>CM044880.1:33205878-42432322 GCA_024500155.1 Chenopodium formosanum
TTACTTGTGCGATACATGTAGTATTATCTTCGTAAATGATGGTTGGACTTTCAGTTACTTCTTTCATCCCACATTCTTCTTGGATATTGCCGATCATTGACCTTAGCCATACACACTCACGTCCTGCTTCATAAAGGGCAATCAACTCAGCATGATTTGATGATGTCGCAGTTAAGGTTTGCTTTGTTGATTTCCAAGAAATTGCAGTTCCACCATAGGTGAACAGATATCCAGTTTGTGACTTGGCGTTTTGTGGGTCTGATAGATATCCAGCATCTGCATATCCGATGAGGGTGGCATCTTTCCTTGATTGATAAAACAAACCAAGATCTTTAGTTCCTCGTAGATATCGTAGTAAGTGTCTTACTCCTTTCCAGTGTCTCTTCGTTGGTGCGTTGCTAAACCTGGCTAACAAATTCACAGAAAAAGCTATGTCTGGTCTAGTATTGTTAGCTAGATACATTAGAGCCCCAATTGCACTTAGATATGGTACTTCAGGACCAAGGACATCCTCGTTTTCCTCTCGAGGTCTAAATGGATCATATTTCATAGTCAAAGACCGAACAATCATTGGGGTGTTTGTTGGGGTCGCTTTGTCCATGAAAAAAACGTTTTAACACTCTTTCGGTGTAGTTAGACTGATGGACGAAAATACCATTATTTAAGTGCTCAATTTGCAATCCAAGGCAAAATTTAGTTTGTCCAAGGTCTTTCATCTCAAATTCTTTCATCAAGTATTTTGCAGTTCTTTCAAGTTCATTTGGGGTTCCAATGATATTCAAGTCATCGACATAAACTGCAACAATTGCAAACCCTGATTGTGATCTCTTAATGAAAACACAAGGACTGATTTGATTATTCTTGAACCCTTCTTTCATAAGGTATTCACTAAGACGATTATACCACATCCTCCCAGACTGTTTCAATCCATAAAGTGACCTTTTTAATTTTATGGAAAGTAAATGTCTAGGCTTGTGGTTTTCTGGTAATTTTAGTCAATCTGGGACTTTCATATAAATATCTGTATCGAGTGACCCATATAAATATGCGGTTACTACATCCATTAATCGCATCTTTAGTCCTTCTGAGACTGTCAAGCTTACCAAAAATCTTAACGTAGTTGCATCAACTACGGGAGAATATGTCTCCTCATAATCAATCCCTGGAATTTGAGAAAAACCTTGGGCTACAAGTCTTGCCTTGTATCTTACAATTTCATTTTTCTCATTTCGTTTTCTCACAAATACCCACTTGTATCCAACTGGCTTTACACCTTCTAGTGTAAGGGTTATTTTTCCAAACACTTCTCGTTTTTCGAGTGACTTTAACTCTGTCTGCATTGCCTCTTTCCATTTTGGCCAATCATGCCTGCAACGACATTCTTCCACTGTTCTTGGTTCACTATCATTTTCGTCAGATGCCATTTCAATTGCAATGGAATATGCAAATATTTCATTTACGATAACATCATTTCTATTCCAATAATTCCTGGTAGAAACAAAGTTTATTGAAGTTTCATTGTTATCGATGTCATGGTCATCTTGTTCATCCCCTTTCGGATTATCATCTTTTTCTCTATTCTTATCTGTACTTTGTCTTTCTTGACCTTCTGTAAGGGGAATATTGTCGATCTCATCAGGTCTTTTTAATTTTCTTGGTTTAGAGTCTTTTGAACCAAGTGGTCTTCCACGCTTTCGGCGTGCTAGAGATTCATTTTCAATGATCTTATCACCAGAAGGAATTTCAATTCGTGTAGGGGCATTTTCAGCTGGTATATGTGATTTTGTCACTTTCTTTGCATCTATAAATGCATCAGGCAGCTGATTTGCAATGCTTTGTAAATGAACAATTTTCTGAACTTCTTGTTCACACATATTTGTTCGTGGATCAAACATTGACAATTGTGTTGCATTCCAAATGATTTCTATTTCTTTCTTTCGTGGGTCCACTTTCTCTCCCCCTAAGGCTGGGAATACTGTCTCATTGAAATGACAGTCGGCAAATCTGGCCGTAAATAAATCACCGGTCATTGGTTCAAGATATTTAATTATGGAGGGTGATTCAAACCCAACATAAATTCCCAGCCTTCTTTGTGGACCCATCTTTGTTCGTTGGGGTGGAGCAATAGGAACATACACCGCACAACCAAAAATTTTTAGATGTGAGATATTAGGTTCTCGACCAAAAACTAATTGTAGTGGTGAGAACTTATGATAAGCAGTTGGTCTCAACCTAATTAGAGTTGCCGCATGTATTATGGCATGACCCCAAGCAGATGAAGGCAATTTTGATCTCATCAATAATGGCCTTGCAATCAATTGTAGTCTCTTAATTAATGACTCAGCAAGTCCATTTTGTGTATGAACATGAGCTACAGGATGTTCTACAACAATTCCAATCGACATACAATAATCATTAAATGTTTGGGATGTAAATTCCCCTGCATTGTCAAGCCTTATTCTTTTTATTGTATGGTCTGGAAATTGTGCTCTTAGTTTAATAATTTGAGCAAGGAGTTTTGCAAAAGCAACATTTCTACTGGATAAGAGACTTACATGTGACCATCGAGTTGAGGCATCAATTAATACCATAAAATATCGGAATGGTCCACATGCAGGATTAATTGGTCCACAAATGTCTCCTTGAATCCTCTCTAAAAATGTTGGAGATTCAGTAGCAATTTTGTTCATAGATGGCCTTATTATTAATTTGCCAAGTGAACATGCAGAGCATGTTAATTCATCTGATCGAGGGATTTTAACATTCCTAATTGAATGTCCTACTGAATTTGCTATAATCTTGTGCATCATTCCTGTACCAGGATGACCCAAACGATCATGCCATAAATTTAGCAGATTCTTATTATCTAACTTCTGGTTAGATATCGAATTTATTTCAACTGGTCGTATATCTATATGATATAACCCTGAAGAATATGCTGGCAATTTCTCATACACATGTTTCTTGCCATGTTTTTCTGCCGTGAGGCATAAATATTCCTTTTGATCCACTATCATTGTTTCTAAATGAAAACCATTTTGACGCACATCTTTAAAACTTATAAGATTTCTTCGAGATTTCCTCGAATATAAAGCGTCATTAATGATTAATTTTGTTCCATTTGGGAGTATTATGCAAGCTTTTCCAAAACCTTCTATTAGCTTGGCTGACCCAGAAATGGTATTAACATTTGCTTGAAATAATTTTAACTTTAAAAAATATTTTCTATCCTTCAGAATAGTGTATGTTGTTCCACTGTCCAAAAGGCATTGAAATTTGGAACCAATTTCGGGCAGATCCATATCTTCATAAAATAATAAGTATAAGATTAGTTTAAGATAATTTAACTGGACTTACTTTATTAATGATGAAAAATTAAGAGTACATAACTTGAACATGAAAAAAAAAAACATACAAGAAAAGTACATAATGAAAACATAATACATATCATAGTAATTGATGAATTATCTAAACATGATTATTCTCTCCAAAGATATATTCACCACCAGCTTCACCATTGTCTATGTGGAAATCAGACACATCACGGCTAATTCCAGGGACATTTTCTTCATTAACATAATTTGTTTCGGCATGTTTTTCTTTCCCTTTAATGGAAGCCTGGTATAGTTCTACCAGATGTTTGGCCGTACGACAAGTACGTCCCCAATGTCCAGTCATGCCACATCTATAACATGTGTCTTTTCCTTTTGTGGTGGCTTGATTTTTGTTTCCTTGTTGATGCCCCCTTTGAGTGTTGTTTCTAGGGGGAAATTGGCCTCTACCACGGCCATAACCACGTCCACGGCCACGTCCGCGGAAATTTCCACGACCTCTGCCACGATTATTATATTTTCCACGTCCACCTCTATGAGCAACATTTGTCTCGGGTGGATTTGAGCTTTCTACAGCATTTGTTTCATTGAATGCTTGAGACCCAGTTGGTCTTAGGTTGTGATTCTTCAACAGAAGATCATTATTCTTTTCAGCAACCAATAATGTAGAAATAAGCTCAGAATATTTTGCAAAGCCTCTTTCACGGTATTGCTGTTGCAATACAATGTTGTTAGCATGGAATGTAGAGAGTGTTTTCTCTATCATTTGCACTTCAGTGACTGGTTGATCACAATATCTCAATATTGATACGATTTTATATAATGATGAATTATAATCACTGACAGATTTAAAGTCCTGAAATCTCAGGTTTGTCCACTCAAATTGTGCTGAAGGAAGGAGTACCCTTTTATGGTGGTCATATCTTCCTTTCAAGCTATCCCATAGTTCTCTGGGATTTTCCACCATTAAATACTCAGTTTTCAAACTGTTATGTAAATGATGCCTTAAGAGAACTATAGCTTTTGCTTTCTCTTGATCAGTTGGAACTTTAACTTGAGCAGGGGCATCTTTTTCGTTTCCTGGGATGGTAATTTCTTTGATTGTATGTTCCAATCCCTGAGCCTTCAAATTCATTTGGGCATCAACTGTCCATTCAAGATAATTATGTCCAGACAAGTCTAATACGTCAAATTGTCTTTTCATCAAGTCTCCCATTTTAACTACAATCAAATAGGTAATTATTATTAAGCCAATTAAGCAAGTGATAATTAAAGTAATCAAATTGTAATCATAATAATAATCCATTTAAAACATATTTGCTTCTCCCCCTTGGGTTATTATTATGATTTACATAAAGTTAAGCTAAAATTAAACATGATAATTACGTTAGTTAAACAATGACAACAACAATAATAACAATAACAATGATAATAATAACAATAACAATAAATACTACTACTATTACTACATCACCGACAACGACAACAACAACAACAATAATAATAATAATAATAATATTAATGACATACATTAATGATAAGACAAAAGAAACATTTATTATAACAAAATGCACTTATAATCTACCTAGAAGACAAAAAAACTTGAAGTACTACGGAGATTACATGCATGAATTCCCTTTGTCGAAAAACCGAGCGCTACTTATGTAAAATGATGAAAATCATCATTGCCATTAATAAAACTACTAGGGCCATAATTAAAACTAAATATAGTTTTAATTTCCTTAAATCTTCTTCAAAGGTAAAGGGGTGTGGTGGTTGTCGGTTGTCGACGGGGAACATGGTGTGTGACCGGTGTAGATGGAGGAAGAAGAAGAGGAGATAATTTGGGTAAAGTTTAAGGAGGGGATAAGGTTTGTATGGTGAAATAAGGGGGTGTAATCCGCCTTTTATAGGGGGGTAAATTATCCGTTTCAGCTTTACACTACTGTAAAAGTATCATACAATGTTCTAGTAGACTGGTAAAATAATCGTAATCAAACTATTAATATTTACAAACGTAAATAAGTATCACACTGGGATGCAAGCCGTAGTGGTCCGAGAACCCTAATCTATTCGTGAGGTCAAGGGTTCGAAAACTGAAAGAAACATAAAAGTGTGTAATCTAAAAATTAAATAAATATAAAGGCTGCATCATTTTTTTTTCATTTTAGTAATTATGCACAAGTAAGTAAGTATAAACATGATTTGTGTGACCATGAAATTTACTCTATTAACATGCATACAACAAATATTTCCACATGCAAAAGTAATTATATATTACTTTCTATAACCATGCATGAGAGTTACCAAACTAAGTATCATAAATAAGGTATGTATTGATATCCTCATTTTTAATCAACATGGCTAATTATGTGGAGTAATTTTGTGGAGAAATATATTGTGAGTTTCTGGTATAGAGGGTCCCATATGGGCAACTATAGAGCATACTCCTCAAAATATATTTTGTGAAAGAAATTGAATCTTTGTAAAAATTGGATAATCGGTATAAGTATACCTGATTGAAGATGGTGCTAATAACGTGTTATGAAATATATAGAAATTAGAGGATTAAGAGAAGAAGGTAATAAGAGAAGTATTACTACTTTTATGTATTACTCTTGGTAATATTTTTGTGCATCATACAAGTGAAATTACATGGCTATTTATAGTAGTAAGAACCACTATTACATTGTGGGCTATAACCTTAGAGGGTGGCAATTAGGGTTGGCTACTACATTAAATGCAATGAAGAATTGGAGTGTGGACATTCACACCTTGACTAAATTAATTAACTCTTAACACTACCAAATAAAAAAAAAATTCTAATTTTATTTATTATGGAGTTGAATTCCTACATCAGTACTACATGGAAACTCTGTTCAATTGGTAGTTTTCTTGGATGCTTGATTGTTATCTTTCTTTATAACCAAAGTAACCAAAGTTTAAGCTATTTTGCTGCTACAAACACCGTGTTTGTTCCATTCGATGCGGTGGCACCAATGCCGGCCATGATTTTCAAGCCTCCCACACGATACATGAGTACGACCAATAAAACCCCCTCGGTCTATAATAAAAGTCTTGTGTCCTTGAACAACCTCGATCAAGCTAATAAAATCGTTTCAAGTCTCATTGAGAAACGACCGTTGTCAACTTTATCAAACAATATAACGAAGCCAATTATCTCTATGGAGAAGTTAAAAAATCCAACAAACAAGACCAGTGTAACAAATTGCAATATGTTCGATGGTAGATGGGTTTACAAGCCAGATGAGAGTCCGGACTATGATACCAATAGTTGTCCATTCGTTGAGGAGAAGATGAGTTGCCAAAAGAACGGAAGGCCTGATTTCGAGTATGAGAAATGGAGATGGGAAGCTAAAGACTGCCTCATACCATTGTAAGTTTATATATGATGGAATTAAGGTTAATTACTTGTAACTAAAGTTTACTTGTACTAATATATTTGTAATCGTACAAATATGCATGCTTTTCATTATTAAATCATTATTTACTATGTCATTATTCGTAGGTTTAATGGAAGAGACATGCTAGAAAGGCTAAGAAATAAAAGGGTAATTATTGTTGGTGACTCTCTAAACAGAAACATGTGGCAGTCCCTCTCGTGCCTTTTATATACGTCCGTACCTTCTTCTAGAGCTGAAGTTCATGCTGAGAGTCCATTGTATAAGGTGATGAAGGCTAAGGTAAGCACAAATCGCGCTTACTGTGAAACGGTCTAGGCGGTCTCTTAGGCCTATTTTGTTAGATCTCTTTTACCAGTGGCGGATCTTAGCCGAAAACATTAAAGGGGTCAAAATTTAAATATTTAACCTCTTCTTTAAAAGTATCACTAAGTCCAAATATTTTATAAGTTAATATAAGTTATTTTAGTTCATCAACTAATTAATTATAATAATTTACGGGGGGCCAGGCCGCCCCGGTGAAAGATATCCCTCAGTCTGGACTCTATAGTAGTTAAATTTTTCATAAAGGAAAAATGGTCGTGCAAGTTTGTTTATTTATGTCGCCTTTGATTGCAGGACTATAACACCATTATCGAGTTCCATTGGAGCTCATTTCTAATTGAGTTCGACCAAAATCATAAGAGTAGGAAGAAGGTCCTTGTGTTGGACAAGGTTTCATCCAATTCAAAACAATGGCGAGGGGCTGATGTTATGGTGTTTAATTCAGGACATTGGTGGAGTCATACAGGAAAATTCAAAATGTGAGTAGCAAACATTATCCTTTAAATGGATTATTTTAGCGATTTCTTATGTAAAAATTGTATAGTGGTCGTTTGAAATATGACTACCATAATATTTTAATGATTATATAGTTCATAATTAACGTATTTTTATCCAAGTAATTATATATATTAACCTATTTTTGCTATAAAATATTATTATCAGCATATTTTTAATTTATCAAATTTTTAGTTTTATTTATGTAATTTTTACACTTATTTTATAGTTTCTTGAAAAATATTTATTTTATGTTGGATTAAAGTTTTCAAAATTTATATATGCATTGTAGAAATTAGAATACTAATTGTGTCCAATTTATAGTGTGAAAAAATGAATCGCTCATATTATTTATCATTAAAATAATAAGGTAGTCATACTATAAATGACCACTGTATTACTTTATCCGTCCCACAATATAGTTCATGTTTTCCTATTTTGGAGAACAAAAATATTGTTCCTGTTTCTATTTTTGGATAGTATGTAAAGACCATTATACCCTCATTTTTTTAACTTCATTCATTGTAATTCCTAATTTACCCTTGAATTTTACTCATAACTTATACTTTTTTTCCACTTTATCTCTCTAACTTTTGTCTATGATTGTACTTTTCACTATTAGTAATGTATTTTATATACTTTCTCCTCCTATTTCTTAAATATCGTTGAAAAACACAGACAAGAATCATATTATAGGACAGAAGGAGTATATTGATATTGTTTTTTTTTTTTTTTTTTTGTGAGTGATGATGAAAAGTAGAGTAATTGAAATTTTATTATATAAAAGTAATTACTATTTCTAACTACTAATGTATGCAACAAAACTATTCCATCTTAAGCTATTTTCACTTAAACATAACTTAATTATTTGTAAATGTTTTTGAACTTGTTAGGGATGTTGCAAAACTTATAAGTTGCCACATGCAATGGCATAAATTAACATCCTATATTATTAGGGGATGTAAAATCGACTGCTTTAAGACATTATCTTTTCTTGGTACTTTATGGTCTCATATACATAGTATACAAGCAGAGGGGAATCTTTCACCGGGGCCATTCCAGGCCAGGCGCCCTGTAAATTATTATAATTAATTAGGGTATGTTCTCATACGTTGAAATTCAGTTCAGTTCAGTTCATTTCGAAGTTCAGTTCATGTGTAATGATATTGCTAATGATATAAAGCCAAATTTCAATCTTTTAAGCTCTTATTACAACGACGATAATAATAATAATAATAATAATAATAATCAATAAATAATAATAATAATAATAATAATAAAAATAATAATAATAATAATAATAATAATAACAATAACAATAATAATAATCAATAAATAATAATAATAATAATCAATGAATAATAATAATAATAATAATATATTTTTCTTAAATATTTTAATATGTATATTTGTATATACACATATGTATAATAATAAATAATCAATCAATAATCAAAGATAACTAATCCGTAGGTAAAAATCACTAATTAATAAGTTTAGTTTAGTTCAGTTCAGTTCAGTTCAGCTCAGTTCAGTTCAGTTCAGTTTAGTTCAGTTCAGTTCAGCTCGGTTCAATTCAGTTCAGTTCAACTGAGTTCAGTCAATGAGAACAGGCCCTTAGTTAATGACCTTAAATACCTTATATGTAGTGAACATTTTTGAACAAGTAGTAAAATATTGGAGTATAGTGATCAATTATGAACAGGAAGTAAAATATTTAAATCCTGGCCCCTATAATATTTTCGGCCAAGATCCGCCACTATATACAAATACATAGAAATGTTATTAGTTCTTTGGCAGGGGCGGTTCTAGGGTGTGCGGGGTGATCGACCGAACAAGCCCCTAAATTTTAGGGGCCCCAAATTTTGGATATATGTATATTAGTTTCATGTTAAAACATAAAATAACATTGCAGTGATGGTTTGAGTGCTACTTTTTAAAACAAAGGTTTAAGGTTTAATTCCTTAAACCAACAAATTTTACTCTTTTTTTGGGAAGCAATACTAGAGAATGTCCATATTCATTGAATAACCATAAAAATCTTCCCTTCCTTATTTCCCTTTATTCTCTCCTAAAAATTTTCATTTCATCTCTGCCATTTCCTTATTCACTCCTCAAATTTTTCAATCCTAACTAAAATCTTTTAATCTTTCCCTTCTTTCTCCCAAAATATGTCAATCTATATTTATTTCTTTTTCAAAATTAACAATTACCTAAAATTAATTTACCCCTTATTAATTTTTAAATAATATAATTTCCAATTTAAACTTACAATTCCAACCCAAAATCTTCTAATTTTTCCCTTTTTTCTCCAATTTTAAGATAAAATTAATAAAAATACTGTTGATTTTCTCGACAAATTCTTTATATATGTATTTTAGTAGCTCTGTCAATTTTACAAATAAAAAATAAATCTTCAAGGTAATCACAATTCTTAATAATCATAATGAATTTATTTTATGAAAAATAATTGGTTATTATATATAAAATCTAGAGCCCCAATTTGATAAGTTGAACAGGGCCCAAAAATACTACACAATTATAGCCCGGGCCCTGTTCAGCTGTTATTTGGAACAATACATAAATAATGATGCAAGCTTGTCATTATTCATTCAACTCTTTAGTATACATACACTTCATCCGTACGTGCCTAAAGTTATCTTAACCCTTGATCTACGTTCCACTCATTTTGTTCCATTCTCTGTGTTTAGGTATGTTTGAAAAATCAAATAGATGCAAGAAATAAAGTAGATTACCAAAAAAGTAAAAAAAAAAAAAAAAAAAAAAGACATGGGTGACTAACTGACTATATGAAAAACGATGTGAATAATATAAAAAAGACCGTTTATGTGAGAGACCTAGTTAATGTGACCTAAAAGTGTAAATATAGTGTGGGGTAAATGTTTCAATAAGTTTTATATTAGCAGAGCTTACGTTAATTTTATTTTAACACGATCAATTTAAGGTTAATTTTAACAATTACTATAGTAAATTTAACCCCGTTAAATGACTTAAGAAATAATGATGTCGTCGTATTTTGCTAGTTGCCGGAACAGTACAGTTAACGTCGTCGTCATTACACTTTGTACACATCTTTAATCATTAGAAAAGTCTATATATTCCCTAAATCTTCTATAGAATGCATGTAAAATATAAAGACAAATAAATCTTCTGTATTGATTAAATCTTACGTAAAATGTTTGGGGTAAAAAACAAAAAAATGTTAAAAAGCTAGGAATACAAGTGGCCAAGTTGGGACCAAAATTTTATAACATATACAAAGTAGTATTATGTTAATAATTGATGCAACCACTAAAAATTTATCGTACTATCGGACTCGCACCAGTACATTATTATTTTATTATTATGAAGTATTAGTATAATTGAGATGCTTCCCTATTTCTAAATAATCGCAATCCTTATTTTATTAATCTACTTTAAATACTTTTATCAATACCTATTCTATTCTCACGTTGCTTTAAGACTTTTACATGAAATCTAGTCATTTTTAACAGTTTTAGAAAATATTCTAGATTCATTCTTGTACATAAAAAACAATAAAATAAAATTTAGAAAATTCTTATTTGATTTGTCTCAATAATGAGTTTTAGAATATTAAATTATCATAATTATAAATAAATTTAGAAGATTCTAATTTGATTTGTTTCGACGATTAGTTTTAGAGTATTCAATTATTATAATTTTAACCCAAATTTACCAACTTATTTAATAACAATCAAGAGTCAAACAACCAACATAAAAAAACAATATATAAACAGATGATCAGACTACCTAAAATAGCCAACAACCAACAATCAATTGTCAAAAAAGGTCCAAGTTTCTAGTACATATATTACTTTATATAGAATTATGTTTTGTGCATCATAGCCATCATTTACATAAACACTTTAAAACAATTATGATACATGATTTTATGTACAAGTATTATAAACCACAAATAAATATGAACAATGCTTAAACTACTCCCTCCATTTTAACATACTTACTCCATTTCTCTATGCGCGGCCTTTTAGGAAAAATTAAAGAAAGTAATAAATACAGAGATAGTGGAGTTAGTGAAAGGTATCTTGGAGGAGAGAGAATCTAAAAGTAATAAAATTGAATCCCATTAGTTAAGGGAAATGAATTAAACATTATAAAACCTTTCCAATTATGAAAATGGAGCAAGTATTTAAAAACGGTTACAAAAGAAAAGTGGAGTAAGTATTTGAAAACAGAGGGAGTATTTTAGAACGGAAGTACCCATCAATTGTTGTGTTTGAAGTATATAGCTAGTTAAGCCTCAATTTATGTATAACCCCGTCCCTAGCTAGTCTTCTTTGTTTCGATAAGTAAATAGCCATCTTACATGTGCACATATTCAGGTGGGATTTAATTCAATACAAAGGACAACTGCTGGAGGAAATGCCAATAGATTTGGCTTATGATTTGGGCATGAAAACATGGGCAAAATGGATTGAAGAAAACGTCGACCCCAAGAAAACAAGTGTGTTCTTTAGGAGCATTTCAGCAGTACACGATGGAAAGAATTGGTGCTACAACTTAACTACACCTATCAAGGATAATGAAGCCTATAAATCCTCCTTTCCGAAATCACTAATCAGTATTATCGAAAACACGATCAAATCTATGAATAAAACACAAGTGAAGTACTTGAACATCACCAAGCTTACGGAGCATAGAGTTGATGCACATCCATCCGTGTATAGAAGCAGCTGGAAATGGAAGGTTTATACCACCAAATATAAGAGGCTTCTTCCATCCTTTGCCGATTGTAGTCATTGGTGCCTTCCTGGATTACCCGATACTTGGAATCGATTGCTTTATGCTTCTCTATTTTTTGATACTTCAAAGAATACGTCAAGCTAGTAACATATTTTCTTTCACTTTCATTGTTTAATTGGCCTATCACCCCCTCAATGTGTCACATATTGAGGGGGTGATAGGCCAACTAAGCATGATATGTACTAGCTTAGAATGAAAAATCTGTATAAATCCATTTTTTGTTAGAACCTTAGCAAGATCCCCCCCCCCCCCCCTTTTTATTCATTATGTATCAAAACAAATCTAAGTAAAAGTGTTTGTGTCAGTTTCTCAAAGTTGATGCACACCAGTAGAAATTAGCATGATGATTATGAACTTAGAATTTAGTTATGATTATTTACATTTTGTGATGTGGTGGTTGTGATATCCCTTGTATATGTTGTCAACGAACTTATGCAGTGGTGTAGATGTAAAGATTTTGTTGACTTAGGCCCCGTTCTTTAGAGCTGCTTTGATCTGCTCTGCTCTGTTGAAATTTGCTCTGCTCTGCTTAGTTGAAATCTGCTCTGCTCTACTTAAAATTAATACTTAATATTGAATTATTATAATAATAACAATAATTAATATTTAATAATAATTAATATTTAATATTTAATAATAATAATTAATATTTAATAAGAATAATAATAAATAAATAATATTTAATAATAATAAAAAATTAATATTTAATAATAATAATAATTAATACTTAATAATGATAATAACAATAATTAATTATTGATATTTAATAGAAATAATAATAATAATAATAATAATAATAATAATAATAATAATTAATTATTAATATTTAATAATAATAATAAATTATTAATAATTTATAATAATAATAATAAATATTTATAATAATAGTAATAATAATAGTATTTATACTAATAGTAATAATAATAATACTTATAACTAATAATATTAATTGTAATAATAATAATTGATTTTTATAATAACAATTAATATTAAGATAATAACTAATATTTAAAGATAGTACTAATTATTAATTTTTAATAATAATAATTATAATTATAATTATAATTATAATTAATATAATAATAATAATGCTATAATATTAGTAGTAATAGTACTAATAAAAATAATAATAATAGTAATAGTAATAGTAATAGCAATAGTAATAGTAATAGTAATAGTAATAGTAATAGTAATAGTAATAGTAATAGTAATAATAATAATAATAATAATAATAATAATAATAATAATAATGAAATCTGCTCTGCTCGGCTCTGCTCTGCTGAAATCTGCTCTACTCTGCTGAAATCTGCTCTGCTCTGCCAAAAAGCTCAAAAGAACAGGGCCTTAATAAGCTACACATATATAGTTGTCCATAAATTTTGCTTGTTTGTCTCTGAAAATCTTTTCCAAAAATACGATGTCACCTGAATCTGATGGAGGGGTAAGTTATTAGGATTTTGTTACTTACATAATCACCCAATTTTGACTGGTCGATTGTTAAGAAAGGGCAATAAGTGAGTGATTTATATATAGGATCTTGCTAACGAGCGCCCCGGGGCGTCAGATAAGGATAAATTATATTGGTTGAAATGATATTAAGTTAGGAATTTATGACAAAATCACGCGTCGTTCGGTGTAATTAATGTTAATTTTACTCTAATATTTGCATTTTAACTCTCTTATCTAACATCCCGGGGGCGCTCATTAGCTTTTGCCTTATATTTATATGACAATATGGGATTCAAGTCTTAGATTTATGATTTGTGACTATTAGCCAAGTTTAGGCATAGGTGTGTTGTGGGTCCATTTTTTAAGCCCAACCCAGTTCGGCTCAGCCCGCTGTGATCCATTTAATTCGGCCTAATCCGCGTAACCCCGTGATACAACCCATACAAGTATACAACACAATAACACACCCAAAAACTCTCAATATACCCAAATCACATGATTCACTTTGCACGTCCAATCTTTAATTAGGTAGCATAATTGAAGGAAATTTGAACATATTCTGAGTGATATTGATAAGGGAATCGATCCCGAACATTGAGGATTTGAGGGAAATTTAAGTGGTGAGGTCCTTGGATATTGCATTGAGTTTGTTTGAAAGAGCTTGGATAATTAGACCTCCTCCATTCTTTTGGAAGAGCTTTGATAATCAGACCTCCTCCTTTGAAGGTAAAGGCCTACTTGGGCCATTTGTCAATGTTTTATCTTACAAGGGTTATATATGTAATTGACAGATATTTATTTTAGTGAATCAAATTGATGAATATTTAATTCATTTATATAGTTCCTTCATTTCTTTTTGGATGTCACAAAATGTTGTAATTTGTAAATATTTAAAACATTTTCTCTTTTAGAAGTGCACTAACGTTATCCCAACTTTATTCTCAATTTACTATGAAAATAATTGCATACAATTATTATTAACTAGCCTTCTTGCCCGTGTAATGCACATAATATTTATAGGTGTATAGTTCAATGTAGAATTTTATTTTATAATATATTTTAAATGAAAAATGAATAGTTAATAATGGAGAAGAAGGGGTGGAAATCAAATGTAATAGTAGAAGATATTAAGTTGGGGAAAAGTCAATCAAATAACATTCATACATGTATTAAATAAAAGCCAGTGTTATTTTTTTTTAAAAAAAAAAATGAAAAAGGGGATTTATTAATGAAAATATGAGGTGATATGTGGCATGATGAAAATGATGATTTGTGTTTTTAAAAACTAAGTATAGATATAGATATAGAGATTAAATAATAACAAGTTTTTAATACCAAAACTTATGCATGATTAATTATTCAAAAATTTACAAGATCACATTAATCAATTGATCGTACTATAATTATTTTAATTTCTATTAAATGAATATTGCACCTATGTGAAAAGGGGAAAAGAAGACTACTTGTTTCATGGAGAATAAAATTTAGATATTGAATCTGTTTAATAAAATTGTTGCATTTTTATTGATTATTTTTTTAAAAAATAAATTTATAAAATAGAAAAAAGGATATCATGTTATAGGACAGAGGACGTATCTATCTATTAGTCTAGTTATCTATCTTTCTATATAAATATACTAAAATAACAACCGTTGACATCATCACATTTTAAAATTGTACACATGTGAAGCTGTTGTTAAAAATTTTCCCGCCTAAAGCAATTGCTGATATCAGATTTTTATTTATTTTTTTTACCTTACATTATTACAATTTTTTAAGACAATTATTATTATTATTATTATTATTATTATTATTATTATTATTATTATTATATATTATATATTATGAATTTATGAGTGACTATCTGACTTCAAAATATAATTACTCTTGGTTAAAGAGTACTCCGTAATACATAATTTGCTTAAGTTTTTACTCTTCTTCAAAATTATTAAGATCTAAATATCATTACAAATGACAATTAATGGTTATGTTTTTATAATTTATTTCATATGAGGGACATATATAAAATATATATTTATTTCAATAAATTTTTTTATATCATGCATCGCATGAGGCTTATCTAGTCAATACTAAAACAAAACACTGTTGAAATCATGCCTTTTTTCAAATTATACACATGTCACTTTAATATAAATTTTTTTCCTGCCAATTTGCTTTGATGATGTCATTAATTTTTTTTTTACTTTTGCCTTTGGTTTTATTTTTTTTAATCTGATACATTAAACATTTTATATGCTTTATCCTTTGTCCCATCGATTTCTTTTTTTTTTATTAGAATGTTAATATTTCAATGTTCAAAAGTGTTCATTGTGAATTTTTATTTTAAAACATTTTGCAAATATTATGCTATAGTAAAAATTACTTACTATGTACACAAAAAATTAACAAAATAGAAAACTTTCTTTCTCCGTACTATAAACAAATCGCATAATATATTTGTTTAAAATCGTGCATCTCACGAGAACTAAACTAGTATGTAATATAAAACTAGTTTAAGTCCCGTGCAATGCACAGTTTTTACTTAGCATATTTATAAATTATAATGTTAATTTAACAATAATTAATTAAAAATAAAAATCAATATTTTTAATTGAAACAAATACTTGATTTTCTTTTCCATAAAATACCTATTATAAAATATTATATGTCAAAATATTTTCATTGAATGCATGTAGAATATACTTTATATATAGTTGTCAAATTGAAAGTTAAATATTATAGGATATTATAAAATAATGTTCATAAATATTTGTTAAAAAAAGGAAAGTAAAAGTGACGGGAATTTTTTTAATCCACTACAAGAAAAAAGATTAAAGAGGGCGACTTTAATCGGTCAAGGAGGGCGAGTTATAGTTTGCCTTGTTCGTTGCTATCAAGGAGGGAAAAATTATAATTGCCCTTTTATTACAGAGCAAAGAGGGCAAAATTTACTATCATCTTTCTATTTCAAAGCAAAAAGGGTGAATTTAGTTTTCGTCATATATAACTTAGCAAAGAGGACGAATTCCATTTTCGTCCTCTATTTCAGAACAAAGAGGGCGAAAATTTAGTTTTGCCCTCTAATTTTAGAGCAAAGAGGGCGAAATTTTTAGTTTGCCCTCGTTGAAAAAGACAAAAGTGGTAATAAAATAATACACCTCACTCTTCCCTTCAAAACAGAAAAACTCTCATTCTCTCTCCTCTCAAAAATGATGAACCCTAAACCCCCAAATTGATTGCTCGAATCGAAAGTTTCAGGTATTGTCTTATTGCATGTTACATTTGAGATTATTCGTACTGTTTATTGAATTAATTGCTTAATTAGAATCATTTGCTCGAATTTGAATCGAATATGCTCTAATCTTTTGCTCGAATCGAAAGTTTCAGGTATTGTCTTATTGCATGTTACATTTGAGATTATTCGTACTGTTTATCGAATTAATTGCTTAATTTCTTAATTGTATGAGCTATTGATTACCGTGAATTGTGTTAATTGTGATAATCATGAGCTATCGATTCGCTATAGTAAAGAGAATTCATCTGGAAACTCATTTTGTAAGTGGTTGAATCTGTATATGTATTTGGCTTAAATTGGACTTCATTTTGTAAGTGGTTGAATTGGTTGTATCAAGTTTCCAGTCTATAATTCTAATCTAATTTAATTGGTGGATTTAAGTGGCTTGGTACTTCTTGTTGAACTTACCAACCAATTAGTGGTACTCGTATGTAAATGAGTAAATGACATGGTCGTTAATCTTAAGTAGTACTCGTATGTAAAGTTGGAGTGGTAAATGTAATGTGTGTACTAGTCTACTGTCGTTTGACTGTGTGAGTATATCAAACTTATGTAATGTGTGTACTAGTCTACTTTCGTTTGACTGTGTGAGTATATCAAAGTTATGTAATGTGTGTACTAGTCTACTGTCGTTTGACTGTGTGAGTATATCAAAGTTGGAGTGATAAATGTAAATGACAGCCTTGCATTGATACTTGATAGGAGTAGTGGTATACCAATTTTCCAAAATGAGTAGACTGGTGCTTGAAACTAGGGAGTTGGAAGTCAGATTTTGAGGGGAAAACAAGGTAATTAATTAATTAAATGGGAGAAGTAACTGTTATTACGGGGTTTGTTAAGTTATGGGAGAAGTCAAAGAGGTATATTGATTATTTGTCTAATGCACGAACACTTTGTTTTTCTTTATTTTAAAATTCTAACTTTGTTTTATCTTGTAAGGCATAAAAATGGAAAGTTTGACGATGAGGCCGATGAGAAGTTTAAGGAATTAAGAGAGTTGCATGAGAAAGAAATTGGTGAAAAGGGGGTTGATAATCTTACTCTTGAAGAAGCTTATGTGAAGGTTCTTGGACATCGTTCAGGTTATGCCCGTGGTTTAGGCAAAGGGCACCCGGTGTCGTCTAAAGATGGAAAGATAGGAAGAGATGAGCTGGAACATAATGTTGAAAAACTCCAAAATGAAAATAATATGATGCGAGCTGAATTGGAAGCGTCTTGATGCTTGATAGAGGTAATATTTTCTAGCTTACTCTTTGCATAAAATTGCCTTTTGGATGCATTTTCAAGTGATACCTTGTTAAGACTTGTGCTTTCCCAGAGTGTGTGATATTTATATATCCTTGATTGCTGGATTTTAACTGCTATTTTGTGTTGGTTCTGTTTATGTGAAGTGGTGATGGTTGTTATTAGGTGGTTCAAGACTAGAGCTATATAGATGTTTGGTAATTTGAAATGCTTTTTTTGTTTTGGTTCTGTTCTGTGTGTTGAACCATTTTAAATGGTTCTGTTCTGTGTATTGAACCATATATGGTAACTAAGCACCCATTATCACAATTAGAGGTTAAGGAGCCTTGTGAATCCAGTAACTGCTTGATCTCCAGAAGGCATATATTTTTAAGGTTATAATTACCACTCCTAAGGAATGTTATATCGGTTTGTGCATCAGAACTTCGGTCTACCCCTTAATCCTACTTTTACAGCCACCCTATCTTGTTGGATGTTAGTAAGAGTGGTATGATGTAGTGATATTGATTTCTTTTATTTTCAAATTTTATAAAGACAACTGTTATAAGGCATTTAGTTGCTTCTGCTGGTATTATTTTCAAATTGTAGATTCCTCTTAATTGATAAAATTCTTATGATATAATATGTTTCAGTGCTCGTGTAGCAGACTACCTTTTGCAAGCATCTCTGTTTTGTCTAATAGCTGTTGGATCACTACGGTTATATTGCGTAAAATACCGGTCGTGCAGTTTTATTTGTGATTAGAAACCATGTTTGAGCTCTTGATGTTGAATAATTGTTTTAATAACTTTTATTTTGATGTTGCATTTTGCTACACTATCTTAGATTCCTAATCATGTAGCGATCAAGATTGCTTTGGAACTTAAAAAGCTGCTTATCGACAACAGCCTGCTTGATGTGTATGTCATCAGTTGGTTTTTGCTTTAAATGATCTGTATTGTAGCAATGTAATACTCTAGTGTTTCTTTATTAATTTACATTAGTCTTGTTTTTGTCAAGTTTGCAGTTAGGGGATCAAATCAATGTTTTGGGGATGGAAGACACCAAAAGGTTGGTTGCAAGGATGAGAAGATTGCTTGATAGACAACTTGGTTAATACTTTTGTATATATTTGGTATTAAATATTATTAAATATTTGCTATTATAGAAAACTTGGTTAATACTTTTGTATATATAATGACAAAATTAAAATTTATGCCTATTAGCATCTATTATAGAAAATTTGCCTATTAGCACCTAGAATTATTTTTTTTAAAAAAACAAAAAATTGAACAAAGAGGGCGACTTTGATTTTGCCCTTTTAAAATATAATCAAACAGGGCGAATTTTGAGCAAGGAGGGCAATATGAATTGACTTGTTTGAGTTGATTACATAGGACAAAAAACCTTTTTGTCTTGCTTGATTCAATCAAAGAGGGCAAAAATTTTGCCCTATTTGATTTTGATCAAAGAAGGCGAAAATTTTGCCCTATTTGATTTTGATCAAAGAACGCGAAAATGTTGCCCTATTTGATTTTGATCAAAGAGGGCGAAATATTTTGCCTTCTTTGATATTTAACAAAGAGGGCGAAAAATCTGTATGCCCTTTGAAGCTAATAGGACGAGGCTAATAGGGCGACTTGGGGGCGATTTTAAAATCGCCCTCTTTGCTTAATAGGGCGAAATTTGAACCTAAGAGGGCGATTTAAATTGCCCTCTTTGATATAATATCTTGTAGTGATCAAAATCTGACAAGTGTCATACCAGATTCGCCTTTAATATAATGTAATTGATTAATTGCAAATTAAAATTTGAATTGGATCTTCAAATTAAGCTAGCTCGTTGACTTGGTAATTATCAAAAATGCTTTGACTTTGACAAATTCAGTCTTCTAATTCGGAATAATATCATATATGTTTTTAATGACAAAACTTAATTGTCTTACCATCTACTTCTTCTTGGCTATTCAAGCATCTTCATAATGACAAGTAGATAGTTAGTAGACCAAATTTAAAATTCTACTTTACTAATTAGTATATAATAACAGTGCTTGACTGACTCGAACATATAAATATATAATACCTTCTTTACCTACTATATAAATCTACAAACCACCCCATCTTTAACAATAGAAAAAAAAAAATGATGAATCTTATAGAGTTAAGTACCAATAAAACATGGAAACTATACATAATTGGGAGCTTATTTGGATGTTTGTTTCTCCTCATTTTTCTAAACCAAAACAACCAAAGTTTTAGCTTTTCCAATGCTCGAAACACCGTGCAAATTCCTACATATGCTGAAGCTTTTGCACCCATGTCTTCCTTCACTTCCGAGTCTCCGAAACCATCTATCCTTGCACCTTACACCCAACCACCTATAGCCAATTTTAGCTCAATTCCACAAGAGCTACAAGTAATGTCGTCAACTAAACTCAGTTATAACTCGATTTTTCTTGTAAACGTAACAAAAGACGTAACAAACAAGACTAATATTGGTACGAAAAGTTGCAATATGTTTGAAGGGCGTTGGGTGTACAAACCGGATGAGAATCCTAGTTATGATTCAAATTCGTGTCCGTTTATTGAAGAGAAAATGAGTTGCCGTAAGAATGGTAGGCCGGATTTTGAGTATGAGAAGTGGAGATGGGAAGCTAACGACTGTGATATACCATTGTAAGTTTGTGAAATTGTTACATTTTGAATCAAATTTTGTGACAAATTACTCTTTTGAAGTCTTATTATAACTAATTTTCAATTGCATGCATGAATGTTAATGGTGTTATTATTTATTACTCCATTTTTTTTTTCTAGATTTGATGGAAGAGAGATGCTCGAAAGGCTTAGAAACAAGAGGGTGATAATTGTTGGTGATTCACTTAACAGAAATATGTGGGAGTCTCTTGCTTGCCTTCTATATTCATCTGTTCCTAACTCTAGAGCTGAAGTTTATAATAAAAATTCACAATATTATTGGCTGAAAGCAAAGGTAAACAAGAATTATATATTTTTATATAGTTAAATCGTACTTAATTTGTTTCAATTAGCTGAAATATTTTGCATATTTTTTGTTAATAAATGGGGCTAGTAATATGAGATGGATGTTTAGGCCAGGGTTCATTAAAGGTTGATGCTCATGTAATTCAATTTATGTTGTGTTATTGAAGGATTATAATACAATAATCGAGTTCCATTGGAGTCCATTCCTAATCGAATATGATGTAAACCATAGAAGTGGGAAAAGAGTTCTTATACTTGATAAGCTTTCTCCCAATTTCAAGCAATGGCAAGGAGCGGATGTTATGGTATTCAATTCTGGGCATTGGTGGACTCACAAAGGAAAATTTCAAAAGTATGTAACCATAACCTTTCTTACATTCATAGTTTATTTGACTATAAGCCTAATTGAATTCTAAATTTATCTATTACTTTGTTTTATAAATATAAATATTATTGTTGGTAGTGAGGTTAAAAACTGACCTAATCAAATTAATTTTAATTGACGCGAAAAAATTGATTTAGATTTCAACTCACATAGATACAAGAATTTAGAATCACTAAAATTTGAAATAGATTTGATCCAACCAGCCTTACCGAACTCTATCAAGTTATTTGAATTGACTGCTTTAATTATAACATTACATTGACAATTATTGGTTATATTTTGTAACCAAAGCTTGTGATGTAGGAAGATGGAGAGAGTTGATGCATGCTACTATGCTAGGACAAATAGAACCAGATAAACCTAAATGGATTATATTAATATGTTTGGATAATTAATTAATAAAGAGAGATAAATTTTTAGTTCGTCCTATCAATCCAATAAAACTTTGGAATTGTCACCGTCTTCATTTTACATAAGCAAATTTCTTGTGTACGTGAGTGGGAAAAAATTGTGTAGGTGGAGGCAATAAATATGACAGTGGTGCTAAGCTTTTTCAAAGTTATTAAAAGATAGGCTTGGCTTTTCCATATTCAAATTGGGAATAAAATTGAACAACTTTATACAAAAGAGTATCATTTCATCAACCTAAAAAGTTGACTATCAAGAATAATGTACTATGTACTTAATGTAGATTTTCCTTAAATTGCCTAAAGACAATTGCATATACTCCGAGTAAGGGCATGATCATATTTACTTAATTTTATTTCAGTTCAGCGCCAATCAGTTCAGTTCAGCTTGAATCAGTTCAGTTCAGTTTACCTTCTAATTTCCCTTTCTCATAAAATATTCATTTTAGCCCAATTAAGTTCAATTCATTTCAGTTCAGCTCCAATCAGTTCAGTAAATGTGAACAGACCCTAAGTTGAGTAGGATGGACTACCACTTTTTCTACACAATTAAAAGAAACTACAATTGTGAAATAGATGAAAATTTTAACTAATGTATATGACTATATGGTTTAATAAAAAAAATCATTTGACAACCATACATGTAATTAATTTTTTATTACATTAGAGATAAATATAAAGATACCTTTAAAATACTATTTTATGATTTGTATCTTTTTTTTTTCGTAAAAAAAAGATACAAATCATTAAATAGTATTTTAAAGGTAAGTATTAATTTTTTTCAGAAAAAAAAAAAAAAAAAAAAAAAAAAAAAAGGTAAGTGTTAATTCCTCTCTTACTACGCCCCATCACCCCCACTTATTCCAAATTCGGCCTATTGTCATTAATCAATTGTATAAGTAAATTACACAATTACACATTAATAAAAGAGTTAACACTGACGATAATTGGTAAAAAGTTTAGAAATTTATGACAGAGTGATGTCTACCATATTATTCGATCTCTAGCTGTATTTTTATTTTACTCTTCACCAAAAAAATAAATAAATAAATAAAATAAAAATAAAAAATTATTTTACTTTTTTATAAATTAGTAATCCCAAAAACATTTAAGAGGATGTGGTAATGTCGTGCAATATGTAATAAATTGGAGCATTGTCTGAGCCTTATAACTAGTTTATGTCTTAAATTTTGTAGCACATAGTATCATCGTCTGACGTCCGTAAGTATAGAAAAGGCAATTAAAATAATAATTAAAAGGAAAATGTTATACATAGTCCTTTTTGGCTATATATAAGCATTAAATTTACACTTGAAAATCGTAAAAAGTTAAGAAATTATCAAAATATAAACACTAATAATACTGATTTACGCGTGTTTTTGTCGTGAATTCCTAATTTTATACAATTTTCAAGAATATATTTAATGCTTATATATAACCCTTAGAACTACATATAAAAATATATATGGAGTACCAAATAAATGGATTTGTCTTTGGAAATTGGAATCTTCACTAAATCATGTGCAATAGAAATTTTATTCTGTCCAAGATATTAAAGACAGATACAAGTTGGCACTTATTTGCAAATTGCAACATAAAGGTAGGTACTTCGAAAGTTGTACTTTAAATTTCATAAGAATCTCAGTTATCGAAATATAACAAAATTTTATTCAGTACTCCGTTGCTCTTATTCCTCTTAAGAAAGTGTTGTTCTACTTGTATCTGTCAACAAAGAAAGAAAAGAGTTGACTCGATTGTTCTAGTGTTGAGAAAAATTTATCATCTAAATTCTAAACTATTTATTGTGTTTTTGTTTTGATTAAAGTACATGTCTTAAACTTTGAACATTTACAAATGTGATGTATAATTACGAGTATAATTTATAAATTTTGATATTCTTAAAACATCTATGGAGACAAATTAAATAACATTACACATGTTTTATTTTATACATCGATAGTAATTTAGAATTTTTTTTTTTTTTGAATATATGAAGAATTCCAAACAAATTGTCAAGACCAAAGGGAGGGAGTGTATCCTACAATACAATTTAGACTTTGATAATATTTTACTCGTCCAATCTTTAAATAGATGTTACACATTTGACCATTATCAATTCATAATACTCCTTTCGAATCAAAATGATGTTCATGTTTCGTAAATCGATGCAAATTTTTGCTCATATTTAACCGCAAATATTTTTATTCTCACAATAAAAAATTATAAAAGTTAGATATTAATAATCTACTCACCAAGACGAATCAAACTAAATCACACACGACTATATTTGTTCTTATAGATTAAGAGAAATTTAGAAGTTTTTTTTTTATTAAAAAAAAGTCAAAGATTTCAAACAAGAACACCATTTGGAAACGGAGGGACTAGTTTGATTAGGGATGTCAATGTGGCGCAACAAGACGAATGTTGGCTTTCTCATGATACTCATCCCCATCCCCATCCATACATCGGGTCTAAAATTCATCTCCAACCTTGCCTTCTAATTAACTTAATTAACTCTAATTTCTTCTAATTAACCTCTAAACCATCAAATTACTAAATAATTTGATTTAATTAATATACATTAAAAAAACCACCACCCCCTCCTTCCTTCACCCCTTCCCCCTCCCCCTTCCTTCTCCCATGGAATCGACCCATCCCCGCCAGATCCGCAATTCGGATCCCCCCACCTCCAGCGACCTCCTCCACCGCCACACGAACCTCCCTTTCCCCCTAATCACAGCCTAAAAACCATCTCCTTTATTTTGAAAAACCCTAGAAAATTGATTTGGGGGTTTTTAATTTTTTGCATGCTACTTGTAATTGTTGCTTGTTTTGGCTTTGATTATGTATGTATGTGATGTTAGGGTAATTTAGAAGCAAATTGCAATTGATTTGGACTTGATTTGAACATGTTAGAGCATATAAAATCCAAAAATTCGAAGGGAGCTGGTGGTCGCCAACGGGGATAAGGGGGAAAGAGACGGTCCATCGACAGTAGAGGTAGATCGCCGGAGGTGGGGAGGATATGGGCGGCAAAACCGGTGGGTGAGGGGGTTGCTTCCAAGGGAGGAGGTAACACTACTAGAGTATTCGTACAATAATGTCAAAGGGTAAGAGACCCGTTAATACAGATATGGGGTCCCTTTATTAAATAGGTTCAGACCCCATATGAAAGATAGGCGGTCTCTTTGACTCCTTTTTACAAAAAAAATATAAAAAACAAATATATATATATATATATATATATATATATATTTTTTTTTTGAAAACAACAAATACATATATTTTGACTGACCCTCTTATAACAAATACGGAGTATTAATTTATAATAAATGCACAAAATTTTCTACAATAAATTCATTTCATTATTTATTAATATTTACACAGCTAAATTTACAACCTATTAAAAATAAATAAATTTACAATAAATTATTATAGGTACAAGAATCATCTAAAATCTATAACCCGTCAAAAAATTAAATAATAAATTTTAGATCTAAATTCAAACGAGGTATACAAAAATAAAAAAATAAATAAACTCCTAAAACAATTTTTCTTTAACTTCATAATCGGCCACCATCGATCTCTAGCTTCGCCATCACCTTTTGTTGTTTCTCACTGCCATCATGATATATTTCCTGTCGAATATCTCTAAGAAGTAAACATCATTAGCAATTGAGCATGCTATTGCAAATATTATAGAAATTTGTTCTAAAAACTCAACTAAGAACCCTAACCCCCAAAACTCAACAAAAAACTAACCCCCAAAACTCAACAAAAAACTAAGAACCCTAACCCCCAAAACCCAACAAAAATCTAAGAACCCTAACCCCCAAAATTCGAGAAAATAGAAGAATAAACTCATCCACTAAATAATACTTCATAGATTAAATTCATTATAACAAATAGAGAAAATCGAAACGAATTATAACCGAAACCCACCCAAGCATAATGTGGAGTACAAAAACCGCTATATAAGAAATGCTCCATGAATTTCATCGAAAATGTTTGATGTGGAGTACAAAAAACAAGATAAAACCCACACTTAGATCTAAGAAGTAAATAAAATTTTATTTAAGAAAAATATAATGATTATCAAAAGAAACATTAAAAAAAGGAAAAAAAAAAATATAAATTACTAACCTCAATTGATGAATCTGGAAATGTTAAGTTATTAAAATCAAGTAGCAAAGCAAAAACTTTTCAGCAAACTATCAAAAAGTCACTTTACAATGAAATTTAACTTCATATACACCTTTGAGCACGAGGTTGTTGACGCCAAATGTGGTTTGCCGCACCATTTTTAGCTTTATTTTATGAAATTTTGAAGAAATAAAACCAAGAGTATAGATGAGGGGCATGAGGGGAACTTAGAGGAGAGAGAAAAAGAGTAAGAGAAGGAAGAGTTAAAAACTGAGTATTATAAATTTATAAGTGGGTCAATAAGGCGTGAAAATTGCTGAGACTATGATAATATATCATTATAGCTTTAAGAGGGGAAAGAAAAAAAAGTTTTCCATGAGTTAATTTGAAATTATTAAACGAAGGTAAAAGACCTGTTTGGTTAGACAACGGGTCTCTTACCTTTCTTTGTTTTTTCTCCAGCAATAGTAGTGGGCCCTAGTTTACATGAGAAACCCGTTAAGTCAGACAACGGGTCTGTTATCTTTCTTTGTATTTTTCTCAAATGAACGTAGTATACCCTAGTGCACTTAAGAGACCCGTCATCTCTGTTGTTGGATCTTATACCTCAACCAGACCCATTGATGATATAACGGGTCTTTTATTAGTGGTGCTTTTTCCAAATTTTGTAGTAGTATAAGGGAGGAAGAAGGGGAATGGGTGGTTGGGGTGGTGGTTTTCTTTGTTTTTATTTTATATTTTTTTTATGTATAAATTAAATGTAGTTATTAAGTAATTGGGTGTGTTAGAGGTTAATTAGAAGAAATAGGAGGAAACTAGAGTCTAATTAAATTAATTAGAGGATAATTAAGGAAATAGGTTTTTCGCAAAAAAATTAAACATGGTGGTTTTTTAAAACTAAAAAGATTTTAAAAGATTGTTTTTTCGAAAAATGTTATTTTTATAAGGTTTTTTCTGACAAATTTTCCTATAATTCTCATATATTTATGTAGGTGGGATCTAATACAATACAAAGGACAATTATACGACGCAATGTCCGTAGAGCAAGCATACGAAAGAGGCATGAAAACATGGGCAAAATGGGTAAGGAAATACGTAAACCCGAAGAAAACAACCGTGTTCTTTAGGAGCATTTCAGCACAACATAATGGAAGGAAAGGGTGCTATAATGCTACCCAACCTACCATGGACGAGTCCTTAGTAAACCATTTTCCGAGATCGTTGATCGATGTTATAGAGAAGGTGATCAAAGGGATGACCAAATCACAAGTAAAATACCTAAATATCACAAAACTTTCCGAGTATAGAATTGATTCACATCCTTCAGTGTATAGAAGTAGTTGGAAATGGAAGATTTATACAACAAAATATAAGAAGATGATTCCATCTTTTGCTGATTGTAGTCATTGGTGCCTTCCTGGATTACCTGATACTTGGAATCGTCTATTGTATGCTTCTCTTTTGTTTGATACTCCAAGGAATATGTCAACTTTCTAACATAGTTTATTTTTCAAGATTTAATTGGCTTTTTAAACATTTGTAAATTGAAAATGCATGTTTGTTAGAAATTCTTAACATTTGAGTATTTAATTTGTTGCCTTAGTTTTGTATGGAAAGATTACATTACTAAGAGAGTCTCTCTCTTCCCCTCCCCTCCCCTCCTCATGTCCTTGTGGGTTCAATATTCTTTGCTATTTAGGCCGGAATTGGTATAATTTCCGCATTATTTTTGTTTTTCTTTATAACTAATTATTGGAAAATTTACAAATTGAAGCCATTTAAAGTTCGTATTTTGCAAATTGCAGCCATTTAAAAAAAAACAAATCAAATTGCAGCCCAGAAGTTCGTATAAATTGTAAATTGCACCGCTTCTTGTGCTACAAGGACATGATTGTCATAAATCATTTGCACCGGTATTGGTTTAGAACCATACTAGATCGACCGATGAGAATACTTTAAGAGATTTAAAAATCGTCATAAGTATACTTCTCATTATGGTTATCGGAACTTCTTTCCTCGACCATGAATATTGTGAGTTCTCTTGTTTGAGTACTAGTCCGTTTTGATGTTAGTCAAATGTCTACCGTACATGGAGACTATAACGGCAACACTCGGGTGGATAGGTCCTCTTAGTAAGAGAAGCTAAATTACAAGACCGGGAATGTCCCCTACTAATAATAGAGAAGAAGTATTTGTTGTTTACAAGGCCTCTCAAAGAGCGAGACTGTAAAAATGCATGGCACATGCTCAGATGGATTTTAGAAATCATCTGTTTGTTGACCACCGGACTCAGATATTGTAGGGAATATTTCAAGCATTACCCCAAACTTGAACCCCACTGTGATCATACACTTAAGTACGGTGGCGTCCAAAGGGAAAGAAGATAGAGCAAAAAAGTCGCCAACAAGTTTTAGGAACTTGTAAACCGTTCACAAGGTGAAGGTTACACCCCTTAACGATCTAGGAGATCGTCAACTCCAATAAGTCTGGAACCATGACTGGTAGTTCGGGGATGAAGGTACAAATCCAACCTAAAAGAGATTGAACCTGCCCTAATAATAGGCCTCTACTTTATTCTGATAGTATTCATGTGCGCTTTTGGACTAACATGCAATCAATAGGTTTAACCCTAAACCTGTTTATTCTATGTTGGTTGAATATTAATGCACAAATAAATCTATTATTGACGATCACTTGAATTATAATCATATTAACCCTAAACAAGATTATTAATTATCTTATTAAGCATGATTACAAGTACCAATTCCCTTTAAACATGCATAAAAGGTGAAATCAAGCAATAACAAAAAATATCAAGCAACATAATAACAATAACAATTATTATAACAATTATAAAAATAATCATGTTAAAGCATAATAATAGCAAGATCCTAGGCATGATACTAACAAGATTAATAACAAACCCTAGCATGTCACTAAACAATAAAGATCAAATATTAACCCTAACATGATACTAACATGAATATTAGGAAGAGAATAGGAAGCATCGCAGGAATCATAATAAGCATATTTGATAATAGAAATTATAGTTGTTACCCTAAACATGATACTAGGAAGATGAAAACGCCCTAACATGACGCTAGGAATCATAATGTAATAACAACCTAGACATGATTTCTAAATCATAATAACAATAAATCAATTAAAGCACTTACTTGGATGTCTCGTATCTCTTTCTAATAACAAAATACACACGTTAGTAACTTCAAGGAAAATAATAATCAAGACAATTAAATTAAATAATTGAAATAGAGATTTGGGACCAAACCATCATAAATTAAAACCTTTCACGTCTAGGGCGAAGGCAACTTCGAACTTGGCTAGGTGTGTCTAATGCTAATGTATGAGGAATTGTGTTTGTAAAAAGCTAGGCTTAGAAAGAGGGAGAGAGAATCAAGAATTTCTTGATAAGAATTGGTGATTTTAAAAGGGGAGATATGACCTCTATTTATAGAGAAAAAAGAGGGTCGAAGAATAAAAAAAGAATCCGAATTCGAATCGAAATAAAACTCGATGGACAGCAGTTTTTGCGGATTTTGTTTTTATCATATCTTTTGATGTAGAAGTCCAAATAAGGAATATAATATGTCGTTGAAAGGATATTGAAATATAATTTCCATCCCAATTGGAATTAGATTAAAATATTTTATAGATAAAAAGATATGGCCGAAATAGTAGGACGGTGTCAGATTTGGATAGAGTTTTGTATCTCATTCATATCTTTTTCGTTATAACTCGGATTTAATATTATAATATATCATTGGAAAGATAATTTCAAGATCTATCCAACCATATAAATTTTGGATAAAGATTGTGAGGCACTAAAATAAAATCTGACTGTCTTTGAACATCTTTAAATTCGAATAGAATTAGGATTTAAGAAAAAGGAAAGTTTTAAAAAAGGAAAGTTTTTATTTAACTCAAATTCTTTAATCTTATCTTTTCAAAAAGGATAATTAAGATCTTTTAGAAACTTATAGAAGCTTCTAATTAATCCTAATTAGTTTAGGAATAGGATTAGACCTTTGGACCCTCCACATGATCATTGGGCCGTAGGTAAGATCCGGTTCGAGCCCAGTTTAGTATTTTGGCCATAACTTCCTCATTATTCATTGAAATTGGGCTTATAATATATCGTTGGAAAGGTCTTTTCAAGCCCTATCCAACAACACTATTATTGGACCCATATTATGGACCAAACTAAATTAGAATGCACGTTAAAAGAAATATTTTCAAAAACAGACAGAAGAGATATTTTAATAAAAACATCCTCATCACTAAACTTTTCACACTTTCGCTTTGTTCGATAATCAAATGACATGAAAGGTATTCATCACTGGGTTTAGTTTTGGGGAGACACAAATGGGTGTCTACAGAAGCCCCCACTTTGACTGAGTTTGGAGAAACGCAAGTTTCGAAAACAAAAGTCAAAGTATCGATAGGGACGGAGAATGACTCAGAACATTTTGCGATCCTAAATCATTCTTGTAACGCCGATACCTGCAAAATAGCGTTAGTTAAAACAGATAAAAGAGTTAAAAACTGTGTATCTTGCACCGTCGAGCACACGTCTCTGAGGGTAACCGATTTGTTGCTGTTGCATTGTTGTTGTGACAACCTTCCACAATCTATAGAATGCCATCTTGCTGTTTTGGTGTTCACTCGTCTCTGAATAATACAACTTTTTTTGTATATGTCCACGCGTCTCTGAACAAAGAGCTTCTTTTTCTTGAATCATAGTGACAACCTTCCCAATCATAGCAAAACTCACCGAAGACCGCCTCATTACGAACTGCCCTTCTCAAATCTCGGTGACAACCTCCACAATCTTAGCGAATGCCGTCGAAGATCGCCCATCTCGTGCTATCTTCTCAAATCTTGGTGACAACCTCCACAATCTTAGCGAATGTCGTCGAAGACCGCCCATCTTGTGCTATCTTCTCAAATCTCGGTGACAACTTCCACAATCTTAGCGAATGTTGTCGAAGACCGCCCATCTCGTGCTATCTTCTCAAATCTTGGTGACAACCTCCACAATCTTAGCGAATTCTGTCTAAAAATGACCTCTCTTGAAGTCATCCTCAGTTGGTGCGATAATATTCCGAAGAAAACTACCGAAAACCAATGCTTGTCGATCCTTAAAGCTCGCTTGAACTTTGCTTTAGCCGGTGCGTCGGCACTTCTCCTACTTGTAAACCAGTATGTCGGCGCTTTGAATTGTGAACCTGTATGTCGGTGCTTCTAAACCAGTATGTCGGTGCCTTTGTGATGAGCCAATGTTTAGGCGCTTTAAGCTAAGTGAGACGATCTTTCGTCAGGTCGATCACTTATTTGCGGTTGTAATCAAATCGACTACTCAATCATGTCAAATTGCTTATAGGGGCTAACTGGCGTACCAAGGAACCCAAAATTGCTGTTCCGAGAGGCTTCAAGCTCTGTCGCTGCCGAAATATCTCTGGCGCCACAATTTTGCTCTGTCGCCGGGCGCTTAAATCTATTGCCAGACGCTGGATGTTTCCGCATTATTTTTGGTTTTCTTTATGACTAATTTATTGGAAAATTTGCAAATTGAAGCCATTCAAAGTTCGTATTTTGCAAATTGCAGCCTAAAAGTTCGTATAAATTGTAAATTGCACCGTTTCTTGTGCTACAAGGACATGATTGTCATGAATCATTTGCACATGTATTGGTTTAGAACCATACTAGATTGACCGATGAGAATACTTTAAGAGATTTAAAAATCGTCATAAGTATACTTCTCATTATGGTTATCGGAACTTCTTTCCTCGACTGTGAATATTGTGAGTTCTCTTGTTTGAGTACTAGTCCGTTATGATGTTAGTCAAATGTCTACCGTACATGGAGAGTATGACGGCAACACTCGGGCAGATAGGTCCTCTTAGTAAGGGAAGCTAAATTACAAGACCGGGAATGTCCCCTACTAATAATAGAGAAGAAGTATTTGTTGTTGACAAGGCCTCTTAAAGAGCGAGACTGTGAAAATGCATGGCCATGCTTGGATGGATTATAGAAATCATCTGTTTTTTGACCATTGGACTCGGATATCGAGAAACACTTCTAGACATAATAAGGATGAAGAATAAATCTTACCTTATAGTTCATGAAGAGACATTAAGCGACATAGGAAAAAGGCTATACACTAAAAGTGCACTTGTCCGAAAGGACAAGTGGGAGATTGATAGGAATAGTGTCCTTCGAACAAGTGTATTATTACGATAGAGGGTTCGGACTTATTAGAAAGCTAATGATTCAGTAAGTTTAGGTGATCGGAATGCCTAGGTGGAGGCCGCTTCCGATCGGTAATATTAACACGTAATTAATATTACAACTTAATCTTAACTGAACCATTCGGGGCCCACCTAAGCAACTAACGATCCGACGCAACGAATAAATCTGAAAGTAATTAATAAGTCACTCGAGTATTATGAACCAAGACATCGGATTCCGAGCCTAGAGCGTCAGAACCGAATCTTAAAAATCAATCCGAAATTTAGTAATTTGCTAGACGGAAAAATGCTTCAAGTAAAAAGTAAAAACTCTAACCGCGCAAAAGGCTAGGGAAGAACACCAAATAGAATTGCGCCATGTGGCAGCACATCAGGGCAACCACCAAGTGGCAAGGTACCACATGTGGCAAGGGGCGCGGAGCCAGGTGACGGGTCATGGACGCGGGACAAAAGGTGGTGGCTCGACCGAACCCAACTTGGAGCTCAAGGTTGGGTGCCATGTGGTTAGCTCACAATGCATGTGATATACCTTGGGGAGGAAGTGGTTCTCACCTAACCGTGTGACTTTTTACTTTGTTATTCCTTGGTTTATTTAACTAAGGATTGAATTCAACATTATTTCTATGTGGGATCTTTTTGTAAAAAAGTCCCACATTGAAAGATGAGTTGAATTAACAAGGAAGCATTCCAATAGCCAAGGCATACCTTGGGATTGTTCACTTGAGTAAGAGTTAGAAAAGGCATCTCCATTGATAAAACCTTTAAACTCATAATTACTCGAGTAGTTTGGTCGGAATTGGCTAACCTCCAAGTAATAGACCTAGTCGGGGTTGTGTTGCGGGTTGATACCGTAGGAGGTTATCACCCGTTGCGAGACTTAAGCTTTCTCAAGTGAGAGCTCGGTGAACGAGCGAAGCACGCTTCAAAGGTAATTTGGTCTTTCCTTAATTCTTGTTAATTATGTTTTGATTATATTAATTGTGAGTTTGATCTTGGCTCGAGTTTTATTTTTTGCAATGAGTTGAACTCATCAAAACCCAACAAACCCTCCATTTGAGGAGGCTAGAAATTCTCTAGAAACTTTGAATAGGAGCTTGGATGACTGTAAATAGGTCATTTAATTCATTTTTTTATTTAGCCAACACTTAACCAACAATTGTAAAGTTCTCTCAAATAATTAAATCTTTTCTTTGAAATCTCATGTGAGCATCTTACTTCTCTTAATTAGCCAATCTTGTAGAGCACTTAGCCTATCAAAACAAGGGGAGTCCTAACTAGGAGACTAACGGGTGTTGTCGACTAGTGGACCGCGTGTAAGGGGATTTAGGCAAATAAGTCAGCACGTGACAAGGCGCTAGAAAAATCGGTTGTACTGATGGCCAGAACTGATCCAACTAGAGCTGAACTAGCCAATGATCATATGGATTTTAGGTGCTAGCTGGCCACCGGTACAATCGATTTTGGGCGCCTAGTGGCTAGGCCTCCCAATAAAAAACCACGAACACCCTGCCAATGATATGGAGGTGCTAGCTCTCCAATAAGGGGTAGTGTTGTGGGTCCCTGGTAAGAGAGAGGTGGTTGGTGTCGCCAGAAAGAGGATTTGATGTGTTGGGCCGACTGTGAGGGTGAAGTGGTGGCAAGGTGATGGTGAAGTAACAAGGGCATTATTATTCATATGCACCAAATGTTGGGGTTAATGATAATTAAAGAAAGGAAATTTTGACTTTTGCTACCTATCAAACACATCAATTTCAATTTTGCTACCTATCAAAACTTTAATTTTATTTTACTACCTAACATATGCCCTCTATTTAAAATTTGCTACCAGTAGCTAACTTCTGTTACTGTTGACGTTAAGGGGCCCACTCCAACGACTATTTACCCTTCCCCTTCTATTTAGTTGAATTGTACCAACCTAATTGCTCCAAACTTCATTATCTTCACAACGATTTGTTGATGGATTAATAATTAAATTCTGAAGCAATTTTTTTTAAAGATTAAATTGGTGAGGGCTGTTGATCAGTAGTGGTTGTTGTGCTCTGAAATTTAAGGTTAGTAGCTTAAATTTTTCCAATTAATTATTTTATGCGACACTTAGGGGAAGTTTGAATTGCAATTTATTTAAAAATTTGTGCATGTGAATTGTTTTTTTTAATGTTTGGGAATGATATTAAACCTTAATTTGATTTGGAAATGGTTTTAACTGCATTTATGTTTCTGGGAATTAATTAGGGTTCATGTATTTTAAAATTAGGGGTTTTTAATTGTGAGTTGAATGGTTAAAAATGATGTTTTATTTTGATTCAAAACATATGTATGACTGTAATTATTGATAAACCTGGTGTAATTGCAAGCTATAATGGCAATGGTTAGGTTTTCTCCCACAAAATAGAGGAAATGTGACTGTGGAATCCCTATGGGCAAGCTGACATCATGGACAAGAGAGAATCCTGGTAGGAAGTTCAAAGCTTGCAAATTTTATGATATTAAGACTGAAACAAGGGGATGCAAGTGCTTTGAGTGGGTTGATGAGGAAGATGGAACTCAGTGGCAACGCGACGTAATCAATCAACTCCTTTTGGACAAAAAACTAATGAAGGGAGAGATCAACACACTACAATCAGAACTTGAAAATTTAAAAGGCCAAAGGAGGTGTTTGCTAAATGAGAATGACAACCTGTCATTGAAGTGCAAAGCTATAAGTTCTGATAGAAGGAATTACAACAAGGAAGGGCATCATATTTGTCTTGGTGGATGCAGAAATGTAGTAGCAAGTTTGATGTGTCTTTTGTTACTGACTGTTGTTGTTTTAGTTGTATTGAAATGAGATTAGGGTAGTGAAGTGTTAGAGTGGGTATGCATTAGTATGTATGAAGGAATGTATGAACTTGTGAATGTAATGTCATGAATTTGAATGAATTAAAGCTGAAATGCTATTATTTACAAATAAAATTGGCTTTCTTTGCCCATTGCATAATAAGCACAGAAAAGAGTTAGCAAAATATTATATTTCATAGCTAGCAAAATATTATATTTCATAGCTACCAAAATATGCACACATCAGTGCATCCAAAATACCAAGTTTTCACATTGCACAAAACTCTAACCAAACTAATTGTTCCTTAGTTGCTACATATTACAGTACAGTTGAAAGAGTTAAGAGTAAATTGTGTTTGGCACTGTGATTAACCCCCCCCCCCCCCCAAAAAAAAAAAAAAAAAAAAAAAAAAAAAAAAATTGGAGCCTAAGTCTTCTTTTTCTTCCCCTTTCCTTTCTTCAGTGTCTGTTGCTGTGGTACTGTTGTTGTTGATGCCTGTGGTGCTTGGGTGCAGGCTGCATGATCTTGAGACCTTGTCTGCACGTTCTTTGGAGGTTGTTGCTTGGGATTCTTGGTTGCAATACTGTGAGGCCCAAGAGTTCCACCAATCCGTGTTACACCAACAAAAAACACAAATAAGAGAGAAAAACAGAACACCAAAAAAACCAAGAATTATAAACTTCAATGCAACATGATATTTATATGAACACCAAACCCACCTGCAACCCTTTTCTCCTTCTTCCTTCTTTTTTCAATGTTCCAATCATCTTGGAGAGTAGGCTTGCCAGGTGGTGCTTTAGGAGTATGCAATGGTGGATTGGCACAAGTCTTGGAATAATGACCAAGCTGTCCACAATTGCTGCATTGTTTCTGGTTTTTCTGACTCTTTACAGGTCTGTCAGGTTCTCCCTCACCTCTCTCTAGCTTTCTTTTCTTGGACTTTGGCCTTCCAGGCATGACTCTTAGTACTGAAGGTAGTGGCTCTTTGAATCCATGCTTCTCCCAATGCTTAGGCCCTGGCATGGGCTTGACAGGTTCCTCATATGCATACATATATGTCTTCCTTGTGTAATACACATCAACATAGTCTTCAGGATCAACTCTCTTATCCAATAAGCATGCAAACCCATGTACACAAGGAATCCTAGTCAATTGCCAATGGTAACATGTGCAAGTCCTCTTACCTAAGTCAACAAGCACTGTATCACCATTTAGCTCAACCTCATACGAGTCTCCTCTTGAGACTTGCACTATACAGTGCCTTGCAACCCTCTCAATCCTTTCAAAAATTTTATTCACATAGGGCATCAATTTCCCATCCATTTTCTGTACAGCCTCCCATTTCTCATTATGTCTCTTTATTATATACCTTCTTCACCACTCCATCTAAGTGAGTATTGTCTTGTCCCTAGCATCTCTAATGACAGCATTAAATGTCTCACATACATTATTTAGCAGCATATTTGATTTGTAGTCAGTTGGGAATGCATGTCTAGACCAATGCTTAGGTTCAATGTTATCTAAGTACACAAAGGCATCTTCAGACATAAACCTAATTGATTCCATTGCTATTTCAAAGTCAATCTAGCAAAACAAACACAAAACACCAGCAGGAATGAATGACTGACTGAACTAACTATTCTCACATCAAACTAACTGAAAATAGTCACATACCAAAGCAAACCACAAAGACAAACACTGCAAAGTACATCATAGTCATCTATTTGAAACAGTAACATCAAAAAGGAAATAAAACAATCAGGAACCAAACTCACAGCTGTGGTAGCCCTTGCTGCACTCCAGAACAGCTCTTTGAAGGTGGAGCTTGTGAATTGAAGCTTAAAGTTGGCCCATATATGCCTCACACAATACCTCTTCTCATCTAAAGGTACTGCCAACTCAAATGCTTCAAGTAGGCCCTATTTTCCAATAAACCACTTACAGTTATTAGATTAAACATAGTTAGACTAAAATATTCAAATAAAAAAAACATGTACTTTAGTTAGCAATCACCTTTTGTCTGTCAGACATGAATGTCCAACCACCACCTTCACATACATCACCAAGGTCCTTTTTTAGGCACTCCAAGAACAAACACCAAGTCTCTTTATTCTCCACTTCAACTATAGCCCAAGCCAATGGGTAGATGTTGTTATATCCATCTTTGCCCACTGCCACTAGAATCTGTCCTGGGTATGCTCCCTTCAGATGGCAGCCATCAACTCCTATCAGAGGTCTGCAGCCTTTAATAAACCCACTTCTCAGTGGCTGAAGACAAATGTACATCCTAAAAAACAATGGTCTCTCAGGGTTGCTGTGATCACCATCAACAACTATGTTCACCCCAGAAGCAGGGTTGTACTTGATTACAGCCTTTCCATAATCATACACTCTGGTATATTGCTCTGCAGCTGACCCATAAATCTTCAGCTTAGCTCTAGCCCTAGCAAGCCACCCCTTTGAATAACTGATGTTAATGCCTAAGTCACTAAGAACCCTAGCCTGTAAAGATTTAATTTTCCAGCTAGGATTGTGCCTCCATTCCTCAACATACCTTTCAGCAATGTACTCAACATTTACCTTGGAGTTCATCTTACTCCTCATACACCTATGCTTCATAATCAATTCCTTGATTTTGCCAAGCATTGTTGTTATGCAGTCTTCTAGCTATCACCTTAAAGGGGCACCTTTTTACCTCCTCACCACACTTGCAATTCCCTGGCAGATTGCTTCTCTTGGCATTCCACTCACAACTACACCTTTTTTTGCAATATGTTGTTACCCTGTCATCCCCATTATGCATATAGTAATACTCATATATGTTCTCTATTGCATGGGTCCTCAAGGCTTTCCTAAGTACCCTACTGTTAGTGAACTGCAGATAGTTCACAAGCACAACTGGTTTTTTGAAATCAGTTTCTTCATGAAACCATGGACTGTGATCTTCATCTTCATCTGACCCATTCAAGCTTCTAAGCTCATATGACTCAGACCTCTCATCCTTCAAATCTGGTTCCTTACAAGAGAAATCCTTAACTAGTTGCTTTAGTTTCTCCTCCCTTTGCACAACTAAATCCTTTGTCTCTTCATCCCCCTATTTCACAATCTCCAATCTCCTATTTACTTCACCTAAAATAGTTTGAGAACCTTGTCTGTTAACCTCATCATCATCACTGTATGCCTCTTCTTCTCCAGGCAACCAGCCTATATCTAGATCAGACTCATCTAAGTTGGATGAACCAGACCCTAAAACATCCTCATCATCCAAATTTAGAGCCCTCCTTGCTTTACTTACCCTCCCTTTACCTTTCCTTGTCCCTTTACCAGGACGCACACAAGAACTGCCATCTTCTTCTGTTACCTTACCCTTCCCCTTATCAACAGATCTAGAAAATCTAGGGATTCTCCTCACAACCTTCTCTTTCACTATCTCTTTTGTTTCAGGTATTACAGACAGTCTTGGACTCCTTCTCAGTCCAAGTTCAGCATGTGTGTTTGAGTTTTTTTGGCTTTTAGGTGGGTTACTTTTCACTACAATTGCCTTTTTTTGTCTTTTCTTTGAGGTGGGCTTTGTTTGGGTTGGGTTACATGTATTTGTAGTGTGGCCTTGCACAAATGTAGATGACAGGGAAGTGGGGTTTGAAGTGGAATGCAGCTGGCTAGAAATGGGGTTTGAGGTTGGGTTATTGTCTTCAAAAAAAGTGCTTTGGGGGTCCTGACTAGGGGGAGGGTCATCAGACACTGTGCAATAGACCTCTAAATACCCATCCCTATGCTCAGATTCTTTTAACCCTTGTACATCCTCATCAGTTTCTATCTTTCTTTTACCAGTCATCCAAGTCTTTCCTTTCTCTTTGAACCACAATACATAGATGTTAGGTACATCATATCTCATGTCCCTAAACCCTTCAGCACATAAATACCTTAAGTACCCTACTGTTAACCATTTCCTAGGGACATCCTTTCTCCAATAAGTGAACCCTGCCTCATACACTTGGTACGGGACTCCACTACGACTTTTAAACACAAAACCCCCATGTATTCTAAGCTTTATATCAACCACATCAAACACAATATCATCAACAACAGCCATGTGTTTAATCTACAGTAAGTTAGCAATAAACAAATAAAAAACTATTTAATTCATAAAGCAGCACATAAACAATTCAATTAATTAAAAAAGGAGAATTGCATAAATTAATTTAGTGTAATTGCATAAATTAATTAAATTCGCACTAACCTAGGGTTTAATGAAGATTCCCCCAAAAATACCCGAAATTTCATATAAAATTGCTAAATTACCACCATTTTTTTACCACTTTAAGTAATTAGGGTTTCGTACCTTGTACTCAAGCCTTGTCAGTAGATTCTTTCGACAATGGTGATGCTTCCTTCCACCTGGTGGTCCTCCCCTGCTTCGTTGTATCACACAAAAGCTTCCACGCAAGCTAGTTCAACCCCCAAGTTGCAGATAAGATCTGATAAAGAAAGGTGGGAAAGGTGACAGATGAGAGAGAAAGATTTGAGGTAAAAAAAAAAAACTTCAATGGAGTTTATTTTGAGCGTTGAGGGATATCAATGGAAAGAGAAAGGAAGTAATTAGGGTGGCAGGGGGTAGATTCATGGAGAGAGAAGATGACAAGGAAGGTTAGTTAGTTGAGTGGGCCCCCATAACGTTAACAGTAACATAAAACGTTAACTGGTAGCAAATTTTAAACAGAGGGCATATGTTAGGTAGTAAAATAAAATTAAAGTTTTGATAGGTAGCAAAATTAAAATTGATGTGTTTGATAGGTAGCAAAAGTCAAAATTTCCTTAAAGAAATATTGGCAGTGTTTTACAACCTATGAAATTATTGATTTATAAATAGTTTCAAGGTCAATGAAACTCAAAATAGATTATTGTGATTCCGCAAATTACAGCCACAACAATATCTAGAAATAGGTAATATTCCATTATGGTCTGTTTGGGAATTGTCATTTCATTTCAAATCTTGGAATTGTCCCAATTAAGCTGTTTGGAAACTCAAAGCATTTAAAATTGAATTTGAATCAATTCCACATACTTATCAAAAATAGCCAACACCAAAGAATTTGAAATCTATCTATAAAGTATGTCATTTCAATTCCAAGTGATGTTTATCTATCCACCTTCAACTTCTCTCTCCTCCATTTTTACTAGGAAAGCTGCTCACATTTTCTCTCTCCTCTCTTCTACCATATGAAGTTATGAACGATCTCCTTCATAGCTCCATCACTTGATCGCTTCAACCTTCGTCGTCGGACCAAACTAGGATTTCCACTTTCCGACGAAGCAATGATGGAACCTTAAACTAGGATCGCTACAACATTTTTGTCGCCATTATTGAAGTGCCATTGGAGCTCTCAGTGTTGAATTCGAGTTCGCATTGTCGATCGCCATTGTTAAACTGTCATTGGAGTTCTTGTAAGGGACGGCAGTACGACAAAGTCGTTATCATTTTTTTTTGTTCTTTTTTTAATTTATATTACTATTTATAAAAATCAATTAAAAATCCAATTATTATTTTTTATTTTTTTTTTGTGTGACAGGAATTGTGAAATTGATATTCAAGTCTATCCAAACAACATAATAAATTTGAAATTCTAGAATTAAAATTCCACTAATTTCCCAAACACCATATTTGGAATTAAATACTAGAATTTCAAATCCAAGAATTGAAATAAATGATTTGAAATCAAATATTGATTCCCAAACACTGCCTATGGGAAAAAATCACTTCTGATATTTGAAATGATATTAAAGAGTTAAAACTGTGAAGTTTCTAATAAAATGTTACAAATACAACATATATAATAAGAAGTATAGCTCTAGCAAGCCATTTTTTGACATGATTTTTCAATTGGGCAGATGAAGATGACATTATGCAACAACCCCAACTTAAAAACCATGCAATCACTTTCTAACTTAATTTTGTTTTGGGACTTTTAGATTTCCATAAAAGTTTTCGCTTTTTACTTGGCTGAAACATGGTCCATGAACGATAAGTTGAACTATATATATCCCATAACAGAGGATATTGCTGAAAGCCAAATAACAAAACTGTGATAGCTGCTAGTATAGCAATCGGTGTAGGAATCCATATCGATTGGCGTATCCAGGAATTCCGAACTATGGGTTCGAAATTTAAAAAAAAAATGATGATCATATATTAACTAAATATTCAATACATAAGTTCATTTTTTTTTAATTACAAATGGATGGATTTTACAAAAAAAAAAAAAAAAAAAAAAAAAAAAAAAAAAAAAAAAAAAAAAAAAACTAAAAAAGGCATTTTTCGAGTTTTCATAGTTTGAAAGCGTGCTAATAAATTACGTACTACTTCTATAAATCTATATTTCTATTGCAAAAAATCAATATTACACACAAAAATAAAATAAAAAATCTCAAGTCCCCAATAAACACAAATTTAAGGTTCAATGCTCTAACAATCACTTCCTTACCAATGTGCCAGGCTTTGACATTTGATTATTTATCTCACATAAATTAGTTCTAACCCTTTTTTTCTTTTTTTTTTTAAAAAAAAAAAAAAATTAAAACTTATAATTTTTTTCCAAAAAATCTGTGGGTTCAATGAACCCCCTAGATCCGCCCTCGATATCGAACCCTTTTGAAATGTGATAGGAATGTAGCAGTGAAAGCAATCATCATAGTCGCGATGGATACTATTAAAGATGTTAACCCAACCACGAGCTTGAAAGGTAGTACCTTAAGAAAGTCCTTTTCTGCATACCGCGATGTCAAGATTGATAGAAACATTAAAATTGAAGTTGATGATGCAAACAATGAAACTGCATTCGATATTGCAAAGACCTTGAAAGAAGCTTTATTTAGTAGGATTGGAGATCCATCCTTGTCATTATTACCACCGGGTAAGGTGAAAGCCGCTGTAAAAACTACTGTTGCAATAAGTGTTGCAACAAGAGTACATGATTCTGCTGTCTTCTTCATCCATTGTTCCCCTTGTAATCGTAACTCGTTGTGCTCTTCCGTGAACAGAGTTTGGGGTGTCTTTCTCGATATATTTTTAGCCACAGCATAATGCGGTTGTACATCGTCTTGCACAACCTAATATAAATCAGAGATGTTGGGTTATATCTCAACTCAAATGACTAGTTAACATGCCGCTATAAATCACAGCGAAGCAAATAAAATAATTAGCTTGGCATGTATTTTGTAATATGCTGATATCTTTAACTGTGCCTAAATATGCTTTTCTACCAATAAGATTAAATTATATATATAAAGAGCAATCATTAGTGCTTCTAATAATAATATTTCTTAGTAAAACAAAGTTAACTGGCCAATAAATAAAAGCTATCAATGTTGGTAAAATAACCGTTGAAATCAATAACAAACAAAAGATTAGAACTTTCCTGGATTGAAGATCCCAAACTCACAGTCGTGCCGTGGAATAAAATCCACTGCCTTAGAAGCGAAATACGCCACCACCAGTACAAGTTTCCTAGTGACACACGCCCCCCAAGTTTAACACAACTCTCTCCGTAATCCGTGCACCCGAACTCAAAGAGTGGAATTGCTCAAGAACTGTTCAGATCTCAAAAGGTAGGTTTGTGTTTTCGGCTAGAAAGTGAATGAAAACTCATGAAAAAGCAAGACTCGTATTTATATGAGTCCCGGAAAAGGAAACACGCAAAGCAAACCTACCTAGAAAAAAAAGGCGGGCCCGATCGGGCGCGAGATCGAGTTTCTCCAGACCTAGTGTCGCGCCCGGTCGGGCGAACAGGCGATCTAGAAACCCCATCCCGGGCGAGCCATCGGGCGAAGCCGCCCGATCGGGCTCGTCAAAAACTCGAGTCCGCCGCCCGGTCGGGCAAAGGACACCTGATTGGGCGCGAGAGTTCTCCTATTTTCCTTGGCCACGCCCGCCCGATCGGGCGAGGGCCGCCCGATCCGGTGCGAGCATCCGTTTGCATCACCTATTTCCAACAATCCCCCACTAATGCGAGTAGATCTTCAACATGAAATCTGAACAGTAAATGAAAGTCTTAGTACTTAAATGCTAGTATCTAAAGGTTTGAAATAACACATTAGTGCACAAGGTTTTCAACACTTCCCTAGTGAGTATCCTAAGATTTGAACTCCTAGGAGCAAGGAAGGGACCTTGAATACACATACCTTGACTTTAGAGCTTAAGCAACTTCGCCAATCTTGGCCAACACTTGGGCTCTCATGAGTACTTCAGGAAAACAATACTACAATCTTCCCTTGAGAGAGGCCACCTCTCGTACTCACGTAGGTGTTCATCCTATGTGTTATTCACACACGTTCCCAGCAAATTCAAAGGTCTTTCCCTGCAGGCTTAAACATGTTTAAGCACCTTGCAAACCAGAGAATTACATGCAATGGAACTAGAACATTAAGAACATAAGTTCAACCCTTCAACTTTCGGTGTCATTATCTATCCTGTTTTAAGAACTACTGGGACAAAGGTCTTAACTCTCTTAAAAACCTCAATCTATCCCTGCTCAGAAAACAACTGGACTAATGACATTAAGAGACAAACTCATCCTAGCAGAATCTAACTGGTAAAACTTACCACTCTTATAGAGTAATAGATTCAAACACATGATACATATATAACAAATCCACATGATTCATGCCAATGAAACAAATAAACCAAAACAGGTTCCAGATTTATTTAAACCAATGTATCATGTCACATAGCTAGTATAGCTACCATTTCAAGTCATTACAACATAGGTCCTAAACCCATACCAGTTGATGACTCCACCACTAGTCTACGACTTAATCCCTTAGTAAAAGGGTCTGTCAGGTTTTTCTCTATTCGAACATAGTCCAACGAAATAACCCCATTCACAATAAACTGCCTCACAGACTCGTGTCTGACTCTTTTGTGCCTTTTCTTACCATTGTAAACGCTGTTTTTAGCAACACATATAGTAGCTTGTGAGTCACAATGCATAGACACAGGTGGTGACGGCTTCCCCCACAAGGGAATATCAATAAGCAAATTTCTCAACCAATCCGCCTCTTGTGTAGCAAGATCCAATGCGATGAACTCAGCTTCCATTGTTGATCTAGCTATACACGTCTGCTTTCCAGACTTCCATGAAACTGCACCCCCACTAAGGGTAAACACATAGCCACTTGTAGAGCTTGTTTCATCGCTATCCGTTACCTAATTTGCATCACAATACCCTTCAAGAACCAAAGGATGACCAACAAAATTCAGTCCCCAAGACACGGTTCCACATAGATATCTGAGCACACGCCTCAAAGCAACCCAATGTTGCTCACTAGGACAATGAGTATAGCGACTAAGTCTACTAACTACAAAAGCAATATCAGGGTGAGTGCAGTTCATCAAAAACATCAGACTACCAAGCACCTTAGCATATTCAGTTTGAGACACACCGTCCGCCACATTTTTCACCAAAGTTCCAGAAGGGTCAAAGGGAGTTCTCAATGGAGGCAAATCAAAACAATTAAAGTTCTTCAGAATTTTCTGCACATAATGAGACTGAGACAGAAAATACCCTTTCTTGGTTTTAGTAACTTTAACATCAAGGATCACATCTACCTCTCCCAAATCCTTCATCTCAAACTTCGAATTTAAATACTTGTTAGTTTTATTTATAACATACATGTTTGTGCCAAATAGGAGCATGTCGTCGACGTACAAGCATAATATCACACATTGCGCACCAAACATCTTAGAGTACACACATGCATCACTACCATTGACAACAAAACCAAAACTAAGAACAGTTCTATGGAATTTTTCATACCATTACTTCGGAGCTTGTTTCAAGCCATACAAGGGTTTCTTTTTAGTCTGCACACCTTATTCTCCATACCAGGAACTACAAAACCCGGAGGTTGCTCCATCTAGATCTTCTCCTCCAAATTGCCATTCAGAAAGGCTGTCTTAACATCCATCTGATGCCCAGTCAAGTTGTAAGATAAAGCCAAGGCAAACAAAACACGAATAGTGGCAATTTTAGTCACAGGAGAATAAGTATAAAAATAATTAAGGCCAAAATTTTGAGTGAATCCTCTTATCACCAATCTGGCTTTGAACCTTTCCACGGTGTCGTCGGTTCTCATTTTTCTCTTGAAAATTCACTTGCACCCAATAGCTCTGCTCCCTTTTGGCAGGTCCACAAGCTCCCAGGTTCCATTTGACATGATTGAGTCAAGCTCACTGTTTACAGCTTCCTTCCAGAAGGTTGCATCTACTAAACTCATAGCTTCTTCAAACGATTTCGGATCTTCATCCACAACCTGTAGACACAACATGATCTCATCTAGATCATCTTCGAATTCACCTAGATTTCCGCAATCTACTATAAAGGCTGTTAGGAAATCAGGTCCAAAGCTAGTCTCCACTCTTTGCCTTTTACTTCTCCTAGGTTGAATCTCACTTTCAATCCTAGGGGAAGCATCTTCTGGCTCTGCAGATGAAGAAACTGAAGAAACATCGTTAGTAACTAATTTTTTCTTCAAAGGAAATACATGTTCAAATAACTCTGCATCACAAGATTCAGATATAGAGTGATCTTCCAGACTCATAAACCTGTATGCGGCACTATTCTCAGCATAGTCAATGAATACTGTATCATAGGTCCTAGAACCTATAGTTGAGCGCTCGAACGATGGATAGACCACCTTAGCTAGACACCCCCACACTTTCATGTGATTCAAGTTTGGGGCATAACCCTTCCATATTTCATATGAAGTCTTGTCTAACTTCTTGTGAGTTACTCTGTTCTGTACATAGTTAGCTGATAGAACCGCTTCACCCCACAAATTGTCTGGCAACCCGGAACTTAGGAGCATTATATTCATCATTTCCTTCAAGGTCCTATTTTTCCTTTCTGCCACACCATTTTGCTGCGGAGTATACGGGGCCGATACTTCGTGAATGATTCCCTCACTTTCACATAAGTCCTTGAGGAAATCGGAGCCATACTCTCCACCCCTATCTGAGCGAACTCTCTTTATTTTCCGCTCCAACTAATTTTCTACTTCTGCCTTATACACAAGAAACTTGGACTCAGCTTCATCCTTCGTCCTTAAAAGATACACCTTGCTATATCTCGAACAATCATCAACGAAGGTGATATAGTAGTGTTTCTCGCCTCTACTTTCCAAGTTCTTAAAGTCTGCTAAATCTGAATGAATTAGCTCAAGTGGTGTGGTCTCTCTCTTCGTGACAGATTTGTAGGGTTTCTTCACGAATTTAGACTCCGCACACACTTCACATTTTTCAAATCCATCTAATGACATATTTGGGAGCAAATTTAAACTTTTCATTTGTTTCAATTTTGTTGCACCAACATGACCCAATCTACTATGCCATAATTCAAAGGACTCAACAATATAAGCAGAAGTAGAAATCTTATTCATTGAAGGAACAGTTACAATCTCAAGAACAAATGGGCCCCCACTAAGGTAACCCTTTCCAACATACTCCCCATTACGGGTTAACACAAGTTTATTAGCATCAAAAACTAACTTAACTCCTACTTTGTTCAACAAAGCAATCAACATCCTTTGTGACCATCTCTTATAATTAATTCCATCAAGAGACTCAACCTTAGACAGATCTAGGTATAGACGAGTTTGAGAATTGCTAGTCATGATATCAACAGAATAAATCAAAATATTTTGCTTGTAAATTGTTGGTAAAATAACTGTTGAAATCAATAACAAACAAAAGATTAGAACTTTCCTGGATTGAAGATCCCAAACTCACAGTTGCGCCGTGGAACAAAATCCACTGCCTTAGAAGCGAAATACGCCACCACCGGTACAAGTTTCCTAGTGACGCACGCCCCCCAAGTTTAACGCAACTCTCTCCGTAATCTGTGCACCCAAACTCGAAGAGTGGAATTGCTCAAGATCTGTTCAGATCTCAAAAGGTAGGTTTGTGTTTTCGGCTAGAAAGTGAATGAAAACTCATGAAAAATTAAGACTCGTATATATATGAGTCCCGGAAAAGGAAACACGCAAAGCAAACCGACCTAGAAAAAAAAGGCGAGCCCGATCAGGCAAGCTGCCGCCCGATCGGGCGCGAGATCGAGTTTCTCCAGACCTAGTATCGCGCCCGGTCGGGCGATCTAGAAACCCCATCCCGGGCGAGCCATCGGGCGAAGCCGCCCGATCGGGCTCGTAAAAAACTCGAGTACGCCGCCCGGTCGGGCAAAGGCCGCCCGATCGGGCGCGAGAGTTCTCCTATTTTCCTTGGCCACCTCCGCCCGATCGGGCGCGAGTATCCGTTTGCATTACCTATTTCCAAAAATCAATGCTAATAAAAAACTGATCATAAGATGTAAGAATTTGAACATAAAGAAAAATAAAAAAGAAGTCTAGTAAGAAGAATTACCTCAAACCATAAAAGCTCTCGTTGCATTTGTAAAGATGCACCAGAGACACATTTGAGTCTATCAGGAGGTGCAATCTTTACAACTAAATGCAGCATGTTATTATGTTTTTTTTTTTTTTTGAAAACACAGCATGTTATTATGTTCATTGTCTGTGTAAGAAGCGATTAGATCTTTAATAGCTCCAATCTCATGTATGAGCTTGAAGATCTCCTCGTGTCGACAGACAACAGCAACATGAAATATACTTCTATTTTTATCATCAATTTTCCATATCACATCAGGGTATGAAATAATCAATGTTGTTAGGAAATCAACATTTCCCATTTCAGCTGCAACAAACAATATTCTCCAAGGAAGTCCAATCAATTGAGAAATCCCATTTTCATCTTCTTTAATAACCTCATTCCATGCTCTCTGAGTCACTTAAAGAGCAAATCCCAGCTGCTGCTCCTTTTCATCTTTGTCGCGCATTTTAGTACCTGAATTTTGTTTAAACTAAGTATATGCATATGACATAAAGCAAAAGGATTCCTGACTAAATAAACATGTATGTAAGAGTTAAAATACAGACATCGACTTAGAAGTTTTTCCCATATGCTTTGTTTCGGAGTATGGCTTTGTAAATGCCTTGCAGCAAGAGTATGCAAAACAGTCTCATCCTTCCTGTTCCGATGGACTGCCAAATGGGGATGCTTATTTATAAATCCAAGCGCTACATCTACACACCATATGAACTCTTGTCAGAGATTAATGTCGATCTTTACATGTTTATTGTGAAAATTTTATACTATCCCATATGATTTACCATATAAGTTAGCCTCTATGGCACTAGTAAGTAGTTCAATGCGATCCTCATCTTTTAAAAGGCTGTCATCTGTTACCTCTATCAGGTACTTGACCATCTCTTTATGGCCAAGAAGAATTGCCATATGAAGAGGTGTCAGATTTTTACTCCCTTTAATTTCAGGCAGTTGTTGGTTTTTCCTAACCATAACCTTTGCTATCTCTACATTTCCGGATGATGCTGCAATGCAAAAGGCCGTATTTCCAAGAGTGTTTCGTGACTCTAGAAGATCACCTCCTGTAATCATTAAGTCTACAAGTTTTGTCACAAATTCAAGGTGCTTGGCTGCTGCTGCAATGAGAAGGGTTGTGTCGTTTCGTTTTGTGATTGGTGCTGTTATCCACCTCGGGTCTTCCTTTAAAATCATGTCTGCAGCCTCCCAGTCACATTCCATAGCAGCTTGGTAAAGAGGCACTCCATATTTCAAAAAGTTGTGTCTTGATTCATCTGTTTGTTACAAACAAATAAATAGGTAATGTTTAATCAAACGTCAATAAACTGCATTGTTCAAGATATAATGTATTTCTTGTAGCTTGATTGAATGATTAAAAGCTTACAAAAATTTGTTAATATCACAAATTTTTCTCTCTCCTCCCCTCACATGACCAATTTTTCTTTCTCTCTCCTCCATTCCCTTGGCCACTACTTCCTTCTCTCTCTTCCATTCCCATGCCCAAGGTCGATGACATTAGCGGATATAAAGTGGCCGGCCAAAAAACGACACCCTAGTAGCAATTTATGAAAATTGGGGCCATACAAACCCTTTAGGGAAAGGGATTTCCTCGTACTAGTGGTGTTGCGGCGGTCGAATGTTGGTGCAGCGGCCTATGGTGGTCGGTTGGGGACGATTCGCGAAGGTAGAGGCTAGTGAAGCTAAATGTGGTGTTGTGGGTGGTAGCTAGTGGAGAAGTGGTGTTGCGGCGGTCGAATGTTGGTGCGATGGCCGTGTGGTGGTCGGCTGGGGTCGATTCGTGAAGGTAAAGGTGGTGATATGGGTGGTAGTAGAGGTTGCACGATGGTGATAGAGGGGAGAGAAAGGGGTGTGGTTGCTTAAATTACAAAATTACCCTTGGTGTGGTAGTTAAATTACAAAATTAACCTTGATATTAACAAGTTTTGTTGATATCTGATATCAACTTGTATTTCCTCCTTTCTCTGTATTTTAAAAAGTGTTTCACTTCTCTCTTTTATGGCCATATTTAAATAAAAGAAAATATTCCCTCCGTCTCCTTTTGTGATAGTCTTTTATGGGCATTTTTCATGGGAATTAATAAACACGAATAAGAATAATTAAAGTACATTGAAAAGTAAATTGACATTGGATATGCAAAAAAGTAGAGAGAGAAAATAATAAAAGTACATGGAAAAACAAAATTTACATGGGAAATTAAAATTTGCACAAATACTGTTGCAAATTGGAGGGAATTTTGGTAAAAAAATTAATATTAATGATTGCTGGAAAAAGCAAATGGGGTAAAAATTTTGGGACTAAAATTTGTCCATAAGAGACTATAAAAAAGGGACGGAGGGAGTAATAAACATAGCCTTAAAAGAAGATTAAAAAGAAAATATTGAGAATAAATTAACATTAATTACACCAATCTACACGGGATTTTGTCATGAATTCTCAGCTTAATTACATTTTGAGAAGTGTATTTAATGCTTATATATATATATAGTCTTAATGGCAACATATACCATTAAGTATAAATAAATGTTACATCTCAATTTTAGAAAACTTTTATGCCATTATTTTATTATTTTATTCCCCACAACTAATCTAATAATCTCCCCGTCGAGGAAAAAAAAAAAACACTAATCTAATAATGTCCTTGTATCATATTTTAACATTTTTAGATTTATTTTTTCTCATTTATATTTACATTTGCCGTTTCATTTTTTATTTTTTCAACTTATCTCACTTTAATCATAAAATAATATTAAATGCTACTCCTTCCGTCTCTTTTAATTTTTACATTTATGTTTGTTAAATTATACGGAAATTAAGAAACTAAGAATAAAATAAATAACAATAAAACAAAACAAAATGGGAAGTACAAAACATTAAATGATGCATGTTTTTGAGTAAAACAAATATCAATTGATATTTAATGATGTCATGTCATCAATCCTTTGCCAAAAAAAAAAAAAAAAAACCAATAACATGCTCCTGTTCGAAAATTAAGAACTAATGATATTCATCTAAATTTAGGCACAAGGATTCTGAAGGGAAAAATAAGAGTAAGAATAGGAAAGTAAAAGTGAGCATTAATTACAAAATATAAAAGATGGATGACTTGGGATATTTGGAAAAAAAAAATACTTACTAAAAAAAGGAAAGGAAGAATGTAATTTTAAAATACCTAAAAAAGAAAATATGAATGAAAAAAATGGACGGATACTAAATTAAGTGCATTAAGCGAGAAATGGTTTTCAAAAAGTGCATAGAGAAATGAAGCACCCTTTTAAATAGGAAGGGGATTATGAATTAACTTATACAGAAAATAAACTGCAATAATTTTTATTATTCCCTTTAATTGGTGCCTAAATTTAGTCACATCAATGATTTAGGATATCAAATTAAACAAATTACAGACCATCGCATTAATTGACGAATTAAGATCTAATCATTCCCATGTACTCGATTTTCTTGGTCAATGATTTATAAATACACCATTACTCCAACTCTCCAAGTCTTATTAAAAACATGTCATTTAAAAAAATTAAAAAAAAATTACAATGTACAATTCACACAATATATATATATAAAAAAAATATATATATATATATATATTGAAGAATATTTTAATTTTTTATATTATAACTAGATTTTCCGGGCATAAAGGTGTTGCATTCTTAATTTGTTCAATTACTTTTGAAGTTAACTCTACGGTACAGTTCATCTCCTCTATTATAAAAATGATTATATTAGCAGTTCATAATTAAACATATACGTAATTACGTACTATATAAGTTAAATGACGATCAATACAGTCAGTTACACAAAAATAAATTATTTAACATTAAAAATACTTAAAAAATAATTAAATGAAAAAATACTGATACATGGGCAGTAGCTGAAATTTTTATGTTGACTTACTAATTTGAATAGCACCAGTAATTGAATGCGAAGAACATGGAGCAATGGCAAGACTGACTTCATTATTTCTGGGAAGACGTAACGGTAGGGCCTTTCCTACAGAATCAACCGGGTCTCCGGCAATCATCTTCTTCTAAATTTTGGTAGAGAGTATACAGCAATATATGCTTGATTGGCAATGAACTCAGTTGTAATATGATTAATTAATATCTCTATTATATAAAGGAAGACAAAGGTGGTAATGTCCTATTATAAAGACATATTTACCCTCAGTGGTGAGACGAAAAACATTAAGGTCCCTTTTTTTTGAGCTTTTGGGCAGAACAGAGCATGAGTCAGCAAAGCATATCAGATTTTAATAGAGTAAATTTATTATAATAATAATAATAATAATAATAATAATAATAATAATTATTATTATTATTATTATTATTATTATTATTATTATTATTATTATTATTATTATTACATCTCAAAAACAAAAGTCATCCAACCTATAATAAATTAGTGGGAAGCCGAGATACAGTTTGGGCCCCCACTCCTCTAGCTATAGCAAATCCTACCCTAGTGAAGATGTGAGCTGCAATACGAGCTCCAATGTCTTGCGTCGTCGAGAACCTCTGAATCCGCTTCAGTAACGCAACAGCCTCCTTCTCTAATTCCCCAAGCGAAGAAAAGGAGAAGGGAATGAAATATTCAATCGTCTGACATCGAGCTTCATACTTAACCCGCTTTCGATGAGCAGCATTAGCCACAACCCGCCCAGGAATAAAGTCATATAGCCCTTACTGTGTCAAAGGAGAAGACCCTGTCAAATCAACACAGACATCGCGACCACGATCCCATGAATAAAGTAACACATCCGCAGGTCTGAGGGCCTCGTCGTTCCCTCCGGCCAACCCAATGTCAACCTCCTTTCTCGCTGAAATCCCAGAACGATAGCAAACATCAACAAGGGTATCCCGAACAACATTATGCCGATGTTTAATACCCACAATACCAGCACAAGACACCGCGTGATCACCGAAAATATCTCCAGCAAAAACCCTCGAACAAGCAGAGCACGATGTCGAGATAGAGAACAATGGAACACCCAACCGATAGGACAACACACAGCGATAAGTCTTAGCGTTCATCGTCTGACCCAACCCCGAAATAGGAACCGCCCGAAGCCAAGCAGAGGTGTGATCACCCTGTTGTGATTTCCATAATGCTGATTGTCGAGGAGTTAAAGAATAATTAGATTCTGCAGAAGCGGTAATCTTTGTGAAATACATATCTGCCAATTTCTTCATGAGTTTAGGGGCAACGACCTCACTAGGATTACTCAAAATGTCAGACTCCACTGTTCCATTAAACAAACACAACGCATCCTCAAAGGCTCGTCCAAGACCAACAATGCCAGCATGCCGAAGAAGTTGTGTCTGCAACCCAGCAGATTGCAACCGAGAAGCAAGAAAAGCATAGTGACGAATATCAACTGCAAAATAAACACCAAGCCCTTCAAACGCAAATGGTAAGGTGGCAAGCCGCCACTGCCAATCACCAAACCCAGGCCCCGAAGCGGTAACAATACTGTAATCCCCCGTATTTTTAAAATATTTTATAAATGAAATTTTATTTTATTTATAATATTTATTTGTTATTTTCCGGAATTTAATTTCAAAAGTTTCAAATTATTAATCTGGGTCAAAAATTATTTGAACAAATTAATTTATGCACCTTTTTCTACAATTTATTTCCAATCAAATAAGCCTAACCCATTTGTTTACTTAATTGGCCCATTAATTTTATGAGGCCCAATCTTTCTTTTTACCCTACAATAATTCTCTCCTATAAATACCCCATGAATCCCCAAAAATTTCCCACACAAAAAGGTTAGTCTTATTTTCATCCTCCTTTGTTTCATTATTTTGCTTAATGTTAATTTAATTGTTTTGGGTTTTGATTTTAGTATAAAGATTATATTTTTAGTATCAAATTATATTTTAATGGTATAAAGATTATAAATTTCAGATTATATTTATGTTATAAATTTTCATATTTTATGAATTATAAACCTAGGGTTTCAATTAATTGAAAATCATGATTTTAGGGTTTTTATGAACAATTGATTTAGGGCTTTTATAGTAATGATGTTTTGAAATTTTGGTGATTATAACTAATGATTATTTTAACTTAATTTCATATTGTTTTGAACACGTAAATTCGTGTTTTAATTTTTATTTCCGTTCGTTAATATTAATCCCGTTTTAATCCCGATCAGGTTCTGAACTCATCCGATTTTGACAAAAGAGTAGTGTTTTCCATGTGAAAACAACGTTTTAAGAAAGACTCACTACCTATGGTAGTAAAAGAAAGACTCACTACCTATGGTAGTGAGCACCACCCTATCGTGGCCAAATTCAGCCTCTAAATATGATTTTTGGGCAGTTTTTGACTTTAACAAAGTTTTTTTATACTTAAAATATTATCCTTGAGTTTGATTAATAAAATTAATTATGTTTAAAGTTAATTAAGCATAAATATTTTTTTATTGAAGTTTTAAGTGTTGGAAATAGTTTCTAAGTACTACTTTTGATGTTTTATAAAGAGGGTTTAATCACCCATTAAAAAGGGAGATTATTAGGGGTTTTTATATAATTTTAAGATTTTTATTAAACTTTAAACTTGCTGTAATTTCATGTGTAAGAGTGTAATTTAAGGTTTTTATGAAGAAAATTTAAAGAACTATATATAAGCCTTTAATTTTAACTAAAGGGAAGGTTTTAAAAAGATGTTTGATTTGAATTTTGAAGGTTTTAAAGTAAGTTAGTATTGCTGTAAATTTGATTGATTGGGTATTGATTGAGATGTTATTATTTGGTTTAGGAGAGGATTTTATTGAAGGTGATTTCTAGTTAGTAAAGTGGCATACCAATTCGTTTGCTCAAGGTACGTACAAGTTACAAAACCTGGCTTGTAGGTGCATGTTTAAGGATGGATCGAGAACTTAGTATCATGTATAGGGATGACTGAGTTAAATTGTTTGGTTATAGATTGTGAATTTCGTATGACGTGCACTATTCTATATTGCAAGAATTATTTGTGCTCTAATTATGCAAGGTGCGCTTAGAGGCAAAGGTATGTGATTTGTGGAATGATTTATAATTTATTACTCATTCATGATTATTGAAATAGGATGAGTAACGGAAGAATTCAAGTCCTATAAGACGGGGTTGAGGTTTTGGGGTGCCTTATGCACTCAAGGTGTCTATACACCGAGGTAGTAAAGGAATAAATAATAAATGTTGCTTGTTGTAGGCGTCATTCGAATTGCGCCTACGTTAAAGCATGTGGTGAATATGCTTGGCACTCATAGGAAGTAGGAATTGACATAACTATTAGGGACAAATAAAGTAGGGAGCCGCCAAGAAGTTTTTAAGGAACTTGTAAACCGTTCACGGATCATAAAAGGCAACCACGAATAAGGGACAACGAAGGCAACAACGATTGACCCGTGAAGGTTACACCCCATTCATAATCCATGAGATTACTAACTCCATATGGTTCGGAACCACGAAAGGAGGATCGGGGATGATGGTACGAAGTGAGTCATGGAGTCACATTCGCCCGTATTGGCCTCTACTCGATTCTTATATTGAAAAGCATTCATGTGATCTCAAAGGCATACAAACAATAATTCAATTCGCTCCAAACTATTATTTAACTAAATTGGTTTAATATTAATGCACACATAATTCTAAAATATTGGTGATCACTTCAATTAATAATAAGATTAAAAGGGATCCTAAACCGGTTGTCCAAATTATCTTATTAGTCGTGATTTTCAATTACATATTCCCTTTAACATGCAATATGGTGATCAAAATAAATATAATAGAACAAACATTAATATTAAAACCAATTTAATCACAATTCCAACAACATAAAATCGTTAGAAAAATAATAATAATAAAAGGAACATGATCCTTACTTTGAATCTGTTTGTTTGCAACTACAAAATAATAAACGAGTTAGTAACTTCAAGAAAATAATAAAATAATAACTAAATTAAATTAAATGAAATAAAGTTGATTTTGGGGCCAAACCTCAAACAGTTCTACCTTTCACGCCTTGGCTTAAGGATAGAACCTCGAGTAAAATATGGACTCCTTTGAGTGCTTGAAGAAGGAATTTTGAAGTGAAAAGGGTAGGCTAGTGTTTAGGTTAATAGCATAGAAGAGAGAAAATAAAAATAATAAAATTCTCGGTGCCCCGTTCATCAGAAATGAGGGGGTATTTATAGGGAAAATGTGCTGAGGGAGCACACAGAACCCTAAAATGATAAAACCCTAAAAAAGTATCCCGTGACACGATCAGACTGTACCGTGACACGGGAAGCCCCACCGTCAGACGGTACACTTTCCCGTGATACGGTACTGTTTTGGAGTGACGCTGGAAATTTTCAGAAAACGGGATGAAAAACGCGTTAAGGGTTTACACGGAAAGGACACGGAACGTCCCATGTCACGGCAGACCTCCCGTGTCACGGGAAGTCCCACCGTCAGACGGGAAAGATTCCCGTGACACGGTGGCAGTCTGCCGTGGCGCGGGAACTTCCAGTCCATTTTTCCGTCTAAATTCATTTTTAACCCTAATTTCTTTCGGCTTTTTAAGTGCCGATTGATAATTTCGGGCTTTTTCTGGCTTTTATTATTCGGGCTAAAATAAGAAAATAATTAAATAAAAATAAATAAAAGGTTTGGGCAAATAAATAATAAAACAATAAAATAAAATAAAAAGGTTTGGGCTTAAAATTAATTAATAAGTTTGGGCACAAACTATGCTTTTACCAAACATCAAGACTAATCCATGGACCATTCAAAAATATGAATTTAATAAAATACGATTTTTTAAGCACTCTCGGGATTAAATACTAAACCCGACCAATAGTGGCGTTGAAAGGTTATTTATCATCGGGTTTGGTTTTGGGGAGACATTTTTAGGTGTCTATAGAAGCCCCCACTTTGACTGAGTTTGTACAAACGTTAGTTTTGAAAACGATAGTCAAAGTAGCCGATAAGGACGGAGAATGATTTAAGACGTTCTGCGATCCTAAATCACTCTGCATACGCCGATACCTGCAGAAAAATGTTAGTTCTACAGATAAAAGGAGTAAAGGGATAGAATATGTATCTGACACCAGTGTATCGGTGACAAATGAGTTTGGTAGCTTCCTATGCTTGAAAGAATCCACCGAGTGACATTTGTTGAAACGCTTTCCATGCTTGAGGAAAGCCGACTGAAGAGTTTGGTAGATTTCTAAGCCTGAAGAAAGCTACCGGATAATACTTTCCATGCCTGAGGATAGTCGACGAACGAATTTGGTGTCATTCTATGCTTGAAGAAATCCACCGATAATGCCTTCCATGCTTGAGGAAAGCTGATAAAGGAATTTGGCGGTTTTCTATGCTTGAAGAAAAATCCACCGATAATGCTTTCCAAGCTTAAGGAAAGCCGACCTGGCGGTTTTTTATACTTGAAGAAAAATCCACCGATAACGCTTTCCAAGCCTGAGGAAAGCCAACTTGGCGGTTTTCTATACTTGAAGAAAAATCCACCGACAACGCTTTTCAAGCCCGAGGAAAGCCAACTGATGAATATGGTGTCATTCTATGCTTGAAGAAATCCACAGATATTGCCTTCCATGCTTGAGGAAAGCCGACAAAGGAATTTGGTGGTTTTCTATGCTTGAAGAAAAATCCACCGATAATGCTTTCCAAGCTTGAGGAAAGCCGACTTGGCGGTTTTCTATACTTGAAGAAAAATCCACCGATAACGCTTTCCAAGCCTAAGGAAAGCCGACTTGGCGGTTTTCTATACTTGAAGCAAAATCCACTGATAACGCTTTCCAAGCCTGAGGAAAGCCGACTGATGAATATGGTGTCATTCTATGCTTGAAGAATTCCACCGATAATGCCTTCCATGCTTGAGGAAAGCCGATTTGGCGGTTTTCTATAGTTGAAGAAAAATCCACCGGATAATACTTTCCATGCTTGAGGAAAGTCGAAAGATGATGAGATTGCAAGTCTCTGTGTATCGAGAACCTTGCGCCATGAAATGATGGTGGTCTGCTTGTCCCCGGACGTGGGCTGTAAATGGTCCGTTTGTCCCCGGACGTGGGCTGTAGATAAGACCTGCGAAAATAAACTTGCCAATGGACTCGTACATACTGTGATCGACTTGACCACTAACTTTACCAAGTTTGACTTTATGTGACATGACTTGTGTATGACTTGTGAGTGTGTGTGTGTGTATATGTGTGTGTGCAGACACAAGAAAACAAAGATGCAAAAGTAAAAAAATTTCCGTCAATTTTTGTCATGAGTGGGGGGTACTGACTTTCTCCCGAAAAAGAAAAATGTGAAAACAGAACTTTTATTTTCGAACTTCCTTTGATGAAAACTTGGAAAAAGTTTTTGAACTTCCCCAAAAATAAAATAATGAAAAACGAAAGAAGTTTTGAACTTCCTCCTTGAGCAAGACGAAATGAATCGTATGGATTGAATTGCTTGTCCTGAAAATAATGTATGCATGATGCATGTTCTTAGGTCAGGAGGCGAAGGACAATTACATCATGTGACACGATAGATGAATGAACTTAAGTCATGGAGCTAAGCATCATATATGGTGTAAAGAAGCGATTTTGAACGTCACTTAGGTCTGGAAGCTAAGCACGTATAGTGATTATTGCATAATGAACGTTGCTTAGGTCAAGGAGCTAAGCACGATATGCTTTGTATGATTAAAAATCATTGATGTATAAATGTTTCTTAGCACATTATGCGAAACAATGAACATTGCTCAGGTCAGGAAGCTAAGCAAGTATACAATGTTTCTTTTACTGAATGTTGTCTTTAAATATGATGAAACATGCATAGTGTTGAAACAAGATTTCATGATAAAGGGCTCTTAAAGGGAAGGATGATTTGGATATGAATGTGTGAGTGAAGTGTGTGAATGTGATACTAAGGCTGGCTGCAAGGGTTATGGTGATGGAAAGAGATGTGAGAAGAGTCAAAGATGATGGCTCTTTAGGCTGGGTAAGCTAATGTGATTTGGGTTCAAGCCCCCAAGTCTAGCTCTAAATGGGTAGGGATAAACATTTCATATTCTTTGACTCGATCATGCATGGATATGAATATGAATGTGGCCGCACCTCGATGTGAGGTTGCCTACGTATCCGTTAGGAATCAGGCCGAACGTAGCTCTAATCGAACTTTGCACAAGTTTATGTACACCTCAAAGAGGTCTTTCAAGTGTTGTAATGTGGTTAAGTTGATGGTTTAAGGAAGAAAGGGGTAAAAGGCTCAAGACCCGAGAGAATCTCCAAAGATATGAAATTGTGTATTTGAAAATTTTGAATTTTGCAAGTTTATTTTCAACATATTTTTTTTTGCTTTGAACTTTTTTTTTTTCATTCTTTTGAATCAATGTAGGCAATCTCAGATCATGCGGTCCATCACTAACTTAGCATTCATGTTTCTCAGGCACGGTACCGAGCACTCGATGAGAGACGCAATTTGAGACATGTTCATATCAAAGACATTGGAACACTTGCCTTTAGACATTGTTTTATTGTTGCTTTGCTGCTTTTTTTTTTTTTTTTTTTACTTGCTTTTTGAATGTTATACAATTACACATCTTCCAATCCCAGGGTTAAGTGAATGTGGGTTGAAGAAATGAAGGCCAAACGTTAGACGAGGCTCAAAATGGTTGATGAAGAAATGGAATGTGATTGAACGGTTAATAGGGAATGACATGGTTGTAAAGGTGCCTCAAGTCATTGGTGTACCTTGGTTTTAGTTCGGTAATTGATTTTTTTTTTATTTTTTGAGAATGAATGGATGAATAGAAAATTCTATGATCGAGATGTAAAGGAAAAATGCTCATTTTATTAATGGAAGAGGTGAACGAAACACATGAAACATATAAAAAAAATTCAAAGTGGAAAACCTATGCTAGACATGAATGGGGGAGTGGAGAAGAATGATAAAGAAAGAAATCATGAAATCTTGCACGAAAGATCTGTGTGCCTTGTATTCATTACTTTTTGCCGCCTAGAGGGACAGGAAGTTTGTTTGCATCCATCAAGTCTTGAATGACGTCCTTCAAATTCCAACATTGCTCCGTAGTGTGGCCCCTTCCTTGATGGTACTTGCAATAGGCATTGGGATTCCATTTGGCGCTCCTTTCTTCAGATTTTGGCACTGGAAATGGCCCAATAGGTGTGATCAAGCCTTGACTGTAAAGGTGATCAAAGGCCGCATCATAAGTCATTCCTAAAGGAGTGTAAGTTCTTCTCTTCTTGAGAAATGGAGTATCAAGAGCTAACACTTCATTAAGATCAACTTGACTTATATTGTTGGTAGTATTTTCGTGCTTAGAAAACGAAGAAGAAGGATGGTCGTTCTTCTTGTTTTTCCAAGTGTTATTATTGTTACTACCATTAGTCTTTATTAGCTCATCCTCGATATTGATGCCGATGTCGTATACATCTTTGAAAGTGTTCAGTGGAAGAAATTTGAGTTGTTCCCTATATTTATGAGTCAGATTTTGAATAAAGAGGCGAACCATCTCTCTTTCTTTGGGTGGATCTACCAAGAGTGAAGCTGTTTCCCTCCACCTGTTCAGGTAAGCGGTGAATCCTTCATTCTCTTTCTGGTTGAGAATGGAGAGTTCACGTTCAGAAGTTTTAGTGTGTATGTTACATTTGTAACGATTCATGAAACTGTCGGTGACATCTTGCCAAGTCGCAGTACGCTTGACATGTAAAGAATAAAACCATTGTTGGCAAGCATGTTCTAAGGAGAGAGGGAACACCGTAGGGAAGAGTGTTACGTCCAATCCCTTAAGAGCCATGGTTGCAGAGAATGACTTCAAATGGAATATTGGATTATCAGTAGGCTTGAACTTTGGAATATCAGCTGTGGAGAACTTTTCAGGGAGTCTGTCCTTCACATTCAAAGGAGTAGGAGGTTGTTCCACATAAGTGAAATCCTCAGAAATCTTACTCATTTGTTCCTTCAGTTTGTCAAGGGTGGAAACAGTGACCTTGTTTTGTTCCATGGTAGTGACCCTAGTGGTAAGTGTTTGCATCATGGAAGACAGTGCTTCAATGGATTTGTTGATGTTCTCAATGTCTTCTTTAGTGGCCATTGAAAGGTGATTAGTAACGGAGATGACAAAGTTCTCTTTGAACGCCTGTTAGATCTGAGAGATTGTTGCGGTAATGGCTCGAACCGTATTGATCTATCCCTGTTCCTTGACCAAGTACTGTGAAATAAAATAATTCACTTAATTGTTTGACTCATTGCTCAAGATAAAAAAAGGAAGGAAAAAAAATAGACATTTGAAAACAGGTGAGAAAACTCCACTCATTTTTTATTATGACGAAAAAAGGGTGCATGAACCTAATATACGATCATAAACGACCTGGTGCACGACTCGAGTCGGAACATAAAGAAAGTGTGTGGACTATACTTGACTCGTGAGTGACTAAGTGATGTTATAAGACTCGTGGTATGATCGTATGGCTAGACATGTGAACAATAACCAAAATGACTGACGCGAGGACCAAATTAACACGGAAGACTTGACTGACGCTTTCTTTTTTTTTTTTTTTTTTTTTGAAAATTCCACCGTGTCACGGTGGAAATTTGCCGTGACACGGGAACTTCTCCCGTCAGACTAGATAAAATGCCGTGTCACGGGAATATTTTACATGTTTTTTTTTTCAAGGTCCACCGTGCCACGGTGGACAGTCCCGTATCGCGGCAACCAATCCTGTGCCACGTCAGATTTTAGCTGCTTTCTTGATTTAAAAAATTGTAGGCGTTGTTCGAAGTGCGCCTACGTTAAAGGATGTGGTGAATATGCTTGGCACTCATAGGAAGTAGGAATTCACATAACGATTAGGGACAAATAAAGTAGGGAGCCGCCAACAAGTTTTTAAGGAACTTGTAAACCGTTCACGGATCATAAAAGGCAACCACGAATAAGGGACAACGAAGGCAACAACAATTGACCCGTGAAGGTTACACCCCATTCATAATCCATGAGATTACTAACACCATATGGTTCGGAACCACGAAAGGAGGATCGGGGATAATGGTACGAAGTGAGTCATGGAGTCACATTCGCCCGTATTGGCATCTACTCGATTCTTATATTGAAAAGCATTCCTGTGATCTCAAAGGCATACAAACAATAATTCAATTCGCTCCAAACTATTATTTAACTAAATTGATTTAATATTAATGCACACATAATTCTAAAATATTGGTGATCACTTCAATTAATAATAAGATTAAAAGGGATCCTAAACCGGTTGTCCAAATTATCTTATTAGTCGTGATTTTCAATTACATATTTCCTTTAACATGCAATATGGTGATCAAAATAAATATAATAGAACAAACATTAATATTAAAACCAATTTAATCACAATTCCAACAACATAAAATCGTTAGAGAAATAATAATAATAATAATAAAAGGAACATGATCCTTACTTTGAATCTGTTTGTTTGCAACTACAAACTAATAAACGAGTTAGTAACTTTAAGAAAATAATAAAATAATAACTAAATTAAATTAAATGAAATAAAGTTGATTTTGGGGCCAAACCCTCAAACAGTTCTACCTTTCACGCCTTGGCTTAAGGATAGAACCTCGAGTAAAATATGGACTCCTTTGAGTGCTTGAAGAAGGAATTTTGAAGTGAAAAGGGTAGGCTATTGTTTAGGTTAATAGCATAGAAGAGAGAAAATAAAAATAATAAAATTCTCGGTGCCCCGTTCATCAGAAATGAGGGGGTATTTATAGGGAAAATGTGCTGAGGGAGCACACGGAACCCTAAAATGATAAAACCCTAAAAAAGTATCCCGTGTCACGGTCAGACTGTACCGTGACACGGGAAGCCCCACCGTCAGACGGTACACTTTCCCGTGACACGGTACTATTTTGGAGTGACGTAGGAAATTTTCAGAAAACGGGATGAAAAACGCGTTAAGGGTTTACGCGGAAAGGACACGGAACGTCCCGTGTCACGGCAGACCTCCCGTGTCACGGGAAGTCCCACCGTCAGACGGGAAAGATTCCCGTGACACGGTGGCAGTCTGCCGTGGCGCGGGAACTTCCAGTCCATTTTTCCGTCTAAATTCATTTTTAACCTTAATTTCTTTCGGCTTTTTAAGTGTCGATTGATAATTTCGGGCTTTTTCTGGCTTTTATTATTCGAGCTAAAATAAGAAAATAATTAAATAAAAATAAATAAAAGGTTTGGGCCAATAAATAATAAAACAATAAAATAAAATAAAAAGGTTTGGGCTTAAAATTAATTAATAAGTTTGGGCTTAAACTATGCATTTACCAAACATCAAGACTAATCCATGGACCATTCAAAAATATGAATTTAATAAAATACGATTTTTTAAGCACTCTTGGGATTAAATACTAAACCCGACCAATAGTGGCGGTGAAAGGTTATTTATCATCGGGTTTGGTTTTGGGGAGACATTTTTAGGTGTCTACAGAAGCCCCCACTTTGACTGAGTTTGTAGAATGGTCAGTTTCGAAAACGATAGTCAAAGTAGCCGATAGGGACGGAGAATGATTTAAGACGTTCTGCGATCCTAAATCACTCTGCATACGCCGATACCTGCAGAAAAATGTTAGTTCTACAGATAAAATGAGTAAAGGGATAGAATACGTATCTGACACCAGTGTATCGGTGACAAATGAGTTTGGTAGCTTCCTATGCTTGAAGGAATCCACCGAGTGACATTTGTTGAAACGCTTTCCATGCTTGAGGAAAGCCGACTGAAGAGTTTGGTAGATTTCTAAGCCTGAAGAAAGCTACCGGATAATACTTTCCATGCCTGAGGAAAGTCGACGAACGAATTTGGTGTCATTCTATGCTTGAAGAAATCCACCGATAATGCCTTCCATGCTTGAGGAAATCCGGCAAAGGAATTTGGCGGTTTTCTATGCTTGAAGAAAAATCCATCGATAATGCTTTCCAAGCTTGAGGAAAGCCGACTTGGCAGTTTTTTATACTTGAAGAAAAATCCACCGATAACGCTTTCCAAGCCTGAGGAAAGCCGACTTGGCGGTTTTCTATACTTGAAGAAAAAACCACCGACAATGCTTTTAAAGCCTGAGGAAAGCCGACTGATGAATATGGTGTCATTCTATGCTTGAAGAAATCCACCGATAATGCCTTCCATGTTTGAGGAAAGCCGACAAAGGAATTTGGCGGTTTTCTATGCTTGAAGAAAAATCCACCGATAACGCTTTCCAAGCTTGAGGAAAGCCGACTTGGCGGTTTTCTATACTTGAAGAAAAATCCACCGATAACGCTTTCCAAGCCTGAGGAAAGCCGACTTGGCGGTTTTCTATACTTGAAGAAAAATCCACCGATAACGCTTTCCAAGTCTGAGGAAAGCCGACTGATGAATATGGTGTCATTCTTTGCTTGAAGAATTCCACCGATAATGCCTTCCGTGCTTGAGGAAAGCCGATTTGGCGGTTTTCTATAGTTGAAGAAAAATCCACCGGATAATACTTTCCATGCTTGAGGAAAGTCGAAAGATGATGAGATTGCAAGTCTTTGTGTATCGAGAACCTTGCGCCATGAAATGATGGTGGTCCGCTTGTCCCCGGACGTGGGCTGTAAATGGTCCGTTTGTCCCCTGACGTGGGCTGTAGATAAGACCTGCGAAAATAAACTTGCCAATGGACTCGTACATACTGTAATGGACTTGACCACTAACTTTACCAAGTTTTACTTGATGTGACATGACATGTGTATGACTTGTGAGTGTGTGTGTGTGTGTATATGTGTGTGTGCAGACACTAGCAATTGAAGATGCAAAAGTAAAAATTTTTCCGTCAATTTTTGTCATGAGTGGGGGATACCGACTTTCTCCCGAAAAAGAAAGATGTGAAAACTGAACTTTTATTTTCGAACTTTCTTCGATGAAAACTTGGAAAAAGTTTTTGAATTTCCCCAAAATAAAATAATGAATAAGGAAAGAAGTTTTGAACTTCCTCCTTGAGCAAGACGAAATGAATCGTATGGATTGAATTGCTTGTCCTGAAAATAATGTATGCATGATGCATGTTCTTAGGCCAGGAGGCGAAGGACAATTTTATCATGTGACACGATAGATGAATGAACTTAAGTCATGGAGCTAACACTAGTACAAAATTGGGCTTAAGTAACACCCATTGGTAACACTTTAAAAAATTTAGGATTATTTGATTTTTACGTAACACTTTTGTAACATTGTCGTATTAAGTAACATATTTTGTAACACATTAATATTATGTAACACTTTACGGTAACACTTTTATATTAGGTATCACTTAGTTGTAACACTTAATTTATGCTCAATCCTTTTTATTTTTTTTCCTTATTATTTTTTTTCTTCTAATCTCATTGTAGAAAAAAATGAGCGGTACCCTTTATTTTTCATTTTTTTTGAACATCTCATTCTAATCTATCTCCTTCTCTCATTCTTCCTCAAATACCCATTCTCTCTCTGAATGAGTTTAGATTATACAATCAATGGAGTCGCCTTCATTATTAACAGCGTCATCCCCTGAATCAATCATCATCATCGATAAATACCATCATCTGAATCACAAGCAACATCATCAAATGAATCGAGAGTTCGAGAGCGAAGGAATAATAGCATACGGTACTACTACGGTGCTCATTACTTCATTATATCTTTGGTTATACAGTTCATCAATTCGTTGTTGCCTTGCGAAATTCATTACAAAATCAGTATTTTTTGTTCAATTTGTCATCTAGGGTTTCATTCGTCACAAATTCGCCATCTGGGGTTTCAATTGTCACAAAATCACAAATCCAGTTGAATTAGTCATCTCTGATTTCATCTAATTTGCGCTTCCAATCAGGTATTCTGTTAATTTTGGTGGATTTTCAACGTTTTTGGTTATGTTATCATTAATTTTCATGTGAATTATATTATTACAATCTAGTTTATAGGGTTTATATTGTTGGTTGGATTCTATTTAACTAATTAAAATTGAAATTTACATCTATTGTTATTCACGATTTTATGCATTTTGTTTTTGTATATTAATGAACTTTTCTTGTTTAAACGATGTTATATGTATCTTATTATTGATATTAAATTTTATTGATTTTCCTATAAAGCATCAAATATTCATTAAGAATGATGTGAAGTTGTTAATTTTAACAGAAATAGTTGATTTAATTTCTAAATATATGTGAACTAGATGAATTCAGCAGTCTTGGCGAGGCAGCAGCTGCAAGCTTAAATCCATACCCTAGCTATAGCTAGCATTTGAATGAAGTAGAACTAGGGAAGAGGTGAATCAGATTCTAGCCAACATTGGTGTTTCAGATTGGTATTCTTATCAATGTGCCTACTATTTGAAATTACTTTTACAATCTTCTACAGATGTGATAACATAATTTTCTTGTACTTGTTAGAAATATATATTCTGATAAAGTACGAACAAAATTTCAATAAGACTTTTCCAGATTTTAAACTATAGGAATGTCTTGGTGGTAGTGGCCTTTCTCTTCCAGAATTCCATGGACTCATAAAGAAACTTTAAGTTACTGAGAGGAAGATATCACAGGGAAAAGTATACAGATAAAATATCACAATACTAGCTACTACACACCTTACAAACATGATTAGAAATTTTGGCCATATATTAAGAAAGTAATAAAACAATGCAATTTAATAATAAGCTAAAAAGTGTCACCTGATTGTGTAATGCCCAACGGCCTACTCTCTAGCATTTGACTTTCTTTCATCCTTCAGGTTTGGCCACTAAGGTTGTACTCATTCAGATCATCTCCTTTCTTACCTACATTGATAGGAAACAAGTACCATTTTCTAGCATGTTCATTTAACTGCCGAGGGGCAATATGAACTATTATATAAGTGCTTTTTTTCTTTTTTTTTTTTTTTTTTTTTTTTTCTATTTGAACTTGTTATGTTATGATTTTTGTAAGTTAGTGGTTAAGTATAGTGTAACAAAATTTACTCTGACCTCTATTTTGCAAGTCAAATTTTCAAGGTCTCATATTTTATATAGTGACAAAGTTTACATTTGGCAGTTTTGAGCTGAGTGGTTTTAAGGTGCTTGGGCAGCAGGCGACTTGTGCCGGCTTCAATTCACTAAGGTAAATTTCACCATTGGCACAATTTCAATGCACTTTTATCTTTGCATTGCGTGATTATAGCTTATCAGACTTTAGTATTGGCAAGAATAAAACCATCAGGCCGGGATGTACGTAGTCTAGAAGCTTTTTACATATCTGTTGAGTTTAGAATTGCGTGATAACCCCCTACTTTATTGATCTGATGGTAATGAGAGTTTACAATCTTGGTTTGCTCAAGTCTTTATTTGTCTGATGGTAATGACAATTCACAATTGTTGTTTTGCTCAGTTATATCAGAATAAGATTGCTTTGTGTTACCCTTTTTTTTGTTTTTTTTTTTTTTTTTTTGTGTTACCTGATATGTATTTGTCTTTCTAAGTGGTTGAGACCATATTTAATTATATAAACCTTTATGCCTTTGTAAATTTTATAAGCTGGTTCAGTACTCTTGGATAACCTGATACCTGAATTTGGGCCTGCTTCTCATGTTATAAAAGATGTGAATACTCTGAAGCTACATTTTGACACTTTAGATCAGATCAAGACCTTGTGTATCTTAATATATGTACATTATTCATCTGTTGGGTAAATTATAGAATTTGATGGTACTTCCTTGCGTAAATTTGATGAGCCCATGAATTATAGACTATGCTTTGAAATATGGATAATGCTGAATGATTGATGATATCTGATCATCTTTGTAATCAAAGTGGCACTTGCTAGATCAGGGATGATGTTGATTGATGAGAGCATATCTATCATATTTTATATATCTATATATCTGTAGGTATGTGTAGGACAGTAGGAGAGTTCTTTAAGATGGAAAATTGTTGCTGCAATCAAAGAAAGATATCTGCTGCTGATACTATAAAAAAAATACTACCTAACATAATGAGTGTCATATGGCATTATGATGTCCTTTAACAATGAATTAATTAGATATTTTGCTCCTGTACTCTGCAGAATCTGGAGAAAATCAGGGGGAAGGAAGTGCTAGCTGCAAACACAGAAGAAATTGTTCGTGTAGAGTCTAGTTCAGTTGTTCAATCCCAGTTTGTGGACACGAAAATGGTCTCTTATCCCAGAATAGCTGTTGAAACTCAGCAAAATAGATTTTCCACTGTGATAAGTGCCGCACTTGCAACTACGGCTGCAGTTAGCACAAGTACTCCCAATGTTTTTTCTAGCTACCTAGCTGCTGCTATGTGCTATTGTTACTACTGTTTGCTGCAACTGCGCTGACTGTTTTTTAGAGATTAAAGGTCTAAAAGAGAATGAAGTTCACTTTCTTTTTATTTTGATTATTAGATTGTTTAGCGAATAAAAAAATTGGTGTTTATGGATGTTTTTTGTAAGAACTATGAAATTAATTATTTCAATTCAAATTATTGACTAATAATAATAATAATAATAATAATAATAATAATAATAATAATAATAATAATAATAATAATAATAATAATAACCTATTCATTAATATGGTGTTACATTAGTTTGCAAAAAGTGACACATAATGTCAAATAAAGTGCTATTAAATGTCAAAAGAAGATCGAAAAATGTTACCTAATAATGAACATAGTGTTACATTAGTTTGACAAAGTGATACATAATGTTGAAAAAGTGATACTATATGATTGAAAAATGTTACTAAAGATAAGTAAGTGTTACTTAAAAAATAAGAAGTAACACTTTAAAAATGATACAAATGATATAATAAGTGATACATAAGAGGGTTTATGGCAACACTTCTGAAAGTGTTACCATACGTTACTCAAAGTGTTACATAAGACCTTAGGTAACATGGGCGGAAGTATCACCTAATAAACTGTTACCTATTGTCTATAATAGCACTTTTAACACTTTATGTAACACTTTTTGGGTGTTACTTGAGGTTAGTTTTGTACTAGTGTATAAGCATCATATATGGTGTAAAGAAGCGATTTTGAACGTCACTTAGGTCCGGAAGCTAAGCACGTATAGTGATTATTGCATAATGAACGTTGCTTAGGTCAAGGAGCTAAGCACGATATGCTTTGTATGATTAAAAATCATTGATATATAAATGTTTCTTAGCACATTATGCGAAACAATGAACATTGCTCAGGTAAGGAAGCTAAGCAAGTATACATTGTTTCTTCTACTGAATGTTGTCTTTAAATATGATGAAACATGCATAGTGTTGAAACAAGATTTCATGATAAAGGGCTCTTAAAGGGAAGGATGATTTGGATATGAATGTGTGAGTGAAGTGTGTGAATGTGATACTAAGGCTGGCTGCAAGGGTTATGGTGATGGAAAGAGATGTGAGAAGAGTCAAAGATGATGGCTCTTTAGGCTGGGTAAGCTAATGTGATTTGGGTTCAAGCCCCCAAGTCTAGCTCTAAATGGGTAGGGATAAACATTTGATATTCTTTGACTCGATCATGCATGGATATGAATATGAATGTGGCCGCACCTCGATGTGAGGTTGCCTACGTATCCGTTAGGAATCAGGCCGAACGTAGCTCTAACCGAACTTTGCACAAGTTTATGTACACCTCAAAGAGGTCTTTCAAGGGTTGTAATGTGGTTAAGTTGATGGTTTAAGGAAGAAAGGGGTAAAAGGCTCAAGACCAGAGAGAATCCCCAAGATATGAAATTGTGTATTTGAAAATTTTGAATTTTGCAAGTTTATTTTGAACATATTTTTTTTGCTTTGAACTTTTTTTTTTTCATTCTTTTGAATCAATGTAGGCAATCTCAGATCAGGCGGTCCATCACTCACTTAGCATTCATGTTTTTCAGGCACGGTACCGAGCACTCGATGAGAGACGCAATTTGAGACATGTTCATATCAAAGACATTGGAACACTTGCCTTTAGACATTGTTTTATTGTTGCTTTGCTGCTTTTGTTTTTTTTTTTTTTACTTGCTTTTTGAATGTTATACAATTACACATCTTCCAATCCCAGAGTTAAGTGAATGTGGGTTGAAGAAATGAAGGCCAAACGTTAGACGAGGCTCAAAATGGTTGATGAAGAAATGGAATGTGATTGAACGGTTAATAGGGAATGACATGGTTGCAAAGGTGCCTCAAGTCATTGGTGTACCTTGGGTTTAGTTCGGTAATTGATTTTTTTTTTTTTTTTTTGAGAATGAATGGATGAATGGAAAATTCTATGATCGAGATGTAAAGGAAAAATGCTCATTTTATTAATGGAAGAGGTGAACGAAACACATGAAACATATAAAAAAAATTCAAAGTGGAAAACCTATGCTAGACATGAATGGGGGAGTGGAGAAGAATGATAAAGAAAGAAATCATGAAATCTTGCACGAAAGATCTGTGTGCCTTGTATTCATTACTTTTTGCCGCCTGGAGGGACATGAAGATTGTTTGCATCCATCAAGTCTTGAATGACATCCTTCAAATTCCAACATTGCTCCGTAGTGTGGCCCCTTCCTTGATGGTACTTGCAATAGGCATTGGGATTCCATTTGGCGCTCCTTTCTTCAGATTTTGGCACTGGAAATGGCCCAATAGGTGTGATCAAGCCTTGACTGTAAAGGTGATCAAATGCCGCATCATAAGTCATTCCTAAAGGAGTGTAAGTTCTTCTCTTCTTGAGAAATGGAGTATCAAGAGCTAACACTTCATTAAGATCAACTTGACTTATATTGTTGGTAGTATTTTCGTGCTTAGAAGACGAAGAAGAAGGATGGTCGTTCTTCTTGTTTTTCCAAGTGTTATTATTGTTACTACCATTAGTCTTTATTAGCTCATCCTCGATATTGATGCCGATGTCGTATACAGCTTCGAAAGTGTTCAGTGGAAGGAATTTGAGATGTTCCCTATATTTATGAGTCAGATTTTGAATAAAGAGGCGAACCATCTCTCTTTCTTTGGGTGGATCTACCAAGAGTGAAGCTGTTTCCCTCCACCTGTTCAGGTAAGCGGTGAAGCCTTCATTCTCTTTCTGTTTGAGAATGGAGAGTTCACGTTCAGAAGTTTTAGTTTGAATGTTACATTTGTAACGATTCATGAAACTGTCGGTGACATCTTGCCAAGTCGCAGTACGCTTGACATCTAAAGAATAAAACCATTGTTGGCAAGCATGTTCTAAGGAGAGAGGGAACACCGTAGGGAAGAGTGTTACGTCCAATCCCTTAAGAGCCATGGTTGCAGAGAATGACTTCAAATGGAATATTGGATTGTCAGTAGGCTTGAACTTTGGAATATCAGCAGTGGAGAACTTTTCAGGGAGTCTGTCCTTCACATTCAAAGGAGTAGGAGGCTGTTCCACATAAGTGAAATCCTCAGAAATCTTATTCATTTGTTCCTTCAGTTTGTCAAGGGTGGAAACAGTGACCTTGTTTTGTTCCATGGTAGTGGCCCTAGTGGTAAGGGTTTGCATCATGGAAGACAGTGCCTCAATGGATTTGTTGATGTTCTCAATGTCTTCTTTAATGGCCATTGAAAGGTGATTAGTAACGGAGATGACAAAGTTCTCTTTGAACGCCTATTAGATTTGAGAGATTGTTGCGGCAATGGCTCGAACCGTATTGATCTATCCCTGTTCCTTGACCAAGTACTGTGAAATAAAATAATTCACTTAATTGTTTGACTCATTGCTCAAGATAGGAAAGGAAGGAAAAAAAATAGACATTTGAAAAGAGGTGAGAAAACTCCACTCATTTTTTATTATGACGAAAAAAGGGTGCATGAACCTAATATACAATCATAAACGACCTGGTGCACGACTCGAGTCGGAACATAAAGAAAGTGTGTGGACTATACTTGACTCGTGAGTGACTAAGTGATGTTATAAGACTCGTGGTATGATCGTATGGCTAGACATGTGAACAATAACCAAAATGACTGACGCGAGGACCAAATTAACACGGAAGACTTGACTGACGCTTTCTTTTTTTTTTTTTTGAAGGTCCACCGTGCCACGTAGACTGTGCCGTGACACGGTGGACAGTCCCGTATCGCGGCAACCAAGCCCGTGCCACGTCAGATTTTTGGTGCTTTCTTGTTTTAAAAAATTGTAGGCGTCGTTCGAAGTGCGCCTACGTTAAAGGATATGGTGAATATGCTTGGCACTCATAGGAAGTAGGAATTAACATAACGATTAGGGACAAATAAAGTAGGGAGCCGCCAACAAGTTTTTAAGGAACTTGTAAATCGTTCACGGATCATAAAAGGCAACCACGAATAAGGGACAACGAAGGCAACAACGATTGACCCGTGAAGGTTACACCCCATTCATAATCCATGAGATTACTAACTCTATATGGTTCGGAACCACAAAAGGAGGATCGGGGATGATGGTACGAAGTGAGTCATGGAGTCACATTCGCCCGTATTGGCCTATACTCGATTCTTATATTGAAAAGCATTCCTGTGATCTCAAAGGCATACAAACAATAATTCAATTCGCTCCAAACTATTATTTAACTAAATTGGTTTAATATTAATGCACACATAATTCTAAACTATTGGTGATCACTTCAATTAATAATAAGATTAAAGGGGATCCTAAACCGGTTGTCCAAATTATCTTATTAGTCGTGATTTTCAATTACATATTCCCTTTAACATGCAATATGGTGATCAAAATAAATATAATAGAACAAACATTAATATTAAAACCAATTTAATCACATTTCCAACAACATAAAATTGTTAGAGAAATAATAATAATAAAAGGAACATGATCCTTACTTTGAATATGTTTGTTTCAACTACAAAATAATAAACGAGTTAGTAACTTCAAGAAAATAATAAAATAATAACTAAATTAAATTCAATGAAATAAAGTTGATTTTGGGGCCAAACCCTCAAACAGTTCTACCTTTCACGCCTTGGCTTAAGGACAGAACCTCGAGTAAAATATGGACTCCTTTGAGTGCTTGAAGAAGGAATTTTGAAGTGAAAAGGGTAGGCTAGTGTTTAGGTTAATAGCATAGAAGAGAAAAAATAAAAATAATAAAATTTTTGGTGCCCCGTTCATCGGAAATGAGGGGGTATTTATTGGAAAAATGTGCTGAGGGAGCACACGGAACCCTAAAATGATAAAAACCCTAAAAAAGTATCCCGTGACACGGTCAGACTGTACCGTGACACGGGAAGCCCCACCGTCAGACGGTACACTTTCCCGTGACACGGTACTATTTTGGAGTGACGCGGGAAATTTTCTGAAAACGGGATGAAAAACGCGTTAAGGGTTTACGCGGAAAGGACACGGAACGTCCCGTGTCACGGCAGACCTCCCGTGTCACGGGAAGTCCCACCGTCAGACGAGAAAGATTCCCGTGACATGGTGGCAGTCGGCCGTGGCGCGGGAACTTCCAGTCCATTTTTCCGTCTAAATTCATTTTTAACCCTAATTTCTTTCGGCTTTTTAAGTGTCGATTGATAATTTCGGGCTTTTTCTGGCTTTTATTATTCGAGCTAAAATAAGAAAATAATTAAATAAAAATAAATAAAAGGTTTGGGCCAATAAATAATAAAACAATAAAATAAAATAAAAAGGTTTGGGCTTAAAATTAATTAATAAGTTTGGACTTAAACTATGCATTTACCAAACATCAAGACTAATCCATGGACCATTCAAAAATATGAATTTAATAAAATACGATTTTTTAAGCACTCTCGGGATTAAATACTAAACCCGACCAATAATGGCGGTGAAAGGTTATTTATCATCGGGTTTGGTTTTGGGGAGACATTTTTAGGTGTCTACAGAAGCCCCCACTTTGACTGAGTTTGTAGAAACGTCAGTTTCGAAAACGATAGTCAAAGTAGCCGATAGGGACGGAGAATGATTTAAGAAGTTCTGCGATCCTAAATCACTCTGCATACGCCGATACCTCCAGAAAAATGTTAGTTCTACAGATAAAAGGAGTAAAGGGATAAAATACGTATCTGACACCAGTGTATCGGTGACAAATGAGTTTGGTAGCTTCCTATGCTTGAAGGAATCCACCGAGTGACATTTGTTGAAACGCTTTCCATGCTTGAGGAAAGCCGACTGAAGAGTTTGGTAGATTTCTAAGCCTGAAGAAAGCTACCGGATAATACTTTCCATGCCTGAGGAAAGTCGACGAACGAATTTGGTGTCATTCTATGCTTGAAGAAATCCACCGATAATGCGTTCCATGCTTGAGGAAAGCCGACAAAGGAATTTGGCGGTTTTCTATGCTTGAAGAAAAATCCACCGATAATGCTTTCCAAGCTTGAGGAAAGCCGACTTAGCGGTTTTTTATACTTGAAGAAAAATCCACCGATAACGCTTTCCAAGCCTGAGGAAAGCCGACTTGGTGGTTTTCTATACTTGAAGAAAAATCCACCGACAATGCTTTCCAAGCCTGAGGAAAGCCGACTGATGAATATGGTGTCATTCTATGCTTGAAGAAATCCACCGATAATGCCTTCCATGCTTGAGGAAAGCCGACAAAGGAATTTGGCGGTTTTCTATGCTTGAAGAAAAATCCACCGATAACGCTTTCCAAGCTTGAGGAAAGCCGACTTGGCGGTTTTCTATACTTGAAGAAAAATCCACCGATAACGCTTTCCAAGCCTGAGGAAAGCCGACTTGGCAGTTTTCTATACTTGAAGAAAAATCCACCGATAACGCTTTCCAAGCCTGAGGAAAGCCGACTGATGAATATGGTGTCATTCTACGCTTGAAGAATTCCACCGATAATGCCTTCCATGCTTGAGGAAATCGGCGGTTTTCTATACTTGAAGAAAAATCCATTGGATAATACTTTCCATGCTTGAGGAAAGTCAAAAGATGATGAGATTGCAAGTCTCTGTGTATCGAGAACCTTGCACCATGAAATGATGGTGGTCCGCTTGTCCCCGGACGTGGGCTGTAAATGGTCCGTTTGTCCCCAAACGTGGACTGTAGATAAGACCTGCGAAAATAAACTTGCCAATGGACTCGTACATACTGTAATTGACTTGACCACTAACTTTACCAAGTTTTACTTGATGTGACATGACATGTGTATGACTTGTGAGTGTGTGTGTGTGTGTATATTAGTGTGTGCAGACACAAGCAAACGAAGATGCAAAAGTAAAAAATTTTCCGTCAATTTTTGTCATGAGTGGGGGGTACCGACTTTCTCTCGAAAAAGAAAGATGTGAAAACTGAACTTTTATTTTCGAACTTTCTTCGATGAAAACTTGGAAAAAGTTTTTGAACTTCCCCAAAATAAAATAATGAAAAAGGAAAGAAGTTTTGAACTTCCTCCTTGAGCAAGACGAAATGAATCGTATGGATTGAATTGCTTGTCCTGAAAATAATGTATGCATGATGCATGTTCTTAGGCCAGGAGGCGAAGGACAATTACATCATGTGACACGATAGATGAATGAACTTAAGTCATGGAGCTAAGCATCATATATGGTGTAAAGAAGCGATTTTGAACGTCACTTAGGTCTGGAAGATAAGCACGTATAGTGATTATTGCATAATGAACGTTGCTTAGGTCAAGGAGCTAAGCACGATATGCTTTGTATGATTAAAAATTATTGATATATAAATGTTTCTTTGCACATTATGCGAAACAATGAACATTGCTCAGGTCAGGAAGCTAAGCAAGTATACAATGTTTCTTCTACTGAATGTTGTCTTTAAATATGATGAAACATGCACAGTGTTGAAACAAGATTTCATGATAAAGGGCTCTTAAAGGGAAGGATGATTTGGATATGAATGTGTGAGTGAAGTGTGTGAATGTGATACTATGGCTGGTTGCAAGGGTTATGGTGATGGAAAGAGATGTGAGAAGAGTCAAAGATGATGGCTCTTTAGGCTGGGTAAGCTAATGTGATTTGGGTTCAAACCCCCAAGTCTAGCTCTAAATGGGTAGGGATAAGCATTTGATATTCTTTGACTCGATCATGCATGGATATGAATATGAATGTGGGCGCACCTCGATGTGAGGTTGCCTACGTATCCGTTAGGAATCAGGCCGAACGTAGCTCTAACCGAACTTTGCACAAGTTTATGTACACCTCAAAGAGGTCTTTCAAGGGTTGTAATGTGGTTGTTGGACTTAATGATTTTGATGATGACACAACCTCACTTACTTACAAACTAATAAGTGCTTGATTGTTTAAGTGTGTACTCAGTTACAAAGACTAGGAGAATGAAGTGTCTTGTAAAAATACCATGAGGAACAAGAAGGCCAGAAACAGAGCTAACCATATAGAAGAGTTCCCTCACAGGAACTGGCGCTTCAGAAATGAAGACTAGAGAAGAGAAGTTCCTTCCAAGGAACAGAAGCCTCGGAGTAGAAGCTTCATCCAAGAACATGAAGACTAAATATATTTTTATATTTTAGGATTTATGTAAGTATAAGATATTAAATAGCACTCGAAAAATCTGTGTGGAATTGGTCTAAAAAGATAAAATTGTGCATGCTAGTTTTTAGGAAAACGGTTGCTTTCTAAAACGTTTATCTTTTGAAAGGGATTTTATTTTATTCTGATTTTTGAAAATAACTTGTGCAAAAAGATTTTATTTTATTTTCTTACTTTCGAAATTATCTTCTGAAAAAATTAAAATCACCATGTTTTCCAAAACTTACGGCCTACTCTCCCATGTTCTTCTTCAGTCGTGGGTTTGCACATTAAGGAGTTCATGTTTCCTTAATTTTAGGAGCATGATCTTCTTAGTGGGTTGAAGTAGTGGCGTAATGGATTTTCTGCACAAAAAAGTTTTCCTAAAACAAATTTTGGTCTATAAATAGTTGTTAATTTCAGATGGAAAACTTCACCTTGCTCACATAAGTTTTCAAGCTTCAAATTGAGTCAAGTGTCAATTCCACACAAGTTCATTAGAGTGTTCTTAATGTTCTTATACTAGAGTTTGTTTTTTTTTCGAGTTGTAATTGGGGAATGGGGAAGTTCGAGTGAACGTTTGTGTATGAGAAAGAGAAGAGAGAGAGAGAAGAGAAAGAGAAGAGAAAGAGAAGAGAGAGAGAAGAGAAAGAGAAGAGAGAACAGAGAAGTGAGAAGAGAGAAAGAGAAGAGAAGAGTAACAAGTTGGGTGACTTGTTCCTCAGGGTCTCAAGTTCGTAGAGGAACTTGAGTTTGAGTCTTTAGCTTGTAATAGGATCATTTGCCCTATTATAGTGAAGATTCTTTTCCCAAAATCCCAAGTGGTCGTGGTTTTTCTCCTTGTTAGGGCCAAGGAGTTTTCCACGTAAAATCTCTCTTGCATTCTTTAGTTCCTTTAGTTAATCTCTCAGTTCCTTTAGCTAACTTAATTTTAATTCCGCAAAAAGTTTGGCTAAATACTCATACTACAATTCAACCCCCCCTTCTTGTAGTATTCATTAAAACAACAATTGGTATCAGAGCCTAACTTCTAGGAAAATCAGGAAACCCTGAAGAAGAAAGGTCTTGGAGAAAATGAATACTCATGAGAAGCTCGAGGAAGGATACTCAACACAGAGGCCTCCTATGTTCAACGGGAAGTTCTACACTTATTGGAAGAACCGCATGGAGATCTTTATCAAGGCAGAGAACTATCAAGTCTTGAGGGTCATCGAGGTTGGTGATTTCGAAGTCACCAAAACAAATGCTCAGAACGAGGTAATCCCTAAGCCTATGTCTGAATATGAAAAAAAAGATTTTGATAAAATGGAAATAAATGCTATGGCTGTGAAATTGCTCCACTGTGGACTTGGACCTCACGAACACAATCGTGTTATGGGGTGCAAGAACGCTAAGGAAATTTGGGATTTGCTGCAGATTACTCATGAAGGAACTAATGAGGTTAAACGCTCAAAAATCGATCTACTTATGTCTAAGTATGAAAGATTTGAAATGCAGCCCAAGAAAACTATTCAAGAGATGCTAACCCGTTTTACTAACATCATAAATGAGTTGGTTTCCCTTGGTAGACAGATTCCTACAGATGAGCAGGTTAGGAAGGTCCTTAGAAGTCTTCCACAAGATGAGAGGTGGAGAGCTAAGGTGACAACCCTTCAGGAAACGAAGGACTTTACCAAGTTCAATATTGAACAACTAGCTGGTTCTCTCATGACTCATGAGCTACACCTTGGAGTCAACAATGAACCCATGAGGAACAAGGGATTGGCTCTTAAGGCTGATGAGGAGGAAGACTCAGAAGTAGACGAGGATGAGGCTGCCCTAATTGTGCGAAGATTTAAAAAGATGTTCAAGAAAGGCCGAACCTCAAGGAACTTCGGGAAAAAGACCTCAAATCCCAAGCCTGACTACAATTGCCACAAGTGTGGATCTCCAGATCACTTTATCAGAGACTGTCCCCTTTGGGAAAATGATAAAGGGAAAGGAAAGGCTAAGGAACAGGGAAGAGAAAAATTCAGCAAAGCAAACTATCAAAAGTCAGACATGAGGAAGGCCATGATAGCAGCCTGGGGAGACTCTAAAAGTGAAGAAGAAGATGATGACCAACCAGAAGAGGAGACAGCCAATCTCTGTTTGATGGCAAAATCAGATGATGAAAAAGCTTACCTTGAGGAACTCCAGAAAGAGGAATTTCTTGATCCTAAACAGCTTAAAACTCTCTCTAAAGATGTCTTGATAGATATATGTCTAGAAGAAGAAGAATTCTTTAGAGATACATGTGTAAAGTTGAACAAATGTGAAAAAGCTCTTAAGGTTTGCAAAGAACATGGTGCTTGGTTGGAAACAGCCTATGCCAAGTCTCAAAGCAAACTAAGAGAGCTTGATTTTAAATACAAACACATAATTGAGATAGCTGATAGGATTAAGAATGAAAGTATTCTTCTGAATGTTGAACTAACTCAGTATAAGCTCATGAATTCTGATATCAGTTCTAGCAGTTCCTCAAGTGATCAGTTGCTTAAATTCAATGTTGATTTTGAAAAATTGAAAAATGAGCTTTCTACCTTAAAAACTCAAAAGAATCAACTTGAATCTGAACTGAATGCTAGAAAGGATAGAAGTATTGACCCAAAAGTCATACCTAAGTGGATAGCTGAAGCTCAAGGAAAAAGAACTGAAGACCTTGGCTATATAACCAAGAGGAAAGGTAAGCAAAAGAAATATGTTGAGCTTCCTAGCATGAAGGTATGCACTTTTTGTGGTAAGTCTGGACATCTCTATGGACAGTGTAGGATAAGAGAAGAAGCTGATAAAAGAAATGTAAAACAAGTGTGGGTCAAGAAAACTGATATTGCATCCACGTCTAAGGAACCCAAGGAAACCTGGGTTCCTGATCCTAATGCTTAGTTTTCTTGTAGGTCCTAGTGAGGGGGAACAACTCGTGGTATCTCGACAGCGGCTGTTCAAAGCATATGACAGGTGATAAATCAAAATTCCTCTCACTAGAAGACTACCCTGGAGGAACAGTAACCTTTGGGGATAATAAGAAGGGCGAGATCATTGGAAAAGGCAAAATTGGTAGATCAAAATCTCATTCCATTGATAATGTGTTCCTGGTCGAGGGCTTAATGCACAATTTGCTTAGTATATCACAATTTTGTGACAAAGGAAACTCTGTAAGTTTTACTTCTAATTCTTGCAACATCATCAACAACAAGTCAGGAAAGGTTGTTCTAGAAGGAACAAGAAGAGGGAACACTTATACAGTTGACCTCAACTTAATCCCAAGGAACAACCTTACATGTCTGAGTGTTGTTGAAGATGATCCCCTGCTATGGCATAAACGTTTTGGACATGCTAGCTTTTCATTACTCGACAAGCTAAGGTCAAGGAACTTGGTTGTGGGACTTCCTATTATCAAGTTCCTACAGAACAAAGTTTGTGATGCATGTGTGAAAGGCAAGCATGTTCGCTCATCTTTTAAATTGAAGAAAATGGTGAGCACTACAAAGCCTTTGGAATTAATCCATATGGATTTGTGTGGTCCCATGAGAATTCAAAGCAGGAGTGGCAAGAAATATGTTTTGGTTATTGTTGATGATTATTCTAGATTCACTTGGGTTATTTTTCTTGCTAGTAAAGATGAAACTTTTAACGAGTTTGTTGCCTTTGCCAAGAAAATACAGAAAATCAGTGGTCACTCCATAGTCCATCTCAGATCAGATCACAGAACTGAATTTGAGAACTCAAGATTCGATGAGTTTTGCAGGGAAAATGGCATGAATCATAACTTCTCAGCTCCAAGGACTCCCCAACAAAATGGAGTTGTAGAAAGGAAGAATCGAACCCTTGAGGAAATGGCTAGAACGATGCTGATTGCAAGTGGATTGCCAAGGAACTTCTGGGCTGAAGCCGTGAATACAGCTTGTTACATCCTTAACAGAGTAACAATCAGAAGTATCATCAACAAGAACTGTTCAGGGGAAGAAAGCCAAACATATCTCATCTTAAAGCCTTTGGTTGTAAGTGCTTTGTACATAACAATGGTAAGAAAAACCTAGGGAAATTTGATGAAAGAAGTGAAGAGGCCATATTTCTAGGATATGCCTCTGATAGCAAAGCTTATAGAGTTTACAATAAAAGCTCAATATGTGTTGAGGAAAGCATTCATATAATCTTTGATGAAGTTAACCAGTTTGTGAGTGTACAGGAACAAGAAGATGATAATGATTTTGAAATTGGATTAATAAGAGACAGGGATGAAGAAGAGACTCAAAAGCAAACCAAAGAAAAGCAGCCTGCTCCAGAAAAGGATCATCAAGTAAATGGAGAGGTTCCTCAACCAGATGAACAGGTGAATGAGGAACAAGCAGAAGAAGCAGAAGGAACAGAATCAGAAGCTCCTCAAATTGGAGTTCCAGCAAGGGAATTCCAACCCAGGCCATTCAGGTATAGAGGTTCCCATCCAACTGATCTCATAATCAGTGATATAGGAAAAGGAACGCAAACAAGATCACAAATGAGGAACTACTGCGCATTCCATGCATTTCTGTCCATTCTAGAACCAAGAAATCATCAAGAAGCCTTGGGAGATGCAGATTGGATAGTGGCCATGCAAGAGGAACTCAATGAGTTCGAAAGGAACAAGGTCTGGCACCTTGAGCCAAAGCCTAAGGGAAAGAATGTAATTGGGCTCAAATGGGTGTTCAGGAACAAGCTTGATGAACATGGCACCATAGTAAGGAACAAGGCTAGATTGGTTGTGAAGGGCTACAACCAACAGGAAGGTATTGATTTCGATGAAACCTTTGCTCCTGTAGCTAGATTAGAAGCTATTAGAATCCTAGTGGCTTTTGCTTCTTTTATGGGTTTCAAACTATATCAAATGGATGTGAAATGTGCTTTTCTAAATGGTTTCTTAGATGAGGAGGTGTTTGTTGAACAACCTCCAGGTTTCGAAAATCCAAAATTTCCAAATCATGTTTTTAAGCTTGATAAAGCCCTCTATGGGCTCAAACAAGCTCCAAGAGCCTGGTATGAAAGGCTTTCAAAGTTCCTACTGCAAAATGATTTCAAAAGAGGAAAAGTAGACAAAACTCTTTTCCTTAAATCTCGAGGAACTGATTTGTTAGTTGTACAGATCTATGTAGATGATATTATATTTGGTGCTACTAACAATGGTTTATGCAAGTACTTTGCTGAGCTTATGGGTGGTGAATTTGAGATGAGCATGATGGGTGAATTGAATTTCTTCCTTGGACTTCAAATAAAGCAAACAGCTGAAGGAATAATGATTCACCAACAGAAGTATGTCAAGGAACTTTTGAAGAAGTACAACATGGAAAATGCCAAGACAAATCATACACCTATGGGAACAGCAACAAGACTTGATGAGGATCCACAAGGAACAAGTGTGGATCAAACCACTTACAGAGGTATGATTGGTTCATTGTTATATCTAACAGCCAGTAGGCCTAGCATTTCCTTTAGTGTTGGATTGTGTGCTAGATTTCAGTCTAATCCTAAAGAATCACATCTAACGGCTGTTAAGAGAATTTTGAGATACCTCAAAGGAACAGATGACCTGTGTCTGTTCTATCCTAGAAGTGATGACTTTATGCTTAGAGGATTCACAGATGCTGACTATGCAGGTGACCTAGTCAATAGGAAAAGCACCTCAGGTATGGTTCAGTTCCTTGGCTCTTGTCTAGTTTCTTGGGGTTCCAAGAAACAAAATACTGTTGCATTGTCTACTGCAGAGGCTGAGTATGTAGCAGCAGCTGCTTGTTGCTCTCAAATCCTCTGGATAAAACAATAGTTACGTGACTTTGGTATTAAATTTAATTGCATTACTATCTATTGTGATAACACTAGTGCAATTTGCATATCTAAAGATCCAGTCCATCATTCAAGAGTTAAGCATATTCATATAAGGCGTCATTTCCTTAAGGATAATGTTGAAAAGGGTTTGATTAAATTAGATTTCTGCCAAACTGACAAACAAATTGCAGATATATTAACAAAACCCTTAAATAGAGAAAGGCATGAGAAGATGAGAATGAAACTTGGGATGATTAAGTTATACTGAGAAAAATGCATCAAGTTCCCTCAGGTATGAAACTCAAACTGACATGCTTAATCTGTTGTATACTGTGCACAAGTGTTATATGTTTAATTACATAGTTAAGACAGGTAGTGAGCAGGAGTAATATTTACTAAGGGCATGTAAATTTGAAAGTCATAGAATATGAAGAGTCCAAAATTGGTTGCATGAGCCTTGTTGATTTGTTCTGTGTATCAAGTTGTATTTGCAAGTGTTCTTTACTGATAAAATTCAAGAGATAAAATTGTTGTGTTTATCTAGTTTTCAAAATTCCAAATTCTTTTTATCTAAACACAAAAATCGGATGAATGCATCTAAATTCATCATTATCTTTTGTTCAAAAAGTAGCCCACTTACACTACTCTCTTGAAACACGGTTTGCGTTTCCCTAAGCAATAAATATAAGTGTCAAATCAACTAAATTCACCTCACCTCCCAAACGACACCTCACTTCACCAATTTACCTCCACCATAAAAGATGTCAGCCTCACACAAATTTACACCACACAAAAATTACCTTCTCTCTCATCACTCCGATCAAAACTATTCTCCAATGTCTACCTCTCCAAAAACCCAAATTGAAGCCGACCTTAACACAAACCCAATTCCAGAAATCACCATGGAAATTAACCCCATTGATGATCAAGAGCCTCCAAAAGTGGATTCAACCACCGAATCCCAATCTTCTCGAAAAAGGAAGTCCGATGACATGCAAGAAGACAAAGAAAGCGCTCCGGAACTAGGGGTCAATTACCGAGACAAGCCTGCAGCCATGAAACGGCAAGAGAAGATTAGTGATCACTTTGTGACAGGTTTGGCTATTAATCTTCCTTGGTGCAAATCTGTTAAATTGTATGAACTGCTTGATTTGATTGAAGCTCAAAATTGGGTGAATTTGTTAAGTGAATGCTTTAATCGGAGTATGTATGTTGATGCTATGAGGGATTTTTGCAAAAGTTTCAAATACTCTAAAGGTGTTATTCGCTGCTGTGTGTATGAAAAAGAAATTGAGTTTGATGCGATGTATTTGGCTGAGTTGTTTGATGTTCCTAATACTGGATATGACTTGTATTTTAAGAGTAATGTGATAAGGAACCCTCTTCCTGATGCAAACATTGATGAGATTATAGAGTATCTAGGTGGAGACCCGGAGGAAACCTACATAAATCACAATGACCTAACCCCTCTTGACAAAATTCTGCTAAAATTTGTTTTCAATGACATTATTCCTCGAACCCAAAAGAGAGACAGTGCCAACAAGCTTGACTCTGTTCTCATCTATTGCCTAGCCAAAAAGATCCAAATTAACTTTCCCTCCATCATGATCCAACACCTTTCTCACTGTGTTCCAAAAGGATGGAAGGTGGGATATGGTAACCTACTTACCTATGTTTTCGAAAGTTTTGGCATCTCCTTTACTGATAAAGAACCTCTGCCCCTCAAAAATACCGAATACATGCTACCTATTTTCCTTGAAAATCATAAGATGAAGGTTGTGGATGGATGTTTTGAAGTTGTGCTGGATGAAAAGGAGAAAAGGCCTAAGGAAGTAGGTGGACTAGCTGAGGGGGAAGAGGAGAGAGCTACTGGGATCATAGAGGGAGTAGTGCAGGATATTCAGGAGGAGGAAGAGGAAAAGGTGGTTGAGGAAGTGACTGAGACAGGGGGAAGGAAGAAAAGGAAGAGTTTAAGGCTAATGAAGAAAAAGGATACCTCTGCCCCCATTTGCATTGATATCTCAGAGGTGCAAGAGGATTTGCAGAAAGTCACAAGCTCTCCTATTTCGGGCAAGTATGCATCCACAGGTACATGTTTTGCAGCTTTCAGTTCCCCACCTAAGGTTCCCAGCGAAGATGTGAAAGAGATGAAGGAGATGCTCCAGAAATTGCTGAAGGAACAAGAGCAGTCAAAGGTGAAGTTGGAGGAACTGAAGAAGAGTGTGCTCACTCTAAATGTTGATGTAAAGGAACTGGTCACGAGCTCAAAACAGGGGAGACAATCCATTGTGAAGGACATAGTGTCTCAAATAAGCAAGAAGCTGGAGGATCTTGCTGTTGATGATGACCAGAGCACTGCATCTTAACCTTTCTTTCCTTGCAGCCTTTCTTTGTTGATGGAACATTCTGTTTATTTGCTTTTGGGAACAATTTTTATTTGGTCTGTAATATTTTGGGCACTTTTTATTTTCTTTTGGTAAACTTGCAAATTTGGTACATTGGCCGATGTTTTTAATCGGTTTTGGATGATGAATGTCTATGTTTCTTTTGCCTATATACTTTGTGAATATTTTCTCTCTATGCATGCTTCTTGTCTTAACACCAAACCACTAGTTGGTGCTGTGTTATGGTATACTATACTTGTATGTTAGTTTTTGATAATACTAAAAGGGGGAAAAGGATGCAAACTATCAAGGAAACTTAATCATTCTATGGTCTCTGTTCGAAATCTTCACAAGCTGCCAAATCTCTACAAACAGGTATAATGTATATACAAGTTTTTTCAAGTTTTTCAGTTTTTCCTTAAGTTATTTATTTATGCATTGTTTTTATTTTCTTAACTTAGTTTCTATTTTGCATTGTATCTTATTTTTGCATTTCCTTTCTTTAGTAATAATATGGTTTATCTTTGTTTCCTTGTAAGTAAGTTTGGTTTGTTTGTCATCATCAAAAAGGGGGAATATTGTTGGACTTAATGATTTTGATGATGACACAACCTCACTTACTTACAAACTAATAAGTGCTTGATTGTTTAAGTGTGTACTCAGTTACAAAGACTAGGAGAATGAAGTGTCTTGTAAAAATACCATGAGGAACAAGAAGGCCAGAAACAGAGCTAACCATATAGAAGAGTTCCCTCACAGGAACTGGCGCTTCAGAAATGAAGACTAGAGAAGAGAAGTTCCTTCCAAGGAACAGAAGCCTCGGAGTAGAAGCTTCATCCGAGAACATGAAGACTAAATATATTTTTATATTTTAGGATTTATGTAAGTATAAGATATTAAATAGCACTCGAAAAATCTGTGTGGAATTGGTCTAAAAAGATAAAATTGTGCATGCTAGTTTTTAGGAAAACGGTTGCTTTCTAAAACGTTTATCTTTTGAAAGGGATTTTATTTTATTCTGATTTTTGAAAATAACTTGTGCAAAAAGATTTTATTTTATTTTCTTACTTTCGAAATTATCTTCTGAAAAAATTAAAATCACCATGTTTTCCAAAACTTATGGCCTACTCTCCCATGTTCTTCTTCAGTCGTGGGTTTGCACATTAAGGAGTTCATGTTTCCTTAATTTTAGGAGCATGATCTTCTTAGTGGGTTGAAGTAGTGGCGTAATGGATTTGCTGCACAAAAAAGTTTTCCTAAAACAAATTTTGGTCTATAAATAGTTGTTAATTTCAGATGGAAAACTTCACCTTGCTCACATAAGTTTTCAAGCTTCAAATTGAGTCAAGTGTCAATTCCACACAAGTTCATTAGAGTGTTCTTAATGTTCTTATACTAGAGTTTGTTTTTTTTTCGAGTTGTAATTGGGGAATGGGGAAGTTCGAGTGAACGTTTGTGTATGAGAAAGAGAAGAGAGAGAGAGAAGAGAAAGAGAAGAGAGAGAGAAGAGAGAGAGAAGAGAAAGAGAACAGAGAACAGAGAAGTGAGAAGAGAGAAAGAGAAGAGAAGAGTAACAAGTTGGGTGACTTGTTCCTCAGGGTCTCAAGTTCGTAGAGGAACTTGAGTTTGAGTCTTTAGCTTGTAATAGGATCATTTGCCCTATTATAGTGAAGATTCTTTTCCCAAAATCCCAAGTGGTCGTGGCTTTTCTCCTTGTTAGGGCCAAGGAGTTTTCCACGTAAAATCTCTCTTGCATTCTTTAGTTCCTTTAGTTAATCTCTCAGTTCCTTTAGCTAACTTAATTTTAATTCCGCAAAAAGTTTGGCTAAATACTCATACTACAATTCAACCCCCCCTTCTTGTAGTATTCATTAAAATAACAGTGGTTAAGTTGATGGTTTAAGGAAGAAAGGGGTAAAAGGCTCAAGACCCGAGAGAATCCCCAAGATATGCAATTGTGTATTTGAAAATTTTGAATTTTGCAAGTTTATTTTCAACATATTTTTTTTGCTTTGAACTTATTTTTTTTTTCATTCTTTTGAATCAATGTAGGCAATCTCAGATCATGCGGTCCATCACTAACTTAGCATTCATGTTTCTCAGGCACGGTACCGAGCACTCGATGAGAGACGCAATTTGAGACATGTTCATATCAAAGACATTGGAACACTTGCCTTTAGACATTGTTTTATTGTTGCTTTGTTGCTTTATTGGTGCTGTTGTTCGCTGTTCCCATATGCACATGGTGGACCATATGCTTAGGGTGGACCACATGCACAGGGTGGAGACGAGACTGATTCTGGCTCTAGGAACTTTTGACCGAGGGTTTTTGTTTGTACATACTTGACATATTTATGTATTATGACTCTTTGCACATTATTTACGGTTTATGTATTCATTATTGTGTGTTAGTGTGTGCTTGAAACTCCTTGTGTGTGATTGTGTATTAACGACGCGACGAAAAAAACATAAGTGGAATAATGGAGGGTACCGACCTTCCCCAAAAGAAAAAGAAATAAAAAGACAAGCAAAATAAAATTACCTTCCTCAAAAGAAAAAGAAATAAAAATAAAACGATAGAGAAATAAAATAAATGAAATTACCTTCCCTAAGACAAAAAATAAAATGATATAGAAATAAAATAATTTTGAAATTCTACTTGTTTATTTTTAAAGGGAGGATACCATCCGACTTTCTCCGAAAAAAAACGACACAAAAAACAAGACTACCCTAAAATACGGTCAAAAAGTAGTGCACGACTAAAGAAAAAAGTGTGGGAACACGATATGTGATTGATTAGGTGAGGTTATGGACGCGTGTTTTAACCGTACCACTAGACATGACACCAAACCGGACACAGCATCCACATACGTACGCTCAAGAATCAAAAAATGACTGACAGGACACTTTTCATGGGCACCGTGTCACGGTGCAGACTGTCGTGACACGGTGCAGTCTACCGTCAGACGGTAGTGAGCCCTGTGTCACGGCACTGTTCACCGTGGCGCGGCAGAACATGCCGTGACACGGTGCGCAGTTCCAGGTCAGTTTTGTGGTTTTTCCAGATTTTAACCGATTTTAGGTCCGTACTAATTACTATGTGAGAATAAAAACCCTTGATCATGGGTTAAACAAAAGATTAAACACATGAAGGTTAGCACCAAACAACCGCATAGCATTTAGGCACGATGATGTAAAAAAAGTTCGCAACCTAGAGTCAAGATCTATGTTCAACTATTGGTCAAGCTTTGGGTGTCAAAAGGGTACCATGGTTAAGAGTTTGGACGCGTTAGCAAGGCAGCCTCCTTTGAGGGTGTATGCCAACGGGCGGCTACGCGAGTTCGTGATGAAATCGAACTCGACTCCATGGTTTGGGTGGATTTAATAACTCGGATGAACCCTTATTGCCATGAGCGTTTTTGGGTCGATAGAGCTTAAATCCCCCGGGGCTAAGACGCATGTAGAACACATACGTTTTTTTAGAAAAATCGAAGGAAGTTGACTGTGAGGAAAGAAAATAAGCCACCGGACTGATTTTAGGACTGCCGTGACACGGTAAAAATTCCCGTGTCACGGTACTGTGCACCGTCAGACGGTGCACTGTACCATGACACGGCAGATTCTGCCGTGGCATGGCAGTCAGAAAATCTGATTAGTGCCCTATTTTCCTTCGCGCGCAACCAAGTTATCCAATTTTTCCTACGGGACAGACTTGAACGCGACGTTAAAACGTCTATGGAGATGCAAAAATGCCAAATTAATCACAGGAATATATTTTCAAGAATCTTTCAAGTCTCATCCACTCATCTTAATTAAATACCGATCACTCAAATCGATAAATAATTAAGAATCCTCCCCAGTGGAGTCGCCAAATTGTAGGCATCGTTCGAAGTGCGCCTACGTTAAAGCATGTGGTGAATATGCTTGGCACTCATAAGAAGTAGGAATTGACATAACGATTAGGGACAAATAAAGTAGGGAGCCGCCAACAAGTTTTTAAGGAACTTGTAAACAGTTCACGGATCATAAAAGGCAACCACGAATAAGGGACAACGAAGGCAACAACGATTGACCCGTGAAGGTTACACCCCATTCATAATCCATGAGATTACTAACTCCATATGGTTCGGAACCACGAAAGGAGGATCGGGGATGATGGTACGAAGTGAGTCATGGAGTCACATTCGCCCGTATTGGCCTCTACTCGATTCTTATATTGAAAAGCATTCCTGTGATCTCAAAGGCATACAAACAATAATTCAATTCGCTCCAAACTATTATTTAACTAAATTGGTTTATTATTAATGCACACATAATTCTAAAATATTGGTGATCACTTCAATTAATAATAAGATTAAAAGGGATCCTAAACCGGTTGTCTAAATTATCTTATTAGTCGTGATTTTCAATTACATATTCCCTTTAACATGCAATATGGTGATCAAAATAAATATAATAGAACAAACATTAATATTAAAACCAATTTAATCACAATTCCAACAACATAAAATCGTTAGAGAAATAATAATAATAAAAGGAACATGATCCTTATTTTGAATGTGTTTGTTTGAAACTACAAAATAATAAACGAGTTAGTAACTTCAAGAAAATAATAAAATAATAACTAAATTAAATTAAATGAAATAAAGTTGATTTTGGGGCCAAACCCTCAAACAGTTCTACCTTTCACGCCTTGGCTTAAGTACAGAACCTCGAGTAAAATATGGACTCCTTTAAGTGCTTGAAGAAGGAATTTTGAAGTGAAAAGGGTAGGCTAGTGTTTAGGTTAATAGCATTGAAGAGAGAAAATAAAAATAATAAAATTCTCGGTGCCCCGTTCATCAGAAATGAGGGGGTATTTATAGGGAAAATGTGCTGAGGGAACACACGGAACCCTAAAATGATAAAAACCCTAAAAAAGTATCCCGTGACACGGTCAGACTGTACCGTAACACGGGAAGCCCCACCGTCAGACGGTACACTTTCCCGTGACACGGTACTGTTTTGGAGTGGCACGGGAAATTTTCAGAAAACGGGATGAAAAACGCGTTAAGGGTTTACGCGGAAAGAACACGGAACGTCCCGTGTCACGGCAGACCTCCCGTGTCACGGGAAGTTCCACTGTCAGACGGGAATGATTCCCGTGACACGGTAGTAGTCTGCCGTGGCGCGGGAACTTCCAGTCCATTTTTCCGTCTAAATTCATTTTTAACCCTAATTTCTTTCGGCTTTTTAAGTGCCGATTGATAATTTCGGGCTTTTTCTGGCTTTTATTATTCGAGCTAAAATAAGAAAATAATTAAATAAAAATAAATAAATGGTTTGGGCTAATAAATAATAAAATAATAAAATAAAATAAAATGGTTTGAGCTTAAAATTAATCAATAAGTTTGGGCTCAAACTATTCTTTTACCAAACATCAAGACTAATCCATGGACCATCGGGTTATTTATCATCGGGTTTGGTTTTGGGGAGACATTTTTAGGTGTCTACACTTGTCACTAATAAATCAAGAATTGAAATTGAAAAGTTATTTTCCTTGATTGAATTGATATTGGATTGATTGTATTGTTTGCATATGAGTCATCACTAAGTCTATACCTGTAAATCACGTAAAGTGCAAGATGGATGAGCAATAAAACTCTGGATTGGTGCACTTCTGGAGTAATGACAATCAGGGGTTGGGGTACACGGGGTATTAGCCGTGTACTTTTATCGAGGTCGTCTGATCTACGAGTCTCCTATTTCAAATATTTTTTTTTAAAACTAGGAGTTAGGTGAGATCTCATACTAACTACGGTCACGGAGTCGCGCCCGTGGTCGTTGGATGTTTATTGATGTTTCCGAAAAGAGGCATGGGGTTTTTCTTTTATTGATGTTCCAAATGGGACATGTGTTGGACAACCTTGTCTATTGCTAAATCAAATGAAATAAATAAATGAGTTAGTTAATATTAACTAGTGAAGTCTTAATAAATTTAATGGTTGAGTCATGTGCTGAGTCTATATTTAATGATGCTCATGCTTGATTATTAGTAGCATGTTAGGTATTTCTTAATTTATTTCGCAGCTTGTATGTACTCAGCTTTGCTGATTGCGTGCTTTATATGTCTTTATTTGGTCATGGCCTTCGCCTTTCAATGACCATGTGACGATCCAATTTTTACACTTGTAATATTGGGGAGCAGAATTACCACAAGTTCTTACACATGCAGTATTCATCAGGGTTGTGGGATCTTGAGTAGAGAGTTGGTTGTTTGCATTTTATTTCTTTTGCAAGTTTGAATTTATTTTAATTCGATTTTATTCGACACTATTTCTTTTGGGTTTGAATTTATTTAAACTCTGGTTTTATTTATTTACTAATTTTGTAGGGCTTTGAATAAGGGCCTTATTGGTTCCAAGTTGTATGATTTAGTTTGGTTTTGGTTATTGGTTTTGAAACTTATTTATAACTGAGTTAGTTTTTCCGCTGCTATTTTCTGATAAAGCCTTAACGCTTGAACACGTGGCTGTAGCACGCCAGTAATTCTCTTGAATATTGTTCAGGGTCCTCACATATTTAAAGAGAGAATTATTGGGGTGTTACAAATACGCTCCAAGGAAGATCGAAGAGCTCCATCAAAAGTGTGAGGTACCTCAAAAGTACTAGGAGGACAAGTACGTAATGGAAAGCAGTGTTTTGAAACTCCAGTACATGCCCTAAGTAACAACAGTTCACAGTGAGGGTCATCGAGCATAGCGACCTTATCCATAAGGGCAATGGTCTTGGTCACCCTCTGCATCACAAGCTCACCACTGAAACCAGAATCGGAACTAGCGGGACCTCCAAGCAACCTAACACCACGCAAAGGTCGAGCAATATTAGGCGGAAAGACACCCACCAGCCTGCTTCGAGGGTCTTTCGTTGGCCAGAAAACTTCAGTTTTTTCAACGCTAAGACATAACCCAGAACGAGGTCCTTTCTCCATAATCAACTGCAGAACTTGCCCCACCACCAAAGTGTCACCAATAATCGTGCCGTCATCTAAATACCAAGCCTGAAGACATACATCAAAAGTCTTTCTAATTTTACATACCAGGGGTTGTAAAACCAAAGAAAAAAGCAAAGGACCAAGGGGATCACCCTGCTGCACCCCTTGAGATGACCATAAGGTTTGGTCCCCATAGTACAACCTGGCTGGATTAGAATAGCAGAATTCAACCCATCGCAAAATGCCCGGACAACGGCGACGTACCTCACTTAACATGACCGAACGATCAACCAGATTGAAGGCATTTTGAAAATCCACCAACAACATAGATAGACCCACATCAGAACCACGGTCTGCAATCAACCGATTCACCGCATGAAGAATTGCCTCACCACCTGAAGAAACCCCAACACCAAATTGAAGGCCATCAAAGTAACTCCCTAAAGACTGACCAACCATTACAGCACCCACCTTCGAAATGAGACGCCGCCAAACCGTACCCACAGCAATAGGACGGATACCACCACCGGGCTTGACAAGTGGCGTAAGAGGAGAACTAGCAATGTACTCTCCTAATTCCATAAGACATCTTCCAGCTAGAAAGAGATTAACCACCCCGGTAATAGAGTCAACCAACTCATCTGAGACTGACACAGCTGCACCACTTAAGCAATCCATAAGATGTTGAGCACGCAAACCATCCCTACCACATTATTATTATTATTATTATTATTATTATTATTATTATTATTATTATTATTATTATTATTATTATTATTATTATTATTACTATTACTATTACTGCAGTATTATTATTATATCTCAACAAACATACAAAGTTATACAACATATAGAAAATTAGTGGGTAGCCGAGATACAATATGGGACTCCACTCCTCTAGCTATAGAAAAGTCGATTCTAGTAAAAATATGAGCTGCAACACGCGTCCCAATGTCCTGAGTTTTCAAGAACTTTTGGATCCGCTTCAAAAATACAACAGACTCCTTTTCTTACTCCCCAAGAGAAGAGGTGTGATCTCCCTGCCGCTATTTCCATAATGCTGGTTGTCGAAGAGTTAAAGAATAAGCAGATTATGCAGAAGCGGTAACCTTTGTGAAATATATATATGCCAATTTCATCATGAGTTTAGGGGCAGCGGCCTCACTAGGATTACTCAAAATGTCAGACTCCACTGTTCCATTAAACAGACCTTACACATCTTAAAGGCTCATCCAAGACCAAAAATATCAGCATGCCGTAGAAGTTGTGTCTGCAATCTAGCAGACTATAACCGAGAAGCAAGAAAAGCATAGTGACGAACATAACCTGTGGAATAAACACCAAGCTCTCCAAGCACAAACGGTAAGGTGGCAAGTCGCCACTACCAGTCGCCAAACCTAGGCCCCGAAGCAGTAAAAATACGCTTCAAGGAAGATAAAATTAAAGAGCCCCATCGAAAGTGCACTGAGCCGCCTTAAAAGTAATAGGAGAGCAAAGTTGTATCACCTAATCAAAAGTATTACCTAGGTCCTTTTACTAAAGTAGATAGGGAAGTAGGGTCGAATCCACAGGGAGACCAGTTTTTCTATTGCTAATTAATTAATATAATCTAAACTATTAAGTAACCAAATTATTTTTGGGGAATTTAACTTAGGAGAATAATTAGGGAGAAATCAATAACAAAAATCCAAGGATCATAGGTTCACAATAATTAATATTTCGAGATAAAACATAACAATCAACAATTGATATTGCACATTGTAGACATCTACTTTTGGCCTCCTGTCCCGACAGGAAGTGCAATGACGATAAATAAAACCATCTTCGTGTTAGATTGAAGTGGAGAATGCTTATGGATAACTGGTTAAGCCATAAAACACAAAAACTAGCCCAAACTAAATAAACAAAGCTAAAACAAGGTCTAATTAACTAAATCCGACCAATATTAGGCTTAAGCCCATGATTAAAACCCAATAATGACGGATATAGGAGCGCCCAGGTTAAATTTTAATGCTGCCACAGGAAAATCCGCACGCATCTCAATCAAACACGCTGGGCAGGCGCACGCAACTAATTTAGTTGCGCGCGACACTCAGCGCAACCTCTAGAGATGCGCTCGCAAAAGATTCAGAATTTTATGAAAATATAGAATCAAATCTTACCATAATGCCGCGCGCAAGACACTCAATTGCGCTTCCCATAGCAGCGCAACTAAATCACTTGCACTGGGATGTCGCGCGCAACTAATCCTATTGCGCGCAACACCTGCTGCGGCAGAATGTTTAAAACCCTAAACCTACTCATTCCCTATAAATAGAGGCTTAATCTGAGGCTTAAAGACACAGAAAATAACCTAAAACTCTATTGAAAACTTGTGAACTTGTGCTACCTAAACCCTCTTGTCCTAAACACTCACCCCTTGATCTTTTGTTACTACGGTTGAGGTTCCCCAACAAGAAGGTGTCCATAAGTGTTCTAAACGGAGATCTAGCAAAGAGAAGTGGTAAATTCCCTAGCACTTAGATAAATCATATTTATTATCTTATTTAAAGGAACCTTAATTAATTAATTAGTGTTGTTTGATCATATTTAAAGGACTAATTAATTATCTTTACATAGTATCTTGCATTAAATAAAGATTAGAATTGGATAATTTATTGTTGGTTGATCACTTAAGCCAAGGAGAATATTGTTTATTTTCTTGTTCTTTTCACGAATTTGATTAAATAAAGAATAACGACGTTGCAATGTAATTCCTACGTGAATTAACGTGTGTAAATAAAATCAGTTAACTTAGCTTTAGGTATCGCGTTGCATATATTGTTTTGTAATGAAATAGCAAAAAAGGAAGAGCTAGCAGAGGCTGTACTAGGGCTAGAATTAAGATTGCTCCCTAAAAGGAATGTTATTTTAGTACCCTCGCTCTCGAACTCATTTCTGGTTTATATAGACCAATTTGGGGATGGGTAAACTTACGATTCGTGCTAATTATTCCATGAACTCCACATGGAAGAAAGGCATGAACGAGGTTTATGAGTTTTCCTAAAACTCATTGGCGACTCCTACTTGTTTCTTACAAAAAAGCGTGATAAGAGTATCATTTCTAATTCAAGGTCTCCCAAACAGTCAGGAATTCAAATCCTAATACACCCTAACAAGTGTAAAGTCCTAGACTTTTAAGTGGCCATGGGCATCTAAGGAGAAGATCCCCTACGATGGGATCACCCTCCTTACACACATAAAACATGATTAACATGCTCTCGCAATTTATGGATCAACATAAACCTAACAGGCTCTCCCAATTTAGTAAATCTAAGTTTCTATTAAAAATTGCCTTTAATATCAAATTAACATTTGCTCGATTCATAAATACAATATTGCTGTACTTTTATAATCAAATCACATATTCTCGATTCATAATCTAATTGTAAAGAATTAAAATAATTCAATAAGAAATTATCGTGCAATATCAATAATCAATAATAACAAATTTATCTTCATATTAATTATGAATCCCTCAAGAACCCTAGAATTAAACTACTCACACATATTTAAATCTAAACTAATCAAAGCATATGGATAAGACATGATTGAAATCAAAACACAAATTAACAAAGCAATTAAAATCAAAAAATTAATAAAGCAATAAAAGAGAGAAGAAATCATACCAAATGTAGGAAATATGAAATGCACTAAAAGGGAAAAACTTGAGTTCAACAATAAATCACCAACTAAGAATCTCTCTAAAGTTAAGTTTGAAAGAAGTAATAATGAAAATATAGCTAATAATGATTACAAAAGAGCTTTAATACTAAGCCTAAGAAATAGCCAAAACGACGACTCCTAAACCGCCCAGGAATACACGCGCCCGATCGGGCCCGTCTTTTTCTTTGTTTTTTTAATCTGAGCATCCGCCCGATCGGGCACAGTCTTTTCTTGGCCGAAATCCCTTGCTTCACTTCTCCTTTGGGCTTCAACCCTTATGGGGACTAATTCTTTTCTTCCTTGGTCTATAGGTCGGATCAATTCCACGAACCAAGCCCTTAATCACAGATATGACCGGTCTCGGGCTACGATCAACGGTCATGAGATAAAAGCTTCAATATCTTGTAATGGTCGGAAAACCATAGAAATTACCGACAAATCCGGGAAATTCCTACAAAACAAATGCCAACCATCCGGGAAATTCCTACAAAACAAATTCCAACTCTACATTACACTCGAAACCATAAATTAGTACTAAAAGTAGCTCCAAAGAGCTCAAATATGCATATAAATACATATATCAAACTCCCCCAAACCAAACTCTTGCTTGTGTCTAAGCAAGGAAATGAACAAATAAATCATAACTTCACCCTTAATTGAATTCTAAATCCATAAAACAACTTAAAGCCAATCCAACGAACATGCATCATAATCAATCCAATTACCAATCTTCACTAACAATGTAGAGCAAACCACAAGAGCATATAGAATTAAAAATTAGTGCTCACACAATTGACTCTCATTTACGTGGTGAGTAAAAGATATACTCGATCGCTCTCCAACCAACCTCTTTAATGTGAACAATGTCTTCCCAAACTCACAACACTTGGGTGTTTAAAGAAATAAGCACTCAACCTAGATAGTAGACTCGGAATATATATATCAAGTCAGCATTTATAAAAAACTATTTTTACATTCACACAGCTTTATGCACAATGGTTGGAAGGTCTTTAACGCTTGTAATGTAAGACTAGGGTAAAGGGTATGATACATTTGGGAAATTGTGAGAGTAAAGATATGCTTAAGGGAGCCAAAATCCTAATAAATAAAACCAAGGTAAAAAATAAATAATTACCAAATCATCTCCAACACAACTCAATTCTACAAAAATTCACCAAACATCTAATTCACTCAACAATTCCCAACTCTTACAACTTCGCTCATATAAATATAGTAATAATTAAGAACTTGAGAAAATCAAACAAACTTTTAAAGTACTTAACACTTGAATTTTTCATTGAAGCTCAAAATTTCTTTCTTATTCTATTGAACAACCCTCTCTTAGAACATTTGAACATTACTCAATTTTTTTTCTTTTGCTCTTTCTATTTCTTTGAAGTTCACAGATATATATATTTTTTTTTTCTTGAACTTCTTTCTTTTTTCAACATCATGCTTTATTTTTTCAAGAGAAATAATCTTTCAAAATCATCATAATAAACCACAATCAAGGAAACCATCCTAACACCACCCAAATTGTGCAAATAACAAGCACACCACAAACACCCTCACCTCACTCACTATTAGCTCCCCCAAGCCAAGCTTGAGACTAGTAATGTGGCTAATAAACCAAAGTCAAGGAAACAAACATGGGTAGCAAAAAGGGAACAAATGTATTTAATTTTCGTCTAAAGGCTACCTAAAAGAACAACGCATTTGTCCTCCTCAATGTGCATAATAATTAGTCATATAAACATTACTCATAGTTGTAAACCAATACTCAAATTCATTGATATACTAGAAACTAACACACATTCCTTACCAAATCATTTAGTCAAGCACTATATTCACAAGTAGTTGGGCAAAATTGACTGTAGACACCTAAAAATGTCTCCCCAAAACCAAACCCGATGATGAACAACCTTTCACCGCCACTATTGGTCGGGTTCAGTATTTAATCCCGAGAGTGCTTAAAAATCGTATTTAATTAAATTCATATTTTTGGATAGTCCATGGATTAGTCTTGATGTTTGATCAAAGCATAGTTTTAATTTCAGCCCAAACTTATTATTTAATTTTAGCCCAAACCTTTTTTATTTTACTGTTTTATTATTTATTTTGGCCCAAACTTTTTATTTATTTTAGCCCAAATAATAATAAAATCAGAAAATGGCTCGAAATTATCAATCGGTACTTAAAATGCTGAACGAAATTAGGGTTAAAAATGAATTTAGACGGAAAAGCGGGCTGAAAATTCCCGCGTCACATCAACAGTCCACCGTGTCACTGGAATCTTTCCCGTCTTTCGGTGGGATTTCCAGTGACACGGGAAATATGCTGTGACACGGGAATTTCCGTGTCCTTTTCGCGTAAACCCTTAACGCGTTTTCTCCCCCGTTCACTAAATATTTCCCGCGTCACACAAAATGTGCACCGTGTCACGTGTGACGGTGGGATTTCCCTTGTCACGGTACACTTTGCCGTGTCGCGAGATACTTTTTTAGGGTTTTTATCATTTTAGGGTTTCGTGTGTTCCCTCAGCACATTTTTTCTATAAATACCCCCCTCAGTTCTGATGTACGGGGCATCAATTAATTCTCTAGTTTTTTCTCTATTCTATGCTCTAGCCTAAACACTAGCCTACCCTTATTATTTCAAAATTCCTTCTTCAAGCACTCTCAGGAGTCCATACTTTACTCGTGGTTCTGTCCTTAAGCCAAGGCGTGAAAGGTAGAACTGTTTGAGGGTTTGGCCCCAAATCAATTCTATTTAATTATTGTTTTATTATTATTTCCTTGAAGTTACTAACTCGTTTATTATTTTGTAGTTGCAAACAAACAGATCAACGTAAGAATTATGTTCCTTTTATTTCTATTATTTTTCAAACGATTTTGTATTGGTAGAATTATTGTTAAATTGCTTCCAATATTGATGTTATTCTATTGTAATTTATGATCACCATATTGCATGTTTAAAGGGAATTTGTAATTGAAAATCACGCCTAATAAGATAATTTGGACAACCGGTTTCGGTTCCTTTTAATTTTGTTATTAAATCAAGTGATCCCTAATATTTTAGAATTATATATTGCATTAATATTCAACCAATTAAGCTTAATAATAGTTTGGAGCAAATTGAATTTTTGTTTGTATGCCTTTGAGATCACAGGAATCACTTTTCACTATAAGAATCGAGTAGAGGCCAATACGGGCGAATGTGACTCCATGACTCACTTCGTACCATCATCCCCGATCCTCCTTTCGTGGTCCGAACCATATGGAGTTATTAATCTCATGGATTATGAATGGGGTGTGTAGGGAATAATTTCAAGCGTTAACCCCTAGCTTGAACCCCACTGTGGTCATACACTAAAGTACGGTGGCGTCCAAAGGGAAAGAAGATAGAACAAAAGAGTCGCCAACAAGTTTTTTTAGGAACTTGTAAACCGTTCACGAGGTGAAGGTTACACCCCTTAACGATCCAAGAGATCGTCATCTCCATAAGGTCTTGAACCAAATAAGGGTTCGGGGATGAAGGTACAAATCCAACCTAAAAGAGATTGAACCTGCCCTAATAATAGGCCTCTACTTTATTCTGATCGTATTTATGTGCGCTTTCTGACTAACATGCAATCAATAGGATTAACCTAAACCTGTTTATCTATGTTGGTTGAATTTAATGCACGAATAAATCTATTATTGGCGATCACTTGAATTATAATCAAATTAACCCTAAACAAGATTATTAATTATCTTATTAAACGTGATTACAAGTACAAATTTCCTTTAAGCATGCATAAAAGGTGTGATCAAGCAATAACAATAAATATCAAGCAACATAATAATAATCAATAATATATATAATCATGATCATAAAATTATAACAATAAAATAATCATCATAATAACAATCATATTAACCATAGTAATAATCATGTTAGTCATAATAATAATAAATATAAAATTATAATCATAATCAAAACAAATATAAATATAATCATAAATCATGTTAAAGCATAATAAAAATATCAAGATCCTAGGCATGATACTAACAAGATTAATAACAAATCCTAACATGTCACTAGGCAATAAAAATCAAATCTTTAACCCTAACATGATACTAACGATCATAAATATTAGGTATAACATATGAAGCATCGCAACAATCATAATAGGCATATTTGATATTATAACCTTTTCCCTAAATATGATACTAGGAATATCATAATAACAATATAAACATGATTTCTACATCATAATATCAAATTAAACCATTAAAGCACTTACTTTGATGTCTCGTATCTCTTTCTAATAACAAAATACACGCGTTAGTAACTTCAAGGATATTAAATAATCAAACAATTAAATTAAATAATTGAAAGAAAGATTTGGGACCAAACCCTCAGACATTAAACCTTTCACGTCTAGGGCGAAGGCAACTTCGAATATGGCTAGGTGTTTCTAGATCTAATGAATGCGGAATTTGGTATTTAAAAAGCAATTTTTAGAAGAGAGAGAGAGAGATGAAATAATCAAGAAAACTTTATGAGAATTGGTGAATGATTAAGAGAGAATTAGAGAATTAATGATTGCGAATGAAAACTGATTGTAGGTGAATCTAGATGAATGTTGATGAGAATTGGTGAATGAAAACGGAGTTTTTAATACGTTATTTATAGAGAAAATCAGCCAAAAAGATTAAATTAACAAAACAGAGTTTGGCGCACGCAAAACGGAGCTGGCGCCAACCCTGGCTAACTAGCGCCAGACACCAACACTAGCTCCAGGCGCCAATGCCTGGAGTCAGGCGCCAGGCCTGTTTTTGACGCGTTTTCTAAAATCTGATAAATTTTGCCGTACAGGAGGATAAAATCGTAAATTTTCCTCAAAAATGCTCTTTGATTTTAATTAAAACTCTGAAAAGTCAACAAAAGTAAAATTATCAATGCTAATTGCATTAGGAATGGAAAGAACCTTCTAGAAGAATCTAGAAGACTAAAACCATTATTAATTGCATTAGGAATGATAAATCATATTAGGCCCTCCCCTAGATCATTGGGCCGCATATAAGGCTCAAAATGGGCCCAGTTTAGTAAATTGGCCATAACTTCCTCAATATTCATCGGAATTGGGCTTATAATATATCGTTGGAAAGATCTTTGCAAGCCCCATACAACTACACTACTATTGGACCCATATCATGGACCAACCAAACTGGATTGGCTGTTTTCTTAAAATAAGTTTTCAAAAACAGAGAGAAGAGAAAAGAAATTAAAACTGTCCACAACACTAGACTTTCCACATTTTCGCTTCATTTGATTATGATTCAACGTGAAAGGTACTCATCATTGGGTTTGGTTTTGGGGAAACACAAATGGGTGTCTACAGAAGCCCCCACTTTGACTGAGTTTGGAGAAATGTGAGTTTCGAAAACAAAAGTCAAAGTATCGATAGGGACGGAGAATGATTCAGAACATTCTGCGATCCTAAATCACTCTTGTAACGCCGATACCTGCAAACTAGCGTTAGTTAAACTGATTGCTGCCGCTTTACTATTGTTTTGATGACCTCCTACAAGCTAGAGAATGCCATCCCACTTGAAAACCGATACGCCCGTAACTGCTTCCAATATAGAAGATTGCTTCGCCTGAAACTATCTTCCTCCGCTATGATAATATTCCGCGTCCAAGGGAATACTATCGAAGATTGCTTCTCTTGAAACAATCCTCAGTTGTCTGTGACGACTCTCCACAATCTAGGGAACGCCACCTTGCTGTTTCGATGTTCACTCGTCTCTGAACAAAGAGCTTCTTTTGGATATGTTCACGCGTCTTTGAACAAAGAGCTTCTTTTTGATATGACTCCAATTTCCGTTGTGATAGTCTTCGAAAAGATCACTGCTTTTATCCTTAATGCTGATATGCCAGTACGTCGGCGCTTTGCTGCTTGTGAACCAGTATGTCGACAATCCTCTTTTATTTGGGAATAGTTGCCAACACAACTCTTGTATGATGTATGACAATCCGATTTAGGGAAAGTTGTCAATTCCACGTAACAATCCATCCTTGGAAATATTGCCACGATGAAGCGACAATCCGTATCTCGGAAAATTTGCCAAAATCCAATTTTGGGAAAAGTTGCCAATGTTTCGTAACAATCTATCATAAGAACTTTGCTACGATCGACAATCCGCATCTTGGAATGTAGGTCTTGAAAGCAATCCACCTTGGAAATTTGCCAATGCTATACGACAATCCATTTAGGAAAATGTTTCCACTATTGAAAATCTGTGTCTTGTAACATTTGCAAAATAGAGTTGACCGACAATCCACTTCGGGAAAATTTGCCACTTGCTGAAATGAATGACAATCCACGTTGAGGAACTTTTGCCGAAATTTATGATGAGTAGAGACCTACGACAATCCTTTGGGAAATCTTGTCATAGAGAACTGGGTGTATGACAATCCAATCTCGGAATACTTGCCAGCGATCTATGATTGTATGACAATCCGAACTTGGAAAAACTTGCCAAACAAAGAAGGAGCACGACAATCCACGCTTGGAAACTTTGCCAGAGATGGCAATCCAATCTTGGAAAACTTGCCAATGAGTCGATGAATGTATGACAATCCGAACTTGGAAAAATTTGCCAAACAAAGAAGGAGCACGACAATCCATGCTTGGAAACTTTGCCAGAGATGACAATCCAATCTTGGAAAAATTGTCGTTGAAGAAGATGCACGACAATCCATTTTTGGATTCATTATCAGTTGGGGATGACAATCCAGTCTTTGGAAAAATTTGTCGTTTAATAAGAATGCGCGACAATCCATATTTGGAAATATTGTTGTTTAAGTGCTTGCTTTTAAACCGATTGTAATGAGCCAGTGTTTTAGGCGCTTAAGCTAAGTGAGACGATTTTTTGTCAGGTCAATCACTTACTACGATTGTAATCAAACCGACTATTTAATCATGTCAAATTGCTTATGGGGGCTAACCGGCGTACCAAGGAACCCGAAATTGCTGTTTGAGGTCGAAATCACCTTTCTGAGAAGCTTCGAGCTCTGTCGTTGCTGAAAAGATTTAGCGTCAGGCGCTGGAGTAGGGTCTTCCCTGTTCTGCTGCACCTATACTTATTTTGACTATAGAACTTTGCTAATATTTTTTAAATTATATTAGGGTTGACCTAAGGTTTAGCATTGCTTGACTCATCAACTTCACACGACTCAAGGCATAATCTTGACTCACTATGATTGACTCGAGGTTGACTCGACTCAAAGTAAAACGACATGTGTGACTCGTGACCCGTGTGTGCATTGTATTATGATTTTGCGACTCGAAAATGCAAAAAAGAAAAAAATTTCCGTCATTTTTGTTTTTGTGGAGGGTACCGACTTTCTCTCGAAAAAGAAAGACGCGAAAAAAGAATCGAAGTGTTTGAAGGTGCATATTAAATGAGCTTAGTCAAATGTTGTGCAAGGATTAATCCATCTTAGGCTATTTCAACTGTTGACTCAATGATGAAAGCATTTGGGTAACTTAGGCACGGAGGCTAAGCACTTCATACTTTGTGATGCAATGATAATTATGATTGATGAGTGATGTTGATATGACAAGGCATGCTTCAACGTTGTGTTAAGATTCCACGACAAAGGGTTCCTAAGGGAAGGTGTATTTGGTCATTTATCTGTGATGTGTGTGAAAGTGATACTAAAGTTAGGTCGCAAAGGCTAAGTGTGTGGAGAAAATATTATTTTTAGAAGAGTCAAATGATGGTGACTCTTAGGCTAGGTAAGCTAATGATGTAAGCATCAAGCCCCCAAGTCTAGCTCTAAATGAAAAGGGATGAGCATAGGAGATCCCTTGATATGATCACGGTGTAAGTGTGTGAATGTGAATATGAATGCATGTTTATTACGGCTGCACCTCAATGTGAGGTTGCCTACGTATCCGTTAGGAATCAGGCCGAACGTAGCTCTAGCCGAACCTCGCACAAGTGTGTATACCTCAAAAAGGTCTTTTAAGGGTTGTAACGTGGTTAGGCTAAAGGTTTAAAGAAGAAGGGGATAAAGCCTCAAGACCCTAGATAAGCCCCCAAGGTGTGCAACCTTGCTTTTGAATCTTTATATTTTTATGCTTGAGTTCCTACTCTTTTTTAGCTCCTTTTTTTTTTTTTTTTTTTTTTTTTATAAGTGTGGGCAATCCCGATCATGAGGTCTATCACTTTCTTGGCATTCATGATTCTCAGGCACGGTACCGAGCACTCGATAAAAGACGCAATATGAGACGTGTTCTTATCTAAGATATTTTCATATCAAAGATATTGGAACACTTGCCCTTTTGTACACTTTTATTTATTTATTTTTGCTTATTTTTGCTATTTTAATTTTTGAATTCACTCAAGCTTTTTATGAAATTGAAAATTACATAAGTTGCACACTATCCCATCCCAAGGTTAGGTAGATGTAGGTTAAAAAAAAGAAAGGTCTATCGTTAGACGAGGCTCAAAGTGGTTCATGAAGAAAGGATTGTAAATTAGAAAAGTGAAAGGAGATATAATGTGGCTACAAGGGTTGCCTCAAATCATTGGTATACCTTGTGCTTAGTTCGACATGGATTTTTTTTTTTTTTTTTTAATGCAATATAATGAAATGATCATATATAAGGAAATAAATGTTCATTTTATTAGAAGAAAATATATAATGATCCTACAAAATAAATCTAAGGAGAATAGAAAGGTGTCTATGCTAGACTTATTGGGGAAAAGGTGAATAAAAAATAGAAAAAAAGATCATGAAATCTTGTCGTTGAAGCTTTCTTCATGTCCCTTGGCTCATCATCACTTGGTGTTCTTGCCGACTGGAGGTATTGGAAGCCCGTTATTGTCGATCAAATATTGGATTGCTTCCTTTAGTTTCCAACAGCTCTTAGTAGTATGACCCTTACCTTGATGGTACTTGCAGCGTACATTTGGGTTCCAACTAGGCAATCTCTTCTCAAGTGGGGGATCTTGAATAGGTCCAATAGGAGTAATGAGTCCCTTGGCATGGAGTCGATCGAAAGCATTATCGTAGCTAATTCCAATAGGGGTGAAATCCTTTCTCAGTTGCTTTCTAAATTCTTGATTATCCATGACTAAGATCTCATTAAGGTCGAAAGTAACAACACTGTTACTAGAGTAGGTGTTTTCGGAAGAAGAAGGATAGTCATTCCTCTTTCCTTTACAACCACTGTTTTTATTGTTACTAATCTTGGCCTTCTTGTTGCGCGGGGGAACATGAAAGAGATTTGAATCAATGAGATCTTAAACATGATCTTTGAGGGCGAGACATGCTTCAGTGGTGTGACCACGACCTCTATGGTATCGACAATAAGAATTTGGATCCCAATTGGGAAACTGTTTTTCGGGCGGAGGGTCTTGACTGGGACCAATGGGGTGAATAAGACCTTGATCGTGAAGATAGTCAAAAGCTTCATTGTAAGTCATTCCTATTGGTGTGTATTCTTCAATGGTCCGTTTTGCCCGTGGCTTAGGAGTATTGAGTTCTTCATTAAATCCTTGGCAAGAAGTTTGTTCGATAACCGTCACCCGGTTTGCTAGTCCTTCTACCACATTCAAGAGCATGACAACGACATCTTGCAGTTTTCGAACATCCTCTTTTAGACTTGACGAGTCTTCCCTGGTATTATCTAAGAAAAGACTTTCATCCTCCTCAATTATGGACACTTCATTGAGAGAGGTTATATAAGCTGTCTCGATCATGGGCTCACCTACATGTGTGATAAGAAGTGATGGATCGAAGGATGTTTGATCTTCTTCAATGGCTACAACCTCGGAAGTTTTATTCTCATCGATCAGATCTTGAATAGCTTCTTTGAGTTTCCAACACTCCTCAGTGTCGTGACCCTTTCCTTGGTGATATTTGCAGTGCTTATTAGGGTCCCACTTGGGTGGCCTAGCTTCTGGAACTGGATCTTTGATGGGCCCTATGGGTATGACTAGTCCTTTGTGATGTAGCTTCTCGAAAGTTGTTTCATAACTCATACCGAGTGGAGTGAACACTCTTTTTGACCTTTGGATTCGCGATTTAGAGGCGTTCGTAGCATGTACCTCATTAATGGGAGAGGAAGAAGAAGGATGTTCGTTCTTCTTTGCTCTCGCACTACTATCTTTCAGAAGGTCATCTTCAATGTCAATGCCTATATTATAGACAGCCTTGAAAGTATTCAAGTTGTGTTGGTACTTTAAGTGCTTTGAATACTTCCCTTGGAGATTCTTGATAAACATCCTCACAGATTCTTTTTCGGTAGGAGCCTTGACCATATTAGAAGAAGTTTCCCTCCATTTGTTGAAGAAAGAAGTGAACCCTTCGTTTTCTTTTTATTTTAACATCTCAAGTTGTCTATGGTCTGTTTCGTCTTGGATGTTGCACTTATATCTATCTATGAAAGCGTTTGTTATCGATTCCCAAGAAGAGGTTTTCTCTTTTTCAAGGGAAAATAGCGATTGTTGACAAACGGTTTCAAGAGATAAAGAAAACAAAGAATGAAAGACTTTCTTATCAATCCCCGTAATGTTCATTATGGTTTTAAAAGCTCTTAGATGAAAATAAGGGTTATATGTTGCCTTGAATTTCGGGATGTCGGTGGCATTGAACTTATGTGGAAGAAGTTCCTTGTCTAGCGAGACCCCTTGTGAACTAATGCCCTGAAATTTATAGTCACTAGATAGCTTGCTCAAGCTTTCTTGCATGAGGTTTATTTGTTGTTGCTTCACAAGGTCATCAATTTTGAGGGTTAAAGTCTTTAACGTCTCAGTCACGTTAGTCAATTGACTCCTGAGTTCATTAACTTCCTCTTGAGTTGACATTATCTTTTTAGCCTTCTCTTTTGACAAATCGGTTTATCAAAAAGTAAGACTTGAACAAAGAGGTTGTCTTTGATAAATCGCCCTTCTCTCCTCGACCAAGTACTGTGGAAAAGGAATTTGGGGATATCTATTGTTAATTATTTGACTCAAACTTTATTCAACATGCAATGGATGGAGGAAGTAAAGAAAGATTGGAATAGAATGTGAAGGAAAATGATGTAGATGGAGGGATATGAAGAACTAGGAATAGAATATACCCCCAACTTAAATGACGGGAAAAAAACCGACTCATGCATGACCCTAAGACATGGTCATGGTGACATATACTCAAAGTGTGTTCTAAGACTAGTGAGTGTAGGTGACATGTTAAGACTCATGTCATGACCATGTGGCTAGACTATGTGACTAGACTCAACTAATGACTCGACAAAGTACTATTGACAGCGAAAATTAACCGAATTAATTAGCAAACTAGTTAATTAGACACTAGGTGATGACTCAATCAATTATCCGAACTGTCGGCAAAACGATAGGACTAGCGTCGCACTGTGTAGTGTAGCACCAGACGACAGAGCTGTCGCCAGGTGCCACACTCCACAGAGTGGCGCTACAGTCCAGACTTTGGCGCCAATGCTGGAGCTTCGATCTGGAACTGTTTTCGGTATTTTTAATCAACTGGAATATGCCTAAAGTCGTACTAGGTCAATTTTGATTAAAATATTAGACTTTATTGACTCAAATTAATTAATTAATTAATTAGGCAAAGTTCTTTTAGTCATTAATTTATTTAATCTCAACACAAATCAAACAAACGGTTAAAAAAACATAGATCATATGCACAACAAATAATGCACAATTAGTAAAGTAGGCACAATATGATGCAATGAGTTTGCCACCTGACCATGGCTCTAGTTCTCTAAAGTTCGGGATATGGTTTAGTCAATAGAGGGTCCATGGTTAATTGTCCGGATGCACCGCGCGAAAGCCTAACCATGAAGGGTTGGCGCGAGTGGATAGGACACCGCGAGTTTTAGAAAAAACTCGCTTCCATGGTTTGGTGAATTCAACAATCTTGAATGTACCCTTTGTTGCTCAGAGCGTTCAATCAGGTAGATGGAGCATGAATTCCCAGAGGGTTATGTCCATATGTAGAACACATATGGGTTTCAGAAAAGTGAGGAAAAAATTTAATCGGGAAGTAGGATCGAGCAAATAATACGAAAAACTGGTCGAAATTAGAACGCATATTTCTGGCTCGGTATTGGAGGAATTTGGCGCCAGCAAACAGAGACTGGCGCCAGGTTTTAGCTGTAGCGCCTGGCGCCAATGTTGGCGTCTGGCGCTACATTTAAAATTTTGGAGCTAATGCTCTGGCCCCTTGCGCTAATTCCTACATGCCTCAACAGCTTTCTGTGCTCGATAAAATTTTCCAGTTTCGCGCAGTGTTATTTCGGTCCTAGTTGTAAAAGATATTTCTCAAATTTCCTACGTGTAAAATCCTATGTTTTTAGCTCATTACGGATGGTCTTTCCAATGAGATCTTTTTTATGCATATGACAATAATGTTAATCAAAATTACGCACATGAAATACTTAGAACGTTTCGAGTCTCATCCACTCATTCTAAATCATTGCCGAAATAAATTTCAGGAATTAAAATAGAAATTCTCCCCAATGGAGTCGCCAAAAACTGTAGGGAATATTTCAAGCGTTAATCTCCTTGCTCGAACCCCACTGTGATTATACACTAAAGTGCGGTAGCGTCCAAAAGGGAAGAAGATAGAGCAAAAGAGTCGCCAACAAGTTTTAGGAACTTGTAAACCGTTCACAGGGTGAAGGTTACAACCCTTAACGATCCAAGAGATCGTCAACTCCATAAGGTCTTGAACCAAATAAGGGTTCGGGGATGAAGGTACAAATTCAACCTAAAAGAGATTGAACCTGCCCTAATAATAGGCCTCTACTTTATTCTGATCGTATTCATGTGCGCTTTCTGATTAACATGCAATCAATAGAATTACCCTAAACCTGTTTATCTATGTTGGTTGAATATAATGCACAAATAAAACTATTATTGGCGATCACTTGAAATTATAATCAAATTAACCCTAAACAAGATTATTAATTCTCTTATTAAGCGTGATTACAAGTACCAAATCCCCTTTAAACATACATAAAAGGCGTGATCAAGCAATAACAATAAATATATCAAGCAACAATAATCATAATAATAAAATTATCATAATAAAAATAAATTATAATTAAAATAATCATAATTATAATCAAAACAATATTCATTATAATAACAATCATATTAATCATAATAATAATCATGTTAAAGCATAGCAAGATCCTAGGCATGATACTAGCAAGATTAATAACAAACCCTAGCATGTCACTAAGCAATAGAAATCAAATCTTTAACCCTAACATGATACTAACAATCATAAATATTAGAAAGAGAATAAGAAGCGTCGTAACAATCATAATTGATATTAAATTTACCCTAGACATGATACTAGGAATCATAATAACAATCTAAACATGATTTCTACATCATAACATCAATAAAACCAATAAAGCACTTACTTTGATGCCTCATACCTCTTTCTAATAACAAAATACACACGTTAGTAACTTCAAGGAAAATAATAAAACAAACAATTAAATCAAATAATTGAAAGAGAGATTTGGGACCAAACCCTCAGAAATTAAACCTTTCACGTCTAGGGCGAAGGCAACTTCGAATATGGCTAGGTGTTTCTAGATCTAATGAATGCGGAATTTTGTATGTAAAAAGCAAGTTTAGAAAAAGAGAGAGATAGAGTAATCAAGATAATCTTGATGAGAATTGGTGAATGATTGAAGAGAATGAAAGAGAATTGGTATTGATGAGAATTGATGATTGTAGGTGAATTGTAGATGAAAACTGGTTATCAAAACCGGAGTTTTTAATACGTTATTTATAGAGAAAATCAGCCAAAAAGATAAAATATCAAAACAGAGTTTGGCGCACCTAAAACAGAGCTGGCGCCAACGCTGGCTTATTGGCGCTAGGTGCCAACATTAGCGCCAGGCGCCAATGTCTGGCGTTAGGCGTTAATCCTGTTTTTGACGCGTTTTCTAAAATCAGATAAATTTTTCCGTACAGGAGGATAAAATCGTATCTTTCCCTAAAAAATGTTCTTTGATTTTAATTAAAACTTTAAAAAGTCAACAAAAGTCAATTTATCAATGCTAATTGAATTAGGAATGAAAAGAACCTTCTAGAAGAATCTAGAAGACTAAAACCATTCGTAATTGCATTAGGAATGATAAATCATATTAGGCCTTCCCCTAAATCATTGGGCCGCATATAAGGCTCAAACTGGGCCCATTTTGGTAAATTGGCCATAACTTCCTCAATAATCATCGGAATTGGGCTTATAATATATCATTGGAAAGCTCTTGACAAGCCCCATCCAACTACACTATTATTAGACCCATATCATGGACCAACCAAACTGGATTGGCTGTTTTCTTAAAATAAATTTTCAAAAACAGAGAGAAGAGAAAAGAAATAAAAACTTTTCGCAACACTAAACTTTCCACACTTTCGCTTCATTCGATTATGATTCGACGTGAAAGGTACTCATCACTGGGTTTGGTTTTGGGGAGACACAAATGGGTGTCTACAATTATCAAAATACTACCCTTTTAATTTATAAATGTGCTCCAATGGTCAACAAGTAGCTTAAGAATTTTAATTATATTTTAAATATTAAATTATTATTTAATTCACTCTTTTAGCAAAAAAAAAAAAAAGAACATTATTTTTATTTATTTTTTTCCAAGCTACGCGACTCCAATGGCAAGCTAACTTGACAATCAGCTTGCCATACCACATAAGCTTTTAAGTTTATTATCATTTTAGCAACTTTTTGCTCCAATGGCTAGCTATTAGCTTAGTAGTAATTGTTGGATAGAAAATACATGGAAAGAGCTTAATTGGTGCAACGAGCATTTTATTTTTGCAAGTTTAATTGCCATGCAAATTAGCTAATTTGCTTAGCCAAGCTAATTGAGTTTTCTAGCTCCAATGTTAAGCTAGTAGCTAGGGAATTATTGAAATTACAAGCAAATCCCTAGATACAACCATTGGAGTTGCTTAATTGGATTTATGGAGCTAATTTATTTATTTTATTTTGGCAAATACTATGCAAACACTCTAATGGCTAGCTAGTTTCTTAAATAGTTTTCAAAAAAAAATTATTTTGGCAGATGCTATGCAAACACTCTAATGGTTAGCTATTTTATATTTTAGCTTAAATTGCCATATCATCATTTCTAGCTATTATATTTCTAGCTAATTAGTGAATTATTCTCCGATGATTTGGCTATTAGGTTGCAAAATATAAAAAAAGAAAGTTAGTTCCTAAAGGCAATCATTGGATATAAGCTTGTTTATGCCGAGCAGTGGCAGATCCACGTTGGGTTCAAGTGGGTTCATTGAACCCACAGATTTTATGGAAAAAAAAAAAGTTTTTTTGTTTTAATTAAAAATAATCGAAAAAAGAAATAAATACAATTTGTGTGTACATATGTGATAAAAAACTCAGCGTAGCTCGCTGATAAGTCAGTGCTTGGTTTGTGCGCTTTGGGCTCAATGGTCAGCAGTTCGATTCATGGTAACTCAAATTTTCAGCCTTTTTTTTTTCTTCTTTTGGTTCAATTACTTTTTGTTTTGTTTTTGAGTAGGCTGCTAGTTGCTTCAATTACTCTACTAAACCCCAATATCCTTTTTTAACCCCAATGCCCAATACTCTAATTTCTTTTTCACTTTTGCTTTAATTGCTTTACTAAACCCCAACATCCTTTTTAATTTGTTTCCCTTATGATTCAATTACTTTACTAAACCCCAATACTCAAAATATTAACTGCTCTACCCTTACTACTTTCTCTTCCTGATTTTTTTTCTCCAAAATATATATGAAAATCAAAATTTTGCTAGTAGATCCTTTTTTTCTAAAGGTATTTAATTGTATTAAATTATGTTATCCGTTGTAATATGGATCGGAATTCGAACGTATGCATCAAATTTATAATTATACTTCCTACATATGTTCTTTTTAAATTGCAACGTTTGTAATTTTATGATAATTACACACTCTCCTTTGATCGTTTTTTATGGTTTCTATGTTGGAAAAAATTTATATAATTAAGTGGAATGTTGTTAGGTTTGTCTCAAAAAATACTTTTATCCTATCGTGTTTTAATAAATTTGACATAAATGTAACTTAAAATAATTAAGTGGTAGAATCTACATTGAAAAGCGCGAAATCACCAATATTTGCAATCAAAAAATTGAAAACCTATTTCTTATTAATTATTCCGAACCCACACTTCTGAAATCCTGGATACGCCACTGATGCCGAGTATATCTCCTTAGATGAAAGATGACATCCATTACTCCTCACTAATAATCTAATAACTTGTTTTTCAAAAAATTGATTTAATAACTTAAAAATAAATTCATAATACTAGAAACATTACTAGTCAATAATTATTCAAGTCTAATGAAGCTAATTGAGCATCAAATCGAATCTGTTACAACTTAAGGTCATTTAATCGAAAACAACTTATCCTATGAGCGGCTGACCGCACCGTGTTACTACTTATAAAATAACCAAGTTACCCCTATAATACTGACGAAGTAACTCCTTTAATACTAACTAATTAACCCTTTAACACTTACGAAGTAGCCCCTATAGTGGTTAGCCTGACGGTGTGATGACAGGATAAAGTCGTATCTCCTAATCAAAAGAATTCCCTAAATCCTCTAACTAAAGTAGGTAGGGAAGTAGGGTCGAACCACAAGGAAACAAGTCTTCCTATTCCTAATTAATTAATATAATCTAATTAAATTATTAAGTAACCACTTTAATGTTGTAAAAAGAATTAAACTACGGAGATTAAGTATAAGAAGAAGTCAATTAATAAACGTCTAGGGTATAGGTTCACTAATATACAATATTCCAGGGTAAAACATAATAATCAATCATCAATGCAATAATTAGTGAGATCATAAAGGGCTTTCGCTACGTATTACAATCACAGAATTAATCTACCGGTATTAAATCGCATCTCTTGAATCTTGACTTAACCATTTATAAATTAACCTGCATATAGAAACTAAGCCTAAACATCAATTCTCATCTCTTAAATTTCGGATCAATATTGCAAAACTCATACAATTAAATCAGGCCCAATCTAATTGCATAGCATTATATCAATCAATTGGAAATTAATCAAGCATTGACAATTAACAATAATAAATTACCCCTTCATATTATTTATAGATTCCCACAACCCTAGAAAATAATCTACTCACACATAATTAAATCTAAACTAATCAAAGAAATTAAACAAAACATGATGAACAAAAGCAAATAACTTGCTGAAAATAAAAGGGAAGAAATTAGTACAAAAATTAACGAAAATAATGAATTGTATAAAAGCCAAGAGTTATACAGAGAGAAATAAGGGGAAATCTAAGCATAAGAGAAAATTTAACTAATGAAACAGAGGTAATTGTATCAAGACTAAACAAAACATATATATACAAAGCTTAACAATCTTAATTAAAAACTAAGTAAAAATAGTCGGAAATTGTCTCCAAAACACGCACCCGATCGAACGGAGCTTCGCCCGGTCGGGCGCGCCAAGAGTTTCTCTCGCCCCCAGTCGGGCGCAGGAACACTTCCTTCTCATTCCGCCCCGCCCGGTTGGGCGCACCTGCGGGCGAGCCTCCATCCAACCAGGCGGTGACTCTTGGGAAATTTGGACTATGTTTGGGCTAATGACTCGGACCAAACTCTAATACTCTCTTTGGGTCTTTGATCACTCGCTTCAATGCCTCGATTGTTCTAAGTCGAGCCCTTAATCATCGATTTGATAACTCTAACCGGCCTTGGGCTATGAAATATGGTCAATATTTTCTAGTGCTCGTAGAGGCTCCAAATAAATACGGGAAAATGCTCCAAATCTGCAATTTCCTACAAAACAATACTAAAACTCCGAAAATACTAGAAAACACATATTAGTAATAAAATTGGCTCTAAAGTGCCAAAAATATCCTAATTATGAGTAAGGGACGGGGTTAATCACTATATAATATAGACATATCATGCGGCCAACTACATATAAGAATTTTTTAATCGAAAAAATAATCTACACATTGAATCCAGTGTATACGATCAATTACCTTATTCAATTTATGTAGTGTACGATTGAAAGGAATGGTGTCCTTCGAACAAGCGTATTATTCTGATGGCGGGTTAAGAATTATTAGAAAGCTAATATATTCAGTAAGGTCAAGTGATCGGAATGTCTGGGTAAAGGCCGCTTCCGATCAATAATATTAATATAATTAATATTACAGCTTAATCTTGACTAATCCCTTCAGATCACACCCAAGCAAAATATACGAACCGACTCGACGAATTAATTCGGAAGATATTAATTCGTCGCTCGAGTGTTAAATATTTAGACGTGGGAAATTCGAGCTTAGAGCGTCGAAACCGAGCGTCGGAAGTCGAGTTAAAATAATCAAAAGACGAGACGACAAATTAGTAATAAATCAACAATGACCAAAATACCCATAGCATCGGAATCCCGAGTGTTAGGGGATTAGCCGAGCTACCATACCGCACCATGTGCGAGACATGCTAGCAAGGCGTGGCTAGCAGCCCGCACCATGTGCGAGGCATGCTAGCACAGCACGGCCAGCAGCCCGCAAGCAGTGTGTGGCCGTGCTGGCGTGTGCTGTTGCTAGCAGCCCGCACATGTGCGTGGCTAGCTAGCAGCGCCCTCGACATCAGCAGCCCGCACTGATGTGCGTGGGCGTGCTGGGCCGAGTTGGCAGCAGCTAGCAGCCCGCACGGTGCGAGGCTAGCTGGGCCGTGGGCCTAGGTCGGGTAGAAAGGGGAAGCTAGTAAGTATGCTTGCTTTTTGGTGTGGACAAGTGTCACAAGGAGAGGAAGGAGTGGGGAGCAAGTATGGTTCCCTCCTCTCCAAGTGGTCCATACTCCTCTTTACATATGACTAGGACACTTGTTGATTTATTACTTGCTTATATATTTAATTTAATTTAGCTTTAAATTAATTTGTAGAATTTCATGAATCCCAAATTGATGGGATAGAAATTCTCACTCATACTTTCCTCTATAAATACCAACCTTGGGATTTGGAGTAAAGTGATTTAGTGGGAGTTAGAAAGAGCATTCCATATTTTGGAAAAACTCTTAAACTCCATTAACACATGGGTTTTGGTCGGACCTTGCTAACACCAAGGTAGCGGATCTAAAAAGTCGTGTTCGTCCTTTGTGGGTGGATACCGTTGGAGGCACGGCATTTGCGGTGCTCAAGGCTTTCAAGTAAGAGCCCGTTTTGAGAGGGCGAAGCTCGCTTCAAGGGTATGATTTGTTCTTCCTTTTCTTGTGTTTATTTATTTATGCTTTATGGTTTTATTAATTACAAGTGGTTCCTTGGGTCGGGGTTGTTTCCGCGGTGAGTCAGACTTACCAAATCCCAACAGCGGTATCAGAGCCCCGCTCGTTTATTTTTATAATCATGTTTTTCAAGGTTTATTTTGGTTTATTTTTCTGGTTTAAGTTGCTAATTAGATTAGTAGCTCGGTTTTATTTATTTTAATCCCGTTTTTAATGTCGAATTTGGCCCAGAACCCATATTTTCGCCCAAAAATAGTGAATTTTAGCTGGAAAAGGTGTTCTAGAAAGGTTTTTCTCCCTATGGATCTGTGATTTTAGCCAAATTCTGACAAGAAATGCCTTTTTCGAGGGATTTTTCGTTTTTGACGAAAAATTTTAAGTCTTTTCTAACCTGGAAATTAATGGCATAACTTGTTTATTATGTGGTTGATTATTTGCATTATTTTCTGCATTTTTAAGTCCCCTTAAAGCACACTTACTTGGTAGTATTTGATGCTTAAAGGTTGAATTAATTTCACATAATTGCAAACTAATTGTTTTTTAGTGTGAAAGTTTTTGTTTTGAGGCTTCCTAAGTGTTAAAGATTCAATCTTTATTTGTGATAAGTGATTGAAACTTTAAAAACCACTAAATTCCATGTTATTTTATGTTAAACATTGTTGTTTTAATCATTTTGAGTTGATTGGAAACATAAAGTTTCAATTTTTGTGATAGAAATTTGGTTATCTTCATGTTGGAAGATATAATTTTCAAGGATTCACAAAATTTAGATGTTGGAATTTTCATTTGAACATTAAAGTTCATATTTTTCCAACTTCCCCTTACTTTGTAAAATTCTCAAGTTTAATTTAAATTGATTAAATTAAAAGTGAGAAATTGCCTCAACTTTGTTATTGCACCAAGCTAAACCAATTTAATTAAGAATGGTTCTTGGAATTATTTTGGTTATTTGCACTTTGAAATTTTATTAAGTTGGACTTGTTTAAAAAAAAATTATTTTTGCTCATTAAGTTAGTTCTAAAATTAATTTAGAATTAATTAATTATGTCTCGCGAAATGGGATCAAATCCCGAGGCCATGGCACGCAAAACGAGGCAAAGAACCACGCTTGGCTAGCCGGGCTGCATAGCAGCCCGCATGTGGCTGCCAAGGTGGCTACCCCGCCTTTCGTGCGGCCATATGCGCGGCAGCAGCACACGGCCACAGCAGCCATGGTTGTGCGTGCACGTGCGTGCGCGTGCGTGCGGCAGTGGCAGCAGCTCAAGGCTGCTTGCCGCGGGCCGTGTGTGCGGAGCTTTTGTGTGTGTTTGTGCTTGGTGCGGTGAGGCGAATGGCCGTAGTGTGCTTGGTTTGCACGAGCCGCAATTATTCGAGTTTCTTTGGCAAAAGGCTTAAAGCGAAAGCCACTTGAAATTCGGTTGGCTTAATATTTGCTTACTTTGCCGTTTTATTCATTTTAACTAATTTTGTTTATTTTAATCAAAATTTTGGGAGGCTAGGCCTCGGTTTTGAGCGGCATTGACAAAATTTTATTTTGACAAGTTTGGGTGCTACCGACTTAATTAATTGGATTAATTACGGGAAATGCGGAATTTAGTGGGAGCTTCAATTATTAATGACGTCAATTACATAATCGGTTAAACAACTTTGACTAGTTTTAATTAGGCGTGTCAATCAGATTAACCACCTAGATTAGTTACTAGTGCGTGCGTTGTTTAAATGCATTTTACTTGTTTGATATTGTAAATTGCATGGGCCATTCACAAATAGTGAATGGATGAATGAAATATATATTCTCTCTCACAGGTTTTATAAAATGGCAACTAGTGGGACCTGATTAGGATAGAAAATACGGACTACGTGCCGCTATGTATTTTTGTAAATCTAAATACGGTCTACGCACCGTTGAGTATTTTTGTACCTTAATATTTAGATTATTCCTAGTCGTAGACACTAGTATTTGCATAGTTTGGTTAAGTCTTGAAGACGGCGTATCTTGGAAGAGAAAGCCTTGAATTGCAAATGAAGACCTTTAGAAGACTTGAAGAATTCAAGGGGTCATGCTAATTGCCAATATGCATCTATTATTTCGCTTTATATTTTATGCTTATATACATGTGAATTATTCGTTAGATACATGTTTAGGTTTTCCTTATGTTGCGATGATTAGTTAAGTTTACTTAAATCAACCAACATAGAAATCCTAGGTCCCTAATAATATTGAGTCAAATTTGCCTTTCCAAAACAACACTTACCAACCGAATGAGGGTGATGATTAATTGGCTACGCCAAAGCGAGGTGCCATCACTACTCCAAGGCTCATAAGGCACACCGGGTGTGCATGTTGGTTTTGGTTGAACTCATCGGTATGAGTGAGGAGTCCTCACATACCGTGGCAAAAGAGATACATTGTTAAAGATGCATTAGATGCAACGATTATCTAACCAAGAGTGGCTTAGAGCCATTATCAAGGCAATGCTTACCTTAGAAGATTGAGTGTTAAGACAAGCTAAAGCATGCTTAACCACTCTTTGTTTCTTCGGATCTTGGAATCGCCTTATTTTCGCCAAATAGGGACAATTTTTATGCGTAAATAAGATGTTTAATAAGATTGAAGTTTGCATGAATGCTATTAAATTTCAAACTTATTATGTTCTTGATAAATGGTTATACTTTGCACTTATATTTATAGTATTCTAAATCAAATAATATTGTTTCCATGATTGGTAAAGGAAATCCTTGAGAATAGTTCTCAAAGACAGGAAAAGCATTTCTAAAATACAATTCTCATAAATGACTTTTATAACTAACTCCGAAAGGACGGTTGGACATCATGTATTCAAAATACTAGGTAGTTTTGATAAAACATGAGGTATTGAGTTGCAAAATCAAGATTGTCAATGTTTGACAACCAATGTATCTTTTCGCATTATACATAATTGAGTAGGACTCATTGATGTAGTAATTTGAGTAAGAATTAATGGAAAAGATGGAACTTTGTTTTACAGCGCACTAGGTGCTTGATTATGCCTAACAAAGTATAAGAGTCAAGATACTTAAAGAAATAATTCTTAAAGTAAGATTATGAGATATTGTATGATAAGAAATATAGGAAAGAAGGAACAAAGAAAAGGAATTAGATTCCATTTCAACTCATGAGTTCATGTTATTGTAGTTAACTTAGCAATTCATTATCTTCACAAGTATCAGATACTGCTTGAGTGTTCCACTATGATAGTGACCTCAAACTATTGAAGTTAAGCTAAGTTATGGACTTACAAGCTTAGAATGAAGCAAGAAAATCTACATCAGTTGTAAGGTCGTATGTTTTGTTTAAAGACCTTTTAAGCCAAAGGCTGGAACAAATAATGGTTATTATGTTCCATAATTAGCAATTGATCCGTTTACACACGGAAAGACTCACATTCAAAGTAATGAGCAATAGTTGCGAGATTTATTTGAATGACATCACTAGACGAAAATATGAATTGGCCACCGGTTCAAAACCTCCATATGCCACCGATTTTGAACCGGTGGCCATTTGGGGGGTGGCAATAATATTATTAAAAAGCCACCGGTTCAAAACCGGTGGCAAAAACAATTATTGCCACTGGTTAACCGGTGGCAATAAAGCTTCCCGCAATTTTTTTTAATGGTATTAACAAGTATTGCCACCGGTTAACCGATGGCAATAATGCCCATAAAAAACAAAAAAAAAAAAAAAAAAAATTTTTTGCATTTATTTCACTTAAATTGTAGCAGAAACTATATATATATGTAAAATACATAAAAACACATATATATATTCATCAGTATCCAGTAATTGTACACTTTTTAAGAGTGAAAAAACCAAATTAATAACTACAACTAAATTACTCATACAACAATTCCAATTTAAAACAACTAAATTAATCAAATTACACAACTAAAATTTCAACATTAAAAACCAAAAAAAAAATTACAACATTAAAATTAAAAAACAACCATATAACACCTAAATCAATAATCCTGCATCTTTATTCTTCGATTTAACATCTACATCCAAATCAATATATCTGCATAAAAAAAAAATCGATTAAATTAAAAAAATAAGCTGCGAAAAAAAGATAAAAACCAGAACAATATAAGCTGCGAAAAAAAAAAATAAAAACCCATAAATCGATTTAAATCGGTTAAATAAACCCAGAAAAAACACACAAAATATAAACACAACCCAGAAATTAAACAAAAACTCAGAAAATTAACCCAGAAAACTAAAACCCAGAAAAAAAAAAAGAAAAAAAAACCCAGAAAAAAATTAAACAAAATTCCCAGAAATTAGTGAAAACCCGAGAATTAAATCGAAATAAAAAAAATCGAAATAAAAAAAATCAAATTGATTTTCAAAATGAGAACTAAAAGCAAAATGAGAATTAAATCGAACTCAAAAAAATAAACTGATTTTCACGAACTCAAAAAAAAAAAAAAGAAAGAAAAAACCCAGAATTCAATCGAATAAGACCCAAAAGGAGATCCACTTAGAATCGATTAAAATCAATTAAAAATCGAATTAAATCGACGAAAACACTAAAAAAAATCCAAAATCGACTAATTAACCCAAAAAAATCAATAACTAGTAATGAAACAAATACCCAAAAGAAACCCCAGAAAAAAAAATAAACAAAAATAAAAACAAAATCCCATAAATAAGTTAAAAACGGAGGAAAAAAAACCAAGAAATTGATTCACGAACTCAAAAAACAAAAACCCAGAATTAATTGATTAAAATCGAGTAAAAACCCAGAATTAATTGATTAAACAAAAACCCAGAATCAAAAACCCAGAATCAAAAAACAAAAACCTAGAATTTAAAATCAAAAACCAAGAATTAATTGATTAATCACAAACCTCGTGCATGTCTTCGTGGTGCATGTCTTCATGGTGGTCTTGGTGATGGTGCACGAACTCAAAACCAAGGAGAAGGAGACGAGGAGATCGAAGGAGAAGAGGGAGAAGGAGACGAGGAGATCGAAGGAGAAGAGGGAGAAGGAGACGAAGGAGATGAAAAGGAGAAGGAGGAGATCGAAGAAGGAAATCAGATGAGAAAGAGAAGGAGGAGATCAGATGAGAAAGAGATGAATTGAAAGAGAAAGAAGAGAGGGGAGAACAGGAGAGAGAAAGAGGAGAGGGACGGTTGAGAGGGAAATGAGGTAGGGTTTGGGGTATTTAAGGGGGGCGTTTTTTTTTTTTTAATTCCTAATTGCCACGGGTTCAAACCGGTGGCCTATACCATTTATGCCACCGGTTCGGTTTGAACCGGTGGCAATGTGAATTAGCCTAACCTGCCCATTTTTTAAGCCACCGGTTTTCAAAAACCGGTGGCCATAGAGCGGTGCCTTTTTGTAAATTTCTACTAGTGCATGGTTATCCAAGCGTTGAGTCAAGAATGCTTGATTATAAACAAACATTTCCCTAACATGATTAACTCACTAAGTTCAAGTCATGGGCTTGATTTGCGTTCCAAACATCTTTAGCAATGTCATATCGACAAGAACGTACTCAAGATTCTATTAGATAGGCTCTTAATAGTTGCTCGATTTGGAATCATTCTAAGACAAGCAAGTCTTAGTTGTTCAAACCGACAAAGCAGAGAGCTATTGTTCTTGGTATAGACAATTGACTCCGAAGGCTAAAGAGGAATCAATTACTTCAACGTTTCACAAAGAATTTGAAAGGATATGGCTATATTCATCAAATGTGAACAAACTTGACCTGAGCCGCTCATGAGTCCAATCAAGTACAGAATCGACTTGGCAAGATATCAAAACTTCTATATTAGATCGAGCAATGTTTGCTTGAGCCAAGCGTGACCATCTCAAAGTTATGAATGGAAATTTTCTCCACAAAGAACATAGTGTGTCCTCACGGAGACCTCAATGTCATTGGAAAATGACTCAAACGATGATGGTTCACAACCCTTCCTATAAAGTTCTTAAAGATTTGCACAAATGACTAATGTTACACTAAACAATATGTCGAAGCTAAGAAATTAAAGGACGCCATATTCAGTTATGGATAGATTTAACTTCTAAAAGTCTTTTCAAGTATATGTCTAAGGCTCTTAGTCTCACTGGGAGTTCACTAGCTCAGTGGGAGCTAAGTGGCTAAGTGGGAGCTAGGTGGCTCAGTGAGAGCTGAATAGCTCAATAAAGACTAAACATAGCTCAAGTGGGAGCTAACTGTTTGTTTCACAACGAACTTTTACCCAAAGACATTATACATGTCTCTTTGTAAGCATTTAAGTGAGACTACGGGCATCACCTCCACATCCTAATTGAGAACATAATGTTTGTTGCTCTAAGTGGTGTATTTCTGGAAAGTAACACGTTTCTAAAACGACAAGTGGGAGGAAAATGAACTCGATGACCATCGAGCTTAGCAACAAACTAGAACTGAGAATCTCGAAAGACCTTACAGGACTTCATGAGAATGCTTGATCAAGAATACTCAAAAAGACTTTACAAGTTCCTTAAAAGAGAATTCAATACTCACAAAACATTAAAAATGTTGGAGTAAGATCAACATGATAAAAGGGCTTTGAAAGCGCTTTAAAACTCAGCGTTTGATGCAATTACCCCGTATAGGTATAGAATTCACCAAAGGCTTGGATTGAATCCTATAAATTTTCTATTAAGTTAGAAATACACCTAAGACTTACAAGCAAAGGAATAATGTCTTGTAAGATAGCTACGACAAATCCAAATTCCAAATGATGGTTAGAGGCCATGAAAATCCGAAATAGACTCCATGTTTGAAAATCATGTTCGAAACTTGATTAATTTGCATGAAGGATGAAAGATCCATCAATTGCAAATAAGTTTTCAAGGAGAAAACTAACAAATGTGGAAATGTATATGCATACATAGCTAGATTGGTTGAAAAGGATATAATTAATTTCAAGGAGTTGATTTTAATAAAAACCTATTCACCAATCGGAATGCTTAAGTCTTTTCGTGAATGATCTAGCAACTAGAAAAATTGCACATATAAAATATGATCTAGCAACTAGAAAAATTGCACATATAAAACCGCCTTCCCAAAATAGGATCTTGGAAGTGACTATGGAATAGTCTAAGGGTTTTGAAAATCTAAATAATGCTAGATTTGAAAGCAAGCACATGGAATCCGTCATGGGATTAAAGGAAGCATTGCATGAAGGAATTGGAACGTGTTTTCTCATAAAGTTAATAAGAGGATTGACTTATGGAGAAACATAGAAATTCTAATGAACAAGAAGTTCAGTGGGAGCAAAAGTAAAGGTCCAACGAGAAGTTTACGAACTCTATTGTGAAACAACTATCAAATGCTAAATGCTTAGATTTGAAAGTATTTTCGACAATGGACCAAGCTAAAGACGATACTTAGTACATGTTGGGAATTAAGTTCTATGGTATAGACTTAACTAAATGTTTAAATGAGTAAAGGAATTTACCATGTTAAACATGAAGGACTTTGAAAGGCTTTTGACCCATATATGTATGAAGCTAAGTAAATGTTTGAACTAAGTATAAGCTAGGCTAAATACTAAGTCAACCAAGAAAGACTCTAGTAAGAGACTTTCAACCATATCACATAACGAACATTTTGGCAAGACTCAGTGTAACTGAATGAGCTAAATGTCACATGGATGGAATAGAATTGAGAATCATTCTAGAATTAAATCCATCATGTAAAGCTATGATATGGAATCGTCAGACGACTTACTTCCTTAGAGCATGTGAAGTACGTATATAATACCAGTTGACATAAATCTAAGTATTAGATCATTAGATTATAGTCAAGAACATCCATAGCACTTAAATAAGTAGTTGGATGAGTTCTTGACGCATGGAAACAAATACAACTTGAGTTTTGATGTTGCAAGCACAAACCTTAACAAGGATTAGATCCTTAGCAAGGAAGCCATTTATAAGCACGAGGCAAGAAGTGTCGTGGCTTGAGAATGGTAACATGGATATGCATCCATGTATAATGTGCGAAAATTTAAGATAAATTTCCATGATCGTAGGTGATTTGAGTATTCCAAATCATTATGAGTCGTTTGGAGTGAAATCCATGCAAGGAATCATCGGAGAGTCTACTAAAACATATGTTGAGAATATTGTTGCCTTAAAGATAATAATAAGATAGATGTTAAATGGAGAAGTTCGTTATTGAACATTGATGATTGTAGGTTGTCTAGTAGAAGGTCTCAAATCATGAAAATGAGTGGGAGCCATTGCTTGGACAATAAATCTTAAATCACATGTAATCCATTAACACTCTCAAAATTTTATTATCTTATTATGGAAATGGTGGATAATAAAGATGCAAAGGTTTGCAAAGTAATTATAACTAAACCTATGCAATAAGGGAACGACAACATTCATAATTGCATGAAAGAAATCAAGCATATCAAATATGAGTGTGATTTCTATGAATGTTTTATGAAGAGTACTACTCTTAAAACATTTGGGAAAAACCATTTATCATAAGATGAAACATTGTGAAGTTTCATAGTGGAATAAAATATTTCTAAATATTCCACAAAACTATTTAATTGTGGTTTAGAATTAAATAATGAGTCCATTCCATTTTAATAAATATTCAAAATAGGGTATCAATTCAATGGCTTGGATAAAGAAACAACTATTAAGTGAACATTGAATATTTTAACCGAAAATTATCCCTAATAAAGGTCATATTTTTTTTTGTGGACGATTAATGGCCATTAGACATTAGTGTGTAGTATGATTTATAGCATCGTTTCTTGTGCTATGAGGATATAAATCATTTGCACAGGTATTGGTTTATAACCATACTGGATCGACCTATGAGAATACTTTAAGAGATTTAAAATCGTCATAAGTATTTTTCTCATTATTAGTATTGGAACTCTTTTCCTTGACCATGAGTAGTGGGAGGTCTCTTGTTTGAGTACTAGTCCGCTTTGGTATCCGCCAAACGTCTGCCGTAACTAGGGATTATAACGACAGATATCGGGCGGCTAGGTCCTCTTAGTAAGAGAAGCTACATTACAAGACTGAAAATGTCCCCCTACTAACAATAGGGAACATGTCTTGTTGTTTACAAGGCCTCTCGAAGAGCGAGACTGTGAAAATGCATGGCCGTGCTCAGATGGATTTTAGAAATCATCTGCTTATTAACAGTCAAACTCGGATTTTGAGAAACACTTCTGGACGTAACAGAGATGACGAGTAATCTTACTCTGCATTTCATGAAGAGACATAAGAAAGGGGCTATACAATAAATGCACACTTGTCCGGAAGGACAAGTGGGAGATTAAAAGGAATGGTGTCCTTCGAACAAGTGTATTATTCTGATGGCGGGTTCAGAATTATTAGAAATCTAATATATTCAGTAAGGTCAAGTGATCGGAATGCCTGGGTGGAGGCCGCTTCCGATCAGTAATATTAATATAATTAATATTACAGCTTAATCTTGACAGAACCATTCAGGTCACACCCAAGCAAAGTATACGAACCGACTCGACGAAATAATTCGGAAGAAATTAATTTGTCGACCGAGTGTTAAATATTTAGACGTCGGAAATTCGAGCTTAGAGCGTCGAAACCGAGCGTCGAAAGTCGAGTCAAAAATAACAAAAAAATAAGACGGCAAATTAGTAATAAATCAACAATGACCAAAATACCCCTAGCATCAAAATCCCGAGTGCTAGGGGATTAGCCGAGCTAGCAGCCCGCACCATGTGCGAGACATGCTAGCAAGGCGTGGCTAGCAGCCCGCACCATGTGCGAGGCATGCTAGCACAGCACGGCCAGCAGCCCGCAAGCGGTGCGTGGCGTGCTGGCATGCGCTGCTGCTAGCAGCCCGCACATGTGCGTGGCTAGCTAGCAGCGCCCTCGGCATCAGCAGCTCGCACTGATGTGCGTGGGCGTGGTGGGCCGAGCTGGCAACAGCTAGCAGCCCGCACGGTGCGAGGCTAGCTGGGCCGTGGGCCTAGGTCGGGTAGAAAGGGGAAGCTAGTAAGTATGCTTGCCTTTTGGTGTGGACAAGTGTCACAAGGAGAGGAAGGAGTGGGGAGCAAGTATGGTCCCCTCTTCTCCAAGTGGTCCATACTCCTCTTTACATATGACTAGGACACTTGTTGATTTATTACTTGCTTATATATTTAATTTAATTTAGCTTTAAATTAATTTGTGGAATTTCATGAATCCCACATTGATGGGATAGAAATTCTCACTCATACTTTCCTCTATAAATACCAACCTTGGGATTTAGAGTAAAATGCTTGAGTGGGAGTTAGAAAGAGCATTCAATATTTTGGAAAAACTCTTAAACTCCATTAACACTTGGGTTTTGGTCGGACCTTGCTAACTCCAAGGTAGCAGACCTAAAAAGTTTTGTTCGTCCTTTGTGGGTGGATACCGTTGGAGGCACGGCATTTGCGATGCTCAAGGCTTTCAAGTAAGAGCCCGTTTTGAGAGGGCGAAGCTCGCTTCAAGGGTATGATTCGTTCTTCCTTTTCTTGTGTTTATTTATTTATGCTTTATGGTTTTATTAATTACGAGTGGTTCCTTGGGTCGGGGTTGTTTCCGCGGTGAGTCGGACTCACCAAACTCCAACAACGATAAATTCCTTATCAAATTTATGTAGACAATAAAGGTGCAATTTTGAGAGAAGACTTATCTAATTTTATATATTTCCTTTTCCAAAAAAAAAAATATAAAAAAAAAAAAAAAAAAAAAAAAACAACAACAACAACAACAATAATAATAATAATAATAATAATAATAATAATAATAATAAGAACAATAATAATAATAATAATAAATAATAATAATTACATTAATAATAATAATAATAATAATAATAATATTGGCGACACTTTGGTGGTAGGGAAGGTTCTACAGTTGATTATGGAGGAAGGGCCTCGTTTTGGGTTGCATCTGAACGTGGAAAAAACTGATGTTTTCTGGCCTACAAAAGACCCTCGAGCAGGCTTGTGGGTATTTGTCCCCCTTATATTGCTCGACCTTTGCATGGTGTTAAGCTGCTTGGTGGTCTCGTTAGCTCTGATTTCGGGTTTAGTGGCGAGCTTGTGATGTAGAGGGTGACCAAGACCATTGCTCTTATGGATGAGGTTGCTATGCTAGATGATCCTCATTGTGAGCTGTTGTTAATTAGGGCATGTATAAGAGTTTCTAAACTCTACTTTGCCTTGCCTACTTGTCCTCCAAGTGCTTTCGAGGCGGCTCAACTCGTTTTCGACGAGGCTCTTCGATCTTCCTTGGAGCGTATTGTTAATACTTTGGGGGTCGGGTTTGGTGATTGGCGGTGGCGGCTTGCCACCTTACCCTTTGCGTTTGGAGGGTTTGGTGTTTATTCCGCAGGTGATGTTCTTCGTTATACTTTTCTTGCTTCTCTTGCAGTTTGTTGGTTTGCAAATAAAGCTTTTGTGTCGTACTGGTATTGCTGGTCTTGGTAAACCCTTAGAGGATGTGTTGAGTCTACTTAATGGAACGGCAGAATTTGAAATTTTAAGTAATCCTTGTGAGGTTGCTGCCCCTAAACTCATGAAGAAATCGGCAGATATAAATTTCACAAAGGTTACTGCTTCTGCAGAATCTGCCTTTTCTTTGTCTCCTCGGCAGTCGACATTGTGGAAGTCGCAGCAGGGTGATCAAACCTTTGCTTGGCTTCGGGTAGTCCCTATTTATGGGTAGGGTAAAATGATGAACTTTAAGACATACCGAAGTGTAGACACCTAAAAATGTCTCTCCAAAACCAAACATGTTGATGAACAACCTTTCACCGTCATTATTGGACGGGTTGAGTATTTAATCATTGGAGTGCTTAAATCCATATTAAATTCCAATACATACCATAAAAAAACCCAATTCCTAGCCCATTTTCCCAAATCATAACTTATTTTCCTCTTTTCGTGCCTTTAAACCCAAATAATTCATTTCATGTCCCTTAAAATCATTCATTTCGTGTCATTTTTATAAAAACGTATAGACAAGTTTATTTTGGTCCAAAATTCTGGTCCAATAGTTGAGTAGTTGGGTGGGGCTTGAATAGAGATTTACAACGATGTATTATAAGCCCAAATCCGAGTTATAACGAATATGTTATGGCCAAAATACTAAACTGAGCCCAAACCAAACCTAAGCCCACCTTACCTACGACCCAATGATCATGTGGAGGGTCCAAAAGCTTTAATCCAATTCCTAAACCAATTAGGATTGATTGGAAGCTTCTATAATTTTATAAAAGATCTTAATTATCCTTTTTGAAAAGATAAGATTAAAGAGTTTGAAATTAAATAAAACTTTTCTTTTTGAAAGTCCTATTTCTATTCAAATTGAAAGACGTTGAAAGATAGTCATATATTATTTTCGTGCCTCATATATAGTTTTTATCTAAATCTTATATGTTTAGATAGACCTTGAAATTATCTTTCTAATGATATATTATAATATTAATTCTGAGTTATAACGGAAAAGATATGATTGAAATACCAAACTCTGTCCAAAACTGACACCGTCCCAATATTTCGACCATATCTTTTATTCTACTAAATATTTTAATCTGATTTTAATTGGTTTAGAAAGTAGATTTTAAGATATTTTCAACGACATATTATTTATCTTATTTCAATTTTTGGATCAAAAGATATGATAAAAACAAAAACCGCAAAAACTATTGTCTATCGTAAGATTTTATTTCGATTCGAATTCTTATCTTTTTTTAATTCTTCGTCTCTTATTTTTTTCATTATTAATAGAATTCAAATCACCCCTTTTTTCAATAATCAACAAGCTTGATCATCAAACTATTCTCTTCTCCCTCTTTAGCCTAAACACTAGTCTTCCCTATTCTTCCATCAATACTTCCCCTAAGCACTCCAAGGAGTCCATACTTGACCCCAGGTTCCGTCCTTAAACCAAGGTGTGAAAGGTATAATTAAGTGAGGGTTTGGACGAAATCAACTCTACTTTTTATTTAATTTAATTTTTTCAATTTCATTTATATTTTTATTGAAGTTACTAACAGTTTATTCATGATGTAGCAATTCAAGGAAATGTGGAAAATAAGTAATTAATCACATAATTACTCTTATTTTTATTCTTTATTTCTAGTATCATGATTAGGTTTATTTATATTTGATTTGAATAAAGATATTATTGTTATATTTATTCTATTATATTTTTTTTATCGCCATATTGCATGTTTAAAGGGAATATGTAATTGAAAATCAAGCCTTATAAGATAATTTGGACTACCGGTTTAGGTTCCTTTTTAATCTTGTTGTTTAATCAAGTGATCACATTATTTTAGAATTATATGTTGCACTAATATTCAACCAATTTAGCATATTTATAGTATGGAGCAAATTGAATCTTTGTTTGTATGCCTTTGAGATCTAAGGAATCACTTTTCACTATAAGCATAGAGTAGAGGCCAATAAGGGAAAATGTGACTCTATGACTCACTTCGTACCATCATCCCCGATCCTCCTTTCGTGATTCCAAACCATATGGAGTTAGTAATCTCATAGATTATGAATGGGGTGTAACCTTCACTGTTCAATCGTTGTTGCCTTCGTTGTCCCTTAATCGTGGTTGCCTTAAATGACCCGTGATTGGTTTACAAGTTCCTTAAAACTTGTTGGCGGCACCCTACTTTCCTTGTTCGTAACTGTATTATTTCAATTCCCGCTTCCTATGAGTGCCAAGCATATTCACACATGCTTAACAAAGGCGCACTTCAAACGACGCCTACACGAAGTGAGCTGTGTTACCGAATGAGTGTTCTATTGTTCTCTATCTCGATCGTCTCCGTACTCTGCTTGCTCTAGGGTTTTTGCTGGGGATATATTCGGCGACCACACGCTGTCGTGTGCTAGTATTGTAGGTATTAAACATCTGCATAATGTTTTTCGGGATACATTTATTGATATTTGCTACTGATCTGGGATTTCAGCAAAAAAGGAGGTTGACATAGGATTGTCTAGAGGGAATGACGGGGCCCTCAGACCTGCCGATGTGTTACTTTATTCATGGGATCGTGGTCGTGATGTATGTGTAGACTTCACAAGGTCTTCTCCTTTGACACAAATAGGGCTATCTGACTTTGTTCAGGGATGGGTTGTGGTTGATGTGGCTCATCGGAAGCAGGTTAAGTATGAAGCTTGTTTTCTGGCGATTGGATATGGTTTCATTCCCTTCTCATTTTCTTCGCTTGGGGAATTAGAGAAGGAGGTTGTTACGTTGCTGAAGCAGATTCAGATGTTCTCAACGACGCAAGACATTGGGGCACGTGCTGCAGCTCATATCTTCACTATGGTAGGCTTTGCTATAGCTAAAGGAGTGTATGACTAATTTATTGTAGGTTGTATGACTTTTGTTTTTGAGATATAATAATAATAATAATAATAATAATAATAATAATAATAATAATAATAATAATAATAATAATAATTGTAGTTTTTGCTCTTTCTTCAAGGAACAAGTGGATTTAATCCGTAGAAATATGAATAATGGACATACGGAGTATCTTGGATTATTATATATATTTGATTAATTATCAAGTTGGAATAATACTTTCTTTAAATAGTAAAACTCTAATAATTCATAATTTTTTTAATATAATCTCTACAATCTCTATCAAAAAGAATAATTCTTAATGTTACAACGAGGACCAATGTAGCCAACGAGGACCATTGTAGCATATGAGCTGTAGTGGTTGGCCTCATGCATGGCCAAGTAACCCCTTTAACACAAATTATGTTACCCCTATTACACTTACGAAATAGCCCCTATACTTGTTCACTACTAGAAAATAGGCGATTTTCGACAAAATTTTCCTATCGGAAACACGGTTTCTGACGGAATTTCGTCGGAAACGTTCGTCGGAAAAGTGTTTGTAGGAAAATCAGCCTTTTCCGACTGAAATTTCGTCGGAAACACTTTTCCGGCCCGAAAAAATCCGTCGAAAACTTCCGACAGACACAAATTCGTCTAAAGGTTATGACGAAAATTCAGTCGGAAATCTCTGCCAAAAAAAAAATTAAAAAAAAAAAACCACCGCCAGACACCACCACCATAACAAAAAAAAACCGCTAGTTTCTCCCTACAACACCCACCACTGCCGTAGCCCACCACCTGACTCGAAAATCCCCAAATCTACACTCCTAACCCTAAATCCACCACCACCTTAATCGTAAACCCACCACCACCACCACCTTAACCCTAAACCCACCACCACCACCTTAACCCTAAACCCACCACCACCTTAACCAAACAATCCGAAAATCCACCCACCTCAAAACCACAACCTCAACCACCTGAAAATCACAACACAACAATTAATTTAACAAAAAGTCCAGAAAAAAGAAAGAAAATTAAGAATAAGAAAACATACCTTGTGAACTGAAAATTGCCTTGATTTTCAACTCGAATTTGGTTTAAAACGACAAATTCGACCATGAAAACTCTAGATGGTCGAAATTGACCATAAAACCTGTTTTATTGTTGCCAAATTTCGCAAATATTGTGACGAAAACCACTAATTCGACCATGAAAACCACCAATTCGACCATGAAACCACTAATTCGGCCATGAAAATTACTAATTGGAATTTGAGAGGTGTTAATTTTGAAAGAGGAGAGGAGGGAAAATAGCGAGAAAGAAAGAAGAAAAGGAAGGAAAAGAGAAAATAGAAAAACGAAGGAGATGGACGGAGGAGGAAAGAGGAAGGAGAAGGAGGAAAGAGAAAGAGGAGAGAGGAGAGAGAGAGGAGGAGGAAAGAGAAAGAAGGAAAAAAAGAGGAAAGAAACGACGCCTCCTTATAATAAAGTAGGGTTCTGGTTTGTTTTTATAAAAAAAATAATATTTTAATGCTTCCGACGGAAAAATCCGTCGTAAAACACTAAATTTTCCGACGGAATTTAACTCAGTCGGAAATTAATTGATTTCGGACGAATTTATCCGTCGAAAGTTTACGAAGAAACCTAAATCTGTGGTAAAATACCTATTTTCCAACGGATTTTTGTTCCATCGGAAATTTCCGACGGATTTAATGAATTTGTCAAAAATATCCGACGGACTATAAACTCGCCGGAAAATTAAGTGTTTTCGACGGAATTTCGTGTCCGTCGGAACAAATCCGTCGAAAATAAGCTATTTTCTAGTAGTGGTTTCCATAATACATGAATGGAATTTAAAAAAGACCAAAATCTATTAATTATTACTCAAACAGAAGTTGCTGACATCACCATTGCCCACGTGTCGCTTTCTCGTTAAAAAAAATTTCCGCCTAAATGCAATGATGATGTCGTCTTTTATTTTTTTTGTTGGAAAGCTATCATATTATTTAACATTTTTGAAATTTAATTAAATATTGAAAGCTTCTACATTACAACTAAAATCTATCAATTTATCTTAGGAAATTGAAACAATTTTAAATAGCACACTAATAAATGACCTCCTAAATTGAACTATGAATTAGAAAACGATGAACAGATACTATATCATAATGTCGATTAAAATAAAAAATTTTAAAATTACAAAATATACGTAATTCTTATTTATATTCATGTATAATAGCGATTTATTTTTAAGATATACAAATTTAAAATAAGCTTTATATAAACCGTGCATCGCACATGTTCTAACCTAGTGAAAAATAAAGTACATAATAGGGTTTGAACCTCGTACCTACCGAAATTAATATCACCACATTTATCACTAAGCCACAGTGGCGGATCCAGGATTTCAAAGTAGGGTAGCACTGAACGAGTAAACGATACGGGAAAAAAATATACACTGGAGTACTAACTTGAGACTAAATAAAAGAAGCTAAATTTAAGTCAGTAATAACACATCAAGTTAAATTTTTTTGTATAATGTAATGGGATTTTGTATTGTTGTATAAAAAGTTACCACCAAAATTTTAAATAATATCTATAGATTTTGCACCGAGTTATAATTACGGATAAAATTATGTACGATGTATATCAAAATACTTCGTATTACAATCATATAAAATTAGTCAAATTAATAAGAAATTACTAATTTTGTTCAGGGACAAATTTTATTCAATGCTATGAATTGTTCTTAACCTTTTTTTTTTATGAGAGTTATTTTAGCTAAATTATTTGATTTGAACAAATAAAATTATAAATGTCAAAAAAGTAAAAAGTGATTTAGGGAAGAATCAATTAATGATGGAAGTCATATATATTTTATCTAATCTATTTGGAATTTTGAATATAAATGTCAAGAAATAGGAAAGGAATTTGGATATTAAAATATAATAAAGCATTGATAGTTTTCAAAAATAAAAATAAACAAAGATATAAAAATGAATCGAAAAAGCCCTCAAAAAAAAAATTGAATCAAAAAAAGTTTAAAAAAACAAAAAACATAAAAAAGGAGGGGGAAGATTCGAACCTAAGACCCCCAACTACAATAGAAAATTTAACTCACCTACTAGTTACCACTAATCCACCTTCACTCACCTTGTAAAATTAGCATTGTTTAATTTTGGACATTTTGTAAGAAACTACCTTTTAAAGCAATTTTTTTGCGAGAAACTACCTTATAAAAAAAATGTTGCAATAAACTACCTTATAAAAGCTAAACGTTGTAAGATACTACCCTTGGTCGGAAAGTGAGAGTTTGACTAAATTTTTCCGGTGTTGACCAAGTCATGTGATGGTCACATGACATTTAATTCATTTTGGGTATTATATGGATAGGATCGGGGAGAATTAGGGGGAAAATGGGGAAAGATGAATTAAATGTCACGTGACCGGCACATGACTAGGTCAACGCCGGAAAAATTAAGTCAACTCTCACTTTTCGGCCAAGGGTAGTATCTTACAACATTTAGCTTTTATAAGGTAGTTTTTTACAACATTTTTTTATAAGGTAATTTCTCGCAAAAAAAAATGCTTTAAAAGGTAGTTTCTCACAAAATGTCCTTTAATTTTTATATCTTATTTTACAGGAGGCTCTTTTGGTAAACAATAATTTTATTTTTATTTATTTTTTATTTTTTATTTTTTTCAAGGGTAGCACGTGCTCCCCCAGGTCACTACGTGGATCCGCCAGTGGCCACAACAGTTACACTAAACATTTGTTACAACAATTTGGTATATATTGTAAGTCTTTGAGGCCCCAAGCAATTTTGGACCCTGTGCAGTTGCGCTAGCCGCACACGCTGAGGGTCGGGCCTAGCCAGCCACATATACGAGTTTGTAAATCGGAATTAATCTACACATTGAATCTAGTGTATATGATAAATTATCTTATTCAATTTATGTAGTTAATAAAAGAAGGTGCAGTTTTGAGAGAAAGCTTATTTAATTTTGTATCGATCTTTCCTTTTTTAAATAATAATAATAATAATAATAATAATAATAATAATTTACTTGTAGTTTTTGCTCTTTCTTACAGGAACAAGTGGATTCAATCCGTGGAAATATGAATAATAGACATATGGAGTATCTTAAATTAGGAAATTTTGTGAAAAACTACCTATTATAATCCAGAATTTGCAAGAAACTACTTATTAAAAAAAATGTTGTAATTGACTACCTAACTTTTAAAAAATGTTGTAATTTACTACCTTACGCCGGATTATGAAGTTTGACCTAAATTTTCTGGCGTTGACTTGGTCACGTGACACTTAGTGACCATCACATGGGAAAATTGTGAGAAAATTTGGGAAAGAAAAGAGTCATTAAGTGTCACGTGATGCCGGAGAATTTTGGTTAAACTCCTTCATAATCCGGTGTGAGGTAGTAAATTACAACATTTTTTAAAAATTAGGTAGTCAATTACAACATTTTTTTTAATAGGTAGTTTCTCGCAAATTCTAGACTATAATAGGTAGTTTTTCACAAAATTTCCCTTAAATTATTATATATGTTTGATTAATGATCAAGTTGGGATAATACTTTCTTTAAATAGTAAAACTCCAATAATTCATAATTTTTTTTTTAATATAATGTCTCCCATCTGCATCAACAAGAATAATATATAATGTTACAACGACGACCATTGTAGCATAAGTTTTTATAAAACATTTTTTTAATATATATGACCAATTGGCCATGTGAATGTAGGCAATTAGTCGTCTTGTACTTAAAATATTACAGGTGTTAATATCTAGATTAACTTTTTTATTGATTATTAATATTTATTGCCTTACAAAATAATTGACGTCGGAGACCAAAAAGCCGTTTAAGTAGCACCAAAATACATGTCGCAATTTATAGCTATCATAAGAGTAAGTTACGTGAAATATTTTTTTTCTCCTAGAAATATTGTAACATAAGAAGTTTTTGGTATGAATTTCGAATGGCGCAAAGCAGCTTCTAAGATACCTGGTATGCCCTATGTTATTAGTGACACTAGCAAAGATAGAGGCCTAGGACCATCCGTTCGGAATGACGATGGGAGCCAGCCTCGTGTAACAAACACCCTCAACAACGTGTTCGCAAAAGCATCCAAATTGGTTAGCCTTAAAGCCAATGGTTATTCAACCGAAACCTGAAAGATCGAAAATGGAGGAGTATCAGTAAGCAATCAGAATCGCCAAAACCTTTATTCGAGTCCTCTGTCAGGGGGCTTATGCTACAAAATCTCAACTCTACAGCCTCCCAAAAAAAACACAAGGGTGAAGTATATGGGGTTATAAAGATGTTGTAACATTGTGATCAATTTTTAATCTTTTCTGTTGTAATAAGGGGATGCTCAAACCCTAATCCTTAACTTTTTGCAAACCACTACCCTATTTTCAGCTTTTCTCATGGACTAAATTTAATTTGAAATTGTTTTTATGTTAGACTTTATATTGATCTGATGAGATAGCTTAGGTTTTAGGAATATATTTTGAGATATGTTCTTTGTTGTTAAATATTGTGTAGAACGGACTCATGTGAGTCCGTTCTACTTACAGGCCCGCGCGCGGCCTGTTTTTTAATAGTTCGGTCCGCGAGCGGCCCGACTATTAATTATCAATCATTTTTTGATTTTTTTTTTAAAAAAAAAACGTCTTCCAACGTTCCGCCTTTCTCCTCCTTCTTCTTCCCCACGTTTTCTGCAGTTACACCCCATTACACTCCATTACTCTCAACTTAACTACATTTTTCCTAATATTTCGCATCACTCCTTCATTTTCTAGCTTATATTTTACTTGCATGTACTTAATTTTTATTTTTTTTTACATAAATTCCGTCTTCCTCACCTACATTAATGGCTGGCCTTCCTCCTGTTGATGATTCTCCTTTAAAAGTTTATATGAAATGAACTAAACGATCATCTAAACAGCCTCCGAAGATAGTTGAAATGCCAGAAAGGTTAATAAATTTTTTAGTTATGTTTTTGCTTATTCGTTTTTTTTAAAAAAATTGTCAGTAATTTTTTTTTTTTATTCTTGTTCTTGTTTTGCAGGGATGATTCACAGCATCCTAAGAAGCGTGGACCTAAACAAGGTTCTAAAAGAAGTCGATCTGTGAGGTGTGATATTCGAAATAAATTCTTTTAAATTCGGAAAAATATTGTTTTGTATATTCAGATGCACGCCAGGTGTTCGATAAAATGTAAATTGTTGATTTTACTTTGAATATTCTTGTGTAGGATTATGTTATTTTTGATGTAATTACATTAGTTGTAATTTTGATTATTTTGAGGATTGACTATTATATAGTCAGGAATTATATTATTTATATCAGAAATAAGCATTTTATTATATTATCTTTAATTGTATTATTTTATTTTGATAATACTATATGTTTTTCAGGATTTAGATGTTTTTCATCAGAAATTAAGTTGTTGTCTGTATTCAAATTTATCATACTCAGGAATTAGCATATCTTAAACAGGAATTAGATTTTTTTTGATCAGGTATTATGATATATTATTCAGGAATAAAATTAAATCAGTCAGTTTTAAGATTATATTAGTCAGGAAACAGATAATAATAGTCAGGAATTGTAATACCAATATAATGTGCAGTAATTAATTGTTTTAGATTTATAATACCCAGGAATTAGATTATATTAGTCAGGAATTAGATTGTTTTTGTCAGAAAATTGATATGGAAAGTCAGTTTAAGGATAATAATGTTTAGATACATTATAACTCAGTCAGGTTTAAGATAATATTAGTCAGAAAATAGATTATAATACTTAGGAATTGTAATATCAATTTTGGATACAGTAATTAAATGTTTTAAAATTTATAACATTCAGGAATTAGCATATATTAATCAGGAATTAGATAGTTATTGTCAGAAAATAGGTATGGATAGTCAGTTTTAGGATAATAATATTCACATATATTATAACAATGTCAGGTTTAAGATAATATTAGTCAGAAAATAGATAATTATTCTCAGGAATTTTAATATCAACATTTAGATAGAGTAATTAAATGTTTTAAAATTTATAACACTCAGGAATTAACATATATTAGTCAGGAATTAGATATTTATTGTCAGAAAATAGATATGGATAGTCAGTTTTAGGATAATAATATTCACATATATTATAACTCAGTCAGGTTTAAGATAATATTAGTCAAAATAGATAATTATACTCAGGAATTGTAATATCAGTATTACATACAGTAATTATATGTTTTAAAATTTATAATAGTCAGGAATTAAATGTTTTAAAAGATAATTATGCTAAGAAATAAGTTTACTGTTATCAGGGATAACATAATTTTTTTCAGGAATAAGTGTGTCTTATTCATGTTTTTTATTTTTCAGTGCTCTTACTGAAGATGATATTTCAGACCTTGAAATTGGTACTAAATCTGGTTCTAGTTATCTTTGTACAATTATGGAAGATTTTAGTGATGAACAAAAAAAGGATGTTATAGACATTGGTTTTGGTGGATTGCTTCAAATGAATTTGCAGGACAATATCAGTCATCAGTTGTACAACTATATAGTAACTCATTTTAATCCTCATGCTAGAAATCTTATTGTTGGTAAAAAGGAACATGCAATTCATATTGATAGTTCTGATATTGCTGATGTGTTGGGTATTCCTTTTACTGATATACCTGTGAAAGAGATTTCTAAAATAAAGAAATCAATCAATCCTGATGAATATTTGAAGATAGAGTGGAGGAGGTTCTTGGGTTTGGATATAGAGGATGACTCTGAACAGGGAAATGAAGGTGAAACACAGAAGCAAAAGAAGAGGAAAACAGAAGAAAAAGCTGTTCAGGGTAGGAAGAAGAAGAAGACATATGTGAATATTATTACTTATAAGATGATGTTTGAGAAATATAGAGATGGTGGTGCTGATTTTAAAAAGTTGTTTGTTATGTTTGCTGTGTCTTCATTTTTTGCTCCAATTGGTGATAAGTCTCCTAATTTTAATATCATTAAATCTTTAGAAGATGTGCGTTTCATTAAGGTTTTCAACTGGGCTGGTTATGTTATGGACTTCTTATGTGCGTAAATAGCAGATTTTCAAGCCTTTGTTTTTTAAAAAAAGGAAGGGAAGGAGTTGAAAACAAAATCTAAACAAGTAAATGGCTGTTTAGTTGCTTTTGTAATTGCATTTTTACAAAAGTTTGAGTTTGGGACAACTTTACATCGCAAGCCGTTTATTTTGAACTGGACCTGTGAGAGTTTGAACCAGAGGATTAAGTCTGTTGCTGAAAATATGGATTATGGTACTGTGAAATTGTACCCTGCTGCCTCACCAAAACAATATGCTGGCAAATCTGAACTGGCTCTTCTTAAAAGTTTAAGGCTGGACAGTATTGAGTTTAAAATTGAAGACAGTGATGAAGATGAATATTTGGATAAAAAAGAAAGAAAGAAGGAATATCAGGTTGTACAATCTACTAGCTTTGAATTGAAGGATATAGATGACAAAGCTAGATATGTAATGTACAAGATTCCTAAAGAGTTTCCTACTGATGCTGAAATTGATAATATGGATATCGATGTAAGTTAAAACTGCTATCTTTTTATTATATTTTAAGATTTGTATAATTTGCTTTAATTAGATATTAGAATACTTTTATCAGGAATAATAAACTGTTATCAGGCTATTCAACATCAATAATTTCAGTTAGAAATTAGAATACTTTTATCAGGAATAATAAACTGTTATTCAGGAATATGGTAAATTTTGTCAGGAAATTAAATTAATATATTAAAGTTGTTGATTTGATAATATATTATTATTGTCAAGATTTAACATTATATTATCAGGAATTATGTACTTTCTATCAGTAATTAGCATTTTCTAATATTTTATTTGGATTATAGTATATGTTTGTCAGGAATTATCAGTAATTAGAAATTAAGTTGTACTTGTCAGCAATAAGAAACTATTAGTCGGTAATATGATACTATAAGTCAGGAATATGGTAAATTTGGTCGGGAAATGAAATTAATATATTAAGGTTATTGTTGATTTATTTACATTGTTGTAATTTGGGAATACATTATTATTGTCAGGATTTTCTACCATATTATCAGGAATTATACTTTTTCTATAAAAAATTAGCATTATCTAATATTATTCTTACATCTATTATTTTATTTTGATTAGTATCTGTTTGTCAGGATTTAAATTCCTTTTATCAGAAATTAAGTTGTTTGTCAGGAATAAAAAACTATTAGTCAGGAATAAGATAAACACTCTCAGAAATTAGATTACTATTATCAGCAATAAGAATTATGTTATTTTCATACATTTTACTAATAAGAAACTATTAGTCAGGAATAACAATTATGTTGCTTTCTTACATTTTACTTATTCATTTTTTATTTTATTTGTTGATTAGCCTGTGAAGAAGAAAATGATGAAATTTGGTCGAGACTTGAAGATTGTATCAGAGAACCAAATAGACTTTGTTATTGATTTGAAGGATGAAGCAAAATCATATTCACAAGAATCTCAATCTCAAGGAGAGGATGATTTCTATTCTAATGCTGAATTTTTAGCAAAAATTGATGCAATAGTTGAAGTTGCAATGCAGACTAAAACTTTAGCTACTGATTTGGATCAGTTTGATAAAATAAAACTTAAGGCTGATGCAATTGTAAGTTTGATTACATTTCTTATCATTTTTTTATACTTGTTAAAATCATATTAGATATATATTTGATATTATTCTTTATTTTGTATAGGTGAATGATGTTATTTCTGATCTTGGTTTGGAAAAAGATCTAATTGAAGATGCAGAGCAAAATTTAGAGGATGCAAACCAAGGAAGCACAGAACCAGAGAATGAGGCAGATGATCTTGGTTTGAATAATGTTCAAGGAAGTGATGTTGAAGACACAACCGCAGAACCAGAATTAGTTGAAGGCATAACACCATCAGAAAAAGAGGTGCATTCAGTTAGTAATGAAGGTCTACTTAGTTCCACATCACCTCCAAGAACACCAAAGAAACCCAAGGGACTCAATGAGATTTATTCATCTGCTATGAATGAGAATCAGGCTAGGCTTGTGCAAGAAGGAAGGAGTTTCCTCAAGGGAGATACTTCTTTGCCTAGATTTCATTTAATTACTCCTACTCCTCCTACTTCTCAAGATACACCAGTATCCCAAGAAGAAAATGCACAAGTTACTGAAAAAGAAGTTCAAGAAACTTCTGAAAAAGAAAATGATAAAAACAAGGAAGATGACAGCACATCTAAGGTGTAATATTTGTATTTTAACTCAATAATTTATTTTAATAGTTATTGTATTTAACTATCATACTTTATATAAATAAATGTGTTTATTATTCTATATTATTGTATTTATTTTTATTTGTATTATTCATATGCTTTCAGGTTTTTACTAAATCTGATGATGTTATTCAGTCTAAAGCTACAGAGGAACTTGCTTTAGCTATTTATCAAGGTCATCAGGTAATGGATTTTGTCAAAAATTATATATTTTTCTAAGGAATACTGAGTGAATTAGAATAAGATTGAGTAAGTCAGGAATAAAATTGTCATTGTCAGGAATTAAATTACTTATATCAGGAATTAATTCTTTATGTTAGAAATTTGATTGAGTTAGTCAGAAATAAACTTGTTATATTCAGGAATTATATTGAATTCATCAGGTATAAACTAGTCACTGTTATTAATTAGATTGTGTTAGGTAGGTATCGAAGATTAAAACATCACCAAAAGCTTTGAAATCTTCACGCATTTGGGAGTCACGCCAAAAATAGCTCACAACATTATTTTCTTCTCCAAATTTCAATCTATAAAAGAATGAGGGATCTTGATCTGCTCTTTCTTGAAGAGTGTCTAACACATTCTGCATGTCTCCACCTTCAACCATACTCATTTTCACTCTTGATACATAATTAAGGTGATCTCTCTTAGTATGACCTACACATTCTTCTCCTCCAGCTTCATTGCTTATATAATTATAAGCATCCATTGGTTTAATACCACTCTCAATCATATTCTCAATTAGTTCACCCATTGGCGCTGATATTTGCCTTTCTGATCTTAGATGATGTCGTTGAACTACTATAACCAATTCATGATTATGCTCCAACTCATGTGTAACAACTTCGAAATTTCCTTCTTTGTTTTTCTTGAAACGAATATGGGCTTTACATCCAGTTCTTGTCTCATTTACCTCCCTATCTTTTCTCTTTTTTGCATCAGTTTTACCCAATAAGGGTATTTCTACTGTATTTTGTTCAGCTGCTATCTTCATTTTACCCTTTGTATGTCCTTCCTTAGAACATCTAAAATAAAACTCATACATTTTATCATTGGAATCTCTTCTCTTTGTTGATTTTCTGACACTGAAACCAACAGATCTTGAATGAGCTTTGTATAACACATATCCCTCATTGTAGTTTGATACTGTATAACTTGCTAGACATTTACTTATGTTTTCATCCTTGTCATATTTGTAATAATCTGCAACAAAAGTAATCAAGTTGTCATTTATCTTCATATTTGTAATTATCTTCAGGAATTAGATTATTTTTGTCATTTATTAGATTTGTTTTGTCTGGAATTAAATTCTGTATGTCATGTGTAAAAATGTTTTGATTAGGAATTAATTTGAGTATATCAGATATTATATTGTATATTTCAGTAATAAAATTGTTTAAATCAGAAATTAAATTGAACAATTTTATTAATTTAATTTTAGTGACAAAAAATAGTCAAAATATTACTCATAAAAAAGTCAAAAATTGTTTGTATTAGAAATTAGATTATAGTAGTCAGGAATAAAATTTATATTGATTATGAATTACCATGTCTTGATCAGAATATAGATTATTTAAATCAGGAATTACTAAATACTAGTCAGGAAATAAATCATCTCAGTCTTGTTTAGGATTATATTAATCAGGAAATAGGTAATATTGGTCAGTAATAAAATTATATCATTCAGAAATAATAATATTTGTATATGATTATATTTTGTTCAATGTTCATTATCTTCAGGAATTAGATTATTTTTGTCATTTATTAGATTTGTTTTGTCACAAATTAAATTATGTATGTCAGGTATAAAAATGTTTTGATTAGGAATTAATTTGAGTATATAAGATATTATATTGTTATTTTAGTAATAAAATATTACTCAAAAAATAGTTAAAAAATTGTTTGAATTAGAAATTAGATTATAATAGTCAGGAATAAAAATGTCTAAGTCAGGAAATACATGATAAAATACTCAGGACATAAATGATATAGTCAGATTTAAGAAATTATATTTAGAAAGAAAAAAAAAAATTATTGCACACAAGAATTAGAATTTGAAAAGACATGACCTTCCCTCTTCTAAAACATCAACACTCAAAACACTCAAAAAACACGTAAATCATTTAAAAGACATAAAATTAATTGAATAAAACACATATTTGAAAAAGCATGACCTTCCCTCTTCCTAAACTCTGCACTAATTCAAGTTCTAAACACTATATATAAGATACCACAGTGTACAAGAAACTATATTAAGGGAAAAAAAAATTCATATAAAAATATAAATTGCTTCAGTTTGAATTTTAATCATTTTTATAAGAATATAACTACTGCGAACTACTGCTATTACAAAAGGTATATTTTTTTTCATTTTATGAACTTACATTTGTTAGTTTATTTTATTTTGTTTTGTTATGATTTATGTGTTTTTTTTTTCTTTTTTGTTAGATGGCTAATCATATTCCACACCCAGTTGATGCCTTAGAAGATGCACATCCAGCATTAGCTGTTGAAGAGATATTATGCATGCATATTTTTCCTAGGTGCACCTTCAAAGCGCAGGCAATGATTAATTGTACATGTAAATATTATAATGAATTATGGTATTACAAATTTTGGATTCCAGAAATAGTAAGAAGAGATCAAAATTCAAATGAATGGTGGGTTGCGTATGACATTATGAGGCATAATGGTTATGGTTTTCACAATGGAATGGTGCAAGACTGGCTGAATTTCTTGATGGATTATGTTTAATTTTTGAGGAAGAAGAAGCCAACAAGAAAAAAAAAAAAAAAAAAAGAGAAGAGGCAATCCAACCAGGAAGAGAGGAAAAAAGAATAAAAATAGATGATGTAATTAGTAGTTTATGTTCAATGTTTTACAGTTTATTATATTTGAATAAATAAACATAACATTTCAGTAATATGTAATTTATTTTTAAATTTTAATGATTTTATTTTATTTTTTGTTTTGTATGACGTTACTAAATTATTATATGTTTTTTGAAGTTTATAATACTCAGGAACATATCTTAGTCAGGAATTAGATATTTTAGATTAGGTATTACAATATATTAGTCAGGAATAAAATTAACTTTTTCAGGTTTAAGATAATATTAGTCAGGAAATAGATAACAATAGTCAGTAATTTTATTATCAAATATATATATAGTAATTATAATACTCAGGAATTAACATATCTTAGTCAGGAATTAGATATTTTAGATCAGGTATTACAATATATTAGTTAGGAATAAAAATTAACTCTTTCAGGTTTAAGATAATATTAGTCAGGAAACAGATAACAATAGTTAGTAATTTTATTATCAAATATATATATAGTAATAAAATGTTTTTAAATTTATAATACTCAGGAATTAAGAAATGTTAGTCAGGAATTAGTAATGTTGTTCAGAAAGCTGATAAAGATAGTCAGTTTTAGGATAATAATATTCAGATATATCATAGCATATAGAAATTTTATTTCTTTTATCAAATCAGAATTTTTTTTCTTGTCAGAAATTACAATATATTAATCAGTAAATATATTATTTTAGTCAAGAAATAGATAATGATAATTATTAATTATAGGAATTGGAAATAAAAGAAATAATATTAAACAGGAAATAGAAAATGATAATCAGGTTTAAGTTAGTAATAGTCAGTTTTAAAATAATTATAGTTAGGTTTACATTATTTTCACTAATTTTTTTTAGGAAATAGATTTCCATAGGAATATAATTAATTCAGTCAGGATTCATATAATATTAATCAGGAATTATATTGTCTGCAACAATAAATCACAAAGCATTTAATAATAAACATAACATTTCAGTAATATATAATTATTTTTTAAATTTTAATGATTTTATTTTATTTTTTGTTTTGTATGACGCTATTAAATATTAAATGTTTTTTGAAGTTTATAATACTCAGGAATTAACATATCTTAGTCAGGAATTAGATATTTTAGATCAGGTATTACAATATATTAGTCAGGAATAAAATTAACTCATTCAGGTTTAAGATAATATTAGTCAGGAAACAGATAATAATAGTCAATAATTTTATTATCAAATATATATATAGTAATTAAATGTTTTTAAATTTATAATACTCAGGAATTAAGAAATGTTAGTCAGGAATTAGATAATGTTGTTCATAAAACTGATAAAGATAGTCAGTTTTAGGATAATAATATTCAGATATATCAGGAAATTTTTTTCTGGTTAGAAATTACAATATATTAATCAGGAAATATATTATTTTAGTCAGGAAATAGAAAATGATAATCAGGTTTAAGTTAGTAATAGTCAATTTTAAAATAATTATAGTTAGGTTTACATTATTTTTACTAATTTTTATTAGGAAATAGGTTTCCATAGGAATAAAATTAATTCAGTCAGGATTCATATAATATTAGTCAGGAATTACATTGTCTGCAACAATAAATTACAATGCATTTAATAAATTTACAGAACATAGTATACCTATTATACTTGTAGCATCTTCATCTCTTTCTTCATCATCTCTTTCTTCATTTATATTGTCTCCTAAAATTACATTATCTGCTGCATTCATCATTAGTGTTAGTATATTTGGATTAATTCTAAATTATCAAAAAACTGGATTCAAATTAAAATTTATTTTTCTGCGACATGTAATATAAACAATTTGTGAAATATAAATTAATCCTGATTTCAAATTCGATTGGAATATAAATTAAACCTGATTTTCAAATAAGTCGAAATTAACTATCAGATCGTATTTTAAATACAATCTTAAATCATTAACTATATAATTTTGAAATTCTTAAATATGATTCGAAATTGCATAAAATCAAAATTATGAACTAAATTATACCTTTTTCAGCAGTAATTGAGCTAGAAATTGATTCAATAGGTGAATCAGAATCTCCTTCTATCATCATTTTATTATTTGATTTCTCCATTTTTTTTATGAAATTTGAAGATTTGATGTCTCTGAAATTTGAGGAAATGAAGTGGTTGAAATTGGACGAAATGAAATTTCAGAAAATGACGGCGCTCGAAATTTTATAAAAATGATGTAAATGAAATCAAAAATTCAGACACTATATAAAATGGCGCGCGGGCTTTGGTCGGGTTGATTAGGCCCGCGCCTTTTTAAAGAAGGAGCCCGAAGGCCCGCGCCTTTTTAAATAAGGCCCGGACTCACGTGAGTCCAGTCTCACGCAAAACGCTTTCTATCTATATATAACTAATACTAAAGTAGCAACTGGTGATGTCATCTTTTTTCAAATTTGTACACGTGACGCTATTTCATGAAAATTTTCCCGCTCAAATGCTAATTATTATTATTTTTTCAAAACAAAATGCTAATTAATTTTAAACACTTAGTAGCTATTATTTTGGTAATGTATGTTGATTTTTTTTTTTTTTTTGATCCAAGTGAGGAACAAGTCCGAGCAAAAACAAACAATTTATGTTGATATTATGCGGTTGGAATCTTTATAGGAGTTGTAAGTTGTTAGCATAGTTGAGGTCAATTAAATTGAACTTATGAATATTTTAAACTAAAAAAAAAAATACAAATATTCAAAGATAAATTACTGGTAAATCAATACATCGCACGGGTGCTAACCTAGTATTATATTGTTTTGATATCCGTAATGCAAACGTAATGGATAAAAACATGGTTTTCGGAACGAGCAAAGAGCCTTATGTGTACTGCCTTTACAAATAACAATGTCATTTCAAACGGGCAACACAAGTCACAAGTGCCGTTACAAGTAAGTAGTTAATTGTGGGCAACACAAGTGCCCGTTACAAGGCATTTTAACTGTCCATTACAAATAAGTTGTTATTTATAATTGACCCTTTTACCACCCCTTACAAACAGTATTTTTTTTTTTGGATAAATTTCAACAACATTTTATTTATAATTTGGACGATTTAGATTTATATTTAATGATTCAACACGTTAATATAAACATGTGCATTGCCTTTTAAAAAAAAAGATAAACATGTGCATTCATGTATATATTTACACTATTAAAATGAATGAAAATAACGAGAAATTATTAGGAAATAAGATAAAAATTTAACTACAACATTATAAATAAAAGTTGTTTCAATTTATATACATAACATACAATTTGTTGAAGGACCATCTCAACCAAAAGCTTAAGCTGATGGTTGAGACCCAAGAATATGTTATATAGTCTATCACTTCCCCTCACATGAAAGGCCCTTTGGGCTTGAAATGTGGATGCAGCATAGGCCCTTTCATACCCGGCGCGAGTTAATTCCACTTTAAAGGAATGGTGGATGAGATTCGAACCCGTGAGCTCTATGTCACGTTGGCTCTGATACCATGTTGAAGGACCATCTCAACCAAAAGCTTAAGCTGATGGTTGAGGCCCAGAAATATGTTACATACTCTATCACAATCCTATTTACATTATTCTACCTTATAATCATTACGATTTAAATAAATATGTTGATCTAAAGTATTGCATCCACTATTCACAAATCAAATTTAAATCGACTGCATCACAAGAGACTTTTCTTGGACAAAATTCCTTAAAAACAAAAAAAATAAATAAAAATAAAAATAAAATGGAAAAATGGGGTCAGAAAATTAAAACAGTCATTACAAGTACGTATTTTTATATCCAAAAACTTTTATCCTTCCCTTTGTTTTCAACAAAATTAAAGAAATAACACTCCTAACATCCTTCATATACTTTTTTTTTTTTTTTTTTTTTTAATTTGTTTTTTATGGTGTGCTGTAAATGACTTGAAATCAAATAAATATGCATGACAAGTTACTATGTTTTGGGAGCAATTTGAGCCAAATAGAGTTCAAAAGTAGCTACAGCCTAAGGGGCTTCTATCTTTCAATTCCCATCTCATGTTTTCAACCAAATTAAAGATATAACACTCATAAAGGCCATAATATAGTTATTGTTTGGTTAATTTATATACTACCTTCGATTTTTGTTAGTTACAACTTTAGAATATTTTATATCTCTCAAATAATACCCCAAAGTTACAACTAAAAATAAATAAATAAATAAATAAATAAATAAATTGGAGGTAGTACTTGAAATCAAATAGATATGACAAGCACGGACATCTTAAACCTTTTGTTGGCCTTATGCTGTTAATTTTTTTTTATAAAATTACTTAATATAATAAAATTTCAAATACTTTGCATTTCTAAACTTGTAATAAAATATTTTGTATTATTTAATAAAAGGGTAATGTTATATGTAGCCCTAAGGGCTAATGTTATATGTAGCCCTAAGGGCTATATATAAGCATTAAATATACTCTTGAAAATTGTATAAAATTAGGAATTCATGACCAAAACACGCGTAAATCAATGTTATTAGTGTTTATATTTTGATGATTTCTTAACTTTTTACGATTTTCAAGAGTAAACTTAATTCTTATATATAGCCCTAAGGGCTATATATTATAACATATACTCCCTCCCATAATATAGTGTTCTTTTTTTTTCCACCTCAAACAATTTGGGGCCCTGTGATCAATTGGCCTTACATGCATCCTTATGCACCTAGGATAGGTGCAACATTGGCCCAATAAAGAAGCTCACTTTCAAAACTTGCCCAAACGAAAACACAACCCACTTCCCTAATGCGACCCACTTTCCAACCGCCATATTTTGGATTTCAATTTATTTTATTTTATTTTTTTTTTTTAAAAAAAAAACCATTTTTCTTCTCTCTCATTAAATTTTCAAAAATTTCTACAATTATTTTCTCTAATTGTCTCCTTCCAAACTTCATTCTCTTTCCTTTACATAATTTTACTTCACGAAAAACTAAAAAATCAATAATGGATATATGAGAAGAGATGCAAAATCAAAAGGATTATCCCAAGAAAAGGTAAATTTTCACTGATTATTTTTTTTCCGAATTTATGTGAATTTTTATTTGAATTTTTCGAAACTCTGTTCTTCAAAATATTATGTTAATTAGTGAAATTTTTTGTTCATATTCTTTATGCATTCACTAAGGAACACAATAAATATGTTCATATTTTGAATGGTTATGTTCACTTTTTGACATGCATGTGTTCATATAATTTATACCTTTGTTCATATATCTATTCTTTTTTTTTTTTTTTTTTTTTGACAAAGGATACAAACAGATTACATAGTAATACTAAAGCAAATAAAATTAACCGCTGTTTCCCCCGCTATTTGGTGAGCTCGCGATGAACACGCTGACGATCCGCCTTATGCACATAACAATACCGAAAGGTTGAGCCAAGTTGTTGAATCTTGCGGATGAGCCAAAGATAAGCCACGTTACCTCGCCCATCCCCCCGAAGAAGAGTAACAAGATTATAGGAATCCGTAAAAACTGTAATAGAATGAAACCGTTGATCAAATGCCCATTGTAGCCCGTACAAGCACGCCAAAGCCTCCGCATGTAACGGAGAAGTACAAACCCCAAAGTTACTTCCTCCACTGATTCGATCATCCAACGAGTCATCATTATCCAAGCACCAACCTTTCCCAGAATGTTGAGAGTCTTGGAACCAAGCTCCGTCAATTTGAAGTGAAACTGCCGAACTCCCATTGGAAGTCCGACCAAGCTGAGTTATATAAAACCCTGGCGGAATAGAGGGTCCTACGTCGCCACCTACAACATTAGGGGGAGAAGCAGCATCCGCTGAGGAAACAAAGACCGAATGAGTGTCCATGACCTCCGCAAACTGAGAATCAAAGGGCCTGGAAGCAGAAGCATGCCTAAAGATCCCGGAATTCCGGCATAACCACAAACTCCAAAGTGTACCGACAAAGGTACCTAAGCGAGCATTGGAAGGACCATCCTGACTAATAAAAAGTCGGATATAATCTTGGATCCAATCTGAGAGAGAAAGGTCTCCATTAAATTATGAGCGGATACCGAGGCACCCACCCCTCCATACTGAGCGTGCATTAAAACACATTCGAAAGAGATGTTGTAAATCCTCTGGTTCTGGCTGACAGAGGTCACAAGACACATCTAGAACCGGAACTCCTCTGCGATGGAGTTTCACCTTAACTGCTAGAGCCCGATGTAGCAGTTTCCATAGGAACAACTTCCATTTAGGTTGTAACTGGAGGACCCAAAGAACTTTCCAAAATGAATCTAAAGAAGACTGAGTGGAAGCTATAGGAAGTTGTTGTTGAAGCATTGCATAGCCAGGTTTCACCGAGTACCTTCCCGATGGGGTACGCGCCCAATAGCGGAAGTCTTCCTGAGTCGTGTCAGGGGCCTCCAATGCAAGGATTGTTGAGGCATCTGAAGGCACAAACCAGTCGTGAACTTTATCAGTATCCCATCCCGTTGAATCAGGGTGGATGAAAAAACTGACGAAAAGAGCATCAACGTTAGTTACTGTAATCCTGGGTTTAAACTCTAGAATGCAGCCGTTGACCCATTTAGCCGACCCACCAAGAGTAGACTGACCATTACCAATTTTCCAGTTACAACCCTGCTTAAGCAGGGTATCCGCCTTAAGTAACCCCCGTAGACCATACGAATGATGACCAGAAAAGGTAGACCTAGTGTGCGGGCTGTTGGAAAGAAAGGTCGTACGAGCACCAAAAGCTTTGGAAACTAGTAGCTGCGGGTTGGAAAAGAGTCTCCAAACATGTTTCATGAGCAGCGCTTTGTTTAAGGATGAAAAACAGCAGATGCCCAACCCGCCTAGGCCACGAGGAAGATGCATGGTATCCTTATTAACCCAATACATACCTTTAGAATCCAAATGCGCCCAGAAGAAACGCATTATTAAGGAATCAATTTTCCCAGTAACAGAGACCGGTAACTCATAGCAAGCGAGAACATGGGACACCATTGCAACTAGGATAGAGTTAATGAAAATCAACTTCTGCGTTTGTGAAAGACGGACAGTATTCAAACTACTAATTCTTCCACATATTTTATCGATGATGAATTGGAAGTGGTCTTTCTTCTTGCCGACGAAATCGATTGGAGCCCCCAAGTGATGATCGAACGCCTGAACATGCTTCATTTGGAATATCAATTTGAACTCTGTCTGCGAAGAGGCCCATATATTCGAACTAAACTTGATCAAGGACTTCGACAAGTTCAGTTCTTCTCCCGAAATCTTAGTAAACCTTTGAATGATCTGCATGATATTAGAACAAGAAGCAGACGTTGCACGAAAGAAGATAAGAGCGTCATCCTCAAGGAATAAATGAGAGATAGAGGGGCTAGATCTGGACAGCTTAATTCCTTGAAAAAGCTTTAGATCTTGACCCAAATGCAACATACGAGAGAAAATATCCATGCAGAATAGGAAAAGAAATGGAGAAATAGGATCACCCTGACGAAGGCCACATTGCGGCTTAAAGGTGTCTGAGGTAGTACCATTGATAAAAGATTTGTAAGTAACCGTAGCTAGGAATTGTTGGATCATCTACAACCAACGAGCTGGGAACCCATAGGCTTTAAGGACCTGTAGAAGAAAATTCGAGTGAACTCTGTCATAAGCTTTGCTCATATCAATTTTGATCGACGCAAGCCAATTAGTGCCTGTTTTAGAAGAGTTGATTTTCTCCATTAACTCATGACTGAGCAAAATATTATCCGTCATAATGCGGTCGTGAACAAAGGCGTGCTGGGAGTCTAAGATTAGAAGAGGGAGATACTGGGGCAATCTGGCCACCAAGCACTTAGATGCGCACTTGTACACCGTGTTACACAGGCTAATACACTACCACAAAAATGAGAATACAGAACGCCTAAAACATGCAATATACAACGCCTCTGAGGCGTTCTTCTGAGGGGGTGCCCTATAAAGTCTACAGAACGCCATTGTGAGGCGTTCTATATCTAACACAATACAAATCGCCTATCTAAGATAGGCGCTTCATATTCTAAGTATAAAGTAAATTAAGAAAATGGGAAAGAGAGCGGTCATCTAAAGATGGGCGTTCTATAAGTATGTAAATACAGAACGCCTATCATAGATAGGCGTTCTCTTTTCCTTACTTTTTTAAAAAAAAAAAATAAATTATTATTATTATTATTATTACAATAATAGTAAAAACAATAGTAATAGTTCAAAAAATAATCTACAATTACGACAAAACATCAAAGTATAATTTCTCATTATAACTTCAATTAATAAAAAAAAAATGTGCATAAAAAAATTCAAATACAATTAAAATCTAAATATAACACAAATTATACAATTTAAGATCAATTTTCTAATCTTATGCAGCAGCAATGCAACACCTTCGCATCGTCACAAGCTCCATAATTATCGGTTCATGTCCACTCATATCTGCGTCTGCATCAAAAGCCCAAAAAAAATTACAAAACAATTGTATAAAGAGAACCAACATAGCAAAATACCACCACTAACTACAACACCCACCACTGCACCACAACGACCTACACGGCTACACCACCCAATACTGCACCCCCACAAGCCCCAACTACGACACAACCCTCACGACCCACACCACTACCTGCAGCACAAACCCCACGACCCACACCACCATCTGCAGCACAAACCCCACGACCCACACCACCCACTACATACGAAAATCCGCCAGGCACCCCAACAATTAACAAAATTAAATAAATTAACAAAGATAATAAAAGATAAAATCAGATCTAAGTAATAACAAAAATAACAAATTAATTATAATTGGAAATCTAAATTTCAAAACAAAAATAAGAAAAGCTAGATTTATATATTAATCTAAACAAAAATCAAATCTACAATTGAAAAACTTTGACCAATTAAAGGCTCAGATCGACATCACATGGCTCAATGGTGGCCCGTCGTTGAATGCTTGTGGTCAACAATGGCTTGTAGCTTGGTGGTGGACGATCGTTGCTCGACGGTGGTTAGTGCCTTAACTGTGGGCATAAAAAGCTTGAGAAGTGGTGTACCTGTAGGCATGAGAAGTTGGACGATCAATGGTGTTGCTTGGAATTTGAGGAGAGAGAAAGAAGGGGACGCTGAGAGAAAGAGGGGAGGGAGCCAGGAAGTTGTTGATTTTTGATAAGAAATAAAGGGAGTGACTAAGAGAAGAAGATAGGGAGGGGCGGCTTATTGGGAATAAGAATTATGTTTTAGGGTTAGGTGGGATGTAGGAATAGTACATGATATGTTCAACTTTTTCTTTTTTTTTTTAAAAAAAATTATAATACTTATAGAACGCCTATCTTACATAGGCGTTCTATATTGTATAGTGTAAATTTGGATGTATAAAATAGAGCTGTTAACTTAGACAGGCGCTCTATAAGTTTTAACATACAAAACGCCTATCTTACATAGGCGATCTGTATAATTCTAGAGATCGCCTATGAGACTTGACCGTTGTGTATTGTATGTTACTTATTCCTTATTTTGTGGTAGTGATAGGACGTAAATGCCCCATCTCTGTTGGGTTACTAATCTTCGGAATCATAACCAGGAGCGACTGATTCCATTCTTTCAAGAGAAAACCCGTTTGAAAGAAACTTTGAATGCCCGAAACAACTGAATCTCCCACAAAGTCCCAATGTGTTTTGAAAAATTCAACTGTCATTCCGTCAGGCCCCGGAGACTTACAATTGCCTAAAGAAAACATGGCAATTCGAATCTCAGAAGCAGTGAAGGGACGTTCTAAATTAGCAATTTGAGAAGAATTGAACCGAGGAAGGTCTAACTCCTGCAGAACGATATCAATTTCCAGATCATAAAGAGGAACGTTATTAGTTTTGAAAGTCTTCTTAAGAGCTTGCACTACTACATGCTGAACATCCGCCATCCCATGTTGGAGAATACCCAGGTCATCAAGTAATGAGCTAATCTCATTTTTCTTCTGACGACACTTGACCTTGGAGAAAAGAAGTTTAGACGAGCAATCACCTTTTAGTATCTAGTTTTTCTTGCAACGTTGTCTCCAGAATTGAAGTTGGAATAAGATACTCTCCTTTGAGGTAACAATATTTTACAAGTAGAGAGAGGCATCATTGATCGAGTGAATTAGTTCACCCTCATTAGAAAGCTCCTTTGAAAAAAAAATTCCAGTTTACACCCTAAAATTTCTTATTGTTGAGACACGAATTCCTAACTAGAGACTTGACGTGTTGCAGATTCTTTGAGAGAATGAACATTGGTGAGCTAGAGGTGTGTCTTTGCCAAGTAGTAAAGACAAAGTCATGTATGTCCTGGTAACCCAGGCACCAGTTGTCCAATTGATAAGGACGATTTGATCGTTGCGTAAACAAGGAATCATCAAAGAAAATAGCAGCGTGATCGGAGATAAGAATCGGTTGATTGATTAACTGACTATCTGGAAAGTTTTGAAACCAATAATCAGAGGTCATGTAAGCCCTGTGTAGCCGCTGCAAAATGAGTTGGTCAGCATCCCTATTATTCGTCCAAGTATAAGTCGGACCTTTAAAAGGGGTAGCAAATAAACAGGATTTAAGTCTAAAATCAATAAAGGAATCCCAACCCTGAATGACATAGACCCTCCCAATCTATCATAATGGTGCTCTATTTGATTAATGTCTCCAATAATCAAACAATTAGGAGCAATTGCAAGTAAGTCAAGAATTAAACTCCAAACTTGAGGTCTATCTTCTACGACAGGAACACCATAAACAAACATTATATTACGCATTTACTATTTCCATTAGTAAGCTTTATATTACAGAGTACAACATTGGTGCAACAAAAAACACAAGAAACATCATCCGAACCATAACCAAAAACCGCCAACCCACCACTAGTACCTACCGAATCAACCCCAAAAACCGAAGTAGGACTAGAAATACTAAGTAAGCTAGTCACTACTGAGACGGACACTTTAGTTTCACAAAGAAAAAGAAAGTTAGGAGCAAAAGAGTGTAACAACCACAAAACATAGGGAAGCTTAGGAGAGGTTAGGTCATTTAGTCCCCGGCAATTCCAAGTCGTAATCTTCATAAAACCTTGGGGGGCTGTGAAGGGCCAGCCGTCGAACCAAGGTTGCTCGAGAAACCAGAAGTTGAAGTAGCAGACTGTACATTGCCATTAAAGTTAGCACCCAAGCCGAAAGTGGCATCCAAAGTAACCAACTTTTGATATTTAAGTGTTGAAGAAAACCAACTCTCTGTACGCTTTCTGAAATGCATGTTTTCATATATTTTATGCCTATGTTCACTTTCTGAAAAGCATGCCTATGTTCATATATTTTATGCCTATGTTCACTTTCTAAAAAGCTTATGTTCACTTTTAGGGAACCTGTTCATATTTGCTTGATTATGTCCACTTTCTGAAATGCATTTATTCATATTTTTTATGCACACGCTCACTTTCTTAAATGCTTATGTTCATATTTTGAATGCTTATGTAAACTTTCTAAAATGATTTTGTAAACTTTCTAAAATGTATATGTTCACTTTTTGAAATCCATATGTTCATATTTTTTATGTATATGTTCACCTTCTAAAATGCTTATGTTTATACGATAAGCATTCAAAAATGAACCAATGCAAATGTTCATATTTTGAATGCGTATGTTCATTTTCTAAAATGCATGTATTCATATTTTTAATACATGTTCATACTTTTAATCGAAATTCATACACAAATCAAATTGATCGAAGCAAACAAAATGCAATTCATATGAATCCAAAAAATAAGATAAAACCTATCAATCGAAATTAAGCACAAAATCACCACATAATAAATCGAAATTCATATATAAAACTTATGAACAAAAAAACATGAAGAACGAAATTTACACAAAATTTATACATAATAAATCGAAATTGATCGAAGATAACCAAAAAAAAAACAATTGAAACTAACATAAAAAAACCTAATTACAATCAACAAAACAAAACACTAATCAGCATTGTCGATCTCTTTGGGAATAACAACTAATTCCATGTTGTAAGAAACAAATTCAATTAAAAAAGTGAAATAAAAGTGAAAAATAATAATAATAATAAAAAAAAGATGAGGAGAGAGAAAATGAAAAGGAGAAAAACAAAGGAAAAGAAAATTATATTGAAGAATTTAATGATAATTTGGATCAAAATTATTATAAGAAAGAAAACATATCAGAAGAGAAAATTTGGAAGAAGGAAACAAAAATTTTTAAAAAGGAAACAAAGAGTTGTGGATTGATTTGAGTATCGGCCGGTGTTGCACCTATTCTACATGCATGAGGATGCATATAAGAATATGCCCCTGTGATTCCTCAACATCCCAACAGCATAGGGCCTCAAATTGTTTTGGGCCGGGAAGTATAATTCAGATCACAAAATTAAAAGTTAGTGAGTTGTCAATTTATCATTGCTAAATTTAAGAGAGCTGAATTGGTCCGAATAACGGGATACTAAGCCCCTGCACCGTGTGTTCAAACCTTGTTTCCTTCCCTTGCTTTGGCTTTGTTTATTTTGTCAAGCTCTCTTTGATTATCAACCAATCAAGTCAATACCATTGAAATTTAAAAATTTTGTAAGAAGTACTAAACTATATGCAAGTAATTTTTTTTTTTTTTTTAAAACCAGTATCTTCTTATATTATATACTTCTAAAGTTGTCACCTAATTACCTACATGTATCATTGGTAGGCCTATACAAAATTATCCGAGAATCCGAAAAGCTGATAATTCGAACTGCAATTGATCGAAAATTTTGAAAATCTGATCCGAGTTTTCTTTTGGGGTTGGATAAAAGTGGATATCGGATACAGATTTGGATATTGATTTTCAAAATTTCAGATATCCGAAACATAAAGCCTAAAATAGTGAAATATATATAAAATTTTTAAATTGTTCATATAAAATTATTAACTTGTTATAATATTCTTAATATATTTGATGATAATATTTATTGCAGAAGGACTACTATTTTTCTAAAATATGTTGTACAACTTAGCGATTAAAAAGTAGTAAAATTAATGAAATTTAGAAAGTAATCATAATAAATTTTACTTAAGATTGGATTGATACCCGAAGTTTCTGATCCGAAAATTTTGGATATCCAAATAACGAATATCTATCCGAAATTTTCAAATCAGATTTGGATATCAATTTCTAATATCCGAATATTCGGATAATTGATCCGTGAACATACCTAACCATTGGTACTCTTACCTTCTCATAATATAATGTCTATTTTATTTTGTTAGTTAAATTTTATATATTTGACTAAAAATTCTCATAACATATAACAATGCGAGCCTCCTAGGTACTATTAAGTTCACTTTAGCTTGTAGTTTTATAATATCAACTTCTTATAATTTTAGTTTATCCATGATTAAAGATATTGATTATTAAAGGTACTTTTTGAACAATGGCAAAATAAAACCCAAACTATAGTATGGGAGGAAGTATATGTTATATACTTTCTTTTTAGGTGGATGATTATTAATTTCTTAAATAATAAAAAATATTTTGTTACAAGTAAAGAAATTCAAAGTATTTGAGATTATAATATAAAATGACTGTATAATTTTGTTTAATAGCACAAGCCTCCAAAAGGTTTAAGATGGCCCTGGTCAAACTGGTACGGTGATGGAGCGGTGGTGAGGATGGTGGCAATGCTGCTGTACTGTTGTTGCATGAAAAAAAGGTTTAAAAGGTCACGTGATCGGCACGTTGGTGGTCATTGCTAAAAAACTTAGTCAGCCGTGAAAATTCGGTACGGTGAAGAGTAGTTTTTAACAAATAGTCCTTTATACTACTTTGGTTTCCTATGACTCACAACAAAGAGACTATGCAAGGACTTCAGGCATTCGATTCACCCATTTAAATTCACTCACGGATGACTAATGGATCGGATGGGGGTAAGAGGTTTTGTGGGAGATGGGTTTTCCAGGTGGAGTGGATAGTGGATGCGGGTGAAGCTCCATTGACCCGAATTCAATCCGTTGCCATTTTTAAAGACAAGAGATATTAGAAGTAAAATGGGTAATTTTAATGCCTATATATACTAGACCTTGGATCCAAAGAATCTAAAAGAAGCTTTCTTCAAATCACTTCTATACAAATAACAACTAGAGATTAGGATCTCCTTTATGTAACTATACATTCTCTCCTTTTGTACAAAACATATACGGATTGGTAACAATATGACTTTGTTCATACATGTTTAACGTATGTACAATACCCTTCAAAACTGAAATTTGTAATTACGAATATAGACACGTGTCTTTTGTTTAATGACAGAATGTCTTTCCTTTGACTTTGTATAATTGATGAACAGTTCACTTGCAAACAATCGAACAAAATTATAAAAACCTAAAAAACAAAAAAAAAAAATAAAAAAATAAAAAAAAAATAAAAAATAAAAGAAGTAAAAAATGTATACTAGATCAGACATATATACAATATTACAATGATCCAAACAATGTAATGTGCAAACATGTAATGTATTATCTTGCCTAAACAAATAATGTACACATTATATATCAATTCACTTTACTAATTTAGATCCAAAACACCCCATGTAATACAACAGAAAAAGAGTTTTAAGTAATGGAGTTGATTCCCACCATAAATTACACTTGGAAACTTTGTGTAATAGCTAGTTTATTTGGTTGTCTATCCATCTTTCTTTTCCTAACTGAAAATTACCAAGATCTAACGCTATTTATCGCTGGAAGCTCCGTCGTCGAATTTAAACAATTTGATGTAGCAAACACACCAAAAAAAACCATTGTTTCCGAGCCTGAAAATCCTAATTTATTGCTATTTAGTTCAAATAATCCACCATCTATTGCTAACTTGATAAAAAAACCAAAGTCAACTCAAGAAAAAAAATGCAACATGTTTGATGGTAGATGGGTTTACAAGCCAGATCAAAAGCCTTACTATGATACAAATACATGTCCATTTATTGAAGAAAAGATGAACTGCCAACAGAATGGAAGGCTCGATTTCGAGTATGAGAAATGGAGATGGGAAGCTAAAGATTGCGAAATACCATTGTGAGTATGTAGATTAATTTCTCTCCTAATTTTTTTGTACAATATAATGTTATATTGCTTATCATATGCAAAGAAATACTTAACATGATCGAAAATTTATTATATCTTTTCTTTTTCCTAGGTTTAACGGAAGAGATATGCTTGAAAAGCTTAGAAAGAAGAGGTTGATTATGGTAGGAGATTCACTAAATAGAAACATGTGGGAGTCTCTCGCTTGCCTTCTATATACATCTGTTCCATCTTCGACCGTGGATATTGATGCTAATGGTTCAGATTATAAGGTGTTTAAGGCAAAGGTATGCAATGTATCTTTTCATGTTATTTTTCTGTAACTTTTTTAGGTCACATTTAGTTTGAAATTGTTTGATTTAGTCCAAATTTTAATTTATTGGCCCAATATCCTGTTGGAGTGTAGGCGCATGCATGTTCTAAAAGATTCCGGATTTATAAAGGTTTTTTCTTGCTCACGATTTCTTTAGATTTATGTAGAATCTTATGTCATGCAAGTCTCTTGATATTGCGGAGAATACTTGAAATTCAAAAGGATTCTAAATATTGTATACGTTTCTTTAATCTCCATCTTCAACTATAAATATTAGTGTTGGGCATTTTAATTTAAAATAGAAAAACAAGAAGTTATACACAAGCTAATAAACATTCCTACATATCAACCACCTTATATTATCCCCTAATTTACCAAACCACTATACCCTTTTGCACTACTCGTTTGTCATTTAGGGTTTTTGTATACTCCAATATTTTGCTCATATATAATGAATATTCAGGCACTTGTTTTTAATTGAAAATAGTATAGTGCACCCGGGTGCACCATGCGCATGGTGCACCCAAAAAGAACATTAGACATATTTTAAAGAACATGGGCAAAAAAAAAAAAATGCTAGTCTTTGAAAAAGAACATACCTGTGTTTGACAAAAGAAACATGTTTGTCTTTGGCAAGAACATGACATTACAAAGAACATAAAGTCTTTACAAAAAGAACATGTTATTTTTCATGGTTATTTGGGTGGTTAAACGTGTTTGAAAAAAGAACATTATATTTGACAAAAAAGAACATGTTCGTGTTTGACAAAGATATAGGTGATCATTGGGCGGACCGGGCCAAGGTTAAAAGATCAGCTCACTTCTCGAGTCGGGCCAAGTTTTGGGCTAAAGTTTTTGTGCCCAAACCTGCTCAAAATGGTCCGGCCGTGCGGGCTTTTCGTGTTGAGTATTAAAAATCAACTAAAATGCATAATAACGCAATCCTAAACCCGCCCAAAAATTTAAATATACTGGCCGGTTCCGACCGAATTTGGGGGTGAAAATTTTTTGCCCAAAACCCGTCCAAAATCAAGTCGGGTCAGTCTAACTTTGATCACCTCTGACCAAATAACATAAAGTCTTTACAAAAAGAACATGATAATACAGTAAAGAACATGTTTTTTTTTTTTTTCTAGTTACTCGGGTGATTGATATATATATATATTTTTTTAAAATGTACATACATTAAAGAACATATTGTATAATATAAAGAACATATAGTTCAAACTCAAAAAACATATTAATCAAATTTAAAGAACATATTATGCTCACGTTCTTTATAAATATCTATAATGTTCTTTTTTTCGCCCATGTTCTTTTAAATATACCTAATGTTCTTTCTGTGTGCACCATGCGCATGGTGCACCCGGGTGCACCGGGTGCACCAACCATACATTAGTTTTTAATGGAGTATTTGACAATTTTCTCAGGTACATTAAATCGTGTGTCCATTTTAATTTATTATTCTTACCTCAATTCTTCCTATATTGCTACATCTTTGCTTCGGTTATGCACTCTCAAACCTAATCTAAATCACTTTTTAAAGAAGTATTATCATACACTATAATTACCAAAATAAGTATATTTAACAATATGTGGAGTTAAAATATCAATATAGGTATCAATCATACTCATAATTTTTATACTCAATATATTTTTATAATATCAAAACAATCCAAATATATTAAAATAAAATTAATTAAGAGGTTTAAAGAAGCAAATTTGGAGATTGAAAAGTATGAATTCATTGGATTTGTATTGTCCGTAGGTGTAAAACAATGATTATAATACAAACCTTTTTTATTTTGGAAAAATGGAATCTAAAAATCCAACCTTTGGCCGGTCAGACAATAAAAATTCAACCTTTCATTAATCTCACAAAAATCCAACATTTGTCTCCCACCTTCTTTGACAGATCCATTACCTGTTGATAACCGGTTTTTGTAAGTTACATGCCACGTGTCAGCTATTAATTGCTCAATTATTTTTTTAAATATTTAAAAAAAATTAAAAGAAAAAAAAAGCCCATCCCCACCGTAGGTAACCTCCCAATTCCCCTGCCACCACTACCACCTTAGGGTGGTCGATTTTTGAAGGGGAGGGGGTAGGGTGGTCGGATTTTGAAGGGGAGGGGGTTAGGGTGGTCGGTTTTTGAAGGGGAGGGGATTAGGGTGGTCGGATTTTGAAGGGGAGGGGGTTAGGGGGTCGGTTTTTGAAGGGGAGGGGGTTAAGGTGGTCAGTTTTTGAAGGGGAGGGGGTTAGGTGGTTAGTTTTTGAAGGGGAGGGGGTTGGGTGGTCGTGGTTGGGTGGTTTTGGGTCGGTGACCGGAAAACATGGAGGGGAAGGAAAGAGAAAGGAAGGAGGAAGGAGAAAGAAAAAATAGGGTGGTCGGTTTTTGAAGGGGAGGGGGTTAGGTGGTCGGTTTTTGAAGGGGAGGGGTTGGGTGGTCGTTGTTGGGTGGTTTTGGGTCGGTGACCGGAAAACATGGAGGGAAGGAAAGAGAAACGAAGGAGGAAGGAGGAAGGAGAAAGAAAAAAAAAAGGGAAAAAAATAGAGTGGTCGGTTTTTGAAGGGGAAGGGGTTAGGTGGTCGGTTTTTGAAGGGGAGGGGGTTGGGTGGTCGTGGTTGGGTGGTTTTGGGTCGGTGACCGGAAAACATGAAGGGGATGGAAGGAAAGAGAAAGGAAGGAGGAAGGAGGAAGGAGGAAGGAGGAAGGAGAAAGAAAAAAAAAAAAAAAAAAAAAAAATTTAACCTGTTTAACAGGTTCAAGGTCAAATGGACCTGTCAAAGAAGGTGGAGGGCAAAGGTTGAGTTTTTGTGAGATTAATGGAAGGTTGAATTTTTATTGTCGGACCGGCCAAAGGTTGGATTTTTAGATTCCATTTTTCCTAAAACTTATCATGTTCTCTAGTTACATTAAATCGTATCATTTTCAAAGTTTCCTAAAAATTTATGTAGGTATATATAAGATTTGATCATGTGCCCTAAAGTATTATCACAAAACTTTAACTAATGAACAGTGCAGTATTTGATTTCAAAGTTTTGAGGTAATATATTTATAAATGAAAATGTATTGACTCATAGGCTCATAGCTTAAAAGTTAAAACTCGTTAATGTAGAAGAAGTTAATCTATAGAAGAAGAATTGCCTCATTATCACAAGTATAATAATCTTTTTCTTTGATTTGCAGGAGTATAACACTGTTATCGAATTTTATTGGAGCCCATTTTTAATAGAATTCGATAAAAATCACAACAGTGGGAAAAATGTTCTAGTTTTAGACAAGATTTCGCCCAATTCAGAGCAATGGCAAGGAGCTGATATTATGGTATTCAATTCAGGGCATTGGTATACTCACACAAGAAAATTGAAAGCGTAAGTATTATAACAATCAACATTTTTTAAATTTGTCATGATATGAATTCTTTGAAAGTGCAAGTAGAACATATCATATATGTCATGTTAAATTAGACGTGAATTTGGTTGTCCATGTTCTATTAGACGTGAATTTGGTCATAAATTGCACAATAATTATACAAGCTGGCAAGAGGGAATAAGAAAATCAACCTTTTTTAATGTTTTGTTTTTGTTTAGAACCCAATTACTATTTTATTATCCATATCATTAATAACAATTTTTAAAACCAAATAGTAAGATTAAACTATAAATTAATCTTTTGTCAAAAAAAAAAAAAAAAAAAAAAAAAAAACTATAAATTAATCCGTTATCTTTAGAATTATATATTATCATGTGCATCAAGATTCTTCCAAAATTAAAAAAAATGAATTCCTTAACTCTACCATTGACTTGGGCATAAAGTTTGCATTTTACTTGGCCAACTTAGGCTAGGCCATCTAGTATGGCCGAAGCACTACATTTGGACCTTGTGACATTATAAGGCCTTGCACCAAGCCACCGGCCCAATACCATTGCAACTATGTTGGACTTCGGACTATGGTAATTTTTATTTATTTTTTATTTTTTTATTTTATTTTATTTTTTTTTTTTAGCGAAGAAATTGGTAGATAAGGTGTTAAAATGAAATAGGCATTTTATTTTAACAATCAAAACGAGTTGAGTTTTGTGGAAAATAGTAGACTAGATGTTTGATAAAATTATATCATCAAATATTACCCTTTTTTTTTTCTAATCAAATTACAAAAATGTACATTGTACAGGTGGGAGTTATTTCAATACAAAGGAAAATTGTCGGAAACGATGGCAATAGACCTTGCTTATGATAGGGCCATGAAAACATGGGCAAAATGGATCGAAACAAACGTAAATCCAAAGAAAACAAAAGTAATCTTTAGGAGCATTTCAGGACAACACACTAGTGAACCATGGTGCTACAACTATACCCAACCTTTCAAGGATGATTCCTTCAAAAACGCTTTCCCGAAATCATTGATCAATATCATTGAGAGCTTGATCAAAGGAATGAGTAAAGTACAAGTGAAGTACTTGAACATAACCAAGCTTACTGACTATAGAATTGATGCACATTCTTCAGTGTATTGGAGTAACTCGACATGGAAGATGGTTGCCATAAAATCTAAACAGTATCTTTCGTCGTATGCTGATTGTATTCATTGGTGCCTTCCCGGATTGCCGGATACTTGGAATGAATTGTTATATGCAACTCTTTTCTTCCATATTTGAGAAACTAAAATAGGTATTGTTTTAATGTTAATAAATTTTTTTTTTTTTTTTTTATTTAGATTTTTATTTATTTATTTTTTTTTTTTTTTTGTAGTGTATCAATGAATTTTGTCAATGAAATTGGTACATAATTAATTTATTCAATTACTACTTGCATTATTCTAGTTGGATATATGAAAAAAAATACAAGTTTATTGTTATTTGAATGATATACAGTCAATGAAAATTTTAAGGTACAACAGCCTGTACCTTGCTAGGTACAGACAAAAAAATGCGGAAAGAACATGTATCTGTTTTGTAAAGAACGAACATACAGTTTTTTTGTAAAGAACATATAGCAGTTTTATAAAGAACATTCAATTTTATATTTTTTTTATATATCTAAAGAACATCTGTAACATTAATAAAGAACATGATATTACTATTTAATGAACATAACTTGTATATACCCATCATAATTTTAAGACAATTTAAAGAATAATTCACAATAAGTAATGAACATTATATCACAAATAAAAGTACATTACATTGATAATCAAAGAACATGGACATATATTCTTTTCACTTTTTTTTTGGTGCAAATATGTTCTTTTTACCTTAGGTATATGTTTAGTACATTTTAATAGTATGTTCTTTTCACTATAACTATATGTTCTCTACATTTATATAATATGTTCTTTCCTTGAAACGTCAGTACCATGCAAGGTACCCACGTCTGTACGTAGGAACCACACACACGGGGTGAGTTGTTGTATGTTCCTAGTGCCTAATTTTCTCGGAATATAAACTGATCGCTATTAGGAAGTTAGATAGTGCAAAACGAATTTTACGAGGAAATCATACAGGGCCTAATTGGAAGTAAAACCTCAACCCTCTAAGGGATTTCAAACCAAATCAATCCAATATAATAGGCCAAACACTCCTATTTGCAACCTATTACAATTAGACCTTTCTCACAAGTTTCTACTCGAAAACTTACTACTTGATAGGACCCTATCCTACCCAACCTAATTCTCGAACTTAGATTCACACAACACTCTTAAAGTACTATTCACTTGGCCTCTCACTAGAAGATCACTCGGCTGCACCTTAAAAGCTCACACTTTGCACTCTTAAAATTATCATAAACGAGAATTCTCACGAGCTCTCACACCCCAATACATAAAACACTCAATACCCTTTTTCCCTTTATAAGATCTCAAAGAATAACTCTAAATACAAATCAATTAATAAAAAGATAAAACTAATATGTTGGACACTCGAGATCTGTCTGGAACTTAATGGACGAACTGAAACCAAACCCCAACTGGAACTTTGACATAAAAGTTTGACTTAGCTTTGTGGTGAAGGATTAAACCATTAAGCACGACCACTCCACTTCATCAGCCTCAACTTTGAATGAATACATATGAGTATTTTCATAGTACAACTAAATCATTCTTTTCGTAAAAGATAAGTTTATCAAAATTAAAGATATGTTTAAAAGATATTTTCCAAAGATAAGTTTTCCAAAAATGTTTTTTTTTTTTATTTTTTTTTTACGTTAATAATATATATTCTGTCAATAATAAGATATATCTACCATAAAATTATATTTTATTTCAAACATATATTTTCCAAATATACTAGCTTATCTTTTTACAAAAGATATACTTATCATAAAATTAGATTTTATTCAAAACTTTCCTAAAATAACTTATCTTTTTCCCAAAGGGATTTACTAGAAAATAAATATCTTTATTATGTAAAACCAAATTCCTAAAAGATATGCACGTATAGGTAAATATTTATATCATTAAAACCGACTTTTAACGACTTTCTGGAACTTTGACAGTCTTTGGGTTCCCGACAAAACAGTAACTCTAATTTCATTTACTATTAGTAGTTCATCTTGGTTCTGTAGACTTGTTCCAGACTGAATTTTGTGTCCAACATACTTACATGAATCCTAGAGCAATATACTTCAATTTCTTCGTCTTCATGTTGTTTCTCTAAAACTCTTGCTCTAGAATCTTGTAGTATTGATGTATTCTATATCTTGGGGCAACGTTCCACTTGCTGTCACTCTTGTTCATTTTTTATTGGAACTCGCAGACAAGGTTCCTTCTGGAGCTTGCTGTCACTTGCAATCCTGTTAGGGAACACCTCATGAACCTGTTAAGGAACATGCTCTAGCTCTCGTAGGAAAGCCTGCCGAAAGTTTCTTCTGTATCTCGTTAGAGAATATCTTCAAGTTCGTTCCTTCGTGGTTTGGTTCTCATGGGAGAACCTACTTTAGTTTCATTCATTCTCTCATGTTCCTCTTGAAATCTTCTAGGTTCCAACCCATTGACTTCACCTAAGTCAGTTCCTGTCTTCACATGAACACTTAAGAGAACATTAGATTGAAGTTTGTTTGTCATAAGCAAACTTCAAGTTAGATAGCTAATTAAACTTAAAGCAACATAAATACTCATACACATATACAACTCATGTATACATAGATTAATTACCTCATGAAGCTAACATATACAAACACCTAATTACATATATAGTTACCATCATGGTTCCTTCGCCATCATCATGTTTATCAACCATAACACTCATTATTGTTCTTGATAATCATTAGTTTACAATCATCAAAACCTAGTTACTCAATAGTTATCTCATTGATAAACAAAAATAGGTTTATCAAATGGCAAAATTGTATGTAAATCAACTAACTTTTTATTAAAAATGGACCCCCACAATATTTGATTTATAACATGCCAGGATGATTAGAATTTGGACCCCACAATAGTTGATTTAACTACAAATACGTCATGATAACTAGGCAAAATTGTTAATTTATTTACAGTTTTATTATTTGATAAACAATATAAACCAATTTTGTTTATCAAAGAGACAAAATGGGACTTCCTCCATGGATATCACCGTCATATTTTAATTTGATTTATTGTCCTTCGCATATACCCGTCATATATAGGTGTTTAACATCTTTTACTTTTGCTCTTTTGACTTAAATCTTTCAGTAACGACCATAATTTGAAGCACTACATGCATCTAGCATTTTGAAAGTAGTTGGTATACAAGAACTTATGCTACACCTAAATGTTTTTTATAATTAAATGATTAGTTGCCAAATTGAAAAAAATTGTGTTCTACTGACTAGTGAAGTTGCTACAGAGTGAGCAGTGGAAAAAGTTCCAATTAGACATTTAGTTAAAAATTACCTGGGAATATTTCAAGTATCTCACACTTAAGCCCCACTGTGATCATACACTTAACCATGGTGGCGTCCAAGGAAACGAAGCTAGAGTAAAAAAGTCTCCAACAAGTTTTAGGAACTTGTAAACCGCTACTTTATTTTTTTTGTATTCATGTGCGCTTTCTGACTAACATACAATCAATATATTAACCTTAAACCTGTTTAATCTTACTAGTAGAAAAATACAAAAAGGCAACCCCCAAATCCGGTTTGGCTTGAACCGGTGGCAAAAACCGGCCTAAAAATGGGCAGGTTTTTAGACAAAGAGAAATGGCACCGGTTCAGCTCAAACCGGTGCCAAAAATTCAAAGGGCACAGGTTTGAATCGGTGCCAATCCTTTAAAAAAAAAAACCGGTCTTTTTTTTTTATTTTTTATTTTTTTTATTCCATTTATACGGTTATACCACTCAAACCCTAAGCTATTTCACTCACAAAACTCACTTATAATTTTCACCGCTCTCTCATTCTCTCTCTCATCCCTTTCTCTTTCATCTGCTCTCATTCTCATCTCCTCTTTCAATCCCTTTCTCGTTCTCTTTCAATCCCTTCTTTCAATCCCTTTCTCGTTCTCTTTCAATCCCTTCTTTCAATGGATTTTGATTTTTTTTTTTATCGATTTCTCGGTTTTTTTTTTTTACAATTTCAATTTTTTTTTTCTGTGTTTTTGCCTTTTCTTTCGATTTCAATTTTTTTTCGATTTCAATTATTTCGATTTCTAGGTATTTTTAATTTGGATTATTCTGGGTTAATTTTTTCAATTTCGATTTTGATATTTTTTTCTATTTCTGGGTTTTGTTTTTCGATTTTGATTTTATTTTTCGATTTCTGGGTTAATTTTCGGTTACAATTATCAATTTTGGGTTAATGCATGCGTTTTTGGGTGTTTTTTTTATGGGTTTATTCAAAGTTGATTATTTTGGGTTAATACAAGTTGGTTTGGGTTTGTTCGAAGTTGATTCTGGGTTTAATTGATTTTATGAGTGTCTTCAAAAAATTTTATGGGTTTCTTCGAAATTTTTTTGGTTTAGTCCACCACAAACACATGCATGAGGAAGGTAATTAGGGTATAATTTCTTGATTTTAATCCGATTTTTTTTTTTATTTTTTAGGTTTTAACTGATTTTCGAATTTTGTTTTATTTTAATCAATTTATTATTTATTTAATTCGGTTTTAATTTGTTTTTTTAAGTGATTTTCAATTTTCTGGTTTGGTTAATCAATTTTTAAACTTATTTTATTTCAATTTTTTTTTAATTTCTGGGTTTTATCTCTCGAAATTTTTTATTTTCTGGGTTTTTTCTTCTTCTGATTTTCGATTTTGGTTTTTATTTTAATCGGTTTTTTTCTTTCTGGTTTTTTTTTTTGTATTTTTATTTTTTGATTTTCTTTTTAACTGATTTTCTAGGTTCAATTCTTTTTAACTGATATTCTGGGTTTTTTTTCTGGATTTTTAACTGATTTTTTTTCTTCCATTTTCTGGGTTTTTTTTTTTATTTTTATTTTTTTCGCAGCTAAATCATGTTAATAGATTCATTTTGGTTTTTTTTAATTAGTACAGGTATATGGATTTAGATCTTTAATCGAAGAATCTAGATGCAAGTATATTGATTTAGATGTTGTATGGGTTTTTTTTTTTATTGTGAAGTTGTAAATTTTTTTTTTGATTTATATGTTGTCATTTTTTTATTTTAATTTATATGTTGTAATTTTTTTATTTTAATTTATATGTTGCAATTTTTTTTATTGATCTATATTGTAAATATTTTTTGATTATATATATATTGAACAAATTTGATTATATTGATTGTGATGTTCGATTTATATTTTGTATTCTCATTTAATTTTAGTTTATTTAATTTTTAAGTAAAAAAAAAATTTAATTTTTTGGCACCGGTTAACCGGTGCCAAAAACAGTGAATTAATTTTTTTTGGGATTTTTTGGCACCGGTTAACCGATGCCAATTCCGAGTTTTGGCACTAGTATGAACCGGTGCCTTTTTAAACCACTTATTGGCACCCCGCACATTGGCACCGGTTCAAACCGGTGCCTTAGGCCGGGTTTGAACCGGTGCCAATTTCATTTTTTCACGTAGTGTCTATATTGGTTGAATATTAATGCATAAACAAATCTATTATTGGCGATCACTTGAATTATAATCATATTAGCCTAAACAAGATTATTAATTATCTTATTAAGCGTGATTACAAGTACAAATTCCCTTTAAACATATATAAAAGGCGTGATCAATTAATAACAATAATATATTAAGCAACATAATATTAATCATCATAACAATAATAATATTAATCTCAATCTCATGAAAGCATAATAATAATAGCAAGATCCTGGCTTGATACTAACAAGATTAATAACAAGCCCTAGCATGTCACTAAACATTAAAGATCAAATCTTTAACCCTAACATGATATTAGGAAAGAAATATGAAGCATTATTAACATACATAATATCAAAAATATTATTTAACCCTAAACATGACACTAGGAAGCAATAAAATATCCTAATATGATAATATGAATCAACAAAATAACAATCTAAGCATGATTTCTATATCAAAATAAAGCAAATAAATCACTTACTTCGATGTCTCGTACCTCTTTCTAATAACAAAATACACGCGTTAGTAACTTCAAGGAAAATAATAAATCAAACAATTAAATTAAATAATTAAAATAGAGATTTGGGACCAAACCCTCATAAATTATCAACCTTTCACGTCTAGGCTGAAGGCAACTTCGAACTTGGCTAGATGTGTCTAGAATTTGTGAATGTTGAATTTGTGAGAGAGAAGGTTTAGAAAAGGAATAAAGGGAGAATAAGCTTCTAGCTTTTAGAAAGAAAGAAGAGATGATTGGTAAATAATGATTGTGAATGAATAAAAACGAGGAGACACGACCCCTATTAATAGAAAAAATAGTTTGTTATCAAATCAATTCATATTCGGAATAAAAATACCTCCCGTCGTCAACGAAAGGAGTTAGCGCCAGACGATAGGCTTAGCGCCAGGCAACAGCTGTCAGCACCAGGCGACAACCTTGTCGTCTTGTGCTAAGTCAGAATTAAAACGCGCTTTGTACGCGAAATCATCTTCTTAATATGATTAAGCAGCTAATTCCGCGTTAATCAGATTAAAATCATGTTTGTGACAAATCACATATTTTATTCAAAATAAAATTCTTTAAAATATAATTATCAATCCTAATCTGGAAAAATGGGGGAAAATCGTGGAAAAGGAAAAAAATTGGTTCATGGTTTATGGTTTATGCTTCGAGGAGTGAGAAAGAAAAAGGGAAAAATTAGGGGTAAAGGAGAAATTTGGGGGGAATTAGTGGAAAAGAGGGAAAAAAAATTTAGCCTCAAAATAATGAAGCACGTGCTTAGCACGTGATGGTCAACACTGGAGTCCAGTGTTGACTTGCCTGGAAATCGGCCTTGGTCCCTCTCAACAACCCAAACTTTCTTTTGTGGTCCTTTTAAACAACTTTTTCCTTAACGAGTCCTTGTGAGGAAAAGAGACCACTTAAGTGGTTATTTTGAACAAGTGGTTATTTTGAACAAATTTTCCTAAAAAAACGTTGATTTTGAAGAAATCTTAACAATATTCTAAAACATAAAATAAAATGTAAATAAATAAATTAAATTAAAAATTCGTTGAAAAGTCTTAAGGTAAGATGGGGCTAATCTTGCTAAATAATATCATAAATTTAAGAATTTTTTGTGAAAAACTAACTAATAAAGCACTTTTAATTTTTTGCGAGAAACTAACTAATAAAAAAATGTTGTAAGAAACTACCTTATAAAAAGGATAAATGTTGTAAGAGACTACCTTGGGTCAAAAAGTCATCGTTGACTTTTATTTTCCGACGTTGATCATGTCACATGCTAATTAAGAAAAAAGGAGGGAAAGAGTGAATTAAAAGTCACGTGATATGGTCAATGCTGGAAAATGAAAGTCAATGGTGACTTTCCGACTAGTGGTAGTCTCTAACAACATTAACCTTTTTATAAGGTAGTTTCTTACAACATTTTTTTATTAGGTAGTTTCTCGCAAAAAAAGTGTTTTATAAGTGTAGACACCCAAATGTGTCTCCCCAAAACCAAACCCAGTGATGAGTACCTTTCACGTCATTTGATTATCGAACGAAGTGAAAGTGTGAAAAGTCTAGTGATGTGGATGTTTTTATTAAAATATCTCTCTTTCTATTTTCAAAAAATGATTCTTTCTTCACTCTATTTATGAAAATAGTCATTCTAATATAATTTGGTCCATGATGAGGGTCCAATAATAGTGTAGTTGGATTGGGCTCAAAAAAAACTTTCCAACGATATATTATAAGCCCAATTCCGATGAATAATGAGGAAGTTATGGATTAAACTAGATTTAGCCCAAAATGATTTTAAATGTGTCCCAATGATCTAAAGGAGGGCCTATTAATTATTTATTCCTAAAGTTATTAGGATTGGTTTTAATTTTCTAGAATTATCTAGAAGGTTCATTTTAATTCTAATGACTCCTTTAACCCCAACTATCTTTTTTCCCCTTCATTTTGTCTCCTCATTTCTGTAACCTTAGATTATATTCAATTCGTAATTTTGCATTTATTTCCAAACAAATTCATCCATACTGCAATTAAGGATAATTCGCACAAGGTAAGCATTGTAGGTTTAGGTGGTTGTGGGTTCGTTAGGTATTCGTTTCGGCTGTTTGGTGGAGATGCAGAGGTGGGTTGGGGCGGTGGCCCAGTTGCTACCAAAGGTGAAGTGGGAGGAGGGTTAGCGCGTTGTGGGTTGATGTTGTGCTTGTTTGCTGCTTCTCGTGAACTTAACGTTCATTAGCCATTTAACTTGAAGCTTTGACCTCACTAACAATGGCAAACAAGAGTTAATGCCATAAATAATGCTTCTAGAGAAAGAAAGAAGGAGAGAGAATGAAATTGAAAAGGTTTAAATTGGGATTAATTTGAAAATTAGAGGAAAATTGTGGAAAAAGGAAAAAAAATTAAATTTTGGTGAAATTAATGAGTCACGTGCCATGCACGTGACGGTCAACGCCGAACTCCGGCGTTGACTTGCCTGAAAATCGGCCTAAGTACCCCTTAACAACCCAAACTGCCTTTTGTGGTCCTTTTAAACAAATTTTTCTTAATAAGTCCTTCTAAACAAAAAGGATCACTTAAGTGGTCCTTTATTTTCATCAAATTTCCTGTTTTTTTTTTTAATTCTTCAACCTTCAACTTATTTAAGACTTCTCAAAACCTGTACAACTACATAGCCAGGCCAACATCATCAATATTATATTGTATGCTAAAACCACCTATGTTCCCTTTTCAAGTCTTAACTTGGGTCTTGAAAAATCAAGACCATTTCAGACTCTGTAAAGTCAAAGCGACATCAATGCAAAAAATTATGAAATCTTATCTTAAGACTAGTGGAAACTACTTTATTATGATATCATGACAATTCTTAAGACTTAGGGCTAATCTTGTAGCAAGTTGAGAATAATGAACCACAACAGCATGAATAAATGAATTGAAGATTTAAATCTAGTATCTTATAAACTATGTAAGTTTTGTTTATTGTTTTCTCCAAAGCTTCTTAAAATAAATGGTCAAATTGGTATAAAATTAAATATTCCATAGTGTAGACACCTAATTGTGTCTCCCCAAAAACCAAATCCAGTGATGAATATATTTCACATCATTTGATTATCAAATGAGGTGAAATGTGAAAAATCTTGTGATGCGGTTGTTTTAGTAAAATACTTCTTTCTATTTTTGAAAATATTTCTTTTCTTACTCTATTTTTGAAAAACGTCCAATCCAGTTTGATTTGATCCTTGATAAGGGCCCAATAATGGTGTAGTTGGATGGATCTTGAAAAGACCTTTCCAACGATATATTATAAGCCCAATTCCGATGAATAATCAGGAAGTTACGACCATAATACTAAACTGGGCCCAAATCGGATTTAACCTATGGCCCAATAATCATGTGGAGGGTAAAAAGGTTTAATCCATTTCCTAAACTAATTAGGATTAATTAGAATCTTCTATAAGATAAGATCAACGAATTCAAAATTCAATAAAACTTTTTTTGAGAGTCCCTATTCTGTGCAAAACGGAAGATGGTCAGATATTATTTTTGTGCCTCATAATTTTTATCCAAATCTTATATGGTTGAAAACATATTGAAATTATCTTTCAAATAATATATTATAATATTAATTCCAAGCTATAACGAAAAAGATGTGAAAGAAATACGAAACTCTATCCAAAACTAACACTCTTCCACTATTTTGGCCATATCTTTTTATCTACAGAAGATTTTAATCTGATTTTAATTGGTTGGAAAGAAGACTTCAAGAGCTTTCCAAAGACATATTATATAACTTATTTGGACTTCTTGATCAAAAGATATGATAAAAACAAAATATGCAAAAAACTATCCCAGCGCCAAACGACAGCCTTGTCACCAAACGACAGAGCCATGTGTGATCCCTTTTGTTTTGCGACAGACTCTGTCGTGCGCGACAAGAGATAATTTTATTCCAATTCAAATTCTAACTCTTTTCTATTGTTTTTGAACTATTTTCTCTATAAATAGGGGTCATGTTTCCCCCTTTTTATTCATTCACCAACAACTAACAATCTTCTAATTCTATTATTTTCTCTCTTTAAGCTAGAAGATTATTCTTCCTCCCTCTTTCTAAGCCGTTCTACACCTTTTTACAAAATAAAATATTCCTCATTTACAAGTTCTAGACACACCTAGCCAAGTTCGAAGTTGCCTTCGCCCTAGACGTGAAAGAAAGAGATACAAGGCAACCAAGTAAGTTGTTTTAATTGCTATATCTTTTGAAAGCATGATTATAATTTTATATTAATTCCTAGTGTCATGTTAGGATGCTTTTATTTCTTTCTAGTATCATGTTTAGGTTTCTTCCTATTTCTTCTATCATGTTATTATCATGTTAAGGCTAAAGCTTTGACCTTTAATAATTAGTGACATGATAGGATTTGTTATTAACCTTGTTAGTATCTTGCCTAGGATCTTGGTAATAATGTTATTATGCTTTGAGATCGTGATTATTATGATGATGACTTGTTGTTATTATGTTGCTTGATATATGTTATTTTTGTTATTGCTTGATCACGTCCTCTCTTGCAGAATTAAAGGGAATTTGTACTTGTAATCACGCTTAATAAGATAATTAATAATCTTGTTTAGGCTTATATGATTATAATTCAAGTGGTCGCTAATAATAGTTTTGTTTGTGCATAAATATTCAACCAAAATAGATTAAACAAGTTTAGGATTAATATATTGATTGTATGTTATTCATAAAGCGCACATGAATATGAGAAGAATAAAGTATAGGCCTTTAGGGCAGGTTCAATCTCTTTTAGGTTAGATTTGTACCTTCATCCCCAAATATCCAGTCATGGTTCTAGACCACTATTGAGTTAGCGATCTCATGGATCGTGAAGGGATAAAACCTTAACCTTGTGAACGGTTTACAAGTTCCTAAAACTTGTTGGTGACTCTTTTACTCTAGATTCCTTCCCTTTGGACGCCACCATGCTTAAGTGTATGATCACAGTGGGGCTCAAGTGTGGGTTGCTTGAAATATTCCCTGTAGTTTTTTGGCGACTCCACTGGGGAGGATTTCTATTTTAATTCATAATATTTATTTTGGCAATAATTTAGAATGAGTGGATGAGACTCAAAAAGTTCTAAGTATTCATGAGCGTAATTTTGATTGACATTATTGGCATAAGTATAAAAAAGGTCCGCATTGGAAAGACCATCTGTAATACATCAAAAACATAGGATTTTAACACGTAGTAAATTTGGGAAATATCTTTCACAACTAGGATAAAAAAAACCAATTTGATTCCACGTTTTTCTAACACTGATTTTTCGAAAAGTCAACTTTATGTTGAAGCCAAATTAACAAATAAGCCATTTAATTAGCAGATAAACAGACTGAAGAACTAGAACTTGTTCATAGTGACTTGGGTGATTTTAATAATCACGAGAGCAGAGGAGGTAAAAAGTATTACATTACCTTTGTTGATGAATGTTCACGTTTTTGCATGGTTTATCTTCTTAGGTCTAAGGACGAAGCTGAGAAAATGTTCCTTAAATATAATGATGAGGTAGAAAACCAATTGGACAAGAAGATTAAAAGGGTTAGGAGTGACAGGGGTGGTGAATACAGCTTTGACACTCTTAAGGAATTTTTCGAGCAACTTGGCATTGTACATGAGACGACAACTCTCTATTCACTTAAACAAAAAGGTATAGCTGAAAGGAAAAATAGAACTTTAAAGGATATCACTACTACAAAAAGCGTGTTTTTTTTAATGCTTTTTAGGCTTTTTTCAACACTAAAAAAGTGTCGCTGTAGACACCTAATTGAGTCTCCCCAAAACCAAACCTAGTGATGAATACTTTTCACATAATTGATTATCAAATGAAGTGAAAGTGTGAAAAGTCTTGTGATGCGGTCATTTTAATAAAATACTTTCTTTCAGTTTTCGAAAATATTTCTTTTCCTACTCTTTTTATGAAAATAACCAGTCCAATTTAGTTTGTTATATTATATGGGTCCAATTACAGTTTAGTTTTATGGGGTTTGAAAAGACCTTTCCAACGATATATTATAAGCCCAATTTCGATAACTAATGAGGATGTTATGGTCAAAATACTATACTGGATCCAAACCGGTTTTTCCTACGACCTAATGATCATGTGGAGGGTGCAAAGGTTTAATCCTATTCCTAAACTAATTAGGATTTATTAGAAGCTTCTATAAGTTTCTAAAATATCTGAATTATCCTTTTTTAAAAAGATAAGATCAAAGAATTCGAAATTGAATAAAACTTCTCTTTTTGAGAGTCCTATAATTGGGTTAGAAATTAAACTTCTAGAGATTTTCAATGACATATTACATGAATTATTTAGACTTCTTGATTAAAAGATATGATAAAAACAAATCCGCAAAAAACTGTCCCAGCGCCAAACGATTGAGCCTGTCTCCATGCGTGACTCTTTCGTTTTGCGACATACCCTTTCGCATGCGACAACTCTGCGACAAAACCAATTTTATTCCGATTTTCATATTCTAACTCTTTTCTATCGTTTCCGGACTATTTTCTCTATAAATAGGGTCGTATTTCCCTACTTTTTCACCAACAATCATCAACAAGCTTGATCACCAATCATCTCTATTCTTTTTCTAAGCCTAACCCTTTTCAAAATACATCATACCACAGTCACAAGATTTAGACACACCTAGCCAAGTTCAAAGTTTCCTTTGCCCTAGACGTGAAAGGGATAATTTATGAGGGTTCGGTCCAAAATCCATATTTCAATTATTTAAATTAATTATTTGATTTAATATTTTCCTTGAAGTTACTAACTCGTGTATTTTGTTATTAGAAAGAGATACGAGGCATCCAAGTAAGTTATTTTAATTATTCTTTTGATATAGAAAGCATGCTTATATTATATTAATTTTTAGTATCATGTTAAGATGCTTTTATTGCTTTCTACTATCGTGTTTAGGTTGCTTCCTATTTCTTTCTAATATCATGTTAGTATCATGTTAAGGCTAAAGCTTTGATCTTTATGGTTTAGTGACATGCTATGATTTCTTATTAATCTTGTTAGTATATATCATGCATAGGATCTTGCTAATATTATTATGCATTATTGAGAATATTATTATGATGATGATTTTTATAATGATATTATTATTGTTATTGCTTGATCACGCCCCCTCTTGCAGAATTAAAGGGAATTTGTACTTGTAATCACGCTTAATAAGACAATTAATAATCTTGTTTAGGCTAATATGATTATAATTCAAGTGATCGCCAATAATAATTTTGTTTGTGCATTAATATTCAACCAACATAGATTAAACATTTTTCGGATTAATATATTAATTGTATGTTAGTCAGAAAGCGCACATGAATATGAGAAGAATAAAGTAGAGGCCTATTATTAGGGCAGGATCGATCTCTTTTAGGTTGAATTTGTACCCTCATCCCCGAATATCCAGTCATGATTCCAGACCACTATGTAGTTAGCGATCTCATAGATCGTGAAGGGGTGTAACCTTCACACTGTGAACGATTTACAAGTTCCTAAAACTTGTTGGCGATTCTTTTGCTCTACCTTCCTTCCTTTTGGACGCCACCATGCTTATGTGTATGATTATAGTGGGGCTCAACTGTGGGATGCTTAAAATATTCCCTACAGTTGCAAAAATATTTCTCGATGCTGCTAAAGTCTCGAGAATACGTGAGTCGAGAATTTTGAGAAACAACAAAAACCATCTTGAATATCGACACTTTTCTATGTCCAAAATAATATACGAAGCGTCGAAAACTGCTTATTTCGCGCATTATCTCAAATTTGTCTAATTTTGTAAGGACACTTTTACATGTCCACATATTCAAATTTAGCGACCCTTTTTGTTTTCTTGCTTTTAATCGTGTCAGACTATGGTATGGCGGGAAATTCTTGAAATAGGAAAATGTGCAAAATATATAGACAACAAAAAGCGTCTAGAATTTTTTTTAAAGTTTTTTTTTTCTCTTTTTCAATCTAATTACATTGTTAGCACCATTTATACATTATACCTATATAAATTTATCATAAATTAAATTTATTAACGTTAAAATTAAAATTAAAATGCAGACAAAATTAAAATAAACAAATATTCTATATAACTAGATTAAAAAAATCAACAATAATAATTAAGTACTTAGTTAATTGCCAAATTTATAAAAAGAAATTATTAACAATCACTATAAAAAAAATAAAAAAATAAAAAAAAACTTCGCATATATATTATAGTAACTTGTCCCTAAATATATAGTATAAAATATAAGACTAAAAACCAAAATAGATAGATGATGATGGCCTGATAGACGCTATCATCGTTTGTTTTGATGCCCAAGTGTCCCGGCCTATTCTCTTGTTGCACCTACATTGCCTTTTCCAATCTTATATATATATATATATATATTATATGTAGTATAAATTAGTACATTTAACTGTATAAAGATTCAAAAATTCACATAAATATCAGACTTGACATATGCTCCCTCCATCAGCAGATAACTCTCATGTTTACTACTTTAGCTACCACCGTTTCTCATCATCTATTAAACCCAACAAAAAACTTAAAAGTGACAAAACCCGAAATAGTACTAACAATAGTGGGAAAAGGGAGTTAGTAAATGGAGGATGGCACAGGCCAATTCCAACATAATTATTTCAATTAAAGTATGAGAAGGAGAAAGTACCATTTTTAGAACAGCACATGTAAAACTATAGCAATTGATAGAAAATTGCCTAATGCTAGCATCATAACAATACATAAGCATGATATAACAACCTTCAAAATTATTCTCATATACAGTGTTGGAAATAGGTAATGCAAACGGATGCTCGCGCCTGATCAGGCGGCCCTCGCCCGATCGAGGGGAGGTGGCCAAGGAAAATAGGAGAACTCTCGCGCTCGATCAGGCGGCCCTCGCCCGACCGGGTGACGGACTCGAGTTTTTTACGAGCCCGATCGGGCGGCTTCGCCCGATGGATCGCCTGGGATGGGTTTTCTAGATCGCCTGAGCGGGCGTTGTTCACCCGATCGACTAGGTCTGAAGAAACTTAATCTCGCGCCTGATCGGGCGGCTGCTTGCCCGATCGGGCCCGCCTTTTTCCTAGGCCGGTTTGCTTTGCGTGTTTCCTTTTTTCCGGGACTCATATAAATACGAGCCTTGCCTCTTCATAAGATTCATTCACTTTTTAGCCAAAAGCACAAACCTACATTTGAGATCTGAACAGTTCTTGAGCTATTCCACTCTTCGAGTTCAGGTGCACGGATTACGGAGAGAGTTGCGTTAAACTTGGGGGGCGTGCGTCACTAGGAAACTTGTACCGGTGGTGACGTATTTCGTTTCTAAGGCAGTGGATTTTGTTCCATGGCACAATTGTGAGTTTGGGATCTTCAATCCAAGAAAGTTCTAATCTTTTGTTTGTTATTGATTTCTACAGTTATTTTACCAACAATTTAGAAGCAAAATATTTTATTTATTCTGTTGATATCATGACTACCAATTCTCAAACTCGTCTATACCTAGATTTGTCCAAGGTTGAGTCTCTTGATGGAATTAATTATAAGAGATGGTCACAAAGGATGTTGATTGCTTTTGAACAAGTAGAAATGGATTATGTTTTGTTTAGGGACGCCCCAAAACTTATTGAGCAAACCAATGCCATGATTGAAATTCCTAGTACTCCTGTTCCTAGGAATAAAGAATCTAGCTCTAGTCAAAGGACCACTACTGTCATTGTTAATGAATCTGAAATCAAGAAATTTGATCGTGATAATAAATTTGTTAGAGGTCATCTTTTGAACATCATGAAAAACAACATATTTGATTTGTATGTTAATATGAAATCTGCTAAGGAGATGTGGGAGTCTTTAGAGATGAAATATGGTGTTGATGATGCTGGGAAAAAGAAGTATGTGACTGGAAATTGGTTGAATTTCAAATTGGTTGATACAAAACCTATTATGGACCAAGTCCATGTGTATGAAAATTATGCTGCTGAAATTCTTGCTCAGGGAATGAAGATGTGTGAAATCCTTAAGGCTAATGTTTTGATTGAAAAATTACCTGATTCCTGGTCTGATTATAGAAATCACTTCAAGCATAAAAAGAGGGATTTAACCTTAGAAGAACTTGTGAGCCACATGAAGATTGAGGAAGCCAACAAGCTTAAGGATGTTTCCTCTAAGCCAAAGAATGTGTTAGCAATCAAGGCTAACCTTGTTGAATTTGGTGCTGACTTTGACAAGAAAGCAGGTGATAATCGTGCCAATAAGGGGAGCTCTGAGAAGAAGGGAAATCTCCAAGCTAAGGGCAAGATTGGGAAGAAAGTCACTGTCAAGTGTTGGTCATGTGGTGAAGTGGGGCACTTTGCTTCACAATGCAAAAACAAGAAGAAGAAAAATCTGAAATCGAGTGGAGGAATCAAGGGTCAGGCTCACCTAGTTGAGAATAAGGATGAAGATGTCATCGCTGCAGTTGTCTCTAAAGTCAACCTGGTTGAGAACAACAGTGAATGGATCGTGTACACTGGTGCATCTAAACACTTCTGTGCTATCAAGGACCTGTTTGTCAGTATGGAAGAAGCAAAGGAAGGTGAACAAGTCTACATGGGAAATTCAAGCAGCTCTGAGGTACTTGGAAAGGGCAAAGTGGTTCTGAAGCTGACTTCAGGGAAGACCTTGGCTCTTCACAATGTGCTGTATGTTCCTTCTCTTCGTAGAAATTTAATTTTTGGTGCTTTGTTGAACAAAGTAGGAGTTAAGTTAGTTTTTGATGCAAATAAACTTTGTGTTAACCCGTAATGGGGAGTATGTTGGAAAGGGTTACCTTAGTGGGGGCCTATTTGTTCTTGAGATTGTAACTGTTCCTTCAATGAATAAGATTTCTACTTCTGCTTATATTGTTGAGTCCTTTGAATTATGGCATAGTAAATTGGGTCATGTTGGTGCAACAAAATTGAAACAAATGAAAAGTTTAAATTTGCTCCCAAATATGTCATTAGATGGATTTGAAAAATGTGAAGTATGTGCGGAGTCTAAATTCGTGAAGAAACCCTACAAATATGTCACGAAGAGAGAGACCACACCACTTGAGCTAATTCATTCAGATTTAGCAGACTTTAAGAACTTGGAAAGTAGAGGCGGAAAACGCTACTATATCACCTTCATTGATGATTGTTCGAGATATAGCAAGGTGTATCTTTTAAGGACGAAGGATGAAGCTGAGTCCAAGTTTCTTCTGTATAAGGCAGAAGTAGAAAATCAGTTGGTGCGGAAAATAAAGAGAGTTTGCTCAGATAGGGGTGGAGAGTATGGCTCCGATTTCCTCAAGGACTTATGTGAAAGTGAGGGAATCATTCACGAAGTATCTGCCCCGTATACTCCGCAGCAAAATGGTGTGGCAGAGAGGAAAAATAGGACCTTGAAGGAAATTATGAATGCAATGCTCCTGAGTTCCAGGTTGCTAGACAAATTGTGAGGTGAAGCGGTTCTATCAGCTAATTATGTACAGAACAGAGTAACTCACAAGAATTTAGACAAGACTCCATATGAAATATGGAAGGGTTATGCCCCAAAATTGAATCACATGAAAGTGTGGGGGTGTCTAGCTAAGGTGGGCTATCCATCGTTCAAGCGCTCAACTATAGGTTCTAGGACCTATGATACAATATTCATTAGCTATGTTGAGAATAGTGTTGCATACAGGTTTATGAGTCTGGAAGATCGCTTTATATCTGAATCTCGTGATGCAGAGTTCTTTAAACAGGTATTTCCTTTGAAGAAAAACTTAGTTACTAACGATGTTTCTTCAGTTTGTTCATCTGCAGAGCCAGAAGATGCTTCCCCTAGGATTGAAAGTGAGATTCAACCTAGGAGAAGTAAACGGCAAAGAGTGGAGACAAGCTTTGAACCTGATTTCCTAACAACCTTTATAGTAGAGTGCGGAAATCTAGGTGAATTCGAAGATGATCTAGATGAGATCATGCTATGTCTACAGGTTGTGGATGAAGATCCAAAATCGTTTGAAGAAGCTATGAGTTCAGTAGATGCAACCTTCTGGAAGGAAGCTGTGAACAGTGAGCTTGACTCAATCATGTCCAATGGGACCTGGGAGCTTGTGGACCTGCCAAAAGGGAGCAGAGCTATTGGGTGCAAGTGGATTTTCAAGAGAAAAATGAGAACCGACGGCACCGTGGAAAGGTTCAAAGCTAGATTGGTGATAAGAGGATTCACTCAAAAATTTGGCCTTAATTATTTTTATACTTATTCTCCTGTGACTAAAATTGCCACTATTCGTGTTTTGTTTGCCTTAGCTTCATCTTACAACTTGATTGTGCATCAGATGAATGTTAAGACAACCTTTTTGAATGGCGATTTGGAGGAGGAGATCTACATGGAGCAACCTCCGGGTTTTGTAGTTCCTGGCATGGAGAATAGGGTGTGCAGACTAAAGAAATCCTTGTATGGCTTGAAACAAGCTCGAAGCAATGGTATGAAAAATTTCATAAAACTGTTCTTAGTTTTGGTTTTGTCATCAATGGTAGTGATGCATGTGTGTACTCTAAGATGTTTGGTGCGCAATGCGTGATATTATGCCTGTACGTTGACGACATGCTCCTGTTTGGCACAAACATGTATGTCATAAATGAAACTAAGAAGTATTTGAATTCAAAGTTTGAGATGAAGTATTTGGGAGAGGTAGATGTGATCCTTGGTGTTAAAGTTACTAAAACCAAGAAAGGGTATTTTCTATCTCAGTCTCATTATGTGGAGAAAATTCTGAAGAACTTTAATTGTTTTGATTTGCCTCCATTGAGAACGCCCTTTGACCCTTCTGGAACTTTGGTGAAAAATGTGGGGGACGGTGTGTCTCAAACTGAATATGCTAAGGTGCTTGGTAGTCTGATGTTTTTGATGAACTGGACTCGCCCTGATATTGCTTTTGCAGTTAGTAGACTTTGTCGCTATACTCATTGTCCTAGTGAGCAACATTGGGTTGCTTTGAGGCGTGTGCTCAGATATCTATGTGGAACCGTGTCTTGGGGATTGAATTTTGTTGGTCATCCTTTGGTTCTTGAAGGGTATTGTGATGCAAATTGGGTAACAGACAGCGATGAAACAAGTTCTACAAGTGGCTATGTGTTTACCCTTAGTGGGGGGGCAGTTTCATGGAAGTCTGGAAAGCAGACATGTATAGCTCGATCGACAATGGAAGCTGAGTTCATCGCATTGGATCTTGCTACACAAGAGGCAGATTGGTTAAGAAATTTGCTTATTGATATTCCTTTGTGGGGGAAGCCGTCACCGTCTGTGTCTATGCATTGTGATTCACAAGCTACTATATGTGTTGCTAAAAACAACGTTTACAATGGTAAGAAAAGACACATAAGAGTCAGACACGAGTCTGTGAGGCAGTTTATTGTGAATGGGGTTATTTCGTTGGACTATGTTCAAACAGAGAAAAACCTGGCAGATCCTTTTACTAAGGGATTATGTCGTAGACTAGTGGTGGAGTTATCAACTGGTATGGGTTTAGGACCTATGTTGTAATGACTTGAAGTGGTAGCTATACAAGCTATGTGACATGATACTTTGGTTTTAATAAATCTAGAACCAGTTTTGGTTTATTTGTTTCATTGACATAAGTCATGTGGATTTGTTATTTATGTATCATGTGTTTGAATCTATTACTCTATAAGAGTGGTAAGTTTTACCAGTTAAATTCTGCTAGGATGATTTTGTCTCTTAATGTCATTAGTCCAGTTGTTTTTCTGAGCAGGGATAGATGGAGGTTCTTAAGAGAGTTAAGACCTTTGTCCCAATAGCTCTTGAAACAGGATAGATAATGACACCGGAAGTTGAAGGGTTGAACTTATGTTCTTAATGTTCTAGTTCCATTGCATGTAATTCTCTAGTTTGCAAGGTGCTTAAACATGTTTAAGCCTGCAGGGAAAGACCTTTGAATTTGCTGGGAACGTGTGTGAATAACACATAGGATGAACACCTACGTGAGTACGAGAGGTGGCCTCTCTCAAGGGAAGGCTGGAGTATTGTTTTCCTGAAGTACTCATGAGAGCCCAAGTGTTGGCCAAGATTGGCGGAGTTGCTTAAGCTCTAAAGTCAAGGTAAGTGTATTCAAGGTCCCTTCCTCGCTCCTAGGAGTTCAAATCTTAGGATACTCACTAAGGAAGTGTTGAAAACCTTGTGCACTAATGTGTTAGTTCAAACCTTTGGATACTAGCATTTAAGTACAAAGACTTCTATTTACTGTTCAGATTTCATGTTGAAGATCCGCTCGCATTAGTGGGAGATTGTTGGAAATAGGTAATGCAAACGGATGCTCGCGCCCGATCGGGCGGAGGTGGCCAAGGAAAATAGGAGAACTCTCGCGCCCGATTGGGCGGCCCTTGCCCGACCGGGTGACGGACTCGAGTTTTTGACGAGCCCGATCAGGCGGCTTCGCTCGATGGCTCGCCCGGGATGGGTTTTCCAGATCGCTCGACCGGGCGGTGTTCGCCCAATCGACCAGGTCTGGAGAAACTTAATCTCACGCCCGATCGGGCGGCTGCTTGCCCGATTGGGCCCGCCTTTTTCCTAGGTTGGTTTGCTTTGCGTGTTTCCTTTTTTCCGGGACTCATATAAATATGAGCCTTGCCTCCTCATAAGATTCATTCACTTTTTAGCCGAAAACACAAACCTACCATTTGAGATCTGAATAGTTCTTGAGCTATTCCACTCTTCGAGTTCGGGTGCACGGATTACGGAGAGAGTTACGTTAAACTTGGGAGGAGTGCGTCACTAGGAAACTTGTACCGGGGGTGGCGTATTTCGCTTCTAAGGCAGTGGATTTTGATCCACGGCGCGACTGTGAGTTTGGGATCTTCAATCTAGGAAAGTTCTAATCTTTTGTTTGTTATTGATTTCAACAGTTATTTTACCAACATACAGTACATTGTACAATAAGGCCCAGGACAGCCATGGATTATAAATCTTAATATGTTGTACAGAAATTATGAACCGAAGTAGGTGGTACTTGAAAGCAAGATCATGTTTGTGTACATACTTGAGAAGCTTTATCTCATCAAGACTGGTAAAAAAAATCCTTATTGTTCTTGATAATCTTAACATAAACATCAATGCCTATGTGCAGGTCATGTGTTTGATTATCTTTACTAAATGTAACATGGTAGCACCCTACTATGACTGAATTTAATACTACATGAAAATTTTTGTCCTCTTCAAAGCCAATTAAAAGCGTGAACCATTGTACACAAGTAAAATGTTAAAGAACCATAAATGCTAAAGAACCATTGTACACAAGCCAATTAAAATGCTAAAGAAACATAAATGCTAAAGAACCATTGTACACAAGCACGAACCATTATACAGAAGTAAACTTGACGGTACTAGAATGATACTCCAAAATAATTTAATGCTATGTTTGGATAACAAATTAGAAGGGAAATGGAAGGAAGGGAAATAGGAGGAAGGGGAAGGAAGGGAAAGTGGGGGAAATGATGAGCTCCATTTTCCCTTCAAATCTCTCCACTTTTGAAGGGATGGTCTTTATTAAAGGAGGAGGGAAAATGGATCCCTCCCTCCCCATCCCCTTCCCACCCCCAACATATTATCCAAACAAGGAAGTTTATCTCCCTCCCTTTCCCTTCCCTTCCCTTCCTTTCCTTCCATTTTTTGTTATCCAAACATAGCCTAAAGGAAGTAAACCAATACAGGAACCAACCAAACACGACCACCTCAATCTAATACAACCCCACACAAAGGCACTACCACCCTCACCAACACGCTATTAACCAGCGCCACCAAAATCAGCTATACATAAACTATGCAGGCTAAACCCATAAACTATGCAGGCTGACAAGAACAATATGAACCTAAGTTTTACAAAAATTATTAAATCCCTTGTTCTGGTTTGTTCTGTTCAAGGGAGTTTTCAATGAATTGTTAAAATGTTGTTCAGGGTCAGTCTATTTTTCATCAGCTTAATAAAAAAATTACTCAATTCAATACGTGCCAAAGAAATAATTCATCAAATATAAATAGGGACTCACTAGCATCCAGACACAACACATCACTAGTACTTTGTTATAAAGAGAAATATGACTTTGTTACCTAGTGGTTTGCCATTTCTAAGAATTCAGATGTTTTGTGTAGAAGAATTGAAGATGTATTCCCTTGACGAGCTGCATCTACAATATGAGAAAACTGTCTAACAAGTGCTTTATGAAGAAAATTATTGTGTTTGACTTGCTCTTCCAGCTTTTCATTTTCTTGAGATAATGTGTCATTTTTTTTTTTTGTGCAAAGCAGTCATTTCTTCTTTAACACTACCCATTACAATAGTCCTTCTTTGAACTTTCCATACCTTTCCTACCTTAACACACCATGCACCCCATAAATTTCCCCCTTTTTAACCCCTAGTCCGTAACCCACAAGATGATCTTGAATCTCATCGCGATATATAGTTTGCTGAAACGCTTCATCTTTTAGCTCTTATCTAGACATCTTAAGGTGCATCGTCCTCAACTCTTCAACATTAGCTTTAATATCGTCCTATACCAACATTTAGGAGTAATGTAAAACCACAAAATAACACAAAATCTGCACAAAATCATACCAGAAATTTGTACAACAATATATACTGCATAGAAAAACGAGCATTAAAGATATATACAACAATATATACTGCATAGAAAAAGGCATGCTCTTACTAACATCCTAAGAAAATATAAATGACATACATATTCCATACATGATAAGCTTGTTGGTTTGCAAAACTTTTAGAGTCAGATCTATGAAACTGGTTTTGAGACGCTCGTGCTTTTTTACCGCGTACTGACATAATCTACACTCACATTTTCAAATTTTTAGTTAGAGATTAATTAACGTTTAATATAGTAAACAATATGCTAAATATCTTCCTTACTTTCCTGTAATCTGAACCCCAATATTTCACCAACTTAACCCAATTACTACCGGTAATTCCATGTGGCATATGATTACAAATCTCATCCGATTTCTTATCTAATGGCTTGTAATAAATCAGTTTCAAAGAGTATTTGAACTGCCTCCAATATTTATTGGCACGCTTGAGAGCTTGGTTGTCATATTCCGCACTAGGAGGAATCACAAAGCGGTCCTTTAGTAAAATAATTAGTTATAAATATAATTCAGTAAGTAATCTATTAGAAGTAAGAGACAAGCATAGTATGTATGTTTTGGCAATGAAGGCGATGGCTAAGGTGCGAATATACTTACTCTTATGTTTGTAATTATATTCCCTTTGAAATGCTTGTCGATTGCATGTCAATCTTTTTCCTCAACTGGGCAATGTGACTCCATCTTCGCTATCATACTAATGAATTCAACCAAAAATTGTCTACTTTTCCTAATTATCGGCTGGCATAAATCATTAAATTCGACATAATACTGGACGACGTTATTACTTCAAACGCCAATTGGCAGAATAATACCACTTACTAATGTAGTAATATAGTATTACCCTTGGGATCTAAATAAAATAACAAAATTAAGTCAAAAGAAATAACCAGTTTAAGATATTTGTGAAACAGTGAGGATTGGCATGCAAATTTAATGGCAAGTAGCAAGTTATATTATCAGTTATATAGAATCTTAAATGGATATGCAATAAAAATCATTAGTAAATCAATCATGGTGAAAAGCCGAGAAATCAACTTCAACAACCAATAAACTAACTCGATTCATCTGACATTACAAATAAATTACTGCAATTGCACTTTAGAAACTGATATCATCTAACAACAAGCAGCAGCAACAGGACACAAACAACCCACAACAAAAAGCAGCAACAGACAATTAAAGCAACTATGACATAATAGGGCTTGGCCTTTGAGAGTTCTATTTTGGCATCTTCCGGAAGTGAAAAAAAGTAGTTAGTTTAGCAATTAAAGATTAGTCATTAGTCACACTCTGCTCTTAGGATGTTCACCTATTCAGATTAAAGTAGTACTAGGAAGAATTTAATTAACTTATCATGTTAACATATCAACATATACCTCATATATGGGGCTCTTACTAGCAGTAAATGAGAGGGGGGGTCTGTACTAAACATAAGATTTAGTTCACACAGAGTAGATTACAATGAACCACCCACTACCCTTACCAGTTATAGTGGTGTACGGTAGGAGACAGAAACAGAGGTAGCAGATGCATCAGAATGCAGCAGCATACAACCACTACTAGCAGAAGCAACGTAGGCAACAACGATTCTTTAAAGTGGTAGGCACGTTTGTATTATTAGCTATTATACTGTAGGTAATTTAGCAAGAAGACAAGGGATAGTGAAGTAGCAATTAAGGCAGTAGGCCACTTATGTATTACAATTAAGTAGTATAAATAGAACTAGCCTAAGAGAGAGTAATCATCTAGAAATTTTTTATTGAGAAACCCTGAAGAGTTATGACTTAAAGCCATTGTTATGTACGCAAGCTTGATGCTAATTAATCAAACTGAACCTTATGTCCATATATTGCTGTTTAAACCCCCACGTTTGTTGCATAGATCACATTTCAGAATACCATGGAAGTGCAAGAATAAGGGTATAAGCATAGAACAAACGACTCACTTCATTGATTCTCAAGCATAATTCTTTCATTTAGTGTTCCTTTACCTCGAAGTTAACAGGCACATATCATGCAAAAAAAAGTCATTTAGCAAACATGACATATACTCTATGCCCACTAAGTTATTTTGTGAGTTGATATAGATTATGCTTGTAAGAACTTGGCCAATAAACAAGCAATACTCTTATTATAACTCATCTAATAAAATTTTCAGTTTTCCATTAGAACAGAGGATATATTGATAGTAATTTTGACAGCATAAAAAAGTTAACAATGCCAATTATGCGCTTATTAGAATTACAACAGTTTCCCTCATATAGCCTAAATAAGTGAAAGCATGATCGCCATGATGGTCAAAATACAGGGAAACTAGATAATGCAATGACTGATTACTCAATATAAAATCCCTGGAATTGACTAAATGTTATATAGCCCTCACATCATATGCAACTATAAACTCAATCTTACTAAGACCAAAATTAAAAGACTTTATCCATCACTTTTCCAACAACATTATTCAATCATTGGTAATAGTACTGATGCAACACATGATCTGCAAATGTGAGTCGCAATAAACATAATAAACATGGGGGAAAGTCAAAGATAATGCATTTTAGCTTCAACGGAATATATTTTATGGATTCGATAAATTTATATTATTGAAGCTCACTAATTAGATTGGGTTTAACAAACTTCTAACTTGCAAAAATGGTACCAAGAAACAAGCAAAATACTCATTATAACCACATATGATTAAATTTCTTTATATGCTCAAAATTCATGAATCAAGTTTCATGCTCGGTTACCTATGGTTAGAACCTACTCCTTGTCGTCAAAATCTATGTCTATAGGACAATCCGAAAGTGCTTTTGGTCGTAAAGACTTAGATTGTTTCGGGATCTCTTCTGATTCGTTTCCACCTTTTTATATTTCTTGGTTCTTCTGTGCAGCTATTGCTGAAGTTTTAACATCACCTGTTTCACGGTTCTAGATTCCTCGTGTCACTGGTTTTGGGCACTTAGGAGGTTTGTGAGAAGTAGAAGGGGAGTTCAATGATTCTGGTGCAATTGAATGTGGAATATTAGGTGGGATATTAGCTGAGACTAAAAATGAAACTTTTGTTGGGTATTTTTTCTGATGACCTTGAGTAACTGCTTCCTTAACTGAATTCAATTTTGAACCAAGAGGGGTTTTCCAAATGGATCCTAAATTATTAGGTGGTGGATAGTCACATTTTGTAGTGGTAATGGGTGGAGAAAAAGGTCCCCATTTGTCATCCCTAAGAACCTCAGTTTGTGGTGACTTTCTAGCTTGTTTTTTGGTGTGTTGTGAAGGTTTAGTAGCAGAAGAAGTATGTGCAGTAGTGACAATTGGTGACTGTGATGATACTGGATCATGTGACTTGGCTATGGCAGCAAGTATGTCCCTTGCACTCTTGCTTCGTTAAGTCATATTTTACCTGATAAAACCGCAAGATAAGTTATTAAAAAGAACAGTAATAAAAAATCATTTAAGTGTGACAATAAGATATATACATCCGAACCGAAAATGAAATAAGAAACCATGCAAGACAACAAAAATATTAAACCAAGATAACAAAAGTATTAGTATATATAAACTAAAGTATGAAATAAGAAAAACAAATGAGCAATATACTAGAGTTAAAATAAGAAATAAGTATTGAATATAGTAAGTACAATTAATTAAAACTGATGAAATAAGAAGAACAACAGTGTATAAAATAAATTAAAGCTGATTTAAGAAACAAGAACAACAATACTTATTCTCAGGATTATCAAGACATTGACAATATTGTGAATTATTGCAATATGAGATATTAGGAAAATCCAACACTGAAAGTTACAAAAAAATTATTAAGGTACATCAAACAAGTCCCTAGGCTTCGTCTTCACAACATGACACCACATTTTTTGTATCTCATCGTTAACATAACAAACTTGACACGAACAAATGGATGATCATGCAAAAATCAATTAGTGTGCATCAATTTTGAGAAATTGATATGAACACCTCCATTCGACTTTGTTTTGACACCCTTATGAATATTGACCTAATCATAACGAAACAATACAACCTTAAAAGAACCATAATAATCTAATTAAAAAATTTCTTTGAGTTTTCCATAATATTCTTGACCTTTGGCTTCCAACATGACTCTTGAATTTTGAGTTGTTCAAAATCACTCACGATCCGCAATATCAAATTTGTAACCATTGATAATAACACTTTTCATCTTTTTCCCGCGGTTACCCAAGCCAGTAGCTAAGGCCTTTCTTAACTTTCCTTCTACCGTTCTATCATCTAAATTATGAACTTATAATTTGAGAATAATAAAGTTAGACAAATATAGTTGTATAAAATGAAATTAAAAACAAACCCTAAATGTAAAAGCATATAAATTGGCTTTGTAACCAATATGTGAATTCATTAATTATGCACCGATTTTAATAGAATCATTATCTTGAGATCCTCCAACGTCATTCTCTTGCCGTTTTTGTTTTATAAACTCACTATTGAGATTGAAAATGTTATGTTAATAACAAGTAAATATTCAACGCTTTAAAGAAACACATAATGCTACTTACTCAAGCACCGGTGTCAGTTCATCAAAATGAAGTAAAACATAGAGATGTGCATGCTTTAAATTCTATCATCTAAACAGATATTATCTTTCTTTCCAATGACGCGACCACAAGAATTATACAGATAGTTGTCAACGTTTGATACACCATCTTCATTCCTTCTAGGTCTATTCAATATAGTCTCAACACTTTCTAAATATCTCAAATAAAATGCAATTATCTCCCACAAAAGGTAACCTTCCGCTATAGATCCTTCCGGTTGTGCTTTATTGCTTACATGAGATTTTAAAACGGCCAAGTACCTTTAATTATAATTGATAACGATTATTGATGTGAATTTTAAAGATTAAAGAAATTTTGGAAAAATTATTATTTAAAAAATATGAAATCATAATAATAATAATAATAATAATAATAATAATAATAATAATAATAATAATAATAATAATAATAATAATAATAAGTTATAAAATGACCTTTCAATAGGATACATCCATCTGAAATGAACCAGTCTGCCAAGTACCTCATCCACTAGATGAATTAGTAGATGAACCATGATAGAAAAAAATGTTGGTAAAAATTCTTTCTCTAAATTGCAAAGAGTCAATACGAGCTTTGATTGAATGGTATCTAATTCTCTTGTATCTATAGTTGTTGAACATATCTTTTTTAAAAAGTCTGACAACTCCTAAAGAAAGTCAATCACTTTTGTGGCATTCGACGCCCTTAAAGCAACCGGGAGGATATCTTGCATGAGAATATGATGGTCGTGACTTTTCATATTAATAAGTTTCCGCTGCTTTAAATTCACACATATTTGGAAATTAGATCCATATCCATCAGGAAATTTCATATTTTTCAAGACTTTCAAAGATTGTTCTTTCTCCTCATTAGACATGGTGTATGCAGCCGGCGGGATATAAATTTAAGGGTTAATCCATAGATGAGGCTTTTATATTCAACTTCTTTAGCGCTTCTCTACCAATCTCATCATCAATACTATTATTCATATCTAAAAGAGTTCCTAATAAAATATCAGACATATTCTTTTTAATGTGCATAACATCTAAATTAAATTATGTCTAAGAGGATTATGCAACCAATACTCTAATTCAAAAAATGTACGTTTCTTTTTCTACATAACATCATCACCATCGGGATCGCAATCATCATCAAGTTCTTTGGCAGCTTTTCTCCCTCTTTTTTAGGAACTTTTTTTACTTCCCATATACATACTTTACCCGTTTTGTTGCTTCAAAACTTCGGTCCCGCTAGTACGAATCGGAGAAATACCATATTCTTCTTTCCCATTAAACAAATTAGCTTGTTAACGATATGGGTGATCGATAGTATGGGTGAGCAAACCGAGTACCCGGTCAAAATTTTAGAACCCGGACTTGGAATTGGTTGGAATCGGGTACTAAAATTCGGATCCAGAATTGGAATTGGTTCAACCGAGTCCTAAAATTTAGGAATTGGTATAGGAACTACCGGGTACCAGTTCCGGTTCTGGGTACCCACTAATTTATGTAATTGTTAAAATATAATATAAATTATAATTCTTATTTTAGTTAGGTCCATTTTTAGCGTTTAATACTTATTATATAGTTATATTTATATATGCATTAAGCTATTTGTATTTATGTTAGGTATTAATAATACCTTTTTAATTTAAAAATTTGATACATTCAACATATTTTTATTATTTAAAATTTATTCAGTTTAGCATATATTAGGTAACCGGGTACCCAACCGGTTCCGGTTCCAAAAAGTTGAGAATTTGAATTGGGATTGGTTATAACTTGATCCTTAATTTATTGCCCATAATTGGAACCACCGGGTCCAATTCCGGTTCCGGACCCGTCGGTTCCTAACTAGTTCCAATTTCAATTCTGGGTACTTGGAATTTTTGCTCACCCCTTATCAATAGGCATCCATTTTTGATACCAAGGGTAGATAATTTTGCCACCAAAATCTATTTGAATACGTAGAATGCGTGCAAGAAGGACAAGCTTTGTAGACTTATGTACTCCAACCTAAGAGCATGGCATGCGTCGGAAAGTCATTAATAATAGAAATTGGTAGAGAAGCGTCGGAAAGTAGGGCTGCTTGCATTTTTAAATTGCTTCTACTGTAAGAATCTAAAGCATCAACACTTTCCCACAACAATTTAAATTCATGGATTAGTGGTTGCAAGTACACATTAATATCCATACCGAGACCAAATTTACCAGGAATAATTATAGAAAGAATAAAGGATGATTATTTCATGCAAAGCCATGGTGGTAAATTATAAGGAATAAGGACCACCTGCCATGTGTTATAATTTGTATTCATAAGACGATATGGATTAAAACTGTCACTCACTGGGCCGAATATAACACTACGAGGATTAGCAGCAAACTCTTTATATTTTTCATCAAATTTTTTTCAAGCCTCGCCATCAGCAGGGTGTTGTAGAATCTTATCATCCTTACAATTAAAGAGCCATCTTATGTCCTCTGCAATTTTAGATTACATGTAAAGCCTCTTTAATCTAGGGATAAGGGCAAAGTACTACATTACTTTAGCTAACTCGCCTTTCTTACATGCTTCATTTCCTTTCTCATTTACATCACCCTCCTTTCCTTTCACACTTTTCCACCTTCATGTACGACATATATGACACGCACTTTTATCTGCGAATTCTCCCCTATATAACATGTAGTCATTTGGACATGCATGGATTTTCTCATATCCTAAACCCAAATAATTTATTATCTCCATGCCTTCATAATAAGATGATGGAAAATCCTTAATAATAGGAAACACGTCAATTAGAATTTCAAGTAATTTATTAATTAACTCGGAAGACCAATGGAACATACACTGATACAAGTGCAATAGAAATTATAGTTTTCTAAGTAAATATACAACTCCAAGGCACATATTTTCCAAGTAAATAAAAGACAGTATCACGTGAAACATCCAATTAGGGAAACCTAAGCAAGCCTACTCATTGGAAATAAGTATATGACATGCAACACTAATTAAGTCAGAATCTTTAAAAATGTATTCTACTTTCCCAAAACTCTTTAAGTTCAATTTCACTAAGTGAGCTAATATCTAAGTAAGAGTGTACCTTTTTTTGTCGCAAAAGTACAGTAAGAGCATACATTCTGTGCGAATCCAAATGTTGAACAAGGCTGAAAAAACTAAAAAGATAGTGTTAGTAAGCTTTTACATTTTGAAGGATGCAAAGCCTGAGATGAAACTAATAAAACTAGGTTGAGATGCAAGAAATTAGATACGAAAACACTTAAATAGAAGGAATAAACCAATTTGAACCAAAACAGACCAATCCGAAAAAACAGCCTAATTTAATAGCAAATAAACTCCAAAAATTCTGAGATTTTTATGCAGAAAGTAGATAGAAAAACACCTAAATTTTAAATAGAATCACCTAAAAATCTTCTCTAACGAAGGGGAATGAGCCAAACAAAGTCATCACTCTCAACAGCTTCTACGAAAATTAATGAGAATTGTGGGACGAAAAATAATGCGATCATGCTCAATATTAGCCTATACATATAAAGACATCACAATTATAGACATTTGAGACAAAAGCTTCTACAATTATACATTTCAGACAAAAACTTCTACAGTTATGCAAAATTATATTCTGTACATATAAAGATATCACAGAGTATTTGCCAGGCCATAGTTTTCTCTAGCAGTAGCTACAACTTAGCCAAGCCACCTGCAACAGCATCCTTAGCAAGGCAGGGCGGCAGAAGCCAAAAATAACCCAACCTCATCCCACCACAAATTGAAAATGCAAGCCAAAAATATTAGCCTTGGAGTTGTATTTAACAGCCATGCCACCAAAGAGGAATATTACATTACCCTTTAGAAGCATCCAAGCAATCTACCAATTCATTAAAGCACACGATATGAATAATCAATTGTATTCTTAGAAGTTAGAAGAATCCAAGCAATCAACCAATTAATTCACATATGTATAACTACTTGAATTAAAGCAAGACAAAATAATTTGAATGGAAAAGGTAAAGATAATGTGAAGGAAATTGGTTTGCAAAAGCATGTAGCACTTAATATAAAGTGAATGGAGGAAGAGGATCTTCGTGGACAACCACAAGAATAAATCCTTGGTTCACTCACTCAACCCCATCTATTAATGCTCTAGCATTGGTCTTCAGGATTCTTATTATTCTGGAATCCCTCAAACTCGCTGATAAAAAACTTATTTTGTTTCACCAAAGCAAAGCAAACGATTACAATCAAGTGCAAGCTCGACTAGCTGATAAGCCACTGCACACAAGTATAAATTACTGGATGGTTACTGTAGGGAATATTTCAAGCATTACCCTAAACTTGGACCCCACTGTGATCATACACTTAAGCATGGTGGCGTCCAAGGGGAATGGAGCTAGAGGAAAAGAGTCGCCAACAAGTTTTAGGAACTTGTAAACCGTTCATAGGGTGAAGGTTACACCCCTTAACGATCCGTGATATCGTTAACCCCAATAGGTCTGGAATCATGACTGGAGGTTTGGGGATGAAGGTACAAATTCAATCTAAAAGAGAAAGAATTCGCCCTAATAATAGGCCTCTACTTTATTCTTCTCGTATTCATGTACGCTTTCTGACTAACATGCAATCATTAAGTTTACCCTAAACCTGTTTAATCTATGTTGGTTGAATATTAATGCACAAATAAAACTATTATTGGAGATCACTTGATTTATAATCAAATCAACCCTAAACAAGATTATTAATTATCTTATTAAGCGTGATTACAAGTACAAATTCTCTTTAAACATGCATAAAAGGTGTGATCAAGCAATAACAAATAATAAATATAATCAAGCAACATAATAATCAAAATCATCATAATAAAATCATGATAATAATAATAACCATAATAATAATAATAATAATAATAATAATAATAATAATAATAATAATAATTATTATTATTATTATTATTATTATAACAATCATAATAACCATAATTAAAATAATCATGTTAAAGCATAATAATAGCAAGATCCCAGGCATGATACTAACAAGATTAATAACAAACCCTAGCATGTCACTAAATAATAAAAATTAAAGCTTTAACCTTAACATGATATTAAGAAAGAAAATAGGAAGCATCATAGAAATCATAATTGATATAAGAAACTTATTTTTTACCCTAAATATCATACTTAGAAAAGCAGCCTCACATGATAATAGAAAAAGCATCCTAACATGATACTAGGAAAAGTATCCTAACATGATATTAGGAATCAATAAAACAATCTAAACATGATTTCTATATCAAGATATCAATTAAACAATTAAAGTACTTACTTGGATGCTTCGTACCTCTTTCTAATAACAGAATACACACGTTAGTAAATTCAAGGAAAACAATAAATTAAAGAATTAAATTAAATAATTGAAATAGAGATTTAGGATAAAACCCTTAGAAATATCAAACCTTTCACGTCTAAGGCGAAGGCAACTTCGAATTGGGCTTGGTGTGTCTAGTGCTAATGTATGAGGAATTTTGTTTGTAAAAGGGTAAACTTAAAAATAGAGAGAAAAAGCTTTAGCTAAGAGAGAGAGAAGGGAATTAGAGAATTATGGTTGAGAGTTGATCATTAAAAACGGTGGTCTAAGGACGCTATTTATAACGATAACAGTCCAGATTTGATAAAAAAGAATCAGTTTGAAGAGGAATAAAACACGCCGCAGTCACCACAACACCCCTTGTCGCCGTGCGACATTGTCATTCGCCGCACAGCAGAGTTTGTCGCCGCGCGAATGGCCTGTCGTCCGGCGCAGCATGACAGTTTTTACGGATTTTGTTTTAAAAATATCTTTTGACCTAGAATTCTAAATAAGTCATATAATATGTCGTTGGAAAGATCTTGAAGTCTAATTTCCAACCCAATTAAAATCAGATTAGAATCTTTTGTAGATAAAACGATATGGCAGAAATAGTGGAATGGTGTCAGTTTTAGATAGAGTTTCGTATCTCATTCATATCTTTTTTGTTATAGCTCGGATTTAATATTATAACATATCATTGGAAAGATAATTTCAAGTTCTATCCAACTTTATAAGATTTGTCTCAAGATCATATGGCATGAGAATAATATCTAAATATATTCCATTTCGTACAAAACAAGGATTCTCAAACGGAGTAGTTTTATTTAATTTCAAACTCCTTGAAACATAATTATCAATCCTAAATCCATTAGGATTTAAGAGAACCTTCTAGAGTATTATAGCAAACTATAATCAATCCTAATAGCTTTAGGAATGATAATTAATAATAGGCCCTCCTTTAGATCATTAAGCCGCATATAAGCACTATCCAACTACATTATTATCGGATCCTTATCATGGACCAAACTAAACTTGAATGCACGTTTTTCATAAATAGGGTAAGAAAAGAAATATTTTCAAAAACAGAAAGAAGAAATATTTTAATAAAAACATCCTCGTCACTAGACTTTTCACACTTTCGCTTTGTTCGATAATCAAATGACATGAAAGGTATTCATTACCGGGTTTTGTTTTGGGGAGACACATTTGGGTGTCTACAGAAGTGCCCACTTTAACTGAGTTTGGAGAAACGCAAATTTCGAAAACAAAAGTCAAAGTATCGATAGGGACGGAGAATGATTCAGAACATTCTACAATCATAAATCATTATTGTAACGCCGATACCTGCAAACTAGTGTTAGGTAAAACAGATAAGAGAGTTAAAAAATGCGTATCTTGCACCGTCGAGTACACGTCTCTAGGGTAACCGATTTGTTATCACATTTGTTGTTGTGACAACCTTTCCAATCATAGCGAAAGCTATCGAAGACAGCCTCATCATGAACCGCTCTTCTCAAATCTTAGTGAAAACCTCCACAATTCTAGCGAATTCCATCGAAGACCGCCTATCTCGTGCTATCTTCTCAAATCTTGGTGACAACCTCCACAATCTTAGCGAATGTCGTCGAAGACCGCCCATCTCGTGTTATCTTCTCAAATCTTTGTGACAACCTCCACAATCTTAGCAAATGTCGTCGAAGACCGCCCATCTCGTGCTATCTTCTCAAATCTTGGGGATAACCTCCACAATCTTAGCGAATGCCATCGAAGACTACCCATCTCGTGCTATCTTCTCAAATCTATGTGACAACCTCCTTAATCTTAGTGAACGTTGTTGAAGATAACTTCACTTAAAGTCATCCTTAGTTGTTGCGATAATATTCCGAAGAAAACCACCGAAAATCAAAGCTTGTGGATCCTTAATGCTGCTTGAATTTTGCTGTTGTAGATACTTGCTTAAATTGCTATTGTGCCAGTACGTCGGCGCTTTTGCTTTTTGTGAACCATTACGTCGGTGCCTGCGATGAGCCAATGCTTAGGCGCTTTAAGCTATGTGAGACGATCTTTTGTTAGGTTGATCACTTATTACGATTGTAATCAAGCCAACTACGTAATCTTGTTAAATTGCTTATAGGGGCTAACTGGTGTACCAAGGAACCCAGAAATTGCTGTAGTAGGTCCGCATAATCTAATACTGGGGCCACGCAATGTGTCGCCGCACTAGCGCTCGCTGGAACTATCTGTCGTTGCGCTTTTCTTCTGTCGCCAGGCGAAAGCCTTGTAATCTGGCGTTGGAGTCGGGTCTTCCCTATTTTGCCCTTTCTGCTGCTATTCGTTGCTTGGTTTAGCTCTAAACTTTAAACTTGGTCATTTCCTTTTAACCAAATCCGCTCGAATATTTTGTAAATTAAAGCTATTCATCTCTAATATACTGATATATGTAACTCCTCTCATATTGGAAGAATCTTATGTGTCATATTCGCGATTTTTCGAAAAAATCCGGGAATGTTCTTGCTTGTTGGGATAAACCTGCATTTATATTTTTTACTATAGGACTTTGCTCTTCTCTTTAATTATATTAGGATTGACCTAAGGCTTAGTGTTGCTTGACTCATTGACTTGACATGACTCAAGGTTTAAACTTGACTTAATGATGACTCACTTTGTGTCACTCGTGTGTGCATTGTATTGTGATGTGCTTGACTAAAAATGCAAAAAAGCAAAAATTCAAAAATTTTCCGTCATTTTTGTGGAGGGTACCGACTTTCTCCCGAAAAAGAAAGACACAAAAAGGAAGAAGTTTTTTGATGCTGCATGTTGAATGAGCTTAGTCAAATGTCGTTTGATACTATCTCTCAAGGTGCAAGGATTAATTCATCCTAGGCTATCTTTGATAAAAATATTTAGGTAACTTAGGCACGGAGGCTATGCACTATATACGTCGTTATGTAATGATGATTGATGATGATATGACAAGCCATGCTTCAGCGTTGTGTTAAGATTTCATGACACAGGGTTCCTAAGGGAAGTATATATGGTCACGTATCTGTGATGTGTGTGATAGCGTCACTAAAGTTAGGCCGCAAGGGCTAAGTGTGTGGAAAAATATTATTTCAAGAAGAGTCAAATGATGGTGACGCTTAGGCTGGGTAGGATAATAATGTAAGGATCAAGCCCCCAAGTCTAGCTCTAAATGGATAAGGATGAGCATTGGAGATCTCTTGATATGATCATGGTGTGAGTGTGTGAATGTGAATATGAATGCATTTTTATTACGGCCGCACCTCGATGTGAGGTTGCCTACGTATCCGTTAGGAATTAGGCCGAACGTAGCTTCAGCCGAACCTCGCACAAGTGTGTGTATACCTCAAAAAGGTCTTTTTAAGGGTTATAACGTGGTTAGGCTAAAGGTTTGAAGAAGAAGCGGATAAAGGCTCAAGACCCGCGATAAGCCTCCAAGGTGTGCAACCCTGCTTTTGAATATTTATATTTTTTTGCTCAAGGCTTTCAACTCTTTTTTAGCTTTCTTTTCTTTTTTTCGGTCATATTTTGCTCTCTCTTTTGTTTTTGCATTTATTTTATTTTTGTAAGTATGGGAAATCCCGATCATGCAGTCTATCACTCACATGGGATTCATGTTTCTCAGGCACGGTACCGAGCACTCGATAAGAAACGCAATCTGAGACGTCTTCTTATCAAAGACATTGGAACACTTGCCCTTTTTTACACTTTTATTATATATATTTTTTTGCTATTTTAATCATCAAGCTTTTGAAATTGCATAAGTTATACATGCACCATACCATCCCAAGATTAGGTAGATGTGGGTTGAAGAAAAAAAAGTTAATCGTTAGATGAGGCTCAAAGTGGTTTATCAAGAAAGGATTGCATATTTGAAGGGTAAAAGATGATATGATGTGGCTACAAAGGGTGCCTCAAATCATTGGTATACCTTGCGCTTAGTTCGGCATGTTTTTTTTTTTTTATTTTTTTTTATGCGATGTAATGAAATGATCATATACAAGAAATAAAACGCTCATTTTATTGAAAGGAAAAAACCTACAAAATAAGATCTAAGGAAAATAAGAGGTGCCTATGCTAGATTTATTGGGGAAAGGATAAATAAAATAGAAAAAGAGGTCACAAAATCTTATCGTTGAATCTCGCTTCATGTCTTTGCTTTATCATCACTCGCTTGTTATTATTGATAGCTGGAGGTATGGGAAGCTTGTTATTATTGATCAAATGTTGGATAGTCTCTTTTAGCTTTCAACAACTCTCGGTAGTATGACCCCTACCTTGATGGTACTAGCAATGTGAATTTGGGTTCCAACTAGGCAATCTTTTTTTCAGGTGTGTAGACACCCATTTGTGTCTCCCCAAAACCAAACCCAGTGATGAATACCTTTCGCGTCGAATCATAATCAAATGAAGTGAAAGTGTGGAAAGTCCAGTGTTGCGGATAATTTTAATTTCTTTTCTCCTCTCTCTGTTTTTGAAAACTTATTTTAAGAAAACAACCAATCCAGTTTGGTTGGTCCATGATATGGGTCCAATAGTAGTGTAGTTGGATGGGGCTTGACAAGAGATTTTCAACGATATATTACAAGCCCAATTCCGATGAATATTGAGGAAGTTATGGCCGATTTACTGAACTGGGCCCGGTTTGAGCCTTATATGCGGCCCAATGATCTACGGGAGGGCCTAATATAGATTTATTATTCCTAATGCAATTAAAAATGGTTTTAGTCTTCTAGATTCTTCTAGAAGGTTCTTTTCATTTCTAATTCAATTAGCATTGATAAATTGACTTTTGTTAATTTTTTAGAGTTTTAATTAGAATCAAAGAACATTTTTTTTATGGAAAATACGATTTTATTTTCCTGTACGGCAATTTTTATCTGATTTTAAGAAAACGCGTGGATTTTTGAGTCAGCGCCAAACGCCAGCTGTAGCGCCTGACGCTACGATTGGCGCCTGGCACCAACCTTAGCGTCTTGTGCTAAGGTCAGCGTCTGGCGCCAACTCGGTTTTTTGCGTCAGAACTCTGTTTTTGATATTTTATCTTTTTGGCTGATTTTCTTTATAAATAACGTCGTAAAAACTCCGTTTTGATTCACCAATTCTCACCAACTCTCATCAAGAAATTCTTGATTACTCTCTCTCTCTCCTTTCTAAACTAGCCTTTTCTCGAATATAAAAATTCCGCATTCGCAAGACCTACATACACTTAGCCACATTCGAAGTTGCCTTCGCCCTAGACGTGAAAGGTTTAATTTCTGAGGGTTTGGTCCCAAATCTCTCTTTCAATTATTATTTAATTTAATTGTCGATTATTATTTTCCTTGAAGTTACTAACGTGTGTATTTTGTTATAAGAAAGAGGTACGAGGCATCAAAGTAAGTACTTTAATTGTTTTATTGATGTTATTATGTAGAAATCATGCTTAGATTGTTATTTTGATTTCTAGCATCATGTTTAGAGTAACTTTAATATCAAGTATGATTAAAAGTATGATGCCTTTTATGTTCTTCCTAATATTTATGATTGTTAGTATCATGTTAGGGTTAAAGTTTTGATCTTTAATGTTTAGTGACATGCTAGGGTTTGTTATTAATCTTGTTAGTATCTTGCATAGGATCTTGCTGTTATTATGCTTCAACATGATTATAAATATATTATTATTATTATTATTATTATTATTATTATTATTATTATTATTATTATTATTATTATTATTATTATTATTATTGTTATTCTGATTATTATGTTGCTTGATGATATTTATTATTATTTCTTAATCACACCTTTTATGCATGTTTAAAGGGAATTGGTACTTGTAATCATGCTTATATAAGATAATTAATAATCTTTTTAGGGTTAATTTGATTATAATTCGAGTGATCGCCAATAATAGTTTTATTTGTGCATTAATATTCAACCAACATAGATTAAACAGGTTTAGGGTAAACCTATTGATTGCATGTTAGTCAGAAAGCGCACATGAATACGATCAGAATAAACTAGAGGCCTATTATTAGGGCAGGTTCAATCTCTTTTAGGTTGAATTTGTACCTTCATCCCCGAACTACCAATCATGGTTCCAGACCTATTGGAGTTAACGATCTCTTGGATCGTTAAGGGGTGTAATCTTCACCTCGTGAACGGTTTACAAGTTCCTAAAACTTGTTGGCAACTCTTTTGCTCTATCTTCATTCCCTTTGGATGCCACCGTACTTTAGTGTATGATCATAGTGGGGTTCAAGTTTGGGGTAATGCTTGAAAAATTCCCTACAATTTTTGGCGACTCCACTGGGGAAGATTTCTATTTTAATTCCTGAATTTGTTTCGGCAATGATTTAGAATGAGTGGATGAGACTCGAAACGTTCTAAGTATTTCATGTGCGTAATTTTGATTAACGTTATTGTCATATGCATAAAAAAAGATCTCATTGGAAAGACCATCCATAATGAGTTAAAAACATAGGATTTTACACGTAGGAAATTTGAGAAATATCTTTCATAACTAGGACCGAAATAACATTGCGTGAAACTGGAAAATTTTATCGAGCATAGAAAATTGTTGAGGCATGTAGGAATTAGCGTTAGCAAACAGAATCTGGCGCCAGACATTTAACTGTAGATCCAAACAAGAGCTCTGTCGCCAGGCGCTACAGCTAAATCCTGGCGCCAACCTCTGTTTGCTGGCGCCAAATTCTTCCAATACCGAGCCAGAAATATGCGTTCTAATTTCGACCATTTCGCATTGTTTGTTCGATGCTACTTCCTGATTGAGTTTTTCTCACTTTTCTGAAACCCATATGTGTTCTACATATGGACATAACCCTCTGGGAATTCATGCTCCATCTACCTAATTGAACGCTCTGAGCAACAAAGGGTACATCCGAGAATGTTGAATTCACCAAACCATGAAAGCGAGTTTTTTCTAAAACTCGCGGTGTCCCATCCACTCGCGCCAACCCTTTGCGGTAAGGCTTCCGCGCGGTGCATCCGGACAATTAACCATGGACCCTCTATTGACTTAACCATATCCCGAACTTTAGAGAACTAAAGCCATGGTTAGGTTGCAAACTCATTGCATCATATTGTGCCTACTTAACTATTTGCGCATTATTTGTTGTGCATATATATATGTTTTCTTAACCGTTTGTTTGACTTGTGTTGAGATTTAATAAATTAATTACTTAAAGAACTTTGCCTTATTAATTAATTGATTAATTTATTTGAGTAAATAAAGTCTAATATTTTTATTAGAATTGACCTAGTACGACTTTAGGCATACCCCTGTTGATTAATAACACCGAAAACAGTCTCAGATTGAAGTTCCAGCATTGGCGCCAAAATATGAGCTGTAGCGCCACTCTGTGGAGTGTGGCGCCTGGCAACAGCTCTGTCGTCTGGCGCTACACTACACAGTGCGACGGCAGTCCTGTCGTTTTGCTGACAGTTTGGATTACTGATCGAGTCATCACCTAGTGTCTAATTAACCAGTTTGCTAATTAATTCGGTTAAATTTACTGTCAATAATACTTTGTCGAGTCATTAATTGAGTCTAGGCACTAAGTCGCATGGTCTTACACAAGAGTCCAAACATGTCACTTACACTCAACGCACACACCAATACACACACTTTGACCATGTCTAAGGGAGTCTTGTATGCGCATTTTTTCCGTCATTTTTAGGGGGGTAAGTCGGATATTAATCCTCGAATCTAAAAACTATACTTAGTTCCTTAAAAAAATACACATCATCTTTGCTAAAAATATGCACTCATTAGTTTTTTTTTAATTTTTTTCTCTTTAAAACCTTTAAGTCAAGTCGATTTGAGTCAAGTAATTAAAACGCAAAATGGTTTAAATTACAGCGCGTGGTTAAGAAAGGAAGGACGGTTAATCAAAGTCAACCTTTTAGTACAAGTCTAACTTTTCGACAAACCCATAGCTCGTAAGAGGAAAGCTAGGACAATAATGGAAACACAAGAGGAATTCAATGAGCTTAGAAACCAATTGGTTACCGTGACTGAGGCACTGAACCTCCTCACACTTAAGATTGATGATCCCGTGAAGCAACAACAGATGGACCTCATGCAAGAGAGTCTAAGCAAGCTATCTAGTGACTACAAGTTTCAAGGGATTAGTTCACAAGGGGTCTCGGTGGACAAAGATCTTCTTCCGCAGAAGTTCAATGCCAACGACATCCCGAAATTCAAAGCAACCGACAACCCTTATTTTCATTTAATAGCCTTCGAGACAATAAAGAGTATTAAGGGTATCGATAAGAAGGTTTTTCCCTCTCTGTTCTCACTATCTCTCGAGACCGTTTGCCAACAATGGTTCTTTTCTCTCGAGAAAGAAAAGACCTCTACCTGGGAGTCCATAGCAAAAGCTTTCGTTGATAGATACAAGTGCAACATTCAAGTTGAGACTGACCATAGGGAGCTTGAAATCCTCAAGCAGAAAGAGAACGAAGGCTTCACCTCTTTCTTTAACAAATGGAGAGAAACCTCAGCTAAGATGATTGAGGTGCCAAGTGAAAAAGAGTTTGTAAGGTTATTCATAAAAAAACCTTCAAGAAAAATACTCCAAGGCATCTCAAGTATCAAAACAATCTCCATACCTTCAAGGCCGTCTATGACATTGGAATCAATATTGAAGACGACCTGGCGAAGTTAAAAGCTGCCAACAATAACTCCAACAGTGGCTGGAAAGGAAAGAAGAACGACAATCCTTCTTCTTCCAAAACCACCCACTCAAACAACGTTAGCACTTTAATTTAGGTGAAGTCCTTGCTATGAACAATCAAGGACAAAAGAAACCATTTAGGAGGAACTTTACTCCTATTGGCATGAGTTATGACACAACGTTTGATCGATTAAATGCAAAAGGTCTTATAACTCCTATTGGACCATTTGGGGACCCACCAGTTGAAAAGAGGTCGGCTAATTGGAACCACAATGCATACTGTAAGTATCACCAAGGTAGGGGCCATCTCACCGAAAACTCTTGGAAGCTTAAGGAAGCTATCCAAGAATTAATCGACAACAACAAGCTGCCATTGCCCTCTGCCAGGAAGAAGCCAAGTATTGATAATGCACCTCTCGCTCATACCTTGGCTATCTATGACAAGGAAAACGAGGTTGACCCCTCGTCTCTCATTAAACCTGTCAAAGAAATCCATGCCATTGAAGAAGACGAGGAGATCTTCTTCGACGCCACGGATAGCCTTCTAGAACCGGCAAGTAAAGAAGATATACAATTGCTCACACTGTCTATGATGGAAGGATCACATTTGCTACGTGAAGCTCTCAAGGCTATAAAGGAACTTCAGCAGAAATATGACGAGATTCGACACCTAAAAGATGTACCTAAGAGAGAATTCACACCCATGGGAACGACTTATGAGGCAAAGCGTTTTCCTTTACAAGTCATTGAAAAACCCAAGAAGAGTAATAGAATCTACACTCCAATTGGGATCCCATATGTACAAATGTTCGAAATGCTCTCCGAGAGTGGCGAGATCAAACCTCTCGAACCAAGACCATTCGAATCATTGAAAAGGACAGATAGATATTACTGTCAGTATCATCAATCAAGGGGTCACACTATCGAAAACTGTTTTAAATTTAAGGATTTAATTCGGAAAATGATTGATGAAAAGAAACTAGTCCAACTTCCACAAGAAGATGATGCAAGTATTAATGGAGTTTGGGATAGTGATGAAGAAGATGTCTACTTAAAAGATATAGTAGGATCTCCACCGTCTGTGTCATACGCCATGGATGACTTTTAGGCTGAAGAAGACTCATTGATAGATGTCCTCACAAGATCCGGGAGAATGCAACCTCCCGTTTCAACACAACCCATGCTAACCACGCAACAAGTTCTCATACCTATCATTGAAGATAATGATATCGTCAAATAGTTTAAGAAAACAAAAGTTGAAATGAACGTATGGAAACTTTTGGCGACATCTCGAGAGCATAGGTTAGATGTAATGAATGTCTTAGACAAAATAGGGATAGATTCTGACACTACTCTTGAGGGGTTAGCCAACTTCCTCACAAGCGATCTTCCTAGTCCTATCAATTTGATCACCTTTTCTTACAAGGATTTACCTCCAAAAGGTGACAAACATTACAAGGCATTAAACCTCACGGTAGTTTGCAAGAGAATGAATGTCCCTATGACTCTTGTAGACAATGGAACGGACATCAACGTATGTACACTTAGAACCGCGAGGATGCTAGGCATAAGGGATGAAGATTTAACCCCGTCTACACAAGGAATAAGGGCCTACGACAAAACTCGTCGTCAAGCTCTTGGTAAAATTACCATGAATATAATGGCGGGAGCAATAGAACATGCTACTAATTTCCAAGTAGTAGACATTAAAGCTTCATTCAATTTGCTGTTGGGACGCCCTTGGCTTCATGACCTAAAGGTCGTCCCCTCATCAATCTACCAACAAGTAAAAGCTATAATTGGGGGAATTCCTATCACCATCGATGCTTCGCCTATGAGGATCAAGTCTATAGAAAATCCAATAATTAATGTGGAGCACGACGAGGATGATGAAGACTTATGGGGCTTTAAAGAAGAGGTCTCCTTAATCTAGGAGAATTAAAGGACTCCTCTCTGCCATGACCCCCATTCCAACATGGTTGTAAATGCTATTATGAAGAAACAAGGACATTTTCCCTGGATGACCCTAGGAAAGAAGAAGGGAATAGCAAAACCGCTGGAGTCACCTGGCCTCCCTAAGTTAGACACTTTCGGACTTGGTTTCGAACCGACTCGGAAAGATCTCAAGCGAGCCCAGGAAAAGTCAAAGGCACGTAGAGATGCTCGCACCCAAAAGAAAGCAATCCCAATGGATCAGTACCCTCTTACACTTAATGGTTAATTTATAAAAGAAGGAGAGGACTATCCGTGCCATGAATTCCCCGAGCCATTTGTTGTAAACGGCATAAGGCAACCGGAATTTGTGATTTTCTTGGATTGTTATTTCATAGATGAAATCCCAACTCCTGTCCATAAGGAGAAAGCACCCCCATGTTTCGACTTTAACGTCATGGGATTACTATTTGGGCGAGAAAAGAATGAGGCAACTTACAAACAGGAGAACTCCTCGCTCATTCAAACAGTGTTACAAAGCAAAAGCTTCGATCCCTCGAAGCTAATCACTCTAGCTGAAGGATCACTACAAGGGTGGCGCAAGACTATCAAGGTTACTAGTCCAAGTGGAAGAAAGATATTTGTCAGGACAGGGCAAGGACCAATGTTCGAAGAGTTGTCTGAGTCAGAGTCTGAGTCGGAGTCTCTCCCTATAGAGTCATCTAGGTCTTTAGTAGTAACACCGTCCCCTTCTATTTCTTCTCCTAGAATAGTTAGTGATCAAGTCCCTGAGGACATATCACTCTTTGATGTAATGATCTCAGAGTATAATAATATTTCTTCTTCTCCTTTTTTCTTGTGTTCTTCTTTAACCCAAGATGATGAGCATTGCTTAACTAACAATGAAAAAGACAAAGAAATTATTAAAGCAATGGAAACACTCGAAAAGAAAACACCGGTAATTGAAGAAACTGAAACGGTTGATATCTCAAGTGATTTAACCAATAAAAGAGAAGTTAAAATCGGATTAACACTTAATGAACAAGAAAGAACCTATTTAATTAACTTACTTAAAGAATTTATCGATGTATTTTCTTGGTCATACGAAGATATGCCAGACATTAATAGAGAAATAGCTCAACATACTATACCATTAATTCTAGGAATGAAACTTGTAAAACAAAAGTTACGTCGAATGAAACCCGACGTAGCTCTTAAAATAAAAGAAGAAGTCCAAAAACAAATAACTGCAGGTTTCATCAAGGTATCTAAATACCCCGAATGGGTCGCCAACGTCGTCCTAGATAACACATATCGATATTTGTTTCATCAAGGTAAGAATGTGTGTCGGCTATCGAGATCTAAATAAGGCAAGTCCAAAGGACGACTTCCCTTTACCACTCATCGATATTCTGGTAGATAACACGACAAATCACGCGCTTCTCTCATTCATGGATGGGTACGCAGGTTACAATCAGATTCTTATGGCAGAAGAAGACATGGAGAAAACAACTTTCATAACACCATGGGGCACTTACTGCTACACGGAAATGCCATTCGGGTTGAAGAACGCGGGTGCTACTTACCAACGTGCAGCAACTACCTTACTCTGTGACATGATGCATAAAGAAGTCGAAGTATATGTCGACCACATGATTGTAAAATCAAAAGACCGTTCAGGCCATCAGGTAGCCTTAAGGAAGTTTTTCGAAAGGCTATGAAAATATAATATGAGGTTGAACCCATCTAAGTGCGCTTTTGGAGTCACCTCAGGCAAGCTTTTGGGTTATGCCATAAGCTCTAGAGGAATAGAGATGGGACTAACCAAGATCAAAGCAATCATGTCAATGCCACCGCCCAAAACCGAGAAACAGATTCGAGAATTTATTGGCCGGTTGCAATACATAAGTAGGTTCATATCAAAATTGACGATGATATGTGAACCAATCTTCAGAAAGCTCAAAAAGAATGTACCAGTAATATGGGATGATGAGTGCCATAAAGCCTTTGAAAAGATCAAAGCCTATCTCGCAAATCCTCTCGTATTAGCACCAGCACTTCCCGAAATACCTCTTAGGTTGTATTTGACAGTTACCAAAGAGACAATGGGAGGTATGCTAGCACAAGAAGTAGAAGGCAAAGAAAATGCAATCTACTGTTTAAGCAAGAAAATGCTCGAATATGAAGCACGCTATACGCCACTTGAAAAATTGTGCCTCGCCTTGGTGTGGGCAACAACCAAGTTAAGACATTACATGCTAGTGCACACCGTCTTCGTAGTCTCCTGGTTAAATCCACTCAAGTATCTATTTGAGAAATCTACACTCAATGGACGCATATCGAGATGGATAGTGAATTTAGCCCAGTTTGATGTAAGGTTTATGCCGCAAAAAGCTATCAAAGGATCTATGGTGTCAGACTTTCTAGCAGACTTCCCAATAGAGGACTCAACGCCAATACAACGCAATGAATTTCCGGATGAAGACTTGATGGTCACTGAAGATGATACGTAGACCTTGAACTTCGACGGAGCCTCAAACCAAAAGGGATGTGGCGTCAGAGTATTACTAGTATCACCTAAGGAAGAGCATGTTCCAATCTCCATAAAGCTTGATTTTGACGTTACCAACAACGCTGCTGAATACGAAGAATGCGTGGTAGGCCTTGAAACAGCTTTGGCATTGGGGGTAAAAAAGTTAAGAACATTCGGAGACTCTTCATTAATCATCAATCAAATATCCAAAAGATGGAAAGTAAGGAGCGAAAGTCTAGCCCCTTACCAAACCTATCTGGAAACTCTTAGTGATCAGTTAGAGAAGATAGAATACACATATCTACCTAGGGAAGAAAATCAATTCGCTGATGCCTTGGCAAGACTAGCCTTGATGGTTAGGATTCCCACGGAAATCGAGCAAATGCTTCTAACTATAGAGAAAAGGCACAAACCAGCATACATTCAGACTATAGAAGATAACAAAGTAGTCAAAGACGAAGAAGAAGTAGAAGAAGAACCGTGGTACACGGATATACTCAATTATGTCACCAAAGGAGAATACCCTCCCCAGACTGACAAAAGAGCAAAACGAGCATTAAAACTCTTGGCTTCCCAATATGTACTCATAGAAAATGAGCTACATAAAAGGGTACCTAAGGGTCGAGCCCTCTTATGTGTAGGAAAAAAGGATGCACAAAGAGCAATGAGGATAGTCCACGAAGGAATCTGTGGAACCCATATAAATGGCAAAATGTTAGTCAAAAAAATAATGCGAGAAGGATATTGTTGGACTACAATGAATAGGGATTGCCATCAATATGTAAAAAGATGCCCTAAGTGCCAAATCTATGCCAATTTACAACATGTTCCTCCATCCTTGCTCTACACCTACACGTCACCATGTCCATTCTCTACATGGGGAATAGACATCATCGGCAAAATCACTCCCCCAGGAACAGGAGGCCACGAATATATCCTAGTAGCAATTGATTACTTCAAAAAGTGGGTTGAAGCGCAATCATACGCTAAACACACTGCAAAACATGTAGCAATTGATTACTTCCAGAAATGTTATTTGTCGATACGGAGTCCCGCATGAAATGATAAGTGACAATGGAACTCACTTTCAAGCCAAATGTGAAGAATTGTTACAAAAATATGGCATTCAACATCATCATTCTTCCCCATACAGACCTCAAGAAAATAGAGAAGTCGAGGCAGCTAATAAAAATCAAAAGACTATCATCGAGAAAATGACGGAAAATTATAAGGATTGGCCTAACAAACTTCATTTCGCATTGTGGGGTTACCGCACGTCAATCCGCACATCAACTGGAAATACGCCATTTTCCTTGGTTTATGGAATGAATGCCGTACAATCTGTCGAACTAGAAATTCCATCTCTACGCATCGCGTTAGAAAGCAAACTCGATGAAGTTGAATGGACTAGGGCAAGATATGAAGAATTCATTCTACTCGATGAAAAATGACTAGAAGCTCTGCATCACACTCAATGTTATCAAACTCGTATGGCTAGACATTTTAATAAGAAGGTCAAGACAAGAAACATCAAAGTAGGAGACTTGGTGTTAAAAGCATTAAGGAAAAATGTTTTAGATCCAAGGGGTAAATTTAGACCTAATTGGTCTGGACCCTACATTTTCAAAACAATCCTGTCGGGGGGTGCAGCAAAACTAACTGATATGGATGGCAATGAGTTCTCGAACATGACCAATCTTGACCAACTTAAGAAATACTACCCATAATTACTTGAGTAGGATACTCAAGAGAGCTACATTTGGCCTGATTCCTTAAGAAAGGATACGTATGCAACCCTTTACGGGTGCGGCCACTTTATTTTTTAAAAAAAATCTCGCATCCCAGGATTAATTAAAAATTTGACAGAAGATCGACGGAACATCAGCGCTGCAGAAAAAATTCTGGCGCCAGCCAATGACGGTCAGCGCCAGACGACGACGTCCATCGCTTGATGCCAGACTGTCGTGGCCGGCGCCAGTCGCAGATAAGTGGCGCCAATTCACAGTTAAATTCTGGGAATATTTCGGTGTTTTTCGGAAAATTTTTGACTTCCGTACTCGAAAAATTTCTGGAAAATTAATTTTTTTCGGTTTTCATTGCTTTAACTAAATAAATTTAAAATAAATAATTTAATTAAAAGCTGAAATTTCATTAATAAAATAAAATTACATTATTGATAGAATTTAAATAAAGCTTAAATTAATTAACTTTAAATCAAAAAGAAATAAACTAAGTCTAATAATTGAAAATTAAACAATGCTCCTAATCTTCCTTTTCTTTCCTAGCCCTTTTCCAATTTTTGTCTGCTTCTTTCTCCTCATCCATAACCTTAGCTACTAGGCATCCTTTAGAGGACCTACATTCAATCTTGGAGTAGATAGTTTCTGCTTTGGCTAGGACTCCATGCTTCTTTTCTACCCAACCTTTTTTCTCTGTTGTGTCAGCTTTCCTTTTTCCCTTATCTTTTGTAGTACTTTTTTTCCTAGGCATTGTAGATGTTTTGAATTCAATTCTTTCACCTAAGCGTTCCCTAACAGGAACCACCTTGTCCCCTAGACGACTCTTCACATCAGTTCTACCCTGATCTTTCTTCAAGTCCTTCGAAGGTTTATTCAGCAGCCACTTTTTCACATCATTGGGCAAGGAAGGAGGAACCTTTTGGGTAATTACTTCCCATAGAGGTCTGGCACTCCAATAAACATCAAATTTGTCTACTTCCTGGGAGATAGGGAACTCGTAGGGAGGACGAAGATCTCCGGAATGAATATTTTGAAGTAGGTCGTATTGTCTTTTTACCCTGCAGGGATAGTAATAAGTCATACGGGACAAACTTGGAAGACGGCAGAAAGGTTGCTTGTTGACACCAACCATCATTTCTATTTTCCACCACGGGATGACCCACTTAATAGCAAAATTGCGAGATTCGAAGACCCTCTTCCATTCGTGGCGCCCCATTTTAGAGAAGCATTTCTTCCTCCTTACGAAGCAATTTGGAGTGTACTTCTCAATATTGTCTGGAGGGCTAATTAATTCCAGCCTTTCCATTAGCCACATCTGTAAAAAAAATTGCAATGCAAATAAATTATTATTACTATACAAAAATATATTTTTTGATTTCTGTAATTAAAAATATTATTTTTCTACCTGTAATAAAATTGGAGAGCCTCGAAAAGGTGCTTTTGGGTTCCTTTTCAATTCATCAAGAGTAATCATAGTCTCTCCAACTATCAATGGCATTGGATTTCTCCCTGATTCAATTTGTTCTAATACGGTGGTTATAATTGATTGACCCTCGTTATTTTTACCACTAGCAAGAAAAAATTGATTAAGCAGACAAGATAAGAAAGCCCTTCTTCTATAAATATGAAAAAATTCGGAGTGAGGTTTATCAAAATAATGGCGAGCAAATTCTTTCAAATTAACTATGTTGTCATCTACTATTTTTGATAGATCCCTTTCTTTTAAATTGAAGAAGCGTTCAAAATCCTTGTAATAATATGCATCTATTCTAGGGATTACTATGAGATCTATTGCAGGGAAACCTAAAATAGCACCAAATTCTTCCGGCAAAGGGCTAATTTCATAATACCCTATTCTAAACCAATGAGTATCAACATCCCAATATTCTAGAGCGGTATGAATAAAATCTAAGTCAAGATCTACCCCTTTGATACCATAAATTCCCCCCAAGTGGAACACATCTAATTCTTTTCTTTCTTTGGCATTAAGAGACCGACACCATTCATGGGTGTATTGGGTAAAAGTTTTGGTGACTAGAGACATGATATTATTTTTCTAAAGTTAAGAATTATTTTATTTGTTAAAATTATGAAAAGAATCGGCTGGGTAGGGGGCTATTTATGCACGAAATCGGAGCAGTTTTAATCTGGGAAGGATACCGAGTCAGCGCTATTTGGCGCCAGACGCTGCTATTAGCGCCTAACGCCAAAGCTTGGCGCGAAACGCGTGGCGCCAGCTAGCGCCAATTTGCCTCATCATATGCGCTTTCTAAAACCACGCTTTTACCTTAATTCGAGTCTGCTAATGACTTTACGGCTTCCTTATCTTTTTCTGAACATCTTTTTATTCCTTTTTTTTTAATTAATATAGCTATTATATTAATTATATTTTTTTGGGATTTTATTTAGATTAATTTCCAAGTTTTTATAAACCCAATATTTTATTTGACTTTTCCTTTTTTCATTTTTTCTTTTTGGGGGAGAAAGTCGGATACCCTCCATCAATAATAAAAAAGACGGAATTTTTGCGCAAAAGTATTTGTCACACTTTCTCGCACACACAAACATGCACATAATAATGATAATAATAAAAAATAAAAAAACATGATAAATAAAATAAACTCATAACAGTATGTATATAAAAAATATGTCTAAAAAAAATGAGTCTAACTAAAAGGCAAAGTTTTATACAGAGTAAAAAATAAGCAAAAAGCACAGGTCCGGGGGAGGTAAACCCATCATCGCATAGAACTCCGCCGTACGAGGAGTAACCTCTCCACCTGCTCCGGCTCCAGCTCCAGCATCAGCTCCAGTCTCCGCAGGAGCAAGAAAGCTCAACGTGGGACCAGCCCACCCGAGATCAACCTGAGGCTGAGGATGCGGAGGTTGCTGCGATGACGACCTCGTACATCCCACCACCTCTAAGAGCCGAGGTAGCCTCTCCCTAGCCTACCAGCGTGGCGTGTGCACCCTCAGAGGAAAAACCTGAGCCCTCTGCCACATCAGTACGGGCGGCTTCAGAACGACCACCCGAAGTAGTACGGCGACTTCTCGAAGCGGTAGTACAAAAACATATAAAAGAAAGACTACCTCCTGAACAGCGTCGTCCCGACGGCAGGTAGCCACGTTCCTTATCCAGACAAGCTGGCTCCGGAAGGCATCTATACATCGTGCCATCGCTGAAACCACCTCGCGCGAGAACTGTCAAAGAAATAAGTCAGTAAACATGCATAATATATATGAACAAAAGTTGCAAATAAAGAAGCTAACCCGAGTCTGGTGGCGAGGAATCGACCGCTCTACGAACCGCTCGTCCTCGGGAGCCGGAGGAATCATTTCCTCAATCGGCCCATATGTCCCTCGGTAATGGATAGATATACAAGGTGGCACGAACTCAATAACATCGTCCTGATAAAGCAAAACAAAGTTAGTGAAGCATTATTTGGGGGCTACTTAACGAAAGATAAAAGCTGAAAAATCGTACCGCCACATCCTCAGCCGGTACAGGAACTGGAGCTAACAACGGCAGTAGCTCCTCCGCATAACATTGCCCAGGGACCGTGCAAGATCGCCAAGGGGTACCAACTCCCTCTGACATGCTCAACAACCTCGCGGCGTTAAACATGTGACGTGGTAAATAATGTTTACCTCTACGACCCTCAAAAAGCTGGACAGAGCAACATTCGTCCCAAAGGACCGATGTCGACACGAGTCCCTCAACGCTCGAATGAAGTCAGCATAGGCCAAGCTGGCCCAGTCATAAGTCCCGATCCGATGTAGATCGCGAATGGCAGGAAGGTAGTAAAGCAGCGCCTTACTACCCTTGTCAGGGGAGAACGTCCCCGACAACAAAATAAGCACAAAGATGTGCACCCGCTGCTCTCGGGTGGTCGCACCATCGTCAAAAACCGTTGCCAGAGTCGAACGGCGAATCCCCCTAGCGCTGAACTGAGATGACTCTAACTCAGCTTGAGCCCGAATGGTAATCTGCCCCAACAGCTCCTCGACCTCAGTGGAAAAGACGTCGATCCCGCTGTCGAACAGTAGTGGCACGGAGCTAAACTCCAGTCCTGTGATGAGACTTAAGTCGGTAGGAGTGACCATCATCTCACCCCAAGGAAAGTGAAAAGTGTTGGTGGTGTCCCAAAAGAACTCCACCAGAGCACGCACTACATGATGACCCCCGCTGGAGGCAACCATTGCCTCAGAGGTCTCGTACAGCGCAGTAAGACCGCAGGACTCCCATAAGAGTCTTGTCTCGACATCTCTGGCGATGAACATCTTGTACAGATCGCCCAAACCGTCACATCCGGAGCCATGACAGCGCGTCCTCCCAACAGTGATACCCCGTCTCACCCTCTCAGAAATGTGGTGGACGGGGGAAAAGAACATGGTGCTCCCATCCCACTCGGAGAGTCAACCAAGTGAAGTGGACGGCTCGGCGTCGTCCTCCACGGGCTCATGCTCCCGTCAAGCGTCTCGGGACCGTGAACAAGAACCTCGTTGTCTAGCCATGCTACATTGTGTAGAATTATCATAAATTAAGGTTCTACAGTATCTAAGGTTCGCCTAGCCGCATGATACTATGTTCACAAAAAAAAAAAAAAAATTGAGCATAACGGCATTGTTCAAGCAATCAAACAATTTCTTGCAATACTATAGTAACTATTGTGACAAATTGGACAAGAATTGCTAGCAAAAACATCACGAACGAGCCACATTGCATTCCCGACCTTAGGAGGTTCAACAATGGCAATTCGTTCATTTCTTCACCAAATTGAGTCAAACAAGTCTTAAATTACTCCCAAGGCAGTATATAAACATAATCAAGAAATTTCATGGCATAAAATTTGACAAACAAAGAGAATTAAGCATTCTAAGTTTCGAAATTTCATGAAATTCGAAAATAAACACATGCAGAATTCATAAAAACCGGTGTGAGTTTGAAAAAAATTTACATAGATCAGGAAAATGGATGAAATAAGCTTTGATTTGCAACAAATTTGAGCGAATTTGGTTGAGAAACGAGCAAGAAGAAAGCAAATGAATTTTTGGGAATTTTCGAGCAACTTTGCGACGAGCAGCAACGAAAATGAAGAAGGGAAGGGTATTTAAGTAAAACCCGATTCTGGCGCCAAGCGCCAGAGCTTGGCATCAGAAGACGGGCTTGGCGCCTGACGCCAACTCCAGCGTCTGGCGCTACAGCCAGTTGTGTGGCGCTGATGTTTTTTCAGTGGCGCCGGGACATTCAGCCACTCAGTGAGGTTGTTCTACCTTTTTGCAATATATTTTTGGTTCCTTGGTATGCCAGTTAGCCCCTCTAAGCAATTTGACGCGATTTTTGGTAATCGACTTGATTGCATAAAGTGATCGACCTGATGAAAGATCGTCTCACTTAGCTTAAAGCGCCTAAGCATTGGCTCATCGCAAAAGGCACCGACATATTGGTTTATTTTCAAAAGGCACTGACGTATTGGTTCATTCATTCAGCAAAAGGCACCGGCATACAGGTTTAAGCAGCAAAAGCACCAACATGCAGGCATAACGGAAGCAAAGTTCAAGCGAACTTTTAAAGATCGACAAGCGGAGATCTTCGGTAATTTCCTTCAAGCAAAGATATCTTTGACAGCATTCCCTGGATTGTGGAGAGTTGTCACACACCACTGAGGATTGTTTCAAGCGAATCAATCTTCGATCGTGTTCCCTTAGACGTGGAAGATGGTCACAAAGCGGAAGAGGATTGTTTCAAGCGAAGCAATCTTCGATAGTGTTCCCTTAGACGTGGAATGTTATCAAAGCGGAAGAGGATCATTTCAAGCAAAGCAATCTTCAATATTGGAAGCAGTTACAAGCGTAGCGGTTTTCAAGCGGGATGACATTCTCTTGGCAGGAGGTCGTCAAAATAACAGCAATGCGGCAACGAATCGGTTACCTTCAGAGACGTGTGCTCGACGGTGCAAGATACGCGTTTCTTAACTCTTTTATCTATTTAACTAATGCTAGTTTGCAAGTATCGGCGTTACAAGAGTGATTCAGGGTCGTAGAACGTTCTGAATCCTTCTCCGTCCATTTCGATACTTTGACTTTTTTTTTCGAAACTTAGGTTTCTCCAAACTCAGTCAAAGTGGGGGCTTCTGTAGACACCCATTTGTGTCTCCCCAAAACCAAACCCAGTGATGAATACCTTTCGCGTCGAATCATAATCGAATGAAGTGAAAGTGTGGAAAGTCCAGTGTTGCGGATAGTTTTAATTTCTTTTCTCTTCTCTCTATTTTTGAAAACTTATTTTAAGAAAACAGTCAATCCATTTTGGTTGGTCCATGATATGGGTCCAATAGTAGTGTAGTTGGATGGGACTTGACAAGAGCTTTGAGGAAGTTATGGCCGATTTACTGAACTGGGCCCGGTTTGAGCCTTATATGCGACCTAATGATCTAGGGGAGGGCCTAATATAGATTTATCATTCCTAATGCAATTAAGAATGGTTTTAGTCTTCTAAATCCTTCTAGAAGGTTCTTTTCATTCCTAATTCAATTAGCATTGATAAATTGAGTTTTGTTGATTTTTTAGAGTTTTAATTAGAATCAAAGAACATTTTTTTGAGGAAAATACGATTTTATCCTCCTCTACGAAATTTTTTATCTGATATTAAGAAAACGCGTGGATTTCTGAGTCAGCGCCAAACGCCAGCTGTAGCGCCTGACGCTACGATTGGCGCCAGGTGCTAGACTTGGCGCCTGGCGCCAACCTTAGCGTCTTGCGCTAAGATCAGCGTCAGGCGCCAACTCGGTTTTTTGCGTCATAACTCTGTTTTTGATATTTTACCTTTTTGGCTGATTTTCTTTATAAATAACGTCGTAAAAACTCCGTTTTGTTTCACCAATTCTCACCAACTCTCATCAAGGAATTCTTGATTACTCTCTCTCTTTCCTTTCTAAACTAGCCTTTTCTCAAATATACAAATTTCGCATTTGGAAGACCTAGATACACCTAGCCATATTCAAAGTTGCCTTCGCCCTAAACGTGAAAGGTTTAATTTCTGAGGGTTTGGTCCCAAATCTCTCTTTCAATTATTTTTTAATTTAATTGTTGTTTATTATTTTCCTTGAAGTTACTAACGTGTGTATTTTATTATAAGAAAGAGGTACGAGGTATCAAAGAAAGTACTTTAATTGTTTAATTGATGTTATTATGTAGAAATCATGCTTAGATTGTTATTTTGATTCCTAGCATCATGTCTAGGGTAACTTTAATATCAAGTATGATTAAAAGTATGATGCCTTTTATGTTCTTCCTAATATTTATGATTGTTAGTATCATGTTAGGGTGAAAGTTTTGATCTTTAATGTTTAGTGACATGATAGGGTTTATTATTAATCTTGTTAGTATCATGCCTAAGATCTTGCTATTATTATGCTTTAACATGATTATGAATATATATTATTATTATTATTATTATTATTATTATTATTATTATTATTATTATTATTATTATTATTATTATTATTATTATTTATTATTATTATTATTATTATTATTATTATTATTATTATTATTATTGTTATTCTGATTATTATGTTGCTTGATGATATTAATTATTATTGCTTGATCACGCCTTTTATGCATGTTTAAAGGGAATTGGTACTTGTAATCATGCTTATATAAGATAATAAATAATCTTGTTAGGGTTAATTTGATTATAATTCAAGTGATCGCCAATAATAGTTTTATTTGTGCATTAATATTCAACGAACATAGATTAAATAGGTTTAGGGTAAACCTATTGATTGCATGTTAGTCAGAAAGCGCACATGAATACGATCAGAATAAAGTAGAGGTCTATTATTAGGGCAGGTTCAATCTCTTTTAGGTTGGATTTGTACCTTCATCCCCGAACTACCAGTCATGGTTCAAGACCTTTGGAGTTAACGATCTCTTGGATCGTTAAGGGGTGTAACCTTCACCTCGTGAACGGTTTACAAGTTCCTAAAACTTGTTGGCGACTCTTTTACTCTATCTTCTTTCCCTTTAGACGTCACCGTACTTTAGTGTATGATCACTGTGGGGTTCAAGTTTGGGGTAATGCTTGAAATATTCCCTATAAGGTGCAGGATCTTGAATAGGTCCAATGAGAGTAATGAGTCCCTTAGTATGGAGTCGATCAAAGGCAGCATCATAGCTCATCCCAATGGGGGTAAAGTCTTTCCTTAGTTGTTTCTTAGATCCTTGGTCATCCATGGCTAAGACTTCACTGAGATCAAAGGTACTAACATTGTTACTAGACTGGGCGTTTTCGGAAGAAGAAGGATTGTCCTTCTTCTTTCCTTTCCATCCACCGTGGTTACTATTGTTAGTAGCTTTTGCTTTGCGAGGTCATCTTCGATCTCGATGCCTATGTCATAGACGGCCTTGAAAGTATTCAAGTTGTGTTGATATTTTAAGTGCTTTGAATACTATTCTTTTAAATTTTTGATGAACATCCTCACGGATTCTTTTTTAGTAGGGACTTCAATTATGTTAGCGGAAGTTTCCCTCCACTTGTTGAAGAAGGAGGTGAACCCTTCGTTTTCCTTTTGTTTTAGCATTTTAAGTTGTCTATGGTTGGTTTCAATTTGAATATTACACTTATATCTATCAATGAAAGCATTTTATTTTCCATCCCAGGTACATGTCTTCTCTTTATCAAGGGAGAAGAACCAATGTTGAAAAATGGTTTCAAGAGATAGCAAGAACAAAGAGTGAAAAATGTTCTTATCAATCCTTTTAATGTTCATTACAGTTTCAAAGGCCCTTAAATGGAAGTAAGGATTGTCAGTTGGTTTAAAATTAGGGATGTCATTGGCATTGAACTTCTGCAGAAGAAGCTCCTTGTCCACTAAGACCCCTTGTGAGCTTATGCCCTGGAACCTATAGTCATTGGATATTTTGCTCAAGCTTTCTTGCATGAGCTCCATTTGTTATTGTTTCACAGTATCATTGATTTGGAGGGTTAAAGCCTTCAACACCTCAGTCACGTCTGCCATTTGCTTCTTAAGCTCATTGACTTCTTCTTGAATTGCCATTATCTTCTTAGCTTTTCTTTTTCGACCGACTGGTTTATCAAAAAGTTAAACTTGAATGAAGGTGTTGTCCTTGACCAATCACCCTTCTCTCCTTAACCAAGCAATGTGGAAAGAGAAATTAGGGAAAAGAATGTGGAAGAGAATGGGAATAGATTGGACCCCCCACTCGAATGACGGAAAACGACTCATGCATGAACGTAAGACATGGTCATGGTGACATATACAAAGTGTGTGCTAAGACTAGTGAGTATAGGTAACATGTTAAGACTCGTGTCATGACCATGTGGCTAGACTATGTGACTAGACTCAAGCAAAGACTAAGTTAAGACTTCATGTATATGCATTTAAAATGGACATGTTGTGGTATTTTAGTCATAACTTTTGATCCGCGACTCTGATTGGGATGAAAACAACGCTAAATTAAAGATAAAACTTGGGGCTACAGAGCCATATGTTGTAGGACTCATAGTTCTTCCTAGAACTTCGGATATGACCAAAAAACGTTGACGCTTGTGTAGTATACGGGAATATGGGTTGACTTAAAGGAACTATGACTCGATTTAAAGTTTATTTTTTTTAGCTCAAATTAATTAATCAAATAATTAAGCAAAGCCCTTTAGTCATCGGTTAGTTTATTAAGACTTATTTACAAATTCAAGTCAAACCTAACGGTTAGTTTAGTCACATAATAAGTATGCACAAGTAAGAGATGCACAAGTAGTCACAACATGATGCAATGAGTTTGCAATCTAAGCATGGCTCTAGTTCACTAAAGTTTAGGATATGGGTTAGTCAAAGAGGGTCCATGGTTATGATTCCGAATGCAACGCGCGGAAGCCTTACCTTTGGAAGGGTTGGCGCGTGTGGATGGGACCTAGCGAGTTAAACTCACTTCCATGGTTTGGTAAATTCAACATTCTCGGATGTAGCCTTTGTTGCTAAGAGCGTTCAATCAGGTAGATGGAGCATGAATTCCTAGAGGGTCATGTACATATGTAGAAAACATATGGGTTTCAGAAAAGTGAGAAAAACTCAACCAGAAAGTATAATCGAGCCAATAGTGTTAGAACTGGTCGAAACAAGAATTCATATTTCTGGCTCGGTATTGGAAGAACGCAGCGCCAACCAACAAGGAGTGTCGCCGAGATATGAGACCTGTCGTCTGGCAACATAATTGTCGCTCAGCGACAGAGCCATATCTTCGGCGACAAGCTCTGTTTTCTAGACGCCAGTTCCTACATGCCTCAACAGCTGTCTGTGTTCTTAGAATTTTCCAGTTTTTCGCAGCATTATTTCGATTCTCTTTGTGAAAGATATTCCTCAAATTTCCTACGTGTAAAAATCCTATGTTTTTAACTCATTATGGATGATCTTTCCAATGAGAACTTTTTTATGCATATGACAATGATGTTAATCAAAATTACACACATGGAATACTTAGAACTTTTCAAGTCTCATCCACTCATTCTAAATAATTGCCAAAATAAATTTTAGGAATTGAAATAGAAATCCTCCCCAGTGGAGTCGCCAAAAACTGTAGGGAATATTTCAAGCATTACCCTAAACTTGAACCCCACTGTGATCATACACTTAAGCACGGTGGCGTCCAAAGGGAAGGAAGCTAGAGCAATAGAGTCGCCAACAAGTTTTAGGAACTTGTAAACCGTTCACATGGTGTAGGTTACACCCCTTAGCAATCCATGAGATCATCAACCCCAATAGGTCTGGAACCATGACTGGAAGTTCGGGGATGAAGGTACAAATTCAATCTAAATAAGAAAGAACTTTCCCTAATAATAGACCTCCACTTTATTCTTCTCGTTTTAATGTGCGCTTTCTGACTAACATGCAATCATTAAGTTTACCCTAAACTTGTTCTATGTTGGTTGAATATTAATGCACAAACAAAACTATTATTGGTGATCACTTGAATCATAATCAAATTAACCCTAAAAACATTATTAATTATCTTATTAAGTGTGATTACAAGTACAAACTCCCTTTAAACATGCATAAAAGGTGTGATCAAGCAATAACAAATAATTAATATAATCAAGCAACATAATAATAAAAATCATCATAATAATAATCATGATATTAATAATAATCATAATAATAATAATAATTATAACAATCATAATAATCATAATTAAAATAATCATGTTAAAGCATAATAATAGCAATATCCTAGGCATGATACTAATAAGATTAATAACAAACCCTAGCATGTTACTAAACAATAAAAATTAAAGCTTTAACCCTAACATGACACTAACATGATATTAAGAAAGAAAATAGGAAGTATCATAGAAATCATAATTGATATAAGAAACTTATTCTTTACCCTAAACATTATACTAAGAAAAGCATCCTAACATGATAATAGGAAAAACATCCTAACATGATACTAGGAATCAATAAAAGAATCTAAGCATGATTTCTATATCAAAATATCAATTAAACAATTAAAGTACTTACTTGGATGCCTCATACCTCTTTCTAATAACAAAATACACACGTTAGTAAATTCAAGGAAAATAATAAATTAAAGAATTTAATTAAATAATTGAAATAGATTGGGACCAAACCTTTAGAAATATCAAACCTTTCACGTATAGGGTGAAGGAAACTTTGAATTGGGCTAGGTGTGTCTAGTGCTAATGTATGAGGAATTTCGTTTGTAAAAGGGTAGACTTAGAAAGAGAGAGAGAGAGAATAAGCTTTAGCTTAGAGAGAGATAAGATAATCAGAGAATTCTGGATGAGAGTTGATGATTAAAAACGGAGGTCTAAGATTGCTATTTATGACAAAAACAGTTCGAATTTGATAAAAAAGAATCGGATTTTGAAGAGGAATAAAACACGTCGTTGTCGCCACAATAGCCCCTGTCGCCGCACGCCGCGGCCTATCGTCCGGTGCTGCAAGACAGTTTTTACGAATTTTGTTTTTATCATATCTTTTGATCCAAAAGTCCAAATAAGACATATAATATATATTTGGAAATCTCTTGAAGTCTACTTTCCAAATCAATTAGAATCAGATTAAAATCTTTTGTAGATATAAAGATATGGCCGAAATAGTGGAAGGGTGTCAATTTAGGATAAAGTTTCGTATCTCATTCACATCTTTTTGTTATAGCTCGAATTTAATATTATAATATATCATTGGAAAGATAATTTCAAGATCTATCCAACCATATAAGATTTGGCTAAAGATTATGAGGCACGAAAATAATATCTGAATATATTCCATTTCGTACAAAATAAGGATTCTCAAAAGGAGTAGTTTTATTCAATTTCAAACTCTTTGAAACATAATTATCAATCATAAATCCATTAGGATTTAAGTAAACCTTCTAGAGTATTCTAGAAGACTATAACCAATCCTAATAGCTTTAGGAATGCTAATTAATAATAGGCCCTCCTCTATATCATTAGGCCACATATAAGAACCAAACCGGACCCAATTTAGTATTTTGGTCATAACTTTCTCATTATTCATCGAAATTGGGCTTATAATATATCGTTGGAAAACTCTTTTCAAACCCTATCCAACTACACTATTATTGGACCCTTATCATGGACCAAACTAAACTGGAATGCGCTTTTTCATAAATAGGGTAACAAAAGAAATTTTTTTAAAAACAAATAGAAGAAATATTTTAAGAAAATCATCCTCGTCACTAGACTTTTCACACTTTTGTTTTGTTCGAGAATTAAATGACATGAAAGGTATTCATCACTGGGATTTGTTTTGGGGAGATATATTTGGGTGTCTACATTTACAAACATTCATGACGGAACTCTTAACGGTTCTATAACAGCAAGTGTAAATGCGTTATAGTCCAAAGAAGCACTTAAATCATCCCCCTCTAACTGGTTACACAGATACATTGAAAAACTTTTCATCTAGAAAAATAGTTTTTTTTATCCTTAACATCTGTTGAAATCAGTCCTCTAAAGTAGCTACTACTAAGTCTTTGCTTTTCTACTTTAAATCCAACAATTTTGGTATTAAGAGAATTAGAGTAATTAAGAGGAAACACGCATCTACTCTAAATCATGTGTGGTCCTCAAAGTGGAAAAGAGTAAAAGCACATCTAATTGTTTATTGCTACACGTGTAAGCAAATACCCAAAAAAAAAATTCATCTTCTTCAGCAAAACAAAAATTACCCAGAACCTTCAATTGAAAACGAGAGAAACACAGTAAGGGAGTGTGCCACAAAAAAACCCAAAAAATAAAGTACGAAATATGCCCAAAACGGAGTCAATCCTTCTTCCACACCCTTAATTCCAATGTTTAAGGGGGAAAAATACCATCTGTGGAGTTTGAAGATGCAAACTCTATTCAAATCCCAGGAGTTGTGGGATGTGGTCGTAACAGGGTTTACCGAGCCGGCTGCAGCACCGGCGGAGACCGATCAACAATTGCAATTGCGAGAGAACCGGAAGAGGGATGCAAAAGCCTTGTTGTTCATCCAAGGAGCAATGGACGACTCAATTTTTCCTAGAATTTCTTCTGCAAGCACTTCTAAAGAGGCAAAGGATATTCTGAAGAAGGAGTATCATGGAGATAGTAAGGTAATCTCTGTTAAATTGCAAACTTTACATGGGGATTTTGAAGCACTGCGTATGCAAAAAAATGAGTCTAGTCTGTGCAAAGTTATTTGTCTAAGATTTATGCCATTGTCAATCAAATGAAGTCATATGATGAAATAATTACGGACCAAACTGTTGTTCGTAAAGTGTTGAGAAGTCTTACTAAAGATTACATTCGTATTGTGGCTGCTATTGAGGAGTCAAAGACATTGTCAACCTATACTTTTGATGAATTAATGGGTTCTTTGTTATCTCATGAAGATAGGATTAATAGACATCGTGAGAATGTGTATGAGAAGGCTTTTCAGGTGAAGGGAGAGTCTTCTTATAATGGGAAGATAGAGCAAAATGGTGGCAGAGGTCAAAATAGAGGCGGCTTCCGTGGTCGAGGCCGTGGAGGAGGCAGAGGTCGTGGTCATCTGGTGGACAACGACATTTTAAAAGTAATATACAATGTCATCATTTCAAGAAATTCGATCACAAGGAATCCGAATGTTGGAGCAAGCAGAAGGATGATTAAAAGGGAGCTCACTTTGCAGAGAATGTGGATGAAGAAAGTAAGTTGTTCATGGCTTCTTCTTCAATTATTGATGCTTCTAATGGAGTATGGTATGTTGATAGTGGATGCTCAAACCATATGTGCGGTTCAAAATCTCTATTCAAGGAGAGACAAAGAAAGGGGAAGTTCGACTCGGAAACGACAAGCCAATGCAAGTTGTTGGAACCGGGACAATTTCAGTCAAGACCAACAAGGGTAATGTAAAGCTAATCCATAATGTGCAATATGTTCTTAGCTTAGCTCACAATTTTCTTAGTGTTGGTTAGTTATTGAAAGGAGGATATGTTGTTCTGTTTGATGATGAATGTTGTTATATTAGTGATAAACAATCTGGTCAGAAAATCATTAGCATTCCAATGGCACAAAATAAAATGTTTCCTTTGGATGTATTGAATGTGGAAAAATGTGCATTGATTTCTAAAATTTTCAGTGAAAAATTGTGGCATTTACGTTATAGACATTTACATGAGAAAGGATTGAAATTGCTAGCACAGAAAAATATGGTGGTTGGTTTGCCAATAGTTGATAGTATTGGATTTTGTGAAGGATGTGTTTATGGGAAACAAAGCAGAAATTCGTTTCCTGCACACAAATTTTGGAGAGCCTCAAAATGTTTAGAGTTGGTTCATGCTGATTTGTGTGGTCCTATGAGTGTTGAGTCTTCTGGTGGTAGTAAGTATTTCTTATTACTTACTGATGATTACAGTCGTATGAGTTGGTTTATTTTTTGAAGTTGAAATCAGAAACTTTTGATTGCTTCAAAAAATTTAAAGCTTTGCTTGAGAAAGAAAGTGAAAGATGTATCAAGGTGCTGCGTACAGATAGAGGTGGCGAGTTTACCTCCGATGAGTTCAATACCTTTTGTGAAGAGAATGGAATTCGCAGGGAGTTGTCAGCTTCACGCACCCCACAACAAAACGGGGTGGCTGAGAGAAAGAACTGTACTGTTGTTGAGATGGCCAGAAGCATGATAATAGTAAGCAACCTTCCTAAAGAGATATGGGCTGAAGCTGTAGCCACTGTAGTGTATCTTTTAATCATATCACCAACAAAGGTGGTCATGAATCGGACTCCTTATGAAGCATGGAAGGGAAGGAAGCCAAAGGTAAGCCACTTAAAAATATTTGGTTATATAGCTTATGTCTTAGATACCTCTTTATCTCGTCGTAAACTTGATAAAAAAAAATCTGAAAAATGCATCTTCATTGGATATAGTCCAAAATCTAAGGCATATAGACTATATAACCCTTTAAGTGGCAAAGTGATAATAAGCAGGGATGTTCAGTTCAATTAAGAAGAATTTTGTAATTGGAATCATGACTCTACAGCAAATACTCAAAACACATATTCTTGCAACCGATGTGTTTCCTCCTGAACCAGAAGCCACTGAATCTGAATACTCTTTTCTAGAAAGTCAAAGCCTATAATCTGGAGGCAGCAGCTCCTCACCATCTCCCAGCACACCACCGACAACTAATAGCAGTCAGAGAAGCTCAGCAGCAAGTACTCCCTCAAGCTCTTCAAGTGAATCACCTCCAAGGAAGATGAGATCTTTAAGTGAGGTATATGCTACTTGTGATTTTGTCCTTTATGCATCTGATCCTACTCTTTATGATGAAGCTGCACAGAGTCAAGTACGGATAGATGTTATGCATGCTGAGATGTCAGCCATGCAGAAGAATGACATGTGGGAGTTAGTTGATCTACCTGAAGGGAAGAACGCAATTGGGCTCAAATGGGTGTTCCGAACCAAATACAATGCTGATGGTAGTGTGCAAAAGCACAAAGCTCGGTTGGTCGCAAAAGGGTATGCACAACAGCCAGGCATCGACTATGAAGAGACGTTCTCACCCGTTGCTCGCTTTGAAACAGTAAGAACTTTCTTGGCATTAGCAGCTCAACTTGGTTGGTCGGTTTATCAGTTCGATGTTAAATCAACCTTTTTGAATGGTGAGTTACAGGATGAAGTCTATGTTGCTCAACCTCAAGGGTTTGTTAAAGATGAAGAAGGGAAAGTCTACAAGTTAAAAAAGGCTTTATACGGCCTGAAGCAAGCACCAAGGGCTTGGTACAGATAAATTGACTCCTATTTTCGGAAGAATGGATTTGAAAGAAGTCAAAATGAGCCTTCCTTGTATGTGAAGAAGCAAGGTACTGACTTTCTTGTTGTCTATCTTTATGTTGATGACATGATTTATATGGGGTCTTGTGAGTCATTAGTTGAAGAGTTTAAGTCATGCATGATGAAAACATTTGAAATGTCAGATTTGGGATTATTACATTACTTTCTTGGTCTTGAAGTGAAACAAGGTCCTGACGGGATCTTTATTTCACAAAGAAAGTACGCTACTGATTTGCTTAAACGTTTTACTATGCTGAATTGTAATACTGTGGCTACACCTATGAATGTTAATGAAAAGCTTGTGGTACATGATGGTACGAGTATGGAAAATGCAAGTTTTTTCAGGAGTATTGTAGGTGGTTTAAACTACCTATCTCATAATAGACCTGACATTACACATTCTGTAATTGTAATTTCAAGGTTTATGCACAGCCCCACATAACAACATTTAGGGGCAGCAAAGCGTGTTCTACGATATGTGGCCAGAACTGTGAATTTTGGCATATGGTATGAAAAAGTAGCAAGTTTCAGATTGTTTGGCTATTCAGATAGCGATTGGGCAGGCTGTTCAGAAAATAGAAAAAGCACATCAGGTTATATCTTTTCCCTTGGTTCTGGTCCTGTTTCATGGAGTTCAAAGAAGCAAGATGTGGTAGCCTTGTCATCATCAGAAGCTGAATATGTGGCTTTAACTGCAGCAGCTTGTCATTGTGTTTGGTTACGGAGATTATTAGCAGATTTCCTCCACGTTCAAGGAGCAACTGAAATTTTTTGTGATAACAAGGCAACAATCGCCATGACAAAAAATCCAGCTTTTCACAGCAGAACAAAGCATATCGATATTCGTTATCATTGCATTCGAGACTTGGTTGCTGCTGATACTACTGTCTTGAAGCATTGTGGGACAAACAAGCAGGTTGCCGATGTCTTTACAATACCGCTTCCGCAAGCTAAGCATGATTATTTCAGGTTACAAATGGGAGTGACAAACTTTGAAGGAAGGGAGAGTGTTGAAATCATTCCTCCAAAGTAGCTAGTACTAAGTCTTTGCTTTTCTACTTTAAATCCAACAACATCTACAAGAGAATTCATCAAAAGCCTCTGCTACAAGATAATTAAAACAAAACAAAAAATAATTTTAAAATCAACAAGAAAGTATCTATTTCTTTGTATAGTTCAATTGATCTGCAAGTCATGGAAAAGGAAAAAGAATAATTTGAAAAATTGAAAAGAAAAATGGCCAATAGAAATGGAGAACAAGGACATCATAAGAAAGCAAAGAAAGGAAACAATAAAGAGGTCGATCAACTCCTTAGACTACAACACAACTGCATATTTAAGCAACATCATGGACATTGAGATTTTATTTTCTCACAGTGTTATCTTTCTCCGCCATTCATCAGACATCAACAATAAAAAACAAAGTTGATTCACACAACTATAAGATCTGTAGACCAAAGCTTGATACCTTAGAAGTATTTCGTGTATTATAGTCAGGTTGTCACAAATTATGCTCCTGGGCTTACCATATTAGATAACTAAATGATAGATGCTGTAAGTGTTTCATGTGAGTAAGATATATAGCCGCTGCCTGATGGCAGATGGCCTGTTATAATAACGTGCTTATACTATAGAGTAGTACATTTTATGTGTTCAAGAATAATTCAAGACTCAGAGGAACAGATTAATTAAACCAAAAAAGTACTACTCTACTGCTAATTCATTAGTTAGGAAAGTGATTTATATTAAGCGTGCAGATTATGAAGTATGGGTAAGAATAATTCATGCAGTGCAACTTGTTCCTTCAATGAATTTGATATCATGCTAAAAAAAATAGACTAGATTGTTTCTGCTAGCTACCTACATAATGAATTCAGGAAGATAACAATGCACACTACCACAAAATAAGGAATAGAGATCGCCTAAAACAAGCAATAAAGATCGCCTGTAGGGCGCTCCTTTGAGGGGGTGCCCTATAAAGTCTATAGAACGATCTATATCTAACACCATACAGAGCGCCTATCTAAGATAGGCGTTTCATATTTTATATAAAAATAACTAAAAAACTAGGAAAATAGAGCGCCTATCTTCGCATAGGCGTTCTCTAGCTACATAAAAACAGAACGCCTATCATAGATAGGCGCTCTCTATTCCTCACCTTTTTTAATAAAAAAAATTATTATTATTATTATTACTTTTATTATTATTAATAATAATAATAATAATAATAATAATAATAATTTAGTGATACATAAACACCAATATATACTTGTATGATAGAATTACATTTGATTACAATCATTGCAAAAAAAAATATATGATATATGATTACATTAATTTTGAATTTGATACAATAAATCTAAAATCATCACCATCATACGAGCTTAATACGCCTTGTGAACGAAAAAAAAAAAAAAAAAAAAAAAAAAAAAAAAAAACTCCGTACTCAACGAGCTTAATACGCCTTGTGAACATCATCTTTCAAGTATCCATATCCTAAAGAAAAAAAATTAACATAAAGAACTTAGAAATAAATGAGTATTAAAACCAACAAATTAAACCAATTAGTTCATAATTAAACCAGAAAAAAAAAATCTAAGATGAAAAACACCCTGAACAAATCTAAAGACGAAAATCACCCCAATTCAAACAAATCTAAAGATGAAAACCGCAACAACAATTTTTTTGTTTCGATGAAAATTCTAAAGATAAAAACTGCAACAGAGCACAAAAACTTAAGAGATCGATGCACGAAACACCCACAAAGTAAAAGATAAAAATCAGAAATTTTAGATCTAATATGATTGAAAATGAAAACCACATCTAAAATGAAAATCAGAATTTTAGATCTAAATTAATGGAGAATTAGAACCAAATTTTATAAAGATAACAAGAAATTTGAATTAAAAGTATTGAGGGACAAGGAGATTAACTATTACCATAACAAGCTTTAGGTGGACGAAGAAGCGACACCGAGCAAGGATGAAAGTACCTCATCAGCGGCAGTGCGTACGGCGGCACATCGTCGAGAAGAGTGGAGAACGAAGGGAGTTAGAAGAGATAAATGAAAGAGTAAGGGTTAGAAGAGGGAGTGAAGGGAACAAATGAGGAGAAAGAGTGAAACCATAGAATTTAGAAAATGAAAGGGGAGAAAAAATGAGGACCATAGAAGATGAAGAGAAGAAAAGTGAGGGCATGGGCGGCTATGAATAAGGGTAAAGGAGAAAGAAGATACCGTACTGTGTTAGGGTTATTTTGTCAATTTTTCATTTATTTTTAAAAAATAGATAAAATAATATAGAGCGCCTAACAAAGATAGGCGTTGTATAGGTAAAGTGACATTTTTATTAAAATAACATAAAAATCAAACACAACGGTTAACTATGGAAGGCGCTCTATAACTTTTGACATATAAAACGCTCATCTTACATAGGCGTTCTATATAATTCTATAGATCGCCTATCCAACTTGACAGTTATGTATTGTGTGTTGCTTATTCCACATTTTGTGGTAGTGGCATCAAAGTACTTACACAATGAATTTTTTACACAAGATAACGAAGCATCAAAGTACTTACAAAATGCGATCATGATCATTTAAAAACATGATACAAAAGGCTAATTTTCTGAATTTAATTAAACTAGAAGCACAAAATGAAACATAGTAGAAACCCTATTAAAATCTCAATTACTCATGAATCTAACCCATATGTAAACATAATATGTGAGATTATTAAAAAATAAAACATTAAAAAACAAATTTGGGTGAAAATCTAATAATTAATTCAAAGAGAAATTAAAAAAACCACCACCACACGGACCCTCCTTCAAGCCAACACACCTTCAAATTTTCCAAACAATTCAAGATAACCTTCAATACAAGAAAGTGATATCACAACATAGCCAGAAAATCCCAAACTAAAACCTTAGAAACACCATCAAATTCATCACAAAAACCCATACAAAAACAAAAAATAATAATAATAAAACAACAACGAGAACATAAATTTGAAAACACAATTCATGAAAAAAAAGACCAAAAAGAGATATTAAATTATCAAATTAAGGACAAAAAATTTCCTTGCAATAAGAGACCGATTCTTATTCTACTTCAATTCAAAATGGAAGACATGCAAAGAATAATTCCTAATTTTAACAAAAATTTAAAGAATTGTAAGATATTGTAAAGCAAATTGTGAATCAATTACCTGAAATTTATGAGAGTGAAGAGAAAAATCCCCCCAAACTCGTTGAAGTTTAGCAAGAAAACCCAGAATCTAACCAAAAAAACGAGGTATGTTGTTGCGCTGACTATGAGTAGAGTGCAGTAGAGAGAAGAATAGCTTATGAATAATTCAATAGTGGGTGGTTTAATTGGGAGTATTTCCTGAATACAATCCGCTTTTTTCATAAATTTTAAAATTGCGGGCAGCAGGAAGTCTTAGGGCCTGTTCTCTTCCGTTGAAATTCAGTTCAGCTCAGTTCAGTTCAGCTCAGTTCAGCTCAGCTCAGTTCAGCTCAGCTCAGTTCAGTTCAGCTCAATTCAGTTGAGTTCAGTTCAGTTCAGCTCTTAATTTACGTCTAATGATATTGCTAATGATATAAAGCCAAATTTCATTCTTTTAAGCTCTTATTACAACGACAACAACAACAACAACAACAACAACAACAATAATAATAATAATAATAATAATAATAATAATAATAATATTAACAATAATAATAATAATAATAATAATAATCAATAAGTAATAAATAATAATAATAATAATAATCATCCATATATAATAATAATAATAGTAATAATAATAATAATAATAATAATAATAATAATAATAATAATAATAATAATAATAATAATAATAATAACAATAATAATTGAAATAATAATACTAATAATAATAATCAATAAATAATAATAATAATCATCAATAAATAATAATAATAATAACAATAATAATAATAATAATAATAATAATAATAATAATAATGATGATGATGATGATGATCAATAAATAATAATAATAATAATCATCAATAATTAATAATAATAATATTATTAATAATAATATGTACATTTGTATATACACATATGTATAGTAATAAATAATCAATAAATAATCAAAGATCACTAATCCGTAATTAAAAATCACTAATTAATAAGTTCAGTTCCAGTTAAGTTCAGTTTAGTTCAGTTCAGTTCAGTTCAGTTCAGTTCAGCTGAGTTCAGTCAATCGGAACAGGCCCTTACACATGATTTTCTCGACGTTTTTCTGTGTCGAGACAAACCTTCGACCCGTAAAAGTATCGATAAACGTGGAACTAAAATTGTACACTGACGCCACAGCCAAGGCCCCGAGGCAAAAGCGTCTAAAATATGCGGGTTTTGTAGTAGTGTATGATAAGTTCTGTGCTTGTTAGGTCTGGGCTTCCTAATAATATGTGGGGGCCGAGAGGCTATTCTTTCTGCTTGTCATGTTTTGAACAGGTTCTTCACAAGAAGCTTGACAAGACTCCATATGAAATATGGAAGTGTCGAGTGTCAAACCTGAAATACTTGAAAATGTGAGGGTGCCTAGCAAAAGTAGGCATAACTAGTTTCAAGAGGGATAAAATTGGTCCTAAAACTATTGATTCTATTTTTATTGGTTATGCTTAGTAAAGTGCACCTTATTGTTTCCTTGTTAAGGTTACTAACAACTCTTACGCAGGTGGTCATATCATTGAGGCAAGAGATGCTGAGTTCTTTAAGAACATTTTTCCTTTGAAAATGTCTCCTTCTAATGACAGTGTCTGCTAGTAGTTCTATTAGTTTACCTATTGCTAATGCTCCTATTACTAACGATGATTATATTTTGGAGCCAAGGAGAAGCAAAAGGGCTAAGAAAGGGCAATAGTTTTGGTAAAAAATTTTATTACTTCCTTCTTATCTGAATCTTCTTTAATTGATGATGATTTTTTTGCATATCTATGTTTGGAAGATGATCCAAGAACCTATGATGAGGCAATGAGGTCAGTTGATACTCTGTTTTGGAATGAAGCAATTGATAGTGAGTTGCAATCAATTCTCAATAATAACACTTGCGAATTGGTTGAACTTCCTAGAGGTTGCAAACCTAGCCCATTACTTGTAAATGGATCTTTAGGAAAAAAATTGAAAGTAGATGGATCCATAGACAAGTATAAGGCAAGGATAGTGGTTAGGGGATTTACTCAAAAGTTTGGCATTAATTATTTTTATACTTACTCCCCTGTCACTAAAATTGCAACCATTAGGACTTTCATTGCTCTGATCTTGCTTGTATTTTTTATCTTGTTGTTCACTAAATGGATGTGAAAACTATATTTTTGAATAGTGACTTAGCTTGGATAAGGATATTTACATGGTCCGACCCAAAGGGTTAGTTGTTTTGGGCCAAGAAAATAAGGTTTGTAAGTTAGTCAAATCACTATATGGGCTTTAACAAGCTCCAAACCATTGGCATGAAAAATTCGATAACACTATGACTGGTAATGGTTTTCATGTTAATGAAGGTGACTCTTGTATTTATTTTAAGCTTGATAGTCCTGGTTGTGAGATTATTTGTCTTTATGTGGATGATATGTTAACTTTTGGGACTGACTTGGATCGAGTAAATGAAATAAAACGATTTTTGAGTTCGAAATTTGAAATGAAAGACATGGGTGATGCGATGTGATTTTGGGAGTAAAAACCAAAAGGACTCCAAAAGGCTTCTGTCTTAATTAGTCACACTATGTTGAAAAAATTCTTAAAAAGTTTGACTCATTTAATGTTGATCTCGTTAAGACTCCATATGACCCAAGTTTCCACCTAAACAATAAATAATGGTGATCCAGTTGATTAGTCTAACTATGCTAAAATTATTGGTAGTGTTATGTTTCTTATGAACTACACTAGACCTGACATTGCTTATATTGTTAGTAGGTTGAGCATGTACACTCATAACCCAAGCAGTGATCATTGGATTGCTCTAAGGAGGTTGGTTAGGTACCTTAAGGGTACTATGGATTGAGGTTTGCACTACTCCAAATTTCCTAGGGTTTTGGAGGGGTTTTGTGATTACAACTAGGTATCCGACAATGATGAAGTTAACTCCACTAGTGGTTATGTCTTCACCCTTGGGGGTGAAGTCATGTCTTGGAAATCTTGTAAGCAATCTTAAACTGCTATGTCTACTATGGAATCCGAGTTTATTGATCTTCAATTGGCAAGTCATGAGGCAGAATGGTGGAGGAACATGCTTGTAGATATTCGACTGTGGGGGAAGCCAGCTCTTTCAATTGCACTTCATTATGATTTGCAAGCTGCAATTGTTGTTGCACACAACCATGCCTATAATGGGAAGAAGGGACACATTCGTCTGAGGCATAAGGCAGTTAGAAATTTGTTACCAGAAGGGACGATATCACTGTACTATGTTAAGTTCAAAAAGAACATTGTGAATCCGCTGATTAAAGGCCTATGGAGAAAACTAGTTTTAAAAACATCGGTAGAGATGGGGCTAAAGCCCGTTGTATGAATTGTGAAGTAATGAACTCCTACTCAGTATGAGATCAAAAGGGAACATTATATAATTTGGAAGCACAATTTTTATTTTTTGTCCATCTCTAGATGTTTGTTTTGGGCTTAGCTACAAATGAGAAAGAGGTTAAGCATATGGCACTTAATGAACCCAAATCCATAGTTTTTGAGGTGTGTTGTAGCTCACACTTGATGAGATTCACCCACTTAGGTGTGGAAGTATGGCCGCTTTCTATGAGCATTTCGTGGGCTTATACTCTAGAGCTCCTATGAGCATCCATGGCCAGTATAATGCGTCAATTTTATTCGCGAAATTTCAGAATATTATACATGTTCAGTTGTGTGGCTTAAAGTGGCAGGTTCCTTACTCCCTATTAAGTTCAAGATGAAGGTCACTTGGTAGGTGAGGGATTTTAGCTTGATGTCCACTACGCGTTAATTCAAGTCGCGAGACATTGACACTTATGCAATTGTTTTATTTTTCCCAGATTTCATTTTCTTCCTTTCTTTTTCATATCTTTGATCCTGTGGGGGATTGTTGGAAGTTCTTGATATAAAACAAGAGTGTTGGAGGAAAATAAGAGAGAAAGAAAAACAACTGATACGGGAAAAGTCCCACATTTGTTGGGGGAGAGGTTTTGCCTTGCTTATATGTTGTGGTGTCTTAGCAATACTTAGTTGAGTGACTTTGAGGAGGGTGTTGCACTAGAAGAAAAAGGTCAATTACCGACGGAAATTTTCCCTTGCAAAAAGGCCAATTTACGTCGCAAACAGCATTTCCTAAGGAATTCCGTCGTAACGTTCCGTTGGAAAACCTTTCGTAGGAAAAAATGGAATTTCTGAGGAAAATTCCGTCGGAAAGACGTTTTACAACGGAAAATCTTCCGTTGAAAAAAAATCTTACTTTCAGGTATAATCCTTCTCAGTTTTACGATGGAAAATTCCGTCGCTGAAGAATCACCAACGACGGAAAATTGCCTCGCAAAAGTTGTGAATTTGCGACGGATAAATCCCTTGCATTAAGATAATATGCGACGAAAAATTCCCTCGCAATATACCGACGGAATTAAATTCCCTCACAAATTATCTAATTTACGACAGCAAATTTTGTCATTATTGAGTCTTCTAGCGACTAAATTAACTAACATACATTATATTAAACTAACATACACTATATTAAACTAAACAAAACTAACATACATTATTAAATTATAATAAATTAAACTAAACTAACATACATTATTATAATAAACTAAATCAATGTAAACTAACATATCATGCCGTACATTATTATAATAAAATATCAACCTAAACTAAGATATCATGTCATACATTATTATACTAAACTAAACAAAATTAACATGTCACGTCTTACATTATTATAAAAAAATCAAACAAAATTAAACTTAACTAACATATCAACCATTATTATTTATTATAATAAATTAAAGCAAACTTAACTAACATACAATAAATACTTGAATAAAATAACATTTATCTAAGTCACTAAGATGCTAAGTGTAAACTAAAATAACAATTTTAGAAATTATAATGTCACTAACCTATAGATCTGCACCTTTTATTGAGATTCAAAGCAAGGAAAAGATACAAATCCTACAAATAATAACAATTAAACATTATTTAAGGTGTAAAATGTCAATTTTTATTTTTAAAAAATGAAAAAAAGGTAAAATAATAAACGAACACTTACCGGTAGGAGGATGAAGGTGGTGGTGGTTCTGGTAGGAGCAAGGACAGTGGAGGAACCTGAAAAAAGGGGTGGTGGTGGTGGTTAGGGTTTAATCAAAAAATAAAAATTAAAACATAAATTAAAAAAAAACCCTCACCGACACTGCAGCCGGACTTTTTGGAATGTCGTCGACAAGAAACACCTGTGACAGGCGGCTGCTACAAGCCGATGGTGGCTATTCATACCCACAGGTGGTTAGTGGTGGCGTTTTCGAATTTTTTTTTTTTTAAAAAAAAACAAAAGAAAACAGACCGTCGGGGAGAACAACGGTAGTGGGATCCGGTGGCGGTGGCGACGCTGGGCTCTGGTGGCGAGGCGTTCTCCTCTCTTCTTCTTCTTTCTCTTTCTTTCTCTCTCTTTCTCCCTATCTTTCTTTCTCTCTCTTCCCCCTTTTTTTCCCTGGTTCATTGGTGAAAAGCAACAAAACCTAATTTGAAGTTCTAATTTTTCGACGGAAATTTTTATGTCGGAAAATTTTGTTCTGACGGAATATTCCATCGCTAATAAATTTGCTACGAAATATTCCGTCGGAAATAACATTTTCCGACATAAATAAATTCTGTCGCAACATTAGCGATGGAATTTCCGTCGTAAAACCAAATTTTCGACGGATTTTAACGAAAAATTAAATTCCGTCGTTGAATTTAAATTTTGCGACGAAAAAAGAGGTCCGTCGTAAAAATTCCGTCGGTAACAGGTCGTTTTCTAGTAGTGTTGTACTACACACGCGCGCGCCTCGAGACTTGGGATATTGGGGAATGCGATGCACGGAAGTGGGTACGGTCCCTCTTATTTTTTTAGAGAAATTTTATTTCCTTTTTTGCTCATCTTGTTTTGGAATATTGTAATCAGTAACAATATTTACTCTGTTTGACTCTTCGGATTCTCCATTAAACGAGGAGATTAAGGGCTGGCTGTTACAGCCGTTTCCCTTGATATTTGCTAGTCATTTTCCCTAATTTATGTTGGTCGTTACCTTCTTCTATGCTCACCGTTGCTCTCCTTCACTTTATAAATACTCGGTTCTTTTTTAACCAAAACACACAACAATTCATACCTTTCTCTTTTCTCTAAAATACTAAACATTGTTCTTGATTTTTTGGCAACTATTCTGAATTCGAGTCGAATTTGTAATTGCACATAAACTCTCGCGCCGTGCTTATTATGGAGGGCGACCGCTTCTTGTCTACTTCACCGGGAGGTAGCGCGGAATTGTGTTTTAGGTCAGTGCTTCGCCACGAGACGGTTATTGTCAGTTTTGGATTCATGCATCAAGATCAAGATAACTAATTTCTGTTTTATTGCTTATAGTATAACAATAAATATGTAAAACTAGACATTATTTGTAGCTCTTCATATCATAGATCAAAAAAAAGTGAAGCATACAATAATCTATTCCAAGTATCAGGAACTCCAGGAAGACACCAATGACTACAATCAGGACGAAGAGTGACTATATCATCTGTATGCTCGGTGAGATTCTTCCAATCCTTATACCTATAGATACCGGGATGAGCATCAATCCGATACCTAGATAGTTTCGTAATGTTCAAGTATTTTACATGAGATTTACTAAACTTTTTAATCAATCCCTCAATAATGTCTACTAAAGAGTTAGGGTAGACAGCTGCATAGTAATCAACTAGGGCGAGTTTGGTTTTATTGTAACACCATTTTTCAAGAGTCTTAGTTTTGTGCTCGGCTGAAATGCTTCGAAAGAAAACAGTGGTTTTATTTGGATCCACATTTTTCTCGATCCAATTTGCCCATGTTTTCATCCCCGTTTCGTACGCTTGCTCCATTGACATTTCTTGCATTAGCTTCCCCTTGTATTCAATGTAATCCCATCTGAAATTTCATGAAAAATGTAAGATGTACGTAATATATAGCACTTATTACTTTGCCTCGAAATCAATTTCAATTTACATAAATTTTAGGTACCTAGTTGACTAGATATCACATTTTTGTTTAATTTAGGTATTTTTAGTCTAGTACAATCATTTCTTCTCTTTAGAATTCGTCTCATGATTTTGACTCTCTGTGTAATTTTATACATATACATAACAAATAATAAAAATTAAAATAATAATAAATACAAAAACTAACTAAAACTAGGAACTTTTTTTAAAAAAAATACCTAATATATTTCAGATTTTGTGAAAAACTACCTTATAAACACTAGATGTTGTAAGAAACTACGTTATAAAATACTAAATGTTGTAAGAAAGTAACTTTTGTTGGATTATTGCATTGAATAAGTGACATTTAATGACCCATTTTCAATCATTTTTTCTCTATTTCTCATATAATTTTTCCATAATCCCTTATAACCCCTAATTCCCCTTCTCTATCAATGTTAAATCAAATATATGGTAGCAATTACAACATTTAGTTTTTATACAATAGTTTCTTATAACAATTTTTTTACAAGCTAGTTTTTCATAAAATTTGAAGTATATAAATTACTTTTTCACAAAAAAGTCGAAATTAGAAATATATATGATTGACACGTAATTTTAACATGCATTTTAAGTTGTTATCTATATTCCTTGGGGCACATGATAACAAGATCATAAAAAAAATCATATTATGAATACTCTTGTTAATTTTTATTTTTTTTATTTCAAAAGTTTGTCCTATACTATAATTAATTAATTATAATTTAAGAATTTTGTTAATACCCAACAACACATATTAGCATTAAAAAAAAATTATACTGTTAGTATGATCCAAAGTATCTATAATTAATCAGATTATATGCCAATTAATTTTTTAATTAATTAATTCTGTAAATAAATAGGAGAATATTGTAGATGTACTCAAAATTCCAGAAATAAACCAAAAGTTGACTTCATAATGCAACGGTACAGGCAATTTGTCTTTGTTTTTTGTGACTATATGACACTAAAAACAAAGATGAATTATGGCTCATCTCAGATCTATCTTTGGAATTAGTTACTATTATTATCAACCACTAAAAATCGATAGTAGTTAGCAATATAATACGGAGTATTATTGATGGCTGCGCTAATCAAGATAGCTAGTAGGACTAAACAAGTGAAAACTTGCGTATTATTGTACCTTTTGGCTGAACCGGGTTGCACCCACCAAAAGCCCGAGTTGAACACCATAACATCAGCCCCGGTCCACATTTCGGAGTTGGGTGAAAGCTTGTCGAGCACGAGAACCGTTTTTCCACTTTTATGGTTTTGGTCTAAGTCGACAAGAAACGGACTCCAATAAAACTCAACAGTCATGTTATAGTCCTATAAAAGTTGAAAATATTTTAAGTGTTTGTTTGGTTGATATTAAAATTTTATTTTTTATATTTATTGAAATTGAATATACCTTTGCTTTCCAAAAAAGCCTAGGGACTTTGCTATTGTCTCGAAGTTGTGCACTTGAGGAAGGGATGGAAGAATGTAGGAGGCAAGCAAGAGATTCCCACATATTTCTATTGAGTGAGTCCCCTACTAAGATCACCCTTTTGTTTCGAAGTCTTTCCAACATGTCTTTTCCATTAAACCTACAATAAAGCAAAAAAGATTAATTAATACAATTGATATGGAATGTGTAGCTCAATAAAACAAAAGTTAGAGGAAATATACATTGATGTATATAAAAAATTTCAAAGAAATAATATACTTAATAAAATACTACTTATGATTATATACAAATTGAAGGGATGTATGAAAGGCAAATGGTATATGTATAAAAATTGTACTTTCAACTTTCATCAATTCTTTGTACCTAAAAGTTCGATTCACTTTTCATTTTGAGTGTTTTAGAAAATTCAACACATTATACTGTATTCTATTTTTGCATACATATTATACAACATTTTCCCTCTTATCCCACACTATTTATACTTTTGTATTCTATCATCTCTTACTTATCAAACTTTTTTACTTACTCATCAGTCATCACTTTATTTTTCGACATTATCGACCTTTCTCTTACACCCGTCCCATTGACAATTACTTAGAAACAAGGTTCTACATTGAGTTAAGTGAACTGATGCTCCTCAAAAAAAAAAAAAAAAAAAAAAAATAATCCGGTGAGTTGATGAACTTTTGAAAACGAAGGAGAATTTTTGTTTCAAAAAAGTTGACAGGATTAAAAAAAATAAAAAAATACAAATACTAGCTACTCCATATAAAAAAAAATGTATACAGCAATACAGTAAGCAAATTAAAGCAGTTTTTAGTCATAAAAATAGGTCTTCAACTCTTCATCCATCGTAAAATAAATACTTGTACATTATGTTAGGAAACTATTTTTTTTTTTTTTTTTTATTATAAAAAAAAAAAAAATTGAAATAACTTTACTACCAATAAAACACAGAAAATGAAACATACACTGGTATCTCACAATCATTAGCTTCCCATCTCCACTTCAAAAAGTCAAAATCGGGCCTTCCATTCTTATGGCAGCTCATCTTCTCTTCGACGAAGGGGCAATTGAGAGCATCATAGCTAGCATTTCGATCTTCTGGCCTGTAAACCCATCTTCCATCAAATATATTGCATTTCTGGTTGGTTTCTTCATTTGGTATTCCTACTGAATAATTGATATTAAAATTTGAAGCTTTTATGGGTAAACTAGCAAATCTTGCAATTGAAAGACTTATATTTTGATGTGTTTTGTCTAAAACAAGAAAGAGTAGACACCCCACTAAAGTTCCAAGTGTGAGTAATTTCCAAGAATCATACATGGAAATTTTCAACTCCATATTACTTTATTTTAGGATCACTAATATTTTCCCTAATTATTTAGTTGGATTATTTTTGCATTACTCAAGATTTCTAAGAATATTTGGTACATATGGATATGTAGGTCAACTACTTTTAAGAGTTGTTATATACTTAAGCATGTGTTTGTGCATGTGGTAAGTAATTAATTGGACGTACAATAACTAACCCTATTCAATCAAAATAGAAGCTTCTTTGTGTAAGGCCAAATGTTTTAACACGGCAATTATATTATAGTAGTATTATATTTTTAAGGCCTAGGTATATGCTTCAATTAATTCTTTTCAAGTACTTTGACTAGTTAATATGAACTGTATAACTGTGGTACTTAAATAGAGGGTGACACCAATTAATGAAATATATCTTTACTAAATACTTCCAGAAGTTCTTAGCCTCAAGAGTCTAAGAGCGTGTGCGCCGCTAGCTTTTGATTAGCTTTTAGGTAGCTTTTAGTGGTTTGACCAAGTCAAACCACTACTCAACAAAAAATGTGAGTGTTTGACAAAGTAATGGTTCAAGTAGTTTTTAGTGGTGGAGGTAGCTTTTATTAAAAGCTAGGATTATTAGCTTTTGAAGTTAGAGGTAGCTTTTGAAATAGTTTTTGAAAATTTTATGTATAGTTTTAAAAATAAAATATTAATTCTTAAATGTAACAGCTAGTCAACGACTAATTTACCGAACAATCATACCTAAATTATTTTTTTTCACTGCTACCAGCTTGTTGACAGCTAACAACTATCTCCACAGCTCACAGCTACAGCTACCTTCACAGCTACATTTTACCGAACATGCCCTAAGTGGACTCAAGAAAGGGTATTTTTGTAATTTAAAAATAAAGCGTACCTTATGTGTATATTAAAATTTAGTACCAACAAGATATATAGGTAAAATCATCCTTAGTAGTATAGAATTACCATCCTACAACACATTGGTATCATCATATATAGTAGTGTGGTTGGTATCATATTTAACAAATATTGTTGTTGGTATAAGTTGATATATTATTGTTGGTATCCTAACTAAGATTTCCTAGGTACTTAGCTGCGTTCGATTGGTATTAGAACCATAAGGTTAAAAGCTACACTAAGTTGTTAATTTAATTAATAATTAAGTAAAACTGGAGAATGCTAGACCTTCTATTGAGTGTAAGAAACCTGATTTTAAGCATTATTATCATATTCATTAAAATACTAGTAGTTTTGGCTCAGTCTTTAATTATATAGAAGATCATATTAGTGAATTAAGATCGGAAGTTGATAAAATACATGCTTGTTGTATTAATATCGAAAAAAAGATACCAATAACCACAACCAGTATTAATAAAAAAAGTAAGCGATCTAAAAGAACAGGTTAAACAAGTTCAACTTGCTTTAACAAACGATGTTAGACATCAATTTGGAAAAGAAGTATCAACTAATAAAGAGAAAATTGTCCCTTATAAATATAAATATCCTTTCCAAAATTTAGATAAAAATAAAAAGTTTAATGTATCACTCCATTAAAGACCTACTAGTAACCAAGAAAAAAATAAAGAAACTAAAGACGAGCCCTCATCTTTAGGAGAAAACGTTTAACACACTACAAATCTTGTTTGATAAAGAAGAAGACCCTGATAATCTAAAAGAAATCATGAACTAACACTTTATTTGGATAGGAAGAAATGGAAGGAAAAGAAGAGAAGAGAAATGGAGGGGGACAAAATCTCTTGTTTGTGTAAAAGATTGGGGGAAGGAAGGGGAAGGAGAGGGAGGGATCCATTTTCCAATATTCTATAACAATCATAATATCTCCAAAACTGGAGAGATTTGGAGGGAAAATGGAGATCACCTCCCCCTCCCTTTCTTTTCCCTTTCCTTCCTCCATTTTCCCTCCCGTTCTTTTCCTTCCTTCTTTGCTATCCAAACAAAGCATTAGTTTCTAAAAAAAAGGAATTTATCCTATAATAGAGGAAACTAATTTTGTTTCTTTAAAAGAAGATTTATATCTACAAATGGGGTTGATAAAATTAGATGATATGATTTTTCTACTGATAGAAGTTCTTCAATAAAAGATTGAAAACAAACTAGGTAAAAGAGTAATGGATAATAATGATGTTGGAGAAGAAAATATTAATGAAAACATTAATGTAAACAATGTTATTCAAACACCTAGGTATCAAGGAGAAGGAAGTTGCACACGATCAAAATATATACAAGGGAAGAGTACCCGGTTTAGTGTCAAGGTTATGCCTAATCATATACCTAAACAAGAAGAAGTGACTCTTGAACCTATAAGTCAAACTAGTTATAAGCTTAAATTAGATGGTGTAAGAGATACACAAAATGTTTTAGATCAGTGGAAAATAGTATGAGTAGTTGTAGACATCTACTTTTGGCCTCCTGTCCCGACAGGAAGTGCAATGACGATAAATAAAACCATCTCCGAGTTAGATTGAAGTGGAGAATGCTTATGGATAACTAATTAAGCCACAAAACACAAAAACTATCCCAAAGTAAATAAACAAAGCTAAAACGAGGTCCAATTAACTACATCCTATCAATATTAGGCTTAAGCCCGTGCTTAAAACCCAATAATGACGGATTTAGGAGCGCCTAGGTTAAATTTTAATGCTGTCGCAGGAAAATCTGCGGCCTTCTCAATCAGTCGCACTGGGCAAGCGTGCAACTAATTTAGTTGCGCGCGACACTCAGCGCAACCTCTAGAGATGCGCTTGCGAAAGATTCAGAATTTTATGAAAATATAGAATCGAATCTTACCATAATGCCGGGCGCAAGACACTTAGTTGCGCTGCCCATAGCAGCGCAACCAAATCACTTGTGATGGAATGCCGCGCGCAACTAATCCTGTTGCGCGCGACACCTACTGCGGTAGAATGTTAAAAACCCTAACCTACTCATTCCCTATAAATAAAGGCTTAATCCGAGGCTTAAACACAGAAAATAACCTAAAACTCTGGCGGAATACTTGTGAACTTGTTCTATCTAAACCCTCTTGTCCTAAACACTCACCCCTTGATCTTTTGTTACTACGGGGGAGGTTCCCCAACAAGAAGGTGTCCATAAGTGTTCTACACGGAGATCTAGCAAAGAGAAGTGGTAAATTCTCGAGCACTTAGATAAATCATATTTATTTTCTTGTTTAAAGGAACCTTAATTAATTAATTAGTGTTGATTGATCATCTTAAAAGGACTAATGGTTTTTCTAAGCTATGCCCCTAAGGTAGTCGATTTTATAAGGTGTACCCATGCTTTTTAAAATTTCTAAGTTGTGCCCCTCAACTCACTACCATTAATGAATGGTAACTTCCTTGGGACTTCCACGTGACCTAAAGTTAACTATAAATTTAATAAAAAGATGATAAAAGGTAAGCAAATGATACGAGAAAGAAATCTTAACCACAACAACCCTAATAACGAAAACTAAAGCCACGAAATCACACTCTCAATTAACTTTTAAATAACTAATAAGGGTACATTTTAGTATTGATAAGAAGTTGAATGGCACGACTTAGAAACTCGAAAAAGTATGGGTACACCTTAGAAACTCAACTACCTTAAAGGTATAGCTTAGAAAAACCCTAATTATTTTCACATAGTATCTTGCGTTAAATAAATATTAGAATTTGATAATTAGTTGTTGGTTTATCACTTAAGCGAAAGAGAATATTGTTTATTTTCTTGTTCTCTTCACGAATTTGATTAAATGAAGAATAACGACGTTGCAATGTAGTTCCTACGTGAATTAACGTGTGTAGATAAAATCAGTTAACTAAGTTTTAGGTATAGCGTTGCATATATTGTTTGGTAATGAAATTGCAAAAAAAGGAAGAGCTAGTAGAGACTGTACTAGGGCTAGAATAGAGATCCCTCCTTAAAAGGAACGTTATTTTAGTACCCTCGCTCCCGAACTCATTTCTGGTTTATGTAGACAAATTAGGGCATGGGTAAACTTACGATTCGTGCTAATTATTCCATGAACTCCACATGGAAGAAAGGCATGAACGAGGTTTATGAGTTTTCCTAAAACGTATTGGCAACTCCTACTTATTTCTTACAAAAAAGTGTGATGAGAGTATCATTTCTAATTCAAGGTCTCCCAAATAGTCAGGAATTCAAATCCTAATACACCCTAACAAGTGTAAAGTCCTAGGATTTTAAGTGGCCATGGGCATCTAAGGAAGGACCCCCTTATGATGGGATCACCCTCCTTACAGTGGCGACTCCACTGGGAACTTAGAGGTTACATGATCAGTTCTTAGTTATGGTCCAAGGTTTCCAACACTAGGTTGCCTATGGGTTGTAACAAGAATTAACTTGGATAATCTCTAGTTAGAGAGCGATACTCGAACGCATAATATCTTCTTTTTGCGCAAAAGAAAAAACCAGACAAGCAACATTGCATCATGCATAAGTATAGCACACTTTAACCATTGAGGATTGACTCATTGATTAGGGGTCGCCAACACTAGGCTTCTATCCCGAAATCAATAACAATCATCCCACCCATATCACCAACAAAATGTTGGGAGGACGATGTCATGAGTCAACACGTTGAGTGATTGATTTCTGCATCGTTTCTTAAGATATGGTACCTTTAGACACCCAAGCCTCTTTGACCTTAGAATGGCAATACGTGAATTTTGGCTTATGATATGCTTTATGTGCTTATGTGACTATGTGCAACGTGTTAGGATAGTCTTCTTCTTTTCTTTTTTTTCGTTCTAGGTTCCCAATTACGAAGTAATCTATTCGTAATTTTGAGTCATATTCAAAGGGTAACATGGAAAAAAAACGATGACAAAAAAAAAAAGAAGTGCTCGAATTAAAAAAAAAAATTTATGAGCAGGAGGCGCGCGCAACTTAATAATTTGCGCGACCCCAACCAGTGCAAGAGATTTGGTTGTGCGCGACATCCGCCCGCAACTCAATCTCTTGCCCGCGCCCACTATTACGAGTTAATTTGATTTCTCAAAAAACAAGTTGCATTGACTCGTTCTAACAATACCTTTATCGGAGAATTTTTTAAGGGTGATGTTACTCGTTCAAATATATTTTGCGTCATATTTTGTTTCTTTTAAACAAGCGTATTGATTTACTTATCCTCTCGTACTTCTTTTAGGGCCGGTTCTCAAGCTTGAGAACAAATACTCCCGAGCGCTGGTATTCTATGTTTATCATCAAGTAACCCACCTCTTTCAAACCACCTCCCCTCAACAACTAGTCCTAGTCCAACAACACATGTCGACCATCGAACAACTCCAAGAAGAGATTGCTCGATTAAGAGAAGAAAAGGCTCAAGAGGCCGAGGAAAGAAGAATTAAGAAACTTGAAAAAACCAAAAAAAAAATGCCGAGGCTCTAGCCTTGCAACAAAAGATGGAACAATTATCCGTCAAAGAAAAGTCATTAGAGAAGCTTGTTCTTCGTTCCACCATGGGGAACAAGTACTTCGACGCAGAAAAGTTTGCTCCTCCCTCAGGTCTTGCTTTGCCAGCAAAGTTCGTAGCTATGGACTTGCCAATATTTAAGGTGACCAATAATCCACAAAACCACTTAATGTGTTTTACTGGCACCATGGCATTAAAGGGAGTTGATCCTAACCTTTATCCTTTGAATTTCCCTTTATCTTTTGACCCAACCGCGAGAGAATGGTACTATGGGTTGGATCCAAAATTTAAAACAAAATTGAAAGATGTAGTTTCGGCTTTCATTACCCAATATGAGAGTAACGTAGAGTTAAAACCGACTCTATGTGAGTTTGAAATGCTTAAGCAAGGCGACGATGAAGGTTTCCTTGCTTTCTATGGTAGATGGCGAGAAAAGGCGGCCCACCTTGCCCAAAGGCCACCTGAACTCGAGTTGGTACAAAAATTCATCGACAACTGTCATGAAAAGTACAACAAACATCTATGCTACCTTGGTCTAGACACTTTTCAAAAGGTCTATTCTGTGGCTACTAGGATTGAAGATGATATTGCTAAAGAAAAAGCAAATAAACCCCATTATCATCATCAACCTAAGAATAACTACAAAAGGGGGAATGATAATACATCATCCTCTATTGATGTATTTGCGAACACCACGCAAGATAATAATACAAATCAATACAATAATAATGATCCTAGAAGGAGGTGGACAAAAGAAAGAAAATTTACACCATTTCCTGTAAGCTATAAAGAGTTATTAGAAAAATTAAGCGAAAAAGGCTTACTTGCCTCAACAGGGCCAACACCACCCACTCCACCAGAAATAAGGTTTCCTCAATGGGATGGTAATTCTTATTGTGCTTATCATAGGGGCGTTAGGCATGAAACTGAACGTTGCTACGTCTTAAAGCACAAAATACAAGATTTAGTAGACGATGGGAGAATTCCCACGCCTAAATCTAACAATAATGCATCCCCATTAGGGGTGTTTCATATTGATGAGGATTATATGGGAAGTGGTACGTTCAATCCTTTGGACTATATCACACCTATAGAAAAACCTCTAGCCACAATACTCATAGGGGCAACTAACAAAGTATGTGGATTATGGGGCGACGACTTTCAAGACTTATATGTCTCTAAGTATGCCGCCGTCCCACCTCCATCTTGTTTACAAAATGAGACAAATGAAGCGCTTGATTGGGAACATTTCTCGGGGAAGTCAAAAGAACTATCAAATCTCTCCTTGGATGAACAATGGCATCAAGCACAACTCATGGAACATCTTGAAATGGAGGCACATCCAAAGCCTCTAGAAGAAAGTTGGTTTGTGAGTCCTACGACTAATCGAAATGAGGTAGATCATCTAACTCATTCTGGGCGAGTTTATCAAGCACAACCACCACCAAATGGATCTTCGACCACACAAAATCAAAATCAAACTCAAGGTCAAATGCAAAACCCAATACCACCTCCACTTAAGGTAGAAGATCCATTGGTTAAACAACTTTGCCAATCCAAGGCGAATGTTAGCATTTGGGAACTCTTAAGTACTTCTAAAGAACATAGGAATTCTCTTATGAATGCTCTAACGGCCTTGTCTGTAAGTACATACACGACCTCTCAGGATCTCGTTAGCTTGCTTACTAGCGAAAAATCTGACAAATCAATCATTTTCACTAATGATGATTTGCCTTCAAAAGACACTACCCACAATAATGCATTATACTTGACTGTGGGGTGTAAGGGATACAACATCCCTCTTACTTTGGTAGATAATGGGTCAGCTGTAAATGTATGCCCAATGTGAACTGCGAAATATTTAGGCCTTAATCATGAAAAAGACTTTCAATCAACAACACAAAGTATTAGGGCCTACAACAACTCGAGAAAATCGGCGTGTGGAACTGTTAAGCTACCAATTACTACAGGCCCAATTCAAAATATGGTTGAATTCCATGTTATGGACATTAAACCTATATTCAACCTTGTACTTGGACGTCCTTGGACACATGAGCTTGGTGCAATATTGTCCTTACTTCATCAAATGATTAGGTTGAACTATCAAGGGCTTCCTATGACTATACATGTTTCTCCACTCAAAATAGCCATAAATGACCAATCAGTTTCGGAAATAAAGCATGATAATGATAAAGAGGACATGTGGGGATTTTTCGCAGAGCCAATCTACACAATTGAAATAGAAGAAAGCCTTGAAGGACCATTCAAGCTTGATCCATATTCTACCAAGATAGTAAACAACATCTTATTCAAGAATAGTTACTAAACTGGGATGCCTTTGGGAACGGGAATGAAGAAATCCCTCTTGCTTCCTATCCCAAAGAAAAGCTTCTCCTTTGGATTTGGATATAAACCAACCAAAGAAGAACTAGATTCTCATGATGCAAACAACAAAACACGTAGAGACAACAACAAGAAAGGGATATTCACTTTACTCCCATCCTACAAACAAACCCTTAATGGACAATTCATTAGGGAGGGAGAAGATTATCCATGCTACGACTTTCCAGAACCATTAGTTCTAGAAGGAATCAAGAAGCCTGGATTCGAAATATTCCACGATTGCTACTTCTTGAATGACGATCTTAAAATCGTTGAATCAAAACGCCCAATTCCAGGGTGTTATGATGTACAAGCATTTAACTTGCTATTTGGACTAGAGCAAAATCATGTCGCTACAATGACCAATTAGAATGCCATTCAAGATGAAGCTTTTGACCCAACCTCGTTGATTACCCCTTCTAAAGAAACCTTTAAGCATGGATGGAGGAAATCTTTCAAATGGACCAGTCACAAAGGCGATAAATTGGAGATCATCACAACCAAAGGGAAGATGTTTGAAGAAACAAACGATGAATCTAGCATAGACTAGAGGGAAGCTGAAAATTTAGGCCTTGTAGCCTTTACTTAATCTTTATTTTCTAGTTCTAAGGATAAGGATCCCAAAAAGGATTCTTCTCTTGATGTACTCTCTTTTGAATTTAATAATATGAGCTCTATTTCCGAGTATATGCCTTCTCTTGAATCTTTCGAATGCTATAACAATCAATCTTATAAAGATGATGACATTAATAAATTGGTTCAACTAATGAATGAATGAGAACAAAAGAATCCTATCATTGAAATAGTTAATAAAGGAACCAATGAAAACAAAAGAGAAGTCAAAATTGGCTTAACTTTAAATCTAGAAGAGCGATCGACTCTCATATCAACGCTCAAAGAATTCGAAGACCTGTTTGCTTGGTCGGTTAAGGACATGCCTGGAATAGATAGGGATATCGCGGAACATACCATTTCCTTGAACCCTACTTCTAAACCAGTAAAACAAAAACTTCGACGTATGAAACCTGATGTCGCATTAAAAATAAAAGAAGAAATACAGAAACAGTTGGACGCCGGTTTTATTTGCGTATGTAATTACCCAGAATGGGTAGGGAACATCGTTCCAATCCTTAAAAAGGATGGACGAGTTCGCATGTGTGTCGACTTCAGGGATCTTAATAAAGCTAGCCCTAAAGACGATTTTCCTCTACCACATATTGATATATTAGTTAATAGCACGGCTGAACATGCGATGTTATCTTTTATGGATGGATACACAGGTTACAACCAAATTTTAATGCCAAAAGAAGATGAAGAAAAGACATGCTTTATTACCCCTTAGGGTATGTATTGCTACACGGTCATGCCATTTGGTTTAAAAAAGGAAGGAGCTACGTACTAAAGAATGACAACGACTCTCTTGCACGATATAATGCATAAAGAAATAGAAGTGTATGTGGATGATATGATCATAAAGTTCAAAGGTAGAATGGGACATATAAAAGCTTTACGAAAAGTTTTTCACTCGCATAAAAGAATATAAAATGCGATTGAATCCACAAAAATGCGCCTTCGGAGTAACTTCTGGTAAGTTACTCGGATACGTAGTAAGCACACGTGGCATCGAGATCGATCCCTCTAAAATAAAGGTAATTGTTGACATGCCTCCCCCTAAAACAGAAAAAGAAATCAGGGGATTCCTTGGCAAATTACAATACATTAGTCGGTTTATCAACAAATTGACTATGACTTGTGAGCCAATATTTAAAAAATTGAAAAAAGAGGAGAAACATGAATGGGACGATCAATGCCAAAAGGCTTTTTAGAAAATCAAAGATTATCTCAAAAGTCCACCAATTTTAGCACCACCAGTACCCAAACTACCTCTTAGGCTATACATAACGGTTACAGACACGGCCACAGGCGCCATGTTAGCACAAGAGGTAGAAAAAGTTGAGCGTGCAATATATTACATAAGTAAAAAATTCATTCAATATGAAAAAAAATATAGCACCTTGGAAAAAACGGGTCTAGCATTAGTGTGGGCGACTAAAAAATTACGACATTATATGCTACCACACACCACTCATGTAATTTCTCAACAAAATTTGATATAGTATTTGTTTGAACAACCACTTATACTAGGAAGGATATCCAAGTGGTTAGTGATGTTGGCCGAATTCGAGCTAAAATATATTCCTGATAAGTCAATGAAAGGAAAATTGATTTCTGACTTTCTAGCCCAACATCCAATTCAAACAAGTCATGCAGAAACTACTCATCTTCCGGATGAAGAGATTCTCATGACACAAGATGACAAATGGGTAATGTACTTTGACGGTGCGTCTAATAAAAAAGGATGTGGCTTAGGAGTGTTACTCATAAGTCCAGAGGGAGAACATACTCCAATATCTGTCAAATTAGACTTTGAAGTTACTAATAATGCCGCGAAATGTGAAGCGTGCATTATTGGATTAGAAGCAGCCTCTAGCATAGGTGTGCAAAAATTAGAGGTATATGGAGATTCTAGTTTGATTATAAATCATACACTAAAAAAATGGAAAATAAAGAACTCCACAATGATATTATACAAAGCACACCTAGAGCAACTCATCGAGCATTTTGAACATATTGATTTTAAATATTTCCCAAGGGATGATAATCAATTTGCCGATGCGCTAGCAAAATTAGTGTAGACACCCATTTGTGTCTCCCCAAAACCAAACCCGGTGATGAGTACCTTTCACGTCAAAATCGTAATCGAATGAGGTGAAAGCGTGGAAGGTTTAGTGTTGCGGATAGTTATAATTTCTTTTCTCTTCTCTCTGTTTTTAAAACCTATTTTAAGAAAACAGCCAATCCAGTTTTGTTGGTCCATGATCAGGGTCCAATAGTAGTGTAGTTGTATAAGTCTTGAAAAGAGCTTTCCAACGATATATTATAAGCCCAATTCCGATGAATATTGAGGAAGTTATGGCCAAATTACTAAACTGGGCCTGGTTTGAGCCTTATATGCGGCCCAATGATCTAGAGGACGGCCTAATATGGATTTGTCATTCCTAATGCAATAAGGAATGGTTTTAGTCTTCTAGATTCTTCTAGAAGGTTCTTTTCATTCCTAATTCAATTAGCATTGATAAATTGACTTTTGTTGACTTTTTAGAGTTTTAATCAGAATAAAAGAATTTTTTGAGGAAAATACGATTTTATCCTCCTGTACGGTTAATTTCTATCTGATTTTAGAAAACGCGTCAATAATTAAATTAGCGCCAAACGCCAGCATTAGCGCCTGACGCTAAGCTTGGCGCTAACCTCGTTTTTGCGCGTCAGAACTCTGTTTCGATTTTCTATCTTTTTGGATGATTTTCTCTATAAATATCCTTCTAAAAACTCCGTTTTCATTCACCAATTCTCACGAATTTTCACCAACTCTCGTTAAGAAATTCTTGATATTCTCTCTTTCTCTTTTCTAAACTAACCTTTTCTATAATACAAATTTCGCATTCACAAGACATAGAAATACCTAGCCATATTCGTAGTTGCCTTCGCACTAGACGTGAAAGGTTTAATTTCTGAGGGTTTGGTCCCAAATCTCTCTTTCAATTATTCAACTTAATTGTTGTTTTATTATTTTTCTTAAAGTTACTAACGTGTGTATTTTGTTATTAGAAAGAGGTACGAGGCATTCAAGTAAGTGCTTTAATGGTTTTTATTGATGTTATTATGTAGAAATCATGCTTAGGTTGTTATTGTGATTCCTAGTATCATGTCTAGGGTAACTTTAATATCAAGTATGATTAAAAGTATGATGCCTTTTATGTTCTTCCTAATATTCATGGTTTTTAGTATCATGTTTGGGTTAAAGCTTTGATTTTTATTGTTTAGTGACATGCTAGGGCTTGTTATTAATCTTGTTAGTATCATGCCTAGGATCTTGCTATTATTATGCTTTAACATGATTATTTTATCATTATTATTATTTTTATGATTATTATAATGTTGCTTGATATCGTTATTGCTTGATCACGCTTTTTATGCATGTTTAAAGGGAATTTGTACTTGTAATCACGCTTAATAAGATAATTTATAATCTTGTTTAGGGTTAATTTGATTATAATTCAAGTGATCGGCAATATAAATAATAGATTTATTTGTGCATTACCAACATAGATAAACAGGTTTAGGGTAATCCTATTGATTGCATGTTAGTTAAAAAGCGCACATGAATACGATCAGAATAAAGCAGAGGCCTATTTTTAGGGCAGGTTCAATCTCTTTTAGGCTGGATTTGTACCTTCATCCCCGAACTACCAGTCATGGTTCCAGACCTATTGGAGTTAACGATCTCCGTGATCGTTAAGGGGTGTAACCTTCACCTCGTGAACGGTTTACAAGTTCCTAAAACTTGTTGGCGACTCTTTTGCTCTATCTTCCTTCCCTTTGGACGCCACCATACTTTAGTGTATGATCACAGTGGGGTTCAAGCTATGGGTAATGCTTGAAATATTCCCTACAATTATCCTTAATGATCAATATTCCAGATCACTTAAATATGATGCCATTATGCGTTGATAGAAGAGAAGAACCATATATTGCAACGCAATAGAGGAAATAAATGACATTGAAGGAGATTGTCCTTGATATGATCATATCCTCCAATATATTACCCATGGCACATACCCTGAAAATACTTCATCAAAAGACCAAAGAGCCTTAAGAACACTTGCGGCACAATACGGTATAGTAAACGGTCAACTATGCAAAAGAAGACCTAATGGTCAAAGCTTATTATGTATAGACTAACCCGAATCCACACGCCTTATGGAAGATACCCACAAAGGTGTTTGTGGATCTCACATGAATGGTAAAATGCTTGCAAAGATAATTTCACGACAAGGGTACTATTGGTCCACTATGGAACATGATTGCATACAATATGTCAAAAAATGTCCAGAGTGCCAAATGTTCGCTAATTTACAACACCTTCCACCATCCGAACTATACAACCTCACTTCCCCTTGGCCTTTTTCAACTTGGGGAATTGACATAATTGGTAAAATTTCTCCAACAGGAGCAGGAGGGCACGAGTACGTATTAGTAGCCATCGATTACTTTCCAAGTGGATTGAGGCTGCTTCTTACGTGAATATTACTTCTAAACATGTCGCAAAGTTTCTCAAGCGAAAAATATTTTGTAGATATGGAGTTCGACATGAACTAATTACTGATCAGGGATCTCAATTCAAAGCTGAAGTCGAGACCCTCTTAACTCTTTATAAATTAAAACATCATCACTCATCTCCATACAGACCTCAAATGAATGGAGCTGTAGAATCGGCAAACAAAAACATAACAATCATCATTAAGAAAATGGCAGGAAATTATAAAGATTGGCCGAATAAACTACACTTCGCATTGTGGAGTTATAGAACATCCATACGAACATTAATAAGGGTAACTCCATACTCCTTAGTTTTCGGAATGGACACAGTTCAACCAGTCAAACTGGAAATACCATCCTACGCATCGTACTCGAAAGTAAGCTACCAGAAGCTGAATGGGTAAAAGCAAGGTATGAAAAGCTTTTATTCCTCGATGAACGACGATTAAGAGCTTTGCATCATGTACAAGTTTACCAATAGCGCATTATTGCGCGTCATTTTAATAAAAGGGTAAAACTTAGAAATATCAATGAAGGTGACTTTGTACTAAGGGATGTTAGGGGTCCACCAACCGATCCAAGAGGGAAATTCAAGCCTAATTAGATAGGTCCCTACCGCGTAATTGAAATCCTATTAGGAGGAGCCGTCAGATTAATGGATATTGGAGGAGATGAAATTCGCCAATTAATAAACATTGATCGACTTAAAAAATATTACATAAGAAACCCGGATAAACTCGTTCATTCATTAAATAAATCATTTTTAGCATTCAATCGAAAGATTCTAAGTGTTATGCACTTTACCGAATAACACGGAAAAGCACATAACACTTTGGGGGGGGGGAAGGTAAATAAAAAAGATCATTTTAAGTGTTCTGATTTTTTCGAATATCACGACAAACTCTTCACACTTGGGGGGTAATAATGCCAAAAAAAATTAATGCTCGTAGCACAGGTATCGCGCGCAACCGGAATAGTTGCGGGCGGATGTCTCGCGCAACAAATTTCATTGCGCGCGACAGGTTCGCGCAACCTTGGATGTTGCGCGAGGATGTTGCGCGAGCCACCTGACGATAAACTATGAACCCGAATTTTTATGCTTGAAAAAAGTTTTGACTTACTTGCGACAAAAAGAGGGCGTTTCTCAAAAATAACATATACTCGGAAAATTAAAAAATTAAACTTTGATTTGAATGTTTTCTTTTAAACAAAGTTTGATTAATTTTTTTTCATTTAATTTCTATTCAAGAGATCAGAGAAATTAATATATAAAAAAAATAATAATATACAATAAATAAAAAAGGAAGAACTACACAAAGACCTGATTTCATATTACGAATACGTAGGCAATCTTTATGATTCAGTCATATCAAAATATAAAAAAAAAAATAAAGCTCAAATTCTTTTATTCAAAATCCAATAGAGAGAGACATTATTGAATTAGATAGTAAATGATAAAAACAAAAAAAAACATAGTAGTGATTACACTTTTTTCGAATTAAACTAATGATGAAATTGTGTAACACTCTAAGGTTTTACTAAGTCCTCGATCGTCACGGATGATGGAGGAGTGGTTTCCATCGCAATATTTTCAAAAGCCTTGGAGCTTTCCCCTACACTCTTATTTTTCACCCAAACATTGTTTTTCAATTTAGGGATTGGGGCCTTTGCAACCTGTTTTCCTTTCCCTTTGACAATTGGATCTTTCTTGCGAGTGTTTGGTGAAGGTTCTTTGATTTTCACACCTTGTTGCGCAGGTTTGGAGGGAGCTTTCCTTTTTGTTTCCTTCGAACGAGCCTTAGGGGATGGGAAGTCTAATTTTCTTCTCACTCCTTTGTTTTTGCCACTAGGAGGAGTAGTAGTGGTTGAATGCATCAAAGGCTTAGGTGAATTGCGAGCGGTGGCGGCTTGAAGTTGAGATCGATCCTTGTTTAATTCGCCCTTATCCGCTGCATTCATCCAAGCTTTTTTAAAAGGAAGATAATACAATACTCATTGTAGGATTTTGTGCTACCCACCTAGGAAGACTTGACAAATATTCCATCCAACGAGGAATTCTTTCGGGTTTAAAGATCACATCTTTAGGGGTATCACAATCTTGTGGGGGAATGATTTGTTTCATCCCGTATAGTCTCATTATCCTACAAGGAAAAATATAAGTGGTACTACATAGGCCTAGAATCCTAATATAAGGGCAATTATAACTATTTCCCACCATACTACTTATGTTCCACCAAGGAATCACAAAGCGTATGTTGGGAACCCCATGACAGAAAAACGACGTCCATTCTTCTTCATTCTTATGCTTGTAAAGAATTCGACGTCCAGGGAATGTCCTTACTCCGTTAGCTTTAAGATTTTGTGGCTGACCAACAATTCGCAAACGTTCCATGAGCCAAATCTAAAAAAAAAAGAAGGAAAAAAAAATTAGTTTGCGATTTACACAAGCATGTGGTGCGCACATCAAAACCAGTTGCGCGCGCCAACTGTGCGCATCGCAGAAGATTGCGCTGGTCGTTCCAGCGCAACTTCATGACTTGCGCTGGAATAAGACGTTAAAAAAAACGTACGTGTAATAGGAGTGAATTTCCCATGAAACCATTTTCGTTAGGGTCTCCTCTAAGGAGATTTAAGCATAGAACGGTTTCCGCTAAAGCCAAAGGAGCGGGTGAATGTCATCCGTCTATTTGCTCTACTATGGACACCATGGAATAATCTCCATACTATTTGTCTGTCCTAAGTAAACAATTAACGACAAGAAAATAACATAAATCACGAATCTTAAAACGTTGTTTAGTCATGTTGTCACTAGGGGTGATGAAGTGTTCAATAAATTGGATCAAATTCATGCCTTCTTCACTTCCAATGGTATTCATATCATTGTTAGACAAACCAAAATATCTTTGGAATATAGGTTTGGAATCCGACAAGGTAGGCGCATAGGTCACAGGGAGAGTGTTTGTAGGGAGCCTAGCAAGGCCTCAAACTGGCCAGGAAGTGGGACAATTTCGTCCCTTTTAAACAAGAAAAGATGATGGTTAGAGTCCCAATGGTTGACGGCGACATGAAGAAAATCAAAATTGATCACTAGTTGCATATAGTTCAATAAAGAGTCCCATTGCTTCAAGCGTTGTTCAAAGGTTTTCACCACTGTTCAAATCAAAAAAATAAGAGAAAGAGAATTTAGAGAGATTAATTCTTTTTAGATTCTTATTACTAAGCAAATGAATGCGAGATACTTAAATGCCTACACGAAATCGCGTTGAAATAGACCCTAGAGGGGAAAAAATATTTGCAATTTTTGCTCGAAGGAAAGTTCACCAGCAGGTGTTGCGGGCAACTCATGAGTTGCGCGCGGCGTACGCGCGCAACTAATTCACATGCGCGCGACAGCCGCGCGCAACTCCTACAATTGCGCGCACTGCTCTGTCGCGACATGTGAGTTAGGATTATTTCTGTATTTTGGACTACATAATGACGAAATCCCACGAGATCTTAAGACAAATCATACGCTTACCTTTTACTTACCTTTGTCTTCTTTTCCTTAATATTTTCTTATTTTTCATATTCTCTTTTTTATTTTCCTTTACTTTCTTTTTCCTTTTTTCCTTTCTTTTTTCTATTCCCTTGTTTCCTTTTTCTTATTTTTTTGAGGGGGGTAAGTCGGGAATCTTTCCCTCCCTCGAAAAATTTTTTGCAAATTTTTTATAATAATAATAAAAAAAAAGAGAAAAAGGTAGAAAATAAAAATAAAATAAAATAAAAAATGTACACATGGAAACAAAAGAAAATGACATATATACAAAAAAGTGTCATATGTACAACAAAAAAAATATATACATTTGTTTCCTAATATGAAAAATGTGTGTACAAAAGAAGTCAGGATGGTTGGCGACTCCCAGACGAATGCTGCACATCCTGCAAAATCCGAACGAAGATTAATACATAAAATGTGTGATAACTTCGTTAAAAGAAAAATAAATAATAAACTAACCGCGACCATCCGATGATCACGGCATGACAAAGTGAGGAGAGCTCTCCAATAAGAAGCTCGAAAAGCGCGCAAAGTCCTCACCATGCCGTTCACGGTTTCTCGTGGAACCTGTTTCAAAAGACAAGGACAGTTAGCAAAAATGTATATGAAAATACATATATATATATATACGCATAAGGAACATACAGACTTAACCGTCTCAGGAACAAACGCTATCCCCTCCTCATCCTCCACTACTGGAAGGATCTCACGTATTACCGACCCAACGACATCGGTATACGTGATCTCCGCTGAAGGAGGCACCCAACCACCTCGCTCAACCTGTTGAAAAATAAATAAAAGGGTCAAAGTTCCAAAAAAATAAATATAAATAACAAAAGAGAGTTAAAGTACAAACTAGAACAAAGCTGGGAAAGGAGTCAGCCTGGATGCAATGAAATTCGGATACGATGCCTGAGCTCGATCCTCGGTACGTAGCAAGTCCGGACGTAACATCCGGATCGGAGGATCCACGAGAACCATGGGCTCCTCGAATGCAGACTGCCAGAGAACACGCTTGCCTAAAAACCAAGCGTCTGTCCTCTGAAGGACTGGAAGTCCCTGATAAAGAGCCCAGAAACGGCAACGAATCATGCCAAACCAGACAGCCTCAGAGACTCCGACGATCAAACTTCAAGGACGGAGATCGGTCTACAAACACAACCACATGAAAAATCGTAAGAAAATAAATAAAATCAAAAGATGCACATGTAGTTGGAATACTCACTGACGCACGAGTCACCGAAAGGATCCTCTGGAGAAAGTCACAGGCAGATGTGGCTTGTCTCTTCTTAATCGTGACCAATCGATGGCCGATAGGAAAACGAGCAGCCCTAAGCATCCTGGGGGCTAAGAAAGGCAGGTACGAGTATCCCCAAGCCTGAAACCGAAAAAGGTTAAGCCTAAAGGAGAAAATCAAAAATAATAATCGAAAGAATCTTAAAATACGTACCTCAAGGATACGACCGTGCCACGTAAGGGAGATCCGAGGCACCTTAGTAACTATCGTGGAATACATCATCCAGGTCGCCTTGCCCATAGCCGTAAGCATACGAGCATACGACACCTCCGCCCAACTCAGGTTACCTACTTGCCCCAAATCACTGAGGAAAATAAGTAACCCAATAGCAAAACGTTCTCCTCGATCACTCAAGATGGTGACGGAAAGAACGTGAGCAATGTATATCCGAGCCAGCTGCTCAGGTGTACACTGCCGATCAAGCTCGTCAGCCGACAACTCGTCGGTAAGAACCGAGTACGGGCAAGACTGCTAGTACATGTGAAGGGCCGACGCCAGACGGTCTCCCACAAAGTCGCGCAGTCTCTCGTCTGACCCCTTAACGAACTCTATGGCTACGGGCTCGCCTCCAAAAGGATAACCCGTAATCATAGAGAAATCAAAAGGAGTAACTGTCATCTCTCCGCATGGAAAGTGGAAAGTGTTGGATAGAGAAAGTTTTCCCTAGTCTTAACGCGCTAAAGAATCTAGATTGACCCTCTGCAATTGTAGAACGCTTTTACAAGTAAAGGTGTTCTGGGTGATGTCAAGTCAAGAGAAGAGATCGGTTTTAAAAGTATAAAAGGGGATGGTTCCTCTCAATCATATCATCGTTGGTCTAAAGTCCCTCGATATGTCATTGATTCTTTAGCCTGACTTTAACAAAGTAAAAAGATGAAAAAGGGTTTTTAGTATTCAAGCCGAAATTATCTGGTATTCGAGTCGGATGTCCACAAGATAGAAATACATGTCTCGGGACTGGAGGCATATATCCAAATCCAGTGTGAGGGAAGAAAGTCGGCAACTCTCACAGCCGTTTTGTCCACAAGATGAGTACACGTGTCTAAGGACTGGGGGCACGTGACTACATAGGCGCGACATCGTCTCGTCGCTTCTTTATACAGGGGGTGGACGGACACCCTAACTGTCCGGTAAGCTAGTAAGCTCACTAACTACCGTATTTGCTTCCAATCAAGAAGTGTCTGTTCCTGATGGTTCGGCGCGCCTGTTGACTCGTGATCAAACACCTAAAGTAATCCTCCACCTTTTAGCTCCGAGAGGTGGATCTCGCAAAGCTTGGGCTGAAGTGTAATTTTACGCAACAATAATGCCGTACAATTTTGCGCTGTACGATACGCCTTTTGCTTTTTTATGCTACATGACAACGCCTTCCTTTTCGCTTTGGACGTGAAAAAAGAATAAAATCCAGACATTTGTAACGTTAATACAGTAAAATGACAAACCTGTCTATGGGTGCTTTTACGTAAAGCACCACCACGGAACGTCTTAAGACACTCTTACGAAAACGTTCAAAACCTATGCTTAGGGAAGGCTCAAAGCACGGTGTGCATGCAAGAATGATCCAATAAAATAATAAAGAAGAAAAAAACTAAAATATGAAAAGTAATTTAAAAGATTTTGATAGTTTGCACACCATTACGTCTAATAACGAGCAAAAACCGTTGAAAAATGATCAAACAGATCAAAATCAAGATTCCGGTCATTTTTTTGACCAATATCCGCACGCAAATCAGTGGGTCGCGCAGGCTAGGCGCGCGCATCGTTCTGAGTTGCGCTGGTATGTCACGGGCAACAGATTCAGTTGCGCGCGACATATATATCGTCAAAATGAAATCGCTGAGCGCGATTTTTCATTTCGCACTCTCTCTCTTCTTCCTTCGCCATTTTGGCCCCTTTCTTTCTCTAGGAAGCTCGGATTTTCTTGTTTTTGGAAGCTAAAGGAAGTAGATCTCGTCCCTTATTCATATTTCCCAGAATCCAATGTAAGTATTTTGTTAAATTTCATTTGATTTAGGCTTAATTGGGACGATTTTCGAACCATTGAACCCTAAATTTCGAATTTGGGGGTTTTCAATTCGGTCCATTATTTTTGAAATTGTTTGTTCCATGTTTTTATACTATGTTTAAGGAGTGTTTTGAAACAAATTTCATGAAAAATGGTTATGTATTGAACATTATATGAGCATTTCTTTGTTCAAGTTCGTTCTTGCTCTTTTTCTTCGAATTTTACTCGATTTTATTGATGTCGAACACTTAGCGAACCAAGGATCGTTTTCAAATCGTTAAAAATTTCTGAAAGATTCTCTATTCTTTGAGAACTTCTCAGAATGAGTCTCGGATTTATTTCCTTGACTATTTTGATCATTGTCTATTCTAGACTCGATCAAAGTGGGGGCTAGCTGTAGACATCTACTTTTGGGCTCCTGTCCCGACAGGAAGTGCAATGACGATAAATAAAACCAACTTTGTCGTGTTAGATTGAAGTGGAGAATGCTTATGGATAGCTGGTTAAGCAACAAAACACAAAAACTAGTCCAAACTAAATAAACAAAGCTAAAACGAGGTCCAATTAACTAAATCCGATCAATATTAGGCTTAAGCCCGTGCTTAAAACCCAATAATGACGGATTTAGGAGCGCCTAGGTTAAATTTTAATGCTGCCGCAGGAAAATCCGCGAGCATCTCAATCACTCGCACTCTACAGGCGCGCACAACTAATTTATTTGCGCGCGACACTCAGCGCAACCTCTAGAGATGCGCTTGCGGAAAATTCAGAATTTTATGAAAATATAGAATCGAATCTTACCATAATGCCGCGCGTAAGATACTCAGTTGCGCTGCCCATAGCAGCGCAACCAAATCACTTGCGCTAGAATGCCGTGCGCAACTAATCTTGTTGCGCGCGACACCTGCTGTGGCAGAATGTTCAAAACCCTAAACCTACTCATTCCCTATAAATAGAGGCTTAATCCGAGGCTTAAACACCGAAAATAACCTAAAACTCTCGCGGAATACTTGTGAACTTGTGCTACCTAAACCCTCTTGTCCTAAACACTCACCCCTTTATCTTTTGTTACTACGGTGGAGGTTCCCCAACAAGAAGGTGTCCATAAGTGTTCTAAACGGAGATCTAGCAAGGAGAAGTGGTAAATTCCCGTGCACTTAGATAAATCATATTTTTTTCTTGTTTAAAGGAACCTTAATTAATTAATTGGTGTTGTTTGATCATCTTAAGAGGACTAATTAATTATTTTCACAGAGTATCTTGCGTTAAATAAAGATTAGAATTGGATTATTAATTGTTGGTTTATCACTGAAGCCAAGGCGAATATTGTTTATTTTCTTGTTCTTTTCACGAATTTAATTAAATAAAGAATAACGACGTTGCAATGTAATTCCGACATGAATTAACGTGTGTGTAAATAAAATCAACTAAATTAATTTTAGGTATCGCGTTACATATATTGTTTGGTAATGAAATTGCAAAAAAGAAAGAGCTAGTAGAGGTCGTACTAGGGCTAGAATAGCGATTCCTCGTTAAAAGGAACGTTATTTTAGTACTCTTGTTCCCAAACTCATTTCTGGTTTATGTAGACCAATTTAGGCATTGGTAAACTTACGATTCATGCTAATTATTCCATGAACTCCACATGGAAAAAAGGCATGAACGAGGTTTATGAGTTTTCTTAAAACTCATTGGCGACTCCTAATTGTTTCTTATAAAAAAGCGTGATCGGGATAAGATAGGTCGTTAAGCTACTACCCTAATCAAATTAACAATTTATAATACCTAAACCTACACTAAACTAGTCAGTGGCAAGTACAGGGTCGATCCACTAGGGAAGCACGCTAATTCAACATCAAATATCACTAATGCAAGAGTGAAAAGGGGATTGTTTTGTTGGTTTTGTTGAGTAGAAGACTAAAACTACAAATAAGCAAGAAAATGATGATTAAAATCAATAGAAAATGACGCTAGGGGTTCGGGGGTTTCAAACATGCATTAGAAAGAGGGGAACAATGATAGTTATCATGATGAACATGCCAAAGAACACAAGATTCTACCTAAACAATTCATTCTCATGCAATAGTCTAGGCAAATCAATAAGAGAAGTCAATGCTAATTAGGATCATTCTCATGCATCCTTTTAGACACAAGCAAATCAAGAGAATAAAGAAGCACAATACATGAAACTCCATTTCAACAACTCATTCTCATGCAATCAATAAAATAGAGGTGATCTTAATCTAGTTCAAATCATTTTCATGCATTTAAACTAGGAGGCAATCAAATAAAGTGCAACAATAATCTCAAGCCATTAAAAATCATGTCTTTCATCAATTTAAGGCATGTAATCAATCCAACTATCATCATTCATCCATCATTCAATACATATCTTCCACCCCCTTCCCCTAGCTAAGAGTTTAGCCTAGAGAAGGGAGATTAAACATAATATCAAAACTAGAAATAAACACAAGAAATCAAAACAAAACATGATTGAAATATATGAAATCAATAACAACTAGATAAACTAATAAGATTGTAGGCGTCGCTAGAAGTGCGCCAACGATAAAGCATGTGTGAATATGCTTGGCACTCATAGGAAGTGGGAATTGACATACAATTAGGGACACGATTAGGGACAAGGAAAGTAGGGAGCCGCCAACAAGTTTTTAAGGAACTTGTAAACCGTTCACGGATCATAAAAGGCAACCACGATAAAGGGACAACGAAGGCAACAATGATTGACCCGTGAAGGTTACACCCCATTCATAATCCATGAGATTACTAACTCCATATGGTTCGGAACCACGAAAGGAGGATCGAGGATGATGGTACGAAGTGAGTCATGGAGTCACATTCGCCCGTATTGGCCTCTACTCGATTCTTATATTGAAAAGCATTCCTGTGATCTCAAAGGCATACAAACAAAATATTCAATTCATTCCAAACTATTATTTAACTAAATTGGTTGAAAATTAATGCACACATATAATTCTAAAATATTGGTGATCACTTGAATTAATTAACAAGATTCTAAAGGATCCTAAACCGGTTGTCCAAATTATCTTATTAGGCGTGATTTTCAATTACATATTCCCTTTAAACATGCAATATGGTGATCAATAAATATAATAGAACAAACATTAATATTGGAAACAATTTAATCACAATTCCAACAACATAAAATCGTTAGAAAAATAATAGAAAAAGGAACAAGATTCTTACTTTGATTCTGTTTGTTTGCAACTTCAAAATAATAAACGAGTTAGTAACTTCAAGGAAATAATAAAACAATAATTAAATTAAATTAAATAAAGTAGAGTTGATTTGGGGCCAAACCCTCAAACAGTTCTACCTTTCACGCCTTGGCTTAAGGACAGAACCACGAGTAAAGTATGGACTCCTTTGAGCACTTGAAGAAGGAATTTTGAAATGAAAAGGGTAGGCTAGCGTTTAGGCTAAAGCATAGAAGAGAGAAAAATAACCAGAGAATTAATTCATGCCCCGTACATCAGAAATGAGGGGGTATTTATAGGGAAAATGTGCTGAGGGAGCACACGGAACCCTAAAATGATGAAAACCCTAAAAAAATATCCCGTGACATGGCAAACTGTACCGTGACACGGGAAGTCCCACCGTCAGACGACAAATTTTCCCGTGACACGGTACATTTTTAGTGTGACGCGGGAAATTTTTAGAAAACGGGAAAGAAAACGCGTTAAGGGTTTACGCGGAAAAGACACGGAATATCCCGTGTCACGGCAGACTTCTCGTGTCACGGGAAATCCCACCGTTAGACGAGAAGGATTCCCGTGACACGGTGGCTGTCTACCGTGGCGCGGGAATATCCAGCCCACTTTTCCGTCTAAATACATTTTTAACCCTAATTTCATTCTGCGTTCTAAGTGCCGATTGATAATTTCGGGCCTTTTCTGACTTATTATTATTTGGGCTAAAATAAGAAAATAATTAAATAAAAATAAACAAAAGGTTTGTGCTAAAAATAAAATAAAAAGGGTTTGGGCTAAAATTAAATAATAAGTTTGGGCTGAAATAAAAACTATGCTTTTACCAAACATCAAGACTAATCCATGGACCGTTCAAAAATATGAATTTAATCAAATACGATTTTTTAAGCACTCTCGGGATTAAATACTGAACCCGACCAATAGTGGCGGTGAAAGGTTGTTCACCATCGGGTTTGGTTTTGAGGAGACATTTTTAGGTGTCTACAAAGATAGACAAAAATAAGAAACAATAAAACAAATAAATAATATTAAAGGAAAGGAGAAGAGATTACTACAGAAAGGATTGAAGAAAGATGAAAACTTGGATACTTGCTTGATTGATGGAAGATTAAAGCTTGAGCAAAGTTGAATACAATAAAGGAAGCTTGAATAACAATCTATTTTCTCTCTCTATATTAGGCTAATGTTCTATGGAATTAGTACTAAGTGTCTCCCTATTACAAAGAGTCCCGTCTATATATATGTGGATCCACCCAAAAGAAAGAGACTTGGACAACAAGGCGCAAATAAATCGTAAACCCAGCCGTGCGCGCCCGCACAGCTAAGCTGCGCGCCCACACACAATGTTTGTGCGCCCTCTCAGCGTAGTGCGCGGCCGCAACTTTGAGGGTACTGGGAAAATGAGCGCGCCCGCACATTAGTCCTGCGCGCCTGCGCATCGGTGTGTGCGCCCGCACACAAGTCGCGCATAGGGTCGCGCAAACTCTCTGGTTCGGCTTTGTTTCTTCAGTCTGGTTGTGCATGTGCGCCCGCACAGGAGCCACACAGTACCCCGCGCACAACAGATAGCTTGGCTTCTTGATATCCTCTTTCTTTCGGCACATAATACCTACAAAACTAAAGCATGGAAATCAAAATAAAAACAAAGCGAGAAGACTAAGAGAAGGGAAGATAAGGAAGAAAAGGAAAGAGGAAGAAAAACTAAGTAAAAATGCTTAGAAAAAGGGCCAAAGAAGCGCAAATGAGGGGAAAATCCTTAGAGAAAAAGGATAAAAGAGTGGCATAAATGCCACTCATTAAAGCGTGATGAGAGTATCATTTCTAATTCAAGGTCTCCCAAACAGTCAGGAATTCAAATCCTAATACTCCCTAAAAAGTGTAAAGTCCTAAGCTTTTCACTGGTCATGGGCATCTAAGGAAGGACCCCCTTACGATGGGATCACCCTCCTTACAGTAGTATACTTAATTTAAACACTGAATGGATATCTAAAAATTTCTTAAATTACATCGAATATAGTCTAAATGGCTATGTAGAAGACTGATACGATTGAATAGATGAAGAAGTCAAAACTGCATTAAAAGCTAGTGAATCACCTACTAGAATCTTTTGGCAGTTATGTCAATACATTGAGTTAGAATTCATTGGTCCTAGAGCTGATCCTAATGAAAAATGAATGGAATATCAAAGAAAGTTGATTATTTTCCGTCTTTAATATGAAATATGTTGATAATTACATTATGGAATTTGAAACATATTATTATAAAATTTGTGAAAATGAAACAAATCCTGGAATGTTCTATGACAAATTACCCCCCTTAATGAATAAATTAGCGAAAAAAATCAAGAATGGAGAGAGAAATTCTTAGCTAAGGATACCCTAGGTAATAGAATTGCTTTTCTAAGAAAATGGATTGAAAAGAAATGTAGAGATGTTGCAGGAACCCAACACATGAAAAGACAATTTCTCACTTGATGGGATTTCCCAAATAACTATGGATGTGAAAGAAAAAACTATAATAAGAGAAGGAATTATAAGAAAAATAAATTTGACTGATTAATAGGAGAAACCTATAAGAAAAAGTACTATAAACATAAATATAGAAAACCAATTAGGTTTTTCATAAAAAGCAACATATTGTCCTGAGAAAAAGAAAACATGCAAGTGTTGGTATTGTGGAGAATTATGACATTATGATAATAAATGTAAGAAAGCTAATCATAAATTAATGGAAGCCTTAGGTAGTTGGGATTATATAGAAATAATACCAGAAGATGAGGCTTTAGAATTGACTTTAAGCAATAATAAAGGAATAGTAGAAATAATAGAAGAGGGAAATGAGTAAAATGAGGAACCTGAAGATAATAATGAGTTTGAAGATGAAAATTATAAAGAAATAAATAATATTATGGAAGGAGAAGTATTAGAAAACTTAAAATCAGATGAGGATGAGAATAAAAATAAAATGACTATAATTCAACTAAAAAGAGATGAGTATTCATTTGAAGATAATGACCTAGATCAGATAAACAAAGAAAGCTGAAATTTCCCCCAGATTACTAAGGATAAAATATTTAGAACTTCTTTCTTTAAAACAAGAACTAAATATGTATGTGAAGAAATGGAAGGAAGTATAGTAATCGAAGATTATGAACAAAAGACAGCCGCAATTAATATCATAAACTGAAAAACGTAAAGAAAAAGGAAGTTATAGTTATATTTGTATTGGTGCAATACAAGTATACATAACTCCTTTATAAGATTTTGGCAAGGATGTTAAATTCTTAAGTTTTATTTGTGATATTTGACATAAAGAATTTCATGATCAAATAATTAGTTGGTATCACATGTAACTTAAGTCAAGGAACGATAAGCTATATATCTGAACCTAGATATTATGTGAGCAACACGACCCAATACAATTAAGATGGAAGGTGGTTTATAAGTTGGTAAATATAGACTCATCTTTTAAGAAATAAATTGTAAATGCTCAGAAATATAAGCAAGGGGTACGTCTTAAGAAGAAAATTACACCTATAAAAGTATTATCGTAACGAAATTGAAATTGAATAAACTTGGAAGGAATTCTTTATGAACCCTGCAATTAGTAATAGATCAAGTAAGATGTTAATTGATGAATCAGGATTAATTCATATTGGGATGACTACAAAACCTAAAATACGGATAAATATGAGTTTTAGAACACCAAGACAAAATTCAACAAATATAAGAATGAAAAAACAAGGTGATGAAAAGTTAGAACTAGTAATGATATGATAATAGGAAATAATTTCAGAGATTATACTATCCATGCACTCAAACCATTGATAAAAAAATCTTTACAATTAACGGTCATTGTGATCCTATACAGAAAATAACAAAGGCTTATACTCATCAGACTATGGAATTTACGCTCAGCCAGCTTGGTGATAGGGTTACTCTTACACAACGAGAGGTTGCACTTAGAATTTCTTAGTGTGATTCATCATTAATAAATCCATTATAACATTGGGAAAAGGATAAGACATTTGCTAAGATAACTCTAACAAACCCTAATAAGATTATTAGAGTAAGATAAATGGTCTATACCTACCAACATATACAGGAATTTGATGAACAAATAAAAGAATTGCTGAATAAAAGGATAATTAGGAATAGCAACAGTCCTCATAATAGTCCAGCATTCATGGTAAGGAATAATGCAGAAGAGAAAAGAGGTATAGCTAGAATGGTCATTAATGATAAACTTTTAAATGAAAATACTGTTTTTGATGGCTATTACATTCCTAATAAAACAGTGTAATTTAACAGAATAAAATGAGTCAAATGGTTTTCTAAAATGGATTGTAAGAGTGGCTACTAGCAAATTAAAATGGAAGAAGAAAGCATTCCATTGACCGCATATAGTGCCCCTCAAGGGCATTATGAATGGTTAGTAATACCTTTTGGATTAAAAAATGCTCCACGATATTTCAGAGAAGAATGGATATTATTATCAGAGAACTTAATCATTGTTGTTTGGTTTATATAGATGATATTCTAATATTCTCAAAAGATTTAGAGCAACATAAGAATGATCTTAAGGCGGTAACTCCAAAATGTGTTGAGCATGGTATAATCCTTGGAAAAGATAAATGTGTTTATGCTAAACAAGAAATTGAGTTTATAGGATTAGAAATCAAAGCACGACTAACAATATTACAAAATCTTATTTTGGAAAAGATTGAAAAATTCCTAGATAAAATTGAAGATAGAAAACAACTAGAAAGATTTCTAGGATATTTAACTTATTCTTCTTATTTTGGGCGATTTTATGATTTCTTCAGACTCTGGTCGCGTTCTTCTGGTAAGTAGACTCGGACACCTGCAAAACACAAATATTTTTGTGACTTAATATTCGCCTTAAACGGGTAAGTTAGTTACCTGAAATCGAAAAGGCTAGAGAGAGAAAGTAGAGAGAAGTTAGAGTTGTTTTGTGCTTTATATTAAATGATGTCTTAATCCACCCCTTCCATCATAAATGATTGGGGTATTTATATGGGTGGGGATTTGAGATTTTTAGGGTTTGTACCCTAGAATGACATTTTCTGATTGGTAGCCTAATCAAGTAGAGACACGTGTCCTTGGGAAGCGCCGTTTTATGGCTTTTTCGGGATTTGGGCCTCCTGATGTAAGGAGGCCCTTTTACTCTCTTACTTAGGTTCTCTTCAACAGGTTTGTATATGTGGCTTTTTCCTATAGTGACAGTTGTTGCCTTCTGATTGTGCCACGTCTCACTAGGGGGATTGGTCCACGTGTTGGGGTAATTTTTGCCCCAAACATTTTCCCCTCGGAGGGGGCAGTTCGTACTGTATGGGCCGCCTCCTCTGATTATCTACTCATCCAGTCATGTCCGAGTATTCATAGAATTTTAAGCATTGTGTTGGTATGCGGACATTACCAATCGTTTCATTGGGGGATTTTTCCTTTGGGTCGAACGCTTGATCCTTTCTACCTATAATTCCTCTATTTGGACACTTCTTGGGTCCGGAGGTTAGTCGGACGCAGCAGGCCAACTACATTTTATGACACCTGTTGCTTGGGATTTCAAGACAACAGTTTAGAATCGGCTGACCTGTCCTTCTATTTTGACGTGCCGTCAGCTCGTTCGTCTTCTCTTCCGTTTAAAGTGATGGAAGAACATTTTTTGCCTATTCGAATTCTAGGTTAACTTTTTCAAAGAGTAACCGTTTGAATTTTTCAGCGGGAAAGGTAGATTTACAATTTTTCCTATAAATATATGACGTTTGACTTCATTTTCTTACTTTAGAACTTTGAGAATTCTAGAGAGAAGCCAGAGCTTTTAGAAAGAGAAAGTGATTTCTTCCCTGAATCTTCAAGAGCTCCGCCGTATGATTGAATTTTCTGGTCACATAGTTTGAGTTTTCCGGTCAACTTCCAAGACTTTTAAGGATTTCAAGAAGTTTTTACACGTATAAAGGTAAGTCGGTTGTTCTTCTTACTTCTCTTTTTATTTGCCTTAGTTTTTCTTTTTTTAAAATCTGGCTCAACACTTGGCTTCGTGCGTTTTTCCTCATGGGGCCGACCGTTTTTGTAGGACTGAGGAGTTTAGTGTGGATGGAGACAAGCTGTCTCCTTTATGGAGTAGGTTAATTTCTAGTGTGTACCAACTCTCATCCACGTACTCTTCTCTGTCCCTACAGTCAAAAATGGTCCAGACGATTCAGACGTACGACAAGTATGCCAAAAGAAACCTAGACGTTATTCTGGTAAACCCTAGAGTCCCCTACAATCCAAATGACACAGACGGGGAGATAACCATCACCACAAACACAAACACAAACACTACCATGGTTAGTGGCAGCGAATGTTCAGTGGTCGAAGTGACCGTCTCATTCGAGGAATGCTAGAGGCAAGGCATCCCCTGAGGCAGGTAGGAAGCTTCTGAATAGGATCGTGGCCTTTGCTTTCCCTAATTTGCCAACTTGATCATAGACCCGGTTGAGTTGCAGTCTTTGAAAGAACTCCCTCCTCCTTCTTCTTATTCGGAGGCGCACGTTGGGGCGTTCGCTCAAATTCTAGAACAATCCCTTCCACAAACTACTAAGTCGGTCATACCTAGAATTGGCATAGTAATTGCTAAACCAGCTGACCTGCCATCTTGCAGCGCTCCTCCTCCAAGAAATCAGGCGGACACAAGGAGGAAGGATAAGGGCAAAGGCCCCTTAGTTTTGGAGGGAATTTCTATCTTTGAAAGTGGCGGAGGCTCAAAAGACTAGGAGTTCGGCCAAGGTTGCTGAACTAGACACCGTATTGTCCTTAAAATTTGGGACCGCCCCTCACCGTGATGAAGGGGGGGGGGGGGTGGAGAATCAAGGACTGGAGAACCAAAAGGCCGAGGAGGCCAATGCGGACAATTTTAAAGATCCGTACGCCTCTGTTGTTGGAAACACGACCTTAGCCTTTCTTAATGACGGGATTGAGGAGTTCAAGATCTTTCTTATGCTGGGGGAAGGTTTTGAGATCAAGGCTCTAAAGCGCTCCCATTTTGTGGCTGCCTTGGAGGATGACCAGCCGCGGAAGCATGCTTTCAGCGTATACCGTGCTGCTCTCGAGGTGGGACTCCGCTTCCCTCTTCATCCATTCGTCTAGAAGCTTCTGGACGAGTACAACATTGCCCTTTTCCATCTGAGGCCTATTAGCTGGTTGAACATCTTTGGGTACTTGGTGACGTGTATTAGGCAAGGCTTCAAGTTGGACGTCCCATTTTTCCGCGAGATGCACTCAATGGTCCGCCTGGACAAAGGGACGAACGACTGGTTTATTTTAGGCACCACCAAGGACTATATGGTGGTGATGGGCCGAGTATCCAAGTGGAGGGACTAGAAGAACCAATTGTACCGCATTAAGAATAAGGACACATATTAAACTTGTGGATGAATAAGTTCAACACTACCCCCATTCAGCTTGGCTGAGGGCAAAAACGTCCGCATAAGCCGCCCGTCCATCCGAACTATGCGTACCAACTTTACTTTTCTAGAGTTTAGAGGGTAACCAGGGGCGGCAAATAGGTGGTTTTACCTAAAAACTGGATTCCCTTGTCCAGCTAGCTCAGGGATTCAGTTTTTATGTCGGCATACGGCCTGTACCACAATGTTCCCCAAGGTGGAGACTCGTACCTTAGCCATTTATGAGTAGAATATATGAAAAAAAATTCTTACTCTTTTTCCTATTTCTTGCACAGACGAAGCTCTAGACATGCTGAACCTAGAGCAGAAAGGGGAGGTTGACATATCCGAGCTTGACATGGCTCGATACAAGGCCCGTCTACAATTATACAAGCAGACTAAGGAGGTACTAGCCGTCTGCTTGCCTTTCATAATTTTACCTCTTTTTTGTCGAACTTGTATGTTGGAAGAAAAGTCCTTCTAATTTAACACAGAAATCTTTACACATGTGTTCGAACGCTCCATCTTGGCCTTTCCTAACTTTGTATTGTTTTCTTTCAATTGGCCACTCCCAAATCCTCTAAGAGCACTGCGTCTAAGGGGACGCCTAACATCTAGGTGGCCATGACGTAGTCGCAAACTGCTCTAAAGTAGTCCGAAGGAGAGCCACCCCAGCTGTCACCTAGTGGGGGCTCCAATTTCGTAGGTTAGAGCGCAGAGTTGATCTACGAAAAGTGGGTCCGAATGGACAACGGGGGTAAGTCGGCCCCGGCACAAACGACTGGCACCATCTCGACTCTGCATGTTGTGTTAGTAAAAAAGTCTAATTGGCAGGCAGCTGCCTCTCAGCCGGCCGAGGATGTACTCGGTCGCCAGGACGAAAAATGGCTTAACCCATTCCCCCTCATGCTTTCAACATTCCCACCCCACCATCTTCCTCGAATGGTAAGGGTCTTGTAATGGTTTTTTAACTTATTTTTTTGAACTTATTTCGTTCATTCTGACCTTTTTTCTTGGTCGTGTGCAAATATATTGCCGAAGAGATGTACATAAAACCACCCGACTAGTCGCTTACGGGCACTGATTGGAAGAATATGAGGGAGGCTATGCTTTAGGTCGTCCCTCGGGAGCTGTGAGATGTACATAAACGATGGCTTCCTTGGCCCCATGGTCAACTGCACAGCCGAGGTAATCTTATCTTTCATTCTTGCGTGTGCTTCTTATTTTTACTCAGTATATTTTCCACTTTTTATACTTACTGACTTTCACTCGTCTTCCAGCAGCTCTTCCTTCGTCTCTCTGCATTCCAAGAGTGGAAGGGCAAAGAGAACAAGAGAATCAAGAAGACCTAGGCCCAAATTAGGAAGGCTGAGGACGCAAACACTTGCAACGAGGCCCTTCTGAAGCTTCACTACGAGACGACCCTCAACACTTTGACAAGCAAGGCATCTAAGCAGATGAAGGATATCGTCAAAATAGGGAAAGCCCTTGAGAGGGGAAGAGCTAGCGAGGCATACGGCCTAGAAAGAGCGGGGACAAGGCGATCCAAAATGGGTCTTAGTGGAAGGAGGGCTTCGAAGCTTCCGAGAAACATAAGGCCAAACTATCCTTTTCCCAGACGACCCTTAAGTCTGCCCAAGACGAGGCGGACTCCCTCAAGATCCAGGTAGATAAGCTAAACACACTAGTAGAATAAACTTGAAAGGCACCGGTTCAAACCCTGTTTAAGCCACCAGTTCGAACCGGTGTTATAAACCAGATTTGGCACCGATTAACCGATGCCAATAATAAAACCCGCGCATTTTTTTGGTGGCAGCCACTTTTGGCACCGATTTACCGGTGCCATTTAACTATATTTTTTATCTTGTTTTCTAGCAATAATATTAAAAAATAACCCTGTAATTCTAGCAACAATTATCTGTTTTTAGGCTTGTAATTCCAACAATAATATTAAAAAAATAATTAAAAATATTATTATTATAATTACCAATAATAATAAGGAAAATTTCACAAGAATAATCCAACATTTCGCTGGTTTTCCCAAAATAATCTAACCTTTAGATTAACCTTGAAAAATCCTAAGTTTACCTATTATTCTCTCCTAGCAAACCTATTTTACCTGCAACCGGTTGAATAATTCAACATTAGATTTTTAAATTTTTTTTCCCTTTTTTTTTCCTCCTATTCTTTCCTCCTTAGTTCCAAGACCTGACATAGAGACATCAATGGAGGATGGATACCCACCATCCTTTAAACACCACAACCACCCAACAACCTCCCCCAACCACTCCCTGACCCTTCCTAGTTTGCCGCCATGCCCACCACCGGCTACCAGTGATACACCACTCCCTTTCCCCGCCTCCATCATAACCTCCGCCACCACTTACCCCACCACAACCAAACCCAGACCCAAAACCTTTCCTCCACTCCTACCCATACTCGAACCACTAACCCTGTCCCTCCAAAAACTCGTAACCCCAACCCCAACCCAAAACCTTTAAACCCTGTCCCACCAAAAACCCAAAACCCCAACCCCACCTACCCATAAACCAAAACCCCAACCCGCACCATTGTCCTTCTCTTCTCTCTCTTTCTCAATTTAATTTGGGGCTTAATTGGGTTGCGATCGTACGATGTTGATGTTGTGGGTGATCGTTGATATTGAGGGCGCCGTTTGCAATTGAATTGTGGGTTGGTACTTGAATTGGTAGTGGATGGATGTTGTGTTGAGTGGTGATGTTAGTGGTGTTGAGGTAGTTGTAGGTGGTGGGACTGTAGTCCGTAGATGGTGGTGAGTGTTTTAGGTGGTGATAATGGAGGAAGGGAGAGGAAAGAGAAACGGGCAGGAAGGGTAAAGGAGAAAGAATTTTTTTTTTTTTTTTAATTTTTATTTTCAATTAAAATATTTTTTTTAAGTTAAAAAAAATTGACAAATTAAGAAGTGCCATATGGATGGTAACCGGTTATAAAGGGTAAGGTGACCTGCTAGTGTTGTTGGGAGAGAATAATAGGTAAACTTAGGATTATTCAAGGTAAACCGAAAGGTTGGCCGTATTATTTTGGGAGAATGAGTGAAAGGTTGGATTATTGGTGTGAAATTTTTCTAATAATAATATTAATTAAATATTATAATAAGATAAAAATAATATTAAAAACAATAATTCATATATATATATATATATATATATATATATATATATATATATATATATATATATATATATATATATATATATATATTTCTAAATGCAATACAATAAAAAAAAAAGTGTTATATATATATATATATACAAAGGATAGTAAGTAATTAATGAATAATAATATAGTTAAAAATTTAACATAACATAAATTCACAATAAAAGTAACATTTACATGTTAAAGGTGATAAAAGACGCCAACATGTCACGAACTTCATTAAGTTCCTTGATTGTCATAGGACCATCCTTTTGTACCTTGTAAAACTTGAAATATAGAAAAATTATGTTCGAATTAATTAAATAGGCTAAACAATATGTAGTTGATAAAAAATGGCCTATATGACTTCTACTTTGCCTATTTTCTACATTTCTTATCAAATGAACTATTTCTTTCTTATAACATGTAAATGTTGGATATTATTAGGTGTCTAAGGCTTGAAATCACATCAATAGAGCATTTTATTAAGTTTTAAGACGCATTTTACTCAAAATGGCCCAAATATGGTCTATATGACTTCTACGTTGCCCATTTCCTACATTTCTTATCAAATAAACTATTTCTTTCTCATAACATGTCAATATTATCTAGTTTTAGGTGTATAAGGTTAGAAATCACATCAAAAGAGCACATTAACAAAAAAATGGCCCAAATATGGCCTATATGACTTCTGTTTAGCCCATTTTATACCTTTCTTATCAAATGATCTATTTCTTTCTCATAACATGTCAATTTTTCCTAGTTTTATGTGTCTAAGGCTGTAAATCACATCAAAAGAGCATATTAACAAAAAATGACACAAATATGGCCCATATGACTTCTTTTTTGCCCATTTTCTACCTTTCTTATCAAATGAACTATTTATTTCTCATTACATGTCAATGTTATCTACTTTTATATGTGTAAGGCTTGAAATCATAACAAAAGAGCATTTCATTAAGTTTTAGGACTTATCTCATCAAGTTGTTGACTGTCCGTACATTGAGTCACTATATCAAGCATGAATCTCATCACATACAAAGCACAATCAAGTCCATTTTCTTGTTGTGCGCCGCACTAGCATATGACGAACAAATCATATCAATGAAACATGCAAAGCAAAATAGAAAATATTTACTAACATAGATTTTTAAGATAATCACAATATCATGTAAATTACCATCGGTGACTTCCATGTTAACCCCTGAGGAGCACGACAATGTAGCTTCTTCATAACACTTTAGTAAATAAAGTACATTCAAATTTGATTAATCGTCTGACTACATACTAAATTAGTTAGCCATAATCATCACTAGGTAGCTTTATATATTTACTTTTGCAATATACACTTCACGAGCCACTTCTCTGATGATCGAGCTGAATCAAGGTGATTAATTGTGTTATTAATATTACAAATCACCATGAGGCTCCAATGCTCCCTACATAAGTTCACTATAGACAAACAAATTAATATTTAGGATTCAACATATAATGAGGCCAAACGATTGAATTTGACATGGTTAGACATACTATCTATAACATGAGGCGAATATGAACTTGTCTCTCGCACACACTGATTCCGTGATACTCTATTCAACATAATACAACACGTCACGGGGGTTTCCTATGATTCTAGGAGTAGATAACTGCTCGGGGAATAACCATCCAACTTTACAAGGAGAATCAATTTCGGTTAAGTGATCCTGTAGTGCTCTGTGTGCATGAACATTGAATAATTAATCAACTGAAGGATAATCACCACAAATTTGAATAAATTGAAAAAAGTGTAGATTATGTGGGCATTGAAGTACCTCGTGAATGTTTGAATGAGGGAAATGTTAAGCTTTGCACCATGTAGAAATTCCTTCACATCTTGCTAATCCATGCAACTGCATCCTCATCATAGTGTTACATTGCCTTAGGAAGTGCAACTTCCATGGGATCGACCAAATGAAAAGCACGGTGGTGAAAAAAGGTCAAATCAGCAGAAAGCGATTGAAGAACAATGTCTTCAACAAGTGGAGTAGGTTCATTGGGTGAACCTCTCGAAGAGTGCAACTTCGATGCTTGTTCACTCTTGGACCGTTGTTCACTCATCTTCTTGTTAGGTTGATCAATGCTTTTAGGCTTCTTCACCCTCCTTCTCTTTGAAGTTTGGCTTCTATGCGAAATCTGAAACATCAATGACTGAGTGAGTTAAGAAAAAAAAATATAATAACTCAAAATAATCCCAAAAAAAGTGTAGCTTCCATCGAGGCCGGAATAGCTGAGGGAGCCGCCGCCGAGGCCGAAACAGCCTAGAGAGCCGCCGCCGAGGCCGCTTTTGCCTAGGCAGCCCTCGCTGAGGCCATAACAGCCCTGGCAGCCTGCTGCTGAGGTTGAAAGTTATCCTTTAAGTGGTTAAAATTACACAAAATATAGTTAAATTTATGCTCAAACGTACTTACCGTTTTACAACTAAATCAATGTACACCCGTTATACACAATGCTAATTACTTTTTAATTTTTTTTTGAAAGTAAATTTTTTGTTTTTTATCTTTTCACTTTTGCTTATTTTCTTTAATGGTAAAAAAAATCTCCCTTTCAACAGTTTTTATTACCTCATATCCTCATCACTTAGCTTAAATAAAACTACTATGGGTCTGTTCTCATTAACTGAATTGAGCTGAACTAAACTGAATAATTTTATAAGAGAAGGAAATTAAGAATTGAACTGTACTAAATTGAACTTATTAGAGCTAAATTGAACCGAACTGAAGTTAAAATAATCGTATGAGAGTAGGTCGTACATATATAATAATGTCAATGTTTATAAACAACTTTACATCAACAACAAATGATGAGTAGTTGACAAAAAAAAAATATGAAGGAAGTACTTAATTAGGACAACTGCCTTTTTCAAAATAAAAAAAAAATAAAATAAAAAATAGAACTAGTGGCTAATTTAATTGTAGTACCCTTTAAAAAAATTTAGTACGACTCTATATTACTTAATTGAGACTGCCTAATTTGATTATAATACCAAATATTCTTTATTAGGCTTCTATTATTTAATTGGGACTGCCTAATTTGATTATAATACCTCCAAATATTCTATATTGGGCCTCTATTATTTAATTGAGACTGCCTAATTTGATTATAATACCTCCAAATATTCTTTTTTGGGACTTTATAATACTTAATTGAGACTGCCTAATTTGATTATAATAAATCCAAATATTATTTATTGGGACTCTATAATACTTAATTGAAACTGCCTAATTTGATGATAATACCTCCAAATATTCTTTATTGGGCCTATAATATTTAATTGGGACTGCCTAATTTGATTATAATACCTCCAAATATTCTTTTTTTGGACTCTATAATACTTAATTGGGACTGCCTAATTTGATTATAATACTTCCAAATATTCTTTATTAGGACTCTATAATACTTAATTGGAACTTCCTAATTTGATTAGAATAACCTGAAAATATTTTTTTATTAGGATGTTATAATACTTAATGGGACTGCCTAAATTAAATATAATAACTTTGAAATATTATTTATTTCTGTAATACTTAATTAAAAAAATTGAGGCTGCCTAATTTGATTATAATAACCTTAAAATTTTATTTATTGAGACTCAATAATACTTAATTAGGATTGTCTTAATTTCTTATAATAACTTTCAAATATTATTTATTAGGAATCTATTATATGTATGATAATTAAAGCCTAAAATTAACTAATATACAGAACGATGTTAAGCTAGATTGCGAGGTGAAGGATGAAATAAATGGCATGCTGTCATTGTGATGTATAAATCAATCCTAAGAATAATTCAATGAAGCAAAAAATAGTATTCTAGTCACCTGATTTTCACTGATTAAATTAGAACTTATCTTAACTGATCTAAACTTACCTAAACTTATTTGAACTTTTTTATTTTTTGTGAAGAAAGACTTATTTGAACTTATTAGACCTGATTAAAACTTAATTTAGGGCATGTTCACTTCAGGTTAATTTCGGGGTGGAAGTAGGTCGTTGGGACTACTAACCCTAACCAAATTAGAAATTCATAATACATAAACTTACACTAAACTAGTCAGTGGCAAGTAAAGGGTCGAACCCAAAAGGACTAAGTGTATTAATTTGTGCCAACTAGACTACTAGGAAAGGTCGTGAGATAGATAGAGGTTAAACTAAACACGACTAAGAACAAACAACTAAAACTAGGGAAAGTGGAATCCAATCACATAAATGTATTAAACAACATCATACAAATAGATGAAAATGACCTTGGTTAGGAACATCAACACATTTAACTCACTCTCTCACATTTAAGCATGTTAATTATCCTACTAAACTAATTCACTCTCGTGCAACTAGCCTAGCAAAGGTATGGAAGAATTTAGGGCTCTCAACCAACTCACTCTCGCACAATTGATTGAAAGTGCAATTAAGAGCATAGAATCGATTAGCTAGAGAGATTCTAATCCATATAAGCATCACCCATACACAATAATCAAGAAACAATTTCATACTAATCACAATCAATCATTCAATTCATTAATATAACCTTCATCCAATTCCCTAGAACAAAACCTAAGCTAACATAATGAAGAAAGACATGGAAAACAAGGTAAAATAAGAATAAAAACAAGATTAAACAAACAAACTAATTAATCTACTCAAATCAACAAACAAAAAGCAAAAACTAAGGATTAAGCAAAGAAATAAAGATGAGAGAAAGTTAGAAAATGCTCATTGAATAGATGAGAAGAAGTTCCACAAAGTTGCTTCTTCAACCTCTCAAAAACTCCATGGAAATCTAATCTTTTTCTCTCTACAACTACTACTAAAACTAGAGAGAGAAAATCCTAATCTAACCCTAAGAGAGAAAATAAAAATGCTAAACTACTCTAAAACTAGGTAAAATAATGTTGATTAAAAGTTATTAGAAAAATACCCCAAAGGGGGTATTTATAATAGTAGACACCCATTTGTGTCTCCCCAAAACCAAACCCAGTGATGAATACCTTTCACGTCGAATCATAATCGAATGAAGTGAAAGTGTGGAAAGTTTAGTGTTACGGATAGTTTTAATTTCTTTTCTCTTCTCTCTATTTTTGAAAACTTATGTTAAGAAAAACAGCCAATCCAGTTTGGTTGGTCCATGATATGGGTCCAATAGTAGTGTAGTTGGATGGGTCTTGACAAGAGCTTTCCAACAATATATTATAAGCCCAATTCCGATGAATATTGAGGAAGTTATGGCCAATTTACTAAACTGGGCTCGTTTTGAGCCTTATATGCGGCCCAATGATCTAGGGAAGGGCTTAATATAGATTTATCATTCCTAATGCAATTAGGAATGGTTTTAGTCTTCTAGATTCTTCTAGTAGGTTCTTTTCATTCCTAATTCAATTAGCATTGATAAATTGACTTTTGTTGACTTTTCGGAGTTTTAATTAAAATCAAAGAGCACTTTTTAGGGAAATACGATTTTACCCTCTTGTATGGCAATTTTTATCTGATTTTAAGAAAACATGTGAATTTCCAGGTCAGCGCAAAACACTAGCTGTAGCGCCTGGCGCCAGGGTTAACGTCTGGCGCCAATAGCCAGCGTTGGCGCCCACCTTATTTCACGTGCGCCAGACTCTGTTTTGATATGTTTATCTTTTTGGCTGATTTTCATTATAAATAATGTCGTAAAAACTCCGTTTTCATTGACCAGTTTTCGTTTTCATTCCCTACAACGAGTTTTCACATTCATCAATTCTCTCTCATTCTCTAATCATTCACCATCTCTCTCTCTCTCTTTTTCTAAACTAGCTTTTCTTACATACAAAATTCCGCATTCATTAGATCTAGATACACCTAGCCATATTCGAAGTTGCCTTCGCCCTAGACGTGAAAGGTTTTATTTCTGAGAAAAGAGGTACGAGACATCAAAGTAAATACTTTTATGGTTTTTATTGTTGTTATGATGTAGAGTTCATGCTTAGATTGTTATTATGATTCCTAGTATCATGTCTAGGGTAAATTTAATATCAAATATGATTAAAAGTATGACGCCTTTTATTCTCTTCCTAATATTTATTCATGTTAGTATCATGTTAGGGTTAAAGCTTTGATTTTTATTGCTTATTGACATGCTAGGGTTTGTTATTAATCTTGTTAGTATCATGCTTACTATCTTGCTATTATTATTATGCTTTAACGTGATTATTTTAACTATGCTTATTATTATTATTATTATTATTATTATTATTATTATTATTATGATTATGATTATTATTTTGATGATTATTATCATAATTTTGATTAGTATGTTTCTTGATTATATATTGTTATTGCTTGATCACGCCTTTTATGCATGTTAAAGGGAATTGGTACTTGTAATCACGCTTAATAAGATAATTAATAATCTTGTTAGAGTTAATTTTGATTATAATTCAAGTGATCGCCAATAATAGATTTTATTTGTGCATTAAATTCAACCAACATATATAAACAGGTTTAAGGTTAATCCTATTGATTGCATGTTGGTCAAACCAAACCCACGATTCCCTAAACTCCCACCAAACCCACGATTTCCACCAGACCCCTTTCTCCTTCCTTTCACTTGCTGCTCTCATTCACCATATCAACATCAAACAATCATCATCATCACCACCGTAAATCAACATCATCATCAAGCATCATCACATCACAGCCGTCAGATTTTCATTAAAAGTCACGCGCGAAGCTCGTGAAATGGATCGATCGAACCATAGCTATGTGCGGCCGAACTACGGAGTTGGTTCGGTCGAACCATGGGTGTGTTCAACCACACCTCTTCAAATTACAAAAACTCAAAAGTTTCTGACTCGAACTTCGACCGAACTCCTATTCGGTTAGCTCAAACCCAATTAATTTGCGATTGCTCTGATTTTTATCGTTGCTTATGCGAATTGGTGGTTTCATGGCTGATTGTTGCAGGTGGACGGTGTGGCTGGGTTGTTGTGCGAATTGCATGGCTGATTGGAGGTGGTAATTGCTGTTGCGGGTTGTTTGGAAGTTGTTGCTGGCGGATTGGTGGCTGGAGGTGGTTCTTGGTGTGAGGTGAGCAAGGGTTGTTGGTGGTTGTTTGGTGGTGTTGGTTGCGGTTGATAGGAGCAGGGGAATGGTGTTAAGGGTGGCTGAATGTGGTAGTTGCTGGCTGGAGGTGGGTGCATTTGATGAATCGAGGGAGCATAAGATTGGTTGGTTGATGTGGTTTGGGTGGCTGCTGTGGCAGTGTGGTGGTGATTGCTGCGGTTTTGCGTGAGGGAGCAGGGGTTGCTTGGTGTTAGTGTATTGGAGGTGAGGTGCTGGTGGTTGTAGTTGTAGTGGTTGTTCGCAGTTGGGGTTGCGTGGCAGCAGCCATGAGCCCATGACTTGGTTTGGACACATTTGACTCAAACCCGGAATTTTAAACTTTATTTGAACAAGGAAATCGACCGTCAACCCGAACACACCTACAACCAAAAATCAAACACGAGGGGATTATCAAAAGATAAAAAAAAATAAAATAAAATTAGATAAATAAAGTAAAATAAAATACTAAAACTAAAGAAATAATAAAAATTAAATGAAATGACATAAAATAAAGAAAACAAACTAGAAACTAAAAGAAAATAAATAAAAAGAGAGAAACTAGGAATTATTAAAACTAAGTTAATATAAATTAAACTAAAAACTACAAAATACTCAAATAAAAAGATAAAAAGACGAGAATAAACAAAATAATATAAATAAAGGATAAAATGAGCTTAATTATTGAAATAAGTTGGAAAAGTAATCGATAAACACCCCTAAGAGTGACATAAAAGTCACTTATCAATTTCAGTTCGGATTAGTTCAGTTCAACTCCAATCAGTCAGTTTAATTCAATTAATTTCAGTTTAGCTCCAATCAGTTCTGTTTAGCTCCTAATTTTCCTTCTCTCATAAAATATTCATTTTAGCTCATCTCAGTTCAGTTTAGTTCAATTCAGTTCAGCTACAAAGAGTTCAGTTTAGTTCAGCTCTAATGAGTCTGTTTAGTTCAGTTCAGCCCATTTCAGTAAATGTGAACAGGTCATTAGTTGTAATTTAATTTGTAATAGGTTAACCCCTATCAGAACTTATTAAACCCGAACTAAACATATAATATGATGAACTTTCCTACACCTAAAATAAGTGGAAATAAGGTAAATAGAACAGATCCTTAATGAGACTCCCTAATTTGATTGTAATAACCTTTAAATATTATTTATTAGGACTCTATAATACTTTATTAGGAATGCCTCATTTTTCTATTAATAACTTTTATATATTCTTGATTGGGACTATATAATACTTATTGAGACTCTATAATACTTAATCTGGATTGCCTAATTTGATTGCAATAACCTTCAAATATTCTTGGTAACACTACATTCTATTCAACTGATTTTCAATAATTTGAACTTATCTTAACTTATATGAACTTATTAGATTTTATTAAAACTTAATTTAGTTGTAATTTAATTTGTACTTGGTTAACCTTATTAGAACTTATTAAATTTGAACTAAACTTATCGGATGAGCTTAATCTACTTTTATGAGTATGTTCTATTCACCTTATTTTCACTTATTTTAGATGTAATAAGTTTAGATAAGTTCAGTTTAGGTTTAAAAAATTCTACTAAAGGTTACCCAAGTACAAATTACAACTAAAATAAGGTCTAATAAGTTTAAGTAAGTTAAGATGTGTTCAGATAAGTGAAAATCAGCTGAGTAGAACACACCTTATATTTCAGTCAAATAACTCTGATCCGCTACCTTCTTAATTTTAGAATAATGTTTGAAACATTGAATTATTTGCATTTTAGCATATTATTGTATCACCTTTTTGGTCACACATCATATGATTCATACTTAAGTTTTGTTATTGTTTATTAGCTAATAGGTACTTAGCTGCTAGTTAAACACATCATATTATTATTATTTAACTAGATTAGATCTTGTGCAATGCACAGTTTTAACAAAATTTTATTGTGAATTACTCCAATCTTTGAAAAATTATATTATAAGTTACACAAAAGCGAGTGTTATACAATAATTTAATTAGTTGACACACTTTGATCGACACATGGTTTGGGCATTAATAATGAATTACCATATAAAAGGTATAAAATATATTAAATAAAAAATATGGAATTTATGTATGAACTAAATATGAAAAAAATCGTTGGTATAATAGAAGATTATTTAAGAATATTTGACAAAAAATAAAAGTAATATAAAAACATTGTAAAGGGAAATTACAGTACTGTAGGAAATATTTCAAGCATTACCCCTAGGTTGAACCCCACTATGATCATACACTAATGTACGATGGCGTCCAAAGGGAAGGAAGCTAGAGCAAAAGAATCACCAACAAGTTTTAGGAACTTGTAAACAGTTCATAGGGTGAAGGTTATACCCTTTAACGATCCAGGAGATCGTCAACTCCAATAGGTCTGGAACCATGACTGGTAATTCGGAGATGAAGGTACAAATCCAACCTAAAAGAGATTGAACCTGCCCTAATAATAGGCCTCTACTTTATTCTGATAGTATTCATGTTAGTCAAAAAGCGCACATGAATACGATCAGAATATTAATATTCAACCAACATATTTGTACACAAATAAATCTTCTATGTTGGTTGAATATTATTGCACAAATAAATCTAGTATTGGCGATCACTTGAATTATAATCAAATTAACCTAAACAAGATTATTAATTATCTTATTAAGCGTAATTAAAAGTATCAATTGCCTTTAAACATGCATAAAAAGTGTGATCAAGCAATAACAATAAAAATCATCAAGCAACATACTAATAATCATAAAAGTTATAATCATAATCATCGTAATAATCATAATCATGTTAGAGCATAATAATAGCAAGATCCTAAGCACGATACTAGCAAGATTAATAACAAACCCTAGCATGTTACTAAACAATAAAAATCAAAGCTTTAACCGTAGCATGATCCTAACATGATATTAGGAAAGAAATAGGAAGAATCACATGAATCACAATTGTCATATTTGATTTTATAAATTATAGTTATTACCCTAAACATGATACTAGGAAGATCAAAGTGCCTTAACATGACACTAGGAATCATAATAACAACCTAGACATGATTTCTAAATCATAATATCAATAAATCAATTAAAGAACTTACTTGTATGCCTCGTACCTCTTTCTAATAACAAAATACACGTGTTAGTAACTTCAAGGAAAATAATAATCAAAACAATTAAATAAAATAATTGAAAGAGAGATTTGGGACCAAACCCTCATAAATTAAAACCTTTCACATATAGGGAGAAGGAAACTTCGAACTTTGCTAGGTATTTCAAGATCTTTTGAATGCAGAATTTTGTATGCAAAATCTAGTTTAGAAAAGAGAAAGAGAAGATATCAAGAATTTCTTGAAGACTAGAGATTATTAGAAAATTGATAGTTGTTGATAATTGAAAACAGAGGGTTTAGGAAACTATTTATAGAGAAAATCAGCCGGATGGATAAAAAAACGAATCAGAATTTCAAAGAGAATAAAACGAACTAGCGCCAGACGCAAGACATTAGCGTTAGGCGCCAAGGTTAGCGCTAGACGCTAAGGCTAGCGCTAGGCGCAAATCCTGTCGTCTGACGCTAGGAACCAGTTTCACGCGTTTTCTTAATTTTGATAAATTTTAGCCGTACAGAAGGGCAAAATCGTATTTTCCTTAAAAACACTTCTTTTATTCTAATTTAAATTCTAAAAAAGTCAACTAAAGTCAATTTATCAATGCTAATTAAATTAGGAATGAAAAGAACCTTCTAGAAGAATCTAGAAGACTATAATAAATTCTAATTTCATTAGGAATGATAAATCAATATTAGACCCTCCTCTAGATCATTGGGCCGCATATAAAGATCAAACCGGGCCCAGTTTAGTAATTTTTCCATAACTTCCTCATTATTCATCGGAATTGGGATTATAATATATCGTTGGAAAGCTCTTTTCGAACCTGACCCAACTATACTATTATTGGACCCTTGCCATGGACCAAACCAAACTGGATTGACTGTTTTCTTAAAATAGGTTTTTAATAATAGAGAGAAAGAAAGAAATAAAAACTAACCGCAACACTAGACTTTCCACACTTTCACTTTATTCGATTTACGATTCGACGCGAAAGGTACTCATCACTAGGTTTGGTTTTGGGGAGACACAAATGGGTGTCTACTGAAGCCCCACTTTAACTGAGTTTGGAGATACGCAAGTTTCAAAAATAAAATTCAAAATATCAATAGGGACGGGGAATGATTCAGAACGTTATGCGATCCTAAATCACTCTAGTAACGCTAATACCTACAAACTAGCGTTAGTTAAACAGATAAAAGAGTTAAGAAACGCGTATCTTGCACCGTCAAGCACACGTCTCTGAAGGTAACCGATTTGTTGTTGTTGCATTGCTGTAGTTGTGATAACCTTCCACAAGCTAGGGAACGCCATCCTGCTGTTTTTTTTTTTTTTTTTTACGATCTTCTGCAAGCTAGAGAATATTGCCTGAAAAGTGTTACGCCTGTAACTGCCTCCAATATCTCCATGATAGAATTTTGCAAGCTAGAGAACCCCATCGAAGATTGTTTCGCCTGAAACGACTTTCTAATGCTTTGTGACCATCTTCCGTAAGCCAAGGAATACGATCGAAGATAACTTCGCCTGAAATCACCTCTAGTTGTTTGTGACAACTCTCTGCAAGCTAGGGAACGCTGTCAAAGATATCATCGCCTGAAGCTATCCTCATTTGTTGCGATATTATCCCGAGGAAAATTACCGAAGACCCACACTTGTCGATATTTTGCTTTGTTGTGCATGTACGTTTGCGCTTCTACTGCTTTGAATTGTGAACCAGTGTGTCGGTGCTTCTGTTGCATGAACCAATATGTTGGTACCTTTGCTGTATGAACCATTATGTCGGTGCCTTTTAATGCTTATGAACCATTATGTCGGTGCCTTTTGATGAGCCAATGCTTAGGCGCTTTAAGCTAAGTGAGACGATCATTCATCAGGTCGATCACTTTATGCAATTGCAATCAAGCCGATTACTAAATCATGTCAAATTGCTTAGAGGGGCTAACTGGCGTACCAAGGAACACAAAATTGTTTTAAGGGATCGAAATAACCGTTCTGAGTAGCTGAACGCTCTGTCGCCGCTAAAATATTGCTGGCGCCACAATTTTGGCTCTAGCGCCAGGCGCCGGAACTAGCGTCAGGCACCGCAACTAGCGGCAGGCGCTAAACTCTAGCATCTGGTGCAAAAGCTGTCGTTTGGCACTAGAGTTGGGATTTCCGTATATATCCCTTTTCTTCCTCATTTCGCTGCTACTTCTTGCTTTTCTCCGAAACTCGCCGCGAATCTTCGAAGTGCTTAATCTTACTCGTTTCTCAACCAAATTTGCTCAAATTTGTTGCAAATCAAAGCTTCTTTTACCTACTTTCCTGATCTATGTAAGTTTTCTTCAAACTCACTCGAATTTTGATGAATTTTGCACACATTTGTTCACGAATTTCTTAAAAATTTGAAACTTAAATTGCTTAATTCTCTTTGTTTGTCAAATTTTATGCCCTGAAATTGCTTGATTATGTTTATATATTTCCTTGGGAGTAATTTGAGACTTGTTTGACACAATTTGGTGAAGAAACGAACAAATCACCATTGTTAGACCTCTTAAGGTCGGGAATACAATGTGACTTGTTCTTGATGTTTTTGCTAGCAATTCTTGTCCAATTTGTCACAATAATTACCATAGTAGTGCTAGAAATTGTTTGGATGCTTGAAAAATGCCGTATATGCTAATTTTGAAATTGTGCTCTATTTTAGTACTACGTACTCTATTTTTCGCAAATATAGTATCATGCGGCTAGGCGAACCTTAGATACTATAGAACCTTAATTTATGTTGATTTTGCACAATGTAGTATGGCTAGACAGCGAGGTTCGGGTTCACGGTCCCGAGACACACGACGGAAGCATTAGCCCGTAGAGGAGGACGCCGACCCGTCCACTTCTCTTGGTCCCCTCCCGGAGTGGGATGAGCGGAATTTGTACCTTTCCTCCGACCAGCACATTTCTGAGAGGGTGCATCGTGAGATTACAGCTGGTAAGACACGTTGCCACGGCTCGGGCAGCGATACTCTTAGCGACCTGTATAGGATGCACATCGGCGTCGACGGAGAGTTGAGACTTCTCTGAGAGTCTTGTGGGCTGACTGCCTTGTTCGAGGCCGCGTAGGCCATGATTGCTTCTTACGGGGGTCACCACATGACTCGCGCCCTGGTGTAGTTTTTCTTGGACACCACCAAAACTTTCCACTTTCCTTGGGGTGAGATGATGGTCACCCCAACCGACTTCAGTCTCATTACGGGACTGGAATTTAGTTATATTGCACTGCCGTTCGACAGCTACATCAGCCTTTTCTCTCCTGAGGTTGAGGAGCTGTTGGGTCCGATTGCTGTTTAGGCTCGTGTTAAGGTGGAGTAGACTTAGTTCAGTGCTAAGGGTATTCGCCGGTCGACTCTGATGGCAGCTTTTGAGGATGATGCGACCACTCGAGAGCAGCGGGTGCGCATCTCTGCGCTTATCTTGCTGTCAGGGACGTTTTCCCCTAACAAGGGTAGTAGAGTGCTGCATTACTACCTTCCTACAGTCCATGATCTTCACTTGATCGGGACTTACGACTGGGCCATCTTGGCCTATGCTGATTTTGTTCGAGCGTTGCGAGACTCATGTCGACAACGGTCCTTCACGGGGAACGTCACTCTGTCCAGCTTCTGGAGAGTCGTAGAGGTATACTTTATCTCCCATAAAGTTTAGCTTTAAGCTTTGGTTAGCACTTGTGTAGGGAATAATTTCAAGCCTTAAAAATCCCACTAGCTTGAACCCCACTGTGATCATACACTAAAGTACGGCGGCGTCCAAAAGGGAAGAAGATAGAGCAAAAGAGTCGCCAACAAGTTTTTAAGGAACTTGTAAACCGTTCACGAGGTGAAGGTTACACCCCTTAACGATCCAAGAGATCGTCAACTCCATAAGGTCATGAACCAAATAAGGGTTCGAGGATGAAGGTACAAATCCAACCTAAAAGAGATTGAACCTACCCTAATAATAGGCCTCTACTTTATTCTGATTGTATTCATGTGCGCTTTCTGATTAACATGCAATCAATAGGATTAACCCTAAACCTGTTTAATCTATGTTGGTTGAATTTAATGCACAAATAAACTATTATTGGCGATCACTTGAATTATAATCACATTAACCCTAAACAAGATTATTAATTATCTTATTAAGCGTGATTACAAGTACGAATTCCCTTTAAACATGCAATAAAGGCGATCAAGCAATAAATAATAAATAATCAAGCAACATAATCAATAATAATCATCATTAATAATAATAATAATCAATCATAATTAATAATCATAATCATATTAAAGCATAGCAAGATCCTAGGCATGATACTAACAAGATCAATAACAAACCCCAACATGTCACTAAGCGATAAAAATCAAATCTTTAGCCCTAACATGATACTAACAATCATAAATATTAGGAAGAGCATAAAAGGCATCATAACAATCATATTTAATATTAAAAATACCCTAGACATGATACTAGGAATATCATAACAATTTAAACACGATGTCTACATCATAAATCAATAAATCAATAAAGTACTTACTTGGATGCCTCGTACCTCTTTCAATTCTAATAACAAAATACACACGGTAGTAATTTCAAGGAAAAATAATAATCAAAGAAATTAAATTAAATAATTGAAAGAGTGATTTGGGACCAATCCCTCAGAAATGAAAACCTTTCACGTCAAGGGCGAAGGCAACTTTGAATATGGCTAGGTATTTCTAGATCTTGTGAATGCGAAATTTTGTATGAAAAAGCAAGAAAGAATTGAATGCTAAAGAATACTTGAGAATGAGAGAATTGGTGAATGTAGATGTAGATGAATTGGTGAATTGATGAACAAAAACGGAGTTTTTGATACGATATTTATAGAGAAAATCAGCCAAAAAAGATAATTTAACAAAACAGAGTCTGAAGATCGCAAAACAGGATTGACGCCAACCCTGGCTAGCTGGCGCCAAGCACCAGTGGCTAGCGCTAGGCGCCAATGGCTTGCGCCTAGCGCCAAGCCTGGTTCCAGGCGCCAAGGCCTGGGGTTGGACGCCAAACTGGATTTCAACGCGTTTTCGAAAATCTGATAAATTTACCGTACTGGAAGATAAAATAATATAATTCCCTCAAAAATGCTATTTGATCTTGATTAAAACTCTGAAAAGTCAACAAAGTCAACTTATCAATGCTAATTGAATTAGGAATGAAAAGAACCTTCTAGAAGATTCTAGAAGACTAAAACCGTTCCTAATTGCATTAAGAATGATAAATCATATTAGGCCCTCCCCTAGATCATTGGGCCGTACATAAAGCTCAAACTGGGCCCAGTTCAGTAAATTGGCCATAACTTCCTCAATATTCATCGGAATTGGGCTTATAATATATCGTTGGAAAGGTCTTTGCAAACCCCATTAAACTACACCACTATTTGACCCATATCATGGACCAACCAAACTGGATTGGCTGTTTTCTTAAAATAAAGTTTTCCAAAACAGGGAGAAGAGAAAAGAAATAAAAACTCTCCACAACACTAGACCTTTCCACACTTTCGTTTCATTTGATTATGATTTGACGTGAAAGGTACTAATCACTGGGTTTGGTTTTAGGGAGACACAAATGGGTGTCTACAGAAGCCCCCACTTTGACTGAGTTTGGAGAAACGCAAGTTTCGAAAACGAAAGTCAAAGTAACGATAGGGACGGAGAATGATTCAGAACGTTCTACGATCCTAAATCAATCTTGTAACTCCGATACCTGCAAAACTAGCATTAGTTAAACAGATAAAAGAGTTAAGAAACGCGTATCTTGCACCGTCGAGCACATGTCTCTGAAAGTAACCGATTGTTGCTGCTTCACTGTTTTGATGACAACCTGCAAGCTAGAGAATGCCATCCCACTTGAAAACCGCTACGCCTGTAACTGCTTCCAAAAAATTTAGAAGATCGCTTCGCCTGAAACTATCCTCCTCCGCAATGATAATATTCCACATCCTAGGGAACATTATCGAAGATTATTTCTCTCGAAACAATCCTCATCCGCATTGATAATATTCCGTGTCCAAGGGAATACTATCAAAGATTGCTTCACTTGAAACAATCTTCAGCTGTTTGTGACAACTCTCCATAATCCAGGGAACGCCACCTTGCTGTTCCGATGTTCACTCATCTCTGAACAAAGAGCTTCTTTTTGATATGTTCACACGTCTCTGAACAAAGAGCTTGATAATAGGATGCCCACGCATCTCTGAGCAAAGAGCTTGATAATAGGAAATGTCCACGCGTCTCTGAACAAAAGAGCTTTTGAAGGATATGCCCACGCGTCTCTTGAGCAAAAGAGCTTGATGGAAATGTTTACGCGTCTCTCAACAATAGAGCTTCGGTGCTTGAATGTTTGTTGCGATAATGTTCTGAAGAAAAATTTCCGAAGACCAACGTTTGTCGATCTCTAAAGCTCGCTTAAACTTTGCTTTCGCTAAAACCAGTATGTCGGTGTTTCCGTAATGAGCCATATCTTAGGCGCTTTAAGCTAAGCGAGACGATCTTTCATCAGGTCGACCCCTTATTGTGATTGTAATCAAACCGATTACTTAATCATGTCAAATTTCTTATAGGGGCTAACTGGCGCACCAAGGAACCCGAAATTGGTGTATGAAGTCGAAATCACCTTCTGAGAGGCTTCGAGCTCTGTCATTGCTGAAATATTTCTGGCGCCAGGCATTGGAGTAGGGTCTTCCCTGTTCTGCTGCACCTGTATTTATTTTTGACTATAGAACTTTGCCAATTTCTTTAATTATCTTAGGGTTGACCTAAGGCTTAATGTTGCTTGACTCATTTACTTGACACAACTCAAGGTATAAACTTGACTCGATATGATTGACTGACTCGAGGTTGACTCGACTCAAAGTGTAATGACAGATGTGTTAGACTCAAATCAAAGTGATATGGCACGACATGACTCAATGTGTACATGACTCATGTGTGCATTGTAATGTGATCGTGCGACTCGAAAAATGCAAAAAAGCAAAAATTTTCCGTCAATTTTGTGGAGGGTACCGACTTTCTCCCGAAAAAGAAAGACGTGAAAAAGAAAATCAAAAGTTTGAAGATACTTGTTGAATGAGCTTAGTAAGATGTTGTTTGATAATGTCTCTCAAGGTGCAAGGATCAATCCATCCTAGGCTATCTTAACTATTGACTCAATGATGAAAGCATTTGGGTAACTTAGGCACGGAGGCTAAGTACTTCATGCTTCGTGATGCAATGACAATTATGAGTGATTTTGACGAAGCATGCTTCATCGTTAAGATTTCATGACAAAGTGTTCCTAAGGGAAATATATTTGGTCATGTATGCGTGATGTGTGTGATAGTGACACTAAAGTTAGGCCGCAAGAGCTAAGTGTGTGGAAAAATATATTATTGAAAAGAGTTAAATGGTGGTGACTCTTAGGCTAGGTAACCTAATGATGTAGGGATCAAGCCCCCAAGTCTAGCTCTAAGTGAATAGGGATGAGCATTGGAGATCCCTTGATATGATCATGGTGCAAGTGTGTGAATATGAATATGAATGCATGTTTATTACGGTCGCACCTCGATGTGAGGTTGCTTACGTATCCGTTAGGAATCAGGCCGAACGTAGCTCTAGCCGAACCTCGCACAAGTGTGTATACCTCAAAAAGTTCTTTTTAAGGGTTGTAACGTGGTTAGGCTAAAGGTTTATAGAAGAAGGGGATAAAGGCTTAAGACCCTAGATAAGCCCCCAAGGTGTGCAACCTTGCTTTTGAATCTTTGTATTTTTATACTTGAGTTTCTACTCTTTTTTTAGCTCTCTTTTATCTTTTGCTTTAGCATTTTTTTTTTTTTTTTGCATGTGTGGGCAATCCCGATCATGCGGTCTATCACTCACTTGGAATTCATGTTTCTCAGGCACGGTACCGAGCACTCGATAAGAGACGCAATCTGAGATGTGTTCTTATTGAAGATATTTTCATATCAAAGACATTGGAACACTTGCCCTTTTGTACACTTTTATTTACTTTTTGCTTATGCTTATTTTTGCTTTTTATTTTTTTCTTTTGAAATCACTCAAGCTTTTTAGAATTGCATAAGTTACACACCATCCCATCCCAAGGTTAGATAGATGTAGGTTGAAAAAATAAAGATCTATCGTTAGACGAGGCTCAAAGTGGCTTATGAAGAAAGGATTGTATATTTGAAAGGTGAAAAGAGATATGATGTGGCTACAAGGGATACCTCAAATCATTGGTATACCTTGTGTTTAGCTCGACATGGATTTTTTTTTTTTTTTTTTTTTTTTTTTTTTTTTTTGGATGCAATGCAATGTGATGATCATGTGCAAGGAAATAGATGCTCATTTTATTAGAAGAAAATAAAGAATCTAAAAAATTAATCTAAGGAAAGGAAAAGGTGCCTATACTAGACTTATTAGGGAAAGAAAAGATGAAAAAGAAATAGAAAAAGAGGCCATGAAATCTTGTCGTTGCAGCTCGCCTCTTGTCTTGTGTCATTCGCTTCATCATCACCCAGTCTTCTCGCTAGCTAGAGACAATGGGACCTTGTTTTCTTCTATGAGGTCTTGAATGAGATTTTGAAACCTGTAGCATAGTAGCATTCATCAGTGGTATGACCATTTCCTCGATGGTACTTGCAATAGGAATTTGGATTCCATCTCGAAGATCGATTTTCTGATGTTGGATCCTCGGTAGGGCCAATAGGTTTGATTAATCCTCGATCATAGAGACGATCGAAAGAAGCATCGTCGGTCATTCCAATGGGTGTGAACTCTTGCCTGGGTTTCCTTTTAGATCCTTGATTATCTATGGCTAAGACACCATTATGGTCAAAGGTACTAACATTATTACTAGAGTGGGCGTTTTCTGAAGAAGAAGGATTGTCGCTCTTTTTTCCTTTCCAGCCACCGTAGTTACTATTGTTAGTAGCTTTTTGCTTTGTGAGGTCATTTTCGATTTCAATTCCGATGTCATAAACGGCCTTGAAAGTATTCAAGTTGTGTTGATATTTTAAGTGCTTTGAATACTTTTCTTGGAGATTCTTGATAAACATCCTCACAGACTCCTTTTCGGTGGGGACCTCAATCATCTTGGCGGAAGTTTCCCTCCGTTTATTAAAGAAAGAAGTAAAACCTTCATTCTCTTTTTGTCTTAGCATCTCAAGTTGTCTATGGTCGGTTTCAACTTGGATATTGCACTTGTACCTATTAACGAAAGTGTTTACTATCGATTCCCAGGTAGAGGTTTTCTCTTTGTCAAGGGAGAAGAACCATTGTTGGCAAACGGTTTCAAGAGATAGTGGGAACAGAGAGGGGAAAATCTTCTTATCGATACCCTTAATGTTCATTATAGTTTCGAAAGCTCTTAAATGGAAGTAAGGGTTATCTGTTGCCTTGAATTTAGGGATGTCAATGGCGTTGAACTTATGTGGAAGAAGTTCCTTGTCCAGCAAGACCCCTTGTGAACTCATACCCTGAAATTTATAGTCACTAGATAGCTTTTTCAAACTTTCTTGCATGAGGTTCATTTGTTGTTGCTTTACGGGATCATCGACCTTGAGTGCGAGAAGTTTCAGTGTCTCAGTCACAGTAGCCAGTTGGTTCTTAAGATCATTGACTTCTTCTTGAGTTTCCATTATCTTCTTAGCCTTCCTCTTTTGACGAATCGGTTTATCAAAAAGCGAGACTTGAATAAAGAGGTTGTCCTTGATTAATCGCCCTTCTTTCCTCGACCAAGTACTGTGGGAAAGGAATTTGGGGATACTTATTGTTAATTATTTGACTCAAACTTTATTCAACATGCAATGGATGGAGGAGGTGAATAAAGATGGAAGAATGTGAAGAAAGATTTAGATGGAGGGATATGAAGAACTAGGAATAAAATGTACCCCCAACTTAAACGACGGAAAAGATCGACTCATGCATGAACCTAAGACATGGCCATGGTGTGAAAAGAGTATGTACAAAGTGTGTGCTAAGACTAGTGAGTGTAGGTGACATTTTAAGACTCGTGTCATGACCATGTGGCTATACTATGTGATTAGGCTCAAGCAAAGACTAAGTTAAGACCTCACGTATATGCATCAAACTGGATAGGATGTGGTATTTTAGTCATAACTTTTGATCTGTGACTCTGATTTATATGAAACCAATGCCAGATTAAAGATAAAACTCGGGGCTACAGATCCATAGTTTGAACGACTCGTAGTTATTTATAGAACTCCAGATATGACTAAAACAAGTTGACGCTTGTGCAGTATACGGGAATAAAAATCCGGATTGACTTAAAGGAACTATGACACGATTTTATGTTTATTTATTAGCTAAAATTAATTAATTAATTAATTAAACAAAGTCCTTTAGTCATTAATCAGTTTATTTAGTCTTAACACAAGTCAAACAGATGGTTAGGAAAAATCACATAGAGTATGCACAACAAATAATGCACAATTACTCAAGTAGGCACAATATGATGCAATGAGTTTGCAACCTAACCATGGCTCTAGTTCTCTAAAGTTTGGAATATGGGTTAGTCAATAGAGGTTTCATGGTTAATTGTTCGGATGCACCACGCGGAAGCCTAACCGTGAAGGGTTGGCGCGAGTGGATGGGACACCGCGAGTTTTAGAAAAAAAACTCGCTTCCATGGTTTAATGAATTCAACATCTCGGATGTACCCTTTGTTGCACGGAGCGTTCAATCGGGTAGATGGAGCATGAATTCCCAGAGGGTTATGTCCATATGTAGAACACATATGGGTTTCAGAAAAGTGAGAAAAAATTCAATCAGGAAGTAGGATCGAGCAAACAATACGAAAAACTTGTCGAAATTAGAACGCATATTTCTGGCTCGGTATTAGGGCAAATTGGCGCCAGCAATCAGAGACTGGCGCCAGCTTTTAACTGTAGCGCCTGGTGCCAATACTGGCGTCTGGCGCTACGACTAAAATGCTGGCTCCAAGCTCTGGCCCCTGACGCTACTTCCCACATGCCTCAGCAGCTTTCTGTGCTCGATAAAATTTTCCAGTTTCGCGCGGTGTTATTTCAGTCCTAGTTGTGAAAGATATTCCTCAAATTTCCTACGTGTAAAATCCTATGTTTTTAACTCATTACGGATGGTCTTTCCAATGAGATCTTTTTTATGCATATGACAATAATGTTAATCAAAATTACGCACATGAAATACTTAGAACGTTTCGAGTCTCATCCACTCATTCTAAATCATTCCCGAAACAAATTCAGGAATTAAAATAGAAATCCTCCCCAGTGGAGTCGCCAAATACTGTAGGGAATAATTTCAAGCCTTAAAAATCCCACTAGCTTGAACCCCACTGTGATCATACACTAAAGTACGGTGGCGTCCAAAAGGGAAGAAGATAGAGCAAAAAAGTCGCCAACAAGTTTTTAAGGAACTTGTAAACCGTTCACGAGGTGAAGGTTCCACCCCTTAACGATCCAAGAGATCGTCAACTCCATAAGGTCATGAACCAAATAAGGGTTTGAGGATGAAGGTGCAAATCCAACCTAAAAGAGATTGAACCTGCCCTAATAATAGGTCTCTACTTTATTCTGATCGTATTCATGTGCGCTTTTTGATTAACATGCAATCAATAGGATTAACCCTAAACCTGTTTAATCTTTGTTGGTTGAATTTAATGCACAAATAAACTATTATTGGCGATCACTTGAATTATAATCACATTAACCCTAAACAAGATTATTAATTATCTTATTAAGCGTGATTACAAGTACGAATTCCCTTTAAACATGCAATAACGGCGATCAAGCAATAAATAATAAATAATCAATTAACATAATCAATAATAATCATCATTAATAATAATAATAATCAATCATAATTAATAATCATAATCATATTAAGGCATAGCAAGATCCTAGACATGATACTAACAAGATTAATAACAAACCCCAACATGTCACTAAGCGATAAAAATCAAATCTTTAGCCCTAACATGATACTAACAATCATAAATGTTAGGAAGAGCATAAAAGGCATCATAACAATCATATTTAATATTAAAAATACCCTAGACATGATACTAGGAATATCATAACAATTTAAACACGATGTCTACATCATAAATCAATAAATCAATAAAGTACTTACTTGGATGCCTCGTACCTCTTTCTAATAACAAAATACACACGTTAGTAACTTCAAGGAAAAATAATAATCAAAGCAATTAAATTAAATAATTGAAAGAGAGATTTGGGACCAAACCCTCAGAAATTAAAACCTTTCACGTCTAGGGCGAAGGCAACTTCGAATATGGCTAGGTGTTTCTAGATCTTGTGAATGCGAAATTTTGTATGAAAAAGCAAGAAAGAATTGAATGCTAAAGAATACTTGAGAATGAGAGAATTGGTGAATGTAGATGTAGATGAATTGGTGGATTGATGAACGAAAACATTTATAGAGAAAATCAGCCAAAAAAGATAATTTAACATAACAGAGTCTGAAGATCGCAAAACAGGATTGGCGCCAACCCTGGCTTGCTGGCGCCAAGCACTAGTGGCTAGCGCTAGGCGCCAATGGCTAGCGCTTGGCGCCTAGCGCCAAGCCTGGTTCTAGGCGCCAAGGCCTGGGGTTGGACGCCAAACTGGATTTCAACGCGTTTTCGAAAATCTGATAAATTTACCATACTGGAAGATAAAATAATATAATTCCTTCAAAAATGCTATTTGATCTTGATTAAAACTCTGAAAAGTCAACAAAGTTAACTTATCAATGCTAATTAAATTAGGAATGAAAAGAACCTTCTAGAAGATTATAGAAGACTAAAACCATTCCTAATTTCATTAGGAATGATAAATCATATTAGGCCCTCCCCTAGATGATTGGGCCGTACATAAAGCTCAAACCGGGCCCAGTTCAGTAAATTGGCCATAACTTCCTCAATATTCATCGGAATTGGGCTTATAATATATCGTTGGAAAGGTCTTTGCAAGCCCCATCCAACTACACCACTATTGGACCCATATCATGGACCAACAAAACTAGATTGGCTGTTTTCTTAAAATAAAGTTTTCCAAAACAGGGAGAAGAGAAAAGAAATAAAACTCTCCGCAACACTAGACTTTACAACACTTTCGTTTCATTCGATTATGATTCGACGTGAAAGATGTTAAGGATATTTTTACCCTAGACACGTGGACCAATGAGAGCTCTCCATTTGTCGAGCTCACGATGGCCCATGTGGCCCAACATCCTCTTGACACGTGGACCAATGAGAGGTCGCCACGTGTCGAGCTTAGGATGGCCCATGTGGCTTAGCATCCTCTTGACACTTGGCGCCCTCAGATATGTTTCCAAAATGGCGGCCTTCAAAGGCCTATATTCCTAAGAGCGCCGTAAAACGGCGCAACCCACTAAAATCTAGGTCAAGTGACCTAGGTAGGGGCACATTTTCCAACGACCCTATAAATAGGGAGATATTTCCCCACTTTGGGGACACATTCAATCATTTATTACACCCTTATTCTCTCACATCAGAGAAAGACCTGAGCTTGGAATCCGAGAAGATCCCTACCTAAATTTCCGTTCTCTTTATTCCGTTTCAAGTTATTAACTTGACCGTCGGTGGCAGAGCTCCAACCACCCAGAGTCTCCGTTATTTTGCAGTTGCAGCTCAGCCGGAATCAGACTTCGTAACGTAACTCTCCCAAGGGACAAAATCACCCAAAACATTTGGCGTCGTCTGTGGGGAGAGTACCTCGAAGATGGTTCAATAGTCTGTAGCACCCCCTAACCGTCTGGGCGAAGATCCAGAAGTCTTTTCAGACCATGAGGAGGATGAGGATCCTTAGGTCGAAACCTCCACAACCGAAGACGGCTCCCTCAAAGTCAAGTGCATCCGGCCTAGAGAGACTCTGGAGCGGGACGCCTCCTTGGAGGGTCCGAGCAGACCCACTGGGCAGCCGGAAGGGGCAACCCAAACGGCAGCTGGATCAGCCCCTGTCACCTGAGACGAACTCATGAGGTTCATCACCAAAAGCCGGGCTGGCCCAAGTAAAGGTCAGTCGGCTAAGAAGACTCCTCTAGAGAAGGGGAAGTCAGTCAGAAACCGGCAACCCACTCCTCATCCAAAGGAGAAGGCAATCGAGACCATTGATTGGTCGAAAATTCTCCTTCCTGGGAGGAACACAAATAACACTCGCCGGACCCAACAGCCGGTGAGAAGTAAAAAATCAACTCTTGATGCCCGGGAGATCATCAACTGGAAGAGAAATCAATCGCTGTCTGAGTCGGCTTCAACGTCGAATTTTCCAGACAGCTTCAACAACATTTCTGCAGGGAGTGCACCCTCCTTGCATGAGAGTCAGACAGGCGGTAATACCATCCATTATGGCCCTCATATGATTGAAGCTGTCCCGTATGTGCCTACTCAGGCTTACGGGCAGTATCCTCCTCACTTCATGCAGTCGGCCTTCTTTGGGGGTCAGGCGGCATATCCAAATGTCCAGCCATTGGACTGGCAGCTTCGTTTGCTGCGCCTGGGTGAACAACCTTCTGCGTTCACTCGGGAGATAATCGAGGCGGCTCAGCCGGCCAAGGTTAAGAATGTGTTGGTTGGCACCTATGATGGTACAACCAATCCGGAAGACCACCTCATGGCTTACACCAACCTCATGTATCTGCAGGGGTTGGATGATGCCACTTGGTGTCGATGCTTCCCGGCTACATTGAAGGGCATTGCCCAACAATGGTTTGGCAACCTGTCAGCCGGGTCCATAGACAGCTTCATGAAGCTTTCCTTCCTGTTTGCTTCCAACTTCTCAATGAACATCCTTGCTAAGAAAACAAGCCTTGATTTGAGCACTGTTAAGCAGGGAGAGAGAGAAGGGCTGCGCTCATATGTCAGGCGGTTCAACCTGATCAGAATTCAGATTCAGGGACTGTCTGATGAGGTAGCTTTTACAGACTTTTTTAAAGGTCTGAGAGACGGGTCGACCTTTAAGTTCGACCTAGTCAGAAAAGGGGCTTTCACCCTATAGGCGTCCCTGAGGGAGGCGGAAAGCTATATTCAAGCTACCGATCTCTGCTCGCCTGGTAGCCAGTCGGACTCTAAGAAGTCTGACAAGCAGAAAGACAACCGGCCTGCTCAGCCGGCTAAAAAAAAAAAGAGAGCAAGAAGAGAAAGGAGGTCTGGGCGGTTAGTGATTCTGACCAGCCGTCCCAGAAGAAGAAGAAAGAATTTAAACCGTACGTCCCAAAGTACGAGTTTAGCAAGAACTGCAACTCTATCCTCATGGACATAAAGGACCGGCTGTCCCTTGAGAAGCCGAATCCAATGAAAAGTTCCGTTTAATCCAGGAACAAAAATAAATTTTGCCAACATCATGAGGAAGTTGGCCATGACACCAGCGGCTGCTTCAGCCTACAGCGGACGTTGGACCGTCTGGCTGACAAGGGGATGCTGAAGTCCTATATTTCTAAGTCCCCTGCCGGGGCAAAAAAGAAAAACAAGGGTCAGTCTTCCAAGACTACCCCCAGCCTGCTAGTAGTTCGGATACCGACAAGGAGCTGGTCTACACTATAGCAGGCGGGTTTTCATGTGGTGGCCCTACCATCAGGGGCACCAAGAGCCATCTTCGAAAGATGGACAAAGATGATGATGAGCAGGCGAAAGCCACCTCCTCCTTCCCAGACTTCTTGATCACTAAGAAGGACAGGGGCAGCGTTCGCCGCCCGCATGATGACCCGGTGGTCATTGAATGTAAGGTTGCCAACCAGCTGGTTGGATGAATCCTTATTGACACCAGCAGCTCATCAGACATCATCAGCCTCCGGTGCCTGCAGAAGCTAAAATACAATATCAGCAGCATGCATCCGGTCACCCACCCCTTGGTAGGTTTTGGGGGTGGGATGGTTTACCCAGCTGGAAGAATTGACTTACCCATCCGGCTGGGAGAGAAGGGCCAAGGGCGACATATCGTCGTCAGGTTCTTGGTCGTTGAGGAGTTGACCGTCTACAACATTATCCTTGGCAGGCCAACCCTCAATGTAGCCAAGGCGGTAATCATCCCATCTCTCATGCTCATCAAGTATGAGAAGGATGATGGCACTGTTGGTTCCCTAAATGGGGATCAGAAGACGGCTCGGGAGTGCTACCTCTCAGCCGTCAGGGACACTGTAACCCCAAGCGTCCAGGAACCAATAGACCTTGACATTGTCAAGGATGCCGATCCAGCACCTGCCCCACCAGCAGCCGGCAAGAAAAGAAAGGCACCTCTGCTGGTGGAGGTGAAGAAGGAGAAAAAATAGCAATCACTGACCGGTGAGCGGTTAGATGAGCTTCGTCCCCAACCGGCTGGCGAAAGCGTTGATCTCGTTCTGGATGACAGCCGGCCAGAACGTACTGTTAAGGTTGGGACGGTTGCTCATGCTACTTTGGGTACAAACTTGCACCTCCTGCTGAAGGAATTCAAAGACATCTTCGCCTTTGAAGTGGAAGAGATGCCAGGCGTCAGCCCGGGTCTCGCTGTCCACAAACTCGCCGTGGACCCCAAAAAGAAGCTCATCCGGCAAAGGAAAAGAAACCACGGCGAGGAAAGAAGTCAGGCGGCAGCTGCCGAAGTCAAAAAGCTGCTAGACGCCAGGTTCATTCGGCCTTGTAATTTTCCTGACTGGGTGGCCAATATGGTCCTTGTTAAGAAACCGAATGGGACCTGGCGCATGTGTGTTTATTACACAGACCTCAACAAGGCGTGTCCAAAGGACAGTTATCCGCTTCCAAAGATCGACAGTCTGGTCGACTCTACAGCCGGTCACGCCTTGATGAGTTTTATGGATGCCTACTCCGGCTTCCATCAGATACCCCTGTGGAAGAAAGATCAAGAGAAGACGACCTTCGTCACTGATCAGGGGCTATTCTGTTGCACGGTGATGCCGTTTGGCTTGAAAAATGCGCCGGCTACATTCCAACGGATGATTAACACTGTTTTTCTTAATCAAATTGGGAGGAATGTAGAGGCATACGTTGATGACATGATAGTCAAATCCAAACAGCAGACGGATCACCTTGCTGATCTCCGAGAAACCTTCACCACACTCAGGCGGCATACGGTCATGTTAAATCCTAAGAAATGCGTCTTTGGTGTTGAGTCTGGGAAGTTTCTCGGATTCCTGATTTATCAAAGGGGGATAGAGGCTAACCTTGAGAAGATAAAGGCGGTGATTGACATGAAGTCACCCCGCACTATCAAGGAAGTATAGAGACTAATTGGTTGCCTGGCTGCTCTGGGGAGATTCCTCAGCCGATCGTGTGACAAATGCCTTTACTTCTTCCAAGCAATCAGAAAGAAAACCAGATTTGAATGGGGGGATGAGGCTGAGGTGGCCTTTCAACGACTGAAAGAACACCTCCACTCTTTGCCAAGACTTGTTAGTCCATTGTCTAGGGAGGTGTTATACATGTACTTAGCTGTCTCAGATCATGCCCTCAGTGCCGTTCTCCTTGCTGAGAGAGACGGTGTTCAGCTTCCGGTCTATTTCATTAGCCATGTCTTAAAAAATGCTGAGCTCCGGTACCCCATGGTAGAAAAATTTGGCCTTGCTCTGTGTATGGCTTTCAAGAAATTGAAGCCATACTTCCTGGCTTATCCGGTTGTAATCTACACCGACCAGCCCCTCAAGCGGCCAATGTCTACCCTGGAGTAATCCGGAAGAATGTTGAAATGGGCTATTGAAATGCAAAGTCTAGAAATCTCTTTCGAACCTAGAAAAGCAGTGAAAGGTCAGGCGTTTGCCGACTTCATTGTTGAAATGACCCGACCGGTGCAACCGGAAAATCTTGACCAGGTTTGGAAAGTGTATGTAGATGGAAGCTCAACAAAGAACGGATGTGGTGCAGGAATTATATATGAGTCCCCAGAGGGGGACAAATTTGAATATGCACTGCGGTTTAAGTTTCAAGCCTCAAATAATGAGGCGGAATATGAAGCCCTGCTAGCTGGTATCCGCATGTGTAAGGCGGCAGGGGCAACGAAGATTGACGCCTATTCTGATTCATAGTTGGTCGTTAGCCAATATGAGGGAACATATGAGGCAACTCATCCGGCTATGATCAAATATCTTCATGCAGTCAAGGAAGAGACTAGGGCACTTGAGGAATTCCGTCTGAATCAAGTGCCCAGGTCAGATAACAACCAGGCGGATGCCTTGTCCAAATTGGCTTCATCCGCCTGCTGTGATACTCCTTGGTCGGTCTTTTGGGAATTTCTTGAAAAAAGAAGCATACACGAAGAGCCCATTGGAACCTTAGACTGAAGCTCCACTTGGATGGATGCCATCCGGGCTTATCTTTCAGACGGCACGCTCCCTGATTCACCATAGGAAGCAGCCGTCCTGAAAAAGCGAGCTGTAAGCTTCGAGTTGAAAAATGGAGAACCCTTTAAAGCAGGATTTCTTAAACCCCTGTTGAAGTGTATCACCCCAAAAAAGGGGAAGGAAGTTCTCGAAGACTTGCACTCGGGTTTCTGCGCCTCTCATATAGGCGGCAGGTCCCTAGCTGTCAGAGCCAGACGACATTACTTTTGGCCCACTCTTGAGGCAGACGCCAAGGAGTTGGTGAAGAAATGTGACAAGTGCCATAAATTTGGCAAACTCATTCACCGACCGGCTACTGATCTGACGGCCATCCACAGCCCAATCCCGTTTGCAAAATGGGGCATGGACATTCTAGGTCCTTACACGCCTGCTCCAGGCGGAAACCGTTACATCTTGGTGGCTGTGGATTACTTCACCAAGTGGGTGGAGGCTGAGGCGGTTAGAAACATCAAGACCTCAGACGTAATTTCCTTCATTTGGAAGAACATTATCACCCGGTATGGGGTACCTATGTCTATGGTGTTTGATAATGGTCCTCATTTTGAGACGCCTCTTCTAAAAACTTGGTTGGGAGATTAGGGGATCTTAAGCTATTTTGCATCTGTTGGCCGGCCCCAAGCAAACGGCCAAGTTGAAGCCTTCAACAAACTCATCTCAGACAGAATTAAAAAGAAAATAGAAAGAGTCGGTGGCCTATGGGCAGAAGAATTAATCTATGTCCTTTGGGCCATCCGGACAACAGCGAAAGGGGCAACCGGAGAGACCCCATTTCTTATGGTATACGGTGCTTAAGCCGTTTTGCCCATTGAGCATTATGAGCCGACTCTCAGAGTTATGCTCTATGATGAAGAGGCAAATTGGGAGGCCATGCAGCTGGCATTGGACTCCCTCCCGGAGCGTAGGGGCAATGTTGTCCTGCGCCATGAGATATACCGTCTGAGGATGACCAGAGCCTATAACAAGAGAGTGCACAAACGTCCTCTTAAAGTGGATGACTTTGTGTTACGGAAAATGGAGGCAACCAGTAGGGCCAATGAGCTGGGAAAGCTAACTCCCAATTGGGAAGGCCCCTACCGGATTTATGAAGAAGTAAGGGATGGCACCTACCGCCTGGAAACCCCAGACGGCAGGCGTCTGCCTAGAACTTGGAATGTAGACAATCTAAAAAAGTACTACTTCTGAGATTGTAAACTTTTTGTAAACAGTAAATCAATTAATGAAGATTCAGACTTTGTTTGCAAAATCGAGTTATTACTTAATTATCCATCCGGGTAATACCCAGACGAATTTTTCTTTGCCTAACTAAGTTTGACACTTAGTAAAGGTTACATCTGTTGGACCGCCTGGGTAATAATCGGATCCCTTGTTTATTTAAATTTAATACTTTTTTTATTCAACTGCCTGATCATCCGCCTAGGTAATACTCAGACAAACCCGCTTGTTTAAAAAACTAAAGTTTGATACTTAGTGTAAAACTGATACTGACTAAAACCTAAGCACAAAAACGTTTAGTGGCTATACAACCGGTCTCAAACAAGACCTGAGGCTAAAAAGCCGGATGGTTGCTCATTTTATAAAATCGCCTGTCCCAACATGGACAAAGGTGTCTGGCGACACCCCTCCGGGTGCAATCGTCGTAGAGAACAGACTATTTGTCGGTTCTATGTACCAATGTAGACGGCAAAAATTGAACAACCAAATTGGCCAACTCATAGCCGTCTGACCAAAATAGCCTATGAAGAGCGAACAAGTTTCCAGATACCGAATGCCCATATGCATCAGTCGGTCATTGATAGAAATTCATACTTGGGTTATTTATTCCAAAGTTTCACTCACTTCCCCTATTGGGGCAAAGGATTGTGTAACGGCTATGCGTTAACTCTAGACGGAATTTAACCGCCTGGGTAAGAAGCTCAAAGCACCCGCTTTTATGGCCGGCTGTGCACTTGGTTTGGGGCAATCACCATTGTGATTGATTCGCTTAGAAACACTCCATACTTCTCCAAGTATCAAGTGTTTTCAAGTCAAACAATCAGCCTGACACTAAACCAACCGCACAACCGCCCAGGGGCAAGAGCACCCGGTTTGCAAATTGCCGCATGTTTTTTAAGTTAGGCAAAATACTATAGAATTGCAAACAAATGAATAAAAATTCAAATAAAAAAAAACACTCAGAAGACATATATAAAATCCGACTGAGTCGGAATACTTCATTTATATAAAATGGCACAAAGGCCAGAATAATTGTTAACCGGACACATCCGGTGCAGAAGGAAAGTGGAAATGTTAATCCGACCCCATGGTTGGTAAAAAGATACAACAAAACACGACATGCAAGCCGGTAAACAACATAGTTGGCATACTGCCGCAGAAAAGTAAGAGGACCGCCTAAGGCTTAGGCAGAGTCTTCTCCGGCTGAGCTTGGCTGGCTTGGCCCTCTTGCTGATCATCCGCCTACTCCTCATCATCATCAGAGACTTCATATCCCTGCTCAGAAACCCAGTCTTTGAAGCGAGGCAGTGGAGCATCACCCAGTTGCTGGGCATCATACACCTCAGTGGCGTAATCATACCTCAGCTTATAGACCTCAAAGTCTATTTCTGGGTAAAGGAGGCCCCAGGTGATCTTCAGCCGGGCCAAGTTGTCCCGCTCATTCTCCTCGGTCAGCCGGGTCTGCTCCCGGGCCAGCTCATCCGCTTGCTTGTTGCGCAGGGTCATGAGCTCGAGCCTCAGGCGGTCATTGTCAGTCCGGAGTTGGGCATTCTCTTTGTCAGCATCCTCCAATGCCTTGAGATCAGACTTGGCATATTTCAGCTGCTTGTCAAGGTCATCAGCCCGGCTGTTAGCTTCATCGTTTGCAGTCGTTAAACTCCGGATCATCTCCTCCTATTTCAACTCTACTACTTTAATCTTTAAATTACACATATAATCAGAATGTTCAGCAAAGTTGAGGTTTTCTAGGGCCCTCCGTTTGGCGTCATTTACCTCTTCTTGCTTCCGCCTGAAGGGGCCCTGGAGATTTTCCACCCTCACCATAGCCTGAGTCAATAACAGTCGGTTAAAGAGTTACTTAGTCAAATTAAAGATGAAAGACATCAAGATAGAAAAACCATGTACCTCAGCCAGAGAGCCCATTATCCGGTCGAAGTCCACAACCTGCAGATCAGGTATGGATGCCTTCTCGGACCGGGTGAGGGTCCTCACCATCCGTTTTGCGAAGCCTGGAAGGTCCGGCTGGTCAGAAGTCGGACCTGCATCAAAAGTAGTGTTATGTGAGATAGAAGCAGCGTAGCTGGCATTCATCCGTTGTCGGCTGCTGACGGACCCTTTGAAAGAATCAACCTTGGTCTTGATTCTCATGAAATCAAGTGGCCAAGGTATTTCAGTTCCTTCCTTACCTTGAGCTTCCGGATGGGTCTCCGGCTTGTTCTCCTCCCCAGTGGTTGCCGCACCGTCTGCAACCTCAGGTGGCATGCCACCCTTTGATGCCGTTGAGGCATCCGGCGTCTTTTGCTGTTCTGAGCTTTCACTGAGCTTTTTCAGAACAACAGGGGATTTTCCCCCAGTCGTTGGACGACCGGATTGGGCAGAGCCTTGTTTTGGGGGGGGGGGGTCCTTTCTTACGGCTTTGGCAGCCGGAGCCTTTTCCAGACCATCTCCTTGCCTTTTGAGAAGCTTGGAGAATGATCGAGGGATTCTCTTGGCGGACTCTTGAGAAAGAAGCAAATATGAGTATACCCAACCAGTATAAAAAAAAAATGCAAACATTAAATCAGGCGGTCTTACCCCGCCTTTCTTATTGTCCTTTGCCTCGACGGCTGCCTTTTTGGCAAGAGCCACGTCCTTGCGCAATTGCGCAACCGATTTAGCAGGAGTCTTGTCCTGGTCAACCATCTTCAAGGCTTCTTCTGCAATAACAAGAATTTCAAGTTAGAAAGAATCAAGGCAAGTTTCCAATAAAAAGAAAAATAATAATTGTTCTGGGTGTGAAGTATTCTACCCTTGGAAAACATTGTGCTCAGTCTGTAGGCGGACAAAAAGCATTCATCTTTGAAGAAGTCTGGGTGGGGGATCCAGTTCTTAGGAACAATAATGTGAGTCCCATCCCCCATGGGCTAAGTTGTAGTTTCAAAAAATCCCGGCTCCATGATCTGCTCCCGGGCTTTAGTAGATAGTTCCGGGAGAGGGCATTTGCGTCTAAGAAGAGCCGGCTCAGTGTTGTACCGGCGCAGTGTCCGGTTGTGTCTTAGGGTGGGGGAGGAAATCAAATAAAACTTGTCCTTCCACCCGGCCCATTTGGACACTTTGTCCAAAGTCATTAAGTATTGGGGCAAGGTAGTCAGAGTATACCATGCCCCATGGCCGCCTGGAGCCTTGCTCAGATAGTGCATGTGAGCGAAGGCAAAGAAGCTAGGGTTCAAATTTTGGAACTCGCAGGCGGCAATGTAACTTAAAATGTTCACCCACGAGTTTGGGGTGAGCTGCCAAACCCCCAGATCGTACCCCTTTAGGATTTTCCTATCCCGGGGTGGAGGGGGAACCGGAGGCCGGCTTCTATTACCGCCTCATAGAAGATGAAGTAGTCATCTGCATGATCAATGTCGTCCCCCAAGGCCATTACAGCATCAGCCGGAAGGACAATAACTTCCCATCCCTTCCAAAGGGATGTTTCTCTTTAAAAGCCCTGAACCCGCTGTTAAGAAGGGCAATGTTGCCCGGCAACATCCGGGTTATCTTAGGGTTGGGATTGTAAGCTACTTTTGGTGGCTGCTGGTAGTCAGCTGCAAAATCCCCTTGGTCAGAGCCGAAAGTCTCTACTCTTGATCCCTGGCCAGCCTCAGCGCCGCCGGCTTCATTTGAGGAGGCGGCTCCCTCACCGTCTACCTCTCTTACTCTAGAGCTCCCGGAAGTAGAGGGAGCCTCTTCGTCGGATCCACTCTCCTCCCAATCCCTCTGATCCCCATCAGGGAAAACCTCATCAGCTGGCACTCTCATGGTGCGCCGGCTCTTAGACCGCCTGGCCGTTTGTTTCATTCTGGCCATTGTGTCCTGCACAGACACAGAGAGGGAGGAATTCGGAGATGAGCATATTGGTTCCGACAGTCCAGAAGAGGCACCCCCTGTTCTAGACTCAGCCGTTCCTGGGGATCGGCTGAGTGTCCTAGGCAGTGCCAAGTGGGTGGATTGGGAACTCATTTATGTTCTATTAAGAAAGTCGGGTATACAGGCAAAAAAATGGTATGCAAATTGAAAGGGAGAAAAGCTAAAATAGTACAGGCGGTTACCTTGCTTTAACTCTGGAAAATCTGAAAACCGCTACACCGGTGAACCGGGTGATGTATTTCTAGCACTCGGAAGCTTGAAACTCGTTGATTATGCAGGCGGGAGCAGAGAAAAATCTCTCTAGAATCTCTCTTTTTCTCTCTCTAAAAAGTCAATGTGAATGTAAAGTGTGAAAATGAGGGGGGGTAACTTTCTATTTATAGAAAGTAAAAGAGGGGGGAAAATTTTGATTTGAAATTCAAAATTTTACCCCGTTATTGTTCACCTATGAGAGATGGACACGTGTCACAGGCCCCACGTGACATGCACGTGCGGCTTGTGAGGGGCAAATGTTTAGGGTATTTTTACTTTAGACACATGGACCAATGAGAGCTATCCACGTGTCGAGCTCAGGATGGCCCATGTGGCCCAACATCCTCTTGACACGTGGACCAATGAGAGGTCTCCACGTCTTGAGTTTAGGATGGCCCATGTGGCTCAGCATCCTCTTGACACTTGGCGCCCTCAGATATGCTTCCAAAATGGCGGCCTTCAAAGGCCCAGATTCCTAAGAGCACCGTAAAACGGCGCAGCCCACTAAAATCTAGGTCAAGTGACCTAGGTAGGGGCACATTTTCCAACGACCGTATAAATAGGGAGATAATTCGCCACTTTGGGGACACATTCAATCATTTATTACACCCTTATTCTCTCACATCAGAGAAAGACCTGAGCTTGGAATCCGAGCAGATCCCTACCTAAATTTCCGTTCTCTTTATTCCGTTTCAAGTTACTAACTTGACCGTCGGAGGCGGAGCTCCAACCACCCGGAGTCTCCGTTATTTTGCAGGTGCAGCTCAGCCGGAATCAGACTTTGTGACGTAACTCTCCCAAGGGACAAAATCACCCAAAACAAAGGGTACTCATCACTGGGTTTGGTTTTGGGGAGACACAAATGGGTGTCTACAACTTGCTATTACTTTTGTCTTTGGAAGATCTGGTTCTACAAGTACTTTTCCTCAGTCACGCCGGCGAGACCGTCGCCACGCGCGTTTCCAGTGAGAGCCTGCTGGGAGGTCGCCACGTGCGGATGTCTATCGCCTACGTGCGAGATCAGATCCTTTCGGTATGATTTTTTGCATAGTTTAACACTTTGGTAATACCTTTAGTAGAATATCATCTCATAGGCATTCTTTGCAGGAGCTTGATGTACAGTACCAGCCATGGAACGACTTGGTTGTCCCTAATTTAGCTGCACAGTACACTGCTGAGCGTCGCTACTTCTTAGGGACGTACATAGCGGTTGCATACCTTATAGAGAGAGTTGCTATTCAGCATTCCTCGGATGCTTTCGTCGTTCCTGCTCCTCCGCCGCGTCATATGTTCAATGACGCGAGGTTGCTGAGCATGTCGGAGAGGGTTGGCACCCCTTGGCGATCTCATGCGATCCCACGTAGTGCTATGTGGAGGAGCTGCTACCGCTGTTAGATCCGGCTCCTGTTCTGTCTGAGGAGGCGGCGGTATGATTTTCATATATTACCTTTTGCTGAGTAGCCCCCATGTGATATTTTACTGACTTTGATTTGCTTTTGTCAGGCTGGGCCTACTGAGTTCATGTCACCTCGTATGTCTATCCATTACAAGGGGACATACAGGCCCATTGAGGAGATGATTCATTCGGCTCCTAAGGATCAGCGTTTCGTGGAGCGGTCGATTCCTCGCCACTAGTCTAGGGTAAGTTAATTTATTTGCCATTTGTTCATATATGTTATGCATTGTTACTGACTTTATTCCTTTGACAATTCTCGCGCGAGGCGGTCTTGGCGATGGCACGGTGTATAGATGCCTTCCAGAGCCAGCTCGTTCGGATGAGGAATGTAGCTACGTGTCGTCGCGATGACGCTGTTCAGGAGGTAGCCTTTCTCCTAATTTCTGTATTATTATGCATTTATTTGATTGTTTCTGACTTGGTTTCTTCTTGCAGAGTCAGCCCATTCCTTCTCGTACCCGGACGAGACCTGAGGGAGAGGCTACCTCAGCTCCTAGAGGTGGTGGGATGTACGAGGTCGGCTCATCATCATTGAAGCCTCTGCAGCCTCAGCCTCAGGGCGACCTTGGGTGGACGGGTCCTGTGCTGAGTTTTCCACCTCCCGAGGAGACTAGAGCTGGAACTGGTGGAGAGCTTACTCCTCGTAATGCGCAGTGCTATGATATGATGGGCGTCTCTCATCATCTGCGTCCTCCGGTGCCGTAGTTTGTACCTGTGTTTCGTTTTATTTTGACTTGTATAGAACTTTGCCTAATTGACTCATTTATTAGACATATTTATATATACATAATATTATCCATTTATTATGACTTTATTTATCTTGCATTTATTTTTCATTTTTATATGCTTATTTGTGTGTGCAAAGATTTGTGATAATTAATAATTTTGCGCAAAAATTCCGTCATTTTTATTATTGATGGTGGGTATCCGACTTTCTCCCCCAAAAAAAGAAAATGAAAAATAAAATTTGGACTTACAACAAACTTAAAATTAACTCTGAATAAAATCCAAAAAAAAAAAATAATTAATATATAAAATTAATGAAAAGGGTATAAGAAGGGATAAAAAATCGTAAAGCCATCGTTCAGGTTCGAATCAGCCAAAAAACGCGGTTTTTTAGAAGCTCGTTGATAAGACACGTCAGCGTCACGTGACGCCCCACGTTTTGCGTTGGCGCCAGGCGCTACTACTGGCGCTTGGCGCTGGACTCTGGCGTTTGGCGCTGGAGAGCGCCGACTCCGAATCCTTTTTGGATTGAAACTGTGACGATGTAGTACATAAATAGCCCCCTGTTCTGCCGATTTTCTTCATAATTTTAGCAGATTAAACATAGTCTTAGCTTTTGAAAAAAAATAATCATGTCTTTAATTACTAAGAGTTTTACCAACTTCACTCATGAATGGTGTCGGTCTTTAACAGTCAAAGAGAGAAAAGAATTAGACTTTTTCATATGAGGGGGTATCTATGGTGTCAAGGGGGTAGATCTTGATATAGATTTCATTCATACCGTCTTAGAATATTGGGATACGAATACTCATTGTTTTAGACTAGGGTGTGATAAAATAAGCCCTTTACTGGAAGAATTCGGTGCTATCTTAGGCTTCCCTTCATTTGATCTTGCAGTAATTCCTAGAATAAATGAATATTATTCTAAAGATTTTGAGCGTTTCTTTAATATAAGAGACAAAGATCTAACAAATATTGTAGATGGTAGCATAGGTAATTTGAAAGAATTTGCACGCCATTACTTTGATAGACCTTATTCTGAATTTATTCATGTTTATAGAAGAAGGGCTTTTCTCTTTTTCATGCTTAACCAATATCTTCTTACTAGTGGTAGAACTAATGAAGGCCAAGCAATTATATCAACTGTTTTGGAGCAGATTGAATCTGGGAGAAATCCAATGCCATTAATTGTTGGAGAGACTATGCTTAGTCTTGATGAATTGAAGAGAAATCCAAAATACCTTTTCGGGGCATTCCAATTTTATTACAGGTAGAAAAATAATATTTTTAATTATAGAAATCAAAAACATATTTTTGTATAATAATTATAGTTTTTTTGCAATGAATTTTTTTGCAGATATGGCTAATGGAGAGACTAGAATTAATTAGTCCTCCCGATAATGTTGAAAAATATACTCCAAATTGCTTTGTGAGGAGAAAGAAACGCTTCTCTAAGATGGGGCACCTTGAATTTAAAAACGTTTTTGCCCTCTTGCAACTTTGATATCAAGTGGATCATCCCTTGGTGGAAAATAGAGAAGATGGTTGGTGTCAACAAGCAACCATTATGTCGTCTTCCAAGCTAAACCAAGATGATTTTTTATTATCCCTGTAGGGTAAAAAGACAGTACCGCCTGCTTCAAACAATTCCTTCTGGGGATCTTCTTCGTCCCTATGAATTCCCTGTTTTTCAAGAAGTAGAAAAATTTGATGCATATTGGGGCGCTAGACCTTTATGGGAAGTTATTACCCAAAAGGTTCCTCCTTCCTTTCCCAATGATGTGAAGAGGTGGCTTCTCAAGAAACCTTCAAAGTACATGAAGGAAAATCAGAGTAAAACTGATGTGAAGAGTTGTCTAGGTGATAAGATAATTCCTGTTAAGGAACGCTTGGGTGAAAAGGTTGAATTCAAAACACCTACGATGCCTATGTAGAAGAGCTCTATAAAGGATAAAGGGAAAAGAAAAGCTGACACTTTAGAGAAGAAGGTTTGGGTAGAGAAGAAACATGGAGTCCTGGCTATGGGAGAAACTGTTTACTCCAAAATTGGAAGAGGATGCAGATAAAAATTGGAAGAGGGCCAAGAAAGAGAAGAAAGATTGAAGCATTGCTTAACTTTCAAATTATTAGACTTAATTTTAATTTTAAAGATAATTTGTTTTATTAAGCTTTATTTAAATTCCATCAATAATGTAATTTTTTTTTTAGTTTATTTTATTAATGAAATTTCAGCTTTTTAATTAAATCATCTCCTTTAAATTTAATTTATTAAAGCAATGAAAACAGAAAATTTCTCTGACGCCGATATTTCGTTGAATTTCTGTCGAATTTCTTTTTATATCTGGGATGCGAGATTTGCGAAAATTAAAGTGGTCGCACCCGTAAAGGGTTGCCTACGTATCCTTTTCCTAAGAAATCAGGCCAAACGTAGCTCTCTTGAGTATCCTACTCAAGTAATTATGGGTAGTACTTTTTAAATTGGTCAAGATTAGTCATGTTCGAGAACTCATTGCCATCCATATTAGTTAATTTTGTTGCGCCTCCTGATAGGATTGTTTTGACAATATAGGATCCGGACCAATTAGGCCTAAATTTGCCCCATGGATCTAAAACATTTTTCCTTAATGCTTTTAACACCAAGTCTTCTACTTTGATGTTTCTTGTCTTGACCTTCTTATTAAAATGCCTAGCCATACGAGTTTGATAGCATTGAGTATGATGTAAAGCTTCGAGTCGCTTTTCATCAAGTAGAATTAGCTCTTCATATCTCGCCCTAGTCCATTCAAATTCATCGAGTTTACTTTCTAGTGCAATGCGTAGAGATGGTATTTCTAGCTCTACAGGTTGTACGACATCCATTCCATAAACCAAGGAGAATGGCATATTACCTGTTAATGTGCGGATTGACGTGAGATAACCCTAAAGTGCGAAATGGCGATTGTCAGGACAATCCTTGTAATTTTCTGTCATTTTCTCGATGATAGTCTTTCGATTTTTATTAGCTGCTTCCACTGCTCCGTTTGCTTGAGGTCTATAAGGAGAAGAATGATGGTGTTGAATGCCATATTTTTGTAACAATTCTTCACACTCAGCTTGAAAGTGAGTTCCGTTATCACTTATCATTTCATGTGGGACTCCATATCGACAAATGATATTCCTTTCTATATAAAGTGCTATATGTTTTGCAGTGAGTTTAGCATATGATTGTTCTTCAACCCACTTTGTGAAGTAATCAATTGTTACTAGGATGTATTCATGACCGTCTGTTCCTGGAGGAGTAATTTTACCAATAATGTCAATTCCCCATGTAGAGAATGGCCATGGTGAAGTGTAGGTGTAGAGTAGAGATGGAGGAACATGTTGTAAATTGGCATAAATTTGGCATTTATTAGGGCATCTTTTCACATATTGATGGCAATCCCTATTCATGGTAGTCCAAATGCCTTCGTGGACTATCCTCATAGCTCTTTGAGCGTCCTTTTTCCCTACACATAAGAGAGCTCAACCCTTATGTACCCTTTTATGCAACTTGTTGTCTATGAGTATGTATTGGGAAGCCAAGAGTCTTAATGCTTGTTTTTCTCTTTGTCAGCATGAGGAAGGTATTCTCCTTTGGTGACATCTGTGTACTAGGGTCCTTCTTCTTCTTCTTATTCTTCTTCATCTTTGATCACTTCATCATCTTCTATAGCTTGAATATAAGACGGTTTGTGCCTTTTCTCTACGGTTAGAGGCACTTGCTCGATTTCCGTAGGAATCCTAACCATTGAGGCTAGTCATGCCAAGGCATCGACAAATTGATTTTCCTCTATAGGTAGATATGTGTATTCTACCTTTTCAAACTGATTGGTGAGAGTTTCCAGATAAGTTTGGTAAGGGGCTAGACTTTCGCTCTTTACTTTCCATCTTTTAGAAATCTTGTTGATGATCAATGAAGAGTCCCCGGATATTCGTAATTTCTTCACTCCCAATGCCAAAGCTATTTCAAGGCCTACCGCGCATTCTTCATATTAAGCAGCGTTGTTGGTTACGTCGAAATCTAGCATTATGGAGATTGGAGCATGTTCTTCCTTAGGTGATACTAATAATACTCCAATGCCACACCCCTTTTGGTTTGAGGCTCCATCAAAGTATAAGGTCCAAGTATCATCTTCTGTGACCATCAAGTCTTCGTCTGGAAATTCATTGTCGTGTATTGGCGTTGAATTTTATATTTGAAAATCCGCTAGGAAATCCTATACCACAGTTCCTTTGATAGCCTTTTGAGGCATGAATCTTACATCGAACTGGTCTAAGTTGACTATCTATATTGTTATGCACCCATTGAGTGTAGACTTCTCGAATAAATACTTAAGTGGATCCATTCGTGAAACTACAAAGACTGTATGCACGAGCATATAATGTCTTAACTTGGTTGTGGCCCACACCAATGCGAGGCACAATTTCTCAAGCGATGTATATCGTACTTCATACTCGAGCATCTTTTTGCTTAGATAGTAGATTGCATTTTCTTTACCTTCTACTTCTTGTACAAGCATGGCTCCCATTGTCTCCTTGGTGACTGTTAGGTACAACCTAAGAGGTATTCCTGGAAGTGCTGGTGCTAATACGGGAGGATTTGTGAGATAGGCTTTGATCTTTTCAAAGGCTTTTTAACACTCATCGTCCCATATTACTAGTACATTCTTTTTAAGCTTCTTGAATATTGGTTCACATATTGTTGTTAATTTGGATATAAACCTACATATATATTGCAACCGGCTAATAAATCCCCGAATTTGCTTCTCGGTTTTGGGTGGTGGCATCGACATGATTGCCTTGATCTTGGTTGGGTTTATCTCTATTCCTCTAGAGCTTATGACATAACCCAAAAGCTTGCCTGAGGTGACTCCAAAAGCACACTTAGATGAATTAAACCTCATGTTGTATTTCCTTAGCCTTTCAAAAAAATTTCTCAAGGCTACTTGATGGCCTAAGCGATCTTTTGACTTCACAATCATATTGTCTACATATACTTCAACTTCTTTGTGCATTATGTCATGGAGTAGGGAAGTCGCTGCTCGTTGGTAAGTAGCACCCGCATTTTTTAACCCGAATGGCATTACCGTGTAACAGTAAGTACCCCATGGTGTTATGAAGGTTGTTTTCTCCATGTTCTCTTCTGCCATGAGAATTTGATTGGATCCCGCGTATCGATGTGTGGTAAAGAGAAGTGCATGATTTGTTGTATTATCTACGAGAATATCGATGTGTGGTAAAGGGAAGTCGTCCTTTGGACTTGCCTTATTTAAGTCTCGATAGTCGACACACATTCTTACACTTCCATCCTTCTTAAAAACTGGGACGACGTTGGCCACCCATTTGGGGTATTTGGATACCCTGATAAAACCTGCAGTTATTTGTTTTTGAACTTCTTCTTTTATTTTAAGAGCTGGTCGGGTTTCATTCGATACAACTTTTGTTTTACAAGTTTCATTCCTGAAATTAGTGGTAAAGTGTGTTGAGCTATTTCTCTATTAATACCTGGCATATCCTCATATGACCAAGCAAATACGTCGATAAACTCTTTAGGTAGATTAATTAAATCGGTTCTTTCTTGTTTATTAAGGGTTAATGCGATTTTAACTTCTCTTTTAATGTTTGAAACATTTGCGATATCACCCGTCTCAGTTTCCACAATTATCGGTGTTTTCTTTTCAAGTGTTTCCATTGCTTTAATAATGTCTTTGTCATTTTCATTGTTACTTAATCAATGCTCGTCATCTTGGGTTAAAGAAAAACACGAGGAGTAAGTAGAAGAAGACATATTATTGAATTCGGAAATCATTACATCAAAACGAGAGATGTCCTCAGGGACTTAATTACTAACTAAAATAGAAGAAGGAGGGGGTGCTACAACTAAGGACTTGGATGACTCTACAGGAAAATACTCTGACTTTGACGACTCTTCAAACATCGATCCTTGCCCTGTCGTTATGGAGATTTTCCTTCCACTTGGAGTAGTGACCTTGACTGTCTTGCGCCACCCATGTATACAAAGAAGAAAGAAAAGCAAACAAAATCAAACAATATACAAGAACCTAGCTAATCTAATCAACACAAACTAATGAACGCCTTAGTCCCCGACAACGGCGCCAAAATTTGATCGCGGGTGGAAGTAGGTCGTTGGGACTACTAACCCTAACCAAATTAGAAATTTATAATACCTAAACTTACACTAAACTAGTTAGTGGCAAGTAAAGGGTCGAACCCAAAAGGACTAAGTGTATTAATTTGTGCCAACTAGACTACTAGGAAAGGTCGTGAGATAGAGAGAGGTTAAACTAAAAACGACTAAGAACAAACAACTAAAACTAGGGAAAGTGGAATCCAATCACATCAATGTATTAAACAACATCATACAAATAGATGAAAATGACCTTGATTAGGAACATCAACACATTTAACTCACTCTCGCACAATTAAGCATGTTAATTATCCTACTAAACTAATTCACTCTCGTGCAACTAGCCTAGCAAAAGTATGGAAGAATTTAAGGCTCTCAACCAACTCACTCTCGCACAATTGATTGAAAGAACAATTAAGAGCATAGAATCGATTAGCTAGAGAGATTCTAATCCATAGAAGCATCACCCATACACAATAATCAAGAAACAATTTCATACTAATCACAATCAATCATTCAATTCATTAATATAACCTTTATCCAATTCCTTAGAACAAAATCTAAGCTAACATAATGAAGAAATACATGGAAAACAAGGTAAAATAAGAATAAAAACAAGATTAAACAAACAAGCTAATTAATCTACCCAAATCAACAAACAAAAAGCAAAAACTAATGATTAAGCAAAGAAATAAAGATGAGAGAAAGTTAGAAAATGCTCATTGAATAGATGAGAAGAAGTTCCACAAAGTTTCCTTTTAAACACTCAAAAACTCCATGGAAATCCAAGCTTTCTCTCTCTACAACTACTCCTAAAACAAGAGAGAGAAAATCCTAATCTAACCCTAAGAGAAAATAAAAATGCTAAACTACTCTAAAACTAGGTAAAATAATTTTGATTAAAAGTTATTAGAAAATAACCCCAAAGGGGGTATTGATAATACAAGTTAAATAAAATAAAATAAAAATAAATAAAACTAATTAAAACTAAATTAAAAAAAAAACTAAAATAAAATAAAATAGAAGAAAAATAAAAGGAAAGTATCCCCCAAAATTCCCTAAACTCCCACCAAACCCACGATTTCCACCAGACCCCTTTCTCCTTCCTTTCACTTGCTGCTCTCATTCACCATATCAACAGCAAACAATCATCATCATCACCACCGTAAATCAACATCATCATCAAGCATCATCACATCGCAGCCGTCCGATTTTCATTAAAAGTAACGCGCGAAGCTCGTGAAATGGTTCGGTCGAACCATGGGTTGGTGCGGCCGAACTACGGGGTTGGTTCGGTCGAACCATGGGTGTGTTCGACCACACCTCTTCAAATTACAAAAACTCAAAAGTTTCTGACTCGAACTTCGACCGAACTCCTATTCGGTTTGCTCAAACCCAATTAATTTGCAATTGCTCTGATTTTTATCGTTGCTTATGCGAATTGGTGGTTTCATGGCTGATTGTTGCAGGTGGACGGTGTGGCTGGGTTGTTGTGCGAATTGTGTGGCTGATTGGAGGTGGTAATTGCTGTTGCGGGTTGTTTGGTGGTTGTTGCTGGCGGATTGGTGGCTGGAGGTGGTTCTTGGTGTGAGGTGAGCAAGGGTTGCTGGTGGTTGTTTGGTGGTGTTGGTTGCGTTTGATGGGAGCAGAGGAATGGTATTAAGGGTGGCTGAATGTGGTAGTTGCTGGCGGATTGGTGGCTGGAGGTGGTTGTGTTTGATGTATTGAGGGAGCATAGGATTGGTTGGTTGATGTGGCAGTGTGGTGGTGATTGTTGCGGTTTTGCATGAGGGAGCAGGGGTTGCTGGGTGTTGGTGTATTGGAGGTGAGGTGCTGGTGGTTGTAGTTGTTGTGGTTGTTCGCAGTTGGGGTTGCGTGGCAGCAGCCATGAGCCCATGACTTGGCTTGGACACATTTGACTCAAACCCGGAATTTCAAACTTTATTTGAACAAGGAAATCGACCGTCAACCCGAACACACCTACAACCTAAAATCAAACACGAGGGTATTATCAAAAGATAAAATAAAATAAAATAAAATTAGATAAATAAAGTAAAATAAAATACTAAAACTAAAGAAATAATAAAAATTAAATGAAATGACATAAAATAAAGAAAACAAACTAGAAACTAAAAGAAAATAAATAAAAAGAGAGAAACTAGGAATTATTAAAACTAAGTTAATATAAATTAAACTAAAAACTACAAAATACTCAAATAAAAAAATAAAAAGACGAGAATAAACAAAATAATAGAAATAAAGGTTAAAATGAGCTTAATTATTGAAATAATCCGTAAAAGTATTCAATAAACACCCCAAAAAGTGACATAAAAGTCACTTATCAATTTCAGTTCGGATTAGTTCAGTTCAGCTCCAATCAGTCAGTTCAATTCAATTAATTTCAGTTCAGCTCTAATAAGTTCTGTTCAGCTCCTAATTTTCCTTCTCTCATAAAATATTCATTTTAGCTCAGCTCAGTTCAGTTCAGTTTAGTTCAATTCAGTTCAGCTACAAAGAGTTCAGTTTAGTTCAGCTCTAATGAGTTCTGTTTAGTTCAGTTCAGCTCATTTCAGTAAATGTGAACAGGTCATTGTTTGTAATTTAATTTGTAATAGGTTAATCCTTATCAGAACTTATTAAACCTGACCTAAACTTATAATATGATGAACTTTACTACACCTAAAAGAAGTGGAAATAAGGTGAATAGAACAGATCCTTAATGAGACTCCCTAATTTGATTGTAATAACCTTTAAATATTATTTATTAGGACTCTATAATACTTTATTAGGAATGCCTAATTTTTCTATTATTAACTTTTATATATTCTTTATTGGGACTATATAATACTTATTGAGACTCTATAATACTTAATCCAGATTGCCTAATTTGATTGCAATAACCTTCAAATATTCTTGGTAACACTACATTCTATTAACCTGATTTTCAATGATTTGAACTTATCTTAACTTATATGAACTTATTAGATCTTATTAAAACTTAATTTAGTTGTAATTTAATTTGTACTTGGTTAATCTTATCAGAACTTATTAAATTTGAACTAAACTTATCGGATGAGCTTAATCTACTTTTTTGAATATGTTCTATTCACCTTATTTTCACTTATTTTAGATGTAATAAGTTTACATAAGTTCATTTTAGGTTTAAAAAATTCTACTAAAGGTTACCCAAGTACAAATTACAACTAAATTAAGGTCTAATAAGTTTAAGTAAGTTAAGATGTGTTCAGATAAGGGAAAATCAGCTGAGTAGAACACACCATATATTTAAGTCAAATCACTCTGATCCGCTACCTTCTTAATTTTAGAATAATGTTTGAAACATTGAATTATTTGCATTTGAGCATATTATTGTATCACCTTTTTGGTCACACATCATATGATTCATACTTAAGTTTTGTTATTATTTATTAGATAATAGGTACTTAGCTGCTAGTTAAACACATCATATTATTATTATTTAACTAGATTAGATCCTGTGCAATGCACAGTTTTAACAAAATTTTATTGTGAATTACTCCAATCTTTGAAAAATTATATTATAAGTTACACAAAAGCGAGAGTTATACAATAATTTAATTAGTTGACACACTTTGATCGACACATGGTTAGGGCATTAATAATGAATTACCATATAAAAGGTATAAAATATATTAAATGAAAAATATGGAATTTATGTATTAACTAAATATGAAAAAATACGTTGGTATAATAGAAAATTATTTAAGAAGATTTGACAAAAAATAAAAATAATATAATAACATTGTGGAGGGAAATTACAGTACTGTAGGGAATATTTCAAGCATTACCCCTAGCTTGAACCCCACTATGATCATACACTAAAGTACGGTGGCGTCCAAAGGGAAGGAAGCTAGAGCAAAAGAATCACCAACAAGTTTTAGGAACTTGTAAACAGTTCATAAGGTGAAGGTTATACCCTTTAACGATCCAGGAGATCGTCAATTCCAATAGGTCTGGAACCATGACTGGTAGTTCGGAGATGAAGGTACAAATCCAACCTAAAAGAGATTGAACCTGCCCTAATAATAGGCCTCTATTTTATTCTGATCGTATTCATGTTAGTCAAAACGCGCACATGAATACGATCAGAATATTAATATTTAACCAACTTATTTGTGCACAAATAAATCTTCTATGTTGGTTGAATATTAATGCACAAATAAATCTATTATTGGTGATCACTTGAATTATAATCAAATTAACCTAAACAAGATTATTAATTATCTTATTAAGCTAAATTAAAAGTATCAGTTCCCTTTAAACATGCATAAAAGGTATGATCAAGCAATAACAATAAAATTCATCAAGCAACATAATAATAATCATAAAAATTATAATCATAAACATCGTAATAATCAAAATCATGTTAGAGCACAATAATAGCTTGATCCTAAGCACGATACTAGCAAGATTAATAACAAACCCTAGCATGTTACTAAACAATAAAAATCAAAGCTTTAACCGTAGCATGATCCTAACATGATGTTAGGAAAGAAATAGGAAGCATCACAGGAATCACAATTGTCATATTTGATTTTATAAATTATAGTTATTTCCCTAAACATGATACTAGGAAGATCAAAATGCCTTAACATGACACTAGGAATCATAATAACAACCTAGACATGATTTCTAAATCATAATATCAATAAATCAATTAAAGCACTTACTTGTATGCCTCGTACCTCTTTCTAATAACAAAATACACGTGTTAGTAACCTCAAGGAAAATAATAATCAAAACAATTAAATAAAATAATTGAAAGAGAGATTTGGGACCAAACCCTCAGAAATTAAAACCTTTCACATATAGGGACAAGGAAACTTCGAACTTTGCTAGGTATTTCAAGATCTTTTGAATGCAGAATTTTGTATGCAAAATCTAGTTTAGAAAAGAGAAAGAGAAGATATCAAGAATTTCTTGAAGACTAGAGATTATTAGAAAATTGATAGTTGTTGATAATTGAAAACGGAGGGTTTAGGAGGCTATTTATAGAGAAAATCAGCCGGATGGATAAAAAAACGAATCAGAATTTCAAAGAGAATAAAACGAACTAGCGTCAGGCGCCAAGGTTAGCGCTAGACGCTAAGGCTAGCGCTAGGCGCTAATCCTGTCGTCTGACGCTAGGAACCAGTTTCACGCGTTTTCTTAATTTTGATAAATTTTAGCCGTACAGAAGGGCAAAATCGTATTTTCCTTAAAAACACTTCTTTTATTCTAATTTAAACTCTAAAAAAGTCAACTAAAGTCAATTTATCAATGCTAATTAAATTAGGAATGAAAAGAACCTTCTAGAAGAATCTAGAAGACTATAATTAATTCTAATTTCATTAGGAATGATAAATCAATATTAGACCCTCCTCTAGATCATTGGGCCGCATATAAAGATCAAACCGGGCCCAGTTTAGTAATTTTTGCATAACTTCCTCATTATTCATCGGAATTGGGATTATAATATATCGTTGGAAAGCTCTTTTCGAACCTGACCCGACTATACTATTATTAAACCCTTGCCATGGACCAAACCAAACTGGATTGACTGTTATCTTAAAATAGGTTTTTAATAACAGAGAGAAAGAAAGAAATAAAAACTAACCGCAACACTAGACTTTCCACACTTTCACTTTATTCGATTTACGATTCGACGCGAAAGGTACTCATCACTAGGTTTGGTTTTGGGGAGACACAAATGGGTGTCTACTGAAGCCCCACTTTAACTGAGTTTGAAGAAACGCAAGTTTTGAAAATAAAATTCAAAATATCGATAGGGACGGAGAATGATTCAGAACGTTATGCGATCCTAAATCACTCTAGTAACGCTAATACCTACAAACTAGCGTTAGTTAAACAGATAAAAGAGTTAAGAAACGCGTATCTTGCACCGTCGAGCACACGTCTCTGAAGGTAACCGATTTGTTGTTGTTGCATTGTTGTAGTTGTGATAACCTTCCACAAGCTAGGGAACTTCATCCTGCTGTTTTTTTTTTAAAGATCTTCTACAAGCTAGAGAATATCGCCTGAAGACTGTTACGCCTGTAACTGCCTCCAATTTCTCCATGATAGACTTTTGCAAGCTAGAGAACCCCATCGAAGATTGTCTCGCCTGAAACGACTTTCTAATGCTTTGTGACCATCTTCCGTAAGCCAAGGAATACGATCGAAGATAACTTCGCCGGAAATCACCTCTAGTTGTTTGTGACAACTCTCCGCAAGCTAGGGAACGCTGTCAAAGATATCCTTGCCTGAAGCTATCCTCATTTGTTGCGATATTATCCCGAGGAAAATTACCGAAGACCCACGCCTGTCGATATTTTGCTTTGTTGTGCCTGTACGTTGGCGCTTCTGCTGCTTTGAATTATGAACCAGTGTGTCGGTGCTCCTGTTGCATGAACCAATATGTTGGTGCCTTTGCTGTATGAACCATTATGTCGGTGCCTTTTAATGCTTATGAACCATTATGTCGGTGCCTTTTGATGAGCCAATGCTTAGGCGCTTTAAGCTAAGTGAGACGATCATTCATCAGGTCGATCACTTTATGCAATTGCAATTAAGCCGATTACTAAATCATGTCAAATTGCTTAGAGGGGCTAACTGGCGTACCAAGGAACCCAAAATTGTTGTAAGGGGTCGAAATAACCGTTCTGAGTAGCTGAACGCTCTGTCGCCGCTAAAATAATGCTGGCGCCACAATTTTGGCTCTAGCGCCAGACGCCGGAACTAGCGTCAGGCGCAACAACTAGCGTCAGGCGCCGCAACTAGCAACAGGCGCTAAACTCTAGCATCTGGTGCAAAAGCTGTCGTTTGGCACTAGAGTTGGGATTTCCGTATATATCCCTTTTCTTCCTCATTTCGCTGCTACTTCTTGCTTTTCTCCGAAACTCGCCGCGAATCTTCGAAGTGCTTAATCTTACTCGTTTCTCAACCAAATTTGCTCAAATTTGTTGCAAATCAAAGCTTCTTTTACCTACTTTCCTGATGTATGTAAGTTTTCTTCAAATTCACTCGAATTTTGATGAATTTTGCACACATTTGTTCACGAATTTCTTAAAAACTTGAAACTTAAATTGCTTAATTCTCTTTGTTTGTCAAATTTTATGCCCTGAAATTGCTTGATTATGTTTATATATTTCCTTGGGAGTAATTTGAGACTTCTTTGACACAATTTGGTGAAGAAACGAACAAATCACCATTGTTAAACCTCTTAAGGTCGGGAATACAATGTGGCTTGTTCTTGATGTTTATGCCAGCAATTCTTGTCCAATTTGTCACAATAATTACCATAGTAGTGCAAGAAATTGTTTGGATGCTTGAAAAATGCCGTATATGCTAATTTTGAAATTGTGCTCTATTTTAGTACTACGTACTCTATTTTTTGCAAACATGGTATCATGCGGCTAGGCGAACCTTAGATACTATAGAACCTTAATTTATGTTGATTTTGCACAATGTAGTATGGCTAGACAGCGAGGTTCGGGTTCACGGTCCCGAGACACACGACGGGAGCATTAGCCCGTAGAGGAGGACGCCGACCCGTTCACTTCTCTCGGTCCCCTCCCGGAGTGGGATGAGCGGAATTTGTACTTTTCCTCCGACCAGCACATTTCTGAGAGGGTGCATCGTGAGATTACAGCTGGTAGGACACGTTGCCACGGCTCGGGCAGCGATACTCTTAGCAACCTGTATAGGATGCACATCGGCGTCGACGGAGAGTTGAGACTTCTATGAGAGTCTTGTGGGCTGACTGCCTTGTTCGAGGCCGTGTAGGCCATGATTGCTTCTTATGGGGGTCACCACATGACTCGCGCCCTGGTGCAGTTTTTCTTGGACACCACCAACATTTTCCACTTTCCTTGGGGTGAGATGATGGTCACCCCAACCGACTTCAGTCTCATTACGGGACTGGAATTTAGTAATATTTCACTGTCGTTCGACAGCTACATCAGCCTTTTCTCTCCTAAGGTTGAGGAGTTGTTGGGTCCGATTGCTATTTAGGCTAGTGCTTAGGTGGAGTAGACTTAGTTCAGTGCTAAGGGTATTCGCCGGTCGACTCTGATGGCAGCTTTTGAGGATGATGCGACCACCCGAGAGTAGCGGGTGCGCATCTTTGCGCTTATCTTGCTGTTAGGGACGTTTTCCCCTAACAAGGGTAGTAGAGTGCTGCTTTACTACCTTCCTCCATTCCATGATCTTCACTTGATCGGGACTTACGACTGGGCCAGCTTGGCCTATGTTGATTTTGTTCGAGCGTTGCGAGACTCATGTCGACAACGGTCCTTCACGGGGAACGTCGCTCTGTCCAGCTTCTAGAGAGTCGTAAGGGTATACTTTATCTCCCATAAAGTTTAGCTTTAAGCTTTGGTTAGCACTTGCTATTACTTTTGTAGAGTCTTCTAGAGACCGTCGCCACGCGCGTTTCCAGTGAGCGCCTGCTGGGAGGTCGCCACGTACGGATGTCTATTGCCTACGTGCGAGATCAGATCCTCTCGGTTTGATTTTTTGCATAGTTGAACACTTTGGTATTACCTTTAGTAGATTCTCATCTCATAGGCATTCTTTGCAGGAGCTAGATGTACAGTACCAGCCATGGAACGGCTTGGTTGTCCCTGGCTTAGCCGCACAGTACACTGCTGAGCGTCGCTACTTCTTAGGGACGTACATAGCGGTTGCATACCTTATAGATAGAGTTCCTATTCAACATTCCTCGGATGCTTTCGTCGTTCCCTCTCCTCTGCCGCGTCATATGTTCAATGACGCGAGGTTGCCGAGCATCTCGGAGAGAGCTGGCACCCCTTGGCGATCTCATGCGATCCCTGGTAGTGCTATGAGGAGGAGCTGCTACCGCTGTTAGATCCGGCCCCTGTTCTGTCTGAGGAGGCGGCGGTATGATTTTCATATATTACCTTTTGCTGAGTAGCCCCCATGTGATATTTTACTAACTTTGATTTGCTTTTGTCAGGCTGGGCCTACTGAGTTCGTGTCACCTCGTATCTTTATCCATTACCTGGGGACATACAGGCCCATTGAGGAGATGATTCATTCGGCTCCTGAGGATCAACGTTTCGTGGAGCGGTCGATTCCTCGCCACTAGTCTCGGGTAAGTTCATTTATTTGCCATTTGTTCATATATGTTATGCATTGTTACTGACTTAATTCCTTTGACAATTCTCGCGCGAGGCGGTCACGACGATGGCACGGTGTATAGATGCCTTCCGGAGTCAGCTCATTCGGATGAGGAATGTAGCTACGTGTCGTCGCGACGACGCTGTTCAGGAGGTAGCCTTTCTCCTAATTTCTGTATTATTATGCATTTATTTGATTGTTTCTGACTTGGTTTCTTCTTGCAGGGTCAGCCCATTCCTTCTCGTACCGGGATGAGACCTGAGGTCCGATAGATCCGACGAGATGTAGCTCGAGACGTCACCGTACTAGTTCTGGCGGTCGGGGTGGTCGATCTGAGGCTGCTCGAACCGAGGCGGTGGAGGGATTGGGCTCCTATCCTGAGGGTGCATGTGCTGAGCTGGTAGGCCAGAAAGAGGCTACCTCAGCTCCTAGAGGTGGTGGGATGTACGAGGTCGGCTCATCATCGTTGCAGCCTCTGCAGCCTCAGCCTCAGGGCGACCTTAGGTGGATGGGTCTTGTGCTGAGTTTTCCACCTCCCGAGGAGACTAGAGCTGGAGCTGGTGGAGAGCTTACACCTCGTAATGCGCAGTTCTATGATATGATGGGCGTCTCTCATCATCTGCGTCCTCCGGCGCCGTAGTTTGTACCTGTGTTTCGTTTTATTTTTACCTGTATAGAACTTTGCCTAAATGACTCATTTATTAGACATATTTGTATATACATAATATCATCCATTTATTATGACTTTATTTATCTTGCATTTATTTTTCATTTTTATGTGCTTATTTGTGTGTGCAAAGATTTGTGATAATTAATAATTTTGCGCAAAAATTCCATCATTTTTATTATTGATGGTGGGTATCCGACTTTCTCCCTCAAAAAAAGAAAATGAAAAATAAAATTTGGACTTACAACAAACTTAAAATTAAGTCTAAATCAAATCCAAAAAAAGAAAAAATAATTAATATAGAAAATTAATTAAAAGGGTATAAGAAGGGATAAAAAATCGTAAAGCCATTGTTCAGGTTCAAATCAGCCAAAAAACGCGATTTTTTAAAAGCTCATTGATAAGACACATCAGCGTCACGTGACGCCCCACGTTTTGCGTTGGCGACAAGCGCTACTACTGGCGCTTGGCGCTAGACTCTGGCGTTTGGCGCTGGAGAGCGCTGACTCCGAATCCTTTTTTGATTGAAACTATGACGATGTAGTAAATAAATAGCCCCCTGTTCTGCCGATTTTCTTCATAATTTTAGCAGATTAAACATAGTTTTAGCTTTTGAAAAAAAATAATCATGTCTTTAATTACTAAGAGTTTTACCAACTTCATTCATGAATGGTGTTGGTCCTTAACTGTCAAAGAGAGAAAAGAATTAGACTTTTTCATATGGGGGGTATCTATGATGTCAAGGGGGTAGATCTTGATATAGATTTCATTCATACCGTCTTAGAATATTGGGATATGAATACTCATTATTTTAGACTAGGGTGTGATGAAATTAGCCCTTTACTGGAAGAATTCGGTGCTATCTTAGGCTTCCCTGCATTTGATCTTGCAGTAATCTCTAGAATAAATGAATATTATTATAAAGATTTTGAGCGCTTCTTTAATTTAAGAGACAAAAATCTAACAAATATTGTAGATGGTAGCATAGTTAATTTGAAAGAATTTCCACGCCATTACTTTGATAGACCTTATTCTGAATCTATTCACGTTTATAGAAGAAGGGCTTTTCTCTTCTTCATGCTTAACCAATATCTTCTTACTAGTGGTAGAACTAATGAGGGCCAAGAAATTATATCAACTTTTTTGGAGCAGATTGAATCTGGGAGAAATCCAATGCCATTAATTGTTGGAGAGACTATGCTTAGTCTTGATGAATTTAAGAGAAATCCAAAATACCTTTTCGGGGCTTTCCAATTTTACTACAGGTAGAAAAATAATATTTTTAATTATAGAAATCAAAAACATATTTTTGTATAATAATAATATTTTTTTTGCAGATATGGCTAATGGAGAGACTAGAATTAATTAGTCCTCCCGATAATGTTGAAAAATATACTCCAAATTGCTTTGTAAGGAGAAAGAAACGCTTCTCTAAGATGGGGCACCTTAAATGGAAAAAAGTCTTTGCCTCTTGCAACTTTGATATCAAGTGGATCATCCCTAGGTGGAAAATAAAGAAGATGGTTGGTGTCAACAAGCAACCATTCTGTCGTCTTCCAAGCTAAACCAAGATGATTTTTTATTATCCCTTCAGGGTAAAAAGAGAGTACCGCCTGCTTTAAACAATTCCTTCTGGGGATCTTCTTCGTCCCTATGAATTCCCTATTTTTCAAGAAGTAGAAAAATTTGATGCATATTGGGGCGCTAGACCTTTATGGGAAGTGATTACCCAAAAGGTTCCTCCTTCCTTTCCCAATGATGTGAAGAGGTGGCTTCTCAAGAAACCTTCAAAGTACATGAAGGAAAATCAGAGTAAAACTGATGTGAAGAGTTGTCTAGGTGATAAGATAATTCCCGTTAAGGAACGCTTGGGTGAAAAGTTTGAATTCAAAACACCTACGATGCCTATGAAGAAGAGCTCTACAAAGGATAAAGTGAAAAGAAAAGCTGACACTTTAGAGAACAAGGTTTGGGTAGAGAAGAAACATGGAGTCCTGGCTATGGGAGAAACTATTTACTCCAAAATTGAATGTAGGTCCTCTAAAGGATGCTTATTAGCTAAAGCCATGGACGATGAAGAGGATGCAGATAAAAATTGGAAGAGGGACAAGAAAGAGAAAAAAGATTGAAGCATTGCTTAACTTTCAAATTATTAGACTTAATTTTAAATTTAAAGTTAATTTGTTTTATTAAGCTTTATTTAAATTCCATCAATAATGTAATTTTTTTTTTAGTTTATTTTATTAATGAAATTTCAGCTTTTTAATTAAATCATCTCCTTTAAATTTAATTTATTAAAGCAATGAAAACAGAAAATTTAATTTTCCAGAAACTTTTTCGAGTACGGAAGTCGAAAATTTTCTGAAACACACCGAAATATGCCCAGATGCTCCCAGAAGAGTGGCGCTGCTCCTTTACGACTGGCACCGGCTGCGGCCGTCTGGCGTCTAACGACACACGCTGTTGTCTGGCGCTACTGTCCATCGGCCGGCGACAGAGCTTTTTCTGTGACGCCGATATTTCGTTGAATTTCTGTCGAAATTCTTTTTATATCTGGGATGCGAGATTTGCGAAAATTAAAGTGGCCGCACCCGTAAAGGGTTGCCTACGTATCCTTTTCCTAAGGAATCAGGCCAAACGTAGCTCTCTTGAGTATCCTACTCAAGTAATTATGGGTAGTACTTTTTAAATTGGTCAAGATTTGTCATGTTAGAGAACTCATTGCCTTCCATATTAGTTAATTTTTTTGTGCCTCCTGATAGGATTGTTTTGACAATATAGGGTCCGGACCAATTAGGCCTAAATTTGCCCCTTGGATCTAAAACATTTTTCCTTAATGCTTTTAACACCAAGTCTTCTACTTTGATGTTTCTTGTGTTGACCTTCTTATTAAAATGCCTAGCTATACGAGTTTGATAGCATTGAGTATGATGTAGAGCTTCAAGTTGCTTTTCATCAAGTAGAATTAACTCTTCATATCTCGCCCTAGTCCATTCAAATTCATCGAGTTTACTTTCTAGTGCAATGCGTAGAGATGGTATTTCTAGCTCTACAGGTTGTACGACATCCATTCCATAAACCAAGGAGAATGGCGTATCACCTGTTAATGTGCGGATTGACATGAGATAACCCCAAAGTGCAAAAGGGCGATTGTCAGGACAATCCTTGTAATTTTCTGTCATTTTCTCGATGATAGTCTTTCGATTTTTATTAGCTGCTTCCACTGCTTCGTTTGCTTAAGGTCTATAAGGAGAAGAATGATGGTGTTGAATGCCATATTTTTGTAACAATTCTTCACACTCAGCTTGAAAGTGAGTTCCGTTATCACTTATCCTTTCATGTGGGACTCCATATCGACAAATGATATTCCTTTCTATATAGAGTGCTATATGTTTTGCAGTGAGTTTAGCATATGATTGTTCTTCAACCCACTTTGTGAAGTAATCAATTGTTACTAGGATGTATTCATGACCGCCTGTTCCTGGAGGAGTAATTTTACCAATAATGTCAATTCCCCATGTAGAGAATGGCCATGGTGAAGTGTAGGTGTAGAGTAGAGATGGAGGAACATGTTGTAAATTGGCATAAATTTGGCATTTATTAGGGCATCTTTTCACATATTGATGGAAATCCCTATTCATGGTAGTCCAAATGCCTTCGTGGACTATCCTCATAGCTCTTTGAGCGTCCTTTTTCCCTACACATAAGAGAGCTCGACCCTTATGTACCCTTTTATGCAACTTGTTGTGTATAAGTATGTATTGGGAAGCCAAGAGTCTTAATGCTTGTTTTTCTCTTTGTCAGCATGAGGAGGGTATTCTCCTTTGGTGACATAGTTAAGTAAATCTGTGTACCAGGGTCCTTCTTCTTCTTCTTCTTCTTCATCTTCATCTTTGATCACTTCATCATCTTCTATAGCTTGAATATAAGACGGTTTGTGCCTTTTCTCTATGGTTAGAGGCACTTGCTCAATTTCCGTAGGAATCCTAACCGTTGAGGCTAGTCTTGCCAAGACATCGACAAATTGATTTTCCTCTGTAGGTAGATATGTGTATTCTACCTTTTCTAACTGATTGGTGAGAGTTTCCAGATAAGTTTGGTAAGGGGCTAGACTTTCTCTCTTTACTTTCTATCTTTTAGAAATCTGGTTGATGATCAATAAAGAGTCCCAGGATATTCGTAATTTCTTCACACCTAATGCCAAAGCTATTTCAAGGCCTACCGCGCATGCTTCAAATTCAGCAGCGTTGTTGGTTACGTCGAAATCTAGCTTTATGGAGATTGGAACATGTTCTTCCTTAGGTGATACTAATAATACTCCAATGCCACATCCCTTTTGGTTTGAGGCTCCATCAAAGTATAAGGGCCAAGTATCATCTTTTGTGACCATCAAATCTTCGTCTGGAAATTCATTGTCGTGTATTGGCGTTGAATCTTCTATTGGAAAATCCGCTAGGAAATCCTATACCACAGTTCCTTTGATAGCCTTTTGAGGCATGAATCTTACATCGAACTGGGCTAAGTTGACTATCCATATTGATATGCGCCCATTGAGTGTAGACTTCTCGAATAAATACTTAAGTGGATCCATTCGGGAAACTACAAAGACTGTATGCACGAGCATATAATGTCTTAACTTGGTTGTGGCCCACACCAATGCGAGGCACAATTTCTCAAGCGGTGTATATCGTACTTCATACTCGAGCATCTTTTTGCTTAGATAGTAGATTGCATTTTCTTTACCTTCTAATTCTTGTGCAAGCATGGCTCCGATTGTCTCCTTGGTGACTGTTAGGTACAACCTAAGAGGTATTCCTGGAAGTGCTGGTGCTAATACGGGAGGATTTGTGAGATAGGCTTTGATCTTTTCAAAGGCTTTTTAACACTCATCGTCCCATATTACTAGTACATTCTTTTTAAGCTTCTTGAATATTGGTTCACATATTGTTGTTAATTTGGATATAAACCTACATATATATTGCAACCGGCTAATAAATCCCCGAATTTGCTTCTCGGTTTTGGGTGGTGGCATCGACATGATTGCCTTGATCTTGGTTGGGTTTATCTCTATTCCTCTAGAGCTTATGACATAACCCAAAAGCTTGCCTGAGGTGACTCCAAAAGCACACTTAGATGAATTAAACCTCATGTTGTATTTCCTTAGCCTTTCAAAAAAATTTCTCAAGGCTACTTGATGGCCTAGGCGATCTTTTGACTTCACAATCATATCGTCTACATATACTTCAACTTCTTTGTGCATCATGTCATGGAGTAGGGCAGTCGATGCTCGTTGGTAAGTAGCACCCGCATTTTTCAACCCGAATGGCATTACCGTGTAACAGTAAGTACCCCGTGGTGTTATGAAGGTTGTTTTCTCCATGTTCTCTTCTGCCATGAGAATTTGATCGGATCCCGCGTATCCATCCATGAACGAGAGAAGTGCATGATTTATTGTATTATCTACCAGAATATCGATGTGTGGTAAAGGAAAGTCGTCCTTTGGACTTGCCTTATTTAAGTCTCGATAGTCGACACACATTCTTACCCTTCCATCCTTCTTAAAATCTGGGACGACGTTGGCCACCCATTCGGGGTATTTGGATACCCTGATAAAACCTAATTTTGTTCGAGCGTTGCGAGACTCATGTCGACAACGGTCCTTCACGGGGAACGTCGCTCTGCCCAGCTTCTGGAGAGTCGTAGAGGTATACTTTATCTCTCATAAAGTTTAGCTTTAAGCTATGGTTAGCACTTGCTATTACTTTTGTCTTTTGTAGATCTGGTTCTACAAGTACTTTCCCTCAGTCACGCCGGCGAGACAGTCGCCACGCGCGTTTCTTGTGAGCGCCTGCTGGGAGGTCGACACGTGCGGATGTCTATCGCCTACGTGCGAGATCAAATCCTCTCGGTATGATTTTTTGCATAGTTGAACACTTTGGAATTACCTTTAGTAGATTCTCATCTTATAGGCATTCTTTGCAGGAGCCTGATGTACAGTACCAGCCATGGAACGGCTTGGTTGTCTCTAGCTTAGCCGCACAGTACACTGCTGAGCGTCGCTACTTCTTAGGGACGTACATAGCGGTTGCATACCTTATAGAGAGAGTTGCTATTCAACATTCCTCGGATGCTTTCGTCGTTCCTGCTCCTCCGTCGCTCCATATGTTCAATAACGCGAGGTTGCTGAGCATGTCGGAGAGGGCTGGCACCCCTTGGCAATCTCATGGGATCCCTGGCAGTGCTATGAGGAGGAGCTGCTACCGCTGTTAGCTCAGGCCCCTATTTTGTCTGAGGAGGGGGTGGTATGATTTTCATATATTACCTTTTGCTGAGTAACCCCCATGTGATATTTTACTGACTTTGATTTGCTTTTGTCAGGTTAGGCCTACTGTGTTCGTGCCACCTCGTATGTCTATCCATTACCTGGGGACATACAGGCCCATTGAGGAGATGATTCATTCGGCTCCTAAGGATCAGCGTTTCGTAGAGCGGTCAATTCCTCGCCACTAGTCTCGGGTAAGTTCATTTATTTGCCATTTGTTCATATATGTTATGCATTGTTACTGACTTTATTCCTTTGACAGTTCTCGCGCGAGGCGGTCCTAGCGATGGCACGGTGTATATAGATGCCTTCCAGAGCCAGCTCGTTCGGATGAGGAATGTAGCTACGTGTCGTTGCGACGACGCTGTTCAGGAGGTAGCCTTTCTCCTAATTTTTGTATTATTATGCATTTATTTGATTGTTTCTGACTTGGTTTCTTCTTGCAGGGTCACCCCATTCCTTCTCGTACCCGGAAGAGAACTGAGGTCCGGAAAGATCCGACGAGGTCTAGCTCGAGACGTCACTGTACTGGTTCTGGCGGTCGGGGTGGTCGATCTGAGGCTGCTCGAAACGAGGCGGTGGAGGGCTTGGGCTCCTCATCTGAGGGTGCATGTGCTGAGCTGGTAGGCCATGGAGAGGCTACCTCAGCTCCTAGAGGTGATGGGATGTACGAGGTCAGCTCATCATCGTTGCAGCCTCAGCCTCAGGGCGACCTTGGGTGGACAGGTCCTGTGCTGAGTTTTCCACCTCCCGAGGAGACTAAAGTTGGAGCTGGTGGAGAGCTTACTCCTCGTAATGCGCAGTTCTATGAAATGATGGGCTTCTCTCATCATCTGCGTCCTCCGGCGCCGTAGTTTGTACCTCAGTTTCGTTTTATTTTGACTTGTATAGAACTTTGCCTAATTGACTCATTTATTAGACATATTTGTATATACATAATATTATCCATTTATTATGACTTTATTTATCTTGCATTTATTTTTCATTTTTTTGTGCTTATTTGTGTGTGCAAAGATTTGTGATAATTAATAATTTTGCGCAAAAATTCCGTCATTTTTATTATTGATGGTGGGTATCCGACTTTCTCCCTCAAAAAAAGAAAATGAAAAATAAAATTTGGACTTACAACAAACTTAAAATTAAGTCTGAATAAAATCCAAAAAAAGAAAAAATAATTAATATATAAAATTTATTAAAAGGGTATAAGAAGGGATAAAAAATCGTAAAGCCATTGTTTAGGTTCGAATCAGCCAAAAAACGTGGTTTTTTAGAAGCTCGTTGATAAGACACGTCAGCGTCACGTGACGCCCCACGTTTTGCGTTGGCGCCAGGCGCTACTACTGGCGCTTGGCGCTGGACTCTGGCGTTTGGCGCCAGACTCTGGCGTTTGGTGCTGGAGAGCGCTGACTCCGAATCCTTTTTGGATTCAAACTGTGACGATGTAGTATATAAATAGCCCCCTGTTCTGCCGATTTTCTTCATAATTTTAGCAGATTAAACATAGTCTTAGCTTTTGAAAAAAAATAATCATGTCTTTAATTACTAAGAGTTTTACCAACTTTACTCATGAATGGTGTCGGTCTTTAACTGTCAAAGAGAGAAAAGAATTAGACTTTTTCATATGGGGGGTATCTATGGTGTCAAGGGGGTAGATCTTAATATAAATTTCATTCATACCGTCTTAGAATATTAGGATACGAATACTCATTGTTTTAGACTAGGGTGTGATGAAATTAGCCATTTACTGGAAGAATTCGGTGCTATCTTAGGCTTCCCTGCATTAGATCTTGCAGTAATCCCTAGAATAAATGAATATTATTATAAAGATTTTGATCGCTTCTTTAATTTAAGAGACAAAGATCTAACAAATATTGTAGATGGTAGCATAGTTAATTTGAAAGAATTTGCACGCCATTACTTTGATAGACCTTATTCTGAATCTATTCATGTTTATAGAAGAAGGGCTTTTCTCTTTTTCATGCTTAACCAATATCTTCTTACTAGTGGTAGAACTAATGAGGGCCAAGCAATCATATCAACTATTTTGGAGCAGATTGAATCTAGGAGAAATCCAATGCCATTAATTGTTGGAGAGACTATGCTTAGTCTTGATGAATTGAAGAGAAATCCAAAATACCTTTTCGGGGCTTTCCAATTTTATTACATGTAGAAAAATAATATTTTTAATTATAGAAATCAAAAACATATTTTTGTATAATAATAATAATTTTTTTGCAGATATGGCTAATGGAGAGACTAGAATTAATTAGTCATCCCGATAATGTTGAAAAATATACTCCAAATTGCTTTGTAAGGAGAAAGAAACGCTTCTCTAAGATGGGGCACCTTGAATGGAAAAAAGTCTTTGCCTCTTGCAACTTTGCTATCAAGTGGATCATCCCTTGGTGGAAAATAGAGAAGATGGTTGGTGTCAACAAGCAACCATTCTGTCGTCTTCCAAGCTAAACCAAGATGATTTTTTATTATCCCTTCAGGGTAAAAAGACAGTACGGCCTGCTTCAAACAATTCCTTCTTGGGATCTTCTTCGTCCCTATGAATTCCCTGTTTTTCAAGAAGTAGAAAAATTTGATGCATATTAGGGCGCTAGACCTTTATGGGAAGTGATTACCCAAAAGGTTCCTCCTTCCTTTCCCAATGATGTGAAGAGGTGGCTTCTCAAGAAACCTTCAAAGTACATGAAGGAAAATCAAAGTAAAACTGATGTGAAGAGTTGTCTAGGTGATAAGATAATTCCTGTTAAGGAACGCTTGGGTGAAAAGGTTGAATTCAAAACACCTACGATGCCTATGAAGAAGAGCTCTACAAAGGATAAAGGGAAAAGAAAAGCTGACACTTTAGAGAAGAAGGTTTGGGTAGAGAAGAAACATGGAGTCCTAGCTATGGGAGAAACTATTTACTCCAAAATTAATGTAGGTCCTCTAAAGGATGCTTATTAGCTAAAGCCATGGACGATGAAGAGGATGCAGATAAAAATTGGAAGAGGGCCAAGAAAGAGAAGAAAGATTGAAGCATTGCTTAACTTTCAAATTATTAGACTTAGTTTTAAATTTAAAGTTAATTTTTTTTATTAAGCTTTATTTAAATTCCATCAATAATGTAATTTTTTTTTTTAGTTTATTTTATTAACGAAATTTCAGCTTTTTAATTAAATCATCTCCTTTAAATTTAATTTATTAAAGCAATGAAAACAGAAAATTTAATTTTTCCAGAAACTTTTTCGAGTACGGAAGTCGAAACTTTTCCGAAAAACACCGAAATATGCCCAGATGCTCCTAGAAGAGTGGCGTTGCTCCTTTATGACTGGCACCGAGTGCGGCCGTCTGGCGTCTGGCGCTATTGTCCATCGGCGGGCGACAGAGCTTTTTCTGTGACGCCGATATTTTGTCGAATTTCTGTCGAATTTCTTTTTATATCTGGGATGCGAGATTTGCGAAAATTAAAGTGGCCGCACCCGTAAAGGGTTGCCTACGTATCCTTTTCCTAAGGAATCAGGCCAAACGTAGCTCTCTTGAGTATCCTACTCAAGTAATTATGGGTAGTACTTTTTAAATTGGTCAATATTTGTCATGTTCGAGAACTCATTGCCATCCATACTAGTTAATTTTGTTGCGCCTCCTGATAGGATTGTTTTGACAATATAGGGTCTGGACCAATTAGGCCTAAATTTGCCCCTTGGATCTAAAACATTTTTCCTTAATGCTTTTTACACCAAGTCTTCTACTTTGATGTTTCTTGTCTTGACCTTCTTATTAAAATGCCTATCCATACGAGTTTGATAGCATTGAGTATGATGTAGAGCTTCGAGTCGCTTTTCATCAAGTAGAATTAGCTCTTCATATCTCGCCCTAGTCCATTCAAATTCATCAAGTTTACTTTCTAGTGCAATGCGTAGAGATGGTTTTTCTAGCTTTACAGGTTGTACGACATCCATTCCATAAACCAAGGAAAATGACGTATTTCCTATTAATGGTGTTTAATGCCATATTTTTGTAACAATTCTTCACACTCAGCTTGAAAGTGAGTTCCGTTGTCACTTATCATTTCATGTGGGACTCCATATCGACAAATGATATTCCTTTCGATAAAGAATGTTATATGTTTTGCAGTGAGTTTAGCATATGATTGTTCTTCAACCCACTTTGTGAAGTAATCAATTGTTACTAGGATGTATTCATGACCGCCTGTTCCTGGAGGAGTAATTTTACCAATAATGTCAATTCCCCATGTAGAGAATGGCCATGGTGAAGTGTAGGTGTAGAGTAGAGATGGAGGAACATGTTGTAAATTGGCATAAATTTGGCATTTATTAGGGCATCTTTTCACATATTGATGGCAATCCCTATTCATGGTAGTCCAATAGTATCCTTCTCACATTATCTTTTGGACTAGCATTTTCCCATTAACATGGGTTCCACAAATGCCTTCGTGGACTATCCTCATAGCTCTTTGAGCATCCTTTTTCCCTACACATAAGAGAGCTCGACCCTTATGTACCCTTTTATGCAACTCGTTGTCTATGAGAATGTATTGGGAAGCAAAGAGTCTTAATGCTTGTTTTGCTCTTTGTCAGCATGAGGAGGGTATTCTCCTTTGGTGACATAGTTAAGTAAATCTGTGTACCAGGGTCCTTCTTCTTCTTCTTCTTCATCTTTGATCACTTCATCATCTTCTATAGCTTGAATATAAGACGGTTTGTGCCTTTTCTCTATGGTTAGAGGCACTTGCTCGATTTCCGTAGGAATCCTAACCATTGAGGCTAGTCTTACCAAGGCATCAACAAATTGATTTTCCTCTATAGGTAGATATGTGTATTCTACCTTTTCTAACTGATTGGTTAGAGTTTCCAGATAAGTTTGGTAAGGGGCTAGACTTTTGCTCTTTACTTTCCATCTTTTAGAAATCTGGTTGATGATGAATGAAGAGTCCCCGGATATTCGTAATTTCTTCACTCCCAATGCCAAAGCTATTTCAAGGCCTACCGCGCATGCTTCATATTCAGCAGCGTTGTTGGTTACGTCGAAATCTAGCTTTATGGAGATTGGAACATGTTCTTCCTTAGGTGATACTAATAATACTCCAATGCCACATCCCTTTTGGTTTGAGGCTCCATCAAAGTATAAGGTCCAAGTATCATCTTCTGTGACCATCAAGTCTTCGTCTGGAAATTCATTGTCGTATATTGGCGTTGAATCTTCTATTGGAAAATCCGCTAGGAAATCCTATACCACAGTTCTTTTGATAGCCTTTTGAGGCATGAATCTTACATCAAACTGGGCTAAGTTGACTATCCATATTGATATGCGCCCATTGAGTGTAGACTTCTCGAATAAATACTTAAGTGGATCCATTCGGGAAACTACAAAGACTGTTTGCACGAGCATATAATGTCTTAACTTGGTTGTGGCCAACACCAATGCGAGGCACAATTTCTCAAGCGGTGTATATCGTACTTCATACTCGAGCATCTTTTTGCTTAGATAGTAGATTGCATTTTCTTTACTTTCTACTTCTTGTGCAAGCATGGCTCCCATTGTCTCCTTGGTGACTGTTAGGTACAACCTAAGAGGTATTCCTGGAAGTGCTGGTGCTAATACGGGAGGATTTGTGAGATAGGCTTTGATCTTTTCAAAGGCTTTTTAACACTCATCGTCCCATATTACTGGTACATTCTTTTTAAACTTCTTGAATATTGGTTCACATATTGTTGTTAATTTGGATATGAACCTACATATATATTGCAACCGGCTAATAAATCCCCGAATTTGCTTCTCGGTTTTGGGTGGTGGCATTGACATGATTGCCTTGATCTTGGTTGGGTTTATCTCTATTCCTCTAGAGCTTATGACATAACCCAAAAGCTTGCCTGAGGTGACTCCAAAAGCACACTTGGATGGATTTAACCTAATGTTGTATTTCCTTAGCCTTTCAAAAAAATTTCTCAAGGCTACTTGATGGCCTAGGCTATCTTTTGGCTTCACAATCATATCGTCTACATATACTTCAACTTCTTTGTGCATCATGTCATGGAGTAGGGCAGTCGCTGCTCGTTGGTAAGTAGCACCCGCATTTTTCAACCCGAATGGCATTACCGTGTAACAGTAAGAACCCCATGGTGTTATGAAGGTTGTTTTCTCCTTGTTCTCTTCTGCCATGAGAATTTGATTGTATCCCGCGTATCCATCCATGAACGACAGAAGTGCATGATTTGTTGTATTATCTACCAAAATATCAATGTGTGGTAAAGGGAAGTCGTCCTTTGGACTTGCCTTATTTAAGTCTCGATAGTCGACACACATTCTTACCCTTCCATCCTTCTTAAAAACTGGGACGACGTTGGCCACCCATTCGGGGTATTTGGATACCTTGATAAAACCAACAGTTATTAGTTTTTGAACTTCTTCTTTTATTTTAAGAGCTGGTCGGGTTTCATTCGATACAACTTTTGTTTTACAGGTTTCATTCCTGGAATTAGTGGTATAGTGTGTTGAGCTATTTCTCTATTAATACCTGGCATATCCTCATATGACCAAGCAAATACGTCGATAAACTCTTTAGGTAGATTAATTATATCGGTTCTTTCTTGTTTATTAAGGGTTAATGCGATTTTAACTTCTCTTTTAATGTTTGAATCATTTGAGATATCACCCGTCTCAGTTTCCACAATTATCGGTGTTTTCTTTTCAAGTGTTTCCATTGCTTTAATAATGTCTTTGTCATTTTCATTGTTACTTAATCAATGCTCGTCATCTTGGGTTAAAGAAAAACACGAGGAGTAAGCAGAAGAAGACATATTATTGAATTCGGAAATCATTACATCAAAACGAGAGATGTCCTCAGGGACTTGATTACTAACTAAAATAGAAGAAGGAGGGGGTGCTACAACTAAGGACTTGGATGACTCTAGAGGAAAATACTCTGACTCTGACAACTCTTCAAACATCGGTCCTTGCCCTGTCGTTATGGAGATTTTCCTTCCACTTGGAGTAGTGACCTTGACTGTCTTGCGCCACCCTTGTACTGATCCTTCTGTTAGAGTGATGAGTTTTGAGGGGTCAAAGTTTTCGCTCTGTAGGACCTTTTGGATGAGCGAGGATTTATCCTCTATGTATCTCGTCTCATCTTTTTCTCGTCCAAATAATAATCCCATGACATTAAAGTCAAAGCATGGGGGTGCTTTCTCCTTGTGGATAGGAGTTGGGATTTCATCTAGAAAGTAGCAATCTAAGAAAATTTTGAATCCCGGTTTCCTTATGCCATTTACAAGAAAAGGTTCGAGAATGAAATTCATAACATGGATAGTCCTCTCCTTCTTTTATGAATTGTGCATTGAGAGTAAGTGGATATTGATCCATTGGGATTGCTTTCTTTTGGATGCTAGCGTTCCTACGCACCTTAGACCTTTCCTGGGCTCGCTTAAGATCTTCCCGAGTCGGTTCAAAACCAAGTCCGAAAGAGTCTAACTTAGGGAGGCCAAGTAGTTCCAGCTGTTTTGCTATTCCTTTCTTCTTTCCTAGAGTCATTCCAGGAAAATGCCCTTGTTTCTTTAGAATAGCATTTACTGTCATGTTGAAGTGGGGGTCGTGGCAGAGAGGGGTCCTTTCATCCTCCTTGATTAAGGAGACCTCTTCATTAAAGCCTCACAGATCTTCATCGTCTTCATCTTACTCCACATTAATGATTGGATTTTCTATAGCTTTAATTCTCATGAGTGAAGCATCGATCGTGATAGGAATTCCTCCAACTATGGCTTTTACCTATTGGTGGAGAGATGAAGGGACGACCTTTAGGTCATGAAGCCAAGGGCGTCCCAACAATAAGTTGAATGAAGCTTTAATATCTACCACTTGAAATGTAGTAGCATGTTCTATTGCTCCCGCGGTTATATTCATGGTAATCATACCAAGAGCTTAACAACGAGTGTTGTTATAAGCTCGTATTCCTTTTGTTGACGGGGTTAAATCTTCATCCCTTATGCCTAGCATCCTCGCAGTTCTGAGTGGATAGACATTAATTGCCAATCCATTATCTATAAGAGTCATTAGGATGTTCATTCTCTTGCAAACCACTGTGAGGTTTAGTGCCTTGTAATTCTTGTCACCTTCTCGAGGTAAATCTTTGTCAGAAAAGGTGATCAAGTTGATAGGACTAAGGAGATCACTCGTAAGGAAGTTAGCCAACCCCTCAGGACTGGTGTCAGAATCTATTCCGATCTTATCCAAGGCATTCATCACTGCTAACCTATGTTCTCGTGATGTAAATAGGAGCTTCCATACATTCATCTCGACCTTGATCTTCTTGAATTGCTTGATGATATCTTTTTCTTCTATGATAGGTATGGGAACTTGCTGCATAGTCAGCATAGGTTGTGTTGAGACGGGAGGTTGCGTTTTCCCAGATCTTGTGAGGACATCTATAGATGAGTCCTCTTCAACCCAGAAATCATCTATTGAATATGACATTGAAGGTGGAGGTCCTTCTTTATGTTTTAGGTAGACATCTTCTTCATCACTGTCCCAAACTCCATTGATGCTTATGTCTTCTTCTTGTGGAATTTGGACTAGCTTCTTATCATCAATCATTTTCTGAATTAAATCTTTAAATTTAAAACAGTTTTCAATGGTGTGTCCCCCTGATTGATGGTATTGAAAGTAGAATCTGTCTGTCCTTTTTAGCGATTCAAATGGTCTCGGTTCGAGAGGTTTGACCTTACCACTCTCGGAGAGCATTTTGAACATCTTGGCATATGAAGTCCCAATTGGAGTATAGAGTTTTTAACTCTTCTTGGGTCCATCAATTACTTGTAGAGAGAATGCTTTCTTCTTTATGGGCGGAATTTTATCAACCTTTTTCTGAAGCTCCTCTGCTTGTTTCTTTGCGAATTCGAGAGCTTCACGTAGTAAATTTGTTTCCTCCCACATGGACCATATAAGCATCCGTATATCTTCTTTGCTTGCTGGTTCAGGAAAGTCATCCATGGCATCGAAAAAGATCTCCTCCTCTTCTTTGATAGCATGAGTTTCTTTAATAGGCTTAATGAGATATGAGGGATCAACTTCGTTTTCCTCATCAGAGATAGCCATGGAGTGAGCGAGAGGTGCATTGTCAATGCTTGGCTTCTTACTGGCAAGGGGCAATGGCAGTTTATTGTTATCAATTAAATCTTGGATAGCTTCCTTAAGCTTCCAACAATTTTCAGTGAAATGGCCCCTACCCTGATGATATTTGCAGTGTGCATTGGGGTTCCAATTAGCTATCTTTTTCTCAACTGGTGGGTTCCCAAATGGTCCAATAGGAGTTATAAGACTTTTTGTATTTAATCGGTCAAATGCGGTGTCATAACTCATACCTATAGGAGTAAAGTTCCTCCTAAATGGTTTCTTTTCTCCTTGGTCGTTCATAGCAAGGACTTCACTCAAATTAAAGGTGCTAACATTATTTGAGTGGGTGATTTTGGAAGAAGAAGGATTGTCGTTCTTCTTGCCTTTCCCGTCACTGTTGGAGTTACTGTTAGCAGCTTTTAGCTTAGCCAGGTCGTCTTCAATATAAATTCCAATGTCATAGACGGTCTTGAAGGTATATAGATTATTTTGATATTTCAGATGCTTGGATTACTTCTCTTGAAGGTTCTTGATGGACAATCTCACAGATTCTTTTTCGCTTGGTACTTCAATCATCCTAGCAAAGGTTTCTCTCCATTTGTTAAAGAAAGAAGTGAAACCTTCATTCTCTTTCTGCTTAACATGAATGTTGCACTTGTACCTATCAATGAAAGCGTTTACTATTAACTCCTAAGTAGAGGTTCTCTCCTTGTCAAGGTAGAAGAACCATTATTGGCAAACGGTTTCAAGAGATAGAGAAAACAAAGAGGGAAACACTTTTTTATCAATACCCTTAATACTGATTATTGTTTCAAAAGCTCTTAGACGAAAATAAGGGTTATCAGTTGCTTTGAATTTCGAGATGTCGTTGGCATTGAACTTCTGCGGAAGAAATTCCTTGTCCACCGAGACCCCTTGTGAACTAATGCCTTGAAACTTGTAGTCACTAGATAGCTCTCAAACTTTCTTGCATGAGGTCCATCTGTTGTTGGTTCACATGGGCATTGATTTTGAGGGTTAAAGCCTTCAACGCCTCAGTCACAGTAGTCAATTGGTTCCTGAGTTCATTAACTTCCTCTTGAGTTGCCATTATCTTCTTAGCTTTCCTTTTTCGAGCGATTGATTTGTCGAAAAGTTGAAGTTGACTGAAAAGGTTGTCTTTAATCAAACGTCCTTCCTTTCTTGACCACGCGCTGTAAATTAAATTATTTTTTTAATGACTTGACTCGAATTGACTTTGACTTTACGGGTTTATAAAGAAAAAGAAAAAAGCAAAAATAGGGTGTATATTTTTGGGAATCAAGTATAGGGTTCAAATAAGTGGTATAATTGGAGGATTAATATCTGACTTACCCCCCTAAAAAAATGACGGAAAACACGCGCATACAAGACTCTCTTAGACATGGTCAAAGTGTACATACATATTAGTGTGTGCTTTATATAGTGAGTGCAAGTGACATGCTTTGACTCTTGTGTAAGACCATGGGACTTAGTGCCTAGACTCGATTAAGGACTTAACAAGGTATTATTATTAATAAAATTAATCGAATTGATTAGCAAACTGTTTAATTAGACGCAAAGTGATGACTCGAGCAATATATCAAACTATCGCCAAAACAACAGGACTGGCGCCGCACTTTGCAGTGTAGCGCCAGACGACAAAACTGTCACTAGGCGCTGCACTCAACAGAGTGGCGCTGCAGTCCAAATCTCGACGCCATTGCTGGAACGTTGATCTGGGACTGCTTTCGGTATTATTACTCTACAGGGTATGTCTAAAGTCATACTAGGTCAATTCTGATTAAATTATTATACTTTAATTACTCAAATTAATTAATTAATTAATTAATTAAGAAAATTTCTTTTTAGTCATTAATCAGTTTATTTAGTCTTCACACAAGTCAAACAAACAGTTAGAAAAAACACATAGAGTATGCACAACAAATAATGCACAATTAGTCAAGTAGGCACAATATGATGCAATGAATTTGCAACCTAACCATGGCTCTAGTTCTCTAAAGTTCGGGATATGGGTTATTCAAAGAGGGTCCATGGTTAATTGTCCGGATGCACCGCGCGGAAGCCTTACCTTTGAAGGGTTGGCGCGAGTGGATGGGACACCGCGAGTTAAAAACTCGCTTCATGGTTTGGTGAATTCAACATTCTCGGATGTACCCTTTATTGCACAGAGTGTTCAATCAGGTAGATGGAGCATGAATTCCCACAGGGTTATGTCCATATGTAGAACACATATGGGTTTCATAAAAGTGAGAAAAACTCAATCAGGAAGTTGAATCGAGCAAATAGTGTTAAAAACTGGCCAAAATTAGAACGCATATTTCTGGCTCGGTATTGGAAGAACTTGGCGCCAACGAACAGAGGTCGGCGCCGCGATTTGGTTCTGGCGTCTGGCGACAGAAGCTGTCGCCTGTTGAAGAGTCAAGTCATCGGAGTTAGACTCTATTTTCTGACACTAGTTCCTAAATTCCTCAGCAGCTTTCTGTGTTTGATAAAATTTTCCAGTTTCGCGCAGCATTATTTCGATCCTAGTTGTGAAAGATATTCCTCAAATTTCCTACGTGTAAAAAATCCTATGTTTTTAAATCATTACGGTTGGTCTTTCCAATGACATCTTTTTCATGCATATGACAATAATGTTAATCAAAATTATGCACATGAAAAACTTAGAACTTTTCGAGTCTCATCCACTCATTCTAAATCATTGCCGAAATAAATTTCAGGAATTAAAATAGAAATCCTCCCCGGCAGAGTTGCCAAAAACTGTAGGGAATATTTCAAGCATTACCCCTACCTTGTACCCCATTGTGATCATACACTAAAGTACGGTGGCGTCCAAAGGGAATGAAGCTAGAGCAAAAGAGTCACCAACAAGTTTTAGGAACTTGTAAACCGATCACAGGGTGAAGGTTACACCCCTTAACGATCCAGGAGATCGTCAACTCCAATAGGTCTGGAACCATGACTGGTAGTTCAGTGATGAAGGTACAAATCCAACCTAAAAGAGATTGAACCTACCCTAATAATAGGCCTCTACTTTATTCAGGTCGTATTCATGTGCGCTTTCTGACTAACATGCAAACAATAGGATTAATTCTAAACCTGTTTATCTATGTACGTTGAATTTAATGCACAAACATATCTATTATTGGAGATCACTTGAATTATAATCAAATTAACCTAAACAAGATTATTAATTATCTTATTAAGCGTGATTACAAGTACTAATTCCCTTTAAACATGCATAAAAGGTGTGATAAAACAATAACAATAAAAATCATCAAGCAACATAATAATAATCATAAAAATTATAATCATAATCATCATAATAATCATAATCATGTTAGAGAATAATAATAGCAAGATCCTAGGCACGATATTAACAAGATTTATAACAAACCCTAGCATGTTACTAAACAATAAAAATCAAAGCTTTAACCCTAACATGATACTAACATGATATTAGGAAAGAAATAGGAAGCATCACAGGAATCACAATTGTCATATTTGATATTATAAATTATATTTATTACCCTAAACATGATACTAGGAAGATCAAAACGCCCTAACATGACACTAGGAATCATAATAACAATCTAGACATGATTTCTAAATCATAATATCAATCAATCAATTAAAGCACTTACTTGGATGCCTCGTACCTCTTTCTAATAACAAAATACACGCGTTAGTAACTTCAAAGAAAAGAATAATCAAAACAATTAAATTAAATAATTAAAAGAGAGATTTGGGACCAAACCCTCATAAATTAAAACCTTTCACGTCTAGGGCGAAGGCAACTTCAAACTTGGCTAAATGTTTCTAGATCTTGTGAATGCGGAATTTTGTATGCAAAAGCTAGTTTAGAAAAGAGAGAGAGAAGATATCAAGAATTTCTTGAAGACTAGAGAGTATTAGAAAATGGATAGTTGTTGATGATTGAAAACGGAGAGTTTAGGAGGCTATTTATAGAGAAAATCAGCCGGATGGATAAAAAAACGAAACAAAATTTCAAAGAGAGTAAAACGAACTAGTGTCAGACGCCAGACATTAGCGTCAGGCGCCAAGGTTAGCGTCAGGCGCTAATCCTGTCGTCAGACGTTAGGAACCAGTTTCACGTGTTTTCTTAATTTTGATAAAATTTAGCCGTACAGAAGGGAAAAATTGTATTTTCCTTAAAAACACTTCTTTTATTCTGATTAAAACTCTAAAAAAAGTCAACTAAAGTCAATTTATCAATGCTAATTAAATTAGGAATGAAAAGAACCTTCTAGAAGAATCTAGAAGACTATAATTAATTCTAATGCATTAGGAATGGTAAATCAATATTAGGCCCTCCTCTAGATCATTGGGCCGCATATAAAGATCAAACCGGGCCCAGTTTAGTAATTTGGTCATAACTCCCTCATTATTCATCGGAATTGGGCTTATAATATATCGTTGGAAAGCTTATTTCGAACGTGACCCAGCTACACTATTATTGGACCCTTGCCATGGACCAAACCAAACTGGATTGGCTGTTTTCTTAAAATAGGTTTTCAAAAACAGAGAGAAACAGAGAAATAAAAACTGGATTCGATTTATGATTCGACGCGAAAAGTACTCATCACTGGGTTTGGTTTTGCAGAGACACAAATGGGTGTCTACAAGTACCAAGAAATAGCACGTGTCATTCTTAGTGTCTGTTTTAGTATTATGTTATTGATATTGATTGTAATATATTTTATATATTAGCTAATATTTAAATCTATATTTGAATATTCCAATCTATTTTGGTTCTAAAAAAAGAAGAAGAATATTCCAATACATGTAATTAAGTATTAATGTATTCAAAAATAGTAAAAGAAATAATTCCTTCGATTAAAAATACTCATATGTTAAGTGTTTTTAAAATAAAAAGAAAATTATACCATTTGATTTAGGAAGTAAATAAAAAAAATCTTTTTAATAAAATATCATGATCTTATCTAAGGAAAAGATAGTGGAGAATTAGTCCAATTAGAGACCAAAAGATATCCTCTTATTACGCCATAATTCTTATATATTTGTTTTTTTTTTTTTTTTTTTGTAAACATAAAATTAATGGGCAAAAGTTTAAATTGCTTTTTTTATAAAGGAAATAACTGCTGATTACATTTACGTGATAGGTTATAACTTATGTGGGTATTAAATAAAATAATAAAAACAATGTTCATCAATGGTTTCTTTCCAAAAAAAAAAAATGTTCATCAATGGAGGATTAGACTTAAAACATATAATTGATGTCATATTACAATTTATATTGACTAAAAAAACGTAGGCATTAATGTGATGGTTATACTTTAATTTTCTAATATCACATGATTGATGATGATGATAAAGTTTAAAATAAGGTTAAGGTTGGCAATGGAGATTTTTAATTTTTTTTAAGAACCCTTTGATGAAGGTTGAGTTGAACATTATTGCTGATGAAAATTGAAGATGAAACTAACTCTAATTTATTATTATTTATAATGTCGTTTCTTAGAGCTTTTTTTTTTTGAAGGGGGGAGATTAAAATTCATTAATAATAAGCCATACGGCACTTACATAAGAAATCGTAATTGAACAATACAAAGACAAAAGAACCAATTACAAATTCAACATAAATTAAACTACAATTGCACGCGCAAAATGACTTTCTGAAATACCCTTGGCTCATATAACGTTGTCCTATGCAGCCTCTCGCAAGGGGGTCTGGCAATATGTTGTAATTTTTGACGCGAACCTTCATTGGCTTATAAACCTGTACTCCTCGACCTGAAATCAAAATTGGTGTCGTACACTTCACCACTAACAAGACGATCTCCGATTCAAACACGAATATCGGCATGGAAGCATAACCCTTTAGTCCAAACCAACAGAAGATCAAACCAAAGCCCCATAACCAAAAAACCCGGCTCAAATCCTGCACCAGAAGATCGGCACACCGATCTGCACACCCCATAGCACACCAACACACCACACAAAAAGAAAAAAATAACAAACCCAAATAAACCACACACACAAAGACGGAAAAAGGAGACCCAAACACCACACACACCACTAAAAGAAAAAATAGAAGGAAAACTAAAAATAAGAACTACAAACGTAAACCTAACAACCCACCCCGCAGCCAATCCGAACACCACCACCAAAACTCCGAGGATCACCAACCCAACCCACATACCGCCGAACACTAAAGCCCGAACCTCCGAGACCCGCCCGAGAAGCCAAAACCCCACACACCCCTGAACCGCGACAACGACGGCTGAAAACACCTGACTGAGAACGGCCCTATGCGAGGGACTCGTAGGAAGATACTCTCCCTCCCCATTCTCCTACAAAACATCGCGACGACGGGCAAAGCGGTGGAGCACAGGCACGGCGGGGAAGCAGAGAAAAAAGACGGCGGCAAGCCGGCAGCAAGGCCGGTGAGGAGAAAAGGCGGCCGAAAAGGGGGAGCGGCGCACGTTGCAAGGCCGACCAGACAAAAAACCAAAACGATAAAGGACAAAAACAACCTAAGGAGATAGATCGGAGGCTCGCCGACGTTTTGGCATGGGCGGTGAGCCATACGCTCGTTGGCGAGCCTCATGGCCGGAGCAAATTTGAGAAAAACGGTAGGGTTTTGGGAGAGAGAGAGCGCGCTAGAGAGAGAAAGGGTTTTTTGTTCGTTTCTTAGAGCTAATTACATTTAAATAATTTATTCCTTAATTATTTAACCAAACAACACTTTAATGAATTTTTAATTTATAGATTTTGGAGGATGAATGGTTTTTTTTTTTTTTTTTTTTGGTTGAAGATGAAGGTTTGTTGAAGATGACAAAGGTTGAATATGATATTCATATCTATACAAAGGTTAATGATGTGAAAGATGATTTAGGTTGAAGATGAAATATTTTAAAAAAAAAATAAATTATTGTAATAAAAAAATATTCATGCTTGTAAAAAATATAAACTTTTATAAAAAATTAACCAAACAATCCCTTGATGACTGTGTAGCTTAGGTGCAGGATTGGGTGGCTAGGATTAGACAACTAATATATCAACGGTTCAGGTTTAATCATTTAGTGTAGTAGTTCGTATTCGTCCGTAGTTGTCCGTAGTCGACGACTACGCTAGTATTTTTATAGAAGTCATGTAGGTCATTTTTGGTAAAATGCTATTTTGATGTGATTTTAAGCCTTAGACACCTAAAACTAGATAATATTGATATGTTATGAGAAAAAAAAAATAGATTATTTGATAAAAATAAAAAATAAAAAATGTGCTAAATAGAAGTCATATAGGCCATATTTAGGCCATTTTGGATAAAATGCGTTTTAAACTTAGTAAAATATTCTTTTGATTTGATTTCCAGCCTTAGACACCTACAACTAGGTAACGTTGACATGTTATGAGAAAGAAATAGTTCATTTGATAAGAAATGTAGGAAATGGGCTAAATAGAAGTCATATAGGCCAGCCATTTTTTGTAAAAATGCGTCTTCAAACTTAGTAAAATGTTATTTTAATGTGATTTCAAGCCTTAGACACCTAAAACTAGCTAATATTGACATGTTATTAGAAAGAAATAGAAAATACATAATATTTAACCTAATTAATTAATTCAAACATAATTTTTTTTTTTATGTATTTCAAGTTTTGCAAGGTAGAAAAGGATGGTGCGTTGACAAGCAATGAACTTAATGAAGTTTGATTCTTATTGGCGTCTTTTATCACCTTTTTAACTATATTAGTCATTAATTAATTAGTATTGTTTGTATATATATATATATATATAACACTTTTTATTTATTGTATTGCATTTGGGAATATTTATATCCATATATGTATTGTTGTTTTTATTTCAACTTTGAAATTATTCTTATTATAATTATTATTCATAATAATATAATTATTATTGATAATTATTAATGATAATTATAATAATTATAATTATAATTATTTTTGTTAATATCAATTATAATGGCAAGAAAAACAAGTTATAATTTCTGGAAAAGCAGGTTTTTATTTTAATATTATTGCAGGAAAACAGGGGAAAATTTTTTTTACATGAAATGGCACCGGTTAACCGGTGCCAATAAATTATAAAACCAAAAAAACCGGGGAATATTTTTGGCACCGGTTAACCGATGCCAAAATCTGTTTTTCCTATCGGTTTTGAACCAGTGGCATTTGTTGGATGAATTGGCATCCCTCAAATACTCAACGGTTCAAAACCGGTGGGTTAGGGAGGTTTTGAACCGGTGCCTTTTTGCATTTTTCTAATAGTTTCACTACACTCGTTCGTAGAGCGTTGTCGAAAAATGATTGAAAATTCATACGTTCGCAGGACATTGCTGGATAAATGATTGATTAGCCACTCATTAAGCTTGTAAGACGTTGCCTTAGAGAAATTGACGACTGTCTACGTACATAAGATGTTGCCTGATGACTGACAATTCACGACGCCCGTAGGACATGACATTGCCATGAGCAGTATTTCACCGCGCCAGCCATGATGCTTGATTATTGTCTCTAAACAATGCCGTATTGCTTGATTGTCCTTGAACAAAGTGAAAATTCTACAATGTCATTCTTTAAAAATGACACCACAATTTGCTGATATGGCAAAATCTGATTGGCCCATATTTAGTATTTTTATATTTATTTTGAATTATTTTTAATTTCCATAATGTATTAAAATTGTATTTTTTTTATTCATTTTAATACATGTGTTTTTTATTAGAAATACATAATTATTAATTACAAAAATCTACTTTTTGTAATGTTAATTAATTTTTGAATTTATAATTATTGTTCAACAATTGTTCAACAAAATTAAAATCATTCAATATTGTTCATATTGTTCAACAATCGTTCATCATTGTTCATACTTCATATTATTCATCAATGATCATCAATCATGCATGTCAAAGATTAGCCCCCTTATTCCCAAAATCAATGTTAGTTGTTGATGAATTTGCAAATCGGACTAAAACGAGATAGAAATTCGTAATTAAATTGTGTTTCTTGTAATTCTTAATTTTAGGTTTTTGTTCATAAAAAATCTCAACAACAATCTCATTTATAAGTATTTTCAAAAGAAGAATTTTGCTTTGTATGGTTTGAAAATATGATTTTTGTGGACTCAAATTGTGTAATTTTTTCAAAGAACAAGGAGTATCAAGTTTGTATGTAGAAGATGAAGTGGTCGCATTTTGATCCGATAAGTGTAATTAAGTTTTCTTGAACTTGTTTATGGGTTAGGTAATGACTTGAACTATGTTTGGTCATTACCTAGAAAAACAATTTTTTTTATATTATGGTATTAACCTTAGTATAAAATGAACGTGACAAAATATTAAATTATGATATACTTTATCACATATGCTATAATATACTTATTTATTGTTAGAAAGTAAATTTTTTGTAAGTAAAATGAACTTCAATTCATTAACTATAAAGAGAATAAAGTATTATTTTAAATTCAACAAATCATAATTTAGTCTTACATATCAAGGTAATAACCTTTACCAGTATAGGTCATAACCTAATTAAGTATATAGTATTACATGAAATTAAAAACTTTAATGCAGTTTGTGTGTGTGTGTGTTTTTGTGTGTGTGTGTGTTTTTGTGTGTGTGTGTGAGAGGAGGCATAATTATATTATGCTGATATTGATAAAAAAAAATGTCAATAAATTTTTTTTTTTTTTTAGAGAGAATATTTCTCTATAAAATTACTAAAAAAAAGGGGGAGGGGGGGCAAATATTATTATGGATATGTCAGTTGACAAAAAATTAGGTGAATGCTAGCATTAAACTATAATTAAGATCAATAATAATCTTTCAAAACTAAAATTTTCGGTCAAACCTTCAATAATCATAAATTCGTAACAATGTACTTACATATTTTGATATCATATATTGATGATGTATATATATAAATTTAACAAAGCTGTGTTTATATACAAATCATATAAATTAACTAATTAATTAGGAATAATATAACAAAGCTATGTTTGTATACAAATCATACAAAGCTATGTTTGTATACAAATCATATAAATTAACTAATTAGGTACTAATTAATTTATATGCCCATGATTTTAAAAATATTTTTTCCAAAATATAATAAGATAATAATCCCATAAATCTTTTTTTTTTTACCAAAATGATATGATAAGAATTCCTTTTTTTTTTTTTTTTTTTTTTTTTTTTTTTTTTTTTTTTTTGTTATATGCTTAGCGTAAATTGTGATTTTCTCTAAAAATAAAAATGCAATTGTTAGGCAATTCATATGTGTCTTGAGTACGAGAAGATTTCAATTATAACATAAAACTTAATTTCTGAAGTAATGACCAAAATTAATACTAATTAATGAATGCCACAAGTAGATTCCAATTACGAATTAAAGCAGAATTTTTTAGGTAATGACCTAACTAAATACAGGTAATTACCTAACCACAAATATATTATAATAGTCGCAGACCTCGGTTATGGATCTAACAGGTTTGCGAAAAATATATATATTACGAACTCTGAATCGTAGAGCACACCTTCATTACCCATTGACCCATTAAAAAAATTGAAAGATTTGTGTTTTAGATCATCATAATACACGCTTTTAAGGCTATTTTCATCCTCAAAATTATCAAACAACTTGATTTTTACATAAATCAATATTATCAATCGAACCCTAAAACGAAATTTGTATACGAACCATGAAAGCATATTCGAAAACCAATGCAATCAATATAATCTTTGGGCGAAATTTTTGTCGGAATTTTATTGGTCTGGTCTGAATTTCGAATAGATTATACAATATTTTTGGGGTGGTTAATTAATATCATGAATGAAGCTAAGAACAATGAAGAACAATGACGAATTTTTTATTTTCTAAATTCTTATTAGAATTTAATTTTCAAAAATGATTTTAATAAGATAAAAATAAGTTTTAAAAAGTTATAATTGTGTATTCTTTAAAAAAAATACACGTATTTACAATTATACATACGTGTATAGTATATTTAGGTATTTAAAAATAAATTAAAATGGACTAATAATAATATGACACCTCATCATGTTACGGTATCATTTTTTGAAAAATGACACAGTAGAAACGTCCTAAACAAAGGCTATAGGTGCTCGATTGTCCCCAAACAGAGGCTGAAGGAGGTGCTTGATTTTCATCTAATGGAGGTTGTGATGCTCAGTTGTCCACAAATAGAGGATGTAAAAGGTGCTCGATTGTCAGAATAGAGAATGACTAAATGAGTTTCCCCGAACAGAGGTTGTAAATGGTGCTCGATTGATCTCGAACAAAAGTTATGTTAGATGCTTCACCCTGAACAAAGCTTCGATTGAAGTATTAATGTCTAGGAAACTTAAAGCGGAAGATAGTTAGGGGAGATAAAACATTAAAGAATAAGAGTACTAGAGAGAATGTATGGTGCTCAACTCTGCTTGTAACCCTCAAGAGAGCGAGCTAGAAATATAGAAAGTAGTTGAAGTCTGAAATAGGATAGGATGGATTCACGAAGAAGCTAGCGTGACATAAAAACACTCGGCGATGCGGCATAACCTTGTAGGATGCGATAGATATGGTGCACCACGGGGCAGGTTAGCACCACATGTCGATGCCTAGCGCGTTGCGCTAGTTTTGGTGCATCCACCGAACTCCTAGTTTTGCGGTTTTTATTTTATCGTAACTTTGAATTAGAGCAAATAATATGTTGTTGGAAAGTCTAGAAGTCTGCTTTCTAACCCAATGTGAATTTAGTCAATATCATTTCTAGATTAATATGTTTGGTCAAAATAGTGCAAGGACGTCGATTTTGAACTAGGCTTTTATATTTTTTTCGTTTAAAATGAAAATAGAGCTTTTCATATATCATTGGAAAGCTTATTTCATTGCTATCCAACCATGCAAGATTTTCATAATAATTATGAAGTACAAAAGTCACATTTTCTCAATTTCGGGACTACAATAACGTAAAGATAAAATTGGCATATTTGTATACATCCTTTGTTAAGTGCTTCAGAAAAGTTAGTTTAATGTTGTATGCCTATCTATATGCGATTAACGGTAATGCTCATTAAGCCTTTTTTAATATCTCGTATTTTTATACGTATTTTAATTAAAATAAGTATTTGAGAAGTATTGAGTTAAATTGAATTGTTTTATTTAAAGTATTTAAATTATTTATTTTAAATAAGTTTGGTAATATTTATAAAAGGAAAGTTTATTTAATTAATTATTTTAATTAAGTTGAGATTTAATTTAAGGTAAGTTTTATTTTTAGTAATTTTTTATTAGGGAAGGGATTAGGAAAATTAAAAGAGGAAATTTTAGAGAAAAGGGTTTTAGAGAAAGGGTACAAATATTCAACACATAAGGCAAATCAAACTTTGCCCAGAGTGGAGAAAACCCAAGGTAAACTTCTCTCCCTTTTCTCTTTATTTTTCTTTCTTTTTTCTTTCTCTTTTTCCCCTTCCCCCTTTTCGGCTCCCCTTCACCGTCGGCTGACCACCACCAATGCGGTGGCCGCCAGCCGGCAGCAACCAGCATTGCCAGCCGCCTGCAGCAGGCAGCCACCAGCGCCAGCATCAGCCGGGTGGCTGTCGGCTGCCACCTCTTCTTTCGAAAAAAAAAAATTAAAACTTTATTTTAAAAATTAATTTGATTCTAGATCTAATTGTTAATTATGAGTTTTGGGATTTGATTTTTGATGTTTGATTATGAGTATTATGTTAATTAATTTTCAGATTATGTTTTTAATTAAAAAGCCTCAATTTTTGAAACCCTAGGTTCTTGATTTATAAATTTTTGAAGGATTATGATGTATAATTGTTTAAACCTTTGATTAAAGTGTTTTAAGGCTTAATTACAGCAAGTTTTCATTAAAATATCGTGCTGGAAGTTTTGGTAGAGTATTAAAAATCAAGTTTCTTTAAGGAATCTTAATTATCCATTAATTGGAATTAAAGTATGATGTTTTAAATATAATTTCAGCTTATTTTAATTAAATTATGTGGGGTTTTATAATAGTATATATTGCTGGAAATTTGTGCAGAGAGGATTTTAATACTCTTCTATGATTTTAAGTTGTAGGAGACTTTGAAATGCGCGATTTCTTTTAGTCGTAGCGATTTTAAGATCGTATACAAGGTACGTTCGTGTACTTAGTATAATTTTATTGATGTAGTATCATGCTAAATGTGTTTAATTGATTACAAGTAGTATCATGCTAGATTTGGAATGTAAATTATGATTTGGATGTTATTGGTGATTGGATTATGAAGCATGGTTTATTTGTGATGGATTATTGGATAGAAAAATTATAATTGGAATATTATTTATGAACCACATATTTATTTGTGGCATGTTAGAGAGCATGTTTAATTAAATTAAATGTTTAATTTGGTTTGGAATATTAAAAAGGAATTTTATTACGGTTCATATTATTTTTATTGATGCTATAAGCATGAGGAAGGAGCTATATAAGTGTCTATATACACGAGGAATAAATTGTATGTTGGTGCCTTAGTGCATTTAAGGTGTTTTTGACACCGAGGGATAGGATTTGTGGCGCTTTATGCGTTTAAAGTGTCATTGGCACCGAGGTAGAATTAAAAGGGTTCAACATTAATTATTATGTGTTCACTAATTATTCAAAAATTAAATTGGTATATTTGATTATTTGAATAATTATTGCTGATTGAATGATTATGGTTTGAGAGTCATCAACAAGTTTAATAATCTTTAAATAACGTAAAGTGAAAGAGATTACGTACCAAAACTCTTGAAACGTATATACCTTGAGTGTGAACATATGATTGGAATTATGGGGTTTAATATTTAACCATAACTTCTAATGGAGTACAGGACGTTGTACATTCCTTTTATTATTATTATGCGTAGTAATTTCGCCACCTACGAGTGGTTATTGATGCTGGCACAGTTAGCTCCCGTGTCATTAACCTCAATTTATTTGGGGGAGGGTAGGAGGAAATCCGTTCGATGCGTAGTCAACATTAAATAAATTATGTAGTGTCTAGTGAGAACTTTTATTAAATGTTGTATGCTTGAAAAGAAAAAAAAAAACAGGTGCAACGAGGTAAGTTGTCTGTTGATAGGGAATTGTATGCTAGTGTGTTAATTACACTTATGTACTCAGCTTTGCTGATTGTGTGTTTTGTGTGTTTGTTGGTCTTGTCTTTATCTTAGCCCTATGATGACCCATTTTTAATGGAGAGTAGTGAAAACAAGTAGAGAGAAACTTTTCAGGTGATGAAGCATATTCATGAATGGGCCTGAGTGAAGAGTGAATCATGCTTGTTTCTATAAGTTTATGATGTGTTTATTGCTTTGATTATTTATGACATTGTTATTATGCGTGACTAACAAAAAGGTTTTGAGTTCGGTTTGGTTTTAATAAGGGCCTATAATGGTTCCAAGTTGTAGGTTGATTTTATTTTACTTCGTTTGACTTTGGCTTTACTTTACTTTCGTTGATTGACTTTTCAAGTTGATTTGTTTCGAATGGTTTTGAAATTAGTCTTCTGCTGTGTGTCTTTGGTAGTTACCTTAACCGTTTTCACGGTGGCGGTAATGTTTTAGATATTCCTATTTAAAGTTTTAAACAGCGCAAAACAGGTATTTTAAAAGAAAGGAATTTTTAGGGTGTTACACATTTTTCCAAATTATTCCCTTGAGTTAAACCTATAAGGAAATTGCGATCTATAAAGGGTCAATCTTATCTATTTCTACATACGCAAAACTAGATGTTTTATAATCTGCAACATTGTTTGTTTATCAGAATATATTTTTGGATTAAACTGATTGAAATAATCTGTGGTTCCTAGAGGTGTCTCCACGAAGTGCGTGGTACGTAATTATTAAATGAAAGGCTGGATGTACCAAGCTCCACCTTAAAATTTTCATGATTCATGATTGAAACCATGGTTAAAGTGTCTTGACTTTTGTCCATTAACAGCTTAATGAAGAAAATAATTGTGATCCAAAAGATAAGCAATAAGATAACAAACAAAAAATAATTAAATTGAAGCTTTACAACTATCTTATCGGCTGAAAAGAAAAAATTAAAAAATTAGGAAAAAAACAAAATGAAAGAAAGAAGAAGATTCTAAATAAATCAAACTATCTCATCGCTTTTTTCTTTGATTAGAAATTACCTAAATCTTTACAACTATACTATTGATTAAGTTAATATAATAGTCATTATCTAATTTATTAATCTTGCATGAGAACGTGCAAAACTAGCTATCTAATTACCATATACTAGTATGATTATATCTTTCTAAGAGGGAGCAAAATCCTCGTGAAGTGGGAATCTCGTTAGTTTCGGTCATATAATTTTATAATTAAGTAACAACTTGATCATAATATAAATAATGTTTCCATATGTAACAATAGTAATAAAAATTAACTAAACTAGTAGCAACTTGATCATTGTTATACTTATTTTATGCTCAAACGCCTGAGATTCATGATTATATAATTGTAGTTTCTACTGAATTCATCAGTAATCAGCGTAGTAAACCTCTATTAATTAAGAAAGTAGCCAATAAATGACAGTAGGATAGCACATGGTACGTTATGAAATTAGCAATTGGGTGAGAAGTGCAGCTTAGACTTCCAGAGAAGTTGTCAGAGTAATTAATTTAAAAGTTTTTTGGTTTGGGGTGTTTAATTGTGTAATTAATAATTGACCATATAGAATTAATTCAATAAGATAATTGATTTTATGTTTAGTAGGCCGTAAGTAACTTTGTCAAATTAATCATTAATTTAGGCTCTGTTTGATTCACCTTAATTTTGTTGAACTGAAATTATTTTTACTGAACTTAACTTATTTTTACTGAACTGAACTTAATTTTACTGAACTGAAACTATTTTTACTGAAATTAAATTATTTTAACTGAACAGAAATTATTTTTACTGATTTTCTATTATAATTCTTATTTAAGAAAATTGAATTTTACTGAACTGAACTTGTTTTTTCTGAAATGAAATTATTTTTACTAAACTGAAATTAATTTTACTGAACTGAAATTATTTTTACTTAATATTATTTTTTTTAAGGTGAAGAGAACATGGCCTTAGATTTATGTTTGGGTCATGTTGGTTCTATGGGGTTGTACATGCTAACTGTTAGACCATATCCAATGATGAGACTCAACATTGAGAATTGAAATACAAAATGAGTCGTTTTTTATCTTTAATGGTAATACCCAACCCGCTTTTCAATTTAGCAACTCATGGGAATTTCAATTTCCCAATGGTTAGACTTTCAAAAGTATACAAAATAAGTTTTTTAGAAAAAAAAAAATTAAATTAAAACTTAAATTAATTACAAAATATATTATAATATTGATTAAGCCTCACACTTTTTGTCAAATGACACACAAAATTGAGTATCTAAACTTATCAAGTTTTTTTTGAAATTAGTTACTAAGTTTATATACTAACTTATTAGTATCATTTGCAAAAAATACCCTCTGTCCTAAAGAAACTCCCTACAACCTCACAATTGGAGAAGATCTTAAGTCACGGTATATAATTTGAATAATTTTGATTAAGTCAAATTTTAGATTGGATCAGTTAGAGTTTGAGCCAAAGAGTTCAGCTCATATAGTAATTTGTTACTGTAGTATCGCTTGCCAGTTTGAGCCAAAGAGTTCAGCTCATATAGTAATGGAACCTACAGTAATTTGTAACTTTTCTACCTTTATCGATTGCCAGTTTTTAAAAGAAGAAAAAAATACAGATTAGGTTCGTATTCTCTCAAGATTACAATTTACTTAACTAATTAAGAATGTAAAATCCACAAATATATACTATCGTCGGCTTTCATAAATTTTCCTAGTAGTATTATGAGCAGTCGATGATTAGTAGTGCACTTATTTGACAATTATGAATATCATTAATCTCATATTGAAAAATTATTATACACCTCCATTTCATAAAATGTGCAACAATTTCCTAAAACGAAAATTACACAACAAAAAAAACTTTCCTAATATAGAAAATATTTTTGTGAGAATTTACCAACATACCCTTACTTACCTTAAATAAACCACCAATTAACTTATTAACCTAAATTAATCAATCTATAATTAAAACCCAAACCCAAATTCTCTCTCCTCCTTCACAGCCCACATCCACAATTATCACCACCGAATTTTCTTTCTCCTAGCTCTCAACCACCAGCAACACCACTTTTCTCTCTTCTCTCACCACCACCTTCTCAGATCTAGTTGCCGCCCTTCTCATCATAGTCGCCGCTGAGTTTTCCGCGCCTCCTCCTCTGGTCACAGCCGTCATCTCCTTTCTTCCCTTGTCAAAGTCGTCGCTCCTTCTTGTGGGTAAGTTTAGGTGGCTCCGAGTAAGGTGGGGTTGGGGTTTTTAGTGGTTATGGTGCGTGGGGGTTTCAGATCTTGGTGGCGAGAGGGTGGTGGGGTTTCGGGATTTTGGTGGTGAAAGGGTGGTTGGGGGTTTCGGGATTTTGGTGGTGAGAGCGTGGGGGGTTTCGCACTACAAGAAAACAGGGAAATAGCGACGGACTAGTTACGATGGACACTTTATTCCGTTGGAAAAGTGAAAATTTCCGACAGATTTTTATTCCGCCGGATATTTCCGACAAAGTCGATAATTCCGTCGTAAATCCGTCGCAAATTTCCAACGGAATAAAAATCCGTCGGAAATTTTCACTTTTACGATGGATTTTTCCGTCGGAATTTACATTTTCCGACGGATAATTAGTCCATCGGAAATTTCCAACGGATTTACGACGGAATATAATTTTTTTTTTTTTAAAAAAAAAAAAACCTTAAGAAAACCCTAAATCCTAATCTTCTCTTCCGCCCCTTCTGACCTTCTCCCTTCCTCTTTCCCCTTCTCTCTCCTCTCTCCTCTCCTTCTCTGCTCTCTCATCTCCTTCTCTGAATCTCTGCTCTCTCCTCTTCTTTCTTCTTCTCTTTCCTCTTCGTTCTCCATCCCCGTTCTCCTTCTCCTCTTCGTTCTCCTTCCCCCTTCTTTATCCTCTTAGCTTCTTTCCCCTCTTTATCTCCCACCACCAGTACCACCCACCAGCAACACCAACACCAACAATAACACCAACATCGACTACGAAAATCAACAACAAATTCCTCCAATTTCGCCCTTTCTCTCTCCTCATGAAGAAAACAAAGGTTTTTAGGCCAAATTCGACCATGAAAACTCTAGATCTAGAGTATTTGTGGTCGAATTTGGCCTTCTAAACCCAATTTCAAAGTTTTATTATGTCGAATTAAGGTATGTGTAATTTTTTTTGATTTTTTTTTGTTGTTTTATCTGATTTTTTTGAATTTTGGTGTTCAAATTTTGGGGGTTGGGTCGGGATTCTTTTTTTTTTTATTTTTGGGTTGTGGCTGGCTTGTTTCGGTGCCGATAGTGGTGGTTTTAGGTGGGTGGTTTTGGGTGGGTTCGATTAGGGGGTCGCTTAGGTGGGTAGGGGTTCTGGTGGGTGTTTGTGTGGGTGGTGGATCGGGTTAGGGTTCTAATGGGTATGGTTGTGGGTGTGGGTGGTGGATCGGGTTAGGGTTCTAGTGGCTGTGGGTGGTGGATCGGGTTAGGGGGGCTGGTGAAACGGGTTATGGGTGGGCTGTGGGTGTGAGTGGTGGATCAGGTTAGGGGCTGGTGGTGGGGGGTGGTAGCTAGTGGTTGTCAGTGGTGGATCTGGTGGTTGTGGGTGGTGGGGTGGTTCTGGACTGCTGATGTTGGGTTTTTTGGTGGTTGGAGGTGGTGATACGCCGTGCCCGTGGTGGCGCGGCGTATTTTTTTAAAATTTCATAAAAGCAATTTCCGATGGAAATTCCGTCAGAAATTTTCGACGGAATTGAATCCGTCGGAATTTTACGACGGATTGTTGCAGTACCTGAAAATATTTTTCCGGCGGATAATTCCGTCGGAATAGTGTTTCCGACGGTATTTTCGTCGGAAAAGTTCATTTTTCCTACAACATATTTTCCGACAACCTCTTCCGACGGAATTCCGTCGGAAACCCTATTTCTGACGAATTTCAGGGTGTTTCCGGAATTTAGCCTATTTCTAGTAGTGTCGGATCTTGGTGGTGAGAGGGTGGTTGGGGGTTTCGGGATTTTGGTGGTGAGAGGGTGGGGGTGGGGTTTCGGATCTTGGTGGTGAGAAGGTAGTGGGGGTTTCGGGATTTTATTTTGGTGGTAAGAGGGTAGTGGGGGTTTCGGGATTTTGGGGGTGATACGGGTGTTGTGGGTTTCTGGATTTTGGTGGTGAGAGGGTGGTGGGGGTTTCGAATCTTGGTGGTGAGATGGTGGTTGGGTTTTTCGAATCTTGGTGGTAAGAGGGTGGTGGGGTTTCGGGATTTAGTTCATGGTGGGGTTTCGAGATTTAGTGGTGGTGCGAGTTGGCTGGGACGGTGTAAGGGGTGTTTCTGGTGGGTGGTGCAGGTTGGCTGGTGCGACATTAGTGGTGCTGCTGCTGGTGGGTGGTTCGAGGAAAAGATGACAGTTGGTGGTGGTGTGGTGGTGGCCCCTGATTAATTAATTATTTCTTCTCTCTCTCCTACCCTTAATCATATACCCTTCACTTTGTTAATCAAGCATTTTCAAATTTCGTTTCGGAAAACGTGCAGCCAAGTTTGTTGCACATTTTATGAAACACGAAGGAAGTATTCTTAAAAAAACACGAAGGGAGTATTCTTTTTGTATAAATTATTTTAGTAAGTCAAAGTTTTTAATTTAAATTTGATTAGATAAACTGTAAATGAGAAAGTAAAAAAGAATTAATTTGATTAATTGATGTGGCAGCTACATCTTCGACGAATTGTGCCAATTTTCTTACATAAAAATTGCACTAAAGAATTGCTAAGATCTTGCCATATGTTACAAATTAGTGTCAAATAAAATGGAAGAATACAATAATCTATTCCAAGTATCGGGCAACCCGGGAAGACACCAATGACTACAATCAGAACTACCCGGAAGATTACCCTTAACCTTTTTGGTATAAATAGACGGATGTGCATCAATTCTATATTCCGAAAGCTTTGTAATGTTCAAGTATTTAACTCGTGTCTTACTCATTCGCGGTATCATACTCTCTACAACATCGATCAAAGGTTTCGGAAACCCCATTACGTAGGACTCATCCTTGATAGGTTGTGTCACATTATAGCACCATTGGTTGTATTTTCGAGCGTCGTGTGTAGGCGAAACACTTCGGAAAAACACGCTAGTTTTTTCCGGATCAACGTTTTTCTTAATCCATGACGCCCATGTTCTCATGGCTCGTTTGAAGGCAATTTCTCTTGGCATCACTTCCGTTAGTTTTCCTTTGTATTGGAACAATTCCCATCTGCAGTGAAGTGACTTAACGTTAATGTGCCAATATTATATAGAGTAGCTAATAATGTTGTAAAAAAATTTATAAAAATTATAAAAAAAAAAAAAAAAAAAAAAAAAACTAATAATGTTGTAAGTAGACTACTCCGTACTCAATGGAACTCCAGAAATAGGCCCTTAACAATAAATAAAAATAGGTTATAACATTAAACTTTTCATTTCCTAACGTAAAACATAAAACTTTAATAGCTTATTTCCTAACGTAAAACATAAAACTTTAATAGCTGTAATTGTGTATTTTTAAATACTACTATATTATAAGTGGATTGCTAAACACCTCTTGTAAGATCACACATGACTTCTTTTTTCTTAATTTATTTTTTAACCTTACTTAAATACATTATAAATTACAAATGACGATGGTCAAAGTAAATAGGTTGAATGCTGGCAAAATTCTAATAATTGGTTAGTATCATTCTTAAATAAAGGGAGTACATTATAAATTGATAGAAGCACGTACGCTTTTATGTTATCGTTATGAGTCCACCAGTGGCCTGAGTTGAATACCATAATATCGGCACCTCGCCACATCTTTGCAAAGTGTGATATGTTGTCAAGAATGAGAACTTTGCGCCCACTTTTATGCTTGTGAGCAAGTTCGGTTAGAAATGGGCTCATGAAGAACTCAACTGTAAAGTTATAGTCCTACAATCATTCAATTCCTAGCAATATAAGTCATAAAAAATGAATTCTCACTAAAACTCAATCTTAACAATGGTTAATATCTAGCTTAATAGTTGGAACATTATTCACCTTTGCTTTCAAGAACTTATGTGCAGATTCTTTATTAGTACTGGCTTCTATTCGAGTTGACGGAACAAAAGAGTAGATAAGGCAAGCAAGGGATTCCCACATATTTCTGTTGATTGAATCTCCAACTATTATCATTCTCTTGTTTCTTAGTCTTTCTAACATATCTTTTCCATTGAACCTAACATGAAAACATATTAGAATTATCTTCTATCAATTAATAAAAAAGTCACATTATTGGCCTGGTTTTATAGACAGGATTTGATCCCATGTCCTGAGTACGATTCTTTTCACCAACAAAGCTAGTTGATTATCCACATACATAGAGATACATGATTAACACAGATACTTACAATGGTATTTCACAGTCTCTAGCTTCCCATCTCCATTTTTCGTACTCGAAATCCGCTCTTCCATTCTCTTGGCATCTTACACCTACCTCTACGAACGGACAAGTAATTGTACTATAGCTCGGCTTATAATCAACATCATAAACCCATCTCCCGTCGAATATGTCACAATCTTTTTTCTTTCCTTCTATAGATACAAATATCGGACTAATAATCGAGGGAGATACTTCAGGGCTATGGATGACTACTTCAGGGTGGAGTATAGGACTAATAATTGGGGTCATCACTTCTGGAGTACGAGTGGTAATATCTGGCTCGGATATAGGACTAAAAACCAGAGGCGGAACTTCTGGGCTATGGATGGCTACTTGAGGCTGGAGTATAGGACTAATAACTGGAAATGATTTTACTTTTGGAATACGGGGGGTAATATTTGGCTCCGATATAGGACTAATAACCAGAGGCGGAACTTCTAGGGGATGGGTGGTGACATTAGGCTCGATAATGGTACTAATAATCGGGGATAGAACTTCCGGGGGATAGGTGGTGGTGGTGGCATTAGGCTCGATAATGGTGCTAATAATTAGTTGCGGAACATCAACATCGACGGAAGGAGTGGTTAACTCTGATGGCACGGTGGTTGTTATGTTGGTTGTTGGTTTATCTAATATTTTAGAAAAGGGGTTAAATTTAAGCAAAGCATGGTTAGTAGCTAATAAACTTGCATTTTGTTGGGTTTTGTCGATGAATAAGAGTGAAATAAGCCCACCGCAAAAACAACCAACTAAGAAGAGTTTCCATGTGCCTAAGACTTGAGGTTTCTTTTCCATGACTTGAGGAAAAATAAGTTTCTAACTTGTTTGCTGCCTTTGATAAATGTGAAAATGTCAAATTAGTTTACTAATGTGTGGTACGTTATCATATTGTTTAATACAAATAGGTCAACTTGCATGAATATTATACTTAATTATACGTACAGTACATAATTAAGCTAATACAGTACATAGTTATTAAAAAAAATAATAATAATAAAAAAAAAAAAGCTAAATTAGCTAGTACATTAGTAGAATAGTAGACTTAGGGCCTGTTCTGTTCCGTTGAAATTCAGTTCAGTTTAGTTCAGTTCAGTTCAGTTCAGTTCAGTTCAGTTCAGTTCAGCTCAGCTCAGTTCAGTTCAGCTCAGTTCAGCTCAGTTCAGTTCAGTTCAGTTCAGCTCAGCTCTTAATTTATGTCTAATGATATTGCTAATGATATAAAGCCAAATTTCATTCTTTTAAGATCTTATTACAACGACAACAACAACAAAAATAATAATAATAAATAGTATATAAAAATAATAATAATAATAATAAAATTAATTATAATAATAATAATAATAATAATATTAACAATAATAATAATAATAATAATAACAATAATAATTGAAATAATAATAATAATACTAACAATAATAATCAATAAATAATAATAATCATCAATAAATAATAATAATAATAATAATAATAATAATAATAACAATAATAATAATAATAATACTATAATAATACTAATAATAATAATCAATAAATAATAATAATAATTATCAATAATTAATAATAATAATAATAACAATGATAATATTGATACAATTCATTGTTCAAATGGTTCTATTTTTTTGAAACATATTTCTAATGTTAATCTCATTGAGAAAATTAGAGGTTTCAAGTTTTTAATATATTTTCCATACATTTTATAATATATTTTCCATACATTTTATAATTATAATTATATAGTATATTTTTCGTAAATATTTTAATATGTACATTTGTATATACACATATGTATAGTAATAAATATCAATAAATAATCAATAAATAATCAAAGATCACTAATCCGTAGTTAAAAATCACTAATTAATAAGTTCAGTTCAGTTCAGTTCAGCTCGGTTCAGTTCAGTTCAGTTCAGTTCAACTCGGTTCAGTTCAGTTCAGTTCAGTTCAGCTGAGTTCAGTCAATCGGAACAGACCCTTATCTTCACTATATAAAGTAATAATAATACTCATCAATTATTGGAAAACCGAAAGTATTATAACTGCCGCTTGCCAATTTAGACCCCAATGAGACTGATAGCTAGCACTCCTAGCAGAATTGCAGGGTCATTCAATATACTAGTAAAACTTAGGAGTTCAAGCATATTACACGTCTAGCCTTGATTTATGAATCAAGCCTTTTAGGGAATTGAAATTACAGCAACTTAAAGAGAAACTGAAAGAAATGTATCCTCGATTGTGTAACTTCAATTACTAAATATTATTACGTATAAAGATCATAATGTTCATCAATTTTTTTGATCTTCGTCTTGTTATAGACCAATTATGATAGATATATGATATGGTATGTTTCATCAAGAGAAGAATGAAGCCTAATTTTTTTCATATATATTTTAAGATTATGTATTAAATGTAGGTTATTAACTATTTTAAGAAAATAATATTAGACACACTTTCAAAATATGTCAGAATATTATATTAGTTTATGTCGTGGTTAATGAATTTTTTTTTTCGTGCAGGCAGATGCACGGAGCATCGTGCGTACTTTTTTTTTTTTTTTTTTTTTTTTTTTTTTTTAAGGCGAAATTAACATTAACTTGTTTTGTAATGAACATATGTCTGTTTTGTAAAGAACATCCAATTTTATATGTTTTTTGTTGTAAATCTAAAGAACATATGTAATATTAATAAAGAACATGATAATACTAAAGAACAATATTCATATAGTAAATGTACATTTGTTATAAATAATCATGTAAGCATATGAAAAAGAGCATTATACTGTATTATAATGTACATTGTATTATTCCCCTAAAAATAAAAATAAATAATAAAAAAAAAAGACAACACAAAAATTATGTACATTGTATTATATTCTAATGAACATATATGTTATAATGTTGCTTACAAGTTTAATGTACATTTTATTATTTGGATCATGAAAGTATATATGAAAAAAAATGTTTTATTGTATCTTAATGTACATTGTATTATTTGGATCTACAACTTATTTTGAATTTGTCTGTTTCCTTGCTTTCTTCTACCAAAATCTCTTAATTGGTCAATCTTCTTCAAGAACTTCATTTTATTTCTCATTGCAACAACAAAATCATTGCACATAAATCGCAAATTAATTCCCAATTAAACTAAAAATTACAATTTTCAACAAAATTTTTTTTAAAAAAAACACTCAACTCAAAACAAACAAGTAAAAATGTCAAATCTGGTCTTACCTTTCGTTTTTATCTGTCATCTTGAACAATTTTGGACACAAAATTTTGAATTTTTTGTAATTTTGCTTGAGGTTTGAGGAATTTAAATGAGTTTGAAGTTTTTTTGGAGAAAGAAAGTGAACTTTTGGTTAAAAAAATGATTTGTAATTAATGTATCGTAAATAAATCATTACAATACTTTTTATCTATTTTCTTATATACAAAATTTCTTTCAAAAAAAATATATATATACAAAATGTTGCACAAAAATCTCGTGTACATTATAAATTAACACTATGTTCTTTTATATATATTTTCATTTACATTATAAATGAACACTATGTTCTTTTATATGCCAATGTACATTAGAATATACCTGCATGTACATTCCGCCTTTTTGTAGTTTTAGAGCAGATCGTGCATCCGTCTGCACGAACCACACTTTGCATTGTTAATTGAACACCTTTAAATTCAATGTTTAGAATCATGAACATAAGCATCAAATACAAACCTCAAAATAATTCTACTTAGTATACCAACTACTAATAAACTGCTAAAAATTAGTGCCCAATATGACATTTTGCTCCTAATCAGTTTCCCCATCACATCTCCCCTAAATCAACAAGAGTCCTATTAATAAATCGTATCTCCTAGATTATCGATCAAAAAATATCAATGCATACAATAACCTATTCCAAGTATCCGGAACTCCCGGAAGGCACCAATGTGTACAATCTGCATAATTCTTGAGATTATTGTCATACTTTTCGGTTAGCATATTCGGATCCTTGAACCTGTACAAGGATGGGTGTGCATCAATTCTATACTCGGTCAACTTAGTTATGTTCAAGTACTTCACCTGTATTTTACTTATCTGGCTTAACACGTTCTCGACTACATTGACCATAGACTTTGGGAAAACCGGTACGTATAATTCATCCATTATTAGTTGGGTCTTGTTATAGCACCATTGATCATATTGTGGAAATTTGTGTGGTGCCGAAATGCTCCTAAACAACACTGTTGTTTTCTTTGAATCAACATTTTTCTCAATCCATTTTGCCCATGTTTTTAGGCCATGTCCATAAGCTAGCTCTATCGGCATATCCTTCATTAACTTTCCCCTATATTCGAATAACTCCCATCTAGAAAAAAAAAAATAAATAAAAAAAAATAAATAAATTATAAAATTAAAAAAATTAATAATAATTATGGCTTTGTGGTTATATACACAAAGATGCATGCACGTATACTTAACAAAATAATGCAGCTTTCGTTAAACAATTAAGTTACATACTAATTGATAAAATTCAATATTGTTCATATGTGTGCTTGACGATAGTGCAAAAAGTTAGTAAAAAAGTTATATAGAAACGGCCACAATGTAAAGTTCTAATAATGTTTTATATTCTTTTGCGTATGTAATGTAACCTAGCTACCATGAGTTTGTTTTATATTATACATTTGAAGTTCTTATGTCAAGAATGAGTTCGAGATCATAAATAAATTATGAAACATACAAGATTACTCATAATAATAAGAAGTACAATTATGTTGTGTCTTGTTTTCTTTTTAGACTCTGGTCTAAACTCTTCTTCTGCTATTTACCGAACTTAATTATAGTATTTGCTTATATTTATTAAACATATATAATTTTACTCAAAATCAAATTATTCTAATGAAATAAGAGTCAGGTCTTGTTCACTTCATATGATATATAAATATATTACTAAATTGCTTTTGTTATATAGTGGTTATCTATTGATAATTTGTTAAACTATAAATTTAAGGGATTGAGGTAGTATTATATAGGTATGAAAGATTAATTATCAAGCAAAATTGTAAATTATAATGCAATTGATAATTATCCATACGCTTTAAATCTTCCACGTTGATCCCACCAATGCCCTGAGTTGAAAACCATAATATCTGCTCCAATCCACTTCTTTGAATTAGTTGATATATCATCAAGCACAAGAACCTTTTTGCCACTTTCATGGTTATCGTTGAGTTCAACGAGAAATGGACTCCAATAAAACTCTAGAGTGAAGTTGTATTCCTATAATAAAACAACAAATGATAGTGTTACATTTATAAAATTATTAGACATTGACTATATCCTAGCTAATAAATGAAATTCTGAATTTCCTCATACATATATATACCTTAGCCTTCCATATTGTCTTGTAATTCCTTTTTTCTTCGACCTTGGCTGTCGTAGAAGGAACGGAGAAGTAGAGAAGGCAAGCAAGAGATTGCCACATGTTTCAATTTAGCGAATCGCCTACTAAGATCATCCTCTTGTTCCTCAATCTTTCAAGCATATATGTTCCATTAAACCTAGAATTGAAGTTCAAAGAGAATAATCATGTTTACAATGTTCGATACGTACTTATGTTAGTTATGTAGTCTAATATTTACGTGTAGTAGTTTTACAATGATCAATAGCATTGCTAGTAGCTCTGCCCACTCGCTTGTTTATAAATTATGGACAACCTTTCCAATGCAAAGCATTAAAGCGCAAGAATATTTCCTACAAATTTTTGTGATGTGATCATGTGAAGTTGTGTATTAGGTAAGATTAATGTGGATTGCGATAACTTTAGGACAAAATTACATGATTAAGGGAATAAGCAAGCTCTAACATATATTTAATGATAAGTATAGTTAGGATTATTTAAGGTACATGTGAAAGTAGTTGTCTAAAGTAGTAAAAATTCTAATATGGTCAGCTTCATTATAATTATCACTATACTTCAATATGATTGGCTAATTTTTCCTTCCTTAAATAATAAGTCAAACCTTGTTTTAAATTTTTTCTATTTTAAATTCTTTTCTATTTTCCAGAAATTATTTTTTGATTTTCAGAAATTATATGTAGTATTTTTAATTTTTTTTGAAATTATTTTGTTAAAATCATCTTTTATTTATCCAAAAAAAAGATTAAATTTAAAAAATCAAAATCAAAATTTGTTCTTCAGTGTTCTTCGTTGTTCTTCAACCTTCTTCAATGTTTTTCATCTAAGATGAATTTACTGCATATGATTTGTGGATACGATCAATTTATTGCATATGATTTGTAATTGGCTAGCTAGAACTGGACGACATTCTATTTATGTCAACTTTATTACTCCGTATTTGGAAATTGTGCATAATGTTTGCTGATTTAAAAAACTACGTGATGTATAATGATTTTCACAAAAAACACTAAATAATAATTATTTCCTTCTATGTATCCATTATTGATGGCATAGTTGCACACAACAATCCCTACCACCATAGACAAATTAACATATTTGCCTTATTACAAATTACCCTCTCTCTCTCTAATGTTAACTTGGGTAGGAAGTAAGGACAACTTTTCTTTGGGTGGGTAAGGGGATTAAATAGGGTCTTAAGGGATAGAGCTAGCGAGGAGAGAGGAGGAGGTTAGGAATGAGAAGTCAAGTGGGGAATGATTTGACGGAGTAATAAAAAATTGGAAACGAAAGGAATAGGGGAGAGGAGGTTTAAGTGGTAGTATGATAGTCATGCTATATATTGAGATTTCAAGAAGGACCCCATATATATATACTCCCTCCGTTTCTTTTTACTCGCAACAAATATGGGAAAAACGGACTCCTAGGCAAAATATTAAAAGCATGATTAATGAAAAATAAGGGCATACATTTAAGTGTTAATATTACCCTAAAAAAAAGGGGAAAAAAAAAAGAAAAATCAAAGTTTTAATTTACGTACAACTCAGCAGCTGAAATCACAAAACACCACCACCTATCACCACCACAATACCACCCAACACCACCACCTAACACCACAAAACCACTCAACCCCACCACCTAGCAGTGCGGAACCACCCAACAACACCACCCACCACCACAACCATAACCATAACCAAGCTCCACAAAACAACCACAACCCACCACCATCAATCACCACATTATCCACCACCCACGAACCTAGAACCATAAAAATTTCAACCGATGAACCCAAAACCACAGCCTACCACCACCCACAACCCCAAACCCACAACCCACGAACCCAGAATTCACGAATCCACAACTCAGAACGCGACCCACAACCCAGAACCCACAACTCAGAACCCGAACCCACAAACCCACAACTCCACAACCCTCGAACCAACAATCCATGAACTTAAGACCCAAGAATCCCGCCCCTGATAAAAAACGCAACCCATTATCATAATTTAAGGCTTTAATTGGTCAAATTTAACCATCAAATTTAACATTCAAATTTGAGCTTTACCACCAAGGACGAAATAAAAACTGAAATGGAAGAGAGCGAAAATGGAGGCGGCTAGAAGCAAGGGGACATCGGCCATTGAATGCCGGCGACGGTGGTGGTCTCCATGGAAGATTGCGGTCGAATTGAGGGTAGATGAACAAAGAGAGAAATTTCTTGGATGATGAATAGAGTATGGAGATCAATGGTAGGTGGTGGTGGTGGTGGATGTAGATGATGCTGAATTTGGATGGAATGAGAATTATTTTGGTGGAAATAGTTAAGTTAATTAATGTTAAGGTTTAAGTTAATGATAAAATTATTAGGTTAGTTTAAGATGTTTTCAAAAAAGTAAGGTTAAATTTGTAAAGTCACACTAAAAACTTACTATAAAAGGGAAAGAAAAGTATGTTGTGAGTATTATGTAACGACCATTTTTAGTAATTGTTGCGAGTAAAAAGAAACGGAGGGAGTATATATATATATACATAAGTGAAAGCGTAGTTCCACGCAATTAAACTTTCACTACTAGAAACACAAGCAATTTCTGACGGACTAGTTTCGTCGGAGACGAAATTCCGCTGGAAAAACGAAAATTTCCGACGGATTTTAATTCCGTCGAAACTTTCCGACGGATTCAACAACTCCGTCAGAAATCTGTTGGAAATTTTTGACGGAAATAAAATCGGTCGGAATATATGTGCTTTTCGACGGATTTTTCCGTCGTATATTACAATTCCCAACGGAATATAAATCCGTCGGAAATTCCGTCGGAATATAATAAATTTTTTTTTTTACCAAACCCTAAAACCCCTTTCCCCCTTCTATTTTCGCCACTATCTTCTTTTCTCTTCTCCTTCTCGTTCTCTCTCCTCTTCTCCTCTCCTCTCTCCTTCGTTCCCTGTCCTCTTTTACTCTTCTCCTTCCCTTTCTCTCTTCTTGATTTTTTCGGTGGTCTCTTCTCCCTTTTCCTACTCTTTTTCTCTTCTCTTTCCTTTATTTTTTCGGTGTTAATGTGTTCTTTCTCATCGCCGTCGTACGTGGAGGTGCGGGTTTCTTTAGAAGTTAATGGTTTTTTAGGTCAAATTCAACCATGAAAACTCTAGATCTAGAGTTTTTATGGTCGAATTTGGCCATCTTACAAAATTCAAGGTGACATTCAAAGCAAAATTCAATTTTAGAGGTATGTTTTCTTGTTTTTAATTTTTTTGCTTAGTTATTTTGTTGATTTTTGGATTGTAGTAGTGGTTTTGGGCAGTCGTGATAGGAGATTTAAGGTGGCTAGTTAGTTGTGGTGGGCGGTTTAAGGTGGGCAGTTTGTGGTTTTGGGAGGTCGTGGTGGGCGGTTTAGTTTGGGTGGTTTTAGGGTGTTAGATCTGGGTTTTGTTTGGGTGGTTTAGATGGGTTTAGGTGATAATCTGGGTTAGTTGGGTGGTTTTAGGTGGGTTCGGGTTAAGGTGGTCGATATGATGCGTGGGTTTGGGTTAGGGTTGGTTAAGGTTGAGTGTTTGGGTCAGGTGGGTTAAGGTGGGGGATCTGGTGGGTTTAGGTGGTGCATCTGGAGGGTTAAGGGGGGTTAGTTGGTTAGGCATGGTGGTAGTGGGGGCTGCCAGTGGTGGTGCATGGTTTTTTTTTTCCTTAGATTTTTCGACGAAACTTCCCTTGAAAATCTCGGACATTTTTGACGGATTTTTCCCATGCTAGAAAATCCCTTCCGACAAAAAATATCGTCGGAAAAGACTTTTTTCCCACCAACCCATTTCTGACAACCATTTCCGACGGAAACAGGTTTTTCGACGGATTTCAGGGTGTTTTCGAAGGAATTATTCTGTCAGAATTAAGATGTTTTCTAGTAGTGTTTCCTAAAAGACTAGGCAGTTTAATATGATGCTTTAATTTTGAAATAGAAGTATGTACTTAATTAAAACTAGGAATCTAAACAAAAAAGAAGCCATCACAATCGATGACAATCGAATTTTAACCTACTTAATTTAGGAGCTATATGTACAATAGCACTCCCAACCTTGTTGAATAAAGTTTTACGTACTCATTAAGATCATTAAACTATCACAAACTATTGGGTGCAGACGTCCACACCCATAGTTTTGTGCGCGAGATGACGATGACGATGAAGACGACGATGACGATGAAAACGACGACAATAACGGTGGATGACGACGATGACGATCGACGATTGAAAACCTAGATTTGAAGCAACGGCTGGTATAGTGGAGTTCCCTGTTGGTTTATGCGCTTGGGCACTCCGCTTAGATACGCGTCTGGCCGTGCCTGCGGCTGGGATCCGGCAGAAGCTACATTGTGGCTGTAAAGTGTGCTCGTAGCAGGGCAGCAGTAGAGGAGGGGTGGTGGCTCATAGCACAGCAACAACAGGGGAGGGGTTGTGGCTCGTTGCAAGGGAGAAGTAGGGGAGGGTGGTGACCTACGGGCAACATCAGTGGAGGGGTGGTGGCTCGTAGGGCAGCAACAGGGGAGGTTACAGTGGTGGCTCGTAGAGCAGCAGCAAGGGAGGTTAGGGTGGTGGCTGGTTGAGTGTGGCGTGAGGTTACGATCGTGAGGTTATGGTCGTGGTTTGTTGGATCTTGAGTGGGACATGGTGTGAGAAACAAATTAAGAGAAAGAAATAAATATAGTATTATCATATTACTAACAAATAACTCATATAAGCTAATTGATGTCTGATATTAGTCAACATTAGGGACATATAAGATATTAATAAAAACGTATAAGCCAGCAAAAGGAATCTATCAGCCAACAACAGATACATAAAAGCCAACAAGAGGAGTACATCAGCCATCAAAATATACTTATCATCCAACAGAAGGAACATATCAGGCAATAAATGAAGCGAATGAATCAACCAATAAAATGATGAAATCAACAAATAAAAGCAACAGGTAAGCAAACAAAATAAACATTTCAGCCAACAAAATAAAACATATAAGCCAACAATTAAAATATACATATCAACCAACAAAATAAATATGAGCCAGTTAAAGAAACATATAAGCCAAATGATGTATGATATCATCCAACAAAAGAAATCTATCAAATTTTTTTACAAAAAAATATATTAGCCAACACAAAAATAATATCAGCCAACAAATGAAACATATCAACCAACACATGAAACATATCAACCAACAAGTAAAACATATCAGCCAAGCCAGTCGCATGTAAATTTGCATGCGGAAATCTGCACGCAATAGCTTCTTTTAAACTATCAAGCTAAGTATTGGTTTTTTTTTAACAAGAAAAATGAAGGAAATTATAAACAAAATAATGTTGCTTCAATTCCTGTAATAAATTTCTCTATAATATAATTATTTCGGTCTTCCACCCTATTTCAATTATTTAGTTGCCTTATTATGGTAAACTAGTGAGTAACTCGGGCGTTGCCCCGGGTTTCTACTGTTGTCGACGTACAATCGATAAATTTGTGTAAACGGTTTTCAAAACTGTAATTGTCATTGTCAAATCATAATTGAGTTATTCTTTGAGTATCTTTTTTTTTTTATTGAATATTGTGATTTACACTTATATAATTATTTTTACTTATTAATAACATAGTTGATCATTGGCTTGCATGGCTATATAGTCATCTTTGATAAGAGAGGTTGAGGGTTCGAACCTCTTTTATCCTTATGTTTTTATATTGAGCGATGTTGGTTGCTTGTGTGCTGTGACATTGTTTGGGTGATGATGTGTCATCATGAAATGTTGAGAAGATGACGTGGCGGGACTATGTGGCAAATCAACGTTCTTATGAACGCCTTTTAATAGACCAGTATAGATGAGAAGCCCGACTTTATCATCATAATAAACAAAAGTCGTACCTTTAATGCCATTTCTGTTAATAAATCAACAAATAAATTCAAATTAGCATGACATTTTCATAAACTAATTATGGTCCCACATTTTTAATAAAGAAAATTGTTGAATTATTTACAGAATGCCACTAGATATATGGTTTTTTTTTAATCATAATACATTTAAATTGTATTTTTCCATGTTATACCCTATTCATAAATCAATTTGACTAAAGGACGGATACATAAATTACAATGTAATTTTAGTTTTAAATTATTTGCATAAGGTAATTAATATAGTGCATAAAAGAAAATCTTAAATTTGGGAATGACTTATATACTCTATCATTAACTTTAGCGTCTAAAAACAATAAATTTGTATTTATCGATTCCTTACTTACTCAAATAATAGAACCTATGTGTATTTGTTTATGAAAACAAAAACTGTAATACTACGACAAAGTTATTAACAAAACCATAAAAGTAGGTAGTTATTCAGCCAAATTATATTAGCTCTAGGTAGATTTTCATGTATCCTTTAATATAAAACCAAACTATACTTACAATGGTATATTACAATCACGAGCTTCCCATCTCCATTTTTGGTACTCCGAATCCGGCCTCCCGTTATTTTTGCAGCTCATCTTCTCCTCGACGAATGGACACTTTACTGAATCATAGCTAGGAATTTCTTCAGGATTATAAACCCATCTCCCCTCAAATATATTGCACTTCTTTCGACTTTTGGTTTTCATCTTTTCCATCCCATTAAGGGTGAAGTTTGAAGGGTTAATCGAAATAATTGATGGAATTGATTTAAAACGAGTTACCATAGCATTTCTAGCTGATGAATAATAACTCAGGTTTTTGTGAGCATTGTCAACATATAGAAAAAAGACTAGGAACCCAATTAAGGTTACAAGTAAGTAAAGTTTCCATGTATACAAAATGTAGGGCTTGGATTCCATGACTTAACATTAAAACGTAACGTTTTTTGGTTGCCTAAATAAAATGTGTTAGAACTTAGAGTTCTATAAATTGTATGTATATATATATAGTATCAGAAATAATTCTATAATTGGTAATATATACATAGAATAGTAGGTCAACTTTGTATTTTAGGTCTATCTATTTAATGATTTTTCACATGCACATCAGCACATGCATGTGGTTAGTAATATGGCAAGTGCTAATTATTCAACTTATTATCTTAATTACCTGTCTAAAAACCTACTTCCGCGCTTTTGAAAAATGATTAGATTAATTCCTACTTGCTACTATATACCATGATCTTACAAATATTTTCTATAAATATTAATAATAAAAAAAATGAGACTCTTGGTCTTATTAGTACATGAATAATTTTACGTGGACCATTTGATTTGAGCTGAAGAAAAGTACAGCTCACTCAATTAATTACACTTAGTTTGCAATGTAAGTTGATTAGTAGAAAATGTAGAAGTATAACTTTATTGTTATAATACCAGTAACAAGTGGGGAATGAATACAAGAATCGTATTACTTAGATCCATGCAATCAAATTGTAACCAAACTAGGTTAGTTCCCGTGCCACGTACGGTAATTTTTAATAATCATTATTAAACTATCATTATAATAAGTTTTTATAAAGCAAAAAAATAAAAAAAATAAAAAAAATTCTAAAACTATTGACAAATTTTGAGCAAAATAAAGGATTACGTAAGATATATTAGATATAAAATGATGTTGAAAATTAGTAAAATAAAGGAATTCACAAATTGTGAGTTAAGAAATTTTTAATAGCTAAAATATATGTCAAATCTTTTTTATTTTAAGTAATTATATCGTATAAGATTAGAGAATTATTTTTGTAAATAAATTTTGTTTCTTTAATTAAATTTTATTCAAAAAAAACTAAGAACATACCAGAAAATAACACGTGTCATTGTTGGTGTGTCTTTTAGTATATAGTTATTGATTGTCCAAATAAAAGTTTAAATATAGAGCAAACCTTCTTAGAAGGATCCCTCATTTAATTAGCAGGTACACTCTAAAGAAATGAAGTCAAAATACTAGTAGGCCAAACTAGATTGGACAGGCGATACTAGATAGAGACGAGGGACTCGAAACGATACTACCTTTATCCCAAACTAGAGCCCTATTTATCTTTTGTACTTCCCCATTTACCTTTTATTGCAGAGTTAAGTATAAAACTGGCAGGGCCGTCCCAATAAAATTGGAGGCCCTGTGCAAAATATAGGCATGAGGCCCTGCCTCGTAACCTATACTCTTAAATTCCTAATTTGTACGAATTATGTAACAATTAAAGGTCATCAACCATTCAATCTTCCAGTCTTTTACATAATAAAATAAATTTTAAAAAATAATAATAAAAAACAAAAAAAACAAAAAAACCCTGCTACTGAAACAAATTTTTTGCACACGTTATACAAGTATACAACATTAAAACCTAACCATGTACAGTAATAAGTTAGACAAAAGCATTAATTTTTTTATTAAACAAAATAACAAACTATTTATAGTTTGTTGAAGCATAATGATTTTGATGATGAGGAACTTGAACTAAAAGCAAACTCAACTAATAAAGATTTACTAGTGTGTGATTAGTCAAGGTGCAGAATAATCTTGGTGATTGAAGAACCATCTGAATCTAAGAAGAGACATGAAGAAGATCTTTATTGAAGAAGTTAAACAAACCAGAGGAAGAGTTCTCTAACAAGAACTAAGTTCCCTAACAGGAACGTTCCCTAACAGGAACTTGAAGACTAGCAGTTAAGTTCTTTGGTGGAACTTGATATGCTTGGAGCCCAAGTAATTCATCTGATCAGAGTACGGCGCAGCAATAATAGTTAAGGTTTTATTCTTAGAAATTATTGTTAATATGGTAAGTAGGTTAGTGCACGAAATTTATTAGAAACGTGATAAGTTTGCTTGGTAAATAAAATAAATATGGAAAATAATAAAAGATAGATTTTAGGAAAAGTTTTTCTAAAAAGATCATTTTTCTCTAAAGTCGGTTTATTAAGAAAGATAAGTTTTCTTAATAAATATCTTTTATACTTATTTTCAGAAAAGACTTTATTTCACTTGATTTACTAAAACCGTGTTTAAAAGATAAGTCAAGTTAACATATTTATCTTTTTAGAAAACCTACCTTCTATACAAGTGTTACTTGTATAAATAGTAGAGAGCAAAATGATTTAGGTTTTTGTAAGTTGATGCGTGAAAAATCACAGTGCTTTAACTAAGTAAGTTTACCAAGCTTTTAACTTATTATATTGGTTTCGGATTTCGTGCATTGCTTACCTATCATAATAGGCGTCTTATATTTGTATTGGTTGGGTTATTTGGGTGATTTTTATAGTTTGTGTTACATACAGTTTTGTGTAAGCTTCTTGGTGAGGCTGTGAGTTTTGTACTGGGGTGGTACGAGTGTTTTGTACTTTTGTAGTACAAGTAGTACTTTGGTAGTACGAGTGAATCTAAGTGTGGTGCTTAGATTGGGTAGGATAGGGTCCTTTCAAGTAGCAAGTCCAGTGAGGAACTTGTGAAATAAATGTTTGTGTCTAATAGGTTGTAACTTGGTGTTTGCCCTATTATAGTGAAGTGTTTTGTGTTTGAAATCCCTAAGGTAGGGTCGAGGTTTTACTTCCAGTTGGGCCCTGGAAGGTTTCCTCGTAAAATCTGTGTGTTTGTTTAATTCCTTTACGCATTGTTTATTTATTCGCAAAAAGTAGTCATTAGGAACTCTATACAATACCCCCCCTCTTGTATTAATCGTCTCAACTAACAATTGGTATCAGAGCAAGGTACTCTCGTATAAGCGAATAACTTTGCTGAGTAAGTTCCTGGAGAGATGAATACAACGAGAAACTTGAAGAAGGGTATTCTACCCAACGTCCACCCATGTTCAATGGTAAGTTCTACACCTACTGGAAGAACAGGATGGAGATATTTATTAAGGCAGAAAATTACCAGGTTTGGCGTGTTATTGAAGCTGGTGATTTTGAAATAACCATAACCAATGAAAAGAAATAGGTAGTTCCTAAACCTATTTTTGATTATGATAAAGAAGATTATCAGAAACTTGAATTGAATGCTTTAGCCATAAAGTATTTGCATTGTGGACTTGGACCTCATGAACATAATCGTATCATGGGATGCAAGTCTGCTAAACAGATTTGGGATCTACTAGAAGTAACTCATGAAGGTACAAATGAGGTAAAACGTTCTAAAATTGATCTGTTGATGTCTAGATATGAAAGGTTTGAAATGCAATCAAAGGAAACTATAGAGGAAATGTTTACTAGGTTCAATGAAATTATTAATGAACTGAATTCCCTTGGCAGGCACATTCCGATTGATGAACAGGCTAGGAAGATCTTGAGGTGTCTACCACAAGATGAACGATGGAGGTCGAAGGTTACTGCTATGTAGGAAGCTAAGGACTTCACAAAGTTCAACATGGAACAACTAGCTGGATCATTGATGACTCATGAACTACATCTGAGTTCCAACTCTAAAAGTTCCAAAAACAAGAGTCTGGCTCTTAAGGCTCAAGACTCAGAGGAATCAGAAGCTGATGAGGAAGAAATGGCAATGATAGTAAGAAAGTTCAAAAGGATGATAAACTACAAGAAGTTCGATAGGAACAAGAAATATGCAAGTTCCAGAAACACAACATGTTTCAAGTGCGGCTCAAAAGATCACTTCATTAAAGATTGTCCATTACCAGACGATGAGAAAGGAAAGACTAAGGGCAAGGAGCAATCCAAAGAGTCAAGGGTCTATAAACCTTATTTCACCAAGGACAACGTGAAGAAAGCCATGTTAGCTGCTTGGGGAGATTCAGATTCTGAGGAAGAGGAAGAACAACCACCAGAGGAAACTTCCCATCTATGTTTGATGGCTAAAATTGATGAAAAGGCAAAGCTGAAGGAACTAGAGTCTGAGGTATGGTTTTCTCGAAAAGAACTTAGACATTTCTCTAAAGAAAACTTAATATTAGCTGTCTTGGAAATTCAAGAAGAACTTAAAGATTTGCATAAAGCTAAACATAAAAGTGATGAAGCTTTGGTTACTTTTAAAGAAAACAGCCAGTGGGTTGATAATCTGAAATTTGATATTCAATATAGATTCTTTAGTCTATTCGATGATAATAATTATTTAAAAGAAACTATAGACAGGTTAAAACATGATAACATAATGTTAAATGTGGAACTATCCTTGATGAAACTCTGTCTGAATGCCCCTGATTCTGAAGTTCCTCCACTTGCTCAATATCCTAATTTTGAAAAATTGAAATCTGACTTAGAAAATATAAAAGCGGATAAATCAAGACTTGAGGGGGAACTTGAGAAAGCCAGGAAAGGCAAACAACCTGTAGATTACAGAGTTCCTGACTGGATCACCAAAGCTCAAACCAAAAGAACAGAAGGTTTGGGTTTCAAAAAGAAGTTCCTAAAAAAAAAAGAAGTATGTGGACCTGCCTAGTAGTATAGTTTTCTATTTCTGTGGAAATACTGGACAAAAACAAGTTAAGTGTCCTAAGAAAGAAATTAGTACTCAAAAAAACAAAAAGCATATAGAACAGATTTGGATCGAAAAGAATAAACCTACTGTTGTTACACAGGAACCCAAGGAAACCTGGGTTCCTGAACCTAATGTTTGATTTCTCATGCAGGTTCCAGTGAGGGCGAAAAACACTTGGTACCTCGACAGTGGTTGTTCTAAGCACATGACTGGAGATAAATCTAGATTTCTCTCACTGGATGCCTACTATGGGGGAACTGTGACCTTTTGTGATAACATGACTGGAGATATAGTTGCTATTGGAAAAGTAAGGAGGTCAATTTCCCATGCAATTGATAATGTATTTTTGGTCGAGGGCCTCAAACACAACTTATTAAGTATTTCACAATTTTGTGACAAAGGTAACTCTGTAAGCTTTACTTCTAATAAGTGCAGAATCATTCATAATGACATTGGGAACATCATCTTAGAAGGAATTTGTAAAGGAAACACATATGTTGTTGATCTTAACGAAGTTCCTAATAACAGTTTAACATGTCTTAGTGTCATTGAGAATGATCCTTTATTATGGCACAAAAGATTTGGACATGCAAGCTTTACTCTACTTGATAAATTGAGATCTAAGGAACTAGTGGAAGGTCTTCCATGTATTAAGTTCCTATATGACAAAGTGTGTGATGCTTGTGTTAGAGGAAAACAGACTCGAGTTTCTTTCAAGTCCAAGAAAATGGTAAGTACCAAAAGACCTTTGGAACTTGTTCATATGGATCTATGTGGTCCTATGAGAATCCAAAGTAGAAGTGATAAGAGATATGTTATGGTTATTGTTGATGACTTTTCAAGGTTTACTTGGGTTTTCTTTCTTGTGAGTAAAGATGAAACATTTGATGAATTTGTAGCTTTTGTAAAGAAAGAACAGAGAAGAACAGGCAATCCATTGATACACCTCAGATCAGATCATGGCACAGAATTCAAAAATTCAAAATTTGATGAATTCTGCACTGAACATGGAATGGAACACAACTTCTCTGCCCCTAGGACCCCTTAACAAAATGGAGTGGTGGAACGCAAGAACAGAAGCCTTGAAGATATGGCTAGAACAATGCTGATCTCAAGTGGTTTGTCTAGGAACTTCTGGGCAGAAGTAGTAAATACAACATGTTATATTCTTAACAGAGTATCAGTTAGAGCCATTACCAACAAAACTCCTTTTTAGCTGATAAAAGGGAGAAAACCTAATATCTCTTACTTTAGATCTTTTGGTTGTAAATGTTTTGTTCATAACAATGGTAAAAGGAACTTGGGAAAGTTTGATGAACGTAGTGATGAGGCTGTATTCTTAGGATATGCCTCTAATAGTAAAGCATATAGAGTTTATAATAAAAGGACAATGTGTGTTGAGGAATCTGTACATATTACAATTGATGAAACTGAACAGTCTTTAAATGATGTACATGAGTGTGATAATGATTTTGAAATTGGACTTGTCCGCAAGACAGATCCAGATGAAAAATCAATATCATTGTAGAAGCAGCAAGTGGAAATTGGTGAGCAAACGAATCTGGAAGCAAATGAAGTACCAGAAGCGGAGAATGCTTCAGGATTTCCTGTTCAAGAACAAGATCAGAATCAGATGAGGAGAATCCTGTTGAAGTTCCAACTGAGGCTCAAGAACAAGTTCCTACAGAAGAACAAGTCAACAATGATCAGGAAAGATTGTATCCAGTGAAGGAATTTACTCCTAAACGATGGAAACATCAGAAATCACATCCTGTTGATGCAATCATGAGTGATATTACAAAAGGAACTCAAACTAGATCTCAGCTTAGGAACTTTTGTGCATTTTATGCTTTCCTACCTTCTATGGAACCTAAGAATTAGGTTGAAGCTTTAACTAACGCAAACTAGATTAATGCTATGCAAGCTGAACTAAATGAATTTGAAAGAAATAAAGTATGGCATCTGGAACCTAGACCCAAAGATAAGAAGACAATAGGTCTAAAGTAGGTGTTTAGGAACAAGCTAGATGAGCATGGTATTATTGTCAAAAATAAAGCAAGACTAGTTGTACAAGGTTTCAATCAACAAGAAGGAATAGACTATGTAGAAACATTTGCTCCAGTAGCCAGGTTAGAGGCTATTCGTTTACTTATTGCTTTTGCTGCTTATATGGGATTCACGTTGTTCCAGATGGATGTAAAATGTGCATTTCTAAATGGATTTCTAAATGAAGAAGTCTATGTGGAACAACCTCCTGGATTTTAAAATCCAGAGTTCCCAAACCATGTCTACAAGCTTGACAAAGCTCTTTATGGGCTGAAGCAAGGTATGAAAGATTGTCAAAGTTCCTATTACAAAATGATTTTCAACGTGGAAAAATAGATAAAACATTGTTTTTAAAATCAAATGGAACAGACATATTAGTTGTACAAATTTATGTTGATGATATTTTGTTTGGTGCAACTAATGAATCTTTGTGCAAGTATTTTGCTGACTTGATGAGTGGAGAATTTGAAATGAGCATGATGGGAGAATTAAATTTCTTCCTTGGACTGCAAATAAAGCAATTTGAGAAAGGAATCATGATCCATCAACAAAAGTATATCAAGGAACTGATCAAGAAATACAAACTTGAAAATGCTTAGACAAATGATACTCCAATGGGTATTGCAACCAGATTGGATGATGATCCATCTGGAACTTGTGTTGATCAACCTATGTACAGAGGTATGATAGGATATTTACTTTACTTAACAACTAGTAGACCTGACATATCTTTCAGTGTAGGTTTGTGTGCCAGGTTCCAAGCAAACCCAAAGGAGTCACACCTGAAAGCAATAAAGAGAATCCTTAGATACTTAAAAAGAACTGATGACTTGTGTCTCTTCTATCCTAGAAGTGACTTATTTGACTTACATGGCTTTACTGATGCTGACTATGCAGGTGATTTGGTGAACAGAAAAAGCACTTCAGGTATGGTACAGTTCTTAGGACCTTGTTTAGTTTCTTCGAGTTTCAAGAAGCAAAACACAGTTGCTTTATCTACAGCTGAAGCTGAATACGTGGTAGCAGCAGCATGTTGCTCACAAGTACTTTGGATAAAGCAACAGGTTAGAGATTTTGGTCTTATTTTTGAATGTGTACCTATCTACTGTGACAACACAAGTGCCATATGTATTTCTAAAGATCCAGTTCAGCACTCTAAGGTAAAACACATCCACATTAGGCATCACTTTCTAATAGATAATGTGGAGCAAGGGAATATTAAATTGAAATTTTGTAGTACGGAATATCAACTTGCAGATATTTTGACCAAACCCTTGAACAGAGAAAGATTTGAGAAATTGAGACTGGAACTTGGAATGATCAAGCTAAATTGATTGCTTCTGAAGTTCCTAGATATGGCAAAGTCAAAAATAATGGAAATAGAGCGAAATGAGCATCTGACATAATTTTGGTGTGATAAGCATAGCTGAAGTGTCACCGTTGTTAACTACCAAAGGTAAGTTCATTAAACTGCTTAACTGTGTAAGTTATTAAATATGTACATTGCACATATGTAAAAAGCGTGTTCCAATTGTGTTTTTATAAAAATTTCTTTTAAGATTAATTGAATTTGAAAAGAAAAGTTTTTGAAAGATTCATCTAGTAATTTCAAAATTGAAAATTAATTGAATTTGTTCAATTAATGACTGAATAGTGAAACCTCTTAAATTCCTTCACACCGCTTCATTAATTATAAAAGCTGATTTCACCCACTTCTTTTACCTCACTGTCAAATCAATTAAACCCTTCTCAGTAAAAACTCTTTCAAACTTTAAAAACCTTCCTTAAAACAACAATGGTGATCATTGCTGAAATCGTCTCCTCAGAAAACTCTCAATACTCCAAAAATACAATTCAAGAAGAAACATCTCCCTTAGCCTTGGTGAACTACAAGTCATCCTCTACTTCAAACAAAACTCCCGAAAACCCTAGAAAATCACCTCCGAAACCAAAAGAAGTTGAAAGTAAGAGTGATAAAGGGGAATCCTCTGTCTCAAGTATTCTTCAAAGGCTAAAAGAGTGGAAAGAGAAGAAACAAAGTGGGAAGTCTCTTGAAGAACAAATTGAGGAAGTTGACGATTTTGCTCAGGGTAAAAATTCAAAAGAGACAAAAGAGGAGAACGAAGAGGAAGAAGATATGAGTGAGGAAGAAGAAGAAAAGGAAGAAGAGAACAATTCAGAAAAGGAAGAATCTGAAAAGGAAGATGAAGAAGAGGAAGTAACTGATCAAGCGAAACTCGAGTCACAGGCTGGAAGGTATGTAGTAGGACACCGCATTGATGTAGTTTGGTGTAAGAAAGCAAGATTTTTAGAATTTCTTGACTTAATCAAGTTTCAAGGTTGGGAATTTCTATTGTCTAGAATTTCAACAAACTATCTGTACCCTGTTGCTATGACTGAATTTTGTCAAAATTTTCAAGCAAAATTAGGGGTAATTTCGAGTGTTGTTAATGGGGTGAAAATTGAATTGAACATTGAAACCCTAGGTAAAATTCTGAAAACACCTACTGAGGGGTATGAGTCTTATATCAAAGGAAAGGGAAGTGTCAAAGTAGGTAATTATTTGACAAGGGACATTGTTGAGGCCTTAGGTGGTCAAAGGGAGAAGAAGGTCATGAGTCACAATGATCTAAGTCCCTTAAACAAATTGTTGTTTAATCTTGTGAAGAAGACTATTTTGCCTAGAACTGCTAAAAAGGGGGAAGCATGCTTGATGGATATGGCAATAATATCTTCTGCATTTCAAAGAAGATTAAGGTTAATTTTCCCTCTTTGATGTATCAGCATTTAGCACACTGTGTTCCTAGTAGGACAAAAGTGGGGTATGGAGCCATTTTGTCTACTGTGTTTGAGAATGCTGGAGTAGTTCTGAAGGGTAAATATGGGGCTTTGGATGAAAAGCCAGAAAATGTGATCAATGAGGAAACATTAGTTGGGTTAAGTTTGGAGGTTGTGCAAGGAAAACTTCAAAAAATAAAGAAGGGGGAGAAAAAGAAAGAAAAAGTGACAGGGAAGAGGAAAGAAAAGGCTGTGTCTGAGCAGCCTGTGAGAAAGAGCAGGAGGATTTCTGCCAGTGTTGTTCCTCAAACCAGTATGGAACAACCACTGGAGTTGGATGTTGAGGAAAATATCCTCAATGGGCAAGTTGCTAAATTGGTGGATAGGATGGAAAGGGTTGAGAATCAAATGAAGGATTTTGCTGGAAAACTTCAGATGCTGACCCTGGAAAAGTTGGTGCAAGAGCAGGGGAAGGAGTTAAAGGAACTCAAGAAGCTGGTGCTAAAACAGAATAAGGAACTTCAAGAGCAAAAGAAGTTTTAAGAGCAAGAACTGAACAAGGCTCTACAGGAACAGAAGGAGGAGTTCCTGGTGAAACTCAAGGGTCTTGAAGATAATATAGAAGCCTCTACACAACAGACAAAGGAGGACTACAAGAAAATTCTGGAGTTCCTTGAAACCTAGCCTACCCTATTCCCTTTCAATCTATATTTAGCCTAGCCTATTTTCTCTGTCTCAGTCATGAACAACTTTAATTTCTATTTTTAGTATTTGAACAATTAATTTTGATTGTAAATTGTCTAAATTGTTCAACTGGATGATAAATCTTTTGGTTTTTAATCAATAGTTGGAACTTTGCTTATTCTTGTGTGTTTATGTATGAATTGAACACTTATGCAGAAAGGTAGAATTTACTTGAGGTAGCTTAGCAGCGCTGCCTTCAGTTTCCCACACTCGATGAATTGCTTGTGGGGCTGTGGCTAGATGCTTAATAACTTGAAAAACAGGACATTTTGATAATGCCAAAAGGGGGAAAAGAAGAAGCAAAATTGGAGGCTATAGTTGTTCTAGGTTTTAGTTGATAAAGTATCAGAATTCTCTCTGATATGATGCTTGGGTAGTTTAGTTAGTTTTTAGTTTATTTCTGTATTTGCTTATTTTTGTTTTATTGTTTTTCGTTTAACTTCTGTTCTGTGAGTGTTTACTTTCTGCCAATATAAAAACAAAAATAAAAAAAATACGACCTTCTATTTTGTTTAACTTGTTCTAGAGTTTGCTTAAGTTTGTCATCATCAAAAAGGGGGAAATTTTTGAAGCATAATGGTTTTGATGATGAGGAACTTGAACTAAAAGCAAACTCAACTAATAAAGATTTACTAGTGTGTGATTAGTCAAGGTGCAGAATAATCTTGGTGATTGAAGAACCATCTGAATCTAAGAAGACATGAAGAAGATCTTTATTGAAGAAGTTAAACAAACCAGAGGAAGAGTTCTCTAACAAGAACTAAGTAACCTAACAGGAACGTTCCCTAACAGGAACTTGAAGACTAGCAGTTAAGTTCTTTGGTGGAACTTGATATGCTTGGAGCCCAAGTAATTCATCTGATCAGAGTGCGGCGCAGCAATAATAGTTAAGGTTTTATTCTTAGAAATTATTGTTAATATGGTAAGTAGGTTAGTGCACGAAATTTATTAGAAACGTGATAAGTTTGCTTGATAAATAAAATAAATATAGAAAATAATAAAAGACAGATTTTAGGAAAAGATTTTCTAAAAAGATTATTTTTCTCTAAAGTCGGTTTATTAAGAAAGATAAGTTTTTTTAATAAATATCTTTTATACTTATTTTCAGAAAAGATTTTATTTCACTTGATTTACTAAAACTGTGTTTAAAATATAAGTCAAGCTAACATATTTATCTTTTTAGAAAACCTACCTTCTATACAAGTGTTACTTGTATAAATAGTAGAGAGCAAAATGATTTAGGTTTTTGTAAGTTGATGCGTGAAAAATCACAGTGCTTTAACTAAGTAAGTTTACCAAGGTTTTAACTTATTATATTAGTTTCGGATTTCGTGCATTGCTTACCTATCATAATAGGCGTCTTATATTTGTATTGGTTGGGTTATTTGGGTGATTTTTATAGTTTGTGTTACATACAGTTTTGTGTAAGATTCTTGGTGAGGCTGTGAGTTTTGTACTGGGGTGGTACGAGTGTTTTGTACTTTGGCTATACAAGTAGTACTTTGGTAGTACGAGTGAATCTAAGTGTGGTGCTTAGATTGGGTAGGATAGGGTCCTATCAAGTAGCAAGTCCAGTGAGGAACTTGTGAAATAAAGGTCTGTGTCTAATAGGTTGTAACTTGTTGTTTGCCCTATTATAGTGAAGTGTTTTGTGTTTGAAATCCCTAAGGTAGGGTCGAGGTTTTACTTCCAGTTGGGCCCTGGAAGGTTTCCTCGTAAAATCTGTGTGTTTGTTTAAGTTCCTTTACGCATTGTTTATTTATTCGCAAAAAGTAGTCATTAGGAACTCTATACAATTCACCCCCCTCTTGTATTAATCGTCTCAACTAACAATTGGTATCAGAACAAGGTACTCTCGTATAAGCGAATAACTTTGCTGAGTAAGTTCCTGGAGAGATGAATTTTTGAGATGGTGAATCACGCACTATCAATTATTCATCACTTGTGAATGTACAATTTTTTTTCCATATGTTGTTCATAATTAATTTCAATTCAAAAAATTATATTAAAAAGATTATATTTCACAAAATTGATTTCAATCCAAAAATAGGACACATCAATCCATAATACAACTAAATAGTACATAAAAATTCAATTGTACAACTTGAAAGTATTACAAATAACATGTTACAAACAAATGGTACTATAAAACTATTACATTAACTTTATGATTTTTTTTTACTTAATCGATAAGCTTTGGGGGAAAAGATTAAAATTGGATGCACAAATATAGGATATTAATAGAAGCAAAATTTTTTAAAAAAATTATAATATAAAAAATAAAAAAGGTGAATTAACTTAAGAGACCGGTTATTATATATAATTGGTCTCTTTAAATATAAAAGAAAGCAACGCAAAACTTATGAAAAACAATAGCAACATCAAAGAGACTGATAATCTAGATAATATAACCGGTCTCCTTAAATTAAAAAAAAAACACTAACGCTGCGTAAAGCTCTTAAATATAATAGATACATCAAAGAGATCGCTTATCTATAATAAGTTTTTTCTTTGATATTTTTTTATTATAAAACTAAACATCAATTTTATTTTATTTTTACTGATGAGTCACGTGCACCACTTTGCACATAAATAGGTAGGGTGAAGTTGCTATGTTGTGGCAAGGAGATTGTTAAAGTTATTAGTTTTTATGCTCTCCAAGTTGGTTTTGACGTAAGGAGAAACGACAATTTTGGGAGGATTTAAATGTGGTAGTACAGGTGTCCCCCACACAAAGAAATTATAAATTTGTGGTGATTTAAATAGGCATGATGAGGTAATAAGTCGAGATGGCTTTGAAACTGCTCAGCTCATGCATGCATGGAGGCTTTATGTATGGGCATAGGGACACAAGTGATGATACTATAATGGATTTTGCCCAATCATATGACTTAATTTTGGCTAAGACTTGGCTTAAGAAGAGGGATTCCCACTTGAAAACTTTTGGAGTGGAGCAAAGACAACTCAAATAGACTTCAATTCTTGATTACAAGTAGTGTTGTTTGGGACATTTAAGTGGGTCAGAGCGAAAATTGTAAAAGGGCTCTTAAGTATAGTGACATTTTTTTTTTTTTTATAAATAGTACATCAAAAATGTATTTTATGAATATTGTACTATCTTGGTTTCATATTATTTTTTAACAGCTGTAAAAATGAATGCATATTTTTCTTTTATTTGCAACAAATTAATTTTTTTTCTTTCCTTAAGTTGTCATTTGTCTTTCTTATATAACATTAGTATCCTATGTTTCTTTTCTCAATTAACAATCACATAAATTTTTTTCCAAGAAGTCTATGTATCCTTCCCAAGTTGCATATTATAGTAAAGGAGGTAATATTATTAAAAAAGTTTGCCAAAATTATAGATGCATAGTCACATAAGATTTGGCTAATTCTTCTTTCTAATTTTTCTAATTAACACTTTATTTGTACTCTTATGCTATATATTAAAAATAAAAGTTATGAAATTAGGTACACTAAAGACTTTTGAGGGACATAAGTATAAATTAAGGGGTTAGAAAATGAGAGAATTAGATAAAAAGGTTAGACACGGTACACCTAAAATAGGTGTACTTTTATAGTTAAAAAATTCATAAACTAATTGGTGCGGATAGTTTGTGCAGCAATCTTTTTCCCTTCAAACACATTACCCATTCATATCAATTCTCAAAGAAATTGTGATTTTAGGTCCCATGCAAAATTCGCACGTACAACATTATGCTTGAATCAGGCAACCAAATCAAAGATTGAATTAAAAACCCCTCAAAACGAAGATGAAAAAGTTCGATCTGCGATGGATGGTGGACGAATATGACAATGCACGAAGATGACAATGGATGAAACTACTACAATCGAAACTACTTCTTTTGTGATGATTCGTTTCGATTGCTTCACCATCGCACCACCAAATTGACCTCTCATTCTTAATCGGCTGAATTTGTGAGATTTGCGGGTGGTTGTGGGTTTGGTGGATGTGGGATCGATGGGTGCAGTTGGATACGGTTGTGTAAGTTTGGAGGTCAATCGATGGTTGTGGGTTGGTGATTAGCTGTAGTGGTGTGAGTTTGGAGGTGGCTCGGTGGTTAGTGGTATGGAATTTGGGGCTGATTTGAGAAAGAAAGAGAGGAAGAGGGGGAAAGACGAGAGAGAAAGAAATGAAATAAACCCATTCTCATTTGGAGCAAGAGAAAGAAAGAGAGGAAGAGGGCCAGGCAAAAGAGGAGAAAGAGAAGGAAATGAAAGTATATTGTATGTTCTTAATCGTATTAGCCAACAAATAATGCATATCAGCCATTAAAATGAACATATTAGCCAATTGATATCAAACATTAATAAAACGTATCCGCTAACAAAAAGAATATATTAGTCAACTAAAGTTACATGTTAGCCAATAAAAGTAATATATCAGTCGCAAAAATTTGCTTATCAACCAATAGAATGAACTTATCAGCTAACAAATGAAGCATACCAGCCAACAAAAGAATGAAATCTGCAAACAAAAGCAACTGGTAAGCCAACAAAATAAACATATCAACAAATAAAATGAAACATATAATCCAACAAATAAAATATACATATCAGCCAACAAAATAAAGATAATAGCCAGCTAAAAAACATATTAGCCAAATAATGTCTAATAGCAGCCAACAAAAGGAATATATAAAAAATTTATAAAAAAAATATATCGGCCTGCAAAATAATATATTAGCCGACACAAAAATCATATCAGCTAACAAATGAAACATATCATCCCCAAGAAGTGAATTATATCAACCAAGCCTACCGCACACAAATTTTTGTGCGGCAGCCCGCACCTAATACTTTCTCTATAAATTTTTTTAATTATAGCAGAAGGTCTAAAACCCCGAAACAAAACATGCTTCTTAATTTTTACTTTGTTTTATTATTTACATTTTTTTAATGAATTAGAATTCTATTTTAAAAAAACTAAAAGATGTGGGTCCCCTCAAAATGGTGGCCCTGAGCTATTGCTCAACCTGTTCATGCTAAGATCCGACCTTACTTGTAAAGAGCATGGATATACAAAGTTGCTTAAATTGCAAGGTCATCCAAGGGAAATTGGCTATTATGTACAATTCATTTGAAAGAGAAGGTGAATAAAAAGGGAACACAAGAGGAGCCTATGGTAAGACGGTGGACTTTAAAGGGATGCAAATGCTAAGGTTTTTACTTAAAAAAAGTAATCAATTAAAGAAGCGAATTGAGATGGAAAGGGGGATCCGAATGTGACATGGTTAAGAATGAAGAACTACTTTTTAAGAGTTGCTAAAGAGGTCTTAAGGAAATCAAGGGGAGACTTCGATGTAGAGAGATATATACTTCATGGTGGAATGAAGAGGTGAAATATTTAAGAATGCGTTTGGATACTCACATTTCATTTGAAATCACTTATTTCAATTCCACAATTTCAATTTCTAGAATTCAATTCCAAGTTTCATGTTTGGCAAGTTAAGAATTTCAATATCTGGAATTGGCTAAGTAATTTCACTTTCTAAAAATGGCCAAGTTGATTTTTATTTCCCTATAATTTTATTACCATCAACAAAATAATTGATTTTTTTTTCCACCAATTATTTTCAGAATATATATATTTTTTTTTGCTTTTCGCTTTTTTTTTTTTTTTTAATTCTCGAATCATAACTTTTGTACATAATTTTAATCAACAACTCAGAGAATTAAAATAACGAGGGAAAAAAACTACGAATTAAAGAAGAACGAAGAATAAAAAATATGTAGTATAAGGGATACAAGATTCAATCAGCCGCATAAATCAACAAACCGAAACAAAATTGAAGCATGAATTGGGGGAAAACTTAACAATAATCCTTAATTTCATCAAATTGACAAAATTACACAACCAATAACTGACAAAATATTTCTCTCCTTGCTGAACTTGGATTTGAGTTCCGCCATAGCAACTTGGAAATCGAGAATTGTGGTCTTCTTCAATTTTGTAAGATTATCACTTAGAAGTGTAATTTTACAGTAGAGGAGGAGAGGAAAAAACTCTAGAAGAGAGAAAGCTAGCGTGAGAGTTGAGGCTGTGAGAGGTAAGAGAGCTTGAAGAGAGAGAAAGCTTGAGTGAGGGAGAGGCAGAGCACGAAGAGGAGAATGGAAGAGAGCACGTAGAGAGAGAGCAAATGTCGTTATTCCTCAGGTGGTGGGATTTCAAATGATGGGTTTTTGGATTGAATTTCAAATTCTGATATATGGCCTCATGTTTTAATTGGGTTGATATTGGGCCAATTCTAAATCCCAATGTTTAGATTACCTAAACAAGAAAATTTGGCCAAATCCAGCATTTCAAATGAAATGCTTTAAACCAATTATGCCATAAGGGAAATTCCCATTGGTACCACCCTTGTTTTGACTATTCCCATTGATACACTCCTAAAATTTTGCCTTCCCATCGGTACACCCGTGGTATGGTCTTTTTTCCAACCGTGACTAACACCGTAAAACTATTTCATTAAGTTAAAATAATTAAGGAAAAGACTATAATACCCATTTTAAACATCTAATGTCTCAATTTACGTGTCGAAAATTATTCGGTTAAAGTTTTGGGAGTCATTTAGTTCTTAAGTATACAAATTTACCTCAAAATTAGCAAAAAAAAATAACGCAAATGTCTCATATGCGTGTCAAGAAATGTCTCGGATTGCGTGTCGTTACTTTTTTGGGACAACAATTGTCCGGTTAAGGTTTCAGGGGTCATTTTGACTCTTTATGGAACTAAATCGAACTCAAAATTGTCAAAAAAATTACAAAAATGTCTCGTTTTACGTGTCATGACAAAAAATTAAGAATTATCCCGGCGTGGAAAAAAAAAGACATTTTTGTTAGTATTTTGATAATTTTGAGTTCGATTTAGACCCATAAAGAATTAAGATGACCCTTAAAACCTTAAGCGATAATTATTATCACAAAAAAAGTAACGGCATGCTAACCGAGACATTTCTTGACATGCATATGAGATATTTGCGTTATATAACTTAATGAAATATTTTGGGAAAAAAACCAAACCACGATTGTATAGATGAGAAGTTAAAAATTTAGGAGTATATCAATGGGAAAAGTCAAAACCAGGGTGGTACCAATGGGAATTTCCCAATCTTTAATTATACAAAAAAGGGTATGCTATCAAGCCTTGGGAAATGTGAGAACAACAAAACTTTTTCTATCTATAAGGAGGCTAAGAGTAAGGCAAAAGCAATTGTTCGGCAAGCAGAAGGAAAGGCTTATTAGTAAGTTTATGAAAAGCTTAAATCTAAGGAGAGAGAAAAGGTCATTTATAAGATGGCAAAGTGATGAATAAAAAGTTATACCGCAAGTGCAATGTCTCTATTGTTAGCAGAGACTTAGCAAATTACGAGTCGAATCCCACATGGAGACAATTCTATTAGTTTCTGCCCAATTATTTAAACTATAGAAACGAAAAGTGATTTGATGATCAATTAACTAAATATGACAATAATGAAAAATATGGTTGTTCTCAGATAAATTAAAGTGTAGGGAATACATTCAGTCCACCATGCTTATACCAATTCAAGAAATGCAAACAAGTCATTAATAAACAAACTAGGTCGAATAACTAAAGCACTTGTTGATCCTACAGTCAAGATGTAATACTTCCGAATTAACATATGTAGTTCGGTCGCTAACATAATAAAATTCACCAAGTGTAATTAAGGCTCTAAAAATATGATCTTTCAATTCTAATTTTTATTAGCTAAATAATAAACTCATGATATTGGCTAATTACATGAATAAACAATAAGGCACAAATCAATTGGAATTATTCAAACCCTAATTCATAAATTTATAAATAATTAAGCACAAATAATCAAGGTATAAACATAGCTTCCCTCACTTAGCCCTAGAAAACGACTACTCACTCATAATTGAAATAAACAAAACAAAAGAGATAAATAAACTTGAATTCATAATTAATAAAATAAAGAACGAAAGAATAAGAACCAATATAAATAAGATTCATCACAAAGATGAGTCAAAATACGAGGAAGGATATTTGCATGGTAAAGTGTGTCAAATATAAGAGCCAAATTGTTCAAGTATCAAGTATCAGACAGAGAAATCAAGGATATATAGGTGGAAGGGGTACATAATTCGATATTTTTTTTTAATGTTAGTCAAGGAGTTGTGACAGATTATACCTTTGAGAGTGATGAAGTATGTGCAGAGTATTAGGAGAGTAGAAGTGGGGATTGAAACAAAGAAGATGAAGCCTAAGAAGGCGGTTGGTCTTAATGGTATACCAATAGAGGTGTGGATTAAATTGATATTGATTAATTAACAAACCTCTTGAACAAGAGATGTTGTGTGCTACAAGGATCCGCAAGAATGGAGGAAGAGTACCTTGGTCTCGGTTCAAAAAAATAAAGGAGTCGCTCAAGAGTGTTCTTACTATCGAGGTATCTAGCTTATGAACCACACTATGAAGTTGTGCTGTTGTGAAAAATTAAAGGTGATTGAACATAGGTTAAGGGCATGCACAATAATTTTGGATAACCAATTTGGTTTTACGCTCGGCCAAGATATTTAATAAGAAAGCAATCTATTTGATAAGACAATGCAATTATGGAGCTATATTGAGTAAAGAAAAAGGATATAGATATGACATATGGTTTTTACTAATTTATAGTAAGCCTATGACAAGGTGCCAAGAGAGGTACATTAGTGGGCAATCTTGAAGAAAGTTATGGTATTACTAGAATATAGGTGGACCTAGGGTTAAAGATATGTATTGGGATGTGTCAACAAATGTGAGAACGTGTGGAAGGTTGACAAAAGATCTTCCTTTTACAATAGGATTGCATCAAGGGTCTCCCTTAACCCATTTTCTTTTTGTAGCGGTTCTAGATAAAGTAAAAGAACAAGCCAATTCAAGATGAGGTTCTATGGTATAAGTTGTTTGCGGATGATATTAGTTTGTTGAATTAAGCTAAAGATGGGATCCATGCCAAATTGGAGCAGTGGATTGGATACAAAGGTGGGAATCTAGAGGGTTTAAGCTAACTAAATATTATTTGGTATGTCTATGTGATACACAGAGGGTAAAAAGCAATGATGTAGCTAGTTTGTTTAATGTGGACATAAAGGATTTGACCATTAGTTAGTGTTTTAATATCTTGGATCGATCATCCAAAAATATGGTGACATTGATTAAGACGTTGCCCTTAGGATTAAGTCAGGGTAGCTTAATGGAGAGTGGCCACAAGAATGTTATGTGACCGAAGCATTTCGTTACTTTTAAGAGGATATTCTACAGGATTGACATAAGACCAAAGTTCCTCTATAGTACCGAATGTTGGGTTTATAAGAGGGAGCACATTAAAGAGATAGATTGTACGGAAAATGCGCATGTTAAATTAATTTGGATGTGCGAGAACACTCAAAGAGATTGGATAAAAAATGAGTTGAGGTTATTCTCGGGAAAGTAGGTGTTGTAGGCCCTACAAACAATTTAAAGGAAAATTGCCTGCGCACCAGTACGAAGAGTGGAAGAGTGGGATCATGGAGAGGTTAAACGTGGTAGAAAGACATCAAAAATAACTTGGTTGGAAGGATATTAAGCATATGGATTTGCATGAAAATGAGGTATAATAGTTGGTCATACAAGATAAAGGAGGTAGATTTATGTGGATGACTATACAAAATAATAACTTTTTTGGTTCTTGTAGCCGACTCCCTTCTAGGATTAAGGCTTTGATTTATGATTCATTAGCCTACTTATTCATTAAAACGCCCATTGATAATTACTTTGTAACTCAAGTTTATGCATTTGGGAGAATGGAAGTTGGTTTAGGATGGAATTCAAACTTTATGTTCAAAATCATTGGAAAAATTCTTGCACTGGATTATTAATGATTTAAGGATTTAAGTGAACTTTTGTCTTGGGGGTCCGAACATGAGAAATATTTACTATAACTTTTTGATTGAGGAGGAAGTTGGAGCCAAATTGTTCAAGACCCAAGTAATATTGTAGGTTTTTTTAATGAATTCCATTTTGTATCGTTATCAATCCACGTATTTGAGACTATGACAAAGCATAGTAAATTAGAACGATTAGAATGGTCTGACTTGATATCATTGTTTTGTAAGAATAACCAAGTTAATGAATAAAAATGTTTTATAAAGAAAAGTAAGTCAGAACTAAAACTTCTATTTTTCTGTTGCAAACAATCTGATTAATCCATTATTGCAGATAGAAATGGAAGAATAAGAAAATACATAATTGTTAGACGAATGATGGGGGATGATCTTTAATCGTGTCAATAGTGCAGGTGACTGAGAATCAACTGTTAGAAAATAAGCAAATTAAACGAAAAAATACTTATCTCAATGTTGTGTAGACCAATTGAAAATTGCCGCGTCGTGGTAAACCACTGACCTAAAAGACGATTCCGCGCTACCCCGGTGCAGTAGACATCAAGCGGTCGCCCTCCAGGATAAGCACGGCGCCGGAATTTGTGTGCACTCACAAACCCGACTGGAATTCAGAATACTTGCCCAAAAACCGAAGGGATATATTTTAAGAGAAGGTAAGAAGTTAAAGATGGATGGTTTTGTTGTTATATCTTTCGGAGGTGAATAAGGTTGATTTATAAGGCAATGGAGGGAGTAAAAACAACCAGCAATTAAGGGGAAAATGGTCATCAATCAAGTGGTGTAACATCCACCCATTAATCCCCAATAAGAGCTAGCTTTAATCAACATTAAAAAGGTAATGGCTAGATTTAAGTAACAACATTAATCAGCAATAATGCCCATTAAATTAGCAATAAGAGGAAGCTAAAATCAAGGGATTCCAATAGCCATTAAATCCCAACAGTCAAAAGAATAAACATCGTAACTTTCTTGGTTTTACTTCAAGAACTTCCAACAATCCCCCACAGGTTTGAAGAAGTGAAAAGAAAGAAAGAGAGAAAATTGGTTTTGGGCAAAACAAAACAATTGCATAAGTGTCAATGTCTCGCGACTTGAATTAACACATAGTTGACATCAAGCTATGATCCCTCACCTACCAAGTGACCTTCGTCTTGAACTTAATAGGGAGTTAGGGACCCGTCACTTTGAGCCACACAATTGAACATGTATAATATTCTGAAATTCCGCGAATAAAGGTGACGCATTATACTGGCCATACGTCCAGCCTGGATGATCATAGGTGCTCTAGAGTATTAGCCCACCCAATACTCATAGGAAGCGGCCACACTTCCACACCTAAGTAGGTGAATCCCATCAAGTGTGAGCTACATCACACCACCAAAAATATGGATATGGGTTCATTAAGAGCCATTTGCTCATCCTCTTTCCATTTGTAGCAAGCACACATCAAACATCTAGGGATGGACAAAAATAAAATTTTGTGCTTCCGAATTATTTCATAACGTTCCCCTTTGAACTCATAATGAGTAGGAGTTGATTACTTATAATTCATACTTTGGGCTTTTAGTCCCATCCCCTCCGATGTAACCAAAACTAGTTTTGTACAAGGCCTTAAGTTTACGGATCCGTAACATTTCTTTTAGACTTAATGTAGTCTAGTGATATCACCCCATTCGACAAGTCATCTTTGACATCAACTATTATAGGAATGGTTCAATCAAAAGTAACCACGACTTGCAAATCACAAGGAATTCTCGTTCAATGGAACATTTGCAAGCACATGTGCTCATAAGAGCCATATACCCTTGACCATCTTGCCTTATAACCTGTCAATTCAAAAGCAATAAATTTAGATTATTCCAAAACAAACATAGCAAAACAAGGTTGCTTTGCACAATTTCCAAAACATAGCTCCACCACTTAGTGGTGCAGACATAACCGCTTGAGTTTGAACTCATCGGCGAACTCCAATTGCTCATGGAAACTTGCAATAGTGCAAACTCTAATCTTGTGTACTTTTCAAGTACCTATGCAACCTCCTCAAAACGATCTAACGATTATTGCTCGAGTTAAGAGTATACTTTCTTAATCTACTTACATAATAAGCAATAACAGACTAAGAATAGTTCCCAAGAAACATAGCAATACTAAATGGACACAATTGCTCCCATATAATCAATAAATTCAAAAAATTATCTGATAGCAATGACTTATCCAAATCAAATGTTTAGCCTTAAAGACTTCCAACGAGAACTCAGTGAATTAGCAACACAATCCATAGAAGAGATATTAAGCATCACAATCCCAGGAAAAAGATTGTAATATTCTACACATAGTTAGACATAATAATCTAACTAATATTCAATGACTTCTTCCATGGAAACAATCACTCATGATATTCCACTGATTTAAAGTAGATACTCTAAAGACATAGAGATACTAAAACAATCTTGTAAGGAAAACACGATCAAAAATTGTCTTTAGCACAATTAATCACTTTCTACAAATATGCCCAGAGACTTTATTCAATAAAGAATAAATAATTAGGAAAGACTCAGGATAAAATTACTCCAAGACTTGCCTACAAAGTCATGAACGAAATGCAATTATCAAGCAAAACCTGAGCCAAGACATTGAGTCCAATACTAATTCTTTATTACTTCCCCCACATTGGACGACAAAGTCCGATTCAAAGCCCTTAGCAATACGCCTAAAACCCACGTTCTTAATTAATGAAATATCTAGATATAAAACTCCCTCAAAAATTCATATGGGGTCTTTATATTAATAACATAATAAAGAGTCGTAAGCGATAACACTGAACCATCATAAAATATTGGAAAAACCGTAGTCTAATTCCCAAAATACTTTACTCAAAAAATCTCCAAAGAGAAAGTCATATAATACCCTTACAGAAAAATTATCACATGATTTTCCTTTACAAAACTCAACAAGTTTGAGAATTATAAATTCTACACTTGTTAATGAAGTACCATTGTACCAAAAATAAAGTAATGGAATCAATTGAGTTATAAACAAAGCTTCTCAATATGAGTATTGTATATCATGGATTCAAGTAATTGACATAATACATCTCAACTCCATACTCAACACATACATGAATCATGATAAAAGTACTTGGAGTACATATATACATGTACCTCATCAAAAACATGTTAAAAAAAAAAAACATTGCTCAAAGCATCCAACTAAATAATAAGTTAATCCACAAAATGTAGAACCAACAAATGAAAGGTAACTACTTATATGCAATATAATGTCATACTCATAAAATATCGACATTATAACTTTTACTTTCTATTAATCATTCAACAAATAATAAATTGACAAATTCAACATTCTTTGTCAACAACCACAAAAGCATATATTTGTTTAGATGATTACTAGGAATTAACCCAAATGATATAATAACATAAGACTTGGTTTAGAATGAACCTCCCTTGAATTAAATCAAGTAACATGTGTGAGACCTCTATGAGATGTCCAACCGTCCTCGTTGTAAATAAGAGCCTCAAGATGTCATCATAACTCACTAATCTGAACAGCTAGTGAGAATCCAACCGGTGAAAAATAAGCCTCATGTGTCCCAAACATACTCCCAAAATTTCAGCTCAAACCGACCAAGGATGACCTTTGATCGGGGGTCATCTTTGGGACTGCTCCTGTAAATCTGCGAATAACGAACAAGCCCTAAAGTCTCAAATATATAGCATATTAAGGCATTAGAGAATATCAACAAAAAACTCCACAAAACAATGATATTTAGGAAACACTAAATCCCAAACAACTACAATGAAAAAATTAAAAACATTGTACAACTCTTTATTTTAAGGAATAACCAAATAAGATTGCAAACCGTAACAAATACGAGTGCAACCAGTAACATTATAATTTCCATTATTAGTCATTGAAATTAAATTAATAATAGCCATAATCAAGCAAATGAAAAGGAAATCCAAATCCACCAACCATACAAAAAGTAACGTACAACACTAATAAGCCTTAAAGAGGCTAATTAAATGGGTAATTAACTAATTATGGCTTAAATTAGTCTCTCCTTTCGACCGTTACTAACAAGTATGTGTGTTGATGTGTAGAAGGATAATAACCAAATAAAGCTTTAACCAAGCCAATCATATTTTTAAATAAAGTCAAAGACTCAAAGCTATTCTTCTACATAGTATCAAATAACCACCGAAACATGTCAAGAAAATCAATTGATTAAAAATAAAATAAAGAAAAGGCCAAAATTCCATAAACATACATATAAACATGTATTATGGTTGACCCTAAGTCCATAACGTACTAGTTACGTAGTACAAATAAATAAACAAAAGGCCTACGGAGCAACAGTAAATAAAAAATGCATGCAACTCATAGTTAGAAGCAATATACTCTACAAATTTTGGCATTACCCACTAATTAGAGGTCGGAGGAAGATCAACCAATAGAAGTATAGAATAAATACTCTATAAACTCATGACAACTAATAACAAGAAGATGGTTCTTATTTCAATACAATTCATCTCGTCACATACCCAACAAATTAACAAAATATGGTCCAAATAAAACCAAAACCTTATATGTAAATTTATATGATGAACCCACTAAATAATTAGTGAGGAAAATTAACTTGATGCATCATATAAACACAAACCCATAGGCAAATAAATCAAAGTTTGTTAAACGCAACCATGTCCACCATATAAAAGCAAAATCAAATAGAACCAAAATATATGTGCATGTATTACTTCATGTAAAGAAGCCCAGCAATAAATTAAACCAAGGGAAATTCCTACTACTAATAAGAATAGTGGAGAACTAAGTATATACTCCATATTCATTACGAACAATCGAGGATGGAAATTTTTTTTCAAATAATACATACCCCTTCCCACAATATGGGACAACCATCAATCTTATAAAACAACTACCATCAATACCCTCAAATTATTCATCATAAAATTAGTAATATGACCAATAACTACACATACACAACACAAAATAATTCGTATGTATTTAATTTGCAATTTCAACATATACGGAATCAATAAATCGTCTTTTAGATTGTTAGAAAATAAGCAAATTAAACGAAAAAATACTTATCTCAATGTTGTGTAGACCAATTGAAAATTGCCGCGTCGTGGTAAACCACTGACCTAAAAGACGATTCCGCGCTACCCCGGTGCAGTAGACATCAAGCGGTCGCCCTCCAGGATAAGCACGGCGCCGGAATTTGTGTGCACTCACAAACCCGACTGGAATTCAGAATACTTGCCCAAAAACCGAAGGGATATATTTTAAGAGAAGGTAAGAAGTTAAAGATGGATGGTTTTGTTGTTATATCTTTCGGAGGTGAATAAGGTTGATTTATAAGGCAATGGAGGGAGTAAAAACAACCAGCAATTAAGGGGAAAATGGTCATCAATCAAGTGGTGTAACATCCACCCATTAATCCCCAATAAGAGCTAGCTTTAATCAACATTAAAAAGGTAACGGCTAGATTTAAGTAACAACATTAATCAGCAATAATGCCCATTAAATTAGCAATAAGAGGAAGCTAAAATCAAGGGATTCCAATAGCCATTAAATCCCAACAGTCAAAAGAATAAACATCGTAACTTTCTTGGTTTTACTTCAAGAACTTCCAACATCAACCACTTTAGTCTGCAAGAAATTCTTGTCAATTACCAACTCCTTACGAGTTAAAATAAATTTTTTTGATAATATACCAATCACAATCCTCTCTAGGCTGCTGCAAAGGTTTCCTAACCTTAAAAAGATAAAGTTCGATGAATATGGAGGAGACCTAAATGAAGCTGTTGTTGCGATTGCACAGTCCGGGTTAGACCTTGAAGATTTGCAGGATATGACATATGATCGAAATCAACGAGTTGAATGGTTTAAGGAGCTGGGTTCAAAAATGAAGAATCGGAGAGAACTGAGGTATTCAGGTGGATATGGAGATGTTGATCTTGTCAGAATAGCAGACTCGTTACCTCATATAGAGGACCTGCATATATATCTTTCACCGTTAAGAATTTAATGAGGATGTAGAAGGAGGAAACAAACTTGTTGCGACTGATGCAGGGATAGATTATTTGTCATCCAAGCTCAAGAGATTACGCAAGATAGATCTTGTGCAAGAATCATGTAATTCAGATAAGTCCCTTATTTCGCTGTCAAAGAATTGTGCATTACTAGAGCATATTGAAGTTATATCCTATTTTGTTACCTTAAAAGGTATGTCATAGCTTATAAATAACAGTCATAATTTGAATTCATTTTACCTATGTGCACATTTTAAGATTGATGGATTAATTGACATATCGGATGGTAATTTCCTACCCAATTTACGATCTCTAAGGCTGGTTATGGTTCACATATCGGATGAGTTTCTCATTTCTATATTAGAAGCACACATCCTTTTTACTAACTTGGCTCTTAACCATTGCAAAGGCTACACGTTTACAGGGTTATCAAGGCTGCTACAACACTATTCTTAATATCTGAAATCTTTAGCGTTGTTGAGTGTTGAATTCCTCACAAATGAGCATATCGAGTACTTGTCCTGTTTCCTCCAAAACCTGACATCAATAAAGCTCTCTGATTATTACCATCTATCTGATTTAGCTTTTTCTATGATAACACAAAGATGTACTTGTCTATCCTCTATTGAAATGACTGTAACAAGTCTCGGAAGAGAAGAATACAATTATGATGGCCTATTGAAGAATTGTGCAATAAAGTACTTGAATCTATCATCAAATCGTAGATTGAGCCCTAATGTTCTGAAAAGTATTCTTAACATATGTCCTGAAGTGGAGAAGCTCACACTATGTCAATATTTTTCCGTACCCCATGATCGACTAAATGTCCCTAACATTCTGAAGTGCAACAAAAGCCTTTTCAAATTGGTTTTAACTGGATCCCATCTTTTGAATGATTACGGAGAAGACTTGGAATCAAAGTTCTCACTGTTAGAGAAGTCGATCTTGAGATTTTCAGATATAAACGATAAATTACTTACAAAGTTAGGGAGGATCTGCCGCAGATTGACTTGCCTGGATCTGAATACTTGCAAGAAAGTGACAGAGGCAGGGATAAAGGAAGTGGTGAAATCGTGCAAACGAATGAGATACTTGTCCTTATGTATCAACATAATAGCATGGATTGTGACAAACTCACCTTCTTTGAGAAAAATAGTCTCTCCATCTCACAAATACCCAGACGACAAAAACCAGAAACTCTTCCTGCAGCAAGGTTATCTTGTCCTCATGGATCCACAAGAGCCTGATGAAAATGATGATATTCTTCTCAATCACTTCAATGCATTTATATATGAGAAAATACAACTTTATCTTGATGATAAACAAATTTTGTTTATCTAATGGCATTTTCGTAATTAAATTAACAAAAAATCCTAGTTAGCATGACATTTTCTTAAATAAGTCAACATTTGTGGGACATGCATATTAATGAAAGTAGTTCACTTATTTACAAAAATGTCATGTTGATTGGGATGATTTGTTGATTTATTTACAAAACTGCTATTAGATAAACAAATTTTGTTTATCATGAAGATGAAATAGGGCTCCCTCATTGAAATAAGTAATCTACTTGATTGTTTTCGCGGTTAATACTTGGTAGTGTCTTAATGTTTATTTTCTGAATGTTGTCTCATATATATGTTTTGCTAAGTAAATACCTTGCCTTGGATTGTAGTTAAGAACAAGTGAACAATCCTGTTCATTACTTCCCCTTTTTAAACTGCTATGTAATTATCTTACAATGGTTTGAGTAAGATGTGTAACGGTTGTGTACTTCCCCTTTTTAAATGCAATTAGAGCGATATTTCAAAGAACTTAGTAACGAATCCTTAATTGAAATAACATAATTGCATTGCACAATGATCAAGATGATGAAAATTTATTCGAAAACCAGCACAAAAGATACACATACAACCAATGTATGTGGGAGCCACATAAATTATTGCATGGCATCATTTCATTGGTAATTAATATAGGCCCCAAACTCCATTAATTTTGAATTTTCATTCAAATTAAAATTTGAATTGAAATTTCTAATTTAAACTAATGTTTAAAATTCAAATGTTTTGTCAAATCAAAAGCTAGTAATTTAATTTTTTTTATTTTGTTTTTTTTTTTTTGAAAAAAAACTGTTCATTTCTTTATGAACAACATTTCAGAGAAATAGCAAAAGGGCGACCATGGAAGATAGGAAAAAAAATTGAAGCTGCTTCATTATCGTCATAGTATGTTGAATATACATCCGTAAGTCAGATTAATCGATGTAATTGGATAAATTTATCGAATTTAACTGGACAATTAAACCTCATGAGATTATTAAGAATTTCAAATTTTAATTTACAATATAAATTGGTGTACTTATTTGCAATTATGTATTTGTGTAACATTGTTTAATGGGGTTGATGAATATGGTGTAACTACGTAGTAATGTAGTATTGTTTAATGGGGTTGATGAATATGGTGAATGATGAAGAACGGAACAAAAGTTCAGAGCAGACAAAAAAAAAAAGATAGAAAAAGAAAAAGAAAAAGGTGAGAGAAAGAGAACGACATTGTGGAAACTAGTGTAATTATTTGCAATTAAAATGATCTATTGAATTGTTGAAATTGGTCATCTGCTTCTTCTTTTTTTCATTTTCTATTGAATTTGAAATTGTGTAGAGATACAATAATTATTAAAGTAACAAAAGTGGTCAAAGTATTATTCGTTAGTAAAAAAAATGGAGAGTCAAATGACCTCGACAATGGCTGGAAAAGATAAAAGGTCGGCGAAAATGCCAAAAAAAATCATGATAATATTAAACACTTTAACTTACTAATTTATTTAGTAACACAAGCAGATTGTTTAGCAGCACAAGCAGTTATGTTTGATAACCAAATACAAGAGACGTAGCGCTACTTATTATTAACCAAAAAAAAAAAAAATTCCCACAAATGTCGATATTTATCTTGCAATCTTTATTACAAACAATGAACATAAATTTGCACCGATGAAATATTGTTTCCGAGTTCGATCTCTCACAAGAACATGAGTTACCCTTTTTCAAATTTTATTTGTCCTTACCCTCCAATTGATATTTACAAAGATAGTAACATATATTGTATCCTAAATCTTGTGATGAGTAAGTTATATTTTATAAATACACTTTTGTAATAACAACAAAACCTAAATAAATTGTGAACATATAATTATTAGTAATAAATTGATGTATCGAATATAATTCTCAATAATTTTTCAAAATTTTAATACTATACATAGACCATAGTTATAACTTTTAAATTTACCCCTTTACCCTTAATAATTTAACTTAATAAAATACATTAATCGTTATAGGAAATAAGGCAACATTATATTGATCACTTGTAATGATTTTTGTTTAAATTTTTTTCATACCTGAAAAAAAAGGCAACAAGTGTTTAAACTTATGGATGATGTGAAATAGACACAGTCACTGAAAAGTCATAAGAGATAAAGTTGAATACGTAAATATATAGTAATCGAGTTTCACATCAATATTATCCATTGATGTGAAACAGTAAGTATATGATCAGTTACCAACGATACAATGAAGAATAATATATTTTGTTTGCTAAATGTTTTCATGTTGAATATCAGAATATCTCACAATGTTGCTGGTTACTAACACGTTGCTCATAAATTGTTACACATTAAATTTGGTACCGGGTTTGTATCTCATCCTTAATCACAACGGTTTTTTTTAGTATAGTTTCCTTAATCACATAATTATATGGTAACAACAAATAAAAATATAGTATTCGAAACTGTTTATTTTATTCATATGTGATACTTTTTTTAGTAACAACTTTTTAAAAAAAAAACGAAAAGTAATAACTTATTTAATAAAATATGTCATAAACACATGGGATATTTAGCAATAAATGACAATAACTATATTGTGAATAACCAATCATGATTCGATTTAAACTCTTATATATTTTATTTAAATCTTCAAATCTATAAAGCAAAACTACTACACTTAGATTCACTACAACAAATTGACCTTTGTGCCACGAGTGAAATCGTGGCACAAGTTTAAAATTCCCGTGGCTATGCAATTTAGCCACGGAAATTTTGAAATTTACTCCTGTGGCACAAGAGGCCGTGGTTAGAAATTTGCCACGGGAAAATGGATGTCGTGGCAAATGTTAAAATTTATGCCACGATTATTCATGTGGCAAAGAAATTCTCTTGCCACGAATACTAACGTGGCTATCAACTTATTTGCCACAAATTACACTGTGGCTAATTACTCTTGATATGGCACAAATACTACCGTGGCTAAATTAACTTTGTTTCCAAAAATATTACCGTGGCTAATAATTTTTTTTGTCACAAGTATACACGCAGCTAAATAGTTTAAATGATATTTTTCTTTTAAATATGTCACCTCTGTCATTCTTGAAAAAAATATTAACACTAAAATTTTACATCCATGTCTGATAAACATATGTATAAACATACCAGAAATCAGTATCCATATATAGAAACTTATATACTAGATTTCAATGTCTAATATTGGCTCACTATGTATTAAAAAAAAAATCCTTTATAAAAGCTATGATGCTACTTATGTGATAATACGTCTTGTGCTCCGCAACCTTCTTTTCACCTACAAAAATAAAGAATAAAAAAGTCAATAAGTTGTATACAAGTGTAGAATACTCATGCCGATAACTTATTAAATATTTATGCAAATGGAGGTACAGGAAGGATCAAATCCCCAAAAGAGGAACTATACATAGTTAAAATTAAAACAACAAATCCACATTATCGTCTCAATATTAGACAACATTATGGTTGTCACCCATAAAAGGTACTATCGATAGATTTACCTTAGCTTAGCCACTTCCTTCCAAGATGCATCTGATGCTAAGAGAAACTATTTCCCTAAAAATTGGACCTTCTCTGCCTGAACAAAACAGTAAGCAGAAGGCAATATTCAGAATAGTGTATCATACAAGAAAATTAAGGCTAAGGGGATGATTTTAGGAGACAAAAATAGTAATTAGCACCAACCCGCTTAAGAGCAGATTCGTCTAGGGATCTTATATATTATGGGAATTAAGGGTCTTTTCAACTGACTTTGATTCATCTGCCTTTTAACAATAACTTAATTGTGTTACGAAATTTCTGTTAGGAGTTAGTATCATTTAGTCCTCAATTTTATTTTATTCATTTAAATATCTGGATTATTTAAGTATTCAACTGTCAAAATAAATTTTTAATCTGACTTTTGGTTAATGTTTATTTTTGGTTTGATTCTCTTTGCAACTAAAATGATGGAGTCCGTCAGATTGGACTTATCCTATAGTGTTGGAAGGATTAGAAATATGCTATACAAATTATTGATTAATGTGTGTAATTGTGAGGCAGAACAATGGTACAGGCAATACATATATTATCGCATATTCAAAGCTCTAGCTTGTTTTTTCATTAGTACGTGTCCTAGTCTTATTCTGCAAACCACGTTAAGTAAGGGGAAATGTACTTGTACTTTTTCCTTCATAACCTAGTTTTTCCTCTCAAATATAATAAGCAACTATGACACTTTGAAGACAACAACCTTTATTGTAAAGATCAAAGAAAATTTTGACTTAGCTCATTCAATTTAAATAAATTTAAATTCATATATTTCTTAACTTCTCATGTTAATAAGCTCAACTGGCTTAAAAAGATTCTAACTTCTAAGCAACAACTAACATAAACCATCTAGGTAAACATCCTGGAGACTAATTCAATCCTAAACTACTATTACAAACATAAGCAATTCTATAATAAATTAATTGTCTGAATGGCTTTCTCAATATTGCTAGTGAGCTAAGATAATTGAATCAAAACCTCTCATCAAAAGAATTGAGTCTACCTACATTTTCTTAGCAGAATTTGACCATTCAAGCCTCAATCATTCTGTTCCAAAATCCCATACAAATTATACAAGTAAATAAAAAATCAAAAGTTGAGGAATTTATATTTTCCAAATTTTCTAGGATAAATAAAAACATAACAAGTTCTAATTAGCCTAAAGGAGATTAAAGGTTTTACCCTACAGCCGAGTGATGTATATAATTGATTTAAAATCCATAGCTTTCGCTCAAAACAGAAAGATCCTAAGTTAATGACAACGAAGTTCTTAACTTGATCCTGAACTAAATCAAACTTAGTAATCTAGTAGATATACTCCTAAATTAATCGAACTTCTAGGCTCTTACCTGAGACATAACAGAATAAGCTATCTCCATGAGCCTGCTATGCATAAGGAAGATGATTTAGTTGCTAAATTAAGTATGTACATGTTTGTTCCTTTGTTGAAGCCTTCAACAAAACTATGTGGCATGCCAATCCGATCCACAACCGTTCAAAGGGAGCTCCAGTTGAATTTTAAATGGGAGAGACAACTAACCACACATTTCAGACAATGGGATCAATTCAACTAAAAAAGGTAAAGATGTTTCCTTGTTCACTTCCCCAAGTACTAATGCATATATGTATAATTAAGTAAGAAATATGATTGCAGCCAATAAGAAAAAAAGATGACATTTCCCATAAGTCGAACTAACTTTTCTTTAAGGGAAATAATGTTATCATGACATAAAAAGATGACATTTCCCATAAGTCGAACTAACTTTTCTTTAAGGGAAATAATGTTATCATGACAGAAAATTGCAGGAAGAAAATATTTTTTATTTTCCAATATTGAATTTAATTAGGATGGGAGATAGAGAAAATATGTGGACCTAATCCAAGAGAGATAAGGTAAGCGGGGTCTAAACTCTAAGTACTCCCTCCGTCCCTAAATTACATTCATTCTTCTAGCATTTATTCCTCACATAATAGAGAGAAGTAGGAATGTAATTTAGGGACGGAGGGAGTACTTAGAAAGAGAGAAAATATTTGAAAAAAAAACATTAACACGCCTAGTCATGCGATTTTTTATTTTATAGGGCTTATGATATTTCAAATATCTTCAAGTTTAGATATAAGTAAAAGCAATGTAATATGGCCAATTCACGGTATCTAATCTAACTGTCATGTAAATATATATTCTTAGTTTAGTTATTATTGTATTCTATGAATCTATGATTCCCTCATTTTTCATGGCATGGTAGATATAGCTAAACAAAATTATGTTGTTGCAAAATTAGTGGCACAAGTGTATATCACTACTACATTTTTGACCTGTTGCAACCCCTAATTTCGTTGCATTAGGTGTCAAAATCCGTGGCATTAGGCCTATTGCAACGGCCATGTACCGTGGCATCTGCTGGCGTTGCAGTAGGTCTAATGCCACGGTATATTACACCTAATGCCACGGTATCTATGTTCCGTTGCATTAGCTCAATACCTAATGCAACGGCATAAATTATCCGTGGCAATAGATTACCGACTAATAATTATGATGAAATTGGCACCTAATGCAACGGTTGTTGTATACAACGATATATATATGGAGAGTGTATCTATTGCAACGCCATTATTATTATTATTATTATTATTATTATTATTATTATTATTATTATTATTATTATCATATTATTATTATTATTATTATTATTATTATTATTATTTTTAATGGAACAGTAAAATAATATTATATGAGTAAGTTAAATTAGTTGTAAATTAAATCACTAATTATATATATTAGTCGATCACTACAAATCTAAATATACTAACAAGCTAGCTAAGAGAAACAAAAATTCATTAAATTTATATACAATAATAATTATAATGCTAAATACGTACATTACAAAATATTACTTACTTGTTTTTGATATGACATCACCCTACTAATAAACTAAAGTTATATAATTAATTTAATCGTCCAAAATACAAATTCCAACATATATATAAGCCGGTTTTTATAAATCTTCACAACTTGAACTAATAGATAGGAGTCGCCAAAATATTTGCACCATTTGTTAGATGACTAGCTAGTCATGTAGTCACTATACTTCATCTCCATTTTGCTCACCATGCACCTACATGTAAAAAAGAATAAAATAATATAACTAAACAATAGAAAATAATGTGACTAAATAATTTAACTAGATAGTATAATAGAACCGAACCGAATTAAGGAAACTCATAAAGCACAACAAAATTGTAGTATTCATAAAGCACAACAATACAAATAATACAACTATAGCTTTTGACATATTATTATAAGAAAGTGGTGTAATGAATCAAGAGCACAAACCCACCATTGGGTTCAAAAATGGACAATTTCTGTCCAGAAACTATGCAAAAATCCTCTGTTTTAATTTTCTTGGTACTATCATTAATAATGAGCTTTCATAACTCAAAATCAGCAAAATCTGAGGTTTTTGCATAACTGAACTAAGTTTAGGGATTAACCTTCCTTTTCTAGTTGTAAAAAAAAAAAAAACCTTACTTTTGGTGAAACACAAAATACCCTTCATTGGGCTGATAGAGCCAAGGATATTCGGAACAAGGTACTCACCTTTACTCTTCAATGCATCAAACTAGTTTAAACATTACTGCCTCTATTTTCTTTGCAATTAAGAGAGTGCTTGTACCTTCTAGGATATGAGAGTGTACATATAGTCTAATAAAACGATATATATACTCTAGATGAGCATCATGAATCTGAATATGCAAGAGAAATTTAGCATATGTCCTGATTGGTTCTGTATGATTTACAGGGATATGAAACGAATGAAGAGCTGGTACAATCTGTTGCTGGTCAGGTTAAACTACTACTCGAAGTACAGAAGGAAAATCGGGAACTTCGAGTACAACTAGCAAGGCAACAGCATAAGCTATTAAGTGTTCAAGCTCACTCCTTAGCTGCTAATGCCTCACCAACTCGATCCTCCTTCTGTTAGGTCTATTCTTACTCCTCCATCCAACAAGCAAAGGTCAAGGACTCCATTGCGAACAACACCAGAACCAAACAGAAAGAAGGAATCTGAAGAAGCTGTAAGGGAACTACAGTTGGTGGTGAAAACATTAGAGGGAGAGATGGAAAGATTGAAGAGAGATCATGCATTGCAACTAAAGGAAGCTTAAGGTCAAAGGAAGCAAACACAGAAGTAAAAACTTCTAGTCATAGGTTTTTGTCTCCTGCACCAACGGCGAAGAAAAGGAGTTTTTGGGACATAACAACAGCTAATAGTCCTTCAGTCACTACCGTGAATGGAAGAAAAACAAGAAGCCATGTTAATGCTGATCCTACTGCTCAAACAAGAAGCCATGTTAATGCTGATCCTACTGCTCAAACAAGAAGCCATGTTAAATCTCCTAAAGAATAGTATAAGAAATTATGTAGCTTAGAACAGAATTCTCAACATATACAAGCAAATTTGTGCTAACTTGTAGAAAACAACCACCTACATTCAACTTTTCTAGTTGTAAAAATCAAACGAGGGGAAAACTGAACTAAGTTTAGGGATTAACCTTCCTCTTCTAGTTGTAAAAAAAAAAAAAAAAAATTCAGCAACAGCAACAGAAACAGAAACATACATGAACAACAACAATATTTAGACAGAAATATACATGAACAACCATATTTCAGCAGTAAAGTGTACAACCATATATGTGAAAAAAGGGGGCAAAAGTAAGGCAGACAAAACCAACCAAAAGCAGTAAAGGAATAAAGCAAAAGTGTGCATTAGAAAAATACATGAACAACAACAATATTTCAGCAGTAGCTATGGCAGAATCAGGTCAATAGAATAAACTAAATTTAGACAGAAGCAATAGAAAATAATTTATGTTACCTGATTAATTGTAGCCCCAGATTTAGAAGATTGCCTATTTTGGTCAACGAGAAGATGCGGCGCACTACATGCATCCTTTGGAGCCGATGGAATCGAAAAATCAGGAATGACAAGATTAATCCCGGGGTTAGCATCCTGAAGTTGAGTTAAAATTGCAGTTGTTACACTTGGTGCAAGTTGTTGTACTAATTGAGCTTGCATATTTTCTAAGAATTCCGCCGGGAATATGAAATCTGAATTTTTTTCTTTTTTCTTCAAATCTGACTTTTTCACACCTTTTCCTTGTAGGCGTACACGGCTTTTACGCTTAGGTTCTGGAATCACTTCGGAGTAAGGGTCCTTAGAGTTACTACCATCTTCATGTTGGGAAGACTCCAAAGCATCCATTTTAGCCTATATAAGGAAAATAAAGCCACGTGCTTATTATTTATCAAAACAAAACAAATTAACATAGATCTAACATGCATGTTAACTCACAATATTCTCTGCTATTTTTTCTTGGTGTGTAAGGTATGTCCTTCCCACTGTTCTCTTCCTTGACTCCTTATAGACCCTTGCTTGAGAAGGTTCTTGCTTATCGGGATCTTGTTGTTTCTGTGAAACATTATACATAAAATTGAAGTGATTACAAATAATTAAAGGACAGGGGTGAAAGCTTCATGTAGTACATGTAGTTATTGTAAATTAATGATTATAAAGATAATAACAGTGTCAAAAAATGAGATGAATTATTTTACCAACTCATGGCGTAAAATTGCATAAGAGTTACGGCCCATAGTGTGCATGTCATCTAAAATTAGGCAATTGTCTTTGTTGATCTTACTGATTTCCTATGTGACAACACAATACAGATTTAAAAATTTTGAACCACGTAAATAAATCATATAAAAGTAAATTCAAATAGGCTATTAAGGTCATGAAACTATGTCAATATTGCACAACACATTTCAAAACCATATACATAATACCTCGGCCTCTTTAGAATGCCAATATTGCAAAAGCTCTCTAAATTGAGGTTCTGAAATTGTGTCTGGCTTATGAAACCATCTTAAAGCATCAGTGGGATATGCATAGAAGTAGTTCTTCTTAGTCAAGCATTTATGAGCTTTCCAGCTTCCATTGATAGCTTGCATCACCCATTCTCTTCCAGCTTCAGGAACCATATACTTTTCCTACACAAATCATGAATATATAATTATTTATGGTCTAGTAACAAAATAAGAAGCATTTTTTTTAAAATGAAATCCAATGAACTTAAGCTAAAGAATTATATTACTACATACTTGGACATACTCCCACATTTTGTCAAGTGTGGGTAGACATGGAAACTTAATGTAATTTAGTGGTGCAAGTTCAGAATCCCTTGCCACAGTACCCAAGAATTGCTTGAACTCCTGAACAATTTCACGTGTAGGTCCAATTGGTTGGCCCAGTGAGTTTAAAACAATAACTTCACGCTCTTCTCTTGTTCGTGCATGTACCTTGGGTAGCATTGTTGGACCTCGATGCCTTTTGCTTTTAGGAGCTTTTTCAGGTTCTAAATCAGGAGGTTCTTGGACAGAATTTGTGTGGAAAGACAAGAAAAGAATCAGTTTGAGTGATAAACCTCAATAAATAGTGGATGGATGGGTGATAAAGCCTAGACAACAACAACAACAAAACCTCACTGGTCAGCCACCACTGATCATGTTATCCCATAAACAAACTGTCAAAGTGTAATTGTGCCTCAGGCTTATGACAATGCCGACCAGTTTAGTTTCCCTACAGTTGTATTTCATCTTAAAACATTGAATTCCAATCAGTTCAAGCCTTTATAAAATTTCTATTAAGGCATATTTATTGATTTTCACTACAAGCCTTGTCTGGCAGTTTGCTGTGACTGATGAAAGAAGGGCAAAGAAGAGTAAGGTGTCTAGTTCTGCTTCAGAGTCTGCTAAGCAAGAGGTATGGCCTTAACTTTGCGTGAAATTTCTTGGCATTAAATCTGATTATATTGTTTTATCATCATAGTATTGATATAAATGCTTCATAATATTTTTTAGAAGGTTATTTTGTTATGTATGATATCATAGTTAGAATAAGCTAAACATAAACTTCTTTGGTGTTAAGGTGATCATTGTTACTGACTGTTACACTTTCCTCAATTTGATTGTTTGCAGTATTTAGATAGTGAATTTAGCTAATTATACTCTGATATTGATGAGCTAAGAACACATATATGGCAGATATTTAGTTTGTTTGTTAAATAATTCTGTAGTTCTGATAATCACATAGAGAAAAAACCTTAATATAATGCCTCTTCAGATCATAATTCATACTTAATATAATGCTTCTTTAGATCATGATTAGTTTGAGACTGTTTCTGAGACCTGTTTGCAGCTTTCAATTCTCAAAGACACGAGGGCTGCAAGAGAAACTCTATAATTCTGTCTTAGTGAAAATTACAATAATTATTCTATTGTTTTCTCCATTATGATCTGCATCCTAGTCTCCTAATAATGCAGAATCTTAGCCAAGTTCTGTGGTTTGTACATAATGAAAGAGTGGATGGATGGGATGATCCTCGTCTGCCAATTATCTAAGGGATGGTGTGTACAGGTCTCTTAAGATTGAGGCACTGTTATGGATTGGTTCAATGGGGTCAACACCACTGGTCAGCCACCACTTTTGGTATACTCTAACCTTGTTCATTATTGGTTTGTCTTTTTTAGTTAATTAAGTTCACATGATATATAGATTCCTAAATGCTTTGTACAACTGAGTGTGAATAGCCTAGGCTAGCAAATAACTAAATCAGATCACAAAAAAAATAAGCAAGCAATAGAGCACTTGAACAGCAGCAGACCAACAAACAGCAAAGTCTAGGCAACAACAACAACAAAGAACAACAACAACAAAACCTCAATAAATTGAAGACAAACATATCAGCTTGCACACCAAAACAAAACAAATTTTCTGAGATAACTCGATCAAAATACTAAGGCAGCTAATTAATAAGGCAGCTACTGGCAGAATCCAAAGATCAAAATACTGACAGGTCAGCTAATTATTAAGGCAGCTACTGGCAGAATCCAACTCACAATGTACTCCAATATTTCATAAATCTTAAAATAAATTTATACCTTTTTAGTAAACAAATCCAGATATAATAAGAGAAAAACAATTCACCAGACTTTAGCATGTTAACAAAAGCTAAAATAAATAATACTACGTAAAATGATTGCAAATACCTTGCATTCCTTCGCTTCCAAATTGAAATTGAACTTCATCTTGTAATCCTTTATCACCCTCATATTCATTACCAACACCATCATCATTCTCATTTAGTGCATCCACTTCCTCATTCTCACTCAGTACATCAGCATCACCATTGGTATTCTCATTAAATGCAGCGCCATTATTCATTGCTTTTCTTGTCAGAGAATTATTCAAAGATTGAGTACCTGATACAAGCCCATCATTATTTTCTTTTTGCCTTTTCCGGAACTCAAGGTACGCTGACATAGAACCAGGAGAACAGAACGCTCGTTTTGTTCCCTTCTTTTCTGAGATAACTTGCTGCTTCTTTTGGATGCGTTGATCTTTAACACTAGCAACCTCAATTGAGTAAGTGTTATGAACTTCATCAACTGCATGCTTCTTATGGCTATTCACTTCCACAACATCAGCCATAGTTTTAAGGCGAAATGATGACTTCTTTACTTGCTTTGAAACCTATAAAAAAAAGGCAATTATAGCATTACTAATTGCATGTAAACCATGAAAAACAATATAAAACAGTGTGTATAAATGACAAAATAGAAGTGAATACCTGCTTACTAGCTTTTCTTTTTCCAGAAGTGACATTGTCACCTTCCATAATGTCATCAGTTTCAACCTCATTTTCACCATCATATTCCGACGTAGAGTCATCATCTTCATTTTCTGGTATACGTCTCTGCCTTGCACTTGGACAAATTAAGGCTTTTGTTTTTTCTTCCAGTATCTTATTAGCTACAGATGCTGATCCTCGGGCTTCCATTCTCTCTGCATTGAATTTCAGTTTTTGAAGCCGTTGCAACTCATATTCAGTTAGCTGACTTTGGGAAGTAGGAACTTTGGGTCTACTCGGTTTCATCTGGAAAAAAAATGGAAGTATGTTAGTTATGTATGTAAATATAATTAATTGAAATAAATTTCCATGTAAATATAATAAACTGAAATAAATTGCAATGTAAAAAAAATTGAAGTATGTTAATTATGTATGTAAAATAACATTTAGTGAAGTATTAAAATAATGTATGTCAATACCATCTGAAAACTCTCTAGGAGGGATTTTAACAGCATAATGCCAACCTTCTCTATTCAAATCTTCCACATAAAACACTTGATGTGCTTGAGTTGCTAAGATAAAAGGTTCTTCTTTAGAAACGGTCTTATTCATATTAACCGTAATAAGCTCATCATCATCCTTCTCTGAGTGAAACCATTGACATCTAAATAAGACAACACTGAAATGACCATGATAAGATATCTCAATGATTTCAGTTATTGAACCATAATAATTAACATTTCCCACAACAGGATTTTGATCTTTGGAGCTTGCAAAGCTATGTGTAATGGCTGTTAGAGTGACGCCACTATTTTGAGTTACGCAGTTTGCATCTCGCTTCATGGTATGAAATCTATAGCCGTTGACCGAGTATCCTGTGTACTTTTTGGCAACGTGAGAGGGACCTTTTGATAACCACAAAATATGGTCCGGGATATTATCATGGCCATCTTTAAGAATCAAATCAACTTTCTCCCTAAACCAATCCATGAAATCCTTGTTGTGGTCTTGAGCACTATTCCATTTTCTTTTTCTTTTAGTACTTACACAAATCTTGTGCTCACTGTAAAAAAAAAAAATATTTCTCTTACTAACGCACTAGAGTTAGAATAAAGACATTTTATAAAAAAATATTAATAAACCTAAATTTTGATTACAAATCTTACCTTATATATTTCTCAACTTCCTCACAATGACAATTGAACAAGACATAACGATGTGCTTGTGCCCATGTATTGCGATCAATTATGTTTCCACGATTTTTTTTCTTTGAGGTCCTTCCTTTTCCTTTGATAGGATGTCCTACCTTAGGGAAAAATGATTTTGAGGTACCACACTCATTAACTTCAGGTGTGGCTTTGCTTGATCGTTTCAAAAATCTAGCTATGAAAGCAACACATTCTTTAGCTTGGTTTCCTTCTGCCATTGAGCCTTCTGGACGAGCCTTGTTTCGAACATCTTGTTTCATTTCATGAAGATTCCTCTCAATCCCATACATACACCTTGAACTCACAGGTCCACCCAACTTAATTTGGTCAACCAAATGTATGGGTAAATGTTCCATTATATCAAAAAAAGCAGGTGGAAAAATCCTCTCAAGTAGGCATAGAGTTTCAACTATCTCAGATTGCAATTTTTCAAGATCTCGAGGATCAATAGTTTTACTCCATATACCTTTGAAAAAAGCAGAAAGTCTTATCAAAGGACTAGCAACATCTTTTGGTAATGTTGTCTTCACAGCAATTGGAAGAAGGTAATTCATCATAAAATGAGCATCATGACTTTTGTAGCCTGCTATTTTCCTTTCTCCAACTTGCACACAACGACTAAGGTTGGAAGCATAACCTTGAGGAAGCTTAGCATTTTTTATAACCTGGCAGAACTTACGCTTTTGCTCCAATGACATCCAAAAGCGAGATCTTGGAAATTCTTCACTACCATCTTCAAATTCAATTGGTTGAAGCTCTGGCATCAAATTAAGTTCTACCAAATCTCGACGAGCACTCACATTATCCTTGGTCTTCGGAGAAATGTCTAATAATGTCCCAATGATATTATCAAAGAAATTTTTCTCAATATGCATTACATCAAGATTATGGCGATTTGAGCAATGCTTCCAATATGGTAACTCAAAAAATATGGGTATCTTTCTCCACGGATTCGGATCATCCACATCACGCCTTGGTTTCTTTTGCTTCTTTCCAAATGCCTTTGGAAAATCACGCAACATATTCTCAATATCAATTCCATTCAATGGAATAGGTTGACATCTTTCCTCAAGTTTTCCATCAAAATTCCTCTTATCATGACGCCAAGGGTGAGATGGATCCAAAAACCTACGATTTGCCCTATACACAGTCTTACCACTACAAGGCAACCACTCGGAATCTGTTTCATAATGACATTCAGGGCATGCCAAGTATCCTTTTGTGCTCCACCCAGATAACATTGCATAACCCGGAAAATCACTCACGGTAGTCATCAATGCTACATGCATGTCAAACCTTTGATTAGTCGAAGCATCATAAGTTTCCAACCCAAACTCCCACAAATCCTTCAAGTCCTTGATAAGTGGCTGCAAATATATGTCAATGTCATTGCCAGGGGAAGACGGGCCGGGAATTAGTAAGGCTAGCATCAAAAACTCAGGCTTCATAATCATCCAAGGAGGCAAGTTATAATTAATCAACATTACTGGCCATGTACTATGGACAATGCTCATTGAATTGAATGGGCTAAATCCATCTGTGGCTAACCCAAGCCTCACATTGCGTGGGTCATCAGCAAACTTTGGGTATAAAGAATCAAATTCCTTCCAAGCTTGACCATCAACAGGATGATGTAAGAGATGATCATTTTCACGCCCATCAGCATGCCAAGTCATGTATTTCGCCGTCTCTTGACACAAAAATAGTCGTTGAAGCCTTTTCTTGATTGGAAAGTACCTAAGAATCTTTTGAGGAATCCTATAGGTTTTTCCATTTTCATTTTGTATGTCATTCTCTGTGTCATTTGATTTCCATCTTGGCGTCTCACAAACATGGCAGCTTGTTGCATTTTCATGCTCTTCCCAATATATCATGCAATCATTTGGGCACGCATCAATCTTAGTGTAATCCAACCCCAACACTTTCAGAACACTTTTTGCTTCATTAAAAGAAGCTGGCAGTTTCGCTTCAGGTAACACCTCCCTTATAAGCTCCAATATATCTCCAAAAGCAACATTAGTTAGCTTATGATCACACTTCAAAATAAAAAGACGGATCATGAAGGAAAGTTTTGAATGATTTTTACAACCAGGGAACAATTCTTCCTGGCCCTCTTCAACTAACTTGAAAAACTTTTTTGCCTCGTCATTTGGCCCCTTTCTAAAAGCATCATGTGCATCATGTAACAATTCTACTATGTCATCATTAAAATCATTTGGGGTTGACCCTTCTTCGTTATCCAAAACAGTTTGTTCCCTTTCAAAGTGGATCCCTAACTCTGATAACTTATCCGTTCGTGGAACAAAACCATTACAAATAAGGTGATATCTCACAACACCTTCATGACGCCAAAAACGATAATGACAACTTTCACAAGGACAACAAATTTGATTTCCTTGAGACTTAGAAGCAAAAGCCTTTTGTACATATTCATCTACTCCCCGTTCATATTCAATACTCCATTTGGCAAACATCCACCACTCTTTAGTTCCACTATCCATACCTTATGGTAAGAATAAAGAGGGTTATTTTACTTAATTTTTACAATAAAAACATTTAACCAATTCACTAAGAGTTAAGAGAGTCACTGACAGAAACATTTCATTATTAGAAACTGACAGAAACCTTTCATCATCAGAAACTGACAGAAACCTTTCATTATCAGAAACTGACAGAAACCTTAATATGCAACTGACAAAAACCTTTCATTATCAAAACAGCAACAAACAAAGTACCTAAGAATCCTTCATGTACATGATCAATTCAAAAGTCCAAAAGAAATTGATACCTTTCATTATTCAGCAATTTTATTTAGCTTTTTTTTGTATCCTCAATAATAAAAAATTAGTGGCTTTATTTTGAAATCAGAATATCTAATTCAGATCATAGATGAAGTAAACTAAAAATGCATAAAATATAGGATATTAAGCCCATAATATTTTCAAGATCAGAAACGTATATAAACTAATACAAAGGACTCAGTTTAGATCAGAAAGTAGAATTGAAGTACATAAATCGAGTCAATGGTTGTTTCAAGATAATTTATGCTATAAGAATTGGATATAGGAGTAGCTACATGGCATCCTATTTATCAAATGTTGAAAGTTATTGGTCATTATTGATCATAGATGAAGTAATTTTTTTCATGTTGTTTGTGTAGGTTCGTGTTGATGTTAGTGCTGGAAACCCTGAAAAAGTCCAGGCTGCATTGACGGAAACCAGAACAGGGTTGTCAGAGATGGCTTTGGAGCCCTTAAGAGAGGAATACTATTATGACTCTATGAGGTAAGCCATGAACTAGTCTTGTTTATCACAAAGTATCATTCTATCCAACAGTGGATCAACAGTGAATCTCACACAATTGGTCTTCTGGTTGGCTTCATGTTGTTAGTTGTTTTCGTGATGCCCAAACTAATGGAAAACATGGGTAATCGTTCTGAACTCTTAAATTAGTCAACTCTATTCTTTCTTACATAGAATTGCATCTATTTGTGAATTAAAAATTTAATATTTAATTTATCAAAATCAAGCAGCACACCCCAAATTTCGAGCACAATATACACCAGAAAATCACAGCATTTTTCCCCATATAATTCGAGCAAAAACAACTACAAATTCAACCAAACATAACCCAAAAATGTATAGCATTTTCACAGTAAAATTTTAGAAAAAATAAACCTGAAATTCAAACTTAAAGATAAAGAACATTCCATATTCCATGGCCTCAAATACAAATTCCCAAAGACAGTAATATGTGAATTAAAAATTTAAAATTTAATTTATCAAAATCAAGCAGCACACCCCAAATTTCGAGCACAATATACACCAGAAAATCACAGCAATTTTTCCCCATATAATTCGAGCAAAAACAACAACAAATTCAACCAAACATACCCCAAAAATGTATAGAATTTTCACAGTAAAATTTGAGAAAAAATAAACCTGAAATTCAAACTCAAATACAAATTCCCAGAGATAGCAATAAAAATTTAAAATTTATTTTATCAAAACGCAACAACAAAAATTTCAATTAAGAAATTTCTGAAATGAAGAATCAAATTTCTGAAATGAAGAATCGTTGTATACCTTGAACTCAAAGTCGAGATATCAGCAACAAGGACATGCAAAACGAAAATGGAACTTCTCCACTTGAATTACGCCGCCTCTTGAGCAACCAAACGTCACTTGAATTACACCACCTCTTGAGTTCCGCCTTCCTCTACTTCACTAAGTTTTCCTCTCAGAATTTTCAAGAAATTGTAAGTAATTTTTGAGTATTTTATGGCCTTAAAATCGGAAATTTGGGGAAAATTGAGAATTTAAAGTTTTTGGAATTGCTAATTAAAATAGCTTAATAGAATTGGGGGAAATGGAGGATTGGGGGAAATGGAAAAATGGGGGAAATGGAGAATTCGAAGAGAAAAATGGAGAAATCAGAAAAATGGGGAAAGTATACGGAGAGTACAGTAGAGAGAAAATAAGGGTTCAAAATATTTGGGTAAAAAAGTAGAGGGAAGATGAAATTTTCAGCGCGCCTCCTATATACTATTTCCATTACTATAATCACAAACCGTTGCAATAGCGTTCCTTTTTGTTGAAATATCTAGGCTGATGCAACGGTTCATTAAAGCCGTGGTAATAGCTCTACTTCTCACACATTAATACGCATTAGCCTACTCTATTGCAACGGCAATTAAAATACCGTTGCAATAGCCTTTATTAGGCCGTGGCATTTGATCAAAAATGTAGTAGTGTATTTTTCATGGGAAAGTTATTACTTGTGGCACTAGTGTGAAGTTTGACACGGGAAAAAAATACTCGACACACAAATGTAAAGTTTGCCACGATAATTAAAAGTGCTACTCGTGGCTCAAGTGATACATTTGCCACGGGAATATAAATACCCGTGGCATAAGTTATTCTTCATATTTAGGTTTTATATCATAGTTCATTTTCCCGTGGCTAGATGAAATTATGCCACGAATTTTGAATTCCCGTGGCAAAATTCGTGGCAAAATTCGTGGCACAAGTGATGATTTGTTGTAGTGATTGTAACTCTCAAAGGCCTCAATACTGTTTCAATTTTAATGTTTACAAGCATATAATTCATCCTTAAAAAAAAAGCATCCTTTTTTTAATAACACTTTGTTTAATTTTATTAAGACTTTGTATCTAACACTACTTGATTGTTTTTATTAACACTTTGTATTTATTGATACTATAAGCAAACTAGCCTTTTTCCACATATTTAATACGAGTAAATTTTTTTGTAAAATATAATATGAGTAAACTAGTATAAGTAAATATGATAAAATCAAAATAAAAAAAATTAAACCAACTTATTTAGTAAGGCAAATAAATAAGATAAGTTATAAACACACGGGAGTATTTAGCAATAAGTGATAATAATTTTTGTGTAACCTTAGCCTTTGCGAGTTCATGTTAACTCTCAATTATTTGATTAAAAACCTTCAAGAAATGAATAAAACCCTCCAATGTATGAATTAATCCGTACAACACTTGATAATTGTATAATAGTAGCTAACACCTATTTAATTTTATATAGTTCCTTATATGTAATAAAAATATAATTTGTACTTTTTTGGTATGTTTGAATATTTTGTAGTAACAATAATGACAAATTACTAACATTTCTTTAAAAAAGTTAACAAACATAGTAATGTTAAAATTGTCCAACTTTATAAATTTTTTGAAAAAAAATATTGATATGGATGTCTATAAAAATATCTTTAAAAAATAATTTCATTGGTTTTTTTAATAATAATTTTTTGATTTGTAGTTTGTAAAATATCGTAAAATGAATTATTATTCGATTCTTATAATAAACATCTCTCTCCATTAATGACGTTGACTAGGATGCTATTTTTTCAGTAACAAAATTGTATATTTTAGTAACTAAAAATATTTTTAGTAACCAGAAAAATTATTTGGCGCCAATGAAATTTGTCCCGCCTTCTTATGGTAAATGGCGCCAAAAACCAAAAACTTTTCCCTCTCAATTTTCCCTCTCATTTTTTAGCTAATAATGAGTTGTCAGTTTTTAATTGGTAATGTATGTTGGGAACACATACATTCAATGTATGTGTATCATTGTCCAGCTATCACTAGTGATTAGTAGTGCCCATTCAACTTTAAGGAAGTTATAATGAATAGTCTGAGTAGAAGGTAGATAAAAAAAAGTTTAAGATATATTGCAGGCAAAGACCCATCAAAATACATACAATTAAATGATAAATAGTTAAAGAAAACTCGCGAGTCACAATATACTCAGGGCAAGCTAAGGGCCTGTGCAAACAGACCCTTAGCACAGGTCCTCGGAATCTCGAGTGCCCATTTTTACTTGAAGCCCAGTTATGTGAAAAAAAACTCGTCTTTGCTTTGTGTTTTGTGAGTTCTGTCTAATTCTTTATTACTTCAGTCTATTTCAACTTTCAAGAATCTTTTCATCCTAAATTAACTCTTCAAATTCATTTATTCCATAATTATTCCCATTAATTTTAATTCCCATAACAATAGTCATACTTGTATAAAACTTTCCATTTTTCTAACTTCTTTTCTAATTTGTCAGTTATATCATGTCTTTACTAAAAGAAAATAAATTCAGCTTCCAATTTAACAACTCCCTTCAATAGCTCTGTTAATCACAATGGTTAATTGGTTATGAGGGTTATATTTTCCAATCCCTGAACTGAGTCCAATCGAAAAATTATTTCATGTTGTCCACAATTAAATTACTTTAAATCTCAAATTTCTACAAACACCCAGTAATTAGATTACTCATTGTTGTGAATTTGGGATTACTCGTTCAAAATTAAAAGTTCTTCCAATTAAAAGACTCAGTTATGAGGTACGCATAAACCATAATTTAATTTCAGTTTTTTTTTTTTGAGATTTGGTATGAGGTGATGTTGCATTTTTTAAAGGTTGAAAGTATGACATTGTATTTTTATTTGGAATTTTAAGAATTGCTAATTGGATTATCAAGTTGTTGTTGTTTCGACCATATTCTCATTACGAATGTTTGTTGGGTTTTTGTGTTTTTGGTGTATTATATGTTTTTTTTTTTTTTTATAGACTATTTATTTAATTACTACAGTGTTAAAATATAATTTTAGTTTACTGTCTTTGGGTGTATTGTTTGGTTTTTTTAATTTTATTTTTTATAAATATTTCATGTATCATTTGAGAGATTTTAAGTTTTACATTTAAAAAAAAAATATTGGTGTATATATTGTAATTAGACAGACAACGTTCATTAAAAAAATTGTAGTTCTAATTACTTAATTAGGGCCCAATTTTTGGGCTTAGAACAGGGCCTCTTAAATGTTCAAGGCGACCCTGAATATACTAGTTGATACAATTTGCACTCAATTTAATTTGCAGGACTTTGACGATAGAGATTTAAAATTATTAAGAGGCATCAAATGATGTAATCCGGTACTAGTGTTCTGGTAATTTGTGAACTTGAGAGGTTCAAAGTGAATGCTTCACAAGCTCAGGCACTAAAGGTGTTTCCTAAGCCAATGTATTCTGGTAGAAAGGACTTTAAGAAACAGAAGAGTGATGTGATCTGTCAGCATTCCAAAAAAGAAAGGTCATGCAGTCAATCAATGTTTTCAGGTGGAACATGGATAAAGGAGAAGCAAAATCTGCTAATCTTGTGTCTTAAGATGAGTAATCAGGCATACTTGGCAAAGCTCTTGGTTTAACATGTATGCTTGATTCTTTTAGAGTGGATCCGATTATAGCTTCTTCTATTTACAATTAGATTATTAGGATGATGCAGAGTGGTGGTGCATGTGGCAGTGGTGCAAGTGATTGTGTGCCTGATGACAATCCTATAAGTGCTGCGGTGAACTTTGCTGGTATAATTTCTGGTAATTTGTGAATTTGAGAAGTTCAGAGTGAATGCTTCACAAGCTCAGGCACTAAAGGTGTTTCCTAAGCCAGTGTATTATGGTAGAAAGGACTTTAAGAAACCGAAGAGTGATGTGATCTGTCAGCATTGCAAAAAGAAAGGTCATGCAGTCAATCAATGTTTTCAGGTGGAACATGGATAAAGGAGAAGAAAAATCTGCTAATCTTGTGTCTCAAGATGAGTAATCAGGCATACTTGGCAAAGCTCTTGGTTTAACATGTATTCTTGATTCTTTTAGAGTGGATTCGATTATAGCTTCTTCTGTTTACAATTAGATTATTAGGATGATGCAGAGTGGTGGTGCATGTGGCAGTGGTGCAAGTGATTGTGTGCCTGATGACAATCCTATAAGTGATGCGGTGAACTTTGCTGGTATACTTTCTAGTAATTTGTTAATTTGAGAAGTTCAGAGTGAATGCTTCACATAATCAGGCACTAAAGGTGTTTCCTAAGCCAGTGTATTCTGGTAAAAGGACTTTAAGAAACAGAATAGTGATGTGATTTGTTAGCATTGCAAGAAGAAAGGTCATGCAGTCAATCAATGTTTTCGGATTGTATGGTTATAGCTTCTTCTGTTTATGATCGGGATTAGATAGTGTCGTTAGTTCTACTAACCCTAATCAAATTAACAATTTATAATACCTAAACTACCCTAATACGAGTATAGGGGTAAGTAAAGGGTCGAAACACTAAGGAAGCTCACTCGTCCAACATCAATATCACTAATGCAAGAGTCAAGAGGGGAAATGTTTTTGTTGATATATTGGATAAAAAGCACTAAAACTACGAATAAGCAGAGATAAAGATGAGTAAAATCAAGAAAGAACAACGCTAGGGATATGGGGGTGTCAAACATGACTTGAAAGAGGGAAATAATGATAGTTATCAAGAAGAACATGCCAAAGAACACAAGATTCTACCTAAACAATTCATTCTCATGCAATAGTCTAGGCAAATCAATGAAAGAAGTCCATGCTAATTAGGATCATTCTCATGCATCCTATTAGACACAAGCAAATCAAGAGAATAAAGAAACACAATTCATAAAACTCAATTTTAACAACTCATTCTCATGCAATCATTAAAATAGAGGTGATCTTAATCTAGTTCAAATCACTTTCATGCATTTAAACTAGAGGGAAATCAAATAAAGTGTAACAATAATCTCAAGCCATCAAAAATCATATCTTTCATCAATTTAAGGCATGTATTCAATCCAACCATCATCATTAATCCAACATTCAACACATATTTTCCACCCCCTTCCCCTAGCTAAGAAATTAGCCTAGAGAAGGGAGATTAAACATAATAGAAAAACCAAAAATATATTCAAGAAACACAAAACAAAACATGATTAAGAACAATGAAAACAATAATAAATAGATAAACTAAAAGGATAACAAAAATAAGCAACAATAACGCAAATAAATAAAGCTAAAGGAAAGTATTAGAGATTACTAGAGAGAGGATTAATGAAAGATGAAAACTTGAAGAAATTGCTTGATTGGAAATTAAACTTGACCAAAATTGATTACTTGGAAGAAAATTGAGCAATAATCTACTTTATCTCTCTAAAAACTATCTAATCTAACCCTAAGAGAGAGAAGCTCTCCTAAACTAACTAAGAAAATAGCATCATCGATCTCCCCTCTAATTACCCCAAAAATGGGTATTTATACAAAACTCATAAAACTAAGAAAAATAAAAGAAATAAAAGAATGAGAAAATTAAGGAAAAACAAAAGAAAAATAAAATAGAAAGGAAATAAGAAAAGAAAAAGGAAAATATAAAAATAATTAAGAAAATAAAATAAAATAAAAGAAAAAGAAATTAAAATAAACCCACAAATCCCCCAAATTCCCTCAGCAACGATTTCCCCTGTTCGAAATTTTGGCTGCTTCAATATTGGGATGCAATCCCCTGCTTCACGCCACACCACACCCCATCATCAATCATCACGCAACCATCATCACCACCATCGCAAGCATCATCATCATCTAGCATCAATTCGTGGCCATCCTATTCTCATTAAAATCACGTGAAAAGCTCGTGATTGACCCACGAATGCGCGCCCGCACAGAAGACGTACACAGGTCGCGCAAAGCTTCTGCCTCGAATATAAATTTGGACTCCAATTGTGTGCGCTTTCTGATAGGGCTGCGCGTCCGCGTTTGAATGAGGTAAGTAATTTGGTGGCTGCTCTGTTCGAAATCGCTGCTCGTAGTGGTTGTTGATGGTGGTAAATGGGTTGGTGGTAATTGGGGTGAGATGCGTGTTGTTGCTGCACTTGTTGTTGGTTGCGGTGGATGCGGGGGAAGGTGATTGTGGTGGTTGTAATTGGTGTTGTTGTGGGGTTGAATTGAGGTGGTAATTGCTGGCGGTTTGGTGGCGAAATGGGAGGTGACGGTGGTGTTGGTGGTTTAATTGGTGAGAATTGGTGAAGGAGGCATGTTGGGGTTTGCGTGGTGGCGCTGCTGGTTGTTGTAAATTGATGTTGCTGTTGGTGTTGTTATTGCAGATTGTTGTTGCAGATGGTGTTGGTGTTTGTTGTTGTAGCTGTTGGTGTTGCGTGGTGGTGTGTTGCTGGTGGGAGCAGGGGAAGTGCAGGGGAGGTTGTGGAGCAGACAAGTTGTGTTGGTGTGATTGAAGGTGTGTGATGGTAAGTGGTGGTGCTGCGTGTTGTTGTTGTTGGGCTGTTTTGCGTGAGGGAGATCAGGGAGCAGAGGAGATGGGTGCGTGACTGGTGTGGTGGAGGTTAAGGTGTGGGGTGGTGGTGTTTAAGCTGGCAGCAACAGGGCAGCAGTTTGCTTGGGAGCTTGTGCCTCGAACCCCAGACTTTGAACTCGAATTGAACAAGACTTTAAAACCCGAAACACCAAACTCGACCTACAACAAAAACACGAGGGTGAATTGGAAGATAAAATAAAATAAAAATAAAATAAAATAAAATAAACTTAAAAATAAAATCAAAAGAAATTAAATAAAATAAAGTAAAACAAATATGAAAATAAAATAAAATAAGAAAATAAAAGAAACTAGGAACTTATTAAATTACAAGAACTAAAAACTAAAAATAAAAACAAAGAAAATAAGATAAATTAAATAAATTAAGAAAATAAGCTAAAAACTATTAAAAACTACTTAAATACTCGAAATCAAGATAAAAGACGAGAATAAGTAAATAAAGAAATAAAGGACAAAAAGAGTTAAATTATTGGAAAAATAAGCCGAAAAACGACTCAATAAACACCCTAAAAGTGACATAAAAGTCACTTATCAAACTCCCCCAAGCTTACCTTTTGCTCGTCCTCGAGCAAATTAACATGAAACACGGGAGAAGGAGAATGATTTATTCAAGCAAAGCTAGAACACTAAAGGAGACAAGAATGTACACTAACTCACTTTCGTAGGAATCACGGTCACTTTTAGCAACTAATGACAAGCCCTTTAAACTCCTAGATCGCCCTAGAGGACGAGTGTGCTCTCGAGAGGGTGTCCTAAGAGTTTAACCCACAACTCTAAACAAAACCAAGGCAAAACAAAAAGAAAAAGAAAAGAAAAAACAAAAAGCAAGCACTACCACGACCAACATGACATGACATGACAAGGCTTAAGAAAACCAAACAAGCTTTTAGATAGAAAATGCTCCATTCGGACTCAAAACATAGAGACATGCACCAAAGAATGCTCACCTTTCTTAATTAAATGAGGGAATACACGTTCCGAGATGCTCATGGTTGAAAGAAACAAACCTAAGCTAAGCATAGAGAACTAATGATTTCACTCTCCGCCCTAGCCCCATCCAAGACGGTCCACGTTCTCTCCACTAGCTTCAAATCATCCCTTAGTTAGCTCCTCATGATTCCTCGAGGGAACCGAAAAAAGAAATTTTTATGTGGAATCATAAGGTCATCCCGACATCTCAACTATGCATACTCTCTCCATAGGGTTGAAATCTATCTCCCTCCACCGGTCATTGACCTCACCCCTCTAAAGTTAAAGGGTCTTTACTAGGGTTGTAACGTAAGGCTAGGGGTCAAGGCAGGGCAAAAATTTGAAAATTTTGGTGATATTTCCTAAGTGAAGCAAAAGGGTGATCAAACCTCAAAAACAAACTCAAGAAATCACCAAACATCAAACAAAAATACCAATAATGTCATCTCCCCCAAGCTTATTCGACACCGACACTCAATAAAAACAAAAACAAAGTAACGCTCCCCCCCAAGCTTGAACAAAGCATTGTCCTCAATGCTTAAACTAGGGAAGAAAACGAAACCAAACTAATTTAAATTTTTTTTTTTATATATATTTTATTTGTTGTCCTTGCCTTTTTTAACTTTAGACGACTTTTTCTTAACATTTGCTTTATTTCACACAATATATACAATTTACTTTTCTTGCTTGGTACAAAAAGCATAATACTTTCTCATTTTATTACCACACAAAACAGACTCTTAAACCGAAATGCTTCACAAACTAAGGGTTAGGGAAACGAAAGGTCATAAGGCTTGTAATGTGGCTCTTAATCAAGAAAGGGAATAGGCTCAAAGGGTTGGCAAGAGGAGCAAATGCGAAATAAAAACAAAATAAGTAACAAAACAAAAAGAAGATAAAGAAAAATGAGAAAAGTGGTGCCCTTTTCCTCCCCTAGAGATGCTTGGTCACGATCTTGGGAGCTAGAGGACAACACAAGGATTAAGTTATGCATAGTTAAGGATCCTAAATGCCGCTCACAAGAATGATGAAGGCTACAACAAATGACGCTCACACGGGATAAGAAATAAGCAAATACCAACCAAGGGAATCCTATTCACCATAGAGAGCAACACCATCTTACCACTTTCCCGTGAACTAGGGGTTCAAACGTCCTCAAAAGTTCTAAACCGGGCTACCTTAGCTTACAATGTGTCTAACTCAACCCAAAGCATTCTCAAACCGTGCAAACCCTCATCAACTAGGAAGATAAGCATTCAAAGACACATCATCATGAAAGGCACACAAATCCAAATGAATGAGCAATTCCAAATCAAAATAATTTCAACTCGTCATAGCCATGTTTGTCACATAAAAGGGAAAAACAACACAAAAACAAGAGGAAGAAATAAAAAGGTTCACAAATGAGGCATGTAATTCAAGTAAATCCCAATCGTCATACAAATGACCGTTGATAACAACATCAACGATCCCAGGTTCCTTAGAACCAATGCAAACAACCTCGAACCATTTAACTTCTTCCTAAACTAACCTTAAACTAAGCACTCAAAGAAAAATTAAAAGAGTGAAAACAAGAAAGGTCTCACCGAGAGGTTGGCTTAAAAGAATAATAGAGCATAAAATCTAGTTCACCAAATGTCACTCCGCTCCAAGCTTCCAAAATGCAACCTACAAGGCAAGACAAGACATAAAAGAAAACATTAAAAGAAAACAAAGAAAGAAAACAAAAAAGAAAAAGAAAGGAGGGGGAGAAAAAGGGGTAGAAATCCTCCGGGTTGCCTCCCGGGAAGCGCTTGCTTATGGTCTCTAGCTTGACCTTTCACCTCCTTCAAGGTGGAATAAAGAACATCACCCTCATCAACTTGAGGATTGAATCATAGATGCCCCCAAGCTTGAGAACTAGCACTCCTTGAGGTCTCATATCACCACAAGGGAAAGGAGGGAATGAATCAAGAGCCAATGGTGGCTCATCTTTTCTTTTTCTCTTCTTCTTGTCGTTTCTTCTAAAAGGGCGATGAAGCTTGGAATCCTCGATATTAGGAAGGGCAACCTCACCTTCCTCAAACCAAGCAGGAACTTCAAGAAAGTCATCATACCTCATTGTCACCTTACCATCACATGGAGGTAAGCTCTCATTATCCATCACACCATCGACCACATCAACTCTACATACGCTCACCGCCATAGGGCTCTTCAAAACAACATTCTCAACTAGCCTACAAGGGAAGGGAACCGGGCCTTTAAACTTGTTTGGTTCACTAAAATCTAATGGCTCCTCATTTTGTTCTTGAACCTTCTTCTCAACCACATCCTCCACAACCTTGTCTTCCTTACTTTCATCCTCCTTGCAAGTTTCGAGATGATAAGCATATGAAGGGTTAGTAGATGATTGTAAGGGGAGTTTTGCGGTTAAATGGAGAGAAGAAATGTTGGCTAGTTGGGAGTCAACAACTTCATTGTGAGATTTGATCTCTTGGAATTGTTGAGTGAGAATTTGACGTTGTTGAAGAATTTGGGTTTGTGTGTGGTCGGGTGGGGATTGTTCTTCATACGCTTGAGGATTTTGGTCATAATGTTGACCTTGAAAGTTCCCTTTTTGGATGGAAGGGTAAGAAAAATTTTTGGTTAGAGGATTGAAAAGAGGTTCATCTTGGAGGTAGGAGTTTTCTTGTTTTGGAGGTTGTTGAAGTTGTTGAGAATGAGCTTCGGGTACAAACTCTCCTTCCCTCAAAGTCAAAGCCTCACCTTGCTTGGGATTGAACTCTCTACAATACGATGCATCATGATCCGTCCCACCACAACAAGCACATGAGAAATCAATGATTTGTGACAGTTTTGAACCCAAGCCAGCACTTGAGTTCAACTTGGAAAGACCTTCATTCAAGAGTTCAACTATGTGCTTAAGTTGACCGACTTTCTCCAACTCATAAAGATCACCTTGCTTTCCTTGGGGCCTTCTTTGACCTCCCCAAGAATAGCTAGTAGCCACCTCTTCAATTGTAGCTTCAACTTGGCTTTGAGGGATCTTAATCAATTGGTCGCCGGCACCCGCATCTAGATTGGTTCTTGAAATTGGCTCTAAGCCATCATAAAAGAACCTCATGAGCAAATTATGGTTGAATCCATGGTTAGGACATGCTCTAATCATATCCTTAAACCTTTCCCATGCTTCCCCAAGAGTTTCATCCGGTTCTTGCTCAAAAGAAGCTATCTTCCTCCTCATTTTTGCGGTTTGCTCATCGGAAATGAACCTCTTGAGAAAGGCCTTCGCAACATCTTTCCATGTGGTGAGAGAGTTGGGCTTCAAAAGCTTGAGCCATTTCTTTGCTCTTCCGGTGAGAGATTGCCAAAAGAGATGCATAAGAATGTAATCTTGGCTCACTTCATTTGTTTGCATCATTGCACACAACTCAAGGAATCGGTCGAAATGCTCAATGGGGTCTTCACTTGCACGTCCGGAAAATTGCTCAACTTGTACCATCCTAGCATATTGTGGATGGATTGTGAAATTAGACTCTGTGGTTGGGAGAAGTATACCACTCATGAGCTCATAAACTTCCGGATTTCCAAAATCCCTAAAAAGAAGGTCATCCTCTTGTCTTTCCATATCTCTCTTTGAATACAACAAAGCTAAGCACATGATTAGCAATGACAAGTAGGATTAAAAAAAGCAAAATAATAAAAAGAAAGCAAATAAAATGACTCTAACAATAGCAAAAATAAATGCTAAACAAGCCGCTTCCCCGGCAGCGGCGCCAAAATTTGATCGGGATTAGATAGTGTCGTTCGTTCTACTAACCCTAATCAAATTAACAATTTATAATACCTAAACTACCCTAATACGAGTATAGGGGTAAGTAAAGGGTCGAACCACTAAGGAAGCTCACTCGTCCAACATCAATATCACTAATGCAAGAGTCAAGAGGGGAAATGTTTTTGTTGATATATTGGATAAAAAGCACTAAAACTACGAATAAGCAGAGATAAAGATGAGTAAAATCAAGAAAGAACAACGCTAGGGATATGGGGGTGTCAAACATGACTTGAAAGAGGGAAATAATGATAGTTATCAAGAAGAACATGCCAAAGAACACAAGATTCTACCTAAACAATTCATTCTCATGCAATAGTCTAGGCAAATCAATGAAAGAAGTCCATGCTAATTAGGATCATTCTCATGCATCCTATTAGACATAAGCAAATCAAGAGAATAAAGAAACACAATTCATAAAACTCAATTTTAACAACTCATTCTCATGCAATCATTAAAATAGAGGTGATCTTAATCTAGTTCAAATCACTTTCATGCATTTAAACTAGAGGGAAATCAAATAAAGTGTAACAATAATCTCAAGCCATCAAAAATCATATCTTTCATCAATTTAAGGCATGTATTCAATCCAACCATCATCATTAATCCAACATTCAACACATATTTTCCACCCCCTTCCCCTAGCTAAGAAATTAGCCTAGAGAAGGGAGATTAAACATAATAGAAAAACCAAAAATATATTCAAGAAACACAAAACAAAACATGATTAAGAACAATGAAAACAATAATAAATAGATAAACTAAAAGGATAACAAAAATAAGCAACAATAACGCAAATAAATAAAGCTAAAGGAAAGTATTTGAGATTACTAGAGAGAGGATTAATGAAAGATGAAAACTTGAAGAAATTGCTTGATTGGAAATTAAACTTGACCAAAATTGATTACTTGGAAGAAAATTGAGCAATAATCTACTTTATCCCTCTAAAAACTATCTAATCTAACCCTAAGAGAGAGAAGCTCTCCTAAACTAACTAAGAAAATAGCATCATCGATCTCCCCTCTAATTACCCCAAAAATGGGTATTTATACAAAACTCATAAAACTAAGAAAAATAAAAGAAATAAAAGAATGAGAAAATTAAGGAAAAACAAAAGAAAAATAAAATAGAAAGGAAATAAGAAAAGAAAAAGGAAAATATAAAAATAATTAAGAAAATAAAATAAAATAAAAGAAAAAGAAATTAAAATAAACCCACAAATCCCCCAAATTCCCTCAGCAACGATTTCCCCTGTTCGAAATTTTGGCTGCTTCAATATTGGGATGCAATCCCCTGCTTCACGCCACACCACACCCCATCATCAATCATCACGCAACCATCATCACCACCATCGCAACCATCATCATCATCTAGCATCAATTCGTGGCCATCCGATTCTCATTAAAATCACGTGAAAAGCTCGTGATTGACCCACGAATGCGCGCCCGCACAGAAGACGCACACAGGTCGCGCAAAGCTTCTGCCTCGAATCTAAATTTGGACTCCAATTGTGTGCGCTTTCTGATAGGGCTGCGCGTCCGCGTTTGAATGAGGTAAGTAATTTGGTGGCTGCTCTGTTCGAAATCGCTGCTCGTAGTGGTTGTTGATGGTGGTAAATGGGTTGGTGGTAATTGGGGTGAGATGCGTGTTGTTGCTGCAGTTGTTGTTGGTTGCGGTGGATGCGGGGGTAGGTGATTGTGGTGGTTGTAATTGGTGTTGTTGTGGGGTTGAATTAAGGTGGTAATTGCTGGCGGTTTGGTGGCAAAATGGGAGGTGACGGTGGTGTTGGTGGTTTAATTGGTGAGAATTGGTGAAGGAGGCATGTTGGGGTTTGCGTGGTGGCGCTGCTAGTTGTTGTAAATTGCTGTTGTTGTTGGTGTTGTTATTGCAGATTGTTGTTGCAGATGGTGTTGGTGTTTGTTGTTGTAGTTGTTGGTGTTGCATGGTGGTGTGTTGCTGGTGGGAGCAGGGGAAGTGCAGGGAAGGTTGTGGAGCAGGCAAGTTGTGTTGGTGTGATTGAAGGTGTGTGATGGTAAGTGGTGGTGCTGCGTGTTGTTGTTGTTGGGCTGTTTTGCGTGAGGGAGAGCAGGGAGCAGGGGAGATGGGTGCGTGACTGGTGTGGTGGAGGTTAAGGTGTGGGGTGGTGATGTTTAAGCTGGCAGCAACAGGGCATCAGTTTGCTTGGGAGCTTGTGCCTCGAACCCTGGACTTTGAACTCGAATTGAACAAGACTTTAAAACCCGAAACACCAAACTCGACCTACAACAAAAACACGAGGGTGAATTGGAAGATAAAATAAAATAAAAATAAAATAAAATAAAATAAAATAAACTTAAAAATAAAATCAAAAGAAATTAAATAAAATAAAGTAAAACAAATATGAAAATAAAATAAAATAAGAAAATAAAAGAAACTAGGAACTTATTAAATAACAAGAACTAAAAACTAAAAATAAAAACAAAGAAAATAAGATAAATTAAATAAATTAAGAAAATAAGCTAAAAACTATTAAAAACTACTTAAATACTTGAAATCAAGATAAAAGACGAGAATAAGTAAATAAAGAAATAAAGGACAAAAAGGGTTAAATTATTGGAAAAATAAGCCGAAAAACGACTCAATAAACACCGTAAAAGTGACATAAAAGTCACTTATCAGTTTACAATTAGATTATAAGGATGATGCAGAGTGGTGGTGCATGTGGCAGTGGTGCAAGTGATTGTGTGCCTGATGACAATCCTATAAGTGCTGCGGTGAACTTTGCTGGTATAATTTCTACCCTCTCATGTTGCTAGTTTATCTCAGTTCTTTGATCATGATAGTTGGATAATTGATTATGGAGCAATAAATCATATGGATTCTATTTTGGTTTTGTTTGCTAATATCCATAAACTTCCTAAATCTGTTAAAGTTCTCTACATGGTGGATTAGTTAAACTTGTCTTTCATAGTGGAATAGTTCACCTATCTTCTCAAGTCAAACTTGATCATGTCCTTTATATTACTGAGTTTAGGCATAAATTGTTGTCTATTGGCAAATTACTTGATCAAAATGATCTTGTTGTTGTTTTTGAACAAGACTCTTGTTCTTTTTAGGACTCAATCACTATATGTGTCAAAGTTGCTGGTACAATTTTAGGTTCATACAAGTTCTCTTCTCTTTCTTTTCCTTGTCCTATCAACAATTTTTTTTTCTGCTGTTGATGTTGCAAATAATACTTCTTTTCATAATTCTATAACTAGTAATATTGTTTCTAGCATTGATTTGATACATGCTAGGTTAGGACATCTGTCTAAAGGGAAGTTGAAACATGTTTCAGTTCCTTCTTTTGGGAATATAAATAAAACTGTTGATTTCACTTGTGAGGCTTGTGTATTTGGTAAACATCACAAATTTCCTTTTAGCCTTTCTAAATCTCATGCTTCACATCATTTTGACCTTGTTCATATTGATCTTTGGGGTAGATATAAACAACCTAGTTTGACTGGAGCCACCTATTTTCTCACCATTTTGGATGACAACACTAGGGTAACTTGGACATACTTTTTACATAATAAGACACAAGGGTTCTTTGATGTTTCTGGTTTTTTTAGTATGTTTCAACTCAGTTTGTTGGGAACATTAAGGTGATAAGGAGTGACAATGGTACCGAGATTATTCAAGAGGTTTGTGCTATTTGTTCTTTCTATTAAGGGTGTGGTTCATCAGAACAGTATTCCTTATACACCAGAGCAAAATGGTAGGGTGGAGAGAAAGCATAGGCATCTTCTTGACACTGCTAGGACTAGTAGGTTGTATGCTAATTTACCATACAAATTATAGGGAGATCGTTTGCTCACAACAACGTATCTGATCAATATAATGCCAAGTTCAGTCTGGAATCGTAAGACACCATATGAGATGTTGATGGGTGTTTCTCCTACTTATGAACACTTAAGGGTTTTGGGTTGTCTTGCTTACCAAACCAGTAATCTTCTGATAAGTTTGCCCCTAGGTCTAGAAGATGTGTTTTTATTAGTTATCATTTTGGGCACTCATAAGGCCAGGTTATGCTGAGTAGAGATGCTTATTTTGTTGAGGATTCTTTTCCTTTCAAAATTAAGCAAAATGATTCTTCTTCAGAATTTGTTTCTGTTCTTGATATAGTCAATCCAGCTTTTAATACTTTCTTTCCTATTCCCATTATTCCAAATCAAACTATAACTTCTGATTCTTCTGATTCTGTTTCTCACCATGTTCCTTTTGTTGAGTCACCTACTGACTTCTTCTTCCTCACCTAGTTCTATTTCTTCTCCTGAGTCTGTAAACATTTCTCTTGTTCCTTTTCCTGTTGGAGTCTCATCTAGACCTTGTAAAATTCCTACAAAGTACAAGGATTTTATTATAGCTCCACCTGTTCATAGAACTGTACTGGAATAGGACAGTGATCAATCCATTTCTTTTAATGTGTTTACTAAGCGTGCATTAGCTCATATAGACAAAGATGGGTTATATAGCTTGAATGTGGTTCTTACTGCATATGAACCATTTTCCTTTAAGCAAGCCAAGGATCATTCTGAGTGGGTGAATGCTATGAACAAGGAACTCTAGGCACTGACACTATAAGAAAAAATCTTTTGGGCAACAAACAAATTTGTCGCCCATACTCTTGGGCAACAATATTCAAGTCGTCGTGGGCTCGTCGCACAAGGGTCGACGCCCATTCCTATTTGGGCGATGAACAGGTTTTTGGTTGAACATAAACGAGCATGGGCGTCGAATGAGGTTGTCTCCCTAATTACAACTTTGTGTTATGGATTCTTATTTTTGTTGCCTTTGTATTTGCAATTTCGTCAACGAATAACATATTTCGTCGCCTAAAGGTGATATTGTCACATCGTAGACAATGTTTGGGCGACCATAATGGCATCACCCAAAACTATTTTAGGCAACGAGAAGTTACCTTTGTTTCCCAATTTCATAATGTAGTACCAAGTTGAAATTGTATTGTGCGTCGATTTTGTTGCCCAAAACCTATAATGAGCAACGAGTTATATGATTATTTTGTTGCCCAATAAATAAAATATTGGGCAATGAGTTTTGTGTAGTTTTCCATCTACTTTTTACCTTTTTCCTAAATATTTTACATACGTAAACAACAAATCATTATGCTATTTATATAGGACAATAGTAACGGCTCCCTATTTCAAAAAATTTACATTTCATAGATCAAATTTATGGCATAAAAACCCATAACAAAAAGTACATGAGTTTCTCCAAGTTCAACATAAGAAAATTAAAATTACATTAAACTTGTTTTACTAAGAAACATGTAGTAGGACCATCTAAGTTAGATTCAATAATCCTTAGAAATTACTAGCTGTAATAAAGAGTAAAAATATATCCAAAATGTACATCTTGTTCCTCGGCTTGTTACCAAAATATCACAATCCTTTGTTCTTGTAAAATAATATTCCAAAATTATATACACACTATGAAATATTGCTCTTTTCACCACATAAAAGAGAGGTCATGAAAATGACAATATTACCACTAATACGATACTATTATTAAAAAAAAATGACATCAAATTTAAAAGGAGTATGTAGGAGGTGAAAGATGTCATTAATGACAAAATTACCACAAGAAATCGTTTATGGAAGGTTTTTCTCCTTAATTTTCCTGCTCATTATAATACATGTAAATGTTAGTAACTATTAAGAGAAGTTGTCACACTGACTAGAGTATTAATGACATGGATAAGCAATAAGTGAACGAGCTTGTTGATGACAAAATTATGAAGGCCTAAAAATAAACAAAGTTAACTTAGTCTAGCAAGTATGTAGCAGATAGTGCAATGTAAACCAGAACAAACCAACAAGAAACAAACATATATGTAAAACATGTTCATTATATACATCTGCCAATGAAAAATAAATTTAATTTTCGGTCATTTAATAAAAATAAAAAAAAAAAACTTCAGTCCTAAGAGAAAAAGGGAGGATCCTCCTTTCCATAATTATAAATTATTTGTATCTGGAGTAAATGAAAAGAAGAAAATTAGGCTTGAGATAAGGGTGAATGAAAGGAGTGGGAACGATAAAATAGAGGAGTAAAAAAGTTATTATATTATATTACTGCCCAAGGAGTCCTTTTTCTTACTTTGGCCACGGCATACTGCTGGCTAAATTTCATCAAAATAATTCTCTAAAAGTAAGTTCAGTTTATCATTGACAAGTGGAAAGAACAAAAGCCTCTGATAACAGTAGCTCTACCCTTATCACAAGCAACTCCAAGTAGTAAGCTCACTCATTTGAAAATACTTGAATTTAACATCGATTCCAGCACCAAATTGAAACATATAGCAACACAAACTGATAATTAATAAAAAAAAAGAAACACCAATAAATTAAACCTCATGATATAATATAATAAAAAAAATCAATTAGAAAAGACCAACCTAAAAAATTTTCTTTGCTTTCATGATAGTGATTTTTAAGGCATGAGTATGATGTATTGCAAATGATTGTAGGTAGTTTAACTAAGTTAAGTTAGTTTAGTTTGGTTAAGTAATGTATTGTGGTCATTTATGAAATGTATTGAGAAAAGAACTAGTTGTTATGTAATGAGAAATACATTGATTAGTTAATGAAAGTTATTTTGACAATAAATTGCACAATACTTGAATTTTTGACATATTGCATAATCACATAGCTGAATAAGTTCAACAAAAGAGGGTGAAATTGTTTTCCCTAACAGTCATACACAAAAAAAACCTGCATAAGGTTCATGACTTGACAATGTATACTTGCTGTTGGACTTAACACAGCCAACATGATCAAAAGACAGTATCCAAAAGCTTTACATAAACATAGTTAAGTCTAATATAGTAGACTTAAAAGTGACATTAAACTATTAAGTTGGTGGATGTAAAGTAGGGGTTTGGCTTGATTGACTGCACTGAAACCAGTCCATGGCTGATCTTGTCCTTCTTTGATTGCCAATGGTATGTAAACACATATAAAAGAAAGAGTTTCATTAGGTTTTTGGCTAATTAACATTAAACCATGTTTTTTACAATGTACAATAACTCACATTAGTGAGGGCTGATCCATCAGGTGCAATCTACACACCTATACCTTGTGGAACCTGCAGCAAACACATACAATTGAGACACATAAGCACATAACATAAACAGGTTAAGGGTCTAATTGAGGGTTGTATAAGAAGAAAAAAGGACCTAGTTCCTTCCCCTTCCCGTTAAGCGACCCCTTGCCCTTCTAAATCCCCTGGTCCCACTTCTAGAACCCTTGCTCCCACTTGCACCACCTCTGCTAGAACCTGCAGCACTTGAAACACCTCTCCCAGCAGTAGAGCCTCTCCCAGCATCAGCTCCCTTCCTAGTATCAGCCCTTCTCCCAACAACAATATAACCTCTCCCAGCACCATCTCCTCTACCCCTTCGTCATCTAGAACCCCTACCCATAGCTATCATTCTTCCTCCTCTACCAAGTATTGTAGGTTGAGCATTTCGGTTGTAGTGACTTGTATTTGGTCCTTGGGGTGCAAATGGCAGAGCCTAACTAGCTTATGTAGATGGCACAACCTGACTAGCTATTGAGGGTTGAGTTGCTGGTGTAGCTTGAGCATCCTTGCGAGGCCTTCCTCTAGCCCTTTTTGGAGCTGGTTCAGCTGGTTGCACATTATCCTTGTTGGGGCACTTTCTTTTATTATGTCCCTTAAGCTAGAAGAGTGATCAAGTCATTTCAATCCATGTTCTTCTAATTGTACCAGATTTCTTAAGGTTCTCATGGGGATCTTTAATACGATTTTTCCTTGGCCTCCCAGGACCAATTTTGATTAGTGGTGGAGCAATGCATTGGGACACTTTTTGCCAGTGTCTTTCACCTTGATTTGGGGGAATTGAGCCTGCCAAACACAAGTAACATGTAACAAATCTACATACAACTTATTGTTACTAGAGAAATGGTGAAATGGATGAGTTATTGTACCTGCATACACTGACATGTAAGTGTCCTTGAAGTATGATGAATCTACATATAACTCAGGATCTTTTCCCACAAAATAAATGCAGGCAATTCCATGACAGCATGCGATGCCAGTCATGTCCCATTTTCTACAAGTGCAGCTCCTATCTTCCAACTTCACCACCAAGGAACCAATTGATTCAATATGTAACTTACATTGAAAAGAATTTTAGAAGAAGGATACACTTCACAGTCAACAACTTTTGTCTTCTCAAAATCCAACTTGTATTGAATTCTTGGACATAGCACACATGTAGCTTTCATCATTGTTTGTCTTTTCACTACCAACCTTTGCATCAAAGAAGTTCTGATTTCTTCTAACATGTATATCAAGTGTTTGGTCCTTGGTTGAATTATGAAACCATTGAATGTCTCTGCAATGTTGGAAGTTGTTGTATCTGTTTTGATTGCAGGATTGAGGAAAAATATGTAAAACAAATCTGGCCTATGAAACTTGAAGTCATTGGCAACATCAACATTGAGTGATGTAAGCTTAGCTAGGTTCTCTTCATAATCAGCCTAATTAAAGATCTTTGCAATACTCCAAAACAACAAGTCATTTCAATCCCTGTTCTTGTCATTGTACTAGATTTATTAAGATACTCATGGGGGTCTTTGATACGATTTTTCTTTGGCCTCCCTGGACCAATTTTAATTGGATGTGGAGAAATACACTGGGACCTTTTTTGCCAGTGTCTTTCACCTTGATTTAAGGGAATGGAGCCTGCCAAACACAAGTAACATGTAACAAATCGACATACAGCCTGTTGTTACTAGAGAAATGGTGAAATGGATGAGTTATTGTGCCTGCATATACTGACATGTAAGTGTCCTTGAAGTATGATGAATCTACATACAACTCAGGCTCTTTTTGTTCAAAAAAATGCAAGAAATTGCATGATAGCATGGGATGCCATTCATGTCCCATTTTCTACAAGTGCAGCTCTTATCTTCTAACTTCACCACCAATTGGATTGAATTCTTGGACAGAGCACACATGTAGCTTTCATCATGGTTTGTCTTTTCACTATCAACCTTTGCATCAAAGATATTCTGATTTCTTCTAACATGTACAACAAGTGTTTGGTCCTTGCTTGAATGATGAAACCATTGAATGTCTCTGCAATGTTGGAAGTTATTGCATCTATTTTGATTGTAGGATTGAGGAAATCTCTGTAAAACAACTCTGGCCTATTCAACTTGAAGTCATAGGCAGCATCCACATTGAGTGATGTAAGCTTAGCCAGGTTCTCTACATAATCAGCCTCATTATATCTCTTTACAATACTCCAAAACAACAATTTCATCTCATCTCCTCTGTATTTCTTAGGCAGTAAGCAAATATATGTCTGGCACATTGTCTATGTTCTGCCCTAGGTAGGATAGTTGAGACACTACTCACAATACTCTAAATTTGAAAAAAAGAGAAAGGAATAAGTAAATCATCATAAATAAAACTATATGAACAATTTAGAAAAAAAAGAGGGCAAAGTTAAGACACATACCACATGCTCATCAGAAATGATTGAGATACCTTCCCCTTCTCCAAGACTTAAGCACATTGCTAGCTTCCTAAAGAACCATTCCTAGGAGGAGTTATTTTCTCCTTCAACAACTGCCAAAGAGACAAGGAACATTTGAACATTGCTGCCCCTTCCCACAGCAGTCAACATATGACCCACTAAAAAAGTCTTCAGGAAGCATGTATCTACTTCCAAGACTTTCTTGCAACCTTCCATCCACCTATTTTTAATCCCCTCAAAGAAAATGAATAACCTTTGGAATAGAGGTTAGTTTGCTTGTTTTTCTGAGTTAGTTACAAGCTCAATCTCTGTCCCTTGACTGCAATTTTCTATTTCTTTCAAGTACCCTACAAGCTTGTTGTAGTGGTCATGCATTGACCCATGTAAAAGCCTATGAGCATTGTACTTCAACTTATAGGCAAAGTCTCTAGTCACCAAGATCTTGTAAGCCTTCCTTATACACTCCTGAATCTCTTTTGCAGGCTAATGTGGCCTGGATTTGAAGACATCCAGGAATTGCTTTCCAACCCAACTTGATTTGAGCTGTGTGTTTCTATTCATGTTTCTCTTACATGTATGTTCCCCTTTGACAACCTTCACCATAGTTGTAGCTCGTCTTGTATCCCAGGAAGCATACACATAAAAAGGACACTTCCATATGCACCTTATACCCTTTCTTTGAATTCTTTGTTTGTTGCTCACAACAAAAGAAACATCTCTACCCTGCAGAATTCCATGCTTAGCAACTGCTTCCTTGAAATCCTCTCTGTTGGCAGACTTCTGCCCAATCTTCCATAAAAATGAACTAAAGTCTGTATGCTTAGACACTAACAGCCCTAACCTTTTTTTCCTCCCAGGAATCAACTCTTCTTCATCACCACTGTTAGGGAGGGGGGGGGGGGGTTATGAATTTCTTCATCACTGTCTTCATAATCACTCTGAGCCCCAGTAGCTGCACTTTCCCCAACCTCTGTCATGTTCCCTTGATTTTCTTTTATGCTCAAACCCCTAGCAGCCTCCACTTGTATTTTCCTTGCAATGTCAACTAGCTAGGCAGTTGTATCCCTAACCCTTTGCCTAGTAATGTTGTACTCCTCATCTCTACTATCAGACAGATATTGCAAATCCTCATCAAAAATCTCTTCATGTTCCCTCTTATACTCTTCCTCTAACTCCTCTAAAGCTTTAGCCTCTACTTCTAAATCAACAACACCAGCCTGATCCCCAACTAACTCCACATCCTCATCACTTTCATATGTGAATACATCTCCAAAGAAAGGCTAAGAACTCACTCCCTTGCCCTTGTCAACTAGTGGGTTGTATGGAGGGTCTTCATTGTCACTCTTAGTGCTATAATCTGGAATCAAATCATTAATGGGGATGGGGCTATCTGGCCTTTAATCTTCCCTCTCATTAGAGCTTATTGGGTCATCTTGTGTGTTTAAGGCTGCTATAATGGAAGAGAGAGTGGGGAGAGGTGTTACAGCTGGTGAGCTAGGGTTGATAACATATTTAACTCTAAAAGAACTTTGGTTGGTGTAGACACTCATTTGTGTCTCCCTAAAATCAAACTCGGTGATGAGTACTTTTCACATCGAATCATAATCGAATCAAGTGAAAGTGTAGAATGTCTAGCGTTGCGGATAGTTTTAATTTATTTTCTCTTGTCTCTGTTTTTAAAAGCCTATTTTAAGAAAACAACCAATCCGGTTTGGTTTGTTTCATAGCAAGGGTCCAATAAAAGTGTAGTTGGATGGGGCTTGAAAAGAGCTTTCCAACGATATATTATAAGCCCAATTCCGATGAATATTGAGGGAGTTATGGACAAATTACTAAACTGGGCCCGGTTTGAGCCTTATATGCGGCCCAATGATCTAGAGGAGGGCCTAATATGGATTTATCATTCCTAATGCAATTAGGAATGGTTTTAGTCTTCTAGTTTCTTCTATAAGGTTCTTTTCATTCCTAATTCAGTTAGCATTGATAAATTGACTTTTGTTGACTTTTTGGAGTTTTAATTAGCATTGATAAACTGACTTTTCTTGACTTTTTGGAGTTTTAATAAGAATAAAAGAGTGTTTTTAAATTTTATCTGAATTTAGAAAACGCTTAAAAAAATTGATTAGCGCCTAACGCCAGACATTAGCGTCTGACGCTAATGTTCTGCGCCTGGCGTTAACTTCGATTTTTCATGTCGAAACTCTGATTTGTTTTTCTATCTTTTGGCTAATTTTCTCTATAAATAGCGTCCTAAAAATTCTGTTTTTAATCATCTACAATCATCTACAATCACCAATTCTCTAATTCTCTTCTCTCTCAAAGCTAAAGCTTGTTCTCTCTCTCTCTCTCTCTCTCTCTCTCTCTTTTCTAAACCAACCCTTTTATACAAAATTCCGCATTCACAAGACCAAGCAACACCTAGCATTGTTCGAATTTGCCTTCGCCCTAGACGTGAAAGGTTTTAATTTCTGAGGGTTTGGTCCCAAATCTCTCTTTTAATTATTTAATTTAATTGTTGTTTTATATTTTCCTTGAAGTTACTAACGTATGTATTTTGTTATTGAAAAGAGATACGAGGCATCCAAGTAAGTGCTTTAATTGATTTATTGATATTATGATATATAAATCATGTCTAGGTTGTTATTATGATTCATAGTATCATGTTAGGATGCTTGATGTTTTGGAGACAACAATGATTCCTATTATTATGTTTAGGGAAAAGGTTATAATATCAAATATGCTTATTATGAATTCTGCGATGCTTCCTATATTCTTTCCTAATATTCATGTTAGTATCATGTTAGGGTTAAAGATTTGATTTTTAATGTTTAGTGACATGCTATGATTTGTTATTAATCTTGTTAGTATCATGCCTAGGATCTTGCTATTATTATACCTTAACATGATTGTGCTTATGATTGTTATTATGGTTAATTATTATTATAATTATTTGGATTATTATTATTATTATTATTATTATTATTATTATTATTATTATTATTATTATTATTATTATTATTATTATTATTATTATTATTATTATGTTGCTTGATATATTTATTATTATTGCTTGATCACGCCTTTTATGCATGTTTAAAGGGAATTGGTACTTGTAATCACGCTTAATAAGATAATTAATAATCTTGTTTAGGGTTAATTATGATTATAATTCAAGTGATCGCCAATATAATAGTTTAGTTTTGCATTAATATTCAACCAACATAGATTAAACAGGTTTAGGGTAAACCTATTGATTGCATATTAGTCAGAAAACGCACATGAATACGATCAGAATAAAGTAGAGGCCTATTATTAGGGCAGGTTCAATCTCTTTTAGGTTGGATTTGTACCTTTATCCCCGAACTACCAGTCATGGTTCCAGACCTATTGGAGTTGACGATCTCTTGGATCGTTAAGGGGTGTAACCTTCACCCTATGAACGGTTTACAAGTTCCTAAAATTTGTTGGCGACTCTTTTGTTCTATCTTCTTTCCCTTTGGACGCCACCGTACTTTAGTGTATGATCACAGTGGGGTTCAAGCTTGGGGTAATGCTTGAAATATTCCCTACATTTTTTTGGTGACTCCACTAGGGAGGACTTCTATTTTAATTCCTGAAATTTAATTCGGCAATGATTTAGAATGAGTGGATGAGACTCAAAAAGTTCTAAGTATTTCATGTGCGTAATTTTGATTAACATTATTGTCATATGCATAAAAAAGATGTCATTGGAAAGACCATCCGTAATGAGTTAAAAACATAGGATTTTTACACGTAGGAAATTTGAGGAATATCTTTCACCACTAGGATCGAAATAATGCTGCACGAAACTGAAAAATTTTATCGAGCACATAAAGCTGCTGAGGCATGTAGGAATTAGCGTCAGCGAACAAAGACTAGCGCTAACATTTTGACGTTAGCGCCAGACAAAAACTTCTGTTGCCAGGCGCTAAAGCCAAATGGTGGCGCTGGACTCTGTTTGCTGGCGCCAAGTTCTACCAATACCGAGCCAGAAATATGCGTTTTAATTTCGACCAGCTTTTAGCAATGTTTGCTCGATCCTACTTCCTAATTGAGGTTTTCTCACTTTTCCGAAACCCATATGTGTTCTACGTATGGACATAACCCCCTTGGAATTCATGCTCCATCTATCTGATTAAACGCTGAGCAACAAAGGGTTCATCTGAGAATGTTGAATTCACCAAACCATGGAAGCGAGTTTTTCTAAATTCGCGGTGTCCCATCCACTCACGCCAACCCTTCACAGTTAGGCTTCCGCGCGGTGCATCCGGACATTTAGCCATTGCATGGACCATATATAGACTAACCCATATCCCGAACTTTAGAGAACTAGAGCCATGGTTAGGTTACAAACTCATTGCATCATGTTGAGCCTACTTGACTAATTGTGTATTATTGGTTGTCCATACTCTATGTGTTTTTTCTAACCGTTTGTTTTACTTGTACTAAGATTAAATAAATAGATGGGTTTTTCTAAGCTATACCCCTAAGGTATTCGAGTTTTTAAGGTGTACCCATACTTTTTCAAATTTCTAAGTTGTGCCCCTCAACTCACTACCATTAATGAATGGTATCCTCCTTGGGACTTCTACGTCACCTAAAGTTTACTATAAATTTAATAGAAAGATGATAAAAGGTAAGGAAATGGTAGGAGAAGGAAATCTTAGCCACCGCAACCCTAATAATGAAAACTGAAGCCACGAAATCACTCTCAAATAACTTTTAAACAACTAATAAGGGTACATTTTAGTATTGATAAGGAGTTGAAGGGCACAACTTAGAAACTTGAAAAAGCATGGGTACACCTTAGAAACTCGAATACCTTAGGGGTATAGCTTAGAAAAACCCTAAATTGATTTATGACTAAAATAACTTTGCCTAATTAATTAATTAATTAGAGTAAATAAATCTTAATAATTTAATCAAAGTTAACTTAGTACGACTTTAGGCATACCCTGTAGAGTAATAATACCGAAAGCAATTCCAGATCGACGTTCCAGCAATGGCGCCAAGATTTAAACTGCAGCGCCACTCTGTGGAGTGTAGCGCATGGCGACAGTCCTGTTGTCTGGCGCTACACTGCAAAGAGAGGCGCCAGTCCTGTCGTTTTGATGACAGTTCGATTTGTTGCTCGAGTCATCACCTTATTTCTAATTAAGCAGTTTTCTAGTCGATTCAGCTAATTTTTACTGGTAATAACACCTTGTCAAGCCATTAATCGAATCTAAGCACTAAGTCCCCTGGTCTTACACAAGAGTCAAAGCATGTCACTAACACTCACCATATAAAGCACACACTAATGTACACTTTGACCATGTCTAAGGGAGTCTTGTATACGCGTATTTTCCATCATTTTTTTAGGGGGGTAAGTTAGATATTAATCCTCCAATTAAACCACTTATTTGAACCCTATACTTAACTCCCAAAAATATATACCTTATTTTTGCCAAAAAAATGCACCTATTTTTTGCTTTTTTTTTTTCTTCTTTTTCAAACCGTAAAGTCAAGGTCAATTTAAGTCAAGTAATTAAAACAAAAATGGTTTAATTTACAACGCGTGGTCAAGAAAGGAAAGGCGTTTGATCAAAGAAAACTTTTTTATTCAAGTCCAACTTTTGGACAAACCAATCGCTCGTAAAAGGAAAGCTAAGACAATAATGGCAACTCAAGAGGAAGTTAATGAGCTCAGGAACCAACTGATTACTATGATTGAGGCGTTAAAGGTCCTAACCCTCAAGATTTATGATCCCGTGAAACAACAACAGATGGACCTCATGCAAGAGAGTCTGAGCAAACTGTCTAGTGACTATAAGTTTCAAGGAATTAGCTCACAAGGGGTCTCGATGGATAAGGATCTTCTTCCGCAGAATTTCAATGCCAACGACATCCCGAAATTCAAAGCGACTGACAACCCTTACTTTCATTTAAGAGCCTTCGAAACAATAATGAGTATTAAGGGTATTGACAAGAAGGTGTTTCCCTCTTTGTTCTCACTATCTCTCGAAACCGTTTGCCAGCAATGGTTCTTTTCTCTCAAGAAAGAAAGAACCTCTACTTTGGAGTCCATAGTAAACGCTTTCATTGATAGATACAAGTACAATATTCAAGTTGAGACTGACTATAGGGAACTTGAAATCCTCAAGCAGAAAGAGAATGAAGGTTTTACCTCTTTCTTCAACAAATGGACAAGACCTCTACTAAGATGATCGAAGTGCCAAGTGAAAAAGAATCTGTGAGGCTATTCATCAAATATATTCAAGAGAAATATTCCAAGCATATTAAATACCAGAATAATCTCCATACCTTCAAGGCCGTCTTCGACATCGGAATCAATATTGAAGACGACCTGGCTAAGCTGAAAGCTGCTAACAATAACTCCAACAGTGGCTGGAAAGGCAAGAAGAACGACAATCCTTCTTCTTCCAAAACCACCCACTCGAACAATGTTATCACCTTTAACTTAAGTGAAGTCCTAAATATGAATAATCAAGGACAAAAGAAACCATTTAGGAGGAACTTTACTCCTATTGGCATGAGTTATGACACCGCATTTGACCGATTAAATACAAAAGGTCTTATAACTCCTATTGGACCATTTGGGGACCCACCATTCGAGAAGAGGACGGCTAATTGGAACCCCAATGCACATTGCAAGTATCATCAAGGTAGGGGCCATCTTACCGAGAATTGTTGGAAGCTTAAGGAAGTTATCCAAGACTTAATCGACAATAACAAGCTACCATTGCCTCCTGCCAGTAAGAAGCCAAGTATTGATAATGCGCCCCTCACTCACTCCTTTGCCATCTTTAAAGAGGAAAACGAGGCTGATCCCTCATCTCTCATCAAGCCTATCGAAGAAACCCAAGAAGAGTAATAGACTCTATACTCCAATTGGGATTCCATATGCTCAAATGTTCAAAATGCTCTCCGAGAGTGGCGAGGTAAAACCTCTCTAACCGAGATCATTTGAATCATTGAAAAGAACAGATAGATTATATTGTCAATATCATCAATCAAGGGGTCACACTATTGAAAACTATTTTAAATTTAAGGATTTAATTTAGAAAATGATTGATGACAAAAGACTAGTCCAAATTCCACAAGAAGAAGACGTAAATATTAATGGAGTTTGGGACAGTGATGAAGAAGACGTCTACTTAAAAGACATGGTAGGACCTCCACCTTCGGTGTCATATTCCATGGATGACTTCTGGGTCGAAGAAGATTCATCAATAGACGTCCTCATAAGATCCGGGATAATACAACCTCCTATTTCGACACAACCTATGCCAACAACGCAGCAAGTTCCCATACCTATCATAGAAGACAATGACATTGTTAAACAGTTCAAGAAAACCAAGGTTGAAATGAACGTATGGAAGCTTCTGGCAACATCTCGAGAGCTTAGATTGGCAGTAATGAATGCCTTGGATAAGATTGTGATATATTCTAACACCACTCCTGAGGGGTTAGCTAACTTCCTTACGAGTGATCTCCCTAGTCCTATCAACTTGATTACCTTTTCCGACAAAGACTTACCTCCCAAAGGTGACAAGCATTATAAGGCGTTAAATCTCACAGTGGTTTGCAAGAGAATGAATGTCCTTATGACTCTTGTAGACAATGGATTGGCCACTAATGTATGTCCACTCAAAACTGCGAGGATGCTAGGCATAAGGGATGAAGAACTAACCCCGTCAACGTAAGAAATAAGAGCTTATGACAACACTCGTCGTCAAGCTCTTGGTAAGATCACTATGAATATAACGGCAGGAACAATAGAACACGCTACTATTCCAAGTAGTAGACATTAAGGCTTCGTTCAATCTATTGTTGGAAAGCCCTAGGCTTCATGACCTAAAGGCCGTCGCTTCATATCTCCACCAACAGGTAAAGGCCATAGTTGGAGGAATTCCCATTACAATCGATGGTTCACCCATGAGGATTAAAGCCTTATAAAATCCAATAATTAATGTGGAGCACGATGAAGATGATAAAGATTTGTGGGGCTTTAATGAAGATGTCTCCTTTATTTAGGAGGATGAAAGGACCCCTTTCTACCACGACCCCCACTCCAATATGATAGTGAACGCTATTCTGAAGAAGCAAGGACATTTTCCTGGGATGACCCTAGGAAAGAAAAAAGGAATAGCAAAACCGCTGGAATCACCTGGCCTCCCTTAAATTAGACACTTTCGGACTTGGTTTCGAACCGACTCGGGAAGATCTCAAACGAGCCCAGGAAAAGTCAAAGGCACGTAAGGACGCTCGCATCCAAAAGAAAGCAATACCAATGGATCAGTATCCTCTCACCCTCAATGGACATTTCATAAAAGAAGGAGAGGACTATCCATGCTACGAATTTCCTGAACCGTTTGTTGTAATTGGCATAAGGCAACTGGGATTTGAGATTTTCCTAGATTGCTACTTCATAGACGAAATCCCAAATCCTGTCATGGGATTACTATTTGGGCGAGAAAAAGACGAGCCAACATACAAAGAGGATAACTCCTCGTTCATCCAAACAGTCCTACAAAACGAAATCTTTGATCCCTCAAAGCTCATCACTCCAGCAGAAGGATCACTACAAGGGTGGCGCAAGACGGTCAAAGTAACTACTCCAAGCGGAAGGAAAATCTCCATCATAATGGGGCAAGGACCGATGTTCGAAGAGTCGTCTGAGTCAGAGTCAGAGTCAGAGTCAGAGCCAGAGTCTCTCCCTATAGAGTCATCTAAGTCTTTAGTTGTAGCGTCCCCCCCTTCTATCTCTTCCCCTAGGATAGTAAGTGATCTAGTCCCTGAGGACATATCTCTCTTTGATGTAATGATCTCAGAATTTAATAATATGTCTTCTTCCCCTTACTCTTTGTGTTCGTCTTTAATCCAAGATGACGAGCATTGCTTAACTAACAATGAAAATGAAAAAGAACTTATTAAAGCAATGGAAACACTAGAAAAGAAAACACCGGTAATTGAGGAAACTGAGACGGTTGCTATCTCAAATGATTTAACCAATAAAAGAGAAGTTAAAATCGGATTAACACTTAACGAACAAGAAAGAACCGATTTAATTAACTTGCTTAAAGAATTCATCGATGTATTCGCTTGGTCATATGAAGATATGCCAAGCGTTAATAGAGAAATAGCTCAACACACCATACCATTAATTCCAGGAATGAAACCTGTAAAACAAAAGTTACGTTGAATGAAACCCGACGTAGCTCTTAAAATAAAAGAAGAAGTTCAAAAACAAATAACTGCAGGTTTTATCAAGATATCCAAATACCCTGAATGGGTAGCCAACGTCGTCCCAGTTCCGAAAAAGGATGGAAAGGTAAGAATGTGTGTCGACTATCGAGATCTAAATAAGGCAAGTCCAAAGGACGACTTCCCTTTACCATACATCGATATTCTGGTGGATAACACAGCAAATCATGAACTTTTCTCGTTCATGGATGGATACGCGGGCTATAATCAGATTCTCATGGCGGAAGAAGACATGGAGAAAACAACCTTCATAACACCATGGGGCACTTACTGCTACACAGTAATGCCATTCGGGTTGAAAAACGCAGGTGTTACTTACAAATGAGCAGTGATTGCCTTTCTCTATGACATGATGCATAAAGAAGTTGAAGTATATGTGGAAGATATGATAGTGAAATCAAAAGATCGCCCAGGCCATCAAATAGCCTTGAGAAAATTCTTCGAAAGGCTGAGAAAATATAACGTGAGGTTGAATCCATACAAGTGTGCTTTTAGAGTCACCTCAGGCAAGCTTTTGGGTTATGTCATAAGCTCTAGAGGAATAGAGATAGACCCAACCAAGATCAAGGCAATCATGTCAATGCCACCGCCCAAAATCGAGAAGCAAATTCGAGCATTTATTGGCCGGTTGCAATACATAAGCAGGTTCATATCAAAATTGACAACAATATGTGAACCAATCTTCAAAAAGCTTAAAAAGAATGTACCAAAAATATGAGATGACGAGTGTCAAAAATCCTTTGAAAAGATCAAAGCGTATCTCGCAAATCCTCACGTATTAGCACCAGCACTTCCGGGAATACTTCTTAGATTGTACTTAACAGTCACCAAAGAGACAATGGGAGCCATGCTAGCACAAGAAGTAGAAGGCAAAGAAAATGCGATCTACTATCTAAGAAAAAAGATGCTTGAGTAGGAAGCACGCTATACACCACTTGAGAAATTGTGCCTCGCATTGGTGTGGGCCACAACCAAGTTAAGACATTACATGCTCGTGCATACAGTCTTTCTATTTTCCCGATTAGATCCACTCAAATATTTATTCGAGAAATCTACACTCAATGGGCGCATATCAAGATGGATAGTCAACTTAGCCTAGTTCGATGTAAGGTTCATGCCACAAAAAGCTATCAAAGGATATGTGGTTTCGGATTTTTTAGCAGACTTTCCAATAGAAGATTCGACACCAATACACAATAATGAATTTCTAGACGAAGACTTGATGGTCACTGAAGACGATACTTGGACGTTGTACTTCGATGGAGCCTCAAACCAAAAGGGATGTGGCGTTGGAGTATTACTAGTATCACCTAAAGAAGAGCATACTCCAATCTCCATAAAGCTTGATTTCAACGTTACTAACAACGTTGTTGAATACGAAGCATGCGTGGTAGACCTTGTAACAGCTTTAATTACGAATATTCAAAGACTCTTCATTGATCATCAATCAAATCTCTAAAAGATGGAAAGTAAGGAGCAAAAGCCTAGCCCCTTACCAAAATTATCTGGAAACCCTTACTAATCAGTTAGAGAAGGTGGAATACATATATCTACCTAGAGAAGAAAATCAATTCGTTGATGCCTTGGCAAGACTAGCCTAAATGGTCAGGATTCCTACGGAAATCAAGCAAATTCCTCTAACTATAGAAAAAAGGCATAAACCGGCCTATATTCAAGCTATAGAAGATGATGAGGTGATCCAAGATGAAGAAGAAGAAGAAGACGAACCGTGGTATACTGATATACTCAACTATGTCACCAAAGGAGAATACTCTCCCCACGCTGACAAAAGAGCAAAGAGAGCATTAAGACTCTTGGCTTCCCAATACGTGCTCATAGACAACGAGTTACACAAAAGGGTACCTAAGGGTCGAGCTCTCTTATGTGTAGGAAAAAAGGATGCTCAAAGAGTAATGAGGATAGTCCACGAAGGAATTCATGGAACTCACGTAAATGGCAAAATACTAGTCCAAAAGATAATGCGAGAAGTATACTATTGGACTAAAATGAATAGGGATTGTCATCAATACGTAAAAAGATGCCCTAAGTGCCAAATCTACGCTAATTTACAACATGTTCCTCCATCTCTACTCTACACCTACACTTTGCCATGGCCATTCTCTACATGGGGAATTCACATCATTGGCAAACTCACTCCCCCAAGAACAGGAGGTCATGAATACATTTTAGTGGCAATTGATTACTTTACAAAGTGGGTCGAAGCACAATCATACGCTAAACTCAGTGCAAAACATGTAGCACTCTTTATCGAAAGAAATAATATTTGTCGATATGGAGTCCCACATGAAATGATAAGTGACAATGGAACTCACTTTCAGGCCGAGTGTGAAGATTTGCTACAAAAATATGGTATTCAACATCATCATTCTTCTCCTTACAGACCTCAGGCAAATGGAGCAATCGAAGCGGCCAATAAAAAATTTAAAGGCTATCATCGAGAAAATGACAAAAAATTACAAGGATTGGCCTGACAAACTCCACTTCGCATTGTGGGGATATCGCCCGTCAATTCGCACGTCAACAGGAAATACGTCATTTTCCTTGGTTTATGGAACAGATGTCGTACAACCTGTAGAGCTAGAGATTCCATCTCTACGCATCGCATTAGAAAGCAAACTCGATGAAGTTGAATAAACTACGGCGAGATATGAGGAGCTAATTCTACTTGATGAAAAACGACTAGAAGCTCTACATCATACTCAATGCTATCAAACTCGTATGGCTAGACATTTCAATAAGAAGGTCAAGACAAGAAACATCAAAGTAGGAGATTTGGTGTTAAAAGCATTAAGGAAAAATATTTTAGATCAAAGGGGAATATTCAGACCTAATTGGTCTGGACCCTATATTGTCAAAACACTCCTGTCGGGAGGTGCAGCAAAATTAACTGATATGGATGGCAATGAGTTCTCGAACATGATAAATCTTGACCAACTTAAAAAGTACTGCTCATAATTACTTGAGTAGGACACTTAAGAGAGCTACGTTTGACCTGATTCCTTAAGAAAGGATACGTAGGCTACCCTTTACGGGTGCGGCCACTTTACTTAATAAAATATTCAACAGAAGATCGACAAAACATCGGTGTCACAAAAACAATTCTAGTGCCAGCCGATGAACCCTAGCACCAGACGACAACGTCTGTCGCCTGACGCCAAACTCCCGCAGCTGGCGCCGGTCATAAAATCACGGCGCCAACTTTCTGTAAAGTATCGGGGAATATTTCAGTGTTTTTCAAAAAAATTTCGACTTCCATACTCGAAAAAATTTCTGGAAATTAAATTTTCGGTTTTCATTGCTTTAATAAATTAAATTTAAAGGAGATAATTTAATTAAAAAAAAGCTAGAATTTCATTAATAAAATAAACTAACAATTACATTATTGATGGAATTTAAATAAAGCCTAAATAAATTAACTTTGAATTTAAAACTAAGTCTAATAATTGACAGTTAAGCAATGCTCTAATATTTTTTCTCTTTCTTTGCTCTCTTCCAATTTTTATTTGCGTCTTCTTCCTCATCCATATCTTTAGCTAGTAGGCATCCTTTAGAGGACCTACATTCAATTTTAGAATAAATAGTTTCTCCTTGAACTAGGACCCCTTGTTTCTTCTCTACCCAAGCCTTTTTCTCTATAGTGTCAGCTTTTCTCTTTCCTTTATCCTTCGTAGAGCTTTTCTTCTTAGGCATTGTAGGAGTTTTGAACTCAACCCTTTCACCCAAGTGTTCATTACGGGAATTACTTTGTCACCTAGACGACTCTTCACATCAGTTTTACTCTGATTTTTCTTCATGACCTTTGAAGGTTTCTTCAGAAGCCACCTCTTCACATCATTGGGCAAGGAAGGAGGAACCTTTTGGGTAATCACTTCCCATAAAGGTCTAGCGCTCCATTAAATATCAAATTTGTCTACTTCTCGGGAGACAAGAAATTCATAGGGACGACGAAGATCCCCAGAAGGAATTGTTTAAACTAGGTCGTACTGTCTTTTTACCCTGCAGGGATAATAAAAAGTCATTCGGGACAAGTTTGAAAGACGGCAAAAAGGTTGCTTGTTGACACCAACCATCTTTTCTATTTTCCACCAAGGGATGACCCACTTGATGGAAAAATTGCAAGATCCAAAGACCTTCTTCCATTCATGGCGTCCCATCTTAGAGAAGCGTTTTTTCCTTCTCACAAAGCAGTTTGGAGTGTACTTTTCAATATTTTCTGGAGGACTAATTAATTCTAGTCTTTCCATTAGCCACATCTGTAAAGAAATTCAACGCAAATAAATTATTATTACTATACAAAAATATGTTTTTGATTTCTATAATTAAAAATATTATATTTCTACCTGTAATAAAATTGGAGAGCCACGAAAAGGCGCTTTTGGATTCTTCTTTAATTCGTCAAGACTAAGCATAATCTCTCCAACTATTAACGGCATTGGATTTCTCCCAGATTCAATTTGCTCCAAAACAGTTGATATAATTGCTTGACTCTCATTAGTTTTACCACTAGTGAGAAGATATTGATTAAGCATGCAAAAAAGAAAAGCCCTTCTTCTATAAACATGAAAAGACTTAGAGTAAGGTCTATCAAAATAATGGCGAGCAAATTCCTTCAAATTAACTATGCTACCATCTACAATTTTTGTTAGATCTTTGTCTTTTAAATTAAAGAAGCGCTCAAAATCCTTATAATAATATTCATTTATTCTAAGGATTACTACAAGATCTAATGCAGGGAAACCTAAAATAGCACCAAATTCTTCCGGCAAAGGGCTAATTTCATCATACCCTAATCTAAAACAACGAGTATCCACATCCTAATCTTCTAGGGCGGTATGAATAAAGTCTACATCAAGATCTACCCCTTTTACACCATCAATACCGCCCATATGAAAAACATCTAACTCTTTTCTCTCCTTGGCAGTAAGAGACCGACACCATTCATGAGTAAAATTGGTAAAACTTTTAGAGACTAGAGACATGATTATTATTTTCCCAAGAGCTAAAGTTATTTTTAATCTACTAAAATTATGAAGAAAATCGGCTGGGCAGGGGGCTATTTATGCACAAAATCGGCGCAAGTTTAATCCGAAAAGGATTCGGAGTCAGCGCTCATCAGCGCCAGACGACATACATTGGCGCCTGACGCCAGAGCCTGGCGCTAACCCCCTATCCCAAAACGCGTGGCGCCAGGTGGCGCTGACGAATATTATCATATGAGCTTTCCAAAACCGCATTTTTTGGCCTGATTCGAGTCTGATCAATGACTTTACGGTCTTTTATTATTTTTTATACCTTTTTTCTAAATTAATTTTTCCTTCTTCTTAATTAATATATCCATTATATTAATTATATTATTTTTCGGATGTTATTTAGACTTAACTTTTATGTTTTTATAAATCCAATTTTTTTACTTTTATTTTTGATTTTTTATTTTTGGGGGAGAAAGTCGGATACCCTCCATCAATAATAAAAATGACGGAATTTTTGCGCAAAATTATTAATTTTCACAATTCTTTGCACACACAAACATGCACATAAAAATTAAAAAATGAAAAAATGATAAATAATAAATAAATACTGAATAAACTCATAGTAATATGCATATACAAGCATGTCTAAATAATAAGTCTAAATAAAGGCAAAGTATTATACAAAGTCAAAATAAAAAAGAAGCACATGAATAAACTACGGCGCCGGGGGACGTACACCCATCATCTCATAGAATTGCGTAGTACGAGAAGTAACCTCTCCACTAGCTCCAGCTCCAGCTCCGGTCTCCTCGGGAGGCGGAAAACTCAGCACAGGACCCATCCACCCAAGATTAACCTGAGGCTGAGGCTGCGGAGGCTGCTGTGATGACAAGTCAACCTCGTACATGCCACCACCTCTAAGAGTCGAGGTAGCCTCTCCATGGCCTATCGGCGCAGCATGTGCGCCCTCAGATGAAGAGCCTGAGCCTTCCACCGCCTCGGTGCCGGCAGCCTCAGAACGACCACCCCGACCGCCAGAACCAGTGCGACGATGTCATGAGCTAGACCTCGCCGACTTTCTCCTTACCTTAGGTCTTGTATGGGTACGAGAAGGAATGGGCTGACCCTGCAAAAGAAACTAAAATCAGAAACATGCAATACAGAAGCAGTAATGCAAAAATAAGAAAGGAAACTACATCCTAAACGGCTTCGTCGCGACGACATTTAGCCACGTTCCTCATCTGAACAACCTAACTCCGGAAGGCATCTATACACCGTGCCATCGCCGTGACCACCTCGCGCGAGAATTGTCAAAGAAATAAAGTCAGTAATGATGCATAACATCAATCAATCAATCAATCAATCAATCAAAGCCTTAATCCCAAAAGTGGGGTCGGCTAACATGAACCAAATTTGATTATTCCGTGTAGTCATCAACATAAATCTTTCTCCTCCATCCCTTACGATCCAAAACTTCATCCTCACGTAAATCCATGCACTTCATATCCTTCCTCACTCCTTCCAACCAAGTCATCTTTGGTCTCCCTCTTCCTCGTTTAATCCCTCCATGGTCCCACTCTTCCACTCTTCGCACCGGTGCACCCTCGGGTCTCCGTCTTACATGTCCAAACCAACGCAGACGATTTTCCCTTAATTTATCTACAATGCCCGCCACACCTACTTTCTTGCGAATAACCTCATTTCTGATTCTATCTCTTAAAGTGTTTCCACACATCCACCTTAACATGCGCATTTCCGTAACCTCCATCTTTTTAATATGCTCTTTCTTAGAAGCCCAACATTCTGTACCATAGAGCAACACTGGTCTTATGGCAGTCCTGTAGAATTTTCCCTTCAACTTTAAGGGAATGCTGCGGTCGCATAGCACTCCCGTGGCCGCTCTCCATTTAAGCCACCCTGACTTAATCCTGTGGGTCACGTCTTGATCAATGTCACCATTCTTCTGGATGATCGACCCTAGGTACTTAAAACATTCACTCATGGTCAAATCCTTTCCATCCAAACTCACCACTTCATTGCTTGTCCCCCTCTGAGTGCCAAAACGACATACCAAATATTCAGTCTTACTCCGACTTAGCTTAAACCCTCTAGATGATGCATAACATATATGGACAAAATTTGCAAATAAATAAGCTCACCCGAGTCTGGTGACGAGGGATCGACTGCTCCACGAAGCGCTCACCCTCAGGAGCTGGAGAATCATCTCCTCAATCGGCCCGTATGTCCCTTGATAATGAATGGACATACGAGGTGGCACAAACTCAGTAGGACCAGCCTGACAAAAGCAAATCAAAGACAGTAAAGCATTACTTGGGGGCTACTTAACGAAATGTAAAAAGCGGAAAATCATACCGCCACCTCCTCAGCCAGTACAGGGACTGGAGCTAACAACGGCAGTAGCTCCTCCTCATAACATCGCCCAGGGACCGTATAAGATCCCTAAGGGGTACCAGCTCTCTCTGACATGCTCACCAACCTCGCGGTATTGAACATGTGACGCGATGGAGGAGCGGGAACGACAAAAGTGTCTGAGGAATGCTGAATAGCAACCCTCTCTCCAAGGTATGCAATCTCTCCATATATCCCCAAGAAATAGCGACGCTCAGCAGTATACTGCGTGGCTAACCCAGGGACAACCAAGTCAACCCACGGCCGGTACAACACGTTAGGCTCCTACAAAGAATGCCTATCAGATACGAATCTATCGAAGGTATTACAAAGTGTTCAAATATATAAAAGAACCATACCGAGATGATCCAATCTCGGACATAAGCAGTGGACATCCCAGCGTGGCGAAGGTCTCGCCGGCGCAACTGAGGGAAAGTACTCGTAGAACCATATCTACAAAAGGCGAAAATTATCAGCAAGTGCTAATTAAAGCTTAGAGCTAAACTTTAAGGGAGATAAAGTATACCTCTACGACTCTCCAAAAGCCGGATAAAGCGACGTTCCCCGTGAAGGACCGATGTCGACACGAGTCTCGTAACGCTCGAATGAAGTCAGCATAGGCCAAGCTGGCCCAGTCATAGCTCCCGATCAAGTGTAGATCACGGACTGCAGGTAGGTAGTAAAGCAGCACTCTACTACCCTTGTCAGGGGAGAACGTCCCTGACAGCAAAATAAGCACAAAGATGCGCACCCGTTGCTCTCGGGTGGTCGCATCATCATAAAAAGTCGCTGCTAGAGTCGAATGGCGAATCCCTTTCGCACTGAACTGAGTCGACTTTACCTCAACATAAGTCCGAACAGCAATCGAACCCAACAGCTCCTCGACCTCAGGAGAAAAGTCGCTGATCTCATTGTCAAACAACAGCGCAACAGAGCTAAACTCCAGTCTCATAATCAGACTAAAATTGGTCGGGATGACCATGTTCTCACCCCAAGGAAAGTGGAAAGTGTTAGTGGTGTCCCAAAAGAACTCCACTAGAGCACGAACCACGTGGCGACCCCCGCTAGAGGCAATCATAGCTTCTGAGGTCTCAAAAAGCGCAGCTAGTCCGCAAGACTCCTAGAGAAGTCTTGCCTCTCCGTCATTGCCAATGTACATCTTGTACAGGTCGCCCAAAGTATCGCAACCTAAACCATGGCAGCGCGTCCTACCAACCGTGATCCCTTGTCGCACCCTCTTAGAAATGTGGTGAATGGGAGAAAAGTACAGAGTCCGCTCATCCTACCCAGGGAGAGGACCGAGAGAAGTGGACGAATCGACATCGTCCTCTACAGGCTCGTGCTCCCGTCGAACGTCTCGGGACCGTGAACCCGAACCTCGCTATCTAGCCATGCTACATTGTGAAAAATTATCATAAATTAAGGTTCTATAGTATCTAAGGTTCACCTAGCCGCATGATACTATGTTCGCAAAAAAAAAAAAAAAAAAAAAAAAAAAAAAAAAAAAAAAAACAGAGTACGTAGTACTAAAACAGAGCACAAATTCAAATTGAGCATTTACGGCATTTTTCAAGCATTCAAACAATTTCTTACAATACTATAGTAATAATAGTGACAAATTGGACAAGAATTTCTAGCAAAAACGTCAAGAAAAAGCCACATTGTCTTCCCGACCTTAAGAGGTTCAATAATGGTGATTCGTTCGTTTCTTCACCAAATTGAGTCAAACAAGTCTCAAATTACACCCAAGGCAATATATAAACATAATCAAGCAATTTCATGGCATAAAATTTAAATAACAAAGAGAATTAAGCAATTTAAGTTTCGAATTTTCAAGAAATTCGTGAACAAACATATGCGAAATACAATAAAACCGGAGTGAGTTTGAAGAAAACTTACATAGATCGGAAAAATGAATGGAATAAGCTTTGATTTGCAACAAATTGGAGCGAATTCGGTTGAGAAACGAGCAAGAACGAGAAAATTGAAGTTCTGTGTGATTCTCGAGCAAGAAACAAGTAGCAGCAGCGGAAATGAAGAAGAGAAGGGTATTTATGGAAAACCCGACTCTAGCGCCAAGCGACAGGCCTTGGCGCCAGTTAATAAGTCTTAGCACCTGGCGCTAGTGCCAGCGTCTGGTGCTAAAGCCATATGTATGGCGTCAGCAATATTTCGATGGCGACAGAATGCTAAGCCACTCAGTGCGGTTATTCCAACCTCTTGCAATACATTTTGGGTTCCTTGGTGCGCTAGTTAGCCCCTCTAAGCAATTTGACATGATTTTAGAAATCGGCTTGATTACAATTGCATAAAGTGATCAACCTTATGATAAATGATCGTCTCACTTAGCTTAAAGCGCCTAAGCATTGGCTCATCGCAAGGCACCAACATACTGGTTCATTCAGCAAAAGGCACCGACATACAGGTTCAAAATCAGCAGAAGCGCCAACGTACAGGAATAGTGGAAGAAAAGTTCAAGCGAGCTTTTCAAGATCGACAAGCGTGGGTCTTCGGTAATTTTCCTTGGAAAATTACTGCAACAAATAAGGATAGCTTCAAGCGAGGATATCTTTGGCAACGTTTCCTAGCTTGCGGAGAGTTGTCAATGATTTCAAGCAAAGTTGTCTTTGATCGTGTTCCCTGGCTTGCAAAAGATGGTCACAAAGTGCTAGAAGGTGGTTTCAAGTGAAGCAATCTTCGATGGGGTTCTCTAGCTTGCAGAAGTCTATCATGGCAGAATTGGAGGCAGTTACAAGCGTAGCAGTCTTCAGGTGGCATTCTCTAGCTTGTAGGCGGTCGTAAAAAATACAACAATAGCAATGTGGCAGCAAATTGGTTACTTCGGAGACGTGTGCTCAACGGCGCAAGATACGCGTTTCTTAACTCTTTTATTTGTTTAACTAACGCTAGTTTGCAGGTATCGGCGTTAGAAGAATGATTTAGAATCGCAGAGTGTTCTGAATCATTCTCCGTCCCTATTGATACTTTGACTTTTGTTTTCGAAACTTGCGTTTCTCCAAACTCAGTGAAAGTGGGGGCTTCTGTAGATACCCATGTATGTCTCCCCAAAATCAAACCCGGTGATGAGTACTTTTCAGGTCAAAACATAATCGAATGAAGTGAAAGTGTGGAAAGCCTAGAGTTGCGGATAGTTTTAATTTCTTTTCTCTTCTCTCTGTTTTTTAAAACCTATTTTAAGGAAATAGCCAATCCAGTTTTGTTTGGTTCATAGCAAGGGTCCAATAATAGTTTAGTTAGATGGGGCTTGAAAAGAGCTTTCCAACGATATATTATAAGCCCAATTCCGATGAATATTGAGGGAGTTATGGCCAAATTACTAAACTGGGCCTGATTTGAGCCTTATATGCGGCCCAATGATCTAGAGGAGGGCCTAATATGGATTTATCATTCTTAATGCAATTAGGAATGGTTTTAGTCTTCTAGATTCTTCTATAAGGTTCTTTTCATTCCTAATTCAATTAGCATTGATAAATTGACTTTTGTTGATTTTTTAGAGTTTTAATCAGAATAAAAGAGTGTTTTTAAGGAAAATACGATTTTACCCTGTGTACGGTTAAATTTTATCTGAATTTAGAAAACGCGTAAAAAAATTGATTAGCGCCTGGCGCTAATGTTCAGCGCTTGGCACTAACTTCGTTTTTTCATGTCGAAATACTGATTTGTTTTTCTATCTTTTTAGTTGATTTTCTCTATAAATAGCCTCCTAAAAACTCCGTTTTTAATAATCTACAATCATCTACAATCACCAATTCTCTAATTCTCTTCTCTCTCGAAGCTAAAGCTTGTTCTCTCTCTCTCTCTTTTCTAAACCAACCCTTTTATACAAAATTCCGCATTCACAAGACCAAGAAACACCTAGCATTGTTCGAAGTTGCCTTCGCCCTAGACGTGAAAGGTTTTAATTTATGAGGGTTTGGTCCCAAATCTCTCTTTCAATTATTTAATTTAATTGTTATTTTATATTTTCCTTGAAGTTACTAACGTGTGTATTTTGTTATTAGAAAGAGATACGAGGCATCCAAGTAAGTGCTTTAATTGATTTGTTAATATTATATATGATATATAAATCACGTCTAGGTTGTTATTATGATTCCTAGTATCAGGTTAGGATGCTTGATGTTTTGGAGACAACAATGATTCTTAGTATTATGTTTAGGGAAAAGGTTATAATATCAAATATGGTTATTATGATTTCTGCGATGCTTCCTATATTCTTTCCTAATATTCATGTTAGTATCATTTAGGGTTAAAGATTGGATTTTTAATGTTTAGGGACATGCTTGGGTTTGTTATTAATCTTGTTAGTATCATGCCTAAGATCATGCTATTATTATACCTTAACATGATTATGCTTATGATTGTTATTATAGTTAATTATAATTATAATTATTTGGATTATTATTATTATTATTATTATTATTATTATTATTATTATTATTATTATTATTATTATTATTATTATCTCAAAAACAAAATCATACAACCTACAATAAATTAGTGGGAAGCCGAGATACAATCTGGGCCCCCACTCCTCTAGCTATAGAAAATCCTACCCTAGTGAAGATATGAGCTGCAGCACGAGCCCCAATGTCTTGCGTCGACGAGAACCTCTGAATCCGCTTCAGTAACGCAATAGCCTCCTTCTCTAATTCCCCAAGCGAAGAAAAGGAGAAGGGAATGAAACCATATCCAATCACCTGTTATCGAGCTTCATACTTAACCCGCTTCCGATGAGCAGCATCAGCCACAACGCGCCCAGGAATAAAGTCAGATAGCCCCGACTGTGTCAAAGGAGAAGACCCTATCAAATCAACACAGACATCGCGACCACGATCCCATGAATAAAGTAACACATCCGCAGGTCTGAGGGCCTCGTCGTTCCCTCTAGCCAACCCAATGTCAACCTCCTTTCTCGCCGAAATCCCAGAACGATAGCAAACATCAACAAGGGTATCCCGAACGACATTACGTCGATGTTTAATACCCACAATACCAGCACAAGACAGCGCGTGATCACCGAAAATATCTCCAGCAAAAACCCTCGAACAAGCAGAGCACGACGTCGAGACAGAGAATAAAGGAACACCTAACCAATAGGACAACACACATCGATAATTCTTAGCGTTCATCGTCTGACCCAACCCCGAAATAGGAACCGCCCGAAGCCAAGCTGAGGTATGATCACCCTGCTGTGATTTCCATAATGCTGATTGTTGAGGAGTTAAAGAATAAGCAGATTCTGCAGAAGCAGTAATCTTTGTGAAATACATATCTGCCAATTTCTTCACGTGTTTAGGGGCAGCGACCTCACTAGGATTACTCAAAATGTCAGACTCCACTGTTCCATTAAACAAACACAACGCATCCTTAAAGGCTCGTCCAAGACCAACAATGCCAGCATGCCGAAGAAGTTGTGTCTGCAACCCAGCAGACTGCAACCGAGAAGCAAGAAAAGCATAGTGACGAACATCACCTGCAGAATAAACACCAAGCCCTCCAAACGCAAATGGTAAGGTGGCAAGCCGCCACTGCCAATCACCAAACCCAGGCCCCGAAGCGGTAACAATACGCTCCAAGGAAGATCGAAGAGCTCCATCAAAAGTGCGCTGAGCTACCTCAAAAGTACTAGGAGGACAAGTACGTAATGCAAAGTAGAGTTTTGAAACTCCAGTACATGCCCTAAGTAACAACAGTTCACACTGAGGATCATCAAGCATAGCGACCTTATCCATAAGGACAATTGTCTTGGTCACCCTCTGCATCACAAGGTCACCACTGAAACCAGAATCGGAACTAGCGGGACCTCCAAGAAACCTAACACCACGCAAAGGTCGAGCAATATTAGGCGGAAAGACACCTACCAGCCTGCTTCGAGGGTCTTCCGCAGGCCAGAGAACTTCAGTTTTTTCCACGTTAAGACATAACCCAGAACGAGGTCCTTCCTCCATAATCAACTGCAGAACTTCCCCCACCACCAAAGTGTCACCAATAATTATTATTATTATTATTATTATTATTATTATTATTATTATTATTATTATTATTATTATTATTGTTATTATTATTATTATTATTATTATTATAATGTTGCTTGATATATTTATTGTTATTGCTTGATCACGCCTTTTATGCATGTTTAAAGAGAATTGATACTTGTAATTACTCTTAATAAGATAATTAATAATCTTGTTTAGGGTTAATTATGATTATAATTCAAGTGATCACCAATAATAGTTTTGTTTGTTCATTAATATTCAACTAACATAGATTAAACAGGTTTAGGGTAAACCTATTGATTACATGTTAGTCAGAAAGTGCACATGAATACGATCAGAATAAAGTAGAGGCCTATTATTAGGGCAGGTTCAATGTCTTTTAGGTTGGATTTGTACCTTCATCCCCGAACTACCAGTCATGGTTCTAGACCTATTGAAGTTGACGATCTCTCGGATCGTTAAGGGGTGTAACCTTCACCCTGTGAACGGTTTACAAGTTCCTAAAACTTGTTGGCGACTCTTTTGCTCTATCTTCTTTCCCTTTGGACGCCACCTTACTTGAGTGTATGATCACAGTGGGGTTCAAGCTTGGGGTAATGTTTGAAATATTCCCTACAGTTGGATAAGGTAGTGGTGGGTTGAGTGGAAACAGATTCAGTGGGAGCATCTTTTTTTATCTCAACAGTGGGAGCATCTTTTTTTAACTCTTCGTTTTTTGGCTTTAGTGAGCTGTCAGGGGATTTTTGGGAAGGTTCAATAATAGTCAAAGGCTGACTTTTCTTTCTTGGACTAGATCTAACTTGTGGTCCCCTAGTTATTGGTAGTTTTTTTTTTATCTAAATGTTTTGGGTTGGTTTTTTTTTTTTTTTTTTTTTTTTTTTTTTTTTGCTGAAGCCTATAGCTCTGGGGGGGGAAGGCTATTGGGTCATTGTCATCATGCATAGCATATACCTCAACCCCCTTGTGCTTCTCTGCCACTTGTATCATATCTCTCATACTTTGATCATCTGTCACCCTCCTCAAACCATCCACCATACTTAATCTAGGAACCAAGTGTAAAAACCCCTTTATTCTCCCATCATATTTGGCACACTTCATAACCAACTCAACTAAATAAAATGAGCACAGTCAGGGTCTATACTAAAAGCAAGTTCTGCCCTCCCCATTTCTATAACGTAACTGCCCATTATTACCTGTCTCAAACACACCTCCATGCCACATTTTCAAGGTGATCTTACCCATACCTAAATTAACATGAACTAAATTACAATCAACAAACAACAACCACCAAAAAAACTTAATAAAAAACCAGACTTTAGGAATTAAACACAACTAACATAAACAAACAAATAAAGCGCAAATTTTTAGCCAACAAAACAACAATTCACAACTGTAGACACCCAAATGTGTCTTCCCAAAACCAAACCCAGTGATGAATACCTTTCACGTCGAATCATAATCGAATAAAGTGAAAATATGGAAAGTCTATTGTTGTGGTTAGTTTTAATTCTTCTTTCTCTCTATTTTTAAAAACCTATTTTATGAAAATAGCCAATCCAGTTTAGTTTGGTCCTTAGCAAGGGTCCAGTATTAATGTAGTTGGATTGGGCTCAAAAAGAGCTTTCCAATGATATTTTATTACCCCAATTCCGATGAATAATGAGGAAGTTATGGTTAAAATACTAAACTAGGCCCGGTTCGATCTTTATATGCGGCCTAATGATCTAGAGGAGGGCCTATTATGATTTATCATTCCTAATGCAATTAGGATTGATTATAGTCTTCTATAATAATCTTCTAGAAGGTTCTTTTAAATCCTAATGTGATTAGCATTGATAAATGAGTTTTAAGAGTTTTATTCGGATAAAAGAAGTGTTTTAAAGGAAATTACAGTTTTACCCTTTGTACGCTTAAATTTTATCAAAATATGAAAACGCGTGGAAAAATTGTCTGCAACGTTGCACTGCAGGATGTCGCCAGGCGACAGGTCTGGCGCTGCGGCGACAGGTCTGGCGCTGCGGCGATAGGCTCCGTCGTTTGGCGACAAAGGCGTGTGTGGTGACAGCGTCGTTTTTTATTCTTTTCGAAACTCTAATCCTATTTTATCATATTCCGGCTGATTTTTATTGTAAATAGTTTCCTAAAACCTCCGTTTTCACTCACCAACTCTCATCAAGAAAATCTTTATACACTCTCTCTCTTTCTAAACTAGCCTTTTCTCAAACAAAATTCCGCATTCATAAGATCTCAACACACCCAGCCAAGTTCGAAGTTGCCTTCGCCCTAGACGTGAAAGGTTTGATTTCTGAGGGTTTGGTCCCAAATATCTATCTCTATTATTTAATTTAATTCTTTAATTTATTATTTTTCTTAAAGTTACTAAAGTGTGTATTTTGTTATAAGAAGAGATATGAGGTATCCAAGTAAGTGCTTTAATTGTTTTATTTGATATTATGATATAGAAATCATGCTTAGTTTTTTATTTTGATTCCTAGTATCATGTTAGGATATTTTATTGCTTTCTATAATCATGTTTAGGGTAATTTCTAATATCAATTATGATTTCTATGATGCTTCCTACTGTCTTTCTTAATAACAAGTTAGTATCATGTTAGGGTTAAAGCTTTGATTTTTAATGTTTAGTGACATGCTAGGGTTTGTTATTAATCTTGTTAGTATCCTGTCTAGGATCTTGCTGTTATTATGCTTTATAATGATTATTTTAATTATTATAATATGATTAAGATTATTGTTATGTTGCTTGATATATATATATATATATATATATATATATATATATATATATATATATATATATATATATATATATATATATTGTTATTGCTTGATCACGCCTTTTATGTTTAAAGGGAATTTGTACTTGTAATCACGCTTAATAAAATAATTAATAATCTTGTTTAGGGTTAATATGATTATAACTCAAGTGATCGCCAATAATAGTTTTGTTTGTGCATTAATATTCAACCAACATAGATTAAACAGGTTTAGGGCTAAACCTATTGATTGCATGTTAGTCAGAAAGCGCACATGAATACGAGAAGAATAAAGTAGAGGCATATTATTAGGGCAGGTTCAATCTCTTTTAGGTTGGATTTGTACCTTCATCCCCGAACTTCCAGTCTTGGTTCTAGACCTATTGGAGTTAACGATCTCCAGGGGTGTAACCTTCACCCTGTAAACGGTTTACAAGTTCCTAAAACCAGTTGGCGACTCTTTTGCTCTAGCTTCCTTCCCTTTGGACGCCACCATGCTTACGTGTATGATCACAGTAAGTTTCAAGTTTAAGGTAATGCTTGAAATATTCCCTACAACAACCATACTGAAAAAATACATTGCAATTACACAAAAAAAATTCATCAACTTTCAGTTCAATTGATTAGGGTTTGAAATTCAGATGCAATGATGGAGAAATTACAAGTGAAATTAGGGTTTAGCAACTTACCCAAAATGGAAAAACTTAGGGTTTAGCTATCAAAATTCCGCCAAAAATAAAATCTTGAGACTTTAGTGCAAGGTACGAAAGTTGTTGAAGCTTCAATAATTGCTGTTGAACTACTTCAAACCCAAATTAAATTTCTCTGTAGAAGAAGTTATGAGGAGAGAGGTAGAAAGTTCAGAAATACCAGAGAGTGGATGGGAGAGAAATGACCTGTCATGTTTAAAATAGGGAAAATTAAATACCTAAGTCCATGTCACAAGTCTTAACCTTGTTAGTTGGTTTCATGTAAACTGGGACCAATAAAAAAGACTGGGGGTAAAGGTGGTATTATTAAAAAATAATCCAAAGGTAGGATTATTTTCAGCAAACGGGCAAAAGGTCGGATTATTGCGGGCAATTTTTCCAAAAAATAAACCTCTACAATGGCTGTTGTGAGCTTTTGAATCGAATATGAGAGAGGAAATGGAAGAGGTGAACTAGCCTACTAGAGTAACAGGTTTGTAATTTGAATAGAATATTGGGAGTTTTGAAAATTTTGGATTTCAATATAGCAGGGTTATTTCCGCTGAATTTTTCATGATGGGCGACAAAATTAATTTGGTTTGGGCGACGGATTAAGTAATATTGTTTCCCTTGTTGTATTATTGGGCAACGAACAATTATTCTGTGGGTAAGGGCAACACATGTCTTACTTGTCGCCCAAATCTCTACTTTGGGCAACATATTTTAAATCGTGGTCCGTAATTATATATTTTGGCAACGACTATTAATTTCGTCGCCCAAAAATATATTTCTTGTAGTGTCTAGAGCTTAATGATACTTGGGATTTGACTTATTTGCCTTCTGGTAAACACAATATATGTTTTAAATGGGTATATAAAACCAAATTTAAACCTAATGGTGATGTTGATATGTGTAAAGCAAAGCTTGTGGCCAGAGGTGATAGACAGATTTCTAGTAAAGAATACAAGAACAATTTTAGCCATGTGGATTAATTGACTACTGTAGAGTGATTCTTGCTCTTGCTGCTGTGAGGCATTGAGATATACAACAATTGTATATCAACAATGCTTTTTTGCATGGACATCTTGAGGAAGAGGTGTACATGTCTCCTCCACCGGGATATATAAAAGCTCTGTCAGGTCAGCAAATTGAAGGTCAATATATGGATTAAAGCAGGCTTCTAGGTGTTGGAATCACTACGTGAAAAAATGCATTTGGCACCGGTTCAAACCCGGCCTAAGGCACCGGTTTGAACTCGTGCCTATGTGGGGGGTGCCAAATACCCCCCTTTTTGGCACCGGTTCAAAACCGGTGCCATAAACCGGTTTTGGCACCGGTTAACCGGTGCCTTAACTAATTCCGCGAAATAAATTTTTTTGGTGGAAGCTCTTTTATGCACCGGTTAATCGGTGCCTTTTTGGTATTATTATTATTATTATTATTATTATTATTATTATTATTATTTTCAACTTTTTTCTTGCAATAATAATAAAAATAATATACAAACAAGTTAACAAAGATCAGAAATACGAACCAAAGAAAATGGTAAAATAAGGAGTCTTGATCGAAATTGTTATAACATCAAAACAATTGTAAATCAAATTATATTCAAGTAAATTGTTATTGTACAATACAAAAAAAAATATTAAAAATTTACAATAAATTATAATGAAATTCTAACTCAGAAATTTAAATTGTAAAACAATAAAATAAAAAAAAAACAAAAAAATTACAACATCAAAACAATATTCCAAAAAAAAAGTCTTGAATCCTTGAATTGTAGCATGAATTAACACCTGCATCAATAATAACCCAGAAATTATTAAAACTCAAAAAAAAAAAAACAAGAAATATAGAAAACCCAGAAAACTCATGCATTCAAGAGAAAGAGAAAGAGAAAATCAATATAGAAAACCCAGAAAACCGCACAAACATTGAATTAACCCCAAAACTTTCGAAAATCAATTAACCCCAAAACTTTCGAAAATCAATTAATCCAGAAACTTTCGAAAATCAATTATCCAAGAACAACAATTAACCCAAAACTTTCAAAAATCAATTAATCCCAGAAATTTCGAAAAATCAATTAAGTGCAAATTTACAACAATCAAACACAAAAAAATTAAGACAATGAATTATAATTACACCAATAAATTTTGAACAATATTACAACAATCAAACCCAAAAAAATTAAGGCATATAACATAAATAATTAAACCCAGAAATCCTTACCAATTAAACCAAGAAACATGCACTAACCTCAAATTTGGCCACAAAATAAATTGTATCAGTGGCGGCGGTGGTTAGTGGCGTCTGTGGTGGTGGGCAGAAGACAGAAGAGAGGTGGGAGATTTAGAAAGAAGAGGACATAGAAGGGAGAGAGGACAGAGAAGAGAGGTCGGAGAGAGAAGGAGGGGAGGAGAGGAACACCGGCGATCTAGCTTAGATCAGAGGAGGAAGAAGATAAGGGGATCGTGATTAGAGGAGAGAGAAGGAGAAGTGCCGTGGGAATGAGGAGAGAGAAGGAGGTAGCTAGGTTAGGTTATATTAGGGTGTATTTATATAAAGGAAAGGCCGGGTTTTTTTTTTTGGGCAACGGTTTAGTGGCACCGGTTCAAACCGGTGGCCATTTTATTTTTGGCACCGGTTTGAGCTGAACCGGTGCCATTGTTCTTGGTCTAATTTCTCGCCCAATTGTAGGCCGGTTTTTGGTACCGGTTTGACCTGAACCGGTGCCAATTGGGGGTTGCCTTTTTGTATTTTTCTACTAGTGAATAAAGCGTTGAGTAAGTTTCTTGTTACTTGGGGTTTCATTCAATCCTAACAAGATTATTCCTTGTTCATATTGAACAAATTAAAGGTGATACATTGTGATACATATGCTATAGTTGTAGCATATGTGGATGATTAGCTCATTACAGGCAATGATTCAAGTATCATTGTTTCTCTGAAGGTAGATCTGCATTCAGCTTTTACCATCAAAGATTTGGGTAGTTTGAAGTATTTTCTTATTATAGAAGTGTCAAGGTCTAACAGTGGAATCCTTTTGAATCAAAGGAAATATGTGTTGGATTTGTTAAGAGATCAACAAATGGAGAATTGCAGAATAAAATCTTTTCCTTTGCCTAAGGGACTGAAGTTGAGTTCTGATGATAGGGATTTGCTTCAAAATCCTGAACCTTACAAAAGATTGATTGGGAAACTTTTGTATTTGAATTTGTCCAGGCTTGATATTTCTTTTACTGTGTAACAATTGAGTCAGTTTTTGGCTGAACTAAGAGAGCCTCATTTTTTGTTGAAGTTCATGTTCTGGGATATTTGAAAGGGACTCTAATCTTTGGGCTCTTTTATCCTGCAAATTCAGATCTGTCACTTCTTGTCTATAGTGATGCAAATTTGGGAATGTGCAATGATTCAGAAAGATGCTTAACTGGATATTGTGTTTTCCTTGGTAATTCTTTGGTGTCTTGGAAAACAAAAAAAGCAAAAAGTTATTTCTAAAAGTTCAACAGAAGCTGAGTACAGGAGTATGAGCCATACTATATTGATGAGATTGTTTGGCTTGAACAATTGTTACAGGAGTTGAATGTGCCTATTCCTACTCCTACTCCTCTTTATTGTGATAATATTTCTGCTATACATATAGCAGAAAATCCAATTTTCCATGAGAAATCTAAGCATATAAGGAGTAAACATCAGACTTGATGTACATTATGTAAGATAAAAGGTTCAATCTGGTCTAATTGGTTTGAAGCATGTCAGATCAGCACTTCAACTTGCTGATATTATGACAAAACCTTTGGGAGCATATAGCATAATTTTTTGGTTTCAAAGATTGGATTGCTGCAAAATTCTTTAGCTCAAGAATGGACCACTACTACAAAAAAGGGCAAAGAGACCAGTTGAAATATGCATGAGAGATCGCCTTTGAAAGGGTCTCTATCTTAGGGGTCTCTTTGATTAAGAGACCCCTTCTCATGAGGGGGTCCGTTTATGCGGACAAAAAGACCCGTTGTTAGTGATAACGGGTCTGTTATTTCAGTGATGAGATTAATAATTTAGAAGAAAAAGAGACTTGTTGTTTGAGAAAGGGGGTCTGTTTAGTTGTATGAAACATACCTGTCAAGTAAGGTAACATGTCTCTTTGTTCTTTTTTATTGTAAAATAAATAAATAAAATTTATGCTGTTAGCATTTGAATTATTATTTTTGTATGCGCTATACAAATTGGCAACATTGATGAGCTTAATTATAAAGTGGAGTTTGTAATGTATATAATTCTTACGTAACATGAATAATACGAAATAGCAAGGAACTAAATTAAAATTGATGAGATAAAAAAAAAATTAAAAGCAGCCAACGTACGTAAAATCCCAACAAAAAAAATTGTTTGAATTTATTGAAGTTTAAATTTACAATTATATCCATAAGAGTTGAGTACTCCCTCTTCTACCTCCTTGTTTGGGAGTTTTGTGTGTTGTGACGACATCAAGTAGACCTGACAAAACACAATTAAAAAATGAATGATAATAATTGAGAATTCACTAGAAAACTTAAAAAGATTCACATTCAATATAGAAAAAACAAAGAAAATGAGGTATGCACAACAAATGCAAAGCATAAATATTAAATTTAATTAAAAAAGCATATGATCAACAGGAGGAGAAAATATGAACCTCAAACTAAAGAAAACCTTCGCCATTATCTTCGTCGATACACTTGGAAGCTTGGAGCACCACTGTTGTCATCGTCTTCATTCGTCGCCATCATATCGCTAATTTCATATCCTTTAAGAAAATCAAAATTCTCAAAGGCATTTCAACAAATAATTGGAGGGCAAAGAAGATAGAAAATATAACCATAGATTAAAGGTAAACCAAAAATAAAATTTACCCAAATTAACATTCAAATAGATCAATAAAAAAAACCCAATAAAAATACTACCAACACCACCGGATTACCCGTAAAAAAACCATAACCACCCACGAAAAATCTCAAAACTACTCAATCTAAACTCGAAATCTCAACAACTAAACTCATAATCACCCCACTAAAACCTATAAAATTATTTAAAATAAAAGAGATTGAAAATATACTTTTTCAAACACTTCAATCTTGGCTTTCATGGTGAAAATTGACCTTCAAAGCCTTAAATTTGAGCTTTTATTGATGATGATGAAGTCAAATGAGAAGGCAGCAACGATAGTGCTACAGAGGAGGTCTTGGAGCGTCGTTTACTTTAGTGTAAGGAGAAGCGACGCTGTGGCATCAGCCTTTTTGCTCCGGGAAAAAATTTAGATGAAAGGAGAGTGGAAGAGAAAGAGATAGCGATGAAATGGGGTGGTGATGGAAAATGGGGGTATGAAGAGAGGGTAATAGGGTTTTACTTTCAGCCCAAACAAAAGGTTAGTTTAAGTGGTGGACCCTTACACACATAAGAGACTTGTTAAATTAAATAATGGGTCTCTTATTTTTTCCCAAAAACTGTTGGTGGGCCCTTTAATAGATAAAAGACCCGTTATCTCCAATATTAGATCTTTTATATTAAAGATACCCGTTGTATGTATTAACCAACATGTCTATTATTATAGGTTCTTTTTCCCATTTTTGTAGTAGTGGACAAGTCTTCAGCAGCTAGTGTCTTTACATAGTCATTCTTGAGGGGGGGGGGGATGTTGAGATCATGCATTTTGCATGACCTCATTTTGTTAGGCCACGTGTAGGGAATATTTCAAGCGTTAATCCCCTACCTTGAACCCTAATGTGATCATACACTAAAGTACGGTGACGTCCAAAGGGAAAGAAGATAAAGCAAAAGAGTCGCCAACAAGTTTTTTTTAGGAACTTGAAAACCGTTCACGAGGTGAAGGTTAAACCCCTTAACGATCCAAGAGATCGTTAACTCCATAAGGTCTTGAATCAAATACGGTTCGGGGATGAAGGTACAAATCAAACCTAAAAGAGATTGAACCTGCCCTAATAATAGGCCTCTACTTTATTCTGATCGTATTCATGTGCGCTTTCCGACTAACATGCAATCAATAGGTTTAACCCTAAACCTGTTTATCTATGTTGGTTGAATTTAATGCACTAATAAATCAATTATTGGCGATCACTTGAATTATAATCATATTAACCCTAAATAAGTTTATTAATTATCTTATTAACCGTGATTACAAGTACCAAATTCCCTTTAAACATGCATAAAAGGTTGTGATCAAGCAATAAATATAATCAAGCAACATTATAATAATCATCATAACAATAATAATTAAAATATTCATGTTAATAATAAAGCATAATAATAATAGCAAGATCCTAGGCATGATACTAACAAGATTAATAACAAACCCTAGCATGTCACTAAACAATAAAAATCAAAACTTTAGCCCTAACATGATACTAACAATCATAAATATTAGGAAGAACATAGGAAGAATCATACTTTTAATCATACTTAATATTAAAGTTACCCTAGACATGATACTAGGAATCATAATAACAATCTAAGCATAATTTCTATATCATAATATCAATAAAAATCACTAAAGTAATTACTTGGATGCCTCGTACCTCTTTCTAATAACAAAATACACACGTTAGTAACTTTACGGAAAATAATAAAATAAAACATTTAAATTAAATAATTGAAAGAGAGATTTGGGACCAAACCCTCAGAAATTAAACCTTTCACGTCTAGGGCGAAGGCAACTTCGAATATGGCTAGGTGTATCTAAGTCTTGCGAATGCGGAATTTTGTATTTGAGAAAAGGCTAGTTTAGAAAAGAGAGAGAGAGAGAGTAATCAAGAGAATCTTGATTAGAGTTGGTGAATAAAAGCGGAGTTTTTGGAAAGCTATTTATAGAGAAAATCAGCCAAAAAGATAGAAAATCGAAACAGAGTTCAGACGCGCATAAAACTTGTTTGGCGTCTATAGACACCCATTTGTGTCTCCCCAAAACCAAACCCAGTGATGAGTACCTTTCACGTCGAATCATAATTGAATAAAGCGAAAGTGTGGAAAGTCTAGTGTTGCAGAAAGTTTTATTTCTTTTCTATTCTCTCTGTTTTTGAAAACTTTATTTTAAGGAAACATCCAATACAGTTTGGTTGGTCCATGACATGGGTCCAATAGTAGTGTAGTTGGATGGGGCTTGCAAAGACCGTTCCAACGATATATTATAAGCCTAATTCCGATGAATATTGAGGAAGTTATGGCCAATTTACTAAACTGGGCCCGGTTTGAGCTTTATATACGGCCCAATGATCTAGAGGAGGGCCTAATATGATTTATCATTCCTAATGAAATTAGGAATGGATTTAGTCTTCTAGAAGGTTCTTTTCATTCCTAATTCAATTAGCATTGATAAGTTGACTTGGTTGACTTTTCAGAGTTTTAATTAAAATCAAATAGCATTTTCGAAGAAATTATATTATTTTATCCTCCAGTACGGTAAACTTATCGGATTTTCAAAAATGCGTTAAAATCAAGCTTGGCGTCCAACCCCAGGCCTTGGCGCGTGGAACCAGTCTTGGCGCCTGGCGCTAGCCATTGACGCCTGGCGCTAGTACTGGTGCCTGGCGCCAGCTAGCCAGGGTTGGCGCCAGCTTTGTTTCCTTAGCGTTAGACTCTGTTTTGTTAATTTATCTTTTTTGGCTGATTTTCTCTATAAATATCGTATTAAAAAATCCGTTTTCATTCACCAATTCTCCTCATTCGCCAGTTTTCATCTACAATCATTAATTCTTTAGCATTCTTTTAATCTATTTCCTAAATTTGGTTTTCTCATACAAAATTCCGCATTCACAAGATCTAGAAACACCTACCCATATTAGAAGTTGCCTTCGCCCTAGACGTGAAAGGTTTTAATTTCTGAGGGTTTGGTCCCAAATCTCTCTTTCAATGATTTAATTTAATTGTTTGTTTACTATTTTCCTTGAAGTTACTAACGTGTGTGTTTTGTTATTAGAAAGAGGTACGAAGCATCAAAGTAAGTACTTTAATGATTTATTGATGTTATAATGTGGATATCATGTTTATATTGTTATTATGATATTCCTAGTATCATGTCTAGGGTAATTTTAATATTAAAAATGATTGCTATGATGCTTCCTATTCTCTTTCTAATATTTATGATTGCTAGTATCATGTTAGGGTTAAATATTAGATTTTTATTGCTTAGTTACATGCTAGGGTTTGTTATTAATCTTGTTAGTATCATGCATAGGATCTTGCTATTATTATGCTTTAATATTAACATGAACATGATTATTATTATTTTGATGATTATTATTTTTATGATGATCATTGTTATTCATGTTTATTCTAATGATTGATTATTTATTATGTTGCTTAAATATTTATATTTATTGCTTGAACACCTTTTATGCATGTTAAAGGGAATCTGTACTTGTTATCACGCTTAATAAGATATTTAATAATCTTGTTAAGGTTAATTGTGATTATAATTCAAGTGATCGCCAATAATAGTTTGTTTGTGCATTAAATTCAACCAACATAGATTAAACAGGTTTAGGGTTAATCCTATTGATTGCATGTTAATTAAAAAGCGCACATGAATACGATCAGAATAAAGTAGAGGCCTATTATTAGGGCAGGTTCAATCTCTTTTAGGTTGGATTTGTACCTACATCCCCGAACCCTTATTTGGTTCATGACCTTATGGAGTTGACGATCTCTTGGATCGTTAAGGGGTGTAACCTTCACCTCGTGAACGGTTTACAAGTTCCTAAAAAAACTTGTTTGCGACTCTTTTGCTCTATCTTCTTCCCTTTTAGACGCCACCGTACTTTAGTGTATGATCACAGTGGGATTCAAGCTAGTGGGATTAAAGCTTGAAATTATTCCCTACAGTTTTTTACTACAGCTACTTTGTCTGGCGCCAACCTCCACAGTGTGACGCCAGTCTTGTCGCTTGGCCGACATTTCGGATTATTTGTCGGGTCATCACCTAAGGTCTAATTAATCAGTTTCCTGTTTAATTCGATTAATTTTGCTGACAATAACGTTTAATTGAATCAATGATCGAGTTTAGGCACTAAGTCCCATGGTCTTACACAAGAGTCCAAGCATGTCACTTATGTTTAGGGTATTTTTACCCTGCCGCGTGGCCCAATCAGAGGGTGACAAGTGTCAGCCTTAGATTGGTCCAAAATGGACCAATCCCTGTTTGACGCGTGTCATTCCAGAGATAAAAGGGAGAAGGCGGCCTTCAGGCCCAAATCCCGAGAAAGCCGTAATACGGCGCAGCCCACCAATGATTAGGGTACAGTGACCTAATCGGGGGCAATTTCCAATGACCCTATAAATAGGGGGATGTCCCTCATTTTGAGGACACGTTTTCTACGATTTATTACAATTGCATTCTCTTACATCAGAGAAGCACCTGAGCTTGGAATCTGAGCAGATACCCACCTAAATTTCCGTTCTCTTTAACCCGTTTCAAGTTACTAACTTGTGCGTCGGAGGCGGAGCACCACCCAACAGGTGTCTCTGCTTGTTTTGCTGGTACAGCTCACTGCGGATCAGTCTTCGTGTTGTAACTCTCCCAAGGGACAAAAAACACCGAAAACATTTGGCGCCGTCTGTGGGGAGAGTACCTCGAAGATGGTTCAAGAGTCTGTACCACCTCCTAACCGCCTGGGCGAAGACCCAGAAGTCTTTACAGACCATGAGGAGGATGAGGATCCTCAGGTCGAAACCTCTACAGCTGAGGACGGCTCCCTCAGAGTCAAGCGCATCCGGCCCAGAGAGACTCTGGAACGGGGCGCCTCCCAGGCGGGTCCGAGCAGACCTACTGGGCAGCCAGAAGGGGCAACCCAAGCGGCAGCTGGATCGACCCCTGTCACCCGAGACGAACTCATGAGGTTCATGACGAGTTTCAAGGGTGAAATCACAATGCTGATCACCAAAAGCCAGGCTGGCCCAAGTAAAGGTCAGCCAGCGAAGAAGACTCCTCCAGAGAAGGGGAAGTCAGTCAGAAACCGACAGCCTACTCCCCATCCAAAGGAGAAGGCAGCCGGGACCATTGATTGGTAAAAAATTCTCCTTCCTGGGGGAAACACTAATAACCCTCGCCGGCCTCATCAGCCGGTGAGAAGTAAAAAATCAACTCTCGATGCCCGGGAAATCATCAACCGGAAGAGAAATCAATCGCTGTCTGAGTCGGCTTCAACGTCGAACTTTCCAGAGAGCTTCAACAATATTTCTGCAGGGAGTACACCCTCCTTGCATGAGAGTCAAACAGGCGGTAATACCGTCCATTCTGGCCCTCATATGATTGGAAATGTACCGTATGTGCCTACTCAGGCTTACGGACATTATTCTCCTCACTTCATGCAGCCAGCCTTCTTTGGAGGTCAGGCGGCATATCCAAATGTCCAGCCACTGGACTGGCAGCTTCGACTGCTGCGCCTGGGTGAACAGCCTTTTGCGTTCACTCGGGAGATAACCGAGGCGGCTCAGCCGGCCAAGGTTAAGAATGTGTTGGTTGGTACCTATGATGGTACCACCAATCCAGAAGATCACCTCATGGCTTACACCAACCTCATGTATTTGCAGGGGTTGGATGATGCCACTTTGTGTCGATGCTTTCCGGCTACATTGAAGGGCATCGCCCAACAATGGTTTGGCAACCTGCCAGCCGGGTCTATAGACAGCTTCAGGAAGCTTGCCTTCCTGTTTGCTTCCAACTTCTCAATGAACATCCCTGCTAAAAAGACAAGCCTTGATTTGAGCACTGTTAAGCAGGGAGAGAGAGAAGGGCTGCGCTCATATGTCAGGCGGTTCAACCTGATCAGAATTCAGATTCAGGGACTGTCTGATGAGGTAGCTTTTACAGACTTTTTTAAAGGTCTGAGAGACGGGTCGACCTTTAAGTTCGACCTAGTCAGAAAAGGGGCTTTCACCCTGCAAGCGGCCCTGAGGGAGGCGGAAAGCTACATTCAAGCTACCGACCTCTACTCGCTTGGTAGCCAGTCAGACTCCAAGAAGTCTGACAAACAGAAAGACAGTCGGTCAGCTCAGCCGGCTAAAAACAAAGAAGAGAGCAAGAAAAGAAAAAGAAGTCTGGGCGGTTACTGACTCTGACCAGTTGTCCCAGAAGAAAAAGAAAGAATTTAAACCGTACGTTCCCAAGTACGAGTTTAATAAGGACTGCAACTCCATCTTCATGGAGGTAAAGGATCGGTTTTCCATTGAGAAGCCGAATCCTATGAAGAGTTTTGTCCAATCACGGAACAAGAATAAATTCTGTCAGTTCCATGAGGAGGTCGTCCATGACACCAACGACTGCTTCAGTCTTCAGCGTGCGTTGGACCGTCTGGCTGACAAAGGGCTGTTGAAGTCCTACATTTCTAAGTCCCCAGCCGGGGAAAAAAAGAAAAACAAGGGTCAGTCCTCCAAGACTACCCCCCAGCCTGCTAGTAGCTCGGATACCGATAAGGAGCCGGTCTACACTATAGCAGGCGGATTCTCATGTGGTGGCCCTACCATCCGGAGCACCAAGAGCCATCTTCGAAAGATGGACAAAGATGATGATGAGCAGGCGGAAGCTAGCTCCTCCTTCCCAGACGTCTTGATCACGGAGAAGGATAGGGGCAGCGTTCGCCGCCCGCATGATGACCCGGTGGTCATTGAATGTAAGGTTGCCAATCAGCTGGTTGGACGGATCCTTATTGACACCGGCAGCTCATCAGACATCATCAGCCTCCGTTGCTTACAAAAGCTGAAATACAATATCAGCAGCATGCACCCGGTCACCCACCCCTTGGTTGGTTTTTGGGGGTGGGATGGTCTACCCAGCCGGAAGAATTGATTTACCCATCCGGCTGGGGGAGAAAGGCTAGGGACGACATATTGTCGTCAAATTCTTGGTCGTTGAGGAGTTGACCGCCTATAACATCATTCTTGGCAGGCCAACCCTCAATGTAGCCAAGGCGGTAATCATCCCTTCCCTCATGCTCATTAAGTATGAAAGGGATGACGGCTCTGTTGGTTCCTTGAATGGGGATCAGAAGACGGCCCGAGAATGTTATCTCTCAGCCGTCCGAGATACTGTGGCCCCAGGTGGATAGGAACCAATAGACCTTGACAACATCAAGGATGCCGACCCAGCTCCTGCCCCATCAGCAGCCGGAAAGAAAAGAAAGGCTCCACTGCTGGTGGAGGTGAAAAAAGAGAAAAAATAGCAATCACTGACCGGTGAACGGTCAGATGAGCTACGTCCCCAACCGGCTGGCGAAAGTATTGACCTCGTACTGGACGACATCCGTCCAGAGCGCACTATTAAGGTGGGAACGGTTGCTCATGCTACCTTGGGTGCAAGCTTGCACCTTCTGCTGAAAGAATTCAAAGACATTTTTGCCTTTGAAGTGGAAGAGATGCCAGGCGTCAGCCCGGATCTTGCTGTCCACAAACTCGCCGTTGACCCCAAAAAGAAGCCCATCCGGCAAAAGAAAAGAAATTACGGCGAGGAAAGAAGTCAGGCGGCAGCTGCCGAAGTCAAAAAGCTGCTAGACGCCAGGTTCATTCGGCCTTGTAATTTCCCCGACTGGGTGGCCAATGTGGTCCTTGTTAAAAAACCGAATGGGACCTGGCGCATGTGTGTTGATTACACAGACCTCAACAAGGCGTGTCCAAAGGACAGTTATCCACTTCCAAAGATCGACAGTCTGGTCGATTCTACAGCCGATCACGCCTTGATGAGCTTTATGGATGCCTACTCCGGCTTCCATCAGATACCCCTGTGGAAGAAAGATCAAGAGAAGACGGCCTTCGTCATTGATCAGGGGCTATTCTGTTATACTGTGATGCCATTTGGTTTGAAAAATGCGCCTGCCACTTTCCAACGGATGATTAATACGGTCTTCATTAATCAGATTGGGAGGAATGTGGAGGCGTACATTGATGACATGATAGTCAAATCCAAGCTACAGACGGATCACCTTTCTGATCTCCGAGAAACATTCACCACCCTCAGGCGGCATAGGGTCATGTTAAATCCTAAGAAATGCGTCTTTGGTGTTGAGTCTGGGAAGTTTCTCGGATTCCTGATTGATCAAAGGGGGATAGAGGCTAACCCCGAAAAGATACAGGCGGTGATTGACATGAAGTCACCCCGCTCTGTTAAGGAAGTTCAGAGACTCACCGTTTGTCTGGCCGCCCTGGGGAGGTTCCTCAGCCGGTCAGGTGACAAATGCCTCTACTTCTTCCAAGCAATCAGGAAGAAGACTAGATTTGAATGGGGGGATGATGCTGAGGCGGCGTTCCAGAGGTTGAAAGAGCATTTACATTCTCTGGCTAGGTTGGTCAGTCCTTTGCCTAGGGAGACGTTGTACATGTACTTAGCCGTCTCAGACCATGCCCTCAGCGCCGTTCTCCTTGCTGAGCGAGACGGCGTTCAGTTCCCGGTTTACTTCGTTAGCCATGTTCTCAAAAATGCTGAACTCCGGTACCCCATGGTTGAAAAATTTGGCCTCTCTTTGTATATGGCATTCAAAAAATTGAAGCCTTACTTTTTGGCGCATCCGGTGGTGATTTACACGGACCAGCCACTCAAGCGTCCAATGTCTACCTTGGACTCATCCGGGAGAATGTTGAAATGGGCTATTGAAATGTAGAGCCTTGAAATCACTTACGAACCAAGAAAGGCAGTGAAGGGTCAGGCGTTTGCCGACTTCATTGTGGAAATGACTCGTCCGGTGGCTCCGGATAATCTTGATCAGGTTTGGAAAGTGTACGTAGACGGGAGCTCTACAAAGAACGGCTGCGGTGCAGGTGTAATTTATGAGTCTCCTGAAGGAGACAGATTTGAGTATGCACTACGCTTCAAATTTCAGGCCTCTAACAATGAGGCGGAATATGAAGCCCTGCTAGCCGGCATTCGCATGTGTAAGGCGGCAGGGGCCATGAAAATTGACGCCTACTCTGATTCTCAATTGGTTGTTAGCCAGTATGAGGGAAGCTACGAGGCTACCCATCCGGCTATGGTTAAATATCTTCAGGAAGTCAAAGAAGAGACCAAGGCGCTTGAGGAATTCCGGCTGAATCAGGTGCCTAGGTCAGAGAACAACCAGGCGGATGCATTGTCAAAACTGGCATCTTCCGCCTGCCATGATACGCCTCGGTCTGTCTTCTGGGAAGTTCTTGAGAAAAGAAGCATCTATGAGGATCCCGTTGGAATTCTGGACCGAAGCTTTACCTGGATGGATGACATCCGGGCCTATCTCTCAGACGGTACACTTCCTGATTCGCCACAGGAAGCAGCCGTCCTGAAAAAGCGAGCTGCAAGATTCGAGTTGAAAAATGGAGAACTCTTCAAGGCGGGCTTTCTGAAGCCTTTATTGAAGTGCGTCACCCCAGAAAAGGGGAAAGAAGTTCTCGAAGACTTGCACTCGGGGTTCTGTGCCTCTCACATAGGCGGCAGGTCCCTAGCCGTCAGAGCCAGGCGACATTACTTTTGGCCCACTCTTGAGGCGGACGCCAAGGAGTTGGTGAAGAAATGTGACAAGTGCCAAAAATTTGGCAAACTCATTCACCGTCCGGCTACTGATCTGACGGCCATCCACAGCCGAATCCCGTTTGCAAAATGGGGCATGGACATTCTAGGTCCTTACACGCCTGCTCCAGGCGGAAAGCGCTATATCTTAGTGGCTGTGGATTACTTCACCAAGTGGGTTGAGGCTGAGGCGGTTAAAAACATCAAGACCTCAGACGTAATTTCCTTCATCTGGAAGAACATCATCACCCGCTACTGGGTACCCATGTCTATGGTTTTTGATAATGGTCCTCAGTTTGAGACGCCTTAGTTAAAAACTTGGTTGGGAGATCAGGGGGTCTCAAGCTATTTCGCATCTGTTGGCCGGCCCCAAGCAAACGGCCAAGTTGAAGCTTTCAACAAACTCATCTCAGACGGCATTAAAAAGAAAATAGAAAGAGCCGGTGGTTTATGGGCAGAAGAGTTAATCCATGTCCTGTGGGCCATCCGGACAACAGCAAAAGGGGCAACCGGGGAAACCCCATTTCTCATGGTTTACGGTGCTGAAGCCGTCTTGCCCATCGAGCATTACGAGCCGACTCTCAGAGTCATGCTGTATGATGAAGAGGCAAACTGGGAAGCAATGCGCCTGGCATTGGATTCCCTCCCAGAACGCAGGGGCAATGCCGCCTTGCGTCATGAGATTTACCGTCTGAGAATGACGAGAGCCTACAACAAAAAAGTACACAAGCGTCTCTTGAGGGTTGACGACTTAGTGTTACGAAAAATGGAAGCAACCGGTAGGGCAAATGAGTTGGGAAAGCTAACCCCAAATTGGGAAGGCCCCTACCGGATCTATGAGGAAGTAAGGGACGGCACCTACCGCCTGGAAACTCCAGACGGAAGGCGCCTGCCTAGAACTTGGAATGTAGACAATCTAAAAAAGTACTACTTCTGAGAATGTAAACTTTTTGTAAACAGTGTCAGTTAATGCAGATTCAGACTTTTCTTGCAAAATTATCATTTGATTATTCATCCGGGTAATATCCAGGCGGATTCCCCATTTATCTAACTAAGTTCGATACTTAGTGAAGGTTTCGTTTTTTAGTCCGCCTGGGTAATACTCGGATCACTTGTTTATTTAAGTTTGATTCTGTTTATTCAATTGCTTGACTATCCGCCTGGGTAATACTCAGACGGATTCTCCATTTACCTAACTAAGTTTGATACTTAGTATGATTCTATCCGCCTGGGTCATACTCAGACGGATTCTCCATTTATCTAACTAAGTTTGATACTTATTATGATCAAATATTTGTCTGTCCGTCTGGATATTACCCAGATAGACTCGTATGCTTACCAAACTAAGTTCGATACTTAGTGTAAATTCAACACTGATTAAGAAACTAAGCACAAAAACGTTTAGTGGCTACACAACCGGTCTTAAAAAGGACCAGAGGCTAAAATGGCCGGATGGTTGCTGTTTTTATAAAAATCGCCTGTCCCAACATGGACAAAGGCGTCCGGCGACACCCCTCCGGGTGCAATCGTCGCAGAGAACGGACTATCTGTCGGTTCTATGTATCCATACAGACGGCAAAAATTGAACGAACAAATTGGTCAACACATAGCCGTCTGACTAAATACTTACGAAGGACGAATTTCCTAAATATCGGATGCCCATATGCATCAGTCGGTAACCAGCTGAAGTTCTCGCTTGGTTATTTATTTTAAAATTGCACCTCACCCCAATTGGGGCAAGAGGTCAATGGCTATGAAATCTCTGCCAAGACGGGCAAAAAACCGTCTGGGTAGTGATTGAACGCCTATGATACACGGCTGTGCACTTGGTTTGGGGCAATCACTATTGTGATTGATTGACTTACAAACATATCATGCTCTTTGCAGCATTAGACGTTTTCAAGTCAATCAACCAGCTCCAACTTAAACCAATCGCACAGCCGTCCAGGGGCAAAGACAGCCAGACTACTGATTAGTTAGGCAAGAAATCGCCGCATGCTTTTAATAAGATAGGCAAAAATTAAAAATTCAAATGCAAAATAATCAAAACCGACTTAGTCGGTGCAATTCATTAAAGTCCATCCAACCAAACGGTTGTAATGGATCAAATGTTAACCGGACCTCGTCCGGGAGAGAAATTGTTAATTAACACGGCTCCACAGCCGGTAAATACAGGGATACTCGGCACGCAGGCCGGAAAAATCAAGTTTTGGCATATAGCCGCTGAATAAAAAGAATTAAAAGAAAAGATAAATTGGCATACTGCCGCTGAAGAGTCACTTCTGGCCTGCAGACGGAGCCTCCTGGTCCTCCCCCTTCTCATCGTCTGAGGGAATTTCCTGCGCTTCATCAGGACCAGGAAGCTCAGGCGCGGACGGCTCATTGTTGCTTAGCCAGGCTTCAAAGGAGGCAGGCTCTGGCATGCCTTGCTCTCTCAAGTACACCACGTACTCAGCATAGCTGTGTGCCATTGCCCAGATGCTATAATCAGCTTCTGGGTACAAGGCGGCCCAAGCAATCTTCATACGGGCGTCGTTGTCAGCATCGCTTTCAGCAACGAGGCGGTTTTGCTCCGCCTCCAGGGTTGCTGCAAAGTTTTTCTGAGCCTGAGCAGCATCCTTCTCCAGCCTCTCAACCTTGGTTTTCAGTTTACCAAGGTCCGCTTGGGCCTTCTTGAGCGCCTCATCAGCCTGCTTGGCGCTCTCGTCTGCCTTCTTTTGGGCCTCCTCCGCTCCCTTCTTGGTCGTCTCAGCATCCGTCACCCGCTGGTCGGCCGCCTTCAGATTTAGCTCCAGTTGCTGGATTTTAGACGCCTGTGTCATAATTATTTCTTTAGTTTCAAGTTCATTTACGATAGTTGAGTGTAAAGCAATATTATCAGCGTCTATGGCAGACTTCTTGGCCCTTTTTACCTCTTCCCGTTTGCGGGAATAAGGACATTTGAGCCCGTCCACCCGCAGCATGGCCTGCAAAAAGCAGGCGGTATAAGAATTATGGGCGGAGAAATTACTTGAAAAAATAACATGGAATTTACAGGTTTCTCACCTCAGCCAGAAGGGATAGAATGCGTTCAAGGTTGAACGTCTCTATCCCAGGGATATTGTCCTTATCCTTCTTCCGGACGGCGTCCAGCAGGGCTTTGGCGTGCTTCTGGACGTCTGGCCAGCGGGGAGATTGTGTTTGATCTGCACCACAATCAATAGGTGATGAGTGCGAAACTAAGGCGGCACCTATTTGTATCCGGCTGTCTGAGGATGATGTCTGTTGGGAGTGGGATTTCACCCGTAAAGGCCACCCCAGCTCAGGCGGGGATTCAAAAGGATTCTTACCTTCAGAGCCGGCCAAGCGGGAAAGGCTTGCAGGCGTGGTGAAACCCGCGGCTGCTGAGGGGTTGGCAAGGTCAAGGCACAGGCTGCCTCCTATTTTCTCGAGCCGTCCCCCTATTCGCATCGTCTTTGTCCCGGCTGAGGCGCCAGGAGTTGATGCAGAGGCAGACTTTTTTAGCTTATTGAGAGCGGCTGGGGCTTCCTCCCTAGCCCGTTTGAGATTCTTCTCAAACGATTTCCCAACTTCTCCCCCCTGTGAAAATAAATAAGGTTAGTATCCGGGCAAGACAGTTTATAAAATGAGCTTAAGAAAGGGTCTGGCGCTCAATACCTTGGCTTTGACCTCAGCCGCGGCCTTCTCCGCAAGCGCCTTGCGGATGACAGCAGAGGATCGCTTTGGGGTTTTCTCCGTCTGCAACATACTTAAGGCTTCCTCTGCAAAAAGAAGGAAGTTGGTTAATATCATAAAACAATTTTGATAGAAAAATACTACAGACGGATATAAACTCAGGCGCATACGTTTGGAAAACATGTGCCCTAGTCCGCAGGCGGCTAGGAAGCACTCGTCCCTGAACCAGGCGCTCTTGGGGATCCAGTTCTTAGGGACTTTTATTGTTTCCCCGGTTGACAAGGTTACGTCTGTGAGGCCAAAAAAGTCTGCCTCAATAATCTTGTCAAAGTCCTCCTCTGGGATCCGGGGAAGAGCGCACTTCCTGCCTAACAAGTCAGGCTTCTTATTGTACAGACGGAATTCATAATTTTCCCGTCTGGTTGGGGCTGACATCAGGTAGAACCTGTGTTTCCAGCCATCAAACTTGGAGACCTTGTCCAAGGTCATCATATATTGCGGCTGCGTGGTTAGAGTGTACCACGCCCTCCAGCCGCCTGGGCTCCTGCTGAGGTAATGCATGCTTGCAAAAGCCTCCCAGCCGGGGTTAAGCCCTTCGAACTCGCAGGCGGCAACATACCCCAGAATGTTGGTCCAGGAGTTGGGGGTAAGTTGCCAGAGCCCCAGGCCGTAGCCCCTCAAAATAGCCCTCACCGCCTGGTAAAGGGGGAAACGAAGGTCGGCTTTGAACGCCGCCTCGTAACAGCCAAAATAACTGTTGGCGTTCTGTTGATCATCCCCCCAGGCGATGGTGCCAAGTTCAGGCGGCACCCAGATCTTATACCCGTCTCCTAGCGGGTGCATTTTCTTAAAATTCTCTAAGTTCTCCCCCATCTGGATCCGGTCCTTGGAGGAGACGTGGATGCTGAAGGGATCGTCCTTCTCGCTCCACTTTTTCCTTTCTTCGTCCTCGCTATCTGGAAGAGGGGGCAAGTCATCGCTGCTCTCGGAGGTAGAGGCGGAGCTGTCACTCTCCGTCTCCCCCTCACTTTGGTCCATAGGGGCAGAGGCGGCATCGTCGCCGCCTTGGTCACACTCCTCTAGGAAAGAGTCAGCGGGGGTCGAAGGGGCGCGCGGAGGGGATCTCTCCAGAGTCGTCTGATCTCCCTGATCAGACGTGTCTCCCTTAGGCGTTTGGCCGCCTGAGCCTTCGCCTCTGTAATTCGGATCATTAGCCGTCTGCATTGTCCGAGCCATAGTGTCCTGCACAGACGCATAACTAGTCGGAATCCATGGCAAAGGGTGGTCCCAACACCCCAAGCCGGCACTCCCAGTCCTAGACTCAGCCGTCCCCGGTGACCGGCTGGACTCTAACCTAGGCTGTGCCGTGTGTGTTGGTGATGCATCCATTTATTGCAAGAAATATGTACAGGCGGTGAAAAAAGAAAAGAGCTGAGAGAGACAGAGACGGTACCTTTGTAAGTGGTATCTGAAGGAGGGCGGGTCCGGCTGGGTTGCGGAAGAACAAAAAGTTTCTTGCTTGCGCCTGACTCAAACGGATGGCTTCTGCTCTCAAAGTTTTCCTCTCTAGAAAATTTTTGTAAAACGTACAAAATTATGAGGGTAAAACGGCTATATATATGGGGTAAATACGGGGGCATTTCCGTAATTTACCTGGAAGGTGAACGGTTACTCTGTAACTGTAAAATTACCGCCAACCGAAGACTGGCATGTGTCACAGATGCCACGTGGCATGCCACGTCACATCTGTGAGGGGCAAATGTTTAGGGTATTTTTACCCTGCCGCGTGGCCCAATCAGAGGGTGACAAGTGTCAGCCTTAGATTGGTCTAAAATGGACCAATCCCTGTTTTACGCGTGTCATTCCAGAGATAAAAGGGAGAAGGCGGCCTTCAGGCCCAAATCCCGAGAAAGCCGTAATACGGCGCAACCCACCAATGATTAGGGTACAGTGACCTAATCAGGGGCAATTTCCAATGACCCTATAAATAGGGGGATGTCTCTCATTTTGAGGACACGTTTTCTACGATTTATTACAACTGCATTCTCTTACATCAGAGAAGCACCTGAGCTTGGAATCTGAGCAGATACCCACCTAAATTTCCGTTCTCCTTAACCCGTTTCAAGTTACTAACTTGTGCGTCGGAGGCGGAGCACCACCCAACAGGTGTCTCTGCTTGTTTTGCTGGTACAGCTCACTGCGGATCAGTCTTCGTGTTGTAACTCTCCCAAGGGACAAAAAACACCCAAAACAACTTACACTCAACGCACACACCGATACACATACTTTGACCATGATTAAGAGAGTCTTGTGTGCTCGTTTTTCCGTCATTTTTTTAGGGGGGGTAAGTCGGATATTATTCCTCCAACATAAAAATAATAATACTTAGTTCCCTAAAAATATTACGTTATTTTTGCCAAAAATATGCACCCTTTTTTCTTTTTCCTCTTTTTCCCTTAAAATAAACCATAAATTCAAGTTGATTCGAGTTAAGTAATTAAAACGCAAAATAGTTTAATTTACAGCGCGTGGTCAACAAAAGAAGGACGATTAATCAAAGATAACCTCTTCGTACAAGTCCAACTTTTCGACAAACCTATAGCTCGCAAGAGGAAAGCAAGGATTATAATGGCAACTCAAGAAGAAGTCAATGATCTTAAGAACCAACTGGCTACTGTGACTGAAACACTGAAGCTTCTTGCACTTAGGATCGACGATCCCGTGAAGCAACAACAAATGGACCTCATGCAAGAGAGCCTAAGCAAGTTGTCCAGCGACTACAAGTTTCAAGAGCTTACATCACAAGGGGTCTCGGTGGACAAAGATCTTCTTCCGCAGAAGTTCAACGCCAACGACATCCCAAAATTCAGAGCAATTGACAACCCTTACTTCCATTTAAGAGCATTTGAAACAATAATGACTATCAAGGGTATTGATAAGAAGGTCTTCCCTTCTCTTTTCTCACTATCTCTCGAGACCGTTTGCCAACAATGGTTATTTTCTCTCGAAAAAGAAAAGACCTCTACATGGGAGTCTATAGCAAACGCTTTCGTCGATAGGTACAAGTGCAACATTTAAGTCGAGACTGACCATAGAGAAATTGAAATCCTCAAACAGAAAGAGAATGAAGGCTTCACCTTTTTCTGTAACAAGTGGAGAGAAACTTCAGCTAAAATGATTGAGGTGACAAGCGAAAAAGAGTCTGTGAGACTGTTTATCAAGAATCTCCAAGAAAAATATTCCAAGCATCTTAAATATCAAAATAACCTCCATACCTTTAAGGCTGTTTATGACATTGGGATCAATATTGAAGATGACTTGGCTAAGTCAAAAGCTGCCAACAATAACTCCAACAGTGGCTGGAAAGGAAAGAAGAACGACAATCCTTCTTCTTCCAAAATCGCCCACTCAAATAACGTTAGCACCTTTAATTTAGGGCAAGTTCTCGCCATGAACAACCAAGGACAGAAGAAACCATTTAGGAGGAACTTCACTCCTATTGGCATGAGTTATGACACCGCATTTGATCGATTAAATGCAAAAGGTCTTATAACTCTCATTGGACCATTTGGGGACCCACAAGTTGAGAAGAGGTCGCTTAACTGGAACCCCAATGCAGACTGCAAGTATCACCAAGGTAGAGGCCATTCTACTGAAAGCTGTTGGAAGCTTAAGGAAGCTATCCTAGACCTAATTGAGAATAACAAACTGCCGTTGCCCCCCGCCAGTAAGAAGCCAAGCATCGACAATGCACCTCTCGCTCATACTCTGGCTATCTCCGATGAAGAAAACGAGGTTGACCCCTCATCTCTCATTAAACCTGTCGAAGAAATCAATGTCATAGAAAAAGAAGAGGAGATCTTTTTCAATGTCAAAGATAGCCTTCCAGAACCGGCAAATAAGGAAGACATACAATTGCTCACAATGTCTATGAAGGAGGCATCGCAACTACTACGTGAAGCTCTCACATTTATGAACGAACTCCATAAGAAATATGATGAGATTCCATGTCCAAAAGAAGAGCCTAAAAGAGAATTCACACCAGTGAGAACAACTTATGAGGCTAAGTATTTTCCCTTACAAGTCACTGAAAAACCCAAGAAGAGCAATAGAATCTACACTCCAATTGGAATCCCATATGCGCAAATGTTCGAAATGCTCTCCGAGACTGGCGAGGTCAAACCTCTCGAAACGAGACCATTTGAGTCATTAAAAAGGACATATAGATATTACTGTCAGTACCATCAATCAGGGGGGCACACTATAGAAAACTGTTTCAAATTCAAGGATTTGGTACAGAAAATGATTGATGAAAAGAAACTAGCCCAAACCCAACAAGAAGAGGATACAACCACCAATGGAGTTTGGGACAGTGATGAAGAAGATTTCTACCTAAAGGACATAATAGGACCCTCACCTTCTGTATCATACACCACAGATGACATTTGGGCTGAAGAAGATTCATCAATAGAAGTCCTCACAAGATCTGGGAGAATGCAACCTCCCATTTAAACGCAACCTATGCCCACCGTACAACAAGTTCCCATACCTATCATCGAAGACAATGATATTGTTAAACAGTTTAAGAAGACAAAAGTTGAGATGAATGTGTGGAAGCTCCTGGAAACATCTCGAGAGCATAGGTTGGCTGTAATGAATGCCTTGGATAAAATCGAGATAGATTCTGACACTACTCCTGAGGGACTAGCCAACTTCCTCACAAGTGACCTCCCTAGTCCGATTAATTTAATCACCTTCTCTGACAAAGATTTACCCCCAGAAGGTGACAGACAATACAAGGCATTAAACCTCACGGTAGTCTACAAAAGGATGAACGTTCCCATGACTCTTGTAGACAATGGATCGGCTATCAATGTCTGTCCACTTAGAACTGCGAGGATGCTCGGCATAAGGGACGAAGATTTAACTCCGTCCACGCAAGGAGTAAGAGCCTACGATAATACTCGCCGTCAAGCTCTTGATAAAATAACCCTAAATGTAACGGCAGGAGCAATAGAACATGCTACCACTTTTAAGTAGTAGACATCAAAGCCTCATTCAATTTGTTGTTGGGACGCCCTTGGCTTCATGATCTAAAGGTCGTCCCTTCATCTCTCCACCAACAAGTGAAAGCCATAGTTGGAGGAATTCCAATCACTATTGATGCTTCGCCTATGAGAATTAAATCCATAGAGAATCCAATCATCAATGTGGAGCACGACAAAGATGATGAAGACCTATGGGGCTTTAACGAAGAAGTCTGCTTAATCCAGGAGGATGAAAGGACATCTTTTTGCCATGACCCCTATTCCAACATGATTGTCAACACCATGCTGAAGAAACAAGGACACTTCCCTGGGATGACCCTAGGGAAGAAGAAAGGGATAGAAAAACCGCTGGAGTCACCTGGCCTTCCTAAGCTAGATACTTTCGGACTTGGTTTCAAACCGACTCGGAAAGATCTCAAGCGAGCCTAGAAAAAGTTGAAGGCGCGTAGGGACGCTCGCATTCAAAAGAAAGCAATTCCAATGGATCAGTACCCTCTTACGCTTAATGGTTAGTTCATAAAAGAAGGAGAGGACTATCCATGTCATTTGTTGTAAACGGCATAAGACAACCGGGATTCGAGATTTTCTTGGATTGCTACTTCACTGATGAAATCTCAACTCCCGTCCACAAGGAGAAAGCACCCCCACGCTTTGAATTTAAAGTCATTGGATTACTGTTTGGACGAGAAAACAATGAGCTAACTTACGAAGAAGATAACTCCTCGCTCATTCAAACGGTCCTACAAAGTGAAAGCTTCGACCTCTCGAAGCTAATAACTCCAGCCGAAGGATTACTACAAGGGTGGCGCAAGACTATCAAAGTAACTACTCCAAGCGGAAGGAAGATATCAATCACGACAGGACAAGGACCAATGTTCGAAGAGTCGTCTGAGTCAGAGTCTAAGTCAGAGTCTTCCCCTTTAGAGTCTTCTAAGTCGTTAGTAGTAACACCTCCCCCTCCTATCTCTTCTCCTAGGATAGTTAGTGATCCAGTCCCTGAGGACATATCACTCTTTGATGTAATGATCTCAAAGTATAACAATATTTCTCATTCTCCTTACTTCTTGTGTTCTTCTCTAACCCAAGATGACGAGCATTGCTTAGCTAACGATGAAAAAGACAAAGAAATTATTAAAGCAATGGAAACACTCGAAAAGAAAACACCGGTAATCGAAGAAACTGAAACAGTTGACATCTCGAATGATTCAACTCTTAAAAGAGAAGTTAAAATCGGACTAACATTGAAGAAACAAGAAAGAACCGATTTAATTAACTTACTTAAAGAATTTATCGATGTATTTGCTTGGTCATATGAAGATATGCTAGGCATTAATAGAGAAATAGCTCAACACACTATACCACTAATTCCAGGAATGAAACCTGTAAAACAAAAGTTGCGTCGAATGAAACCCGACGTAGCACTTAAAATAAAGGAAAAATTGGCCGCAACAACACCAACTAAGACAAAGGTGCGTGTAGCAGCACAACCTTTCAAGGGTGCACTCAACATCACAAACTATGCACTTGGGTGCACATAACAACATAAATGACATTGGCAAAATGTAGATTTCTTCTAAAAGTGAAATCTTAAATATTTTTAATGCCTTTTTGTTTAAAAATATTTTTGATTAATTTCATTCTACTTAATTTTCCATTTTCCATCACATGTAATTAAATAACCATTAAATTGAATTATTTCAAAAAGTTTTCGCCATTATTTTCTATCGTTTGTTTCTTTAATTACTTTTTTTACATCTCATGTGATGATTGACTTAGTTTCCTCTTCCATTATAATTAATTTTTTCCCTTTAAATTAATTCTCTCTTAACCTCCACAATTTAAGTGTTGTACATCAAAAACAAAAAAATCAATTTGACATATCCTAAAATCCAACTCTAAAATTATTTTTTGAATTAAGTATTTGAAATCACTTTGTGGGTTTTGATATTAGTATTTAGAAAGTTACCTATGTATCCTGAAATCTTGTAGAATAAAGGTATTTAAATGATTTTATTTTTTATTTTTTATTTTATTTATCAATTTAGTATTTAACTAGGTGGAAAGGGATAGGAAACTAAGTCAATCATGTGAGATCGATATTAGAAATAGTAATTGGAGAAGCGAACAAAGGAAAATAATAGCACAATTTTTTTTTTAAGGAATCCGCTTAATATAATGGTGGAGGTCAAGAAATGCTTAAATGAAAAAAAAAAAAAAAAAGGTAAGGCTAATTTAGTTACGCATGATGGAAAATCATATATGTTTAAATAATGTTTAAACAATTATATAAAATAATAAAGATTCCACTTTTTTCCATGCAACCTTAGTTCATTAGTGTCATTTATGCTAATATGTGCACCCAATTACATAGTTTGTGCTGTAAACCGCACCCTTAAAAGGTTGTGCTGCTACACGCACCTTTGTCATAGTTGGTGTTGTTGCGGCCAATTTTTCCTAAAATAAAAGAAGAAGTTCAAAAACAAATAACTGCAGGTTTCATCAAGGTATCCAAATACCCCGAATGGGTCGCCAACGTCGTCCCAGTTCCAAAGAAAGACTGAAGGGTAAGGATGTGTGTCAACTATCGAGATCTAAATAAGGCAAGTCCAAAGGAGGACTTCCCTTTGCCACACATCGATATTCTGGTAGGCAACACGGCAAATAACGCGCTTCTCTCACTCATGGATGGATACGCAGGGTACAACAGATTCTCATGGCAAACGAACACATGGAGAAAAAAACCTTTATAACACCATGGGGCACTTACTGTTACACGGTAATGCCATTCGGGTTGAAAAACGCGGGTGCTACTTACTAACGTGCAACAACTGCCTTACTTCATGACATGATGCACAAAGAAGTCGAGGTATATGTCGACGACATGATTGTGAAATCAATGGACCGTCCAGGCCATCAAGTAGCCTTAAGGAAATTTTTCGAAAGGCTAAGAAAATATAACATGGGGTTGAATCCATCGAAATGTGCTTTTGGAGTCACCTCAGGCAAGCTCTTGGGATACGTCATAAGCTTTAGAGGAATAGAGGTAGATCCAACCAAGATTAAAGCAATCATGTCAATGCCACCGCCCAAGACTGAGAAACAGATTTGAGGATTTATTGGCCGGTTGCAATACATAAGTAGGTTCATATCAAAACTGACAACGATATGTGAACCAATCTTCAAGAAGCTCAAGAAGAATGTACCAGTAATATGGGATGACGAGTGTCAAAAAGCTTTTGAAAAGATCAAAGCCTATCTCGCAAATCCTCCCGTATTAGCGCCAGCACTTCCCGAAATATCTCTTAGGTTATATTTGACGGTTACCAAAGAGACAATGGGAGCCATGCTAGCACAAGAGGTAGAAGACAAAGAGAACGCAATTTTTTACCTAAGTAAAAAGATGCTCGAATACGAAACACCCTATACACCGCTCGAGAAATTGTGCCTCGCCTTGGTGTGGGCCACAACTAAATTGAGACATTACATGTTGGTGCATACCGTTTTCGTAGTCTCCCGATTAGATCCACTCAAGTATCTGTTCGAGAAATCTACACTCAATGGACGTATTTCAAGATGGATAGTCAATCTAGCCTAGTTTGATGTACGGTTTATGCCTCAAAAAGATATTAAAGGATCCGTGGTGTCTGACTTTCTAGTAGATTTTCCAATAGAGGACTCGACACCAATACAAGACAATGAATTTCCAGATGAAGACTTAATGGTCACTGAAGATGATACTTGGACCTTGTATTTCGACGGAGCCTCAAACCAAAAGGGATGTGGCGTCGGAGTGCTACTAGTATCACCTAAAGAAGAGCACGTTCCAATCTCAATAAAGCTTGATTTCGATGTTACCAACAACGCTGCTGAATATGAAGCATGCGTGGTAGGCCTTAAAACAGCCTTGGCATTGGGAGTAAAGAAGTTAAAGATATTCAGAGACTCTTCTTTGATCATCAGTTAGATATCTAAAAGGTGGAAAGTAAGGAGCGAAAGCCTAGCCCCTTACCAAACCTATCTGGAAACCCTTACCGATCAGTTAGAGAAGCTAGAATACACATATCTACCTAGAGAAGAAAACCAATTTGCTGATGCCTTGGCAAGATTAGCCTCATTGGTTAGGATTCCCACGGAAATCAAGAAAATGCCCCTAACTATCAAAAAAAGGCACAAACCAGCATATATCCAGGCTATAGAAGACGACGACTTAGTCCAAGGAGAAGAAGAAGAACAAGAAGAAGAACCATGGTACACAGATATACTCAACTATGTCACCAATGGAGAATACCCTCCTCATGCTGACAAAAGAGCAAAGCTAGCATTGAGACTTTTGGCTTCTCAATATGTACTCATAGTTAACGAGCTACATAAAAGGGTACCTAAAGGTCGAGTCCTCCTATGTGTAGGAAAAGTGGATGCACAAAGAGTAATGAGAATAGTTCACGAAGGAATCTATGACACTCATGTAAATGGCAAAATGTTAGTCTAGAAAATAATGCGAGAAGGATATTATTGGACTACAATGAATAGGGATTGCCATCAATATGTAAAAGATGCCCTAAGTGCCAAATTTATGCCAATTTACAACATGTCCCTCCATCTTTGCTCTACACCTACACATCGCCATGGCCATTCTCTACATGGGGAATTGACATAATTGGCAAAATCACTCCCCCAGGAACAGGAGGCCATGAATTTATCTTAGTAGCAATCGATTACTTTACGAAGTGGGTCGAAGCACAATCATACGCTAAACTCACTGCAAAACATGTAGCACTCTTTATCGAAAGAAATATTTTTTGTCGATACGGAGTCCCACATGAAATGATAAGTGACAATGGAACTTACTTTCGAGCCGAATGTGAAGAATTGCTACAAAAATATGGCATCCAACATCATCAGTCGTCCCCTTATAGATCTCAAGCAAACAGAGCAGTCGAGGCAGCTAATAAAAATCTAAAGACTATCATCGAGAAAATGACGAAAAATTATAAGGATTGGCCTGACAAGCTTCACTTCGCATTGTGGGGTTATCGCACGTCAATCCGTATATCAATGGGAAATATGCCATTTTCCTTGGTATATGGAATGGATGTTGTACAACCTGTCGAACTAGAAATACCATCTCTACGCATTGCGCTAGAGAGTAAACTCGATGAAGTTGAATGGACTAGGGCAAGATATGAAGAATTGAATCTACTCGAGGAAAACGACTGGAAGCTCTACATCACACTCAATGTTATCAAACTCGTATGGCTAGGCATTTTAACAAGAAGGTCAAGACAAGAAATATCAAAGTAGGGGATTTGGTATTAAAAGCATTAAGGAAAAATGTTTTAGACCCAAGGGGAAAATTTAGACCTAACTGGTCTGGCCCCTACATTGTCAAAACAATCCTGTCAGGAGGTGCAGCAATACTAACTGACATGGATGGCAATGAATTCACAAACATGACCAATCTTGACCAACTTAAGAAATACTACCCATAATTACTTGAGTAGGATACTCAAGAGAGCTACGTTCGGCCTGATTCTATAAGAAAGGATACGTAGGCAACCCTTTACGGGTACGACCACTTTATTTTTCGACATCTCGGCGTTCCAGAATTAATTAAAAAGTCAACAGAAAATCGGCAAATTATTAGCGTCGCAGAACAGAGTCTGGCGCCAACCAGAAGCCATCAGCGCCAGCCGATGGAATTGGAGCCTGGCGCCAGACTTTAATGGAAGGCGCCAAATGCCAATGACTGGCGCCAATTTGGGAATAAAATCTGGGCGAATTTTGGTGTTTTTCGGACAATTTTCGACTTCCGTACTCGAAGAATTTCTGGAAAATTAATTTTTTCGATTTTCTTTGCTTTAATAAAATATATTTAAAGTAAACAATTTATTTGAAAGCTAAAATTTCATTAATAAAATAAAATTACATTATTGATGGAATTTAAATAAGGCTGAAATAAATTAACTTTAAATAAAAATAACCATCTAAGTCTAATAAATCTAAAGCTAAGCAATGCTTTTAATCTTTCTTTTCCTTTTGAGCTCTTTTCCAATTCTTTTCTGCTTCCTCCTCTTCATCCATTACTTTAGCTAGTAGGCATCCTTTAGAGGACCTATATTCAATTTTGGAGTAGATGGTCTCCCCTTCAGCTAGCACTCCATGCTTCTTTTCCACCCATTCTTTTTTGTCTATGGTGTTAGCTTTCCTTTTTCCTTTGTCTTTGGTAGTATTTTTCTTCCTAGGCATTGTAGGTGTTTTGAATTCAATTCTCGCACCTAAGCGTTCTTTGGCAGGAGTCACCCTGTAACCTAGACGATTCTTCGCATCGGTTCTACCCTGATCAATCGAAGATTTCTTCAGCAACCACTTCTTTACATCATTAGGCAAAGAAGGAGGAACCTTTTGGGTAATCACTTCCCATAAAGGTCTAGCGCTCCAGTAAGCATCGAATCTATCTACTTCTTGAGATACAGGCTACTCATAGGGAGGACGAATATCCCCGGAAGGAATATACTGAAGCAAGCCGTATTGTCTTTTCACCCTGCAGGGATAATAATAGGTTACACGCGACAAGCTGGGAAGATGGCAGAAAGGTTGCTTGTTAACACCAACCATCCTTTCGATTTTCCACCATGGGATGACCCACTTGATAGCAAAATCACGTGATTCAAATACTTTTCTCCACCCATGACGCCCAATTTTAGGGATGCGCTTCTTCCTTCTCACGAAGCAATTGGGAGTATATTTTTCAATGTCATCCGGAGGGCTAATTAATCCTAGCCTCTCCATTAGCCACATCTGTAAAAAAAAAAAAAATTGCAATGCAAATAAATTATTATTACAATACAAGAATATATTTTTTGATTTCTGTAATTAAAAATATTATTTTTCTACCTGTAATAAAATTGGAGAACCGCGAAGAGGCGCTTTTGGGTCCCTTTTCAACTCATCTAGACTAATCATAGTCTCTCCAACTATTAATGGCATTAGATTCCTCCCTGATTCAATCTGTTCTAGTACAGTGGTTATAATTGATTGACCCTCATTATTTTTACCACTACTAAGAAAAAATTGATTAAGCATGCAAAATAAAAACGCCCTTCTTATATATATATATGAAAAGATTTAGAAAGAGGTTTGTCAAAATAATGGCTTGCGAATTCCTTCAAATTAACTATGTTGCCATCCACTATTTTTGATAAATCCCTTTCCTTCAAATTAAAGAAGCGCTCAAAATCCTTATAGTAGTATGCATCTACTCTAGGGATTACTACGAGGTTTATTGCAAGGAAGCCTAAGATAGCACCAAACTCCACTGGCAAAGGGTTAATCTCATCATACCCTATTCTGAAACAATGCGCATCAACATTCCAAAATTCTAAAGCGGTATGTATGAAGTCTAGGTCTAGATCTACCCCTTTGATGCCATAAATTCCCCCCAAGTGAAATACATTCAATTCTTTTCTGTCTCTAGCATTAAGAGATCGACACCATTCATGAGTGTATTTGGTGAAGGTTTTAGTGGCTAAAGACATAATTATTATTTTTTCTAAAGAAGAGAATAATTTTATTCGCTGAAATTATGAGAAGAATCGGCTGGGCAGGGGGGTATTTATCCACAAATTGCGAAGAGTTTTAATCAGAATTAAACACGGAGTCAGTGTCAATTGGAGTCAAACCCCCGAGATTGGCGCCAACCGCCAGAGCTTGGCGCCACACGCTAAGTGTAGCGCCTGGCGCTACACGCCATAGTGTGGCGCCAGCTGGCGCCAAGTCACCAAGACAGCCGCGCGTGCTCAGTTTGCGTTTTTAATATTAAACTCGACTCGGTTAATGACTTTATGGCTCCGTTTAATATTCCTAAACATCTTTTCTATCTTTTTTCTTAATTAATTAAATATAGCTATTATTTTTTTAATTTATATTATTCTTTTTTTTTGGACTTTATTTTAAATTCCAAAACCCGACATTTTTTTTTCTTTTTATTTTTTCTTTTTGGGGGAGAGAGTCGGATAATATCCTCCATCAATAATGAAAATGACGAAACTTTTGCGCAAAATTGTTGTCACACTTCTTTTGCACACACTAACATACACATAATAATAAACAATCAAATAAATCCATAATAAACATATAAATACAAAATGTGTTTCTAAATGATGAGTCAAAGGCAAAGTTCTATAAAAAAGTCAAAATAAAATATACACAGGAACGAGCTACGTCGCCGGAGGACGTAGGCCCATCATACCATAAAATTGCGCCGTACGAGGAGTCACCTCTCCACCAGCTCCAGCTTCAGCACCAGCTCCAGTCTCCGTGGGAGGAGGAAGACTCAAGATAGGACCACTCCAGCCACGATCAACCTGAGGCTGAGGCCACGGAGGCTGCTGCAAAGACAAGCCAACCTTGTACATCCCACCACCTCTGAAAGCCAAGGTAGCCTCTCCTACCGGTGCAGCAGGAGCACCCTCAGAAGAAGATCTCGAGTCCTCAGCAACGTCGGCTCGAGCAGCCTCAGAGCGACCGCCTCTACCTCCTAACGAAGTGCGACGACATCTCGAGCTAGACCTCGCTGGATCTCTTTGCCCCTCAGGTCTCGTGCGGGTGTGACAAGCGATAGGCTGGCCCTGCAAAAAGAATTAAATCAGAAGCAAAGTAAAATTGAAGTAGCAATGCAAAAATAATAAGTAAAGAAAGGTTACCTCTCGGACAACGTCATCCCGACGACAGGTGGCAGCTTTCCTCATCCGGACGAGCTGACTCCGGAAGGCATCTATGCATCGTGCCATAGTAGAAACCACCTCGCGTGAAAACTGTTTGAAAAATAAGTTAGTAAAAATGCATGATATATGAACACAAAATTCTGAAAAAAAACTAGGCTTAGTCAAGTCTAGTGGCGAGGAATCGACCGCTCTACGAAGCGCTCGCCCTCGGGAGCCGGAGAAATCATCTTCTCGATCAGCCCGTACATCCCCTGGTAGTGGATAGACATACGGGGTGGCACGAACTCAGCAGCACCATCCTGATAAAGCAGAAAAAATCAGTAAAGCATTACTTGGGGGCTACTTAGTGAAAAATAAAAGCTAAGAATCTTACCCTCACATCCTCAGCCGGTACGGGGGCTAGAGCTAACAAAGGTAGTAGCTCCTCAGCATAACACCGCCCGAGGATCGCATGAGACCGCCAAGGGGTACCAGCTCCCTCAGACATGCTCGACAACCGCGCCTCGTCGAACATATGACGTGGTGGAGCGGCAGGAACGACGAAGACATTAGAAGAGTGCTGTCTAGCGACCCTCTCTCCTAAGTACGCGACCGCTCTATAGGTCCCTAGAAAGTAGTGACGCTCAGCAGAGTACCATGCGGCTAATCCAAGGACTGTCCAACCGCCCCACGGTCGGTATACCACCTCAGGTCCCTATAAAAAGCATCAACCAGGCAAGAATATATCTAAAGCACAGCGGAAAAGCAAGATAAACGATAAAAGTCGTACTGAGATAATCCAGCTCCGGACACGTGCAGTAGACATGTCCACATGATGGCCGCCCCAAGAGGCGCTCACCGGAAATCCCCGCGGCGATGGTCTTGCCGGCGCAATGGAAGGAAAGTACTCGTAGAACTAGATCTACAAGGAGTTAAAAGTATGAATAAATTCTAACTAATATGTAGGGCTAAAATTTATAGGGAATAATGTTTACCTCTACGACCTTCCAGAAAGCAGACAAAGCGTCGTTCGTCCTAAAGGACCGGTGACGACACGAGTCCCTCAGCGCACAAACGAAGTCAGCATAGGCCAAGCTGGCCCAGTCGTAAGTCCCGATCCGCTGGAGATCACGGACAGCAGGGAGATAGTAAAGCAATGCCATACTACCCTTGTCAGGGGAGAATTTCCCTGACAACAACATCAGCACAAAGATGCGCACCTGCTGCTCTCGGGTGGTCGCATCGTCATCAAGAGCCGCTGCCAGCGTCGAGCGGCAAATCCCTCTAGCACTGAACTGAGTCGTCTCGACCTCAGCTCGGGCCCGAATAGCGATCGGCCCCAACAGCTCCTCGAACTCTGAAGAAAAGACGTCGATCCCACCGTCAAACGGTAGTGGCACAGAAGTGAACTCCAGTCCTGTGATGAGACAAAAGTCCGTAGGGGTGACCATCATCTCGCCCCAAGGAAAATGAAAGGTGTTGGTGGTGTCCCAGAAGACTTCCACCAAAGCGCACACTATGTGATGACCCCCGCTGGAGGCGACCATAGCCTCAGAGGTCTCAAACAGAGTAGCTAGCCCGCAAGACTCCAATAGGAGCCTCGTCACAAGATCCCTGGCGATGTGCATCCTGTACAAATCGCCTAAATCGTCACAGCCAGAGCCGTGATGTCGTGTCCTCCCGGGCTCGGTACCCCGTCTCACCCTCTCGGAAATGTGGTGGGCAGGGGCGAAGAACAGAGTCCGCTCATCCCACTCCGGAAGCCGACCAAGAGAAGTGGACGGCGTGGCGTCGTCCTCTACGGGCTCATGCTCCCGTCCAGTGTTTCGGGATCGTGAACCTGAGCCTCGTTGTCTAGCCATGCTACATTGTGCAGAATCATAATAAATTAAGGTCCTATAGTATCTAACGTTCGCCTAGCCGCATGATACTATGTTCGCAAAAACAGAGTACATATTACTAAAACAGAGCACAAATTCAAATTGAGCATGACAGCATTTTTCAAGCAATCAAACAATTTCTTGCAACACTATAGTGATTATTGTGACAAATTGGACAAGAATTGCTAGCAAAAACATCAAGAACGAGCCACATTGTTCTTCACGACCTTAAGAGGTCCAACAATGGCAAATTGCTTATTTCTTCACCAAATTAAGTCAAACAAGTCTCAAATTACTCCCAAGGAAATATACAAACATAATCAAGCAATTTCATGGCACAAAACTTGACAAACAAAGCAAATTGAGCATCATAAAATTCGAATTTTCATGAAATTCGTGAATATTCATGCCAAGAATTCATAAAAACTGATGTGAGTTTGAAGAAAACTTACATAGATCGGGAAAATAGATGAGAAGAGCTTTGATTTGCAACAAATTTGAGCGAATTCGGTTGAGAAACGAGCAAGCAATAAGCAATTGAAGATTTCGGGTTTCCTCGAGCAGTTTCGCGACGAACAGAGCGGCGAAATGAAGAGAAAACGGGTATTTAAAGAAATTCCCGTGTAGGCGCCAGTCCCTAGGCATTGACGTCACAATTTGGGATTGGCTCCTGGCGCCAACATCAGCGCCTGGCGCTAACGCCTAATAGCTGGCGCTGATGGTCTTTCAGCGACGCCAAAGCATCCAGCCACCTGTTGAGGTTGTGCTAGCCTTCTGCAACATATTTTAGGTTCCTTGGTACGCCAGTTAGCCCTTCTAAGCAATTTGACATGATTTAGTAATCGGCTTGATTACATAAAGTGATCGACTTGATAAGAGATCGTCTCACTTAGCTTAAAGCGCCTAAGCATTGGCTCATTAGCAAAAGGCACCGACATATAGGTTCAAGAGCAAAGAGCACCGACATACAGGTTCAAAGCAACAAGAGCGCCGACGTACGGGCATAGCAGAAGCAAAGTTCAGGCGAACTTTTAAAGATCGTCAGGCATGGATCTTCGGTAATTTCCTTTGGAAAATTATCTCATCAAATGAGGATGACTTCAAGAGAAGATATCTTCGACAACGTTCCCTAGCTTGCGGAGAGTTGTCGCGAACAACTGGAGGTAATTTCAGGCGAAGTTATCTTCGATAGTATTCTCTAGGATGTGGAATATTATCAATGCGGATGAGGATTATTTCAAGCGAAAAAATCTTCGATAGTATTCCCTAGGATGTGGAATATTATCAATGCGGATAGAGATTGTTTCAAGAGAAATAATCTTTGATGGTATTCCCTAGGATGTGGAATATTATCAATGTGGAGGAGGATCATTTCAAGCGAAGCAATCTTCTATTTGTAAGCAGTTACAGGCGTATCGGTTTTCAAGCGGGATAGCATTCTCTAGCTTGCAGGAGGTCATCACACAAATTGGTTACTTTCAAAGACATGTTCTCGACGGTGCAAGATACACGTTTCTTAACTCTTTTATCTGTTTAACTAACGCTAGTTTTGCAGGTATCGGCGTTGCAAGAGTGATTTAGGATCGCAGAACGTTCTAAATCATTCTCCGTCCCTATCGATACTTTGACTTTTTTTTTCGAAACTTGCGTTTCTCCAAACTCAGTCAAAGTGGGGGCTTCTGTAGACACCCATTTGTGTCTCCCCAAAACCAAACCCAGTAATGAGTACCTTTCACGTCGAATCATAATCAAATGAAGCGAAAGTGTGGAAAGTCTAGTTTTGCGAAAAGTTTTATTTCTTTTCTCTTCTCTTTGTTTTTGAAAACTTTATTTTAAGGAAACAGCTAATCCAGTTTGGTTGGTCCATGATATGGGTCCAATAGTAGTGTAGTTGGATGGGGCTTGCAAAGACCTTTCCAACGATATATTATAAGCCCAATTCCAATGAATTTTGAGGAAGTTATGGCCAATTTACTAAACTGGGCCCGGTTTGTGCTTTATATACGGCCCAATGATCTAGGAGAGGGCCTAATATGATTTATCATTCCTAATGAAATTAGGAATGGTTTTAGTCTTCTAGATTCTTCTAGAAGGTTCTTTTCATTCCTAATTCAATAAGCATTGATAAGTTGACTTTGTTGACTTTTCAGAGTTTTAATTAAAATCAAATAGCATTTTCGAAGAAATCATATTATTTTATCCTCCAGTACGGTAAACTTATCGGATTTTCAAAAACGCGTTAAAATCATGCTTGGCGTCCAACCCCAGGCCTTGGCGCCTGGAACCAGGCTTGGCGCCTGGCGCCTGGCGCCAGCTAGCCAGGGTTGGCGCCAGCTCTGTTTCCTGAGCGTCAGACTCTGTTTTGTTAATTTATCTCTTTTTGGCTGATTTTCTCTATAAATATCGTATTAAAAACTCCGTTTTCATTCACCAATTCACCTCATTCGCAAGTTTTCATCTACAATCATTAATTCTTTAGCATTCTTTTAATCTCTTTCCTAAATTTGGTTTTCTCATACAAAATTCCGCAATCACAAGATTTAGAAACACCTAGCCATATTCGAAGTTGCCTTCGCCTTAGACGTGAAATGTTTTAATTTCTAAGGGTTTGGTCCCAAATCTCTCTTTCAATGATTTAATTTAATTGTTTGTTTATTATTTTCCTTGAAGTTACTAACGTGTGTGTTTTGTTATTAGAAAGAGGTACGAAGCATCAAAGTAAGTACTTTAATGATTTATTGATGTTATAATGTAGATATCATGTTTATATTGTTATTATGATATTCCTAGTATCATGTCTAGGGTAATTTTAATATTAAATATGATTGCTATGATGCTTCCTATTCTCTTTCTAATATTTATGATTGCTAGTATCATGTTAGGGTTAAAGATTTGATTTTTATTGCTTAGTGACATGCTAGGGTTTGTTAATAATCTTGTTAGTATCATGCCTAGGATCTTGCTATTATTATGCTTTAATATTAGCATGAACATGATTATTATTATTTTGATGATTATTATTTTTATCATGATTATTGTTATTCATGTTTATTCTAATGATTGATTATTTATTATGTTGCTTGATATTTATATTTATTGCTTGATCACCTTTTATGCATGTTAAAGGGAATCTGTACTTGTAATCACGCTTAATAAGATATTTAATAATCTTGTTAGGGTTAATTGTGATTATAATTCAAGTGATCGCCAATAATAATTTGTTTGTGCATTAAATTCAACCAACATAGATTAAACAGGTTTAGGGTTAATCCTATTGATTGCATGTTAATTAAAAAGCGCACTTGAATACGATCAGAATAAAGTAGAGGCTTATTATTAGGGCAGGTTCTATTTCTTTTAGGTTAGATTTGTACCTTCATCCCCGAACCCTTTTTTGGTTCATGACCTTATGGAGTTGACGATCTCTTGGATCGTTAAGGGGTGTAACCTTCACCTCGTGAACGATTTACAAGTTCCTAAAAAAACTTGTTGGCGACTCTTTTGCTCTATATTCTTCCCTTTTGGACGCCACCGTACTTTAGTGTATGATCACAATGGGGTTCAATCTAGTGGGATTAAAGCTTGAAATTATTCCCTACAGCGTCGAAGCTGGAAATTAGCACCAGACGCTGAAGGTTAGCGTCAGGCGCCAATCCTTAGCGCCAGGCGCTAATAATCAGTTTCACGCGTTTAGTTTTTATCATATCTATTGATCCGAAAGTCCGAAAAAGTCATATAATATGTCGTTGGAAATATCTTGAAGTCTACTTTTCAACCCAATTATAATTGCATTAATATATTTTGTAAATAAAAAGATATTGCCTAAATAGTGGAAGGGTGTAAGTTTTGGATAGAGTTTCATGTCTCATTCATATCTTTTTTGTTATAACTTGGATTTAATATGATAATATATCATTGGAAAGATAATTTCAAGATCTATCCAACCATATAAAATTTGGATAAAGATTATGATTCACGAAAATAAAATCTGAATATATTCCACTTCGTACAAAACAAGGGTTCTCAAAAGGAATAGTTTTATTCAATTTCAAACTCTTTAAAACATAATTATCAATCCTAACTCCATTAGGATTTAAGAGAACCTTCTAGAGTATTCTAAAAGACTATAATCAATCCTAATAGCTTTAGGAATGATAATTAATAATAAATCCTCCTCTAGATCATTGGGCCGCATATAAAAACCAAATCGGACCCAGTTTAGTATTTTGGCCATAACTTCCTCATTATTCATCGGAATCAGGCTTATAATATATTGTTAGAAAGGTCTTTTCAAACCCCATCCAACAACACCATTATTGGACCCTTATCATGGACAAAAATTAACTAGAATGCACGTTTTTCAAAATTAAGGTAAGAAAAGAAATATTTTCAAAAACAGAAAGAAGAGATATTTTAATAAAAACATCGTCATCACTAGACTTTTCACACTTTTGCTTTGTTCGAAAATCAAATGACGTGAAAGGTATTCATCACTGGGTTAGGTTTTGGGGAGACACATTTGGGTGTCTATAGAAGCCCTCACTTTGACTGAGTTTGGAGAAACGCGAGTTTCGAAAACAAAAGTCAAAGTATCGATAGGGGCGGAGACTGATTCAGAATGTTCTGCGATCTTAAATCACTCTTGTAACGCCAATACCTGCAAACTAGTGTTAGTTAAAACAGAAAAAAGAGTTAAGAAACGCGTATCTTGCAACGTCGAGCTCACGTCTCTGAAGTAACCGATTTGTTGCTGTTTGCTCTTGTTTGTGCCAACCTTCCACAATCTAGAGAACGCCATCTTGTTGTTTTGATGTTCACTCGTCTCTGAACAACAGAGCCTCTTGGATATGTTCACGCGTCTCTGAACAAAGAGCTTTTGAATGATATGCCCACGCGTCTCTGAACAATAGAGCTTTTGAATAATATTCCCACACGTCTCTGAGCAAAAGAGCTTGAAAGAAATGTCCACGTGTCTCTTAACAAAAGAGCTAGATGATATGTCCACGCGTCTCTGAACAAAAGAGCTTTGATGATATGAATGTTTGTTGTGATAATATTCTGAAGGAAACTTTTGAAGACCAACGCTCGTCGATCTTTAAAGCTCGCTTGAACTTTGCTTCCGCTATGCCAGTACGTCGGCGCTTTTGATGCTTGTGAACCATTGTGTCGGTGCCTATGCTGTTTATGAACCAGTATGTTGGTGTCTCTGATGTTTTTGAACTAGTACATCGGTGTCTTGCAATGAGCCAATGTTTTAGGCGCTTTAAGCTAAGTGAGACGATCTTTCGTTAGGTCGATTACTTATTACGATTGTAATTAAGCCGACTACTTAATCATGTCAAATTGCTTATAGGGGCTATGTGGCATACCAAGGAACCCGAAATTGCTGAAAGAGGTTGAAAGAACCGTCTTGAGTGGTTGAGCGTTCTGGCGCCGCGATTTGGCTCTGTCGCCAGACGTTGGGATCTAGCGCCAGGCGCTGAAATCCGTTTCCAGACGCTAAATGTTGTCGTCTGGCGCTGGAGTCGGGTCTTTCCTATTTTGCTCTTGCTACCACTGGGATGCATCTGTATTTATCTTTGACTATAGGACTTTGCTAATCTCTTTAATTTTTTTATGGTTGACCTAAAGTTTAATGTCGCTTGACTCATTGACTTGACACAACTCAAGGTATGAACTTGACTCGCTGTAATTGACTCGAGGTTGACTCGACTCGAAGTGAAATGACACGTGTGACTCATGACCCGTGTGTGCATTGTATTATGATCGTGCGACTCAAAAATGCAAAAAAGAAAAAAGTTTCCGTCATCTTTGTGGAGGGTACCGACTTTATCCCGAAAAAGAAAGACGCGAAAAAAGAATCAAAGTTTTTGAAGGTGCATGTTGAATGAGCTTAGTCAAATGTTGTTTGATACTATCTCTCAAGGTGCAAGGATTAATCCATCCTAGGCTATCTCAATGGTTGACTCAATGATGAAAGTATTTGGGTAACTTAAGCACGGAGGCTAAGCACTTCATACTTCGTGATGAAATGACAATTATGATTGGTGAGTGATGTTGATATGACAAGGCATGCTTCAACGTTGCGTTAAGATTCCATGACAAAGGGTTCCTAAGGGAAGTATATTTGGTCATGTATATGTGATATGTGTGATAGTTACACTAAAGTTAGGCCGCAAGGGCTAAGTGTGTGGGAAAATATATTGAAAAGAGTCAAATGGTGGTGACTCTTAGGCTAGGTAAGCTAATTATGTAGGGATCAAGCCCCCAAGTCTAGCTCTAAGTAAATAGGGATGAGAATAGAAGATCCCTTGATATGATCATGGTGTGTGAATGTGAATATGAATGCATGTTTTTTACGGTCGCACCTCGATGTGAGGTTGCCTACGTATCCGTTAGGAATCAGGCCGAACGTAGCTCTAGCTGAACCTCGCACAAGTATGTGTATACCTCAAAAAGGTCTTTTTAAAGGTTGTAATGTGGTTAGGCTAAAGGTTATAGAATAAGGGGATAAAGGCTCAAGACCCTCGATAAGCCCCCAAGGTGTGCAACCTTGCTTTTAAATATTTGTATTTTCATGCTTGAGGTTTTCTACTCTTTTTTAGCTCTTTATTTTGCTTTAGCATTTATTTCATTTTTATAAGTGTGGGCAATCCCGATCATGCGGTCTATCACTCACTTGGCATTCATGTTTCTCAGGCACGGTACCGAGCACTCGATAAGAGACGCAATCTGAGACGTATTCATATCAAAGACATGTTCATGTCAAAGACATTGGAACACATGCCCTTTTGTACACTTTTATTATTTTATTTTTTTGCTTATTTTTTGCTATTTTAATCTTTTGAAGTAACTTAAGCTTTTTATGATATTGAAAATTGCATAAGTTGCACACTATCCCATCCTAAGATTAGGTAGATATGGGTTGAAAAATGAAAGGTCTGTTATTAAACAAGGCTCAAAGTGGTTTATAAGAAAAAGGATTGTATATTTGAAGGGTGAAATGTGATATGATGTGGCTACAATAGATGCCTCAAATCATTGGTATACCTTGTGCTTAGTTTGACATGGAATTTTTTTTTTTTTTTATGCAATGCAATGTGATGATCATATCTAAGAGAATAAAATGCTCATTTTATTTACGAAAAAGAAATAATGGTCCTACAAAATACATCTAAAGAGAATAGAAAGGTGCCTATTCTAGACTTATTGGGGAAAAGGTGAATAAAAAATAGAAAAAAGATCATGAAATCTTGTCGTTGAAGCTTTCTTCCTGTCCCTTGGCTCATCATCACTTGGTGTTCTTGCCGACTGGAGGTATTGGAAGCCCGTTATTGTCGATCAAATATTGGATTGCTTCCTTTAGTTTCCAACAGCTCTCATTAGTGTGACCCCTACCTTGATGGTACTTGCAGCGTACATTTGGGTTCCAACTAGGCAATCTCTTCTCAAGTGGGGGATCTTAAATAGGTCCAATAGGAGTAACGAGTCCCTTGGCATGGAGTCGATCGAAAGCATTATCGTAGCTAATTCCAATAGAAGTGAAATCCTTTCTCAGTTGCTTTCTAAATCCTCGATTATCCATGGCTAAGATCTCATTAAGGTCGAAAGTACCAACACTATTACTAGAGTAGGTGTTTTCAGAAGAAGAAGGATAGTCGTTCTTCTTTCCTTTACAGCCACTGTTTTTATTGTTACTAATCTTGGCCTTCTTGTCACGCGGGGGAACATGAAAGAGATTTGAATCAATGAGATCTTGAACACGATCTTTGAGGGCGAGACATGATTCGGTGGTGTGACCACGACCTCTATGGTATCGACAGTAAGAATTTGGATACAATTGGGAAACCATTTTTCGAGAGGAGGGTCTTGACTGGGACCAATGGGGTGAATAAGACCTTGATCGTGAAGGTAGCCAAAAGCCTCATTGTAAGTCATTCCTATTGGTGTGTATTCTTCAATGGTCCGTTTTTCCCGTGGCTTAGGAGCATTGAGTTCTTCATTAAATCTTTGGCGAGAATTTTGTTCGATAACCGTCACCCGATTTGCTAGTCCTTCTACCACATTCAAGAGCATGGCAATGACATCTTGTAGTTTTCGAACATCCTCTTTTAGACTTGACGAGTCTTCCCTGGTATTATCTAAGAAAAGACTTTCATCCTCCTCAATTATGGCCACTTCATCGAGAGAGGTTAGATAAGTTGTCTCGATCATGGGCTCACCTACAGGTGTGATAAGAAGTGATGGATCGAAGGATGTTTGATCTTCTTCAATGGCTAGAACCTCGGAAGTTTTATTGTCATGGATCAGATCTTGAATAGCTTCTTTGAGTTTCCAACACTCCTCGGTGTTGTGACCCTTTCCTTGGTGATATTTGCAGTGCTTATTAGGGTCCCACTTGGATGGCCTGGCTTCTGGGACTGGATTTTTGATGGGCCCTGTGGGCATAACTAGTCCTTTGTGATGTAGCTTCTCGAAAGCTATTTCATAACTCATACCGAGTGGAGTGAACACTCTTTTTGACCTTTGGATTTGCAATTTAGAGGCGTTCGTAGCATGTACCTCATTAATGGGAGAGGAAGAAGAAGGATGGTCGTTCTTCTTTGCTCTCGCACTATTATCTTTTAGAAGGTCATCTTCAATGTCAATGCCTATATTATACACAGCCTTGAAATTATTCAAGTTGTGTTGGTATTTTAAGTGCTTTGAATACTTCCCTTGCAGATTCTTGATAAACATCCTCACAGATTCTTTTTCGGTAGGAACCTTGACCATATTAGCTGAAGTTTCCCTCCATTTGATGAAGAAAGAAGTGAACCCTTCGTTTTCTTTTTGTTTTAACATCTCAAGTTTTCTGTGGTCTGTTTTGTCTTGGATGTTGCACTTATATCTATCTATGAAAGCATTTGTCATGGAATCCCAAGAAGAGGTTTTGACTTTGTCAAGGGAAAAGAACTATTGTTGACAAACGGTCTCAAGGGATAAAGAAAACAAAGAATGAAAGACTTTCTTATCAATCCCCTTAATATTCATTATCGTTTCAAAAGCTCTTAGATGAAAGTAAGGGTTATCTATTGCCTTGAATTTTGGGATGTCGTTGGCATTGAACTTATGCGGAAGAAGTTCCTTGTCCAGCGAGACCCCTTGTGAACTAATGACCTGAAATTTATAGTCACTAGATAGCTTGCTCAAGCTTTCTTGCATGAGGTTCATTTGTTGTTGCTTCACAGGGTCATCAATTTTGAGGGTTAAAGCCTTTAACGCCTCAGTCACGTTAGTCAATTGACTCCTAAGTTCATTGACCTCTTCTTGACTTGCCATTATCTTTTTAGCTTTCTTCTTTTGACGGATCGGTTTATCAAAAAGTAAGACTTGAATAAAGAGGTTGTCCTTGATTAATCGCCCTTCTCTCCTCGACCAAGTATTGTGGAAAAGGAATTTGGGGATATTCACTGTTAATTATTTGACTCAAACTCTATTCAACATGCAATGGATGGAGGAAGGTAGGAAGAATGAAGGTTGTAATGTGAAGAAAGCATGTAGATAATGGAAACATGATGTAAATGGAGAAATATGAAAAAAAAAAATAGGAATAAAATGTACCCCCAACTCAAATGACGGAGAAAACCGACTCATGCATGAACCTAAGACATGGTCATGGTGTATATACATATTAGTAGGTGCTTTATTGTGAATTCAAGTGACATGTTAAGACTCGTGTCATGACCATGTGGCTAGACTATGTGACTAGACTCGAACAAAGACCAAGTTAAGACCTCACGTATATGCATTAAACTGGACAAGCTGTGGTGTTTTAGTCATAACCTTTGATCTGTGACTCTGATTGGGATGAAACCAACGCCAAATAAAAGATAAAACTCGGGGCTACAGATCCATAGGTTTTACGACTCGTAGTTCTTTCTGTAACTCTGTCTATGACCAAAACAAGTTGACGTTTGTGCAGTATACGGGAATAATAATCCGGGTTGATTTAAAGGAACTATGACTGGATTTTAGGCATATTTATTAGCTCAAATTAATTAGTCAATTAATTAAGCAAAGTCTTTTAGTTATTAATTAGTTTATTTAGGCATAATCACAAGTCAAACCAAATGGTTAGGAAAAAACACATAGAGTATGCACAACAAATAATGCACAATTAGTCAAGTAGGCACAATATGATGCAATGAGTTTGCAATCTAACCATGGCTCTAGTTCTCTAAAGTTTGGGATATGGCTTAGTCAATAGAGGGTCCATGGTTAATTGTCCAGATGCACAGCGCGGAAGCCTAACCGTGAAGGGTTGGCGCGAGTGGATGGGACACTGCGAGTTAAGAAAAACTCGCTTCCATGGTTTGGTAAATTCAACATTCTCGGATGTACCATTTGTTGCTTAGAGCGTTCAATCAGGTAGATGGAGCATGAATTCCCAAAGGGTTATGTACATATGTAGAACACATATGGGTTTCTAAAAGTGATAAAAACTCAATCAAGAAGTAGGATCGAGCGAACATTGCTAAAAACTGGTCGAAATTAGAACGCATATTTCTGGCTCGGTATTGGAAGAATTTGGCGCCAGCAAACAGAGGTTGGCACCAGCTTTTGGCTTTAGCGCCTGGCGACAGAGCTGTTGTCTGGCGCTAAAGTCAAAAGATTGGCGCTAATTTCTGTTCGCTGACGCTAATTCCTACATGCCTCAGCAGCTTTCTGTGCTCGATAAAATTTTTCAGTTTCGCGCAGTGTTATTTCGATCCTAGTTTTGAAAGATATTTCTCAAACTTCCTACGTGTAAAAATCCTATGTTTTAACTCATTACGGATGGTCTTTCCAATGAGATCTTTTTTATGCATATGACAATAATGTTAATCAAAATTACGCACATGAAATACTTAGAACTTTTTGAGTCTCATCCACTCATTCTAAATCATTGCCGAAATAAATTTCAGGAATTAAAATAGAAATCCTCCCAAGTGGAGTCACCAAAACACGTAGGGAATATTTCAAGCGTTAATTCCCTAGCTTGAACCCTACTGTGATCATACACTAAAGTACGGTGGCGTCCAAAGGGAAAGAAGATAGAGCAAAAGAGTCGCCAACAAGTTTTTTTTAGGAACTTGTAAACCATTCACAAGGTGAAGGTTACACCCCTTAATGATCCAAGATATCGTTAACTCCATAAGGTCTTGAACCAAATAGGGTTCGGGGATGAAGGTACAAATCCAATCTAAAAGAGATTGAACCTGCCCTAATAATAGATCTCTACTTTATTCTGATCGTATTCATGTGCGCTTTCTGACTAACATGCAATCAATAGGTTTAACCCTAAATCTGTTTATCTATGTTGCTTGAATTTAATGCACAAATAAATCTAGAAATTGGCGATCACTTGAATTATAATCATATTAACCCTAAATAAGATTATTAATTATCTTATTAAGCGTGATTACAAGTACCAAATTCCCTTTAAATATGCATAAAAGGCTGTGATCAAGCAATGAATATAATCAAGCAACATCATAATAATCATCATAACAATAATAATTAAAATAATCATGATAATAATAAAGCATAATAATAATAGCAAGATCCTAGGCATGATACTAACAAGATTAATAACAAACTCTAGCATGTCACTAAACAATAAAAATCAAAACTTTAGCCCTAACATGATACTAACAATCATAAATATTAGGAAGAACATAGGAAGCATCATACTTTTAATCATACTTAATATTAAAGTTACCCTAGACATGATACTAGGAATCATAATAACAATCTAAGCATGATTTCTATATCATAATATCAATAAAAATCACTAAAGTAATTACTTGGATGCCTCGTACCTCTTTCTAATAACAAAATACACACGTTAGTAACTTCAAGGAAAATAATAAAATCAAACAATTAAATTAAATAATTGAAAGAGAGATTTGGGACCAAACCCTCACAAATTAAACCTTTCACGTCTAGGGCGAAGGCAACTTCGAATATGGCTAGGTGTATCTAAGTCTTACGAATGCGGAATTTTGTATTTGAGAAAAGGCTAGTTTAGAAAAGAGAGAGAGAGAGAGAGTAATCAAGAAAATCTTGATAAGAGTTGGTAAATGAAAACGGAGTTTTTAGAAAGCTATTTATAGAGAAAATCAGCCAAAAAGATAGAAAATCAAAACAGAGTTCTGACGCGCATAAAACTTTATAAGCGTCATCGCTGGCAATTAGCGCCAGGCGCTGAAGGTTAGCGCCAGGCGCCAATCCTTAGTGCAAGGCGCTAATTCTTAGCGTCAGGCTCTAATAATCAGTTTCACGGGTTTTTTTTATCATATCTTTTGATCTGGAAGTCTAAATAAGTCATATAATATGTCGTTGGAAAGCTCTTAAGGTCTACTTTGCAACCCAATTAGAATCGGATTAAACTATTTTGTAAATAAAAAGATATGGCCGAAATAGTGGAAGGCTGTTAGTTTTGGATAGAGTTTCATGTCTCATTTATATCTTTTTTGTTATAACTCGGATTTAATATTATAATATATCATTGGAAAGATAATTTCAAGATCTATCCAACCATATAAATTTTGGATAAAGATTATGAGTCAGGAAAATAAAATCTAAATACATTCCAATTCGTACAAAACAAGGATTCTCAAAAGGAGTAGTTTTATTAAATTTCAAACTCTTTAAAACATAATTATTAATCCTAACTCCATTAGGATTTAAGAGAATCTTCTAGAGTATTCTAAAAGACTATAATAATTCCTAATAGCTTTAGGAATGATAATTAATAATAGTCCCTCCTCTAGATCATTGGGCCGCATATAAAAACCAAATCAGGCCCAATTTAGTATTTTGGCCATAACTTACTCATTACTCATCGGAATTGGGTTTATAATATATCGTTGGAAAGGTCTTTTCAAACCCCATCCAACTACACCATTATTGGACCCTTATCATGGACCAAACTAACTAGAATGCACGTTTTTCAAAAATAAGGTAAGAAAATAAATATTTTCAAAAACAGAAAGAAGAGATATTTTAATAAAAACATCGTCATCACTAGACTTTTCACACTTTCGCTTTGTTCGAAAATCAAAAGACGTGAAAGGTATTCATCACTGAGTTTGCTTTTGGGGAGACACATTTGGGTGTCTACACTACGTCAGCTTGTTTGTTACAAGAATGACAACTCATTTATTCCTGTATGTTTTCCCCTGTATTAATAGCTTCTCTGTAAATTTATTTATGAGTTCATTCAATAAAATTCTGATTTTTATTTCTTCTTTCTCTCTTTAGAATTCTATCTGAGGTTCTTATCACATACTTCCTCTGTTTTTTTTTACTTGACCTGTTTCTTTTATCACGCTTGTCAATGCAAAACTTTAACGATCAATAACTTTAATTCTCTATAAGTAAAAATTTTAAAATTTAATTATGATAGTACTTATTGAGATGAATTCTAAAAGATCTTACATTAATATATTTTTCATTGCATATTATTTACAAAAGACGATCAAAGGAAGGGTGATGAATAGTGTAAAAGTCAAAGCGGGTCAAGTAAAAAAGAATGGAGGAAGTAATAACTTACTATTATACACAAGAAGAAGAAACAAAGGAAATATTCAATTTTTTATTTGTTAACTCATTAATGTACTTTGTACAAATGATGCATACTATTTAAAGAAAATGTGCATAATGTTATAAGATGATATGAGGAAGGTACGTATATATTAAACTCTGGTCAATTGATTGATAACTTCCACAATCCATCTTTGCTAAGTTAGTAAGTTATAAGATAGCTCCTTTCTAAGCTAAGACATTGTTTTGCATCATCAATGCTATTCCCAAATTGTTTAACGATACGATAACACGAGTTCAATATTGCAATTCAAAAAAAGAACTGGGGTAACAAAGCATAAAAATACTTATTATTTGGTTTGCATATTGCTCATAATGACATTTTTTTCATCTCTAGAATTAAAAGGTTTATCTTTGAATAAGTTTTGTTGGGTAGAGAGAGAGAGCTCGTTGCAATGAAGAGATTAATTGAAAGTAAAAAAAATGTATATCATAAATTTGGAATTAATGTGCATAAAATTTTTAATGAAAGTGCATAATATTTGTGCTAATTGTGTATTTTGCGTAGGTAAAAAGGAGAATCGTCACTTTCTTTTGTACAATCAAAATTATATTCACTACTACAAAAGTTACAAAATCCAAAGATTTAAGTTACAACGGTCTAAAGAGGAACCGTTGTGAATAGATCTTTTAAGAAATTATAAAGAAATTCAACAACGCTTGTCACCATTGTTATAAGAGGTCGATTTGACCGCTGCACAACCCACGTCTCTAATAAATTACAAGTCCAACGAATTTCCTTCTCCTATTCTCATTTTAAGATTTCTCTCATTGAATACCAACCTTATATATAGGAATAGTTAAAACTAATAATCTCACCTTTGCCTCATCCTTTCAAAACAATCATATCTTTTGAAATCTGAAAACAATCCCACGTTAACACCCTATCTTCTCAAAACAAGTCTTTCTACCTACAACTGGTTCAACATGGAATTAATGGAACCCCAAAAAACCAAAATCCCACCTCACCTTGAAGACAAACTTTTAAATAAAATGGATGTTCGGTAAATTACTGAACAACCGTTATAAAGTGACAATAAAATATGCAAAAGTAATACTAAAACGCACAAAAGTTACCCTGACATATATAAGAGTTATTTATGCTTCATTGATAAATTTGACAAAAGTGACACTAAATCTGACAAAAGTGTACCCGATGTACAGTAAATTACTGAAAACCGGGTGTATACAAAAGTTTTCCCACTTTGAAACTCACCACATTGAACCAAAATCCCACCCCCGTAAAATTACTAATTGCATGAACAAAAAATGGATTTTAGTAAGAAAATCCTTTGTATTAATTAGTAAAAATCAAACTGAATTTTTTCACCTGTATCCACATAGTGGTTAACTGGTTATCTATCAACTAATGTATTGGAGACTATGTCAAAGCATAGTAAATTAAAACGAATAGAATAGTCTGACATGATAACATTGTTTGGTAAGAAAAACCAAGCCAGTGAATAACAATGTTTTAAAAGGAAAACCAAGTCAAAACTAAAACTTCTTATATGTTTCTGTTGCAAATAATCTGATCTAAACCATTAGTGGAGATGAAAATGGAAGAACAACAAACTACAGAGCTAATAGACGAATGCTGGGGGATGATCTTTAATCGTCTCAATAAAGCAAGTGACCGAGAATCTGTTGGGCCCGTATTATCACACGATCCATTGCATTTAGGGCACCAATCCAAGGCCAATAAATCAGCAAGAATATGCAAAACGGCTTGATTGAAGTAAACAAGGAAAGCAGCATCAAGCATATCAATTAAGGAGATACATGCCAAAGATACACCTACAGAGCAGGAAACAAGATAAATCAAGAAGATCTTATGCATTTCAAGGATATTCTGAATATATTTGCAAACCCTAGAGATCCCTAGATATAAATAAGAAGAATTAGACATTTTAACAGTTATGTACGTTCGCATATACATAAATATAAACAATTTGCTCTACTTTTATCTACGGAACTGCGTCCCTACTGAACAAGGAGGCCTATCCTTACTCGGTATTGTATCTCTAAACTCATCTTCTTTATATAATCGAATATCTACTGCTTCTTATTGATTACTTGTTGATTTATTATCGTTCTTAGTTATTTTATATGCTATTGGTAGAATGATTGTTATTACCCCTCAAACCTAGCAAATTCTTGAATGTCCTTTTTGAGATTTGCCTAAACAATTTAGCGCCCACCGTGGGGCTGATAATCAATTAACCTACCAATTCACCAAAAAACCAAGACAAACACCATGACAGGGCAACCAGTACCTTTTACCATTGCCGAAATTAATGAAGGAATGAACGCATTCCGCCAAACTTTAGACCAGCAAAAAAGCCAAATTGAAACGCTGCTGGCTCAAAAAATCCAATCTGAAGCCAAACTCACCAGCCTTACCGAACTAAAATGAAGCCCTTCGTAGCCAAATACAATCAGTTGCATCTAAAACCATTAACACTGGAAAGAACACTGAAGGTATAGCCATGCAGCTTGACTTGTCCGAAACCTTTCACACCCCTAACGGGAAAAAAGGATCTAACAACATGGATGATACCCTGGATCTAGACTCTATGGATGCAGGAACCCCGAAGAAGGACAGTCAGGAAGGAGCTGAAGAGGGAAAAGTAGAAAAGATGGTCATGGAATACCTCAAGACAATCGAGGCCAAAATAGCCAAAATCCTTGGAATGCCGAAACCCATGGAAGAGGAGGCAGCAGATGGCTATATAGAATCCCCATTCTCAGAAGAGATCGCCATGGTAGAAGTCCCAAAGAGGTTAAGCACGCCCAATATGACCATGTACGATGGAACAACAGACCCCGATGAGCACGTATCCCTTTACAAACAGAAGATGATGACAAGCTCAATCCCTAGAGACATCAGAGAGGCTATCATGTGCAAAGGCTTTGGAGCCACATTATTAGGTCCAGCTCTAACCTGGTTCATTAATTTAGATAATGGGACTATTCGATCTTTTGCAGGAATGGTGAACCTATTCAAGGTCCAATTTGCCAGCAGTAGGAAAATCGAAAAACAATCTTCAGATATGTACCGCGTTGTGCAGAGACATGGTGAATCCTTGAGAGATTATCTTAACAGGTTCAACAGGGAGAAGATTGGAATACATAAGTGTGATGCTCCCACAACAATCGAAGCGTTCAGAAGAGGATTGCTAGACCATAGTGAGCTCTACAAGGAGTTGACTAAATATCCCTGTACAACCTTTGAAGATGTGCAAGCCAAAGCTATGGCTCAAGTCAGATTTGAGGAAGATGCATATGCAAGAAAGACTCCCGAGCCAGATCGCCAGTCAAGAAGGAACAACAATTTTCCCAGAAGGGATCATCGATTCAAGCCGTATCAGCGTTCCCGCTTTGATGAGGGAACAATCAATGCTGTCGAAGAAGAATTTTCTGATTGGAGGGAGAATCCTGAACTCCCACCTAAGTTACATGAGTATTGCTTTAACGTTAACCCTGCAGGAGTAATTAGGACCCTAAATAAGATGGGAGATACTGTGCAGTGGCCTAGGAAGAGTGACAGGCTTGGAGAGAAGAAAGATCCATCCAGATGGTGTGATTTCCATTCAGATATCGGTCACAATACTGACGAATGTGTCGCGCTCAGAAAGGAAGTGGCGTACTTGCTAAAAAAAGGGCTACCTCAAAGAGCTCCTCTCAGATAAATCTAAAGCTTCTGGGAGGGAAAGAGAATCTAAGCAAGGAGGTCCTCCTCCTCCGCCTCCAATTATCAAAACAATCTGTTTCATATCAGGAGGGTCAGAAGTATGTGGCTTGACGTATTCTGTAGCAAAATGACATGCAAAGGAGAGTAATAAAGATCAACTCGACAAGAGGGAGAAATCCAAGATAAACATCCCCATCATGTTCGAAGAGAGCGATGTAATAGAAGGCCATCATGACGACCTAGTGATTTCACTCCCAGTTAGGAACTGCATGATCAAGCGAATCCTAGTGGACAATGGAAGTTCTGCAAACATCATCATGCTCGACACTTTGAAACATATGAACATAGACAAAAAGAACATCGTCAACAAGTCAACAATGTTAGTAGGACTCAGTGGGGAAACCAAGAAGACAAGTGGAGAGATTACATTAGCTACGTACGCAAAAGGAATCAACCTACAGGTCAAGTTCCTAGTGATTGACACTCTATCCTCGTACAATATGATCTTAGGCAGACCTTGGATACATGAGATGAAGGCCATCCCCTCTACATACCATCAAGTCATTAAGTTCCCTACTAGGTGGGGCATTCAAGAAATCAGAGGAGATCTTAGTGAAGCAAAGGAATGTTACAAGATCCCACTAAAAGCAACGTCTTCAGAAAAGAGTTTAGCATAGCAATCAGAGGGTCAACTGGGCCAAGAAAAAATAAGCATTACAGAAGAACAAAAAGCTACAGAAGTCCAGTTGAACCCCAAACATCCAGACCAAAAGGTCAGAATAGGATCAGAGCTGAAGTCGGAACTCAGGGAACAAATATAAGACTTCTTAGAAGAAGAAAAAGATGTATTCTCTTGGACCCATGAGGACATGAAAGGCATCTCTCCAGACGTAATTACTCACAAGTTGAATGTAGATCCACTACATACACCAGTAAAGCAGAAGAGAAGGAAATTCGCGCTAGAAAGGAACAAGATCATTAATGAGGAAATCCAGAACCTATTGAAGACTTGAAAACTCCGAGAAGTAAAGTATCAAGAGTGGCTTGCTAATGTAGTAGTAGTTAAAAAGAAGAACGGAAAATGGCGCATTTGTATAGACTTCACCGATATCAATAAGGCATGCCCAAAACACCCGTTCCCTCTACCTCATATCGATGCCATGGTAGACGCCACAGCAGGGCATGAGTTACTATCCTTCATGGACGCGTACAGTGGATACAACCAGATCCTCATGCACAAGGACGACCAAGAGAAAACCGCTTTCATTACTAGCCAAGGAATATATTGCTATAAAGTAATGCCTTTTGGATTAAAGAATGCAGGAGCAACATATCAAAGGTTGGTGAACAAAATGTTTGAAGAGCAAATAGGAAATACAATAGAGGTCTACATAGACGACATGGTAGTAAAGTCCAAAAAGGCGGAGGATCACGTTAGAGACCTTAGAGAAGCATGTGCCATCCTGAAGCAGTACGACATGAAGTTGAACCCTACAAAATGCACATTTGGAGTACAGTCAGGATAGTTCCTGGGATACATGGTTACCCAAAGAGGAATAGAAGCCAGCCCAGACCAAGTCAAAGCCATCCTAGACCTAGAGCGACCAGATTCGAAGAAGGAAGTACAGAGTTTAATAGGGAAAATCGCAGCATTGAATAGGTTCATTTCAAAGTCTTCAGACAAGAACAGAGCCTTTTACGAAGTATTGAAGAAGAATAAGGAATTCAAGTGGGAGCAGGAGCACGACGAAGCATTTCAGAAGCTGAAAGAATACTTGGCCAACCCGTTGATTCTCTCTAAGACCAAGGAAGGAGAACCACTCCAGCTATACCTCGCAGTGTCTGAAGGGACGATCAGTGCAGTCCTCACAACAGAGGAAGACAAGGAGCTATTTCCAATCTATTACGTAAGCAAAACCCTACTCCGTGCGGAAACAAGGTACGCGTCATTAGAGAAGATCATTTTAGCCTTAGTTACTGCTTCAGTGAAGCTACGCCCGTACTTTGAAAGCCATTCCATACAAGTACGCACCAACTACCCCATCAAAGCTATCATGAGAAAGCCAGAAATGTCAGGAAGGATGGAAAAATGGGCCCTACATTTGAGCAGATACGATATACAATACGAGCCCAGAACAGCAATCAAATCACAAGCTTTGGCAAACTTCGTAGCAGACTTCAGCCCAACCCTTGAGAAAGAAGCGTAAAAAGAAGTATTGGCACTGCAGAAACCAAAAGCTACACAAAAGTGGATACTCCACACAGATGGCGCAACAAACATATGCGAAGTAGGCCTAGGGATAGTACTGACATCACCCCAAGGAGACAAGATAGCACGAGCAATAACGTGCAACTTCAAAGCCACTAATAATGAAGCTGAATACGAAGCACTGATCACAGGATTAACCGTTGCAAAAGACATGAGGATACAACATCTAGAGGTAATTTCAGACTCCTTACTCATGGTAAATCAAGTCAACGAAGAATATGCAGCAAAGGATGTCAGGATGGTAGCCTACCTGGAAGTCACGAAGAGGCTCATTAAAGAGTTCAAGGAATTCAAGATAGATCAAGTACCCAGAAATTTGAACACTGAAGCAGACGCACTAGCAAATTTAGGATCAAACATCAACCCAGAAGAATTTGGAGCTATCCCCCTAGTGCACGTACTTTCTCCAGCCATAGAGAAAGAATCGACCGTGAGCGTCTATAAAATTCAAGAAAACCCTATAGGGAAAGAAAGCAACAGCTGGACAACACCACTGAAAGAATACCTCTTAGACACGATGAAACCAACAGGGAAAGTAGCAACTCAAGCACTAGCTCAAAGAGCCTCCAAGTATTACCTAATTAGCAACGTACTCTTCAAGAAATCTGCAGCAGGCCCCTTCTTACGATGCCTAGAAGTAAAGGAAGCCCAGCAAGTTTTACTGTCTTTACACAGCGGAGAGTGTGGAAATCATTCCGGAGGAAGGAATTTAGCCAACAGAGCACTTAGAATGGGATACTACTGGCCTAGCATGAGAAAGGATGCAGCAGAATTCGCTAAGAAGTGCCTGGCATGCCAGAAGCACGCACCCTTGACGCATAGGCCATCAGAGGAACTACATCCAACACTGACGCCTTGGCCATTCATGAAGTGGGGAATGGATGTAGTAAAGCTCCCTCCATCATCAGGGCAAAGAGTATACTTCTTAGCAATGACAGACTAATTTTCAAAATGGATCGAAGCAGAAGCATACAAGGAAATCAAGGATAAGCACGTCATATCGTTTAAAAAAAGAAACATCCTAAGTAGATTCGGGGTACCAGCAGAGATCATTACAGACAATGGATCCCAGTTCATCAGCAATAAGACTACTAAGTTTTGTAAGGAATGGAACATCTCTCTCATTACATCCACACCTAGGTACCCACAGGCAAATGGACAGGCAGAATCAAGCAATAAAGTCCTCATAGGTAACATGAAGAAAAGGCTGGACGATGCAAAAGGGAAATGGGCAGACGAGCTACCCAACATACTATGGGCAGACAGGACAACCCCAAAAGGCGCTACAGGCCACACCCCATTCTCGTTGGTATACGGATGTGAAGCAGTGATCCCAACAGAAGTAGAAGTCCCCACAACAAGATATGGTTTAATGATAGAAGAAAGGAATCAAGCAGAGCTAATTCACAGCCTAGACACAGTGGAAGAACTTAGAGAAGACGCGAGAATGAGAATGGAAGCATACCAATAAAAAGTAGCAAGATCCTTCAATAAGAATGTCAGAACAAGAGTCTTCAAGTTGGGAGATTGGGTTCTTCGGAAGGTATACGAAAATATCAGAGAGTTGAACGCAGGGAAATTAGCACCCAACTGGGAGGGACCTTACGAGATCATTAAGGTGGTAGGCAATGGAGCCTACAGACTCAGAAATGCAGAAGGAAAAGAGGTACAACGAAGCTGGAATGCAACACACTTAAAACTATATCATTTCTGAGGATCGAAGGTACGTAGTTATCATTTTTATCTCCTTTTACAAAAAAAAAAAAAAAAAAAAAAAAAAAAAAAAAAAGAAAAAAAAAAGAAAAGCACAAAAAGCTCCAACAGCCAAAATCAGCACGAAAGGTACTTTTCTTTACTCACACTTTGTCAATTCAATTTATGATCATTACGAGTACTGACTTTGGCATCGGAGGGCCGTTGGGGAAACCCACGGCCACCCCTCACATTATTCAGTTTTGCAAGGAACAATACCTACACTGCTAGGCAAGAGCACAACAGACCATCACAGAGCAAAGGTTAATCATCCCTGTAAGAAACAAACCAACTATCCTCACAGAGCAAGCAAACACATGTAAGCAACACTACATTCATATTACAATTGTAATACAACTACAATACAACTGCAATACGATCATAAGACAACAATGATACAATAAGAAACATAAATACAGATCAACATAACAAAAAAGGCAAAATTACTTAGTTGCAAAGCAACAAAATAGATAAATTATCCAGCTACAAAAGTGTAGCACAAAAACAACATAAAAATTATACAACTGCACCAAGGCAGTAAAAACAAACATCCTTCAAAGTTAACAAATTTTTTAAAGGTGACACAGCACCATTGAAGCTAATTCTCATCCATGTTATCAGCAGGGACCACTTCCTCAGCAACAGGCTTCATACTCTCCAGGATATCCCTGACCTCGGCGTTGTGAGGAGAATTCACTTCCTCATCAGCATAGCTCAGCAACAATGTGCCAGGAGCAGCAGTCCCTGCATTAAATGCAACCTCAAAAGCAGCCTTGTCAGCATCATAATCCCAGGCCTCATGTTTTCCTTGCTGAAATTCCTCCATCATTTCAAGACGAGCTTTCCCAAAGTAATACGCTGCAGCATCAACAGCCTCGTTCCCAGCCTCCTTTAAGGTCCTCTTCAGCCCATCACGTTCAGCAATGCATTCCCTATGCCTAGCACGTTCAGCCTTCAGAGCCTCAGTAGCAGCCTTGTACTTATCAGAAAGATCATGACGCTCCTTCTTCATAGCCTCATACACTTGAGTAAATTCAGACACTTTGCCTAGTACGCCCAAAGAAGACTGCAGGCTCTGCATAACACGGAATCAAGTAAGGAATGCGCAATCCTATTTTAACCATGTTTATTAAATTTCTGTTTTTTTTTTCGGAGTATACCATACCTGGAAAGACTGCACAGCAGCCTCTTGAGAAAGGTCAGCGAAAGTCTGCGAGGATTGGCGATCCTTGAAGGACGGAAACAGTAAGGTGTCCACATGCGGAGCCAAGGAATCAAAAGAGAAATTAGCAGCATCAACATCAATAGGTACCCTAGCTTCCTCTTAAGGCCAGTACGAGGTGGAGATGGAGGAGCACCGCTCTTTTGAGTCACCGTGTTGAGAGGAACAGCCTCAGTAGTTTGAGGAGAAGAGCGATGTTTAAGGCGGCCCGGAAGGGAGGATGAGCTAAGGAGTTCATGAGACCTTAGTGACCTCGAAGTATCTACAAGGAACATGGCAGAATTCAAAAGGGGATATAACAAGAAACATGACAAACGCATACAACAAGGAACACGACAAACATACTCAGCAAAATACATAACCACCTCAGAAAGGATAAACAAATTAAGAGCTAAGTAAATCTTTAACAAAAGCAAAACAAATTTGCAACAGGACACATCCACAGGGAACAATACAATAAAAATCACAAACACATTAGAAAAAAGAAGAACATACCTTGAGACATAGTTGGGGCAACTTTCTGCTCAGAATCAAAATCGTCCAAAGACTTGATCTGGATAACCGCCTTTGATTGCGTCAACTTGATGAAAGATCTCTCGTCTACACTCAACTCGTACAACTTGTCTATCAGGGACGGAGACTTAGAACGCTGCTTCAATTTACTCACTGCAACCATCAAGCAAATAAGCCCAAATCAACAAAGAAGGAGAACAAACCACAAGAAAATGAGAAAACAAAATACCTTCAGCCTCAACAGTGTCAATCAAAAAGTCACAATCACCACCCAACGAGTCAATCCTCACAAAGAAGAACTTGTGATACCACTTTTTGTCAAACGCCTTCTCCAAATCAGTCACCAAAGGACCAACACCATCCTTCAAACGAAGACCAACCCGACCCTTACCACTGGTCCTAATAGTATAAGGATAACACAAATCCCTCACATTAAGTTCTACACCCAATTTCGCACTCAACAAATCCAAAATTCTAAAAACCCTCCAAGTTTGGGGCAATAACTGACAAGGTGAAAACCTAACCCTAGAGAGAAATTGACGAACAAGAGGAGAAAAAAGGAAGACATGCCCAATTACAAAGGGATACTCAAAGAAACACACCCAACTAGGAGCAGTCTAGTCATCCCTCTCCCTAGAGAATGGAATTTTCACCACAACCCCATCAGGAAATCGCGCAACAGCAGCGATGCTCTGAATTTCTTCTTTCGTTATGGTGGAAGGATAAACATCCTTAGCAGGGAATACGTTCTGCGCCACCAAAGACGACTTTTTTACACCCTCATCCACCCCAACAAACACCACTTTTACATGACCACCCATCGCAAAACAAAAGGAAAAACAACGAAATAAAAAAACAGAGGAAACAGAGAAGGAAGAGAAAATATATACCTGGTGAAAACCGAAATTGGGGCAAAGCAATGAAGTGATTAGACAAGAGCCTACACACTCAATAAATACCAAAAAAGAAATAAACCGCCACGAACGGTTATCGAGGAAGTTGCCTTAAAACTGCCATCACGTTTCCTATTTTGCTAACCGTTGAAATAATTTATGAAAAAATTCAAAATCCTTCCAACGGCTTTTTAAGTAATTTTCACTTCCAAATACTCGAAAATAAAAATTAGGGGCAATTGTTGGGCCCGTATTATCACACGACCCATTGCATTTAGGGCACCAATCCAAGGCCAATAAATCAGCAAGAATATGCAAAACGGCTTGATTGAAGTAAACAAGGAAAGCAGCATCAAGCATATCAATCAAGGACATACTTGTCAAAGATACACCTATAGAGTAGGAAACATGATAAATCAAGAAGATCTTATGCATTTCAAGGATATTCTGAATATATTTGCAAACCCTAGAGATCCCTAGATATAAATAAGAAGAATTAGACATTTTAACAGTTATGTACGTTCGCATATACATAAATATAAACAATTTGCTTGACTTTTATCTACGGAACTGCGTCCCTACTGAACAAGGAGGCCTATTCTTACTCAGTATTTTATCTCTAAACTCATCTTCTTTATATAATCGAATATCTACTGCTTCTTATTGTTTACTTGTTGATTTATTATCGTTCTTAGTTATTTTTTATGCTATTGGTAGAATGACTGTTATTACCCCTCAAACCTATTAAATTCTTGAATGTCCTTATTGAGATTTGCCTAAACAGAATCAATCACTTTAGTCTGCAAGAAATTCTTGTCGATTACCAACTCCTTACGACTTAAAATAAAATTTTCTGATAATATACCAATCACAATTCTCTCTAGGCTGCTGCAAAGGTTTCCCAACCTTAAAAAGATAAAGTTCTATAAATATGGAGGAGACCTGAATGAAGCTATTGTTGCTATTGCACAGTCCGGGTTGGATCTTGAAGAGTTGCAGGATATGGCATATGATCGATATCAACGAGCAGATTGGTTCGAGGAGCTGGGTTCAAAAATGAAGAATGTGAAAGTACTGAGGTATTCAGGTGGGCATGGAGATGCTGATCTTGTCAGAATAGCAGACTCGTTACCTCATATCGAGGACCTGCATATCTCTCACTGTTTTGACTATTATGGGGATAGATTATTTGTCATCCAAGCTCAAGAGATTACGCAAGATAGATCTTGTGTTGGAACCATGTTTTTCAGAAAAGTCCCTAATTTCGCTGTTAAAGAATTGTGCATTACTACAGCATATTGAAGTAAAGTCTTATTCTATTACAAAAAAAAGGAATTTCATTTCTTTTAAAAAATAGCCATAGTTTGAATTCATTAAACCTATGTGCATATTTTAAGAATGATAAATTATTTGAACTCAATGGCTCTACTAATTTCCTAGCCAACTTACGATCTCTAAGGCTGGTAATGGTTAACATATCTGATGAGTTTCTCATTTCTATAGCAGAAGCACGAATTCTTCTTACTGACTTGACTCTTGACAATTGCAAAGGGTACACGTTTACTGGGATCTCAAAGCTGTTACTCCACTCTTCTGAATCTCTTAAATCTTTAGAGCTGTGGAAAGTAGAATTCCTCACAAATGAGCATATCGAGTACTTTTCTTCTTTTCTCTAAAACCTGACATCAATCAAGCTCTATAAGTGTTTCAGTATTTCTGATTCAGCATTAGTTATGGTCACACAGAGATGCACTCGTCTATGCCATTTTGAAATGAATTATTCTAGTCTCGGAGGAGAAGAATACAATTATGATGGCCTAATGAAGAATTGTACAATAAAGTACTTGGACCTATCTTCAAATTGTAAATTGAGCCCTACTGTTCTACAAAGGATTCTTAACATATGTCCTGAAGTGGAGAAGCTCATGCTACGGAGATGTTTTTCTCTACCCCATGATCAATTGAATGTCCCTGACATTCTAAAGTGCAACAAAAGCCTTGTAAAATTGGATTTAAATGAGTCCTATCTTGTGAATGATGACGGAGAAGACTTGGAATCAGAGTTCTCGGTATTAGAGAAATTGAGCTTGGGACATTCAAATATAAATGATAAAATGCTTACAAAGTTATGGAGGATCTGCCCCAGATTGAGTTACATGAATCTGCAGGATACCAGGAACGTGACAGAAGCAGGGGTAAAGGAAGTGGTGAAATCGTGTAAACGACTGAGATACTTGTCCATATGTTGCTGTAAGAACATGGATATCAACATAATAGCATGGATTGTAACAAACTCGTTGTCCTTGAGAAAAATAGTCTCTCCATCTTACAAATACCCAGACGACGAAAACCAGAAACTCTTCCTGCAGCAAGGTTGTCTCGTCCTCAGGGATCCACACGAGCCCTATGATTATGATTATTTCGATTTTGCATAGTTCAATTAAGAGATAAGTTATAATCTAAAAGATTGTTATTGTAATAAGTACAGTACCTGATTGTTTTTTTGCTGTACAATGTCTGAATGCTAATTTTCTGCTTTTATTCTGCTATGTAAAGTACCTTGCCTTGGATTGGAGTTGAGGATAATCCTGTTGATTTTAATTTAATAATAATGGTTCCTTTCAGAAAAAAAATTAATCACTATGATTTGAGTAAGATGTGTAACAGTTGTGTACTTCCATTTTTAAAATGCAGTACAAAGAACAAGGTCCATTGGATCGACAACACTTACACGCCTTGAGGCTAAAACTCATCAATAAGATACAAAATGATCAAGTAGGTTTCACCTGGCACACTATCATAGAATATTTTCTCAATTGAGGCTGAAAGCTCATCAATACACAGCTTGGCCCGTGTGAGCTAGTAGAATGCGAGGGAACACATCAGATGAACTAATCATCGAAGTATATGTGCTATTGAAAACTCAGAAGATCTGCCAGAACGTATCGTATAGAAAAGTGGCCTAGATTCTTCAGCTCATGTAATCGCAAAGCTCACAAATTACAGGAAAATTGTACCTTAAAAAAAAAAAAGATGAGTTTTCGTCTAATTTAAATTTCACTAATGCTACTAATCAACTACATAATCCTATCAGATTGTAAATGACCATCTTGCATACTTTGTTTGCAGCTTCTTAAGTGTCTCAATATTAGCCTAGTTCAATTTTATTAAATTTTTTTAGTGGACTCACAATCAGTAACCATTCCAGATACCCAATTGGCCATTTTGAAGAGGGAGCCCCCATTCATCTGGATGATAAACAAAATTTATAGTTATCTAATGACATTTCTCTAAATATATCAACAAACCATCCCATAAAGAAAGACATTTTTGTAAATTATAGACTAACTTTCATTAATATGTGGGTCCCACAAATGTTGACTTATTTACGAAAATGTCAGGTTGATTGAGATTTTTTGTTGATTTATTTACAATAATATTATTAGATAAACAAAATCATGAAGATAAACTTGTATTTTCTCTTTTGAAGAGAGCACTGATAATACTTCGTACTAATCTTACTTAACACCCCAAAACAAATGGAAAAAGACCCGAAAAAATTGTGTAATAAAAAGGAAACCTGTGAATTGAGCACTTCAAAAATATTGAATGGAGGAAAAAAAATTAAAATTTTGTAGGGGATATGATTAGGGATGTCAGTGGGGCGGGTCAAGTAGGAGACCCGCCCCAATGGAGCGGGGATGGGTCTCGGTTTGGCGGGTGGTGGGGCGGGGATGGGGATAAAAACCATACCCTCCATGGGTGATGGGGCGGGGGTGGATTTTAAGTTGTCCCCGCCCCATCCCTGCCCCGCCCCACTTCGTACCCGCCCCATCCCCACCTCATATTCACATCTATATATCTTTTAAAGTAAAATTACATACTTTTATTCTATTTATAAAATAATTATATGAAATACAATATTAATTATAATACTTTTTACGACACTTATATTATAACACAAAAATGTGTATAGAATGTTTTATTTTATAATTCGTATTAATTATGTAAGATTGTGTATTTGAGATACAGATATTAGGTGGATCTTGGGTGGGGATTAGGCGGGTCTTTGATGGGGATTAGGTGGGGATGGATATTGAAGTGGAGGGTGGGGCGGGGATGGTTTTGGAGTTGTACCCGGTGGGGCGGGGATGGGGATGAATATAGGACCCGCCGCGGGGATGGGGATGGGGATGGGGATGAAAATATTAGGTGGGGATGGGGATGAGAAGGCCAACATTCGCCCCGCCCCATTGACATCCCTAGATATGATAGACTACTTGGGAATTGCGACATATTTCAGCAACAAAATTGAGTAATTTATAGTTAACAAAGTGAACTTGAACTCAAATTAGAGAAGGAAATAAAAGCTCAAATTGAACTTGGAAATAATATTTAACATCTAAAATAAATTAGCAAATTGATAAAGTTACTAAAGAAACTTAGAATTAAAAAAAAAAATTGAAAAGATAGAAGAAAAAAAAGGGGAAATTTAAGAGACTTGTCGGTCATAGGGGGTGTTAAGGCTGACTACACAAGACCGGAAGTTCAAATTCCAATTTTCCTATTGAATTTCCGAGAGAAAATACGAAGGTTACTGCTTGGTTACAGAACTAGTAAATTTTGAAACAATATGAAATGGGCATGGGCAACCCGAACTAGGAAGAAGAGAGTTTGGTCCACAAACAAGGCTTTTGAGCTTCCATACTAAAACCAATTGGCAATAGTAGGAGGTACTCCTCTACCTTATAAAGTGAAACCATCTCTCCTTTTTCTCCAATGTGGGACACTCATAAGTGGGATATAATGAGTTTCAACACTCCCCCTCACTTATAAGTGTCCTTAGAACTTCAGAACTAACAGGATAAGGCCAGATCAATAATCCTCTTAGGGGCTGGACATTCTGTCGAGGTAAATCCTTATCTAGTAGCGATTAAATACCCAGTTTAGAAGAGACCCACAACCTGGGCTCTGATACCATGATAAATTTTGAAACAATATGAAATGGGTTTGGGCAACCCGAACAAGGAGGAAGAGAGTTTGGTCCACAAACAAGGCTTTGGAGCTTCCATACTAAAACCAATTGGCAATAGTAGGAGATACTCCTCTACCTTATAAAGTGAAACCATCTCTCCTCTTTCTCCAATGTGGGACACTCATAAGTGGGATATAATGAGTTTCAACAAGAACTCCTATTACCACTAGCACCTGTGTATCCACATATTGAGAACTCCCTCTTCAATCCGTATTTTCTTACCTAATGGACTTTCATTTTGAGACCCTAAAAGCCGTTTGGTTTACATGGGGTAATTAGAATGGAATGAACAAAGGGAAAGAAAGAGAATGGAATGAAATCCCTCAAATTTCTTATGCTGTTTGTTTTAGAAAACAAAGGGAATCAAATCACTAATTCCACCACCATACCACCTCCACACAACAACCTATCTTCTTTGCTTCTGACCTTTTCTAACCCACCCACCATTCACCGTGCCTCACCCACCACCGCTGCTCTTCATCGAGTTAATAGTTTAGGGTTTTTCTTTTTTTTTAAAAAGAAATCTTTTTATTTATTTTTAATTTTTTAATCCAATAGATAATTGACACGTGTACAATGAAGGGGCCAGTAACAGATTTTTGGATGGCGTTAATAACTGGTGGTGAAATCAAATTTTTAAGTGTTTTTGTGGTGTTATAATAAAAACTTTTGTTTTGGTGGTGTTATAATCAAAATTTCGGTTTTTTGTGGTGTTATTTTCTAAGTTTTCCTTAATACAATGTATGTTAGTTAATTAATGTTAAATATACTTGTTTTATATAATGATTTATAATTGTTTATATCAATTTAATTATTAACACTAATTGTTTATATATGATTGTAATTATGATATGGTTTGAGAAAGAATGAGTTCATAAGTAATGAAATGAAGAAAATAGGCATATTATAAGTCATTTTTGCTTTACTTGGCTTTATTTTGATGAAATGAACCCAAAAACTTAGAAAGAAACTTCTTTATGTGATTTCAAGTCATAGTCACTTATAACTATGTAATTATAAGATGGTTTGAGAAACAATGAATTCATAAGTTAAGATATGAAGAAAATAGACATATTAGAAGCCATTTTAGCTTTAAATGGCTTTATTTTGATGATATGACCCCAAAAACTTAGAATTTTGATTCTTTTATGTCATTTGAAGTCATAATCACTTATAACTATTTAATTATGAGATGGTTTGAGTAAGAATAAGTTCATTAATTAAGAAATGAAGAAAATAGGCATATTAGAAGCCATTTTGGCTTAATTGGCTTTATTTTAATGATATGACCCCAAAAACTTAGAAAATGACGTCTTTTATGTGATTTCAAGTCATAATCACTTATAAATATGTATTTATGATATGGTTTGAGAAATAATGAGTTCATAAGTTAAGAAATGAAGAAAATAGACGTATTAGAAGCCATTTTGGCTTTACTTGGCTTTATTTTGATGAAATGAACCCAAAAACTTAGAAATTTGCTTTCTTTTATGTGATTTCAAGTCATAATCACTTATAAATATGTAATTGTGAGATGGTTTGGGAAAGAATGAGTTCATAAGTTAAGAAATTAAGAAAATAGGCATATTAGAAGCCATTTTAGCTTTACATGGCTATACATTGATGAAATGAACACAAAAACTTAGAAAATGGCTTCTTTTATGTCATTTCAAGTCATAATCACTTATATGTTTATTTTCTTTACTTGTAACTTATGTTGTTGGTAATTTTTTTAAACTATATATGATTGTATAATGTATTTCTTGTAGGAGACCTACCAGAAGAAGGTTGAAGAAGCCACTACTCAAGGGATTAAAAAGAGTCCTAACGAGTTGTATTGGGAGACTGTGGGTGGTCACAACAAGAAGGGTCGGGTAAGGCGACTTAGCCAAAGTGCAGAGCTTTGCTATAGCAACCGGATGTGTCGAGTTTCTAGGTCTTCACAGCAGTACACATCGTCCATTGTTTCTTAGATGCAGGTTTTTCGTAGTGAAATCCGGAATGAACTCCGGAGTGAAATTCGAAGTGAAATGGAAGTTGAGATGCAAACCCGAATTCAAGTTGAAGTGGCCGAAATGGAGAGGAGATCCGAGGAGAGGTGGAATGAGTTCATGAGTCGATTCTCCAACAACGACACATGTTCCACCTTTCAGCCTCAGCGTCGAGACCCCATGGATTACCCGGGTATTGAGGAGCTGGCCAGGGTACCCTGGCAATTGTTTAGCACAACTTTGGTTTATGTAGTATGGACACGTACTTAATTTGAATTATATAGCATTTGTTTATGTTCCCGCTTTTGTAGAACTTACTATATATTATGTAGTTTTTCGATATGTTCTACTTCAGCATAGCTTTTGTGGAAATATATATATATATATATATATATATATATATATATATATATATATATATATATATATATATATATATATTAATATTTCCTTAATTCGATTATGATTTTAACTATCATAGGTTTTAGGTGCAGGAATATAGGATATTAATGATACTTTTTTTTAATTAAAATTATCAGAATTTGTTGAAATGGAATTTTTATTCTGACGGAAAATTAATGTTAAAATTCGTCAGAACAAAGTTTTGCGACGGAAAAATAGGGAGAAGAATCCGTCGCAGAGCCATCATAATACGACATAATCAAAATCGACATTAGTTAGCGATCGAAAATTCCGTCGTAAACTTGCGATGGATTTTAATTCGTTCGCAATATGATGGCTTTGTGACGGATTTATTTCAGTCGGAACATCGTTTATCACGACAAATTTTTCCGTTATTTTGGTAATTTCGACGACGGATTTTTTAGTCGTAAAATTGCGACGGATTATATACGAAAGTCAAAATAATTTCCGACGGAAACAGATCGGTCGAAAAATTCGTCGGAATACCCCTTTCTGACGGAATTTTCCTCGAAAAATCAACTTATTCCTACAAAAGGTTTTCCGACAAACCTTAACGACGGAATTCTGTCGTTAAGGTGATTTGTGACGGAATTTCAAGCTTCAGCGATAGAACTTTTCAATCGAAAACATGCATTTTTCTTGTATTGGTATTTGAATATAGTTTCAACAATCTCTTGACTTTTCCGGATGCATATTTGGTTTGACAATCACTTTCCCAGCCTTTTTGTCAAGGAGAGTAGTGGTAATGTAATCAGATATTGAAAGAATTCAAGAGTTACCATCACTATATAAGGCTAAGGGGCTACTCCCCTCATCATCATATGGTTTTGAGGTGAAACCTCCTTGGTCTTGTAAAGTGGTGGACTTGCACTCTCCCGTGACGGGTGCGGCCCAAACCCATATTGAACATGGTATCAGATCCAAGCCCACGATCTCACAATTGGAGCCTTAATGGCTAAAGTATACTAATTACTAATTGTAAACACCTAAAAATGTTTCCCCAAAACCAAACCCGAAGATGAACAACCTTTCACCGCCATTATTGGTTAGGTTGAGTATTTAATCTTGGAGTGATTAAATCCATATTTTCATTTCATAAACCAACCCAAATCCTATCCCATTTCCCCAAACCATAACTTATTTTCTTCTTCTCATGCCTTTAAACCCAAAATAATTCATTTTGTGTCCTTTAAAATCATTCATTTTGTGTCCTTTTTATAAAAACGTTAAGTCTAGTTTATTTTAGTCCATTATCTGGGTTCAATGATTGAATATTTCGATTGGTCTTTGAAAGAGATTTCCAAAAATATATTATATGCCCAAATCCGAGTTGTAACGAATAAGTTATGGCCAAAATATTAAATTAAGCCCAAAGCGAACCTAAGTCCACCTTACCTACGACCCAATGATCATGTGGAGGATCCAAATTATTTAATCCCATTACTAAACCAATTAATATTAATAGGAAGCTTTTATAATTTTCTAAAATATCTTAATTATCCTTTTTAAAAAGATAAGATTAAAGAGTTTGAAATTGAATAAAACTTTTCTTTTTGAAAATCATTTCTATCCGAATTGGAAGACGTTCAAAGATAGACAGATATTATTTTTGTGCCTCATATTTTTTATCCAAATCTTATATGGTTGGATATCCCTTTAAATTATCTTTCCAATGATATATTATTATATCAATTTCGAGCTATAATGGAAAAGATATGAATGAAATATCAAACTCTATCCAAAACTGACACCGTCTCACTATTTCGGCCATATCGTTTGTTGTACAAAATATTTTAATCTGATTTTAATTGGGTTAGACAGTAGATTTCAATATCTATCCAACGAGATATTATTTATCTTATTCCAGATCAAAAGATATGATAAAATCAAAAACCACAAAAACTGCAGTCTATCGAGTTTTATTCCGATTTAATTTGGATCTTATCTTGTTTTTTCGACCCTTCTTTTTTCTCTATAAATAGAGGTCATATCTCCCCTTTTTTTCAATCATCAATAATCTTGATCACAAAATAATTCTCTTCTCCCTATTTAGCTTAAGTTCTAGCCACACTATTCTCTCATAATACTTCCCTTAAGCACTCCAAGGAGTCCATACAATACCCGAAAGTCTATACTTAAACCAAGGCATGAAAGTTATAATTAACTGAGGGTTTGGACCGAATCAACTCTAATTTTTATTTAATTTAATTATTTCAATTTGATTTATATTATTTTTGAAGTTACTAACAATTTATTCACGATGTAGCAATTCAAGGAAACGCGGGAAGTGAGTAATTAATCACTTAATTACTCTTATTTTTATTCTTGTTGCTAGTATCATGGTTAGGTTGTTTATTCTATTATTATTTATTGATCACCATATTGCATGTTTAAAGTGAATATGTAATTTAAAATCACGCCTAATAAGATAATTTGGACGACTGGTTTAGGTTCCTTTTTAATCTTGTTGTTTAATTGAAGTGATCACAATATTTTAGAATTATACGTTGCATTATATTAAACCAATTTAGCTTAATAATAGTTTGGAGCAAATTGAATATTTTGTTTGTATGCCTTTGAGATCGCAGGAATCACTTTTCACTATAAGAATCGAGTACAGGCCAATACAGGCGAATGTGACTCCATGACTCACTTCGTACCATCATCCCCGATCCTCCTTTCGTGGTTCCGAACCATATGGAGTTAGTAATCTCATGGATTATGAATGGGGTGTAACCTTCACGAGTCAATCGTGTTGTTGCCTATTGTTGTGCCCTTAATCATGGTTTCCTTTTATGATCCGTGAACGTTTTACAAGTTCCTTAAAAACTTGTTGGCGGCTCCCTACTTTGCTTTGTCCATACTCGTTGTCCTTAATCGTATATGTCAATTCCCACTTCCTATGAGTGCCAAGCATATTCACAACATGCTTAACGTAGGCGCACTTCAAACGACGCCTACAATTTGGCGACTCCACTGAGGAGGATTCTTGGTTACTTATCGATTTGATTGATCGGTATTTAATTAAGATGAGTGGATAATACTTGAAAGATTCTTGAATTGTATTCCTGCGATTTAATTGGAATTGTTACATTTGCATATGTTTTTTAGGTTACCTTTTTTTGCCACAATAGTACGTGTTCTACATATGTGGCTAGCCCGAGGGATTTAGGCTCTATCAACCCAAAAAAGATCATGGCAATAAGGGTTCATCCGAGTTTTTAAATCCACCAAAACCATGGAGTCAAGTTCGATTTTATCACGAACTCGCGGAGCCACGACCTGTTGGCATACACCCTCAAGGGAGGCTGCCTTGCTGACGCGTCCAAACTCTTAACCATGGTACCCTTTGACACCCTTTTAAGCTTGACCATATTCGAACATAAAACTTGACTTTAGGTTACGAAATTCATTGCATCATTCGTGACAATGTGCTTATATGTGCATTTTTTGACTTTTTATTTATTTATTCTTATTTCTCTTATCAAACCTTTTTTTTCATTATTAGAGTCCCGGATTTTTATTCCCGTATACTGCACAAGAGTCAACTTGTTTTGGTCATATCCGGAGTTTTATCTTTAGCCTTGGGTTTTATCTTTCATTTGGAATTGGTTTGGTCTCAATCAGAGTCATTGATCAAAAGTTATAACCGATATACTACAGCCTGTCCAGTTTAGGTGTTTTTTTAGCGTCAACTTTCTTTCTCTTTTATATATATATAAATATATATATATATATATATATATATATATATATATATATATATATATATATATATATACATATATATATTTGTGTCAAGCTAGTCTTAGCCAAGTCCTTTAATCCGTATCAACTCGTATAATATAGGATTATAGGTATTTATTTTTATTTTATTTATTTTTTATATCCATGAGTCCTAACTCTTCTAGAATTCTAGTCCTCTTCCTAGTTTCTTGTGAATTTTTGTGTTAACCTTAACATGTGTTCTTTGTCTTTGATTGTGGTTGATCTTATTTATGACAAATGATTGCCAATGGACCGTTTTCACCTAGTAAATAGCATAAACATAAAAATTGGACAAAATTAATAATGTTAGTTTGTCTTTTAGTCTTTCGTGCTATTTTGTCATTGGGTCCTTTGTTTTTCACAATGTCCTCATGTCTAGTCATGCGATCATACCACGAGTCTTAATAAACTCACCTAATCACACATGTTGATTCGTTGCACACACTTTGTCTTCGAGTAATGCACTATATTGTTTATGATCGTATACTATGACCATGCATGCGTCATTTTCCGTCGTAATAGGAATGAATTTCCCATTGGTTTTCAAAATCTTTTCATACACTCTTCCTTTCCAATATTATTATTGAGTCAAAGCTTTAAGTGAGCTCATTTTGTTCTATAATACTCGAGTTCAAAAATCACTAGTTAAGAGTTGGAAGAATAAAGGGAACGTCATTCCTTCCTTCTTTTCTTCCAATCAAAGCATCAACAATAACAAAATTCTTGTTCCTCTTGGCGGTAACAAATAATTCATAAGCAACCATGAAGACGAAGCACAAGACAAGTCTCTATACAAGATTTTATTTTTTTTTCTTCTTTTGTTTCATCCCTTTTCCCCTAATAAGTCTAGCATAGGTTCTCCTTATCCTTATGTCTATATGCCATGTTCCATCATTGAGCATTTCTTTCCTTTGCATTCGATCATGTCATGCGCAAAAAAAAAAAAATAAATAAATAAAATAAAATAAAATAAAAAAATTGTCGAACTGAACACAAGGTATACCAATGATTTGAGGAACCTTTGCAACCCATTCATTCTCCATTAACCATTCAACCACATATTCATTTCTTCATCAATCATTTTGAGCCTCGTCTAATAATTGACCTTTTTTATTCAACCCACATTCACTTAACCCTAGGATGGGAAGGTGTGTAATTGTATAACATTCAAAAAGCAAGTAAAAAAAAAAAGTAGCAAAGCAACAATAAAACTATGTCTAAGGGCAAGTGTTCCAATGTCTTTGATATGAACATGTCTCAAATTGCGTCTCTCATTGAGTGATTGGTACCGTGCCTGAGAAACATGAATGTTAAGTGAGTGATGGACCGCATGATTTGAGATTGCCCACATCGATTCAAAAGAATAGAAAAAAAACGAAAAGCGCAAAAAAAAAAATTAAAAAAAAAAACTTTAATCTTGCAAAATTTAAAATTTTCAAATTCACAATTACACATCTTAGGGATTCTCTCGGGTCTTGATCCTTGTACTCTTTTCTTCTTTAAACCATCAACTTAACCATATTATAACCCTTGAAATATCTCTTTGAGGTGTACATACACTTGTTCAAAGTTCGGCTAGAGCTACGTTAGCCTGATTCCTAACGGATAAGTAAGCAACCTCACATCGAGGTGCGACCACATTCATATTCACATTTATATTCATATCCATGCTTGATCGAGTCAAAGAATATCCAATGCTTACCCCTATCCATCTAGAGATAGACTTGGGGGCTTGAACCCACATCATTTAGCCTACCCAGCCTAAAGAATCATCATCTTTGACTCTTCTCACATATATTTCCATCACCATAACCCTTGCAGCCAGCCTTAGTATCACATTAACACACCTTACTCACACATCCATATCCATGTCATTCTTACCTCTAAGAACCCTTTTTCATGAAATCTTGTTTCAACACTGTGCATGTTTCATCTTCTTTCAAGACAACATTCATTCAAAGAAACATTGTATACTTGCTTAGCTTCCCGACCTGAGCAATGTTCATTGTTTCATGCATCGCATAATGTGCTGAGCAAGATTTATATATCAATGATTTGTAATCATACAAAGCATATCGTTCTTAGCTCCTTGACCTGAGCAACAATCATTGTGCAATAATCACTTCATCTATATACGTGCTTAGCTTCAAGACCTAAGTGACGTTCAAGATCGTTTCTTTACACCATATATGATGCTTAGCTCCATGACCTAAGTTCATTCATCTATCGTGTCACATGATGTAATTTTCCTTAGCCTCCTGGCCTAAGAACATGCATCATGCATAAATTATTTTCAAGACAAGCAATTTAATCCATGCGATTCATTTCGTCTTGCTCAACGAAGAAGGTCAAAACTCTTTCCCTTTCTCATAACTTTTCTTTTGGGGAAATTAAAAAACGTTTTTAAAATTATCTCATCAAGGAAAGTTCGAAAATAAACTTTTTTTTTCACGTCTTTCTTTTACAAGAGAAAGTCGGTACCCTCCACTCATTTCATGACAAAAATGAAGGAATTTTTTTTTTTGCTTTTGCATTTTTGATTGCTTGTGTCAGTGCACACACACTCAAACTATACACACACAATCACAAGTCATACTCATGTCATGTCATGTCGTGTCAAGTCAAACTTGGTAAAGTCAATCATACTCTATAGGAGTCCCTTGGCAAATTTTATTTTGCAGGTCTCAATTACAGCCCACATCCGGGGACAAGCGAATCATCTATAGGCCACGTCCGGGGATATGCGGACCATTTACAGCCCACGTCCGGGGACAAGCGGACCATTTACAACCCACGTTCGGGGACAAGCGAACCATCTACAGCCCACGTTTGAGGACAAGCAAACCATCTACAGCCCACATCCGGGGACAACCAGACCATCTACAACCTACGTTCGGGGATAAGCGAACCATCTACAACCCACGTTCGGGGACAAGTGAACCAATTACATCCCATGTTCGGGGACAAGTGAACCATTTACAGCCCACGTTTGGGGACAATCCAATAACCATCGTTTCATGGCGCAAGGTTCTCGATACACAGAGACTTGCAATCTCATCATCAGACAAGTCTTTCCTCAAGCATGGAAAGCATTATCGGTGGATTTTTTCTTCAAGTATAGAAAACCGCCAAGTCGGCTTTCATCAAGCATGGAAAGTATTATCGGTGGATTTCTTCAAGTATAGAAAAATCGCCAAATTATTCTGTCGGCTTTCCTCAAGCATGGAAAGTTTTATTTGGTGAATTTATTTAAGCATAGAAAAGCGCCAAATTCATATGTCGACTTTCCTCAAGCATGGAAAGTATCATCCGGTAGGTTTCTTCAGGCTTAGAAAGCTACCAAACTCATCAGTCAACTTTCCTCAGGCATGGAAAGTGTTTCAGCGAAACGTGATTTGGTGGATTCCTTCAAGCATAGGAAGCTACCAAGCTCATTTGTCACTGATACACTGGTGTCAGATAAGCGTTCTATTCCTTTACTCTTTTATATGTGGAGCTAACATTTTTCTGCAGGTATCGGCGTATAAAGAGTGATTTAGGATCACAGAACATCTTAAATCATTCTCCGTCCCCATCGACTACTTTGACTATCATTTTCGAAACTGACGTTTCTACAAACTCAGTCAAAGTGGGGGCTTCTGTAGACACCTAAAAATGTCTCCCCAAAACCAAACTCGATGATGAACAACCTTTCACCGCCATTATTGGTCGGGTTGAGTATTTAATCTTGGAGTGATTAAATCCATATTTTCATTTCATAACCCAACCCAAATCCTATCCCATTTCCCCAAACCATATTTTATTTTCCTCTTTTCGTGCCTTTAAACCCAAAATAATTCATTTCGGGTCCTATAAAATCATTCATTTCGTGCCCTTTTTATAAAAACGTTTAGTCCTGTTTATTTTGGTCCATTTTTGGGTTCAATGATTGAATAGTTGGATGGGGCTTTAAAATAGATTTTCAACAATATATTATAAGCTCAAATCCGAGTTATAACAAATAAGTTATGGCCAAAATATTAAATTGAGCCCAAACCGAACCTAAGCCCACGTTACCTACGCCCCAATGATCATGTGGAGGGTCCAAATTATTTAATCCCATTCCTAAACCAATTAGGATTAATTGGAAGCTTATATAAGTTTCTAAAATATCTTAATTATCCTTTTTGAAAAGATAAGATTAAAGAGTTTGAAATTGAATAAAACTTTTCTTTTTGAAAATCCTATTTCTATCCGAATTGAAAGACGTTCAAAGATAGACAGATATTATTTTTGTGCTTCATATTTTTTATCAAAATCTTATATGGTTGGATATCCCTTTAAATTATCTTTCCAATTATATATTATAATATCAATTCCGAGCTATAACGGAAAAGATATGAATGAAATATCAAACTCTATCCAAAACTGACCCCGTCTCACTATTTTGGCCATATCTTTTGTTCTACAAAATATTTTAATCTGATTTTAATTGGATTAGAAAGTAGATTTCAAGATCTTTTTAACGACATATTATTTATCTTATTCAAATTTTTGGATCAAAAGATATGATAAAAACAAAAACCGCAAAAACTGTAGTCTATCGAGTTTTTTTCTGATTTAATTCGGATCTTATCTTGTTTTTTCGACCCTTCTTTTTTCTCTATAAATAGAGGTAATATCTCCCCTTTTTTTCAATCATCAATAATCTTGATCACAAAATAATTCTCTTCTCCCTATTTAGCCTAAATTCTAGCCACCCTATTTTCTCATAATACTTCCCCTAAGCACTCCAAGGAGTCCATACAATACCCAGAGTTCTATACTTAAACCAAGGTGTGAAAGTTATAATTAACTGAGGGTTTGGACCGAGTCAACTCTACTTTTTATTTTATTTAATTATTTCAATTTGATTTATATTTATATTGAAGTTACTAATAGTTTATTCATGATGTAGCAATTCAAGGAAACGCGGGAAGTGAGTAATTAATCACTTAATTACTCTTATTTTTATTCTTGTTGCTAGTATCATGGTTAGGTTGTTTATTATTTGATTTCACTATCGCTATTATTGTTAAATTGCTTCTAATATTAATGTTTATTCTATTATTATTTATTGATCACCATATTGCATGTTTAAAGGGAATATGTAATTGAAAATCACGCCTAATAAGATAATTTGGACGACCGGTTTAGGTTCCTTTTAAATCTTGTTGTTTAATTGAAGTGATCACAATATTTTAGAATTATATGTTGCATTAATATTAAACCAATTTAGCTTAATAATAGTTTGGAGCAAATTGAATATTTTTTTTTGTATGCCTTTGAGATTGCAGGAATCACTATTCACTATAAGAATCGAGTAAAGGCCAATGCGGGCGAATGTGACTCCATGACTCACTTTGTACAATCATCCCCGATCCTCCTTTCGTGGTTCCGAACCATATGGAGTTAATAATCTCATGGATTATGAATGGGGTGTAACCTTCACGGGTCAATCGTTGTTGCATATCGTTGGTCCCTTAATCGTGGTTGCCTTTTATGATCCCTGAACGGTTTACAAGTTCCTTAAAAACTTGTTAGCGGCTCCCTACTTTGCTTTGTCCCTAATCGTTGTTCCTAATCGTATATGTCAATTCCCACTTCCTATGAGTGCCAAGCATATTCACAACATGCTTAACGTAGGCGCACTTCAAACGACGCCTACACTAATACCTACACCCTGGTGTAGGTAGTACTATCTACACCCCTACTATATATATATATACACACACACACACCATATTTCCTCATTTTATAAACTTTCTTTATCATCTTTATTTTGTCTCTTCAAAACCATAATTATTTTTTTCTCTCTCTAAACTTCCAGAGACCACAATTCTTTATTTTCTCTCTTCTAAATCAACCTTGTACTTCTTGTACTACTTCAAAAAAATTGCAAACCGATTGTAATACATCATTGTTATTATCAACGTCACAGAAGTCTTCTCACATTTTTTGCAAGAATCATTTCAGCTAGGGCTGTACACAGTTTGGTCTGGACCGTAACCAAACCAGACCAAACCGCATTTTAGCGGTTTGAAAAAATACGGTTTGGTTTCAATTTTTTGGGAAATACGGTTTGCGGTTTGGTTTGGTTTTTCAAAAATACCAAAGCGTAAACCAGTAAACCGCATATTAATATTTAAATAATTTTTAAATAAATTAAAATAGTTATTATATATTATAAAAAAATAAATAATAAAAAAAAACATGAAAAATCATTAGAAGACTATATGGTCAGTATACTACTATACTCTATACTCTATACTCAATCTCAAATATCAATAATTAAAATTCAATAGGTCATATAACTATAATGTAGTATGATGTAGTATGAATTATTTTTTTGGACAAATGTATTATGTTTTTTTCCACTGTTAATTTGTTATGTATTATTTTTATTATGTGTTATTGTGTTAGCACTTTGCACTTGATTAGTTGGTTGTTATTTTTATTAAAAATTTGTAGTAGAATTTAATCCCTTTGGCTAATTATTTGAACTTTATTATAAATTAATTAATATTTGACAATTTTTAGGAAAAAATGTCATCTCATCATAAACCGCAAACCAAACCGCACCAAACCGCATTATTACGGTTGGTTTGGTTTGGTTTCAATACTAATATGGTTTGGTTTGGTTTGGAAAATTGACCAAACCGTATTTTACGGTTTGGTTTGGTTTAGACTTAAACCACACCAAACCAGACCATGTTCACCCCTAATCTCAGCTCGCCGGAAATATTACTACTATCATAAAATTTGCCTTTTTTTTTGTTCTCTAGATCTATAAAATACCGGTAAGAGTTTTTGATTTTATATATATATATATATATATATATATATATATATATATATATATATATATATATATATATATATATATATATATATATATATATATATCCCTACCCTATAAAAAGTACAAAAGAACTCTTATGAATAGTGTGATGACTTTTTTACCCCTAAAAATGTTTATTTACCCATATACTCTTTTATGTCATATTAACTCTTATGCTTCCGTATTTATTTCTCTTAACTTCTTTAGTCTTCCTTCCCTTCCAACTTCCAACCTTTTCCTTTCTTTTAAACCCCCCTTTCTCTCTCCTTCTTCCTTTACTTCCCTATTGTCTTTCTCTTCTCCATTAAAGCGAAGGAGCCCTCCGTTAAAGCACCTATCGAGCTAAGCCACATGAAGAAGAGGAAGAGGAAGAGGAGAAGGAGGAGGAGAAAATTGTTGAATTTAATGGCAAAACTATTTAACGTAAAAATAATCCTCTTCAAAGGGTGGGGGATCGGAATAGTCTAGATATAACCCACTTTGTTACTATTTTCCTTAAAACAAACACACACACACAAACCCACTGAATTTAATTACCTAATCATCTAATTAGACATTTTTCTTTTGAATGTTTTTCCGTTAAATTTTTAGTTGTAACATTTTAACTTTCACGCTTGTCAATACATAATTTCAATATCTTGTATACCTAATTATAGACATATAAATAATCTAAAGATTCAATAATTAAAACATATATATAAATCAAAATGAATCTAATAAGATCCAACATGACTATTTTGCCCAACAAAAAAAGTCAATAAAAGAAAGATCAATTATTAAAAAAATGAAAAATGTACCAAGCACTCCATGTATTTTTCAAGTGTTGCAACTAAAAGTGACGGATGATATATAATTGTATTTTATAACTCACAACAAAAGCCATATTACACCATAAAAAACTTACAACTAAAAAGTGAATAATGTTTATATATTTTTAAGTGTTACATTTTTATACCTATGCAAGGGTATGATTATAAACAATTTATTTCTTAGTATATGAAATCAAAAGCGTACCCAATAAGTTTTGGGTTTCATGACAAGCTATTATAACTCGACCATAAACATCGATTATGTCGCGCGCAACGCGCGTGTAGACTCTTCTAGTATATATATATAGGGAGTGGATCAAGTAAAAACAAGGCTTAAGCTGAAAACTGAAAACTTTAAATCCTGATCGTATATTATGATCTGATGGCTAATATATCACTTAACTGAATTTATTGAGTGGGATATTATATACGGACTTACGGAGTACTATGCAGATATAATTACTCTCCTCATTCTCTCTCCTCACCCATTCTAGAATTTTGGAGTACGATTTTGCGATTAATTTGCTGCAATTTTATCTGCGATTGTTGTGATTCAACTTGTATTTTGCTTCCAAAGTCTTGTAAGTTTATCCGCCTCTTTTTCTGTAATTATTTTTCGATTTTGGTTAGGTTAACTATCATGTTAATTTGATTTTACTGGTTATCGTACTTACTGATCAATTTGTTTTTCGCTGTTAATTGACACTAGTGGAAAAAATCTCATTCGTAACGGGCTATTTGTAACGGGCAAAGCTTTGCCCGTTACAATTAAGATATTCGTAACGGGCAAAATAGTGTCCGTTACGAATACTTATTTATTCGTAACGGGCAAAATAGTGTCCGTTTCGTAACAGACAAATAAGTGCCCGTTACGAATAAATAAGTATTCGTAACGGACACTATTTTGCCCGTTACAAATAAATAAGTATTCGTAACGGACACTGTTTTGCTCGTTACGAATACTATATTACACGTAACAAATGCCCAAACGTGGCCCAACTGATATAAGGAGCCCAATACTTGGTTTTTTAGGTTTAGCCGTCATTCACCTCCTTCTCTCTCATCAGTCCATCACTCCCTCTCTCTCTCCTCTCCTCTACTCCCCCGCTCCCCGTCGCGTCATTCACCTATTTCTCTAATTTCTTCCACCATGGATGTACAAGTCAAGCAAGAATACGAAGTTCACTTCCAACGAATGCGAGACAGAGCCGTCAATGCTGTTACTACTTCCTCGGCGCCTGCTCCCGTCATTGATCTAAGCGACGAAAAGAGCTTTGAGTTCCTCTAATGGCGGTTTTCCGGTGAAGAAGCAGAAGGTTTTGTTGGTTCTCTTCCGCAGGGGTTTCTAGATCCTATATCGTCATTGCCAGAGTCTTCTTTGCTACTTCTGCCGCCTTTAGCAGCGGTTCCGATGAGTTTGCAGGGGAATAAGCAGTTTTGGAAGGCGTGTGATTATGAGGGTGCTTCTTGTGCTAAGTGGGATAATAATACAGGTAATTTTTTCTTCTGGGTTTGATTTAATTTTTGTTTTTTTTTTTCAGTTGGTTTGTTTTTAGGTTTTTTGTTTCTTGGTGTTGTGTGATTTTTGTTGATATTTAAGGTAATGTGTGTGAAATTCGTTGCTTGAAGTCTTAGAATGTTTTTAATTGAAAGTTGATCTAGGGTTCTTTGAGATCTTTACCGAAATTGATCAATTTATCCCCAATTCGTTTATTTTTAGTGGTAATTTATGGGTTGTTGGTTATTGATTCTCTATGCAAGGTTCTTTCTTTCTGCATTCTTTGGTGTTTTAATCTGATAATTAGTGTTTCTTTAAGGCTAATTAGTGTAGAATTAAGATTTTATCAATAATTGTTGTGTTCTTGGTAAGTACCTGTTTCTTGTGGTGCTTCTTGCGCCTTTATTGCTGATTGTTGCTGCTATAGTTGTTATATTAGCTGTTGCGCGTTCCTTCTTTTCTCTAATGTTGTTGGTGATAAATCTAATTAAAATGGGTTCATTTCTTGGTTAAGCTGACTTTTTGTTTAAGTGTTTGGTTAATCAAAATTATATTTCCCTCAGAAGGCTATATATATATTGCCTATAAACCAACACTACTACTAATAGATAATGATGATGCATATGTTCATTATTGTTTCTCAAGTATTTTCGTCTTTACTTAGTACTTCGTAGTTCCTACTATTCCATATTGTGTGTTTGTGTTTGTGTTTGTGTTTTTTTTGGTGGAATGTGTCAAAGATTAATTAATTTTTTGCTGTGTATAATTCTGTGTGTGTTTGATTCTTTGGTAAGCCTTAATCTTACCAGTAATCTCATTTGGGGTACTATCCCAGAACAGATTTCTCAGAGCTGCTGGTATCCCCTCCTTTCGAAGTATACGCATTTGTTTGATTCTCTGAGCTTCCACATGATCTTATAAAGCTGATTTCGAAGTTTATGCATTTGTTTGATCTCTGGTCTTTTCGAGATAAAGCTGCTAGTATCCCCTCCTTTCGTCGTTCCTATTGTCTTTTTAAGCTTAAATGAATTATTGGGTTTTATGTGTGAAATTTTAATTTGATTCTACTTTGGATGATTGTTGGTATTTTATTGTGTTGCTTTCATTTTTTTTGTTCAGATTTATAGTTTAATAAGCCAAAGCAGAAAAGGATGCGCAAGCCCAGAATGCACTGCCTAATGGAGATGTGAAGGTTAAGGGTGAGCTATAGGTTCTGATATCCGAGAAAAATAAGATTTTATTCACAGTTCTTACAATACGTGTAACTTCAAGGTGTGTCTACGAGTATTATAGTCACTAAATTGTTAGTATAAGTGGCTATTTATACGGTGTGTGGAGGTTTTTGAAACCTAATAGTCTCATGACTCTCAACTTATCTGCTATTTAACATGTGAATATGGATTACCTGTATGCATGTTGTATATCTTTTGGTGTCAAATTGTCAATAATGCTATTAAATCTTCAAATATGCTCTTTAGTGCATAATGGCTTATTTGTTTGGACTTGTCAATGTAGTGAATTAATTGTTGAATTTTGAATGAAGGTGGGAGAATTACATAGGGGTTATATGAGGTGGCAAATTGGTTGTTCAAATTGAATTGGGTTAGGATAATCTGGTAATGAGTTGCTTGGCTGACTTACACTGAGTTTTGGGTATAATTTTTACTATAGACATGATCACAAAATGGTTTAACTAGCATTTGCTAATTTGCTATTACAGAAAAATCAAAGAATTACTAGCGAGGTTGGATTTCTTGTAGCTAGCAATTTTCTTGTTTAAATGTTATCTTGAAGCAGGCATTGTTTTGCAATTGATTTAGTTACTTAGTTCCTACGCTAGTTATTGGCTGCATGAAGTGTAGTAAACTTTATGTGTCTTTGTGTCATGGATGAAGAATATGATCACTACTCATCAGGAAAGAAACCAGGTTTATACAGGTAAGTAGTGATAGATCATATACTACATTAAGTTGAGTGTTGTGAGTATTTGTTAGAAACCTGCTGGTTCTGAATGAATGGATGGATTCATTTGAGTATGATCAGTTTATAAAGTGTCCTTGTTAGGATTACCTTTGATTTTTTTTGAAAGAATGAATGGTTTAAAAGAGTATCATGGGGGGTGTAGACACCCATTTGTGTCTCCCCAAAACCAAACCCAGTGATGAGTGTCTTTCACGTCGAATCGTAATCGAATGAAACGAAAGTGTGGAAAGGTCTAGTGTTGCGGAAAGTTTTATTTCTTTTCTCTTCTCCCTGTTTTTGAAAACTTTATTTTAAGAAAATAGTCAATCCAGTTTGGTTGGTCCATAATATGGGTCCAATAGTAGTATAGTTGGATGGGGCTTGCAAAGACCTTTCCAACGATATATTATAAGCCCAATTCCGATGAATATTGAGAAAATTATGGCCAATTTACTAAATTGGGCCCGGTTTGAGATTTAAGTACGGCCCTATGATCTAGGGGAGGGCCTAATATAATTTATCATTCCTAATGCAATTAGGAATGGTTTTAGTCTTCTAGAATATTCTAGAAAGTTCTTTTCATTCTTAATTCAATTAGGACTCTTCAGAGTTTTAATCAGATCAAATAGCATTTTCGATTGAAATTATATCTTCCAGTACGGTAAGTTTATCAGTTTTTCGAAAACGCGTTGAAAGCCGATTTGGCGTCCAACCCCAGGCCTTGGCGCCTGGACTCGGGATTGGCGCCAGACGCCAGCATTGGCGCCTGGCGCTAGCCACTAGTGCTGGCGCCAAGGTATTTTTGTGGTCTTTAGACTCTGTTTTGATAAATTATCTTTTTTGGATGATTTTTTCTATAAATATCGTATCAAAAATTCCGTTTTCATTCACGGATTGTCAATATTCATTCACCATTCATTCATCTACATCTATCGATTCACCAATTCTCTTTATTCTTAAGTTTTAATAAACTCCGTTTTCAATCATCAACTTTCTTCATTCATTAACCAACTCTCATCAAGATTTTCTTGATTCTTCTCTCTCTCTCTTTTCTAAACTAGCCTTTTCTCAAATAAATAATTCCGCATTCACAAGATCTAGAAACACCTAGCCATATTCGAAGTTGCCTTCGCCCTAGACGTGAAAGGTTTAATTTCTGAGGGTTTGGTCCCAAATCTCTATTTCAATTATTTAATTTAATTGTTTTGATTATTGTTTTCCTTGAAGTTACTAACGTGTGTATTTTGTTATTAGAAAGAGGTACGAGGCATCAAAGTAAGTACTTTAATTGATTTGATTAATTTTATGATGTAGAAATCATGTTTGTATTGTTATTATGATATTCCTAGTATCATGTCTAGGGTAATTTTAATATTAAATATGATTGCTATGATGCCTTTTATTCTCTTCCTAATATTTATTCATGTTAGTATCATGTTAGGGCTAAAGATTTGATTTTTATTGCTTAGTGACATGCTAGGGTTTGTTATTAATCTTGTTAGTATCATGCCTAGGATCTTGCTATTTTTATTATGCTTTAATATTAACATGAACATGATTATGAATATAATTTTTATAATGATTATGAATATTATTATTTTGATGATTATTTTATTTATGATAATTATTTCAATTATTATTAATATGATGATTATTTTCTTTTATAATTATTATCATGATTATTTCAATTATAATTTATTTTTATGATCATGATTATTTTTATGTTGCTTGTTTATTATTTATTGCTTGATAACACCTTTTATTGCATAATAAAGGGAATTTGTACTTGTAATCACGCTTAATAAGATAATTAATAATCTTGTTAGGTTAATTGTGATTATAATTCAAGTGATCGCCAATAATAGTTTATTCGTGCATTAAATTCAACCAACATAGTTTAAACAGGTTTAGGGTTAATCCTATTGATTGTATGTTAATTGGAAAGCGCACATGAATACGAGCAGAATAAAGTAGAGGCCTATTATTAGGGCAGGTTCAATCTCTTTTAGGTTGGATTTGTACCTTCATCCCCGAACCCTTATTTGGTTCATGACCTTATGGAGTTGACGATCTCTGGGATCGTTAAGGGGTGTAACCTTCACCTCGTGAACGGTTTACAAGTTCCTTAAAAACTTGTTGGCGTCTCTTTTGCTCTATCTTTTTCCCTTTTGGACGCCACCGTACTTTAGTGTATGATCACAGTGGGGTTCAAGCTAGTGGGATTTAAAGGCTTGAAATTATTCCCTACAGTTTTTGGCGACTCCACAGGGGAGGATTTCTATTTTAATTCCTGAATTTGTTTCGGCAATGATTTAGAATGAGTGGATGAGACTCGAAAAGTTTTAAGTATTTCATGTGCGTAATTTTGATTAACATTATTGTCATATGCATAAAAAGGTTCTCATTGGAAAGACCATCCGTAATGAGTCAAAAACATAGGATTTTATACGTAGGAAATTTGAGAAATGTCTTTCACAACTAGGACTGAAATAACACCGCGCGAAACTGGATGATTTTATTGAGCACAGAAAGCTGCTGAGGCATGTGGGAAGTAGCGTTAGGGGCCAGAGCTTGGCGCCATACTTTTAGCCGTAGCGCCAGACGCCAGTATTGGCGCCAGGCGCTACAGTTAAAAGTTGGCGCTAGTCTCTGTTTGCTGGCGCCAATTTCCCCCAATACCGAGCCAGAAATATGCGTTCTAATTTCGACCAGTTTTTCGTGTTGTTTGCTCGATCCTGCTTCCTGATTGAATTTTTTCTCACTTTTCTAAAACCCATATGTGTTCTACATATGGACATAACCTTCTGGGAATTCATGCTCTATCTACCCGATTGAACGCTCCTGGCAACAAAGGGTACATCTAAGAGGTTGAATTCACCAAACCATGGAAGCTAGTTTTTCTAAAAAAACTCGCGGTGTTCTATCCACACGCGTTAACCCTTCACGGTTAGGCTTCTACGCAGTGCATCTGAACAATTAACCATGGACCCTGTTTGACTAAACCATATCCCGAACTTTAGAGAACTAGAGCCATGGTTAGGTTGCGAACTCATTGCATCATGTTGTGCCTACTTGACTAATTGTGCATTATTTGTTGTGCATATATATCCTATGCTCCTCTTAACCGTTTGTTGATTTGTGTTGAGATTATAATTAATGACTTAAAGAACTTTGCCTAATTAATTAATTAATTTGAGTTAATAATGTCCCTTTTTCTTCTTTTAATCGGAATTGACCTAGTACGACTTTAGGCATACCCCAGTTGACTAATAATATCGAAAACAGTCCCAGACCGAGGCTCCAATATTGGTGCCAAAATCTGAGCTGTAGCGCCAGACATTTACTAAAAAGTCTGGCGCCAAGCACCATATTGTGACGCCAGTTCTGTCGCTTGACCGACTATTCGAATTATTTGTCGAGTCATCACCTAGGGTCTAATTAACCAGTTTGCTAATTAATTCGGTTAATTTTCGCTATCAATAACACCTCGTCAAGTCATTAATCGAGTCTTGGTCAAATAGTCTTGCCACATGGTCATGACACGAGTCTTAAAGTACCATCTACACTCACTAGTCTTAGCACACACTTTGAGCACATGTCACCATGGCCATGTCTTAGGTTCATGCATGAGTCGGTCTTTTCCGTCATTTGAGTTGGGGGGTACATTCTATTCCTAATTCTTCATATCCCTCCATCTAAATCTTTCTTCACATTCTTCTATTTTTCTTCACCTCCTCCATTCATTGCATGTTGAATAAAGTTTGAGTCAAATAATTAACAATAAGTATCCCCAAATTCCTTTCCCACAATACTTGGTCGAGGAGAGAAGGGAGATTAATCAAGGACAACTTCTTTATTCAAGTCTCGCTTTTTGATAAACCGATTCGTCAAAAGAGGAAGGCTAAGAAGATAATGGCAACTCAAGAAGAAGTCAATGAGCTTAGGAACCAATTGGTTACCATGACTAAAACACTGAAGTTACTCACACTCAAGATCGATGATCCTGTGAAGCAACAACGGATGGACCTCATGCAAGAAAGCTTGAGCAAGCTATCTAGTGACACAAATTTCAGGGCATGAGTTCACAAGGGGTCTCGCTGGACAAAGAACTTCTTCCGCATAAGTTCAACGCCACTGACATCCCAAAATTCAAGGCAACAGACAACCCTTAATTCCATCTAAGAGCTTTTGAAACTATAATGAGCATTAAGGGTATCGATAAGAAGGTTTTCCCCTCTCTGTTCCCACTATCTCTTGAAACCGTTTGCCAACAATGGTTCTTCTCCCTTGACAAGGAGAAAACCTCTACCTGGGAATCGATAGCAAACGCTTTCGTTGATAGGTACAAGTGCAATATTCAAGTTGAAACCGATCATAGACAACTTGAGATGCTAAGACAAAAAGAGAATGAAGGCTTTACTTCTTTCTTTAATAAATGGAGAGAAACTTCCGCCAAGATGATTGAGGTCCCCACCGAAAAAGAATCCGTGAGGATGTTTATCAAGAATCTCCAAGAAAAGTATTCAAAGCACTTAAAATATCAACACAACTTGAATACCTTCAAGGCCGTCTATGACATAGGTATCGAGATCGAAGATGACCTCGCAAAGCAAAAAGCTACTAACAATAGCAACCACGGTTGCTGGAAAGGAAAGAAGAGCAACAATCCTTCTTCTTCCGAAAGCGCCCACTCTAGTAATAATGTTAGTACCTTTGACCATAATGATGTCTTAGCCGTGGACAATCAAGGATATAAAAGGAAACCCAGGCGAGAGTTCACATCCATTGGAATGACCTACGATGCTTCTTTCGATCGTCTCTATGATCGAGGATTAATCAAGCCTATTGGTCCTACCGAGGATCCAACACCAAAAAATCGATCTTCGAGATGGAATCCAAATTCCTATTGCAAGTACCATCGAGGAAACGGTCATACCATCGATGAATGCTACAGGTTTCAAAATCTCATTCAAGATCTCATAGAAGCAAATAAGATCCCATTGCCTCTAGCTAGCGAGAAGACTGGATGATGTCGGAGCAAACAACACAAGACAAGAGGCGAGCTTCAATGACAAGATTTCATGACCTCTTTTGTCTATTTCTTTTTCATTTTTTCCTTTCCCCAATAAGTCTAGCATAGGCACCTTTTCTTTTCCTTTAGATTAATTTTGTAGTCTTTTTTCCTTTTCTTTTAATAAAAATGAGCATTTATTTCCTTACATATGATCATTTCATTGCATTGCATTAAAAAAAAAATATCCATGTCGAATTAAGCACAAGGTATACCAATGATTTAAGGCACCCCTTGTAGCCACATCATATCTCCTTTCACCTTTCAAATTTACAATCCTTTCTTCATAAACCACTTTGAGCCTCGTCTAACGATAGACCTTTCTTTTTTTTCAATTCACATCTATCTAGCCTTGGGATGGGATGGTGTACAACTTGTGCAATTTTCAAAGAACATAGCTTGAGTGATTCAAAAAATTAAAATAGCAAAAATAAGCAAAAGCAAAAAATAATAAATAAAAGTGCAAGTGTTCCAATGTCTATGATGTGAAAATATCTTTGATATGAGCACGTCTCCGATTGCGTCTCTTATCGAGTGCTTGGTACCGTTCCTGAGAAACATGAATGCCAAGTGAGTGATAGACCGCATGATCGGGATTGCCCACACTTATTAAAATAAAATAAATGCTAAAGCAAAAGATAAACAAAGAGCTAAAAAAAAAAGAGTAGAAAACCTCAAGCATGAAAATACAAATATTCAAAAGCGAGGTTGCACACCTTGGAGGCTTATCTAGGGTCTTGAGCCTTTATCCTCTTCTTCTTCAAACCTTTAGCCTAACCACGTTACAACCCTTAAAAGACCTTTTTTGAGGTATACACACTTGTGCGAGCTGAGGTTTGGCTAGACCTACGTTCGGCCTGATTCCTAACGGATATGTAAGCAACCTCACATCGAGGTGCGGCCATAATAAACATGCATTCATATTCACATTCACACACTTACACCATGATCATATCAAGGAATTCCCTTTGCTCATCCCTTTTCATTTAGAGCTAGACTTGGGGGCTTGATCCCTATATTATTAGCTTTCCTAGCCTAAGAGTCACCACCATTTGACTCTTTTCAATATATTTTTCCACACATTTAGCTCTTGCAGCCTAACTTTAGTGTCACTATCACACACATCACGCATACATGACCAAATATATTTCCCTTAGGAACCCTTTGTCATGAAATCTTAACACAACGCTGAAGCATACCTTATCATATCAACATCACTCATAATTGTCATTGCATCACGAAGTAAGAAGTGCTTAGCCTCCATGCTTAAGTTACCCAAATACTTTCATCATTGAGTCAACCATTGAGATAGCCTAGGATGAATTAATCCTTGAACCTTGAGAGATAGTATCAAACAACATTTGACTAAGCTCATTCAACATGCATCTTTAAACTTTTGATTTTCTTTTTCACGACTTTCTTTTTCGGGAGAAAGTTGGCACCCTCCACAAAATTGACGGAAATTTTTGCTTTTTTGCTTTTTTGCTTTTTTCGAGTCGCACGATCACATTACAATGCACACACGAGTCATGTACACATTGAGTCATGTCGTGTCATATCACTTTGATTTGAGTCTAACACATGTGTCATTACACTTTGAGTCGAGTCAATCTCGAGTCAGTCAATCACAAAGAGTCAAGTTTATACCTTGAGTCGTGTCAAGTCGATGAGTCAAGCAATGTTAAGCCTTAGGTCAACCCTAAGATAATTTAAGAAATTGGCAAAGTTCTATAGTAAAAAATAAATACAGGTGCAGCAGAACAGGGAAGACCCTACTCCAGCGCCTGGCGCCAGAGATATCTCAGCAACGACAGAGCTCGAAGCCTCCCAGAAAGGTGATTTCGACCTCATACATCAATTTCGGGTTCCTTGGTACGCCAGTTAGCCCCTATAAGCAATTTGACATGATTAAGTAGTCGGTTTGATTACAATTACAATAAGTGATCGATCTGACGAAGATCGTCTCACTTAGCTTAAGCGCCTAAAACATTGGCTCATTACAATCGGTTCAAAAGCAAGCACTTAAACGACAATATTTCCAAATATGGATTGTTGCGCATTGTTATTAAACGACAAAGTTTTCCGAAAATTGGATTGTCATCCCCAACCGACAATATTTCCAAAAATGGATTGTCGTGCATCTTCTACAAACGACAATTTTTCCAAGATTGGATTGTCATCTCTGGCAAGGTTTCCAAGCGTGGATTGTTGTGCTCCTTCTTTATTGGCAAGTTTTTCCAAGTTCGGATTGTCACACATTCATCAGATCGCTGGCAAGTTTTCCGAAATTGGATTGTCATACACCCATTTCCCTATAGCAAAATTTCCTAAAGGATTGTCGTAGGTCTCTACTTCTCATAAATTTCGGCAAAAGTTCCTCAACGTGGATTGTCATTCATTTCAGCAAGTGGCAAATTTTCCCGAAGTGGATTGTCGGTCGACTCTTTTTTGCAAATGTTCCAAGACGCGGATTGTCAATAGTGGCAATATTTTCCCAAAAGGATTGTCGCATAGCGTTGACAAATTTCCAAGGTGGATTGCTTGCAAGAGTTATATTCCAAGATGTGGATTGTCGATCGTAGCAAAGTTCTTATGAATGATTGTTACGAAGCATTGGCAACTTTTCCAAAGATTGGATTTTGGCAAATTTTCCGAGGTACGGATTGTCGCTTCATCATGGCAACATTTGCAAGGATGGATTGTTACGAAGAATTGACAACTTTTCCTAAATCGGATTGTCATACATCATACAAGAGTTGTGTTGGCAACTATTCCCAAAGAAAAGAGGATTGTCATCACAGTAAAAGCACCGACATACTGGTTCACAAGCAGCAGAGCGCCGACGTACAGGCATAGCAAAAGCAGAGTTCAGGCGAACTTTTAAAGATCGACAGGCGTGGATCTTCGGTATTTTCCTTTAGGAAATTATCGCATCAAATGAGGATGACTTCAAGAGAAGATATCTTCGGCGGAAAGTTGTCATGGACAACTGAAGGTAATTTTAGGGCGAAATTGTCTTCGATCATAGTTCCTAAGGCATGGAAGATGATTATAATGTGGATGAGAATTATTTCAAGAGAAATAATTTTCGATGATATTCCCTTGGACGCGGAATATTATCATTGCGGGGAGGATCGTTTCAGGCGAAGCAATCTTCTAATTTGGAAGCAGTTACAGGCGTAGCGGTTTTCAAGCGGGATGACATTCTCTAGCTTGCAGGAGGTCATCAAAACAACAACAACAGCAATCGGTTACTTTCAGAGACGTGTGCTCGACGGTGCAAGATACGCGTTTCTTAACTCTTTTATATGTTTAACTAATGCTAGTTTGCAGGTATCGGCGTTACAAGATTGGTTTAGGATCGCAGAACATTCTGAATCATTCTCCGTCCCTATCGTTACTTTGGCTTTCGTTTTCGAAACTTGCGTTTCTCCAAACTCAGTCAAAGTGGGGGCTTCTGTAGACACCCATTTGTGTCTCCCCAAAACCAAACCCAGTGATGAGTGCCTTTCACGTCGAATCGTAATCGAATGAAACGAAAGTGTGGAAAGGTCTAGTGTTGCGGAAAGTTTTATTTCTTTTCTCTTCTCCTTGTTTATGAAAACTTTATTTTAAGAAAACAGTCAATCCAGTTTGGTTGGTCCATAATATGGGTCCAATAGTGGTATAGTTGGATGGGGCTTGCAAAGACCTTTCCAATGATATATTATAAGCCCAATTCCGATGAATATTGAGGAAATTATGGCCAATTTACTAAACTAGGCCCGGTTTGAGTTTTAAGTACGGCCCTATGATCTAGGGGAGGACCTAATATAATTTATCATTCCTAATGCAATTAGGAATGGTTTTAGTCTTCTAGAATATTCTAGAAGGTTCTTTTCATTCTTAATTCAATTAGGACTCTTCAGAGTTTTAATCAGATCAAATAGCATTTTCGATTGAAATTATATCTTCCAGTACGGTAAGTTTATCAGTTTTTCGAAAACGCGTTGAAAGCCGATTTGGCGTCCAACCCCAGATCTTGGCGCTTGGAATCGGGATTGGCGCCAGACGCCAGCATTGGCGCCTGGCGCTAGCCACTAGTGCTGGCGCCAATGAGCCAGGGTTGGCGCCAAGGTGTTGTTGTGGTCTTCAGACTCTGTTTTTATAAATTATCTTTTTTGGATGATTTTCTCTATAAATATCGTATCAAAAACTCCGTTTTCATTCACGGATTGTCAATATTCATTCACCATTCATTCATCTACATATATCGATTCACCAATTCTCTTTATTCTTAAGTTTTAATAAACTCCGTTTTCAATCATCAACTTTCTTCATTCATTAACCAACTCTCATCAAGATTTTCTTGATTATTCCCTCTCTCTCTTTTCTAAACTAGCCTTTTCTCAAATAAATAATTCCGAATTCACGAGATCTAGAAACACCTAGCCATATTCGAAGTTGCCTTCGCCCTAGACGTGAAAGGTTTAATTTATGAGGGTTTGGTCCCAAATCTCTATTTCAATTATTTAATTTAATTGTTTTGATTATTGTTTTCCTTGAGGTTACTAACGTGTGTATTTTGTTATTAGAAAGAGGTACGAGGCATCAAAGTAAGTACTTTAATTGATTTGATTAATTTTATGATGTAGAAATCATGTTTGTATTGTTATTATGATATTCCTAGTATCATGTCTAGGGTAATTTTAATATTAAATATGATTGATATGATGCCTTTTATTCTCTTCCTAATATTTATTCATGTTAGTATCATGTTAGGGCTAAAGATTTGATTTTTATTGCTTAGTGACATGCTAGGGTTTGTTATTAATCTTGTTAGTATCATGCCTAGGATCTTGATATTTTTATTATGCTTTAATATTAACATGAACATGATTATGATTATAATTGTTATAATGATTATGAATATTATTATTTTGCTGATTATTTTATTTATGATAATTATTTCAATTATTATTAATATGATGATTATTTTCTTTTATAATTATTATCATGATTATTTCAATTATAATTTATTTTTATGATCATGATTATTTTTATGTTGCTTGTTTATTATTTATTGCTTGATCACACCTTTTATTGCATGTTAAAGGGAATTTGTACTTGTAATCACGCTTAATAAGATAATTAATAATCTTGTTAGGTTATAATTCAAGTGATTGCCAATAATAGTTTATTTGTGCATTAAATTCAACCAACATAGATTAAACAGGTTTAGGGTTAATCCTATTGATTGTATGTTAATTGGAAAGCGCACATGAATACGAGCAGAATAAAGTAGAGGCCTATTATTAGGGCAGGTTCAATCTCTTTTAGGTTGGATTTGTACCTTCATCCCCGAACCCTTATTTGGTTCATGACCTTATGGAGTTGACGATCTCTTGGATCGTTAAGGGGTGTAACCTTCACCTCGTGAACGGTTTACAAGTTCCTTAAAAACTTGTTGGCGACTCTTTTGCTCTATCTTCTTCCCTTTTGGACGCCACCGTACTTTAGTGTATGATCACAGTGGGGTTCAAGCTAGTGGGATTTAAAGGCTTGAAATTATTCCCTACAGGGGGTAATTTTAGAAATGCACTCAGCTAACTCTCCCTCCCTCTAGCTATTGATTTCAATTTGGCTCATCTTGTACATAGTTATAAGCTCGAGTTGTGACCTTAATTATGTATGAAACCCAACCTTTGCAGTAGACCCTGATCAGTTCCCTCTTCATGAATTTTAACCTATGAGGGTAAAAGTCAAATGCTGAGAAGTGAGGAAGCGATACAGTGCTGCAATGTCTTGTTTGAGTTAACTTCCCTTGCTCAATACATATTATGTTGCTCCATTAAACTAAGTATTTGTCATATTATCGCATTTTAGATGCTCAAGAAATTATGGTGCTTCCTTCAGTAACTACTTTGAACACCCAGCTTTATTACTCATGGACTTTTGACCTCTTTATCAAAAGCTCAGTCATTTGTCAAGTGGTTATGAAGACAAAATAGTGTATATATATCTCACTTCTTTTCTTGTCCTGTTTTTTCATCATAAAGTAACAATAGTCAGTAGCTTGGTTTCCATTCATATACAATGTTATTAACACAATCGAAATTTAACAGCAATAAGGGTGCTTCAAAGGATCCTGAAAACGGAAAAGAAGTCAAGGTACTGGCACAATTTGGCACTGCAGAATATCTAATTGAATAAGAGTATAAGAGATCCATAGAGGTACTAGTTATACTCCCTCTAACCTCTTATAAATCTTTTTGTTAGCTTTGGTAAACAAATATCTAATATCTTGCTTTAAATTTCAAAGTTAATACTTTGTCCATTTGTCCCTGTGCTGAGCTGCTTCTCAGTTCCCTCTTATGGGTTGCTGCAGGTTGCTGTTGCTGCTATTGGTTGCTGCTCCTTGGTTGCACTGATACTGTTGCTTTAGGATGTTGTGGCTCACTCGATGTCAATTCCTTCAAACATGGTTGTTGCTGCTATTACTATGCTCTTGGGCTGCTGTTTTTTCGTATTCCATTATGTTCTTGGATTTTTAATCATTAGCTTTTTAAAATTTACAAGATTATAAGAATTTTTTGAGATGTAAATTAAAAATTTTGTGTGCCATGTTTTGACAATATGTTTGTGCCTTTGTGTTATGAAAACCAATATTTGGGATTTTGTTGTAAGTTAATTATTATAAATGATGATTTAGGATGTGAATGGAAAAAATAAAAGGGGTATTTGTAACAAGCACCTATTGTGCCTGTTACAAATACCCCTAATATTTTGATTCTTTAAGCCATTATTTGTAACGGGCAGTCAAACTGTCCGTTACAAATAGCCTGGTATTTGTAATGGGCAGTCAAAGTGTCTGTTACAAATACCAGGATATTTGTAACAGGCAGTCAAACTGTTCGTTACAAATAGCCTGGTATTTGTAACGGGTAGTCAAAGTGTCCGTTACAAATACCTGACTATTTGTAACGGGCAGTCAAAGTGTTCGTTACAAATACCTGACTATTTGTAACGGGCACTTTGACTGCCCGTTACAAATAAGTGGTTATTCGTAACGGACAAGTGCCCGTTACAAATAATATTTTTATCCGTAACGGCCGTATTCGTAACGCCCGTTGCCCGTTACGGATAACCTGTTTTTGCCCGTTACGGATAGGCTTTTTTCCACTAGTGTGATTTGTTTCTTTCCTTTGATTGTTAATCAATTTGTTTGTCGATTGTTCAATTCCTGTGATGTTTAGATTCTTTGCATCAGTGTGAATTTTGTTAATTTTTAGTGTAATTCTGCTAAAATTAAGCTGAAATAAAATTATAATGGTGGAATTCCAATTATCCAAAGTGGCTAGTTCTTAGTGTAATTTAATGATTATTTGAGATTTCAGATTTTTGATCTTTGTAGAAGCTAATGTTACAACAATTTTTCAAACGATCAAGTAAAAATTTTTGCATCTCTACAAGTCAAAGTTCTTATCTCTCCTATTTTTTAAATTAATTTTTGCGTTTATAATATTCCTATCAGTTTATGATTATTTGAGTAAATGAGTAATTCTTTAAGATTAAAAAATTGTTCACATTAGTATTTTTATGATTATTAGAGTTTCTCAATCATTCCACTGAAATACCTCGCACTCTGTCCTTCAATGCTGCAATTGTCTCTCCAAGGCTCCAAGGCTCCGAGGCTCCTAGTTTGAAGACTTTTGATCTGACATTCTTATTAAAAGACCTTGCTACTTCTTGCTGGTATGCTGCCATCCTCATTTGTGCATCTTCTCTAAGTTCTTCCACTGTGTCTAGGTTGTGAATTAATTCTGCTTGGTTCCTTTCTTATGTCATTAACCATACCTTGTTGTGGGGACTTCTACCTCTGTTGGGATCACTACTTCACATCCGTACACCAACGAGAATGGAGTGTGGCCTGTAGCGCCTTTTGGAGTTGTTCTATCTGCCCACATTATGTTGGGTAGTTCGTCTGCCCATTTCCCTTTGGCTCCTTCTAGCCTTTTCTTCATGTTATCTATAAGGACTTTGTTGCTTGATTCTGCCTGTCCATTTGCTTGTGGGTACCTGGGTGTAGATGTGATGAGGGAGATGTTCCATTCCTTACAGAACTTGGTGGTCTTATTGCTGATGAAATGGGATCCATTGTCTGTAATTATCTATGCTGGTACCCCGAATCTACTCAGAATGTTTCTTTTTATAAACGAGATTACATGCTTATCCTTGATTTCCTTGTATGCTTCTGCTTCGATCCATTTCGAAAAGTAGTCTGTCATTGCTAAGAAGTATACTCTCTGTCCTAATGATGGAGTAGCTTTACTGTATCCATTCCCCACTTCATGAATGGCCAAGGTGTCAATGTTGGATGTAGCTCTTCTGATGGCCTGTGTGTCAAGGATGCGTGCTTTGGGAATGCTAGGCATTTCTTGGCGAACTTTGCTGCATCCTTTCTCATGCTGGGCCAGTAGTATCCCATTCTGAGTGCTCTGTTGGCTAGGTTCCTTCCTTAGGAATGATTTCCAAATTCTCCGCTGTGTAAGGATTGTAAGACCTGTTGAGCTTCTTTTTCTTCTAGGCATCGTAAGAAAGGTCCTGCTGCAGATTTCTTGAAGAGTACATTGCTGATCAGACAGTACTTGGAGGCTTTCTGAGCAAACGCTTGAGCCGCTACCTTCCCTGTTTGTTTTGTCTTGCCAAAGAGGTATTCTTTCAGTGGTGTTGTCCAGCTGTTGTCTTCCTCTTTTGTAAGGTTTGTTTGAACTTCGTAGACATTCATTGTTGATTCTTTCTATATGGCTGGAGAGAGTACGTGCACTAGAGGGATAGTTCCAAATTCCTCAGGGTTGATGTTTGATCCCAAGTTTTCCAGGGCGTCTGCTTCAGTGTTCAAGTTTCTGGGTACTTGTTCTATTTTGAATTCCTTGACTCTTTAATGAGCTTCTTTGCGACTTCCAGGTAGGCTATCATTCTGGCATCCTTTGCTGCATATTCTCCGTTGATTTAGTTTACCATGAGCAAGGAGTCTGAAATTACCTCTAGATGTTGTATCTTCATGTCCTTTGCAATGGTTAATCCTGTGATTAGTGCTTCATATTCAGCTTCATTATTGGTAGCCTTGAAATTGCACCCTTATTGCCTGTGCTATCTTGTCTCCTTGGGGTGATGTCAGTACTACCCCCAGGCTTACTCCACGTATGTTTGTTGTGCCATCTGTATTGAGTATCCATTTCTGTGTAGCTTTTGGTTCCTGTAGCGCCAGTACTTCCTTCTGTGCTTCTTCTTCAAGGGTAGGGCTGAAGTCTGCTACGAAATTTGCCAAGGCTTGTGATTTGACTGCCGTCCTGGGTTCGTACTGTATATCGTATCTGCTCAAGTGTAAGGCCCATTTCTCCATCCTTCCTGACATCTCTGGCTTTCTCATGATAGCTCTGATGGGATAATTGGTACGTACTCGTATGGAGTGGCTTTCAAAGTATGGGCGTAGCTTTACTGAAGCAATGAATAAGGCTAAAATGATTTTCTCTAATGATGCGTACCTCGTTTCTGCACTGAGTAAGGTTTTGCTTACGTAGTAGATTGAGAACTGCTCTTTGTCTTCCTCTCTTGTGAGAACTGCGCTGACTGTCCCTTCAGACACTACGAGGTACAACTGGAGTGGCTCCCCTTCTTTGGGTTTGGAGAGAATCAACGGGTTGGCTAAATATTCTTTCAGCTTCTGGAATGCTTCGTCGTGCTCTTGTTCCCACTTGAATTCCTTATTCTTCTTTAGTACTTCGTAAAAGGCTTTGTTCTTGTCTGAAGATTTTGAGATAAACCTGTTCAATGCTGCAATTTTCCCTGTTAAGCTTTGTACATCCTTCTTGAATTTTTGTCGCTCTAGGTCTAGGATGGCTTTGACTTGGTCTGGGCTGGCTTCTATTCCTCTTTGTGTGACCATGTATCCTAGGAACTTTCCTGACTGTACTCCAAACATACATTTTGTGGGGTTTAACTTCATGCCGTACTGCTTTAAGATGGCAAATGCTTCTCTAAGGTCTTTGACGTGATCTTCTGCCTTTTTGGACTTAACTACCATGTCATCTATGTAGACTTCCATTGTGTTCCCAATCTGTTCTTCGAACATCTTGTTCACCAACCTCTGGTATGTTGCTCCTGCGTTCTTCAATCCAAAAGGCATTACCTTATAGCAGTATATTCCGTGACTGGTAATGAAAGCGGTTTTCTCCTAGTCGTCCTTGTGCATGAGGATCTTGTTGTAACCACTGGAGACGTCCATAAAGGATAGCAGCTCGTGCCCTGTTGTGGCGTCTACCATGGCATCAATATGAGGTAAAGGGAACGAATCTTTTGGGCACGCCTTGTTGATGTCTGTAAAGTCTATGCAGATTCGCCATTTTCCGTTCTTCTCCCTGACTACCACTACATTGGCGAGCCATTCTAGGTACTTTACCTCTCTGATCTTCCCAGTCTTCAGTAGGTTTTGAATTTCCTTATTGATAATCTTGTTCCTTTCTGGTGCAAATTTCCTTCTCTTCTGTTTTACTGTTGTATGCATTGGATCCACGTTCAACTTGTGAGTAATTACGTTTGGAGAGATGCCTTTCATGTCTTCATGGGTCCAAGCGAATACATCTTTCTCTTCGTCTAGAAAGTCGTAAATTTGTTGTTGGAGTTCTGCCTTCAACTCTGATCCTATTTAGACTTTTTGATCAGGATGTTTGGGGTTCAACTGGACTTCTGTAGCTTCTTGTTCTTCTGCTATGCTCAACTTTTCTTGGCTCAGCTGACCCTCTGATTGCTATGCTGAACTTTTTTCTGCCGACGTTGCTTTCAGTACTATCTTGTAACACTCTTTAGCTTCCTTAGGATCTCCTCTGATTTCTTGAATACCCCACCTAGTAGGGAACTTAATGACTTGATGGTACGTAGAAGGGATGGCTTTCATCTCATGTATCCAAGGTCTGCCTAGAATCATATTGTAAAAAGATAGAGTATCAACCATAAGGAACTAGACCTGTAGGTTGATCCCTTTTGCGTATGTTGCCAATGTAATCTCTTCACTTGTCTTTTTGGTTTCCCCACTGAATCCCACTAAAATTGTTGACTTGTTGACGATGTTCTTCTCATCTATGTTCATATGTTTTAGGGTGTCAAGCATGATGATATTTGCAGAGCTTCCATTGTCAACTAGGATTCGTTTGATCATGCAGTTTCCCACTAGGAGTGAAATCACTAGACCGTCATGATGGCCTTCTACTGCATCGCTTTCTTCAAACATGATGGGGATGTCTATCTTAGATTTCTCCCTCTTGTCTGGTTGATCCTTGTTACTTTCCTTTGCATGTCACTTTGCTGCTGAATATGTTAAACCGCATACTTCTGATCCTCCTGATATGAAACAGATGGTTTTGACAATTGGAGGCGGAGGAGGAGGACCTCCTTGCTTAGACTCTCTCTCCTTCCTTGAAGCTTTAGATCTATCTGACAGGAGCTCTTTGAGGTAGCCTTTCTTCAGCAAGTATGCGACTTCCTTTCTGAGCGCGACGCATTCGTCAGTAGTGTGACCGATATCTGAATGGAAATCACACCATCTGGATGGATCTTTCTTCTCTCCAAGCCTGTCACTCTTCCTAGGCCACTGCACAGTATCTCCCATCTTATTTAGGGTCCTAATTACTCCTGCAGGGTTAACGTTAAAGCAATACTCATGTAACTTAGGTGGGAGTTTAGGATCCTCCCTCCAATCAGAAAATTCTTCTTCGACAGCATTGATTGTTCCCTCGTCAAAGCGAGAACGCTGATACGGCTTGAATCGATGGTCCCTTCTGGGAAAATTGTTGTTCCTTCTTGACTGGCGATCTGGCTCGGGAGTCTTTCTTGCATATGCATCTTCCTCAAATCTGACTTGAGCCATAGCTTTGGCTTGCACATCTTCAAAGGTTGTACAGGGATATTTAGTCAACTCCTTGTAGAGCTCACTATGGTCTAGCAATCCTCTTCTGAACGCTTTGATTGTTGTGGGAGCATCACACTTATGTGTTCCATTCTTCTCCTTGTTGAACCTGTTAAGATAATCTCTCAAGGATTCACCATGTCTCTGCACAACGCGGTACAGATCTGAAGATTGTTTTTCGATTTTCCTGCTGCTGGCAAATTGGATCTTGAATAGGTTCACCATTCCTGCAAAAGATCGAATAGTCCCATTATCTAAATTAATGAACCAGGTTAGAGCTGGACCTGATAATGTGGCTCCAAAGCGTTTGCACATGATAGCCTCTCTGATGTCTCTAGGGATTGAGCTTGTCATCATTTTCTGTTTGTAGAGGGACACGTGCTCATCAGGGTCTGTTGTTCCATCGTACATAGTCATATTGGGCGTGTTTAACCTCTTTGGGACTTCTACCATGGCGATCTCTTCTAAGAATGGGGATTCTATATAGCCATCTGCTGCTTCTTCTTCCATGGGTTTCGGCATTCCAGGGATTTTGGCTATTTTGGCCTCGATTGTCTTGAGGTATTCCTTGACCATCTTTTCTACTTTTCCCTCTTCGGCTCTTTCCTGACTGTCCTTCTTGGGGGTTCTTGCATCCAAAGAGTCTAGATCCTGGATATCATCCCTGTTGTTGGATCCTTTTTCCCCGTTAGGGGTGTGAAAGGTTCCGGACAAGTCAAGCTGCATGGCTATGCCTTCAGTGTTCTTTCTGGTGTTAATGGTTTTGGATGCAACTGATTGTATTTGGCTACGAAGAGCTTCATTTTGTTTGGTAAGGCTGGTGAGTTTGGCTTCAGTTTGGATCTTTTGAGCCAGCACCATTTCAATTAGGCTTTTCTGCTGGTCTAAAGTTTGGCGGAATGCATTCATTCCTTCATTAGTTTCGGCAATGGTAAAAGGAATTGGTTGCCTAGTCATGGTGTTTGTCTCGGTTTTTTGGCGAATTGGTAGGTTAATTGATTATCAGCCCCACGGTGGGCGCCAAATTGTTTAGGCAAATCTCAATAAGGACATTTAAGAATTTGCTAGGTTTTAGGGGTAACAACAATCATTCTACCAATAGCATATGAAATAACTAAGAACGATAATAAACCAACAGGTAATCAATAAATAAGCAGTAAATATCCAATTATATAAAGAAGATGAGTTTAGAAATACAATACTGAGTAAGGATATGCCTCCTTGTTCAATAGAGACGCGGTTCCTTAGATAAAAGTAGTGCAAATTGTTTATATTTATGTATATGCGAACGTACATGATTGTTCAAATGTCTAATTCTTCTTATTTATATCTAGGGATCTCTAGGGTTTACAAATATATTCAGAATATCCTTGAAATGCATAAGATCTTCTTGATTTATCTTGTTTCCTGCTCTGTAGGTGTATCTTTTGCAAGTATCTCCTTGATTGATATGCTTGATGCTGCTTTCCTTGTTTATTTCAATCAAGCCGTTTTGCATATTCTTGCTGACTTATTGACCTTGGATTGATGCCCTAGGTGTAATGGGTCGTGTGATAATACGAGCCCAACACACTCTATCCTTCAATGCTGGCTTTAATACTGCAGTTCCGTTTTATGCAGTACGAGTAACCTTCACTTTGCTTTCTAGTTTTAATGTTGGTGGGGGGTGCCTTGAAGTCATTTTTGCTTCATCTTATTTGGTGGCAACCTTTATTTGACCTCCCTGATTTTGTGCAATAATATGAGTTAATAGCTATATTATTTTTGTGTGCCGAAAGCCTATTAGCTCAACTGGTCGAGCATTGTGCAATATTGCACATGATGTGGGTTCGAATCCTACATAGGTTTAATACTTTATTTTTATTTATAGTGGCTTTTTTTTTCAATATAAAGTAACATCTTATATACTTACCTTATCTTGATATAGTGACTTTTATTTACATATATAGTCACTTCATAATGACCTTATTTGTATAAATAGTGACCTTATTTTTGTATACAATGACTGTCGTGTAAATGTCATTAATATTAATATAGCTAACTTATTTTGTATATAATAATTTCCGTGTAAACGTCGTCAAAATTGATATAGTTACCTTTATTTATATATATAGTGACCTCCTTGCAAACATCATCAAAATTGATATAGTTACCCTATTTTTGTATGTAGTGACCTTTGTGTAAATGTTGTCAAACTCATATAGTTACCTTAAGTTTATATATAGTGACCTCTATATGTAAATGTTGTCAAATTCATATAGTTATCTTAAGTTTATGTATAGTGACCTTTATGTAACTATTGTTAAATTGATATAATTATCTTACTTTTAGATTTAGTGACCTTTGTGTAAATATTGGATATACTTGCCTTAATTTATATATAGTGACCTTTATTTTAGTGTTGTCAAATTGATATAATTATTGTATATAATGACGACCTTTGTGTATATATCGTTAAAATTGATATAGTTACGCTATTTTTAAGTATAGTGACTATATGTAAATGCTGTCAAAACAGATATAAATACATTATTTTTGTATATCGTTAAAATTGATATAGTTACTATATGTTATTTTTATATATAGTGACTCTAAGTAAATGTCGTCAATTTAGATAAAGTTACCTCATTTTAGTATGGAGTGACCTTTGAAATGGTTGAATTGATTATATATGTAAGGTTGGAAAGATCTAGATCTTTTAAACCGTCTAATCTTTTGTGCTAATAGTGAATGGTTGAGATTTGTTGTTTTTAGCATAAGCCTTGTTTTCAGCGGAACCACCCCTATATATATATATATATATATATATATATATATATATATATATATATATATATATGTATATATATATATATATATATATATATATATATATATATTATGGTTGGATTATGAAAGAGTTTTGAATTCTCTAGTGTTCTGTTGAATTGATTTATGGTATGTTCTTAAATTATAAAATTATTGGACTCAAAATGTTAAAATTATGTAAACTGCTGTAATTTTCTAGATTAATTGAGTTATTTCGTAGGATTACCAAGAATTTAATTTTTCTTTTTTATAGATGTTCATTCTCGTTTTGATATATTTTCATTCACATTTTGATATATGTTCATTTACGGTACTAATATTCTATCATTAACATGTTAATAGATGATAATTAGAATTTTATGAAAGGTTCATTTCTATATGCATCTTTAATTTTTGCGTGAATGTTTATTTGCGATACTTTTTTTCTGTTTTTTTTTCGATGTGCAGTGTATGATTCAGTATATATACATATGAAATACATGTTCATTTATAATCATAATCATTTTCATATTAATGTATGTATAATTAAATTTGATACATATTCATTCTTTTTATATTATATGTTCATTCTCATATTAAAATACGTTCATTTGTAATTTAATACCATATTTATTCTTATATTTGAACAAGTTCATTTAGTTTTATACTTGTTCATTCTCACATTATAATACATATTTGTATCAATTTAAATACATGTTTGTTATCATATTGAAAAATGCTCAATTAAATTTTAATATTTGTTCATTCTTGTAATGAACGATGTTCATTTAACTTTAGTAATTGTTCATTTTTGGTAATGTGTTCATTTTTGTATATGTAAATGTTTATTTAATCATTTTGTTTAGTTTATATTATGTTTTTAGAGCATCAACACTCGTGGTATAATTTATACCACGGTGTAAAAACTCATCAAAAACTTGCAATTTTTCCCTACATTGGTGGTATAAAAGTATACCATTTGATGGTATATACCATCTCATGGTAAACATTTTCTTTAATCCCCGTGAAACATGAACCAATCAGGTCACACCATGTGGCCTGACTATCATGTATCTTTTATTTATTTTTTTTCAATTGCATTTTAAGAAAAAATTATAAAGTTAAAAATTATGAAAAAAATTTCAAGATCTACACGTAGACACCCATATTGATATAGCTTTATATATTTTTTTGAATTCTCTTTTACTAGCTTATTTTATTTAATTAACTTTAACAACATTAATTAGTTATTTTCAATAATAAAATGAAATATAATTATAATTAAATGAAGTGTATTAATAATAAAAATAGGAGAGATAAAGTGTGGTGGTAAACCTTTTTTATATATACCATGGGTGGGATGATTTTTGGAGAAAGTATATTGTATTATGGTATAGATGATGTGGAGGAGTGAGAAAGTGGTAGAGAGAGAGGGATGATATAAATTTTTATAACATTAGTGATGATGGTCTTATTGTTAATGATATTTTATTATAAAATATTTTGATATCTTTTAACATAGGACAATGAAATAAAACAAAAGGTTGAAGACGATCACATATATATTGAGAAAAGGATTGATGTCCAAGAAAACATTCAACACCAAAAGAGTAGAAGGGGTACAATTATTATATAACAAGCACGATTATTCTTTATAAATATTATTTATATCATCAAATGTATTAAATTAAAAACAATATGAATAGTGTGTTTTGATTGTTACTCTATTAAACGCGTGACACTACTAAAATTCAGTCAATTTGCGACCGTTTTACGATCGTCATACAAACGGTTGCAAAATATAAAATTTGCCACCGATTTTTAAACAGTCGCAATATTGCGACCGTTTTTAGGTTATAAAACGGTCGAAAAGTTATTCAAACATTTTTTTAAAATAAAATACATGTGAAAAATAATTCAAAATTAAATTAATTCAGTTGCGATCGTTATTAGCGGTCGTAAAATGCGATTATTGTGACTGTTTGGGAAACAATCGTAAAAGTGATTATATATTTTTTAAAAAATAAAGGTATAAAAGAGGTGCACCCTAACCCTAATTCGTCATAAGCTTCTCCTACTCTTTCTTTCCTTTCTCTCTCTTCTCACGCCTCTCCCCTCTTCTCCTCTCTTTCACTTTCCTCCCTGCACCGAAAATTCACCGACCTCTTCTCTTCTTCTTCTTTTTCCTCTTCTCCCCAATTTCTTTCCTCTTCTCCTTCTTCTCTTTCCTCTTCTCCTTTTACTTAAAGGATTCTGGCAGCGGCGGTCATGTTGTTGGCGAGGCGATCCGGTATTGGCGAGTTCGGGTTCGTTATTCTCAACAAGAATAGTTAATGGTTTTTAAGGTGGAATTCGACCATGAAAAGTCTAGATCTAGAATTTTCATTCTAGAATTTGAGGTATGTTTTCATGTGTTTTGATTTATGTTTCGTTTTTGGTTTATTTTCGTTTAGTTTTTGGTTGATTTTCGTTTCATTTTTGGTTGATTTTGTTTGATTTTTGTTGTTTGTTTTTGACTTGGTTTGTTTTGATGGGTTTGATTTTGTTTTTGTTGATTTTCGGGTTAGATTTTCGGGTAATTTTCGTGGTTCAATTTTCATTAATTTTTAGGTTTGATATTCAAAGTGAAATTGTTTGATTTTTTATTATTTTTAGATTTGTTTTTCATTAATTTTAGTTGGTTTAATTGGGTTCAATTTTCATTAATTTTGTTGAGGGGTGGCTTTTGTTGTGGCTGATTGGGGTTTTCAGTCTTTTCACGACATAGGGATGGAAATTGTGGTGGTTGGGTGAGATTTACGAGGTGGCTAGTGGTGTTTTACGGTGGGTAATGGTGTTTTAGTGTGGGTAAATGTGATGGGGCTGGTTGTATTCACAGGAAAGTAGCTGCGTTTTTTTTTTTTTTTTTTTTTTTTTTTTTTTAACTTATAGCGACGACCTTAAGCAGATGCTAATTTCTAGATTTGCGACCGCTTCTTATACTGGTCGCACTTATATATATTTGTGACCATTGTCCATGTGGTCGTTAAAAATATTAAAAACGGTCGTAATTATTTTTTTTTGCGACCATATGAACAACAACCACCACGTTACGACCGTTGACGGTCGTAATTATTTTAAGAGACCGTTTTTTCTATTTTCAACGATCGTTAGAGGCGGTCGCAATTTGGTCAAATTTTAGCAGTGTGATATATTGGATTTGGGGTGAAACAAGAAGAATAATTCTATATTATTAGATGTATTTGATTTAAAACTAATAAGTATGTAAAATTGAGAAGTATATTCATATTTATATTTTTAAAATCCAAGCAAAATCTTGTGTAAATTAATAAAATAATGAAATATTATTGTAACAACACATTTTAAAATCACAATTACAAAAAAGAAATTAATTGAATATTGCACTATGCATGCATTGACACTATTGAACATTTATGAATACAAAATTGAACATTTACTAATGCAGAAATGAACATATTATAGATGACTTGAAATGGAAAAATGGCAAAGTGATGTCATCGTGATTGGGGGGGGGGGGGCAGGCAGCGCTGCCTACATAGGGTTGTAGGTAAAAATTTGTAAAAGTCACTATTACAAAAGTGCTCAAAGATACCTTAAGTAAGAGACCATTTAAATAAATATGTGGTCTCTTGGATTCAAGAGATTAACTATTTCAAATAAATGGTCTCTTATGTATAATCTTAGAGATATGAAAATATACTAAAGGCCATCTATTTTAAATAAGTGGTCTCTCCTTCTTTTTAATTAAATAAATTAAAAAAGAGAGACCATTTATTTAGGAGAAGTTTTCTCTCCTTTTTTTAATTAAATAAATAAATAAAAGAGAGAGACCATCTATTTACATAAGTGGTCTCTCATTTTTTTAATTAAATAAATAAATAAAAGAAAGACCATCTATTTGCAAAAGTGGTCTCTCCTTTTTTTAGTTAAATAAAAAAAAATCATCTATTTACAAAGTCGGGTTCCAAAAAAAAAAAAAAAAAAAAAAAAAAATTAAAACTCTAAAAACTCGGCAAAGAGGAAAACCCAAACCCTAATTTCATTTCCTAAAATACCCATACCCCCACCCCCTCTCTCTCTCTCTCTCTCTCTCTCTCTCTCTCTCTCTATCTTTACACCTCCGGCCGCAAATTCCACCAATATCTTCATCGGCGATGCCGAAATCACTCATCCAAACCTCTTCATTAGCAACGTCATCACCTTAACGAAATCACTCATCCAAAGCTCATCGACGCCAGAATCCAACTCCGATTAAACGGCTACAGCTTCCTCGCTATCGCAATCCCTAACCAAATGCTGAAGTTCGTCGATCTCGAGTCTCTGTCGCCGTCGACGGTGCTTCCGACGCTCGAATCCGGCGAAACTCTCACCATCATAACTCCAGACAGTTGCTCGCGGCTTCACTCTCTCGCGCTTACAGTTGCTCCACCAGAGCAAGTCACTCGTTAGTGACGTTACGTCGTCGTTGTCACGCTGAGCCACCGCCCGCTCTTCCCATCATTCCATTCAAGGTTAGTTCTTTATTTTTTTTATTTTCTGCGAATTTTTTTTTAAAATTCGCAGAAATTTTTTAAAACTGCGAACACAATTATTTCCATTCCTTAATTTTACGAATTATTTTTTCCTTCCATTTTCTGCGAATTAATTTTTCCTTCCATTTGACACTAATTTTATTCCAAGTTTTTTAAAATTTGGATCTTTAATTTAAATTCCCATCATCTAATTGGTATGTTTATGAATATTTTAGCTAATCTGTTATTCTCAATTCTAGCTGAAATTGTGGGAATTAAAATGCTCTAATAAGTTATTCTCAATTCTAGCTGAAATTATGCGAATTAAAATGAGAATCAAAATGCTCTTTATGATGTTTGTCTTCTAGTTCATATGCTTATCTGCTTTTCTTTTTGTTCTCCAAAATTTCAAGGTTGACTCTTTCTCTTGACCCCTGAGACTTCCTTAAGTAGCTTGCCTTCTATCTCCCAATTGGTGTCTTTCTGGTTGCATTGGTCTGTCTGTTTGCTTGGATGACTGTCTGGCTCCTTTGCCTTGCATTGGGTTGCTACTGCTGGTTTACGCCTCTTCCTATTGTACACAGCCCACGGTTGTTGAGTCATCCCAGAAGGTCTAAACACTGCCTGGGAGAGAGGCATCCAATTCCTCGAACATGTTAGCTCATGGCCTGGCTGAGATTGGCAGGAGGATGATTGTAGATATCTTTTTCTATTTCTGCTCCCCTCCTGGTCTTAACCAGCCCTACATCAAGGAACTTGCTAATTCCTTTTCCATGTTAGATGGAAACTAATCACATGTCTTCTTTTGCTGCTGCTCCTAAGTCCCTGTTACAGGGCTCCCCTATCAACTATCACTTCTACATTTCTTTCATGCTTTTATTTTTAGCTAATCTTTACTTTCTATCTTTCGATTGGTTAAGGTTTCTTGGTTTGCAATTTTCAACTAGTAAGCAAACTTGGAAACTGCTTCTGTTTACAAACTCTAATCTGCTAGATGTTTTAACATCTAAGTTGTAATATATTTCCTTTCCTTGTTAAAAAAAAAATAAAGAAAAAGTGAGCTAAGGTTTTGGATTGAGGATGTTCATCAATATGCTTTGTTATGTCTGATTTTTAAGCTTTTGGTTAAATATCTCTCTGATTTCCGTCAAAAATAAATAAATAAATTATACTCTTATTTGATGGCATATGTTGTAGGTTGCAGGTCTTTCCCTCGATTTGTACATATTCTTCGGAAGACATTGATGAAATGCCAGATTTGTGGATTAAATATGTTCTTTATTGAAGAAGATTCGTGATAAATGAGCTTAATGATGAATGAGTTGAGCTTGAGTACGAGATTAGCTTAGTGTTAATCATTATACTTGTGAATTTAGCTCCACTTTTGAATTTTTTTTTTTTTTTTAAGGAAAAGCTCTACTTTTGAGTTTTGTTTTTGAATATTAGAATTAATGTAAATTTTGGGTTAAAATCTGTCGGAAAGAATTAGTTTTTATATTAAAGCTTTTATATTTATATATATTATATGGATAATTTATGTATATATATGTATTAGCGAGCAGGTACAACAACATATATATTGGCACCAAAATTTATTGAAGGAATATGAATTGCAAAAGGGCCGGGATATTAGACGAATATAATTATTTAATTTTTTTTTTTTTTAAAAAAAAAGCGACCTAGCGACCTCAGAGAGACCACCTATTTTAAATAAATGGTCTCATTATTCAAAAAAGAAAGACCACTCATTTAAAATAGGCGGTCTCAGTATTTAAATCCATAGACCACCTATTTAAATCATTTGTTCTCTTATCCCTCTATATTATTTTTTATTAAACTAAAAAAAGAGACCATCTATTTTAGCTAGGTGGTATAAGGTATTGTAGAGTTAGACCACTTTTAATAAAGTGGTCTGTTAGGCCAAAGAGACGTGTGAGCTAGAGACCACCCCTAAGGTAGTCTCTTTGGCCATTTTGATATGGTCTCTTTGGCCATTTTTATAGTAGTGAGTATATAGTGCTAAAAAATTATGAACCCCTCACATGTAAGTGGAAATATTAAGCCCATGAACAACCCACATGTGAACATTATCTTGTACCACACACAAAAGACTAAAGGGGGAGTGTAGTGAAAATGAAATTCCACATTGAAAGAATTCAAGATCACTACTATATAAAGCTAAAGGGTTACTCCCTTCATTGCCATATATTTTTAAAGTACAATTTCATTGGTCTGGTAAAGTGGCAAACTTGCACTCTGTGATGGGTATGGCACAAACCTGTATTTGACAATGTTTCGAATTTTTTATGAATAATTTCTGGTAAAAGAAGGCCAGCGGTGCCTAGAGAGTAGAGATTTGAGACAGAACACAAAAAATCCTACAGCCTTGCAGCGCACTCTTAGGAACCATGTTTATCAACTAAAAAAAAAAAAAAAAAAAAAACCTTTAATTAATTTTTGTGCAAGTTGATAATTTTTAATTAACACATGATATTAACGATAAATCTGTCATTTTATTATTTATAATATTCATATAAAGCGTTGAAAAGAGGGAGCCGAGTTGGTATCAAATGAAGTAACATGAACATGAACACTACTGATCCATCTTTCTTCAAAATATTATTTTATTAATATTATTTCTTGATTTTTTTGTTAACTTAAATTAATGATCACGTCACGTTAATAGAACAAATAAAAGCTGGCTTCAGAAACAATAATACACTGCTAAGCAGTTAATTGCCTAACTAAAATTATACAATAAGATAATGTTTGTACAAAAAATAAAATGAAAACAATTACACAGAGCTCAATGTTGTTTTTAACTGGAAAGTTTACGTACAAAAGTACAAGACTTCATGTAATTCCGCAAAAAAGTTAATTAAGTATTAGTATATTATTTGATTATGATTACAATCTAATCTTCATGATCTGACTGTTCGGCAAACCAAGAAGTCAAAAAAATGCATTGTATAAGAGAGGGAATAGCTAGTTTATTGTTACCAAAATATAATGTGGATTGAGTTGGTTTTTTTGTCACTATCCTCTTGTAATATGCCAAAGGCCCAAAGGATGGAACTCGCATTAGCTGTAACATGTAATTGATGCATATAAACAAGTTGATAAGGTGCAGAGCAAAAATTGAATTTTGGTGTACATTTTTATATTTCGCAGATAGCTTGGTTTAAGTCATAAGAATGTTTCCTTTAAATTGTAAATATGTAATGAATCTTGACTGAAATATGAAGTACAAGAAGTATTTATGACTATTTATTTACATATAGGAAAATATAGTATTTTTTTACTTTAATTTAATATTCACTTGGCATTATCCTAAACTTATAGTTAAGAATGTACAACCAAGCAAAGCTTGGTGGAGTCGATGAGCAATTCACCTTTGAGGTCACAAGTTCGAGCCCCACCTACTGCAAAAAACTTGGGGGTAGCATAGCATCCGACTCGTAATTTTCGGATCCGAATCTGGTCCGTTTATACGGACCTCCGAAATGATCCGAATATTTTTTTATTTTTATTTTATGTACTGTCATATACCTATAATTGCTTGTATTGTCATAACAATTAAAATATAAACATAACATATTTAAATTATAAACTAAGTTACATAACAAAATTTTGCTACAAAACAAGCAAATAATTGTCCCAAGTTATAGAGCATATATGCTTATACTCTCGGATTCGGACTCGGGTCGGACTCCATCGGACTTTGCTTAGGGTCTAATTCAAGTCCGATCCACCTCCTATTCGAATTCAGATCTATTTTATCGGATTCAGACTAATTTTAAACGGATTTGAATTAGATTTTTTTTCTTCGAATCGGATCGGATTTGAATCAAACTCGGATTAAATTCCCATCCCCAGGTATAACTAAAAAAACAGAGAAAGTATAATTTATTCTAATCTAGACTTGAATTATTGCACACTCTATCGACCAAATTCCACTTATACAAGGAGCTTATTAGCTTAGTAATTATCCCGGACCAATGCATATACACTATTATTAGAAAATACATCAGTTCATAGACTTCATACCTCATTATATATTATACAAAGCTCTTCTCAAGATTCCATCACTGCAAGAATTTCTTTTTAGGTATAACAACCTCAAACAGTCAAACCTAAGAAACAAATTATAAGAATTACTTGTTCCCGCTGGATTCTGCTTCCGTCAGCGTCTGAGGGCTGATAATAGTTTACCGTCCAATTGCTCACCTACACAGCCAATACAAATTAACTAGCCCGGGAGTTATCCGGGAATAACCACTCCGATGCTAAAGTTAGTACCTTTGTGAGAAGAAAGTGAAATAAGAGAGAGAAAATGTTTTAGAGAGAGAGAGATTCTACCTCTGAAATGAGAATTTGTTTGGGTATTTATAGGAACGCAACCAAGCAGGTGCCACCTATACAGATAGGTGGCACACCGACCTTGGTACTAGCAGGAGCTTACGTGGCACTAAGCAGCTCTCCACGCGTCAGTGGGACATGCCACGTTTCCGAGAAGCAGCTCTCCACGTGGTAAAGACTAATGCCGGTAAGGACATGAATTATTCAATGATTAACCATTTCTTTAAACTGCAATACACTCTTTTACCGGCATGTTATGATACTACCGATATATCCCGTACAACTAGCCCCCCCAAGTGAGGACGTGAGTAAAACTGACGTGCTCACTTGTGATGGAAAACAGTAATGGTTTAGTAATAACTGCGCTAGTAATTATCAATAAATCAACAAGAAAAAATCTACGATTTGCCCCCCAAGTGAGCAAATTGACGGTAGTAACTTTGCTCAATAAACCAACAAGAAAAAATCTACGATTTGCCCCCCAAGTGAGCAAATTGACGGTAGTAACTTTGCTCAATAACTCAACAAGAAAAAATCTACGATTTGCCCCCCAAGTGAGAAAATTGACGGTAGTAACTTTGCTCAATAAATCAACAAGAAAAAATCTACAATTTGCCCCCCAAGTGAGCAAATTGACGGTAGTAACTTTGCTCAATAACTCAACAAGAAAAAATCTACGATTTGCCCCCCAAGTGAGCAAATTGACGGTAGTAACTTTGCTCAATAACTCAACAAGAAAAAATCTACGATTTGCCCCCCAAGTGAGAAAATTGACGGTAGTAACTTTGCTCAATAAATCAACAAGAAAAAATCTACAATTTGCCCCCCAAGTGAGCAAATTGACGGTAGTAACTTTGCTCAATAACTCAACAAGAAAAAATCTACGATTTGCCCCCCAAGTGAGCAAATTGACGGTAGTAACTTTGCTCAATAACTCAACAAGAAAAAATCTACGATTTGCCCCCCAAGTGAGAAAATTGACGGTAGTAACTTTGCTCAATAAATCAACAAGAAAAAATCTACAATTTGCCCCCCAAGTGAGCAAATTGACGGTAGTAACTTTGCTCAATAACTCAACAAGAAAAAATCTACGATTTGCCCCCCAAGTGAGCAAATTGACGGTAGTAACTTTGCTCAATAATGCATGGAAAAAATGCCGACATGGTTATTGTGAAATAAATATGAAACCGAAAATAAGAGGTAAAACGATTTGTTGTTTATTTAAAAATTTACTCCCCAGGATTTGGCGGGAAAATGTAATAAAGTAATGGGGCACGTGTCAGTCATCGAATCAGGTTAATTTTGAAAAGGTGTTTTATCACAGCCGTTGGATTGCATGCAGTAAATGTCATATGAACCGCTTCATTTGGACAGTATAAATAGCTTATTTCGCACTTTGACCCTTCATTTCCTTTGCGAAAAAATTTCGAAAAATTTCTACTGCACTTCGCTCGTACTGCGCTTATATTTCTGCGATTCAAGGCTCAATTTGTCAAGGGTTTGTTCGGTTGTGTTGTGACCGGTGTTTGTAAACGGAGGACACTTAATTTCCGAGTCACGCTTCAAGAGTTGAGTTCAAAAAGAGGTAAAAAGCCCTAACTCTCTTTTCGATTTTTCGCTGGTTTGTGGTTAAGTAGTTTTGCGTTTATTTCATTATTTGTAAATGTCTGGGTCTGGAATGCATGCGAATACGGGTAAAGCCAATGAGGCTGAACTCTGTACTCCCTTAACCTCTATAGAAGAAAGAGAAGCTTATTACCGTCATAAATTTTTGGCTGACGCCGAGAAGGCTTTGCGTCCTACCAACCCCGATATCCCAGAGGACACAAAGATTGCCGACGTTTAGCCTATTAGCGTTCAATATCATTTAAGGTCAAACTTGGATTTGTTTAATCAATACGGCACTAATATTGACAGGATGCCGAGAACCAAACATACCAGTTTCCAACGTGAGGTTGGTGAAAGCAGTAGACCTGCTGTTGATGAAGAAGTTGGTGAACCTGAGCATGAAACTTCGGATATCCGAGAAGAAGATATCCGGTCAGTTGAGGAAAGCCTAGACCGTCAAGAAAGTGGGGGTGATAGCATCGGTGATGAAGATGCAGAGGGATCAGAAAATCTCGAGGGAGGAGATGATGAGGAGGAAGGCGACGAGACCGACGAGGAAATTGCTGCGGATTTCAATGTTGCTGCTCAGATCGCAGACGAAGAACGTCTCGATGAGGAATATGACTCAGATCAAGATGATGCAAAATATCTAGTACCACAAGAAATTCCTAGCAGCTACGAGATAAATGACTGCGTCGTGGATCCAGTATGGTTGCAGACAGCGACCGAGAAAGACTACTGTCAACATGGTAAATGCTTCTACCGTCTACCTGACGGATATGAACTGAGATTACCGGGCATAGGTCAAACGGCCTTGGACTGTCCTCCCGGCCATATCGTCGTATATGCCAAACATTTTGAATTTGGCTTACGGTTTCCGCTTCACCACTATATTGAAAAAATATTTCGGGCTTGGAATGTATCTATTGCACAGTTAACGCCTCCGACCATTCGCAACATAGTCTCTCTTGTATGGGTAATGATCTTCATGGACTTTCCCCTTACCTTGAACCTTTTTAGGAGGCTACATTGGATAAAGAGAGACAGCCAATCACCTGGGTGGTGGTCTTTGTTTACTGCTCCCGGGAAATGCACTGTGTGGCCAAAGTTAACCAGTTGCAAGAACTGGAAGAAGGAATTTTATTTTATGAGTGTTCCCGAGGACTTTATCGTCCGTAGGAGGTTTCACCATCCGCACAGTATGTTCGAGACCATACGGTCGAGAAAATTAGGAACAATGGAGAAAAAGGGTTTTAAGTGGTTCAATTGTACATATGTTAATGCTGGTAAGGAGAATAAAGCGGTTTCGGGGGTGTGGCTGCCCCATTGTAATTATATACTTGGCAACGCCCCTCTATCTCATGTCGGTCTCTGCCATACTGATGCATTTGGTATGGAAGTGTTATTAAATTACATACATGTATTTAAATTTATCTTTACTGTTTTCGTACTTTGTCTCTGATAATATTTTCTATAAGTACCCTACCTGTCCTCTCTTACCTGCATGCGTGTTCCTTAACACACTATATATATACATAGTAATTTTTTTGTTTTCGTTTTTTTTTTTTTTTTATTTATTTATTTATTTATTTTTTTGGTTGTACCTTTATAATGTTTATTTTCGACGTTCCTTATCGGTTTTGTCTCTCGCAAGGTATTGATAAACTCGACTTCAGCCGGCTAGGCTTGCATCCTGACGGGCGAGTGAAACAACAGTGCCCCGATCGGCCGAGGAAGTCATACGACACTCTCCCCGCCTTTGCCACTAGAGCCAGCAAAAGAAAAAGAACAAGAGTACAAGACATGGCTCCTACCGACCGCGCTACCAGACCTCGCACCTTAGCTGTGAAAAGGGGTGGAGGGAATGCATCAAAGAGGACATCTGAGTCCTCCGACCGAGAACAACAACAACAAAAAAAAAAAACAAAAACATCATGACAATGAGGCGGCATCCTTCGAACAGGATGCCCAAGGGATCTGGCCGGAAGGGGTAGTTAACCTGGAGGATGAGACCGACACCCAACCGCTGAGAAAACTGACGGTCACCTTACGGGACCCAACTGCTCCCAGTGCCGGCGCTGGAGGGGTCAGAACCGGCCATCTGGCCAATATCGACAAGCCTCCTCCCAAGGAGACTCCGGCGGTTGTTTCGACGCGCTCTGGCGGTCTCAGCAAGGGCGCTTTCGTCCCTGCCCTTGTCAGCGACTTCATCGAGATTCCACACGTCAGAATCCCGGAAGGAGTTGCTGAGGAATTGGTTGTACCGTTAGGTGCTGCCGGTGACCCATGGCATCCCCGAATCAATGTTAATTGTGGGGAGTCCGTTCTCAGTGACGACCCTAATACTGGCAGGAGCATGGGGTGGAGAATGTTGAAGGATTTGGCAACTCCAGCCGACAGGCCAGCCAATCGCATTGCCGCTCCCTGTGGCCAGCTTATGAACAATATGCTCCGGGTAAGTCCTCATTATTACCTTTAGGTGCCTGTCATTTCTACGTTATATCCTAATTACTAACGACAATTTCTGTTACCGTCGATTTAGACCGTCAACTCTGCTGTCGAGGTGGTGCACATGTACCAGCATTATCAGCGCGCCGCCGATAATGCCGAGACCAGGCTGAAGAAGGCTGATGACGCTTGCAAGCTCATCGTCAAGGAGCGCGACAAGGTTAAATCTCATGTAAAGACCTTGCAAAAGCAAGTGTCTGAGCTGAACAGGAAACTGACGGACCAGGAGCTGTTGCAAAAGAAAGTGGCCAGCCTATAGCAGAGCCTGAAGGACGAGAGGGATGCTAAGACAAAGCTAGCCAGCCAAGTTGAGCAGATGGAGCGCGACAAGCTGGGAATCAGGCGCCGAGCCGTTAATTGGTTCCTGCAGACCGACCTTTACGCCAACTTGCTGGTTGACCGGTATACTGCCGGCTGGGTCTCTGCGCATCGCTGTGTGTGCAAAGCGGAGGGGTGGGATTCGACGAAATGGCAGGCCGTCGAGAGGGCTTTTAATGAAGAGATGAACCACTCTCCTACCAGCTATGAGAGTGAGTACTTTGACGAGCTCCCCCCGCATGCTGTGATAACCAATTTAGACCCACGCGAGTTGCCGGACGTGGAGTTTGATGACGCCCTTATCAGTAGCCCTATTGCCACTCATGCTGGTAAAGATGGGTCTGCCGGTCCCTCCAGTAAAGAAGCTGAAAAAGAGCCTGTTAACGCGGGTGAATCAACCAAGGAGGCCGACAAGAATTAATCAGGAGGGCAGTCATCCTTGGGCTGTAATATTCATGCTTGTCTGTATCTGCTTTTTGCTTCAAACAATTATATCCGTCTGTATTATGCTACATTTTTTCTTTCAATCATTTTGAACATTTTATTTGCGTATGTATGTACTCGTTACAATTTATTTCTTTCAATCCTTACCGTAATTCTTACTGCCTTGATTATTCCTTGAATCGCGTTTTAGTTATTCCTTGATTTTTAACATGAATTTACGTTTTCGGCTTTCAGAATTACACTTCTTGGTATTTTATTTGCGATTTTAAATTTTTGGAAAGCCCAAGAATGTACTCAACCTTGTTATCGGTATTTTCAAAATATATCTTACCAATAATACTTTATTATCGGTATTTCTAATATATACCTACATCTTACCAATAATACTTTATTATCGGTATTTCTAAGATATTGCCTACCAATAACACTCCCCAAGTTTTTCGGCAGAATTTATTCGTAAACAAATTCTGGGAAAACTCTGGAATGCCTGTGCTGAATATCGGATATAAAACATATCGAGATAAAGTATCCAACCTTTGTCAGGCTGAGTAAATGCAGTGGATCAGACCGTGCTTTCAACTCCCCTTGAGGTTCATTATCATTATTATTATATGTATTTTTTATATTTCCTCACTTGAACGACCGAGTCAGCTAGCTAGGCTGTGATCAGATCGTATCGAAAGTAGGTAATACGATTGTATTTCATAAGTGTTGAAATAGATTACAATACTAGCAAATGCCGCTAACATACGTGTGACAACATGTCATCAAATAGATACATAAAGTAGAACATATTTAAGTTTCACATGAAATATTTCTTTAACATACTAGCGTTCCAAACATTCTTCAGGGGAACACCTTCAAGGGTCATTAGCCGATAAGACCCTTGCCTAAGTGTTTCATATATTTGGTAAGGCCCCTCCCAAGTTGCAGTGAATTTACCCTCTGCGTTCCCTTTACCGGTCGCGGCTGTTCTACTAGAACTAAATCACCATCTTCCATGGGCCGATAATTGACGCGCCGATTATAAGCATGTCTCATTCGGTTTTTGTATGCCGCAGATTTTATGGCAGCTGTCAACCTTACTTCTGGTAGGAAATCCAATTGCTGTCAAAGTAGCAAATCATTTTGACTTTCGCAGAAGTGTTGTACCCGAAAAGAAGGTAAGCCCACTTCCGCCGGAACCACAGCCTCGGAGCCAAAAGTGAGGTTAAAAGGAGATTCCCCCGTTGTTTCCCTTGTTGTCGTACGATTTGCCCATAAAATTTCAAGTATTAGATCTGCCCACAAGCCTTTAGCGTCTTCTACCTTTTTCTTAATTTCCCCTAGTATCTGCTTGTTAGCGGCCTCAGCTTGGCCGTTTGACTACGGGTGACATACCGCTGCGTACGCAAACTTGACTTTATATATGCTTAAGAAGTCTTTTACCGGGCTGCAATCAAACTGTGAACCGTGATCAAACACCATTGCTGTCGGCAATCTAAATCGCGTAAAGATGCTTTTCCAGATAAACTTCTTTACCTCAGTCGCTGTAATCTTTGCCACCGGCTCTGCTTCTATCCATTTGGTGAAGTAGTCTATCCCCACAATCAAGAACTTACGGCCACCTGTTGCTGACGTAAACGGCCCAATAATGTCCATCCCCCACTGAGCAAATGGGATTGGGTTAAGAATGGGTGTTAGATCATTTGGAGGTTGGTTAATCACCGGCCCGTACTTCTGGCATTTGTCACATTTTTTCGCATATTCCATGGTATCCGCATTCATTGTCGGCCAATAGTAGCCCCTCTTCATTGCTTCCAAGGACATTGACCGACCCCCCGCATGGTTACCGCAATCACCCTCGTGTATTTCTTCTATCAGCCTTGTCGACTCATAAGCCGTTATACATCTTCGTAGCGGTAACGAAAACCCCCGCTTATACAACAAGCCTCGGAACATAATAAACCAGACACTGTCTTTCTGAACTTTTCTTGCCTTCGTCTTGTCGATAGGAAGAACATTATGTACCTTGTAAGCCAAGATATCATCATACCATTCTCGTCCCGCAGTCGTGCAACATACGTCCTTAGGAGGTTGTTCGTCAATACTTCTTTCTTTCAAAACCTCCACCATAACCGTCCTTTCTAAGTCATTGAAGCTTGAACTTGCGAGTTTAGCCAAGGCGTCTGCCTGTGTGTTCATTGTCCGAGGAATCAACTTGATTTCGAAGTATTCTAGACCAGAAGTAACACTCTTGAGTTTTGCCAAATATGCCGTCATACTTGGCTCTCGAGTTTCGTAAGTGCCGTTAAACTGATTTGCCACTAATTGAGAGTCAGTTGTCATCTCAATGCGCTTTGCTTCCGCAGATATGCACAGCTGTACCCCTGCCAACGCTGCTTCATATTCTGCCTCATTGTTCGAGGCTTTGAACTTGAACTTAACGGCGTACTTGAACACATCTCCCTGGGGAGAGATCATAACTACCCCAGCCCCTGAGCCGGTTGAAGCAGATGAACCGTCAACTGATACCTTCCATGTGCTGGCATCATCCTCCTCTTCATAATATGACGTTTTGACAATGAAGTCAGACAAAGCCTGGGCTTTGATTGATACCCTTGGCTTATATGTAATAACATATTCAGATAATTCAATCGCCCATTTAAGCAAGCGGCCAGACGTTTCCATCTTTTGCAAAGATTTCTCTAACGGTTGATTCGATAAGATATCAATTGCATGCGCATCGAAGTAAGGATGCAATTTTCGTGCAGCCACAACTACTGCATACGCGATCTTCTCTACTACCGGATACCTTCTCTTGGCAACATTTAAAACGTGGCTCACGAAGTAAATTAGCAGTTGGATCTTTTGCCGCTCTACTAGGAGCACCGCTGCTACCGTCTTTGCTGAAGCCGAGATATAAAGCTGTAACGTTTCTCCTTGTTCCGGCCTTGCGATGGTGGGTAAAGACCTCAAATGATTTTTCACAGCCTGGAACGCCTTAGATTGGTCCTTCCCCCATTCATATAGCTTGTTTTGTCGCAAAACTACAAAGAATGGTAAGGCTTTATCAGCTGACTTGCTGATGAATCTTTTTAACGCAGCCATTCGACCGGTGAGCTTTTGTACATCTTTTATACACTTTGGTTCTGGCAAGCTTAGAATCGCCTCAATCTTATCAGGGTTAGCATCTATACCCCTTTCGCTCACCATGAAACCGAGAAACTTTCCTGATCGGACGCCGAACACACATTTCTCCGGGTTTAACTTCATCCGGTAGCGTCGAAGGGTTTCAAAAGTTTCTCTCAAGTCAGCGACGGCTCTTCACAATTGAATCGTCCACGTACACTTCTACATTCCTTCCTTTCTAGTTCGCAAATACCTTGTCGACCAGTTTCTGATATGTGGCCCCTGCATTTCTCAATCCAAACGGCATAGCCCTGTATCAAAAAACTCCGGAATCGGTAATGAATGCCGCCTTGGTTCGATCCGGCTCATATAAGCTGACCTGGTGATACCCAGAGAAAGCGTCCATGAAGCTCAGTAGCGCGTGAACGGAAGTTGAATCTACCAATCTATCTATCCTCGGCAAAGGATAGCAATCTTTCGGATAGGATCTGTTCAAGTCCGTAAAGTCCACACACATTCTCCACTTCCTTGACGGCTTCTTTACCATGACCACATTCGCTAACCATTCGGGATACGTGCAGGGTTCGATAAAACCGGCCGCTAGCAATTTGTTCACCTCTGATTGAATAACCTCCATTTTCTCTGTTGAAAAGTTCCTTTTTTTCTGTCGAACAGGTCTTGCTCTCCTGTCGACATTGAGCTTGTGCACTATGACGTCGGGACGTATCCCGGGCATCTCGTCCGCCGAGAAAGCAAATACGTCAGCACTCTCTTGCAACAATTCCACCAAATGGCAGCGCGTGTCGACATCCATATCGGATCCCACACGCACTACTCTACCGGGCTCTCCAGGCTGCAACTCGATCTCGACAGTCTCGCCTCCCGGGGAAGGACGTGGAGCAGTTACCGGCCTGGTATCAAAATTTTCCATAGCCAAGTCATGCGTGGAAGGAATTCGTTCTCGCTTGGTTGGTGTTTGTTCACCAGCTGGCTGTCGGCCTGGTTGCTTTAGTGCCGATACATAACACTCCCTTGCCATAGTCTGACTACCCCGTACGCGTTCTGTTGTTCCCGCATTGGATACATATACCATGGTTAAGTGGTATGTTGACACCACAACTTGCATGTCATGAATTAAAGGCCTACCGACAATGGCGTTGTAAGCGGATGGCACATCAATCACCAAAAACTCTGCCATGACATCTCTTACTACCGGACCCTCTCCCATTCGAACCTGAAGAACAATGCTACCTTCAGGTCATACTGTCGATCCGTTGAAGCCTATCACGGGATAGGACACCGGCGTCAAGTATTTTCGGCCAATCCTCATGGCATCAAAAGCTCTAGCAAATAGAATATTTGCGGAACTTTCGCCGTCAACGAGTGCCCGTTTGATATCTGCTCCATTTACCGTCAGTATCAGCACCAACGGAACATCATGAGGGTAAACTATTCCCTTAGCATCCTCCTCTGTAAAAGATATCGAAAGCATGGAAGAAGGCCGAGGTCGTTCCTCTACGCTCAAAGCGTTCACTAGGCGTCGATATTCTGACAAACTCTTCTTGGCCCCGCTTACGGAACCTCCGTATACCGGCCCTCCCGTGATAACGTCGATTGTTATTTTACGTCCTGTCGGATTACCTCCCTGTCTGGACGTTTCCGCATGATTCTGCCTGTAAGTATCATCTTGCACTGACTATTCCCCCTGCTTTCGGTGCTCGGTTTGCCTAGGCTGTGAATTTTGCTGTCGGCTGGGACCTGCTTGAGTACGATACTGGGATAATCGTCCCTTCCTTATAAGATCCTCAATGTTCTCTTTTAGCTGAACACATTCTTCGGTGTAATGACCGACATCTCTGTGAAACATGCAGTATTTCTTCACATCCCGACCCTTCGTTATCATCGGTGCCGGTCGACTCCAATCTTCTTTATTCTGGTTTATTGAATATATTGCCGCTCTCGGGGTGTTTAACTGCGTATAACTACTGTAACGACCCAATCCCCTTGCCGGCCTTCCGGATCGCTGCTGGCCTTGCGGCAGCGCCCTGCTTACTCCACCCATCTGGGAATTCGAGCTATTATCACCTTGCCTTTTGGAGGGCTCTGCGGACGATATCTGACGGCTCGTTTTTAGCAGCTCCTTCACTTTTTATGTATTCGTGAGCTTTGGCAAATGCTACCCCTAAGTTTGGGAAACACTTCCGCGACATATATTTTTTGAAGTCGTTGTCACCTAGCCCATTCATCAATGCCATCACGACAATCTCTTGCTGCAATTCTCGGTATAGTATTAGCTTCATTATTGAAGCGTCTAATGAAATCTCTGAGCGACTCATCCTTTCGTTGTTGAATAGCCATGAGTTCGCCAGATGTCCTTTGTCTCGCACTATTACTTATGTACTGACCTGTGAACAACTCCACCAGGGTCTCAAAGCAGTCAATTGATCCCGACTCTAAATTGGAGAACCAATCCGAGGCTGCGCCGGTAAGAGTCGTAGGGAAAACTTAACACCACACAGCATCGGTTTTCGTATATAGCAACATATGACTCTCAAACGCGGCCACATACCGCTTCGGATCACCCTTACCGTCATAAGTACAAGACGACATCTTTATTTTCTCCATTTGCTGGTCGAGTACCTCTTGTGTGAACGGAGATATTCTGGGCCTGACGATTGCTCTGACTGCCCGCCTTTCCGAGCCACTAGAGACCTCATGCCGATAAGAACCTGAATCTCCCACCTGGGCGCCTTGTGTGAGTTGGCGCTCGGTCGGTGTGGTCTCTTGGCCACGGCTTCTTGACGGTTTTTGTTGTCCCGCCTGGTTGAACAGACTCTCCAAATTGACTATCGGCGGCTTTGTCGGTACCTTATCCCGTATCCCCCCCGCCGTTAACTTAGCTTCCTTTCTTTTCTTAGACATAGCTCGCATGACCCTGGCCATTATCTCCAGCTCCTCCGGGGTAAACCCCTCCAAGGGATCTGGGGTCACTGCTCTGCTACGGTCAGGTGTTACGAGCCTATTCATTGTGTTACCGTGAAGGAGATGAGTTTCATCTTCGACCATGATTTCTGGTACTATGGCTTTATTCGTGTTAGCATTAAGGACATTGTTATCGTATTGCCGGTTATCAACTTCTGCTACCAGTACTGAAGTTCCCTTACTTCCTTCCATGATTGTGAGAGGTCCTGTTGGACGATAGAAGTTATTACCACCCCTCCTTCTAGCGCCAATTGTTCCCGCTGGATTCTGCTTCCGTCAGCGTCTGAGGGCTGGTAATGGTTTACCGTCCAATTGCTCACCTACACAGCCAATACAAATTAACTAGCTCGGGGGTTATCCGGGAATAACCACTCCGATGCTAAAGTTAGTACCTTTGTGAGAAGAAAGTGAAAGAAGAGAGAGAAAATGTTTTAGAGAGAGAGAGATTCTACCTCTGAAATGAGAATTTGTTTGGGTATTTATAGGAACGCAACCAAGCATGTGCCACCTATACAGATAGGTGGCACACCGACCTTGGTACTAGCAGGAGCTTACGCGGCACTAAGCAGCTCTCCACGCGTCAGTGGGACATGCCACATTTCCGAGAAGCAGCTCTTCACGTGGTAGAGACTAATGCCGGTAAGGACATGAATTATTCAATGATTAACCATTTCTTTAAACTGCAAGGCACTCTTTTACCGGCATGTTATGATACTACCGATATATCCCGTACATTACTCTGTTCATGAATAAATGTTTTACAAGATTAAAATGGTCGTTTATTTTATTTTATTATTTAAAATTTGGTAAAATAATATGATTATGTCAAAAATTGGGTTTTAGAAAGAGGGGATCTCTTCTTTCCCCAGTGCACCTAACCAGAATTGAATTGAAAAGTGCTCTCCTTTAGTTAGGTCAATGCAAGATAAATTGAGTATTCATCATGACCAACTTGGTTGGAGTATTTATCGTTCACCTTCTGTTTTTGGTGTAATTGTAACTCTTTTCTTATCATGCTTGTCGATTTATTATTTCTATCTATAATAACTTTAATTACGAATAATATATAAAAAAATTAATCATTAATATTAAAATACTATTATTTAAGACGAATCAAACACAATTACATTTTGTTTTTCTTAGTTATGAATCATCAATCCTAATCAAAGTAAAGCAAATAAATCGAGTATACAAAAATCAGAGGAAGTAAATACGTAGTGTCCAGGTTTGTAACCCTTGCATGTGGATTACCTAGCAATTTTAGTTTATAGTATGAGTGTATGAGTACAGCTCAGTCAATTGACAAAAGTTGTCACCACTTTAGTAGTTTAGTAACTTCTAATATCGTGCAATATGGTACCAAGTGTCCAAGTATCCTTTCTTAACTAGTTTTGGACTTTTGACTCAATGATCTGTAAATGGTACTTTTTATTAGCAGATAAACAAATGAGTTAAGGAATTTTAGACAATTATTACTAGGACAACTAATGGATTTCGAAATCAACCATATATAAAGTAAAAAATAAAAAACAAAATAAAATAAAAAACAAAATAACCAAAATAAAAAAATAAAAAAATAAAATAAAATAAACAAAATGGTTAATAGTTTCTGTGGAAAGAATTTGCTTATCCTAAAGTGTATTCATATGTATCAAACTTAACCTCTGCCTTGTGGTACTATAAATCTAATTAATCAAGTTAATAATTTTTTATTTTTTTTTAATTAGTACTATGCATGACAGCATGAGCCATTAAATTAAAGGTCCTTTCACCTTCACTAAAATCCTTAATGTCATGTTGTATACCATTCCTAAAATTAGAAGAATACATTATATGGAATGGATTATGGATTAGGAGGAAGTATAAATGGAGGGGTGTGAGACCTGGTGAAATGTCTCACAACTATTAAAAAAATAAAAAGTTACAATGAAGAGAGAGAATGGAGGAGAGAGATAGGAAAAGTAAAAAAGGTAATGTGGGCTCTACTAATACTTTTCAGATATATGTTCACGTGTAAAAAATTTACAGGGGCCACTATCACCGAGTTTATATTTTGTTCCACTTAAACTTTAATTGAATTTTTTTTAGTATCAATGAGACTATATTTTATATCATTAAAAGTGCATTTTGTTCCACTGAAACTCCAGTGGTACTATTTAACGGCTCAATGAGACATTTATAAAATGACGTCTGAAATGCCTACTTTTGCGAGACATAGTTTTATTGTCTCACAACCCTCCGTTTGGAAGCTAAGCCCTCATGGAGGAGCTCAAAATTCTAGTAAATGAAAAGATTAGCTCAGATACTACTAGGCTTTGGATTAATCATTAAGTCAGTATGCGTGTAATTGCATAAAATAGAAAGTATACGCTCAATATTATTGCTACAATACATACAATTATTAATCCCACTCCCGCCTCTCCACTCAATACCGTATCAGTTTTTTTTTTTTTAAATACATTTATCTAATGCACAACTTTGATTTTAATTACCTTATATCTTGAGTAAGATAATTCACATCTAAATTTCAATTGTATCTTGACAATAATCTCCACTTTTATGTTGAGACTTGAGAGTAATTCAATAGTCAATACAGTAAAATTCAATCGTTCCATGTATTCAACATCATTCTGATTTTCTACAATTTAATTCAATCCGGTTAGACTGAATACTTTACACACTTTCAACCGCTAATCTCCTACAATTGAAAACCACTCTTTTTCAAATCTGTGGCAAAAACATAAAAATTCAAAAAACTTACAGCTGTACTTGCAAAGAAATAAATATTAAGAACTAGTAATATCTGAAGTATTATAAAACAGAGATGTATACAACAACCTATTCCAAGTATCCGGCAATCCAGGCAAACACCAATGGCTGCAATCAGCGTAACCCAAAACATTCTCGAATTTCTTCGTAATGTTCTTCCAGTCCATGCTCCTATAAACCGATGGATGTGCATCCATTCGATATGAAGAAAGCTTGGTAATGTTCAAGTAGTTCACCTTTGGATTGTTCATCCCATTTATCATGGTCTCAATGGTATCAACAAGCGACTCTGGGTAGACGGATACATATGATTCATCCATTATTGGTTTTGTTACATTGTAGCACCATTGATTATATTGTCGACTTTTGTGCTCTGCTGAAATACTCCTGAAGTACACAGTTTTCGTGGAGTCTACGTTGTTTTCTATCCATGTAGCCCATGTTCTCATTGCCCGTTCGTATGCTAGCTCTAATGGCATTTCCTCTGTTAACTCTCCCTTGTACTCGAACAAATCCCACCTATTGTGTCATGAACAAAATTTAGTGTTAATTTTCATTACAATATATTGTTGTAACATGGGGTGAATACCTGAAAATTAAGAAAATGAGCAAGTCCTAAACCACAAAATTATATATTACCCCGTTTAATAATATGTGTAACATTTAGTAAAATTATTGCTACTCTTTCAATTTGTTTTTAAGTTATGATTTATTTCTTTTTAATTTATTTCTCTCTTCATTACATGCATCTTTATCATTCACTTTAAACACTCACAAACAAATTTAGTGTAGAAGTAAGGATAGTAGGTAAATTAGTCAAAAAAAAAAAAAAAAAAAAAAAACTCAAGTGATTTAAAACTTTTGAGATATTAACATTAAAATATTAGTTATTTATAACGCGAATAATGATGTTAATATTTATAAAGAAAAATTAGAAAAACGATGCAATATATTTTTTCCAATATTTAAGTAATGGAATAGGTATTATTATTTTTTATTTTTTTTTTTTTTTTTTTGTAAATTTGAGTAGGGAGGAGCACTAGACACACACCCGCGCACGCTCATCTATAGCATCTCCCATATGAAAAAAAAAAAAGTCCACTTATTCAAAATTAAACAAAAATAATTCCAGTTAATAAAAAAATAAGGTGGGAAGAACAAATCCTAAAGTACTGAGTATCAAGAGTATAAAGGTATGGGATACGTACGATTTCATTTTACCGGTATGAGACCACCAGTGACCGGAGTTGAAAACCATAATATCAGCACCCAGCCAATCTTTAGAATTGGGTGAAAGCTTGTCAAGAACAAGAACATTTTTGCCACTTTTGTGCTTTGTATCAAAATCAACTAAAAATGGGCTCCAGTAAAACTCAAAGGTGAAATTATAATCCTGCATTGGAAATGAAGAAAGCAACATGAATTGAACAAAGATTCCTTACCAAAATAAACAGGACATAATTAACCCAACAAAATAAATTAAAGTAGAAAATATAATAATTATATAAATACCTTTGCTTTAAGAACTTTATACACTACTTGGTTGGCATGTACTTCAACTCTATAAGATGGAATTGAAGTGTAAAGAAGGCAAGCAAGTGACTCCCACATGTTCCTGTTTAATGAATCACCTGATATCACCATTCTCTTGTTTCTCAGCCTTTCTAACATGTCTGTTCCATTGAATCTGCCATAAGTAATTCAAATAAATGTTAATTAATTTTTTTTTTCCTGAAGGAGAAACATAAATTCATTTTTCCCAAACATATGTAGATGGTGAGATTCGAACTTGTGATTTCAAAGTTATTAGCTGACTTCCCACCATCCCGACCAAACATGCTGAGCAGGTTTTGTTAACTATTTTTGAGAAGAAGAAAATCCCTGAAGCTCGAACTTATAATCTTAAAGTCATAAGTAAATAAGTTCCTCACCATCCCCACCGAGGATGCTTAGTTTAGTTAATGTTTTTAAATGATAGAAGTAAAAATTAGATATTGGCTTGGTACAATAAAATTTGTATAAGTGAAAACTAAAACACTTACAATGGTATATCACAATTGTTAGCTTCCCATCTCCATTTCTCGTACTCGAAATCGGGCCTTCCGTTTACTCGACAACTCATCTTCTCTTCAAGGAAAGGACACTTGATCGAATCATAAGTAGGAGTTTCATCCGGGTTATAAACCCATTGCCCATCAAACATGTTACACTTCTTCTCGGTTTGGTTCATCGGAGTCGTCACGTTTTCGATGGCGATAACTTGATCATTCATCGTAGGGGTAAGAGCGGTAGCGTTTGAGACATCGATAGGATTAGTAGTGGTAAAATTTGAAGGGTCCAAAGTATTGATAATTTCATCAGTTGGCGAATCTAGCATTTTAAAAGGACCAAATTGTAGCATAGCATTTCTAGCAGCTAAAAGACTTGTGTTTTGGTAGCTTTTATCAAGGATAAGGAGTATAAGAAGGCAACCAACAAAGGTTCCTAGTGAGAAGAGCTTCCATGTTTCATTAATGGAGGATTTCAACTCCATATTTGTGTTTTGTTGTTTTAATTTGTGTTTTGGAAATATAAAAGTTGGTTCACTATTTCATAGGATTTGGAACTTAAAAGAGTATGTTCGAAGTAGGTTGGTTTTGTGTAAATAAGAATTATTTATGCTATTTCTTTTAAGTTAATGTATATTATATGATTTAGCTTTTGCATTTTCTATGTATTGCACAGTATGATTAAGCATATGCGTATACATGTGTGGAGCATAAATATTAATAATAATTACAAATCTTTTTGAACCTGAAAAAAATAATAATTAGCACTGACATTATGGTCATTATTTTCATTGAATAAAGTACTGTAGTCTTTACCTGCTTAAACGGCAACTAAAGCATTCTTTGGTGGGGTAGGATATTATTACTGTGTTGTCTGTAATTCTGTATTAACAAAACATAGCCCACTAAGTACAGACCCTTAGTAGAATCACCTTTCCCCCACAAAAAAATTATTGATTTGCTTATTAGAGGTTTTTCGGAGGATTTAGGAAGAATCATACACTGCATATAATAGTTTGGGAAAGAGTTTAAGATTTAATTGATGAGGCAGATCTATCCTGCCTTTTATAGATACACAGATTTCCAAGATGTTAACTTGGCTAGAACATTTTGATAGATGAAGTTGACCTTAACTTTGGTGGTAGGAAAGCCAAGGAAAGGGCTGAGATCTTCAGTTTCTTTGATGCTTAAGGCATCACAATTAACAACACAATTTTCTATCCTATAAAAAAGTGTTTTTAGGAAAGGCACCTTACTCTTGCATAGCTAATGGACTCACCAGACAAGCTACAAAAATTGGTCAAGAATTTCTGTCATGGCAAGGGTATTCTCAAAGGATGTATCACCAAAGAGTAGGATATCATCCGCAAACAAAAAATGAGATATAGGAGTACTGGTGCTTCTACCCATACGGAAAAGTCCACAAATTGTTATCGGTTATTTGGATGGTATACTATAAGAGGAGGTGTGAATTGTAGTATGTTCCTTAGTGCCTTATTTTTGCAGAATATAAAACGGTTGACATTAGGAAGTTAGACAATGCAAAGCGGATTTTACGCTACGAGAAAACCTTTGAAGGCCCAACTGGAAGTAAAACCTACCTCGACCCTATCTACCAGGAATTTTCAACACAAACAATTCATTATAATAGGGCAACACATCACCTAGTTACAACCTATTATACAAAGACCTTTCTTACACGTTCCTATCCGGTACTTGCTACACTCACAAGCTCTTACCCGGAAACTTGCTACTCAATAGGACCCTATCCTACCCGACCTAAATCAGAGACTTAGATTCACACGGCACTCCTAGAGTGCTCTCACTCGGCTTTGAAGGAAATATGTATTCGATAAATGCAATTACTAGATATATCAAGTATCACTATTTTGGAGATAAAAAGTCCATTCTTTTGGGTCGTCATTGTCTGTTGCTAGATTATGATCAATGATCTTTGGGCTAGTCAAATAGCCCAAAGCCCACTAGAATGGATCCTATGAAATCACACATCAAGGGTATTGGGTTAAACAAGTAAGAGACCCATTAATGGGCCTCATGAGAATATGACAATTCATGAATGGAGTTGGGCTAGAGTAGTTAGATTAGAGTTAGGTATTTGGGCTTGACATGGACTCTTATTTGGAGATATGATCTATAAATAAGATTCATACCTATGGTTGCATTAATTCACAATTAACTTACAGTAAATTGTGAAACAAGGCAACCAATCCCAAAAACCCTAAGCTCTCTCTCTCTCTCTTTCTTTCTCTCACTCTTACGCACGCCCTCCCCACTCACGTACTGTAGGGAATTATAGGTACTACGCAGCGGAAAAACATGAATCATATTCATACAATACCTAATCCCAAGATCTAATGCATAACACATAAAGCCCATATAATCGTACCTTTGAAGCGTGATTCCACGTGCGATCGAGCAAGAACAATGGGAGATAAAGAACCCCAAACGTGATTCTTCTACTTAGTCCCCGGGCATGGATTAAACCTCCACTAGTGCTAGTTAGTTGTGACTGAACACTTCAATCAACCTTCAACGGAGATTTGAGCCACGAACACACCACAACACCACCCACGCGCCACCACACGCGCCACCCAAGGAGGAGGGCCGTACGGACAGGGAGGAGAGAGAGGGATGAGTAGAGAGAGAGAGAGTTAGGGTTTTTGAGAAACCTAGTTGCTTGTGTGACAATTCACTGTATGTCAATTGTTGTTTCTTGCAACCCTAGGCATGGTTTATATTTATAGATCATATCTAGAAATAAAACCATGTCAAGTCCAAAACCCATTAGACTCTTCTAATTATCCAAGCCCAATTATCAATATGGTATGTCATGAGCTCATGAGGCCCAATAATGGGCCTCTAACTTGTTTAACCCAATACTCTTATGTGTAACCTTGTAGGATCTATTCTATAAGGCTTTGGGCCATTAAGCTAGCCCAAAGATCAATTGTCATATCTAGCACCAAACATTGACGACCCTATAAAATGAACTTATTATCTCCATAATAGTGATCCTTGATATATCTAGTAATTGCACTTATCAAAGACACAACTCCTTTAATATCCCACTTGTCTGAGACAAGTGCGCAATATTCAAATTCTTTAAGTCAATATGTGTCGATTTGATAATATGATTGCATCTCATGTCGTGATCATATTAGTCTACAAATCTTTTCTTGAATTACTGAGTGAGATTCACAGAACAAATGATTACTATGTAATGCATTTGAGCACGGCCATGCATTTTCTGGATTCTCCCACTTCAAGGGGCCAAGACACATTCCTAATTAAATAGGTAGACTCAATCCAATCTTGTGGCAACCAAAGCTCCCACTCAAGTCATGAAGTAACCGGGAAACACCCTTTATAATCCCCAGTTACGGCTGGACGTTTGAGTGTACCAGAGCTAAATCAATCATTGAATGGAATCGGTGTTCCACTCATGTCAAAAGAATCCACTAATATATCTGGAAATTCAATACTTGAACTTCAAAGTAGGTCTATAGTTCGATCATACATCATTCATGCATATCCATGTGATTGACCGAGCTTCACTACGCTCCTATAGCCCATGAAACTGCGCTATCCAATCAATCTTACATGCTAGTCCATGAAATGAAATCATTTATGTCCAGTTTAATGATTCTGAACTAGGAACTTAAATAATATATGAATTTAGTTCACTTGTGGGGTTTCATTCACCAGGTCATCAACCTGATGAGCCCATCGATTCATAATTATTTTGGACATTTTATTTAATCTTGAAACCACGATTAAATAAGATTGAAACTTTGTTTCAATTGATAAACATAATTCTGCAAATGAATGTATTACATATGTAACTTGTTTTTCTCCAAAAACAAATACAACTTCTAATTATATTATTTGCCTCAATCCAATTTCATTAGCATGTTTCCCATGCTTTGGAAATGGAAGGGGTTTATTAAGTATAGTTCATGAGACATTCTCATAAACATGAACTTTGCAATTTCTAAATCTTATAATCATTTTCATCTCCATACACTAAGAATTTTCCTTCGCCCTTTCGCAAGGAACTCTGGAATTTCTAATTTGTATTCCAACGTTATATTGGATTTTGATTGAAATCTATCATCACTTGTTCTAAAATGAGTAAATTCCACGACATGCATGATGCATCCTTTTCATATTGCATGAGGATCATCACTCAACACCGTAATTTCATCAATCTTTCTCAAAGTATTGAATCATTAAGCAATGTGCCATGTTACATGGGATTGAAACTCCTTTCAATATAATGTTGAACTTTATACAAATCTTATCAATATAAGCTTCTTAACCAAACTCAAACATCAATCAAAACTTATCTCTAGCTATAGATTTTGAATCCCAAATATACTCATCATTCTCTTCAAGGTTTTTCATACAAAATGTAAACCCACCACTTGACTCTTCAAGCAATGAATAATTTGATCTTTATACTAGACCAAGAAGACTTCATAGCTCCCACTAAACATCTTGTACACACAAGACCTTTTCTTCATTTAACGAGAACAACAAACGATTTGATTTACTCACAAAATTAAGAACACTAACTCCATGATGCTATGCATCCCTAGGATTATTGGATCTTTAAACTTTTAATTGTATCATATACAAATCTTCTTTCATGAACAATTTCAAGAAAGTATTTTGAAATCCATCTACCAAATCTTATAAGGTAGAAATCACTGAAACATCTTTAATAGATCTTTGCAATGTGACTAATGTAAATTTTTCATCGTAGTCATAGTCATATACTATGAATTAGTTGAATCCTTTAATATGTCTTTGCTTTAGTTAGAAAACATTTTTCTTTCTTGTCTGTTTTGCTTATAATGGGTCTCACCCAATTAGGCAAATTATTTAAGTGTCATACACTTGCTTACAGATTTAGAATCTATTTCAGATTTCCTGGTTTTTAAACCACTTGGAGTCATAACTTGTCAAATCATATTTATTACTTGCGTAATCATCATGTTCCAAAATGAATATTTTAGAACTCTTAATCCACTACAAAAATAAAAGCTTTTTAGCAACAGATTTTTAAAATGTTGCTAAATAGCAACGAATCTAAATTTTTTCATTGCCTAATTAAAAGCGACATTTTATGCTTTAGCTTTTAATAAACAATGGCTACATATTTTTGATTTGTTGCTTTTTAAAACAAATTGGCTTACTAGTTGTTACTAGACAACATCATATTTTTCTCTTGTTGCCAAATAGTAACAAACTATGACAACAAATATTTTATTTGTATTGATTTAGAAACAAACAAATACAATGAATTTTTGAATTGTTTCCATTAGAAATAAGTCTTCTAAATTATTGTTGCTAATTGATAACACATTATTTTGTTTGTTGCCATTAGAAACGAGTTGTGTTACGTATTGTTGTTAATTTATACATAAGCCACTTTTTGCTGTAATGTATAAAATTATTTGTTGCTAAAATGACATCAAATAGAGACGATTTTCAATTTCTTCTCTAATTTAGAGACGGATTTTTGATTTTTTCCCTAATTTGGAGACAAAATTTTCAATTTCGTCTCTAATATTTTGTTCACTTATTATAAATTATATGCATAGAAGTAAACAAATAGTACTTGGTATAGTTTGTAAGAGATTCACCATCTAACTTTGAGGTCGCAAGTTCGACTCCTACCAAATGCGATTCTTGAGACTAGTGATTCAAAGAGCCTTATATGAAAAGTCAAGCCGAGTTGACCTAACCTGAGTGAGATTTCAGATTGATAAAGGCCGAGATCGGGTTGAACCGAATTGCTAAAAGGGATTGGGTTTTTGTCTCGTAGTGTTGATAGCAACTAATATTAATGATTTGTAGCTATTTTTATGAACCAACTTTAATAATTTGTTTCTATTTTAGGAACTAACATTAATAATTTGTTGCTAATTTTAGCAACAACCAATGGTAATCAGTTGCCAAAGTTGGCAACGAATGCACCAAAAACAGCAACAATCAAGGAAACTATATTTAAATTGATGCAATATTGCAACAAAATTGCTTTGCAACTGGTTTCCAAAATCCCATGGCAACAAGACTTTTAGCAACAACAAATTTTTGTTTCCAACCCGTTGCTAAATAGAGTTGGCAACGGATTTTTGGTGAATAGCAACAAATTTTAGTTGACGCTATATTGATTTATTTTGTAGTGATCAATATGAAATCATATTTCTTTGACTAAGTTTTACATATGCTAGTCATCATTGTGGGTTTTGATGCAACAATTGAAACTTGTACAACAACTTTGTTTAGTTTCAATGAGAAATGACAATTGAGGATGTGCACTTGGAATCTACTACCTTCGACACATGGTTATTATTCCCATTACACTTAATGAGACCATGCGTTGTCACTTGTAACATGAGGTAAATCATGCTCATATTGTTGCTTTGATTCGATTACTTCTCAAATTTCTTCAAGATTTTCGAATTCACTTTTCTTGAACTCTTTCAAGGCTCTTGAACTTTTCAAGATTCTTATACTCCCACTTCCCTTTTGAGGAGGAATATTTAGCATAGGGTGAACCAACCATGGTTTGAGCCATGTTTGTTCGTTGCTTTTTTCGAACTCTTTCGAGATTTATACTACTCCCACTTAACCTTTTGGAACAATTTCCATAAGGGCACCTACTTGAGCAACAAACATTTTGTGCTAAGTATGATTTGTGTAGTAGTACCCCGTGCTTTGTATAGGAATTGATCGTGCATTAAACGATTTAATACATCTCTTATTCCTTGCTTTGTAGAAAGACTTAATGATAACTTTTCTTATCCATATCACATATGAAGCCTTTGCTACAATTTGATTTGACCTATGTAGTTTGTTTAGTTTTGTATCTCTTCTTAAAAGTATATCCCTTGAACAATGGTTGGAAGATAGGTAATTTACATCCATTATCAAAAGGTATCTCATATAGATTGATAGCTCCTTTCATAAACACTTCACAAGATTTTCTTTCGGAGTTTGTCGTAAAACGATTTCACGACTCTTGGATGTTCATCAAGGTCTTGACTTTAATTCTCATTATTACGATCATATCGCAATATTTTTAATGTGTTGCCAAGTATATGTCTTGACTTAAATTTTCACAATTACAATCATATTGTAATGTAATCATTATCTTGTCAAGTTGATACTAAACTTCATACTGAACATTTTGAACTTTTCAAAATTTTCACTTCCATGCTTCAAGTAAGCATAAATAGTGATCATATCACAAATGAAGTTTTATTGTGCGTCTTTAGTCTTTGAACCTTTGGTTTTCTTACATCAATATGTATTCGACCTTGAGTTCACATCATCATTTCTCTAAATGGTGATTTTGTCAAAATTTCAAATTAGAATGATAATTACATATATCAATGGATTCATAATCTAATGATATTGAAAGTCCATCCCTTTGGATCTTTCGCATGCAATGTTCATTTTTGTTCGAATTATTTGACATTTTAGAGACAATTCATTTGTAGAAATGGTTCAATTATTTCTATCATATAGAACTTTGAACCTATTTAGCAACTCAAAACACATTATGACTCAATGAAGCATAGAATAACATTTATTCCACGTTTTTGAATCTTTGATGCTTAGTCAGTACTAACATTGAATGGTGTTTTGATGATGGCAAGAATGAATAACATTTATTCAATTCTAGCCAATAACAAGGTAAGGTGAAACATAGGTTCTACTTGTAAAGTTGCAACTTTTGCTTCCAGACTTGTAGATTCTACTTGTGAAGTAGCAACATTTGCTTCTAAACTTGTAGATTTATTTCTCTTTTAGCCATAACTTCTTCCTTTAGTTCAACCACATTGTGCAATGAGTGATCTAACAAGACAACATATGTCCAAGAAGTAGCAATATGCTAAATCAATTTCTATAATACACTTCTTAAATTTGGGACATTTTCATTCTTTTACCTTCCAACTATATGAGGTAGTTTCTAATCAATTGGAATTGGTCCATTTAATTTGAAACATTTGTTGTTCATAACAACTTTTAGCATGTGAGTAGTTCTAGGTTTGAGAAGTAGCAACTTGTTTGCATTTCTTGGCCTATAACTTCTTAATGCAATCCTCATATATTCGTAAACCTTTCCCATTTTAGCCACTTAGAACACTTCTCTTAGGTTCAAAATGATACTTTGTTTAACTACTTTAAGCACTATTCATGATTTTGCTAAGTCTATTCAATGATTATTTATAATAGAGTTTAATCAACTATTTAACTCTTATATAAAGTGGATGAATAATAGTGTCATTTGATCAACTTTTGATCATAGAGATTTCCAATCACTTTCTTATATTCAATCATATTGAAGATAAGAGATTTTATTGGACTTTTATACTTGTCTTTTAGAGGGTTTGTACCTCCCATCTCATCATATCCCTTGAAACACTTTTCAAAATGAAGATGTGTTGGCATTTTACTCAAACATTTTGAATAAAACCAACTTTAGACGTGTGACATGGATTTCTAAAACTTGCCTTTTAGAACCATCTTAGCAAAATTGGAATATAGTTTTATGGATTATCTTTTAACCTTTTGAGAACATTTCTCAACTTTATTTTCAATCGAGGAGATTATATATAATAATAAAATTAGAATGACATGTTACTTATAAGTAAACGCAAAATTCAATTATGTTTAATAAAATTTAAAGTACCTTAAGCGGTTTTAAAACTGGTAACTTTAAAGCATTTATTCAATTTTAATTGATCCCTATTGAATAAAATGATTCCAAGATCCTTTATTTGTGCAATGATTGACTGGAATTTGGCCCTACCATCAACCATTACATTTTCAAGGTGAGTAAACTCTTTACAAATTACAACTCTTTGAAATTCTTGGTTGAATAATTAACCATCATATGTTTAATTATTACCCTCAGCTTCAAGGTTCTAAACTATTTAGGTAACCTTGTTGAGTATAACCAATCAAAAGTGTAAAATTTGTTTTACCCCCACTCCCCTAAGATATAATATGACACCCTGCTTTGGCATAACCCATCATAAATATCGAAGGTTTCATCGGGTTTTTGATTGGAAAAGCAATCTCAATATTACTGGGACTTAGATTTATTATGTTGTTATTAAATAGTGAACTCTAGCGCATCATCACAAAACATCAATAAAATCTAACATGTATAATAAACTGAATGCATAAACAAGACATATCATGACCCCTAATCCTAAGAAAACTAATAAAGTAAATGCTCCCACTTGAACCTTCATGGATCTCATCCATCTTGCTCCTTTGGGCCTTCACTTCATGGATTTCTTGGATTAACTGCAACCTGTAATTTTACTCCACTAGTAGAAAAAGGCTCATTTGCGTCGCCATATTTGCGTCACTCATTCTAAAGAACGAAGCAAATGTATATTTTTTCATCATCCTTTAAAGTTATTTGCGTCTCTTGTTATTGAAGAAGCGACGCAAAAGTCAAGTGTATGTCAGCTTTCTATCATTTGCGTCGCTCTTATTTATTGAAGCGACGCATATAATAACCTTATTTGCGTCACTCATTTATTGACAAGCGACGCAAATAAGGGAGTGAATAAATTGCGTCACTCTTTTAATAAATGAGCGACGTAAATGACTCTGTTGCATTTAGGTTATTCATTCTGCAATTTTTTGACCTTAGCTTTTCACGCCTACCTTTCACTAATTCACTAAACAAAAAGAAAAAAACAGAGTTGCTTCCAGTGAATTTCTACAGAAAAACACCCACAAATTCGACCCTGAAATCTAACAAATTCGCCCAAAAAACTGCAATTCCCCAGCAAATTCAACATCTAAAATCGCAAACAAGTTCAACACCCATAATCAGCAGCAAATCCGAGAAATTTTGAGCAAAAATTTAGACCAAAAACCCTAAGTAATTCGAACCCTTAAACCCCAGAAAAATTGATTGTTTCCGACCAAAAATTGATTGTTTTCGAACCCCATTTCGAGCAAAAAATGTACTCAATTCCATACGAATTCGAACCCTAGAAACCCCAAAAAATTCAATTAAAAATCCTGGCTAAAATATTCGAGCAATAACTGAAATTTTCGAGCGGAAAAATCGCTTAATTTCGCCCCAAGAAACCCGAGGAAGTTCAAGCAAATTACAGCAACAACAATAAAAGTTCGATTTCGGCTCGACATTGTTGAATTTTTGAAGTCAATTTCACCTAAGGTAAGATTGCTTCTATTTATGTTCAATCTTTTCATGGTAGATATAATGTAGCATTTAACTTGAACAATGACTTAGTTTAATTTCAGGTTTAGTGTTAGTTCATTAATTAGAAAATATATGGCAGATTTAATTGAATTTTTATAATTTCAATCATTGAATTTTCATTGAGGCTCATCTTAATTCAAAGCTTTAATATATTCACCTGCATGTTTTCAGCTAGTACATTTAGTCCGTAGATTTTTACAGTTGCTGTTTTGCAATATACTACTGGTTTGCAGCTGCATCTTTGAATTGCTGGTTTGCATCTTTGAACATTCATTGTTTTTTCTTTAATTTTATGGGTCATGTGACATCTATGATTCTTTGAATGTCTTATTAAAATTATTTTTTATCATTTAATTTTTTTGTAGGCATCATCATAATGGGCGATGGGAAGCACGAATTGGGTGCGTTTATGAGAACAAGTACCTCTACTTAGGCACTTTCAGTAATGTCTTGAACTCTATTTCTCTCGTGCTCGCTCTTGTTCTATGAGATTTAGGATCACGAGCACACACGCAAATACGTGTTCAGACAAAGTGATTATCATAATCACAGGGACAAAGTGATTATCATAATCATATATAGTATATGTTGTATGTATTCCTGTCCACTATAAACAATAAGATATAAAGGAAAGGGGGTGAGTACGGTACCAATAGATCTGCCATTAATTAAAAAATTGCTCCTACGGACTCACATGGCGTCACGTGAGTCAAATATTGTGAATACCTTTTAGGAATGGGTTTCTTGATTTGATTTTATGAAGAAAATTATTAATATGATTAATTAATTAGGTAGGGTTTTAGTGAAAATTATGATCCACTAAGATTCCTGCTCTTTGCTTGAACCCCGTCACACCTGACTATTACATATGCAGTTATGCACCCCCACCTTTACTTATAAAGATATGTAATAAAGTCAAATTTGATCAGAAAAGAAAACAAAAAGAGGATTAAAGAATAGAATCAATCTTATGAAAATAAATTTGAGATTTACTGGTATTTTCGGTAGGCCCTTAATTCTGTCTTTCTTTATATAGGGGATGATCTAGAGTAGTTGAGAAATAAGTTTTATGAGAAATTAAGATGAGGACTAAAAATTTAAGGAAGCAATATACTACTGGTTTGCATCTGCATCTTTGAGCTGCTGGTTTGCATCTTAGAGCTGCTGATTTTTACAGCATTTAACTTTGATGGCAATAAAACATTAGCTTTGCAGCTGTTATAAGGTTGTTAATTCATTGGAATGAAAATTTCACATACTTTAGGCGACAAAAAAGGTACTACCCATCTGTTGGACCTAGCTAAGGTGACCTTCAATCAGTCATCAAGTTAAAAAAACTACAAATCAATATTCCATCAATTAAACAACCACCTTGTTCAACCCTTAATTAAAAAAAAAAGTTTCAAAATAACAACTAGCATTTATTTCACATGGCAGATTAAGTTGGACCTAGCATTTAACACTCGTTTCAGGTCTTCAAGTTTTACACCATGATTGGCTAATAAGCAATGTCGAATAACAACTTTTATTTCACATGGCAGATTAAGTTGAATCAACTATGTTGGTTTAATAAATGTAATTTTTATGGCAGATTCTTAATTATGCGGAAGCGAATTCCACAAGTTGCTCGAGGTTCTGGTTGTGGACAAACGATAAAGGTGGTAGTACGCATCCGAGATTGTCTTCACTTCTGGTATATATATCTGAACCATTCTTTGCAATATTAACTTATTTCTTCTTGTTGGTATAATGATTGTGAATTGTATGAGATTTTTAATTGTGATATAATTGATTAGAATTGCAATAATACTTGCATCATTGGCTTAGATACCCGTTCAGGGCTTACTCATTAGGAGTAAGTCTTGAATAGTCCCCGGTTTGGGACTGTTCTTGAATGTTCTATCTGTTGGACTTAATGATTTTGATGATGACACAACCTCACTTACTTACAAACTAACAAGTGCTTGATTGTTTAAGTGTGTACTCAGTTACAAAGACTAGGAGAATGAAGTATCTTGTAAAAATACCATGAGGAACAAAAAGGCCAGAAGCAGAGCTAGCCATATAGAAGAGTTCCCTCACAGGAACTGGCGCTTCAGAAATGAAGACTGGAGAAGAGAAGGTTCCCTCAGGGAACAGAAGCTTCAGAGAAGAGAAGTTCCTTCCAAGGAACAGAAGCCTCGGAGTAGAAGCTTCATCAGAGAACATGAAGACTAAATATATTTTCATATTTTAGTATTTATGCAAGTATAAGATATTAAGTAGCATTCGAAATATTGTGTGGAATTGGTCTTAAAAAGATAAAATTGTGTAGGCTAGTTTTTAGGAAAGTGGTTAAGTTTTTAAAGCTTATCTTTTTTAACCAAAAAGATTTTATTTTTCTGATTTTCAAAAATACCTTTAGAAAATAAAATCACCCACGTTTTTCTAAAAGCTTGCGGCCTACTCCTCCATGATCTTCTTTAAATCATGGTCTTGCACATTGAGGAGTTCATGTTTCCTTAATTTTAGGAACATGATCTTCTTAGTCGGTTGGAGTAGTGGCGTTGTGGATTTGCTGCACAAAGAAGTTTTACCTAAACGTATTTTGGTCTATAAATAGTTGTTGATTTCAGATGGAAAAACTCACCCTTGCTCACATAAGTTTTCAAGCTTTAAAACGAGTTAAGAGTCAAATTCCACACAAGTTCATTAGAGTGTTCTTAATGTTCTTATACTAGAGTTTGTTTTTCTTTCGAGTTGTAATTGGGGAATGGGGAAGTTCGAGTGAACGTTTGTGTATGAGAAAGAGAAGAGAGAGAGAGAGAAGAGAAAGAGAAGAGAAAGTGAAGAGAAAGAGAAGAGAGAACAGAGAAGTGAGAAAAGATAAAGAGAAGAGAAGAGTAACAAGTTGGGTGACTTGTTCCTCAGGGTCTCAAGTTCGTAGAGGAACTTGAGTTTGAGTCTTTAGCTTGTAATAGAATCATTTTCCCTATTATAGTGAAGATTCTTTTCCCAAAATCCCAAGTCGTCATGGTTTTTCTCCTTGTTAGGGCCAAGGAGTTTTCCACGTAAAATCTCTCTTGCATTCTTTTGTTCTATTAGTTAATCTCTCAGTTCCTTTAACTAACTTAATTCTAATTCTGCAAAAAGTTTGGCTAAATTCTCATACTACAATTCAACCCCCCCTTCTTGTAGTATTCATTAAAACAACAATTGGTATCAGAGCCTAACTTCTAGGAAAATCAGGAAACCCTGAAGAAGAAAGGTCTTGGAGAAAATGAATACTCATGAGAAGCTCGAGGAAGGATACTCAACACAGAGGCCTCCTATGTTCAACGACAAGTTCTATACTTACTGGAAGAACCGCATGGAGATCTTTATCAAGGCTGAGAACTACCAAGTCTGGAGGGTCATCGAGGTTGGTGATTTCGAAGTCACCAAAACAAATGCTCAGAACGAGGTAATCCCTAAGCCTATGTCTGAATATGAAAAAGAAGACTTTGATAAAATGGAAATAAATGCTATGGTTGTGAAATTGCTCCACTGTGGACTTGGACCTCACGAACACAATCGTGTTATGGGGTGCAAGAACGCTAAGGAAATATGGGATTTGCTGCAGATTACTCATGAAGGAACTAATGAGGTTAAACGCTCAAATATCGATCTACTTATGTCTAAGTATGAAAGATTTGAAATGCAGCCTAAGTAAACCATTCAAGAGAGGCTAACCCGTTTTACTAACATCATAAATGAGATGGTTTCCCTTGGTAGACAGATTCCTACAGATAAGCAGGTTAGGAAGGTTCTTAGAAGTCTTCCACAAGATGAGAGGTGGAGAGCTAAGGTGACAGCCCTTCAGGAAACGAAGGACTTTACCAAGTTCAATATTGAACAGCTAGCAGGTTCTCTCATGACTCATGAGCTACACCTTGGAGTCAATAATGAACCCATGAGGAACAAGGGTTTGGCTCTTAAAGCTGATGAGGAGGAAGACTCAGAAGTGGACAAGGATGAGGCTGCCCTAATTGTGCGAAGATTTAAAAAGATGTTCAAGAAAGGCCAAACCTCTAGAAACTTCGGGAAAAAGACCTCAAATCCAAAGCCTAGCTACAACTGCCACAAGTGTGGATTTCCAAATCACTTTATCAGAGACTGTCCCCTTTGGGAAAATGATAAAGGGAAAGGAAAGGCTAAGGAACAGGGAAGAGAAAAATTCAGCAAAGCAAACTATTAAAAGTCAGACATGAGGAAGGCCATGATAGCAGCCTAGGGAGACTTAGAAAGTGAAGAAGAAGATGATGACCAACCAGAAGAGGAGACAACCAATCTCTGTTTAATGGCCAAATTAGATGATGAAAAGGCTTACCTTGAGGAACTCCAGAAAGAGGTATTTCTTGATCCTAAACAGCTTAAAACTCTCTCTAAAGATGTCTTGATAGATATATGTCTAGAAGAAGAAGAAGAATTCTTTAGAGATACATGTGTAAAATTGAATAAATGTGAAAAAGCTCTTAAGGTTTGCAAAGAACACGGTGCTTGGTTGGAAACAACCTATGCCAAGTCTCAAAGCAAACTAAGAGAACTTTATTTTAAATACAAACACATAACTGAGATAGCTGATAGAATTAAGAATAAAAGTATTCTTCTGAATGTTGAACTAACTCAGTATAAGCTCATGAATTCTGATATCAGTTCTAGTAGTTCCTCAAGCGATCAATTGCTTAAATTCAATGTTGATTTTAAAAATTTGAAAAATGAGCTTTCTACTTTAAAAATCCAAAAGGATCAACTTGAATCGGAACTGAATGCTAGAAAGGATAGAAGTATTGACCCAAAAGTCATACCTAAGTGGATAGCTGAAGCTCAAGGAAAAAGAACTGAAGGTCTTGGTTATATGACCAAGAAAGGTAAGCAAAAGAAATATGTTGAGCTTCCTAGCATGAAGGTATGCACTTTTTGTGGTAAGATTGGACATCTCTATGGACAGTGTAGGATAAGAGAAGAAGCTGATAAAAGAAATGTAAAACAAGTGTGGGTCAAGAAAACTTATATTGCATCCACGTCTAAGGAACCTAAGGAAACCTGGGTTCCTAATCCTAATGCTTAGTTTTCTTGCGGGTCTTAGTGAGGGGGAACAACTCGTGGTATCTCGACATCGGTTGTTCAAAGCATATGACAGGTGATAAATCAAAATTCCTCTCACTAGAAGACTACCCTGGAGGAACAGTAACCTTTGGGGATAATAAGAAGGGCGAGATCATTGGAAAAGGCAAAATTGGTAGATCAAAATCTCATTCCATTGATAATGTGTTCCTGGTCAAGGGCTTAATGCATAATTTGCTCAGTATAACACAATTCTGTGATAAAGGAAATTCTGTAAGTTTTACTTCTGACTCTTGCAACATAATCAACAACAAGTCAGGAAAGGTTGTTCTAGAAGGAACTAGAAGAGGGAACACTTATACAGTTGACCTCAACTTAATCCCAAGGAACAACCTTACATGTCTGAGTGTTGTTGAAGATGATCCCCTACTATGGCATAAACGTTTTGGACATGCTAGCTTTTCATTACTGGACAAGCTAAGGTCAAGGAACTTGGTTGTGGGACTTCCTATTATCAAGTTCCTACAGAACAAAGTTTGTGATGCATGTGTGAAAGGCAAGCATGTTCGCTCATCTTTTAAATTGAAGAAAATGGTGAGCACTACAAAGCCTTTGTAATTAATCCATATGGATTTGTGTGGTCCCATGAGAATTCAAAGCAGGAGTGGCAAGAAATATGTTTTGGTTATTGTTGATGATTATTCTAGATTCACTTGGGTTATTTTTCTTGCTAGTAAAGATGAAACTTTTAACGAGTTTGTTGCTTTTGCCAAGAAAATACAGAAAATCAGTGGTCACTCCATAGTCCATCTCAGATCAGATCACGGAACTGAATTTGAGAACTCAAGATTCGATGAGTTTTGCAGGGAAAATGGCATGAATCATAACTTCTCAGCTCCAAGGACTCCCCAACAGAATGGAGTTAAAGAAAGGAAGAATCGAACCCTTGAGGAAATGGCTAGAACCATGCTGATTGCAAGTGGATTGCTTAGGAACTTCTGGGCTGAAGCCGTGAATACAACATGTTACATCCTTAACAGGGTAACAATCAGAAGTATCATCAACAAGACTCCCTATGAACTATTCAGGGGAAGAAAGCCAAACATATCTCATCTTAGAGCCTTTGGTTGTAAGTGCTTTGTACATAACAATGGTATGAAAAACCTAGGGAAATTTGATGAAAGAAGTGAAGAGGCCATATTTCTAGGATATGCCTTTGATAGCAAAGCTTATAGAGTTTACAATAAAAGCTCAATGTGTGTTGAGGAAAGCATTCATATAATCTTTGATGAAGTTAACTAGTTTGTGAGTGTACAGGAACAAGAAGATGATAATGATTTTGAAATTAGATTAATAAGAGACAGGGATGAAGAAGAGACCCAAAACCAAACCAAAGAAAAGCAGCCTGCTCCAGAAGAGGATCATCAAAAAAATGGAGAGGTTCCTCAACCAGATGAACAGGTGAATGAGGAACAAGTAGAAGAAGCTGAAGGAACATAAACAGAAGCTCCTCAAATTGGAGTTCCAGCAAGGGAATTCCAACCCAGGCCATTCAGGTATCGAGGTTCCCATCCAACTGATCTAATTATCAGTGATATAGGAAAAGGAACTCAAACAAGATCACAGATGAGGTACTACTGCGCATTCCATGCATTTCTGTCCATTCTAGAACCAAGAAATCATCAAGAAGCCTTGGGATATGGTGATTGGATAATGGCCATGCAAGAGGAACTCAATGAGTTCGAAAGGAACAAGGTCTGGCACCTTGAGCCAAAGCCTAAGGGAAAGAAAGTAATTGGGCTCAAATGGGTGTTCAGGAACAAGCTTGATGAACATGGCACCATAGTAAGGAACAAGGCTAGATTGGTTGTGAAGGGCTACAACCAACAGGAAGGTATTGATTTCGATGAAACCTTTGCTCCTGTAGCTAGATTAGAAGCTATTAGAATCCTAGTGGCTTTTGCTTCTTTTATGGGTTTCAAACTCTATCAAATGGATGTGAAATGTGCTTTTCTAAATGGTTTCTTAAATGAGGAGGTGTTTGTTGAACAACCTCCAGGTTTCGAAAATCCAAAATTTCCAAATCATGTTTTTAAGCTTGATAAAGCTCTCTATGGGCTCAAACAAGCTCCAAGAGCCTAGTATGAAAGGCTTTCAAAGTTCCTACTGAAAAATAATTTCAAAAGAGGAAAAGTAGACAAAACTTTTTTTCTTAAATCTCGAGGAACTGATTTGTTAGTTGTATAGATCTATGTAGATGATATTATATTTGGTGCTACTAACAATGGTTTGTGCAAGTACTTTGCTGAGCTAATGGGTGGTGAATTTGAGATGAGCATGATGGGTGAATTGAATTTCTTCCTTAGACTTCAAATAAAGCAAACAGCTGAAGGAATAATGATTCACCAACAAAAGTATGTCAAGAAACTTCTGGAGAAGTACAACATGGAAAATGCCAAGACAAATCACACACCTATGGGAACAGCAACAAGACTTGATGAGGATCCACAAGGAACAAGTGTGGATCAAACCACTTACAGAGGTATGATTGGTTCACTGTTATATCTAACAGCCAGTAGGCCTGACATTTCCTTTAGTGTTAGATTGTGTGCTAGATTTCAGTCTAATCCCAAAGAATCACATCTAACGGCTGTTAAGAGAATTTTGAGATACCTCAAAGGAACAGATGACTTGTGTCTGTTCTATCCTAGAAGTGATGACTTTATGCTTAGAGGATTCACAGATGCTGACTATGTAGGTGACCTAGTCAATAGGAAAAGCACCTCAGGTATGGTTCAGTTCCTTGGCTCTTGTCTAGTTTCTTGGGGTTCCAAGAAACAAAATACTGTTGCATTGTCTACTGCAGAGGCTGAGTATGTAGCGGCAGCTGCTTGTTGCTCTCAAGTCCTCTAGATTAAACAACAGTTGCGTGACTTTGGTATTAAATTTAATTGCATTACTATCTACTGTGATAACACTAGTGCAATTTGCATATCTAAAAATCCAGTCCATCATTCAAGAGTTAAGCATATTCATATAAGGCATCATTTCCTTAAGGATAATGTTGAAAAAGGTTTGATTAAATTAGATTTCTGCCAAACTGACAATCAAATTGCAGATATATTAACAAAACCCTTGAATAGAGAAAGGCATGAGAAGACGAGAATGAAACTTGGGATGATTAAGTTATACTGAGAAAAATGCATCAAGTTCCCTCAGGTATGAAGCTCAAACTGACATGCTTAATCTGTTGTATACTGTGCACAAGTGTTATATGTTTAATTACATAATTAAGACAGGTTGTGAGCAGGAGTAATATTTACTAAGGGCATGTAAATTTGAAAGACATAGAATATGAAAAGTCCAAAATTGGTTGCATGAGCCTTGTTGATTTGTTCTGTGTATCAAGTTGTATTTGCAAGTGTTCTTTACTGATAATATTCAAAGGATAAAATTGTTGTGTTTATCTATTTTTCAAAATTCCAAATTCTTTTTATCTAAACACAATAATCGGATGAATGTATCTAAATTCATCATTATCTTTTGTTCAAAAAGTAGCCCACTTACACTACTCTCTTGAAACACGGTTTGTGTTTCCCTAAGCAATAAATATGAGTGTCAAATCAACTAAATTCACCTCACCTCCCAAGCGACACCTCACATCACCAATTTACCTCCACCATAAAAGATGTCAGCCTCACACAAATTTACACCACACAAAAATTACCTTCTCTTTCATCACTCCAATCAAAACTACTCTCCAATGTCTACCTCTCCAAAAACCCAAATTGAAGCCGACCTTAACACAAACCCAATTCCAGAAATCACCATGGAAATTAACCCCATTGATGATCAAGAGCCTCCAAAAGTGGATTCAACCACCGAATCCCAATCTTCTCGAAAAAGGAAGTTCGATGACATGCAAGAAGAAGAAGAAAGCGCTCCGGAACTAGGGGTTAATTACCGAGACAAGCCTGCAACCATGAAACAGCAAGAGAAGATCAGTGATCACTTTGTGACAGGTTTGGCTATTAATCTTCCTTGGTGCAAGTCTGTTAAATTGTACGAACTTCTTGATTTGATTGAAGCTCAAAATTGGGCGAATTTGTTGAGTGAATGCTTTAATCGGAGTATGTATGTTGATGCTATGAGGGATTTTTGCAAAAGTTTCAAATACTCTAAAGGTGTTATTCGCTGCTGTGTGTATGAAAAAGAAATTGAGTTTGATGCGATGTATTTGGCTGAGTTGTTTGATGTTCCTAATACTGGATATGACTTGTATTTTAAGAGTAATGTGATAAGGAACCCTCTTCCTGATGCAAATATTGATGAGATAGTGGAGTTTCTATGTGGAGACCCGGAGGAAACCTACATAAATCACAATGACCTAACCCCTCTTGACAAAATTTTGCTAAAATTTGTTTTCAATGATATTATCCCTCGCACCCAAAAGAGAGACAGTGCCAACAAGCTTAACTCTGTACTCATCAATTGCCTAGCCAAAAAGATCCAAATAAACTTTCCCTCTATCATGGTTCAACACCTCTCTCATTGTGTTCCAAAAGGTTGGAAGGTGGGATATGGTAACCTTCTCACCTATGTCTTTGAAAGCTTTGGTATTTCCTTTGTTGATACAGAACCCCTGCCCCTCAAAAACACCGAGTACATGCAGCCCATTTTCCTTGAAAACCATAAGATGAATGTTGTAGATGGATGTTTTGAGGTTGTGCTGGAGGAAAAAGATAAAAGGCCATAGGAAGTAGGTGCCATAGCTGAGGGGGAAGAAGAGAGAACTGCTGGGATAATAGAGGGAGTGGTGCAGGATATTCAGGAGGAGGAAGAGAAAAAGGTGGTTGAGGAAGTGATTGAGACAGGGGGAAGGAAGAAAGGAAGAGCTTGAGGTTGATGAAGAAAAAGGAGACCTCTGCCACCATTTGCATTGATATCTCAGGGGTGCAAGAGGATTTGCAGAAAGTCACAAGCTCTCCTATTTCGGGCAAGTATGCATCTACATGTACAGGTTTTGCAGCTTTTAGTTCCCCACCTAAGGTTCCCAGCGAAGATGTGAAGGAGATGCTCCAGAAATTGCTAAAGGAACAATAGCAGTCAAAGGTGAAGATGGAGGAACGGAAGAAGAGTGTGCTCACTCTAGATGCTGATATGAAGGAACTGGTCACGAGCTCAGAACAGGGGAGACAATCCACTGTGAAGGACATAATGTCTCAAATCAGCAAGAAGCTAGAGGATCTTGATGTTGATGATGACCAGAGCATTGCATCTTAACCTATCTTTCCTTGCAGCCTCTTTATGTTGATGAAACTTATGTTTATTTGCTTTTGGAAACAATTTTTTTGGGTCTGTAATATTTTGGGCACTTTTTAATTTCTTTTGGTAATCTTGCAAATTTGGTACAATTGGTCGATGTTTTAAATCGGTTTTGGATGATGAATGTTTATGTTTCTTTTACCTATATGCTTTGTGAATGTTTTCTCTCTATGCATGCTTTTTGTCTTAAACTAAACCACTAGTTGGTGCTGTGTTATGGTATACTATACGTGTGTGTGTTAGTTTTTGATAATGCCAAAAGGGGGAAAAGGATGCAAACTATCCAGGAAACTTAATCATTCTATGGTCTCTGTTCGAAATCTTCACACAAGCAGATATTTTTTTATATACAAGTTTTTCAAGTTTTTCAGTTTTTCCTTAAGTTATTTATTTATGCATTGTTTTTATTTTCTTAACTTAGTTTCCATTCTGCATTCTCTTTTCTTTAGAAATAAAATGGATTATCTCTGTTTCCTTGTAAGTAAGTTTGGTTTGTTTGTCATCATAAAAAAGGGGGAATATTGTTGGACTTAATGATTTTGATGATGACACAACCTCACTTACTTACAAACTAATAAGTGCTTGATTGTTTAAGTGTGTACTCAGTTACAAAGACTAGGAGAATGAAGTGTCTTGTAAAAATACCATGAGGAACAACAAGGCCAGAAGCAGAGCTGGCCATATAGAAGAGTTCCCTCACAGGAACTGGCGCTTCAAAAATGAAGACTGGAGAAGAGAAGGTTCCCTCAGGGAACATAAGCTTCAGAGAAGAAGCCTCATCAGAGAAGAGAAGTTCCTTCCAAGGAACAGAAGCCTCGGAGTAGAAGCTTCATCAGAGAACATGAAGACTAAATATATTTTTATATTTTAGGATTTATGTAAGTATAAGATATTAAGTAGAATTCGAAATATTGTGTGGAATTGGTCTTAAAAAGATAAAATTGTGTAGGCTAGTTTTTAGGAAAGTGGTTAAGTTTTTAAAGCTTATCTTTTTTAACCAAAAAGATTTTATTTTTCTGATTTTCGAAAATATCTTTAGAAAATAAAATCACCCACGTTTGTCTAAAAGCTTGCGGCCTACTCCTCCATGATCTTCTTTAAGTCATGGTCTTGCACATTGAGGAGTTCATGTTTCCTTAATTTTAGGAACATGATCTTCTTAGTGGGTTGGAGTACTGGCGTTGTGGATTTGCTGCACAAAGAATTTTTTCCTAAACGTATTTTGGTCTATAAATAGTTGTTGATTTCAGATGGAAAAACTCACCCTTGCTCACATAAGTTTTCAAGCTTTAAAACGAGTTAAGAGTCAAATTCCACACAAGTTCATTAGAGTGTTCTTAATGTTCTTATACTAGAGTTTGTTTTTCTTTCGAGTTGTAATTGGGGAATGGGGAAGTTCGAGTGAACGTTTGTATATGAGAAAGAGAAGAGAGAGAGAGAGAAGAGAAAGAGAAGAGAGAACAGAGAAGTGAGAAGAGAAAAAGAGAAGAGAAGAGTAACAAGTTGGGTGACTTGTTCCTCAGGGTCTTAAGTTCGTAGAGGAACTTGAGTTTGAGTCTTTAGCTTGTAATAGGATCATTTGCCCTATTATAGTGAAGATTCTTTTCCCAAAATCCCAAGTCGTCGTGGTTTTTCTCCTTGTTAGGGCTAAGGAGTTTTCCACGTAAAATCTCTCTTGCATTCTTTAGTTCCTTTAGTTAATCTCTCAGTTTCTTTAGCTAACTTAATTTTAATTCCGCAAAAAGTTTGGCTAAATTCTCATACTACAATTCAACCCCCCCTTCTTGTAGTATTCATTAAAACAACACTATCTCATTTAGGTGATAACTACTTGAACTGTTTTTTGGCCTAAGAAGATCATGGCTTACTATTTCCCGATTGTTCTCTGGGTACATATGTTGATAGCCGATTATCTACATTGTGTGCTTGGAGAACTATAGGGAAATGCTGCCGGATTTTCTTTAGAACCAAACTTTACAAGTAGTTATTAGTGAGATAGGACATTCAAGAATGGGTTAGGTTGGAGTGATAAGGACCTTATTGGATCATCCAGAGTTGCATTTACTTGATATAAACTTTGAATGAAATTTTTTGATGCCTTATATTATTGTTTATGGTTAAGGAGTTATATATGTTAGAAAATATACACATAATCTTAAAATTAATTTTGTTATTCAGTGGTTGAAATTGGATCGAAGTTGGATGTATGGTAAACGAAATTGTACAAGTTTTTTACGAGGAATTGAAGAGTTTAGCACTGTTGCCTTAAAACACCAAACAGAGAATAAATCAAAGATTATTCTTTGTCCTTGTTGAGACTGTAATAATTCGAGGGGATATCGTGATATAGTTGATGTTAAAGATCATCTAATTCGTCGTGGGTTTAAAGAAAACTACACAAGGTGGACATGGCATGGTGAGAGCATATATATTGAGGCAAGTTCTAGTTATTGTCCAAGGGAAGATGAGAATCATTGTGATGATGATAATGAACACCAAGGTGAGGATGTCGATACAACTGATATTGGTGTTGAAAGTGAGAGTGAAATGGAGAAGGACAGGATAGATGAAATGATGCATGATGTTGAAGACCATTTCACAGAGTGTCCCCAGACATATGATAGTATTTTGAGAGCTGCAGAAACCCCGTTATATACTGGTTGTACAAAGTTCACTAAACTTGGTGCTATTATGAAGTTATTCAACTTAAAGGCGAGCAATTGTTGGACTGACAAGGGTTTTACGCAGTTGTTAGAAGCCTTAGTAGAAATGTTTCCCGACGGGAATGAACTTCCAAACTCCACCTATGAGGCCAAGAAACTTATGTGCCCCTTGTGTATGGATTATGATAAGATACATGCTTGTCCCAATGACTGTGTGTTGTATCGAAATGAGTATGCTGATTTGCATGAGTGTCCAAGGTGTGGAGTTTCTCATTACAAGATGAATGATACTGATGAGTTGTGTAAGAAAGGGTCTCCGGCTAAGGTATTATGGTATCTTCCAATTATACCGAGATTTAGGAGACTCTTCTCGGATGAAAAAACTGCAAAATTATTGAGGTGGCATGCTGATGGGAGGAAGAAAGATGGGTTAATGAGGCATCCTGCTGATTCCCCGCAATGGAGGAACATTGATCGAAAGTTCAAGGACTTTGGTGAAGAAGATCGAAATCTTAGGCTTGGTCTTAGTACAGATGGAATGAACCCATTTGGGACACTAAGTACCCAATATAGCACTTGGCAGGTTCTTCTAACTATCTACAATTTGCCTCCTTGGTTATGCATGAAGTCTAGATACATTATGTTGTCCCTTCTAATATCTGGGCCTAAACAACCTAGAAATGACATTGATGTGTATCTAGCGCCCCTCATTGATGATTTGAAATTGTTGTGGAATGAAGGTGTCCAAATATTTGATGCATATAGTAAAACCAATTTCACTTTACGTGCCATGATTTTTTGTACGATAAATGACTTCCTAGCTTATGGGAATTTGTTGGGGTACATTGTGAAGGGAACAGCTCCTTGCCCCATTTGTGAAGATGATTTGGAGGCATTACACCTAGACAATTGTAGCAAGCATGTATACATGGATAATCGAAGACATCTTCCAGAAGACCACCCTTTTCGATTCAATAAGGATGCTTTTAATTGAAAAGTGGAGTTGAGAGAAGCTCCTGGCCCTTTACGTGCAAGTGAGGTTTATCAGCGGGTCAAAGACATTGAGAATGAGTTTGGTAAGCCTTACAAAAGCAAATCAACAAGGGGTTACAAGAAGAAGTCTGAGCTATGGTCTCTTCGATATTGGAGACATTTGGAAGTTAGACATTGTCTAGATGTAATGCATATTGAGAAAAATGTATGTGATGCCATTGTGGGAACTTTATTAAATATGCCAGGAAAGACAAAGGATGGAGTTAAAGTAAGAAAAGACATTGTTGTATGGGTCGTTCAGAGTTGGCACCCGAATCTCGAGGAAAACGCTGGTATCTTCCCCCAGCTTGCTTTACCTTGTCTAAAAAGCAAAAAACTAGCTTCTGTGAGTCATTGCATAGTTTAAAGGTCTCGGCTGGATTTTCTTCTAATTTTCGTAGACTTGTGTCAATGTCTGACTTGAAATTGGGTGGCATGAAATCTCATGATTGTCATGTCTTGATGCAACAATTATTACCAGTTGCCATTGGAGGAATTTTGCCACCTCAAGTGAGGTATACGATTACAAGATTATGTGTCTTTTTTAACACTATCTGTAGCAAGGTCAAAAATCCAAGTATTTTAGATGACTTGCAAGCCGATGTACTTGAGACAATGTGTCGATTTGAAATGTATTTTCCCCCATCTTTTTTTCACGTGATGCCTCATTTGGTTATTCATCTTGTACGTGAAATTAAACTTTGTGGACCAGTGTGTATGAGATACATGTATCCTTTTGAATGAGAAATGGGTGACTTAAAGGGAAAAGTCATGAATCCGGCCAAACCTGAAGCTAGTATTATACAACGAACTGTTGCTGAGGAAGTGGCAGCATGGGTTGCTCAATATCTTGCACGTTCACAAAAAATTAGGTTGCCAAAGTCTCGACACGATGGGAGGCTTGGAGGTCAAGGTACTATTGGCAGGAAAAGGATATCCATGGGCTTTGAAATTAAAAATAAGGCCGAGCTTTTTGTGTTGCATAATCTTAGTGAGGTTAATCCTTACTTGGACGAGCACATGCTTTTTCTTAAAAATAAATATCCTTCCAAAAGTGATCTTCAGCTGATAAAGGAGCATAATTGTTCATTCGTTACATGGTTCAAGGAACGAGTGATGTCCCAACTATCCACCACATCTCCAGCTGCTAAATGTCAAGTCATGTCATATGAGGGATACGACATCAATGGGTATTATTTTTACACTAGCCGACAAGATGACAAGTCAACAATGCAAAACAGTGGTGTTAAAGTAGTAGGTTTGTCATCTGAGTATGTTAGTGCATATGATAAAACACTTGTGGATAAGAAGAAATTTTATTATGGAATCATTGAAGAGATAATAGAGCTGAATTATGTTGATTTCAAGATTCCTCTATTTCGATGTAAGTGGGATGATAGTAGCCGTGGTGTAAGAAAAGATGAACAAGGGAACTTGACCCTTGTAAATCTTGGTCGACGAGGGCATCTAGCTGATCCATTTATATTAGCTTCACAAGCAAAACAAGTTTTTTACATGACTGACCTAGCTGATTGTAAGTGGTCAGTTGTTTTAGAAGGTAAAAGAAGGATACTTGGCATTGAAGATGTGGGGGACGAGGAAGAATATGATGAGAAATTTAATGAGTCACAACCTTCTGTTTGGAGCATCCCTCCAATAGTTGATGACTTTGACACAACATTGAAACGAAAAAATCATAATGAAGGATTTTATGTCGCAAAAGAGAAGAATGAAGTAGGTATGTAATTCTGTGATTTTTTTTTTCCAATATGTGTTACTAATTGCATAAATTGCTTATTATTTTTATGTGTACAAGTTTATAATTTAAAAATGATACAAATCGATGTCTTAATTTATTTATGTCTTTTTTTTTTCAGGTAAGTAATAATGGAGGATGAGGATATGCATAATCGTTCCATGTCTTTGCAAGGTGAGGAAGATGAGCCACACAATCAATCACAATCAGAGCAACAAACAACCGACTCTCAGAAGAAGAAAAAGAAGCCAAGAGGTCCTTCAAAGGGCCTGAAATCCATGCCTGGGGTTCCTAGAGTGCTTGAATGAGATGAATTGTGTCGACCCATTGGAAAGTGGGCAAAAGCATACAAAACTCATCTTGGTGAAATAAGCCGTGCAAAGGTGTCTATATTGTATAAAGATTGGAATCAAGTTCCACAAGGAATAAAAGTCACTTTGTGGGAAGATGTTAAGTTAATATTCACTATTAAATGTTATACTATTATATGATCATTTTGACATTATTTGAATATGATGAAAACAATTTATTTGAATATGATGAAATTATTTACTAACATTTTTTTATTTTTTTAATTTTTTTTGTAGAGAGAGTTTCAAATCGAAGAAGATGAAAACAAGAAAAAAAAGGTCCTATGCACTTGTGATAAAATTTGGAGAGATTTAAAAAATAAATTGGTCAGTGGTTGGATCACATGTACCAGGAATATGCCGAAGGAGAAAAGAACGTCGTATGTACTCTATGATTTCATATCTTAGGATATGTGGAAAACATTTGTGGAGGAGCATAGTACAGATGATTTTAAGGTTTGTGTGTATTAATATCAATGATCATGCAGGTTATTAATACTTTGTTAACGAATTCTTATGTACTAATCTTCATTTATGCTCGTGAAAATAGGAAATCACTGAGAAGGCAAGACAAAGCCAGTCTTTCAACGAATTCCCTCACCATTTTGGAGCCAAATCATATGGTGAAATGAATATTGTATGGCGTAGAAAAGGGTATATTCCCATAGCATCTTCAGCATCCAGTACTTCATCTTGTTCTTCGGTTGTGTCTAGTTTACCGGATAGGACATATGCTTGGCTTCTAGCAAGATCAATAGAATATGATAAGGGAAATCCTTATTTGCCGGCTGAGAAAACAAGAGAGGTGAAAGAATCCATTGTAAGTATATAATAAGTCTTTATTTCAATTTTGAATATATTTTGTGAAGTTTATGTATTGCAATCAAAGTTTTCTAACTTGAAGTCTTTGTGTAGGATAATTGGAGAAAGCAACAAGCTGATGGAAAATTTGTTCCTAATAGGCATGATGATATCTTATCTCGTGCCCTTGGGGAAAAAGATCATAATGGTCGGGCAATAGCATTTGGCAGTGGAATTGGTATTAAAGCTGTATGGGGATCTAGAGAGAGGCGTAGTGGCCGACGGGGTAGGGAATTCGGAGATGCTGAGCTGGAAGAATTAGAGGCAAGAGTAGCTCGGAGGGTACGAGAGGAGACTATGCAGGAGATGGATTCTAAAATGGATTCCATGGTTCAAGAGAAGTTTATGTTATTTTCTAAACAGATTGGTATTCAAATTCCAACTGAATTGATAGAAATGAATAACATAGGCCGGACGACTCAACAAAATCCTAGTACGTAGTTGCCAATCAGTGGGTGATGATCCATTTGCAAACATACAGGTATCCAAAACTTTGTTATTTTATATTTTTTTTATCTTTTTTTTTAATGATTTATGACTGCGACATACTTTTAACTTTGTAACTCAGTTTTCTATTTTTTCAATAATGATTTTTTTCTATCTTTGTAAGGAACCGGTTCCATGTCGGCTATCATTATTGAAAAATGACTCTGAGAAAGTCATTGTCGTTGAAGGTACATATCATCCGGAGTTAATCCTTGATCATCATAGTAACCTCCTTCCGGATCACGTGAGGGTAAATGTTGATGATTTTTTTGACGAGTTCAAAGAATTCTCGGTTCTAGTTCCTTCTTCAGTCATCAAGAAACTTAAGCATGCTCCCGGTACATTTACCCAATGGCTGAAAGACTTGGTTTCACTCATGCATGACAAGGTAAATTATTTTTGTAACTATTTACATATAGTTTGCCATACAAAATATAGCAAATTGTTGAATATATTAGCTTTACTATTGATTAGGAATTCATATCAAATAAGAACGATGATAACAACAAAGCGGCTAAAGAAAACATGCAAGACAAACTGGAAGTAGTTGAAAGTGGTCACGAAACAAAAGAGTCCAACACCAATCCAAAAAAAGTTTTTCTTATGGATTATGCTTTGGAAAACTTGTCTCAGAAGTGTGGGTCTTTGAATAGTTTGTTATCTTCATTACCTGAAGGTGAAACTATTAAGGTCAAGGTTGATACTTGGACCTTTAGTTATGAAGATAGTAAGGACATCATTATCAAACGTGAAGATGTCAATCAACTTCTCACGGGAGCTTAGCTGAATATTTCAGTTTTGCATGTTTTTATGATGTAAAATATTCAAATTTCTCTCTTCCCATATATACTTATTTATTACCATTTATAATGTTATTACATGATATATACGTAGGGCCTTGAGTGACTTACTCGATACGGTGGATGTGGCTTCCATTGGATTCATGTGTCCGGAAATGATTTAAGAAACCTATTTGCATAGTGATGCAGGTCGTATCCTACTATACATGACACATGTGATGGAAAAACAAAAATCTAAGCAGTTCATCTTATGCCCATACCATGAAAAGTATAAACTTTGAACTTGTATTTATTTGAACTTTGCAAATTGTTGATATTATTTTACTCTTTTACAAATGTGTGTCTAATTTATTATGTAGGAATCATTGGGTTCTTTTGGTCTTATGCATGGCTAAGCGTGAAGTCATCATCTTTGATTCTTTAGGGCAGAAGCGAAATTTAGCAATTAAGTTTGCAATGACAAAGTAAGTCTATTTTGTTATTAATGTCATGATTTTATGTGTGTAAGGATAATATATATGTTATTTGTTTCAAATGTGTAGTGCTTTTTGAAGTTTCAAGGCATTAAGTGGACAATCTAGGGGAAGTAAATTGACATGGCATTTGGGACAGGTTACCTTAATTTCTTACCCTAACTTTTAGTTTCTTAATAATTTAAGTATAGCAATTTAATTCAACATATAACTATATTACATGTAGTGTCCTCAACAATTGGGTGGACGTGAGTGTGGCTACTACGTCATGCGTTATATGTACGAAATACTTGAACATCACCATAGCAGTGAGGATCTTATTCAGGTATGAGTTGTCAAATATTTCATTTTTGTTTGATAAATACAATTTGATGTTAGCTACAATTTTGAATTAAAACTTTCCTCTTGTATATTTGTTGTGTTGATAGGATTTTTCAAGAACTACACCGTACACCGAGGAGGAGATAAATGAGATTCGAGATATTTGGGCAGAGTATTTTATATGTAATGTTGAACTTTAGATTTACACTTAGCGCATGTTGGACTCTTGTTTTGGATTATAGGCTTGACATGAATGATTTTGATTAATTGATGTTGGGATGATTGAGTATAATGTCTATGATATTGAGATCTAAATTATTGGACAGGTTGTTAATATAATGCCGTCATTCCCAATTTTATGGGTAGGCCAAATTACAAAGGAGACTCTGCCGAAATTTACATTTGCATTATTCAATAATATTGCATTTTAATTTCAATTATATTAGCGTTAGCATATTACTTTATACCACTAGCAAGGAAAACAGGTACTACAAACATATACAAGGCAATTATTATAATTATTAGAAAAAAAAATCACCTCATTTGCGTCACTCATTAAACAAACAAGTGACGCAAATAAAGCAATTTCGTATTGTCTAGTCAGTCATTTGCGTCACTCCTATATAAACAAGTGACACAAATAACAAACAAGAAGTTTAACTGAAGAGTCATTTGTGTCGCTCCTTTATAAAGGAGTGACGCAAATAACAAACAAGAAGTTTATCAGAAGAGTCAATTGCGTCGCTCCTTTATAAAGGAGCGACGCAAATAGGCGACGCAAATGACTCTTATTTGCGTCGCGCCTAGGAGCAACGCAAATGACTTTTAAGTCATTTGCCTCGCGAGCAGTTGCGTCGCTCATAGAAGCGACGCAAATACACTATAAATGAGCGACGCAAATGAGCCTTTTTCTACTAGTGCTCTATTCTATCTACTACTTAAATAAAATGAAATAAAATTACAAAAATACTTTATCGATACGAAGACCGTACTAAGATTACAAAAATACATCACGATGTGCATATCGTATTTAGTAATCTACTAGGCCATACTAGTCATTATATAGCAATAAATAACATCATATATTATAAAATTGCCACATAATAAATCACTCATCATGCTTTCCTAAACTACAACATCGAATGTTCACAATTAAGGAAACATGTCACCAAAATATCTCATATTTTAAATTAATGTAATTAGATAATATCATATATTATTCATGACCATCAATTAAATATCATATATTCTTAATTAGTCATGAGATAGAATCAAATCTTATTTTAATTTTAAAAGATAAATCATATTTATCCTCAAAGATTATCCTAACAAAGTTAGGAAATTCTATCCAAATTACTAGCCAATCACAAAATTTTAAATCAATTATATCCAAAATTAATTATGGAATAATCACATTATTTAAATCAATTATTATCCTTTTGGAATATACTCAAAATATCCTAACAAATCTTATCCAAAATTAACCACTTTAATTATGGATAATTACCAATTTAACAACTTTAAATATGGATAATATCAAATATAACAACTTTTGAATATTTGATTTTATCCTAAAATAAAAGATTTTATCCAAATAAAATTGATTTTATCTTTCAAAATAAAAGATCATATTTTCAAAATATTTTATATCATCCAAAATAAATCATATTTATCTTGAAATATTTTTAAAATAAAATATTTTTTTTGTTTTTGTTTTTGAAAACCGTACACCAACTACCGTGGTGTGGCCAGCCTAAGCCGGCCACGGTGGTCGTACACCTTGCGGTGTATGCTGCCGAAGCAGCGGTGCAGCAGCAGCGGCAGAAGTGTCGTGCAACACTTTGCACGGTGCTGCTGCAGCTCTTTTGTTCTCGGACCCTGTTGCCCTCCCTCTAGGACCACCACTTGCGGCAGCCACCGTGGCTGCGCCACCCAGCCGTGGCTGCCGCCCAAAACTACACCAATTTTTTTTTTTTTTTTATTTAAATTTTATTTAATAACTTTTGTTAAATAAAATTCATGTGGTCCATGATAAATTAAAACATAAATTTTATGCTAATTCATCCAATTAAAATTAAATCAACATTCAATCTTAAAATTAGGGTTCATCATAAAATTAATCCCAATTTAATTTTAACTTTTAAAATTAAATCGATGATCATACACAAAACGTTTTTATGCATAAATCAATCCGATTAACATTATGAAACATAAAACAAATCGAATGAAATCAAAATCTAGCAAAAAAAAATCACATTTTAGGCTAGGAATTTTCAAAATAATTCGAAATTAGTTTAGGGTTTTCGAAAATCCGAAACTAGTGTTCTAGGATTTGAAATTTTTGAATGGTCTAGGGCTTAATTCGGTCCTCTTCATGGCTATTTTGAGCATAATTAAATCACATTTAATTGATTCCAAAAGTTTAATGACATTAAATATAACAATTGAACCATAATTAAATTATTCTCCCTCCTAATTAAATTAAAATTGTGGACTATCAAAGAATTATGGTCAATATGCGTAAATGCAATAGGCTAACTAATACCACTATAGGGAATTATAGGTACTATGCAGCGGAAAAACGTGAATCATATTCATACAGTACCTAATCCCAAAATCTAATGCATAACACATAAAGAACATATAATCGTACCTTTGAAGCGTGACTCCACGTGCGATCGAGGAAGAACAATGGGAGATAAAGAACCCCAAGCGTGATTCCTCTACTTAGTCCACGAGCATGGATTAAACCTCCACTAATGCTAGTTAGTTGTGACTGAACACTTCAATCAACCTTCAACGAAGATTTGAGCCACAAACACACCACAACACCACCCACGCGCCACCCAAGGAGGAGGGTCGTACGGACACGGAGGAGAAAGATAGGGATGAGTAGAGAGAGAGAGTGAGTTAGGGTTTTTGGGAAACCTGGTTGCTTGTGTGAAAATTCACTGTATGTCAATTGTTTTCTCTTGTAACCCTAGGCATGGTTTATATTTATAGATCATATCTAGAAATAAAACCATGTCAAGTCCAAAACCCATTAGACTCTTCTAATTATTCAAGCCCAATTATCAATATGGTATGTCATGAACTCATGAGGCCCAATAATGGGCCCCTAACTTGTTTAACCCAATACTCTTATGTGTGACCTTGTAGGATCCATTCTATAAGGCTTTGGGCCATTAAGCTAGCCCAAAGATCAATTTTCATATCTAGCACCAAACATTGACGACCCTATAAAATGAACTTATTATCTCCATAATAGTGATCCTTGATACATCTAGTAATTGCACTTATCGAAGACACAACTCCTTCACGTACCCCTCCGTACGGCCGGCCACCCTAGGTGGCGTGTGGTGTTCGTGGTGGTGGTTCTTGGTTGGTTTGTTCCTCTCCTCTCCGTAGAAGGTCGATTGAAAGGTTCAATCATGATTAACTAGAATTAATGAAGGTTTAATCTATGACTTTGGACCAAGTAGAGGAACCCGGCTTGAGGTTTTTTATCTCCCATTGTTCTTGCTCGATTGCACGTGGAATCACGCTTTGAAGGTATAATTACTTGTTCTTTATGTGTTATACAATGATCTTGGTTATTCAATGCATATGAATATGATTCATGAAATTCCTCTTAGAGTATCTAAAGTCCTACAGTGGTATTAGTTAGCCTATTGCATTTACGCATATTAAATTTTTATTCTTTGAATGTCTACAATTTTAATTCAATTAGGAGGGAAAATAATTTAATTATGGGTCAATTATTAATTTAAATGTGATTTAGCTTATGGAATTATTAAAAGTTATTTAATTTGCTCAAAATTAGCCATCAAAAGATCTGAAATTTTGCCCTAGAAAATCGAAAATTTCGAACCCCTATGCCCTAATTTTCAAAAAATTCAAAACCCTAAACCCTAAATTATGATTTTTGTGTTTTGATTTTGATTTAATTCGATTGTTATTTGATTTATGATTTTAATCTATTTGAATTCATTTTAAATTATGAATTTTTAATGATGAAATTATTTAATTTAAGAGTTAAATTGAATTGGGATTAATTTCATGAAGAATATATATAATTTCAAGATTGAATATGATTTATTTTTGAAATTAATTGGACCAATTTATAATTAATTTAATATTAACAAATGATTTGTTTTACTTTAAATTAAAGTCAATAAAAAAGGTTTTTGGGTGCGGCAACCACAGCTGGGTTTCGCAGCCACGACGGCTGCCGCAACAGGTGGTCTGAGCTAGGAGGAATGGGCGGGGTGGGGCAGCAGCTCGGGTCAGGTGGTGCAACAACAGCAACACCGTGCAACAGTTTTGCGACACTGTTGTTGCTGTTATTGTGCGTCACTGTTGTACACCGTACACCAACTAGTGTACAACAGGCTTCGGCTGGCCACACCATGGTGGCTGGCATGGTTTTTCAAAAAAAAAAAAAATTATTTTTGATAAAATCATATTTTTAAATTAAAATATAAGTTTTGATTTTAAAAAGATAATTGTCAAAATTAAAGTTAGTAATTTTGTTAAGTTTGGATAAGTTTTGAGAGTTTTGAGCAAAAAGATTCTATATAGTTAATAACTAATTAAATAATGTGATTATCCCATAATTATTTTAGGAGTATAATTAATTTAAAATATTGTTATTGGCTAGGCAATTATGATAGAATCTCCTAAATTAGTTAGGATAATCATGGGAGATAAATATGATTTATCTTCTATAATTAAAATAAAATTTGATTCTATCTCATACCTAAGATAGAATATATGATATTTTATGATTGGTATTGAATAATATATGATATTATCTAATTGCGGTAATTTAATTAAATATGAGATATTAAGGTGGTCATGTTTCCTTAATTATGAACATTCGATATTGTAGTTTAGGAAAGCATGATGAGTTATTTATTATATGGCACTTTATAATATATAATATTATTTATTGCTATTTATAGACTAGTATGACCCATAGATTCTAAATACAATATGCGCATCGTTTCGTATTTTTGTAATTTAAATACGGTTTGCGTACCGTTATGTATATATTTTTGTAATTTATTTTATTTTATTTAAGTAGTAGATAGAATAGAATAGTATTACAGGTTGCAATTGATTCAAGAAGCCAACGAAGTGAAGGCCCAAAGGAGCTAGATGGATGAGATCCATGAAGGTTCAAGTGAGGGTTTTTCTTTATTAGTTTTCTTAGGATTAGGGGTCATACTATGTCATTTTATTTATGCATTAGTAGATTATGCATGTAAGATTTTATTGATGCTTGTGATTGATGATGCACTAGAGTTCACTAAATAATCACAAAATAATTGTAGACACCCATTTGTGTCTCCCCAAAACAAAACCCAGTGATGAGTACCTTTCATGTAGAATCATAATCGAATGAAGTGAAAGTGTGAAAAGTTTAGTGTTGCGGAAAGTTTTAATTTCTCTTCTCCTCTCTCTGTTTTTGAAAACCTATTTTAAGAAAATAGCCAATCTAGTTTTGTTGGGTCATGATATGGGTCCAATAATAGTGTAGTTGGACGGGGCTTGAAAAGAGCTTTCCAACGATATATTATAAGCCCAATTCCGATGAATATTGAGGAAGTTATGGCCAAATTACTGAATTGGGCCTTGTTTGAGCCTTATATACGGCCCAATGATCTAGATGAGGGCCTAATATGGATTTATCATTCCTAATGCAATTAGGAATGATTTTAGTCTTCTAGATTCTTCTAGAAGGTTCTTTTTCATTCCTAATTTAATTAGCATTGATAAATTGACCTTTTGTTGACTTTTTAGAGTTTTAATTAGAATAAAAGAACGTTTGTTTTGAGGAAAATACGATTTTATCCTCCTGTACGGCAATTTCTATTTGATTTTAAGAACACGCGTGAATTTCTGAGTCAGCGCCAAACGCCAGCTGTAGCGCCTGACGCTACGCTTGGCGCCTGGCGCTAGCCTTAGCGTCTGGCGCTAAGGTCAGCGTTTGGCGCTAATTTGGCTTTTTGCGTCAGAACTCTGTTTTTGATGTTTTATCTTTTTGGCTGATTTTCTCTAAAAATAGTCTCCTAAAAACTCCGTTTTCATTAACCAACTCTGATCAAGATCTTCTTGATTACTCTCTCTCTCTCTCTTTTCTAAACTAGCCTTTTCTCAAATATGAAAATTCCGCATTTATTAGATTTAGAAACACCTAGCCATATTCGAAGTTGCCTTCGCCCTAGACGTGAAAGGTTTAATTTCTTAGGGTTTGGTCCCAAATCTCTATTTCAATTATTTAATTTAATTGTTTTGTTTAATATTTTCCTTGAAGTTACTAACATGTGTATTTTGTTATTAGAAAGAGGTACGAGGCATCCAAGTAAGTACTTTAATGGTTTTTATTGATGTTATGATATAGAGTTCATGCTTAGGTTGTTATTATGATATTCCTAGTATCATGTCTACGGTAAATTTAATATTAAATATGATTGTTATGATGCCTTCTATTTTCTTTCCTAATATTCATGTTAGTATCATGTTAGGGCTAAATATATGATTTTTATTGCTTAGTAACATGCTAGGGTTTGTTATTAATCTTGTTAGTATCATGCCTAGGATCTTGCTATTATTATGCTTTAACATGATTCATGATTATTTTTATAATTATTTGATTATGATTATAATTTTATCATTACTATGATTATTTTTATTATGATGATTATTTCACTACAAGAAAATAACCTTTTCGTAGCAATTATTTTTACCTTTAGTATCGATTGTAATTGCAACAATAAGCTTTCCCAACGAATGGTCATTCGATACAATATCCCCCATTGCCTTATCCTTTAGTAGTGGTTTTCAATATCACCGGGGTTGGCCTCAATAACCGATACGAAAAACTACATCCAATCGTGGTGATTATTGTAGCGATTACAATCGCTATAAATGTTTAACTCATTTTCTTCAAAAAAAACACTTGCGTATGATCTTTACAAGATTCGAACATGCAACCTCAAACTCTTATATTAAATTTTTCACCAATAAGCTATGACATATTTTATGTATTCCTTGTCAAACAACATTTATATATCTAGTGTTGAAAAGGCTTTTCGTATCTATTTTTAGGATTTAGTAGCGATTGTAAATGATACGATCTCTCAAAATTGTATAAATAAGTAAAAATAGTTTGGATATGTATTATTATGTTTTCCGTATCGATTTTATATAGGAAAACCATGGCAATTGTAAAAATGATACGACATCCTTAATTATTTCACAAACATACCGGCATATTGTAGCGAATGTACAATCGCTACGAAATAATCGCTACGAAATAATCGCTACGAAAAGAGATTTTTCTTGTAGTATTTATTATGTTTCTTGATATTTATTGTTATTGCTTGATCACACCTTTTATGCATGTTTGAAGGGAATTGGTATTTGTAATCATGCCTAATAAGATAATTAATAATCTTTTTTAGGGTTAATTTGATTATAATTCAAGTGATCGCCAGTAATAGATTTATTTGTGCATTAATATTCAACCAACATAGATTAAACAGGTTTAGGGTTAATCCTATTAATTGCATGTTAGTCAGAAAGCGCACATGAATACGATCAGAATAAAGTAGAGGCCTATTATTAGGGCAGGTTCAATCTCTTTTAGGTTTGATTTGTACCTTCATCCCCGAACCCTATTTGGTACAAGACCTTATGGAGATGACGATCTTTTGGATCGTTAAGGGGTGTAACCTTCACCTCGTGAACGGTTTACAAGTTCCTAAAAAACTTGTTGGCGACTCTTTTGCTCTATTTTCTTTCCCTTTGGACGCCACCGTACTTTAGTGTATGATCACAGTGAGGTTCAAGATAGGGGATTAACGCTTGAAATATTACCTACAGTTTTTGGCGACTCCACTGGGGAGGATTTCAATTTTAATTCCTAAAATTTATTTTGGCAATGATTTAGAATGAGAGGATGAGACTCGAAACGTTCTAAGTATTTCATGTGCGTAATTTTTATTAACATTATTGTCATATGCATAAAAAAGATCTCATTGGAAAGACCATCCGTAATGAGTTAAAACATAGGATTTTACACGTAGGAAATTTGAGAAATATCTTTCGCAACTAGGACCGAAATAACACTACGCGAAACTGGAAAATTTTATCGACCAGAGAAAGCTGCTGAGGCATGTAGGAATTAGCTTCAGCGAACAGAAAATTAGCGCCATAAATTTGACTGTAGCGCCAGACGACAGTTCTGTCGCCAGGCGCTACAGCCAAAATGTGGCGCCAATCTCTGTTTGCTGACGCCAAATTCTTCTAATACCGAGCCAGAAATATGCGTTCTAATTTGGACTAGTTTTTTCGCATTGTTTGCTCGATCCTACTTCCTGATTGAGTTTTTCTCACTTTTCTGAAACCCATATGTTTTCTACATATGGACATAACCCTCTGGGAATTCATGCTCCATCTACCTGATTGAACGCTTTGAGCAACAAAGGGTACATCCGAGATTGTTGAATTCACCAAACCATGGAAGCAAGTTTTTTCTAAAACTTGCGGTGTCCCTTCCACTCGCGCCAACCCTTCACGGTTAGGCTTCCGTGCAGTGCATCCGGACAATTAACCATGGACCTTCTATTGACTAACCCAAATCCCGAACTTTAGATAACTAGAGTCATGGTTAGGTTGCAAACTCATTGCATCATTGTTGGGCCTACTTGACTAATTGTGCATTATTTGTTGTGCATATACTATGTTTTCTTAACCGTTTTTTTTACTTGTGTTGAGATTAAATAAATTAATGACTTAAAGAACTTTTCCTAATTAATTAATTAATTAATTAGTTAATTTGATTAAATAAAGTCTAATATTTTAATAAGAATTGACCTAGTACGACTTTAGGCATACCCCTGTTGATTAATAACACCGAAAATAGTTCCAGATTGAAGCTTCAGCAATGGCGCCAAAGTCTGAACTGTAATGCCACTCTGTGGAGTGTGGCGCCTGGCGACATCTCTGTTGTCTGGCGCTACACTACAAAGAGAGGCGCTAGTCCTGTCGTTTTGATGACAGTTCGGATTATTGATCGAGTCATCACCTAATGTCTAATTAACCAGTTTGCTAATTAATTCGGTTAAATTTTGCTGTCAATAATACCTTGTCAAGTCATTAATTGAGTCTAGGTACTAAGTCCCATGGTCTTACACAACAGTCCAAACATGTCACTTACACTAAACGCACACACCAATGCACACACTTTAACCATGTCTAAGAGAGTCTTGTATGTGCGTTTTTTCCGTCATTTTTTTAGGGGGGTAAGTCGGATATTAATCCTCTAATTTAAAAACTATACTTAGTTCCCTAAAACATATACATTATTTTTGCCAAAAAACCGTAAAGTCAAGGTCGATTTGAGTCAAGTAATTAAAACGCAAAATGGTTTAAATTACAGCGCGTGGTCAAGAAAGGAAGGACGGTTAATCAAAGACAACCTTTTCATACAAGTCCAACTTTTCGACAAACCCATAGCTCGTAAGAGGAAAGGTAGGCCAGTAATGGCAACACAAGAAGAAGTCAATGAGCTTAGGAACCAACTGGTTACCGTGACTGAGGCACTGAAGCTCCTAACACTCAAGATCGATGATCCCGTGAAACAACAATAGATGGACCTCATGCAAGAAAGTCTAAGCAAGCTATCTAGCGACTACAAGTTTCAAGGGATTAGTGCACAAGGGGTCTCGGTGGACAAAGATCTTCTTCCGCAAAAGTTCAATGCCAACGACATCCCGAAATTCAAAGCAACCGATAACCCTTATTTTCATTTAAGAGCCTTCGAGACGATAATGAGTATTAAGGGTATCGATAAGAAGGTTTTCCCCTCTATGTTCTCACTATCTCTCGAGATCGTTTGCCAACAATGGTTCTTTTCTCTCGAGAAAGAAAAGACCTCTACCTAGGAGTCCATAGCAAACACTTTCGTTGATAGATACAAATGCAACATTCAAGTTGAGACTGATTATAGGGAGCTCAAAATCCTCAAGCAGAAAGAGAACAAAGGCTTCACCTCTTTCTTTAACAAATGGAGAGAAACCTTAGCTAAGATGATCGAGGTGTCGAGTGAAAAAGAGTCTGTAAGGTTATTCATCCAAAACCTTCAAGAAAAGTACTCCAAGCATCTTAAGTATCAAAACAATCTCTATACCTTCAAGGCCGTCTACGACATTGGGATCAATATTGAAGACGACCTGGCTAAGTTAAAAGCTGTCAACAATAACTCCAACAGTGGTTGGAAAGGCAAGAAGAACGACAATCCTTCTTCTTCCAAAACCACCCACTTAAACAATGTTAGCACTTTTAACCTAGGTGAAGTCCTTGCTATGAACAATCAAGGACAAAAGAAACCATTTAGGAGGAACTTTACTCCTATTGACATGAGTTATGACACCGCATTTGATCGATTAACTGCAAAAGGTCTTATAACTCCTATTGGACCATTTGGGGACCCACCAGTCGAAAAGAGGTCGGCTAATTGGAACCCCAATGCACACTAAAAGTATCACCAAGGTAGGGGCCATCTCACCGAAATCTGTTGGAAGCTTAAGGAAGCTATCCAAGACTTTTGATAATAAAAAGCTACCATTGTCCCCTGCCAGTAAGTAGTCAAGTATTGATAATGCACCTCTCGCTCATGCCTTGGCTATCTCTGATGAGGAAAACGAGGTTGACCCCTCGTCTCTCATTAAATCTGTCAAAAAAATCCATGCCATCGAAGCAGAGGAGGAGATCTTTTTCGACACCATGTATAACCTTCCAGAACCAGCAAGCAAAGAGAACATACAATCGCTCACACTGTCTATGATGGAAGGATCGCATTTGCTACGTGAAACTCCCAAGGCTATAAAGGAACTTCAGAAAAATATGACGAGGTTCCACTCCCGAAAGGTGAACCTAAGAGAGAATTAACACCCATGGGAACGACTTATGAGGCAAAAATGTTTCCTTTACAAGTCACCGAAAAATCCAAGAAGAGTAATAGACTCTACACTCCAATTGGGATCCCATATGTACAAATGTTCAAAATGCTCTACGAGAGTGGCAAGATCAAACCTCTCGAACCGAGACCATTCGAATAATTGAAAAGGACAGATAGATATTACTGTCAGTATCATCAATAAGGGGGTCACACCATCGAAAACTGTTTTAAATTTAAGGATTTAATTTAGAAAATGATTGATGAAAAGAAACTAGTCCAAGTTCCACAAGAAGAGGATGCAAGTATTAATGAAGTTTGGGACAGTGATGAAGAAGACGTCTACTTAAAAGATATAGTAGGACCTCCACCTTCGGTGTCATACGCCATGGACGACTTTTTGGCTGAAGAAGATTCATCAATAGACGTCCTCACAAGATCCAGGAGAATGCAACCTCCCGTTTTAACACAACCCATGCCAACCACACAACAAGTTCCCATATCTATCATTGAAGACAATGATATTGTCAATCAGTTTAAGAAAACAAAAGTTGAAATGAACGTATGGAAACTTTTGGCGACATTCCGAGAACATAGGTTGGCTGTAATGAATGCCTTGGACAAAATAGGGATAGATTCTGACACCACTCCTGAGGGGTTGGCTAACTTCCTCACGAGTGATCTTCCTAGTCCAATCAATTTGATCACCTTTTCTGACAAGGATTTACCTCCAGAAGGTGACAAACATTACAAGGCATTAAACCTCACGGTAGTTTGCAAGAGAATGAATGTCCCTATGACTCTTGTAGACAATGGATCGGCCATCAACGTCTGTCCACTTAGAACTGCAAGGATGCTAGGAATAAGGGATGAAGATTTAACTTCGTCTACACAAGGAATAAGGGCCTATGACAACACTCGTCGTCAAGCTCTTGGTAAAATTACCATGAATGTAACGGCGGGAGCAATAGAACATGCTACTACTTTCCAAGTAGTAGACATTAAAGCTTCATTCAATCTACTGTTGGGACGCCCTTGGCTTCACGACCTTAAGGCCGTCCCCTCATCTCTCCACCAGCAAGTAAAAGCCATAGTTGGGGGAATTCCTATCACCATCGATGCTTCACCTATGAGGATCAAGTCCATAGAAAACCCAATAATTAATGTGGAGCACGACGAGGATGATGAAGATTTATGGGGCTTTAACGAAGAGGTCTCCTTAATCTAGGAGGATGAAAGGACCCCTCTTTTCCATGACCCCCATTCCAACATGATTGTAAATGCTATTCTGAAGAAACAAGGACATTTTCCTGGGATGACCCTAGGAAAGAAGAAGGGAATGGCAAAACCACTGGAGTCACCTGGCCTCCCTAAATTAGATACTTTTGGACTTGGTTTCGAACCGACTCGGGAAGATCTCAAGCGAGCCAGGGAAAAATCAAAGGCACGTAGAGATGCTCGCACTCAAAAGGAAGCAATCCCAATGGATCGGTACCCTCTTACACTTAATGGTCAATTTATAAAAGAAGGAGAGGACTATCCATGCCATGAATTTCCCAATCCATTTATTGTAAACGACATAAGGCAACTGGGATTTGAGATTTTCTTGGATTGTTATTTCATAGATGAAATCCCAACTCTTGTCCATAAGGAGAAAGCACCCCCATGCTTTGACTTTAATGTCATGAGATTATTATTTGGGAGAGAAAAGGATGAGCCAACTTACAAAGAGGATAACTCCTCGCTCATTCAAACAGTCCTACAAACAGAAAGCTTCGATCCCTCAAAGCTAATCACTCTAGCAGAAGGATCACTATAAGGGTGGCGCAAGACCGTCAAGGTGACTATTCCAAGTGGAAGAAAGATATCTATCACGACAGGGCAAGGACCAATGTTTTAAGAGTCGTCTGAGTTAGAGTCTGAGTCGGAGTCTCTCCCTATAGATTCATCTAGGTCTTTAGTAGTAGCACCTTCCTCTTCCATCTCTTCTCCTGGAATAGTTAGTGATCAAGTCCCTGAGGACATATCACTCTTTGATGTAATGATCTCAAAGTGCAATAATATTTCTTCTTCTCCTGATTTCTTGTGTTCTTCTCTAACCCAAGATGACGAGCATTGCTTAACTAACAATGAAAAAGACAAATAACTTATTAAAGCAATGGAAACACTCGAAAAGAAAACACTGGTAATTGAAGAAACTGAGACGGTTGACATCTCAAATGATTCAACCAATAAAAGAGAAGTTAAAATCGGACTAACACTTAACGAACAAGAAAGAACCGATTTAATAACTTACTTAAAGAATTTATCGATGTATTTTCTTGGTCATACGAAGATATACCAGGCATTAATAGAGAAATGGCTCAACACACTATACCACTAATTCCAGGAATGAAACCTGTAAAATAAAAGTTACGTCGAATGAAACCCGACGTAGCTCTTAAAATAAAAGAAGAGGTTCAAAAATAAATAACCGCAGGTTTCATCAAGGTATCCAAATACCCTGAATGGGTCGCCAACGTCGTCCCAGTTCCGAAAAAATATGGAAGGGTAAGAATGTGTGTCGACTAATAAGGTAAGTCCAAAGGACGACTTCCCTTTACCACACATCGATATTCTGGTAGATAACATGACAAATCACGCGCTTCTCTCGTTTATGGACGGGTACGCAGGCTATAATCAGATTCTCATGGCAGAAGAAGACATGGAGAAAACAACTTTTATAACACCCTGGGGCACTTACTGCTACACGGTAATGCCATTCGGGTTGAAAAACACGGGTGCTACTTACCAACGTGCAGCAACTGCCTTACTCCATGACATGATGCATAAAGAATTCGAAGTATATGTCGACGACATGATTGTAAAATCAAAAGACCGCCCAGGCCATCAAGTAGCCTTAAGGAAATTTTTCGAAAGGCTAAGAAAATATAATATGAGGTTGAACCCATCTAAGTGTGCTTTTGGAGTCACTTCAGGCAAGCTTTTGGGTTATGTCATAAGCTCTAGAGGAATAGAGATAGACCCAACCAAGATTAAAGCAATCATGTCAATGCCACCGCCCAAAATCGAGAAACAGATTCGAGGATTTATTGTCCGGTTGCAATACATAAGTAGGTTCATATCAAAATTGACAACGATATGTGAACCAATCTTCAAGAAGCTTAAGAAGAATGTACCAGTAATATGGGATGACGAGTGTCAAAAAGCCTTTGAAAAGATCAAAGCCTATCTCGCAAATCCTCCCGTATTAGCACCAACACTTTCTGGAATACCTCTTATGTTGTATTTAATGGTTACCAAAGAGACAATGGGAGCTATGCTACCACAAGAGGTAGAAGGCAAAGAAAACGTAATCTACTATCTAAGTAAGAAGATGCTCGAATATGAAGCACGTTACACACCACTTGAGAAATTGGGCCTCGGCTTGGTGTAGGCCACAACTAAGCTAAGACATTACATGCTAGTGCATACCATCTTCGTAGTCTCCCGATTAGAGCCACTCAAGTATCTATTCGAGAAATCTATACTCAATGGACGCATATCGAGATGGATAGTCAATTTAGCCTAGTTTTATGTAAGGTTTATGCCGCAAAAAGCTATCAAAGGATCTGTGGTGTCAGACTTTCTAGAGGACTTCCCAATAGAAGACTCGACGCCGATACAAGACAATGAATTTCCAGATGAAGACTTGATAGGCACTGAAGATGATACTTGGACCTTATACTTCGACGGAGCCTCAAACCAAAAAGGATGTGGCGTTGGAGTATTACTAGTGTCATCTAAAGAAGAGCATGTCCCAATCTCCATAAAGCTTGACTTCGACGTTACCAACAACGCTGCTGAATACGAAGCATGCGTGGTAGGCCTTGAAACAGCTTTGGCATTGAGATTAAAGAAGTTACGGATATTCGAAGACTCTTCATTAATCATCAATCAAATATCTAAAAGGTGGAAAGTAACGAGTGAAAGTCTAGCCCCTTACCAAACCTATCTGGAAACTCTTACTGATCAGTTAGAAAAGGTAGAATACACATATCTACCTAGGGAAGAAAATCAATTTGCTGATGCCTTGGCAAGACTAGCCTCGATGGTTAGGATTCCCACGAAAATCGAGCAAATGCCTCTAACTATAGAGAAAAGGCACAAACCAGCATACATCCAGGCTATAGAAGATAATGAAGTAGTCCAAGACGAAGAAGAAGAAGAAGAACCGTGGTACACGGTTATACTCATTTATGTCACCAAAGGAGAATACCCTCCCCATGCGGACAAAAGAGCAAAACGAGCCTTAAGACTCTTGGCTTCCCAATATGTACTCATAGACAACGAGCTACATAAAAGGGTACCCAAGGGTCGAGCTCTCTTATGTGTAGGAAAAAGGGATGCACAAAGATCAATGGGGATAGTCCACGAAGATATTTGTTGCACTCATATAAATGGCAAAATGTTAGTCCAAAAGATAATGCGAGAAGGATATTATTGGACTATAATGAATAGGGATTGCCATCAATACGTAAAAAGATGCCTTAAGTGCCAAATCTATGCCAATTTACAACATGTTCCTCTATCCTTGCTCTACACCTACACGTCGCCATGGCCATTATCTACATGGGGAATTGACATCATCGGCAAAATCACTCCCCCAGGAACAGGAGGCCATGAATATATCCTAGTAGCAATTGATTACTTCACAAAGTGGGTCAAAGCGCAATCATACGCTAAACTCACTGCAAAACATGTGGCACTCTTTATCGAGAGAAATATTATTTGTCCATATAGAGTCCCACATGAAATGATAAGTGACAATGGAACTCACTTTCAAGACGAATGTGAAGAATTGGTACAAAAATATGGATTTCAACATCATCATTCTTCCCCTTATAGGCCTCAAGCAAATGGAGTAGTCGAGGCAACTAATAAAAATTTAAAGACTGTCATCGAGAAAATGGCGGAAAATTATAAGGATTGGCCTGACAAACTTCACTTCGCATTGTGGGGTTATCGCACATCAATTTGCACATCAATAGGGAATACGCCATTTTCCTTGGTATATGGAATGGATGCCGTACAACCTTTCGAACTAGAGATTCCATCTCTACGCATCGCGTTAGAGAGTAAACTCGATGAAGTTGAATGGACTAGGGCAAGATATGAAGAGTTAATTCTACTCGATGAAAAACGACTAGAAGCTCTGCATCACACTCAGTGTTACCAAACTCGTATGGCTAGGCATTTTAATAAGAAGGTCAAGACAAGAAACATCAATGTAGGAGACTTGGTGTTAAAAGCATTAAGGGAGAATGTTTTAGATCCAAGAGGTAAATTTAGACCTAATTGGTCTGGACCCTACATTGTCATAATAATCCTGACAGGAGGTGCAGCAAAATTAACTGATATGCAGGGCAATGAGTTCTCGAACATGACAAATCTTGACCAAATTAAAAAATACTACCCATAATTACTTAAGTAGGATACTCAAGAGAGCTACGTTTGGCCTGATTCCTTAAGAAAGGATACGTAAGCAACCCTTTACGGGTGCGGCCACTTTATTTTGTAAAAATCTCGCATCCCAAAAATAATTAAAAAGTCGACAGAAGATCGACGGAATATCGGCGTCACAGAAAATACTCTAGCGCCAGACGATGACCATCAGCGCCAGACGACGGTGTCCATCGCCTGACGCCAGACTGCCGCAGTCGGCGCCAGTTGCAGATAGGTGGCGCCAATTCACAGTTAAATTCAAGGAATATTTCGGTGTTTTTCGGAAAATTTTCGACTTCCGTACTCAAAAAATTTCTGGAAAATTAATTTTTTCCGGTTTTCATTGGTTTAATAAAATAAACTTAAAGTAAATAATTTAATTAAAAAGCTGAAATTTCATTAATAAAATAAATTACATTATTGATGGAATTTAAATAAAGCTTAAATAAATTAACTTTAAATTAAAAAAAAAAACAAATAAACTAAGTCTAATAATGAGAAATTAAGCAATGCTCTTAATCTTTTTTCTCTTTCTTAGCCCTTTTCCAATTTTTGTCTGCTTCTTCCTCCTCATTCATAACCTTAGCTAGTAGGAATTCTTTAGAGGACCAACATTCAATCTTGGAGTAGATAGTTTCTCCTTCAGCTAAGACTCCATGCTTCTTTTCTACCCAAGCTTTTTTGTCTGTGGTGTCAGCTTTCCTTTTTCCCTTATCTTTTGTAGTACTTTTCTTCCTAGGCATTGCAGGTGTTTTGAACACAATTCTTTCACCTAAACGTTCCTTAATAGGAATCACCTTGTCACCTAGACGACTCTTCACATCAGTTTTACCTTGATTTTTCTTTAAGTCCTTTAAAGGTTTCTTCAGCAGCCACTTTTTCACAACATTGGGCAAGGAGGGAGGAACCTTTTGGGTAATTACTTCCCATAGAGGTCTGGCTCTCCAATAAGCATCGAACTTGTCTACTTCCTGGGAGACAGGGAACTCATAGGGAGGACGAAGATCTCCAGAAGGAATAGTCTAAAGTAGGCCGCATTGTCTTTTTACCCTGCAGGGATAGTAATAAGTCATACGGGAAAAGCTTGGAAGACGGTAGAATGGTTGCTTATTGACACCAAACATCCTTTCTATTTTCCACCAAGGGATGACCCACTTGATGGCAAAATTGCAGGATTCGAAGACCCTCTTCCATTCGTGGTGCCCCATCTTAGAGAAGCGTTTCTTCCTCCTCACGAAACAATTCGGAGTGTACTTCTCAATGTTGTCTGGAGGGCTAATTAACTCCAGTCTTTCCATTAGCCACATCTGTAAAAAAATTGCAATGCAAATAAATTAGTATTACTATACAGAAATATATTTTTGATTTCTGTAATTAAAAATATTATTTTTCTACCTGTAATAAAATTGGAGAGCCTCGAAAAGGTGCTTTTGGGTTCCTCTTCAATTCATCTAGACTAATCATAGTCTCTCCAACTATTAGAGGCATTGGATTTCTCCCTGATTCAATTTGTTCTAATACAGTGGTTATAATTGATTAACCCTCATTATTTTTACCACTTGTAAGAAAAAATTGATTAAGCATACAAAATAAGAAAGCCCTTCTTCTATAAATATGAAAATATTCAGAGTAAGGTTAATCAAAATAATGGCGAGAAAATTCTTTCAAATTAACTATGTTACCATCCACTATTTTTGATAGATCCCTTTCTTTTAAATTTAAGAAGCGTTCAAAATCCTTATAATAATATGCATCTATTCTAGGGATTACTACAAGATCTATTGCAGGGAAACCTAAAATAGCACCAAATTCTTCCGGCAAAGGGCTAATTTCATGATACCCTATTCTAAAGAAATGAGTATCTACATCCCAATATTCTAGAGCGGTATGAATAAAATCTAAGTCAAGATCTACCCCTTTGATACCATAAATACCCCCCAAGTGAAACACATCTAATTCTTTTCTTTCTTTGGCATTAAGAGACCGACACCATTCATGCGTGTAGTTGGTGAAAGTCTTGGTGACTAGAGACATGACATTATTTTTTCTAAAGCTAAGAAATATTTTATCTGCTGAAATTATGAAGAGAATCGGCTGGGCATGGGGCTATTTATGCACGAAATCGGAGCAGTTTTTAATCTGGGAAGGATACGGAGTCAACGCTATTTTAGCGCCAGACGCTACTATTGGCGCATGACGCCAGAGACTGGCGCCAAACGCTAAGTGTTGTGCCTGGCGCTACACCAAAACGCGTGGCGCCAGCTGGCGCCAATTTGCCTCATCGTACGCGCTTTCTAAAAAACCGCATTTTTAACTTAATTCGAGTCTGATAATCACTTTACGACTTCCTTATCTTTTTCTAAATATTCATTTATTTCTTTATTTATTTTTTATTTTTAATTAATATAGCTATTATGTTAATTATATTATTTTTGGATTTTATTTAGACTAATTTCCAAGTTTTGATAAATCTAATATTTTATTTGACTTTTCCTTTTTTCATTTTTTTCTTTTTTGGGGGAGAAAGTCGAATACCCTCCATCAATAATAAAAATGACGGAATTTTTGCGCAAAATTATTTTTCACATTTTCTTGCACATACAAACATGCACATAATAATAATAAATAATAAAAAATGAAAAAACATGATAAATAAAATAAACTCATAATAGTATGTATATATGAATATGTCTAAAAAAAATGAGTTTAACTAAAAGGCAAAGTTTTATACAAAGTCAAATAAATAAAAAAAGCACAGGAACAAGCTACGGCGCCGGGGGACGTAAAACCATCATCGCATAAAACTCCGCTGTACAAGGAGTAACCTCTCCACCATCTCCGACTCCAGCTCTAGCATCAGCTCCAGTCTCCGCAGGAGGAGGAAAGCTCAACGTAGGACCAGTCCACCTGAGATCAACCTGAGGCTGAGGCTGCGGAGGCTGCTGCGATGATAAGCCAACCTCGTACGTCCCACCACCTCTAAGAGCCGAGGTAGCCTCTCCCTTGCCTACTGGCGCAACATGTGCAACCTTAGAGGAAGAACCAGAGCCCTCTACCGCCTCAGTACGAGCTGCCTTAGAGCGACCGCCCTTACCTCCCGAAGTAGTACGGCGACGTCTCGAGCTAGACTTTGCCGGATCCCTCCGCACCTCAGGTCTCGTGCGGGTACGAGAAGGAATGGGCTGACCCTGCAAAAGAAATTAAAATCAGAAACAGACAAAATCAAAGCAGTAATACAAAAACATATGAAAAGAAGACTACCTCCTGAACGGCGTCGTCCCGACGGCAGGTAGCCACGTTCCTCATCCGGACAAGCTGGCTCCGGAAGGCATCTATACATCGTGTTATCGCCGAAACCACCTCGCGTGAGAACTGTCAAAGAAATAAGTCAGTAAAAATGCATAATATATATGGAAAAAAGTTGCAGATAAACAAACTTACCCGAGTCTGGTGGCGAGGAATCGACCGCTCTACGAAGCGCTCTTCCTCAGGAGCCGGAGGAATCATCTCCTCAATTGGCCCATATGTCCCCTGGTAATGGCTTGACATACGGGGTGGCACGAACTCAGCAGCATCGTCCTGATAAAGCAAAACAAAGTCAGTGAAGCATCACTTGGGGGCTACTTAACGAAAGGTAAAAGCTGAAAAATCGTATCGCCACATCCTTAGCCGGTACAGGAACTTGAGCTAACAAAGGCAGTAGCTCTTCCGCATAGCATCGCCCAGGGATCGTGTAAGATCGCCAAGGGGTACCAGCTCCCTCTAACATGCTCAACAACCTCGCGGCGTTAAACATGTGGCGTGGTGGAGGAGCGGGAACGACGAAAGTATTGGAGGAATGCTAAATAGCAACCCTCTCTCAAAGATACGCAACCGCTCCATAGGTCCCTAATAAATAGCGACGCTCAGCAAAATACTGCGCCGCTAACCTAGGGACAGCCAAGTCGTCATACGGTCGGTTCAGCACCTTAGGCTCCTGCAAAGAACGGCAATCAGACAAGAATCTATCTAAAACATCTCAAAATGTCAAAAGACTAGAATCATACAGAGATGATCCAATCTCGGACATATGTAGTGGAAATCCCCACACGGCGGTTGCCCCAGGAAGCGCTAACTAGAAACCTGCGCGGCGACGGTGTCGCCGGCGCAGTAGAAGGGAAGTACTCGTAGAACCAGATCTACAAGAAGCTAAAATTATCAGCAAATGCTAGCTAAAATGTAGAGTTAAACTTTACAGAGAATAAGGTTTACCTCTACAACCCTCCAAAAGCTGGACAAAGCAACATTCGTCCCAAAGGACCGATGTCGACATGAGTCCCTTAGCGCTCGAATGAAATCAGCATAGGCTAAGCTGGCCCAGTCATAAGTCCCGATCCAGTGTAGATCGCTGACGGTAGGAAGTTAGTAAAGCAGAGCCCTATTAACCTTGTCAGGGGAGAACGTCCCTGACAACAAAATGAGTGCAAAGATGCGCATCCGCTGCTCTCGGGTGGTCGCACCATCGTCCAAAGCCGCTGCTAGAGTCGAGGGACGAATCCCCCTAGCGCTAAACTGAGACGACTCTACCTCAACTCGAGCCCCAATAGCAATCGGACCCAATAGCTCCTCAACCTCAGGGGAAAAGACGTCGATCCCACTTTCAAATGGCAGTGGCACGGAACTAAACTCTAGTCCTGTGATGAGACTGAAATCCGTAGGAGTGACCATCATCTCACTCCAGGGAAAGTGGAAAGTGTTGGTGGTGTCCCAAAAGAACTCCACCAGAGAATGAACTACATGGTGACCCCCGCTGGAGGCAACCATTGCCTCAGAGGTCTCGTACAACGCAGTAAGACCGCAAGACTCCCATAGAAGTCTTGTCTAATCATCTCTAGAGATGTACATCTTGTACAAATCGCCCAAGCCGTCACAGCCAGAACCATGACAGCGCGTCCTCCCAACGGTGATATCCCGTCTCACCCTCTCAAAAATGTGGTGGACGGGAGAAAAGTACAAGTTCCGCTCATCCCACACGGGGAGTCGACCAAGCGAAGTGGACGGCTCGGCATCGTCCTCCACGGGCTCATGCTCCCGTCGAACGTCTCGGGACCGTGAACCGGAACCTCGCTGTCTAGTCATGCTACATTGTGCAGAATTATCATAAATTAAGGTTTTATAGTATCTAAAATTCGCCTAGGCGCATGATACTATGTTCCCAAAAAACAGAGTACGTAGAACTAAAACAGAGCACAAATTCAAGTTGAGCATAACGGCATTTTTCAAGCAATCAAACAATTTCTTGCAATACTAGAGTAATTATTGTGATAAATTGGACAAGAATTGCTAACAAAAACATCAAGAACGAGCCACATTGCATTCCCGACCTTAAGAGGTTCAACAATGGAAATTTTTTCATTTCTTCACCAATTGAGTCAAACAAGTCTCAAATTACTCCCAAGGCAATATATAAACATAATCAAGCAATTTCATGACATAAAATTTGACAAACAAAGAGAATTAAGCATTCTAAGTTTCGAATTTTCATGAAATTTGAAAATAAACACATGCAAAATTCATAAAAACCGGTGTGAGATTGAAGAAAACTTACATAGATCAGGAAAATGGATTAAATAAGCTTTGATTTGCAACAAATTTGAGCGAATTTGGTTGAGAAACGAGCAAAAATGAAGCAAATGAATTTTTAGGAATTTTCGAGCAACAAGCGCTACTATTAGCAGCAAAAATGAAGAAGAGAAGGGTATTTAAGGAAAACCTGACTCTAGAGCCAAACGCCAGACATTGGCGTCAGCAGATAGGGTTGGCGCGTGGCGCTAGCTCCAACGTCTGGCGCTATAGCCAGTTAATTGGCGCTGATGTTATTTCAGCGGCGCCAGAACATTCAGCTACTCAGTACGGTTGTTCTAACCTTTTGCAATATTATGGGTTTCTTGGTACACCAGTTAGCCCCTCTGAGCAATTTGACACAATTTTTAGTAATCGGCTTGATTTCATAAAGTGATCGACTTGATGAAAGATCGTCTCAATTACCTAGAAGCACCTAAGCATTGGCTCATCGCAAAAGGCACCGACATACTGGTTCATTCGGAAAGGCATCGACATATTGGTTCATTCGTTCAGCAACAGGCACCGACATACAGGTTCAAGCAGCAAAAGCGCCGACGTACAGGCATAACGGAAGCAAAGTTCAAGCGAACATTTAAAGATCGACAAGCGGAGATCTTCGGTAATTTCCTTGGAAAATTATCGCAACAAATGAGGATACCTTCAAGCGAAGATATCTTCGACAACAGTCCCTTGATTGTGGAAAGTTGTCAAAAAAACAAATAAAAGTGATTTCAGGCGAAGTTGTCTTCGATCATGTTCCGTTAGACGTGGAAAATGGTCACAAAGCGGAAGAGGATTGTTTCAAGCGAAGCAATCTTCGATAGTAGTCCCTTAGACGTGGAATATTATCAAAGCGGAAGATGATCGTTTCAAGCGAAGCAATCTTCAATATTGGAAGCAGTTACAAGCATAGCGGTTTTCAAGCGGGATGGCATTCTCTTGGCATGAGGTCATCAAAACAGTAAAGCGGCAGCAAATTGGTTACTTTCAGAGACGTGTGCTCGACGGTGCAAGATACGCGTTTCTTAACTCTTTTATCTGTTTCACTAACGCTAGTTTGCAGGTATCGGCGTTGCAAGAGTGATTTAGGATCGCAGAACGTTCTGAATCATTCTCCGTCCCTATCGATACTTTGACTTTTGTTTTCAAAACTTGCGTTTCTCCAAACTCAGTCAAAGTGGGGGCTTCTGTAGACACCCATTTGTGTCTCCCCAAAACCAAACACAGTGATGAGTACCTTTCACGTCGAATCATAATCGAATGAAGTGAAAGTGTGGAAAGTTTAGTGTTGCGGAAAGTTTTAATTTCTTTTCTCTTCTCTCTGTTTTTGAAAACCTATTTTAAGAAAACAGCCAATCCAGTTTGGTTGGTTCATGATATAGGTCCAATAACAGTGTAGTTGGATGGGGCTTGAAAAGAGCTTTCCAACGATATATTATAAGCCCAATTCCGATGAATATTGAGGAAGTTATGGCCAAATTACTGAACTGGGCCTGGTTTGAGCCTTATATAAGGCCCAATGATCTAGAGGAGGGCCTAATATGGATTTATCATTCCTAATGCAATTAGGAATGATTTTAGTCTTCTAGATTCTTCTAGAAGGTTCTTTTCATTCCTAATTTAATTAACATTGATAAATTGAACTTTTGTTGACTTTTTAGAGTTTTAATCAGAATAAAAGAACATTTTTTTGAGGAAAATACGATTTTATCCTCCTGTACGGCAATTTCTATCTGATTTTAAGAAAACGCGTGAATTTCTGAGTCAGCGCCAAACGCCAGCTGTAGCGCCTAGAGCTAGCCTTAGCGTCTGGCGCTAATTTGGTTTTTGCGTCAGAACTCTGTTTTTGATGTTTTATCTTTTTGGCTGATTTTCTCTAAAAATAGTCTCCTAAAAACTCCGTTTTCATTCACCAACTCTCATCAAGATCTTCTTGATTACTCTCTCTCTCTCTTTTCTAAACTAGCCTTTTCTCAAATATAAAAATTCCGCATTCATTAGATTTAGAAACACCTAGACATATTCGAAGTTGCCCTCGCCCTAGATGTGAAAGGTTTAATTTATTATGGTTTGGTCCCAAATCTCTATTTCAATTATTAAATTTAATTGTTTTGTTTATTATTTTCGTTGAAGTTACTAACATGTGTATTTTGTTATTAGAAATAGGTACGAGGCATCCAAGTAAGTACTTTAATGATTTTTATTGATGTTATGATATAGAGTTCATGCTTAGTTTGTTATTATGATATTCCTAGTATCATGTCTAGGGTAAATTTAATATTAAACATGATTGCTATGATGCCTTCTATTTTCTTTCCTAATATTCATGTTAGTATCATGTTAGGGCTAATTATATGATTTTTATTGTTTAGTAACATGCTAGGGTTTGTTATTAATCTTGTTAGTATCATGCCTAGGATCTTGCTATTATTATGCTTTAACATGATTCATGATTATTTTAATAATTGTTTAATTATGATTATAATTTTATTGTTACTATGATTATTTTTATTATGATGATTATTTATTATGTTGCTTGATAATTATTGTTATTGCTTGATCACACCTTTTATGCATGTTTAAAGAGAATTGGTACTTGTAATCACGCCTAATAAGATAATTAATAATCTTTTTTAGGGTTAATTTGATTATAATTCAAGTGATCGCCAATAATAGATTTATTTGTGCATTAATATTCAACCAACATAGATTAAACAGGTTTAGGGTTAATCCTATTGATTGCATGTTAGTCAAAAAGCGCACATGAATACGATCAGAATAAAGTAGAGGCCTATTATTCAGGTTCAATCTCTTTTAGGTTGGATTTGTACTTTCATCCCCGAACCCTATTTGGTTCAAGACCTTATGGAGTTGACGATCTTTTTGATCGTTAAGGGGTGTAACCTTCACCTCGTGAACGGTTTACAAGTTCCTAAAAAACTTGTTGGCGACTCTTTTGCTCTATTTTCTGTCCCTTTGGACGCCACCATACTTTAGTGTATGATCACAGTAGGGTTCAAGCTAGGGGATTAACGCTTGAAATATTCCCTACAATAATGAATCTAGGTCCCAGTAATATTGAGGTTGCTTTTCCTATTAAAAACCCAATAAACCTTTGATATTTATGATAGGTCATGCCAAAGCTGGGTGTCATTTTATATCTTGGGAAAGTTAGGGTAAATCAAGTTTTACAATTTTAATTGGTTATACTAAACAAAGTTACCTAAAGCATTTAGAACCTTGAAGCAAAGGGTAATAATTAAACATGTGATGGTTAATTATTCAACCAAGAGTTACAAGAGTTGTAATCAGTAAAGAGTTTACTCACCTTGAAAATGTAATGGTTGATGGTAGGGCCAAAGTCCGGTCAATTATTGCACAAATACAGCGTCTTGGAATCACTGAATTCAAATTGGGATCATTTAAATTGAATAAAGTGTTTTAAAGTTACCAATTTAATTCGCTTATGGTTTTTTAAATTTTATTAAACATAATTGAATTTTGCATTTATTTAATTTATGAGTAATATTTCGTTCTAATTTTATTTTAATATATAATCTTCTCGATTGAAAATAAAGTTGAGAAACATTCTCAAAAGGTTAAAAGATAATCCATAAACCTATATTCCAATTTTGCTAAGATGGTTCTAAAAGACAAGTTTTAGAAACCCATGTCACTTGTCTAAGGTTGGTTTTATTCGAAATGTTTGAGTGAAATTCCAACACATCTTCATTTTTAAAAGTGTTTTAAGGTTATAATGAGATATAGGAGGTACAAACCCTTAAAAAGACAAGTATAGAAATCCAACAAAATCTCTTATCTTCAATATGATTGAATATAAGATATTGATTGGAAGTCTCTATGATCAAAATTTGATCAAATGGCATTATTTTTTATCCATTTCATTTAGAGTTAAATATTCGACTAGACTCTAATATGAATAATGATTGAATAAGACTTAGCAGAATCATGAAATGTGCTTAATGTAGTTAAGAAAAGTATCATTTTGAACCTAAAAGAAATCTTCTAAGTGGCTCAAGAGGAAAAGGTTTAAGAATATATAAGGATTGCATTAAGAAGTTATAGGCCAAGAAATGCAAACAAGTAGCTACTTCTCAAACCTAGAACTACTTACATGCTAAAAGTTTTTCTGAACAACAAATGTTTCAAATTAAATGGACCAATTCCAATTGTTTAGAAACTAACTCATATAGTTGGAAGGTAAAAGAATAGAAATGTTCCGACTTTAAGAAATATATTATATATATTTATTTAGCATATTACTACTTCTTGAACATATGATGTCATGTTTAGTTCTCTCTCATTAAGAATGTGGTTGAACTAAATAAAGAATTTTGGGTAAGGGAGGAATAAATCTACAAGTTTAGAAGCAAATGTTGCTACTTCACCGGTAGAATCTACAAGTCTAGAAGCAAAATTTACAACCTTACAAGTAGAACCTACATTTCACCTTACGGAGTTATTGGCTAGAATTAAATAAATGTTATTTATTCTTATCTATATCAAAACATACAAAATTCAAAGTTGTAATGAATAAGAATTGAAGATTTAAAAACATGGACTAGATGTTATTCTATGCTTTATTGAGTCACAATGTTTTTTGAATTGATAAATAAATTTAAAATTCTATATGATAGAAAAAATTAACCCATTTCTATACATAAATTGTTTCTAATATGTCAATTAATTCGAATGAAAATAAACATTGCATGTGGAAGATCCAAAGGGATAGATTTTTAATGTCATTAGGTTATGAATCTATTGATACATGTAAACATCATTCTAATTCGAAATTTCGACAAAGTCATCATTTAGAGAAATGATGATATGAACTCAAAGTCTAGTACATATCGATGTAAGAAAACCTAAGGTTCAGTAACTAGAGAAAAACAATGAAAATTCATTTTTTATACAATCCTTTGTGGTTAGTTGAAGCATGAATGCGCTAGGCGTGTCGTGTACAAAAAAAAATAAACCTGACAAGACCACTACTAAATAGACGAGCAAGTAAGGGTCGGATCCCAAGAGACTATAGTTCAACTAATTATATAGACTCAAGTAACTACTAAGCAAGTAACCACATCAAATAAATGAGAATTAATAACTAATTACCAAGGAAGAGAGATTAAACTAGGTAATATAATAGATCAAATACTAAACATCAAAGATCAAGCATCACCACGAATATAACTAATGCAATAGTTTTTCTACCCATAACATATAATTTAAATGATTAATGAGGAAAAATAATCCCTAAATAGTACCAATGGTATCTCCCGAGTTATCAATGGCTTCTCTAATCACAATCAAGCCTACTTTTGTGGAATCATGTAAATTAAAGACCTGAAGCACATTACTCTAACTTCCTAATCATCCATTTAACTACTCCGGTGATGAACTTCAAACCCTTAATTAATTTATTCAAATTTGTCAAAACTCAACTCTCGTTGCGATTAAAACAATGGATTAATAACAATACCAATTATCTCTAATCTAGTATTGGCATGAGCACAATCAATTAAGCATATCAATTACAATTATCATTCGAGAATTTAAAGAAATAAATCATGCATCAATCATATTCAAGTTCCGCTAGATCTTGGAATAAGGAAACTACTCACACATATTAATGAAAACAATAACAAAAATTAAAGAAAACATAATTAATAATAAAAGGTATTAAAGAGAATAAGAAAAAACCAATTCTTGAATTATGAGAGATAAATGAAGAAACTTGAGTGCATAATCTTGAATTACTATGAAAATAAATTCTAGAGAGAAAACTAGGGTTCTAAGATGATAGATAATGAAAATATAATGCTAAAGAGTATTTGTAAGAAGGCTAAAATTAAATATAGGATTAATTAAGGAAAGAAATCGGATTAAAACCGACTAAATTCGTCCAGGCATGGGCATGTCAAATTCTTACATGGGCGTGCCTTGCTGGAATGGCACTCACAGCAGCTGCGACACTCGTAAAGACACAAGCGTGTCTCTTATTGACATGGGCATGTTTCGCTGGGTCAAATTCACTTGATGAGGCATGGGAATGCCTTTATTCAACACGGCCATGCTTCCCTTAGCACATAGCAGCTAGCTTCAAAACACTTGACTCCACATGGGCGTGCCTTGGATGAAACTTCAACTTCCAACTCTCTGCCTTCTCAAAGCACACTGACATGCCCATGTCTCTGAGCGACATGGGCGTGTCTGGCTGGAGATTACCCTAAAATGAATTCAACTTCAAACTTTGGCTTTCTAGGTGAATTTCAAGCTATGATCACGATCTGCAACTTCATAAAACCTCTAAAAATCTTCATTAAATCCTGAAATACATCAAAAACAACGAATCTACCCATAAAAGCATCGTATGATCACAACTAAACCAAATCAAGCCAAAATAAGCCATGAAAAACTAATATAGACTCGAAAACTACGTAAAAAGACTCTAAACACATGTATTATACACGACTTATCAAACTCCCCCAAGCTAGACCAATTGTCACGGTCCAAGAGTTTGGAACCAGAAATGCGCGACGTGCTCTAGCCTTTTGGTGGCAAGAACACTAGCCTTGGGTGGAAGAGGGGCTTGTGAGCACAAACCAACACAAGCGGACAATTAAATCAAAGGAGAACTCACGTCTATTTGGGCGATGAAGTGAGGGTGGTCGGGGCTTGTGACGACCGATACTTCAAGGCTGACATAAGCGGGTTCGAACCACGAGTTCTTAAGGCATCAAGTTGGTTTGGAGGGGAGCTAATATGCAATTAAGAGACAATATCTATAAAGGTCTAACAAAAAACAAGCATAAAATCAAGGAAACACTTGGTAGAAGGCTTAAGATTTCATCAATCATTCACCCTTTAAAGAGCTTTTAATTGATTACAAGGAGAATCCCTAGTGAACACTAAATTGACAATAACACAATAATGGGACCTCAAGCTAAGAAAGCATAAACTAAACGCTAAGAAAGCATCTAAAGGGAATCTAATACATCAAAAGGATTTAGATTCTAACATTCTCTCCCACTTAAGCTGTTGACGACCTCGTCGACTTACAAGAAATACAAACAAAACTAGAAAATCCTAAACTAGCTTGAGTCTCTGACGTGCTGTTGATACGGTTGACTAGTAGAATCTTTGTTGACTTTGATGCTTGTCTCTGGGCTCGTCGCTCTTTTCTTCGAACTAGGTGTCTGATTTTGAGTTTTATGGGTGTGCATCTAGGATGTTACTGGCTCTCTGGGTTTCATCTTTCGCCTTTGGGTGTCTCTAGTGAGAGCTTTGTTTCTTTGATGTCGCCTCCCTCTTAGGCTCCATCACTCGCATTGCTGATAGGTACCAAAATTCAGGTTCTGGGGCAATCATTTGCATGGAGTACATCCTGTAGTGTGGGCTATTGTCTCTGCTGGTCTCTTTCTCCTTTAGAATCTCCTACACGAATATAGATGACAATCTCTTTTGGATCTTGTCAAGCTCTTCTTTATGCTCACACTCCCACCATTTGTGTGAGCCTCGATAAAGAATGCAGTTTGGCGGCTTGGTATTTGTCGAGGACGTGCTGGCCTTAGAGTTTCCGAAGTTGTGGGAGGCGGTCGATGTAGATCTCTGCACAACACCTCCTCCACTTCTTCTCTAATAAGTATTAATGGTGTTGGAAGATACTCGAGAGCTGTTCTCTACGCCCTTTGGAGAGCTTGGAATCGGGCTATTGCCGGCTTTTCTCGACTGAGTAGTCGATTAATCTCTCGACAGCACATATTGTAGCAGCGAGGGTATCAATCGTCTGCCTTAAAACTTCTCGCTGCGCCCATTCCTTTAACCCATTGACAAAGTTGTACACCCAATTTTTCTCGTTCACGTTGTGATGTCCAACATTATCGCCGAGTATTCTTTCACATAGTCGCAAATGGAACCCTTCTGGCGGCACTCTATCAACTTCATCCGAGCAACAAATTATGTGTCGTCGGGGTAGAATTGTTCCTTGAGTTCCTCTTTGAACTCCGCCCATGTATCAATTTTGATTCTTCCTGTTTCGATGTCTGCATGCTTGGTGCTCCACCAAAGCTTAGCATCTTCGGACAAGTACATTATGGCAGTATCCACCTTCTGATTGTCACTCAATTGACATACTCGGAAGTATTGTTCCATGTCAAAGAGGAAGTTATCTACTCCTTTGGCATCTCTAGCGCCACTGTAGTCACGAGGTTTGGGCGCCTTGATCTTCGCCGCACCAACCCCAAGTGCGTCTCTTCCCACAACGCGGATTAAGGTAGCACACATCTCAAGTACTTCATCGGCTTGTCCATGAACAAATTAAAATTGTTCACGGAGAGCATCTCTATCTTCCATCAACTTCACGATCTGCTCGACTTGCTCGCGCATAATGACTTGCAGCTTGGACCATTCGTTCGCTTTCTTCTCAAGCCAATCGAGTATTTCCTCTATGAATTACATCTTCGTGTAGCCCTACTTGGTGCCTACACGGGTTGCTTGCAACAAGGTTTGGGCCTCGGCTCTGATACTAAATGTCACGGTCTGGGAGTTTGGACCTCGAAACGCACGACACGCTCTAGCCTTTTGGTGGCAAGAACACTAGCCTTTGGAAGAGGGTCTTGTAAGAACAAAGCAACAAAAGCGAGCAATTAAATCAAAGGATCACTCATGTCTATTTGGGAGACGGAGTGCGGGTGGTCGGGGCTTGCTACGGCCGATACTTCTACGCGGGCACAAGCGGGTTTGAACCACGAGTTCTTAATGCATCAAGTTAGTTTGGAGGGGAGATATTATGCAAGTAAGACACAATATCTATAAAGGTCTAACAACAAACAAGCATAAAAGCAAGGCAACACTTGGTAGAAGGTTTATGATTTAATTAATCATTCACCCTCTAAAGAGATTTAAATTGATTACAAGGAGAATCCCTAGTGAACACTGAACTGACAATAACACAATAATGAGACCTCAAGCAAAGAAAACATAAACTATACTCGAAGAAAGCATCTAAAGGGAATCTAATACATCAAAATGAGTTGGATTCTAATACCAATGCTTGTCCTCAAGCATTGAACCATGAAACACAAGAAGAGTGAGACAGCCCGTCAAGCAAGAATATATGTGCTAATGAATAAAAACCAAGTGAAAAACAAGAAATGCAAGTCATTGATTATAAAACCACCACAAACGTCATGCACTCGAAATTGACAACTAATCTTTCCACACATCTCCCCCAACCAACTCAGTCATATATGAATAGCATATCACTTTAGTTGTGCAAAAAAACAAACAAGCCACTCATGTGTTTACAAGGGTTAGAATTAGATATCACTCATCCTAATTGTAATTATATATGCGCATCGACTTCATGCAATTGTCCTCTTTAGAATTGCTTATAGATTTTTTCCACTTGTAAAAAGATGATGCAAATACGGAAGTCATGAGATCCTAAATAAGGGTAGGCTTTGTTATATATGGGGTTATACAACGTCATTTGGGAATGTGGTGCTCAAAAATAACAAAAATCCTAATCCCACTACATAGCCAAATGTCGGGTTCAAACCAACCTTATTTCCTCCGCACAACTTACAAGCATGCCCTTATTCTCACTTTTTTCACAAGATAACATAGATGTTTGTCACAAATATTGCCCTTTCTTTCTTCTTCATGGATTTCCAACTCGAATTCTCATGAAATTTTCACATTTTTCTCATTTGCTCATCTTCTTTTCTCTCGTTTTTTCAACTTTTTATTTTTCTTTTTGAAACTTAGAGCATAAAAAAACTTAATTTTTTCTGAATTTTTTTTTTTTTAACTTTTTTTTTTTTTTTTTTTTATTTTCAAAATAGAACACAACTTACTAGGGCATGAGTAATACATTGATTCTCCATCAAATACACCGACAAAAGGCTCTAAGGCATAAAATATAAGGCGTCAATGAAGGGGAATCGTGGCTCAAATTGGTTCATCCTAAGAGTTAATGTATAATAAAAAAGAAAAAAGAATAATCATCATGCATTTAAGAAGTTTTGGCTAAAATTATCAAATAGGAACTTCCATCATTCTTCTACATTGTATCATAAGTCTCAAATAATCTCAAAGCAAATCCAAGAATCAAATTACAGGAAGGAAAAATCTATAACACATGAAAAGAATAACTGAAATAAGATGTACCAGCAAGAACAAGCAAGGGAAAGAGAAAACTAGGCCCTACTGGCTAGAGGAGGGATCATATCTAGGGGAAAAGATGGGACTGCCCTCAAAATAATGTCGCATCATATCCCCAAGCCACTAAAAAAACAAAAACAAGAAAAAAGAAAATAAAGGGAAAATAAAACAAAAAAGGGAATGGGTTGCCTCCCATTTAGCGCTTGTTTAAGGTCTTTAGCTCGACCCCTCTTTAGTAGCTCAACATGGGTCACCACACAGAGAAGATACTCCGTGGTATTACTCATTACTATATCCACCTCGAAACGGCTCATTCAAATTAGAGTTTATGTGCTTTGTATCAGAGCTTACTTTGATGTAGCTAAACCCGTCATGTGGTGGAATATTTTCCTTTTTGCTCACAAGATTTCTATTAGAGACACACTTATCAACCAAAGGGTTAGTAGCATCAATTCTCAAAAAAGAACCACCATTAAAAGTAAAATTATGGTCATTAAAAAGCTTAAACACAACTTGTTTATCCAGAGCTCTTATATATATTGTCACTTGTCCTTTAAGAATATTTATTAGAGCTTGACTTGTAGCAAGAAAAGGACGACCAAAGATAACTGGGATCTTAAGGTCTTCTTTCATATCCACTACAACAAAGTCAATAGGAAAGACAAGTTCACCAATCCCAACTAATACATCTTCAACTACACCCTTAGGGAGTGTAACAGTTCTATCAGCCATCTGACGAGATATAGTAGAGGGTTTAAGTTTTTTTAAACCTAATTTTTCATACAAAGAATAAGGCATTAAATTAACACTAGCATCTAAATCACACAAGACCCTATCAAAATATGTTTCATTTATCATGCAAGGGATAGTAAAAATACCAGGATCATGCAATTTAGGTGGTAAGCTCTCATGTAAAATATTAGAGCCTTTCTTCTTTGCTACCACAATTTCTAATTCCTTAACTTTATGATTATGATCTAAAATTCCTTTCAAAAAATTTGCAAATTGAGGCATTTGAATCAAAAGATCGGAAAAAGGGATGATTGAATATACCTTCTTAAGAGTCACATAATACTTCCCAAAATGCTTATCGATCACATCTTTTGATAACCTTTGCGGGAATGGCATCGGTTCCTCATAGACTTGTGGGGAAACATATTTGGGATCTTCATTCACAGGCATTTCTGTTTTTGACTCCAGATTGCACACTTTCTCCTCTGGGGTATTCAATTCATCTCTCTTCATGAAAATTGCATTGCATTGTTTTGTTTGGACTTTTAATTTATCTTGAAGAGTCATTTGATGACTTACTTGTTGTGAAAGTTTACAAAAAAAAGAGGTTCTATCCTCATATTTTGAGCAACAAGCAATTGAATGAAGTTTTCAAAATATTCAATTTGCTTTGCTTGTAAATCAGATTGCTTTGATATAAGCTCTTGTTGTTGAAGGGAGGTAGCAAAAGTCTCCATAATGGATTCAAGATTTTAATATTGAGGTGGTGATTGGTGCATGGATTGATGATTGATAGGTTCCCTTGCTTGAAACACGGGTGGTGGTGGAGGATTCACCTGAGCCTGATTGTTCATGTACGAGAAACCTTTATGATTTCTCCACCCTTCATCAAATGGCCTTGTGGAGGTCGTGGTATAAAAGGCATTAGCTTGCACAATTGTAATTCCATCATAATTAGGTTGACACTCCCGCGCAGTATGGCCCTGCGTTCCACTCTTCTGACAAGTTTCCATCAACGATCGAGAAGGCCCGGCTTGGAATTGATCAAATTTATGAGTTAATGCCTACACAGAACTTGTCAGAAGAGTTAGAGAATCAACATCATATTTACCTCCTTTGTTAGTAGCACTTCGTCCTCGTGGATGGTAATTATTATTAGATGTCATCTTCTTAATCAAATTCTTAGCATCGGTTGGGTTCTTAGTCATGATGGAACCTCCATACACAGCATCAATGTATATGCAAAAATAATGGGTTAAACCATTATAGAACGTTTGGATCAACATCCACTCTAGAATACCATGATGAGGGCATTGTCTCTGTAATCGCGTAAACCTTCTCCATGCCTCATATAGGGATTCGTTATTGGATTGATGGAAGGTAGATAGCTTATTCCTTAATTTTGCACTTTTCTCTTGCCCCAAGAATTTGACTAGGAAGGCCTTGACAAGCTTGTCCCACGTATCAAAGGAACCAATACCTTCATCTCGTAACCACTCCCTTGCTTTATTGCGTAGTGAAAAAGGGAAGAGGTGTAGTCTAATAGCATTATAAGTGACACCATTGAGCTTTATAGTGTCACACTTCTCCAAGAAACTACCAAAGTGAGTTACAGCGCAATCGTTCGGTTAGCCCGCAAAATAATCATTGGAGGTGAGCTGTATGAGTCGGTGTTTCAACTCTAAACTCTTAGCGGTGATAGATGGTCTAACAATATTAGAGAGGAATCCGGATGTTGTATCAGGAATACCATACTCTAAAAGAGATTTTGTTCCTGGGTCAACCATGTTTCTTGTACTTTGATTTCTCCTTCTTTTACCTCTTCGTCTTCTTATAGTAGCTTCGATTTGAGAATCAAAAGGTGTTAAATCATCTAAACCTCAACTTCAAGTTTGCATGCAATAAAGAAACTAAAACGTGAGATCAAAGACACATGGAACAATAGCCGAAGCAACAAAATATATGCTTAGTAAAAACGAATCACAAATAACTAGAATAAAATCGTTATTCCCCGGCAACGGCGCCAAAATTTAGTAGGCGTGTCATGTACCTAACAAAAATAAACCTAACAAGACCACTACTATGTAGACGAGCAAGTAAGGGTCGGATCCCAAGAGACTATGGTTCAACTAATTATATAGACTCAAGTAACTACCAAGCAAGTGACCACATCAAATAAATGAAAATTAATAACTAATTACCAAGAAAGAGCGATTAAACTAAATAATATAATAGACAAAATACTAAAAACATCCAAGATCAAGCATCACCACAGATACAATTAATGCAATAGTTGTTCTACCCCTAATATATAATTTAATTGATTAATGAGGAAAAGTAATCCCTAAATAGTACAAATGGTCTCTCCCGAGTTATCAATGGCTTCTCTAATCACAATCAAGCCTACTTTCGTGGAATCATATAAATTAAAGACCTTAAGCACATTACTCTAACTTCCTAATCATCCATTCAACTACTCTCGTGATGAACTTCAAACCCTTAATTGGTTTATTCAAATCCGTTAAAACCCAACTCCTGTTACGATTAAAATAATAGATTAATAACAATACCAATTATCCCTAATCTAGTATTGGCATGAGCATAATCAATGAAGCATATCAATAACAATTATTATTAGTGAATTTAAAGAATTAAATCATGCATCAATCATATTCGAGTTTCGCTAGATCTTGGAATAAGGAAACTACTCACACATATTAATGAAAACAATAACAAGAATTAAAGAAAACATAATTAATAATAAAATGAATTAAAGAGAATAAGAAAATACCAATTCTTGAATTATGAGAGATAAATGAAGAAACTTGAGTGCTATGTCTTGAATTACTATAAAAATAAAGTCTAGAGATAAAACTAGAGTTCTAAGATGATAGATAATGAAAATATAATGCTAAAGAGTATTTGTAAGAAGGCTAAAAGATAGGATTAATTAAGGAAAGAAATCAGATTAAAACCGACTAAATTCGTCCAGGCATGGGCATGTCAAATTCTGACATGGGCGTGCCTCACTGGAATGGCACTCACAATAGCTGCGACACTCGTAAAGACACGGGCGTGCCTAATATTGGCATGGGCGTGTCTCGCTACGTCAAATTCACTCGATGAGGCATGGGCATGCCCGCATTGAACATGGCTATGCTTCCCTTAGCACAAAGCAGCTAGCTCGAATTGAAACACTCGACTCCACATGGGCTTGCCTTAGATGAACATGGGCGTGCCTTGGATGAAACTTTAACTTCCAAATTTTACCTTCTCAAAATAGACTGACATGCTCATGTCTCTGAGCGACATGGGGGTGTATGGCTGGAGATTACCCTCAAATGAATTCAACTTCAAACTTTGGCTTTCTTAGTGAACTGCAAGCTATGATCACGATCCACATCTTCGTAAAACCTCTAAAAATCTTTGTTTAATCCTGAAATACATAAAAAAAAAACAACGAATCTACCCATAAAGCATCATATGACCACAACAAAACCAAATCAAGCCAAAATAAGCCATGAACAGCTAATCTAGACTCAAAAACTACCTAAAATGACTCTAATTACATGTATTATACACGACTTATCAACCCATTGTAAGAAAAACAGATAGGGAAGAAAAATATTTTCTGAGCAAGCAAAGACTTTTTAAAGGATTCAACTAGTTCATAGTATGACTATGACTACAATGAAACCTTTACATTAAGTCACGTTGCAAAGGTCTATTAAACATTTTTTAGTGATTAGTACCTTATGAAACTTGGTAGATGGATTTCAAAACACTTTCTTGAAATTGTTCATGAAATAAGATTTGTATATGATTTTGAAAATCTAATAATCCTAAGGATGAATAAAAGATCCTTTAATGGATTTAAGATAGCATCATGGAGTTGATTGATGTTCTTAATTTTTTAAGTTAATAAAAATTGTTGTATGTTCTCATAAAATGAAGAAATTATGTACACAAGATGTTTAGTGGGAGCTATAAAGTCTTCTTAATTTAGCATAAAGAGTAATTATTTATTTCTTGAAGAGTCAAGTAATGGCTAATGCATTTTGTATGAAAAACCTTGAAGAGGACGATGAGTAAATTTGGGATTCAAGATCAATAGAGATAAGTCTCAAAGGGTGTTTGAGCATGGTTAAGAAGCTTATAATGATAAGATTCTTATAAGGTTTAACATTGTATTGAAAAAAATTTCAATTCCGTGTAACATGGCATAAAGCTTAAAAAGATTCAATGCTTTAAGAAAGGTTGATGAAATAAGGTTTTGAGTGATGCTCCTTATGCAGTTTGCAAAGGGTACATCATACGCCATGAACTATACTCGTCTATTTGATTCACGTGTTTTAAGAACAAATGATGATAGATTTCAATCGAAATCTAATGTAACGTTGGAATATAAATTAAAAATTCCTAAGTTCATTCCTTTTTAAAGAACGAAGGAAGACTCTAAGTGTATGGAGATGAATATTATTGTAAAATTTAGAAGTTGAAAAATTCATGTTCATGAGAATGTTTCATGAATTTTACTTATTAAACCCCTTCCATGATCAAGGTATGAGAGTCATTAGGTTCTTTGATTGAAGAAAGTGTTAGTTGAAACGAACATTACAAGAGGGGGGTGAATTGTAGTTACGTTCCTAGTGACTACTTTTGCAAATTTAAATCAGAATGTAAAAGGAACTTGACAGTGCACACACAATTTTATGAGGAAACCTTCCAGGGCCCAACTGGAAGTAAAACCTCGACCCTTCTAAGGGATTTCAACACACAACCAATCCACTATAATAGGGCAATAATAAAATTACAAACCTATTATAATTCAGACCTTTATAAACAAGTTCCTACTAGAACTTGTAGCACATTAAGATTTAATCCTACCCAATTCAAATCCCCTGACTTGAACTCACTCGTACTCTCACAGTAAAAATACAACCTTTTATCACAAAGTTGTTTCTCCTGTATGCAATTATAAATTTCATACACTCACACCCAACAACCTAATCAATTACAGAAATGTAGTATCTAGAATATGTTAGGCAAGCTATGCATAAAACCCGAAACTAATATGACAAGATAAAGCTTGGCAAACTTACACTTTGATAAAGCTCACAAGATTTTCTTCACGCATAAACTTACAAAAACCTAAAGCAATTCCGTCTCTACTATTTATACAAGTGTAACTCTTATAGCAAGTAGGTTTTCTAAAGATAAAGATTTTAACTTTCCTTATCTCAAAATATGATTTTGGTAAATCTTTTTATCAAAGAAAAATCCTTTCCGAAAAACACAAGAAGATATAGTTAAAAGAATAATATCGTTTTTACTGATTTTTGGAAAATAAATTAAAACAAAATCTTTTTCCAAAATCTATCTTTTTATATTTTTCCGATTTTATCTTTTTGCCAAATTATCTTGTCACGCCTCTACTAGATTTCATGCATATCTTCTTAACATATTTAATAATAAATCTAGAAGATAAAATCATAACGAAATTAATATTTCAATGCCGCGCCTCTGTAATCTTGAATAACTTGGGCTTCACGCAGGCCAGGAACAAGTTCTTGATGTCACTTGATCTCCAATCCTCAACTGGAACTTTGCAGCTTAAGTTCCTTGTGGAACTTACTGTCTTCAGCTTACAACCTTCAAGTTCCTATTAGGGAACATTCCTGTTAAAGAGTTTAGATCTTGTTAGAGAACTCTTCTTCTATTGATTAACTTTTTAACTAAGGTTTCTTCAAGTCTTCATAATACAAGATGCTCTTCCACCACCAAGGTCAACTTCTCCTGTACTAAACACTTGTAAACCTTTAGTTGAGTTTGCTGTAGTTTAAGTTCATCATCATCAAAACCTATAAGCTTCAAAAATTTCCCCCTTTTTTATGATGACAAACTTAATCAAACTCTTGAGAAAAGTTAAAACACATAGAAGGACGTATTTTTGTATTTTTGATTTTTTGACAAAAAGTAAACACATAATTAAAATTTCAAAGAACAAAAATAAGAAAAACAGAAACAAAACATGAAATAAACTCATAAATAAGAAATTTTTATTACTGAACTACAACTATATCAGAAGAAAGTTTTGGTACTTTCTCAACTGGAACCCAGAACAACTATAGCCTTCAAGTTTGCTTTCTCTTTTCCCCCTTTTGGCATCATCAAAAAGTCTTGTTTTTTCAAGTTTATTAAGCCTCTGACTACAGCCCCACAAGCAATTCATCGAGTGTGGGAAATTGAAGGCAGCGCTGCTAACTTTCCTCCAGTGAGTTCGACTTGCCTACATAAGCTTTCACAACATACATATACACACATGTTTGCACCAAGTTCCAAAATATTTTCACTAAAAACAAAGATAAACATCCTGCCGAGCCATTAAAAATATTACAGTACCAAAGAAAATGTTCTAAAATAGACATTGAAATGTAACAAGTTCATGACTGAATTAGTAAAACATAGAAAAAGTGAGGCTAGGGATAGGCTGGACAAATTAAGGTAGGTGAGACTGGTCTTGATCAAGGTTCAAGTAGTTCAAGAATTTTCTTGTTATCTTCAACATTTTGCTTCACATACTCCTCCAACTTGTCTTGAAGACTCTTGAGATCCTTCTGGAACTCCAGCTTCTGCAGTTTGAGACAACTCTCAAGACCTTGTACCTTTTTCTCAAGGTTTTGCAACTATTTTGTGGCTGTTCTCAGCTGCTTCTCAGCAATGTTAGCCCTGTCCACCAGTTCATCCACCTGTCCTGCGGTAACTTTGTCCTCATCCTCATCTAACTCAAGAGGCTTCTCTAAACTAGTTTTAGGAGCCTTACTAGCTGAGATCCTTCTGCACTTCCTTACAGCCTTTTCAGGAACATCCTTCCCTTTTCTTTTTCCTCCCACAATTTTCTTTTCTTCCACTTTTTTGACCTTTCCATTCACTACTTCAAGGTTTATGCCTTGAAGTGTCTCACCATTGATTTCATTATCAGGTTTTTCCTCCAATCCCTCATAAACTCCTTTGAGCTTCACTCCTAGAAACTCAAACACAGTAGACAACACTGCACCATATCCTACTTTGTTCTTTCTTGGAATACAGTGTGCTAGATGTTGATACATTAGAGATGGGAAATTGATTTTTATTTTCTTGGAAAGACAGAATATGACAGCCAAGTCCATCAAACATGCCTGGCTTCTCTTCTGTGTCCTAGGCAAAATAGTTTTTCTCATCAAATTAAACAACAGCTTGTTGAGAGGACTAAGATCATTATGACTCATAACATTCTTCCCCCTTTGTCCTCCTAGAAATTCAACTATATCTCCACTGAGATAATTTCCAACCTTCACAGTGTTCTTGCCCTTCACATATAATTCAAATCCGGTAGTAGGTACTTTCAAAATTTTTCCTAATTTTTCAACATCAAACTCAAATTTCTTTTTATTCACTAAGCTAGAGATCTTCCCTTTCTTAACTTGAAATTTTTCACAGAATTCATCCATTGCTACTGGATACAACATCCAGCACTTGCAAGAAGTTCCAATTGATCATCATCTCCATCAACCTCTTCTTCCTCTTCTTCTCCCGAAGCATTCTCTTCACTTTCCCCTTGATTTTCTTTTTCTCCCTGATTCTCTTCTTCCCCTTGATTTTCCTCTTCTCCTTGATTTTCCCCCTTTTCGAACTCATCAACTTCCTACATTTCCTTTTCTAGTGACTTTTCTTTCTCCTTCTTTTGTTTCCATTGACGTAATTTGTCGAGTACACTTGAAGTGTTGTATTCCTCATTATCGTTCTTGCTGTCTACTTCCTTAGGGTTTGAAGTTGAAGGTTTAGGGTTCTCAGAAGGCTTAGGAGAATCTGGGGTACTTTTGGTCGTTTTTGGAGAGAGTTTAAAGTTCACCATTGCTAAAGGTGAAGTCTCTTCTTGAATGGTGTTTTCAATATTTTGAGAATTTTCAGAGGAAACAATTTCTGCAATGATGACCATGGTGTTTGATGGTGATTTTGATCTGATCTTGAGATTTTTACTAAAGAGGGTGAATTGTGATTTAACAGTGGAGTGAAAAGGTGGGTGAAAGATGCCTTTTATATTTATTGAAGCGGTGCAAAGGAATTGAATGGTTTTACTATTCAGTCATTAATTGAAACACGTTCAATTAATTTGTAAAACGATTTGGCAGGATGTATTTTCAAAATTCACTTTCTTCTCAAATTCATTTGATTTTTCAAATCATTTTTTTTTTTTAAAATACACATAATGGAACACGGTTTTAACACATATGCACAGTACATTATTAATTGCTTACATAAATAAGTGTTTTAGTGAACTTACCTTTAGTAATTAACAACGGTGACACTTCAGCTATGTTTATCACACCAATGTTGCGCCAAAAGATCTTTTCACTTTATTTACACTATTTTTAAATCAACCATATCTTGGAACTTCAAAAGCAATCAAGTTAGCTTGATCATCCCAAGTTCCAATCTCAATTTCTCAAATCTTTCTCTGTTCAAGGGTTTGGTTAGAATATCAGCAATTTGACTTTCGGTTTGGCAGAATTCTAACTTAATATTCTCTTGTTCCACATTGTCCTTTAGAAAGTGATGCCTAATGTGGATGTGCTTTACCTTTGAGTGTTGAACTGGATCTTTAGAAAGACAAATAGTACTAGTATTATCACAGTAAATAGGAACACATTAAAAAATAATACCAAAATCTCTAACCTGTTGTTTTATCAATAAAACTTGTGAACAACATGCTGCTGCCGCCACATACTTAGCTTCAGCTATGAATAATGCAACAGTGTTTTGCTTCTTGGAACCCCAAGAAACCAAACAAGGTCCTAAGAACTGTACCATACCTGAAGTACTCTTTCTGTTAACCAAGTCACCTGCATAGTAAGCATTAGTAAAGCTATTTAATTCAAATGAGTCACTTCTAGGATAGAAGAGGCTCAAGTCATCAGTTCCTTTTAAATAACGAAGAATTCTCTTTACTACTACGAGGTGAGATTCCTTTGGATTTGCTTAAAACCTGGCACATAGACCTACACTAAAAAATATGTCAAGTCTACTTGCTGTTAAGTAGAGTAAAGAGCCTATCATACCTCTATACATAGTTTGATCTATGCAAGTTCCAGTTGGATCTTCATCCAACCTAGTTCCAATACCCATAGGAGTCTTATTGGTTTTTGCATTGTCCATCTTGTATTTCTTGATCAGTTCCTTGATATACTTTTGTTGATGGATCATGATTCCTTCTTCAGTTTGTTTGATTTGTAAACCGAGAAAGAAATTTAACTCTCCCATCATACTCATTTCAAATTCTCCACTCATTAGGTCAGCAAAATACTTGCACAAAGACTCATTAGTTGCACCGAATAAAATATCATCAACATAAATTTGTACAACTAATATATCAGTTCCATTTTATTTTAAAAACAGTGTTTTATCAATTTTACCACGTTTAAAACCGTTTTTCAATAGGAACTTTGACAGTCTTTCATATCATGCTCTAGGAGCTTGCTTCAACCCATAAAGAGCTTTGTCAAGCTTGTAGACATGGTTTAGGAATTATAGATTTTCAAATCCAGGAGGTTGTTCCACATAGACTTTTTTATCAAGAAATCCATTCAAAAATTCACATTTAACGTCCATTTGGTACAACCTAAATCCCATATAAGCAGCAAAAGCAATGAGTAAGCTTATAGCTTCTAACCTGGATACAAGAGAAAATGTTTCTTCATAGTCAATACCTTCTTGTTGATTGAAACCTTGTACCACAAGCCTAGCTTTGTTCCTGACAATAATACCATGCTCATCTAGCTTGTTCGTAAACACCCATTTTAATCCGATTGTCTTCTTTTATTTAGGTCTAGGTTCTAGATGTCAGACTTTGTTTCTCTTAAATTCATTAAGTTCAGCTTGCATTGCATTAATCCAGTCAGCATCAGTCAAAGCTTCAACATGGTTCTTAGGTTCCATTGAAGATAGAAAAGCATAAAATGCACAAAAGTTCCTTAGTTGAGATCTGATCTGAGTTCCTTTTGTGATATCGCTAATGATTGCATCTACTGGATGAGATTTCTGATGTTTCCAAGGCTTAGGTGTAAAATCTTTAATTGGATACAATCTTTCTTCATTGTTGATGACTGGTTCAATTGTGGAAACTTCAACTTGATTTTCAGTTTGAACTTCTTCTGGAGCTTCTAGATTAGCTTCATTCTGTTCTGGAACTAGTGAAGTTCCTGTTGCATTTTCCAATGTAGGATCTTCATTTGCTTCTGTATTTGTCTCATTTTCTTCCTGCTGCTTCTGTGATGATGTTGATTCTTCATCTTGATCCATCTTGCGAACAAGTCCTATTTCAAAGTCATCATCACATTCCTGTACATCAATCAATTGTTCAGTTTCAACAAATATAATATGTACAGATTCCTCAACACACATTGTTTTCTTATTATACACCCTATAAGCTTTACTATTTGAGGCATATCCTAAGAAAACAGCTTCATCACTCCTTTCATCAAACTTTCCCAAGTTTCTTTTTCCATTATTATGAATAAAACATTTACAACCAAAAGATCTGGGGTGAGAAATGTTAGGTTTTCTCCCTTTGATTAGCTCATAGGGAGTTTTGTTAGTGATGGCTCTAACAGATACTCTGTTAAGAATATAGCATGTTGTATTCACTGCTTCTGCCCAGAAGTTTCTTGGTAGTCCACTTGAGATTAGTATTGTTCTAGCCATGTCTTCAAGACTTCTATTCTTGTGTTCTACCACTCCATTTTGTTATGGAGTTCTTAGTGTAGAGAAGTTGTGATCCATACCATGCTCAGTATAGAATTCATCAAATTTTAAGTTTTCAAATTCCGTTCCATGATCTGATCTAAGGTGAATCAGTGGATTACCTGTTCTTCTCTGTTCTTCCTTTACAAAAGCTAGAAATTCATCAAATGTTTCATATTTGCTGACAAGAAAGAAAACCCAAGTAAATCTTGAAAAATCATCAACAATTACCATTACATATCTCTTACCACTTATGCTTTGGATTCTCATATGACCACATAGATCCATATGAATAAGTTCCAAAGGTCTTTTGGTGCTTACCATTTTCTTGGACTTGAAGGAAATTCGAGTCTTTTTTCCTCTAACACAAGCATCACACACTTTGTCATATAGGAACTTAATGCAAGGAATACCTTCCACTAGTTCCTTAGATCTAAGCTTATCAAGTAGAGTAAAGCTTGCATGACCAAATCTTTTATGCCATAATAAAGTATCATTCTCAATAACAGTGAGACATGTTAGACTACTATTAGGAACTACGTTAAGATCACTAATATATGTGTTCCCTTTATGAGTTCCTTCTAAAATAATGTTCCCAGTGTCATTGTGAATGATTCTGCATTTATTGGAAGTTAAACTTACTAAGTTACCTTTGTCACAAAATTGTGAAATGCTTTACAAGTTTTGTTTGAGACCCTGGGCCAAAAATACATTATCAATAGTATGGAAACTTGACCTTCCTACTTTGCCAATGGAAATTATATCTCTTTTCATGTTGTCACCAAAGTCGAAGTTCCTTCATAGTAGGCATCTAGTGAGAGAAATCTAGATTTGTCTCCAGTCATGTGCTTTGAACAACCACTGTCGAGGTACCAGATGTTGTTCCCCCTCACTGGAACCTGCATGAAGAATTAAACGTTAGTATCAGGAACGCAGGTTTCCCTGGGTTCCTATGTAATAGGAGTGGGATTATTTTTCATGACCCAAATTTGCTTAACATAATTTTTATTTTTCTGTGTACTACTTTCTCTCTTTAGACAATTCATCTGCTTATGTCCGGTCTTTCCACAGAAATGACAAACAATACTGCTAGGTAAATTAACATACTTCTTTTCCTTTTGGAACTTCTTCTTGAAACCTAGTCCTTATGTTCTTTTGGTCTGAGCATTAGTGATCCAGTCAGGAACTATATACTCAATAGGTTTCTTACCTTTCTTGGCCTTCTCAAGTTCCCCCTCAAGTCTAGCTTTCTCCATTTTGGATTTTTCTAAATCCGATTTCAGCTTTTCAAAATTGGTGAAATGAGCTAGAGAAGGAACTTTAGAATTAGGTGAGTCTATTCCTAATTTTAATAAATAGAGTTCAACATTTAAGAGTATGTTATCATGTTTTAAATTCTCTAAGGTCTCTTTTAAAACAATATTGTCATCAAAAAGACTAAAGAATCTGTATTGAATGTCAAATTTCATGTTGTCATCCCACTTACTATTTTCTTGGTAAGTGATCAATGCTTTATCACTTTGCTGGTTAGCTTTATACAATTCTTTGAGCTCTTCTTGAATATCTCAAACAGCACATATTAGATTCTTTTTAGAGAAATTTTCTAAATCTCTTTGAGAAAACCATACCTCAGCCTCAAGTTCCTTTAGCTTAGCCTTTTCATCTGATTTTTCCATTAGGCACAAATGAGCTGTTTCTTCAGGAGGTTGATCTTCTTTATCTTCTGTATCAGTGTCTCCCCAGGCAGCTAACATTGCCTTCTTCACATTGTCTTTGGTGAAGTAAGGCTTATACACTCTGGATTCCTTGGATTGCTCCTTGGACTTGTTCTTACCTTCCTTGAGTGGACAATCATTAATGAAGTGATCTTTTGCTCCACATTTGAAACAGGTAGTATCTCTGGAACCAGTGTACTTCTTGTTATTGTCAAACTCTCTATTATTCATCATCTTTTTGAATCGTTTGAATAGCATAGCCATTTCCTGTTCATCAACTTCGGATTCCTCTGAGTCTTGTGCCTTTAGAGCAAGACTCTTGTTTTTGGAACTTTCGTTGTTGGAACTCAGGTGCAATTCATGAGTCATCAATGATCCTGCTAGTTGTTCCATATTAAACTTAGTGAAGTCCTTTGCTTCCTGCATGGCAGTAACTTTGGATCTCCATCGTTCATCCTGTGGAAGACTTCTCAAAATCTTTCTAACCTGTTCATCAATAGAATATGCCTGCCAAGGGAACTTAATTCATTAATTATGTCATTGAATCTATTAAACATTTCTTCTATTGTTTCTTTGGATTGCATTTCAAACCTTTCATATCTTGACATCAACAAATCAATTTTAGAACGTTTTACCTCGTTTGTACCTTCATGAGTAGCCTCGAGTAGATCCCAAATCTGTTTAGCAGTCTTGTACCCCATGATACGATTATGTTCATGAGGTCCAAGACCACAATGTAAATACTTTATTGCTAAAGCATTCATTTCAAGTTTCTGATAATCCTCTTTGTCGTAATCAGAAATAAGTTTAGGAACTACCTCATTTTTGTCATTGGTTGCGGTTACCTCAAAATCACCGGTTTCAATAACACGCCAAACTTGGTAATTTTCAGCCTTAATGAAAATCTCCATTATGTTCTTCCAGTAGGTATAAAACTTACCATTAAACATAGGTGGACGTTGGGTTGAATACCCTTCTTCAAGTTTCTCTTTGTTGTTCATTTCTCCTCAGGAACTTACTCAGCAAAATTATCTGCTTACACGTGAGAACCTCGCTCTGATACCAATTGTTAGTTGAAACGAACACTACAAGAGGGGGGTGAATCGTAATTAATTTCCTAGTGACTACTTTTGCAAATTTAAAACTGAATGTAAAAGGAACTTGAAAGTGCACACACAATTTTAAGAGGAAACCTTCTAGGGCCCAACTGGAAGTAAAACCTCGACCCTTCTAAGGGATTTCAACACACAACCAATCCACTATAATAGGGAAATAATAAAATTACAAACCTATTATAATTCAGACCTTTATAAACAAGTTCCTACTAGTACTTGTAGCATAGTAAGACTTAATCCTACCCAATTCAAATCCCCTAACTTGAACTCAGTCGTACTCTTTTTATCGAAGTGTAACTCGTATAGCAAGTAGGTTTTATAAAGATAAAGATGTTAACTTTCCTTATCTCAAAATATGATTTTGGTAAATCTTTTTATCGAAGAAAAATCCTTTCCGAAAAACACAAGAAGATATAGTGTAGACACCCATTTGTGTCTCCCCAAAACCAAACCCAGTGATGAGTACCTTTCACGTCGAATCATAATCGAATGAAGCAAAAGTGTGGAAGGTCTAGTGTTGCGGAAAGTTTTTATTTCTTTTCTCTTCTCTCTGTTTTGGAAAACTTTATATTAAGAAAACAGCCAATCCAGTTTGGTTGGTCCATGATATGGGTCCAATAATAGTTTAGTTGGATGGGGCTTGACAAGAGCTTTCCAACGATATATTATAAGCCCAATTCCGATGAATATTGAGGAAGTTATGGCCAATTTACTAAACTGGGCCCGGTTTAAGCTTTATGTACGGCCCAATGATCTAGGGGAGAGCCTAATATGATTTATCATTCCTAATGCAATTAGGAATGGTTTTAGTCTTTTAGATTCTTCTAGAAGGTTCTTTTCATTCCTAATTCAATTAGCATTGATAATTTGACTTTGTTGACTTTTCAGAGTTTTAATCAAAATCAAATAGCATTTTCGAAGGAATTATATTATTTTATCCTCCAGTACTGTAAACTTACCGGATTTTAAAAAATCAAGACTGGCGTCCAACCCCAGGCCTTGGCGTCAGGAACCAGGCTTGGCGCCAGGCGCTAGCTATTGGCGCCTGGCGCCAACTAGCCAGGGTTGGCGCCAACCTTGTTTCTTGAGCGTCGGACTCTGTTTTGTATAGTTATCTTTTTGGCTGATTTTCTCTATAAATATCGTATCAAAAACTCTGTTTTCATTCACGAATTCTCATAAACAATTAGTTTTAATTAGCTTTCATCAACAATCAGTAATTCTTTAGCATTCTTTCTTTCAATTCTTTCTAACTTTGCTTTTTCATACAAAATTCCGCATTCGCAAGATCTAGAAACACCTAGCCATATTCGAAGTTGCCTACGCCCTAGACGTGAAAGGTTTAATTTCTGAGGGTTTGGTCCCAAATCTCTCTTTCAATTATTTAATTTAATTGTTTGTTTATTATTTTCCTTGAAGTTACTAACGTGTGTATTTTGTTATTAGAAAGAGGTACGAAGCATCAAAGTAAGTACTTTAATGGTTTTAATTGATATTATGATGTAGAAATCATGTTTGTATTGTTATTATGATATTCCTAGCATCATGTCTAGGGTATTTTTAATATTAAATATGCTTATTATGATTCCTAAGATGCTTCCTATATTCTTCCTAATATTCCTTCATGTTAGTATCATGTCAGGGTTAAAGATTTGATTTTTATTGCTTAGTGACATGCTAGGGTTTGTTATTAATCTTGTTAGTATCATGCCTAGGATCTTGCTATGTTTATTATGCTTTAATATTGATATGATTATGATTATGATTATTATAATTATTATTCATGATATTGATTATTTATTATGTTGCTTGATTTTTATTGTTATTGCTTGATCACCTTTTATGCATGTTTAAAGGGAATTTGTACTTGTAATCACGTTTAATAAGATAATTAATAATCTTGTTAGGTTAATTTGATTATAATTCAAGTGATCGCCAATAATAGTTTATTTGTGCATTAAATTCAACCAACATAGATAAACAGGTTTAGGGTTAATCCTAATGATTGCATGTTAATTAAAAAGCGCACATGAATACGATCAGAATAAAGTAGAGGCCTATTATTAGGGCAGGTTCAATCTCTTTTAGGTTGGATTTTTACCTTCATCCCCAAATCCTTATTTGGTTCTTGACCTTATGGAGTTGACGATCTCTTGGATCGTTAAGGGGTGTATCCTTCACCTCGTGAACGGTTTACAAGTTCCTTAAAAACTTGTTGGCGACTCTTTTTCTCTATCTTCTTCCCTTTTGTACGCCACCGTACTTTAGTGTATGATCACAGTGGGGTTCAAGCTAGTGGGATTTTAAAGGCTTGAAATTATTCCCTACAGTTTTTTGGCGACTCCACTGGGGAGGATTTCTATTTTAATTCCTGAATTTGTTTCGGCAATGATTTAGAATGAGTGGATGAGACTCGAAAAGTTCTAAGTATTTCATATGCGTAATTTTGATTAACATTATTGTCATATGCATAAAAAAGATCTCATTGGAAAGACCATCAGTAATGAGTTAAAAACATAGGATTTTACACGTAGGAAATTTGAGGAATATCTTTCACAACTAGGACAGAAATAACACCGTGCAAAACTGGAAAATTTTATCGAGCACAGAAAGCTGCTGAGGCATGTGGGAAGTAGCGTCAGGGGCCAGAGCTTGGCGCCAGTATTTTAGTTGTAGCTCCAGACGCCAGTATTGGTGCCAGGCGCTACAGTTAAAAGCTGGCACCACTCTCTGTTTGCTGGCGCCAATTTCCCCCAATACCGAGCCATAAATATGCGTTCTAATTTCGATCGGTTTTTCGTATTGTTTGCTCGATCCTACTTCCTGATTGAATTTTTTCTCACTTTTCTGAAACCCATCTGTGTTCTACATATGGTTATAACCCTCTGGGAATTCATGCTCCATCTACCCGATTGAACGCTGCGTGCAACAAAGGGTACATCCGAGATGTTGAATTCACCAAACCATGGAAGCGAGTTTTCTTAAAACTCGCGGTGTCCCATCCACTCACGCCAACCCTTCACGGTTAGGCTTCCGCGCGGTGCATCCGGACAATTAACCATGGACCCTCTATTGACTAAACCATATCCCGAACTTTAGAGAACTAGAGCCACGGTTAGGTTGCAAACTCATTGCATCATGTTGTGCCTACTTGATTAATTGTGCATTATTTGTTGTGCATATATATTCTATGTTTCTCTTAACCGTTTGTTGATTTGTGTTGAGAATAAATAAATTAATGACTTAAAGAACTTTGCCTAATTAATTAATTAATTAATTAATTTGAGTCAATAAAGTCTAATATTTCAATCGGAATTGACCTAGTACGACTTTAGGCAAACCCCAGTTGACTAATAATATCGAAAACAGTCCCAGACCGAAGCTCCACTATTGGCGCCAAAGTCTGAGTTGTAGCGCCACACTATGGTGTGTAGCGTCAGACGACAGCTAAATTGTCTGGCGCCAACCACCAAATTGTGACGCCAGTCCTGTCGCTTGGCCGACAGTTCGGATTATTTGTCGAGTCGTCACCTAAAGTCTAATTAATCAGTCTTCTGTTTAATTCGGTTAATTTGCTGTCAATAATGCTTAATTGAATCAATAATCGAGTTTAGGTACTAAGTCTCATGGTTTTACACAAGAGTCCAAGCATGTCATTTACACTCAATGCACACACCAATACACATACTTTGACCATGATTAAGAAAGTCTTGTGTGCGCGTTTTTTTTTTTCCGTCATTTTTTTAAGGGGGTAAGTCAGATATTAATCCTCCAATATAAATAATAATACTTAATTCTCTAAAATATGTACATCATTGTTGCCAAAATTGTTGCAAAAAATATGCACCCTTTTTTTTTTAAATAAACCATAAAGTCAAGTTGACTCGAGTCAAGTAATTAAAACGCAAAATGGTTTAATTTACAGCGCGTGGTCAAGAAAGGAAGGACGATTAATCAAAGATAACCTCTTCGTACAATTCAAACTTTTCGACAAACCTATAGCCCGCAAAAGGAAAGCAAGAGTTATAATGGAAACTCAAGAAGAACTCAATGATCTTAAGAACCAACTGGCTATTGTGACCGAGATACTGAAGCTTCTCGCACATAGGATCGATGATCCCGTGAAACAACAACAAATGGACCTCATGCAAGATAGCCTAAGCAAGTTGTCCAGCGACTACAAGTTTCAAGAACTCACATCCCAAGAGGTCTCGGTGGATAAAGATCTTCTTCTGCAGAAGTTCAACGCCAACGACATCCCAAAATTCAGAGCAATTGACAACCCTTACTTCCATTTAAGAGCATTTGAAACAATAATGAGTATCAAGGGTATTGATAAGGAGGTCTTCCCTTCTCTGTTCTCACTATCTCTCGAAACCGTTTGCCAACAATGGTTCTTTTCTCTCGAAAAAGAAAAGACCTCTACTTGGGAATCTATAGCAAATGCTTTCGTTGATAGGTACAAATGCAACATTCAAGTCGAGACTGATCATAGAGAACTTGAAATCCTCAAACATAAAGAGAATGAAGGCTTCACTTCTTTCTTTAACAAGTGGAGAGAAACCTCAGCTAAAATGATTGAGGTACCAAGTGAAAAAGAGTTTGTGAGACTGTTTATCAAGAATCTCCAAGAAAAATATTCCAAACATCTCAAATATCAAAATAACCTCCATACCTTTAAGGATGTTTATGATATTGGGATCAATATTGAAGATGACTTGGCTAAGTCAAAAGCTGCCAACAATAACTCCAACAGTGGCTGGAAAGGAAAGAAGAACAACAATCCTTCTTCTTCCAAAACCGCCCACTCAAATAACGTTAGCACCTTTAATCTAGGAGAAATCCTCGCTATGAACAACCAAGGACAAAGGAAACCATTTAGGAGGAACTTCACTCCTATTGGCATGAGTTATGACATCGCATTTGATCGATTAAATGCAAAAGGTCTTATAACTCCCATTGGACCGTTTGGAGACCCACCCGTTGAGAAGATGTCGGTTAACTGGAACCCCAACGCGCATTGCAAATATCACCAAGGTAGGGGCCATTCTACTGAAAGTTGTTGGAAGCTTAAGTAAGCTATCCAAGACCTAATTGACAATAACAAACTGCCGTTGCCCCCTGCCAGTAAGAAGCCAAGCATTGACAATGCACCTCTAGCTCATACTTTGGCTATCTCCGATGAAGAAAACGAGGTTGACCCCTCATCTCTCATTAAGCCCATCGAAGAAAAAGAAGAGGAGATCTTTTTCAATGTCATAGATAACCTTCCATAACCGGCAAATAAGGAAGACATATAATTGCTCACATTGTCTATGAAGGAGGCATCACAACTACTACGTGAAGCTCTCCAAGTTATGAAAGAACTTCACAAGAAATATGATGAGCTTCCATGTCCAAAGGAAGAATTTAAAAGAGAATTCACACTAGTGAGAACGACTTATGAGGCAAAATATTTTCCCTTACAAGTCACCAAAAACCTAAGAAAAGCAATAGGATTTACACTCCAATTGGGATCCCATATGCGCAAATGTTCGAAATGCTCTCCGAGAGAGGCGAGGTCATACCTCTCGAACCGAGACAATTTGAGTCATTAAAAAGGGCAGATAGATATTACTGTCAGTACCATCAATCAGGGGGGCACACCATAGAAAACTGTTTCAAATTCAAGGATTTGGTACAGAAAATGATTGATGAAAAGAAATTAGTCCAGGTTCAACAGAAAGAAGATATAACCGTTAATGGAGTGTGGGTCAATGATGAAGAAGATGTCTACCTAAACGACATAGTAGGACCTTCACCTTCTGTATCATACACCACAAACGATGTTTGGGCTGAAGAAGATTCATCAATAGACGTCCTCACAAGATCCGGGAGGATGCAACCTCCCGTTTCAACACAACCTATGCCTACCGTACAACAAGTTCCCATACCTATCATTGAAGACAACGACATTGTTAAACAGTTTAAGAAGACAAAAGTTGAGATGATTGTGTGGAAGCTCTTGGCAACATCTCGAGAACATAGGTTGGCTGTAATGAATGCCTTGGATAAAATCGGGATAGATTCTGATACCACTCCTGAGGGACTAGCTAACTTCCTCACAAGTGACCTTCCTAGTCCGATTAATCTAATCACCTTCTCTGATAAAGATTTACCTCCAGAAGGTGACAAACACTACAAGGCGTTAAACCTCACGGTAGTCTGCAAAAGGATGAATGTTCCCATGACTCTTGTAGACAATGGATCGGCTATCAATGTCTGTCCACTTAAAACTGCGAGGATGCTCGGCATAAGGGATGAGGATTTAACTCCGAATAAGAGCTTACAATAATACTCGCCGTCAGGCTCTTGGGAAAATAACCCTAAATGTACCGGCAGGAGCAATAGAACATGCTACTACTTTTCAAGTAGTAGACATCAAAGCCTCATTCAATTTGTTGTTAGGACACCCTTGGCTCCATGATCTAAAGGCCGTCCCTTCATCTCTCCACCAACAAGTGAAAGCCATAGTTGGAGGAATTCCAATCACTATTGACGCTTCGCCGATGAGAATCAAATCCATAGAAAATCCAATCATCAATGTGGAGCACGACGAAGATGATGAATACCTATGGGGCTTTAACGAAGAAGTCTCCTTAATCCAAGAGGATGAAAGGACATCTCTTTGCCACAACCCCCATTCCAACATGATTGTCAACACCATGCTGAAAAAACAAGGACACTTCCCTAGGATGACCCTAGGAAAGAAGAAGGGGATAGCAAAATCGGTGGAGTCACCTGGCCTCCCTAAGCTAGATACTTTCGGACTTGGTTTCGAACCGACTCGGAAAGATCTCAAGCAGACCAGGACAAGTTGAAAGCACGTAGAGACGCTCGCATTCAAAAGAAAGCAATTCCAATGGATCAGTACCCTCTTACGCTTAATGGTCAGTTTATAAAAGAAGGAGAGGACTATCCATGCCATGAATTTCCCGAGCCATTTATTGTAAATGGCATACGACAACCAGGATTCGAGATTTTCTTGGATTGCTACTTCACTGACAAAATCCCAAATCCCGTCCATAAGGAGAAAGCACCCCCATACTTTGACTTTAACGTCATGGGATTACTGTTTGGGCGAGAAAATAATGAGCCAGCTTATGAAGAAGATAACTCCTCACTCATTCAAACGGTCCTACAAAGCAAAAACTTCGACCCCTCGAGGCTAATTACTCCAGTCGAAGAATCACTACAAGGGTGGCGCAAGACTATCAAAGTGACTACTCCAAGTGGAAGGAAGATATCAATCACGACAGGGCAAGGGCCGATGTTCGAAGGGTCGTCGGAGTTAGAGTCCGAGTCAGAGTCTTTCCCTTTAGAGTCTTCTAAGTCTTTAACAATAACACCTCCCCTTCCTATTTCTTCTCTTAGGATAGTTAGTGATCCAGTCCCTGAGGACATATCACTCTTTGATGTAATGATCTCAGAGTATAATAATATTTCTCGTTCTCCTTACTGCTTGTGTTCTTCCCTAACCCAAGATGACGAGCATTGCTTAGCTAACGATGAAAAAGACAAAGAAATTATTAAAGCAATGGAAACACTCAAAAAGAAAACACCAGTAATTGAAGAGAATGAAACAGTTGACATCTCGAATGATTCAACTCATAAAAGAGAAGTTAAAATTGGACTAACGTTGAATAAACAAGAAAGAACCGATTTAATTAACTTATTTAAAGAATTTATTGATTTATTTGCTTGGTCATATGAAGATATGCCAGGCATTAACAGAGAAATAGCTCAACACACTATACCACTAATCCTAGGAATGAAACCTGTAAATCAAAAGTTGCGTCGAATGAAACCCGACGTAGCACTTAAAATAAAAGAAGAGGTTCAAAAACAAATAACTGCAGGTTTCATCAAGGTATCCAAATACCCCGAATGGGTCGCCAACGTCGTCCCAGTTCCAAAGAAAGACGGAAGGGTAAGGATGTGTGTCGACTATCGAGATCTAAATAAGGCAAGTCCAAAGGACGACTTCCCTTTGCCACACATTGATATTCTAGTAGACAACACGGAAAATCACGCGCTTCTCTCATTCATGGACGGATACGCAGGGTATAATCATATTCTCATGGCAGAAGAAGACATGGAGAAAACGACCTTCATCACACCATGGGGCACTTACTGCTACACGGTAATTCCATTTGGGTTGAAAAACGCGGGTGCTAGTTACCAACGTGCAGCAACTGCCTTACTCCATGACATGATGCATAAAGAAGTCGAAGTATATGTCGATGACATGATTGTGAAATCAAAGGACTGTCCAGGCCATCAAGTAACCTTAAAGAAATTTTTCGAAAGGCTACGAAAATATAATATGAGGTTGAATTCATCAAAATGTGCTTTTGGAGTCACCTCGGGCAAGCTCTTGGGAGACGTCATAAGCTCTAGAGGAATAGAGGTAGATCCAACCAAGATTAAGGCAATCATGTCGATGCCACCGCCCAAGACCGAGAAACAGATTCGAGGGTTTATTGGTCGGTTGCAATACATAAGTAGGTTCATATCGAAATTGACAACGATATGCGAACCAATCTTCAAGAAGCTCAAGAAGAATGTACTAGTAATATGGGATGACGAGTGTCAAAAAGCCTTTGACAGGATCAAAGCCTATCTCGCAAATCCTCCCGTATTAGCGCCAGCACTTCCCGGAATACCTCTTAGGTTATACTTGACGGTTACCAAAAAGACAATGGGAACCATGCTAGCACAAGAGGTAGAAGGCAAAGAGAACGCAATCTATTACCTAAGTAAGAAGATGCTCGAATATGAAACACGCTATACACCGCTCAAGAAATTGTGCCTCGCTTTGGTGTGGGCCACAACTAAGTTGAGACATTACATGTTGGTACATACCGTTTTCGTAGTCTCCCGATTGGATCCACTCAAGTATCTGTTCGAGAAATCAACACTCAATGGACGTATTTCAAGATGGATAGTCAACTTAGCCCAGTTTGATGTACGGTTTATGCCACAAAAAGCTATTAAAGGATCTGTGGTGTCAGACTTTCTGGCAGACTTTCCAATAGAAGACTCGACACCAATACAAGACAATGAATTTCGAGATGAAGATTTGATAATTACCGAAGATGATACTTGGACCTTGTATTTCGATGGAGCGTCAAACCAAAAGGGATGTGGCGTCGGAGTGCTACTAGTATCACCTAAAGAAGAACACGTTCCAATCTCAATAAAGCTTGATTTCGACGTTACCAACAACGCTGCTGAATATGAAGCATGCGTGGTAGGCCTTGAAACAGCCCTGGAATTGGGAGTAAAGAAGTTAAGGATATTCAAAGACTTTTCTTTGATCATCAATCAGATATCTAAAAGCTGGAAAGTAAGGAGTGAAAGCCTAGCCCCTTACCAAACCTATCTGGAAACTCTTACCGATCAGTTAGAGAAGGTAGAATACACATATCTACCTAGAGAAGAAAACCAATTTGCTGATGCCTTGTCGAGATTAGCCTCAATGGTTAGGATTCCTACGAAAATCGAGCAAATGCCTCTAACTATCGAAAAAAGGCATAAACAAGCATATATCCAGGCTATAGAAGACGACGACTTAGTCCAAGACAAAGAAGAAGAACAAGAAGAAGAACCATGGTACACAAACATACTCAATTATGTCACCAATGGAGAATACCCTCCTCATGCTGACAAAAGAGCGAAGCGAGCGTTGAGACTTTTGGCTTCTCAATATGTACTCATAGACAACGAGCTACATAAAAGGGTACCTAAAGGTCGAGCTCTCCTATGTGTAGGAAAGGTGGATGCACAAAGAATAATGAGAATAGTTTATGAAGGAATCTTTGGAACTCATGTAAATGGAAAAATGTTAGTCCAGAAAATAATGCGAGAAGGATATTATTGGACTACAATGAATAGGGATTGCCATCAATACGTAAAAAGATGCTCTAAGTGTCAATTTATGCCAATTTACAACATGTCCCTCCATCTGTGCTCTACACCTACACATCGCCATGGCCATTCTCTACATGGGGAATTGACATAATTGGCAAAATCACTCCCCCAGGAATAGGAGGCCACGAATTTATTCTAGTAGCAATCGATTACTTCACAAAGTGGGTCGAAGCGCAATCATACGCTAAACTCACTGCAAAACATGTAGCACTCTTTATCGAGAGAAATATTATCTGTCGATACGGAGTCCCACATGAAATGATAAGTGACAATGGAACTCACTTTCAAGCCGAATGTGAAGAATTGCTGCAAAAATACGGCATTCAACATCATCATTCTTCCCTTTATAGACCTCAAGCAAACGGAGCAGTCGAGGCAGCTAATAAAAATCTAAAGACCATCATCGAGAAAATGACAGAAAATTATAAGGATTGGCCTGACAAGCTCCACTTCGCATTGTGGGGTTATCGCACGTCAATCCGTACATCAACAGGAAATACACCATTTTCCTTGGTATATGGAATGGATGCCATACAACCTGTCAAACTAGAAGTACCATCTCTACGCATTGCGCTAGAGAGTAAACTCGATGAAGTAGAATGGACTAAGGCAAGATAGGAAGAATTGATCCTACTCGACGAAAAACGACTAGAAGCTCTACATCACAATTAGTGTTATCAAACTCGTACGGCTAGACATTTTAATAAGAAGGTCAAGACAAGAAATATCAAAGTAGGAGATTTGGTATTAAAAACACTAAGGAAAAATGTTTTAGACCCAAGGGGAAAATTTAGACCTAATTAGTCTGGCCCCTACATTGTCAAAATAATCCTGTCAGGTGGTGCAGCAAAACTAACTGATATGGATGGTAATGAATTCTCAAACATGACCAATCTTGACCAACTTAAAAAATACTACCCATAAGTACTTGAGTAGGATACTCAAGAGAGCTACGTTCGGCCTGATTCCTTTGGAAAGGATATGTAGGCAATCCTTTACGGGTGCGGCCACTTTATTTTTCGACATCTCCGCATTCCAGAATCAATTAAAAAGTTCACGCAAAGTCGGCAAATTATTGGCGTCGCAGAACAGAGCCTGGTGCCAGCTAGAAGTCATCAGCGCCAGCCGATGGTATTGGCGCCTGGCGCCAGACCTCAATAGCTGGCGCCAAACCACAATTACTGGCGCCAATTTGAAAATAAAATCTGGGCAAATTTTGGTGTTTTTTCGGAAAATTTTCGACTTCCGTACTAGAAAAACTTCTGGAAAATTATTTTGATTTTCATTGCTTTAATAAAATAAATTTAAAGTAAACAATTTAATTGAAAGCTGAAATTTCATTAATAAAATAAAATTACCTTATTGATGGAATTCTAATAAGGCTGAAATAAATTAACTTTAAATAAAATTAACAATCTAATAAATCTAAAGCTAAGCAATGTTTTTAATCTTTCTTTTCCTTTTTAGCTCTTTTCCAATTCTTTTCTGCTTCCTCCTCTTCATCCATTACTTTAGCTAGTAGGCATCCTTTAGAGGACCTACATTTAATTTTGGAATAGATTGTCTCCCCTTCAGCTAGCACCCCATGCTTCTTTTCCACCCAGCCCTTTTGTTTGTGGTGTTAGCTTTCCTTTTTCCTTTGTCTCTAGTAGTATTTTTCTTCCTAGGCATTGTAGGTGTTTTGAATTCAATTCTAGCACCTAAGCGTTCTTTGGCAGGTGTCACCCTGTCACCTAGACGATTCTTCACATTGGTTCTACCCTGATCAATCGAAGATTTCTTCAGCAACCATTTCTTTACATCATTAGGTAAAAAAGGGGGAACCTTTTGGGTAATCACTTCCCATAAAGGTCTAGCGCTCCAGTAAGCGTCGAATCTATCTACTTCTTGAGATACATGGTACTCATAGGGAGGACGAAGATCCCCGGAAGGAATATTTTGAAGTAAGCCGTATTGTCTCTTTACCCTGCAGGGATAATAATATGTTACGCGAGACAAGCTTGGGAGACGCTAGAAAGGTTGCTTGTTAACACCAATCATCCTTTCTATTTTCCACCATGGGATGACCCACTTGATAGCAAAATCACGTGATTCAAATACTTTTCTCCACCGATGGCGCCCAATCTTAGGGATGCGCTTCTTTCTTCTCACGAAGCAATTGGGAGTACATTTTTTAATGTCATCTGGAGGGCTAATTAATCCTAGCCTCTCCATTAGCCACATCTGTAAATTACAATGCAAACACAATTATTATTACAATACAAAAATATATTTTTTTGATTTCTGTAATTAAAAATATTATTTTTCTACCTGTAATAAAATTGGAGAACCGCGAAAAGGCGCTTTTGGGTCCCTTTTCAATTCATCAAGACTAATCATGGTCTCTCCAACTATTAATGGCATCGGATTCCTTCCTGATTCAATTTGTTCTAGTACAGTGGTGATAATTGATTAACTTTCATTATTTTTACCACTACTAAGATAAAATTGATTGAGCATGCAAAATAAAAACGCCCTTCTTCTATATATATGAAAGGATTTTGAAAGAGGTTTATCAAAATAATAGCGTGCGAATTCTTTCAAATTAACTATATTGCCATCTACTATTTCTGATAAATCCCTGTCCTTTAAATTAAATAAGCGTTCGAAATCCTTATAGTAATATGCATCTACTCTAGGGATTACTATCAGGAATATTGCAGGGAAGCCTAAGATAGCACCAAATTCCTCTGGCAAAGGGCTAATTTCATCACACCCTATTCTGAAACAATGCGTATCAATATTCCGAAATTCTAAAGCGGTATGTATGAAGTCTAGGTCTAGATTTACCCCTTTGATGCCATAAATTCCCCCCAAGTGAATTAAATCTAATTCTTTTTTGTCTCTAGCATCAAGGGATCGACACCATTCATGAGTGTATTGGGTGAAGATTTTAGTGGCTAAAGACATGATTATTATTTTTTCTTCTGAAGAAGAGAATAAATTTTTTCGCTAGAATTATAAGAAGAGTCGGCTGAGCAGGGGGCTATTTATGTACAAGTTGCAAAGAATTTTAATCTGAATGAAATACGGAGTCAGCGTCAATTGACGTCAAAACCCCGACATTGGCGCCACCCTCCAGAGCTTGGCACCACACGCTAAGTGTAGCGCCTGGCGCCACGCGCCATAATATGGCGCCAGTTGGCGCCAAGTCACCATGGAAGCCGCGCGTGCTCAGTTTGCGTTTTTGATATTAAACTTGAGTCGATTAATGACTTTATGGCCCCGTTTAATTTTCCTAAATATCTTTTCTATCTTTTTTCTTAATTAATTAAATATAGCAATTATTTTTAATTTATTTTATTTCCTTTTTTTTGGATTTTATTTTAATTTTTAAAAAAAAAACCGGCATTTTTCCGTTTTCTTTTTATTTTTTTTTCTTTTTGGGGGAGAGAGTCGGATAATATCCTCCATCAATAATAAAAATGATGGAACTTTTGCCCAAAATTGTTATCACACTTCTTTTGCACACACTAACATACACTAACATAATAATAAGCAAACAAATAAATTTACGATTACATAAAAATACAAAATGCGTCTGAATAATGAGTCAAAGGCAAAGTTCTATAAAAAGTCAAAATAAAATATATATACAGAAACAGACTACGATGCTGGAGGACGTAGGCCCATCATGCCATAAAATTGCGCCGTACGAGGAGTCACCTCTCCACCAGCTCCAGCTTCAGCACCAGCTCCAGTCTCCGTAGGAGGAGGAAGACTCAAGATAGGACCGCTCCAGCCAGGACCAACCTGAGGCTGAGACCATGGAGGCTGCTGCGATGACGAGCCGACCTCGTACATCCCACCACCTTTGAAAGCCGAGGTAGCCTCTCTTACCGGTGCAACAGGAGCACCCTCAGAGAAAGATCCCGAGCCCTCAGTAACATCGGCTCGAGCAGCCTCAGAACGACCGCCTCTACCCCCTGACGAAGTACGACGACGTCTCGAGCTAGACCTCGCCGCATCTCTCCCCCCCTCAGGTCTCGTACGGGTGTGAGAAGCGATAGGCTGGCCCTGCAAAAAGAATTAAATCAGAAACAAGGTAAAATTGAAGCCATAATGAGTGAAGAAAGGTTACCTCTCGGACAACGTCATCCCTACGACAGGTGGCCGCGTTCCTCATCCGGACGAGCTAGCTCCGGAAGGCATTTATGCATCGTGCCATAACCGAAACCACCTCGCGTGAAAACTGTCAGAAAAATAAGTCAGTGCAAATACATGACAAACAAACACAAAAAAGTTCTGAAGTTGAACTAGGCTTACACTAGTCTGGTGGCGAGGAATCGACCGCTCTACGAAGCGCTCGCTCTCGGGAGACGGAGAAATCATCTCCTCGATCGGCCCGTATATCCCCTGGTAGTGAATGGACATACGGGGCAGCACAAACTCAGCAGGGTCATCCTGAAAATAAAAAAAATAATAAAAAAAAAATCAGTAAAGTATTACTTGGGGGCTACTTAGCGAAAAATAAAAAGCTAAGAATCTTACCCTCACATCCTCAGCCGGTATAGGGGCTGGAGCTAATAAAGGTAGTAGCTCCTCAGCGTAAAACCGCCCGAGGATCACATTGGACCGCAAGAGGGAACCAGCTCCCTCAGCCATGCTCGATAACCGTGCCTCGTCGAACATGTGACGTGGCGGGGGAGCAGGAACGATGAAGACATCAGAAGAGTGCTGTCTAGCGACCCTCTCTCCTAAGTATGCGACCACCCCATAGGTCCCCAGAAAATAGCGACGCTTAGCAGAGTACTGTGCGGCCAATCCAGGGACTGTCCAACCGCCCCACGGTCGGTATACCACCTCAGGTCCCTATAAAAAGCACCAATCAGGCAAGAATATATTTAAAGCACCGCGGAAGAGCAAGATAAACACTAAAAGTCATACCGAGATGATCCAGCTCCATACACATGTAGTAGACATGTCCACGTGGTGGCCGCCCCAAGAGGCGCTCACCGAAAATCCCCTCGGCAATGGTCTCGCCAGCGCAACAGAAGGAAAGTGCTCGTAGAACCAAATCTACAAAGAGTTAAAAGTGTGAATAAATGCTAACTAATATGTAGGGCTAAACTTTATAGGAAATAATGTATACCTCTACGACCTTCCAAAAAGCAGATAAATCAACGTTCGTCCTAAAGGACCGATGACGACACGAGTCCCTCAGAGCACGAACGAAATCAGCATAAGCCTAGCTGGCCCAGTCATAAGTCCCGATCCGCTGGAGATCATAGGCAGCAGGGTGGTAGTAAAGCAATGCCCTACTACCCTTGTCAGGAGAGAATGTCCCTGACAACAACATCAACACAAAGATGCGCACCTGTTACTCTCGGGTGGTCGCATCATCATCAAGAGCCGCTGCCAGCGTCGAGCGGCGAATCCCTCTAGCACTAAACTGAGTCGTCTCGACCTCAGCTTGGGCCCGAATAGCAATCGGCCCCAACAACTCCCCGACCTCTGAAGAAAAGACGTCGATCCCACCGTCAAACGGCAGTGGTACAGAAGTGAACTCCAGTCCTGTGATGAGACTGAAGTCTGAAGGGGTGACCATCATCTCGCCCCAGGAAAAATGGAAGGTGTTGGTGGTGTCCCAAAAGAACTCCACCAAAGCGCGCACTACGTGATGACCCCCGCTGGAGGCAACCATGGCCTCGGAGGTCTCAAACAGAGTAACTAGCCCACAGGACTCCCATAGGAGTCTCGTCTCGAGGTCCCTAGCGATGTGCATCCTGTACAAATCGCCTAGACCGTCACAGCCAGAGCCGTTATGCCGTGTCCTCCCGGGCTCGGTTCCCCGTCTCACCCTCTCAGAAATGTGGTGGACAGGTGCAAAGAACAGAGTCTGCTCCTCCCACTCCAGAAGCCGACCAAGCGAAGTGGACGGCGTGGCGTCGTCCTCCACGGGCTCATGCTCCCGTCTAGTGTTTCGGGACCGTGAACCCGAGCCTCGTTGTCTAGCCATGCTAAATTGCGCAGATTCATCATAAATTAAGGTTCTATAGTATCTAAGGTTCGCCTAGCCGCATGATACTATGTTCGCAAAAACAGAGTACGTAGTACTAAAACAGAGTACAAATTCAAATTGTGCATGATAGCATTTTTTCAAGAAATCAAACAATTTCTTGCAACACTATAATGATTATTGTGACAAATTGTGATGCAAGTCTAAGCATGGAGAACTTCAAAGATTTGCTTATCATGCATCAAGATAGCTTGTCCCTAAACATTGATTCAAGCCAAGCATTGCATGGACACTTTCTTGGATATCAAAGCAAAGCCACGGTTTGCTTAGTGACTTTTCTTGGAGTCTAGTTCACTTTCTTGAACTTTCTTGAATTTTCTTTACTTAGATTTTGTTTACAAGTTTTTACCTTTCACTTGAAAGGGTTTTTCTTGGTTCAAGCATTAGGATCTTTAATCTTTATTTAGTTCTTTAATTTTTATTTATTTATTTAGTTGCTTTAAAAATCAGTTAGTTAGCAAAATAAATCAGTTTGGTGTATGCTTGTGTGCCAAGGTGCTTGCTCTTCAAGCAAGTTAGAATTCTAGTTTAATTAGGATTGAATTAGGGACTTGTCCTAATCTTCCTAGGTAAACTAAGTCTTATAAATAGGGCTGTAAACACACGAATAAATATACATAGAGATTAATATTAAGATTTATTTCTTAAGTTGCATACTTGAGTTTTTGGTTGATTGCGATCAATTGCTGTTTTGTTTGTTTTAGTTAAAACATTCGTTTGGATTGATTAATTAGGTGGATTCTTAATTGATTAATCTTAGTTTTTGTGTAATTCTTGGTGGATTTCCTGTATAGAATTAGACTTAAACATATCCCTTGTGTTTTGTTGATTTTCGGATCAATAATTCACATCATCTTAAAATTGAACAAGAATTGCTAGCAAAAATGTCAAGAACAAGCCACATTTTTCTTCACGGCCTTGAGAGGTCCAATAATGGCAGATTGCTCATTTCTTAACCAAATTGAGTCAAACAAGTCTCAAATTACTCCCAAGACAATATATAAACATAAACAAGCAATTTCATGGCATAAAACTTGACAAACAAAGCAAATTAAGCATCATTGAATTCGAATTTTCATGAAATTCGTGAATATTCATGCCAAGAATTCATAAAAACTGATGTGAGTTTGAGGAAAACTTACATAGATCGGGAAAAAAAATGAGAAGAGCTTTGATTTGCAACAAATTTGAGCGAATTCGGTTAAGAAACGAGCAAGCAATGAACAATTGAAGTTTCGGACTTCTTTCGAGCAATTTCGCGACGAACAGAGCAGCAAATGAAGAAGAAACGGGCATTTAAAAGAAAATCCCGTGCTGGCGCCAGTCCCTAGGCATTGGCGTCACAATCTGGGCTTGGCGTCTGGCGCCAACATCAGCGCCTGGCGCTAACACCAAATGGCTGACGCTGATAATTTTTCAGCGACGCCAAAGCAATCAGCCACTTGCTGATGTTGTGCTAGTCTTATAAAACATATTTTGGGTTCCTTGGTACGCCAGTTAGCCCCTCTAAGCAATTTGACATGATTAAGTAATCGGCTTGATTACATAAAGTGATCGACCCGATAAGAGATCGTTTCACTTAGCTTAAAGCGCCTAAGCATTGGCTCATTAGCAAAAGACACCGACATACAGGTTCAAGAGCAAAAGGCACCGACATACAGGTTCAAAGCAAAAGAGCGCCGACGTACAGGCATAGCGGAGGAAAAGTTCAGGCGAACTTTTTAAAGATCGACAGGCGTGGATCTTCGGTAATTTCCTCCGGAAAATTATCGCATAAAATGAGGATGACTTCAAGAGAAGATATCTTCAACACTGTTCCCTAGCTTGGGGAAAGTTTTCACGAGCAACTGGAGGTAATTTCGGGCGAAGTTATCTTCGATAAATATTCCCTAAGATGTGGAATATTATCAATGCGGATGAGGATAGTTTCAAGCGAAATAATCTTCAATGGTATTCCCCTGGACGCAGAATATCATCATAGCGGAGGAGGATTGTTTCAAGCGAAGCAATCTTCTAATTTGGAAGCAGTTACAGGCGTAGCGGTTTTCAAGAGGGATGGTATTCTCTAGCTTGTAGGAGGTCATCAAAACAGCGAGGATACAGTAAAGCAGCAGCAAATCGGTTACTTTCAAAGACGTGTGCTCGACGGTGCAAGATACGCGTTTCTTAACTCTTTTATCTGTTTAACTAATGCTAGTTTTGCAGGTATCGGCGTTATAAGAGTGGTTTAGGATCGCAGAACGTTCTGAATCATTCTCCGTCCCTATCGATACATTGACTTTTGTTTTCGAAACTTGCGTTTCTCCAAACTCAGTCAAAGTGGGGGCTTCTGTAGACACCCATTTTTGTCTCCCTAAAACCAAACCCAGTGATGAGTACCTTTCACGTCGAATCATAATTGAATGAAGCGAAAGTGTGGAAGGTCTAGTGTTGCGGAAAGTTTTTATTTCTTTTCTCTTCTCTCTGTTTTGGAAAACTTTATTTTAAGAAAACAGCCAATCCAGTTTGGTTGGTCCATGGTATGGGTCCAATAAAAGTGTAGTTGGATGGGGCTTGCAAAGACCTTTCCAACGATATATTATGAGCCCAATTCCGATGAATATTAAGGAAGTTATGGCCAATTTACTAAACTGGGCCAGGTTTGAGCTTTATGTGCGGCCCAATGATCTAGGGGAGGGCCTAATATGATTTATCATTCCTAATGCAATTAGGAATGGTTTTAGTCTTTTAGATTCTTCTAGAAGGTTCTTTTTATTCCTAATTCAATTAGCATTGATAAGTTCACTTTGTTGACTTTTCAGAGTTTTAATCAAAATCAAATAGCATTTTCGAAGGAATTATATGATTTTATCCTCCAGTACTGTAAACTTATCGGATTTTTTAAAACGCGTTAAAATCAAGACTGGCGTCCAACCCCAGGCCTTGGCGTCAGGAACCAGGCTTGGCGCCAGGCGCTAGCCACTGGTGTCTGGCGCCAGCTAGCCAGGGTTGGCGCCAACCTTTTTTCCTGAGCGTCGGACTCTGTTTTGTTAAATTATCTTTTTGGCTGATTTACTCTATAAATATCGTATCAAAAACTCCGTTTTCATTCACGAATTCTCATCAACAATTAGTTTTAATTAGCTTTCATCAACAATCATTAATTCTTTAGCATTCTTTCTTCCAATTCTTTCTAACTTTGCTTTTTCATACAAAATTCCGCATTCGCAAGATCTAGAAACACCTATCCATATTCGAAGTTTCCTTCGCCCTAGACGTGAAAGGTTTAATTTCTAAGGGTTTGGTCCCAAATCTCTCTTTCATTTATTTAATTTAATTGTTTGTTTATTATTTTCCTTGAAGTTACTAACGTGTGTATTTTGTTATTAGAAAGAGGTACGAAGCATCAAAGTAAGTAAACTAATGGTTTTAATTGATATTATGATGTAGAAATCATGTTTATATTGTTATTATGATATTCCTAGCATCATGTCTAGGGCATTTTTAATATTAAATATGCTTCTTATGATTCCTAAGATGCTTCCTATGTTCTTCCTAATATTTCTTCATGTTAGTATTATGTTAAGATTAAAGATTTGATTCTAATTGCTTAGTGACATGCTAGGGTTTGTTATTAATCTTGTTTGTATCATGCCTAGGATCTTGCTATGTTTATTATGCTTTAATATTGATATGATTATGATTATGATTATTATAATTATTATTCATGATATTGATTATTTATTATGTTGCTTGATTTTTATTGTTATTGCTTGATCACCTTTTATGCATGTTTAAAGGGAATTTGTACTTGTAATCACGTTTAATAAGATAATTAATAATCTTGTTAGGTTAATTTGATTATAATTCAAGTGATCGCCAATAATAGTTTATTTGTGCATTAAATTCAACCAACATAGATAAACAGGTTTTGGGTTAATCCTAATGATTGCATGTTAATTAAAAAGCGCACATGAATACGATCAGAATAAAGTAGAGACCTATTATTAGGGCAGGTTCAATCTCTTTTAGGTTGGATTTGTACCTTCATCCCCGAATCCTTATTTGGTTCATGACCTTATGGAGTTGACGATCTCTTGGATCGTTAAGGGGTGTAACCTTCACCTCGTGAATGGTTTACAAGTTCCTTAAAAACTTGTTGGCGACTCTTTTGCTCTATCTTCTTCCCTTTTGGACGCCACCATACTTTAGTGTATGATCACAGTGGGGTTCAAGCTAGTGGGATTTTAAAGGCTTGAAATTATTCCCTACATATAGTTAAAAGAATAATATCCTTTTTACTGATTTTTTGAAAATAAATTAATACAAAATCTTTTTCCAAAATCTATCTTTTTATATTTTTCCGATTTTATCTTTTAGCCAAATTATCTTGTCACGTCTCTAATAGATTTCATGCATATCTTATTAACATATTTAACAATAAATCTAGAAGATAAAATCATAACGAAATTAATATTTCAATGTCGCGCCTCTATAATCCTGAATAACTTAGGCTTCACACAGGCTAGGAACAAGTTCCTGCTGTCACTTGATCTCTAGTCCTCAACTGGAACTTCGCAGCCTAAGTTCCTTGTGGAACTTACTATCTTCAGCTTACAACCTTCAAGTTCCTGTTAGGGAACATTCCTGTTAAGGAGTTTAGTTCTTGTTAGAGAACTCTTCTTCTATTGATTAACTTTTTAACTAAGGTTTCTTCAAGTCTTCATAATACAAGATGCTCTTCCACCACCAAGGTGAACTTCTCCTGTACTAAACACTTGTAAACCTTTAGTTGAGTTTGCTGTAGTTTAAGTTCATCATCATCAAAACCTATAAGCTTCAACAGAAAGTTATGTAATTTAAGTTGTATGTGTTTTGAGAAAACATATCACATAAGTAATATATTAACTTGCATAATTATGTTTATCAATTGAAACAAAGTTTCAATCTTATTTAATTATGGTTTTGATGTTAAATAAAATTTCCTAAAATAATTATGGACTGATGGGCTCATTAGGTTGATGACCTGGTGAATGAAAGCCCACAGGTGAACAAAATCCTTATATTATTTAAGTTCCTACTTCGAAATCATTAAAGTGGACATAAATTATTTCAATGAATGGATTAGCATGTAAGATTAATTTGATAGCGCAATTTCATGGGCTATAGGAGCGTAGTGAAGGTTGGTCAATCACATGGATATGCATGAATGATGCATGATCGAACTATAGGCCTACTTTGAAGTTTAAGTATAGAGCTTCCGGATATATTAGTATATTCTTTTGACATGAGTGGAACACTAATTCCATCCAATAAATGATTTGACTATGGTACATTCAAACGTCTTCCCGTAACTGGAGATTATAAAGGATGTTTCCTAGTTATTTCAGGAGTTGAGTGGGAGCTTTGGTTGCCACAAGATTGGATTGAGTCTCCCTATTTAATTAGGAATGTGTCTTGGCCTCTTTAAGAGGGAGAATTCACAAAATGCATGGTCGTGCTCAATTGGATTGCATAGTAATCATTTGTTTTTTAATTCTAACTCAGATTTCAAGAAAATAATTGTAGATTGATATGATCATGACATGAGATGCAATCATATTATCAAATCAACAAACATTAACTTAAGGAATTTGAATATTGCGCACTTGTCTTAGACAAGTGGGAGATTGAAGGAATTATGTCTTCGATAAGTGCAATTATTAGATATATCAAGGATCACTATTATAGAGATCATAAGTTCACTCTTTTGGGTCATCATTGTCTGTTGCTAGATTATGATTAATGATCTCTTGGCTAGCCAAATAGTCCAACACCCACTATAATGGATCATTGATAAGTGACTTTTATGTCACTTTTAGGGTGATTATTGAGTCGCTTTCCGGCTTATCTTACAATAATTTAGCCTATTTTGTTCTTTATTTCTATTATTTTATTATTCTCGTCTTTTATTCTTTATTTTGAGTATTTTTGTAATTTTCTATAGTTTTTAGTTTATTTTCGTGTTTTATTTTATTTTTCTTTCTTTTAATGTTTGTAATTTAAGTCGTTAGTTTATATTTTTAATAATTTCTCTTTTTATCTCATTTTCTTATTTATTTTAGTTTCGTATTTTATTTTATTTAATTTCATTTAATTTTATTATTTCTTTAGTTTTAGCATTTTATTTTATTTTATTTTATTTTACTTTATTTATCTTATTTTATTTTACTTTATTTTATTTATTTTATTTTATTTTCCATTTCACCCTCGTGTTGTTTTTGGTTGTAGGCGTTCCGGGTTTCAAAGTCAAGCTTGTGTTCGGGGTCCAAGGTTCGAGCAAACTTCACAATGCCCCTAACCGACCTAGCTGCTGCCCACCTCTTAACCTACACCACACCATCCCTTAACCTCCACCACACCATCTCCATCACCAACTGCAACAACAACAAACACACCACCTCCAATCACCTTCCCCTACTTCCTCACGCAAACCCCAACAATCAATTAACCACCATTCCACACCGCCCTGAACCACAAACAACAACCAACTCCTGCTCCCTCAAACAACAGCCGCACACCACCATCTTCAGCCACAACCAACCCATCACCACCAAAACCGCAATCAATTCACCAATTACTCCAATCCATAGCCACGCAAAACCACCAAAATCACCACCCACAGCGCCCCTGCTCACCTCACACCAAGAACCACCAAAACGCCACCAATCAGCTTCGCAATTCACCCCACACACCACCAATTTCCAGCCACCGCAACCAATTCACCCAAGCAAACACCAGCCACTACAAAACCGCCTCCAATCGCACCTCCCCTGCTCCCTCAGCTCACAATCAACCACCACGCGATTCTCACACCACCAGCCACAACAATAACAGCAACCACCAGCAATCACCACTGCCAACTCCCAATTACTCACCAATTACAGCCGCCTTTCGCCCAACACCCAAACCCACAGAGCTGTAACTCGCGGCCGCGCACCCCTGTCAGAAAGCAAACACGATTGGAGTCCAAATTCAGGTCGAGGCAGAAGCTATGCGCAACCTCTGCGCGGTGTCTTCGCGGGCGCGCATTCGTGGGTCAATCACGAGCTTTTCACGTGATTTTTAATGAGAATTGAACGACTTTGATTGATGCTTGATTGATGACGATGAGGATTGACGGTGGTGATTGAGTGATGATTGATGATGCGTGATGGTGATGATGGAAAGAAAATCAGAGCAGCCAAGATCGAAAGGGGAAAGAAAGGGGGAATGCTGATGGGTTTTCGTGGGTTTTGGGGAAATTGTGGGTTTTGTTTTTTGTTTTCCTTTTTCTTTTCATTTTCTTTTATTTCATTTTATTTTAGTTTTATTTTTGGTTTTTAAGTTTAGTTATTTTAATTATTTTAGTTAGTTTTTATTTCTTTTTAGTTTTCTCTTTTACTTTATTTTATTTTAGCCTTGTATTATAAATACCCCTTTGGGGTTATTTTCTAAAAGATTGACTTAACATTATTTTAGATGAGATTAGATTAGTTTAGCCTTTATTTTTCTCTCTCTTAGGGTTAGGAGTAGTTTAGAGAGAGAAAGATTGGATTTTTCATGGAATTTTTGGGATTTTGAAGAAGCAAATTTGTGGATTTTTCCTCTCATAAATTCAATGAGTTTTCCTAACTTTCTCTCACCTTTATTGCTTTCATTTATTATTGTTTTTGCTTATTTATTTGTTTATTTGAGTAGATTAATTAGTTTAGTTGTTGATTCTTGCTTTTATTATTATTTTACCTTGTTTTCCATATTTTTGTTCATTATGTTAGTTTAGGTTTTGTTCTAGGGAAATGGATGAAGGTTAAGTTAATTAATTTGATGATTGATTGTGGTTAGTATGAAATTGTTTCTTGATTATTGTGTATGGATGATGTTTTTATGGATTAGAATCTTTCTAGCTAATTGATTCTATGCTTTTAATTGTGTTTTCAATCAATTGTGCGAAAGTGAGTTGTTTGAGAACCCTAAATTCTTCCATACCTTTGCTAAGCTAGTTGCACGAGAGTGAATTAGTTTAGTAGGATAATTAACATGCTTAATTGTGCGAGAGTGAGTTAAATGTGTTGATTGTTCCTAATCAAGGTCATTTTCATCTAATTGTATGATGTTATTGAATGTATTGATGTAATTGGATTCCACTTTCCCTAGTTTTAGTTATTTGCTCTTAGTAGTGTTTAGTTGAACCTTTCTTTACCTCACAAGCTTTCCTAGTAGTCTAATTCGCATAGATTGATACACTTAGTCCTTTTGGGTTCGACCCTTTACTTACCCCTATACTCGTATTAGGGTAGTTTAGGTATTATAAATTGTTAATTTGATTAGGGTTAGTAGACTAACGACACTATCTAATCCCCCGATCAATCATGTGATGTCACACAACAAGGGTGTTTGGTTAAACAAGTAAGAGGTCCATTAATGGGCCTCATGAGGATATGATAGATCATGAATGGAGTTGGGCTAGAGTAGTTAGATTAGAGTTAGGTATTTGGGTTTGACATGGACTCTTATTTAGAGATATGATCTATAAATAAGATCCATGCCTAGGGTTGCATTAATTCACAATTAACTTATAGTAAATTGTGAAAAAAGGCAACCAATGCCAAAAACCCTAAGCTCTTTCTCTCTCTCGATCTCATTCTCACGAACGCCCACCCCTCTCACCCCTCCGTACAGCCGGCCACCCTAGGTGGTGCGTGGTGTTCGTGGTGGTGGTTCTTGGTTGGTTCGTTCCTCACTCTCCTCTCCGTGGAAGGTTGATTAAAAATTTCAATCATGACTAACTAGAATTAGTGGAGGTTTAATATGTGCATGTGGACCAAGTAGAGGAATTGTGTTTGAGGTTCTTTATCTCCCATTGTTCTTGCTCGATCGTACGTGGAATCACGCTTCAAAGGTAAAATTACTTGTTCTTTATGTATTATGCAATGATTGGTTATTAGATGCTTATGAATATGATTTATGAAATTCCGCTTAGAGTATCTAAAGTCCTACATGCTTCTCACTAGAAGCTCACTCGGCTTAACACTAGAAGTTCACACTTTGCAATCTCTCAATTACAATTACGAGAATTCTCACGAACTCTCGCACCCCAATACATGAATCACTCAAAACCCTTTTTCCCATTATAAGATCTCAAAGAATAATCTAAATACATATAAAGATAAAACTAATATGTTGGAAACTCAAGCTCTATCTCGAACTTGACTAGACGAATTGAAACCTAACCCTGATAGGAGCTTTGACCAGGAAGAATGACTTATCTTGAAAAAAATATAGGTTTTATCAAAAGATAAGTTTAAAATAAAGATAAATTCTAAAATTAAGTATTTCAAAAATATATATTTTTGTTAAGTATAAATTTTGTCAATAATAATAAGATATTATTAACATAAAATCAGATACTATTTAAACTTATCCTTTTTAAAAAACACTTTCTAAACAATCTTATCTTTTTCCAAAAGGATTTATTAGAAACTAAATATCTTTATTCGGAAAAACCAAATCCCTATTAGATATTCACGTATTAAATAAACATATATATCATTAAAACCAACTTTTAAAGACGTGCATACTTAAGTTTCTATTAGGTTCGGAACTTTGATAGTCTTTGAGTTTTTAATAGGTAGTAACTCTGTAATCCCCCGTATTTTTTTTAAAATATTTTATCAATGAAATTTTATTTTATTTATAATATTTATTTGTATTTTTGTCCTAAGTTTAATTTCAAAAGTTTCAAATTATTAATTTGGGTCGAAAATTATTTAGTACAAATTATTATATGTACCTTCATTTTCTAATTTATACCTATACAAAGATAGTCCATTTTATTCCTTGATTAGCCCATAAAATTTTTGAGGCCCAACCTTCCTACTTACCCTACAATATTCTCTCCTATAAATACCCCATTAATCCCCAAAATTTTCCCCACACAAAAAGGTTAGTAAATTCTCTTCTCTTTATTTTTCTTTATTTTTTTTCCTTTATTTTTTTCTTTTTTCTTTTTATTTTTTTTCCTTTCTTCTCTTTTCCTCCTTGTACGTGAGAAACTCACACTGCTACTGCTATGCTTTCCATGAGCTATTGCCGGCGCGCCACCCCTGCTGGCCGCCATTTCCTGCTCACTAATGACCCACACAGCCCAGCCACCACCCTATCTCTTCTCTCTCTCTTGTTTTAATTATTTAATGTTTATGAAATTATTATGGGTTTGATTTAATTGTTTGAAATTAATTGAATTAGTTTGAAAATTATATTGTGATGATTTTAAGTTATAATTTCAAATTATAATTGTGTTATAATTTTTCAGATTTTGTGATTATAAAATCTAAGGTTTTAATTTATTGAAATTAAGATTTTAGGGTTCTAATGATCAATTAATTAGGGACTTTTGTTCCTATTGAATTTCTAATCAATAATATAGCATAAAAATATGTTTTAAGGGAAGTTTTAATGATTTTTAATAAAATTTATATTGCTGTTAATTTGGTTGTTTGGGTATTGATTGATATTTTGTTGTTTGGATTAGGAAAGGAATTCATAGAAGGTGATTTTTAGTTGGTACAGTGGTTTAACAATTTATTTAATTAAGGTACGTATAAGGATTCGAAAACCTTAACTTTAGGAGCATGTTTAAGGACTTGAAAAACTTAGAATCATGTTACGAACATGTAGAATGGTTGAAATTGTATGGCAGTAATTGTGATTAATGTTTGAAGTGACGGTTGGTTTTGATTCAAGTATGAGGATTGTGTATTAATTTAATTTGTAAGTATTATTTATGCATTAATCTGCATGATGAACTTAGAGGCAAAGATACATGAATATGTGGAATGAATTATTTCACTACTCATTCATGATTATTGAGATAGAATAAGTAAAGGAAGAATTTAAGTCCTATAAGACGAGGTTAAGGTTTTTTAGTGCTCTATGCACACAAGGTGAGGTAGTTAAAGGAATCAATAATAAACATTACTTGTCACTAATAAATCAAGAATTGAATTGGAAATTTGGTTTTCTTGATTGAATTGATATTGGATTGATTGTATTGTTTTACATATGAGTCATCACCAAGTCTAAACCCGTAAATCACATAAAAAGAAAGATGGATGAGCAATAAAACTCTAGATTGGTGCACATTTAGAGTATTGACAATCAGGAGTTGGGGTACATGGGGTATTAGCCGTGCACTTTTCTAGAGGTTGTTTGATCTACGAGTCTCTTTATTTTAGATACTTTTCAAATACTAGGAGTTAGATGAGATCTCATACTATACGATCACGAAGTCACGCCCGTGGTTATTGGGTGTTTTATTGATTTTTTCAAAAGGAGGCATGGGGTTTTTTCTTTTATTAATGTTCCAAATGGAGCATGGGATGGACAACCTTGTCTATTGCTTAATCCAATGAATAAAATGAAATGAGTTAACTACTATTAACTAGTGAAGTTTTAGTAAAATGACAGTTGAGTCGTGTGTTTAGTCTATAATTTGATGATTTGTGATGATTGATTATTAGTAGCATGCTAGGGATTTATTATTATGTTTCTTAGCTTGTATGTACTCAGCTTTGCTGATTGCGTGCTTTGTGTGTCTTTCTTTGGTCATGGCCTTTGCCTTTCAATTTTTATACTTGTAATATTGGGGAGCAGATTAACCACAGGTTCTTACACATGCAGCATTCGCATCAAGGTTGTGGGGTTTTGAGTGGAGTGTTGGTTACTTTACATAATTTAATTTGCCACTTACCTTCCTTTGAATTTATTTAAACTTGTTTTCATTTTATACTACTTCTATTAGTTTGGATTTTGAATAAGGGCCTTAACAATTCCAAGTTGTAAGACTTAATTTGGTTTTGCTTATTGGTTTTGAAACTTATTTGTAACGGAATTAGTTTATCCGCTGCTAATTTCTGATATAGACTTAACGTATGAACACGTGGAGGTAGCACATCAGTAATTCTCTTGGATTTTGTTCATGGTATTTACAAGTTTAAAGAGAGAATTATTAAGGTGTTACAAACTTGATCTAATTTCATTAACTGTCTAGAGTTCACCTTGGTTCCATAGACTTGTCCCGGACTGGATTTCATGTACAACATACTTATATGAATCCTAGATCAATATACTTTTTTTCTGTCTTTATGTTGTTGTTTCTCTGAAAGATTTGTTCTAGAATCTGGTAGTCTTGATGTATTCAGTATCTTAGGGCAATGTTCCACTTCTAGAGCTGTAGGCCAAGTTTCTAAAAGAACTTGCCATCACTCTTCTTTGTTCCTTGCTGGAACTCGCAGACCAAGTTCATCTAAAACTTGTTGTCATCTTCGCTGACCAAGCTTCACTAAGATGGTTGTCTTTTTTCACAGTCCAAGCTTCACTTTTCAACTTATTGCCATGCTTCTTTTAGGAAGCTTATTGTGTGTACTTTCTAAGAAACGCATTGTTATGGAACATTCTTCGTCTCTCGTGGGAAAGCATACATACCAAAAATCCCTTCTACATCTCGTTGGAGAATACCTTCACGTTCCTTCGTGATTTGGTTCTCGTGGAAGAACCTACTTTAGGTTCGTTCGTTCTCTCCTATTTCTCTTGAAGTCTTCTATGTTCCAACCTATTTACTTCACCTAAGACCTTCACGTTCCTTCGTGACTTGGTTCTCGTGGAAGAACCTACTTTAGGTTCGTTCATTCTCTCTTATTTCTCTTGAAGTCTTCTATGTTCTAACCTATTTACTTCACCTAAGTAAGCTCCTAACTTCACATAAACAATTAAGAGAACATTATTAAAGTTTGTTTGTCGTAAACAAACTTCTAGTGAGAGAATTAATTAGGAAAAATTGAAAACAATAATCCCACCTTTCGCCCATCTACTCAAAATAATCCCACCTTTTCGAATTCCAAAAATAATCTCACCTTGTAACCCCATCTTCCCAAAATAAAACTTTTTACCTTCAACATGTAAAACAGATTAGATTTTATTATTATTATTATTATTATTATTATTATTATTATTATTATTATTATTATTATTATTATTATTATTATTATTATTATTATTATTATTATTATTATTATTATTATTATTATTATTATACTTTCCTCTAATCTCTCTTCTCTCACCTCACCCCTTCCATACTTGCATCCATGTCAACCACCATAACCACCTTCACACCACCACTTGACCTCCTCCCAAAATCCTAATTCCAACCTATTCCCATCCCTACTCCCTTTCACCACCACCTTACCTCCACCCAAACAACTTCACTGCACGCAACCACCATCCCTAACCTTGCATCAACCTACCAGCGGCGTCGCACCACCAATCAGCCAAATAGCTCGCCACTAACTCCCACCAGATCGCAAACAACTTGCCACCAACTCCCACCGGCTGGCAAACAGCCCACAAACCCTATGCCTCTTCGCTGTATAACACTTATTACCTCAGATGCCAACATTCACGAAAATCGACAGCGCACTAGTGGCGTTGCGCCACCAATCAGCCAGATAACCTCCAATTTGAACAAAAATAGCGCCGGAAATTGCAACTCAACCCTCAAATCAGCCTAAATCGGGGGTGGAGGTGGTTTTCATGGGTTGGATGGGGAGGATGTTGTTTCACTATCGATCCAAACGTCGACCGACTTCCATTTCTTCCTGTTCAAGTGGGGATTCGGGTTCAGGGTTAGGTTTGGGTTTTAAGTTGTGATGGTGGTGATAGTGGTAAGGGGAGGCAGCAGGGATTGTGATGGAGGTGATGGTAGTGACAAAGGGGTGGCGGAAGCAGGGGTTGTGATGGAGGAGATAAAGGGATGACGGCAGGGGGTTGTGATGGTTGTGGTGGTGGCGATGATGGGGGTGGTCGTGGGGCTGGATGATTTTTTTTATTTTCATTTGTTTTGTTTTTTTTTAATAATTTAAAATTAGGACCAATTAGAAGGTGACAACTGTCAAGTCAACTTCTAAAACAAGTTACTAATTTCATAAACCGGTAAAAGATTCATTTTGAGAAGATGGGGTTACAAGGTGGGATTATTTCTAGAATTCGAAAAGGTGGGTTTATTTTGAGCAGATGGGCGAAAGGTGGGATTATTATTTTCAATTTCTCCAATTAATTAAGCTTAAAGCCATGTATTTTTGCATTTTAATATTTATAAAAACAAGAAAGAAAACTAAAACTAATTAAACTAAACTAAACTAAACTAGAGCTAACCTAAAAGCAAACTAGAAAAACTTAACTAAATTAAAAGACTCCTACACATACATGACCCATGTATGCATAGGGTACTTTTTTCATGAAGCTAACACATATAAACTATTTACATAGTTGTCGTCATGGTTCCTATGCCATCATCATGTTCATCTACCGTAAGACATCATTGTTCATATTCCTACTCTGGCTCATCATATATATATATATATATATATATATATATATATATATATATATATATATATATATATATATATATATATATATAACAACTTTACAAGCATGTAGATAAATATCATTATTAGTTTATAATCATCCAAACCTAGTTACTCAACAGTATTCACATATTTTTTAATCAAAATAGAAAGAACTTCCATAACAATGATAGATTGGTACAAAGATAGTGGGTCATCTTGTCTGATACCTCTTTAGGGAGTAAAACTATCAGTTGGAATGCCATAAACAGGACAGAAGATGAGACTGAACAAATGTAGTTCATTAAAACTATAAGCTAGAATGCCATTAACTGGCACTACAAGCAATAAGCTATTTTGCGACAGCCAAAATTTGTCGCAAAAATAGCAAAAACCGTTGCAAAAAGTAGTTACGAAAGTCAATTGTCGCAATTGGTTTTTCGCAGTCAGCGTTGTCGCAAAATTTCATTTTTACGACAGTTTGACTGTCGTAGAGGTTTTTTACAACGGTTTGTTTTACTAATTTCAGCGACAGTTTTGTATTTTTCGTTGTAATTAATCTACGACGGAAATAAACCGTCGCAGAGTTTCGAAAGAAAAAAGAAAACTGTTGTAAATAAAGGCTTTAGCGACGGTTGACTGTCGCTAAAAGGCGTCGCAAAAAAAAAATAAAAAAAAAAAAAAAAAAAAAAACGCCTTTCCCCTACTCCCCTTACCCAAGGCTCCCTGCCTCTAACCCCCACCACTGCAACCTTTCGCACTACCGTCGCGCACCAACTCGCCCTTCCCACCACCACTGACACCCCTTCACCTTTCAAAAAAAAAAAAAAGAATATTCAGATCTAGAAATAAACCGAACAAACAAACATCTAACAAAAAAAACCCAACATAATAAACAAAGATAAATGAAAACATCAAACAAGAAATACAAAATATAAATTAATTTTAATCAAAACCCCCCAAAAAATTGAACAAAGTAGATTAAAACAACAAAAATTATTGAAAATAGTACAAAAGTTGACCAAAAAAGGCAAAAAAATCAAACGAAAAAGCCCACAAATTATTCATGAAAAATCAAACAAATGTAAAAGAAATTAAACACATAAAAAAATAATAACCATTTAAAGGAAATTCACCCCTAAAAATCAAAGTGAAATTAAAATTAATGGAAATAAAGACAAATAACAGGGATAAAACGATAAAATTCATCAAATAAAATGGAAATCTTTAGATCCAAAAAATCAGAAAAATAAACAAAATCACAATAATTAAAACAAAAAATACAAAAAAACAAATAACATACCTTTGAAAATTTCCATATCTTTGGGTTTTCATGGTGAAATTCGACCATAAAATCTCCAAATCTAGAATTTTTATGGTCGAATTTGACCAAATGAACTCAAACATCACGAAATTAGACCTCTAAAATCAAACCACCTCGACCAAGAAATACAAGCATGAATAAAGAGGAGTGAGTAACACAGATAGTAGGGTGAAAGAAACTAAGAGAAGAGAGGAATAAAGAAACTAAGAAAAGAGGAGAAAGAGGAACAGAAGAGGAGAGAGAAATAGAGAAACCGAGAAACCGAGAAGAGATAGAAACCGAGAAAGAGGAACAGAAGAGGAGAGAGAAATAGAGAAACAAGAGAGAAGAGAGAAACGGCGGAAATAGATTAGGGTTTGTGGGCTTGTTGGGTACTCCGTGTTAAATACCTTTACTTTAAAAAAAAACCCAAAACTTTGCGACAGTTTACAGTTGTTGTAAATATTTATTTTTTATAATTTTTTTTAATGTCTATTACGACAGTTTTATTGCTAAAAACCGTCGTAAATAAACGACAGTTTTATTGCCAAAAACCGTCGTAAATCAACGACAATTTATAAAAACTGTCGTAATTTAACGACAACCACTAAAACCGTCGTAGAATTAAAAAATTACGACAGTTTTGATAGCTGTCGTAAAAAAACTGTCGTTATATGCCCGAATTTTAGTAGTGAGGACGGAAGATGAGGTACAGGGAAAAATTCACACATAGATTCATGAATGAAACTTCACTTACTAAAACTTAACATACGCTTTTTCCAAGTCTACTTTAAGCATAATCCACCCCTCTTACTTTTCCTAGGTTTCATGTAAGGCAGAAATTTAATTTTATTAGCAATGATGACATTTGTTTTAATGCCCCTCTTGATTAGGGGAGATTTTTAAGGGAAGAATAGCCTTAAGTTTATTTTGAATCAATTTAGTCACAATTTTGTAGACCCTATTACAAAAGCTAATAGGTCGAGATTGAGAGATACATGAAAGGTCATTTATATTAGAGATAATGACAATTAAAGTCTTATTTATGTCACTTGGTATACCCCAGTCTTTGAAAAAGTTTTGAATGAAAGAAAAAAGATCTGATTTAATGATTCCAAAAAAAAAAAAAAAACACTTCGTATAAAAGAAATTGTGTTAATCTTTGAAATCACACTCAAGATTTCCTCCTCACAAGGAAGCTGAAAGATGAAAATGTTATCAATATTAGAATTGGTATAAGAAAAATCATGATTATCAAACGAATTGGTATTGGAAAAATCTGAATCATGCATCAAACGAATAGGTTAATGTTATTTATTGACATGAGTATTGATCTATATGTGTAATATAGCTAATTTAATTTATCTATAATTCGTTAATTTTGCACAAGTATCTCTGGTTCCCGTCATTCTAACTGTCGTCTCTATGGTCGTGGTAACAAGTTCAGCAAGGTACGCTTTTTAATTCTTTTTTTTTCTCTTAATTTTGCTTGTATCAACTTATTTGTAGTTTAGAAATTTGGATTGAATTTTTTTTAAAAGTTTTTTTTCATTTGTTTTTAAAAAATTACTATCTTTGTTTCATTTAATATATTAAAACCATTTGGCATTTTTATTGCTACACATTATGTGAAAAAAATCAAAAACTTTTGACTACTTTATCGACACAAAGTTTAAGTTGAAGATTTTAGGTAAAATTCAAATGGCATCAACATCCTTATTAAAATGTGTAATGACAAGTGTAATTTGCTAATTTCATATATATGTGACAGAAAATTACATGAAAAAATTTAATAAATAACAATTTACATAAAATCATATAATAATTAACAAACTACATAAAATTTAGTATATATAGTTACGTGCAATACAAAATGAAATACTACCTCCGATTCATATTACTCGCAACAAAGGGGTATTCTTTATTAGACATAAAATATTTCTTTGTTGTGAGTAATAAGAACAGAGGTACTACATAAAACAACAATTTTCCTTACGTATAAATGGAAAATACTCATCTCTGGAGATTGAAGGTAACTCGTGCAGAATTCTTGAATACGACGAATTATATTTAGAGGAGCAACATCATCAGTCAAACAGAGCTTTTAAATTAAATAAAAGTCAAATGCATTCAACAAAGCTAATTGAATTTAATGTTTGTAAAAAACATTATACAAAGCTTTTTTGAATCAGATGAATGTCAAACACATACAAACAAAGTTTATATTAATAATCCGGCACAAACAAATAATCCGGCACAAGTGGTGAATCAAAGAATTTAATTGATATAAGAAAATTTCCTTTTCGCAACAATTATTTTGTATTGATTGTACATTCGCTACAATATACATGTATTCTTGTAAAACAATTGAGAAAATCGTATCATTTTACAATCGCTATGGTAATCTTATATAAAATCGATACGAAAAACATAATAATACATATCCACCCTTTTTTTGCACGTTTATAAAACTAGTTGTGGACCCTCGAGCGTTACGCGCGATTCTTCAAGTTATCGGTATTATCTTTTGGTCCTTGTTTTATCGTTGTTTGTATGTTCATCATATATTTAAGGACGTTTTTCCCTTGAGTAAACATTCTATTCTAAATTCTCATAAAAACTGGTTTATTTAGTAAGAAATACAAAGAATTCGAGGATAAAAAAAATGTATTTATTATTCATATATATGAACCCACGCTTCTTGCAAAAATGTTAAGCTATAAATGACTATTATTGCTAAAATATGCATTTAGATCACCATGGCTTTAGTGATTTGAGAACAATGTTTATATTTTTCTCCGTATAACTTATGATTAATGTATCATTTATATATACTTAGTTGCATTAGTTGCTAGTTAAGCACAAAAAGTTTAACATGATAGAATATGGATAATTACGGAGACAGTATTAAAGCAACTAAGCAATTAATAGTACAGTGTTACCATAAGAAAATGTTACAATTAAAGATTGATATGACTATGCATCGATTCAGAACTGTAGTATACACTCTATAGAAAAAAAATTAAAATGAAAAATTGTTTGGATTAAAGTGAGTTTTAAAATAATTGTAACTTAGGGATCAACAGTTTATTTAATTAGATTCTAGTACGGGTATTAATTTCAATTCTAGTACAAAATTGCTTACAAATGCTTTTTCCAGTAAAAATTCCCATTTCAGAGGAAAGAATACTCTTCTCATGCATGCTATGTACATACGGTTTCTTTGTGAACAATTGCTACTATTCCTTATTTCATTTTCCTCTTTCATTTCAAAGTAGTTTGTTGGCTTCCCATAAAAAAAAATTAATTTGTTTGCTGTCTATAAATTAGATAAAGCGCAATGTAAATAAATTTTAGATGTCTTTCGTCCATATTTCAAATCTTGTATTCAATTTCTGAAGTGTATCAAAGGAATTCATACCACCTAAGAAACATCAAAGTAGTTCTCGTAAAACCTTTGTATGCATTACTTGAGATTTTCAAAACATTTGACCAAGCAAAATTGTAAGTTTGTAACTATAACAATGCATTGTTGAATACCTGAAGTTAAGTATAATCTTGAACAACAACCTGAAATAATAGTGGCCTGTTTGGGAATCAGATTTTCATTTGAAATTCTGGATTTGGCCCAATTGTCCTGTTTGGATGTGTTTTGAATTTGGGAATTGGATTTGGCCCAATTCCAAGATTTAGAAGACATGAGTTTATTTTGATAAAATTGAAATTCCAGCTCTAAACCAGTCATTTCAAATTCCAACATTCAGTAAAATAAAAATAAGAAGAAAAAAATCACGACTTCCCATTTCTCTTGCTTGGTTCCCAATTTTCTCTCTCCTCCATTGAAGTAGATTGTGTCCTCTTCCTCCATGCTTTCTCTCCTCCATTAGACTGTACTCCTAATTCTCCATTGAAGTGGTGCGTGAGCCTTTTCTGCCATCGAAACCCTTTTTTCGTCTTCATCCTTTTCATGATTATCTTTCCCCGTCGCCGTAACAATTGACGACATATATTTACCGGAAATTTATGGAAGGTCGGTATTATAAATCTAGAGCATGATTTAGACTACAACAATTGGCTTACACACGATTTTCCATCGTTACTCCGACAACTTCTATGACATTTGAAGACGATTTCTTGGGCGATATATGCGACGGAGTTAGGGTTCTGGTGAGAAGCGATTGACGGTGAGTTGAAGTTGTTGATGATGATCTGATCCCGATTTGACCGATCATGAGAGAGAAAATATGTTGAAGAAGATTTTTTTAAAAAAATATAGTGATGTTGAAGAAGAATTAATGCTTCAAATTAAATAAAAATGGCATATTATTCAAAAAACTACATTGAATTTCAAATGATTGAATTGAAATTCTAAGTTTTCCCAAACAGAGTATTTAGATTTGAAAGTCTGTAATTGAAATTTCATATTTGAAATTCCAAATTTGAAATGAAATGCTAGTATCCAAACACTACCCTAAGGAAATTGAGCAAAGACAAGTTGACAATAAATTTTACGAAATGTAAAGAAAAATGAAACAAAAAATAAAGAACACGTTACATGTAAACTTGATAAACACCACAGTATGCAGTCTTTAAAAAGCAAGTCGCTAAAAAAGGTACAAGTACGCTTCTAATAAACTAAACACATCAAGCAGCCTTAAAGTTTTAAAAACATATTGTCCCAGCATTTCTTTGTTAATCTCCTTCTGCTTCCAACTACAAAAACCTTTTTTAGTCTTCTGACCACCCATGGAGATCTTCCGTAAATGTTTCTCTGTCAGTAATTTTTGCAGGTAATTTATCAAACTCATGCAAGTATAGAGGTTGCTCTACATAATCTGCACCATTTGAATCTGCTAAAAAATGTCAGATAAATCTTCTAAATCTGAGTTCACGCTTTAAATTGTAAATGAATCATCATATTGATCCATCAATTCTCTAAGTTTGTCTAAAGGGGGTGACTCCAAGCTTGGTAAGGAGCAGAAGAAATATCATGGGTATCAAAGTTATACATTTATAGGATTTTCAGCTGGCTCAGAAGCATATTCCTCTTTGTTTCGAGCCTGCTCTCTCAGTAGCTTAAGTTCCCGCTAGCCTTGGAATATATCTTCTAACAGCCCGCAAAGAGTCTCTGTATTGAGATTTGTTTTATCCAATGCCTACAAAGAAATAAATATTCATCTATTAGTGATTTAAGAAGCACTCTCCCCAATCTACCATTAAATTATGCCCAGCAGCAATTACAGCAAAAAAATCGTATAGCTCCTTATGAAGTTATGAAGCTAAAAAAATATTGATTTTATTGATAACATTTGGAGCTAGAAATTGAATTCAGAATCAGAATGAATGGACTTAATTTTCCCATAAAAAACATAATTCTTAGTCATGTTATAACCCTAACTATCAACCAAAGAAGTATTCCTAACTTCCTAAGATGTCTTGTGAAGGGTGTCCTTGAATCACAAATGGTTATCACCTGCACTAATTTTGACATATCGAGAACCCAGTGTAATGGTTGAGGAACACCAATACGAACAAACCCACTGTCCCCCAGCAATTAGGTTGATATGAGTCAATCAGAAGTCCACAAATAAACCCATCACCCGTAGTTAAATCCAGGAAACTGAGATGTGTTGGAGTTCCATAAATTATACTTCCTCCGATCCGTTTCTATTTAGTTGACACGTTTGATTTAGGCATATAAATTAAGGATAGGAGAGAGAGTGAGAGAGAATGAAAAAGCAAGTGGGGTACCTTGTAAATGCAAGGTAAGGAATTTACCCCAAAAGGAAACGTGTCTACTAAAAAAAACTTCTGAAAAAGAAATACGTGTTAACAAAAAACAAACGGAGGTAGTACTTTGTAGCATTATTCCATCAGAAGTCTATAACAGGTTGCAGAATTGGACCCATCTAGTTTCAATTCACAAAAAATAGGACCATTTTCACTATATGAAATAGAAATAAAAGACATTGAACCTAAATCAGATACCAACCTCCAGGAATGTGAATAAACTATAGCAAACACCAAAAACTTTGCTGCAAATTTCAACACCAGAAATCATAAATGTGTATACTTTTACTTAATGTCTTAAAGTTCATTCTATCTCTACTTACCTCATCGTTGTTGTGTACCAACTCTCTTATATATCTCTCTCTCTCCCTAATGTGTATACTTTTACTTAATGTCTTAAAGTTCATTATATCTCTCTCTCCCACCTTGTTCATTCTTCCGCCCTTTCATCTAGATTTGAGCGATTTAGTAAGCCTTTTTCTAAGCTAATTTCCCCCTCCATTATTACCCTTTTTAATAAGAGTTTCTTAAGTGGTCTTAATTTCTACATTAATATTGTTTTCTTAGAAAGGTTCATTACCTATGCCGCTATTTTACTTTTAAAACGTAATTTTATTTTTTATTTTTTTTTTAAAAAAAATTGCCATGTCTCTTGGTTTTTATGATTTTTTCTAATGATATAAAGTCAATTCATGTTAGTGCCCCTTTATCCTTTTAATATTTGTCTTAAATTTTTTCTAATCTCTTCTTCCCTCATCGATGTTGTGTACACTCTGTATTATATTTCCACCTCTCCTATTTCATTTCACTTTATATCCTTCCCTTGGTTTATCCCACCTTCGTTTTCCTTGAAGCTGTTCTATCTGTTTATTAGCAAAATCCATCACAATAAACATGTTTTATCTTTTTTTTGAAGATTTCAGTCCAAAAATATTTAGAGAAGAAATGTTTATTTTGAAGTTTCACAAAATAAACAAAATGTGAAACCGAATTTAACAACAGTGCAAAATAAACCCTAACTTAAGCAATACCCAAAATTATTGAACCAAAAAAATCTTCATCCAAGTGTAAAATCTCTACCCTTTTAAAAACCAGAAGTTGTGGTCATTGTTTCAAATCTACAGTGCAATACTGCTTATACCTTTTTTTTTGCTTCTTTTTCTATTTTTTTTAAAAAGTAGTAGAATAAAAAGGTGAAGTTACATGGTGTTTGGTCCTTGTGCCCACATTTTGCTTGATTTTTGCTAATGTGGTCTTTTGGGTGGGTTTTTCTTTCATTTTTTTAAATCTTTCCTTTTAAAATAATAATAATTATGTAACACTTATTACTCTTTGTAAAGCTGAGTAGATTGCCTTTTATCTGACGATGAACATTTTTAAAAAATTATTTCTTGATTTTTTGGGCGCAATAATTGGGTATTAAAAATTGTTTTTCAGATTGGGTTTTAAAAATTGTTCCTTTGTTTTTTTAAACACAAAAAATGTTGTTGTGCATGCTTTGTTTGTGATTTTTTTTATCCTTTGAAGAACTTATTAATTTACCATCACAGGATATTTGCTATTAATTTCTTCTCTTTGAATTTTTTAATCTGCTATTAATTTGTTGTTTCTCTGAATTTTTATAATTGTCGTTTTTCTGAATTTTTTTAAAAAAATGGCTTGGTTTTAAAAAAAGGTTTTCAGTTAGTAATTAATTAGTAATAAGTAGCTAATTAAATGCTGATGATTATAATCTTGAAAAGAAGTAGTATGAGATGGAGATGTTAATTTAGTCCAGGAGAATAGTTACTTGCAAGGATGTGGTCTTCCATGTTTTAGGGTTTATTAAAGTGTAGCTTTGTGTATGCTTCTTTAACTGCCAATAGTCTTTGAAATTAGGTGTACTTTTACTTATTAAAAAAATGGTCATTGGGTTTGTACCTACATTAGATCTATATAAATGAGTTTCCTTGTTTTTGGTTAGTCTAGCACTTAAACTCTCTCTTTCATTTGATTTGTTCTGCTTTTGGTGCTATAAAAAAGTCATAGCAAAGTGATTTAATTCTAAACAAAGAAACATCAAGTAACTTAAATCTTGTTAGTTGCTTAGGATAAATGTATATTTCATATATGTATCTTATTGATTATTACATTGTTATGATCTATGGAACAACTTCCAATAACCTTACGGAGCAAGATTCTGATTATCCATGACACAAGACAATTTCATATATTAGAGGACTGTGACAAGGACTTAGAAGATTTTTTATTGTAATTTGTATAATTTTAGGTGTGTCATTATGTTGTTGTTTGATGAATGGAACTTGATTAGTTCAGTGAAATAATTTGTTATTGGTTTGTTGTGATTTAGTCATGGAATGTAGTATTAGGCTGTCATAATGTATGATTTAGGTTGTCATGAAGTATGGTGGTTGGTTTGGATGGTATGATTGTTGATTTCATGTCATTTATTGTTGGGAAAACAGTATATTTAGTTTGGTATTATCTACTGAATTATGTTACGTGTTGTTAGGAGGTGTGTGTGTTGTTTGGAGTGTAGGTTATTATTGATCAATTGTTTTAGGCAGCTTCTGAATGGGATATTTTTATAGAAAAATAAATGGTCACCATAGATTATTTTTTGTTCTGTTTTCTAGGGGATTTGGTGCTAATCTACTTGAATTATACAAAATTATACCAGATAACAAAAGATAAGCATTTGTTTATTGTGCTTTAGTGATGAAAAGTGATGAAATCATAGTCCTAGAATAGTCATGAAATAATAAGAGATGTGGACTTGCTTTGTATGCTGTTTTATTATAGTATATGGTGATAGGAGAATCTTTTGTTTCCTATCATCTCTTCTGTAGTTTTTTTTTGGAGAAGCTTTTCTCCTAGGAAGTGTCCTGTTTTATGCATTAGTTATGCTTGTCCATCTATGCAGCTATATATTTGCCTTTTATTTAACAGTATTTGTGTTGTGGTTTATGCTACTACTATGACCTGCTTTTCTAGGGTTGTATATAAGAATATGTAGTCCTGTCATAGGTTGCTTTGTTGCTATAAATTGGCAGGAGAAGTTGTTTAGGTATTTGCATTTGGGTTGCATATAATGGTTAGTATTTTGGGCCTTTTGAAAATTTTGATGCATGTTTTTACAGGTCATGGACTTGCCACCCATACAAGTAGTGATGCCATTTTGTCCTCTTCTGAAGCAAATTACCAAGTACTTGAACTTTCCTTATCCAGATTACCAGTTTGTTAATGAGCCAGGGAGCATTGCTTGTGTGGTGATTAAGATAGATTGCGGTCCCATTGCATCTATTTACATTGGTGGCTATACTAGCAGTGTAGAAAAGTCTTGTGAAGTGGCTGCTAGAAAGGTTGTTTATGACCTAATGAAAAATTATGAAATAGTTGTTGAGGATGTGACTTATTTAAGGAAACAAATGTATGATCGTTGTAGTCAACTGTTTTGGTTCAAGAAAGAAGAGCTAGAGCGCATTGAAAAGGAGGAATGCAAAGTCTGTAAGTATGAAGGCCTTCCTTTTGGTACTGAGGATAATCATAGGAAGATTGTAGTGGATTTTGTTGTCATTTTAAGGGCCACCTTTAGAACTGTTGAGATAAGGTGCACTCGAATTGAAACAATTGAGCATTCTGCTAACAAGTATACTTCCTGGTTTACTGTCAAGCCTCATAAAGAAGGAATAGGTTTTCGGTGTTTATTTAGTGATCATTGTCGAACTATAACTGTAGCTAAGCAAAGCCTAGCTAGAAAGGCTATCGACTATCTTAGGGATGTCTTTACCCTTGTCATAGTTGATGCTAATTATAAGGTCACAACAACTAGTTTTGATGTCATCTTATGTACCTTAGAGAAAGAGAGCTATGTAGGTGTTAAAGAACGTGTGCTAGGAATTAAGGAGGAGCTGGAACCTTCTACCGTTCTTATTGAGCATGATTGTCTTACTCCACTTGGATAAGAATTTCAGGTGCCCATGTCTATTCCACCTTCATTGCCTCCTAAGAAGCGCCTTTTATGACACATATATGTTGAAACATCTCTTGCTGCATATTCTGGTCATTGTAAGATGGTCTCAGTGTTTCCAATCCCGAAAGATTTGGCTCATCGTTTTAAGCAAGCAAAGTTTGGGTCCAATAAGAATTAGGTCCTATTAGTGTGTGCCTGAAAAGAAGTGCTGTTGTAGTTATATTGCCTAGCTCTTTTTGCTTATTTGTGTAGATGGGTTAGTTCCTTATTACTAGGTGTAGACACCCATTTGTGTCTCCCCAAAACCAAACCCGGTGATGAGTACCTTTCACGTCGAATCATAATCGAATAAAGTAAAAGTGTGGAAAGTCTAGTGTTGCGGATAGTTTTAATTTCTTTTCTTTCTTTCTGTTTTTGAAAACCTATTTTAAGAAAATAGCCAATCCAGTTTGGTTGGTCCATGATATGGGTCCAGTAATAGTATAGTTGGATGGGGCTTGAAAAGAGCTTTCCAACGATATATTATAAGCCCAATTTCAATGAATAATGAGGAAGTTATGGCCAAATTACTAAACTGGGCCCGGTTTGAGCCTTATATACGGCCCAATGATCTAGAGGAGGGCCTTATATGGATTTATCATTCCTAATGCAATTATGAATGGTTTTAGTCCTCTACATTCTTCTAGAAGGTTCTTTTCATTTCTAATTCAATTAGCATTGATAAATTGACTTTTAATGACATTTTAGAATTTTAATCAGAATAAAAGAGTGTTTTTGAGGAAAATACGATTTTATCCTCCTGTACGGTTAAATTTATCTGAATTTAGAAAACGCGTTAAAAATTGATTAGCGCCTAACGCCAGCATTAGCGCCTGGCGCTAACTTCGTTTTTTCACGTCAGAATTCTGGTTTATTTTTCTATCTTTTTGGCTGATTTTCTCTATAAATAGCCTCCTAAAAACTCTGTTTTCTACAACCTACAATCATCTACAATCTATAATCATCAACTCTCTAGTTTTCTAATTCTCTAAAGCTAAAGCTTTCTTTCTCACTTTTCTAAACCAACTCTCATCAAGAAATTCTTGATTCTCTCTCTCTTTTTAAGCCTAGCCTTTTACAAACGCAATTCCTCATACATTAGCAGTAGAAACACCTAGCCAAGTTCGAAGTTGCCTTCGCCCTAGATGTGAAAGGTTTGATATTTCTGAGGGTTTGGTCCCAATTCTCTTTTTCAATTATTTAATTTAATTGTTTTGATTATTATTTTCCTTGAAGTTACTAACGCGTGTATTTTGTTATTAGAAAGAGGTACGAGGCATCCAAGTAAGTGCTTTAATGGTTTTTTTATTGATATTATGATAGAAATCATATCTAGGTTGTTATTATGATTCCTAGTATCATGTTAGGATGTTTTTCTTAATTTGATGTTTAGGGTGACAACAATAAATTCCTAGTATCATGTTTAGGGTAAAGAATATAATGTCAATTATGATTTCTAAGATGCCTTTTATTTTCTTTCCTAATAGCATGTTAGTATCATGTTAGGGTTAAAGCTTTGATTTTTATTGCTTAGTGACATGCTAGGGTTTGTTATTAATCTTGTTAGTATCATGCCTAGGATCTTGCTATTATTATGCTTTAGCAAGATTATTTGTATTTTATGATTTTTATGATTATAATTGTTATGTTGGTTGATATTTATTGTTATTGCTTGATCACACCTTTTATGCATGTTTAAAGGGAATTGGTACTTGTAATCATGCTTAATAAGATAATTAATAATCTTGTTTAGGGTTAATATGATTATAATTCCAGTGATCACCAATAATAGTTTTGTTTGTGCATTAATATTCAACCAACATAGATAAACAGGTTTAGGGTTAATCCTATTGATTGCATGTTATTCAGAAACCGCACATGAATACGATCTGAATAAAGTAGAAGCATATTATTTGGGCAGGTTTAATCTTTTTTAGGTTGGATTTGTACCTTCATCTACGAACTACCAGTCATGGTTCCAAACCTATTGGAGTTGACATTCTCATGGATCGTTAAGGGGTGTAACCTTCACCTCGTGAACGGTTTACAAGTTCCTAAAACTTGTTGGCGACTCTTTTGCTCTATCTTCTTTCCCTTTAGATGCCACCATACTTTAGTTTATGATCACAGTGGGGTTCAAGCTAGGGATAATGCTTGATATATTCCCTATTGTTTTTGGCGACTCCGCTGGAGAGGATTTCTATTTTTATTCCTGAAATTTATTCGGCAGTGATTTAGAATGAGTGGATGAGACTCGAAAAATTCTAAGTATTTCATGTACGTAATTTTGATTAACATTATTGTCATATGCATAAAAAAGATCTCATTGGAAAGACCATCCATAATGAGTTAAAACATAGGATTTTTACAAGTAGGAAATTTGAGGAATATCTTTCACAACTAGGATCGAAATAATGTTGCGTGAAACTGAAAAATTTTATCGAGCACAGAAAGCTGCTGAGGCATGTAGGAACTAGCATTAGCGAATAAAGTTATGCGCCAACAATTTGACGTTAGCGCCAGGCGACAACTTCTGTCACCAGGCGCTAAAGCTAAATTGTGGCGCTGGCCTCTATTTGCTGGCGCCAAGATCTTCCAATACCGAGCCAGAAATATGCGTTCTAATTTCGACCAATTTTTAGCACTGTTTGCTCGATCCTACTTTCTGATTGAGTTTTTCTCACTTTTCTAAAACCCATATGTGTTCTACATATGGACATAACAATCTGGGAATTCATACTCCATCTACCTGATTGAACGCTCTGAGCAACAAAGGGTACATCCGAGAATGTTGAATTCACCAAACCATGGAAGTGAGTTTTTCTAAACTCGCGGTGTCCCATCCACTCGTGCCAACCCTTCACGTTTAGGCTTCCGCGTAGTGCATCCGGACAATTAACCATGGACCCTCTATTGACTAACCCATATCCCGAACTTTAGAGAACTAGAGCCATGGTTAGGTTGCAAACTCATTGCATCATGTTGTAACTACTTGACTACTTATGCATCTCTTACTTGTGCATACTTATTATGTGACTAAACTAACCATTTGGTTTGACATGTGTTTGTAAATAATTCCTAAACAAACTAATTAATGACAAAAGGACTTTGTTTAGTTAGTTAATTAATTAATTTGAGCTAAAAAATATGTCTAAAATCGAGTCATAGTTCCTTTAAGTCAACCCGGATTTTTATCCCAGTATACTGCACAAGCGCCAACTTGTTTTGGTCATAGCCGGAGTTCTAGGAATAACTACGAGTCGTACAACCCCTGGATCTGTAGCCCCAAGTTTAATCTTTAATTAGGCGTTGGTTTCGCCCCAATCAGAGTCATAGATCAAAGTTATGACTAAAATACCACAGCCTGTCCGGTTTAATGCATATACATGAAGTCTTAACTTAGTCTTTGCTTGAGTCTAGTCACATAGTCTAGCCACATGGTCATGACACGAGTCTTAACATGCCACCTACACTCACTATTCTAAGCACACACTTTGAGTATATGTCAACATGAACATGTCTTAGGTTCATGCATGAGTCGATTCTTATCCGTCATTTGAGTTGGGGGTACATTCTATTCCTAATTTTTTACATCTCTCTATCTACATGCTTTCTCCATATCACCACCCTCATTTTTCTACCTTCTTCTATCCATTGCATTTTGAATAGAGTTTGAGTCAAATAATAAACAATCAATATCCCTAAAAATATTCCCTTTCCATAGTACTTGGTCAAGGAGAGAAGGGCGATTAATCAAGGACAACACCTTTGTTCAAGTCTTACTTTTTGATAAACTGATTCGTCAAAAGAGGAAAGCTAAGAAGATAATGGCAACTCAAGAAGAAGTCAATGAACTTAGGAACCAATTGACTGATGTGACTGAGGCGTTGAAGGCTTTAACCCTCAAAATCAATGACCCTATGAAGCAACAACAAATGGATCTCATGCAAGAGAGCTTGAGCAAGCTATCTAGTGACTACGAATTCCAAGCCATTGTTAGTTCACAAGGGGTCTCGCTGGACAAGGAACTTCTTCCGCATAAGTTCAATACCGCTGACATCCTTAAATTCAAGGAAACAGATAATCCTTATCTTCACCTAAGAGCCTTTGAAACTATAATGAACATTAAGAGGATTGATAAGAAAGTCTTTCATTCCTTGTTTTCTTTATATCTTGAAACCGTTTGCCAACAATGGTTCTTCTCCCTAGACAAAGAGAAAACCTCTACTTGGGATGCTATTGTAAACGCTTTCATTAATAGATATAAGTGTAATATTCAAGTCGAAACCGATTATAGACAGCTCGAGGTGCTAAAACAAAAGGAGAATGAAGGTTTTACTTCTTTCTTAAATAAGTGGAGGGAAACTTCCGCTAAGATGATTGAGGTGCCCACCGAAAAAGAGTCTGTGAGGATGTTTATCAAGAACTTACAAGAAAAGTATTCAAAGCACTTAAAATATCAACACAACTTGAATACTTTCAAGGCTGTTTATGACATCGGAATCGAGATTGAAGAAGACCTCGCAAAGCAAAAAGCTACTAACAATAGTAACCACGGTGGCTGGAAAGGAAAGAAGAACGACAATCCTTCTTCTTCCGAAAACGCCCACTCTAGTAACAATATTAGTACCTTTGATCTCAGTGAAGTTTTAGCCATGGATAACCACGGATCTAAGCAGCAACTAAGGAAAGACTTCACCCCCATTGGGATGAGATACAATACTGCCTTCGATCGACTCCATGCTAAAGGACTCATTAATCCCATTAGACCTATTCAAGATCCCGCACTTGAAAAGAGATTGCCTAGTTAGAATCCAGATGAACACTGCAAGTACCATCAAGGTAGGGGTCATGCTATTGAGAGCTGTTGGAAGCTAAAGGAGGCTATCCAACATTTGATTGATAATAACAAGCTTCACATGCCTCCAGTTAACAAGAAGAGCGAGTGATGATAAAGCAAACAACACAAGACAAGAGGCGAGTTTCAACGACAAGATTTCGTGACCTCTTTTTCTATTTTTATTTACCCTTTCCCCAATAAGTCTAGCATAGACACCTTTTTATTCCCCTTAGATTAATTTTGTAGATTCTTTCTTTTTTTTGAGCCCCTTTTGTAGATTCTTTCTTTTTTCCTTTTAATAAAATGAGCATTTATTTTCTTGCATATGATCATTTCATTACATTGCATAAAAAAAAAAATCATGTCGAACTAAGCACAAGGTATACTAATGATTTGAGGCACCCCTTGTAGCCACATCATATTACCTTTCACCCTTCAAGTATACAATCCTTTTTTTGATAAACCACTTTGAGCCTCGTCTAACGATAGACCTTTCTTTTTCAACCCATATCTTTCTAACCTTGGGATGGGATGGTGTGTAACTTATGCAATTTCAAAAGCTTGAGTGATTTCAAAAGATCAAAATAAATAAATAAGCAAAAAAAATAAATAAAAGTGTAAAAAAGGGTAAGTGTTCAATGTCTTTGATATGAAAATATCTTTGATAAGAACACGTCTTGGATTGCGTTTCTTATCGAGGGCTGGGTACTGTGCCTGAGAAACATGAATGCCAAGTGAGTGATAGACCGCATGATCGAGATTGCCCACACTTATAAAAATAAAATAAATGCTAAAGAAAAAAGAAATAAAAAAAAAGAGTGAGAAACCTCAAGCATAAAAATATAAAGATTCAAAAGCAAGATTGCACACCTTAGGGGCTTATCTAGGGTCTTGAGTCTTTATCCCTTTCTTCTATAAGCTTTAGCCTAACCACGTTACAACCCTTAAAAAGACCTTTTTGAGGTATACACACACTTGTGCGAGGTTCGTCTAGAGCTACGTTTGGCCTGATTCCTAACGGATACGTAGGCAACCTCACGTTGAGGTGCGGCCGTAATAAAAATGCATTCATATTCACATTCACACACTCAGACCATGATCATATCAAAGGATCTCTCTAATTCTCATCCCTATTCATGTATAGCTAGACTGGGGGGCTTGATCCCTACATCATTAGCTTACCTAGCCTAAGATTCGCCATCATTTGACTCTTCTTGAAATAATATATTTTTTTTCTTCACACACTTAGCCCTTGCAGTCTAGTTTAGTGTCACTTTCACACACCGCACAGATACATGACCAAATATACTTCCCTTACGAACCCTTTTTCATGAAATCTTAACACAACGTTGAAGCATGCCTTGTCATATCAACATCACTCATCAATATTAATCATCATTACATCGAAGTATAAAGTGCTTAGCCTCCGTGCCTAAGTTACCTACATACTTTCATTATCGAGTCAATTGAGATAGCCTAGGATGGGTTAATCCTTGCACTTTGAGAGATAATATCAAACAACATTTGATTAAGCTCATTCAACATGTCCCTTCAAACACTTCGATCCTTTTTCGCGTCTTTCTTTTTCGGGAGAAAGTCGATACCCTCCACAAAAATGATGGAAAATTTTTGCATTTTTGAGCCGCACGATCACAATACAACGCACACACGGGTCGTGATTCACACGTATTATTTCACTTCGAGTCGAGTCAACCTCGAGTCAAACACATCGAGTCAAGTTTATACCTTGAGTCGTGTCAAGTCAATGAGTTAAGCGACATTAAACCTTAGGTCAACCCTAAAATAATTAAAGAGATTTGCAAAGTCCTATAGTTAAAGATATAAAAGCAGATGCATCCCAGCAAGCGAGGACATTCCCGGATTTTTTCGAAAAAATCGCGAATATGACACAGGAGATTCTTCCAAGATAAGAGGAGTTACATTGATCGCTAAATTAAAGATGAAGAGCTTTAATTTACAAAAGATTTGAGCAGATTTGGTTGAAAGAAAACGACCAAGTTCAAAGTTCGGAGCAAAACCGAGCAATGAACAGCGGCAGCAAGAGCAAAATAGGGAAGATCCGATCCCAGCGCCAGACAACAACCTCTAGCGTCTGGCAATATATTTCAGCGCCTGGCGCTAGATCCCAGCATCTAGCGACATATTAAAATCGCGGCGCCAGAGATACTTCAGCAGCGATAGAGCTCGAAGCCTCATATAACAATTTTGGGTTCCTTGGTATGCCAGTTAGCCCCTATAAGATATTAGACGTGATTGAGTAGTCGATTTGATTACAACCGCAAATAAGTGATCGACCTAACAAAAGATCGTCTCACTTAGCTTAAAGCACCTAACATTGGCTCATCACAAAGGCACCGACATACTGGTTCAGAAGCACCGACGTAATGGTTCACAACACCGACATACAGGTTCAAAATTCAAAGCGTCGACATACTTGTTTACAAGCAGCAAAAGCGCCGACGCATCGGCTAAAGCAGAGTTCAAGCGAGCTTTATGGATCGACAAGCGTTAGTCTTCGGTAGTTTTCTTCGCAATATTATCGCAACAAATGAGGATGACTTCAAGAGAGGTTATTTTTAGACAGTATTCGCTAAGATTGTGGAGGTTGTCAACAAGATTTGAGAAGATAGCACGAGATGGGCGGTCTTCGACGGCATTCGCTAAGATTGTGGAGGTTGTCACCAAGATTTGAGAAGATAGCACGAGATGGGCGGTCTTCGACGGCATTCGCTAAGATTGTGGAGGTTGTCACCGAGATTTGAGAAGATAGCACGAGATGGGCGGTCTTCAACGGCATTTGCTAAGATTGTGGAGGTTGTCGCCAAGATTTGAGAAGGACGGTTTGTGATGAGGCGGTCTTCGACGAATTTTGCTATGATTGGAAAGGTTGTCACTATGATTCAAGAAAAAGAAGCTATTTGTTCAGAGACGCGTGAACATATCCAAAAAAGCTCTATTGTTTAGAGACGAGTGAACAACTAGTAGCAAGAAGGCGTTCCCTAGATTGTGGAAGGTTATCACGACAAATACAACAGCAATGCAACAACAACAAATCGGTTACTTTCGAAGACGTGTGCTCGACGGTGCAAAATACGCGTTTCTTAACTCTTTTTTATCTGTTTAACTAACTCTATTTTGCAGGTATCGGCGTTACAAGAATGATTTAGGATCGTAGAACGTTCTGAATCATTCTCCGTCCTTATCGCTACTTTGACTTTCGTTTTCGAAACTTGTGTTTTTCCAAACTCAGTCAAAGTGGGGGCTTCTGTAGACACCCATTTGTGTCTCCCCAAAACCAAACCCGGTGATGAGTAACTTTCACGTTGAATCATAATCGAATAAAGTGAAAGTGTAGAAAGTCCAGTGTTGCTGATAGTTTTAATTTCTTTTCTTTGTTTCTGTTTTTGAAAACCTATTTTAAGAAAACAGCCAATCAAGTTTGGTTTGTCTATGATATGGGTCCAATAATAGTGTAGTTGGATGGGCTTGAAAAGAGCTTTCCAACGATATATTATAAGCCCAATTCCGATGAATAATGAGGAAGTTATGGCCAAATTACTAAACTGGGCCCGGTTTGAGCCTTATATGCGGCCCAATGATCTAGAGGAGGGCCTAATATGGATTTATCATTCCTAATGCAATTAGGTATAGTTTTAGTATTCTAAATTCTTCTAGAAGGTTTTTTTTCATTCCTAATTCAATTAGCATTGATAAATTGACTTTTGTTGACGTTTTAGAATTTTAATCAGAATAAAAGAGTGTTTTGAGGAAATTACGATTTTATCCTCCTATACGGTTAAATTTTATCTGAATTAAGAAAACGTGTTAAAAATTGATTAGCGCCTAACGCCAACATTAGCGCCTGGCGCTAGCGTTAGCGTCTGGCGCTAATGTCAGCGTCTGGTGCTAACTTCGTTTTTTCGCGTCAGAATTCTAGTTTATTTTTCTATCTTTTTGGTTGATTTTCTCTATAAATAGCCTCCTAGAAACTCCGTTTTCTACAACATACAATCATCTACAATCTATAATCATCAACTCTCTAGTTTTCTAATTCTCTAAAGCTAAAGCTTTCTTTCTCACTTTTCTAAACCAACTCTCATCAAGAAATTCTTGATTCTCTCTCTCTTTTTAAGCCTAGCCTTTTACAAACGCAATTCCACATACATTAGCAGTAGAAACACCTAGCCAAGTTCGAAGTTGCCTTCGCCCTAGACGTGAAAGATTTGATATTTCTGAGGGTTTGGTCCCAATTCTCTTTTTCAGTTATTTAATTTAATTGTTTTGATTATTATTTTCCTTGAAGTTACTAACGCGTGTATTTTGTTATTAGAAAGAGGTACGAGGCATTCAAGTAAGTGCTTTAATGGTTTTTTTTATTGATATTATGATAGAAATCATGTCTAGGTTGTTATTATGATTTCTAGTATCATGTTAGGATGTTTTTCTTAATTTGATGTTTAGGGTGACAACAATAAATTCCTAGTATCATGTTTAGGGTAAAAAATATAATGTCAATTATGATTTCTATGATGCCTTTTATTTTCTTTCCTAATAGCATGTTTGTATCATGTTAGGGTTAAAGCTTTGATTTTATTGCTTAGTGACATGCTAGTGTTTGTTATTAGTCTTGTTAGTATCATGACTAGGATCTCGCTATTATTGTGCTGTAGCATGATTATTTTTATTTTATGATTATAATTGTTATGTTGCTTGATATTTATTGTTATTGCTTGATCACACCTTTTATGTATGTTTAAAAGGAATTGGTAATTGTTATCACGCTTAATAAGATAATTAATAATATTGTTGAGGGTTAATGTGATTACAATTCCAGTGATCGCCAATAATAGTTTTTTTTGTGCATTAATATTCAACCAACATAGATAAACAGGTTTAGGGTTAATCCTATTGATTGCATGTCAGTCAGAAAGCGCACATGAATACGATCAGAATAAAGTAGAGGCCTATTATTAGGGCAGGTTCAATCTGTTTTAGGTTGGATTTGTACCTTCATCCCCGAACTAGCAGTCATGGTTCCAGACCTATTGGAGTTGACGATCTCATGGATCGTTAAAGGGTGTAACCTTCACCTCGTGAACGATTTACAAGTTCCTAAAACTTGTTGGCGACTCTTTTGCTCTATCTTCTTTCCCTTTGGACGCTACCATACTTTAGTGTATGGTCACAGTGGGGTTCAAGCTAGGGATAATGCTTGAAATATTTCCTACACTAGGACTATCATAGGACTATCTCTTATCCTCCAGTCTTATATTAGGACTATATTAAGTGACATTGTGTAAGGCATCTTTTGTGAAAAGCATTTCCAATATTTTGTATTTAAATAATATATATTTGATGAAGTAATATAATGGAGTTGGCTTAAAAAAAAAAAAAGTAATATAGTGGAGTTAGCTAAATTTTTTTACGTATGAGTGTTGTTTAGCCTATTGTTTTGACCTCTGAAATATGCAAAAGTTACATATGTTGTGCTTTTCTGTGTTGTTTGTTTATTAAAGTGGTTGCAATGCAGTTGGCTAACTACCTATTACATTATATATTTGGCAATAAACAGGATCTATGTAGTACAACTGCTCATACTATGGAATCATAGTACAATAGCTATGTAGAATCGTTGTTTGTTCAGCTATGAGTATGTCCTGTAACATATGATTTTTCTTTGTTATAAATAGATACACCATCTAAAGTTATTATGCTCAGCTGTGTATTTCCAAAATCATGTTGTAGATCGGTTATTACGAGAACCATCATCTTCAAAAGAATATAATACTAAACAACTTAAGAGTTTAGAGTCTGGGTCTCAAGATGAAATGAAGAGGTATATCTACCTGTTGAAATACATTTCAGTAAAGTTTCACATTCGTGAAGTTGTTTCGTCTTAGAAATAAATCATTTAATTTCTGCAATATAGGCTATAAATGCTTAGAGAAGTACCTAATGGAATAGCTACATGTTTTTCTCCTTCTATTTTGCTAGGATGCAGAGTGTGCCTACTACAAAGTGTTCAAAAATACTCTAACCCAAGCATCCTGTTACAAGTAATTTTGATTGTGCCTAATCTTATATGACACTAAATATCTATACTAACCATTCGAATAAAAATATAAATACATTCCATATCTATATTCCCCATTTCAATTATGATGTATATGTTTTAGTGTTCTACAAATACGTTTTGGTGAGTAGGGATCCCTAATGCAGTAATTGGCAAAAAAAATACCTATAGAACCCTATGAACTTCCTTCTCCTACTGAGTGTTCCAAGTGTGGGGCGCGTAAATTTGCTTTTGAAACACCCCACTTTTGTTGTGCTGATGGTGAAGTTAAGATTGCAACAAACGACTGCCCTGCATAGCTTGTGAGACTGCTCACATCTATGGACGAAGATGTTAAGCATTTCAAGCAGTATATACGCTTGTATAACAACATCTTTGCATTTACATCATTGGGTGGAAAATTTGATGCTAAAACTAAAAAAGGGATTTATGTCTTTAAGTTACATGGTTAGCTATACCATTATATTCCCTATTTACTCCCTGGAAAGGAAGGACCTAAGTACATGCAACCCTATTTCTATGATGGAGAACTTGAGGCCAAAAAAAGGCTTGGCTATTTTCTAGAATTAAGGGAAGATGTGTTGGCTATTCTTATGGAAGTTACTATGATAAATCCTTATGCCAGGTTCTTTCGTTCACTAAGAGAGATCCAAGTGACTGAATTGACAAAAATTTTGATAAACAAAACGATTGTGCCAGATCAGCGTTGTAGACAAATAAAAATGTCTCCCCAAAACCAAACCCGATGATGAACAACCTTTCACCGCCGTTATTGGTCGGGTTGAGTATTTAATCTTGGAGTGCTTAAATCCATATTTCCATTTCATACCAACCCAAATTCTAGCACATTTCCCCAAACCATAACTTATTTTCTTCTTTACATGCCTTTAAACCCAAAATAATTCATTTTGTGTCCTTTAAAATCATTCATTTCGTGTCCTTTTTATAAAAACGTTTAATCCAGTTTATTTTGGTCCATAATCTAGGTCCAATGATTGAATATTTGGATGGGTTTAAAAAGAGCTTTCAAACGATTTATTATAAGCCCATATCTAAGTTATAACAAATAAGTTATGGCCAAAATACGCAAAATATAAGGTGGACCATGGTCCACCTTACTCTGTGTGCACCACCCGCATACGACACCGTTTTAAATATTTTTATCTTTTTAGTTTCCCTTCCCTTGTACTTCTCACCATTTCATTTCTCATTCCACCTCCATCTCTGTTTCTCAAACTCCATTTGCCTCCTTCCTCAAGATAAATTGTTAAATATAAATCAAGCAATTGTCTTCTGAATCTCATTAATTTTTCCGATCTATAATATTTCGCTTTCAGCAACTTTATTTAAAATTCAAAGTAGTTGTGAAATTTTCGGCGAATTGGATATGGTTGAGCTTGAAATTGATGAGACTCTACTAGATTTGCTTAGTAATTCTTATTGATTTGGAAGGATCTATTGATTTGTTTGAAATTTTGAAAACGACATATGCATTTGATTTGATAGAATTGAATTGAAATGATGAGAGGAATAGGAAGAGGACATAGAAAGAATCAAATTAAAAAGAAGGGCATATGAGGAATGCATAAAGAGGATTTCTCATATGTTGTTTGTTTCTCATCTTTGAGAAATAAAGGTGATGGAGGTCCCTATCCTTTTTATCAATGATCGGACATGTGTCTTCCACTCTTCTTACCCTTTTTGTTTTTTGGAATGGCAATGTGTCTTCCTATTATTGGCTCATTGCTTTATTTGTAGTGATAATGAATATGTATTTTAATAAATTGAAAAAAACAGCAACTTGAAAATATATTAATCTAAAATTAATATACAGTTGATGTATACAATAAACACAAAAGATCTTGATATTAAAGATTAAATTAAAAAAACAAACTAATAATTTTGTATAATTAATATAATTTTAAAAATGTGTATTTTGAACACTATACATTTGCTAAATGAACATACATATTTTTGATATGAACATCAAATTGATAATAAGTCATAATATATTTTAATTTTATATAATTAATATGAACACACTACATGATCATGTTATGAGCATCAAATTGTAAATAAATAAATAAATAAATAAATTTTGACTAATAATGTTATGTATATTTCAATGACTAATAATTTTGAGCAAGTGTTCATATTTAATCTTGATACGGTTCATATTTCATATGTTATAGTTGTACACATGTGATTTCAGCAAGTGGTGTTCTTAATTTGAACACAGTGCATATAAAAATGAACATTAAATAATTATATATGAACATCAACATAATCCAAGTCAATACAAATCTTTATTTTGATCGTATCTCTTAAATTAATTTATTTTTCGGTCCATGATACAACAAAAATCACAATACTTCTAACTAATCAGTAATCATACATGCAAAAAACTAAAATCAATTTTTTATATAATATTATTAAGTATGTTTGATTGTAATAATTTTGAACATTTTAACTTTATTCAATGAACTCACACTACTTTGATATGAACATCTATTAACTCTGATTTATAAACATTTGTTTTGTTTCTTATTTATGTATCTTTATTTTTAAATGAACATGTTATATGTTTCTTATGAATATTTGCGTTAGACATTTGAACATGTTATATATCTTAACATTGACCATGTATATTAGGTTGTTTAACCATACTCGTTATTAGTATATTTCAATGAATACAGATGTAACCGTATTAGTGGGAACTAAAGAGTCCGAATTAATGAAGAAACAAGTTAATTAGAAGTGACGGTAAAAAAATGATATATGCGTATAATGATTATGCATTTAGGTTTAGGTGCAATGCAAGGAATGAAATGTTGACGCTGCTTGTTCTTCTAAAAATTCATCTTTATTTTTTCGCTTTTGATTTAGGTATTTTTAAAATTTTGTCAAAATTTGGGATTATGATCATATTAGGTTATTTATTTGAACATTTGGTACTTTTCTTATGAACATTTAATTTAATTCAGATTCATGTAATATATTTTAATCTTATAAGATATCTGAACATGTTATATGTTTCTTATGAACATTTGAGTTAGAAATTTGAACATTTCTCTAGGCACTCCATATACAATCTGCACATCTTGTACATTGATTTCAACTCATTTGTTGTATAGCAAGTATAGAGTGCAGCTACTTTCTTCAAAATGTCTCAAAAGCCAACCACAAAATACTGCATCATTTTGTGGGAGGTTGACATAAAGTAATGCCCCAAATCCCGTTTCTTGCACTGGTTTTTCTGTCGTGGGGTTAAGTTACTCACAAACTTCATAAACTTAACATGTATTACTTTAACGCTCAACATGTCTTCTTCATCCTTTAAAACTTCATTATCATCACTCAAATTAACAACATCATCCACATAAAACAACTCCTCATCATACATTTTCTTTTTCTTTTTTTTCTCTCTAAGTCTACATTTTTCGACTTTCGGAATAGCCTTTGGCTGATTTTGTACTCCCTTAGGTGATTTTTGAGCTTCCTTTTAGATGATTTTTTTTACACTCCTTCACACAAAACTTTCTTTGTTCTGAACCCCCTTCTTTTTTGTTTTGAACTCCCTTCTTTGAATTCTAAACTTCCCGTGCTATTTGGAACTCTTTCTTCTGAACTTCTTGTGCTTCTTCAATTCGAACATTCTGTGCTTCTTGGGAGCTTTTGCTTCTTGTCATTCTGCTACTTACAGGAACTTCCTCCAGCCTTTTTTTGTTTGCAACAACATGTTTTCTTCTTTTTCCAGAACTGTTTTGAACATTTAAGTCAATTTTATTAAGCAAATGAATATTTTTATATAGCAAATGAACACATATGAAAATAAAAATGAACAAAAATTATACAAATATTTTACCTCTAAGATGGTTTGGAAGACTTTACTAAAGGCTGAGCACCATTCTAAGTAATCTCTCCAAGTGCAAAAGTTGTTGTAGGTTGTTCAGTTTCTTCTGATTGGAGTTCAGAAGTTTTTGTAGGTGGTTCAATGGATTTTGTAGGGGGTTCCCCTTTTTTTTTTTTTACTTATTGGGGTTCAGAAGCTTTTGAAGTGGGTATAGTGCAGAAGTTTCAAGTGGCTTTCCAGCTGTTTCTGGTTGCTTCTCAGAAGTTCTAAGGGGCATTTCAATTGCTTCTGGTGGCTTTCGAGAAGTTGTAAGGGGTTTTTCAATTGCTTGTGATGGAATATCAGAAGTTGTAGGGGGTCTTTCAGTTGCTTGTGATGGCTTATCAGAAGTTTCAGGGGGTTTGTCAGATGCTTCTGGTTGCTGTTTAGATGTCTTCAATGGTTGTTCATTGGTATTTGGTGGTAGATAAGATGTTTGTGGCGGTATTTCAGATGCATGATTGGGTTGGTTAGTGGTTTATGAAGGTTGATCAGATTTTTGTAGGGGATTATCAGTAGTTGGACTATTAATAAAAAAATAAACAAGATAATGAAAAACAATTAACATCAAAACAAATTTTGACATCATAAAGCACAAAATATATGAACATGAAACATAACATATAAGAACATAAACATTGAAGTGGGGTTGTTCAATGTTTTTTGGGGATGTTCAGTGATTATTGTTTGTTGTTCAAAAGTTTCTAAAGGGTGTTCAATACTTGGTGTAAAAATCAAATATTAAACATATTATTACTTCATCGTTAATAATAAACAAATTATTACTTTATAAAGCACATATATCTGGAAATGAAGCACAACGTATATGAACATCAAACATATATGAACAAAAATATACATCTTAAATATACTTTTTGAAATTTCTTTGTTTAATTCTTCCAAAGGTTTTTGATCAACAATTGGACTTTTCTTCTGTAAATCATCTATTTTCTTCCTTTTTGGTAATCTGACCTTGAACATTTGACTAATTGTAATGTTAAAAAATTTAGGGCTTTAATTAAGTATTTAATTCTAAAAATTAACAATTAAAGATAAAATTGCGATTTTGAACAATAAATTACTTACACATCTTCATCTTCTTCAATAGGAGTAGATACTTTTGATTTTCTACAAAAAAAAATGTAAACAACAATTAGTAGTAGAAGATAGTTTCGAAGTAAAAAATTGTTGAATTACAGCATAATCGTAGCAAATTCAATGAAGTTTAAGAATTTTTCACCTTTTCAAAGGAGTTTTCCTTAGCTTGTGTTTTTCATCTTTTACCATGGAAAAATAGTGCAGTTTTTAGAGAGAGAAAAATGGTGAGAGGAGAGAGAAATAAAAATGGATTAAATGGTGAAGGTGTTTAATTTAAGAGAGGAAATTTTAAAATAATAAAAAAAAAAAAAGAGAAATGCAGTTGGAGAAAGGAGCTCTATTTTTTCTTTTTTTTTTAAACCTAATTCATGTGTGGGCTGAAATCTGTTGGGCGTGAGAGTGTGGGCTTCTTCTGTTGGGCGGCGGGTTGGGCCTGGTGCACCTATTTCTAGCTGCACCATGGTGCATGTAATACTAATTGGCCAAAATATTAAACTGAGCCCAAACCAAACCTAAGCCCACCTTACCTATGACCCAATGATCATGTGGAGGGTCCAAATGATTTAATACAATTCCTAAACCAATTAGGATTAATTGGAAGCTTCTACAAGTTTCTATAAGATCTTAACTATTCTTTTTAAAAAGATAAGATGAAAGAGTTTGAAATTGAATTAAACTCCTTTTTTTAAAAGTCCTAATTTTATTCGAATTGAAAGACATTCAAAGATAGACAGATATTATTTTCGTGCCAAATTTTTTTATCCAAATTTTATATGGTTGGATAGCCCTTTAAATTATCTTTCCAATGATATATTATAATATCAATTCCAAGCTATAACGGAAAATATATGAATAAAATGTCAAACTCTATCAAAAACTGACACCGTCTCACTATTTCGGCCATATATTTTGTTCTATAGAATATTTTAATCTGATTTCAATTGAGTTAGAAATTATACTTCAAGATCTTTCCAACGATATCTTATTTATCTTATTTTAATATTTGGATCAAAAGATATGATAAAAACAAAAACCGCAAAAACTGCTGCCTATCGCAAGAGTTTTAATCCGATTCGAACTTGATCTTTTCTTGATTCTTCGACCCTCTTTTTTCCCTATGAATAGAGGTCATATCACCCCTTTTTCAATGATCAACAAGATTGATCATAAAATAATTCTCTTCTCCCTCTTTAGCCTAAACACTAGCCTCCCTATTCTTCCCTAATACTTCCCCTAAGCACTCCAAGGAGTTCATACAATACACAAAGTTCTATACTTAAACCAAGGTGTGAAAGGTATAATTGACTGAGGGTTTGGACCAAATCAACTGTACTTTTTAATTTAATTGTTTCAATTTGATTTATATTTTAATTGAAGTTACTAACAATTTATTCATGATGTAGCAATTTAAAGGACCGCGCAAAATGTGAGTAATTAATTAATTTAATTACTCTTATTTTATTTTAATATTGCTAGCATCATGATTAGGTTTATTTATATTTGATTTGACTAACAATTTATTGTTGAATTGAGTCCGATATTAATGTTTATTCTATTATTTTTATGATCACCACATTGCATGTTAAAGGGAATATGTAATTGAAAATCACGCCTAATAAGATAATTTGGACAACCGGTTTAGGTTCCTTTTTAATCTTTTTAATTAATTCAAGTGATCACAAATATTTTAGAATTATGTGTTGCATTAATATTCAACCAATTTAGCTAAATAATAGTTTGGAGCAAATTGAATATTTTGTTTGTATGCCTTTGAGATTGCAGGAATCACTTTTCACTATAAGAATCGAGTAGAGGACAATACGGGCGAATCTGACTCCATGGCTCACTTTGTACCATCATCCTTGATCCTCCTTTCGTGGTTCCGAACCATATGGAGTTAGTAATCTCATGGATTATGAATGGGGTGTAACCTTCACGGGTCAATCGTTGTCCCTTTATCGTGGTTGCCTTTAATGAACCGTGAACGGTTTACAAGTTCCTTAAAAACTTGTTGGCGGCTCCCTACTTTCCTTGTCTTTAATCGTATAAGTTAATTCTCACTTCCTATGAGTGCCAAGCATATTCACACATGCTTTAACGTAGGTGCACTTCAAGTGACGCCTACAAGCGTGTTTACAATGCTCCTTCAACTGATGAAGTAGTTGTCATATGGCCAGAATATACATCTTCCAGTGGGTTAGAAATTCCCCATATTCTGGTGAAAGAAAAAAAAAGACACATCTCAGCATGATACACCTGAAGACAATCCATCTGATAATGATTTATTTGCAGATGAGTTGCGTCATAATGATCTACCTACAAAGAGTTCGTGTCACAGAATCATGCATTATTACCACTGCTATGATCCTTTACAATATCCGTTGCTTTTTCCATATAGTGATTGTGGGTGGATACAGGGTTTGAAAAAGATGTCTCGGGGTGGAAGACAACAGTTGCAATCACAGAATGATCCTGTTTCTTCGCGCAGTGTTCATACTACTGAAGAGCTGCTGGAGAAGGATGCAAGATGTATGTACATTCTATACCTTTTAGCACTTAGATAGGCCATATATATAGATGTATAGTAAGAACAAAAGCAAACAAATTATTACTGAAAAAGGGTAGAATCATATGGTTGGTTATGTTCTAATATGGGATTTTCATTTCTATAATGTGAGCTATTTTTGTGGTTCATTAAAATTGGGAAAAAAATTGTGCATTTGTAGGTGCGAGTGGAGGCTCATCGAAGAAATATAGGAATATTTCAGCTAGGGAATACTATGCATACAAGCTTCAATGTAGACCTAATAACATGTTGCTAAGAGGAGGTAGATGCTTTCAGCTGTACATAGTGGATGTGTATGTCAAGGTTGAGAATACACGGCTAGATTTTTTTCGTAGAAATCAGCAGACTATAAGAGCAGATCTGTATCAAGGAATCTTTAATACTATTGATTGTAGAAAAACTTGTGCAGAAAATGTGGGGCGTAAAGTCATATTGCCTCCAACATTCATTGGTGGTCCTCAAGATCTTTAAAAGAGATACTTAAATGCAATGTCTTTGGTTCAGCGGTTTGGTAAACCTAACTTATTCATTACAATGACCTGCAATGCTAATTGGCCTGAAATAAAACAAGAGCTTGCTATTGGAGAAAAAGAACAAAACAGGCAGATATAGTTGCAAGGATCTTTAGGGCAAAAGTTCTTGCTTCAAAGCACTTGATTAAAAAGAAAAAAAGTGTTTGGGGAGGTAGCAACAATGATCTATGTGATTGAATTTTAGAAAAGAGGCCTACCTTATGCTCATTTTCTAATAATTCTAAAGCAAGATTATAAAATCAAATGCCCTGCTGATTTTGATAAATTTGTATGTGCTGAAATACCATCTTCTAACAACAATCATCTCAGGAAAGTTATTCTGAAGCACATGATGCATGGTCCATGTGGTCATTTGGATCCAGAGTGTCCTTGCATGAAACATAAGGGAAGCCATGGTCGTTGTAAATATGGGTATCCAAAGCAGTTTTGTGATGAAATAAGAAATAGCACTGATGGATATCCATTGTATCGGAGAAGAGACGCTGGAGAAACTGTTACAATTTGAAAGACAATCACGGATAATCAATGGGTGATTCTATATAATCCATATCTATCATCATACTTTGATTGTCACTTAAATTTTGAAGTGTGTTCTACTATAGAGGCGGTGAAGTATCTATACAAATATGCTTATAAGGGTCATGACAAGATATCTTTCAGTGTTTTGCAATTTAAAGATGCTATGTTCATCCATGATGAAATACAGCAATATCAATCAGGTCGTTGGGTTTCTCCATGTGAAGCTGTTTGGCGCCTTTTTGGTTTTGATTTACACGAAATGTATACACTAGTTTTGCCTCTTCTTGTACACTTACCCAATTCACAAATTATACAGCTAAGGCCTCATGAACAACTTACATAAGTGGTTTCAGATGACAAGCATTCTAGAACGTGCCTTACATAGTTTTTTCGCATGAACTGTAGGCTACCATCTGGAACATGTTGGTTACACAACGAGTTTTTAGAGCACTATCGTTGGGATGCATCTACCAAACATTGGTATAAAACGCAAAATAAGAAAATAGTCATTGGTAGATTGGCATTTGTTGGACCTTCAAAAGTAGAAAGATACTATCTTAGATTATTGCTGCATAATGGTACAAGTCCAAAGTCATTTGAAGATCTGCAAACAGTCAATGGTCATTTATGTGATACATTTCAGCAAGCTGCACTTAAACTAAGGTTATTAGAAAAAGATGATTCGGTTGATATATGTTTGAAAGAAGGTTGTGTAGTTCAGATACCAATTGCAGTTCACAAACTCTTTGCTTCTGTACTTATCTTTTGCCAACCCAGCAATCCTGTCTCTCTTTGGATGAAATATTATAGCTTTTTGTCTGAAGATTTTAGACACAAATATGCTTCTGATCCACAAAAAGTTGGGCAGTTCATTGTCAGATCAGTTGAATGGTTTCTTGAATCAATGGGAAGCTCTCTTGCAACATATGGCATAGACCATTTAGTTCATCCTGATGATGATGATGAAACACGGAGAAAAAAGGATACAGAAGATGCATTGAATGTTCCAATACCAAACCAATGTCTACAATGCAAGAGCCAATTAAATCAAGTCAACGAGAGGCATTTAATGTCATAATGAATCACATTATAAAGCAAAAACCTGGAGCATTTTTCATAGATGGTCCTGGTGAAACAGGAAAGACCTTTTTATATAATGCTTTATATGGTGAAATAAGGCTCATGAATAAGATAGTTTTTCCAACTGAAACATCTGGTATAGCTGTAGAAAATATTCCCTCTGGAAGAAATGCTCATTCACGATTTAAAATTCCATTGGATCCTCTTGATTCACTTACTTGTAATGTGCCTAAACAAGGCAATCTAGTTGCACTACTAAGAGAAACAACACTCATCATTTGGGATGAGGCTTTAATGGCAAAAAAAAAAAATGTTGAATCAGTTGATGTGTTGCTTAGAGATATTTGTAACTCTGACCTATTATTTGGAGGAAAAAGTGTCGTCTTGTAGACACCCATTTGTGTCTCCCCAAAACCAAACCCAGTGATGAGTGCCTTTCACGTCAAATCATAATCGAATGAAACGAAAGTGTGGAAAGGTCTAGTGTTGCGGAAAGTTTTATTTCTTTTCTTTTCTCCCTGTTTTGGAAAACTTTATTTTAAGAAAAATAGCTAATACAGTTTTGTTGGTTCATGATATGGGTCCAATAATAGTGTAGTTGGATGGGGCTTGCAAAGACCTTTCCAACGATATATTATAAGCCCAATTCCGATGAATATTGAGGAAGTTATGGCCAATTTACTAAACTGGGCCCGGTTTAAGCTTTATGTACGGCCCAATGATCTAGGGGAGGGCCTAATATGATTTATCATTCCTAATGCAATTAGGAATGATTTTAGTCTTCTAGAATCTTCTAGAAGGTTCTTTTCATTCCTAATTCACTTAGGACTTTTTAGAGTTTTAATCAAGATCAAATAGCATTTTCGAAGAAATTATATTATTTTATCTTCCAGTACGGTAAACTTATCAGATTTTCGAAAACGCGTTGGAATTAAGACTGGCGTCCAACCCCAGGCCTTGGTGCCAGGCGCTAGCCATTGGCGCCTGGCGCTAGCCACCGGTGCTTGGCGCCAGCTAGCCAGGGTTGGCACTAATACTGTTTTGCGATCTTCAGACTCTGTTTTGTTAAATTATCTTTTTTGGCTGAATTTCTCTATAAATATCGTATTAAAAACTCCGTTTTGATGGATCAACTCTCTTCATTCACAAGTTTTCATTCACCAATTCTCCTCATTCTTGAGTATTCATCTACAATTCATTCATCATCTTTCATCAATTCTCAATAAACATTAATTCTTTAGCATTCAATTCTTTCTTGCTTTTTCATACAAAATTCCGCATTCACAAGATCTAGAAACACCTAGCCATATTCGAAGTAGCCTTCGCCCTAGACGTGAAAGGTTTTAATTTCTAACGGTTTGGTCCCAAATCTCTCTTTCAATTATTTAATTTAATTGTTTTGATTATTATTTTTCCTTGAAGTTACTAACGTGTGTATTTTGTTATTAGAAAGAGGTACGAGGCATCCAAGTAAGTACTTTAATGTTTTAATTGATATTATGATGTAGAAATCATGCTTAGATTGTTATTTTGATTCCTAGTATCATGTCTAGGGTAATTTTAATATCAAGTATGATTAAAAGTATGATGCTTCCTATATTCTTCCTAATATTTATTCATGTTAGTATTATGTTAGGGTTAAAGATTTGATTTTTATTGCTTAGTGACATGCTAGGGTTTGTTATTAATCTTGTTAGTATCATGCCTAAGATCTTGCTATTATCTTGCTTTAATATTAACATGATCATGATTATAATTTTTGAATATTATTATTATTATTTTAATTATAATTATTATTGATTATTATTATGTTGCTTAATATTTATTCTTTATTGCTTGATCACGCCTTTTATGCATGTTAAAGGGAATTGGTACTTGTAATCACGCTTAATAAGATAATTAATAATCTTGTTAGGGTTAAATGTGATTATAATTCAAGTGATCGCCAATAATAGTTTATTTGTGCATTAATATTCAACCAACGTAGATAAACAGGTTTAGGGTTAATCCTATTGATTGTATGTTAGTCAGAAAGCGCACATGAATACGAGCAGAATAAAGTAGAGGCCTATTATTAGGGTAGGTTCAATCTCTTTTAGGTTGGATTTGTACCATCATCCTCGAACCCTTATATGGTTCATGACCTTATGGAGTTGACGATCTCTTGGATCGTTAAGGGGTGTAACCTTCACCTCGTGAACGGTTTACAAGTTCCTTAAAAAATTGTTGGCGACTCTTTTGCTCTATCTTCTTCCCTTTTGGACGCCAACGTACTTTAGTGTATGATCACAGTGGGGTTCGAGCTAGTGGGATTTTAAAGGCTTGAAATTATTCCCTACAGTTTTTGGCGACTCCACTGGGGAGGATTTCTATTTTAATTCCTGAATTTGTTTCGGCAATGATTTAGAATGAGTGGATGAGACTCGAAAAGTTCTAAGTATTTCATGTGCGTAATTTTGATTAACATTATTGTCATATGCATAAAAAGGTTCTCATTGGAAAGACCATTTGTAATGAGTCAAAAATATAGGATTTTACACGTAGGAAATTTGAGAAATGTCTTTTACAACTAGGACTGAAATAACACCGCGCGAAACTGGAAGATTTTATTGAGCACAGAAAGCTGCAGAGGCATGTGGGAAGTAGCGTCAGAGGTCAGAGCTTGGCGCCACACTTTTAGCCGTAGCGCCAGACGCCAGTATTAGCGCCAGGCGCTACAGTTAAAAGTTGGCGCCAGTCTCTGTTTGCTGGCGCCAATTTCCCCCAATACCGAGCCAGAAATATGCGTTCTAATTTCGACCGGTTTTTCGTATTGTTTGCTCGATCCTACTTTCTGATTGAATTTTTTCTCACTTTTCTGAAACCCATATGTGTTCTACATGTGGACATAACCCTCTGGGAATTCATGCTCCATCTACCCGATTGAACGCTCCTGGCAACAAAGGTGTACATCCGAGATGTTGAATTCACCAAACCATGGAAGCGAGTTTTTTTTTTCTAAAACTCGCGGTGTCCCATCCACTCGCGCCAACCCTTCACGGTCAGGCTTCCGCGCGGTGCATCCGGACAATTAACCATGGACCCTATTTGACTAAACCATATCCCGAACTTTAGAGAACTAGAGCCATGGTTAGGTTGCAAACTCATTGCATCATTTTGTGCCTACTTGACTAATTGTGCATTATTTGTTGTGCATATATATTCTATGTTTCTCTTAACTGTTTGTTGATTTGTGTTGAGACTAAAATTAATGACTTAAATAAATTTGCCTAATTCATTAATTAATTAATTAATTTGAGTCAATAAAGTCTTTTTTTAATCGGAATTGACCTAGTACGACTTTAGGCATACCCCAGTTGACTAATAATACCGAAAACAGTCCCAGACCGAAGCTCCAATATTGGCGCCAAAGTTTGAGCTGTAGCGCCACATTGTAGTGTGTATCACCAGACATTTACTTAATTGTCTGGCGCCAATCACCATATTGCGACGCCAGTCCTGTCGCTTGGCCGATAGTTCGGATTATTTGTCGAGTCATCACCTAATGTCTAATTAATCAGTTTTCTGTTTAATTCAGTTAATTTTGCTGACAATTTTGCTTAATTGAATCAATGTCCGAGTTTAGGCACTAAGTTCCATGGTCTTACACAAGAGTCCAAACATGTCACTTACACTCAATGCACACACCAATACACATGTTTTGACCATGATTAAGAGAGTCTTGTGGGCGCGCTGTTTTTCGTCATTTTTTTTAAGGGGGGGTAAGTCGGATATTAATCCTCCAATAAATAATAATACTTAGTTCCCTAAAAAAATATGTACATTTTTCAAAAAAAAAAAAAAAAGTAAAAACCATAAAGTCAAGTTAATTCGAGTCAAGTAATTAAAACGCAAATTGGCTTAATTTACAGCACGTGGTCAAGAAAGGAAGGACGATTAATCAAAGATAACCTCTTCGTACAAGTCCAACTTTTCGACAAACCTATAGCCCGCAAGAGGAAAGCGAGAGTTATAATGGCAACTCAAGAAGAAGTCAATGACCTCAAGAATCAACTGGCTACTGTAACTGAGACACTGAAGCTTCTCGCACTTAAGATCGATGATCCCGTGAAACAACAACAAATGGACCTCATGCAAGAGAGCCTAAGAAAGTTGTCCAGCGACTACAAGTTTCAAGAACTCACATCCCAAGGGGTCTCGGTGGATAAAGATCTTCTTCCGCAGAAGTTCAGCGCCAACGACATCCCAAAATTTAGGGCAATTGACAACCCTTACTTCCATTTAAGAGCATTTGAAACAATAATGAGTATCAAGGGTATCGATAAGAAAGTCTTCCCATCTCTGTTCTCACTATCTCTCGAGATCGTTTGCCAACAATGGTTCTTTTCTCTCGAAAAAGAAAAGACCTCTACCTGGGAATCCATAGCAAACGCTTTCGTTGATAGGTGCAAATGCAACATTCAAGTCGAAACTGACCATAGAGAACTTGAAATCCTCAAACAAAAAGAGAATGAAGGCTTCACTGCTTTCTTTAACAAGTGGAGAGAAACCTCAGCTAAAATGATCGAGGTACCAAGTGAAAAAGAGTCCGTAAGAATGTTCATTAAAAATCTCCAAGAAAAATATTCCAAACATCTTAAATATCAAAATAACCTTCATACTTTTAAGGCCGTTTATGATATTGGGATCAATATTGAAGACGACTTAGTTAAATCTAAAGCTACCAACAATAGTTCCAACAGTGGCTGGAAGGGAAAGAAGAACGACAATCCTTCTTCTTCCAAAATCGCCCACTCAAATAATGTTAGCACCTTTAATCTAGGAGAAGTCCTCGCCATGAACAGTCAAGGACAAAAGAAACCATTTAGGAGAAATTTCACTCCTATTGGCATGAGTTATGACACCGCATTTGATCGATTAAATGCAAAAGGTCTTATAACTCCTATTAGACCATTCAGGGATCCGCCAATTGATAAGATATCGCCTAACTGGAACCCCAATGCACATTGCAAATATCACCAAGGTAGGGGCCATTCTACTGAAAGCTGTTGGAAGCTCAAGGAAGCTATCCAAGACCTAATTGACAATAACAAGCTGTCGTTGCCCCCTGCCAGTAAGAAGCCAAGTATTGACAATGCACCTCTAGCTAATACTTTGGCTATCTCCGATGAAGAAAGCGAAGTTGACCCCTCATCTCTCATTAAGCCTGTCAAAGCGACCAATGTCGAAGAAGGAAAAGAAGAGATCTTTTTCGATGTCGGAGATAACCTTCCGGAACCAGCAAACAAGGAAGACATACAATTGCTCACACTGTTTATGAGAGAGACATCGCAACTATTACGTGAAACTCTCAAAGTTGTAAACGAACTTCACAAGAAATACAATGAACTTCCATGTCCAAAGGAAGAACCTAAAAGAGAATTCACACTAGCGAAAACGACTTATGAGGCAAAGTATTTTCCTTTACAAGTCACCGAAAAACCCAAGAAGAGCAATAGGGTTTACACTACAATTGGGATCCCATATGCATAAATGTTTGAAATTCTCTCTGAGAGTGGCAAGGTCAAACCTCTCGAACCGAGACCATTTGAATCATTAAAAAGGATGGATAGATATTACTGTCAGTATCATCAGTCAGGGGAACACACCATAGAAAACTGCTTCAAATTCAAGGATGTGGTGCAGAAAATGATTGATGAAAAGGAGTTAAACCAAGTTCTACAAGAAGAGGACATAACTGTTAATGGAGTATGGGACAGTGATGAAAAAGATGTCTACCTAAAGGACATAGTGGGACCTTCACCTTCTATATCATACACCACAGACGACATTTGGGCTGAAGAAGACTCATCAATAGGCGTCCTCACAAGATCCGGGAGAATGCAACCTCCCGTTTCAACACAACCTATGCCTACTGTAAAACAAGTTCCCATACCTATCATCGAAGACAACGACATCGTTAAACAGTTTAAGAAGACAAAAGTTGAGATGAATGTATGGAAGCTTCTGGCAACATCTCGAGAACATAGGTTGGCTGTAATGAATGCCTTGGATAAAATCGGGATAGATTCTGACACCACTCCTGAGGGACTAGCTAACTTCCTCACAAGTGACCTCCCTAGTCCGATTAATCTAATCACCTTCTCTGATAAAGATTTACCCCTAGAAGGTGACAAACACTACAAGGCATTAAACCTCACAGTAGTCTGCAAAAGGATGAATGTTCCCATGACTCTTGTAGACAATGGATCAGCTATCAATATATGTCCACTTAGGACTGCGAGGATGCTCGGCATAAGGGATGAGGATTTAACTCCGTCCACACAAGGAATAAGAGCTTACAATAATACTCGTCGTCAAGCTCTTGGCAAAATAACCCTAAATGTGACGGCAGGAGCAATAGAACATGCTACTACTTTTCAAGTGGTAGACATCAAGGCCTCATTCAATCTGTTGTTAGGACGCCCTTGGCTCCATGACCCAAAGGCCGTCCCTTCATCTCTCCACCAACAAGTGAAAGCCATAGTTGGAGGAATTCCAATCACTATTGACGCTTCGCCGATGAGAATCAAATCAATAGAAAATCCAATCATCAATGTGGAGCACGACGAAGATGACGAAGACCTATGGGGCTTTAACGAAGAAGTCTCCTTAATCTAAGAGGATGAAAGGACATCTCTTTGCCACGACCCCCATTCCAACATGATTATCAACACCATGCTGAAGAAACAAGGACACTTCCCTGGGATGACCTTAGGAAAGAAGAAGGGGATAGCAAAATCGGTGGAGTCACCTAGCCTCCCTAAATTAGATACTTTCGGACTTGGTTTCGAACCGACTCGGAAAGATTTCAAGCGAGCCCAAGACAAGTTGAAAGCACGTAGGGACGCTCGCATTCAAAAGAAGGCAATTCCAATGGATCAATACCCTCTTATGCTTAATGGTCAGTTTATAAAAGAAGGAGAGAACTATCCATGCTATGAATTTCCCGAACCATTTGTCGTAAATGGCATACGGCAACCGGGATTCGAGATTTTCTTGGATTGCTACTTCACTGACGAAATCCTAACTCCCGTCCATAAGGAGAAAGCACCCCCATGCTTTGACTTTAACGTCATGGGATTACTATTTGGGCGAGAAAAGAATGAGCCAGCTTATGAGGAAGATAACTCCTCACTCATTCAAACGGTCCTACAAAGCGAAAACTTTGACCCCTCGAAGCTAATTACTCCAGCCGAAGGATCATTGCAAGGGTGGCGCAAGACTATCAAAGTGACTACTCCGAATGGAAGGAAGATATCAATCACGACAGGGCAAGGGCCGATGTTCAAAGAATCGTCAGAGTCAGAGTCCGAGTCAGAGTCTTTCCCTTTAGAATCTTCTAGGTCTTTAGCAATAATGCCTCCCCTTCCTATTTCTTCTCCTAGGATAGTTAGTGATCCAGTCCCTGAGGACATATCACTCTTTGATGTAATGATTTCAGAGTATAATAATACTTCTCGTTCTCCTTACTTCACGTGTTCTTCCCTAACCTAAGATGACGAACATTGCTTAGCTAACGATGAAAAAGATAAAGAAATTATTAAAGCAATGGAAACACTTGAAAAGAAAACACTAGTAATTGAAGAGACTGAAACAGTCGACATCTCGAATGATTCGACTCATAAAAGAGAAGTTAAAATCGGGATAACATTGAATAAACAAGAAAGAAGCGATTTAATTAACTTACTTAAAGAATTTATCGATGTATTCGCTTGGTCATATGAAGATATGCCAGGCATTAACAGAGAAATAGCTCAACACACTATACCATTAATCCCAGGAATGAAACCTGTAAAACAAAAGTTGCGTCGAATGAAACCCGACGTAGCACTTAAAATAAAAGAAGAAATTCAAAAACAAATACCTGCAGGTTTCATCAAGGTATCTAAATACCCCGAATGGGTCGCCAACGTCGTCCCAATTTCAAAGAAAGACGGAAGGATAAGGATGTGTGTCGACTATCGAGATCTAAAAAAGGAAAGTCCAAAGGACGACTTCCCTTTGCCACACATCGATATTCTGGTAGACAACACGGCAAATCACGCGCTTCTCTCATTCATGGACGGATATGCAGGGTACAATCAGATTCTCATGGCAGAAGAAGACATGGAGAAAACGACCTTTATCACACCGTGGGGCACTTACTGTTACACGGTAATGCCATTTGGGTTGAAAAACGTAGGTGCTACTTACCAACGTGCAGCGACTGCCTTACTCCATGACATGATGCACAAAGAAGTTGAAGTATATGTTGACGACATGATTGTGAAATCAAAGGACCGTCCAGGCCATCAAGTAGCCTTAAGGAAATTTTTTGAAAGGCTAAGCAAATATAATATGAGGTTGAATCCATCAAAATGTGTTTTTGGAGTCACCTCAGCAAACTCTTGGGATATGTCATAAGCTCTAGAGGAATAGAGACAGATCCAACCAAGATTAAAGCAATCATGTCGATGCCACCGCCCAAGACCGAGAAACAAATTCGAGGATTTATTGGTCGGTTGCAATACATAAGTAGGTTCATATCAAAGCTGACAACAATATGCGAAACAATCTTCAAAAAGCTCAAGAAGAATGTACCAATGATATGGGATGATGAGTGTCAAAAAGCCTTTGACAGGATCAAAGCCTATCTCACAAATCCTCCCGTATTAGCGCCAGCACTTCCCGGAATACCTCTTAGGTTATATTTGACGGTTACCAAATAGACAATGGGAGCCATGCTAGCACAAGAGGTAGAAAGCAAAGAGAATGCAATCTATTACCTAAGTAAGAAGATGCTCGAATATGAAACACGCTATACACAACTTGAGAAATTGTGCCTCGCTTTGGTGTGGGCCACAACCAAGTTGAGACATTACATGTTGGTGCATACCGTTTTCGAAGTATCCCGATTGGACCCACTCAAATATTTGTTCGAGAGATCAACACTCAATGGAAGTATTTCAAGATGGATAGTTAACTTAGCCCAGTTTGATGTGCGGTTTATGCCACAAAAAGCTATTAAAGGATCTGTGGTGTCAGACTTTCTGGTAGACTTTCCAATAGAAGACTCGACACCAATACAGGACAACGAATTTCCAGATGAAGATTTGATGGTCACCGAAGATGATACTTGGACCTTGTATTTCGACGGAGCCTCAAACCAAAAGGGATGTGGCGTCGGAGTGCTACTAGTATTACCTAAAGAAGAACACGTCCCAATCTCAATAAAGCTTGATTTCGACGTTACCAACAACGCTGCTGAATATGAAGCATGTGTGGTAGGCCTTGAAACAGCCCTGGCATTGGGAGTAAAGAAGTTAAGGATATTCGGAGATTCCTCTTTGATTATCAATCAAATATCTAAAAGGTGGAAAGTAAGGAGCGAAAGCCTAGCCCCTTACCAAACCTATCTGGAAACTCTTACCGATCAGTTAGAGAAGGTATAATACACATATCTACCTAGAGAAGAAAACCAATTTGTTGATGCCTTGGCAAGATTAGCCTTAATGGTTAGGATTCCCACGGAAATCGAGAAAATCCCTCTAACTATCGAAAAAAGGCATAAACCAACGTATATACATGCTATATAAGATGACGACTCGGTCCAAGACGAAGAAGAAGAACAAGAAGAAGAACCATGGTACACAAACATACTCAACTATGTCACTAATGGAGAATACCCTCCTCATGTTGACAAAAGAGCAAAACAAGCATTGAGACTTTTGGCTTCTCAATATGTACTCATAGACAACGAGCTACATAAAAGGGTACCTAAAGGTCGAGCTCTCCTATGCGTAGGAAAGGTGGATGCACAAAGAATAATGAGAATGGTTCACGAAGGAATCTTTGGAACCCATGTAAATGGCAAAATGTTAGTCTAGAAAATAATGCGAGAAGGGTATTATTGGACTACCATGAATAAGGACTGCCATCAATACGTGAAAAGATGCCCTAAATGTCAAATTTATGCCAATTTACAACATGTTCCTCCATCTTTGCTCTACACCTACACATCACCATGGCCATTCTCTACATGGGGAATTTACATAATTGGCAAAATCACTCCTCCACGGATAGGAGGCCACGAATTTATTCTAGTAGCAATTGATTATTTTACAAAGTGGGTTGAAGCGCAATCATACGCTAAACTCACTGCAAAACATGTAGCACTCTTTATCGAGAGAAATATCATTTGTCGATATGGAGTCCCACATGAAATGATAAGTGACAATGGAACTCACTTTCAAGCCGAATGTGAAGAATTGCTACACAAATATGGTATCCAACATCATCATTCGTCCCCTTATAGACCTTAAGCAAACAGAGCAGTTGAGGCAGCTAATAAGAATCTAAAGACTATCATCGAGAAAATGACAGAAAATTATAAGGATTGGCCTGACAAGCTCCACTTTGCACTGTGCGGTTATCGCACGTCAATCCGTACGTCAACAGGAAATACACCATTTTCTTTGGTATATGGAATGGATGTCGTACAACCTGTCGAACTAGAAATACCATCTCTACGCATTGCGTTAGAGAGTAAACTTGATGAAGTTGAATGGACTAGGGCACGATATGAAGAATTGATCCTACTCGACGAAAAACGATTATAAGCTCTACATCACACTCAGTGCTATCAAACTCGTATGGCTAGACATTTTAATAAGAAGGTCAAGACAAGAAATATCAAAGTAGGAGATTTGGTATTAAAAGCACTAAGGAAAAATGTTTTAGATCCAAGGGGAAAGTTTAGACCTAATTGGTCCGGCCCCTACATTGTCAAAACAATCCTGTCAGGTGGTGCAGCAAAATTAATTGATATGGATGGCAATGAATTCTCAAACATGACCAATCTTGACCAACTTAAAAAATTCTACCCATAATTACTTAAGTAGGACACTCAAGAGAGCTACGTTCGGCCAAATTCCTTAGGAAAGGGTACGTAGGCAACCCTTTACGGGTGCGACCACTTTATTATTCGACATCTCCGCGTTCCAGAATCAACAAAAAGTCAACAAAAAGTCAGCAAATTATTGGCGTTGCAGAACAGAGTCTGGCGCCGGCCATAAGCCGTTAGCGCCAGCCGATTGTATTGGCGCCTGGCGCCAAACCGCAATTACTGGCGCCAATACAACAGTAAAATCTAGGCGAATTTCGGTGTTTTTCGGAAAATTTTCGACTTCCGTACTCGAAGAATTTCTGGAAAATTAATTCTTTTTTTTATTTTCATTGCTTTAATAAAATAAATTTAAAGTAACAATTTAATTGAAAGCTGAAATTTCATTAATAAAATAAAATTACATTGTTAATGGAATTTAAATAAGGCTGAAATAAATTAACTTTAAATGAAAATTAACAATCTAATAAATCTAAAGCTAAGCAATGTTTTAATCTTTCTTCTCCTTTGTAGCTCTTTTCCAATTCTTTTCTGTTTCCTCCTCTTCATCCATTACTTTAGCTATTAGGCATCCTTTAGAGGACCTACATTCAATTTTGGAATAGATTGTTTCCCCTTCACCTAGCACCCCATGCTTCTTTTCCACCCAAGCCTTTTTGTCCGTGGTGTTAGCTTTCCTTTTCCCTTTATTTAGTAGTATTCTTCTTCTTAGGCGTTGTAGGTGTTTTGAATTTAATTCTTGCACCTAAGCGTTCTTTAGCCGGTGTCACCCTGTCACCTAGACGATTCTTCACATCGGTTCTACCCTGATCAATTGAAAACTTCTTCAGCAACCACTTCTTTACATCATTAGGTAAAGAAGGGGGAACCTTTTGGGTAATCACTTCCCATAAAGGTCTAGCACTCCAGTAAGTGTCAAATCTATCTACTTCCAGAGATACGGGATACTCATAGGGAGGACGAAGGTCCCCATAAGGAATATTTTGAAGCAAGCCGTATTGTCTTTTTACCCTGCAGGGATAATAATATGTTACACAAGACAAGCTTGGGAGACGGCATAAAGGTTGCTTGTTAACACCAACCATCCTTTCTATTTTCCACCATGGGATGACCCACTTGATAGCAAAATCACGTGATTCAAAGACTTTTCTCCACCCATGGCGCCCAATTTTAGGGATGCGCTTCTTTCTTCTCACGAAGCAAGTGGGAGTATATTTTTCAATGTCTTCCGGAGGGCTAATTAATCCTAGCCTCTCCATTAGCCACATCTGTAAAAAAAAATTGCAATGCAAATAAATCATTATTACAATATAAAAATATATTTTTTGATTTCTGTAATTAAAAATATTATTTTTCTACCTGTAATAAAATTGGAGAGCTGCGAAGAGGCACTTTTGGGTCCCTTTTCAATTCATCTAGACTAATCATAGTCTCTCCAACTATCAATGGCATTGGATTTCTCCCTGATTCAATTTGTTCTAGTACAGTGGTTATAATTGATTGACCCTCGTTATTTTTACCACTACTAAGACAATATTGATTGAGCATGCAAAATAAGAACGCCCTTCTTCTATATATATGAAAAGATTCAGAAAGAGGTTTATCAAAATAATAGCGCGCGAATTCTTTCAAGTTAACCACATTGCCATCTACTATTTTTGATAAATCCCTATCCTTTAAATTAAAGAAGCGTTCAAAATCCTTATAGTAATATGCATCTACTCTAGGGATTACTACCAGGTATTGCAGGGAAGCCTAAGATAGTACCAAATTCCTCTGGCGAAGGCCTAATTTCATCATACCCTATTCTAAAACAATGCGTATCGATATTCCAAAATTCTAAAGCGGTATGTATGAAGTCTATGTCTAAATCTACCCCTTTGATGCCATAAATTCCCCCCAAGTCAAATAAATCTAATTCTTTTCTTTCTCTAGCATTAAGAGATCGACACCATTCATGAGAGTATTGGGTGAAGGTTTTAGTGGCTAAAGACATGATTATTATTTTTTCTAAAGAGGAAAATAGTTTTTTCTCTGGAATTATGAGAAGAATCGGCTGAGCAGGGGGCTATTTATTGCGAGGAATTTTAATCAGAATAAAATACGGAGTCAGCGTCAATTAGCATCAAAGTCCCGACATTGGCGCCACCATCTAGCGCGTGGCGCCACACACTAAGTGTAGCGCCTGGCGCCACGCGCCACAGTCTGGCGCCAGCTGGCGCCAAGTCAGCAGAGAAGTCGCGCGTGCTCAGTTTGCGTTTTGATATTAAACTTGAGTCGGTTAATGACTTTATGGCCCCGTTTAATTTTTTCTAAATATCTTTTCTATCTTTTCTTAATTAATTAAATATAGCAATTATTTTTAATTAATTTTATTTCTTTGTTGGATTTTATATTAATTTTCAAAAAACCAGCATTTTTTCCGCTGTTTTTTCCTTTTTATGTTTTCTTTTTGGGGGAGAGAGTCGGATAATATCCTCCATCAATAATAAAAATGACGGAAATTTTGCGCAAGATTGTTATCACACTTCCCTTGCACACACTAACATGCACTAACATAATAATAAACAATCAAATAAATTTACAATAACATAGATAAATACAAAGTGTCTAAATAATGAGTCAAAGGCAAAAGTTCTATAAAAAAGTCAAAATAAAATACATATACAGAAACAAACTACGGCGCCGGAGGACATAGGCCCATCATGCCATAAAACTGCGCCGTACGAGGAGTCACCTCTCCACCAACTCCAGCCTCAGCACCAGCTCCAGTCTCCGTAGGAGGAGGAAAACTCAAGACAGGACCGCTCCAACCAAGATCAACCTGAGGCTGAGACCGCGGAGGCTGCTGCGATGACGAGCCAACCTCGTACATCCCACCACCTCTGAAAGCTGAGGTAGCCTCTCCTACCGCTGCAGCAGGAGCACCCTCATAAGAAGATCCTAAGCCCTCAGCAACGTCGGCCCGAGCAGCCTCAGAACGACCACCTCTACCTCCTGACGAAGTACGACGACGTCTCGAGCTAGACCTCGCCGGATCTCTCCGCCCCTCAGGCCTCGTACGGGTGTGAGAAGCGATAGGTTGACCCTGCAAAAAGGAATTAAATTAAAAACAAGGTAAAACTGAAGCCATAATGCAGAAGTAATAAATGACGAAAGGTTACCTCTCGGACACCGTCGTCCCGACGACAGGTAGCCGCGTTCTTCATCCAGACGAGCTGGCTCCGGAAGGCATCTATGCATCGTGCCATAGCCGAAACCACCTCGCGTGAGAACTGTCAGAAAAATAAGTCAGTGAAAATACATGATAACCGAATACAAAATTCTGAATTAAAACTAGGCCTACCCTGGTCTGGTGGCGAGGAATCGACCGCTCCACGAAGCGCTCGCCCTCGGGAGCCGGAGAAATCATCTCCTCGATCGGTCCGTATACCCCCTGGTAGTGAATGGACATACGGGGCGGCACAAACTCAGTAGGACCATCCTGATAAAACAGAAAGAAATCAGTAAGGTATTACTTGGGGGCTACTTAGCAAAAAATAAAAAGCTAAGAATCTTACCCTCACATCCTCAGCCGGTACAGGGGCTGGAGCTAATAAAGGTGGTAGCTCCTCGGCGTAACACCGCCCAAGGATCACATGGGACCGTTAGAGGGAACCAGATCCCTCGGCCATGCTCGACAACTGTCTCTCGTCGAACATATGACGTGGCGGAGGAGCTGGAACGACAAAAACATCGGGAGAGTGCTGTCTAGCAACTCTCTCTCCTAAGTTCACAACTGCTCCGTAGGTCCCCAGAAAATAGCGACGCTCGGCAGAGTACTGTGCAGCTAATCTAGGGACTGTCCAACCGCCCCACGGTCGGTATACTACATCTGGTCCCTATAAAAAGTACCAATCAGGCAAGAATATGTCTAAAACACCACAGAAGAGCAAGATAAATACTAAAAGTCGTACCGAGATGATCCGGCTCCGGACACGTGCAGTAGACATGTCCACATGGTGGCCGCACTAAGAAGCGCTCACCAGATATCCCCTCGGTGATGGTCTCGCCGGCACAACGGAAGGAAAATACTCGTAGAACCAGATCTACAAAAAGTTAAAAGCATGAGTAAATGCTAACTAATATGTAGGGCTAAACTTTACAGGGAGTAATGTTTACCTCTACGACCTTCCAGAAAGCAGACAAAGCGATGTTTGTCCTAAAGGACCGGTGACGACACGAGTCCCTCAGCGCACGAACGAAATCAGCGTAGGCCAAGCTGGCCCAGTCATAAGTCCCGATCCGCTGGAGATCACGGACAGCAGGGAGGTAGTAAAGCAATGCCCTACTACCCTTGTCAGGGGAGAATGTCCCTGACAACATCAGCACAAAGATGCGCACCCGCTGCTCTCGGCAGGAAGGTAGTAAAGCAATGCCCTACTACCCCTGTCAGGGGAGAATGTCCCTGAAAACAACATCAGCACAAAGATGCGCACCCGCTGCTCTCGGGTGGTCGCATCATAATCAAGAGTCGCTGCCAGCGTCGAGCGGTGAATCCCTCTAGCACTGAACTGAGTCGTCTCGACCTCAGCTCGGGCTTGAATAGCAATCGGCCCCAACAAATCCTCGACCTCTGAAGAAAAGACGTCGATCCCACCGTCGAACGACAGTGGTACAGAAGTAAACTCCAGTCCTATGATGAGACTGAAGTCTGTAGGGGTGACCATCATCTCACCCCAAGGAAAATGAAAGGTGTTGGTGGTGTCCCAGAAGAACTCCACCAAAGCGCGTACTACGTGGTGACCCCCGCTGGAGGCGACCATAGCCTCGGAGGTCTCAAACAGAGTAACTAGCCCGCAAGACTCCCATAAGAGTCTCGTCTCACGATCTCTGGCGATATGCATCCTATATAAATCGCCTAGACCATCACAGCCAGAGCCGTGATGCCGTGTCCTCCCAGGCTCGGTTCCCCGTCTCACCCTCTCAGAAATGTGGTGGACAGGGGCAAAGAACAACGTCTGCTCGTCCCACTCTGGGAGCCGACCAAGCGAAGTGGACGGTATGGTGTCGTCCTCCACGGGCTCATGCTCCCACCTAGTGTTTCGGGACCGTGAACCTGAGCCTCGTTGTCTAGCCATGCTACATTGTGCAGAATCATCATAAATTAAGGTTCTACAGTATCTAAGGTTTGCCTAGCCGCATGATACTATGTTCGCAAAATACAGAGTACGTAGTACTAAAACAGAGCACAAAATCAAATTGAGCATGACAGCATTTTTTCAAGCAATCAAACAATTTCTTGCAACACTATAGTGATTATTGTGACAAATTGAACAAGAATTGCTAGCAAAAACGTCAAGAACAAACCACATTGTTCTTCACGACCTTGAGAGGTCCAACAATGGCAGATTGCTCATTTCTTCACCAAATTGAGTCAAACAAGTCTTAAATTACTCCCAAGGCAATATATAATCATAATCAAACAATTTCATGGCATAAAACTTGATAAACAAAGCAAATTGAGCATCATTGAATTTGAATTTTCATGAAATTTGTGAATAAACATGCCAATAATTCATAAAAGCCGGTGTGGGTTTGAGGAAAACTTACATAGATCGGGAATATAGATGAAAAGAGCTTTGATTTGCAACAAATTTGAGCGAATTCGGTTGAGAAACGAGTGAGCAATGATCAATTGAAGCTTTCGTTTTCTTCGAGCAGCGTTCGCGACAAACCAAAGCAAGAAATGAACCGAAAACGGGAATTTAAAAAGAATCCCGTGCTGGCGCCAGTCCCTAGGCATAGGCGTCACAAAATGGGCTTAGCGCCTGGCGCCAACGCCAGCGCCTGGCGTTAATGCCATTAGGCTGGCGCTGATGGATTTTTAGCGACGCCAAAGCAGCCAGCCACCTGATGAGGTTGTGCTAGCCTTCTGCAATATATTTTGGGTTCCTTGGTACGCCAGTTAGCCTCTCCAAGCAATTTGACATGATTAAGTTATCGGCTTGATTACGTAAAGTGATCGACCTGATAAAAGATCGTCTCACTTAGCTTTAAGCACCTAAGCATTGGCTCATTAGCAAAAGGCACCGACATATAGGTTCAAGAGCAAAAAGCACCGACATATAGGTTCAAGAGCAAAAAGCACCGACATATAGGTTCAAGAGCAAAGGGCACCGACATACAGGTTCAAAGCAAAAGAGCGCCGACGTACGGGCATAGCGGAGGCAAAGTTCAGGCAAACTTTTAAAGATCAACAGGCGTGGATCTTCGGTAATTTCCTTTGGAAAATTATCGTATCAATGCAACTGAAGATTACTTCGAAAGAAATAATTTTCGATAGTATTCCCTTGGACGTGGAATATTGTCAATGCGGATGAAGATTATTTCGAAAGAAATAATTTTCGATAGTATTCCCTTGGATGTGGAGTATTATCATTGCGGAGGAGGATCGTTTTAGGCGAAGCATTCTTCTAATTTGGAAGCAGTTACAAGCGTAGCGGTTTTCAAGCGGGATGGCATTCTCTAGCTTGTAGGAGGTCATCAAAACAACAGTAAAGCAGCAACAATCGGTTACTTTTAGAGACGTGTGCTCGACGGTGCAAGATACGCGTTTCTTAACTCTTTTATCTGTTTAACTAATGCTAGTTTTGCAGGTATCGGCGTTACAAGATTGATTTAGGATCGCAGAACGTTCTGAATCATTCTCCGTCCCTATCGATACTTTGACTTTTGTTTTCGAAACTTGCGTTTCTCCAAACTCAGTCAAAGTGGGGGCTTCTGTAAACACCCATTTGTGTCTCCCCAAAACCAAACCCAGTGATGAGTGCCTTTCACGTTGAATCATAATCGAATGAAACGAAAGTGTGGAAAGATCTAGTGTTGCGGAAAGTTTTATTTCTTTTCTTTTCTCCCTGTTTTGGAAAACTTTATTTTAAGAAAAACAGCTAATCCAGTTTGGTTGATTAATGATATGGGTCCAATAATGGTGTAGTTGGATGGGTCTTGCAAAGACCTTTCCAACGATATATTATAAGCCCAATTCCGATAAATATTGAGGAAGTTATGGCCAATTTACTAAACTGGGCCCGGTTTGAGCTTTATGTACGACCCAATGATCTAGGGGAGGGCCTAATATGATTTATCATTCCTAATGCAAATAGGAATGGTTTAAGTCTTCTAGAATCTTCTAGAAGGTTCTTTTCATTCCTAATTCAATTAGGACTTTTTAGAGTTTTAATCAAGATCAAATAGCATTTTCGAAGAAATTATATTATTTTATCTTCCAGTACGGTAAACTTATCAGATTTTCGAAAACGCGTTGGAATTAAGACTGGCGTCCAACCCCAGGCCTTGGTCCTGGAACCAGGCTTGGCGCCAGGCGCTAGCCATTGGCGCCTGGCGCTAGGCATTGGTGCCTGGCGCCAGCTTGCCAAGGTTTGCGCTAATACTGTTTTGCAATCTTCAGACTCTGTTTTGTTAAATTATCTTTTTTGTCTGATTTTCTCTATAAATATCGTATTAAAAACTCCGTTTTGATGGATCAACTCTCTTCATTCACAAGTTTTCATTCACCAATTCTCCTCATTCTTGAGTATTCATCTACAATTCATTCATCATCTTTCATCAATTCTCAATAAACATTAATTCTTTAGCATTCAATTCTTTCTTGCTTTTTCATACAAAATTCCGCATTCACAAGATCTAGAAACACCTAGCCATATTCGAAGTTGCCTTCGCCCTAGACGTGAAAGGTTTTAATTTCTGAGGGTTTGGTCCCAAATCTCTCTTTCAATTATTTAATTTAATTGTTTTGATTATCATTTTTCCTTGAAGTTACTAACGTGTGTATTTTGTTATTAGAAAGAGGTACGGGGCATCCAAGTAAGTACTTTAATGTTTTAATTGATATTATGATGTAGAAATCATGCTTAGATTGTTATTTTGATTCCTAGTATCATGTCTAGGGTAACTTTAATATCAAGTATGATTAAAAGTATGATGCTTCCTATATTCTTCCTAATATTTATTCATGTTAGTATCATGTTAGGGTTAAAGATTTGAGTTTTATTGCTTAGTGACATGCTAGGATTTGTTATTGATCTTGTTAGTATCATGCCTAGGATCTTGCTATTTTCTTGCTTTAATATTAACATGATCATGATTATAATTTATGAATATTATTATTATTATTTTAATTATAATTATTATTGATTATTATTATGTTGCTTGGTATTTATTCTTTATCGTTTGATCACGCCTTTTATGCATGTTAAAGGGAATTGGTACTTGTAATCACGCTTAATAAGATAATTAATAATCTTGTTAGGGTTAAATGTGATTATAATTCAAGTGATCGCCAATAATAGTTTATTTGTGCATTAATATTCAACCAATATAGATAAACAGGTTTAGGGTTAATCCTATTGATTGTATGTTAGTCAGAAAGCGCACATGAATACGAGCAGAATAAAGTAGAGGCCTATTATTAGGGCAGGTTCAATCTCTTTTAGGTTGTATTTGTACCAACATCCCCGAACCCTTATTTGGTTCATGACCTTATGGAGTTGACGATCTCTTGGATCGTTAAGGGGTGTAACCTTCACCTCGTGAACGGTTTACAAGTTCCTTAAAAACTTGTTGGCGACTCTTTTGCTCTATCTTCTTCCCTTTTGGACGCCACCGTACTTTAGTGTATGATCACAGTGGGGTTCGAGCTAGTGGAATTTTAAAGACTTGAAATTATTCCCTACACGTCTTTGGAGGAAATTTCAGGCAATTTCTTCCAGTTGTCCCAAAGAGAACACAACGCGAAGCAATTGTTGCTAGCTTGGTCAATTCTACTCTGTGGCCGCCATTAATTAAGTTTAGATTAATAGAAAATATTTGGGCTAAACAAGATCCAACCTATGCAGCCTTTTTGCTTGCATAAGGAAATGGATAGTTATAGAATAGTGAAAATGCTCTTGTTCAGCTACCAGAAATTATATAGCCTTATGATGTTGTTGTAGCTCAAGATATGAAATTGACTTCAGTTGCTTTTCCAAAAATGGATATTCTTCCATTTAATGCTGATATATTCACAACCAGAGCTATACTCGCACCAATCAAAGATGATGTAGATGTTATTAATGGAATCTTGATAGCAAAATTTCCAGGTGAAGCAGTAGCCTACAAGAGTTACGATTAAATGATTAACGATAATTGCTCCATATATCCTACAGAATTATTAAATAAGTTTTGTCTTGGTGGCATGAGTCCCCATGAGCTTTTATTGAAAGTCAACAGTCCAGTTATATTGCTGCGTAACATCTTACCGTCATATGCTCTTTGTAATGGAACAAGGCTGATATGCAAAAAGTTCTTCCCGAATCTCATTAATTAAATGTGTTATTGTTGTTGCCTATCATAAAGGAGAGCATGTATTGATACCAAGAATTAAGCTAAGACCATCAGAGTCTTTAGCGTATCCTTTTCAATATCAGAGGAAACAGTTTCCTTGAAAGCTTAGCTTTGCAATGACTATCAACAAAGCTCAAGGTCAAATACTTAATAAAGTTGTTGTTTATCTTCTGCGATCATGTTTTTCACATGGTCAGTTGTAAGTTGCCCTTTCCCGAGCTCGACAAGCAGCAAATGTCGGTGTTATAACTGACAAGGATGCTGATCAGCCAGATCTAGGTCGTGTCAGAAATGTGGTATCCTTTATATGACTGGCATCATCTAGCTACATCGGTGAGTGATTTCTTTCCATTCCCTCTTATTGTAGTGCATTCATGTTTTGTGTAGTATTTTTATATTAGATTACCAGACTATCTACTTTTCTTTAAGTGATGAATTGATTGTTTTCCTGCAGGTTAGGCTCCTCAATAAATTGACTTTCTTTTTAAGTATGGCATAATTTACCAAACAACATAATAAGTTTTATTTAAGGTCTGGTATATATGCTATTAAAAAAATTTATGAACATATTTCATTATATTCTGGTATAATATCAGCCTCTATGAGTTACTAACATCTTGTAAATGGCTTTTTGTTTTTTTTATAGTGCTATAGGGCTTTTTTGCTAATCACAGAGCCATAAAATAATAGCTTATCTTTTGGGTTCTGCCTCATATCTATGTCTAAAACAGTCAACCAAACAACATCTCTAATTACCAAGCTACTTATATGTACTAGATAAACAAACAAGTTATTGTGATCAGTTTGAATTTTATGTATATATACTAAGCAAACAAACAAACTACTGTAATCAGTTTCAATTTTATGTAGATATATGTACCGCACATATATGCATTTTATAATACCCTTAATGCGTTACTTGTGTTATCTTGACACTAAAAACGAAAGCGTTGTCATTGTCACCTAAGAATTTGACAAAAACAGAAACTAGCAACAAATCTACTAATAAATCAAGAAAAATAAACTGTGTAATTTTTCTAAAAAAAAAAAAAATAGGATACTTTTGATTATCTACCACTACTTGTGGACAAAAGATAATGCAAAAGAAGAATTTGAGGGAAAAAGATGTTCTTAAAAATGACAAAAAGAAATAGAAAAAAAGTAAACAAGATATGGTCTATTATTACATATGGAGTGCGTGTGATAGGAACAATAATTTCAATATCATTTAAGGCCATATCACAAGGAAACTTACAAATCATAACATTTTAGTTACTTTTAGATATAAATAATACAATAAAAGATATATAGAAATATATATATGCAACCTAGGAGATATGGAGATACATTTGCAAATCTGTATTTAGATATTATGAAAGTACATCCTATATATCTCTAAAATATACAGTTCCCTATTTTAGAAGTAAGGTTACTGATTTTATGCAAAGAAATACAGCTGAACACTGTTACAGAAACAGTAAGGTTGAATTTTTCTTCTTCCTTTGATTTTATTTTAAGGTCACTTATATTATAAAAACACTAGACCTTATTGCTTTCTCATACAGCTCATTGTCTAAGTAGTATATATATCACAAATAGAAAACCAAAAAAAAAAAGGGCAAAACAAAAAATGCACAAGTAAAAAGAAGGTCATATTCTCAACCATCAGCACTAAACCCTCTGCTCTTTGACATGTATGATCAGCCTATACACTACTTCAATTTGTTGACTCTTTTACAGCTTATAAGTGTTATACTAATAAGCAATAAAACAAAATGAACTTATCTTTTGATGCGTGAACCAAACTGACAATAGCCGCGTCGTGGAGAACCACTGACCTAAAAGACGATTCCGCGCTACCTCCCGGTGCAGTAGACAGATGCGGTCGCCCTCCAGGATACGCACGGCGCCGGAGTTTATGTGCACTCACAAACCCGACTGGAACTCAGAATACTTGCCCATAAAACAGAACGAGGAGAACATGTGTTTAGATAATTTTAGAGAAGAGAGAAGACTGATTGTGTTGTGTGTTTAGACTGAGAAAACCACCGAGTATTTATAGGCTGAAGTGGAAAAACGGGAAGCATAAAAGGTGGGAAGAATCTGGCCAAGAAAATGACCAGATTAATTTGGTCAATTAACAACCGAGGCAAGAAACAAGGAATTAATCAGTCAGCTACAATCACGGAATTAATGACTGAATTAATTTCGTAATCCCAACAGTCAGAATAGAATAATCCCAACAGACAAAAAGGAATATTCTGTTTAACAAAGAAAGGGAAATAAAATTTCTCCAAAAAGATAACAAGGACCCACTCCCGCGCATCGCATTCCCCAAGTCCCGAGGCCCGAGCCCGACCCGACCCAACCCAACCCGGCTCGGCTCGGCGCGCGCACGTGTGTGTGTGGAGTAACACACACCTCCAACTCACTCAACTAAGTAGTGATAAAGCACTACAATATAAAAACAAGGAAACACCTCACTCCCCAATCAATGTGGGACTTTTTCTCCTCAATTGTTTTTCTCTCTCACTTTGTTTTTTTCCCAAAACTCTTGTTTTTATATCAAGAAATTCCAACAATCCCCCACAGGTTCGAAGATATGAAAAAGAGAGAAAGGAAAAATGAATTCTGGGCAAAACAAAACAATTGCATAAGTGTCAATGTCTCGCGACTTGAATTAACACATAGTGGACATCAAGCTATGATCCCTCACCTACCAAGTGACCTTCGTCTTGAACTCAATAGGGAGTTACGGACCCATCACTTTGAGCCACACAATTGAACATGTATAATATTCTGAAATTCCGCGAATAAAGGTGACGCATTATACTGGTCATACGTCCAGCCTGGATGCTCATAGGTGCTCTAGAGTATAAGCCCACGAAATACTCATAGGAAGCGGCCACAGTTCCACACCTAAGTAGGTGAACTCCATCAAGTGTGAGCTACAACACACCTCAAAAAATATGGATATGGGTTCATTAAGAGTCATATGCTCAACCTCCTTCTCATATGTAGCTAAGCACAAAACAAACATTTAGAGATGGACAAATAAACTAAAAATGTGCTTCCAAATTATTACATAATGTTCCCCTTTGAACTCATAGTGAGTAGGAGTTCATTATTTCACAATTCATACAACGGGCTTTAACCCCATCTCTTCCGATGTTTCTAAAACTAGTTTTTTACATAGGCCTTTAGTTAACGGATCCGCAATGTTCTTTTCGGACTTAACATAGTCCAGTGATATCACCCCTTCAAACAACAAATTTCTGACGGCTTTATGCCTCAGACGAATGTGTCTCTTCTTCCCATTATAGGCATGGTTGTGTGCAACAACAATAGCAGCTTGCGAATCACAATGAAGTGCAACTGAAGGAGCTGGCTTCCCCCACAATGGAATATCTGCAAGCATGTTCCTCAACCATTCTACCTCATGACCTGCCAATTCAAGAGCAATAAACTCATATTCCATAGTAGACATAGCAGTACAAGATTGCTTACAAGATTTCAAGGATACGGCTCCACCCCCAAGGGTGAAGACATAGCCACTAGTGGAGTTAACTTCATCATTATCGGATACCCAGTTGGTATCACAAAAACCCTCTAAAACTCCAGGAAATTTAATTTAGTGCAAACCCCAATCCATAGTACCCTTAAAGGTACCTAAGCAACTTCCTTAGAGCAATCCAATGATCACTGCTTGGATTATAAGTGTATCTGCTCAACCTACTAAAAGAATAAGTAATGTCAGGTCTAGTGTAATTCATAAGAAACATAACACTACCAATAATTCTAGCATATTCAAACTAATTAACTGGATTACTGTTTACGGTAATTTTACCCCGCCATGTGGTCCAATCAGAGGATGACACCTGTCAGTCTCAAGATGGCCAAAAGTGGACCAATCTCTACTTGACACGTGTCACTCCAGAAAACAAGGGAAAAAAGTCGGCCTTCAGGCCCAAATCTCGAGAAAGCCGCAAAGCGGCGCAGCCCACCACTGATTAGGGTACAGTGACCTAATCAGGGGCACAAATCCCAAAGACCCTATAAATAGGGAGATATCCCTCTTTTTGAGGGCACGTTTTATCATTTTATTACACATTTTACTCTTTGATAGAGACATCCTGAGCTTGGAATCCTAGCAGATCCCTACCTAAATTTCTGCACCTTTTTCTCCCTTCAAGTTACTAACTTGTGCGTCGGAGGCGGAGCGCCACCCAACTGGTGTCTCCGTTTGTTTTGCAGGTATAGCTCACCCTAGATCAGTATTCGTGTTGTAACTCTCCCGAGGGACAAATTAAAAACACCCAAAACATTTGGCGCCGTCTGTGGGGAGAGTACCTCGACGATGGTTCAAGAGTCTGTACCACCCCCTAACCGTCTGGACGATGACCTAGAAGTTTTTACAGACTAGGAGGATGAGGATCCTCAGCTCAAAAACTTTACAGCCGAGGATGGCTCGCTCAGAATCAAGAGCATCCGGCCCAGAGATATTCTGGAGCGGGGTGCCTCTCAGGCGGGTCCGAGCCGATCCACTAGGCAGCCGGAAGGGGAAACCCAAACGGCCGCTGGATCAACCCCTGTCACCCGAGACGAACTCATGAGATTCATGACAAGTTTCAAGGGTGAAATTAAAGAGCTGATCACCAAAAGCCGGGCTGGCCCAAGTAAAGGTCAGTCGGCGAAGAAGACTCCTCCAGAGAAGGGGAAGTCAGTCATAGACCGGCAGCCCACTCCTCATCCAAAGGAGAAGGTAGCCGGGACCATTGATTGGTCAAAAATTCTCTTTCCTGGGAAGAACACCAATAACACTCGCCGGACTCAGCAGCCGGTGAGAAGTAAAAAATCAACTCTTGATGCCCGGGAGATCATTAACCAGAAGAGAAACCAATCGCTGTCTGAGTCGGCTTCAACGTCAAACTTTCCAGACATATTCAACAATATTTTTGCAAGGAGTGCACTCTCCATGCATGAGAGCCAGACAGGCGGTAATACCGTCCATTCTGGCCCTCACATGACAGGAGTTGTACCGTATGTGCCTACTCAGGCTTACGGACAGTATCCTCCACACTTCATGCAGCCGACCTTCTTTGGAGGTTAGGCGGCATATCCAAATGTCCAGCCATTGGACTGGTAGCTTCGTCTGCTGCGCCTGGGTGAACAGCCTTCTGCGTTCACCCAGGAGATAACCAAGGCGGCCCAGCCGGCCAAGGTTAAGAATGTATTGGTTGGTACCTATGATGGTACCACCAATCCGGAAGACCACCTCATGGCTTACACCAACCTCATGTATCTGCAGGGGTTGGATGATGCCACTTGGTGTCGATGTTTCCCGGCTACATTGAAGGGCATTTCCCAACAATGGTTTGGTAATCTGCCAGCCGGGTCCATCGATAGCTTCAGGAAGCTAGCCTTCCTGTTTGCTTCTAACTTCTCAATGAACATCCCTGCTAAGAAAACAAGCCTTGATTTGAGCACTGTTAAGCAGGGAGAGAGAGAAGGGTTGCGCTCATATGTCAGGCGGTTCAATCTGATCAGAATTCAGATTCAGGGACTATCTGATGAGGTAGCTTTTACAGACTTTTTCAAAGGTCTGAGAGACGGGGCTTTAATCCTACAGGCGGCCCAGAAGGAGGCGAAAGCTACATTCAAGCTAACGACCTCTACTCGCCTGTTAGCCAGTCGGACTCTAAAAAGTCCGACAAGCAGAAAGACAACCGACCTGCTCAGCTGGCTAAAAAGAAAGAAGAGAGCAAAAGGAGAAAAAAATCTGGGCGGTTAGTGATTCTGACCAGCCGTCCCAGAAGAAGAAGAAAGAGTTTAAACCGTACGTCCCCAAGTACGATTTTAACAAGGACTGCAATTCCATCATCATGGAAATTAAGGACCGGTTGTCCCTAGAGAAGCCGAATCCAATGAAAAGTTCCATTCAATCAAGGAACAAAAATTAAATTTGCCAATACCATGAGGAAGTTGGCCATGACACCAACGACTGTTTCAGCCTTAAAAGGGCGTTGGACCGTCTGGCTGACAAAGGAATGCTAAAGTCCTATATTTCTAAGTCCCCAGTCGGAGAAAAATAGAAAAGCAAGGGTCAGTCCTCCAAGACTACCCCCCAGCCTGCTAGTAGCTCAGAAACCGACAAGGAGCCGGTCTACACAATAGCAGGCGGGTTCTCCTGTGGTGGCCCTACCATCCGGGGCACCAAGAGCCATCTTCCAAAGATGGACAAGATAAGGATGAGCAGGCATCTACAAGCACCTTCTTCTCAGACGTCTTGATTACTGAGAAGGATAAGGGCAGCGTCTGCCGCCCGCATGATGACCCGGTTGTCATTGAATGTAAGGTTGCCGACCAGCTGTTTGGACGGATCCTTATTAACACCGGCAGCTCATCAGACATCATTAGCCTCCGGTGCCTGCAAAAGCTGAAATACAATGTCAGCAGCATGCATCCGGTCACCCACCCCTTGGTTGGTTTTGGGGGTGGGATGGTCTACCCAGCCGGAAGAATTGACTTGCCCATCCGGCTGGGAGAGAAAGGCTAGGGACGACATATTTTCGTCAGATTCTTGGTCGTTGAGGAGTTGACCGCCTACAACATTATCCTTGGCCAGCCAACCCTCAACGTAGCCAAGGCAGTAATCATCCCGTCTATGATGCTCATCAAATATGAAAGGGATGACGGCTCTGTTGGTTCCTTGAATGGGGATCAGAAGACGGCTCGGGAGTGCTATCTTGCACCCGTCAGGGACAATGTGGCCCCAGGCGGTCAGGAACCAATTGACCTTGGCAATGTCAAGGATGCCGATCCAGCACCTGCCCCACCAGCAGCTGGAAAGAAAAGAAAGGCACCTCTGCTGGTGGAGGTGAAGAAGGAGAAAAAATAGCAATCACTGACTGGTGAACGGTCAGATGAGCTCCGTCCCCAACCGGCTGGTGAAAACATTGATCTCGTTCTGGATGACAGCCGTCCAGAACATACTGTAAAGGTTGGGACGGTTGCTCATGCTACTTTGGGTGCAGACTTGCACCTTCTGCTAAAGGAATTTAAAGACATTTTTTCATTTGAAGTGGAAGAGATGCCAGGCGTCAGCCCGGATCTTGCTGTCCACAAGCTCGCCGTGGATCTTAAAAAGAATCCCATCCGGCAAAAGAAAAGAAACCACGGTGAGGAAAGAAGTCAGGCGGCAGCTGCCGAAGTCAAAAAGCTGCTAAACGCCAGGTTCATCCGGCTTTGTAATTTTCCCGACTGGGTGGCCAATGTGGTCCTTGTTAAGAAACCGAATGGGACCTGGCGCATGTGTGTTGATTACACAGACCTCAACAAGGCGTGTCCAAAGGACAGTTCCCCGCTTCCAAAGATCGATAGTCTGGTCGATTCTACAGCCGGTCATGCCTTGATGAGCTTCATGGATGTCTACTCCGGCTTCCATCAAATACCCCTGTGGAAGAAAGATCAAGAGAAGACGGCCTTCGTCACTGATTAGGGGTTATTCTGTTATACTGTGATGTCGTTTGGCTTGAAAAATGCGCCTGCCACTTTCCAACGGATGATTAATACTGTCTTCATTAATCAGATTGGGAGGAATGTGGAGGCGTACATTGACGCTATGATAGTCAAATCCAAGCTCCAGATGGATCACCTTGCTGATCTCCGAGAAACATTCACCACCCTCAGGCGGCATAAGGTTATGTTAAATCCTAAGAAATGCGTCTTTGGTGTTGAGTCTGGGAAGTTTCTCGGATTCCTGATTGATCAAAGGGGGATAGAGGCTAACCCTGAAAAGATACAGGCGGTGATAGACATGAAGTCACCTCGTTCTGTCAAGGAAGTGCAGAGACACACCGGCTGTCTGGCCGCCCTGGGGAGGTTCCTCAGCCGGTCAGGCGACAAGTGCCTCTACTTCTTCCAAGCAATCAGGAAGAAGACCAGATTTGAATGGGGGGATGATGCTGAGACGGCATTCCAGAGGTTGAAAGAGCATTTACATTCTCTACCTAGGTTGGTCAGTCCTTTACCTAGGGAGACGTTGTACATGTACTTAGCCGTCTCAGATCATGCCCTCAGTGTCGTTCTCCTTGCTGAGCGAGACGGCGTGCAGCTCCCAGTTTACTTCATTAGCCATGTTCTTAAGAATGTTGAACTCCGGTATCCCATGGTTGAAAAATTTAGCCTTGCTCTGTATATGGCTTTCAAAAAATTGAAGCCCTACTTTCTGGCACATCCGGTAGTGATTTACACCGACCAGCCACTCAAGCGGCCAATGTTGAAATGGGCTATTGAAATGCAAAGCCTTGAAATCACTTACCAACCAAGAAAGGCAGTGAAAGGTTAGGCGTTTGCCGACTTCATTGTTGAAATGACCCGTCCGGTGGCTCCGGATAATCTTGATCAAGTTTGGAAAGTGTATGTAGACGGGAGCTCTACAAAGAACGGTTGTGGTGCAGGCGTAATCTACGATTCTCCTGAAGGGGGCAAATTTGAGTATGCACTACGCTTCAAATTTCAAGCCTCTAACAATGAGGCGGAATATGAAGCCCTGCTAGCCGGCATTCGCATGTGTAAGGCGGCAAGGGCCATGAAAATTGACGCCTACTCTAATTCTCAATTGGTTGTTAGCCAGTATGAGGGAAGCTACGAGGCTACTCTTCCGGCTATGATTAAATACCTTCAGGCAGTCAAAGAAGAGACCAAGGCACTTGAGGAATTCCGGCTGAGTCAAGTGCCTAGGTCGGAAAACAATCAGGCGGATGCATTGTCAAAACTGGCGTCTTCCGCCTGCCATGATACGCCTCGGTCAGTCTTCTGGGAAGTCCTTGAAAAGAGAAGCATCTATGAGGACCCCATTGGAATTCTGGACCAAAACTCTACCAAAATGGATGGCATCCGGGCCTACCTTTCAAACGGCACACTTCCTGATTCGCCATAGGAGGCAGCCGTCCTGAAAAAACGAGCTGCAAGATTCGAGTTTAAAAATGGAGAACTCTTCAAGGCGGGGTTTCTGAAGCCTTTGTTAAAGTGTGTCACCCCAGAAAAGGGGAAAGAAGTTCTCGAAGACTTGCACTCGGGATTCTGCGCCTCTCACATAGGCGGCAAGTCCCTAGCCGTCAGAGCTAGACGACATTATTTTTGGCCCACTCTTGAGGCAGACGCCAAGGAGTTGGTAAAGAAATGTGACAAGTGCCAAAAATTTGGCAAACTCATTCACCGCCCGGCTACTGATCTGACGGCCATCCACAGCCCAATCCCGTTTGCAAAATGGGGCATGGAAATTCTAGGTCCTTACACGCCTGCTCCAGGCGGAAAGCGCTACATCTTGGTGGCTGTGGATTATTTCACCAAGTGGGTAGAAGTTGAGGCGGTTAAAAATATCAAAACCTCAGACGTGATTTCCTTCATCTGGAAAAACATTATCACCCGGTATGGGGTACCTATGTCTATGGTGTTTGATAATGGTCCTCAGTTTGAGACGCCTCAGCTAAAAACTTGGTTGGGAGATCAGGGGATCTCAAGCTATTTTGCATCTGTTGGCCGGCCCCAAGCAAACGGCCAAGGTGAAGCGTTCAATAAACTCATCTCAGACGGCATTAAGAAGAAAATAGAAAGAGCCGGTGGCTTATGGGCAGAAGAGTTAATCCATGTCCTATGGGCCATCCGGACAACAACAAAAGGGGTAACCGGTGAAACCCCATTTCTCATGGTTTACGGTGCTGAAGCCGTCTTGCCCATCGAACATTACGAGCCGACCCTCATAGTCATGCTATATGATGAAGAGGCAAATTGGGAAGCAATGCGCTTGGCATTGGATTCACTCCCAGAACGGAGGGGCAATGCCGCCTTGCGTCATGAGATTTACCGTCAAAGAATGATGAGAGCCTACAACAAAAAAGTACACAAGCGTCCTTTGAAAGTTGACGACTTAGTGTTACGAAAAATGGAGGCAACCGGTAGGGCAAATGAGCTGGGGAAGCTAACCCCAAATTGGGAAGGCCCCTACCGGATCTATGAAGAAGTAAGGGATGGCACCTACCGCCTGGAAACTCCAGACGGCAGGCGTCTGCCTAGAACTTGGAATGTAGACAATCTAAAAAAGTACTACTTCTGAGATTGTAATTGTAAACTTTTTGTAAACAGTAAATCAATTAATGAAGATTCAGACTCTGTTTGCAAAATTGAGTTATTGTCTGATTATCCATCCGGGTAATACCCAGACGGACTCTTCATTTACCTAACTAAGTTTGATACTTAGTAAAGGTTACATCTGATGGACCGCCTGGGTAATAATCAGATCCCTTGTTTATTTAAGTTTGATACTTTGTTTATTCAACTGCTTGATTATCCGTCTGGGTAATACTCAGACGGATTCTCCATTTATCTAACTAAGTTTGATACTTAGTATGATCAAACATTTGTTCATTTAACTAAGTTTGATACTTGGTATGATTTAATAATTGCCTATCCGTCTGGGTAATACCCAGACAGACTCGTTTGTTTAAAAAACTAAGTTCGATACTTAGTGTAAATTCAATACTTTGACTAAAAACTAAGCACAAAAACGTTTAGTGGTTATACAACCGGCCTCAAACAAGACCAGAGGCTAAAATGGCTGGATGGTTGCTCATTTTATAAAATCGCCTGTCCCAACATAGACAAAGGCGTTTGGCGACATCCCTCCGGGTGCAATCGTCGCAGAGAGCAGTATTTGTCGGTTCTACGTACCCATGCAGACGACAAAAATTGAACGACCAAATTGGTCAACTCATAGCCGTCTGACCAAAATTACATGTGCAGAATGATCAAGTTGCCGAATATCGAATGCCCTAGGGCATCAGTCGATCACCGTCTGAAGATCTCACTTGGTTATTTATTCTAAAATTGCAATTCCTACCTCAATTGGGGCAAAGGAGTCGTGCAATGGCTATGAAATCTCTACCAAGACGGATAAGCACCGTCTGGGTAATGACTGGAACGCCTGTTGGTGTACGGCTGTGCACTTGGTTTGGGGCAATCACTATTGTGATTGATTGACTTGCAAACATATCATGCTCTTTACATCATCAGACGTTTTCTAGTCAATCAACCAACTCCACTTGAAACCAACCACACAGCCGTCTAGGGGCAAGGACAGCCGGACTATTGATTAGTTAGGCAAAAATGAAAAATCGCCGCATGCTTTTGATAAGTTAGGGAAAAATGAAAAATTAAAAATGATCAAAACTGACTCAGTCGGTGCATTTCATAAAAACCAACCAACCAAACGATTGTGATGGATCAAATGTTAAACGGACCTCGTCCGGGAGAAAGAGAAATTGTTAATTAACCCGGCTCCTTAGCCGGTAAATACAAATATACTCGGCACGCAGGCCGGAAAAAACAAGTTTTGGCATACTGCCGCTGAATAAAAGAAAGACAAAAAACAGAGACTGGCATACTGCCGCTGAAAAATCACTTCTGGCCTGCAGACGGCTCCTCCTGGTCCTCCTCATCATCATCTGAGGGTTTCTCCTGTGCTTCACCCGGACCAGGCAGCTGAGGTACGAGAGGCTCATTGTTGGCATAAACCCAAGCGTCAAAGGATTCAGGCTCTGGGTCACCCTTCTCTCTCAGGTACACCACGTCCTCGGCGTACCTGTGAGCCAGTGCCCAGACGCCATAATCCGCGTCCGGGTACAGGGCAGCCTAGGCGATCTTCATCCGGGCGTCATTATTAGCGTCACTCTCAGCAACTAAACGGTTTTGCTCTGCCTCCAAGGTTGCTGCAATGTTTATCTGAGCCTGAGCAGCCTCCTTCTCTAGTTTTTGAACCTTGGTCTTTAGATTGGTGTTCTCTTCAGAAACACCCTGGAGATTGCCAAGGTCCGTCTGGGCCTTCTTGAGCGCCTCATCAGCCTTTTTGGCACTCTCAGCATCCTTCTTCTAGGCCTCCTCCGCCTCCTTCCGGCCATCTCAGCATCAGTCGCCCGCTGCTTGGCCGCCTCCAGATCTTACTCCAGTTGCTGGATTCTAGACGCCTGTGTCATAATGATTGCTTTAGTTTCAAGTTCATTTACGATAGTTGCGTGTAAAGCAATATTGTCAGCGTCTATGGCGCACTTCTTGGCCCTCTTTACCTCTTCCCGTTTGCGGGAATAAGGACGTTTAATTTGAGCCCGTCCACCCGCAGCATAGCCTGTAGAAAAGCAAGCGGTGTGAGTATTACAGGCGGGATAAAACACTTGGAAAAATTAAAATTGAATTGACAAGTTTCTTACCTCAGCCAGAAGGGATAGAATGCATTCAAGATTGAACGTCTCTATCCTAGGGATACTATCTTTATGCCTCTTCCGGACGGCTTCCATCATGGCCTTGGCGTGCTTCTGGACGTCAGGCCAGCGGGGAGATTGATCTGCACCACAATCAATACGTGATGAGTGCGAAACTAAGGCAGCACCTATTTGTTGTCGACCGTCTGAAGATGACGTCTGTTGAGAGTGGGATTTCACCCGCAAAGGCCACCCCAGCTCAAGCGGGGATTCAAAAGGGTTCTTACCTTCAGAGCCAGCCAAGCGGGAACCGCTTGCAGGCGTGGAGAACCCCCCGGTCGCTGTTACGAGGTTAATGAGGCTGAGGCCAAGGCTGCCACCTACCCTCTCGTTACGCCCCGCTATCCGCATCTGCTGATGCCCTGTTGAGGCGCCAGGAATTGACGCAGAGGTGGATTTTTTTATTTTGTTGAGAACGGCAGGGGTCTCCTCCCTAGCCCATTTGAGTTGTTTCTCAAACGAATTTCCAACCTCTCCTCCCTGCAAAAATAACCAAAGTTAAGGTTAGCATCTAGGAAAAATGATTTTAAAAGATCAACTTATGAAAGGGTCAGGCGTTTGTTACCTTGGCCTTGACCTCAGCCGCAGCCTTCTCCGCAAGCGCCTTGCGGATGACAGCAGAGGATCGCTTTGGGGTTTTCTCCGTCTGCAACATGTTTAATGCTTCTTCTGCAAAATGAAGGAAATTGGTCAATATCCTAAATCAATTCTAGTAAAAATCTACTACAGACGGATATAAACTCATGCGCATACGTTTGGAAAACATGTGCCCTAGCCCGCAGGCGGCTAGGAAGCACTCGTCCCTGAACCAGGCGCTCTTGGGGATCCAGTTCTTGGGGACCTTTATTGTCTCCCCGGTTGACAAGGTCGTGTCTATGAGGCCAAAAAAGTCTACCTCAATGATCTTGTAAAGTCTTCCTCTAGAACCCGGGGAAGAGCACACTTCCGGCCCAACAAGTTGGGCTTCTTATTGTGCAGACGGAATTCATAATTCTCCCGTCTGGTTGGAGCTGACATCAGGAAGAACCTGTGCTTCCAGCCATTGAATTTTGAGACCTTGTCCAAGGTCATCATATATTGGGGCTGCGTGGTTAGAGTGTACCACGCCCTCTAGACGCCTGGGCTTCTGCTAAGATAATGCATGCTAGAAAAAGCCTCCCAGCCGGGGTTAAGCCCTTGAAACTCGCAAGCGGCAACATACCCCAGAATGTTTGTCCAAGAGTTGGGGGTAAGTTGCCAGACTCCGAGGCCGTAGCCTCTCAAAATAACCTTCACCCATGGTGAAGGGGAAAGCGGAGACCAGCCTTGAACGCCGCCTCATAACAGCCGAAATAGTTGTTGGCGTTCTCTTGATTGTCCTCCCAGGCGACGGTACCATTCTCAGGCGGCACCCGGATCCTATACCCGTCTCCAAGCGGGTGCATTTTAGTGAAATTCTTCAAGTTCTCCTCCATTTGGATCCGCTCCTTGGAGGAGACGTGGATGTTGAAGGGATCATCCTTCCCGTTCCACTTTTTCCTTTCTTCCTCCTCGCTATCCGGAAGCGGGGGTAAATCGTCACTACTCTCAGAGGTAGAGGCGGAGCTGTCGCTCTCCGTCTCCTCCTCACTTTGACCCAAGGGGGCAGAGACGGCCTCGTCGCTGCCTTGGTCGCACTCTTCCAAAAAAGAGTCAGCAGGGGTTGAAGGGGCGCGCGGAGGGGATCTCTCAAGAGCCGTCTGGTCACCCTGACCGGACGTTTCTCCCTCAGGCGTTTGGCCACCTGAGCCTTCGCTCTTGTAATTTGGATCAGTCGTCGTCTACATTGTCCGAGCCATTGTGTCCTGCACAGACACGTAAATGGTCGGAATCCGAGGCAAAGGGTGGTCCCAACACCCCGAGACGGCACACCTAGTCCTAGACTCAGCCGTCCCTGGTGACTGGCTGGACTCTAACCTAGGTCGTGCCGTGTGTGTTGGTGATGCATCCATTTATTGCAAGAAATATGTACAAGCGGTGAAAAAAGAAATAGAGCTGAGAGAGGCAGAGACGGTACCTTATGAAGAGATATCTGAAACTAGGCGGGTCCGGCTGGATCTCTGGAGGACGAGCTTTCTTGCTTGCGCCTGACTCAAACGGATGGCTTCTGCTCTCTCAAAGTTCTCTCTAGAAAATTTTTTTGTAAACGTACCAAAAATTATGAGGGTAAACGGCTATATATAGAAGGTAAATACGGGGGCATTTCCGTAATTTACCCGGAAGGTGAACGGTTACTCTTTAATGGAAAAAATTACCGCCAATCGGAGCGTGACACATGTCACAGATGCCACGTGGCGTGCCACGTCACAACTGTGAGGGGCAAATGTTTAGGGTAATTTTACCCCGCCACGTGGTCCAATCAGAGGATGACACGTGTCAGTCTCAGAATGGCCCCAAGTAGACCAATCTCTGCTTGACATGTGTCACTCCAGATAACAAGGGAAAAAAGTCGGCCTTCAGGCCCAAATCCCGAGAAAGCCGCAAAGCGGAGCAGCCCACCACTGATTAAGGTATAGTGACCTAATCAGGGGCACAAATCCCAGAGACCCTATAAATAGGGAGATATCCCTCTTTTAGAGTGCACGTTTTATCATTTTATTACACATTTTACTCTTTGATAGAGACATCCTGAGCTTGGAATCCGAGCAGATCCCTACCTAAATTTCCGCACCTTTTTCTCCCTTCAAGTTACTAACTTGTGCGTCGGAGGCGGAGCACCACCCAACTGGTATCTCCGTTTGTTTTACAGGTACAGCTCACCCCAGATCAGTCTTCGTGTTGTAACTCTCCCGAGGGACAAAAACACCCAAAACAATTACCATTATTTTTCTTTAGGTGGAAACTTGGGTCATAGGGAGTCTTAACTGGATCGGCATTAAATTAGTCAAACTTTTTAAGAAGTTTTTCAACATAGTGTGACTGATTAAGACAAATGCCATTTGGAGTCCTTTTGATTTTAACTCCCAAAATCACATATGCCTCACCCATGTCTTTCATTTCAAAATTCGAACTCAAAAATTATTTTGTCTCATTTACACGATCCAAGTTAGTCCCAAAAATCAACATATCATCCACATAAAGACAAATAATTACACAACCATGATTATCATGCTTAAAATAAACACAAGAGTCACCTTCATTAACATGAAAACCATTACCAGTCATAGTCTTATCGAATTTGTCATGCCATTGCTTTGGAGCTTGTTTAAGCCCATACAATGACTTGACTAACTTACAAAACTTTTCCTCTTATCCTTGAACAACGAACCCTTCAAGTTGGACCATGTAAATCTCCTCATCCAAGTCACCATTCAAAAATGCAGTTTTGACATCCATTTGATGAACAACAAGATCAAAAATGCAAGCAAGAGCAATTAAAGTCCTAATGGTTGCAATTTTAGTAACAGGAGAGTAAGTATCAAAATAATCAATGCCAAACTTTTGAGTAAAACCCCTTTCCACTATCCTTGCCTTATACTTGTCTATGGATCCATCGGCCTTTAACTTTTTCCGAAAGATCCATTTACAAGTAATGGGCTTACAACCTCTAGGAAGTTCAACCAATTCCCAAGTGTTATTATTGAGAATTGATTGTAACTCACTATTAATTGCTTCTTTCCAAAAAAACAGCATCAACTGACCTCATTGCCTCATCATAGGTTCTTGGATCATCTTCCGAAACAAAAATATGCACAAAATCATCATCAATTAAGGAAGATTCAAATAAATAGGAAGCAATAAAATCAGGACCAAAACTGTTTTCCTTTCTTGTCCTTTTGCTTCTCCTTGGCTCCAAAACAGAATCATCGTTAGTAATAGGAGCATTAGCAATAGGTAAACTAACAGAACTACTAGCATGCAATTCACTATCATTAGAAGGAGACATTTTCAAAGAAAAAATGTTCTCAAAGTACTCAGCATCTCTTGCTTCAATGATATGACCACCTGCATAAGAGTTGTTAGCACCTTTAACAAAGAAACGATAAGCTGCACTTTGATAAGCCTGGCCAATAAAAATAGCATCAACAGTTTTGGGACCAATTTTATCCCTCTTGAAACTAGGTATGCCTACTTTTGCTAGGCACGCCCACACTTTCAAGTATTTCAGGTTTGGCACTCGACCCTTCCATATTTCGTATGGAGTCTTGTCAAGCTTCTTGTGAGGAACCCTGTTCAAAACATGACAAGCAGAAAGAATAGCCTCCCCCCCCCCCACATGTTATTAGGAAGCCCAGAACTAATAAGCATAAAATTCATCATATTCTTTAAAGTTCTATTTTTCCTTTCAGCTATACCGTTTTGTTCGGGTGAATAGGGAGCCGTCGTCTCATGAACAATGCCAATTTGCTCACAAAATGCCTTAAGAGTGTCAGCGCTGTACTCACCACCCCTGTCACTCCTAACCCTCTTGATCTTTTTTCCAACTAGTTTTCTACCTCAGCTTTATATTTGTGGAACATTTCCTCTGCTTCGTCCTTAGACCTGAGAAGATAAACCATGCAAAAACGTGAACAATCATCAACAAAAGTAATATAATACTTTTTACCCCCTCTACTTTCGTGATTATTAAAATCATCTAAGTCACTATGAACAAGTTCTAGTACTTCAGTCTGTCTATCTACTAATTTAAATGGCTTCTTAGTAAATTTGGCTTCAACACAAACTTGACATTTCAAAAAATCAGTGTTAGAAAAACTTGGAATCAAATTTAAGTGTTTAAGCCTTTTAACATAATCAATATTAACGTGACCTAATCTAGCATGCCATAAATCAATAGACTCAGCAATATAAGCAGAAGAAGTACTAGAATTCTTATTCATAGTGTCAACTTTAACATCAAGAGTAAAAAGCCCCCCATTACAAAAGCCCTTCCCCACAAATTCCCCATTGCGAGTAAGAACTAATCTATCAGAATCAAAGGAGAGCTTCAGTCCAGCTTTCATGAGCAAACTGCCAGAAATTAAATTCCTGCGCATTTCTGGAACATGCAAAACATTAGTGAGAGTAAGCAATTTTCCAGAAGTGAGAGTGAGAACGATCTTCCCTTTTCCTTGGATAGAAGCAAAAGCTGAGTTGCCCATGAAGACATTTTCACCTTCAACCTTGTCATAGGTAGTGAACATGTTCTTGTTGGCGCAGATGTGCCTAGTAGCTCCAGTGTCAACAATCCACTCAGCAGCATTACCTGTAAAGTTAGCTTCTAAAACAACAGCAACAATAACGTATGAATCCTCAATAAGATTTGCTTGACTTTGCCCATTCTTCTTCTTGACCCTGCAATCTTTAGCCCTGTGACCAGTCAAACCACACTCATAACATATTCCCTTAAACTTGTACTTCTGAATTTTCCCATTAGGCATAAGGTTACTGTTTTTGGCTTTGGACTGGTTTTTTGATTAGGGTTCAACAAGGTTGGCTTTGGCAGAAGAAGAGGAAGGAAAAACAGAAGGGGTTTTGTCTTTGATACGGTTTTCCTCCTCGATTTTGAGGTGGGCAGCAAGTTCCTCTAAGGTTAGGTCTTTCTTTTTGTGCATGAGTTGGTTACGAAAATCCTTCTAAGAGGGAGGGAGTTTCTCAACCAGAACAATAGCAAGGGTAGTATCACAAATAGACAGACCTTCAGCAGCCATATTAATACAAACACTCTCATAAGCATGAATCTGATCAATAATAGGCTTATCATCAACAACTTGAAAACTTAACCACTTACTAACACAATAACGTTTAGTACCAGCATCATCAGTTCCATATTTTTTCTCTAAAGCATCCCAAATATCCTTAGCATGATAAAAACCCATATAAATATCCAACAGACTATTCGACATATAATGCAACAACATGCCCTTACAGGTTCTATCATCCTTAGCAAACTTAACATCACTTTCAGACAAATTATCCTTATCATCAGGTTCAACAATATCATCAAGAACATATGCAACATCAATTTGCTTCAAATAAAAACGCATCCTAACAGCCCAACGTTTATAATTCTTTCCATCAAGAGGTTCTAACTTAGACATATCAGGAATCAGAAACTTGGAAGCCATAGTCATCTTTTAGATTGTTATACTAATAAGCAATAAAACAGAATGAACTTATCTTTTGATGCGTGAACCAAACTGACAATAGCCGCGTCGTGGAGAACCACTGACCTAAAAGACGATTCTGCGCTACCTCCCGGTGCAGTAGACAGATGCGGTCGCCCTCCAAGATAAGCACGGCGCCGGAGTTTATGTGCAATCACAAACCCGACTGGAACTCAGAATACTTGCCCAGAAAACAGAACGAGGAGAACATGTGGTTAGATAATTTTAGAGAAGAGAGAAGACTGATTGTGTTGTGTGTTAGACTGAGAAAACCACCGAGTATTTATAAACTGAAGAGGAAAAATGGGAAGCATAAAAGGTGGGAATAATCTGGCCAAGAAAATGACTAGATTAATTTGGTCAGTCAACAACCGAGGCAAGAAACAAGGAATTAATCAGTCAGCTACAATCAAGGAATAAATGACTGAATTAATTCCGTAATCCCAACAGTCAGAAAAGAATATCCCAACAGACAAAAAGGAATATTCTGTTTAACAAAGAAAGGGAAATAAAATTTCTCCAAAAAGATAACAAGGACCCACGCCCGCGCATCGCATTCCCCAAGACCCAAGACCCGAGCCCGACCCGACCCGACCCGACCTAGCTCGGCTCGGCGCGCGCGCGTGTGTGTGTGTGGAGTAACACACACCTCCAACTCACTCAACTAAGTAGTGATAAAGAACTACAATATAAAAACAAGGAAACACCTCACTCCCCAATCAATGTGGGACTTTTTCTCCTCAATTGTTTTTCTCTCTCACTTTGTTTTTTTCCCAACACTCTTGTTTTTATATCAAGAACTTCCAACAATAAGTTAGTTTTATTAGAAGTTATTGCTTACTGAAAATCCATAATAGATTGCATATGTGCTAGCATTTAATATTTTAACAGCTCTAGCTATAATGTAAAAATAAAAATAAAAAATAAAAAAGTCATTATTTGTCGAAAATTTTCATATTTACTACCAGCCAAAGCAAGGTATTTCATATTTGCTACCCCTTTAAAATTTTATTTTATGTTACTACCACTGAAACTGACTAACTGTGGAAATAACTACCACTTAACGGATTCTGTTAAAGAATCGTTAGTGGAGCCCACCCAATTAACTACCTCCATCTAACTCTTTCTCTCTCCTCGTAACTCTGTTCTCATTCTTTCTCTTCTTCCATTAATTTTTCTCAACCTCCATAATTGACCAAGGTGAAGTCTTTTTTCCCTCTCTCTCTAACTTATCTTCAGATCTAGGGTTTTGTGTGCGTGGAAGAACTGGATTGAAGGAAGAGGTCCAACTGGAAGCAACGTCATCTTGTTTGCTGAAGTGGAAGCTTGAAGAATCTTCTGACATCAATTGACAGGTAAGAGCTCCTTTTCGTAGTTGTAGTGGTCCAACAAAGCATCAATGGCGGTGAATTAGCAATTAAATACTGTTATTGTGGGCAATTTAGACAATATTGTTGTTTTATTAAACCCTAAATTGTTGCGCTAACTTAAAATAATCAGTAATTGTGCAATTAATTAAACATGTTTGGGTATACAATCATTGTTTATGCTGTATTTGTTTTACATTGTCAGTTTGTGCTCTATTATGGTTGAATTTAAAATTGATTTTTGTATGGTTTACTTGATTTAATTGTAGAGAAAAATATGGATGGTGAGAATGATACTATTGACTTTAAGCTTAGGCTATTTGGAGGGTTTGTGGAGAAGGAGCGTAGGGGGAAGAAGTATTTGGTTTATGAAGGTGGTTTTGTTCATTGGAAGTATGCTGTTCCAGTGTCATATGTGAGGAGTGTGATGTACTTAAGGTTTCTGTGTAATGAAGGGTTAATAGCTTTAGGGTTTAGTGAGGCTCCAGAGATTTATAGTTTGTGGTATAAGGAGAGGGGAAAGACTTGGGCAACTGGGAAGAGGAGGATTGACAATGATGATGATGTTAGGGGCTTCTTAGAGTCCAAACATAGTGAAGGACATGTGGAGCTGTTTCAAACTGTGGGGATACAAGAGTGGGACAGGTATCACCCTCTTGAGGTTATTTTAGATAATCCACCCACATCCAACCCTTCTGCATCTGGATCACACCCACCCCATTCTAATCCAACTGACCCAAGTTTAAATGCTACTGGATCTGGATCACAGCAACCCAATTCACACCCTTCTCAATCCATACCATCTGAAACAAATCATCTTTCTAATTTAGAAGCTAACCCTGCAGCAACAAAGACCCCAAAACCAAACAAAGCCCATGTGAGTAGGAGGAGCCCAAGGAATGCTAAACCTGTTGAGAGTAAGCCACCTACAGCTGAAATTAATCCACCTACAACTGAGTTAAAGCCACCTACAGCTAAAATTAATCCACCTACAACTGACATAAAGCCACCTTCAGCTTCTCAACCTAGAAAAAAATTAAAGGCTAGGAAACCCATTCAGTTTGTGTGTAGGAGAAGCCCTAGGTTTAACAAAGATTCTGTAAAGGGGGAGGGTGAGACTGCTACCAGGGAGAAGGAAGAGAGTGTGAGTGGTGTTAAAGAGAAGGGAAAGGGTGTAGCTGTTGAGCAAAATGAACAGGGAGGGGTGAAAGACAGGAGCAAGTCTCTGAGAAAGTGTACAAAGAGACTGTTCAAAGATGAAGATTCTGGATCAGAATCTGGATCATCTTCTACAGATGTGAGTGACTTGGATCTTGACTGGAAGGCAGGTGAGGAAGATTTGGAAGTCACTGATGATGAAGAGGATCAGTGGCATATTCAAATAAAAAGGGGTCTAGTAGGTGAAGTGGAGAAGAGTTTACATGTTGTGACAGCTGGTCAAAGTTCTAGAAAACTTGTTGAGTACACAGAACAAAAAGTAAAGCAACTAGGAAAGGACATTGGGTGTACAGATCTTCAGCTACAGGTTGAAGGAAGTGACTCAGATGAACTTAGGAGTCTTCATGGGTCAGATGAAGAAGAAGACACAAGCCCATGGTTCAGAGAAGACACTGATTTCAAGAAGCCAGTTGTGCTCTTAGATAGACAGAAGTTTAGCAATAGTGGGGTGCTAAGGAGAGCACTTAGAACTCATGCTGTAGAGAACAGGTATGAATTTTATTACCTGCACAATGGTGGTAAGAGGATAACTATTTTCTGTAGAAAAAGGTGTAACTGTGAGTGGAATCCTAAGAGAAGCAACTTGCCACAATGCACATGTGGTGAGGGAGTGAAGAAGTGTGAGTTTAAAGTATCTGCAAGGAGAATGTACAACAGCTGTGCTTGGCAAATCAAGGAGCTGAGGTTAAACCACAGGTGTATGAGATCAAGGATGAATGCATGTATTTCAGCTGAATACTTGGCAGAGAAGTATGTTGAGGAATGGAGAAGCAATCCCAGTTGGAAAATCAAGACATTTAGAGCTAGGGTTCTTAGTGATTTAGGAATACACATTGGGTATTCACTGGCTTGGGTAGCAAGAGCCAGAGCAAAGTTCATGATCTATGGCTCTGTAGCAGAGCAATATGCAAGGGTTTGGGATTATGGCAAGGCTGTGCTCAAGTATAATCCTGAAAGTGGGGTGTATGTGGTGGTTGAGAGAGCAGACAGACCAGAACCTCCTCTATTCATGAGGATGTATATCTGTTTGGCAGCATTAAAGAAAGGTTTTAACAAAGGTTGTAGGCCTCTCATTGGCCTTGATGGCTGTCACTTGAAAGGGGCCTATCCTGGTCAAATACTTATGGCTGTTGGCAAGGATGGGAATAATCAGATTTTCCCCTTTGCATGGGCAACAGTGGAGGTGGAGAATAAGGACACTTGGTGCTGGTTCATTCAGTGTATGCAGAAGGATGTTGGTGATTGTAGTGAAGGATTAGGGTTTACCTTTATGAGTGATAGACAAAAGGTATGAGTTTATCTCACTCAACTTAATCTGTTTTACTTTGTATTTTTATCAATTTTGTATGTCTAACACTTGAGGTGTTTCTATTTTAATTTTATCTTTAGGGTCTGCTAGAAGCCTTAGATGAATTAGTCCCAAATGCTGAGAAGAGATTTTGTGTCAGGCATATTTGGGCTAATTTTAAGCTCCAATTCACTGGATCTACTTTCAAAGAGTTATTTTGGAATGCAGCAAGGGCAACCACTTTGGTAAGGCTATTTCTTTTACAATTATGCTATGTCATGTGTGCTCTGTCTTTGTGATAAAAAAGTTTGCATATGCTTTGTGTTGTTTTAGTAAGTGTCTTATCATAGTTTATTGGTTTTGTCATATAGTTTGACTTTGAGGTTGCAATGGAGTCTATTAAATTTTTATCAGAAGAAGCATTTGAGTATTTAGCAAATATCTCACCATCACACTGGTCAAGACATGCCTTTTCTGATTGGTGTAAGTCCAATATGTTGCTAAACAATATCTGTGAAACTTTCAATGCTGTTATAAAAGATGCAAGAGACAAGCCCATTCTCACTCAGATGGAGTGGTTGAGATGTTACATGATGAAGAGGAACTGTGAGAAGTGGGAGGCAGTTCAAAAAATGCAAGGAAAGAACATGCCTTATGTGAGTAAGGTTTCTGGAAGGATTGAAAAGGCTGCAAGATATTGCATTGTGCAGTTGTCTAGAGGGGATAGTTATGAAGTAGAATTGAATGGGGATAAGGTGGTTGTTGACTTAAAGATGAAGGCATGCTCCTGTTATCAGTGGCAGTTGACTGGCATACCTTGTGTGCATGCTTATGCTTGCATACTTGACAAAAGGGTGGACCCAGATGAGTATGTGGATGCTTACTACAGTAGGGCAACCTACATTCTTGCATATCAAGATGCCATCCAGCCTATGCCAGGCCCCAAGCATTGGGAGAAGATTGATTTGAGACAACCACTTCCACCAGCAGTGAGAGTGATGCCTGGGAGGCCTAAATCCAAGAAGAGAAAGCTAGAGAAGGGGGAAGGGACATCAGGCAGCAACAAGCCACAACAGAAGGGCCCTAAATTCCAAAAAAGGTGTAGAAAATGTGGAACACTTGGTCATTATGCCAAGAGTTGTAAATCTGCACCTAAAAGTGAAGCCCCAACAGTCACTGAGCATGTCCTATCCTCTAAGCCTGTCCTGTCTTCCAAGCCTGTCCTCAACACACCTTGGCTAAATGAACAAAGGAGAAAGAAAGCTGAGAGGGCTGCTGCAAATGTAAGAAAAGTGTCAGCTTGTAATTGAATTTTAATTTTTTTTTTTTTTTTAATACCAATGTTGCCTGCAATGGACTCAGTTTGTGGTGTGCTGTCACTTTTTACAGAGTGGAGTTACTGCTGGGCCAAATAGTATTGGAAACAAGAAATTTCCACAAGAGCAACAGAAACAACAGCAGCTACAGCAGAAGCAGAAGCAGCAGATGCAGCAGAAGCAGAAAAGGCAGCAGAAGGAGGTCCTGCAGTCCCAGCAAGATCAAACCTCACAACCATTCAGTTGCAGCCAAAACACCCAAGCTTCAACCACCACAACAAGGTCAAAGGCTAAGGGAAAGAACTTAGCAATCTGAAATTACTGTTTAAGTGGCTTCTGTAAACTGTGGGATTTTTTTTTTTTTTAAAGTTCTTGAATTATGAACAATGTTTGTGACTTATGGTTCTGTAACAAATTTGAGCCTGTAATTTGCATCCTTTTGGAACTGTTATTTCAGCACATCACTTTGCAATGGTTAATAACTTGTTTATTCGTAAAATTAATTTTTTTTTTCCATTGATAATGTCCACTATTTTACAAGTGGAGAGTTTACACAGTCATAATGTCCACTATTTTAGAGCAGACTAAACTACTACAATTACACTTGATAATTGGATCAAGATCATAACAACAAGGACACACTAAAGCTAAGCTTTCTTCACTACTACAATTACCCTACACTAACCTAAGCTTTCTTCACCACAACTAACAGCCCTAGCATTAAGAAAACAGTGCAAAATACAACACCTAAAGCTACAAATCCAGAGCAGTTCCTGTTCTGCTGCCCTTCTTCAGAGTACCTCTTCCTGTCACCCTTCAGGGCTCTGCACTTCACCTTCAGGCTGTCAATCTCACTTAGGAGGCACCTCCTCTGTCCAGTAAGATCATCCACTTCTGTTTTCAGTGAGCTTATCTCACCCTTCGTCAGATTTTTGTCAAGGATCAATTGGTTGATCACATCCCTTTGCCAATCAGTCCCATCTTCTTCATCCAACCACAAAAAACTCTTGCAGCCCCTTGTTTCAGTATTGGGATCATAGAACTTGCAACTCAGAAACTTCCTGCCAGGATTCTCTCTAGTCCATAAGGTTAGCTTTGCCATGGGTACACCACAATCACACTTCTTGTATTTTGAGGGTGAACACCTAACCAAAGACATAATTCACTACAAAAACACATAATTAATGGTTCATTACCACATTACATACTTTAATTGCCCACCAACAATTTCAATTTCATGGTTTTCAAACCAAACAAAAAAACCCCCAAATTACTTTACATTGAAGAACCCTAATTTCTTTTTCACAAAATTAGTTCAAATTATAGCCTCCTCAAATCAATTAAACCCAATAAAACATTACTATTTACTACTAACTCTACTAATTAACCAAATCATTGAAGAAAACTCGCCTAAATTGCTCGAATAAACCAAACAACTAACCTTTTCGTGCTTCGCAATTCTCAGCAACTCCACCCAGAAACACCAATTGCCCAAAGTCAATGAATTCGCTCTTGTGTGTTTGCTTGATTTTTTGTTTCAATTGTTTCAATTGCTGATTTAATTTCCTCCAATTGATGGCAGAAAGATTTGATGAAGTCAAAGGATGAACAATCGTATTTAAATGGGAGCAATTAAGAAGTATCTGTTGGAGTGGACCCCACTTGACAGAAACAGTAACGGCCTAACACAGGTGGTAGTTATTTCCACAGTTAGTCAGTTTCAGTGGTAGTAACATAAAATAAAATTTTAAAGGGGTAGCAAATATGAAATACCCTGCTTTGGCTGGTAGTAAATATGAAAATTTCCTTATTTGTCTGCATAAACTCATGCATACGATGCTCAAAATTACATGTTTGTTCACCATTTTAGTTTATATGAAATATGGCTAGTATTCCACTGGATTCTATTCCTATGTATTCACCTAGGCATACCCTTTTCATTAACTTCTAGATCAATTTGTTTACATTACTGTACAAAACTACTAAGTATTATAACCCTGTAGGCTAAATTTACACCATCAATGTCTAAATTCATTAACCAGCCCTTTGTGCATCTGTACTTGTAACAAAACAGTTGTACAGATACAATTAATATGTAAAAATAGCTTTGATTTGGTAGCTTCAATAAATTGCTACACCTCAATATGTTTTACCAAACCAGAGAACAACATTTGAGACCAGAATATACTACATACATTAAAAATATAAAACTGCATATGAGATATATAGGTAAAGTTAGTAAGATTGTGTTGCTTATAAGTACATTACACTAGTAGAAAAATAGCAATAGGCAGCGGTTCAAACCCGGTCTAAGGCACCGGTTTGAACCGGTTTCTATGTGGGGGGTGCCAATTACCCCCCTTTTTGGCACCGGTTCAAAACCAGTGCCCTAAACCAGTTTTGGCACCGGTTAACCGGTGCCTTTAATTATTTTGGCCACCGGTTAACCGGTGCCTAAAATAATCTCCCGCGTTTTTTTTTTGGTGGCAGCTTGTTTTGGCACCGGTTAACCGGTGCCTTTATAATAATTTTTTTTTTCCATTTTTCGTGCAATAATATTAAAAAAAACACCTTGTTTCCAGCAATAATAATAACCTGTAATTCCAACAATAATATTAAAAAAAATAATTAATAATATTATTATTATAATTACTAATAATAATAATATTATTAAATATTATAATAAGATACAAATAATATTAAAAACAAGAATTCATAATTATATAGATATAAATATTCCCAAACGCAATACAATAAAAAAAAAGTGTTATATATATATACAAATTATAGTAAGTAAATAATGAATAATAATATAGTTCAAAATTTAACATAAATTTACAATTAAAATGCCATTTACATGTTGAAGGTGATAAAAGACGCCAACATGTCACGAACTTCATTAAGTTCCTTGATTGTCAACAGACCATCCTTTTGGACCTTGCAAAACTTGAAATACAAAAAAAAATTATGTTAGAATTAATTAATTAGGCAAAACAATATGTATTTTATCAAATATGACCTATATGACTTTTATTTAGCCCATTTCCTACATTTCTTATCAAATGAACTTTGGGTCAACTTCGGGTCGGATCAAATTTGGGTCGGGTCGTTTTGGGTCTCGGGCCAACTTCGGGTCGGGTCGTTTCGGGTTGGGTCGTTTCTGGTTTCGGGTCAAGGTTGGGTCAGTTCCACTTCTGGTCGGGTATGGGTCGGGTCGGGTTGATTCAGGTTTTGGGTCAATTTCGGGTCACTGGTTTTGGGTCGATATCAGGTCATGGGTCGGGTCATTCAGGTCAGGCAATCGGGTCTGGGTCTGGATAGTTATAGGTGTATAAGGAAAGAAATCACATCAAAAGAGCATATTAACACAAAATGGCCCAAATATGGCCCATATGACTTCTATTCAGCCCATTTTCTACCTTTCTTGTCAAATGACCTTTTTATTTCTCATAACATGTCAATGTTGGGTAATATTAAGTGTCTAAGGCCAGAAATCATATCAAAATAGCATTTTATTAAGTTTAACAACGCATTTTACTCAAAATGGCCCAAATATGGCCTATTTGACTTCTATTTAGCCCATTTCCTACATTTCTTATCAAATGAACTATGCTTGTGTAGATATCCTTGTTGTTGTCAAAATATCCAGTGCATATGCCGCAATTTACTCGCACATTCTCTTCTTTTGTAGATATCCTTGTTATTGTGTTGTATGTTGCAGATGAACCAAGGAAGATTATGACAACCCTGAACAAGGAATATTTTGTACGCAACTTGATAGTTATAGATCATAGGTAGATACATATATGCCTTACATAAATTCATCGTGAATACATCATCATCATAACTATAATCATTCCATTCTCACTTTATGCACCTACTTTCAGCACTAATTCACTAGTAAAAGTGTGTACTTGGAATGACTTATCTAGAAAACAATGCGAAACTCTTGTTTTGACAATGAAAATTACAAAGTAATTGGCATCACAGCTCTTTGTCCTATTACTCACACAGGTAGCCCAGAGAACATGCTAATAAATAAATATCTAGCCTCACCTTTTCCATTCATTATCAACCACTCAATAATTACTTTTGTCTTTCTCAAATCACAAGCTTACAACTTGAATCGTCTATGTCAAGTGTGATAATTAAATTACCTGAAGGCGAAAAAGCAGCTGCCTTGACTGAATGGTATCTTAATTAACATTCACTTCTTGGATCACTTAATAGCATATATGTTAGATTCTTTCAGACTAATGCACATAATATTTGTTAATAACATGGCAAGAAAACATCAAAATGTTTTAATTGAACATCAGAATAGAGTTGCGGATGCTTGGAATCCACATGCATAGAGAATTTTAACAAAAATGGCCCACATGAAGACCAAAAAGGTAGATTTATATTATACGATAGTGGTGTTCTGTTGTTGTAAAGCCCTCTATGTCTTCTCTTAATAACAATAAGATACTTCTTGTTAATGTGATTCTAAAACTAACACACCACACTCCAACATTTTGCTTATATTTATATTGACAATGCAGGCAGCAAAAACACTTCCACATGAGGTTTATTGGCTCAGAGTTACAGCATCTGATATTCAGTATGACAGGCTCTGGACATACATAGGATGTTCTTATAGTGGAAAACGAACACAGTTGATTTTGGGAGCAGTCAATGGTTCCATAGCTTCTGAGAGAAATAAAGTATCTGCTACTTACCGGTACCAAAAATACTTACGGATTACATTAAATAGCCACAGAAATGTATCACTAATAAGAATTGAAAACTCGCACTAATTCTTCAATTTTTACATAGTAACTATCACTTTTACTGCTTCAGATTGAACTGGAGCGCTACAGCTTACTTCATTTACTGAAAACTCTACGTCACTGCTTGGCATGTCAGCTGAAGATATATATCACATGAAGGCAATGGTAAATAGTCCACAATTCACATTTGATTTTTAACACAAATCATAGTCCCTTTATTCCCTTAAATTCTTGCTTCAAAAACTAACTATAAATCTATCTATACTCTGAGATGACACCACAAAGTTTGGTCAGATAGCCAATAAGCTGCAAAACAAATACTTTTTACTTAATATTGGCCATACAACTGCTCTTGAACAAAACAAAGTGCTGCAATGGGGTATAAAAGGTGTAGAGATGGAAGACACTATCACAGCTGATGTTGTAGGAATCAGTTATGTACATGTTTCCGCAAGATCTGGTGGCAAAAATGCAGAAGCAATTGCTGATACAGAACATTGTAAAGCTAAAGAGGGCAATGCATTACAGCCAAAGATAGCTAGCCCCAAAGCAAGACCATAAAAAAAGAAACAGTTCATGCCTATAACTTATCAATCTTCAGCCAAGAAGAGGAATATGCTTGTTAAACGGGCATAATCAATGGCTGCAGCACAGAAAGCAGCTCAATCAACCACAGGAGATTCTAGATCAAAAAGGAAAAGACTCAATGCTGATGATGAATCTGAAACTGCAACAACAGTGACAAATGCCATTGAATATGAAATAGAATAAAAAATTAAAGCCACGGTGTAGACACCCATTTATGTCTCCCCAAACCAAACCCAGTGATGAGTACCTTTCGTGTCGAATCATAATCGAATGAAGTGAAAGTGTGGAAAATCTAGTGTTGCGGATAGTTTTAATTTCTTTTCCCTTCTCTCTGTTTTTTAAAAACTTATTTTAAGAAAACAGTCAATCCAGTTTGGTTGGTCCATAATATGGGTCCAATTTACTAAACTGGGCCCGGTTTGAGCCTTATATGCGGCCCAATGATCTAGGCGAGGGCCTTATATGGATTTATCATTCCTAATGCAATTAGGAATGGTTTTGGTCTTCTAGATTCTTCTAGAAGGTTCTTTTCATTCCTAATTAAATTAGCGTTGATAAATTGACTTTTGTTGACTTTTTAGAGTTTTAATTAGAATCAAAGAACATTTTTTGAGGGAAATACAATTTTATCCTCCTGTACAGCAATTTTTATCTGATTTTAAGAAAACACGTGGATTTCTGAGTCAGCGCCAAACGCCAGCTGTAGCGCCTGACGCTACGATTGGCGCCTGGCGCCAACCTTAGCGTCTGGCGCTAAGGTCAGCGTCTGGCGCCAACTCGGTTTGTTGGGTCAGAACTCTGTTTTTTGATATTTTATCTTTTTGGCTGATTTTCTTCAGAAATAACATCGTAAAAACTTCGTTTTCATTCATCAACAATCATCAATTCTCATCAATTCTTATTCTTTCTCTTTCTTATTCTCTCTCTCTTTTTTTCTAAACTAGCCTTCTCTCAAATATAAAAAATTCTGCATTCATTAGATTTAGAAACACCTAGCCATATTCTAAGTTGCCTTCGCCCTAGACGTGAAAGGGTTAATCTCCGAGGGTTTGGTCCCAAATCTCTATTTCAATTATTATTTAATTGTTTTGTTTATTATTTTCCTTGAAGTTACTAACGCGTGTATTTTGTTATTAGAAAGATGTTCGAGGCATCAAAGTAATTACTTTAATGGTTTAATTGATTTTATTGATGTTATGATGTAGAGGTCATGCTTAGGTTGATATTATGATTCCTAGTATCATGTCTAGGGTAACTTTAATACTAAGTATGATTGTTATGATGCCTTCTATTTTCTTTCCTAATATTCATGTTAGTATCATGTTAGGGTTAAAGCTTTGATTTTTATTGCTTAGCGACATGCTAGGGTTTGTTATTAATCTTGTTAGTATCATGCCTAGGATCTTGCTATTATTATGCTTTAACATCATTATGATTATTTTTATGATTTATGATTATAATCGTTATAATTGTTATTATGATTATTATTATGTTGCTTGATTTTTATTGTTATTGCTTGATCACGCCTTTTATGCATTTTTAAAGGGAATTTGTACTTGTAATCACGCTTTAATAAGATAATTTAATAATCTTGTTTAGAGTTAATTTGATTATAATTCAAGTGATCGCCAATAATAGATTTATTTGTGCATTAATATTCAACCAACATAGATAAACAGGTTTAGGGTTAATCCTATTGATTGTATGTTAGTCAGAAAACGCACATGAATACGATCAGAATAAAGTAGAGGCCTATTATTACGGCAGGTTCAATCTATTTTAGGTTGGATTTGTACCTTCATCCCCGAACCCTATTTGGTTCAAGACCTTATGGAGTTGACGATCTCTTGGATCGTTAAGGGGTGTAACCTTCACCTCATGAACGGTTTACAATTTCCTAAAAAACTTGTTGGCGACTCTTTTGCTCTATCTTATTTCCTTTTGGACGCCACCGTACTTTAGTGTATGATCACAGTGGGGTTCGAGCTAGGGGATTAATGCTTGAAATATTGCCTATAGTTTTTGGCAACTCCATTGGGGAGGATTTCTATTTTAATTCCTAAATTTGTTTCGGCAATGATTTAGAATGAGTGGATGAGACTCGAAACGTTCTAAGTATTTCCTGTGCGTAATTTTGATTAACATTATTGTCATATGCATAAAAAATATCTCATTGGAAAGAACATCCGTAATGAGTTAAAAACATAGGATTTTACACATAGGAAATTTGAGAAATATCTTTCACAACTAGGACCGAAATAACGATGCGCGAAACTGGAAAATTTTATCGAGCATAGAAAGCTGCTGAAGCATGTAGGAATTAGCGTCAGCGAACAAAATCTGGCGCCAGACATTTAACTGTAGCGTCATACGACAGCCATGTCGCTAGGCGCTACAGCTAAATCCTGGCGCCAACCTCTGCTTGCTGGCGCCAAATTCTTCCAATACCGAGCCAGAAATATGTGTTCTAATTTCGACAAGTTTTTCGTATTGTTTGCTCGATCATACTTCCTGATTGAGTTTTTCTCACTTTTCTGAAACCCATATGTGTTCTACATATGGATATAACCCTCTGGGAATTCATGCTCCATCTACCTGATTGAACGCTCTGAGCAACAAAGGGTACATCTGAGAATGTTGAATTCACCAAACCATGGAAGCGAGTTTTTCTAAAACTCGCGGTGTCCCATCCACTCGTGCCAACCCTTCACGGTTAGGCTTCCGCGCGGTGCATCCGGACAATTAACCATGGACCCTCTATTGACTAAACCATATCCCGAACTTTAGAGAACTAGAGCCATGGTTAGGTTGCAAACTCATTGTATCATATTGTGCCTACTTGACTAATTGTGCATTATTTGTTGTGCATATATATGTTTTCTTAACCGTTTGTTTGACTTGTGTTGAGATAAAATAAATTAATGACTTAAAGAACTTTGTCTTATTAATTAATTAATTAATTTAAGTAAATAAAGTCTAATATTTTAATCAGAATTGACCTAGTACGACTTTAGGCATACCCCTTTTGATTAATAACACCGAAAACAGTCTCAGATTGAAGCTCCAGCATTGGTGCCAACGTCTGGAACTGTAGCGCCACTCTATGGAGTGTGGCGCCTAGCGACAGCTCTGTCGTCTGGCGCTACACTACACAGTGCGACGCCAGTCCTGTCGTTTTGACGATAGTTCGGATTATTGATCGAGTCATCACTGTGTGTCCAATTAACCAGTTTACTAATTAATTCAGTTAAATTTCACTGTCAATAATACCCTGTTAAGTCATTAATTGAGTCTAGTCACATAGTCTAGCCACATGGTCATGACACGAGTCTTAACATGTCACCTACACTCACTAGTCTTAGCACACACTTCGAGTATATGTCACCATGACCATGTCTTAGGTTCATGCATGAGTCAGTTTTTTTCGTCATTTGAGTGGGGGGCACATTCTATTCCTAATTCTTCATATCCCTCCATCTATATCATTTTCTTCACATTCTATTCCATCTTTCTTCACTTCCTCCATCCATTGCATGTTGAATAAATTTTGAGTCAAATAATTAACAATGAATATCCCCAAATTCCTTTTCCACAGTACTTGGTCGAGGAGAGAAGGGCGATTAATCAAGGACAACCTCTTTATTCGAGTTTCACTTTTTGATAAACCAATTCGTCAAAATAGGAAGGCTAAAAAGATAATAGCAAGTCAAGAAGAGGTCAATGAACTTAGGAATCAATTGAATGACGTGGCTGAGGTGTTAAAGAATTTAACCCTAAAAATTGATGACCTTGTGAAGCAACAACAAATGAACCTTATGCAAGAAAGTTTGAGCAAGCTATCTAGTGACTATAAATTTTAGGGCATTAGTTCACAAGGGGTCTCGCTGGACAAGGAACTTCTTCCGCATAAGTTCAACGCCACTGACATCCCTAAATTCAAGGCAACAGATAACCCTTACTTTCATCTAAGAGCTTTTGAAACCATAATGAGTATTAAGGGTATTGATAAGAAAGTGTTCCCCTCTATATTTTCTCTATCTCTTGAGACCGCTTGTCAACAATGGTTCTTTTCCCTTGACAAAGAGAAAACCTCTTCTTGGGAGTCGATAACAAACGCTTTCATAGATAGATATAAGTGCAACATCCAAGACGAGACGGACCATAGACAACTTGAGATATTAAAACAAAAAGAAAATGAAGGGTTCACGTCTTTCTTCAATAAATGGAGGGAAACTTCCGCTAATATGGTCAAGGCTCCTACCAAAAAAGAATCTGTGAGGATGTTTATCAAGAATCTCCAAGGGAAGTATTCAAGGCACTTAAAGTACCAACACAATTTGAATACTTTCAAGGCTGTCTATAATATAGGCATTGACATTGAAGATGACCTTCTGATAGATAATAGTGCGAGAGCAAAGAAGAACGACCATCCTTCTTCCTCCTCTCCCATTAATGAAGTACGTGCTACGAACGCCTCTAAATCGCGAATCCAGAGGTCAAAAAGAGTGTTCACTCCACTTGGTATGAGTTATGAAGCAGCTTTCGAGAAGCTACACCACAAAGGACTAGTCATGCCCATAGGGCCCATCAAAGATCCAGTTCCAGAAGTCAGGCCACCCAAGTGGGACCCTAATAAGTACTGCAAATATCACCAAGGAAAGGGTCACGACACTGAGGAGTGTTGGAAACTCAAAGAAGCTATTCAAGATCGGATTGATAACAATGAAACTTCCGAAGTTCTAGCCATCGAAGATGATCAAACATCCTTCTATTCATCACTTCTTATCACACCTGTAGGAGAGCCCATGATCGAGACAGCTTATATAACCTCTCTCGATGAAGTGGCCATGATTGGGGAGGATGAAAGTCTTTTCTTAGATAATACCAGGGAAGACTCGTCAAGTCTAAAAGAGGACGTTCGAAAATTGCAAGATGTCGTTGCCATGCTCTTGAACGTGGTAGAAGGATTAGCAAATCGGGTGATGGCCATCGAACAAAATTCTCGCCAAGGGTTTAATGAAGAACTCAATGCTCCTAAGCCACGGGCAAAACGGACCATTGAAGAATACACACCAATAGGAATGACTTACAATGAAGCTTTTGACTGTCTTCATGATCAAGGTCATATTCACTCCATTGGTCCCAGTCAAGACCCTCCATCTGAAAAACGTTTTCCCAATTGGGATCCAAATTCCTATTGTCGATACCATAAAGGTCGCGGTCACACTACTGAAAAGTGTCTCTCCCTCAAGGATCGTATTCAAGACTTCATTAATTCAAATCTCCTTCATGTTCCTCCGCGCGATAAGAAGGCCAAGATTAGTAACGATAGTAACAGTGGCTGTAAAGGGAAGAAGAACGACTATCCTTCTCATTCCAAAAACACATACTCTAGCAACAGTGTTGGTACCTTCGACCTTAATGAGATCTTAGGATTTAGAAAGCAACAAAAAAGGGATTTTACCCCTATTGGAATTAGCTACGATGATGCTTTCGATCGACTCCATGCCAAGGGACTCATTACTCCTATTGGACCTCTTCAAGATCCCTAGCTTGAGAAGAGATTGCCTAGTTGGAATCCAAATGTGCGCTTCAAGTACCATCAAGGTAGGGGTCATGCTACTGAGAGCTGTTGGAAGCTAAAGGAGACTATCCAACATTTGATTGATAATAACAAGCTTCCCATGCGTCCAGTTAAGAAGAAGAGCGAGTGATGATAAAGCAAACAACAGAGGAGAGCTTCAACGACGAGATTTCATGAAATCTTTTTTTTTTCTTTTTCTTTATTTACCCTTTCCCCAATAAGTCTAACATAGGCACCTTTTCTTTTCCCTTAGATTAATTTTGTAGATTCTTTCTTTTCCCCTTTTTTAATAAAATGAGCTTTTATTTTCTTACATATGATCATTTCATTACATTGCAAACAAAAAAAAAACATGTCGAATTAAGCACGAGGTATACCAATGATTTGAGGCACCCCTTGTAGCCACATCATATCAACTTTCACCCTTCAAATATACAATCCTTTCTTCATAAACCACTTTGAGCCTCGTCTAACGATAGACCTTTCTTTTTTCAACCCACATCTACCTAACCTTGGGATGGGATAGTGTGTAACTTATGCAATTTTCAAAGAACAAAGCTTGAGTGATTTCAAAAGATCAAAATAAAAAAATAAATAAAAGTGTACAAAAGGGTAAGTGTTCCAATGTCTTTGATATGAAAATATCTTTGATAAGAACACGTCTCAGATTGCGTCTCTTATCGAGTGCTCGGTACCGTGCCTGAGAAACATGAATGCCAAGTGAGTGATAGACCGCATGATCGGGATTGCCCACACTTATAAAAATAAAAATAAATGCTAAAGCAAAAAAAAAGAGCAAAAGAAAGAGCTAAAAAAAAGAGTAAAACCTCAAGCATAAAAATATAGAGATTCAAATGCAAAGTTGCACACCTTGGGGGCTTATCTAGGGTCTTGAGCCTTTATCCTCTTCTTCTATAACCTTTAGCCTAACCACGTTACAACCTTTAAAAAGACCTTTTTAAGGTATACACATACTTGTGCGAGGTTCGGCTAGAGCTACGTTCGGCCTGATTCCTAACGGATACGTAGGCAACCTCACATCGAGGTGCGGCCGTAATAAAAATGCATTCATATTCACATTCACACACTCACACCATGATCATATCAAGGGATCCCCTATGCTCATCCCTATTCATTTAGAGCTTGATCCTTACATCATTAGCTTGCCTAGCCTAAGAGTCACCATCATTTGACTCTTCTAAAAATAATATCTTTCTACACACTTAGCCTTTGCGGCCTAACTTTAGTGTCACTTTTACACACATCACAGATAGATGACCAAATATACCTTCCCTTTGGAACCCTTTGTCATGGAATCTTAACACAACGTTGAAGCATGCCTTGTCATATCAATCATAATTGCCATTGCATCACAAAGTATGAAGTGCTTAGCCTCCGTGCCTAAGTTACCTAAATACTTTCATTATCGAATCAACTAGGATAGTCTAAGATGTTACAATCCTTGTACTGTGAGAAACAACATTTAACTAAGCTCATTCAACACGCACCTTCAAAAACTTCGCTTCTTTCTCTTTTCGGGTCTTTCTTTTACAGGAGAAAGTCGGTACCCTCCACAAAAATGACGGAAAATTTTTGCTTTTTTGCATTTTCATGTCGCACAATTATAATACAATGCACACACGGGTCATGAGTCACACGTGTCATTTCACTTCGAGTCGAATCAACCTCGAGTCAATCACAGCGAGTCAAGTTTATACCTTGAGTCGTTTCGTATCAATGAGTCAAGAGACATTAAACTTTAGGTCAACCCTAAGATAATTAAAGAGATTAGCAAAGTTCTATAGTCAAAAATAAATACAGGTGCAGCAGAATAGGGAAGACCCTACTCCAGCGCCAGACAACGACATCTAGCGTCTGGAAATAGATTTCAGCGATTGGTGCTAGATCTCAGCGTCTGGCGGCAGAGTCAATTCTTGGCGTTAGAGATATTTCAGCGGCAAAAGAGCTCGAAGCCTCTCAGAAATGTGATTTTGACCTCATACAGCAATTTCGGGTTCCTTGGTACGCCAGTTAGCCCCTATAAGCAATTTGACATGATTAAGTAGTCAGTTTGATTACAATTACAGTCGCAATAACTGATCGACCTGACGAAAGATCGTCTCACTTAGCTTTAAGCGCCTAAGCGTTGGCTTATCACAGATATAATGGTCCACAAGCAGCCAAACCGTTGACGTATTGGCGTAGCGGAAGCAAAGTTCAAGCGAGCTTTAGAGATCGACAAGCGTTGGTCTTCATAAATTTTTCTTCGGAATATTATCATCAAAGCTCTTTTGTTCAGAGACGCGTGGACATTTCTTTCAATCTCTTTTGTTCAGAGACGTGTGGACATATTATGTAACACCCCCAAATCTCCCTCTACGTAAATACTATATTTATACGTATACAAATACCGTAGAGATAAACTTGGGCGTATTACCTCCACGTGAAAACGTAAGGCTTATTAAAGTAACTCAAATTGCAGCGGAAAAATAACTAACTTTTATTAATAATAGGAGTAACCATAATAACTGTTTCAAAATAAACTAATAAAAACTTGTCCATAAATAAAATTAATTCCTAACTATGTGATCCCAATCCCGACTCTAGTATGCGTACGAACAACTTCACACCTGAAATCAAGACTGCTTACCAAAATGGTAAACAGGGCAAACCAAAACAAAAAGGAAAATAGATTAGCAAAAACGCTAAGTACGTATAAGTGCAAGGCATGTAAATACTTTTATTAGGCAAACATGCTTTCGAAATAACCATCTAAATTTAAACCTGTCACGAGTCACTTTCCAAAATAAAAACTTTCCAAAAATAATTAAACCTTCCAAGGGTAGTAATATCAATAAAAGCTTTCCAAACCAATAGATTTCCAATTTATAAACTTCTCAATTTTTGATATATTTCTAAACCAATTTTCCTCACCTAAGTGTGCACACCCCCCAAGCAAGTTATACTATACTCGAGGAAAGACCAGATCATACAAAGCTCATGGTCTTACTTAACCAGTCCCGGGTAGAGGGACAATTAAAATATCAAATACTCAGGCTCACAATGAGCTACAAATTAATTAAACCAAGTGATTTATAAATCAAACAACTTTTATTAAATCGATCAACATTTAGAGATCAAACCTTCAAATCATAAAATTATATACCTTAACTTGTCATGAAAATTGTTAACTTAATCATTTATTCAAACAATCATTAAAACAAACATTATACAAAACACGCATTCAAAATTGTATCAAAGACCTAGCCACCTATACGTACCTTGATCACGAGAACAAAAAGGTACGACTACTAAACTTGACCACGATCGGGAGACTCCTCCTACACAAATAAAATAACCTTAATTAATATAAGGTTAACAAAATAACACAAAACCAAAAACACCATTCTATTGTGCATGAACTACCTAAATATTAACCTTTATCAAAATAGTGTTATTAGTGTAGTTGGGTGGTCGTTGGTGGCGGACGAGGTGGTTGTTCGGTGGCAACAACTTGGTTATGGGTTGTAGAGTTTATTTAAGCTAGATAGAGTAAGAAGAAGGGATGATGGGATAGAGAGTAGAGAAGAGGATTTCTGATTTTTGGTGTGAGGAATTGTGAAGTGTTGAGGGTCTATTTATAGTGTTTAAGGGGTAGTAAGATAGAGTTAAAGGAGGGTTGAGATAAGTATGGGAACATGATAAATGTAAGTTTGTTAAATGAATATGAGTAAAATTTAGTCTAGGTTAATTCATGTGGGAAAATACAATGGAAATGATTAGGGATGGAAGTAGGATAGATGCTAATATGGTTAAGATAAATTAAGAGAAATTAAGGGATTTAATTTAAAATAGGATAGTTATAATAATGGCTTCAAAACTCACGGCCCTTTCAATTTTTTTTTATTTTTTATTTTTTATTTTTTTTTTTTTTTAAAAAAAAAACGAAAATTATTCTTAAATAAATAAAATAATTAGATTTGATAATTAAATCAAGTTAAAATATATAGATAATATCAAAACTAAGATTTGTTGTAATTCATGAGATAATAATTAAGCTAAAGTTGTTGAGTATTATTAAGATAAAATCCGGAAAATAAAATTAAAAACGAAATATAACGGTAATTAATAAAGTATGGACCGACCAAGATCATAATTTAGAAATATTTAATTATTTCAATTAATTAAAGAAATTACTAATTAAGAAAGTATTTCAAAAAATTAGGGGTATTACAGTCTACCCCCTTAAAAAAAAGTTTCGTCCCGAAACTTAAAACTATTTGATAACTCGAATTAATACTCCAAATTAGTTAAAATTTAGTAAGTTCATGCACAGCCTAAGGACTTGACTCAGAAGACTCACTTAATAAAGACATAAAAGGAAAGCGTGAAACTCTATTGCATTCTACCCCCCTTAAAAGGAAGTTACGTCCCCGTAACTTAACCACTCACCATGAATAGGTTTGGGTACTTTTTTCGCATTTCTGCCTCAGCTTCCCAAGTAGCTTCCTCAACCTTATGGTTCGACCATAGAACCTTGACAAGCTTCACATCCTTGTTTCTGGTGCTTCTAACTTTACTATCTAAAATTCTCACCGGTCTTTTTTCATAGGTCAAACTCTCATCTAGATCAATTGTCTCTGGTTCTAGCACATGTGCAACATCAGGAACATACTTGCGGATCTGACTCACATGAAAGACATTGTGCACCCTTTCCAACTTGTTGGGTAAGTCCAACTTATATGCCACATTTCCAACTTTCTGAAGAATCTCGTATGGCCCAATGTACTTTGGGCTCAACTTCCCCCTCTTCCCAAATCTCATTACCCCCTTCATAGGAGATATCTTTAGCAACACCTTCTCTCCTACTTGGAATTCTACATCTCTACGCTTCTCATCAGCATAACTTTTCTGTCTGTCTTGGGCTGCTTTGATTTTCTCTTGGATCAGCTTTACTTGCTTAACAGTTTCCTCTATCATTTCAGGCCCAAGTACAACAGTTTCACTTATGTCACTCCAACAAACTGGGCTCCTACATTTCCTTCCATACAAAGCCTCAAATGGGGCCATTCCAATGCTTGCATGATGGCTATTATTATATGAAAATTCAATCAAGTCTAAGTGGTCTTCCCATGAACCTTGATTCTCCAATACACATGCTCTCAACATGTCCTCCAAGGTCTGTATGGTCCTTTCAGTCTGACCATCAGTTGTAGGGTGAAAAGTTGTACTCATCAATAGCTTTGTTCCCATGGCCTTTTGCAAACTTTTCCAAAAGTTAGACAAGAATCTCGAATCACGATCTGAAATGATATCTGTAGGCACTCCATGATACTTCACCACAAACTTCACATATGCCCTCCCCAACTGATCCATAGACCAAGTGTTTTTCATAGGTATAAAGGTTGCGGACTTAGTCAATCGATCCACAATGACCCAAATAGTGTCATTCCCTGCCCTGGTCCTTGGTAATGCCCCCACAAAATCCATGGCGATCGAATCCCACTTCCACTTTGGTACTTCCAAGGATTGAACCATTCCTTGTGGCCTTCGATGCTCTATCTTCACTTTCTGGCATGTTAAGCATTTTGCCACAAACTCTGCTACTTCTTTCTTCATGTTTGGCCACCAAAAGACCTTCTTCATATCCTTGTACAACTTATCCCCTCCAGGATGCATCGAATAAGAAGAGTTATGGGCCTCCTCCATCAGTCTTTGTTTGATGTCCCCACGATGTTGTGGAATACACCATCTCCCTTTAAATCGAATACTTCCATCATCAGTAATAGTAAAGTCTAAAACCTGTCCTCCCTCTACCTTCTCTTTTATTGCCTTCAACTTCGAGTCCCCCAACTGACTTTCTCTAATCTCATCATAAATAGAAGGTTTCACCGTCAAGGCATTTAACATCTTACTGACCTCTCCATGCTCCACCACTTCCAAATTCATTTTCTGAAATTCTACACAACTGGTCTGGTAAAATCATCAAATTCATCAAATGACTGGTTTTCCTACTTAAAGCATCAGCTACCACATTAGCTTTCCCCTCATGATATTGGATATTCACACTATAATCTTTCATAAATTCCAACCATCGTCTTTGTCTCGAGTTCAAATACTGCTGAGTGTAAATGTACTTTAGACTCTGATGATCTGTGAACATTTTACAAGTTGCACCATATAGATAATGTCTCCAAATTTTCAAAGCAAACACAATCGCAGCTAACTCCAGGTCATGGGTTGGATAGTTCACCTCATGTAGTTTCAATTGTCTCGAAGCATATGCAATGACCCTCCGATTCTGCATTAAACACAACCCAATCCAAACTTCGATGCATCACTATACACCTCATATTGCCCACTTTCATCTGGCAAAGCCAATACTGGTGCTGAGGTTAACTTGTCTTTCAAGGTCTGGAACGCTTGCTCACACTCCTGGGTCCAAACAAACTTACATTCCTTCTTCATTAAATTCGTCATGGGCCTCGCAATCCTCGAAAAATCCTTCACAAATCTTCGATAATAGCCTGCCAATCCCAAGAAACTTCGAACATCTGACACATTCTTAGGTGTTGGCCATTCACTCACTGCATTGATCTTCGAGGGATCTACTGAAATTCCTTCCCTAGAAATCACATGCCCCAAAAAGGCTACCTTTTCTAACCAAAACTCACACTTCGACAGCTTAGCATATAACTGGTGCTCCCTCAGGATCGACAATACTTTCCTCAAATGATCTTCATGCTCCTCCATATTCTTGGAGTAGATCAAAATATCATCAATGAAAACCACCACAAACTTATCCAAATATGGCCTAAAGATTTGGTTCATCAAATCCATGAAAACTGCAGGTGCATTAGTTAACCCAAATGGCATGACCGTAAACTCATAATGGCCATAACGTGTCCTGAAAGCACTCTTGGGAATGTCCTGCTCTGCAATTCTCAACTGATGGTACCCTGACCTCAAATCTATCTTGGAAAATATCCCAGCTCCTTTCAACTGATCAAACAAATCATCAATTCTAGGCAAAGGATACTTATTCTTGACTGTCACATTAATCAACTCCCGATAGTCTATGCACAACCTCAAACTTCCATCCTTTTTTTTCACAAACAACACTGGAGCACCCCATGGAGAAGAACTAGGTCGAATATATCCCTTATCCAACAAGTCATCTAACTGAGTTTTTAATTCCTTCATCTCAGCTGGAGCCATCCTATATGGGGCCTTCGAGATAGGTCCAGTCTCTGGTAGCAATTCTATGGTGAACTCAACATCTCTTACTGGCGGCATACCTGGTATCTCATCAGGAAACACATCTGGAAATTCCTCAACTACTGGAATACTCTCTTTCTTCTCATCCTCCCTTCCCACCTCTTGAACACTACACATGTATATAGGATAACCCTTCCTGACACAATTCCGAAACTGCAAGGCAGAAATGATTTTGATCCCTGAACTCTTCCCTTCCTTCCTATAAGTCACTGTCACATTACCCGGACCCAACAATTTCACTTTCTGAGCAGCACAATCTATGTGAGCCTTATACTTTCCTAGCCAGTCCATTCCTAAAATCACATCTAAGTCTTGCAAATCAAACTCAATCAAATCTGAAGGAAATTCTACTCCAGCTATGGTGATAGGTACCCCTTTATGTAACTTAGAACAATTTCTCACCTCCCCAGTTGGAATAGAAACATCTAGAGACACTAATAATGGACTCTCTAACTTTAATCTTTGGACCAGAGATTTTGAAACAAAAGAATGAGACGCACCCGAATCAAACATGACTCTAGCATTCAAAGAACAAACAAGGAAAGTGCCAATTACCACATCATTAGAGGCCTCAGCCTCACGACGATTCATCACGAACACACGACCCTTAGGGGCCCTTCCTGCACCGCTACTGGTTCCATTCTTCTGAGCTGATCCATTGGTCTGGGGTGGTTTAGGTGGGTTATTGATCTCCTGTACTTTTCCCATCTTAACATCCTTATCCTTAGTGTAGCACTCATACTCCCGATGCCCCAGTTTCTGACAGTAACGACAAGTCACAGGGTTTCCCTCACAATCCTTCCCTGGGTGATTTTTCTCACATCTCTTACAAAAATAACTTCTCTTAGGCCTGGTGTTATTTCCATTCCCATGGTTGTTATTTCCTTGTCCATTAGCTCCCTTCCCAAGGTTTCCCCTATTGTCCCTCCTGTTGAATTGCCCACTTCCCCCAGAATTTTCCCCAATTCTAGGCCTCTTATCAACTCCATGTGAACCCCCATCACTCTTCCTTTTCCCTCCAGCTGAGTTCTCTAACTCTCTCCCTCGGATCCCATATAGGTGGGCAGCTCTCCCATAAACTTCATCTAGTGTTTCAAAGGTTACCCCTCCCAACTTCCCCTGAAGACTTAGGGTTAAACCTTGCTCGAACCTTTGGGCTTTCAACTCCTCCGTGGGTACTACTTCAGGTGCAAACCTCATCAACTCAATAAATTTATTATAATATTCATTAATGGTCATATTCCCCATCCTCAGGTTGGTAAACTCCATGCATTTCTGCTTCTTCAGATACGCAGGGTAAAACTTGTCTCTTATTGCCTTTTTTAGTTCCTTCCATCCAAAGTTAGGAGTTTCCAAAAGCCTATCCCTATTTTGACTCCACCACAAATCAGCTTCTTCCCTCAAGTAATACACAGCATTATTAACCTTTAATTCTTCAGGACAGTTAATAGCATCAAACAGCTTGTCAAATTCCCTTATCCAATTCTCCAAACTAGCAGGATCCTCCTTCCCAAGGTAAGTGGATGGTTTTGCAGCTGCTACCCTCTTTAAAACTTCCCCAAATTGATCTAAGTCGTTGCTACGATTCCCCTGACTCACCAGTTGGCTCATGCTTTGAGCAATGGTAGTTAGCTTCCTAAGAGTAGAGTTCATTTTGGAACCAGTGCGTCTACTATTTCCGGCTCTTAGAGACATCCTGAATAACTTAAAATAACAAACAATACACATTTATTATATGAGAAAATTTCATAAAACTCTTATTAAAGATTGAAACTCCATATTTAGCCACATAGGCTTATTAAAATAATGAATTCATTTTGTCACTACAAGTTCATAAGGGCCACTAGTTGGCTTACAAAACAAAACAATTTGCTATTAATGGAAGAAATTAATCAATTATTATTCTGAATTTCTACTCTTGGTCTTAGCTTGCTGGATCATCTTTCTGGCCACGTCACCTGTGTTTCCTGTGGAAAGTTGAGGGGAATTAGGTTCTAAAGGTTTAGCCATGTGGGTTGGAATTTGGTTACATTCAAGCAAGAAGGTAGGATAGAATTCACTATAAGTTGGGCTACGGCACGAGCCATAGCTAGAGTTGCAGTTTGGGCTAACATAGGGGCCAGGGTTACGGTTTGTACTGTGTTTTGGACTAGATACTCGACCTCTTGGGACAAGGGGTTCAGTAGTATGAGGTGGGGATTCAAAGTCATTTGGGTGAGGGATTTCTAAGTCATCAGGTGATGTATAGTCAAGATGCAAACGTGGAGGTGGTAAGGGTGGCATATCATAGTTTAGATTATTTAACTTTTGGACTTCATGAGGTGTAAGCCGAAGAGGAATTTCAGCAACTATTGGTCTTGGGATTCGACTCCAGTCAACTTCGACGAAATGTAGGTCTGCTTTAAAATTGGTTAAGGTTCCTAGCCATTTTCCTTCATGCATATAGGCTTCAATATTCCACAACCCATTTGGTTTAATTAAATTTCTATACTTTCGGATTAGTGTATTATATTTAGGTGTGTTGGGTAAGTGAACTAAGGCCAGTAGGATGATCCATGGTTCCTCGATCATAAATTTCATATTCCTGTGTCTTTTTATATCAGTAGCATGCCAAACAATGTCTGTTATAAAGTCACGCACAGATATAGCATCCGATTTTACTAGCCTTTGATCAAAGAAATGTCTTCTAACAGTTTCCATCATCTGTGATAACACAAACTATTTAAGTAAGCAATTCAAATTTCCTCAAGGATAAATCCAAAATGATTACCAATGGAACCAAAATTCCATAACCACACAAATAACTAGACGACCCTAATTATACTTAGACTAATGCACATTAGGTGTTTACAAAATCAAATAGTTTCAATTCATTTTGTTTTCGAAAATAATAATGTACTCGATTCTTGAAATTGGACGGTCGAGCCCGCGTCTCCCAAGAAAGTTACCTACAGCGTCGAGGCGAGCCTTTCCTAGACAGAGAGTCGTACCCATTATAGGCCTCCGAAGAGAACCCGAGCATCCTTTTCTCAATCACCTTTCCAAATAAGAAAATAGTTTTTATAGAAAATAATTTTACTTTCGAAGAATGCGAAACTCTATCGATCCTATATGCCCATCTTATGTCTACCCATAAGTTTTATTTCTCAATTTTAATCATTCTTAGACCCGGAAATCTGATACCACTTTGTAACACCCCCAAATCTCCCTCTACGTAAATACTATATTTATACGTATACAAATACCGTAGAGATAGACTTGGGCGTATTACCGCCACGTGAAAACGTAAGGCTTATTAAAGTAACTCAAATTGCAGCGGAAAAATAACTAACTTTTATTAATAATAGGAGTAACCATAATAACTGTTTCAAAATAAACTAATAAAAACTTGTCCATAAATAAAATTAATTCCTAACTATGTGATCCCAATCCCGACTCTAGTATGCGTACGAACAACTTCACACCTGAAATCAAGACTGCTTACCAAAATGGTAAACAGGGCGAACCAAAACAAAAAGGAAAACAGATTAGCAAAAACGCTAAGTACGTATAAGTGCAAGGCATGTAAATACTTTTATTAGGCAAACATGCTTTCGAAATAACCATCTAAATTTAAACCTGTCACGAGTCACTTTCCAAAATAAAAACTTTCCAAAAATAATTAAACCTTCTAAGGGTAGTAATATCAATAAAAGCTTTCCAAACCAATAGATTTCCAATTTATAAACTTCTCAATTTTTGATATATTTCTAAACCAATTTTCCTCACCTAAGTGTGCACACCCCCCAAGCAAGTTATACTATACTCGAGGAAAGACCAGATCATACAAAGCTCATGGTCTTACTTAACCAGTCTCGGGTAGAGGGACAATTAAAATATCAAATACTCAGGCTCACAATGAGCTACAAATTAATTAAACCAAGTGATTTATAAATCAAACAACTTTTATTAAATCGATCAACATTTAGAGATCAAACCTTCAAATCATAAAATTATATACCTTAACTTGTCATGAAAATTGTTAACTTAATCATTTATTCAAACAATCATTAAAACAAACATTATACAAAACACGCATTCAAAATTGTATCAAAGACCTAGCCACCTATACGTACCTTGATCACGAGAACAAAAAGGTAAGACTACTAAACTTGACCACGATCGGGAGACTCCTCCTACACAAATAAAATAACCTTAATTAATATAAGGTTAACAAAATAACACAAAACCAAAAACACCATTCTATTGTGCATGAACTACCTAAATATTAACCTTTATCAAAATAGTGTTATTAGTATAGTTGGGTGGTCGTTGGTGGCGGACGAGGTGGTTGTTCGGTGGCAACAACTTGGTTATGGGTTGTAGAGTTTATTTAAGCTAGATAGAGTAAGAAGAAGGGATGATGGGATAGAGAGTAGAGAAGAGGATTTCTGATTTTTGGTGTGAGGAATTGTGAAGTGTTGAGGGTCTACTTATAGTGTTTAAGGGGTAGTAAGATAGAGTTAAAGGAGGGTTGAGATAAGTATGGGAACATGATAAATGTAAGTTTGTTAAATGAATATGAGTAAAATTTAGTCTAGGTTAATTCATGTGGGAAAATACAATGGAAATGATTAGGGATGGAAGTAGGATAGATGCTAATATGGTTAAGATAAATTAAGAGAAATTAAGGGATTTAATTTAAAATAGGATAATGATAATAATGGCTTCAAAACTCACGGCCCTTTCAATTTTTTTATTTTTTTTTTTTTTTTAAAAAAAAAAACGAAAATTATTCTTAAATAAATAAAATAATTAGATTTGATAATTAAATCAAGTTAAAATATATAGATAATATCAAAACTAAGATTTGTTGTAATTCATGAGATAATAATTAAGCTAAAGTTGTTGAGTATTATTAAGATAAAATCCGGAAAATAAAATTAAAAACGAAATATAACGGTAATTAATAAAGTATGGACCGACCAAGATCATAATTTAGAAATATTTAATTATTTCAATTAATTAAAGAAATTACTAATTAAGAAAATATTTCCAAAAATTAGGGGTATTACATATTATCAAAGATCTTTTGTTCAAAGAGACGCGTGGACATATCATCAAGCTCTTTTGCTCTAGAGACGCGTGGACATATCATCAAAAGTTCTATTGTTCAGAGAGACGCGTGGACATATCATCAAGCTCTTTTGCTCAGAGACGCGTGGGCATCCTATTATCAAGCTATTAGTTCAGAGACGCGTGGACACATCATTCAGAAGTTCATATTAAAAAAGAATGTAATAAAGAAGCTTTATTGTTCAGAGACGCGTGGACATATCCAAAACAAAAGAAAGGAAGCTCTTTGTTCAGAGGCGCGTGAAAATATCAAAACGAAGCTCTTTATCCAGAGACGAGTGAACATCGAAACAGCAAGATGGCGTTCCATAGACTATGGAGAGTTGTCACAAACAACTTAAGGTGATTTCAAGCGAAGTTGTCTTCGATCATGTTCCCTTAGACGTGGAAGATGGTCACATAGCAGAGGAGGATTGTTTCAAGAGAAGCAATCTTCGATGGTATTCCCTTAGACGTGGAATATTATCAAAGTGGAATAGGATCGTTTCAAGCGAAGCAATCTTCAATATTGGAAGCAGTTACAAGCGTAGTGGTTTCCAAGCGGGATGACATTCTCTTGGCAGAAGGTCGTCAAAACAAGGAAGCAGCAGCAAATCGGTTTTTTTCAGATATGTGTGCTCAACGGTGCAAGATACGCGTTTCTTAACTCTCTTACATGTTTTAACTAACGCTAGTTTGCAGGTATTGCCATTACAAGAGTGATTTAGGATCGCAGAACGTTCTGAATCATTCTCCGTCCCTATCGATACTTTGACTTTTGTTTTCGAAACTTACGTTTCTCCAAACTCAGTCAAAGTGGGGGCTTCTGTAGACACCAATTTGTGTCTCCCCAAAACCAAACCCAGTGATAAGTACCTTTCGCGTCGAATCATAATCGAATGAAGTGAAAGTGTGGAAAGTCTAGTGTTGCGGATAGTTTTAATTTCTTTTCTCTTCTCTCTGTTTTAGAAAACTTATTTTAAGAAAACAGCCAATCCAGTTTGGTTGGTCCATGATATAAGTCCAATAGCAGTGTAGTTGGATGGGGCTTGACAAGAGCTTTCCAACGATATATTATAAGCCCAATTCCGATGAATATTGATGAAGTTATGGCCAATTTCCTAAACTGGGCCCGGTTTGAGCCTTATATGCGGCCCAATGATCTAGAGGAGGGCCTTATATGGATTTATCATTCCTAATGCAATTAGGAATGGTTTTAGTCTTCTAGATTCTTCTAGAAGGTTCTTTTCATTCCTAATTCAATTAGCATTGATAAATTGACTTTTGTTGACTTTTTAGAGTTTTAATTAGAATCAAAGAACATTTTTTGAGGGAAATACGATTTTATCCTCCTGTACCGCAATTTTTATCTGATTTTAAGAAAACGCATGGATTTCTGAGTCAGCGCCAAACGCCAGCTGTAGCGCCTGACGCTACGATTGGCGCCTGGCGCTAGACTTGGCGCCTAGCGCCAACCTTAGCGTCTGGCGCTAAGGTCAACGTCTGGCGCCAACTCGGTTTTTTGCGTCAGAACTCTGTTTTTTGATATTTTATCTTTTTGGCTGATTTTCTTTATAAATAACGTCGTAAAAACTCTGTTTTCATTCATCAACAATCATCGATTCTCATCAATTCTTATTCTTTCTCTTTCTTATTCTCTCTCTCTTTTTTTCTAAACTAGCCTTCTCTCAAATATAAAAAAATTCCGCATTCATTAGATTTAGAAACACCTAGCCATATTCGTATTTGCCTTCGCCCTAGACGTGAAAGATTTAATTTCTGAGGGTTTGGTCCCAAATCTCTATTTCAATTATTATTTAATTGTTTTGGTTATTATTTTCCTTGAAGTTACTAACGCGTGTATTTTGTTATTAGAAAGAGGTACGAGGCATCAAAGTAAGTAATTTAATGGTTTAATTGATTTTATTGATGTTATGATATAGAGTTCATGCTTAGGTTGATATTATGATTCCTAGTATCATGTCTAGGGTAACTTTAATACTAAGTATGATTGTTATGATGCCTTCTATTTTCTTTCCTAATATTCATGTTAGTATCATGTTAGGGTTAAAGCTTTGATTTTTATTGCTTAGCGACATGCTAGGGTTTGTTATTAATCTTGCTAGTATCATGCCTAGGATCTTACTATTATTATGCTTTAACATTATTATGATTATTTTTATGATTTATGATTATAATTGTTATAATTATTATTATGGTTATTATTATGTTGCTTGATTTTTATTGTTATTGCTTGATCACGCCTTTTATGCATGTTTAAAGGGAATTTGTACTTGTAATCACGCTTTAATAAGATAATTTAATAATCTTGTTTAGGGTTAATTTGATTATAATTCAAGTGATCGCCAATAATAGATTTATTTGTGCATTAATATTCAACCAACATAGATAAACAGGTTTAGGGTTAATCCTATTGATTGTATGTTAGTCAGAAAGCGCACATGAATACGATCTGAATAAAATAGAGGCCTATTATTAGGGCAGGTTCAATCTCTTTTAGGTTGGATTTGTACCTTCATCCCCGAACCCTATTTGGTTCAAGACCTTATGGAGTTGACGATCTCTTGGATCGTTAAGGGGTGTAACCTTCACCTCGTGAACGGTTTACAAGTTCCTAAAAAACTTGTTGGCGACTCTTTTGCTCTATCTTCTTTCCCTTTGGACGCCACCGTACTTTAGTGTATAATCACAGTGGGGTTCAAGCTAGGGGATTAACGCTTGAAATATTCCCTACACACAGATATAATGAAAGAAAAAGAAAAAGATCCAGCTTATCAAGCAACACTTAAAGGAAAGGGTGTGGCCTTTGACACAGAGATTGTTGCTGCTGAGACAAAGCAGGATGTTAAGAAAGAGAAAGAAAGCAAACTGACTCTGATGACCTTTGAAAAATAATTAAAAAAGAAATTTTATGACAGATCAGATGGGTAACATCTTAACTTATTAAATCTTTTGCTATGTACATACTTATTAAGGCTATGCATTACAAGTAAATATTTGTATCATGTGGGTGTTATAAAAGACAAGTATCTTGAGATTACTTGTCACACAATAACACCACATATATAAACAATATCAGTTATGCCTAAGGCTTTTATAGGTTGTGGTCTTGGAAAGGAACAGAACTTATAGAAATTTCTTTTCATAGATAACACCATTAGTAGTGTAATCACCTTTTGCTGTCTGATTCCCTAGATTTAACTACAAAATCAATCAGACATTATGGTTTTATATAGGAACGGGTAACTTAAATTACTTGTTCCTATGTAACACTACTTTTTAAAATAGTCTTTTGTTGTCTAAGTGCTTGACTATAGTATGTCGACCACTATGTTATCAAGGAACTTAGCTTTACGTTCCTATGATAGCAATTAGTAGCTTGTACTTATGATATCAAGCTAATATGATCTATTATTATGGTTAAGTAGTGCAAATTATGTATGTAGTCATCTATTATTATGTATGTAGTCAGAAATTTTCATACGAAACATAGAAGAGTCTTTGCTTGTTTTGTGACTTGCATCCTAACAGTTCCCAAAATTAGAGGCCGAACCACTATCACCATCATCATCATTGTTGTAGTCATTGCTCTTAGATTCAAATGACACATCCTCTAGGTGTACATCCACTTTTTCCTCTCTCTCAATCTCAGAATCGAAACTCACATCGCTTTAACCATCTTCATCAGTCTCATCATCTTCCTCAGTTTCATCTTCTTCTTTAGATTCTTCACCTTCCTGTTTTGGCTCCCCTACTTCCTTCTCAGCATCTTCCTTGGTCTCATCATTTCCTTCAGTTTCCTCTCTAGCCTCTTTTGTCTTGCCACCTTTCTTAGTTTTTGTTTTATCTTAATCATTGTCTGACTCGACAATGATAACAGGCCATTCTCCACAGCCATCCCTCTCAATTCCTCGTTTTCTTCTGTTGCTTGGTTCAACTTTTTCTTTTTTACTCTCCACTTTTGAAATTCCTTTTTGCAAAAATTTTATATGACTATTCATCTTCTTTTCCATATTCATAACTGTAGACACCTAAAAATGTCTCCCCAAAACCAAACCCGATGATGAACAACCTTTCACCGCCGTTATTGGTTGGGTTGAGTATTTTTTCTTGGAGTGATTAAATCCATATTTCCATTTCATAAACAACCCAATTCCTATCCCATTTCCCCAAACCATAACTTTTTTTCCTCTTTTCGTGCCTTTAAACCCAAAATAATACATTTCGTGTCCTTCAAAATCATTCATTTCGTGTCCTTTTTATAAAAACGTTTAGTTCAGTTTATTTTATTCCATAATCTGGGTCCAATGATTGATTAGTTGGATGGGGATTTAAAAGATCTTTCCAACGATATATTATAAACCCAAATCCGAGTTATAACGAATAAGTTATGACCAAAATATTAAACTGAGCCCAAACCAAACCTAAGCCCACCTTACCTACGACGAAATGATCATGTGGAGGGTCCAAATTATTTAATCCCATTCCTAAACCAATTAGGATTAATTGGAAGCTTCTATAAGTTTCTAAAATATCTTAATTATCCCTTTTGAAAAGATAAGAATAAAGAGTTTGAAATTGAATAAAACTTTTCTTTTTGAAAGTCCTAATTCTATCCGAATTGAAAGACGTTCAAAGATAGACATATATTATTTTTGTGACTCATATTTTTTATCCAAATTTTATATGGTTGGATATCACTTGAAATTATATTTCCAATGATATATTATAATATCAATTCCGAGCTATAACGGAAAAGATATGAATAAAATATCAAACTCTATCCAAAACTGATACCGTATCACTATTTCGGCCATATCTTTTATTCTACATAATATTTTAATCTGATTATAATTGGGTTAGAAAGTAAACTTCAACATCTTTCCAACGATTTCTTATTTATCTTATTCCGATTTTTGGATCAAATGATATGATAAAAACAAAAACCACAAAACTGCAGTGTATCGAGTTTTATTCCGATTTAATTCGGATCTTATCTTGTTTTTTCGACCCTTCTTTTTTCTCTATAAATAGAGGTCATATCTCACTTTTTTCAATCATCAACAAGTTTGATCACAAATTCATTCTCTTCTCCCTCTTTAGCCTAAACACTAGCCTCCCCATTCTTTCACTACTACTTCCTTCAGCACTCCATGAAGTCCATACTTAACCCGAGGTTTCGTCCTTAAACCAAGGAGTGAAAGGTATAATTAACTGAGGGTTTAGACCAAATCAACTCTAATTTTTATTTAATTTAATTTACTTTCCATTTGATTTATATTTTTCATTGAAGTTACTAACAATTTATTCATGATGTGACAATTTAAAGGAACGCATGGAATGTGAGTACTTAATTAATTTAATTACTCTTATTTTATTTTAATATTGCTAGTATCATGATTAGGGTTGTTATTATTATTATTTGATTTGGCTAACGCTATTATTGTTAAATTGCTTCCAATATTAATGTTTGTTCTATTATTATCTGTTGATCACCATGTTGCATGTTTAAAGGGAATATGTAATTGAAAATCACGCCTAATAAGATAATTTGGACAACCGGTTTAGGTTCCTTTTTAATCTTACTGTTTAATCAAGTGATCACAAATTTTAGAATTATGTATTGCATCGATATTAAACCAATTTAGCATTATAATAGATTGGAGCAAATTGAATCTTTGTTTGCATGCCTTTGAGATCGCAGGAATCACTTTCATTATAAGAATCGAGTAGAGGCCAATACAGGCGAATGTGACTGCATGAATCACTTCGTACCATCATCCCTGATCCTCCTTTCGTGGTTCCGAAGCATATGGAGTTAGTAATCTCATGGATTATGAATGGGGTGTAACCTTCACAGGTCAATCGTTGTTGCCTATCGTTGTCCCTTTATCGTGGTTGCCTTAAATGATCCTTGAACTGTTTACAAGTTCCTTAAAAACTTGTTGGCACCTCCCTAATTTCCTTGTCCCTAATCGTATATGTCAATTTCCCACTTCCTATTAGTGTCAAGCTTATTCACAACATGATTAATGTATAGGCGCACTTTGAACGACGCCTACAGTAACATACAACCAAAAGCTTGCAACATTCTGTTCCTGTGTCTTAGACTCATTAGGTCTCTGGATTGGTGGTACAAAGACCTTTCCAGAAGTAGCTTTGCTATCAGTGCTACCCATTTTTGTTTGTAAGATGTAAACACAAAAGCACATAAGAAAAAGAAAGATGAAACAAATAGAAAGAAAGAAAAAACAGGAATATAAAAGACAAGACAATAGAGCAGAGCAGAAATTATACACCACGCAAAAGAACTACTTCAAATGACCAATGAAGAGGAAGTCCAACAATCATGAAAAAATCTAGAAAGAATAAAAGAACTTATGACTTACAAAGTACAACTTTTCAACTTCTTTACATGAAAATATCTTATATTCTATAAGTGTACGTGCATTTCAAAATTCTAAAAATAGAAATTTGTCTTATGCACAATATAAATACACACGTGTATTAGTCATATTTTCGGTTTAAGATTTGTTCTGACAAATTTTTTAAAACAGCAAATCGAGATTTTAGATCACTATTACACCGTACCCCACAAATTAATGACAACTTACAATACATCATATTTGCTAATTAACAAAAATTTTAAACCTTAAAAGTTATTTAAAGATAAAAAATCAATTACTAAAATCGATATTTAACCGATTTAAAATAACACAAAGTACTTTGTATTTTACTGCCTGTGTCATAATCTACCCCAACAACCACTTAAGCAAATCTATACCCATTTTAAATACAGATAAAACTTACACACATAAACTAAATTAAATTAGTACAACACATCTATTTAACAATGTCGTTACCCACAATCAATCTGTGTTTATTGGGCTATCGAGTGTGTGGCGCGCGATGGCTCAACTAGTAACCACTCAAAACTCTCACTAAGACCCTGTTCTCTTCACCTTAAAAAATAATATTAAGTAGGAAAAATTAGAAAAAATTATCCCAACTTTCATCCATTTTGGTAGAATAATCCCAGCTTTGGATTATTCTAGAATAATCCGAACTTTAGGGGGTTTTCTTTTTCTTCAATCCCAAATACCGGTTATCGGTTGAATGGGTTTCTTTTTTTTGTTTGTTTTAAAGTGACATGTCACACTTTAATTGGTTAAAATAATATAAAATAAAAAAAAAACAAAAAAAGAAAAAACCACCACCCAAACCAATCAGTCCACCCACAAACTTATCTCCGCCAGCCGCTGTTACTCTTCCCTCCCCTGCGCCAATTTCACCCCACCACCCCCAACGCCGGTTTCCCCCTCCCCCAACATCGGTGATGTGACCCACCTTCCTCCCCTCCTTCTCCTCCGGCTCCATCATTTGATTCCACCGTCACCACCACTCAAAACTCTTTTTCGAGCCACCACTACCAGTCGAAACCCCCTTTAAAACTCTCCCCCACTCCCGAAAACCCCCAAATACCCTTCCCCCACCATCGAAAACCCAAACCACTAGGGTTTTCAACGGTGAGAATGTGGCTGTGGAGTGGGGGAGGGGTTTTGAGGGTGTTTCGGCTGGAAACGAGGGAATTGTGGGTGGAAGTGGGTCGCAACTCCGGCACAGGGCGTTTGGGGGGAAAGCGGCGCACATTTGAGGCAAGGGAAGGGAGGAGTTGGCACGGCCGCCGGTGGCAGGTGGAGGTGGTGGTAGGGGTTGCGGTTATCAGATAGCGCATTAAGGGTTTTCAGTTTTTTTTAAAAAAAGTGAATTTTTTTATTGGACCAATTGCAGCATGACACGTGGAAATTTATATATCAAATTTATATATTATTTATAGAAATTTTAAGATAAATTTTTAATCTATATATCAAATTTTAAAATATATCATTGATACAAAATTAGTTTGGAATTGATGTCCTTTTGTGATAATTTGTTATCTAGTAGGGATGTAACGACCAATAGTAATGTTGGTGGAAATGTTCGATTTTATACATTAAAAAAATTAGCAAAAACAATTAAATACGGTGCATTAACTGGGTTTCACCAAAAATTAAAACGACAAGTGTCGTTGTCTCGTGACCTGGCTAAAAGTTTAGCTTTATATATTAGTTATATGATTAGATTATACAAAATACGGTGCATTAACTGGGTTTCACCATTGTAGTTAGGTTAAACTAGAGATTAGTTTTGTAAAATATTTAACTTGTTATAGGTAGAGGAAAAATTGGTCAAGTTGACATCGATTAAGAACCAGTAACATGGGCACGGGCCGTGCCGGCACACGAGCGGCACGGGCCCAGCAAGACTCCGGCACGGCACGGTCGCCGGCATGGCACGGCACGGCGGCCCATCTGTGGGCCGTGGGCCGTGCCGTGAACACTTTTTGGAAATCGGCACGGGCACGACACGTAGCACGGCGGACGGCACGGTGGCCGGCACGTGGGCCGGCACGCTGGCACGACCCGCCAGAACGGCACGAGGCACGGCCGGGCACGGCACGGCATTATTGTACACTATTGTACGTTTTTTAATTATCATTAATTATTTTGTATTATTAAATTATCGTACATTCGTATCGGCTACCGTCATAATAAAATAAGTTATTCTTCAATTTTTTGTGTTTTCGGATTATCGCACTCGTATTTTTTTATTATATGCATTGTTGTTTTTTACTAAATTAATAAAATTGTTTTTATTTGTTTATATAAACTTAAATATAATTATTAATTAGATAAATAATTTATATAACCTAAATTAAAATAAAGTTGTTCAAAAAATGTAAACAAATTATATTAAAATTAACATAAACATAAATTAATCACATATATTAAGTTGTACTTAAAAAAAATATATATCGTTTAATTCGTTTTTTTTTTCATTTATTATAAAAAAATTAAAAAGGATGGCACGATATGGCCCGCGGCCCACAAGGCACGTGGTTCGTGCCTTGCCGTGGGCTGGGATGTGCCAATTTCAGGCACGGCACGGCCCGCGGCGGCACAGCACGGCCCGTTGCCCATGTTTAAGAACCACATTACTTTTCAAGTTGGATATATAAAATGTTCCGGATGAAATCAAGTTTTGGGCTGGGTCACCACGAGTCATTAATTGGGTCAAATTGGTCAATCACTTTTGGGTCTAATAATCAATCATGATTAATAACCAATATGTCTCCTACGTCAATTGGTCTTGTATGGACCCGGCCTACCCAAAGTTTGACACTTTCAAATAATATAAACACTTTTTCGATGATATAATCACTTTCTTATACGATATAATTATCTGTTTGTGAGTCATATTTTGAATTATATAATCTCATATTAAACCATTTAATGAGATTATATAATTATCTTTAGGATGATAAAATTTAAAAATCAACTTTTGAATGATGTAATTTACTATTTGACACTTTTTATAATGATGAAGTCACTTTTTGAGTTATACATTTACATAACAGTTACAGGATGATATAATCACTTTTGTAGTAATATAATCACATTTCGTATGATATAATATCATTTGTATGGTATACTTGAAGGTTGAATCTACAATAAGTTATTGTAGATCGGGTCTATTCTAGTCTTTACACTCCTCGATTATCAATTTGGTTAAATGTATTTCATAATCATCACAAACTTTTGTATGTAGTTAGTCACACTGTGGCCAACCATCATAAGGGTCGTTACTTCATTAGTGTTATCTGGTTTATTTGGTCATCGTTACAGGGTTTACTTCGTCATGTCAAAGCGGTTACTCGGTCAATGTTATAAGGCTACTCGGTCAGTATTGCAGGAATACTCGGATAGTGTTATAGGGAGCTACTTTTTTCTTTTACATGTGGCCAGCCGCACAAAAAATGCATTGTTTCATAATATAATCTTATTGAAAATTTTGACAATTACCACCTTCTATTAAGTCCATTTTAACAATTACCACTTTTTTTTCTTTTTTTCTTTTTTTTTTTTTGAAAATTACCACCTTCACTTTTTAAAAACATCAAAAGTTACTACTTTCTTGCCTCCGAACTACTACATGACGTCATCTTGGGCCCACCCTTTACCTTCCCTCCCATTTCTCATTCCTATTTCGATTTTCATCTCCTCTTTCACTTTTTTTCCCCCAAACCACCAATAATTGTTCGTCAATTTTGATTTGGAGGAGTGAATTGAAGTGTTTTTAATTTTTGGGGGGAAAAAAGTGAGGGAGATGAGAATCAAGTTAGGAATGAGAAATGAGAGGGAAATAGGAGGGAAGGGAAAGAGTGGGCTCAGAATGACGTCATGTGTTAGTTAGGAGGCAAGAAGGTGGTAACTTTTGATGTTTTTGAAAATAGAAGGTGGTAATGTTCAAAAAAAAAAATTACAAGGTGGTAATTGCTAAAATGGACATAATAGGTGGTAATTGTCAAAATTTCCTAATCTTATTGAATAACCTAGTCAAAGAAGAAAAGACAAAATCAATAAATAATTAAATGTAAACCAGAAAAACAAGATCAAGGAATGCTAATATAGCTAATTAATAGCTAAGCATATATCTATAAAAATACTATATTATAGATCATAGAAAAGAGAAGCATACAATAACCTATTCCATGTATCCGGAACTCCAGGAAGGCACCAATGACTACAATCAGCATGAGCTGGAAGAACATCCTTATATACTTTTGTAAGATTCTTCCAATCTCTATACCTATACATTGATGGATGTGCATCTATTCTATACTCAGATAATTTTGTAATGTTCAAATACTTCACATGTGTTTTTCTCTTCTCTTTTATAACCTTCTCTATAATTTCAACCAAAGAATTAGGGTAGTATGATATATATGATTCATCCTTTATAGGTTGAGTTTTCTTGTAACACCATTGATCTGATTTCGACGATTTATGTTCGGTTGAAATACTCCTGAAAAACACAGTTGTTTTCTTTGGATCCACATTTTCTTCAACCCATGTTTGCCATGTTCTCATGCCTCTTTCATAAGCTAACTCTAGTTCCATGTCTTCGATTAATTTTCCATCGTATTCAAGGAAATCATACCTGAAAAGGTGTACCCATTGTTTGTTTACTTCTCTTGTACATAAAATTAAATGTTATCTACTTGTTTGTTTTTCACTAAATAAGATACCACACTTATATGTTAAGTTGTTCTTAAGTAATAAACTCAATATAGATATAATTACTTCCTTTCTAAATAGAAAAATCTTGTAATTTCTCTTTAAATCTTAGCTTGTCTAACCAAGTTGTCCATAATCTTCCTTGAATAGGATTCACCTTAACCCCGTCCTCATTTTCCAAATACTTGCAACACTTGTATTTATGAGTATTTTGGGAGGACAAGCAATATTACATGAAAATTGATTTTTTTTTTTTAATGTACAAGAGGTTAATGATGAGGGTAATTTAATTATTTATGTTTATTTGTAGGAGAGGAATAAAATAAAATTTCTATTAATTAAAGTGAATGAAACAATTAACAAAATATTAGTAAGTCCATATATATACTAAAAACAATAAATTCTGCAAACTTTCAATTATTTAGAAATGACTCATAAAAAAAAGCAAGTGTTGTGAATATTTAGGAGTGGAGGGGGTAATAATATTTTGAATTTTTTTTTTTTTTTTTTAAAAAAAAATTACTTTATGTAAATATATACTTAGTATATGGTCTCAACTATCTCTTACCTCATATGAAATATTATAAACAATCTCCACCATCTAAGGCATCTATTTAACTCTAGTGCTCTTCGAGAAATATTGAAAAGCTTAAAAATTTACTGTATTAAATACTCTCCTTGTCTCTTAATACAAGCCTCTTTTTAGCATTTATTACTTACATAATAAAGAGAAAGATACTTTTAATTTAGAGATGAAAGGAGTATTAACTATATCTTACATTTTTACGTAATGTAGGTATCTAGTGGGTCATTAATACGATGCGGTAGAAATGAACAAGAAATTAATACATACCTTTTGTAAGTTCCAGTTTGAGCCCACCAATGGCCTGAGTTGAATACCATGATATCAGCCCCTGGCCAATGTTTTGAGTTGGGTGAAAGTTTATCGAGGACTAGGACCTTTTTCCCGCTTTTATGGTTTAGGTTGAAGTCAACTAGAAATGGGCTCCAATAAAACTCAAGTGTGAAGTTGTAATCCTGCATGGAATACCGTAATATGATTAATCATCTTGTGGTGATAATAAATAATTAATGGTTTTATATCTTACTTGTATTATTCTCCCTCTATTAGAAAATAGTCGTGTGTAATTTGAACTAGTAATATGATAATCTTGTTGAAAATAAATAGATGTATATGTACCTTTGCAGTCAAGGTGATCACTGGAATGCTACTATTGTCTTTCACAACAGCTCGAGTCAAAGGAATTGAGGAGTAGAGGGTGCAAGCAAGAGACTCCCACATATTTCGATTTAGTGAATCTCCTACTAAGATCACCCTCTTGTTCCTTAGCCTTTCCACCATATCCGTTCCGTTAAGCCTAAAAAAATCAAAGAGCACATAATCATGTTAATGTTATCTTGTTATTTGTTGATACATGCAATCCCTGTATTGTTATAGAGTGTTTCACCCATTTATTGATAATAACCTACTACACTTCGACTAATTTGAATTTAAATCAAGTCAAATTACCCCAACAAATGATGATACCTTCCTATAAACTCATAATCGCTTTAGGTGAAACAGTTCCCTAGCGATTCTTTGTTGCAAATATAGTTCATCATGCAATAATATATAAAAATAATATTAATTATCTATACATACTTACAATGGTATCGAACAATCTCTAGCCTCCCATTGCCAATGCTCGTAAGCAAGATCTGGCCTTCCATTCTTCTTGCAACTCATCTTCTCCTCAACAAATGGACATTTGAGCGGATCATAGGTCGGACTTTCTTCCGGCTTATACACCCATCTCCCATCAAATATGTTGCATTTCTTCTCAATGTGTAATTGTTTTCCCCTAAAATTTGGTACGTCTATTGAACTAATACTTATATTAAAAGGCCCTATAATGTTTCTAATAGTTAAAAGATTCATACTATAATTGTTTTGTTGCATAAAAAGAAGAAGAACAAGCCATCCAACTAAGCTTCCAAGCCCGAAGAGCCTCCATGTGTCGGTGATGGAAGACTTCATCTCCATATGACTTAGAAAAAAATTGATCAATTAACTTTATGCTTAAAATTTATTTAGTATACTATGTTTATATGTAATTTTATTGTTAGAATAATCATAATAGGTCAACTTTGTCGCTATCCACGAAATTACGGAATACGAAATATATTATTACATCAATTCCAAAATCATTATTACTATGTCTAATCACTTATCTTCACTATTAAAGAATACACACAATAATATTTTATTATTTCATGCTATTCTATTATAATTACCTAGTTAAATATAAAAAGTCGGTCGACAAACTATGTATCCCTCCAATCTCAGAAAAACAAGAATTAAGATACACAAGCTGTTATTGATTAAACTAACATGGAATAGTATTACTACAAAAGTGTTTTACGTTAGGAATAATTATAATACATTAATAGTATGTGGCTAATTAGAGAGTGTAGGACAAAAGTATTGCCAGATAGTTGGGTCAACGAATTCTGATTTAATCAAATTATTAGTTTAATTAATTTATTTGGACAAATGATTATAGTTTAGGGTTTGTTCTCATTGACTGAACTCAGCTGAACTGAAATAAACTGAACTAAAATGAGCTGGACTGAACTGAACTGAACTGAGCTGAGCTGAGCTGAATTGAACTGAACTGAACTGAAATGAAATGAACTGAACTGAACTGAAATGAATATTTTATAAGAGAAGGAAATTAGGAGCTGAGCTGAAGTGAACTGAACTGAAATGAACTGAATTGAATTTCAACGTAAGAGAACAGGCCCTTAGTGAAGTACGTTTCAATTTAGCCTAGTTTAATTATTAGATGCAATCCAATCCAGTTCAATTTACGATTATCATCTAACTTTTCAAGATTACAAGCCAACATATCTCGGTCGATTTTGGATATATAAGATCCACAAATTATACAATGTGCACATCACCAAGTTGACAACTTAATACACCGTATTATAAAAATAAAAAATTAAAAAAAACCATGTTCCCATAAAAATGACACTTTCAAGAAACGAGTTAGCCACTCACCCTATTGGGTCGTGCGCACACACTATTTCACATTATTATGATACTGTTTGATATGGACCTAGCCTGTATGAATTAGTTTTAGACTACTTCCTCCGTGTTTTTTTAAGTGTTACACTTTCCATCTTTGGCCGTGTTTTTTTAAGTGTTACACTTCCTTTTTTGGCAAAAAGCTACATTAAAATATTATATCTCTCTCTTCTCATGATCCCTACCCAAACCCACTACTACTTTTTTTATAATATTTTTCCTCTGATATTCATTACTTTTCAATAAACTATTAACCTCATCACTATCTTTCTTTAGTCAATTAAATTGCCTAAAACTATGTTGTTAGGAAATAAGGGTGTAGTTGTGTTTGATTAATGCGGAACAAGTCAATGAAATTAAGGACGAGAAAAACAATAAAGAAGATAAATAAACAACACAAGGATTTACGTGGTTCGGTCAAAATAGACCTACATCCACGGGTGGGGGATTCAAGAGCTTCTTCACTATAATGGAGAAAGAAACAAGAGAATAATACAAGGAGTCTTAAATCTAATGGCTCAATAAGGTATGATCTAATTGATCAACTAAAGGGTCCTTTTATAACACAAGGAAACCCTAATAAAACCCTAAGATTGTTCCCCAAGTACACTCAAATAGCCGTCATAGAAAAGATATAATTATAGAAAATATTCCATAAATTATCCTAGAATAACCTAACTACCGAGCTATAGCTCAGCAGCTAGCTCATGCCTGCCGCAAGTCCTCATAGGGCCGAGCTATAGCTCACTCGCATAGAGCTATAGCTCGCAGCCTCGTTGCAAATTTCCAGCTTCGTCAGGTTTTTGTAAAACGGTCATAACTTTCTCGTTTCTTATCGGAATTGGGCATATGACCTATCGTTTGAAAGCTCTTGAACCAAGCTATAACCTCCAACTTGAATCATTTCAAAATCAGTTGTAATTTGAGAGATATAAGCGTTCAAAGTTAGCCCTACTAGATTTCAAGTCACAATTTAACATATGTGTCGGTCAAAATGTAACACTTAAAAAACACGGAGGGAGTAATTCTTATTACCTACACCCCACTATAGGTAGTACTACCTACCCCCCCCCCCCCCCCCTCCCTTCCTTTTCATGTAACTATTAATTACTATCATGTTAAACAAAAAAAAAATTACCCACATTTTCTCCGTCCTCAAAATTGTACCTACTAGTCTACTACTATATTTTCTCTCTCCTCAAAATTTTACCTACTTTTCTCACTTTTCACTTCACTTTCTCTCTCTTAAACTACCAAAATCACTCAAATTTCCCTTGAAAAAAAAATTAATATTTGCTTAGATTTCAATTAAAATATCATATTTAAAAGATGAAATCACAAAATCTTAGGAAATTTCATCAAAAGAAAGGTCAAAAATAAAATTGTAAATTATTTTTGTTTAATTATTGAAGAAAACAAAAAAAGTTGCAAACCTGAACTTTTTGCTTTGTTTTTCTCAGTTATTTTCTCTACATATATTAAATTTCAGTAGTAGTAGTTCATGATTCTTATAATTTTTATAATAATAATTATTTTTATGCTTATAATAGAATGATGTTTGGTATTATCTATTTTAAATTGATTTAACTTGTGGTGTGTGTTATTAACTTGTAAAATTAATATAAAAAAATTAAAAAATACAGTTCAGTTGCCCTAATATAATGGTAAATGATCATTTATATATTAGTATATTTCATTAACATTTTAATAGATCGATTATCATTAGAATTCTTCACAGATTTAATAAGAAATTTCAATTAGAGTTTGTGATTTCTAATAGTTTTAACGCAAGTGATTCTAAAAATAACTATTAAATAATGTTATAAGAGTTTTCCATAATTTAATTAAAATTGTTATTCGGTGAATTTTGGCTACGCTAGTACAATTTATCTATTGTAAATGTTCATTTTAGATGGAATTTATGTTCATTTGTAGAAGGATTAATATTCATATTATAATTGCAAAAAAATATTCAAATTATTATAACTAAAAATAAAGACAAGTTATCAATTTGATTTATGAAATTGAACCGTCAATAATCATTTATTTTTACTTATTTTGTCACTAAAAACTATTATATGACGTATTTTGACTAGTAAATTTTAATCTATCTACAGTAAATGTTCATTTTAGATGGAAAAAAGATCATTTTAGATGGAATTCTTGTTCATTTATTATCATTTTCATATTAATATATGTTCATATACATGTTCATTTTTGTTGCATTACATGTTCATTCTCATATTAAAAAATATTCATTTGCAATTTAATACAATATTAATTTTTATAGCTAAACATATTCATTTAGTTTATACTTGTTCATTCTCATATTAAAAGAGATATATTTGTTTCAATTTTAATACGTGTTTGTATTATATAATTGTTCATTCTTGTATTGAAGATGTTCATTCGACTTTTGGTAGATGTTCGTTCACTTTGTGTTGAAAAGATGTTCATTTTATGTTGAAAGATGTTCATATAGATTATTATACTTGTTCATTATTTTATTGAACTATGTTCATTTTCTGGCAATGTGTCCATCTTTGGTTTTGTAAATATTTATTTAATTGTACTGTTTTATTTAGAATATATTTTGATTGTTACTAACAAATTTTTTTTACAGTATTTTTGAGCTCATTACACAGGATAATGATATTAAAATAAAAAAAGTTTGAAGACGATTATGTATATATTGAGGAAAAGATATGTATAAATTAAAGGAAAACGCACAAGCATCATAAGAGTAAAAATGATATAACCATATGACAAGAACGATGATTTTATATACTCTTATTTATACCAAAAGTATAGATTGAAATACTACAATCGTTTTGTAAGGCAAATAAATATAATATGTATATTTTTTAAGTTTAAGATTTTCACCTTTTTTTTTTATTGTTTTAAACTTAAGCATGTGTACATTTGCAAAGTTAAAAGAGTTCCTTTTTATGCTTAAAAAACAATGAGTATATATTGATTTAAAATGATATTATGATTGTAATTAATTAGTTTTATTCTACATTGAAAGATTTTTTTTTTTCAAACAAAACTTATTCATTTAACTACATAATAAGACAAATTAATAAGAAAAACTATCTAAAAATAAAATGAAAAAAAAATATACTAATTTAAATATAGCACGTCGTATTAACACGATTAAACATTTAATGTCACAAAATTGAACATTTAATGATACAAAATTAAACATTTATATATATAAAAATGAACATTTTATATGTGAATCAGATTCCGAAAATTATACGGTGACGCCATTATGATAGAACGGGGTGCAGGTAGAGCTACCTACATAGGGTTGTAGGTAAAAATTTGTAGAGTGTACACTTACATACTGATAAGGAAGTCTTCCTTTCCTTTTTCTTTCCATGTACTACTTTGGATGAACAACCCCAACAATCCTTCCCAACAGCAAAACTATCTTGCACCGAAGCTACTACCACGAAACGTCACCTGACTACCATATCAAGTAGACTTTTGATGCAAGGCACCACAAATTTTCAATCATGAGGTCACACATTTGATGGAGCATTCCACACACATAACGCTAGAGTTGTCCCTGGCTCCCTGTTGAACTATCTATCGGCTCTGATACCACTTGTTGGGCCTGGATCACTCACCTTATTGGGCCACGCACACATACCACTCCACATTAGTATGATATATATTGTTGGCTTTGGACCTAATTCTCACGGATTTGTTTTTAGACACCTTCCAAAAAGGTCTCAAACTAGTTGAAGTGTTCTCTTACTTATAAGAAAATCTTTTAATTTCTTCCTTATTCTTTCCATATGGGAATTGGGATGAACAACCCCACTAGTCTAACACCAAATTATATCTATATTATACGTAGTTTACATATTAATTTAATAGTATACTACACGTTGCTTTTTTAAAAAAAAGAAAAAAACCAATAACTATATATTCCAATAAATTATCCAAGAAATATTTTTAGGAACTATAACATCTTGGTTAATCTTTAACACAAAGAATGTATCATATTCATTAGTACGAGTACACTCTAATTAAATAATTGAAAATTTCTTTTGTGTTTTATTTTTATTTTCTATATGCTACAATTATGATTAATTCCATTATGCCTACATACATATACAATGTCCCAATTATGGGAGATTTACTTCAAATAAACCCAACTAAATTTTATTATCTAATAATCCCAACTATGTTATCAGTTTGCCTCCAAGGGTCCCAACCGATCAATGACAGGTAAACGACCTATTGTAAAATGTAATAACTATGACACATGTCAACACGTGATTGGTCTAAAAATTTTTAAAAAAAACAACCTAAAATCCTAACAGCCACCGCCCACCTCCCTTTCCCCCTCCACGTTACACCTAGATCCCAACCCCCAGCCTACCGAAAAATAGTCGACCGCTACCATCTCGCAAAAATGGTCGGCCTTCCCCTCCCTCTCCTCGAAACCACCGTAGCCAGCCACCACGAAAACCCCCGCTTCTCTCACACCAAATTCTCTCTTCTCCTCCAAAACTTTCACTTAGTTTTGAAATCATCGTCATCGTATTGTCGAAAATTAAACTTTCGTGATTGAGGCGGTTTTTGGTGAGGTGATGAACCTAAAAAATGAGCGCAAAATCTTGTAAGAGTTGAGAACGCAGTGGAGAGTGATGAACACCGGAGAATTGAGGCGGATTTTTGAGCCGTATATTTTTATTAAGAAAATTGTTGTTGATCGGAGAAAAACGATCACGAGCGTCAATGAACCGAAACCGGCCGACCATTTTCAAAGGGTTAGGGGAGGTGGCTGATCGGCTTTCGTTGGTTGGGGGTCTAGCCTTGGGTTTCATGGTGGGAGAATGGTTGGGGGAAGGGATAAGGGGAAGGTGGGAATAGACTTTATTATTTTTCTATTTTTTAAAGAAAATTGTGGAGTTAGAGCAATCACATGCTGACTCTTGGCTTCTGGAAAAAAAAAATTATTCTCTAAGTAAGTTACCGGTCATTACTCATTAGGACTATTGGAGGCAAACTGACATCATAGTTAGGATTATTAAATAATAAACCTTAGTTAGAATTATTAAAATGTATTTTTCATACAACATTTGGTTTAGGATATACAACAACATTTGCTATTGATTTTCCAGCAGTTGTTCACCCTGATAATTCCATTCAAAAGCCGATTTATAGACAATATAGTTTTTTCTTATATCATGTCTTCATCACCTTTTTTTTTTGACCCATTTCTTTCTTCGCCTTTGATTATTTTGATTAGTTTTCATTTATAAATTAAATGTTTACACTTTTAAATTTTGGTGAAATCTATCTATATATATTATACTAAAAGACAAGCGCCTCAATGTGAGGATGACAAATGTCACTCTCTCATTGGCTTGTCTTATGTATAAAATATATCTATATAATTACTGTTTACATATTCAAGCATAGTTATTTTTGTTCATCTTTAAACAATAAAAGCAAGTTTGTATACATGCATAAGATTTTCATGATTTCCTAACATAAATATTGATTTAATTTTTAATAATAAAATATATACTTTCCAATACTACAAATAATCTATAACGTCTTTTCAATCTTTATTTGTAGTCAATTTAGAGAATAATAACTAATTTGAAGCAATATGATTAAAGTGGCATAATTAAGGAAACAAATATTTCGTATTTTGAAAGGATAATATTGTTTTTTTTTTATGAAAATTAAATAAAATCAATAGAATTTAGTTTGACGTCAATTATGAAATCAATACAAACATTTTTTTAAAAAAAATCAGATGTACAATAAAATATTGTGCACCTATTATAAAAGCTACCCTAAAATGAATGAAATTTATTTATGCTTTATTGATAAAAGTTACCCAAAATAGTCTGTAAATTATCCTAAACTCAATGCAAGTTATCAGATGAATACAAAAGTTTTTGATAAAAATACAAAATAGTGTAAAAATTACTTTTATAGTTTTTTGTACTCCTTGACAAATACTGAATGTTGAGCCGAAATGTTGTCTTGGAAAAATATATATAATCTTAAACATAAATTTAATTTTAATCGACCTTTCATTTTCTATACAATGCCTTTTACAATTACCTTTGTTTACACTAAAAAAAAAAAAAAAAAAAAAAAAAAAAAAAAAAAAAAAAAAAAAAAAAAAAAAATTGAACCAAAAACCAATCTAAACAAGAAGAATAAAAATTAAATTGAATTAGACATTTGAATAGATATAAAATGTATTATAACTATTACTCGTGTTTAAAATTGTAATATTCGTATTAAGTATTAACAATGCTATTACTTATGAATTTTATTTTAGAAAAACTAACATTTTGATTTAAAAATTATGCATTGCTCATGTACTATACTAGATATACAACAATCATGTTCAATAATTTATGTTGTTTTATATATAATAATACTTTTAACTATAATTTAGTCTTTCAAATCAACATTTTATAATAGAAAAATATACATGTCATTTTTATTACACCTAAACATTATATAATAAGTCATATTGTTAAAGTTCTAATTATATAATTGAAATGTAGGTATGATACTATTTTCATGTACTTTACATTCTATGTAATTAAGTATAGTATGAAAGTTAATATATTTAGTGTAAAATAGTATGTGTAAATAATATAATATTTTTTATAATATAAAAAAGTATATGTACATAATATAATATTTTATAACATGAGTCCTCCATACCAAGTGTACAGGTTGTTGGTGTAGTGGTGATTGAGTCTACACTTGGTAGGGAGGACCCGTATTCGATCCCCTGCAACAACAATCGGAAGGGGAGTGGAACCTAACAATCCAGAACTGATCCTCGAATCTGGATTATCCCAAAGGGCGAATCGGATAGAACACCCAAAAAAATGATCGAGCAACTCAATGCATATATGACGGGAATTAACTTATCCTTTATCTATCTTATACAAAACTCCAAAGTCTATAACTTTTTTTTCAAAATATAATAATAACATTTGTAAATTTTTGTTAATATGAAAGATATAAACCTATCAAAATGTATATATAGCTCAATTGTTTAATAACTTATATCAAATGCATAATTTTATTAAAATTATTTGCATGTAGTCATTAAATGTGTTGGATGTTGTGTAGCTATGCAATGTTCAAAACTTTAGTTGAGCTACTTTGATTTAGTGATTGTACGGTAAAAAGATATTGACTTCAATCTTGAAATATAATAGTCTAATAAATTCTAAATAGAAAAATTAAAACAAAAGGAAATGAAAATAGTAAATGGCTTTAAATATTGAAATAAACATAACCTTTTAAATCAATTTAGCGAATTCAAGAGACAATTTTAAGGCTTTTAAAATTAAATGGGAGAAATTTATGTAAAAGAACAACTTCAAAGATATAAATGTTCATGCACTATTATAAGAGATTTGTTAACCTTTTTATAATTAAGATAGTGATAAATCTTAATATATACTCCGTATATTTTATTTATATAAATCCATACCTATATACGAAGTATTTGTGTTGTATAGTATATTTAATCAGATGTTGGTTATATGACTATTATATACTACCTCCATTTCTTTTTAGTTGACACGTATTCTTTTTTAGGAGGTGTTTTTTTTTTAGTTGACACGTTCCTTTTGGGGTAACTTTTTTACCTTACATTTACGAGCTACCCCACTTGCTTTTTCATTCTCTCTCACTTTCTCTCCTCTCCTTAATATGTGCCTAAGGGCCTGTTCACATTTACTAAACTGAGTTGAACTGAACTGATTGGAACGGAACTGAACTGAACTGATTAGAGCTTAACTGAACTGAACTGAATTAAGCTGAAATAAATATTTTATGAGAGAGGGAAATTAAGAGCTGAACTGAACTGAACTGATTGGAGCTGAACTGAACTGAACTGAACTGAAATTTAGTAAATGTGAACAGACCCTAAATCAAACGCGTCAACTAAATAGAAACGGAGGAAGTAATATGTAGTTTTTGGCACAATGCTTAACTTAGGAAAAAATATGTACTTGTAGGTCAAATATAGGGTTATTATATTATTGTGTTTATAGATTTGGTTAGTGCGTGATGGGTAAATAAAACATGTATATATTATATTGATTGTAGCTACTGATGCGGATGGTATGATAAGACCATTTAAGTTTTTTTGTCAACGGAAGATATAAATGAATTAGTCCACTTCTCTTATGTAATTATTTTTAATTTTTTATTTAATTTTTACGAGCACTTCTCTTATATAGTTATGTGTAGTATTATTCAATTATTTTTTAATTATTGAAATAACATTAAAAAAAATTCAAATAACATAAAATACTGTTCAAATAACGTTCTTTTAATTTTTTTTTATTGACCATCAGTAACCAAGTCCTTTATTAGTAATTGAATTACCTTTGTTTTTATTTTTCCTACGGGTTTAATAGTTTGATTTATAAATCGTGCATCGCACGGGCACTATGCTAGTTATTTAATAAAAGGACACAAAAAATTCCAATCAATGCTCACGTTGAAAACTACTCCTTAGTATCCTCTACGCGTCGTGCACGTTAAATATTTGATCAATTCAGATTGACTAATTTTATTTAGTACTTTTATTCAAATTAATGCATGTGTTGCTTACGTCATTATATTATTATTGTAGGTACTCGTACTATTTACAATTAGCTATAAAACAAAAACAAATCTTACGGAATACAACCTAGAAAAATAAATTAACAAAGGATATTTTAGGATCCGAATCAAGAATGAAAATCGGATCTAGATCTATTTGGATTCGATTCCTTTCCTATCCCCAATGGACGGATTCAATTTAGTTTACAAAAACTAGTATTACAAAATATCCATCACAATAATACCATCGATTATACTAATAATATAATATTTAAATCCAAATCGGGAATTGCGTTGGTTAACAAACTAATAATCTAATTCTCCCTTCGTTTCTTTTAATCTTCACATTTAGAAATTTTTCACGCGGTGAAAAATGGTCAAAAGCGTAAAGATCAATAAAAGACGAAGGGAATAACTTCTTGGTTTGTGCAACGTATACACTTCATACTGAGATACAAATATATATTGTGATATGATATTATGAGCAGGAGGTTTTGTGTGTAGCTGGCCACACCGTGTGGCTAGCTAACACATGACAAAAGTAACCCCACTAACCTAGTAGCCCCTTACAGGTAACCCCTCCATCCAAGTAACCCCTCCGTCCAATTAACCCCTTGGACCTAGTAATCTCTAACCGACCAAATAACCCCTGACTTGACCAAGTATTCCTTGAACTAATCTAGTAACCCTTGACCAAGTAACCCCTCCGTCCAATTAACCCCTTGGACCTAGTAATCTCTAACCGACCAAATAACCCCTGACTTGACCAAGTATTCCTTGAACTAATCTAGTAACCCTTGACCAAGTAACCCCTCTTTCCAAGTAACCCCTCGACCTAGTAACTCCTGACCTACCTGACCGGACCTAGTAACCCCTGATCGAACCTAGTAACCCCTGATTGATCTAGTAACCATTGATCGACCTAGCTAGTAACCCTTGACCGGATCTAATATAACCTCTGCCCGGATTTAGTAACCCGACCTTTACCATAAATATTGCATAATAATTTTTTTTTCAAAATTATAACAAGAATATTAATAATACACGTTACTTCAATACAGTGTTATGAAATAATTCTCACACAAAAAAATCTAATTAAAAAAATTAATATAAAGTATATAAATCATATTTCACAAATTTCCTTGCAATATAGTTTCGGCTTTAATCATTAGAGGAGCCATTAAAATCATCATCATTTTCAAAAATTAGATGAATTCCCCACCTTTTAATCTCAATTATTGTGATAGTTTCTCCTCCACCTTTCCCTTGTTATATCACCTTCTTGTATTAAAGAAACGGAAATTTCACCAAATGCCCCTGAGTTATTTTTTTATTCACCATATACCCATGAAAATTTTCAAATTCACCATATACACTTGAGTTCACAAAATTATCACAAAATGCCCTTAATGATTAACGACAGTTAATTCCGTTTGTCATATAGGGATAAGTATGTCACGTGTCAGCATCTTATTGGTTATTTAAAATTATTTTATTTTTAACAAACTTATTTTTTTTTTCAAAAACTTAATTTTAAAAAATAAATAATTAATAAAACCACCTCTAGCCCACATGTCCGCCGACCACCTTCTGCCGGCGCCACCTTACCACTGCCACATCTGTCTTCCGCCGACACCATCCATTTCCTTTCGCCGGCGCCACCCCACCATCACAACCAATCCTCCACCACCTCTGAAACCCCTTCGCCACCACGAAACCCCTTGAATCAAACCTTGAAACACCTTGAATCGTAAATAACTCTCACCGCATTCCACTACCACCGAAAATCATCCACCACCCCCTGAAACCCCTTCGTCGCCAATCTAGACCCTTTCCCCTATGTTTTCGTCGCCCCCTTAGCCGTGAAACACCACCCCAAAATCCCCAAAATCAAAACCCTAGACTACGATTTTTTTTGAATTTTAATTTAGGGTTCCGGCGTGGTGATTGAAATAGTGGAGCTTGGAAGGGATAGATGAACCGATTTGGGTTCTCCGATGTAGGGAGGGGGCTTTGGTCGCTGGCAATGGGGAGCGGAGGGATTTTCGAAAGAGAAAGAGAGTGCGAATTGGGGGAATGGTGGCTGGGTTGCGCCGTCGGCTCGGGCTGGCTAGGTAGGGTCGCTGACGCGGTTGTTCAAGGCTGGGTCGTTGGGGCGGTGGGGACAGGCTGGAGGCGGGGATAAGGTGGTGGCAGTGACAGGAGGTGGTTAGGGTTGGGTTGGGGTGGGGTTGGTTTTTCTGTAAAAAAAATTGAATAATTATTTTAAAATTTAATTAATTGAAAAGACAACCAATAAGATCCTGTCATGTGGCATACTTAACCCTAATGACTAACAGAGTTAACGTCCGTTAGTCATTTAGGTATATGGTGACATTTTTGTTAAATTCAGGGGTATATGGTGAATTTGAAAAATGTTATGGGTATATAGTGAAAAAAAATAAATCATAGGCATTTGGTGAAATTTCCGTTAAAGAAACCAAGAGATTATATGCCTTGAATTTGCACTGATAGAACAGAACTTCTTGCGTGCAAAGACGAAGACGACGACGGTAGAGACAAAGAAGACGACGAAGGTGACAGAAATCAATAGGAAATTAGAATGAATTTGATGAATTTGTACCTTAATCTATTGAAATTCGGGGGAAGTGTTAGGGTTTGGAGCTACAAGGTGACCAGGGTTCGTTTGAAGTATCAAGGAGCTTTGACGTCGAAGACGACAACGCAGAGATGAAGATGACGACAACAGAATTCGATGCTCCAGCCATGGACTGTTAGGGAGAGAAAGTTAGAAAGAGAAAATGAGAGGAGAGGAGAGAGAAAACTTAAAAAAAAATATTGTGGCTGGTTGCACCGTGTGGGCAGCCACATATGAAAGTTTGTGTATTATGAGAATAATATCATATGAGATTTTATTGTGAAAATATACTTATTAACTATTACTTAAACAAAACATTGCTGACATCATCATCCCTTAAATTATCCTATGTGTCATTCTCACATTAAAAAGTTTCCCTCCATTTCTATTGATGATGTCATTAATTGTCATTGTTATTTTAATTTTTTTTAATAATTTTTATTTCAATCTACACTATACATTTTTTATTAAAAAATAATTGCCACTCATTTTTACACAAATGATAAAATTATTTTTTTATGTATGATAACAAAATTATTTCATATGCATAATAATAAAATAATTTAAACGTGCAACGCACGAGTTTAATCTAGTATGTGATATATTATAGGAAGTTAAGATAATAAAAAATATTAGGGTTAGATGTTCCTATTGTCTACATATATCGTGATGTGGCCGAGTATTATGAATTATTAGGAAAATACAATGGAAACAATGAGAAATACAATGAGAAATATTTTCCCCATATTTTAACACTTTGTAGTGTGCTTAAATAGTATTATATGATATTCATATTTTTTTAAGAATTTAAGATAACTATTTAATATAACAACCTAAAAGACAAAATTGCTAATTACAACCGGCAAAAGTATCCATTTATGGGTTACAACCATCACTTTTTATTTTTGCAAATTACAACCAAAAAAGCCATCAACACTTAAATTACAACCAAAATCCAATTTTTGGTCACTTTCACCAAATGTGACATCATTAATCAGTTTTTGATATAAAAGATTAACCTGAATCAATATTAGTTAGGGATTATTTATTGATATAATGATGTCATATTCCGGTAAAAATGGTCAAAAATAGAATTTTGGTTGTATAGTTTAAAACGTACATTGATTTTTTTGGTTGTAATTCGCAAAAATAAAAAGTGAGGTTGTAACTAGCAAAATAAGTGATCCTACTGGTTGTATTGACAAAGTTTTCCTAACCTAAAACAGTGAGTATTGGCTTTGTAATATATGCCAAAATCAAATGGTGTAATAATATTTACTTTTTCTTACTATTTTCACTTTTAATTCTTCTATTAAATGCTTAGAAGGTGATTGTTAGCTTTTAATTTTTATAATAATGAAGATTCAAAAGTGAGAGGAATGGTTAGGCATTGAGTCATTGACTATTGATTATAATCATAAACGAAATTAAATGGGAAGGAACTAATATGAAATCCATATACTACGGGTCTATTCTCTTACGTTGAAATTCAATTCAGTTCAGTTCAGCTCAGTTCAGTTCAGTTCAGTTCAGTTCAGCTCAGCTCAGTTCAGTTCAGCTCCTAATTTCCTTCTCTTATAAAATATTCATTTCATTTCATTTCAGTTCAATTCAGTTCAGTTCAGTTTAGTTCAGTTCAGCTGAGTTCAGTCAATGAGAAGAGGCCCTACTCTGTTACATATTATTTGCGACGATTAGACATTTTTCCTTTCTACTTTATGTCAAATCGTTGCAAATAATATGTAACGGAGGTAGTATGATTGCATTTTGAATTGTATTCTTTATTTCAAGTTGCCTAGGTAAGTAGGTATAGATATCATGAAATTGACAATGTGATTTCTTATTAGTTTATTTAAGTAAGGGCAAGGTCAAGAAGAATTTGCCTTGCGCCCGGCCTAGTCTTGGGCCATTCACTTGTAAAATAAAAATAAAAATTAAAAAAAAAAAAACCTTCCTTTACCTTTATTAAGCTCAACACTCCTAAACAAACTCGAATTGACATTGTGTAACACCCCGACCCCAAACAAATTAGGGAAGGGCCTATTGTCACGAAAATGCGCATCGAGGGCCAATAACTGTCCCCACAAACCAACACAAGTCTTTCCGGCGCATTTTGTCCTCACTCATGTGCACCCCGAGAAAACTTCCTAGGAGGTCACCCATCCCAAGACTACTCCCAGCCAAGCACGCTTAATTATGGAGTATTCTTAGCATATGAGCTCCTTAAAAGGAAGATACATCTTGTTGATATGAGTAGTATATCAAATCCTTTTAAAGCAATCATGAGGGGTATTACATACACCCCCACTTGAGAACGGCAACGCCCTCGTTGCGCCTGGAAAGCTAAGGACTCCAGTATTACGCCTAATGGCAACTGGGTAGTCAAAGTGTTACATCCAGTCTGGTTACGGCCATATGGCCCCAGAATTCTCCCCCGCTAGACGACTGACATAGGATCAATTATCCACGACCAGCACGCGATCGGAGGGTTGCTCTGATACCATTTGTAACACCCCGACCCCAAACAAATTAGGGAGGGGCCTATTGTCACAAAAATGCGCATCGAGGGCCAACAATTGTCCCCACAAACCAACACAAGTCCTTCCGGCGCATTTTGTCCTCACTCATGTGCACCCCGAGAAAACTTCCCAGAAGATCACCCATCCCAAGACTACTCCCAGCCAAGCATGCTTAATTATGGAGTATTCTTAGTATATGAGCTCCTTAAAAGGAACATGCATCTTGTTGATATGAGTAGTATATCAAATCCTTTTAAAGCAATCATGAGGGGTATTACATACACCCCCACTTGAGAACGGCAACGCCCTCGTTGCGCCTGGAATGCTAGGGACTCCAGTATTATGCCTAATGGCAACTGGGTAGCCAAAGTGTTACATCTAGTCTGGTTACGGCCATATGGCCCCAGAATTCTCCCCTGTTAGACGACTAACATAGGATTAATTATCCACGGTCAGCACGCGGTCGCAGGATTGCTCTGATACCATTTGTAACACCCCGACCCCAAACAAATTAGGGAGGGGCCTATTGTCCCGAAAATGCGCATCGAGGACCAACAACTTTCCCCACAAACCAATACAAGTCCTTCCGGCGCATTTTGTCCTCACTCATGCGCACCCCGAGAAAACTTCCCAGGAGGTCACCCATCCCAAGACTACTCCTAGCCAAACACGCTTAATTATGGAGTATTCTTAGCATATGAGCTCCTTAAAAGGAAGATGCATCTTGTTGATATGAGTAGTATATCAAATCCTTTTAAAGCAATCATGACGGGTATTACACATTGTAATTGTATCGTAGCTGCATTAAGAGAGAAGGATATCTTAAGTGGTTAGAGCTTTCCTTTCGATTCCAAAAGATTCTAGGATCGATTATTCTCCCCATCCTTGTGTCTCTCTAAATACCCAAAAAGACACACCAGCAATGACACGTGTCATCTCTTGGTGTGTCCTTAGTTATTATTTTTTTATACAAAAAATCTATTTATTAAGGAAAAAAAAACAATTTTAAAAATTTATTTTAATTGTGTTTTAGAAGCTACAATTAAAATTTAGGGTTTTTCTAAGCTATGCCCTCAAGGTTGTTGAGTTTCTAAGGTGTGCCCATGCTTTTTAAAAATTACAAGTTGTGTCCTCCAACTTAAGTTGTTTAATCAACCGTGCCTTTTGACGTAAACTCAACATTACAATTGTAATAAATAGGAAGTAATAAGAAGCGGATGAGAAAAAAAATAAGAAATACACCGAGAGCTTGACATATCAATGGTTGCTTTTAAAAGAAATTAAAGAAGGAAAAGCAGATGAGAAAATTTGGAAAAAAATGTTAAATGTTAACCTACTTATATAACTCTAACCCAATATGGACGTGAAATTTCTCTCCAAAGTGTGGTAATGAACCGTTAACACAACTACTAATATTGGATTAACGTTATAGGGTACGATTGAATAAATACCTTAAGTTGGAGGGTATATCTTGTAGTTTTAAAAAAGCATGGGCACACCTTAGAAACTCAATAACCTTGGGGGCATAGCTCAGAAAAACCCTATAATTTAAGATATCACATACTTTTATTATTTATCGACTAATTTATAATTATAATATTAATCTGTCAATATTCTATAACGATCACCGTGCATGGCACGGTGTTTAACCTAGTAAATATATAAAAACCACGTACAACTGGTGTTGACTCTTAGACATACTTCTTGTATGACAAGAAAGACATACTTAGATGCTAGATCCTCACATCACAAGGAACACAGGCTACACAGCCAATATTTAAATCAAGCTCATGGGCTGCCACTAATTTTATCCTTCAAAGATCTGTTACGTTCATGTAAGATTACTAATTAACACTATTTTAACGTCTTAATCTACTAATTTTTCCACTTTCCTAGCTGCTACATAGTACGTACAGGCTTTGTTTACTATATACGAAGGACATCTATTGCTGCACGATAGTGTTTAATTTCATTATGCCAAGACCAAAGATTACGATCTACTCAATTTCACACGATAGATGATCCATAGAATTAATCAATTGTGTCGGTTGATAGCTTGATGCATTCTCTTCCATTATTGTCTTAAATCAAGATGAAAAAAAAAATTAAAAAATATAATAATAATAATACATAGAGTAATTCACCAACTTTTTTATGTGATAAGGCCACACGGTCTGGCTCTCTTTTCTGGTCAAAAAAAAAAAAAAAAAATATTTCACTAGTTTTACCTAGGTTACGCAGTCAGTATAACATGGTTATTTCGTCCATGTTATGGGATCAGTTAATGTTCTAGGGATTACTCGTTCAATGTTTTAGAGGTTACCTTGTTTTTTTACAAGACACAAAACTGGTTAATATTACAGATTGAATGCATGATTTGGCAACTCAATGAAGTTAATATTGAAATCTGGTTTTGAAAAAGTACAAGTAATTATTTATTTTTTTAAAAAACAATGCGCATTAACAAAACTCAAGTTTAATATTTTGGTTAAATTGAGAATTACGAGTAGAATTAGAAAGTTGCTATAATTTTTAGAAAACAACCATATATTTTAGTAAAAACCCCCACGAGTAACGTATTACAAGTGAAAATGTTGGAGTTACTCTTTTATAAGTATGTTTTTGCCTTTTTAATTTGGTAACCATCCTTTTGAAGAATTATTACTTAAAATGTTAAACCAGTAAGTTTAAACATCTATCTATCTATCTATATATTATACTAAAAGACAAGTGCCTCAATGTGAGGATGACAAATGTCACCCTCTCATTGGCTTATCTTAAGTATTAAATATATCTATATAATTACTGTTTACATATTCAAGCATAGTTATTTTTGTTAAACTTCAAACAATAAAAGCAAGTTTCTATACATGCATAAGATTTTCAGGATTTCCTAACATAAATATTGATTTAATTTTTTTATAATAAATATATACTTTCCAATACTACAAATAATCCATAAAGTCTTTCCAATCTTTATTTATAGTCAAGTTAAAGAATAATAACTAATTTGAAGCAATATGATTAAAGTGGCATAATTAAGGAACAAATATTTCGTATTTTGAAAGGCTAATATTTTTTTTTATGAAAATCAAATAAAATCGATAAGAATTTAGTTTGACGTCAATTATGAAATCAATGCAAACATTTAAAAAAAATCAGATGTACAATAAAATATTGTGCACCTATTATAAAAGCTACCCTGTAATGAATGAAAGTTATTTATGCTTTATTGATAAAAGTTACCCAAAATAGTCTACAAATTATCCTAAATTCAATTCAAGTAATTGGATGAATACAAAAGTTTTTGATAAAGATACAAAATAGTGTAAAAATTACTTTTATCGTTTGTTGTTCTCTTTGACAAATACTGAATGCTGAGCCGAAATGTTGTCTTGGAAAAAAATACATAATCTTGAACATAAATTTAATTTTAATCGGCTTTCATTTTCTATACAATGTCTTTTACAATGACCTTTTGTTTTTCTTGCATTAAAAAAAAAAAAAAAAGAACCAATAACCAATCAAAACAAGAAGAATAAAAGTTAAATTGAATTAAACATTTGACGGAAAAGGGATAGATAGATATAAAATGTATTATAACTATTACTCGTGTTTTAAATTGTAATATTCGTATTAACAATGCTATTACTTATGAATTTTTTGTAGAAAAACTAACATTTTTGATTTAAAAATCGTGCATTGCTCATGTACTATACTAGATATACAACAATCATGTGCAATAATTTATGTTGATTTATACATAATAATACTTTTAACTATAATAGTATGTGTATATAATATAATATTTTTTATAATATAAAAAAGTATATGCAAATAATATAATATTTTATAACACGTGTCCTCCATACAAAGTGTTTGGTTGTTGGTGTAGTGGTGATTGAGACTACATTTGGTAGGGAGGACATGTGTTAGCTCCCTTGCAACAACAATCGAAAGGGGAGTGAAACCTAATAGCCTAGAACAAATCCTCAAATATGGATTAGCCCAAAGGGTGAACCGGATAGAACACCCAAAACTCAATGCATATATGACGGGAATTAACTTTTCCTTTATCTATCTTATACAAAACTCCGAAGTCTAAATTTTTTTTTTCAAAATATAATAATAACATCTGTAAATTTTTGTTAATATGAAAGATATAAACCTATCAAAATGTATATATAGTTAAATTGTTTAATAACTTATATCAAATGCGTAGTTTTATTAAAATTATTTGCATGTAATCATTAAATGTGTTGGATGTTGTGTAGCTATGAAATGTCCAAAACTTTAGTTGAGTGACTTTGATTTAGTGATTGTACGGTAAAAAGATATTGACTTCGATCTTGAAACCTAATAGTCTAATAAATTCTAAATAGAAAATTTAAAACAAAAGGAAATGAAAATAGTAAATGGCTTTAAATATTGAAATAAACATAACCTTTTAAATCAATTTAGCGAATTCAAAAGACAATTTTAAGGCTTTTAAAATTAAATGGGGGAAAATATATGTAAAAAGAACATTTTTAGATGTATAAATGTCCATGTACTATTATAAGAGTTTTGTTAACCATTTTATAATTAAGGTAGGGATAAATCTTAGTAATATATACTCCGTATATTTTATTTATATAAAGTTATCAGTATCCATACCTATATACAAAGTATTTGTGTCGTATACTATATTTTATCAGTTGTTGGTTATATATGACTATTATATAATATTTAGTTTTTGGCACAATGCTTAACTTAGGAAAATATATGTTCTGGTAGGTCAAATATAAGGTTATTATTGTGTCTATAGATTTAATGAGTGCGACGGGTAAATAAAACATGTATATATTAAATTGATTGTAGCTACTGATGCGGATGGTATGATAAGAAAATTTTAGTTTTTTCTCAACGGGAGATATAAATAAATTAGTCCACTTCTTATATAGCTATGTGGAGTATTATTCAATTATTTTTCAATTAATAAAATAACATTATAAAAAATTAAAAGAAATTCAAATAACATAAAATACTATTCAAATAACGTTCCTTTAATTTTTTTTTTTTATTGACCATTAGTACAAGTCCTTTAATAGTAAATGAATTACCTTTGTTTTTATTTTTATTTTTCCTACGGGTTTAATAATTTGATTAAATTTATAATCCGTGCATCGCATGGGCACTATGCTAGTTAAATATTATAATGGCATGAGTTCTGAGTACATGTCTCCAAATAATTCTCGAAATTTATTTATTTATTTATTTTTATTTTCTGTATAGTATCAGTTTTGACCGTTTTTTGGATGGAAAATTATTTATATTTTTGGATGGGAGTATTTTTTATTTGTATTTGTGCTACTAGCTTACTATAATTGATCCTAATAAAAAATAAAAAAATAAATAAAAATTTTATATTAATGTTATAATCTCAAGAGCGTTGGTGTAGATTTGGATGAGGGATCGGCCGCAGCCGGCGGGGGAGGGCACCAAAGAATCAAGCAAGCTATAACTGCGCACATGTAATTAGATTAATATCAACTATTTAAACTCGATTTGATGTACGTCAGTTATGTCTTTACTTATTAATTATTACTTGTATTAACTAAAATGGCTTGTTGTTCTTGGATTTTGGATCACAATTATCATAGTACAACTGTTCATGCAAGTTGCGTCTTCTAAAAATTAAAAACATGCAACTTGCGTGCCCTCAAAGTATTTTTCTTTTTTTTTTTTTTTTTTTTTTTTTTTTTTTTATTTATTTATTTTTTTTGACAAAGGATACAAACAACAATTACATATTAATACTAAAGCAAATAGAGTCAGCCGCCGCTTCTCCGGCAATTAGGTGAGCTCTTTGGACGCGTTGTCGATCCGCCTTATGGATACGGCAAACCCGAAACCTAGAGGCAAGTTGTAAAATCCTGCGAATGAGCCATATATAAGCGATAAAACCTTGCCCCTCCCCTTGAAGCTGGGAGACCAAAAGATGAGAATCAGTAAAAACCACGAGCGACAGAAACCCTTGGTCAAACGCCCACTGTAGCCCATACATGCAAGCCAATGCTTCCGCATGTAACGCCGAAGAACAAACCCCGAAGTTACTACCTCCCCTAATCCGAGCATCCAGAGGTTCATCATTATCCAAGCACCAACCCATTCCTGCTCGTCGAGAATCTTTAAACCAAGAGTCATCTATCTTAAGAGAAAGTAAGCGCACCCATGCGGAGTCAGGCCAAGCTGAGCCATGTAAAACCCAAGCGGAGAAGAGGCTCCGCCATCTGACGCCGTAATAGTAGTGATACTAGTAGGGGTATCTAAGTTGACAAAAACTGCATGATCATCCATTACCTCCTGAAACAGAGATTCAAAAGGCCGAGACGCAGAAGAATCCCCAAAAATTCTGGAATTACGACATAACCACAAGGCCCAAAGCGTACCGACAAAGGTACCTAAGCGAGTACTAGAAAGACCATCCTGACTGATAAAAAGTCGGATATAATCTTGGATCCAATCTGAGAGAGAAAGGTGACCATTAAATTCTGAGCGAATGCCAAGGCATCCACCCCTCCAAACCGAACGTGCATTACAGCACAATCTGAAAAGGTGTTGTAAATCCTCCGGTTCCGAACGACAAAGGTCACAGGAAACGTCTAGAATCGGAACTCCTCGATGAGTGAGTTCAGCTTTAACCGCAAGAGCGTGGTGGAGCAGTTTCCATAAGAACAACTTCCATTTAGGCTGCATCGGAAGAGACCAAAGAACCTTCCAGAAAGAAGTAGAAGCGGAAGATATTGACGGAGGGGAAATTTGTTGTTGAAGCAAAGCATACCCAGTTTTGACAGAGTACTTTCCAGAAGGGGTACCCGACCAGTAACGGAAATCGTCCTGAGATATATCAGGGGCTTCCATTGCCAGGATTGTAGAAGCATCCGCAGGAACAAACCAATCAACAACTTTAGTAGTATCCCAACCCCTGGTCTGAGGGTTGATGAAAAAACTGACCGTTTGAGGGGGCGTATGTGGCAAAACAATTCCTGGTTTGAACTCAGGGATACCACCATTAACCCACTTAGCTGACCCAGCTAGAGTAGACTTTCCATTACCAGTTTTCCAGTTACAACCGGAATTCAACACAGTGTCCGCCCTGAGCAAACCCCGAAGGCCGTAGGAGTGGCGACCTGAATACCGTGGCGGAGTATTAGGGGTGTTGGAGAGAAAGGTTATGCGAGCACTAAAAACTTTAGAAACAAGCAACTGTGGGTTAGTAAAAAATCTCCAAACTTGTTTCATGAGTAAAGTTTTGTTTAAGGAGGACAAGCAACGAATGCCCAAACCACCAAGGCCACGAGGAAGGTGCATGGTATCCTTATTAACCCAATGCATACCTTTAGTATCAGAATGCGCCCAGAAGAAGCGCAACAGTAAGAAGTCAATTTTCCCAGTCACAGATACAGGTAACTCATAACAAGCGAGAACATGGGAAGCCATAGCAATAAGGATTGAGTTAATAAAAATTAACTTCTGCGATTGTGAGAGGCGTATGGCATTTAGACAGTTAATTCGGCTAGTAATTTTGTCAATGAGAAACTGAAAGGGATCCTTCTTTCTTCCGACGAAATCAATAGGAGCTCCTAAGTGATGATCGAACACCTGAACATGCTTCATTTGGAGCAAGGACTTGAAGCGTTCTTGAGCAGACGTGCAGATATTAGGGCTGAACTTAATCAAGGATTTGGATAAGTTAAGTTGTTCGCCTGATATCTTAGTAAACCGCTGAATAATCTGCGTGATATTAGTACAGGCTGTTGACGAAGCCTGAAAAAAGATGAGAGCATCATCCGCAAAGAATAAATGCGAGATGGTCGGGCTCCTTCTAGACAACTTAATTCCTTGAAAAAGCTTCAAATCCTGACCCAAATGCAGCATACGAGAGAAAATGTCCATGCAGAAAAGGAAAAGGTACGGGGAGATGGGGTCACCCTGGCGAAGACCACACTGTGGTTTAAAGGAGTCCGAAGTAGCGCCATTTATGAAGGACTTGTAAGAAACCGTGGCAAGACATTGTTGGATCATATGCAACCAACGATCCGGAAACCCATAGGCTTTAAGCACCTGCAAAAGAAAACTCCAGTGAATTCTGTCATAAGCCTTGCTCATATCGATTTTGATCGAAGCGAGCCAATTAGTGCCAGTTTTCGAACAATTAATTTTCTCCATTAACTCATGACTCATCAAAATATTATCCGTCATAACGCGACCTTGAACAAAGGCATGCTGAGAATCCGAGATGAGAAGAGGAAGATATTGGCGCATCCTTGCCACTAAACACTTGGAGGCACATTTGTACACTGTATTACAGAGGCTGATAGGACGTAAATGCCCCACCTCCGTTGGTGTACCAATCTTAGGAAACATAACAAGAAGGGACTGATTCCATTCTTTTAGTAGAAACCTTGTGTGGAAGAAGCTTTGTATGCCAGAGACAACCGAGTCGCCGACAACATCCCAGTGGGTCTTGAAAAATTCAACTGTAATTCCATCCGGACCCGGAGACTTACTGCTTCCTAGAGAAAACATAGCAGTGCGAATCTCAGAAGTAGAGAAGGGACGATCCAGGTTTGCAAGCTGAGAAGAATTGAGACGAGGAAGATCTAATTCTCGTAGAACAATATCAATCTCCGGATCATAAGGATGCGTAGTATCACATTGAAAGGTATCTTTTAGGGAATTAACAACCACTCGCTGGACATCCTTCTGGCCATGCTGAAGAGTTCCTTGATCGTCAAATAAGGAACTAATCGCATTCTTTTTTTGTCGACTTTTAACCTTCGAAAATAAAAGTTTAGAAGGACAGTCTCCTTTAAGTATCCAATTTTTCTTACAGCGTTGTCTCCAGAATTGCAGCTGCAGTAAAATATTATCCTTTGAAGTAACAATATTGGACATGTAGAGGGAGGCATCAGGGAGAGATCGAACAAGCTCACCCTCAGTAGCCAGATCCTTCGAAAAAGGTTTCCAATCTATACCCCAAAATTTCTTATTGTTGAGACACCAATTCCTAATAAGAGACTTGACATGTTGCAGGTTCTTAGAGAGAACAAACATTGGCGAGCCATTGACGTTGCGTTGCCAAGTCGAAAGAACAAAGTCATGAATATCTTGGTATTCCAAACACCAGTTGTCCAGTTGATATGGGCGATTTGAAAGGTGAATGAACGGAGAGTCATCAAAGAAAATAGCCGCATGATCAGATATTAGAATCGGTTGGTTAAGTAACCGACTATCAGGATAATTATAAAACCAATCAGAAGTCATATAAGCCCTATCCAGACGCTGTAAAATAAGTTGATCATCATCCCTATTATTTGTCCACGTATACGGAGGACCTTTAAAGGGAGTACCCAGTAAACTTGATTTTAATCTAAAATCAATAAAGGAATCCCAACCTTTAATAATATTAGACCCCCCAACCTGTCATAGTGATGCTCTATTTGATTTATATCTCCAATAATCAAACAATTAGGGGCAATTGCAAGTAAGTCTAAAATCAAACCCCACACTTGAGGTCTATCTTCAAGAACAGGAGCACCATAAACAAACATCACGCATTTACTATTTCCATTAGTAAGCTTGACATTACAAAGAACTGCATTTGAACAGCAAAAAACACAAGAAACTTCATCCGAACCATAACCAAAAACTACTAAACCTCCGCTAGTACCTACTGCATCAACCCCAAAAACCAAAGTAGGACAAGACAAACTAAGAGAGCTAGTCACAACTGCCACGGATACCTTTATTTCACAAAGAAATAAAAAGTCAGGAGCAAAAGAGTGTAAAAGCCAAAAAACATAAGGAAGTTTAGGAGATGCTTGATCATTTAGGCCCCGGCAATTCCAGGATGTGATCTTCATTGAACCTTGGGGAGCTGTGAAGGGCCAGCCGCCAAACCAAAAGTAATAGAAAACCCAGGAGACAAGGTCGGTGAGGTGGTTGAAGCACCATCATGAACCTTTGTCGAAGTGAACCCCTCCACATAAGGCTTACGAACCTTGAGGGATGAAGAGGTGCTAGAGTGCACACTCTTCCTCTTGCAGCCAACAAAGGAAAGTTGCTTTGAAGGTCGGCACGCAAATGCAGCAGAAGCGCACCCCAAGTGAGCAGCTAAGGACACATCCGAGCCGCTTTTGTGAATTGGTTGCCCACGCAAGTCAGAAGCATGCAAGGTAAAACCATCCTTGTTATGCACATTAAGAGCTCAAATTTTGCGTCTTTTTTGGGACCAAGACGACCCATAATAGCCAAAATAAGGGTCCTGATCATATGATCTGCAGCGGAAAAAAGGAGTCGAACAAGGCCGCTTAGAAGGCCCATTTTCAGAGCACGAAGAGACTTTGGCTTTGCCTCTGATGTGTCGCGGCAAAGGAGATTTAGCAGCTCCATTATGAGAATGTAACACCTCCCTTGTTTTCTGCAAAGACAAGTTTTGAAAAGAGGAAGGAATAGAAGTTAACACAGGAAAAATATAACGCTCCAAACAAGCGTCGGCCTCTTCAGAGCTACTCGAAATCAAGCTTTCTTTCATGGGAGCAGAAATTCGAAACCCCCCACCAACAGACTGGCGTGGCTGGGATCGAGTAAAAGGAGCGTAGGGATCGCCTTGGGGGATAGCAGCCCTTTGCTGCTGCTGCTGTTGCTGGACGCGTACAGCCTCTGCCTTAGCCAGATTACGTACAGCCTCTGCCTCAGCCAGATTTTCCTCGAAAAATCTCCTGGAGTACGGGTTGTGATAAGATTCTGGGGTAGTAGGGTCTGTTTCCGAGGAATTTGAAGTGACGGACCCCTGCTCAGAAGCAGAGCCATACACCGAGTCCTCCGACGAAGAAGCAGCCGCAACATTAATGGGGTGTGACATATACCCATTCTGATATACCCCAATAATCCGGATAAACTCCGGCTCTAAATTATCATTGTTATCCCTATTCGGACTTGGTAAATTAGCATTCCCATTAGGCTGATTATTGCCACCTGAACCTGAAGAATCAGAATCCGAATTTGCTGGTTCATTCCCACCTTCCGAATCTGTATTTCCATCACTGTTCTGATCATTATTGTCATGAGGTTCCTGATCATCATCACCATCAGCGTTAGCATCCTCATTATTCATTTCATCATCACTCCCGTCCCTATTTTCATTGTCGTCACCAGAGCTTACATCATTATACTCAAAATCCTGAGCTAATATAAGAAGATTAACTCGAGTATTACGATTGGTAAACACATCTTGGGTACTTTCTACCATATTGGTATATAAGGGCCTGTTATTTTGATTGTATAACACCGAAAAACCTTCAGCCTCAAAGGCTTCTATACGAGAAGTAACCCTTCTAGCAGCCACATAGTCCGACGAGTGACACAATTCTTTAAAATGACCCACCATGCCGCATTTTTTGCAGAACATAAACACGCCCTCGTAACGAAAATAAACCCACAGAGGCTCAAACTCACCCTGAACAAAACACCCAGGAACTAAGGGTTTAGAAAGGTCTACAAGCAGTTGTCCTCTAAATTCAGGCGCATCAAGAGGAAGGCCCTCACCATCACATTCAAGGGTTTCTACGAACTCTACTAGTTTCAAAGTTTCTACAGCCCACTCTGGGTTCAAAAGCCCAAATGGAAGGCCATACACCCGAATCCAAAGTCTAGTCATATCAAAGTTCACATTAGCAGGAACGGTATACCTATTACACCTACGAACATTGCAAATACGGCCATCCAAAACAAAGGAGTGTTGCTCAAGTAAAGCTTCGACGTCCGCTAAATTAGAGCATGCAAAAACATAGTAACACCTAGTACGATGAACTATAATATTACCTCTTGAGAGCCACTGAGAGTCGACCATCTGTTGAACGATCGCACGACAAGGAGGGTCGGGCCCAAAGAATCTCCCCACCACCGCTTTACTCCAATCGATATTCGAAAAATAATTCTCTAAAGGTTGATTTAAATATACCCCAGATTGGTACACGGTCCAGCGATTAGCATGCGCCATTACAAAGTTGACAGCAAGAACAAAGTAATAAAGAAGTGAGAGGTTAAAGAACAGGGGAAAGAACAGAGTAAATGCTAGTAAAAAAAGGAACAGACGAACAAGGAGAAATGGCAAAGCCAAAAATAAATCCCCAAGGAATTACTGAGGACACTAAGCAGGGTCTCAGCCTTGCTAGAAACCACGTGTAGAGACAAGAACCCACACTTAGTGACACACCTTGCTAAGTGGGGCTGAAGAACAAGAACTTGGCCACAAAGTAACTTACCACAAATAGCAAATAATAATAAAAGACATCCAAAAAAGGTATTGGATGATTGAAAGAGGTCCCCTAACACCGAATTAAAGGAAGACAAATGCTAAAGAAACCCACAAAGGAAGGAATTGAGTGAAAAAATTGAAAAACATCAAGAACAACAGGAAACCCTAGAAAACTAGGAATCAAGGAGGTATTTTTTTTTGCGAGAAAAGGACCTGTGTGCTTATGCATAGCATTAAAACCCCTAAATACAATTTAATTTTATTTTTAAGTACAATTCAAAGTAATGAATGTAATTCTTTTAAATCACATACACTTAAATAGTATTACGTAGTAAGGTGAGTGGAAATGTGTAAATTAAGGTGCTCACTTCACCTAAAATAAGGTGATTCAATCTAAATTTTTGGTATTATTGTCTGATTTGATTTGTTCTCTATAGATGTAGATCTTGTTTAATTGATTAAATCATCTAAATTGAATGAAATTTGATCTTTGTTGTACGCCAGATGTATGTTAAGAAAAAATATTATGGTGTGATACTTTGTTAGATTCATTTCAAATATCTCATTTCATAGTTTAAATGTTCCATTCACATAATAAAAGAAATTTTGATTTTTACCACCACCAAAAAACAACATATTACTTTTACCACCTACATAAAATAAATTTTATTTTACTACAAACAAAATTTTCAAAAATTGTATTTCACCACCAACTAAAGGATTCCATCCATAAATCTGTTAGTAGGGCCCACTTTTTTGACGTTTCTTCCTTATCTTCCCCGATTTCCATGTCAACCAGCTGACAACGAAATTAACTCACCTTGGTTGGTCGGAATTTCGTGTGGGGGAAAGGGAGGGGTCTAAATTTGGTGTGGGCTTTGGAGGAGGTCAGAATTAGGTGGTGGTTAGGGTTTTAGAAGTGAAAATTTTGGTGGTGGCTAGGGTTTAGGAATTGTCGGAATTCGGAGTGAAATTTATGGGTGGTGGCTAGGGTTTTGAGGACGGAAATTGATGGAAAGGGGGTCGGAATCCAGTGGGAGGGGGTCAAAAATCCGTGGTTGTGGTGGTGCGTTGTGCGGTGTGATGGTTGTGGTTGTGTGGTGTAGTGGCATCGACTGTGTGGTGGCTGTTGTGTGGCGAGTTGGTAGCCGAATTTTGGCGGTGAAGCTGATAGCCGGTCCGACAGTGGTTGGGAGGTGGCTGAGTTTTTTTTTTTTAAAAAAAAAATATTGTTTTTTTTTTTTATTTTTTTTAAAATTTTACCCGATAACATGGTTACACGTGTGCATGGTAGGACCCACTAACGGATTAATGGACGGAATCCGTCAGTTGGAGGTGATTGGTGGTAAAAGCCAACATTAATTTATTAATTTTTTTTTTTTTATGTGGTGGTAAAATAAAACTTTTTTTTATATAGGTGGTAAAAGCAAATAAGTTAATTTTTGAGGTGGTAATAATCAAAATTTCCCGTAATAAAAGATACGTATTCCTACAAAAAAAAAAATTAAAGGTATATAACAAACATATATATGGATGTTAAAGATCTATGGTTTGTTTGGATAAAGAAATGGGAAAGAAAAGAAGGGGAGGGAGGTGAAGGGGAGGGAAGGGGAGGGAAGAGAAAGGGAGAGAAAGAAAGGAAGATGAGTTTTCCTTCCAAATCTCACAATTGTTGGAGGGATCAATTTTTTACAATTTAATCTCTCCATTTCTCTTTCCTCCAATTCCCTTCCTCCCTTATAATTTATCCAAATGAAAGATAATCTATCTCTTCATTTCATTTCCCTTCCCTTCCTTTCTCTCCATTTCCTTCAATCCAAACACAATGCTAGTCTTCTCACGTTTGATCTAGTCTTATTTTAACAAAGATAATTATAAAAAAATAATGAAGAGAACAAAGATTATATTATATTTCATGCATGTCATAAAATCAACACACTAATATTATTTGTTTTATTTTATAGTAAATTAATACATTAATAGAAAATTTAATTTGTAAGAGAATCTCTAATAATAAGCTACAGTGACCTTGTAGCTTGCTTTGCCACATCAATTTTTAAGCTATAACACTATTTCGACTTCAAAGTGTTCCTATGGTGAGCTACAAAGACCTTGTAGCTTACAAAAAGTAAGATATGAAAAAAAAAAATCAATAGTTGTAGGTCCTATTCTGTTCACCTTATTTCTGTTTCCACGTATTTCAAGGTTAATAAGTTCAGATCAGATAAGATAAGTTCAGGAAAAATAAGTTCAGATAAGTTGTGATAAGGGTTAACCGGGGTTGTCAATTTTAGTTTATAACTAAAATAAGTTCTAATAAGGGTTAATAAGTTCAGATAAGTTTAGATAAGTTGTGATAAGGGTTAATCAAGGTTGTCAAGTTAAATTTATAAGTAAATTAAGTTCTAATAAGGGTTAATAAGTTCAGATAATATCAAATAAGTTTAGATAAGTTCAGACAAGTTTAGTTAAGATCAGATAAGTAAAAATCAAGTGAATAGAACACACCCGTACACATGTCACAATATGAGTGGAGCTCACCTGGCATGTCTCTTTTCTAATCAATAATCTTGTTGTATGGGCTATAATAGATTGCATGTTGCTCATTTTTTTGTTCTCCAATCCAATAGTAAGCATGTAGTTAGACATTTTATTTATTTTGAAAGCAAATCCTTATAATAAAACCATTTGAGTTCCTCTAAGACATCTAAAAGAGAAATTAAAACTAGAAAAAAAAATTAATAGTTTTATCAAACAATATTCTAGTTAAGCAAAATCACAATTAATGAATAACTTTTCCACATCATTCTTTGATATATAGCCTGTTAGATTATGTAAATAATCTATTTATGTATTTATTGTTTTGTAATTATCTTTGGTAATTATCTTTTGTATAGTTTCCTAGTTATTTTATCCTAGATTACTCTTATGTATATGTATGGGTTAATCATTAATGAGAAGGGCACGACAAATATTCTCATATTCTCTCATGGTATCACGAGCTTAGGTTTTACAATCCAAAACCCTAGTTCTTTTTTTCTTCCGCTCATCTTCTCTTCTTGTTTGGTTTTTCCTCCATGGCCGAAAATCAGAAAATTCACCCTGCTACCCTTGACACTAACAGCAAGACCTGCACTCCTATCACTCTAGATTATGATGGCACTCAATACAACATTTGGTCAACCTTGTTCGAACTCTATTGTCGCACGAGCTTGGTCCTTCACCATATCATCCCACCTGTTGTTAATGAGAAGAAAAAGGCTCCTAAACACTACAAGAAAATAACCTTTTCGTAGCGATTATTTTAACCTTTAGTATCGATTGTAATTGCAACAAAAAGCTTTCCCAACGAATGGTCATTCGATACAATATCCCCCGTTGCCTTAGCCTTTAGTAGTGGTTTTCAATATCGCTGGGGTTGGCCTCAATAATCGATACGAAAAACTACATCCAATCGTGGTGATTATTGTAGCGATTACAATCGCTATAAATGTTTAACTCATTTTCTTCAAAAAAAAAAAAAAACATGCGTATGATCTTTACAAGATTCGAACATGCAACCTCAAACCCTTATATTAAATGTTTCACCAATAAGCTATGACATATGTTATGTATTATTTGTCAAACAATATTTATATATCTAGTGTTGAAAAGGCTTTTCGTATCGATTTTTAGGATTTAGTGGCGATTGTAAATGATACGATTTCTCAAAATTATATAAATGTGTAAAAATAGTGTGGATATGTATTATTATGTTTTCCGTATCGATTTTATATGGGAAAACCATGGCAATTGTAAAAATGATACGACATCCTTAATTATTTCACAAACATACTTGCATATTGTAGCGAACGTACAATCGCCACGAAATAATCGCTACGAAATGTGATTTTTCTTGTAGTGAAATTTTCTGATCAAGCTCAATGGTAACGACTTGATGACATTGTTTGTCAATGGATTTACAATACTATTTCCATTGGCCTTCTTAATTCCATTATCAATCCTGATGACAAGGCTATTGATGCGTGGAAATGTTTGAAGAATTTTTTTCATAATAACAAGTCGGCCCGAGCACTCAATCTTGATGCGCACTTCACCAACACCAAACTTGAACAGTTCGACGGTGTTAAACCTTATTTTACTCGGCTCAAAACCCTATATGATAGTTTGAGGAATGTGGGAGACAAGGTCTCAGATAATAAAATTTCGCTTCAACTCTTGAAAGGGCTATCAAAGGATTACAAGCCCTTTTGTACCCCAGTTCTTCCACCGTTTTTGCCCCTTTCCCCGTTCATTTCCGCCCTCTTTCCCACCGGATTTCGCCATCCTTTCCTTTCCTCATTGAACTCCGACTAGTCACCTTCCATCCCCATTGAATTTCAACCACCTTTCCCCGTTGAATTCCGCCCCCTTTTCTATCCCTGGTTTTGGTGCATGAGAGAAGATAGATGAAGGGGGCTGCTGCTTTGGTGCGGTTGTGGCCGTTGAGAAAGTGGAGCAGGTGCAATTTGGGTGGATGAAATTGGAGAGTAAAGGAGCAGGGGGCGGTGGTCGATGCTCCGGGGGAAGGAAGTTGGATGGCCGTGTGCGGCTCCAGCTATCGTTGGGTGGTCTTGTTAAATTTTATTTTTTGATTTAATTTAATTTTTAAAATTTTAACCAATCAGGTTGCGACATGTGTACTAGCAATGAAGCAATCCCAAGTCAGCATGGTTTACCTCTTCAACCGGTTTCAAGTCACTTGGGGGTAATAAAAATTAATAGGGTACATTATTGGGAGTGATAGAAACTAAATGAAAGTTGAGATTAATATATTAGTATATTTTCTATCACTCTCCCGTAGTTGTAGCACGAGGAGGTCGGATGCTAAGACTAGATTTAAAGTCTAGAAATATTTCCCAAGGGAGACCCTTAATTAGTAAATATATTTGCATACAGGTAGGAAGAGGGAACATGGAGGACCCGAACCAGAGCCATTGTAACTTAATTTCTCTAGAACTAGTTAAAAAGGATATCTATTATCTCAATGTGCTTTGTTTGTTGATATCGAACAGGGTTGTTTGAAAGATAAACAACACTTACATTATCACAATATAATAGGGCAGTCCTTCGAAGAGGGCAGTGAAGCTCAAAGAGAAAATTTATGAGCTAAAAAGTTTTGCCCACCACATTAAACCCCCGTTCTTTAAAGCTGCTCTGCTTGGCTCGGCTTATGAGCCCTACTCTGCTCTGCTCTGCTCAGATCCAATATGCTCTGCTCTGCTCTACTAAAAAGAAATCTACTATGCTCTGCTCTGCTCGGCTATCCTGAAATCTGCTTTGCTATGCTCTGCTGATATTTAGTCTGCCCTGCTCTGAAGGCCCCTGCTCTTCTCTACTCTGCCCAAAAGCTCAAAAGATCAGGGCCTAACTACGTCTTTATACTCCACTTCAACGCTGGAGGAAAACAATATTGACGGTCATTAGAGTTTGGTTGGTTATTTATGCTAATATTGTATCTTTGGTAAGTTTATCTTGTTAGGAGTTTTAGACAAGTTAGGTTATGTTTTGTATTGTGTATATATATGTGATTAATATCAATACAAAGGTCAAACCGTTTTCTCCACAATATTCTTGAGTTTAACATGGTATCAGGCCTCTCTAATTTCTAGAGAATTTTTTCGATCTTGGTTTGTTCTTTAATTTTTTTGTTTTTTCCACAAATTGTTTTTGAGATATAGGCTTCAATTTTGTATTTTTTGGTTCTTAATTTTTGGTCGAAATTTTAGGGCTCACAAACCCTACTTTCCATTCGATTTTTTTATACACATCTTTGGGTGTGTGCTGCCTTGTGATGCTCCGAGTAAGGTGCTGTTGTGCGACGTGTTGCTATGGTATGCTATGTTGGTGTGCTGTTGTGGTGCGTTGGAGTGTTGTGGTAGTGTGTGGTGCTCGGTGGTGTGTTGTGCATCCTTGTGTGTGCGTGTGTCGCGCTGCTGAGCTGTGTTTGATGCGCACTTATTGTGTGCGTGTGTATGTAGTGGTGTGCTGCGACAAAGGTGTGTTGTGGTGCATTTGTGGTGTGCTTGTTGTGTGCATCTATCGTAGTGGTGTGCTGCGGCTTGATTGTGATGTGGTGCGTTGTGGTGTACTTGTTGTGTGTTGCGTGCGTTTGTGGTGTTGTGGTGCTCGGTTAGTGTGCTACAATTGTTGAGTTGTTTGTTCATGATTTGGTGTGATGGATGGCAACGATAACACTCCTCTTCCTCCTCCTCTAAAGTAAGAGCCGTTCACCAACTATTATCTCCATCCCAATGAGGGTTCTCAGTTGGTGATTTGTCATGTGTTGCTTATCGTCAACAACTATAAAGAGTGGTTGAGGTCAATTCTCAAGAATCTTTGGGCCAAAAGCAAGCTCGAGTTTGTTGATGGTTCCATTGTCATGCCCGATGTCAAGCATCCAGATTATCGTCAGTGGGATATTGTTAATTCAACTGTTGTTGCTTGGATTTATTATACTCTTTATGTTAATATTTGTTCTATAGTTATTATTCTTGATGATGCTAAAACTTTATGGGATGATCTGTGTGGTCGTTATTCTCTTGGTAACAGTCCTCGTATTTTTGAATTAAAACATGATATTGCTGATAGTAAGCAAAGAGGTCGTTTTGTTGCAGTTCATTACGGTGAATTGAATAAATTGAAATTTTTGTTGTCTGGTTAAGTCAAATTGTCTGCTTGTACTTGTTCCGCTGCGAAAAAATATGCTAAGTTGCATGAGAATGAGTTGTTGCATAAGTTTTTTCTTGGTTTGGAACCGAAGAAGTTTGGTTCTGTTATTTCTACTTTGTTGATGAGGAATCCTATGCCTTCTATGAATGCATATTATGCTAAAGTTATTGCTGATGAGAGTAAGAAATTTGTGTCTGAGGCACATGAGACCTCTTCTTCTTCTGCGACTGTTGGTTTTAATGCAACAGGTACGACTTCCGGTCGAAGTTCCAAACGGATGAAGTGTACTTATTGTAAGAAGTTTGGTCATGATAAGGACCATTGTTATGAGCTTCATGGCTTCCTGGGTGGGGGCGTGGAGGCTATGGTGGTCGTGGAGGTTGAGGTGGTCGGTCGTCTAGTAAAGGCAAGGGTGAGTTTGCTGGTGTTGCTGGTAGCTCTCGTGGTAATACTGAGCCAATTTCTGATTCTGATAGTGGGAGTGTTCCTACGATTTCTGATGTTCAATGGAAGGAACTTATGTCTACTGTAAAGGGTGCCAAGTCTGGTTCGTCGTCAGATGACAATAAACTTGGTACATATAATTCTACTGATTGACTCATTGACACTGGAGCTTCAAATCATATGTCTGGTAATATTGATCTTTATTTCACTGATTTACATGATATTTCCTCGCCTATTAGTTTACCCAATGGGAAGAGCACGACGACTACAAATGAAGGACGATTTATTTTGTCTGATAATTTAACTCTTGATAATATTTATATGTTCCTGCTCTTAAATGCAACTTGTTATGCGTGTCTCAATTGTTATAAAAACAATGTTATTTTATTATGTTCACTGACAAGCTATGCAGTATTCAGGAACGCATTTTGAGGAACTTGATTGTAGCAGAGGTAAAATATGATGGGGTTTATATTTTCCGTCCGGTTCGTGCTTTGAATCTGCAGGTGAACAAAGTGGTTATTTCAGATGCAAGTTATGGCATAGGCATCTCACGCATCCATCAATGCAAGTTGTAAACTCTCTTCCGAGAGTTTTTGGTTGTAGTAGTACTCACATTAGTAACTATAGTTGTTCTGTTGATTGTGACATTTGTTTTATGGGAAAGCAACCACGAAACTCTTTTATGTTAAGTATGATTAAGCATTCGATATTTTTTATTTAATTCTTTGTGATATTTGGGGTCCGAATAAGATTGATGCTAGTTATAATGCTCATTATTTTCTAACCATTGTCGTTGATTTTTCTCGTGCTACTTGGGTGTTTTTTATGGTAGGTAATTATCAGGCTTCTCAGTTGATTCGTGAGTTTTGTGCAATGGCAAAGACTCAATTTGGCCGAAAGGTGTAGGTGATTCGTAGTGAAAATGGCCAAGAGTTTTTGAGTTCAGGGTCTTTCTTTGCGAAGAAGGGAATTTTGCATCAGACGTCATGTGTTGATACGGCTCAGCAGAATGGTCGAGTTGAACGTAAACATCGTCACATTTTAAATGTGGCTCGTGCTCTTTGGTTTTAGGCCAAGTTGCCTAATTATTTTTGGGGTGAGTGTGTTATGAAAACTGTTCATTTGATTAACAGGACTCAGACTCCTGTTCTCAACGATAAGACACCTCATGAGTGTTTGTTTGGCCAAGTGGCGTCGTATGATAGTTTGCGTGTTTTTGGTCGCCTTGCTTATGCTGCGAATTGTCCTCGGATTAAAGATAAGCTTGATTCCTATTCCCAAAGGTGTATTTTGTTGGGTATTGTCATGGAAAGAAGGGTTGGCGTTTGTTTGGTTTCGATACAAATGAGTTTTTTATTAGTCGGGATGTGACATTTTTCGAAGACAAGTTCTTGTATCTAGACTCGCCTCCCGATGAACGAAGATAATTATGGGAAAAGTATTTTACCAACCCACCGATATGGGATGATGATATGGAGTTTGTGAGACATGGAATTGATGTGCAATATGGGGAAGTTGCGGACAATGCAGTCAACCCTGTAACCCGACATCGGGAGCAGCAGCCCAACCAGCTGCAACCAGGCTGCGAAGCTTGCTGCCCAGAAACCCCCCACAAGGGTGCCATCGTCCGCTGGCTCAGGGGCTGGTAACCAATCTCACAAGGATGGTCAGCTCGATGGATTTCTATCACCCGCTGGCTAGCCCAGTAGTGACAACACCAAGGCAGTAGCCCTGAAGCACTGTCACACCCTACCAGCCAATGCTAGGCAGTCAGCGAGCCAGGTTGTCTTAGCTGGGCAGTATGAACCCGCTACCGGCGCCGGGAAGTCACCACCCCAGTCCACGGTGGTCTAGCAGCCGATGGTGGTTTACCATCTTCCGATGTTTTATTTAATTATATGCGAACGTCCCATATTGTTGAGCAAGTTATTGACAATGAGGATATTGAAATTTCGCTGTCGTACGTATTTAAGTGGGAGTTCGTCGGAAAATTTAGGTCGTGGTCATCGTGAAAGACGTCCTCCTTCGTGGAATCGTAATTATGTTACTGACACCATCATTACTGAAAATATAGACCACGCTACATCAATTGTTGACCCTCCTCAATCTCATTCCTTAGGTAAACATTTCCCTATAGCTTGTCATGTTGAATATAATTGTTTTTCTTTGAGACACAGGTGTTTTTTGGCGATGGTAACTAAGGGAAAGGAACAGTCTCCTTTCAAAGAGGTAGTTAAAGACGTCGGTTGGCGTAAGGCGATGCAAGATGAGATTGATGCTTTAGATCATAATGGCACATGAAAAGTTGTGGATCTTCCTCCCGGTAAATGGGCAATTGATAGTGGTTGGGTGTACAAAATTAAGTACACCGATAAGTCAATGGTGGAACGTCTCAAGGCTCGTTTAGTTGTTCATGGAAACTGACAGGTTGAAGGTGTTGATTATAATGAGACGTTTGCTCCTGTTGCAAAGATGGGTATGGTACGTATGTTATTAGCTGTTGTTGTGTCTTTGAATTGGGAGTTACATCAGACGAATGTTCATAATGCTTTTCTTTATAGAGATTTGGTTAAAGAAGTGTATATGCAGTTTCCTCTGGGGTAAGGTACTCTGACACCAGGCAAAGTTTGCATGTTGCGAAACGAGCTCGGAGACAGTGGTTTTCAAAGTTGTCTAGTGCTTTGCGAGGTTTTAGGTTTAAAAACTCATATGTTGATTACTCTCTATTTAGCTATGTACAAGGCAGTGTTTCTTTGCATGTTCTTGTCTATGTCGATGATTTGATTATTTTAGGCTCTTCACATGATGTTATTGTTCGATTTAAGGCATATATGTGCAAATGCTTCTATATGAAGGATTTGGGTTTGCTTAAGTATTTCTTAGGCATTGAGTTTGCTCGGGGTCCGAAGGGCACGCATCTTTCTTTCTTAATAAAAGTATGCTCTAGATATTTTGACTGAGGAAGGAATGTTAGGTTGTAAACTCATTGATACTCCGATGGAGCAGAATCATCGTCTTGCACATGCTTCCGGTGAGCCGCTTGCTCAACCGGAGCAGTATCATCATTTGGTTGGACGATTGGTCTTTTTGTCGGTCACTCGACCAGAGTTGAGCTATTCATTGCAGGTTTTGGCACACTTTTTTTAGTGTTCCACAAGTTTCTCATTGAGATGGGGCTATTCTTGTCTTGCGCTACCTTAAGGGTAGTTCGGGACAAGGTATCTTGTTGCGACTTGTGAAGGATTTACGCTTGACAGCGTTTGGTTATAGTGATTGGGTAGCGTGTCCGTTGATTCAGATTTTCTTGTCAGGTTATTTTGTTTTCTTATATTGTTCCCCTATTTCTTGAAAGATTAAGAAGCAACCTACAATAGGGATGGGAATGGTATCTAGACCCGACCTAGAACCGGTTGGACCTGACCCATATTTTAGGGTCTGAGTCCTTAAATTTTAGACCCGATGGGTCTGGGTCGGGTTTAGGTCTAAGTTTAATGGGTTGGGTCTGGGTCTGGGTCTACACTTTTTGGACCCAGACCTGACCCGACCCATGGACCCAATTTTTTTAATTTTTTTAATTAATAATAAATGTATATCAGACATACTATTATTAAAATTAACCACTTAATCAGATATATTAGATTAATAATATACTACGTAATTAGAGGTTGAGAAGATAGATTTTAGATAAAGTCAGCAAAACAGCAAGCAGCTAAGAATCTTAGTTTTTTTAGATTTTTGTTTTCATGCATTGTCTTTACTTTTTAATGAACAAATTATTTATGTATCAAACATATGAACAAATTTTTAGAATGCATCTTTTATTATATCAAGAAGTGTAGTTATAAATGTATAATACATATAAACGATTATGAAAAATTATTAAAAAAAATTATAGTTGGACACGTTTTGGACCCGTTTTAGACCCGATGGACCTGGGTCTGACTTTTTTTAGACCCAGTGGGTCTGGGTCGGATTTGGGTCCACCTCTAAAATTTTGGGTCTAGGTCTGGGTCTTAGTGGACCCGACCCAGACCCGACCCATTGCCATCCCTAGCCTACAGTATCCACATCCTCAACTCAAACCGAATACCGGTCTATGGCTTTCACTACTAGCGAGTTGAAATGGTTGAAGCAGTTGTTGTTTTTTTATGGTTTAAATCATTCAAAGTCTATGCAGTTTTTATGTGATTTTCAGTCATCCCTGCATGGCTGCATATAGCTAAGAATCCGGTGTTTCATGAACGCACAAAGCATATTGAGGTAGATTGTCATTTTGTTAGTGATGAGTTGTTAAATGGTAATATCTTTACCTCATATGTTTCGACTGATCATTAGTTCGCAGATATTCTTACCAAGGCTCTTAGACGACAACAGTTTAGTTTTCTTTTACGCAAGTTGGGCATTTGTGATTTACATGCTCCAACTTGAGGGAGGGGGAGTGTAGACACCCAAATATGTCTCCCCAAAACCAAACCCAATGATGAATACCTTTCACGTCATTTTATTATTGAACAAAACGAAAGTGTGAAAAGTCTAGTGATGAGGATTTTTTATTAAAATATCTCTTCTTTCTGTTTTTGAAAATATTTCTTTTCTTACCCTATTTATGAAAAATGTGCATTCCATTTTAGTTTGGTCCATGATATGGGTCCAATAATAGTGTAGTTGGATGGGGAGTTAAAAGACCTTTCCAACGATATATTATAAGCTCAATTTCGATGAATAATGAGGAAGTTATGGCCAAAATACTAAATTGGGCCCAAATCGGATTTTACCTACGACCCAGTGATCATGAGGAGGGTCCAAAGGTTTAATCCTATTCCTAAAATAATTAGGATTTATTAGAAGTTTCTATAAGTTTCTAAAATATCTTAATTATCCTTTTTGAAAAGAATAAATCAAAGAGTTTGAAATTGAATAAAACATTCCTTTTTTAGAATCCTAATTCTATTCGAATTTAAAGATGTTAAAAGACAGTCAGATATTATTTTTGTGCCTGATAATCTTTATCCAACTCTTATATGGTTGGATATATCTTGAAATTATATTTCCAATGATATATTATAATAATAATAATTCCGAGTTATAACGAAAAAGATATGAATGGAATACGAAACTCTATCAAAAACTGACACCCTTCCACTATTTCGGACATATCTTTTTATATACAAAATATTTTAATCTTATTTTAATCGTGTTGGAAATTAGACTTCAAGAGATTTCCAACGACATATTATATGACTTATTTGGACTTTTGAATCAAAAGATATGATTAAAACAAATCCGCAAAAAAGCTATCTAAGCGCCAAACGACAGGTCTGTCCCTTGGCGACGATACCTGTCGCTTGGCGACGAGCTTGTCGTATGACACTGCTCCTATCGTTGGCGACAGGAGGTCTTTTATTCCGAATAGGACTCGAACTCTTGTCTTTCGATTTCAGTGCTATTTTTTCTATAAATAGGGGTCGTGTCTCCCCGTTTTTAATCATTCACAACAATCATCATCTCTCTCTTTCTCTCTCAAAAGCTAGAAGCTTTTCTTCTCTCTCTATTCTTTTTCTAAACCTTCCCTTTTGCAAAATTCCTCATACATTAGTTCTAGACTTAGCTATCCAAGTTTAAAGTTGTTTTCGCCCTAGACGTGAAAGGTTGATAATTTATGAGGGTTTGGTCCCAAATCTCTATTTCAATTATTTAATTTAATTGTTTTGATTAATATTTTCCTTGAAGTTACTAACGTGTGTATTTTGTTATTAGAACGAGATACGAGGCATTGAAGTAAGTAATTTAATTGTTTCATTGATCTTTTGATATAGAAATCATGCTTAGATTATTTTGTTGATTCCTAGTATCATGTTAAAATGTTTTATTGCTTCCTAGTATCATGTTTAGGGTTAATTAAGTTTCTAATATCAGTTATGATTACTATGATGCTTCATATTTCTTTTCTAATATCATGTTAGGGCTAAAGCTTCGATCTTTAATGTTTAGTGACATGCTAGGGTTTGTTATTAATCTTGTTAGTATCACGCCTAGGATCTTGCTATTAATATTATGCTTTAACATGATTAGGGTTGTTATTATGATTATTGTCATTGATTTATGATTATAATTGTTTTAATTGTTATTATGTTGCTTGATGTTGATTATTTTTATTGCTTGATCACGCCTTTTATGCATGTTTAAAGGGATTTTGTACTTGTAATCACGCTTAATAGGATAATTAATAATCTTGTTTGGGTTAATATGATTATATTTCAAGTGATCACCAATAATAGTTTTGTTTGTGCATTAATATTCAACCAATATAGATAAACAAGTTTAGGGTTAATCTATTGATTGCATGTTAGTTAGAAAGCGCACATGAATACGAGAAGAATAAAGTAGAGGCCTATTTTTAGGGCAGGTTCAGTCTCTTTTAGGTTCGATTTGTACCTTCATCCCTGAACTTTTAGTCATGGTTCCAGACCTATTGAAGTTAACGATCTCCTGGATCGTTAAGGGGTGTAACCTTCACCCTGTGAACGGTTTACAAGTTCCTAAAACTTGTTGGCGACTCTTTTACTCTAGCTTCCTTCCTTTTGGATGCCACCATGCTTAAGTGTATGATCACAGAGGGGCTCAAGTGTGGGATGGCTTGAAATATTCCCTACAGGGAGTATTAGAGTTTAGTTGGTTATTTATGTTAATATTGTATCTTTGATAAGTTTATCTTGCTAGGAGTTTTATGCAAGTTAGATTATGTTTTGTATTGTGTATATATATGTGATTAATATCAATACAAAGGTCAAGCCATTTTCTCCACAATATTCTTGAGTTTAACAACCAATGGCGGATCTAGGGGAAAGAGACCCGATAATAGGCGGTCTCTTAGGTTTTGCCAAATAAACAAAAAGCTGACGCATTGCTTTATAGATCACCTACTTTTCTACTAAGACAACTGTTCTCTTTTTTCTGTTACTTTACCAAGATCAGTAATACGAAGTTGTTTCTTTGCGGTACTATTTTTTTCCTTAACTTTTTTATTTTTTGTTATTTATTTGACAGATTATTTTTTGTTATCTAGTACATTTATTTTTTTTCAAACTTTGTACTATTAATCATACGGAGTAGTAATTTTCCTTGTCTTGTACTACTACCTCCGTTACATATTAGTTGCAACTTTGGGGATTATTTGTAAGATATAAAATATTCCAAAGTTGCAACTAATATGTAACGGAGGTAGTATAAAGTATGATGAAAATGGTTTCAATTCCAAAAAAAAAAAAGTACAAAGGTTTCAATTACTTTTTATATTATCTTACTTCAAATATATTATTAATTTCTATAATTTTCTAATTATCTCTCATTGAATAAAATATGAGTTTGCGCATTATTAGTTTTAAACATAGTATGTTCATTAATATGCTTTTATTTTTTTTCCTTCGAATAAACTTCCATATGATTACTATTGATATGCCTCAATTCGAGTACTTGTATATTAAATTGTGACAAGGAATTATAGTAAGTGTAATTAGTTATATTTTAAGATAATACAAGTATAATTTTATTTTATCTATTATATGATCATTGACATAAAATTAAAATTTGTAAATGAGTTTTATAAAAGTGTAATTGTATGACCTTTAATGATATTAGTTTTATTGTTTATTTGGTTCAATTATGGACAATATTTTAGGAATAAGAATACATTCGATGACTAATAAGATGGTGGAATGAATTAATAACTAATTATAAATCATACTTGTATTTTAGTTTGTCAAGTTTCGAATTTTTTAACAAACAGAATTTCGTACCCCATTATCATATTCCTAGATCCGCCACTATTAACAACGGTCGTTTTGCAGACCAGCAAATAAGTTTTTCATCCAAGAAAACCCAATACCCAAAAGTAGATTACTGGGTTTCGGGACAACTTCCCTTATCGACGTCTGTATAAGAAACTAATATGGGGCTCTCTTGGAGCATGCATAAATAAACCGATCTACTGAACGACATATGCAATGTCTTATCGTGGAATTATTCTTCAAATCATTTCCAAAATTTGTAGCATCGAGCTTCATTATTGTGTAGACTAAATCCCTTATGTCATCTCATATATCCATTGTTTGACAATAATAACATTGAGTTGCTTTCATGTCAATCGAGTCATCAATTTCAGACGGGCGAGGAACCAAAGCATCAATGTGGTCTAGATTAAAGTGCAGTCCTGAATTTGGAATATAATTAGACTAAGCTTAGCTTGTCTTTATTGATACTCATGCTTATAAGGGTAATGATAATTTTGTTTTGAAAAAAATATGAAGATGCTGAATGAGGGAAGCTAAGTGAAGCTGAAGAGAAAGCTGCTGAGCTATAATGAAGCTTTTGGAAGCTACTAAATTCTGTTGGGATTCATAACAGAATTCGGTTGCTAGATATTTTCTGTAAGAAAAGTTGTTAGAAAGTTGTTACAAGATATTTTGTATAAATAGCTGTAATAATACATCTTTTGTATTCATTCAATATCATTTTTGAAAATCAATAAAATTGAGTTCTTATTTCTTCTTTCAATTCTACTCTCTCAAAATCTTATCATGGTATCAGAGCAGCGATCCTGCTAATAATCAATAATTTTTCCAAAAATTCTTCATTCAACCATAATTCTGGATACTTATTACAGTATCAGTTCATTAATTTTTCCAGAATTTCTGGTTAAATTTTTTCGATCAGATTTTCATTTTTGATCATTTCAAGCACAAATTTTTTGTTGTAATCGAATTTTTCAAGTAAAATCTTGATATAATGGCTGCACAAGAAGCTTATTCAAACTTCAGAATCCAACTCAAGATCCCGGATCTGTTTATTACATACATCCAAGTGAAAATCCGACTGTGTCACTTGTTTCAGAGAAGTTTAATGGAGATAACTATCAAGACTGGAAGAGAGGAATGATCCTAGCTCTTTCTATGAAGAACAAAATGGCTTTCATTGATGGAAGCTTTCCAAAACCAGGTGATTCAGATCCTTTGGTGAATGCTTGGAATAGATGCGACAATATGATAATCTTATATATTTTGAGATCTTTGGATACTACACTAGCTAAGAGTGTGATTTTCTTTCTACTTCTTATGAGATATGGAAAGATCTAGAAGATAGATATTTAGTGATTTCTAGACCACATATATACTCATTACTACAGACCTTGAGTCAATTGGAACAAGGTTCAACTACAATTGCTGAATTCTTTACCAGAATCAAAGGAATTTGGGATCTGATCAGTGCAGCAAATCCGATTCCTACTTGTAATTGTAGTAGATGCACCTGTAACTACACTCGAAAGTTTTTGAAAACTCAACAGGATGAAAGATTGATTCATTTTTTGATGAAACTTGATCCTAAACATGCAAGAGTCAGAACTAATATCTTGATGATGAATCCTTTGCCTTCTATGTCTGTTGCTTACAATTTGTTGATTCAAGATGAGAAGCAAAAACAGATTACAGGTGTTGTTAACAGGTAACCTAGCATGGCTTTTGCAGCTACAAAAGAAAGGAGAGGAAGCTATAGAAGAACTTATCCACCTTTTCCTCTAGCATCCTTGTATTGTGATCATTGTAAGCTGAACAATCATACTGTTAATAAGTGCTGGAAGTTACATGGTTATCCTGCTAAGGGAGGATACAACAAGAACAAAGGAAAGAGAGTGGATGTTGTTACTTGTTGTGAGAACTCAGATGAAGATGATTGTAACAATCATTTCACAAAAGAACAGTATGAGAAGCTGGTCAGTTTAATACAGCAAGGTAAGTAGGACAATTCTAAGAAATTCAGTGAAATGGCCAACATGGCAGGTAATTGCTTAATTGCTTGTCTTAATTCCAAATGGATTATAGATAGTGGAGCAAGTGATCATATATGTTCAAACCTAAGTTTGTTTGATTCATATGATATGTTTGATAAGTATCCTAGTTCAATAACTGTGGCTAATGGCAAAGCAGTAGAAGTATTACATATAGGCATAGTGAAGTTTAAGAATGGGATTATGCTTAAGAATGACCTACATGTTCCTGAGTTACATTTTAATCTGATTTTTACTCATAGAATCTGTAAAGATATGGGATGTGATATTGTGTTTACACATGACTTGATCCAGGATCACTCCCAGAAAACTTCTTTGGTTCTTGGTAGTATGGATTCTGGACTGTATGTAATTTCAAATGGAGATTTGAAGAAGAGTGAGGGATGTATTTCTTCAATAAATGTGGTTATTGCAGATGAAGAAAAGATAATGCACTTGAGATTAGGTCATTTACCTTTTAGTAAATTGAGTCACATGGATCCTAAGTTTTCTAATAAGTGTTGTAATGACAGCATTTGTCAAACCTGTCCAAAAGCTAGGTGACAGGGTAAAGTCGTATCCCGTAATAAAAAATAATTCCTAGATCCTCTAACTAAAGTAGATAGGGAAGTAGGGTCGATCTCCACAGGGAAACAAGTCTTTTTACTTCTAATTAATTATTATAATCTAAATTATCTAAGTAACCAATATTTTGGGGAATAAATTCTATACTACGAAGAATAAGTTTAGGGAGAAAAGAAACAATAATAAGGAAGCCTAGGGTCACAGGTTCACCAACAATTAATATTCCGGGATAGAACGAAGTAAGTAATAATTAACAATGCACAGATAACATGATTAACAGGCTCTCGCAATTTATTAATCAACATAGATCTAACAGGCTCTCGCAATTTTCTAGATCTAAGTTCCTATTAAAAATAGCCTTTAATATTAAATTAACATCTGCTCGATTCATCAATTCAATATTGCTAAACATTCACAATCAAATTACATCTGCTTGATTCATAATCTAATTGCAAAGAATTAAAATAACTCAATAAGAAATTATCATGCAATATCAATAATCAATATTAACAAACTATCCCTTCATATTAATTATGGATCCCCATAAACCCTAGAATGAAACTACTCACAAATCATCATAACTAAGCCAATCAAGTAAATAAGTAAAAGCATAATCAAGAAAGCAATTAAAATAGCTGAAATTAAAAGGGAAGAAATTGTACCAAAGATAAATCTGGAATTAAAGGAAGTATTAAGAACAAAAGTTTAGAGAAAATTTAAGAGAGAGAAAATACTAAGTAGAGAGAGAAAGTCTAAGAAAGAAAGTAATCTAATAATTCCGTACAAAATCGTATTTAAACGTTTCCTAAAACAAGAATTAAAACTAAATTTAATCAAGTCTTCCAAAAACACGCTCCTGATCGGGCGAAGGGCCGCCCGATCGGGGGCGCCTTTTTCTTCGCGTTCCTACCCAGCAGCATCGCCCGATCGTGCTAGATGCTCGCACGATCGGGCGCGCCTCAGCACACTCAGCCTACTAATCTTGCCGCGCCCGATCGTGCTAGAGGTAGCCCGATCGGGCGGTTGCTTCTCCTTGAGGCTTGGACTTCGATTGGGCTAGATTTCTCGGCCCAATCCGGAGTTCCTCTCGGGTCTCGAATACTTGGTCCAAATGCCTCGGGATCCCAAATACCGAGCCCTTAATCACCGGCTCTCACCGATCCTGGGCTTCAAAAGTGGTCGTGTCCTTCTAACTTCCGTAGTTGATCCATAAAGCCCGGGAAAATGCTCCAAGAGTGCAATTTCCTGTAAAATACAACTAAAACTACGAAAACACTAGAACACACAAATTAATAATAAAAGTGGCCCGAAAAAGCCAAAAACACTACTAATAACGACCAAGGGACGGGGGTAAAACACTATATAAAATGGACATATCAAACTCCCCCAAGCCAAACCTTTGCTTGTCCCTAAGCAAAGAGCTCATCAATGAACATATAAAACATACTTCACCCCAATCATCAAATTAAAAACAAACGATTCAAGGCAAATCTAATGAACATGCTTCAACATCAATCAATCTTATTCATCTAATCACCCTTCCTCCCCAACAATTGTCAAGTAGAGCAAACCACAAGAGCATATAGAATTCAAGACTAGTGCTCACACACTCAACTCTCATTTATGTGGCGAGTAAAAGATGTACTCGATCGCTCTCCAACCAACCCCTTTAATGTGAACAATGCCCTCCCAACTCACACTCTCGTGTGTATAAAAACATTGAGCGCTCATCCTACTAGTCGACTCGAAATATGCCAAGTCATAACTTGCATTGATAAATAACACTTTCACATTTACATAACTTCTATGCACAAGGTCGGAAGGTCTTTTAAGCTTGTAATGTAAGGCTAGGGTAAAGGTAGGATAAATTTGGGATTATGTGAGAGAAAAACTATGCATTAAGGGAGCCATATCCTAATAAACTCATGATCAAAATAATGATAATCATACATCTCCATCAACATAACCAACTCCAACAAAAACCACCAAATACAACTCTAATCATCATAAACAAACCCAACACTCACAATAATCACTCATAAAAAAATATGATAATATAGAACTTGAGTAAATACAAACTTTGAACTCATTTTTTTTTCTTTTTCAACTTGAATTTTGTTTTTTCTTTTTCTTTGAACAACCTTCAAATAGAACATTTGAGCATTAATAAAACTTTTTTTTTTGCTCTCATTTTTTTTCTTTTTAACTCATATTGGAAATTTCAACTTTGAAACTCAACATCAATATTTTCCAATCAAAAATCAAAGAACAAACACTCTTCTTTTATTCCCACGTTGTGCAAATAATATGCACACCACAACTCCCTCACCTCACCAACTAATAGCTCCCCCAAGCCAAGCTTGGGACTAGTAACCAATGGGGCTCAAATAGGCTTGTAATGTGGCTAATATAAACAATAAAAGGGGCACAAGCAACAACAAGGGTAACAAGAAGGGATCAAATGTATCTAAATACTTTGAAGGCTACCTAAAAGAATGAACGCCTTCGTCCTCCTCATGTGCATAATAATAAGTCAATAAACACTACTCATAGTTGCAAATCAATACTCAAATTCATTGACATACCAGGAATTATGGAACTATCACACATTTCCTAACCAAATCAACTAGTCAAGCACTATATTCACAAGTAGTTGGGCAAGATTGATTCATGTTTAGAAATCCAAGCAATTAAACTTCAAATCATGACCAACAAATCCACAATGCTCATTATCGACAACCAAGAATCAAAACAAATTTTCTCAAGTATGGGGCACAGGGAAGTATGATTCATAGTTCATTGGAACGTATTTTTGAATTTTTTTATTTTTCAATTTTTTTGTATTTTTCATATATAAGAAAGCAATAAAAACTAACCTAGAAAAGCAAGAAATCTAACCTAATAAAACACACCAAAAATAAAAGAAAAGAGGAAAAGAAAAATACCAAACAAAAAATCTCCCCCAAGCCAGAATCAGACAATATCCGCATTGGCTCGGAAACTAGCCCAACATAGCTAGTCCTCATCATCATCCATCCTCTCATGTCCTCCTCCATGACTCGAACCGGCACCTCCTTGGCTTGGTCCAGCACCACCATAACCCGAACCACCTGCAAAGTAGATAGGGTAAAGTCAATTTTATGGGCAAGTTAGGAAATCTTTTCCTAAATAAAGTATTAAGAGTGTCAATTGTTTTGACCTTTTACATGTAGACACTTGGGGTCCATATAAAGTAAGAACATATGATGATTGTTCTTATTTCTTAACTATAGTTAATTATATGTCAAGGCATACTTGGACATTTCTTATGAAGAATAAATCTAATTGTGTTGATATTTTGGAATTTCTTATTACTTTTATTCACACTCAGTTTGGTGTGTGTGTAAAGTGTTTGAGAACTGATAATGCTAAAGAACTATGTGAAGGAAGGATACTTACAATCTATGAGAAGTTTGGGATTTTTCATCAGAGGAGTTGTGTAGACACCCCTCAGCAAAATGAGGTAGTTGAGAGGAAACACAAACATTTGTTAGAGACAGCAAGGGCCTTGTTCTTTCAGTCTAAAGTTGCTATAAAATATTAGGGTTAATATTTGCTTTATGCTACTCATTTAATTAACACGATGCCCTTGTTTTGTCTTGGCTATGTTTCACCATATGAGAAGGTTCATGGTGTTGCTTCCAACATTGAACATTTGAGGGTATTTGGATGTTTGTGTTATGCTGCTACCTTGAAGAATAACATAATCAAATTTGATTCTAGATCAACACCCTGTGTTATGCTTGGCTATCCAATTGGTCAAAAGGCATATAAACTTTTGAACCTAGAAACTAACAAAATTTTTGTTTCTAGAGATTGTGTTCCATGAAAGACACTTTCCCTTTCATGTCTCATCCCCACCCCATAAACCAGATTCCATTTTTCTTCCATCTGAAACAGCTTTTGTCTTTGATTTTGACCTTGATATACCTGAGCCTTTTGTCCTACTCCCCGACCAAATAGTTCCAAATCAGGCTGAACCTACTCATAACACACCTAGTTCACAAAATAATCAGCCAATTAGTGAACCTATGCCATAAACAAAACCACAGACACCCTTACCTCCACCTCCACCTGATAGACAGTCTATTAGACCTCACAGAAAACCAGCCTGAATGATTAATTATGTTTGTGCAGTTGAGTGTGCTACTTCACATTGGTACAATATTGTAACCTACGAAGAGTTTCCTATTCCTTAAGAGCTTTTATTGCACAAATCTCAAATATCACAGAGCCAACTACTTATTTTGAGGCTGCACAGCATCTAGAGTGGATAGAGGCAACGTATGAGGAATTAGAAGCATTGTCTGCTAACAATACTTCGGTTGTTACTAGTTTACCCAAAGGTAAAAAGGCCATTGGATGTAAATAGGTGTATAAGGTGAAGCTGAAGAAAGATGGGTCACTGGAAAGGTGTAAAGCAAGGCTGGTTGCAAAGGGTTTTACACAAAATTATGGAGTAGACTATGATGAGACTTTCTCAGCAGGTTTCAAAATGGACACAATTAGATGTTTACTTGTTGTTGCTGCCGGAAATCAATGGCCATTATTTTAGTTAGACATAAACAATGCCTTTTTTACATGGTTCACTTGATGAACAGGTTTATATGAAGATTCCACAAGGTGTACCAAATCTAGAAAATAAGGTGTGTAGGTTGGTCAAATCCTTGTATAGGTTGAATCAGGCTAGTAGACAGTGGTTTGCCAGATTAACTGCTGAACTTCAGAAGAAAGGCTTTGTTCAGAACAAGAATGATTATTCTTTGTTTACCCTCAAAGAGAAAGGTGATATATGCATAGCTACAATTTATTTTGATGGTATTATTCTAACTGGTTCAAATGCAAATGTTCAGATCAGATTGAAGACTCATTTACATGCTGTTTTTAGCATCAAAGACTTAGGTGAACTGAGTTATTTTCTTGGAATTGAGGTTTCAAGGTTAACTAATGGCATTATACTCATTCAAAGAAAGTTCACTAAAGAGTTACTTGAGGTCTGTGATATGGATATCTCAAGAACAGCAAGGACACCTCTTCCTATTAGTGTAAAGTTTTTAGCAACTGAAGGGGATTTGTATCAGGAACCAAAACATTTTCGGAGTATGGTTGGGAAGCTGAATTTTTTTACTCACACCAGGCCTGATATATCTTATGTTGTTCAAACTCTTAGTTAATTCATGTAATGTCCAATGTTACAGCATGTTAAGGCTCTGCAGCATTTGTTGAGATATGTAGCTGGTACTATTGGTCAAGGCTTTTTTTTTGCAGACTACTAAACAGGTCACACTTCAAGCATACTTAGATTCTGATTGGGCTGCTTGCATAGACAGTAGAAGATATGTCACTGGTTACTTGATGATGCTGGGTAATAGTCTAATTTCTTGGAAGTCTAAGAAGCAGTCAACTATATCCAAGCCCTCTACTGAAGCAGAATACAGAGCAATGGCTGCAGCAGCATCAAAGATAGCTTGGCTTGTGAGACTGTTAATTGACCTTAGTGTTACTGATCTTACTCCAGTTAGACTGAGCTATGATAATCAGTCTGCTATTCACTTGGCAAAGAATCTTGTAATGCATGAGAGAACCAAGCATATAGAGATTGATTGCCACTTTACCAAGGATAAAGTGGTGGAAAGGCTTATTGAATTGTTCTATGTTCCTACTGATGGTCAACTAGCTGATATTCTAACCAAAATTCTTCCTGCTGCATAGTTTTCTAAGCTATTGGCCAAGCTAGGCATGTCTCAAGCACCTACACCTAGCTTGAGAGGGGGTATTGATACTCTCATAAGGGTAATAATAATTATGTTTTGACAGAATGTAAAGATGTTGAATGAGGGAAGCTAAGTGAAGCTGAAGTAAAGGCTGTTGAGCTGTATTGAAGCTTCTAGAAGCTACTAGATTCTGCAGGGATTCATAACAGAATTCGGTTGCTAGATATTTTCTGTTAGGAACGTTGTTACAAGATATTTTGTATAAATAGCTGTAATAATACATCTTTTGTATTCATTCAATATCATTTTTGAAAATCAATAAAATTGAGTTCTAATTTCTTCTCTCAATTCTACTCTCTCAAAATCTTATCAGTCTATATTAAAGCCTGATGAAGACAAGTCTCAAATTACGTTGACACAAATTTTTATGATGATGATGATGCACTTTAAGGTTATATGTATATGTTTTGGGATTGTGGTTTCTACAATCTTTGATGCCAGAAATTAAACATTATGGATTTAATTGTAGAAGGATTTAATTGTAGAAGTCTATGATGATAAATTTCTTTTAATTTGTAATAAAGTAACAATATTGGATCTTGCTTATGCATTTGATTATGATCTTTTTCTATTGCTTATCCCAATTAGTTACTTTTATGATTTGGTAATTGAAATTGCAATTAAGAATTTTTTATGTCAATTAATTTTTTATTTTTTAGATAAAGCTTTTGAAGAGAGTTTTTGGTCTACTTGAGTTACGCTTGCTCGACATTTTGACAATATTCTCCATCTAGGTTGTGTTGATGCTTTCACGTTCGGATTTTTGAGTTTGGTAACACAATGATTCACAAGTTAGAGAAGAAAGACGTATGTATTTTGATTGCCTAAAATTAGTAGACATATGGTTGTAGGGGTGTAACGCACTAGCCACGAAAGCCTCACCATACGTAGAATTTTCGAAAGATAGAACACGTTTCAAATTTTGATGAGTTACCACCTTAATTTTTTGAGGAGTATTGAAACCTCAAATAAATTTAGCACACTTTAAACACCAATGTAATTATATAAGGTCGGTTTAGGATATGTCAAAAAAAAAAAAAAAAAAAAGTGTCTTTCAAATAGCATTTTTCGCAATATAAAAGTTTATCTTTCATAGAAAGAAAATAACTACATACAATGTACATATAAAAGTTGATAGCTAGACTAAAATCACATAACACAAATCTAAGAACTCTATGTTTCGATTTTTTTATTTTTTTATTTTTTTTGGGTTGGGGGGGGGGGGGGTCATGTATAAATCACCATAATTATTAAAGGGAAATATATAAACATATTAGTATCAACTTTTATTATATAAATATATATATAAAAAACAAATTAGGTATTATTTTGTAGATGAGTAGTTGTTAACAGGTTAAAGTTGAACCTTTGTCCAACTTTTCCATCTCACCTAAGACAAGAACTGTTCACAAAAAAATAAAAATTGTCAACTAAAAAAATAAATAAATAAAAATTCTAAGGACTAGTTCTACCCCCTGAAGTATTGAAGAACAGAGAAGCATAAAGTAATCTATTCCAAGTATCAGGCAATCCAGGAAGACACCAATGACTACAATCAGCATATCCTGTTAGACTATTCTCAAATTTTTTGATCATTACTTTCCATTGACTGCTCCTATAAATTGAAGGATGTGCATCCCTTCTATATTGTGACAATTTTGTGATATTCATATACTTCACTTGTATGTTGTTCACCCCTTCTATCACCTTCTTAATGACCGGAAGGAGTATATCAGATCTTTGCGCGACAGACTTCAGAGAGTCCTCCTCCAGAGGTTGGGTTGCATTGTAGCACCAGTCGTCTGAACTGTGGTGCACTGCTGATAGACTTCGGAAATATACTGATGTATTGTTAGAATCGACATTGCTGTTGATCCATGTTGACCATGTTGTCATGGCTCGTTCGTATGCTAGCTCTATTGGCATCTCTTCTACTAACTTACCCTCATATTCAAACAAATCCCACCTGTAAAGTAAAAGATTGTCATAACTTAACTGTGAGATCAATAAAATAATTGAATTTTAATACTTGCATTCTCTCAAAACTCGACGTTTATAATGAAATTGTAGATTCAATCACAAACATTAACTATATGTGATCATAGTTGAGCTTTCTTACGATTTCATTTTGCCACCGTGCAGCCACCAGTGGCCGGAGTTGAATACCATAACATCAGCTCCTTTCCATTGCAACGAATTCGGTGATAGCTTGTCTAGCACAAGAACTTTGTGACCACTTATATGTTTTTCAATAAACTCAACTAGAAATGGACTCCAATAAAACTCAACTGTGCAATTATAATCCTGCAAAAAAAAAAAAAAAACCAAAACCAAAACCAAAACCAGCAACAACAACAATAAGTAGCTATATTAAAGTTTAAACAATATAATAAAGAAAATATTTCTAGTTATAGTACCTTAGCTTTCAAAAACTTATAAACTGGACTCTCTGCACTCACTTCAACACTGGAAGAAGGAATGGAGGAATACAGAAGACAAGCAAGAGACATCCACATGTTTCGATTCAGCGAATCTCCTACCAAAATCACCCTCTTGTTTCTCAATCTTTCTAGCATATCTGTTCCATTGAACCTACCAAAATAACAGTAAGTTGCTCATCATATAATTCGAGGTATATGAACATTGTTTAGTTCAATTAATAGAATAAATACTTTGTACAACTTACAATGGTAGGTCACAACCCTGCGCTTCCCATCTCCACCTCTCATACTCGAAATCCGGTCTCCCATTTTTCCTGCAGCTCATTTTCTCCTCAATAAACGGACACCTAGTTGAATCATATCCAGGATCTTCATCTGGCAAATACACCCACTTCCCTTCAAATATGTTACACTCCTTATCAACTTCCTCAGCTGGCTCGACAACATCTTCATCTGTCACATTCAGTTTATTCTCCGGACTAATAACAGTAATATTAAAATGCTCCAAAGGCTTGATCACACTAACAGTCGCATCAGTTTCATCCAATGGAACGAATTCAACCACAGTACTCCGTTCAGCCATAAAACTCGTATACGGGTTCACCTGATAGGCAAACAGAAGCAGTAGGGTGAACCCAACAAAGCTTCCAGCCACGAAATACTTCCACGAATCATTGACATTAGAAACAAGCTCCATGACTAAATTTGGAGATCTTTCAGAGCTTATATTGAAGTTTATATTGTAATTGGTATATTATTTGTGTTATTTAGTGCTAGGAATATAGGAAATATACCATAAAACTTTATCATATAAACCTACATAAATCTATTTTAGAATATCACTAAGATATATTATTATCATAAATATAATATCATAATATTTATATGAAAATATATCACAATAATATATTTTCCTAACAAGTAGCTAATTAAGTCAGTCAACTTTGTAAACTACAGTCACATGCATATCAGCATATGCATTAGCATGTGAAATATGATTAAGTTAGTAATTTCAAGACATAAATCAAAGATGTTAGGCAACCTACTTTTTTATAATTTTATTAGATTTGGGATGTAAGTTTGTGCAACTACTCTTGAAAACGTTTTTTTACAAAAACTTAACCTTAAAGAGTAAGCGGTACGAACACAAAAGTTTGATTCGTTACTGTTTCTAGTACAGTACACCATTTTTTTTTTTTCCTTTTTACAGTAAATAAACTAGAAATAGATAAATTTGCTGCAGATCGGCAACTTAATTAGATTCTCCCTTATCCGACTTTGTTGCTGAATATTCAGCCTCTTTTTACTTTGTTACTCGTACTTTTCAACTTAAAATTCGTGGTCAATCTTGTCACATTGTCCGAACCTTTTGAAAGCAAATAATACGGAACTTGTTCATGTGGTTTTGTTACATGTATCTTTTATCTATCACTTATACAATTGATTTTTATTTATCAGCCTTTTTTTTTATTTTTTTTAATATTGTGGCTAATCACACCAAGCGGCAAGCTAACACACAGTAAATGAAACGAGAAAGTCCTGATCAAGTGACCCTGGCTACACAACTCCTGACCAACCGAGTAACCCATGACTAAGTAACCCCGGCCACTCGAAAATTTGTGACCATTATTTGCTTGTTTAATATGTTTATACAAATTGAACAAATTAATCTTGCTCATTTGCAAAAGCAACAGGAAAATTTATCTTCCTTAATTGCTTATATGTATATGAACAAAGTTATCGAGTACGCGGATAATAAGAGAAAAATGAAGCTAATTAGCTCATTCATGAAACTCAGCAAACTAGACAATTGATTGATCAGTTGTATGGTGAGAATAAGATATTAAGTAATGCATAAGAATCCGTACTCATGGCACATGCTCGTAACAAAACTCTTATCACAAAGAGTTACTAGTCTTACTACTAAAGAAAATGAGGCAACTTTTGCAGACATAGAATTAAGCTCTTACAGTGTACCAATTAAAAAAATGATGATGTTTTGAAGCAAAAAAAAAAAAAATGATGGTATCTATTCATTATGCCATCTTTCAGCTGAAGGTCGTCTGTAACTGAACATCATTTATAAAATTATAGGTGTATCTTATACTTCATAATATATTTTACAAAGTACCAGAGGATTACTTTAACAGCAGCTGAAATACGGATCAATACAGTAAACCAAATTCTTACAGGTGATTCAAGAGCTTGTCATGTTTACATTTACAGAGACAAACTTCAACATTACATGCTGGAATAAATATATACATTCACCGCAGGGCGGAGGGGCCGCTATGACAACGGAATTTACATAATGTGAGTGTATATATAGCCGATTGAACATGAGTGTTACACTGTTCAGTTCCGATAATAATCCTCACTCCTTAAAAGCGCAAGTAGCTCCTGATGAAGACATACAAAAGTAAAAGTTAATTAGGACAACAGAATTGATTTCTCAATGAACTACGAACCAAACTCTTCTTAGACCAAAGATAAGCTACAACTCAAGGCAAGGCCAGCAGAACAGCACCATTATGACAAGGAAGACACAATTCAGAAGACAGTGTAGAAAAAAGACAGCATAAGTTTGGCAGTGCAGATAATTTACGACACCAGTGCAGAGCATGAAGGGAGTGAAGAGCAAATAATGACAACAATAGCCAGCCCTGACAGAATTTGTTAAAAGGCGCACTATTTAACTATAAAGTGATGTGCCAAATGTGACAACCGTAGTTCATGCAATGGATGACTTCAAACAGATTAATACTGTAGAATACACATAAGCAATCTATAGAGAAAACAAAAAGAATAATGAAAGTAGACTAACTCTGCCACTGAACCATCATTACCACCTCACCACCGCCGCTACCCTAAGCACCACCGCCTATGCACTACAAAACCCACACAATCTTTGCCAAATTTACCCAACCACCACTGTAACCTAAAAACCCACCACCGCCTCGCCGTCCATCTACTACAAAACCCACCTAATTTCTACAATTCCACCCAATCACCATCCCAATCTAACAACCCACCAACAAAAACCCACCCCAACCTACCCATAGACCCATCTCAACCCTTTGAAATCCACCCAAAGTCCAACCCAATCTAATAATCCACCCATGAAACCCCACCCCACCCACCTGAAAACCCATCTCAACCCTTGAAATCCACCCATAACCCACCATTACCCTAAAAGTTCCACCCCATCCATCAAAATCCCAAGATCTAAGAGAGAGACCGAGAGAGAGAAAAAGAGAGATCGAGATAGAGAGACAATGCTTCGATGACATACAGTGGAGCTAGAGCGAGGCGGTGCTCCAGTGGGGTGGTTAGTTTGGTTAAGGAGGTTGAGATGGGGTTCACAAGGATAGTAAGAAGATGGCGGTGGTTTTGTTTACTTCGGGTTTTTCCCTCCTTTCCCTTTCATCTCTAAAAACAAACAATAAGACAAATGTAAGGATTAATTTCTTTTGCCCTCCTGTCCCATTATTGATCGCATAACTTTTCCCTTTCTTTTACCAAACGCCCCCTTAGTCTCTTAAGAGTGAGCTGGGGAAGTAAAAAGCTTTAAGAAAGGAAGAACCAAAATTTTATGACGTGACTTTGCATTTGAGTCAGAGTGATGGAAATCTTCTACCAATACAGGCATAAAATCACATTTAACAAGTACTCGTAGTAGATTAGAGATGAAAGGTTATCACAACAAATGACCCTGATAACCTGAATGAACTGATTTTCAGTATATATTTCCGTAACAACATTAATTTGCATAGATAAATACCATCCAAACTGACTTGATAGAAACCTAGCTATCAACCTTTGACGATTCAGAAATTGTCAATTCATCAAACAAATCTCTCTGATTTGCTACTTTATCCAACTAAAAAATCATGCTTGCTAGTTCTCAACTTCTCATCCTATCCTAATCATACATTAAAGTAATAAACATGGCCTTCAATACATTGAAAGTTTGAAAGACAAACAAATGACTTCAGGATACAAAAAGAAACAGTGGACATTCATCCAGAGTTCAAGACTACACTCAAATCATATCAATCACAGATTCACAATTACAAACTTAACAACAAAGTAAGTCTTTGCGTCATAAGCCTTGGGTATTGATTAGACTATAAGTAAGCAAGCTTACGGTTACATGGGTCAATTTTGTAGGCTTATATATTTTACAGTATAACAGTAAATCGCTAAGGTCTTTTTTTTTTTTACGGAAGATAAGATCTTTACAAACATAACACTTTGTTTAGCTCCCTCTCGAACAAGCTTTATTCATAAACGACAGTCACTTGCACTAGCTTTCAATTTAAAGAAACAGAGAAAAATCAAAAGGACGGAGGTCAATTTTCATTCTAACATAACTCGGATCCATCCCAATGTAGCACATATTTGAGCTAGAATAAAGTTTTTGAGAACCTCTTCTAACACAATCCGGATCCATCCCAATGTAGCACATATTTGAAAACATCTTCTAACATAACTCGGATCCATCCCAATGTAGCACATATTTGAGCTAGAATAAAGTATTTCTGAAAAATCAATCATCTTAGGCCTCATAGCTTTCTAAGCTATGCACAATGAACAATTTTCAGTTATCTTACAGTCTAACAGGATTGCCTACAACCAACTTACAGCTTCTTTTTCTATCAAAGAGTTAAGAATATAATATCATTTGCTTGTACATTAGGAATTAACTAAGTTTATTTGTCACTAAACCATTAGTGAATTAATTCAAGGTTGTAAAGCTTTATAATTAGCAGTAGGAAAAAGAGAAAATTCATATAGTATAATTTTCTGCTCAAAAATGCCAAACACAAATGGCTAGTATAGAAACAATTTTCAGAAAACATAAACATTGCCATAGGAATCCGTTGTAATATGAAGGTATAAATACAGTAATTGAAATAAGCAAATACTTCAATATAAAAATTTCTGAGTACTGAGGAATCACATCATACAATTTTCACTACTTTTGTAAATTAATAGCCATAAACAACATTCTACTGATCATGACATATGAACTGCATTGAACAAGTAAAAATTTATATTGTAACAATTCAAGATTTACCTATATTGTCGTGTTGTCAATCTCTTCCCTACTTTCTTCTCCACAGGAAGTTTCCTGCAACGCAGAGCTCGATTTTTGAATCTGAGAAAGACCAGGCTTTGGACATAAGTATCCACATATGTTGGCTCAAGGATAGGCAGAGCAAGATTCTTCAAGTCCTGATTGTTAGGATCCCATGAAATCCAATTTCCAACAGACGTTGTCACCACAATTTTACCATCCCTGGCAACCATGGCACCTAATACTGAACCCACATTATCTCCTATATTAAAATCAAGAAGCTTTCTCCAGGATTTTGTTATACCATACTCTTCCATCACCCATACATTACCTGCATCACCAGTACATGAAACAGCAAGCTTATCCTCGACTAACTTAACTGACAACAACACAGCACTAGACATCGGATTTGGCAAAAGAATCTGACTAAAGTCCTCGTTAGCAAGATCAAAAGCCAAAACTGTTTTAAGAAAAACATCATTAGGAAGTTTCATCTTACACATCCAATGGATAACCCCATTCACAAACACCCCCCTACGATCGAGAACAAACTTACCACCCTCAACACGAGATTTAACAGTCCTCCAATTACCCTTACTAAGGCTACAAACATCAGCATGAAAGTATGTATAATGTTTCTCCCCAATTTCCCACTTCCAACACACCCTCACCACCTTATAATCCTTCGAATTCGAATCAAACCCAAACCCAATAGTAAAATTGGGCGAATTACAACTTGGAATACCTCCATATACGATTCCGATATCTTGTGAAATAAAAGATGGCATTAAGGCTGGTAATGGGAGGGTGAAAGCTTTTCTAATTGAAGGGTTCCACAAAATCAAAGGAACAACACGAAACGACGAATAATCAAAAACACATATTAACCCATGACAACAACCAACAATCAAACCCATACAACCAACAGGAGAATCAATTTCTACCCAATTATCTAAAGGTTCATCAACATTATGCAAAAACAATTTACAAGGAACACTATAAAGTGTAGTAACACCATTTTTTGAGGTGGGGTTTAATTGATGTGATAAATGAACAGAAATAAAAGATGGGTTTGTGATTAAAGAATACCATGATTTGCAAACAGACATGAATCGAAGTAATGATGCAACTGGTAAGCGTTTGAGGATTTCAATCACCAATTCTTCGGGTAAATTGGGGTTTGATTTTGGGCGATTTCTTCTCTGGTAAACCCGAAGATTTAAAGGGGGTTTATTGATTTGATTTTGGAATTCATGGATCTGATTTTTGTGTCGTTCAGCCATTAATGAGAAGCTCTGAAGCAAGATTTCTGAGTTTTTAGTTCAAACAGAAAATTGAAAAGAATGTGTTAGAGGGCTGTTGTTTCGTACTTTCCCTCATTTTGATTTTAAGTTTATTTTTAATTTGTTTACTGTCCCTCTTCCACTAAGCAACACAGCATAAGCTATCAGGTTATTCTAGGGCTGGCAAAAGCTGACCCGACCCGACAACCCGACCCGAAATAAATGGGTTTTGAAAGAGATTTTCAACCCGTTTATGTAATTGGGTTAACTCAAACCCGACCTAAAGTTAAATGGGTCGGGTACAGGTTGGAAATCCCAACCCGAAACCAACCCGCCTAAACCCATTTAATTAATTGGGTTGGTTTCAGGTCGGGTCAATCCGAACCTAATCCACCTAAACCTGTTAACCAGCTCTAATTTTAGTAATTTACACCCTAACTTTTAAATATGGGCTAAGCCCAAATATCTAACCACAAAAATGAAAAACCCTAAGCTTTGTTCTTTATTCACGCCGCTTCCCCAATTCCCCTCTTTCACTCATTCTCTCTCCTCTCTCTCTCTCTTTCATCTCTCTTCTCTCTTGTTTTCATATTTTTTTCCATGAAAATTGTTTATTAAAGCTTGTGAATCTTCATCTCAACATTGTCAAAGGTAATTTGCTTGCTAATTAATTCTCTTTACTTAATTGTTCTGTTTTTTATGCATTTTAGTTCTTCAATTTCATCTCAACATTAGTTTGTTTTTATGTGTTTACTTGTTTGCGATTTAATTTCTTCGATTTACTTTTTTAATTTGATTTAAGCTCGTTTGTTATGAGTGCGTTTTGTGCAAGCGGTTTTTTTCACCATCTGATTATGAGTGAGATTACTTGTTTTTACAACTGTGTTTTATGAGTTTATGAGTGGGATTAAGTGATTTTGTTTGATCTTTTCATCTGATTATATGATGCTAAGTCTGCATTTGGCATTTAGTATTTTGATAAATTTAGCCTAATTATTTATCTAATTAACTAATTTATTCTTAATTAACAGATGGTTGATACTTGATTGTCCTCTTCCTTCATAACCCGTTGAACTTGTTGATTATGAAGAATCAGATGATGAAGTTACTAATTGGCAAATATTGAATTTCTGTTATATGTATTTTGGAACTCTTGGAACTTTTTAGTGTTGTATAATTGTACTATAAACTATGCAGCAAGTGGCTTTGAATTTGCATTTTACATTTTTTATGTTGTTCAATATTTCAGGTTAATTTTTGAAAAAGAATTATATTTTTATTTTTAAAAATTACAAGATTAGTTAAAAAGATTACAGGTTAAATTTTTTTTTTAAAAATAAAAAAACAGGTTAAGACGCGTCGGGTTCAGGTCAACCCGCTTAAAATCAGGTCGGGTTCGGGTTGAATTTTTTGACCTGTTTAAGTAAATAGGTCGGGTTCAGGTTGGGGGTCCTGACCTGTTTATGTAAACAGGTCGACTTGAACCCGACCCGACCTGTTTTCAAGCCCTAGGTTATTCAGATCCCAATATTTCGAATAACATTAGCCGCTTAGAAACAACAACGGATTGTCGGATTTTATTGAATCCTAATGATACTATGGCCTGTTCTCTTCCGTTGAAATTCAGCTCAGTTCAGTTCAGCTCTTAATTTACGTCTAATGATATTGCTAATGATATAAAGTTAAATTTCATTCTTTAAAACTCTTATTACGATAATAATAATAATAATAATAATCAATAAGTAATAAATAATAATAGTAATAATAATAATCATCAATAATTAATAAATAATAATAATAATAAAAATAATAATTGAAATAATAATACTAATAATAATAATCATCAATAAATAATAATAATAATAATAATAATATTAATATGTACATTTGTATATACACATATGTATAGTAATAAAATTCAATTCAGTTTAGTTCAGCTCAGTTCAGTTCAATCAATCGGAAAAGGCCCTATGTTCGCTGTTTATATTTAGGGGTCGTTTGGTTCGCACGAGGGAATCCGAATGGAATGAACAAAGGGAAAGGAGAAGAATGAAATGAAAATACTTTTTTTTGCTTTGTTGTTTGTTTTTAAAACAAAGGGAATCAATCCCACCACTACACCACCACACCACCACCACCACCACAACCACCACACATTTCATCTTTCTCAACCACCAAACTCCTCGTCGGCCCTCCCCTGCCCCTCGTCGCCCTGCCCCTCCCCTCGTCGCCGCTAGCCGCGTGAGCCACGACCTCTCCTCCCCCGAAAAAACCTCCCCTAGCCCCGCAAAACCCTAGCCCCGATCTCCCTTGACCCTGAAAACTGCCGCCCAACTCTCCCACCACCCTCAAAACCCTAGTTGCTAGGGTTTTGAGGGTGGTGGGAGGGCTAGGCGGAGGTTTTCAAGGTCAAGGGAGATCGGGGCTAGGGGAGGTTTTTTCGGGGAAGGGGAGGTCGGCGAGGCTCAGGGGAGGGGAGGGCGGTAGTCGGGGAGGGGCGGCGATGGTCTGGGTAGGGGCGGTGGTCTGAGATGGTGTAGACACCCATTTGTGTCTCCCCAAAACCAAACCCAGTGATGAGTACCTTTCGCGTCGAATCATAATCGAATGAAGCGAAAGTGTGGAAAGTTTAGTGTTGCGGATAGTTTTAATTTTCTTTTCTCTTCTCTTTGTTTTTGAAAACTTATTTTAAGAAAACAGTCAATCCAGTTTGGTTGGTCCATGATATGGGTCCAATAGTAGTGTAGTTGGATGGGGCTTGACAAGAGCTTTCCAACGATATATTATAAGCCCAATTCTGATGAACATTGAGGAAGTTATTGCCAATTTACTGAACTGGACCCGGTTTGAGCCTTATATGCGGCCCAATGATCTAGGGGAGGGCCTAATAGATTTATCATTCCTAATGAAATTAGGAATGGTTTTAGTCTTCTAGATTCTTCTAGAAGGTTCTTTTCATTCCTAATTCAATTAGCATTGATAAATTGACTTTTGTTGACTTTTCAGAGTTTTAATTAAAATCAAAGAACGTTTTTTATTGAGGAAGATACGATTTTATCCTCCTGTACGGCAATTTCTATCTGATTTTAAGAAAACGCGTGAATTTCTGAATCAGCGCCAAACGCCAGCTGTAGCGCTTGGCGCTTGGCGCTAGCATTGGCGCCTGGCGCGCTTATGTTGGCTTCTGGCGCCAATAGCCAGCGTTGGCGCCAACATCGTTTTATGTGCGCCAGAAACTCTGTTTTGATATTTTATCTTTTTGGCTGATTTTCTCTATAAATAACGTGTTAAAAACTCCGTTTTCGATAACCAATTTTCATTCATCTACAATCTACCAACTCTCATCAAGATTCTCTTGATTACTCTCTTTCTCTCTCTTGTCTAAACTAGTTTCTCTCAAATACAAAATTTCGCATTCATTAGATCTAGAAACACCTAGCCATATTCGAAGTTGTCTTCGCCCTAGACGTGAAAGGTTTAATTTTTTAGGGTTTGGTCTCAAATCTCTTTTTCCATTATTTAATTTAATTGTTTTGCTTATTATTTTCCTTGAAGTTACTAACGTGTGTATTTTGTTGTTAGAAAGAGGTACGAGGCATCAAAGTAAGTATTTTAATGGTTTTTATTGATGTTATGATGTAGAAATCATGTTTAGGATGTTATTATGATATTCCTAGTATCATGTCTAGGGTAATTTTAATATCAAGTATGATTGTTATGATGCCTTTTATGTTCTTCCTAATATTTATGATTGTTAGTATCATGTTAGGGTTAAAGCTTTGATTTTTATTGCTTATTGACATGCTAGGGTTTGTTATAAATCTTGTTAGTATCATGCTTAGGATCTTGCTAATATTATGCTCTAACATGATTATTATGATTATGATTATCATGATTGTTATTATTATTATTTTGTTTATTATTTTTATTATTATGTTGCTTGATATTTATTGTTATTGCTTGATCACACCTTTTATGCATGTTTAAAGGGAATTTGTATTTGTAATCACGCTTAATAAGATAATTAATAATCTTGTTTAGGGTTAATTTGATTATAATTCAAGTGATCGTCAATAATAGATTTATTTGTGCATTAATATTCAACCAACATAGATAAACAGGTTTAGGGTAATCTTATTGATTGCATGTTAGTCAGAAAGCGCACATGAATACGATCTGAATAAAGTAGAGGCCTATTATTAGGGCAGGTTCAACCTCTTTTAGGTTGGATTTGTACCTTCATCCCCGAACCCTATTTGGTTCAAGACCTTATGGAGTTGACGATCTCTTGGATCGTTAAGGGGTGTACATGTAACCTTCACCCTGTGAACGGTTTACAAGTTCCTAAAACTTGTTGGCGACTCTTTTGCTCTATCTTCTTTCCCTTTGGACGCCACCATAATTTAGTGTATGATTATAGTGGGGTTCAAGCTAGGGGGTTAATGCTTGAAATATTCCCTACAGATGGTTTACCGGTGGTGATGTGGTGGTGTGAAGGTGGGTAGGGAATGGGAATGGAAATACCTAGGGGGGTGGGGAATGAAGTTGGAAGGATTTGAGGTAATGGGGTGGGTAAAAGGAATGAATAAAAGTTCTAAACAAACATCAACAAAGGGAATCTGGCCAGTTGATTCCAATTCACTTTCCTGATTACCCCCAAGCAAACGACCCATTATTGTTTATTTTCGGTTCAGTTTAGAGTTTAGTTCAGTTTATGTCTAATGATATTGCTAATGATATAAAGCCTGTTGTAAAAAAAAAAAAAAAAAAAAAAAAAAGCCAAATTTCATTTTTTTAAGCTCTTATAATAATAATAATAATAATAATAATAATAATAATAATAATAATAATAATAATAATAATAATAATAATAATAATAATAATAATAATAATAATAATAATAATAATAATAATAATAATACAATTCATTGTTCAAATGGTTATATTTTTTTGATACACATTTTTACTGTTAAACTCATTGATAAATGAGAATACTACACAACTTAAACTAATTTTATTTTTTTAATTAAATAGTATATGTTTTTAAAATATTTTAGGGTTTCATGTTATTACTATATTTTCCATAAATATTTTAATTATATAGTATATTTTTCTTAAATATTTCAATATTTATATTTGTATATACACATATGTATAATAATAAATAATCAAATATCACTATCCGTAGTTATACATCACTAATTAATCAGTTCAGTTCAGTTCAGCTCAATCCAGTTCAGCTCAGTTCAATTCAATTCAATTCAGTTCAGTTCAGATCAGTTCAGATCTGTTCAGTTCAGCTTAGTTCAGTTCAGCTTAGTTCAGTCAATGAGAACAAACCCTTATTTTCAGTATGCTAAATTGTTTGGTAAATAATATTTCCTCTATTTTTTATACTTGCAACACACCTTTTATCACGTTTATCAATGATGTAATTAAACTAGGTAAACGAATGAATTAAGCTATGAAATTTAAACCGTGACAACTTATCCCTTTCTTCTTATAGGTGTTAAAATTTATAAATTAATTTATCCGTTTACCTAGTCTAATATCTTTCTTAACATACGTGTCAAAGGGGTGTGTTGCAACTAAATAAAAACGGAGGAAGTAAGTAGTAACAAAAAGGTGGTTTTGAGTTAATTGAAGTGGGACTAAGGTGGCGATCAGTAGTTTTTTTTTAAAAAAATTACTACGTAGTTATTTCGAGCAGAAAATCTTGCGTGCACCTAGTCCACAATGATATATTGTGAACCTAAGGTTTATATACACGTAAGTGGCATTATATTCAACATAGTGACCCCTAATTATATTATAGTAACCTTAACTTGTGTGACCTTTAATATTATTATGAGCTTAAATTATGATATTATGTTGAATAGTGACCTAATTTTAAAATTGTGAATTTTATTATTCATATTGACCATTATATTAAAAATTTCATTAAAAAAATTAAGCTCTTATAGCCTTTATAATGTCACACTAACTTTTATTTTCAACATAATAACCTTTATTTTAATATAGTGACTTTTTTTTATACTGATAAAACAATCATATTGTCTCTAATGTTAGTGGTCCACAATACATTAGTATGAACCAGGTCCATTTAAGAATTTGTATATTTCGAGAGAGTTTAATGGTTTTTAGAGTGGTTAGCCAGGGCGACAATGGAGGATCCGATGGTATTGTGGGTGAGCAAAAAATTCATGAATTCAAAATCGACGACATTATAATTGACGATACAAAATGGAAATTGAATCTAGTGGTTCCAATTTCAAGTAATAATATTCCCATTTTTTTTAATCCCTACCTTATAAAAAGTATGAGAATGCTCTTATAAATAGTGCGATAACAACTATATCCCTCAAAATGCTTGTTTACCAATTTGCCCCCAATTAAAAAAAAAAAAGAAAAAAAAAATAAAGTTAAGAAGATATTAGTATATCCTTACCTTATAAAAATCCCTTTTTTTTTTTTCCTCTATAGTGTTCCACTTTCTTTTTTCTTAATTTTGTCACTTGATGTTTTTTTATCCCTTACCTATTGCTTTGACTCTTTTCATGCTATTTTATACTCCGTAATGGCTTAAGACTTGCGAAGTATGTTTTAGAATTAGGGAAAAAAAAAGAAGCAATTGTCCAACTTTAAAATCACAAATATTGTTCATTACTAATAATGACACTAAGATCAGACTCAATTCAAGCTAAGTAGATTGACTGCCGAGGTCAACTAAAAAGCTAATAAGTCATACTTTGAATAGTTTCAAAATGTTTTGAGTTTTAATATACAAGGTCATTTCAGTTTAGCCAACTCTGCTATAGATGCTGAGCGCCTGAGCTTCTGGCTTGTGTTTACGCCATCAGATGGGCCTCTTCGGCTGGGATCAATCAGGTAAGGGTGCTTAGAGATTCAGAGGCTCTCATCCGATTCTTGCAGACCACAAACAACATCAAGATAGCAGTCCTCTGGGCAATCGACGACCTCTGTACATTTGTTGCTACCTTCCAGAGATTTACCAGGCAACAGGTTCTTGAAGATCACCATACCGCAATTGCATGTAGTGTTGTTACTATTTTTCTCTCTAATTGAGACAAGATTAAGGTTTATCTGTTGTCGAAAATATTAAATAAATAAAAGAGTACATAAAAGTTTATAATAATGTTTATAATAATCAAAATTTCAGACATTTTTCTACTGTAGTATGTTAAACTTCTCACAAGAGTTTTGCTAATTTATGCCAGTACAACCAAAACTCATTTCCATTACAAAGTACTTGTATTATATTTCATTCATCTCATTTTACCTTTCCTATTTTATAAAAAAAAAGTCATACTTCCAAACTTGCACACAAATTTTTTACATAGAATTTTGCTCTAGTTGGTCATATATGTCTCAGATTCAATCTTTCAATGAGCCAAACTCAAGTAACTGAAGTAAGTCACAAGCTAGGCTCATTATCATCATCTCTGTTTAACATGTAAGTACCATAATCCGTGTTGAATTGTCAATGATTGTCCATTCTAACAGAATTTTTCATTGATTAACGAAGTAACCAATGAAACATTGACCAAATTCTACTATATGGATAAAACATTGACCAAATGCCATCCTAACTTCCTAAGCCCATCTTATTAGCTTTAATTGCTCCTTTTGTTAAAATTTTGTTATCTTGATCACAATTTCTGCTCACCTGTTAACAGATCACAGTTTGTACAACATAAGGTAGACTTATCAACAATGTGAAATAACGAGTACGGCTGCTAAAAGAAAGTACACCATGGTATATTAATTATAGCCAATTACAGGGTTTCTCATAATCTTCTCCAAGTCGTTTTCAACTGAAAAGTATCAAGAATAATGTTGCCATGATAGTTATGTTTCGATGCATGTTGCTAGGCGATCACTATATGAAAGATATCATGAACTGAAATATATCAAGAATTATGTTGCCATGAGAATATTGTAGATTGCAACAAACTACATCATGTTTTCCTACTTATAAACAAAGCTATTATGACCATCACAGACATCAGATTTACAGTTCAAATCTCAAAACCATTTAAGTTACCTTTTAAACCATTAGAGGTAACATTACCAACTTCTCTACCTGATACAATTTTATTGATATATTGTGTCTCTCTTTCCATCATATAGAAGACTACATTAAACAGAAGATAATACAGAGTACATGATTTTACAGGTTTCTAAAATGGATTTGTAGTCCCAACATATGAACCAAAGCCACTAAAATCAAATTCTACCGACTAATGCAATCATATCAGATCATATTAAGCTTTGATAAATAAAATTGCGACAAAGCTAGAAATAGGGAGGGCCTCCACAATCTACAATGCAAATCTGAATAGAGTTGACAGCATCTACATGCATTATGCATCTTACAAATTGCACAGAAAGCCTAGAAAATTACAAGAACATGTAAAGCACAACCATTAAAAGGTTAGGACAACTACACCAAATTACCTAGTAACTGCTATCTACTGTAATGTTGTTGTTCCAAGAAATTTAGGCTTTTCAATTACTAGCTTCGGTAAATGCTTTCTAACTTTAATAAGAACCATTGATCATTTGATAATTCCATAACCATCTCACAATTCATCCTTATGTTTATTATATTCCCAGACACATTTGGATTTTCAAGATGAACACGTAACCATTTGGTACACGAACTTACCATTCCATACTTCTCCAATCTCCATCACTTATAATTCACATACATAACCATCATTGCCCATTCATCATCTTAATCCAACATCAACTATATTCAGACTCTCTCTTTCGAAAAACTATATTCAGACCCTCTTACACTCTTATGACAGTGGTTTATCACTTCATTCAGAAAAAAAAAAAAGTCAATCAATCAATTAGCATTGCATCGATGACATGCTGATCTAAGGTTTTGCTCCCCATTCACATACACACTTCCCCTCCAGACCCTCATAATCAATTGAAGAAAAGCTAAAGCAGAAATAAGATTATTGAACATTTTTTTTGACAAAAAGTACTTGGTATTATGTTGACAGTTGAAAAAAAGGTACACATTCAAAAAAGAAAAGCTGTCCTGTATTCAGATAATCAATATTACAGAAGCATCACTAATTTTCATGAATCAAATGAGCATCGGTAAATACAGAGTATATTTTCATAACCTAAGTACTCAAGTATGAGGTATAATCCATATATAACAGACTCAACAATTACAGCTGTACAGTCAATTGAAATTCACACTAAGAATTCAGAATTCCCTATGTCCTAGAATTGGTGCTTACTGCTAACAGAGAAATTAATGCATACAAGACATACTTACATTGATAAAGATTTACCCTTGTCATCTTTCCATATTTTTTTATGATTCTGCTTCACACCTAAATAATCTTGCTTCACACCAAAATAATCTTGCTTCACACCTGAATATTCTTGTGAACCTTGTCGATCTCTTTTGCTATTTTGCCCAACCAAAAATAAGTTCTCCTCATAAGTATCTACATAGTCAATGCTACGAGATAATTTAGTCTCGAGACACTTAATTTGTTGCAGATTATGATCATAGGATAGCCAACCATCACGCGTAGTTTTTACAACCACTTCATGATCGCTAATCACCAAAATATTCATATCATTCTTGATACTGTCATAGAAATTGACATTGAACAACTTTACCCACGATGATTTCACACCATAATTCTCCATCACCCACAAGCTAAAAATATCATTTCTTATATGTATCACCCCCAACAACTCCTTGCCATTCCTAGGAACCATGATAACCCTCAAGGATCCATCAGGCATGTTCATTAACTCTTTTGGCAACATTATTTCACCGAATTCTGCATTTCCCAATGCCAGTGTCCATATCATTCGATACACCCGATCATTAGGATCAGTATCCAAATTCACATTCAAATTACAAATCCAATGAATCACCCCATTCAAGCACATTCCTCTCCATCTAATAGTAGTAATAAAATAGGGTACTCTAGTCGACCCCAAACAATTCCATTCACCATCAGTAATATTATACACCGCAGAAAGAAAACAAGTACCAGTATAACGGGTAGAATACGACACTCGAACCACCTTAAAAGAACAAGAACACGAATCAAACCCGAACCCGAAAATCAATTTGGGAAACCCACCAGCAGTATTTTGCACTTCAATAGGAGGAAGATCAACAACTCGGTGTTTTTTAATTGAAGGGTTCCATAAAATCAATGGTGATGTATTCTGATACTTATCATAAAAATTATATAAACACAATAAACCATGAGCAGAAGAAACAACAAAATGGGATCTTTTAAAAGGGAAAACCCTAGTAAATTCACGCGTCAGATTATCGGAATCATAAGCAAAGAACATAGTATGATTAATTTTGCTGTGAATATCAATGGGTCTTTTAAAAAGCTGAAATTTCTGGGATTTTTCCGAATTGAAAGCTGCGAGAATTGACATGAAAGATGGGGAAGTAAGGATAGAGAACCATGACTTACATATACAAGTGAATCGTACCAGTGATTTTAATGGCAGCCTTTTCAAGATTTCGATTAGAACATCATCGGATAACGATGGTGGTGGTTGCGATGGTGGTGGTGAAGGTTGTTGTCCAAAAATTGAGCGTTTTCGGGTTGGCCATTTAATGGGTAAGTTATGCATGATTTTTGGATTGGTGATTGAGATTTTGGGAGATTTCGGGGGAATTTGTGAATTTAGGGTGTGAACAAGGTGAACTGGTGAAGGCAACCTTTGTAAAACTTTAGGAGAGTTCTGGGAAAGTAGATGCTTTAAGAACTAGAGGACTAAAGTGGACTTCTTCTTCTTGTTATTTTTTTTTTAAGTTGTTTTTTTTTTTTTTTTTTTTTTTTTTTTTTTTTTTTTTGTAAAGTCTAATTTTCTAGTGGTGAGAGACTCTCTAAAGTATATTACTATTGATTGTAAACAATGTATATATATATATATATTAGTTTTGTGCCCGTGCGATGTATATGTTGTTTATTGGATAAGATAAATTTTTTAATCTATATGTCAAATTTTAAAACATATCATTGATACAAAATTAGTAAGGAAATTGATGTGTGTTTTGTGATGATTTAAACTATATAGTAGGCATGTAATGACTAATAATAATAACATTGGTGAAAAACATTTCTTGACCCGTAACCTGAAATAATGACCCTGTCCGAAATGACTCGTGACCCGACCCGATTGACAGGTCTACACACAGTAATAAAATTATATTAGATTGTAAAGTATATTGTTTTAATTGATTAGAATATATTATAAATAATGGATGTGGTGCATTTTGAGTTAATTCATTCGCTCCAAAAAAATACTATGATACAAAAAATAAATTTATATGATAATTTATGAGTGTTATAATTTATTTTTTTTTAATAAAATTATAATTTAATTTGTACATATGAAATATTGGTATTTTATCGAAAATAAAACTCTAAATTAATAATTTTATCCTAAATTCTATCCAAATTTGATTGAAAATAGAATTCTAAAATTAACTTTTTTATCCTACAAATTGAATTCTATATAACTCTATCTTACGTGGCGCGACACTTGACGAAAAGTTAGAACGCCAAGTGTCGCTATCTCGTCGCCTGGCTAAAAGTTTAGCTTTATATATTAGTTACTAGTTTTGTGCCCGTGCGATGCTCGGGTTGTTTATTAAATTTAAAGATATATTTTAATCTATATGTCAAATTTTAAAACATATCATTGATACAAAATTAGTTAGGAATTGACATGTTTTTGTGACGATTTAAACTTGTAGACATGTAATGACAAATAATAATAATATTGGTGAAAAATATTTTTTTACCCTGTCTGAAATGACTCGTGACCGACCTGATTGACAGGTCTACACACAGTAATAAAATTATATTAGATTGTGAAGTATATTATTTTAATTGATTAGAATATATTATAAACCATGGATGTGGTACATTTTGAACTAATTCCTTCGCTCCAAAAAAATATTATGATACAAAAAATAAATTTATATGATAATTTATGTGAGTTATAATCTAATTTTTTTTTGAATAAAATTATAATTCAATTTGTACATATGAAATATTGGTACTTTATAAAAAATAAAACTCTAAATTAACAATTTTATCCTAAAATTCTATCCAAATTTGATTGAAAATATAATTCTAAACTACCTTTTTTATCCTACAAATTGAATTCTATATAACTCTATCCTACTTGGCACGACACTTGGCGAAAAGTTGGAACGTCAAGTGTCGCTGTCTCATCGCCTGACTAAAAGTTTAGCTTTATATATTAGTTATATGATATATATATATATATATATATATATATATATATATATATATATATATATATATATATATATATGTGAGAACCAAGGTGAATAATAGGAACTAAGAACCAATCTCAGCAATTGATCTCACTCAATCTGACGGCTCACGTTTCACCCGCATTCATTAATGACATTTTCGTAATTATGCGGGTTTTGCAACTTTTTTCCAGTTTTTAAACTTTTAAGACAATTTTATTTACTTTCTGACTGATTTTATTTACTTTTACTAACTTTTTATTTACTTTTTAGAAATAAAACTGAAAATCAGTTTGTAACATTCAAATATTACAAAAATGCCATTAATGACACGGGAAGCATGTAAGCCGTCGGATTAACATGATCTAAGGACCTAGATTAGTTCCTAGTTCTTATTTTAGCTTTGGTTCTCATTATAACTTAGTTATATATATATATATATATATATATATATATATATATATATATATATATATATATATATATATATATATATATATATATATATATATATATATATATATATATAGGGGAGGGATCCCATGAGAATAGGTCTTTATATGAGAAATCTATCATATATGAGAATACATCACAACCATTAAATAGAACAAGATCCAACAGCTGAGATTACTCCAAGAGTAATGGCAAAAATGTAAATTTATGCTCAAATAAAACCCCCCTAAAATTCTAAAACCCACATATTCAACCCTGTCAAGTTACCGGCTTCTCTCTCTCTCTCTCTCTCCATAAGCTTGACTTTCTCTCTCCTCTTGTTCTTAGGCAAGTAATTCAATTCTTATAATTCAATTCTTATTATTCAATTCTTTATACTCTTATGTGATTTTTATGCAATTTTTGTTAGTTTTTGAAGTGATTTTTTGCTTCGATTTTTATGCGATCTTTCGATTTTTATGCGATTTTTTGCTTCAATTTTTTTCTGCGAATTTGTTTGATTATGTTCGATTTTCGATTATGTTTGATTATGTTCAATTTTCATAAAGCATTGGTTTGCTTTATGTTTGATTATGTGGAGTGCTTTTTTCTTTGATGTGGAGTGCTCTTTTCTCTGATGCGGAGTGCTAAATTTATTGATCTTGATTGCTTGGATTGAATTTGTGTGTATTATCAGTGTTTTATTTAAAATTTATCTGAATTTTTGCAGATTCATTATATTAGGTTGAAAATTATGGATGGACAAGCAAATAATGAAGCAGATTTTTTTTTTTTAATAACTTGGATGTTTTTATGTACAACATGTTCCAAAATCGTAGAACATGGTTGAAAATTTTAGAACATGTATGTATAAAATTAGAACATGTTTGTAGGAAAGCAAGGGAAATTAATAAATAAGGATGTAGATGAGTAAAATTTGATAAATAATTTAGAACAAATGAGTAAAATTTTGGAACGTGTTCTGATTTTTCTAATAGGATGTCTAAAATCATGTGTTCTAAATATTTAATCACGTGTTCTAAAATTTTAATCAAATGTTATGAATTTTTATTCACATGTTCTAAAATTTGCTTTATATGTTATAAAGTTTTAGTCCAATGTTACAAATTATACACTAAATAATCAAGTAAACTTCAGTCTTAAATTTATGCTCTAAATAATATCTTATGTTCTTTTTAATTATGAGTTCTAAATATAACATCATATGTTCTAATTTTTTTTTCATTTGTTCTAAAATTTTTATTTACTTGTTAAAAAATTTAATTTAGACAATATGATTAAAACTTATTACTTAAATTCTTAATTCTTGAATACATGAGTAATATTTTGACATTAATAATTTAGAACATATAGGTAAAAATTTGGAACATATGACTAAAAATTTAGAGCATATGACTAAAATTTAGAACATAAAAGTTATAATTAGTAATCATGCATGTCTATTGTATGTTTTCGATGTGATTTAAAAATTTCAATTTAGACCATATGATTAAAATTTATCACTTAAATTCTTAGTTCTTGAATACACGAGTAATATTTTGACATTAATATTTAGAGCATATGGCTAAAAATTTAGAACATATGACTAAAAAATTTAGAACATATGAGTTATAATTAGTAATATAATCATGCATGTGTGTTGTATGTTTCCGATGTGATTTCAAAATTTTAATTTAGACCATTGATGTGTCTATCTTATATAGTATTTTACCCTCGTCCCTTGGTCATAATTGGTAGTGTTTTTGGCTCTTTAGATCCACTTTTATTACTAATTGATGTTTTCTAGTGTCTTCGTAGATTTGGTTGACTTTTGCAGGGATTTATGCTTTTGGAGTATTTTCCCGAGATATTTTGGAGCAATCACGAGCATTGGAGAAGCACGACCAGAGTTTATAGCCCAGGGCCGGTTAGAGCCATCGAACCGGTGATCAAGGGCTCGGTATAGGTGATACCGGGGCATTTGGACCGAGTATTCAAGACCCAAAAAGGAAACCCAGATTGGTCCGAAGAATTGGAGCCCAATCGAAGTCCAAATAGTGGCCCAAATGAGCCGCCCGACCAAAGAGGCTGGCGCCCGGAGACGTGCCCGGCCGGGCGGGAGAAGCTTAGTCTGGCGCCCGGTGACGCACCCGGCCGGGCGCGAGATTTGTACTATGATAAAAAAGGCGCGCCCGATCGGGCGGTGCCTCGCCCGATCGGGCGCGTGTTTTATTAGTTGATGTTTAACGTAGTTTTAATTTCTTTTAGTTTAGGATTTTTGTACGGAGTATAAATACTCCTCCGTAATACGTTTTAAGGATCTCTTCTTCATCTCTTCTTCTTCTCCTTTTTACACTTTCTTTACTCTCTTAGTTATTCTCTTAGAATTCTCTCTCTAAACCTTTGTTCTTAATTCTACTTTTAATTGCAGATTTATTTTGGTAACGATTCCTCTTCTCTTAATCTTAGTTATTTATTCTATTCCTTTAATCATGTCTTATTTTATTGCTTTGATTTGTTTAGTTTTTAATATGTGTGAGTAGTTTAATTTCTAAAGTTTATGGGGATCTAATAAATAATATGAAGGGGTAATTTATTATTGTTAATTATCAATGCTAGATTAATTTCCTATTAATTGATTTAATGCTCTGTGACTAGATTAGGCCTATCTTTTATGCATGAGTTTGACAATATTGATTCAAGATTCGAGAGATGAGAATTAATGTTTAGGTCTAGTTTCAATAGGCAGATTAATTTATAAATGGTTAAGTCGAGATTCGAGAGATGAGATTAAATACCGGTAGATTAATTCTGTGATTGTAATACGTAGCGAAAGCCCTTTACAATCTGGTTAATTGATGCATTGATGATTGATTATTATTGATTATTGATATTGCATGATAATTTCCTATTGAATTGTTTTAATGTTTTACAATTGCGGCTTGTAAAAGTATAACAATATTAAATTGATGAATCGAGCAGATGTTAATTTGATATTAAAGGCTATTTTCAATAAGAACTTAGATCTAGTAAATTGCGAGAGCCTGTTAGATCTATGTTGATTAATAAATTGCGAGAGCCTGTTAATCATGTTATTTATGCAATGTCAATGATTGATTACTATGTTTTACCCTGGAGTATTATTTATTGGTGAACCTATGCCCTAGATCCTTTTATATATTGTTTTCTTCCTATTCCTATTCTTTGTAGTTTAGTTTCATACTCAATTATAAATATTGGTTACTAGATAATTTAGATTATAATAATTAATTAGGAGTAAAAAGACTTGTTTCCCTGTGGAGATCGACCCTACTTCCCTATCTACTTTAGTTAGAGGACTTAGGTATTTACTTTTGATTAGGGGATACGACTTTACCCTGTCAAAATTTGGCGCCGTTGCCGGGGAAACGGTTTTATTTTTATTTCTGATTGTTTTTGTAGTCTAGATTATTTCCTTTTTTGTCTTAGAGAGCGTTAGTTCTCTGAGACAAATCTCATATTTGCTTCTAGTTTTTGTTTATGCCCAGGTGTTCCAGATCAGGTTACATCTCATTCGATCCTGAGATCGAACGTTCCTTCCATAGACAGAAAAATTTCTACAAGCAAATCCTGGCGGATTCTGGTGATAATAATAATAATAATCACCGCGATCCTCCAACTGATTCTAGCGATTTAGAGACATCATCAGACGCAGAATCAGAGATGACGGCTCCAAAGAAGCTTAGTGATTATTCACAACCAAAGCTTACGGATTTTCCACATCTCACCCCCACTCCGGCTCTTGATGGGGTTCAATTTGAAATCAAACCTCAATTTATAACGATGATAGAGAGGAAGCAATTCAGTGGAGCCAAGGGTGAAGACCTGAATCTTCACATTGCCGACTATTGTCAATATTGCAACACCATCAGGCAAACCGGGGTCACTTAAGACCAAATCAGGGAGATTCTCTTTCCCTTCTCTTTAACTGGAAAAGCTAAATTGTGGTTTAATGGCTTAAATAGAACTACACTTGGTATAACTTACTGGGAAACTCTTGTTTTGAATTTCTATAATAAGTATTATCCTGCAGAGAGAACATACAGCAGTACTACGAAGTGCGATTCAGAACTTTGCCCAAGAAGCCGATGAGTCTTTATATGAGGCTTGGGAGAGGTTCAAGGACTTACAAAGAGAATTCCCTCACCATAATTTAGCGCAATGGCAGTTAATCCAAGCCTTTTATAACGGCATTGGAAATTCCTCTAGAATAATTTTAGACTCTGCAGCTAGTGGGAGATTTATGAATCTTAATGTTGATGATGCAGGTCAGGTTATTGAAGATATGGCGATACACAATTCCCAATATGGGAATCCCAAAGGATTTGTTAACAAGGGGAAGCATAGTGTCGACTCTGTATCCTTTTTGCAAGCTCAACTAACCTCTATTTGCCAAAAAGTAGATAATCTGAGCACTGCTAATGTAGCTAATGTTTCTGCAATTAATAATAATTCTAATGAGGCTTTCTGTGAAAATTGTGGTATTGTAGGTCATTGGGAGCAAGATTGCAGGAGTTCCATGGAGCAAGTTAATGCCTTCCAAGCTTATAGGCAGAATAACCCATACTCCAACACCTACAACCCTGGGTATCGGAATCATCCGTACCTTTCTTACCAGAGCACTAATGTTCAAAATCCACCACCACAAGAACCACAGGCGCCACAGCAGCAGAAATACTATCATCCCAATGCTAGCCAGAAGAACCAACCACAACAAACCCCCTCATCTTCTGACCCTTCTCTGGTGGAAATTAGAGCAATGTTGGCTAATATGCAAAAGCACATGGAGAGCAGAGATGCGACAATTGATCAAATTCTAGCGCATAATAAAATTATGGATAATCAAATTGCGCAACTCTCCGCTACTCTACAAGCCCGCCAACAGGGAGCCTTGCCGGCACAGCCTACTAGGCCTACGGATCAAGCATTTGCAATTACTCTACGGAGTGGTTCAAACTATGAAGGGCCCTCTATTCCCAAAGTTGATGAACCTGTTTTATCAAATAATGCTAATCTTGATTCCATTAAACCAAACAATGTAGTTGATAGCCCTGCAGAGCTAAAGGATAATACTAACATATATAATTATACATTGCAGGGTACAACTCCAGAGAATATGGCTACTCCAGACACGAATAATAATGCTCCAAAGCCAATTATCAAACTTCCTTTCCCCAATCGTCAATTGAAGACAAACTTGGATAAGCAGTTTGGTAAGTTCCTGGAGGTGGTAAAAGATTTGAAGCTAACAGTTCCCTATACTGAATTGATCACACAAATCCCCTCGTATGCAAAATTTATGAAAGAAATATTGACGAGAAAAAGGTCTATCAGTGAGGTAGAGACAGTAGCTTTCACTGCAGAGTGTAGTGCCGTACTTCAAAATAAGTCTCCACCGAAATTAAAAGATCCGGGTAGTTTTTCTATCCCTTGTCATATTGGTAATCTCTTGATTGATAATGCATTATGTGATTTAGGTGCTAGTGTTAGCGTCATGCCATTATCTGTGTGTTCTAAGTTGAATATGGGTAAATTAAAAGCTACCAATATAACTCTACAAATGGCTGACCGTTCTTTCAAATACCCCTTAGGTGTTTTAGAGGATGTCCCCGTTAGAGTAGGTAAGTTTTATATACCCGTAGATTTTGTTGTTCTAGATATGGCTGAGGATATGCAAACCCCAATTATTTTGGGTAGACCATTCCTTAACACTGCAGGAGCAGTCATAGATGTAAGAAGTGGTAAGTTAACATTATTTGTAGGGGATGATAAAGTTGTTTTTAATCTGAATAATGCCCCCAAAAGCTCCATGACTGAGGAGAAATGTTTCAGTGTTAATGTGGTTGTAAATTATTCTAACAAGCCCCAAGCTCTTGAAAAAGATCCCTTGGAGGCAGTATCTTGTGTTGCATCCTTTTCATATGAGATAGACAAATGGCAGAAGGAAGTCGATGCAATAGAAAGAGCACTCTACAATGTTGGTCTTGGTTTCGAGGATGAACAAGTGGAACCGATCGAGCAAGAGTACAACTCGAGCCTATGGTAAGTGTTCCGCCAGATCGAGTTGCAAGTGTTCAACGCAATGACAATTTGAAGCAACATCCGATCGAAGAAGGGTTTTTAGTGCGTAGCATTGAAGATCCCCCAGTCCAAGTCAAGGAGGATCCACCAGATAAGGTGATTTGGCGTCCCACAGGGTATGTCAGAAAGCTGAATCGCAGCCTGAACACCGCTAGACCGGGTGAGAAACCACCCGACCAAGCGTTAAGCCAAGGGTCCTAGAAATTGTACTTGGTAAGAAGGTCGTGCGGGACCTAGATAAACCAGCGCTTTGCGGGAGGCAGCCCGTATTTTTAATGCTTTTTAGACTAGTTTTTCTTTTCTTTTTTCTTATGAGAGGAGAGATGAGGGAATTTAACGAGTTCTATGAGTGTTTGTACAGGTTTGAAGAAAAAAAGTTAGCCAAATTTTGGAGAAAAGAAGAAAATTAATGTTTCGCCGATTTAGTCTCGGGCTCGACCGGGCGAAGTCCGCCCGATCGGGCGCGAGAGCAAAGATCTGAAAATAAGTAATTTCGCCCGACCGGGCGAGTGGCGCCCGACCGGGCGCGAAATTCGTCGTATACGAACTAATTTGTCCGCCCGATCGGGCATGCCTTGCCCGATCAGGCGCGAGAAGGGCGAAATTTTTGGCAAAGATCGCCCAATCAGGCGAATGGCGCCCGACCGGGCGCGATAGATAGAAGAAATTTAGGACGGCAGATCGCCCGACCGGGCGAGTGGCGTCCGACCGGGCGCGAACATAAGACAAATCAGATCGCCCGACCAGGCGAAGGCCGCTCGACCGGGCGCAAGTATCAGCTAGGAAATTTATCAGATCGCCCGACTGGACGACCCACCGCCCGACCGGGCGTGAGCGTATCCGCCCCTTTTTTCTTCCTTTCTTTTCTTCTTTCTTCCTCCATTTCTTCTTTCTTTCTCCATTTCTTCTTTCTCTATAACTTTCTCTCTCTAAAACTCAAATTTTCTCTAACTTCTCTCTAAGATTTCTCCTCCATTACCAACCCAAATTCAAAACTCTTTACATATTTGTGATCCTCTCTTCATCCTCTTCACTTTCATATAAAATTTTTTCAGTTTTAATTCAATAAATTTTCAAACCCACTTCTTGAACATGGCATCAAAGAGGGTTAGGTCCATTTTTGGTAGGAGCTCCAGTTCGAGGGAGGAATACGACCCGGACTTGCAACTCCCGTATTGGCCGACGATCCGGATTGTGAGCCGGGAACAAAAGGAACGGCTAGAGAATTTGGTCGGTCGTGAGGTAATTCCTTCTCGGTGGTTACACCGCCCTACCCTAGAATCATTTGGTTTGTATGATTTTGTTAAACGATTTTTGAATGACATTGGCATGAGAAAATTTGTTGACATGCACTATCCTATTGTAGGGAATAGTTTCAAGCCTTTAGAATCCCACTAGCTTGAACCCCACTGTGATCATACACTAAAGTACGGTGGCGTCCAAAAGGGAAGAAGATAGAGCAAAAGAGTCGCCAACAAGTTTTTAAGGAACTTGTAAACCATCATGAGGTGAAGGTTACACCCCTTAACGATCCAAGAGATCGTCAACTCCATAAGGTCATGAACCAAATAAGGGTCCGGGGATGAAGGTACAAATCCAACCTAAAAGAGATTGAACCTGCCCTAATAATAGGCCTCTACTTTATTCTGCTCGTATTCATGTGCGCTTTCTGACTAACATGCAATCAATAGGATTAACCCTAAACCTGTTTAATCTATGTTGGTTGAATTTAATGCACAAATAAACTATTATTGGCGATCACTTGAATTATAATCACCATAACCTAACAAAATTATTAATTATCTTATTAAGCGTGATTGCAAATACCAATTCCCTTTAACATGCAATAAAAGGTGATCAAGCAATAAATATAAAATAATAATAATATGCATATCAAGCAACATAATAAATATTATCAACATCATTAATAATAATTATGATAATTCATCAATCATAATTATAATAATCATATTAAGGCATAGCAAGATCCTAGGCATGATACTAACAAGATTAATAACAAACCCTAGCATGTCACTAAACAATAAAAATCAAACCTTTAATCCTAACATGATACTAACACGAACAAATATTAGGAAAAGAATAAAAGGCATCATACTTTTAATCATACTTAATATTAAGAATACCCTAGACATGATACTAGGAAGATCAAAACGCCCTAACATAACATTAGGAATCATAATAATAACCTAAGCATGATTTCTACATCATAATATCGATAAAAACCAATTAAAGTACTTACGTGGATGCCTCGTACCTCTTTCTAATTACAAAATACACACGTTAGTAACTTCAAGGAAAATAATAATCAAAACAATTAAATTAAATAATTGAAATAGTGATTTGGGACCAAACCCTCAGAAATTAAACCTTTCACGTCTAGGGCGAAGGCAACTTCGAATATGGCTAAGTGTTTCTAGATCTTGTGAATGCGGAATTTTGAAAGAGAATTAAGAAAAGAGAGAATGAAAGAGATGAATGAAAAGAATTATTCGACTGATTTGTGAATGAAAAGAGTTGATGAATGAAGAAGAGAATTAATGATTCTTGGTGAATGAATATTGTAAATCGTGATTGTTAGTAAATCGTTGTTGTTTTTGAGAGTAGATCCATGAAAACGGAGTTTTTAATACGATATTTATAGAGAAAATCATCCAAAAAAGATAATTTATCAAAACAGAGTCTGAAGACCAAAGAACCACCTTGGCGCCAGCCCTGGCTCATTGGCGCCAGGACCAGTGGCTAGCGCCAGGCGCCAATGCTGGCGTCTGGCGCTAATCCTGTTTCCAGGCGCCAAGGCCTGGGGTTGGACGCCAAACCGGATTTTAACGCGTTTTCGAAAATCTGATAATTTTACCGTACTGGAAGATAAAATAATATAATTTCAATCGAAAATGCTATTTGATCTGATTAAAACTCTGAAGAGTCCTAATTAATTTAAGAATGACAAGACTACCTTCTAGAATGTTCTAGAAGACAAAAACCATTCCTAATTACATTAGGAAAGATAAATTATATTAGGCCCTCCCCTAGATCATAGGGTCGTACTTAAAACTCAAACCGGGCCCAGTTTAGTAAATTGGCCATAAATTCCTCAATATTCATCGGAATTGGGCTTATAATATATCGTCGGAAAGGTTTTTGCAAGCCCCATCCAACTATACCACTATTGGAGCCATATTATGGACCAACCAAACTGGATTGGCTGTTTTCTTAAAAATAAAGTTTTCAAAAACATAGAGAAGAGAAAATAAAACTTTCCGCAACACTAGACCTTTCCACACTTTCGTTTCATTCGATTATGATTCGACGTGAAAGGCACTCATCACTGGGTTTGGTTTTGGGGAGACACAAATGGGTGTCTACACCTACATACCGAGAACTTACTTGTGAATTCCTGTCCACTTTTCATGTTGTTAGTAGTATAAATGGGCCAAATTTTTTTTTCAGGTTAAATAATAGAAATATTAGTTTAACTTTTGTAGAATTTTGTAAATTTTTTGAATTAAATTCTGAATTATCTAACCAGTGGTATGCAGACTATAAAATGGGTGATTTATATTATGCTTTGACTGGTTTACCTACTCCCAACCCCCAACATGCTAGTACCAAACCTATTCACCATCCTGTCCCTAAAAACTGGCAAAGATTTGCGGGTTTGTGTTTTTTAGGTAGGGCCGAGCCTCATAACGCTTAAACTAACGAACTAGCAGTCATAGGACATTATGTGTACGGGTACGGGAAATTGAACATTGGTAGGTTTATAGTTCACCATTTGAGTAGGCATGCCACAGCCAGCACCACTTCCAAGTCCCCTATCCGTTTAGGTGGCCTTATCACTCGAATAGCGGTGAAAAAGACCGGTTTTGTAGTAGACGGACCCCACGAGCTGACTAATTGTGGACCAGATACCTACATGACTGCTAGGTATTTTGAGGATGTGGGGTGGGTTAGACCGGATAGCAAGCAGACACCATTTTGGTGTATTCGGACTGGGAACGAGCAACCTTTGCCTATTTTTCCCTTACCCAGTCCTGACTTGACCGCTTTTCCCCCAGGGCAGCCTTCTGACACTTTTGATGTTTTAGTTGCCAATGATAGGGGGTAGGCACCACCACCCCAGTCTCAGCCCGAGGTGGCTTTCTCTCCACCTCGTATGTCCCACTCTGTCCCTCATGTTGACTTTGACCTAGTTTGGGATCTTCAGAGTATAGGCCAGGCTCTAGGACGTATCGAGCATTCACATACTGACCTTAGGAGGATGATAGGATCCTTAGACCAGAGGTTAGGGTATCTAGAGAGGAACCAGGGTAGAGCTCTCTACCCTATGTACGATGATTATGCTCGTCGGGGCAACATTCCCGACGACGCTATTCACCTTGACTAGTTTCAGCCACCACCCCAGGGATACGATAGGGATCCCACTGCCCGTGGTATTTACACTGACTATTCTTCTTTCTTCAGGTACGGGCAGGACATTCCTTTCGGGGGACCGGCGGGGGGGAGTTTTCACGCTAATTATTTTGGTGGTGGCTCTTCTGGTGCAGGTGGCAGTGGAGGTGCGGGTTTCGGCTCGATGGATGAGGATGATGAGGACTAGCTATGCTGGGCTAGTTTCCGAGCCAATGAGGACATTGTCTAATTCTGGCTTGGGGGAGATTTTGGTTTGGTATTTTTCTTTTTCTCTTTTCTTTTATTTTTGGTGTGTTTTCTTAGGTTAGTTTTCTTGCTTTCTAGGTTAGTTTTATTGCTTTCTTTATATATAAAAAAAAAAAAATTGAAAAATAAAAAATCCAAAAATACGTTCCAATGAATTATAAATTATGCTTCCCTGTGCCCCTTACTTGAGAAAATTGTTTTGATTCCTGGTATTTGATGATAAGCATTGTGGATTAGTTGATCATGATTTGATGTTTGATTGCCTTGAAACCTTAACATGCGTCAATTTTGTCCAACTACTTGTGAATATAGTGCTTGACTAGTTGATTTGGTAAGGAATGTGTGATAGTTCCATAGTTCCTGGTATGTCAATGAATTTGAGTATTGGTTTGCAACTATAAGTAACATTTATATAATTCATTATTGTGCACATTGAGGAGGACTAAGGCATTTGTTCTTTTAGGTAGCCTCTAGATGATTGTAGAGACATTTGTTCCCTTCTTGCTACCCATGTTGTTGCCTTGACTTTTTGTGCTTTATTAGCCACATTACAACCTATTTTTCCCCATTGGTTACTAGTCCCAAGCTTGGCTTGGGGGAGCTATTAGTGAGTGAGGTGAGGAGTTTGCAGTGCGCTTATTATTTGCACAATTTGGGTGGGTTGTTGAGAAGTTGTTTTGTTTTTGATCATGTTTATTTTTGATGAGTTTGAGAGTTATATTTTCTTGAAAAAATAAAGTATGATGTTATGAAAAAAAAAGGGAATTTCAAAGAAAAAAAAAGTGAAAAAATAAGTGAACTTCAATAGAAAAAAAAAGCAAAAAGAAAAAAAAAAATTGTTTTATGTTAAGATGTTCTAGTTGGAGGTTAATTAAAAGGAAAAAAAAATTGAACCTCAATGAAAAATTCAAGTTTGAAAATAAAGTTTGTTTATTCACTCTGCTTCTTCATTATTATATTTTATGAGTGATATGTAAGTGTTGGGATTGTTTATATTGTTTGGAGTATATTTGATTGATGTTAGAGTTGGTTATGTAGGAGATGTTGATTATTATTTATTTTGATCATGGGTTTTATTAGGATATGACTCCTTTAAGCATAGCTTTTCTCTCACATAATCCCAAATCTATCCTACCTTTACCCTAGCCTTACATTACAAGCTTTAAAGACCTTTTGACCTTTGTGCATAGAGTTGTATGAATGTGAAAGTGTTGTTTATCAATGCAAGTTATGATTTGGCATATTTCGAGTCGACTAGTAGGATTGAGCGTTCATTGTGTTATACACACGAGAGTGTGAGTTGGGAGGGCATTGTTCACATAAAGGGGTTGGATGGAATGCGATCGAGTACATCTTTTACTCGCCACGTAAATGAGAGTTGAGTGCGTGAGAACTAGTCTTGAATTCTATATGCTCTTGTGGTTTGCTCGGTTTGACAATTGTTAAGGAAGATTGGTAATTAGATGGATTTGATTGGTTGACTTTGAAGCATGTTTATTTGATTAATCCTGAATCGTTTGTGCTTGATTTTTACTTTTTGGGGTGAATTATATTTATTGATTCATTGATGAGATCTTTGCTTAGGGACAAGCAAAGGTTTGGCTTGGGGGAGTTTGATGTGTCTATCTTATATAGTATTTTACCCCCGTCCCTTGCTCATAATTGGTAGTGTTTTTGGCTCTTTAGAGCCACTTTTATTACTAATTGGTGTTTTCTAGTGTCTTCGTAGATTTGGTTGACTTTTGCAGGGATTTATGCTTTTGGAGTATTTTCCCGAGATATTTTTGAGCAATCACGAGCATTGGAGAAGCACGACCAGAGTTTATAGCCCAGGGCCGGTTAGAGCCATCGAACCGATGATTAAGGGCTCGGTATAGGTGATACCGGGGCATTTGGACCGAGTATTCAAGACCCAAAGAGGAAACCCAGATTGGCCCGAAGAATTGGAGCCCAATCGAAGTCCAAATAGTGGCCCAAATGAGCCGCCCGGCCAAAGAGGCTGGCGCACGGAGGCGCGCCTGGCCGGGCGGGAGAAGCTTAGTCTGGCGCCCGGTGACGCGCCCGGCCGGGCGCGAGATTTGTACTATGATAAAAAAGGCGCGCCCGATCGGGCGGTGCCTCGCCCGATCGGGCGCGTGTTTTATTAGTTGATGTTTAACGTAGTTTTAATTTGTTTTAGTTTAGGATTTTTGTACGGAGTATAAATACTCCTCCGTAATACGTTTTTAGGATCTCTTCTTCATCTCTTCTTCTTCTCCTTTTTACAGTTTCTTTACTCTCTTATTTATTCTCTTAGAATTCTCTCTCTAAACCTTTGTTCTTAATTCTACTTTTAATTGCAGATTTATTTTGGTAACGATTCCTCTTCTCTTAATCTTAGTTATTTATTCTATTCCTTTAATCATGTCTTATTTTATTGCTTTGATTTGTTTAGTTTTTAATATGTGTGAGTAGTTTAATTTCTAGGGTTTACGGGGATCTAATAAATAATATGAAGGGGTAATTTATTGTTGTTAATTATCAATGCTAGATTAATTTCCTATTGATTGATTTAATGCTCTGTGACTAGATTAGTCCTATCTTTTATGCATGAGTTTGACAATATTGATTCAAGATTCGAGAGATGAGAATTAATGTTTAGGTCTAGTTTCAATAGGCAGATTAATTTATAAATGGTTAAGTCGAGATTCGAGAGATGAGATTTAATACCGGTAGATTAATTCTGTGATTGTAATACGTAGCGAAAGCCCTTTACAATCTGGTTAATTGATGCATTGATGATTGACTATTATTGATTATTGATATTGCATGATAATTTCCTATTGAATTGTTTTAATGTTTTACAATTGCAGCTTGTAAAAGTATAGCAATATTAAATTGATGAATCGAGCAGATGTGAATTTGATATTAAAGGCTATTTTCAATAAGAACTTAGATCTAGTAAATTGCAAGAGCCTGTTAGATCTATGTTGATTAATAAATTGCGAGAGCCTGTTAATCATGTTATTTATGCAATGTCAATGATTGATTACTATGTTTTACCCTGGAGTATTATTTATTGGTGAACCTATGCCCTAGATCCTTTTATATATTGTTTTCTTCCTATTCCTATTCTTTGTAGTTTAGTTTCATACTCAATTATAAATATTGGTTACTTAGATAATTTAGATTATAATAATTAATTAGGAGTAAAAATACTTGTTTCCTTGTGGAGATCGACCCTACTTCCCTATCTACTTTAGTTAGAGGACTTAGGTATTTACTTTTGATTAGGGGATACAACTTTACCCTGTCAACCATATGATTAAGATTTATCACTTAAATTCTTAGTTCTTGAATACATGAGTAATATTTTGACATTAATAATTTAGAGCATATGGGTAAAAATTTGGAACATATAGAGTATTAACATATAATAAATTATATTTTTATATTCTTGCATAACAATGAAGTAGATAACAAGAAAGACAAGACAAGCATATATATATTCGAATACAACCTTTTAGAAAAACAGTTTTCAAGTGAAGGCTTACAATTTAAAGTATAATTATACTATATAAGGTTGTACATGCTATTTCTGAAATTATATTACAAAATATTTTCTTTCGCTCATTTCCGTGATCTTGAAGTTATCTCATGATGTAGCTCATTTTCTTTGTGTGATCATATTTTAGCACGAAAATCCACCCTCGATTTCTTCATTTGATTGATCTACAATATAATAAGAGAAAATCATTAGACTTTAGAACAGATGGAAAAATATTTAGAACATATGTATAAAAATTTAGAACATATGAAAACGAGTAATACTATAAAACAAACTTAGATCGTTCAATTTTAATCCGCTATCCCACTTGGTATCTTTCTCGCCATGATATGTTTCCACGTGTTTAAGCAAAAACACGCCGCAATAATCTTTGTTATCATTGGTCCTTCAACTCATTTTTAATGTCCTAGTTTTGAAACTAGAAACCTCTTGATCGCATTTTGATCTCTTGGTTGACAAGAAAACATGGCAAAAGCTTTCAACTAAAAATTAAACATTAAAATAAGTATTAGAAAATGACATACAAGTATAATTCCAAAAATCTGTAAATATTAAGAATGTATAAGTAAACATGTTAATAGCATAAGTACTATTTGGAACATGAATTTTTTAAAAAAATTTAGAACATATGTATTAAAATTTAGAACATATGACTAAAAATTTAGAAAATATGAGTTATAATTAGTAATCCTGCATGTGTGTTGTATGTTTCCGATGTGATTTCAAAATTTTAATTTAGTCCATATGATTAAAATTTATCACTTAAATTCTTAATTCTTGAATACATGAGTAACATTTTGATATTAATAATTTTGAACAAATGGGTAAAAATTTGGAACATATGACTAAAAATTTAGAACATATGACTAAAAATTTAGAATATATAAGTTATAAATTTATAATTAGTAATCATGCATGTGTTTTGTATGTTTCCGATGTGATTTCAAAATTTTAATTTAGACCATATGATTAAAATTTATCACTTAAATTGTTAGTTCTTAAATACATGAGTAATATTTTGACATTAATAATTTAGAGCAATGGGTAAAAATTTGGAACATATAGAGTATTAACATATAATAAATTGTATTTTTATATTCTTGCATAACAATGAAGTAGATAACAAGAAAGACAAGACAAACTTATATGTTCAAATACAACCTTTTGGGAAAATAGTTTTCAAGTGAAGGCTTACAATTTAAAGTATAATTATACTATATAACATTGTACATGCTATTTCTAAAATTATATTACAAAATATTTTAAAGGAATGGTGTCCTTTGAACAAGTGTATTATTCTGATAGCGGGTTCAGAATTATAAGAAAGCTAATATATTCAGTAAGGTCAAGTGATCGGAATGTCTGGGTGGAGGCCGCTTCCGATCAGTAATATTAATATAATTATTATTACAGCTTAATCTTGACTGAACCCTTCGGGTCACACCCAAGCAAAATATACGAACCAACTCGACGAATTAATTCGGAAGAAATTAATTCGTCGCCCGAGTATTAAATATTTAGACGTCGGAAATTCGAGCTTAGAGCGTTGAAACTGAGCGTCAGAGAATCTCAAATGTCTAGCCAAAATTTAGAATTTGGCGAGACGGGAAAATGCTTCAAGTAACAAGGAAAGCGTGCCCAATAGGAGCGTGCCACGTGGCAGCACACATGGCAAAACACTATGTGGCAGCACGCATGGCAGCCACGTAGGCAGCCGCCAAGTGGCAGCTGCCACGTTGGCAACCACCTAGTGGCAGCGCACCATGGTGGCGGTGCGCCACGGTGGCGTGACAAGTGGCAAGGGGCCGTGGACCCGGGGTGAAGGGTCATGGTCACGGGCCAAAATAAAATGGCCCAACTGAACCCAACTTGGGGCTCAAGGTTGGGTGACACATGGTTAGTTCACATTGCATGTGAAATGCTTTGGGGACCAAGTGAGAAAGTGGTCCACTCCTAACCATGTGACAATTGTTACTTGTTCCTTGGTTTATTTAACTAAGGGTTGAATTCACCAATCTTTCCATGTGGGATCTTTTTGTGAAAAGTCCCACATTGAAAGATGAGTGGAATTCACAAAGCATACTTCCTTATAAATAGTCATGGCATGGCTTGAGAATTCTTTGCTTGAGTGGGAGTTAGAAAGAGCATTCCATATATTGGGAAAAACTCTTAAACTCCATTAACACTTGGGTTTTGGTCGGACCTTGCTAACTCAAAGGTAGCGGACCTAAAAAGTCGTGTTCGTCCTTTGTGGGTGGATACCGTTGGAGGCACGACATTTACGGTGCTCAAGGCTTTCAAGTAAGAGTCTGTTTTGAGAGGGCGAAGCTCGCTTCAAGGGTATGATTCGTTCTTCCTTTTCTTGTGTTTATTTATTTATGCTTTATGGTTTTATTAATTACGAGTGGTTCTTTGGGTCGGGGTTGTTTCCGCGGTGAGTCGGACTCACCAAACCCCAACAATATTTTCTTTCGCCCATTTCCGTGATCTTGAAGTTATCTCATGATGTAGCTCATTTTCTTTGTGTGATAATATTTTAGCACAAAAATCCACCCTCAATTTCTTCATTTGATTGATCTACAATATAATAAGAGAAAATCATTAGATTTTAGAACATATGTATAAAAATTTAGAACATATGTATAAAAATTTAGAACATATGAAAACGAGTAATACTATAAAACAAACTTACATCGTTCAATTTTAATCCGCTATCCCACTTGGTATCTTTCTCACCATGATATGTTTTCATGTGTTTAAGCAAAAACACGCCGCAATCATCTTTGTTATCATTGGTCCTTCAACTCATTTTCAATTTCCAAGTTTTGAAACTAGAAACCTCTTGATCGCATTTTGATCTCGTGGTTGACAAGAAAACATGGCAAAAGCTTTCAACTAAAAATTAAACATTAAAATAAGTATTAGAAAATGACATACGAAGTACAATTCCAAAAATTAGTAAATATTAAGAATGTATAAGTAAACATGTTAAGAGCATAAGTACTATTTGGAACATGAATTTTTTTTTTTAAAATTTAGAACATATGACTAAAAATTTAGAACATATGAGTTATAATTAGTAATCATGCATGTGCATAAAGTGTCTCGTCCTCTACTATAGAGGTAGGAGCATTCTATATGTAGGATAGGGAATCAATTTCCAGCTAATTTAGCTAACTTCCCAGCGATGCATGACTCCGGTAGTCAGATTCATGCTGGTGATTTACTCATTGGTATTAAAAAGCGTCTTCTATCTGATGATTATCAATTTTCGGGTGTTTGTATCTCCCATAATTTTTTTAATTTTAGAATTAAAGATCCTGATGCTCTTTCAACTAATATGTCGGAGTGTGAAATATGTGTTGATAAAAAAGACGTGTTGATTATTTATTCATTGGTTCAAATGATATTGATTCAAATTCAAAGACAATATCAATTACATAGTTGTAGATATGAGTTGTATTGTATGAGTGATATAGAATCAATAAATACTTTCCATCATTATATTTTTGAATGGTGGGAGTTGGAAGGTCTCCTTCTTATTGATTGCTCTAATTCTTATGAATCTATACCAATCTGTGGAGTATTAGATAAAATGAAAAGAATCTTTAATAATGATGATAATCTCTATCGACTTTTTGCGTCATTAATTAAGATTTCTATCCGTTATGAAGGGGGTAGAAGTAGCTCCAATATTGATAGTATTTCGAAACTTCCGTACCTGAGCTATATACTATTTGATATTTATATGGATAATATCGATTGGTTTATAAAAGATTGCTATCCTGTTTTTAAATATGCGCGCTTTCGAAGTTATATGGTGATAGGTTTCAATTTAATAGATGAAAAAATAACATTTATGTATGAAAAGGAATCAATATTTTAAAAGTACTTGTTACCAAAACCATTTACGACGCTTCTTTTAAGGGATTCGTTTCCTGTTCCTTTTATTAAAGAATGGTATATATACGTTAAAAGTAACGGAGGGTGTGAAATAAGACATCGATTGAATGATCCAATGATCCACATTCAGAAATCGTCATATAAACCAATTCGAACTAAAAAAAGAGTCCCTTATTCGTGGGAGCCTAAAGATCAAAAAGAATAAGGGCTAGCAGTATGGCAGAGAGTTGGAATTCATTCGAATGATAAGATCTCAAACAATAAGGAACGAGGAAGATCAATGCCTTTGAATTGTTCGAGGGAATATCTGCCGTTTAACAGTATCGGGTATTCTGATATGTGATAGCTCTTTAACATTGGTTTAAACGCTCTCTAGGAGAGCAATATCCTTTAATTGTTCGGAGAGAAAGACGTTGTTTAGCAGGTTTAAGGTAGTTCGATACTCGATCGTTTCTTACCTTAGGGTTAAACCTTCTTATTTTCATTGAACCGGATAAAGGAGATCCTTGATCGACCCTAGCAAACCCCAATTAACGATATGCTTGACTGGAGTAAGGGATCTCTTGAAAGGGGCACGTACGTGTTTAGTATAAAGAAAGTAAGGAACAACTATCTTCTTAGTGTAAGTTAGTGTCGTTAAATACAGATTTTATCAAACTAATGAAACAAAACCAGCTATCTCCCGTTGCTATTCCTAAATCCAACCTCAATCAAACTCCTATTACCAAAGCTAACGAGTGGAACGAGCATAAGGATAAGGTTTACCAGTATGGCAGAGTTTCGTAGCCAAGTTAAAGACGTGCCAACTTTTCAAACTCTTTCTTAAGCGCCGGTTCTGCTTTCACTATATGAGCAATATAAGAGCATATAAACTATAGGGCAAGATAGAAACAATAGCAACAGGAAGCTCTTAGCTGGTCTATGGAACGTCCCTTGTTATTAGGCTTTAGCAACAGGAAGAGGAGATGGTTCATTAATACTAGTTTAGTTAAATAACTATGTTGTTAGCTCCGGTCGAGCTCTTCCTCCAATAACAAAAGGAACAACTGGTTATGATATTCTTAAATCGGGGTATAAAGACCATAATTGGCGTAGATTAGTAAATAGAAACTACATTCTCCTATATGCATCTTATTATTGGTATGGTGTATTGGAATTAGCTAAAGGAGCTATAAGAGGAATGTAGCTATAGAGAAACAGTAGCTGCAGTAAGAATAGAGCTATAAAACAGTAGTTAATGCACCTATTAAGACAGGAATAAGAAGTAGCGAAAACGAGTCTAGCACAAATAAGAAGATAAGAGCAACCGATCTTCTTTCTTTAGCAGGCACTCTATAGGGGATTTTATCAGCACTCTCAAGGGTCAGGGTTAGGGGTATGATAATCAGCAAGATAGGGAACAAGAGAACAAGAAAGGGTTTGGTTAACTAGTTTTCTGTTTAACAGCAGGAACTACAATCAAGTATACTCTTTCAGTCGAAGTAGGTCTTAATCGTCCGAGCTCTTTTATAGAGAGCTCTCACTCAAGTCAAGCAGATCCGGCAGGTAGCAACATGTCCGTGGTATCGGAATTCCGATGTGATTACAAAATTTTAATTTAGTCCATATGATTAAAATTTATCACTTAATTAAATTCTTAGTTCTTGAAGAGATGAGTAACATTTTGATTTTAATAATTTTGAACATATGGGTAATAATTTGTAAAATATGACTAAAAATTTAGAACAAATTACTAAAAATTTAGAACATATAAGTTAAAATTAGTAATGATGCATGTGTGTTGTAGGTTTCCGATGTGATTTCAAAATTTTAATTTAGAGAATATGATTAAAATTTATCACTTAAATTCGTAGTTCTTGAATACACGAGTAATATTTTGACATAAATATTTAGAGCATATGGCTAAAAATTTAGAACATATGACTAAAAAAATTAGAACATATGAGTTTTAATTAGTAATATAATCATGCATGTGTGTTGTATGTTTCCGATGTGATTTCAAAATTTTAATTTAGACCATATGATTAAAATTTATCACTTAAATTCTTAGTTCTTTAATACATGAGTAATATTTTGACATTAATAATTTAGAGCATATGGGTAAAAATTTGGAACATATAAAGTATTAACATATAATAAATTGTATTTTTATATTCTTGCATAACAATGAAGTAGATAACAAGAAAGACAAGACAAACTTATATATTCGAATATAACCTTTTGGAAAAACAGTTTTCAAGTGAAGACTTACAATTTAAAGTATAATTATACTATATCAGATTGTACATGCTATTTCTAAAATTATATTACAAAATATTTTCTTTCGCTCATTTCCGTGATCTTGAAGTTATCTCATGATGTAGCTCATTTTCTTTGTGTGATAATAATTTAGCACAAAAATCCACCCTCAATTCTTCATTTGATTGATCTACAATATAATATGAGAAATTCATTAGATTTTAGAACATATGTATAAAAATTTAGAACATATGAAAACGAGTAATACTATAAAACAAACTTACATTGTTCAATTTTAATCCGCTATCCCACTTGGTATCTTTCTCACCATGATATGTTACATGTGTTTAAGCAAAAAAACGCCGCAATCATATTTGTTATCATTGGTCATTCAACTCATTTTTAATGTCCTAATTTTTAAACTAGAAACCTCTTGGTCGCATTTTGATCTCTTGGTTGACAAGAAAACATGGCAAAAGCTTTCAACTAAAAATTAAACATTAAAATAAGTATTAGAAAATGACATACGAAGTATAATTTCAAAAATCAGTAAATATTAAGAATATATAAGTAAACATGTTAAGAGCATAATTACTATTTGAAACATGAATTTTTTTTTTTTTAATTTAGAACATATGTAGTAAAATTTAGAACATATGACTAAAAATTTAGAACATATGAGTTATAATTAGTAATCATGCATGTGTGTTGTATGTTTCCGATGTGATTTCAAAATTTTAATTTAGTCCATATGATTAAAATTTATCACTTAATTTTTTAGTTCTTGAATACATGAGTAACATTTTGATATTAATAATTTTGAACATATGGGTAAAAATTTGGAACATATGACTAAACATTTAGAACATATGACTAAAAATTTAGAACATATAAGTTTTAATTAGTAATCATGCATGTGTGTTGTAGGTTTCCGATGTGATTTCAAAAATTTAATATAGATAATATGATTAAAATTTATCACTTAAATTCTTAGTTCTTGAATACACGAGTAATATTTTGACATTAATATTTAGAGCATATGGCTAAAAATTTAGAACATATGACTAAAAAACTTAGAACATATGAGTTATAATTAGTAATATAATCATGCATGTGTGTTGTATGTTTCCGATGTGATTTCGAAATTTTAATTTAGACCATATGATTAAAATTTATCACTTAAATTCTTAGGTCTTGAATACATGAGTAATATTTTGACATTAATAATTTAGAGCATATGGGTAAACATTTGGAACATATAGAGTATTAACATATAATAAATTGTATTTTTATATTCTTGCATAACAATGAAGTAGATAACAAGAAAGACAAGACAAGCTTATATATTCGAATTCAACCTTTTAGAAAAACAGTTTTCAAGTGAAGGCTTACAATTTAAAGTATAATTATACTATATAACATTGTACATGCTATTTCTAAAATTATATTACAAAATATTTTCTTTCGCCCATTTCCGTGATCTTGAAGTTATCTCATGATGTAGCTCATTTTCTTTGTGTGATAATATTTTAGCACAAAAATCCACCCTCAATTTCTTCATTTGATTGATCTACAATATAATAAGAGAAAATCATTAGACTTTAGTACATATGTATAAAAATTTAGAACATATGTATAAAAATTTAGAACATATGAAAAAGAGTAATACTATAAAACGAACTTACATCGTTCAATTTTAATGCGCTATCCCACTTGGTATCTTTCTCACCATGATATGTTTCCATGTGTTTAAGCAAAAACACGCCGCAATAATCTTTGTTATCATTGGTCTTTTAACTCATTTTTAATGTCCTAGTTTTGAAACTAGAAACCTCTTGATAACATTTTGATCTCTTGGTTGACAAGAAAACATGGCAAAAGCTTTCAACTAAAAATTAAACATTAAAATAAGTATTAGAAAATGACATACGAAGTATAATTCCAAAAATCAGTAAATATTAAGAATGTATAAGTACACATGTTAAGAGCATAAGTACTATTTGGAACATGATTTTTTTTTTTAAATTTAGAACATATGTATTAAAATTTAGAACATATGACTAAAAATTTAGAACATATGAGTTTGATGCCATGGTACAAACGCTCACAACTAGGGTCACTACCATGGAACAAAACAAGGTCACTATTTCTACCCTTGACAAATTGAAGGAACATATAAGTAAGATTTAAGAGGATTTCACTTATGTTGAACAGCCTCCCACTCCTCTAGATTTGAAAGACGGACTACCTGAAAAGTTCTCCACTACATATATTCCAAAGTTTAAGCCTACTAACTATCCAATATTCCATTTGAAGGCGTTCTCTGCAACCATGGCTCTTAAGGGAATGGGCGTAACACTCTTCCCTACAGTCTTCCTTCTCTCCTTAGAGCATGCTTGCCAACAATGGTTTTATTCTCTAGATGCCAACCGTACGGCGACTGGGCAAGATGTCATCGACAGTTTCATGAATTGTTACAAGTGTAACATTCAAACTAAAACTTCTGAACGTGAACTCTTCATTCTCAAATAGTAAGCGAATGAAGGCTTCACCGCTTATCTGAACAGGTGGAAGGAAACGACTCTACTCTTAGATCCTCCCAAAAAAGAGAGATGGTTTGTGTAGACACCCATTTGTGTATCCCCAAAACCAAACCTAGTGATGAGTACCTTTCACGTCGAATCATAATCGAATGAAGTGAAAGTGTGGAAAGTCTAGTGTTGCGGATAGTTTTAATTTCTTTTCTCTTCTCTCTGTTTTTGAAAACTTATTTTAAGAAAACAGCCAATCCAGTTTGGTTGGTCCATGATATGGGTCCAATAGTAGTGTACTTTGATGGGGCTTGACAAGAGCTTTCCAACGATATATTAAGCCCAATTCCAATGAATATTGAGGAATTTATGGCCAATTTACTGAACTAGGCCCGGTTTGAGCCTTATATGCGGCCCAATGATCTAGGGGAGGGCCTAATATAGATTTATCATTCCTAATGCAATTAGGAATGGTTTTAGTCTTCTAGGTTCTTCTAGAGGGTTCTTTTCATTCCTAATTCAATTAGCATTGATAAATTGACTTTTGTTGACTTTTCAAAGTTTTAATTTAAATCAAAGAGCATTTTTGAGGGAAATACGATTTTATCCTCCTGTACGGCAATTTTTATCTGATTTTAAGAAAATGCGTGATTTTCTGAATAAGCGCCAAACGCCAGCTGTAACGCCTGGCGCTAATGTTGGCGTCTGGCGCCAAAAGCCAGCGTTGGCGCTAATTCAATTTTACGTGCGCCAGAACTCTGTTTTGATATTTTATCTTTTTGGCTGATTTTCTTTATAAATAACGTCGTAAAAACTCCGTTTTCGATAACCAGTTTTCACCAACAATCATCAATTCTCTCTTATTCTCTTCTCACAAACTCTCGTCAAGATTCTCTTGATTTACTTTCTCTCTCTTTTTCTAAACTAGCTTCTCTCAAATATACAAAATTCCACATTCATTAGACTTAGATACACCTAGCCATATTCGAAGTTGCCTTTGCCCTAGACGTGAAAGGTTTAATTTTTGAGGGTTTGGTCCCAAATCTCTATTTCCAATTATTTAATTTAATTGTTTTGTTTATTATTTTCCTTGAAGTTACTAACGTGTGTATTTTGTTATTAGAAAGAGGTACGAGGCATCAAAGTAAGTACTTTAATGGTTTTTATTGATATTATGATGTAGAAATCATGTTTAGGTTATTATATTATTATGATATTCCTAGTATCATGTCTAGGGTAACTTTAATATTAAATATGATTGTTACGATGCCTTTTATGTTCTTCCTAATATTTATGATTGTTAGTATCATGTTAGGGTTAAAGCTTTAATTTTTAATGTTTAGTGACATGCTAGAGTTTGTTATTAATCTTGTTAGTATCATGCCTAGGATCTTGCTATTTTTATTATGCTTTAACATGATTATTTATTATTTTTATGATTATTATTATTATGATGATTATTATTATGTTGCTTGATATTTATTGTTATTGTTTGATCATACCTTTTATGCATATTTAAAGGGAATTTTTACTTGTAATCACGCTTAATAAGATAATTAATAATCTTGTTTAGGGTTAATTTGATTATAATTCAAGTGATCGCCAATAATAGTTTTATTTGTGCATTAAATTCAACCAACATAGATAAACAGGTTTAGGGATAATCCTATTGATTGCATGTTAGTCAGAAAGTGCACATGAATACGATCAGAATAAAGTAGAGGCCTATTATTAGGGTAGGTTCAATCTCTTTTAGGTTGGATTTGTACCTTCATCCCCGAACCCTATTTGGTTCAAGACCTTATGGAGTGGACGATCTCTTGGATCGTTAAGGGGTGTAACCTTAACCTCGTGAACGGTTTACAAGTTCCTAAAACTTGTTGGCGACTCTTTTGCTTTATCTTCTTCCCTTTTGGACGCCACCGTACTTTAGTGTATGATCACAGTGGGGTTCAAGCTAGGGGATTAACGCTTGAAATTTTCCTAACAGTTTGCCTTTTTATTTAAAATCTAACTCACAAGTATAGGGAACATCTCAAATTTCTTCTATTGAACACTTTCGAAGTTGTATACGACATCGGCATCAATATCAAGGATGAGCTAATAAAGACTACTGGTAGTAATGAAAATAACACTTGGAAAAATAGGAAGAATAACCTTCTTTCTTCTTTGTCTTCTAAGCACGAAAATACTACCAATAATATAAGCCAAGTTGATCTCAATGAAGTGTTAGCTCTTGATGCTCCATTGCCCAAGAAAAGGAGAACTTACACTCCTTTAGGAATGAATTATGATGCAGCCTCTGATCGCCTCTATGGTCAAGGATTGATCACACCTATTGGCCCATTTCCAGAGCCAAAACCAGAAGAAAAGAGCGCCAAATGGAATCCCAATGCCCATTGCAGGTACCATTAAGGAAGGGGTAACTCTACCGAATAATGCTGGAATTTGATGGATGCTATTCAACTCTTAGTAGATGCTAACTAACTTCCCGTCCCTCCAGGTGGTAAGATGTGACAAGAAGTAATGAACACAAGGCGCACGACTATCCCTTCGCGCGAAATTTTATTTTTTTTATCTTTTAGTTTCCTTTTCCCCAAGTCAATTCTAGCATAGATTTCCCTTTCTATAATTTGATAATTTTGTAATCTTATTCACCATTTTCATCAATAAATTGAGTATTCTTTACATCTCGATCATTTTCACACACAAAAAATAAATCAATTACCGAACTAAACACAAGGTACACCAATGACTTGAGGCACCTTTGCAACCCTGTCATTCCTGATTATCCATTCAATCACATATCCATTTCTTCTTCAACCACTTTGAGCCTCGTCTAACGATTGACCTTATTTATTCAACCCACATTCACTTAACCTTGGGATGGGAAGGTATGCAATTTGTGTAACATTCAAAAAGAAAGATAAAATAAAATAAAAAAAAAACCAAAAACAAAGGTAAATAATAATAAAAAAAAAACAATGTCCAAAGGCAAGTGTTCCAATGTCTTCAATATGAACACGTCTCAAATTGCGTCTCTCATCAAGTGCTTGGTACCGTGCCTGAGAAACATGAATGCTAAGTGAGTGATGGACCACATGATCCAAGATTGTCTACATTGATTCAAAAAAAAAAAAATTCAAATTAAAAAAATATATGAAAAATAAAACTTGCAAAGTCCAAGTTTTCAAATACACAATTGCATATTTTGGGGGCTTCGCTCTGGTCTTGATCATTTTACCCCTTTCTTCCTTAAACCTTTATCTTAACCACATTACAACCCTTGAAAGAACTCTTTGAGGTGTACATACACTTTTGAAAAGTTTGGTTAGAGCTACATTTGACATGATTCCTAACGGATACGTAGGCAACCCCTCACATTGAGGTGCGGCCACATTCATATGCATGACCGAGTCAAAGAATATCCAATGCTTAATCCTATGACCCTATCCATCTAAATCTAGACTTGGGGGCTTGAAACCACATCATTTAGCCTTCCTAGCCTAAAGAGTCACCATCTTGACTCTTCTCACATCTATTTCCCTCACCATAGCCTTTGTAGCCTCACCTTAGTATCACTTTCACACACTTTTTTCACACATACATAGCCATATCATCTTTCCCTTAGGAACCCTTTATCGTGACATCTTGTTTCCCTACCACGCATGCTTCATTATCTTTTAAAACAACATTCATTAGAAGAAACATTATATATTTGCTTAGCTTCCTGACCTAAGAAATATTCATTGTTTCACGCGTCGCATAATTGTAAGCGTCGCTCGAAGTGCGCCTACATTAAGCATATTATGAATATGCTTGGCACTCATAGGAAGTGGGAATTGACATATACGATTAAGGACAATGATTAGGGACAAGGAAAGTAGGGAGTCGCCAACAAGTTTTTAAGGAACTTGTAAACCGTTCACGGATCATAAAAGGCAACCACGAATAAAGGGACACCGATAGGAAACAACGATTCACCCGTGAAGGTTACACCCCATTCATAGTCCATGAGATTACTAACTCCATATGGTTCGGAACCACTAAAGGAGGATCGGAGATGATGGTACGAAGTGAGTCATGGAGTCATATTCGCCCGTATTGGCCTCTACCGGATTCTTATAGTGAAAAGTGATTCTTGTGATCTCAAAGGCATGCAAATAAAGATTCAATTTGCTCCAAACTATTATTATGCTAAATTGGTTGAATATTGATGCAACATATAAATCTAAAATATTAGTGATCACTTGATTAAATAATAAGATTAAAAAGGAACCTAAACCGGTCATTCAAATTATCTTATTAGGCGTGATTTTCAATTACATATTCCCTTTAACATGCAATATGGTAATCAATAAATATAATAGAACAAACATTAATATTGGAAGCAATTCAACAATAATAGCGTTAGTCAAATCAAATATAAATAAACTTAATCATGATACTAGCAATAAGAATAAAAATAAGAGTAATTAAGTGAATCAATTACTCACTTTCCGTGTTTCCTTGAATTGCTACATCATGAATAAAGTGTTAGTAACTTCAATAAAAATATAAATCAAATTGAAAATTAAATTAAATAAATGTAGATTTGATTTGGTCCAAATCCTCAGTTATTTGTACCTTTCACATCTTAGTTTAAGGACGAAACCTCGGGTTAAGTATGGACTCCTTGGAGTGCTAAATTAAGGGAAGAATGTTGTAATTAGGAATATAGGTTTAAGGCTTAGAATATGAGAGAGAGAAAATAGAACGATTTGATTCCCCGAATTGCAGAAAGGAGGGTCTTACTTATAGAGGAAATGAGCAGAGGGAACACACGGAACCCTAAAAAGATAAAAACCTTACAAAATAATGCTGCAACACGGCAAAATGCACCGTGACACGATATACTTTAGTGTGACGCGGGGTAATTTGGTGTGATGCGGGACAGAAACAAATCTACAGAAGATAAAACTCATTTAGGAATTACGTGGAGAAAACACGGAGAAATCCTGTGTCACGGGATGTGCATCGTGACAAGGTAAAATATGTCGTGACGCGACAATATTTCTCGCGACACTTTTTCCCGTGACACGGTGCAGTGTTTGCGTCCAGATTCATATGTGCGTGGGAAAGAAACGCGGAAAAGACACGTTAAAGCACCACCGTGTCACAGTACCATGCCCCGTGCCACGTCATCATCTCCCGTGACGCGGCAGGTATGTTGTTTGCGCGGCAATTCCAATTTTTTATGCGTTTTTAAAATTTTGATAATTTTAGATCTGTATCTTGGAATAAGGAATATAATATATCATTGGAAATCTTATTAAGTCTACTTTCCAAACAAATTAGAATCAGGTCAAAATGAATTGTAGATTTTAAGATATGGCCAGTTTAGTGGAAGGGTGTCGGTTTTGGGCCGAGTTTAGTGTTTTGCTCATATCTTTTTCGTTATAGCTCGGAATTGGGCTTATGATATATGGTTGGAAATATTATTTCAAGTACTATCCAAGAAAATAATAATTGGATAAAAATTATAAGACCAAAAAATAAGTTTCTTTCAATTTTGCGATGTGGACACGAAAAGTGGATAACAAGTTATGGTTTAGGGAAATGAGCTAGGAAATGGATTGGTTTATGAAATGTATTGGATAGAAAATGGATTTAAGCACTCAAAATATTAAATACTCAACCAAACCAATAACGGCGGTGAAAGGTGTTCATCATCGGGTATGGTTTTGTGGAGATATTTTTAGGTGTCTACAGAAGCCCCCACTTTGACTAAGTTTGTAGAAACGTCAGTTTTGAAAAAGATAGTCAAAGTAGTCGATAGGGACGGAGAATGATTTAAGACGTTCTGCGATCCTTAATCACTCTGTATACGCCGATGCCTGTAGAAAAGTGTTAGTTTCGCAAATAAATGAGTTTGGTAGCTTCCTATGCTTGAAGGAATCCACCAGATGACGTTTGTTGAAATGCTTTCCATGCCTGAGGAAACCCGACTGACGAGTTTAGTAGCTTTCTATGCTTGAAGAAATCTACCGGATGATACTTTCCCTGCTTAAGGAAAGTCGACATATGAATTTGGCGGTTTTCTATGCTTGAAGAAATCCACCGGATAATACTTTCCACGCATGAGAAAAGTCGACAGATGATGAGATTGCAAGTCTCTGTGTATCGAGAACCTTGTGCTGTGAAATGATGGTGGTTCGATTGTCCCCGAACGTGGGCTGTAGTTGGTTCATTTATCCCCGAACGTGGGCTGTAAATGGTCGCTTGTCCCCGGACGTGGGCTGTAGTTAGTTCGCTTGTCCCCAAACGTGGGCTGTAAATGGTCTACTTGTCCCCGGACGTGGGCAATAGTTGGTTTGCTTGTCCCCGAACGTGGGCTGTAGATGGTCCGCTTGTCCCCGGACGTGGGCTGTATCTGAGACCTGCAAAATAAAATTTGCCAATGGACTCGTATAGACTGTGATTGACTTGACCAATGACCAAGCTTTAACTTGACAAGACATGACATGTGTATGACTTGTGATTGTGTGTGTATAAGTATGATTTGAATGTATGAGCAGACACAAGAAATCAACAATGCAAAAAGCAAAAATTTTCTTTCATTTTTGTCATGAGACGAGTAGAGGGTACCAACTTTTCTCCCGAAAAAGATAGACGTGAAAACTGAACTTTTATTTTTGAACTTCCCTCGACCAGAAAATTTTTAAAAATTTTTTGAACTTCCCCAAAAGAAAATAATGAAAAAGGGAAGAAGTTTTGAGCTTCCTCCTTGAGCAAGACGAAATGAATCGTATGGATTGAATTGCTTGTCTTGAAAACAATGTATGCATGATGCATGTTCTTAGGCCAGGAGGCTAAGGAAAATTACATCATGTGACACGATAGATGAATAAACTTAAGTCATGGAGCTAAGCATCATATATGGTGTAAAGAAACGATCTTGAACATCACTTAGGTCAGGAAGCTAAGCACGTGGGTCATGGAGCTAAGCATCATATATGGTGTAAAGAAACGATCTTGAACATCACTTAGGCCAGGAAGCTAAGCACGTATATAGATGAAGTGATTATGAATGTTGCTTAGATCAAGGAGCTAGGCACGATATGCGATGCATGAAACAATGAATATTACTCAAGTCAGGAAGCTAAGCAAGTATACAATGTTTCTTCTAATGAATGTTATTATGAAACATGCAAAGTGTTGAAACAAGATTTCATGATAAAGAGTTCTTAAAGGGAAGGATGATATGGATATGGATGTGTGAGTGAAGTGTGTAAATGTGATACTAAGGCTGGCTGCAATGGTTATGGTGATGGAAATATATGTGAGAAGAGTCAAAGATGATGACTCTTTAGGCTGGGTAGGCTAATGTGATGTGGGTTCAAGCCCCCAAGTCTAGCTTTAGATGGGCAGGGGTAAGCATTGGATATTCTTTGACTCGATCATGCATATGAATGTGGCTGCACCTCAATGTGAGGTTGCCTACGTATCCGTTAGGACTCAGGCCGAATGTAGCTCTAATTGAACTTTGCACAAGTGTATGTACACCTCAAAGAGGTCTTTCAAGGGTTGTAATATGGTTAAGTTGATGGTTTAAAGAAGAAAAGTGTACAAGGCTCAAGACCCGAGAGAATCCCTAAGATGTGTAATTGTGAATTTCAAAATTTTGAATTTTGCAAGTTTATTTTAATTTTTTTTCATTCTTTTGAAACAATGGAGGCAATCTCAGATCATGTGGTCCATCACTCACTTAACATTCATGTTTCTCAAGCACGGTACCAAACACTCGATAAGAGACGCAATTCGAGACGTGTTCGTATCAAAGACATTGGAACACTTGCCTTTAGACATTATTTTATTGTTGCTTTGCTGCCTTTTTTTTTTACTTGCGTTTTTAATGTAATATAATTACACATCTTCCAATCCCAGGGTTAAGTGAATGTGGGTTGAAGAAATGAAGGCCAAACGTTAGACGAGGCTCAAAGTGGTTGATGAAGAAATGGAATGTGATTGAACGGTAAACAGAGAATGACAGGGTTGCAAAGGTGCCTCAAATCATTGGTATACCTTGGGTTCAGTTTGGCAATTGTTTTTTTTTCTTTTTTTCTTTTTTCTTTTTTCTTTTTTATTTTTTTTTTGCATAAGAAAGACATGATCGAGATATAAAGGAACAATGCTCATTTTATTGATGAGAATGGTGAATGAACAAACACAATAGAGTCTACAAAGAAAAACCTATGCTAGACATGAATGGGGGAAAGGGAAACGAAAAAAAAGAAAAGAATGAAATCTTGCACAAAGGGCTCGCCGTGTACCTTGTCTTCATTACTTCTTGCCACCTGGAGGAACAGGAAGTTTGTTGGCATCTACTAAGTCTTGAGTGGCGTCCTTTAGATTCCTACACTGCTCGGTAGTGTGGCCTCTTCCTTGATGGTACTTGCAATGGGCATTGGGATTCCATTTGGCGCTCCTTTCTTCAGGTTTTGGCTCTGGAAATGGCCCAATAGGTGTGATCAAGCCTTGAACATAAAGACGATCAAAGGCCGCATCATAAGTCATTCCTACATGATTGTAAGTTCTTTTTTCTTTGGCAATGGAGCATCAAGAGCTAACACTTCGTTAAGATCAACTTGGCTTATATTGTTGGTAGTATTTTTGTGCTTAGAAGATGAAGAAGAAGGATAGTCGTTCTTCTTGTTTTTCCAAGTGTTATTATTGTAACTACCAGTAGTCTTTATTAGATCATCCTCGATATTGATGCAGATGTTGTATACATCTTCGAAAGTGTTCAGTGGAAGAAATTTGAGATGTTACATATACTTGTGAGTCAGATTTTGAATAAAGAGGCGAACCATATCTCTCTTTATTTGGGAGGATCTACCAAGAGTAAAGCCCTCTCCCTCCACCTGTTCAGATAAGCGGTGAAGCCTTCATTCTCTTTCTGTTTGAGAATGGAGAGTTCACGTTCAAAAGTTTTAGTTTGAATGTTACACTTGTAACGATTCATGAAACTATCGGTGACATCTTGCCAATTGTACGGAGGGTGTTCCCATCGTAGGGGATCCTTCTGCTTTGATGCCCATGGCCCTTTAAAGCCTAGGACTTTACATTTGTTAGGGTGTATTAGGATTTGAATTTCCCGACTGTTTGGGAGACCTTTGAATTAGAGATGATTCTATCATATACACTTTTTTGTAAGAAACAAGTAGGAGTCGCCAATGAGTTTTAGTAAAAACCCATAAACCTTGTTCATGCCTTTCTCCCAAGTAGAGTTCAAGGGATATTTAGCATGAATCATAAGTTTACCCATGCCCAAATTGGTCTAGAAAACCAGAAATGAGTTCGGGAGCGAGGGTACTAAGATAACGTTCCCTTTAGAGGGGAATCGGGATCCTAGCCCAAGTGCGGCCTCTACTAGCTCTTTCTTTGCACAATTTCATTGCCAAACAATATATGCAACGTGATACCTAAAAACTATGTTAATTGATTTTATTTACACACATTAATTCACATAGGAATTACATCATAAGGTCGTTATTCTTATTTAATCAAATTCGTGAAAAGAACAATAAAATAAACAATATTCGCCTTGACTTACGTGATCAACCAACAATTATTTTATTCAATTCTAATCTTGATTAACGAAAGAATACTATGTGAAATCAATTAATTTATTATTTTAAGGCGATCAAACAACACTAATTAATTAATTAAAGTTCTTTTAAACAATAAAAATAATGGTGATTTAACTAAGTGCTCGGGAATTTACCACTTCTCTTTGCTAGATCTCCGTTTAGAACACTTATGGACTCCTTCTTGTTGGGGAACCTCCATCGTAGTAACAAAATATCGAAAAGGGTGAGTGTTTAGGACAAGAGAGTTTGGATGCACAAGTTCATAAGTATTCTGCCAGAGTTTAGGTTAACTTTTTTGTGTCTTGAAGCCTCGGAATAGGGTCTTATTTATAGGGAATGATTAGGTTTAGGGTTTAGATCGTTCTGACGCAGCAGGTGTCGCGCGCAAGTGAATAGGTCGCGCGCGGTATACGCGCGCAACTATTTGTCTTGCGCGTAACTCTATGGTACGATTCAATTTTCCAGTATTTTAATATTCTGAATCTTACGCGAGCGCATCTTTGAAAGTTGCGCGCGACTGCTGAGCGCGACTTTGTGAGATGCGCGCGATATTTTCCGCGGCAGCTTTTATTTTAACCTAGACGTTCCTAAATCCGTCATTATTGGGTTTTAAGCACGGGTGTAGACACCCATTTATGTCTCCCCAAAACCAAACCTAGTGATGAGTACCTTTCACGTCGAATCATAATCGAATGAAGTGAAAGTGTGGAAAGTTTAGTGTTGCGGATAGTTTTAATTTCTTTTCTCTTCTCTGTGTTTTTTAAAACCTATTTTAAGAAAACAGTCAATCCAGTTTTGTTGGTTCATGATATGGGTCCAATAGTAGTGTAATTGGATGGGGCTTGAAAGAGCTTTCCAACGATATATTATAGGCCCAATTCCGATGAATATTGAGGAAGCTATGGCCAAATTACTAATTTGGGCCTGGTTTGAGCCTTTATATGCGGCCCAATGATCTAGAGGAGGGCCTAATATGGATTAATCATTCCTAATGCAATTAGGAATGGTTTTAGTCTTCTAGATTCTTCTAGAAGGTTGTTGTCATTCCTAATTCAATTAGCATTGATAAATTGACTTTTTTTTTTTTACTCTTTTTAGAGTTTTAAGCAGAATAAAAGAACGTTTTTGAGGAAAATACGATTTTATCCTCCTGTACGGCAATTTCTATTTGATTTTAAGAAAACGCGTGAATTTCTGAGTCAGTGCTAAACGCTAGCTGTAGCGCCTGACGCTACGCTTGGCGCCTGGCGCTAAGGTCAGCATTTGGCGCTAACCTGGCCTTTTGCGTCAGAACTCTGTTTTATGATGTTTTATCTTTTTGGCTGATTTTTTCTATAAATAGTCTCCTAAAAACTCCGTTTTGATTCACCAACTCTCATCAAGATTCACTTGATTCTCTCTCTCTCTTTTCTAAACTAGCCTTCTCTCAAATATAAAAAGTCCGCATTCATTAGATTTAGACACACCTAGCATAATTCGAAGTTGCCTTTGCCCTAGACGTGAAAGGTTTAATTTATGAGGGTTTGGTTTCAAATCTCTCTTTCAATTATATAATTTAATTGTTTATTTTATTATTTTCCTTGAAGTTACTAACGTGTGTATTTTGTTATTAGAAAGAGGTACGAGACATCAAAGTAAGTACTTTAATGGTTTTTATTAATGTTATGATATAGAGTTCATGCTTAGGTTGTTATTATGATATTCCTAGTATCATGTCTAGGGTAATTTTAATATCAAGTACAATTGTTATGATGCCTTCTATTTTCTTTCCTAATATTCATTCTTAGTATCATGTTAGGGCTAAATATATGATTTTTATTGTTTAGTAACATGCTAGCGTTTGTTATTAATCTTGTTAGTATCATGCCTAGGATCTAACTATTATTATGCTTTAACATGATTATGTTAATTATGATTATAATTGTTATAATTTATGATCATGATTATTTTAATTATTATTTTAATTTATTATGTTGCTTGATTATATTTATTGTTATTGCTTGATCACGCCTTTTATGCATGTTTAAAAGGGAATTGGTACTTATAATCACACTTAATAAGATAATAAATAATCTTGTTAGGGTTAATTTGATTATAATTCTAGTGATCGCCAATAATAGTTTATTTGTGCATTAATATTCACTCAACATAGATAAACAGGTTTAGGGTAGTCCTGTTGATTGCATGTTAGTCAGAAAGCGCACATGAATACGATCAGAATAAAGTAGAGGCCTATTATTAAGGCAGGTTCAATCTCTTTTAGGTTGGATTTGTACCTTCATCCCCGAACTACCAATCATGGTTCAAGACCTATTGGAGTTAACGATCTCTTGGATCGTTAAGGGGTGTAACCTTCACCTCGTGAATGGTTTACAAGGTCCTAAAAAACTTGTAGGCGACTCTTTTGCTCTATCTTCTTCCCTTTTGGACGCCACCATACTTTAGTGTATGATCACATTGGGGTTCAAGCTAGGGATAACGCTTGAAATATTCCCTACAACGGGCTTAAGCCTGATTATGATCGGGTTTAGTTCATTTGGACGTGGTGTTGGCCTTGTTCTTTTATCTGGGCTAGTCTTTTGTGTTTTGTGGCTTAACTAGTTATCCATAAGCATTCTTTACTTTGATCCAACACGAAAATGGTTTTATTTATCGTCATTAAACTTCCTGTCGGGACAGGAGGCTAACAGTAGATGTCTACAGTTAGCCCCCACTTTGATTGAGTCTAGAATAGACAATGATCAAAGTAGTCAAGGAAAAATCTGAGACTCATTCTGCGAAGTTCTCCAAGGTTAGAGAATCTTTCAATAAGGTTTAAGGTTGTCGAAACAGTCCTTGGTTCGCTAAGTGTTAGAAACAAATAGCTATTAAGGCTAGAAAAAGTTTCCCCTAGTCTTAATGCGCTAAAGAATCTAGATTGATTCTTTGCAATTGTAGAACGCTTTTACAAGTAAAGGTGTTCTGGGTGATGTCAAGTCACGAGAAGAGATCGATATTTAAAAGAATAAAAGGGGATGATTTCCTCCCAATCATGTCATCGTTGGTCTAAAGTCCCTCGATATGTCATTGAAACTTTAGCCTGACTTTAACAAAGTAAAAAGAATAAAAAAGGGTTTTCGATATGCGAATCGAAAAGGGGTCCGGTATTCGAGCCGGATGTCCACAAGATAGAAATACATGTCTCAGACTGGAGACATATATCCAAATCCAGTGAGAGAGAAGAAAGTCAGCAACTCTCCCAGCAGTTTTGTCCACAAGATGAGTACACGTGTCTCAGGATTGGAGGCACGTGACTCCATGGGTGCGACATCGTTCCGTCGCTCTTTATATATGGGGTGAACAAACACCCTAACTGTCCGATAAGTTAGTAAGCTCACTAACTACTGTATTTGCTTCCCTTCACGAAGTGCCTGTTCCTGAAGGTTCGGCGCGCCTGTCGACTCGTGAGCTAACGCTTACAGTAAATAGTCTACCTTTTAGTTCTGAGAGGTAGATCTCGCAAAGCTTGGGTTGTGGAGAAATTTTACGCAACACCTACGCCGTACAATTTTACGCTGTACGCTACGCCATTTGCATTTTTACGCTGCATGAAAACGCCTTCCTTTTGCTTCGTACGTGAAAAAGAAGAAAACTCGGACACTTATATCGTCAGTACAGTAAAATGACAAACCTTTCTATGGGTGCTTTTACGTAAAGCACCACCACGGAACGTCTTAAGGCACGCTTATGAAAATCGTTCAAAACGTATGCTTGGGGAAGGCACAAAGCACGGTGTGCATGCAAAGATGATGCAAAAATCTATCAAAGAGGAAAATAAACTACAAATGCAAAGCAATTTAAAATGATCAAACGCTTGAAAAATGATCAAACGGATCAAAATCCGGATACCGGTCATTTTAGTGACCAGTATCCGCGCGCAACTCAGTACGTCGCGCTGTCCAGGCGCGCACATCTTTCTGAGTTGCACTCGTGTGTCATGCGCAACTTCTGAAGTTGCGCGCGACATTCAGTTCAGCAAAAAGAAAATCGCAGAAGCGATTTTTCATTTCACTTTCTCTCTCTTTCCTTCCTCCATTTTTGCCCCTTTCTCTCTTTATAGAGCTCGAATTTTCATGATTTTCGAAGCTAAAGGAAGCAAATTTCGTTCTTAAATCATTTTTGCCCTTTTTTGCTCTTTTTTGGCTGAATTCGAACGATTTTCGAATAGTCAAACCCCTAATTTTTGAATTTGGGGTTTTTCAATTTCGTCCATTATTCTTGAAATTGTTTGTTCCATGTTGTCATGCTATGCTCAAGGAGTGTTTTGCAACAAATTTCATGAAAAAATGGTTAAGTATTGAACCTTGTATGAGCATTTCTTCGCTTAAGTTCGTTCTTGCCTTTTTTTGCTTGAATTCTACTCGAATTTGTTTTTTTTCTTGCTCATTTTGGTTATACTTGTTGATTATGAAGTAGATTATAGTATTAGATCTAACATTACTTTCATAATTCGTATTTTGTAAATTTTAATATTGAAAAATGGCGCGAAGTATATACTTAGTTTTTTTTTGCCATATTCGAACTTCAAGATTATTTGGTAGACGATAATTGCGTTTTGTTGTTACTATTAATCGCCTGAAAATAATTGATTCCTTGAGATTTTGAAATATAATCTCCTGAATACTTAGTTGAAACTGGTATAGGATGGCTTTTGTGGATGTTTGAAAGCCCCCATTTACTGAGTTTAATTGCAGGATCGTAGCCCCCAAGCATGGGTGGCATTCGATTTTCGTGTTTCATCCTATCGGTAGCCGTTATGCTGCCGAAATAGATCTAGAACACGTTTATTAGCTTAGTTTAGAAAGTAAACTAATAGAGAAACCTCGATTATTATAGCATGGACTCGCCTCCATTCGTCGATGCGGAGGAGATTTTAGTAGGTCCTGACGAGGTAGTTCGCCATCGAAAGAGGGTGACCCGGCCTCGTTAGGACGTGCCGCTGCTGATCGGTGTCGCCAGGAGGATGTGGTCTGGGAGGCTCCTCCCAAATGGGACCCTAGGGTCCTTAAGTGGGACCCAGACCATCACGTAACGGTTCGAGGGTGGTGTGGCATCGTGAGTTTCTTACGCATCTTTTTCTTTCCCTCTTTTCTTTTAGGAACCATTTTTTATTATCTTGGTTCTTCTTTTATTTTTTTAGGGTGAGTCTAGCATGAGACTTTACGATTTTGGTGACTTGCGGACCCGTTTTAGGAGATTACCCGACGTGGCAAGGGACAATTGGAGCTTTCCGGGATTGGCCGTGCGCTGGCGTCTCTTCGGGACTTGTCGAGTCAGTCTGCTTCGTCAGCTTTCCTTCGCAGATTGCTGGAGTTTTGGTGGGATTCCACCAACACTTTTCACTTTCTGTGGGGAGAGATGACGGTCACCCCATACGACTTCTCTATTATTACGGGTTTCCCTTTTGTAGGCGAGTCTTTAGTTATAAAGACCGTAGCGGGGTCGGACTCAAGACTGAGGGACTTCGTGGGGGATCGTCTAGCGGCGGTCCTTCATGTGTATCCTCAGACTTGTCCATACTCAATTCTTGCCGACGAGTTGTCGGCTGATGAGGTTGATCGGCATTGCACACCTGAGCAGCTGGCTGGATATACATTGCCCACATTCTTTCCGTCACTCTCTTGAGTAAACAGGGAGAGCGTTTCTCTATCGGGTTACTTACTTGCCTCTCAAACTTGGGGCAGGTAAGTAGCCTGAACTCGGCAGAGGTGTCGTATGCCCGTATGCTTAGAGCTATGGGCAAGGCGACCCGAGTAGTGGATCCTACGGCAGCTATTGAGGTGCCTCGAATTTCCCTTACATGGCATGGTCGTATCCTTGAGGTATGTACCTTTAAATTTTCCTTTTAACTCATATATACATTTTTTTCTTTCTAAGCCATTTTTCTTTTTATTTAGGCTTGGGGATACTCGTACCTGGCTTTCTTAGCCCCCAGGGTGCTCGGGGCTGCTTGCTTTCCTATCATCCATCGACTTTCCATGGTTAAGAAGAAGCGAGCTACTTCAGCCGGCGACTTTCGCCAGAGGATTCTTTCGGCGACTCGTGCACCGGTGCATATTTTGACAACACATGTATATCTCTCTTTTTTTTAATTTTATTTTGTTTTGATGATTTTCATGTGATTGTATTAGATCGATCTCCGTCCTTGGAGCTTGATCGTTGGAGTTCCTGAGGATATCCGGTCTGGCATTATTCGTTGCCAGTTTCGGGCTCTCTACTCGGGACTTCCAGTGCTGCAGAGGACGGACGCTTGGTTTTTAGGCGAGCGCGTTCTCTGGCAGTATTCGTTAGAGGAGCCAATGGTCCCTATGGATCCTCTGGTCCGGATGCTACGTCCGGATTTGTTGTCGACCAAGGATCGAGCTCAGGTGATCCTTGGTTATCCAGTGGATCAGCTGGTGTTGCCGGATGCTTTTTATCCGGCTTTTATTGCATCCAGGCTGACTCCTTTCCCAGCTTTTGTTCCAGTTAGTATCTCGATTCTTTCTTTTTTTAATTATATATTTTTTTTCGGAACTTCGACCCTCTTTTTTTATCGTTTTATATATATATATTTTTAGCGGGTCGAGCTAGGTGGTTGGGTGCCTCCTTCAGGAGAGATCACGTATACCGATGCCGTTGGATCGGTAATTCGTGAGATCCTTCCAGCAGCGGAGGATGATGAGGGGATACCGTTTGTTCCTGAGACGGTTGAGTTGATATGTCCTTTTGTATATGTACTTAAAATACTTCTATTTTTGTTTCAAATACATTTATCTATTAACTGTCCTTGTATTTTTTTTGGAACAGGTTTCGCGGGAGACCGTGAACGGCATTGTGAGGACCTTACGTGCTTTCCGAGCTGCTTATCGGAGAGCCCTCGTGACTTTGTCATGCCGTGATCATCGGATGATTGCGGTAAGTTTTATTTATATATATATTTTTTGACAAAGTTATTATATTGCATGTATTAATCTTTGGTTTGGGATTTTACAGGATGTACAACAGCCGTTTAGCAGTCGCAGAGCACCCTGAGCCCTTTTGTACACATTTTATTATTATTATTTTTTAGGAGACATTGTACATAGATTTCTTGTTTTTGTTGTACATATGACACACATTTTCTTTTTCTTTTTTTTTGTATATGTCATATTATTTTTTTTTTGTTTCCATGTGTACTTAAAAAAAACAAAAAAATTTCCGAGGGAGGGAAAGGGTTCCCGACATACCCCCCTCGAAAAAATAACAAAAGAAAGAAAGGAAAAGGAAAGAAAGAGAGAAAAAGGAAAAAAGAAAAGAAAAAAAAAGAAAACAAGAAAAAACCAAAATAAAATAAAAGAAAAGAAAAGAAAAGGAAATAAAGAACACAAGAGTTAGCAAAAGGCAAGCATATTATTAGTCTTAAGATTTCGTTAAGATTCCATTATTATGTAAGTTAAAATACGGAAATAATCCTAAACCACATGTCGCGACAGAGGAGACGCGCGCATTAGAAGGAGTTGCGCGCGGCTGTCGCGCGCATGTGATTTAGTTGCGCGTGGATGTCGCGCGCAACTTCATGAGTTGCGCGCGCCACCTGATTCTGAACTTTCCTTTGGGCAAAAATTGCCGAAAAAGTGCCCCTCTTGGGTCTATTTAAGAATGACTTCGTATAGGTTTCTGATCATCTCGCATTCATTCGCTTAGTAATTTTATAAGAACTAAAAGAAATAATCTCTCTAAATTCTTATTTTCTTCTTCTCTCTCTCTTCTTTTTTTTTTTTTTTTTTTTTTTAATATTGAACGATGGTAAAAACCTTTGAACAACGATTGAAGCAATGGGTCACCTCCCTTTCAAACGAGGACAAACTAGCTTTCAAAATTTATCACCTAAATACTCTATTGAACTATATGCAATTAGTGATTAATTTTGACTTCCTTCATGCTGTGGTTAACCATTGGGATTCCAACCACCATCTTTTCTTATTTAAAGGGGACGAAATTATTCCCCATCCTGGTGAATTTGAGGCCTTGCTAGGCTTCCCTACAAATACTCTCCCCATGACTTATTCGCCTCCATTGTCAGATCCCAAACCTGTATTCCAAAGATTTTTCGGCTTGTAGACAATGACATGACTAATATTGGAACTGATGAAGGTGTGAATTTAATTCAATTGATTGAACATTTCGTCGCCCCTCGTGACAACATGACTAAACAACGCTTTAAAATGTGTGCTTTATGTTATTATCTTGTTGTCAACTGTTTACTTAGGACAGGCAAAGAATATGGAGACTATTCCGTGGTGTCTGTAGTTAAGCAAATAGAGGGATGTCATTCATCCGCTCCTTTGGCTTTGGCGGAAACCATTCTATGCTTGAATCACCTTAGAGGAGATCCTAACGAAAATGGCTTCACGGGGAGTCCACTCCTATTACACGTAAGTTTTTTTTTTCGTATTTTGAGCGCATGTTAAGGAGTTGCGCTGGCACTGCCAGCACAATCTCCTATGTTGCGCAAGAATGGCGCGCGCAACTTCTCAAGATGCGCGCGCCACTTGCTCGTGTAAAATCGCAAACTGATTTTTTTTACTTTTTTTTTTTAAGATTTGGCTCACGGAGCGTTTGCGAATAGTCGACCAGCCACAAAATATTGAGGCCAACGGAGTGCGGACATTCCATAGACGTCGAATCCTTTACAAGCATAAGAATGAAGAGGAGTGGACGTTGTTCTTTTGTCATGGGGTTCCTAACATACGCTTCGTGATTCCTTGGTGGAACATAAATTGTATGGTTTGGAGTAGTCACAATTGCCCTTACATTAGGCTTTTAGGCCTATCTAGCGCTACTTACATCTTTCCTTGCAGGGTAATGAGACAATATGGGATGAAACAGATTATACCCCCGCAAGATTGTGACGCACCCAAAGATGTAAGTCAAGAAAAAGAATGTAGGGGAGAGTTCTAAGGTTTCTGAAAATAATGCGATGGAAACTACTCCTCCATTATCCGTGATAATCGATGATATAGTGAAGCCTTAGAATGTCACACAATTTTATTATGTTTTTTTTTTGAATAAAGTGTAATCACTACTATGCCTCTTTTTTTTGCTTTACAATTTAGTTCAACAATGTTTTTACTATTTATTTTTTTGAATGAAATAAAATGAGCTTAATATTTCGATATTTTGATATGACCGAATCTTATAGATTGCCTACGTATTCGCATCACGAAATCAGGTCATTGCGTAGTTCGTTTTTCTTTATATATATATTTTTTATTTTTTTCTTTAACTACTTAGGTAAATGTTAAATGAAAATATTTAATCAAACTTTGTTTAATAGAGAGTTAAATCAAAGTTTAATTTTTTTTATTTTTCGAGTATATGTTTATGTTTATGAAACGCCCTTCTTTCATTGTAAGTAGAAGTTAAAACTTCGTTCAAACAAAAAAGTTTGGGTTCGCAGTTTGACAGCCAAGTGGCGCGCGCAACATCTGAGGTTGCGCAGGCATGTCGCGCGCAACTAAATCTGTTGCGCGTGGTATCCGCGCGCAACTATTCCAGTTGCGCCCGGCACCTGTACTAACCTCCTTTAGTATAAAATCACCTTCTTCTATGTTTCTAGGTTTTACCCTTTTATTAAAATGATGCGCAATGCGCCTTTGGTAGACTTGTACATGACGCAAATCTCTTAATCGTCGTTCATCGAGCAATAAGAGCTCTTCATACCTCGCTCTTACCCATTCAGATTCCGACAGCTTACTATCGAGTACGATGCGTACAGATGGTATTTCCAGTTCGACTAGTTGAACTGCGTCCATTCCGAAAACTAAGGAGTATGGAGTTACCCCTATTGATGTTCGTATAGACGTTCTATAACCCCATAGTGCAAAGTGTAGTTTATTCGGCTAGTCTTTATAATTTTCTGCCATTTTCTTAATGATGAATGTTATATTTTAATTTGCCGATTCTACAGCTCCATTCATTTGAGGTCTGTATGGGGATGAGTGATGATGTTTTACTTTATAACGAGTTAAGAGGGTCTCAACTTCAGCTTTGAATTGTGATCCCTGATCACTAATAAGTTCGTGTGGAACTCCATATCTACAAAATATGTTTCGTTCGAGAAACTTTGCGACATGTTTAGAAGTGATATTAACGTAAGAAGCAGCCTCAATCCTCTTAGTGAAGTAGTCAATGGCTACTGATACGTACTCGTGCCCTCCTACTCCTGTTGGAGAGACCTTTCCAATTATGTCAATTCCCCAAGTTGAAAAGGGCCAAGGGGAAGTGAGATTATATAGTTCAGATGGTGGAAGGTGTTGTAAATTAGCAAACATTTGGCACTTTGGACATTTCTTGACATATTGTATGCAATCATGTTCCAGAGTGGACCAATAATACCCTTGTCGTGAAATTATTTTTGCGAGCATTTTACCATTCATGTGAGGTCCACAAACATCTTTGTGAGTATTCTCCATAAGGCGTGTGGTTTTGGGTTGGTCTATACACAACAAACTTTGACCATTAGGTCCTTTTTTGCATAATTGACCATTTAATAGACCGTATTGAGCCGCAAGTGTTCATAAGGCTCGTTGTTCTTTCGATGAAGTATTTTTGGGATAAGTGCCATGAGTAATATATTGAAGTATATGATCATACCAAGGATTGTTTACTTCGATGTCATTTATTTCCTCTATTGCGTTGCGATATGATGGTTCTTCTCTTCTATCAACGCATAATGGCATCATATTTAAGTGATCTGGAATGTTGATCATTGAGGCTAATTTTGCTAGCGAACCGGCAAATTGATTATCTTCCTGTAGACACCCATTTGTGTCTCCCCAAAACCAAACCCGGTGATGAGTGCCTTTCACGTCGAATCATAATCGAATGAAACGAAAGTGTGGAAAGGTCTAGTGTTGCGGAAAGTTTTATTTCTTTTCTCTTCTCCCTGTTTTTGAAAACTTTATTTAAGAAAACAGCCAATACAGTTTGGTTGGTCCATGATATGGGTCCAATGATGGTGTTTTTGGATGGGGCTTGCAAAGACCTTTCCAACGATATATTATAAGCCCAATTTCGATGAATATTGAGGAAGTTATGGCCAATTTACTAAACTAGGCCCGTTTTGAGTTTTAAGTACGGCCTAATGATCTAGGGGAGGGCCTAATATAATTTATCATTCCTAATGCAATTAGGGAAGGTTTTAGTCTTCTAGAATATTCTAGAAGGTTCTTATCATTCTTAATTCAATTAGGACTCTTCAGAGTTTTAATCATGATCAAATAGCATTTTCGATGGAATTATATTTTTTTATCTTCCAGTACGGGAAAATTATCAGATTTTCAAAAACGCGTGGAAAATCAGTTTGGTGTCCAACCCCAGGCCTTGGCGCCTGAAACCAGGATTGGCGCTAGGAGCTAGCCGTTGGCGCCTGGTGCTAGCCACTGGTCTTGGCGCCAATTAGCCAGGGCTAGCGCCAATGTGTTTTTGTGATCTTCAGACTCTGTTTTGTTAAATTATCTTTTTGGATGATTTTCTCTATAAATATCGTATCTAAAACTCCGTTTTCATTCATCAAGATTCATCAAGAAGCATCATCTATCATCAACTCTCCTCATTCACAAATCATTCTTCAATTAGCATTCATCTACAGTCAAATAATTCTTTTCATTCATCTCTTTCATCAATTTTCATTAACATTCATTCTTTCCTTTCTTAAATTCTTTCTTGCTTTTTAATACAAAATTCCGCATTCACAAGATCTAGAAACACCTAGCCATATTCGAAGTTGCCTTCACCCTAGGCGTGAAGGTTTTAATTTCTGAGGGTTTGGTCCCAAATCTCTATTTCAATTATTTAATTTAATTGTTTGTTTTATTATTTTCCTTGAAGTTACTAACGCGTGTATTTTGTCATTAGAAAGAGGTACAAGGCATCCAAGTAAGTACTTTAATTGATTAATTGATTTATGATGTAGATATCATGTTTATATTGTTATTATGATATTCCTAGTATCATGTCTAGGGTAATTTTAATATTAAATATGATTGCTATGATGCCTTTTATTCTCTTCCTAATATTTATGATTGTTAGTATCATGTTAGGGTTAAAGATTTGATTTTTATTGTTTAGTGACATGCTAGGGTTTGTTATTAATCTTGTTAGTATCATGCCTAGGATCTTGCTATGTTTAATATGCTTTAACATGATTATAATTATAATTTATTTTAATGATGATTATTTCATTCATGATTATTATTTATTATGTTGCTTGATGTTTATTCTTTATTGCTTGATTACACTTTTATTGCATGTTTAAAGGGAATTGGTACTTGTAATCACGCTTAATAAGATAATTAATAATCTTGTTTAGGGTTAATTGTGATTATAATTCAAGTGATCACCAATAATAGTTTGTTTGTGCATTAAATTCAACCAACATAGATTAAACAGGTTTAGGGTTAATCCTATTGATTGCATGTTAATCAGAAAGCGCACATGAATACGAGCAGAATAAAGTAGAGGCCTATTATTAGGGCAGGTTCAATCTCTTTTAGGTTGGTTTTGTACCTTCATCCCCGGACCCTTATTTGGTTCATGACCTTATGGAGTTGACGATCTCTTGGATCGTTAAGGGGTGTAACCTTCACCTCGTGAACGGTTTACAAGTTCCTTAAAAACTTGTTGGCGACTCTTTTGCTCTATCTTCTTCCCTTTTGAACGCCACCGTACTTTAGTGTATGATCACAGTGGGGTTCAAGCTAGTGGGATTTAAAGGCTTGAAATTATTCCCTACAGTTTTTGGCGACTCCATTGGGGAGGATTTCTATTTTAATTCCTGAATTTGTTTCGGCAATGATTTAGAATGAGTGGATGAGACTCGAAAAGTTCTAAGTATTTCATGTGCGTAATTTTGATTAACATTATTTTCATATGCATAAAAAGGTTCTCATTGGAAAGACCATCCGTAATGAGTCAAAAATATAGGATTTTACACGTAGGAAATTTGAGAAATGTCTTTCACAACTAGGACTGAAATAACACCGCACAAAACTGGATGATTTTATTGAGCACAGAAAGCTGCTGAGGCATGTGGGAAGTAGCGTCAGGGGCCAGAGCTTGGCGCCAAACTTTTAGCCGTAGCGCCAGACGCCATTATTGGCGCCATGCGCTACAGTTAAAAGTTGGCGCCAATTTCCCCCAATACCGAGCCAAAAATATGCGTTCTAATTTCGACCGGTTTTTCGTATTGTTTGCTCGATCCTGCTTCCTGATTAAATTTTTTCTCACTTTTCTGAAACCTATATGTGTTCTACATATGGACATAACCTTCTGGGAATTCATGCTCTATCTACCCGATTGAACGCTCCTGGCAACAAAGGGTACATCTGAGATGTTGAATTCACCAAACCATGGAAGTGAGTTTTTTCTAAAACTCGCGGTGTCCCATCCACACGCGCTAACCCTTAACGGTTAGGCTTCTGCGCGGTGCATCCGGACAATTAACCATGGACCCTATTTGACTAAACCATATCCCAAACTTTAGAGAACTAGAGCCATGGTTAGGTTGCGAACTCATTGCATCATATTGTGCCTACTTGACTAATTGTGCATTATTTGTTGTGCATATATATTCTATGTTTCTCTTAACCGTTTGTTGATTTGTGTTGAGACTAAAATTAATGACTTAAAGAACTTTCCCTTATTAATTAATTAATTAATTTGAGCCAATAAAGTTTTTTTTTAATCGGAATTGACCTAGTACGAATTTAGGCATACCCCAGTTGACTAATAATACCGAAGACAGTCCCAGACCAAGGCTCCAATGTTGGCGCCAAAGTCTGAGCTGTAGCGCCACTGTATGGTGTGTAGCGCCAGACATTTACTAAAAAGTCTGGCGCCAATCACCATATTGTGACGTCAGTCGTGTCGCTTGGCCGACAGTTCAGATTATTTGTCGAGTCATCACCTAACGTCTAATTAGTCAGTTTTCTGTTTAATTCGGTTAATTTTGCCGACTATAATGCTTAATTAAATTAATGTTCGAGTTTAGGCACTAAGTCCCATGGTCATGACACGAGTCTTAACGCGTCACCTACACTCACTAGTCTTAGCACACACTTTGGGTACACATCACCATGACCATGTCTTAGGTTCATGCATGAGTCGGTCTTTCCGTCATTTGAGTTGAGGGTACATTCTACTCCTAATTCTTCATATCCCTCCATCTAAATCTTCTTCACATTCTATTCCAATTTTTCTTCACTTCCTCCATCCATTGCATGTTAAATAAAGTTTGAGTCAAATAATTAACAATAAATATCCCCCAATTTCCTTTCCCACAGTACTTGGTCAAGGAGAGAAGGGCGATTAATCAAGGACAATCTCTTTATTCAAGCCTCACTTTTTGATAAACCGATTCGTCAAAAGAGGAAGGCTAAGAAGATAATGGCAACTCAAGAAGAAGTCAATGATCTTAAGAACCAATTGGCTACTGTGACTGAGACACTGAAACTTCTCGCACTTAGGGTCGATGATCCCGTGAATCAACAACAGATGGATCTCATGCAAGAGAGTCTAAGCAAGCTATCTAGTGACTATAAATTTTAGGGCATGAGTTCGCAAGGGGTCTCGCTGGACAAGGAACTTCTTCCGCATAAGTTCAACGTCACCGACATCCTTAAATTCAAGGCAACAGATAACCCTTACTTCCATCTAAGAGCTTTTGAAACTATAATGAGCATTAAGGGTATCGATAAGAAGATTTTCCCCTCTCTGTTCCCACTATCTCTCGAAACCGTTTGTCAACAATGGTTCTTTTCTCTCGAGAAAGAAAAAACCTCTTCTTGGGAGTCGATAACAAACGCTTTCATAGATATATATAAGTGCAACATCCAAGACGAGACAGACCACAGACAACTTGAGATGTTAAAACAAAAGGAAAATGAAGGGTTCACTTCTTTCTTCAATAAATGGAGGGAAACTTCTGCTAATATGGTCAAGGCTCCTACCGAAAAAGAATCTGTGAGGATGTTTATCAAGAATCTCCACGGGAAGTATTCAAAGCACTTAATGTACCAACACGACTTGAATACTTTCAAAGCTGTTTATAATATAGGCATTGACATTGAAGATGACCTTCTGAAAGATAATAGTGCGAGAGGAAAGAAGAGCGACTATCCTTCTTCTTCCTCTAATGAGGTACATGCTACAAACACCTCTAAACCATGAATCCAAAGATCAAAAAGGGTGTTCACTCCACTTGGTATAAGTTATGAAACGACTTTCGAGAAGCTACATCACAAAGGACTGGTCATGCCCATAGGGCCCATCAAAGATCCGGTTCCAGAAGCTAGGCCGCCTAAGTGGGACCCTAATAAGCACTGCAAATATCATCAAGGAAAGGGTCACGACACTGAAGAGTGTTGGAAACTCAAAGAAGCTATTCAAGATCTGATCGATAACAATGAAACTTCCGAGTATCTAGCCATCAAAGATGACCAAGCATCCTTTGATCCATCACTTCTTATCACACCTGTTGGAGAGCCTATGATCGAGACAGCTTATATGACCTCTCTCGATGAAGTGGCCATAATTGAGGAGGATGAAAGTCTTTTCTTAGATAATACCAAGGAAGACTCGTCAAGTCTAAAAGAGGAAATTTGAAAACTGCAAGATGTCATTGCCATGGTCTTGAATGTAGTAGAAGGATTAGCAAATCGGGTGATGGCCATCGAATAAAATTCTCGCCAAGAGTTTAATGAAGAACTCAATGCTCCTAAGCCACAAGCAAAACGGACCATTGAAGAATACACACCAATAAGAATGACTTACAATGAAGCTTTCGACTGTCTTCACAATCAAGGATCTAAAAGGAAACCAAGGCGAGAGTTCACACCTATTGGAATGATCTACGATGCTGCTTTCGATCGTCTCTACGATCGAGGATTAATCAAACCTATTGGCCCTACCGAGGATCCAACACCAGAAAATCGATCTTCAAGATGGAATCCAAATTCCTATTGCAAGTACCATCGAGGAAACGGTCATACCACTGATGAATGCTACAGGTTTCAAAATCTCATTCAAGACCTCATAGAAGCAAACAAGGTCCCATTGCCCCTAGCTAACGAGAAGACTGGGTGATGATGACGCAAACAACACAAGATAAGAGGCGAGCTTCAACGACAAGATTTCGTGACCTCTTTTTCTGTTTCTTCTTCATTTTTTTTCCTTTCCCCAATAAGTCTAGCATAGGCACCTTTTCCTTTCCTTAGATTTATTTTGTAGGATTTTTTTTGTTTTCCTTTTTTCTTTTAATAAAATGAGCATTTATTTCCTTACATATGATCATCTAATTGCATTGCAAAAAAAAAAAAAAAAAAAAAAAAAAAAAAAAAAAAGTCTATGTCGAATTAAGCACAAGGTATACCAATGATTTGAGGCACCCCTTGTAGCCACATCATATCTTCTTTCACCTTTCAAATATGCAATCCTTTCTTCATAAAGCCTTAGGTCGAGTCAACTTTATACCTTGAGTCGTGTCGATGAGTCAAGCAACATTAAGCCTTAGGTCAACCCTAAGATAATTAAAGAAATTGCCAAAGTTCTATAGTCAAAAATAAATACAGGTGTAGCAGAACAGGGAAGACCCTATCACAGCGTTCGGCGACTGAATCAGTTCTTGGCGCCAGAAATATTTCAGCAACGACAGAGCTCGAAGCCTCTCAGAAAGGTGATTTCAACTTCATACAGCAATTTCGGGTTCCTTGGTACGCCAGTTAGCCCCTATAAGCAATTTGACATGATTAAGTAGTCAGTTTAATTACAATCACAATAAGGGGTCGACCTGATGAAAGATCGTCTCACTTAGCTTAAAGCGCCTAAGATATGGCTCATTACAGAAACACCGACATACTGGTTTTAGCGAAAGAAAAGTTCAGGCGAGCTTTAGAGATCGACAAACGTTGGTCTTCGGAAATTTTTCTTCAGAACATTATCGCAACATACATTCAAGCACTGAAGCTCTATTGTTCAGAGACGCGTGAACATTTCCATCAGAAGCTCTTTTTCTCCAGAGACGCGTGGGCATATCAATCAAGCTCTTTTGTTCAGAGACGCGTGGACATTTCATTTCAAGCTCTTTTGTTCAGAGACGCGTGGACATTCCCTATTTTCAAGCTCTTTTGTTCAGAGACGCGTGGACATTTCATTCAAGCTCTTTTGCTCAGAGACGCGTGGGCATCCTATTATCAAGCTCTTTGTTCAGAGACGCGTGGACACATCATTCAGAAGATCATATCAAAAAGAAGCTCTTTGTTCAAAGACGAGTGAACATCGAAAAGGCAAGGTGGCGTTCCCTAGATTGTGGAAAGTTGTCACAAACAACTGAAGGTAATTTCTGGCAAAGTTGTCTTCGATCATAGTTCTTGAGGCATGGAAGATGATCAATGCGGATGGGAATTATTTCAAGAGAAATGATTTTCGATGATGTTCCCTTGGACGTGGAATGTTATCATATCGGGGAAGATAGTTTCGGGCGAAGCAATCTTCTAATTGGAAGCAGTTACGGGCGTAGCGGTTTTCAAGCGGGATGTCGTTCTCTAGCTTGTAGGAGGTCATCAAAACAGTAAAGCAGCAACAATCGGTTACTTTTAGAGACGTGTGCTTGACGGTGCAAGATACGCGTTTCTTAACTCTTCTATCTGTTTAACTAAGGCTAGTTTGAAGGTATCGGCGTTACAAGATTGATTTAGGATCGCAGAACGTTCTGAATCATTCTCCATCCCTATCGATACTTTGGCTTTCGTTTTCGAAACTTGCGTTTCTCCAAACTCAGTCAAAGTGGGGTCTTCTGTAGACACCCATTTGTGTCTCCCCAAAACCAAACCCGGTGATGAGTGCCTTTCACGTCGAATCATAATCGAATGAAACGAAAATGTGGAAAGGTAAAGTGTTGCGGAAAGTTTTATTTCTTTTCTCTTCTCCCTGTTTTTGAAAACTTTATTTTAAGAAAAAATCCAATATAGTTTGGTTGGTCCATTATATGGGTCCAATAGTGGTGTAGTTGGATGGGGCTTGCAAAGACCTTTCCAACGATATATTATAAGCCCAATTCCGATGAGTATTGAGGAAGTTATGGCCAATTTACTAAACTGAGCCCGGTTTGAGTTTTAAGTACGGCCTAATGATCTAGGGGAGGGCCTAATATAATTTATCATTCCTAGTGCAATTAGGAATGGTTTTAGTCTTCTAGAACATTCTAGATGGTTCTTATCATTCTTAATTCAATTAGGACTCTTTAGAGTTTTAATCAAGATCAAATAGCATTTTCGATGGAATTATATTATTTTATCTTCCAGCACGGAAAATTTATCAGATTTACGAAAACGTGTGGAAAATCAGTTTGGCGTCCAACCCCAGGCCTTGGCTCCTGGAACCAGGATTGGCGCCAGGCGCTAGCCATTAGCGTCTGGCGCTAGCCACTGGTCCTGGCGCCAATTAGCCAGGGCTGGTGCCAATGTGTTTTTGCGATCTTCAGACTTTGTTTTGTTAAATTATCTTTTTAGTATGATTTTCTCTATAAATATCGTATCTAAATCTCCGTTTTCATTCATCAAGATTCATCAAGAAGCATCATCTATCATTAACTCTCCTCATTCACAAATCATTCATCAATTAGCATTCATCTACAGTCAAATAAATCTTTTCATTCATCTCTTTCATCAATTTTCATTAACATTCATTCTTTCCTTTCTTAAATTCTTTCTTGATTTTTAATACAAAATTCCGTATTCACAAGATCTAGAAACACCTAGCCATATTCGAAGTTGCCTTCACCCTAGGCGTGAAGGTTTTAATTTCTGAGGGTTTGGTCCCAAATCTCTATTTCAATTATTTAATTTAATTGTTTGTTTTATTATTTTCCTTGAAGTTACTAACGCGTGTATTTTGTAATTAGAAAGAGGTACAAGGCATCCAAGTAAGTACTTTAATTGATTTATGATGTAGATATCATGTTTATATTGTTATTATGATAATCCTAGTATCATGTCTAGGGTAATTTTAATATTAAATATGATTGCTATGATGCCTTTTATTCTCTTCCTAATATTTATGATTGTTAATATCATGTTAGGGTTAAAGATTTGATTTTTATTGTTTAGTGACATGCTAGGGTTTGTTATTAATCTTGTTAGTATCATGCCTAGGATCTTGCTATGTTTAATATGCTTTAACATGATTATAATTATAGTTTATTTTAATGATGATTATTTCATTCATGATTATTATTTATTATGTTGCTTGATGTTTATTCTTTATTGCTTGATCACACTTTTATTGCATGTTTAAAGGGAATTGGTACTTGTAATCACGCTTAATAAGATAATTAATAATCTTGTTTACGGTTAATTGTGATTATAATTCAAGTGATCGCCAATAATAGTTTGTTTGTGCATTGAATTCAACCAACATAGATTAAACAGGTTTAGGGTTAATCCTATTGATTGCATGTTAATCAGAAAGCGCACATGAATACGAGCAAAATAAAGTAGAGGCCTATTATAAGGGCAGGTTCAATCTCTTTTAGGTTGGATTTGTACCTTCATCCCCGGACCCTTATTTGGTTCATGACCTTATGGAGTTGACGATCTCTTGGATCGTTAAGGGGTGTAACCTTCACCTCGTGAACGGTTTACAAGTTCCTTAAAAACTTGTTGGCGACTCTTTTGCTCTATCATCTTCCCTTTTGGACGCCACCGTACTTTAGTGTATGATCACAGTGGGGTTCAAGCTAGTGGGATTTAAAGGCTTGAAACTATTCCCTACACTTCCCTAGGGAGATATTTGAAGTCAATATGTTCAAAATGCTCGATGAATTGCTCTAGGTGTGCTTGGTATAATATCATTGTGGAGGTCTTTATTTTCCATTTTTTAGTATGTGATTTATAATCAAACTGGAATCTCCATATACCTCTTATTTTTGCACACCTATGCTAGCTGTTGCTTCTAATATGATAATGCACGCTTCACATTCCGCAGCATTATTAGCAACCTCAAAGTCTAATTTTACAGAGATTGGAGTATGTGCTCCCTATGGACTTATGAGTAACACTCCTACGCCACATCCTTTTTGGTTGGATGCACCGTTAAAGTACATTATCCATTTGTAATCTTGTGTCATGAGAATCTCTTCATCTGGAAGATGAGTAGTTTCTGCATGACTTGTTTGAATTGGATGTTAAGCCAGAAAGTCGGAAATTACTTTTCCTTTCATTGATTTTTCTGGAATATATTTTAACTCAAATTCAGCCAACATCACCAACCATTTGGATATTCTTCCTTGTATAGGTGGTTGTTCAAACAAATACTTTATCGGATTTTGTTGAGAAATCACATGAGTGGTGTGTGGTAGCATATAATGTCGTAATTTTTTAGTTGCCCACACTAATGCTAGACTCATCTTTTCTAGAGTGCTATATTTTGTTTCATATTAGATGAATTTTTTTACTTATGTAATACATTTCACGCTTGACTTTAATTTTTCTACCTCTTGTGCTAACATGGCTCCTGTGGCCGTGTCTGTAACTGTTATGTATAGCCTAAGAGGTAGTTTGGGTACTGGTGGTGCTAAAATTGGTGGACTTTGAGATAATCTTTGATTTTCTCAAAGGCCTTTTGGCATTGATCGTCCCATTCATGTTTTTCTTCTATTTTCAATTTTTTGAATATTGGCTCACAAGTCATAGTCAATTTGTTAATAAATCGACAAATGTATTGCAATTTTTCAAGGAACCCCCTAATTTCTTTTTCTGTTTGAGGGGGAGGCATGTCAACAATTGCTTTTATTTTAGAAGGATCAATCTCAATACCACGAGTGCTTACTATGTATCCGAGTAACTTGCCAAAAGTTACCCCGAAGGCGCATTTTTGTGGATTTAATCGCATGTTATAATGCGAGTGAAAAATTTGCGTAAAGCTTTTATATGTCCCATTCTATCTTTGGACTTTACGATCATATCATCCACATACACTTCTATTTCTTTATGCATCATATCATGCAAGAGAGTTGTAGCTGTTCTTTGGTACGTAGCTCTTGCACTTTTTAAACCAAATGGCATGACTGTATAGCAATACGTCCCCCAAGGGGTAATAAAGCATGTCTTTTCTTCGTCTTCTTTTGCCATTAAAATTTGGTTGTAACCTGCGTATCCATCCATAAAAGATAACATTGCATGTTCAGCCGTGTTATCTACCAATATATCAATATGTGGTAAAGGAAAATCGTCTTTAGGGATAGCCTTATTAAGCTCCCTAAAGTCGACACACATGCAAACTCGTCCATCCTTTTAAGGGACTGGGACGATGTTCGCTACCCATTCTGGTTAGTTACGTACGCGAATGAAACCTGCGTCCAATTGTTTTTGTACTTCTTCTTTATTTTTAGTGCGACGTCAGGTTTCATTCGTCGAAGTTTTTGTTTTGCTGGTTTAGAGGTAGGGTTCAAGGGAATGGTATGTTCTGCGATTTCCCTATCTATTCCAGGCATGTCCTTGAATGACCAAGCAAACACGTCTTCGAATTTTTTGAGCGTCGATATGAGGGTCGATCGCTCTTCCGGATTTAGAGTTAAGCCAATTTTGACTTCTCTTTTGTTTTCATTAGTTCCTATATTGATTGTTTTAGTTTCTTCAATGATAGTGTTCTTTTGTTCTCGTTCGTTCATTAGTTCAACCAACTTATTAATGTTATCATCTTTATTAGATTGATTATTATAGCATTCAAAAGATTCAAAAGAAGGCATATACTTGGAAATAGAGCTCATATTATTAGAATCAAAAGAAAGTACATTAAGAAAAGAATCCTTTTTGGGATCTTCATCCTTAGAACTAGAAAATAAAGACTCATTAATGGCCACAAGGCCTAAATTTCAGCTTCCCTAGAGACTATAATAAATTCGTCGTCCGATTCTTCAAACATCTTCCCTTCGCCAGTGACGATTTCCAGCCTATCGCCTTTCTGATTGGTCCATTTGAAAGAATTCTTCCAACCATGCTCCAAGGTTTCATTAGAAGGGGTGATCAATAAAGTTGGGTCAAAAGCTTCATCCTGGATGGCATTTTGATTGGTCATTGTAGCGACATGATTTTTCTCTAGTCCAAATAGCAACTTGAATGGTTGCCTATCATAGCACCCTGGAGTTGGGTACTTTGATTTAACGATACTAAAATCATCATCAAAGAAGTAGCAATCGTGAAATATTTCGAATCCAGGCTTCTTGATTCCTTCCAAAACCAATGGTTTTGGAAAGTCATAGCATGGGTAGTCTTCTCCCTCCCTAATGAATTGTCCATTAAGGGTTTGTTGATAGGATGGGAGTAAAGTGATTATCCCCTTCTTGTTGTCATCTCTACGTGCCTTTCTTTTCGCATCGTGAGACTTCAATTTTTCTTTAGTTGGTTTGTATCCCAATCCAAAGGAAAAGCTTTTCTTTGGGATAGGAAGTAAGAAAGAATTCTTCATTCCTATTCCCAAAGGCATCCCAGGAAAGTAACTACTCTTGAATAAGATGTTGTTTATTAGCTGGGTGGAATATGGATTAAGAATGAAAGGTTCTTCCAAGTCTTATGCCATTTCTATTATGCAAATTAGCTCCGTGGCGAATCCCCACATGTCCTCTTCATCATTGTCATGGTTTATTTCTAGGAGTGATTGATCGTTTATTGCTATTTTTTCTGGAGAAGCATGTATAGTCATAGGTAGCCCTTTATAGTTCAACGTAATCATTTGATGAAGTGAGGATGGTATTGCACCAAGCTCATGTATCCAAGGACGTCCAAGTAGAAGGTTGAATGTAGGTTTTATGTCCATAACATGGAATTCAACCATCGTTTGTATTGGGCCTGTGGTAATTGGTAGCTTAACAGTTCCACAAACCGATCTTCTCGAGTTGTCATAGACCCTAATGCGCTAAAGAATCTAGATTGATCCTTTGTAATTGTAGAACGCTTTTACAAGTAAAGGTGTTCTGGGTGATGTCAAGTCATGGGAAAAGATCGGTTTTAAAAGAATAAAAGGGGATGATTTCCTCCCAATCATGTCATCGTTGGTCTAAAGTACCTCAATATGTCATTGAAACTTTAGTCTGACTTTAACAAAGTAAAAATAATGAAAAGGAGTTTTCGATATGCGAATCAAAAAGGGGTCCGGTATTCGAGCCAGGTTCGGTATTCGAGCCGGATGTCCACAAGATAGAAATACATGTCTCAAGTCTGGAGGCATATATCCAAATCCATTGAGAGAAAAGAAAGTCAGCAACTCTCTCAACAGTTTTGTCCACAAGATGAATACACGTGTCTCTAAGGGCATGTGACTATATGGGTGCGACATCGTTCCGTCGCTCTTTATACAGGGGGTGGAAGAACTCCCTAACTGTCCGATAAGTTAGTAAGCTCACTAACTACCGTATTTTCTTCCCTTCACAAAGTGCCTGTTCCTGAAGGTTCGGCGCGCCTGTCGACTCGTGAGCTAGCGCCTACAGTAAATAGTCTACCTTTTAGTTCCGAGAGGTAGATCTCGCAAAGCTTGGGCTGTGGTGAAAGTTTATGCAACACCTACGTCGTACAATTTTACGCTGTACGCTACGCCATTTGCATTTATACGCTGCATGAAAACACCTTCCTTTTGCTTCGTACGTGAAAAAGAAGAAAACCTGGACACTTATATCGTCAGTACAGTAAAATGGCAAACCTGTCTATGGATGCTTTTATGTAAATCACCGCCACGTAACGTCTTAAAGCACGCTTACGAAAATCGTTCAAAACGTATGCTTGGGGAAAGCACACTTACCCCTCTCGAAAAAATAACAAAAGAATGAAAGGAAAAGGAAAGAAAGAGAGAAAAAGGAAAAAAGAAAAGAAAAAAAAAGAAAAAAAAAAGAGAACAAGAAAAAAAAAAAGAAAACAAGGAAATAATGAACACAAGAGTTAGCAAAAGGCAAGCATATTATTAGTCTTAAGATTTCGTTAAGATTCCGTTATTATGTAAGTCAAAATACGGAAATAATCCTAAACCACATGTAGCGACAGAGGTGACGCGCACATCTGAAGAAGTTGCGCGCGGCTGTCGCGCGCATGTGATTTAGTTGCGCGCGGATGTTCGCGCAACTTCATGAGTTGCGCGCGCCACCTGTTTTTGAACTTTCCTTTGGGCGAAAATTGCTGAAAATTTGCCCCTGTTGGGTATATTTAAGCATGGCTTCGTATAGGTTTTTGATCATCTCGCATTCATTTGCTTAGTAATTTTACAATAACTAAAAGAAATAATCTCTCTAAATTCTTATTTTCCTCTTCTCTCTCTCTTTTTTTTTTTTTTTTTATATTGAACAATGGTAAAGACCTTTGAACAACGATTGAAGCAATGGGTCACCTCCCTTTCAAATGAGGACAAACTAGCTTTCAAAATTTATCACCAAGATCCTCTATTGAACTATATGCAATTAGTGATTAATATTGACTTCCTTCATGACGCGGTTAAGCATTGGGATTCAAACCACCATCTTTTCTTATTTTAAGGGGACGACATTATTCCCCTTCCTGGTGAGTTTGAGGCCTTTCTAGGCTTCCCTACAAATACTCTCCCCGTGACTTATTCGCCTCCATTGTCAGATCCCAAACCTGTATTCCAAAGATTTTTCGGCTTGTAGACAATGACATGACTAATATTGAAACTGATGAAGGCGTGAATTTAATTTAATTTATTGAACATTTTGTCTCCCCTCGTGACAACATGACTAAACAACGCTTTAAAATGCGTGCTTTATGTTATTGTCTTGTTGTCAACTGTTTACTTAGGACAGGCAAAGAATATGGAGACTATTCCATGGTGTCTGTAGTTAAGCAAATAGAGGGATGTCATTCATCCGCTCCTTTGGCTTTGGCGGAAACCATTCTATGCTTGAATCGCCTTAGAGGAGATCCTAACGAAAATGGCTTCACGGGGAGTCCACTCCTATTACACGTAAGTTTTTTTTTTCGTATTTTGAGCGCATGTTAAGGAGTTGCGCTGGCAATACCAGCACAATCTCCTATGCTGCGCAAGAATGGCGCGCGCAACTTCTCAACATGCGCGCGCCACTTGCTCGTGTAAAATCGCAAATTGATTTTTTTTACTTTTTTTTTTCTTTAGATTTGGCTCATGGAGCGTTTGCGAATAGTCGACCAGCCACAAAATATTGAGGCCAACGGAGTGCGGACATTCCATGGACGTCGAATCCTTTACAAGCATAAGAATGAAGAGGAGTGGACGTCGTTCTTTTGTCACGGGGTTCCTAACATACGCTTCGTGATTCTTTGGTGGAACATAATAAGTATGGTTGGGAGTTGTCACAATTGCCCTTACGTTAGGCTTTTATGCCTATCTAGCGCTACTTACATCTTTCCTTGCAGGGTAATGAGACAATATGGGATGAAACAGATTATACCCCCGAAAGATTGTAACGCACCCAAGGATGTGTCTTTTAGACCCGAGCGAAATTTCCGTTGGGTAGAGTATTGGTCAAGTCTTCCAAGATGGGTAGTACAAAATCCTAATGCGAGCATTTTATTATCTTCCTTTTATAAGGCTTGGATGAATGCGGCGGACAAAGGCGAGTTAAACAAAGCCCGTTCTCAATATCAAATTGCCACAACTCGCAATCCACCTAAGCCTCTAATGCATTCGACCACCACTACTCCTCCTAATGGTCAAAACAAAGAAGTGAGGAGAAAATTGGACTTCTCATCTCCTAAGGCGCGTTCGAAGTAATCCAAAAGCAAAGCTCCTTCCAAACCCGCACAAAAAGGCGTTATAATCAAGGAACCTTCGCAACAAACCCGAAAAAGGACTCTAACAAAAGCTTCGGAAAAAGGAAAAAGGGTTTAAAAGGCTCATATTCCCAAATTGAAGAACAATGTATGGGTCAAGAAGAACAATGTAGGGGAGAGTTCTAAGGTTTCTAAAAATACTGCAATGGAAACTACTCCTCCATTATCCGTGACAATCGAGAATATAGTGAAGCCTTAGAATGTTACACAATTTTATTATGTTGTTTTTTAGTAAAGTGTAATCACTACTATGCCTCTTTTTTTTGCTTTACAATTTAGTTCAACAATGTCCTTTCTATTTATTTTTTTGAATAAAATAAAATGAGCTTGATATTTCGATATGTTGATATGACCGAATCTTATTGATTGCGTACGTATTCGCATCACGAAATCAGGTCATTGCGTAATTCTTTTTTCTTTATATATATATATTTTTTATTTTTTTCTTTAACTCCTTAGGTAAAATTTAAATGAAAAAATTTAATCAAACTTTGTTTAATGGAGAGTTAAATCAATGTTTAATTTTTTTTATTTTCCGAGTATATGTTTATGTTTATGAAACGCCCTTCTTTCATTGTAAGTAGAAGTTACAACTTCGTTTAAACAAAAAATTTCGGGTTCTCAGTTTGACAGTCAGGTGGCGCGCGCAACATCTGAGGTTGTGCAGGCATGTCGCGCGCAACTTAATCAGTTGCGCATGGTATCCGCGCGCAACTATTCTAGTTGCGCGCGACACCTGTACTACGAGTGTTTCGAAATTTTTTTTTTGATTTTGTGCTATTTACCCCCCTCAAGTGTGAATATTTTTATTCGTGAAGTTCGGAGAAAATCTGAACACTTAGAATGGTTTATTATTCTTGAATTACCCCCCAAGTGTTATGTATTTTATCGTGTTGTTCAATAAAATGCATAACACTAAGAATATTTTAGTTGAATGCTAATTTAAAGTTGGTTGTATGAATAAACGAGTAATCCGAATTTCATCTCCTCCAATGTCCATTAATCTGACGGCTCCTCCTGATAGGATTTCAATCACGCGGTAGGGATCGACTCAATTAGGTTTAAGTTTTCCTCTTGGATCAGTAGGTGGACTCCTAACCTCCTTTAGTACAAAGTCACCTTCTTTTATTTTTCTAGGTTTTACCCTTTTATTAAAATGAACGCGCAAAGCGCCTTTGGTGGACTTGTACATGATGCAAAGCTCTTAATCGTCGTTCATCGAGCAATAAGAGCTCTTCATACCTCGCTCTTACCCATTCAGCTTCCGGTAGCTTACTTTCGAGTACGATGCGTAGGGATGGTATTTCCAGTTCGACTGGTTGAAGTGCGTCCATTTCGAAAAATAAGGAGTATGGAGTTACCCCTATTGATGTTCGTATAGATGTTTTATAACCCCATAGTGCAAAGTGTAGTTTATTCGGCTAGTCTTTATAATTTTCTGCCATTTTCTTAATGATGACTGTAATATTTTTATTTGCCGATTCTACAGCTCCATTCATTTGAGGTCTGTATGAGATGAGTGATGATGTTTTACTTTATAACGAGTTAAGAGGGTCTCAACTTCAGCTTTGAATTGTGATCCCTGATCACTAATAAGTTCGTGTGGAACTCCATATCTACAAAATATGTTTCGTTCGAGAAACTTTGCGACATGTTTAGAAGTGATATTAACGTAAGAAGCAGCCTCAATCCACTTAGTGAAGTAGTCGATGGCTTCTAATACTTACTCGTACCCTCCTGCTCCTGTTGGAAAGACCTTTCCAATTATATCAATTCCCCAAGTTGAAAAGGGCCAAGGGGAAGTGAGATTATATAGTTCAGATGGTGGAAGGTTTTGTAAATTAGCAAACATTTGGCACTCTAGACATTTCTTGACATATTGTATGCAATCATGTTCCATAGTGGACCAATAATACCCTTGTCATGAAATTATTTTTGCGAGAATTTTACCATTCATGTGAGGTCCACAAACACCTTTGTGAGTAATCTCCATAAGGCGTGTGGTTTCGGGTTGGTCTATACATAACAAACTTTGACCATTAGGTCCTTTTTTGCATAATTGACCATTTAATAGACCGTATTGAGCCGCAAGTGTGCGTAAGGCTCGTTGGTCTTTCGATGAAGTATTTTCGGGATATGTGCCATGAGTAATATATTTGAGGATATGATCATACCAAGGATTGTTTCCTTCGATGCCATTTATTTCCTCTATTGCGTTACAATATGATAATTCTTCTCTTTTTAAGTGATCTGGAATGTTGATCATTCAGGCTAATTTTTCTAGCAAACCGGCAAATTGATTATCATCCCTAGGGAGATATTTGAAGTCAATATGTTCAAAATGCTCGATGAGTTGCTCTAGGTGTGCTTGGTATAATATCATTGTGGAGGTCTTTATTTTCCATTTTTTCAGTATGTGATTTATAATCAAACAAGAATCTCCATATACCTCTAATTTTTGCACACCTATGCTAGCTGTTGCTTCTAATCCAATAATGCACGCTTCACATTCTGCGGCATTATTAGTAACCTCAAAGTCTAATTTTACAGAGATTGGAGTATGTGCTCCCTCTGGACTTAAGAGTAACACTCCTACGCCACATCTTATTTGGTTGGATGCACCATCAAAGTACATTACCCATTTGTCATCTTGTGTCATGATATCTCTTCATCCGGAAGATGAGTAGTTTCTGCATGACTTGTTTGAATTGGATGTTGAGCCATAAAGTCGGAAATTACTTTTCCTTTCATTGATTTTTCTGGAATATATTTTAACTCAAATTCGGCCAACATCACCAACCATTTGGATATTCTTCCTTGCATAGGTGGTTGTTCAAACAAATACTTTATCGGATTTTGTTGAGAAATCACATGAGTGGTGTGTGGTAGAAAACAATATCGTAATTTTTTAGTTGCCCACACTAATGCTAGACTCGTCTTTTCTAGAGTGCTATTTTTTGTTTCATATTAGATGAATTTTTTACTTATGTCATACATTGCACGCTCGACTTTTTCTACCTCTTGTGCTAACATGGCTCCTGTGGCCGTGTCTGTAACTGTTATGTATAGCCTGAGAGGTAGTTTGGGTACTGGTGGTGCTAAAATTGGTGGACTTTTGAGATAATCTTTGATTTTCTCAAAGGCCTTTTGGCATTGATCGTCCCATTCATGTTTTTCTTCTTTTTTCAATTTTTTGAATATTGGCTCACGAGTCGTAGTCAATTTTTTCATAAACCGACTAATGTATTGCAATTTGCCAAGGAACCCCCTAATTTCTTTTTTTGTTTGAGGGGGAGGCATGTCAACAGTTGCCATTATTTTAGAGGGATCAATCTCAATACCACGAGTGCTTACTACGAATCCGAGTAACTTGCTAGAAGTTACCCCGAAGGCGCATTTTTGTGGATTTAATCGCATGTTATAATCTTTTATGCGAGTGAAAAATTTGCGTAAAGCTTTTATATGTCCCATTCTATCTTTGGACTTTACGATCATATCATCCACATACACTTCTATTTCTTTATGCATCATACCATGCAAGAGAGTCGTGGTCGTTCTTTGGTACGTAGCTCCTCCATTTTTTAAATCAAATGGCATGACTGTATAGCAATACGTCCCCCAAGGGGTGATAAAGCATGTCTTTTCTTCGTCTTCTTTTGCCATTAAAATTTGGTTGTAAACTGCGTATCCATCCATAAAGGATAACGTCGCATGTTCAGCTGTGTTATCTACCAATATATATTTATGTGGTAGAGGAAAATCCTCTTTAGGGCTAGCTTTATTAAGGTCCCTAAAGTCGACACACATGCAAACTCGTCAATCCTTTTTAGGGACTGGGACGATATTCGCTACCCATTCTGGGTAATTACATACGCGAATGAAACCTGCGTCCAATTATTTTTGTATTTCTTCTTATATTTTTAGTGCGACGTTAGGTTTCATTCGTTGAAGTTTTTGTTTTACTGGTTTAGAGGTAGGGTTCAAGGGAATAGTATGTTCCTCGATTTCCCTATCTATTCCAGGCATGTCTTTGTATGACTAAGAAAACACGTCTTCGAATTTTTTGAGCGTCGATATGAGGGTCGATCGCTCTTCCGGATTTAGAGTTAAGCCAATTTTGACTTCTCTTTTGTTTTCATTAGTTCCTATATTGATTGTTTCAGTTTCTTCAATGATAGTGTTCTTTTGTTCTCGTTCGTTCATTAGGTTAACCAACTTATTAATGTTATCATCTTCATTAGATTGATTATTATAGCATTCAAAAGATTCAAAAGAAGGCAAATACTTGGAAATAGAGCTCAAATTATTAGAATAAAAAAAAAGTACATTAAGAGAAGAATCCTTTTTGGGATCTTCATCCTTAGAACTAGAAAATAAAGACTCAGTCATGGCCACAAGGCCTAAATTTTCAGCTTCCCTAGAGTCTATAATAAATTCGTCGTCCGAATCTTCAAACATCTTCCCTTCGCCTGTGACGATTTCCAGGCTATCGCCTTTGTGATTGGTCCATTTGAAAGATTTCTTCCATCCATGCTCCAAGGTTTCATTAGAAGGGGTGATCAATGAAGTTGGGTCAAAAGCTTCATCCTGGATGGCATTTTGATTGGTCATTGTAGCGACATGATTTTTCTCTAGTCTAAATAGCAACTTGAATGCTTGCCTATCATAGCACCCTGGAGTTGGGTACTTTGATTTAACGATACTAAAATCATCATCAAAGAAGTAGCAATCGTGAAATATTTCGAATCCAGGCTTCTTGATTCCTTCCCAAACCAGTGGTTCTGGAAAGTCATAGCATGGGTAGTCTTCTCCCTCCTTAATGAATTGTCCATTAAGGGTTTGTTGATAGTATGGGAGTAAAGTGATTATCCCCTTGTTGTTGTCATCTCTACGTGCCTTTCTTTTCACATCGTGAGATTTCAATTCTTCTTTAGTTGGTTTGTATCCCAATCCAAAGGTGAAGCTTTTCTTTGGGATAGGAAGTAAGAAAGAATTCTTCATTCCTATTCCCAAAGGCATCCCAGGAAAGTGACTACTCTTGAATAAGATGTTGTTTATTATCTGGGTGGAATATGGATCAATATTGAAAGGTTCTTCCAAGTCTTCTTCCATTTCTATTATGAAGATTGGCTCCGTGGCGAATCCCCACATGTCCTCTTCATCAATGTCATGGTTTATTTATAGGAGTGATTGATCGTTTATTGCTATTTTTAGTGGAGAAGAATGTATAGTCATAGGTAGCCCTTGATAGTTCATCATTTGATGAAGTTAGGATGGTATTGCACCAAGCTCATGTATCCAAGGACGTCCAAGTAGAAGGTTGAATGTAGGTTTTATGTCCATGACATGGAATTCAACCATCATTTGTATTGGGTCTGTGGTAATTGGTAGCTTAACAGTTCCACAAACTGATCTTCTCAAGTTGTCATAGGCCGTAATGCTTTGTGTTGTTGATTGAAAAACTTTTTCTGGATTAAGGCCTAATTATTTTGCAGTTCGCAATGGGCATACGTTTATAGCTAATCTATTGTCTACCAAAGTTAGAGGGATGTTATATCCCTTGCACCCCACAGTTAAGTATAATGCATTGTTGTGGGTAGTGTCTTTTGCAGGCAAACCATCATTATTGAAAATGATTGACTTGTCAGATATCTCGATAGTAAGCAAGCTAACGAGATCTTGAGGGGTTGTGTCCGTGCTTACACACAAAGCCGTTAGAGTGTTCATAAGGGAATTCCTATGTTCTTTAGAAGTACTTAGGAGTTCCCAAATGCTAACATTTGCCTTGGATTGGTAAATTTGTTTAACCAATGGATCTTCCACCTCAAGAGGAGGTGATATTGTATTTTGTACTTGACTTAATTTTGCGTGGTCGAAGATCCATTTGGTGGTGGTGTCTTGTAAATTTGTCCAGAACGAGTTAAATGATCTATCTCGTTTGGATTAGTTGTAGGACTTATGAACCAACTTTCTTCTAGAGGCTTTGAGCGTGCCTCCATTTCAAGATGTTCCATGAGTTGAGCTTGATGCCATTGTTCATCCAAGGAGAGATTTGATAAGTCTTGTAACTTCCCCAAGAAATGATCTCAATCAAGCGCTCCATTTGTTTCATTTTGTAAACAAGATGGAGGTGGGACGGCGGCATACTTAGAGATATATAAGTCTTGAAAGTCGTCGTCCCATAGCCCACATACTTCATTAGTTGCCCCTATGAGTATTGTGGATAGAGGTTCTCCTATAGGTGTGATGTAGTTCAATGGATTGAACGTATCGCTTCCCATATGGTCCTCATCAATGTGAAACACCCCCAAGGGGGACGCATTATTGTTTGGTTTAGGCGTGGGAATTCTCCCACCGTCTACCAAATCCTGTATTTAATGTTTTAAGACAAAGCAACGTTCAGTGTCGTGTCCATTGCCTCTATGATAAGCACAATAAGCATTACCATACCAATTAGAAAACCTTCTTTCTGGTGGAGTGGGTGGTATTGGTCCTGTTGGTGCATGTAAACCTTTTTCGTTTAATTTTTCTAACAATTCTTTATAGATTACAGGAAATGGAGTAAATTTTCTTTCTTTTGTCCATCTTTTCCTAGGATCATTATATTGATTTGTGTTATGGTATTGCGTGGAGGTCGCAAATACATCAATAAAGGATGATGAGCCATCATTCCCCTTCTTGTAATTATTTTTAGGTTGATGATGATGAGGCTTATTTGCTTTTTCTTTAGCAAGATCATCTTCAATCCTAGTAGCCACGGAATAGACCTTTTGGAAAGTGTCTAAACCAAGGTAACGTAGATGCTTGTTGTACTTTTCATGACAATTGTCAATAAACTTTTGTACTAGCTCGAGTTCGGGCGGCCTTTGGGCAAGGTGGGCCGCCTTTTCTCGCCATCTACCATAGCAAGCAAGGAAACCTTCATCGTCACCTTGCTTAAGCATTTCGAGTTCACGTAGAGTGGACTTGAACTCTACGTTACTCTCATATTGGGTAATGAAAGCAGAAACTATATCTTCCCATGTTGCTTTGAATTTTGGGTCTAGCCCATAGTATCACTCTTTTGCGGTTGGGTCTAGAGACAAGGGGAAAGTCAAAGCGTAAAGCTTAGGATCGACCCCCTTTAGTGCCATGGTGCCAGTAAAACACATTAAATGATTTTGAAGATTATTGATCACCTTGAATATTGATTAGTCCATAGCTACGAACTTTTCCGGCAAAGGAAGTCCTGCGGGAGGAGCAAACTTTTCTGCGTCAAAGTACTTGTTCCCCATTGTAGAACGAAGAACCAGCTTCTCTAACGACTTTTCTTTGATGGATAATTGCTCCATCTTTTATTGTAAGGCTAAAGCTTCAGCATTTTTCAACTAGCCTTTTCAATTTTCTTAATTCTCTTTTCCTCGGCTTCTTGAGCCTTTTCAATTTTCTTAATTCTCTTTTCCTCGACTTCTTGAGCCTTTTCATCTCTCAAATGAAGAATCTCATCTTGAAGTTCTTGAATGGTAGACATCATTATTGGAGTAGGACTAGTTGTCAAATGAGAATGGTTTGAAAGGGTTGGATCTTTAGGTGGTAAACGTAGAAGGCGAGCGCCCGGGATTCTTCTTTCCCAAGATTGGAAACCGGCCCTAAAGAAGTACAAAAGGATAAGTAAACCAATATGCTTGCTTAGAAGGGGAATAAGGAAAAGAAAAAGAAAAAAAAAAGAAAATAACGCAAGATATATTCAAACAGATAACATTGCCCCCAACAATTCTTGAATAAAGATATTGTTTTAACGAATCAACTTGTTTTTTGCAAAATCAAAACTGATTCGTACAGTGGGTGCACACAATTTTCTTGCATACAATGGGTTCGCGCCACCTGTTCGTATGACTTTTTTAAGTTCGAGCCTTTTTTCTGTTTTCCCTTCTTTTTTTTACATCGTTCTTTTTTTTGTTCGTTTGTTTTTTTTTTATGTTACCTGTTGAATATGACTCTATATAACGAAGAGACGACTTTGTAATTGGGAACCTAGACAAAGCTAAAAAGAAGAAAGAACTCTATCCTAACACGTTGCATATAGTCATGTAATCACATAAGCATGCCACAAGTTATAATCCACATATTGCCATTCTAAGGTCGAAAAGGCTTGGGTGTCCAAGGTACCATATCTTAAGAAACGACGCACAAATCAATCACTCAACGAGTTGACTGATGACATCGCTCTCCATACGTTTTGTTGGTGATATGGGTGGGATGATTGTTATTGATTTCGGGATAGAAGTCTGGTGTTGGCAACCCCTAGTCAATGAGCTAATCCCCATGGTTTAAGTGTGTTATACTTATGCATGATGCAATGTTGCTTGTTTGACTTTTAGTTTTGTGCAAAAGGAAGATATTATGCGTTCAAGTCTCGCTCTCTAACTAGAGATTATCCAAGTTAGCTCTCGTTACAACCCATAAGTAACTTTGTTTTGGATACCTTGGACCATAACTACAAACTAATCATGTAACCTCTAAGTCCCCAATGGAGTCGCCACTATAAGAAGGGTGTTCCCATCGTAGGGGATCCTTCTCCTTAGATGTCCATGGCCCTTTAAAGCCTAGGACTTTACACTTGTTAGGGTGTATTAGGATTTGAATTCCTGACTGTTTGGGAGACCTTTGAATTAGAGATGATTCTATCATATACGCTTTTTTGTAAGATACAAGTAGGAGTTGCCAGTGAGTTTTAGGAAAAACCCACAAACCTCGTTCATGCATTTCTCCCAAGTAGAGTTCAAGGGATATTTAACATGAATCATAAGTTTAACCACACCCAAATTGGTCTAGAAAACCAGAAATGAGTTCGAGAGCGAGGGTACTAAGATAACGTTCCCTTAAGAGGGGAATTGCGATCCTAGCCCTACTGCGGCCTCTACTAGCTCTTCCTTTGCACAATTTCATTGCCAAACAATATATGCAACGTGATACCTAAAAACTATGTTAATTGATTTTATTTACACACATTAATTCACATAGGAATTACATCGTAAGGTTGTTATTCTTATTTAATCAAATTCGTGAAAAGAACAATAAAATAAACAATATTAGCCTTGACTTAGGTGATCAACCAACAATTATTTTATTCAATTCTAATCTTGATAAACAAAAGAATACTATGTGAAATCAATTAATTTATTATTTTAAGGAGATTAAACAACACTAATTAATTAATTAATTAAAGTTCTTTTAAACAATAAAAATTAAGGTGATTTAACTAAGTGCTCGGGAATTTACTACTTCTCTTTGCTAGATATCCGTTTAGAACCTCCACCGTAGTAACAAAATATCGAAAAGGGTGAGTGTTTAGGACAAGAGGGTATGGATGCAAAAGTTCACAAGTATTCTGCCAGAGTTTAGGTTAATTTTCTGTGTCTTGAAGCCTCGGATTAGGGTATTATTTATAGGGAATGATTAGGTTTAGGATTTAGAGCATTCTTCCGCAGCAGGTGTCGCGCGTAACTGAGTAGGTTGCGTGCGGCTGTCGCGCACAAGTGAATAGGTCGGGCGCGGTATACGCGCGCAACTATTTGTCTTGCTCGTAGCTCTATGGTAAGATTTGATTTTCCAATATTTTAATATTTTGAATCTTACGCGAGCGCATCTCTGAAAGTTGCGCGCGACTGCTGAGCGCGACTTTGTGAAATGCGCACGATATTTTCCGCGGCAACTTTTATTTTAACCTAGACGCTCCTAAATCCGTCATTTTTGGGTTTTAAGCACGGGCTTAAGCCTAATTATGATCGGGTTTAGTTAATTTTGACCTTGTGTTGGCCTTGTTCTTTTATCTAGGCTAGTCTTTTGTGTTTTGTGGCTTAACTAGTTGTCCATAAGCATTCTTTACTTTTATCCAACACGAACATGGTTTTCTTTATCGTCATTGCACTTCTTGTCGAGACAGGAGGCTAAAAGTAGATGTCTACAGTTAGCCCCCACTTTGATCGAGTCTAGAATAGACGATGATCAAAGTAGTCAAGGAAAAATCCGAGACTCATTATGCGAAGTTCTCCAAGGTTAGAGAATATTTAAGTAAGGTTTAAGGATGTCGAAACAGTCCTTGGTTCGCTAAGTGTTTGAAACAAATAACTATTAAGGCTAGAAAAAGTTTCACCTAGTCTTAATGCGCTAAAGAATCTAGATTGATCCATTGCAACTGTAGAACGCTTTATCAAGTAAAGGTGTTCTGGGTGATGTCAAGTCATGAGAAGAGATCGGTTTTTAAAAGAATAAAAGGGGATGATTTCCTCCCAATCATGTCATCGTTGGTCTAAAGTCCCTGGATATGTCATTGAAACTTTAGCCTGACTTTAACAAAGTAAAAAAATGAAAAGGGGTTTTCGATATGCGAATCGAAAAGGGGTCCGGTATTCGAGTCGGATGTCCACAAGATAGAAAAACATGCCTCAGGACAGGAGGCATATATCCAAATCTAGTGAGATAGAAGAAAGTCAGCAACTCTCTCAACAGTTTTGTCCACAAGATGAGTACATGTGTCTCAAGACTGGGGGCACGTGAATACATGGGTGCGACATCGTTCCGTCGCTCTTTATACAGAAGGTGGACGAACACCCTAACTGTCCGATAAGTTAGTAAGCTCACTAACTACCGTATTTGCTTCCCTTCACGAAGTGCCTGTTCCTGAAGGTTCGGCGCGCCTGTCGACTTGTAAGCTAACGCCTACAGTAAATAGTCTACCTTTTAGTTCCGAGAGGTAGATCTCGCAAAGCTAGGGCTGTGGTGAAATTTTACGCAACACCTACGCCGTACAATTTTACGATGTACGCTACGCCACTTGCATTTTTACGCTGCATGAAAACGCCTTCCTTTTGCTTCGTACGTGAAAAAGAATAAAACCCGAACACTTATATCGTCAATACAATAAAATGACAAACCAGTCAATGGGTGCTTTTACGTAAAGCACCACCACGGAACGTCTTAAGGCACGCTTACGAAACACATTCAAAACGTATGCTTGGGGAAGGCACAAAGCACGGTGTGCATGCAAAGATGATGCAAAAATCTATCAAAGAAGAAAATAAACTACAAATGCAAAGCAATTTAAAAAGGATTTTGATAATTCGCGTGCTATTACGTTTAATAACGAGCGAAAACCGTTGAAAAATGATCAAACAGATCAAAATCCGGACAACGGTCATTTTAGTGACAAGTATCCGCGCGCAACTCAGTAGGTCGCGCTGGCCAGGCGTGCGCATCTTTCTGAGTTGCGCTCGTGTGTCACGCGCAACTTCTGAAGTTGCGCGCGACATTCAATTCAGCAAAAAGAAAATCGCAGCAGCGATTTTTCATTTCGCTTTCTCTCTCTTTCCTTCCTCCATTTTCGCCCCTTTCTCTCTCTATAAAGCTTGGATTATCGTGATTTTTGAAGCTAAAGGAAACAAATTTTGTTCTTAATTCATTTTTGCCATAATCTAATGTAAGTCTTTTGCCATTTTTTGCTCTTTTTTGGCTGAATTCGAACGATTTTCGAATCCTTAAACCCCTAATTTTCGAATTTGGGGTTTTTCAATTTCTTCCATTATTCTTGAAATTGTTTGTTCTATGCTGTCATTCTATTCTTAAGGAGTGTTTTGCAACAAATTTCATGAAAAAATGGTTAAGTATTGAACCTTGTATGAGCATTTCTTCGTTTAAGTTCGTTCTTGCCTTTTTTTGCTTGAATTCTGCTCGAATTTGTTTTTTTCTTGCTCATTTTGGTTATACTTGTTGATTATGAAGTAGATTATAGTATTAGAACTAACATTACTTTCATAATTCGTATTTTGTAAATTTTGAAATTGAAAAATGGCGCGAAGTATGTACTTAGTTTGTTTTTGCCATATTCGAACTTCAAGATTGTTTGGTAGACGATAATTGCGTTTTGTTGTTACTACTATTCGCCTGAAAATAATTGATTCCTTGAGATTTTGAAATATAATCTCTTGAATACTTAGTTGAAACTGGTATAGGATGGCTTTTGTGGATGTTTGAAAGCCCCCATTTACTGAGTTTAATTGTAGGATCGTATCCCCCAAGCATGGGTGGCATTCGATTTTCGTGTTTTATCCTATCGGTAGCCGTTATGCTGCCGAAATAGATATAGAACACGTTTATTAGCTTAGTTTAGAAATTAAACTAATAGAGAAACCTCGTTTATCATAGCATGGACTCGCCTCCATTCGTCGATGCTTAGGAGATTTTAGTAGGTCCTGACGAGGTAGTTTGCCCTCGAAAGAGGATGACCTGGCCTCGTGAGGAGGTTCGAGAGCGACGTGTCGCTGCTGATTGGTGTTGCCAGGAGGATGTGGTCTGGGAGGCTCCTCCCAACTGCGACCCTAAGGTCCTTAAGTGGGACCCAGACCATAACGTCTTAGTTCGAGGGTGGCGTGGCATCGTGAGTTTCTTACGCCTATTTTTCTTTCCCTCTTTTCTTTTGGGAACCTTCTTTTATTATCTTGGTTCTTCTTTTATTTTTTTAGAGTAAGTCTAGCATGAGACTGTACGGTTCTGGTGACTTGCGGACCCGTTTTAGGAGCTTACCCGACGTGGCAAGGGACATTGTGGAGCTTTCCGGGATAGGTCGCGCGCTGGCGGCTCTTCGGGACTTGTCGAGTCAGTCTGCTTCGTCAGCTTTCCTTCGCGGATTGCTGGAGTTTTGTTGGGATTCCACCAACACTTTTTACTTTCTGTGGGGAGAGATGACGGTCACCCCATACGAACTCTCTAATATTACGGGTTTCCCTTTTGTAGGCGAGTCTGTAGTTATTGAGACCGTAGCGGGGTCGGACTCGAGACTGAGGGACCTCGTGGGGGATCGTCTAGCGGCGGTCCTTCATGTGTATCCTCAGACTTGTCCGTACTCGATTCTTGCCGACGAGTTGTCTGCTGATGAGGTTGATCAGCAGTGCACACCTGAGCAGCTGATTCGGATATACATTGCCCACATTTTTTCCGTCACTCTCTTGAGTGATCGGGGAGAGCGTTTCCCTATCGGGTAACTTACTTGCCTCTAAGACTTGGGGCAGGTAAGTAGCCTGAACTAGGCAGAGGTGTCGTATGCCCGTATGCTTAGAGCTATGGGCAAGGCGACCCGGGTAGTGGATCCTGCGGCAGCTATTGAGGTGCCTCGGATTTTTCTTACATGGCATGGTCGTATCCTTGAGGTATGTACCTTTAAATTTTCCTTTTAACTCATATATACATTTTTTTTCTTTCTAAACCATTTTTCTTTTTGTTTAGGCTTGGGGATAATCGTACCTGCCTTTCTTAGCCCCTCAGGGTGCTCGGGGCTGCTTGCTTTCCTATCGGCCATCGACTGGCCATGGTTAAGGAGAAGCGAGTTACTTCAGCCGGCGACTTTCGCCAGAGGAAACTTTCGGCGACTCATACGTTGGTGAGTTTTGACAACACATGTATATCTCTTTTCTTTTTTATTTTGTTTTGATGATTTTCATGTGATTGTATTAGATCGATCTCCATCCTTGGAGATTGATTCTGGAAATCCTGAGGATATCCAGTCTGGCATGGTTCATTGCCAGTTCCGGGCTCTTTACTCGGGACTTCCAGTGCTGCAGAGGACGGACGCTTGGTTTTCAGGCGAGCGCGTTCTCTAGCAGCATTCGTCAGAGGAGCTTGTAGTCCCTATGGATCCTCCGGTCCTGATGCTACGTCCGGATTTGCTGTCGACCAAGGATCGAGCTCAGGCGATCCTTGGTTATCCAGCGGATCAGCTGGTGTTGCCGGATGCTTCCTATCCGGCTTTTATTGCATCCAGGCTGACTCCTTTCCCAGCTTTTGTTCCAGTTAGTATCTCGATTCTCTCTTTTTTTGTTTATATATTTTTTTTCGGAACTTCGACCCTCTTTTTTTATCGTTTTATTTTTTTTTATATTTTTTTGCGGGTCGAGCTAGGTGGACTTTGTCATGCCGTGATCATCGGATGATTGCGGTAAGTTTTATTTATATATATTTTTTTGACGAAGTTATTACATTGCATGTATTAATCTTCGATTTGGGATTTTACAGGATGTACAGCGGCCGTCTAGCAGTCGCAGAGCACCCTGAGCCCTTTTGTAGACATTTTATTTTTATTATTTTTTAGGAAAAATTGTACATAGATTTCTTGTTTTTGTTGTACATATGACACACATTTTTTTTTGTATATGTCATATTATTATTATTTTTTGTTTCCATGTGCACTTAAAAAAAACAAAAAATTTTCCGAGGGGGGGAAAGGGTTCCCGACTTACCCCCCTCGAAAAAATAACAAAAGAAAGAAAAGAAAAGGAAAGAAAGAGAGAAAAAGGAAAAAAAAAAAAAGAAAAAAAACAGGAAAAAAAAAAGAAAACAAGAAAAAACAAAAAGAAAATAAAAAATAAAAAAATAATAAAAAAAAAGGAAAGAAAGAACACAGGAGTTAGCAAAAGGCAAGAATATTATTAGTCTTAAGATTTCGTTAAGATTTTTGTTATTATGTAAGTCAAATTACGGAAATAATCCTAAACCACATGTCGCGACAGAGGAGACGCGCGCATCTGAAGGAGTTGCGCGCGGATGTCGCACGCAACTTCATGAGTTGCGCGCGCCACCTGTTTCTGAACTTTCCTTTGGGCGAAAATTGCCGAAAATTTGCCCCTCTTGGGTCTATTTAAGCATGGCTTCGTATAGGGTTATGATCATCTCGCATACATTCGCTTAGTAATTTTATAAAAACTAAAAGAAATAATCTCTCTAAATTCTTATTTTCTTCTTCTCTCTCTTTTTTTTTAATATTGAACAATGGTAAAAAATTTTGAACAACGATTAAAGCAATGGGTCACCTCCCTTTCAAACGAGGACAAACTAGCTTTAAAAACTTATCACCTAGATCATATCCTCTATTGAACTATATGCAATTAGTGATTAATTTTGACTTCCTTCATGCCGCGGTTAACCATTGGGATTCCAACCACCATCATTTCTTATTTAAAGGGGACGAAAATATTCCCCTTCCTGGTGAGTTTGAGGCCTTGTTAGGCTTCCCTACAAATACTCTCCCCATGACTTATTCGCCTCCATTGTCAGATCCCAAACCTGTATTCCAAAGATTTTTCGGCTTGTCTGACAACGACATGACTAATATTGGAACTGATGAAGGCGTGAATTTAATTCAATTTATTGAACATTTCGTCGCCCCTCGTGACAACATGACTAAACAAAGCTTTAAAATTCGTGCTTTATGTTATTGTATTGTTGTCAACTATTTACTTAGGACAGGCAAAGAATATGGAGACTATTCCATGGTGTCTGTAGTTGAGCAAATAGAGGGATGTCATTCACCTGCTCCTTTGGCTTTGGCGGAAACCATTCTATGCTTGAATCGCCTTAAAGGAGATCCTAACGAAATTGGCTTCACGGGGAGTCCACTCTTATTACACGTAAGTTTTTTTTTCGTATTTTGAGCGCATGTTAAGGAGTTGCGCTGGCACTGCCAACGCAATCTCCTATGCTGAGCAGGGATGGCGTGCGCAACTTCTTAAGATGCGCGCGCCACCTGCTCGTGTAAAATCGCAAACAGATTTTTTTTTTACTTATTTTCAGATTTGGCTCATGGAGCGTTTGCGAATAGTCGACCAGCCACAAAACATTGAGGCCAACAGAGTGCGAACATTCCCTAGACGTCGAATACTTTACAAGCATAAGAATGAAGAAGAGTGGACGTCGTTCTTTTGTCACGGGGTTCCTAACATACGCTTCGTGATTCCTTAGTGGAACATAAATAGTATGGTTGGGAGTTGTCACAATTGCCCTTACATTAGGCTTTTAGGCCTATCTAGCGCTACTTACATCTTTCCTTGCAAGGTAAAGAGACAATATGGGATGAAACAGATTATACCCCTGCAAGATTGTGACGCACCCAAGGATGTGTCTTTTAGACCCGAGCGAATTTTCCGTTGGATAGAGTATTGGTCAAGTCTTCCAAGATGGGTAGTACAAAATTCTACTGCGAGCATTGTATTATCTTCCTTTTATAAGGCTTGGATGAATGCAGCGGACAAGGGCGAGTTAAACAAAGCCCGTTCTCAATATCAAATTGCAACAACTCGCAATCCACCTAAGCCTCTAATGCATTGGACCACCATTACTCCTCCTAGTGGTCAAAACAAAGGCGCGTTCGAAGGAATCCAAAAGGAAAGCTCCTTCCAAACCCGCTCAAAAAGGTGTTATAATCAAGGAACCTTCGCAACAAACCCGAAAAATGACTCTAACAACAGCTTCATAAAAAGGTAAAGGGTTGAAAAGGCTCCTATTCCCAAATTAAAGAACAATGTATGGGTCAAGAAGAAGAATGTAGGGGAGAGTTCTAAGGTTTCTGAAAATAATGCGATGGAAACTACTCCTCCATTATCCGTGACAATCGAGGATATAGTGAAGCTTTAGAATGTTACACAATTTTATTATGGTTTTTTTTTTTTTTGAATAAAGTGTAATCACTACTACTATGCCTCTTTTTTTTGCTTACTACGTATCCGAGTAACTTGCCATAAGTTACCCCGAAGGCGCATTTTTGTGGATTTAATCGCATGTTATAATCTTTTATGAGAGTGAAAATTTTGCGTAAATATTTTATATGTCCTACTCTATCTTTGGACTTTACGATCATATCATCCACATACACTTCTATTTCTTTATGCATCATATCATGCAACAGAGTCGTAGCCATTCTTTGGTACGTATCTCCTGCATTTTTTAAACCAAATGGGATGACTGTATAGCAATACGTCCCCCAAGGGGTAATAAAGCATGTCTTTTCTTCGTCTTCTTTTGCCATTAAAATTTGGTTGTAATCTGCGTATCCATCCATAAAGGATAACGTCGCAGGTTCAGCCGTGTTATCTACCAATATATCAATATGTGGTAGAGGAAAATCGTCTTTAGGGCTAGCCTTATTAAGGTCCCTAAAGTCGACACACATGCAAACTCGTCCATCCTTTTTAGGGACTGGGACGATGTTCGCTACCCATTCTTGGTAATTACATACGCGAATGAAACCTGCGTCCAATTGTTTTTGTACGTCTTCTTTTATTTTTAGTGCGACGTAAGGTTTCATTCGTCAAAGTTTTTGTTTTATTGGTTTAGGGGTAGGGTTCAAGGGAATGGTATGTTCCGCGATTTCCCTATCTATTCCAGGCATGTCCTTGTATGACCAAGCAAACACGTCTTCAAATTTTTTGAGCGTCGATATGAGGGTCGTTCGCTCTTCCGGATTTAGAGTTAAGCCAATTTTGACTTATCTTTTGTTTTCATTAGTTCCTATATTGATTGTTTCAGTTTCTTCAATGATAGGGTTCTTTTGTTCTCGTTCGTTCATTATCAACCTACTTATTAATGTTATCATCTTCATTAGATTGATTATTATAGCATTCAAAAGATTCAAAAGAAGGCATATACTCGGAAATAGAGCTCATACTATTAGAATCAAAAGAAAATACATTAAAAGAAGAATCCTGTTTGGGATCTTCATCCTTAGAACTAGAAAATAAAGACTCAGTAATGGCCACAAGGCCTAAATTTTCAGCTTCCCTAGAGTTTATAATAAATTCGTCGTCCGATTCTTCAAACATCTTCCCTTCGCCTATGACGATTTCCAGCCTATCGCCTTTGTGATTAGTCCATTTAAAAGATTTCTTCCATCCACGCTCCAAGGTTTCATTAGAAGGGGTTATCAATGAAGTTGGGTCAAAAGCTTCATCCTGGATGGCATTTAGATTGGTCATTGTAGCGACATGATTTTGCTCTAGTTCAAATAGCAAGTTGAATGCTTGCCTATCATAGCACCCTGGAGTTGGGTACTTTGTTTTAACGATACTAAAATCGTCATCCAAGAAGTAGCAATCGTGAAATATTTCAAATCCAGGCTTCTTGATTCCTTCCAAAACCAATGGTTCTGGAAAGTCAGAGCACGGGTAGTCTTCTCCCTCCCTAATGAATTGTCCATTAAGGGTTTGTTGATAAGATGGGAGTAAAGTGCTTATCCCCTTGTAGTTGTCATCTCTACGTGCCTTTCTTTTCGCATCGTGAGACTTCAATTCTTCTGTAGTTGGTTTGTATCTCAATCCAAAGGAGAAGCTTTTCTTTGGGATAGTAAGTAAAAAAGATTTCTTCATTCCTATTCCCAAAGGCATCCCAGGAAAGTAACTACTCTTAAATAAGATGTTGTTTACTATCTGGGTGGAATATGGATCAAGCTTAAAAGGTTATTCCAAGTCTTCTTCCGTTTCTATTGTGCAGATTGGCTCCGCGGCGAATCCCCACATGTCCTCTTCTTCATTATCATGGTTTATTTCTAGGAGTGACTGATCGTTTATTGTTATTTTTAGCGGAGAAGCATGTATAGTCATAAGAAGCCCTTGATAGTTAAACCTAATCATTTGATGAAGTGAGGATGGTATTGCACCAAGCTCATGTATCCAAGGACGTCCAAGTAGAAGGTTGAATGTAGATTTCTCGCTAGTAAGCAAGCTAACGAGATCTTGAGGGGTTGTGTCCGTGCTTACAGACAAAGTCTTTAGAGTGTTCATAAGGGAATTCCTATGTTCTTTAGAAGTACTTAGGAGTTCCCAAATGCTAACATTCGCCTTGGATTGGTGAATTTGTTTAACCAATGGATCTTCCACCTCAAGAGGAGGTGATATTGTATTTTGTACTTGACTTAATTTTGCGTGGTCGAAGATCCATTTGGTGGTGGTGCCTTGTAAATTTGTCCAGAACGAGTTAAATGATCTATCTCGTTTGGATTAGTTGTAAGACTTATGAACCAACTTTCTTCTAGAGGCTTTGAGCGTGCCTCCATTTCAAGATGTTCCATGAGTTGAGCTTGATGCCATTGTTCATCCAAGGAGAGATTTGATAAGTCTTGTAACTTCCCCAAGAAATGATCTCAATCAAGCGCTCCATTTGTTTCATTTTGTAAACAAGATGGAGGTGGGACGGCGGCATACTTAGAGATATATAAGTCTTGAAAGTCGTCGTCCCATAGCCCACTTACTTCATTAGTTGCCCCTATGAGTATTGTGGGTAGAGGTTCTCCTATAGGTGTGATGTAGTTCAATGGATTGAACGTATCGCTTCCCATATGGTCCTCATCAATGTGAAACACCCCCAAGGGGGACACATTATTGTTTTGTTTAGGCGTGGGAATTCTCCCATCGTCTACCAAATCTTGTATTTTATGTTTTAAGACAAAGCAACGTTCAGTGTCGTGTCCATTGCCTCTATGATAAGCACAATAAGCATTACCATACCAATTAGGAAACCTTCTTTCTGGTGGATTGGGTGGTGTTGGTCTTGTTGGTGCAAGTAAGCCTTTTTCATTTAATTTTTCTAACAATTCTTTATAGCTTACAAGAAATGGAGTAAATTTTCTTTCTTTTGTCCATCTTTTCCTAGGATCATTATATTGATTTGTGTTGTGGTATTGCATGGAGGTCGCAAATACATCAATAAAGGATGATGAGCCATCATTCCCCTTCTTGTAATTATTTTTAGGTTGATGATGATGAGGCTTATTTGCTTTTTCTTTAGCAAGATCATTTTCAAACCTAGTAGCCACAGAATAGACCTTTTGGAAAGTGTCTAAACAAAGGTAACGTAGATGCTTAATGTACTTTTCATGACAATTGTCAATAAAATTTTGTACTAGCTCGAGTTTGGGCGGCCTATGGGTACGGTGGGCCGCCTTTTCTCTCCATCTACCATAGAAAGCTAGGAAACCTTCATCGTCGCCTTGCTTAAGTATTTCGAGTTCACGTAGAGTGGACTTGAACTCTACGTTACTCTCATATTGGGTAATGAAAGCCGAAACTACATCTTCCCTTGTTGCTTTGTATTTTGGGTCTAGCCCATAATACCACTCTCTTGCGGTTGGGTCTAGAGACAAGGGGAAAGTCAAAGCGTAAAGCTTAGGATCGACCCCCTTTAGTGCCATGGTGCCAGTAAAACACATTAAATGATTTTATGGATTATTGGTCACCTTGAATATTGGTAAGTCCGTAGCTACGAACGTTTCCGGCAAAGCAAGTCTTGCGGGAGGAGCAAACTTTTCTGCGTCAAAGTACTTGTTCCCCATTGTAGAACGAAGAACTAGCTTCTCTAACGACCTTTTTTGATGGATAATTGTTCCATCTTTTCTTGTAAAGCTAAAGCTTCAGCATTTTTCAACTAGCCTTTTCAATTTTCTTAATTCTCTTTTCCTCGGCTTCTTGAGCCTTTTCTTCTCTCAAACGAAGAATCTCATCTTGAAGTTCTTGAATGGTAGACATTATTATTGGACTAGGACTAGTTGTCGAAGGAGAATGGTTTGTAAGGGTTGGATCTTTAGGTGGTAAACGTAGAAGGCGAGCGCCCGGGATTCTTCTTTCCCAAGATTGAAACCGGCCCTAAAGAAGTACGAAAGGATAAGTAAACCAATATGCTTGCTTAGAAGGGGAAGAAGGAAAAGAAAAAGAAAAAAAAAGAAAATGATGCAAGATATATTCGAACGGATAACATTGCCCCCAACAATTCTTGAATAAAGATATCGTTTTAACGAATTAACTTGTTTTTTGCAAAATCAAAACTCATTCATACAGTGGGTGCGCGCAAGTAATTGAGTTGTGCGCGAATGTCATGCGCAACTAATTTTCTTGCGCTGGGTACAGAGTTGCGCGCGCCACCTGCTCGTATGACTTTTTTTTGTTCGAGCATTTTTTTTGTTTTCGCTTCTTTTTTTTCTTTTTTTTTATGTTACCCGGTGAATGACTCTAAATTACGAAGAGACAACTTCGTAATTGGGAACCTAGACCAAGCTAAAAAGAAGAAAGAAATCTATCCTTACACGTTGCATATAGTCATGTAATCACATAAGCATGCCACAAATTATAATCCACATATTGCCATTCTAAGGTCGAAAAGGCTTGGGTGTCCTAGGTACCATATCTTAAGAAACGACGCACAAATCAATCTCTCTACGAGTTGACTCATGACATCGCTCTCCCAACGTTTTGTTGGTGATATGGGTGGGATGATTGTTATTGATTTTGGGATAGAAGCCTGGTGTTGGCAACCCCTAGTCAATGAGCCAATCTCCATAGTTTAAGTGTGCTATACTTATGCATGATGCAATGTCGCTTGTTTGACTTTTAGTTTTGTGCAAAAGGAAGATATTATGCGTTCAAGTCTCGCTCTCTAACTAGAGATTATCCAAGTTAGCTCTTGTTACAACCCATAGGTAACATGGTGTTGGATACCTTGGACCGTAACTACGAACTAATCATGTAACCTCTAAGTCCCCAGCGGAGTCGCCACTGTAAGGAGGGTGTTCCCATCGTAGGGGATCCTTCTCCTTAGATACCCATGGCCCCTTAAAGCCTAGGACTTTACACTTGTTAAAGTGTTTTAGGATTTGAATTCCTGACTGTTTGGGAGACCTTTGAATTAGAGATGATTCTATCATATACGCTTTTTTGTAAGAAACAAGTAGGAGTCGCCAATAAGTTTTAGGAAAAATCCATAAACCTCGTTCATGCCTTTCTCCCAAGTAGAGTTCAAGGGATATTTAGCATGAATCATAAGTTTACCCATGCCCAAATTGGTCTAGAAAACTAGAAATTAGTTCGGGAGCGAGGGTACTAAGATAACGTTCCCTTTAGAGGGGAATCGCGATCCTAGCCCTAGTGCGGCCTCTACTAACTCTTCCTTTGCAAAATTTCATTGCCAAACAATATATGCAACGTGATACCTAAAAACTATGTTAATTGATTTTATTTACACACATTAATTCACATAGGTATTACATCGTAAGGTCGTTATTCTTATTTAATCAAATTCGTGAAAAGAACAATAAAATAAACAATATTCGCCTTGACTTAGGTGATCAACCAACAATTATTTTATTCAATTCTAATCTTGATTAACGAAAGAATACTATGTGAAATCAATTAATTTATTATTTTAAGGCGATCAAACAACACTAATTAATTAATTAAAGTTCTTTTAAACAATAAAAATAATGGTGATTTAACTAAGTGCTTGGGAATTTACCACTTCTCTTTGCTAGATCTCCGTTTAGAACACTTATGGACTCCTTCTTGTTGGGGAACCTCCACCATAGTATCAAAATATCGAAAAGGGTGAGTGTTTAGGACAAGAGGGTTTGGATGCACTAGTTTACAAGTATTCTGCCAGAGTTTAGGTTAATTTTTTGTGTCTTGAAGCCTCAGATTAGGGTCATATTTATAGGGAATGATTAGGTTTAGGGTTTAGAGCATTCAGCCGCAGCAGGTGTCGCGCGCAAGTTATTAGGTCGCGCGCGGTATACGCGCGCAACTATTTGTCTTATGCGTAGCTCTATGGTAAGATTCGATTTTCCAATATTTTAATATTCTGAATCTTACGCGAGCGTATCTCTGAAAGTTGCGCGCGACTGCTGAGCGCGACTTTATGAGATGCGCGCGATATTTTCCACTGCAGCTTTTATTTTAACCTAGACGCTCCTAAATCCGTCATTATTGGGTTTTAAGCACGGGCTTAAGCCTAATTATGATCGGGTTTAGTTAATTTGGACCTTGTGTTGGCCTTGTTCTTTTATCTAGGCTAGTCCTTTGTGTTTTGTGGCTTAACTAGTTATCCATAAGCATTCTTTACTTTGATCCAACACGAAGATGGTTTTATTTATCGTCATTGCACTTCCTGTCGGGAGAGGAGGCTAAAAGTAGATGTCTACAGTTAGATGTCTACAATGTGCGTGGGACAATGAGAGGTTAAGTAGGTGACTTGGCGTAATAAAAGATTCTATGTGGCACATAGACGTTCTTAAAAACGTCTTTTAATAAATTAGTACAAACTACTTTTTAGGCCTAGGCGTGCGATACCCCGAAATACTGCATTGATTTTATGATTGAAATTCTTATTTATATTTTATTTTAATAGATTGAAATATAATATGATCTGTTAATAGTTTAGTGGCTAACATTCCAAAATTAATATCAAATATATTAGGTTGTTATCTAACTCCCATGGGGCGGCATTCGAAGCAACATCTTTTAAAAAAGAGAGGAAAGTTTTACCCATTTTAACCTCATACTTAAATAAGAACTAATATATACAACTCAAACGCTTCTAAAGGCCACTTATTCACATTCTTATGTTGTGTCCAGCTGTAGGGAATATTTCAAGCATTACCCCAAACTTGAACCTCACTGTGATCATACACTTAAGCATGGTGGCATCCAAAGGGAACGAAGCTAGAGTAAAAGAGTCGCCAACAAGTTTTAGGAACTTATAAACCGTTCACAGGGTGAAGGTTACATCCCTTAACGATCCAGGAGATCGTTAACTCCAATAGGTCAGGAACCATGACTGGTGTTCAGGGATGAGGGTACAAATCTAATCTAAAAGAGAAAGAACTCGCCCTAAAAATAGGTCTCTACTTTATTTTACTCGTATTCATGTGCGCTTTCTGACTAACGTACAATCAATAGATTTACCCTAAACTTGTTTATCTATGTTGGTTGAATATTAATGCACAAATAAATCTATTATTGGCGATCACTTGAATTATAATCTAGCAGGCTAAAGTCGTATGATAAGTGACTTTTATGCCACTTTTTAGGGTGTTTATTGAGTCGTTTTTCGGCTTATTTTTCCAATAATTTAACCCTTTTTGTCCTTTATTTCTTTATTTACTTATTCTCGTCTTTTATCTTGATTTCGAGTATTTAAGTGGTTTTTAATAGTTTTTAGCTTATTTTCTTAATTTATTTAATTTATCTTATTTTCTTTGTTTTTATTTTGATCTCCATGCTTTGGTTTTGTAGGAATTATGCGCCGAAAGAAAGAGGATATCAAGAAGCCAAGTTATCTGTTGTGTGCGGGGTGCTGTGCGGCTTATGCGCGGGCGCACATGTGAGACTGTGCGGGCGCGCAGCTCTGTCAGAACCCGCACAGCCAGACTGAAGAAACAGAGCAAAACCAGAGAGTTTGCGCGACCCTATGCACGACCGTTGTGCGGGCGCACACACCTTTGCGCGGGCGCGCATGACTCATGTGCGGGCGCACTTATTTTCCCCGTACCCACAAAGTTGCGGCCGCACACTACGATGAGAGGGCGCACACACATTGTGTGCGGGCGCACAGGACTCATGTGCGGGCGCGCACGACTGGGTTTACGATTTATTTGCGCCTTGTTGTCCAAGTCTCTTTCTTTTTGTCTGGAGCCACATATATATAGACGGGACTCTTTGTAAAAAAGGGGGGATCGATTATGCTATTTTCTTAGTTAGTTTAGGAGAGCTTCTCTCTCTTAGGGTTAGATTTTGAGTTTCTCTCTCTAGTTTAGGAGTAGTTTAGAGAGAGAAAGCTTGGAGTTTTCATGGAGTTGTTGGGATTTTGAAGAAGCAAATTTGTGGATTTTTCCTCTCATAAATTTAATAAGTCTTCCTAACTTTCTCTCACCTTTATTGCTTTCATTTATTATTGTTTTATCTTATTTATTTGTTTAATTGAGTAGATTAATTAGTTTAGTGGTTGATTCTTGCTTTTATTATTATTTTACCTTGTTTTCCTTGTTTTTGTTCACCATGTTAGTTTAGGTTTGTTCTAGGGAAATGGATGAAGGTTATGTTAATTAATTTAATGATTGATTGTGGTTAGTATGGAATTGTTTCTTGATTATTGTGTATGGATGATGCTTTATGGATTAGAATCTTTCTAGCTAATTGATTCTATGTTCTTAATCGTGCTTTCAATCAATTGTGCGAAAGTGAGTTGTTTGAGGGTCTAAATTCTTCCATACCTTTGCTAGGCTAGTTGCACGAGAGTGAATTAGTTTAGTAGGATAATTAACATGCTTAATTGCGCGAGAGTGAGTTAAATGTGTTAATCGTCCTAATTGAGGTCATTTTCATCTAATTGTTTGATGTTGTTGAATGCATTGATGCAATTGGATTCCACTTTCCCTAGTTTTAGTTATTTGCTCTTGGTAGTGTTAGTTGAACCTCTCTTTACCTCACAAGCTTTCCTAGTAGTCTAATTAGCATAGATTGATACACTTAGTCCTTTTGGGTTCGACCCTTTACTTACCCATATACTCGTTGATCGAGGGCTAGATAGTGTCGTTAGTCTACTAACCCTAATCAAATTAACAATTTATAATACCTAAACTACCCTAATACGATTATAGGGGTAAGTAAAGGGTCGAACCCAAAAGGACTAAGTGTATCAATCTATGCTAATTAGACTACTAGGAAAGCTTGTGAGGTAAAGAACGGTTCAACTAAACACTACTAAGAGCAAATAACTAAAACTAGAGAAAGTGGAATCCAATTACATCAATGCATTCAACAACATCAAACAATTAGATGAAAATGACCTCAATTAGGACGATTTACACATTTAACTCACTCTCGCGCAATTAAACATGTTAATAATCCTACTAAACTAATTCACTCTCGTGCAACTAGCCTAGCAAAGATATGGAGGAATTTAGGGTTCTCAAACAACTCACTTTCGCACAATTGATTGAAAACAAAATTAAAAGCATAGAATCAATTAGCTAGAAAGATTCTAATCCATAAAAGCATCATCCATACACAATAATCAAGAAACCATTTCATACTAACCACAATCAATCATCAAATTAATTAACATAACCTTCATCCATTTCCCTAGAACAAAACCTAAACTAACATAATGAACAAAAATATGGAAAACAAGATAAAATAATAATAAAGGCAAGAATCAACAACTAAACTAATTAAACTACTCAAATCAACAAATAAATAAGCAAAAACAATAATAAATGAAAGCAATAAAGGTGAGAGAAAGTTAGGAAAACTCATTGAATTTATGAGAGGAAAAATCCACAAATTTGCTTCTTCAAAATCCCAAAAACTCCATGAAAAATCCCATCTTTCTCTCTCTAAACTACTCCTACCCCTAAGAGAGAGAAAATAAAGGCTAAACTAATCTAATCTAATCTAAAATAATGTTAAGTGAATGTTATGAGAAAATAACCCCAAAGGGGTATTTATAATGCAAGGCTAAATAAAATAAAGTAAAAGAGAAAACTAAAAAGAAATAAAAACTAAACTAAAAATAATTAAAATAACTAAACTTAAAAACCAAAAATAAAACTAAACTAAAAATAAAAGAAAATGAAAAGAAAAAAAGGAAAAAGAAAATAAAACCCACAATTTCCCCAAAACAGAACCAACCCACAAAACCCCATCAGCTTCCCCATTTTCTTTCTCTTTCGATCTTGGCTGCTCTGATTTTCTTTCCATCATCACCATCACGCATCATCAATCATCACTCAATCACCACCGTCAATCCTCATCGTCATCAATCAAGCGTCAATCAAAACCGTTCAATTCTCATTAAAAATCACGTGAAAAGCTCGTGATTGACCCATGAATGCGCGCCCACGAAGAAGCTGCACAGAGGTCGCACATAGCTTATGCCTCGACCTGAATTTGGACTCAATCTTGTGCGCTTTCTGACAGGGCTGCGCGGCCGCGATGATATGGGTTGCTGCAATTTCGAATTCAAGCCAATTGATTGCGGTTTGGTGATGCGGGGATGAGTTGGGACAAATCGTGGCTGCTGTAATTGGGTTTGTTGGTGAGAATCGCGTGGTGGTTGCTGTTATTGTTGTGGCTGGTGGTGTGAGAATCGCGTGGTGGTTGATTGTGAGCTGAGGGAGCAGGGGAGGTGCGATTGGAGGCGGTTTTGTGGTGGCTGGAAATTGGTGTTGTGTGGGGTGAGTTGCGAAGCTGATTGGAGGCGTTTTGGTGGTTCTTGGCGGAGGTTGATTGAAGGTGGCTGATGGTGTTGGTGTTGTTGACGGTTGTTGTTTGAGGCAGCAGGGGTTGGTTGTTGTTTGTGGTTCAGGGCGGTGTGGAATGGTGGTTAATTGATTGTTGGGGTTTGCGTGAGGAAGCAGGGGAAGGTGATTGGAGGTGGTGTGTTTATTGCTGTTGCAGTTGGTGTTGTGACGTGTGGTGGTTTGTGGTGAGCTGCGTGGTGTTGGTGGTGTTGTGTTGGTGGGTGGAGGTTGCTGTGAGGGCTGGTGGGAGCAGGGGATTCCGTGGTGTAGGTTTAGAAAGGGTGCGGTGTATGTTAAGCTGCTAGCAAGAGGGCAGCAGCTAGAGCATTTGCTTCGAACCTTGACCTCCGAACACAATTTTGACTTTGAAACCCGATCGACCACGGACCCGAAAACACTTACAACCAAAAACATCACGAGGGTGAAATGGAAAATAAAATAAAATAAATAAAATAAAGTAAAATAAAATAAGATAAATAAGTATAATAAAATACTAAAACTAAAGAAATAATAAAATTAAATGAAATAAAATAAAATATGAAACTAAAATAAATAAGAAAACGAGATAAAAAGAGAAATTATTAAAAATATAAACTAACGACTTAAACTACAAACATTAAAAGAAAGAAAAATAAAATAAAACACGAAAATAAACTAAAAACTATAGAAAATTACAAAAATACTCAAAATAAAGAATAAAAGACGAGAATAATAAAATAATAGAAATAAAGAACAAAATAGGCTAAATTATTGTGAGATAAGCCGGAAAGCGACTCCATAATCACCGTAAAAGTGACATAAAAGTCACTTATCACTCGTATTAGGGATGTTTAGGTATTATAAATTGTTAATTTGATTAGGGTTAGTAGACTAACGACACTATCTTAACCTCGATCAAATTTTGGCTCCGTTGCCGGTGACTAAGGCGTTCATTAATTTGTGTTGATTAGATTAGCTAGGTTCTTGTATATAATTTGATTTGTGTTTGCTTTTCTTTGTTTGATATTTGTATAAAAATGGCATGCTTATCTTTTCCTCAATTTGATGGTGAACCCTTTTATGCTTACTTTGAAAGACTAGATGGTTTTCTTAGTTACCATGGGTGTTCTCTTAGTGATGCTTGTGGTATAGCTTATTGGGGCATGAATGAGTATACTAGGGGAATGGTTGAGGACATGAATAATGGTAGATTTTGTCACTTGTCTATGCATGATGCGTGGGATTTCTTCACATGGCTTGCTAAGGACTCTTTAGATAGAGAATCGCATGTTTCTTGCTTTGATTTTCAATGCCAAGATTCTTTTAATTTTTGCATGAATTCTCTTGATACTTCTTATGTGCCTAGTGATAATCCAAGTATGCAAATTGACACCTTTCCCCCTTATGCTCATTTTAATGAGGTTTGTGCTAATTTTGATGATGTGCAATTTGAATTTGATCATGAACCTCAACCCAATAACATTGAAGCCTAAATTCTTTCTCAAATGCAATATCTCACCCAACAACTCCAAGAGCTTCAAGAGGAACAAAAATTGAGAGAAGTGAGGCTTGCCCAAGTGATGAGAGCTTTGGTTGATGTAAATGGATGTGAGGCACCTCATTTGGAGTGTGAGAGTGTTTTTGAGAATGATGTAGGCCAAGGGTGCGAAGTTAAGGGGAGATTTTCTTGTGATGAGGGGATTTTTGAGGATTTTGATCCTTTTCAATCCCCATTTTAGCTTGATTGTCATCCTTCCCCTTATTCACCCCCTTTGAGTGCTTCCCTTGGTGAGGATGTGAGTGAGCCATCTTCAATTTTGAATGAGGAATTTCATGAGGATGATGATGATGAGTTTGAGCAATTAAGAGAGATTGAAAGTCCCTTGAGTGATGGTGGAAGAGTTGTGAATGAAGAAAATATCGATTTTGAGGTTTCCAACCCCCTTCCCCATCTTGATGAGTCTACCTTGCACGTTGGTGACCCTTCTATCCATGAGTTTTTGGACTCATTTGAGGTTATGGCTAGTATGTTCATTGAAGGTGTAACATATCATTATAGCCTCTTGAAAGAGTTCATTGGCAATGCTTCATGGGAAAGGGATGAATTTGAGAGAAACCTTTATCCTTTCATGCATGGTGTAGAGACTCTAGGCTTTAAGGATCTTGAGAGAGTTGTTGTTCATCGTTGTGATAGAGAGGAGGATGAGGTTGTTTCTATTGGAGAGTTTTTGTTTGAGGGAGATGAGAGTCAAGAGTGTTCTTTTGAGGATTCAATGATTGATTTTCATGCCCTCATTGGTGATGTGAGGCCTTGTGAGACCATTGTTTCTCCTCCCCTTCCTCATGTCCCTTTCTCAAGGAAATTTGACCACATCTCCTACTATCCCATGTTCCTCCCTTCTTTTGTCAAAGAGCCTATTGAGGACCCTCTCTTGTTTGATGAGACTTTTCCTTCTCATCCTCCCATCATTGAGGAAATGGGTGATTGTGCCACCCAAAAAGATTTTGAGGAGGTTTTGCCTTTTTATTCTTTTCCTTATTTTTCTTCTTCTTTCTCTTCTTATTTTCTTGATTTCTCTTTCGATTTTTCTTCTTTCTTTTGACATCTCCCTCCTCATTTACGTGCAATAATCTTGTTGCACGTCTTCCTCCCGTCATTTGCCTACTTGTTATCATATGAAATGTGTAGTAGTGCATTTGATAAGCTCTTGCGTTCGTTGCAATATTATTTACTAGAGCGGTCTCGCTTGGACGTTAAACAAGCCTTTTTCGAGAAGTAACCCGAGGTTTTTATTGCTTTCATTTTCTTTTCTTTTTAGATTAGATTTTCTCTCATGGAAATGTTTGTGTGCCTTTTGCTAGGTACATAACTTGATATACACTTATGCATTGGTTTGGATCAAGAATCAAGGAAGTTTGATGCCTATTTTTGCTAGCATATGGAAATCGAGATTTAATTCAAGAGGAAATCGGCTTTGAAAGGTTAAATTGGTTCATTTGCGGGTAATTACACCCATCAATATCCGGTAATATCTTTCCTAGATCTTTCTCTAATGGTTGGTGACTCGTTGGACTTGTGTTGGTTTGTTGGATTGATTTCTTTCTTTTCCCCTCCCATGGATTATTTAGTTTATTTTTGAGTATATTGTCTCATTTAAGCTTGGGGGAGGGTATCCTATCATGTTTGGTGGGATGTTGATTCGTTTATTCCATGCACTTGAGTATATGCATTTCCATGTCTTTTCTTTTGTTTTGAAAAATCCAAAAAGATTTTTGTTTACTTTCAAGGTAATTTTGGCAAAATGTTTTTTGTTTGTTCTTATATTGGACATTTTGTTTTGGAATTGCATTCTTAAATGTTTTTCTTCCTAAGTGGTAAATGTATGCACGGTTTGAGAGTGTCATTGGTTGACTCTAGGATAGTATATGCTAAGGTAGCCGGTTTAAGAACTTTTAGGGGTCCATGAAGCCTTAGTTCATGGGAATGAGGTAAGATGGAGTTGCTCTCTATAGTGGATTTGAAACCCTTGGTTGGTATTTGTTTGGTTATAATCCCTTGTGAGCTTCATTTGTTCTAGCCTTCATCACCTTGTTGAGCGGCTATTTAGGATCCTTGACTATGCATGTCTTAATCCTTGTTTTGACCTCTAGCTCCCAAGATCGCGACCGGGCCTCTCTAGGGGAGGAAAAGGGCACCTTTTCTCATTTTTCTTTATCTTCTTTTTATTTTGTTACAAATTTGATTTTCTATTTTGCATCAACCTACTTATTAACCAATTTGAGCCTAATGTTTCCCGCTCTTGTTTAAACCGCATTACAAACCCAATGGCCTATGTTTACCAACCCTTTTAGTTAGTGAAGCATAGGCATGTGAGGTTTGAGTTTTGAGAGTGTTGATCATGAGCAAGAAAACTTTGTGAATTGGTTTAAGTACGGTATTTGAAAGTTGAGCTTGAAAAGAATATGCAAAAAGTTCGAGAAGAAAGATGCAATTCAAGAAAATCAAATGAAGTTTCATGAAAAAGCCGTCAATGGTTAGAAAAAGGCAAGGACACATAAAAAAAATAAAATAAAAAACAAAAAGAAACAAATAAACACAAATAATATATTTTAGTTTGGTTTCGTTTTCTTCCCTTGTTTAAGCATTGAGGACAATGCTTCGTTCAAGCTTGGGGGGGGAGCGTTCCTTCATTTTTTTTTGTATATATTGTGTGTTAGTGTTGAGTAAGCTTGGGGGAGATGGCATTATTGGTATTTTTATTTGATATTTTGTGAATTCTTGAGCTTGTTTTTGAGAGTAGGCCACTCTTTTGCTTCACTTAGGAAATATCACCAAAATTTTCAAAATTTTACCCCGCCTTAACCCTTAGCCTTACGTTACAACCCAATAAAAGACCCTTAGACTTTAGTGGGGTTAGGTCAAAGAACGGTGGAGGGAGATAGATTTCAAACCTATGGAGAGAGTATGCATAGTTGAGATGTCGGGATAACCTTCTCAAAGTTTTTCATTTCTTTATCTTTTTCCGGTTCCTTCGAGGAATCATGAGAAGCTAGCTTAAGGGTTGATTTGAAGCTAGTGGAGAGAACGCGGCCCGATTGGTTGGGGCTAGGGTGGATTGAGTCCTCATTAGTTCTCTATGCTTAGCATATGTTATGTTTCAATCAACCATTGACATCTTGGAACGTGCATACATTTGTCTATTTAGAAAGGTTTGCATCCATCGGTGTTTGTTCCAATCTCTTGTCCAAATATGAACTTGTGTTTTTCTTTCTCGTTTTATGTTTCTTTTTCTTTTCTTTTTATTGCCTTGCCTTGGTTTTTATTTAGAGTTGTGGGTTAAACTCTTAGGACACCCTCACGAGAGCACACTCGTCCTCTAGGGCGATCTAGGGGTTTAAAGGGCTTGTCATTAGTTGATAAAAGTGACCGTGATTCCTACAAAAGTGAGTTAGTGTACATTCTTGTCTCCTTTAGTGTTCTAACTTGGCTTGAATAAATCATTCTCCTTCTCCCGTGTTTCATGTTAATTTGCTCGAGGACGAGCAAAAGGTAAGCTTGGGGGAGTTTGATAAGTGACTTTTATGCCACTTTTTAGGGTGTTTATTGAGTCGTTTTTCGGCTTATTTTTCCAATAATTTAACTCTTTTTGTCCTTTATTTCTTTATTTACTTATTCTCGTCTTTTATCTTGATTTCGAGTATTTAAGTGGTTTTTAATAGTTTTTAGCTTATTTTCTTAATTTATTTAATTTATCTTATTTTCTTTGTTTTTATTTTGATCTCCATGCTTTGGTTTTGTAGGAATTATGCGCCGAAAGAAAGAGGATATCAAGAAGCCAAGTTATTTGTTGTGCGCGGGGTGCTGTGCGGCTTATGCGCGGGCGCACATGTGAGGCTGTGCGGGCGCGCAGCCCTATCAGAACCCGCACAGCCAGACTGAAGAAACTGAGCAAAACCAGAGAGTTTGCGCGACCCTATGCGCGACCGCTGTGCAGGCGCACACACCTTTGCGAGGGCGCGCATGACTCATGTGCGGGCGCACTTATTTTCCCCGTACCCACAAAGTTGCGGCCACACACTACAATGAGAGGGCGCACACACATTGTGTGCGGGCGCACAGGACTCATGTGCGGGCGCGCACGACTGGGTTTACGATTTATTTGCGCCTTGTTGTCCAAGTCTCTTTCTTTTTGTGTGGAGCCATATATATATAGACGGGACTCTTTGTAAAAAAGGGGGATCGATTATGCTATTTTCATAGTTAGTTTAGGAGAGCTTCTCTCTCTTAGGGTTAGATTATGAGTTTCTCTCTCTAGTTTAGGAGTAGTTTAGAGAGAGAAAGCTTGGATTTTTCATGGAGTTTTTGGGATTTTGAAGAAGCAAATTTGTGGATTTTTCCTCTCATAAATTCAATGAGTCTTCCTAACTTTCTCTCACCTTTATTGCTTTCATTTATTATTGTTTTTGCTTATTTATTTGTTTATTTGAGTAGATTAATTAGTTTAGTGGTTTATTCTTGCTTTTATTATTATTTTACCTTGTTTTCCTTGTTTTTGTTCACCATGTTAGTTTAGGTTTGTTCTAGGGAAATGGATGAAGGTTATGTTAATTAATTTAATGATTGATTGTGGTTAGTATGGAATTGTTTCTTGATTATTGTGTATGGATGATGCTTTATGGATTAGAATCTTTCTAGCTAATTGATTCTATGTTCTTAATCGTGCTTTCAATCAATTGTGCGAAAGTGAGTTGTTTGAGGGTCTAAATTCTTCCATACCTTTGCTAGGCTAGTTGCACGAGAGTGAATTAGTTTTGTAGGATAATTAACATGCTTAATTGCGCGAGAGTGAGTTAAATGTGTTAATCGTCCTAATTGAGGTCATTTTCATCTAATTGTTTGATGTTGTTGAATGCATTGATGCAATTGGATTCCACTTTCCCTAGTTTTAGTTATTTGCTCTTGGTAGTGTTAGTTGAACCTCTCTTTACCTCACAAGCTTTCCTAGTAATCTAATTAGCATAGATTGATACACTTAGTCCTTTTGGGTTTGACCCTTTACTTACTCCTATACTCGTATTAGGGTAGTTTAGGTATTATAAATTGTTAATTTGATTAGGGTTAGTAGACTAACGACACTATCTTATTCTCGATCATCGTATCACCCAATAAAAGTAATTCCTAAATCCTCTAGCTAATGCAGATAGGGAAGTAGGGTCGAATCCACAGGGAAACAAGTCTTTCTATTCCTAATTAATTATTATAATCTAAATTATGAATTAACCAAAATATTGTAATCAAATGATAACTAAACTACTAAGAGTAAAAGTAGGGAAGAGTAAGAATAGAGAAAATCAATTAATAAAAGACCTAGGGCATAGGTTCACCAATAAACAATATTTCAGGGTAAAACATAATAATCAGTCATCAATGCATCAGTTAATCAGATCGTAAAGGGCTTTCACTACGTATTACAATCACATAATTAATCTACCGGTATTAAATCTCATCCCTCAAATCTCGACTTAACCATTAATAAATTAATCTGCCTATTGAAACTAAGCCTAAACATCAGTTCTCATCTCTCGAATCTCGAATTAATATTGCTAAACTCATACATAAAAGACCTGTGCAAATCTAGTTGCAGAGCATTAATTCAATCAATAGGAAATTAATCTAGCATTGACAATTAACAACAATAAATTAACCCTCCATATGATTCATGGATCCCCACAACCTTAGAAATTAAAATACTCAAACATAATAAAAACTAAACAAAGCAATTAAAGAAAGCATGATAAAAAGCAAGAATTAAAAGAAGAGAATAATAGTATTAAAGTAATAAGAAAACAAAATAATAAAATTGATACGAAGAGTAGAAACAGAAACAAAGCTAAAAGAAAACTAAAAGAAGTCTAAAAAATAAAGTAAGAAAAAGTTGCCTAACTACCTACGTACTACCTCCTTAAAAAGAATAGGAAAAAGGAGTTTGAAACTAAATCAACTTCTAAATTCTAATCCTCCTCCAACTCCACCATAAACAAATCCCCAGTTAAAATAGTCTACCGACTTTGCTTTCCTACCCCAATACAAAAACTCAAATTACAAGATCAGCAACCCACTTTGCTTTGGTTCGATAGATCGAGACCGCTAAAATAACGCCCAGCAGTTGGCTCTTATTGGTCCATTGATTTGCAAACTTGGTCCATTGATTTGCAGGCCTTAATTCTTTCTTTTGTTCACTAATTCCTCCATTATAATAAATGTAGTCTGTCATACTTGTTTAAACTCATGCCAGTAACTTGGACCTTTGTGGCCTACGCACTTAATTGAGCCCTTAATCACTGAACTAAATTCCTCTAACTCAGTCTTGGGTTTAAAATATTTGGTCATAAAATACGGTCTGACTCCAATGTCTTCGTAGTGGCTCAATAAGCTCGGAAATTGTCATAAATCTTTAAATTCCTACAGAATAATACCAACTCTAAAAAAACACTAGAAAATGTATATTAGTAATTGTAGACACCCATTTGTGTCTCCCCAAAACCAAACCCAGTGATGAGTACCTTTCACGTCGAATCATAATCGAATGAAGTGAAAGTGTGGAAAGTTTAGTGTTGCGGATAGTTTTAATTTCTCTTCTTTACTTTCTCTTTGTTTTTGAAAACATATATTAAGAAAACAGCCAATCCAGTTTGTTTGGACCATGATATTGGTCCAACGATAGTGTAGTTGGATAGGGCTTGAAAAGAGCTTTCCAACGATATATTATAAACCCAATTCCGATGAATATTGAGGAAGTTATGGCCAAATTACTAAATAGGGCCTGGTTTGAGCCTTATATGCGGCCCAATGATATAGAGGAAGGCCTAATATGGATTTATCATTCCTAATGCAATTAGAAATGGTTTTAGTCTTCTAGATTCTTCTAGAAGGTTCTTTTCATTCCTAATTCAATTAGCATTGATAAATTGACTTTTGTTGACTTTTTAGAGTTTTAATCCGAATAAAAGAATGTTTTTGAGGAAAATACGATTTTATCCTCCTGTACGGTAAATTTCTATCTGATTTTAGAAAACGCGTCAATAATTAAGTTAGCGTCAAACGCCAGCATTAGCGCCTGACGCTAAGCTTGGCGCCTGGCGCTAGCGTTAGCGCCTGGCGCTAATGTCAGCGTCTGGCGCTAACCTCGTTTTGCGCGTAAGAACTTTGTTTCGATTTTCTATCTTTTTGGCTGATTTTCTCTATAAATAGTCTTCAAAAAACTCCGTTTTCATTCACCAACTCTCATCAAGAATTTCTTGATTACTCTCTCTCTCTTTTCTAAACTACCCTTTTCTCAAAATACAAAATTCCGCATTCACAAGACCTAGATACACTTAGCCATATTCGAAGTTGCCTTCGCCCTAGACGTGACAGGTTTTAATTTCTGAGGGTTTGGTCCCAAATCTCTCTTTCAATCATTTAATTTAATTGTTTTATTATTTTCCTTGAAGTTACTAACGCGTGTATTTTGTTATTAGAAAGAGGTACGAGGCATCCAAGTAAGTACTTTAATGGTTTTTGTTGATATTATGATATAGAAATCATGCTTAGGTTGTTGTTATGATTCCTAATGTTATGTTAGGGCGTTTTGATCTTCCTAGTATCATGTTTAGGGTAGCTTTAATATCAAGTATGATTAAAAGTATGATGTCTTTTATGTTCTTCCTAATATTTATGATTGTTAGTATCATGTTAGGGCTATATATTTGATTTTTATTGCTTAGTGACATGCTAGGGTTTGTTATTAATATTGTTAGTACCATGCCTAGGATCTTGCTATTATTATGCTTTAACATGAACATGTTTATTATTATGATTGTTATTATGATTATAATTATTATTATGATTATCATTATGTTGCTTGATTATATTTATTGTTATTGCTTGATCACGCTTTTTATGCATGTTTAAAGGGAATTGGTACTTGTAATCACGCTTAATAACATAATTAATAATCTTATTTAGGGTTAATTTGATTATAATTCAAGTGATCGCCAAAAATAGTTTATTTGTGCATTAATATTCAACCAACATAGATAAACAGGTTTAGAGTTAATCTTATTGATTGCATGTTAGTCAGAAAGCGCACATGAATACGATCAGAATAAAGTAGAGGCCTATTATTAGGGTAGGTTCAATCTCTTTTAGGTTGGATTTGTACCTTCATCCCCGAACTACTAGTCATGGTCCAGACCTATTGGAGTTGACGATCTCTTGGATCGTGAAGGGGTGTAACCTTCACCTCGTGAACGGGTTACAAGTTCCTAAAAATTGTTGGCGACTCTTTTGCTCTATCTTCTTTCCCTTTGGACGCCACCGTACTTGAGTGTATGATCACAATGGGGTTCAAGCTAGGGGTAATGCTTGAAATATTCCCTACTGTTTTTAGCGACTCCGCTGGGGAGAATTTCTATTTTAATTACTGAAATTTATTTCAGCAATGATTTAGAATGAGTGGATGAGACTCGAAAAGTTCTAAGTATTTCATGTGCGTAATTTTGATTAACATTATTGCCATATGCATAAAAAAGATCTCATTGGAAAGACCATCCGTAATGAGTTAAAACATAGGATTTTTACACGTAGGAAATTTGAGGAATATCTTTCACAACTAGGGTCGAAATAACACTGTGCGAAACTGAAAAATTTTATCGAACACAGAAAGCTGTTGAGGCATGTAGGAACTAGCGTAAGAGAACAAAGATTAGCGCCAATATTTTGACTTTAGCGCCAGATGATAGCCTCTGTCGCCAGGCGCTTAAGCCAAAAGCTGGCGCCAGCCTCTGTTTGCTAGCGCCAAGTTCTTCCAATAGCGAGCCAGAAATATGCGTTCTAATTTCGACTAGTTTTTAGCATTGTTTGCTCGATCCTACTTCTTGATTGAGTTTGTCTCACTTTTCTGAAACCCATATGTGTTCTACATAGGAACATAACCCTGTGGGAATTCATGCTCCATCTATCTGATTGAACGCTCTGAGCAACAAATGGTACACCCGAGAATGTTGAATTCACCAAACCATGGAAGCGAATTTTTCTAAATTCGCGGTGTCCCATCTACTCGCACCAACCCTTCACGGTTAGGCTTCCACGCGGTGCATCTGGACAATTAACCCATTTCCCGAACTTTAGAGAACTAGAGCCATGGTTAGGTTGCAAACTCGTTGCATCATATCATATCTATTTGACTAATTGTGCATTATTTGTTGTGCATACTCTATGTGTTTTTCCTCACCGTTTGTTTGACTTGTGCTAAGATTAAATAAATTAATGACTAAAAGAACTTTGCCAAATTAATTAATTAATTTGAGTAAATAAAGTCTAATATTTTAACCAGAATTGACTTAGTACAACTTTAGGCATACCCCTGTTGATCAATAATACCGAAAACAGTTTCAAATCGAGGCTCCAGTAATGGCGCCAAAGTTTAAAATATAGCGCCACTCTTTGGAGTGTGGCGCCTGGCGACAGTTCTGTCGTCTGACGCTACACTGCAAAGAGAGGCGCCAGTCCTGTCATTTGACGATAGTTCGGTTTGTTGCTCGAGTCATCACTTTGTGTCCAATTAAACAGTTTGCTAATAAATACGGTTAAATTTTACTGTTAATAATACCTTGTTAAGTCATTAATTGAGTCTAGGCACCAAGTCCCATGGTCTTACACAAAAGTCCAAACATGTCACTTACACTCACCACATAACACACACACCAATACACACTTTTGACCATGTCTAAGAAAGTCTTATATGCGCGTTTTTTCCGTCATATTTTTAGGGGGGTAAGTCGGATATTAATCCTCCAATTTAAATCACTTGATTAAATACCATTCCTAAAAATATATACCTTATTTTTGCAAAAAAAAATGCACCTTTTTTATTTTTTATTTTTTTCCTCTTTAAAACCGTAAAGTCAAGGTCGATTTGAGTCAAGTAATTAAAACAAAAATGGTTTAAATTACAGCGCGTGGGCAAGAAAGGGCGGTTAATCAAAGACAATCTTTTTGTACAGGTCCAACTTTTTGATAAACCCATCGCTCGTAAGAGGAAAGCTAGGACAACAATGGCAACACAAGAAGAAGTCAATGAACTCAGAAACCAACTGGTTACCGTGACTGAGGCACTAAAAATTCTAACCCTCAAGATCGATGATCCCGTGAAACAATAACAGATGGACCTCATGCAAGAGAGTCTGAGCAAGCTATCAAGCGACTACAAGTTTCAAGGGGTTAGCTCACAAGGGGTCTCGGTGGACAAGGATCTTCTTCCGCAGAAGTTCAATGCCAACGACATCCCGAAATTCAAAGCAACTGATAACCCTTATTTTCATTTAAGAGCTTTCGAAACAATAATGAGTATTAAGGGTATCGACAAGAAGGTGTTCCCCTCTCTGTTCTCACTATCTCTCGAAACCGTTTGCCAACAATGGTTTTTTTCTCTCGAGAAGGAAAATACCTCCACCTAGGAGTCCATAGCAAACACTTTCGTTGATAGATACAAATGCAATATTCAAGTTGAGACTGACCATAGGGAACTTGAAATCCTCAAGCAGAAGGAGAATGAAGGCTTCACCTCCTTCTTTAACAAATGGAGAGAAACCTCAGCTAAGATGATTGAGGTGCCCAGTGAAAAAGAGTCCGTAAGGTTATTCATCAAAAACCTTCAAGAAAAATACTCAAGGCATCTCAAATATCAGAATAATCTCCATACCTTCAAGGTCGTCTACGACATTGGAATTAATATTGAAGACGACCTGGCTAAGTTGAAAGCTGCCAACAATAACTCCAATAATGGCTGGAAAGGCAAGAAGAACGATAATCCTTCTTCTTCCAAAACCACCCACTCAAACAATGTTAGCACTTTTAACCTAGGTGAAGTCCTCGCTATGAATAATCAAGGACAAAAGAAACCATTTAGGAGGAAATTTACTCCTATTGGCATAAGTTATGACACTGCATTTGACCGATTAAATGCAAAAGGTCTAATAACTCCTATTGGACCATTTGGGAACCCACCATTCGAAAAGAGGACGGCTAACTTGAACCCCAATGCACATTGCAAGTATCACCAAGGTAGGGGCCATCTTACCGAGAACTTTTGGAAGCTTAAAGAAGCTATCCAAGACTTAATCGACAACAACAAGCTACCATTTCCCCCTGCCAGTAAGAAGCCAAGTATTGATAATGCGCCTCTCGCTCACTCCTTGGCCATCTCTGATGAGGAAAACGAAATTGATCCTTCATCTCTCATCAAACCTGTTAAGGAAATCCATGCCATCGAAGAAGAGGAGGAGATCTTTTTCGATGCCATAGATAGCCTTCCCGAACTAGCAAGTAAAGAGGACTTACAATCTCTTACACTGACTATGATGGAAGGATCACACTTGCTACGTGAAGCCCTCAAGGTTGTAAAAGAACTTCAGAAGAAATATGACGAAGTTCCACTCCCGAAAAAATGAACCTAAGAGAGAGTTCACACCCATAGGAATGACCTATGATGCTACTTTTTATCATCTCTATGATCAAGGACTAATCAAACCTATTGGTCCTACTGAGGATCCAACACCAGAAAAGCGATCTTCAAGGTGGGATCCCAAGTCTTACCGCAAGTACCATCGAGTGAACGGTTATACCACAAATGAATTCTATAGGTTTCAAAACCTCATTCAAGATCTTGTAGAAGCCTATAAGATCTCATTACCTCTAGCTAGCAAGGGAACGAGGAAACACTTTTCTTTGCAAGTCACCGATAAACCCAAAAAGAGTAATAGACTCTACACTCCAATTGGGATCCCATATATACAAATGTTCAAAATGCTCTTTAAGAGTAGCGAGATCAAACCTCTCGAACTGAGACCATTTGAGTCATTGAAAAGGACAGATAGATATTACTGTCAATATCATCAATCAGGGGGTCATACTATCGAAAACTGTTTTAAATTCAAGGATTTAATTCAGAAAATTATTGATGATAAGAAGCTAGTCCAAGTTCCACAAGAAGAGGATGTAAATATTAATGGAGTTTGGGACAGCGACGAAGAAGTCGTCTACTTAAAAGACATGGTAGGACCTCCACCTTCAGTATCGTATGCCATGGATGACTTTTGGGTTGAAGAAGATTCATCAATAGACGTCCTCACAAGATCCGGGAGAATGCAACATCATGTTTTAACACAACCCATGCCAACCACAGAGAAAGTTCCTATACCTATCATTGAAGATAATGATATCGTCAAGAAATTCAAGAAAACAAAAGTTGAAATGAACGTATGGAAGCTTCTGGCAACGTCTTGAGAACATAGGTTGGATGTAATGAATGCCTTGGACAAAATAGGGATAGATTCTGACACCACTCTTGAGGGGTTGGTTAACTTCCTCACGAGTGATCTACCTAGTCCCATCAACTTGATCACCTTTTCCGACAAGGATTTACCCCCTGAAGGTGACAAACACTATAAGGCATTAAACCTCACAGTGGTTTGAAAGAGAATAAACGTCCCTATGACTCTTGTAGACAATGGATCAGCCATTAATGTCTGTCCACTTAGAACTGCGAGGATGCTAGGCATAAGGGATGAAGACTAAACCTCGTCAACGCAAGGAATAAGAGCCTACGACAACACTCGTCGTCAAGCTCTTGGTAAAATTACCATGAATGTAACGGCGAGAGCGATAGAACACACTACTACTTTCCAAGTAGTAGATATTAAAGCTTCATTCAATCTATTGTTGGGACGCCCTTGGCTTCATGACCTAAAGGCCGTCCCCTCATCTCTCCACCAACAAGTAAAAGCTATAGTTGGAGGAATTCCTATTACCATCGATGCTTCGCCTATAAGAATTAAGTCTATAGAGAATCCAATAATTAATGTGAAGCATGATGAAGACGATGAAGATTTGTGGGGCTTTAATGAAGAGGTCTCCTTAATCCAGGAGGATGAAAGGACCCCTCTCTGCCACGACCCCCATTCCAACATGATCATGAATGCTTTTCCGAAGAAGCAAGGACATTTTCCTAGGATGACCCTAGGAAAGAAAAAAAGAATATCAAAACCGTTGGAATCACCTGGCCTCCCTAATTAGACACTTTTGGACTTGGTTTTGAACCAACTCAGAAAGATCTTAAGCGAGCCCAGGAAAAGTCGAAGGCACGTAAGGACGCTCGCATTCAAAAGAAAGCAATCCCAATGGATCAGTACCCTCTTACCCTTAATGGTCAATTCATAAAAGAAGGAGAGGAATATCCATGTTGTGAATTTCCTAAACCCTTTATCGTAAATGGAATAAGGCAACCGGGATTCGAAATTTTCTTAAATTGCTATTTCACAAACAAAATCCCAACTCCTGTCCATAAGGAGAAAGCACCCCCATGCTTTGACTTTAACGTCATGGGATTATTATTTGGGCGAGAAAAGGATGAGCTGACATACAAAGAGGATAATTCCTCGCTCATTCAGACAGTCCTACAAAGTGAAAACTTCGATCCCTCGAAGCTAATAACTCCAGCGGAAGGATCACTACAAGGGTGGCGCAAGACCGTCAAGGTGACTACTCCAAGTGGAAGGAAGATCTCCATCACAACAGGGCAAGGACCGATGTTCGAAGAGTCGTCTGAGTCAGAGTCAGAGTCTCTTCCTATAGAGTCATCTAGGTCCTTAGTTGTAGCATCTCCTCCTTTTATCCATTCCCCTAGAATAATTAGTGATCAAGTCCCTGAGGACATATCACTCTTTGATGTAATGATCTCAGAGTATAATAATATGACTTCTTCTCCTTACTCCTTGTGTTCTTCTTTAACCCAAGATGACGAGCATTGCTTAACTAACAATGAAAAACACAAAGAACTTATTAAAGCAATGGAAACACTTGAAAAGAAGACACCGATAATTGAAGAAATTGAGACGGTAGATATCTCAAATGATTCAACCAATAAAAGAGAAGTTAAAATCGGACTAACACTTAATGAACAAGAAAGAACCGATTTAATTAACTTGCTTAAAGAATTCATCGATGTGTTTGCTTGGTCATACAAAGATATGTCAGGCATTAATAGAGAAATAGCTCAACACACTATACCACTAATTCCGGGAATGAAACCTGTAAAACAAAAGTTATGTCGAATGAAACCTGACGTAGCTCTTAAAATAAAAGAGGAAGTTCAAAAACAAATAACTGCAGGTTTCATCAAGGAATCAAAATACCCCGAATGGGTCGCCAACGCCGTCCTAGTTCCGAAAAAAGATGGAAGGGTAAGAATGTGTGTCGAATATCGAGATCTAAATAAGGCAAGTCCAAAGGACGACTTCCCTTTACCACACATCGATATTCTAGTGGATAACACAGCAAATCACGCACTTCTCTCATTCATGGACGGATACGCAGGTTATAATCAGATTCTCATGGAAGAAGAAGACATGGAGAAAACAACCTTCATAAAACCATGGGGTATGCTACACGATAATGCCATTCGGGTTGAAAAACGCGGGTGCTACTTACCAACGTGCAGTGAGTGCCTTACTCCATGACATGATGCATAAAGAAGTCGAAGTATATGTGGACGACATGATTGTAAAATCAAAAGATCGCCCAGGCCATCAAGTAGCCTTAAGAAAAATTTTCGAAAGGCTAAGAAAATAAAATATGAGGTTGAACCCATCTAAGTGTGCTTTTGAAGTCACCTCAGGCAAGCATTTGGGTTATGTCATAAGCTCTAGAGGAATAGAGATAGACCCAACCAAGATCAAAGCAATCATGTCAATGCCACCTCCCAAAACTGAGAAGCGGATTCAAGGATTTATTGGCCGGTTGCAATACATAAGTAGGTTCATATCAAAATTGACGACAATATGTGAACCAATCTTTAAAAAGCTTAAGAAGAATGTACCAGTAATATGGGATGACGAGTGTCAAAAAGCCTTTGAAAAGATCAAAGCCTATCTTGCAAATCCTCTCGTATTAGAACCAGCACTTCCGGGAATACCTCTTAGGCTATATTTAACAATTACCAAAGAAACAATGGGAGCTATGGTAGCACAAGAAGTAGAAGGCAAAGAAATTGCGATCTACTTTCTAAGAAAAAAAATTCTCGAATATGAAGCACGTTATACACCACTTGAGAAATTGTGCCTCGCCTTGGTGTGGGCCACAACCAAGATAAGATATTACATGCTAGTGCATACAGTCTTCGTAGTCTCCTGATTAGATCCACACAAGTATCTATTCGAGAAATCTACACTCAATGGACGCATATCGAGATGGATAGTCAATTTAGCCCAATTTGATGTAAGGTTCATGCCACAAAAAGCTATTAAAGGATCTGTGGTGTCAGATTTTCTAGCAGACTTTGCAATAGAAGACTCGACGCCGATACAAGACAATGAATTTCCAGATGAAGACTTAATGGTCACTGAAGATGATACTTGTACCTTGTACTTCGACGGAGCCTCAAACCAAAAGGGATGTGGCGTCAGAGTATTGCTAGTATCACCTAAAGAAGAGCATGTTCCAATCTCCATAAAGCTTGATTTCGACGTTACCAACAACGCTGCTGAATACGAAGCATGCGTGGTAGGCCTTGAAACAGCTTTGGCATTGGCAGTAAAAAAGTTAAGGATATTCGGAGACACTTCATTAATCATCAATCAAATCTCCAAAAGGTGGAAAGTAAGGAGCGAAAGTCTGGCCCCTTACCAAACCTATCTGGAAACCCTTACTAATCAGTTAGAGAAGGTAGAATACACATACCTACCTAGAGAAGAAAATCAATTTGCTGATGCCTTGGCAAGACTAACCTCAATGGTTAGGATTCCTACGGAAATCGAGCAAATGCCTCTAACTATAGAAAAAAGGCACAAACCAGCATATATTCAAGCTATAGAAGATGATGAAGTAATCCAGGACGAAGAAGAAGAATAAGAACCGTGGTATACGGATATAGTTAATTATGTCACCAAAGGAGAATACCCTCCCCATGCTGACAAAAGAGCAAAACGAGCATTAAGACTCTTGGCTTCCCAATACGTACTCATATACAACAAGCTATATAAAAGGGTACCTAAGGGTCAAGCTCTCTTATGTGTAGGAAAAAAGGATGCCCAAAGAGCAATAAGGATAGTCCACGAAGGAATTTGTGGAACTCACGTAAATGGCAAAATGTTAGTCCAAAAGATAATGAGAGAAGGATACTATTGGATTACAATAAATAGGGATCGCCATCAATACGTAAAAAGATGCCCTAAGTGTCAAATCTATGCCAATTTACAACACGTACCTCCATCCTTACTCTACACCTACACGTCGCCATGGTCGCTCTCTACATGGGGAATTGACATCATCGGCAAAATCACTCCCCCAAGAACAGGAGGTCACGAATATATCCTAGTGGCAATTGATTACTTCACAAAGTGGGTCGAAGCGCAATCATACGCTAAACTCACTGCAAAACATGTAGCACTCTTTATCGAAAGAAATATTATTTGTCGATATGGAGTCCCACATGAAATGATAAGTGACAATGGAACTCACTTTCAAGCCGAATGTGAAGAATTGCTACAAAAATATGGCATTCAACATCATCATTCTTCCCCTTATAGACCTCAAGCAAATGGAGCAGTCGAAGCAGCTAATAAGAATCTAAAGACTATCATCGAGAAAATGACGGAAAATTACAAGGATTGGCCTGACAAACTTCACTTCGCATTGTGGGGTTACCGCACGTCAATTCGTACATCAACAGGAAATACGCCATTTTCTTGGTTTATGGAATGGATGCCGTACAACCTGTCGAACTAGAGATTCCATCTCTACGCATTGCATTAGAGAGCAAACTCGATGAAGTTGAATGGACTAGGGCAAGATATGAAGAGCTAATTCTACTCGATGAAAAAAGACTAGAAGCTCTACATACATCACACTCAATGTTACCAAACTCGTATGGCTAGGCATTTTAATAAGAAGGTCAAGACAAGAAACATCAAAGTAGGAGACTTGGTGTTAAAAGCATTAAGGAAAAATGTTTTAGATCCAAGGGGAAAATTCAGACCTAATTGGTCTGGACCCAACATTGTCAAAACAATCCTGTCAGGGGGTGCAGCAAAATTAACTGATATGGATGCAATGAGTTCTCGAACATGACAACTCTTGACCAACTTAAAAAATACTACCCATAATTACTTGAGTAGGATTCTCAATAGAGTTATGTTTGGCCTGATTCCTTAAGAAAGGATACGTAGGCAACCCTTTACGGGTGCGGCCACTTTATTTTTTTCAAATCTCGCATCCCAGACTTAATAAAAACTTCAACAGAAGATCGACGAAACATCGGCGTCGCAGAAAAAATTCTGGCGCCAACAGATGAACATCAGCGCCAGACGACGGCATCCGTCACATGACGCCAGACTGCCGCAGTTGGCGCCAGTCGCAGAATCATGGGGCCAATTTACTGAAAAATGTCTGGGAATATTTCAGTGTTTTTCGAAAAAATTTCGACTTCCGTCTCGACAAAAAATTCTGGAAAATTAATTTTTTGGTTTTCATTGCTTTAATAAAATAAATTTAAAGTAAATAATTTAATTAAAAAGCTGCAATTTCATTAGTAAAATAAATTACATTATTGATAGAATTTAAATAAAGCTTAAATAAATTAACTTTAAATTTAAAAACTAAGTCTAATAATTGGAAATTAAGCAATGCTCTTAATCTTTTTTCTCTTTCTTAGCCCTTTTCCAATTCTTGTCTGCATCTTCTTCCTCATCCATAACCTTAGCTAGTAGGCATCCTTTAGAGGACCTACATTCAATCTTGAAGTAAATAGTTTCCCCCTTAGCTAGGACCCCATGCTTCTTTTCTACCCAAGCTTTCTTTTCTGTGGTGTCAACTTTCCTTTTTCCTTTATCTTTCACAGTACTCTTCTTCCTAGGCATTATAGGTGTTTTGAACTCAATTCTTTCACCCAAGCGTTCCTTAACAGGAGTCACCTTGCACCTAGACGACTCTTCACATCAGTTTTACTCTGATTTTTCTTCACGTCCTTTGAGGGTTTCTTCAGAAGCCACTTTTTCACATCATTGGGCAAAGAAGGATGAACCTTTTGGGTGATTACTTCTCATAAAGGTCTAGCGCTCCAATAAGCATCAAATTTGTCTACTTCTTGGGAGACAGGTAACTCGTAGGGACGACGAAGATCACAGGAAGGAATAGTCTGAAGTAGGTCGTACTGTCTTTTTACCCTGCAGGGATAATAAAAAGTCATGCGGGACAAGCTTGGAAGACGGCAAAAAGGCTACTTGTTGACACCAACCATCTTTTCTATTTTCCACCAAGGGATGACCCACTTGATGGCAAAATTACAAGACTCGAAGACTTTCTTCCATTCATGGCGCCCCATCTTAGAGAAGCGTTTCTTCCTTCTCACAAAGCAATTTGGAGTATACTTCTCAATATTGTCCGGATGGCTAATTAATTCCAGTCTTTCCATTAGCCACATCTGTAAAACTTGCAATGCAAATAAATTATTATTACTATAAAAAAATATATTTTTGATTTCTATAATTAAAAATATTATTTTTCTACCTGTAATAAAATTGGGGAGCCCCGAAAAAGTGCTTTTGAATTTTTCTTTAATTCATCAAGGCTAAGCATAGTCTCTCCAACTATTAAGGGCATTGGATTTCTCCCAGATTCAATCTCTTCTAAAATAGTGGATATAATCGATTGACCCTCATTATTTTTATCACTAGTGAGAAAAAATTGATTAAGTATGCAAAACAGGAAAGCCCTTCTTCTATAAACATGGAAATATTCAAAATAAGGTCTATCAAAATAATGGCGAGCAAATTCTTTCAAATTAACTATGTTAGCATCTACTATTTTTTATAGATCTCTGTCTTTTAAATTAAAGAAGCTTTCAAAATCCTTATAATAATACTCGTTTATTCTAGGGATTACTACAAGATCTAGCGCAGAGAAGCCTAAAATAGCACCGAATTCTTCCGCCAAAGGGCTAATTTCATCATACCCTATTCTAAAGCAATGAGTATCTACATTCCAATATTCTAGAGAGGTATGAATAAAATCTGAATCAAGATCTACCCCATTGACACCATACATACCCCCTAAGTGAAACACATCTAACTCTTTTCTCTCCTTAGCATTAAGAGACCGACACCATTCATGAGTGTAGTTGGTAAAACTTTTGGAGACTAGAGACATTATGGTATTTTTCTAAAAGCTAAGAAAATTTTATTTGCTCAAATTATGAAGAAAATCGGCTAGGCAGGGGGCTAATTATACACAAAATCGGAGCAGTTTTAATCCAGGAAGGATTCGGAGTCAGCGCTCATTAGCGCCAGACGCCAAATATTGGCGCCTGACGCCAGAGCCTGGCGCCAAACTCTAAGTGTAGCGCCTGGCGCTACACCAAAACGCGTGGCGCCAGCTGGCGCTAATATATCTTCTCGTACAAGCGTTCCAAAACACCGCGTTTTTTACCTGATTCGAGTCTGCTAATGACTTTACAGTTTCTTTATTCTTCTTTTATATCTTTTTCTAAAATTTCATTTATTCCTTCCTCTTAATTAATATAACTATTATATTAATTACATTATTTTTCGGATTTTATTTAGACTAACTTCCAAGTTTGTTTTATAAATCCAATATTTTTTTATGTGACTTTTATTTTTCATTTTTCTTTTTTGGGGGAGAAAGTCAAATACCCTCCATCAATAATAAAAAATGACGGAATTTTTTGCGCAAAATTATTTTTCACAATTCTTTGCACACACAAACATGCACATAATAATAATAATAATAAAATGAAAAAAAACACGATAAATGATGAATAAACTCATAGTATGTATATACAAACATGTCTAAATAATGAGTCTAATAAAAGGCAAAGTTCTATACAAAGTCAAAATAAAATAATAAAAGCACAGGAATAAGCTACGGCGCCGGGGGACGTACACCCATCATCTCATAAAATTGCGCCGTATGAGGAATAACCTCTCCACCAGCTCCAGCGCCAGCTCCGGTCTCCTCAGGAGGTGGAAAACTCAACACAGAACCCGTCCACCCGAGATCAACCTGAGGCTGAGGTTGCGGAGGCTGCTGCGATGACGAGCCGACCTCGTACATCCCACCACCTCTAAGACCCGAGGTAGCCTCTCCGTGACCTACCGGCGCAGCATGTGCACCCTCAGATGAAGATCATGAGCCCTCTCCCACCTTGGTACGGGCAACCTCAGAACGACCGCCCCAACCACCCAAACCAGTACGGCAACGTCTCGAGCTAAACCTCGCCGAATCCCTCTGCACCTCAGGTCTTGTGCGGGTACGAGAAGGAATGGGCTGACCCTGCAAAAGAAACTAAGATCAGAAACATGAAAAATAGAAGTGGTAATGCAAAAACATAAGAAGGGAAGCTACCTCCTAAACGGCGTCGTCTCGACGGCATGTGGCCACGTTCCTCATCCGAACGAGCTGGCTCCGGAGGGCATCTATGCATCGTGCCATCGCCGAAACCTCCTCGCGTGAGAACTGTCAAAGAAATAAGTCAGTAAACATGCATAACATATATGGACAAAAATTTGCAAATAAATAAGCTTACCCGAGTCTAGTGACGAGGAATCAACCGCTCCACAAAGCGCTCGCCCTCAGGAGCCGGAGGAATCATCTCCTCAATCGACCCATATGTCCCCTGATAGTGGATTGACATACGGGGTGGCACAAACTCGGCAGGATCATCCTGACAAAGCAAAACAACATCAGTGAAGCATCACTTGGGGGCTACTTAACGAAAGGTAAAAGCTGAAAATCATACCGCCACATCCTCTGCAGGTACAGGAACTGTAGCTAACAACGGTAGTAGCTCTTCCTCATAGCATCGCCTAGGGATCGTGTAAGATCGCCAAGGGGTACCGGCTCCCTCTGACATGCTCACCAGCCTCGTGGCGTTAAACATGTGACGTGGTGGAGGAGCAGGAACGACAAAGCTATCTGAGGAATGATGAATAGCAACCCTCTCCCCAAGATATGCGACCGCTCCATAGGTCCCTAAGAAATAGCAACGCTCAGCAGAATATTGCGCGGCTAGCCCAGGGACTGCAAAGTCGACCCACGATCGGTACAGCACCTCAGGCTCCTGCAAAGAGTGTCTATCAGATGATCCAATCTCGGACGTAGGCAGCGGACATCCCCACACGGCAGCTGCCCCAGGAAGCACTAACTGGAAGCCTGCGCGGCGACGGTCTCGCCGGCGCAGCTGAGGGGAAGTACTCATAGAACCAGATCTAAAAGAAGCAAAAGTTATCAGCAAGTGCTAACTACAATGTAGAGCTAAACTTTATAGGGAATAAAGTATACCTCTATGACCCTCCAAAAGCCGCATAGAGCAACGTTCCCCGCAAATGACCAATGTCGACACGAGTCCCGCAACGCTCGGATGAAATCAGCATAGGCCAAGCTGGCCTAGTCGTAAGTCCCGATCCGGTGTAGATCACGGACACCGGGGAGAACGTCCCTGACAGCAAGATAAGTGCAAAGATGCGCACCCGCTGCTCTCGGGTAGTCGCACCATCATCAAAAGCCGCTGCTAGAATCGAGCGGCAAATCCCCCTAGCACTGAACTTAGTCATCTCTACCTCAGCTTAAGCCCGAGTAACAATCGGACCCAATAGCTCCTCGACCTCGGGAGAAAAGACAGTAATCTCGATGTCGAACGGCAGCGCCACGGAGCTAAACACCAGTCCCGTAATGAGACTAATGTCGGTAGGAGTGACCATCATCTCACCCCAGGGGAAGTGGAAAGTGTTGGTGGTGTCCCAAAAGAACTCCACCAGAGCACTGACTACATGGTGACCCCCATTAGAGGCAATCATGGCCTCCGAGGTCTCGAACAGTGTAGTCAGTCCGCAAGACTCCCATAGAAGTCTCGTCTGATCGTCTTTGGCGATGTACATCTTGTACAGGTCGCCCAAACAGTCGCAACCGGAACCGTGACAACGTGTCCTCCCAACTGTGACGCCCCGTCTCACCCTCTCAGAGATATGGTGGATGGGAGAGAAGTATAAGGTCCGCTCATCCCACTCAGGGAGTCGGCCCAGCAAAGTGGACGGATTAGCGTCGTCCTCTACGGGCTCATGCTCCCGTAGAACGTCTCGAGACAGTGAACCAAAGTCTCGTTGTCTAGCCATGCTACATTGTGCAGAATTATTATAAATTAAGGTTCTATGGTATCTAAGGTTCGCCTAACCGTATGATACTATTTTCGCAAAAAACAGAGTACGTAGTTGTAGGGAATATTTCAAGCGTTAATTCCCTAGCTTGAACCCCACTGTGATCATACACTACATTATGGTGGCGTTCAAAAGGAAAGAAGATAGAGCAAAAGAGTCGCCAACAAGTTTTAGGAACTTGTAAACCGTTCACGAGGTTAAGGTTACACCCCTTAACGATCCAAGAGATCGTCAACTCCTTAAGGTCTTGAACCAAATAGGGTTCGGGGATGAAGGTACAAATACAACCTAAAAGAGATTGAACCTGCCCTAATAATAGGCTTCTACTTTATTCTGATCGTATTCATGTGCGTTTTTTGACTAACATACAAGCAATAGGATTAACCCTAAACCTGTTTATCTATGTAGGTTGAATATTAATGCACAAATAAATCTATTATTGGCGATCGCTTGAATTATAATCATATTATCCCTAAACAAGATTATTAATTATCTTATTAAGCGTGATTACAAGTACGAATTCCCTTTAAACATGCATAAAAGGCATGATCAAGAAATAACAATATATATATCAAGCAACATAATAATCATAATAATAATAATAATAATCATAAAATTAGAATAATAATAATAATAGCATTCATAACCATAATCAAGAAACATAAAAAGAATCATAATCATAATTAATAATCATAAATCATGTTAAAGCATAATAATAGCAAGATCCTAGGCATGATACTAACAAGATTAATAACAAACCCTAGCATGTCACTAACAATAAAAATCAAATCTTTAACCCTAACATGATACTAACAATCATAAATATTAGGAACAACATAAAAGGCATCATAACGATCATACTTAGTATTAAAGTTACCCTAGACATGATACTAGGAATATCATAATAACAACCTAAACATGATTTCTACATCATAACATCAATAAAAATCATTAAAATACTTACTTTGATGTCTCGTACCTCTTTCTAACAACAAAAGACACACGTTAGTAACTTCAAGGAAAATAATAAACAAAACAATAATTAAATTAAATAATGGAAAGAGAGATTTGGGACCAAACCCTCAGAAATCAAACCTTTCACGTCTAGGGCAAAGGCAACTTCGAATATAGCTAGGTGTTTCTAGATCTAATGAATGCGGAATTTTGTATTTGAGAGAAACTAGTTTAGAAAAAGAGAGAGAGAGAGTAATCAAGGAAATCTTGATGAGAGTTGGTGAAAATAGAGAGAATTGATGATTGTAGGTTGATTCTGGATGAATGAAAATTGGTTATCAAAAACGGAGTTTTTAGCACGTTATTTATAAAGAAAATCAGCCAAAAATATCAAAATAGAGTTCTGGCGCACATAAAACGATGTTGGCGCCAACGCAGGCTATTGGTGCCAGACGCCAACATTAGCGCCAGGCGCCAATGCTAGCGCCAGGTGCCAAGCGTAGCGCCAGGCGCTACAGTTGGCGTTTGGCGCTAATTCAGAAATTCACGCGTTTTCTTAAAATCAGATAGAAATTGCCGTACAGGAGGATAAAATCGTATCTTCCTCAAAATATGTTCTTTGATTTTAATTAAAATTATGAAAAGGTCAACAAAAGTCAATTTATCAATGCTAATTGAATTAGGAATGAAAAGAACCTTCTAGAAGAATCTAGAAGACTAAAACCATTCCTAATTGCATTAGGAATGATAAATCTATTTTAGGCCCTCCCCTAGATCATTGGGCCGCATATAAGGCTCAAACCGGGCCCAGTTCAGTAAATTGGCCATAACTTTCTCAATATTCATCGGAATTGGGCTTATAATATATCGTTGGAAAGCTCTTTTCAAACCCCATCCAACGACACTACTATTGGACCCATATCATGGACCAACCAAACTGGATTGGCTGTTTTTTTAAAATAAGTTTTCAAAAGCAGAGAGAAGAGAAAAGAAATTAAAACTATCCGCAACACTAGACTTTCGACACTTTCACTTCATTCGATTTGATTTGACGTGAAAGGTACTCATCACTGGTTTGGTTTTGGGGAGACACAAATGGGTGTCTACAGTAGTACTAAAACAGAGCACAAATTCAAATTGAGCATACACGGCATTTTCAAGCAACCAAACAATTTCTTGCAATACTATAGTAATTATTGTGACAAATTGGACAAGAATTGCTAGCAAAAACATCAAGAACAAGCTACATTGTCTTCCCGACCTTAAGAGGTTCAACAATGGTGATTTGTTCATTTCTTCACCAAATTGAGTCAAACAAGTCTTAAATTACTCCCAAGGCAATATATAAACATAATCAAGCAATTTCATGGCATAAAATTTGATAAACAAAGAGAATTAAGCAATTCTAATTTTGAATTTTCAAGAAATTCATGGATAAATGCATGTAAAATTCATTAAAACCGGCATGAGTTTGGAGGAAACTTACATAGATCGGGAAAATGGATGGAATAAGCTTTGATATGCAACAAATTTAAGCGAATTTGGTTGAGAAATGAGCAAGAACGAGTGAAGAATTCCCGAGCAAGAAACACGAACAACAGCAGCAGAAATGAAGAAGAGAAGGGTATTTAAGGAAAACCCGACTCTAGTGCCAAGCGTCAGACCTTGGCGTCAGTCGATAAGCCTTAGCGCCTGGCGCTAATACCAGCGTCTGGCGCTACAGCCAGATAAGCGGCGCTAATGTTGTTTCAGCGACGCCATAACGTTTAGCCACTCAGTATGGTTGTTCCAACCTTATGAAATATATTTTGGGTTCCTTGGTACACCAGTTAGCCCCTCTAAGCAATTTGCACGTTTTTTTTAGTAATCGGCTTGATTACATAAAGTGATCGACTTGATGAAAGATCGTCTCACTTAGCTTAAAGCGCCTGAGCATTGGCTCATCACAAAAGGCTCCGACATAATAGTTTATTCAGCGAAAGGCACCGACATACAGGTTCAAAAGTAGCAAAAGCGCCGACGTACAGGCGTAGCGGAAGCAAAGTTCAAGCGAGCTTTTTAAGATTGACAAGCGGAGGTCTTCGGTAATTTCCTTTGGAATATTATCGCAACAAATGAGGATAGCTTCAAGCGAGGATATCTTCGGCAGCATTCCCTAGCTTGCGGAGAGTTGTCACAAACAATTGAAGGTGATTTCAAGCGAAGTTGTCTTCGATCGTGTTCCCTAAGATGTGGAAGATGGTCACAAAGCGGAAGAGGATCGTTTCAAGCGAAGCAATCTTCGATAGTGTTCCCTGGATTGCGGAAGATTATCAAGGCGGAAATTGAAGGTAGTTACAAGCGTAGCAGTCTTCAAGCAAGATGGCATTCTCTAGCTTGCAGGAAGTCGTCAAAACAGAAGCAGTAGCAAATCGGTTACTTTCAGAGACGTGTACTCAACGGTGCAAGATAAGTGTTTCTTAAATTTTTTATCTGTTTAACTAACGCTAGGTTGCAGGTATCGGAGTTACAAGAGTTATAGGATCGCAGAACGTTCTGAATCATTCTCCGTCCCTATCGATACTTTGACTTTTGTTTTCGAAACTTGCGTTTCTCCAAACTCAGTCAAAGTGGGGGCTTCTGTAGACACCCATTTGTGTCTCCCTAAAACCAAACCCAGTGATGAGTACCTTTCACGTCGAATCATAATCGAATGAAGTGAAAGTGTGGAAAGTTTAGTGTTGCGGATAGTTTTAATTTCTCTTCTTTTCTCTCTGTTTTTGAAAACCTATTTTAAGAAAACAGTCAATCCAGTTAGGTTGGTCCATGATATGGATCCAATAGTAGTGAATTGGATAGGGCTTGAAAAGATCTTTCCAACGATATATTATAAACCCAATTCCGATGAATATTGAGGAAGTTATGGCCAAATTACTAAACTAGGCCTGGTTTGAGCCTTATATGCGGCCCAATGATCTAGAGGAGGGCCTAATATGGATTTATCATTCCTATTGCAATTAGAAATGGTTTTAGTCTTCTAGATTATTCTAGAAGGTTCTTTTCATTCCTAATTCAATTAGCATTGATAAATTGACTTTTGTTGACTTTCTAGAGTTTTAATCCGAATAAAAGAATGTTTTTGAGGAAATTACGATTTTATCCTCCTGTACGGTAAATTTCTATCTTATTTTAGAAAACGCGTCAATAATTAAGTTAGCGCCAAACGCCAGCATTAGCGCCTGACGCTAAGCTTGGCGCCTGGCGCTAATGTCAGCGTCTAGCGCTAACCTCGTTTTGCGCGTCAGAACTCTGTTTCGATTTTCTATCTTTTTGGCTGATTTTCTTTATAAATAGTCTTCTAAAAACTCCGTTTTCATTCACAAACTCTCATCAAGAATTTCTTCATTACTTTCTCTCTTTTCTAAACTAGCCTTTTCTCAAAATACAAAATTCCGCATTCACAAGACCTAGATACACTTAGCCATATTCGAAGTTGCCTACGCCCTAGACGTGAAAGGTTTTAATTTCTGAGGGTTTGGTCCCAAATCTCTCTTTCAATAATTTAATTTAATTGTTTTATTATTTTCCTTGAAGTTACTAACGCGTGTATTTTGTTATTAGAAAGAGGTACGAGGCATCCAAGTAAGTACTTTAATGGTTTTTGTTGATATTATGATATAGAAATCATGCTTAAGTTGTTGTTATGATTCCTAATGTTATGTTAGGGCGTTTTGATCTTCCTAGTATCATGTTTAGGGTAGCTTTAATATCAAGTATGATTAAAAGTATGATGTCTTTTATGTTCTTCCTAATATTTATGATTATTATATCATGTTAAGGCTATATATTTGATTTTTATTGCTTAGTGACATGCTAGGGTTTGTTATTAATCTTGTTAGTACCATGCCTAGGATCTTGCTATTATTATGCTTTAACATGAACATGTTTATTATTATGATTGTTATTATGATTATAATTATTATTATGATTATCATTATATTGTTATTGCTTGATCACGCCATTTATGCATGTTTAAAGGGAATTGGTACTTGTAATCACGCTTAATAACATAATTAATAATCTTGTTTAGGGTTAATTTGATTATAATTCAAGTGATCGCCAATAATAGTTTATTTGTGCATTAATATTCAACCAACATAGATAAACAGGTTTAGGGTTAATTTTATTGATTGCATGTTAGTCAGAAAGCGCACATGAATACGATCAGAATAAAGTAAAGGCCTATAATTAGGGCAGGTTCAATCTCTTTTAGGTTGGATTTGTACCTTCATCCCCGAACTACCAGTCATCACTACTACAAAATTGGCCAAAGAGACCCGTTCAAATTAGCTAAAGAGACTGCCTTAGAGGCGGTCTCTAGCGCAGCGATCTCTTTGGCAAAGAGACTGCTTTGTTAGAGGCGGTCTCTAGAATGGGAACGCTGAGATCGCCTCTTAAAGATAAGCGGTCTCAATATTGAGAAAGTTGAGACTGCCTTTATAAGAAAAGCAGTCTCTCTTTATAGAAAACTAAGACCGCCTATCTTAATTAGGCAGTCTTTTTTTTAGAAAATTGAGACCGCTTTTTAGGCTTAACGGGTCTCTTTGGTCTCATTTTAAATAAAAAAAAATAAACGTATTTAATTTGATTTTGTTAATTAAAATTACAGTATATGCTATATTTTTAAATGAATTGGTATAAAATTACACGTATCAAAGTACAAAATAACTTTGAATTCTCCAATAAAAAAATGTAGATCGTATATAAATTATTCTAATCTACAATACAAAAATAATTGCATCAACACAAAATGTAGTTGAAGTACTCCAACTTCTTCCTTGTGAAAACAACATATCTGTAAAAGCAAAAACCACAAAATTAATAAATCAATTATAGTACTAATAAATCAAAATGTAGTAATTGAGATTATGTGGAAAACTTAACTAGTGAGTAAAAGATTAACTCACTAAAGAAACAATTTATGTTGCCCTGATGATGAACAAAAAAATCACCACACCAAAATGTACTACATCTGTAAACATAAACCCACAACCCAGAAATAGCTGAAATTCAAAGGGAATATTTCTAAACTCAAGAAACTGGAAAATATGAGATTAAAATAACGAAAAAAGATACCTTTTTTTTCCCTCATAAATTTTCAATTTGGGAATTTTAAAGCTCAGAGAAAACCTGCAAAAAATTATCAAAATAATTTAACAGAAAAGTCAAACAATTACCGTAAAATTAGAACAGAAAATGAAGAAACTTTCTCAAAAATTAAAGTTTTTTTAGAGCATGCAAGCAATTGAAACAATAAAACCCCAGAAATTAAACTCAAATGTCAGAGAATCGGTGCAACAAAAATGGAAGAAATTGGGTAAAACTTACGAGCATTTGGGGAGCAGTTGAAAAGATTTTGGAGGAAGACTAGAAGTAGTACAGTCGTGAGAGCGTCAGTGAAGAGAGAGAGGAAGGGTTTTTGGGTTTTGGGAAGAGAGAGAGTGAAGAAAGAGAGGGAAATTGAAAGAGTTAATGGGAAGTTGGGTCAACTGCCAAAAAAATGCCAAAGATTAGGAGGAGGTAGATCGTGGTGGTGGTAGTGATGGTAGTGGCCGGTAATAATGGTGGTGGCTAATTCATTTAATGGGTTTGTTTAAACAAATTTTGGAGAGAGAAAGGATGGAGTCAGAGAACTCATAGAAGGATATGAAGCGGCGGGATGAAGAAATTCGTGAATTACTAGGGTTTCATTTCTTTTTTATATTTGTAAATTAGTGAGACCGCCTATACACTAACACAGGTCTCTCCTTTTAAAATTTAAAATAAAAAAATTCAAGAGAGACCTGTCATGTATTAAAACAGGTCTCTCCTTTTAAAATAAAAATTAAAAAAATTCAAGAGAGACCGCTTATTTGTAATATTGGGTCTCTTGAAACAAAGTGACTCGTTATCTACTTAAACGGTCTCTTATTTACGGTCTCTTTGAGCAATTTTGTAGTAGTGCATGGTTCCAGACCTATTGGAGTTGACGATCTCTTGGATTGTTAAGGGGTGTAACCTTCACCTCGTGAACGGTTTACAAGTTCCTAAAACTTGTTGGCGACTCTTTTGCTCTATCTTCTTTACCTTTGGACGCCACCGTACTTGAGTGTATGATCACAGTGGGGTTCAAGCTAGGGGTAATGCTTGAAATATTCCCTACAGTAATAAAAATAGCTCCACATAGCTCAATTAAGAACAAATATGACCGTGGGACGGGGAATAAAAATATACATAAAATAGACTTATCATAATCATATTAACCTAAACAAGATTATTAATTATCTTATGAAGCGTGATTAAAAATACAAATTTCCTTTAAACATGCATAAAAAGCATGATTAGGAAATAGCAATAAATATAATCAAGCAACATAATAATCATAATTGAAATAACAATCATAATCATAATCATATTAAAACATAATATTATTAGCAAGATCCTAGGCATGATACTAACAAGATTAATAACAAACCCTAGCATGTCATTAAACAATAAAAATCAAATCTTTAGCCCTAACATGATACTAACATGATATTAGGAAAGAAAATAGGAAGCATCATAGAAATCATAATTGATATAAGAAACTAAATTATTACCCTAAACATGATACTAGGAATCAATAAAACATCCTAACATGATACTAGGAATCAAAATAACAATCTAAACATAATTTCTGTATCATAATATCAATAAAACAATTAAAGCACTTACTTGGATGCCTCGTATCTCTTTCTAATAACAAAATACACACATTAGTAACTTCAAGGAAAATATAAAACAAACAATTAAATTAAATAATTGAAATAGAGATTTGGGACCAAACCCTCAGAAATATCAAACCTTTCACATCTAGGGAAAAGGCAACTTTGAACTTGGCTAGGTTTGTCTAGTGCAAATGTATGAGGAATTGTGTTTGTAAAAGGCTAGGCTAGAAAGAGAGAGAGAGAGAGAGAGAGAGAATAAGTTTTAGCTTAGAGAGAGAACAATTAGAGAATTCTGGTTGTGAGTTGATGATTGAAAACGGAGGTCCAAGGACCCTATTTATAAGAATATAGTCTGGAATTGATAAAAATAAATCAGAGTTCGAAAAGGAATAAAACACCCTCGTGTTGCCAGGCGACGAACCTGTCGTCAGGCGGTGCAAGACAATTTTTGTGGATTTTGTTTTTATCATATCTTTTGATCCAGAAGTCCAACTAAGTCATATAATATGTCGTTGGAAATCTCTTGAAGTCTACTTTCCAACCCAATTAAAATTAGATTAAAATCATTTGTAGATAAAAAGATATGGCCGAAAGAGTGGAAGGGTGTCAGTTTTGGATAGAGTTTCATATTCCTTTCATATCTTTTTCGTTATAATTCGAAATTAATATTATAATATATCATTGGAAAGATAATTTCAAGATCTATCCAACCATATAAGATTTGGATAAAATTTATGAGGAACAAAAATAATATCTTACTTTCTTTTAACATCTTTAAATTCGAATAGAATTAGGATTAAAAAAGGAAAGTTTTATTCAATTTCAAATTCTTTGATTTTATCTTTTCAAAAAGGATAATTAAGATCTCATAGAAACTTCTAATAAATCCTAATTAGTTTAGGAATAGGATTAAACCTTTGGACCCTCCACATGATCATTGGGTCGTAGGTAAAATCCGATTTGGACCCAGTTTAGTATTTTGGCCATAACTTCCTCATTATTCATTGAAATTGGGCTTATAATATATCGTTGGAAATGTTTTTTCAAGCCGCATATTCTTAGGTGAACACTCATGCACCTAGAAATAGGTGTAACAACAGCAAAATATGAACATTATCTTTTCAGAAAGTGAACATTAGCTTTCTTATCCTCTATTTTTCTCCTTCGTTTTTTATTTTCTTTGTCCTCTGTTTTTTTAATTTTCCCCTTTTTTTACACTTTCTTGATTGAATTTGTTTCTTACAAGATGAAAGTAGTTATTAAGTATGAATTTTTGTGTGAATTTTGATTTTGTGCTTTAATTTCGATTGAGTAAGTTTTATATGAATCTTTGAATTCACAAATTATACTATGTTTTTTCTCCTTCCTTCTTTAATTCCTTTTTCCTCTGTTTTTTTTTTTTTTTCTATTTTTCTCATTTTTTTCGATTTAACGATTGAATCTGTTCCTCACAATATGGAATTGGTTGTTTATCTGATTTTTTTGAATTCATATGAATTGAATTTTTTTAGCTTCGATCAATTTCATCTTTGTATGAATTTCATCTGATTTTCTGCATTTAATTTATCAATGAACATAATCATGCAAAATATGAACATATGCATCGGTTCCCTTAAATATGAACATTACCTTTTCATAAAGTGAACATAGGCATAAAACATATGAACATATGCATTTCAGAAAGTAAACATAACAATTTAAAATATGAACGTAAGCATTGGTTTCCTTAAAGTGAATATAATCATTTAAAAGGTGAACATATGCGTAAAAAATATGAACATATGCATTTAAAAAAGAGAACATATGCATAAACAGACTTAATGAGGATATTTATGAACAATAAATATTTACTATGAATATTTACATTATGAACATATAAAATATTATTATGAATATAAGGCATTTAATTATGAACATAAAAAATTGAAGAAATAAAAAATAATATGATTATGAACATATGCATCATAAGTATTAAAAATATGAACACATGCATTCAAAATATGAACATATGAATTGGTTCATTTTTGAATGCGTATGAACATAATTAAGCATTTCAGAAGGTGAACATATACATAAAAATAATGAACATATGGATTTAGAAAGTGAATATAAGCATTTCAGAAAGTTTACAAAAGGATTAAAAATATGAACATAAGAATTAAAAATACGAACATATGAATTTCGAAATGTGAACATAAGGTATCCGTTTGATTTCACTAATTTTTTTTATTACAATTCCAATAAAAAAAATCGAACAATAGAGTGTCGAACAATATTTAAAAAAATTAAGTGATAATCATATAAATTCAAATATAATTAAGTGAAGATTACATAAAATTGCCTTTTTTTTAAAAGGAGGATCCTTTTGATTTTGTATCTCTTCTCTAATGTCCATTGATGTTTTTGCAGTTTTTTAATGAGAGAAAATGAAATAGAGAAAGTGAAAAAGAGGAGAGAGAAAATCATATAAAAGAAGAGTTTTGAGTTTGGAAGTGACGTTACATTTATTGGGTGTGGGTGGGTGTATTGCAGTTTTCGTGTTTTTTAGTTTTAGGGCTTTTTTTAATTGGGTAGTGTGTAATTGGGCTTTTGGGTTGAGTTATTATACCTATATTAGGTGCACATTAGACTAATTGTTTTCAAGCCCCATCCAACTACACTATTATTGGACCCATATCATGAACCAAACTAAACTGAAATGCATGTTTTTTCATAAATAGGTGAGAAAAGAAATATTTTCAAAAATACAAAGAAGAGATATTTTTAATAAAATCATCCTCATCACTAGACTTTTCACACTTTTGCTTTGTTCGATAATCAAATGACATGTAAGGTATTCATCACTGGGTTTGATTTAAGGAGACACAAATGGGTGTCTACACCAGCTAACCATGGATTCGGAAGTGGATGTTAACTCTTAAACTATTCCTATTTCTCCTTTTTTTTTTTTTTTTTTTCTTCACATTATTCGAAGGGGCAAGAGTATGATTAGTAAAGAGAGATTGGAGGAAAACTATTAACCATAACTAGATGAGGCCCGTGCGATGCACGAAAATGTTTGAATTTTTAAATATATATATATATATATATATATATATATATATATATATATATATATGCTAAAAAATGTTATATATTTAGATAAAAAAAACCTGATATCAAAAGATAATATTTTATATTTAATTAATTTAAACTAGAAAATCTCATTCGCCAATTTTTGTTACGTGCCCTTTAAATTATTTAATTCTAAAAGAAATTAATAATCTCGTATTTAATTGGCTACCACTAAAATTTATTATCCTATGTGACACGCTGAAAAAATTAAATCCTACATGGCTCTCTAAAAGCTCACGATTTGTTTGAATTTTTTAAAATAATTTTATTTTTTTTGGTTTTTATGTACTAAAATTGGTTATATATTTAGATAAAATTCCTAACATAAAAAATATAATATTTTATATTTAATTAATTTAAACTTAAAAATCTCATTTGCCAATTTTGCTTACGTGGCATTTGAATTATTTAATTCTAAAATAAATTAATAGTCTGTTATTTAATTGGTTACAACAAAAATTTATAATCCTACATGGCGCGCTGAAAAAATTAAATCTTATGTTGCTCTTTAAAAACTCAGGAAAAAATTTGTTGGGGTTTGGTGAGTCCGACTCACCGCGGAAACAACCCCGGCCCAAGGAACCACTCATAATTAATAAAACCATAAAGCATAAATAAATAAACACAAGAAAAGGAAGAACGAATCATACCCTTGAAGCGAGCTTCGCCCTCTCAAAACGGGCTCTTACTTGAAAGCCTTGAGCACCGCAAATGTCGTGCCTCCAACGGTATCCACCCACAAAGGACGAACACGACTTTTTAGGTCTGCTACCTTGGAGTTAGCAAGGTCCGACCAAAACCCAAGTGTTAATGGAGTTTAAGAGTTTTTCCCAAAATATGGAATGCTCTTTCTAACTCCCACTCAAGCACTTTACTCCAAATCCCAAGGTTGACATTTATAGAGGAAAGTATGTGGGATTCATGAAATTCCACAAATTAAATTAAAGCTAAATTAAATTAAATATATAAGCAAGTAATAAATCAACAAGTGTCCTAGTCATATGTAAAGAGGAGTATGGACCACTTGGAGAGGAGGGGACCATACTTGCTCCCCACTCCTTCCTCTCCTTGTGACACTTGTCCACACCAAAAAGCAAGCATACTTACTAGCTTCCCCTTTCTACCCGACCTAGGCCCACGGCCCAGCTAGCCTCGCACCGTACGGGCTGCTAGCTGCTGCCAGCTCGGCCCAGCACGCCCACGCACATCAGTGCGGGCTATTGATGCCGAGGGCGCTGCTAGCCAGCCACGCACATGTGTGGGCTGCTAGCAGCAGCGTACGCCAGCACGCCACGCACTGCTTGCGGGCTGCTAGCCATGCTGTGCTAGCATGCCTCGCACATGGTGCGGGCTGCTAGCCACGCCTTGCTAGCATGTCTCGCACATGGTGCGGGCTGCTAGCTCGGCTAATCCCCTAGCACTCGGGATTCCGATGCTAGGGGTATTTTGGTCATTGTTGATTTATTACTAATTTGCCGTCTCTACTTTTTATTATTTTTGACTCGACTTCCGACGCTCGGTTTCGACGCTCTAAGCTCGAATTTCTGACGTGTAAATATTTAACACTCGGGCGACGAATTATTTTCTTCCGAATTAATTCGTCGAGTCGGTTCGTATATTTTGCTGTAATATTAATTATATTAATATTACTAATCGGAAGCGGCCTCCACCCAGGCATTCCGATCACTTGACCTTACTGAATATATTAGCTTTCTAATAATTCTGAACCCGCTATCAGAATAATACACTTGTTCGAAGGACACCATTCCTTTCAAAACTCTCATTTATGTGTATACTAGTTTTGTTCCTCGTGCGATGCCCGGGTTATTTATTGAATTTTAAGATAAATTTTTAATCTATATATCAAATTTTAAAATATATCATTGATACAAAATTAGTTAGGAATTGATGTATTTTTGTGACGATTTGCTTTCTAGTGGCTTATGCATGTAATGACTAATAATATTTTGGTAGAAATGTTCAATTTAATACATTAAAAAAATAAAAAATTAGCAAAATATAAATTAAATGATATAAATGTTCAAAGCTTGTTGGATTGACCCAAATCCAAAACTTTAGGCAAGGGTTGAACATTTCTTGACTCGTAACCTTAGGGATGACAATTCTAAATCCGCAAATCCGATCCACCCAAAATAAATAAAGGGACGAAAATCCGCATTATATGGATGAAGGGCGGGTGACGGATAAAGCGGGTGACGGATCGGGTGGGATCCATTTTATTCGTCACCCGATCCGTCATCCGTTTATCATCCGATCCGCAGTTCATCCGTATATATATAAAAAAAAATTGCCAATTTTCTTATATACTAGTCTGTAGTATACTACACTATGTATGTACTATATATTTCTAAAAAAAATAATATTTTTAAAAATTCTTTAATTTTATTTTAAAAAATATAAAACCTCCCTCAATTCCCAATTGTGTAGTACCGAAATAGGTTCTTGATTCCGTTCAAAAAAAAAAAGTAAGTTCATAATTATTATTTTATCATTATTATTATTATTGCTATAGTTTGGAATAAAAATTTAATTAATGATTTACTTTTTAAGTTTAAAATTGGCTAAAAGTTATATATATATATATATATATATATATATATATATATATTATAATAACGTAATAGATTTTATAGTTAGAGTAGGATTATAATTATCACCAGCTAAGCATCCGATCCACTTTTATCCGCGGATGACGGATGGATCAGATGCGGGTGGTGGGTTTTGTGGGTGAAGGGTGGATCGGGTGGAGCGGGTTAATTCGGGTGGATGCGGGTGGAGCTCCATCCGACCCGAATCCGATTCGTTGCCATTCCTACGTAACCTTAAGTGACCCAATTCGAGATGACTTATAACCCGACACTAATTAATTGGTCTACATAGTAATGAAATTTTATTAAATTGTGAAGTATATTATTTTAACCGATTAGTATATATTATAAATGGATGTTTTACGCATTGAACTACTTTATTCGCTCCAAAAAATATTATGATATAAAAAATAAATTTATATGATAATTTTTGAGAATTATAATCTAGTAATTTTTTTGAATAAAATTATAATTCAATTTGTACATATGAAATATTGGTATTTTATCGAAAAGAAAACCCTAAAGTAACAATTTTATCTTAAAATTATATCAAAATAGAATTTTAAACCTTTTTATATTGTGAAGTCGATTTAAATCTATCCAACATGGCGCGACACTTGACAAGTTGGCAAAAAGTTGAAACGTCAAGTGTTGCTACCTCATGACTTGCTAAAAGTTATATATATATATATATATATTATCGTAAAGCCAACCAAGTTGTTGATTGACTTGTTAATATTGAAGTGGATTTAAATCATCGGTTTAAGTTCTTTAAGGCGGTCTCTTCGAATCATCATGCTAACTTATTTATTGAAGGACTTGGGACTTACAAATTCTTAAATAGACCTGGTTCACACTAATTTATTGTGGACCACTAACATTAGAGACAATATGATTGTTTTATTAATAAAAAAAAAGTCACTATGTTAAAATAAACGGAAATTTCACCAAATGCCCCTGAGTTATTTTTTTATTCACCATATACCCATGCAAATTTTCAAATTCACCGTATACACTTGAGTTTCACAAAAATGTCACCAAATGCCCTTAATGACTAACGACGATTAATTTCGTTAGTCATTAAGGTTAATTATGCCACGTGGCATGCTGCAATTGGTTCTCTATTAATTAATTATTTAATTAATTTAATTAATTACTTAATTAATATAAAAAAACAAAAAAAAAAATTTAACCCACCCCCAGCCACCCCCCTCCCCTACCAAACCAACCCCCTACCAACGGCCGCCGGTGGTCCCCCTACCCCTAGCCGAAACCGGTCGCCGATGGTCCCTATCCGCGGGCGAGGCCAGCCCCCCACCATCAACACCTCCTCCCTTACCCCCTTACCCCACAACACCCGAAATCCTCCCCTAAAACCCCTCTCCATCCTTCGAAACCCCCCTCCTTCGCGGCCGGCGTCCAAACCCCCTCCCCAGCACCGGCGAACCTTTTTCGCCTTACCCCCCGCCATCTCCACCCCATTTCCCCCTATACCACCACAAAAAAATCGAAAAACCCCCAAATCAAAACCCTAAATTTTGATTTGGGATTTTTTCGATTAAGGGGTTTAACGGGTTTTTGGGTGGTGGTTTAGGGTAGAAATGGGGTGGGGATGGCAGGGGGTGCAGTGGGGCGAAAAAGGTACGCCGGGGAGGGGAAACGGAGGGAGATTGCCGGCACCGGTGCAGGGGAAGGGGTGGGAGCTGGCGACCGGCGCCGTCTGGCAGGGGCTGGGTTGGTGGTGGGGCGTTGGGGTGGGGTGGGTCTTGGGTGGTGGGGTATTTTTTTTTTTAATTTTTTTTTTTAAAGTTTTTTTTAATAATTAATTAAATAATATTACAATAACCAATTAGAGGCTGCCACGTGGCATATTAGTCATTAATGACTAACGGTGACATTTTTCTTAAACTCAGAAATATTTGGTGAATTTAAAAATTTTGATGGGTATTTGGTGAATAAAAAAATAACTCAGAGGCATTTGGTGAAATTTCCGTAAAATAAAGGTTATTACGTTGAAATAAAAGTCAGTGTGACATTATAAAAGTTATAAGAGGTTAATTTTTTTAATGAAATTTTTAATGTAATGGTCAATATGAATAATAAAGATCACTATGTTAAAATGAGGTCACTATTCAACATAATGTCGTACTTTAAATTCATAATAACATAAAACGTCACACAAATTTAAAAAATGTTACTATGTTAAAAATAAGGTTATTATAATATAATTACGGGTCACTATATTGAATATAATGTCAGTTAGTATTGTGGACCTCGTCCACGCAAGATTTTCTGTTTAGGACTTGGGAGGACGGATTATTTACTTGGAAGGTTCTAGGCTTTGGCGGCTTAATTACTTGTTGTGGTCTCTTTGTTTTTGATGTTTTTTGTTTATTTTTTTTGTCTTATTATTTTCTAGTTTTGTTATTAGTTTCTCTTGTTTTTTAATAACTAGAGTGTACCCGTGCAATGCACAGGATATTTATTTTACAGAATGAAATAAAAAATAAATCTAAAAATAGAAAAAAATCAAAAAATACGGGAAGTTGATTTTGATACAGTAACTAACTGTTATAACACCGTGTGTGCAACTATTATGAGAGTTATTTTATCAGTCCTATAGGGGTTATCCATTCAATGTTATAGAGGTAACCATGTTAGTGTTATAAGGGTTACACCATGAGGGTTATAGGAGTGACTGGTCTTTTGCAACCACTATTTTTTATCTTTTGCAAGTAGCTATTCGGTGAGGTCAGTCACGTAAATAGCGTGCAATACATTTTTTTTTTTGTTTTGATGATTAGGGAAGTATGGGTGTGTTAAATCTATAGAGGTTACATGTTCTTTGTTATAGGGGTTATGTAGTTAGTGTCATAGGTCTATTTTTGATCTTTTGCACGAAGCTATTCGGTGAGGCCATTCGCGCAAATAGCGTGTTGTACATTATTTTATTTTTTTTTTTTTTTTTTTTTTATGATTAGGGGAGTGGAAATTGTTTGTAGGATAGTCCACAAAAAATATGCATATAATTGAAGGGTCGGGGATTTAGAGTGCTATGATAAAAAATAAAACAAAGTGAAATGTTAGTATTGTTTTTATTTATTATTGCAATTCCTTGAAAAAAATACAAAAAAAAAAAAAAAAAAAAAAAAAAAACAAAAAAGGGTGCACTGGGATGGTTAGTTATTATCCTTATTGATGTTATTATTTTTTAAGTTATAAAATAAATAAATAATATAGTGGGATGGGTACTTGGGTAGTTATTGGTTTGTAAAAAAAGTAATTTAAAAAAAAAAATCAAATCAAATGCATGAGATTTGAGTATTGGTGATTTGGAGGGTTGTGGTGAATTGACTCTATAATCATATAACTAATATATAAAGCTAAACTTTTAGCTAGGTCACGACGCTGCGATACTTGGCGTTTTAATTTTTCGCCAAGTGTCGAGCCACGTTGGATAGATTTAAATAGACCTCATAAGATAAAAATAGTTAATTTAAAATTCTATTTGGATTGAATTTTAGGATAAAATTAGTTTTATTTTCGATAAAATACCAATATTTTTATATAAAGCTAAACTTTTAGCCAGGTCACGACGCTGTGACACTTGGCGTTCTAATTTTTCGCCAAGTGTCGCGCCACGTTGGATAGATTTAAATAGACCTCATAAGATAAAAATAGTTAATTTAAAATTCTATTTGGATTGAATTTTAGGATAAAATTAGTTTTATTTTCGATAAAATACCAATATTTCAAATGTACAAATTCAATTATAATTTTATTAAAAAAATTATTAGATTATAATTCTTAAAAGTTAATAAATTATTTTTTGTATCATAATATTTTTTGGGCAAAGGAAATAATTCAAAGCGTAAAACATACATTTATAATATATACTAATCGGTTAAAATAATATACTAACAAAAAAAAATAATGATTTTATATCATTCTTCAAAATTTAGAAAGACACTCTAATTATAAATTATAAACTAGTAAATAAATAAATCATTAAGAGAAAGAAGTCAAAAAGAACAACCCCTCAAAACATACCCATCTTCATTTTATTCAATTTCACTTTTTTAATTTTTAGTTTTCTTTGCGTCGCTTTTTCTCACCAAAATGATTATTGATCATCAACAATCAAATTCCGACGACATTCGTTCTCATCTTCCCAAACAAGTTACACAATTTAACTCCGGTTATAATAACAACAAATCTGGATTACAATATAATGGAGAAATCAATATTGACTACGACAAGATATGATTTCTTTCAAATTATCTGTCATATTTTTGGGTTTTATATTTTTATTTTTATTTCTTTTTATTGTTAAACTAAGTTCTTTTTACACCAATTTGGTTTATTAGATGGTGTGGTGTAATTCTTGTTCATATTGTATGGTTTGAGATTTTCATGGACCCTTTCTCTTATGGATTTGAGAATTTCATTGAAGATCTGTTTTTTTTAGGAAGTAAAATACGTAGTACAAGGATTTGATTAGCAACGTCTTCTCTCAAGTCTTTGCCCTAATCTGTCAAAAAAAAAAAAAAAAAAAAATTTGCTATTCATAAAAAGGATTTATATCTTATGCATTGAGATATGTTTGAAAAGGTGTGGTTATTTTTTATTTTTGTTTATTTGTTCTTATTTTCAGCTATTTTTATTCAATTCCAAGTTTATATAACATACAAGTATTAAAAATAGTTCCAGATCCAATATACTACGTATATTCAATCAAAATTAATTTATAAAAAGTAGAAATTAGGTCATCTCCATCACTCACAGAGTTACAAAAAGTAGCAAATTATACGAGTAATTCATAACTAAAACAATTAAGATATTAATGTGTGTATCACCAGTTCTGCACCAATTTACTTTTTAAACATTAAAATTAACAATGGTTGAGAATGAAGGATAGCTTATGTCATTAGAGCTTCTTTTCCGATTTTTCCGAGTTTAGGAGATTATGGTATCGTTTCCCATCCTGCCCTTATGACCCTTAAAAAATAATAATAAAAAAAAAGGTTTATTGTGTATTTAAATTTGAAGGCCCACGAGTACAGTATCAAATAATAGATGAAATTTATTACTGTAGAATATACCGTACGATGTACTATGTTATTTGAATAAATTCAAAAGGTACAAATAAAATATTCCTAAAATATACTCAACAGTTGCTAGAAGATAAGGAAGTACTAAATGAGGTTTGATATGTATATGCAAGTGCATAACATGGCAAAATTGTAAATAAAGAGCAACTTTATTGTAACGGTTTGTGGAAATGGAGGGAAAAGGTGAACGGAATAGTAAAAAATGTGTAACTGTGTGGGACCCATAGCTGATTAAAAAAAAAAAAAACAATTCACCCTTCCCCACCAGTTGTACTTCCTGAGAGAGAGACCCACTGTAATTTGGAAAAAAAGAAGCTTCTTCCTCCAAAAGTTAATGTCGAAAAGCTGACCAGCTTTTCTTCCATTGTTGAGCTCCAAAAAACCTTAAAAATGGAGTTTAAAAAATAAAGAAAAAGTTACAGTATTCTCAGTTGGAGTGTAATGGAGTATCTGGAAACAACTGAGGATATCGAGCGGTACAACAGCGGTGGTGAGTTAGGTCCGAGCATCCCAGAGGCCGTAGATGACGACTGTGGTGAAGTGGACTGCGCAGCGGCATTGGAGTTGCTTTTAAATCAGGTGACTGTTTAATTGCTTAAATTTGGATATGTAATTCTGGGTTTGTCTGAAAATTGGGGGGAAGGGGAAATTAGGGTTTGTAAATTTACAATCGTATGAAAAGTTGCATAATTGACTTCGTTGTGCTGCGCAATTATATGAAAAATTTGCAATATATACATGTAACTTGATTGGTTGTATTGGTATGTCATGTAATTGCTCAGAATTGCATCGTCCTCCCTGTAGTCAGTGCTCTCTGTTAGATGATCATGTACTTTTCGTTTTACTTATTCCGACTAGTTGTGTGAGTATATGTTATTGTTAAGTGCTCAAAATTTTTAGACCTAATGTTTAATGCTGACCTTTATGAGGTGAATGTATTATGTTATGGTGTACTAGGTAATTGTAGGGGAGGAGTCCTTTAAGACTCCAACGAAAGGGAAGGGCAATGTCTCCATCAGTATTCAGATTGAGGAGGCCGGTGAAGTGGAGATGGATGTTGCTTTGCCACCTCCATCCATTGGAATGGTTTTTGAGTCCATGATAGAAGTGGATAAGTATTTCAGGGAATATGGGCAGCAGAATGGGTTTGGTGTTGTGCGTGCAAGCGGTGCAAATAATGGAAAAGGGGCAAAGAGGAATTGTAGGTGGACATGTGAAAGCTATGGAAGGCCTGGTCGAAAGAGGAAAAAGAGTGAAGTGGGTTTAGTCATAGATGCTCAAATCAGTGAGGATGAAGAGTTGTGTCCTAAGCGAAAGTCAAAAAAATGTGAATGTCCTGTGTTTGTATATGCACATGTGAATGGTGTAGGTCAGTGGGAGATAACAAAGGCAAAAATGGAACATGATGGGCATAGTCCAACCCCTAGTAAAGCGAAGAGTATAAGTAAATTTCGGAAGAAGTTTTTGGTGGAAAATCCCCATATTGTGAAGCAACTATTTCAAGAAAGAAGGGCAGGGGTGCCAGTTTCTACTATTTACAGAAGTATGGCTCGGCACAGGAATGGGTTGGAGGGGATGCAGTTTGAGCAAAAAGACTTACATGATGAAGTGTCTAAGGAAAGGAAAAGGGTATTTGAAGAAGGTGATGCAAAAGCCATGTTTGCTTACTTTAAGAGAATGGTAGATGACAATTCAAATTTCTTTCACACATATCGAGTTGATGAAGAAGGAAGGCTTAAGGATGTGTTGTGGGTAGACGCAAAGAGTAGGGTGGCTTACGAAGAGTTTGGGGATGTAGTTGTATTTGATTCCACTTATTTGACTAATGAATACAAACTTCCTTTTTGCAACTTTGTAGGAGTGAACCATCATGGTCAAACCATTCTTTTTGGATGTGCGCTTGTCACCCGTGAGAATGCTGAGACTTTTGAATGGGTGTTCTCAAATTGGCTTCGATGCATGGGCGACAAATTAAAGAACCTATTGGGATCCTTACTGACCAGGATCCGGCAATGAGGAAAGCTCTGAAGGTTGTTATGAAAGGAACGACCCATATATGGTGCATTTGGCACATCATTAACAAGTTTGGAAAGAAGTTAGGCAAGCATGTGAAGTACCAGGAGCTGAAGGAGGCGCTGAAGCATGCTATTTATGATAGTCTTGATTGTGAGGAATATGAAGAACGTTGGCGTGACGTTATCAAGAAATTCGAAGTTGAAGATGATGAATGGTTGGCAGGTAAGTAAATGTGAATGTGCACCATTTGCAAACTAAGCTTAGTTCATCTGTTAAAATTTAGTTGAATTGGAGACATATTTTTATTATAGCTTAGTTTTGTGTTGGTGTTTTGTATTTTAAAATGCTGTCTTCGAGCAAAATGTTTGTGTTGGTGTTTTGTAATATGAAATGCTGATTTTGTCGTTTTTATATTTTTAATTTTTGGAGTCATCAATTTTGCAGCAAGTATGTCTGGTTTTAATGTAGTTTTAGTAATTATAATTGTTGTTTGTCAGGCTTGTATGAAGAACGAGCAATGTGGGTTCCAGCGTTTGTCAAGCATTTGTTTTGGGCTGGGATGAGGACCACGCAGAGAGTGGAAAGCATTCACAGCTTCTTTGATGGATATCTAAGTAGACACACCCTGCTGCATGAATTTGTTGAGCGTTACGTTGAGGCTCTTGAGGTTAGAGCTACAGCTGAAAAGAAAGCTGATGATAACAATGCGAGATATGTAAGGAAGGCTTACAATGACTTCCCAGCTGAGCTTATATTCCAGAAGATCTATACCGATGCAAAATTTAAAGAAGTCCAGCGTGAATGTAGCTGGTCCCTTTATGTTAGTCCAATTGAAAAAGGACTTGTTTCTGAGAGTATCATTGAGCATGTGGTTGAGGATAGAGTTTGGTACAAGCCGAAAAACTGTACGAAGGAGAAACCTTCAAAGCGGAAGCGGAGATACAAAATAACCTTCGAATGTGTTTCTAAAGAAGCTAGTTACGACTGCAAGCAAATGCCACGGTATTATTTGTCGTCACATCATCAAGGTTTACGAGCTGAATGATCACTATGAGATACCTGACAAATTCATTCTTAGGCGTTGGAGGAAAGATGTGATTAGGAAGCACACAAGGGTTAAGGTTGCTTACCATTACCCAAACAAGACTGACGAGGTTTGTAGGTATGATAAAATGATGGTCAAGTTTGGTTCACTTAGCACGAAGGCCTATGTTTATAGAACCACAACTGATCTAGTGATGCAAAGCCTGTAATTATTAGAAATTCAAGTGGATGAAAAGCTATCGATGATCAATGGTAGTAACGCACAAGGAGAAGGACAAGGGGAGAAGAGAACTCCTGTTACCCCTTCCACACAGAGACAAGGTAGCTGCTCTGAGGTACCAAAGGATCCCCCAATACCAAAGAGGCCTGCTCACAGAACAACTGCTGTGAGATTCCCTTCTTGTGTTGAGAAGTCTACAAAAGGGGGTAAGACAAACAACAAGAGAAATACAAAAAATCCTCACAGGTTGAAAATGATTCACAGTGTACACCTTCATATTCTTAGGTTATCTTTCGTTTAGTATTTTAAGTTTTGTTTTATGGTTGTTTGATAGTTTGCAATGGGTTTGTGTTTTATGGTGTGTTTTGTTGGTGTGTCTTGTTTTGTCTATTGTAGATGGCTCCACCACACAGGTTTGTGTTTCCTTACAGCCCCCACTCTATAGGAGGCATCTAGATGGTGGATGTCATTTGATCAATAGGGTATTTCACTGGTGTGTCAGGTGCGAATACCCCCCATACTCCATCAGCCAACATGTCGGGGACTGATGGACAATCTGTTTACCATCATCACTACAGACCAGTCATTCCATGTACAGAGGCGGTGGCGACCCCTAGTACCCCTAATTCTGCAACACCACCTGCTTCCGAAAATTACAGACCCATTGCTCCTAAGCCTGTGTTCCTACCCTTTGGTCCTTACCACCATCAGCAGTATGTTCAGGCTTACCACCATCAATATCTACATCCAAACTAGCATCCTCATGAACTCCGTACTCGTCCTAACGGCACTAACCAACACGCTAATGGTACAACCAATACCCAAGTGACGATGTCTGCAAAGTAGTGAAATCGTAATGATGAAATGCAATACATGAAGAAAATGGTGTAATTATTTTGCTCATGTGTAATAGAACTTTTATGTTAGCACCTGGGGTATTTTTTTGGAGGATGACATTATGTATTTGTGATCTGTACGTAGTACATTAATCCCCTTTTTTGCGAGGGTGTGTGTGTGCACATTTAGTTGTTTTTTGATGTAAAAGATCAAACCCTCTAACTATATGAATAAAATCGGTGCCTCGAAACGGATAAAATTGGGTGTATGAATTGTCTAACATTTATTTCCTTTTTTTTATCTAAAAGATCACACCCTTTTTTGCGAGGGTGTGTGTGTGCACATTATGTTGATCGTGTATATTTACATTCGAGAAAAAGATTACAGTTGGAATGAATAAAATCGGTTGTACTGAAAATGCAAAGGGTTCAACTGGAACAGATAAGGGTACCACTTAGCATGGAATAAACTTTTGTTATACTAAACCACCAAAGAGTACAACTGAAAAGGAGAAGGGTACCACTAGCATGGAAACGGAATAAACTATTGTTATAGTAAACTATCATGGAAAAATATTTGTAATATACCTGTCCTGCTTTACATGTAGAGGGTACAACTGAAAAGGAAATTGGTACCACCTGAATATACAGACGGTAAAGGGTTCAACTGAGATTGAGAAGGGTACTATTTGATTAAGTTTACTATTAATGCAAATAACCTTTGTAAGTTATACTACCATGATGAAGGGTTCAACTGAGATTGAGAAGGGTACCATTTGATTGTGTTACTAATTATACTCACCTTATAAAGTGGATGTTAATAAATAACCTTTTGGCTTCCTTTGGATTAGTACTTGTACACTTAGTTATGGGGACTAACTGATTAGTACCAAAGAAATGATTTTAACAATTTTACACCTGAGAAATTGATACTCAAATATAGTGTTTGTATTTGCACTTGTTGTTTATACTAACATATATTGTACTTGTTCATTATTACATAATTGTATTTCCGTTACAACCTAACTGATTTAAAAACTAATTTAAATCTAACAGTTAGGACATATTATGTAGTTATTGTGAAGGTGTTGTACCCATTCAAACCTAATTTTTTTTTTTTGTCTTGTTATATTTTTATATGAGCAATTCATCCATATGTTACTGGGCCTATTTTAAAATTACTGTAATTTACGATTATATCACTACAGTTACAAAGCTTTCACTAGGTAAATGTTTATCTGTATATAACAAAAGTATCGTTAACTGCATGTAGGGTACTATTACTCTGTTTAGGGTTATGGGTTAGGGTCTAGGGTTTAGGGTTTAGGGTTGGTTAGGGTTTAGGGTTTTATTTTCATAAGTTACACAAGTACGCTGGGGAGAGGAAAAGAACCACTGGAATACCAAAAAATCCAACTTGTATTGATTTTAACTATGAACTGGATTAGTCATGTAGTCCATTAAAACTTTGTAGGGTACTACTAGAACTATATTCATGCTTCTCCATGTCTAGCTGTGTTGTGTTGTTGTGTTGTAGTAAATTATTGGCATTACTTGAGATGATTTTACCCCAATTTGAAAATCCCTAAAAATACAAAATATTCAGATACCAAATTATGTTCGCGTTCCATTTGATGATGAAAACTATCATGTTTATTGGAGAACTAACTTCTAATTTTGTTGTGAAATGATAAGTCGTATATTGAGCCTGAACGACTATTGCATTAATTGTATTCGTGGTGAAACTTGATCTTAGATGTTTTTAGCATTGATTTGTCATATTGTTTTCATTTAATCGTTGTGCATAGAAGTTTTCCTAGGACAACAATCAAGAAAGCTACCATAAACTCCTCCTCATCACTTTCTGTCCCCAGAGGAACAGGATTGTTCTCACTATCAACAGGGCACAAAACCTAAGACACCCTTTTCAAAGATATGGTTTCTTGCTTCGGCCCCACACCATACACATCATACAAGGATTTAACCAACATTATCTTGTCTTCATCCTCACCTATGTCCATTGGCACAGGTTTCGAACCCATCGGAATGCCTAGCACCGCTCTAACTTGACTCGCACACAACGGCAACACTTCCCCTTCACCAAACACCATTGTCCCATCTTCAAGTACTCTAGCCATAAGCCAGTAGCAGAACTGCCAAGGGATATTATCCATATTCAACTCAAGCAATCCACCAAACCCCATTTGCTCTACTAATTGTTTCCTCCTCGAATCAAACAACTTCACAGAATCACAAAATGATTCAACACGGCAGACAATGTTCGGATACTGTTCACATGTAACAAATAATACTTAAAAAAGGAACATCCAAACAAAAAAAAATAAAGGGTCGACACTTTCTATTCACAAAATCCAAATACCAAATAACACACTATTAAACAACCAAATTCAAGATCCATTACCTTCCCTACATTGTCATGGTGAGTCTTCAAAACCTCCCCTTTACTCAAAACTTTATGCCCTTCAAGTTTTGGTACCTAACAAAGAAATCAAAAACAACACACACCACCCATAAATCACAAGCTTACCTTTACCTTAAAACAGAACTAATCACATATAAAAATAACCCCTAATATATTTTACCTTTTGCTTCTGCTTCCTGTACACACTTTGTTCCAATTTCCCTTTCCTCTTCCTAGACTTCAACTTCATGTACTCCATCATCAGGTTCTCCATAAAATCACCACTACTTGCTGATTGTCCTTCTTCATCACAGTAATCATCATCCTCCATAACTTCATCATCTTCATCCTCAACTTGATAGTCCTCATCATCATCACTTACTTCCTGCCTTCCTTTACCTTTCACTTTCCTATCAACCACCTGGGATTTATTAACAGCCTTTACACCACCACCCTTTACACCACCGCCCTTACGCGCACCACTCTTTACAGCAGCAGTATTACACTTTGAAGGACCCTTGACAACAGACAACACCACAATTTTAGAAGATCAAAACAAACAGCCTTTCACATATGACATAATTAAAATGATACACAGATAAACAACTCACCAATCCCTTCTTCCAGCCGATTGCTCGCACTACTGACTTCCTCATCCCTTTATTCCTCTTTCTATCATATAAAAAAGTCCCAACACATGTAAAACAAAACAAATTTAACACTAAATACAGAGACAAATTTTGCTCAAATTTCCCTCAAATTTTGCTCACATGCTTTAATCAAATACACATACATACCCAAAATTCAACCACTTTTACACAATAAACCTCTCACATACACATACCCATAAATCAAACCTTTTAAACAATTCTATTCTACAAGTTCAACCATTTTAAAAATAGCCAGAATACATAACCAACCACATTTTGAACTTCAAACCTCTACATATTCGACCTTTTTTACATACACACAAAAATAAACACCAAATATCGAACTATTCAATTCTTCAAATTCAACCCTTTTAAACTACCATATTCATGCCCAAATTACAACTTCTAACCTCTTCAAATTCGACCTTATACTCCTGATATTCGACCTTATTATAACACCTAATACAAGAGGATAACAAATACCCAAAAATCAAACTTCAATAAATTGTGATTACGATTACAAAACACACATTCATAAACAATTAAGCCTAATTCAAGAGGATAACAATTACCTTATACTGAACCCTAAACTTCGCCATTAACATAAAAAGCCTATAAACCAATCAACAAAATTAAACATGCACAATTCAATTGAACCCATAAATTGAACTAACCTTGATTAACACAAAATAAGGCTTCAAACACAACGATTCGCAGACTTCGGGGAACTCGATACAACGCCGACCAAGATACAACACCGAACAACTTCAACCACCCCGCATAAAATAAAATCGCCTTCAAATAATTATTTTTTAACTTATTTGTGGAATAGAAGTTTTGGAAATCTCAATTTAAAAGAACTACGGGTGAAGAAGACGAAACAAAAAACAACATTGAAATGAGGAGAGAGAGAGAGAAGGGGAAAACCAAAAAACTAATTTGAAATGAGGAGAGAGAAGAAGGAGGACAGAGATGAGATCGAGACAAACAAGACAATAAAAAATTAAAATAGTACAAAACGGGAAATCGAGTTGCAGAACGGGGCTGCTGAGTCAAAATTTTCAAATTCCAAGCGAATTGACAAATTTACCCTTTGATATGTATTTGCACGTACATATCAGACCTCCCTTTGGAAGCCCTCGCTAGAAGATGTGGGTGCTTACTTGCTGTCTTGCTTAGACAAAATAGAGAAAAAACAAATGGACCATTTTAGAATGAATCTTAATTTTAGAAAGACTTTTTTTAATTTTTTGGAAAATCTTAACTGTTTTTACCTTTTTCCTTCTTTTAATGTTCCCATGACATAATTAATACGGAGTATGTTTTTTCTTTTTCCTTTTAATTGCAATTGAAGTCCTTTGCAATGTAAAAGTCAATCTTTAAATTAGGTGCTTTTTGTTGTGAATTGTAAAAAATCATTTTAAAGAATAAATCAAACAAGTTTAGATAAATATGGGGTTTAGATACCATTCCTCCCTAATAAGATCAAATACCAATCTATTTCAATTTAACGAACCGAACCAAATGACCTTTTAATTTAAATTTTGTTTTGGCTGGTAAGGAGGTGATTTTCTCAAATCAAAACGTTGACGGCTTAAATCTAGGTTGAATTACTAATGAAACCCTTTTAAAAATGAGAGTAAGGCAAAGAAATCTACACTCTAAATTTATTTGAGACCTTTGAGTATTATGGTGATATTCCCTTAGTTTTTTTTAAAAAAAAAAAAAAAAAAAAAAAATTCTACATTTGTATTTGGTGCACTATGTTGGTACTTCAAAGTATCATTTTTTGAATTAGGTATAATGTATTTTTTTTTTAATTAATATCATCATCTATTCATTTTATAATTTATACTAATGAAAAATTTAAAATATAATTGGTCATCTACAAATATGCCAAATCAAAATTGTTGCACATACGCAGTAGAAAAAGTAATTTTAAATTATTTTTTTTTTCATGATGGTAGTTTGTCAAAAAATGGGGGAACATGGGTACTGGGTAGTCCTTGTAGATGGGACAGTTCTCATTTGACCTGCACTGAGCACCCAACCTTTACCTCGTAATATGCTTTTATCTTCTTTTATTATATTCTCTCTCTCCTTTTTTTCCTAATTATATGGAATTTGGAGGAAACTCGGCTAAGTGGGAAGCATGTGAATAGATAGATATATTAAAGTGTTTAGAGTATTTTCATTAAAGAAAGTGTGCTAATTTTATAAGATGGTTAATTATAGGAAGTGTTGGAATTATTTAAAAAAAAATGGAGAGATTATTAACTTTAACTTAGGGCCTGTTCATATTTGTGAACTGAGCTGAATCGAACTCAACTGAATTGATTGGAGTTGAACTGAACTGAAGTTATTGGAGCTGAACTGACTGAGCTGAAATGAATATTTTATCAGAGAGGGAAATTAGGAGCTGAACTGAACTGAAATGAACTGATTGGAGCTGAACTGAACTGAACTGATTAGAGTTGAACTGAACTGAACTAAAATTAAGTAAATATGAACAGACCCTTAATCTATTACAAACTGCTAAAAGAGAAATAAAGAGGACTTTATTAACAGGACTTTATTAACAGGGAGGATACTTATTACTTAATCTATTACATACTACTACCTCCTTCCTCAAAACTTCGACCATTTTGGCCTAATTTTAGTTTCAAAATGATCGATCCATTTGTTTTAAAATACCCACTAATTTACGACAATATTTGTGTAAAATTAGTTTCCTCATATAAAATTTTGTTTTTCAATGTATTTTTTAATTATCTCTCTATTTTTTTACAAAACCCATGTAAATATATCTTTCAAATATATTTTTATTTTATTTTATTTAAGTTTCTTAATAAGTGGAAATCAAACCAAAAGAGTTGAAGTTTTGGAGACGAAAGGAGTACTAAAAGAGAAATAAAGAGAATTGAGCTTGAATGCGATGCATATAATGTGGTGACCCCTATTAATAGGGAGGATAAAGGCTACTCTACCTTGATGCAATTCTATGAGGATATTAGGAGGATGAAGGATTGCTTCATTTGTTTTAAATGTAGTCATGTGTATAGGACGGGTAATACTTTAACACATTTATATAGTAGCTAGATATTGTGCTTACAAAACTTCTCAGGTTTGGTTTGACAATTTCCCCCAAAGCTTCTAACTTTTGCGGAGATTGATTTGCTTTAATAAAACTGTCCGTCTAACAGTTTCTTCAAAAATTAAAAATATAAAGAGGACACTTGTCAACCTTGTAATAAAAGTTTTTCCTCTAAGGGTCTATTCTCTTCAACTTATATTCAGTTCAGTTTAGCTCCAATGAGTTATGTTAGTTTAGTTAATTTCAGTTTAGTTCCTAATTTCCTACTGTCATGAAATATTCAGATCAATTTAGCTCCAATCAATTCATCTCAATTCAATAAATTAGAATAGGCCCTAAAAGTAGCTTCTTAAAAAAAACGGCTATTTCACCAAATGTCACTCAGTATTTTAAATATTCACCAAATGCCATCAGGTTTTTCAAAATTCACCAAATGCCACTGATAAACAATATATTGTCATGGCGTGCCATTAATGAGCTCTGGCCGTTAGCTATCCGTTACTGCAATTCTTAATTCCCCAAATGCCACCGACTACTTTTGATTTTTAATGAAATGTCATTATTTATATAAATTATTACACAATATACCTCAGACTTAATGAGTTACAACAACTAGTTAGTTTCACCTTTTTTTGATAGCCGTTATACCCAATTTGTTGTATAAATTTGATACTTAGAACACATATAGTAAGTAGCCCTCTATTTGCATAATCATGAGTATTGCCCATTATAAAAACTCTTTTGTAACAAATTTAATTGTGTCCGTTACAAATAAGGTTTTTTCTACTAGTGCACCAACAAAAAATTCTCAAATCTGTTTTTAAATTAGGTACTGATGTGTGTAATGGTTGTTGAAGTGAACTGATGTAATTGTAATTAAATTGAATAAAGTGGGAAATTTAACATTCATTTAAGCATAATTACTTATTGTATAAATCATGTGCTGGAAAAATTGTTTTCCTGTTTACATCACAATGTCCAAAACAAAACAGAGAATTTGTCCATAAAAAAGATACCAAAAAACACATCACACTATTTATTGGGGATTTTGTGTTCAAACAATCACAAAAAAATCAAACAAAATTAACAAAAAATTCTTTGAGGCGTGAACGAGATCACTTTTCCAAAAGTATAATTTTGACCCTATACTACAACCGAGTATCACGGAAATTTACTTAGGAGATACAATGAAGGCCAATTGCAAACAAGTAGGATGATTACAAAACAATGTAAATAAGCTTTGTGATTGGTGATGATAATAGTTAAAGAAACCTTTGTAAACAAGAGAATGAAAAATGGAGAAGTTACTATTTTATCTTTCATCCTCTAACTTCCATCATGTATCAATTAACCTATACTAAAAGCGAACCTAAAGTGACACTTGTCATGATATCATTAAACAATTTCCCGCCTTTTTTTTTCTTTCTTTATTTTATTTTTTTTTTTGGCCAAATTTGAATGACTTCTAATTTTTTACCTACAATAATACTTATTTCCATTTTGACACCACATTTAATCAAATCATACTCAATTAATTTTTTTATTATTATTTTTTTAACATATATTTTATATAATAGGAATCTTTTAGTTACAAATATAGAAACATAGATTAAAATTAAGGTATTGAAATACTTTGTATATTTTTTTTTGAAAACATAATACTTCGTATATCATTATCCAAGATTATTATAATATTATCAATTTTTTTTCTTCCACCTTAAAAATTAGTTTAATTAAAAATAGAAAAAAATATTTTGGTAGCATACTTTGTATAAATCTTAAAATTATGCATAACGTTTATAAGAATAACCAAACAAAATTATTTTATCATGTTATACTCCTCCATTTTTTTATATGTTATAATTGGATTTGCTTATTTGTCGAGATACAACTTTAACCATCAATATCCTTAATTAAAGACTATTATTTTGTTACAAATATGTTTTTTTTTTTTTGTAAATTATTGTTAAATTAACATCATTCTTTATAATTTTTGTTATAAAGTTTAATTATTACCGTGCATGACACGGGACTTAACCTAGTATAGTATATAATTATAGAGCAAAACCCATCAACTTAACTATCAAAATCAAGCAGCGTTGAACCCATAAATTAGAGCTGATCAAAACTAGTCCGGCTCGATTTTGGGCGGGTTTTGGGAAGCATTTTCTAGCCCTAAATCGGGTTGGGCCCGGCCCGAATTTTATATTTTTTTGTGGGCTTAGGAATGCTTTTTTAATGCTATTTTAGTTCATTTTTTGGCCCGACTCGAAAAGCCCGTACGGCTTGGCCATTTTGGGCGGGTTTTTGCTTGAAAATTTTGGCTCGAAGCTTAAATGAACATTTTTTTATGCATCGGCCCGACTCGCCCATTGATCAGGTCTACCGGCCTGATCGAGCTAGAGAACCTCTGCGAAAAGATCATCTCTCAAGCCCGATTGAGTGGCTGCTGCCCAATCGAGCGACTAACGCAGTAGATTTTCTCAACCTCGCATACACGCCTAATCGAGTGGTGATGGCCCGATCAAAGCGGCAATTCAATGAGTTTTACCCTCACTCTCGCGTACAATCGGGCTGCGTTAATGGAGTTTACTACTCCTTGATTTGCTCTTATTAATTGTTTGATTAATTGCAACTCCATTTCCTAATAAAATAATTAAACACCATAAATTTGTCTCAAATACTCTAAATTATTCAACACTATTGACTTCTACTATTGAAAAACTAGAATGACATAACAATTTAGCTCTGTATTCAAATTTATACAACAAATTGGGTGTAATGGCTAGTTTACCCCAAATAAATTCAAAAAAGGTGAAACTAACCGGTCGTTATAACTCACTAGGTCAAGATATATTGTGTAATAATTTATATAAATAATGGCATTTCATGAAAACTCAAAAGTAGTAAGTGGCATTTGGTAAATTAAGAATTGTAGTAACGGAAAGTTAACGGCCATACCTCATTAATGGCATGCCATGACAATATAATGTTTGTCAGTGGCATTTGGTGAATTTTGAAAAACTTGATGGCATTTGGTGAATTTTTAAAGTACTCAGTGGCGTTTGGCGAAATAGCCGTAAAAAAAATCATTAGTTCATTATTTAAGGGGGAAAAAAATGTGTACTTCAAATTAAACTATGGCATTTGTTTTATATAAATCTTTTCTTAAAATATTAGACTATCCATTATAACTATTATTGCATGTAATTTAAATATTTTCTCTTTCTCATGTTTTAATTTTTAATATACTTCATATTTTTTTTAAATATTCGAGTTATTTAATTTATATAATTTTTATAATAATATTGTCAAAAATATTTAGTAATCGTGCATTGTACGGGGATTAACCTAGTTTGTTTACTAATACGAAAAACACAATAAAGAAATATCTATACTAATATATTAAAAGACGTTTATAAAAACGTCAATGTGGCACGTAGATTTTTTAAAATTACGTTGCGTCACTTCACAAACACTTAATGACGTTACATTACTTACCCAACATCTCTTTATACCACATCATTATTAAAACCTTAATCGTTACGCCATGTCACCCAAGCAACCCACATTGGGTCATATAAAAATATAAGGTTTAGGAGATTCGAACACCTAACCATTTATAACAAAGTTGGCTATTTAACTATCTAATCCCATTATCAAGCATATTAGTTGTAAGACTTTTAACTTTGGAATATTATCTGTGTCCAAAGTTACAACTAATATGTAATGAATGTAGTATTAAAAAAAACACATATAAAGTAGCAACTTGGAACAATGTCGATTTTAGATTTCAAAATTCTTTAAAAAAAAAAAAATCTCAATTGCACGATTACGAAAGTAGCAATTTGAAACAATGCCCGAAATTAGGGATGGCAACGAGTCGAATCTGGACTGGGTTGGGGGGACCCGAATCCAGATCCGTTTTTGTATCAAGGATCCATATCCAACCCGGATCCATCGGGTCTGAAAAATGGAGACCCGGATCCAAATTCGTTTTTTACAGCAGGATCTGGATCGATGGGTCCAAATTTTTAATACCCACATCCGTGAGAAACGGATCTAGATTAACGGATCCGGGTCCAGATCCAGATCCAGATCCATTGACATTCCTAGGCCGGAATACTCATTAGTTATTATATAATATGTCAATGGATTAGTTAATGTTAACTTTTATAATATACTTGTAATTTTGTTTTTTGTTTTTATATTATAATATGTACTAATATTTGATCAATGATACTGAAAATAAAAATCGTATTTCATCTAGTACTGTCAAATTGGTTTGACGGTTCGATTTCGGTTCGGTTTGAAATCGGGTCGGTTTGAAATTGGGTCGATTTGAAATCAGTTCAAGTGTCTTACGGTTGGTTTCGGTTCGGGTTTATTCTTAATCGGTTTTAATTCAGTTCGGGTAGTATACGGTTTGGTGCAGACGGGTTGCGGTTTGTTAACGGTTCGGTGTAAACGGTTTTTATACCGGTTCAAACAGTTTCGGATTGGAAACGGTTTTGAGTTAGAAATGGTTCGTTTCTTTTCGGTTCAGTTTTATTTTAGTTTGGTTTATAACTAGTTCGGTTTGTTAATGGGTTTGGCTCTGATACGTTTTAACGTTATTCAGACCAGTTCCATTTCGCATTTACTAAATTATGGTTCGGAACGGTTTTTTATTTCAAAAAGTCGATTTTTTATCGGGTCGTTTGGATTTGGGCAGTTAAATGATTTTGGTTTGAAATTTGATAGTTTTTGCTAACCTATTGCTGGTTAAAAAGTTTTATGTTAAGACAAGACTTCATCACTTCATATTCAGGCATCATATTATTTACAAATTCTCATCGATTTTATAAATAAATATCTTGTTATTTTCAAGTTTAGTGATATTGATCTTTTTAGTTTATTATCAAGTAGATTATAGAAGTTTAGTGTTTATTTATGTATTATTATTGTTATACTATCAAGTTATTAGCTGCTTCTTATTTAATCATTTAATTGATATGTCATAATCATGATTTGTTGAGTTGTTGTGACATCGAAATTAAGGGTGAAAGAAATTCGGTGTAAAACCAAACCAAACCGAAAAACCGAACTGAATAAGGAATGTGGTTCGGTTTTTTGAGAGGGTGGTTCGATTTCGGTGTAAAAAAAAAAAAGAAATTCGGTTTTCGGTTCGGTTTCGGTTTCGGTTCGGGAAAATAAAAAACCGAACCAAACCGAATTAGAGGCCCAACCCTACATAACCCCTGGCCCAAAACTAAAGTACCCTAGGTATATAAAGCTAAAAAGAAACCCTAATCACTCTCAGCCTCCCTCTCTCTCTTTCCACCCTTTCTCTCTCCTTTCCTGTTCTCCTCTTTCCCGGATTCTGCCCAATTGCCCATTCTCTCTCTTCTTCGCTTTCATTGTCTCATTCTCCTCTTTTCTTTTCGTTTTTCTTGTCTTTCCTCACCACCATTAACGAACACATCGAGGTTTTGATTAATAAAAATTCAAATTCGCTTCACCATTAACGAACACCATCAACGAAATGAAAGGTTTTGATTTCGAACACCATCAACTAAAGGTTTTTCATGTCAAATTTGACTATCTAGAGTTTTCATGGTCGAATTTGACCTTTAAAAACCCAAATCCGACGTTTTTTCGGTGGAATGTGAGGTTTGTCCTCTTTTTCTTTCTTTTAATTTGGTTTGTGTTTTTTTTTTCTACTAATTTATGTCCAATTTTTTCCTGATATTTCGGTGATTTTTATTCCAATTTTTAGTTCAATGAAATTAGGGTTTTATCTTAAATTTTCGAAATTATAGCAGTTCGATCTTATAGTAAATATGTCTAGGAATGTTTGTGGATCTGGGTTAAAACTTGTTTAATTATGTTTGTATAAATGGGTTTGGTTTGGTTTTGTTTGGTTCGGTTTTAATTGGTGTGTTTTGGTTTGGTTTTTTTTTGCAAAATATGATGTTTATGATGTTTGATATGAAAATTCGGTGCGGTTCGATTTTTTTTAAGAAAACCGAAATTTAGGTGGTTTGGTTTGGTTCGGTTTCAAAGCTAAAGTGGTGCGGTGTAGCTTGCAAAATCAAGAAACTGAATTATGGTGGTTTGGTTTCGGTCTGGGCAAAAAACCAAACCGAAAACCGAACTTTCACCCCTAATCGAAATTACAGTTTGATTTATAGACGGATCGGTTTGTAAGTGATTCGGTTTATAAACGATTCGGTGTAAACGGGTTGCAGTTTGTTAAAGGTTTGGTGTAAACAGTTTTTACTTCGGTTTCAAACGGTTCGGGTTGGAAACGGTTTCGGGTTGGAAACGGTTTCGGGTTGGAAACGGTCGGTTCTTTTTTGGTTCGGTTTGAATTCAGTTCGGTTTAGAACTAGTTCGATTTGTTAACGGGTTCGGTTCTTATACGGTTTGACATTATTCGAATCGGTTCAATTTCGGGTTTACTTAAATACGGTTCGGGTCGGTTTTTAGTTTTAAAAAAGCGGTTTTTTATCGGTTCGGTTCTCATTTAGATCGGTTGATTTCGGGCAGTTAAAAGGTTTCGGTTTGAAACTTGACAGCACTAATTTCATCACATAAGTTAGTAAAATTGATAAGAAACAGAGGAAAACGAATGTAGGTATTTTGTTTTCCTTTTTTTTTGTTGTTGTTGTCATTTTGACTCTAACATATGCTACTCGCCTACTTGTGTTAAAAAAAATTGCTCAAATGTAGTTTTTGGGTCAAAGTTTTAAAAGTTTGATCTTGAAATTTTATTAATCAATACAAAATAACATTTTTGTTTGATTTTATTGTGTTATTTTGATGCATATACTTTTAACATAGACTCTAATATCATTTTAGGTAGCATTAATGTTTAACTTGGTCACAACACTGGTGAAGGAAAATGATATTGTTTGCCAAAGTAGAAGTTAGAGATTTAAGTAGTGGCCGGTTAGGGATAAATAGTGTTTTGGTAACGTTGTCAAAACATTATTATATTAGCTTTGCAAAGGTAGCTAGTAGTGTTTGAAAAATTATAATTACGTTACTTAATGATATAAAATACTTCGAAGTATTTTGTTTCATTGTATTCCATATTATAATACCTCAACAACTACTTTTGTGGAACACTAATTTCATCAACAATTGCTTCTAATTGTGGCTATTCTCCAAATCCTTTTTGTTTTGCCCATTCCAGTTTGAGTCAAATCATAAAAACCTAAGTAGTATATTACTATCATTGATGAACTAAAATTAATATTTGTATATTTGACTTTCTTGGATTAATTGGTTACTATAGGAAATAAAAATGTTGATTAACTTCTAATCTTTTGGAACAAAAATATTAATTAAACCTTGGGATCTTAATTAAGTTGTTTGGTTAGAAGTGGAAGAAAGTAACTATTTTAAGGATTTTCTACATAACCTTTTGGGATTGAATTTCTACATATTTCAGTGAAATGACTTAAAACCCTTAGGAAGTTCCACTTTCTCCATTTTACTCCCTCCATTTTAATTTATTAATGCATTTGATTTTTTTTTTTTTTTTTTTTTTCACTACTCGTATTTATATACTCTAACTTTGTCAATTGTTTTTAGTAATTTATGCAAACCAAATTTTATCATGAAATATATTGTTAAATAGGTACTAACATAAGTTTCATATTATGAATTAATTTTTAATTCTTTTTTACTAATATTTAATCATATAAATTCAAGGTCAAACTAGTTTATTGACATACATGTCTAGGTAGATTGTGTTAATTATTCAAGAATGGAAGGAGGATAAAATATTTATTTAACCAACAATAATTTGTTATATTTTGCAATTCTTAAAAAATCTCACTTCTCATGTTTATAATGTAACTCAAATTACTTACTTATGAGTTGAGAACTATTAATTTGTAACTTTTTATGGTACGCAGAAGGCCCATCTTAACTGAGGGATTTGAGGGATGGAAGTCTCCTATCTTTACTTTAAAAAAGTGATGGTCCAAATGGAGGACAACCTATTAATGGGCTAATGGCCCTACCCAAACAAGACATCAAATCTTGACCCAAATGACCTTACCTAAACAAGACCTAATAAATCTTGACCCGAAAATGAATCCAACCTGACTCAAAGTAACTCGACCCTATATGACTCAATACCAGACCCTATTATCTAAACATACCTTAGAATTTGAATGATCTGATTGCTAGGTCTTAGTCACATTACTCACATACTATAACTAGGGCTTGTTTGACATTGTTTTATGTTTATAAGTAGTATTACTTTATCCATTGCATTTGACGACTATTTGTTTGTTTTTTCAGTTACATCATATGTATTGTAGCTGTGAGAATTGGAAGTTTACGCCTAATGATGAAGTAAAGCTTGAATATACAGACATGGAAGTCGGAAAAAGTATTTCTGAAGTGGTGAACAATATTGCAAAGAAGAACTCAGGTAATAATGATAAGACACATCCCCATTTAGGGGTTTTTTCTTTTCTTTTTAATTAATAATAATGGAATGAGTAATGTTAATTTTTGTTCCATTTTTTAAGAATCATTCCAGCGTCTTTCTTCTTGAATTATATTAGTTCACAGAGTACATGTTTGTGAATGTGATTTAATTCCTCTACTTTAATTTTATGGATTAATTTTATCTTTGTCAATGAAAATATTTTCTCATAAGTGTATCACTTTAGTATCAACTTTGACTTGCTTTTTATTAATATAATGTTTTTGTGATACTTTTTTGTACTTTCTCTGTTTTTATTTAGTTGCAACACACCTCTTTAATTTGACATGCATTTTAAGTGATATATTAAATTAGGTAAACAAATATATTATTTTCTAAAATTTTACCACCGATAATAAGAATAGGATAAGTTGCTACAGTTTAAATCTCATAGCTTAATTCATTTATTTACCTAGTGTAATCACAACCTTAAAAAGCGTGATAAAAAGTGTGTTGCAACTATTAAAAAAAAGAGGAAGTATATGTTTAGGGTCTTATATACTACGTCCGTTAATAATTATGTGCAACTTTTGGGTATTATTTGTGAGATATAAAAAATTCTGAATTTGCAAATAACCATTAACGGAGGTAGTATTTACTTTTCTTTATTTTGAATTTCCTATTTGTCTTGAATTATTCTGTTTTTTCAGTTTTTACCTCTCTTATGTTACTTTTTTCAATTAATTGCAGGCGGACAATTTTTTTGTTTCAATACTGGGAATAATATTAATAAATCCGGTACTCAAACCTCTGGGGGTATCAACTTCCTCTTCATGGAGGTAGACTAAGTCTTAACTTAATCTCTTTACTAATTGTCTTTAATGAATATTGCACTTTTCTTTTTTTTTTTTTTTTTTTTTTTTTAATTTTGTCTACATGCTTATAATATTTGCTGGATTTTGTATTCCTACTTGAAATCTATAAACTATGGAAGGAGTATTTATCACATGTATAACTTTTTTTTTTTTTTTTTTTTTTTTTTTTTTTTTTTTTTTTTATGGAGTTTTGCACTACACAAAACAGCCCGAGTGCCCAACCTATTAATGTGGCCTTTTTTACACCATGACAACAAAGCAAAATGCTATTTTAATAAACGAAATAGAGTAGATATAAGTTCACACTTTTGAAATAGCACTAATTATAAAGGGAATCTTCAAGAATGGAGCGTTATGGTGCCACGGGAAATTTTAAGGGCTACCCTTTTTTGTAAGCTAAGGGCCCGTGATGGTGTATAGATCAGGCGCACACACCTTGACATTAAACAAGGGCAACACACACAAACACAATAGATTACTTTTACTAATTGTGGCTCACAATACCGGCTTATAATAGGAATTCTCTCACCGGCTTATAATAGGAATTCTCTCTTTAGGCCTCTAAAATGTTCTTTATAGCAGTTAAATGCAAAGGCCTATATATAGGCACAACTTATTAGTACAGCCTAGTCAATTATTTTGTAATTGTCTAGTACACCCACTATTACATTAACTGCTCACTACTTCATTTAACTTAATGAATCTGGCCTTGTTCACGTACATAGGAGGTAATTTACTTTAAGGTGTTGTTTGTTTGATATGGCAATTTACCTTTTCATAGGAATTAACGTCCAATTTCTAGGAATTTTCTGAACATGTTTGTTTAGCATGAAGGAAGTTGCAAATTATGGGAATTTTGACTTAGGGGAGTTGTGTAATTAACTTCCCATGTTTTGTGGGATGTCACAATTCCCATGAATTTGCAATTCCCACATCTGCATTTTTTATTGTCAACCAAACAACTTATTCATTTTTATATTCCCATGATTTTCCAATCCCTCATTTTCATTAAGTAACCAAACAAGCCTTATGTATCCCATTTAGTGATTATTTCTATTGAGCAGTGTTTGAAAAAACGCGCCTGAGACACAAGGCGATAGGGGTAAGAGCTTTATTTGGGCCGGCGAGGCGTTTTCAATTAGACGCACTAAAAGCGCGCGAGGCGCATCTGAGGACCCGAGGTGCACAAGCGCTGTTGAAGTAATTTTCTGCCAATTTTTAAAAATGTTTATACAGTGCGCCTCACTTCAAAGAGGCGCATTGAGGCGCACCTTATGCGCACCTAAGCGCTGCAAAACCCTGATCGCCTTAGTGCGCCTTGAGCTTTTTTATACATTACATTAGAGCTCCACTAATGCCTTGTCTCCTATAATTTTGAACCACGCATTAGTAATGCACAATACAACATCCAACTACTCATAAACCAGCATAATCGCCCACTAATATAGTGTTCCTACATTTTAGGTACCATAACTATTGGTGGACGTGGCACAATCTTTCCAAGATGACTATCCACTTCGTAGGGTAATAACACACTAACATAATGCTTGTATTTTCTAGGAGCCCTATCATTAGTGACATGGTCACAAAATAGCTGACCCTTTAACATTATGATCCTATTTTCATCCTAAGACGAGTATTCATCACCGCTTGTGCTGGGGTCCTACACAGATCTTGTTCACATGTAGCAAGCCATAAAGCTTTTCAAACCTTGCTCTTACCCTTCGCAAGGCGAGGCTTAAGACCTTTGTTTTGACTAGGTTTATCCTTTTGGTTGTACGGATGCTCTAGGCAATCTAATCTCTAACCCTAAGAGGTTCCCATGGCTCTAAAAGGAAAATCTGTGTAGAAATCCGATTTGCATGGGATCACACATCCATGCACTCACTCTAATTAATGATATTTAAGTTTCCCACTTTGGTTGATTATACCAAAGATGTAGCCTAACACCAAAGATCAAACACTTGTGTTATTAGGTTATTCACAAGTTCCATCAGCTTCATTCAGTTAGTAATTCATGAGAATTGGTGTAACTCCTAGCCTAATATGCAAACTCCATAGGATTCTCCTATTTCAATTGGAATTCTCAAGATCATAACAAGATTTGGAAGGGACTTTGCCAGTTTGCCAGTTTGCCTTAAGGTCTTAGTGCCCACATGGGCAACATCAAATACATTTAATTGGTATTATAGTCCAAAGGGGTGTGGCACCTAGATCTACTAATTGGCCTTGTGCCCCTCATTCAGCTAGTATCGTAATGGATAACCAAACTAGTAATACAAACTAAAACTATAAAACAAACTAAGATATCATATAAATGCTGAAATTTTCATTAATAGAAAGTACATTACTAAATTACATCAAGTAAAAATAGTATAACAACTTTTTGACCCAACAAGATTAGAACAACATAACTATGCAATAGAAATTAAAGCAATACTTTAGTTGAGATAAAAAATAATAGTGAGTTGGACAATGATTCAAAGTAGAAAAGATTCAAACCAAGGCTTGATGTAGAATCACTTGTGAGTAGTAGGTTTGTATTTCCGTGAGGAGATAACCGTTATCATTCTAGTAATATCCCTTCTAGCTCAGTGAGTCCTCGAAGGTTGTTCCAACATTGACAACATCCTCTGATTTAGATTAAGAAAGAACTATTAATTCCATGGACTTTGCCAAATCAAAGTTTTGATGGCGCCGCAACCCTCTCTTTGTTCTCCTTCTCCGGACCTAGATCTCTAGGTTATTAAGGAATGAGGGATCTATTATCCAATTACCCACACCTAAACTAGGTTGGGCCTCTTTAGGATTTTCGTTAGGAGGAGGTGACTCTTTGTGCTTGGTAGGTAGGGGATTGTAGGAGATAAAATTCTGGCTAACAAAGTTAAGCTTAAGGCATATAATCTATCATTGGTAAAGGGATTAGTGCAACCAAATTAATAAAGAGTAAGTGCTTTGTTAATCACAAAGGTCTACTTCGTAAATTTTCAACAAGTACGTAAAGTTTATTTAGTAGGGGAGGTTTGTCACAACCACTTTAGTCGAAAGAGGCCCAAGCGGCAAATGCTGCAATGCCTTTGGGATTCCACGAGACCGCATCATCTACATGAGAAGGCGGAGCCTCGAGTTAAAGAGACCAAGAAAAGTGGAATCTAGAGGAATCACACTTGTGTCTAAGGTTTGGGAAGCCATTTGGAATGACTGTGTATGCTTTAAATCTGGTGCAAGCAAGTGTTTAGCTAACTAGCGTTCGCCTTATGCTAATTCGTGTGTGTGCACACTTAAAGAACCTTGAAGTATTCCATTAGGCAAAGTTCCATAATGAACTTTTTTTTAGCCAGTTAAAAATAAAGCTCTTTTGAGGCAGTGACTGCCTAAGGGTGACTTTATGGCTTTGAGCACATGAAGGACGACTAAGGTGAACATTTGACCGACTAAGAGTGGCTCTATGGCTTTGAGCACATGAAGGACAGTTAAGTTGAACATTTTCTAGGACCATACAAGAAGAATTGCTAAGCCAACTAGTAGTAGCTGACGGTGCTTTACTTCGCCTCACTTCCTTAATGTTTTTCAAGCACTAAGTGAAAGAATGTGATCGTTGCCTTTCTCATTGAATATTGACAAGTATAAATATACAATACAAGAGATAAACTAGGAAACTAACTAGCTATAAACTAGGCAAAGATATATACAATTACCAAACTAATGATATACAATATTATCAGAATATATATTCATATATTCTAACACTCCCCCGCAGTCGTAGCGGGAGGATCACGAACGCTAAGACTGGTACGAAAATCGTCAAACAGAACCCGAGGAAGGCCCTTCGTAAAAATATCTGCAATCTGATAACGAGAAGGAACATGAAGTACTCGTACCTCGCCTTTAGCGACCTTTTCACGGACAAAATGAATGTCCATTTCAATGTGTTTAGTGCGCTGATGCTGTACTGGATTCCCTGAAAGGTAGATGGCACTCACATTGTCACAATAAACAATTGTTGCTTTTCGAATAGGAAAATAGAGCTCAAGCAACAAATTTCTGATCCAACAAGAATCAGACACCACATTAGCAACCCCACGATACTCGGCCTCTGCACTAGACTTAGATAGTGTGGGTTGCCGTTTAGAAGACCAGGAAATCAAATTATCTCCTAAGAACACACAATAGCCTGAAGTAGATCGCCTGGTGTCGGGGCATCCCCCCCAATCCGCATCCGTATAAGCAACCAGTTGGTTAATAGAGGACTTATACAGATGTAAGCCATGAGATAAAGTGCCCTGTAAATAGCGTATAATACGCTTTAGAGCGCCCATATGCGCATTGCGCGGATCATGCATGTGAAGACACACCTGTTGTACTGCATAAGAAATGTCAGGCCTGGTAAAAGTCAGATACTGGAGAGCACCAGCAAGACTTCTGTACTTAGTAGGATCCTCATATGGATCATCATGAGAAGCACTAAGTTTAGATTTCGTGTCAACAGGTGTGGGACAAGGACTACAGTTAGACATGCCTGCCTTGTCAATAATAGAAGAAGCATACTGTTTCTGAGACAAAAACATACCATTAGCATCACGAGTCACAGCAATACCCAAAAAGAAACTCAAAGGACCTAAATCCTTCATTGCAAATTCGGAGCCTAAAAGATCCATAATACGTGTCCGTAACTGGTCAGAAGATGCTGTGAGAATGATATCATCAACATATAACAGAATATAAGCAGTATCAGATCCCTGTCTAAAGATAAACAGAGATGTATCAGATTTACTGTTAGCAAATCCAATAGAAGTGACAAAATCTGCAAACCGCTGATACCAAGCCCTGGGAGCCTGTTTGAGACCATAGAGAGAACCCCGTAATAGACACACATGATCAGGGCGACTCTTGTCACGAAAACCCATGGGTTGATGCATATAAACTGTCTCATTGAGTTTACCATGTAAAAAAGCATTCTTGACATCCAGCTGATGGATCGGCCAAGAGTGTGAAATAGCAATGCTAAGAACAGTACGAATAGTAGCCGGTTTGACAACCGGACTAAAAGTCTCATCACAATCAATACCCTGCTGCTGAGTCTTGCCATCAGCTACAAGACGAGCCTTATACCGCTCAAAAGAACCATCAGAATTTCGTTTATGACGAAATATCCACATAGAACGAATAACATTCACATTAGGAGGGCGAGGAACCAAATCCCAAGTATGATTATCAATAAGAGCATTATATTCATCTAACATTGCATTTTTCCAATTAAGGTCACGAATAGCACTAACCGGGTCCTTAGGTATAGGAGAGATAGGTGCAGTGGTCATTGTGTTTAGGTTGGAAAAATATTTCGGGTTAGGTTTTATAATGCCGTCCTTAGCTCTAGTGGTCATGTGATGGGAGGTGAGAGGATGGGCTGTGGAGCTAGCAGATTCGGGTGTAGGGGGATCCTCACTTCGTGAGGAAGTGAGAATTGGGCTGTCAAAGAGGGGAGGGACCAAGACAGGGGTGTGTTGGGCTTCGGTGGCTGGGGAGCCCACTGGAGAAGTGACAGCATTCGGTGATGCTGGGCTGGACAGAACGGACCGCAGGGGAGCCGCGGCTGGGCCAGAAGTGCCACAGCCCAGTTGCGGATCCTGCTGTGCACGAGCAGTCTGTGTAGGAGAGGGAGGAGAGTGGAAATGGGGCTGCCCATTTGGCGTGGGCTGGGCCGGAGAAGGAGGAGGGTGAGGTTGAGTGGTGCTGAAATTGGGTAAGTGATTTAATGGAGAATTGTCCAAAAAATCATAATCATCAAGTTTCGGTGTGTGAAGCTTTGAGAATGGAAATTCATTTTCAAAAAATTTCACATGCCGACAAATGATGATTTTTCCATTTGATAAATCATAGCACTTCGAACCTCGGTGATGTGGCGCGGGGCCTAGATAGACACACGGAGTGGACCGTTCTTGCAATTTATTAATAGAGGTGGAAGGAAAAAGGGGGAAACATAAGCAACCAAAGACTCGTAATGCCGAATAGATGGGATCACGTTGGTATAAGACTTGAGTGGGAGACTTATAACCTAAGACTTTGGTTGGAAGAATGTTAAGGAGATAGGTGGCCATAGCAAGAGCATGGTGCCAGAAAGAGAGTGGCAATGAAGCATGTGCAAGAAGGGTCCTAATAATATTATTGATAGATTTTATGTGACGCTCGGCTTTACCATTTTGAGGAGAAGTGTGAGGACAAGAGAGACGATAGAGCATGCCATGGGTATCAAAAAAATTTTTAAGAGTTCCATTAACATACTCAGTGCCATTATCACATTGAAAAGTCTTTATGTTACGTTCAAATTGTGTTTGGACTATCTTATGAAAAGACTGAAAAAGTTGTTTAACTTGGGATTTCTTTGAGATAGGATATGTCCATAAAAATTTGCTGTAATCATCAAGAAACAAGAGATAATAACAATGACCAGAAGAACTAGTAATAGGAGAAGTCCATAGATCACTATGAATTATATCAAAAGGTAAAGTAGTGTGCGACATAGAATCATAGAAAGGTAACTTAACGTGTTTCCCTAATGGACACGAAGAGCAAAAAGAATTACAAGCCTTATTACATTCAATAAAATTTTGACTACTTAAGGATCTAAGAACAACATCTCCAGGGTGGCCTAGTCGATTATGCCAAAGATCGGAAGAAAGAGCAGTAAAATTTGAATGTTGGACTGAAGAGTTGGCTTGATTAGGTGGAAGGATTGGATATAGGTCACCGGTACTGTCACATCTCATTAGGTGAGCCCCCGTCTGTAAATCAGTAACAGAAAATCCATAAGGATCAAAACTAATTGAAACCATATTATCAGTGGTGAATTTACGGACGGAAATTAAATTCTTAATTATTTTGGGAGCATGCAACACATGGTTTAGGGTAAATGGAGGGTACGGGGAAGGTAAGATAGCACTACCATGACCAATAATTGGAATTAAATCACCACTACCAACAACAATGTTTTGATTATTAATGCTCGAATTAATATAGGATGAAAGAATACCTTGGTCGGCCGTCATATGAGATGTGGCTCCGGTGTCCATATAATAATTGTTATCCGGGCGGTTGATATTAGCAAGCATTTGTAGGGCCGCTTCAATATGTGTGGGGGTTGGATTGGGACCATTGTCCGTGGCACAGTGAGCTTGTGGAGCGTGGCCCAAGATACCAGGCCCACCCGGCCTTGAAGCTGTGGAAGAAGACGCTGGCCTAGGAGCCCAGGATTGGGCTGGATACGGGCATGGTGGGCTGGCCCAATACGGACCCCAGGGACCAGGCCAAGAGAACGGGGCCTGCTGAGAGTACTGCCACTGCTGCTGGGATGGGCCGTTCTGCTGGGCTGGGCCAGAATTACGGGCGGGCTTCCCTGAAGACTTGTTGGCAGATTTTTTGTTTGTGCTGGATTTCTTATTCGACCTTGAGGAGGTGTTGGACGAATCAGAGTGATGCTGGTTGCCGGAGGTGGAGATGAGGGCTGTCTGTGACCGGCTGGTGGACCCTCCTTCCTTAGCCAAGCGATTTTTAATGGTTCGCTCGGCTAATTTCAGTCGGGATCGGCAGCTCTCAAATGATGGCAGGGGTTCTTGATTTTGTATAAAATCCACCGTGCCAGCGTACGCTTCGGGAAGACCGGCTGTCAGCTTGAGGATTAGACGGGTATCGGGAATCGGAGCATCAACATCCGCAAGACGATCGGCAAGGGATTTGATGTGATTACAATAGCCATCAATTGAAGAAAAATTCTCGAAATCAAGGTCAGCAAGTTCTTGTTCGAGATGAGAAGCCCGGGATGCTTTATTGTCTTGAAACATGGATTCGAGACGAGCCCAAGCACCTTGAGCGGTGTCATCCTTGAGAAGGATGGCGGTGAGAAGATCATGAGAAATGGAACCATATATCCAGTTGAGGACAGCAGCATCTAGACGTTTCCAAAAGGCTAAGTCTGCCTTCTTGGATGCCTCATAAGCAGCGAGTTCCGCGGAGTCTGTAGGAGGAATAATGTGCGATGTAAGGTCATGAACCCGACATAGCACCTTGAAGAGAGCGGCCCAAGAGTGATACATACCGGCGGCCTCCAAAGTGATCGGAATAAGAGACTTCACGTTGGTGATACCAAACGCAGGATGATACTTGGTGGATTCGGCCATGGAATGTGGCAGCGGAAGAAAGAAGAAGAATAGGAGATGAGAAAAGAGATGGGCCGTGAGTTAAGGTTGAGGAAAGAATTAGGATCGAAACCCTACTGATACCATGAAAGAATGTGATCGTTGCCTTTCTCATTGAATATTGACAAGTATAAATATACAATACAAGAGATAAACTAGGAAACTAACTAGCTATAAACTAGGCAAAGATATATACAATTACCAAACTAATGATATACAATATTATCAGAATATATATTCATATATTCTAACACTAAGCAAGAGTTTTACCTTAATGCAAACACTAAGTAAGTAAACTACCTTCCGTAGATTATTATTACATACCAAGGCTTCAGAACAATTTTGAGTGAGCTCTAGAATTCTCGGGACACTTTAGCGAAGATGTCTTAGCAATTTCGTTAAGGCAAATTACGATAACCCGCACTGGTAGGGACTATGGATACATGTGGCCACAGAATTGTAGGGTGGGATGATTTGGTATTACTATCTTAGTGGGATCATGGAATGGTAAATCCTTTGTTGTTACTTAATACTTTTCATATGGAAATTTTGTGTAGAACTACCCTAAAGATAGGGTCATTTGTGAACAACTACCCAATTTTTTTTTATTTGTTTAGAACTACTTGCAAGTTGGGAAAAGTTTGGGTAGCACTACCCACTAACATTTTTCGTCCAATTAAAACGTTATTTTGGCCCAATTTTTCACTTTTTTCAATTACAATGGCCAATTAATGCTAAAATAAGCAAAAACCTCAATTCAATTAAACCCCCAAACCTTAGAAATTAAAATCCCCAAATAATACTACACTCATGAACCCTAAAATAAATTATGATTAAAACCTTAATTAGGTTAATTAAAGTAGATTAAAACCTTTATACAAATTGGGAGAGTTAATTGGGTGGCAAAAGTAAAAAAAATGAGCTCCGATAACGTCTTAATTGGACGGAAAATGTTAATGGGTAGTGATACCCAAATGTTTTCAAACTTGCGGGTAGTTCTAAACAAATAAAAAAAAAATGGGTAGTTGTTCACAAATGACCTTATCTTTAGGGTAGTTCTACACAAAATTTCATTTTCATATGGTGCATGAGGTTGCCTTGATATTTGGAGGGCTGAGTAGTGAACGACGGGCAATACTCTTCTTAAGTTGCCAGAACGGTTATAATGATGTGGCATCGGTATGGTACTTAAAAGATAGGATTATGATGTTAGTGGGTTACTAACGATTGAGTTGACCAAGGTTGCTCCTAGATAATAGGGGAACTATGTTAGGAGGCATTCCAAAGGGAGGTTAGTTATGTATGAGTAAATGCATAACGAGGGGCATGGAGGTCATTTCACGTAAATGCCTTTCTGAATTTAGAGTAGTATCACTAGGTGATCAATTGTGTCACTAGATGATTAAATGGTATCATTGAACATTTCAGTGGTACTATTTATGTATGTAGTGGTATTATATATTCATTCAGTGGTACTCACTAGGTGTAGAAATAGTATCACTACGGTAGAAATTGTATCACTACATAGTCAATGGTACTATCTAAGATTTTAACGGTACATTTAAAAAATGGCCCCACTTACCCATCTCTCTCCTCCTTTCTCTCACCCCCATGTGCTTTTTAATATTTTAGTATTTGTTATGCATTTGCAAATGCATAACTAACCTCCATCACTACTTCCTCCCTGTTAGGTGGTAGTCACCTTTTTATCTTGGAATGATTGTGCCACGTCCACCCGTAGTTATGCCACTAACTAGGTTTTTCCTAATATATAGGAACACCGTATTAGTGGGGAGTTAAACCGGCGAGTGAGGAGTTGGATGCCTTATTGTACACCACTGATGCATGGCTCAAGTATGGAGACATGACATTAGTGTAGCGTTGCAGTCTATGTTACTCGGACTCATCATTTCACCTCACGTACACGTACCCATGTAGCGTTGCAGTCTATGTTAATTGGACCCTCGACACTTGGACATGGGTATGACACGGAGACGCTTGGAATTTTTTCACAAAATAGTCAAGTCGGACACTTGGACACGTACCCATGTCGGACATGAGCAGCATTAACCTTGATGGGATGCTGAATGTGGATCAACCCCTATGTATGTTATAAGTTGGTGAATTAGGCCAAATTCATTCATAGGAAATAAAATAGTGTGAAAGGGTGAATAAGGAAATTATTGTTATTGCGGGTGTGTTCGGCGTAATAAGTATGCCCTGCCACCTATAATCAGGGGCGAAGCCAAGAATAAAAACCTAAGGGGGCCAAGAAACGATAAAGTTAACTCCAAATAAAAAAAACTCATAGTGGGGAGTTGAACTTGAGACCTCCCTCACCATACAAAGCTCCAACAACTAACTAGACTATCACTAACAACATAATATATATAGGGTAAATATTTGCTATTTATTAGTTACTTTAGGGGGACCAGGATACATATTATATACATCACCACTTGGGCCACGGGGGGCTGGGCCTCCACCACCCTCCTTGCTCCGCCCTGCCTATAATCAGAGAAGTTACCGGATCTCTGGTGAGAGATTTAAAGAGAGAATGTCTATTGTAAGCCTATATTATGAGCCACACGATGAAAGTGATTCATAGTTATGTACATGCTGTCTACCGTGTTTTGTGTGTGTAGTCTTGTTTTCTTTGAGTGCGTATAGTTGAGACAAAAACTACAAGAAGGGGGTGAATTGTATGTGATTTCCTAATGACTACTTTTGCGGAATATAAAACTGAATATAATAGGAACTTGCAATGCATGCTGGATTTTATGAGGAAACCTTTCAGGCCCAACTGTAAGTAAAACCTCGACCCTCTAAGGGATTTCAAACACCAAATAACTTCACTATAATAAGGAGAACTCTCCTGTTATAACCTATTATAATCAGACCTTTACTCACAAGTTCCAGACTGAACTTGCTACCTAGTAGAACCCTATTCTACCCAACCTTACCCAACCTAAGTCCCTAACTTAGATTCACTCGTACTCCCTGAGTACTCTCTGACTTAGCTTCAATAATGAAGCCTACAGGTCTATGTGCAATTAACAAAGCACTCATCGAAACCAAAACAATACAAACGCTTGACTTCTAATATGTGATAGGAAATCTACACATGGAATCCGAAACTAATATGACAAAGCTAGACTTGGCAACTTACACAATTGAGCTCTCTTCATGTTCATCACGCATAAACTCACAAGTTGTGGTAAATGTGAAATATACTTTATATACAAGAAGCACTTGTAAGTAAAATAGGGTTTTCAAAAGATAGAAATTATAAAACTGCCGATTTTCACAAAATACATTTTATGTAAATCTTTTGTCAAGAAAATCTTTTTAGAAAACTTATGAAAGATAAATTTATGAAACGAATAATATTTTTGTAAAATTGGAATTTATAAAATAAAATCTTTAGAAAATCTTTTCATAAATTAAAACTTATCTTTGGTAATTTTCCTTTTTATAAGCTTGCCAAGCTTTGCCGCGCTTCTAATAAATTCCATGCATAAACTAACCTAACATATTTACAACAATCCTTAAAAATATAAACTTAACACAAACTAGATTGTTTCGGCAATTGCGGTAGGTTAAGGATACTTGGGCTTCACGCTGTCTAGGATTAAGATCCCGCTGTTTTCTATTCTCCAGCTCCTTGCGGGAACTTCGCAGGCCAAATTCTTGTGGAACTTGCTGTCTTCTACGCAAGCCAATTTAAGCTTCTCAACTTGTTGTCTTCATGTTCGTTCTAGGGAACTCAGTAGTTCCACAGAGGAACTCTTCTTCTACTTTATTTAACTTTCCTTGGAGTCTCCTTGAGTCTTCTTAGACAGGTTACTCTTCCACTTCCAAAGTCTACTTCACCTATTCTAATTACAACACTTAGAGAAATCTCATTAGTTGAAGTTTGCCTTTTGTGTTCATCATCATCAAAACTCTTAATCTTCAACACACGCCATCACGGGCCCTTAGCAAACGTAAAAAAGGTTGTGTCGGAATTTGCTTATTTGGAAAGAATGTATGAGTACTTGCCTACATTTACCAAGTTATTTTGTTAGGACATTGCCATTAGGCTGACAACACAATGTGAAACTTGTTGAGAATTATTTTTTTTCAAGAAACTGGAATATCTCCCTGAATAGTCTTGTACCTAACAATTGGTTTATTTCAGGTTTACAATTTTCATCATGGCTGCCAGAATCTAAAACATAGACTGGATGAAGCCAAATTTGCATTTACTGATATTGAAGCTGTAAGACAGATTCCTGAAGCAGAGAACATTATTCTACTGAAAAAATCAGGTAATGATTACTTGTAGCGGCACATATTAATCTCAACTTCATATATTTATCGGTTTGATCATGATTGGACGAATGACTATTATGTGTGCAGATATTCAAGACATATCCCATTGCTTTATGTTTTTTTTCTAAAGCATTAGATTTTTTGTCTTGCAAGTGTAGATAAATTTGATTAAGATTTGAAAAAAACAGCTGAGAAAATACTTTGTTAATTTTGGACTTGCTTTAATTATTATGGATTTGAAAAGAAGTTATTATATGCTAACACTGTATCTTTGAACAGACCCAGATCCTGACGGACAGGGCTAATGATTGGTTGCTAAATTCACTTTACACTGTCACTTTTCCCTAGTCGAGTACTTGTCATCTTTGAACATAGTTGTTAATGGGGCAATGGACACTCTGTTAAGCCTCCTTGGCTCCCTGCTGTTCCAGGTAACAAATGCACTATTTGAATCGAAATTTTTAGAAGACAACTAACGAATTTATATGCACTAGATTGATATCAACTATTTTAGTGACATAAAGTCCTGTTTTTATGATTGGATGGACTGATGGAGCTCAATTATTGTTACTAACTGTGTTTGGTTCTATCTTTTTTAAGTTTCGAAATTTCAACTATTTTGCTTTATGTAACTACTTTACATTATTGCAGGCATGTCTGGTGGCAAACAAATTTTCAGTTTTAATACTGGGAATAATCACAATGAATCTGGTATACTTAAGTCTGGGGGCATCAACTTCTGCTTCAAGCAGGTAATATAAATCCCTATTTATCTGTTTCCTTGCCTTATTCTGTTCTTTGTGTATATTGGCTCTTATTGCATTGCATTCCTCAATCCATCTAATATTTTGTAACTAATCTAAACAAAATCTTCTTAAAACGAATTGAGAAGAATTTAATGTGCTGGTAAACCTGTAGTGATAGTATTTTCTCATTTTGTCCCATAATATTTTATAATGAGCTGATATATATAGTCATTTCTCATTATTGTTGAGTGAATATTATATTGATGTTAGAAATTATGTGAGATGTTATTGGAACACGATCTCAAATTCTCAACCCTAATCGACTAGCCTCATACTGCCTTTTTTTTTTTTAAAAACATGCATGCACTCATTGTTCACCCTCCATCCCTAAAATTACCCTAGTATTATTTTATTACACAACCAATCTGTAATACGAGTAACGTATTTGAGTAATATATGAAAAGTTATTGTTAATATTGAATGCATATTCAATTCCTAACCATGGTTTTATTCAGGTTTATAATACTTACTTCAGCTACCAAAATTCAAAAAATACGCTTGATGAAGGCAAGTTTGATATTAGAACTGAGAAGTGGATTCCTGAAGAAAAGAACATTATGCTGGAGGAAATGCCAGGTAATGTTATATAAATGAATGCCAGCTTTATATAATTAGTTTCTTGTTTTTTATTAACGTTACAGTGTTATTGTTATTGACATGTCTGCAGTATATCACAATATATCCTATTGCCCCCCTCCCCCCTCTTCCCCCTCCTTCGTTCCTCTAAGGTTTCTCTTATAAAATGAAAAGTATGTCTGCAGAAATATATAAAAGTTTAGACAAGTTATTGTATGCAGTGATTACGCAAGGTCAAAGCAGTGCAGGTAAGAATCTCTATTAAAAAATGTTGAGGTAAAATATACTGCAGGCCTGCTGACACCGTCTTTTTGAACTGACCAAGTTCACCAAGGAATGGCCTGATTGTTAATTGGAGATAAATCAGCACTGTGAGGCAATACATAGTTTTATAGAGGGCTCTGAATAAGTAACAGTTTTTTCATTGCTTTACCATTACATATGACACCTGGTTTGATCTTCTCGAGCTAAATTAACTCTCCATGAAGTATTTGTAAACATCAGGTCTCTGTATTTGTGCACACTAGATATCATGAGTATTGTGAATCCTACATATGTGTTATTGATTTGCTCCATCTATTTTCCACAGATTTGAAGGCCTTCTTGTATAGATTTCACCTACATCATGCTCCACATCTTCCTGTGATAACAGCTGCAATCCCAATCATGGATGTAAAATCTCTAACGGAGATATTAGTATACAATTTTCCGGGGGGGGGGGGGGGGGTGGGAATCCACTTTTAAAGAATCGTAGGGTGATTTTCCAGAGTGACTGCTGGTAGTGACAAGGAGCAGGCTTGAGATTTTGGTATTTAATGAATGAGAAATTGGTGGATATAGCCAAAAGTAGGATCAGTTGTGCTGATTTGAATCAAAATCTCAGGTAGATTAATGAACCTCTACATTGTTCTGCATAAACAATCTTATAAACCGATGTTTCAATTATTTGGATGGATTTTGACCTTGCCAAATATTCATCAAAAGGATCATTCCAGAGAAGGTAAGATCGAGAGAGTACCACGTACTCTTGGTTTTTCTTTCATATTTTCTGCTTTGTATATCTACTTTGCACTATTGCAGGTACGTCTGGTGGCCTGCATTTTATCAGTTTTAATACAGGAAACAATTACAATGTATGTGGTACACAAATCTCCGGCAGCATCAATTTCCGTGTCAAGCAGGTAACTTTTCTACTTCTATTTTATAATAGTTTACTGTTTTTTTGTTGTTCTTTGCCAACTTAAACTTGTTTCTTTGGTCCATTTGAAGAATAGACTGATTATAGGAAAATTGGAAAGAATTTTTTAAATCAAAGTGGGTGATAACCATAATTTGTATACTATCTCCGTATTATATTTTTTGCAACGATTTGATAGAAAGTAGAGAGAAAAAATGTTGAATCGTTGCAAATACTATGAAACAGAGGTAGTATTTATATTAAAACAAAAAAGAAAACTATTACTTTGTTATGGAAAGACAATTAATTAGAAATACATAAGCAAGAGCATTCTTCAAAAATTAGTTGAACTGACTAGGATTTTGCATAAACCTTGAGAGTAACTTGGAGAACATCAAATCCATTCTAGTTGCTTTTAGACAGTATAAGACTTCCATTAATACTTTTATAAATCTTCTTGTTATCTGCCTTCTTTCTCGAATTATTTCTGCATAATATTTCATTTCTCGCTAGATTGGGTTTTGTAATAGGATTGCAACTATCTATCTTGAAATTCATCAATAATCTTTTGCTCATTTTATTCTAACTAATGAATATACATGAAAATACCTTGCGTATTTTGATTAACTTCTACCCAAAGAAGTAACTCGTTAGTGTAAGAATTGTTATCTCAAAATGTTGCATAAAATGGAAATTTTTAGGCTTAGTGCTTTTTTTTGGTTAAAGGGCCTTACTTAAACAATTAGAAATAAGTTTACATGCATTAGTGTGGAGACATTCTCCTCCCAAAAGAAAGTCCTATTTCATGAGTTAGATTCTACTAAGTTATTTCTACTGCCTAACCAAATATTGTTCTAGATGTCAACGATTGATACCTACCAGTCATAGGTGATATATTACAAAATGATCTTGTAATCTCAAGCTTTTTCATTGCTGTTCTTGCAATCTAGTCAGTATCACTAACTTGCCCCCTAGCTTTAATATAATTGATAAGTGACTTTTATGTCACTTTTAGGGTGTTTATTGAGTCGTATTCCGGCTTATCTTCCAATAATTTCACCCTTTTTATCCTTTATTTCTATTATTTTATTATTCTTGTCTTTTATTCTTTATTTTGAGTATTTTTGTAATTTTCTATAGTTTTTAGTTTATTTTCGTGTTTTATTTTATTTTTCTTTCTTTTAATGTTTGTAGTTTAAGTCGTTAGTTTATATTTTTAATAATTTCTCTTTTTATCTCGTTTTCTTATTTATTTTAGTTTCGTATTTTATTTTATTTTATTTTATTTCATTTAATTTTATTATTTCTTTAGTTTTAGCATCTTATTTTATTTTATTTTATTTTACTTTATTTATCTTATTTTATTTTACTTTATTTTACTTTATTTTACTTTATTTTATTTATTTTATTTTATTTTCCATTTCACCCTCGTGTTGTTTTTGGTTGTAGGCGTTCCGGGTTTCAAAGTCAAGTTTGTGTTCGGGGTCCAAGGTTCGAGCAAACTTCACAATGCCCCTAACCGACCTAGCTGCTGCCCACCTCTTAACCTACACCACACCATCCCTTAACCTCCACCACACCATCTCCCCTGCTCCAACACACACAACAACACCTCCCCTGCTTCACCTCGCAACACCACCATTACACCAGCCACCGCCACCAATTTCAACCACCGATATCACCCATTCGCAGCCACCTGACCTCAATTGACACCAACCCACAAAACCTTGCTCCTCCCAATCGCACCGAAACCACCCAACCTCACCTCCCATTTCACCACCAATTCGCATCTCCAATCGCACCAATCGAACCAAATTCACAGCAAGGAGCAACCCAGACCTCGCGGCCGCGCACCCCTGTCAGAAAGCGCACACAACTGAGTCCAAAATCAGAGTCGAGGCAGAAGCTATGCGCGACCTCTGCGCGGTGTCTTCGCGGGCGCGCATTCGTGGGTCAATCACGAGCTTTTCACGTGATTTTTAATGAGAATTGGATGGCCATGATTTGGAGATGCTAGATGATTGTGGTTGATGAGCGGTGGTGATTGAGTGATAATTGATGCGTGGTGATGGTGATGCAAATCAGAGCAGCGAAGATCGAAAGAGAAAAGGAATTGGAATGCTGATGGGTTTTCGTGGGGTTTTGGGGATTTGTTGGGTTTTGTTTCTGTTTTCCTTTTTTCTTTTCATTTTCTTTTATTTTATTTTATTTTTAGTTTAGTTTTATTTTTGGTTTTTAAGTTTAGTTATTTTAATTATTTTAGTTTAGTTTTTATTTCTTTTTAGTTTTCTCTTTTACTTTATTTTATTTAGCCTTGTATTATAAATACCCCTTTGGGGTTATTTTCTTATAAAATTCACTTAACATTATTTTAGCCTAGATTAGATTAGTTAGCCTTTATTTTCTCTCTCTTAGGGTTAGGAGTAGTTTAGAGAGAGAAAGATTGGATTTTTCATGGAATTTTTGGGATTTTGAACAAGCAAATTTGTGGATTTTTCCTCTCATAAATTCAATGAGTTTTCCTAACTTTCTCTCACCTTTATTGCTTTCATTTATTATTGTTTTTGCTTATTTATTTGTTTATTTGAGTAAATTAATTAGTTTAGTTGTTGATTCTTGCTTTTATTATTATTTTACCTTGTTTTCCATATTTTTGTTCATCATGTTAGTTTAGGTTTTGTTCTAGGGAAATGGATGAAGGTTATGTTAATTAATTTGATGATTGATTGTGGTTAGTATGAAATTGTATCTTGATTATTGTGTATGGATGATGCTTTTATGGATTAGAATCTTTCTAGCTAATTGATTCTATGCTTTTAATTGTGTTTTCAATCAATTGTGCGAAAGTGAGTTGTTTGAGAACCCTAAATTCCTCCATATCTTTGCTAGGCTAGTTGCACGAGAGTGAATTAGTTTAGTAGGATAATTAACATGCTTAATTGTGCGAGAGTGAGTTAAATGTGTTGATTGTTCCTAATTGAGGTCATTTTCATCTAATTGTTTGATGTTGTTGAATGCATTGATGTAATTGGATTCCACTTTCCCTAGTTTTAGTTATTTGCTCTTAGTAGTGTTAGTTGAACCTCTCTTTACCTCACAAGCTTTCCTAGTAGTCTAATTAGCATAGATTGATACACTTAGTCCTTTTGGGTTCGACCCTTTACTTACCCCTATACTCGTATTAGGGTAGTTTAGGTATTATAAATTGTTAATTTGACCAGGGTTAGTAGACTAACGACACTACTTAAATCTTCGATCAAATTTTGGCGCCGTTGCCGGGGACTAAGGCGTTCATTAGTTTGTGTTGATTAGATTAACTAGGTTCTTGTATATATTTTGATTTTTGTTTGCTTTTCTTTGTTTGATATTTGTATAAAAATGGCATGCTTATCTTTTCCTCAATTTGATGGTGAACCCTTTTATGCTTACTTTGAAAGACTAGATGGTTTTCTTAGTTACCATGGGTGTTCTCTTAATGATGCTTGTGATATAGCTTATTGGGGCATGAATGAGTATACTAGGGGAATGGTTGAGGACATGAATAATGGTAGATTTTGTCATTTGTCTATGCATGATGCGTGGGATTTCTTCACATGGCTTGCTAAAGATTCTTTAGATAGAGAATCTCATGTTTCTTACTTTGATTCTCAATGCCAAGATTCTTTTAATTTTTGCATGAACTCTCTTGATACTTCTTATGTGCCTAGTGATAATCCAAGTATGCAAATTGACACCTTTCCCCCTTATGCTCATTTTGATGAGGTTTGTGCTAATTTTGATGAGGTGCAATTTGAATTTGATCATGAACCTCAACCCAATAACATTGAAGCCCAAATTCTTTCTCAAATGCAATATCTCACCCAACAACTCCAAGAGGAACAAAAATTGAGAGAAGTGAGGCTTGCCCAAGTGATGAGTGCTTTGGTTGATGTAAATGGATGTGAGGCACCTCACTTGGAGTGTGAGAGTGTTTTTGAGAATGATGTGGGCCAAGGGTGTGAAGTTGAGGGGAGATTTTCTTGTGATGAGGGGATTTTTGAGGATTTTGATCCTTTTCATTCCCCATTTGAGCTTGAATGCCATCCTTCCCCTTATTTACCCCCTTTGAGAGCTTCCCTTGGTGAGGATGTGAGTGAGCCATCTTCAATTTTGAATGAGGGATATCATGAGGATGATGATGATGAGTTTGAGCAATCAAGAGAGATTGAGAGTCCCTTGAGAGATGGTGGAAGAGTTGTGAATGAAGAAAATGTCGATTTTGAGGTTTCCAACCCCCTTCCCCATCTTGATGAGTCTACCTTGCATGTTTGTGACCCTTCTATCCATGAGTCTTTGGACTCATTTGAGGTTATGGCTAGTATGTTCATTGAAGGTGTAACGAATCACTATAGCCTTTTGAGAGAGTTCATTGGCAATGCTTCATGGGAAAGGGATGAGTTTGAGAGAAACCTTTATCCTTTCATGCATGGTTTAGAGACTCTAGGCTTTGAGGATCTTGAGGGAGTTGTTGTTCATCGTTGTGATAGAGAGGAGGATGAGGTTGTTTCTATTGGAGAGTTTTTGTTTGGGGGAGATGAGAGTCAAGAGTGTTCTTTTGAGGATTCAATGATTGATTTTCATGCCCTCATTGGTGATGTGAGGCTTTGTGAGTCCATTGTTTCTCCACCCCTTCCTCATGTCCCTTTCTCAAGGAAATTTGACCACATCCCCTACTATCCTATGTTCCTCCCCTCTTTTGTCTTAGAGCCTATTGAGGACCCTCTCTTGTTTGATGAGACTTTTCCTTCTCATCCTCCCATCATTGAGGAAATGGGTGATTATGCCACCCAAAAAGATTTTGAGGAGGTTTTGCCTTTTTATTCTTTTCCTTATTTTTCTTCTTCTTTCTCTTCTTATTTTTTTGATTTTTCTTTTGATTTTTCTTCTTTCTTTTGGCATCTTCCTCCTCATTTACGTGCAATAATCTTGTTGCACGTCCTCCTCCCGTCATTTGCCTACTTGTTATCATATGAGATGTGTAGTAGTGCATTTGATAAGCTCTTGCGTTCGTTGCAATATTATTTACTAGAGCGGTCTCGCTTGGACGTTAAACAAGCCTTTCTCGGGAAGTAACCCGAGGTTTTTATTGCTTTCATGTTCTTTTCTTTTTAGATTAGATTTTCTCTCATGGAAATGTTTGTGTGTCTTTTGCTAGGTACATAACTTGATATACACTTATGCATTGGTTTGGATCAAGAACCAAGGAAGTTTGATGCCTATTTTTGCTAGCATATGGAAATCGAGATTCAATTCAAGAGAAAATCAGCTTTGAAAGGTTAAATTGGTTCATTTGCGGGTATTTACACCCACCAATATCCGGTAACATCTTTCCTAGCTCTTTCTCTAATGGTTGGTGACTCGTTGGACTTGTGTTGGTTTGTTGGGTTGATTTCTTTCTTTTCCCCTACCATGTTTTATATGGTTTATGTTTGAGTATATTGTCTCATTCAAGCTTGGGGGAGGGTATTCTATCATGCTTGGGTAGAATGTTGGTCATTTATGCCATGCACTTGAGTATATGCATTTCCATGCCTTTTCTTATATTTTGAAAATTCCAAAAAGATTTTAGTTTACTTTCAAGGTAATTTTGGCAAAATGTGTTTTGTTTGTTCTTATTTTGGACATTTTGTTTTGGAATTGCATTCTTGAATGTTTTTCTTCCTAAGTGGTAAATGTATGCACGGTTTGAGAGTGTCATTGGTTGACTCTAGGATACTATATGCTAAGGTAGCCGGTTTAAGAACTTTTAGGGGTCCATGAAGCCTTAGTTCACGGGAATGTGGTAAGATGAAGTTGCTCTCTATAGTGGATTTGAAACCCTTGGTTGGTATTTGTTTGGTTATAATCCCTTGTGAGCTTCATTTGTTCTATCCTTCATCACCTTGTTGAACGGCTATTTAGGATCCTTGACTATGCATGTCTTAATCCTTGTTTTGACCTCAAGCTCCCAAGATCGTGATCGGGCCTCTCTAGGGGAGGAAAAGGGCACCTTTTCTCATTTTTCTTTATCTTCTTTTTATTTTGTTACAAATTTAATTTTCTATTTTGCATCAACCTACTTATTAACCAATTTGAGCCTAATGTTTCCCGCTCTTGTTTAAACTGCATTACAAACCCAATGGCCTATGTTTACCAACCCTTTTAGTTAGTGAAGCATAGGCATGTGAGGTTTGAGTTTTGAGAGTGTTGATCATGAGCAAGAAAACTTTGTGAATTGGTTTAAGTACGAATTTGAAAGTTGAGCTTGAAGATAATATGCAAAAAGTTCGAGAAGAAAGATGCAATTCAAGAAAATCAAATGAAGTTTCAAGAAAAAGCCGTCCATGGTTAGAAAAAGGCAAGGACACACACAAAAAAAAAAAAAAAAAAAAAAAAAGAAACAAATAAACACAAATAATATATTTTAGTTTGGTTTCGTTTCCTTCCTTTGTTTAAGCATTGAGGACAATGCTTCGTTCAAGCTTGGGGGGGAGCGTTCCTTCATTTTTTTTGTATATATTGTGTGTTAGTGTTGAGTAAGCTTGGGGGAGTTGGCGTTATTGGTATTTTTGTTTGATATTTTGCGATTTCTTGAGTTTGTTTTTGAGAGTAGGCCACTCTTTTGCTTCACTTAGGAAATATCACCAAAATTTTCAAATTTTTACCCCGCCTTAACCCTTAGCCTTATGTTACAACCCAATAAAAGACCCTTAGACTTTAGTAGCTTTAGTAGGGTTAGGTCAAAGAACGGTGAAGGGAGATAGATTTCAAACCTATGGAGAGAGTATGCATAGTTGAGATGTCGGGATAACCTTCTCAAAGTTTTTCATTTCTTTATCTTTTTCCGGTTCCTTCGAGGAATCATGAGAAGCTAGCTTAAGGGTTGATTTGAAGCTAGTGGAGAGAACGCGACCCGATTGGTTGGGGCTAGGGTGGATTGAGTCCTCATTAGTTCTCTATGCTTAGCATATGTTATGTTTCAATCAACCATTGACATCTTGGAATGTGCATACATTTGTCTATTTAGAAAGGTTTGCATTCATTGGTGCTTGTTCCTATCTCTTGTCCAAATATGAACTTGTGTTTTTCTTTCTCCTTCTATGGCCCGATTGGTTGGGGCTAGGGTGGATTGAGTCATCATTAGTTCTCTATGCTTAGCATATGTTATGTTTCAATCAACCATTGACATCTTGGAAAGTGCATACATTTGTCTATTTAGAAAGGTTTGCATTCATTGGTGCTTGTTCCTATCTCTTGTCCAAATATGAACTTGTGTTTTTCTTTCTCGTTTTATGTTTCTTTTTCTTTTCTTTTTATTGCCGTGCCTTGGTTTTTATTTAGAGTTGTGGGTTAAACTCTTAGGACACCCTCACGAGAGCACACTCGTCCTCTAGGGCGATCTAGGGGTTTAAAGGGCTTGTCATTTGTTGCTAAAAGTGACCGTGATTCCTACGAAAGTGAGTTAGTGTACATTCTTGTCTCCTTTAGTGTTCTAGCTTTGCTTGAATAAATCATTCTCCTTCTCCCGTGTTTCATGTCAATTTGCTCGAGGACGAGCAAAAGGTAAGCTTGGGGGAGTTTGATAAGTGACTTTTATGTCACTTTTAGGGTGTTTATTGAGTCGTATTCCGGCTTATCTTCCAATAATTTCACCCTTTTTATCCTTTATTTCTATTATTTTATTATTCTTGTCTTTTATTCTTTATTTTGAGTATTTTTGTAATTTTCTATAGTTTTTAGTTTATTTTCGTGTTTTATTTTATTTTTCTTTCTTTTAATGTTTGTAGTTTAAGTCGTTAGTTTATATTTTTAATAATTTCTCTTTTTATCTCGTTTTCTTATTTATTTTAGTTTCGTATTTTATTTTATTTTATTTCATTTAATTTTATTATTTCTTTAGTTTTAGCATCTTATTTTATTTTATTTTATTTTACTTTATTTATCTTATTTTATTTTACTTTATTTTACTTTATTTTACTTTATTTTATTTATTTTATTTTATTTTCCATTTCACCCTCGTGTTGTTTTTGGTTGTAGGCGTTCCGGGTTTCAAAGTCAAGTTTGTGTTCGGGGTCCAAGGTTCGAGCAAACTTCACAATGCCCCTAACCGACCTAGCTGCTGCCCACCTCTTAACCTACACCACACCATCCCTTAACCTCCACCACACCATCTCCCCTGCTCCAACACACACAACAACACCTCCCCTGCTTCACCTCGCAACACCACCATTACACCAGCCACCGCCACCAATTTCAACCACCGATATCACCCATTCGCAGCCACCTGACCTCAATTGACACCAACCCACAAAACCTTGCTCCTCCCAATCGCACCGAAACCACCCAACCTCACCTCCCATTTCACCACCAATTCGCATCTCCAATCGCACTAATCGAACCAAATTCACAGCAAGGAGCAACCCAGACCTCGCGGCCGCGCACCCCTGTCAGAAAGCGCACACAACTGAGTCCAAAATCAGAGTCGAGGCAGAAGCTATGCGCGACCTCTGCGCGGTGTCTTCGCGGGCGCGCATTCGTGGGTCAATCACGAGCTTTTCACGTGATTTTTAATGAGAATTGGATGGCCACGATTTGGAGATGCTAGATGATTGTGGTTGATGAGCGGTGGTGATTGAGTGATAATTGATGCGTGGTGATGGTGATGCAAATCAGAGCAGCGAAGATCGAAAGAGAAAAGGAATTGGAATGCTGATGGGTTTTCGTGGGGTTTTGGGGATTTGTTGGGTTTTGTTTCTGTTTTCCTTTTTTCTTTTCATTTTCTTTTATTTTATTTTATTTTTAGTTTAGTTTTATTTTTGGTTTTTAAGTTTAGTTATTTTAATTATTTTAGTTTAGTTTTTATTTCTTTTTAGTTTTCTCTTTTACTTTATTTTATTTAGCCTTGTATTATAAATACCCCTTTGGGGTTATTTTCTTATAAAATTCACTTAACATTATTTTAGCCTAGATTAGATTAGTTAGCCTTTATTTTCTCTCTCTTAGGGTTAGGAGTAGTTTAGAGAGAGAAAGATTGGATTTTTCATGGAATTTTTGGGATTTTGAACAAGCAAATTTGTGGATTTTTCCTCTCATAAATTCAATGAGTTTTCCTAACTTTCTCTCACCTTTATTGCTTTCATTTATTATTGTTTTTGCTTATTTATTTGTTTATTTGAGTAAATTAATTAGTTTAGTTGTTGATTCTTGCTTTTATTATTATTTTACCTTGTTTTCCATATTTTTGTTCATCATGTTAGTTTAGGTTTTGTTCTAGGGAAATGGATGAAGGTTATGTTAATTAATTTGATGATTGATTGTGGTTAGTATGAAATTGTATCTTGATTATTGTGTATGGATGATGCTTTTATGGATTAGAATCTTTCTAGCTAATTGATTCTATGCTTTTAATTGTGTTTTCAATCAATTGTGCGAAAGTGAGTTGTTTGAGAACCCTAAATTCCTCCATATCTTTGCTAGGCTAGTTGCACGAGAGTGAATTAGTTTAGTAGGATAATTAACATGCTTAATTGTGCGAGAGTGAGTTAAATGTGTTGATTGTTCCTAATTGAGGTCATTTTCATCTAATTGTTTGATGTTGTTGAATGCATTGATGTAATTGGATTCCACTTTCCCTAGTTTTAGTTATTTGCTCTTAGTAGTGTTAGTTGAACCTCTCTTTACCTCACAAGCTTTCCTAGTAGTCTAATTAGCATAGATTGATACACTTAGTCCTTTTAGGTTCGACCCTTTACTTACCCCTATACTCGTATTAGGGTAGTTTAGGTATTATAAATTGTTAATTTGACCAGGGTTAGTAGACTAACGACACTACTTAAATCTTCGATCAATAATCTACCTAGCTTTTGAAGAAGTTTCCTGCATTGATCATACACATTTATTAGTTCATCCTGGATTTTGTTTTTTGAGGTGATCTTTATGCACTTCAGGGTAAACGGCTAGAGTTCCTCCCCATATTGAGAAAGAACATTTGATGTGCATAGCCATCCCATCCACCCATTGGCGAGCATAATCTCTACATGAATTCATGAACATGCTATACATGCAGACTAAGAGTTATTAGAAAAAAAAGCAAATACTGGGATGCAGATTTGTTAATGGGATAGAATAAATAGAGAAGGAAAGTGTTTGAGTTGGGTATTTTGTTTGGAAGGGGGAAAGTTCAGTGTTCACTGAATAGCCATAGGGTTGCCCTCCGCCAGTCTTTTAGAGATTTTTTCAAGGCATAATCCTCCAAATCCTCCACCTAATCAATCAAGGTTTGTTCAAGGCATTAGTGGAAAAGGTATTGGACACATTAGCACAGATCTAGGTAGATGTGGCCTTTGATCATGGTTGAGGGTTTGGTTGGTTTTTTGCAAAATAATCTCAACTCTGTGACAATCCCTAAGCACATGAATAATAGTTTCCTCAACACATAGGCAGAAAGGGTAGGTAGGTGAAGGAATGATGTTCCTATGGGCTAGGGTAGCAGAAGTGGAAAGTCTTTCCCAAAAGTAGAGCCGTAGGTTCACGTGGGCCTAGAAGATTCCAAATTACCTTCCACATTGCATCTTCTTTAGAAGTAGGGTCATGTTTTCTCCATAGGGCATAATAAGCCAATTTTGAGTCAAAGAAGTCTCATTTAATAAAAGAGTTAAAGGGAAAATCATTTCCTTCTAGGAGCTTAAGTGGCTAAAATGTTTTCAAGGAAATCAGGTGGGATATCAAAGGAGAGATTAGAGAACTAGTGATTAGAGTAAAATGGTTTAAGGATATCTGGTGGGGTATCAAAGGTTTTAGGTAGGATATCAAAGGAGACAATGAGGTAAAGTGCCGCCCTTGGATTAAATCTCAATCGAGTCCCGTTATCACTCCTGAAGTTTATCCTATTATCATCCCCAATAGTCCACCTAGAATGAGACTGGAAGTCATCCTAGGCCTTCCCATAATTTAGTTGGATAATGCTTTCCTAAAATTTATCTTTCTCTCAACAGGGTAGAGGCCAGGTTCTGTCTTCAATGGACTTTTTAGCATAATTTCATTATTTGAACAATATATACCAAGGTAACAACTCTTATATTTAGGCTTCCTCAACAAGGAGCACAAATTAGCCTTGAGATTTCTTTTGGTCTTCCGTAGGATTCCCAAAAGAAATTGGAGCAAGCTTGATCAATTTGAGTTTGGCAAAAAAAAAAGGGCTTGCATAGCATGGTTAGCTAAAGGAGAAAAGCAAGATCTAATCATAGTTGATCTATTAACTTTAGATAAGCATTTACTCTTCCAAACTGCAAGTTTTACTTTTTATTTTTCTGATGATGAAATAAACTTGGGTTAGGGAAGGCCTTTTTTACGTAAGTGAGGAACCTAAACAAGTCCCTAAGTTATTACGGGCTTGGACACCAAGAGTTGAGGTAAAGAGATATTTATGGAAGGCAGAGGTGTTAGGGGAAAAGAAAATTTCGATTTTAGATCAGCCATTTTTCGCCCTAAACAATTCTGGAAGGATTGGAGGCCGAAGAGGGTGGAGAGTGAAGCTTCTCCAAAGAGGATCAAATCATGTGCAAAGAGTAGGTGAGAGATTGGAGTGCCATTCTATACTCCTTACATATAATAAAAAGGTAGGGGGATAATGGATCTAAGGCCCCCTAAAGAAAAAGGATGGCTTTCCATTGATCATGACTTGAGAAGAGGTAGAGGAAACACAACTCATTATTGTTTGAATTTAGTCATCATCAAACCCATGCCTTGTGAGACTAAATCTGATAAAACTCCATTCCATTCTATCATAGGTCTTTTCAAGGTCTATTTTGAAGGCAAACCAACCCTAGTTGCCTTCGTTTTCCTGATGGAGTGAAAGACTTCTGAAGCTGCAATGTAGTTCATCTCAAACCTCTGCCATGGAGGAAGCTATTCTAGTTTGGGGATATAAGATCATTCCGTTGTACTAGGATTTTTGAGATATTTTATAGGAGGTGGTACAAAGGCTTATAGATCTAAAGCGTTTGATGGATATGGAATGATCCACTGTAGGGATTAAGCAAATGGAAGTTTAGTTTGTAACAAAGGTGGAAAGGATTTAGAAGAAAATTATTGCTGAGTGAATCTGAAGATGTCCCTCTAAACAACATTCTAATGAGATTGGAAAAGAAAAGGATGCATTCTATCCACTCCTGGAGCCAAGCTCCAAATTCAATTTAAAAAGAGCATAATGCACTTCACTCAATTTAGGGGGGTAGGCAATAACAATGGTGGGGTTTTGGCTTGGTTTTATGGGATAACATGAGGGTGTTGGGAAGTGGGAAGTGAATAAGTCAAAGAAGTAAAAGATAATGTGGTATTCCAACTCCATATCAGAGATAGGAACCCTAGCTTCATTCGGTAGATCCTGGATTTTATTCCTTCTTCTCATGATAACAGATTTATGAAAGAAGCTAGTATTTCTATCCCCTTCAACAATCCAATTATTTTTTGTTGAGTTGAGATTGGAGTTAATCTTCCAAATCCATGAGGTGACTCATATTGGATCCCATGGATCCTAACTTTGAGTCTTTTGATCTCTTTTAAGGTATCACTAACATTATCTTTTATTCATGAAGAGATCTTTTGAGAGATGCATGGACTCTATTTGGATGCTAAAGGGACAGGCCCAGGATCACAAGAAGAGGAAATCAGTGAAGAGATACCCTATTTTGGACTCTATTTTAAATGGTTTATGATAGGGGCACTAGGTGGGGTGAAGGGTACTTTTATAGGGTAGTGGTTAGAGGATTCTATGGTGAGGTGAATAAGGTTGGTTAACAAAGGCTTGTGCTTGAATTTTCTTTTATATGGTCTTTCTCAATAGGTAGCCCAAACATTTTATAAAATTTCATTCAGGTTTTCTTTCCTTATGCAATCTTTCCTTATCTCAATATGTATATTTAAATCATCATCTTTATACCTTGACTTCTGCATTTGCCTCTTTATGCATCTTATAGGTTAACATGTCTTTGTTCCCTATCATGTATGTATCATGTATCAATGTATGTATCTACGATAACCCCCATCAAAAAATCACACACAATCAAATCTATGTTGTGCACACATCAATGCTAGTAAGGAATACTTATTCAACATAGTACTTTCCTTAATTTATATTTTCTCCATTCAAATCGCAAACACTGCTTTTGGGGTGTAAACCATGTTGCGTCTACCTTACATTTGTGATAACAATTTAATGATAGATTGCCAAGCTTACCAAAAACCAGACTGGTATGGTTTGACCTTTCTTATTTTTTTATAGCTGAAGTATTACATGCTTACAAAGCACAGGTTATATTTAGAAAATACATGCTATGGTATTATTATTATTGAGATGAGTAGCATGTATGAGTACATAAATGTATGTTAAGGTAAACTAAACTTTTTATGCATATGTAATGCTTCGAGGCTTTTTTAAGACTAGAACTTCTCTTTAGATGCATATGATTTTCCATTGATGTTCTTGGGAGCATTTACGTTGTCCATGTTATTATGATTCTGTTTTTTTTTAATTTGGCTAGCAGCTTAAGATCTTAACTAAGCTATTGCATACGAAATATTTTGAGAAACTTCGTCTTAAAGAGGAAATAAGACCATATTAGAAGAGAGTCCTTACATTCTACACTAACATAGCTAGTATGAATTTGTGCAGGGTGGGTGTTACACTGAATGGGATCTTTAGTAGCTTGACAAACTAAACTCAGGTGCCTGCGAGTCTACTCCAACAAAGAGCCTTCAGTTCGACATCCCCGACTCACAACCTAAAGCTCGACACTTCGCAATTTCAGAACCACTAGTTTGTTCACACCATATTCCATTGATGGTTATTGCCTATAATATTGCAAGGGTTTCACTCCGGAGTAGATGCCGTTTTCATTTGATGATTTATACTTTCTAGAAATAGAAATTACATGATTATAGTGTTGCTTAATAGTTGGTATATAAAAGCTACTAAAGCTAAATATATCAGCCGGTCCTGCTCTTGTCTATCTTAATTTTAAAAATTTTGATCTCTTGTTTAGTGTGTGATACATATTGAGCCTATTTAAAATGAAAGAAAGAGGGTAAAAAGTTCTACTTGTGACTTTTTATGCTTCTTTCATAAAAATTTCTTACTAGTCATCTTATGAAAATCTTGATGTCAATATGTTTTCAAGTGTGTTGTTAAAGTTGTTATCGATGACTAAATACAATGTCCTTACGAAAGCATCTTGTGGAAACCCTTACAGATGCTTTGTATTTTATTAGACTCTTAATTATGAGAAAGTCAAGGGTTAAAAATTGTCAATATTTGTTGATAGCATACACATGTTGTAAGTTAATTATTTTGCTAGCCTTTCTAATTATTATAACTAATAATTGAATTTTGAATTCCTTACAGGTTTATGATGTGTTTGTTACCTGTACTTGTTTAAATGACGAGGAGGTTAAAGCCAAAGTTGAGCATAAAGATATTGACATATGACCTTACTAGGTCAATTTGGTCGATTTTGGGTTGTCACTTTAGATTTTAGGTCAAGCTTTTTTCTTTTATTTTTTATAAGATTTTTTGATGATCTAGAAATTTCGAATATACTTGTTGAAAAATCACACCATTTATATAAAAATAAGGACAAAGCTGTAATTTAAAACCTTTTAGGAAAGGCCTAAATGTATACAAGTCAAAACATAAAGTAAGATTGCTAGACATACATGATTACATGTAGCTTGTACAAAAAATGTAATTTATACAATGTTTAAAATACAAGATTAGACATGCTTTTAAGGTGCATTTTTTTTTATCACACTTAACATTAATTATTATGAACACTTCGATTAATCATGTTATTTATGTTATAGGAGCCTATCTAGGTTGTTTACAATTATCTTATTTGGCATGACAACATTTATTTAGGTCTTATATACTATGTATCGGTGAACAATCAGGTTGAGCATAACAACCACAATAATAAAAAGAGGGGTTAAGAGATAGATGCCTAATTAATAGTAGGAAAATTTGTTTTAAAAACCTTTTACATGCCTCATTTTGCATGGGAAAACCTTTAAAAGGATCTTTAATTTGTTAAAAAAATAAATTACCGCGATCACTTTTTTCGTTTAATGAAACTTCTATCCTCTTTTCCGGCATTAACTCGTTAATTTTCCTACTTGCAGCCTATTGTTGGTTAATTTACCCTTTTTTGGCTCTTTAATTTTCCCTCTATAAATAATCTAGGGAAAACCTCCCCAAATCAGTTGAAAAAAACAAATAGGGCAAACACCCCCAAATAGAATCAAGTGAAAGGTAAATTAGGGTTCTTAATCTATTTCTTCCACAATTGTAGTTTTCATTTCACGATTGTAGTGCTCACTCCGGTGGTCTTCTCTGTTCTTTGCATATGTTCTCTTCTTGTGCATTCTTCTCTATTCTCTAATAGTCCTCTTCTTGTTCGTTTTTCTCTCTTCTCTTCAAGTCAACAAATTCAACAATCCATCAAAGTTTGTGGGTTTGGTATTAACATCATAGTACAAATTCACCAACAACAAGCAATAATTAGGTAAATTAGATTTATTTTTAGTTTAATATTTTACATAAACCCTAACTAATTTCATGAAATTTATATAATTGAGTATGAAATTGAAGATCTTACCTTGGCTTGTACTTAATTACGTAATTGGGGAACCTTGATTTGGGCCCAAAGACCCTTTTCTTCCTCCTTTAGCCAGAGACAACAACAATTACATGAGTTTTTCAATTTTTAAAAAAATCCCCAATTTTTATACTTTATGCAGTAATAATTTGATTAATTTACACTTACCTTTAGATTAGTGTTAATTGCAACATTTATGGCATGTAACAGAGGAGAGAGACAGACAGAGAGAGAAACCCATATTGATGTTATAGGTGAGTAGATCATTCATAGAAGCAAGGAGAAAGAGAGAACACAAGGGCATTAACTTTGGAGGGGAAATAAGAGAGAAATAGATCTATCCGTAACGGGCAAAAACAGCCCATCCGTAAAGGGCAAAGGGCGTTACGAATGCGGCCGTTACGGATAGGCTATGTTATTCGTAACGGGCATTTTAACTACCCGTTACGGATAACAGGTTATTTGCAATGGACATTTTAACTGCCCGTTACAAATAACCTATTAATTGTAACAGACTTTTAAACCGCCCGTTACAAATAACGAGTTATTTGTAACAGACATTTAATTTGCCCGTTACAAATACAATTGAAGCCAATTAAAAAAAATGGTAGCAGGATATACCTGCTACCTGGTAATCTGCTATGATACAGAGTCTTTAATTATTATTATTAATGTTCAATAATAACATATGCAAAATTCAATTAATTATAAATTAAGATACAACTTGCACTAATTTCCAAATTGACTTTACAACAACTCTCTAACATGAATCAAAAGCTACTACATAATTCCACTAAACCTCTTCTTCTATTTCCTTTTCTCACTAAACCTCCATAATTTCAAAGCAGAACAAGGAAAAATCTGAGACTACTTTCTCTTTGTGTTTCTCCGGCAAGGTTGAGGCTGATGTAGAGGTGGACTTGGACGAAGTGCCAACGCAGTCGGTGGAACATCACGAGGGTTGTGCACATAGACATCATGGTGAGATAATAATGAATTTAACAGCATACAATTGACTGACACTATAATATAATATTCCATGAGATAAAATCAATCTCTTCAAATGCTAATCAAAGGAGAAGCCATTTTCTTCACCAATATTTACCAACTTACACTATAGCAGAATGCCTATATTTACCAAAGGGCTACAATTGCTCAAATGACATGGATCAAACTACCAATGCCACAGTTCCTATATTTCAATCATAAGTAAATATAAGCTAACTACATCCTGCATATAGATGATCATCATAAACTGAACAAACCCTGTAGTAATTACTGAAAACCTTGGTACTTAACTAAATCCAGAAGGGAATTAATAAGGCTAAACTCTTGCAATAGGCAAGGTAATGAAGACAATGATAACATAAACTGCTTGTCAGAGGCATGTATGACATTACAATTAACATTTGACATACATGCATACCCTTCTATAAAAGAAACTGTCACATATACATGTTTGCCAAATAGCACAAGGAAACAATGTCTTGAGTTTTTCCGGTGAAACAAATTCAACAAAACCCCCCTCCCCCCCCCCCCCCCCCCCCCCCCCCCCCCCAAAAAAAAATCCACCTACCCACCCACACACCAAAATAAATGTCTGAAACATTGTAGGGTTTATTGAGTTAAGAAGTGGGCAACCTTACCCTAAATGAATCGAGATTACTCAACTGATCAATTCTATTGTACTGAACAAAGTACAGTTGAAAAACAATTCTCACGTATGTGACGTATGCATCAAAACTGCATAATATTGTAATTTATTACCATCGAATCACCAGATTGCATATGGTGCTGGTGCAAACTGTGTAAAGTACTCATCTGACATATCAATCACTTTTTTCCATTAATATGATGTTTAGACATGTAGAAATTGAAAACTTATTAAAAGGGTGCCAAATATATGGACTAGGTGTAGCAGCAACTATTTTTTTAAGCAGAAAGTTGAGAAATGGGGCTGAAAAGGGAATTTTTCATATGGTTGAATTCTACTCTATTTTAAAAATAACTATTTAAACAAGAAAGGAGCATGTGGACAAACCATAGAATCCTAAACTGAAGATCATGAAGGATTATTCTGGGCATTTGTACCCAAGTTTCAGATAGACCAATAAATGAACAAAGCTCAATATTCAAAGGACAGCAAACAAAAACCAACAGTTACAATATTCGAGAAAATAGCCTTGACTATGAATACAAACCAGTTGATTTAATCTAATTTTACATCTTCAATCACTTTATTATTACTAAAACTCAGCTTCTAGTGCAAAAACTGTATGCGTCTACGATTCAAATTCAGTGATTATATGAGAAGATTATACTACCTCCGTTAACGGTTATTTGCAACATTTACCAAAAAAGGGTGCTAACTGTTATTTGCAACAATCTTATTTCTTTCTTATTTTAGTAACTTTTTTTGTTAAATTGACCAAAATATCCTCACTTAAAAATTATTAACACATAATACTACACATAACTACAAAACATTATAACCTTATTCTAGATTAATTATCTAACCCTTCCCACTCTAATAATCAGATTAATCATCTTGACAGGGTAAAGTCTGTAATACCCCGTATTTTTAATGTATTTTATAAATTATTTATTTAATTATAAACTATATTTTGGGTCAAACTATTTTAATTATTGAATTATAAATAAAGCAAGTATTTATATTTGGGTCAATAAGCATTCTTTATTGAACCCAATCATCTTATTTTTTTTTTTTACTTTTGGGCCACCTACTTCATCATTTAAGTCCATTATTTTTATGAAGCCCAAACCTACCCTAACATACTCTACACTATAAATACTCTACTTATCCCCAATATTTCACCACTCAAAAGGGTCAAATGGTCAAGGTAAGCTATTTTCTTTTTATTTTTTCTTTCTTCTTTCTTCTTTCCTTTTATTATTCTTTCTTTTCTTCTTGCATTTACGTGGGTTTTGGGTGACATAAACCCACCCAAAGTTCAACCACATCATCACACCGACCATCACCTGCCGCCGCCGGCCAGCAGCCGTCCGGCTGGCCGGCCACCACCACGGTGGTTCTTCCCTTCTCTCTCCTCTTTTATTTTATTTTAATAATTTTTCCTATAATATATACTTTGGGGTTTTGATTTTAAATTGTTTAAACATGATTAGTATGTTCTACAATTGCGTTTTGATGATTAAAGGTTGTAAATTTTAGATTAAAAAGTGTTTAATTTTCAGATTTTATGAAGTATTAAAAGTTAGGGTTTTAATTATTAAAGTGTTGATTTTTAAGGTTCTAACTTACAATTGATTTGGGGGTTTTATATACCCATTGATTGTAAGTGGTAATAAAGCTTAAAGATTGTATCTTTATGGAGTTTTAATGAAATTTTAATGGGTTTTTGTTAATAGAATAATGCTTGAATTTTTATTTACATACTACTATTGTGTATTAATTAAAAGGAGTTGATTACCCATAAGTAGAGAATATTTTAAGTGGTTTTAATATAATTTTCAGATTTATTTAAGGGGTTTAAGCTTTAAAAAGTATGCTGGAATTTTTATATGAACACGCAAATTCATGTTTTAATAATTAGATTTCCGTTCGTTAATATTAATCTCGTTTTAATCCCGATCAGGTTCTAAACTCCTCCGATTTTGATAAAAATAAGTAGTGTTTTTCGAGTGAAAACAACGTTTTAAGAAAGACTCACTACCTATGGTAGTGAGAACCACCCTCTCGTGGCCAAATTCAGCCTCTAAATATGATTTTCGGGCAGTTTTTGATTTTTAACGAAGTTTTTTTTTTTATGCTTTAAATTTTATCTTTGAGTTTAAAAAGGGGTAAGAGGTAATTTAATGTTTCTATGGATAATTTAAGTATAAAGATGTATTTTGATGAAGTTTTAAAGGATTTTTGATAAGTTTAAAATGTTGGAATTTTATTTAAAGTAGTATAATTGTGATTTTTAATAAAAGGGTGTGATTATCTATTAAGAAGGAGTTTAGTTAGGGGTTTTTAAATAATTTTCTGATTATTATAAGTTATTTAAAGCGAGTTTAAGTTGCTAGAAAATGTGTATACAAGGGTATTAATATAGCAATTGGTCTTGTATGGACCCGGTCTATAATAAATTATTGTAGACCCAAAATTTGACACTTTCAAATAATATAATCACATTCTGGATGATATAATCACTTTTTTAGATGATATAATTATCTTTTTGTGAGTCATATTTTGATCTCACATTAAACCATTTAATGAGATTATATAGTTATCTTTAGGATGATAAAATTTAAAAATCATCTTTTGAATGATGTAATTTACTATTTGATACTTTTTATAATGATAAATTCCTTTTTTGAGTGATATATTTACATAATAGTTTCAAGATGACATAATCACTTTTGTAATAATATAATCACATTTCGTATGATATAATCACATTCGTATGGTACGCTAGAAGGTTGGGTCTACAATAAGTTATTGTAGACCGGGTCTATTCTAGTCTTAATATTAATATTGTATTATTGTCCCTTTATGTAGGAGACTTGGTTCGAGAATTGTTGTAGAGTACTCGGTTATTTTAAGAGCTTATTTGAGGTATGTTCACGTACTTAGCATATTTTGATGATGTAGAATCATGCTAGGCTTGATTTCAATCAATTACAAGTAGTATCATGCTAAGGTTTATGTATGGAATTGTGAATTAATGGTGTTGGTGATTGAATGGTGAAGCATGATTTATTTGTGATGGTTTATGGATTGGAAAATTATATTTTTGGCATGTTGTGTTTGAACCACATTTTTATTTATGGCATGTTAGAAGGCATGATTAATTAAACTACATGTTTAATTATGTTTGGAACATTGAAAAGGAATTTTATTATGGTTCAAATAATTTTTATTGATGCTTTAAGCATGAGGAAGGAGCTATATAAGTGTCTATGTACACAAGAAATAAATTGTATGTTGGTGCCTTTGTGCACTTAAGGTGTTTTTAACACCGAGGGATAGGATTTTTGGTGCATTATGCGTTTAAGGTGTCTTTGACGCTGAGGTAGAATTAAAAAAGGTTCAACATTAAATAATATGTGGTTACTAATTATTCAAGAATTAAATTGGTATGTTTGTTTGATTGAATAATTATTGTTGATTGATTTATTATGCTTTGAGAGTCATCACCAAGTCTAATAATATGTAAATAACGTAAAGTGAAAGAGATTACGCACCAAAACTCTTGGAACGTATATACCTTGAGTATGAACAATGGGGGGGGGGTTATGGGGTTTTATATTTAACCATAACTTCCAATGGAGTACAAAACGCTGTACATTCCTTTTTATTATTTATTATGCGTAGGAATTCCGCCACCTTTGTGTGGTTTGTCGCTGGCACGGTTAGCTCCCGTGCCAGTTAACCTCAAATTTATTTGGGGGAGGTTAATAGGTGGAAACCCGTTTGATGCGTAATCAATGCAAAATGAATTAATTATGGTCTAGTCATTTTGTTGTGTTGATTAGTGTGTTTGTGAATAGGTGCAATGAGGTAAGTGTGTGTTGATAGGTGAAAGCATGTTAGTGTGTTTAATTATGCTTATGTACTCAGCTTTGCTGATTGTGTGTGTTTGTGTGTTTGGCCATGTCTTTACTTTGGCCCTACGACGAACCATTTTCTAATGGCGAGTAGTGGGGACAAGTAGATAGGAGGTTTTCAGGTGATGAGGCATATTCATGATGGGGCACGAGTGAAGAGCGAATCGTGCTAGTTTATATTAGTTACAATGTGTTTCTGCTTTAATTTTTCATGCTAATATTTATATGTGGAACTAATATCAAGTTTGGATTTGGTTTGGTTTTTAATAAGGGCCTTTAATGGTTCCAAGTTGTAGGTTGATTTTCATTTTACTTCGCTCATTTTGGTTTTAACTTTACTTTTGTTTGGTTAGCTTTTCAAGTTGGTTTGTTTTGGAAAGGTTTTTAAAATTAGTCTTCCGCTGTGTATCTTTGATATTTGCCTTAACCGTTTTCACGGTGGAGGTAATGTCTTAGATATTCCTATTTAAAGTTTTATACAGGGCAAAACAGGTATTTAAAAATAAAGGAATTTCTAGGGTGTTACAAAGTGGTATCTGGGAGCTTTGGTTGAGATTTTATTAAAAAAAAAATAAAATGTGTTTTAAAATGTCTTGTTGTAATACTTGGCCAAGTGCTTATTTAATTAAACGGTGTTAAACTAAATTGGTTTGAATTTTAATTTTTGTTTTTGTTTTAGGAATGACCAAAATTTTTTTTTTATGAAGAATATCCGAATTTTTTTTTTATTAAGGTTGTCGGAATTTTTTTTTTAAGAAGTCGAAAATTTTTCGGTCGTTTTCAAAGCTTATTTTTGAAAAAAAAAATAAAAATAAAATTTGTTTGTTCATGTTGCAGAAAAGCAAGGATTAAGGTAAGAAATATGTGTTTAAAGCTTTTATAAGCATGTTGGTGAGCTTGGGTAGGAGAAGAAAGGGCATATAGGCTAGAATTTAATTTCTTTCCTATGTGCATATATATATATTTTTAAGAGGTGTTCAAGCATGTTGTATGACTAAATGTTTATTGATGACAACATGTAATATGTGAATCATTATATGTGAGCTATCAAGATTGTTTGATTGAATATTGAACTTATTTTTCTGCAAGAACTGTATTATATGGTTATGGGAAGGGTTTGCTATTGGTAGTTAATCCCGTTTTCTTGTAGGATCCCTAAACTTATATCCTGTGAGTTTTTATGATGAGAATTTTGAGGAATGTTAAGGATTTTGAGAATTCAATTGCTTATGTTAGGATGGTTCGCTTCAATGGTCTTATTTGAGATGTATTTTCGAAGAAATTATTGGATGCACATCATCACACGAATGGGAGTATTATTTTTGGGATAATTTGTTGTTAAGATATGTTGTCTAGATATTAAAAATGAGTAATTTGAGTTTTGTACACTTGTGTATGGAGACACCAAGTTATAAGGATAAAGAGATTGATTTTAATGCATATGGTTAAGGAGCTTAAAGATGAAATCATTTGGGATATGATCTATTCTAAGGAATATGTTTTGTCTTTGAGTATGAGTTTGAATTGGAATCGAAATTGAACAAGAGCCCAAATGAGGTGAGCATAGGAATTGATTAGAGATGAGTAATGATGAAAGTTATTATATGAGTTGAGGGATACTCAATGCGGATCAATTGAAGTTTGATATTTTAAGCTTAGTGACTTATCATTTCTTATGATTAAAGTTATTTAAATTGGGATGGAGAATTGAGCATATATATATTTTAATATATGGTTGGAGTTTTGAGAAGTTATTATCTTGTTGGAATATTGAGGACTCTTGTTATGTTGGACCTTAAACACATTGTCACATGTTCAACCTTGAGAATATTGACATATGTTATTTAGGAGTTATGAGTATTTATTCTTTCACTTGGGATATGAAAATGATTATTTTACTTCAAGGAGTCATTATGGGTAACAATGCTATCATTTTGGAGAAAATTCTTGAATTTATTCACCTAATCTTTTGGAGTGGTTCAACAACCTTATGATTTCTACTGTTTTCTAAGTGCTACTTCTTCCCTTTGTGAGTAGCAGTTAATGGAGATATTTTTTTTTAATTTTGATTGTTTGTTTAAGTATATGAATTTTGGTTGTTTATCAATCAAGATTTTATGTATTCGAATAATTGGGAATGAGGACAAATTTTTTTTTTTTTACCTCAAACCTTAATTCGAATTAAATGATAATTGTTTCTTGATTGAGTTTAATTTAGTGGTTGGTGTTAGTTGATTAGAATAAGAGGAAGCTAAATGTTTCAACCCAACCTATATAGCAACCAGTTTTATCATCAAGAAAGTATGGTAACAAGAAGCAATTTTAATAATGGAATTATTTGAACAAGGTAGTAAGGCAAGCTTGGCAGATTGCCAAGGAGACAAATATGATATAACCACCAACAATCCCATAGCGGGAAAAAGGTGAAACAAGATGGTGTTAAGGATGAAAACTATGTATAAACCAAAGGGAGATCAATTCATGAAGTTTTGACGGTTGAGTTAAAAAGTTATACAAGTTGTTTAAAAACAATTTATGTCTTGAGAATTTGAGAGTCAATGAAAGTTTATATGGTAAGTAATGGAGAGAGTTGATTTTTACCATGTTAGTGGGAACGAACAAGTTATGAAGACATCCGATCTTATTTGGAGATGTTTGAGATAAAAAACCCAAAATAAGTTTTACCAGTTTTTCATGCAGATAGAAAGAAAAGATACTGAGGTTTAATTAAGTGGAAATGAAAAGATTACTTGGTTCCGAGAAGTACTCCAAGTTGTTAAGATCTCTCGATATTCAAGAAAATGATATTGCTTTAAACTTAAGGGAATGAGTTGAAGGATGGCGAACTATGAGTTTAAGGGTGGTTTTCAAGACATAAAGTCCTTGGGAGTTTGATTGAATTGAATTATAAATAATCAATTCATATATTAGCTAAAAGAAAGGTGAGATCAAAAATAAAGATAAGGAATCAAATCAAGAAAGAAAGTAGGCGAAAGTTCAACAAAATGGCTAAAGAGCTTTAAAGGAATATTTTGGAAATGATAAAAATTTTGAAAGCGGCTTGAGTAACTCTTGAAACTTAAGAAAATTTGAATTATGAAGATGCTGTATACTTGAAAGTGTCGAGAATATTCAAATATGGATGTAAAAATGTCATAAAGGAGAAAGAGTTTATAACAAGATTTATTAATTTGATTGAGATGTGTTGAAATAACTTGAGTGAGGATTGTATATGAGGTGTTTGAAGTTGAGATTATTTAGGGGTCACGAGATTTATTCAAGGGATGCTAGAAGAAAGATTATGGGTTTAATTGGAGAAAAGATGTAAGCATGGGAAATATAAGCAAGGATATAAAGGTTAAGTGGATTTGGAGGTATTATATGGACATATTTGCGTTTGGAGAAAGACTTAATGTTGCATTGCTTAAAGGGGGTTGAAAGATATTATTGAAGTCATTTAAAGAAGGCTACATCACCCTGGAGAGCGCATGTAATTGTTAAAGAAAGGGATGGAAGTGTTTGTAATGTGCCTATGGGGGATTGATCAATGTGCCAAAGAAGTATAATTATCCTTTGCCTTAAAGAGACGATTTGTTTGATCAAATGAAAGGAGAAAATATAATTTCGAGATTAGACTTGAGGATAGAACTACTAAGTAAAAATATTCGAAAGAGGATATTTAGAATTTGGCGCTTATGACAAGGTTTGGACGATTCGAGTTTTCATTTTTGCCTTTTGGGATAATGAATCACCTATAATTTCCATGGACTTATGGAATTCAGTATTTTCATTGAAGGTATTTTGGTGAATTCTAAGAATGGGAAGGAAAGGACGATGTGATCATATGTAATAAAACGTGTTGTTGCTTAGAGAGAAGCAAATGCACGCAAGTTTTTCCCGAGTGTGAGTTGTGATTGAGAAAGGACCATTTTGGGAAACCTTGCGATAATAGGAAAAGTTGATGTAACAAGAAATTATTGGAGTTGATAAAGGACCGTGGAAGAGACATTCAATGTCATTGAAAAGGAAGCAATGTATTGGGCAAATGCGTTGCTAATAATGTTAAAGTTAAGGGGGAATAAGGACATTAATCTCCTCGAAAGTGTTGAAAAGAAAAGCTAAAAAAAAAAAAAAATCAAGTAGAGAGTGTAATTTGATCGAATTTGTAAGAGGATATGTCACTTTAATATTCATGGAGATAAAAGCTTGAGTATACTTTTTAAGAGTAAGAAGTTTAAAAAAAAATATAATGGAAGGAAATGTAATACAACCAGGAAAGGACAAGCTACAAGAATGATTTGGTAAAGGTGTATTCAGGGTTCAGAGTGATAAATTTATTAGGATTGTGATGGATAGATTGTCTAAGTCCACAATGTTTAAAACCTGATGAAGGAGACTTCGAAGACGGAGCAACTTGCGAAGGCTTACATCAAATTCGTTGTGAGATTACATGGAGTTCCTGAAAATATCATGTCAGATAAAAAAAAAAAAAAAAATTCCTAGTTTCTTTCAAAATCCTAGAAAGAGGTATATAGGAGAACTTGGGTAATACATTTGAGACGATTACAACCTCCACCCATTGGTATAATAGCGAAATAATATTTGACTGGGAATTTATGCAGAAAACAAGCGTATTCAATTTCAGAAAAGGATGTAACAAAGTCACCATACAAGCCAGCATTGATATGACAACATTTTGAGTTTGGAATAAAAGAACCATGGAAGTTCACTATGTTGGGGAACATTAGTGACCGAAGCAAGAAAAGTATACATAAATGGAAAGAACATTAACTGCAGGTATGAGTTGCAAAGAGATCTACTGAGTTCAGCCAATTTGATCATGAAAAAGCTAGACAAATCAAAGTTTCGAATATCAAAGTGCTTCATAATTTTACTAGAGGATGGGCGAAAGATAATATAGATGGAAATTGATTATTTTTGGCATAATGAGTAAGAATTAATAAGAATTTTGGTTCGCAACAAAGAATGCATACAGAGAAGTCTTATGACCTTACCAAGGATGGAATGAGAAAAGATCAACATGATTCTAAAGTTGAGTTAAGTGGAGTTACGGGGGCGTAACTCGTTTTCTTTAAGGGGGGTAGAGTGCGATAGAATTACGCGCTTTTTCCTTAATTTTGGCATTTTAAAGTGTTTTTTCGTCAGTTTTACACTGATTTAGTTGACAAGTTTGATTATTTTACACACTAAGATGTGTAAGTTTATTACCAAAGTTGATTCTTACACTAATGTTAGTGGGAGTTTGTTAGATAGTCTAATAGTTTGCACATTATTTTGTGTAAGAAAGTCAGCAAGTTGGTTACTTTACACACTAGTTTGTGGGTGAATGAATAGATGAGGTAGAAAGGAAGTATCACAAAAGTATAGCAACTAAAAATATTAAGGAAATTTTCAGATTTTACAAACATTTATTTGTTTTCAAGCGAGCTTTTTCTTGTTTTCGTACCTAAGTTTCGGGGACGAAACTTCTTTTAAAGGGGGGTAGACTGTAATACCCCGTATTTTTAATGTATTTTATAAATTATTTATTTAATTATAAACTATATTTTGGGTCAAACTATTTTAATTATTGAATTATAAATAAAGCAAGTATTTATATTTGGGTCAATAAGCATTCTTTATTGAACCCAATCATCTTATTTTTTTTTTTTACTTTTGGGCCACCTACTTCATCATTTAAGTCCATTATTTTTATGAAGCCCAAACCTACTCTACACTATAAATACTCTACTTATCCCCAAAATTTCACCACCCAAAAGGGTCAAATGGTCAAGGTAAGCTATTTTCTTTTTATTCTTTCTTTCTTCTTTTCCTTTTTCCTTTTCTTATTCTTTCTTTTCTTCTTGCATTTACGTGGGTTTTGGGTGACATAAACCCACCCAAAGTTCAACCACATCATCACACCGACCACCACCTGCCGCCGCCGGCCAGCAGCCGCCCGGCTGACCGGCCACCACCACGGTGGTTCTTCCCTTCTCTCTCCTCTTTTATTTTATTTTAATAATTTTTCCTATAATATATACTTTGGGGTTTTGATTTTAAATTGTTTAAACATGATTAGTATGTTCTACAATTGCGTTTTGATGATTAAAGGTTGTAAATTTTAGATTATAAAGTGTTTAATTTTCAGATTTTATGAAGTATTAAAAGTTAGGGTTTTAACTATTAAAGTGTTGATTTTTAGAGTTCTAACTTACAATTGATTTGGGGATTTTATATACCCATTAATTGTAAGTGGTAATAAAGCTTAAAGATTGTATCTTTATGGAGTTTTAATGAAATTTTAATGGGTTTTTGTTAATAGAATAATGCTGGAATTTTTATTTACATACTACTATTGTGTATCAATTAAAAGGAGTTGATTACCCATAAGTAGAGAATATTTTAAGTGGTTTTAATATAATTTTCAGATTTATTTAAGTGGTTTAAGCCTTAAAAAGTATGCTGGAATTTTAATATGAACACGCAAATTCATGTTTTAATAGTTAGATTTCCGTTCGTTAATATTAATCTCGTTTTAATCCCGATCAGATTCTAAACTCCTCCGATTTTGATAAAAAAAGTAGTATTTTTCGAGTGGAAACAACGTTTTAAGAAAGACTCATTACCTATGGTAGTGAGCACCACCCTCTCGTGGCCAAATTCAGCCAAATATGATTTTCGGGCAGTTTTTGATTTTTAACGAAGTTTTTTTTTATGCTTTAAATTTTATCTTTGAGTTTAAAAAGGGGTAAGAGATAATTTAATATTTCTATGGATAATTTAAGTATAAAGATGTATTTTGATGAAGTTTTAAAGGATTTTTGATTAGTTTAAAATGTTGGAATTTTATTTAAAGTCGTATAATTGTGATTTTTACTAAAAGGGTGTGATTATCCATTAAGAAGGAGTTTATTGATGCTTTAAGCATGAGGAAGGAGCTATATAAGTGTCTATGTACACAAGGAATAAATTGTATGTTGGTGCCTTTGTGCACTTAAGGTGTTTTTAACACCGAGGGATAGGATTTTTGGTGCATTATGCGTTTAAGGTGTCTTTGACGCGGAGGTAGAATTAAAAAAGGTTCAACATTAAATAATATGTGGTCACTAATTATTCAAGAATTAAATTGGTATGTTTGTTTGATTGAATAATTATTGTTGATTGATTTATTATGCTTTGAGAGTCATAAAAAAGTCTAATAATATGTAAATAACGTAAAGTGAAAGAGATTACGCACCAAAACTCTTGAAACGTATATACCTTGAGTATGAACAATGGGGGAGGGGGGGTTATAGGGTTTTATATTTAACCATAACTTCCAATGGAATACAGGACGCTGTATATTCCTTTTTATTATTTATTATGCGTAGGAATTCCGCCACCTTTATGTGGTTTGTCGCTGGCACGGTTAGCTCCCGTGCCAGTTAACCTCAAATTTATTTGGGGGAGGTTAATAGGTGGAAACCCGTTCGATGCGTAATCAATGAAAAACAAATTAATTAGGGTCTAGTCATTTTGTTGTGTTGATTGGTGTGTTTGTGAACAGGTGCAATGAGGTAAGTGTGTGTTGATAGGTGAAAGCATGTTAGTGTGTTTAATTACGCTTATGTACTCAGCTTTGCTGATTGTGTGTGTTTGTGTGTTTGGCCATGTCTTTACTTTGGCCCTACGACGACCCATTTTCTAATGGCGAGTAGTGGGGACAAGTAGATAGGAGGTTTTCAGGTGATGAGGCATATTCATGATGGGGCACGAGTGAAGAGCGAATCGTGCTAGTTTATATTAGTTACAATGTGTTTCTGCTTTAATTATTTATGCTAATATTTATATGTGGAACTAATATCAAGTTTGGATTTGGTTTGGTTTTTAATAAGGGCCTTTAATGGTTCCAAGTTGTAGGTTGATTTTCATTTTACTTCGCTCATTTTGGTTTTAACGTTACTTTTGTTTGGTTAGCTTTTCAAGTTGGTTTGTTTTGGAAAGGTTTTTAAAATTAGTCTTCCACTGTGTATCTTTGTTATTTGCCTTAACTGTTTTTACGGTGGCGGTAATGTCTTAGATATTCCTATTTAAAGTTTTATACAGGGCAAAACAGGTATTTTAAAATAAAGGAATTTCTAGGGTGTTACAAAGGCGTATCCCCTAATCAAAAATAATTACCTAAATCACTAACTAAAGTAGATAGAGAAGTAGGGTCGAACTCCACAGGGAAACAGGTCTTTTTAATTCTAATTAATTATTATAATCTAAATTATCTAAGTAACTAATATTTTTAGGTATGAATTCTATACTACGAAGAATAAGTTTAGGGAGAAAAGAAACAACAATAATAAGGAAGCCTAGGGTCACTGGTTCACTAATAATTAATATTCCGGGATAAAACGAAGTAATTGATAATTAACAATGCACAGATAACATGATTAACAGGCTCTTGCAATTTATTAATCAACATAGATCTAACAGGCTCTCGCAATTTACTAGACCTAAGTTCCTATTAAAATTAGCCTTTAATATTAAATCAACATCTGCTCGATTCATCAATTCAATATTGCTAAACATTCACAATCAAATTACTTCTGCTCGATTCATAATCTAATTGCAAAGAATTAAAACAATTCAATAAGAAATTATCATGCAATATCAATAATCAATATTAATAAACTATCCCTTCATATTAATTACGGATCCCCATAAACCCTAGAATGAAACTACTCACTAATCATCATAACTAAGCCAACCAAGTAAATAATAAAAAGCATAATCAAGAAAGCAATTAAAATAGCTGAAATTAAAAGGGAAGAAATTGTACGAAAAATAAATTTGGAACTAAAGGAAGTATTAAGAACAAAAGTTTAGAGAGAATTTAAGAGAGAGAAAATGCTAAGTAGAGAGAGAAAGTCTAAGAAAGAAGGTTAACTAATAATTATGTACATAATCGCATTTAAACCTTTCCTAAAACAAGAATTAAAACTAAACTAATCAGGTACTAAGAAAAACACACGCCCGATCGGGCGAAGGGCCGCCCGATCAGGCTCGCCTTTTTACTATGCCCTTGCTTGGTATGCTGCGCCCGATCAAGCCTACGCTCACCCGATCAGGCGCGCTTCTTCCCGAGGTTTGCTTTTGCGTGCACTCGCCCGATCGGGCGTATGCTTGCCCGATCGGACCCGACTTCTTCTTTGAGGCTTAGATTTCGATTGGGCTCGATTCCTCGGCCCAATCTGGATTTCCTCATCGAGTCTTGATTAATTGATCCAATAGCCCCGGTATCACATACCGAGCCCTTAATCACCGGCTCTCACCGATCCTGGGCTTCAAGAGTGGTCGTGTCCTTCTAGCTTCTGTAGTCGATCCATAAAGCCCGGGAAAATGCTCCAAGAGTGCAATTTCCTGTAAAATACAAATAAAACTACTAAAACACTAGAACACACAAATTAGTAATTGTAGGCGTCGTTCGAAGTGCGCCTACGTTAAAAGCATGTGGTGAATATGCTTGGCACTCATAGGAAGTGGGAATTGACATTACGATTAGGGACAACGATTAGGGACAAATAAAGTAGGGAGCCGCCAACAAGTTTTTTAAGGAACTTGTAAACCGTTAACAGATCATAAAAGGCAACCACGATAAGGGACAACGATAGGCAACAACGATTGACCCGTCAAGGTTACACCCCATTCATAATCCATGAGATTACTAACTCCATATGGTTCGGAACCACGAAAGGAGGATCGGGGATGATGGTACGAAGTGAGTCATGGAGTTACATTCGCCCGTATTGGCCTCTACTCGATTCTTATAGTGAAAAGTGATTCCTGCGATCTCAAAGACATACAAACAAAAATTCAATTTGCTCCAAACTATTATTAAGCTAAATTGGTTGAATATTAATGCAACATATAATTCTAAAATATTTGTGATCACTTGATTAAACAACAAGATTAAAAAGGAACCTAAACGGTTGTCCAAATTATCTTATTAGGCGTGATTTTCAATTACATATTCCCTTTAAACATGCAATATGGTGATCAATAATAGAATAACATTAATATTAAAACCAATTTAATCACAATTCCAACAACATAAAATCGTTAGAAAAATAATAAAAATAAAAGGAGCATGATCCTTACTTTGATTCTGTTTGTTTGCAACTACAAAATAATAAACGAGTTAGTAACTTCAAGGAAATAATAAAGCAATAATCAAATAAATTAAATAAAGTAAGGTAGATTTAGGGTCAAACCCTAAAACAGTTCTACCTTTCACGCCTTGGCTTAAGAATAGAACCACGAGTAAAGTATGGACTTCTTTGAGTACTTGAAGAAGGAATTTTGAAGTAGAAAAGGGTAGGCTAGTGTTTAGGCTAAAGCATAGAAGAGAGAAAATTAAATCAGAGAATTACTCGGTGCCCCCGTTCATCAGAAATGAGGGGGGTATTTATAGGGAAAATGTGCTGAGGGAGCACACGGAACCCTAAAATGATAAAAATCCTAAAAAAGTATCCCGTGACACGATCAAACTGTACCGTGACACGGGAAGCCCCACCGTCAGACGGTACACTTTCCCGTGACACGGTACACTTTTGGTGTGACGCGGGAAATTTTCAGAAAACGGGATAGAAAACGTGTCAAGGGTTTACGCGGAAAAGACACGGAATGTCCCTTGTCACGACAGACCTCCCGTGTCATGGGAAATCCCACCGTCAGACGGGAAGGATTCCCGTAACACGGTAGGTACCTGCCGTGGCGCGGGAAATTCCTGCCTGTTTTTCCGTCTATATACATTTTTAACCCTAATTTCCTTCGGTATTTTAAGTGTCGATTGACAATTTCGGGCCTTTTCTGACTTTTTATTATTCGAGCTAAAATAAGAAAATAATTAAATAAAAATAAATAAAGGGCTTGGGCCAAAAATAAATAATAAAATAATAAAATGAAAAAGGTTTGGGCTAGAACTAATTAATAAGTTTGGGCTGAAATTAAAACTATGCTTTTACCAAACATCAAGACTAATCCATGGACTGTTCAAAAATATGAATTTAATAAAATACGAGCACTCTCGGGATTAAATACTAAACCCGACCAATAGTGGCGGTGAAAGGTTGTTCATCATCGGGTTTTGTTTTAGGGAGACATTTTTAGGTGTCTACAGTAATAAAAGTGGTCCGAAAGAGCCAAAAACACTACTAATAACGACCAAGGGACGGGGATAAAACACTATGTAAAATGGACATATCAAACTCCCCCAAGCCAAACCTTTGCTTGTCCCTAAGCAAAGAGCTCATCAATGAACATATAAAACATACTTCACCCCAATAATCAAATCAAAAACCAACGATTCAAGACAAATCTAATGAACACGTTTCAACATCAATCAATCTTATTCATCTAATCACCCTTCCTCCGCAACAATTGTCAAATAAAGCAAACCACAAGAGCATATAGAATTCAAGACTAGTGCTCACACACTCAACTCTCATTTATGTGGCGAGTAAAGGATGTACTTGATCGCTCTCCAACCAACCCCTTTAATGTGAACAATGCCCTCCCAACTCACACTCTCGTGTGTATAAAAACATTGAACGCTCATCCTACTAGTCGACTTGAAATATGCCAAGTCATAACTTGCATTGATAAACAACACTTTCACATTTACATAACTTTTATGCACAAGGTCGGAAGGTTTTTTAAGCTTGTAATGTAAGGCTAGGGTAAAGGTAGGATAAATTTGGGATTATGTGAGAGAAAAGCTATGCTAAAAGGGAGCCAAAACCTAATAAACCCATGATGAAAATAATGATGATCATACATCTCCATAAACATAACCAACTCCAACAAAAACCACCAAATACAACTCTAAACAATATAAATTATCCCAACACTCACAATTTCACTCATAAAAATATGATAATATGGAAAAAGAGTGAATAACAAACTTTGAACTCATAACTTGGAATATTTACATTGAAACTCAGCTTTTCTCTTTCTTTTCTTTTGATTAACCTTCACTTAGAACACTTGAACATCAAACACTTTTTCTTTCTTAGAAGTTCACTTTCTTCTTCTTTTTTTTTTTTTTTTTCAAATTTCTCACTTTTTTTTTAACTTATTTTTTTCATCACACTTTTATTTTTCTCAAATAAATACAAATTTTAAACTCATCAAAACAAAAATATGATTAAGAACAAATTACTTCTCAAAACCCACCCAAATTGTGCAAATAATGTGCACACTACAAACTCCCTCACCTCACTCACTAATAGCTTCTCCAAGCCAAGCTTGGGACTAGTAACCAATGGGGCAATTAAGGCTTGTAATGTGGCTATAAACAATAAAAAGTCAAGGCAACAACATGGGTAGCAAGAAGGGAACAAATGTATCTAAATAAATCTGAAGGCTACCTAAAAGAACAAATGCCTTCATCCTCCACATGTGCATAATTGTAAGTCATGATACACTACTCATAGTTGCAAATCAATACTCAAATTCATTGACATACCAGGAACTATAGAACTATCACACATTTCCTAACCAAATCAATTAGTCAAGCACTATATTCACAAGTAGTTGGGCAAAATTGACTCATGTTTAGGAACCCAAGCAATTAAACTTCAAATCATAACCAACAAATCCACAATGCTCATTATCAATAACCAAGAATCAAAACAAATTTTTCTCAAGTACGGGGCACAGGGAAGTATGATTCATAATTCATTGGAACGTATTTTAGAATTTTTTTTATTCTTTCAATTTTTTTTTGTATTTTTATATATAAAGAAAGCAATAAAACTAACCTAGGAAAGCAAATAAAAACTATACTAGAAATCAAATAAAGAGAGAAAAGGAAAAAATTACCAAGTGAAAGAACACCCCCCAAGCCAAATCAAGCAATGCCCTCATTGACTTGGGAGAGTGGCCTACTCCTCATCCTCATCCATCCTCGAATAGCCCCCGCCGTGGCTAGAACCGGCTCCTCCATGGCTAGAGCCACCACCTCCATACCCCGAACCACCTGCAAAGTAGTTAGGGTCCACATTCCCACCCATACCCCCAAAAGGAGCATCACCCCCATATCTGTGGACCGAAGATTAGTCCACATAAGTACCATACGCACCGGGGTGAGAATACCCTCCTTGGGGGTATTGGAACCAATCGGGAGTAAGTGAATCGGGAGGAATAGCCCCCCGACGGGCGTAATCATCATACATGGGATAAAGGCCCCTCCCTAGGTTCCTCTATATGTAACCATCCCGCCCATCTAAGGTGATTAACCTAGAGTCTAGGTTTTGCATCATACCCTCAACTCTCCCTTGCCCGTCTCGATGCAGTCTAATTGGCTCCTAAAAGACGAAAAGTCATATGGGGCATTGGGGTCGACGTTGTAATCGACCGAGGAAGTGGGCATGCCATAGGTGAAGGGTGGAGGTGGTTGGTAGTGTGGTGAATGGTGAGTGGGGGAATGGTGGGGTTGTGGTGAAGGGTGAGGTGGTTGAACCTCACCTTGACCATTTATCTCGAAAGTATAAGAAGGCTTTCCCCTCTCAAATTTGGTCAAGGCGGGGTTGGGTAAGGTGAAGACTTGGTCTCTCCTACCCGATTGCCGGTGGACTATCCACCAAGTATCACTCCCCACAGGTTGCACCCAGTTCAAACTCCCTAAATAGGGTAGGTCCATGAGGTTCGATCCTATAACTTTCCTATGCCCATCCGGGTTCCAACCTTGGTGTTTCCTAGCAATGTGGGTCACTAACCCCCCAAAATAAATAGGTGCCCTAGACATACTAGCCTCGGCCGCATTGGCCGCCCTTTGGAAGTGATTGGCTATCCTATGGGGTATGTTCAATTTTTCAGCGGTAGGAATTACATAGGATGCCAAAAGTTCCAATTCATCTCTCCTACATTTGCCGGTTCATGCCTCCCAAAAATAGTGAGGCCGACAAATCTTTGCCAAAGGTTTGGGACGGGATGTTGAATCAACGTCCCTTTGGCATGCTGGAGGTTCACTAAATCCTCCCCAGTTAGCCTCTTATAGACCACGACGGTGTGGTCTTGAGAGGGTTCAATTGGTTTATCCGATTTTAAATCAAACAACTTTCAAAATTCTTTAAGAGTTAGTCTCACATCGTTGTTTAATAATCGGAATTGTACATGAGTAATTAGTGCATTCATTTTAATAACATTAAAACTTGAAATAAATTCCAATGTTAAGTAGTCATATGTATCATGGCACATTTGAAAGAAACCACTCATGCCTATACCTTTGAACAATTTTTCCAAATATTTATCTAGGCCTAACCTAACTAGTGTGGGATGATGAATAAAACGGGTAGAGATTACCTGGCGATTGATGAGGTTGACCATCCTAACCCGTTGCTCCTCCGAGGTAATGAAAACCTCCTCCCATCCCGGAATTTGAAGATCCGGGTTGACCGTTGGTTGTGGTGCCCTCGAACTCTCACCCTTTTGGGTCCTTGAACGTTTTGAGGCCATCTTCTTGTAAAATAGTAGGAAATTAAAGGTTTCTCTCTCTAAGGGTTTGAGAAAATTTGAGAGAAAGTAGTGGAAAATAAGTGTAGATTGTAGAGGGAGATGAGAGGAGTTGGAATATGTAAGAATTTTTGAGTTTTGGTGGAAGAATTGGAGATCTTGAATTGAAGTGTAGGTTAAAGGTTTGAAAATGGAGGTTTTAGAGAGAGAAAGTGAAATGAAGAAAATGAAATAAGGAGAAAGTGAGGAAAGAAGGAAGAGAAAAGAAAATAAAGGGGGTCGTGGCTGATGGCGCGCCCGATCGGGCGAAAAGTCGATTTTCTAGAACTCTAGTTGCGCGCCCGATCGGGCGCGAACGCGAAGCAAAATTTCTCCACTTTGCTCGCCCGACATATCTTTTCCTTCACTCGATTTTCCATAAAAAATACGGCCGATCGGGAAAACGTCGCCCGATCGGGCGAAAATAGCTACAAATTCCACCTTGCTTGCGCGCCCGATCGGGCTGCTTCGCCCGATCGGGCGAATTTGTGGCTGAAATCTTGGGTTGCTTGCGCGCCCGATTGGGCAAGCCTCGCCCGGTCTGGCCCGAGCCCAACTCGGCTGCACTCCTTTTTCTCCGATTTCTTTTCTTCTTCAAATTTTTCTAAGTCTTTATACCTGTCAAATTCATACCTGTACAACAACACTTATAACTGGTGAAATATCACTCTCCTCGCCTCTCTAAAATAAAAATAAAAAATAAGGAAAAGGGAAACTAGCCTAGAAAGCATGAAATACGGGTTGCCTCCCGCAAAGCGCTGGTTTATCTAGGTCCCGCACGACCTTCTTACCAAGTACAATATCTACGACCCTTGGCCTAACGCTTGATTGGGTGGTTTCTCACCCGGTCTAGCGGTGTTCAGGCTGTGATTCAGCTTCCTGACATACCCTGTGGGACGCCAAACCACCTTATCTGGTAGATCCTCTTTGACTTGGATTGGGGAATCTTCAATGCTACGCACTAAAAATCCTTCTTCGATCGAGTGTTGCTTCAAATTGTCATTGCGTTCAACACTTGCAACTCGATCTGGCGGAACACTTACCTTAGGCTCGATTCGTACAACTTGCTTTAACGGTTCCACCTTTTCACCCTCAAAACCAAGACCAACATTGTAGAGTGCTCTTTCTATTGCATCGACTTCCTTCTGCCATTTGTCTATCTGATCTGAAAAGGATGCGACACAAGATACCGCCTCCAAGGGATCTTTTTCAAGAGCATGGGGCTTATTAGAATAATTTACAACCACATTAACAGTAAAACATTTCTCCTCAGTCATGGAGCTTTTAGGGGCATTATTCAGATTAAAAATAACTTTATCATCCCCTACTGATAGTGTTAACTTACCACTTCGTTCATCTATGACTGCTCCTGCAGTGTTAAGGAATGGTCTACCCAAAATAATTGGGGTTTGCATATCCTCAACCATGTCAAGAACAACAAAGTCTACAGGTATATAAAATTTACCTACTCTAACGGGGACATCCTCTAAAACACCTAAGGGGTATTTGAAAGAGCGGTTGGCCATTTGTAGAGTTATATTGGTGGCTTTTAATTTACCCATATTCAACTTAGAAAACACAGATAATGGCATGACGCTAACACTAGCACCCAAATCACATAATGCATTATCAATCAAGAGATTGCCAATATGACAAGGGATAGAAAAACTACCCGGATCTTTTAATTTAGGTGGAGACTTATTCTGAAGTACGGCACTACACTCTTCAGTGAAAGCTAGTGTCTCTACCTCACTAATAGACCTTTTTCTCGTCAGGGGATTTGTTTGATCAATTCAGTAAAGGGAACTGTTACCTTCAAATCTTTTACCACCTCCAGGAACTTACCAAACTGCTTATCCAAGTTTGTCTTCAATTGACGATTGGGGAAAGGGAGTTTGATAATTGGCTTTGGAACATTATTATTCTTGTCTGGAGTAGCCACCTTCTATGGAGTTGTACCCTGCAATGTAAAATTAGATATGTTAGTTGTATCCTTTAGCCCTGCAGAGCTATCAACTACATTGTTTGGTTTAATGGAATCAAGATTAGTATTATTTGATAAAACAGGTTCATCAACTTTGGGCATAGAGGGCCCTTCATAGTTTGAACCACTCCTTAGATTAATTGCAAATGCTTGATCCGTAGGCCTAGTAGGCTGTGCCGGCAAGGCTCCCTGTTGGCGGGCTTGTAGAGTAGCGGAGAGTTGCGCAATTTGATTATCCATAATTTTATTATGCGCTATAATTTGATCAATTGTCGCATCTCTGCTCTCCATGTGCTTTTGATTATTAGCCAACATTGCTCTAATTTCCACTAGAGAAGGGTTAGAAGATGGGGAGGGTTGTTGTGGCTGGTTCTTCTGGCTAGCATTGGGATGATAATATTTCTGCTGCTGTGGCGCCTGTGGTTCTTGTGGTGGTGGATTCTGAACATTAGTGCTCCGGTAGGAAAGGTACGGATGATTCCGATACCCAGGTTTGTAGGTGTTGGAGTATGGGTTATTTTGCCTATAAGCTTGAAAGGCATTAACTTGCTCCACGGAACTCCTGCAATCTTGCTCCCAATGATCTACAATACCACAATTTTCACAGAAAGCCTCATTAGAATTTTTATTAATTGCAAAAACATTAGCTACATTAGCAGTGCTCAGATTATCTAATTTTTGGCAAATAGAGGTTAGTTGAGCTTGCAAAAAGGATACAGAGTCGACACTATGCTTCCCCTTGTTAGCAAATCCTCTGGGATTCCCATATTGGGAATTGTGTATCGCCATATCTTCAATAACCTGACTTGCATCATCAACATTAAGATTCATGAATCTCCCACTAGCTGCAGAGTCTAAAATTATTCTAAAGGAATTTCCAATGCCGTTATAAAAGGCTTGTATTAACTGCCATTGCGCTAAATTATGGTGAGGGCATTCTCTTTGTAGGTCCTTGAACCTCTCCCAAGCCTCATATAAAGACTCATCGGCTTCTTAGGCAAAGTTTTGAATCGCACTCCGTAGTACTGCTGTTCTCTCTGTAGGATAATACTTGTTATAAAAATTCAAAACAAGAGTTTCCCAGTCAGTTATACCAAGTGTAGTTCTATTTAAGCCATTAAACCACAATTTAGCTTTTCCAGTTAAAGAGAAAGGAAAAAGAATCTCCCTGATTTGGTCTTGAGTGACCCCGGCTTGCCTGATGGTGTTGCAATATTGACAATAGTCGACAATGTGAAGATTCGGGTCTTCACCCTTGGCTCCACTATATTGCTTCCTCTCTATCATCGTTATAAATTGAGGTTTGATTTCGAATTGAACCCCATTAAGAGCCGGAGTAGGGGTGAGATGTGGAAAATCCGTAAGCTTTGGTTGTGAATAATCAATAAGCTTCTTTGGAGCCGTCATCTCTGATTCTGCGTCTGATGATGCCTCTAAATCTCTAGAATCAGTTGGAGGATCGCGCTGATTATTGTTATTATCACCAGAATCCGCCAGGATTTGCTTGTAGAGATTTTTCTGTTTATGGAAGGAACGTTCGATCTTAGGATCGAATGGGATATAACCCGATCTGGAACACCTGGGCATAAACAAAAACTAGAAGCAAATGTGAGATTTGTCTCAGAGAACTATCGCTCTCTGAGACAAAAAGGGAAATAATCTAGACTACAAAAACAATCAGAAATAAAAATAAAACCGTTTCCTCGGCAACGGCGCCAAATTTTGACAGGGTAAAGTCGTATCCCCTAATCAAAAATAATTACCTAAATCACTAACTAAAGTAGATAGGGAAGTAGGGTCGAACTCCACAAGGAAACAGGTCTTTTTAATTCTAATTAATTATTATAATCTAAATTATCTAAGTAACCAATATTTTTAGGTATGAATTCTATACTACGAAGAATAAGTTTAGGGAGAAAAGAAACAACAATAATAAGGATGCCTAGGGTCACAGGTTCACCAATAATTAATATTTCGGGATAGAACGAAGTAATTAATAATTAACAATGCACAGATAACATGATTAACAGGCTCTCGCAATTTATTAATCAACATAGATCTAACAGGCTCTCGCAATTTACTAGACCTAAGTTCCTATTAAAATTAGCTTTTAATATTAAATCAACATCTGCTAGATTCATCAGTTCAATATTGCTAAACATTCACAATCAAATTACATCTGCTCGATTCATAATCTAATTGCAAAGAATTAAAACAATTCAATAAGAAATTATCATGCAATATCAATAATCAATATTAACAAACTATCCCTTCATATTAATTATGGATCCCCATAAACCCTAGAATGAAACTACTCACTAATCATCATAACTAAGCCAACCAAGTAAATAATAAAAAGCATAATCAAGAAAGCAATTAAAATAGCTGAAATTAAAAGGGAAGAAATTGTACCAAAAATAAATTTGGAACTAAAGGAAGTATTAAGAACAAAAGTTTAGAGAGAATTTAAGAGAGAGAAAATGCTAAGTAGAGAGAGAAAGTCTAAGAAAGAAGGTTAACTAATAATTATGTACATAATCGCATTTAAACCTTTCCTAAAACAAGAATTAAAACTAAACTAATTAGGTACTAAGAAAAACACACGCCCGATCGGGCGAAGGGCCGCCCGATCAGGCTCGCCTTTTTACTATGCCCTTGCTTGGTATGCTGCGCCCGATCAAGCCTACGCTCACCCGATCAGGCGCGCTTCTTCCCGAGGTTTGCTTTTGCGTGCACTCGCCCGATCGGGCGTATGCTTGCCCGATCGGACCCGACTTCTTCTTTGAGGCTTAGATTTCGATTGGGCTCGATTCCTCGGCCCAATCTGGATTTCCTCATCGAGTCTTGATTAATTGATCCAATAGCCCCGGTATCACATACCGAGCCCTTAATCACCGGCTCTCACCGATCCTGGGTTTCAAGAGTGGTCGTGTCCTTCTAGCTTCCGTAGTCGATCCATAAAGCCCGGGAAAATGCTCCAAGAGTGCAATTTCCTGTAAAATACAACTAAAACTACGAAAACACTAGAACACACAAATTAGTAATAAAAGTTGCCCGAAAGAGCCAAAAACACTACTAATAACGACCAAGGGACGGAGATAAAACACTATATAAAATGGACATATCACATCTCCCATTATCTTTCTCTCTCCTCTTCATCTCTCAATTCATCTTCTTCATCCCCCATCTCTCTTCAAATTCCAATCCATCCTTCTAGTGGGTTTTAGATCTAGTAATTTGTGGGTGGTTTTCTTGATTTGTGGTTGGAATTGGTGGCTTTTGGGTGGATTTGCAGATTTGTGGAGGTGGTTCGTGGTTGGGTATTGGTTTCGTGGGTGGGTAATTGATTCGTGGTAATTTTTGGTGGTTCTTGGTGGTCGATTTTGGGGTTTCTTGGTGGTTTTGTTTTTCTTAGATTCAAGGTGGTTTCTAGTGGTTTTGGTTCGTGGTGTTTTGGGTTTTAGTTTGTGGTGGTTCTTCTTGGTGGTGGTCCGTTGGGATTTGATTTATGGTGATTTTGGTTGGGTTAGTGGTTGGGTTTTGGTTCGTGGTGATTTTTGCTGGGTTGGTGGTTGGGTTTCGGTGGATTTGGTGGTGGTTTTAGGTTCTGGGTTTCGGTGGGTTTGGTGGTTCTGGTTGTTTCCGGTGGTTTTGGTGGTGGTTCTGGGTTTAGTGGGTTTGGGTTTCGGTGGTTCCGATTTTTGTTTAATTGTTTTAATTTTTTTTTAGTAGGATTATACTTAACCACATAGCCTTATTTTTCAATAATCATGATTAAAATTTTTGCCATGGAGTCCGCGCAGACCCCTTTTGTTGCAAATAACTGTTAACGGAGGTAGTATATTTTCATCCAAAACTAAATATCCAGGGTATTTATTACCAATGTTAAAGACCAAGTCTCAAATCATGATATAATAACAAACCATATTCAATGTCCTTCCATTTTACAAGCATAAACCTTATAAAACTTCAAAAAGATGACCGATCCTTCAATTGAGTCTACAATGCACCTAAAGTCCTAAACAGAAACTGCATAGCTGAACAGACCTCCAAAGAAACAGAGAGATCCAAAACCTAATTCCTTAAGAAAAGTAATAAACATCCTCAAATGACATGGATCAAATTACCAATGCCACAGTTCCTATATTTCAATCATAAGTAAAAGTAAGCTAACTACATCCTGCATATAGATGAGCATCATAAACTGAACAAACCCTGAAGTAATTACGGAAAACCTTAGCCACTCCACTGAATGAAAAATTAAAACTCGTTTCGAAATGCAAAACATAAAACCTTCAAATCCGCCCCGATTCATTAAAACAATAGTCATGATATGTGGTTACACCCTTCATAAATTATTAGATGAAAACAGAGCAAAAAGTAAGAATGCATAACACTTGCTTAACTTCACCTGATATCAAACTTCACTTAATATCATGAAATTGTCAAAAAATAACAAAATGAAAGTCAAAATCAGATATATATACAATCAATACTGATAAGAAATTTATGAATAAATTGAAAACAATGTCAAATGTAAAGATATTCAATTTAATCAAGCAAAAGGGGTACCTCACACATAAGGAGAAAAATACCATTTTTATTTCTAAGCATTTAAATCACAGTCCAAATAAAAAAAAGAGTTAAACTCAAAATCTAGAATTACAGATAAATAGAGCTCCTAAATTTGATTATTTTTTAAAATCGAATTAATGTATGAAATGAAATCCTAATCAAATAACCACACAAAAATTATACGCAGTCAAAAATGAATTAATCTTTGACACATTCCACCAAAAAAAAAAAAACACATACACACACAAACACACACATAATTTCGATTCAATTAATTTATAAAACAAAATATCCAGCAAAATTAACACAATCCCATCAATCATCCAAATCAAGTCACACAAATTAGATCAAACAAACCCGAATATTTAAAAAAGTCAAAACGAATCCAGAAATTCAAACATAAAAAATAATAATCATTGAATTGAAAAATTGATACCTAGGGTTAGTAAAAGAGAGGCGGCGAGAATTGCGGCCGAGAGTAGGGAGAAGCGGCGAAGAAGGGCGGCGGAAGGCGGTGGAAGGGCGGATGGAAGGAGATCCGGTGCAACCCCCGTCAATAAACCCTTGGATCTATAAAGCAAATCAAACCCCAAATTTAACCATTTTATATCTCTCGTCGTTCCATCTCGCTGTTTTTCTCCTATGGAAGGGGAAGATTAATGGAGGGGAGGAGAGAGGGCCAGAGTTTAAAATGAGAAAAAGAGGTGAATGACGGGGAGGAGAGGAGAGGAGAGGAGAGAGAAGGAGTGAGGGACTGATGAGAGAGAAAGAGGTGAATGACGGCTATTAGGTGAAACCCTAAAAATCCAAGTACTTGGCTCCTCTCATCAGTTGTGACAAGTTTGGGCATTTGTATCGGGCATAATACGCCTGTTACGTGTAATATAGTATTCGTAACGGGTAAAATAATGTACGCTACGAATACTTATATATTTGTAACAGGCATTAATTTGTCCGTTACAAATACATACGTATTCGTAACGGACACTATTTTGCCTGTTACAAATAAATAAGTATTCGTAACAGACACTATTTTGTTCGTTACAAATAACTTAATTGTAACGGGCAAAGCTTTGCTCGTTACAAATAACCTATTACGAATGAGATTTTTTCCACTAGTGAGAACTAGGGAGTGTAAATATAAAAAGACTTGGGTGTAATTAGAGAAAATAAGGGGCCAACGCTTGAAAACTAGAGTCCATGTCGGAAAAGAAGGTGGAGGTTTCATTAAACAAAAAAAGTGATCGTGGTGGTGTAGACACCCATTTGTGTCTCCCCAAAACCAAACTCGGTGAAGAGTACCTTTCACGTCGAATCATAATCGAATGAAGTGAAAGTGTGGAAAGTCTAGTGTTGCGGTTAGTTTTTAATTCTTTTATTTCTCTCAGTTTTTGAAAACCTATTTTTAAGAAAACAGCCAATACATTTTGGTTTGGTCCATTGCAAGGGTCCAATAATAGAGTAGTTGGGTCGGGATTGAAAAGAGCTTTCCAACGATATATTATAAGTCCAATTCCGATGAATAATGAAGAAGTTATGGCCAAATTACTAAACTGGGCCTGGTTTGATATTTATGTGCGGCCCAATGATCCAGAGGAGGGCCTAATATTTATTTATCGTTCCAATGCAATTAGAATTGATTTTAGTCTTCTAGATTCTTCTAGAATGTTTTTTTCATTTCTAATTTAATTAGCATTGATAAATTGACTTTGGTTGACTTTTTAGAGTTTCAATCAGAATAAAAGAAGTGTTTTTAAGGAAAATAGATTTTACCCTTCTGTACGGATAAATTTAATCAAAATTAAGAAAACACGTGAAATTAGTTTCTAGCGCCTGGCGCTAATGTTTGGCGTCTGGCGCCAATAGTGTTTTATTCTCTATAAATTGCTTCCTAAAACCTCTGTTTTCAATCATCAATTTCCATCAATTCTCTAATTCTCTCTATCACCAACTCTCATCAAGAAATTCTTGATTACTCTCTCTTCTAAACTAGCCTTCTCTCAAATAAAATTTCGCATTCACAAGATCTAGAAACTTATAGCCAAGTTCGAAGTTGCCTTTGCCCTAGACGTGAAAGGTTTTAATTTATGAGGGTTTGGTCCCAAATCTCTCTATCAATTATTTAATTTAATTGCTTGATTATTATTTTCCTTGAAGTTACTAACGTGGATATTTTGTTATTAGAAAGAGGTACGAGGCATCCAAGTAAGTGCTTTAATTGTTTTATTGATATTTTTATATAGAAATCCTATTTAGGATGTTCCTAGTATCATGTTAGGATTCTTTCTTTAGTATGATGTTTAGATAATTTCTAATATCAAGTATGATTAAAAGAATATTTCCTAGTATCATGTCTAGGGTACAGAATAAGTTTCTTGAATCAATTATGGTTCCCGTGGTGCTTCCTATTTTCTTTCCTAATAGCATGTTAGTATCATGTTAGGGATATATATTTGATCTTTGATGTTTAGTGACATGCTAGGGTTTGTTATTAATCTTGTTAGTATCATGCCTAGAATCTTGCTATTATTATGCTTTAACATGAACATGTTTATTTCTATGATTATGATTATTATAATTGTTATAATTATTATTATGATTATGATTATAATTGTTATTGTTATGATTATTGTTGCTTGATATATATTTATTGTTATTGCTTGATATATATTTATTGTTATTGCTTGATCACACCTTTTATGCATGTTAAGGGAATTGGTACTTGTAATCACGCTTAATAAGATAATTAATAATCTTGTTTAGGGTTAATGTGATTATAATTCAAGTGATTGCCAATAATAGTTTATTCGTGCATTAATGTTCAACCAACATAGATAAACAGGTTTAGGGTAAACCTATTGATTGCATGTTAGTCAGAAAACGCACATGAATACGATATGAATAAAGTAGAGACCTATTATTAGGGCAGGTTCAATCTATTTTAGGTTGGATTTGTTCCTTCATCTCCGAACTACCAGTCATGGTTCCAGACCTATTGGAGTTGACGATCTCATAGATCGTTAAGGGGTGTAACCTTCACCTCGTGAACGGTTTACAAGTTCCTAAAACTTGTTGGTGACTCTTTTGCTCTATCTTCTTTCCCTTTGGACGCCACCGTACTTTAGTGTATGATCACAGTGGGGTTTAAGTTTGGGGTAATGCTTGAAATATTTCTTACAGTTTTTTGGCGACTCCACTGGGGAGGATTTCTATTTTAATTCATGAAATTTATTTCGGCAATGCTTTAGAATGAGTGAATGAGACTCGAAAAGTTCTAAGTATTTTATGTGCGTAATTTTGATTAACATTATTGTCATATGCATAAAAAGATCTTATTGGAAAGACCATCCGTAATGAGTTAAAACATAGGATTTTTACACGTAAGAAATTTGAGGAATATCTTTGACAACTAGGACCGAAATAATGCTGCGCAAACTATAAAATTTTATCGAGCACAGAAAGCTGCCGAGGCATGCAGGAACTAGCGTCCGAAAACATAGTCTAGCGCTGATGATTTGACTCTAGCGCCAGGCGAAAGCTCCTGTCGCCAGGCGCCAAAGCCAAATCGCGGCGCCGACCTCTGTTCGCTGGCGCCATGTTCTTCCAAGACCGAGCCAGAAATGTGCGTTCTAACTTTGACCAGTTTTTAGCAATGTTTGCTCGTTCCTACTTCCTGATTGAGTTTTTCTCACTTTTCTGAAACCCATGTGTTCTACATATGGACATAACCCTTTGGGAATTCATGCTCCATCTACCTGATTGAACGCCCTGTGCAACAAAGGGTACATCCGAGAATGCTGAATTCACCGAACCTTAGAAGCGAGTTTTTTTTTAATTGCGGTGTCCCATCCACTCGCGCCAACCCTTCACGGTTAGGCTTCCGCGCAGTGCATCCGGACAATTAACCATGGACCCTTTTTGACTAACCCATGTCCCAAACTTTAGAGAACTAGAGCCATGGTTAGGTTACAAACTCATTGCATCATATTGTGCCTACTTGACTAGTTGTGCATTATTTGTTGTGCATACTCTATGTGTTTTTCCTAACCGTTTATTTGACTAGTGTTTAAGATTAAATAAACTACTTAATGACTAAAAATACTTTGTTTAATTAATTAATTTTGTGTAATTAAAGTCTAACAAATTAATCAGAATTGACTTAGTACAACTTTAGGCATACCCTATAGAGTTATAATACCGAAAGCGGTCCTAGATCAACGCTCCAGCAATGGCGCCGAAATTTGGACTGTAGTGCCACTATGTGGAATGTAGCGCATGGCGACAATTCTGTCGTTTGGCGCTACACTACACAGTTCGGCGCCAGTCCTGTCGTTTTGACGATAATTCGGTATGTTGCTCGAGTCATCACTTTGTATCTAATTAGACAGTTTGCTAATCAACTCGATTAATTTTTATTAATAATAATACCTCGTGAAATCCTAAATTGAGTCTAGTCACATATTCTAGCCACATGGTCATGACACGAGTCTTAACATATCACTTGCACTCACAATAAAGCACACACTTTGAGTAGGGGTGAGCACGGATCGGATATCCGATCCGAAATTGGATTTCAGATCGGATATCCGTATCCGAAATTTTAAAAATTTGATATCCGTATCCGATCCGAAAAGTTTCGGATATTCGACATTCGAATATCCGAAAATTTCGAATCGGATGCTCTGTATATCCGATATCCGACCTTTTAATATTGTTGTTTAAATTTTTTTTTTTAACATAATATTGTTTAAATACTAAATAAATATTTATAAGGCAAAAAAAAAAAAATGGGAAAAATGATATTTTATAAGGCAAATTAACGTAATTGAACTTAGCTACAAGCAAATCTACTCACTGCAAAAATTCTCTAAAAAAACTAATTCATTAAATCATTGCAACAATCTGAATAAGGAAAAAGATTATATAGATGATGGTGTTGGTCTGTTAGATTTTGGTAAGTCGTCGTCGTTCCAATTGTTGATGATGGTGGCTAGAAAACTGGAGCGACGCCGCTAAGGAAGCCGTCAGATCTAGAGGAGGGAGGTCGTCGTCGTTCCAATTGTTGATGATGATCGATAATCGTTGTTGTTGGTGGCTTGAGGATGAAAGTCGGTCAAGCTGCCGCTGGTAGTGAGGGAGTTTGATTTTAGATCTGAGAGGATAGAGAAGATATAAGGAGAGAGAAGATATAAGGAGTGAGATTGAGAGGCGGTGGGTATTGATTATTTAGGGTCAATTGATTTGGGTCTTGGGCCATGGGCTTTGGGGAGTATTTTAAATATCCAACAATGACTCAAAAATTAAAGTGTAACAGTAACTCAGTAAGTGTTTTTTTTCGGATATCGGATATCCGAAATCCAAAATTCCGATATTCGATATCCGATCCGATATCCGAAATTTTCGGATCGGATATCCGATCCGAAAATGTTTTTGGATCGGTTATCCTAAATTTTTGGATCGGATGCGGATCGGTTTTTCGGATTATCAGAGAGTTTTGCTCAGCCCTGACTTTGAGTATATGTCACCATGACCATGTCTTAGGTTCATGCATGAGTCGGTTTTTTTCCTTCATTTGAGTTGGGGGTACATTCTATTCCTTATTTTTTCATATCTCTCCATCTACACCACCTTTCTTCAAATCACGATCTTCATTCTTTCTACCTTCTTCCATCCATTTCATGTTGAATAGAGTTTGAGTCAAATAATTAACAGTCGATATCCCTAATTTTCCTTTCCACAGTACTTGGTCAAGGAGAGAAGGGTGATTAATCAAGGACAACCTCTTTGTTCAAGTCTTACTTTTTGATAAACCGATTCGTCAAAAGAGGAAACCTAAGAAGATAATGGCAATTCAATAAGAAGTCAATGAACTTAGGAATCAGTTGACTAACGTAACTGAGACATTGAAGGATCTAACCCTCAAAATCAATGACCATGTGAAGCAACAACAAATGGAGTTCATGCCAGAGAGCTTGAGCAAGATATCTAATGATTACAAGTTTCAGGCCATTAGTTCACAAGGGGTCTCGGTGGACAAGGAACTTCTTCCGCATAAGTTCAATTCCAACGACATCCCAAAATTCAAGGCAACAGATCACCCTTTCTTTCATCTAAGAGTTTTTGAAACTATAATGAACATTAAGGGGATTGATAGGAAGACTTTAATTATTCCTTATTTTCTTTATCTCTTGAAACCGTTTGTCAACAATGGTTCTTTTCCCTTGACAAAAAGAATACCTCTACATGTGAGTCGATATTAAACGCTTTCATAGATAGATATAAGTGTAACATTCAAGACAAAACATACCACAGACAACTTGAGATGTCAAAACAAAAAGAAAACGAAGGGTTCACTTCTTTCTTCAACAAATGGAGGGAAACTTCTGCTAACATGGTTAATGTTCCTACCGAAAACGAATATGTGAGGATGTTTATCAAGAATCTCCAAGGGAACTATTCAAAGCACTTAAAATACCAACACAACTTAAATACTTTCAAGGCTGCGTATAATATAGGCATTGACATTGAAGATGACCTTCTGAAAGATAATAGTGCGAGAGGAAAGAAGAACAACCATCCTTCTTCTTTCTCTTCCATTAATGAAATACATGCTACGAACGCCTATAAATCACGAATCCAAAGGTCAAAAAGAGTGTTCACTCCACTTGGTATGAGTTATGAAACATTTTTCGAAAAGCTACACCACAAAGGACTAGTCATGCCCATAGGACCTATCAAGGATCTAGTTCCAGAAGCCAGGCCACCCAAGTGGGATCTTAATAAGAACTGGAAATATCACCAAGGAAAGGGTCACAACACTAATGAGTGTTGGAAACTCAAAAAAGCTACTCAAGATCTGATTAATGACAATAAAACTTCCGAGATTCTAGCCATCGCAGAAGATCAAACATCCTTCGATCCTTCACTCCTTATCACACTTGTAGTTGAGCCCATGATCGAGACAACCTATATAACCTCTCTTGATGAAGTGACCATGATTGAGGAGGATGAAAGTCTTTTCTTAGGTAATACCAAGGAAAACTTGTCAAGTCTAAAAGAGGACGTTCGAAAACTGCAAGATGTCATTGCCATGCTCTTGAATATGGTAGAAGGATTAGAAAATTGGGTGATGGTTATTGAACATAATTCTCACCAAGGATTTAATGAAGAACTCAATGCTCCTAAGACACAGGCAAAACGGACCATTAAAGAATACACACCAATAGGAATGACTTACAATGAAGCTTTTGACTGTCTTCACGATCAAGGTCTCATTCACCCCATCGGTCCCAGTCAAGACCCTCCGCCTGAAAAACGGTATCCCTGTTGGGACCCAAAATCTTATTGCCGATATCATAGAGGCCATGGTCACACCACCGAGATATGTCTTGCTCTCAAAGATCGTGTTCAAGACCTCATTGATTTAAATCTCCTTCATGTTCCTTCGCACGACAAGAAGGCCAAGATTAGTAACAATAACAACAGTGGTTGTAAAGGAAAGAAGAACGACTATCCTTCTTCTTCCAAAAACACCAACTCTAGTAACAGTGTTGGTACTTTCGACCTTAATGAAATCTTAGCCATGGATAATCGAGGATTTGAAAAGCAACTAAGAAAGGATTTCACCCCTATTGGAATTAGCTATGATGATGCTTTCGATTGACTCCATGCAAAGGGACTCATTACTCCTATTGGACCCATTGAGGATCCCCCACTTGAGAAGAGATTGCCTAGTTGGAACCCAAATGTACGCTGCAAGTACCATCAAGGTAGGGGTCATGCTACTGAGAGCTGTTGGAAGCTAAAAGAAGCAATCCAATATTTGATCGACAATAACGGGCTTCCAATACCTCCAGTCGGCAAGAACACCAAGTGATGCTAAGCCAAGGGACGAGAGGCAAGCTTCAACGACAAGATTTCATGATCTTTTTTCTATTTTTTTTACCCTTTCCCCAATAAGTCTAGCATAGCTTAGGCACCCTTCATCCTCCTCGAATTCATTTCTTAGAGTTTGATTTTTACCCTTCACTTTTTAAATAAAATGAGATTTTATTTCCTTGCATATGATCATTGCATTGCATTAAAAAAAAATCCATGTCAAACTAAGCACAAGGTATACCAATGATTTGAGGCACCCCTTGTAGCCACATCATTTCACTTTTCACCTTTCTAATTTACAATCCTTTCTTCATAAACCACTTTGAGCCTCGTCTAACGATAGACCTTTCAGTTTTCAACCTACATCTACCTAACCTTGGGATAGGATGGTGTGTAACTTATGTAACTTCAAAAAGCTTGAGTGACTTCAAAAGATTAAAATAGCAAAAAATAAAAAAAAAACAATAAAAAAATAAATAAAAGTGTACAAAAGGGCAAGTATTCCATGATGAGTGGCATTTATGCCACTCTTTTATCCGTTTTCTCTAAGGATACTCCCCTCATTTGCACTTATTTGGCCCTTTTTCTGAGCATTTTTACTTAGTTTTGCTTCCTCTTTTCTTTTCTCCTCTATCTTCCCTTTTCTTAGTCTTCTCGCTTTGTTTTTATTGTGATTTCCATGCTCATGCTTTGTAGGAACCATCGGGATTTTCAAGAGGAGGAAGCTAAGCTCAAGGGAAGCTAAAGGAAGCATGATTCAGAAGAGGTTCGGCCGAACCTCCTGAAGGTGTGGCCGAACCTGCTTAGTGGTTTGGCCGAATGTCGAGGCAGGGACAAGATGCAATTTGGCAATTTTGCAGGAGTGGTCGAACCACATAAGTTCGACCAGACCAAGATCAGGGAGGTTCGACCGAACCTACCCATGGTTCGGCCGAACCTACCCTGTAGTCCGGCCGAACCTTCCCTTTGTTCGGTCGGACCTCTCCTTTTTTCAGCTGGCTTTGTACGGACTATATAAGTTCCATCTTAGAACGTTTTGATGTAATTTTTGGGGATTAACTTAGTTTTAATTTGGAGAACATTAGCCTAATCTAGAGAGAAAATAGATTGTTATTCAAGCTTCCTTTATTGTATTCAACTTTGCTCAAGTTTTAATCTTCCATCAATCAAGCAAGAATTCAAGTTTTCATCTTTCATTAATCCTTTCTTTAGTAATTTCTTCTCCTTTCCTTTAGTATTATTTATTTGTTTTATTGTTACTTATTCTTGTCAATATTATTAGCTTATCTAGTTGTTATTGATTTCATATATTTTAATCATGTTTTGTTTTGAGTTTCTTGAGTTTATTTCTAGTTTTGTTAATATGTTTAATCTCCCCTCTCTAGGCTAAACTTTTAGCTAAGGGAAGGGGGTGGAAGATATGATTTGATATTGGATGAATGATGATGGTTGGATTGAACTTATGCCATATATTGATGAAAGACATGATTTTTATTAGCTTGGGAGTATTGTTTCACACTATTTGATGTTTTCTAGTTTAAATGCATGAAAGTGATTTGAACTAGACTAGGGTCACCTCTATTTTAATGATTGCATGAGAATGAGTTATTAAAGTGGAGTTTTTATGGATTGTGCTTCTTTATTCTCTTGATTTGATTGTAACTAATAGGATGCATGAGAATGATTCTTATTAGTGTAGACCTCTTTCATTGATTTTCCTAGACTATTGCATGAGAATGAATTGTTTAGGTAGAATCTTGTGTTCTTTTGCATATGTTTCATGATAATCACCATTATTCTCCTCTTTCTAATCATATTGGACACCCCCGTATCCCTAGCGTCATTTTCTATTGATTTTAATCATCATTTTCTTGCTTACTTGTAGCTTTAGTGTTCTACTCAACAAAACCAACAAAAACAATCCCCTTTATACTCTTGCATTAGTGATATTTGATGTTAAATTAGCGTGCTTCCCTAGTGGTTCGACCCTTTACTTGCCACTAACTAGTTTAGTGTAGGTTTAGGTATTATCAATGATTAATTTGGTTAGGGTAGTAGTGTAGACACCTAAAAATGTCTCCCCAAAACCAAACCCGATGATGAACAACCTTTCACCGCCATTATTGGTCTGGTTGAGTATTTAATCTTGGAGTGCTTAAATCCATATTTCCATTTCATAAAACAACCCAAATTCTAGCCCATTTCCCCAAACCATAACTTATTTTCCTCTTTTCGTGCCTTTAAACCCAAAATAATTCATTTCGTGTCCTTTAAAATCATTCATTTCGTGTCCTTTTTATAAAAACGTTTAATCCAGTTTATTTTTTTCCATTATATGGGTCCAATGATTAAATAGTTCAATGGGGCTTGAAAAGATATTTCCAACGATATATTATAAGCCCAAATCCGAGTTATAACGAATAAGTTATGGCCAAAATATTAAATTGAGCCCAAACCGAACCTAAGCCCAACTTACCTACGACCCAATGATCATGTGGAGGGTCCAAATTATTTAATCCAATTCTTAAAACAAATAGGATTAATTATAAACATCTAAAAGTTTCTAAAAGATCTTAATTATAGTTTTTTAAAAGATAAGATTAAAGAGTTTGAAATTGAATAAAACTTTTCATTTTGAAAATCCTATTTCTATCGGAATTGAAAGACATTCAAAGACAGACTGATTTTATTTTCGTGACTCATATTTTTTTATCCAAATTTTAAATGGATGGATAGCCCTTGAAAATATCTTTCCAATTATATATATTCTAAAATCAATTTCGAGCTATAACGGAAAAGATATGAATAAAATGTCAAACTCTATCCAAAACTGATACCGTCTCACTATTTCGGCTATATATTTTTTTCTACAAAATATTTTAATCTGATTCTAATTGTCTTAGAAAGTAGACTTCAATAGCTTTCTAACGATATCTTATTCATCTCATTCCGATTTCTGGATCAAAAGATATGATAAAAACAAAAACCGCAAAAACTGCTGTCTATCGCAAGAGTTTTATCCGATTTGAATTCTTATCTTTTCTTGATTCGACCCCTCTTTTTTCCTTATAAATAGAGGTCATAACACCCCTTTTTCAATCATCAACAAGCTTGATCATCAAATAATTCTTTTCTCCCTCTTTAGCCTAAACACTAGCCTCCATATTCTCTCAAAATACTTCCCCTAAGCACTCCGAGGAGTTCATACTTAACCCAAAGTTCTATACTTAAACCAAGGCGTGAAAGGTATAATTGACTGAGGGTTTGGACCAAATCAAATCTATATTTATTTAATTTAATTTCCATTTGCTTTATATTTTTTTTATTGAAGTTACTTACAGTTTATTCATGATGTAGCAATTCAAGGAAACGCGGAAAGTGAGTAATTAATCACTTAATTACTCTTATTTTTATTCTAATATTGCTAGCATCATGATTAGGTTATTTTTATTATTTGATTTGACTAACGCTATTATTGTTGAATTGCTTCCAATATTAATGTTTATTCTATTATTTTTTTTATGATCACCATATTGCATGTTTAAAGGGAATATACAATTGAAAATCACGCCTAATAAGATAATTTGGACAACCGGTTTAGGTTCTTTTTAATCTTGTTAATTAATTCAAGTGATCACAATATTTTAGAATTGTATGTTGCATTAATATTAAACCAATTTAGCCTAATAATAGTTTGGAACAAATTGAATATTTTGTTTGTATGCCTTTGAGATCGCAGGAATCACTTTTCACTATAAGAATCGAGTAGAGGCCAATACGGGCGAATGTGACTCCATGACTCACTTCGTACCATCATCTCCGATCCTCCTTTCGTGGTTCCAAACCATATGGAGTTAGTAATCTCATGGATTATGAATGGGGTGTAACCTTCACGGGTCAATCGTTGTTGCCTTCGTTGTCCCTTTATCGTGGTTGCCTTTTACGATCCGTGAACGGTTTACAAGTTCCTTTAAAACTTGTTGGCGGCTTCCTACTTTCCTTGTCCCTAATCGTGTCCCTTACCGTATATGTCAATTCCCACTTCCTATGAGTGCCAAGCATATTCACCACATGCTTTTAATGTAGGTGCACTTCTAACGATGCCTATAATTTGGCGACTCCACTGGGGAGGATTCTTGGTTATTTATCGATTTGAGTGATCGGTATTTAATCGAGATGAGTGGATGAGACTTGAAAGATTCTTGAAAAAGATTCCTGTTATTTAATTAGCATTGTCACATATATATTTTAGCTTACCTATTTTGCCACAATAGTACGTGTTCCACGTATGTGGCTAGCCCGGGGGATTTATGCTCTATCAACTCGAAAACGCTAATGGCAATAAGGGTTCATCCGAGTTTTCAAATCCACCCAAACCATGGAGTCGAGTTCGATTTCATCACGAACTCGCAGAGCCGCCGTTGGCATACACCCTCAAGGGAGGCTGCCTTGCTAACGCGTCCAAACTCTTAACCATGGTACCCTTTGACACCCAAAAACTTGACCACAGTCGAAAATAGAACTTGACTTTAGGTTGCGAACTTCATTACATCATGCGTGATAATATGCTTATATGTGCATTTTTTTTATTTACTTTTTTTAATTATTTTTTTTCTCTTATTGAACCCTTTTTATTTTTTTTTAGAGTCGAATCATAGATTTTTTTTAAAATTTGAGTCAACTCGGATTTTTTATTCCCATATACTGCATAAGAGTCAACTTGTTTTTTTTTTATAGCCGGAGTTCTAGAAAGAGTTACGCGTGGTGCAAACTATGGATCTGTAGCCCCAAGTTTTATCTTTCATTTGGAGCTGGTATTGTCCTTATCAGAGTCACAGATCATAAGTTATTACAGATATACTACAGCCTGTCCAGTTTAGGTGTCCTTTTAGCGTTACCTTTTTTATTTTATTTAAAAAAAATATATATATATTCGTGTCAAGCTAGTCTTAGCCAAGTCCTTTAATCCGTGTCAACTCATATAACATAGGATTATAGATTTTTTTTATTTATTTATTATTTTTTTTTATACCCATGAGTCTTAACTTTTCTAGAATTCTAGTCCTCTTCGTAGTTACTTGTGATCGATTTTTGCGTTAACCTTAACATGTGTTCTTTGTATTTGATTGTGGTTGATCTTATTTACGACTAACGATTGCCAATGGACCGTTTTCACCTAGTAAATAGCATAAACATTAAAATTGGACAAAATTAATCAAGTTAGTTTGTCTTTTAGTCTTCCGTGCTGTTTGGTCATTGGGTCCTTTGTTTTTCACAACGTCCTCATGTCTACCCATGCGATCATACCACGAGTCTAAATAAAATCACCTAATCACACATGTTGAGTCATTGCACACACTTTGTCTTCGAGTAATGCACTATATTGTTTATGATCGTATACAAGGATCATGCATGCATCGTTTTCCGTCGTAATAGAAATGAGTGGAGTGTTTCCCATCAGTTTTCAAAATCGTTTCATACACTCTTCTTTTTCAATCCGAGTATTGAATCAATGCATTAAGTGAGCTCATTTTTTTCAACAGTACTTGAGTCTAAAATCACTAGGCAATAGTTGGAAGAATAAGGGGAACGCCACTCTTTCCTTCTTTCCTTTCAATCAAAGCATCAACAACAAGAAACTTTTTTCCTCAGTAGGCGGCAAGAAGTAACTCATAAATAGCCATGAAGACAAAGCACGATGCAAGCTTCTCACCAAGATTTCATGTTTTCTTGTTCTTTTGTTTCAAACCCTTCCCCCTAAAAAGTCTAGCATAGGTTCTCCTTATCCATGTGTCTAGGTGTCATATTTCTTACCTTCTTCATAAATGAACATCTCTTTCTTACATTCGATCATGTGATTAGCAAAAAAAAAATTGCCGAACTAAACCTAAGGTACACCAATGATTTGAGGCACCTTTGCAACCCATTCATTCCCCATTAACCATTCAATCACATATCCATTTTTTCATCAACCACTTTGAGCCTCGTCTAACAATTGACCTTCATTTTTTCAACCCACATTCACTTAACCCTGGGATGGGAAGGTGGGCAATTTGTGTAATAGTAAAAAAAAATAAAGGAAAAGAATAAGTAAAAACAAAAATAAAAACAATGTCTAAAGACAAGTGTTCCAATGTCTTTGATACGAACACGTCTAAAATTGCGTCTCTCATCGAGTGCTCGGCACCGTGCCTGAGAAACATGAATGCTAAGTGAGTGATGGACCGCATGATCTGAGATTGCCCACATTGATTCAAAAGAGTGGAAAAAAAAAAATCAAGGCAAAAAAAATGTGTTGAAAATAAACTTGCAAAATTCAAAATTTTCAAATTCACAATTACACTTCTTAGGGGCTTCTCTCGGGTCTTGAGCCTTTTACCCCTTTCTTCCTTAAACCATCAGCATAACCACATTACAACCCTTGAAAGAGCTCTTTGAGGTGTACATACACTTGTGCAAAGTTCGGTTAGAGCTACGTTCCGCCTGATTCCTAAAGGACACATAGGCAACCTCATATCGAGGTGCGGCCACATTCATATTCATATCCATGATCGAGTCAAAGAATATCCAATGATTACCCCTACACATTTAGAGCTAGACTTGGGGGCTTGATCCCACATCATTTAGCCTACCTAGCCTAAAGAGTCATCATCTTTGACTCTTCTCACATCTTTTTCCATCGCCATAACCCTTGCAGCCAGCCTTAGTATCACATTCACACATTTCACTCACACATCAATATCCATATCAATCATCTTTCCATTTAAGAACCCTTTTTCATGAAATCTTGTTTCAACACTGTGCATGCTTCATCATTTTAAAGACAACATTCATTAGAAGAAACATTGTGTACTTGCTTAGCTTCCGGACCTGAGCAATATTCATTGTTTCATGCATCACATAATGTGCTGAGAAACATTTATATATCAATGATTTTTAATCATACAAAGCATATCGTGCTTAGCTCCTTGACCTAAGCAACGTTCATTATGCAATAATCACTTCATCCATATACGTGCTTAGCTTCCAGACCTAAGTGACGTTCAAGATCGTTTCTTTACACCATATATGATGCTTAGCTCCATGACCTAAGTTCATTCATTCATCGTGTCATATGATGTAATTGTCCTTAGCCTCCTTGCCTAAGGACATGCATCATGCATACATTACTTTCAAGAAAAGCAATTCAATCCATGCGATTTATTTTGTCTTGCTCAACGAGGAAGTTCAAAACTTCTTTCCTTTTTTCGCGTCTTTTCTTTTAGGGAAGTTTAAAAAAAAAAACTTTTTCAAAATTTTCTCATCGAGGGAAGTTCGAAAATAAAAGTTCAGTTTTCACATCTTTCTTTTTCGGGAGAAAGTCGGTATCCTCCACTCATGACAAAAATTGACGGAAAATTTTTGTTTTTGCATCTTCGTTTGCTTGTGTCTGCACACATACATATGAACACACACACACTCACAAGTCATACACATGTCATGTCACATCAAGTCAAACTTGGTCAAGTTAGTTGTCAAGTCAATCACAATATATACAGGTCCATTGGCATATTTATTTTTTGCAGGTCTCATCTACAGCCCATGTCCAGGGACAAGCGGACCATCTACAACCCATGTCCGGGGACAAGCGGACCATTTACAGCCCACGTCCGGGGACAAGCGGACCATTTACAACCAGCCCACGTCCGGGGACAAGCGGACCATCTACAGCCCACGTCCGGGGACAAGCGGACCATTTACAGCCCACGTCCGGGGACAAGCGGACCATTTACAGCCCACGTCCGGGGACAAGCAGACCATCTACAACCCACGTTCGGGGACAAGCGGACCATTTACAGCCCACGTCCGGGGACAAGCGGACCATTTACAGCCCACGTCTGGGGACAAGCGGACCATCTACAACCCACGTTCGGGGACAAGCGAACCAACCACAGCCCACGTCCGGGGACGAGTGGACCATCTACAGCCCACGTTCGGGGACAATCGAACCACCATCATTTCATGACGCAAGGTTTTCGATACACGGAGACTTGCAATCTCATCATCTGTCGACTTTCCTCAAGCATGGAAAGTATTATCCGGTGGATTTCTTCTAGTATAGAAAACCGCCAAATTCCTTTGCCGGCTTTCCTCAAGCATGGAAAGCATTATCGGTGGATTTTTTCAAGCATAGAAAAACACCAAAATCATATGTCGACTTTCCTCAAGCATGGAAAGTGTCATCCGGTAGGTTTCTTCATGCTTAGAAAGCTACCAAACTCATCTGTCGGCTTTCTTCAAGCACGGAAAGCATTTCAACAAACGTCATTCGGTGGATTACTTCAAGCATAGGAAGCTACCAAACTCATTTGTCACCGATACACTGGTGTCATATAAGCATTCTATTCCTTTACTCTTTTATCTGTGGAACTAACATTTTTCTGCAGGTATCGGCGTATCCAGAGTGATTTAGGATCCCAGAACGTCTTAAATCATTCTCCGTCCCTATCGACTACTTTGACTATCGTTTTCGAAACTGACGTTTCTACAAACTCAGTCAAAGTGGGGGCTTCTGTAGACACCTAAAAATGTCTCCCCAAAACCAAACCCGATGATGAACAACCTTTCACCGCCATTATTGGTCGGGTTGAGTATTTAATCTTGGAGTGCTTAAATCCATATTTTCATTTCATAAACCAACCCAACTTCTATCCCATTTCCCCAAACCATAACTTATTTTCTTCTTTTCGTGCCTTTAAACCCAAAATAATTCATTTTGTGTCCTTTAAAATCATTCATTTCGTGTCATTTTTATAAAAGCGTTTAATCCAGTTTATTTTTGTCCATTATCTGGGTCCAATGATTAAATAGTTGGATAGGGTTTGAAAAGATATTTCCAACGATATATTATAAGCCTAAATCCGAGTTATAACGAATAAGTTATGGCCAAAATATTAAACTGAGCCCAAACAGAACCTAAGCCCACCTTACCTACGACCCAATGATCATGTGGAGGGTCCAAATTATTTAATCCAATTACTAAACCAAATAGGATTAATTAGAAACTTCTATAAGTTTCTTACAGATCTTAATTATCCTTTTTTAAAAGATAAGATTAAAGAGTTTGAAATTGAATAAAACTTTTCATTTTGAAAGTCCTATTTCTATCGGAATTGAAAGACATTCAAAGATAGACAGATTTTATTTTCGTGACTCATATTTTTTATCCAAATTTTATATGGTTGGATATCCATTGAAATTATCTTTCCAATGATATATTCTAATATCAGTTCCAAGCTATAACGGAAAAGATATGAATAAAATGTCAAACTCTATCCAAAACTGATACCGTCTCACTATTTCGGCTATATATTTTGTTCTATAAAATATTTTAATCTGATTCTAATTGTCTTAGAAAGTAGACTTCAATAGCTTTCTAACGATATCTTATTCATCTCATTCCGATTTCTGGATCAAAAGATATGATAAAAACATAAACCTCAAAAACTGCTGTCTATCGCAAGAGTTTTATTTGATTTGAATTCTTATCTTTTTCTTGATTCGACCCCTCTTTTTTCCTTATAAATAGAGGTCATAACACCCCTTTTTCAATCATCAACAAGCTTGATCATCAAATAATTCTTTTCTCCCTCTTTAGCCTAAACACTAGCCTCCATATTCTCTCAAAATACTTCCCCTAAGCACTCCGAGGAGTTCATACTTAACCCAAAGTTCTATACTTAAACCAAGGCGTGAAAGGTATAATTGACTGAGGGTTTGGACCAAATCAAATCTATATTTATTTAATTTAATTTCCATTTGCTTTATATTTTTTTATTGAAGTTACTAACATTTTATTCACGATGTAGCAATTCAAGGAAACGCGGAAAGTGATTAATTAATCACTTAATTACTCTTATTTTTATTCTAATATTGCTAGCATCATGAGGTTATTTTTATTATTTGATTTGACTAACGCTATTATTTTTGAATTGCTTCCAATATTAATGTTTATTTTATTATTATTTTTATGATCACCATATTGCATGTTTAAAGGGGATATACAATTGAAAATCACGCCTAATAAGATAATTTGGACAACCGGTTCAGGTTCCTTTTTAATCTTGTTAATTAATTCAAGTGATCACAATATTTTAGAATTTTATGTTGCATTAATATTAAACCAATTTAGCCTAATAATAGTTTGGAGCAAATTGAATATTTTGTTTGTTTACCTTTGAGATCCCAGGAATCACTTTTCACTATAAGAATCGAGTAGAGGCCAATACGGGCGAATGTGACTCCATGACTCACTTCGTACCATCATCCCCGATCCTCCTTTCGTGGTTCCAAACCATATGGAGTTAGTAATCTCATGGATTATGAATGGGGTGTAACCTTCACGGGTCAATCGTTGTTGCCTTCGTTATCCCTTTATCGTGGTTGCCTTTTACGATCCGTGAATGGTTTACAAGTTCCTTTAAAACTTGTTGGCGGCTTCCTACTTTCCTTGTCCCTAATCGTGTCCCTTACCGTATATGTCAATTCCCACTTCCTATGAGTGCCAAGCATATTCACCTCATGCTTTTAATGTAGGCGCACTTCAAACGATGCCTATAATTTGGCGACTCCACTGGGGAGGATTCTTGGTTATTTATCGATTTGAGTGATCGGTATTTAATAGAGATGAGTGGATGAGACTTGAAAGATTCCTGAAAAAGATTCCTGTTATTTAATTAGCATTGTCACATATGCATATGCATTTTAGCTTACCTATTTTGCCACAATAGTACGTGTTCCACTTATGTGGCTAGCCCGGGGGATTTATGCTCTATCAACTCGAAAACGCTCATGGCAATAAGGGTTCATCCGAGTTTTTAAATCCACCCAAACTATGAAGTCGAGTTCGATTTCATCACGAACTCACAGAGCCGCCGTTGGCATACACCCTCAAGGGAGGCTGCCTTGCTAACGCGTCCAAACTCTTAACCATGGTACCCTTTGACACCCAAAAACTTGGCCATAGTCGAACATAGAACTTGACTTTAGGTTGCGAACTTCTTTACATCATGCGTGATAATATGCTTATATGTGCATTTTTTTTATTTACTTTTTTTAATTTTTTTTTTCTCTTATCAAACCCTTTTTATTTTTTTTTAGAGTCGAGTCATAGATTTTTTTTAAAATTTGAGTCAACTCGGATTTTTTATTCCCGTATACTGCATAAGAGTCAACTTGTTTTTGTCATAGTCGGAGTTCTAGAAAGAGTTACGTGTGGTGCAACCTATGGATCTGTAGCCCCAAGTTTTATCTTTCATTTGGAGCTGGTATTGTCCTAATCAGAGTCACAGATCATAAGTGATTACTGATATACTACAGCCTGTCCAGTTTAGGTGTCTTTTTAGCGTTACCTTTTTTATTTTATTTAAAAAAAATATATATATATTCGTGTCAAGCTAGTCTTAGCCAAGTCCTTTAATCCGTGTCAACTCGTATAACATAGGATTATATATTTTTTTATTTATTTATTATTTTTTTTTATACCCATGAGTCATAACTTTTCTAGAATTCTAGTCCTCTTCCTAGTTTCTTGTGATCGATTTTTGCGTTAACCTTAACATATGTTCTTTGTCTTTGATTGTGGTTGATCTTATTTATGACTAACGATTGCCAATGGACCGTTTTCACCTAGTAAATAGCATAAACATTAAAATTGGAAAAAATTAATCAAGTTAGTTTGTCTTTTAGTCTTCCGTGCTATTTGGTCATTGGGTCCTTTGTTTTTCACAACGTCCTCATGTCTACCCATGCGATCATACCACGAGTCTTAATAAAATCACCTAATCACACATGTTGAGTCATTGCACACACTTTGTCTTCGAGTAATGCACTATATTGTTTATGATCGTATACAAGGATCATGCATGCATCGTTTTCCGTCGTAATAGAAATGAGTGGAGTGTTTCCCATCAGTTTTCAAAATTGTTTCATACACTCTTCATTTTCAATCCGAGTATTGAATCAATGCATTAAGTGAGCTCATTTTGTTCCCCAGTACTTGAGTCTAAAATCACTAGGCAATAGTTGGAAGAATAAGGGGAACGCCACTCTTTCCTTCTTTCCTTCTTTCCTTCCAATCAAAGCATCAACAACAAGAAACTTTTTTCCTCAGTAGGCGGCAAGAAGTAACTCATAAACAGCCATGAAGACAAAGCACAATGCAAGCTTCTCACCAAGATTTCATGTTTTCTTGTTCTTTTGTTTCAAACCCTTCCCCCTAAAAAGTCTAGCATAGGTTCTCCTTATCCATGTGTCTATGTGTCATATTTCTTACCTTCTTCATAAATGAATATCTCTTTCTTACATTCGATCATGTGATTAGCAAAAAAAAAATTGTCGAACTAAACCTAAGGTACACCAATGATTTGAGGCACCTTTGCAACCCATTCATTCCCCATTAACCATTCAATCACATATCCATTTTTTCATCAACCACTTTGAGCCTCGTCTAACGTTTGACCTTCATTTTTTCAACCCACATTCACTTAACCCTGGGATGGGAAGGTGTGCAATTTGTGTAATAGTAAAAAAAAATAAAGGAAAAGAATAAGTAAAAAAAAATAAAAACAATGTCTAAAGGCAAGTGTTCCAATGTCTTTGATACGAACACGTCTCAAATTGCGTCTCTCATCGAGTGCTCGGCACCGTGCCTGAGAAACATGAATGCTAAGTGAGTGATGGACCGCATGATCTGAGATTGCCTACATTGATTCAAAAGAGTGGAAAAAAAAAATCAAGGGAAAAAAAATGTGTTGAAAATAAACTTGCAAAATTCAAAATTTTCAAATTCACAATTACACATCTTAGGGGCTTCTCTCGGGTCTTGAGCCTTTTACCCCTTTCTACCTTAAACCATCAGCTTAACAACATTACAACCCTTGAAAGACCTCTTTGAGGTGTACATACACTTGTGCAAAGTTTGGTTAGAGCTACGTTCGGCCTGATTCCTAAAGGATACATAGGCAACCTCATATCAAGGTGCGGCCACATTCATATTCATATTCATGATCGAGTCAAAGAATATCCAATGCTTACCCCTACACATTTAGAGCTAGACTTGGGGGCTTGATCCCACATCATTTAGCCTACCTAGCCTAAAGAGTCATCATCTTTAACTCTTCTCACATCTTTTTCCATCGCCATAACCCTTGCAGCCAACCTTAGTATCACATTCACACACTTCACTCACACATCAATATCCATATCAATCATCTTTCCATTTAAGAACCCTTTTTCATGAAATCTTGTTTCAACACTGTGCATGCTTCATCATTTTCAAGACAACATTCATTAGAAGAAACATTGTGTACTTGCTTAGCTTCCGGACCTGAGCAATATTCATTGTTTCATGCATCACTTAATGTGCTGAAAAACATTTATATATCAATGATTTTTAATCATACAAAGCATATCGTGCTTAGCTCCTTGACCTAAGCAACGTTCATTATGCAATAATCACTTCATTTATATACGTGCTTAGCTTCCAGACCTAAGTGACGTTCAAGATCGTTTCTTTACACCATATATGATGCTTAGCTCCATGACCTAAGTTCATTCATTCATCGTGTCATATGATGTAATTGTCCTTAGCCTCCTTGCCTAAGGACATGCATCATGCATACATTACTTTCAAGAAAAGCAATTCAATCCATGCGATTTATTTTGTCTTGCTCAACGAGGAAGTTCAAAACTTCTTTCCTTTTTTTGCGTCTTTTCTTTTGGGGAAGTTTAAAAAAAAAAACTTTTTCAAAATTTTCTCATCGAGGGAAGTTCGAAAATAAAAGTTCAGTTTTCACATCTTTCTTTTTCGGGAGAAAGTCGGTACCCTCCACTCATGACAAAAATTGACGAAAATTTTTTGTTTTTGCATCTTCGTTTGCTTGTGTCTGCACACATACATATGAACACACACACACACTCACAAGTCATACACATGTCATGTCACATCAAGTCAAACTTGGTCAAGTTAGTTGTCAAGTCAATCACAATATATACAGGTCCATTGGCATATTTATTTTTTGCAGGTCTCATCTACAGCCCACGTCCGGGGACAAGCGGACCATCTACAGCCCACGTCCGGGGACAAGCGGACCATTTACAGCCCACGTCCGGGGACAAGCGGACCATTTACAACCAGCCCACGTCCGGGGACAAGCGGACCATCTACAGCCCACGTCCGGGGACAAGCGGACAATTTACAGCACACGTCCGGGGACAAGCGGACCATTTACAGCCCACGTCCGGGGACAAGCGGACCATCTACAGCCCACGTTCGGGGACAAGCGAACCAACCACAGCCCACGTTCGGGGACGAGCGGACCATCTACAACCCACGTTCGGGGACAATCGAACCACCATCATTTCATGACGCAAGGTTTTCGATACTCGGAGACTTGCAATCTCATCATCTGTCGACTTTCCTCAAGCATGGAAAGTATTATCCGGTGGATTTCTTCAAGTATTGAAAACCGCCAAATTCCTTTGTCGGCTTTCCTCAAGCATGGAAAGCATTATTGGTGGATTTTTTCAAGCATAGAAAAACGCCAAAATCATATGTCGACTTTCCTCAAGCATGGAAAGTGTCATCCGGTAGGTTTCTTCATGCTTAGAAAGCTACCAAACTCATCTGTCGACTTTCTTCAAGCACGGAAAGCATTTCAACAAACGTCATTCGGTGGATTCCTTCAAGCATAGGAAGCTACCAAACTCATTTGTCACCAATACACTGGTGTCAGATAAGCATTCTACTCCTTTACTCTTTTATCTATGGAACTAACATTTTTCTGCAGGTATCGGCGTATCCAGAGTGATTTAGGATCCCAGAACGTCTTAAATCATTCTCCGTCCCTATCGACTACTTTGACTATCGTTTTTGAAACTGACGTTTCTACAAACTCAGTCAAAGTTGGGGCTTCTATAGACACCTAAAAATGTCTCCCCAAAACCAAACCCGATGATGAACAACCTTTCACCGCCATTATTGGTCGGGTTGAGTATTTAATCTTGGAGTGCTTAAATCCATATTTCCATTTCATAAACCAACCCAACTTCTATCCCATTTCCCCAAACCATAACTTATTTTCCTCGTTTCGTGCCTTTAAACCCAAAATAATTCATTTTGTGTCCTTTAAAATCATTCATTTCGTGTCCTTTTTATAAAAACTTTTAATCCAGTTTATTTTTGTCCATTATCTGGGTCAAATGATTAAATAGTTGGATGGGGTTTGAAAAGATATTTCCAACGATGTATTATAAGCCCAAATCCGATTTATAACGAATAAGTTATGGCCAAAATATTAAACTGAGCCCAAACAGAACCTAAGCCCACCTTACCTACGACCCAATGATCATGTGGAGGGTCCAAATTATTTAATCCAATTACTAAACCAAATAGGATTAATTAGAAACTTCTATAAGTTTCTAAAAGATCTTAATTATCCTTTTTTAAAAGATATGATTAAAGAGTTTGAAATTGAATAAAACTTTTCATTTTGAAAGTCCTATTTCTATCGGAATTGAAAGACATTCAAAGATGGACAGATTTTATTTTTGTGACTCATATTTTTTATCCAAATTTTATATGGTTGGATAGCCCTTGAAATTATCTTTCCAATTATATATTCTAATATCAATTCCGAGCTATAACGGAAAAGATATGAATAAAATGTCAAACTCTATCCAAAACTGATACCGTCTCACTATTTCGGCTATATATTTTGTTATACAAAATATTTTAATCTGATTCTAATTGTCTTAGAAAGTAGACTTCAATATCTTTCTTACGATATCTTATTCATCTCATTCCGATTTCTGGATCAAAAGATATGATAAAAACAATAACCGCAAAAACTGCTGTCTATCGCAAGAGTTTTATCCGATTTGAATTCTTATCTTTTCTTGATTCGACCCCTCTTTTTATCTTATAAATAGAGGTCATAACACCCCTTTTTCAATCATCAACAAGCTTGATCATCAAATAATTCTTTTGTCCCTCTTTAGCCTAAACACTAGCCTCCATATTCTCTCAAAATACTTCCCCTAAGCACTCCGAGGAGTTCATACTTAACCCAAAGTTCTATACTTAAACCAAGGCGTGAAAGGTATAATTGACTGAGGGTTTGGACAAAATCAAATATATATTTATTTAATTTAATTTCCATTTGCTTTATATTTTTTTATTGAAGTTACTAACATTTTATTCATGATGTAGCAATTCAAGGAAACGCTGAAAGTGAGTAATTAATCACTTAATTACTCTTATTTTTATTCTAATATTGCTAGCATCATGAGGTTATTTTTATTATTTGATTTGACTAACGCTATTATTTTTGAATTGCTTCCAATATTAATGTTTATTCTATTATTATTTTTATGATCACCATATTGCATGTTTAAAGGGAATATACAATTTAAAATCACGCCTAATAAGATAATTTGGACAACCGGTGTAGGTTCCTTTTTAATCTTATTAATTAATTCAAGTGATCACAATATTTTAGAATTATATGTTGCATTAATATTAAACCAATTTAGCCTAATAATAGTTTGGAGCAAATTGAATATTTTGTTTGTATACCTTTGAGATCGCAGGAATCACTTTTCACTATAAGAATCGAGTAGAGGCCAATACGAGCGATTGTGACTCCATGACTCACTTCGTACCATCATCCCCGATCCTCCTTTCGTGGTTCCAAACCATATGGAGTTAGTAATCTCATGGATTATGAATGGGGTGTAACCTTCACGGGTCAATCGTTGTTGCCTTTGTTGTCCCTTTATCGTGGTTGCCTTTTATGGTCCGTGAACGGTTTACAAGTTCCTTTAAAACTTGTTGGCGGCTCCCTACTTTCCTTGTCCCTAATCGTGTCACTTACCGTATATGTCAATTCCTACTTCCTATGAGTGCCAAGCATATTCACCACATGCTTTTAACGTAGGCACACTTCAAACGACGCCTACAAGTAGCTTAACAACCTATCTATCCGCGATCAAATTTTGGCGTCGTTGCCGGGGAACCGGCTTGTGTAGCGTCTATTATAGCTTTTTTTAGAGTCATTTTGTTTTCTTTTCTTTTTGTTTTTTTTTTGTTTTATCATCCTTGTCATTGCTAATTGTTTGCTTAGCTTTGGTGAATGCTTAGGAGGTCTCAAGGAGCGCCCTCACATCAAATTGACCACGAAATCAACTGAACCTTGAGACAAGTCCGTAGGCTTTATCAAGACGAGGGAAGAGGTTTTGGTGATATAGTTGATAGTGAGAGTGATACTTACTCTTCAAGTTCACCACCCGAATCAATAGCGGGACAAGAGAATGATGTTTTGTTTTGTGAGTTCGGAAATCCGGAGGATTATGAGCTCACGGGAGGGATTTTGCTACATGTCACGGAAACTAACTTCTCAATCCATCCACAATATACTCGAATGGTCTAATCGGAGCAATTTTCCGGAAGTGCAAGTGAGGACCCTGTTGAACATTTGGACCGATTCCTTGAATTGTGCGCAATGATGCAAACCAATGAAGTGAGTCAAGACTACATTCGTATGCACCTTTTCCGGCAATCTCTCACCGGACGAGCAAAGAAATGGCTAAAGCAAGTAAAGCCTAACACTTTCACAACATGGAGGGAGGTGTAAAGGCGTTCTTGAAGCGCTTTATCTCCGAGGAGAAGACCGCGAAATGAGAAGGAAAATTGCATCATTTGAGCAAGAGGCCGATGAAAGTCTTGGTGAAGCATGGGAGAGATTCAAAGAGTTGGTACAAGCATGTCCCCACCATGAGTACAATCAAGGGTTGCTCATGCGGTTTTTCTACGACGGATTGAAGCCCATGTCAAGAGCCAATTTGGATGCGGGGGCGGGTGGTCAATTAATCAAGATCCCTCAAAATCAAGTTGAAGCCACAATAGAAGAGGTAGCAAAGAATTACTCTTGGGGGGGCCGAAGAAGAAACGCTCCAAAGAGAGGTGGTATTTACAAATTGAAGAAAGTTGATCAATTACAACATCAAATTGATCAACTAACAAAAGGGCTTTCCAAGTTGAACACGAGTGTGAATGCAAGTTCAAGTGGTGGAGCAAGATCTTCTCAAGTTAACTCTTTCTCTTGTCAAAATTATGTAGGAACGAACCATGAAACATCCTTTTGTGGAGGTTTAAGCCCTGAACATGTAGCGGCATACAACACAAGGCAAGAGGGATTTAGAGGAAGCGGCGGTGGAGTAGCTTGGAGACAACCACCACCCGGGTTTGTACCTCAACCTCAACAATGGAACCAACAAGCTCAACCTTCCTATAACTCCAACCCTCAATATCAAAACCCACCTCCATCTCAACCTCAAAATCCAAGAGGAAGCTATCCAAGGAACAACCAATACAACAATCAAACCCAAGCACCTCAAAGAAATCATCAAGAACAAGCACCTCAAGAGGAGCTAACTCAAACTCAACTCCTCCAAGCCATGCATGCCCAAATGCAATCTTTTGGCAAACAAATGCAAGAGAAAAGAGCTCACAACAAGATGGTTGATTCACAACTAGATCAATTGGCCGAGAGAATTCCTTTCAATTCACCATCCACTCTACCCGGACAACCACAACCTAACCCATCTCACAATCTAAAACCCGATACATGCAAGGCGATCACATTGAGGTCGAGAACTTCCTATGAAGGACCAAATGAAGGGGATAGTGAGGAAAATAAGGGAGGAGAGGAGAGTGTGAATGAAAACAAGGGAGGTGACAAAGAAAAAGGTGATGAGATAGAAGGAGGTTCGGAGAAGAAGAAGCTTGACAATGAGAAGACAACTTCAATTCCTAGTGAGGCTAGGAATCTTGATGGACCGGTTCCTTTTCCCGGTCGGCTTGCGGAGAGTAAGTTGAATGACAAGATCACAAAATTTCTTAGTGTCATGAAGAATTTGCATATCAACCTCCCTTTTCTTGAAGTTGTGACACAAATGCCATCTTATTCCAAGTTCCTCAAAGATATTCTCACCAACAAGAGGAAGCTCAATGATGAGCTTATCACCCTTCCACATCAAGTGAGTGCTCTTGTCCAACATAAGATGCCCAAGAAGAAAAAAGACCCGGGAAGTTTCACTTTGCCGGTGAAAATTGGGAACATGGAAGCTAGGGGCGCCTTAGCCGAACTTGGAGCAAGTGTTAGTTTAATCCCTCTATCCATTTCTCAAAAACTCAATATAGAAATGATCCATACAAGGAAGACAATTCAATTGGCCGATCGATCGGTGAAATTACCTTGTGGAGAGCTTGAGGATGTTCCAATTCAAGTGGGACACATCTACGTGCCTTGTGACTTTATAGTGATGGATATGGAGGAAGATGTTAACACTCCTTTGATTTTGGGACGTGAAGCTCTTAAAACTTTGGGGGCGGTCATCAATTGCAAGAACAACACCATCACTTGTGAAGTGGCCGATGAAAAGATTGTCTTTGAATTTTCTAAGTTGCTCAAAACCCCCATGGTTGAAAAATGCTATAGAGTTGATGTTGTGAATGAGGAGCTAGATCGCTTGGGGAGGGTCGTGATGAGGCCTCAAGATCCAATGATAGAAGCCCTTACATGCAAAGAAGAGTTCCACTCTCAAGAGGCTAAAGAATTTGTCATGGCAATGGAGGAATCCTCAAAGGAGGAAGTTGAACAACAAGTTGAGATCGAGCTTGAGTCCAAGGAGGAGAAATTAGAGGAGAGTTCTAAGCCTCCTCCCAAGGTAGAACTCAAGCCCCTTCCCCCTTCATTGAAATATGCTTTTCTTGATAAGGAGGAAAAATACCCTATTATTGTCAATGCTACCCTAGATGGTCTTAATTAGGAAAAACTTCTTGATGTTTTAAGAAAATATAGGGATGTGATAAGGTATAGCATTGATGATATCAAAGGTATTAGCCCTTCTTTATGCATGCATCGTATTCATCTTGAAGATGATCATTCCACCTCCATTGAACCTCAAAGAAGGTTGAACCCCAACCTTCAAGAGGTTGTGAAGAAAGAAATTTTGAAACTACGTGAGGCGGGCATCATCTATGCTATCTTCGATAGCAAATGGGTTAGCCCGGTTCATGTAGTTCCAAAGAAGGGTGGGAGGACCATAATCAAGGATGAAAAGGGAGAGGAAATCTCTACCCGGACGGTGACCGGGTGGAGAATGTGCATTGATTATAGGAGATTGAACAAAAACACCAAGAAAGATCATTTTCCTCTCCCTTTCATGGACCAAATGCTTGAAAGGCTTTCTAACCATGATTTCTTTTGTTTCTTGGATGGGTATTCCAGACTTTTCCAAATCCCTATCCATCCAAGTGATCAAGAGAAAACTACTTTCACATGTCCATATGGGAAATTTGCATGCCGAAGAATGCCATTCGGATTATGCAATGTTCCCTCTATTTTTCAAAGATGCATGACTTCCATTTTCTCTAAGATGCTTGAAAAAGAAATTGAGGTTTTCATTGATTTTAGTGTTGGTGGCTCGTCTTTTGACACTTGTCTTTTTAACCTTGAAAAAGTTTTGAAAAGGTGTCAAGAGACGAGTTTGGTCTTAAATTGGGAAAAGTGCCATTTTATGGTTGAGGAGGGCATTGTCCTCGGCCATAAGGTTTCAAAAAATGGCATTGAAGTAGATTCGGCCAAGGTTTCGGTGATTGAAAACTTGCCCCCTCCTACTTCCATCACGGGGCTACGAGCTTTTCTTGGGCATGCCGATTTTTACCTGAGGTTTATCAAAGATTTTTCTTCAATCGCCAAACCCTTGACCGAATTACTCAAAAAGAGGTTTTTTTTTACTTCAATGAGGCTTGCTTTGAGGCGTTTCGTAAGCTCAAGGAAGCTCTCATTTATTCTCCCATTGTGCAAGCTCCGGATTGGAGCTTGCCTTTTGAGCTAATGTGCGATGCTAGTGACTTTGCAGTAGGTGTCGTTCTTAGTTAAAAGAAACAAGGAAAATCATGTGTCATCTACTACGCAAGTAGGACTCTAGATGAGGCTCAAAGGAATTACACAACAACGGAGAAAGAGATGTTAGCGGTAGTGTTTGCATTCGATAAGTTTCGGTACTATCTCATATGCTCAAAAGTTATTGTGTACACGGATCACATCGCGGTGCGGTATCTCATGACCAAGAAAGAAGCAAAGCCTTGCTTGATCCGTTGGGTTCTCTCTCTCCAAGACTTTCACATGGAAAGGAGGGACAAAAAAGGAGCAGAGAACTATGTAGCGGATCATTTGTCTAGGCTACCATTTGAGAACAAGGAGGATGTACCAATTAATGATGAGATAGGATTCGAGGCTCTCATGGCTTTGGTGTCAACTTCTACCCCTTGGTACGCGGATATAGCCAACTATCTTGCGTGTGGAGTCATTTCCCCGGAGTACTCTTCTCAACAAAAGAAGAAGTTTTTCAAGGAAGTGAGAAAATACTTTTGGAATGACCCATACCTATTCAAGCAATGTGGAGATGACCTTTATCGCAAGTGTATCCCAGATCATGAAATTTAAGGTGTTCTTGAGCATTGCCACTCACTACTATGTGGAGGACATGGTGGTGTTGACAAAATAGTGGCAAAAATCTCTCAATCTTTATTGTGGTGGCCGACGATGCATAGAGACGCCCACCAATTTGTTGTGAAATGTGATAGATGTCAAAGGAGCGGAGGCATTACCAAGAGGGACTAAATGCCCCAACAAAGTGTTTTAGAAGTTGAACCCTTCGATGTTTGGGGGGTGGATTTTATGGGGCGTTTTGTTTCTTCTTGTGGGAATCTATATATCTTGGTAGCGGTCGATTATGTGACGAAATGGATTGAAGCCATATCCTCACCTACCAATGATCACAAGGTTGTGCTTAAGCTTCTAAAGAAGATCATTTTTCCTAGGTTTGGAGTTCCGAGGGTGCTAATTAGTGATGGAGGCTCCTATTTCGCCAAAAAGCAATTTGATGCTCTTCTCAAGAGGTATGGCGTTCATCACAAGGCTGGATTACCTTACAACCCTCAAACTCAAGGACAAGTGGAGGTCTCGAATCGTGAAATCAAAAATCTTCTTGAAAGGATGGTGAACAAATCAAGGAAAGATTGGTCTCTCAAACTTGATGACACACTATGGGCTCTTAGGACGGCGTACAAGACTCCAATCGACACGACCCCCTATAGGTTGGTCTATAGAAAGGCTTGTCACTTGCCGGTTGAGTTAGAATATAAGGCTCGGTGGGCCATCAAAGAGCTCAATATGGATTTATCGTTGGCCGGTGAGAAGAGATTGCTTAAGCTCAATGAACTTGAAGAGCTTAGAGATGATGCTTATGAGAGCTCAAGGTTATATAAGGAGAAGACCAAAAAGTGGCATGACCAACATATTCAAAACAAGAACTTTAAGGTTGGAGACAAGGTTTTGCTTTTCAACTCAAGGCTTCGTTTGTTTCCGGGTAAACTCAAATCAAAGTGGTCGGGTCCTTTTGTGATATCAAAGACTACTCGTTATGGCTCCTTTGAGTTAGATGCGGATGGTAACAAGTTTATGGTTAATGGTCATCGTTTAAAGCATTACTTTTGCAAGGAATAAGTTGGTATCATCGAATGTATAATGCTTGATCCTTTGGATCCCAAGCCTCCTACTTGAAGAATTTTTCTCATGGTCAAGCTAGTGACCTCATAAGGAAGCGTTTCTCGGGAGGCAACCCGAGTCTCTAACCCTTTTCTTTTTCCTCCTTTCTTGATGCTTTGTTATTTTCCTATCTACAATGTTGGATTGTCGGATTTTTGAATTTTGATTGTGTTGGAATTTTTGGTATGCTTTTCGTTAGCATGATGGTATGGTGTTTTGTGTGTTTTGAAGAGGGGTGTTTGTGCATATTATGTTGCAAAATGGCATTTTTTTGAAAAAGCTAGGTGGTTCGACCAAACTCCCTGAAGGTTTAGTCGAACCTTTTGAAAGGTTTGCCCGAACCTTATTGAGTTCGGTCGCACCTCCTCTAGAACCTTAAGTTGAAAACTTTCTTCCAGAACTGCAGAAATTCGTATTCTAGTGTAGGTTCGACCGAACCTAGGTTCGCCCAAACATAGATTTGTTCGGTCGCACCTGCTCTGGAATCAAAACTTGAAAACTTTCTGCCTTTTATGCAAATTTCGAGTTAGAGAGAAGGTTCGACCGAAACCTTGAGCAAGTTTGGTCGAACTTACCCATAGTTCGACTGAACTTACCCATGGTTCGGCCGAACCTTTATCGATTTTTTAAAAAAAATACGGGGGCTGCTATTCTTCTCCATTTCATTTCATTCGACCCCCTCTCTCTCTATTCTCCTCCTTCTCACTCTAACCTCCATTGCAACCCCCTCCTACAACCTCAAACCTCCTTTAAAATCACTCTAATCTCCTCTTTTTCTCACTTATTTTCCATCCTCTACTCCATTTCTACAATCTCCACCAAAAATTCCTCACAAAAATCCCATCTTTTCATTTCCCCCAATTTCTAGGGTTTAAGTGTTTTGGTGTTTTTGGGTTTCTACTCACTTACAATCAATTGTGGTATGGTTTTCTTAACTTTTGCAAGTCAATTTCTTCAATTTCTCATAGTTATACCATGTTCTGCATGTTTAAATATGAATTGTGGTACTCTTGAAATTGTTAGTAATAACTTGCTTGTTTCTTGTGGTTGTTTGAATTTACATGTTGCAATTGATTTGTAATTGATAGTAGAACATGTTATTTTCATGATTATGCATGTATACCTTGGTTTTGTTTGATCTCAATGTCTTTGCTTAAAAATGTTGATTTCATGCTAGATGTTCATGCTACTATTTGGTGATTGAGGAATTCATGAATTGGATGTTGTTGGAGAATGATTCTTGTTGTTTTTGGTTTGATTTTGATGGTTTGGTGAATGATGATCACATAATTAGGAGACATCATGCCAAATTTCACCTAGACTTTGTTAGGACTTTTATATGAATGTTATAGGATTTCTTGCCCATGCCTTGGTTTAAATGTGTTCATTTATGCCTTGAATTGTATTGTTGTCATCCTTTATATCTATTTCACAACTCAAGGCAACTACTTTCACGCATACACTTTTACCGTGGCTAGCTTCTTATGACATCTCTTATCAGATTTTCCTAATAATAGCTCTTGGTAATTTTGTAGAATCATGGTTTTCGAGAAGAGCAAGTCAAAGAGGAAGAGAGTGGGTGAATCTTCTTCAACAACTTTCCCGCCTCCTCTCAGCATCAATGATCATAGCATAATTGCTCCGAATGAGCATTTTTGGGACGTCTACAAAGCCCCCATCAATCGTCCCATCCGTTGAACACGGTTCTTTTGTCCTACCACATTGCAAAAGCTCGGTATCTTGGATGAAGTAGTCCGGTTAGCACAGAATTTTTGTTAGGGCGACTTCATATATCTTCACGCTCATACCTATGAGTGAGTGACTTTGGAATTCCTTGCCTCTCTTCGCAAGGAAGTCATTGAGCCGGAATTTAATGATGAGGAGCCTCAACTTGTGATACATTTCCGCATGTTCAATGAGGATCACTCCTTCACCAAGAGTGATCTAAACGAGATTTTCCATTGGCATGCGACCGGGCTAGATCATCCATGCAAGATGACATCCACTCATCGAATCCCCTACAACGAGCAAGAATGGTGGAGGAGCATATCCACCAGGGATAGTTTTCGGACCAACACATCTAAGGTCAACAACATCATCCACATAGCCTTGAGATATTTTGCCCGGCTCCTCCAATATGTCGTGTTCTTCAAAGCAAACCTCGGCTCAATGGTTAAGGATGAGGTTGCTTGTCTATTCTTGGCCGACAACCCTCAGCGCCTTAAGTTCCAATGCTCTTCCACCTTCATTTAAAGGCTTTTGTATACTAGGGACAACCGTCTTGGTGACGACATTTTTATGGGGGGCATGATCACTATCATTGCCCTCTCCTTGAAAGATGGAGCTTACAAGGAGAAAAAAGAAATGCTCCCCTTTGTGCACCAAACTCGAGAGGAAGTTACCGACGAGTTCCCTCCCTACTCTCTCTCCCTTAGTGCTCTCCGTCACAACCGCTTCATCAACTACTCGACAAGCAAGCGCAAATTCATCCTCTTAGTGGACAAAGAGGTTGAATGGTGTGTCCTTCCGGACCCATCCCTCACTACGGTGGACCACTCCTCTCCTCTCAAATGGAAGATCCCCCGTCAGCACATCCCCGATGAATTAAGACGAACAAGAGCCCGGGGTGCAATTCCTCATCCTCCACCGGTCCACCTCCAGGAGCAAACCGTTCCCCCCCCCTTAGTGGGGAAGGTGAGGCATCTTCCTCTTCGTCCTTTCCTCCTTTTGATATGAATGCCCTCCGTAGTACCCTCGAGGATATTCGTCGGGATAACCAAGCTTCCATTGAACAATGGGGGTACTACGGGAGGATGAATTATGATAACATTGTACAAGCGGACATCCAAGCGCCCTATGTTAACTACCCCTACCACCCCCCTCAAGAGGGTCCGGTTCCACATTGGGACCCCTATGACCCCAACAACCCTACCCCCAACGTCTACCCCTATTGGAAAGGTCCCATCGACCCTTCTCAACGCATTGGCACCCCACCTTATGATCCTTATCGCTCGGGTGGGTGTGATCCGGCTTATGATCCGGCTCGCACAACCACCCCAAACCCTTTTGATGGTGGATGGGGTGACCAGGGGTGGCCCTCTGAGCACTTTAACCAACCCTTCCACCCACTTATGGACACTCCCGAGTTCAATTTTGAGAACCCCCCTCAATCTAGAGGGCAAGGGGACAGGACCCCATGATGAGGGTTCCCTTCCTTCCCCCCGGAACTTATAACTTTTAACTTTTGCTCGGGACGTGCAAAAGACTAGTGTGGGGGAGGATGTTCCTTTTGGGTTAGTTGAAGTGTACATAGGAGGGGAGGGTAGTGTGGTAGGGTAATGGCTTGTACATGAGGAGGACTATTGAGGATTGTGGCCTTGTTGTAGTTGATGATGTTGTGATGATGTTGATGATGTTGTGATGGTGATGTGATGATGATGATGGTGATGTTTTGATGATATTTTTATGATGATTTTTGCTGATTTCTAATGATTCTTGAGCTTTGTGTAGGCGATGATGCTCCCAAGAAAAAAATCCAAAATTCCCTTAATCCAAACTTTGTAGATAACTTTTTATTTAATTTTCTTTTTATCTATAACTTTAGTTTTTTTCTTTGGTTTCTAACTCTTTTCTCTTTTTCTTGTTTTGTCATAGTTTCTTTTGTTTTGGCTCACCTTTCTTGAAGCTTAAAGGCAGAAACGAAGGAAGTTAAGGAGCAACACAAGCTCCCTTGGTGAGATTATATGAATTATCTTGTCTTCCATTTCAAGCGGCATTTGGTGAGACCTTTCCTCTCTTTTATTTGCTCTTTCTTTGAGTGTTTAGTCTAGGTTAGCTTAAGAAGAAGTTGAATGGTTCTAGGATGTTTGCTTTTGGTTCTAAGGAACCTGGGATCGTTGATGTTGTTATCGAACGATCACTTATATGACGATTGGGATTTAATTGAATTATATGCCTCGGATGTGAACCTTTTTGATTTCTTCCTCTTTCTTTTGTTTTGTTTTCCCCTTTTTGTGTTACAAGCATAATATGACAATTTGAAATGATTTTTAATGTGTAATTTGCTCACTCTTTTGGATTAGTTTGCCTCGATGTGTCTTTGAATGCTTATCTTCCTAGTTGATGAGGGTTTGCACAGTTTGAGAATGCTTTGGGTTGAGTTAGACACATTGTAAGCTAAGGTAGCTGTAGGCGTCGCTCGAAGTGCGCCTACGTTGAAAGCATGTTGTGAATATGCTTGGCACTAATAGGAAGTGGGAATTGACATACGATTGGGGACACGATTAGGAACAAGGAAAGTAGGGAGCCGCCAACAAGTTTTTAAGGAACTTGTAAACCGTTCACGGATCATAAAAGACAACCACGATAAAAGGACAACGAAGGCAACAACGATTGACCCGTGAAGGTTACACCCCCTTCATAATCCATGAGATTACTAACTCCATATGGTTCGGAACCACGAAAGGAGGATCGGGGATGATGGTACGAAGTGAGTCATAGAGTCACAATCGCCCGTATTGGCCTCTACTCGATTCTTATAGTGAAAAGCATTCCTGTGATCTCAAAGGCATACAAACAAAATATTCAATTTGCTCCAAACTATTATTAGGCTAAATTGGTTGAATATTAATGCAACACATAATTTTAAAATATTTGTGACCACTTGATTAAACAACAAGATTAAAAAGGAACCTAAACCGGTTGTCCAAATTATCTTATTAGGCGTGATTTTCAATTACATATTCCCTTTAAACATGCAATATGGTGATCAATAAATATAATAGAACAAACATTAATATTGGAAGCAATTTAACCATAATTCCAACAATATAAAATCGTTAGATAAATAATAGAAATAAAAGGAACATGATACTTACTTTGATTCTGTTTGTTTGCAACTACAAAATAATAAACGAGTTAGTAACTTCAAGAAAATAATAAAACAATAACTAAATTAAATTAAATAAAGTAGAAATGATTTTGGGGCCAAACCCTCAAACAGTGCTACCTTTCACGCCTTGGTTTAAGGATGGAACCACGAGTAAAGTATGGACTCCTTTGAGTACTTGAAGAAGGAATTTTGAAATGAGAAGGGTAGGCTAGTGTTTAGGTTAAAGCATAGAAGAGAGAGAAATAAACTCGAGAATTAATTGCTGCCCCGTACATCAGAAATGAGGGGGTATTTATAGGGAAAATGTGCTGAGGGAGCACACGGAACCCTAAAATGATAAAAATCCTAAAAAAGTATCTCGTGACACGGCAAACTGTACCGTGACACGAGAAGTCCCACCGTTAGACGGCAAACTTTCCCGTGACACGGTACATTTTTAGTGTGACACGGGAAATTTTCAGAAAACGGGAAAGAAAACGCGTTAAGGGTTTACGCGGAAAAGACACGAAATGTCCTGTGTCACGGCAGACTTCCCGTGTCAATGGAAATCCCACCGTCAGACGGGAAGGATTCCCGTGACACGGTGGCTGTCTACCGTGGCGCGGGAATTTCCAGCCCACTTTTCCGTCTAAATACATTTTTAACCCTAATTTCATTCGACATTTTATGTGCCGATTGATAATTTTAGGCCTTTTCTGACTTATTATTATTTGGGCTAAAATAAGAAAATAATTAAATAGAAATAAACAAAATGTTCAGGCAAAAAATAAAAAGGGTTTGGGCTAAAATTAAATAATAAGCTTGGGCTGAAATAAAAACTATGCTTTTACCAAACATCAAGACCAATCCATGGACCGTTAAAAAATATGAATTTAATTAAATACGATTTTTTAAGCACTCTCGGGATTAAATACTAAACCCGACCAATAGTGGCGGTGAAAGGTTGTTCATCATCGGGTTTGGTTTTGGGGAGACATTTTTAGGTGTCTACAGAAGCCCCCACTTTGACTAAGTTTGTAGAAACGTCAGTTTCGAAAAACGATAGTCAAAGTAGCCGATAGGGACGGAGAATGATTTATGACGTTTTGCGATCCTAAATCATTCTTTATACACCAATACCTACAGAAAAATGTTAGTTCTACAAATAAAAGAGTAAAAGGATAGAATACGTATCTGGCACCAGTGTATCGGTGACAAACGAATTTGGCAGCTTCCTATGCTTGAAGGAATCCACTGAGTGGCGTTTGTTGAAACGTTTTTCATGCTTGAGGAAAGCCGATTGAAGAGTTTGGTAATTTTCTAAGCCTGAAGAAACCTACCGGATGACACTTTCCATGCTTGAGGAAAGTCGACGTATGAATTTGGTGTCATTCTATGCTTGAATAATTCCACCGATAATGCCTTCCATGCTTGAGGAAAGCCGACAAAGGAATTTGGCGGTTTTCTATACTTGAAGAAAAAATCCACCGATAACGCTTTCCATGCTTGAGGAAAGCCGACTTGGCGGTTTTCTATACTTGAAGAAAAATCCACCGATAACGCTTTCCATGCTTGAGGAAAGCCGACTTGGCGGTTTTCTATACTTGAAGAAAAATCCACCGATAACGCTTTCCATGCTTGAGGGAAAGCCGACTTGGCGGTTTTCTATACTTGAAGAAAAATCCACCGATAATGCTTTCCAAGCCTGAGGAAAGCTGATGATTGCTAAAATTTGCAAGTGTATGATGGTTCGATTATCCCCGAACGTGGGCCGTAGATGATTCACACCTTTAAGTCGATTATGCGACCATATTAGGTGCTTAAAATGCCGAAAAATTGACTTTGATGTTGGCTAGGGGTAAAATGGTAATTTTAGTCCCCTTTAAGTATCAATTACAATTTTTCGCGTAATTCCAGTAAAAAAATAATTGTCCAATTTACGTAAAAAAATCGTGCAACCTTAGTCAAAATGTCAGGAATATTCGCAAATAACTACAAAAAGTCACCGTGTCACAAAAAATATTCCCGTGACACGGTACGGATCCCCATCACGCGAAGCTGCTTCCCGTGACGCGACAAGGGGGTCCCGTGGCGCGGGAATCTAGTGGCTGAAAAAACGGTCAAATGGCATCTTTGACCAGTCAAAGCTTGTGCACCACACAAAATCTGACCGTTACGTGGGAACGGGGTCCGTTGCACGGGATTTTTTTGTTTTAAATATCACACATTTTCCTCATTTTCCTCATCCCATATTCCTCTTTCTCGTCCGATTTTCACCTAAAAGCTCGAAATTTATTTATTTTTTGCTCGGTTTGCCGTGTCTCGACGACTTCTCACCGGCGCTCGGAGATCTTTCCCGTCAGGCGGCCTTCATCACGCGTATGAAAAGATAATTTCTTAGCAGTTTCGAGCGCTTTTGCTATAAAATAGGACATGTATATTCATGATATGCATAATTACGAAACACAAAATAATTTAGAATTTCATATTTCAATAATTATGTCTCAGAATTTTTATAATACATTGCGCGACTGGTCTTATTCTTTGATTAATGCTGACAAAAGAGAGTTAGAATTATTTCATGTCAGGGGTTTGCTAGCCCTGCGACATGTAGCTATTGAACATGATTTTCTTAGGGCAGCATTAGATTATTGGAGTCCAGAAACACACTATTTTAAATTTGATTATGACGAAATATGTCCCCTGCCGGAGGAATTCGGTGCAATTTTTGGATTTCCTACTAGAAATCTTATTGCCATGCCTAACCTACGTGTATATTATTACCAAGATTTTGAACGTCATCTGAATCTAACAAATCCAGATTTAAATAGAATTGTGTGTGGTAATAAGGTAGACTTAGAAAAACTTGCAAATTTATATTTTAATCGCCCTATCTCTGAGTCTTATCATGTATATCGTAGAAGGGCATATATTTTTTGCATGTTTAGCAAGATTTTATTTGCAAACGGTAGGGTAGGACATGCTTGTCTAGCGTTCGTGCTTGAACATGTCGAATCTAGAAGATCTCCTATGCCGACGTGCAATGGAGAAACATTTCGTGGCCTTGACGAAGAAAAAGCTGACCAGAAAGTCATCAGGAAGGGCTCTCTGGTATTGTTGTAGGTAAAAATACGCTCCGAGTAAACCCCCTGACACAAAACAGGCACCGTGTCACGGTGGATGTCTGGCGTGACACGTAGAAACCTGTCGTGTCACGGGAATCTGCATTTTTTTTTACGACTGATTTTTTTTCTTTTTTTCAGATTTGGTTGATGGAGCGTTTAAAATTATTTGAAGCCCCCGACGATGTTGAAAAATATGGCCCAAACGACCTAGTCCGCAGGAAAAAGAATTACTCTGCGAACATGTCGTATGAAGATTGGAAAAATTTCTTTGCAAAGAGGGAATTTTCCATTCGTTGGGTGGTGCCTTGGTGGAGGCTTACTAGGATGGTTGGCACGAATGATACTACATATTGTCGTGTTCCTAGTATCTCAAAACTGACCTTTTATTTCCCTTCTTGACTGATGCGGCAGTATGGACTTGAACAAGTAGTTCCACGCTATAACGATAGTCCTCGTGAAGTATCGTTGCATGAAAGTAACGTTCATAAGTACGAGACTTATTTGATTGGAAGACCTTTGTGGACCATTTCTGCAAGTGACCAAGCTCCTCCTCCTTTATCTAGTGCATACAAGGCATGGTTGAACCCTAAAAGTAGGAGGGAACGATTCGGATCACGCAAGTCTGATGTGAAGAGTCGTCTTGGAAATAAGAAAGCCCCTCCTAAAGATCGTCTAGGTCCGAGAACACAAGGGATTGAGTTTAAGACTCCCATTATGCCAAGAAAGAAGAATTATGTGAAAGGGAAGGGTAAAGAAAAGATTGTCTATAGGGAGAAACAACCGAAGAATTTCAAGAAAGGTGGAAGGGGTGAAAGTTCGACTAGGGGTGTGACGGTTCGGGCTAGGAAAGACACATTAATGGTGAAGGCCGACCTAGTTGACCAAGAGAAGGATGTTCCTAAAGTGAAGAGAGATTAGATCAATAGTGCTTTGCTTTTTAAGATTTATAATTTTTATTTAAAATAAGGCATATGATGCCAATAATTGTAGTCACATTTATTTTAATAATAATAATAGCATATTTATTTCAGCCTTAAAAATAAAAAATTACAATGACTTTTATTTTTTATTATTTATCCGAGTCAAGGAGTCGGACGCAATGAAAGAACGAAAATAAAAAAACTCGAACAAACAGTGAATTCGCAATGAATGTGTCACTAAAATAATATCGGAAAACCTGAAATTCCACCGTGTCACGGTGAAAAATCCCGTGACACGTTACAAATTCCCGCGTCACGGCAATTATTTTTTTTCACTCAGGTCCACCGCGCCACGGTGAACTGTACCGTGACACGGTGGAATGTCCCGTGTCGCGGCAAAACACCCTTTTTTTTTTAACGTGACCCAATGCTGAACTAACGCGCATATTTTATCAACAGAGGGAGGATTTTTATTTTTTAAAGTTGTCGGGCCCCCTTGAGGGGTTGCCTACGTATCCTTAAAAGGAATCAGGCCAAACGTAGCTCTATTGGGTCATGAACCCATGCGACTAGGCATAGAATTTCTTGAATTGATCCAAGTTGGTTAAATTGTGGAAGCCGTTACCGTCCATGTCTACCAATTGTGCCGCTCCGCTAGACAGGATGGCTTTAACAATGTACGGGCCTGACCAATTAGGTCTGAATTTTCCTCTTGGATCTAACACGTTTTTACGAAGTGCCTTAAGCACGAGGTCACCCTCTTTGATGTTCCTAGTCTTGACTTTTTTATTAAAATGTCGTGCCATACGCTGTTGGTAGGTTTGGACATGATGCAAAGCTGCCAAGCGTTTTTCATCAAGTAAGACTAGTTCATAATATCTTGCTCTAATCTAGTCGACTTTATCTAATTGGCTTTCCAATGCAATTCGAAGAGAAGGGATTTCGAGTTCTATTGGTTGTACAGCTTCAACTCCGTAGACCAAAGAGAAAGGAGTAGCCCCCGTTAATGTACGAACAGAGGTTCGATATCCCCAAAGGGCGAAATGTAGCTTACTTGGCCAATCCTTGTAATTTTCTGTCATCTTTTTTATGATAGTTTTCACATTTTTGTTGGCCGATTCGACAGCACCATTTGTTTGTGGTCTGTAAGGTGAAGATCTGTGATGCTTGATATGATATTTTTGTAATAACTTCGCACATTCGGCTTGGAAATGTGTTCCATTATCACTGATCATCTCATGTGGTACCCCATAGCAGCATATGATATTTTTCACGATGAATTGAGCTACGTGTTTCGCCGTAATCTTAGCATATGAGGCAGCTTCGACCCATTTGGTGAAATAGTCGATCGCTACGAGGATGAATTCATGCCCCCCTTGTCTAGGTGGTGTTATTTTTCCAATGATGTCGATGCCCCAAGTGGAGAAAGGCCATGTAGAAGTATATGTGTAGAGAAGCGAAGGTGGAACATGCTGTAAATTCGCGTAGACTTGACACTTCATACATTTCTTGACGTATTCGTGACAATCTCTCTCCATAGTAGTCCAATAGTAACCTTGTCGTTGAATCTTTTGGACTAACATCTTTGCATTCATGTGCGTTCCACATATACCGGCATGAAGGTTTTCCATGGTTTTATGTGCTTCTTTCTTGGCTATGCATAAGAGATTTCTCCCCATTACAGTTCTCTTGTGGAGTTCTCCCCTGATGAGCACATACTGTGAGGCCAGGAGCCTCAAAGCACGGCGTGCCCTTTTATCAGTATTAGGAGGGTATTCTCCTCTTGTCACATAATTAAGGATATCTGTATACCATGGCTCTTCATCTTCTTCTTGTGGTTCTTGTTCATCGTCAAGTGCGTGAACATAAGCCGGCTCATATCTTCTTTCTATGGTCAGTTGCATTCTGATTGTATTAGTTGGAATTTGCACCATTGATGCTGATTTAGCTAGTGCGTCGGCGAATTGGTTTTCTTCTCTTGGGAAATACGTATATTCCACTTCATCTAGTTGCTCCGTGAGAGTTTCTAAATGAGCTTGATACGTAGCGAGACTTTCACTTCTCACTTTCCATCCTTTGGAGATTTGGTTAATGATTAGTGAAGAATCACAGTAAATTCTAAGTTTCTTAATTCCCAAGGCGACAGCTGTTTCTAACCCCAAAATGCATGCTTCATATTCTGCGGCATTGTTGGTGACATCAAAGTCGAGCTTCATGGAAATTGGGATGTGCTCTTCATTGGGTGATACGAGTAAGACTCCTACACCACATCCTTTTTGGTTTGAAGCTCCATCGAAATAGAGCGTCCAGCTATCATCTTCGGTCATGAGTAAATCTTCGTCAGGGAAATCGTACTCATCTTCTTCTTTTTCAACTTCTTCTATCGGAAAGTCTGCTAAGAAGTCAGAAACCGCAGAACCTTTGTTGGCTTTTTGTGGTATAAATCTCAAGTCAAACTGAGCAAGATTGACTATCCACCTTGATAATCTGCCATTGAGTTTCGCTTTTTCGAACAAGCATTTGAGAGGATCCATCATAGACACGAAATGCACCGTATGAGTGAGCATGTAATGTCTTAGTTTTTGTGCGGCCCACACAAGTGCGAGACATTTTTGGCAATCATCATCCCATGTGACTGGGACATTTTTCTTGAGCTTCTTGAATATAAGTTCACATATCGTTGTGAGCTTTGATATGAACCTACTTATATACTACAACCTTCCAATGAAACCTCGAATCTCCTTCTCATTTTTGGGCGGTGGCATAGCCATGATCGCCTTTACTTTTGTAGGATCTATTTCAATCCCTCGAGAACTGATCACGTATCCAAGTAATTTACCTGATGTGACTCCGAATGCACAGTTTGCTGGATTTAATCTCATGTTGTACTTGCGGAGTCTTTCAAAGAACTTGCGAAGTGTAATAATATGGCCTAGGCGATCTTTAGACTTGACGATCAAATCATCGACATAAACCTCCACCTCTTTGTGCATCATGTCATGTAACAACGCTGTAGCTGCTCTTTGGTAGGTGGCACTCGCGTTTTTCAACCCGAATGGCATTACCGTATAGCAATATGTACCCCATTGCGTGATGAATGTGGTTTTCTCCATGTCTTCTTCGGCCATCAATACCTGATTATATCCGGCGTAACCATCCATGAATGATAGGAGTGCATGGTTTGCTGTGTTATCGACCAGAATGTCAATGTGAGGTAGAGGGAACCCATCTTTTGGGCTTGCTTTATTAAGATCCCTGTAATCAACACACATTCTAACCCTTCCATCCTTCTTTGGAACTAGAACCACATTTGCTATCTACTCTGGATATTTGGATACTATGATGAAACCTGCGGCCAACTGCTTCTTGATTTCTTCCTTGATTTTGAGAGCCACATCCAGTTTCTTACGGCGCAGCTTATGATTGATAGGCTTCATACCTGGAATGAGTGGTATCGTATGCTGAGCTATATCCTTGTCAATTCCTGGCATATCTTGGTATGACCAAGCAAATACATCAACAAATTCACTAAGCAAGTTAATTAGCTCTTTGCGTTCATCTTGATTTAGTGTTAATCAAATTTTTACTTCTTTAACAGTTGTATCATTGGAAATGTTAACTGTTTCTGTATCTTCGATATTTGCTGTTTTATTTTCGTGTTCTTCCATTGCTTTTATTATTTCTTTGTCATTTTTATCATTAGCAAAGCAATATTGATCAAGGCTAGGGGAATGACACGCATCGTAAGCAAAGGTACTCATTGTATTGAATTCATTGGCTAATACATCAAGAGGGGTAAGGTCGGGTGCGACCTCACCGGAATTATTAGGACTAGAAAGAGAGGACTCAACAAGAGACTCAGGGTTGAACTCTATAGCAGAAAGAGGGTCGGCCTCAGACTCTAAAGACTCGTCTACAGACTTAGACTTAGACTCGGACTCGGACCTAGACGACTCAGACTCATCAAACATAGGACCCTCGCCAGCGGTTATTTCCAACTTCTCTCCACTTGGCGTAGTGATCCTTAATGTCTTGCGCCATCCCCTTGAAATGTTGTCAGCTTGGACAATTAACTCGGAGGGGTCAAAATCCTTGTTTGCTATGACAGCTTGAACGAGTTCGGAGTTATCATTGCAGATGGACTTAGACTCATTCTTTTCCATTCCAAAAAGTAGGTTGATGCCTAGATCATTAGATTTCGGGCTAGCTGGCTTCTCGGTTGTGAAGAGCTCTTCGTCTTCATTAACAAAGGCACAATCGAGGAACATCTCGAATCCTGGTTCACGGATCCCATCATGGACGAATGGTTCAGGGAATTCATAGCATGGGAAGTCTTCCCCTTCTTTGATGTACTGGCCATTGAGGGTGAACGGATATGGATCCATGGCCATTTCCGTCTTCGTGATTCGAGCATTATTGCGAGCTTTCATCTTCAATAAAGCTTGTTTCACATCTTCTTTTCTTGGCTTGAATCCCAAGCCAAAAGTGTCCTTCTTGAGTGCACCAGGATGGCCCCAAGATTCAGCCATTTTCTTCTTGAGTCCAAGGGTCATTCCAGGGAAATGACCTTGCTTCTTCAGAATGGCATTGATATTGGTGTTTGAATAGGGATCGAAGTCGAGATGGTACTTTTCCTCCTCTTCAATCACGAGAACATCATCTAGTGAAAACCCCCAAAGATCTTCATCTTCTTCGTCATGTTCAACATGGACGATAGGAGTGTCAATAACTTGAATGTGCATAGGAGAAGCATCAATAGTAATTGGAACCCCTCCAACTATGGCTTTCACTTTCTGGTGTAGCGATGATGGAATCGCCTTTAGCTCATGAAGCCAAGGGCATCCTAACAACAGATTGAAAGAAGCCGTAATGTCCACCACTTGAAACTTAGTGCGACGTTCAATGGCCCCAGTAGTTATGTTCAGTATGATAGTACCCACGGCTTGACGACGAGTATTATCATAAGCGCGAATCCCTTGAGTGGAGGGAGTCAGTTCTTCATTCTTTATGCCCAACTTCTTTGCAGTACGGAGTGGTCACACATTGATTGCAGAGCCATTATCAACCAGGATCACAGGAACATTCATCTGCCTACACACCACAGTGAGGTGTAAGGCCTTATTATGTTGGTCCTCTTCCGGGGGCAGATCCTTGTCAGAAAACGAAATTAGATTACTAGTACTTGGCAATTCAGTAGTGAGAAAGTTGACCAGTTCTTGAGGAGTCATGTCATCATCAACTCCTATTTTCACCAGAGCATTCATCACAGCCTTTCGATGCTCGTGGGAAGTGGCCAAAAGCTTCCATACATTCATCTCCACATTGGTCTTTTGCAGTTGTTTGACCACATCGTTGTTCACAGGGTCAATGGGATCAACTATCGGATGCGATTGTGGTGGAAATGGAGGTGGATTAGGTTGTTGCAACCGTCCACTTCTGGTGAGAACCTTGACCTCAAAGTCCCCCCTAACATCTTCACTTGTGCCAAGAGATGAGCAGGCTATATCCTTGAGATAGACGTCTTCATCGTCACTATCCAAAATTCCATTCACTTCTTCAGAACTCGAGACAAATACAACTTCTGGCAAAGGTTCATTCACAGGTTAAATGAGTATCGACGGATCAAAGGAGGCTTCATCTCCCGTGATAGCCAAAGCATCAGAAAGGGGACCTTGTTGAATGTTAGGCTTCTTGCCCCCTGGAGGGACGGGAAGTTGATTAGCATCAATTAGGTCTTGGATTGCATCCTTCAACCTCCAGCACTTCTCGGTGTTATGACCCTTTCCTTGATGAAACTTTCAATAAGCATTGGGGTCATAGCTAGCGGTCCTATTCTCTGGTCGAGGTTCTGGAAATGGTCCAATTGGCATAATCAGTCCTTGACCATGCAAACGGTCATAAGCAGCATCATAAGTCATTCCCAAAGGCGTGTAAACCCTCCTTTGCCTTTGGAATCTTTGAGGAGGAGCATTATGGGCCAGCACTTCATTGATATTGCTATTTTTGGTAGCATTATTGAGCTTAGAAGACGAAGAAGAAGGAGTGTCATTCTTCTTGTTTTTTCAAGTGTTGTTATTATTGTTTCTACCAACAGACTTCATTAGTTTGTCCTAGATATTGATTCCAATATCGTATACAGCTTCAAAGGTACTCAGAGGCAGAAACTTCAAGTGTTGCTTATACTTATGAGTCAGATTGGCAATGAACAAGCGAACCATTTCTTTCTCCTTGGGGGGATCCACCAGGAGCGCAACTGTTTATCTCCACCTGCTTAAGTAAGTGGTGAAGCCTTCATTCTCTTTCTGTTTGAGAATGGAGAGTTCACGTTCAGAAGTCTTGGCCTGAATGTTACATTTGTAACGATTCATAAAGCTTTTAGCAACATCCTTCCAGGTCGCGACATGTTTGGATTCCAAAGAATAGAACCACTGTTGACAGGCATGCTTCAAGGAAAGAGGGAACACCGTAGGGAAGAGCGTCACATCTACTCCCTTAAGAGCCATGGTTGCAGAAAAAGCCTTCAAATGGAAAAGGGAATTATCAGTAAGATTGAATTTGGGAATGTCAGCAGTTGAAAATTTCTCAGGAAGCTTGTCTCTTATGGACGAAGAGATGACAGGCTGTTCCACATAAGTGAATTCTTCAGAAATTTTGCTCATCTGTTCCTTAATCTTGTCCATTGCAGCAGTAGTGACATTGTTTTGACTGTGTTGTTCCACCGTGCTGACTCTAGTGGTGAGTGTCTGCATCATGTTAGACAACCTTTCAATTGTCTTGTTGAGGTTCTTGATGTCTTCCTTAGTGGCCATTGGCTGAAAATAGACTGGAGATGGATCTTGTGGAGATGACTGAGGTGGTTTCCTTGTACGCCTCTTTGGTATAAGAGGTTGTTGAGGTATTGACTCAAACCGTAACAATCTACTCCTGCTTCTTGACCAAGTGGTGTGACACCAAAACAAACACACCTTTAATGACCAAACTTAACCTTAACCCATCCGGATTAAAAAGAAAAAAAAATAGAAAAAATAAAATGTTTTTTTTTTAAAAAAAAATCTATAATTTTGAAACTCTACTTGTTTATTTTTAAAAAAAAAATAAAAAAATATGGGAGCATACCATCCGACTTACTCCGAAAAAAAAACGACACAAAAACAAGACTTCCCTAAAATACGGTCAAAAAGTAGTGCACGACTTTAAAAAAAAGTGTGTGAACACGATATGTGAGTGATTAAGTGAAGTTATGGACGCGTTTTTTGACCGTACAACTAGACATGACACCAAACTGGACACAACCACCACATACGTACGCACAAAAATCGAAAAAAGGACTGACATGACACTTTTCCTGGGCACCGTTTCACGGTGCAGACTGTCGTGACACGGTGCAGTCTACCGTCAGACGGTAGAGAGCCCCGTGTCATAGCACTATTCACCGTGGCGCGGCAGAACATGACGTGACACGGTGTGCAGTTCCAGGTCAGTTTTGTGATTTTTCCAGATTATAACCGATTTTAGGTCCGTACTAATTAATATGTGAGAATAAAAACCCTCGGTCATTGTAGGGAATAATTTCAAGCCTTTAAAAATCCTACTAGCTTGAACCCCACTGTGATCATACACTAAAGTACGGTGGCGTCTAAAAGGGAAGAAGATAGAGCAAAAGAGTCGCCAACAAGTTTTTAAGGAACTTGTAAACCGTTCATAGGATGAAGGTTACACCCCTTAACGATCCAAGAGATCGTCAACTCCATAAGGTCATGAACCAAATAAGGGTTTGGGGATGAAGGTACAAATCCAACCTAAAAGAGATTGAACCTGCCCTAATAATAGGCCTCTACTTTATTCTGATCGTATTCATGTGCGCTTTTTAATTAACATGCAATCAATAGGTTTAACCCTAAACCTGTTTAATCTATGTTGGTTGAATATAATGCACAAATAAACTATTATTGGCGATCACTTGAATTATAATCATATTAATCCTAACAAGATTATTAATATCTTATTAAGCGTGATTACAAATACGAATTCCCTTTAAACATGCATAAAAGGTGATCAAGCAATTAAAAAATATAATATGTATCAAGCAACATAATAATAACCATCATCATAATAATCATGAATAAAATAATCATCATCAAAATAATAATAATAATAATAATAATAATAATAATAATAATAATAATAATAATAATAATAATAATAATAATAATAATATCAATATTCATAACAATTATAATCGTAATCATGTTCATGTTAATATTAAAGCATAATTAAAAGCAAGATCCTAGGCATGATACTAACAAGATTAATAACAAAACCTAGCATGGCACTAAGCAATAAAAATCAAATCCTTAGCCCTAACATGAATAAATATTAGAAAGAGAATAAAAGGCATCATAGCAATCATATTTAATATTAAAAATACCCTAGACATGATACTAGGAATATCATAATAACAATCTAAACATGATATCTACATCATAAATCAATTAATCAATTAAAGTACTTACTTTGATGCCTCGTACCTCTTTCTAATAACAAAATACACACGTTAGTAACTTCAAGGAAAATAATAATCAAGACAATTAAATTAAATAACTGAAAGAGAGATTTGGGACCAAACCCTCAGAAATTAAAACCTTTCACGTCTAGGGCGAAGGCAACTTCGAATATGGCTAGGTGTTTCTAGATCTTGCGAATGCGGAATTTTGTATGAAAAAGCAAGAAAGAATTGAAGAAAATAAAAAATGCTAAAGAATTATTGTTTGAGGAAAATTGATGAATGATAGATGTAGAAGATGATCGTAGATTGTAGATTGTCGGTTGTAGGTGAATGAAAACGGAGTTTTTGATACGATATTTATAGAGAAAATCAGCCAAAAAAGATAATTTAACAAAACAGAGTCTGACGATCGCAAAACAGGATTGGCGCCAACCTTGGCTAGCTGGCGCCAGGCAGCAGTGGCTAGCGCCAGGCGCCAATGGCTAACGCCTGGCGCCAAGCCTGGTTCCAGGCGCCACGGCCTGGTGTTGGACGCCAAACTGGATTTCAACGCGTTTTCGAAAATCTGATAAATTCCCGTACTGGAAGATAAAATAATATAATTTCTTCGAAAATGCCATTTGATCTTGATTAAAACTCTGAAAAGTCAACAAAGTCAACTTATCAATGCTAATTGAATTAGGAATGAAAAGAACCTTCTAGAAGATTTTAGAAGACTAAAACCATTAATAATTGCATTAGGAATGATAAATCATATTAGGCCCTCCCCTAGATCATTGGGCCGTACATAAAGCTCAAACCGGGCCCTGTTTAGTAAATTGGCCATAACTTCCTCAATATTCATTTAAATTGGGCTTATAATATATCGTTGGAAAGGTCTTTGCAAGTCCCATCCTATTACACTACTATTGGACCCATATCATGGACCAACCAAACTAGATTGGCTGTTTTCTTAAATTAAGTTTTCAAAAACAGAGAGAAGAGAAAAGAAATAAAAACTTTCCGAAACACTAGACTTTCCACACTTTCGTTTCATTCGATTATGATTCAACGTGAAAGGTACTCATCACCGGATTTGGTTTTGGGGAGACACAAATGGGTGTCTACAGAAGCCCCCTCTTTGACTGAGTTTGGAGAAACACAAGTTTCGAAAACAAAAGTCAAAGTATCGATAGGGACGGAGAATGATTCAGAACGTTCTGCGATCGTAAATCACTCTTGTAACGCCGATATCTGCAAAACTAGCGTTAGTTAAACAGATAGAAGAGTTAAGAAACGCGTATCTTGCACCGTCAAGCACACGTCTCTGAAAGTAACCGATTGTTGCTGCTTTACTGTTTTGATGACCTCCTGCAAGCTAGAGAATGCCATCCCGCTTGAAAACCGCTACGCCCGTAACTGCTTCCAAATTAGAAGATTTCTTCGCCTGAAACTATCCTCCCCGCAATGATAATATTCCGCGTCCAAGGGAATATCATCGAAGATTATTTCTCTCGAAACAATCCTCATCCGTATTAATAATATTTCGCGTCCAAGGGAATACTATCGAAGATTGCTTCTCTTGAAACAATCTTCAGCTGTTTGTGACAACTCTCCATAGTCTAGGGAACGCCACCTTGCTGTTTCGATGTTCACTCGTCTCTGAACAAAGAGCTTCGTTTTAATATGATCTTCTGAATGATGTGTCAACGCGTCTCTGAACGAAGAGTTTAATAATAGGATACCCACGCGTCTCTGAGCAAAAGATCTTGAAAATAGGAAATGTCCACGCGTCTCTGAACAAAAGAGCTTGAAAATAGGAAATGTCCATGCGTCTCTGAACAAAATAGCTTGAAAATAGGAAATGTCCACGCGTCTCTGAACAAAAGAGCTTGATGGAAATGTTCACGCGTCTCTGAACAATAGAGCTTTAGTACTTGAACGTTTGTTGCGATAATGTCTTGAAGAAAAAATTTCCGAAGACCAACGTTTGTCGATCTCTAAAGCTCGCCTGAACTTTATTCCGCTAAAACCAGTATATCGGTGTCTCCGTGATTAGGCGCTTTAAGCTAAGTGAGACGATCTTTCATCAGGTCGATCACTTATTGCAATTGTAATCAAAGTGACTACTTAATCATGTCAAATTGCTTATAGCGGCTAACTGGCGTACCAAGGAACCCGAAATTGCTGTATGAAGTCGAAATCACCTTTCTGGGAGGCTTCGAGCTCTGTCATTGCTGAAATTATTTTGGCGCCAGGCGTTGGAGTAGGGTCTTCCCTGTTCTGCTGCACCTGTATTTATTTTTTACTATAGAACTTTGCCAATTTCTTTAATTATCTTAGGGTTGACCTAAGGCTTAAAATTATCTTAGGGTTGACCTTAGGTTTTATGTTGCTTGACTCATCGACTTGACACGACTCAAGGTATAAACTTGACTCAATATGATTGATTGACTCGAGGTTGACTCGACTCGAAGTGTAATGACACATGTGACTCGTGACCCGTGTGTGCATTGTAATGTGATCGCGCGACTCGAAAATGCAAAAAGCAAAAATTTTCCGTCATTTTTGTGGAGGGTTACCGACTTTCTCCCAAAAAAGAAAGACGCGAAAAAGAAAGAAGCGAAGTTTGAAGATGCATGTTGAATGAGCTTAGTCAAATGTTGTTTTATACTATCTCTCAAGGTGCAAGGATTAATCCATCCTAGGCTATCTCAATGGTTGACTCAATGATGAAAGTATTTGGGTAACTTAGGCACGGAGGCTAAGCACTTCGTACTTCGTGATGCAATGATGAGTGATGTTGATATGACAAGGCATGCTTTAACGGTGTATTAAGATTTCATGACAAAGGGTTCCTAAGGGAAGTATATTTGGTCATGTATCTGTGCAGCGTGTGAAAGTGAGACTAAAGCTAGGCCGCAAGAGCTAAGTGTGTGGAAAGAATAATATTATTAAAAAGAGTCAAATGGTGGTGACTCTTAGGCTAGGTAAGCTAATGATGTAAGGATCAAGCCCCCAAGTCTAGCTCTAAATGAATACGGATGAGCATAGGATATCCCTTGATATGATCATGGTGCAAGTGTGTGAATGTGAATATGAATGCATTTTTATTACGGTCGCACCTCGATGTGAGGTTGCCTACGTAACCGTTAGGAATCAGGCCGAACGTAGCTCTAGCCGAACCTCGCACAAGTGTGTATACCTCAAAAAGGTCTTTTTAAGGGTTGTAATGTGGTTAGGCCAAAGGTTATAGAAAAAAGGGATAAAGCCTCAAGACCCTAGATAAGCCCCCAAGGTGTGCAACCTCGCTTTCGAATCTTTATATTTTTATGCTTGAGTTTCTACTCTTTTTTAGCTCTCTTTTATCTTTTGCTTTAGCATCTATTTTATTTTTATAAGCGTGGGCAATCCCGATCATGCGGCCTATCACTCACTTGGCATTCATGTTTCTCAGGCACGGTACCGAGCGCTCGATAAGAGACGCAATCTGAGACGTGTTCTTATTATCGAAGATATTTTCATATGAAAGACATTGGAACACTTGCCCTTTTGTACACTTTTATTGCTATTTTTGCTATCTTTTGAAATACTCAAGCTTTTGTTTAGAATTGCATAAGTTGCACACCATCCCATCCTAAGGTTAGGTAGATGCGGGTTGAAAAAATGAAAGGTCTATCATTAGACGAGGCTCAAAGTGGTTTATGAAGAAAGGATTGTATATTTGAAAGGTGAAAGGAGATATGATGTGGCTACAAGGGTTGCCTTAAATCATTGGTATACCTTGTGTTTAATTCGACATTGTTTTGTTTTTTTTTTAATGCAATGCAATGTGATGATCATATGCAAGGAAATAAATGCTCGTTTTTATTAAAAGAAAAGGAAAAAAAGACTACATAAATAATCTAAAGGAAAAGAAAAGGTGTCTATGCTAGACTTATTGAGGAAAGGGTAGATAAAAAAGAAATAGAAAAAAGAGGTCACAAAATCTTGTCGTTGAAGCTCGCCTCTTGTCTTGTGTTGTTTCCTTTATCATCACTCGCTCTTCTTGTTAACTGGAGGTATGGGAAGCTTGTTGTTATCAATCAAATGTTGGATATCCTCTTTTAGCTTCCAACAGCTCTTAGTAGCATGACCCTTACCTTGGTGGTACTTGCAGTGTTCGTTTGGATTCCAACCAGGAAATCTTTACTTAAGTGGGGGATCTTTAATAGGTCCTATGGGAGTAATGATTCCCTTGGCATGGAGTCGATTGAAAGCATCATCATAGCTAGTTCCGATGGGGGTAAATTCCCTTTTCGGTTGCTTTCGATTACCCATGGCTAGGATCTCACTAAGGTCGAAAGTACCAACACTATTACTAGAGTAGGTGTTTTCAGAAGAAGAAGGATAGTCGTTCTTCTTCCCTTTACAACCACTATTACCATTGTTACTAATCTTAGCCATCTTGTCGCGCGGAGGAACATGAAGGAGATTAGAATTAATGAAGTCTTGAACACGATCCTTGAGGGCGAGACACTTTTCAGTAGTGTGACCGCGACCTTTATGGTATCGACAATAGGAATTTGGATCCCAATTAGGAGAACGTTTTTCAGATGGAGGGTCTTGACTAGGACCAATGGAGTGAATGATACCTTGATCGTGAAGACAGTCAAAAGCTTCATTGTAAGTCATTCATATTGGTGTGTATTCTACAATGGTCCGTTTTTCTTGTGGCTTAAGAGCATTGAGTTCTTTATTAAACTCTTGGCGAGATATTTGTTTGATGGCCATAACCCGATTCGCTAATCCTTCTACCACATTCAAGACCATGGCAATGACATCTTGCAGTTTTCGAATTTCCTCTTTTAGACTTGACGAGTCTTCCTTGGTATTATCTAAGAAAAGACTTTCATCCTCCTCAATTATGGTCACTTCATCGAGAAAGGTCATATAAGCTGTCTCGATCATAGGCTCTCCTACAGGTGTGATAAGAAGTGATGGATCAAAGGATGCTTGGTCATCTTCGATGGCTAGAATCTCGGAAGTTTCATTGTTATCGATCAGATCTTGAATAGCTTCTTTGAGTTTCCAACACTCTTCAGTGTCGTGACCCTTTCCTTGATGATATTTGCAGTGCTTATTAGGGTCCCACTTAGGTGGCCTAGCTTCTGGAACCGGATCTTTGATGGGCCCTATGGGCATGACTAGTCCTTTGTGATGTAGCTTCTCAAAAGTTGTTTCATAACTTATACCAAGTAGAGTGAACACCCTTTTTGATCTTTGGATTCGTGGTTTAGAGGTGTTTGTAGCATGTACCTCATTAGAGGAAGAAGAAGGATGGTCGCTCTTCTTTCCTCTCGCACTATTATCTTTCAGAAGATCATCTTCAATGTCAATGCCTATATTATAGACAACTTTGAAAGTATTCAAGTTGTGTTGGTATTTTAAGTGCTTTGAATACTTCCCTTGGAGATTCTTGATAAATATCCTCACAGATTCTTTTTCGGTAGGAGCCTTGACCATATTAGCAGAAGTTTCCCTCCATTTATTGAAGAAAGAAGTGAACCCTTCGTTTTCCTTTTGTTTTAACATCTCAAGTTGTCTGTGGTCTGTCTCGTCTTAGATGTTGCACTTATATCTATCTATGAAAGCGTTTGTTATCGACTCCCAAGAAGAGGTTTTTTCTTTCTCGAGAAAAAAGAACCATTGTTGACAAACGGTTTCGAGAGATAGTGGGAACAGAGAGGGGAAAACCTTCTTATCGATACCCTTAATGCTCATTATAGTTTCAAAAGCTCTTAGATGGAAGTAAGGGTTATCTGTTGCCTTGAATTTAGGGATGTCAGTGGCGTTGACTTATGCGGAAGAAGTTCTTTGTCCAGCGATACCCCTTACGAACTCATGCCCTGAAATTTATAGTCACTAGATAGCTTGCTTAGACTCTCTTGCATGAGGTTCATCTGTTGTTGCTTCACGGGGTCATCGACCCTAAGTGCGAGAAGTTTCAGTGTCTCAGTCACAGTAGCCAGTTGATTCTTAAGATCATTGACTTCTTCTTGAGTTGCCATTATCCTCTTAGACTTCCTCTTTTGACGAATCGATTTATCAAAAAGCAAGACTTGAATAAAGCGGTTGTCCTTGATTAATCGCCCTTCTCTCCTCGACCAGTACTGTGGAAAAGGAATTTGGGGATATTCATTATTAATTATTTGACTCAAACTTTATTCAACATGCAATGGATGGAGGAAGTGAAGAAAGATTGGAATAGAATGTGAAAGAAGATTTAGATAGAGGGATATGAAGAATTAGGAATAGAATGTACCCCCCAACTCAAATGACGGAAAAGACCGACTTGTGCATGAACCTAAGACATGGTCATGGTGATGCATACTCGAAGTGTGTGCTAAGACTAGTGAGTGTAGGTGACACGTTAAGACTCGTGTCATGACCATGTGGCTAGACAATGTGACTAGACTCAAGCAAAGACTAAGTTAAGACTTCACGTATATGCATTAAACTGGACAGACTGTGGTATTTTAATCATAACCTTTTATTTGCGACTCTGATTGGGATTAAACCAACGCCAAATTAAAGATAAAACTCGGGGCTATAGATCCATAGGTTGTCCGACTCGTAGTTCTTCCTAGAACTCCGGCTATGACCAAAACAAGTTGACGTTTGTGCAGTATACGGGAATAAAAATCCGGGTTGACTTAAAGGAACTATGACTCGATTTTATGTTTATTTATTAGCTCAAATTAATTAATTAATTAATTAAACAAAGTCCTTTAGTCATTAATCAGTTTATTTAGTCTTAACACAAGTCAAACAAACGGTTAAGAAAAATCACATAGAGTATGTACAACAAATAATGCACAATTAGTCAAGTAGGCACAATATGATGCAATGAGTTTGCAACCTAACCATGGCTCTAGTTCTCTAAAGTTCGGGATATGGGTTAGTCAATAGAGGGTCCATGGTTAATTGTCCAGATGCACCGCGCGGAAGCCTAACCGTGAAGGGTTGGCGCGAGTGGATGGGACACCGCGAGTTTTAGAAAAAAAACTCGCTTCCATGGTTTGGTGAATTCAACATTCTCGGATGTACCCTTTGTTGCACGGAGCGTTCAATCAGGTAGATGGAGCATGAATTCCCAGAGGGTTATGTCCATATGTAGAACACATATGGGTTTCAGAAAAGTGAGAAAAAATTCAATCGGGAATTAGAATCGAGCAAAAAATACGAAAAATCGGTCGAAATTAGAACGCATATTTCTGGCTCGGTATTAGGGGAAATTGGCGCCAGCAAACAGAGATTGGCGGCAGATTTTAACTGTAGCGCCTGGCGAATGCTGGCGTCTGGCACTACGGCTAAAAGTCTGGCTCCAAGCTCTGGCCCCTGACGATACTTCCCACATGCCTCAGCAGCTTTCTGTGCTCGATAAAATCTTCTAGTTTTGCGCGGTGTTATTTCAGTACTAGTTGTGAAAGACATTCCTCAAATTTCCTACGTGTAAAATCCTATGTTTTTTACTCATCACAGATGGTCTTTCCGATGAGATCCTTTTTATGCATATGACAATAATGTTAATCAAAATTACGCACATGAACTTAGAACTTTTTGAGTCTCATCCACTCATTCTAAATCATTGCCGAAACAAATTCAGGAATTAAAATAGAAATCCTCCCCAGTGGAGTCGCCAAAAAACTATAGAGAATAATTTCAAGCCTTTAAAAATCCCACTATCTTGAACCCCACTGTGATCATACACTAAAGTACGGTGGCGTCCAAAAGGGAAGAAGATAGAGCAAAAGAGTCGCCAACAAGTTTTTAAGGAACTTGTAAACCGTTCATAGGATGAAGGTTACACCCCTTAACGATCCAAGAGATCTTCAACTCCATAAGGTCATGAACCAAATAAGGGTTCGAGGATGAAGGTACAAATCCAACCTAAAAGAGATTGAACCTGCCCTAATAATAGGCCTCTACTTTATTCTGATCGTATTCATGTGCGCTTTTTAATTAACATGCAATCAATAGGTTTAACCCTAAACCTGTTTAATCTATGTTGGTTGAATATAATGCACAAATAAACTATTATTGGCGATCACTTGAATTATAATCATATTAATCCTAACAAGATTATTAATATCTTATTAAGCGTGATTACAAATACGAATTCCCTTTAAACATGCATAAAAGGTGATCAAGCAATAAAGAAATATAATATGTATCAAGCAACATAATAATAACCATCATCATAATAATCATGAATAAAATAATCATCATCAAAATAATAATAATAATAATAATAATATCAATATTCATAACAATTATAATCGTAATCATGTTCATGTTAATATTAAAGCATAATTAAAAGCAAGATCCTAGGCATGATACTAACAAGATTAATAACAAACCCTAGCATGTCACTAAGCAATAAAAATCAAATCTTTAGCCCTAACATGATACTAACATGAATAAATATTAGGAAGAGAATAAAAGGCATCATAGCAATCATATTTAATATTAAAAATACCCTAGACATGATACTAGGAATATCATAATAACAATCTTAACATGATATCTACATCATAAATCAATTAATCAATTAAAGTACTTACTTTGATGCCTCGTACCTCTCTCTAATAACAAAATACACACGTTAGTAACTTCAAGGAAAATAATAATCAAGACAATTAAATTAAATAATTGAAAGAGAGATTTGGGACCAAACCCTCAGAAATTAAAACCTTTCACGTCTAGGGCGAAGGCAACTTCGAATATGGCTAGGTGTTTCTAGATCTTGCGAATGCGGAATTTTGTATGAAAAAGCAAGAAAGACTTGAAGAAAATAAAGAATGCTAAAGAATTATTGTTTGAGAAGAATTGATGAATGATAGATGTAGAAGATGATCGTAGATTGTAGATTGTCGGTTGTAGGTGAATGAAAACGGAGTTTTTGATACGATATTTATAGAGAAAATCAACCAAAAAAGATAATTTAACAAAACAGAGTCTGACGACCGCAAAACAGGATTGGCGCCAACCCTGGCTAGCTGGCACCAGGCACCAGTGGCTAGCGCCTGGCGCCAAGCCTGGTTCCAGGCGCCGCGGCCTGGTGTTGGACGCCAAACTGGATTTCAACGCGTTTTCGAAAATCTGATAAATTTCCCGTACTGGAAGATAAAATAATATAATTTCTTCGAAAATGCTATTTGATCTTGATTAAAACTCTGAAAAGTCAACAAAGTCAACAAAGTCAACTTATCAATGCTAATTGAATTAGGAATGAAAAGAACCTTCTAGAAGATTTTAGAAGACTAAAACCATTCCTAATTGCATTAGGAATGATAAATCATATTAGGCCCTCTCCTAGATCATTGGGCCGTACATAAAGCTCAAACCGGGCCTAGTTTAGTAAATTGGCCATAACTTCCTCAATATTCATCGGAATTCGGCTTATAATATATCGTTGGAAAGTTCTTTGCAAGCCCCATCCAATTACACTACTATTGGACCCATATCATGGACCAAACAAACTGGATTGGCTGTTTTCTTAAATTAAGTTTTCAAAAACAGATAGAAGAGAAAAGAAATAAAAACTTTTCGCAACACTAAACTTTTCACACTTTCGTTTAATTCGATTATGATTCGACGTGAAAGGTACTCATCACCGGATTTGGTTTTGGGGAGACACAAATGGGTGTCTACAGTCATGGGTTAAACAAAAGATTAAACACATGAAGGTTAGCACCAAACAACCACATAGCATTTAGGCACGATGATGTAAAAAAAGTTTGCAACCTAGAGTCAAGATCTATGTTCAACTATTGGTCAAGATTTGGGTGTCAAAAGGGTACCATGGTTAAGAGTTTAGATGCGTTAGCAAGGCAGCCTCCCTTGAGGGTGTATGCCAACTGGCGGCTCCGCGAGTTCGTGATGAAATCGAACTCGACTCCATGGTTTGGGTGAATTTAATAACTTGGATGAACCCTTATTGCCATGAGTGTTTTTGGGTCGATAGAGCTTAAATCCCTCGGGGCTAAGACGCATGTAGAACACATACGTTTTTTCAAAAAAATCGAAGGAAGTCAACTGTGAGGAAAGAAAATAAGCCACCGGACTGATTTTAGGACTGTCGTGACACGGCAAAAATTCCCGTGTCACGGTACTGTGCACCATCAGACGGTGCACTGTACCGTGACACGACAGATTTTGCCGTGGCACGGCAGTCAGAAGATCTGACTGGTGCCCTGTTTTCCTTCGTGCACAGCCAAGTTATCCAATTTTTCCTACGGGACAGACCTGAATGCGACGTTAAAATGTCTATGCAGATGCAAAAATGCCAAATTAATCATAGGAATAATTTTTTTCAAGAATCTTTCAAGTCTCATCCACTCATCTTAATTAAATACCGATCACTCAAATCGATAAATAATTAAGAATCCTCCCCAGTGAGTCGCCAAATTGTAGGCGTCGCTCGAAGTGCACCTACGTTAAAAGCATGTTGTTAATATGCTTGGCACTCATAGGAAGTGCGAATTGACACACGATTAGGGACTAGGAAAGTAGGGAGCCGCTAACAAGTTTTTAAGGAACTTGTAAACCGTTCACGGATCATAAAAGGCAACCACGATAAAGGGACAACGAAGGCAACAACGATTGACCCGTGAAGGTTACACCTCATTCATAATCCATGAGATTACTAACTCCATATGATTCGGAACCACGAAAGGAGGATCGGGGATGATGGTACAAAGTGAGTCATGGAGTCACATTCGCTTGTATTGGCCTCTACTCGATTCTTATAGTGAAAAGCATTCCTGTGATCTCAAAGGCATACAAACAAAATATTCAATTTGCTCCAAACTATTATTAGGCTAAATTGGTTGAATATTAATGCAACACATAATTTTAAAATACTTGTGACCACTTGATTAAACAACAAGATTAAAAAGGAACCTAAACCGGTTGTCCAAATTATCTTAGTAGGCGTGATTTTCAATTACATATTCCCTTTAAACATGCAATATGGTGATCCATAAATATAATAGAACAAACATTAATATTGGAAGCAATTTAACCATAATTCCAACAATATAAAATCGTTAGAAAAATAATAGAAATAAAAGGAACATGATCCTTACTTTGATTCTGTTTGTTTGCAACTACAAAATAATAAACGAGTTAGTAACTTCAAGGAAATAATAAAACAATAACTAAATTAAATTAAATAAAGTAGAATTGATTTGGGGGCCAAACCCTCAAACAGTTTTACCTTTCACGCCTTGGTTTAAGGATGGAACCACGAGTAAAGTATGGACTCCTTTGAGTACTTGAAGAAGGAATTTTGAAATGAGAAGGGTAGGCTAGTGTTTAGGTTAAAGCATAAAAGAGAGAGAAATAAACTCGAGAATTAATTGTTGCCCCGTACATCAGAAATGAGGGGGCATTTATAGGGAAAATGTGCTGAGGGAGCACACGGAACCCTAAAATGATAAAAACCCTAAAAAAGTATCCCGTGACACGGCAAACTGTACCGTGACACGAGAAGTCCCACCGTTAGACGATAAACTTTCCCGTGACACAGTACATTTTTAGTGTGACGCGGGAAATTTTCAGAAAACGGAAAAGAAAACGCGTTAAGGGTTTACGCGGAAAAGACACGAAATGTCCTGTGTAACGGCAGAATTCTCGTGTCAAGGGAAATCCCACCGTCAGACGGGAAGGATTCCCGTGACACGGTGGCTGTCTACCGTGGCGCGGGAATTTTCAGCCCACTTTTCCGTCTAAATACATTTTTAACCCTAATTTCATTCGGCATTTTAAGTGCCGATTGATAATTTCGGGCCTATTCTGACTTATTATTGTTTGGGCTAAAATAAGAAAATAATTAAATAAAAATAAACAAAATGTTCGGGCCAAAAATAAAAAGGGTTTGGGCTAAAATTAAATAATAAGCTTGAGCTGAAATAAAAACTATGCTTTTACCAAACATCAAGACCAATCCATGGATCGTTCAAAAATATGAATTTAATTAAATATGATTTTTTAAACACTCTCGGGATTAAATACTAAACCCGACCAATAGTGGCAGTGAAAGGTTGTTCATCATCGGGTTTGGTTTTGGGGAGACATTTTTAGGTGTCTACAGTAGCCCGGTTTAGAAATTTTGAGGACGTTTGAACCCCTAATTCACCGGAAAGTGGTAAGATGGTGTTTCTCTCTATGGTGGATAGGATTCCCTTGGTAAGTATTTGCTATATTTCTTATCCCGTGTGAGCGTCATTTGTTCTAGCCATTATCATTCTTGTGAGCGGCATTTAGGATCCTTAAATATGCATGTCTTTATCTTTGTGTTGGCGTCTAGCTCCCAAGATCGTGACCATATAACTCTAGAGGAGGAAGAGGGCATTTCTTCTCATTTTTCTTTGTTTTCTTTGTGTTTTGTTACAAATTTGGTTTTCATTTTTACATTCACCCTCTTGCTAACCAATTTGAGCCTTATTTCCCCTTTCTTGACTTAGCCATATTACAAACCTATCGACCTATGTTCTACCAACCCTTTTAGATAGTGAAGAATTGGCTTGTGAGGTTCGAGTTCGATAATGTTGAAATTGAGCAAGAAGGTTGTGTAATTTGGTTCAAATAAGGTTTTGAAAGTCTATTCATGAAAAGAGTACGCAAATAGGTTTGGCAAGAAAGTTGAAACTCATGAAAACAAAGTAAACCAAACAAAAAAAAAATGATGAAAAAAAATTGAAGTAATGTGGTGTGGTTTGTTTTGAAAGGTTGTAAGTTTGAAGAATAGGTTCAATTCATAGGATGTTCTTGAGAGATGGCCACTCTTACGCTTCACTTAGGAATTTCCACCAAAATTTTCAAATTGTTTCCCAACCAGAACCCCTAGCCATGATATTACAACCCTACATAAGACCCTTGGATTCTAGAGGGGCGTGGTCAAAGAACGGTGGAAGGAGATAGATTTCAACCCTATGGAGAGAGTATACATAGTTGAGATGTTGGGATGACCCTATTATTCCACATAAAATATTCTTTTTCCGATTCCCTCGAGGAACCATGAGGAGCTAGCTAGGGGATGAATTAAAGCTAGTAGAGAGAACGGGACCGTCTTGGTTGGGGATAGGGCGGAGAATGAAATCATTAGTTCTCTACGCTTAGCTTAGCTTTGTCTTTTTCAACCTTGGGCATCTTGGAACGTGTTTTTCCTCTTTGAATTGAGAAAGATAAGTATTCTTTGATGCATTTATTTGCAAATGAGTCCAAATTGAGCAATTCATTACCTTGAGGCTTGATTGGTTTTGCTAAAAACCTTGTCATGTTATGTTTGTTGTGTTTGTCTTTTTGTTCCAGTTTTCCTTGCTTGAGGACAAGCAAGAGGCAAGGGTGGGGGATTTTGATGAGTGGCATTTATGCCACTCTTTTTTCCTTTTTCTCTAAGGATTCTCCCCTCATTTACACTTGTTTGGCCCTTTTTCTAAGCATTTTTACTTAGTTTTGCTTCCTTTTTCTTTTCTCCTCTATCTTACCTTTTCTTAGTCTTCTCGCTTTGTTTTTATTGTGATTTCCATGCTCATGCTTTGTAGGAACCATCGGGATTTTCAAGAGGAGGAACCTAAGCTCAAGGGAAGCTAAAGGAAGCATGATTCAGAAGAGGTTCGGCCGAACCTCCTGAAGGTGTGGCCGAACCAAGGTGTGGTCGAACCTGCTCAGTGGTTTGAACGAACGTCGAGGCAGGGACAAGATGCAATTTGGCAATTTTGTAGGAGTGGTCGAACCACAGAAGTTCGACCAGACCAGGATCAGGGAAGTTCGACCGAACCTACCCATGGTTTGGCCGAACCTACCCTATAGTCCGGCCGAACCTTCCCTTTGTTCGGTCGGACCTCTCCTTTTTTCAGCTGGCTCTGTACGGACTATATAAGTCCCATCTTACAACGTTTTGATGTAATTTTTGGGGATTAACTTAGTTTAATTTGGAGAACATTAGCCTAATCTAGAGAGAAAATAGATTGTTATTCAAGCTTCCTTTATTGTATTCAACTTTGCTCAAGTTTTAATCTTCCATTAATCAAGCAAGAATTCAAGTTTTCATCTTTCATTAATCCTTTCTTTAGTAATCTTTTCTCCTTTCCTTTAGTATTATTTATTTGTTTTATTGTTACTTATTCTTGTCAATCTTATTAGCTTATCTAGTTGTTATTGATTTCATATATTTTAATCATGTTTTGTTTTGAGTTTCTTGAGTTTATTTTTAGTTTTGATATTATGTTTAATCTCCCTTCTCTAGACTAAACTTTTAGCTAGGGGAAGGGGGTGGAAGATATGATTTGATATTGGATGAATGATGATGGTTGGATTGAACTTATGCCATATATTGATGAAAGACATGATTTTTATTAGCTTGGGAGTATTGTTGCACACTATTTGATGTTTTCTAGTTTAAATGCATGAAAGTGATTTTAACTAGACTAGGGTTACCTCTATTTTAATGATTGCATGAGAATGAGTTATTAAAGTGGAGTTTTTATGGATTGTGCTTCTTTATTCTCTTGATTTTATTGTAATTAATAGGATGCATGAGAATGATCCTTATTAGTGTAGACCTCTTTCATTGATTTGCCTAGACTATTGCATGAGAATGAATTGTTTAGGTAGAATCTCGTGTTCTTTGGCATATGTTTCATGATAATCACCATTATTCTCCTCTCTCTAATCATATTGGACACCCCCGTATCCCTAGCGTCATTTTCTATTGATTTTAATCATCATTTTCTTGCTTACTTGTAGTTTTAGTGTTCTACTCAACAAAACCAACAAAAACAATCCCCTTTTTACTCTTGCATTAGTGATATTTGATGTTAAATTAGCGTGCTTCCCTAGTGGTTCGACCCTTTACTTGCCACTAACTAGTTTAGTGTAGGTTTAGGTATTATAAATGATTAATTTGGTTAGGGTAGTAGCTTAACGACCTATCTATCCGCGATCATTCCAATGTCTTTGAAATGAACATGTCTTCGATATGAATACGTCTCAGATTGCGTCTCTTATCGAGTGCTCAGTACCGTGCCTGAGAAACATAAATACCAAATGAGTGATAGACCGCATGATCGGGATTTCCCACACTTAAAAAAATAAAAAAATGCAAAAGAAAAAAAAAACAAAAGAGCAAAAATAAATAAAGCAAAAAAAAACAAGAGAGCTAAACCTCAAGCATGAAAATACAAATATTCCAAAAGCAAGGTTGCACACCTTAGGGGGGCTTATCTAGGGTCTTAAGACTTTTATCCCCTTCTTCTTCAACCTTTAGCCTAACCACTTTACAACCCTTAAAAAGACCTTTTTGAGGTATACACACAGTTGTGCGAGGTTCGGCTAGAGCTACGTTCGGCCTAATTCATAACGAATACGTAGGCAACCTCACATCGAGGTGCGGCCGTAATAAACATGCATTCATATTCACATTCACGCACTCATACAATGATCATATCAAAGGATCTCCAATGCTCATCCCTATTCATTTAGAGCTAGACTTGGGGGCTTGATCCCTACATCATTAGCTTACCTAGCCTAAGAGTCACCATCATTTGACTCTTCTAAACATAATATCTTTCCACACACTTAGCTCTTGCGGCCTAACTTTAGAATCACTTTCACACACTACACAGATACATGAACAAATATACTTCCCTTAGGAACCCTTTGTCATGAAATCTTAACACAACATTGAAGCATACTTTGTCATAACAAAATCACTCATCACTCATCATTGCATCACAAAGTACGAAGTGCTTAGCCTCCGTGCCTAAGTTACCCAAATACTTTCATCATGGAGTCAACAATTGTGATAGCCTAGGATGAATTAATCCTTGCACAACATTTGACTAAGCTCATTCAACATGCACCTTCAAAAAACTTCGCTCCTTTCTTTTTTGCGTCTTTCTTTTTCGGGAGAAAGTCGATACCCTCCACAAAATAACGGAAAATTTTTGCTTTTTTGCATTTTCGAGTCGCACGATCATAATACAATGCACACACGGGTCATGAGTCACACGTGTCATTTCACTTCGAGTCGAGTCAACCTCGAGTCAATCACAACAAGTCAAGTTTATAACTTGAGTCGTGTCAATTTAATGAGTCAAGTGACATTAAACCTTAGGTCAACCCTAAAATAATTAAAGAAATTAGCAAAGTCCTATAGTCAAAGATAAATACAGGTGCATCCCAGCGGCAGTAAGAGCAGAATAGGGAAGACCCGACTCCAGCGCCAGACGACAACATCTAGCGTCTGGCAACAGATTTCAGCGCCTGGCGCTAGATCCTAGCGTCTGGCGACAGAGCCAAATCGCAGCGCCAGAGGCATTGCAGCGGCGACAGAAGGCTTAACCACTCAGAGCAGTTATTTTAACCTCTTTTAGTAATTTCGGGTTCCTTGGTACGCCAGTTAGCCCCTATAAGCAATTTGACATGATTAAGTAGTTGGCTTGATTACAATCGCAATAAGTGATCGACCTGACGAAAGATCATCTCACTTAGCTTAAAGCACCTAAACATTGGCTCATCGCAAGACATCGACATACTGGTTCATAAACAGCAGAGGCACCGACATAATGGTTCACAAGAAGCAAAAGCGCCGACATACTGGCATAGCGGAAGCAAAGTTCAAGCGAGCTTTAAAGATCGACAAGCGTTGGTCTTTGGAAGTTTTCTTCGGAATATTATCACAACAAACATTCAAGTATCAAAGCCCTATTGTTCAGAGACGCGTGGACAATCCTTTCAAGCTCTTTTGCTTGGAGACGCGTGGGCATATCATTTCAAGCTCTTTTGCTCAGAGACGCGTGAGCATATCATTCAAAGCTCTTTGTTCAGAGACGCGTGGACATTTCTTAAAATCTCTTTTGTTCAGAGATGAGTGAACAATCCTCAAGAAATCTCCATTGTTTAGAGATGCGTGAACATATTCAAAAAAGTTCCACAGTTCAAAGACGCGTGAACATATTAAAAAAAGCTCCATTGTTCAGAGACGCGTGAACATATTAAAAAAAAAGCTCTAATGTTTAGAGACAAGTGAACATCAAAACAACAAGATGGCGTTCCCTAGCTTGTAGAAGGTTATTACAAATACAATAATGCAGCAAACACAACAAATTAGTTACCCTTAGAGATGTGTGCTCGACAATGCAAAATACGCGTTTCTTAACTCTTTTATCTGTTTAACTAATGTTATTTTTGCAGGTATCGGCGTTACAAAAATGGTTTAGGATCGCAGAACGTTTTGAATCATTCTCCGTCCCTATCGATACTTTGACTTTTGTTTTTGAAACGTATGTTTCTCCAAACTCAGTCAAAGTGGGGGCTTCTGTAGACACCCATTTGTGTCTCCCCAAAACCAACCCGGTGATGAGTACCTTTCACGTCGAATCGTAATCGAATGAAGTGAAAGTGTGGAAAGTCTAGTGTTGCGGTTAGTTTTTAAGTCTTTTCTTTCTCTCTGTTTTTTAAAACCTATTTTAAAGAAAACAGCCAATCCATTTTAGTTTGGTCCTTGGCAAGGGTCCAATAATAGTGTAGTTGGGTTAGGGTTGAAAAGAGCTTTCCAACAATATATTATAAGCCAAATTTCGATGAATAATGAGGAAGTTATGGCCAAATTACTAAACTGGGCCCGGTTTGATATTTATGTACGACCCAATGATCCAGAGGAGGGCCTAATATTGATTTATCGTTCCTAATGCAATTAGAATTGATTTTAGTCTTCTAGATTCTTCTAGAAGGTTTTTTTCATTCCTAATTGAATTAGCATTGATAAATTGACTTTGGTTGACTTTTTAGAGTTTTAATCAGAATAAAAGAAGTGTTTTTAAGGAAAATAGATTTTACCCTTCTATACGGCTATATTTTATCAAAATAAAGAAAATGCGAGAAATTAGTTTCTAGCGCCTGACGACAGGATAAGCGCCTACCGCTAATGCTTGGCATCTGGCGCTAGCCTTAGCACCTGGCGCTAATGTCTAGCGCCTGTCGCGCTAATGTCTAGCGTCTGGCGCTAATAGTGTTTTATTCTCTTCGAAGCTTTGATTCGTTTTTTTATCCGTCCGGCTGATTTTCTTTGTAAATAGCTTCCTAAAACCTTCGTTTTCAACCATCAATTTCCATAAATTCTCTAATTCTCTCTATCACCAACTCTCATTAAGAAATTCTTGATTACTCTCTCTTCTAAACTAGCCTTCTCTCAAATAAAATCTCGCATTCACAAGATCTAGAAACACCTAGTCAAATTCGAAGTTGCCTTTGCCCTAGACAAGAAAGGTTTTAATTTATGAGATTTTGGACCCAAATCTCTCTATCAATTATTTAATTTAATTGTTTGATTATTATTTTCCTCGAAGTTACTAATGTGTGTATTTTGTTATTAGAAAAAGGTACGAGGCATCCAAGTAAGTGCTTTAATTGTTTTATTGATATTTTGATATAGAAATCATGTTTAGGATGTTCCTAGTATCATGTTAGGATGCTTTTTTTAGTATGATGTTTAGGGTATTTTTTATTATCAAGTATGATTAAAAGAATGCTTCCTAGTATCATGTTAAGGGTAAAGAATAAGTTTCTTAAATCAATTATGATTCCCGTGGTGCTTCCTATTTTCTTTCATAATAGCATGTTAGTATCATGTTAGGGATATATATTTGATCTTTGATGTTTAGTGACATGCTAGGGTTTGTTATTAATCTTGTTATTATCATGCCTAGGATCTTGCTATTGTTATGCTTTAACATGAACATGTTTATTTCTATGATTATGATTATTATAATTGTTATAATTATTATTATGATTATGATTATAATTGTTATTGTTATGATTATTGTTGCTTGATATATATTTATTTTTATTGCTTGATCACACCTTTAATGCATGTTAAGGGAATTGGTACTTGTAATCACGCTTAATAAGATAATTAATAATCTTGTTTAGGGTTAATATGATTTTAATTCAAGTGATCGCCAATAATAGTTTATTCTTGCATTAATGTTCAACCAACATAGATAAACAGGTTAAGGGTAAACCTATTGATTGCATGTTAGTCAGAAAGCGCACATGAATACGATCAGAATAAAAAAGAGGCCTATTATTAGGGCAGGTTCAATCTCTTTTAGGTTGGATTTGTATCTTCATCCCCGAACTACCAGTCATGGTTCCAGACCTATTGGAGTTGACGATCTCCTGAATCTTTAAGGGGTGTAACCTTTACCTTGTGAACGGTTTACAAGTTCCTAAACTTGTGGGCGACTCTTTTGCTCTATCTTCTTTCCCTTTGGACGCCACCGTACTTTAGTGTATGATCACAGTGGGGTTCAAGTTTGGGGTATTGCTTGAAATATTCTCTAAAGGTGGTTTTTTTTTTAATAAAGATTCTTTGAAAAGGTTTTTTCTTGCAAATTAAGGCATTTAAAAGGTTTTTTGTTTTGACAAATTTGCCTTAATAGTATTACAACACTTTTTTGAATGAGTGCTTGTTATATCTTTCCTCTATGTGATAAAGTACTAGATAATGCTCTAAACATGCTTGGTTTTTAAAATTAATACGGAAAAATAAATGAAATATAAAATTCTATGTATAAACATAAGTCAATAGTTAGAATGATTTTATAGTAGTCGTTTGAAAAATGACTACCATATTTTTTTAACAGTACACAATATTATTGGTTTATTTTTTTTCACCTTATATAATGGTCACAATTAGTCTTATTATATCTACTATGCATACAAATTTATTGAAAATTTTAATCCAATATATAATAATTTTTTTCGAGAAACTATAAAATAAGAATAAAAATTACATAAATGTTACTAAAAATTTTATAAATCAAAAAAATGTTGATAATACTATTTTTTTTTACCTAAAATTAAGTAAAATAATTAATTATCTGAAAAAAAAAATTTATCAATTATAAACTTTATAATCATGAAAACATTATGGTACTCATATTTCAAATGACTACTTGTAGAAACCAAAATGTGTCACCCCAAAACCGAACCCAGTGATGAATACCTTTCACGTCATTTGATTATCGAACAAAGAAAAAGTGTGAAAAGTCTAGTGATGAGGTTGTTTTTATTAAAATATCTCTTCTTTCTGTTTTTGAAAATATTTCTTTTCTTACAATATTTTGAAAAACGTTCATTCTAGTTTAGTTTGGTACATGATATGGGTCCAATAATGGTGTAGTTGGATGGGGCTTGAAAAAACCTTTCCAACAATATATTATAAGCCCAATTCCGATGAATAATGAGGAAGTTATGGCCAAAATACTAAATTGGGCTCAAACCGGATCTCACCTACGGCCCAATGATCATGTGGAGGGTCCAAAGGTCTAATCCAATTCCTAAACTAATTAAGATTAATTAGAACCTTCTATAAGTTTCTTAAAGATCTTAATTATCCTTTTTGAAAAGATAAGATTAAAGAATTTGAGTTAAATAAAAACTTTCCTTTTTTAAAACATTCCTTTTTCTTAAATCCTAATTCTATTCGAATTTAAAGATATTCAAAGACAGTTAGATATTATTTTCGTGCCTCATAATATTTATCCAAATTTTATATGGTTGGATAGATCTTGAAATTATCTTTCCAATGATATATTATAATATTAAATCCGAGCTGTAACGAAAAACATATGAATTAGATATGAAACTCTATCCAAAACTGACACCGTCCTACTATTTCAACCATATATTTTTATCTACAACATATCATATGCCTTATTTGGACTTCTGGATCAAAAGATATGATAAAAACAAAATCCGCAAAAATTATTGTCCATCGAGTTTTATTTCGATTCGAATTCGGATTCTGTTCTTATTCTTCGACCCTCTTTTTTCTCTATATATAGAGGTCATATCTCCCCTTTTTCAATCATCAATTCTCTAATTCTCTCTCTCACCAAATCTCATCAAGAATTTCTTGATTCTCTCTCTCTTTCTAACCAACCCTTTTACAAACACAATTCCTCATACATTAGCACTAGACACACCTAGCCAAGTCCGAAGTTGCCTTCGCCCTAGACTTGAAAGGTTTTAATTTCTGAGGGTTTGGTCCCAAATCCCTATTTCAATTATTTAATTTAATTGGTTATTATTATTTTCCTTGAAGTTACTAACGTGTGTATTTTGTTATTAGAAAGAGACACGAGGCATCTAAGTAAGTGCTTTAATTGTTTGCATTGTTATTATGATTTAAATATCATGTCTAGAGTGTTTTGATCTTCCTAGTATCATGTTTAGGGTAATAACTATAATTTCTATTATCAAATATGACAATTGTGATTCCTGCGATGCTTCCGATATTCTTTCCTAATATCATGTTAGTATCATGTTAGGGCTAAAGCTGTGATCTTTATTGTTTAGTGACATGCTAGGGTTTGTTATTAATCTTGTTAGTATCATGCATAGGATCTTGCTATTATTATTCTTTAATATAATTATGATGATTATTATTACTATTTATGATTATTATGTTGCTTGATATATATTTATTGTTATTGCTTGATCACACCTTTTATGCATCTTTAAAGGGAATTGGTACTTGTAATCATGCTTAATAAGATAATTAATAATCTTGTTTAGGGTTAATGTGATTATAATTCAAGTGATCGCCAATAATAGATTAAATTGTGCATTAATATTCAACCAACATAGATAAACATGTTTAGGGTTAATCCTATTGATTGCATGTTAGTCAGAAAGCGCACATGAATACGATCAGAATAAAGTAGAGGCCTATTATTAGGGCAGGTTCAATCTCTTTTAGGTTGGATTTGTATCTTCATCCCCGAACTACCAGTCATGGTTGCAAACCTATTGGAGTTAACAATCTGATGGATCGTTAAGGGATGTAACCTTCACCTTGTGAACGGTTTACAAGTTCCTAAAACTTGTTGGCGACTCTTTTGCTCTATCTTCTTTCCCTTTGGACGCCACCATACTTTAGTGTATGATCACAGTGGGGTTCAAGCTAGGGGTAATGCTTGAAATATTCCCTACACTAATGTAAAATTTTCACAATAGTTAACCCATAAATAAATAAATAATAAAAATTGTTAGTTAATTAAAATATACATTGCAATAAGTAATTTGATAATAATTCTTAAATATTTATGTAAAAATGTATACAAAATAATAATAATAATAATAATAATAATAATAATAATAATAATAACGTCATAGAATTCTCTCGACTTGGGCGATTAGGGCTAGGTAGTTTTAGGTCAGGCCAAGTGTATTTCACGCCAAGGGTTCTTGACCAACTTCTCTTGCGTCACTTTTCAGGCTGTTTCGGGGGGGTTTTTGCGCAGTTTCAGAGCAAATTGCAGGCAGGTTCAGCGTATGATCAGGCTTTAGGGTCGACTTTAACGTCTTGTTTTTCGGCTACTTGGCGGTTTGACGGCAATTTCTGGGCGAAATCCTGTTGAGTTCCAGGGGCTATTTTCGATGCAGTTTTAGGGTATGTTAAATGCAAGTTTCGGGCAGTTTATGGTGCAATTTTGAGGGCTGTTTTCGGTGCAGTTTTAGGGGATGTTTGGGGCGGATTTGAAAACGAGTCTTTGGCAGAATTGTAGTGCGTTTTGGGTCCTATTTTATGGTCAATTTTTTAGGCTTTTAGGGTGCAATTTTTTGGTCTTTTTAGGTGCTGATTTACATGCTGTTTGGGAACATTTTTGGCAGTTGATTCTGGTATGTTCTTCGTGTGCTTTTGGATCATAATTGTAGTGCGTTTTGGGTCAAATTTTCTAGTTAGTTTTCCGTGCTTTTGGGGTGCCATTTTCTGGTCTTTTTGGGTGCTGTTTTACGTGTTGTTTGTGAAATTTTTTCCAGACAGTACAGGTGCAGTTTCTTGTGTATTTGGGTGCAGTTTTTGGTCGTTTTATTAGGCTTCTTGAGTGTTGTTTTCTGTGTCGTACTTGCTCCGGTTTTGGGTGGTGGTTGCGTGTAGCCATGTCGGTGAAGTTTCATTTTCCCTTTGTGGATCTTAGTGGGTGTGAAGATGGGAGTGGTAATGGACTTACTAGACATTCTTTAATCAAGCATATTCATGATCGTCATTGTTGTACTGGTGCGCGGGATGTCACACAACATTCTCCTACTTCTAATTTGGCTGTTTATATTAAGGCAGAAGTTACTTTTACGCATATGGGAATCTGGTTATGTGGGGTTTGTTACAGAACTCACACGCTTCGCTCTAGGTGTCGTCATGATAGGGGTGAGGATGTGTCACCCCCTGATGAAGGAGATGGTATTATTCGTTTTGTGCTTCATAATTTCTCCAGGCCACAAGCTCCCTCTTCTTCAGCTCGTATTGGACATGTGGATGGTCTGACGCAAGATAAGTATTGTGGTTTTGATGTGGCTCTCCTTAACTTTTTGTTCTCAAAGGGGTTTCGCACTGTGAAATCTATCCCTGCCAAGTGTCGTTTGGGGTTTTCTCGGGTTCTGAAAGGTGCTCTTGATAAGGTGATTTCTAAGCCTGATGACATTTCTAGTTGGGTATTGTTGTTGGTGTTACCTCTTTGCACCCTTAAAACCTTTTGCCCGTGGAGTAGTCGTGAGTCTAGGTCTTCTGTAAGACGCCGACATCAAGAAGAAAATATTTCACATGCTATTTGTTCTTGGGGTGCACCAGGTGGTAGTTTGCAGCTTGTGAGGGAAACTTTGGCAGAGGATTCTTCTACTATGTCGATGGTTGATGACGAGCACCTTGATTTAGAAGAGCGTAGTATTAAGCAGTGTCGTAGGAAGATTTGTGATGGCCATTACACCGCAGCAGTCTGGGTTCTTTCTTCTTCAGGTGTTGCTCCGTATAATGAAACCACTCTTGCGGATTTGAGTTCAAAACACCCTTCTTCTCCACCTTCATCATTGCCTGCTGATATACCTGTTGATCAACTTCATCTCGTTGCTTCTTCTGCTGCTTTTTTTGATCGAATCAAGAGTTTCCCTCATGGCACCTCGTGTGGTAGGGACGGGTTACGTGCTCAACACCTTATTGATTGCTTGAGTGGTGATGCTATGGATGTCTCTCAGATGAGTTGGTTTACTCTATTTTTGGGGTGGTCAATCTGTTTTTAGCTGGTAGATGTCCGATGGAACTAGAAGAGTATATTGCTAATGCTCTACTCACACCTCTTGTCAATCCTGGTGGTGGTATCTTTGGCGATGTTTGGTTTCGAAGGTCGGTGCTGTCTTGGTTGGGCAGTCTTTGGGCAATTACTTTGATGGTCTTCAATTTGGCGTTGGTGTTTCTTCAGGTGGTGAGGCAATTCTTCATGCTGTGAATCGGTTAATTGAGGATCGTGGTTCGGATGTTGGTCTTTCAATGTTGTTAGTGGATTTTCGGAATGCCTTCAATCTAGTTGATTGTGAGGTCATGTTACGTGAAGTCTGTCGTCACTATCCAGGTATTTTGCGGTGGGTTGAATTCTGCTACTCTAATCCAGCCAGATTGTATTATGGGGACCACACCTTATGGTCGTCTCAGGGGGTGCAGCAGGGTGATCCCCTTGGTCCTCTGCTTTTTGCTTTGGTTTTTCAACCCCTGGTGTGTAAAATCAGAGAGACTTTCGATGTATGTCTTCATGCTTGGTATTTGGATGACAACACTATTATTGGTGACACGTTGGTGGTGGGGAAGGTTCTACAGTTAATTGTGGAGGAAGGGCCTCGGTTTGGGTTACATCTTAACGTGGAAAAAACCGAAGTCTTCTGGCCTACGGAAGACCCTCGAAGCAGGATTGTGGGTGTCTTTCCACCTAACATTGCTCGACCTTTGCGTGGTGTTAAGTTGCTTGGTGGTCCTGCTAGTTCTGATTCCTGTTTTAGTAGTGAGCTTGTGATGCATAGGGTGACCAAGACCATTGCGCTTATGGATAAGGTTGCTATGCTGGATGATCCACAGTGTGAGCTGTTGTTACTCAGGGTGTGTACCGGAGTTTCTAAACTCTACTTTTCATTGCGTACTTGTCCCCCAAGTACTTTTGAGGCGGCTCAGCGCACATTCGACGAGGCTCTTCGTTCTTCCTTGGAGCGTATTGTTACTGCTTCAGGGCCTGGGTTTGGCGATTGGCAGTGGCAGTGGCGGCTTGCCACCTTACCTTTTTCGTTTGGAGGGCTTGGTGTTTATTCCGCAGGTGATGTTCGGCATTATGATTTTCTTGCTTCTCGGTTATAGTCTGCTGGGTTGCAGATGAAGCTTTTACAGTATGCTGACATTGTTGGTCTTGGTCGAGCTTTTGAAGATGCTTTGAGTCTGTTTAATGGCACGGTGGAGTCTGATTTTTTGAGTAATCCTAGTGAGGTTGCTGCCCCGAAACTCATGATGAAATTGGCAGATATATATTTCACGAAGGTTACCGCTTCTACATAATCCTCCTTTTCATTATCTCATCGACTATCAGCATTGTGAAAATCGCAGCAGGGAGATCACACGTCTGCTTGGCTTCGGGCCGTCCTAATTTCGGGTTTGGGTCAGACGATGAACGCAAAAACTTATCGATGTGTGTTGTCCTATCGGTTGGGTGTTCCATTATTCTCTATCTCGACGACGTGCTATGCTTGTTCGAGGGTTTTTGCTGGAGATATTTTCGGTGATCACGTGTTGTCATGTGCTAGTATGGTGGGTATTAAACATCGGCATAACGTTGTTCGGGATACCCTTGTTAATGTTTGCTATCGTTATGGGATTTTAGCGAGAAAAGAGGTTGACATTGGGTTGTCTGGAGGGAACGACGAATCTCTCAAACCAACGGATGTGTTACTTTATTCCTGGGATCGTGGTCGCGATGTCTGTATTGATTTGACAGGGTCTTCTCCTTTGACACAATCAGGGCTATCTGACTTCATTCTTGGGCGGGTTGTAGTTAATGCGGCTCATCGGAAGCGGGTTAAGTATGAAGCTCGATGTCAAGAAATTGGATATGGTTTCGTTCCCATCTCCTTTTCTTCACTTGGGGAATTAGAGAAAGAGGCTGTTGCATTGCTGAAGCGGGTTCAAAAATTCTCGACGGAGCAAGACATTGGGGCCTATGCTGCTGCTTATATATTTACTAGGATTGGATTTGCTATAGCTAGAGGAGTGGGGGCCCAGATTGTATCTCGGCTACCCACTAACTTTTTAATAATAATAATAATAATAATAATAATAATAATAATAATAATAATAATAATAATAATAATAATAATAAAATCAGAGATACTTTTGATGTATGTCTTTAGGCTTGGTATTTAGATGATGGCACTATTATTGGTGACACGTTGGTGGTGGGGAAGATTTTGCAGCTGATTATGGAGGAAGGGCCACTTTTTGGGTTTCATCTTAACGTGGACAAAACTGAAGTTTTCTGGCCTACAAAAGACCCCCGAAGCAGGCTTTTGGGTGTCTTTCCACCTAACATTGCTCGACCTTCGCGTGGTGTTAAGTTGCTTGGTGGTCCTGCTAGTTCTGATTCTGGTTTTAGTAGTGAGCTTGTGATGCATAGGGTGACCAAGACCATTGCGCTTATGGATAAGGTTGCTACGCTGGATGATCCTCAGTGTGAGCTATTGTTACTTAGGGCTTGTACCGGAGTTTCTAAACTCTACTTTGCGTTGCGTACTTGTCCCCTAGTACTTTTGAGGCGGCTCAGCGCACTTTTGACGAGGCTCTTCGATCTTCTTTGGAGCGTATTGTTACTGCTTCAGGACCTGGGTTTGGCGATTGGCAGTGGCGGCTTGCCACTTTACCATTTGCGTTTGGAGGGCTTGGTGTTTATTCTGCAGGAGATGTTCGGCATTATGCTTTTCTTGCTTCTCGGTTGCAGTCTACTGGGTTGCAAACAAAGCTACTACGACATGCTGACATTGTTGGTCATGGTCGAGCTTTTGAAGACGCCTTGGGTTTGTTTAATGGCGTGGTGGGGTCTGATTTTTTAAGTAATCCTAGTGAGGTCACTGCCCCAAAACTTATGAAGAAATTGGCAGATATATATTTCACGAAGGTTACCGATTCTGCAGAATCCACCTTTTTATTATCCCCTCGTCTATCAGCATTGTGGAAATCTCAGCAGGGAGATCACACGTCTGCTTGGCTTCGGGCCGTTCCTATTTCGAGATTGGGTCAGACTATGAATGCAAAGACTTATCGATGTGTATTATGCTACCGATTGGGTGTTCCGTTGTTCTCTACCTCGACAACGTGCTCTACTTGTTCGAGGGTTTTTCCAGGGGATATTTTTAGCGATCACGCGGTGTCGTGTGCTGGTATCGTGGGTATTAAACATAGACATAATGTTGTTTAGGATACCCTAGTTGATGTTTGCTATCGTTCTGGGATTTCAGCAAGGAAAGAGGTTGATATTGGGTTGTCTGGAGGGAATGGTGATGCCCTCAGACCTGCTGATGTGTTACTTTATTCTTGGAATCGTGGTCGCGATGTCTGTGTTGATTTGACAGAATCTTCTCCTTTGACACAGTCAAGGTTATCTGACTTTATTCCTGGACGGGTTGTGGCTGATGCAGCTCAGCGGAAACGGGATAAGTATGAGGCTCGTTGTCAGGCGATTAGATATGGGTTCATTCCCTTCTCCTTTTCTTCGTTTGGTGAATTAGAGAAGGAGGTTGTTGCGTTACTTAAGCGAATTAAGAGGTTCTCGACGACGCAAGACATTGGAGCACGTGCTGCAGCTCATATTTTTACTAGGGTAGGCTTTGCTATAGCTAGAGGAGTGGGGGCCCAGATTGTATCTCGGCTTCCCACTAATTTATTGTAGGTTGTATGACTTTTTGTTTTTGAGATAATAATAATAATAATAATAATAATAATAATAATAATAATAATAATAATAATAATAATAATAATCAAATGGGGGCGATTATGGGTGATTAGGGTGCGACGTCAACAGTTCCACGTCATCGGTTTATTCTTCGGCAACGGCGTTCCGGCGAAGGTTTCGCGGTGTCAGGTTCTTTACCGACGAGAGTTTAGGTTGTTCCCTTGTTATTTTCAGGCTGATCCCTCGGTTATTTTTTTATATTTGGTTATTTGAGGGATCTTTTCGGTGCAATTTAAGGATTTTTCTAGTGCGATTTTGTAGTGGTTTTTTAGGGTCCGGCAGCGTTCAGGTAGCATTGTGTACGGCAATTTTGGGGCTGGTTTTTTTGGTTGCTTTTGTGCAGTTTTGGGGGCAGTTTTTGGTGCAGTTTCCGTTGGTTTGGGATCTCGGTTAGGGTGGTTTTCAAGGCGTTTTTTTGGCGTTTCTAGGGCAGGTTTCAGGGGTTATTAAGTCTGGTTTCAGGCGGGTTAATTCAAGTTCCGGCGGCTGTTTTTTTTTATCAGTTTTCAGGCATTTTAGCTCTGGTTTTAGGTCTGTTTTTGGGTAATTTCTGGTCAGTTTTTGGTGCGTTTTGGGTGTTGGCAGCGTGGATGCATTATGCAAATTTCTGGTCAGTTTTTGGAGCTTTTTGCAGCATTTTTTGTATTTGTTGTAGTTGGTTGTTTTGTCTCGTATTGGGTTTGTTGGTGCTAGGGGCTTGGGCAGTTTTTGGTAGTAACTGTGTGTAGCTATGTCGGCTTCCCGGCTGCAGTTTCATTTCCCCTTTGTGGGTCTTAGTGGTTGTCAAGATGGAAGGGGCAATGGCCTTACTAAAAGTTCTCTTATCAAGCATCTTAGTGATCGTCATTTTTGAATTGGTGCGCGGGATATCACATGGCATTCTCTTACTTCTAATTTGACTGTTTATACTGAGGCTGAATTTTCTTTATCGCGTATGGGGATTTGGTTATGTGGGGTTTGAATCAGAACGCATACGCATCGTACTAAGTGTCGTCATATTGCGATTGAGTTTGTGTCACCCCCGAATGAAGGTGATGGTATTCTCTTACGTCTAATTTGACCATTTATACTGTGGTTGTTTTGGATCGGATTAAGAGTTTTCCTCAAGGCATATCCTGTGGTAGGGACGGTTTACGTGCTCAGCACCTTATGGATTGCTTAATGGTGCTGCTATGGTTGTATTAGATGAGTTAGTTGACTCTATTTCCAGGGTGGTTAATCTATGTTTAGCTGGAAAGTGTCCTATGAAACTAGGAGAGTATATTGCAAGTGCTCCTCTTACAACACTTGTCAAGCCCGGTGGTGGTAGTGGGTACTATTTGGCGACATATTGTAGGGAATATGTCAAGCCTTAGAATCCCACTAGCTTGAACCCCACTGTGATCATACACTAAAGTACGGTGGCGTCCAAAAGGGAAGAAGATAGAGCAAAAGAGTCGCCAACAAGTTTTTTAGGAACTTGTAAACCGTTCACGAGGTGAAGGTTACACCCCTTAACGATCCAAGAGATCGTCAACTCCATAAGGTCTAGAACCAAATAAGGGTTCGGGGATTAAGGTACAAATCCAACCTAAAAGAGATTGAACCTGCCCTAATAATAGACCTCTACTTTATTCTGATCGTATTCATGTGCGCTTTCTTATTAACATGCAATCAATAGATTAACCCTAAACCTGTTTATCTATGTTGGTTGAATTTAATGCACAAATAAATCTATTATTGGCTATCACTCGAATTATAATCACATTAAACCTAAACAAGATTATTAATTATCTTATTAAGCGTGATTACAAGTACAAATTCCCCTTAAACATGCATAAAAGGCGTGATCAAGCAATAAATAAATAAATATCATCAAACAACATAATAATAATAATAACGATAATAATAAATTATAATAATGATAATATCATCATAAATAAAATAATCATCATCAAAATAATAATAATATTAATATTCATAATCATCATAAATTATAACAATTATAATCATAATCATGTTAATATTAAAGCATAATAAAAATAGCAAGATCCTAGGCATGATACTAACAAGATCAATAACAAATCCTAGCATGTCACTAAGCAATAAAAATCAAATCTTTAGCCCTAGCATGATACTAACAATCATAAATAATAGGAAGAACATAGGAAGCATCGCAACAATCATATTTAATATTAACAATACCCTAGGCATGATACAAGGAATATCATAATAACAATGTAAACATGATCTCTACATCATAATATCAATTAAAACCAGTAAAGTACTTACTTTGATGCCTCGTACCTCTTTCTAATAACAAAATACACACGTTAGTAACTTCAAGGAAAATAATAAACAAACAATTAAATTAAATAATTGAAATAGAGATTTGGGACCAAACCCTCAGAAATTAAACCTTTCACGTCTAGGGCAAAGGCAACTTCGAATATGGCTAGGTGTTTCTAGATCTTGTGAATGCGGAATTTTGTATGTAAAAGCAAATTTTAGAATTAAGAGAGAAAATCAGAAAATTGAAAGACTAATGAATGCTAATTAAAATTGATTGTAGATGAATGTAGATGAATGAGGAGAATTGATGAATCAAAATGGAGTTTTTAATACGATATTTATAGAGAAAATCAGCCAAAATGATAGATTAAACAAAACAGAGTCTGACGCACAAAAAACAGAGCTGGCGCCAACCCTGGCTAGCTGGCGCCAGGCACCAACACTAGCGCCAGGCGCCAATGGCTAGCGCTTGGCGCCAGGCCTGGTTCCAGGCGCCAAGGCCTGGGGTTAGGCGTCAAGCCTGATTTTAATGCGTTTTCGAAAATCAGATAAATTTGCCGTACTGGAGGATAAAATCATATAATTTCCTCGAAAATGCTATTTGATTTTGATTAAAACTCTGAAAAGTCAAAAGTTAATTTATCAATGCTAATTGAATTAGGAATGAAAAGAACCTTCTAGAAGATTCTAGAAGACTAAAACCATTCCTAATTGCATTAGGAATGATAAATCATATTAGGCCCTCCACAAGATCATTGGGCCGCATATAAGTCTCAAACCGGACCCAGTTTAGTAAATTGGCCATAATTCCCTCAATATTCATCGGAATTGGGCTTATAATATATCGTTGGAAAGCTCTTTGCAAGCCCCATCCAACAACACTAATATTGGACCCATATCATGGACCAACCAAACTGGATTGTCTGTTTTCTTAAAATAAGTTTTCAAAAACAGAGAGAAGAGAAAAGAATTAAAACTTTCCGCAACACTAGACTTTCCACACTTTCGCTTCATTCGATTATGATTCGACGTGAAAGGTACTCATCACTGAGTTTGGTTTTGGGGAGACACAAATGGGTGTCTACAGAAGCCCCCACTTTGACTGAGTTTAGAGAAACACAATTTTCGAAAACAAAAGTCAAAGTAGCGATAGGGACGGAGAATGATTTAGAACGTTCTACGATCCTAAACCTCTCTTATAACGCCGATACCTGCAAAACTAGCGTTAGTTAAATAGATAAAAAGAGTTAAGAAACGCGTATCTTGCACCGTCGAGCACACGTCTCTTAAGTAACCGATTGTTTTGATGACCTCCTGCAAGCTAGAGAATGTCATCCCGCTTGAAAACCGCTACGCCTGTAACTGCTTCCAAATTGGAAGATTGCTTCGCCTGAAATGATCCTCCCCCGAAATGATAATATTCCACGTCCAAGGGAATACCATCGAAGATTGCTTCTCTTGAAACAAACCCTCATCCGTATTGATAATATTCCACGTCCAAGGGAATACTATCGAAGATTGCTTCTCTTGAAACAATCCTAGGTTGTTTGTGACAACCCTCCACAATCTAGGGAACGCCATCTTGCTGTTTGTTTTGACGATCTTCCGCAATCTAGGGAACGTCGTCGATCAACGTTGCTACATCTTGAGCCTTTTCTTGAATCACAGTGACAACCTTTCCAATCATAGCAAAAGTCGTCGAAGACCGCCCATCTCGTGCTATCTTCTCAAATCCTGGGTGACAACCTCCATAATATTAGCGAATGCCATCGAAGACCACCCATCTCGTGCTATCTTCTCAAATCTTGGGTGACAACCTCCACAATATTAGCAAACGCTGTCGAAGACCGCCCATCTCGTGCTATCTTTTCAAATCTTGGTGACAACCTCCACAATCTTAGCGAACGCTGTCGAAGACCGCCCATCTCATGCTATCTTATCAAATCTTGGGTGACAACCTCCACAATCTTAGCGAATGCCGTCGAAAATAACTTTACTTGAAGTCATCCTCAGTTTTTGCGATAATATTCCGAAGAAAATTACCGAAGACCAACACTTGTCGATCTTTAAAGCTCGCTCAAACTTTGCTTCCGCTATGTCTGTACGTCGGCGCTTTCGTTGTTTTGAACCTATACGTCGGTGCTTTTTCTGCTTTTGAGCCAATGCTTAGGCGCTTTAAGCTAAGTGAGACGATCTTTCATCAGGTCGATCACTTATTTGCTGTTGTAATCAAATCGACTACTTAATCATGTCAAATTGCTCATAGGGGCTAATTGGCGTACCAAGGAACCTGAAATTGCTGTATGAGGTCAAAATCACCTTTTGGAGAGGCTTTGAACTCTGTCGCTGCCGAAATATCTCTGGCGCCAAGAATTGACTCTGTCGCCGAACGCTGTGATAGGGTCTTCCCTATTCTGCTGCACCTGTATTTATTTTTTACTATAGATTTTTGCCAATTTCTTTAATTATCTTAGGGTTGACCTAAGGTTTAATATTGCTTAACTCGTCGACTTGACACGACTCAAGGTATAAACTTGACTCTCTGTGATTGACTGACTCGAGGTTGACTCGACTCAAACTGTTTGACACATGTGTTAGACTCAAATCAAAGTGAAACGACACGTGTGACTCATGACCCGTGTGTGCATAGTGTTGACTCAAAAAAGCAAAACTTTTCCGTCATTTTTGTGGAGGGTACCGACTTTCTCCCGAAAAAGAAAGACACGAAAAAGAATCGAAGTTTTGAAGGTGCATGTTGAATGAGCTTAGTCAAATGTCATTTGATACTATCTCTCAAGGTGCAAGGATTAACCCATCCTAGGCTATCTCAATGGTTGACTCAATGATGAAAGTATTTGGGTAACTTAGGCATGAAGGCTAAGCACTTCATACTTCGATGCAATGATGATTATGATTGATGAGTGATGTGACAAGGCATACTTCAGCGTTGTGTTAAGATTCCATGACAAAGGGTTCCTAAAGGAAGTATATTTGTCATGTATATGTGATGTGTGTGATAGTGACACTAAAGTTAGGGCGCAAGGGCTAAGTGTGTGGAAAGATATTATTTGTTAAAAGAGTCAAATGGGGGTGACTCTTAGGCTAGGTAAGCTAATGATGTAGGGATCAAGCCCCCAAGTCTAGCTCTAGGTGAATAGGGATGAGCATAGGAAATCCCTTGATATGATCATGGTGCAAGTGTGTGAATTTAAATATGAATGCATTTGTATTACGGCCGCACCTCGATGTGAGGTTGCCTACGTATCCATTAGGAATCAGGCCGTACGTAGCTCTAGCCGAACCTCGCACAAGTGTGTGTATACCTCAAAAAGGTCTTTTTAAGGGTTGTAACGTGGTTAGGCTAAAGGTTTAAAGAAGAAGGGGATTAAAAGGCTCAAGACCCTAGATAAGCCCCCAAGGTGTGCAACCTTGCTTTTGAATATTTGTATTTTCATGCTTGAGCTTTTCTACTCTTTTTTAGCTCTCTTTTATCTTTTGCTTTAGCATCTATTTTATTTTTATAAGTGTGGGCAATCCCGATCATGCGGTCTATCACTCACTTGGCATTCATGTTTCTCAGGAACAGTATCAAGCACTCGATAAGAGACGCAATCTGAGACGTGTTCTTATCGAAGATATTTTCATATCAAAGACATTGGAACACTTGCCCTTTTGTACACTTTTATTTTTTTTTTTTTGCTTTTGCTTATTTTTATTTTGATCTTTTGAATTACTCAAGCTTTTTTTTAGAATTGCATAAGTTACACACCATCCCATCCCAAGGTTAGGTAAATGTAGGTTGAAAAAAGAAAGGTCTATCGTTAGACGAGGCTCAAAGTGGTTTATGAAGAAAGGATTTCATATTTGAAAGGTGAAAGGAGATATGATGTGGCTACAAGGGTTGCCTTAAATCATTGGTATACCTTGTGCTTAATTCGACATGGATTTTTTTTTTTATTTTTATGAAATATAATTAAATGATCATATGTAAGGAAATAAATGCTCATTTTATTAAAAAGGGAAAAGGAAAAAAAACTACAAAATTAATCTAAAAGAAAACAAAAGGTGCCTATGCTAGACTTATTGAGGAAAGGAAAAAATGAAAAAGAAATAGAAAAAGAGGTCATGAAATCTTGTCGTTGAAACTCGCCTCTTGTCTTGTGTTGTTTCCTTTATCATCACTCGCTCTTCTTGTTAACTGGAGGCATGGGAAGCTTGATATTATAAATCAAATGTTGGATAGCCTCCTTTAGCTTCCAACAGCTCTCAGTAGTATGACCCCTACCTTGATGGTACTTGCAATGTTCGTCTGGATTCCAACTAGGCAATCTCTTTTCAGGTGCGGGATCTTGAATAGGTCCAATGGGAGTAATGAGTCTTTTGGCATGGAGTCGATCGAAGGCAGTATCGTAGCTCATCCCAATGGGGGTGAAGTCTTTCCTTAGTTGCTTCTTAGATCCTTGGTTATCCATGGCTAAAACTTCACTAAGATCAATGGTACTAACATTGTTACTAGAGTGGGCGTTTTCGGAAGAAAAAGGATTGTCGTTCTTCTTTCCTTTCCAGCCACCGTGGTTACTATTGTTAGTAGCTTTTTGCTTTGCGAGGTCATCTTCGATTTCAATTCCGATGTCATAAACGGCCTTGAAAGTATTCAGATTGTGTTGATATTTTAAATGCTTTGAATACTTCTCTTGGAGATTCTTGATAAACATCCTCACGGATTCTTTTTCAGTGGGGACCTCAATCATCTTGGCGGAAGTTTCCCTCCACTTATTAAAGAAAGAAGTAAAGCCTTCATTCTCTTTTTGTCTTAGCATCTCAAGTTAAAAGAGATTGAACCTGCCCTAATAATAGACCTCTACTTTATTCTGATCGTATTCATGTGCGCTTTCTTATTAACATGCAATCAATAGATTAACCCTAAACCTGTTTATCTATGTTGGTTGAATTTAATGCACAAATAAAACTATTATTGGCTATCACTCGAATTATAATCACATTAAACCTAAACAAGATTATTAATTATCTTATTAAGCGTGATTACAAGTACAAATTCCCCTTAAACATGCATAAAAGGCGTGATCAAGCAATAAATAAATAAATATCATCAAACAACATAATAATAATAATAACGATAATAATAAATTATAATAATGATAATATCATCATAAATAAAATAATCATCATCAAAATAATAATAATATTAATATTCATAATCATCATAAATTATAACAATTATAATCATAATCATGTTAATATTAAAGCATAATAAAAATAGCAAGATCCTAGGCATGATACTAACAAGATCAATAACAAATCCTAGCATGTCACTAAGCAATAAAAATCAAATCTTTAGCCCTAGCATGATACTAACAATCATAAATAATAGGAAGAACATAGGAAGCATCGCAACAATCATATTTAATATTAACAATACCCTAGGCATGATACAAGGAATATCATAATAACAATGTAAACATGATCTCTACATCATAATATCAATTAAAACCAGTAAAGTACTTACTTTGATGCCTCGTACCTCTTTCTAATAACAAAATACACACGTTAGTAACTTCAAGGAAAATAATAAACAAACAATTAAATTAAATAATTGAAATAGAGATTTGGGACCAAACCCTCAGAAATTAAACCTTTCACGTCTAGGGCAAAGGCAACTTCGAATATGGCTAGGTGTTTCTAGATCTTGTGAATGCGGAATTTTGTATGTAAAAGCAAATTTTAGAATTAAGAGAGAAAATCAGAAAATTGAAAGACTAATGAATGCTAATTAAAATTGATTGTAGATGAATGTAGATGAATGAGGAGAATTGATGAATCAAAATGGAGTTTTTAATACGATATTTATAGAGAAAATCAGCCAAAATGATAGATTAAACAAAACAGAGTCTGACGCACAAAAAACAGAGCTGGCGCCAACCCTGGCTAGCTGGCGCCAGGCACCAACACTAGCGCCAGGCGCCAATGGCTAGCGCTTGGCGCCAGGCCTGGTTCCAGGCGCCAAGGCCTGGGGTTAGGCGTCAAGCCTGATTTTAATGCGTTTTCGAAAATCAGATAAATTTGCCGTACTGGAGGATAAAATCATATAATTTCCTCGAAAATGCTATTTGATTTTGATTAAAACTCTGAAAAGTCAAAAGTTAATTTATCAATGCTAATTGAATTAGGAATGAAAAGAACCTTCTAGAAGATTCTAGAAGACTAAAACCATTCCTAATTGCATTAGGAATGATAAATCATATTAGGCCCTCCACAAGATCATTGGGCCGCATATAAGTCTCAAACCGGACCCAGTTTAGTAAATTGGCCATAATTCCCTCAATATTCATCGGAATTGGGCTTATAATATATCGTTGGAAAGCTCTTTGCAAGCCCCATCCAACAACACTAATATTGGACCCATATCATGGACCAACCAAACTGGATTGTCTGTTTTCTTAAAATAAGTTTTCAAAAACAGAGAGAAGAGAAAAGAATTAAAACTTTCCGCAACACTAGACTTTCCACACTTTCGCTTCATTCGATTATGATTCGACGTGAAAGGTACTCATCACTGAGTTTGGTTTTGGGGAGACACAAATGGGTGTCTACAGAAGCCCCCACTTTGACTGAGTTTAGAGAAACACAATTTTCGAAAACAAAAGTCAAAGTAGCGATAGGGACGGAGAATGATTTAGAACGTTCTACGATCCTAAACCTCTCTTATAACGCCGATACCTGCAAAACTAGCGTTAGTTAAATAGATAAAAAGAGTTAAGAAACGCGTATCTTGCACCGTCGAGCACACGTCTCTTAAGTAACCGATTGTTTTGATGACCTCCTGCAAGCTAGAGAATGTCATCCCGCTTGAAAACCGCTACGCCTGTAACTGCTTCCAAATTGGAAGATTGCTTCGCCTGAAATGATCCTCCCCCGAAATGATAATATTCCACGTCCAAGGGAATACCATCGAAGATTGCTTCTCTTGAAACAAACCCTCATCCGTATTGATAATATTCCACGTCCAAGGGAATACTATCGAAGATTGCTTCTCTTGAAACAATCCTAGGTTGTTTGTGACAACCCTCCACAATCTAGGGAACGCCATCTTGCTGTTTGTTTTGACGATCTTCCGCAATCTAGGGAACGTCGTCGATCAACGTTGCTACATCTTGAGCCTTTTCTTGAATCACAGTGACAACCTTTCCAATCATAGCAAAAGTCGTCGAAGACCGCCCATCTCGTGCTATCTTCTCAAATCCTGGGTGACAACCTCCATAATATTAGCGAATGCCATCGAAGACCACCCATCTCGTGCTATCTTCTCAAATCTTGGGTGACAACCTCCACAATATTAGCAAACGCTGTCGAAGACCGCCCATCTCGTGCTATCTTTTCAAATCTTGGTGACAACCTCCACAATCTTAGCGAACGCTGTCGAAGACCGCCCATCTCATGCTATCTTATCAAATCTTGGGTGACAACCTCCACAATCTTAGCGAATGCCGTCGAAAATAACTTTACTTGAAGTCATCCTCAGTTTTTGCGATAATATTCCGAAGAAAATTACCGAAGACCAACACTTGTCGATCTTTAAAGCTCGCTCAAACTTTGCTTCCGCTATGTCTGTACGTCGGCGCTTTCGTTGTTTTGAACCTATACGTCGGTGCTTTTTCTGCTTTTGAGCCAATGCTTAGGCGCTTTAAGCTAAGTGAGACGATCTTTCATCAGGTCGATCACTTATTTGCTGTTGTAATCAAATCGACTACTTAATCATGTCAAATTGCTCATAGGGGCTAATTGGCGTACCAAGGAACCTGAAATTGCTGTATGAGGTCAAAATCACCTTTTGGAGAGGCTTTGAACTCTGTCGCTGCCGAAATATCTCTGGCGCCAAGAATTGACTCTGTCGCCGAACGCTGTGATAGGGTCTTCCCTATTCTGCTGCACCTGTATTTATTTTTTACTATAGATTTTTGCCAATTTCTTTAATTATCTTAGGGTTGACCTAAGGTTTAATATTGCTTAACTCGTCGACTTGACACGACTCAAGGTATAAACTTGACTCTCTGTGATTGACTGACTCGAGGTTGACTCGACTCAAACTGTTTGACACATGTGTTAGACTCAAATCAAAGTGAAACGACACGTGTGACTCATGACCCGTGTGTGCATAGTGTTGACTCAAAAAAGCAAAACTTTTCCGTCATTTTTGTGGAGGGTACCGACTTTCTCCCGAAAAAGAAAGACACGAAAAAGAATCGAAGTTTTGAAGGTGCATGTTGAATGAGCTTAGTCAAATGTCATTTGATACTATCTCTCAAGGTGCAAGGATTAACCCATCCTAGGCTATCTCAATGGTTGACTCAATGATGAAAGTATTTGGGTAACTTAGGCACGAAGGCTAAGCACTTCATACTTCGATGCAATGATGATTATGATTGATGAGTGATGTGACAAGGCATACTTCAGCGTTGTGTTAAGATTCCATGACAAAGGGTTCCTAAAGGAAGTATATTTGTCATGTATATGTGATGTGTGTGATAGTGACACTAAAGTTAGGGCGCAAGGGCTAAGTGTGTAGAAAGATATTATTTGTTAAAAGAGTCAAATGGGGGTGACTCTTAGGCTAGGTAAGCTAATGATGTAGGGATCAAGCCCCCAAGTCTAGCTCTAGGTGAATAGGGATGAGCATAGGAAATCCCTTGATATGATCATGGTGCAAGTGTGTGAATTTAAATATGAATGCATTTGTATTACGGCCGCACCTCGATGTGAGGTTGCCTACGTATCCATTAGGAATCAGGCCGTACGTAGCTCTAGCCGAACCTCGCACAAGTGTGTGTATACCTCAAAAAGGTCTTTTTAAGGGTTGTAACGTGGTTAGGCTAAAGGTTTAAAGAAGAAGGGGATTAAAAGGCTCAAGACCCTAGATAAGCCCCCAAGGTGTGCAACCTTGCTTTTGAATATTTGTATTTTCATGCTTGAGCTTTTCTACTCTTTTTTAGCTCTCTTTTATCTTTTGCTTTAGCATCTATTTTATTTTTATAAGTGTGGGCAATCCCGATCATGCGGTCTATCACTCACTTGGCATTCATGTTTCTCAGGAACAGTATCAAGCACTCGATAAGAGACGCAATCTGAGACGTGTTCTTATCGAAGATATTTTCATATCAAAGACATTGGAACACTTGCCCTTTTGTACACTTTTATTTTTTTTTTTTTGCTTTTGCTTATTTTTATTTTGATCTTTTGAATTACTCAAGCTTTTTTTTAGAATTGCATAAGTTACACACCATCCCATCCCAAGGTTAGGTAAATGTAGGTTGAAAAAAGAAAGGTCTATCGTTAGACGAGGCTCAAAGTGGTTTATGAAGAAAGGATTTCATATTTGAAAGGTGAAAGGAGATATGATGTGGCTACAAGGGTTGCCTTAAATCATTGGTATACCTTGTGCTTAATTCGACATGGATTTTTTTTTTTATTTTTATGAAATATAATTAAATGATCATATGTAAGGAAATAAATGCTCATTTTATTAAAAAGGGAAAAGGAAAAAAAACTACAAAATTAATCTAAAAGAAAACAAAAGGTGCCTATGCTAGACTTATTGAGGAAAGGAAAAAATGAAAAAGAAATAGAAAAAGAGGTCATGAAATCTTGTCGTTGAAACTCGCCTCTTGTCTTGTGTTGTTTCCTTTATCATCACTCGCTCTTCTTGTTAACTGGAGGCATGGGAAGCTTGATATTATAAATCAAATGTTGGATAGCCTCCTTTAGCTTCCAACAGCTCTCAGTAGTATGACCCCTACCTTGATGGTACTTGCAATGTTCGTCTGGATTCCAACTAGGCAATCTCTTTTCAGGTGCGGGATCTTGAATAGGTCCAATGGGAGTAATGAGTCTTTTGGCATGGAGTCGATCGAAGGCAGTATCGTAGCTCATCCCAATGGGGGTGAAGTCTTTCCTTAGTTGCTTCTTAGATCCTTGGTTATCCATGGCTAAAACTTCACTAAGATCAATGGTACTAACATTGTTACTAGAGTGGGCGTTTTCGGAAGAAAAAGGATTGTCGTTCTTCTTTCCTTTCCAGCCACCGTGGTTACTATTGTTAGTAGCTTTTTGCTTTGCGAGGTCATCTTCGATTTCAATTCCGATGTCATAAACAGCCTTGAAAGTATTCAGATTGTGTTGATATTTTAAATGCTTTGAATACTTCTCTTGGAGATTCTTGATAAACATCCTCACGGATTCTTTTTCAGTGGGGACCTCAATCATCTTGGCGGAAGTTTCCCTCCACTTATTAAAGAAAGAAGTAAAGCCTTCATTCTCTTTTTGTCTTAGCATCTCAAGTTAAAAGAGATTGAACCTGCCCTAATAATAGACCTCTACTTTATTCTGATCGTATTCATGTGCGCTTTCTTATTAACATGCAATCAATAGATTAACCCTAAACCTGTTTATCTATGTTGGTTGAATTTAATGCACAAATAAATCTATTATTGGCTATCACTCGAATTATAATCACATTAAACCTAAACAAGATTATTAATTATCTTATTAAGCGTGATTACAAGTACAAATTCCCCTTAAACATGCATAAAAGGCGTGATCAAGCAATAAATAAATAAATATCATCAAACAACATAATAATAATAATAACGATAATAATAAATTATAATAATGATAATATCATCATAAATAAAATAATCATCATCAAAATAATAATAATATTAATATTCATTGACTTCTTCTTGAGTTGCCATTATCTTCTTAGCCTTCCTCTTTTGACAAATCGGTTTATCAAAAAGCGAGACTTGAATAAAAAGGTTTTCCTTGATTAATCGTCCTTCTCTCCTTGACCAAGTACTGTGGAAAAGGAATTTGGGGATACTTATTGTTAATTATTTGACTCAAACTTTATTTAACATGCAATGGATGGAGTAAGTGAAGAAAGATTGGAATAGAATGTGAAGAAGATTTAGATGGAGGGATATGAAGAATTAGGAGTAGAATGTACCCCCAACTCAAATGACGGAAAGATCGACTCATGCATGAACCTAAGACATGGTCAAGGTGACATATACTCAAAGTGTGTGCTAAGACTAGTGAGTGTAGGTGACATGTTGAGACTTGTGTCATGACCATGTGGCTAGACTATGTGACTAAGACTCGATTAATGACTCGACAAGGTGTTATTGACAGCGAAAATTAACCGATTTAATTAGCAAACTGGTTAATTGGACACTAGGTGATGACTCGACCAATAATCCGACCTGTCAGCCAAATGACAGGACTGGCGTCACACCATGGAGCTTGGCGCCAGACGACAGAGTTGTCGTCAGGCGCTACACTTCATAGTGTGGCGCTACAACTCAAACCTTGGCGCCAATATTGGAGCTTCGGTCTAGGACTGTTTTCGGTGTTATTAATCAACTGGGGTATGCCTAAAGTCGTACTAGGTCAATTCCGATTAAAATATTAGACTTTATTGACTCAAATTAATTAATTAATTAATTAATTAGGCAAAGTTCTTTAAGTCATTAATTTATTTAGTCTCAACACGAGTCAACAAACGGTTAAGAGAAACATAGAATATATATGCACAACAAATAATGCACAATTAGCCAAGTAGGCACAATATGATGCAATGCGTTCGCAACCTAACCATGGCTCTAGTTCTCTAAAGTTAGGGATATGGTTTAGTCAATAGAGGGTCCATGGTTAATTATCAGGATGCACCGCGCGGAAGCCTAACCATGAAGGATTGGCGCGAGTGGATGGGACACCGCGAGTTTTAGAAAAAACACGCTTCCATGGTTTGGTGAATTCAACATCTCGGATGTACCTTTTGTTGCACAGAGCGTTCAATCAGGTAGATGGAGCATGAATTCCCAGAGGGTTATGTCCATATGTAGAACACATATGGGTTTCAGAAAAGAGAGAAAAAATTCAATCAGGAAGTAGGATCGAGCAAACAATACGAAAAACCGGTCGAAATTAGAACGCATATTTATGGCTCGGTATTGGGGGAAATTGGCGCCATCAATCAGAGACTGGCGCCAGCTTTTAACTGTAGCGCCTGGCGCCAATACTGGCGTATGGCGCTACAACTAAAACACTGGTGCCAAGCTCTGGCCCCTGACGCTACTTCCCACATGCCTCAGCAGCTTTTTGTGCTCGATAAAATTTACCAATTTCGCGCGATGTTATTTCAGTCCTAGTTGTGAAAGATATTTCCAAATTTCCTACGTGTAAAATACTATGTTTTTAACTCATTACGGATGGTCTTTCCAATGAGATTTTTTTTATGCATATGACAATAATGTTAATCAAAATTACGCACATGAAATACTTAGAACGTTTCGAGTCTCATCCACTCATTCTAAATCATTGCCGAAACAAATTCAGGAATTAAAATAGAAATCCTCACTAGCGGAGTCGCCAAAAACTATAGGGAATATTTCAAGCCTAAGAATCCCACTAGCTTGAACCCCACTGTGATCATACACTAAAGTACGGTGGCGTCCAAAAGGGAAGAAGATAGAGCAAAAGAGTCGCCAACAAGTTTTTTAGGAACTTGTAAACCGTTCACGAGGTGAAGGTTACACCCCTTAACGATCCAAGAGATCGTCAACTCCATAAGGTTTAGAACCAAATAAGGGTTCGGGGATGAAGGTACAAATCCAACCTAAAAGAGATTGAACCTGCCCTAATAATAGACCTCTACTTTATTCTGATCGTATTCATGTGCGCTTTCTAATTAACATGCAATCAATAGATTAACCCTAAACCTGTTTATCTATGTTGGTTGAATTTAATGCACAAATAAATCTATTATTGGCTATCACTTGAATTATAATCACATTAACCCTAAACAAGATTATTAATTATCTTATTAAGCGTGATTACAAGTACAAATTCCCCTTAAACCTGCATAAAAGGCATGATCAAGCAATAAATAAATAAATATCATCAAGAAATATAATAATAATAATAACGATAATAATAAATTATAATAATGATAATATCATCATAAATAAAATAATCATCATCAAAATAATAATAATAATATTCATAGTCATCATAAATTAAAACAATTATAATCATAATCATGTTCATGTTAATATTAAAGCATAATAAAAATAGCAAGATCCTAGGCATGATACTAAACAAGATCAATAACAAATCCTAGCATGTCACTAAGCAATAAAAATCAAATCTTTAGCCCTAGCATGATACTAACAATCATAAATAATAGGAAGAACATAGGAAGCATCGCAACAATCATATTTAATATTAACAATACCCTAGGCATGATACTAGGAATATCATAATAACAATGTAAACATGATCTCTACATCATAATATCAATTAAAACCAGTAAAGTACTTACTTTGATGCCTCGTACCTCTTTCTAATAACAAAATACACACGTTAGTCACTTCAAGGAAAATAATAAACAAATAATTAAATTAAATAATTGAAATAGAGATTTGGGACCAAACCCTCAGAAATTAAACCTTTCACGTCTAGGGCGAAGGCAACTTCGAATATGGCTAGGTGTTTCTAGATCTTGTGAATGCGGAATTTTGTATGTAAAAGCAAATTTTAGAATTAAGAGAGAAAATCAGAAAATTGAAAGACTAAAGAATGCTAATTAAAACTTATTATAGATGAATGTAGATGAATGAGGAGAATTGATGAATCAAAACGGAGTTTTTAATACGATATTTATAGAGAAAATCAGCCAAAAAGATAAATTAAAAAAAACAGAGTCTGACGCTCAAAAAACAGAGTTGGCGCCAACCCTGGCTAGCTGGCGCCAGGCACCAACACTAGCGCCAGGCGCCAGGCCTGGTTCCAGGCGCCAAGGCCTGGGGTTAGGCGCCAAGCCTGATTTTAACGCGTTTACGAAAATCAGATAAATTTGCCGTACTGGAGGATAAAATCATATAATTTCCTCGAAAATGCTATTTGATTTTGATTAAAATTCTGAAAAGTCAAAAGTCAATTTATCAATGCTAATTGAATTAGGAATGAAAAGAACCTTCTAAAAGATTCTAGAATACTAAAACCATTCCTAATTGCATTAGGAATGATAAATCATATTAGGCCCTCCCCAAGATCATTGGGCCGCATATAAGTCTCAAACCGGGCCCAGTTTAGTAAATTGGCCATAATTCCCTCAATATTCATCGGAATTGGGCTTATAATATATCGTTGGAAAGCTCTTTGCAAGCCCCATCCAACTACACTACTATTGGACCCATATCATGGATCAACCAAACTAGATTGGCTGTTTTTTTAAAATAAATTTTCAAAAACAAAGAGAAGAGAAAAGAATTAAAACTTTCCGCAACACTAAACTTTCCACACTTTCGCTTCATTCGATTATGATTCGACGTGAAAGGTACTCATCACTGGGTTTGGTTTTGGGGAGACACAAATGGGTGTCTACACATATGGTTTCGAAGGTGGGTGCTGTTATGGTTGGCCAGTCTTTAGGTAGTTACTTTGATGGTCTTCAATTTGGCGTTGGGGTTTCTTCAGGTGGTGAGGCAATTCTTCATGCTGTGAATCGGTTGATTGAGGATTGTGGTTCTGAGGTTGGTCTTTCTATGTTATTGGTGGATTTTCAGAATGCCTTCAATCTTGTTGATCACACTGTCATGTTGCATGAAGTTCGTCGTCGTTGTTCGGGCATTTCGCGATGGGTTGAGTTCTGCTATCCAAATCTAGCAATATTATATTATGGAGACAAATCCTTATGGTCGTGTCAGGGAGTGCAGCAGGGTGATCCCCTTGGTCCTCTACTTTTTTCTTTGGTTTTACAGCCTTTGGTTTGTAAAATCAGAGATGTTTTTGACTTATGTTTTCAGGCGTGGTATTTGGATGACGACACTATTATTGGTAACACTTTGGTGGTGGGGAAGGTTCTGCAGTTGATTATGGAGGAAGGGCCTCGTTTTAGGTTACATCTCAATGTGGAAAAAACTGAAGTTTTCTGGCCTTTTGAGGACCCTTGAAGCAGGCTTGTGGGTGTATTTCCGCCTAATATTGCTCGACATTCTTATGGTGTCAAGTTGTTAGGTGGTCCCGCTAGTTCCGATCCCGATTTTGGAGGTGACCTTGTGCTGTAGAGGGTGTCTAAGACCACTGCTCTAATGGATATGGTTGCTAAGCTCGATGATCCCTAGTGTGAGTTGTTGTTGCTTAGGGCATGTACCGGAGTCTCAAAACTCTACTTTTCCTGGCGTACTTGTCTTCCTAGTACTTTTGAGGTGGCTCAGCGCACTTTCGACGAGGCTCTTCGATCTTCCTTGGAGCGTATCGTTACTGCTTCGGGCCTAGATTTGGCGATTGGCAGTGGCGGATTGCCACCTTACCTTTTGTGTTAGGTGGACTTGGTTTTTATTCCACAGGTGATGTTCGTCCTTATGCTTTTCTTGCCTCTCGGTTACAGTCAGCTGGGTTGCGGACAAAGCTTCTCCAGCATGCTGGCGTTAATGGCCTTGGTCGAGCTTTTGCGGATGCGTTGCTTCTGTTTACTGGAACGGTTGGGTCTGACATTTTGAGTAATCCTAGTGAGGTCATTGCCCCTAAACTCATGAAGAAATTGACATATATATATATATATATATTTCACAAAGGTTACCGCATCTGCAGAATCCACCTTCTCTTTATCTCCTCGTCAATCAGCATTGTGGAAATCGCAGCAGAGAGATCACTCCTCCACTTGACTTCGGGCGGTTCCTATTTCAGGGTTGGGTCAGATGATGAACGCAAGGACTTATCGATGTGTATTGTGCTACCGCCTAGGTGTTCCTTTATTCTATGTTTCGACGCCTTGCGTTGCTTGTTCAAGGGTTTTTACTGGGGATATTTTCGGTGATCATGCGGTATCGTGTGCTGGTATGGTTGGTATTAAACATCGGCATAATGTTTTTCGAGATACTCTTGTTGATATTTGTTATCGATCTGGGATTTCAGCTAGAAAGGAGGTTGACGTTGGGTTGTCTGGAGGGAACGACGGGGCCCTTAGATCTGCAGATGTATTACTGTATTCCTGGGATCGTGATCGTGATGTCTGTGTTGATTTGACAGGGTCTTCTCCTTTGACACAATCGGGGCTATCTGACTTTGTCCCTGGACGGGTTGTGGTTGATGTGGCTCATCGGAAGCGGAACAAGTATGAATCTAGTTGTCGAGAAATTGGATATGGATTCCTTCCCTTCTCCTTTTCTTCACTTGAGGAATTAGATAATGAGGTTGTTGCATTTCTGAAGCGGGTTCAGAAGTTCTCGACGACTCAAGACATCGGGGTTCGTGTTGCTGCTTATATTTTTATTAGGATAGGTTTTTCTATATCTAGAGGAGTGGGGGCCCAGATTATATCTCGGATTCCCACTAATTTTGTGTAGGTGGTATGAGTTTTGGTTTTGAGATATAATAATAATAATAATAATAATAATAATAATAATAATAATAATAATAATAATAATAATAATAATAATAATAATAATAATAATAAAGTGAGTTTAGAAGGAAAATTCCCTCCAAATTTTTTTTGGCTTTAATATACCATAATAGATAGATTCTACTCAAATAGAATAGTGTATGTACCGTATGTGTATTGTCCTTTTTGGTTTCTAGTTCCTTTCTCTTAGATAATGATTTTTTTGATTTCTAAATTTTGTTAAACATTTTTCAGGACAAAGTTAAATTTAAAATGAGCAATTAAGAAGACAATAATAAGAGGATCAAATCTCATGTACTATATCCGATTATATTATTTATAACAATTAGACATTTTTTCTTTCTATTTCATGTCAAATCGTTGCAAATAATATAAAACAGAGGTGGTACTTGACTTTTAATCAATCATTTGACGTTGGATGTTTCAGGTGTTAAACTTGTTTTCCCATTTTGTGGTCTTGGGCTTCTATTTTTTGTTTCATGACGTTTGATCGTGTGTCAAAGCCCAATAATATAGTGTATTAAAATTGAATATGATACAAACCCAAAAGAGAATTTCTAAACAAACCAATGGTGCATATTGCACTCAACCAACGTGCTATTAGCAGACTTGTTTTGGGGATCTGAGAATGTAGACTAGGGAACTTGGGGAAATGATTTTGACACACCCTTAATTGATTTTGGCACACCCCTATGTAAGAGCATAGTTTTTTATGTTCGTCTCACATAGTGCCAAAATCAATTAAGGGTGTGCCAAAATCAATTTTCGGGAACTTGTTTTAATTTTCAACCAATTCTATTTCTTGGAAACCGTCTTATTGAGTTTAATATACTTTGTACTCTACTTAGAAGCACGTGTTACGCGATCGAAAGGAAAACAATGGTATTATCTGCATCTTCGGCAGTTGATTAAATAAAATTATAAGTTATTACACGACTCTCTTACATCGTCAAAGACTAGAAAGTAAACGAAACAACCACTAGACACAACGTGAATCTAGCACATTCGGCTTAATGTTTCTTTACATTCATGAATAATTGGATAGCCCAACTTGGCCCTTGTATTGCAGTGGCCTGTTTAATGTTTATAGTGAGACTTTAAACTCATTTCAATATGTAGTTTTATAATACGGAGTATTTTTTTTACGTAGTGTGATCTTAATATTAATAGTATGTAATTAAATAAATTGATGGTCAAATGTAAGTTTTGAAAACCATGTAAAATGAATACACTAGAGATGATCACGGGCTCTGCCAGTCTTTGGCAAAAAATAAGTAGCCCATTTCAGGTCAATGGTTTGGGTCAGAAAATCGTGCCCAAATCAACTAATTTGGGTCAAAAATAGCGGGAAAAAATTATAACTAAAATGTAAATTTGTGTTACCCAAGACCTAATAAAATAAAATCTAGTTGGGCTTCACCTGTTTCAAATGGGCCCAAACAATCTGCCTAAATCGAAATTTTTTGAGATCGGGTCAACTTTGATAGGTCTAGAATAGATATTATAATGAGGCGGTGAGGGTGGGAGTACTTGTATATGCCTCAAAGTTATTAAGCTGTTGGTTTGCAATTAGGGATACGAAGTTGAGTAAATTTTTTTTGAATATTGATGATGACATATAAGTTTTAATAAATTTCTGAGATGTACAAGTTAGGCATATTAAATGTACATAATATGAATAAAAAAAAATAAACATGTGAACCAGTTACAAAAATGAAACAAGTCAAATTGTTTGCTGCAATCAATAAATCAAATTATTAAATTCGTAGGAAAAATAAAAATAAAAACAAAGGTAATTCATTTACTATTACAGGACTTGATTACTAATGGTCAATAAAAAAAATTTAAAGGAACGTTATTTGAATAGTATTTTATATTATTTGAATTTCTTTTAATTTTTTATAATGTTATTTTATTAATTGAAAAAAAATTGAATAATACTCCACATAGCTATATAAGAAGTGGACTAATTTATTTATATCTCCCGTTGAGAAAAAACTAAAATTTTACCATTCGTACCAGTAGCTACAATCAATCTAATATACATGTTTTATTTACCAGTCGCACTCATTAAATCTATAGACACAATAATAACCTTATATTTGACCTACCAGAACATATATTTTCCTAAGTTAACCATTGTGCCAAAAACTATATATTATATAATAGTCACATATATAACCAAGAGCTGATTAAATATTGTATACAACACAAATACTTCGTATATAGGTATGGATACTGATAATTTTATATAAATAAAATATACGGAGTATATATTACTAAGATTTATCCCTACCTTAATTATAAAAAGGTTAACAAAACTCTTATAATAGTGCATGGACATTTATATATCTAAAAATGTTCTTTTTACATATATTTTCCCCCATTTAATTTTAAAAGCCTTCAAATTGTCTCTTGAATTCGTTAAATTGATTTAAAAGATTATGTTTATTTCAATATTTAAAGCCATTTACTATTTTCATTTCCTTTTGTTTTAGTTTTTCTATTTAGAATTTATTAGACTATTAGATTTCAAGATCGAAGTTAATATCTTTTTACCGTACAATCACTAAATCAAAGTCGTTGAACTAAAGTTTTGGACATTGCATAGCTACACGACATCCAACACATTTAATGATTACATGCAAATAATTTTAATAAAACTACACATTCGATATAAGTTATCAAACAATTTAACTATATATACATTTTGATAGGTTTATATCTTTCATATTAACAAAAATTTACAAATGTTATTATTATATTTTGAAAAAAAATTTAGACTTTGGAGTTTTGTATAAGATAGATAAAGGATAAGTTAATTCCCGTCATATATGCATTGAGTTTTTGGGTGTTCTATCCGGTTCACCCTTTGGGTTAATCCATATTTGAGGATCAGTTCTAGGTTATTAGGTTCCATTCCCCTTCCGATTGTTGTTGCAGGGGAGCGAACACAGGTCCTCCCTACCTAGTGTAGTCTCAATCACCACTACACCAACAACCAGTTGGTGTAGTGGTGATTGGGACTACACTTGGTATGGAAGACATGTGTTATAAAATATTATATCATATACATGTACTTTTTTATATTATAAAAAATATTATATTATATACACATACTATTATAGTTAAAAGTATTATTATGTATAAAACAACATAAATTATTATGTATAAAAATATTATATCTAGTATAGTACATGAGCAATGCACGATTTTTAAATCAAAATGTTAGTTTTTCTAAAAAAAATTCATAAGTAATAGCATTGTTAATACGAATATTACAATTTAAAACACGAGTAATGGTTATAATACATTTAATATTTATTCCTTTTCCGTCAAATGTCTAATTCAATTTAACTTTTATTCTTCATGTTTAGATTGGTTATTGGTTCAGTTTTTTTTATTTTTTTTATTTTTTATTTTTTATGCAAGAAAAACAAAAGGTCATTGTAAAAGACATTGTATAGAAAATGAAAGGTTGATTACAGTTAAATTTATGTTCAAGATTATGTATTTTTTTTCCAAGACAACATTTCGGCTCAGCATTCAGTATTTGTCAAGGAGTACAACAAACGATAAAAGTAATTTTTACACTATTTTGTATTTTTATCAAAAACTTTTGTATTCATCCGATTACTTGAATTAAATTTAGGATAACTTGTAGACTATTTTGGGTAACTTTTATCAATAAAGCATAAATAACTTTCATTCATTACAGGGTAGCTTTTATAATAGGTGCACAAATATTTTATTGTACATCTGATTTTTTTTTAAAATGTTTGTATTGATTTCATAATTAACGTCAAACTAAATTCTATCGATTTTATTTAATTTTCATTAAAAAAACAATATTAGCCTTTCAAAATACAAAATATTTGTTTCCTTAATTATGCCACTTTAATGATATTGCTTCAAATTAGTTATTATTCTTTAACTTGACTATAAATAAAGATGGAAAAGACTTTATGGATTATTTGTAGTATTGGAAAGTATATATTTATTATAAAAAAATTAAATCAATATTTATGTTAGGAAATCATGAAAATCTTATGCATGTATAGAAACTTGCTTTTATTGTTTGAAGTTTAACAACAATAACTATGCTTGAACATGTAAACAATAATTGTATAGATATATTTTATACATAATATAAGCCAATGAGATAGTGACATTTGTCATCCTCACATTGTGGTGCTTGTCTTTTAGTATAATATATAGATAGATAGATAGATTAATTTTTGATAAGATTTCTACTAAATGCTCCAATTAATAAAATTTTAGTCTTAATTCTTACTCTACAAATTGGACCTACCCCTAAACTTTTCAACACTTATCAAAGCAATTTGAGAAGTGGAGTGAATCTACGGAATTCTTCACATGAAACTAAAATTACACGTTAAAACACTGAAATAATTAGAGTTGTGAATTGAAACTAAGACCACGATGACAACAAGTAGGAAATAATCTAGCATTGATTCCGCTTAGAGATTTGAGCTAATTAAAGTATACTGACTAGAAAACTTAGTACGTCGTATTATACCAATATACCACATCTTCATTTATTAGGCCTAAGTTGACCTTCATCATAATTTATAATGTAGCATATCAAATCTAAAGCATAAATGTGACTAACCAAGCAAAATACAATTTGGTTTATTTTCTAAGTCATGGAACAAAAACCTTCCATTGTTGACAAATGGAAATCTTTCTCACTTGGAGCCTTACTCGGCTTCCTCGTCTTCATCATCTACCTCGACAAAGTCCATCAAGACATAAGTTTCTTAGCGGCGAAACAAGCCATGGTAGATTTGGTTCCTTTTAAATTACTAAATCCATCTACTAGTTTTATCAAGCCTAATATGTCATCGAATATTTTTCTCAATGACATTGATAAATCGCCGAAAAAAGATGGAAAGAAGTGCAACATGTTTGATGGGAGATGGGTTTATAAGCCAAAGGAGAGCCGTTCTAGTTATGATTCAATCAAGTGTCCATTCGTCGAGGAAAAGATGAGCTGCCAAGAGAATGGGAGGCCTGAGTCAGAGTATGAGAAATGGATATGGGAAGCTCGAGATTGTGATATACCAACGTAAGTGCATAGGTAGTTTTACTTTTTATATTTCTTTTGTACAAAATTGTTATGGAGCTTTGACCTAATTAAACCATACAAACATTTTGAATTACACCCCATTATATTAATTGAGCTCAATGTCATTTTAAATTGTTCCAATTACGGTCTCTAGCTTTGATCATCGATGAATTTAATTAGTCAAGTACCAAAAAAAAAAAAAAAAAAAAAAACAGCAGACATTATACGCTTGGTAACAAATATTACAATGATCTTCACATTATAAATCAATTTCATATTTAGGTTAAAAAATTATGACTTGTCACAAACTCACAAATTACATACCTTCATACATCGCAATTAAAAACGAAAAAATAGAAAGCTGATGCATGCATGTGGAGAATTTTTTTTACAACATGTTTATTTTTCACCTGATTTAAGCAATCTATGTGAATTGATTAAGATCTTGCGATTTGATTAACCGTTTTTCTCCCCATATTCCTGTTTTGTATACTAATAACTAATTAAATTATGTGAAAAAATAACATTGATAAACAAAATCAAGTCCAATTCTAATGGTTAACCTTTTTGGTTTGTTCTATTGTAATAATGTAACATAATCATTTTCCTGTCAAAAAAAAAAAAAAAAAATGTAACATAATCATTTACAATAAATTATTATTAGGTACCTTAGTTTTGATGATCAAAAGAGAGAGATCAATTAGTTAAACAACATTTCGAAAAAAAAAAAAAAAAAAAAAAAAAAAAAAAAAAAAAAAACAAAAAATTATAATAATAAAACACCAATTAGTCAGTACCATGTGTAAGTGGATCGGATACACATATACATGTGGAAATTGCTACAACATTGCGTTTATTGCTTACATTTTAGATCTCAGAGATGTATTAATCCGAAAATTATGGTTTACATACTGATCAACACACTTGAATACTAAATCTTGTGAATAATAATTATAATAATTATGATCAATTTACTTAAATTATGTTCATTTCATCCTTTAGGTTTAATGGAACTGACATGCTAGAAAGGCTAAGAAACAAGAGGATGATCCTAGCTGGCGATTCGCTAAACCGAAACATGTGGGAGTCTCTTGCTTGCCTTCTGTTCACTTCCATTCCTTCGAATGCAGCTCAGGTCAAAGAAATAAAAGGCTACCAAAAATTATGGAAAGCCAAGGTATAATAATTATTAGTGTACAAAAACAATGCCAAATTAGAAATTTCAATTAACAAAATAATGTGGTTATCTTATTCTAATAATATGATTTTAATTGCAGGATTATAACTTCACTTTAGAATTTTATTGGAGTCCATTTCTTGTTGAATTGAACAGTAAACATGAAAGTGGTAAAAAAGTTCTAGTGCTGGATAAGCTTTCTTCTGACTCGGAAAAATGGAAAGGGGCGGATATTATGGTATTTAACTCCGGTCATTGGTGGGATTTACGTGGAAAAATGAGAGCGTAAGTTTATAATTACTTTTCTCTAATTTATTGAAAAACATTTCATGCATTATTCATAAGTATTGTTTAGAAGAAGCAAATCAACATTATAGTAATTTTATATCAAGTATATACATAAAAATGGCTAAGTGATATACGTGCTAAACTTTGACCTTTGTTTGTTTTCTTGGTTATTTATTTATTTATTGTTACCTAATCTAGTTATTACTTTAAACAACATAAAAAAAAAAATAATAATAATAAAATTGTGATAGCGTGTAAAAAATCAAAATATTGAGACTATATTATGAAGTGGAGTGAATCTTATACGAAATATTATTTTAGCTAGTTGACGGCAATAAGTTATGTGTTTATTTTAGCTAGTTGACAATAATAAGTTAAATAGTAAAACCTTACTTTTTACTTATATTGCTTAGATAAATATTGGAATTTGGCGAATAATAAAATGATGATATGAACTACTAGACGAGATTTGTACCTACTTTATTGGATTCCAAACCTTATAGTTAACGACATGACACCTAAACTTATCATAATTAATAAATCAAAAGAAATTTGTGTACTCCATATTATGTGTCCTAAGAGTATATGTAACTAAAGCATGTAGTAATAATATCAACACGTACGTCCTTACATATTTTGTTTTTCAGGTGGGAGATGTTCGAATTTGAGGGTAAAGTAACAGAGGATATGCCTATAGATGTTGCGTACGAACATGGCTTGAAAACATGGGCGACATGGATAGAGAAAAACGTCGATCCCAAGAAAACAAAAGTAGTGTTTAGAAGCAATTCTCCTTGGCACCAATATGATCAATGGTGCTACAATAAAACTCAACCAATGTTGGACGAACCATATAAACAACTCTTTACAAAATCGTTGGTTAATGTCGTCGAGAGACAAATAAAAGGGATGAGAAAGCCACAAGTGAACTACTTGAATATTACCAAGCTTTCAGAATACAGAATTGATGCACATCCATCTATGTACAGGTACAAGGACTGGAATACACTTGCCCAAAATTATGGAAATAATCTTAATAACTATGTTGATTGTAGTCATTGGTGTCTTCCCGGTGTTCCAGATACTTGGAATAGGTTGTTGTATGCTTCTCTTTTCTTTAATATTTTAGCAAATTCACCTAGTTAAGGAGTTCTTCATTAGGGATTATTACATCCAAATTTATGTCACCTACCATTATTGTATGTAGTATTTGTAAACAATGCCTAATCTATCACTATATTTATGGACTTTGGAGGACTTGTGTAATGTGACAGGAGGACCCAACAAATATTCATCCTATTTGGAGTTCAATTTAACTCTTTGTTGATAATGTAACATGTTTATTTAGGCCAATAAATGATAGAAGTGCAACGAATCAACAAATACAAAACAGACTATAGCATAAAAAGGTTGGCTCCATTGATATATCTTAAACTTTATACGGGGAGACATCTAAGTGAATAGCGCGAGCACCATATATAGCACGCCAATAAAGCATTCAATTGAAGACTCGGTGTGACACACAAGACTTTACAATAATCTCTCTACTTTATTCTCCTTCAATATTTGCTTCCAAAGTTCCAATACACATTGGTTAGCTCAATTTTTTAGCATTGGACAATGTTTTCCTTAGCTTGGTTGACAATAATATTTTAGGATCACACATAGCCTGAAACAATCAAAGAAATCCTCTATACCTAGAACTACTTCAATCTCCAAAATTATAGTAATTTTTTTATTATACAACGAAAAAATTCCGATTTATTATCCAGAGTAAAACAAAATACGAAGTAATTTAACTCTTATGGTTTAAAAAAAAAAAACCTCTTATTTTAACCACAGAACAGGAAAATATTGGACCACCAGTCCGATTTGGTCCTATAGTGCACACCAGCTGATTAATGTTTGCGAAATTTACTTTGGGTTTTTGGTCCCTACCTGTCAACGTAGGCAGGGGCGGATCTATTAAGGTGCACAGTGAGTCACGTGACTCACCAACACAAAAAATAAAAAAAATCAAAGAGACCGCCTATAACAGATAGGCGGTCTCTTTGTTGCTTCTATTTGAGTTCAGACCACTGTCTGCTTTATCAATATCAAAGAGACCGCCTATTAAAATATAAAATAGGTGATCTCTGTGTTGCTGCTATTGTCAGGCATTGGTAATGAATAATTTGTTGCGTTACTTTCATATTTCATTAAAGAGACCTGTTATGTTAAATAACTGGTCTCTAAAGTTATTCCACTTTTTTTTTTTTTTTTTAATAATTCTTGTTTTTATTTATACTATATTTGTGCAACTAATTTAATATTTTCCCACAAAACTAATTATGTAAAAAAAATCATAAAGTTAGTTTAATTTAATAGTTTTATAGTACTAGTATGTAATTTTATGTCTTATTTTTGGATTGAAATTATTTTGGTAAAATATAACTTTTTTTAATATAATTTTTGGATTGAGACAAGTGATTAATTATTAATGGTGACTCATAAGTTCAAAAATCCTGGATCCGCCACTGAATGTAGGTGCATGGGATACAATATAATTTAACCGTTTTTTCAAAGTTTGGTAGATAAGTTTAAAAAAGTACATTCAGTTTTGATTCAAATTTGGTTCCGTTTCATGTTGTATCATGCACAACGGTAGACACGTGGGCTACAATTGCAATGAAATTTTAACCTTCTTCAAAATTTGTCAGTAGCTCGCTAGATCTTAAATTATGGGTTTGATGAGTTAGGAGGTTACCCATAACCTGATTGAAAGTGAACTAAAACAATTGACCCGTTTGCTACATATGGTATTTGCAAAAGCATTTGCTAAATTAGTACTAGTATTAATTTAATGAATAATAAGTACTAGTAATGACTATTTTCTATTTAAATTTCCAATATATGCCTCAGAAATTGATGAATTGACTTAACTCTTACTCCAAGTTTTGGACTATTTGTTCATCAATACAATTACCGAAGCTATTTGTGATTTGGAGTTGAAACTACGGTATTCTTCACTCGATTACACATGCACGTATTGTATTACATTATAACATGCACGAAGCCAACAAGTAGGGAGTTTTCACGTATAGATTGCACTTAGAGATTTGAGCTATTTATGGTACTGACTTGGAAACATTACTACTTCATATTTTACTATTTATTCACATCGCCTTTTAATACTTAAATAAGTCTATAAAGTTGACCATATATTTGTTATAAAATATTCTATAAATATCCGTAATATATATTCGTAGTAAATAAAATCCAACCAAAGTATAAGTGTTACCTTTTTTTATTTTCTGTTATGGAGCAAAAACCCTCCATTGTTGAGAAATGGAAACCCTTCTTACTAGGATTCTTACTCGGATTCCTCGTCTTCGTCTTCTATCTTGATAAAGTACATCAAGATATAAATTTTCTAGCTGCTAAAAAAGCTATGGTAGATCTAGTACCTTTTCAATTACTAAATAATCCATCTACTAGTGTTATTATAAAGCCTTTGAAACCATCTACTTCCATTGTTAATCCATATACTAATGTTACTATAAAGCCTTTAAAAGCTTCTACTTCCATAGCTGACAACATTGAGAAATCGACGAAAAAAGAAAGAAGGAAGTGCAATATGTTTGAGGGGAAATGGGTCTATAAGGCGGAGGAAGGTCCTCGCTATGATTCATTCAAATGTCCATTTATTAACGAGAAGTTTAGCTGCCAAGCTAACGGGAGGCTTGATTCTAAGTATGAGAAGTGGAGATGGGAAGCTCGAGATTGTGATATACCAGTGTAAGTATGTAGTTTTCATTCAATTGTTTTAAATATGCATGACATAATTCCTAATTAGCTAGCAAATTGTATTATTGCACCTGTAGAGCACAATTGTAGAACTAACAATTGTAGTTCCTATACATGTAGAACACAATTGTAGAACTAACAATCTACAATAATGACACATAAGGTAATTAGGTAAATGGTGGTAATGGAAACTAATTACTAAAATGAACTCTTGTGTCATTACCATACTAAATATCTAAGCAAGATCACTCATAGGATTTTTCATTGATTTATTGACATAAGTTTAATTTTGTTATCTTCCATTGCTACTCTAAGGCCAGGGATGCTATTGCAATAATTTCAAACCTTTTGATGAGTTCAAGAGATTAAATATTACTCTCTCTCTCTCTATCCTATTCTTTTGCCCCTTTTGACTTTACACGGTCATTGAGACACGCCTTAAAATGCTATATCTTCATTTCTATAAACGTAAAAATTTTAAAATTAAATACTAATAAAATATACAATTAAATGAATCCAACAAAATCCACATAACTATATTATCTCTTATAGATTATTGTGAAGTTGTGGTAAACAGTTGACCCAAATATTGGTTATGAGTAAAAAAAAAAGGGTCTGAGGGAGTACAAGTTAGCACTGCAAGTGGTATTTTCTTTGCATATTAGTAGATTATAAAAACAATCATGGGGTTCTAACCAAAAACATTATCTAATGATTAACGGCTTTTTTTTTTTTACCATATACCCCTGGAAATTTTAAAATTCACCATATACCCGCGAATTGTTACAAAATATACCACATAGCCCTAATAACAACAAGATGAATGGAAATTGGTTAATTATACATCAAAACCACCTTAATTCTTTTCCCCCCATCCCCGAAACCACTCATCTCCTTTCTCCAACCCCCGAAACCACTCCAAATCTCTATAATCACATCCATGTGATTGATTTTGAGGTCTTGAGGCCGAGAAAAGGAAATTTGGGGTGGTTTGGAGGTGAAAAAAAGGAATGTGGGTGGTTTTGAATTGGAGATAGGGTAATGTATTTAAATTAAGGTGGTTTTTAGGTTAATTAACCCTAATTGTTTAGGGTATTTTTACCCTGCCACGTGGCCCAATCAGAGGGTGACACGTGTCAGCCTCAGATTGGTCCAAAATGGACCAATCCCTGTTTGACACATGTCATTCCAGAGATAAAAGGGAAAAGGCGGCCTTCAGGCCCAAATCCCGAGAAAGCCGGAATATGGCGCAACCCTCCAATGATTAGGGTTCAGTGACCTAATCAGGGGCAATTCCCAATGACCCTATAAATAAGGAGATGTCCCTCATTTTGAGGACACGTTTTTACCATTTATTACAACTGCATTCTCTTACATCAGAGAAACACCTGAGCTTGGAATCCGAGCAGATACTCACCTAAATTTCCGTTCTCTTTATCCCGTTTCAAGTTATTGACTTGTGCGTCGGAGGCGGAGCACCACCCAACAGGTGTCTCCGTTTGTTTTGCATGTTCAGCTCATCCCGGATCAGTCTTCGTGTTGTAACTCTCCCGAGGGACAAAAACACCCAAAACATTTGGCGCCGTCTGTGGGGAGAGTACCTCGAAGATGGTTCAAGAATCTGCACCCCCAAACCGTCTGGGCGAAGACCCAGAAGTCTTTACGGACCATGAGGAGGATGAGGATCCTCAGGTCGAAACCTCTACAGCCGAGGACGACTCTCTAAGAGTTAAGCGCATCTGGCCCAGAGAGACTCTGGAGCGGGGTGCCACCCAGGCGGGTCCGAGCAGACCTAGTGGGCAGCCGGAAGGGGCAACCCAAACGGCAGCTGGATCAGCCCCAGTCACCCGAGACGAACTCATGAGGTTCATGACGAGTTTCAAGGGTGAAATTAAAGAGCTGATCACCAAAAGCAGGGCTGGCCCAAGTAAAGGTCAGTCGGTGAAGAAGACTCCTCCAGAGAAGGGGAAGTCAGTCAGAAACCGACAGCCTACTCCCCATCCAAAGGAGAAGGCAGCCGGGACCATTGATTGGTCAAAAATTCTCCTTCCTGGGGGAAACACTAATAACCCTCGCCGACCTCATCAGCCGGTGAGAAGTAAAAAATCAACTCTCGATGCCCGGGAAATCATTAACCGGAAGAGAAATCAATCGCTGTCTGAGTCGGCTTCAACGTCGAACTTTCCGGACAACTTCAACAATATTTCTGCAGGGAGTGCACCCTCCTTGCATGAGAGTCAAACAGGCGGTAATACCGTCCATTCTGGCCCTCATATGATTGGAAATGTACCGTATGTGCCTACTCAAGCTTACGGACAGTATTCTCCTCCCTTCATGCAGCCAGCCTTCTTTGGAGGTCAGGCGGCATATCCAAATGTCCAGCCATTGGACTGGAAGCTTCGACTGCTGCGCCTGGGTGAACAGCATTCTGCGTTCACTCGGGAGATAACCGAGGCGGCTCAGCCGGCCAAGGTTAAGAATGTGTTGGTTGGTACCGATGATGGTACCACCAATCCAGAAGACCACCTCATGACTTACACCAACCTCATGTATCTGCAGGGGTTGGATGATGTCACTTGGTGTCGGTGCTTTCCGGCTACATTGAAGGGCATCGCCCAACAAGGGTTTGGCAACCTGCCAGCCGGGTCTATAGACAGCTTCAGGAAGCTTGCCTTCCTGTTTGCTTCCAACTTCTCAATGAACATCCCTGCTAAAAAGACAAGCCTCGATTTGAGCACTGTTAAGCAGGGAGAGAGAGAAGGGTTGCGTTCATATGTCAGGCGGTTCAACCTGATCAGAATTCAGATTCAGGGACTGTCTGATGAGGTAGCTTTTACAGACTTTTTTAAAGGTATGAGAGACGGGTCGACCTTTAAGTTCGACCTAGTCAGAAAAGGGGCTTTTACCCTACAGGCGGCCCTGAGGGAGGCGGAAAGCTACATTCAAGCTACCGACCTCTGCTCGCCTGGTAGCTAGTCAGACTCCAAGAAGTCTGACAAACAGAAAGACAGTCAGTCAGCTCAGCTGACTAAAAACAAAGAAGAGAGCAAGAAAAGAAAAGAAGTCTGGGCGGTTACTGACCCTGACCAGCCGTCCCAGAAGAAAAAGAAAGAATTTAAACCGTACGTCCCCAAGTACGAGTTTAATAAAGACTGCAACTCCATCTTCATGGAGGTAAAGGACCGGTTGTCCATTGAGAAGCCGAATCCTATGAAGAGTTCTGTCCAGTCACGGAACAAGAATAAATTCTGTCAGTTCCATGAGGAGGTCGGCCATGACACCAACGACTGCTTCAGTCTTCAGCGTGCGTTGGACCGTCTGGCTGACAAAGGGCTGTTGAAGTCCTACATTTCTAAGTCCCCAGCCGGGGCAAAAAAGAAAAACAAGGGTCAGTCCTCCAAGACTACCCCCCAGCCTGCTAGTAGCTCGGATACCGATAAGGAGCCGATCTACACCATAGCAGGCGGGTTCTCATGTGGTGGCCCTACCATCCGGGGCACCAAGAGCCATCTTCGAAAGATGGACAAAGATGATGATGAGCAGGCGGAAGCCAGCTCCTCCTTCCCAGACGTCTTGATCACTGAGAAGGATAGGGGCAGCGTCCGCCGCCCGCATGATGACCCGGTGGTCATTGAATGTAAGGTTGCCAACCAACTTGTTGGACGGATCCTTATTGACACCGGCAGCTCATCAGATATCATCAGCCTCCGGTGCCTGCAAAAGCTGAAATACAATGTCAGCCGCATGCATCCAGTCACCCACCCCTTGGTTGGTTTTGGGGGTGGGATGGTCTACCCAGCCGGGAGAATTGATTTACCCATCCGGCTGGGAGAGAAAGGCCAGGGTCGACATATTGTCGTCAGATTCTTGGTCGTTGAGGAGTTGACCGCCTATAACATCATTCTTGGCAGATCAACCCTCAACGTAGCCAAGGCAGTAATCATCCCTTCCCTGATGCTCATCAAGTATGAGAGGGATGACGGCTCTGTTGGTTCCTTGAATGGGGATCAGAAGACGGCCCGAGAATGTTATCTCTCAGCCGTCCGAGATACCGTGTCCCCAGGCGGTCAGGAACCAATAGACCTTGACAACGTCAAGGATGCTGACCCAGCTCCTGCCCCATCAGCAACCGGAAAGAAAAGAAAGGCTCCTCTGCTGGTGGAGGTGAAAAAAGAGAAAAAATAGCAATCACTGGCCGGTGAACGGTAAGATGAGCTCCGTCCCCAACCGGCTGGCGAAAGCATTGATCTCGTTCTGGATGACAGCCGTCCAGAACGTACTGTTAAGGTTGGGACAGTTGCTCATGCTACCTTGGGTGCAAGCTTGCACCTCCTGTTGAAAGAATTCAAAGACATTTTTGCCTTTGAAGTGGACGAGATGCCAGGCGTCAGCCCGGATCTTGCTGTCCACAAACTCGCCGTGGACCCCAAAAAGAAGCCCATCCGGCAAAAGAAAAGAAACCATGGCGAGGAAAGAAGTCAGGCGGCAGCTGCTGAAGTCAAAAAGCTGTTGGATGCTGGGTTCATTCGGCCTTGTAATTTCCCCGACTGGGTGGCCAATGTAGTCCTTGTGAAGAAACCGAATGGGACCTGGCGCATGTGTGTTGATTACACAGACCTCAACAAGGCGTGTCTAAAGGACAGTTATCCGCTTCCAAAGATCGACAGTCTGGTCGATTCTACAGCCGGTCACGCCTTGATGAGCTTTATGGATGCCTACTCCGGCTTCCATCAGATACCCCTGTGGAAGAAAGACCAAGAGAAGACGGCCTTCGTCACTGATCAGGGGCTATTCTGTTATACTGTGATGCCGTTTGGCTTGAAAAATGCGCCTGCCACTTTCCAACGGATGATTAATACGGTCTTCATTAATCAGATTGGGAGGAATGTGGAGGCGTACATTGATGACATGATAGTCAAATCCAAGCTACAGACGGATCACCTTGCTGATCTCCGAGAAACATTCACCACCCTTAGGCGGCATAAGGTTATGTTAAATCCTAAGAAATGTGTCTTTGGTGTTGAGTCTGGGAAGTTTCTCGGGTTCCTGATTGATCAAAGGGGGATAGAGGCTAACCCCGAAAAGATGCAGGCGGTGATTGACATGAAGTCACCCCGCTCTGTCAGGGAAGTTCAGAGACTCACCGGTTGTCTGGCCGCCCTGGGAAGGTTCCTCAGTCGGTCAGGTGACAAATGCCTTTACTTCTTCCAAGCAATCAGGAAGAAGTCCAGATTTGAATGGGGGAATGACGCTGAGGCGGCGTTCTAGAGGTTGAAAGAGCATTTACATTCTCTGCCTAGGTTGGTCAGTCCTTTGCCTAGGGAGACGTTGTACATGTATTTAGCCGTCTCAGACCATGCCCTCAGTGCCGTTCTCCTTGCTGAGCGAGACGGCGTGCAGCTCCCGGTTTACTTCATTAGCCATGTTCTTAAAAATGCTGAGCTCCGGTACCCCATGGTTGAAAAATTTGGTCTTGCTTTGTACATGGCATTCAAAAAATTGAAGCCTTACTTTTTGGCACATCCGGTGGTGATTTACACGGACCAGCCACTTAAGCGGCCAATGTCTACCTTGGACTCATCCGGAAGAATGTTGAAATGGGCTATTGAAATGCAGAGCCTTGAAATCACTTACGAACCAAGAAAGGCAGTGAAAGGTCAGGCGTTTGCCGACTTCATTGTGGAAATGACTCGTCCGGTGGCTCCGGATAATCTTGATCAGGTTTGGAAAGTGTACGTAGACGGGAGCTCTACAAAGAACGGCTGTGGTGCAGGTGTAATTTATGAATCTCCTAAAGGAGACATATTTGAGTATGCACTACGCTTCAAGTTTCAGGCCTCTAACAATGAGGCGGAATATGAAGCCCTGCTAGCCGGAATTCGCATGTGTAAGGCGGCAGGGGCCATGAAAATTGACGCCTATTCTGATTCTCAATTGGTTGTTAGCCAGTATGAGGGAAGTTATGAAGCTACCCATCCGGCTATGATCAAATATCTTCAGGCAGTCAAAGAGGAGGCTGGGGCACTTGAGGAATTCCGGCTGAACCAAGTGCCTAGGTCTGAAAATAACCAGGCGGATGCGTTGTCAAAACTGGCATCTTCCGCCTGCCATGATATGCCTCGGTCTGTCTTTTGGGAAGTTCTGGAAAAGAGAAGCATCAATGAAGATCCCATTGGAGTTTTGGACCGAAGCTCTACCTGGATGGATGGCATCCGGACTTATCTCTCAGACGGCACACTTCCTGATTCGCCACAGGAGGCAGCCGTCCTGAAGAAGCGAGCTGCAAGCTTTGAGTTAAAAATGGAGAGCTCTTCAAGGCGGGGTTTCTTAAGCCTCTGTTGAAGTGTGTTACCCCAGAAAAAGGGAAAGAAGTTCTCGAAGACTTGCACTCAGGGTTCTGCGCCTCCCACATAAGCGGCAGGTCCCTAGCTGTCCGAGCCAGACGACATTACTTTTGGCCCACTCTTGAGGCAGACGCCAAGGAATTGGTGAAAAAATGTGACAAATGCCAAAAGTTTGGAAAACTTATTCATCGTCCAGCTACTGATCTGACGGCCATCCACAGCCCAATCCCGTTTGCAAAATGGGGCATGGACATTCTAGGTCCTTACACGCCTGCTCCAGGCGGAAAGCGCTATATCTTAGTAGCTGTGGATTACTTCACCAAGTGGGTTGAGGCTGAGGCGGTTAAAAACATCAAGACCTCAGATGTAATTTCCTTCATCTGGAAGAACATTATCACCCGGTACGGGGTACCCATGTCTATGGTTTTTGATAATGGTCCTCAGTTTGAGACGCCTCAGCTAAAAACTTGGTTGGGAGATCAGGGGATCTCAAGCTATTTCGCATCTGTTGGCCGGCCCCAAGCAAACGGCCAAGTTGAAGCTTTCAACAAACTCATCTCAGACGGCATTAAAAAGAAAATAGAAAGAGCTGGTGGCTTATGGGCAGAAGAATTAATCCATGTCCTGTGGGCCATCCGGACAACAGCGAAAGGGGCAACCGGTGAAACCCCATTTCTCATGGTTTACGGCGCTGAAGCCGTCTTGCCCATCGAACATTACGAGCCGACTCTCAGAGTCATGCTGTATGATGAAGAGGGAAACTGGGAAGCAATGCGGCTGGCATTGGATTCACTCCCAGAACGCCGGGGCAATGCCGCCTTGCGTCATGAGATTTACCGTCTGAGAATGACGAGAGCCTACAATAAAAAAGTACACAAGCGTCCTTTGAAAGTTGACGACTTAGTGTTACGAAAAATGGAGGCAACCGGTAGGGCCAATGAGCTGGGAAAGCTAACTCCAAATTGGGAAGGCCCCTACCGGATCTATGAAGAAGTAAGGGACGACACCTACCGCCTGGAAACTCCGGACGGCAGGCGCCTGCCTAGAACTTGGAATGTAGACAATCTAAAAAAGTACTACTTCTGAGTTTGTAGTTTTTTGTAAACAATGAGTCAATTATTGAAGATTAAGTATTTGTTTGCAAAATTTGAGTTATCGTTTGATTATTCATCCGGGTAACATCCAGGCGGATTCCCCATCTACCTAACTAAGTTCGATACTTGGTAAAGGGTACATTTTTATTTTGTTTATCCGCCTGGGTAATGCTCGGATCCCTTGTTTACATAAGTTGGATACTTTGTTTATTCAACTGCTTAACCATTTTTCTAACTAAGTTTGATACTTAGCATGGTCCGACTGTGTAATACACAGACGGATTCTCCATTTTTCTAACTAAGTTTGATACTTAGCATGGTCCGCCTGTGTAATACACAGACGGATTCTCCATTTTTCTCAACTAAGTTTGATACTTAGCATAATCGCCTGGGTAATACCCAGACAGACTCGTTTGATTAAAAAGTAAAGTTCGATACTTGGTGTAAATTCAACACTAATTAAGAAACTAAGCACAAAAACGTTTAGTGGCTACACAACCGGTCTCAAACAAGACCAGAGGCTAAAATGGCCGGATAGTTGCTCTTTTTATAAAATCGCATGTCCCAGCATGGACAAAGGCGTCCGACGACACCCCTCTGGGTGCAATTGTCGCAGAGAACAGACTACCTGTCGGTTCTACATATCCATACAGACGGCAAAAATTGAATGACCGAATTGGTCAACTCATAGCCGCCTGACCGAAATAACCTACGAAGAACGAATAAGTCCCTAAATACCGGATGCGCATAGGCATCAGACGGTCACCAGCTGAAGTTCTCACTTAGGTTATCCATTCCAAAATTGCACCTCACCTGTGGATGGTTATGAAATTTCTACCAGGACGGGCGTAACCCGTCTGGGTAGTAACCGAAATGCCTGTGGATGTACGGCTGTGCACTTGGTTTGGGGCAATCACTACTGTGATTGATTGACTTACAAACATATCATGCTCTTTGCAGCATCAGACGTTTACAAGTCAATCAACCAGCTCCAACTGAAACCAATCACACAGCCGTCCAGGGGCAAGGACAGCCAGACTATTGACTAGTCGGGCAAAGAATCGCCGCATGCTTTTAATAAGATAGACAAAAATTCAAATGCAAAATAATCAAAACCGACTTAGTCGGTGCAATTCATTAAAGTCCATCCAACCAAACGGTTGTAATAATCAAATGTTAACCGGACCTCGTCCGGGAGAGAGAAATTGTTAATTAACACGGCTCCACAGCCGGTAAATACAAGGATACTCGGCACGCAGGCCAGAAAAAGCAAGCTTTGGCATACAGCCGCTGAATAAAAAAGAATTAAAAGAAATCAAAGATTGGCATACTGCCGCTGAAGGGTCACTTCTGGCCTGCAGACGGAGCCTCCTGGTCCTCTCCCTTCTCCTCATCGTCTGAGGGAATTTCCTGCGCTTCATCAGGACCAGGAAGCTCAGGCGCGGACGGCTCATTGTTGCTGAGCCAGGCTTCAAAGGAGGCAGGCTCTGGCTCGCCTTGCTCTCTCAAGTACACCACGTACTCAGCATAGCTGTGTGCCATTGCCCAGATGCTATAATCAGCTTCTGGGTACAAGGCAGCCCAAGCAATCTTCATACGGTCGTCGTTGTTAGCATCGCTTTCAGCAACGAGGCGGTTTTGCTCCGCCTCCAGGGTTGCTGCAAAGTTTTTCTGAGCTTGAGCAGCATCCTTCTCCAGCCTCTCAACCTTGGTTTTCAGTTTGCCAAGGTCCGCTTGGGCCTTTTTGAGCGCCTCATCAGCCTACTTGGCGCTCTCGTTTGCCTTCTTTTGGGCCTCCTCTGCCCCCTTCTTGGCCGTCTCAGCATCCGTCACCCGCTTGTCGACCGCCTTCAGATCTAGCTCCAGCTGTTGGATTTTAGACGCCTGTGTCATAATTATTGCTTTAGTTTTAAGTTCATTTTTGATAGTTGAGTGTAAAGCAATTTTAGACTTCTTGGCCCTTTTTACCTCTTCCCGTTTGCGGGAATAAGGACGTTTGAGCCCGTCCACCCGCAGCATGGCCTGCAAAAAAGCAGGCGGTATAAGAATTACGGGCGGAGAAATTACTTGGAAAAAATAACATGGAATTGACAGGTTTTTTACCTCAGCCAGAAGGGATAGAATGCGTTCAAGGTTGAACGTCTCTATCCCAGGGATATTGTCCTTATCCTTCTTCCGAACGGCGTCCAGCATGGCTTTGGTGTGCTTCTGGACGTCTGGCCAGCGGGGAGATTGTGTTTGATCTGCACCACAATCAATAGGTGATGAGTGCGAAACTAAGGCGGCACCTATTTGTATCCGGCTGTCTGAGGATGACGTCTGTTGGGAGTGGGATTTCACCCGTAAAGGCCACCCCAGCTCAGGCGGGGATTCAAAAGGGTTCTTACCTTCAGAGCCGGTCAAGTGGGGAACACTTGCAGGCGTGGTGAACCCCGCGGCTCCTGAGGGGTTGGCAAGGTCTAGGCACAGGCTGCCACCTACTTTCTCGAGCCGCCCCGCTATTCGCATCGTCTTTGTCCCGGCTGAGGCGCCAGGAGTTGATGCAGAGGCGGACTTTTTTATTTTATTGAGAACGGTTGGGGCCTCATCCCTAGCCCGTTTGAGATTCTTCTCAAACGATTTCCCAACTTCTCCCCCCTGTGAAAATAAATAAGTAAAGGTTAGTATCCGGGCAAGACAGTTTATAAAATGAACTTAAGAAAGGGTCAGGCGCTCAATACCTTGGCCCTGACCTCGGCCGCAGCTTTCTCCGCAAGCTCTTTGCGGATGGTCGCAGAAGACCGCTTGGGAGTTTTCTCCTTCTACAGCATGTTCAGTGCTTCTTCTGCAAAAAGAAAGAAATTGGTCATCATAAATCAATACCGATAGAGAAGTACTACAGACGGTATGAACTCAGGTGCGTACGTTTATTAAACATGTGCCCTAGCCCACAGGCGGCTAGGAAACATTCATCCCTGAACCAGGCGCTCTTGGGAATCCAGTTCTTAGGAACTTTTATTGTTTCCCCGGTTGACAGAGTTTCGTCTGTGAGGCCAAAAAAGTCTGCCTCAATTATTTCGTCAAAGTCTTTCTCTGGGATCCGGGGAAGAGCGCACTTCCTGCCTAACAAGTCAGGCTTCTTACTGTACAGACGTAATTCATAATTCTCCCGTCTGGTTGGGGCTGACATCAGGTAGAACCTGTGCTTCCAGCCATCGAACTTGGAGACCTTGTCCAAGGTCATCATATATTGCGGCTGTGTGGTTAGAGTATACCACGCTCTCCAGCCGCCTGGGCTCCTGCTGAGGTAATGCATGCTTGCAAAAGCCTCCCAGCCGGGGTTAAGCCCTTGGAACTCACAGGCAGCAACATACCCCAGAATGTTGGTCCAGGAGTTGGGGGTAAGTTGCCAGAGCCCCAGGCCGTAGCCCCTCAAAATAGCCTTCACCGCCTGGTGAAGGGGGAAGCGAAGGCCGGCTTCGAACGCCGCCTCGTAACAGCCAAAATAACTGTTGGCGTTCTGTTGATCATCCCCCTAGACGATGGTGCCAAGTTCAGGCGGCACCCGGATCTTATACCCGTCTCCTAGCGGGTGCATTTTCTTAAAATTCTCTAAGTTCTCCCCCATCTGGAACCGGTCCTTGGAGGAGACGTGGATGCTGAAGGGATCGTCCTTCTCACTCCACTTTTTCCTTTCTTCCTCCTTGCTATCCGGAAGAGGGGGCAAGTCATTGCTGCTCTCGGAGGTAGAGGCGGAGCTGTCACTCTCCGTCTCTCCCTCACTTTGGTCCATGGGGGCAGAGGCGGCATCGTCGCCGCCTTGGTCACACTCCTCTAGGAAAGAGTCAGTGGGGGTTGAAGGGGCGCGCGGAGGGGATCTCTCCAGAGTCGTCTGATCTCCTTGACCAGACATGTCTCCCTCAGGCGTTTGGCCACTTGAGCCTTCGCCTCTGTAATTTGGATCATTGGCCGTCTGCATTGTCCGAGCCATGGTGTCCTGCACAGACACATAACTAGTCGGAATCCATGGCAAAGGGTGGTCCCAACACCCCGAGCCGGCACTCCCAGTCCTAGACTCAGCCGTCCCCGGTGACCGGCTGGACTCTAACCTAGGCTGTGCCGTGTGTGTTGGTGATGCATCCATTTATTGCAAGAAATATGTACAGGCGGTGAAAAAAGAAAAGAGCTGAGAGAGACAGAGACGGTACCTTTGTATGTGATATCTGAAGGAGGGCGGGTCCGGCTGGGTTGCGGAAGAACAAAAGTTTCTTGCTTGCGCCTGACTCAAACGGATGACTTCTGCTCTCTCAAAGTTTTCCTCTCTAGAAAATTTTTGTAAAACGTACAAAATTATGAGGGTAAAACGGCTATATTTATGGGGTAAATACGGGGGCATTTCCGTAATTTACCTGGAAGGTGAACGGTACTGTGTAACTGTAAAATTACCGCCAACCGGAGAGTGGCATGTGTCACAGATGCCACGTGGCATGCCACGTCACATCTGTGAGGGGCAAATGTTTAGGGTATTTTTACCCTGCCACGTGGCCCAATCAGAGGGTGACACGTGTCAGCCTCAGATTGGTCCAAAATGGACCAATCCCTGTTTGACACGTGTCATTCCAGAGATAAAAGGGAAAAGGCGGCCTTCAGGCCCAAATCCCGAGAAAGCCGGAATACGGCGCAGCCCACCAATGATTAGGGTTCAGTGACCTAATCAGGGGCAATTCCCAATGACCCTATAAATAAGGAGATGTCCCTCATTTTGAGGACACGTTTTTATTATTTATTACAACTGCATTCTCTTACATCAGAGAAACACCTGAGCTTGGAATCCGAGCAGATACTCACCTAAATTTCCGTTCTCTTTATCCCGTTTCAAGTTATTGACTTGTGCGTCGGAGGCGGAGCACCACCCAACAGGTGTCTCCGTTTGTTTTGCAGGTTCAGCTCATCCCGGATCAGTCTTTGTGTTGTAACTCTCCCGAGGGACAAAAACACCCAAAACACTAATGACTGGCAAAAATGACAATCATTAGTCATCAAGGGTATATGATGTATTTTTGTGAAAACTCGAGGGTATATGATGAATTTACAAAAGTTCAAGGGTACATAATGAATAAATTAAAAACTCAGGAATATATGGTGAAAGAAAACTGTATGGCTAATTATAGCCCTAAAATTGGTTTTATACTTTAACACTATAGACAACCTCCTCACATTAGATCCCTTTGAACGTGTTTTGTGGAGGCACAATCAGCCTCCATAGACATATCAAACTAACCAATATACCTGATTTTCCAAATTTATCACCCGAAATCGATCAACAAGTTGAACCAATTTGAACTGACTCGAGATAAACCTTCCAACCCGTAAATATATGTTTTATTAATAAGTACTCCCTGAATTTTTCTTAAGCATCCTGGCCTAATTTCACTAATTTCATAACATTCACCTGCACCAATGCACCACTATGCCGATTGTTGTTGTATCATAATATTAAACATAGTCAAGTGGGTAGTCAAATCTTCTCAACGTATATTTTGAACATCAACTTTTCACTTTTTATAATCTAGACAACATATTTATAATTAAGAAAAATTTGACAATTACCCTCTACTATTGTTTTCATTTTAACAATCACCACATATTATTATTTTTATTTTAAATTACCACCTAGTTTTTTTTTAAACATCAAAAATTCCCACCTGGTTGGTTCTCAACCACTCTATGTCGTCATGTTGGCCCACATAATACCTGTTAAGATCTTCAACCTCGAGCTTGAGGTTCATCAATTGCGGAAAAAAAACAAAGAGAATTGAGAGGTTTCTAGAGAGAGAAAATGAGAAGAAATTGGGGAAAAGTATATTGAATGAATAATTGAGAAGCATCTTACAGAAGAGTATTAATACTAGAATTAATTAGCTACAACAACTAAAAGAATCTAGTAATAAATGAAATAACAGAATTAGCTGAGCTGGCAGTCTTCATAACTAACTTCCACTAATTGCTGACGTGGAGCTCTGAGTGGCTGAAGGAGATAACTCAACATCCCCCCTCAAACTAGGCACTGCCTCAGACATGCCTAGTTTGGACTTTAAAGAGTTGAGCTGAGAGGAATACAACACTTTGGTAAAAATATCTGCAAGATGAGATTTAGAAGGAAGATACACAATTTCAACGAGTCCTTCAAGAACCTTGTCACGAGTAAAATGCACATCTATCTCAATGTGCTTAGCGTGTTCATGTTGCATTGGATTTTTAGCAATGTGAATGACACTTTGATTATCACAGTGCAAAGTCACAGGCTGTAAATTAGAAAGACCAAGCTCTTCTAGCAAACAAACAAGCCAAGCTACCTCCCCTGTTGCATTAGACATGGCTCTATACTTAGACTCTCATGAGCTCTTGGACACCACAACTTGTTTCTTAGATTTCCAACTAATAGGAGATCTATCCAAGAGTAAAACATAGCCACAAATTGATCTTCTGGAGTCTAAACAAGCACCCCAGTCAGAAGCAATGAAAGCTTGGAGAGTAAGCTTAGCATCAGCATACATAATTATCCCCTGACCAATGGTGCCTGCAACATATCTTAAGACATGTTGGAGAGTAGCAAAATAAGGAATTCTGGGAGCTTTTATGAATTGGCTCAAGTGCTACACTGTGAAAGCCAGATGGTGCTAGTCAGGAAGTTTAATTTTCCAACCAGACATCTATAGAGAACAAAATCTTCAAATAATCACCATCAATTGCACTGAGTTTCAGGTTCAGGGGAAGAAGAGTGATAGTAGGATGACAGTCAGACAAGCCACAGTCAAGCAAAAGCTCTTTAGTAAACTTTTTCTGAGTCAAGCATACCCCATAAGACAGATATCCAACTTCAATCCCCAAGAAATAGCTTAAAACACCTAGATCTTTAATGCTAAACACTTGGTCCAAGTGCATTCTCAACTGTGTAATCCCATCAATATCATCACAAGTAAGGATGATATCATCCACATAGACTGCAGTAACTGTAAGTAGACCATTCCTCTTTCTATGAAAAAGGGAATAATCATTTTTAGACTGAGCAAATCCCTGAACATGTAGCTTAGCAAAAAGTCTAGCATACTACTGTCTGGATGCTTGTTTCAAGCCATATAATGACTTTAGAAGTCTGCATACCTTCCCTTATGCACCAAAAAAACCCTTCTAGAGGTTTCATATAAACTTCCTCATGCAAATCTCCATGGAGAAATGCATTATTGACATCTAATTGGAACAAAGTCCACCTTCTGCTGGCAGCTAGAGCAATAACACATCTCACAATTGAAAGCTTCACAACAGGGCTAAAAGTTTCAGTGTAATCCACAACAAATTTCTGAGTGAAACCCTTGGCCACAAATCTAACTTTAAGCTTTTAATGGTGCCATCAGACTTAAGCTTGATTTTAAGCACCCACTTGCAGCCTATGGTCTTCTTACCAACAGGCAAATTAACAAGAACCCAGGTCCTGTTGACCTCTAGAGCCTTAAGCTCCTTCTGCATAGCCTCAATCCATCTAGGATCATTAACAACTTCTTGATATGAAACAGGCTCAATAAGGGACTCCACTTGTGTAACCATAGCTTGATGAGGGATAGGCAAGTCAGAAAAACTGACCAGATTGCACCAGTGATGGGAAACTGCATTACAGTAGTACCCCTCCATCCAAGAAGGTGGCTTCCTTGTCCTATCTGATCTCTGTAACTAAGGTGGATCAGAGAGAACAGGAATAGAAGAAGAAGAAGAAGAAGAAGAAGAAGAAGAAGAAGAAGAAGAAGAAGAAGAAGAAGAAGAAGAAGAAGAAGAAGGAGAAGAAGGAGAAGAAGGAGAAGAAGAAGAAGGAGAAGAAGAAGAAGGAGGAGGAGGCTGAGAAGGTGATGAAATATTTGGTGGTGTGGGTATGGGGTCTGGTGGTGTGGGTATGGGATCTGGTGGTGTGGGTATGAATATTTCTAGAGAGGTATATCATGAAAAGGTGTAAAATATGTAACTGTAGGAAGAAAGAAGGGTAAAGGAGAAGTAGAGTGGGTTTTAGAAATATGAAAAGGGAAGTGCTGTTCTTTGAAAACAACATCTCTAGATGTATGAATGGTTAGGGTTTCAAGATTTAGAACTTTGTAGCCTTTTTTATCAAGAGAGTAGCCAAAAAAGACATGAGATGTAGCTTTAGGATCAAGCTTGCTTCTACCTTGCTTGGTTGTTGAAACAAAACACAAACAACCAAAAACACTCAAATAGCTCAAATCAGGTGGTTTCCTAAAAAGCATCTCATAAGGACTCTTATTATTTAGAACAGATAATGACATTCTATTAATAATATGTGTAGCACACAGAACACACTCATTCCAGAAAGAAATAGGCAACTTAGACTGAAAATAAAGTGCCCTAGATGTCTCCAATAAATGCCTATATTTCCTCTCAACATCCCCATTCTATTGAGGGGTGTTAGGACAACTTCATTGATGCTGACTCCCTCTTTGAACAAGAAAATATTTCATCTCACCCTCACAAAGTTCTTGGCCATAATCTTACCTTACATTCTTAACAGTAAGACTAAACTAATTTTCAATGTAAGTGACAAAATTAGAGAAGATATTAACAACATCTGATTTGTATTTCATGAAAAATACCCAAGTCATCCTAATAAAGTCATCCACAATAGTAAGAAACAATCTACAATGAGTATGTGTTTCTTTTCTATAGGGTCCCCAAACATCAATATGTAACAACTGAAATGGTACAATAGTTTTAATGGAACTAGAATGAAAAGACATTCTACTTTGCCTAGCAACAGGGCAAATCTGACAAAAACAAGTACTCAAAGAAAGCTTATTGCTAGAAGTGAGGAAAGTGGAGACTTACCCAAGTTGAGAAATAGGAAAATGACCCATCCTCAAGTGCCACAGCTTGGTGTGACTTTCTTGTTGTGCAGAAGGAACAACATCAGCAAGCACCTTATTATGAGAGTTGATAAAGGATTCTTCAAGGTAGTATAACCCATTCTTCAGCTTACCAAGAACACGTGTCTTCATTGAAGATGTCTGAAGAACACATGTATCATCAGTAAAAATAGCATTACAGTTAAGATCATGACATATCTTAGGGACAGATATGAGATTGAACTTAAAATCAGCTACATATAACACATCTTGTAGCACAATATCATTTCCTAGATTCACATTTCCTTTATGAGAAATGATCACTTTCCTCCCATCTGGAATGTTTATGTGATTATCAGCATCCTTATCATGACATATGTGATGAGAAGCACCACCGTGTATTATCCAATTAGAGAATTTATTGGATAACAAACAAGCTTTACATACAACATTTGCAGATTTGGCACTAGTCTCTCCTGTATGATCATTTATCAACTTCTGTTGTGCCATATGATCAAGAAACTGCTGAGCAAACCCTGATGGAATCACCAAGTTTCCACTATCATCATTGAGAAATTATGTCCATCTTTTTGAACAATTGCTGCTACTCTTTTGTTCTTGTCAAACTTGTGATCAGGAGGGTAGCCATTTAGCTTAAAACACCTTTGCATGCTATGTCCAGGCATTTTGCAATGATCACAATAATAGTTGACTGTTCTTCTTTGCTCAAAATTCTGTCCTGCTCCACCAAAATTCTGTCTAGGTCTGCCAAAATTTTGTCTAGTTCCTCCAAAATTCTGTCTCTGATTAGAAGCTTGACCTTGAAAAGAAGAATTAGCACCATTCTGAGAGAAAGAAGACTTATTATTCCACCTGTCCTGGTACCTCCCTTTAGTTATAGCCAAAGCAACTGCTTCATCAGAAATATACATAGAACCTTCTTTTGATCCTTTGAACAACTGTCTGTGGTTCTCTTATTTCATTAGCAATCTTTATGCATGTGATAGAACTGGCAGTGACTGCATTAGCAATATATTGCCCCTAACAACCTCAAATCCATCATTCAACTTCATCAGAAATTGTACTAGTCTTTTGTCCTGCCGAGACTTAACCAAACGATGAGCAATGGTGCAAGTACAATTAGCACAATGACAGTAAGGTAATGGATCAACATCATCTAACTAATCCCATTATCTCTTAATTTTTGTGTAAAAATCTGAGATATCATCTTAACCTTGCTTAATTTCAGTGATAGTCTGTTCTAAAGCAAATAGAACAGTTCCAGAAGAAGCTCCATACCTCTCCTCAAGATTCTGCCAAATCTCTCTAGCTGAGCTAAAGTAAATTACACTTCTAGCTAGGTTTTGATCAAGAACTCCTAAAATCCATGAAATGATCATACTATTGCACCTCTCCCAAGCCTTAAACAAATTCGAATTAGGTAGAGGTTTCTCAATTGATCCATCAACAAATCCTAATTTATTCTTAGCAGATAAGCTACTCAACATCGATCTCTTCCAATCACCATGTCCATTTCCATCGAATTTATCAAAGACTAGTTTCATTCCAAGATTGTCAGACGGATGCAAGTGATAAGGTGAACTAGGATCTTGAGAAGGTTCTAGAATAGGCATTTTATTTTCCATTGTTTTTGTGTTTTTAACAATTGAAAAAGTAAGAAATCAACAGAAAAATTGCACAAGAAACTCAGGTAACTTCAAATTGAAGCACAAAAGAAGAACAATGCGATGATCTGAAAAACGAAGAACTAACCGAAAACTGGAAAAATCAGAAATTGAATAGCAAAGAACTTTGAGCGAACAAATGAACAACGAACAACCTCAATTGAAGCGCAAGAATTAGGATCAAATGATCGAACACCTTGTTTGCCCTGATGCCATGTTAAGATAATGAACCTCAAGCTCGAGGTTGAAGATCTTAACAATACCTTTCCTCCTTTTTTCCCCCCATTTCTTATTTCTCACTCGATACTTGTTCAATTTTTTGTTGAAAGAAATTGAAAACATTGCGATTCACTTCTCAAAACCAAAATTAAGGAACAAGAACTGTTGTTGCTGCAACATGACAATGATTCCACGAATAAGTAACGAGTGAAAAATAAGAAATGGGAAGGAAAAAGGGAGGGAAGGTATTATGTGGGACTCACATGACATCATAAGGTCGTGGTTGAGAGCCAACTAGGTGGGAACTTTTGGTGTTTTAGAAAAAAATAGGTGGTAATTTCCAAAAATAAATAAATAATAGTAGGTGGTAATTGCTAATATGGAAACAATAATAGGTGGTAATTGTTAAAATTTCCTATAATTAATGATATTTTTGTTCAAAGTTCCGCGTTGATATATGTGTTGGTCACACATTGGTAATTAAAAATTCACCAAAGAGGATATCTTAATAATAAGCATCTAAGCATCTTAGCGATGTAACTAAAAAGGACTCAACCCTTTCCAATAAATCAAACTTTAAACTGAACTCAATAAAAATCATGTGATCCAAAAAAATCCTATCAGTAATCAATTTGAATGACCCAATAATTGCCGGCCCACCTTGAGGTCTCCTCTATTATCAACTAAATAAATATTCCACTTTGAAAGGATCATTCCATGCATGAAATTTAAACTCGTTATCATTTTTTCAATATGACTCTTATATCTAATTGAAGCATCGATTAAAAAATGAAGTTGATGGTTAGATCCAAGATTAGTTTTACCTACCTCTGTCATATAATAATTCCGTTGTGCTTGTTCTCTATTATGTTCTTTGATTATTAAATTGTACCATAATGAGGTATTTAGGTAGATTAGATTGCAAGATCAAATGAACACCAAATTGGATACAAGTATACAACATAGCCTCGATTGTACTTAACATGCATGGTATATTTCTAACCTTTTATGTCCACTTTATTCTTAGGTTTAATGGAACTAAGATGCTAGAAAGGCTGAGGAACAAGAGGATGATACTCGTAGGGGATTCGCTGAATCGAAATATGTGGGAGTCTCTTGCTTGCCTTCTCTTTACTTCAGATCCTTCATACATAGCCAAAGCCGACGAACACCGACGCTACACAAACATCTGGAAAGCTAAGGTACGAATCAAAACCAAATGAAATGAAATGGCTAATTCTATGGTAATTTCATTCAAAATTAAAGATATATATTGTTCTTGTCAAAAAATAAAAAAAAAAAAGATATATATTGTTAAAAATTTCTTTTATAATAATATAAGATGATTGTTTTTGCAGGAATATAACTTCACTCTAGAATTTTATTGGAGTGCATTTTTGGTTGACATTAACAAAAACCATGAAAGTGGTAAAAAGGTACTAATCCTTGACAAGCTTTCAGAAAATTTTGAGAAGTGCAAAGGAGCAGATATTATGGTATTCAACTCAGGCCATTGGTGGGAACCAAAAGGAAAATCAAGAGCGTAAGTTAAATTTTCTATACATATGTTGTCAATTTTACAATACTTTAATTTACAACCTTAGTTTCCATTCATAATCTTAATATTTATCTTAATAATAAGTAAATGATTATACCTAGACATTGGGGCACAACTTTTGGAGAAGGAGCTAATTAGCTAAAAGTGGAAAATGATTGGCCATGCATTTCTAAATTAATACCAATGTATTATATGTGCAGTGTCATATAGAAGAAAGAAGAACAAAACTTGTATTCAATCTGTTGAAATACGAACAATATATAACATATATAGTGCAAAATTAATAAACTAAGCTAAAAGTAAGGAATACCGGTAAGACCTACTATTAATGACTTCTAACACGATCACTCGGGATGGAGAGCTATTCCTGTAGATTAGAAGTGAACTAACCACAAACAATTTGAAGCAAATAATCTAATAACTTTTCTTGCATGCGGTCTAGCTAAATAAATTTTTACATAATATGAAGTCGTTTTGGGAAGGCTAGGTATCCTTGAAATATAAATTACTTAACATGACATATATTAAAAGTAACTCCATTACATTTTGGAGATCACCCCCTCTAGCTCTCTGTGATCAGAGGGGGACCTTCCACCGGGGTCATTCGGAGTCTGGCCCCTCGTAAATTATTGTAATTAATAAGTTGATGAACTAAAATAACCTATATTTACTAATAAAATTTTTGGACATAATGATACGTTTGAGGAAGAGGTTAAATATTTAAATTCTGGCCCTCTAATGTTTTCAGCCAAGATACGCCACTGTTTGTGATGCAATTGATATAAAACCGATAGAATATTGAAGTAAATTTTGTGAAAAACTACCTATTATAGTCCATAATTTGCGAGAAACTACCTATTAAAAAATGTAGTAATTGACTTCCTGATTTTTGAAAAATGTTGTAATTTACTACCTTAGGCCGGAATATGAAGTTTGACCAAAATTCTTCGGCGTTGACTTGGTCATGTGACACTTAATGATTCTTTTCATTCCTCCCTTTTTTCCCAAAATTGCCCACTGCAACTACAACCAACCTCCATTACCAATCTCCAATTGATGCCCTGCTCCACCGCATACACCAAGAAGCACCCACAACACGAACCCCAACCCCAGCCATCTCTCTTCTCTCGCCCACAACACGACAACAGCAGCAACTACTGCCACCACTCACCACCAGCAATTAACTCCATCTCACATCACAACCACAACTACTCCCACCCATCCGCCATCCCACAATAATCGCACGTCCATTGCAGCACACCCATCTCCACCTTTCGCCACCAAACGCTGCTGCTCACCACCCCAACAGCCACAAAATCATTATTGTCGTCCAACAATAGGCCAAAAAATTAGAGCAAAGCAAGAAGTTTAGTGTTCAATCTCATGGAAACAATTTTTTTGGGAATAAAATCAACAATTGTTAAAGGGTTTCAATCGAAATCCATTATACAAAACTAAATTAAAGAAGAAATACCTCAATCGCGCACTACAGAGGGAGAAATTGCCTCAAAAAATCGACTTCGAACTCAAATTGGGGGTTTTGAGAAACAATGGTGAAATTAGGGGTTAGAGGAAAAACTTTTGGGGGAAATTTGGTAAAAATAGGGTCTTTAAATGTCACGTGAGTGTCACATGACCAAGTCAACGCCGGAGAATTTTGGTCAAATTTCATATTCCGACCTAAGGTAGTAAATATCAACATTTTTCAAAAATCAGGCATCCAATTACAACATTTTTTAAATAGGTTGAAATATGCATGAGAGACCGCCTCACAACGGGTCTCTATCTCAGGGGTCTGTTTGATAAAGAGACCCGTTCATTAGGGGGTCTGTTTGTGAGGACAAAGAGACTCGTTGTAAGAGATAACTGATATGTTATGTGAATGATTAAATTAATAATTTAGATTGAAAACAGACCCGTTATTTGAGATATGGGGTCTTTTTAGTGGGTATCTACCAGACCTATTATGTCAAATAACGAGTCTCTTTGTTCTCCAAGTTTTTTTTTTACAAAAAAAATAATTTTTCTTTTTATTTATTGTGGCTTGGGAGGTTTATGTTTGAATTTTGAAAATTTTGTTTTTATGCTATATTAAAATTGTCGGATAATTGATCATAAATTGTAAGTTAACACTTTAAGAGTTCAAGACCATACAAAATAGCAATGAATTAAATTTAAATTAATGTGATACAATACAAAAAAAAAAAAAAAAAAAAAAAAAAAAAAAAAAAAAAAAAAACCTCATTACATAAAATTGAAAAAAAAAATCGAATTGAATCAACTGAAATTTACAATTACAGCAATAAGCTAAGACTTGAATACTTCATTATCTTCTTTGATTAGAATATGGGGGGATGAAATCAAGGAAACCTGACAAAAAAAAAAAAAAAAAAAAAAAAAGACAAATTAATATGCAAACAATTACCTAATTAACCCAATCAAAGCAACATATGCAAACCAGCAATGCTTGCAATATAAAAACCTTAAATCAAGAAAATTCAGCCATAACAGATTATATTCATCAATCTCAGATCGATAATCGCTAACACAAGTAATAATCCAATATACATAATCAATGGTCAATTATAGAGCGTAGCATAAATAAATAATCCTAAAATACCTAACAGAAATTTAATTACCTAATTAAATAATAACGATCAACCATTATAACAAGAACTCAATTCGAATAACAAAACTCTAAAAAGATGCTGTGTGGAAAATTAAGAAAGTTCAATGAATTGTAAAACAATTAGACCTAACAAACATCAATTCAAAGATACTCCCTCTGTCCCAATTTACTTGCAACATTTTGACTGGACACGCTTGTCGATGCACATGTTTGACCGTTGATATCTTTTATTATATATTTATTTAAGTTATAAAAAGTTTATATTAAGAAATTATACATTAAAATAGACCCAACAACATCTTACATGATTACATTGACTTTCATATACTAGTTAAAAAAGATGGTCAAAGGGAGATGTATGAATAGTGCAAAAAGTCAAACCGTTGCGAGTAAGTTGGGATGGAGGGAGTAGAAAATTAACAACAAACAACAATTCAAAGTTAGAAAATTATTAACAACAGCAACTCGAAGCCAGAAAACTATTTACAAACAGCAATTGAAAGCCAAAAAAATATTAATCAAAGGAAAGCATCTCAAATCAGTGGCTATATATGCAGATAAAAAAAAAAAAACACTACAATTATTGAAAGAAATTACGACTTCACAAAACTAGACTACAACAAATATAATTCCTAAAAACATACAAAAAAATTGCAATACTTGTGAACATTCAACTCATAAGTTTGAGGAGAATTCTCTTCCCAGTCTCCAACGGCAAAAACCAACAAGGTGGACCATGACAACCTCTACCGTTAGATCCGAAAACCAACAAGGCGGACCATGACATTCTCATAAATTAAATGCGATTAATGATTTTTGTAGAGATGTTGAATCCCTTGTTGAATTATGTGTTTTGAAATGGAGAAGGGAAGAAGATCGAATTGTCGGCGACTTCAATTCATTAGGGTTGGGCGGAGGTTTTGAGGAGAGAGAGAGGAGAGAGAGTTTGAACTTTGAAGGGATTAATGACAATTTTTTTTTTAAAAAAGTGGAAGTACCATGTAAGAGACCCGTCAAATGAAGGTAGATCTATTAGCAATGAAGAGATTTTCTTCTCTTATCAGAAATGTGGGACCTAATATAATGAAGAGACCCGTTAGGTTTGGTAATAGGTCTCTTATTTTTTACTTTTTTTTTTCTAATATACATGAGAGACCCGTTACAATAAAAATTGGGTCTTTTACATCAAATAGACCCGTTAGTTAAATAACGGGTCTATCGTTTGGGGTCTTTTTTCCAAGTTTTGTACTAGTGGGTAGTTTCTCGCAAATTATGGACTATAATTGGTAGTTTTTTCACAGAATTTCCAATATTTAAATGAATAGAGTATCTAAATTAGGATACGTACACATTTACTTAATTTCAGTTTAGTTTAGTTCAGTTCAGTTCCAATCAGTTCAGTTCAGCTCCTAATTTCCCTCTCTCATAAATTATTCATTTCAGCTCAGTTCAATTCAGTTCAGCTCCAATCAGTTCAGTTCTGTTCAATTCAGCTTAGTTTAGTAAATGTGAACAAACTCTTAATCTCGGCGTTTAGTTATCATATCAGTTTGAACTTGTTTGATACCTTTAATTGCATTAATAATCTTGGCCTTTAATTGCATTAATAGAGTATCTAAATTAATCTTTGGGCCAAATTGATCAGCGGGTTCATGTGAGGGGAGCGAGTGTGAAAATGTACTTAATCAGGTAACAAGGCAAAGATTATAAAATCATTTACATACTCTATTAAACTCGATGAAGTATAAAATTGTGTTTAGCATAGATCTTTGAATGGACTTACATTAATGTTAAATTCACAATTTATCTTGCAATATTATTCATATATATGTATTTACAGGTGGGAGGTGTTCGAGTATAAGGGAAAATTGAAAAAGAAAATGCCAATTGAATTAGCATATGAACGAGGCTTGAAAACATGGGCAACATGGATCAAGAAAAACGTTGATCCAAATAAAACAACTGTGTTCTTCAATGGATATTCACCCGTGCACCGACTTAGAAAACATGATCAATGGTGCTTTAATAAAACACAACCTATAAGGGATGATTCCTTTGTGCCGGGCTTCCCAAAATCCATGGTAGACGCCGTTGAGGGAGTTATAAAAGGGATGAGTAAACCTCAAGTGAACTACTTGAACACTACCAAGCTTTCAGAACATCGAATTGACGCTCATCCATCTTTGTACATTACTAAAGATGAGAAAAATAGCAATAGTTATGCTGATTGTAGTCATTGGTGCCTTCCTGGTGTTCCAGATACTTGGAATAGGTTATTATATGCTTCTCTTTTATTTGATATTTTAGAAAATAGTCCGAGCAACTAAAAAACAATTTTTTTTTCAATTTTTTTTTTCTTGATTTTGGTAGGTAATTATAGATGAATATCACAATATTAACAATTCATGTCATCATCACTAATGTTTTTGAATTTGCTAGAGTTAGTGGTTTTTTTTCCTCTCATATATGAGTGTTGACCTAATTACATCTTAATTACTATGGATTGATAATATGTGAAGAGATTTCATATGCATAAGCATATCCATATTCTTGTTATGTGGTCTTAAGAATATGAATAATTGTGTACTCTTGATATAAAAAGTACGTGATTTGGGTAATATGTATGGTGACATATACTGTTAATTGATCTTCATTATTATTGAATTATTACCTGAATTTCATTTAGGAAAATTTTTAAATTACCACCCAAAAATGTATTTATTTTCAAAATAATCACCCGTTTAATTTTTTATTTTATTTTACCACCCCTTAAATTAAAAAACTACTCAGATTACCACCCATTCCTATTTTCTTCTATCATGTTCGTATCATACATGTTAGGGACAAAGATTTGATCTTTAATGTATAGTGACATGCTATGATTTGTTATTAATCTTGCTAGCATCAAGCCTAGGGTCTTGCTATTATTATTATTATTATTATTATTATTATTATTATTATTATTATTATTATTATTATTATTATTATTATTATTATTATTATTATTATTATTATTATTATTATTATTATTATTATTATTATTATTATTATTATTATTATTATTATTATTATTATTATTATTATTATTATTATTATTATTATTATTATTATTATTATTATTATTATTATTATTATTATTATTATTATTATTATTATTATTATTATTATTATTATTATTATTATTATTATTATTATTATTATTATTATTATTATTATTATTATTATTATTATTATTATTATTATGTTTTGATGAGAATATTATTTTTATGATGATGATTGTTGTGTCAATAGTTACTATTATTGAGTTGCTTGATATTATTGTTATTGCTTGAATCACGCCCTCTCTTGCAGGATTAAAGAGAATTTGTACTTGAAATCACTCTTAATACAATAATTGATAATTTTATTTAGGCTAATATGATTTTAATTCAAGTGATCGCCAATAATAGATTTGTTTGTGCATTAATATTCAACCAACATAGATTAAACAAGATTAAGATTAATATATTTATTTGATGTTAGTCAGAAAGTTCACATATGAGAAGAATAAAGTAGAGGCCTATTTTTAGGGCAGGTTCAATCTCTTTTAGGTTTGATTTGTACCTTCGTCCCCGAATATCTAGTCATGGTTCCGGACCACTATGGAGTTAGCGATCTCATGGATCGTGAAGGGGTGTAACCTTTACTCTGTTAACGGTTTACAAGTTTCTAAAACTTGTTGGCGACTCTTTTACTTTAGCTTCCCCCATTTTGGACGCCACCATGCTTAAGTGTATGATCACAGTGGGTCTCAAGTGTGGGATACTTGAAATTATTCCCTATAGTTTTTTTGTGACTCCACTAGGGAGGATTTATATTTTAATTCCTAAAATTTATATTGGTAATGATTTAGAATGAGTGGATGAGACTCGAAAAGTTCTAAGTATTCATGTGCATAATTTTGATTGGCATTATTGGCATAAGCATAAAAAGATCCGCATTGGATAGACCATCCGTAATGCGTAAAAACATAGGTTTTTTACACGTAAAAAATTTTGAAAATATCTTTCACTACTAGAATCGAAAAAACACTGTGAAAATTGGAAAATTCTAAGAATAAAGAGAGCTGTTGAGGCATGTAGGAAATAGCGCTGAGAAAACAGTGCCCATCGTAGTGCGATGGCTCTGTTGCGGTGAGATAGAAATATTGCGGCGCGACAGGGCTATCGTCTGACGATGGTCCCTGTTGTCTCGCGCCAGTTTCTTCCAATACTGAGCCAGAACTCTGCCTTCTTGCTTTGACCTGTTCTAGTACTGTTTTCTGAATTTTACTTCCTGATTGAGATTTTCCCTCTATTCTGAACCCATATGTGTTCTATATATGGCCATAACCCTCTAGGAATTCACGCTCCATCTACCCAATCGAACGCTCATTACAACGTAGGGTACATCCGAGTTTGTGAATTTACCAAACCATGGAAACAAGTTTAACTTGTGGGGTCCCAGCCATACGCGCCAACCCTTCCAAAGGTAAGGCTTCCGCGCGATGCAGTCGGACTCATAACCATGGACCATCTTTGACTAACTATAATCCTTGAACTTTAGAGAACCAAAGCCATGGTTAGGTTGCAAACTCATTGCATCATATTGTGACTATTTGACTACTTTTGCATTACTTGCTTGTGCATACTTACATGTGATTAAACTATTCATTTGGTTTGACTTATGATATGAATATGTTTAAACAAACTAACCAATGATTAAAGGACTTGATTAATTAATTTGAGATAATAAATATGTCTAAATCGAGTCATAGTTCCTTGGAGTCAACCCGGTTTTTTATTCCCGCATACTGCACAAGCTTCAACTTTTTTTTTGTTATAACCGGATTTTAAAAAGAATTATGATTCATGGAACCTATGGATCGGTAGCCTCAAGTTTTATCTTTCATTTGGCGTTGGTTTCATCCAATTTGGAGTCATAGACAAAAGTTATGACTAAAATACTACAACATGTCTAGTTTATTGCACATACATACGTGAGGTCTTAACTTAGTTTTTGTTCGATTCTAGTCACATAGTCTAGTCATATGGTCATGGCACGAGTCTAAACATATCACTTACACACACAAGTATTCACACACTTTGTACGTACACTTTTCACACCATGACCATGTCTTAGGTTCATGCATGAATCGTTCTTTTCGTCATTTGAGTTGGGGGTCCACTCTATTCCTAATTTTTCCATATCTCTCCATCTACATCATCTGTCCACTCTCTACATGATTTCTCCATGCATACCACCCCCACATTGTTCCATGATCTTTTCCCATCTACGCATTTTGAATAAAGTTTGAGTCAAGCAATTAATAATAAGTATCCATGACTTCCCTTTTCACAGCACTTGGTCAAGGAGAGAAGGGCGCTTAATCACAGACAACACCTTCATTCAAGTACTACCCTTTGACCAACCCATCAAACACCGGAAAAAGTTCGTAATAATGGCTTCCCAAAAAGAAGTTGATGGGTTGAAGCAAAACATGAATAACCTAATTGAGATGATGAAAGCCCTCGTTCTTCAAGTTAACGATCCTAGCAAGCAACGACAACTTGAGCGCATGGAAGAAAGCCCTAAGAAAGTTTCTAAAGATTATAAGTATCAAGGAATTAGCTCACAAGGGGTCTCGGTGGACAAGGAACTTCTTCTGTAGAAGTTCAATGCCAATGACATCCTTAAGTTTAAGCCAACAGATAACCCTTACTTCCATTTGAGAGATTTCGAAACTATAATAAATATTAAGGGAATTGATAGGAAAGCTTTCCACTCGTTCTCACTATCTCTAGAAATCGTTTGTCAACAATGGTTCTTTTCCCTAAACAAAGAGAAGATCTCTTCTTGGGACTCTATAATAACAAACGCTTTCATCGATGGTTACAAGTGCAACATCCAAGTTGAAACTGACCATAGGGAGCTTGAGATGTTAAAACAAAAGAAAAACAAAGGATTTATTACTTCCTTTTTCAACAAGTGGAGGGAAACTTCTGCTAGGATGGTAGAAGTTCCTATTGAAAAGGAATCTGTGAGGATGTTCATCAAGAACCTCTAGTATAAGTACCAAAGGCCCCTGAAATATCAATGCAATTTAAACACTTTGAAAGATGTCTATGCCATAGGTATTGATATTGAAGATGATATTGAAAAATCAAAAGCTACTAACCATAGTAACAACAGTGGCTGGAAAAGAAAGAAGAATGATAATCCTTCTTCTTCCGAAAACACCTACTCTAGTAACAATGTTAGTACCTTTGACCTTAACAAAGCCTTAGCCATGGATAACCAAAGACCTAAAAAGCAACTAAGGAAAGAGTTCACCCCTATTGGGATGAACTACGATACCGCTTTTGATAGACTCCATGCCAAAGGACTCATCACTCCTATTGGACCTCTTCAAGATCCAACACCCGAAAATAGGTCACTCAACTAAGATTCTAACGCTCTTTGCAAGTACCATCAAGGTTGAGGGCATACTACCGAGAGTTGTTGAAAGCTAAAGGAGGCCATCACATATTTGATCGATAATAACAAGCTTCCCATACCTCCAGCTGGCAAAAAGGCCGAATGATGATATAGCACAAGACACGAGGCAAGCTTCAATAATAACAAAATTTTGTGACCTCTTTTGCTATTTTTTATTTTATTCCTCCTTTCCCTAATAAGTCTAGCATAGACATTCCTCATCTACCTCATTAGATTTATTAAGAGTTTGTTGTTTATCCTTTTCCATTTTAATAAAATGAGAATTTATTTCTTTGCATATGATCATTACATTACATCAGTTAAAAAAAAACAATACCATACTAAGCACAAGGTATACCAATGATTTGAGACACCTCTTGTAGCCATATCATATCACTTTCACCCTTCAAATATATAATCCTTTCTTGATAAAACACTTTGAGCCTTGTCTAACGATATACATTTCTTTATTCAACCCACATCTACCTAATCTAGGGATGAGACAGTGTGAAAGTTATGTAATTTCAAAAGCTTGAGTGATTTCAAAAGATTAAAATAGCAAAAAGCAATAACAATATATATAAAAGTGTATAAAAGCGCAAGTGTTCCAATGTCATTGATATAAACATGTCTTTGATAAAAACACGTCTTAGATTGCGTCTCTTATCGAATGCTCGATACCGTGCCTGAGAAACATGTATTCCAAGTGAGTGATAGACCGCATGATCGGGATCGCTCACACTTATTGAAAAAGATTTAAATATGAAAAATGAAAAAGGAAAAAATGAAAGAGCAAAAATTTAAAAAAAGAAAGTTCAAAAGTGAGAAACCTCAATCATACAAATACAAAGATCCAAAAGCAAGGTTGCATACCTTAGGGGCTTATCAAGGGTCTTGCGTCTTTATCCCCTTCTTCTTCAACCTTTACCTAACCACGTTACAACCCTTAAAAGAGCTCTTTGAGGTATACACACACTTGTGCAAGGTTTGGCTAGAGCTACGTTCGGCCTGATTCCTAACGGATACGTAGGCAACCTCACATTGGGGTGCGGCCGTAATGAAAATTGCATTCACATTCATAGTCATACATGATCATATAAAAGGGATCTCAAATGCTCATCCCTTCCATTTAGAGCTAGACTTGGGGGATTGATCCCTACATCATTAGCCTACCCAGCCTAAGAGTCACCGTTATTTGACTTTTCTCAAATACTTTTCCACACCTTTAGCTCTTGTGGCCTAACTGTAGTGTCACTTTCGCACACATCACATATACTTGACCAAATAATCCTTTCCCTAGGAGCCCTTTGTCATGAAATCTTAACACAACGTTGAAGCATGCACACCATGTCATATAAAAATCACTGATCACTTGTAATCATCATTGCATCGCAAAGTATGGAGTGCTTAGCCTCCGTGCATAAGTTACCTAAATACTTTCATCATCAAGTCGACAATTGAGATAGCTTAGGATGTTACAATCCTTGCACCATGAGATATGAGATCAGCACATACATTTGACTAAACTCATTCAATATGCACTCTTAAACACTTTACTTCTTATATTTCACGTCTTTCTTTTTCAGGAGAAAGTCAGTACCCTCCACAAATATGACGGAAATTTTTTGCTTATCTACATTTTGAGTCAAGCACATCATAATACTATGCACACACGAGTCATGCACATTGAGTCATGTCGTGTCATATCACATTGAGTTGAGTCTAACACATGTGTCAAAACACATTAAGTCACACAAGAGTCAAACACACTTAACCTTGAGTCAACCTCAAGTCCAAGTAATCATAATGTCAAACATAACAAACCTTTGGTCAACCCTAAGAAAAACATAAGCAAACTCCTGTAGTCCAAAACATAGATGTAGGTGCACTAAGTCTCAGATGGATAAGTGGTCTTTACAAAGATCTAAGGCAAAAGACGCAGGTTTTTTCAAGACATGCAAATTTATCACTTCTAAGGCGTGAAGATGAGAGAATTTGAGAAGATAGTTCAAGGCAAATCAATCTTGGATGGCGTTCCCTAATATGTGGAGGTTGTCGAACAAAATAACTTTGATTCAACAAAAGTTGATTGTTACCTAGGGCATGGACGACTCACACAACAAGTTTCTCAAGGCAAATAAACTCATAGTTATTGAACAAGTTTTCCTAAGGCGAAGAAAAATTGTCGATTGCTGCACACTTCCCAAGGCATAGAAGTTGGCGATTGCATCCCAAGGCGTGGGTACTTAGTGGAATTTCACTTGCGAGCTACTTAAGTCGTTAAAGCTCACGACAGGACTTTCAAGGCATGGAAACTATTAAGCTTCCCAAGGTGTGGAAAATCATCATTCAGAAGACAACTTAAGTGAAAAGAGTCTACGACATGTTGCCCGAGGTGTGGAAATTTGTCATCATTCATTTGTGAGTTGCTTAAGGTGTAGAAGCTCATGATAAGAATTCCCAAAGAGTGAAAAACCATCATCCAATGGATCGCTCAAGACGTAGTGGTTCACAATAAGAATTCCCAAGGTGTGGAAAACCGTCATTCAGTGAAATGCTCAAGACGTGGTGGTTTACGATAGAATTCCCAAGGCATGGACGAGGCGTAATGGTTTGTGATAGAATTCCCAAGACGTGGAAGGACGTCATAGCAAAACTAAACATGGCTACAAGCAGCGGTCTTCGGCTATATTTCCTCGCTTCTGGAGGTCATCACAACAAAAATGCACAAATAAAATCGGTTACCCTAGAGACGTGTACTCGACGGTGCAAGATACGCAATTCTAACTCTTTTTTTTTTTTTTTTAAATAACACCAATTTACAGGTATCAGCGTTACAAGAATGATTTAGGATCGCAGAACATTTTGAATCATTCTCCTTATCGCTACTTTGACTTTTGTTTTTGAAACTTATGTTTCTCCAAACTCAGTCAAAGTAGGGGCTTCTGTAGACACCTGATTGTGTCTCCCCAAAAACTAAACCCAATGATAAACATCTTTCACGTCATTTGATTATTGAACGAGGTGAAATGTGAAAGAGTCTCATGATGCATCTGTTTCTAATAAAAATATTTCTTTCTGTTTTCCAAAATACTTCTTTTCGTACCCTGTTTATGGAAAACATCCATTACAATTTAGTTTGGTCCCTGATAAGGGTCAAAAATAGTGTAGTTAGATGGGGTTGAAAAGAACTTTTCAACGATATATTATAAGCTCAATTCCAATGAATAATGAGGAAGTTATAGCCAAAATACTAAACGGATTACAAACTGGATTTTACCTACGGCTCAATGATAATGTGGAGGATCCAAAGCTTTAATCCCATTTTTAAACCAATTAGGATTGATTAGAAGATTCTATAAGTTTATAAAAGATTTTAATTATCCTTTTTGAAAAGATAAGATCAAAGAATTTGGAATTGAATAAAACTTCTCTTTTTTAAAGTCCTAATTCTACTCGAAATGAAAAGTCGTTCAAAGATTATCAGATATTATATTTGTGTCTCATAATTTTTGTCCAAATTTTTTATGGTTTAATAGATCTTGAAATTATCTTTCCAATGACATATTATAATATTAATTCCGATCTATTACAAAAAAAATATGAAAGAAATACGAAACTGTATCCAAAAGTGACACCCTTCGACTATTTCGGCCATATCTTTTATTCTACAAAAAATATAAATCTGATTATAATTGGGTTTTAAAGTTCAAGATATTTCAAACGACATATTATATGCCTTATTTGAAATTCTGGATAAAAAGTTATGATAAAAACAAAATCTGCAAAAAAACTATTTTTATCGTAATGCGATAATTCTATCGCGCAACGATAGTCCTATCACCGCGATAGTCGTTATCTTGTCGCATCAAAAGGAATTTTAATCCAATTTGAATTTTAACTCTTTTCTAATAGTTTATGGTCAGTTTTATAAATAGGATCGTATTTCCCCGTTTTAATCACCAACAATCATCAATAATCATCTGATTCTATTATTTTCTCTCTCTACAAGCTAGAAGCTTATTATTTCCCCTTCTATCTAAGCTTTCCCTTTTCATAAAACATTCATCCATCACAAGACTTAGACACACATAACCAAGCTCGCAGTTGCCTTCTCCCTAGACGTGAAAGGTTGATAATTTTTTAGAGTTTGGTCCCAAATCTTATTTCAATTCTTTGATTAGATTTACTGTTTAATATTTTCATCGAAATTACTAACCTGTGTATTGTTTTGATAGAAAGAGATACGAGGCAACAAAGTGAGTAGTTTTGTTGCTCTATCTCTTTAGAAAGCATGCTTAGCTTATTTTGATTCATAGTATCATGTTAGGATGTTATTTATTGCTTTCTAGTATTATGTTTATATTAGGTTGCTTCCTATTTTCTTCTATCATTTTAGAATCATGTTAAGATAAAGCTTTGATCTTTAATGTATAGTGACATGCTAGAATTTGTTATTAATCTCGTTTGTATCATGCCTAGGGTCTTGCTAATATTATTATGCATTGATGAGAATATTAATTTATTAATGATGATTGTTATTATTATTATTATTATTATTATTATTATTATTATTATTATTATTATTATTATTATTATTATTATTATGTCTATAATTATTATTATTATTATGTTGCTTGATATTATTGTTATTGCTTGAATCACGCCCTCTCTTGCAGGATTAAAGGGAATTTGTACTTGAAATCACGCTTAATACGATAAATAATAATTTTATTTAGGCTAATATGATTTTAATTCAAGTGACCGCCAATAATAGATTTGTTTTTGCATTAATATTCAACCAACATAGATTAAACAAGTTCTATATCTTTTATGTTGATTTGTACCTTCATCCCCGCATATCTAGTCATGGTTCCGGAAAACTATGGAGTTAGCGATCTCATGGATCGTGAAGGGTGTAACCTTCACCCGTTGAACGGTTTACAAATTCCTAAAATTTGTTGGTGACTCTTTTGCTCTAGCTTCGTTCCCTTTGGACGCCGCCATGCTTAAGTGTATGATCACAATGGGGCTCAAGTGTGGGATGCTTGAAATTATTCCCTAAAAACCCGAAATGAAAATGATAAAGCTTACACCTTTGCAAACTTACTCTTAAGTACTAAGTGGTTTTCACGCTTAAAATTCTCACTTTACTTCGAAGGACCTCTTATTTATTTATAGCTGTTTCTCTGCTTACAAAGTAGCGTTTTTCGTAAAGTGATAACCAAACAGAAATTCGGACTTATCATTTCAAAACTAAAATTAAAACAAACTTAATCCCATGTTTTAGAAAACCTTTTTTAGCCAAATTCGTTTAATAAAATGAAATTTTTTTTAGAAAAAGTAAAACCGAGTAAACTAGATTTAAAAAGATAAAATCAAATAAAATACTTTTTTATAAACTTAAACTTATCTTTTTCGAATTTCTTAGTGATGAGTGGCATTTATGCCACTCTTTTATCCTTTTTCTCTAAGGATTCTCCCCTCATTTGCACTTGTTTGGTCCTTTTCTTAGCATTTTTACTTAGTTTTGCTTCCTCTTTTCTTTCTCCTTTATCCTCCCTTTTCTTAGTCTTCCCGCTTTGTTCTTATTGTGATTATCATGCTTATGCTTTGTAGGAACCATCGGCATTTTAAAGAGGAGGAATCTAAGCTCAAGGGAAGCTAGAGGAAGCATGATTCAGAAGAGGTTCGACCGAACCTCCTGATGGTGTGGCCGAACCTGCTCAGTGGTTCGGCCGAACGTTGAGGCAGGGGCAAGATGAAAATTGGTAGTTTTGCAGGAGTGGCCGAACCACAGGAGTTCGACCAGACCAGGATCAGGGAGGTTTGACCGAACCTACCCATGGTTCGGCCGAACCTACCCTGTAGTCCTGCCGAACCTACCCTGTAGTCCGGCCGAACCTTCCCATTTGTTCGGTCGGACCTCTCCTTTTATCAGCTGGCTCTGTACGGACTATATAAGTCCCATCTTAGAACGTTTTGGGATTAAATTAACTTAGTTTTAATTTTTCTACATTTTAGCTTAATCTAGAGAGAGAAACACTATTAGTCTTCATTGGTAGAGAGAGAAAGTGTGGTTTTCTTCATTGATGAACTTGGATTTTGAAGAAGGAGTTTTGTTCAATCCTTTTTAGACCTTCATCTTCAATTAATGAGCAATATCTTACTCTTTCTCTTTACCTTTGTTTTTGATTTTGCTTATTTGCTTTGATTTTTCTTCTTTGCTTATTAATCATGTTGATGCTTATTGATTTGATGATTGATATTGTTTTCAATATGATTTGTGAGTAGTCACCTAGCCAAGGGTGGGGATGGTGAAGTTGCTAATTGTTCATGCTTATACTGTTGGGGTTATGTTAATGGTGATTAAAGTCTTTGCATGCTTGATATTCTTTGGTCTTTCTTGCAAGTGCACATTGTTAGTTGATCAAAGATGAGTCTTTACTAACAAGTAACGGGAGTTGACTTAGTTGAGATTCATTACTATCGATAATTCTTTGTTTGCACCTTCTAATATATGGTTCTAATGTGGAAACATAGAGGCTATGCTAGGAGAAACCAATTAGCCCCGGAAGACGGTTAGATTGGACCCCTTTACTTCGGTATTCGTGCATGTTTAGTTTGCCATTGATATGCTACTTTGTTATTGCATGATCAAGCGTCAACTTCACCTACCCATTTCCCTGGGTGCCTAGCTATATTAATTTTAATCCATTTTGTTCTTATTTTAACCTTCTAGTTATTCACACTTCTTGTTCCGAGATAGCTTAGACCCTAGGTAATGAATGCAGTGCTTAAGCATTTCTCCCTGTGGTTCGACCCCTCTATTTACCCTATACACGTATTAGGTCGGTAGAGCGTTATAAATTCATTTGATTTAGGTGTAGTCGCTCGACGACACGATTATTGCCTTGTCAAATTGGCGCCGTTGCCGGGGAGACGGTTTCCATTGCTATTTCATTGCTTGTTTGAGACTATCTCACCTTTATTTATTTGTGTTTGCTACTTTTGTTACTTGTCAGTGCTTATGTTCTTCTTAGCTTTGTTGTATGAACAGAGGACGAACCCGCTCAAGATATTTGATTCCCATCGATCCAGAGCTAGAGAGGTCTTTGTCCCTACTTCGAAGAGAAGCAAGAGCAAGGAGTAGAAATTCCCGCACTCCAAAGAGAGGAGTAAGAGAATTAGAAGATACTCCACCCTCTTCACCCTCAAGTGAAGAATTAGATAGCCCTAAATCATCTTCGAGTTCAGAAATCAACTCTTTCTCAACCTATAAGTTTGAGAGTAAAGAAGGTTCTAAAATGGGAGAGAATACGCCTTTGAGTCGTCTTGGGGCCCCCGAAGCTTTTAGAGCGCAAAGTGGGATCCTAACTCCTACTACTCAAGCCAACAATTTCGAGATCAAGCCTAATTTGATTGCCTTGATTGAGAGGAAACAATTCTCGGGTGGAAAGTTTGAGAGTCCTCATGAGCACCTAAAAGAGTTTGAGAAATATTGTGACACAATAAAGGCCAATGGAGTGACTCAAGAATATATTCGCCTTAAAATGTTTCCATTTTCGCTAATTAGGAGAGGTTTAGAATGGCTAGAGAAGGAGGTGCCCCCTAATTCTCTCACGACATGGGAACAAGTGACTACGACCTTCTTGAGGAGGTTTTATAACCATAGGAAGACCGCCGAGGCTCGGTCTTTGATTCAAGGTTTTCGCCAAAAGAGTGGCGAGTCTCTAAGTGCGCATGGGAACGATACAAAGAGCTTCAACGTCAATGCCCACACCATGGGATACCCAAGTATCAACTCATTCACACTTTCTATGGAGGTCTCACACCTCAAGGAAGAACAAGCCTAGACGCCGCGGCCGGTGGTCCAATCATGAACAAAGGAGAGCATGAAGTGGAGTGTATTATAGAGGAAGCCGCAAAGCACTATGATGATTGGTACGAAAGAGAAAGGGATGCTACTTCTAGCAAGGGTGTTTATGCATTGGAGCAAGCCAACACAATCAACAACCTTTCTACCCAAATCTCTAAAATGACCAAGCAAATGGATGAATTGATGAAAGAAAGGTCCAACCCTCATGGTAATACCTCCCCTTCAACCAAGGGAGGCAATGGTATGGATACTTCCTCCCCCTCTTCTTACAATACAATGCCCCAAGGATGCATGTTTTGTTCTAGTTGTGAAACCTATGATCATGATACCTCTCATTGTGTCTATGCTTGTGAAGTCCAACCCCCTTCCCATGAACATGATGGTAATATGGAAAATGTCAATACTATGAATTTTGCTCCTAGAATGGGAAATGTAGGAAACTTGAGGCCAAACTCCAATCAAATGGGGAATTGGAATCAAGGTGGAAACCGTGGTTGGAACCAAAGTGGTGGTGGTTATGATAACCAATACCATGGTGGGGGAGGCCCTTCCAATTTCAATGGAAGAGGCTACTCTAACCAAAGAGGGTATGGTAATCAAAACCCACAACCTAATTTCCGATACCATGGCCAACAAAATCAAAATTTTAGTGACCAAGGTAACATGGGAAATAATCAACAAAGCAATGTTCCTAACCAAGGCACCAGAGGCAATAGGGGCCAATTTGTTTCTAACTATGCCCAAACTAATAGGCCTCCGGGTCTCCATCAACCCCAACTTCCTCCACCTCAACAACCTCTTCAACTTGAAGCCCCTCCAATATATCCCGTGATGGCTAAATTAGATGCTCTTTTAAAAATGCATGAGGAGGATCAAAAGAAACATGAAGAGGCCCAAAAACGAACCAATGCTCATATGAAAATGCTTGAGACTCAAATTGCTCAACTTGCATCTAATTCATCCCCTTCTTCTTCTTCTCCTTCTTCTTCTCACATCCCAAGTCAAGGAGTCAACCCAAAACCTTTGTATGCCGTGACAACAAGGAGTGGGAAGGTAGTAGGGAGTGACCCTTTAATTGAGGAAGAACCCCAAGAAGAGGTGGAGTTAGAGAATAAGGGTGAAAAACCCAATGAGCCATTGAGTGTTGAAAAGGACAAAACATGTTGAGGTGCCCAAGGCCCTTGCCCCTAAATCGCCAACCTAGAGAGGAGAAGCTACCCTTTCCACAACGATTTGTGAGAGCTAAACTTGATGCCCAATTTGGGAAGTTTTTGGAAGTCATTAAGAATTTGCATATCTCCGTCCCTTTTGTTGATGCTATGAAGCAAATGCCCCACTATTCCAAATTTTTGAAAGATCTTTTGAGTGGGAGAAGGGAGTGTGAGACGGTGAGTTTGACCGCCGATTGTAGTGCAATTCTTTCCAACAAACTACCTACCAAATTGAAAGATCCGGGTAACTTTTCCATCCCTGGTTCTATCAATGGCATTGAATTTGATAAAGCCTTGTGTGATTTAGGAGCAAGTGTGAGTCTCATGCCCTATTCCGTCTACCAAAAGCTTAGTGTAGGAACCCTCTCTCCCACTAACATTACTCTCCAACTAGCGGACCGTTCCGTTAAGTTCCCCATGGGCAAAGTTGAGGACGTTCCCCTTAAGGTAGGAAAGTTCACATTCCCCGTGGATTTCTATGTGCTAGAGATGGATGAGGATGAGAGGATTCCTATAATTTTAGGTAGGCCATTTCTAGCCACTTCTAGAGCTATCATCGATGTGAAGGAGGGGAAGATATCCTTGAAAATTGACAATGATTCTATTGAGTTTGATTTGAACAATGTCATGTAACAACCCTCCTCAAGTGGTGAATGCTTTAGGGTAGATGTTCTTGATACGGTTCTTGATGAATTTTCTCGCTCCCACTTGCATGCTACTAATGATCCTCTTGAAAGTGTGTTGTTGAATGAATAAAAGATAGTTACTCACAAAGAAGACATACAATTCTATGAGGATTTGCTTGAGGAAAGCAAGAAGGAGTGCAAGGGCGCGAGCATGGAAGAAGAGGCTCCTTACATTCATGACCTCTTTCAAGTTGAAGAAAGATAAGAGAGCCTCAATGGTAAGGGAGCACCAAAGGTAGACTTGAAACCTCTACCTTTGGGCTTGAGGTATGCATTTCTTGGTCCCGATGAGTCTTTCCCCGTGATTGTAAATTCTAACCTAACGGAGGAGCAAACCTCCCTCTTGATCAATGTTTTGAGAAAGCACAAAAAAGCTTTGGGTTATACCATTGATGATATCAAAGGTATTATTCCATCTTTATGTATGCACAAAATTGATCTAGAGGGAGATTCCAAACCCGTTAGGCAAAGGCAAAGAAAGCTTAACCCTTCCATGCAAGAGGTTGTGCGGAAGGAAGTGGCTAAGCTTCTTGATGCAAGAATTATTTACCCAATTGCTCATAGTGATTGGGTATCTTCCGTGCAAGTTGTGCCTAAGAAAGGGGGCATGACGGTAGTGAAAAATGATCATGATCAACTAGTACCCACTAGACTTGTTACCGGTTCGCGCATGTGTATTGACTATTGCCAACTTAACATTAGTACATGCAAAGATCATTTTCCACTACCGTTCATTGATCAAATGTTGGAAAGGCTTTTAAAGCATTCCTTCTATTGTTTCCTTGATGGTTACTCGGGATTTTTCCAAATCACGATTGACCCCAAGGATCAAGAGAAGACGACTTTCACATGCCCCTATGGTACTTATGCGTATCGTAGGATGCCTTTCGGGCTTTGTCATGCCCCCGCAACATTCCAACGTTGCATGATGTCCATTTTTAGTGATATGATTGAGGATGAGATAGAAGTCTTCATGGATGACTTCTCCGTTGGAGGAGCCACCTATGAAGATTGTCTATCTAATTTATCTCGTTGCTTAGAAAGGTGTGAGAGGGCTAACCTCGTGTTGAATTGGGAAAAGTGCCACTTTATGGTTGAAAGTGGGATTGTTCTTGGGCACAAAATTTCCCATGCCGGCATTGAGGTTGATAGAGCCAAGGTTGAGGTCATCGAAAAACTTCCTCCCCCCACCAACGTGAGGGAAGTGAGGTCTTTTCTTGGCCATGCCGGGTTCTATTGACGCTTTATTAAAGATTTTTCAATGATCGCTAAGCCTCTCACATCCCTATTGCAACAAGATAAGGAGTTTGTGTTTGATGATGCTTGTCATAAGTCCTTTTGTAGGTTGAAATAAGCCCTTTGCACCGCTCCTATTGTCCAAGGTCCGGATTGGTCTCTTTCATTTGAGCTCATGTGCGATGCAAGTGACGACGCCATTGGATCGGTTCTTGGACAACAAAAGAATGGGAAACTTCATGTCATACATTATTTGTCTAAAACTCTCAATGATGCCCAACGAAACTACACAACTACCGAGAAGGAGTTCCTAGCGGTTATCCATTCATTCGAGAAGTTTAGAACCTACCTCATTGGTTCTAAGACAATTGTGTATACCGACCACTCGGCTCTCAAATATTTGATAGGGAAGAAGGAAGCTAAACCAAGGTTGTTGAGATGGGTTTTAGTCCTCCCAGACTTCGATTATGAGATGAGAGACAAGAAGGGAGCCGAGAATGTGGTGGCGGATCACCTCTCAAGGTTGGGCGGTGCAAGGTTTGAAGATGATGGCTTGCCAATAGAGGACACTCTAAGAGATGATGTGCTTTATGTCCTTGAAGTGAAATCAGAGCCTTGGTATGCGGATATTGTGAATTACTTAGCTTGTAGTGCCATACCGCCCGATTTCACTTCGCAACAACGTCGAAAACTCAAGCACGAGGCCAAGAGATACATTTGGGATGATCCCATTTTATTGAAAAGAGGGGTCGATGGTTTGTTGAGGAGATGCATCCCCAACGACGAGGTTCAAAGTGTTCTCCATATGTGCCACTCTTCTCCTTGTGGTGGGCATATGAGTGCTCAAAAGATCGCCTCAAAGGTCCTTCAATCTATGCTGCTTTGGCCTTTTCTATTCAAGGATGCGTGGATATTTGTCAAAACTTGTGATAGATGTCAACGGATGGGGAATATTTCTAGGAGGGATGAAATGCCGCAAAACCCCATCCTTGAGCTTGAAGTTTTTGATGTGTGGGCTATGGACTTCATAGGTCCTTTCATTTCTTCACATGGGAACAAGTATATTTTGGTCGCCGTTGACTATGTGTCTAAGTGGGCGGAGGCCGTGGCTTCTCCAACGAATGACTCTAAGGTGGTGGTCAATCTTTTCAAGAAAGTGATCTTCCCGAGATTTGGTGTTCCAAGAGCAATAATTAGTGATGGGGGATCTCATTTCAAGCACCACACCTTCATTCGACTACTTGACAAACATGGGGTGTCTCACAAGCGAGGGCTTGCGTACCACCCTCAAACGAGTGGTCAAGCGGAGGTCACCAATAGAGAGCTCAAGGTGATTTTGGAGAAGACGGTTTCTAGGACAAGGAAGGATTGGTCCCCCAAACTTATTGATTCACTATGGGCTTATAGGACCGCCTTCAAAACTCCAATAGGGACCACTCCCTACAAGCTTGTCTATGGGAAAAATTGTCATTTGCCCGTGGAGATGGAGCATCGAACGCATTGGGCAATCAAGCAAATCAACTTTGATCTCCATAGTGCGGGTGAGCAAAGGCTTCTAGAGCTACATGAGTTAGAGGAGTTGAGGATGAATGCCTATGATAGCGCAAGCATGTATAAGGCGCGAACTAAGGCTTGACACGATGCTCAAATTGTCAAGAAGGAATTCGTCAAAGGCCAAAAAGTCCTCCTATTAAACTCCCGCTTGAAGCTTTTCCCGAGCAAACTTAGGTCAAGATGGAGTGGGCCGTACATTGTCACGGAAGTGTTTCCATATGGAGCCTACGAAATTTCCCAAGACGACCACTCTCCTTTCAAAGTCAACGGTCACCGTCTCAAGCCCTATTATGAAGGATTCCCAAGTGATGAACCGATTTCTGTGACACTTCTTGATGTGCATCGTCAATTCGACCCTCCTTGATCAACTCAAGGAACGTCGAGCTAACGACGTTAACCAAAAGCGCTTCCGGGAGGCAACTCGAGTTTCTAACCCTTTTTTACCTTTTCTTTTTATGTTGCTTCTATTTTTCCATCTACAACTTTGAATTGTTGGGATTTTTGAGTTTTGATTGTGCTTTGGTTTTTGATATACTTTGCTTCTAGCATGATTTTATGATGTTTAGATGTGTGTTAAGGACTATTTTTACTTGCGTGATTCTTTATGGGAGTTTGGCCAAACCACTTCATGTTCGACCACTACAGCAATTTCAAGGATTTATGGCAACATTCTGCCAAAAACAAAAATATTGCATTCTGGCAGAAGGTTCGACCGAACCCCTGGGAGGTTCGACCGAACTTAAAATGTAGTGCGGCCGAACTTTTCTAGGTTCGGTCACTCCTTAATTTTTAGAAAATTTCAGCAACTTTCTGCCAGAATTTGCAAATTTGAAGTTCTAGAACAAGTTCGACCGAACCCCAGGATGGTTCGACCGAACTTAAACTGTAGTGCGGCCGAACTTTCCTGGGTTCGGTCACTCCTCTCTTTTTGCGATTTTGCTGGAACTTTCTGCCCAGATTTCATAAAGTATAGTTTTGGTAATGGTTCGACCAAACCAAAGGGGAGTTCGGCCGAACTTCTACTGTGGTTTGACCGAACATACCCTTGGTTCGGCCGAACCTCTCTTCAGATTCGAAAAAAAAAATGCTGCCTTAAGTTCTATTTTGCTGCATTTTCGTGACCACAACTCCCATATTCGTCACCTACCTCTTTCTTCTCCTTCTCACTCTTAACCTCCATTACACCTCCCCTTACAACCTTAAACCTCCATCAAAATCACTCCAATCTTCACCCTTTCTCACTTATTTTCTATCCTTTACTCAATTTCTACAATCTCCACCAAAAAAATTCCTCACAAAACAAACCCATCTTTCTATTTTCCCCAATTTCAAGGGTTTAAGTGCTTCGGTGTTTTTGGGTTTTTACTTCCTTCCAATCAATTGTGGTATGTTTGTTCTAGCTTTTGCAAGTTTATTTCTTTAATTTCTTATAGTTTTACCATGTTTTACATATTTAAGTGTGAATTATGGTATTCTTGAAATTGTTAGTAATGACTTGTTTGTTTCATGTGGTTCTTTGGATTGACTTGTTGCAATTGATTGGTTGTTGATAGTAAAACATGTTGTTATGATGATGATGCATGTTTACCTTGGTTTTATTTTGATCTCAATGTCTTTGAGTGTTGATTTCATACAAGGGTATTCATGTTACCATTTTATGATTGAGAAATGCATGAGTTGGATGTTGTTGGAGATTGTTATTCATTGTTTTGGCTTGATTTTGATGGTTTGATGAATGGATATCATGAAAATTAGGGGACATCATGCCAAATTTCACCTAGACCTTGTTAGGACTAATTTAGGAATGACATAGAAATTCTTATTCAAACCTTGGTTCAAATGTATTCATGCATGCCTTAAATTGTATACTCTCATGCATACACTTTTACCTTGGCTAAGTACTTGGCTTCTTATGTCATTTCTTATCAATTTGTTCTAATGATATGCTCTTGGTGAATTTGTAGAATCAAGATGTTAGGCAAGGGAAAAGGAAAGTCAAAGAGGAAGAGGGTGGGAGAATCCTCAGCACCACAATTCCCACCTCCTCCCAGCATCAATGATCATGGCATTATTGCTCCGGACGAGCAATTTTGGCCTATATATGCATCACTCATCAAGCGTCCGATTAGGTCTACAAGGTTCTTTTGCCCTCAAACTTTAAGGAAGCTAGGAATATTGGATGAGGTGACAAGGTTGGCTCAAAACTTTGGATGGGGCGACTTCATTCACCTCCACGCTCACACTTACGAGCGTGTGACTTTGGAATTCCTTGCCTCTCTCCGCAAGGAAGTTTTTGAGCCGGAAGATGTCGATGAGGATCCTCAACTCATGATACACTTCAGGATGTTCAACGAGGATCACTCTCTAACGGAAAGTGATCTAAATGAGATCTTCTTTTAGCACGCCACCGGCCTTGATCACCCGTCTGAAATGACCTCCTCCCATCGCATTCCTTACAACGAGCAAGAGTGGTGGAGGAGCATCACAAACAAGGATAGGTTCCAAACCAATACCTCAAAGGTCAACAACATCATTCATATAGCCTTGAGGTATTTTGTACGGCTTCTCCAATACGCCGTGTTCTTCAAAGCCAACCTCGGCTCCATGGTAAAAGACGAGGTTGCTTGCCTATTCTTGGCCGATAATCCTCAACGGCTAAAATTTCAATGCTCCTCCACCTTCATCCAACGACTCTTGGATACTAGGGACAACCGTCTCGGTGATGAGATATTTATGGGTGGCATGATTACTATTATTGCTCTTTCTTTGAAGGATGAAGCATACAAAGACCAAATTGAATTGCTCCCACCCGTGCACCAAACCCGAGAAGAGCTCACCGACGAGTTCCCTCCTTATGCTCTATCCATAAGTGCCCTCCGTCACAGCCGCCTCCTCAATTACACTACTAGCAAGCGCCATTTTATCCTCTTGGTCGATAGGGAGATCGAATGGTGTGTCCTCCCGGACCCCGACCTCACTACGGTGGACCACTTCGCTCCTCTCAAATGGAAGATCCCTCAACAAATCATCCCCAATGAGCTGAGGCAAACTAGAGCCCGGGGTGGAGCTCCTCAACCTCCACCGGTCCTCCATCAAGAGAAAATCATTCCCCCCCTTAGCGTGGGAGGTGAGACATCTTCTTCTTCTTCCATTCCTCCTTTTGATTTCAATGCCCTTCGTAGTACCCTCAATGATATCAGTCGAGACAATCAAGCTTCCATTGAGCAATGGGGGTACTACGCGAGGGCAAATTATGACAATCTTGTGCAAGCGGGCATTCAAGCGCCCTATGTGAACTACCCTTACCACCCTCCTCAAGAGGGTCCGGTCAATCATTGAGGACCCTATGACCCTCAACACCCCACCCCCTTGCTACGCCTATTGGGAAGGTCCCATTGACCCTACCCAACGCGTTGGCACCCCCCCACACGACCCCTATCGTCCGGGTGGGTGTGATCCGGCTTATGACCCAACATCCACATCCACCCCCGCTCCTTTTGATGGTGGTTGGGGTGCCCAAGGGTGGACCTATGCGCACTTTAACCAACCCTCCCACCCTTTCATGGACACTCCCGGGTTTGATCCTAACAACCCCTCTAAACCTAGGGGGCGAGGAGATGATAACCAGTGATGAGAGATCTTTCCCCCCCCCCGATCTTCTCACTTGTCACTTTTGCTCGGGACGAGCAAAAGAATAGTGTGGGGGAGGATGTCCTTTTGGTTGGTTAAAGTGTACATAGGAAGGTAGAGTGGTAGGGTAGTTGCTTGCACATAAGGAGGATAGTGAGGATAATGGCCTTGTGGTATTGATGTGGCGTTGTGACGGTGGTGATGATGTTGGTGATGTTGTGATGGTGATGTGATGAGATGGTGATGTTGTGATGGTATTGATGTGATGATGATGATGATGTTTTATGATTATTTTTGCTGATTTCTGATGATTTTCTTTGATGATTCCTGAGTTTTTGTAGGTGGAGATGCTCCCGAGAAAAAAAAATCCAAATTTCCCGAAACTCCAAATCCCCTTAATCCAAACTTTGTAGATAACTTTTTATTTATTTATTTATTTTTTTTGTTTATTTCTTTAGTCTTTTTCTTTGTTTTCTAATTTTTTCTTGTTTTGTTGTACTTTCTTTTGTTTGGCTCATCTTTATTGAAGCTTGAAGCGGAGATGTAGGACATTAAGGAGCAACACTAGCTCCCTTGATGAGATTGGATATATTACCTTGTCTTATATGTCAAGCGGCATTCGGTGAGACCTTTCCTCTCTTTCTTTTTCTTTTTCTTTGAGTGCTTAGTTTAGGTCTAGTTTAGGAAGAGTTGAATGGTTCGAGGTTGATTGATTTTGGTTCCTAGGAACCTGGGATCATTGATGTTGATATCAACAATCACTTGTATGTCAATTGGGATTTATTTGATTTACATGCCTCGATTATGAACCTTTTTAATTTCTTCCTCCTTTTTGTGTGTTTTTCTTGTTCTCTTTTCTGTAACGAGCATGACTATGGCAAGTTGAAATATTTTTAATGTGGATTTGCTCATTCATTTGGATTCAAGAATTTGTGTTCCTTTTTTATGACATGGCTTTGAATGCTTACCTTCCTAGTTGATGAGGGTTTACACGGTTTAAGAATGCTTAAGGTTGAATTAGACACATTATAAGCTAAGGTAGCCCTGAACTCTTGATGACGTTTGAACCCCCTAGTTCACGGGAAAGTGGTAAGATGGTGTTGCTCTCCGTAGTGAATAGGATTCCCTTGGTTGGTAATTGCTTATTTTTATCCCGTGTGAGCGTCATTTGTTCTAGCCTTCATCACTCCTTTGAGCGGCGTTTTGGATCCTTAACTATGCATGTCTTAATCTTTGTGTTGGTATTTAGCTCCCGAGATCGTGACCAAACAACTTTAAAGGAGGAAGAGGGCATTTCTTCTCATTTTTCTTTGTGTTTTGTTACAAATTTGGTTTTCATTTTTAAATCCACCCATTTGCTAACCAATTTGGGCCTTATTCCCCTTTCTTGATCTAGCCATATTACAAACCTATCGGCCTATGTTCTACCAACCCTTGTAGTTAGTGAACCATTGGCTTTTGAGGTTCGAATTCGAGAGTGTTGGTTTTAGGGCAAGAAAGTTGTGAATATTGGTTCAAGTGAGATTTTGAAAGTTGTTCATGAAAGAAAATATTTGCAAAAAGTTTGTGAGGAAGGATGCAACGTATGAAGTCCAAAAGAAAAAAAAAAGAAAAAAAAAAAGAAAAAAAAAGAAGAGAATATAAAAAAAAGAGAAAGAGAAGTTGAAAAAAAATAAAGGAAAAGGAAGAGAAAATGATGAGAGAAATGAAGTAATGTTATGAAATTTTGTATTGAAGGTTGTAATTTGAATTTAGGTTCAATTCTTAGGTGGTTCTTGAGAGATGGCCACTCTTTTGCTTCACTTAGGATTTGCCACCAAAAATTTTCAAATTAATTCCCAACCTTAACCCCTAGCCATGACATTACAACCCAAGTTAAGACCCTTGGACTTGGAGAAGTGCGGTCAAAGAACGGTGGAGGGAGATAGATTTCAACCCTATGGAAGAGAGTGCATAGTTGAGATGTCGGGATAACCTTATGACTCCACAATAAATTTCTTTTTCCGGTTCCCTCGAGGAATCATGAGGAGCTAACTTGGGGATGATTTGAAGCTAGTGGAGAGAACGCGGACTGTCTTGGTTGGAGTTAGGGCAGAGGATGAAATCATTAGTTCTCTACGCTTAGCTTAGGTTTGTCTCCCTCAACCATGAGCATCTTAGAACGTGTTCCCCCTCTTTGAGTTGAGAAAAGTAAGCATTCTTTGATTCATGTCCCTATGTTAGAGTCCATTTGGAGCATTTCCCATCGTGAAACTTGATTTATTTTCTTAACCCTTGTCATATTATGCTTGTTGTGTGTGTTGTCTTTTTTGTTTTAGTATTCCTTGCTTGAGGACAAGCAAAAGACAAGTGCGGGGGATTTTGATGAGTGACATTTATGCTACTCTTTTATCCTTTTTCTCTAAGGATTCTCCCCTCATTTGCACTTGTTTGGCTCTTTTTCTAAGCATTTTTACTTAGTTTTGCTTTCTCTTTTCTTTCTCCTTTATCCTCCATTTTCTTAGTCTTCCCGCTTTGTTCTTATTGTGATTTTCATGCTTATGCTTTGTAGGAACCATCGGGATTTTCAAGAGGAGGAAGCTAAGCTCAAGGGAAGCTAGAGGAAGCATGATTAAGAAGAGGTTCGGCCAAACCTCCTGATGGTGTGGCCGAACCAAGGTGTGGCCGAACCTGCTTAGTGGTTCGGCCGAACGTTGAGGCAGGGGCAAGATGAAAATTGGCAGTTTTGCAGGAGTGGCCGAACCACAGGAGTTCGACCAGACCAAGATCAGGGAGGTTCGACGAACCTACCCATGGTTGGGCCGAACCTACTCTGTAGTCCGGCCGAACCTTCCCATTTGTTCGGTCGGACCTCTCCTTTTATCAGCTGGCTCTGTACGGACTATATAAGTCCCATCTTAGAACGTTTTGAGGATTAGATTAACTTAGCTTTAATTTTTCTACATTTTAGCTTAATCTAGAGAGAGAAACACTATTATTCTTCATTGGTAGAGAGAGAAAGTGTGGTTTTCTTCATTAATGAACTTGGATTTTGAAGAAGGAGTTTTGTTCAATCCTTTGTAGACCTTCATCTTCAATTAATGAGCAATCTCTTACTCTTTCTCTTTACCTTTGTTTTTGATTTTGCTTATTTGCTTTGATTTTTCTTCTTTGCTTATTAATCATGTTGATGCTTATTGATTTGATGATTGATATTGTTTTCAATATGATTTGTGAGTAGTCACCTAGCCAAGGGTGTGGGGATGGTGTAGTTGCTAATTGTTCATGCTTATAATGTTGGGGATATGTTAATGGTGATTAAAGTCTTTGCATGCTTGATATTCTTTGGTCTTTCTTGCAAGTGCACATTGTTAGTTGATCAAAGATGAGTCTTTACTAACAAGTAACGGAAGTTGACTTAGTTGAGATTCATTACTATCGATAATTCTTTGTTTGCACCTTCTAATATATGGTTCTAATGTGGAAATATAGAGGCTATGTTAGGAGAAACCAATTAACCCCGGAAGACGGTTAGATTGGACCCCTTTACTTCGGTATTCGTGCATGTTTAGTTTACCATTGATATGCTACTTTGTTATTGCATGATCAAGCGTCAATTTTACCTACCCATTTCCCTGGGTGCCTAGCTATATTAATTTTAATCCATTTTGTTCTTAGTTTAACCTTCTAGTTATTCACACTTCTTGTTCCGAGATAGCTTAGACCCTAGGTAATGAATGCAGTGCTTAAGAATTTCTCCCTGTGGTTCGACCCCTCTATTTACCCTATACACGTATTAGGTCGGTAGAGCGTTATAAATTCATTTGATTTAGGTGTAGTCGCTCAACGACACGATTATTACCTTGTCACTTAGCTTTCAATATTTATATGATTTCTCATAAGTCTCATGCATAACAAGCTGATATATATTTACATCAACCTAGAAAACAAACTTATCTTTACTACAACCTAAGTTATGAAAATCATCTTTTTCAGTTGATGTCTCGAGCTCTGCACTAGTCCTTGATTGTTGAGGTTGTGTTCTAGCATTACACCGGAACCAGGTCTTCACAAGCCGTTGATAAGTTTATGTCAGGGAGCTTCTTATAGTTCCATTCAGCTATGCTCGAAGAACTTCCTTCTGGAATTCTTCTTCTGTTTTCACTTGTCATCCTGGATCTTCTAAGGTTCCTTTGTTTAAGTCCTTACTTCAACTCCCAAAGTTTACTTATCTTGCGAACAACACAACACTAGAAAATCCTTATTAGATAGAAGTTTGCTAAATCATTACCATCATCATCAAAACCTCATATGGGTTAATAATTTCCCCGTTTTTGATGATGATAAACTGAGCAAACTTCTAAGGATAACAAAGTAAAGTAGAAGGTTAAGTTTTTCATTTTTCAATTTTTTTCTTTATTTTTTAAGACTAAAAAAAGAAAGATTAAACTAGAACATAAAGAAAACTAAGAATAGTAAATACTATAAATAACCAAAATAAAAAATAATAAACATAAACAAACTTAAAGAAAAGAAATTAGAGAAAAGAACCTCTGTTACTTACTCAACTAGAACTAGAACAACTTTTGCTTCCAAGTTTGCTCCTGATTTTCCCCCTTAGGCATTATCAAAAACCCGAATTTTCAAAGGTTTTTTCATCTAATCACAGCCCCACAAGCAGTTTATCAAGTGTGGGAAACTGGAAGCAGCGCTGACTAGTTCTCTTAAGCCAACACTTTCACACAAATTAACATGTATTTTCTCAACAAGCAATGCATTCACATATAGACAATGTTCCATGATATATATATATATATATATATACAAAAACCAACCATCAAGAGAATTTTAAAATTAATACAAACCAAGTTCCAAATTACTTAAAACCAAACATAGTTAAAAAATATTTAAAGAAAACATAACATTGTTCCATAAACCAGAATGGAAAAAGCAAAATAGGAAGGGATTTTGGCTAGAGATGAGATGCAGGTTGTGAAGGCTGATCATTCTTCAAGTGTCTTGAGAATCTTCTTAATATCAGCTTTGTTGTCCTTTTCCATCTTCTTTAGCCTGGCCTCCATGGTTAAGACAGTCTTTAGAAGTTCCTTCCCTTGACTCAGAATGCTTCTCTTCATGGTCTTCATCTTTCCTTTCATCTCTAGGAGCTACCTTTTTACCTGCAAGATTCTATTAGACAGATCATTGATTATCTCATCAGTTCCATTTTCCCTTTCACTAAGTTCCAAAGGCTCATTCACACTTGTTTTAGCCTGAGCTTCAACTGAGTTTCAACTGAGAGTCTTCAACTCTTCCTGACATGTTCTCTAAGTTGAGAACTCTCCTCTCTTGCCTTACTATTTTTCCCTTCATACTTTGCACATCTTCCTTTCACAACCTCTAGACTTAGTCCCCTTAAGGTATCTTCATTGATAACATTTTCTCCCTTCTCCTTCATTCTGTTATAAAAGTCCAAAAGCTTTACACCTGGTTCTTCAAACACCGAAGTGAGGATAGCAGCATACCCCCCACTTTTATTTCCTTCTCAACACAGTGTTCTAGGTGTTGCATCATCAATGACGGAAAATTAATTTTGATTCTTTTTTACATGAAGAAAATTAAGGCCATATCCAAATAACACTATTCATTTTTCTTTTGAGTCCTAGGAACTAAGGACTTTTTCACAAGATTGAACAATAGTTTGTGTAAAGGAGATAGATTATTATGATTCATGATACTCACACCCTTTCTACCACCTAAATAATTGATTATTTCAGTTTTAGTGTGCCCTGCTACCTTAACAATTACAACTCCCTTCATATAGGTCTTAAACCCCTTACAAGGAACTTGTAGCAAAGTTTCCAGTCTGTTAGCATCAAATTCTATCTCAACCCCATTGATTTTACTGAAACACATACCTTCTTCAAACATACATTCTTTGAAAAACTCATCCATAGCTAAAGGATACAAGTAATTTTTAGCTTTGACCGAAAACATAACTTCCCATCCCTAAAACCATACCTTTCAGCCTATATTTCCCCAAAGCTTTCTAATAATCTTCCCCCCCCCCCCCTCAGAGCCATCCTTGTCTTGGAGATCTTCCCCCTTAGATATAGGATCAATTTCCTCCATCTGCTCTTCGAGAGTCTTCTCGGCTTTTCTCTTCTTCCATGTGTCGATCAAGGACATTATGTAGACTCGCAGTCGAAGATCGAGGTTTTGGTTTCTTCAAGTGGCTTTGTCTTTGTGTTTTTGACCTCTGAGGTGACAGAGGCTAGGATTTCGGGAATTATTATGGTAATTGGATGTGCCGTTGTTGGATCTTGTGTTTAAGTGGGTAAATCTTCAATTTGGTTCTTAGGGTTTTGGTTTTCGGCTTCCATGTTTTGGTGTTTGGCTAACCTGTAGAAATTCTTTGTGGTTGAAAGTGTTTGAGGGTTAAGTTAATTTGACAGGAGTGGTTGGGTGAGTATTTATAGAAGAGGTAAATTTGTGAGACGATGCATATTTATATAAAAGTTATCTCGATGAATTTCAAATTTAAGGAATATCTTTTCATACGTCATTTAAGATAACATTTTTATTTTCAAAAGATAATTTTTTAAAAAGAATTTTTAAAACAAATTTACCAGGAACGTGTCACATACATGTCTACATTAACTTGAAAATTATATACTGTCTAATGAGTGTTAATTACACTGACCTCCTTGAATTTACCAATGGTGACATTCCCACTATGTTTATCACACCAAATTTGTGATAGACGTTTTATTTCTTCTTATTTGTCTTGTAATTAACAATTCCATATTTGGGAACTTCAGTTGCAATCAATTCAGCTTGATCATGCCAAGTTCCAGTCTCATTTTCTCAAAGTGTTCTCTACTTAAAGGCTTAGGTAGAATATCAACAATTTGATTCTCATTTGAACAAAATTCTAACTTAATATTGCCTTTTTTCACATTATCTTTTAGAAAATGATTTCTTAACCTAAGAGTGTTGCACTAGATCTTTTGATATATATATATATATATATATATATATATATATATATATATATATATATATATATATAGCACTAGTATTATCACAATAAATTAGAACACATTCAAATTTTAAACCAAAATCACGTATTTGTTGTTTTATCCACAACATTTGTGAACAACATGCAGCAGCAACTACATATTTAGCTTCAACTGTGGACAAAGCAACTGTATTTTGCTTCTTGGAACCCCAAGAAACTAAGTATGGTCCAAGGAATTAAGTCATACCTGACGTGCTCTTTCCGTCAACTAAATCACCTGCATATTCATTATCAGTGTATCCTATTAGATCAATTGACTCATTTCTGGAATAGTGGAAGCATAAGTCATCAGTTCCTTTTAGATACCTCAGTATCCTTTAGATTATTGCTTTAAGATGAGATTCCTTTGGATTGGCTTGGAACCTTGCACATACATAGTCCTACATTGAACAATATGTCAGGTCTACTAGCAGTTAAGTATTGTGAGGAACTTATCATACCTAGATACATATTCTGATCTGTGAAAGTTCAAGTTGAGTCTTCATCCAGCCTGATGTTAGTTCCCATTAGTGTTCTAATAACCTTTGAACTTTCCATCTCGTATTTCTTCACGAGTTCCTTCACATATTTTTGCTGGTGAATCATTATCCCTCTCTTGGATTGCTTAATTTGCAGACCAAGAAAGAAGTTCAGCTCACCCATCATACTCATTTCAAACTCTCCACTCATAAGGTCAGCAAAATACTTACACAAAGTTTCATTAGTTGTACCAAAAATAATATCATCAGCATAAATTTGCACAACTAAAATGTCATTTCCTTTAGATTTCAAAAACAAAGTTTTGTCTATTTTTCCACGTTTAAAATCGTTATCTAATAGAAACTTGGACAGTCTCTCGTACCAAGCTCTTGGTGCTTAATTTTTTTCCATAAAGAGATTTATCAAGTTTATAAACATGGTTTGAGAATTCGGGATTTTCAAATCTAGGGGGTTGTTCCACATAGATGTTCTCTTGTAAGAGACCATTCAAAAATACACATTTGACGTCCATTTAGTACAAATTAAAACCCATGAAAGCTATAATTAAAAGCAATATGAATACGTATAGCTTCTAACCTGGCAACTGGTGCAAATGTCTCATCAAAGTCTATGGCTTCTTGTTGATTGTACCCCTTAACAACCAACCTAGCCTTGTTTCTCACAATGATTCCATGTTCGTCAAGCTTATTTCTATGCACCCATTTTAGACCTATGACTTTCTAATCTAGTCTAGGAACTAGGTGTCAGACTTTGTTTCTCTCGAATTCACTCAGTTCAGCTTGCATTGCCATAATCCAGTCTGCATCTTGTAAGGCTTCATCAGAGTTATTTGGTTCCACTGAAGAGAGGAATGAGAAGAATGCAAAGAAGTTTCTAAACTGGAAACGAGTGTGAGTTCCTTTTGTTATGTCACTCATAATCATGTCCACTGGGTGAGATTTTTTATGTTTCAAACGTTTCAGGGTAAAATCTTTAATAGGATACAACTTTTCTGGTTCAACACTGGTATCTTCCACCTCTTGATTAAGTGGTTTTGGATTCTTAGGCTCTAATTGTTCCCCTTGAGGAACCTCTATTTTCGCTACTGCTTAGTTGTCAACTACTGGATTCTCAACTGGTTACTTCTTGGATATTGATGAATCTTCGTCAAGGTCGTACTTTCTAATTAACCCTATCTCAAAGTCATCATCGTCCTGCAAATCATTCACACAATTAGTTTCATAAAAAATTATATGTACTGACTCTTCAACACACATCGTTCTTTTGTTATAAACTCTGTAAGCTTTACTATTTGAGGCATATCCTAAGAAAATTGCCTCATAATTCCTTTAATTCCATCAAAATTTCCCAAGTTCCTCTTTCCATTGTTGTGTACAAAGCACTTGCAACCAAATGATCTAAAATATGATATGTTCAGTTTTCTTCCTTTTATCATCTCATAAGGCATTTTGTTGGTTATTGCTCGTAAAAAAACTCTATTTAGTATAAAACAAGCTGTATTTACTACTTCAACCCATAAGTTCCTATGTAGTCCACTAGAAATTAGCATTGCTCTTGCCATATCTTCTAGGATTCTATTTTTCCGTTCAACCACTTTGTTTTGTTGTGGAGTTTTGAAGGCAGAGAAGTTATGATCCATTCTATGTTCCTTGCAGAACTTGTAAAATTTGGAGTTCTTAAACTCAATCCCATATCTGACCTCAGTTGAACTAGTTGTCAACCTGTTCTTCTTTGTTCTTTCTTAACAAAAGCAATAAACATTTCATCCTTGCTTACAAGAAAGAAAACCTAGGTGAATTGAGAAAAAGCATCTATAATAGCCATTATATACCTTTTACCACTTCTACTTTATATCATCATAATACCACACAAATCCATGTGAACAAGTTCCAATGGTTTTGTGGTACTTATCATATTCTTAGATTTAAAAGATATTCAAGTTTGCTTACCTTTAACGCATGCACTACAAACTTTATCTTATAGGAACTTGATGGACGAAAGTCCTTCCACAAGTCCTTTTGATTAAGTTTATTAAGAAAAGAGAAACTAGCATGGCCAAAGCGTTTGTGCCATAATAGGGGATCATCCTCAATGACACTAAGACATGTCAAGCTACTGCTTGGAACTTTATTGAGATCCACAACATGTGTGTTCCCTTTTTCGAGTTTCTTCAAGAATAACTCTGTTAGTATCATTGTTGATGATTCTATATAGATTAGATGTAAATCTAATTGATTTACCTTTATCATAGAATTGAGATATACTTAACAAATCGTGTTTAAGGCTTTCGACTAAAAAAACATTTTCAATAGCATGGGAACTTGACCTTCCTATTTTACCAATAGCAATATTTAACCTTTCTTTTTATCTCCAAAGGTCACAGTTCCTTCATAGAAGGCATCTAGCTTAGTGAAAGAAATTTAGATTTTTCTCCAATCATATGCTTAGAACAACCACTATTGAGGTACCAAGCGTTTTTCCTACTCACTGGAACCTGCATGAAAACTAAGCGTTAGTTTATGGAATCTAGGTTTTCTTAGGTTCCATTGTTTTGGAGGAAGAGTTAGTTTTCTTCATCCAAACTTGTTTAGCATAATCAATATTCGTAAGAGTACTTTTAATTCTTTTAAGAGATGCTGCACAAGATATCCTGTAAGACCACAAAAGTAACATATCTTCTTGCTGGGTAGATCTACATCTTATTTCTTCTAGACTTCTTTTTATATCCTAGTCCTTCATTATGTTTGTTATGAGTATTAGCTATCCAAACTGTAATTCCATGATGGATAACTTCTTTACCTTTCCTATTTTTAGCAAGTTCCTCCTCTAAGATTTGATTTTTCGTTTTCATTTCTTCCGAATCAGATTTTAGTTTTTCAAAATTTTGATATTAGCTTGAGAGTGGAACGTTTGAATAAGGCAAGTTAATTCCTAATTTCAGTCGAGCTTACTCTACATTTAACATAATGTTATCATGTTTTAGTTTCTCGACTTGTTCTTTCAAAAGGACATTTATATCATATAAATAAAAAAATCTAGTATGAACATCTGTTTTTATATTGTCAACCCATTCACTATGTTCTTTGTTGATTTTTAAAGCTTGATCATTTTGGAACTTCGATCTATTTAATTCAATACAGTCTTTTTGAAGTTCCAGAATAATGTCCATAAGTTTTCTTTATTCAAATTTTTAAGTTGTCCATGATCATACCATACCTCATATTCAAGTTCCTTCATGTAAGCTTCATTGTCAGTTTTTGCCATCAAGCATAGGTTTGTTGTTTCTTCTAGAGGTTCACCTTCTTATTTTTCCTCTGAATCTGACTTTCCCCATGCAGCTGTCATGGCCTTCCTGACATCTTCTTTGGAGAATGATGGCTTATAGAACTTGTTTTGTTCCTTCCCTTCGTATTTGAGTTTTTCATCCTCCTTATGCTGAGGATAATCTTTGATGAGATGTTCCTTGGAATCGCATCTGAAACAAGTAGTTTTCTTAGAACTATATTATCCTTGTTTTCTCCCGTCTCCTCTTTTGCCTTGTATCCTCTTGAGCCTTCGAACAGACGTGGCTGTTTCAAAGGCATTGTCTTCAGATTTTCTTGATTCATAAGCCTATAAAGTAAGACTTTTACTCTTGGAACTTTCAGTATTTTCTCCAAGATGAAGTTCGTGAGTGAGCAAGGATCCATCGAGTTGTTTAAAGTTGAATTTAGTGAAGTCCTTAGATTCCTGTAATGCGATTACCTTGGCTCTTCACCTGTCATTTTGTGGAAGACTCATGAGCACTTTTATTACCTGTTCATCAATGGGCATGGACCTGCCTAAAGGTTCTAACTCATTGATAATGTTAGTAAACCTAGTGAACATATTCTTAATGGATTCATTGTCTAGCATTTTGAATCTTTCATATTTTGACATTAGTAAGTTAATTTTGGAACGTTTACCTTAATTAGTTCTTTCATGTGTTACTTGTGATAAATCCCAAATCTGCTTTGCAGACTTACAACCCATGATTCTCTTATGTTCATGAGGTCCTAGTCCATAGTGCAAGATTTTCACTACTTGAGCATTTAATTCAAAATTTTCGTAATCCTCTTTTTTAAATTCAGACAGTGGTTTAGGGATTACCTCTTTGTTCTCACTGGTGTTTGTTACCTCGAAGTTATCAAATTCAATAACTCTCCATACTTGGTAGTTTTCTACCTTGATGAAGATTTCCATCATGTTCTTCCAGTAAGAATAGAATTTGCCGTTTAACATTGGTGGTCTTTGGGTTGAGCACCCTTCTTCAAGATTCTTGCGTGCATTCATCTCTATAGGAACTTACTCTACAAGGTTTCTTGTATTTCTGTGAGAACCTACTTTGATACCAATTGGTAGTTTAGATGAACTACTACGAGAGGGGGGACGAATTGTAGTAGGTTCCAATTAGGTCAATTTTTTGCGGAACATAAAAAGAGAACATAAAAGGAACTTATAGAACACATCAAGTTTTTACAAGGAAACCTTCCAAGGCCCAACTGGAAGTAAAACCTCGACCCTTCTCGGGACTTTCACATAAATTCCTGTATAATAGGGCAACTCCTAGTTACAACCTATTAACACAGACCTTTCTCTACTCAAGTTTCTCAGTGGACTACTTGATACTTGATAGGACCCTATCCTACCACACCCAAGTCCCACTTAGGTTCACTCAGCACTCCTGGAGTGCCTGCACTCAGCTTCACAGTAGAAGCTCACTCACTGTCCACTCACAGCTACCACACGTATTTTAGAGACTTTAAAACTCCTAAACACATACGAATTTTAGATAATCCAAACTCCAAAACTGAAATGTGTATTATCAAGAATTCACAAACACCCCAAAACCAATTACAACACAAAGACTCACTCTAATAAAAAAAATGGAAAGCTACACATGAAACCCAAAATCAAAATGATAAAGCTTAAACCTTTGGCAAACTTACTCTTTAGCACTAAGTGGTTATCATGCTTAAAACTCTCCTTTTACTTCGAAGTACCTCTAATTCTTTTATAGAAGTTCCTCTGCTTACAAAGTAGGGTTTTTGGTAAACTGTTAAGCCAAAAAGAAATTCAGACTTATCATTTCAAAACTGAAATAAAAGCAAACTTTATCCCATGTTTTAGAAAATCTTTTCTAGCCAAATTCGTTTAATTAAAAGATAAAGTTTTATGAAAAAGATAAAACCAAGTAAACCATATTTTAGAAGATAAAATCAAATAAAATACTTTTTCAAAAACTTAAACTTATCTTTTTCGAATTACTTAGCTTGCAAAACTTTATCCGATTTCTCATAAGTCTCATGCATAACAACCAGATATATATTTACATCAACCTAGAAAACAAACTTATCTTTACTACAACCTAAGTTATAAAGTTCATCTTTTTCAGTTGATATCTCGAGCTCTGCATCGATATTTGATTGTTGAGGTTGTGTTCCAGCATTACACTGGAACCAGGTTGTCACAACCCGTTGATAAGTTCCTGTCAGGGAACTCCTTGTAGTTCCATCCAGCGCCTAGTAGAAAAAGGCTCATTTGCGTCGCCATATTTGCGTCACTCATTCTAAAGAACGAAGCAAATGTGTATTTTTACCATACTTTAAAGTTATTTGCGTCGCTTGTTATTAAAGAAGCGACGCAAAAAACAAGTGTATGTTAGCTTTCTATCATTTGCGTCGCTCTTATTTATTGAAGCGACGCAAATAATAAACTTATTTGCGTCACTCATTTACTGACAAGCGACGCAAATAAGGCAGTGAATAAATTGCGTCACTCTTTTAATAAATAAGCGACGCAAATAACAAATTTTCAGCATTTCAGATTTTGTTATTTGCGTCGCATTTTTATTATAAAGTGACGCAAATAACTCTGTTGCACTTTAGGTTACCCATTCTGCGCTTTTTTGACCTTAGCTTTTCACTTTCATTAATTCACTAAACAGCTAGAGTTGCTTAATTTCGACCCTTCAATCCAACAAATTCTCCCAAAAAACACCCACAAATTCGCCCAAAAAACTGCAATTCCCCAGCAAATTCAACATCCAAAATCACAATCAAGTTCAACACCCATAACCGGCAGCAAATCCGAGCAATTTCGAGCAAAAATTTAGACCAAAAACCCTAATCAATTTGAACCCTTAAACCCCAGAAAAATTGATTATTTTCGACCAAAAATCCCCCATTTCGAGCAAAAAATGTACTCAATACCATACGAATTCGAACCCTAGAAACCCCAAAAAATTCAATTAAAAATCCTGCTGAAAAAATTCGAGCAATAACTGATATTTTGTAGTGGAAAAATCGCTTAATTTCGCCTCCAAAAACCCGAGGAAGTTCAAGCAAATTACATCAATGTTGAATTTTTGAATTTTCGAGTGGAAAAATCGCTTAATTTCGCCCCCAAAAATCGATTTCGGCTCGACATTGTTGAATTTTAGAATCAATTTCACCTATGGTAAGATTGCTTCTATTTATGTTCAATCTTTTCATGGTAGATAGAATGTAGCATTTAACTTGAACAATGACTTAGTTTAATTTCAGGTTTAGTGTTAGTTCACTAATTAGAATTTATATGGCAGATTTAATTGAATTTTTATAATTTTCAGTCATTGAATTTTCATTTGAGCATATTGCATACTTGTAAATTTCAGTCATTGAATTTTTGAAGTCAATTTTCATCTGAGCATATTGCATAGTCATTGAATTTATATGGCTGTTTTGCAATATACTACTGGTTGCTTGTTTGCATCTTTGAACTTTAAGAATCTTGCTGTCAAATGTGGAACTTAGTTCATGTATCTGGCAATTATATAATTGTTGTTTAGGTGCTTGTCTCTTCTGATTTTACTTGTTGTGGTGTATGATTAATGTTTAAATGTTGGTCGTCTTACATATTTTACTGAATACAGATTTATTTTCTCCATGTAGGCATTTCTTGTCACTTAAAAGTCATTTGCGTCGCGAGCAGTTGCGTCGCTCATAGAAGCGACGCAAATACACTATAAATGAGCGACGCAAATAAGCCTTTTTCTACTAGTGAGCTATGTTAAGAGAATTTCCTTCTAGAACTCTTCTTCTGACTTCACTTGTCATCCTGGATTTTCTAAGGTTCCTTTGTTTAAGTCCTTAAACTCCTAGAGTTCACTTATCTTGCGAACAACACAAAACTAGAAAATCCTTATTAGATAGAAGTTTGCTCAATCATCAACATCATCATGAAAACCTCTTAAGGGTCAGGAGAGATACGATTACCTCTAATGGTGTTAACTGCATACGGAGAAACAAAAAAATGATTTCACTATTGATAATTCACAAAAACATGTATGACAGATAATAGAAAACACAAACTTAAAATTTTAAAATCTGACCCCGAATGACCTGACTCGATTAAAATTTTAATGCATGAATAAAATTGTCTAGCATGATTATAATTAATTTAAAATAAAGGTTGTCACCGTGGCGTGCCTTGGAGCCCCAAAGTGGGAGGTTAGTTGTCTGTATAGTGTAGGTGGTTAATTAGGGTTTGCTTGTGCTCTAAAGGGCCCTCACCTAACTTTGCTTAATATGTGACAAGTGATGTTTGCTTATTTGGTTTGGCTATATTACTTATTTTAGAACTAAATTAATTAGGTAGGTTAGTTTTTATTTTATATGGTGATCTTGACCTCTTCTATAAATACCTCATGATTTTGAGGATTTTCAAGAGAATTGGATTTTAGGGATCTCCATCTAATAGTGAGAAGACCTTGAGTCTGAATCTATAATTGTGTTATTACTCGGTGTTGTAAAATAAGATGTATTTCAAGCCTATAATAAGGAGTAAACAATAAGATTCGGAAAGTTTATCTTATGACAATGGAAAGAGTACAATGTGTCGTGAAGCAAATTCACTGACTTGAAAACAAAATTCCGGCACAACTAAGGTGCACAATTGTATTTGTTGGTATGTTCTCTAATGTTAACACACAACTTCCACACAAAAGAACTTTTGGGGGGAAGGTTGGAGCCAAGTAACTTATACCCAATATAGAGTATGTCACTAGTAGAAAAATTGCATTTGGCATCCCCATATGGCACCGGTTCAGCCCAAATCGGTGACAAAAATCGGCCCAAAATTGGGCGTGTTTTTAAAAAAAGGGAAAAGGCACCGGTTTGGACTGAACCGGTGCCTAAAAGTAAAAAGGCACTGGTTTGAACCGGTGCCAATTGAACCGGACCCAATTAAAAAAAAACGCGGACTACATACCTCTTCTCCTTCCTCTCTTTCTCTTTCTCTTTCATTCCTTCTTCAATCCTTCCTCTCTCTCCCTCCACCACAGCCGTCACCTTCACCGGCAGCCACCAGGGGTTTCGAAAACCGGTCGCGCGCCTTCAATCCTTCCTCTCTCTGTTTTCCCTTTCTTTCTCTTTCGAAAATAAACCACCTATTCGAGAAATCCTTCCACCTTTGATGGGTCAAACGTAGAAAATCAGAAAAATAACACCATTTTCTCTCTCTTCCTCCTCCTTACTCCTTACCCAACGATCGAATATCTACTTTTTTTTTTTTTGTTAATTAGCTTACGGGTTGCGAGATTCAGGTAAATCCCATTGTTCTATTTCTTAATTTAATTCTGGGTATTAATTATCCATTATAAAAAGTTTAATTTATGAGAAGATGGCATTGATTGAGCAGTGAAAATGAAGGATATTTTTGCAAGATTTGTTTTTTTTGGATTGATTTAATTGCAAGAACGAGTTTATCAGAAATTTTATGTTATTTTTATGCCTTTTATGTTTATCTGTGTCAATTTTGTTTGTTTTGTGATTCAGCTTATAGGTTTCATTGGTTTTTGCTGGTTATTTGATCTTTTAGTTAAAATATGACTCATGATTTAGAAAATATGACAAAACTGCGTTATTAATTGTGTTTAAAGTGTAATAATGTTATCGAGTTAATTGTGGTTTTGTGGGGTTAAGCTTTTATGCTGCAGATGTGTAAAATTTGGTTTTGTATGTACACAGAAAGCATAAACTTTCTGATTTCTGAAGTTTGGTGATACGGAGTATATGTTTGTAGAATGTGTTGTTGATTGGTTAAGAGCTAATTGCAGAAAAAAAAATGGGAACTTGATTGTTAATGCTCTTCATAAAGCTGGTTAAGATAGCGCCATTCTGGACTACGATTTATATGCTTGTTGTGATGCTGTAGGCTATTTTTATCCTATTACATGGCAATTCTGGCTGTCTCAAGGAATATCTTATATCACCATTCAGCAATTATTATGTATGGGTGGGTGTGGGGGTGTGGGTGTGGGTGTGGGGGGTGGGTGGTTTTTCTTCCATTCAGCAATTATCATGTAACTATGACTTGTTTGAGTTGCTTTTTCTTCCATTTGTAGTTACAATTGAAGTGTTTGTTCTTTTATTTCACATTTCCACTTTCACCTCTTAGCCCTAAGGCATTGTTTGAGTAGATTCGAGATAAAACCCCCATGCAGAGTTTGGTTTTCTATGTTTATTACTAGTTTTCTATTTGTCCTCTGGCAGAAGTTTGCTGCTTTTACATGCTTTGTCCTCTGGCAGAAGTCTTTTTTACCCCATGGTATGTGAAGCAAGGGATAAAACATGATGCAGCTGTAAAGGAGGTGCAAACAGTTTAATGTAGTTATTTGATGTAGCTGCTCGAGCATACCATAAAATACTTCTTCTTGCTCAAGTGTTTCTATTTCATATTGTTTCTTCAAAAGGGTTCAGGGAGATTTTTTTTTTTTACTTTTTCTTTTCTGAAATAAGTTCTGTATATTTTTTTCTTGTTTAGGTTCTTTGTCCCCTATCCGTAGTGCCTTTGATGAGTGTATTGAGGAGGCTGAACGTGCTGAAGCTATACGTGATGCTTTGAATGATGTTGCTTCTTCTAGTAGCAAGAGATCTCATCGACATGGTGGCTGGACTTCGTCAGAGGATGAGGGAGATGCTATGGAGAAGGATGATGAAGGTATTGTTCCTGGTTCATTCTCAGCTCCTTTTATTTGCTTCTGAATTTTTGTCTGCAGAATTTGTCTCTTGTAGTTGATTGCTTACAGATACCTCCACACTTGCAGCCCATTTAGACTGCCAGCAGTAGAGATTTAATTAATTGTCTAGTGTTTACTAAATTGTGGTTTCCATTCATTATTAGAGATAGTGATTGAACTTTTCAATTCTTCATGTCTTGGGCTAAAAGTAACAAGACTGCATCATGATTGGAACTGCTGACCAGCAGCAATTTGGGAGGATCTGTGGCAAGGTTAGTCATCTTTCCAATCTATTTCACGAATAATCGTTATGTTCATGGTTGCATGGATATCAAGATAATGGTATTGCAAGATTGCAAATTATAATTTAGAAGTGGAAAGTTCTTAAACTATTGCAATTGCAGCTTTAATTTGCTCGGACATGACAGTAGGACTTGACCATTTGTATATAGTCAGACTGAGGGTCCTCTCTCGTGTTGATGAACTTTTATGTAATGATTGTTTGTGTGTAGATTGATAACAAGATTCTTGTCGCTAATCAACAGGTGAAGGAAGAGTCCAATCATACTGAAGTTGTTGGGACTCGACTTACGGAAGAACTTCAGTCAGGAACTGAAGTGAAATCAGAAAATATTGAACATGTCTTAGAACCCAATTCTCCCAGCAAAATGACAGCAAGTCAAGAGCAACTGGCTGTAAAAGTACGGTCCAAGTTGACTACCCCCAAGAACAAGAAAAAGCGTGGGAGACGCAAGGCTCGAATTGGTAGGTGGAGCCGAAAATCATCTGGTTAATGATTAGTAAATAATAGGCAATTGCTATTTGATTTTATATTATAGTAGTTGGTTAGTGTTCTACTTTTAAATATAACCTGAAAGAAAGACCTGGAGAAGAATGATAGAAAGTGCGGGCGGTATATCGGGTTTCCTTGATCCAGGCAAATGTACATGCTTTTTGAATCTCTTCAAATACCAAATACCTCCTTCCTGTTAAATTAAGTAAATTCTTTTTTTACCATGATGTGTACTTTGTATATTACTAAACTGTTTTTTTTTTTTTTTTTGTATTGCGTTTGGGAATATTTATATCTATATATATATATATATATATAATTGAATTCTTGTATCTAATATTATTTTTGTATATAATAATTAATAATATTATTATTAGTTAATATAATAATAAAATTATTAATTATTATATTTAATATAATTGCTGGAATTACAGGTTATTATTATTGCAGGTTTTTTTTAAAAAAATATTATTGCACGATTGAAAAAGCAAAAAAAAAAAAAAAAAAAATTATACAAAAGGCACCGGTTAGGAAGAAACCGGTGCCTAAACTATCCACCACCCAAAAAAAAAATGGCGGTAGAGCAGTTTTAGGCACCGGTTAACCGGTGCCTATTTCACCCTATGGCACCGGTTTTGAACCGGTGCCAAATAGTAGGTTTTTGGCACCCCTCAAATAGGCAGCGGTTCAAACCGGTGCCTTAGACCGGGTTTGAACCGCTGCCTAATGCCTTTTTTCTACTAGTGTGTTTTTAAGCTTGTGTTTGAAGGTTATGTTCAAGTGTATTTTGATTTTTCAAACATGAAATATATAATGAAGGGGATAATCAAGAGTTGAATAATCCAAAGCTAAGGGACAAAGCTCTAAATCGGAAATAAAGCATATAAACAACCCCTGAAACCTCCCACTAATTGGGACTTAAGAGAAAGGTACAAAAGAAAGGGAAGAGAAAGAGTTGGAACTTCCAACGGTCACCTGGGAGCTCCGCCCGGTGCACGCCCAGCAGGGCGAGCTGTCACTCAGTGGCGCACCCAACAGGGCGAGCTTTAACATGATATGGCTAACAAACGATGAAAATCATCTTTACTCTTACGCCCGGTAGGGCGAATCTCTCGCGATCAGGCCCCTGGTGCCAAGGTAAACATTCCATTTTCTTCCTTTATTCCAACACTTGGTAGTTGGTCTAAGCTAACGATTTTAACCAAGATTTGACGCGTGGATGGATTGCGCAATAACAATCACAAGTGGGATTCTTCCTCACATGGCTGTCTAATCCAAGGGTCTGCTCGTGTTTGTGAGAATCACGCTTCAAAGGTATAACCACTAACCACACTTGTGTGTTTATATGTTTAGTTGTATTAATTATAGACATGGGTCTGGAACGGGTTTTCGTATAATCCAACAACCCGGAGACTCGAATTTACATCTCTAAATATAATGTTACATTCTCTTGCACCTTAATTAATCATTGTTGGATGTTGTTACCACCTTTACATTGTCTTGCACCTTAATTGATCATTGTTGGATGTTGTTACCACCTTTACATTGTCTTGCACCTTAATTGATCATTGTTGGATGTTGTTACCACCTTTACATTGTCTTGCACCTTAATTAATCATTGTTGGATGTTGTTACCAGCTTATTGGATGAAGCTTGATAAGAGAAATCAAACCTAATATAGCATGAATCTTATAAGCACCATCTTATTGGATAAAGCTCAAAAAGTTTTTCCACTGTTTTTCAGCTAATTCTTTTCTCAATTTGGGGATCCACCACTTTTATCATTATTGATGATTATTCCACTCATGTAAGATTATATAAATTCACGTAATTCATCTTGTTCATAGATGATTTGTATAAACTAATATCACGTTATTCAACTTGTCGACAATAATTAGTGGGATTCTACAAATGGTAAGGGGAGCACGTACTTGATTACGTAACTTGCACTTAAAGATGAATAAAAATGTAATCTTAATTACAATGATACATCTTGAAAGTTGAAATTAATTTTGGCCTCCTTTGGCGAATGATTGGTTGTTGGGTTTTTTTATTTTCTCCTAATTTAATTAACTATTTGCATTGGCTGGTTTTGATGATTGTTTGACCAGTAAATCAGTAATTGTTGATGGATTAGTTTTATAAACTCACGTTATTCATCGTACTGACAATAGTTAATGGAATCATGCAATTCTACCAATAATAGCAAGGGGGCAGCCGGGCAGGTTCTTGCATTATTAAAACCTTAATCTTAATTACAATGATACTCTTAAAACAAATGTTTGTGAAAAAAAAAAAAAAAGTTATAATACGTTACTTTATTAGGTACAGGAAAGATACAATTAGAGGGATGTAAATCCTAGTTAAGACTATGTATCTTCACCTACCTTATTCTCTCCTTTTTTATTTTATTTTTATTTTTATTTATTTATTTATTTATTTATTTATTTGACGAGAAGACAAAGGATTTCATTAATGAAAGATAGGCAAACGACACTTACAAACAATTCCTAGGAAATCTAAAATTCCAATACAAGTACAAATCACCTTAGAACTAGTTACATCGTAGATTCAATCAACGATCGCCTTAATAAAAAACTTTATCTGAAGCAATACAATATGTGAGTTAGCACTAATTCGGCTGGAGATTCACGGATGAGTAGTTGTTTGGGTGAAGAAACTCACATGGCCTTCTAGATACTTTTGGAGACGATGAAACCCTAAATATTCAATTTTTAGCACACGATCAAACAAAAAAAATAATCCTAATTGAATAAACCTCATCATAAAGACGAGATCCATTATTGAAAGCAAATAAAAAGTTTTTTGGGGCTTACCACCGGTGTAAGCCCCTACAAAAATTTACAATTGAGATTAGAAGAAAAGAGATGGAAGAGAAGAGAAAAAAGGAGAAGAGTGAAGGAAAACCTTCAAAAAAACAGAAAAAATCTAGCAATGGAGGCTAGAAAAACCTCTCAAGGGAAAACCCTAGAGGGAACCAAAAAACCCTCCCAAAGAGAAAACCTAGAGGGAATTCACCTACCTTATTCTTATTACTTATTCTAATACAATATTTATTTTCTATCAATAAGGTCTTCATCTAGTAGTTAACCACATTTGAGATCTATATACATATATAGTGTTGCAATTTATAATTTGTAATGCCTATGTGAATCATATCATATCATATCACTAATATATAAAGCCGGTCTCATAGTCAGGCAAGGAGACAACGACACTTGTCAATTAAATTTTTCTTCAAGTTTTGCACCACGTAAGAGATAAATATGTATTATTGTGACACATATGACGCTAAGTAAGCAATTTTTCGATAGATTTTTAAAAATAAAATTGTTTTATAAAGTTTTAGGAAAATCTCACACCAATAATCCAACCTTTCACTCATTCTCCCAAAATAATCCAACCTTTTTATTAACCTTAAATAATCCTAAGTTTACCTATTATTCTCTCCCAGCAACCCTAGCAGGTCACCTTACCCTTTATAACCGGTTACCATCCACGTGGCACTTCTTAATTGGTCATTTTTTTTTATTTTTTTTACTTAAAAATATTTTTAATTAAAAAAAAAACTTTCGATTAACCCTTCCTGCCCGTTTCTCGATCTCTCCTCTTCTTCCTCCATTATCACCAATTCACCACCTAACACACTCACCACCATCTACAAACTACGGTACCACCACCTACAACCACATCAACACCACCAACATCACTACTCAAAAGAGGGAGAAGAGAAGGACAATGGTGCGGGTTGGGGTTTTGGTTTCTGGGTAGGTGGGGTTGGGGTTTCGGGTTTTGGGTAGGACAGAGTTTAATGGTTTTGGGTTGGGGTTTCGGGTTTTAGGTGGGACATGGTTGGTGGTTCGAGTATGGGTAGGAGTGGAGGAAAGGTTTTGGGTCTAGGTTTGGTTGTGGTGGCGTAAGTGGTGACGGAGATTGTGATGGAGGCGGGGAAAAGGAGTGGTGTACACTGATCGAAGGATTTAAGTAGTGTCGTTGGTCTACTAACCCTAATCAAATTAACAATTTATAAAACCTAAACTACCCTAATACGAGTATAGGGGGTAAGTAAAGGGTCGAACCCAAAAGGACAAAGTGTTTCAATCTATGCTAATTAGACTACTAGGAAAGCTTGTGAGGTAAAGAGAGGTTCAATTAAACACTACTAAGAGCAAATAACTAAAACTAGGGAAAGTGGAATCCAATTACATCAATGCATTCAACAACATCAAACAATTAGATGAAAATGACCTCAATTAGGACGATTAACACATTTAACTCACTCTCGCGCAATTAAGCATGTTAATAATCCTACTAAACTAATTCACTCTCGTGCAACTAGCCTAGCAAAGGTATGGAGGAATTTAGGGCTCTCAAACAACTCACTTTCGCACAATTGATTGAAAACACAATTAAAAGCATAGAATCAATTAGCTAGAAAGATTCTAATCCATAAGAGCATCATCCATACACAATAATCAAGAAACAATTTCATACTAACCACAATCAATCATTAAATTAATTAACATAACCTTCATCCATTTCCCTAGAACAAAACCTAAGCTAACATAATGAACAAAAATATGGAAAACAAGGTAAAATAATAATAAAAGCAAGAATCAAATAACTAAACTAATTAAACTACTCAAATCAACAAATAAATAAGCAAAAACAATAATAAATGAAAGCAATAAAGGTGAGAGAAAGTTAGGAAGACTCATTGAATTTATGAGAGGAAAAATCCACAAATTTGCTTCTTCAAAATCCCAAAAACTCCATGAAAAATCCAAGCTTTCTCTCTCTAAACTACTCCTAACCCTAAGAGAGAGAGAGAAAATAAAGGCTAAACTAATCTAATCTAGGGTAAATTAATGTTAAGTGAATCTCCCTTTAAAATAACCCCAAAGGGGGGTATATATATTACAAGCTAAAAAAAATAAAAGAAAAGAGAAGTAAAATAGAAAATAAAATAAAATAAACAAAAGAAAAAGGAAAGGAAAAAGAAAAAAAAAAATAAATTAAAAGAAAAGAAAACCCATAAATATCCCCAATTCCCTCATAAACCCGATTCTTCCTTCCTCCAATTCACTGCTCTCATTTCTTCATCAATATCACCATCCACGCATCATCAGCTCTCATCACCACCGAAAATCAGCATTATCATTATCTAGCATCCAAAATCGTGGCCGTCCAATTCTCATTAAAAATCACGTGAAAAGCTCGTGATCGACCCACAATTGCGCGCCCGCACAGACATCGCACAGAGGTCGCACAAACTTACTGCCTCAACTCTGAATTAGGACTCCAATTGTGTGCGCTTTCTGACAGGGCTGCGCGGCCGCGAATTGGGGCTTGAGATGGTATGAGTTGCGCGGCTATGAGGTAAGTAACTTGGTGGTGATTTGGGTGGTTATTGTTGGTTTAATTGGTTGTTGTGGGGGCGGGTTAGAGGTGGTAATTGCTGGCGGTTTGGTGGTGTTGGTTGGGAGGTGACGGTGGTGCAGGGGTGGTTTAATTGGTGCGAATTGGTGAAGTGGTGAATTGGTTGATGATTGTTGTTGTTGCGAGTGAAAACAGGGGAAGGGCGTGGTTCAGGTGGTTGCGGTTTTGAGAGGGCTGAGAGGTGGTGTTGAAGGTGCGATTGGTGGTGGTTTGGTGAGTGTGTGACGGTGCTGTGTTTGGGAAATCGCTGCTGCTCAGGTTGGTTTTTGGTGATAGGTGCAGCGCAACAGTGGTTGCACGTGAGTGGTGGTGGGTGGTTGTAAGTTGCGATTGGTTGCGGGCTGCTGGTGAATTCAGGGTTGTGGTGTTGTTGGAGTTGTTATTGGTGAGTGTGAGGTGGAGATGGAAGCAGGGGAGATGTGTTTTGGTTGTGTTGTGGTGTAGGGTAAGGTGAGGTGTGGTGAACGTTTATGGGAAGCAGCTTGTAAGACATTTTGTTGAACTTGATTGACTCGGCTCCCGAACTTCCAATGCAAAACATTTAACTTTGAAAGCCGTGCTTCAACCCGAAAACATACCTACACAACCAAAAATACACATGGGAGAATTGGGACAAAGGCTAAAATAATAAAATAAAACGAAGTAAAATAAAAGGTTAACCTAAAATAAAATAAAATAAGAAAAAGAGAGAAACTAGGAATTATTAACTAAAAATACGAAAATAAACTTAAAACTATTAAAAACTACAAAAATACTCAAAATAAAGATAAAGACGAGAATAAGTAAATCAAAGAAATAAAGGATAAAAAGGGTGAAATTATTGGAAAATTAAATAAGCCGGAATACGACTCAATAAACACCCTAAAAGTGACATAAAAGTCACTTATCATACACTGGTGGCCGGTGGTGAGAGTGGTGGCAAACTAGGGAGGGTCAGGGAGTGGCTGAGGGGAGGTTGTTTGGTGGTGGTGGTGTTTAAAGGATGGTTGGTATCCATCATCCATTGATGTCACTATGTCAGATCTTGGAACTAAGGAGGAAGAAGGAGGAAAGAATAGGAGTAAAAAAAAAAGGAAAAAAAAAGGGAAAAAAAAAATCTAATGTTGACTTATTCAGCCAGTTGCAGGTAAAATGGGTTTACTAGGAGAGAATAATAGGTAAACTTAGGATTATTCAAGGTTAATCTAAAGGTTGGATTATTTTGGGAGAACCAGCGAAAGGTTGGATTATTCTTGTGAAATTTTCCAAAGTTTTATTATCGATAAAATTCTAGTATTTCATATATACAAAATTAGTTATAACTATTAATAAATATCCTAGAACTCAATTCTATTTCCATCACTAATTTTTTTTTTGAAAAGTTCTTTAAAATAAGATCCATCTATAATATATTTAATTACAAACTTTTGCTGGCCAAACTGAATCTCCAACTATTACAAGATTTACTTTGTTAGAAATGTAAGGGTTACTTAGTATTAAAGGGTTAGTTGATGAGTGTTATAGTGGTTACTCAATCAGTGTTATAGATAAGGGTTAATTAGTAAGTGTTAGAGGTTACTCATTTAGTATTATAGGGGTTACACGGTCAATTTTACAAGGGTTACTTTGTTCGCCTATAAAGTGTGGTTAAAAATTAAAATTTTAATTTGGTAAAAATACTTTTGGTTGAGTAAAAATAATTGAAATTCATTAAAAATAATTTCAAATAAATAATAACATATATATCTATTTACAAACAAAACTACAAAAGAAATATTATTATATAAATATAAGCCATATAATATCATATGTCCAAATATCCTACATTATCATAACTAATTAATTGACCGTATTTAACATTTAAGTAAAAATGTTATTTTAAAATTTTGTCAACCATCGGCAAAGCACAAAATTAAACTAGTAAAAATTAAACACTTGTGCGTTAACACGTGAGCATACTTGTAAACAAACATGTATAATTTGTATGAACACATAGTCAAACCACTCACACCGGCATGAATCATGATGTAAAATGGAAAGTATTCTGTCAAGGTTTAAGTTTAACACAGTTGGGTCACTTTAGGCTAGTCACGCAGGGCCCATGGCAAAGAAGACAAACTTTAAAATAAAACGGATGTTCAGTAAATTACTGAACATCCGTTATAAAGTGACAATAAAATGTGCAAAAGTTACACTAAAATGCACAAAAGTTACCCTGACATATATAAAAGTTATTTATGCTTCATTGATAAATTTGACAAAAGTGACAATAAATTTGACAAAAGTGACACTAAATCTGACAAAAGTGTACCCGATTTACAGTAAATTACTGAAAATCGGGTGTATACAAAAGTTTTCAAAGACCATTGTCAAAGACCCATCGTGCGTCATGCCAACGTGATACACACTACGGTTTGGTAGGATGGGGAAAAATTTGTAGACTAAGGGATTGTTCACATTTAATGAACTGAACTGAACTAAACTAACTGATTGGAGCTGAACAGAACTTGAGCTAAAATGAATATTTTATAAGAGAGTGAAATTAGGAGCTGAATTGAACTGATTGGAGCTGAACTGAACTTAACTGAACTGAACTGAACTGATTGAAGTTGAACTAATTTGAATTGAACTAAAATTAAGTAAATGTGAACAGGCACTAAGGCCATGAGCTGTATGTATATGGAGGCCAACAATAATACCTAGCCAATTAATAGATCCCTCGGGTATAGAACACACCCATATAAGGTAAGGGAAATAGATGGGTTGCAACCGGAGTGGGGTGGGGGTTAGGGGGCAACAATAAATAATTGCGAAGTTTCTTAATAGAGAAAGATTTTATGAGAAGTTTAGAGTTAAATGAGAAGTTTAGAGTTAAATGAGAAGTTTCTTAAAATGAGAACGATTTTATGTGCATTAATTTTTCAATGAATGTGCATATTTTTTGAAAAAAAAAAAGAAATCTTACCAAAATTGAATGTGCATATTTGTTGCGCGTAATGTGCATAAGTTTTCATAAAATAGGAACTAATCTAGGCCCTTAAATCATGTCAATCGGACGGCTCACATGCTTCTCGTGTCATTAATGACATTTTCGTAATATTTGAATGTTACAAACTGATTCCCAGTTTCATTTCTAAAAAGTAAATGAAAAGTTAATAAAAGTAAATGAAATCAGTCATAAAGAAAATTAAATTGTCTTAAAAGTAAAAAAATTGGGAAAAAGTTTAAAAATCTGCAAAATTACGAAAATGTCATTGATGAAAGCGGGTGAGATGTGAGCCGTCAGATGGAGCATGATTGAAGGCTGAGATTGGTTTCTAGTTCTTATTATTATTCACCTTTGTTCTCACATGATACATCCATACATATGTATATATATATATATATATATATATATATATATATATATATATATATATATATATATATATATATATATATATATATATATATATATATATATATATATGTGTGTGTGTGTGTGTGTGTGTGTGTGTGTGTGTGTGTGTGTGTGTATACATATATGTATGTAGTTTTCTCTCAAGAATGTAACCAACCTATCTGAAGTTATATAAAAAAAGAAAATTTATTATCTAAAAAAGGATCAATATCCTGGTGCGTTTGCATGAAATGACTTAAAGAAGCAACATAATTTGTTGCTCTATTGCCCTCGCTATAGATGTGCCTTGACTCGACGGAAGAGAAAAGAAGATGGAGGTTCCTTATATCTTCCAGCAGTAACTGAATCTTCCACAGACACTGAGCTTTAGCTTGTTAAATATTAATTATAAGTAAGATATTCCCTTCAATAAAAATATGAGAAAAACTGTGGGACCAAGCAAGAAGAAGGTCATTGTGGAGTGCAGTAGCCTCAACAATTAGAGGATTACTTGTGCCAATGCTATAAGACCGACTGCAAACATGATTACCCAAGCGGTCTCTGATAACCACACCTGCAACAGTTGAGCGACCACGCATAAAGCCCTTAGAATTTATCTTAACAACACCATGTTGAGTAGGGGACTAGAAAATCCGAATGGTCCGAGGAATAGCATAAGAAGGAGAAGGTGCTAACTATTTTTCCATAGAATCCAATCAAGAGCGCAACTTCCATTCGTGAAAGATTTTTTGGGCACGGGATGAGATAGCCATAGGAGAGAAATTCATGTTCTGAAAGACAATTGAGTTTCGAGGTTTCCAGATACTCCACATAGAAGTAGTAATTTTAATCACTGGAAAAAGTAAACTTTCCACGTAAAATCCTGAAAAGATGATAAAAATTATTATCAAGAGGTACATGCCCTAGCCAATTAGTAGTAGGTTTAGCATTCCAAAACCGTTTTGTAGATAAACATGAAAGGAATAAATGATCATGTGTTTCAACTTGTAAATTACATAAAGGACATGTATTTGGAACATCCAACTGTCGATGAGTAAGATTAACTCTAGTAGGAAGAGCGTTATGAAGAAGTTGCCAAACAAAAATTTTCAATTTTGGAGAAATATCTAATTTCCAAATGCAAGCAAATTTCCACTTAGTCTGGTAAGATAAATTATAAGTTAACCAAGTAGCAAATTTTACAGTTTAATAACCAGTATTAGACAAACCCCAGTAGTGGCAGCAGGGTTCATCTTGGATAGACGAGGAAGGAAGAGGTATACCTTAAATAATCTGAACTAAATTACTAGGAACAAGAAGAGACAGGGTCGTAACATCCCACTCATTAGAGTCAGTGATAAAATGATGCACGGTAAGATCTAGAGTGAGGATATTTGAAATATCTAATTTTAGAAGGTTTTTTAGTGAGATACTTAGCAGTAACAGAACGTACCCAAATGTTATTTGGGTCTGAGAAAATAATTGCGATATATGTGCCAAAGCTATACTAGCTCCCTTTATTTCAATTTGAAACTTCTATTGTATTTGACCTTGCATGATGTTTTAAATTTACCTTTGAAAATCAATATCTGTAATTATATAATACATAACAAACAATATAAAAAATTGATATCATAAACCTACACGTTAAGACGAATCTAAAAACAATATCAATCTCATATAAATATTTTTTATGTATTAATGTAGTTTTTGGTTAAAGTTTTAAAACAAGAAAATAATTTCTCATGAATGATGGATCAAACTAATCATTTACATTCAGTTTTGAAGTAGGGCTCCTTATTGTTGGTTCTCAAGTGTTAAAACGAATCAATCAAATTAGCATTGAACACCTTTGAAGCAAGAAGCTAAGAATGGTAACATGATAGTAAAGAGCAAAGCATTATCACTAATGTAATTTGCTAAGTGCATTCCTCCCATTCGTTTTGGTAACAGGTAGACCAAGTTATTGGGCGGGTCGAGTCAGGTTCGTGAAAGAATAATGTCTTTTGTAAGTTCAATTACTAGATTATCAAGGATCACTATTATGGAGATGATAAGTTCGTTCTTTTGGCTCGTTATTGTCTTTTGCTAGATATGTTAAATAATATTTGGGCTAGTCAAATAGTCAAAAGCCAAATAGAATGGATCCTATGAGGTCACAATACAAGGGTATTGGGTTAAACAAATAAGAGGCCCATTAATGGGCTTTATGAGATTATGACATACCATTTAGAGTGTTGGGCTAGAGTAGTTTGATAAGGACAAGGTATTTAGGCTTGAAATGGACTCTTATTTAGAAATATGATCTATAAATAAGATCCATGACTAAGGTTGAATTACACAATTAACAATCAGTGAATTGTGGAACAAGACAACCAGTTTTCTCTCTAGCCCTCTCCCTCTATCTCCTCCTCAAGTGTGTATGGCCGACACACCTAGGTGGTTGTTCATGGTGTTCATCATGGTGTTTCGGTTAGTTCGTGTTTGTATTCTCTGTAGAAGGTTGATTATTTGGTTCAATCACAACTAACTAGCATTAGTGGAGGTTTAATATGTGCCCGTGGACCAAGAAAAGGAATCACGCTTGGGGTTCTTTATCTCTCATTATTCTTGCTCGATTGCACGTGGAATCACACTTCAAAGGTACAATTATATGTTATTTATGTGTTATGCTTTGATATTTGGTATTTAGATGCTTATGAATATGATTCATGCAATTCCGCTTAGAGTATATAAAGTCCTATAGTAATTTCAGTTAGCGTCTTGCATTTACGCATATTGACTATAAATCTTTGATGTCCACAAATTTTAATTCAATTAAGAGGGAGAATAATTTAAATATGGTTAAATTATTATATTAAATGTGATTTAATTCTTGAAATTGATTAAATGAAATTTATTTTTCTCAAATTAGCCATAAAGAGGACCAATTTTTTATCCTATTGAATTCTAAAATTTCGAACCCTAACCCTAGTATTTTCGAACCTAATAAGCCCTAAAATCTTTTTTATTTTTTTTTAATTTTTTTTTGTGCTTGTTTTTGTTCGATTTCGATTGTTTTATGTTTTATGAATTTAATCTAGTTGATTTCATGTATAAAATGTGAATTTTGCAAAATTCATGTTTGTGGGAATGTCTCATGAATTGTACTTAATAAACCCCTTCCATGATCAAGGTATAGGAGTCATACTAAGGTTATTGGGTTGAGGCATGTTATATAATTTAAGTTGTATATGTTTTGAGAGAGCATATCACATAAGTAATAAATTAACTTGCAGAATTATGTTTATCAATTGAAACAATGTTTCAATCTTATTTAATCTTGGTTTTTATATTAAATAAAATGTCCAAAATAATTATGAGTTGTTAGGCTCATCAGGTTGATGACCTGTTGAATGAAACCTCACCGGTGAACTAAATTTATATATTATATAAGTTCCTAATTCGAAATCATTAAAGTAGACATAAATGATTTCATTAAATGGACTAGTATGTAAGATTGATTGGATAACGCTGTTTCATGGACCATAGGAGTATAGTGATGCTTGGTCAATCACATGGATATGCATGAATAATGCATCATCGAACTATAGACCTACTTTGAAGTTCAAGTATAGAGCTTCCGGATATATTAGTGGATTCCTTTGACATGAGTGAAACATTGATTCCATTCAATGATTAATTTAACTGTGGTACATTCAAACGTCTTCCCGTAACTAGAGATTATAAAGGGTGTTTCTTGGTTACTTAAAAGTTGAGTAGGAGCCTTGGTTTCCACAAGATTGGATTGAGTTTACCTATTTAATTAGGAATATGTCTTGGCCCCTTTAAGAGAAAGAATTTGAAAAATGCATGGCCATGCTCAAATGGATTGCGTAGTAATAATCATTTGTTTTGTAATTCTAACTCAAATTTCAGGAAAAGATTTGTATATAAATATAATCATGACATGAGATGCAATAATATTATCAAATCGACACAAATTGACTTAAGGAATTAGAATATTACGCACTTGTCTCAAACAAGTGGGAGGTTGAATGAATTAGGTCTTCGATAAGTGAAATTGCTTGATATATAAAGGATCACTATTATGGAGATAATAAGTTTGTTCTTTTGGGTCGCCATTGTCTGTTGCAAGATATGATAAATGATTTTGGGCTAGTCAAAAGCCCAATAGAATGGATCCTATGAGGTCACAATACAAGGGTATTAGGTTAAACAAGTAAGAGGCTCATTAATGGGCCTTATGAGATTATAACATATGATGGGTGTCATAAATGACACCCATTTTATGAGCATTTAGCCTGTTGTTACCTTCTTTTTATAACTTTCCTTCTTAATAAATTCTTAGTTTTATGCTTTTGCTCTTTATTTTACCTTTTCTCTCTTTTTTTGTGGTTTTGTGCATTTTGATGGTTTTCTAGTGTGTTCTCCTTTATTTGTTCTCTTTTTGTTGTTATAGGTATTGTACGAGGTTCGGGTCTTGATATGGATGGATTACTAAGGTGGAAGATGCTTTTGGAGCAAGCTCATGACAATAAGAAAGCTCAAGATGCAAGGAAGTGGGTTCTCCAAGTTCTAGCTTTTGCTCTCTCAAGTTGCGCTCTCATGAAGATGGGGTATTGAACCCACTGTCAAGTGCTTTTGGGACTGCCACTCTTGGCTTCCATCATCATCATTCGGTGCGCTCATTCAAAACCATTAGCGAACGCACAAACCCTTGAGAAGAACTAAAGAAACCTAGAGGAGCGCGGGCGCGCGGCCACCCCGTGCGGGCGCGCTGCACAATGGCGCGAGCGCGCCCCTCTGGGTCCCTGTTTTGCTTGTCTTCGTTTTGCGCCTCCTATAAATACCTATTTGTAACATGATTTTTGGAAGTAATTAGAGATTGAAATTAGATCTTATTCTTAGCTTAGTTGAGAGCTTCTCTCTCTAGTTTTAGGGTTAGTTTAGGAGTATATTTTAGAGAGAGAAAGTGAGGAATTCAATGGTGATTGAGAGATTGAAGATTTAATGGTGAAAATTGTGTTGAAGATATTCTCTATTATTAATGAGCATTTCTAACTCTATATCATTTTATTGCTTTGTTTAATATTCATGTTTGTTTGGATTGATTTTGATGTTTGATGCTTGATTAGTTTAGTTGTTCTTCATATTTTGTTGATTCTTGATTTCCTTAGTTGTTAATTAATTAGATGATGATGTTAGAGTAGTTGTTTAGCTAGGGATTGGGTGAAACTTGTATGATTGATTGATTGTGCTTAATTTGGGGATTATGTTGATTAATTGTTGAGATTAAAGTGATTAATGGAAATTGTGCTTGTGTGTAATTCGATTACGCCTTGAGAATTATGCTAGATTGCATTGTGAGTCTACATTGATACGAACCATTGATTTGTAGCTTACAATTATCGATTAAGTTTGATTAGTGACGTTCTTAGTTAGTGTCTCTCGTAGTTGGCGCTAGTTAGACCTCCATGAGATAGCTTGTCGAGCTCTTTTCATTGCTCTTACCATTAGTCTTCGATACAATTGATTTGCATGTTGTTCCCGAGTTGCTACAATTGTCATGATTACTTGTTGATCCCCATTCCTAGTGCTTTATTTTTATGGTTTATTTTTTTATTAGTTGTTAGTATTCTCTCTTTATCTTTGTCTTCAACCTAGCTTAGTGTAGACACCTAAAATTATCTCCCCAAAACCAAACCCGATGATAAATAACCTTTCACCGCCACTGTTGGTCGGGTTTTGTATTTAATCCCGAGAGTGCTTAAAAAATCGTATTTTCATATTTTTGAAAGGTCCATGGATCAGTCTCGATGTTTGGTAAAAGCATAGTTTTAATTTTAGCCCAAGCTTATTAATTAATTTTAGGCCCAAACCTTTTATTTATTTTATTATTTTATTATTTATTTTTGGCCCAAACGTTTTATATATTTTTATTATTTTCTTATTTTAGCCCGAATAATAAAAGTCAGAAAAAATCCCAAAATTATCAATCGACACTTAAAAAGCCGAAAGAAATTAGGGTTAAAAATGAATTTAGACGGAAAAATAGACTGGAACTGACCGTGTCACGGTACAGTCTGACTGTGTCACGGGAACCCTTCCCATCTGACGGTGGGACTTCCCGTGACATGGGAAATCTGCCGTGACACGGGATGTTCCGTGTCCTTTCCGCGTAAACCCTTCACGCGTTTTTCATTCCGTTTTCTGAAAATTTCCCGCGTCACTCCAAAATTGTACCATGTCACGGGAAAGTGTACCGTTTGACGGTACAAACTGACCGTGTCACGGGATACTTTTTTAGGGTTTTTATCATTTTAGGGTTCCGTGTGCTCCCTCAGCACATTTTCCCTATAAATACCCCCTCATTTCTGATGAACGGGGAAACCAGAATTTTATTATTCTTATTTTCTCTCTTCTATGCTATTAACCTAAACACTAGCCTTCCCTTTTCACTTCAAAATTCCTTCTTCAAGCACTCAAAGGAGTCCATATTTTACTCGAGGTTCTGTCCTTAAGCCAAGGCGTGAAAGGTAGAATCGTTTGAGGGTTTGGCCCCAAAATCAACTTTAGTTTTATTTAATTTAATTTAGTTATTGTTTTATTATTTCCTTGAAGTTACTAACTCGTTTATTATTTTGCAGTTGCAAACAAACAGAATCAAAGTAAGGATCATGCTCTTTTATTATTATTATTATTATTATTATTATTATTATTATTATTATTATTATTATTATTTTTCTAACAATTTTATGTTGTTGGGATTGTGATTTAATTGGTATTAATGTTGTATCTATTATTATTTTTATTATGATCACCATATTGCATGTTTAAAGGGAATATGTAATTGAAAATCACGACTAATAAGATAATTTGGACAACCGATTTAGGGTCCCTTTTAATCTTATTATAAGTTGAAGTGATCACCAAATTTTTAGAATTATGTGTGCATTAATTTTTAACCAATTTAGTTAAATAATAGTTTGGAGCGAATTGAATTATTGTTTGTATGCCTTTGAGATCACAGGAATGCTTTTCAATATAAGAATCGAGTAGAGGCCAATACGAGCGAATGTGACTCCATGACTCACTTCGTACCATCATCCCCGATCCTCCTTTAGTGGTTCCGAACCATATGGAGTTAGTAATCTCATGGATTATGAATGGGGTGTAACTTTCACGGGTCAATCGTTGTTGCCTATCGTTGTCCCTTATCGTGGTTGCCTTTTTATGATCCGTAAATGGTTTACAAGTTCCTTAAAAACTTGTTGGCGACTCCCTACTTTATTTGTCCCTAACGTTGTCCCTAATCGTAATGTCAATTCCCACTTCCTATGAGTGCCAAGCATATTAACAACATGCTTTTAACGTAGGCACTCTTCAAACAACGCCTACAATTTGGCGATTCCACTGGGGACGATTCTTAATTATTTATCGATTTGAGTGATCGGTATTTAATTTAGATGAGTGGATGAGAGTGTTACGGATAGGTTAAGGTCAAGTTTGGTCATTAAAGGTGTGTTTGTTTCGGTGGTGAACGTCGCACCAAATTAAGATGAGTGGATGAGACTGGGGCCATTGAACGTCGCACCAAATTTCAGGTGGTGGACATTAAGGCCTCTTTCAATCTGTTGTTAGGACGCCCTTGGCTTCATGAGCTAAAGGCGATTCCGTCATCGCTTCATCAGAAAGTCAAAGCCATAGTTGGAGGGGTTCCGAACACCATCGATGCTTCTCCTATGCGCATTCAATTTATTGATACTCCCATCGTCCATGTTGAATATGACGAGGAAGATGAAGATCTTTGGGGGTTTTCACTAGATGATGTTCTTGTGATCAAAGAAGAGGAAAAGTGCCATCTTGACTTCGATCCCTATTCAAATACCAGTATCAACGCCATTCTGAAGAAGCAAGGTCATTTACTTAGAATGACCCTTGGGCTTAAGAAGAAAATGGCTAAATCCTAGGGCCATCCTGGTGCGCTCAAGAAGGACACTTTCGGCTTAGGATTTGAGCCGACAAAGGAAGATCTGAAACAGGCTGCGTTGAAAATGAAGGCTCGCAACAACGCTCGAATCACGAAGACGGAAATGGCCATGGATCCATATCTGTTCACTCTCAACGGCCAGTACATCAAAGAAGGGGAAGACTTCCCATGCTATGAATTCCCTGAACCATTTGTCCATTATGGGATCCGTGAACCGGGATTCGAGGTGTTCCTCGATTGTGAGTTCATCGATGAAGAGCTCTCCACAGTCGAGAAGTCAGCTAGCCTGAACACTGATGATCTGGGAATTAACCTCCTTTTTGGAATGGAGAAGAATGAATCCAAGCCGGTCTGCAATGATAACTCTGAGCTCGTTCAAGCCGTCATAGCGAACAAGGATTTCGACCCCTCCGAGTTAATCGTCTAAGCTGACAACATTTTAAGGGGATGGCGCAAGACATTGAGGATCACTATGCCGAGTGGAGAGAAGTTGGAAATAACCGCTGGCGAGGGTCCTATGTTTGATGAGTCTGAATCGTCTGGGTCCGAGTCCAAGTCTGAGTCTAAGTCTGTAGATTAGTCCTTAGAGTCTGAGGCTGACCCTCTTTCTGCTATAGAATTCAACTTTGAATCTCTTGTTGAGTCCTATCCTTCTAGTCCTAATAATTCTGGTGAGGTCGCAGCTGACCTTGCCTCTCTTGATGTATTAGCCAGTGAGTTCAATAAAATGAGTACCTTTGCTTACGACGCGTGCCATTCCCCTAGCCCTGATCAATATTGCTTTGCTAATGATAAAAATGACAAAGAAATAATAAAAGCAATGGAAGAAAACAAAAATAAAACAACAGTTATTGAAGATACAGAAACAGTTAACATTTCCAATGATACGACTGTTAAAGAAGTAAAAATTGGATTAACACTAAGTCAAGATGAACGCAAAGAGCTAATTAACTTGCTTAGTGAATTTGTTGATGTATTTGCTTGGTCATACCAAGATATGCCAGGAATTTACAGGAATATAGCTCAGCATACGATACCACTCATTCCAGGTATGAAGCATGTCAAACAAAAGTTGCGCCGAATGAAACCAGATTTGGCTCTCAAAATCAAGGAAGAAATCAAGAAGCAATTGGCCGCAGGTTTCATCAAAGTATCCAAGTATCCGGAATGGATAGCAAATGTGGTTCCTGTTCCAAAGAAGGATGAAAGGGTCAGAATGTGTGTTGATTACAGGGATCTCAATAAAGCAAGCCCAAAAGATGGGTTCTTTCTACCTCACATTGACATTCTGGTCGATAATACAGCAAACCATGCACTCCTATCATTCATGGATGGTTACGCCAGATATAATCAGGTATTGATGGCCGAAGAAGACATGGAGAAAACCACATTCATCACACAGTGGGGTACATATTGCTATACGGTAATGCCATTCGGGTTGAAAAACGCGGGTGCCACCTACCAAAGAGCAGCTACAGCATTGTTACATGACATGATGCACAAAGAGGTGGAGGTCTATGTCGATGATATGATTGTCAAGTCTAAGGATCTTCCAGGCCATATCGTCGCACTTCGTAAGTTTTTTGAAAGACTCCGTAAGTACAACATGAGATTAAATCCAGCAAAATGTGCATTCGGAGTCACGTCAGGCAAATTACTTGGATATGTGATCAGTTCTCGAGGGATTGAAATAGATCCTTCAAAAGTAAAATCAATCATGGCCATGCAACCACCCAAAAACGAGAAGGAGATTCGAGGCTTCATTGAAAGGTTGCAATATATAAGTAGGTTCATATCAAAGCTCACAGCGATATGCGAACCTATATTGAAGAAGCTTAAGAAGAATGTCCCAGTCACATGGAATGATGACTGCCAAAAGGCTTTCGACAAAATCAAAGAGTATTTGGCAAACCCACCTGTGCTAGCGCCAGCAATACTTGACTTTCCTCTTCGACTCTACCTTACGGTCACAAGAGAAACGATGGGGGCAATGCTAGCACAAGAGATCGAAAGCAAGGAGAATGCAATCTATTACCTGAGCAAGAAACTCCAAGGATATGAGACGCGATACACGCCTCTCGAGAAGTTGTGTCTCGCACTTGTATGGGCCGCACAGAAACTAAGACATTACATGCTCACTCATACAGTCCATGTCGTGTCTAAGATGGATCCTCTCAAATACCTGTTCGAGAAAGCAACACTAAACGACAGATTATCAAGGTGGATAGTCAATCTAGCTCAATTTAACTTGAGATTTGTGCCATAAAAGGCCATCAAAGGTTCTGCAGTTTCTGACTTCTTAGCAGACTTTCCACTAGAAGAAGCTGAAAAAGAAGAAGATGAGTACAATTTCCCTGACGAAGATTTACTCATGACCGAAGACGATAGTTGGACGCTCTATTTTGATGGAGCTTCAAACCAAAAAGGATGTGGTGTGGGAGTCTTGCTCGTATCACTTAATGAAGAACACATCCCAATTTCCATGAAGCTCGACTTTGATGTCACCAACAATGCTGCAGAATATGAAGCATGCATTTTGGGATTAGAAACAGCTGTCGCCTTGGGAATCAAGAAACTCATAATCTACGGTGACTCTTCACTGATCATTAACCAAATCTCTAAGAGATGGAAAGTGAGCAGTGAAAGTCTCGCTACGTATCAAGCTCATCTGGAAACTCTCACGGAGCAACTAGATGAAGTGGAATATACGTATTTGCCAAGAGAAGAAAACCAGTTCGCCGACGCACTAGCTAAGTTAGCATCAATGGTGCGAATTCCAGCTGACACGATCAGAATGCCACTGACCATAGAGAGAAGATATGAGCCAGCTTATGTTCATGCACTTGACGATGAACAAGAACCACAGGAAGAAGAAGAACCATGGTATACAGACATCCTTAATTATGTGACAAAAGCAGAATACCCTCCTAATACTGATAAAAGGGCACGTCGTGCTTTGAGGCTCCTGGCCTCACAGTATGTGCTCATCAGGGGAGAACTCCACAAGAGAACCGCAACAAGAAGGAATCTCTTATGTATAGCCAAGAAAGAAGCACATAAAACCATGGAAAACCTTCATGCTGGTATATGCGGAACTCACATGAATGCAAAGATGTTAGTCCAAAATATTCAACGACAAGGTTACTATTGGACTACTATGGAGTGAGATTGTCACGAGTACGTCAAGAAATGTATGAAGTGTCAAATCTATGCAAACTTACAGCATGTTCCACCTTCGCTTCTCTACACGTATACTTCTCCATGGCCTTTCTCCACTTGGGGCATTGACATCATTGGAAAAATCACACCACCAGGACAAGGGGGGCATGAATTCATTCTCGTAGCAATCGACTACTTCACCAAATGGGTCGAGGCAGCCTCATATGCCAAGCTGACGACAAAACACGTAGCTCAATTTATTGAGAAAAATATTATATCCCGCTATGGGGTACCACATGAGATGATCAGTGACAATGGAACACATTTCCAAGCCGAATGCGCGGAATTGTTACAGAAATATCATATCAAACATCATCGATCATCACCTTACAGACCACAAACAAACGGAGCAGTCGAATCGGCCAACAAAAATGTGAAGACCATCATCGAAAAGATGACGGAAAATTATAAGGATTGGCCAAGTAAGCTACATTTCGCCCTTTGGGGTTATCGAACCTCTGTTCGTACATCAACGGGGGCTACTCCTTTCTCTTTGGTCTACGGAGTTGAAGCTGTACAACTAATAGAACTCGAAATCCCTTCTCTTCGAATTGCATTGGAAAGCCAATTAGATGAAGTCGACTGGATTAGAGCAAGATATTATGAACTAGTCTTACTTGATGAAAAACGCTTGGCAGCTTTGCATGATGTCCAAACCTACCAACAGCGTATGGCACGACATTTTAATAAAAAAGTCAAGACTAGGAACATCAAAGAAGGTGACCTCGTGCTTAAGGCACTTCGTAAAAACGTGTTAGATCCAAGAGGAAAATTCAGACCTAATTGGTCAGGCCCGTACATTGTTAAAGCCATCCTGTCTGGCGGAGCGGCACAATTGGTAGACATGGACGGTAACGGCTTCCACTATTTAACCAACTTGGATCAATTCAAGAAATTCTACGCCTAGTCGCATGGGTTCATGACCAAATAGAGCTACGTCTGGCCTGATTCCTTTTTAGGATACGTAGGCAACCCCTCAAGGGGGCCGGCCCACTTTAAAATAAAAAATCATGCCTCTGTTGATCTAATATGCGCGTCGGTTCAGCATTGCATCACGACAAAAAAAAAAAAAAAAGGGGAAAAATGCCGCGACACGGGATTTCATAATTCTCCCGTACATTGTTAAAGCCATCCTATTTGGCGGAGCGGCACAATTGGTAGACATGGACGGTAACGGCTTCCATAATTCTCCCGTCAGACGGTATGAAATTCCCGTGTCACGGCAACCTCTGAACGGAAAAAACGAAAAGGAACCTCCCGTGTCACGGGAATTTATCCCGTATGACGGGAAAAATGTCCCGTGCCACGTCACCTCTGTAAAAAAAAAAAAAAAAATTGTCGTGACGCGGGAATTTGTATCGTGTCACGGGACCCTTTAACCGTGACACGGTGGATTTTCAGCTTCCCGTTTTATTTAGGAAAATTTGTAAATTACCACCAAAAAAGGGGTGCTGTTTTGAAATTACCACCCATTAAAAATTTTATTTTAAAAAACCACCCATTAAATTAAAAAACCTTTCAGATTACCACCTTTTTTTGTTTTCCGGTGGAAAATCTGGTTGAGGGCCCCACATAACGGCTATAAACGGGTACTTTGACTCTCTCTCCCCGATTTCTGTTGTGTATAAATTGTTAAACTTCAATTGAAAAATTTTTGCCCCAAATTTCATTAAAAATTCCGCAAATTTCAATTTCTACTGTTAGAAGAAGGTATCTACTGAATTTCATACTCTGATTTTGCAGCTAAGGTATGATTCCAATACTTCGTAATTTAGGGGTTTTTTTTCCCTAATTTAGGAATTAGGGTTCTTAAGGCAATTAAATTTGGGGCTTTTTGCAATTTGGGTATTTGTTTGCAATTAATTGTGCGATTTAGTTTGAATTCTGCTAATTGAAGTTGATGTTGTCAAAATTTGTTCTTCAATTGATTATTATTCTGAATAATTGTATCTTATGTGATGTGTTTTGCGATTGAATGATTAATTGATGCATGAAGTTGTAAGCTAGTTCTTTTTGTTTGTTTTTGGATTATGTCTTGCAGAAATGGAGGAGAATAAGTACATTTTCAGATTTAAGTATATGAGTGTTGTTGTTGACCTTGAATATGAAGTAGGCAAAAGTAACCTACAGGATACAGCCATAGCTTTTGAAGATCAACTCCGTGACATGGAAGATCCAATAGAAGGATCAATTGACCTTCTGTACCCCATATTTCAGTATATCTATAAAGGAAAGTATAGGACTTTAGAAGATGATGGTGATGTGTTCAAGATGATTAGGAGGTTGGGAAAAAAGGATATGTACATCATACATGTTGGGAGCACAGATGACCCTGGTTTCTTGGCTGATTGCATCATTGAGTATAGGATGAAACAGAATGGGACTTGGCCACCCCCTGGTTATCCTCATTATGGTGGCCAACCACCACAGTGACTAGGTGTGCTTGACTTAGAAGTGTTTAATTGCTTGTGTTGCATAGACTGACTAGTTTTTTGTAATTGCAGGTTGGAATATGTCTTGGAATAACACAACTCCCACAAACCAGAAGAAATGCAATTGTGGATTGCCTTTTGCTAGGTTGACATCTTGGACCATAGAGAACCCAGGGAGGAAATTCAGGGCTTGCAAATTCTATGACCCTAACACTGAAACTAGGGGGTGCAAGTTCTTTGAATGGATTGACACAGAAGATGGAATTGAGTGGCAGAGAGATGTGATCAATCAACTATTGCTTGACAAAAAGTTGATGAAAGCTGAAGTGAACTCTCTCAAAAGGAATGTTGATGACTTAACGGGGCAGAGAAGATGTCTTCTTAATGAGGTGGATACATTGAAAATGAAATGCAAGGCTTTGAGTGGGGACAGGAAGAAGATGATCAATGGCAGTGGCAATCCTGACAGCAAGCTGATGATAGTTGTAGTTGTTTGGTCCTTCATTTTAGTTTTAGGTTGTGTTGTAGTTAATAAACTGGTTTAAGGGAGGTGTACTTATTGTAGTAGTAGTTGATTGTAATGTTAAACTTGGTGTTTTGTTAAGGCAATGAACAAGTAGTTATGGTTTACATAAAGTGTGTTTATTGTTTTTATTTCCTTTAATATATTGGTGTATTTTTGTTTATGAACAAGTAGTTATGCAATGAACATGACAATTAACATAAGTGCAACTCAAACAAACTAAGAGTAAAGCAAAGTATTTTCAACCAACTGTCTATGGCATTGAGATAATGAGAATAACATCCAATATATACAAGTCACAAAATACTAGCCACTTGTAAATTGTTGTTGTACACAAAATTGAAATTGTTGGTGTGCACAAAGTTGAAATTGTTGGTGTTCACAAAATACATCACAATTGGATAGTGAGCAAAATATCACAGCCTAACACTATCACCTTCTAATTGCTACCACCTTGGATGTTGTACTTCATTAAAGTTGGAACAGGGTTAGCATCAGTAGTTGTTGAGGCTTGGCTTGGTTGTGTTAATGGTTGTTGCTGCTCACTCTGCTGACTCTGCTGAAGTTGATGCTCCTGTTGTTGCTGTTGCTTCTGCTGTTGCGCCTTCCTGTACTGCTCTTGAGGGAATCTCTTGTTCCCAATACTGTTAGGACCAGCAGTAGCACCAACTGCATTCTGCTGTATTTGGCACATATCATAACAATAACAATAGGAGTTAATGAGTTTGAACTGAAGATAAGCACAGGAAAAAAAAAAATAAAAAAAGCCTTATCCTATACCTTCTGCAATGCCCTTTGCTCTTTCTTCTTTCTTTGCTCTTTCACCCACTCACTGTCTGACTGGGGTCTGCCTCCATCTTTTTTGGGTGAAGATACAACAATAGGAGTTACTGTAGGATTCTTGCAAGTTTTTGCATAGTGCCCTAGCTGGCCACAGTTTCTGCAGGTGCATCTTCTCTTCACAGGCTGCTGCACAACTTGGCTCTGGGAACCCTCTTCTCCCTGTTCCAGCTTTCTTTTCTTAGATTTAGGTCTTCCAGGCTGGACTCTGATGGCTGGTGGCATAGGTGCTCTGAGTTTCACCTTCTCCCAATGGTGTGGGCCAGGCATAGGTTGCACTTCATACCTATATGCCGACATATAGGTATCCACAGAGTATGCACTGTCTACATAGTCTTCAGGATCTGCCCTTTTGTCCATGATGCATGCATATGCATGGACACAAGGGATACCTGTAAGCTCCCAATGATAGCAGGTGCAAGTTTGTTTGGTAAGGTCAACTGTAACTATATCAGAATTCAGTTCAACCTCATATGCATCATCCCTGGATACTTGCACAATACAATGCCTTGCAACAGCCTCCATTCTTTTGAATGTTTTCTTCACATAAGGAGTTGCTTTGCCTTCCATTTTTTGGTAACACTCCCATTTGTCATGGTTCCTTTTCATCATATACCTCCTAAGCCACTCCATTTGTGTCAAAATAGGCTTATCCCTAGCTTCTTTGATAACAGCATTAAAGGTCTCACATACATTATTGAGAAGCATATTTGACTTTGGGAAAGAGCTAAAGGCATGCCTAGACCAGTGCTTTGGAGGGATGTCAGCAAGGTACTCATATGCCTCATCAGAAAGAAACTTAATTGACTCCATGGCAACTTCAAAATCAAACTAAAAAACAGAAAAATTAACTAGTAATTATCTTACATATAACCTAGTTTCTGCATTGTTCAAGAAAACAACAAGATATGAACACCCTGAAGTGTTACCATATTTCATGCTAATAGCTGTGTTAATTATGTTGCTGACAAGCTTGCATTGATGGGTAGGACTAGGTTCAAGGTAGGTGAAAAGGTTCCTTTAACTTACCCACCCCCTGAAGTGTTTAACACTTATGCTGCTGAAATCCCAGGAGGGCAGGAAGGGTGACTCTGAAGTGCAGTTTTCTAATCCTAATACTGCTATAAACAACTATGCTGCTGCTGTTATTTATTATTATGCTGTTTTTTTTTTATGTTCTTAGTATATGTAAGCTATGATATAATATAATGTGCTTCCTTTGTGTTAAAAAAAAAACAAGATATGAACACATTGTATAAGTAGATTTAAGTTACTGTATAATTAGACATAAGTTAGTTTTGTAGCTTACCAAGGTAGTTGCTCTGGCAGCTGACCAAAATAACTCCTTAAATGTTGAGCCACTAAATTGTAGCTTGAATTTAGCCCATATGTGCCTGACACAGTACCTTGTGTCTGCATTTGGCACAACTTGAGTCAAAGCTTCTAGCAGGCCCTGTTTCATAAATCACAATTGAGCAACATGATTCATTTTAGTAACCCAAGTTCAGTTTGAAAATGATTCTAAAATATACATTAACAAAATAGGATTACCTTTTGTCTATCAGACATAAAAGTATATCCAAGGCCTCCATCTTCATCTTTTAGTGTGTCCATCAGCCTCTCAAGAAAGAAAATCCATGTTTCTTTGTTCTCAATCTCAACTGTAGCCCAAGCAATAGGGTAAATGTTGTTATTACCATCCTTACCAACTGCTACTAGGATCTGTCCTGGGTATGAACCCTTGAGATGAGTGCCATCAATCCCAATCAGTGGTCTACATCCAAATAAAAACCCTTTGGATAAGGGTGCAAGACACATGTACATTCTCAAAAATAATGGAGGTTCAGGCTTCTCTATTCCATCAACTACTACTACACAACCAGAACCAGGGCTATGCTTAATAATAGCCTTACCATAGTCCCAAACTCTACCATACTGTTCTGATGCTGAGCCATAAATCATGAGTTTAGCTCTTGCCCTTGTCATCCAACCCTTACTGTATGTTATTTCTATCCCAAGGTCACCTAAAACTTTCCTTCTGAAAGCTTTAATTTTCAGCCCAGGATCTGATCTGAAATCCTCAATGTACTTCTCAGCTAAGTACTCAGCAGTTAAGTTATGATTACTTCTAACCCTAAGACAGTTATGCTTCAAATTCAATCTCTTAATTTGCCAAAAATCTTGGTTCACAGACCTTCTAACCACCACCCTAAAGTGACATCTCCTACCCCCAACACATGTACAACTAGGAAGTCTACATTTTTTAGCATTCCATTTACACTGACACCTCTTCCTACACTGTATAGTGATCTTACTATTGTCATTATGCAAATACCAATATTCATACCTATTTTCAATGGCATGAACCCTGAGAACTTTCCTCACCACTTTGTTGTTAATGAACTTCTGGTATTTCACCAATTGGATTGGTTTCTTGAAGTCTGTTGCAGCATGAAACCAAGGACTATTATCATGCTCATCATCAGAAGCTCTAGGACTGTCCAATTCTTCAGAATCTGAATTGTACTCCCTCTGAACAGTTACCTCTTTATGTAGCAGTTCACTTTGCAAAAACACTTCCTCTTCATGTTTGTCTTCCACATCCTTCAAACTTGCATTCACCTCTTGTAGAATTAGCCTCCCAGTGTCCTCCACTAGTCTGGCCTCTTCTGGTCCCTCATCTTCACCCTCCTCTTCCCCAACATCCCAATCTAAGTCAGTATTATCAGAACCAGAAGAATCAGATCCAGATTCTGATTCAAGCTCAAGCTGTCTCTTTGTGTTCTTCTTGCACTCCCCCTTTGCTCTCCTTTTTCCCTGAGTTTTTCCCTTCAATTTCTTCCCCCTACCAGTAGAAGGACCTTCCTGCTCACCTTATTTCCCCTTCCCTTTTACACTCTCTGAAATAGGATTATCTACAACCTTATCAGCTTCTTTATCACCCTCTTCCACCCCCTTGTCTTTTTGCTGTTTTAACCTAGGGCTTCTTCTAATCTCACTGGGCTTTGCAACTGTGTTTTGAGTACTTTGGGTAGGCTCAACAGTAATGGGTTCTGCACTAACAGCCCTACACTCTTCTTGGCTAGTACAGTAAAGTACAACAAAGCCATCCTTACTTTTTGTCTCTAAAAAGCCCTTAACTTCCTCATCATTCACAATTTCCCTTTTGCCATTTGACCAAAGCTTTCCCTTTTTTTTATACCATATATTCCACACACTAGGCACATGCAAATCTAGCTTAACAAACCCCCAAATGCAACACTCTCTGAGCAATTGCACTGACATTTCACTCACTTTACATCCACTTCTCCAAAACTCCCATCCTCCATCATACACAACCAGATTTCTTCCCTTTATTTTTCTTTTCACAAACCCACCACCTAATCTAACCTTAACATCCACATATACCTCATTATCAGGGACCTGTTCATATAATAAAGGCATTACACACTAATTCCAGATTAAAGTCAACAGTTTAGCAAACCCAACACAATTGTTTATTCAATTCAACACATGTAGCATAATTAAACAATTCCCCCAATTAAACAACAATTACATTACCAATTGCAATAATAAACAAACATAAAGTTAATCCATTAAACAATGAACCCTAAGTATGCACATAATTGCAAATATACCATCAACAACAAACAATTACAAAATTAAATTGTAAAGGGTCCCAATTGCTTACCTCAGGTGTCGCCATTGACATCACCAACTGACAGAAGCTTGACCAACGCGCTTTTGGTCCCCAGAAAACACAGGAAGATGGCGATTTGAACAGCAAAAACAAGTACAAAAAGGGTCCCAATTTGCAGAAAAAAATATTAGGGTTCTGATTCAGGGTAGTTGCAATGTTGACAGAGAATTAATGGAAGAAAGAGGAGAAAGATTGATGTTTTAAGCTGAATTAATGGGTTCATTGGTGAGGGAAGAAGTTTTTTTGGAGTTTAATTTTGAGTCAGAAAGTGAGGTCGAAGGAAATGAAAAAAAAAAGGAGGGAAATTAATAACGTGGGGCCCTCAACCGGATTTTACATCGGAAAACAAAAAAAGGTGGTAATCTGAAAGGTTTTTTAATTTAATGGGTGGTTTTTTAAAATAAAATTTTTAATGGGTGGTCATTTCAAAATAGGACCCCTTTTTGGGTGGTAATTTACAAATTTTCCTTTTATTTATTGGCGCATTCGTTGCGAATTTATTGTTCGAGTTTTTATTTTCGTTCTTCCATTGCGTCCGACTCCTTGAATCGGATAATTAAATAATAAATAAAAGTCATTGTAATTTTTATTTTTAAGGCTGAAATAAATGTGCTATTATTGAAATAAATGCGACTACAAGTATTAGCATCATATGCCTTATTTTTAAATAAAAATTATAAATAATGAAACGCAAAGCACTATTGATCTAATATCTCTTCTCTTTAGGAACATCCTTCTCTTGCTCAATTAGGTCGGCCTTCACCATTAGTGTGTCTTTTGTAGCTCGAACCGTCACACCCCTAGTCGAACTTTCACCCCTTTCACCTTTCTTGAACTTTTTCGGTTGCTTCTCCCTATACACCATCTTTTCTTTACCCTTTCCCTTCACATAGGTCTTCTTTCTTGGCATCTTAGGAGTCTTAAACTCAATTCCTTGTGTTCTCGGACCTAGACGATCTTTAAGAGGAGCTTTCTTATCACCAAGACGACTGTTTACATCAGACTTGCGTGATCCAAATCGTTCCCTCCTACTTCTTGGGTTCAACCATGCTTTGTATGCACAGGATAAAGGAGGAGGAGCTTGGTCACTTGCAGAAACGGTCCACAAAGGTCTTCCAATCCAATAAGTTTCGTACTTGTGAACGTTACTTTCATGCAACGATACTTCACGAGGACTATCGTTATAGCGTGGAACTACTTGTTCAAGTCCATACTGCCGCATCAGTCGAGAGGGACAGTAAAAGGTCAGTTTGGAGATACTAGGAACGCGACAATATGGAGTTTCATTCGTGCCAACCATCCTAGTAAGCCTCCACCAAGGCACCACCCAACGAATGGAAAATTCCCTCTTTGCAAAGAAATTTTTCTAATCTTCATACGACATGTTCGCAGAGTAATTCTTTTTCCTACGGACTAAGTCGTTAGGGCCATATTTTTCAATATCGTCGGGGGCTTCAAATAATTCCAAACGCTCCATCAACCAAATCTGCAAAAAAAAAAAAAAAAAAAAAAAAAAAAAAAAAAAAAACTGCATATTCCTGTGACACGGCAGTTTTAACCGTGACACGGTGCCTGTTTTGTGTCACGGGGGCTATTCGGAGCGTATTTTTACCTGTAATAGTACCAGAGAGCCCTTCCTGATGGCTTTCCGGTCAGCTTTTGCCTCGTCAAGGCCACGAAATGTTTCTCCAAGGCACGTTGACATATGAGATCTTCCGGATTCTACATGCTCAAGTACAGACGCTAGACAAGCATGTCCTACCCTATCGTTTGCAAAAAGTAGCTTGCTAAACATGAAAAAAATATATGCCCTTCTACAATATACATGATAAGACTCAGAGATAGGGTGATTAAAATATAAGTTAGCAAGTTTTTCTAAGTCTACTTCATTACCACAAACAATTCTATTTAAATCTTGATCTGTTAGATTCAGATGGCGTTCATAGTCTTGGTAATAATATTCACGTAAGGTAGGCATGGCTATAAGATTTCTAGCAGGAAATCCAAAGATTGCACCAAATTCCTCCGGCAGAGGACAGATTTCATCATAATCAAATTTGAAACAGTGCGTTTCTGGACTCCAATAATCTAATGTTGCTCTAAGAAAATCATGTTCAATAGCTACATGTCGCAGGGCTAGCAAACCCCTGACATGAAATTATTCTAACTCTCTTTTTTCAGCATTGGTTAAAGAATAAGACCAGTCGCGCAATGTATTATCAAAATTCTGAGACATGATTATTGACATATGAAATTCTAAATTATTTTGTGTTTCGTAATTATGCATATCATGAATAATCTGGTCTTATTTTATAGCAAAAGCGCTCGAAACTGCCCAGAATTTATCTTTTCATACGCGTAAAATACACCGCGGAATTATACGCGTCCCGTGACACGGGAAATTCCACCTTGTTACGGGAACCTTTGCCGTGACACGACAGGTTTTGCCGTGACACGGTGAATAGTGTCGTGTCACGGCACTTTGCGCACTATATTTTTTCATCTTTTCCGTATCTATCTGGATTTTTTATATTTTCTTATCTTTAACGCTTATTTTTCAGTCTTTTCTGAGAGTTTTATTTCTAATAAAATTCTCACCTTTTTTATTTTTATCTTTATTTTATTTTAAGATTTTATTTCTTTTGTTTTTTATTTTATTTTTATTTTGGGGAAGATATTTTTTATATTTATTTATTCATCATTTTATTTTTATTTCTTTTCTTTTCTTTTCTTTTGGGGAAAGTAATTTTATTTTGAGTGTCTTTTTTTATTTCTTTTCTTTTGGGGAAGGTTGGTACCCTCCATTACTCCACTTATGTTTTTTCGTCGTGTCATTAATAAGTACACAATCATGCACAAAGAGTCTCAAACACACACTAACATACACAATAATAATATATAAACTGTAAATAATGTACAAAGAGTCGTAATACATAAATATGTCAAGTGTCATCACAGTATGTACAAAAACCCTCGGTCAAAAATCTCTAGAATCAGAATCAATCGCGTCTCCACCCTGTGCATGTGGTCCACCCTTTGTGTATGGGAACGGCGAACCGAAAAGTCCCTCGACCATCCGAGTACGGGGAGTAGCGTGCCTACTAGTCCCCGTAGGCCCAACAGTAGCCAATCTCAAGGCAGGACCCGTCCAACCGGAAAACGGAGTAGACTGGCCCAAAGATACTGGAATCGTCGGCGAAGGCATCGTCCCATACATCGGAACCGAGAACAAGCCCGACAGCGGTGGAGGAATCCCGGATAATGGAGCCGAGAATGAACAAGGATCCAAAGGAGACCTAAACTCGGGAACCGAAGGCTGTGAAAATGACTGACGCTGCCCCTGACTCTGGTCCGGGAAACGCTTAGAAGACTGACCCTGCTGCCACTGAGCCTCCTGGAATGGCTGAGTAGTCTGAGGCTCTCACTGAGAACGCCGGTGAGCCTCGGGAGATCGTCTACCACGACCAAGCTCCTCCTCGTCCGAGCCTCTGGGCCTCGAGCGCGAGCGGGACCTTCGTCGCTCCTGAAAAACACAAAATCAAAAGGTGTCAATGATGCAAAATAAAACAAATGGCAGAAATAAAAAATAAGTGATACCTCAAGAACGTCGCTAGAGCTCTGACAACTCGCACCACGCCGAAGCTTGATGATGCAATACTTCAGCGCGTCCACCAGCTTCATGATTCCCATCACCTCCGGGCGGTTAGGCTGAGGATAAAACAAAGAAAAATCAGTAATAAGCAGCGTTAAAAGAGCGGATAATGCGTCGAAGAAAACTCACCGGCTCAAAAACCTCGGGCACTGACTCTTGCGCCTGTCTATAACCCTCCGGCGCGTCGGAAATATGGTCCTCCGTGATACCGATCGGCCCAGGGTAGCGGACAGACTGAGGAGGAATCAGAATCCTCCCCACAGGGTGGATGGTCGTCTGAAAATATGATCAAATAATCAAGTTATTCGACTATTTAAAACAGAGAGTAGCAAAGAAGATTCTCGAAAGAAATCATACCTCGGGAAGACGGGGTGGAGGAGCCAGAGAGGGAAGCAAATCCCGCGCATAGTCGCTCTCCATGTGAACGAGCTCCAGCCACGGAAGAGTGTAGCGCTCTCCCCTGTTGATCAACCCTCTGATCAAGCGGGAGTCCAGCATCGACTCTGGCGGGGATGAAGGCACCACAAAGCGATCGCTGCTATGCTGACGGACGACTCGCTCCCCTAAATACTAGACGAAGCGTCCGGTACCAACCAAAATGGTACGGTACACCGAAAGACGTAAGGCCTCGGGTAGATTAGTCATCCCGGCCCAAGGACGATACTGGACATCGATGGGGACCTGGAAACCATAAAAAGTTAGGCGTGAAACAACGAAAACAACATCAGAAGGGAAGAACGCAACAAAACCAATCCTTACGCCAACAAAAGAGGTGCCTCGGCGTAGTAACCCACGAAGCGCCGGAAGAGACTCCACCCGCGACTCTCCTCGGTCGCGCCAGCTGGCCCCGACAGGGAAGTCGTGGACCGCTCCTCGACGCCAGCGAGGAGCCAAACCTGGGAAGTACTCGTAGAACCATAGCTGCAAAAAAGTGATACTTAGCACACGAGTCGAACAAGCTAAAATGAAACAAAAAAGGGAAAAGATCATCACCTCTGCGACTCTCCACAGGCCGTAAACGGTGACAGGGGACTCGTCATTCATCTGACGGCAGCCATGACGTAGAGACAGAAGAAGATCCGCGTACCCTAGACTGTCCCAGCTGTAAGATCCTATCTCGGGGATCCTGGTCAAAGAGGGGAGGTAGCAGAGGAGCACGCGTGAACTCCTGTCGGGAGAGAGGGTCATAGAAATCAAGATCAAGATAAAGATCTGCACCCACTGCTCGGCCGTCGTATCCTCCATATCGAAGCCGCGAGCAAAAACTGAAGCCGACTCTGATCGTCCACTCCTAGGACCACCTCGAGACACCGGTCGAGCCCTGATGTGCTGAACAATCGAACCCAACAAATCAGCTACCTTAGCCGATGTCCAAGATAGATCAGACATCTGGCCTACTGCCCGATCAGTAAAGCGCAGCGCGCTAATCATGCTGAAGTCTAGGGGGGTCACCGTCATCTCCCCCCAAGCAAAGTGAAACGCGTTGGTAGTATCCCAAAAATACTCCAACAATGCGCGAACGACCGTCGCGCCGCAACCCCGGGGGCTGCGAAACCCTACAACCGCCGCGTAGAAATCGACCAAGCCAGACGACTCCCATAGGGCGCTCGTAGCAGGATTCCTCGTAATGACCTGGTGAAGTCGAGGGATCAAATCACCGGCCCCGAAACCATGCTAGCGAAGTGTGCCATCGACTATGCCGGAGAGCGCGCGGTGAGAGACGTGGTTTTCACGGCAGAAAACCAGCTGGTCTAGGGTCCACGGAGGTGGAACCCACCTACCCCTACTCGTAGATGTCCGAGGCTCGGACTCCAAGACGTCGTCGTCCATGCCCTTAGGGACAGTGGGAGTGTCCTCCCGAAAAGCCCGACGCCGGCCGAGGGTAGAAAGGTCGCAATCTCGTCGTCTAGGCATGCTATTATCAAAATCTAAATGTTTAGCATCATTTCCTAAACATTTAATTCAAGTTGCATATTTATAATAAAAATCTAAATACTTAGCATAATTTCCTAAGTTATTTAGTGGTTTATTGAATTATATGCTAATTGTTTAACATCATTTCCTAAACATTTTAAATTGCAAAATAAATATCTAAATACTTAGCATCATTCCCTAAGTTATTTAGTTGTTTATTGAATTATATGCTAAATTTTTACCTCAAGGCTAAAAATTGGCAAAATTATGGTATTTAGTTTCTCCATGACAAACTAATACTATAGTTCTCCTAGCCGCATGATACTATGTTCTCCATGACAATATAGTACATATGTAAAATATGAATCAAGACATCATTTCACAAGATTCACTACCATTTTTTCACCATTTCAAGAGCAAAACATGAACATCACTTCACAAAGTAGCACCCAAAAATGGTGATTTGCTCAATTCTCCATCAAATCATGCAATTTTTGTCTCAAATTTCTCACAAACACACATGTATACATATACAAGTAAAATCATGGCAAGAATTTCAACATAAAGCTTCAAAATAAAAAATCCCCAAATTGATTTTTTTAGGGTTTGTCATAAAATTGTTTATGTGTAGCAAATTCAAAGCAAAAATCAAAGGAAACTTACATGAATGTTTGTAGAGGGTTGAAAATGAGGAGACGATCGAGAAATTACTGCAAAATTGGTGAAATTCGAACTCCAAAACTCGAAAAAAAATTTCCGGCCACCAGCGCAGCTGCCGCGACACGGTCAACACTAATCGTGACACGAAGAAGCAGTCCCGTGTCACGGCGACCTTCAAGGCTGACGGAGCTCCGACGATTTGGGCGGCAGCTCCGGGACAAAAACAGAAGCAGCAACGACAGACAGCAGCAGCGCAGAACAGTAGCAAAAAAACCGCAGCAAAACAAAAAAAAAAGAGAAGGAAAAATCAGATTTGTAGACTAACCGTGTCACGGTCGCCGTTACCGTGTCACGGCGAGCTTCAACGGCCGGCGGTTAATCTCAAGCGTGGCGCGGCAATTTTTGGTAAGCAAGAAGCAAAAATGGTGAAGTGTGAAAGCAAGTATGAAGAAGAAATGTGAAATGGTAAAGTGTGAAAGCAATCATGCGAATTTAAAGACAAAAAAGGACAAAAAAGAGAAAAAGTGATCGTTGCTTTGACTGAAACAGCGAAAAGAAAAACAAGAAAAAGAAAAAAAAAATAGGAGTCCCGTCTGACGGGAATTCCTGACCGTGTCACGGGAACCTAATGACGTGGTGCGGCAAAACTGAGCTTGGTCAGGGAATATTCTTGGCTTTTTTACTAGTTTGACTGATTTTCCGAGTTTATTGGGCGATTATTTTTCGCTACAGTTACACGGAAAATCCCAACTGATATTTAAGGGGGACTAAAATTACCATTTTACCCCTGGCAAGCGACAAAGCCTATTTTTCGGCATTTTAAGCATTTAAATATGGTCGAATAATCGGCTTAAAATTGTGAATCATCTGCGGCCCACGTTCGGGGATAATCGAACCACCATACACTTATCAATTTTCAGCAATCGTCGGCTTTCCTCAGGCTTGGAAAGCGTTATCGGTGGATTTTACTTCAAGTATAGAAAACCGCCAAGTCGGCTTTCCTCAGGCTTGGAAAGCGTTATCGGTGGATTTTTCTTCAAGTATAGAAAACCGCCAAGTCGGCTTTCCTCAAGTTTGGAAAGCGTTATCGGTGGATTTTTCTTCAAGTATAGAAAACCGCCAAGTCGGCTTTCCTCAGGCTTGGAAAGCGTTATCGATGGATTTTTCTTCAAGTATAGAAAACTGCCAAGTCGGCTTTCCTCAGGCCTGGAAAGCATCATTAGTGGATTTTTCTTCAAGTATAGAAAACCACAAAATTCCTTTGTCGGCTTTCCTCAAGTATGGAAGGCATTATCGGTGGAATTCTTCAAGCATAGAATGACACCAAATTCGTTCGTCGACTTTCCTCAGGCATGAAAGGTATTATCCGGTAGTTTTCTTCAGGCTTAGAAAACTGCCAAACTCTTCAGTCGGCTTTCCTCAAGCATGGAAAGCGTTTCAATCAATGTCACTCGGTAGATTCCTTTAACCTTAGGAAGCTGCCAAACTCGTTTGTCACCGACACACTGGTGTCAGATACGTATTCTATCCCTTTACTCTTTTATCTGTGGAATTAACATTTTTCTGCAGGTATCGGCGTGCACAGAATGATCTAGGATCGCAAAACGTCTTAAATCATTCTCCGTCCCTATCGGCTACTTTGACTATCGTTTTCGAAACTGACGTTTCTGGAAACTCAGTCAAAGTGGGGGCTTCTGTAGACACCTAAAAATGTCTCCCCAAAACCAAACCCGATGATAAATAACCTTTCACCGCCACTGTTGGTCGGGTTTAGTATTTAATCCCGAGAGTGCTTAAAAAATCGTATTTTCATATTTTTGAAAGGTCCATGGATCAGTCTCAATGTTTGGTAAAAGTATAGTTTTAATTTTAGCCCAAACTTATTAATTAATTTGAAGCCCAAACGTTTTTTTTTTATTTTTTTATTTTATTATTATTTTTGGCCCAAACGTTTTATTTATTTTTATTATTTTCTTATTTTAGCCCGAATAATAAAAGTCAGAAAAAAGCCCGAAATAACCAATCGGCACTTAAAAAGCCGAAAGAAATTAGGGTTAAAAATGAATTTAGACGGAAAAATGGACTGGAACTGACCGTGTCACGGTACATTCTGACCGTGTCACGGGAACCCTTCCCGTTTGACATTGGGATTTCCCGTGACACAGGAGGTCGCCGTGACACGGGATGTTCCGTGTCCTTTCCGCGTAAACCCTTAACGCGTTTTTCATTCCGTTTTCTGAAAATTTCCCACGTTACTCCAAAACTGTACCGTATCACGGGAAAGTGTACCGTCTGACGGTACAGTCTGACCGTGTCATGGGATACTTTTTTAGGGTTTTTATCATTTTAGGGTTCCGTGTGCTCCCTCAGCACATTTTCCCTATAAATACCCCCTCATTTCTGATGAACGGGGCAACCAGAATTTTATTATTCTTATTTTCTCTCTTCTATGCTATTAACCTAAACACTAGCCTACCCTTTTCACTTCAAAATTCCTTCTTCAAGCACTCAAAGGAGTCCATATTTTACTCGAGGTTATGTCCTTAAGCCAAGGCGTGAAAGGTAGAATCGTTTGAGGGTTTGGCCCCAAAATCAACTTTAGTTTTATTTAATTTAATTTAGTTATTGTTTTATTATTTCCTTGAAGTTACTAACTCGTTTATTATTTTGTAGTTGCAAACAAACAGATTTAAAGTAAGGATCATGCTCTTTTATTATATATTATTATTATTTTTCTAACAATTTTATGTTGTTGGGATTGTGATTAAATTGGTATTAATGTTGATTCTATTATTATTTTTATTATGATCACCATATTGCATGTTTAAAGGGAATATGTAATTGAAAATTGCGACTAATAAGATAATTTGGACAACCGGTTTAGGATCCCTTTTAATCTTATTATAAGTTGAAGTGATCACCAAATTTTTAGAATTATGTGTGCATTAATTTTGAACCAATTTAGTTAAATAATAGTTTGGAGCGAATTGAATCATTGTTTCTATGCCTTTTAGATCACAGGAATGCTTTTCAATATAAGAATCGAGTAGAGGCCAATACGGGCGAATGTGACTCCATGACTCACTTCATACCATCATCCCCGATCCTCCTTTCGTGGTTCTGAACCATATGGAGTTAGTAATCTCATGGATTATGAATGGGGTGTAACCTTCACGGGTCAATCGTTGTTGACTATCGTTGTCCCTTATCATGGTTGCCTTTTTATGATATGTGAACGGTTTACAAGTTCCTTAAAAAATTGTTGGCGGCTTCCTACTTTATTTGTCCCTAACGTTGTCCCTAATCGTAATGTCAATTCCCACTTCCTATGAGTTCCAAGCATATTCACAACATGCTTTTAATGTAGGCGCACTTCAAACGACGCCTACACTTAGGCGCATAATTGAGAGCGCTTGAACATTACCGTTCCTTTGGGTTCAACCCTTGACTTGCCTATATACTTGTATTTAGGTTTGTTAAGTGTTTATAAATTTAGTTTGACCGAGAGAGGATGAGTTAATGACCTAGTCTCACCCCTCGTCAACATACCATTTAAAGTGTTGGGTTAGAGTAGTTTGATTAGGACAAGGTATTTGTCCTTGACATGGACTCTTATTTAGAGATATGATATATAAACAAGATCAATGTCTAAGGTTGAATAACAATCTGTGAATTGTGAAACAAGGCAACCAGTTTACCCAAAACCCTAAACTCCCTTTTATCTCTCTCACTCACATCCCTATCTCTCTCCTCTTTACGTCCGGACAACCAACACTCCTAGGTGGCGGTTTGTGGTGTTCGTTGTGGTGGTTATTGGTTAGTTTGTGTCTCTCTTCTCCATAGAAGGTTGATTGGAGGGTTCAATCACATCTAAATAGCATTAGTGGAGGTTTAATCTTTGCCTGTGGACCAAGTAGAAGAATCACGGTTGGGGTTCTTTATCTTTCATTGTTCTTGCTTGATTGCACGTGGAATCATGCTTTATAGGTACAATTATATGTTCTTTATGTGTTACGCATTGATCTTGTTGTTTAAATGCCTATGAATATGATTCATGCAATTTCTCGTAGAGTATTTAAAGTCCTACATATTGGTGCAGGTCAATTAGATTGGAGTCAAATAGAATCAAACTTATAGGGCCAATGCATGTCATGGGTCAGTTTTCTTTATGTATTAATGTGGACGGATACTAGGGCCCTCTCCATTAAAGACCCTGCCTATTAAGGTCATTTTAAGGTTGACCCAGACCCACCATATTATCAATGGTATACCATATTCAATAACCATATCTAGTATAACAAGATAGTCTACTTCTTTCTTAACAAAGTTAATACCTTAATCTTCGTTCTTTCCTCACCGGAATCTAGTAGAGGGAAAGTCAATTTTAAAGACGAATTAGAAATATTTCTTAGTTTGAGAGGAGGTATTTTCCTGTGTTTTTAATCTCTAAGTGCCCCATTAAAGATTGACAAAGATGGCGATCCTAAATTTTGACCATCAACATCTTTAATTAGCAATAATTATTATAAAATTGTCAAAAAGGTATTTCTTTGTTCACTTTTCTTAAAAGGATCTTTGTATGTTCAAAGTAGTGAAGAGAGACCTTATGAGTCAAAGGGACCTCAACATCCGAATTTGATTATTCACTTCAAAACTTTGGCGTAATCAAAATGTGGAATTATCTTTATGGACGTGAAATTATTTTTTCTAAACATACGTGATTTTTACTAAATTGAAATTAATTTTACTTTTATTTTTATACAATTTAAAAAGCAAATAGATTAGACGTTTTTTCTTGTTTTGGTGGCCGGGATATGTGCCTCCTTAATTAATTACAAACCTACTAACTTTATTTAGAGAAAATAATAGTACATGAGAAAACTACTACTTTAATTTTACTAATTAATACTACCTCTGATTCTTATTACTCGCAACTTTTGCCAAAAATGGATGGTTCACATTACTTGTACAAAGTGATTTTTTCCCTTTTTTAGTAAGTTTTTTTTGTATGAATTTACATAATCACCCTTAATTTTTTTAAAACACTCTAATTAAAAAAAAAAGTGATTTTATCTAATTAACTGAACCCTAATATTGATTAACTTAACTATTTCCACCAAAATCAATCCTCTTCCATCTAATAGTAGCAACGAAACCCATCCCAGCCATCTTTATCATCCTTCATCTTCTTCCTCATCTTCTTTATTTTTCTCTTCCTTCATCTACTTCCTCATCCCCAATATTTTTCTCTATCCTCCTCCAACCCCGTTCCAATTATTTTTCCAAATATGGGGGTTTTTGTGGGTTTAAGGGTTTTCTAGATCTAAGTTTTTTCTTAGGTTAGTGGGTTCGTGGGTTTGTTTGGTGTTTTGTGCGGCTTTGTGCGTGATTGCTTTGATATTTTGTGTGGCTTGTAGGTAATTGGTTCGGTGTTTTGTGGTGGTGCTGGTCAGTGGTTTCGATGCTGGTGGTGGTGGTGGTGGTGGTGGTGGCGGCGGTGGTTGGTTTCGGTGCTGTTGATGGTGGTGGGTTATTTAGCTTAATTTTGATTAAATTTGTTTTTTTTAGGTTGGATTAATAGTTAATTTAATTGTATGCCCTTATTTTTCAATAACTATGCTTAAGATCTTTTGCATAAATTTCCGTAAAACTCGTCTTTTATGTGAATAATAAGAACTGGCGATAGTGCTTGTTTCGGGAGTTTTTATGTTTCTTACGGAGAGTTATGTCACCAAGACTGGATTCTTGTCATTTGTACCCGCAAACAAATGGAAGGTCCCATTGTTTGGAGTTTCGGCTTCAACAATCAGGTTAGTAAGAGTCGAAGTTGAGTAAATGTGCGAAAAGTAAAGTAAATCTTAGATCTCGAGATCTGGTGTTTTTCTCTGTTAGAGAATAAGAATTTGTGTAACAAATGAACTTGCCTCCTGTAGACACCTACTTTTGGCCTCTTGTCCCAAAAGGAAGTGCGATGATGTTACAAAAATCCGTTCTTCATGTTAGAACAAAGTTGAAGTGTTTATGGACTACAAAATGAATTATGAAAGTAATTAAAACCCATATTTGAGACCAACGTATCTTAGAGCCTCGTCGGATTAATAATTAGGCCTAAAACATACATGTTTAAACATGATTAATAACGGACCCAAATGCGTTAAATGCAATGATTGGATCCAATGGAACCTACATTATTGAAAACCAAGCCAAACAGATAAACCAACCATCAAATTCCCATGCAAGGCCTATATAAACGGATATCCCTTTCAAAGAGATTTCCAACGGTATATTATAAGCCCAATTCCGAGCCAAAACGAAGAAGTTACGATCAAAACACTAAACCGAGTCCTAAAACCGACACCCTTTCACTTTAACGATTATAACTTTTGATCCAAAACATGTTTTAACCTAATTCTAACGACATTGTAAAGTAGACATTCAGAGATTTCCTATTATATCTCAAAAGCCTTAATCCGACTCAGCAATAAAAAGTAATGGGAGTTTTAAAAAATGCGTTTTCTTATAAGGCAAACCGCAAACCTGCGCAACTCAATAAATTGCGCGCGCTTGGCGCGTGTGACTCATTGAGATGCGCGCGGCACCTAGTGCAACTAAGAGAGTTGCGCGCGCCACCTGACGCCGCGGCTCTAAAACCCTAAACCTAGATTCCTACGCCTATAAATAGAGGTCTTCATTTAGCTCTAAACGGACAGAAAAATTAGAATTAAAACCCTAGTATTCTAAAAACCTTAATCTCTCAACTTCTCTTACCATCATACTACTTTTTCCTCTCTCTTCCCAGATATCTTCCAACCCTAATTGAATCCATTGATGTCTTTGGAGGTACGAAGAAGAAAGAAAGTCCATAAACACATTAAACGAAGATTTAACATAAAAGAAGAACGGTTAGTTTCCTGAACACTTAGATAAATCACTTTTCCTTTATTGTTTAAATAACTTTAATTGAATAAATAGTATTGTTTGATCACTTTAAACAAACTTTTAATTAATTCCACATAGTATCTTATGTTAAATAAAATTAGAATTGAATACTTAATTGATTGATTGATCACCTAAGCCAAGGCAAATCTTGTTTACTTTTTCCCCTTTCACGAATTTGAATTAAATAAAGAATAACGACTTTGCAATGTAATTCTTACGTGATTATTGTTTGTAAATAAAATCAATTAACTTAGTTTTAGGTATCGCGTTGAATATATTTTGGTGATGAAATTGTAAAAAAGGAAGAGCTAGTAGAGGTCGCAATAGGGCTAGAATAGCGATTCTCCTTTAAAGGGAACGTTATTTTAGTACCCTTTCTCCCGAACTCATTTCTTGTTTATGTAGACCAATTTGGGCATGGGTAAACTTATGATTTGTACTAAATATCCCATGAACTCCACATGGAAGAAAGGCATGAACGAGGTTTATGGTTTTTTCCAAAACTCATTGGCGACTCCTACTCGTTTCTTACAAAAAAGCGTGATGAAAGAATCAATTCAAATTAAAGGTCCCCCAAACAGTCATGAATTCAAATCCTAATACACCCTAACAAGTGTAAAGTCCTAGGCTTTTAAATGGCCATGGGCATCTAAGGAAGGATCCCCTACGATGGGATCACCCTCCTTACAGTGGCGACTCCTCTGGGGACTTAGAGGTTACAAAATTAATTCTTAATTATGGTCCAAGGTTTCCAACACTAGGTTGCCTATGGGTTGTAATGGGAATTAACTTGGATAATTTCTAATTAGAGAGCGAGACTTGTTCGCATAATATCTTCCTTTTGCACAAAAGTAAAAACCAAACAAGCAACATTACATCATGCATAATCATAGCACACTTAACCTTTGGGGATTGGCTCATTGACTAGGGTCTGCCAATAGCAGGCTTCTATCCTGAAATCAATAACAATCATCCCACCCATATCGTCAACAAAATGTTGAGAGAGCGATGTCATGAGTTAACATGTTGAGTGATTGATTGGTGCATCGTTTATTAAGATATGGTACCCTTGGACACCCAAGCCTTGACCTTAGAATGACATTATATGATTTGACGGTTCCTTTTATGTGCTTATGTGACTACATGAATATGTGCTTCGTGTCTAATCTAACTAATTCAAACTTTTTACCTCGAGATATAATAAAAAAAAATCGCAAAAATTATGGTTCGACAAAGAAAAAAAAAATTTATCGTTCCTTTTGCGTTTTCGGAAAAAAAGAAAAATGTTGAACCTACCGGGTGGCACGCACAACTGTCAAAGTTGCGCGCGCCCTCCAAGCACATGTGAAAAAGTTGCGCGCGGCACCTCCGTGCAACTCTGTGTCTTGCATGCGCCCACTGTTCAACGTTAATTTTGACTCGTTACGAGCAATATCATACGGAGAAAACGATATTACCGCTTCAAGGTTAATCGTTTAGTAGGTGCTTAAAGTATCACTTTGGCTAACAACGTTGTCTAACTTAGTTAACTTTACTTTGACCGTTGTTTTCGTTTTTTCAAAAAAAAAAATCGAAAAAATGTTTTTATCGTTCCTTTTGCGTTTTTGAAAAAAAAAAAATTCAAAACGCATGTGGTAGATGCTACTCTTGAAGATGCACTTTCTACCTTAGCGCAAGACGGAAAATTGCGCACGATACTATTTTTTATTACAATGATTCGTTTACGTACTTTATAATCGAACTAATTACATTACTTTTTATGAGATTCGTCATTAGAAGTTCGCATCCCTTAATAGGACGTCATCAATATGTTTATTCTTAAACGGGCCTATTTCGTGTTCATCATGTTTTAGTTGTAATTGATCAACCTTGATTTAAGAGTATAATTTACATCTTCTATGGTTTAAAAAGAAAATCCCAAGAACCTTACTTGGGATGTTTGCCTCACACACACACAAAAAAAAAAAAAAAAGAAAAAAAAAACAGAGAAATAGAACGGAAAAAAAAAATGTTCTTGTAAAAAAAAGTATGATACAAAAAAAAACATTATTATAATTCTCAAAAAAAAAAAAAGATAATAAATGATAAACGGACAAAATGATTTAATTATTTCTTGGATTTTACATTCGGATGCCATCATTCTTTTTAAGAAAATAGTAAAATATTATCCTTTAAAGATGAGCAATATGAAAATCATAATTGAAAAAAAAAATGATATAGATCTCTATTGCAATCTAAGTGATCAACAAATACCATATAAAATTTGATCATTTTAAGTAGTGTGTTCGGGTCGATTAATATATCTAAAAAATTGATGAGCATTTTCAATCCAACTTTCTTGTCTTTCTCTTCTACCTTTTTCGAAAACAATTCATTTGAAGTAAAATTCTTATATGATTACCTTGTTGAAGTCAACACAAATCATAATGTTCCATTAATGATTGTTCGTGAATTTTTTTGACATTTTGCAACAACAAACTTGCTTAAAGTGAATTCGTATTTCAAGGATTAAAAAAAAAAAAGAAATAAAACAATCATATTGATTTTGATTCATTGTTTGAATGCTTGGCAAAAAATGTTTAAGTGAACGCGCTCAATTTCTCGTGATACACATTACTAGATCGATCATCTTCCACATTTGCATACTAGTCCAATCATGGATGACAAAGCAGCATTGGAGAAACTTAGAGAGGGACTCCAAAACCTAAGGGCCCTACGAGAAGAAGAAGCCCAAATGAAGTCTCATAAAAAAGCAGAAAAGTTTAAAGTAAGAGCAGAGAAAGAAAAAATAAAATATCCCGCAAGAAAAAAAAGAGCCGGAAGACTAGAGACCTTGGAGAAACTTGTCCTTCAAGCTATCTCAGGGACTAAGTACTTCAATTATGAGCTTGCACCACAACCTAGTGGCAAGACTCTTCCAAAAAAGTTCTTGACTACGGATTTACCAACCTTTAAGGTTACAGACAATCCTAGTTCTCACTTAATGAGCTTTATTGGAATTATAGCATTGAAAGGGGTTGAGCAAAGTCTATATGCATGTAATTTTCTACTTTAATTGGACCCAACTGCTAGATCATGGTTTTATAACCTCGATGCATAACAAATTTCTACTTGGAGTGACGTTGTAAAAGCGTTGTCAACCCAATATGGAAATAACATCGAGCTCACAACTACCTTGTGCGATCTTGAATTGCTTAAGCAAGGGGGAGAAGAAGGCTTCATTGGCCTGTTTTCCAGATGGCGATCAAAGGTTTCTCTTCTTTCACAAAGACCTCCGGATCATGAACTTATCCCAAAGTTCATAGACAATATGTCTCCACCATACAAGTGCCACTTACAATACCTTAGTTTAGACACATTTCAAAAGGTCTTTACTGTGGGAACATTAATTGAAAGGGACTTGATAAATGAAACCATGAATCATATAGATGGACTTGATTTTTTAGAGAGGATTTCACCTATGTTGGAAACGGACAAAGCTCGAAGATACAATCTCAAGAAGTTGTCAACAATTTAAGATGTAGCACCCTAGGTCTTGTTTTGTTTCTTTCCTTTGTTTTTTTTTATGATATACTAAGAGATTCATGATGTCGAATCTACTTATTTTGTACTCTGATTAATTAATAAATAAATAATATATTTTCAAGTACGTTTATCTTGTTATCTTTTCAATCTCTTTATTATTATTGACTCGAATTAAATAAAACGTATACATACAAACATGCAATATCAAAAGGCATACATACTCAACACTTTAAGAATCTTGATGAGCTTTGGCTTACAAGATGTATTGAATGAAAAGAGGCACATCTTAGGCCCACAAAGAAAGGATATGATTATTTCACCAACACAGGAGGCAACTTGAAACTCCACAAATATAATCCCATGTTCTTAACCTTAGAAAAAAACCATCTTTTTAGCAGTCCTTTTTTAGCCTCGTCAGTTAAGCCTTAGTTATTCAACCTACATTATTCCATACCTTGGGATGGGAATGGTGCAAAGAGATACAAATAGGAAATTGGGGGAACGAAACATAAGAAGGGGACACAAAGTTAGTCTAAACCCAAAAAGAAAGATCAAATGAAAAAGAAAAAAAAAATCATTCTAAACCCAAAACAAAACTTGTCAAACCAAAAAGAGAGAAAAAAATAAACAAAAGAGAGATGACAAGGAAAAGGCACCTAATGTTGGAAGTTGCCACACAAAGCAGAAAGGTTTAAATTTGAGAAGCACAAAAGGGATTTTGGGAATATACTTGAGCCTGTCCATTCTTCATAACAACAAGCCTAGCCACATTACAACCTTGGAAAGGCCCTCCTTGATGTAGACAATGACCATATACCAAAATCATCTTTCCATGAAAATATGGCCAATCTTAGGCCTTTGCACATATGGACCTACTATTGAGTAGTCATGCCCATATATTAAATGCATGAAGTGTTGAGTTATGATTACAAGATCATATAAAAAAATTCAAATGATTTGGATGATTTTATAGCCATTAGCTTGATTACATCATGTTAGTAAAGCAATAGAATCAAACTAAATTCGATGCTTTTCATATATTTTGCCAAAGAAAAATGAGATGATTATCACTTTAAAAAAAAACAACCATCTTATTTTCTTTTGATAGTAAGGCTATTTATTACCAAGGTAATTTAGGTTCTATATACATTTCATAGAAAGAAAAAGAGTTAATACAATTAATTAATTTGATATAGATAGCCTCGACATCAACTTATATATGTCTTTTACAACTCTTGAGAATTGGCCTTTTCACTTGTCATGAGCAACTAAAATGTCTGCCGACGTGGGATATCTCCATCTTCTCTAAGCGAGGAACATTGATTGAACATGATTGCTACATGAAAAAAATGATTTTTATCGCTATCACACGTATACCTCACTACAAAGTTATCATGATAATTCAAATATTAAGTCAGTAATCCTTACTTTTCGAAAACATGTCCAATTCTCTTTCTTTATTCTTCTATGGGAAAGTTGGATTGCTCTTCCTTTTTATACAAATCCGTCTTTTTTGTTCATGTCTTTTGATAGGTAGTAAGTCAGGATGATCCCTCCCATTTGGGCAACTAAAATACTCAAAAAATAGTATAATGTTTTTGCTCTTGGCCTCAAATTGGGGGATTAAAAAAGCCAGGACATCCCCACTTCTCTCTATTTAAAGATTTGAACACACTATTTATGCTGCGAGATCAATTTTATGCAAAGCTTATTACAAACCATCTTAATAACTTAAATGACAAAGGGAAGAATACCACTTCCTATTAGTTGACCAAGATAATTAATTATGTTACTTGATCAAACAATTTGTGATATACATATGCAATATTCCACAAACTGAAAAAACAAGTCTTAGGGATTTAAATAAACATGAGAAACATCCCCTAGCATATGTATACATGAATTCCAAAAGCCACCTAAGTCTACACTTGGGGGCTTCAAATTAAAAATATAGGTCTCACCTTAACTTTCATTTTAAAATGAGACCATATTTTAGAAAGTGATTCAAATTATTTTATAAATTATTCTAACACTTCACCAAACCTAGGTTTGATAAACATTCATTTTCAAACTACGTTGTTTATTTAATTGAAAGAACTTCACTTTCAATTAAAAAAAATATGACAATGATGACAAGCAGAAAAACATAAACAAAATCAGATATACGAAAGTTTGCTCACATTTTCATATCTTTGTTGAAATAAGTAGCAAATTACAACTTATCTTCATCAATCTTGGACAAAAAAGTCACACTCAATTACGAGCTAGACTTTTCTTTCCATTTTGGGTCCGGTTTTGAAAATAATATAATTATTGGACCCCTTTTCAAATTTTGAATTCTAGTTCGAAACAACATGTTTCTAATAAAAATAGTATTCAAAATTTCCTTTCTAAATTTTTGTTTTCTCAAATAAATAAATTTTCCGATTCTCAATAACGGTTTGGATGATACATGTATATATATAAATATTTCCAAAAGGAATGAATTAAGATTCGACTTCTTCTTGAATCGAACTTGTTCTTGCTTAGTTCTCCTACAAATATTGGCTAAGGGATGGTCAACAAACCACCTGCAAGACCAAAATCAAAGATTGATAAGAACAAAGAAAATATTTGATGTTCTAAATCAAATTTGATAATAAAATCACCGCAATGATCTTTACAACCGTTTATACATTAGGTAAGATTACTAAACCTTAAACACAATATAATTGTTTTGGTTTATAAACAAGCAAAGAACTAACTTTCTTTCTTGAACATGACTTTAACTAAAATGCAAAAGCTATGTTATTGTCCTAAATATCTCAAAACAAAAATAGGAAATCTACATAGGTCCATCTCAGTATCATATGAATGCCCTAAACAATAGCAAGTCATTAGAAGTACCCCGAATTGGAGGCTCCAAGACTTGTGAAATAGCAAGAATGCGCATAACGTGACACATGGGGGCTCCAATATCCACTAAAAAATAAAATAAAATGAGATATTTATGCCATTTGAGCTACTTTCGGGAATCGCTTAAGCTACAAAGATCTCGAGCCTTACAATTTTCAAATGCATCACAATGATTTAATAATCATTTTGTTCCTTTGAAACTAAGTTTGCAATTGAACTTGGCTATTAAACATGTTACATATTCAAGCCATTTTCAAGTTCAACTTCAAAAACTAATCTTAGTGCATAATTGTTGTTTCGATACTTCAATTTTTTCTAAAGGTTAGAGAGTATGACTGGTATAGGGCAAAGAAACAAAATCATGATACATACTTGCTCATATGAAAGTTTAGTACTCAATCATTCATCATAAAAATTGTATCAAGACACTTTATTAACATAAGACAAACAATTTCATGAGTTAGAATGTAAACAAAAGACTCCTAAATTCTAAATTAAGGAGTCTTAATTTAAAATTATTCTCCATTGTTGCACACATTGGAATTTCGCAAGAAGGATAACATCTTCTTTCTCGAGCTTCAAGACAGTGACAAAATTTGAACTCAAAAAAGAAGAACTTAAAATTAGCAAGAATAGACAAAAAATTTGAACAACATTTTATTTTTTCCTCTCACTTGTTCTAATGAATGACCAATATTACCAGACTTAGCAAATTTCCTTTGTTAAAAGTATGAATGGTCAAAAACAATTTAAACACACTAGTTTAATCGTTTCCAAGATCGTAGTTGTTATCATAATAAGAAGAAAAACAGGATTTTTAGACCCATTTCAAGCAACATGAAAGGGTCTAATTATTGACAACAAGCAAATCATCGAAGTCACCCAACACTGGGGGCTACAACATTTGAAAATTTAAAATGGGGGCTTACGAACCTGAAATATAACCAAGCTACCACTACCACAAAAATGGAAGCTAGCATTATACAGAGCGCCTATGTAAGATAAGCGTTTTGCAGGTTAAAACTTATAGAGTGCTTGTCTAAGTCAACAGCTCTATATGATATATTCAAATATAACACTATATGATATAGATCTCCCCTTACAGATAATAGTTCTATAAGTATAATTTATTGAAAAAAAAGAAAAAAATTTTGTTAATTCCATTTCCACGGCACTATAACAGTCTAACTCTACTTCATTCATTCCCTCCTAGCCGCCACTTCCCTCATTTCCTTCTCTCCTCTAACTTCACCCTTCCTCCTCTAATCCTAACCCTTCTCTCCTCTAACTTCATCCCTAAATTACCAATCATTTCTCTCCCTACAATGCACACACACAACAACGACCCATTATACCACCATCACTCCCCTACTTTCAAACTCTAACTCCGATGCGGTTTAGGTCGCGAAAGTCCGATCGTGATGATTTTTGGGTTGTATTGTCGCAATCGTGATATATCTGGGTGGTTTGTGTGACGCCCTTGGTTCTATTGAACCGTTAAATATCTGTTTTACCCTGTATTGGGCGCAAGTTGTTGCGGGTTAATGGGTATTAGGCTTTACCGAGCTGGGCGGTGGATGCAAACGGTGGTGTTCCTTCTCTTTCCTCTCAAACTATCCCTCGTCATTCATCAATTCGTGTTGTAGGTGGTGTTCATATGGTGCTAGAATTTCGATTCAAGTTTTTGATTTTGTTCTAATTTAAAATTTTGATTTTAATTTTAATTAAAATGTGGTTTTAATTCTCAATTTTTTAATTTTAGATCTCAAATTTCTAATTTTTCGCTTTAGATTTGGTTTTAAATTTCAATTATATAAGATCTAAGATTCCTGATTTTCATTTTACAACTTCAATTATATTAGATCAAGTGAGATGTTTGATCAAATTTGTGGGTTTTGACATTTGATGTATATATATATGAACACTTGTATTACCGTCATTAAATCTAGGTTGGTTGAACCGTTGAAATGAATTGTTCCTGTCATAATTCTTATTTTCATCTCGATTTTCATGTAATATTTCCTTATCAGTTGATTTATATGTTATAATTTTTATTAAGTTCTGATTTTTCATCTTTGAATTGCGGGTGTGTGGTGCATGTTCTCTAATTTTGTTCGCTTAATGGAAGGTGGTTGAGGTTGGTGGAAGGAAAGCGCTGCTGGGTGGATGATTGCGGTGGTTTTCGATTTTGGAGGCATATTCATATTGGTAAACTTCTAGAGTAGTTGTTAGAACATTGATAATTAATTAGTTATGTCAAAAGCCTTGTACAATAATTTTTTTTATTGTATTTTAATTTTTGTACAAATAAAATGTTATTGTTAGGGTGTTTTAGTTATTAGCTATGAATTATTATTATTATTATTATTATATAATATTTTTATTAAAAAAGTGAGGAATAGAGAGAGCCTATCTATGATAGGCGTTCTGTTTGTATGTAGCTAGAGAGCGCCTACGCGAAGATGGGCGCTCTATTTTCCTAGCTTTTTTTTATTGACTTTTTATATAAAATATGAAATGCCTATCTTAGATAGGCGCCATGTATGGTATTAGATATAGATCGCCTCAAAGAGGCGCTCAATAGACTTTATAGGGTACCCCCTCCGAAAAGCGCCCTACAGGCGATCTATATTGGTTGTTTTAGGCGATCTCTATTCCCTATTTTGTGGTAGTGTAACCAGTTCGATGATCTCTTTAAGAATTTCCTAAACTAACTAGTTTTGTGCAAATCTTGAAATGACAGTTTTATAAGTGAATAATAATAACCATAAGTTATTTTATCATTGATAAAGCCAATTTTGCAATTTACGCATGAAAAAAAAAATATGAGTCGCAAGAACAAATTCATGCAATTATAAAAGTTCAAAATTTCATTTATAATTTTAATGCATAATTAAAAAAAATAAAGATCAATCACAAAGTCAAAATTAGAATGAACAAAAAAAAAAAAAAAAAAAAAACACACACACACACATGTATGCTTGACATGCTCATACAGGATCAATACTTTATCATTTCACATGAAATTTGTTGCAATATATTGTTAAACATGTCACAACAACAAACAAACAAATTCATGACAACAAATCAAATCGAAAACCCCAACTTTTGTTAGGATTCTTCATTCCATTTGTCCATTTTATTGACCAAGAACAAAGTCTGGTAGAATAAAAAGAGAAAGATTTACTTTCCTTAGCTTCAAACGATAACCAAAAATGGAAGAGATCAAAATTGGAGAAAGAGGAGAAGAAAAAAATGAGCTGCAGATCGCGGTTATCCAACTATTTTACTAATTCAAATGTTGCGCGCAACTCATCAAGTTACGCGTGGCATCCCAGCGCAACATAGTTTCTTGCGCGCACCTGGCTAGCGCAACGTACTATGTTGCGCGCGGACACTGATCACTTAAAAGACCAGTACTCAGATTTCGATCCGTTTCGAATATTTCCAACGGTTTTGTATGTTGTTAATTAGACGTAATAACGCACGAATTATCGAAATCTTTTAAAATTGCTTTACATCTAGTAGTTTCTTTTCTTCTTTGATAGTTTTTGCATCATCCTGCATGCACACCGTGCATTGTGCCTTCCTAAGCATACGTTTTGGATGTTTTTCGTAAGAGTGTCTTAAGACGTTCCGTAGTGGTGCTTTACGTAAAAGTTTCCATAGACAGGTTTGTCATTTTACTGTACTGACGTTATAAATGTCCAGCTTTTATTCTTTTGTCACGTCCACAGCAAAAAGGAAGGCGTCATCATGCAGCGTAAAAATGTGAGGCATTATCATACAGCGTAAAATTTTATGGCTTAGGTGTTGCTTAAAATTTCACTTCTCCCTCAGCTTTGCGAGATCTACCTCTCGGAACTAAAAGGTAGAGAATTACTTTACTTTAGGCATTAGCTCACGAGTCGACAGGCGCGCCGAACCATTCAGGAACATACACTTCTTAAATGGAAGCAAATACGATAGTTAGTGAGCTTACTGGCTTACCGGACAGTTAGGGTGTCATCCACCCCCTGTATAAAGAGCGATGAGACGATGTCGCACCTATGTAGTCACGTGCCCCCAATCCTGAGACACGTATAATCATCTTTTGGACAAAACTACTGAGAGAGTTGTCGATTTTCTTCTCTCTCACTAGATTTGGATATATGCCTCCAGTCCTGAGACATGTATTTCTATCTTGTAGACATCGTGTATTGCGTTTTGACAAGAGAATTGTCAAGATTTCTATTCCGGCTGCGAAAGCCGAAATATTTAGGCTGCAAAAGATGAACGACTGTGAAAGCCGAAACATTCTTTTTATCATATTTTTAATTTATTAAAATCAGGCTAAAGTTTCAATGACATGATTGAAAGGAAATCATCCCCTTTACTCCTTTTTAAACCGATTTCTTCTCATGACATGACATCACCTAGAACACTTTTACTTGTGAAAGTGTTCTACATTTTCAAAGCATCAATCTAGATTCTTTAGCGCGTTAAGACATAGAAAATACTTTTTTAATCCTTAATAACTACTTGTTTCAAACACTTAGCGAATCAGGGATCGTTTCGACATCCTTAACAATTCTGAAAGATTCTCTATTCTTTGAGAACTATGAAAAATGAGTCTCGAATTTATTTCCTTGACTACTTTGATCATCATCTATTCTAGACTCGATTAAAGTGGGGGCTAACTCTAAACACCTACTTTTGGCCTCTTGTCCCGAAAGGAATTGCGATGATGTTACAAAAATCCGTTCTTCATGTTAGATCAAAGTTGAAGTGTTTATGGAATATGAAATGGATTATAAAAGTAAGTTTAAATCCATATTTGAGACTAACGTGCATTAGAGCCTTGTCCAATTAATAATTAGGCCTAAAACGTGTTCATACATGTTTAAACATGACTAATAACGGACCCAAATGCGTCAAATGCAATGATTGGATCCAATGGAACCTACATTGTTGAAAACCAAGCCAAACAGATAAACCAACCATCAAATTCCCATGCAAGGCCTATAAAGTTGGATATCCCTTTCAAAGAGAATTGCAATGGTATATAATAAGCCCAATTTTGATCCAAAACAAAGAAGTTACGATCAAAACACTAAGCCGGGCCCTAAAACCGACACCCTTTCACTCCAACGGTTATAATTTTTTATCCATAACATATTTTAACCTAATTCTAATGGAATTGGAAAGTAGACATTTAGAGCTTTCCAATTATATCTCACACGCCTTAATCCGACTCAGCAATCAATAGTTATGGAAGTTTTAAAAAATGTGTTTTCGTATAAGGCAAACCGCAAACCAGCGCAACTCAATAAGTTGCGCACGCGACTCATTAAGATGCGTGCGGCACCCAGCGCGAATCATAGACTTGCGCGCGCTACCTGACGCCGCGACTCTAAAACCCTAAACCTAGATTCCTACGCCTATAAATAGGGGTCTTTGTGCAACTCTAAACGGACAGAAAAATTAGAATTAAAACCCTAGTATTCTCAAAACTCTAATCTCTCAACTTCTCTTACTATCATACTACTTTTTCTTCTCTCTTCCCAAATACTTTCCAACCCTAATTGAATCCATTGAAGTCCTTGGAGGTAGGAAGAAGAAAGAAAGTCCATAAACACATTAAACGGAGATTTAACATAAAAGAAGAACGGTAATTCCAACGTGATTAATGCTTGTAAATAAAATCAAGTAACTTAGTTTTGGGTATCACGTTGCATATATTGTTTGGTGATGAAATTGAAAAAAAGGGAAGAGCTAGTAGAGACCGTACTAGGGCTAGAATAGCTTAAAGGGAACGCTATTTTAGTACCCTCGCTCCCAAACTCATTTCTTGTTTATGTAGACCAATTTAGGCATGGGTAAACTTTTGTGCTAAATATCCCATGAACTCCACATGAGATAAAGGCATGAACGAGGTTTACGGGTTTACCCAAAACTCATTGACGACTCATACTCATTTCTTACAAAAAAGCGTGATGATAGAATCAATTCTAATTCAAGGTCCCCCAAACAGTCAAGAATTCAGTCCTAATACACCCTAACAAGTGTAAAGTCCTACGCTTTTAAATGGTCATGGGCATCTAAGAAAGGACCCCCTACGATGGGATCACCCTCCTTACACCGCCAAAATGGGGTAGATTTCTCCATTTGTAGGACATTGGGTATCATTGTTGTTGTCCTAGGTTATCAACCTAGCTTATTATATTGCACTGTATTTACGGTGCCTCGGGATTTAGGGTTTTCAAGATGGTCATTTCCTTGATGCTAGGGGATGTCAGGCGTCAACCACTCATTAGTCCCATTGGGACCTCTCTTTGGGCGACACATGTTATCTTCTAATTAGTCCACGTGGCCTGAGTATTTTTACCCAAATCAGTACTTATTTAGAAGACCATAATTTTAAAAAGTTGTTAGTGGGGGTGAGTGTAGCAGGGCAACCTGTAAAAATCTCAAGACTCGGAGACTGAATTTGTTGCAACCAGTTTCTAAAAACCGGAACCGAAACTAGAACCTATTCAATAGGTTCCTAAAAATTTGGAACCGGAAACAGGGTACCTTGTTTTTCAAAGTAAGCTCAATACACTATAACAAAATTGGCCAAAGAGACTTGTCCAAATTAGTAAAAGAGACTGCCTTAGAGGCGGTCTCTAGCTAAGCGGTCTCTTCGGCTAAGAGACTACTTCTTTAGAGGCGGTCTAAAGCTTCAAAAGTTGAGACCTGTTATCTTAGAAAAGTTGTATCTTTGGGTGGTTGAAATACAAAAATTGTAGAAGCATAAGAGACCCTTTTTGTCAAAAAAGCGGTCTCGATCTCGTTTTAAAAATTGAGACCCATGAACTTACAAAAGCAGTCTCTTTTGTGAGTTAAATAGAGACCAATTATGTTAGATAGGCGGTCTCTTGCTACATTCTAATTTTTTTAAAAAATTACGAAAACAAATATACAATTTCATATTTCGTTCGAAAAAAATTCTACAATGTAAGGTACTACAATCTATTAATCTATAGTACATACTACATACGAAGTATTAACATATTCGATACTTCGTAATTTATAGTATGTATCAGATATTTTATCTATGTACTATAATCTTTTAATCTGTAATCATATAAAAAAAATTAACACTAAAAATGAACTATCATCCACTTGATTCATTGGAATGTTTCATCATCATCATCATCCGTTATCATCCTCGTCATCTTCATATCATATCTCCGTTAAAAATTAGCTCATAGATAACCTATAATAAGAGTGAACAATAATAAGGTTAGATTTGCACTAAATACAACCAACAAAAATTTAAGATTTACACTAAATAGAAGCTATAAGAAGTTAAATAAAATTGAATTCATAATACTAACAATGTACACATAAATAACGAAATAGAAAGGCTAAAAAAAATAACAAAAAAAAAATTCAGAAATTACCCATTTTGTATTCACAAATTATATCAAAAATTTACAATCGAAATAAATAGAAAAAATAAAACCAAAAAAAAAAAAAAACAAGTTTAAACCGGTAAGATCTAAAACAAAAATCAAAATGGAAATAAAAATGAAAACTATTTTTTGAAAATCGGAATCAAAACGCAAAATAAAAAATGAAGAATAAAAATCGAAAACGAAGGTTAAAAAATCTAAAAACGAAAATGAAAAAAGATCTAAATAATTATTTTAAAATTATCAAAATTGAAAACCAAAAGCAAACAAGAAATTAGATAAATAGATCTTAATAAAATTTTATGAAAACAGTATTAGAATAACATAAAATGAAAACAAAAAACAAAAACAATATGCTAAACAAGGCCAACCTTGACCAAGAAATCGAGCAACTTGACCAACCCACTCATAATCAAGACGGCCTAAATAATCATTATTAGCAGTAATAACATGAAACATTTACCCATCAAAGCATTGAGATAGGCTGATAATATGGCAAAATGAGAATCAACCCTCCCTTGACCCATAAATCTACAATTTTTACTTCATTTTAGCGAGATCTAAAATAAAAAATAAATTAAAATTAAGGGTATGAAAAAACAATTTAAGTAATAAAATGAAGCAGTTTTAATATTAGGCGTATGAAAAAAAAAAAAAAAACCTATTCTTAGGCGTTGTTCACTTTACCTTAAAAAAAATAATATTAAGTAAAAATACTTTTAATTCTGTAAAAATGAGTTCAGTTCAATTAAAATAATGTCTGTTTAGTATAAATAAGTTAAGTTCAACAAAATTAGATATTCTTAATGAAGAATTATAATAAAAAATCAGTAAAAATAATTTCAATTCAGCAAAATAATTTCAGTTCAGTAAAATTAATTTAAGTTCAGTAAAAATAATTCAAGTTCAGCAAATATAATTTTGTTTCAGTAAAAATAATTTCAGTTCAGCATAAATAAGTTGAAGTGAACTGTAGGGAATATTTCAAGTCATCCCACACTTGAGCCCCACTGTGATCATACACTTAAGCATGGTGGCGTCCAAAGTGGGGGAAGCTAAAGTAAAAGAGTCGCCAACAAGTTTTAGAAACTTGTAAACCGTTCAAAGGGTGAAGGTTACACCCCTTAACGATCCACGATATCATTAACTCCATGAATGGAAGTTCGGAGATGAAGGTACAAATCCAACCTAAAATAGATTGAACCTGCCCTAAAAATAGGCCTCTACTTTATTCTTCTTGTATTTATGTGTCCTTTCTGACTAACATATAATCAATATGTTTACCCTAAACTTGTTTATCTATGTTGGTTGAATATTAATGCAAAAATAAATCTATTATTGGCGATAACATGAATTATAATCATATTAACCCTAAACAAGATTATTAATTATTTTATTAAGCGTGATTACAAGTACAAATTCCCTTTAAACATGCATAAAAGGCGTGATCAAACAATAACAATAATATATCATATCAAGTAACATAATAAATCATAAAAATTATAAGCATAATCAAAATAACAATCATAATAATCATGTTAAAGCATAATAATAATAGCAAGATCCTAGGCATGATACTAACAAGATTAATAACAAACCCTAGCATGTCACTAAACATTAAAGATCCAAGCTTTAATCCTAACATGATATTAGGAAAGAAATAGGAAGCATCATAATAATATACATGATATTAGAAATTTTAGTTATTACCCTAAACATGATACTAGGAAGCAATAAAACATCCTAACATGATACTAGGAATCAACAAAACAATCTAAGCATGCTTTCTATATCAAAATAATAACAATTAAAGTAATTACTTAGTTTGATGCCTCATATATCTTTCTAATAACAAAATACACACGTTAGTAAATTCAAGGAAAATATTAAAACAGTAAAATTAAATTAAATAATTAAAATAGAGATTTGTGACCAAACCCTCAGAAATTATCAACCTTTCACGTCTAGTTTGATGCCTCGTATATCTTTCTAATAACAAAATACACACGTTAGTAAATTCAAGGAAAATATTAAAACAATAAAATTAAATTAAATAATTAAAATAGAGATTTGTGACCAAACCCTCAGAAATTATCAACCTTTCACGTGTAGGGAGAAGGCAACTTCAAACTTTGCTAGGTGTGTCTAAAGTTAATGTATGAATAATTTTGAGAGAGGGAAGGTTTAGAAAAAGAATAGAGAGAGAAGGAAAGCTTCTAGCTTTTAGAGAGAGAAAGAGAGAGATGATTGTTGTTAATGATTAAAAAGGGGAGATGCGTCCCCTATTTATAGAAATATAGCGCGGAAATAAAAAGAGAAGAATTCTAGACAGTCCTATTCGGAATAAAATATCTCTTGTCGCCAACGACAGGAGCAGCGCCAGACGACAAGCTCGTCGCCAGGCGACAGAGCTGACGTTTGGCGCTGGGATAACTTTTTTACAGATTTTGTTTTTATCATATTATTTGATCTATAAGTCTAAATAAGTCATATAATATGTAGTTGGAAATCTCTTGAAGTCTAATTTCTAACCCAATTAAAATTAGATCATAGAATTTTGTAGCTAAAAAGATATGGCCGAAATAGTGGAAGGGTGTCAGTTTTACATAGAGTTTCGTATTCCATTCATATCTTTTTCGTTATACCTCGAAATTAATATATAATGTATCATTGGAAAGATAATTTCAAGATCTATCCAACCATATAATATTTGGATAAAGATTATGAGGCACAAAAATAATATTTGACTGTCTTTGAACATCTTAAAATTCGAATAGAATTAGGATTTTAAAAAAGGAAAGTTTTATTCAATTTCAAACTCTTTGATTTATCTTTTCAAAAAGGATAATAAAGATCTTTTAGAAACTTATAGAAGTTTCTAGTAAATCCTTATTTTTTTAGGAATAGGATAAAACCTTTGGACCCTCCACATGATCATTGGGTTGTAGGTAAAATCCGGTTTGGGCCCAGTTTAGTATTTTTGCCATAACTTCTTCATTAATCATCGAAATTGGGCTTATAATATATCGTTGGAAAATTATTTTCAAGCCCCATTTAACTATACTATTATTGGACTCATATCATGGACAAAACTAAACTAGAATGAACGTTTTTCATAAATAGGGTAAGAAAAGAAATATTTTCAAAAACAGATAGAAGAGATTTTTTAATAAAAACATGCTCATCACTAGACTTTTCACACTTTCGCTTTGTTCGATAGAAAATGACATGAAAGGTATTCATCACTGGGTTAAGTTTTTGGGAGACACATTTGGGTGTCTACATGAACGGGGCCTTAGTGATAAACAATGATATATCATCGAATTGGAAGCGAGTCGTTTGTGAAGCCACCAAATGGCAGGTACTCTTCCTTGAATGTCCATTCTTTCTAGAAGACGACTCAGAAAATCGAGAAGAGAAGCTCGAATGCCATTAAAGGTACTTCTGAAGCTCCATTGGTTTGTCTATGGAGACGAATTGGAAGACGAAGGGAATTTATATAGTACCAAGGTTGAAGAAAATGATAAACATAAAAAATTTAGGTTTAAAGTATGAAGAAAAGATGAATTGAAACAAGAAATGGAGGAATTGAATTGAAATTGAAAGTTGAAAGAAATGTTTCACAAAGAGAAAGAATAAGGATTTGAGGTAAGAGGAGAAGAGAGAGGGAGAGGAGGCTTATTGAAGAGATGCAGTCATTGAGTCGGATTGAAGAAAAAAATTTGGGGGAGAGGTTTTAGGGTTTTGGTATATTTAATTTATGGAAATAAGGGAGACCAGTTAAGCATCATCATAGGTCTCTCAAAAACATATACTAGTAAATAATAAAAGAGAGACCGATTATGTAAAAACACAGGTCTCTTCTTTTTAATTTAAAAAAAAAAAAAAAAAATCTAGAGATACCCGTTATCTCTAAGAAAGGGTCTTTGTTTTTTTTTTTCCTTTTTTTAGAATACTACCAATGAGACCGGTTGTTTGTAATGTTGGGTCTCTTAAAACAGAGAGATTGCTTATTTGATTTACGAGTCTCTTATTTCAGGTCACTTTGAGCATTTTTGTAGTAGTGATAATTACATAAAAAATTTAATAAAGTTAAAAAAAATGAATGTTTACAATAAAAGCTTACAACTTTAATGCAGTACAACCAATATAACAAAACAACATTGATTGTCTAGAATTTTTAATACAATATTATAAATACTTGTTTTATTATTATTAATTAAACCTTGTTAGAGTAAGATGAAAAATTAATAAGAGGAGGAAGAGAGGTAGGTGATGGCGTTTATACAATTTTGATATAAGGCTTTATATTTTGGCTTAATGTACTAATATTTTGATATAAAGCTAGATATTAGTACATGTTCCCTATAGGGTACACAAAACCAGAATCTATATGGGTGCCTTCTAGGTTCCGAGTGTAAAATTTTAAACCTGGAGTCAGAATCTATTGCAAAGAGTTTCCAATTTTATTACTCGTACTTGGAACCTAATCAACTGGTTTCTGGTTTTAAACCTACGGTTCCGAACAGGTTCAGATTCCATATCAAGGTACCCTAAATTTTTAGTCACCCCTAGTTTTTTTTTTTTTTTTTTTTTTTTTTTTTTTTTTTACTGTAGAACTTAAAAACAAACACATAGCAAACAAACTAAAAACGAAAGCAAAGCAAATCACGTCGACGCGTCATCCCTGCTAAACAGTGAGCCTACGCAACCGTAGACCTTGGAACCTTTTGAATATGACACACAACCAAAGCCCCAATAACTTCCAAAATCTCTTGTTCAATCCAATGCACAAAAATATCCTTGGGAACCTGAGAACGAAACAAATCTACCACCGAAGAACAATCAATAAGAATCTATAAAGAAGAATACCCATGCTGCCTGGCATGGCGTAAAGCAAACAGGCAAGCCATCTGTTCAGATTGGAACGCAGAATCAGAGCTACAAGCTTGCCCCCCACCCCCAATCTAATTAAGAATACCCATCCAATAACCGCATTATGACTATCAGAACTCCAGGCCCCATCAAACGTAAGACTGATAGTACAAGCATCTGAAGCATTCCCTCGAAGAACTGCGGAAGACATATATACAGTATAAGAAAATCAAGGAGGAAACTCAATAGTAATATCATATCTAAACGACCTAGCCTCGAAACACCTATCCACCGAACTAGAAGCTAGATCAGAAATCGATTCAGGAGAATAAAGCGCAGATCAATAGTTTCAAGTAAGGCAGAGGGCCCATAACAAACTAAAAAAAATGATCTAGCATTAACTAGTCCTTATCATGAATAAACCTAGAAAGAATCTCAGGAAACCACTTTTCAAAGGACTGATCTTGGGATATATTAAAGGTCGATCCACAAGTGTGGTCCTCCCCTTAAACTCCAAGTAAAAGGACAATCTCAGAAAAGATGAGAAAGATTCTTCACCTCCTGATGAAAGAACTCACATTTAGATTCCACAGGAAAACCCTTCTGAGCAAGTAACAAAGCAGAAGGCAACACATTATGGATAATCTTCCAAGCAAACATTTTCCACTTCAGAAGTAAAGGCGAAGCCCAGAAATGTCTCCACCAACTTGTGTCAAGAACCAAAGGTGACCGCTGATCACCATTCTCATAACACAAGGAGCACACATACGCAGTCTTCGTGGAGATCATCCCATCCCTAGTAAATTTCTAATAAACAAAATCATATCGATTCTTTCCTTTGGTCGTTCAAGTCCCAAAATAATGCCAGTCGTACGAGGAAGAAACAACCGATGAATCATACCTGTATTCCATGCGTTCGAACGCACATTAATTAGATCAGAAATAAAGGATAGGGCACCCATCTTGTTCACTGAATCCTTAAATTGAACCTAAATCGCAGGCACCCAACTATGATAAAGAATAATAATGTTGGTACCAGATCCCACCTTCCACATCAAACCATGACGAAGGGTATGAAAACCCTGTAATACACTACGACAACCCCAAGATGGCCTGACCGTCTTGACCGTACCATGAGAAGCCAACAAAGAAAGATACTTTGCTCGATACACCTTAGAAACAAGAAGCTGAGAACTATGCATAAGCCGCCAAGATTGCTTAGCAAGGAGAGCAACATTAAAGCAACTAAATTTTCGAGGTAAATAAATAGCAGATGAAGGAGATAACTCTACTCCTTTAGAGGAAGGAGAAGAACGCCACCAAAAACGAGCTAGTAGATTATCAAGCCTATCACAAAACGTAGAAGGCATTTTGAACACCGAGAGGATATGGTTGACGGAAGCAACACAAATAAAATTGATAATAACCAACTTTGCAACCGCTGAAAGGCGCAAGGAAGCAAAAGATGAAAGGCGTTGAATAATTTTATCAATTATAGGATGGAAATCCTAACATTTTCCCCTGCCCATATCAACCGGCATACCTAGATAAGTACCTAAAGAGCTCCGAGAATCCATACGCAACACAGAAGCCAAATAATCCCTATAATCTGATGGAGTATTAAAACTGAACTTCACAAACGATTCTTAAAAATTATCCATTTGGCCTGAGGCACAACAGAATTTATTAATGACAGCCATCAAATTGTCGTAAGAAGAAGGCGAAACTCGGAAGAAAAGCAACGCATCATCAACAAAGAAGAGCTGGGAGACAGGCGGGGCCTTACGGGAAATCTGCAGCCCTCGAATTAATCCAGAAGCCTTTGCCCGCCTAATCGTTAGAGAAAAAATCTCCATACAAAGGACAAAAAGATACGGGGAAAGAGGATCCCCCTATCTGAGACCGTAGCGAGGATGTAAAGTCTTGGACGGACAACCATTAACCAAGATTTGGTATGAAACTGTTGTAACACACTGCTGAATTGTATGAACCCAATATGGAGGGAAACCAAAAGCCCTTAAAACTTGCCACAAGAATTCCCAATTAACCCTAGCATAAGCCTTATTCATGTCCAACTTAAGGGCTGCTGAGCCAAGTTTAGAAGTCGAGGAATTCATATAGGAAAGAAGCTCATGAGCAAGCAGATTGTTGTTCGACATTAACCTGCCAGGCACAACGGCACTTTGAAATCCTTAAATCAAAGAAGACAAAAATCTTCGAAGGCGATTTGTTAAACATTTAGCAATACATTTATAAAGGACATTGTAGAGACCAATAGGACGGAACTGAGAAGGCTCCTCTAGGTGGTCCACCTTAGGCAGTAAAATAAAAAAATTACGATTCCATTCCTTAAGAAGATAACCATGGGCAAAAAAGAAGTGAATGGCCTCTATCACCGAGGCACCAGCCACTGACCAATGGATCTTAAAGAAGGTTGTCGTATACCCATTCGGACCTGGAGATTTGTCATTACCAATATGGAACATAACATCTTTGATATCCATATCTAAAAAAGGTAACATAAGCTCCTAACAAGAAGAGGAAGAAAGAGTAGGAAGGTGTAAATCTTCCCACTCTAAGACCGGAATTCTAACGGAAAGGGCATGACATTGGTAAAGGTTCGAGAAATGATCAGTTAACATCTGCAAGATCCCAGCCGGATCTGATACCCAATTACCCAAAACATCTTTCAAGATGATAATCTCTTGCGTTGTTTACGAGGCTGCACCGAAGCAAACAAAACCCGAGTTGGCGTCTTTCCCAATGCAACCCATTTCACCTTAGCTCGCTGATTCTAATAAAGAAATTCAACTTGGGCTTGAACCAGAACTTCCTTTCTTGCGGAAATAAATCTCATACGATTTGACTTAGTTTCCAAAGTACCGGATAAAGAGCAAATGGAAGTCTCTATCTTCCTCCAATCAATACCCCACAATTTCTTATGAACAACACCCCTAGTTGTTAGTGATCCATTACCATTTTCTTAAAACCTTCCCAATTGTTAAAAGAAATGGATATAGCCATCTATCCTAAAGAAGTAAAAGAGCAACTACTAGTGTTATTTTTACTGAACGTACATAATTTTTACTAAATTGAAATAAATTTTACGAATTAACAATTTATTTAGAGGAAATACAAGTTAATAACTGATATCAACTTGGATTGTTGATATCAGGGGCATTACCGTCATTTACACAATTAAATAAAGGGTACGAAAGTCCTGGAAATTAAAAAAAGTAATATCCCGTTGAAGACGCTCCGTTGCAGAATTGAGGAGCGAATTGACAAAGTTAACTCCACGTTAACCCAATTTATTCCTCCTTCCCCAATTGATTCCCCCTTTCCACCCACCATCCACCTTTATATATACTAGGATGATAATGATTATCCTAGTAAATCTAAATATATTCACCAAATCTAAATATATTATCCACCTTATAGTGTAATATCATTATTAATAATAAACAATATAGTAGTTTGGATAATCATTATTAATACTAAACAAGGAAACAATTATTATCCTAGTAAATCTAAATATATTCACCAAATCTGAGGATATTTCCTAAATATATCCTAATACTAAACAATCAAATTTAATTAGCAAATTAAACAATTATAATTAAACTAGCAATCTGTGTCATCGCCCGGGCCACACACTAGTTAAAGTTAATAAAATTGTCTAAAATGAATTTTCTAAACCTATTGCCGATCAGGGTGATAACCAATAAATAAATAAATAAATAGAAAGGAGTATATCTAGACGACAATTATAAAGTTGTTAGCTAGAGCTACACTACCATCAATCATTCTTGAAAAAATTGCAAAAAGAAATGGATTCACCCATATACGCTAAGGAAGAAACAAAAGAGCAACTACTAGAGGCACAAGCTCATATATGGAGTCATGTTTTCTACTTTCTCAAATCCATGGCCTTAAAATGTGCAATTCAACTAGGCATTCCAGACACCATTCATAAACATGCCAAACCAATGACTCTGAAAGAGCTTGCCAATTCTCTTCCTATCCTCCCTAACAAAGTTACTTCTCTTTCGCGCTTGATGCGCCTTCTTGTATCCTCCAAATTCTTCTCTATGAAGACTTTAGCCAACGGCGAAGAAGGATTCACTCTTAATTTGAGCTCCCAGCTTCTGTTGAAAAATCACCCTCTTTCACAAGCTCCCTTTGTTGTTGGAATCCTTGATCCAAGGCTTACAGATTCATCTCATCATATAAGTAGTTGGTTCAAAAACGAGGGTGAATCTCCTTTCCATATTGCTCATGGGAAGAGTATTTGGGATTTAGCTGGCCAAGATTCGGAATTTAATGATATCTTGAACAAAGCCATGGAAAGTGACTCTTTGTTTGCTACAAGCTTGTTGGTCACCAACAATGTTTTTAAAGGCTTGCTTGAGGGAATCGAGTCGTTGATCGATGTCGGTGGTGGTAACGGGGCGACGGCTAAGGCCATTTTTGAGGCCTTCCCATGGTTGAAGTGCAGTGTACTTGATTTACCACAAGTAGTTGGTGGGTTACAAAGAGATGGTAGCAGCGTTAACTTTGTTGCTGGTGATATGTTTGAAGCTATCCCTCATGCAGATGCTGTCCTACTTAAGGTAAGATGACCTCATTTTTCTCTATTGAAATTAAAAATGAAAACAATTAGCTAATATTGAATTATTGATCATGCTTAGAATAACAATCAAAACTAATACGGAGTATATATTACTTTTCTAAATACAAAGTGGAAGTATATAACTATATATATTTGTTGTGGTTTATAGTCAAAGAGAACCAAGTAATATACTTTTATATGATTACTTTATTGTCACAAAGATTTGGAAATGTGACTTGCACTGTGTTGTAACTTGAAAGTGTTGTAAAGGATACCTTAATACCTTAGTACTTATTTTTTAAACCACCTTGGTATTTTATGCAAGGTTATTGGAAAAGATACCTTAATACCTTGACATATTAATATAGGCTCTGTATCATGATTAACGATTCTTATTGAACATGATTTTAATTTTATTGAACAAGGTTAAAACATTAACCAACTTATAATGGAAACCAATATAGATAACATAAAAAGAAATGACACATTTAGTACTTACATGTACTTAAATCTCCTTCACTATCTTTTCTGGTCTTTTATTGTCCCCGTTACCATGCTATTGACGGGACATGACTCACAATTCGTATGGGACCAACCTGTTTTAGCCTAATAAAGGTGATCATCTTTGAACCATCCAGTTATTGACCACATCCGGAGTAAACCCAACCCACACAATAACCAAGTAATACTTCATTTAGGATGTGTTTGAATTGAAGGATATGGAGGTAAATGAAGAGAAGAGAAATTGAGAGATGAAATATCTTTCATTTGGATAGCAAATGAGGAAGGAAGGAAATTGGAGGGTAGAGAAATGGAAGGATAAAATTGTAGGAAATTAATCCCTGCAACAATAGAGAAATTTGGAAGGAAAACTCACCATTTTTCCCTCACCTCCCTTTCCCTCCCCTTCTTTTCCTTCCCCTTTCTTTATCCAAACAAACTGTTACGGTGTGTTTGGATTGAAGGAAAAAAAGGTAAGAAAAATGAAGAGATGAGGTATCTTTCATTTGGATAACAAATAAGGAAGGAAGGAAATTGGAGGGGAGAGAAATAGAGGGGTAAAATTGTAGAAAATTGATCTCTTCAATAATGGAGAGATTTAGAAGGAAAACTCACCATTATTCCCTCCCCTCCTCTTCTCCTCTTTCCCCTTCTTTTCCTTCCCCTTTCTTTATCTAAACACACTGTTAGACAATTAGGAGTGCAACTTATCTTAGAAATATTTTAATAATAATACGACAAACTTTCAATTCCTACCCAATTAAGTCAAAAATTTGACACACTTTTCCCTAGCTCTCAAATTTCCAATTTTTAATGTTTAAAATTATTTCAGTAAATAGGAGACAAATAAAAAACATTGAGAATACATTCTTACTTATTTCCTTACATATTAGTTTATACATAGTATTATGTTTGTCAATTTATAAAGTTTTATTCATAAATATTATTATCTCGCATGATTATTTGTTTCTTATGTAAATATGAAAAAAAAAAAATATACTACCTTTGATACAATATGTACAATTTATAAACTTTTTATATCTTACAAATAATACTCAAATGTTATATAATAATATCTAACCGAGGTATTAGTTAAAATAGAGTTAATTAAATTATGTCAAATGTGATAATGTGTCAATTGGTTTGAAATACAGAAGCATGATTTGCTCAATCTAAAAAGTTTGCTTTACAACAATATGCAGTGGATATTGCATGATTGGAGCGATACAGATTGCATTAAAATATTGCTAAAATGCAAAGAGGCAATTCCCAACAAAAATCAAGGAGGTAAAGTGATAATCATTGACATAGTTGTGAATCCCCAAACCGACAATTACAAAGACTATGATGATGCTCAATTATTACTTGATATGGAGATGATGTCTGTCACTGGTGAGGGACAAGAACGAACTAAACAGGAATGGGAGAATATCTTCACTATTGCTGGTTTTAGTTACTATATTTTTCTTCCTATATTGGGTTTAAGATCAGCAATTGTGGTATATCCTTCATAAAATTGTATTTTTTGTATTGGTTTCTAGAAAGAGAGTTGTGGCCAAAATTACTGAATGGGTTTTTGTATTGTAATAAGCTTTTTATTATGAGCGTGTTTAAAAAGATTGTGTGTTTTTCACTTGGGTGAAGAAACAGTATGACCTACTTGTAGAAAAATGCTATTAGTAACTGGTAAAAATGACTTGTAGTAACTGGCATTGTTAGTTGTGGTTAAGCCATTGTTACTAGTAATAGCAAAAATAAGTAGAAACTTACTATTGTTAATTACTACTCCTTAATATTGTATTTTATGGGTATGATAAACTTATTAGTATGAGTTTATAAGTGTATTTAAATAGATCTTTGTAGTTTCATGTATTTTCGAAAATTTTTATGAAGTACGTAATGACTAATGATGTTTGAATCTCATGAACGGAGACACACCAAAGGCATCCAAATTTGTATATGCAAGGTTACCCTGTCCTTCATAAATCTAATAGACCAATGACGCATAATAAAGAATTATGAATCTAATTCTGATATGAGGGTACGAACTTCACCTTGAGTTGGTGTGCAAGCAGCTTGACCTCTGAATTCTGAAATATGACATATGAATTGTAATTCAAATGTTGAATATCATGCAAACAACAATAGAATCTTATTGCTAATTGTGTATATGAATTTAAACCACATGAGATTATATCATTTTAAATTTGTCGGTGATTTAAATTCGTCATTTTATATAATTTTATTATTACTAAGGTATGTATTACGGTCATTGAAGAGAAAATGATACAATTAAACATGAATTCTCTACATACTGTTAAATTTTGTCATGATATGAAAACAACTAATCCGAATAAGAAATAAGAGAGTTTTGGTCAACAAACAAGGCTAAAAAGATTCAATACTAAAATCAATTGATAATAGTAGGAGTATCTCTTCAAAGCTTATAAATGGGAAAAATCTCTCCTTTTTCTCCAACGTGGAACATTCACAAGTGGAGTACAACGGATTTCAACAAATCATAATGAGTTGTAACAGCTAGCAAATACCGTGAAATAGGCTTTGAAGAGCACTATGAGCAGCTTAAATCAACGTTGTACTTATTGCTGAAAAGATCAGCTTAGCTTGTTCAAGAACCATTACATTAGACCAACCACCAGGTCTCAAAAATTCAATACAACAAAATGTAGGACAGAACTCAAATCTATCCAACTATCCAAGACAAATTAAATTTTCATCACACACCCGGGTGTAGCATGCTCAATTGCTCATGGTACACCCACTTAGAATACAAGAGTTATATAAACACGGAAAGAATATCGTGTGCAAATACAAAGTACACGAGTGAAAAAAAAAAAAAAAAAAAATTCTCTTCTTAAGGTATTGATTTGTTATTTATATATTCCTTGATTTATGAAATTGTTTTATTATTTACATTCTATATTACTTTTGGTATATTAAATTTCATTTATTTGTTAAGAGGGGGAAATGAAGTTTTTATAGAGAGAGAAGCCAGGATAAATTTGAAATAAATTTTGAATTTCAAAGTGATTTAATGTTATTACGGAGTTGATTTTATCATTCCCATGAATCTTTTAATTGAAAGGTGTAATTGATAAATTCGTTGTTGAAGAGAAGTATTTTTCAATTTTATTTATTTTTTAATCTATCTTTTTGTTTTGGTAATATTTTCAAAGGTTGAAGATGATGTTCTTCATATTCTGATGAATTTTGTTTATCATTTTTTAAAAATGGAATTACATATGTTTTGGAGTCTAATCAATATGTTTTTGGAGTCCTAACTATATGTTCTTTATATTAAAAACAACGTTCTTCAAGGTATATAAATTAAGTATGTTCTTTATACTTGAATAATAATTAAGTTCTTAAATTTTGAATTTTTGAAATTTAAAAATGAAATTTTGAATTATTTTGGGTGAAAATAATTTTGGATAGAGAAATTCTTGATATCTAAATATTTTGACATGATTTGACATTAAATTTTTGGTAAAACTCAAATAGTAATTATCTTTTACCTTTTTTAAATACCATTTATCAGAAATTACTTTGTTCTTTATATTTTAGTGATATGTTCTTTTATAAATTCATGATGTTCTTTATAACTAGATACGATGTTCATTCCGCTTTAATTCAAGTGTACCATGCGCATATAGGGATGACAACGGGTCAGATCTGGATCGGGTCCGGATGGACCCGGATCCGGATCTAGATCCGTTTTTGTATATAGGATCCAGATCCGGCCCGGATCCGTTGGGTCTAGAAAATGAAAACCCAGATCCGGATCCGTCGGGTCCAAAACGGGTCCAATATATTTTGCCTAATTTTTTGCAATAATTTAATGTTTAGGTCTAAAAAATTATTTCAAACTTACGTTGTTGGTTATTAAGTTCAACCCCAAATTAACCAACTTATACACTCATATTTTGAATTTAAATTATAAACAACAAAAAAATACGATGTTACATATGAGCCAGTGAAAAAACAACGATGATGTATATAATATGAGCATCCAAAATCCATGACTTGAAAGAGTTAATCTTTATCAATACTAACATTATCAACATTTTTAATAAAGAAACAAACAATTATAGTTTTTTTTTAATAGGAAAAATAAAAAAACGGGTCCACGGATATGGATCCGAGTCTAGAACCCAGACCCAGATCCGTTTTGTCAACGGGACCCGGATCCGCCGAGTCTAAAATTTGAAGAGCCGGATCCATGAAAGATCCATGGATCCAGGTCGAGTCCAGATCCATTGCCATCCCTATGCGCATAGTACACGTGGCTGTATTTCATCATACACCCGGGTGTACCATGCTCAATTGCTCATGGTACACCCACTTAGAATACAAGAGTTATATAAATACGGAAAGAACATCGTATGCAAATACAAAGTACACGAGTGAAAAAAAAAAAGATTCTCTCCTTAAGGTATTGATTTGTTATTTATATTCCTTGATTTATGAAATTGATTTATTATCTACATTCTATATTACTTTTGGTAAATAGTATTTCATTTTTTTGTTAAGAGGGAGAAATAAAGTTTTTATAGAGAGAGAAGCCACGATAAATTTCGAATTTCAAAGTGATTTAATGTTATTACGGTCTTTACGGAGTTGATTTTATCATTCCCATGAATCTTTTAAATGAAAGGTGTAATTGACAAATTCGTTGTTAAAGAGAAGTATTTTTTTTTTTTTAATCTATTTTTCTGTTTTGGTAATATTTTCAAAGGTTGAAGATGATGTTCTTCATATTCTGATGAATGTTCTTTTGTTATTTTTTAAAATGGAATTAAATATGTTTTGGAGTCTAATCAATATGTTTTTTGAGTCTTAACTATATGTTCTTTATATTACAAACAATGTTCTTGAAGGTATATAAATTAAGTATGTTCTTTATACTTGAATAATAAGTTCATAAATTTTGAATTTTGAATTTTCGAAATTTGAAAATGAAATTTTGAATTATTTTTGAGTGAAAATAATTTTTTGAAATGATTTGACATTGAATTTTTAGTACAACTCAAATAGTAATTATCTTTTACCTTTCTAAATACCATTTATCAGAAATTACTTTGTTCTTTATATTTTAGTGATATGTTCTTTTATAAATTTATGATGTTCTTTATAACAACATATGATGTTCATTCCGCTTTAATCCAAGTGTACCATGTGTATATTATACCTGGGTGTATGAACTACTAATTGTAACATATGTGTCTTGTTATGATTGGTCAATGTTTTATTTATTTATAAAAGCCTAAATGTACTATACAAATATGTATAATTTTAACTACATGTATTTTTTTTTTTTTTTAAAAAAAAGCATGATTATATTTTTTTAAATCAATTTTTATCTTTTTAAAATAATTTTTGAAAATAAATTATAATTAAAATCTATATATATATATATATATATATATATATATATATATATATATTAACTAATACTAAAATAGAAAATTCTTGACATCATCTTCTCCCTAAACTATATATGTGTCGCGCTCTCATAAAAAAATTTTCCGCCAAATGCAATTATGATGTCATATATATTTTTGTTTTTTTATTTATTTTTAAATTTTTTTTTATAGGAATTAATTTTTTTTTACTCTTTTTTGTTTCAACCTTTTCACCTTGGAAGTCTATATTTATCTATATTATATACTATACTTATATTATATACTAAAGTAATCCCCAACAATTATGCCCGAAGTACTTGTGTCCTTACCTCATAAAAAAAAATTCTCGGTAATTTTTTTTTATTATTAAAAAAAGTTTGTTAAGTTTTAGCCTTATATTTATGGAAGGGAATAATACACCTGCATAATAATTTAAATAAAATTAAAAGGTGAAGTAGTAAAGAATAAAAATTATTACGTAACACTATATAATACGGAGTACTACTTAATTGGGAAACATTTTTTATGTTTTTTTTTTTTACTATCAATGAGTTCGTTTTATATGTTTTTTAATAAACGAATAATGAAAGTACTATTGTATTGTAAAACCGTGCATAGCAGGGGTTCTAACCTAGTATGTATACTAAAATAACAACTGGTGATGTCATCATTGCCTACGTGTCACTTTTTTTTATTTAATTTTCTCTCTCTAAAATGCAAGGATAATGTCATATTTTTTTCCTTTTTAAGATACCCTATTTAACATAGCTTTGAAAATATATTCCATTTGAATTTTTAAATTTTAAATTTTGGGCTTTCTACACATATTATGCTATTTAGTTATTTACAAGTTGTTAACAATAGTTTATAATATAATTTAATTGAAATTTCTAAATTAAATATGAAAATTATGCACTTTTGGGAGTTGTATATTCATATTCAATTAGAAATTAGTTAGGAAAAATGAGGAAGTTATTTTCTTTCATTACATGTTCAAAGTCTATAACTCAATTCTGATTTTGAAAATTTTCATCGCTAGGGGTTAATCTAGTTTAGAAAATATAAAATTCACCGTGATGTTAATTAACCACCCCCAAAGTCTTGTATAATCTGTTCGGAACTCAAACAAAAATTCCGTCCAAAACTCGAATTTATTGGGTTTCGGATCTATAGAATTGTCTTCCATTATTCTTATTCAAATTTTGTTTTAGGGTTCAATTGATAATTTTGATACATGTAAAAAACAAGTTGTTTGATAGTTTGAGTATAAATATAGTTTTAGGAGTGTGGATGATCTAAAGCACAAATCTTTCAATTTTTTACGATTAATGAATAACGACAGTGTGCCCTACGATATATAGTTCTTTTTTTTTTTTTTTTTTTTTTTTTTTTTGGCAAACCTATTTTTTCTAGAATAGGGATCTACAATTTTTTTAATTCGTTTGTGGTTAGCTAATTACATGAAGTTAGTTACGTAATTACTTATATTTTGTTAGGCCATTACCTAAACCACAAACAAGTTCGAGAAAACATAATTAAATTTGCAGGTTCAAACAGGGGTTGCGAGCAAAAAAAAATGCAACCACTTCATCTTCTACAACTTAACACTCTTTTTTTTTTTTTTTTTTTTTACAAAATTGCACAATTTGAGTCAACATAAATCATATTTTGAACCATTTAAAGTAGAATCCGTCCTTTAAAAATGCTTTAAAATGAGATTTTTTTGAGATTTTTCATGAACAAAAGTAAAAAATGAAAAACAGCCAAAAAAATTATGTATTTTATATCGATTTTAGTTTAGATTTATGAATTTATCAACAACTAACATTGATTTTTAGAATAGGGGCTAATCTATGACATGATTAATGAGCATTGATGAACTATGATGAACAATTTAGATTTTGTGATTTTTAATTATAATTATAATTTAAAATTAATTAATACGTATCATTATAAAAAATAGATATTCATAATTAATGATTATGTATATGTCAAAAATATATATAAAACATACAATTTTAATACATTATGGATATTAAAAATAATTTAAAATGAAAATATAAATATTAAATAAAGACCAATCAAATTTTACCCCATCAGCAAATTATGCGGTCATGTTAAAGAATAACATTTTAGAATTTTCAATAACGACAACCACAAGAGAGGTGGTGGAAACTACGGCTGATACAGATGTGGTCATGACAAAGCCATTTCTCCCTTAGCAACAACCTTTAGAAGGGCGTAGAAAAGAAAATCGAACGCAACCACCCAAAATAGAGAAACGAAAAATGGAACGCAACCATTCAAAAAAGGGAAAGACACATTACAAATGTAACGTGATTGCTGTCGGCATTATAGGCGATTTAGTTGTCGTAATCAAACATTTGGTAGAGTTGTATCAAACATTTGGTAGAGTTGTATCAAACTTTTGTAAAAGCCTGAAAAAATAATGAAGTAAATTATCTACTCCCTTCAATACTAAAAGTTTGACTCATTTTGCATTTGCACGGTACCTAAATATCCAATGAATATCTTTGACCATAATATATGTAAAAGTTGATATTTGAAAACTTTATCATAAGGGGAATCTAATAAAATTTGTGTGGGCCAAGTCCATTGTTCTAAGCACATTGATTTGGAATTACGAAAATACCCCTCCATGATCCAACCTATCATAAGTCAGAGCAAAGTACGGATTTACCCCTAATCTAACCAACTAAGTACAACTTCTGCCACCTAAAAGTATATCTATAAATAGCTCTCCAATCATTAATGATGGTAACTTTTTTCTAATTCTCTAACTTTCTATCTCTAAAGTACACTCTCTCTCTAGAACGTACATTCGCTGACTTAAACGTTGGAGGGGCTTTCCCGGGTCACACCCCCGAGGCAATTAACCTTCTATCTTTTATAGGGCGGAGTCGAAAGACATTTGGACAGTTATTAGACTTAGCCTTAGGACATCTTGATATTATTACATCAACCCCGAGGAGTATTCTATTTCCATAAATAGGTGGCGCCGTATGTGGGATAACGAACAAAAAGCCATGGTGAACATTATGCGTCCCCGCATCACATATCAAGATGCTACTAGAAAAGCTCCGATTCTCTCAGCTCGGCATAAGCATGAAGTCGAGGAAAATATTAAAGGCAAAATCTTATATAAGCTGAGCTTTCATCATGTTACAATTTACTCAAATGAAATGAATAATTTAAGAATCATGGGAAAGCCGAGCCAACATCAAGGCCCTCGGCTTGCCTAGCTACCCCCTCGGCCTCGCCTGCCAGCATACCCCGTCGCCTTGCCTGGATACCCCCCAGTCAGCATCCCCATCAACTTGTCTGGCTACCCTCTCGGCCTGCCAGCATACCCCCTCGGCTTTCCTGGCTACCACCTCAACCTGCCAGCATACCCTCTCGGTTGGCTTGGCTACCCCTCGGCCTGCCAGCATACCTCCTCAGCCGATCGGCATTCCAAAAAACAACATTATAGCCTGAAAAGCCGAGAGCTAGGCTTGATGAATCAAAGCCCTCAAATCTACCTTCTCGAGTACAACATTTAAAAGTTGAAGAAAAGAGTGCTTCTCTTGGCTGGGTCTACCAAGACTTCGGACCTCCAGCAGACGAGCAAACCGATCGATATTTTCAAAGAGAAACAACAAGTTTCCCAAGAATTAAAAGAAAAAGTGAACTACTTTAATTATTTGCATAAGACAAATAATGGAAGAGGGATACGTGTTGTTGAAATGGAAAAAGGGTGGTCCATATAAATATCTTTAGCTAAATGGGCTCTCAGCTAAGCATAAGGCTTACCTCTAAATATATTATCAAGACAAGACATGCCTTCAGCAAAATACATGGGACTCAACCTGAAGAAAATATTATGAAAGGAGAAAAGCTCTTAGTTATATGCAAATCGTCACTCATCATTCGGCTTAGCTCTATAAACTTTAAAAATCGCTCAGTCGTCTCAATTAAAGTACTTATAATGCATTGCTTAGGGATGGATTTCACCCTTGCAAGTCACCTGGGGCTCGTTTTAGCCCTCGGGCACGCCTCAAAATATACTCCAGCTTACGTGTCAACTTCTCTCATATTCATTCCACGTGATATCCAAACATCATGCGATCTCGTTCCCACATCACGCATAGGGATAAATGTTTGGGCCAAGTACATTGTTCTGAGCCTATTGACCTGGAATTACAAAAATAACCCTCCATGATCCAACCCATCATTAGTTAGATCAAAGTACAAATTTACCCCTTATCTGTCCAACTAAGTACAACTTCTGCCACATAAAAGTTCATCTATAAATAGCTCTCTAATCATTAATGATGGTAACCTTTTCCAAATTCTCTTAACCTCTCTCTCTCTCTCTACTTTCTCTCTCTAGAAAGTACATTTGCTGAATTAAGCATCGGAGGGGCTTTCCCGGGTCACACCCCCGGGGCAGTTAACCTTCTCTCTTTTGCAAGCCCAGCTCTCAGACAGCAAGGCGGAGCCGAAAGACGTTTGGACATTTATTGGACTTAGCCTTAGGACATCTTGATATTATAACATCAACTCCGAGGAGTATTCTGTTTCAAGACACAAAATTAAACGTGTTAATTTATTTTGATTATATAGAAACCTAAAATGTGGTCAAAATTATTTTATTTTCACCACATGAATAGTAAGTGAGTTGAACTTTAAAAAACATAGGTTATATGTAAAAGAGGAAATTGTCCATTGCTCTATCTTTGACGTGTTTAATTTTTTATGGATAACATTAAACTATAAGAAATTTAAAATAATCCGAACTTTGGGGATTGTTAATTTTCTTCAATCCCAAATATCGGTTACCAGTTGAATGAATTTTTTTTTATTAATGTGACACGTGTTTCTGACAAGAGGAAAATGTATGTCGTTATCTACCCTTCCCCCAAGTCAAACTAAATTTGTAAACACCTAACCAACCTTATATGAATAAAGGGCAAGTTAAGGGTCGATCCCTAGGGAATGCAATGATGAAAACTAGAGTCTAAGTCAAGCTACCTTGTAGACACCTAAAAATGTCTCCCCAAAACCAAACCCGTTGATGAACACCTTTCACCGCCATTATTGGTCGAGTTGAGAATTTAATCTTTGGAGTGCTTAAATTCATGTTCTATCCAATATATTTCATGAACCAATCCAATTTCTAGCTCATTTCCCTAAACCATAACCTATTTTCCACTTTTCGTGTCCACATCGTAAAACTGAGAGAAACTGATTTTATGGATATACAATTTTGATCCAATTATTATTTTGTTGAATAGAACTTTAAATAAGCTTTCCAACCATATATCAAAATCCCAATTCCGAGCTATAACGAAAACGATATGAGCAAAACACTAAACTCGCCCTAAAACCGACACCCTTCCACTAAAACGGCCATATCTTAAAATTTACATATCATTTTGACTTGATTCCAATTGGGTTGGAAATTAGACTTGATAATCTTTTGAATGATATATCATATACCGTATTTCAAGTTACAGATCAAAAGTTATGATTATTATAAAAACGGGTAAAAATCTGAAATTACCGCGCAGCAGCAAAAATGCCGCGACGCGCCAAAAGCTGACGTGTCACGGGGCTTATTCCCGTGACACGGTGCCCATCTTTGTAATTCTGCACAATTTTTCCCCGTGTCACGGTGCAATTTCCCGTGTCACGGTGCCCATTCCGTGACACTGGAATATTCAGTGTAATTTCCGTGTACTTTTTACACTGTGACAAGGCATACTGCACTGTGCCACGGTGGACAATGCCCTGTCACGGCAGTTCTTCCCATGTCACGGTGCACATCTCGTGCCACGAGATTGTTCCTTGTTTTCTCTGTGTAATCCCTAAACGCGTTTTCACTTCCCGTAACCTAAATACTTCCCGTGTCACGCAAATTTGTACCGTGTCACGGGAAGGTTTCTTATCTTATGGTAGGATTTCCCGTGTCACGGTACACTTTTCCATGTCGCGGGATACTTTTTTAGGGTTTTTATCATTTTAGGGTTCCGTGTGCTTCCTCAGCACATTTTCTCTATAAATACCCCCTCATTTCTTATGTATGGGGCACCAATAATCATTCTCTCTCACCTTACACCAAAAATCATTCTCTTCTCCCTCTTTAAACTAATTTCTAACCTCCTTATTCTTCCATAACAATTCCCCTAAGCACTCCAAGGAGTCTATACTTAACCCGAGGTTCCGTCCTTAAACCAAGGCGTGAAAGGTACAAATAACTGAGGGTTTGGACCAAATCAAATCTATATTTATTTAATTTAATTTTCATTTGCTTTATATTTTCATTGAAGTTACTAACAATTTATTCATGATGTAGCAATTTAAAGGAACGCGTAGAATGTAAGTAATTAATTAAATTAATTACTCTTATTTTATTTTATATTGCTAGTGTCATGATTAGGTTATTTTATATTTGATTTGACTAACGCTATTATGGTTAAATAGCTTCCAATGTTAATCTTTTTTCTATATTATTTATTGATCACCATATTGCATGTTAAAGGGAATATGTAATTTAAAATCACGCCTAATAAGATAATTTGGACAACCGGTTTAAGTTCCTTTTTAATCTTGTTATTTAATCAAGTGATCACCAATATTTTAGAATAATGTGCGCGTTAATATTCAACCAATTTAGCTAAATAATAGTTTGGAGCAAATTGAATATTTTGTTTGTATGCCTTTGAGATCACATGAATGCTTTTCAATATAAGAATCGAGTAGAGGCCAATACGGGCGAATGTGACTCCATGACTCACTTCGTACCATCATCCCCGATCCTCCTTTCGTGGTTCCGAACCATATGGAGTTAGTAATCTCATGGATTATGAATGGGGTGTAACCTTCACGGGTCAATCGTTGTTGCCTATCGTTGTCCCTTTTCGTGGTTGTCTTATAATGATCCGTGAACGGTTTACAAGTTCCTTAAAAACTTGTTGGTGGCTCCCTACTTTATTTGTCCCTAATCGTTGTCCCCAATCGTAATGTCAATTCCCACTTCCTATGAGTGTCAAGCATATTCACAACATGCTTTTAACGTAGGCGCACTTCGAGCGACGCCTACAATTTGGCGACTCCACTGGGGAGGATTCTTGGTTATTTATCGATTTGCGTGATCGATATTTAATTAAGATGAGTGGATGAGACTTGAAAGATTCTTAAAAAATATTCCTGTGATTAATTTGGCATTTATGCATATGCATAGACGTTTTAGCGTCGCATTTAGGTCTGTCGCGTAGGAAAAATTGAATAACTTGATTGCGTACGAAGGAAAACAGGGCACCAGTCAGATTTTCTGACTGCCTTGTCACGGTACAGTGCACCGTCTAACGGTGTGCTGTACCGTGGCACGGGAATCTTTGCCGTGTCACGGCAGTCCTAAAATAAGTCCGGTGGCTTATTTTCTCTTCTCACAGTCAACTTCCTTTGATTTTTCTGAAAAAACGTATGTGTTCTACATACGTCTTAGCCCCGGAGGATTTAAGCTCTATCAACCCAAAAACGCTCATGGCAATAAGGGTTCATCCGAGTTATTAAATCCACCCAAACCATGGAGTCGAGTTCGATTTCATCACGAACTCGCAGAGCCGCCCGTTGGCATACACCCTCAAGGGAGGCTGCCTTGCTAACGCGTCCAAACTCTTAATCATGGTACCCTATTGACACCAAAAAAACTTGACCATAGTCGAACATAGAACTTGACCTGAGGTTGCGAACCATTCTTTGCATCATTGTGCCTACATGTTTTATGTTTGGTCGTTTTGATCCTAACCTTAACGATCTTTCTTTGTCTATGGTGGATTATTTTATGACTAACGATTGCCAATGGACCGTACTCACTTAGTAATTAGCAAAAAAAAAAATAAAAAAAAATAAAAAGGGGGAAGGGTTGTCGCGACACGGGACTGTCCACCGTGTCACGGCACAGTCCACCGTGGCGCGGTGGACCTGCAACAAAAAAAAAAAAGTCTGCCGCGCCACGAGAAACTCTACCGTGTCACGACAAATTTCCATCGTGACACCGGGATTTTCAAAAAAAAAAAAAAAATTCTCGTGCCACGTCAGCATCCACCGTGGCACGGGAAAGTTCACCGTGTCACGGCAATTTCCACCGTGACACGGTGGATTTTCCAAAAAAATAAAAAATAAAAAATCGCGTCAGTCAAGTCTTCCGTGTTAATTTGGTCCTTGCGTCAGTCATTTTGGTTATTGTTCACATGTCTAGCCATATGATCATTACACGAGTCTTATAACATCACTTAGTCACTCACGAGGCAAGTATAGCCCACACACTTTCTTTATGTTCCGACTCGAGTCGTGCACCAGGTCGTTTATGATCGTATACTAGGTTCATGCACCCTTTTTTCGTCATAATAAAAAATGAGTGGAGTTTTCTCACCTGTTTTCAAATGTCTATTTTTTCCTTCCTTTCCTATCTTGAGCAATGAGTCAAACAATTAAGTGGATTATTTTATTTCACAGTACTTGGTCAAGGAACAGGGATAGATTAATACGGTTCGAGTCATTACCGCAACAATCTCTCGGATCTAATAGGCGTTCAAAGAGAACTTTGCCATCTCCATTACTCATTACCTTTCAATAGCCACTAAAGAAGATATTGAGAACATCAACAAATCCACTGAGGCACTGTCTTCCATGATGCAAACCCTTAACACTAGGGTCACTACCATGGAACAAAACAAGGTCACTGTTTCCACCCTTGACAAACTGAAGGAACAAATGAGTAAGATTTTTGAGGATTTCACTTATGTGGAACGGCCTCCCACTCCTTTGGATGTGAAGGACAGACTCCCTGAAAAGTTCTCCACTGCTGATATTCCAAAGTTCAAGCCTACTGACAATCCAATATTCCATTTGAAGGCGTTCTCTGCAACCATGGCTCTTAAGGGATTGGACGTAACACTCTTCTCTACAGTGTTCCCTCTCTCCTTAGAACATCATTACCACAAAATAGGGAATATGTAACACATAATAGAGAGCAGTCAAGTTAGATAGGCGATCTCTAGCATTCTATAGAACGCCTATGTAAGATAAGCGCTTTTTATATTATAACCTATAGAGCGCCTCTTCTAGTTAACCGTTCTATTTGTTTTATATAAAAAAATGATTAAAGATATAGATCGCCTTTCTATGATAAGCGATTCATATGATTTTAGGAAAAGAAAAAAAATTTGAAATCTTACCGACTTACCTATACATTAAATTCCCGTACCCTAATATCGCACGCCGCCCCCTCCTTTATTTCTCTCCCCTCTTTCTCTATTCTCATGTCCATTTCTCTTTCTCTCTCCTCTTTTTTTCTCTTCTCTCATTTCCTCTCCTCTCAAACCCCATGAGGCTTAATTTTTTTATTTTCAGTCTAAAAATTAAGACCAACTCATGTTTTTTTGTATCATTTCCCTGAAATTTTCTAACATTAATTTGATTGCATGCATTTAAGCTAGAGGTGAGAATTGCAGATGGAAGATTTGGTGGGTTTGGAGCTGGAAAATGAATTCAATCGATTGCATTTAAATGTTGAGGGTAATTCTCCGCCGCAACACAGCCTTGAATTGAGCCGGACAAGCCGATGTTGCATTGTTAGATCTGGGTGCGTTTAATTGAGATGTTGCTGGTATGAAACGGATTGTGAAGGCAATCCCATTTTTGTTCGAATTTCAATGTTTAAATTTTTGGGGTTTTTTTCCAATTTATAGTTCATGATGAAACTCTTATTCAAAAGTTTGATTTCCATTTTAAAGTTTTGTTTTACTTCTCAATTATTTTAGATCTGTGGGATATTAGTTTTGATGTTATAACTTTTGATTTTCATCTTTTATCAATTGATTTTTAAGTTTTATAATTTCTGATTTTCATGATTTTATCGATAGATTTTCTTGTCATAATTCTGATTTTCATCTCTTAAAAATTGATTGTCAACATATCATGTAACAATTTCTTTTTCTTTTTCTTTTCCTTTTTTTTTTTTTTTTTTTTTTTTTTTTTTTTTTATCTTTTATCAATTGATTTATATGTTATAATTTTGATTAATTTTTGACATCTTTTGAATTGCGGGTGTTTGGTGCAGGTTCTCTGATCTATTTTTGTGCGCTATTCATGGAAGGTGGTTAAGGTTGGTGTATCCAAAGCATTGCTAGTTGGATGATTGCGGTGTTTCGACTGTGGAAAGCAATTTTTTTTTTTTTGAGAAAAGGCAAAAAAATTATCATTGATAATTAATCAATTATGTTAGAAACCTTGTCATGTAATTTTTTTTCTCAAGGAATTTAGTCATTATACTCATTATAATTGAAATACTTGTATTTTAATTTTGTTATAAATATAATGTTATTCTTATGGTGTTTTAGTTGTTACGTATGAATTATTATTATTATTATTATTATTATTATTATTATTATTGATTTTATTAATAATAATAATAATAATAATAATAATAATAATAATAATAAGAATTTTTTTTTATTAAAAAAGTAAGGAATAGAGAGCGCCTATCTTTGTAGGCGTTCTGTTTTTATATAGCTACAGAGCGCCTCTGCTAAGATGACCACTCTATTTTCCTTGTTATTTATTTACTTTTTACATAAAATATGAAGCGCCTATCTTGGATAGGCGCTCTCTATAATGTTAGATATAGATCGCCTCTTGGAGGCATTCTGTAGATTTTATAGAGCACCCCCTCAGAAGAGCGCCTGTGAGGCGTTCTCTATTCCCTATTTTAGGCGTTCTCTATTCCATATTTTTTAGTAGTGCATGCTTGCCAACAATGGTTTTATTCCTTAGATTCCAAGCATACCGCGACTTGGCAAGATGTCACCGACAGTTTCATGAATCATTACAAGTGTAACATTCAAACCAAAACTTCTGAACGTGAACTCTCCATTCTCAAACAGAAAGAGAATGAAGGCTTCACCGCTTACCTGAACGGGTGGAGGGAAACAACTTCACTCTTGGTAGATCCTCCCAAAGAAAGAGAGATAGTTCGCCTCTTTGTTCAAAATCTGACTCATAAATATAGGGAACATCTCAAATTTCTTCCACTGAACACTTTCGAAGCTGTGTACGACATCGGCATCAATATCGAGGATGAGCTAATAAAGACTGCTGGTAGTAACAATAATAACACTTGGAAAAACAAGAAGAACGACCATCCTTCTTCTTCGTCTTCTAAGCACGAAAATACTACAAACAATATAAGCCAAGTTGATATCAATGAAGTGTTAGCTCTTGATGCTCCATTGCCCAAGAAGAAAAGAACTTACACTCCTTTAGGAAAGACTTATGATGCGGCCTTTGATCGCCTTTACGGTCAAGGCTTGATCACACCTATTGGACCATTTCCAAAGCCAAAACCTGAAGAAAGGAGCTCCAAATGGAATCCCAATGCTTATTGCAAGTACCATCAAGGAAGAGGCCACTCTACGGAGCAATGTTGGAATTTAAAGGACGTCATTCAAGACTTGATGGATGCAAACAAACTTCCTGTCCCTCCAGGCGGCAAGAAGTAATGAATACAAGGCACACAGATCCTTCGTGCAAGATTTAATGATTTCTTTCTTTATCATTCTTCTCCATTCCCCCATTCATGTCTAGCATAGGTTTTCCACTTTGAATTTTTTTATATGTTTCATGTGTTTCGTTCACCTTTTCCATTAATAAAATGAGCAATTTTCCTTTACATGTCGATCATAGAATTTTTCATTCATTCATTCATTCATTCTAAAAAAAACAAAAAATAAAAAATCAATTACGGAACTAAACCCAAGGTACACCAATGACTTGAGGCACCTTTGCAACCCTGTCATTCCCTGTTAACCGTTCAATCACATTCCATTTCTTCATCAACCATTTTAAGCCTCGTCTTACGTTTGGCCTTCATTTCTTCAACCCACATTCACTTAACCCTGGGATTGGAAGATGTGTAATTGTATAACATTAAAAAAGCAAGTAAAAAAAAAAAAAAAAAGCAGCAAAGCAACAATAAAACAATGTCTAAATGCAAGTGTTCCAATGTCTTTGATATGAACATGTCTCAAATTGCGTCTCTCATCGAGTGCTTGGTACCGTGCCTGAGAAACATGAATGCTAATTGAGTGATGGACCGCATGATCTGAGATTGCTTACATTGATTCAAAAGAATGAAAAAAAGGAAAAAATATACTGAAAATAAACTTGCAAAATTCAAAATTTCCAAATTCACAATTACACATCTTGGGAGCTTCTCTCGGGTCTTGAGCCTTTTACCCCTTTATCCCTTAAACCATCAACTTAACCACATTACAACCCTTGAAAGACCTCTTTGAGGTGTACATACAGTTGTGCAAAGTTCGGTTAGAGCTACGTTCGGCGTGATTCCTAACGGATACGTAGGCAACCTTATATTGAGGTGCGGCCACATTCATATTCATATCTATGAATGATCAAGTAAAAGAATATCCAATGCTTATCTCTATATTCCTACCCATTAAGAGCTAGACTTGGGGGCTTGAACCCAAATCACGTTAGCTTACCCTAAAGAGTCATCATCTTTAACTCTTCTCACATCTCTTTCCATCGCCATCACCTTTGCAGCCAGCCTTAGTATCATATTCACACACTTCACTCACACATCCATATCCATATCCATATCAATCATCCTTCCCTTTAAGATCCCTTTATCATGAAATCATGTTTCAACACTGTGCATGTTTCAAGACAACATTCATTAGAAGAAACATTGTATACTTGCTTAGCTTCCTAACCTGAGCAATATTCATTGTTTCATGCACCGCATAATGTGCTAAGAAACACTTATATATCAATGATTTTTAATCATACAAAGCATATCGTGCTTAGCTCTTTGACCTAGGCAACGTTCATTATGCAATAATCACTTCATCTGTATACGTGCTTATCTTCCAGACCTAAGTGACGTTCAAGATCGTTTCTTTACACCATAAATGATGCTTAGCTCCATGATCTAAGTTCATTCATCGTGTCACATGATGTAATTGTCCTTAGCCTCCTAGCCTAAGGACATGCATCATGCATATATTACTTTCAAGAAAAGCAATCCAATCCATGCGATTCATTTTATCTTGCTCAACGAGGAAGTTCAAAAATTCTTTTTCGCGTCTTTTCTTTTGGGGAAGTTTAATAAAAAAAATTTCAAAATTTTCTCATCGAGGGAAGTTCGAAAATAAAAGTTCAGTTTTCACATCTTTCTTTTTTGGGAGAAAGTCGGTACCCTCCACTCATGACAAAAATTGACGGAAATTTTTTGTTTTTGCATCTTCGTTTGCTTGTGTTTGCACACACACATATAAACACACACACTCACAAGTCATACACATGTCATGTCACATCAAGTCAAACTTGGTCAAGTCAGTGGTTAAGTCAATCACAATATATACGAGTCCATTGGCAAATTTTATTTTGCAGGTCTCAATTACAGCCCACGTCCGGGGACAAGCGGACCACCATCATTTCATGACGCAAGGTCCTCGATACACAGAGACTTGCAATCTCATCATCTGTCGACTTTCCTCAAGCTTGGAAAGCGTTATCGGTGGATTTTTCATCAAGTATAGAAAACCGCCAAGTCGGCTTTCCTCAAGCTTGGAAAGCGTTATCAGTGAATTTTTCTTCAAGTATAGAAAACTGCCAAGTCGGCTTTCCTCAAGCTTGGAAAGCGTTATCGGTGGATTTTTCTTCAAGTATAGAAAACCGCCAAATTCCTTTGTCGGCTTTCCTCAAGCATGAAAAGCATCATTGGTGGATTTCTTCAAGCATAGAATGACACCAAATTAATACGCCGACTTTCCTCAGGCATGGAAAGTATCATCCGGTAGGTTTCTTCAGGCTTAGAAAACTACCAAACTCCTCAGTCGGATTTCCTCAGGCATGGAAAGCGTTTTAACAAATGTCATCCGGTGGATTCCTTCAAGCATAGGAAGCTGCCAAATTCATTTGTCACCGATACACTGGTGCTAGATACGTATTATATCCTTTTACTCTTTTATCTGTGGAATTAACATTTTTCTGCATGTATCGGCGTATACAGAGTGATTTAGGATCGCAGAACGTCTTAAATCATTCTCCGTCCCTATCGGCTACTTTGACTATCGTTTTCGAAACTGACGTTTCTACAAACTTAGTCAAAGTGGGGGCTTCTGTAGACACCTAAAAATGTCTCCCCAAAACCAAACCCGTTGATGAACACCTTTCACCGCCATTATTGGTCGAGTTGAGAATTTAATCTTTGGAGTGCTTAAATTCATGTTCTATCCAATATATTTCATGAACCAATCCAATTTCTAGCTCATTTCCCTAAACCATAACCTATTTTCCACTTTTCGTGTCCACATCGTAAAACTGAGAGAAACTGATTTTATGGATATACAATTTTGATCCAATTATTATTTTGTTGGATAGAACTTTAAATAAGCTTTCCAACCATATATCAAAATCCCAATTCCGAGCTATAACGAAAACGATATGAGCAAAACACTAAACTCGCCCTAAAACCGACACCCTTCCACTAAAACGGCCATATCTTAAAATCTACATATCATTTTGACTTGATTCTAATTGGGTTGGAAATTAGACTTGATAATCTTTTGAATGATATATCATATACCGTATTCCAAGTTACAGATCAAAAGTTATGATTATTATAAAAACGGGTAAAAATCTGAAATTACCGCGCAGCAGCAAAAATGCCGCGACGCGCCAAAAGCTGACGTGTCACGGGGCTTATTCCCGTGACACGGTGCCCATCTTTGTAATTCTGCACAATTTTCCCCCGTGTCACGGTGCAATTTCCCGTGTCACGGTGCCCATTCCGTGACACTGGAATATTCAGTGTAATTTCCGTGTACTTTTTACACTGTGACACGGCATACTGCACTGTGCCACGGTGGACAATGCCCTGTCACGGCAGTTCTTCCCATGTCACGGTGCACATCCCATGCCACGGGATTGCTCTGTGTTTTCTCCGCGTAATCCCTTAACGCATTTTCACTTCCTGTAACCTAAATACTTCCTGTGTCACGCAAATTTGTACCGTGTCACGGGAAAGTTTCCCGTCTTACGGTGGGATTTCCCGTGTCATGGTACACTTTGCCGTGTTGCGGGATACGTTTTTAGGGTTTTTATCATTTTAGGGTTCCGTGTGCTCCCTCAGCACATTTTCTCTATAAATACCCCCTCATTTCTGATGTACGGGGCACCAATAATCATTCTCTCTCACCTTACACCAAAAATCATTCTCTTCTCCCTCTTTAACCTAATTTCTAGCCTCCTTATTCTTCCATAACAATTCTCCTAAGCACTCCAAGGAGTCTATACTTAACCCGAGGTTCCGTCCTTAAACCAAGGCGTGAAAGGTACAAATAACTGAGAGTTTGGACCAAATCAAATCTATATTTATTTAATTTAATTTTCATTTGCTTTATATTTTCATTGAAGTTACTAAAAGTTTATTCATGATGTAGCAATTTAAAGGAAAGCGTAGAATGTAAGTAACTAATTAAATTAATTATTCTTATTTTATTTTATATTGCTAGTGTCATGATTAGGTTATTTTATATTTGATTTGACTAACGCTATTATGGTTAAATTGCTTCCAATGTTAATGTTTGTTTTATATTATTTATTGATCACCATATTGCATGTTAAAGGGAATATGTAATTGAAAATCACGCCTAATAAGATAATTTGGACAACCGGTTTAGGTTCCTTTTTAATCTTTTTATTTAATCAAGTGATCACCAATATTTTAGAATAATGTGTGCATTAATATTCAACCAATTTAGCTAAATAATTGTTTGTATGCCTTTGAGATCACAGGAATGCTTTTCAATATAAGAATCGAGTAGAGGCCAATACGGGCGAATGTGACTCCATGACTCACTTTGTACTATCATCCCCGATCTTCCTTTCGTGGTTCCGAACCATATGGAGTTAGTAATCTCATGGATTATGAATGGGGTGTAACCTTCACGGGTCAATCGTTGTTGCCTATCGTTGTCCCTTTTCGTGGTTGCCTTATAATTATCCGTGAACGGTTTACAAGTTCCTTAAAAACTTGTTGGCGGCTCCCTACTTTATTTGTCCCTAATCGTAATGCCTATTCCCACTTCCTATGAGTGCCAAGCATATTCACAACATGCTTTTAATGTAGGCGCACTTCGAGCGACGCCTACATACCTCGAAGATGGAGATGAGATTATGCTTGGCGCTATGGTAAACTAAAACAAGTCTAATCAAGTAAATCAAAGGTCTAAACACTAGGGATATGGGTTCCACATGCAAGTTCAATGATAATGCTAGTTTAGAGCTCAATCAATTAATTCAAGTATTGCAATGGACAAACAATAGTAGCAATCAAGAGAGTTCAAATACTATCTCCTACAGGCCAATCTAGGAGTCACTATGAAAGGCAAATCAAGAAGAATCACAAGCAAACCCAATTAATTAGAGCAACTTTCAAATTAATTGTTCATGTCATTAAGAGTTGCAATGCAATCTAGATTAATCTTATAGGTTGATCACTCTTAGTCTAATCAATCACATGCAAAACTATGTCAACCAATTTAATTGCAACAAATCAATCAATCAAAGAGCATCAACTAGCAATTTCATTAATGAAACATGCTTCCCCCTTTCCCTAGCAACTAATCTACTCACTAATCATGGTGAAATTCAAGAACAAATAACTAGAATTTGCTTTGATCATCATTCTATATCAAAATCTAAGAAAAATCAAAATATTCAACAATATCAAATTCAAATCCAAAGAAAAACAAGCAACAAGCATAAATCAAATAGCAAGTAAGTATGAGATGAAAGAAGGAAGAGATTCTCACTAATATTGATGATTGAAAATAAAGAAATCCAAACTTGATTGATCAAATGTTGAGTTACAAATCTAAAACCAAGAACTTCTCTCTAAATTCTCTCTCTAAAACTAAGCTAATGAAATATTATACAAAAGTTGGTTTCAAAAAGGAATTACAATTCTATTTATAAGCAAAGAAGAAACCGGCGAATCCCGCGTCCTCTTCCGATGAACCCGCGGCCGCGGAGAAATGGGTACGAAACCCTCCGCGGGCTATCTGGGCAACACCCTCGCTCGCGGCAGTAAAAACCCGCGCCCACGGCCAAAGATGTCGCGCCTGCGGCTAATCGCCTGCTCCCAAACCTCAATCAGGGAGCCGCGGTCTCTCTGAGATGGAGCGCCCTCTCCAAGTTTCCCGCGCCCGTGGGAAGTTCCTGCCAAAATCTGGCCATTTTTGCTTCTTGAGCTCGCGCCCGCGGCTTCACTAACCCGCGCCCGCGGCCTGCTGGCAATACCTTGGAGACCTCTTCGAGGCCTCTCCAAGGCTTCTCTAAGCCCTCTCTAGCCAAATGCTTCTTCCTTGCTTGGTCATTAAGGTCCCAACTTGATTCCTTTGCAAAGGTGATTCTCCAAGTACCTACACAAGCAAACAAAGAAACAAAATAAAAGGGAAAAAGAGCCAATTAAAAGGAAACCACGAGAACCATAAAGAAAAGAGGAGAAAGAGAAACTAAAGGAAAAAGGACCAAAAATAAGAGAAGAAAGCATGAAAAAGGGAAAGAAATAACCCTAAAAGACTACCCTATGAGTGCCATAAACGACACTCATCAAATTCCCGAGCAAAACAAGGGCTAAAATGGAAAAAGAAGGGCTTATTCGAAGCAAAAAGAAAAAAAAGGGCGAGAATTTACACTAAGACTCACTGTCGTAGGAATCACGGTTGTTTTTAGCTACAACAAGCCATTCAAACCCCTAGATCGCCCTAGATGACGAGTGATGCTCTCGTAAGGGTATCCTAAGAGTTTACCCATAACTCTCCACCAAACCCCCAAGAGGCAAACCATAAAAGGAAAAGAAAGAGAAAAAAGGAAACAAAATCTTTACGAAATGGACTTTATAAAGAGACTATAATTCAAATGAATAACAACCTTTCTAAAGTGAATTATGGTATGCACGTTATAAGACACCTAAAGTTGATTGAAACATAAATATGCTAAACATAGGAACTAGTTATCACACTCCACTTTCATCCCAAACGGTCTTACCGCGTTCCCCCTACTAATCTCATATCTCCCCTTAGTGAGCATCTCACAGATTTCGCGAAGGAACCGGAAAAAGATCAATAATTTGGGCTACTCGACAACTTGATTTCACATCCCCTTTCCTTAGTCTATAACCCATGATTCCCTCCACCGATGAAAGACTCAACTCCTAGGTCCAAAGGTCTTCCCAAAGGTTGTAACGTAAGGCAAGAAGGGTTAAGGTAGGCTAGAATTTAAAATTTGGTGGTTATCCTAAATTGTGAAGCAAAGACCGGCCAAATCTCAACACCAAACTTAAGTAATGACCAAACAGAAACGTATTAACACCCCCAAGCTTATTCAAAGCAATAATCTACAAACATAAGAACAAAAGCGCAAACGCTTTCCCCCCAAGCTAAAAGAAACATTGTTCTCAATGCATAGAGAGGAGAAAGACACTTGAATTTTTATTGTTTTTTTTTTTTTTTTTTTTTTTTTTCATTTTCTCATTTATAAATTTGTTTGTATTTTCTCATACTCCTTAAAAGCATTAGTCCTTGCCTTTTTTCAATTCAGACGGCTTTTTCAAATATGCATTTATTAACATCCTTGCCTCTTTTACTAAGGACGACTTTTACATAAGCATTTGCCATTATTTACCAAATATAAACAACTCAATTATGTGTACCAATTCGAACCAAGATCCAACTTCATAGACCACAATCACCAAACATTGACCCTTGCTTCAAAAAAACCAAAAAGAAGGAGAACGAAACAAAAGGCTCAAGATATCTAATTATGCGGCTTGAAAAGAGGGAAAAAGGTTCAAAGGGGTAACAAGTAGGCAAATGTATCCCAAACAGAAAAAAAGTAAACATAAAGGGACTATCCTAGAAAAAGAAAATGCCTCCCTGAAAAGTTGCTTTTGTCCTCCCTAGGTAGTTCGGTCACGGTCTTAGGAATCATACGCTAAGATTCTAGATTAGGTTTGCGAAAATCAAGGATCCATGTCGCTCATGCAAGAATTTGATGAAAGCTTGAACAAATATACATCTCACATGGTTGTAGCAAAAACTCACTAAGGTTGTCAAATAAAAGATAGGGAGCAACTACCAACATGCCACAAACGAGTAGAATCCGGTTTCATGATCCCCCTAGTTCTAGACAACTATCTTAGCATGCTTTATCCTAGAATCAACCAAACGTAATCTCAAACCGTGCATACCATTATTACCTAGGAAGACTATTATTCAAAAGCAAAAATCCATTGCATACAAGTCCAATTTTCAAAAAGAGAAAGAGTGAAAATAAAGCCTCAAAAAGTTATGCACACAAACAAGAATAAAAGAAAGGGAAAGAAAAGAAAAGAGAAGATGGAAAACTTAGATAAGGACAAGAAAAGGAAAGAGGAAACGGTCAAAGATGCAATCATAACACGTTTATCCCAATCGACATACAAGCGGTCTAATGGCCACATCGCCAAAGACCCCAAACACACTAGGTGTTAAATTCATACATCCTCGAACCGTTCAACTTCCCCTAAATCTAATCCTAATCTAAGCAACCAAGAAAATAAAGAAGTGAAAATAAAGAGGTAAAAATAAGAAAGGCCTCACCAAGCGTCCGTGCTAAACTAAAATACCCAAGGAGTAGGAACGTGCTTCTCCAAAAGGCTCCGCAATCCAAAGCATAGGCTACGAGCAAGGTGAGTTAAAGAAAAAGGCTATATATACAAAATGAAATTGTTAGTAACTTCCAAAAAAAAGAAAACGATAAAACACTTAGACACAAGCTATATACAAAAACCTAGAGAAACCCATCATCATCAATATGTTTTTTTTTTTTTCAAGAAACTCCCAAAAACATCATGAAATGAAATAAAACAATAACAAGCAACAAACCAACGAGACCATTAGCAAAAATCCACCAAAAACCTTATCAAAGACTTCCCACCGAGCCCTAGGTGCCTCCCCCAAACCAACCATAAAACATCCTTTTTGACCCTCCCCCCTCACAAAATGAAGGCATCGACCGTGATGCCTACAAACATGCAAAATAGGGAAGGGGGAGAACAAAAAGGGAAACAAACATGCATAAGGGGACTATTGGCCACTAGGGCCGGCACCATCATCACCCGTATCCCATCCTCCGGTGTAAACGGGAGGAAATCCATAGTGACCCTTGAATAGGTCAAGTTGGGATTGGGTCAATTGGTCGTAGGGCTCACGCTGAACAAGGAGCTCGGGGTGACAGGGGTGAACATAGTAGTATGCGGGATCACCCCGATAATCACTCCCCCCCGAGACCCTATAATCATAAGGCGGAAAGTTGCGCCTTGGCACATTGGGGTCCTCAACCCCGGGCCAATATGGGTACGTAGGGAGGTTGTCACCACCCCAGGAAGGTACCGGCCCTTGTTGGGGCGGCACATAAGGGTAGTTGACCGGAGGTGTGACCTCCTCCCTACGCACACTAGCGTCATACAAGGCGCTAGTTTGATAAGACAAAGTTTGGTGGTCTGAGTACATACCTTGCATGCTCAATTGCATGCGTTCCATGTTGGCTCTCATGGCCTCCATCTCTCGGAGATAAGCATCTCCTTGGAAATCTTGTTGTTGTTGTTGTTGTCTTTGTTGTCTTCTTTCTCTTCTTCTTCTTTGAGCATCATCATGAAAATGCTCATGTTGTTGTTGTAGTGGCGGTTGTTGTTGTTCTTCATCATATTCATCTCCTCCTCCTTCCTCCTCTTCTTCATCATTCTCATCACTCCCATCAATCTCATCATCCTCCTCCATCTCATCTTAAATCCTCCCATTGTCCCTAGGGACCATCCAAATGTTTCTAGCCTCACGAAGGATGGAGGTGGCGGCCGGGTTAGGGAGTAGGCAATGGTGGGTATTTCTCACTAGCCAAGAGTAAGTATCGGTTCTCCTAGTGCTACTTATGAAACGCAAGGTGTTAACTTGTTTTAAACTAATCCACACGTCTTCACTCCTTCCAACCGGAGTGCAAGACTTCAAGAACCCCTCTTGCTTAAAATACGACACAAGACGTGTCACTATGCCCCCATAATGAATTTCCCCCGTTTTGACCCCATGCATTATCTCCTTACAACAATCCATGAAGATATAGCCAAAATTAATCCGTGACCCTAACTCCGGCTTGGTAGCCATCCATAACACCATAATCTCCTCTCGAGATAACTTCCCCAAATCTTGCTTATTAAAGACCGAATACCCAAGAATTCTATGAAGGATCCTAAGGGCCGGATGGATAATCTCACTAGCAAGAGACTTCTTCAAATCAAACTCCCTCTTGTGGGCTATGGTTCTCCACCAAGAAACCTAGTTATACTCATTTTGGACTAGGGAGATAAGGGGCTCGAAGATATCACCATTGGGGTTGAAACCAAGGGCTACATTGAACTCGGCTAGATTCATGGTGTGCTTGACATTGAAGAGTTGGAAGGAAATAATAAAGTCGGTTTCCCCCACCTTATTGAACTCAAATGTGGAGAAAAACTCAATGGAAGGCTCCAAATAGGTTCTACGGGAAGACTTTATAAACTCACCTAAGCTTAGGTTGTTTAGAAGGATTTCAAGGTCATTCTCAATTCCTAGCTTGGCCATGTCCTCACGTAAGTAATGGCGGGAAGGTCTAAACTTCCGGTCTTTCATTTTGTTATAGATGGGGGTTTGTTTAGACCGGTTCCTAAACTTGAGAGGGGGTAGAGGAGGAGGAGTATCATCTTGTGTTGTGGAATGCAGTTGGGGTTGAGGGTTTGAGGATTGGCCGTGGGATTGGTTTGAGCGTTTCTTGCTACTTTTCACTCTTCTTAACGAATCCATTTTGACAAAATTCACACAATTCACAAGAACAACACAAACCCCTCAAAAAAAACAACTACCACCAAAATTACTCACAATCCTCCTTACAAATCTAACCAAACCACCACAAACTACAAGGTACCTGTTCCAATCAACACAACAACCAAAATTTCAACAACAAACAACAATATCAACAATCAATCATCAATATATTCATGAATCAACAAGAAAAAGTAACAATCACCAAATATACCAAATTTCCCATAGATCAACCATAAAACACAAAAATCATGCTCAAAATCAAGGTAAACAAACCAATGTAAAGAAATCAATTGAAATTGACAAAAATAATACAAAGGTTAGAAGTATACCAAGATTGGAGACTCAAATTAAGCTCAAAGCACTTCAAAGACCCAAAATTTCCCGAAAAACCACGAGAAAGTAGAGTAGGAGTGATGAAAATGGAGGAATATGGAAGAATTTGTGAAAATTTTAGGCAAAATTTGAGGAAATAAGTGAGAAATTGATGTTTTGGGGTTAGGGTTTGAGAGGAGGTAGAGAGAGAAAAGGGAAAAATAAGGAGAAGAAGAGAAAATAAGAGAGGAGAGAGAGAGGAGGGGGTGCGCCCGGGTATAACAAACCCAGTTCGCCGCGCCCTCTCTCGACTCTGCCGCGCCCGCAGAGAGACCGCGGGGCAACCACGGGGAGTTCCTGTTACCTTTTGAACTTTTTTACCTGACGGGGGGGACCGCGCCCTCTCCAGAAATGTCGCGCCCTCTCCAAAACTTCCCGCGCCCGCAGAGAGACCGCGGGGCAACCGCGAGGAGTTCTTGGTCGGGAATGCCTCAAAAAGGTGAAGAGGCCCCCGAGGTCTCTCCAAGCCCTCGGGGAGCCCTCTCCCCTGCACTCTAAACTGTTGATCAAACCCCTTCTTTCCAACAAGAGATGATAATAGGTGACCTACAAAACAAACACAAAACCAACTCAAAATAAGATCAAAAACCAATCTAGGAAAAATAAAAGAAAAGAAAGGAAAGAGAAATGAGATGAGAATCCGGGTTGCCTCCCGTAAGCAATTTTGGTTAACGTCATTAGCTCGACGTGAACCATCATCTCAAGGTGGCTTAAAAAGAATCATTTTGTGAACAAGTCCAACAAACACTCCATCATAGTACTTCTTGAGCCGATGACCATTAACCTAAATGAAGATGAGGAGTTCAAAGGAGAAATCTCCACGGCACCATTATCAAAAACATCTTTCACCAAGAATGGTCCACTCCATCTTGACATGAGCTTTCCGGGGAACAACTTCATCCTTGAATTGTAGAGGAGGACTTTGTCACCTACACAAAACTCCTTTTTCTCAATCAACTTGTCATGAACCTCCTTGGAGCGAGCTTTGTAGGTGCTACCACAATCGTAAGCATCAAGTCGAAGTTCCTCTAGCGCATGAAGATCCAACCACCTCTTCTCCCCCGCACTAGCTAAGTCAAAATTTATCTTCTTGATGGCCCACAAGGCACGATGTTCAAGCTCTACCGGGAGATGGCATGATTTGCCATAGACAAGGCGATATGGAGTGGTACCAATAGAAGTCTTAAAAGCCGTCCTATAAGCCCAAAGAGCATCATCCAATTTGTCTGACCAATCCTTTCTATTGCGAGCAATCGTCTTCTCAAGAATAAGCTTGATTTGATGATTTGAAACCTTAACTTGGCCACTCGTTTGAGGATGATAAGGTAGGCCAAATCGTTGATGCACACCATGTTTCCTCAACATCTTTTGAAAAGCAATATGGACAAAATGGGAACCATTATCACTTATCACAGCTTTTGGGACACCAAACCTTGGAAAGATGATTTTCTTAAACAATTTCAATACAACCTTGTGATCATTTGTTGGAGAAGCAATAGCCTCAACCCACTTAGAAACATAGTCTACCGCCACAAGGATATATTGATTCCCATATGAAGAAGGGAATGGTCTCATGAAGTCAATTCCCCATACATCGAACACCTCCAATTCAAGAATAGGTTGTTGAGGCATCTCATTCCGCTTGGAAATGTTCCCAACTCTTTGACATCGGTCACATGACTTAACAAAGCCCCATGAGTCCTTGAAGAGATGTGGCCACCATAAACCACTTTGAAGAACCTTGGTAGCGGTCTTGGAAACACCCATATGCCCACCACTAGGGTCCGAGTGGCACATCCTTAAAACACTAGACACCTCTTCATTTGGAACACAACGTCTAAGTAAGCCATCAACCCCTCGTTTGTATAAGATGGGATCATCCCACAAGTAATGTCTTGCCTCCCTTTTGATTTTCTTCCTTTGGTTCTTTGAGAAAGAGGGTGGAAACTCCCCACATGCTAGAAAATTCACCAAGTCGGCATACCATGGGAGTTCCTTCACCTTTATGGCATATAAGAAATCATCAAGCATTCTATCCTCAATTGGTGAACCATCATCATGAATTTGATCACCCTCAAGGTGAGAAATATGGTCCGCCACAACATTCTCCGCACCCTTCTTGTCCCTAATCTCAATCTCAAAAGTTTGAAATTCAAGCACCCATCGAATCAACCTAGGCTTGGACTCTTTCTTGGAAAAGAGATACTTGAGGGCCGCGTGATCCGTGAAAACTATGGTCTTGGAACCCAACAAGTAACAACGGAATTTCTCAAAAGAGTGCACAATTGCTAAAAATTCCTTTTCCGTTGTTGTGTAGTTCTTTTGAGCCCTATTGAGTGTCTTGGACATATAGTAAATCACATGAAGCTTCTTGTCTACACGTTGTCCCAAAACACCTCCAATCGCCCAATCACTAGCATCACACCTCAATTCAAAAGGAAGATCCCACCTTGGGGCTTGAACAATAGGAGTGGAGATTAGGGCCTTCATCAATCTATCAAATGCCTTCAAGCATTTGTCATCAAAAATGAACTCAACATCCTTTTGAAGAAGGTCATTTAGGGGCTTAGCAATAAGTGAAAAATCCTTGATGAATCTCCTATAAAAACCTGCATGACCAAGGAACGATCTCACTCCCTTGACATTCACCGGAGGTGGAAGTTTCTCAATCACTTCTATTTTTGCCTTATCCACCTCAATGCCTCTATTTGAAATCTTGTGCCCAAGCACTATACCTTCCTCCACCATGAAGTGGCATTTCTCCCAATTCAAAACAAGATTGACCTTCACACATCTATCCAAACACTTCTCAAGGTTCACAAGGCACTCCTCAAATAAGACACCCCCCACCGAAAAGTCATCCATGAAGACCTCCATTTCCTCCTCCAACATATCCCCGAAAATACTCACCATGCACCTTTGGAATGTAGCGGGTGCATTGCATAACCCAAAGGGCATTCTTCGATAGGCAAAGGTCCCATAAGGACATGTGAAGGTAGTTTTCTCTTGATCATCGGGGTGGATGGGGATTTAGAAGAATCCCGAATATCCATCGAGGAAACAATAAAACTTGTGCCATGTTAGTCTTTCAAGCATTTGATCAATAAATGGAAGAGGGAAGTGATCCTTCTTGGTGGATGTGTTTAAACGTCTATAGTCTATACACATCCGCCAACCCGTGACCGTCCTAGTTGGAATGAGTTCACCCTTCTCATTCTCAACCACGGTCATGCCCCCCTTCTTTGGAACGACATGCACGGGGGAGACCCACCTTGAGCTAGAGATGGGGAATATGATTCCCGCATCTAATAGCTTGGTGATCTCCTTCTTAACTACCTCTCCCATTTGGGGATGTAGTTTTTTTTGTCGTTCAATAGAAGGAAGGGCGTCTTCCTCAAGTGTTATGTGGTGTTGGCACAAGGCGGGGCTTGTACCTTTAAGATAATCAATTGTGTACCCAAAAGCACCTTGGTGCTTTCTCAAAACACCACATAACGCTTGAGCTTGGCTCACGCTCAAGGATGCACTAACTATCACGGGGTAAGTGGAATGAGGGCCCAAGAAATCATACCTAAGGTGTGATGGTAGAGGTTTGAGCTCTACCATAGGCACACCATTACCTTCCTTTGATGTGGCCGCTTGCAAAGCTTCTTGGCTTGAGATTTTCAAGCACAATTGCTCATCCACTTCCTCCATGCTTCCATTAAGCAATTCCTCATAGAATGCCATTTCCTTGCATGGTGTACCTACTTTGTCCTTGTTCAACAAAACATTCTCAAGAGCATCGTCAGAGGTGAGCAAGTGAATCAATCATCATGCAATTTTCTAGAGAATAACATGGATACTTTATGCTTTCATTCAAATCAAATTCAATGACCTCATCTCCTACCTTAAGGGAAATCTTTGCACTCCTCACATCAATCATAGCACCCGAGGTAGCAAGAAAGGGTCTACCTAAAATGATTGGAATGGTAGCATTTCCATCCATTTCAAGCACAACAAAATCCACCGGAAACACAAACTTCCCAACCCTCAATGGAACATCTTCTACCTTACCTTTTGGAAACTTGATTGACCTATCAGCTAATTGCAAGGTAATGTTAGAAGGTATGAGTTCCCCAAGTTCAAGTCTTTGATAAACCGAATATGGCATTAGGCTCACACTAGCTCCCAAGTCACATAAGGCATTATAAATTTGCATCTTGTTAAAGGCACAAGGGATGGAGAAGTTTCCGGGGTCTTTCAATTTGAGTGGCATTTTGTTCATGATGATAGCACTACAATTTTCGGTCAAGTTGATAGTCTCCACAACCTCACAAGTTCTTTTCCCACTCAAAATTTCCTTGAAGAATTTGGCATAATTTGGTATTTGGTTGATCACATCGGTAAAAGGTAGAGAAATATGAAGTTGTTTCAGCATATCAACGAATCTCCCAAATTGTTCATCCAATTTGTGTCTCATGAATTTTTGTGGGTAAGGGAGCTTGGTTTTCACAATTTCTTTCTCTACTCTCACCTCTCTAGGTGTCTTAACCACAACCTCATCCAATGATGCCCTATCCCCCTCATTCTCAACCAAGGTTTCCTTAGGAATCTCCTTATCTTCACCCTTCCTAGGCAATCTCTCCTCAAGAACCTTACCACTCCTTGTAACAATAGCATTTACGGGTTTCTTGGGATCAAGTCCTTGGGAAGGTAAAAAAGAAGGGCTTTCATGATCTTTCAAAGCATTAGCAAGTTGAGAAATTTGGTTTTCAAGCATTTTATTGTGGGTCATCATTTCATTGAACTTTTTATCACTAACAGCCATGTATGTGTTCAACAACTTGGTTTGATTCTCAATTATTTCTTCCAAATTGGTCCTAGGTGAAGAAGTTTGTGAATAGAAATTTTCACCTTGAGTCCTTGGAACAAATCCGGGTGGAGGACCTCTTTAAGCATTATTTTGAAAATTGCCCCTCCCTTGATTGTTCCAAGTACCCCTATTTTGATTTTGACCATAACCTTGATTATGGTTACCACACCCTTGATTATGATTACCACTACCTTGGTTATGATTTCCATAACCTTGGTTTTGATTACCATAATTTTGGCTTTGATTTTGGCCACTATAACCTTGGTTATTATAGCTACCACGAGAACCTTGGTTCCCTTGGTTTCTATAACCACCACCTTGGTTATAGTTGTCAAAATTGTCTTGGTTTTGGTAATTCATATTCCATTGACCTCTTTGATTTTCAAACCTTTGAACATTATTATTTGACACATAATTCACATGCTCACTCTCATTGTTATCAAACTCATCAATACATTCATTAGGACAATTACTAGAGTCATGATCATACGATCCACATGCATCACAAAACAAACAACCCATAGGCATATTATGTGAAGAGGGAGGGGGTTGAGAGTTAGAAAGAGTACCTCTCCCCTTAAATTGGGAGGGAAGATTCGAAGCTTGAGAAGAAGAAGAAGCGCTCTCCAACTTGGCTTTGATTGCGGTCACCTCCTTTCCCAAGTTTGTCATTTGGGAGGAAAGGTTGTTGATCGCATTTAGATGGTCCACCGAGTACAATGAAGATTGCTTGCTTGAAGAGTCCCTCTCCCCATCTTGCCAATCTCTATAGTACGTCACCACGTCCTCAATAATGTCCACCACTTCTTCTTTGGTCTTGTTCATGATAGGACCCTCGGCCCTCCCATCAAGGCATGACTTGCCTTGGGGACTTAAACCGCCATAGAAGATTTGGACCACTTGGTATGTTGGGATTCCGTGGTGAGGGCACTCCCTTTGATACTCTTTGTATCTCTCCGATGCTTCGTAAAGGCTTTCATTTGGCCTTTGCTTGAACCCTTGAATCAAGGCTCTTGCCTTCGCTGTCTTCCTTTGAGGGTAGAAGCGGGACAAGAAGGCCTTTGTAACATCATCCCATGTTCTCAAGGAGTTGGGCTTCACCTCTTTATCTAGCCACTCTAAGGATCTTCCTATGAGAGAGAAGGGGAACAACTTGAGGCGGATGAACTCTTGAGAAACTCCGTTGACTTTGATGGTGTTGAAATATTTCTCAAATTCTTTAAGATGGTTCAACGGGCTCTCATTCTTAGCCCCACTATATTGCCTCCTCTCAATTAAGGTGATCATGGCCGGCCGAATTTCGAAATCATTTGCTGGTGTTGTAGGCGGAGCTATACCGCTCTCAAACCTATAAGCACCGGGTATTCCTAGCTCCTTCAAGGCCACTCTCGGATTTTCTCCCATGCCTTGCTCTTCTTCAATCCCTTCTTCACTTGAAGAACTATACCCCAAGGATCGATTAGCTATTCTTCTCCTTGAGAGAGTCCTTTCGATTTTTGGGTCAAAAGGCACAATGGATCGATCACGAGCTCTATGCATGCAAAACTCAAAGAAAATATTAGTAGCACGGCTACAAGTGAATCCTAAAGAAACAAAATCTTTTTTGTATTTTTCAATTAAAATGAAGTAGACTCAACAACAAAAGCTAAGCATCAATAGCATTCCCCGACAACGACGCCATTTTGACAAGAGGAAAATGTATGTCGTTATCTACCCTTCCCCCAAGTCAAACTAAATTTGTAAACACCTAACCAACCTTATATGAATATAGGGAAAGTTAAGGGTCGATCCCTAGTGAATGCAATGATGAAAACTAGAGTCTAAGTCAAGCTACCTCGAAGATGGAGTTGAGATTATGGTTGGCGCTATGGTAAACTAAAACAAGTCTAATCAAGTAAATCAAAGGTCTAAGGACTAGGGATATGGGTTCCACATGCAAGTTCAATCATAATGCTAGTTTAGAGCTCAATCAATTAATTCAAGTATTGCAATGGACAAACAATAGTAGCAATCAAGAGAGTTCAAATGCTATCTCCTATAGGCCAATCTAGGAGTCACTATAAAAGGCAAATCAAGAAGAATCACAAGCAAACCCAATCAATTAGAGCAACTTTCAAATCAATTGTTCATGTCATTAAGAGTTACAATGCAATCTAGATTAATCTTATAGGTTGATCACTCCTAGTCTAATCAATCACATGCAAAACTATGTCAACCAATTTAATTGCAACGAATCAATCAATCAAAGAGCATCAACTAGCAATTTCATTAATCAAACATGCTTCCCTCTTTCCCTAGCAACTAATCTACTCACTAATCATGGTGAAATTCAAGAACAAATAACTAGAAATTGCATTGATCATCGTTCTATATCAAAATCTAAGAGAAATCAAAATATTCAACAATATTAAATTCAAATCCAAAGAAAAACAAGCAACAAGCATAAATCAAATAACAAGTAAGTAAGAGATGAAAGAAGGAAGAGATTCTCACTAATATTGATGATTGAAAATGAAGAAATCTAAACTTGATTGATCAAATGTTGAGTTACAAATCCAAAACCAAGAACTTCACTCTAAATTCTCTCTCTAAAACTAAGCTAATGAAATATTATCCAAAAGTTGGTTTCAAAAAGGAATTACAATTCTATTTATAAGCAAAGAAGAAACCGGCAAATCCCGCGCCCTCTCCCGAAGAACCCGCGGACGCGGAGAAATGGGTACGGAACCCTCCGCGGGCTATCTGGGCAACACCTGCGCCCGCGACAGTATAAACCTGCGCCCGCGGCCAAAGATGCTGCGCCCGCGGCTAATCTTCTGCCCCCAAAGCTCAATCAGGGGGTCGCGGTCTCTCTGAGACGGAGCGCCCTCTCCAAGTTTCCCGCGCCCGCGGGGCAACTGCGGGTAGTTCCTGCCAAAATCTGGCCATTTGTTCTTCTTGAGCCCGCGCCCGCGGCTTCACTGACCCTCGCCCGCGGCTTCACCGACCCTTGCCCGCGGCCTGCTGGCAATACCTTGGAGACCTCTCCGAGGCCTCTCCAAGGCCTCTCTAAGCCCTCTCTAGCTAAATGCTTCTTCCTTGCTTAGTCATTAAGGTCCCAACTTGATTCCTTTGTAAAGGTGATTCTCCAAGTACCTACACAAGCAAAAAAAGAAAGGAAATAAAAGGGAAAAAGAGCCAAATAAAAGGAAAACACAAGAACCTTAAAGAAAAGATGAGAAAGAGAAACTAAAGGAAAAAGGACCAAAAATAAGAGAAGAAAGCATGAAAAAGGGAAAGAAATAACCCTAAAAGACTATCCTATGAGTGTCATAAATGACACTTATCAGTTTCAAATTAATTAGTCAAAAGAAATTTTAAAACAAAAAATAAAACAAAAAACACCAGCAAAACACCTAATTCCGCCAACCATCCCACACCTAATTCCGGTTGCTGCTATTCCCCTTCCCCTTGCGCTGCTAATTCCCTTCCCTTTATGATGGTTTTCCCCTCCCCACACCTGTGCTACGACCCCCACCTTCCCTCCTTTTCCCGTTTTTCAGTAACATAACCGAAAACCCCCTCCCTTCTCAAAACCTTCTTCTCCACTCGAAAATCCCTTAAAACCACTTCCCACCACCCCGAAACCTTAATGCCTAGGACTGAACACCACCAAAACCCCTCCCCCACCATCAATTCTTATGCGCTATGGTTTTGGGGTGGTTGGAGGAATGATTTGGGGTTTTTGGCAGTGAGGAGGGGTTTCATTAGTGGTTTTATGGACTAGTAGGAGGGTGTTTTAATTTAGGGTTGGAGGAAAACATCGGCGCCACGGGGTAGGGGAAGCGCAGCGTGCAAGGGGCGACATGTTCGCAGAGTGGAGGTCAGGGTGGATCGCTGGGTGTAGGGGAGGTTGAGTAGTGATTTTGTGATTTTTCAGTTTTTTTATGTTTTTATTTTTTTAAAAAATAGACTGCTAATTAGGACTTGACATGTGTTAAGTGACCTAATATAATAGGTCATTGAATTTTGTTGACCGGTTAGGGATCGAAGAAAATCAACGGCCCCCTAAAGTTAGGATTATTTCAAAATATTTGAAAGTTAGGATCATTGGAACAAAATTCGTGAAAGTTGCTATTATTATTTACAATTTTTATTAAATAATAACCAAGAGTTGCAACTAATATTTTACGGAGGTAGTATTATATTACCTTCATTATCTTATTCTATTATATTTTAATACCCTAATTACCTCTATTATGTTTGATTACGTACATCAATACTTATATATTAAAAAGCGTTCCTAAAACAGAATACGTTCCACGTGTCACCCTTTTTAAGTTTGACATGTTAACAATATGCGCCACATGTCAATATAAACATGACATGTCACTTTCACATGTATTTTGCCACTTTCACATGTGTTTATGTATCAAACAAAATAATAGTTAACTTAGATAAGTTGATTTGGTTTCTATTATGTAATGATTGAGTTTGACAACTAAAAAATGTTTATAGCAAGACTTAAACTCGAAACCAACCAGTCTTATTATCTAAATGTAAAGTTGTGAAATTTAGCTTGATTTTATTAATATCATTAGCAGCCGATATATAATACAATGCAGAAGATTCCTAAGCCTAAAACATGTCCTGCTAGCTTAAAGAAATCGACACAAACAAGGAAACAATTATTATCCTAGTAAATCTAAATATATTCACCAAATCTTAGGATATTTCCTAAATATATCTTAATATCCCCCCTCAAGTTGGAGCATTAGGGTCGTAAATGCCCAACTTGGAAAGAAGATGATTAAACTGAGCCTTGCCGAGAGCTTTAGTGAATATATCCGCCAATTGATCTTTAGTAGACACATGTGACGGGGAAATCAAACCTTCATTGATCGCATCGCGAACAAAATGACAATCCACCTCTATGTGTTTCGTACGCTCATGAAACACAGGGTTCCGTGCAATATGTAATGCTGACTCACTATCACAGAACAATTTAATAGCTTTAGGATGTTGCACACCCAAGCTCAACAATAAACCCTGAGCCAATTTAATTTACAAGTGGCTCCAGTCATGCACCTGTATTCCGCCTCTGCAGAAGATGTAGATACTGTAGGTTGCTTTTTAGTTTTCTAAGAAATCGGTGATTTTCCTAGAAACACTTGCCATCCTGTCAACGAGCGTCGTGTTAGAGGACACGCCTCCCAATCTGAGTCACACCACCCCTCTAAAGTGATCTCACTATCTGAGCGCAATAATATGCCTTGGCCGGGAGATCCTTTGAGATAACGAACAACCCTCAAGGCCGCCTCCCAATGCTCTATGCGTGGTTCATGCATGAACTGTGATAGGATATGAACTGAGTAGGCAAGATCCGTTCGAGTGACTGCGATATATATGAGCCGTCCCACTAGACGACGATAAGCCTCAGGATTCTGCAAAAAATCCCCACTAGCATGGGCGAGTCTATGATTTTGTTCCATGGGAATCACACTAGGCTTTGCTCCCAATAAACCTGTCTCAGAGATAATATCCAAAGTATACTTCCGTTGACACAAAAAAAATCCGGACGAACTCCGAGCCACTTCAATGCCCAAAAAATATTTTAAAGGACCGAGATCCTTCATTTTGAAGCAATCACCAAGATATGCCTTGTAAACCTTAAGCGCAGCGGAATCATTCCCAAAAATAACAAGATCATCAACATAAACTAAGACATTTATTTGAGTATTGCCATTAGTGTATGTGAATAGAGAATAATCAGAATAAGATTGCCTAAAACCATACCGTTTCAAGGCCGATGTCAATTTTGCATACCAACACCTAGGAGCTTGTTTCAAGCCATGCAATGACTTGCGCAACCTGCATACCAAAGAAGGATTTGGGATTTCAAACCCGAGGGGGGGGGGGGAGCTTCATGTAAACCTCTTCATGTAGGTCTTCATGTAGAAAAGCATTGTGAACATCCATTTGATGTACCTCTTAATTTTTAGAAGCTGCTATTGCAAGAAAGGCACGAACAGTGGTCATCTTGGCCACCGGAGCAAAAGTCTCATCATAATCAATTCCCGCTTGTTGATGATTACCGAACACTACCAATCTCGATTTAAGACGTTCAATATCACCATTGGATAAATATTTGGTCTTATAGACCCATTGACTGCCAAGAGCCCGTTTCCCAAGAGGAAGATGTTCTAGAGTCCATGTCCCATTATCCTCTAAAGCACAAATTTCTTCCTTCAATGATTGTCGCCACCCATCATGTTTCATCGACTCTTTGAATGATTTTGGGTCTTTACCCTTAATAATAGCTGCAATAAATCTACGCTAACTGTTCGAAAAATTGTCATAATTAATGTAATGTGCTAAATGATAAGGGGTACCTGAGGAGCGACCGGAAAGAGTAGGAGATGAGTGCGGACTGTTAGCAAAAACCGTATGTGTCACATAATCCCGATGCTTAACATTAGGAAATTTCTCACGACATCCACGACCCATTTCTTGAACATGTGAACCATCTGTTGCAGATCCTGGACCCAGGGAAGAGGCCTCATTCGGTGCTGGCCCACCAAAGCTATTATTCGTGGGCTGAGACTCCAACCCAGCTGCCACAGGTTGTCCAGCGGACTCACCAGAAGAATAGGTGGGCTGATTCGCTGAAGGCCCACCATGCACTTGTGTGGGTTGAGAAGCTACTGGGCTTGCTGGACTCGTTGGAGAAGTGGACTGATGAGCTTGGAATGGTTCTCCAACTCCAAGTTCTTCCCTTAATTTATTTTCAGAAAAATCTTCATGAATTTCATAAGCATCATATTCATTATGTGTGATATTCACCACTTCGGGACTTTCAAACGGAAATACTTCTTTAACAAATTTGACATCTCGGGAGTCAAAAAATTCTTTATTTTCCAAATCAAACAATCTCCAACCCTTCTTTCCGAACGGGTATCTAACAAAGATTCACTTTCGGCTACGACTAGCGAACTTATCTCCCTTAATTTTCTGATTATGAGCAAAGCACAAACACCAGAAAGTACGAAGAGCATCATACAAAGGTGATTTACCAAAAAGTACCTCAAAAGGAGTTTTATTTTGCAAAAGAGGAGTGGGGGTGCGATTGATTAAGTGAGCAGCCGTAAGGATACATTCTCCCCAAAAATAAATAGGCAATTTTTCTTGGAATCGTAATGCCCTCCCAACATCAAAATATGTTTATGTTTTCTCTCAACTCGTCTATTTTGTTGCGGAGTTCCAACACAAGATGTTTGAAATAAAATTCCAGTGGCATTGAAATAATCACGTAAACAATTAAACTCAGTCCCATTGTCACTTTGGACCACTTTTATTGTTTGAGAGAATTGACGATCAACCATAGCAACAAAAGACATAAACATTTGAAATACTTCTAATTTATCAACCAACAAATAAATCCAAACAGCTCTTGAATAATCGTCAACTATTGTTAAAAAATAACGAGCTCCACAAGATGAAACATGTCTATAAGGACCCCACAAATCACAATGTACTTTTTCAAATATTCGAGAAGCTTTATTATTACTTAAAGGAAATTTGTGTCTTGGATGTTTAGCATGCATACATACTTCACAACCATTATTTAAATGCTCTTTACTACTACTAACATAAGGAATTAACTTAACTACTTTTTCCGGAGGATGACCGAGCCGACGATGCCATAGCTCCAAAGACGATGTTGCTTCCACAGAGGACACAAATTTCGGTTTGCTAAAGTAGTACAGTCCGTCTCTCCTAATCCCCTTTCCAATCAGCTCCTTCGCTTGGTCCTATATAGCACAAACATGTGAATCAAATTGAACAATAGTTTGTAAATCATCATTAAGTTGAGAAACAGAAAGTAAATTGCAACTTAAAGTGGGAACATAAAGAACTCCAGTAAGGGTAATTTTATCCGATAAGTAAACGGATCCGACCAAGGTAGCCACAACTTGTGACCCGTTCGGCAAACCAACAGGGCATTCAAGTTTTTGAGTGTCAAACAACCAAGAGGAATCCATTGTAACATGATGTGTGGCACCGGTATAAATGATCCAAGATGAAACATCAAACTTACCGGTCAATCTATTATCGGGAACATTAGCATTACACTACAACAAATTGACCTTTGTGCCACGAGTAAAATCGTGGCACAAGTTTGAAAGTCGTGAAACGGACAACGCCGTGGAGGTGAGGAACCACATGAGGGAATGGTTCATTTTGTCCCTAAAAATCACCGACACGACCACCACCATCAGTCCATCGCCCTAAAAACGAGAAAGATTGACTGATTGTGAAGCTAAGAAAGACTATAAAGATGGAGTCATGAAAAAAAACTTGAAAATTGTGAGAGGAAAGAGATGAAGCATTTCTGGGTATGGGTTTAGAATGAATTTTGAGAGCAGAGAAGAAGGAATTGGAAAATTAATCAAAGCACAGGTTAAATGAATACCGCTAACTTTGAGTTTTTCACATTTTTGATAATCGGTGTTTTTATTTAGGTTCCTTTTATTTATGCCTTAATCCGATTTTTCTTTTATTACTACCATGTTTTAACACCAATTTGATATAAATCGGGCCTAAAAAATCTAAATTTTATTGGGAAATTCTACAATATAACTCGCTACTTTTACAAATTCTACGTTGTGCTCTTATTTTTTGAAACTTTTATATAGTAACCCGCAAGTTTATTTAATAACTATATAGTAACTTTGTCGTTATCCCACCGTCAGAAAGTTCCGTTAGTGGGGCCCTTTTTTCAATTTTTAATATTTTTTATTGATTTTTGCGAGTTGTAACATGTTCCGTTAAAGGTTTCGGGGGGCTATTTTGCTCTAGAGGGACCAAATTGAGATTAGATTTGTCAATAAACAAACTTATATACCTCGCTTTACATATTAAAATGTAAATATGCAAATCGAGAAATTTCTTAATACGCAAAACGAGGTAATTATGTTTCATATTTGCCAAATCTGAGCTCAATTTGGACACTTCAGGGTCAAAATAACCCCAAAAAACTAGTGCATTTCTCTGCCTAATTGCTTTTTCTACTAGTGTAATTCTATACCAACAAAAACTGGTTTAGTAACTATAAACAATAGTTCAGGAGAATCCTAAATTGAGCGTACTTAGAATAAAATTGAGGATATTTATAAAGAAAATTAAGTGTGTATTGGAAATAGATCATATATACAACTATAATTTATTTGACGCTAGTGTAAAGTTTGTCACGGGAAAAATAACTACTACTCGTGGCCCAAATGTAAAGTTTGCCATGGGAAAAACACTACTCGTGGCACAAGTATGATATTTGCCACGGAAAATAAATACCCGTGGCATAAATTATTCTTCTTATTTAGGTGTTGTATCATATTTCAATTTTCCCGTGGCTAGATGATATTATGCCACGAATTTGGAATTCCCGTGGCATAATTCGTGGCACAAGTGATGATTTGTTGTAGTGAATTACCGACAACCCCCGCAATGGCTTTCCATTGCTCCGGTGTGAATAGCTTCCCTAAGGCCGAAACAGAAGAATTTGATGATGAAGAAGACACACTACCACTTGTAGCAGCATTAGCACGAACTTGTCCTCGTCCTTGGCCTGTGGAAGAGGATCTCTTAGCATCGGGCCTACCCACAAGCTCATAACAGTGAGTTTCAGGGTGACCCTGCTTCTTGCAGTGGTTACAAATCTTGTCAGCCCAGCAAGATGAAGCCTCATGTCCTGTTCTGCAACACTTCGAACACACGGGTTTATCCCGTCCTCTGCCACGGTCATGTCCTGCTCGAACCGCAAAGCCCACAGCATTTGTCGGCTTCGAGTCAGCTTTGAATTCGGCCTCCAAACGTGAAGTGCGAACTCGTTCTTCTTGAGTCACCAATTGATAAGCTCTGTCAAGGCTCGAAAGAGGATCTTGAGACAATATATTTGTGCGGAGTGAGGAGTAATAATCAAGGTACAAACCCACTAAAAAATCATGTAAACGTGCTTGTGCTCGGCGTTCTTCATGTAATCTGCCAGCTGAACACGAAGCACAACAAGAGCAAGAAATCAGAGGCTCATGACGATCCAAATCCTGCCACAGAATATGTAATTTGCCAAAGTACTTATAAACAGTCATTAATTTGCTCTGTTCGCACTTAGCAATTGACGAACGAAGTTGCTGAAATCGGGGGCCATTAGTTTGAGAGAAGCGCTGTTTTAGGTGATCCCAAAAGGGTTTAGCTTCTCGAAATTTTGACAAAGAGGATTTTAATTGTGGATCAATAGTATTTGTAATCCAAGAAATTAGCATAGCATTAATTGCCGTCCAATCAGAGGTGATGGTTCGTTGATTGTTCCATCAAGAAAGTTGAACTTCCTCCGAGCATCCAACACCGTTTGAATGTCGGCAGCCCAAGAGTCATAGTTGTCTGCTATGAGACGTGTAGGAGTAATAAAATCACCTGGTCGATCTTGCGACCCGAGGTAATATGGAGAATTTGGCTCGATTTTTGTAGGTGGTGGTGGTGGTGTTTCATCACCGCCAGCCATGATTAATGAAAGAAAAAATTAGAGACTTTGACCTGATACCATGTAAAGCTGTGAAATTTAGCTTGATTTTATTAATATCATTAGCAGCCTATATATAATACAATGCAGAAGATTCCTAAGCCTAAAACATGTCCTACTAGCTTAGGGAAATGGATACAAACAAGGAAACAATTATTATCCTAGTAAATCTAAATATATTCACCAAATCTTAGGATATTTCCTAAATATATCTTAATACTAAACAATCAAATTTGATTAGCAAATTAAACAATTATAATTAAACTAGCAACCTGTGTCATCGCTCGGGCCATACACTAGTTAAAGTTAATAAAATTGTCTAAAATGAATTTTCTAAACCTATTGTCGATCAGGGTGATAACCAATAAATAAATAAATAAATAGAAAGGAGTATATCTAGACGACAATTATAAAGTTGTTAGCTAGAGCTACACTACCATCAATCATTCTTGAAAAAATTGCAAAAAGAAATGGATTCACCCATATACGCTAAGGAAGAAACAAAAGAGCAACTACTAGAGGCACAAGCTCATATATGGAGTCATGTTTTCTACTTTCTCAAATCCATGGCCTTAAAATGTGCAATTCAACTAGGCATTCCAGACACCATTCATAAACATGGCAAACCAATGACTCTTAAAGAGCTAGCCAATTCACTTCCTATCCTCCCTAACAAAATTACCTCTCTTTCGCGCTTAATGCGCCTTCTTGTATCCTCCAAATTCTTCTCAATGAAAACCTTACTCAACGGCGAAGAAGGATTTGCTCTTACATTGAGCTCCCAACTTCTATTGAAAGATCACCCTCTTTCGCAAGCTCCATTTGCTCTTACAACGCTTTCTTTTCTAACCGAACAATCTTCTCATCTAAGCAATTGGTTTCAAAGTGAGGTTGAGTATGAATCTCCCTACCAAATAGCTCATGGAAGGAAGTTTTGGGAGCATGCTTGCCGTGAACCGTTGTTGAACGATTATTTTAACAGTGCTATGGAAAGCGATTCTCGATTAGTTACGAGCCTATTGGTGACAAATAAACGATTCAAGGGATTACTTGACGGAGTGGATACGTTGATCGACGTTGGCGGCGGCAATGGGACAACTGCTAAGGCCATATCCGAAGCCTATCCATCGATGGTATGTACTGTACTTGAGTTGCCACATGTGGTTGACGGTTTACAAGGGAATGATAGTAATGGCAACGTGATTTACGTTGCTGGTAATATGTTTATGAAGGTCCCTCTTGCTGATGCTGTCTTACTTAAGGTGAGGTGCTATTATTAAATTTTTTTTTTCTTTTACATCTAGCTTTTATTTTTGTATTGACTAAAACAACGTAACGATATGCGATCACTACCACTTATACAATGGATACACTAAGATCAAGTTTTCTTCACTTCAAATGAGTTATATGTCAGAAAAAAAATTAATTTCAACGCAATAAAATAATTTCAGTTCAATAAACTAACTTTGATCACTTAAAAAAGTCAATTATTTTAAAAAACAAATATAAAAGGATTAGTAAAAATAAATTTTAATTAATAAAAATAATTTAACTTTTAAGTAAAAATAAATAAATTTCAGCAAAAATAAGACACAAAGAGCAGGTCCTTATAGCTTTTTGCTGTTCATTTTAATGTGACATACTTCGTATTTTTTAGTGTACCTTTCCATTTCCACTGAAAACTATGCTTTTATACTCTCTTTGTCTTACAAATTACAACATATTGTATTGTCTGAATTTCATTTTAACTTTCCTAAAATGCCATGCATGCTTCTAATCAATATAAAATACGTCCATACATATTATATACAACTTTTAAATATTTTTATGTCTCACAAATAATCAAATATACCCAAATGTTCACATAATATATAATAAAGTAGTGTTTTTATTTTGTGCGTAGTTATGTTAAAATCTCAATTACTACCTCTGATATTTTCGAGTTGCAATTTTGGAATATATTTTATGTCTCTCAAATAATACCCCAAAGTTACAACTAAAAAAAATCGGAGATAGTACATATTTTTTTCTTATTCTCCAAATAAATTTGATTTTTAACAATACAAAAAAAAAAAAAAAAACCCCTCTTTTATTTAATAGTACACCTTTTTTTAAAAAAATTGGCTTATACCACCACTTAACAAATTCATGGATGGAATCTATTATTGGGGTCCACAATACATACGTGTCAGCGTATTATTGGACAAAAATAATAAAACAAATATAAACAAAAACCAAAACCTTAAATAATCCAGCCAACCCATCCCCATTGTTGGTTGGGCAGCGCCGACAAATGTATGCTCCACCCAATACCCTTCGTTCCTAGCCCTAGCAACCGCAAACTTCAACCCCTCCCTTTCCCTCCTCTTTCCCAAAACTGACTAAACGTCCCTAATGCCCGCTTAAAACGGGCGGCCGTTTATAAGACCACCCAAAACGACCGCCAATTAGGCTTGTAAGGGTCAAAACGACCAGTTTATGGTCGAAATCAACCACCTAGGCCCTAAATCGGTCGTTTTCGACCCTTAGCTGTCGTTTGTTGTGGTCGTTTCTAAGTGGTTTGAAAAACGATTACCCGTTTTTTTGGCCATTGGGGTAGGTTACTGATTTTAGGAAAGGGGTGGAGATTTTGGTGGATGGGATCAGGAACGAGGGTGTTAGGTTGGGATAGGGCAGTGACGCGAGCTGCCGATAGTGGCAGAGTAGGTGGCAAATTTAGGGTTCGTTTGGCGTTGCTATGGTTTTCTGTTTTTTGGTTTTTTGTTTTTTAAAAGTATAGGATATATGTCCCATAATAAATCAAAAATTATTTAAACATATTAAAATTATAATAATTTTGAAAACTGACAACAGAAAAGTGGAAACACCTTTTTCTTGTTTTCTGTTTTTGGTTTTTGGTTTTCAAAAAAACAGGAAACTGAAAACCAAAAATGATGCCAAACAAGCCCTTAGTTTTAGGGTTTTGTTTTGTTTTTTAAAAATTAATAGTATGACAACATGTGGCATAATGGACCTCACTTATAGGATTTTTGGACTGAAACTGATAAGTGGTGGTAATATCCTATTTTCTAAATTTTTTGTGGTGTTAAAACAATTTTTTTTTTTTTTAAAAAAAATCATTTTTGAGTTTTTTTTGTGGTGTTAAAATTCAAAATTTCCCAAATAAATTACTTTAAGGTTAAATTTTATTCATCAGGAATTCAGGATTTGTTTGAAATTATTTTATTTTGTATGCCTTTCCTACAAAGAACTTGATTTAGATATATTTTATTGGATGATAGTAAAGGTCACAATTTACGGCTAAAAATTTGTCACAATCTTATGTGGCACTTATTCTTTAGTGGCATGTAATACATGACTCGTCAGTTTTATTTTTTCTAATGATTCTATAAATTTAATAGGGCAATGAAATGTAGGAATTGGATATACAAGGGAATGAAGTTTAGGATAATTACTACATACTTTTTTTTTTTTTTTATTCCTATTTAGTTGGCATGTTTGATTTAGACACACATGTATTTTAAGGAGAGAAAAGAGAGAGAGAGAATGACAAAGTAAGTGGGGTAGACTACTAAATGCAAAGTCTAAAACTTACTCAAAAAAGAAAATGTGTCAACTAAAAACTAAACTTACTAAAAAGGAATATGTGTCAATTAAAAAAAAGAAAGTAATACAAAGTAATAATATAACTATAGTAAAAGATAGTTAATTTCCTTCTGTCTTGAAACCATTCATTAAACATTTAGAATTATAATCTAAGAATTTTATTGTACATTTTATTTTATTTTTTAATATCTATTAATTAATTTAAATACCTTACATATAATATTACAATGTAATATTATTATACTTTTTGTAATATTATAATATTAATGCGTTTTTTAATATTATATTTTTTTATTTTCAAAAAATATAATATTACAAAATGCACATATTAAATGCATTTTAATTTTGTCTCCACTTGTGAAACAGAAACCGACACTATAATGTGTATCATAATTCCTAACATCAAAAAAAATTTATTTGTTTTACTTTATTTATGTTATAAGAGTTACTTAGTCAGTGTAGTGCTTGATCAGTATTACAAGATTTACTTAGTCAGTTTTATAGTAGTTATTTTGTTCTTTTACAAGCTGTCACATGCTTTGGCCAACCACATTCAAGACGCACTGATATATATATATATATATATATATATATATATATATATATATATATATATATATATATATATATATATATATATATATATACAAATCTAACAATATTTTAATATAAAGTTAAACTATTTTGTTATTATGAAACGGATGTAGTACTTAGAATTTTTTGTCCAAGTTTCTTAAAGTTTGATTATATAAAAATTAAATTAGGAGCATTGAAGGGAGTACAATATTACATGCTCATTGACTTTATTTAATTCTCCTGCAAAATGAGAAACACACTTTATATTTTGAAATGAAGGGAGTATTAAATATTTTATAATTTTAGTATGTGTAACCTAAGAAACCACATCCCCTTTCCATTTGTAGATTGTATCATATCCGCTAACTATTGTCAGTAGTAATATATATAAAGTGAATTGCTATTTGTCACAATAAAATTACTCAAACTATAATATTAAAAGACTTTTATACCCCTTATTATTTTGAAAATAACATAACAATCCAACCATTACTAACTACTAACTTTGTCCTACCTTGACCATACTCAAGCCTTAGCTCCACATTGACTATCAGCTCCACCACCCATACCACCACCCACCTTGATTGTCTGCGTTCATATCGGAGGCACTTGGTGGGGACGACAAACCTTCGACGCCGTCGAGTCAAGTATATGTTGAATTTTTTTTTTAATTTCCATTGTACCTGGTCGCATGCTATATGCGACTACACCGCGATATAGTCGCATGTTTCGGTATAGTTGTGTATTACATGCGACTATACCGCGGTATAGTCGCATGCTATATGCAACTACACTGCGGTATAGTCGCATGTAGCATGCGACCGGGTACCATTTAAATTTTTTTTAAGCAAACCGTTTAATTTATACTAATTAACTTTTAATAATTATTAAAAATAATAAAATATACTTAATTTAATTAGTAAAATTTATTGATTAAAAAAAATTAGTAATTTTTTTTTTACAACGAAAATTAGTAAATTTATGGGCTTAAACAAATAACAAATTTGCCAAAAAAATAAGTAAGGACAGATGCGTCATTCAATAGCGCAACATAAGTAATTCTATTGTGGCATTTAGTAACCCATAATAAAACCCTCAATAGCATGAATAACGTGAGCCTAATGTTTGTATTTTATAACTATATGCAGTGGATTTTACATGATTGGAGCGACAATGAATGCATTAAAATACTACAGCAATGCAAAGAGGCAATTTCTAGCAAAAGTCAAGGAGGTAAGGTGATTATCATTGATATTGTAGTGGAGCCCCAAATTAAGAATTCAAAGCATTCAAATGCCCAAATTTTATTTGACATTGAGATGATGTCACTCTTTGGAGAAGGAAAAGAAAGAACTGAAGAAGAATGGAAAAAACTGTTTGTTGAAGCTGGTTTTAGTGATTACAAGATCCTTCCTATACTAGGTTTGAGGTCTGTCATCGTGCTTTATCCTATATAAGTTGATAAGTCCGTCTAGTACTGATTCATGAGAAAGACATACGTATTGTATTATCATTTCGATCACAGATATTATATGATACGATATAAGATCCTTTTATAGGTTTGTATTATTATTCTATTATGTATCCTTCTTTTTTTTTTAGTAAAAAAAAAAAAAAAATTTTAGAGTGTGTATGTCATAATTCGAATTTCTATGTATATAAGGATTTGAGTGTGATTAAATCATTACAAGCATTTGAGCATTCATAGTGTTTGTTTTGGGTAAAATTACCATGTCCACGTGGACCAATCAGAGAGAACCACATGTCAAGCCTAGGCAGGTCCATTTGGGCCAATTGCCAGCTGACACGTGTCAACCTCAGATGCTTCCTGAATGAGGCCTTCCAAAGGGGCATTTGAGACATTTCGCATGAAATTTACCCATCTCTCTCCTCCTTTTCTCTCACCCCCACGTGCTGGATTTAAGTGTACCATTGGGTGATTAATAGTATCACTAGATGATCAAATAGTATCATTGAACATTCGGTGGTACTATATATTCATTCAATGGTGCTGTATATTCATTAAGTGGTACCAACTACGTATAGAAATAATATCACTACATATTCAATGATATTATATAAGCTTTTAGTGGTACATTTAAAAATTGGTCCCACTTACTAATCTCTCTCCTCCTTTCTCTCACCCCCATGTGCTTACAATACTTTTTAATATTTTAAGGTTTGATATATATTTGCAAATACATATCAAACCTTCATTAGTACTTCCTCTTCCTGAATTGCCACCTTCAAGGCCCAATTCCCAAGAACACCATAAAACGTCGCGACCCACTAAATCTAGGTCAAATAACCTAGAAAGGGGCACGTCCTCCAATGACCCTATAAAAAGGGAGATATTCTCCAAATTTGGGGATACATTACATTCAATCATTTATTACACCTACCCTACATTCTCTGATCTCACAAAAGAGAAACATCTGATCTCGGAATCCGAGAAGATCTCACTTTCTTTTCCGCACTTTCTCCCATTCGTATTCAAGTACTAACTTGACCGTCGGAGGCGGAGCTCCAAACTCCCGGAGTCTCCGTTGTTTTGCAGGTACAGACGCGGTCGGATCAGTCCTTGAGCTGTAACTCTCCCAAGGGACAAAAACACCCAAAACAGTGTTCTGTGTTTAATTAATCAAAGCATTTAATCAAGCTATTTTTTTTTAATATCAGGTTGAATCCCGTGCAATGCACTGTTATTCACTCTTTAATACGGAGTATCAATTTAAAACTATATTTAAATATAGAATATAATTTTATCCAATCTATTTCTTATTTTATGCCAAATCAGGCAACTTAATTATATTTTATATTTTATGTTTTACGATTACATGTTATATATTTTATTGAAACTATATTCTTTTTGAACCTTGATGGCATTTTTTTTATTTCACATTTCAAATAAAAAATTTCACTAATCATGTTAGGTTAAATGATATATATTCATGATATTTTTACGAAAAAGAATTATTATACATTAAAAAGTAACGTAATTACTTATATAAAAAATTTATAGAAAGATATTATTAGATATCTATGTTGGGATTTATATATTTTTTATGATTTTTTTCCTAACCTTTGGAAGAAAATATTTTGCATATATTCTCTATTAATTTTTTTTTTCAAAGTGTTTTTTTTTTAAAAAAAATATATTAAAGACACACAAGAATATGACATGTGTCATTGCCTGTGTGTCGTTTAGTATATAGTTATTATTAATTATTAATGGTTGATTGAGTATTGATTGATGATTGATTGAGTAATACATGTACATTGAGACATATATGATAAAGCCACATTCAATTAAATACTCATTCCTTATCTTTTTAAGATAAAATTGGTATAAACCACCTTTTATATTTTTTTTTTATTTACTAAACCAACTTTTATGTACCTAAATTTTTTATTGCACCACCCCTATTTCAAATCTAAAAAATTGCATCTCAACCATCCACTTCCAAATCATCAACCATAGCAAAACCTTCCCTTTCATCCAGTGGCGGATGTAGAATATTTAGTGTGGAGGGGCACTAAATAAAAAATAAACACAAAATGCTTGTAAAAGGGCTTGAACCTAAGACTTTTAGTCCAAACTCAATGCATGGCCTTTATGACAAAGCTAATTTGATGTTATTTATTGCATAAAAATTGTATTTAACCTATAAATTTATATATTTACTTAAATAAAAAAATAAAAAATTTGGGGGGGGGGGGGGGGGGGGCGGTGCCATCCAGGCCCCTTTGTAGATCCGCCAATGCTTCCATCTCAACCATTATTAATATAATTACCTCAACTTAGAGAATAAACAAATACTACAATTTAATATTTGTAGCAAAATTAGGTTTGTGTTACAAAATATATTCTATGTGGATGTTCATTATCATTTGTAACTCCCTAGTATTATGCCACCCATTGTAACCCCCATATGTAATTACCTCTATAGTAACCCCCGCTTAAATGGAATCTTAATTTCCATGAAGGTTACATACTTACATTATGTATATATATATAGCATGGACAAATCAAAGAAGATAATACAATTACCATCTACATCTCTCTCTTATATTCTCCCTTTCTCCTTATTTTATAATAGTTTGGTTTTTTAGAGTTCTACTCAATTTAGTCATGCATTTATATAAATGGAATGGTCAAGTATTTTTAGGGGTGAAAAAATACATGATTAGGAGCGAATGACACAAGTTGTGTGTCCCTTTGACGTCTCAATTAAATTTTTCGTCAAAATTTAAAATAGAGGTGGTGCAATCAAGAATTTTGGTACTTAAAAGGTGGTTTAATAAATAAAAAAACATAAAAGGTGGTTTTTTCAAAACAGTTTGACAAAAAATGTGATTTATACCAATTTATTCTCTTTTTAATGGTACATTCCTAACGAAAAATGGCGAGCGAAAGTGAGCGAGAGAAAAGTTTGACCAGCGAAGAAAATGACCTTCTTCGAAGGTCAAATAAGAAATTCAAGCGTAATCAACCTGATTCAGGTCTTCATAAGGACGAGATTCCTATGGAAGATGTTTCAATGGTGCCGAAAACTATGCAAGGAATGGCTATTCATCAGAATAACCTATCGTATAGCCAAATGGCTAGGAGCTTTGATAGAAATATCAATCCTCTATATGAAGGTGGGATGAATGATGATCAGGCAATCTTAGATGATGATGTCCCTTTGGATTGTGACTCGGATGATGACAGTTGCCCTACAATCTATCTGACAAAAGAGGAGAAACAAAGGTTGCGGACTTCGTGGAAAATGGCCTTGATTATCAAGCTGTTCGACAGGAGACTATGCTATGAAGTTCTGGTGAAACGTCTGAAATTGAAATGGAACTAGAAAGAAGATATTGCCCTTACAGACGTTGGGCGTGCCTACTATGTGGTGAGGTTCAACAATTTAGAAAACTATGATTATGTCCTAACTGATGGACCATGGATGATATGAGATAGTTATCTCATGATTAGAAAGTGGATTCAAAATTTTGTTTCAGACGAAGAACCAATCAAGAATCTCACGGCGTGGGTACGCATTCCACAACTATCAGTGGAGTATTTTGATAGGGATTTTCTCTTCAAGATTGGTTCTAAGATCGGCACAGTCATAAATATTGATATGAATACGGAGTCCAAGGACAGAGGACAATATGTTCGATTCTACATAGAAGTTGATTTCACCAAACCATTACTGTCAAAATTCAAGATGAATGGGAGGGTGTGGCGCATATAATACAAGGGGTTACGAATGATATGCTTTAAGTGTGGAAGGCTAAGCCACAAAGATGGTGAATACACAACTTATGAGGCCAATGGCGATGGCAAGGAAGTGGGAAATAATCAGGTCAACAGAGAGCAACATGGTCTGTTTGACAAGAGTCAGAGGGTTTGCAATCGTCCTAAGGAGAATGACAAATATGGAGCGTGGATGCTAGTTCAGAAGCCTGATAGGAGAATTCCTCACATGAATAAAACTAAACCTGCAAAACAGGCTTAGGGAGGTGAGAAAAACAAGCAAAATTTAAATAACCAGAGTTCGAACAAGTGGCATAAAAAAAAACCAACAGACAAATTCTGGAAACCCAAGCAAGGGGATAACACATCTAATAAGGAAAAGCAGAATAGTAGCTCAAGATTTTCGGTTCTAGATCCTGAAGAGGATGACACTAGAGAAATTGAAGGGCAGAGCCGTATTTCTACGGTTAGGAATAATTTGAGGCATATTCAATTGAATGAGCATCATAAGGAAGCTGTAGCTAATTTGGGGAAAAATAGTCCAGAATTGGGAAGAAAATCATCTGATGATGAGGATTTTGATATGAAAGTCGAAGAAGGGCAGGGAATCAATTCGGCACTGAATTTGGGAAGTTCAATTTTGGAAAATAATTAATTGGTTAAAGAAAACATGAGTGAAAAGAAAAAAGAGAATGTCTCCAAGGAAAACCAATCTGATTTGGAGGGAATTATGGAAGGAGCTGAAAATCATATTGATTTGGTGAATAATAGTATTTTGAATAATGGAAGAATTTTGGGAATTAATTCCAAAGGAAAGCCTCATAATAATATTCCTAATACTTCAAGAAAATTAGAAAAGGATAAAAGAGGAGCTACAATTTCTAAAAATAAAGCTTTCTTGGTCTTGAAAAATAATTTCATGAAGTCTCACTCCAATATCTCCACTTATTATAAACTAATTGGAACGAGTAGCAAGGAAAATAATTTGGAGGGTGAAACTGAGAAGAAGATAGGGTGTTTGAAGCAAGGTAGCTAGATTGAGATTGATCAAAATATCCATCACGAGCCAGTGGTAAATCCCATTGACACTGGAACTAAGGATCCCTCCACGCTACGAGACCTTTGTGGACTATCTGATGGAAGGGTTGAGCTCGATTGTATTTCACCCCCTATCGAACAAGGCAATGATGGAATTCACCTCCTACATACAACCGGAGCACAACCCTCAATGTATGATGGCAAACTTCTCACTCCCAATGGAGACGGATGGCCCGATGAAAGCTTTTCGGGAAGCTTATCTAAGCTTGATGCCTAAAGTTCCCCTAAACGTGTATGACAGGTTCCCTAACTTCCCTATGTTTAATATGTCTATCAAGATTTTAATCTGGAATGTAAAAGGAGTAGGTAATAAGATGACAATTATCATAGAATTGGTGCGGATTAATAACCCAACAATTCTGGTTCTTGTGGAAACTCATACAATTGGTGATCTGGCAAAAGCAATTTGCAAAGAATTTGGATTCTTGGGCCAGAGATGAGTGGAAGATCGGGGATTTAGTGGAGGAATTTGGATGTTTTGGAGAAAGGACAAGATATCGATCGAAGTCTATGATGAGCATTCTCAGCATCTTACAGTGTTGATTAAGTAGGATGAAGAAGATCTGTGTCTCTTTTCTGCAATTTATGCAAGCCCAAACTCGACTCTTTGAAGAGATTTGTGGGAGGAGCTTAATAAAATTAAAAACTTATACTCTAGACCGTGGCTGCTAGCAGGGGATTTCACTGATACCCTAACCATGGAAGAGAGTTATGGTGTGGGAGGAACAGAGATGCAACGCCGGTGTATGGAATTCTCGAATTGGGTTGACAACATGGGATTATTAGATCTGGGTTGCACTGGGCTGGCCCACACTTGGTTTCGGGGGCTATCTCAAGCCACATTTAAATCAACTCGTCTCGACAGGGGACTGGTCAATGAAAGTTGGAGACTCAAATTTGATGAGGGAGCTGTTAGGAATCTACCAAAATCCCAATCTGATCATTGCCCAATCTTGATCAGTACGGGTGGTTTTGCTCCCATGCCTATGGCAATAAAACCTTTCAGGTTTCAGGCTGCGTGGTTGACTCATGACACATTCAATGATTTTGTCTACGACAATTGGAATTGTAATACTCCATTAATTCCTTTTTTACGAGAGTTTTCTTAGAAGTTGGATTTTTAGACTAAAGAATTTTTTTTACAATATATTCAAAAGGAAATCCGAACTCTGGGCAAGGTTATAGGGTATTCAAAGGAGCTTTTGATGGGTCGGAAACCTCATCTTATTAAATTAGAGGCTGAACTGAGGAAACAAATGGATGTGGTCCTTAATGCATATAAGAGCTTCTTTGGTTCCAAAAGTCTTGAATGGAGGCAATCAATGATAGTGATCGTAATACTCGTTACTTCCATTTATCAACGATTATTCATCGGCGTCGGAATCGTATTGAGACCCTTAAATACGAACATGGTGAATGGATTTCAGATCAGCAGGATGTTCAAAAATTGGTACTCGATTATTGGAAAAATCTCTTCCAAGAAGAACAATCTGCGAATTATGAGTATGGACTACTCCATGAATATTTCCCTGAGATTTCACAACTTGATATGGATACTCTGTCAAGACCAATTAGCTTGTGTAAGATCTTAGCAGATTTAAAGGGAATGTAACCATTTAAGGCGTCGGGCCTTGATGGTTTTCAAACATTATTCTATCAAAAGTTTTGGGACCTTGTTAGTCCGAGTGTGATCAGAATGGTTAAAGATGTGCTCAAAGGAAGGGATTTTCCTGAGGGTCTTAATGTTTCTTTTTTAGTCCTCATTCCGAAGATTGATGTCGCAGAGATAGCCAATCAATTCCGCCGCATAGGACTATTCAATATCAGCTACAAATTGGTGACCAAAGTTATAGTGAATCGGTTAAAGCCGATTTTACCGAATATTATATCACCTACTCAATGTTCCTTTATGCCTAAGAGACAGATAACAGATAACGTGGTGATTATGCAAGAAATGCTTCACATAATGCGAGGCAAGCAAGAGAAGAAGGGAATCATGGCGGTGAAAATTGAATTCCAAAAGGCTTATGACCGGCTTCGATGGGATTTTATTCGAGACTCTTTGATAGAACTCCGACTACCACAAGCTATGGTTGAGATTACTATGCAATGTATCAAGTCGGCAAAGCTCCGGATTCTTTGGAATGGAAAACCTATGGAGGCGTTTACGCCGAGTAGGGGGATTAGACAAGGCGACCCTTTATCCCCATACATATATGTCATTTGTATGGAAAGATAAGCTCACCTTATCGATAGAGAAGTGAAGCTTGAAGGATGGCATCCGATTAGAGCCAGTCGCAATTGACCGACTATTTCGAACCTAGCTTTCGTTGACGACTTGGTCTTGTTTATTGAAGCATCGGTAGAGCAGGCTAATTTAATTCAAGATTGCATGAATACATTTTGTGAGGCCTCCGTCCGTAAGGTGAGTGTGACTAAGTCCAAGATCTTTTTCTCGAATAATACCAATATGGAAATCAGGGACAGCATATGTAATTGTTTGTCTATGGATCACACTGAAGATGTTGGGGCATATTTGGGAGTTCCAATGACTAATGGTGGCTCTTCAAAAAAGGAGTATCAACACTTGGTCAATAGAGTTAATGGAAAACTGGCTGGTTAGAAGACAAAAACTCTTTCAATTGCGGGGAGAGCTACTGTTATTCAATCGACTTTGTGTACAATTCCTAGCTATGTTATGCAATCTACTAAACTCCCTAGATCAACTTGTGATGGGATTGATAGAAGAAAAAGAAGATTCTTATGGGGAGAGCATGATGGTCAGAAAAAGGTCCATACGGTATCTTGGGATCGTATTACTTGACCCAAGGAAAGAGGAGGCCTAGGATTCAATGCGATGAGAGATGCTAACAAAGAGTTTCTAGCCAAGCTGGGTTGGTGGTTACTAGAAGAGCCAAATGACTTGTGGTCATGGATTATGCAAGCCAAGTATTGTGATAGCAGATGTGATATTGATATGTTCCGAGACAAGGCAAATGCATCAAATATTTAGAGAGGAATCATGAGCAGCATTGACGTGGTAAGGAAAGGTATAAATATGGCAGTGGGAAATGGCAATCGAACTTTCTTTTGGCACCATAGGTGGGCGAAAAAAAAAGCCACTGATTAAATTGGCGAACATAAAACCTTATCTCCAAATTTAAGACATGACAGTCAGCAAAATGTAGGATAGCAATACAGGATGGAAACTCGAGCTATTTGTTTATTATTTCATAGAGCAGGTGCTAGGAAAAATTGCTTCAAATTATGTGATTGAAGATGAGAACACATTAGATGAAGTGTACTAGAATGGAGAATCGTCAGGTGGTTTTTCAATTAAATCAGCCATTGAGATAATTCGAGAAGAAATTAACACTCCAAGTGAGGGAACAAGTGACTGGAAAGTGATATGGAGGCTTCCTGTGCCTCAAAGAATTAGGTTCTTCCTCTGGTTGACTATTCAAGGAATGTTGATGACCAACAAAAACAGGTTCATTAGATCTCTAATAGATGACCCTCGTTGCAAGTTGTGTGGAACAGATGAAGAGTCAGAATTTCACATCTTAAAAGATTGTCGTGCAGCACAAAAAATTTGGCAGAAATTGGGAGGAAGTGCTATCTATAACTCAACTGCAAATTCTGTGATGGAATGGGTGTAGGAAAATGTTACTAGTGGAGATCCGATTAAGGGTGAGGAGGTGGCGCAATGAGAGGAGCTTTAACAGTGATCCAAAGATCCCTTTACATCAAGTTAGCTTCATATTTGCTCGAGTTGGATTGATAAAACAAGCCATTGAAAGGGAAATTGGGCTGCTAAATTAGAGAGACAAGAGGAAGAGAAAGCAGATCTTCATTAGATGGGTACGACCTGACATAGGGTGGGTAAAGCATAACACAGATGGTGCGGAAAAAGGAAATCCGGGGGCAACAGGTGGGGGTGTCCTAATAAGGGGAAGCTCAGGGGAACTTTTTGAATGCTTTGCAGTCAAATGTGGAGTTTTCACCTGTACCAAGGCTGAATTGTTAGCTGTATTGAGAGGTCTGCAGATTGCTTGGGAAGGTGGACATCGAAAAGTTCATGTTTCGGTTGATTCAGAGGTAATTGCTAACATGTTGATGGATGAAACTCCGACCAACTCTCCATACATTCATATGATCCGTAAGTGTAAAGAATTTATGGAATACAGAGACTGGGAGGTGGTTGTCTCTTATTGCTATAGAGAGGCAAACCGCACCGCTGATTGGCTTGCAAACTATGGAGTAACGGAGGAGCAAAACCTTGTTCTTTTTTAGGCGATCCCGAGGGATCTTCATATAATTTTATAGGAGGATTTGGGGGGAGTGGCTCTGCCTTGAATGGTGCCGAGCAACTAAATTAAAGGGTCTTGAGGGTGGTTGTGGAGATCAGCTGCTAACTGCTTCTCAATAGCAGCCTTAGTTTGTTTTGCTTTAGTTTATGTTCTTTTTTCCTTGTTGTTTCTTTGGTTTTGGTTTTTTTTCTTTCTCTGGTACTCTCTGATTTGTTCTTTTTTATTTTATTTTCTTGTTCTGTTTTTTGTATGGGGCTTGCCCCTCTCCTTCTCAAAAAAAAAAAAAATTCTCTTTTTAATGGTTATATTTATTTAATTTACTCTTTTCTGCATTGAGTTGTAAAAATACAAAAGATTTGCTATTGAAAACAGTTAAACAACACGTCGAGACAAAAATAATATGCCACATCATTATGTGTTTTCTTATATCATCATAAAGATTATTCGTAGTTAATTAAAACTTGTGAACTTGTGCAACCTAGCCCCTTTTGTTCTACACACTCACCCTTTGATACTTTATTACTAGGGTGGAGGTTCCCCAACAAGAAGGAGTCCATAAGTGTTTTAAACAGAGATCTAGCAAAGAGAAGTGGTAAATTCCCGAGCACTTAAATAAATCACATTTATTTTCTTGTTTAAAAGAACCTTAATTAATTAATTAGTGTTGTTTGATCACCTTTAAAATAATTAATTAATCAATTCCACATAGTATCTTGCGTTAAATAAAGATTAGAATTGAATTAAATACTTGTTGGTTGATCACTTAAGTCAAGGCGAATATTGTTTATTTTCTTCTCCTTTTCACGAATCTGATTAAATAAGAATAACGACATTACGATGTAATTCCTACGTGAATTAATGCTTGTAAATAAAATCAACTAACATAGTTTTAGGTATCGCGTTGCATATATTGTTTGGTGATGAAATTGTAAAAAAGGAAGAGCTAGTAGAGGCCGCATTAGGGCTAGGATAACGATTCCCCTTTAAAAAGGAACATTATTGTAGTACCCTCGCTCTTGAACTCATTTATGGTTTATAGAACAATTTGGGCAAGGGTGAACTTATGATTCGTGCTATTTATTCCATAAACTCCATGTGGAAGAAAGGCATGAACGAGGTTTATGAGTTTTTCCTAAAACTCATTGGCGACTCCCTACTTGTTTCTTATAAAAAAGCGTAATGATAGAATCAATTCTAATTCAAGGTCTCCCAAACAGTCAGGAATTCAAATCCTAGTACACCCTACAAGTGTAAAGTCCTAGGCTTTTAAGTGGCCATGGGAATTGAAGGAGAGTACCCCTTACGATGGGATCACCCTCCTTACAGTGGCGACTCCACTGGGTATTTAGAGGTTATATGATTAGTTCGTAGTTATGGTCCAAGGTTTGGTTGCCTATGGGTTGTAACGAGAATTAACTGTGATATCTCTAGTTAGAGAGCGAGACTTGAATGCATAATATATTCCTTTTGCACAAGAGTAAAACCAAACAAGCAACATTGCATCTTGCATAAGCATAACACACTTAAACTATTGGGGATTGGCTCATTGACTGGGGGTTGCCAGCTGTAGGGAATATTTCAAGCATTACCCCTAGCTTGAACCCCGCTGTGATCATACACTAAAGAACAGTGGCGTCCAAAGGGAAGGAATCTAGAGCAAAAGAGTCGCCAACAAGTTTTAGGAACTTGTAAACCGTTCACGAGGGTGAAGGTCACACCCCTTAACGATCCAGGAGATCGTCAACTCCAATAGGTCTGGAACCATGACTGGTAGTTCGGGGATGAAGGTACAAATCCAACCTAAAAGAGATTGAACCTGCCCTGATAATAGGCCTCTACTTTATTCTGATCGTATTGATGTGCGCTTTCTGACTAACATGCAATCAAATAAAACTATTAATGGCGATCACTTGAATTATAATCATATTAACCCTAAACAAGATTATTAATTATCTTATTAAGCATGATTACACGTACCAATTCCCTTTAAACATGCATAAAAGGTGTGATCAAGCAATAACAATAAAATAAATATCAAGCAACATGATAATAATCATAACAATTATTATAACAATTATAATCATAAAAATAATCATGTTAATAATAAAGCATAATAATAATAGCAAGATCCTAGGCATGATACTAACAAGATTAATAACAAATCCTAGCATGTCACTAAACATTAAAAATCAAAGATTTAACCCTAACATGATACTAACATGAATATTAGGAAAAGAATAGGAAACATCGCAAGAAACACAATTGTCATATTTGATATTAAAAATTACCCTAAACATGATACTAGGAAGATCAAAACACCCTAGACATGATTTCTATATCATAATAACAATTAATCAATTAAATCACTTAGTTGGATGCCTCGTATCTCTTTCTACTAACAAAATACACACGTTAGTAACTTCAAGGAAAATAATAAATCAAACAATTAAATTAAATAATTGAAATAGAAATAAATAAAGTTTATACTAGATTTGGGACCAAACCCTTAGAAATTAAAACCTTTCACGTTTAGGGTGAAGGCAAGTAAGAACTATGCTAGGTATGTCTAGATCTTGTGAATGCAAAATTTTGTATGCAAAAGGCTAGTTTGGAAAAGAGAGAGAGAGAGTAATCAAGAGATTTCTTGATGGGAATTGGTGATTGAAAAAGGGGAGATATGACCTCTATTTATAGAGAAAAAAGAGGGTAGAAGAATAAGAAGAGAATCCGAATTCGAATCGAAATAGAACTCGATGGACAACAGTTTTTGCGGATTTTGTTTTTATCATATCTTTTGATCTAGAAGTCCAAATAAGGCATGTAATATGTCTTTGCAAAGCCCTTGAATTCTAATTTCAAACCCTATTGGAAGCAGATCAATATATTTTGTATTTAAAATGATATGGCCGAAATAGTAGGACGGTGTCAGTTTTGGATAGAGTTTCATATCTCATTCATATCTTTTTCGTTATATCTCAGATTTAATATTATAATATATCATTGGAAAGATAATTTCAAGATCTATCCAACCCTATAAAATTTGGATAAATATTATGAGGCACGAAAAAAAAAATTTACTTTCTTTGAACATCTTTAAATTCGAATAGAATTAGGATTTAAGAAAAAGGAAAGTTTTTATTTAAGTCAAATTCTTTGATCTTATCTTTTCAAAAAAGATAATTAAGATCTTTTAAAAACTTATAGAAGGTTCTAATTAACCCTAATTAGTTTAGGAATAGTATTAGACCTTTGGACCCTCCACATGATCATTGGGTCGTAGGTAAAATCCGGTTTGAGCCCAGTTTAGTATTTTGGCCATAACTTCCCCATTATTCATCGGAATTGGGCTTATAATATATTGTTGGAAAGGTATTTTCAAGCCCCATCTAACTATATTATTTTTGGACCCATAACATGGACAAAACTAAACTAGAATCCATGTTTTTCAAAAATAGGGTAAGAAAAAAATATTTTCAAAAATAGAAAGGAAAGATATTTTAATAAAAACATCCTCATCACAAGACTTTTCACACTTTTTCTTTGTTCGATAATCAAATGACATGAAAGGTATTCATTACTTGTTTTGGTTTTGGGGAGACACAAATGGGTGTCTACAGAAGCCCCCACTTTGACTGAGTTTGGAGAAACGCAAGTTTCGAAAACAAAAGTCAAAGTATCGATAGGGATGGAGAATGATTCAGAACGTTTGGCGATTCTAAACCAGTCTTGTAACGCTCGATACCTGCAAATTAGCGTTAGTCAAATAAATAAAAGAGTTAAGAAACACATATCTTGCACCGTCGAGCACGCGTCTCTGAAAGTAACCGATTTATTGCTGCATTGCTGTATTTCTGTATCTTTGACGACCTCCTGCAAGCTAGAGATTGCTGCCTGAAGACTGCTATGCTTGTAACTGCCTCCAATTATGCTATGATAGACTTCTGCAAGCTAGAGAACCCCATCGAAGATTGCTTCGCTTGAAACCACCTTCTAGCACTTTGTGACCATCTTCCGCAAGCCAGGTAACACGATCGGAGACAACTTCGCTTGAAATCACCTTCAGTTATTTGTGACAACTCTCCGCAAGCTAGGGAACGCTGCCGTAGATATCTTCACTTGATGCTATCCTCATTTATTGCGATAATACTCCAAGGAAAATTACCGAAGACCTACGCTTGTCGATCTTTAAAAAGCTCGCTTGAACATTGCTTCTGTTATGCCTGTACATCGGCGCTTCTGCTTCTTTTGAACCTGTATGTCGGTGCCTTTTGCTGAATGAACCAGTATGTCGGTGCCTTGCTACATGAACCATTATGTCGATGCTTTGCAATAAGCCAATGCTTAGGCGCTTTAAGCTAAGTGAGACGATCATTCATCACGTCGATCACTTTACGTAATTGTAATCAAGCTGATTTCTAAAATCATGTTAAATTGCTTAGAGGGGCTAACTGGCGTACCAAGGAACCCAAAATATATTGCAAAAGGTTGGAATATCCGCACTGAGCGGCTGAGCGTTCTGGCGTCACAGAAATATTGCTAGCGCCGCATAATTGGCTGTAGCGCCAGACGCTGGTACTAGCTCAAGGCGCTAAGCCTTATTGACTGGCGCTAAGATCTGTCGCTTGGCGTTAGAGTCAGGTTTTCCATAAATACCGTTCTCTTCTTCATTTCCGCTGCTGCTGCTCGTGTTTTGCACGAGAATTCGCTCAGAACTTCATTTGGCTCGTTCTTGCTCGTTTCTCAACTGAATTCGCTCAAATTTGTTGCAAATCAAAGCTTATTCCATCCATTTTCACGATCTATGTAAGTTTTCTTCAAAATCACCCCGGTTTTAAAGAATTTCACATCTATTTGTTCACAAATGTCTTGAAAATTCGAAACTTAAACTGCTTAATTTTCTTTGTTGTCAATTTTATGCCACGAAATTGCTTGATTATGTTTATATATTGCCTTGGGAGTAATTTGAGACTTGTTTGACTCAATTTGGTGAAGAAACAAACAAATCACCATTGTTGGACCTCTTAAGGTCGGGAAGACAATGTGGCTTGTTCTTGATGTTTTTGCTAGCGATTCTTGTCCAATTTGTCACAATAATTACTATAGTATTGCAAGAAATTGTTTGAATGCTTGAAAAATGTCGTATATGCTCAATTTGAATTTGTGCTCTGTTTTAGTACTACGTACTCTGTTTTTTTGCGAACATAGTATCATGTGGCTAGGCGAACCTTAGATACTATAGAACCTTAATTTATGATAATTTTGCACAATGTAGCATGGTTAGACAGCGAGGTTCGGGTTCACGGTCCCGAGACGTTCGACGGGAGCACGAGCCCGTAGAGGACGATGCTGATCCGTCAACTTCTCTCGGTTGACTCCTTGAGTGGGACGAGCGGACTCTGTACTTCTCTCATGTTCACCACATTTATGAGAGGGTGCGACAGGGTATCATTGTTGGTAGGACGCGCTTCACTGGTTCAGGTTGCGACATTTTGAGCGACCTGTACAAGATGTATATCGGCAATGACGACGAGGCGAGACTTCTATGGGAGCTTTATGAGACCTCAGAGGCTATGATTGCCTCTAGCGGGGGTCATCATGTGGTTTGAGCTCTGGTGGAGTTCTTTCGGGACATCACCAACACTTTCCACTTTCATTGGGGTTTGATGATGGTCACCCTGACCGATTTAAGTCTCATTACGGGACTGGAGTTTAGCTCTATTGCGCTGCCATTTGACAACGAAATCAGCGTATTCTCTGCCGAGGTTGAGGAGCTCTTGGGTCCGATTGCTATTCGGGCTTGTGATGAGGTAGAGTCGACTCAGTACAGTTCAGTGCAAAGGGGATTCGCCGTTCGACTCTTGCTGCGGCTTTTGATGACGATGCGACCACCCGAGAATAGCGGGTGCGCATCTTTGTACTTATCTTGATGTCAGGGACGTTCTCCTCTAACAAGGGTAGTAGAGTGCTGCTTTACTACCTACCTGCAGTCCGTGATCTACACTTGATCGGGACTTATGACTGGGCCAACTTGGCCTATGCTGACTTCAACCGAGCATTACGAAACTCGTGTCGACACCGGTCCTTCACAGGGAACGTTGCTATATGCGGTTTTCGGAGGGTCGTAGAGGTATACTTTAACTCCCATAAAGTTTAGCTTTAAGCTTTGACTAGCACTTGCTCATGATTTTTGCCTTTTATAGATCTGGTTCTATGAGTACTTTCCCTCGGTTGCGCTGGCGAGACCATCGCCGCGCGGGTTTCCAGTGAGTGCTTCCTGGGGAAGTAGCCGTGCTGGGATGTCCATTGCTTACGTCCGAGATTGGATCATCCCGATATGATTCTTTAAATATTTGGGTACTTTGCATTACCTTCGATAGATTCTTATTTGATAGGCGTCCTTTGCAGGGGCCGGACGTGCTGTACCGGCCGTGGGTCGGCTTGGTTGTCCCTGGACTAGCCGCGCAGTATACTGCTGAGCGTTGCTATTTCTTGGGGACATATGGAGCGATTACGTATCTAGGAGAGAGGGTTGCTATTCAGCATTCCTCGGACACCTTTGTCATTCATGCTCGTCCACCGCGTCACATGTTCAATGTCGCGAGTTTGGTGAGCATGTAGGAGAGGGCTAGTACCCCTTGGCGATCTTATACGATCCCTAGGCGGTGTTTTGAGGAGGAGCTACTGCCGTTGTTAGCTCCAGTCCCTGTAATGGCTGAGGAGGTGACGGTATGATGTTCAACTTTTACTTTTCGTTAAGTAGCCCCCAAGTAATGCTTTACTGACTTCGATTTTCTTTTGTCAGGCTAAACATACTGAGTTCGTGCCACCTCGTATGTCTATTAACTATCAGGGGACATACGGGCCGATTGAGGAGATGATTCCTCCAACTCCTAAGGGTGAGCGCTTCATGGAGCAGTCGATCCCTCGCCATCAGACTCGGGTAAGCTTAATTATTTACAACTTTTGTCCATATATATTATGCATCTTTACTGACTTTATTTTCTTGACAGTTCTCATGCGAGGTGGTCGTGGCGATGGCACGGTGCATAGATGCCTTCCGGAGCCACTTCGTCCGGATGAGGAACGTGGCTACATGTCGTCGAGACAACGCCGTTAAGGAGGTAGTTTCCCTCCTATGTTTTTGCATTACTGCTTCTATTTTGCATGTTTCTGATTTTAGTTTCTTTTGTAAGGTCAGCCCATTCCTTTCTCGTACCCGTACGAGATCCGTGGTGCGGAGGGAGCCGGCGAGGTCTAGCTCGAGACGTCGCCGCACTGGTTCTGGCGGTCGAGGCGGTCGTTCTGAGGCTGCCCACACCGAGGCAGTAGAAATGTCAGGCTCTTCGTCTGAGGGTGCACATGCTGCGCTAGTAGGTCGGGGAGAGGCTACCTCGACTCTTAAAGGTGGTGGGATGTATGAGGTTGGCTCATCATCGCAGCAGCCTCCGCAACCTCAGCGTTAGGTTGATCTTGGGTGGACGGGTCCTGTGCTGAGTTTTCCACTTCCCGAGGAGACCGGAGCTAGAGTTGGAGCTGGAGTCGGAGCTAGTGGAGAGGTTACTCCTCGTACGGCCAAGTTTTATGAGATGACGGGTGTACGTCCCCCTGCGCCATAGTTTGTTCCTGTGCTTTTTATTTTATTTTGACTTTGTATAGAACTTTGGCTTTGTTTAGACTCTTTATGCTTGTATATACATATTATTCATTATTCATTTTTTATTTATTATTTTTTCATTTTTTAATGTGCATGTTTGTGTGTGCAAAGAATTGTGAAAATTAATTTTGCGCAAAAATTCTGTCATTTTTATTATTGATGGAGGGTATCCGAGTTTCTCCCCCAAAAAGAAAAATGAAAAAATAAAAGTCAAAATATATTGGATTTGTAAAAACTTGGAAGTGAAGTCAAAATAAAGTCTGAACAATAATATAAATATAATAGTTATATTAGTTAAGAAGAAATAATAAATGTAAATTAGAAAAAAGGTATATAAAAAAGAATAAAAAGACCGTAAAGTTTTGGTCAGACTCGAATCAGGCTAAAAACGCGGATTTTGGAAAGCTCGTAGAATAAGACACGTTAGCGCTACCTGGCGCCACGCGTTTTGATGTAGCGTCAGGCACTACGCTTAGCGTTTGGCGCCAGCTTTAGGCGCCAATGTTTGGCGTCAGGCGCTAATGAGCGCTGACTCCGAATCCTTCCCGGATTAAAACTGCGTCAATTTTGTGTATAAATAGCCCCCTGCCGAGCCGATTTTCTTCATAATTTCAGCAGATTAAATATATTCTTAGCTCTTGAAAAAATAAAAATCATGTCTATAGTCTCTAAAAGTTTTAACACTTTACTCATGAATGGTGTCGGTCTCTTAATGCCAAGGAGAGAAAAGACTTAGATGTGTTTCATATGGAGGGTATTTATGGTTTCAAAGGATATCTTGATTTAGACTTTATTCATACCGCTCTAGAATATTGGGATGTGGATACTCATTGTTTTAGATAAGGGTATGATGAAATTAGCCCTTTGCCGGAAGAATTCGGTGCTATTTTTGGCTTCCCTGCTTTAAATCTTGTAGTAATCCCTAGAATAAACGAATATTATTATAAAGATTTTGAACGCTTCTTCAATTTAAAAGAAAAAGATCTAACAAAATAGTAGATGGTAGCATAGTTAATTTGAAAGAAATTGCTCGTCATTATTTTAATAGACCTTATTCTGTGTCTTTTCATGTTTATAGAAGAAGAGCTTTTCTTTTTTGCATGCTTAACCAAAATCTTCTCACTAGTGATAAAACTAATGAGGGTCAAGCAATCATATCAACTGTTTTGGAGCAGATAGAATCTGGGAGAAATCCAATGCCATTAATACTTGGAGAGACTATGCTTAGTCTTGACGAATTAAATAAGAATCCGAAAGCTCCTTTTCGGGGCTCTCCAATATTATTACAGATAGAAAACTAATATTTTTAATTACAGAAATCAAAAACATATTTTTGTATATTAATAATAATTTGTTTGCATTGAATTTTTTATTTTTTATTTATTTATTTTTTTTCATAGATGTGGCTAATGGAAACACTAGAATTAATTAGTCCCCCAGAAAATATTGAGAAGTACACTCCAAATTGTTTTGTGAGAAGGAAGAAACACTTCCCTAAGATGGGGCGCCATGAATGGAATAAGGTCTTCGGGTCTTGCAATTTTGCCATCAAGTGGGTCATCCTTTGGTTGAAAATAGAAAAGATGGTTGGTGTTAATAAGCAACCTTTCTGCCGTCTTCCTAGCTTGTCCCGAACGACTTTTTATTATCTCTGGAGGGTAAAAAGACAGTACGACCAACTTCAAACAATTCCTTCTGGGGATATTCGTCGTCCCTATGAGTTCCCTATCTCTCAAGAAGTAGACAAATTTGATACTTATTGGAGCGCTAGACCTTTATGGGAAGTGATTACCCAAAAGGTTCCTCCTTCCTTGCCCAATGATGTGAATAGGTGGCTGCTGAAGAAACCTTCAAAGGACAAAAAGAAAAATCAGAGTAAAACGGATGTGAACAGTCGTCTAGGTGACAAAGTGATTCCTGTTAAGGAACGCTTGGGTGAAAGAGTTGAGTTCAAAACACCTACAATGCCTAAGAAGAAAAGCTCTGCGAAGGATAAAGGAAAAAGGAAAGCTGACACTTTAGAGATGAAGGCTTGGGTAGAAAAGAAACATGGGGTCCTGGCTAAAGAAGAAACTATTTACTCCAAAATTGAATGTAGGTCCGCTAAAGGATGCCTACTAGCTAAAGTTATGGATGAGGAAGAAGACGCAGATAAGAATTGGAAGAGGGAAAAGAAAGAGAAAAAAGATTAAAAGCATTGCTTAACTTTCAATTATTAGACTTAGTTTTAAATTCAAAGTTAATTTATTTAAGCTTCATTTAAATTCCATCAATAATGTAATTTATTTTATTAATGAAATTCTAGATTTTTAATTAAATTATCTCCTTTAAATTTAATTTATTAAAGCAATGAAAACCGAAAATTTAATTTTCCAGAAAATTTTTCGAGTACGGAAGTCGAAATTTTTTCGAAAAACACCGAAATATTCCCAAATATTTTACCGAAAATTGGTGCCATGATTTTGCGACTGGCGCCAGCTACGGCAGTCTAGCATCAGGCGCTAAGGCTCATCGGCTGACGCCAGAATTTTTTCTGTGACGCCGATGTTTCGTCGATCTTCTGTTGAATTTTTAATAAAGTCTAAGATGCGAGGTTTGAAAAAAATAAAGTGGTCGCACCCGTAAAGGGCTGCCTACGTATCCTTTCTTAAGGAATCAGGCTAAACGTAGCTCTGTTGGATGTCCTAATCAAGTGATAATGGGTAGTATTTTTTAAGTTGGTCATGATTTGTCTTGTTCGAGAACTCATTGCCATCCATGTCAGATAATTTTGCTTCACCTCCTGATAGAATCGTTTTGACAATGTAGGGTCCAGACCAATTAGTTCTGAATTTTCTCCTTGGATCTAAAACATTTCCTGAATGCTTTTAACACCAAATCTCCTACTTTGATGTTTCTTGTCTTGACCTTCTTATTAAAATGCCTATCCATTTGAGTTTGGTAACATTGAGTGTGATGTAGAGCTTCTAGTCATTTTTCATTAAGTAGAATTAGCTCTACATATCTCGCTCTAGTCCATTCAACTTCATCGAGTTTGCTTTCTAATGCGATGCATAGAGATGGAATCTCTAGCTCTACCGGTTGTACGACATCCATTCCATAAACGAAGGAAAATGGGTATTTCCTGTTGACGTGCGAATTGACGTGCGATAACCCCACAATGCGAAGTGAAGTTTGTCCGGCCAATCCATGTAATTTTCCGTCATTTTCTCGATGATAGTCTTTAAATTTTTGTTAGCTGCTTCGACTGCTCCATTTGCCTGAGGTCTATAAGGAGAATAATGATGATGTTGAATACCATATTTTTGTAGCAATTCTTAACACTCGGCTTGAAAGTGAGTTCCATTGTCAATTATCATTTCATGTGGGACTCCATATCAACAAATAATATTTCTTTCAAATAAAGAGTGCTACATGTTTTGCAGTGAGTTTGACGTATGATTGTGTTTTGACCCACTTTGTGAAGTAATCAATTGCCACTAAGATATATTCGTGACCTCCTGTTTCTGGAGGAGTGATCTTACCAAAGATGTCAATTCCCCATGTAGTGAATGGCTATGGCGATGTGTGGGTGTAGAGTAAAGATGGAAGAACATGTTGTAAATTAGCGTAGATTTGGCACTTAGGGCATCTTTTTACGTAATGATGGCAATCCTTAATCATTGTAGTCCTATAATATCCTTCTCGCATTATCTTTTGGACTAACATTTTTCCATTTACATGAGTTCCACAAATTCCTTCGTGGACTATCCTCATTGCACTTTGAGCATCCTTTTTTCCTACGCATAATAGAGCGCGACCCTTAGGTACCCTTTTGTGTAGCTCGTTGTCTATGAGTACGTATTGGGAAGCCAAGAATCTTAATGCTCGTTTTGCTCTTTTGTTAGCATGGGGAGGGTATTCTCCTTTGGTGACATAATTGAGTATATCTGTATACCATGGTTCTTCTTCTTCTTCTTCTTCTTCTTCTTCTTCTTCTTCTTCTTCTTCTTCTTCTTCTTCTTCTTCTTCTTCTTTTTCTTCTTCTTCTTCTTCTTCTTCTCCTTCTTCTTCTTCTTCTTCTTCTTCTTCTCCTTCTTCTTCTTCTTCTTCTTCTCCTTCTTCTCCTTCTTCTTCTTCTTCTTCTTCTTCTTCTCCTTCTTCTTCTTCTTCTTCTTCTCCTTCTTCTTCTTCTTCTTCTCCTTCTTCTTCTCCTTCTTCTTCTCCTTCTTCTTCTTCTTCTTCTTCTTCTTCTTCTTCTTCTTCTCCTTCTTCTTCTTCTTCTTCTTCTTCTTCTTCTTCTTCTTCTTCTTCTTCTTCTTCTTCTTCTTCTTCTTCTTCTTCTTCTTCTTCTTCTTCATGGGTCACTGTTTATTCCTTTTTTATATAGTTAGAGGCATTTGTTTGATTTCCGTAGGAATCCTAACCATTGAGGCTAGTCTTGCCAAGGCATCAACAAATTGATTTTCTTCTCTAGGTAGATATGTGTATTCCACCTTCTCTAACTAATTAGTGAGAGTTTCCAGATAGGTTTGGTAAGGGGCTAGGCTATCGCTCCTTACTTTCCATCTTTTGGAGATTTGATTGATAATCAACGAAGAGTCTCCGAATGTCCGTAACTTTTTCATTCCAAATGCCAAAGCTGTTTCAAGGCCTACGGCGCATGCTTCGTATACAACAGCGTTTTTGGTAACGTCGAAATCAAGCTTTATGGAGATTGGGACATGCTCTTCTTTAGGTGATACTAGTAACATTCCAACGCCACATCCCTTTTGGTTTGAGGCTCCATCGAAGTACAGGGTCCAAGTATTGTCTTCCATGACCATCAAATCTTCGTCTGGAAATTCATTGTCGTGTATTGGCGTCGAGTCTTCTATTGGAAAGTTTGCTAGAACATCCGAAACCACAGATCCTTTGATAGCATTTTGTGTCATGAACCTTACATCGAACTGGGCTAAGTTGACTATCCATCTTGATATGCGCCCATTGAGTGTATATTTCTCGAATAAATACTTGAGTGGATCTAATCGGGAAACTACGAATACTGTATGCACAAGCATGTAATGTCTTAAATTGGTTGTGGCCCACACCAATGCGAGGCACAATTTCTCAAGTTGTGTATAGTGTGCTTCATACTCGAGCATCTTTTTTCTTAGAAGTAGATCGCATTTTCTTTGCTTTCTACTTCTTGTGCTAGCATGGCTCCCATCGTCTCTTTGGTGACTGTTAAGTACAATCTAAGAGGTATTCCCGGAAGTGCTGGTGCTTATACAGGAGGATTTGCGAGATAGGCTTTCATCTTTTCAAAGGATTTTTGACACTCGTCATCCCATATCACTGGTACATTCTTTTTAAGCTTCTTGAAAATTGGTTCACATATTGTTGTCAATTTTGATATGAACCTGCTTATGTATAGCAACCGGCCAATAAATCCTCGAATTTGCTTCTCGGTTTTGGGCGGTGGCATTGACATGATTACCTTGATCTTGGTTAAGTCTATCTCTATTCCTCTAGAGCTTATGACATAACCTAAAAGCTTGCCTGAGGTGACCCCAAAAGCACACTTAGATGGATTTAGCCTCATGTTGTATTTTCTTAGCCTTTCGAAGAATTTTCTCAAGGCTATTTGAAGGTCGGGCGATCTTTTTATTTTATAATCATATCGTCCACGTATACTGCAACTTCTTTATGCATCATGTCATGGAGAAAGGCAGTCGCTGCTCGTTGGTAAGTAGCACCCGCGTTTTTCAACCCGAATGGCATTACCGTGTAGTAGTAAGTACCCCATGGTGTTATGAAGGTTTTTTTCTCCATGTCTTCTTCCGCCATGAGAATATGATTATAGCCCGCGTATCCGTCCATGAACGAGAGGAGTGCATGATTTTCTGTGTTATCTACCAGAATATTGATGTGTGGTAAAGCGAAGTCGTCATTTAGACTTGCCTTATTTAGATCTCGATAGTCGACACACATTCTTTCCCTAACATCCTTTTCCGGAACTGGGACGACGTTGGCGACCCATTCGGGGTATTTGGATACCTTGATAAAACCTGCAGTTATTTGTTTTTAAACTTCTTCTTTTATTTTAAGAGCTACGTCGGGTTTCATTCGACGTAAATTTTGTTTTACAGGTTTCATTCCCGGAATTAATGCTATAGTGTGTTAAGCTATTTCTCTATTAATGCCTAGCATATCTTCATATGACCAAGCGAATACATCGATAAATTCTTTAAGTAAGTTAATTAAATCGGTTCTTTCTTGTTCATTAAGTGTTAATCCGATTTTAACTTCTCTTTTATTGGTTGAATCATTTGAGATATCAACAGTCTCAGTTTCCTCAATTATCGGTGTTTTCTTTTCAAGTGTTTCTATTGCTTTAATAAGTTCTTTGTCATTTTCATTGTTAGTTAAGCAATCCTCATCATCTTGGGTTAAAGAAGAACACAAAGAGTAAGGAGAAGAAGACATATTATTAAATTCTGAGATCATTACATCAAAGAGGGATATGTACTCAGGGATTTGATAACTAACTATCCTAGGGGAAGAGATAAAAGGAGTGGGCGCTACAACTAAAGATTTAGATGACTCTATGGAGAGAGACTTTGACTCAGACTCAGACTCAGATGACTCTTCGAACATCGGTCCTTTCCCCGTTGTGATGGGGATTTTCCTTCCGCTTGGAGTAGTCACCTTGACGGTCTTGCGGCCACCCTTGTAGTGATCCTTCCGCTGGAGTGATGAGCTTTGAGGGATCAAAGCTTTCGCTTTGTAGGACCGTTTGGATGAGCGAGGAGTTATCCTCTTGTTTGCTCATCTTTTTCTCGCCCGAATAGTAATCCCATGACATTAAAGTCAAAGCATGGGGGTGTTTTCTCCTTGTGGACATGAGTTGGGATTTCTTCTATGAAGTAGCAATCGAAGAAAATCTCGAATCCCGGTTGCCTTATGCCATTTACGACAAATGGTTCAAGAAATTCGTAACATGGATAGTCCTCTCCTTCTTTTATAAATTGCCCATTGGGATTACTTTCTTGTGGATGCGAGCGTCCCTACGTGCCTTTGCCTTTTCCGGGGCTCGCTTGAGATCTTTCCGAGTCGGTTTGAAACCAAGTCCGAAAGTGTCTAATTTAGGGAGGCCAAGTGATTCCAGCGGTTTTGCTATTCTTTTCTTCTTTCCTAGGGTCATTCCAGGAAAATGTCCTTGCTTCTTTAGAATAGCGTTCACTATCATATTAAAGTAGGGGTCATGGGAAAAAGGGGTCCTTTCATCCTCCTCGATTAAGGAGACCTCTTTGTTAAAGCCCTACAAATCTTCATCATCTTCATCATGCTCCAAATTAATTATTGGATTCTCTATAGCTTTAATCCTCATGGGTGAAGCATCGATTGTAATAGGAATTACTCCTCCTATAGCCTTTACTTGTTGGTGGAGAGATAAAGGGACGACCTTTAGGTTGTGAAGCCAAGGGCGTCCCAACAATAGATTGAACAAAGCCTTAATATCTATTACTTGGAATGTAGTAACGTGTTCTATTGCTCCCGCCGTTACGTTCATAGTAATTTTACCAAGAGCTTGACGACGAGTGTTGTCATAAGCTCTTATTCCTTGCGTTGACGGGGTTAGGTTTTCATCCCTTATGCTTAGCATTCTTGCAGTTTTGAGTGGACAGACATTAATGGCCGATCCATTGTCTACAAGAGTCATAGGGACGTTGTTTCTCTTGCAGACAACTGTGAGGTTTAATGCCTTGTAATGCTTGTCACCTTCTAGAGGTAAATCCTGGTCGAAAAAGGTGATCACGTTGATAGGACTAGGGAGATCACTTGTAAGGAAGTTAGCTAACCCCTCAGGTGTGGTGTAAGAATCTATCCCTATCTTATCCAAGGCGTTCATTACAGCCGACCTATGCTCTCGAGATGTTGCCAAAAGCTTCCATACGTTCATTTCAACCTTGGTTTTCTTGAACTGTTTGACAATGTCATTATCTTCTATGATGGGTATGGGGACTAGTTGTGTGGTTGGGATAGGTTTTGTCAAAATAGAAGGTTGCATTCTCCCGGATCTTGTGAGGACGTCTATGGATGAATCTTCTTCTACCCAGAAGTCATCCATGGCATACGACACCGAAGGTGGAGGTCCTACCATGTCTTTCAAGTAAACGTTTTCTTCATCGTTGTCCCAAATTTCATTAATATTTAGATCTTCTTCTTGTGGAACTTGGACTAGCCTCTTATCATCAATCATCTTCTTAATTAAATCTTTGAATTTAAAACAGTTTTCAATACTATGACCCCCTGATTGATGATATTGACAATAAAATCTATCTGTCCTTTTTAACGATTCAAATGCTCTCGGTTCGAGAGGTTTGACCTTGCCACTCTTGGAGAGCATTTTGAACATTTGTGCGTAAGTAATCCCAATTGGAGTGTAGAGTCTATTACTTTTCTTGGGTTTATCGATTACATGCAAAGGAAAGTGTTTCGCATCGCAGGTCTTTCCCATGGGTGTGAACTCTCTCCTAGGTTTATTTTTCGAGGGTGGAACCTCGTCATACTTCTTCTGAAGTTCCTTCAAAACTTTGAGGGCTTCACGTAGCAAGTTTGATCCTTCCAACATGGACAGTGTGAGCAATTGTATGTCCTCTTTACTTGCTAATTCTGGAAGGTTATCAACGACATCAAAAAAGATCTCCTCCTCTTCTTTGATAGCATGGATTTCTTCGACAGGTGTGATAAGAGATGAGGGATCAACCTCGTTTTCCTCATCAGAGATGGCCAAGGAGTGAGTGAGAGGCGCATTATCAATACTTAGCTTCTTACTTACAGGGGGCAATGGTAGCTTGTTACTGTCGATTAAGTCTTGGATAACTTCTTTAAGCTTCCAATAGTTCTCGGTAAGATGGCACCTACCTCGGTGATACTTGAAATGTGAATTGGGGTTCTAATTAGCCATCCTCATGTCGATTGGTGGGTCGCCAAATGGTCCAATAGGAGTTATAAGACCTTTTGAATTTTATTGGTCAAATGCGGTGTCATAACTCATACCAATAGGAGTCAAGTTCCTCCTAAATGGTTTCTTTTGTCCTTGATTATTCATAGCAAGGACTTCTCTTAAGTTAAAGGTACCAACATTATTTGAGTGGGTGGTTTTGGAAGAAAAAGGATTGTCGTTCTTCTTGCCTTTCCAGCCAACGTTGGAGTTATTGTTAGCAGCTTTCAACTTAGCCAGGTCGTCTTCAATATTAATTCCAATGTCGTAGACGGCCTTGAAGGTATGGAGATTATTTTGGTATTTGAGATGCTTAGAGTACTTCTCTTGAAGGTTTTTAATGAATAACCTTACGGACTCTTTTTCGTTTGGCACCTCAATCATCTTAGCAGAGGTTTCTCTCCATTTGTTGAAGAAAGAGGTGAAACCTTCATTCTCTTTCTGCTTGAGGATTTCAAGTTCCCTATAGTCGGTTTCAACTTGAATATTGCATTTGTATCCATCAATGAAAGTATTTACTGTGGACTCCCAAGTAGAGGTTCTTTATTTCTCAAGAGAAAAGAACCATTGTTGGCAAACAGTTTCGAGAGATATTGAGAACAGAGAGGGAAACACCTTCTTGTCGATACCCTTAATACTCATTATTGTTTTGAAGGCTTTTAAATGAAAGTAAGGGTTGTTAGTTGCTTTGAATTTCGGGATGTTGTTGGCATTGAACTTCTGCCGGAAGAAGTTTCTTGTCCCTCGAGATCCCTTGTGAGCTAATCCCCTAAACTTGTAGTCACTAAAAAGTTTGCTCAGACTCTCTTGCATGAGGTCCATCTGTTGTTGTTTCACAGGATCATCAATCTTGAGGGTTAGAACCTTTAACGCCTCAGTCACAGTAATTAGTTAGTTCTTGAGCTCATTAACTTCCTCTTGAGTTGCCATTATTGTCTTAGCTTTCCTCTTACGAGCGATGGGTTAGTTGAAAAGTTGAACTTGGATATAAAGGTTGTCTTTGATCAAACGCCCTTCCTTTCTTGACCATGCGCTGTACCTTAAACCATTTTTGTTTTAATTATTTGATTCAAATTGACCTTGACTTTACGATTTGAAAGAGAAAAAGAAAAAAAAAAATAGGTGCATATTTTTGGCAAAAATAAGGTATATATTTTTTGGAGTTACGTATAGGGTTTAAACAAGTTGATATATTTGGATGATTAATATCCGACTTACCCCCCTAAAAAAAAAGACGGAAAAATGCACATGTAAGACTCCCTTAGACATGGTCAAAGTGTACATTAGTGTGTGCTTTATATAGTGAGTGTAAGTGACATGCTTTGACTCTTGTGTAAGACCATGGGACTTAGTGCTTAGACTCGATTAATGACTTGACAAGGGATAATTACCAGTAAAAATTAATCGAATCGACTAGAAAACTGCTCAATTAGACATAAAGTGATGACTCTAGCGATAAACCAAACTGCCGCCAACACGACAGGACTGTCGCCTTTCTTTGTAGTGTAGCGCCAGACGACAGGACTATCGCCAGGCGCTACACTCCATAGAGTGGAATTACAGTTCAATTTTGGCGCCATTACTGGAGCGTCGATCTGAAACTGTTTTCGATTTTATTACTCTACAGGGTATGCCTAAAGTCGTACTAAGTCAACTCTAATTAAATATTAAACTTTATTTACTCAAATTAATTAATTAATTAATTAATTAATTAGGCAAAGTTCTTTTTAGTCATAAATCAATTTATTTAATCTTAGCATAAGTCAAACAAATGGTTAGGAAAAACACATAGAGTATGCACAACCAATAATGCACAATTAGTCAAGTAGGTACAGCATGATGCAATGAGTTTGCAACCTAACCATGGCTCTAGTTCTCTAAAGTTCGGGATATAGGTTAGTCAATAGAGAGTCCATGGTTAATTGTCCGGATGCACCACGCGGAAGCCTAACCATGAAGGGTTGGCGCGAATGGATGGGACACCGCGAGTTAAGAAAAACTCGCTTCTATGGTTTGGTGAATTCAACATTCTCAAAGGTACCCTTTGTTTCTCAGAGTGTTCAATCAGGTAGATGGAGCATGAATTCCTAGAGGGTTATGTCCATATGTAGAACACATATGGGTTTCAGAAAAGTGTGAAAAACTCAATCAGGAAGTAGGATCGAGCAAACAGTGCTAAAAACTGGTCAAAATTAGAACGCATATTTTTGGCTCGGTATTGGAAGAACTTGGCGCCAGCAATCAGAGCCCAGCGCCACTTTTTGGTTTTAGGGCCTGGCGACAAAATCTATCGCCTCGCGCTAACGTCAAATTGTTGGCGCTAGACTTTGTTCCCTGACACTAGTTCCTACATGCCTCATCAGCTTTCCGTGCTCGATAAAATTTCAAGTTTTCGCAGTATTATTTCGATCCTAGTTGTGAAAGATATTCCTCAAATTTCCTACGTACCTTATTACGGATGGTTTTTCCAATGAGATCTTTTTTATGCATATGACAATAATGTTAATCAAAATTACGCATATGAAATACTTAGAAATTTTCGAGTCTCATCCATTTATTCTAAATCATTGCCGAAATAAATCTCAGGAATTAAAATAGAAGTCCTCCCCAGTGGAGTCGCCAAAAAACTGTAGGGAATATTTCAAGCATTACCCCTACCTTGAACCCTACTGTGATCATACACTAAAGTACGGTGGCGTCCAAAGGGAAGGAAGCTAGAGCAAAAGAGTCGCCAACAAGTTTTAGGAACTTGTAAACCGTTCACGAGGGTGAAGGTTTCACCCCTTAACGATCCAGGAGATCGTTAACTCCTATAGGTCTGGAACCATGACTAGTAGTTCGGGGATGAAGGTACAAATCCAATCTAAAAGAGATTGAACCTGCCCTAATAATAGGCCTCTACTTTTTTCTGATCGTATTCATGTGCGCTTTCTAACGAACATGCAATCAATAGGTTTAGCCCTAAACCTGTTTATCTATGTTGGTTGAATATTAATGCACAAAGAAAACTATTATTGGCGATCACTTGAATTATAATCATATTAACCCTAAACAAGATTATTAATTATCTTATTAAGCATGATTACAAGTACCAATTCCCTTTAAACATGCATAAAAGGTGTGATCAAGCAATAACAATAAAATAAATATCAAGCAACATGATAATAATCATAACAATTATTATAACAATTATAATCATAAAAATAATCATGTAAATAATAAAGAATAATAATAATAGCAATATCCTAGGCATGGTACTAACAAGATTAATAACAAACCCTAGCATGTCACTAAACATTAAAAATCAAAGCTTTAACCTTAACATGATAATAACATTAATATTAGGAAAAGAATAGGTAGCATCGCATGAAACACAATTATCATATTTGATATTATAAATTACCCTAAACATGATACTAGGAAGATCGAAACACCCTAGACATGATTTCTATATCATAATATCAATAAATCATATAAAGCACTTACTTGGATGCCTCGTATCTTTTTCTACTAACAAAATACACACGTTAGTAACTTCAAGGAAAATAATAAATCAAACAATTAAATTAAATAATTGAAATAGAAATAAAGAAAGTTTAGACTAGATTTGGGACCAAACCCTCAGAAATTAAAACCTTTCATGTCTAGGGCGAAGGCAACTTAGAACTATGCTAGTTATATCTAGATCTTGTGAATGCGGAATTTTGTATGTAAAAGGCTAGTTTAGAAAAGAGAGAGAGTGAGAGAGAGAGTAATCAAGAGATTCTTGATGGGAATTGGTGATTGAAAAAGAGGAGATATGGCCTCTATTTATAGAGAAAAAAGAGGGTCACACTAGTAGAAAAATACAAATAGGCAACCCCCTAATGGCACCGATTCAGGCCAAACCGGTGCCAAAAACTGGCCTAAAAATGAGCAGGTTTTAAAACAAAGAGAAATGGCACCGAACTGGTTTTTAATTATTAAAAAAAAAACACGCCCATTTAAATACCCCAAACCCTAAATGAGCCTATTCTCTCTCCTCTCCTCTTCTCTCCTCTTTCTCTCTCCTCCGCCTCTTTCTCTCTCCTCTCCTCCTCTCCTCCTCTTTCCTTCTTGCTCACCAATTCACCATCGATCATCTTCATTTCGATGTATTTATGAAACTCCTCCTCCCTTCTATCACTCGAAGACGAAAAAGAAATCGAAGACAACAACAAATCGAAGATCAAAAACCGCGGTTTTGGCCGGGGTTTTATTTTCGTTTTTCGATTTTTATGTTGTTTTCGACTTTAATAATTTTCGATTTCAATTTCGATTTTGATTTTGTTTTTCAAGTTGCATGCGGTTTTGGGGTTTTATTTTCGTGATTTTTAGGTTTTTTTTCGATTTTCAAGTAATTTCGATTTATGGGTTTCTTTTTTCGATTTTTTTTTCTATTTCTGGGTTTTGTTTTTCGATTTCAATTTTGATTGTTTTGTTTTCGATTTTGATTTTTTTTTTTGTCGATTTCAGTTTCAATTGCGATTTTGATTTTGTTTTTCAAGTTGCATGCAGTTTTGGGGTTTTATTTTCGTGATTTTTAGGTTTTTTTTATTTTCATTTTTTTTTTAATCTCTGGGTTTATTTTATTTTTGTTTTCAAGTTTGTTTTAATCAAATTTTTAATCAATTTCGATTTGATTTTTTTTTTTCAGATTTTGATTTTTTTTTTCGATTACAATTTTTTTTCTGGGTTTTTGTTCGATTTTAATTTTTTTCGATTTTTAATTTTTTTTCTGGGTTTATTCGAATGTTGTTATATTTATTTTTTGGGTTTTTTTAATCGAATTTAATTTTATTTTTTTTCTTGGTTTTTTTAAAATCGAATTGAATTTTATTTATTTTGTGGGTTTAATTCTTTTTTAACTGTTCTTGGGTTTTTTTTCTTTTCAACTCATTTTCTTTTTTATTTTTCTATTTTCTGGAATTTTTTTTTTGGAATTTTTTTCGCAGCTTAATTAAACCATTTTAATCGATTTATTTTGGTTGTTTTAATTGGTGTAGGTACATGAATTTAGATCTTAAATTAAAGAATCAAGATGCAAGTATATTGATTTAGATGTTGTATTTTTTTAATTGTGAAGTTATAAATTTTTATTTTGATTTATATTGTAATTTTTTAATTTATGTTTTAATTTTTTTATTTTGATTTATATGTTGTAATTTTATTTATTAATCTATATTGGATTTTTTTTTATTATATATTTATTGAACAGATTTGATTATATTGATTGTGATGTTCTATTTATATTTTGTATTCTCATTTAATTATAGTTTATTTAATTTTAAAGTTAAAAAAAAATTAATTTTTTTTTGCACTTTTGGCACCGGTTAACCGGTGCCAAAAGTGGTGAATTAATTTTTTTTCGTACTTTTTGGTACCGGTTAACCGGTGCCATTTTCAAATTTTGGCACCGGTTTGAACTGGTGCCTTTTTAAACCCCTTTTTGGCACCCCCCACTTTTGCACCGGATCAAACCGGTGCCTTAGGCCGGGTTTGAACCAGTGCCAAAGTCATTTTTTCACGTAGTGTCAACTTCGAACTATGCTAGGTATATCTAGATCTTGTGAATGCGGAATTTTGTATGCAAAAGGCTAGTTTAGAAAAGAGAGAGAGAGAGACAAGAGATTCTTGATGGGAATTGGTGATTGAAAAAGGGCAGATATGGCCTCTATTTATAGAGAAAAAAGAGGGTCGAAGAAAAGAGAAGAGAATCCGAATTCGAATCGAAATAGAACTCGATGGACAACAGTTTTTTCGGATTTTGTTTTTATCATATCTTTTGATCTAGAAGTCCAAATAAGGCATGTAATATATCGTTGCAAAGCCCTTGAAGTCTAACTTTCAACCCTATTAGAAGCAGATTAAAATCTTTTGTATATAAAATGATATGGCTGAAATAGTAGGACGGTGTTAGTTTTAGATAGAGTTTCATATCTCATTCATATCTTTTTCGTTATAGCTTGGATTTTATATTATAATATATCATTGGAAAGATAATTTCAAGATCTATCCAACCATATTAAATTTGGATAAAGATTATTAGGCAAAAAAACAAAATATTAATGTCTTTGAACATCTTTAAATTCGAATAGAATTAGGATTTAAGAAAAAGGAAAGTTTTTTAAAAAGGAAAGTTTTTATTTAAGTCAAATTCTTTGATCTTATCTTTTCAAAAAGGATAATCAAGATCTTTTAAAAACTTATAGAAGGTTCTAATTAATCCTAATTAGTTTAGGAATAGGATTAGACCTTTGGACCCTCCACATGATCATTTGGTCGTAGGTAAAATCCGGTTTGAGCCCAGTTTAGTATTTTTGCCACTACTTCCTCATTTTTATCGGAATTGGCCTTATAATATATCGTTTGAAAGGTCTTTTCAAGACCCATCCAACTATACTATTATTGGACCTATAACATGGAAAAAACTAAATTGGAATGCACGTTTTCAAAAATAGGGTAAGAAAAGAAATATTTTCAAAAACAGAAAGGAAAGATATTTTAATAAAAACATCCTCATCACAGACTTGTCACACTTTCGCTTTGTTCGATAATCAAATGACATGAAAGGTATTCATCACTAGGTTTGGCTATGGGGAGACACAAATGGGTGTCTACACCAGCACTAGGATTTTATCCCAAAATCAATAACAATCATCCCACCCACATTGCCAACAAAATGTTGGGAGGGCGTTGTCATGATTCAACACGTTGAGTGATTGATTTGTGCATCGTTTCTTAAGATATGGTACCTTTGTACACCCAAGCCTTCTTGACCTTAGAACGACATTGCGTGAATCTTGACTTATGGCATGCTTATGTGATTATGTGACTATATGCAACATGCTAGGATAGTCTTCTTTTTTTTTTTTTTAGTTTGGTCTAGGTTCCCAATTACGAAGTTGTGTCTTCGTGAGTTAGCGTCATATTCAAAGGATAGCATAAAAAAATCAAATAAAATAAATCGAATAAAAAAAAACGATGACAAAAAAAAAACGCACGAATTAAAAAAAATTTCACGAGCAGGTGGCGCGCGCAACTCAATGATTGCGCAACCCCTCCCAGCGCAAGTGATTTCGTTGCATGCAAAAACCGCGCGCAACTGAGTCACTTGCGCGCGCCCATTGGACGAGTCAATTTTGATTTCTTAAAAAACTAATTAACTCGTCCGAACAATATCTTCGCTGAAGAATTGTTAAGGGTGATGTTATCTGTTTGAATATATTTTGCGTCTTTTCTTTTCTTTTTTCTTTAAAAAAAGCGTATTGATTTACTTATTCTTTTGTACTCCTTCAGGGCCGGTTTCCAAGCTTGGGAAAGAGGACCCCCGGGCACTCGCATTCTACGTTTACCACCCAAAGATCAACCCCTTTCAAACCATTTTTCTTCGACAACTAATCCTAGTCTAACAACAATGCCAACCATCGAAGAACTTTAACAAGAGATTCTTCGTTTGTTAGCCTTGCAACAAAAGATGGAATAATTATCCATTAAAGAAAAGTCGTTGGAGAAGCTAGTTCTTCGTTCTACAATGGCGAATAAGTACTTTGACACAGAATAGTTTGCTCCTCCCCTAGGACTTCCTTTACCGGAAAAGTTCGTAGCTACGGAGTTGCCAATATTTAAAGTGACCAATAATCCACAAAATCATTTAATGTGTTTTACTGGCACCATGACATTAATGGGAGTTGATCCTAAGCTTTATGCTTTGACTTTCCCTTTATCTCTAGACCCAACCGTGAGAGAGTGGTACTATGGGCTAGATCCAAAACTCAAGGGAACGGGGGAAGAAGTAGTTTCAGCTTTCATTACTCAATATGAGAGTAACATAGAGTTGAAGTCAACTTTACGTGAACACGAGATTCTTAAGCATGGAGATGATGAAGGTCTCCTTGCTTTCTATGGTAGATGGCGAGAAAAGGCAGCCCACCTTGCCCAAAGGCCACCTGAACTCGAGTTAGTACAAAAATTCATTGAAAACTGTCAAGAAAAGTACAACAAACAATTACGTTACCTTAGTTTAGACACTTTTCAAAAAGTCTATTGTGTGGCTACTAGGATTGAAGATGATCTTGCTAAAGAAAAAGCAAACAAACCTCATCGTCATCATCAACCTAAGAAAAACTACAAGAAGGGGAATGATAATGCGTCATCCTTTATTGACGTATTTGCGACTTCTACGCAATACAATAACACAGGTCGATATGATGATCCTAGAAAAAGATGGACAAAAGAAAGAAAATTTACTCCATTTCCTGTAAGCTATAAAGAATTGTTAGAAAAATTAAATGAAAAAGGCTTACTTGCGTTAACATGGCCAACACCACCCACTCCACCAGAAAGAAGAGTTCCTCAATGGAATGGTAATGCTTATTGTGCTTATCATAGAGGCGTTGGACATGATACTGAACGTTGCTACGTTTTAAAACACAAAATACAGATTTAGTAGACGATGGGAGAATTCTGACGTCTAAACCTAATAATAATGCGTCCCCCTTAAGGATGTTTCACATCGACGAGGACCATCTGGGAAGTGATGTGTTCAATCCTTTGGATTATATCACACCTATAGGAGAACCTCTATCCACAATACTCATAGGGGTAGCTAATGAAGTATGTAGACTATGGGATGACAACTTTCAAGACTTATATGTCTTTAAGTATGCCGTCGTCCCACCTCCATCTTGTTTACAAAATAAAACAAATGGAGCGCTTGATTGAGATCATATCTTGGGGAAATCACAAGATTTGTCAAATCTCTCCTTGGATGAACAATGGCATCAAGTACAACTCATGGAACATCTTGAAATGGAGGCATATCCAAAGCTTATAGAAGAAAGTTAGTTTATGAGTCCTACATCTAACCCAAATGAGATAAATCATTTAACTCGTTCTGGGCGAGTCTATCAAGCACCACCACCAAATGGATCTTCAACCACACAAAATCAAACTAAAGGTCAAGTACAAAATCCAATACCATCTCCACTTGAGGTGGAAGATCCATTGGTCAAACAACTTCGCCAATCCAAGGCGAATATTAGCATCTGGGAACTCCTAAGTACTTCTAAAGAACATAGGAATTCTCTCATGAACGGTCTAACGGCTTTGTCTGTAAGCACAGACACAACCCCTTAGGATCTTGTTAGCTTGCTTACTAGCGAGAAATCCGACGAGTAAATAATTTTCACTAATGATGATTTGCCTTTAAAATACACTATCCACAACAATGCATTATACTTAACTCTGTGATTCAAAGGATACAATATCCCGCTAACTTTTGTAGACAATGGGTCAGCTGTAAACGTATGCTTATTATGAACAACAACATACTTAGGCCTAAATCTAGAAAACGATTTTTTATATAACAACACAAAGCATTAGGGCTTATGACAATTCGAGAAGATTAGTGTGTGGAACTTTTAAGCTACCAATTACCATAGGACCAATTCAAAAAATGGTTAGATTCCCTGTTATGGACATAAAACCTACATTCAACGTTCTACTTTGACGTCCTTGGATTCATGAGCTATGTGCAATACCATCCTCACTTCATCAAATGATTAGTTTGAACTATCAAGGGCTTCCTATGATTATACATGCTTCTCCACTCAAAATAGCAATAAATGATCAATTACTCTTAGAAATAATCCATGATAATGATGAAGAGGAAATGTGGGGATTAGCCGTGGAGCCAATCTTCACAATTGAAATGGAGAAAGACTTTGAAGAACCATTCAAGCTTGATCCATATTCCACTCGAATAGTAAACAACATATTACTCAAGAGTAGTTACTTTCCTGGGATGCCTTTGGGAATAGGAATGAAGAAATCTCTCTTACTTCCTATCCCAAAGAAAAGCTTCTCCTTTGGATTGGGATATAAACCAACCAAAGAAGAATTAGAGTCTCACGATGCAAAATACAAAGCACATAGAGACAATAATAAGAAAGGGATAATCACCTTACTCCCATCCTATCAACAAACCCTTAATGGAAAATTCATTAGGGAGGGAGAAGATTAATACCCATGCTACGACTTTCTAGAAACCTTAGTTCTGGAAGGAATCAAGAAGCCTGGATTTAAAATATATCATGATTACTACTTCTTGGATGACGATCTTAGTATCGTTAAATCAAAACACCCAATTTCAGGGTTCTATGATGGGCAAGCATTTAACTTGCTATTTGGACTAGAGCAAAATCATGTCGCAACAATGACCAATCAAAACGCCATTCAAGATAAAGCTTTTGACCCAACCTCGTTCATTACCCTTTCAAACAAAACTTTTGAGCATGGATGGAGGAAATCTTTCAAATGGAACAATCACAAAGGCGATAAGCTGGAAATCGTCACAGGCGAAGGGAAGATGTTTGAAGAATCGGACGATGAATCTATTATAGACTCTAGGGAAGCTGAAAATCTAGGCCTTGTGGCCATTACTGAGTCTTTATTTTCTAGTTCTAAGTACGAAGATCCCATAAAGGATTCTTTTCTTGATGTACTCTCTTTTGATTTTAATAATATGAGCTCTATTTCCAAGTATACGCCTTCTCTTGAATCTTTTGAATGCTATAACAATCAATCTAATGAAGATGATAACATTAATAAATTGGTTGAACTACTGAATGAACGAGAACAAAAGAACCCTATCGTTGAAGAAACTAAAATTGTTAATATAGGACTTAAAGAAAATAAAAGAGAAGTCAAAACTGGGTTAACTCTAAATCCGGAAGAGCGATCGACCCTCATATCGACGCTCAAAGAATTCGAAGACGTGTTTGCTTAGCTTGGTCATACAAGGATATGCTTGGAATAGATAGGGAAATTGCGGAACATACCATCTCCTTGAACCCTATCACTAAACCAGTAAAACAAAAATTTCGACGAATGAAACCTGATGTCGCATTAAAAATAAAAGAAGAAGTACAAAAAAAGTTAGACCTAGGTTTTATTCGCGTAAGTAATTACCCAAAATGGGTAGCAAAACTCGTCCCAGTCCCTAAAAAGGATGGACGAGTTCGCATGTGTGTCGGATTTAGGGAGCTTAATAAAGCTAGCCCTAAAGACGATTTTCCTCTACCAAATATTGATATATTGGTAGATAACACGGTTGAACATGCGATGTTATCCTTTATGGATGGATAGGCAGGTTACACCCAAATTTTAATGGAAAAAGAAGACGAAGAAAAGACATGCTTTATCAACCCTAGGGGTACGTATTGCTACATATTCATGCCATTCGGTTTAAAAAATGCAGGAGCTACGTACCAAAGAACGGCTACGACTCTCTTACATGATATGATACATAAAGAAATAGAAGTGTATGTGGATGATATGATCGTGAAGTCCAAAGATAGAATGGGACATATAAAAGCTTTACGTAAATTTTTTACTCGCATAAAAGAATACAAAATGCGATTGAATCTACAAAAATGTGTCTTCGGATTAACTTTTGGTAAGTTACTCGGATATGTAGTAAGCACACGTGGCATTGAGATCAATGCCTCTAAAATAAAGGCAATTGTTGACATGCCTCCCCCTCAAACATAAAAAGAAATTAGGGGATTCCTTGGCAAACTACAATTCATTAGTCGATTTATAAACAAATTGACTATGACTTGTGAGCCAATATTTAACCTATTGAAAAAAGAGGAGAAACATGAATGGGATCATCAATGCCCAAAGGACTTTGAGAAAATAAAAGATTATCCCAAACTACCTCTTACGCTATATATTACAGTTACAGATACAACTACAAGTGCCATGATAGCACCAGAGGTAGAAAAAGTCGAGCGTGCAATATATTATATAAGGAAAAAATTAATCCAATATGAAACAAAATATAACACCTTGGAAAAGACAAGCCTAACATTAGGGTCGGCAACCAAAAAATCACGACATTATATGTTACCACACACTACTTATGTGATTTCTCAACAAAATCTGATAAAGTATTTGTTTGAAAAACCACCCATACAAGGAAGGATATCTAAGTTGTTGGTGATGTTGGCCGGATTTGAATTAAAATATATTCATGAAAATTCAATGAAAGGAAAAGTAATTTTCGACTTTCTGACACAACATCCAATTTAAACAAGTTTTGCAGAAACTACTCATCTTCCGGATGAAGAGATTCTCATGACACAAGATGACAAATGGGTAATGTACTTCTACGGTGCGTATAATCAAAAAGGATGTGGCATAGGAGTGTTACTCATAAGTCTAGAGGGAGCACATACTCCAATCTCTGTTAAACTAGACCTTGAGGTTACCAATAATGCCACAGAATGTGAAGCATGCATTATTGGATTAGAAGCAGCAGCTAGCATAGGTGTGCGAAAATTAGAGGTATATGGAGACTCCAGTCTGATTATAAATTATATACTAAAAAAATGGAAAATAAAGAACTCCACAATGATATTATACCAAGCACACCTAGAGCAACTCATCGAGTACTTTGAACATATTGATTTTAAATATCTCCCAAGGGATGACAATCAATTTGCCGATGCGCTAGCAAAATTAGCCTCAATTATCAACATTACAGATCACTTAAATATGATGTCATTATGCTTCGTAGAAGAGAAGAACCAGCGTATTGCAACACGATAGAGGAAATAAATGACATCAAAGGAGACAGTCCTTTGTATGATCATATCCTCCCATATATTACTCATGACACATATCCCGAAAATATTTCATCGAAAGACCAACGAACCTTACGAACACTTGCGGCCCAATATGGTCTATTAAATGGTCAATTATGCAAAAAGGGACCTAATGGTCAAAGTTTATTATGTATAGGCCAACCGGAAGCCACACGCCTTATGAAAATACTCACAAAGGTGTTTGTGGACCTCACATGAATGGTAAAATGCTTTCAAAAATAATTTCACGACAAGGGTACTATTGGTCCACTATGGAACATGATTGCATCCAATATATTAATAAAAGACCAGAGTGCCAAATGTTCGCTAATTTACAACACCTTCCACCATCCGAACTGTTCAATCTCACTTCCCCTTGGCCTTTTTCAACTTGGGGAATTGACATGATTGTAAAAATCTCTCCAACAGAAGAAGGAGGACACTAAGTGGATTGAGGCTGCTTCTTACGTAAATATCACTTCTAAACATGTCGCAAAATTTCTCGAACGAAACATATTTTGATGATTTGGAGTTCCACATGAACTAATTAGTGATAAGGGATCTCAATTCAAAGCTGAAGTAGTGACCCTCTTAACTCGTTATAAAGTAAAACATCATCACTCATCCCCTTAGAGACCTCAAATGAATGGAGCTGTAGAGTCGGCAAATAAAAATATATCAGTCATCATTAAGAAAATGGTTGAAAATTATAAAGACTGGCCGAATAAACTACACTTTGCATTATAGGGTTATAGAACGTCTATACAAACATCAATAGGATTAACTCCATACTCCTTAGTTTTCGGAATGGACGCAGTTCAACCAGGTGAACTGGAAATACCATCCCTATGCATCGTACTTGAAAGTAAGCTACATGAAGCTGAATGGGTAAGAGCGAGGTATAAAAAGCTTTGATTCCTAGATGACGATGATTAAGAGCTTTGCATCATGTACAAGTCTACCAAAGGCGCACTGCGCGTCATTTCAATAAAAGATTCGAACCCAGAATTATAAAAGTAGGTGACTTTTTACTAAAGGAGGTTAGGGTCCACCAACCGATCCAAGAGGGAAATTCAAACCTAATTGGATAGGTCCCTACCGCGTAATTAAAATCTTATCAGGAGGAGCCGTCAGATTAATGGATATCGGTGGAGATGAAATTCTCCAATTAATAAACATTAATCGACTTAAGAAATATTACATATGAAAGAATAAACTCGTTCACTAATATAACCAATTTTAATTAAGAATTCAATTGAAAGATTATAAGTGTTATGCATTTTACCGAATAACACGATAAAATACATAACACTTGGGGGGTAATTTAGAAATCATAAACCGTTCTAAGTTTTCAAATATTTTTGAGCATCACGAAAAAATCTTTACACTTGTGGGGGGTAATAATACATAAACTTTTTAAAAAATTTTGAGACATTCGTAGCACAGGTGTCGCGCGCAACTGACAGAGTTGCGCGCGGATGTCACGCGCAACAGATTTCGTTGCGTGCGACAGGCTCGCGTAACTACAGATATTGCGCGCGCCACCTGATGACAAACTGCGAACCCGAATTTTTACATTTGAATGAAGTTGCGATTTCTACTTGCGGCAAAAAGAGGGTGTTTCTTAAATATAACATATACTCGGAAAAAAAAAGTTAAACATTGATTTAATTCTTGTAAACAAGGTTTGATTAATTTTCATTTAATTTCTACTTAAGAGATTAAAGAAAATTAATACATAATAAAAAAAACATTATAACTACGCAAAGACCTGATTTCGTCATGCGAATACGTAGGCAATCTTTATGATTCGGTCATATAAAAATATAAAAAATATAAAGCTCATTTTTATTTTATTCAAATTTCAAAAGAGAGACATTGTTAAACTAGATAGTAAACGAAAAAATAAAACATAGTAGTGATTACACTTTATTCAAAATAAACTAATGATAAAATTGTGTAACACTCTAAGGTTTTACTATGTCCTTGATTGTCACAGATGATGGAGGAGTAGTTTCCATCGCAGTATTTGCAGAAGTCTTGGAGCTCTCCTCTACACTCTTCTTTTTCACCCAAACATTGTTTTTCAATTTAGGGATTGGGGCCTTTGCAACCTGTTTTCCTTTCCCTTTAACTATTGGAGCTTTCTTTCGAGTATTTGGGGAAGGTTCTTTGATTTTCACACCTTGTTGCGCGGGTTTGGAGGGAGATTTCCTTTTTGTTTCCTTTGAACAAGCCTTAGGGGATGAGAAGTCTAATTTTCTTCTCACTCATTTGTTTTGGCCACTAGGAGGAGTAGTAGTGGCTGAATGCATCAAAGGTTTAGGTGGATTACGAGCGGTGGCGGCTTGAAGTTGAGATCGAGCCTTGTTTGATTAGCCCTTATCCGTCGCATTCATCCAAGCTTTGTAAAAGGAAGATAATGTAATACTCGCAGTAGGATTTTGTACTACCCATCTAGGAAGACTTGACCAATATTCCATCCAACGAGGAATTCTTTCAGGTTTAAAGATCACATCTTTAGGGGCATCACAATCTCGTGGGGGAATAAATTGTCTCATCCCGTATTGTCTCTATACCTTGCAAAAAAAATATAAGTAGTACTAGATAGGACTAAAAGCCTAATGTAAGGGCAATTGAGACTATTCCCAACCATACTGTTTATGTTCCACCAAGGAATCACAAAACGTATGTTAGGAACCTCATGACATAAAAACGACATACATTCCTCTTCGTTCTTATGCTTATAAATGATTCGACGTCCAGGGAATGTCCTTACTCCATTATCCTCAAGGTTTTATGGCTGATCAACAATTCACAAGCGCTCCACGAGCCAAATCTAAAAAAAAATAAAAATAAAAAAAAATCAGTTTACGATTTTTTGCACAAGCAGGTGGCGAGCGCAACAAAACCAGTTGCGAGCGCCCTCAACGCGCAACGAAGAAGATTGCGCTAGTCATGCCAGCGCAATTTTGTAACTTGCGCTTATAAACGGCGAAAGAAAAAGGTACGTGTAATAGGAGTGGACTTCCCGGGAAACCGTTTTCGTTAGGGTCTCCTCTAAGGCGATTCAAACATAGAACGGTTTCCGCCAAAGCCAAAGGAGCGGGTTAATGACATCCCACTATTTGCTCTACTATGGACACCATGGAATAATCTCCGTATTCTTTGCCTGTCCTAAGTAAACAATTAACAACAAGACAATAACATAAAGCACGAATTTTAAAGCGTTGTTTAGTCATGTTGTCACGAGGGGGGACAAAATGTTCAACAAAATTGAATCAAGTTCACGCCTTATTCAGTTCCAATATTGGTCATATCATTGTTGAACAAACAAAGAACTTTTGGAATATAGGTTCGGGATCCGACATGGTAGGTGAATAAGCCAAAGGAAGAGTATTTGTAAGGAAACCTAGCAAGGCCTCAAATTCACCGGGTAGGGTGACAATTTCGTCTCCTTTAAACAAGAAAAGATGGTATTTAGAGTCCCAATGGTTGACTGCGGCATGAAGAAAATCAAAGTTAACCACTAGTTGCATATAATTCAATAGAGGGTCTAAGTGGTAAATTTTGAAAGCTAGTTTGTCCTCGGTTGAAAGGGAAGTGACCCATTGATTCAAACGTTGTTCAAAGGTCTTCAGCATTGTTCAAAAAAGAGAAGAGAGAATGAGAATTTAGAGAGATTAATTCTTTTTAGTTTCTTATATCACTAAGTGAATGAATGCGAGATGATCAAAAGACTACACGAAACCACGTTTAAAATAGACCCAAGAGGGGCAATTTATCGGCAAAATGGGCTTAAAGGAGAGTTCACCAACATGTGGTGCGCGCAACTCATGATTTGCGTGCGACATCCGTACGCAACTAATTCACATGAGTGCGACAGCCGCGCGCAACTCACGCAGTTGCGCGCGTCTCCCCTGACGCGGCATGTGAGTTGGATTTATTTCCGTATTTTGGCTCACATAATGATGGAATCTTCACAAAATCTTTAGATGAATCATACGCTTGCCTTTTAACACTTTGTGTCCCTTTTCTTTACTACTTTCTTTTTTTTTTTTTATTGTTTTCCTACTTTCTTATTTTCTTATTTTCTTACTTTTTTATTTTCTTTTTTATCTTTTTTTTTTCTTCATACTTCCTTATTTTCTTTTTTATTATTTTATTATTTTATTTTTTCTCTTTTTTTTCTGTTTTGTTTTCTTTTCGCCTCCCTTTTTCGAGTTTTGGTACTTTTTTGAGGGGGGTAAGTCGAGAACCCTTTCCCTCCCTCGAAATTTCTTTAGCTTTTAATAATAAAAATAATAATAATGTACACATGGAAACAAAAAAAGTATAATAATGATGACATATATACAAATATGCCAGATGTACAACAATGTAAAAAAATATATGTACATCTGTTTCCCAAAAATAACAATATGTGTACAAGAGGAATCAGGGTGCTCGGCGACTACTAGATTGTTGTTGCACATCATGCAAAATCCAAAATGAGATTAATACATGAAATGTAATAACTTCGTTGATAAAAAATGAAATAAAACTTACCGCGATCATCCGATGATCAAGGCATGATAAAGTCACGAGGGCTCTCCGCTAAGCAGCTCGAAAAGCATGTAAAGTCCTCACCATGCCGTTCACGGTTTCCCGTGGAACCTGTTCCAAGAATACAAGGACAGTTAGTTAAAAAATGTATATGAAACAATAATAATAGAAATGTTTAAATACTTATACACAAAAGACATACCGACTTAACCGTCTCAGGTACAAACGGTATCCCCTCATCATCCTTCGCTGCTGGAAGGGTCTCACTAATTACCGATCCAACAACATCGGTATACGTGATCTCCACTGTAGGAGGCACCCAACCACCTAGCTCGACCCGCTCAAATATACATGAAAAAAATACGATAAAAGGGTCAAAGTTCCGAAAAATAAATAGAAACAAGGAAAAGAGACAGTTAGAGTACTAACTGGAATAAAAGCCAAAAAAGCTGTCAGCCTGGATGCTATGAAAGCCGGATAAGAAACCTTCGGCAGCACCAGCTGCTCCTCTTGATAACTAAGGATCGCCTTAGCTCGATCCTCGGTAGATAACAAGTCCGGACGTAACATCCGGATCGGGGGATCCACAAGGATCAAAGGCTCCTCGGACGAAAGCCGACAGAGAAGACGCTCGCGTAAAAACCAAGCTTATGTCCTCAGGAGCACCGAGAGTCCCGGACAGAGGGCCCAGAAACGGCAACGAACCATGCAAGACCGGATAACCTCAGGGACTCCGACGATAAAACTCCAAGGACGGAGATTGATCTATAAAACACAACCACATGAAAAATCATTAGAAAATAAATAAAAAAACAAAGAATGCACATGTAGTTGGAATACTCACTGATGCACGAGTCGCGGACAGGATCCTCTTGCAAAAGTTGCCAGCAGAAGTGGCTCGTCTCTTCTTAATCGCGACCAGTCGATGGCTGATAAGAAAACGAGCATCCCCAAGCACCCTGGGGGCTAAGAAAGGCAGATACGAGTATCCCTAAGCCTGAAACCGAGAAAAGCTAAGCCTAAAGGAAAAGGCGAAAGTAATAACCGAAAGAAGCTTAAATTACGTATCTCAAGGATACGGTCATGCCACGTAAGCGAGATCCGAGGCACCTTAGTAGCTGCCGTGAAATCCATCACTCGGGTCACCTTGCCCATAGTCGTAAGCATACGGGCATACGACACCTCCGCCTAACTAAGGTCACCTACTTGCCCCAAATCACTGGGGCAAATATGTAACCCAATGGCGAAACGCTCTCCTCGATCACTCACGATGGTTACGGAAAGAAAGTGAGCAATGTATATCCGTGCCAGCTGCTCAGGCGTACACTGCCGATCAAGCTCGTCAGCCGAAAACTCGTCGGCAAGAACCGAGTACGGACAAGACTACGCATACACGTGAAGGGCTGACGCAAGACGACCCCCCATAAGATCGCGCAGTCTCTCGTCTGACCCCTTAACGAACTCTATGACTACGGGCTCGCCTCCTAAAGGAAAACCCGTAATCATAGAAAAGTCGAAAGGGGTAACCGTCATCTCTCCCCATGGAAAGAAGAAAGTGGTTGTGGAGTCCCACCAAAACTCTAGCAATCCACGGAGGAAAGCTAACGAGACAAGCTGACTTGATAAATCCCGAAGAGCCGCCAGCTGGGAGTCAATCCCAGAAAGTGCTACAACCTCCTTTGCCACCTCGGGCAAACTCTCTAAACGGGCTCGCAGGTCGCAAGAGCTGTATAAATGCATGGTAGGCCCACTCTAAATAAAAGAATAAATAAAAACAAAAAAAACAGTTATGGTTTAAATAGGAGAAACAAAAAATAAGAGAAAGAAACCAAGGCGCGGAAAAACTCACGATGCCGCGCCACCCTCTGATCGAAACATGATGGTCTGGGTCCCACTTAAGGACCCTAGGGTCCTAGTTTAGAGGAGCCTCCCAAACCACATTCTCATGGCGACGGCAATCGGCCGCGACGCGTCGCTCTCGAACCTTTTCTCGAGGATGGGTCACCCTCTTCTGAGGGCAAGCTGCCTTGTCCGGACCACCGAGAATCTCCTCAACATAGACAATTCGAGGCGATTCCATGATATGATGGATAAAGTTTCTTTAATTATTTTACTTTATTTCCTAAACTAAACTAATATACGTATTCTAGACCCATTTTGACAGCATAACGGCTGCCGATAGGGAAAAACACGAAAATCGAATGCCACCCAAACTTGGGGGCTACGATACTTGCAGTTAATCTCACTAAATGGGGGCTTCAAACACCCACAAAAGCCATCCTATACCAGTTTCAACTAAGTATTCAAGGGATTGTATTCCAAAATATCAAAGAATCAAGTAATTCTAGACGAATAATAATAATATAAACATAATTATCGTCTACCAAACAATCTTGAAGTTCGAATATGGCAAAAATAGGCTAAGTATACACTTTGCGCCAATTTATCAGAATCAAAATTTTCAAAATATTAATTATGGAAGCAATATTAGTTCCAATACTACAATTTCTGCATAATTAACAAGTATAACCAAAATGGGCAAACAAAATAACAAAAACTTAAACCAAATTCGAGTATAATTGCAAAAAAACGAACTTGAACAAATAAATGCTCATACAAGGTTCAATACTTAACCATTTTTCATGAAATTTGTTGCAAAACACTCCTTAAACATAGCATAACGTTTTGAAGGTTCAATACTCAACCATATTTCATGAAATTTTCAACACTTTGCATATTGTAGTTTGTTTTCTTCTTTGTTAGTTTTTTGCATCATTCTTGCATGCACACCGTGCTTTGTGCTTTCTTCAAGCATACGTTTTGAAGTTTTTCATAAGAGTGCCTTAAGACGTTCCGTGGTGGTGCTTTACGTAAAAGCACCCATAGACAGGTTTGTCATTTTATTGTACTGACGTTACAAATGTCCGGGTTTTCTTCTTTTTTCACGTTTGAAGCAAAAATGATGGCGTTTTCATGCAGCGTAAAAATGCAAATGGCGTATTGTACGACACAAAAATATACGGCGTAGGTGTTGCGTAAAATTTTACTTCAGTCCAAGCTTTGCGAGATCTACTTCTCGGGAGTAAAAGGTAGAGAATTACTGTAGGCGTTAGCTGACGAGTCGAAAGGTGCGTGAACCATCAGGAACATGCACTTCTTGAATGGGAGCAAATATGGTAGTTAGTGCGCTTACTAACTTGCCGGACAGTTACATCCCCTGTATAAAGAAGCGATGAGATGATGTCGCGTCTATGTAGTCACGTGCCCCTAGTCCTGAGACACGTGTACTCATCTTGTGGACAAAACTACTGAGAGAGTTGTTGAATTTCTTCCCTCTCACTGGATTTGGATATATGCCTCAAGTCTTGAGACATATATTTCTATCTTGTGGACATCCGGCTTGAATACCGGACCATTTTGGCTCAAATACCAAATACCCCTATTCATCTTTTACTTTGTTAAAGTCGGGCTAAAGTTTCAATGACTTATTGAAGGACTTTAGACCAACGATGACACGATTGAGAGAAAAATCTTCCTCTTTTATCCTCTTAAAACCGATCTCTTCTCGTGACTTGACATGCATCACCCAGAACACCTGTACTTGTAAAAGCGTTCTACAATTGCAAAGGATCAATCAATATTCTTTAGCGCGTTAAGATTAGAAAAAACTTTTTCTAGCCTTAATAGCTACTTGTTTCAAACACCTAGCAAACCAAGGATTGTTTTGACATCCTTAAACATTACTGAAAGATTCTCTATCCTTAAAGAACTTCGCAGAATGAGTCCCCATATTTATTTCTTTGACTACTTTGATCATCGTTTATTCTAGACTCGACCAAAGTGGGGGCTAACTGTAGACATATAATTTTGGCCTCATGTCTCGACAGGAAGTGCAATAACGATAAATAAAGCCATTTTCGTGTTGGATTAAAGTGAAGAATACTTATGGATAACTAGTTAAGCCACAAAACACAAAAGACTAGCCAAAATTAAAGAAAAGCCAAAACAAAGGTCCAATTAACTAAACCCGATCATAATTAGGCTTAAGCCCGTGCTTAAACCCTAATAATGACGGATTTAGGAGCGCTTAGGTTAAAACTTAGTGCTACCGCAGAAAAAGCCGCGCGCATCGCAAAAAGTCTCGCTGGGCTGCCGCGCGCAACTAATTCAGTTACGCCCGACACCCAGCGCAACTTTAAGAGTTGCGCTGTGGAAGATTTGTAATTATTCGGAAATTATACGGAAAATATAAAATCAAATCTTACCATAAAGCCGCGCGCAAGACAAAGAGTTGCGCTTCACATAGAAACGCAACTATATAACTTGCGTTGGGATGCCGCGTGCAACTTCATCTGTTCCGCGCGACACCTGCTGCGGCAGAATGCTCGAAACCCTAAACCTAATCCTTCTCTTTAATACGAGCTTAAACCGAGGCTTCAACAGGCAGAAATTAACCTAAATACTTTGGCGAAATAACTTGTGAACTTGTGCAACTTATCTCTCTTGTCCTAAACACTCAACCTTTCGATACTTTGTTACTATGGTGGAGGTTCCCCAACAAGAAGGTGTCCATAAGTGTTCTAAACGGAGATCTAGCAAAGAGAAATGGTAAATTCCCGAGCACTTAGTTAAATCACCTTTATTTTAATGTTTAAAAGGACTTTAATTAATTAATTAGTGTTGTTTGATTACTTTTAAATAATTAATTAATCAATTCCACATAGTATCTTGCATTAAATAAAGACTAGAATTGAATTAAATAATTGTTGGTTGATCATCTAAGCCAAGGCGCATCTTGTTTATTGTTCTTCCACGAATTTTATTAAATAAGAATAACGACTTTGCAATGTAATTCCTACGTGAATTAGATTTTGTAAATATAATCAACTAACATAGTTTTAGGTATCGCGTTGCATATGTTGTTTGGTGATGAAATTGTGAAAAAGGAAGAGTTAGTAGAGGTCGTACTAGGGCTAGGATGACGATTCCCCTCTAAAAGGAACGTTATCTTAGTACCCTCGCTCCCGAACTCTTTTCTAGTTTATAGACCAATTTGGGCATGGGTAAACTTATGATTTTTGCTAATTATTCCATGAACTCCACATGGAAGAAAGGCATGAACGAGGTTTATGAGTTTTTCTTAAAACTTATTGGTGACTCTTACATATTTTTTATAAAAAAGCGTGATGATAGAATCAATTTTAATTCAAGGTCCCCCAAACAGTGAGGAATTCAAATCCTACTACACCTTAACAAGTGTAAAGTCCTAGGCTTTTAAGTGTCCAAGGGCATATAAGGAGAGTACCCCTTACGATGGGATCATCCTCCTTACAGTGGCGACTCCACCGGGGACTTAGAGGTTACATGATTAATTCGTAGTGATGGTCCAAGGTATCCAATACTAGGTTGCCTATGGGTTGTAACGAGAATTAACTTGGATAATCTCTAGTTAGAGAGCGAGACTTGAGCGCATAATATCTTCCTTTTGCACAAAAGTAAGAACCAAACAAGCAACATTGCATCATGCATAAGCATAGCACACTTAAACCATTGGGGATTGGCTCATTGACTAGGGGTCACCAACACTAGGCGTCTATCTTAAAATCAATAACAATCATCCCACCCATATCACCAACAAAATGTTGGGAGGGCGATGTCATGGGTCAACACATTGAGTGATTGCTTTATGCATCGTTTCTTAAGGTATGGTACCTTTGGACACCCAAGCATTTTTTTATCTTAGAATGGCATTGCGTGAATCTTGACTTATAACATGCTTATGTGATTATGTGACTATGTGCAACGTGTTAGGATAGTCTTCTTTTTCTATTTTTTAGTTTGGTCTAGGTTCCCAATTACGAAGTTTTCTCTTCGTGATTTAGTGTCATATTCAAAGGATAACATAAAAAAAGGGGGTCAAGAAAAAAAATCGAATAAAAAGAACGCTCAAATTAAAAAAATATATTACGAGCAGGTGGCGCGCGCAACTCAAGAAGTTGTGCGACCCCTCTCAGCGCAAGTTTTTTTGTTGCGCGCGATAGCCGCGCGCAACTTAGTAACTTGCGCGCCCACTGGACGAGTCAGTTTTGATTTCTCAAAAAACAAATTGACTCGTTTGAACAATATTTTCATTGAAGAATTGTGAAGGGTGATGTTATCAGTTTGAGTATATTTTGTGTCTTTTTTCATTTTTTCTTCAAAAGCTACATATCGATTTACTTATCCTTTTGTACTCCTTAAGGGCCAGTTTTCAAGCTTGGGAAATAGGACCCCCAAGCACTCGCATTCTACGTTTACCACCCAAAGATCAACCCCTTTCAAACCACTTTCATTCGACAACCAATCCTATTCCAACAATAATGACAACTGTCGAAGAACTTCAATAAGAGATTCTTCGTATGAAAAAGGAAAAGGCTGAAGAGGCCGAGGGGAGGAGAATTAAGAAGATGGAAAATGTTGAAAAGAAAAAAGTTGAAGCATTAGCCTTACAAGAAACGATGGAGCAATTATCCATCAAAGAAAAGTCGTTAGAGAAGCTAGTTCTTCGCTCTACAATGGGGAACAAGTACTTTCACACTGAAAAGTTTGCTCCTCCCCCAGGACTTGCTTTACCAGAAAAGTTCGTAGCTACGCACTTGCCAATATTTAAGTTGACCAATAATTAAAAAAATCATTTAATGTGTTTTATTGGAACTATGGCACTAAAGGGAGTTGATCCTAAGCTTTATGCTTTGTCTTTCCCTTTGTCGCTAGACCCAACCGCGAGAGAGTGGTATTATGGGCTAGATCCAAAATTCATATCAACATGGTAAGATGTCGTTTCGGCTTTCATCACCCAATACGAGAGTAATGTAGAGTTCAAGTCAACTTTACTTGAATTCGAGATGCTTAAGCAAGGCGACGATGAAGGTTTCCTTGCTTTCTATGGTAGATGGCGAGAAAAGGTGGCCCACCTTGCCCAAAGACCTCCTGAACTCGAGTTAGTACAAAAATTCATTGACAATTGTCATGAAAATTACAACAACCATCTACGTTACCTTGGTCTAGACACTATTCAAAAGGTCTATTCAGTGGCTACTAGGATTGAAGTTGATCTTGCTAAGGAAAAAGAAAACAAACCTCATTATCATCATCAAACTAAGAATAACTACAAGAAGGGGAATGATAATGCATCATCCTTTATTGACGTATTTGCGACTTCCACGCAGTACAATAACACGAATCGATATGATGATCCTAGGAAAAGATGGACAAAAGAGAGAAAATTTACTCCATTTCCTGTAAGCTATAAAGAATTTCTAGAAAAACTACACGAAAAAGGCTAACTTGCCCCAACAGGGCCAACACCACCCACTCCACCCGAAAAAGAGGTTTCCTCAATGGAATGGTAGTGCTTATTGTGCTTATCATATAGGCGTTGGACACAATACTGAACGTTGCTATGTTTTTAAGCACAAAATACAAGATTTAGTAGACGATGGGAGAATTCCCACGCCTAAACCTAACAGTAATGCATCCCCCTTAGGCATCTCTGTCCACAATACTCATAGGGGCAACTAATGAAGTATGTGGACTATGGGACGACGACTTTCAAGACTTATATGTCTCTAAGTATGCCGCCGTCCCACCTCCATCTTGTTTGCAAAATGAAACAAATGGAACGCTTGATTGGGATCATTTCTTTGGGAAATCACAATACTTATCTAATCTCTCCTTGGATGAGTAATGACATCAAGCACAACTCATGGAGCATCTTGAAATGGAGGCACACCCAAAGCCTCTAGAAGAAAGTTGGTTTATGAGTCATATGACTAACCCAAATGAGATATATCATTTAACTCGTTCTGGGCGAGTCTACCAACCACCACCACCAAATGGATCTTCGACCACACAAAATAAAACTCAAGGTCAAACACAAAATACAATACCACCTTCAGTTGAGGTGGAAGATCCATTAGTCAAACAATTTTGCCAATCCAAGGCGAATGTTATCATTTGGGACCTCCTAAGTACTTCTAAAGAACATAGGAGTTCTATCATGAACGCTCTAACGGCTTTGTCTGTAAGTACAAACACAACCCCTCAGGATGTCGTTAGCTTGCTTACTAGCGAGAAATCCGACAAGTCAATCGTTTTCACTAATGATGATTTTCCTTTAAAGGACATTACCCACAATAATAAGTTATACTTAACTGTGGGATGCAAGGGATTCAACATCCCTCTAACTTTGATAAACAATGGGTCGGCTGTAAACGTATGCCCATTACGAACAGTAAAATACTTAGCCCTAAATCTAGAAAAAGATTTCCTATAAAAAAAACAAAGCATAAGGGCCTATGACAATTCGAGAAGATCGGTGTGTGGAACTGTTAAGCTACCAATTACCACCGGCCCAATTCAAAATAAGATTGAATTCCATGTTATGGACATAAAACCAACATTCAACCTTTTACTTGGACGTTGATCCGTGCCATTTATGGCACCTTTAGGCTATGTTTTCTTTATATTTCTATGCTCGTTTTTAGTCGTTTATGTCTTGTTTTTAGGGAATAATGCTTGATTTGTGTGTTTGTGTGTTAGTTTAGAGAAATGCGTGCTTTTAGTGGTTTTCTTATTATTTTATTCATTTCTCGGCTTTTTCCCTCGCTTCTCCGTTTGTTTGACTTGTTTTGTAGGTGTGTCGAGCTTCCCGGGATTTAATCATGAAGGAAGGAGCTCAAGTGCATTCAAGAACTTTAACGGAGCCAAGTTAGGGAAGCCAAGCACGCAAGTCAAGCTATTCCAAAAAAACAAAGGAAAATGAAGGCATACAAAGTATCAAAAAGGACCTTTATCCACTATTTCGGCCATATCTTGAGTTCTATAGATTTTACTAAGATGATTCAGGTTGGGTTGGAAACTAGACTTGAAGAGCTTTCCACTGATAGGTCGCACGCCTTCATACAATTCCTAGATCGTGAGTTACAGCCTTCCAAAGTTGGCCCTGCAAATCTGTCGTAGCCCATTTATGCCATTTTGGGAAGTAACTCTCCGCGGGCTGGCCGCGGGCTCTCCGCGAGCGCAGGCCTTGGCCCCGCGGGCGCGGGCTTTGGCCACGGGCGCAGATTCCAGGATGTCCGCGGGCGCGGCCGAGTTCTTCGAGGGCGCGGACTTCTGGGTCTTTTACGATTTTAAGTTTCTTTTCTCCTTTTGTTTATAGATTGTTTTTGGGGGTTATTATTATCATTCATTCACATAATTCTTAGTCTTAGAATAGTTTTCTCTGTTAGGTTGAAAGCTTCTCTCTCTAGATTAGGCTAGATTAGGAGTAAATTTAGAGAGAGAAGATGATGGATTTCAATGGTGATTGAGAGATTTAATATACAAGGGTGACAATTGTGTTCAAGATCTTCTATATTATCAATGAGCATTCTCAACTCTATCTCACCTTATTGCTTTGTTTAATTTCACGTTTGTTTGGTTTTATTTTGATGTTTGATGCTTGATTAGTATAATTGTTCTTGATATTTTGTTGATTCTTGATTTCCATAGTTGTTAGTTGATAGATGATGATTCTTCAGTAGTTGTTTGGCTAGGAATTGGGTGAAACTTGTATGATTGATTAATTGTGATTAAATTGGGAATTGTGTTGATTAATTGTTGAGATTAAAGTGATTAGTTAAGGTTTGCATGGGTGTAATTCAATTAGGCCTTGAGAATTATGCTAGATTGCATTGTAATTACTAATGACATGAACAATTGATTTAGGAATTGCAATTATCGATTGGTTTTGATTGTGATTCTCTTAGTTTGTTATTCTTAGTGAACCCTAGCTTAACAATTAGGAGATAGCTCTTTGATTCCTATTGATTGCTCTTATCATTAGTCCTCACAACCTTTGATTGGCATGCTCTTCCTAAGTTGTTGCAATTGACATGATTACTTGTTGAACCCCGTTCCTAGTGTTTTATTTCCTTAGTTACTTGTTTTGTAATTTGTTAGTATTCTCTCTTACCTTTGTCTTCGACCTATCTTAGGCGTATAATTGAAAGTGCTTGAAATTACCATTCCTTTGGGTTCGACTCTTGACTTGCCTCTATACTTGTATTTAGGTTTGTTAAGTGTTTATAAATTTAGTTTGACCGAGGGAGGATTAGATAACGACCTAGTTTTCCCCTCGTCAAAATGGCGCCGTTGCCGGGGAGACTGTGTCTATGTTTGAGTGTTTTTTATTGCTTGAGTCTAGGTCTTTGTATATACTTTTCTTTTATTTGATTTTTGTTTGTTTTGTATAAAAATGGCATATTTCTCATTTCTTCAATTTGACAATGAGCCTTTTGTGAATATTTCGATAGACTTCAGGGATTTTTGGACTATAATTGTTGTAGTCTTTGGGAGGCTTGTGAGATTTGCTATTTTGGTTTGAATGAGCAAACTAGGGATGAAGTTGAATGCATGCATAATGGTGAATTTAGAGTATTGTCAATTGATGATGCTTGGGATTTTTATGTTTGGTTTGCTAGGGATGTTTATAATAGGGGTATTCATGATTCTAACATTGATGTGCGATGTCTTGATTTTTCTAATATTAGCATGAATTCCTAGCAAGATTTGTCACATGAGCCCTTAAGTGAACCTAGAACACATGATTTCAACTTTATTTCTCCTTTTGTACATGATAATGAAGTGCAAGCTCAAGTTGATGCTAATGGTTTGTTTCAATATTCTTCATTATTTACCATGCCTTTTTGTGATGTGCTTCATTCCCTTAATGAAGAATCTCATGTTATAAATTGTGCCCGCATTCCCCAATGTGATTTATATGCTCATGACCTTAATGTTGATGACAAGGGAATAAACGCGTCGTCAATTGTCTATCCCTAGATCAAATACAATTTATACAACCTAAACAAACCTAATACGAGTATAAGGCAAGCATAGGGGTCGAACCACAGAGAACGGTAAACACCACCAAATGTTATCGACAATTAAGCTAGTCCGGAATAGGAGATAAATAAACTAAAGTCTAAAGATGCTAAAACAAGAAATAAAACATTAAGGGAAATGGTTTAGGTATAGCATTCACTTGAACATAAACAAAGGCATAGAAATTGAATTAATTATGAACTAAACATGCTCGAATATCGAAATTAAGAATCCAATCTAGCCGCCTTCCGGGGTCAATTGGCTTCTCCTAACATAGCCTCTATGTTTCCACATTAGAACCATATACTAGGAGGTACTATTAAATAACAATCGATAGTAATGAACCTTAACTAAGTCAACTTCCGTTTCTTGTTAGCAAAGATTCACCTTTAATCAACCAACAATGTGCACTTGCAAGAAGATTAAAGAATATCAAGCATATAAAGACTTTAATCACAAATAAATCAATTCTAAACCCTTGAACATACTCAAGGTCCAACTACACCACAACCATCCCCTTAATGGGGAAATTACTCACTAATCATGATAATAACAAGATTAACCAACAAATAATCAAGAATCAACATGATCAACAAGCAATACCAACAACTAAAATAATAATCAAAATAAACAAATAAAAATAGAGGAGAGAGAGTAAGAAATTGCTCATTAATTGAAGATGAAGGTCTACAAAGGATTGAACAAGCTCCTTCTTCAAAATCCAAGTTCATTAATGAAGAAAACCTCACTTTCTCTCTCTACCAAAGAAGACTAACCCTAACCTAACCTAAAAACTAAAAACTAATTAGAGAGAGGAATCGATAGTTATTTCATCCCCCTTTTAATTACCCCAAAAATTGGGTATTTATACTAAGCTAATAAAACTAAGAAAAGAAAATAGAAAATAAAAAGGAAAATAAAATAAGAAAACTAAAATAAAAATAAAGGAAAGAAAATAAGAAAAAGTTAAAAGGAAAAGGAAATAAAAAAAATAAAAGAAAAAGAAAATAGAAAACAAAACCCATACATTCCCCCAAAACAATCAGCTACCCCCTTTCCCCTTCTTCGAATTTGGCTGCTTCAATATCAACACCAAACAACCATCATCAATGGCTCAAAATCATCACCGACATCTTCATCAACCAGCAATCAATCAAGGCCGTTCAATTTTCATTAAAACTCGCGTGAGAAGCTCGTGGAATGGTTCGATCGAACCGGTGGTGGGTTCAACCGAACTACGGGGTTGGTTCGGTCGAACCAAGGGTATGTTCCACCACTCCCCTTCGAATAACAAAGCCCCCAAAGTCTCTGACTCGACGTTCGGCCGAACTTCTTAATGGGTTTGCTCGAACTTGATTAATTTGCAATCTGTTCTGATTTGCTTAATTGAGGGCCGAATTGCTTGTGCAAATTGGTTGCTTAATTGTTGTTGTAATTGATGCTGGTGGTGGCTGCTCTGTTGCGCGGTGGTTTTGGTTTGGTTTGGGTTGTGGTGGTGCGGCTGCTGTGTTGCGCGGTGGTTTTGGTTTGGTTTGGGTTGTGGTGGTGCGGCTGCTGTGCGTGAAGGTGGTGGCTGGTGCTGGTGAATTCGGGGCTAATGGGTTGGTTGATGTGGCTGCACGGATTGGTACGGGGGTGATTGGTGGTGTTTGTTGGTGGCAGCAGGTGAGTACGGTTGTTGTTGCTGCTGGTGTGAGAATAAGGGGTTAACTGGTGGTGAGTGGTGTTGTGTGGCTGTTTTGGGCAATTGCGGGTTGGTGGTGGTTGATTAGTGGCAGCAGGGGAAGAGTGTTGTTGCTTGGGGTGGTGTAGGATAATGGAGGGTGCGGTGATGGATAAGGGGCAGCAGGTTTGTATGGCGTTTGACTCAACTTGGAACCCGAACCCACTTGACATAAAACCCGAACCCCTACACACAAAACCGAGGAGAAATCAAGACAAAAAGGAATGAAATAAATAAATTAGGAATAAAATAAAGTAAAATAGAAAAAGAGAAATAACACTAAACTAATAAAAATTAAATAAAACTATACAAGTAAATAAAATCAAATAAATAACCAAAATAAACTTAAAACTAATAAAAACGAAACAAAAACTATACAAGCACAGAAAGTGAAATAAAATAGACTCAAAACCAATTAAAATAAATAAAAGTAAATTGGAAAACTATCAAGGAAAAATAAAGAACGAAATATAACAAATCAAAAGCAAATAAAATACGAAAATAAACTAAAAACTACGAAAAGAACTAAAACACGACAAAATTACCAAAATAAACTGGAAACTTTATTAAAGAGAAAACAAGAGAATAAAAGGAAAAATAAGGGAAAACAAACACGAAAATAACCTAAACACTACCCCTAGGAGTGACATAAATGTCACTTATCAAATTCCCCCAAGCTAAACCTTTGCTCGTCCTCGAGCAAAGGAAAGGCAAAAGAGAACAAGATGGAATTATTGAAAGCAAAAGAAACGAAAATAGAAACAAAGAGAAAGAATGTACACTAACTCACTGTCGTAGGAATCACGGATGCATTTAGCGTATGCATCAAGCCCTTTAAACCCCTATGTCGCTAAAGAGGACGAGTAAGCTCTCGTGAGGGTTTCCTAAGAGGTTTAACCCACAACTCTCGACAAAACATAACATTCAAGGCAAAGGTGAAATCAAGAAAACTCGAGTTTTGATATTTCAAACCAAACACAAACAATGGGCTAAATGCACAAGAATACAAACCTTCTAGACATTAAAGGTAGCCAAGCAAAAGAATAGTTAAGGTTGGTACACACATAAAGCATGCAAAGGGTAGAGAACTTAGAGGGACTTACACTCCTCCTTATCTCCAACCAAACTCCCGCATCCTCACTAGTTTTGCATCCACTTTTAAGGTGATATCTCGAGATTCCTCGAAGGAATCGGAAGAAATAATCAATGAAAAACATTTAGGCTACCCGACATCTTGGCATTGATAGCTCGCTCAATAGGCTTGGCTTGATTACCCTCCATCGGTAGTAACTAAACCTCACTAAGGTCAAAAGGTCTTAAAAGGGTTGAAACGTTTAGGCTAGGGTAAAGGGTGTGGAAATAAATTTGGAAATTGGTGGTAAACTTAGAAGTGAAGCAAGGTTGATCATTCCTCAATTCAAATTCAATAAACTACCAACTTTCAAATAAAAAAAATTCTAGCAACACCTCCCCCAAGCTTATTCTTTTTCAACCAAACAACAAATATTTTTGTATTTTCTTAATTTTTTCTTCTTTTTTTTTCATTTCTTTTTATTCTTTGCTCTCGCCTCTTTTAACTTTGAGCGGCTTTTTCTTTCATTTCCTTTATTTTCTTCTCATTTACTCAACCCATTCAACATAACAAATATAAACACAAGTACCAAAATTTGAGTTTTTTCACTTCTTTTTCATTCTTTTTCTCACTTTCATTAACCAAAAATACAAATCAAGTCCCAAGAATGCTTCACAAAAACTAATAAAGGTGAAAATAAAGCAAAGGTCCATTGGTTTGTAATGTGGTTATGCCAAAGAAGGGAAAATGGCTCAAATTGGGTTACTAAATGAGCAAATGCAAAAGAAAAATAAAAGAAAAGAAAATAATAAAACAAAACAAAAATCCTAATTGCCTTTGTCTTCCCCTAGGTTGGTTCGGTCTCGATCTTGGGTAGATTAAGCCAAATTCTCGATATAAGCTAGCAATGCCAAGGATCCAAACGCCACACATGCAAGAAATGTAGAAGGCTAGAACAAAATAGACACATCCTCACAAAAATGACGGTAGTGGAGTAGCAAAAATCACCTTTAAAGCTTCAACTAGCTAGAGAGCGACAACCGTCTTACCACAAACCAAGTGAGCTAAGGTCTCATAGCCCTTAAGTTCTACTACCTTGGCAATGTTATATGTGTGAACCAACCTCGACATTCAAGTGCACAAAAACCTCTAACAACTAGCAAAGAGGGTATTCTAGGTGCTAAAGCCCAATTATGTCCAAGTTTAAAACAAAACATTTTGAAACTTGCCTTGAATGCCATGGAAAGACACTATACACACAAATATTCACAAAACCAACAATACTGAAGAATGCATATACAATAGTGCAATATGAAAGCATGATCAATCAAAACTACATATACCAAAAGTCAACTCAATAAGGCGCTCATGGCCATCCAAACATAGAAAACCAATCTCAATAATAGACTTTGGCAAGTATGAGAGAAATAAATCAAGCAATCATGAGACTATGGATTAAGAAACCACCAAGAGATATAGATAACCCCCCCAAGCTAGCGAATAGCTACTCCCCCAAGCTAGAATGGAGCATTGTCCTCAATGCTCAAAATAAAGGCACAAAGGGTGGGTGGGAGGGGAAGGAAGAAAACTCATTCACACAACAATTCATAATCATTCAATCCAAATGCAATTAAGAAAGCGAATCCAAGATGAGGGAAGAAGGAAAGAGTAAACCAAATGTGAGGTTGGTGTTGAAACCCGCAATTGAGCACATTGTCCACAATTTCATCTAATTCCTCGTCTTTGTTGCTTTTCCAAATGCAAGCAATCATTGGTGTGCTTCTTCTCAAGGATCTCAATCCAAAATCCTTGCACATGAGTATATGCATCGAGTACCTATACATATAGACAAGAGAGTAAACAAAAATGAGAAACAAAAAGAAAGAAAAAGAAAGCAATAAAACACGGGTTACTTCCCGCAAAGGCTTGCTTAACGTCCAAGCATGACCAATCTAGTAAATAACCCGACAAAGAACGCAATAACTTGTCATATGCACCGGCAAACATATCAAGAAATAGAGCATACGCGATGCTCATATGACAAGCAAACATAAAGTACAAGGAGACTTTATGCTTGAGAGAAGGGAGAAAAGAAAAAGTAAAAGAATCAAAAGAAAAATCAAGAAAATAAGAAGAAAAAGTAGAAGAAGAAAAAGAAAAATCCTCACAAAAATCTTTTTGGTTGGCATTATAACTCTTTTCCTCATCAACAATGAAAGGGTTAGGGGCTTTGGAAGCTTGAAAAGGAAGAGGATCCCTAAGAGGTTCTTTGAGAAAAGAAGGGAGGAACATAGGATAGTAGGAGATATGGTTAAACCTTTGGGAAAAAGGTGTATGAGAAAGGCAAAAAGGGGTAGCTAATCCCTCATCACAAGATCTCACATCACTAATGAGGGAATGAAAATCAATCATGGAATCCTCAAATGAAGAACCCTCATGTTCTACATCTCCCTCAAGCTCAAAAACTCCAAGGTAATCAACCTTATCCTCCTTTTCACCACAATAAACAACCTTTCCTTCTACTATCTCAAAATCAAGAGTGAATGGGGGCAAATTTCTCTCAAACTCATCTCTTTCTAATGAAGCCTTATCAATGAACTCGCTCATAAGGTTATGGGTTACCGTTTGAAACTCAAGAAATATTTGGGCCATAATCTCAAATGAGTCCAAATCATCATGGATAGACGAGTCAAAAGCTTGCTCATTGGAATCATCTAGGGGACTATGGGGCACACCTTTAGAATTCATGCAAAAATCGGATGCAAAATGAGAAAGAACATGCACTTCATCATCATTAGAATGTACCTCATTACATTGAGCTATAGAGGCAGGGGAGTTGAAATCATGCATTACATGGTCACTATGGGGAGCATCAAGCACATCATGGGAATTCATATTAGACAAATCATGACAATTAGCATCAACATTAAAAGCATGAGAATCCCGAACATAGGTCTCATGATTGGCCCTCTCCCAATCATAATTATCCCTAGCTAACCATGAATAGAAATCCCAAGCTTCATCCGAAGACATGTCTTGAAATTTACCATTTAACATATTATCAACTACTCCTCTAAAATTCTCATTTAATCCCAAATTGATGATTTCACAATAATCACCCTTGGTTAAACCTTTAACACCATCTAGGAAATCCTCAAGTCTATTGAAATACACCCAAAACGGTTCATTATCAAATTGAGGAATAGAAATATAAGCCATTTTTTCTCAAACAAAACAAAGAGAACAAAAACAAATCAAAAGAAAAATATAAACAATGGACTAGTCTCAATAAGATAACATGACGGTAATGGAAGCCGTTCCCCGGCAACGGCGCCAATTTGACAAGGGAATAAACGCGTCGTCAATTGTCTATCCCTAGATCAAATACAATTTATACAACCTAAACAAACCTAATACGAGTATAAGGCAAGCATAGGGGTCGAACCACAGAGAACGGTAAACACCACCAAATGTTATCGACAATTAAGCTAGTCCGGAATAGGAGATAAATAAACTAAAGTCTAAAGATGCTAAAACAAGAAATAAAACATTAAGGAAAATGGTTTAGGTATAGCATTCACTTGAACATAAACAAAGGCATAGAAATTGAATTAATTATGAACTAAACATGCTCGAATATCGAAATTAAGAATCCAATCTAGCCGCCTTCCGGGGTCAATTGGCTTCTCCTAACATAGCCTCTATGTTTCCACATTAGAACCATATACTAGGAGGTACTATTAAATAACAATCGATAGTAATGAACCTTAACTAAGTCAACTTCCGTTTCTTGTTAGCAAAGATTCACCTTTAATCAACCAACAATGTGCACTTGCAAGAAGATTAAAGAATATCAAGCATATAAAGACTTTAATCACAAATAAATCAATTCTAAACCCTTGAACATACTCAAGGTCCAACTACACCACAACCATCCCCTTAATGGGGAAATTACTCACTAATCATGATAATAACAAGATTAACCAACAAATAATCAAGAATCAACATGATCAACAAGCAATACCAACAACTAAAATAATAATCAAAATAAACAAATAAAAATAGAGGAGAGAGAGTAAGAAATTGCTCATTAATTGAAGATGAAGGTCTACAAAGGATTGAACAAGCTCCTTCTTCAAAATCCAAGTTCATTAATGAAGAAAACCTCACTTTCTCTCTCTACCAAAGAAGACTAACCCTAACCTAACCTAAAAACTAAAAACTAATTAGAGAGAGGAATCGATAGTTATTTCATCCCCCTTTTAATTACCCCAAAAATTGGGTATTTATACTAAGCTAATAAAACTAAGAAAAGAAAATAGAAAATAAAAGGGAAAATAAAATAAGAAAACTAAAATAAAAATAAAGGAAAGAAAATAAGAAAAAGTTAAAAGGAAAAGGAAATAAAAAAAAATAAAAGAAAAAGAAAATAGAAAACAAAACCCATACATTCCCCCAAAACAATCTGCTACCCCCTTTCCCCTTCTTCGAATTTGGCTGCTTCAATATCAACACCAAACAACCATCATCAATGGCTCAAAATCATCACCGACATCTTCATCAACCAGCAATCAATCAAGGCCGTTCAATTTTCATTAAAACTCGCGTGAGAAGCTCGTGGAATGGTTCGATCGAACCGGTGGTGGGTTCGACCGAACTACGGGGTTGGTTCGGTCGAACCAAGGGTATGTTCCACCACTCCCCTTCGAATAACAAAGCCCCCAAAGTCTCTGACTCGACGTTCGGCCGAACATCTTAATGGGTTTGCTCGAACTTGATTAATTTGCAATCTGTTCTGATTTGCTTAATTGAGGGCCGAATTGCTTGTGCGAATTGGTTGCTTAATTGTTGTTGTAATTGATGCTGGTGGTGGCTGCTCTGTTGCGCGGTGGTTTTGCTTTGGTTTGGGTTGTGGTGGTGCGGCTGCTGTGTTGCGCGGTGGTTTTGGTTTGGTTTGGGTTGTGGTGGTGCGGCTGCTGTGCGTGAAGGTGGTGGCTGGTGCTGGTGAATTCGGGGCTAATGGGTTGGTTGATGTGGCTGCACGGATTGGTACGGGGGTGATTGGTGGTGTTTGTTGGTGGCAGCAGGTGAGTACGGTTGTTGTTGCTGCTGGTGTGAGAATAAGGGGTTAACTGGTGGTGAGTGGTGTTGTGTGGCTGTTTTGGGCAATTGCGGGTTGGTGGTGGTTGATTGGTGGCAGCAGGGGAAGAGTGTTGTTGCTTGGGGTGGTGTAGGATAATGGAGGGTGCGGTGATGGATAAGGGGCAGCAGGTTTGTATGGCGTTTGACTCAACTTGGAACCCGAACCCACTTGACATAAAACCCGAACCCCTACACACAAAACCGAGGAGAAATCAAGACAAAAAGGAATGAAATAAATAAATTAGGAATAAAATAAAGTAAAATAGAAAAAGAGAAATAACACTAAACTAATAAAAATTAAATAAAACTATACAAGTAAATAAAATCAAATAAATAACCAAAATAAACTTAAAACTAATAAAAACTAAACAAAAACTATACAAGCACAGAAAGTGAAATAAAATAGACTCAAAACCAATTAAAATAAATAAAAGTAAATTGGAAAACTATCAAGGAAAAATAAAGAACGAAATATAACAAATCAAAAGCAAATAAAATACGAAAATAAACTAAAAACTACGAAAAGAACTAAAACACGACAAAATTACCAAAATAAACTGGAAACTTTATTAAAGAGAAAACAAGAGAATAAAAGGAAAAATAAGGGAAAACAAACACGAAAATAACCTAAACACTACCCCTAGGAGTGACATAAATGTCACTTATCAAATTCCCCCAAGATAAACCTTTGCTCGTCCTCGAGCAAAGCAAAGGCAAAAGAGAACAAGATGGAATTATTGAAAGCAAAAGAAACGAAAATAGAAACAAAGAGAAAGAATGTACACTAACTCACTGTCGTAGGAATCACGGATGCATTTAGCGTATGCATCAAGCCCTTTAAACCCCTATGTCGCTAAAGAGGACGAGTAAGCTCTCGTGAGGGTTTCCTAAGAGGTTTAACCCACAACTCTCGACAAAACATAACATTCAAGGCAAAGGTGAAATTAAGAAAACTCGAGTTTTGATATTTCAAACCAAACACAAACAATGGGCTAAATGCACAAGAATACAAACCTTCTAGACAGTAAAGGTAGCCAAGCAAAAGAATAGTTAAGGTTGGTACACACATAAAGCATGCAAAGGGTAGAGAACTTAGAGGGACTTACACTCCTCCTTATCTCCAACCAAACTCCCGCATCCTCACTAGTTTTGCATCCACTTTTAAGGTGATATCTCGAGATTCCTCGAAGGAATCGGAAGAAATAATCAATGAAAAACATTTAGGCTACCCGACATCTTGGCATTGATAGCTCACTCAATAGGCTTGGCTTGATTACCCTCCATCGGTAGTAACTAAACCTCACTAAGGTCAAAAGGTCTTAAAAGGGTTGAAACGTTTAGGCTAGGTTAAAGGGTGTGGAAATAAATTTGGAAATTGGTGGTAAACTTAGAAGTGAAGCAAGGTTGATCATTCCTCAATTCAAATTCAATAAACTACCAACTTTCAAATAAAAAAAATTCTAGCAACACCTCCCCCAAGCTTATTCTTTTTCAACCAAACAACAAATATTTTTGTATTTTCTTAATTTTTTCTTCTTATTTTTTTTCATTTCTTTTTATTCTTTGCTCTCGCCTCTTTTAACTTTGAGCGGCTTTTTCTTTCATTTCCTTTATTTTCTTCTCATTTACTCAACCCATTCAACATAACAAATATAAACACAAGTACCAAAATTTGAGTTTTTTCACTTCTTTTTCATTCTTTTTCTCACTTTCATTAACCAAAAATACAAATCAAGTACCAAGAATGCTTCACAAAAACTAATAAAGGTGAAAATAAAGCAAAGGTCCATTGGTTTGTAATGTGGTTATGCCAAAGAAGGGAAAATGGCTCAAATTGGGTTACTAAATGAGCAAATGCAAAAGAAAAATAAAAGAAAAGAAAATAATAAAACAAAACAAAAATCCTAATTGCCTTTGTCTTCCCCTAGGTTGGTTCGGTCTCGATCTTGGGTAGATTAAGCCAAATTCTCGATATAAGCTAGCAATGCCAAGGATCCAAACGCCACACATGCAAGAAATGTAGAAGGCTAGAACAAAATAGACACATCCTCACAAAAATGACGGTAGTGGAGTAGCAAAAATCACCTTTAAAGCTTCAACTAGCTAGAGAGCGACAACCGTCTTACCACAAACCAAGTGAGCTAAGGTCTCATAGCCCTTAAGTTCTACTACCTTGGCAATGTTATATGTGTGAACCAACCTCGACATTCAAGTGCACAAAAACCTCTAACAACTAGCAAAGAGGGTATTCTAGGTGCTAAAGCCCAATTATGTCCAAGTTTAAAACAAAACATTTTGAAACTTGCCTTGAATGCCATGGAAAGACACTATACACACAAATATTCACAAAACCAACAATACTGAAGAATGCATATACAATAGTGCAATATGAAAGCATGATCAATCAAAACTACATATACCAAAAGTCAACTCAATAAGGCGCTCATGGCCATCCAAACATAGAAAACCAATCTCAATAATAGACTTTGGCAAGTATGAGAGAAATAAATCAAGCAATCATGAGACTATGGATTAAGAAACCACCAAGAGATATAGATAACCCCCCCAAGCTAGCGAATAGCTACTCCCCCAAGCTAGAATGGAGCATTGTCCTCAATGCTCAAAATAAAGGCACAAAGGGTGGGTGGGAGGGGAAGGAAGAAAACTCATTCACACAACAATTCATAATCATTCAATCCAAATGCAATTAAGAAAGCGAATCCAAGATGAGGGAAGAAGGAAAGAGTAAACCAAATGTGAGGTTGGTGTTGAAACCCGCAATTGAGCACATTGTCCACAATTTCATCTAATTCCTCGTCTTTGTTGCTTTTCCAAATGCAAGCAATCATTGGTGTGCTTCTTCTCAAGGATCTCAATCCAAAATCCTTGCACATGAGTATATGCATCGAGTACCTATACATATAGACAAGAGAGTAAACAAAAATGAGAAACAAAAAGAAAGAAAAAGAAAGCAATAAAACACGGGTTACTTCCCGCAAAGGCTTGCTTAACGTCCAAGCATGACCAATCTAGTAAATAACCCGACAAAGAACGCAATAACTTGTCATATGCACCGGCAAACATATCAAGAAATAGAGCATACGCGATGCTCATATGACAAGCAAACATAAAGTACAAGGAGACTTTATGCTTGAGAGAAGGGAGAAAAGAAAAAGTAAAAGAATCAAAAGAAAAATCAAGAAAATAAGAAGAAAAAGTAGAAGAAGAAAAAGAAAAATCCTCACAAAAATCTTTTTGGTTGGCATTATAACTCTTTTCCTCATCAACAATGAAAGGGTTAGGGGCTTTGGAAGCTTGAAAAGGAAGAGGATCCCTAAGAGGTTCTTTGAGAAAAGAAGGGAGGAACATAGGATAGTAGGAGATATGGTTAAACCTTTGGGAAAAAGGTGTATGAGAAAGGCAAAAAGGGGTAGCTAATCCCTCATCACAAGATCTCACATCACTAATGAGGGAATGAAAATCAATCATGGAATCCTCAAATGAAGAACCCTCATGTTCTACATCTCCCTCAAGCTCAAAAACTCCAAGGTAATCAACCTTATCCTCCTTTTCACCACAATAAACAACCTTTCCTTCTACTATCTCAAAATCAAGAGTGAATGGGGGCAAATTTCTCTCAAACTCATCTCTTTCTAATGAAGCCTTATCAATGAACTCGCTCATAAGGTTATGGGTTACCGTTTGAAACTCAAGAAATATTTGGGCCATAATCTCAAATGAGTCCAAATCATCATGGATAGACGAGTCAAAAGCTTGCTCATTGGAATCATCTAGGGGACTATGGGGCACACCTTTAGAATTCATGCAAAAATCGGATGCAAAATGAGAAAGAACATGCACTTCATCATCATTAGAATGTACCTCATTACATTGAGCTATAGAGGCAGGGGAGTTGAAATCATGCATTACATGGTCACTATGGGGAGCATCAAGCACATCATGGGAATTCATATTAGACAAATCATGACAATTAGCATCAACATTAAAAGCATGAGAATCCCGAACATAGGTCTCATGATTGGCCCTCTCCCAATCATAATTATCCCTAGCTAACCATGAATAGAAATCCCAAGCTTCATCCGAAGACATGTCTTGAAATTTACCATTTAACATATTATCAACTACTCCTCTAAAATTCTCATTTAATCCCAAATTGATGATTTCACAATAATCACCCTTGGTTAAACCTTTAACACCATCTAGGAAATCCTCAAGTCTATTGAAATACACCCAAAACGGTTCATTATCAAATTGAGGAATAGAAATATAAGCCATTTTTTCTCAAACAAAACAAAGAGAACAAAAACAAATCAAAAGAAAAATATAAACAATGGACTAGTCTCAATAAGATAACATGACGGTAATGGAAGCCGTTCCCCGGCAACGGCGCCAATTTGACAAGGGAATAAACGCGTCGTCAATTGTCTATCCCTAGATCAAATACAATTTATACAACCTAAACAAACCTAATACGAGTATAAGGCAAGCATAGGGGTCGAACCACAGAGAACGGTAAACACCACCAAATGTTATCGACAATTAAGCTAGTCCGGAATAGGAGATAAATAAACTAAAGTCTAAAGATGCTAAAACAAGAAATAAAACATTAAGGAAAATGGTTTAGGTATAGCATTCACTTGAACATAAACAAAGGCATAGAAATTGAATTAATTATGAACTAAACATGCTCGAATATCGAAATTAAGAATCCAATCTAGCCGCCTTCCGGGGTCAATTGGCTTCTCCTAACATAGCCTCTATGTTTCCACATTAGAACCATATACTAGGAGGTACTATTAAATAACAATCGATAGTAATGAACCTTAACTAAGTCAACTTCCGTTTCTTGTTAGCAAAGATTCACCTTTAATCAACCAACAATGTGCACTTGCAAGAAGATTAAAAAATATCAAGCATATAAAGACTTTAATCACAAATAAATCAATTCTAAACCCTTGAACATACTCAAGGTCCAACTACACCACAACCATCCCCTTAATGGGGAAATTACTCACTAATCATGATAATAACAAGATTAACCAACAAATAATCAAGAATCAACATGATCAACAAGCAATACCAACAACTAAAATAATAATCAAAATAAACAAATAAAAATAGAGGAGAGAGAGTAAGAAATTGCTCATTAATTGAAGATGAAGGTCTACAAAGGATTGAACAAGCTCCTTCTTCAAAATCCAAGTTCATTAATGAAGAAAACCTCACTTTCTCTCTCTACCAAAGAAGACTAACCCTAACCTAACCTAAAAACTAAAAACTAATTAGAGAGAGGAATCGATAGTTATTTCATCCCCCTTTTAATTACCCCAAAAATTGGGTATTTATACTAAGCTAATAAAACTAAGAAAAGAAAATAGAAAATAAAAAGGAAAATAAAATAAGAAAACTAAAATAAAAATAAAGGAAAGAAAATAAGAAAAAGTTAAAAGGAAAAGGAAATAAAAAAAATAAAAGAAAAAGAAAATAGAAAACAAAACCCATACATTCCCCCAAAACAATCAGCTACCCCCTTTCCCCTTCTTCGAATTTGGCTGCTTCAATATCAACACCAAACAACCATCATCAATGGCTCAAAATCATCACCGACATCTTCATCAACCAGCAATCAATCAAGGCCGTTCAATTTTCATTAAAACTCGCGTGAGAAGCTCGTGGAATGGTTCGATCGAACCGGTGGTGGGTTCGACCGAACTACGGGGTTGGTTCGGTCGAACCAAGGGTATGTTCCACCACTCCCCTTCGAATAACAAAGCCCCCAAAGTCTCTGACTCGACGTTCGGCCGAACATCTTAATGGGTTTGCTCGAACTTGATTAATTTGCAATCTGTTCTGATTTGCTTAATTGAGGGCCGAATTGCTTGTGCGAATTGGTTGCTTAATTGTTGTTGTAATTGATGCTGGTGGTGGCTGCTCTGTTGCGCGGTGGTTTTGCTTTGGTTTGGGTTGTGGTGGTGCGGCTGCTGTGTTGCGCGGTGGTTTTGGTTTGGTTTGGGTTGTGGTGGTGCGGCTGCTGTGCGTGAAGGTGGTGGCTGGTGCTGGTGAATTCGGGGCTAATGGGTTGGTTGATGTGGCTGCACGGATTGGTACGGGGGTGATTGGTGGTGTTTGTTGGTGGCAGCAGGTGAGTACGGTTGTTGTTGCTGCTGGTGTGAGAATAAGGGGTTAACTGGTGGTGAGTGGTGTTGTGTGGCTGTTTTGGGCAATTGCGGGTTGGTGGTGGTTGATTGGTGGCAGCAGGGGAAGAGTGCTGTTGCTTGGGGTGGTGTAGGATAATGGAGGGTGCGGTGATGGATAAGGGGCAGCAGGTTTGTATGGCGTTTGACTCAACTTGGAACCCGAACCCACTTGACATAAAACCCGAACCCCTACACACAAAACCGAGGAGAAATCAAGACAAAAAGGAATGAAATAAATAAATTAGGAATAAAATAAAGTAAAATAGAAAAAGAGAAATAACACTAAACTAATAAAAATTAAATAAAACTATACAAGTAAATAAAATCAAATAAATAACCAAAATAAACTTAAAACTAATAAAAACTAAACAAAAACTATACAAGCACAGAAAGTGAAATAAAATAGACTCAAAACCAATTAAAATAAAAAAGTAAATTGGAAAACTATCAAGGAAAAATAAAGAACGAAATATAACAAATCAAAAGCAAATAAAATACGAAAATAAACTAAAAACTACGAAAAGAACTAAAACACGACAAAATTACCAAAATAAACTGGAAACTTTATTAAAGAGAAAACAAGAGAATAAAAGGAAAAATAAGGGAAAACAAACACGAAAATAACCTAAACACTACCCCTAGGAGTGACATAAATGTCACTTATCAGTTGATTCTTCCAATCTTGGTTGTACTTCTTTTTCTTTTGTTGAGCCTCAACCTTCTACATCTTTTGAATCTCATGTTGATATATTTGAGTCTCAAATTAGGTGCATTGAGCTTGATAATGAGCTTGGGCCTAGTAAGGAGATGATTCTTAATTCTATTAGAGGTCAATTAGAGATAATGAAAAAGAATGCAGAGCGTATTGAGGAGGAAAAGTGAAGAGGAGAAGAGTTATAAAGCCAATTGTCATCCTTGAAGCTTGTTTGTGAAAAATCCCAATTTAATGTGGGTGTTGAGGATGATGATGATGATGATTTTGAGCAACCAAGAGATTGTGAGGATCCCATTAGTGAGCATTTCAGTTATGACGAAGGAGTTGAAAACCAAGAGAGTGTTGAATTTGATTATCCCAACATTCCTTCCCATCTTGATGAGTCTCTTGTGCATGATTGTGATTCTTCTATCCATGAGTATCTAGACTTGTTTGAGGTTATTTCCAATGCGTTCTTTGATAGTAAAAAAAAAAAAACCATAGCCTTTTAAATGAGTTCATTGAGGATACTTCATGGGAGAGAGATGAGTTTGAAATGAATTTGCATCCATTCATGCATGGTTTTGAGACCTTAGGCTTTAAATTTGTTGAGGGAGTTGTTGTTCATAGTTGTGATGGAGGGGATTATGTTGATCCTCTTGGAGGTTGGATGTTTGAAAGAGATGGATATCATGAGTGTTCTTTTTTGAGGACTCTATGATTGATTTCCATGCTCTTATTGGTGATTTGAGGCATGGTGGTGAGAAAAAAATCATTTGTGAGACCATAGCCCCTTTTCTCTTTTCTCATACCCCTTTTTCAATAAGATTCAACCATATCCCTTACACTCCTATTTTCCTCCCTTCTTTTGTCAATGAGCCTATTAGGGACCCTCTTGTATATGATGATTTGTATATAGCTCGTTTATCCCCAATTGAGGAAAAGGGTGATGTTGCCACCCAAAAATATTTTGAGGAGAGTTTGCCTTCTTTTTCTTCTTTTTCTTTTTCTTCATATTTTGTTGAATTTTCTTTTGATTCTTCCTCTTCCTTTTCTTGGCATCTCTCTCCTCATTTGCGTGCACTATCCTTGTTGCACGTACTCTTCGCGTCATTTGCCTACCTTCTCTCCTATGAAATGTGTAGTAGTGCATTTGACAAGCTCTTGCGCGCGTTGAATTATTATTTTCTAGAGCGGTCAAGCTTAAGCAAGCCTTTCTCGGGAAGTAACCCTTGTTTTTTTGCTTTCATTTTCTTTTCTTTTTAGAATAGATTTTCTCTCATGGAAATGTTTGTGTTCCTTTTGCTAGGTACATGACTTGATATACTTTGGTGCTTCTATTTGGATTAAGAATAAAGGAATATTGGCACCACATTTACTAGCATATAAAAGGCAAGATTCAATATTAGAGGTTGTTAGCTTTGAAAGGTTAAAATTGGGTCATTTACGGGTATTTACACCCACCTAATATCCGATAATATTCTTCCTTCCTCTTTCTCTAGTGGATGATGACTTGTTGGACATATGTTTGTTTGATTGGATTAATCTCCTTGTTTTTCCCCTCCCGTGGAATATTTGATTTATGTTTGAGCATGTTATCTCATTCAATCTTGGGGGAGGGTATTCTATCATGTTTGGTGGAATCTTGATTCATATATTTCATGCACCTTTGTATATGCTTTTCCATGTTCTCATATTTTGAAAAACTCCAAAAAGATTTTTGTTTTTATAAGGGAAAATTTTCAATGTGTTTTGTTTTGTTCTTGCTTTGGACATAATAACAATTGGACTTGTATACTTGAATGCTTTTCTCCCTAAGTGGTAGTGGTGTGCATTGTTTGAGATTACGTTTGGTTGATATTCTAGGATTAAGCATGCTAAGGTAGTTGTCTAGAACTAAGGGGATCATGAAGCCGAATTCTACTTGTTTGTGGCATGTTGGTAGTTGCTCCCTATCTTCGATTTGAAAACCTTAGTGAGTTTTTGCTACAACCATGTGAGATTCATACCTTTTCAAGCTTTCAACATTTTCTTTCATGAGTGGCGTGGATCCTTGACTTTCGCAAACCTAATCTTGAATCTTAATGTATGATTCCTAAGACCGAGACCAAACCACCTAGGGAGGACAAAGGCATCTTTTCGGGGTGGTACTTTTTATTATCTAGGATAGTTTTCATTTTCTTCGGTTTTTGGGTTTACATTTGCCTACTTGCTAACCTTTTGAGCCTCTTTCCCTTCTTTTCAAGCCACATCTCTAGACCTTGAGCCTTTTGTTTCATTTTCGTTTCCATTCTTGGTTTTTGTGAAGCAATTTTTCATTATTGTTGGAGTTTGTGGTGGAGGAGTTTGGATATTTGGTTCTCTTGAAAGCAAGTTTGTGTTGTGTATATCTTGAATAATGAGAAGTAAATAAATGAAAAAGCCGTCCAAAGTAAAAAAAAGGCGAGGACAAAGCTAGTGCAAATTTGAAAAAGTCGTCCAAAGTTAAAAGAGGCGAGGACAAAGCACTAATAAAGAATTATGAAAAAAAAAGTGAAAAATGCAAAAATGCAAAAAATATTTTTATGTGAGTAATCTTTCCTTTTGAGCATTGAGGACAATGCTCCATTTAAGCTTGGGGGGAAGCGTTCTCACGCTTCTGTGTATATGTTTGTGATCTTAACTTTGAATAAGCTTGGGGGTGCTGGTATTTTTGTTTGGTGATTACTTGGTTATGGTGTAAAGAAATGCGCAATCTTTGCTTCACAATTTAGGTTAACCACCAAATTTTAAATTTAGCCTACCTTAACCCTTTTTGCCTTACGTTACAACCTTTGGGAAGACCTTTTGACCTAGGGGTTGAGTCATTCATCGGTAGAGGGAATCATGGGTTATAGCCTAAGGAAAGGGGATGCGAAGTCAAGATGTTGAGTAAGCCAAAAATTTGATCTTTTTCCGGTTCCTTCGTGGAATCTATGAGATGCTCACTAAGGAGAGATATGAGATTAGTAGGGGGGACACGGTAAGACCGTTTGGGATGAAAGTGGAGTGTGATAACTAGTTCCTATGCTTAGCATATTTATGTTTCAATCAACCTTAGGTATCTTGGAGCGTGCACTCCCTTACTTATTTAGAAAGATTTGCATTCATTTATGCTAGTACATTTTAAAAAGTCCTTTGATGAACATGTGTTTGCTCTTCTTCTCTTTTGATTTTGTTCTTTATGCTTTGCCTTGTTTGTATTATTATGAGAGTTATGGGTTAATCTCTTAGGAAATCTTTACGAGAGCATCACTCGTCCTCTAGGGCGATCTAGGGTTTAAATGGCTTGTCTTTAGTTGCTAAAATTGAATGTGATTCCTACGAAAGCAAGTTAGTGTATATTCTCATCCTCTATATTTCTTGTTTCTTTATTTGCTTGAATAAATTCATCATTTTTCCCTTGGGTTGGATTTTATTTTGCTCGAGGACGAGTAAAAGTTTAGCTTGGGGGAATTTGATCCGTGCCATTTATGGAACCTTTAGGCTATGTTTTCTTTATATTTCTATGCTCGTTTTTAGTCTTTTATGTCGTGCTTTTAGGGAATAATGCTTGATTTGCATGTTTGTGTGTTAGTTTAGAGAAATGCGTGCTTTTAGTGGTTTACTTATTATTTTATTCATTTCTCGGCTTTTTCCCTCGCTTCTCCGTTTGTTTGACTTGTTTTGTAGGTGTGTCAAGCTTCCTGGGATTTAACCATCAAGGAGGGAGCTCAAGTGCATTCAAGAAATAAAACGGAACCAAGGTAGGGAAGCCAAGCACGCAAGTCATGCCAATCCAAAAAAAACAAAGGAAAATGAAGGCTTACAAAGTATCAAAAAGGACCTTTGTGCATTGTTTTGGACATATCTCGAGTTATACAGATTGGATTGAGATGATTCAAGTTGGCTTTGAAACTAGAATTGAAGATCTTTCCACTGATAGGTCGCACGTCTACATAAAATTCCTAGATCGTGAGTTACAGTCTTCCAAAGTTGGCCCTGCAAATCTGTCGTAACCCATTTCTGCCATTTTGGGCAGTAACTCTCCGCGGGTTGGCAGCAATCTCCCCGCAGACGCGGGCCTTGGCCCCATGGGCGCGGCTTCTGGGGTGTCCGCGGGTGTGGCCAATTTCTTCGAGGGCGCGGACTTCTAGGTCTTTTACGATTTTAAGTTTCTTTTCTCTTTTTGTTTATAGATTGTTTTCGGGGGTTATTATTATCATTCATTCACATAATTCTTAGTCTTAGAATAGTTTGCTCTCTTAGGTTTAGAGCTTCTCTCTCTAGATTAGGCTAGATTAAGAGTAGTTTTAGAGAGAGAAGGTGAAGGATTTCAATGGTGATTGAGAGATTGAAGATACAAGGGTGACATTTGTGTTCAAGATCTTCTCTATTATCAATGAGCATTCTTAACTCTATCTCACCTTATTGCTTTTGTTTAATTTCATGTTTGTTTGGTTTAATTTTGATGTTTGATGCTTGATTAGTGTAATTGTTCTTGATATTTTGTTGATTCTTGATTTCCATAGTTGTTAGTTGAAAGATGATGATTCTTTAATAGTTGTTTGGCTAGGAATTGGGTGAAACTTGTATGATTGATTAATTGTGATTAATTTGGGAATTGTGTTTATTAATTGTTGAGATTAAAGTGATTAGTGAAGGTTTGCATGTGTATAATTCAATTAGGCCTTGAGAATTATGCTAGATTGCATTGTAATTGCTAATGACATGAACAATTCATTTAGGAATTGCATTTATCGATTGGTTTTGATTGTGATTCTCTTAGTTTGTTATTCATAGTGAACCCTAGCTTAACAATTAGGTGATAGCTCTTTGATTCCTATTGATTGCTCTTATCATTAGTCCTCACAACCTTTGATTGGCATGCTCTTCCCAAGTTGTTGCAATTGACATGATTACTTGTTGATCCCCATTCCTAGTGTTTAATTCCTTATTTACTTGTTTTGTTAGTTGTTAGTATTCTCTCTTACCTTCGTCTTCGACCTAGCTTAGGCGCATAATTAAAAGTGCTTGAACATTACTGTTCCTTTGGGTTTGACCCTTGACTTGCCTCTATACTCGTATTTAGGTTTGTTAAGTGTTTATAAATTTAGTTTGACCGAGAGAAGATTAGATAACGACCTAGTTTTCCCCTCGTCAGACGTCCTTGGATACACGAGCTTGGTGCAATACAATCCTCACTTCATCAAATGATTAGGTTGAACTACCAAGGGTTTCCTATGACTATACATGCTTCTACGCTCAAAAGAGAAATAAATGATCAATCTTTCTTAGAAATACACCATGATAATGATGAAGAGGACATGTGGGGATTTGCCGTGGAGCCAATCTTTACAATCAAAATGAAAGAAGACTTGGAAGAACCATTCAAGCTTGATCTATATTCCACTCGGATAGTAAACAACATCTTGCTCAAGAGTAGTTATTTTCCTAGGATGCCTTTGGGAATAGGAATAAAGAAATTTCTGTTACTTCCTATCCCAAAGAAAAGCTTCTCCTTTGGATTGGGATATAAACAAACCAAAGAAGAATTGGAGTCTCACGATGCAAAAAAGAAAGCACGTAGAGACAATAATAAGAAAGGGATAATCACCTTACTCCCATCCCATCAACAAACCCTTAATGGAAAATTCATTAGGGAGGGAGAAGATTACACATACTACGACTTTCTAGAAACCTTAGTTCTGGAAGGAATCAAGAAGCCTAGATTTGAAATATTTCATGATTACTACTTCTTGGATGACGATTTTAGTATCGTTAAATAAAAACATTCAATTTCAGGGTGCTATGATGGGCAAGCATTTAACTTGCTATTTGGAATAGAGCAAAATCATGTCGCTACAATGATCAATCAAAACGCCATTCAAGATGAAGCTTTAGACCCAACCTCATTGATCACCCTTTCAAACAAAACTTTTGAGCATGGATGGAAGAAATCTTTCAAATGGAACAATCACAAAGGCGATAAGCTGGAAATCGTAACAAGCGAAGGGAAGATTAGTTTGAAATATCAAGGGCTTCCTATGACTATACATGCTTCTCCACTCAAAATAGCAATAAATGTTATATCACTCTTAGAAATAAACCATGATAATGATGAAGAGGACATGTGGAGATTCGCCGTGGAGCCAATCTTCACAATTGATATGGAGGAAGACTTTGAAGAACCATTCAAGCTTGATCCATATTCCACTAGGATAGTAAACAACATCTTACTCAAGAGTAGTTACTTTCCTGGGATGCCTTTGGGAATAGGAATGAAGAAATCTCTCTTACTTCCTATCCCAAAGAAAAGCTTCTCCTTTTGATTGGGATATAAACAAACCAAAGAAGAATTGGAGTTTCACGATCCTAATAACAAAGCACGTAGAGACAATAATAAGAAAGGGATAATCACTTTACTCCCATATTATAAATAAACTCTTAATGGACAATTCATTAGGGAAGGAGAAGATTACCCATGCTACGACTTTCCGGAACCCTTAGTTTTTGGAAGGAAACAAGAAGCTTGGATTTAAGATATTTCATGATTGCTACTTCTTGGATGACGGTCTTAGTATTGTTAAATAAAAAAAACCCAACTCTAGGGTGCTATGATGGGAAAGCATTTAACTTGCTATTTGAACTAGAGCAAAATCATGTCGCAACAATGACCAATCAAAACGCCATTCAAGATGAAGCCTTAGAGTCAACCTCGTTGATCACCCCTTCAAACGAAACTTTTGAGCATGGATGGAGGAAATATTTCAAATGGATCAATCACAAAGGCGATAAACTGGAGATCGTCACAGGCGAAGGGAAGATGTTTGAAGAATCGGACGATGAATCTATTGTAGACTCTAGGGAAGAGGAAAATCTAGGCCTTATGGCCATTAATGAGTCTTTATTTTCTAGTTCTAAGGACGAAAATCCCAAAAAGGATTCTTCTCTTGATGTACTCTCTTTTGATTTTAATAATATGAGCTCTATTTCCGAGTATATGCCTTCTCTTGAATCTTTCAAATGCTCTAACAATCAATCTAATGAAGAAGATAACATTAATAAATTGGTTGAATTAATAAATGAACAAAAACAAAAAAACCCTATTGTTGAAGAAACTGAAATAGTTAATATAGGAACTATCGAAAAGAAGAGAAGTCAAAATTGGCTTAACTCTAAATCTGGAAGAGCGATCGACCCTGATATCGACGCTCAAAGAATAGACAGGGAAATCGCGGAACATACCATTCCCTTAAACCTTACTTCTAAACCAGTAAAACAAAAACTTTGACGAATGAAACCTGATGTCGCATTAAAAATAAAAGAAGAAGTACAAAAATAGTTGGACGCCGGTTTTATTCGCGTATGTAATTAGCCGGAATGGGTAGCGAACATCGTTCCAGTCCCTAAAAAGGATGGACGAGTTCGTATGTGTGTCGACTTTAGGGATCTTAATAAAGCTAGCCCTAAAGACAATTTTCCTCTACCACATATTGATATATTGGTAGATAACACGGTTGAACATGCGATGTTAACCTTTATGGATGGATACGCAAGTTACAACCAAATTTTAATGGCAAAAGAAGATGAAGAAACGACATGCTTTATTACCCCTTGGGGTACGTATTTCTTTACAGTTATCCCATTTGGCTTAAAAAATGCAGGAGCTACGTACTAAAGAACGGCTACGACTCTCTTGCATGATATGATGCATAAAGAAATATAAGTGTATGTGGATGATATGATAGTGAGGTCAAAAGATAGAATGAGACATATAAAAACTTTACCAAAATTTTTACCTCGCATAAAAGAATATAAAATGCGATTGAATCCACAAAAATGCTCCTTCGGAGTCACTTCTGGTAAGTTACTCGGATACGTTGTAAGCACACGTGGCATCGAGATCAATTCCTCTAAAATAAAGGCAATTGTTGACATGCCTCCCCCTCAAACAGAAAAAGAAATTAGGGGATTCCTTGTCAAATTACAATACATTAGTCAATTTATCAACAAATTGACTATGACTTGTGAGCCAATATTTAAAAAAATTGAAAAAAAAGAGAAGAAACATGAATGGGACGATCAATGCCAAAAGGCCTTTGAGAAAATCAAAGATTATCTCAAAAGTCCACCAATTTTAGCACCCTAGTACCCAAACTACCTCTTAGGCTATACCTTACAGTTACAGACACAACTACAGGCGCTATGTTAGCATAGGAGGTAGAAAAAGTTGAACGTGCAATATATTATATAAGAAAAAAAATTCATCCAATACGAAACAAAATATAGCACTTTGGAAAAGACAAGCCTAGCATTAGTGTGAGCAACCAAAAAGTTAAGACATTATATGTTACCACACACTACTCATGTAATTTCTCAACAAAATCCGATAAAGTATTTGTTTGAACAACCACTCATAAAAGGAAGGATATCTAAGTGATTGGTGATGTTGGCTAAATTTGAGCTAAAATGTATTCTTGAAAAATCAATGAAAGGAAAAGTAATTTCCGACTTCCTGGCACAACATCCAATTCAAACAAGTTATGTAGAAAATACTCATCTTCCGGATGAAGAGATTCTCATGACACAAGATGAAAAATGAGGAATGTACTTCGACGGTGCGTCTAATAAAAAAGAATGTGGCGTAGGAGTGTTACTCATAAGTCCAGAGGAAGAACATACTCCAATCTCTGTTAAATTAGACTTTGAGGTTACTAATAATGCCGCAGAATGTGAAGCGTGCATTATTGGATTAGAAGCAGCAGCTAGCATAAGTGGGCAAAAATTAGAGGTATATGGAGACTCCAGTTTGATTATAAATCATATAATAAAAAAAAGGAAAATAAAGAACTCCACAATGATATTACACTAAGCACACCTAGAGCAACTCATCGAGAATTTTGAACATATTGATTTTAAATATCTCCCAAGGGATGACAATCAATTTGCCGATGCGGTAACAAAATTAGCCTCAATGATCAACATTCCAGATCACTTAAATATGACGCCATTATGCGTTGATAGAAGAGAAGAACCAGCATATATAACGCAATAGAGGAAATAAATTACATTGAAGGAGAAAATCCATGGTATGATCGTATCCTCCAATATATTACTCATGGCACATATCCCGAAAATACTTCATCGAAAGACCAACAAGCCTTACGAACTCTTGCGACCCAATATGGTCTAATAAATGGTCAATTATGCATAAAAGGACTAATGGATAAAGCTTATTATGTATAGACCAACCGGAAACCACACACCTTATGGAAAATACTCACAAAGGTTTTTGTGGACCTCACATGAATGGTATAATGCTTTCATAAATAATTTCACGGCAAGGGTACTATTGGTCTACTATGGAACATGATTGCATACAATATGTTAATAAATGTGCACAGTGCCAAATGTTCACTAATTTCCAACACCTTCCACCATCCGAACTATATAATCTCACTTCCACTTGGCCTTTTTCAACTTAGGGAATTGACATAATTTGAAAAGTCTCTCCAACAGGATTAGGAGGGCATGAGTACGTATTAATTGCCATGATTACTTTACTAAGTGGATTGAGGCTGCTTCTTACATGAATATCACTTCAAAACATGTCGTAAAGTTTCTCAAACGAAACATTTTTGTAGATATGGAGTTCCACATGAACTAATTAGTGATCAGAGATCTCAATTCTAAGCTGAAGTTGAGACTCTCTTAACTCGTTATAAAGTAAAACATCATCACTCATCCCCATATAGACCTCAAATGAATGGAGCTATAGAGTCGGCAAATAAAAACATAAAAGTGATCATTAAGAAAATGGCAGAAAATTACAAAGACTGGCCGAATAAACTGCACTTCACATTATGGGGTTATAGAACGTCTATACGAACATCAATAGGGGTAACTCTTTTCTCCTTAGTTTTTGGAATGGACGCAGTTCAACCAGTCGAACTGGAAATACCATCCCTACGCATCGTACTTGAAAGTAAGCTACCGGAAGCTGAATGGGTAAGGTAAGGTATGAAGAGCTTTTATTCCTCGATGAACGACAATTGAGAGCTTTGCTTCATGGACAAGTCTACCAAAGGCGCATTGCGCGTCATTTTAATAAAAGGGTAAAACCTAGAAATATAAAAGAAGGTGACTTTGTACTAAAGGTGGTTAGGGGTCCACCAACCGACCCAAGAGGGAAATTCAAACCTAATTGTATAGGTCACTACCGCGTATTTGAAATCTTATCAGGAGGAGCCGCCAGATTAATGGATATTGGAGGAGATGAAATTCTCCAATTAATAAACATTGTTCGCCTTAAGAAATATTACATATGAAATCCGGATAAAACTCGTTCACGCATACAACAAACTTTAATTAGCATTCAATTAAAAGATCTAAGTGCTATACATTTTACCGAATAACACGGTAAAATACATAACACTTGGGGGTAATTTAGAAATAATAAACCGTTCTAAGTGTTTAAATTTTTTTCGAGACATTCGTAGCACAGGTGTCGCGTGCAACTATTGCGCAACTAGAATAGTTGCGCGCGGATGTCATGCACAACTAATTTTGTTGCGTGCGACAGGCTCGCACAACTCCAGAAGTTGCGCGCACCACCTGATGACGAACTGCCAACCGGATTTTTTTTTTGCGTTTGAATGAAGTTGCGATTTCTACTTACGATAAAAAAAGGGTGTTTCTTAAATATAACATATACTCAGAAAATAAAATTAAACTTTGATTTAATTTTTTTAAACAAGGTTTGATTAATTTTTTTCATTTAATATCTATCTAAGAGATTAAAGAAAAAAAAACACAAAAAAAAAAAAAAGAACTACGCAAAGACCTGATTTCGTAATGCGAATACGTAGGCAATCTCTATGCTTCGGTCATATTAAAATATAAAAATATAAAACTCATTTTATTTCATTCAAAATTCAAAAGAGAGAAATTATTGAACTAGATAGTAAACGAAAAAAAAAAACATAGTAGTGATTACACTTTATTTGAAAAAAAAAACAAATGATAAAATTGTGTCACACTCTAAGGTTTTACTATGTCCTCGATTGTCACAGATGATGGAGGAGTAGTTTTGTAAGGAGCGTGTTCCCATCGTAGGGGATCCTTATCATTAGATGCCCATGGCCCCTTAAAGCCTATGACTTTACACATGTTAGGGTGTATTAGGATTTGAATTCCTGACTGTTTGGGAGACCTTTGAATTAGAGATGATTCTATCATATACGCTTTTTTGAAAGAAACAAGTAGGAGTCGCCAATGAGTTTTAGGAAAAACCCATAAACCTCGCTCATGCCTTTCTCCCAAGTAGAGTTCAAGGGATATTTAGCATGAATCATAAGTTTACCCATGCCCAAATTGGTCTAGAAAACCAGAAATGAGTTCGGGAGCGAGGGTACTAAGATAATGTTCCCTTTAGAGGGGAGTCACGATCCTAGCCCTAGAGCGGCCTCTACTAGCTCTTCCTTTGCACAATTTCATTGCAAAACAATAAATGCAACGTGATACCTAAAAACTATGTTAATTGATTTTATTTACACACATTAATTCACATAGGAATTACATCGTAATGTCGTTATTCTTATTTAATCAAATTCGTGAAAAGAACAATAAAATAAACAATATTCGCCTTGACTTAGGTGATCAACCAACAATTATTTTATTCAATTCTAATCTTGATTAACGAAAGAATACTATGTGAAATCAATTAATTTATTATTTTATGGCGATCAAACAACACTAATTAATTTATTAAAGTTCTTTTAAACAATAAAAATAATGGTGATTTAACTAAGTGCTCGGGAATTTACCACTTCTCTTTGCTAGATCTCCGTTTAGAACACTGATGGACTCCTTCTTGTTAGGGAACCTCCACCGTAGTAACAAAATATCGAAAAAGGTAAGTGTTTAGGACAAGTGGGTTTAGATGCAAAAGTTCACAAGTATTCTGCCAGCGTTTAGGTTAATTTTTTGTGTCTTGAAGCCTTGCATTAGGGTCTTATTTATAGGGAATGACTAGGTTTATGGTTTAGAGCATTCTGCCGCAGCAGGTGTCACACGCAACTTAGTAGGTTGCGCGAGGCTGTCGCGCGCAAGTGAATAGGTCGTGCGCGGTATACGCGCGCAACTATTTGTCTTGCGCGTAGCTCTATGGTAAGATTCGATTTTCCAATATTTTAATATTCTGAATCTTACGCGAGCGCATCTTTGAAAGTTGCGGGGCTTGCCGCGCGCATCTTAATAAGTTGCGCGCAACTGCTGAGCGCGACTTTGTGAGATGCGCGCGATATTTTCCACGACAACTTTTATTTTAACCTAGACGTTCCTAAATCCGTCATTATTGGGTTTTAAGCATATGCTTAAGCCTAATTATGATTGGGTTTAGTCAATTTGAACCTTGTGTTGGCCTTGTTCTTTTATCTGGGCTAGTCTTTTGTGTTTTGTGGCTTAACCAGTTATCTATAAGCATTCTTTACTTTGATCCAACACGAAGATGGTTTTATTTATCGTCATTGCACTTCCTGTCGAGACATGAGGCTAAAATTAGATGTCTGCAGTTAGCCCCTAATTTGATCGAGTCTAGAATAGACGATGATCAAAGTAGTCAAGGAAAAATTCGAGACTCATTCTGCGAAGTTCTCCAAGGCTAGAGAATCTTTCAGCAAGGTTTAAGGATGTCAAAACAGTCCTTGGTTTGCAAAGTGTTTGAAACAAAAAGCTATTAAGGCTAGAAAAAGTTTCCCCTAGTCTTAATGCGATAAAGAATCTAGATTGATCCTTTGCAATTGTAGAACGCTTTTACAAGTAAAGGTGTTCTGGGTGATGTCAAGTCATGAGAAGAGATCGGTTTTAAAAGAATAAAAGGGGATGATTTACTCCCAATCATGTCATCGTTGGTGTAAAGTCCCTCGATATGTCATTGAAACTTTAGCCTGACTTTAACAAAATAAAAAGAATGAAAAGGGGTTTTCGATATGCGAATCGAAAGGGGTCCGGTATTCAAGTCGGGTCCGGTATTCAAGCCGGGTCCGGTATTCAAGCCGGATGTCCACAAGATAGAAATACATGTCTCAGAACTTGAGGCATATATCCAAATCCAGTGAGAGAGAAGAAAGTCAGCAACTCTCTCATCAGTTTTGTCAACAAGATGAATACACGTGTCTAAGGACTGGGGGCACGTGACTTCATGGGTGCGACATCGTTCAGTCGATCTTTATACAGGGGGTTGACGAACACCCTAACTGTCCGATAAGTTAGTAAGCTCACTAACTACCGTATTTGGTTCCCTTCATGAAGTGCCTGTTCCTGAAGGTTCGGCGTGCCTATCAACTCGTGAGCTAACGCCTACAGTAAATAGTCTACCTTTTAGTTCCGAGTGGTAGATCTTGCAAAGCTTGGGCTGTGGTGGAATTTTATCCAACACCTGCGCCATACAGTTTTACGCTGTACGCTACGCCATTTGCATTTTTACGCTGCATGAAAACGCCTTCCTTTTGCTTCGTACGTGAAAAAGATGAAAACCCGGACACTTATATCGTTAGTAAAGTAAAAAATGACAAACATTTCTATGGGTGCTTTTACGTAAAGCACCACCACGGAACGTCTTAAGGCACGCTTATAAATAACGTTCATAACGTATGCTTGGGGAAGGCACAAAGCATGGTGTGCATGAAAAGATAATGCAAAAATCTATAAAAGAAGAAAATAAACTAAAAATGCAAAGCAATTTTAAAAAGCATTTTGATAATTCGCGCGCTATTACGTCTAATAACAAGCGAAAATCGTTGAAAAGTGATCAAACGGATCAAAATCCGAATACCGCTCATTTTAGTAATCAGTATCCGCGCGCAACTCAGTAGGTCGCGCTGGCCAGGCATGCGCATCTTTCTGTGTTGCGCTCGTGTGTCACGCGCATCTTATGAAGTCGCACACGACATTCAGTTCAGCAAAAAGAAAATCGTAGAAGCGATTTTTCATTTCGCTTTCTCTCTCTTTCCTTCCTCCATTTTCGCCCCTTTCTCTCTCTATGGATTTTCGTGATTTTCGAAGCTAAAGGAAGCAAATTTCATTCTTAATTCATTTTTTCCATAATCCAATGTAAGTCTTTTGCCATTTTTTGCTCTTTTTTAGCTGAATTCGAACGATTTTCGAATCGTTAAACCCCAATTTTTGAATTTGGGGTTTTTCGATTTCGTCCATTTTTCTTGAAATTATTTGTTCCATGTTGTCATGCTATGCTTAAGGAGTGTTTTCAACAAATTTCATGAAAAAATGGTTAAGTATTGAACCTTGTATGAGCATTTCTTCGCTTAAGTTCGTTCTTGCTTTTTTTTGCTTGAATTTGTTTTTTCTTGCTCATTTTGGTTATACTATTTGATTATAAAGTAGATTATAGTATTGGAAATAACGTTACTTTCATAATTTATATTTGTAAAATTTGAAATTGAAAAATGGCGCAAAGTATATACTTAGTTTGTTTTTTCCATATTCGAACTTCAAGATTGTTTGGTAGACGATAATTGTGTTTTGTTGTTACTATTATCCGCCTGAAAATAATTGATTCTTTGAGATTTTGAAATATATTCTCTTGAATACTTAGTTGAAACTTGTATAGGATGACTTTTGTTGGTGTTTGAAAGCCCCCATTTACAGAGTTTAATTGCAGGATCGTAGCCCCCAAGCATGGGTGGTATTCCAAAATGAATCTAGAACACGTTTATTATCTTAGTTTAGAAAGTAAACTAATAGAGAAACCTCGTTTATCATAGCATGGACTCGCCTCCATTCGTCGATGCTAAGGAGATTTAAGTATACTGATGTCGTTGGATCGATAATTTGTTAGATCCTTCCAGCAGCGGAGGATGATGAGGGGATACCGTTTGTTCCTGAGATGGTTGAGTCGGTATGTCCTTTTGTATATGTACTTAATATACTTCTATTTTTGTTTCATATACATTTATCTATTAACTATCCTTATATATATAAATTTTTTTGGAACAGGTTCCGTGGGAGACCGTGAACGACATGGTGAGGACCGTACGTGCTCTTCGAGATGCTTATCGGAGAGCCCTCGTGACTTTGTCATGCCGTGATCATCGGATGATTGCGGTAAGTTTTATTTATGTATTTTTTTTGACGAAGTTATTACATTGCATGTATTAATCTTCGGTTTGGGATTTTACAGGATGTACAGCAGTCGTCTAGCAGTCGCAGAGCACCCAGAGCCCTTTTGTACACATTTTATTATTATTATTTTTTAGGAAACATTGTACATAGATTTCTTGTTTTTGTTGTACATATGACACACATTTTATTTTTTTTTTGTATATGTCATATTATTATATTTTTTGTTTCCATGTGTACTTAAAAAAACAAAAAAAATTCGAGGGAGGGAAAGGGTTCTCGACTTACCCCCCCCTTGAAAAAATAACAAAAGAAAGAAAGGAAAAGGATAGAAAGAGAGAAAAAGGAAAAATGAAAAGAAAAAAAGAAAAAAAGAAAAAAAAGAAAACAAGAAAACACAAAAATAAAATAAAATAAAAAAAGAAAAGGAAATAAAGAACACAAGAGTTAGTAAAAGGCAAGCATATTATTAGTCTTAAGATTTCTTTAAGATTTCGTTATTATGTAAGTAAAAAAAAGGAAATAATCCTAAACCACATGTCGCAACAGAGGAGACGCGTGCATCTGAAGGAGTTACGCGCGGCAGTCACGCACATGTGATTTAGTTGCGTGCGTATATCGCGCGCAACTTCATGAGTTGTGCGCACCACCTGTTTCTGAACTTTCCTTCGAGCGAAAATTGCCGAAAATTTGCCCCTCTTGGGTCTTTTTAAGCTTGGCTTTGTATAGGTTTCTGATCATCTCGCATTCATTCGCTTAGTAATTTTATAAGAACTAAAAGAAATAATCTCTCTATATTCTTATTTTCTTCTTCTCTCATTTTTTTAATATTGAACAATAGTAAAAACCTTTGAACAACGATTGAAGCAATGGGTCACCTCCCTTTCAAACGAGGACAAACTAGCTTTCAAATTTATCAACTAGATCCTCTATTGAACTATATGCAATTAGTGATTAATTTTGACTTCCTTCATGCCGCGGTTAACCATTGGGATTCCAACCACCATCTTTTCTTATTTAAAGGAGACGAAATTATTCCCCTTCTTGGTGAATTTGAGGCCTTGCTAGGCTTCCCTACAAATACTCTTCCCGTGACTTATTCGCCTCCATTGTCAGATCCCAAACCTGTATTCCAAAGATTTTTCGGCTTGTCTTACAATGACATGACTAATATTGAAACTGATGAAGGCGTGAATTTAATTCAATTTATTGAACATTTCGTCGCCTCTCGTGACAACATGACTAAACAACGCTTTAAAATTTGTGCTCTATGTTATGGTCTTGTTGTGTACTGTTTACCTAGGACAGGCAAAGAATATGGAGACTATTCCATGGTGTCTGTAGTTAAGCAAACAGAGGGATGTCATGCACCCGCTCCTTTGGCTTTGGCGGAAACCATTCTATGCTTGAATCGCCTTAGAGGAGATCCTAATGAAAATGGCTTCACGGGGAGTCAACTCATATTACAAGTAAGTTTTTTTTTCGTATTTTGAGCGCATGTTAAGGATATGCGCTGGCACAACCAGCACAATCTCCCATGCTGCGCGCGGATGGCGCGCGCAACTTCTCAAGATGCGCGCGCCACTTTCTCGTTTAAAATTGCAAACTGTTTTTTTTTATTTTTAAAATTTTTTTTTCAGATTTGGCTCATGGAGCGTTTGCGAATAGTCGACCAGCCAAAAAACATTAAGGCTAACCAAGTGCAGACATTCCCTGGACGTCAAATCCTTTACAAGCATAAGAATGAAGAGGAGTCGACGTCGTTCTTTTGTCACAGGGTTCCTAACATACGCTTCGTGATTCCTTGGTGGAACATAAATAGTATGGTTGGGAGTAGTCACAATTGCCCTTACATTAGGCTTTTAGGCCTATCTAGCGCTACTTACACTTTTCCTTGCAGGGTAATGAGACAACATGGGATGAAACAGATTATATCCCCGCAAGATTGTGACACACCCAAGGATGTGTCTTTAAAGCCCGAGCGAATCTTCCGTTGGATAGAGTATTGGTCCAGTCTTCCAAGATGGGTAGTACAAAATCCTATTGCGAGCATTGTATTATCTTCCTTTTATAAGGCTTGGATTAATGTGGCGGACAAGGGCGAGTTAAACAAAGCCCGTTCTAAATATCTAATTGCCACAACTCACAATTCACCTAAGCCTCTAATGCATTCGACCACCACTACTCCTCTTAGTGGTCAAATCAAAGGAGTGAGAAGAAAATTGGACTTCTCATCTCTTAAGGCGCGTTTGAAGGAATAAAAAAGGAAAGCTCCTTCCAAACCCGCACAAAAAGGCGTGATAAAAAAGGAACCTTCACAACAAACCTGAAAAAGGACTTTAACAAAAGCTTCGAAAAAAGGAAAAAGGGTTGAAAAGGCTCCTATTCCGAAATTGAAGAACAATGTATGGGTCAAGAAGAAGAATGTAAAGGGAGAGTTTTAAGGTTTCTGAAAATAGCGCGATGGAAACTACTCCTTCATTATCCGTGACAATCGATATAGTGAAGCCTTAGAATGTTACATTATTTTTATTTAACTCCTTAGGTAAAAGTTAAATGAAAATATTAATCAAACTTTTTTTAATAGAGAGTTTAATCAAAGTTTAATTTTTTAATTTCCGAGTATATGTTTATGTTTATGAAATGCCCTTTTTTCATTGTAAGTAGAAGTTACAACTTCGTTCAAACAAAAAAGTTCGGGTTCGCAGTTTGACAGTCCGGTGGCGCCTTAGGTTGCGCGGGCATGTCGGGCGCAACTTAATCAGTTGCGCGTGGTATCCGCGCGCAACTATTCTTTTTGCGTGCAACACCTGTACTACAAGTGTTTTGAAAAAAAATATTTTATAAAGTTCGAAGAAAATCTGAACACTTAGAATGGTTTATTATTCTTGAATTACCCCCCAAGTGTTATGCATTTTATCATGTTGTTCGATAAAATGCATTACACTTAGAATCTTTTAGTTGAATTATAATTTAAAGTTGGTTGTATGAATGCACAAGTAATCAGGATTTCATTTGTAATATTTTTTAAGTCGGTCAATATTTATTAATTGGCGAATTTAATCTCCTCCAATGTCCATTAATCTGATGGCTCCTCCTGATAGGATTTCGATCACGAGGTAGGGACCGATCCAATTAGGTTTAAATTTTCCTCTTGGATCAGTAGGTGGACCCCTAACCTCCTTTAGTACAAAGTTACCTTCTTTTATGCTTCTAGTGTTTACCTTTTTATTAAAATGACGCGCAATGTGCCTTTGATAGACTTGTACAAGATGCAAAGCTCTTAATCGTCATTCATCGAGCAATAAGAGTTCTTCATACCTTGCTCTTACCCATTCAGCTTCCGGCAACTTAGTTTCGAGTACGATGCGTAGGGATGATATTTCCAGTTCGACTGGTTGAACTGCGTCCATTCCGAAAACTAAGGAGTATGGAGTTACCCCTATTGATGTTCGTATAGACGTTCTATAACCCCATAGTGCGAAGTGTAGTTTATTCGGCTAGTCTTTATAATTTTCTACCATTTTGTTAATGATGATTGTTATATTTTCATTTGTCGATTCTACAGCTCCATTCATTTGAGGTCTATATGGGAATGAGTGATCATGTTTTACTTTATAACGAGTTAAGAGGGTCACAACTTCAGCTTTTAATTGTGATCCCTGATCACTAATTAGTTCGTGTGGAACTCCATATCTACAAAATATGTTTCGTTCGAGAAACTTTGCGACATGTTTAGAAGTGATATTAACGTAAGAAGCAGCCTCAATCCACTTAGTTAAGTAGTCGATGGCTACTAATACGTACTCGTGCCCTTCTGCTCCTGTTGGAGAGACCTTTCCAATTATTTTAATTCCCCAAGTTGAAAAGGAACAAGGGGAAGTGAGATTATATAGTTCAGATGGTTGAAGGTGTTGTAAATTAGCAAACATTTGGCACTCTAAACATTTCTTGACATATTATATGCAATCATGTTCCATAGTAGACCAATAATACCCTAATCGTGAAATTATTTTTGCGAGTATTTTACCATTTATGTGAGGTCCACAAACACCTTTGTGAGTATTCTCCATAAGGCGTGTGGTTTTGGGTTGGTCTATACACAACAAACTTTGACCATTAGGTCCTTTTTTGCATAATTGACCATTTAATAAACTTCATTGAGCCGTGAAGTATTTTCGGGATACGTGCCATAAGTAATATATTGGAGGATATGATCATATCAAGGATTGTTTCTTTCGATGTCATTTATTTCCTCTATTCCGTTGCAATATAATGGTTCTTCTCTTCTATCAACGCATAATGACATCATATTTAAGTGATCTGGAATGTTGATCATTGAGGCTAATTTTGCTAGCGCATCAACAAATTGATTATCATCCCTAGGGAGATATTTGAAGTCAATATGTTCAAAATGCTCGATGAGTTGCTCTTGGTGTGCTTGGTATAATATCATTGTGGAGTTCTTTATTTTCCATATTTTTTATAGTATGTCATTTATAATCAAACTGGAATCTCCATATACCTCTAATTGTTGCACACCTATGCGAGCTGCTGCTTCTAATCCAACAATGCACGGTTCACATTCCGCGGCATTATTAGTAACCTCAAAGTCTAATTTTTACAGAGATTGGAGTATGTGCTCCCTCAGACTTATGAGTAACACTCCTACGCCACATCCTTTTTGGTTGGATGCACCGTCGAAGTACATTACCCATTTGTCATCTTGTGTCATGAGAATCTCTTCATCCGGAAGATGTGTAGTTTCTGCATGACTTGTTTGAATTGGATATTGAGCCAGAAAGTCGGAAATTACTTTTCCTTTCATTGATTTTTCTAGAATATTTTTTAACTCAAATTCGGCCAACATAACCAACCATTTGGATATTCTTCCTTGTATAGGTGGTTGTTCAAACAAATACTTTATCGGATTTTGTTGAGAAATCACATGAGTGGTGTATGGTAGCATATAATGTCGTAATTTTTTAGTTGCCCACACTAATGCTTGACTCGTCTTTTCTAGAGTGCTATATTATGTTTCATATTGGATGAATTTTTTACTTGTGTAATATATTGCACGCTCGACTTTTTCTACCTCTTGTGCTAACATGGTTCCTGTGGTCTTGTCTGTAACTGTTATGTATAGCCTAAGAGGTAGCTTGGGTATTGGTGGTGCTAAAATTGGTAAGCTTTTGAGATAATATTTGATTTTCTCAAAGGCCTTGTGGAATTGATTGTTCCATTCATGTTTTTCATCTTTTTTCAAATTTTTGAGTATTGGCCCACAAGTCATAGTCAATTTGTTAATAAATCGACTAATGTATCGTAATTTGCCAAGGAACCCCCTAATTTCTTTTTCTGTTTGAGGGGGAGGCATGTCAACAATTGCCTTTATTTTAGAGGGATCAATCTCAGTACCGCGAGTTCTTACTACGTATCCGCGTAACTTGCCAGAAGTTACCCCGAAGGCGTATTTTTGTGGATTTAATCGCATGTTATAATCTTTTATGCGAGTGAAAAATTATGTAAAGCTTTTATATGTCCCATTCTATCTTTGGACTTTACGATCATATCATCCACATACACTTCTATTTCTTTATGCATCATATCATGCAAGAGAGTCTTAGCCGTTCTTTGGTACATAGCTCCTGCGTTTTTTAAACCAAATGGCATGAATGTATAGCAATACGTCCCCCAAGGGATAATAAAGCATGTATTTTCTTTGTCTTCTTTTGCTATTTAAATTTGGTTGTAACCTGCGTATCCATCCATAAAGGATAACATTGCATGTTCCGTCGTGCTATCTACCAATATATCAATATGTGGTAGAGGAAAATCTTCTTTAGGGCAAGCCTTATTAAGGTCCCTAAAGTCCATCCTTTTTAGGGACTGGGACGATGTTCGCTACCCATTCTAGGTAATTACATAAGCGAATGAAACCTGCGTCGAATTATTTTTGTACTTCTTCTTTTATTTTTAGTGCGACGTCATGTTTCATTCGTCAAAGTTTTTGTTTTACTGGTTTAGAGGTAGGGTTCAAGGGAATTGTATATTCCGCGATTTCCCTATCTATTCCAGACATGTCCTTGTATGACCAAGAAAACACGTCTTTGAATTCTTTAAGCGTCTATATGAGGGTCGATCGTTCTTCCAGATCTAGAGTTAAGCCAATTTTGACTTCTCTTTTGTTTTCATTAGTTCCTATATTGATTGTTTTAGTTTCTTCAATGATAGGGTTCTTTTGTTCTCGTTCATAAATTAGTTCAACCAACTTATTAATGTTATCATCTTCATTAGATTAATTATTATAGCATTCAAAAGATTCAAAATAAGGCATATACTCGGAAATAGAGCTCATATTATTAGACTCAAAAGAAAGTACATTAAGAGAAGAATCCTTTTTGGGATCTTCATCCTTAGAACTAGAAAATAAAGACTCAATAATGGCCACAAGGCCTAAATTTTCAGCTTCCCTAGAGTCTATAATAGATTCGTCGTATGATTCTTCACACATCTTCCCTTCGCCTGTGACGATTTCCAGCCTATCCCCTTTGTGATTGGTCCATTTGAAACATTTCCTCAATCCATGCTCTAAGGTTTCAAAAGCTTCATCCTGGATGGCATTTTGATTGGTCATTGTAGAGACATGATTTTGCTATAGTCCAAATAGCAAGTTGAATGCTTTCCTATCATAGCACCCTGGAGTTGGGTACTTTGATTTAACGATACTAAAATCATCATCCAAGAAGTAGCAATCGTGAAATATTTCGAATCCAGGCTTCTTGATTCCTTCCAAAACCAATGCTTCTAGAAATTCATAGCATGGGTAGTTTTCTCCCTCCCTAATTAATTGTCCATTAAGGGCTTGTTTATAGGATGTGAGTAAAGTGACTATCCCCTTGTTGTCATCTCTACGTGCCTTTATTTTCGCATCGTAAGACTTCAATTCTTCTTTAGTTGGTTTGTATCCCAATCCAAAGGAGAAGCTTTTCTTTGGGATAGGAAATACGAAAGATTTCTTCATTCCTATTCCCAAAAGCATCCTAGGAAAGTAACTACTCTTAAAAAAGATGTTTACTACATGGGTGGAATATGTATCAAGCTTGAAAGGTTCTTCCAAGTCTTCTTCCATTTCTATTGTACAGATTGGCTCCACGGCGAATCCCCACATGTCCTCTTCATCATTGTCATGGTTTATTTCTAGGAGTGATTGATCGTTTATTGCTATTTTTAGTGGAGAAGCATGTATAGTCATAGGAAGTCCTTGATAGTTCAACCTAATCATTTGATGAAGTGAGGATGGTATTGCACCAAGCTCATGTATCCAAGGACGTCCAATTAGAAGATTGAATGTAGGTTTTATGTCCATAACATGGAATTCAACCATCTTTTGTATTAGGCCTGTTGTAATTGGCAGCTTAACAGTTCCACAAACCGATCTTCTCGAGTTGTCATAGGCCCTAATGCTTTGTGTTGTTGATTGAAAATCTTTTTCTGTATTAAGGCCTAAATATTTTGCAGTTCGCAATGGGCATACGTTTACAGCTGACCCATTATTTTCTACCAAAGTTATAGGGATGTTTTATCCCTTGCACCCCACAGTTAAGTATAATGCATTGTTGTGGGCAGTGTCTTTTGAAGGCAAATAGTCATTAGTGAAAATGATTGACTTGTCAGATTTCTCGCTAGTAAGCAAGCTAACGAGGTCATGAGGGGTTGTGTCCGTGCTTACAAACAAAGCCATTAGAGCGTTCATAAGGGAATTCCTATGTTCTTTAGAAGTACTTAGGAGTTCCCAAATGCTAACATTCGCCTTGGATTGGAGAAGTTGTTTGACCATTGGATCTTCCACCTCAAGAGGAGGTGATATTGTATTTTATACATAACCTTGATTTTGCGTGGTTGAAGATCCATTTGGTGGTGGTGCCTGGTAAATTTGTCCAGAATGATTTAAATGATCTATCTCATTTGGATTAGTTGTAGGACTTATAAACCAACTTTCTTCTAGATGCTTTGAGCGTGCCTCCATTTCAAGATGTTCCATGAGTTGAGCTTGATGCCATTGTTCATCCAAGGAGAGATTTAATAAGTCTTGTGACTTCCCCAAGAAATGATCCCAATCAAGCGCTCTATTTGTTTCATTTTGTTAACAAGATGGAGGTGGGACGGCAACATACTTAGAGATATATAAGTCTTGAAAGTCGTCGTCCCATAGCCCACATACTTCGTTAGTTGTCCCTATGAGTATTGTAGGTAGAGGTTCTCCTATAGGTGTGATGTAGTTCAATGGATTGAACGTATCGCTTGCCTAATGGTCCTCATCAATGTGAAACACCCCCAAGGGGGACGCATTATTGTTTGGTTTAGGCGTGGAATTCTACCATCGTCTATCAAATCCTGTATTTTATGTTTAAGACAAAGCAACGTTCAGTGTTGTGTCATTGCCTCTATGATAAGCACAATAATCATTACCATCCCAATTAGGAAACCTTCTTTCTGGTAGAGTGGGTGGTGTTGGTCCTGTTGGTGCAAGTAAGCCTTTTTCATTTTATTTTTCTAACAATTCTTAATAGCTTACAGGAAATGGAGTAAATTTTCTTTCTTTTGTCCACCTTTTCCTTGGATCATTATATTGATTTTTCGCAAATACATAAATAAAGGATGATGAGCCATCATTCCCCTTCTTGTAGTTATTTTTAGGTTGATGATGATGAGGCTTATTTGCCTTTTCTTTAGCAAGATCATCTTCAATCCTAGTAGCCATGGAATAGACCTTTTGGAAAGTGTCTAAACCAAGGTAACGTAGATGCTTGTTGTACTTTTCATGACAATTGTTAATAAAATTTTGTACTAGCTCGAGTTCAGGCGGCATTTGGGCAAGGCAAGCCGCCTTTTCTCGCCATCTACCATAGAAAGCAAGGAAACCTTCATCGTGGCCTTGCTTAAGCATTTCGAGTTCACCTAGAGTGGAATTGAACTCTACGTTACTCTCATATTGTGTAATGAAAGCCGAAACTACATCTTCCCATGTTGCTTTGAATTTTGGGTCTAGCCCACTCTCTTGCGATTGGGTCTAGAGACAAGGGCAAAGTCAAAGCGTAAAGCTTAGGATCAACCCCCTGTAGTGCCATGGTGCCAGTAAACACATTAAATGATTTTGTGGATTATTGGTCACCTTGAATATTGGTAAGTCCGTAGCTACGAACTTTTCCGGTAAAGCAAGTCCTGCGGGAGGAGCAAACTTTTCTGCGTCAAAGTAATTGTTCCCCATTGTAAAACGAAGAACTAGCTTCTCTAACGACTTTTCTTTGATGGATAATTGTTCCATCTTTTCTTGTAAGGCTAAAGCTTCAGCATTTTTCTTACTAGCCTTTTCAATTTTTTTAATTCTCTTTTCCTCGGCTTCTTGAGCCTTTTCTTCTCTCAAACAAAGAATCTCATCTTGAAGTTCTTGAATGGTATACATCATTATTGGACTAGGACTAGTTGTCGAAGGAGAATGGTTTGAAAGGGTTGGATCTTTAGGTGGTAAATGTAGAAGGCGAGCGCCCGGGATTCTTTTTTCCCAAGAGTGGAAACCGGCCCTAAAGAAGTACGAAAGGATAAGTAAACCAATATGCTTGCTTATAAGGGGAAGAGGGAAAAGAAAAATAAAAAGAAAAAAGAAAATGACGCAAGATATATTCGAACGGATAACATTGCCCCCAACAATTCTTGAACAAAGATATCGTTTTAATGAATTAACTTGTTTTTTGCAAAATCAAAATTGACTCGTACAGTGGGTGCGCGCAAGTAATTGAGTTGCGCACGGATGTCGAGCGCAACTAATTTTCTTGCGCTGGGTATGGGCGCGCAAAACTGTGATTTGCGCGCGCCACCTGCTCGTATGACTTTTTTTTTTTGTTTGAGCTTTTTTTATTTTTTTTATTTTCCCTTCTTTTTTTTACATCGTTCTTTTTTTTTATGTTACCCGTTGAATATGACTCTATATTACGAAGAGACGACTTCGTAATTGGGAACCTAGACCAAGCTAAAAAGAAGAAAGAAATCTATCCTAACACGTTGCATATAGTCATGTAATCACATAAGCATGCCACAAGTTATAATCCACATATTGCCATTCTAAGGTCGAAAAGGCTTGTGTGTCCAACGTACCATATCTTAAGAAACGACGCATAAACAATCACTCAACGAGTTGACTCATGACATTGCTCTCCCAACGTTTTGTTGGTGATATGGGTAGGATGATTGTCATTGATTTCGGGATAGAAGCCTGGTGTTGGCAACCCCTAGTCAATAAGACAATCCCCATGGTTTAAGTGTGCTATACTTATGCATGATGCAATGTTGCTTGTTTGACTTTTAGTTTTGTGCAAACAGAAGATATTATGCGTTCAAGTCTCGCTCTCTTACTAGAGATTATCCAAGTTAGCTCTCGTTGCAACTCATAGGTAACCTAGTGTTGGATACCTTGGACCATAACTATGAACTAATCATGTAACCTCTAAGTCCCTAGTGGAGTTGCCATTGTAAGGAGGGTGTTCCCATCGTAGGGGATCCTTCTCCTTAGATGCCCATGGCCCCTTAAAGCCTAGGACGTTAAACTTGTTAGGGTGTATTAGGATTTGAATTCCTGACTGTTTGGGAGACCTTTGAATTAGAGATGATTCTGTCATATACACTTTTTTGTAAGAAACAAGTAGAAGTCGCCAATGAGTTTTAGGAAAAACCCATAAACCTCGTTCATTCCTTTCTCCCAAGTAGAGTTCAAGGGATATTTAGCATGAATCATAAGTTTACCCATGCCCAAATTGGTCTAGAAAACCAGAAATGAGTTCGGGAGCGAGGGTACTAAGATAACGTTCCCTTTAGAGGGGAATCGCGATCCTAGCCCTAGTGTAACCTCTACTAGCTCTTCCTTTGCACAATTTCATTGCCAAACAATATATGCAACGTGATACCTAAAAACTTTGTTAATTGATTTTATTTACACACATTAATTCACATAGGAATTACATCGTAAGGTCTTTACTCTTATTTAATCAAATTCGTGAAAAGAACAATAAAATAAACAATATTCGCCTTGACTTAGGTGATCAACCAACAATTATTTTATTCAATTCTAATCTTGATTAATGAAAGAATACTATGTGAAATCAATTAATTTATTGTTTTAAGGCGATCAAACAACACTAATTAATTAATTAATTAAAGTTCTTTTAAACAATAAAAATAATGGTGATTTAACTAAGTGCTCGGGAATGTACCACTTCTCTTTCCTAGATCTCCGTTTAGAACACTTATGATCTGGTTTAGTAAATTTGGACCTTGTGTTAGCCTTGTTCTTTTACATGGGCTAGTCTTTTGTGTTTTGTGGCTTAACCAGTTATCCATAAGCATTCTTTACTTTGATCCAGCACGAAGATGGTTTTATTTATCGTCATTGCACTTCCTATCGGGACAAGAGGCTAAAAGTAGATGTTTACAAGTTTCCATCGCAACATTTTCAGCAACCTTGGAGCTTTCCCCAACACTCTTCTTTTTACCCAAACATTGCTTTTCAATTTTGGGATAGGGGCCTTTACAACCTGTTTTCCTTTCCCTTTGACTTTTGGATCTTTCTTGTGAGTATTTGGTGAAGGTTCTTTAATTTTCACACCTTGTTGCGCGGGTTTGGAAGGAGCCTTTTCTTTTTGTTTCCTTCGGACGAGCCTTAGGCGATGAGAAGTCTAACTTTCTTCTCACTCCTTTGTTTTGACCACTAGGAGGAGTAGTAGTGGTTGAATGCATCAAAGGCTTAGGTGGATTAAGAGCAGTGGCGGCTTGAAGTTGAGATCGAGCCTTGTTTAATTCACCCTTATCCGCCGCATTCATCCAAGCCTTGTAAAAGGATGATAATGTGATACTCGCAGGAGGATTTTGTATTTCCCATTTAGGAAGACTTGACCAATATTCCATCCAACGAGCAATCCTTTCGGGTTTAAAAGTCACATATTTAGGGGCATCACAATCTTGCGGAGGAATATATTGCCTCATCCCGTATTGTCTCATCACCCTATAAGGAAAAATAAAAATAGTACTAGATAGGCCTAAAAGCCTAATGTAAGGGAAATTGAGACTATTCCCAATCATATTATTTATGTTCCACCAAGGAATCACAAACCGTATGTTAGGAACTCCATGACAGAAAAACGAATTCCATTCCTCTTCATTCTTATGCTTATAAAGGATTCGACGTCCAGGGAATGTCTTTACTCCATCAGCCTCAAAATGAGGCTGATCAACAATTTGCAAACGCTCCATGAGCCAAATCAGAAAAATAAATAAATAAAATTAGTTTGCAATTTTTTTTACACAAGCAAGTGGCGTGCACAACTAAACCAGTTGCGCGCACCCTCCGCGCGCAACGGCAAAGATTTCGCTGGTCATGCCAGCGCAACTTCTTGACTTGTGCTGATAAACGCTGGAAAAAAAAACGTACGTGTAATAGGAGTGGACTTCCCGTGAAACCGTTTTCGTTAGGATCTCCTCTAAGGCGATTTAAGCACAGAACGGTTTCTGCCAAATCCAAAGGAGTGAGTGAATGACACCCCTCTATTTTCTCTACTATGGACACCATTGAATAATCTCAGTATTCTTTGCTTGTCCTAAGTAAACAATTAACAACAAGAGAATAACATAAAGCACGAATTTTAAAACATTGTTTAGTCATGTTTTCACGAGGGGCGACGAAGTGTTCAGTAAATTGAATTAAATTTACGCCTTCTTCAGTTCCTATGTTGGTCATATCATTGTCGCACAAACCAAAAAATCTTAGGATTATAGGTTTGGTTCCGACAAGGTAGGAGAATAAGTCACAAGGAGGGTGTTTATAGGGAAACCTAGCAAGGCCTTGAACTCACCAGGAAGGGGGACAATTTCATCGCCTCTAAATAAGAAAAGATGGTGGTTAGAATCCCAATTGTTGACTGTGGTATGAAGAAAATCAAAGTTAACCACTAATTGCATATAATTCAATAAAGGGTCTAAGTGGTAAATTTTGAAAGCTAGTTTGTCCTCGATTGAAAGGGAAGTGACCCTTTGCTTGAAACGTTGTTCAAAGGTCTTCACCATTGTTCAAATAAAAAGAGAGAGAATAAGATTTTGGAGAGATTAATTCTTTTTAATTTCCTATGTTACTAAGCGAATGAATGTAAGATGATAAAAAACCTACACGAAACCATGTTTAAATAGACCCAAGAGGGGCAAATTTTAGGCAAGTTCAGCTAAAAGGAAAGTTCACTAACAGGTGGCGCGCGCAACTCCTGAGTTGCGCGCGACACCCGCTCGCAACAGAATTACATGCACGCGATAGCCGCACGCAACTCATGTTGTTACGTGCGACTTCTCTGACGCGGCATGTAAGTTTGGTTAATTTTTGTATTTCGGCTCATATAATGACAGAATCTTCACGAGATCTTAAGACGAATCATATGCTTGCCTTCTTACACTTTGTAACCCTTTTCTTGCCTACTTTCTTATTTTCCTTTTTTTTCTATTTTTTTTTTATTTTCTGATTTTCTTTTTATTTTCTTTTTTCCATTGTTTTCCTACTTTCTTTTTCTTATTTATTTTCTTTATTTTTATTTTTCCTACTCCTTTATTTTCTTTTTTCTTTTTTTTCTTTTTCCATCTTTTTTGAGTTTGTTTTTTTTAAGGGGGGTCCCTCGAAAATTTTTCGCATTAATGTACACAGTGAAACAAAAAAATACTAATAATAATGACATATATACAAATGTGTCATATATACAAAAAAATATATACAAACAATATATATACATAAGTTTCCTAAAAAAATATATAAATGTGTACAAGAGGAATTAGGGTGCTCGTTGACTACTAGACGGTTGATGCACATCCTGCAAAATCCAAAACGAAGATTAATACATGAAATGTAATAACTTCGTTGCAAAGAAAAAAAGAAAATAAAACTTACCGCGATCATCCGATGATCACGACATGACAAAGTTACGAGGGCTCTCCGATAAGCAACTTGAAAAGTACGTAAAGTCCCCACCATGCTGTTCAAGGTCTCTCGATGAACCTGTTCCAAGAATACAAGGACAATTAGTAAACAAATGTATATGAAACAAATAATAAATAGAAATATTTAAGTACATATTCATAAAACGCATACCGACTCAATCGTCTTAGTTACCGACGGTATTCCCTCATCATCCTCGACCGCTGGAAGGGTCTCACGAATTACTGATCCGACAGCATCGGTGTACGTGATCTCTACTGTAGGAGGCACCCAACCACCTAGCTCGACCCGCTAAAAATACATGTGACAAATAACGATAAAAGGGTCAAAATTTCGAAAAATAAATAGAAACACAAAAAAAAGAGTTAGAAAACTAACCGAAACAAAGGCAAAAAAAGAAGTCATCCTGGATGCTATAAAAGCCAGATAAGAAGCATCCGGCAGCACCAGCTTCTCCACTGGATAATCGAGGATCGCCTGAGCTTGATCCTCGGTACAGTGTAGGTCCGGACGCAGCATCCGGATCGGGGGATCCGCAGGAACCAAAGGCTCCTCGGTCAAAAGCTGCCAGAGAACACGCTCGCGTAAAAACCAAGCGTCGGTCCTCTGGATCACCGAGAGTCCCGTATAGAGGGCTCGGAAACGGCAACAAACCATGCCAGACCGGATAGCCTACGGGAGTCCGACGATCAAACTCCAAGGACTGAGATGGATCTATAAGACACAACTACATGAAAAATCGTTAGAAAATGAGTAAAATAAAAAAACGAAGAGAGAACATGTAGTTTGTAATACTCACTAACGCACGAGTCGCCGAAAGAATACTCTAACAAAAGTCGTCGGTAGAAGTAGCTCGTCTCCACTTAATCTCGACCAATCAATGGCCGATAGGAAAACGAGTAGCCCCAAGCACCCTGGGGGCTAAGAAAGGCAAGTACGAGTATCCCCCAAGCCTGAAATCGAGAAAAGATATGCCTAAAGAAAAAAAAGAAAGTAATAATCGAAAAAGCTTAAAACTATGCCATGTAAGCGAGATCCGAGGCACCTTTGTAGCTGTCGCGGAATCCATGACTCGGGTCGCCTTGCCCATAGCCGTAAGCATACGGGCATACGACACCTCCGCCAAACTCAGGTTACCTACTTGCCCCAAATCGCTGAGGCAAATGAGTAACCCAATGGCGAAACGCTCTCCTCGATCACTCAAGATGGTGATGGAAAGAACGTGGGAAATGTATATCCGAGCCAGCTTTTCAGGTGTACACTGCCGGTCAAGCTCGTCAATCGACAACTCGTCGGCAAAAACTGAGTACGAACAAGATTGCGCATACACGTGAAGGGTCGACGCAAGACGGTCCCCCATAAGGTCGCGCAATCTCTCGTTTGACCCATTAACGAGCTCTATAATTAAACGCTCACCTCCGAAAGGAAAACCCGTAATCATAGAGAAATCGAAAAGGGTAACCCTCATCTCTCCCCATGGAAAGTGGAAAGTGTTGGTGGAATCCCACCAAAATTCCAGCAATCCACGGAGGAAAGCAAACGACGCAGACTGGCTAGATAAATCCCAAAGAGCCGCCAGCTGAGAGTCAATCCCAGAAAGTGCTACTATCTCCTTTTCCACCTCGGGAAATCTCTCAAAACGGGCTCACAGGTCACCAGAGTCGTACAAACGCATTCTAGGCTCACTCTTAATAAAAAAAACAGTTATGGTTTTAAAAAGGAGAAGAAACAAAAGAAAAGAGAAAGAAACAAAAGCGTGAAAAACTCACGATGCCGCCGCCCTCTGATCGAAACATGGTGGTCTGGGTCCCACTTAAGGACCCTAGGGTCCCAGATGGGAGGAGCCTCCCAAACCACCTCTTCTTGGCGACGTCGATCGGCCACGAGGCGTCGCTCTCGAAGCTTCTCTCGAGAACAGGTCACCCTCTTCCAAGGGCGAATCGCCTCGTCCGGACTAATAAGAACCTCCTCGACATCGACCAATGGAGGCGAGTCCATGCTATGACGGATAAAATTTCTTTAATTAGTTTATTTTATTTCCTAAACTAGACTGATATACGTATTCTAGACCCATTTTTGCAGCATAACGGCTACTGATAGGGCAAAACACGAAAATCAAATGCCACCCATACTTGGGGGCTACGATACCTGCAATTAAACTCAATAAATGGGGGCTTTTAACGCCCCAAAAAGCCATCCTATACCAGTTTAAACTAAGAATTCAAGGGATTATATTCTAAAATCTCAAAGAATCAACAAATTCTAGACGAATAACAGTAATATAAACATGATTATCGTCTACCAAACAATTTTGGAGTTCGAATATGGCAAAAATAAGCTAAGTATACACTTCGCGCAATTTTTTCAGATTTAAAATTTTCAAAATGTTAATTATGGAAGCAAAACTAGTTCGTATACTACAATTGTTGCATAATTAACAAGTATAACCAAAATGGGCAAACAAAATAACAGAAAATCAAGCAAAAATTCGAAAGAAGAAGCAAGAACAAAATTTAAACAAGAAATGCTCATACAAGGTTCAATACTTAACCATTTTTCATGAAATTTGTTGCAAAACACTCCTTAAACATAGCATAACAACATAGAGCAAACAATTTCAAGAAAAATAAACCGAATTGAAAACCCCCAAATTCGAAAATCGCGGTTTAACGATTTGGAAATCATTAAAATTCAGCAGAAAAAGAGCAATTATTAGCAAAAAACTTACATTGGATTACGGTAAATATGAATTGAGAACGAGATTAGCTTCCTTTAGCTTCAAAAATTGCAAAAAATTAAGCTTTTTAGAGAGAAAAAAAGTCGAAAATGGCTTAGGAAGGAGAAAAATGGTGAAGTAAAAAACTGCGTCTGCGATTTTCACCTTACTGACATAAATGTCGCGCACAACTTTAGATGTTACGCGAGACATACAAGCGCAACTCTGAAAGATGCGCGCGCCTGGCCAGCGCGACCTTTTGAGTTGCGCACATATACTGGTCACTAAAAGACCGGGATTATGATTTTGATCTGTTTGATCATTTTTTGAACGGTTTTTGCTTGTTATTAGACGTAATGGCGCGCAAATCATCAAAGTCTTTTTAATTTCTTTGCAAATTGTAGTTTATTTTCTTTTTTGTTAGTTTTTTTGCATCATATTACATGCACACTGTGCTTTGCATCATAAAAGAGTGCCTTAAGACGTTCTGTGGTGGTGCTTTACATAAGAGCACCCATAGATAGGTTTGTCATTTTACTGTATTGTCGTTACAATTGTCCAAGTTTTCTTCTTTTTTCACGTCCGAAGCAAAAAGGAACAGGCACATGGCGTATCGTACGACGTAGTTGATGCGTAAAATTTTACTCAGCCCAAGCTTTGCGAGATCTACCTGTCGTAACTAATATGTAGAGAATTACTGTAGGCGTTAGCTTAACGAGTCGACAGACACGCCGAACCTTCAGGAACAGGCACTTCTTGAATAAAAGCAAATACGGTAGTTAGTGCGCTTACTAACTTACCGAACAGTTAGGGTGTCTAATCCACCCCTTATATAAAGAAGCGACGAGACGATGTCGCGTCTATGTAGTCATGTGCACCCAATCCTAAGACACGTGTACTCATCTTGTGGACAAAACTGATGAGAGAGTTGCTGACTTTCTTCCCTCGTACTGAATTTGGATATATGCCTCCAGTCTTGAGACAGGTATTTCTATCTTGTTGACGTCAAGCTCGAATACCGGACCCGGCTCGAATACCGGACCATTTCGGCTCGAATACCGAAAACCCCTTTTTCATCTTTTACTTTGTTAAAGTCATGCTAAAGTTTCAATGACATATCAAGGGACTTTAGACCAACGATGACACGATTGAGAGGAAATCTTCCCATTTTATTATTTTAAAACCGATCTCTTCTCATGACTTGACATCACCTACAGTACTTTTACTTGTATGAGTGTTCTACAATTGCAAAGGATCAATCTAGATTCTTAAGCGTGTTTAGACTAGGAAGGACTTTTTCTATCCTTAATAGCTACTTTTTTAAAACACTTAGCGAACTAAGGATTGTTTCGACCTCCTTAAACAATACTGAAATATTCTCTATCCTTAGAGAACTTCGAAGAATAGGTCTCGAATTTATTTCCTTGACTACTTCTATCATCGTCTATTCTAAAATCGATCAAAGTGGGGGCTAAATATAGACATCTACTTTTGTCCTCCTGTACCAACAGGAAGTGCAATGACGATAAATAAAGCCATCTTCGTGTTGGATCAAAGTGAAGAATACTTATGGTTAACTGGTTAAGCCACAAAAAAAAAAAAAAAAAAAAAAAGACTAGCCCAAATTAAAGAAAAGCCAAAACAAAGGACCGATTAAATAAATTCGATCATATATATCCTTAAGCCCATGCTTAAACCCTAATAATGACGGATTTAGGAGCGCCTATGTTAAAACTTAGTGCTGCCGCAGAAAAAGCCGTGTGCATCTCACAAAGTCATGTTGGGCTGCCGCGCGCAACTAATTCAGTTGCGCGCAACCCCCAGCGCACATGGAATATTTGTAATTATTCGGAAATTATATGGAAAATAGAAAATTGAATCTTACCATAAAGCCGCGCGCAAGACAAAAAGTCGCGCTGCACATAGCAGCGCAACTCTTTAACTTGCATTGGGATGCGCGCACGACACCTACTGCGGAAGAATGCTCGAAACCCTAAGCCTAATCCTTCTTTTTAAATACGAGCTTAAACTGAGGCTTCAAGAGACAGAAATTAACCTAAAAATTCTAACGAAATAACTTGTGAAATTTTGCAACCTAGCCCTCTTGTCCTAAACACTCACCCTTTCGATACTTTGTTACTACAGTGGAAGTTCCCCAACAAGAAGGCGTCCATAAGTGTTCTAAACGGAGATCTAGAAAAGAGAAGTTTTAAATTCCCGAGCACTTAGTTAAATCACCATTATTTTCTTGTTTAAAAGGACTTTAATTAATTAATTAGTGTTGTTTGATCACTTTTAAAATAATTAATTAATCAATTCCACATAGTATTTTGCGTTAAATAAAGACTAGAATTGAATTAAATAATTTTTGGTTGATCACCTAAGCCAAGGCATATCTTGTTTATTGTTCTTCCACGAATTTTATTAAATATGAATAACGACTTTGCAATGGTATTCCTATTTGAATTAATGTTTGTAAATAAAATCAACTAACATAGTTTTAGGTATCGCGTTGCATATATTGTTTGGTGATGAAATTGTTAAAAAGGAAGAGCTAGTAGAGGCCGTACTAGGGCTAGGATGACGATTCCCCTCTAAAAGGAACGTTATCTTAGTACCCTCGCTCCCAAACTCATGTCTGGTTTATAGACCAATTTGGGCATGGGCAAACTTATGATTTTTGTTAATTATTCCATGAACTCCACATGGAAGAAAAGCATGAACGAGGTTTATGAGTTTTTCCTAAAACTCATTGGCAACTCCCTACTTGTTTCTTATTAAAAAAGCGTAATGATAGAATCAATTCTAATTCAAGGTCCCCCAAATAGTCAGGAATTCAAATCCTACTACACCTTAACTAGTTTAAAGTCCTAGGATTTTAAGTGGCCATGGGAATTTAAGGAAAGTACCCCTTACGATGGTATAACCCTCCTTACAGGGCTTATGACTCTTTTTGGGTGTTTCGACTACTTGAAGAGAAAATGGTTTCTTCATAGTAGTCTTTATAGGTGTTACCTCTTCGTTAAAATGTTTATTTTGTTCTTGTTCTGTGCGTTCAAGAACTCTTCTACACATGCCTATCATATAACCTACCGTACATACGAGAAGCAACACATCTTCTTTAGTGGCCTTTTGTTGCATTGGGGACGATTCACTCATGGTATCGAAGAATACTTCTTCTTCTTCAAGAGCATGAGTTTCTTCTACTGGTTTAATTAAAGATGAGAGATCAACACCACTTTCCTCACCAGAGATAGCCAAGGAGTTAGAAAGTGGTGCACTATTAATGCTTGACTTCTTGCTTGCAGGGGTATTGGGAGTTTATTGTTGTCGATCAAGTCCTTAATTGCTTCCTTTAGCTTCCAGCAATTCTCAGTAAGAGGGCCTCTACCTTGATGGTATTTGCAGTGTGCACTAGCCTTCCAATTAGCCGTTCTCTTTTCGACTGGTGGATCCCCAAATGGTCCAATAAGAGTTATAAGACCTTTTGCATGAAGACGCTCAAATGCGGTGTCATAACTCGTACCAATAGGAGTAAAGTTTCTCCTAAATGGTTTCTTTTGTCCTTTATTGTTCATGCGAGGACTTCATTCATATTAAAGGAGCTAAAATTATTTGAGTGGATGGTTTTTAAGAAGAAGGATTTTCATTCTTGTTTCCTTTCCAGCCACTGTTGGAGTTAGTGTTAGCAGCTTTTTGCTTTGTAGGGTCGTCTTCAATATTAATTCCAATGTCATAGACCACCTTGAAAGTATTCAAGTTGCTTTGATACTTGAGATGTTTGGAATATTTTTCCCGGAGATTCTTTATGAACAATCTCACATATTCCTTTTCAATAGGTACCTCAATCATTTTAGCAGAGGTTTCCCTCCACTTATAAAAGAAAGAAGTAAAACTTTCATTCTCTTTTTGTTTAAAAGTATCTCAAGTTCCCTATGATCAGTTTCAACTTGAATATTACATTTGTACCTATCAATAAAAGCGTTTACAATGGCATCCCAAGTTGAGGTTTTCTCCTTGTCAAGGGAAAAGAACCATTGTTGACAAACAGTTTCGAGTGATAAAGAAAACATAGAATAAAAATTTTTCTTATCTATCCCCTTAATGTTCATTATTGTCTCGAACCCTCTTAAGTCGAAGTAAGGATTGTCTGTTGCCTTGAACCTAGGGATGTCACTGGCATTGAAATTCTGCGGAATAATTTCCTTGTTCAGTGAGACCCCTTGTGAGCTAATGCCCTGGAATCTATAGTCATTGGATATTTTGCTCAAGCTTTCATGCATGAGCTCCATTTTTTGTTACTTCACAGGGTCATTGATTTGAAGAGCCATACTCTTCATCAATTCAATTAGGTTGGCCACGTCCTTCTTGAGTTCATTAACTTCCTCTTGAGATGTCATGATCTTCTTGGTTTTTCATTCTCGACTGATAGGTTTGTCAAAAACGAGTAATTGAACAAATGTATTGTCTTTGATGAACCGCCCTTCCTTTCTTAACCAAGCTATGTAAATTAAACCATTTATTTGTTTTAATGACTTGACTCAAATTTGACTTTGACTTTATTGATTTAAAAAAAAAAAAGCAAAAATAGGGTGTATTTTTTAAGAATAATATGGTGTATTTTTAAGGATAATAGGGTGTATTTTTGAGGATTAAATAAGGATTTAAAAAATTATGGTTTAATTGGAGGATTAATATCCAACTTAACCCCCCTGAAACAAATGACGGAAATACGCGCATACAAGACTCTCTAGACATGGTCAAAATGTGACATATTAGGTGTGTGTTTTAATGGTGAATGTGAGTGACATACTTTGACTCTTTTGTGAGACCATGAGACTATGGTCCTAGAATCAAATAAGGATTGAACATGATTACTGTCATTAATAAACTGATTAAACTGTTTTAGCTAATTGATTAGTCAGACTCGTCGTGAAGACTCGATAAAAAATACGGATTGTCGTCGGACGATAGGACTGTCGCAAGACGCTAAGGGTCAGCGTCACACGACAAGATTATCACTTGTCGCTAATCTTTAGCGCTTGGCAATACAGTACAGATCTCTGCGCCATTACTGGAACATTGATCAAGGATTTTTCCAGTATTTTACCCTAAAGGGACAAGCCTAAAAGTCAAGTTCAATCAATTTAATTAGACTTTTATCATTTATTAATTAATTAAATTCACAAAGTCATTTAGTCATTAGCTAATTTATTTAAATTATTAACAAGTCAAACAAACGGTTAGGAGAAACACATATATAAAATATGCACAACAAGTAATGCACAAGGAATCATATAATCTCGATATGATGCGATGAGTTTGCAACCTAACCATGGCTCTAGTTCTCTAAAGTTCAGGATATGGGTTAGTAAAAAAGGGTCCATGGGTATGTGTCCGGATGCACCGCGTGGAAGCCTTACCTTTGGAAGGTTGGCACGAGTGGATGGGACCCTGCGAGCTAAACTCGCTTCCATGGTTAGGTGAATTAAAAAAACTCGGATGTACCTTCATTGCCAGGAGCGTTTGATTGGGTAGATGAAGCATGAATTCCCAGAGAGTTATGGCCATATGTAGAACACATATGGGTTTCAAAAAAAGGGAAAAACTCAATCAGGACGTAAAACCGAGCAAACAGTACTAGAAAAGTAGTCGAAACAAGAAAGTAGAATTCTGGCTCGGTATTGTAAGAATTCGGCGCGAGAAAATAGCGTTTGTCACCAGCCGCTGCCACTGTCGCCAGAAGACAAGACTGTCGCCAGGCGACAGCGCCATCGTTAAGCAGTGACTCTGTTTTCTTAGCGCTAATTCCTACATGCCTCGACAACTTTTTGTTCTTGAATTTTCCAGTATTTTTCGTAACATTATTTTGACTTTAGTTGTGAAGATATTTCCCAAATTTCCTACATGTAAAAATCCTATGTTTTTGACGCATTACAGATGGTCTTTCTAATTCAAACTTTTTTATGCTTATGCTAATAATGTCAATCAAAATTACGCACAAGAAATACTGATAACTTTTCGAGCGTCATCCACTCATTCTAAATCATTGCCAAAATAAATTTTAGTAATTAAAATATAAATCCTCCCCAGTGGAGTCGCCAAAAAAATAGTTGGAGGGAATATTTCAAGCATTCAACACTTGAGCCCCACTGTGATCATACACTTAAGCATGGTGGAGTCCAAGGGGAAGGAAGCTAGAGTAAAAGAGTCGCCAACATGTTTTAGGAACTTGTAAACCATTCACAGGGTGAATGATACACCCCTTAATGATCTAGGAGATCGTGAACTCCAATAGGTCTAGAACCATGACTAGAAGTTTGGGGATGAAGATACAAATCCAATCTAAAAGAGATTGAACCTGCCCTAATAATAGGCCTCTACATTATTCCGATCGTATTCATGTGCGCTTTTTGACTAACATGCAATCAATAGGTTTAGCCCTAAACCTGTTTATCTATGTTGGTTGAATATTAATGCACAAATAAAACTATTATTGGCGATCACTTGAATTATAATCATATTAGCCAAAACAAGATTATTTATTATCTTATTAAGCGTGATTACAAGTACAAATTCCCTTTAAACATGCAAAAAAGGTGTGATAAAGCAATAACAATAATAAATATATATCAAGCAACAATAATAATCATCATAATCATAATAATCTCAATTTCATCAAAGCATAATAATCACGTTAATAATAAATCATAAGAATAATAGCAAGACCCTAGCCATGAGCTAACAAGATTAATAACAAACCCTAGCATGTCACTAAACATTAAAGATCAATAAGCCCTATCACCCTAACATGATACTAGGTGTAGACATCTACTTTTGGCCTCCTATCCCGACAGGAAGTGCAATGACGATAAATAAAACCATCTTTGTGTTGGATAGAAGTGAATAATGCTTATGGATAACTGGTTAAGCCACAAAACACAAAACAGTAGCCCAGATTAAAGAAAAAGCCAAATTAAAGGTCCAATTAACTAAACCCGATCATAATTAGGCTTAAGCCCGTGCTTAAACCCAAATAATGACGAATTTAGGAGCGCCTAGGTTAAACTTAGTGCTGCCGCAGAAAACGCCATGCGTATCTCAAAAAGTCGCGCTGGGCTGCTGCGTGCAACTAATTCGGTTGCGCGAGACACCCAGTGCAACTTTCAGAGTTGCACTGCGGAAGATTCAGAATTATTCGGAATTATACGAAAAATATAAAATCAAATCTTACCATAAAGTCGCGCGCAAGACAATTAGTTGCGCTGCACATAGCAGCGCAACTCTATAACTTGCGCTGGGATGCCACGCATAACTCTATCTGTTCCGCGCGACACCTGCTGCGGCAGAATGATCGAAACCCTAAACCTAATCATTCCCTATAAATACAATCTTAAACCAAGGGTTCAAGAGACAAAAATTAACCTAAAAACTCTGGCAAAATAACTTGTGTACTTGTGCAACCTAGCCCTCTTATCCTAAACACTCACCCTTTCGATACTTTGTTACTACGGTGGAGGTTCCCCAAAAAGAAGGAATCTATAAGTGTGTCAAATGGAGATATAGCAAAGGGAAGTGGTTAATTCCCGAGCACTTAGTTAACTCACCTTTATTTTCTTGTTTAAAAGGACTTCAATTAATTAATTAGTGTTGTTTGATCACCTTTAAAATTATTAATTAATCAATTCCACATAGTATCTTGTGTTAAATAAACATTAGAATTGAATTAAATAATTGTTGGTTGATCACCTAAGCCAAGACGAATCTTTTTTATTTTCTTGTCCTTTTCACGAATTAAATTAAATAAGAATAACGACATTACGTTGTAATTCCTACATAAATCAATGTTTGTAAATAAAATCAACTTACATAGTTTTAGGTATCACGTTGCATATATTGTTTGGTGATGAAATTGTAAAAAAGGAAGAGCTATTAGTGGTCGTACTAGGGCTAGGATGATGATTCCCCTCTAAAAGGATCGTTATCTTAGTAACCTCGCTCCCGAAATCATTTCTGGTTTATAGACCAATTTAGGCATGAGTAAACTTATGATTCGTTCTAATTATTATTCCATGAACTCCACATGGAAGAAAGGCATGAACGAGGTTTATGAGTTTTTCCTAAAACTCATTGGCGACTCCTACTTGTTTCTTACAAAAAAGCGTGATGATGGAATCAATTCTAATTCAAGGTCCCCCAAAAAGTAAGGAATTCAAATCCTACTACACCGTAACAAGTGTAAAGTCCTACGCTTTAAAGTCGCCAAGGGCATTTAAGGAGAGTACCCCTTACGATGGGATCACCCTCCTTACAGTGGCGACTCCATTGGGGACTTAGAGGTTACATGATTAATTCGTAGTTATGGTCCAAGGTATCCAACACTAGGTTGCCTATGGGTTGTAACGAGAATTAGCTTGGATAATCTCTAGTTAGGAAAGAAAGTTGAACGCATAAAATCTTCCTTTTGCACAAGAGTAAAAACCAAACAAGCAACATTGCATCATTCATAAGCATAGCACACTTAAACCATTGGGGATTGGCTCATTAACTAGGGGTCGCCAACACTAGGCGTCTATCCTGAAATCAATAACAATCATCCCACCCATATCACCAACAAAATGTTGGGAGGGCGATATCATCGGTCAACACGTTGAGTGATTGATTTATGCGTCGTTTCTTAAGGTAAGGTACCTTTGGACACCCAAGCCTTTTTTTTTTACCCTAGAATGTCATTGCGTGAATCTTGACTTATGACATGCTTATGTGATTATGTGACTATGTGCAATGTGTTAGGATAGTCTTCTTTTTTTTCTTTTTTAGTTTGGTCTAAGTTCCCAATTACGAAGTGGTCTCTTCGGGATTTAGCGCCAAATTCAAAGGATAACATAAAAAAAAAAAAAAAGTCAAGTAAAATAAATCGAATAAAAAAAACAAAAAAACACGATGCAAAAAAAAAACGCTCGAATAAAAAAAATTACGAGTAGGTGGCGCGCGTAACTCAAGAAGTTGCGCGACCCCTCCCAGCGCAAGTAATTTCGTTGCGCGCGACAGCCACGCGCAACTGAGTTACTTGCGCGCGCCCACTGGACGAGTCAGTTTTGATTTCTCAAAGAACAAATTGACTCGTCAGAAGCATATCTTCATTTGAGAATTGTTAAGGGCGATGTTATCCGTTTGAGTATATTTTGCGTCTTTTTTCTTTTTCCTTTTTAAACAAGCGTATTGATTTACTTATCCTTTCGTACTCCTTTAGAGTCAGTTTTCAAGCTTGAGAAAGAGGACCCCCAGGCACTTACATTCAACGTTTACCACCCAAAGATCAACCCTTTAAAACCACTTTCCTTTGACAAATAATCCTAGTCCAACAACAATGACAATCGTCGAAGAATTTCAATAAGAGATTCTTCGTTTGAGAGAGGAAAAGGCTCAACACGCCGAGCAGAGAAGAATTAAGAAGATGGAAAATCCTGAAAAGAAAAAAGCCGAAACTTTAGCCTTACAAGAAAAGATGGAGGAATTATCCATCAAAAAAAAGTCGTTGGAGAAGCTAGTTCTTCGTTCTACAATGGGGAACAAGTACTTTGACGCAGAAAAGTTTGCTCCTCCCCCAGGACTTGCTTTACCAGAAAAGTTTGTAGCTATGGACTTGCCAATATTTAAGGTGATCAATAATCCACAAAATCATTTAATGTGTTTTACTGGCACTATGGCACTAAAGGGAGTTGATCCTAAGCTTTATGCTTTGACTTTCCCTTTATCACTAGACCGAACCGCGAGAGAGTGGTACTATGGGCTAGATCCAAAATTTAAAGCGACATGGGAAGATGTAGTTTCGGCTTTCATCACCCAATATGAGAGTAACGTAGAGTTCAAGTCAACTTTATGTGAACCCGAGATGCTTAAGCAAGGCAACGATAAAGGATTCCTTGCTTTCTATGGAGACGGTGAGAAAAGGCGGCCCACCTTGCCCAAAGGCCTCCTGAACTCGAGTAAGTACAAAAATTCATTGACAACTGTCATGAAAAGTACAACAAACATCTACGTTACCTTAGTCTAGACAATTTTCAAAAGGTTTATTCTATGGCTACTAGGATTGAAGATGATATTGCTAAAGAAAAAGCAAACAAACCTTATTATCTTCATCAACCTAAGAATAACTACAAGAAGGGGATTGATAATGCGTCATCCTTTATTGACGTATTTGCGACTTCCACGCAATACAATAAGACAGGTCGATATGATGATCCTAGAAAAGATGGACAAAAGAGAGAAAATTTATTCCATTTCATAAAAGCTATTAAGATATATTAGAAAAATTAAGTGAAAAAGGAATACTTGGGCCAACACCACCCACTCCACCAGAAAGGAGGTTTCCTCAATGGAATGGTAGTGCTTATTGTGCTTATCATAGAAGCGTTGGACATGATACTGAACGTTGCTATGTTTTAAAGCACAAAATACAAGATTTAGTTGACGATGGGAGAATTCCCATGCCTAAACCTAACAATAACGTATCCCCCTTAGGGGCGTTTCACATCGATGAGGACCATATGAGAAGTGATATGTTCAATCCTTTGGACTATATCGCACCTATAGGAGAACCTCTATCCACAATACTCATAGGGGCAACTAAAGAAGTATGTGGACTATGAGATGACGACTTTCAAGACTTATATGTCTCTAAGTATGTTGTCGACCCACCTCCATCTTGTTTACAAAATGAAATTGGGATCATTTATTGGGGAAATCGCAAGATTTATTAAATCTCTCATTGGATGAACAATGGCATCAAGCATAACTCATGGAACATCTTAAAATGGAGGCACATCCAAAGCCTCTATAAGAAAGTTGGTTTATGAGTCCTACGACTAACCCAAATGAGATATATCATTTAACTCGTTCTAGGCAAGTCTACCAAGCACCAGCACCAAATGAATCTTCGACCACACAAAATCGAACTCAAGGTAAGACACAAAATAAAATACCACCTCCACTTGAGGTGGAAGATCAATTGGTCAAACAACTTCGCCAATCCAAGGCAAATGTTAGCATTTTGGAATTCCTAAGTACTTCTAAAGAACATAGGAATTCTCTCATGAACGTTGTAACGGCTTTGTTTGTAAGCACAGACATAACCCCTTAGGACCTCGTTAGCTTGCTTAATAGCGAGAAATCCGACATGTCTATCATTTTCACTAATGAGGATTTGCCTTCAAAAGACACTACCCACAACAATGCGTTATACTTAACTGTGGGGTGCAAGGGATACAATATCCCTCTAACTTTGGTAGACAATGGGTCAACTGTAAACGTATGCCCATTACAAATGGCAAAATACTTAGGCCTAAATCCAGAAAAAGATTTACAATCAACAAAACAAAGCATTAGAGCCTATGACAATTCGAGAAGATCGGTGTGTGGAACTGTTAAGCTACCAATTACCATAGGACCAATTCAAAAGATGGTTGAATACCATGTTATGGACATAAAACCTACATTCAACCTTTTAGTTGGGCGTCCTTGGATACATGAGCTTGGTGCAATACCATCCTCACTTCATCAAATGATTAGGTTGAACTATCAAGGGCTTCATTTGACTATGCATTCTTCTCCACTCAAAATAGTAATAAATGATCAATATCTCTTAGAAATAAACCATGATAATGATGATGAAGAAATTTGGGGATTTGCCATGGAGCTAATCTTCACAATTAAAATGGAAGAAGACTTGGAAGAACCATTCAAGCTTGATCCATATTCCACTCGAATAGTAAACAACATCTTGCAAAAGAGTAGTTACTTTCCTGGGAATAGGAATGAAGAAATCTCTCTAACTTCCTATCCCAAAGAATAGATTCTTCTTTGGATTGGGATATAAACCAACCAAAGAAAAATTAGAGTCTCACGATGCAAAAAAAAAAAAAAAAAAGCACGTAGAGACAATAATAAGAAAGGGATAATCGCTTTACTCCCATCATATCAACAAACCCTTAATGGACAATTCATTAGGGAGAGAGATGATTACCCATGCTAAAACTTCCTTAGTTTTGGCACAAACCGCTTGCAATTTAACTAATGGCAAGCGGTTTAGGGTTGAACCGCTTACCATTAGTTAAATTGGCAAGCGGTTCAACCCCAAACCGCTTGCCAATTTAAAAAAAAACCCTAAAACCATGCCCACCCCTCCCTTTATTTCTCTCTCTCCTCTTCCTTTACTCAGCTCTCTCTTTCTCCTCTTCCATTTTCGGTGCTCTGATTTATCTCTCTCCTCTTTCTTTCTCCCGTTTTCCCCCTCTCTCCTCTTCTCTTTCCTTCAATCCTTTCTTCTTTCACTTTCTTTTTTACTTTGTTCTTTCTCATCTCCAAAAAATCGAACCAAAACCAAAAAAATTCGACCAAATTCAACCAAAACATCAAGTTTTCGAGCAGATTGAGGTCAATTTCGAGCAAATTTTGAGTACAATTTCAAGCAAATTCGTGCATGCGTTTGGGTGTTCAAGTTTTTTAGGTCAAATTCGACCATGAAAACATTAGATCTAGAGTTTTTATGGTCGAATTTGACCTTTAAAACCTTAATTTCAAGCCCAAATTGGCGTTTTCATGGGGGTGGGTGGAGGTCGTGGTGGGATAGATGGTTTTTTTTTTTTTTAAAGGTGGGTCGAATTTTTTTTTTTTTTTCAAATTTCGATTTTAGATTTATTTTTGGTGGGGGTACGGTCGTGGTGGGTGGTGCGTCGTGGTTTGGGTGGGGTCTGGTTGTGTGGGTGGCGGTTGTGGTTTGGGTTAGAGTTTTGGTGGGTTTCAGTGAGGGTTTTGGTGGGTTTCGGTGAGGGTTTTGGTGGGTGGGGGGTAGTTAGTGGTTCTGGTGGGTGAGGTGTGGTGGGGGGTCGTGGTGGGTTTTGGTGGGTTTCGGTGAGGGTCAGTTGGGGTTCTGATGGTGGTGGCTGCTCGTGGGGGTCGTGGTGGGTGGTGGTGCTGGACGGTGGTGTTGGTGGTCGTGGCTGGAAGTCTGATCTGGAACATGAGTGATTTTTTTTTTTTTTAATAATTTGTATTAATTTATTTTTTTAGGAATATTATTTGTATTAATTTAATTAGTTGAATCAATTTTTTTTTTAATGTAAATGTAATATTACAACAAAAAATTAATAAAAGTATTAATGTTTATACATATGTTTGGTTTATATTTCAATTTTTGTGGAAAAAACCCAAATTTTTTTTTTTATTTTATTTTTTATACCCATAATGGGCAGCGGTTTAGCGCTAAAACCGCTGCCCTTTCTCTAGTAATGGCAAGCGGTTCTGAACCGCTTGCCATTTAAATGGCTAATGGCAAGCCCCCTAATCCCATGCGGTTCAAAATCGCTTGCCATTAGGGGGTTTGAACCGCTTGTCATTACGTTTATTCCACTAGTGTACTTCTTGGATGACGATCTTAGTATCGTTAAATCAAAACACCCAACTATAGGGTGCTATGATGGGAAAGCATTTAAATTACTATTTTGACTAGAGCAAAATCATGTCGCAACAATGACCAATCAAAACGCCATTCAAGATGAAGCTTTTGACCCAACCTTATTTATCACCCCTTTAAACGAAACTTTTGAGCATGGATGGAGGAAATCTTTCAAATGGATCAATCACAAAGGCGATAAACTGGAAATCGTCACAGGCAAAGGGAAGATGTTTGAAAAATGGGACGATGAATCTATTATAGACTCTAGGGAAGCTGAAAATTTAAGCCTTGTTGCCATTACTAAGTCTTTATTTTCTATTTCTAAGGACGAAGATCCCAAAAAGGATTCTTCTCTTGATGTACTCTCTTTTGACTTTAATAATATGAGCTCTATTTCCGAGTATATGCCTTTTCTGGAATCTTTCGAATGCTATAACAATCAATCTAATGAAGATGATAACATTAATAAATTTGTTTAACTAATGAATGAACGAGAACTAAAGAACCCTATCGTTGAAGAAACTGAAATAGTTAATATAGGGACTAACTAAAATAAGAGAGAAGTCAAAATTGGCTTAACTCTAAATCTGGAAGAGCGATCGACCCTCATATCGACGCTCAAAGAATTCTAAGACGTGTTTGCTTGGTCATACAACGACATGCCTGGAATAGATAGGGAAATCGCGGAACATACCATTCCCTTGATCCCTACTTCTAAACTAGGAAAACAAAAATTTCGACGAATGAAACCTAATGTCGCATTAAAAATAAAAGAAGAAATACAAAAACAGTTGGACGTCTGTTTTATTCGCGTTTGTAATTACCCAAAATTGGTAGCGAACATCGTTCCAGTCCCTAAAATGGATGGACGAGTTTGCATGTGTGTCGACATTAGGGATCTTAATAAAGCTAGCCCTAAAGACGATTTTCCTCTACCACATATTGATATATTGGTAGATAACACGGCTGAACATGCAATGTTATCCTTTATGGATGGATATGCAGGTTACAACCAAATTTTAATGGCAAAAGAAGATAAAGAAAAGACATGCTTTATTACCCCTTGGGGTACGTATTGCTACACAGTCATGCCATTTAGTTTAAAAAATGCAAGAGCTACGTACCAAATAACGGCTACGACTCTCTTGCATGATATGATGCATAAAGAAATAGAAGTGTATGTGGATGATATGATCGTGAAGTCCAAAGATAGAATGGGACATATAAAAGCTTTACGCAAATTTTTCACTCGCATAAAAGTATATAAAATGCGATTGAATCCACAAAAATGCGCCTTCAGAGTCACTTCTTGTCAGTTACTTTGATACATTGTAAGCACACGTGGCATCGAGATCGATCTCTCTAAAATAAAGGCAATTGTGTGCATGCCTCCCCCTCAAACAGAAAAAAGAAATTAGGGGATTCCTTAGCAAATTACAATACATTAGTCGGTTTATCAACAAATTGACTATGACTTGTGAGCCAATATTAAAAAAATTGAAAAAAGAAGAGAAACATGAATGGGACGATCAATGCCATAAGGCCTTTGAGAAAATCAAAGATTATCTCAAAAGTCCACCAATTTTAGCACCAGAAGTACCCAAACTACCTCTTAGGCTATACATTACAATTACAGACACGACCACAGGTGCCATGTTAGCACAAGAGGTAGAAAAAGTCGAATGTGCAATATATTACATAAGTAAAAATTCATCCAATACGAAACAAAATATAGCACCTTGGAAAAGACAAGCCTAGCATTAGTGTGGGCAACCAAAAAGTTACGACATTATATGTTACCACACACTACTCATGTGATTTCTCAACAAAATTCGATAAAGTATTTGTTTGAACATCCACCCATACAAGGAAGGAAATCTAAGTGGTTGGTGATGTTGGCCAATTCGAGCTAAAATATATTCCTGAAAAATCAATGAAAGGAAATGTAATTTCCGACTTTCTGGCACAACATCCAATTCAAACAAGTCCTGCAGAAACTACTCATCTTCCGGATGAAGAGATTCTCATGACACAAGATGACAAATGGGAAATGTACTTCGACAATGCGTCCAATAAAAAAGGATGTGGCGTAGGAATGTTACTCATAAGTCTAGAGGGAGCACATACTCCAATCTCTGTTAAATTAGACTTTAAGGTAACTAATAATGTCGCATAATGTGAAGCGTGCATTATTGGACTAGAAGTAGCGGCTAGCATAGGTGTGCAAAAATTAGAGGTATATGGAGACTCAGTTTGGTTATAAATCATATATTAAAAAATTGGAAAATAAAGAACTCTACAGTGATATTATACCAAGCACACCTAGAGCAACTCATCGAGCATTTTGAACATATTGATTTTAAATATCTCCCAAGGGATGACAATCAATTTGCCGATGCGCTAGCAAAATTAGCCTCAATGATCAACATTCCAGATCAATTAAATATGATGTCATTATGCGTTGATAGAAGAGAAGAACCAGCGTATTGCAACGAAATTGAGGAAATAAATGACATTGAAGGAGACAATCCTTGGTATGATCATATCCTCCAATATATTACTCGAAGTGCGCCTACTTTAAAAAGCATGTTGTGAATATGCTTGGCACTCATAGGAAGTGGGAATTGAAATTACGATTAGGGACAAATAAAGTAGGGAGCCGCCAACAAGTTTTTAAGGAACTTGTAAACCGTTCACGGATCATAAAAGGCAACCACGAATAAGGGACAACGATAGGCAACAACAATTGACCCGTGAAGGTTACACCCCATTAATAATCCATGAGATTATTAACTCCATATGGTTCGGAACCACGAAAGAAGGATCGGGGATGATGGTACGAAGTGAGTCATGGAGTCACATTCGCCCGTATTGGCCTCTACTCGATTCTTATATTGAAAAGCATTCCTGTGATCTCAAAGGCATACAAACAATAATTCAATTCGCTTCAAACTATTATTTAACTAAATTGGTTCAAAATTAATGCACACATAATTCTAAAAATTTGGTGATCACTTGATTAAACAACAAGATTAAAAAGGAACCTAAACCGGTTGTCCAAATTATCTTATTAGTCGTGATTTTCAATTACTTATTCCCTTTAAACATGCAATATGGTGATCAAAATAAATAATAGAATCAATATTAATATAAAAAAAAACCAATTTAATCATAATTCTAACAACATAAAAATCGTTAGAAAAATAATAATGATAAAAAGAGCGTAATCCTTACTTTGAATCTGTTTGTTTGCAACTACAAAATAATAAACGAGTTAATAACTTCAAGGAAATAATAAAACAATAACTAAATTAAATTAAATAAAATAAGGTTGATTTTGGGGCCAAACCCTCAAACGATTCTACCTTTCACGCCTTGGTTTAAGGACAGAACCTCGAGTAAAATATGGACTCCTTTGAGTGCTTGAAGAAAGAATGTTGAAGTGAAAAGGGTAGGCTAGTGTTTAGGTTAATAGCATAGAAGAGAGAAAATAAGAATCATAGAATTTTGGTTGCCCCGTTCATCAGAAATGAGGGGGTATTTATAGGGAAATGTGCTGAGGGAGCACACGGAACCCTAAAATGATAAAAACCCTAAAAAAGTATCTCGTGACACGGTCAGACTGTACCGTGACACGGTTAGACTGTACCGTCAGACGGTACAAGTTCCCGTGACACAGTCAGTTTTGGAGTGACGCGGTAAATTTTCAGAAAACGCGTTAAGGGTTTACGCGGAAAGGACACGAAACTTTCCGTGTCACGGTAGATCTCCCGTGTCACGGGAAGTCCCACCGTCAGGCGGGAAGAGTTCCCGTGACACGGTCAGTTCCAGTCCATTTTTCCGTCTAAATTCATTTTTAACCCTAATTTCTTTCGACTTTTTAAGTGTCGATTGATAATTTTGGGCTTTTTTCTGACTTTTATTATTCGGGCTAAAATAAGAAAATAATAAAATAAAAATAAATAAAATATTTGGGCCAAAAATAAATAATAAAATAATAAAATAAAAAGGTTTGGGCTTAAAATTAATTAACAAGCTAGGGCTAAAATTAAAACTATGCTTTTACCAAACACCAAGACTGATCCAAGGACCTTTCAAAAATATGAATTTAATAAAATACGATTTTTTAAGCACTCTCGGGATTAAATACTAAACCCGACCAATAGCGGCGATGAAAGGTTATTTATCATCGGGCTTGGTTTTGGGGAGACATTTTTAGGTGTCTACACGCGTCATTTCAATAAAAGAGTAAAACCTAGAAATATAAAAGATGGTGACTTTGTACTAAAAAAGGTTAGGGGTCCACCAACTGATCCAAGAGGGAAATTCAAACCTAATTGGATAAGTCCCTACCACGTAATTGAAATCCTATCTGGAGGAGACATCAGATTAATGGATATTGGAGGAGATGAAATTCGCCAATTAATAAACATTGATCGCCTTAAGACATATTACATATGAAATCCGGATAAAACTCGTTCACTCATACAACCATTTTTAATTAGCATTCAATTGAAAGATTCTAAGTGTTATGCATTTTACCGAATAACACGGTAAAATACATAACACTTGTGGGGGTAATTTAGAAATAATAAACCGTTCTAAGTGTTCAAATTTTTTTTCAAACATCACGAAAAAAAACTTCACACTTGGGGGGTAATAATGCAGAATTTGAAAAATATATATTTATTTCGAGACATTCATAGCACAGGTGTCGCGAGCAACAGGAAGAGTTGCGCGCGACAGGTTCGCGCAACTCCAGACGTTGCGCGCGCCACCTAATAACGAGCTGCAAACCCAAATTTTTGCGTTTGAATGAAGTTGCGATTTCTACTTACGGTAAAAAAAAGGTGTTTCTTAAATATAACATGTACTCGGAAAATAAAATGAAACTTTGATTTAATTCTTTTAAAAAAGGTTTGATTAATTTTTCATTTAATTTCTATCTAAGAGATTAAAGAAAAAACTAAAAAATACATAATAATAAAAAAATTAGAACTATGCAAAGACCTGATTTTGTAATGCGAATACGTAGGCAATCTTTATGATTCGGTCATATCGATCAAAATATAAAAATATAAAGCTCATTTTTTTTCATTCAAAATTCAAAAGAGATACATTATTGAACTTGATAATAAACGGAAAAAAAAAAAAGAAAAAAAAAAACATAATAGTGATTACACTTTATTCAAAAAAAACTAATGATAAAATTGTGTAACACTCTAAGGTTTATTTTACTATATCCTCAATTGTCACATATGATGGAGGAGTAGTTTCCATCGCAGTATTTTCAGAGGCCTTTGAGCTTTCTCCTACACTTTTCTTCTTCATCTAAACATTGTTTTCCAGTTTAGGGATTGGGGCCTTTGGAACCTATTTCCCTTTCCCTTTGACTATTCGAGTTTTCTTACGAGTATTTGATGAAGGTTCTATGATCTTCAAACCTTGTTGTGCAGGTTTGGAGGGAGCTTTAATTTTTGTTTCCTTCGAACGAGCCTTAAGAGATGAGAAGTCTAATTTTCTTCTCACTCCTTTGTTTTGGCCACTAAGAGGAGTAGTAGTGGTTGAATGCATCAAAGGTTTAGGTGGATTGCGAGCGATGGCGGCTTGAAGTTTAGATCAAGCCTTGTTTAATTCACCCTTATCCGCCACATTCATCCAAATCTTGTAAAAGGAAGATAATATGATACTCGCGGGAGGATGTTGTATTACCCACTTTGGAAGACTTGAACAATATTCCATCCAACATGCAATCCTTTCGGGTTTAAAAGTCACATCTTTAGGGGCATCACAATCTTGCGGAGGAATAAATTGCCTCATCCCGTATTGTCTCATCACCCTACAAGGAAAAATATAAGTAGTCCTAGATAGGCCTAAAAGCCTAATGTAAAGACAATTGAGACTATTCCCAATCATACTATTTATGTTCCACCAAGGAATCACAAACCGTATGTTAGGAACCCCATGACAGAAAAACGACGTCCATTCCTCTTCGTTCTTATGCTTATAAAGGAGTCGACGTCTAAGGAATGTCTTTACTCCATTAGCCTCAAGGTTTTGAGCTTGATCAACAATTCGCAAACATTATGAGCCAAATCTGAAAAAATAAATAAATAAATAAATAAATTAGTTTGCGATTTTTTTACACAAGTAGGTGGCGCGTGCAACTAACCAGTTGCGCGCACCCTCCATGCGCAACGGAGAAGATTGCGCTAGTCATGCTAGCGCAACTTCTTGACTTGCGCTGATAAGCGCCAAAAAAAACGTACGTGTAATAGGAGTGGACTTCCCGCGAAACCGTTTTCTTTAGGATCTCCTCTAAGGCGATTTAAGAACATAATGGTTTCCGCCAAAACCAAAGGAGCGGGTGAATGATATGCCTCTATTTGCTCAACTATGGACACCATTGAATAATCTCCAAATTTTTTGCCTGTCCTAAGTATACAATTAACAACAAGACAATAACATAAAGCACGAATTTTAAAGCGTTGTATAGCCATGTTGTCATGAGGGGCGACGAAGTGTTCAATAAATTGAATTGAGTTCATGCCTTCTTCAGTTCCTAGATTGGTCATATCATTCTCGGATAAACCAAAAAAAAAATTGGAATATAGGTTTGGGATCTAACAAGGTAGGCGAATAAGTCATAGGGAGAGTGTTTATAGGGAAACCTAGCTAGGCCTCGAACTCACCAGGAAGGGGGATAATTTCGTCCCCTCTAAAAAAGAAAAGATGGTGGTTAGAGTCCCAATGGTTGACTGCGGCATGAAGAAGATCAAAGTTAACCACTAATTGCATATAATTAAATAGAGGGTCCAAGTGGTAAATTTAGAAAGCTAGTAAGTCCTCGGTTGAAAGGGAAGTGACCCTTTGCTTCAAACGTTGTTCAAAGGTCTTCACCATTGTTAAAAAAAAAGGAGAATAAAAGTTTTGAGAGATTAATTCTTTTTAATTTCTTGTGTTACTAAGCGAATGAATGCGAGATGATCAAAAGCCTACACGAAATCACGTTTAAATAGACCAAAGGGGGATAAATATTCGGCAAATTAGGCTTAAATAAAAGTCCACTGACAGGTGGCGCACCCAACTCACCTGAGCGCAACAGAATTACATGCGCGCGACAGCCGCGCGTAACTAACGCAGGTGCGCGCAACTCCCTTGACGCGGCATGAAAGATGGGTTAATTTCAGTATTTTGGCTCATACAATGACGGAATCTTCACGAGATCTTAAGACGAATCATACGCTTGCCTTCTAACATTTTGTGTCCCTTTTCTTGCCTACTTTCTTATTTTCTTATTTTCTTTTTATTTTCTTTTTTCCTTAGTATTTTCCTACTTTCTTTTTTCTTTTTATTTCTCTCTATTATTTTCCTACTTCTGTATTTTCTTTTTTATTTTCTTTTCTCTTTTTCCTTCTTCTTTTTCGAGTTTGTTTATTTTTTCGAGGGGGGCAAGTCGGGAACCCTTTCCCTCCCTCGAAAATTTTGCTTTAATGTACACATGGAAACAAAAAAACAAATAATAATAATGACATATATACAAATGTGTCATATATACAAAAAATACAAAAAATAAATATATATCGGTTTCCCAAAAAATATAGTAAAATATGTACAAGAGGAATCAGGGTGCTCGACGAATACTAGACGGTTGCTGTATATATCTGTTTCCCAAAAAATATAGTAAAATACATGAAATGTAATAACTTCGTTGCCAAGAAAAAAGAAATAAAACTTATCGCGATCATCCGATGATCACGGCATGACAAAGTCATGAGGGCTCTCCGATAAGTAGCTCGGAAAGCACATAAAGTCCTCACCATGCCGTTCACGGTCTCCCGCGGAACCTGTTCCAAGAATACAAGGACAGTTAGTAAACAAATGTATATGAAACAAAAAATAAATGAATAAGTACATATACACAAAAGATATACCGACACAACCATGTAAGGTACTAACGGTATCCCCTCGAACCTCCTCAGTATCGACAAACGGAGGCGAGTCCATTAATTAGTTTATTTTATTTCCTAAATTAAACTAATATACGTATTCTAGACCCATTTCGGCAGCATAATGGCCAGCGGTAGGGAAAAACACGAAAATCGAATGCCACCCATACTTGGGGGCTACGATACCTACAATTAAACTCAGTAAATGGGGGCTTTTAACACCACAAAAGCCATCCTATACTAGTTTCAACTAAGCATTCAAGGGATTATATTCCAAAATCTCAAAGAATCAACTAATTTTAGACGAATATCAGTAATATAAAAATAATTATCGTCTACCAAACAATTTTGGAGTTCGAATATGGCGAAAATAGGCTAAGTATACACTTCGCGCCAATTTTTTCGAACTCAAAATTTTCAAAATCTTAATTATGGAAGCAAAGCTAGTTCCAATACTACAATTGTTGCATAATTAAAAAGTATAACCAAAATGGAAAAACAAAATAACAGAAAATCAAGCAAAATTCGAGTAAAATTGCAAAGAACGAACTTGAACAAAGAAATGCTCATACACGGTTCAATACTTAACCATTTTTCATGAAATTTATTGCAAAACACTCCTTAAACATAGCCTAACAATATGGAGCAAACAATTTCAAGAAAAATAAACCGAATCAAAAACCCCCAAATTCAAAATTTGGGGTTTAACGATTCAAAAATCTTTGGAATTCAGCCGGAAGAGAGCAAATTTAATTTTAGCAAAAAAACTTACATAAGATTACGGAAAATATGAATTGAGGATGAAATTTGCTTCCTTTAGCTTCAAAAATACGAAAAACTAAGCTTCCTAGAGAGAGAAGGAGTCAAAAATGGCGAAGGAAGGAGAAATGGTGAAGTGAAAAATCGAGTCTGCGATTTTTTCGAGTGCAACTTAAGATATTGCGCGTGACATACCAGCGCAACTCAGAAAGATGCACGCGCCTAGCCAGCGTAACCTTCTGAGTTTCGCGCGGATACAGGTCACTAAAAGACCGGGATCATTTTTTGAACGGTTTTTGCTCGTTATTAGACATAATGGCGCGCAAACTATCAAAATCTTTTTAATTGCTTTGCATATTGTAGTTTATTTTCTTTTTTGTTAGTTTTTTTGCGTCATATTGCATGCACACCGTGCTTTGTGCCTTCCCCAAGCATACATTTTGAACGTTTTTCGTAAGAGTGACTTAAGACGTTCCGTGGTGGTGCTTTACGTAAATGCACCCATAGACAGGTTTGTCATTTTACTTTACTAACGTTACATATGTCCAGGTTTCTTCTTTTTTCACGTCCGAAGCAAAAAGGAAGGCGTTTTTATGCAGCTTAAAAATGCAAATGGCGTATCGTACGGCGCAAAATTGTACGGCGTAGGTGTTGCATAAAATTTTACTCAGCCCAAGCTTTGCGAGATCTACCACTCGGGTCTAAAAGGTAGAAAATTACTTACCGGCGTTAGCTCAACGAGTAGACAGGCGCGCCGAACCTTCAAGAACAAGCACTTCATGAATGGATACGGTAGTTAGTACGCTTACTAACTTACCGGACAGTTAGGGTGTCGAATTCACCCCCTTTATAAAAAAGCGACAAGACGATGTCGCACCTATGTAGTCACGTGCCCCCAGTCCTGAGACACGTGTACTCTTCTTGTGGACAAAACTGATGAAAGAGTTGTTGACTTTCTTCCCTCTCACTGAATTTGGATATATGCCTCCAGTCTTGAGACATGTATTTCTATCTTGTGGACTTCCGGCTCGAATACTTGACCATTTTGGCTCGAATACCGAAAACCCCTTTTTTCATCTTTTACTTTGTTAAAGTCAGGGTAATGTTTCAAGTACATATCGAGGGACTTTAGACCAACGATGACACGATTGAGAGGAAATCCTCCCCTTTTATCCTTTTAAAAACCAATCTCTTCTCATGACCTGACATCACCCTGAATACTTTTACTTGTAAGAGCGTTCTACAATTGCAAAGGATCAATCTAGATTCTTTAGCGCGTTAAGACTAGGAAGAACTTTTTCTACCCTTAATAGCTACTTGTTTTAAAAAATTAGCGAACCAAGGATTGTTTTGACATCTTTAAAAATTACTGAAAGATTCTCTATCCTTAGAGAACTTCGCAGAATGAGTCTCGGATTTGTTTCCTTGACTACTGATATCATCGTCTATTCTAGACTCGGTCAAAGTGGGGGCTAACTGTAGACATCTACTTTTGGCCTCCTTTCTCGACAGGAAGTGCAATGACAATAAATAAAACCATCTTCATGTTGGATTAAAGTGAAGAATGCTTATGGATAACTGGTTAAGCCACAAAACACAAAAGACTAGCCCAGATTAAAGGAAAAGCCAAAACAAAGGTCAAACTAACTAAACCGGATCATAATGTGGCTTAAGCCCGTGCTTAAAGCCTAATAATGACGGATTTAGGAGCGCCTAGGTTAAAACTTAGTGTTGCCGCAGAAGAAGCCATGCACATCTCACAAAGTCGCGTTGGGCTGTCGTACGCAACTAATTCTGTTGCGCGCGACACCCAGCGCAACTTTTAGAGTTGCACTGCGGAAGGTTCAGAATTATTCGGAGTTATACGGAAAATATAAAATCGAATCTTACCATAAAGCCGCGCGCAAGACAATTAGTTGCGCTGCACATAGCAGCGCAACTCTATAACTTGCGCAAGGATGCCGCGCGCAACTTTATCTGTTGCGCGTGACACCTGCTGCGGCAGAATACTCGAAAACCTAAACCTAATCATTACCTTTAAATACGAGCTTAAACTGAGGCTTCAAGAGACAGAAATTAACCTAAAAACCCTGGCGAAATAACTTGTGAACTTGTGCAACCTAGCCCTCTTGTCCTAAACACTCACCCTTTTGATACTTAATTACTACGGTGGAGGTTTCTCAACAAGAAGGAGTCCATAAGTGTTTTAAACGGAGATCTAGCAAAGAGAAGTGGTAAATTCTCGAGCACTTAGTTAAATCACCTTTATTTTCTTGTTTAAAAGAACTTTAATTAATTAATTAGTGTTGTTTGATCACCTTTAATTGATTAATCAATTCCACAAAGTATCTTGCGTTAAATAAAGATTAGAATTAAATTAAATAATTGTTGGTTGATCACCTAAGCCAAGGCGAATCTTGTTTATTTTCTTGTCCTTTTCACGAATTAATTTAAATAAGAATAATGATATTACGATGTAATTCCTACGTGAATCAATGTTTGTAAATAAAATCAACTAACATAGTTATAGGTATCACGTTGCATATATTGTGTGGTGATGAAATTGTAAAAAAGGAAGAGCTAGAAGAGGCCGTACTAGGGCTAGGATGATGATTCCCTTCTAAAAGGAGCGTTATCTTGGTACCCTCGCTCCCGAACTCTTTTCTGGTTTATAGACCAATTTGGACATGGGTAAACTTATTATTCGTGCTAATTATTCCATGAACTCCACATGGAATAAAGGCATGAACGAGGTTTATGAGTTTTTCCTAAAACTCATTGGCGACTCCTACTTGTTTCTTACAAAAAAGTGTGATGATAGAATCAATTTTAATTCAAGGTGTCCCAAACAGTCAGGAATTCAAATCCTACTACACCCTAACAAGTGTAAAGTCCTAGGCTTTTAAGTGGCCAAGGGCATTTAAGGAGAGTACCCCTTATGATGGGTTCACCCTCCTTACACTAGGAATCAACAAAATAATTTAAGCATGATTTCTATATCAAAATATCAATAAAACAATTAAAGTACTTACTTCGATGCCTTGTAACTCTTTCTAATAACAAAATACACAAGTTAGTAACTTCAAGGAAATTAATAATACAGTAAATCTAATCAAAGAATTGTAATAAGGTTTGGGACCAAACCCTCATAAATATCAAACCTTTCACGTCTAGGGTGAAGGCAACTTCGAACTTGGCTAGATGTGTCTAGGACTAATGAGTGAGGATTTTTGAGAGAGGGAAGGTTCAGAAAAAGAATAAAGAGAGAGAAAGCTTCTAGCTATTAGAGAGAGAGAGATAATGGTTGTGAATTATTAAAAAAGGGATATACGACCCCTATTTATAAAAAAAAATAGCACGGGATCAAAGAAAGTCATATTAGGAATAAAATACCTCTTATTGCCAACGATAGGAATCTGCGCCAGGCAACAGCTCTGTCGTCTCGTGCTGATTCAAAAGTACAACACGCTTTTGTACGCGGAATCATCTTTTAAACCGGTTAACAGGTAATTCCGCATCTAAGAAGATTTTAAATCATATTTGTGACAAATAATATATTTTATTCAAAATAAAACACCCTTAAAAAATATAATTATCAATCATAATCTTATTAGAATTAAAAAGAAACTTCTCGATATTTCTAGGAGATTAAAATCAATCCTAATTACTTTAGGAATAATAATTACTAGGCCCTCCTCTAGATCATTGGGCCTAATTTAATTTAATCCATAACTTCCTCATTATTCATCGAAATTGGGCTTATAATATATAGTTGAAAAGCTCTTTTTGAGCCAAATCCAACTACACTATTGTTGGAACCTTATCATGGACCAAACTAAATAGGACATGGCTATTTTTCATAAATAGGGTAAGAAAAAGAAATATTTTCCAAAAACAAAAAGAGAAATATTTTAATAAAAACATCCTCATCACTAGACTTTCACACTTTCACTTTGTTCGATAATCAAATGACATGAAAGGTATTCATCACCGGGTTTGGTTTTGGGGAGACACATTTGGGTGTCTACAATATGACACTTGATTAATTTGCCTAATTGGTTGAGACCCATTGTAAGAAAAATAGACAAGAAAGAAAAGTATTTTCTAATCAATGCAAAGCCTTGTTAAAGGATTCAACTAATTCATAGTATGACTATGACTACGATGAAACCTTTACATTAGTCATGTTGCAAAGATCTATTAAAGATATTTTAGTGATTTCTACCTTATGATATTTGGTAGATGGATTTCAAAACACTTTCTTGAAATTGTTCTTGAAAGAAGATTGGTATATGATACAATCAGAATGATTTTGAAAATCCAGTAATTATAAGGATGCATAAAAGATCCTTAAATGGATTAAAGTAAGCATCATGGAGTTAGTGTTCTTAATTTTTGTGAGTTAATCAAATTTGTTTAATGTTCTTATAAATGGAGGTGTTATGTATACAAGATCTTTAGTGGAAGCTATAAAGTCTTCTTTATCTAGTATAAATAGAAATTATTCATTACTTGAAGAGTCAAGTAATGGCCAATGCATTTTATATGAAAAACCTTGAAGAGGATGATAAGTACATTTGGGATTAAAGATTTATAAAGATAGGTCTCGAAGGATGTTTAACCATTATTGAGAAACTTATATTTATAAGATTTTTATAAGGTTTTACATTATATTAAAAAGAGTTTCAATCCCATATAACATGGGACAAAGCTTAACAAGTTTCAATGGTTTGAGAAAGGTTGATGAAATTAAGGTTTTGAGTGATGTTCCGTATACAGTTTGCAAAGGATGCATCATACATGTCATGGAAAATACTCGTTTATTTGATTCATGTATTTTAAGAATTAGAAATGATAGATTTCTATCGAAATACAATGTAACGTTGGAATACAAATTAGAAATTCCTAATTTCATTCCTTGAGAAAGGACGAAGGAAGATTCTTAGTGTATGGAGATGGATATTATTATAAAATTTAGAAATTGCAAAATACATATTTATGAGAATGTCTCATGAATTGTACTTTTTAATAAACCCCTTCCATTATCAAGGTATGAGAGTCATACTAAGGTTATTGGATTGAGGCAAGTTATGTAATTTAAGCTATATATGTTTTGAGAAAACATACTACATAAGTAATACATTAACTTGTTTATGTTTATCAATTTAAACAAAACTTCAATCTTATTTAATCATGGTTTTGATATTAAATGAAATGTCCAAAATAATTATGAATTGATGGGCTCATCAGGTTGATGACCTGGTGAATGAAACCTCACAGGTGAACTAAATTCATATATTATTTAAGTTCCTAGTTCAAAGTCATTAAAGTGGACATAAATGATTTAAATAAATGGACTAGCATGTAAGATTTATTGGATACCGCACTTTCATGGGCTATAGGAGCGTAGTGATGCTCGGTCAATCACATGGATATGCATGAATGATGCATGATCGAACTATAGACCTACTTTAAAGTTCAAGTATAGAGCTTCTGGATATATTAATGGATTCCTTTGACATGAGTGGAACACTGATTCCATACAATGATTGATTTAATTGTAGTACATTCAAACGTCTGCCCGTAACTAAAGATTATGAAGGATGTTTCCCGATTGCTTTAAGAGTTGATTGGGAGCTTTGGTAGCCAGAAGATTGGATTAAGTCTACCTAATTCGGAATGTGTCTTGGACCCTTGAAATGGGAGAATTCAGAAAATGCATGGCCGTGCTCGAATTCGATTACATATTAATAATTTATTTTAAAATTCTAACTCAAATTTTAAGAAAAGATTTGTAGATTAATATGATCTTAACATGAGATGCAATCATATCATCAAATCGACACACATTGACTTAAGGAATTTGAATATTGCACACTTGTCTCTGGAAAGTGGGATAGTGAAAGAATTATGTCTTCGATTAGTACAATTACCAGATATATCAAGGATCATTATTATTGAGATAATAAGCTCGTTATTTTGGGTTGTCATTTTCTGATCCTAGATATGATAAATTATCTTTGAGCTAGTCAAATAGTCTAAATCCCAATATAATAGATCATATGAGGTCACACAACAAAGGTATTGGATTAAACAAGTAAGAGGCCTATTAATGGGCCTCATAAGGTAATGACAACTATGTGAGTTTGAAGGCTAGTGTGTAGATTGGATTGGATTAAGAGTTTGGGCTTCACATGGACTCTAGTTATATATGTGATATATATATACAGAGTCCTTGCCTATGTTTGTAACAAGTCACAATTAACAGACAGTGAATTGTGAAGAACGCAACCAAAACTCATTAACCCTAATCTCTTTCTCTCACACACACCTTTCCTCTCTCTTCTCCTCCCTCATGTCCGTACGGTACGGATGTCACAAGGTGGTGGCCGGTGGTGGTGTGGTGGTTCGTGGCTCACTCATTCCTCTCCTCTATGTTGAAGGTTGATTGAAGCGTTTAATCACGACTAACTAACATTAGTGGAGGTTTATTTTGTGCCCGTGGACCAAGTAGAGGAATCACGCTTGGTGTTCTTTATCTCCCATTATAAGCGTCGCTCCAAGTGCGTCTACGTTAAAGCATGTGGTGAATATGCTTGGCACTCATAAGAAGTGGGAATAGACATAATACGATTTGGGACAAAGCAAAGTAGGGAACCGTCAACAAGTTTTTTAGGAACTTGTAAACCGTTCACGGATCATAAAAGGCAACCACGAATAAGGGACAACGATAGGCAATAACGATTGACCCGCGAAGGTTACACTCCATTCATAATCCATGAGATTACTAACTCCATATGGTTCGGAACCACAAAAGGAGGATCAGGGATGATGGAACGAAGTGAGTCGTAGAGTCACATTCGCCTGTATTGGCCTCTACTCGATTCTCATAGTGAAAAATGATTCCTGCGATCTCAAAGGCATACAAACAAAAATTTCAATTTGCTCCAATCTATTATTAAGCTAAATTGGTTTAATATTAATGCAACACATAATTCTAAAAAATTAGTGATCACTTGAATTAATAACAAGATTAAAAAGAAACCTAAACCGGCTGTCCAAATTATCTTAATAGGCGTGATTTTCAATTACATATTCCCTTTAAACATGCAATATGGTGATCATAATAATAATAGAACAAACATTAATATTGGAAGCACTTCAACAATAAATTGTTTGTCAAATCAAATATAAAATGACCTAATCATGATACTAGCAATATTAAAATAAAATAAGTAATTAAATTAATTAATTACTCCCATTCCGCGCGTTACTTTGAATTGCTACATCATGAATAAACCGTTAATAACTTCAATAAAAATATAAACGAAAAGAAAATTAAATTAAATAAATGTAGATTTGATTTGGTCCAAACCCTCGGTTATTTGTACCTTTCACACCTTGGTCTAAGGACGGAACCTCGGGTGTCGTATAGACTCCTTGGAATGCTTAAGGGAAGAATGGTGTAATTAGGAATATAGGTTTAAGGCTTAGAATATGAGAGAGAGAGAAGAGAATAATTTTTGGTGTAAAAGAGAGGAAGAGAGAAGGATTTGATGCCCCAAACTACAGAAAGGAGGGGAACACATGGAACCCTTAAAAAATAAAAACCCTAAAAAATAAAACCACGACACGGCAGAAAACACCGTGACACGGTGCCAGGCACCATCAGACGGGGCACACTCCCGTGACACGGTGGAAAACAGTGCGACGTGGGAAACATTTTACCTACGGGAAGTGAAAACGTGTGAAGGGTTTATGCGGAAAAGACATGAGAAAATTATGTGACATGGAAGTGTCCACCGTGGCACAGTATAGTACACCGTGTCACGGTATGGGAAAACGCGGAATTACACGAAAAAAGCACCTTGACACGGTGAGAAATGTCGTGTAACGGCAGCAGGTACTGTGTCACGGCAACAGGTACCTTGCCACGGTGGAATTTGACGCAAAAAAGCTTTAAAAGTAGCACCATGACACGATGTAAAGTACCGTGTCACGGCACCAAGCACCGTCAGACGGGGCACACTCTCGTGACACTGTGCTTTTGCATTTTGCACGGTGATTCCAGCTTTTTACTCTTTTTTAAAATCATCATAACTTTTGATCCGTAACTTGAAATAAGGCATATAATATATCATTGGAAATCTTATCAAGTATAATTTCCAACCCAATTAAAATCAGGTCAAAATAGTTTGCTGATTTTATGATATGGCCATTTTAGTGGAAGGGTGTCGATTTTGAGCCGAGTTTAGTGTTTTGCTCATATCGTTTTCATTATAGCTCGGAATTAGGCTTATGATATATGGTTGGAAAGCTTATTTCAAGGCATATCAAAAAAATTAATAATTAGATGAAAATTATATAGCCATAAAATCAGTTCAGCTCGGTTTTGTGATGTGGATACGAAAAGTGGAAAATAGGTTATGGTTTAGGGAAATGAGCTAGGAAGTGGATTGGTTTATAAAATGTATTGGATAGAACATGTATATAAGCACTCCAAAGATTAAATACTCAACCCGACCAATAATGGTGGTGAAAGGTGTTCATCATCGGGTTTGGTTTTGGGGAGACATTTTTAGGTGTCTACACCCGTTGTTCTTGCTTGATCACACATGAAATCACGCTTCAAAGGTACATTTATATGTTCTTTATGTGTTATGAAATGATCTTGATTATTAGATGCTTATGAATCTGATTCATGAAATTCCGCTTAGAGTATCTAAAGTTCTACAATAAGTTCACCTTGTCTAAGAATCTGACCTATTATGCAAAGGCTTGACAGAGTTTGGATTAACAATGAGTGTATCCGAGCTTTCCCCCAAACTAATGTCCTACAACTTATTAGAGAAACTTCTAATCACTGCCCTATCCTTTTGTGCACTAACCCAATTACAATACCCTAACTTATACCCAAAAAATTCAAGATGGAATCCTTGTGGTACTTTCACCACGGCTTTAAAAACTTTGTGGACCTAAATTGGAACAAACTCCCTAGTACCCTCTTTGACAAGATAGGTTCTATAACTCCTTTAATCATATCTTGGACTGATGATAATGATCCTAATTATAGGTACCTAAAAAGAGTGTCAAAAACTCTTGGTTCTCCATCCCATCATTTTCCTAAATCAGAGTAGTTTCTTACCTGGCAAAGGGAGTGAGAATAACTACATAGCTGCCTCTGAAATCCTACACTCTAAGAAGAAAAAAAGTGACCAAAAAGCTTGGTTCACTTTTACAATTGATCTAGAAAAGACCTATGATAGGTCAGGATGAGATTTCATCCAATTTTGCCTTACTAGAACTAGGTTTTATTCTAACTCTATTCAACTCATCATGCATTGCATCCCTAACCCTATGTTTCATGTCAAAGTTAATGGTGTCAACCCTAATAACTTTAATGCCTCTAGAGGCATAAGGCAAGGACACCCTATCTCTCATTAAATCTTCATCATCTGCATGAATAATTTATCTTTCCTCATTAAATCTACCTATCAAGAGGGGTCTTGGAGACCTTTTAGAATAAGGAAGAACAACACTCCATGTTTGCTGATGACCTCCTCCTATTTGAAAAGGCATCCCCCTCTACCCTTATTAGTGTCCAAACTACTTTGTCCAAATTCTGGGATGTATTTGGTCAGTGCATGAACCCTGCCAAAAGTAAGCTATACTTCTCCAAAAATGCTTCCTCTTTCATCAAACACCTCTTCTGCTCTTCCCTTAGCATTAATGAGAGCCATAACTTAGGTCATGTAGGGAATATTTCAAGCATCCCACATTTGAGCCCCACTGTGATCGTACACTTAATTATGGTGGCGTCTAAAGGGAAAGAAGCTAGAGCAAATGAGTCACCAACAAGTTTTAGGAACTTGTAAACTGTTCACAGGGTGAACGTTACCCCCTTTCACGATCCATAAGATCGCTAACTCCATAGTGGTCCTGAACCATGATAGGATATTCGGGGATGAAAGTACAAATCCAACCTAAAAGAGATTGAACCTGCCATAAATAGGCCTCTACTTTATTCTTCTCATATTCATGTGCGCTTTCTGACTAACATACAATCAATATATTAATCCTAAACCTGTTTAATCTATGTTGGTTGAATATTAATGCATAAACAAATTTATTATTGGCGATCACTTGAATTATAAACTCACATTAGCCTAAATAAAATTATTAATTATCTTATTAAGCGTGATTACAAGTACAAATTTGCTTTAAACCTACAAGAAAGGGCGTGATCAAGCAATAACATAATAATATATCAAGTAACATAATAACAACAATCATCATCATCATAATGATCTCAATCTCATCAAAGAATAATAACATTAGCAAGATCCTTGGCATGATACTAACAAGATAAATAACAAATCCAAGCATGTCACTAAGCAATAAAGATCAAAGCTTTAACCCTAACATGATACTAACATGATAGAAGAAAATAGGAAGCAACCTAAACATGATATACTAGAAAGACATAAAAGTATCCTAACATGATACTAAGAATTAAAATAATATAAACATGCTTTATAAAAATATGGAGCAATTAAAACAACTTATTTTGTTGCCTCGTATCTCTTTCTAATAACAAAAGACACATGTCAGTAACTTTAAGGAAAATATTAAATCAAACAATTAATTTAAATAATTGAAATAGGGATTTGGAACCAAACTCTCAGAAATTATCAACCTTTCACGTCTAGGGCGAAGGCAACTTCGATCTTAGCTAAGTGTCTAAGACTCGTGAAGAAGGAATGTACTTGTAAAAAGGCTAGGCTAGAAAGCATGAGGGAGAAATAATAAGCTATTACGTAAGAGAGAGTAGTGAGTTAGAATTGTTGATGATCATCAATAAATTAAAATAGGGAAATACAACCCTATTTATAAGGTAAAAGGTCCTTAAACGATCAGAAAAAGATCGAATTTCATTCAGAGTAAAACTGCTCCCATCGCTGCGCGACAGTGTCTATCGCGGCGTGACAGCTCCATCGCGATGCAATGGCCCTGTCGTTTCGCGATGGTTCCCGTGTTAACTCAAAGCCGTACAAAGTCTTTAATCTAATTAAATTAGACTAATTAATGTCTGTACTTATATTTTAAAATCAGATTTAATTCTTTTCAAAGCACTTGTCTTATTCAAATAAAATTCTTTATTTTCTAAAAGATATAATTATTAATCCTAATCCCACTAGAATTCAAAATAACTTTCTAGATTATTTTAGAAAATTAAAATCAATCCTAATAATTTTAGGATTATTAATTAATGGGCTCTCCACTTGATCATTGGGCCGTATAAAACCATTTCAAGCCCAATTTAGTATTTTGGCCATAACTTTCTCTACAAATTTTTACCTACAGCCCCCCCCCACCCTCCGCCCGTGCCTCGCCCCCGCCCTTTTCATTTATGCATTTTCTGTTAATTTTTATAACATGTTGATTTCTATATTGGTAAATGTTCATTTATATTTCATTAGATGTTCATTTTTACAACATGGATTTTTTGTTCATTAAATTAATATATTTTTTTGAATTAAATTTTAAGAATTTTTTATAATTAAAAATGAGGAAAAAATTTATTTATAAGGATTATTGCGTTCAAATCGTTTTTACTATAAGAAGTATTGCATCATCTAATGTTCATTTTTATTTATTCATGATTCAACAAATGTTCATTTTCGTATCATTGGATGTTCATTTCAAAAGCAATGTGTAAGCTTCACAATGCAAATGCATAGGTCTTAGAGTTGTAATTATATAACTAAAACGTTGTTAAAATATAATTTTAATACAGAATTTAATATATATATATATCCTCCTTGTTGCATCTCTAAGCATATAATTGTGTGGTTTTTCATAAAAAATACAATATGAGCACAATGTATATGTCGCCTTCAACTTTCTTACTTAATTATTCTGTACAATAAGAGATCAATCAAGTTTTTAAAAAAGATAATAATAATAACAACACATTTTTACAAAAGTATGTGAAATTTAAGAATTCAAAATTGAACATTTATGCATGAATAACAATTACGAATTCAGAAATGAACATACTATAAAGATATAAACATCTTTCAATATGAGAATGAAAACGTAAAAACTAAATGAACATGCATATATTAAATTCTATTTGAACGTTTATTTAATTATATGAAAAAGAACATATATCAAAATCCAACTGAATATCTATAATTATGTGAATGACCATTAATAAAAATTTAATATGTCAAAATACAACTTGACATGTATTGATATAATATATGGATGAAATACCATAAGATTATATAACATTTTAAATAAAAATTACCAAACATCAATGATGAATGAACAATATGTTTAGAACATTTTTTAACATATGAATGAATATGCATTAATATATATGTGTGAATATACACATATCCAAATGAACATCTACATATCAAATTCGAATAAACATTTATCAAATGTATGTAGTATAATATTCAAATGACGCTTATAAGCACATATTAACTTAATATGAAGTGGAACATGTATTATTATAGTATGTGTGGATATTTTCAATATGAGAATGAACATATAGGTATTTAAATCCAAATGAACATTTGTTTAAATAACAGTATACATTCATTAATATGTAAGTGATCATAAACAAATTAAAACCAGGGGTAATATATTTTCAAGACTGAACTCTAGTAGAACTAAGATAAATTAAGAACGTAAATGGTCATACACTAATATCATAATGATCATATATCAAAATGAAAATGCACATTTACCTAAAAGTCATTTTCAATATAAACTAATAATTTAAATGTGAGTAATTGTACGAAAACTCAACTAATAATTAAGAAAATTAGCACAATTATATTCTATACTTAATTTTCAATGGCAAACAATTTTTTAAGTCCTTATGATTTTTATAAATATAAATGTATAACTACAAACATGTATATTTTGAAAATAAAAAATCAGCAAGACAACTACAAAAATGTACAACTACAAACAGGTAAATAAAAACATTTAGTAAGTTATAAATGATCATTATACCTTGGAATTCGAGACATTTCATTTTCAGCAGGACCACTCGACATAATTATATCTTTTAGAAGTTGAGGATCAATAATCACAAGAGATTTAGGTTGGATTTTTTTTGTAATATATCCACTCGTTTTTTAATAGGAATATCGTCATCTCTGTTTTGCATATTTTAAATTTTATTTTTTTCATTTTTGAAAATTAAACTAAATTGATAAATAAACAACATCACATTAAGTAAATAGTGCTTACAAAACTTTAGATCTTCTTTGTTGCTTTCTGGAATTTCCTTCTATGTCTTCAAAAGAAATTAAATTCTTTACTTGTTTTTTAACAATGTATTGTAATTACTACTTTGTTTACAAGATTTTAATTGAACAATATTTTGCACTTAATTAGTTAAGATGAGCAAAAATCGTTTTGTTTAACTATAAAAATGCACAAATTAACTTACAATTTTATTTTATTTTTGGAGATTTTTCTTTTGCTAGTGCAATTTCTTCTCGTATATCACTTGTTGTTGTTGAAGTTGTAATAAATTTGCAGATTTTTTCCAGATTTGTGCAATTTGGAAAGGTTTTATGAGAGAGAAAATGACAATGAAGAACAATGTAAAAACTATAAAGTGATAGCTTTTATTATTTTCATTTTTTTGTTTATACATATGTGGTAAGGGAGTTAACCGTGGTTAGTTGGAAGTTAATGTGGTAACTCTTACTGATGCAGTTAGTGGGGTTTAGGGCTAGTCTGGTAATTTTTGGAGGGGGAAGGGGGAGTAGGGTAGCATTGCCTATAAGGGGTTGTAGGCATTAGGAATTATAACTTCCTTATCATCATTCATCGGAATTGGACTAATAATATATCGTTGGAAAGCTCTTTTCGAGCTCAATTCAACTACACTATTATTGGACCTTTATCATGGACAAAACTAAAGTGGAATGGACATTTCTATAACTAGAGTAAGAAAAGAAATATTTTTGAAAACAAAAAGAAGTATTTTTATTAAAGCTAGTATATCAGTGCTCATCAATTCCACTCTTGCTGCCATTCCTACTTACACCATGAAGATTATCACGCTCCGAAAAAAAATTATCTGTTATCATTGACCAAATTTGTAACAAATTTTTCTAGGGTTCCTCCCGTGAAAAAAAAAAAAAAAAAAAAAAAAAAAAAAAAATAAAAACCCTGCTTGCTTGGAATAAAATATGTTGTCCCAAATATATGGGGGGGGTATGGGTTTTAGACTTAATCATTTGCAAAATCTTGTGTCCATGGCAAAGATTGGCTGGAAAATGCAAAACTCCACCAATCTCTCAGCCACTCTGCTTAGAGAGAAGTAATGTGCCAGACAAACCACTACAGCTTTCAAGAAAGGATCCCATATATGACAGCACATTAGAAAAGGTTAGGACTTTATAACCTCTTTCTCTAAATGGGTCTTTGGAGGAGGAAACCAATGCTCACTCTGGTGGGACAAATATCAGGCCTAGGGAGTCTTAGATCTCTAATTTTGGGACCTCTTAAGGAGGAAGATGACTCCATAACTGTTAATTCCATCATCGTCGATGAGAATTTTAATCGGTCAAGTCTTCATGGCCTCCCTCTAAATATCTCAAATCACATCCATAGTTTGGTCCTCCCTTGCTATGGGGATGACAAGATCTTCTTTGCCTTAGGCAAAGATGATTTTTTTTAATGCCAAAACAGCCTATCTGAGGATGTGGTAGAATCAGAATGACCACACATCCATGCCCATATTTGCCAAGCTTTGGCAATTTCACGTTCCCCTTTCAGTCAAAATTTGCCTTTGGTTAGGCTTTTGGAATAGGTTACCTATTGCAGACCACCTCCATTTTAGGCATGTCATAACCTCTAGATATTGCATCGTCTTTCCAGATACCCCAAAACCATGTATCATGTTCATAGGGATTGTGACAGAGCTAAGGAGCTCTGGAATCTAGTCCAACCTCCTGATACCACCCAGGCCATAGATACTATTGATTGTTTGTGCACTAAACTTCAGTTCACCACTGACCACACCTTCTTGAATTTACCTTGGAACCAAACCTTGCTAACTAGGAGAATTTGGTTAAGAAGGAATGAAAGGGTCGTTAATAGTAAATCTACCCCTATCCTTAACCATGTGATTGCTGCAAAATCTAGGGCTACTCCGCTATCCTTTCTTGGCCTTGAATCTGCAACATCTAACAATAATACCATCACTAGCCCAAACATTTATTTTAACTTGGGGCCTAGCCTACACATAATAATTGATCTTCTTTTAAGGAACAGAGTTTTTCCACTAGCATTGCTTGTAATTGCAAGGACCAACATCAAAATTAGGTTAAAGGCATTGCATTACACACTTGGGTAAACTCAGCCTTAATGGCAGAAACAATGCAAATCTCTGCTGGTATTGCCTAGGCCATCAAAGAAGGCTGGGACGGAGGGAGTTCACATAATATTTGATTGTTAGAGGGCAGTAAATGGAGTAAATCAGCAAAATAAGGCCATTAATTAAATGGGGAACCATTATCTATTTTGTAGGGACGTGATAAGCAAGATACCAAGGGAAAGCTGTTCAAAGGGCCTAGAAACCAAGTCAAGGAAAAAAATGTGATAGCCAAGCAAGCTATGCTGCAACTAACACTCTCCTCTAGGAATGGTTAGAAATTTAATTTCATAACATTTTGAAAATTTGTGTGCTTTGCTTCATGCTTGTGATTATTGTAATAGCAATACTATTGTATTTGGCCGCAAACTTATCATTAGTGGTATCCAAGTATGTACTTTGGGTGGTAACACATCATTTTTGAACTCACCTTAGCTGAAGTGTTGTACTTAGGCTGAGGCCTGTGAACTATATGACTGTTATAGTTATTTAATCTAGTTTTCTTACTACCAAAAAAAAAAAAAAAAAAAAAAAAAAAAAAAACTAACTCTTTTAGTTGATGTAATCATTTTTAATTATTTTACATAGAAAATCACAAGAAATTAATTATCAATTTAGGATGAAGTTGTTCGATCATACCTTTGCCTGAACGAAGAACACCAAAATTCTAATCGAAAAAAAAAAGCAAAGAAGAAATCTGGATATGTTATTGTAGAGCTTGTTTAAAGGGAGTCCCGTTATGCAAGAACAATTGCATAACGAGGAGTGAGAGTGTAATTGCACGTAATTTATAGTACTTGATTTTAGAATAGTACCATTGAGTGATCAATAGTATCTTTGGGGGATCAAATAGTTCCATTGAATATTCCAGTGATGTTATGTATGCATTCAGTGGTACTAACTACGTGCATATATAGTATCACTAAATAATTAATGGTAGTATATAAATTTTCAGTGGTACAATTAGAAGTGGTCCTACACATTTTTCTCTTTCTTCCTTTCTCTCTTTTTCATGCGACCTTTAATATTTTAGTATTTGTTATGCATTTGCAAATGCATAACAACACTATATTAGTATTTCCTCGTCATTGTAGATATTAATCGGTCCTTATTAGCTTCGAATTTCTGAGCAAAAAACTTAGGGTTTGTAGCAATTAAGAATTCAGTGAGAATCATTCTCAATAAAATATGGGCGCATGAGTGATGGAACGTGAGGGGTTTGATCAAAATGGGGTTTTATTTGTATTTTCTATCCTTTAATTTTTAAGTAGTAATTAACTAAGTTGGGCGGTTATCTTAACCACAAGTTAATTACCTTTAACAAAACAGCTTATGAAAGACGTATATAAAACAATACATAATATTTATGGGCACCGTGTAAAAGTTTGGATTTAGAAGAGCACAACATAAAAAACGCAATAGTTTGGGAGTACATGTAGAAAACCCTTTTTTTTTATTTATACTATGTACGTTTTTGGTAACTTTTGAACATATTGGTGTAACTTTCTTTTATTTTAAGAGTACATACAATAACTATTGCCGTTCAAAAAAAACCAATACCTATTATGGGGCCGATTTTTTTTAAAAAAAAAAATATTTGTAATTAAAGATATAATTAATAATACAAGACGTGCACTCATAAACTTGGAACTACTTTCCTCCAAAAAAATAAAAAATAAAAAAAAAAACTTGGAACTACTAACATTGCTATTAATAGAAAGGTATATCCTGATAACTAAACCATCATAAAGCTGTTAAAGCTACACCACCATTTAACCATCAAACCTTCCAAAAAAAAATATTGTACAAAAAATATTATAGAGCTAATGGATCCAACCATATACGCCGAAGAAGAAGCAAAAGAGCAACTACTAGAAGCATAAGCTCATATATGGAGTCATGTCTTCTACTTTCTTAAATCCATGGCCTTAAAATGTGCCATTGAACTAGGCATTCCAGACACCATTCATAAACATGCCAAACCAATGACTCTTAAAGAGCTAGCCAATTCACTTCCTATCCTCCCTAACAAAATTACCTCTCTTTTGCGCTTAATGCACCTTCTTGTATCCTCCAAATTCTTCTCTAAGAAAACTTTAACCAACGGCGAAGAAGGATTTGTTCTTACATTGAGCTCCCAACTTCTGTTGAAAGATCACCCTCTATCGCAAACTCCCTTTGCTCTTACAGTACTATCCTTACTAACTGAACCATCATCTAACTAGTTGGTTTCAAAATGACGTTGAATCTGAATCTCCTTTCCAAATTGCTCAAGGAATGACGTTTTGGGAAAAAGCTTTACATGAGCCAAAGTTCAACGAGTTGTTTAATCATGCTATGGAATGTGACTCTCGATTCGTTACGAGCTTATTGGTGACAAACAAACAATTCAAGGGATTACTTGACGGAGTTAATTCATTGGTTGACGTTGGCGGCGGCAATGGGATGACTGCTAAGGCCATATCCGAGGCCTATCCATCGTTGGTATGTACTGTACTTGACCAGCCGCAAGTGGTTGAGGGATTACAAGGAAATGATAATAGCAACGTGGTGTATGTGGCTGGTGACATGTTTATGAACGTCCCTTTTGCTGATGTTGTCTTACTTAAGGTGAGGTGCTAGTTGTCTTATTACATCTTTCTTTTAATTTGTTTAGAGTTTGGACTAAATGAAACTAAAGTCTATATGATCAAGAGGTTACACAAATAAAAAAATATCCATTATTAATATTTTTAAACCTCAAATTGGTAGAATAATTAAATAGTATACAATCTTAAAAAGTATCCCAAGACAATTGTTACTTTCAGATTCATCTATTAACTATTTCTAGAACAAAACGTTGCTGATGTAATTATTGTCCACATGTCACTCTCATAATAAAAAATTACCCGCTTAAATGCAAGGATGATGTCATTTTTTTTTTTTGGAGCTATCATATTTAATTATTTTGAAATTTGAATATTATAAGCTTTTACATTACAACTACAACCTATCAATTTATCCTTAAAAAATGAAATAATTTTAAGTAACACTCTAATAAATAGACTCCTACATTGAAATATGTATTAGGCGAACTTTAATAGGTATTATATCTTAATTTTGATGAAGATCTAAAATTTGAAAAGGGCACACACACACACACACACACACACACACCCACACACACACACACACATATATACAAGGTGGATAACTCTTATTTATACTTATCCATTTTTTTTTAAATGTACAAATTATAAATAACGTTTTATATTAATTGTGCATCACAGGGATTCTAATCTAGTATTGGTATAATACTTAACCAATGTGAAATCTTAAAGTACCAATTGACACTTATTACTCCCTCCGTATTTTAATAAGTGTTACACTTACCAAATCTGACCGCGTTAATAAGTGTTACACTTCCTTTTTTGGCAAAAAGATGTAATAAAATATTATATCTCTCTCCTCTCATGGTCCCCACCCAAACCTTCTACTACTTTTTTTATTATATTTTTCCTCTCACATTCATTACTTTTCAATAAACTATTAACTCCACTATCTTTCTTTTACAATTTTTTAATACTCCTACTACCCCACTTACCTATTATTTTATTTAAGTAAATTAAATTGCCTAAACCTATGTGTCAGTCAAACTGTAACACTTAAAAAAAACACAGAGAGAGTATTATCTTTAACGTGTAATTCTTTTATCCCTAACCACATTATAATGGCTACACTTACACCTTTTTTATTATTATTATTTTTTTTTTTTTTTGAAATTTAATTTAACATAATTATTAGTAGGAAAATTAGAAAAAATAATCCTAACTTTCATCAATTTTTGTAGAATAATCCCAACTTTGGATTATTTTTGAATAATCAAAATTTTGAGGGGCGGGATCGTCTTTTTCTTCACCCAAACCAGCCAACGAAACTCAATGACCTATTATAATAGGTTATGTGCCATGTGTCAAGCTGCAATTGGTCCCAAAAAAAAATTGTTAAAAAAACCTAGAAAACCCTTATTCCCCTATCTGACCACCGTAGCCCCCACCACCACAACCACCTGCCACCGCTAGCCGCGCCATCCCTTCCCTTCCCTTGCCCAAACAACGCGCCAGTTTCCCATCTGTGTCGGTGTTTGACTCACCCCCACCCCCCAATCCCCTCCTTTTCCATTCAGAACCTCTCCCTCACTCCCGAAAACCCCAAACAACCACTTCCTCACCGTCAAAAATTCCAACGACTTGGGTTTACGATGGTGGGGGAAGGGTGTTTAGGGGTTTTCGAGAGTTGAGGAGAGTTTTGAATGGTGGTGGCTGGAAAAGGAGTTTTGAATGGTGGTGGTGGTGGCTGGAAAAGGAGTTTTGAATGGTGGTGGCGGCTAAAAAGGAGGGGAGGAAGGTGGGTCGCATCACCAGCGTTGGGGGAAGGAGCAAACCGGTGCAGGGGAGGGGGAGTAGCAGCAGCCGCCAGAGATAAGGTTGTGGGTGGCCGGATTTGGGGTTTAGCTGGTTTTTTTATATATATATATTTTTTAACCAATTAACGCGTGGCACGTGTCACTTTTATTATTAAAAAAATAATAAAAAAAAAAACTCATTTAGCCAGTAACCGGCATTTGGGATTTAAGAAAAAGAAGACCCCTAAAATTCGGATTGTTCCAGAATAATTGAAAATTTGAAAATTCTACGAAAGTTGATGAAATTTGGAATTATTGTTTCTAATTTTTCCTATTAGTTATTTGCTATTCCTTTCAATTGAAAATTGCATTCTTATACTCCCCTAGTCTTATATAATAGTATACTAGATGAAGCCTGTGCGATGCACGGTTTGTTTGATTTTTTTTAAAATAATGTTTTTTTTTTTTTTTTTTTTTTTTTTTTTTTTTTATTATTATTTATGAGCCTAAAATTTGTTATATATTTAGATAAAATTCCTAAAATTAAAAGATAATATATAACATTTAATTAATTTAAACTTAAAAATCTCATTCGCCAATTTTGCTTACATGGCATTTAAATTAGTTAATTCTAAAAGAAATTAATAATCTCTTATTTAATTGGCTACAACTAAGATTTATAATCTTACATGGCGCGCTGAGAAAATTAGATCCTACGTGGCTTTCTAAAAATTCGGGAAAAAACTCCCCTTTATATATATATATTAGATTATGTTAATTTCATTTTTGGTGTAGGTTTTTGTAGGGAATAATTTAAATCCTTTAAAATCTCACTAGCCTGAACCCCACTGTGATCATACAGTAAAGTACGGTGGCGTCCAAAAGGAAAGAAGATAGAGCAAAAGAGTCGCCAACAAGTTTTTAAGGAACTTGTAAACCGCTCATGAGGTGAAGGATACACCCCTTAACGATCCAAGAGATCGTCAACTCCATAAGGTCATCAACCAAATAAGGGCTCGGGGATGAAGGTACAAATCAAACCTAAAGGAGATTGAACCTGCCCTAATAATAAGCCTCTACTTTATTCTAATCGTATTCATGTGCGCTTTCTGACTAACATACAATCAATAGGATTAACCCTAAACCTGTTTATCTTTGTTGGTTGAATATTAATGCACAAATAAACTATTATTGGCGATCACTTGAATTATAATCATAATTAACCCTAACAAGATTATTAATATCTTATTAAGCGCGATTACAAGTACAAATTCCCTTAAAACATGCAATAAAGGTGATCAAGCAATAACAATATACAATATAATGCATATCAAGCAACATAATAAATAATCAACATCATTAATAATAATAACATCAATCATAATCATATTAAAGCATAGCAAGATCCTAGGCATGATACTAACAAGATTAATAACAAACCTTTTACGTCTAGGGCGAAGGCAACTTCGAATATGGCTAGGTGTTTCAAGATCTTGTGAACGCGGAATTTTGTATGAAAAAGCAAGAAAGAATTTTTATTCTAAAGAATTAAAGAAAGAAGAGAATGCTAAAGAATGAATATGAACGAAAATTGACGAATGAATGAATGAAAAGAATTGATGAATGATTTGTGAATAAAGAGAGTTGATGATCGATGATGCTTGTTGATGAATGAAAACGGAGTTTTTGATACGATATTTATAGAGAAAATCATCCAAAAAAGATAATTTAACAAAACAGAGTCTGAAGATCGCAAAAACACATTGGCGCCAGCCCTGGCTAATTGGCGCCAGCACCAGTGGCTAGCGCCAGGCGCCAATGGCTAGCCCCTGGCGCCAATCCTGGTTCCAGGCACCAAGGCCTGGGGTTGGACGCCAAAGCGGTTTTCAACGCGTTTTCGAAAATCTGATAAATTTCCCGTACTGGAAGATAAAATAATATAATTTCAATCGAAAATGCTATTTGATCTTGATTAAAACTCTGAAGAGTCCTAATTGAATCATGAATGGTAAAAAACCTTCTAGAATGTTCTAGAAGACTAAAACCATTCCTAATTGCATTAAGAATGATAAATTATATTAGGCCCTCCCCTAGATCATTAGGCCGTACTTAAAGCTCAAACCGGGCCCAGTTTAGTAAATTGGCCATAACTTCCTCAATATTCATCGGAATTGGGCTTATAATATATCGTTGGAAAGTTCTTTGCAAGCCCCATCCAAGTACACCACTATTGGACCCATATCATGGACCAACCAAACTGGATTAGCTGTTTTTTTAAAATAAAGTTTTCAAAAACAGGGAGTAGAGAAAAGAAATAAAACTTTCTGCAACACTAGACCTTTCCACACTTCGTTTCATTCGATTATGATTCGACGTGAAAGGCATTCATCACTGAGTTTGGTTTTGGGGAGACACAAATGGGTGTCTACAGAAGCCCCCACTTTGACTGAGTTTGGAGAAACGCAAGTTTCGAAAACGAAAGTCAAAGTATCGATAGGGACGAAGAATGATTCAGAACGTTCTGCGATCCTATATCAATCTTGTAACGCCGATACCTGCAAAACTAGCATTAGTTAAACAGATAAAAGAGTTAAGAAACGCGTATCTTGCACCGTCGAGCACACGTCTCTTAAAGTAACCGATTTGTTTTGATGACCTCCTGCAAGCTAGAGAATGTCATCCCCACTTGAAAACCGCTACGCCTGTAACCGCTTCCAAATTAGAAGATTGCTTCGCCTGAAACTATCCTCCCCGCAATGAAAATATTCCACGTCCAAGGGAATACTATCGAAGATTGCTTCTCTTGAAACAATCCTCATCCGCATTGATAACATTTCACGTTCAAGGGAATACTATCGAAGATTGCTTCTCTTGAAACAATCCTCAGTTGTTTATGACAACTCTCCATTTTTCCAGGGAACGCCACCTTGCTGTTTCGATGTTCACTCGTCTCTGAACAAAGAGCTTCTTTTTGATATGATCTTCTGAATGATGTGTCCACGCGTCTCTGAACGAAGAGTTTAATAATAGGATGCTCACGCGTCTCTGAGCAAAAGAGCTTGAAAATAGGAAATGTCCACGCGTCTCTGAACAAAAGAGCTTGAAAATAGGAAATGTCCACGCGTCTCTAAACAAAAGAGCTTGAAAATAGGAAATGTCCACGCGTCTCTGGAGCAAAAGAGCTTGAATGAAATGTCCACGCGTCTCTGAACAAAAGAGCTTGAATGAAATGTCCACGCGTCTCTGAACAAAAGAGCTTTGATGATATGCCCACGCGTCTCTGGAGCAAAAGAGCTTCTGATGGAAATGTTCACGCGTCTCTGAACAATAGAGCTTCGGTGCTTGAATGTTTGTTGCGATAATGTTCTTAAGAAAAATTTCCGAAGACCAACGTTTGTCGATCTCTAAAGCTAGTCTGAACTTTGCTTTCGCTAAAACTAGTATGTCGGTGTCTCCGTAATGAGCCATATCTTAGGCGCTTTGAGCTAAGCGAGACGATCTTTCATCAGGTCGACCCCTTATTGTGATTGTAATCAAACTGACTACTTAATCATGTCAAATTGCTTATAGGGGCTAACTGGCGCACCAAGGAACCCAAAATTGCTGTATAAAGTCGAAATCACCTTTCTAAGAGGCTTCGAGCTTTGTCGTTTCTAAAATATCTCTGGCGCCAAGAATTGACTCTGTCGCTGAACACTGTGATAGGGTCTTCCCTGTTCTGCTACACCTGTATTTATTTTTGACAATAGAGTTTTGGTAATTTCTTTAATTATCTTAGGGTTTACCTAAGGCTTAATGTTATCTTAGGGTTGACCTAAGGTTTAATGTTGCTTGACGCATCGACTTGACACGACTCAAGGTATAAACATGACTCGCTAATTGACTGACTCGAGGTTGACTCGACTCGAAGTGTAATGACACATGTGTTAGACTCAAATCAAAGTGATATGGCACGACATGACTCAATGTGTACATGACTCATGAGTGCATTGTAATGTGATCGTGCGACTCGAAAAATACAAAAAAGCAAAAATTTTCTGTCAATTTTGTGGAGGGTACCGACTTTCTCCCGAAAAAGAAAGACGCAAAAAAGAAAATCAAAAGTTTAAAGATGCATGTTGAATGAGCTTAGTCAAATGTTGTTTGATACTATCTCTCAAGGTGCAAAGATTAATCCATCCTAGGCTATCTCAACTGTTGACTCAATGATGAAAGCATTTGGGTAACTTAGGCACGGAGGCTAAGTACTTCATGCTTTGTGATGCAATGACAATTATGAGTGATTTTGACGAAGCATGCTTCAGCGTTAAGATTTCATGACAAAGGGTTCCTAAGGGAAATATATTTGGTCATGTATGCGTGATGTGTATGATAGTGACACTAAAGTTAGGCCACAAGAGCTAAGTGTGTGGAGAAAATATTATTGAAAAGAGTCAAATGGTGGTGACTCTTAGGCTAGGTAAGCTAATGATGTAGGGATCAAGCCCCCAAGTCTAGCTCTAAGTGAATAGGGATGAGCATTAGAGATCCCTTGATATGATCATGGTGCAAGTGTGTGAATGTGAATATGAATGCATGTTTATTACGGCCGCACCTCGATGTGAGGTTGCCTACGTATCCGTTAGGAATCAGGCCGAACGTAGCTCTAGCCAAACCTCGCACAAGTGTGTATACCTCAAAAAGGTCTTTTTAAGGGTTGTAACGTGGTTAGGCTAAAGGTTTAAAGAAGAAGGGGATAAAGGCTCAAGACCCTAGATAAGCCCCCAAGGTGTGCAACCTTGCTTTTGAATATTTGTATTTTCATGCTTGAGGTTTTCTACTCTTTTTTTTTTAGCTCTTTCTTTTGCTTTAGCATTTATTTTATTTTAATAAGTGTGGGCAATCCCGATCATGCGGTCTATCACTCACTTGGCATTCATGTTTCTCAGGCACGGTACCGAGCACTCGATGAGAGACGCAATCTGAGACGTGTTCTTATCGAAGATATTTTCATATCAAAGACATTGGAACACTTGCCCTTTTGTACACTTTTATTTACTTTTTGCTATTTTTGCTATTTTAATTTTTTTTGAATCACTCAAGCTTTTTTTTTTAGAATTGCATAAGTTGCACACCATCCCATCCTAAGGTTAGGTAGATGTAGGTTGAAAAAAGAAGGGTCTATCGTTAGACGAGGCTCAAAGTGGTTTATGAAGAAAGGATTGTATAATTGAAGGGCGAAAGGAGATATGATGTGGCTACAAGGGGTGCCTCAAATCATCAGTATACCTTGTGCTTAATTCGACATGGTTTTTTTTTTTTTTTTTTTTAAATGCAATGTAATGAAATGATCATATGCAAGGAAATAAATGCTCATTTTATTATAAAGGGAAAAGAAAAGAAAAATTACAAACATAATCTAAAGGAAAAGAAAAGGTGCCTATGCTAGACTTATCGGGGAAAGGAAAGATTGAAAAAGAAATAGAAAAAGAGGTCATGAAATCTTTTCGTTGAAGCTCGCCTCTTGTCTTGTGTTGTTTCATCATCACCCTCATTTTTTGTTTGTCAATCATATGACTCAAACTCGATTCAACACACATGGATGGAAGGAGTGAAGAAAAATGGAATAGAAAGTGAAAAAAGAAAAAAAATGATGGAGGTGGAGGGATATGAAAAATTAGGGATAGAATGTACCCCCTAACTCAAATGACGGAAAAGACCGACTCATGCATGAACCTAAGACATGGCCATGGTGATCTATACTCAAAGTGTGCTAAGACTAGTTAGTGTAGGTGACATGTTAAGACTCGTGTCATGACCATGCGACTAGACTATATGACCAAGGCTCAATTAATAACTTGACAAGGTGTTATTGACGGCGAAAATTAACCGAATTAATTAGCAAACTGGTTAATTAGACCCTAGGTGATGACTCGACAAATAATCCGAACTGTCGGCTAAGCGACAGGACTGGCGTCACAATATGGTGGTTGGCGCCAGACAATTTGGTTAATATCTGGCGCTACACACTGTAATGTGACACTACAACTCAAACTTTGGCGCCAATATTGGAGCTTCGATCTGGGACTGTTTTCGGTATTATTAGTCAACTGGGGTATGCCTAAAGTCGTACTAGGTCAATTCCGATTAAAAGAAGAAAAAGGGACTTTATTGACTCAAATTAATTAAATATTTAATTAATTAGGCAAAGTTCTTTAAGTCATTAATTATAATCTCAACACAAATCAACAAACGGTTAAGAGGAGCATAGGATATATATGCACAACAAATAATGCACAATTAGTCAAGTAGGCACAACATGATGCAATGAGTTCGCAACCTAACCATGGCTCTAGTTCTATAAAGTTCAGGATATGGTTTAGTCAAATAGGGTCCATGGTTAATTGTCCAGATGCACCGCGTAGAAGCCTAACCGTGAAGGGTTAACGCGTGTGATAGAACACCGCGAGTTTTTTAGAAAAACTCGCTTCCATGGTTTGGTGAATTCAACCTCTCAGATGTACCCTTTGTTGCCAGGAGCGTTCAATCGGGTAGATAGAGCATGAATTCCCAGAGGGTTATGTCCATTAGTAGAACACATATGGGTTTCAGAAAAGTGAGAAAAAAGTCAATCAGGAAGCAGGATCGAGCAAACAACATGAAAAACCAGTCGAAATTAGAACGCATATTTCTGGCTCGATATTGGGGGAAATTGGCGCCAGCAAACAGAGACTGGCGCCAACTTTTAACTGTAGCGCCTGGCGCCAATACTAGCGTCTGGCGCTACGGCTAAAAGTTTGGCGCCAAGCTCTAGCCCCTGACGCTACTTCCCACATGCCTCAGCAGCTTTCTGTGCTCGATAAAATTTCCCGCGGTGTTATTTCAGTCCAAGTTGTGAAAGACATTTCTCAAATTTCCTACGTGTAAAATCCTATATTTTTTACTCATTACGGATGATCTTTCCAATGACAACCTTTTTATGCATATGACAATAATGTAATCAAAATTACGCACATGAAATACTTAGAACTTTTCGAGTCTCATCCACTCATTCTAAATCATTGCCTAAACAAATTCAGGAATTAAAATAGAAATCCTCCCCAGTGGAGTCGCCAAAAACTATAGCGAATAATTTCAAGCCTTTAAAATCCCACTAGCCTGAACCCCACTGTGATCATACACTAAAGTACGGTGGCGTCCAAAAGGGAAGAAGATAGAGCAAAAGAGTCGCCAACAAGTTTTTAAGGAACTTGTAAACCGTTCATGAGGTGAAGGTTACACCCCTTAACGATCCAAGAGATCGTCAACTCCATAAGGTCATGAAATAAATAAGGGCTCGGGGATGAAGGTACAAATCCAACCTAAAAGAGATTGAACCTGCCCTAATAATAGGCCTCTACTTTATTCTAATCGTATTCATGTGCGCTTTCTGACTAACATATAACCAATAGGATTAACCCTAAACCTGTTTATCTATGTTGGTTGAATATTAATGCACAAATAAACTATTATTGGCGATCACTTGAATTATAATCATAATTAACCCTAACAAGATTATTAATATCTTATTAAGCGCGATTACAAGTACAAATTCCCTTTAAACATGCAATAAAGGTGATCAAGCAATAACAATATACAATATAATGCATATCAAGCAACATAATAAATAATCAACATCATTAATAATAATAACATCAATCATAATCATATTAAAGCATAGCAAGATCCTAGGCATGATACTAACAAGAATAATAACAAACCCTAACATGTCACTAAGCAATAAAAATCAAATCTTTAACCCTAACATGATACTAACATGAATTAATATTAGGAAGAACATAGGAAGCATCGTACTTTTAATCATACTTGATATTAAATTTACCCTAAACATGATACTAGGAATATCATAATAACAATGTAAACATGATTTCTACATCATAATATCAATTAATTAATTAAATTACTATTTTTGATGCTTCGTACCTCTTTCTAATAACAAAATACACACGTTAGTAACTTCAAGGAAAATAATAAACAAACAATTAAATTAAATAATTGAAAGAGAGATTTGGGACCAAACCGTCAGAAATTAAAACCTTTTACGTCTAGGGCGAAGGCAACTTCGAATATGGCTAGGTGTATCAAGATCTTGTGAATGCGGAATTTTGTATGAAAAAGCAAGAAAGAATTTTTATTCTAAAGAATTAAAGAAAGAAGAGAATGCTAAAGAATGAATATGAACGAAAATTGACGAATGAATGAATGAAAAGAATGAAAAGAATTGATGAATGATTTGTGAATAAAGAGAGTTGATGATCGATGATGCTTGTTGATGAATGAAAACGGAGTTTTTGATACGATATTTATAGAGAAAATCATCCAAAAAAGATAATTTAACAAAACAGAGTCTGAAGATCGCAAAAACACATTGGCGCCAGCCCTGGCTAATTGGCGCCAGCACCAGTGGCTAGCGCCTGGCGCCAATCCTGGTTCCAGGCACCAAGGCCTGGGGTTGGACGCCAAAGCGGTTTTCAACGCGTTTTCGAAAATCTGATAAATTTCCCGTACTGGAAGATAAAATAATATAATTTCAATGGAAAATGCTATTTGATCTTGATTAAAACTCTGAAGAGTCCTAATTGAATCAGGAATGATAAAGAACCTTTTAGAATGTTCTAGAAGACTAAAACCATTCCTAATTGCATTAGGAATGATAAATTATATTAGGCCCTCCCCTAGATCATTAGGCCGTACTTAAAGCTCAAACCAGGCCCAGTTTAGTAAATTGGCCATAACTTCCTCAATATTCATCAAAATTGGGCCTATAATATATCGTTGGAAACGTCTTTGCAAGCCCCATCCAACTACACCACTATTTGACCCATATCATGGACCAACCAAACTGGATTGGCTGTTTTCTTAAAATAAATTTTTCAAAAACACGGAGAAGAGAAAAGAAATAAAACTTTCCGCAACACTAGACCTTTCCACACTTCGTTTCATTCGATTATGATTCGACGTGAAAGGCATTCATCACTGGGTTTGGTTTTGGGGAGACACAAATGGGTGTCTACAGTTTTCTAAAATATTGTGCATCATTCTTATCTTTCAATTTTTTATTACATGGTTTTGTTCTTCTAGTTTTGTTTAAAATTATCTTTATCTTAACTTAATTAAATGTATATGTTCATTTTAAAAAAAACTTAATTTAACTGAACATTGTTAGATAATGATAAAGGCAGCAATTTGTGACCAAAGATATTGTCACAGCTCAGTATACAGAGCATTATATTTTATTATTGAAACTCAAAACAACTCATTTTTATTTTACCGATTTGTTTAGTCGTCATTCTCAATGTAAGAAGACAAACTTTTAAATATATCAGATGTACAATAACGTCCATTATAAAGTTACTCTTAAAATGAGAAAAAGTTATCCTAATATGAATAAAAGTTACGAAGTATTTATGTTTATTGATAAAAGTTACTCGAAAATTATAAAAGTGACCATAAATTTGATAAAAAGTGACCCATGATATACAGTAAATTATTGTACACCGAATGTATACAAAAGTTATTCAGGTAAGAAACTATCAAGTTTGACTTTATTTTTTTTAGCTTGATGGGTATATGTAACACTTTTATTATTTATGTAACGTATTTTAATCATACAGCTTAAATAATTTCTATAATTTTTTTCCTTCTATATTTGCATAAAAATTTATTTCAATTTACTTGGAGTTTAATAAATACTTATTTTTATATTTTGCAAGATTAAATGTAATTATTATAAAGTACAAAACAACACCGATGCATATACACACAACTAAACAACACATTTCAAGAAAAATAACCCAAAAGCAACAATAGTCCGTGCACTGATCGAGCCAAAACGCTAGATGCTATAAATCTATAATAACTTTAAATAAATGTGAAAAAGTCTATTGAATAGTTAATATAGATTTTGAGATGTTTATAATACTAAACTAGTGTGTACCCAGGCGATGCTCGGTTTAACTTTGAATATCAACAAATATATTTTTTTTTTAATAGCAAAAATGTTTCATTAATTAAAAGTCATACGACATTTACAATAGAGATTCGACGTTAACAAATACATAAGATATTGAATCAAATAGAATATTCCTTCATAAAAACTACGATCGTCGAGTAGATCTTGCATTGCGAAGCATCTCCCCCTTATATCGCTGAAAATTACAGCCTTGTTGGAGAGACAATCTAACGATCCTTTGTAGCCGTGAGGATGTTTTCCTTCTGATTCATCTGTTCGTATTCGAAAACTTGATAACTTTTTCACCAACGAAATAGTTTCACGACAATCCATTAGATCTGCTACCATGGATTCAAAACAAAGAAATTTCTCCCTCGAAAAGAGGAGATAAACCTTGTCTTTCGAAGGAGCTCGAAAAACCCTTGTATTTCGAAGGAGATCGGAAACCCTTTCTTTCGAGGGAGAAGAATTCCTCCCAAAAGGAGGAAGTATTATTATAAACCTAAAAAAAACAATAAAGAAACAAGGATGATGGGGCTTTCCACCGATTAAAATCGATGGAAGCCCCTTCAAAATTCAACAATGGAGGCTAGGGTTTTTAAGAGAGAAAGGAGGAGAGGGAGAGGAGAAAGGCTTTATTAAAACTTAATTTTTGTTTTTCTTTACTTCTGAATATCAACAAATATTATTTGACCTATAAAAAAAAAACTATATAATTAAAAAAAGAGTAAACAATAATGACTACAAAACTAAATATGTGCTCTCAAATTGGTGTTTAATACATACTAAGTATTTAGTTTATTTTAATTATGTGTAAAACTTTGTCGAAAAAAAAAATAATATTAATATGTAAAACATAATTAAACGATAGCAAAGATGGTTTGAACATTAGTTTAATTTTTAAGGTGATGTGGCATATATCTAATGTGTGAAGGGTGTCACGTATTACATATTCCGTTTTAAGAACGCTTTTTAATATATGATAAAGTATAAATAGATATAGATATTTAAGGTTTGTATGAAACCACTTCCATTCCCCTTGCCATTTTTAGATCGAATTACATCCACTAATTATTGTCCATATATAGAAGAATATAATAAATTATCAATAACACGAATGACGTGCGCCTAATGTTTGTACTAACCAACTATATGCAGTGGATTTTACACAACTGGAGTGACAATAATTGCATTATAGCTCGTCTTGTGCGCGGCCGGTCACACCGTGTGACCACTTAAAGTAACCCCTATAACATTGATCAGGTAATCCCTGTAATACCAATCAAGTAACCCCTATAACACTGACCGAGTAACTCTATAACAATTATGAAGTAACCTCTTTAACACTGATCAAGTAACCCCCATTACACTAGCAAAGTAACCCTTATAATGGTTGGCCACACCGTGTGGCCAGCCACATATAAGACTTTGTGATTGCATTAAGATACTAAAACAATGCGAAGAGGCAATTCCTAGCAAAAGTCAAGGAGGTAAGGTGATTATCATTGATATTGTGATGGAGCCCAAAATTAATAATTCAGAGCATTCAAATGCCAAAATATTATTTGACGTTCAGATGATGTAACTTTTTGGAGAGGGAAAAGAACGAACTGAAGAAGAATGGAAAAAACTATTTGTTAAAGCTGGTTTTAGTGTTTATAAGATCCTTCCTATACTTGGTTTGAGGTCCGTTATTGTTCTTTATCCTATATAAGTTGTTGGTGATGAATCCTGTCTAGCATGGACTAATGGTAATATATATTCCCTTCGTCCTTTTATTAGACTCCCATTTTTAACATTTATTTTTTTGTGATGAAACCATTTTTAACATTTATTACTTACATAATAAAGAAATGAGACTCTAATAAAAGGACATAAGATTGTCTTCCACGAGTGTATGTATGTCATGCTACCACATAAAATTGTCTTATTCTATGATTATAATACTACCTCTGTTTTTCTTATTTATAATAATAAACAGCTACTATATGTGTAATATAAAAATATTTTTTTGATACAAGTAATAAGAAAAAGATATTGTAGATGTATTATTTTCTTACAGCTTTCAATAGTTTGCTTTGTATTGAAAGTTACTTAGCTAATTATCTTTTAAGCATTTAATAAAGCAAAGTATTCTTTTTAATTAATATTTGGCATTTATACATTAAGACGAATACGTTAAAGCCACATATAATTATAATTGACAAAAATAAAGCCACATAAAATTGTATACTCCTTCCATCTATTTTTAATTGATGGTTATATTTGACTCTTTGTTGCATCCTTGTAGAAATTTACAAAAGCTAAGGTTAGTATTTTTTTTTTTGAGGAAAAGCTAAGGTTAGTATTTAAAACTATACATCGAGACAAAAATAACATCCCACATGAGCTGATCAAATTAATTTTACTAACTTGAAATTATATTCACTAACAAGAAATTATTTTTACAAATTCTCTATTATAATTCATTATTAAAGTTACTGATTTTTATTGATTTGAAATTATTTTTATTGAATTGAAATTATTTTTACTAAACTAGACTTATTTTTAAAGGCCTAAATTTAAAGAAGACAGATGAGTAGATTTGTAAAATTAATTTAAGTTTAGTAATTTAATTTCATTCAGATAATATAATTTCAGTTCTGGAAAAATAATAGTAGTGTAAAAATAGTTTTAGTTTTGCAATAGTTAGCTGATGAAAGTCAAATGCATTCAACAAAACTTATTAAATCAAATGAAAGTCAAACACATTCAAATATATGAATCAAATGAAAGTCAAATACTTTAAACAATTAAAGCTTATTATATCAAATGGAAGTCAGATACATTCAACAAAACTAATTGAATCAAATAAAAGTCAAACAAATTCAAACAAAGATAATTGAATGAAATGAAAGTCAAATGCATTCAAACAAAGTTAATAAAAGAAAATTTTGTGAAAAACTACCTATTATAGTCTAGAATTTGCGAGAAACTACCTATTAAAAATAATGTTGTAATTGATTGACTACCTAGTTTTCGAAAAATGTTGTAATTTACTACCTTAAGCCGGATTATGAAGGAGTTTGACCATAGTTCTCCGGTGTTGACTTGGTCACGTGACCATCACGTGACACTTAATGGCCCTTTTCTTTCACCAAGTGTCACGTGACCAAGTCATTGCTGGAGAATTTTGGTCAAACTCCTTCACAATCCGGCGTAAAGGTAGTCAATTACAACATTTTTAAAAAATTAGGTAGTCAATTACAACATTTCTTTTAATAGGTAGTTTTTCGCAAATTCTTGATTATAATAGGTAGTTTATCACAAAATTTCCTTAATAAAATCAAATAAAAGTCAAACACATTCAAACAAATCTAATTAAAGTCGAATGCATTCAACAAATCTTATTGGATCAAATAAAATTCAAACACATTCTATCAAAGCTTATTGAATAAAAAAGACAAATGCATTCAACAAAGTTTATTGAGTTAAATGAAAGTCAAATGCGTTCAAACAAAACTAAATGAATCAAATTAAAGTCAAATAACATTAAAGAAAATGCTAATTGAATTAATTAAAGTCTAATACATTCAACAAATCTAGCTTATTAAATCAAATGAAGTCAAACTCATTCAAACAAAACAAATTGATTCAAATGAAAGTCGCATTTAACAAAGTTTAATAAATCAAATTAAAGTCAAATATATTCATACAAAGCTAATTCAATCAATTGAAGTGAAATGTATTTTAAAAAAAAAACTTATTGAAAGAGATGAAAGTCAAACATATTTAAACAAAGCTAATTGAATCAAATGAAAGCCTCCGTCCCCTTACTAGAAAATGAAGTATGAGACCGGAATTTTGTTAGTTGTAGCATCACTTTACAGACCAAGTAAGCTTTAAGAACCTTCGGTCGGAGGGGTAATGCAGTTTTCTAAAACTAATCCTACCAATAACCGAGGAAACTTATTCAAGCTAAAGAAGCAAATCAAGCATCAGCTTATATCCTCAAAATTGTATACTTAAAAAAAGGAATAGTTGTTGTAGCTACCACTTTCTAAGAAGTGAGTGAGACCGAGGTCAGTAAATTAACAAAGTTAATTAAATCAAATGAAAGTCAAACGTATTCAACAAAGTTTGTTAACACAAATGAAAGTCAAACACATTCAAGCAAACAAATTAAATCAATTGAAAGTTATTAAGATGCATTCAACATTGCTTTTTGAATTAAATATTATATGAAGATCAAACATGTTCAAACAAAGGTAAATGAATCAATTAATGAATGCAAATGCATTAAACAAAGCTTATTGAATCAAATGAAAGTCGATCCAACACATTAAAAAAAAAAGCTTATTTAGTTAAATGAAAGTCAAATAATGCATTCAAAAAAGCAAATTGAGTCAAATGAAAGTAAAAATTATACAACAAAGCAAATTGAATCAAATGAAAGTCAAACACATTCAAGCAAAGTTAATTGAATCAAATGAAAGTCAACGTATTTGACAAAGCTGTTGAATCAAATGAAAGTCATTATGTCTAAATAGGGTTGGTAATAGTGAAAGATAGTAAAATATAAGGATATATTAAAATTGTATAAGTAGATCTAAAAGGAAAATGTGACAATTATTACAAAATAGAGGGATATATAACTTCATCGATAATTTTAAAATTGAAACATTAATAAAGTTTGAAGCTCTCGTATTCTTCATCCCGAAACTAAAATGATTCGAACTAAGATTAGCTTAATAATCAAGACAACATGATTCAAGATCTATAGTTAAGCTAAACTTTCTCTCTCTAAAATTCGTCCCTCACTAGAAGTGAATCTTTGCTAGCTGCTGCTAAGGTTAATCTTTCCTCCTTCAAGGAGTTCTTGCTTGCTCAAATATTCCCTATTCCTCTTCATAGCCTCTAGGTGGGAAGGAAGTTGGAGGGTGTCTTGCTTGAGTGGTTTTCCTATCCTACTTTCCCTTTACCCAAAATATTTAGCTTTAGTTTTTGTTTATCCTCCTCGTTTCCCACAAAAAGCATTAACCTTTTATCAGCTTTTTTTATCTCCCAATATTTTGAGCGCTCATCTTTGGTTTTCCCTCCCAATAAAATTCGAGCAGTAAATGTTGATATTCTACTGGTCCAGGGATCTTATAGCTAGAGTCGGCTACTGGTTTTTAGTGTATTAATTGTTCTGGAGCTTGCTCCCCATGCGTGAGTAGTCTATGTCCTCAAGGACTTGAGTTTGGCTACAAATGCTAAGCATTTTACATACGAACTCATTCTCATCTTAACTTCTCTTATCCTCTCTTGTCCTTTCCTCTTCTTTTTCTATTTCTACCAACTTATTTCCTCTTTCTTTCATTATTTGCCTTGTCCTTTCTTCTTTATTCCCTCTGCTTCAAACTATGAGTAATCATAGGAACTTTCCTAATGCTCATAATGAGCAAATTCTAGATCTGAGGGGGGGGGGGGGGGGACCTTTGATCCCTACCCCACAGGATTTCTTTACTGAAAATGTTACTATTGATTATAATTCGTGTGTTATCGGTCTCTTCATAGGGCCACGCCTTCTTTCAGAACATTTGGTTCAATATATTGTCTCTTCTCGTTGGGTAATGAGGGGGTATATAAGGGTGTATAGATCTAGTACTTTTTTTCTTTTTGAGTGTAGTGCTAGACAAAACCAGGAGGGTCTTATCCGTGCTAACACTGCTATTATCGATGGTAGGGTGATTAATTTCAGACGTTACAAAGTTGATTATGTGCCACACAATATTAGTTTCTCACTCACGAGAGTCTGGGTTCGAGTATATGGTCTGCCCTTAGAGTATCTGCAAGCTGGGCAAGGCTGATCCTGAGACACGTGGGTTACATTGAGGAGCTCGACCATGAGGGAAATGAGCTCCCAATGCAAGATGAACTAAGGGTCGATGCTGATAGATATCTCTATGCCATTAATTTATAGGTGCTTTATACCTTTGTAAGGCAATAAAGTGATATGGGTATACTTGAGGTATGAAGGCATTTTTAAATTTTGCAAATCTTGTGGGCAGGCTGGTTATTCTACGGCTCGTTGCACCCTCCATGACGCGGTAGCAAGGAGGCGGGTTCAACGCAGGCTGGATGAGGTGGAAGCTGACGGTGTAAGAGTATTATATGGGCCTGCCGAATACCCCTTTTACTTTAACTACATTCATGGCTTACCGGACTGGTATATATTTAGGAATACAAGGGTCGATCTTCGCCATTTTGATATCCCAGAAGATTCTCTTTTGTATAGGAGAGTACTACAGAAGGATATGGGGTTCGACGATGGTCACTCATATGATGACCCTAAATCTTCTCAAGAGAGTGACGAGAGTGAGAAATATCACACCGGAGAAGAGGAGTTCTCGAATGGAGACTCTCAGCTAGTTGAGATGGAGGAGGATCTGATGAGGCCGGATCTTAGGCTTTCTCCTAGAAGGCGCCTAGGCTTAGGTGGGGACCTGTAGACACCCATTTGTGTCTCCCCAAAACCGAACCTAGTGATGAGTACCTTTCACGTTGAATTATAATCGAATGAAGTGAAAGTGTGGAAGAACTAGTGTTGCAGTTAGTTTTATTTCTTTTCTTTCTCTCTGTTTTTGAAAACCTATTATAGGAAAACAGCCAATCCAGTTTGGTTTGGTCCATGGCAAGGGTCCAATAATAGTGTAGTTGGGTCAGGTTTGAAAAGAGCTTTCCAACAATATATTATAAGCCCAATTCCGAAGAATAATGAGGAAGTTATGGACAAATTACTAAAATGGGCCCGGTTTGATCTTTATATGCGGCCCAATGATCTAGAGGAGGGCCTAATAATGATTTATCATTCCTTATGCGATTAGAATTGATTATAGTCTTCTAGAATCTTCTAGAAGGTTCTTTTCATTCCTAATTTAATTAGCATTGATAAATTGACTTTAGTTGACTTTTAAGAGTTTTTAATCAGAATAAAAGAAGTGTTTTTAAGGAAAATACGATTTTGCCTTCTCGTACACTAAATTTTATCAAAATAAGAAAACGCGAGGAAAACTAATTGCAGCGCCTGGCGACAGGACCAGCGTCTGGCGATGGACCCAGGGTCTGGCAACAGACCTTGCGTTTGGCGCTGCACTCTAGTGTTTGGTGACAAGCGCATGTTTGGCGCTACGGTCGTGTTTTATTCTTTTTGAAACTCTGATTCGTTTTTTATCACATCCGGCTGATTTTATCTATAAATAGCCTCCTATAACCTCTGTTTTCAATCACCAACTCTCATAAAGAATCTCTTGATTTCTCTCTCTCTCTCTCTCTCTCTCTCTCTCTCTCTCTTTTCTAAACTAGCTTTATGCACACAAAATTCCGCATTCACAAGATCTAGAAACACCTAGCCAAGTTCAAAGTTGTCTTCGCCCTAGACGTGAAAGCTTTTAATTTCTGAGGATTTGGTCTCAAATCTCTGTTTCAATTATTTAGTTTAATTCAGTTGTTTGTTTATATTTTCCTTGAAGTTACTAACGCGTGTATTTTATTATTAGAAAGAGATACGAGGCATCCAAGTAAGTGCTTTAATTGATTTATTGATATTATATATAGAAATCATTTTTGGTTGTTATTATTGCTTCCTAGTATCATATTTAGGGTAATAACAGTAATTTTTAATATCAAATTTGACAATTGCGATTTCTGCGATGCTTCCTATTTTTTTTTTAATATCTTGTTAGTATCATGTTAGGGCTAAAGCTTTGATCTTTATTTTTAGTGACATGCTAGGTTTTGTTATTAATCTTGTTAGTATCATACCTAGGATCTTGCTATTATTAAGCTTTAACATGATTATGATTATGATTATGATTATGATTGTTATAATGATTATAAATGTTACTTGATATATATTATTGTTATTGCTTGATCACGCCTTTTATGCATGTTTAATGGGAATTGGTACTTGTAATCACGCTTAATTAGGTAATTAATAATCTTATTTAGGGTTAATATGATTATAATTTGGGTTATCGCCAATAATAGATTTATTTGTGCATTAATATTCAACCAACAAAGATAAACAAGTTTAGGGTTAACCTATTGATTGCATGTTAGTCAGAAAGTGCACATGAAGACGATCAGAATAAAGTAGAGACCTATTATTAGGGCAGGTTCAATCTCTTTTAGGTTGGATTTGTACTTTCATCCCCGAACTTCCAGTCTTAGTTATAAACCTATTGGGGTTAACGATCTCGTGGATCGTTAAGGGGTGTAACCTTCACCCTGTGAACGGTTTACAAGTTCTTAAAACTTATTGGCGACTCTTTTGCTGTAGCTTCCTTCCCTTTGGACACCACCATGCTTAAGTGTATGATCACAATGGGGTTCAAGTTTGGGGTAATGCTTGAAATATTTTCTACGGGACCCGTATGCTGAATTTATCCATGGGAATTTGCAAAACCCTAATCAGGGAAACCCTAATGGGGATGATTTGCATTCTATCTGCGAGGTTCATGCTCGAATTTTTAAGCAGCAAGCCTCTCCTTTGTATGATGTGGGATTCATCCCAATCGCCCCTTTGCTGTAAGGGCAGCGCCGGTCTTCATTAGCTCACATCCCCTAACTCGCCCCTTTTTTCCGAACTCAACCTTTGAGGTTATGGAATCTTCTTTGGCCCAACCAGTTAATAGACATAGAAGGGGGCCAGGAACAATTTTCCACACTCTTGGAATCTCGGAGTGGGTTTCCTTGCCTACTGATTTTGATAGAAGTTTGGCTTTGTCTCATGGATATATGGGCGAACACAACTGGAATATGGGCGCACAGCGTGTAGAAAACACTGGGGGTGAGTTGGAAAATTCAACAATAATGACAACTAAAAGGTTTCAGGAGGTAGAGCAGCAAGAGGAAGACGATTATGCATGTATTATGGAGGCGGGTACAATTCTGTCTCTGGGAATTTAACATGCAAGGATGGATGGAGAAATTCACCGAGTTGCAAGGGCGACTACACCTCCTTTTCTTCGGCTCTCCCCGACGGAGTTAGCAGGGCTTCCAAACCTTCCTCTCGCAGAGTTCGATCCTCTTAACTCTCCAGTATCGCATTTAAGTTCTTTAAATTTTACAGATTTGTTTAACTATGATTACAGTGCAAATGACAAGAAGCGCAAAGGGAGGCCGTGGGTCATATTCTGCACTCATGTGAGGGAGAATGGATGAGGTACAGTGAGACTGATTTCAAGTGGGTGGAGCGAAAAAGGCTAAAAAGGTTACAAAGATGGTCAGACAAGGGAGGCTTTTCCATTTGGATCAAAGATGGAAAAGGAGAAAACAAGTTTGCTTCAAAGGCTATCTAAAAACCCAACATGGCTAGGTAATTTGGGGTGGACATTGATGGACATTCGGATGAGAGGTAGAAACAAAAGGCCTCAAGAAAATTCTTCTTCTTCTGCTCAGTCTTACAAAAGTCAGAAAAGTGAGGAAGTCACTTCATCTTTCAGGGGTATTAGGGATGATATGGATATTGACATTCAATCTACTATTATGGAATCGGTGACTATAGCTACGAAGGGTGAAGAGGCTGCTCCAAGTCAGCCCCCGACAGGTTTATGAATGTTGTGGCGTGGAATTGCAAGGGTTTAAATGATCCACACTCTCTTCAAATTCCCTACCTAGTGTGGCTCTATCATTCGAAGTTGCTTATGTTTTTGTTTGTTTCGGAAACTATGATGGATTTTGAAAATGCGGTGGCTAAGTTAAGTGTTCTTAATCCTACTTCCACTTTTGGTTGGAACTCGGAAGGAAGTAGAGTGGTCTCCTAGTTTTAGTTTGGTCAAATGATGTAGTAGTTTGTTTGTATTCGTCTAAAAACTTTGTCCTTTGTAAAATGAATGAATCAAATGGAAGTTATAAGTATGTCTTGTTCTTTTATGGCGAGCCCCAAGTCGAAAATAGGAAAATTGTTTGGGAACAACTTCAATGGTTCCTATAAGAATTCAAAAATGATCTAGTAATTGGGGATTTTAACCAAGTGGAAAGTGGGAGCGACAAATTAGGAGGTTGGGCTCGAATTAGAGGGGTTAATGCTTTTCTAGATTGGAGGTTCAGTAGTAATGTCACGAAGGTCCCCTTCTTAAGTTCAAGGTTCACTTGGAATAACAAAAGGGGAGGGAATGATTGGATTTTAGAAAGGCTTGATCCGGCCTATATCACGGAGGAATGGTTCAATCATTCTCAGAAAGGGAGAATTGTTCATGAACCAATAGTTTGTTCTGACCACGCCGCTATAACTTATCATGATTCGGTAAGGTCATCTTCCTCTAATAGGCCTTATCAGATTGAGAAATTGTGTCTCGCCTTCCCCAAATTTTAGAGACATAGTAATGGATTCATGGACGGGAAATTCTCAGGGATCGTATATGTTTCAACTCTCACGAAAGTTGAAAAGACTATAAAGCAAACTTCAATTCTTGTGTTTGGAAAACAAGAAGGTATGGGGGGTCAACTGGAGAAAGCTTTCAAGGGACCTCCATAGGACAGGGATGGATATTAGCTCCCTACAGGAAGGGGAGGAGTACATCCATCATATAAACCTCCTCATTCCAGAAAGCCAACTATGTTTTGATTATTGGGAACAACGAATGAATGTGAACTGGGTTAGGTTTGGGGAATGTCCCACTCCTACTTTATATAGAAAAGTGAAGCAAAGGCAGTTACTTAATGAAATTTTAACCTTAAGGACTAGTGATGACACTTGGGTTGAGGGCCAAAAGGAGGTTAAAGAGGTAATTCTAACAGCAATTAAAGACGTCTATAATCCGGTCACCCTTGGAGATCACGGAGAAGACATTGACCTTTTACTCCGTCAACTAGATATCTCTCGCCTCTCGGAAGAGGATCGCCTTTGGTTAGACAGGGGCTTTAAGGATGGGGAAATAAAAAAGGCCATGCTCAATATGCACTTCTCTAAATCTCCAGGGCCGGATGGTTTTCCGGTCGATTTCTTTAAGGTTTACTGGGAGGAGATTGGAAAACTAGTGGTCAACAGTATGAAGCAGTTTATGAGAACTGGGAACATGCTTAAGGAGTGGAACCAATCCCTCCTTGTGCTCATCCCAAAAGTTTTCGTTCCGGAGATTGCTAGCCAATTTAGACCGATTAGTTTATGCAACACATACAGTCTATAAGTGTATCTCGAAATGTCTGGTTAACAAAGTGAAGCCAATTCTCCCGAGTCTTATTTCGGAATATCAGCATGCCTTTATTCCTGGAAGGTATATGGAGGATAACATCCTCTTGAGTCATGAGCTTATGCACCTCATTAATTTGAGGAAAGGATCAAATTTCACAGCAGTAAAGATTATTGTGTCTAAGGCATATGATAGGGTGGATTGGCTTTTTCTTCTCAAAGTATTACAAGCTTTTGGGTTCTCCAGTCATTGGATAAGGATGATTTCCCACTGCATCTCAATGGTGAGTTTTAAAGCTGACATCAATAGGAAGACTTTGGATCATTTTGCTCCGTAATGTGGTTTAAGGTAAGGGGATCCTCTTTCCCCGTACCTTTTCAATTTTTGTATGGATATTCTCTCGAGAATGTTATCCCTGGCAGAGGATATCAACCAATTGCAGGATTTGAAAATCTCTCAAAGATTCCCCTCGATCTCTCATCTATTTTTTGCAGACGATGCTATGCTTTTTTTCAAGACAAATAAGGAATCTTGTTTATGCATCTCTGATATTATTCAAAGGTTCGGCAAAGCTTCTGGTCAACATTTAAATCTTCAAAAATCCTTAATTAAGTTCTCTCTTTGAATCGACGATAATAAAAGGCTAGCGATGAAGAAACTACTAGCTATGCCTGAAACTGATAATATGGGTAGTCACATGGGAGCCCCGATTGATATACAAGGTAAGAAGAGTTCCCAATTTCAATTCCTAGTGGACAAAGTTTTGGAAAAGATTATTTCCTGGGCTCCATTGCATCTGCCCCAAGAAACAAAGTTAATTTTGATCAACACTATTTTTGTTAGCATGTCAGCTCATGTATTGAAATGCATGAAACTCCTTTTGAGCATTGCAAACAAGCTGGACTCTTTGATCACTCGATTTTGGTGGTCTAACAAAGGGAAAAAAGGGCTACACTGGGTGAGTAGGAATGTCACCCAAAACCCTAAAAGTATAGGGGGTTTACGAATTAGAGGAACTGCAATCCTCAATGAGGCTCTCCTTTTCAAACAAGCCACCAGGATGCATCTCAACCCTCATTATCTTCTCTCAAGAGTTTACAAGGGTTTACAGGCCTGCGACAATACGAGCCTTTCAAACCTTTGTTTGAAAAGGGAACCCTTCAATGGGAAGATCACGACTACAAAAAGTCACGCAGGTGTTCAACGAGGGTTTCGCTTGGAAGGTTGGAAATGGGATCAATATCAAGGCTATAAGTATGCCCTTGGTTAAAGGGGAGCTTCCAGTGGTTAACTCAAGCCAAACTCTAAGGGCTACTTTGACTTGGACAGTTAGGGATTTTATTGATTAGGATACTGGCTCTTGGAAAGCGGGAAAAATTAGGGAATGTTTTGATTGGGAAAGTACAAAGGCTATCCTTTCAATGGAACTTCCGCGGTCAATGGAGGATAATTTCCTCTACTGGAAATACCATCCGTCGAGAAGGTACACAGTCAAAACAGGTTAATATTTTTTGTCTATGGGTTGGGAGCAAGAAAAAGTTTCTTTCTTGGAATGGGATCAAGAATTTGTAAAGCTAATTTGGAGATTGGATATTCAACCAAAATGGAAGCTCTTTCTGTGGAGGCTTTTCCACGATGGTATTGTAGTATAGGCAAATTTAGCCAAAAGGGGGATACAAGTTTATGAAACATGTGTCCATAGCGGGGTAGGCTTGGAAGATAGCCTCTGTGATCATCTGTAGTTTTATTTTGTTTCTTTTGCCTTTGTAAAAAAAATGATTCAAGATCTAACCAAATTTGAAATGACCCGATTTAAAGTTTATTTAATCCATTTTGACTCAAATAAGCCCAATTAGGTTCAAATTCGAGCTCACCTAAACTCTATATGGCTCGACCCGAATATGATTCGACCCAAATTCGATTTAAACCCTACCATGCTTGGATCCAATTTCAACCCAATCTAATCAAGCTCGACCCAATTTGATTTAGTCATTACCCGACCAAAACATCCCGATCTATTGTGGATCAACCCAAACTCCATCAGAGTACCCGATTTGACACTTCTATAAGTATTAATGTATTAGTGAACAGTTAAGTGAACACCATAGAGAAATTATGGAAATTAATCCTTGACTTTACATAACAAAAAATTCTACCATAATGTCTCACATACTACCTTTAGACACCCATTTGTGTCTCCCCAAAACCAAACCCAGTGATGAGTACCTTTCACGTCGAATCATAATCAAATGAAGTGAAAGTGTTGAAAGTCTAGTGTTGCGGATAGTTTTAATATCTTTTCTCTTCTCTCTATTTTTGAAAACTTATTTTAAGAAAATAGCCAATCTAGTTTGGTTGGTCCATGATATGGGTCTAATAGTAGTGTAGTTTGATGGGGCTTGACAAGAGCTTTCCAACGAGATATTATAGGCCCAATTCCGATGAATATTGAGGAAGTTATGGCCAAATTACCAAACTGTGCCCGTTTTGAGCCTTATACGCGGCCCAATGACCTAGGGGAGGGCCTAATATGATTTATCATTCCTAATGCAATTAGGAATGGTTTTAGTCTTCTATATTCTTCTAGAAGGTTTTTTTTCATTCCTAATTCAATTAGCATTGATAAATTGACTTTTGTTGACTTTTCAGAGTTTTAATTAAAATCAAAGAGTATTTTTGAGGAAAATACGATTTTATCCTCCTGTACAACAATTTTTATCTGATATTAAAAAAATGCGTGAATTTCCAGGTCAGTGCCAAACGCCAGCTGTGGCGCCTGGCACTAGTCTTGGTGCCTGGCGCCAGGGTCAGCGTCTGGCGCCAATAGCTAGCGTTGGCGCCAACCTTGTTTCATGTGCGCCAGACTCTGTTTTGATATTTTTTTTTCTTTTTTGGTTGATTTTCTTTATAAATAACGTCGTAACATTTTCATTCACCTACAACTAGTTTTTCATTCACAATCATCAATTCTCTCTCATTCTCTTTAATAATCATTCACTAACTCTCATCAAGATTCTCTTGATTATTCTCTCTCTCTCTTTTTCTAAACCAGCTTTTCTCAAATACAAAATTCCGCATTCATTAGATCTAGAAACACCTAGCCATATTCAAATTTGCCTTCGCCCTAGACGTGAAAGGTTTAATTTCTGAGGGTTTGGTCCCAAATCTCTCTTTCCATTATTTAATTTAATTGTTTTGATTATTATTTTCCCTGAAGTTACTAACGTGTGTATTTTGTTATTAGAAAGAGGTACGAGGCATCCAAGTAAGTACTTTAATGATTTTTATTGATGTTATGATGTAGAATCATGTTTAGAGTGTTATTTGATTCCTAGTATCATGTCTAGGGTAACTTTAATATCAAATATGATTATTACGATTCTTCTTATGTTCTTCCTAATATTTATGATTGTTAATATCATGTTAGGTTTAAAGGTTTGATTTTTGATATTTAGTGACATGCTAGGGTTTGTTATTAATCTTGTTAGTATCATGCCTATGATCTTTCTATTATTATGCTTTAACATGAATATTATTATGATTAATATAATTGTTATTATGATGACTATTGTTTTAATTATTATCATGATTATTCTTTATGATTTATGATTATAATTGTTATAATTATTATTTTTATGATGATTATTTTGTTGCTTGATTATATTTATTTTTATTGCTTGATCACGCCTTTATTGCACGTTTAAAGGGAATTGGTACTTGTAATCACGCTTAATAAAATAATTAATAATCTTGTTAGGGTTAATTTGATTATAATTCAAGTGATCGCTAATAATAGTTTATTTGTGCATTAAATTAAACCAACATAGATAAACAGGTTTAGGGTTAATCCTATTGATTGCATGTTAGTCTAAAAGCGCACGTGAATACGATTAGAATAAATTAGAGGACTATTATTAGGGCAGGTTTTATCTCTTTTTGGTTGGATTTGTACCTTCATCCCCGAACCTGTATTTGGTTCAAGACCTTATGGAGTTGACGATCTCTTGGATCGTTTAGGGGTGTAACCTTCACCCTGTGAACGGTTTACAAGTTCCTTAAACTTGTTAGCGACTCTTTTGCTCTATCTTCTTTCCCTTTGGACGCCACCGTACTTTAGTGTATGATCATTGTGGGGTTCAAGCTAGGGGATTAACGCTTGCAATTATTCCCTACAGTTTTTTGGCGACTCCACTAGGGAGGATTTCTATTTTAATTCCTGAATTTGTTTCAGCAATGATTTAGAATGAGTGGATGAGACTCGAAACGTTCTAAGTATTTCATGTGCATTATTTTGATTAACATTATTGTCATACGCATAAAAAAGATCTCATTGGAAAGACCATCCGTAATGAGTTAAAAACATAGGATTTTACACGTAGGAAATTTGAGAAATATCTTTCACAACTAGGACTGAAATAACATTGCGCGAAACTGGAAAATTTTATCGAGCACAGAAAGCTGCTGAGGCATGTAGGAACTAGCGTTAGCGACCAGAGGATTGGCGCCATACTTTTAACTGTAGTGCCAGACGCCAACATTGGCGCCAGGCGGTACAGCTAAAATTTGGCGCCAAGCTCTGTTTGCTGGCGCCAAATTCTTCCAATACCGAGCTAAAAATATGCGTTCTAATTTCGACCAGTTTTTCGTATTATTTGCTTGATCCTACTTATTGGTTGACTTTGTTCTCACTTTTATGAAACCCATATGTATTCTACCTATGGACATAACCCTCTGGGAATTTATGCTCCTTCTACATGATTGAACGCTCTGAGCAACAAAGGGTACATCCGAGATTGTTGAATTCACCAAAGCATTGAAGCGAGTTTTTTCTAAAACTCGCGGTCTCCCATCCACTCGCGCCAACCCTTCACGGTTAGGCTTCCGCACGGTGCATCTGGACAATTAATCATGGACCCTTTATTGACTAAACCATATCCCGAACTTTAGAGAACTAGAGCCATGGTTAGGTTGCAAAGTCATTGCATCATATTGTGCCTACTTGACTAATTGTGCATTATTTGTTGTGCATATATTCTATGTTTTCTTAACCGTTTGTTTGACTTGTGTTGAGATTAAATAAATTAATGACTTAAAGAACTTTTCCTAATTAATTAATTAATTTGAGTCAATAAAGTCTAATTTTTTAATCAGAATTGACTTAGTACGACTTTAGGCATACCCCTGTTGATTAATAACACTGAAAACGGTCCCAGATTGAAGCTCCAGCATTGGCGCCAAAGTCTGGACTGTAGCGCCACTCTATGGAGTGTGGCGCCTGGCGACAGCTTTGTCGTCTGGCGCTACGCTACATAGTGCGATGTCAGTCCTGTCCTTTTGCCGACAGTTCGGATTATTTGTCGAGTCATTACCTAGTGTCTAATTAACCAATTTGCTAATTAATTCGGTTAATTTTCGCTGTCAATAGTACTTGGTTGAGTCATTAATCGAGTTTAGGCACTAAGTCCTATGGTCTTAAACAAGAGTCCAAACATGTCACTTACACTCAACGCACACACCAATACACACACTTTGACCATGTTTAAGGGAATCTTGCATGCGCGTTTTTTTTTCCGTCATTTTTATAGGGGGGTAAGTCGGATATTAATCCTCCAATTTAAAAAAAACTATACTTAGTTCCCTAAAAATAAATATGTACATTATTTTTGGCAAAAATATGCACCCATTTTTTTTAGTTTTTCCTCTTTAAAAAAACCGTAAAGTTAAGTCGATTTGAGTCAAGTGCTTAAAACGCAAAATGGTTTAAATTACAACGCGCGATCAAGAAAGGAAGGACGGTTAATCAAAGACAACCTTTTCGTACAAGTCCAACTTTTCGGCAAACCCACAGCTCGTAAGTGGAAAGCTAAGACTATAATGGCAACACAAGAAGAAGTCAATGAGCTTAGGAACCAACTGGTTACCGTGACTGATACACTAAAACTCCTCACACTAAAGATCGATGATATCGTGAAACAACAACAGATGGACCTCATGCAAGAGAGTCTAAGCAAGCTATCTAGCGACTACAAGTTTCAAGGGCTTACTTCACAAGGGGTCTCGGTGGACAAAGATCTTCTTCCGCAGAAGTTCTATGCCAACGACATCCCGAAATTCAGAGCAACTGATAATTCTTATTTTCATTTAAGAGCATTTGAAACGATAATGAGTATTAAGGGTATCTATAAGAAGGTTTTCCCCTCTCTATTCTCACTATCTCTCGAGACCGTTTGCCAACAATGGTTCTTTTCTCTCGAGAAAGAAAAGACCTCTACCTGGGAGTCCATAGCGAACGCTTTCATTGATAAATACAAGTGTAACATTCAAGTTGAGACTGACCATAGGGAACTTGAAATCCTCAAGCAGAAAGCACTACGTGAAAAAATAAATTTAGCACTGGTTCAAACCCGGCCTAAGGCACCGGTTTGAACCGGTGCCAATGTTAGGGGTGCCAAAAAGGGGTTTAAAAAGGCACCGGTTCAAACCGGTGCCAAAACTCAAAATTGGCACCGGTTAACCGGTGTTAAAAATGGCAAAAAAAAAAATAATTGCTTGTTTTTGGCACCGATTAACCGGTGCCAAAAGTGCCCCAAAATTTATTTATTTATTTTTTGTTTTTTTGTTTTATAGTTTTATCCACTTACAAATTAAATAGACTAAATTAATAACCACATCAAAACATAAATCCAATATGATCGAATATTTACAGTATATGATAAAAAAAAATAACTTATAATATACATCAATAAAATAGTTTGATTACAACATATAAGTACGAAAAAAAATTACAATATAAATTAAAAGAAAATTACAATATAAATTAAAAAAAAAATTACATTATTCTTATGTATTGTTTCTTCGATTTTAGATCTAAATAACATACCTGCACCAATTAGAACAAAAAAAAATCGATTAATATAATCAAGCTTAAAAAAAAAACCCAGAAATTTAATCTCAAAAATTCAAACCCAGAAAAAAATTGAAATCGAAAAAAAACTTGAAAACCAAGTATTCAAAAAAACCCAGAAAACGAAAAAAATTGAAAACGAATAAACCCAGAAATAAAAAATAAATCGAATAAACCCAGAAAAAAAAAAAACCAAAAACCGATTAAAATAAAAATCAAAAACTGATTATAAACCTAGAAAATAAAAAATAAAAATCGATAAAAAAACTCAGAAAATAAAAATCAAAAACGAAATAAATCGCCTTAATTAAAAAAAAAAATCGATTAAAATAAAAAAAAAAAACCCAGAAATAAATATATAAAAAAACGAATTAAAAAAAAATCGATTAAAAAATGGATTAAGACAAAAAACAAGAAATAAAAAACAAAAACGAACCCCGAAAATAAAAACTTGGATTAAAAAAAACAAACCCAAAAAATAAATATATATAAAAAAAAACCGAATTCAAATTATTAACAAAAAACAAACCCAGAAAATAAATTAAAAAAAAAAAAATAAAACCCCGAATTGGTGATGCATGTGGTGGTCTTGGTGGTGTTGCATGTAATGGTCTTGGTGGTGGTGCAAGTGGTGGTCTTCAATAGAAAGAAAGAAGGAGATCGAGAAAGAAAGAGAAGGAGATCGAGAAAGAAAGAGTAAGGAGATCGATATTTCTGTGGGCTGGGCTGGGTCGGAGGTGGTGGTTGTGACGTTGGTTGTTGTGGCAGTGAAATGGCGGCTCAAAAACTTGAAACTTGAGAAGGAGAAGGAAGGAGGAGGAGAGGAGAGAGAAAGAGAAAGAGGAGGAGAGGAGAGGAGAGATAAAGAGGAATGAATTAGATTAGGGTTGAGAACAAATAAGTAGCAACCGTTTTTTTTTCTTTTTTTTTTTTTTAATACTTAAAATACCGGTTCACAAAGGCACCGGTTCAAACCGGTGGCCTTTATGTTTTTGGCACCGCTTTGGACTGAACCGGTGCCTTTTATTCTGCTTTAACTTCCCACCAATTTTGCAGCCCATTTTTGGCACCGGTTTGGACTGAACCGGTGTCCATTAGGGGGTGCCTTTTTGATATTTTTCTACTAGTGAAGAGAATGAAGGCTTCACCTCTTTCTTTAACAAATGGAGGGAAACCTCAGCTAAGATTATCGAGGTGCCAAGTGAAAAAGAGCTTGTGAGGTTGTTCATAAAAAACCTTACAAAAAAATATTCCAAGCATCTCAAGTATCAAAATAATCTCCATACCTTCAAGGCCATCTACGACATTGGGATCAATATTGAAGACGACCTGGCTAAGTTAAAAGCTGCCAACAATAACTCCAATAGTGGCTGGAAAGGAAAGAAGAACGACAATCCTTCTTCTTTCAAAATCACCCACTCAAATAACGTTAGCACTTTTAATTTAGGTGAAGTCCTTGCTATGAACAATCAAGGACAAAAGAAACCATTTAGGAGAAACTTTACTCCTATTGGCATGAGTTATGACACCGCATTTGATCGATTAAATGCAAAAGGTCTTATAACTCCTATTGGACCATTTGGAGACCCACCAGTTGAAAAAAGGTCGGCTAATTGGAACCCCAATGCACACTGTAAGTATCACCAAGGTAGGGGCCATCTCACCGAAAACTGTTGGAAGCTATCCAAGACTTAATCGATAACAACAAGCTGCCATTGCCCCCTGCCAGTAAGAAGCCAAGCATTGATAATGCACCTCTCTCTCACGCCTTGGCTATCTCTGATGAGGAAAACGAGGTTGACCCCTCGTCTCTCATTAAACCTGTCAAAGAAATCCATGCCATTGAAGAAGACGAGAAGATATTCTTCGACGCCATGGATAACCTTCCAGAACCGACAAGTAAAGAGGACATACAATCGCTCACACTATCTATGATGGAAGGATCGCGTTTGCTACGTGAAACTCTCAAAGCTATAAAAGAACTTCAAAAGAAATATGACGAGGTTCCATTCCTAAAAGATGAACCCAAGAGAGAATTCACACCCATGAGAACGACTTATGAGGCAAAGCGTTTTCCTTTACAAGTCACAAAAAAATCCAAGAAGAGTAATAGAATTTACACTCCATTTGGGATCCCATATGCACAAATGTTCAAAATGCTCTCCGAGAGTGGTGAGATCAAACCTCTCGAACCAAGACCATTCGAATCATTGAAAAGGACAGATAGGTGTTACTGTCAGTATCATCAATCAAGGGGTCACACTATCGAAAACTGTTTCAAATTCAAGGATTTAGTTCAAAAAATGATTGATGAAAAGAAACTAGTCCAGGTTCCACAAGAAGACGATGCAACCATTAATGGAGTTTAGAACAGTGATGAAGAAGATGTCTATTTAAAAGCCATAGTAGGATCTCCACCTTCTGTGTCGTATGCCATGGATGACTTTTGGGATGAAGAAGACTCATCGATAAACGTCCTCAAAAGATCCGGGAGAATGCAACCTCCCGTTTCAACACTACCTATGCCGACCACACAACAAGTTCCCATACCTATCATTGAAGACAATGATATTGTTAAGCAGTTTAAGAAGACAAAAGATGAGATGAACGTATGGAAACTTTTGGCAACATCTCGAGAACATAGGTTGGCTGTAATGAATGCCTTGGACAAAATTGGGATAGATTCTGACACTACTCCTGAGGGGTTAGCCAACTTCCTCACAAGTGATCTTCCTAGTCTTATTAATTTGATCACCTTTTCTGACAAGGATTTACCTCCAGAAGGTGACAAACATTACAAGGCGTTAAACCTCACAGTAGTTTGCAAGAGAATGAATATTCCTATGACTCTTGTAGACAATGAATCGGCCATCAACGTCTGTCCACGTAGAACTGCGAGGATTCTAGGCATAAGGGATGAAGATTTAACTCCGTTTACACAAGGAATAAGGGCCTACGACAACACTCGACGTCAAGCTCTTAGTAAAATTACCCTGAACGTAACGGCGGGAGCAATAGAACATGCTACTACTTTCCAAGTTGTAGACATTAAAGCTTTGTTCAATTTACTGTTGGGGGGCCCTTGGCTTCATGACCTAAAGGTCGTCCCCTCATCTCTCCACCAACAAGTAAAAGCTATAGTTGGGGGAATTCCTATCACCATCGATGCTTCGCCTATGAGGATTAAGCCTATAGAAAATCCAATTATTAATGTGGAGCACGACGAGGATGATGAAGACTTATGGGGCTTTAACGAAGAAGTCTCCTTAATCCAGGAAGATGAAAGGACCCTTCTTTGCCATGACCCCCATTCCAACATGGTTGTAAATACTATGCTGAAGAAACAAGGACATTTTCCTAGGATGACCCTAGGAAAGAAGAAAGGAATAGAAAAGTCGCTGGAGTCACCTGGCCTCCCTATGTTAGACACTTTCGGACTTGGTTTCGAACCGACTCGGAAAGATCTCAAGTGAGCCCAGAAAAAGTCAAAGGCACGTAGAGACGCTCGCATTCAAAAGAAAGCAATCCCAATGGATCAGTACCCTCTTACACTTAATGGTCAATTTATGAAAGAAGGAGAAGACTATCCATGCCATGAATTTCCCGAGCCATTTGTTGTAAACGACATAAGGCAACCGGGATTTGAGATTTTCTTGGATTGTTATTTCACAGATGAAATCCCAACTCGTGTCCATAAGGAGAAATCACCCCCATGCTTTGACTTTAACGTCATGGGATTACTATTTGGGCGAGAAAAGAATGAGCCAACTTACACATAAGACAACTCCTCGCTCATTCAGATAGTCCTACAAAGTGAAAGCTTCGATCCCTCGAAGCTAATCACTCCAGCTGAAGGATCACTACAAGGGTGGCGCAAGACTATCAAGGTGACTACTCCAAGCGGAAGAAAAATATCCATCACAACAGGGCAAGGACCAATGTTTGAAGAATCGTCTGAGTCTGAGTCTGAGTCTGAGTCTCTCCCTATAGAGTCTTCTAGGTCTTTAGTAGTAGCACCTTCCCCTCCTATTTCTTCTCCTAGAATAGTTAGTGATCAAGTCCCTGAGGACATATCACTCTTTGATGTAATGATCTCAGAGTATAATAATATTTCTACTTCTCCTTGTTTCTTGTGTTCTTCTCTAACCAAAGATGACGAGCATTGCTTAACTAACAATGAAAAAGACAAAGAACTTATTAAAGCAATGGAAACACTTGAAAAGAAAACACCGGTAATTGAAGAAACTGAAATGGTTGATACCTGAAATGATTCAACCAATAAAAGAGAAGTTAAAATCGGATTAACACTTAATGAACAAGAGAGAACCGACTTAATTAACTTACTTAAAGAATTTATCGATGTATTTGCTTGGTCATACGAGGATATGCCAGGCATTAATAGAGAAATAGCTCAACACACTATACCACTAATTCCAGGAATGAAACCCGTAAAACAAAAGTTACGTCGAATGAAACCCGACGTAGCACTTAAAATAAAAGAAGAAGTCCAAAAACAAATAACTGCAGGTTTCATCAAGGTATCTAAATACCCCGAATGGGTCGCCAACGTCGTCCCAGTTCCGAAGAAATACGGAAGGGTAAGTATGTGTGTCGACTATCGAGATCTAAATAAGGCAAGTCCAAAGGACGACTTCCCTTTGCCACACATCGATATTCTGGTAGATAACACGACAAATCACACGCTCCTCTCGTTCATGGATGGGTACGCAGGTTACAACCAGATTCTCATGGCAGAAGAAGACATGGAGAAAACAACTTTTATAACACCATTGGGCACTTACGGCTACATGGTAATGCCATTCGGGTTGAAAAACGCGGGTGCTACTTACCAACGCGCAGCAACTGCCTTACTCCATGACATGATGCATAAAGAAGTCGAGGTATATGTAGATGACATGATTGTGAAATCAAAAGACCGTCTAGGCCATCAAGTAGCCTTAAGGAAATTTTTCGAAAGGCTAAGAAAATATAATATGAGGTTGAATCCATCTAAGTGTGCTTTTGGAGTTACCTAGGTAAGCTTTTGGGTTATGTCATAAGCTCTGGGAGAATAGAGATAGACTCAACCAAGATCAAAGCAATCATGTCAATGCCAGCGCCCAAGACTGAGAAACAGATTTGAGGATTTATTGGCCGATTGCAATACATAAGTAGGTTCATATCAAAATTGACAACAATATGTGAACCTATAGGGAATAATTTCAAGCGTTAACCTCTAGCTTGAACCTCACTGTGATCATACACTAAAGTACAGTGGCGTCCAAAAGGAAAGAAGATAGAGCAAAAGAGTCGCCAACAAGTTTTAGGAACTTGTAAACCGTTCACGAGGTGAAGGTTACACCCCTTAACGATCCAGGAGATTGTCAACTCCATAAGGTCTAGAACCAAATAAGTGTTCGAGGATGAAGGTACAAATCCAACCTAAAAGAGATTGAACCTACTCTAATAATAGGCCTCTACTTTATTCTGATCGTATTCATGTGTGCTTTCTGACTAACATTCAATCAATAGGATTACCCTAAACCTGTTTTTTATGTTAGTTGAATATAATGCACAAACAAATCTGTTATTGGCGATCACTTGAAATTATAATCACATTAACCCTAACAAGATTGTCAAATATCTTATTAAGCGTGATTACAAGTACAAATTCCCTTTAAACATACATAAAAGGCGTGATCAAGCAATAAATAAATAAAATATAATATATATCAAGCAACAATAATAATCATAATAATAATAATAATCATAAATAAAATAATCTTCATCAAAATAATAATAATAATAATAATAATAATAATCATAAATAAAATAATCTTCATCAAAAAAATAATAATAATAATAATAATAATAATCATAAATAAAATAATCATAAATAAAATAATCATCATCAAAATAATAATAATAATAATAATAATAATAATAATAATAATAATAATAGTAATAATAATAATAATAATAATAATAATAATAATAATAATAATAATAATAATAATAATAATCATATTCATAATCATCATAAATTATAACAATTATAATCATAATCATGTTCATGTTAATATTAAAGCATAATAATAATAGCAAGATCCTAAGCATGATACTAACAAGATTAATAACAAACCCTAGCATGTCACTAAGCAACAAAAATCAAATCTTTAACCCTAACATGATACTAACAATCATAAGTATTAGGAAGAACATAGGAAGCATCATAACAATCATATTTGATATTAAAACCTTTTCCCAAAACATGATACTAGGAAGATCATAATAACAATTTAAACATGATTTCTACATCATAATATCAATTAAAGTACTTACTTTGATGCCTCCTACCTCTTTCTAATAACAAAATACACACGTTAGTAACTTCAAGAAAAATAATAAAACAAAACAATTAAATAATTGAAAGAGAGATTTGGGACCAAACCCTCAGAAATTAAACCTTTCACGTCTAGGACGAAGGCAACTTCGAATATGGATAGGTGTTTCTAGATCTAATGAATGCGGAATTTCGTATATAAAAAAGCGATTTTAGAAAAGGAGAAAGAGAGAGAAAGATGAATGAATGAATGAGAGAATTAATGATTGCGAATGAAAACTAATTGTAGGTGAATATTAATTAAAACTGATTGTTGATGAATGAAAACGGAGTTTTTAATACGTTATTTATAGAGAAATCAGCCAAAAAGATTAAATATCAAAACAGAGCACTTGACGCACGTAAAACAGAGCTGGCGCCAACACTAGCTAATTGGCGCCAGGTGCCAGCACCAGCGACAGGCGCCAATGGCTAGCGCCTGGCGCCAGATCCAGGCGCCAATGCTTGGTGTCAGGCACCAGGCCTGTTTTTGACGCGTTTTCGAAAATCAGATAAGTTTGACGTACTGCAGGATAAAATCGTATCTTTTCCTCGAAAATGCTTTTAGATTTTAATTAAAACTCTAAAAAGTCAACAAAAGTCAATTTATCAATGCTAATTGAATTAGGAATGAAAAGAACCTTTTAAAAGAATCTAGAAGACTAAAACCATTCCTTATTGCATTGGGAATGATAAATCATATTAGGCCCTCCGCTAGATCATTGGGCCGCACGTAAGGCTCAAACCGGGCCCAGTTTAGTAAATTGGCCATAACTTCCTCAATATTCATCGGAATTGGGCTTATAATATATCGTTGGAAAGCTCTTGTCAAGCCCCATCCAACTACACTACTATTGGACCCATATCATGGACCAACCAAACTGGATTGGCTGTTCTCATAAAATAAGTTTTCAAAAACAGAGAGAAGAGAAAAGAAATTAAAACTTTCCGCAACACTAAACTTTCCAGACTTTCGCTTCATTCGATTATGATTTGACGTGAAAGGTACTCATCACTGGGTTTGGTTTTGGGGAGACACATTCGGGTGTCTACAGAACCAATCTTCAAAAAGCTCAAGAAGAATGTACCAGTCATATGGGATGATGAGTGTCAAAAAGCCTTTGAAAAGATCAAATCCTATCTTGCAAATCCTCCCGTATTAGCACCAGCACTTCCCGAAATACCTCTTAAGTTATATTTGACGGTTACCAAAGAGACAATGGGAGCCATGCTAGCACAAGAAGTAGAAGGCAAAGAAAACGCAATCTACTATCTAAGCAAGAAGATGCTCGAATACAAAGCACGTTATACACCACTCGAGAAGTTGTGCCTCGCCTTGGTGTGTGCCACAACCAAGTTAAGACATTACATGCTAGTGCATACCGTCTTCGTAGTCTCCTGATTAGATCCACTCAAGTATCTATTTGAGAAATCTACACTCAATAGACGCATATCGAGATGGATAGTCAATCTATCCCAGTTTGATGTAAGTTTTATGCCACAAAAGGCTATCAAAGGATCCGTGGTGTCAGACTTTTTAGCAGACTTTCCAATAGAAGACTCGACGCCAATACAAGACAGTGAATTTCCAGATGACGACTTAATGGTCACTGAAGATGATACCTGGACCTTATACTTCAACAGAGCCTCAAACCAAAAGGGATGTGGCGTTGGAGTATTACTAGTATCTACTAAAGAAGAGCATGTTCTAATCTCCATAAAGCTTGATTTCGACGTTACTAACAATGCTGCTGAATATGAAGCATGCGTGGTAGGCCTTAAAACAACTTTAGCATTGGGAGTAAAAAAGTTAAGGATATTTGGAGACTCTTCTTTAATTATCAATTAAATATCTAAAAGGTGGAAAGTAAGGAGCGAAAGTCTAGCCCCTTACCAAACCTATCTGGAAACTCTCACCGAGCAGTTAGAGAAGGTAAAATACACATATCTACCTAGGGAAGAAAATAAATTTGCTGATGCCTTGGCAAGACTAGCCTTAATGGTTAGGATTCCCACGGAAATCGAGAAAATGCCTCTAACTATAGAGATAAGGCACAAACCAGCATACATCCAGGCTATAGAAGACCACGAAGTAGTCCAAGACGAAGAAGAGGAAGAAGAAGAACCGTGGTACACGGATATACTCAATTATGTCACCAAAGGAGAATACCCTCCCCATGCTGACAAAAGAGCAAAACGAGCATTAAGACTCTTGGCTTCCCAATATGTACTCATAGGCAACGAGCTACATAAAAGGGTACCTTAGGGTCGAGCTCTCTTATGTGTAGGGAAAAAATGATGCACAAAGAGCAATGAGAATAGTCCACGAAGGAATATGTGGCACTCATATAGATGGCAAAATGTTTGTCCAAAAAATAATGCGAGAAGGATTGGACTACAATGAATAGGGATTACCATCAATATGTTAAAAGATGCCCTGAGTGCCAAATCTATGCCAATTTACAACATGTTCCTCCATCCTTGCTCTACACCTATACGTCGCCATGGCCATTCTCTACATGGGGAACTGACATCATCGGCAAAATCACTCCCCTAGGAACAGGAGGCCACGAATATATACTAGTAGCAATTGATTACTTCACAAAGTGGGTCGAAGCGCAATCATACGCTAAACTCACTACAAAACATGTAGCACTCTTTATCGAGAGGAATATTATTTGTCGATATGGAGTCCCATATGAAATGATAAGTGACAATGGAACTCACTTTCAAGCCAAATGTGAAGAATTGTTACAAAAATATAGCATTCAACATCATCATTCTTCCCCTTACAGACCTCAAGCAAATGGAGCAGTCGAGGCGGCTAATAAAAATCTAAAGACTATCATCGAGAAAATGACAGAAAATTATAAAGATTGGCCTGACAAACTTCACTTCGCATTATGGGGTTACCTCACGTCAATCTGTACATAAACAGGAAATACGTCATTTTCCTTAGTATATGGAATGGATGTCATACAACCTGTCGAACTAGAAATTCCATCTCTACATATCGCATTAGAGAGCAAACTTGATGAAGTTGAATGGACTAGGGCAAGATATGAAGAGCTAATCTTACTCGATGAAAAACGACTAGAAGCTCTACATCACACTCAGTGTTATCAAACTCGTATGGCTAGGCATTTTAATAAAAAGGTCAAGACAAGAAATATCAAAGTAGGAGACTTGGTGTTAAAAGCATTAAGGAAAAATGTTTTAGATCCAAGGGGAAAATTAAGACCTAATTGGTCTAGACCCTACATTGTCAAAATAATCCTGTCAGGAGGTGCAGCAAAACTAACTGATATGAGTTCTCGAACATGACAAATCTTGACCAACTTAAGAAATACTACCCATAATTACTTGAGTAGGATACTCAAGAGAGCTATGTTTGGCCTGATTCCTTAAGAAAGGATACGTAGGCAACCCTTTACGGGTGCGGCCACTTTATTTTTTGACATTCTCGCATCCCAGAATTAATTAAAAATTCGACAGAAGATCGGCGAAATATCGGGGTCGCAGAGAAAACTCTAGCGCCAGCCAACGACCATCAGCGCTAGCCAACGACACTAGCGCCTGAAGCTAAACTGCTGTGGCCGGCGCCAGTCGCAAATAAGAGGCACCAATTCACAACTAAATTCCGGGCATATTTTGGTGTTTTTCGAAAAAAAATTTGACTTCCGTACTCGAAGATTTTCTGAAAAATTAATTTTTCTCGGTTTTCATTGCTTTAATAAAATAAATTTAAAGTAAATAATTAATTAAAAGCTGAAATTTCATTAATAAAATAAAATTATATTATTGATGGAATTTTAATAAAGCTTAAATAAATTATCTTTAAATAAAAAATATAAACTAAGTCTAGTAATTGGAAATTAAGCAATGCTCCTAATCTTTCTTTTCTTTCCTAGCCCCTTTCCAATTTTTGTCTGCTTCCTCCTCCTCATCCATAACCTTAGCTAGTGGGCATCCTTTAGAGGACCTGCATTCAATCTTAGAGTAGATAGTTTCCCCTTCAGCTAGGACTCCATGCTTCTTTTCTACCCAAACCTTTTTATCTGTGGTGTCAGCTTTCCTTTTTCCCTTATCTTTTGTAGTACTTTTCTTCCTAGGCATTGTAGGTGTTTTGAATTCAACTCTTTCACCTAAGCGCTCCTTGGCAGGAATCACCCTGTCACCTAGACCACTCTTCACATCAGTTTTACCCTGATCTTTCTTCAAGTCCTTTGAAGGTTTCCTCAACAACCACTTCTTCACATCATTTGGCAAGGAAGGAGGAACCTTTTGGGTAATTACTTCCCATATAAGTCTAGTACGTACTCCAATAAGCATCAAATTTGTTTACTTCCTAGGAGACAAGGAACTCGTAGGGAGGACGAAGATCTCCGGAAGGAATATTCTGAAGTAAGCCGTATTGTCTTTTTACCCTGCAGGGATAGTAATAAGTCATACGAGACAAACTTGGAAGACGTCAGAAAGGTTGCTTGTTAACACCAACCATCCTTTCTATTTTCCACCACGGGATGACCCACTTGACAGCAAAATTGCGAGATTCGAAGACCCTTCTCCACTCATGGCGCCTAATTTTAATGAAGCGTTTCTTCCTCCTCACGAAGCAATTTGGAGTGTACTTCTCAATGTTGTCCGGAGGGATAATTAATTCTAGCCTTTTCATTAGCCAGATCTGTAAAAAAAATTGCAATGCAAATACATTATTATTACTATACAAAAAAAGAATTTTTGATTTCTGTAATTAAAAATATTATTTTTCTACCTGTAATAAAATTGGAGATCCTCGAAAAGGTGCTTTTGGGTTCCTTTTTAATTCATCAAGACTAATCATAGTCTCTCCAACTATCAATGGCATTGGATTTCTCCCTGATTCAATTTGTTCTAGTACGGTGGTTATAATTGATTGACCCTCATTAATTTTACCACTACTAAGGAAAAGTTGATTAAGCATGCAAAATAAGAAAGCCCTTCTTCTATAAATACGAAAAGATTCAGAAAGAGGTTTATCAAAATAATGGCGAGCAAATTCTTTTAAATTAACCATGTTGCCATCTACTATTTTTTATAAATCCCTTTCTTTTAAATTGAAGAAGCGTTCAAAATCCTTGTAATAATATGCATCTATCCTAGGGATTACTATGAGGTCTATTGCATGGAAACCTAAAATAGCACCAAATTCTTCCGGCAAAGGGCTAATTTCATCATACCCTATTCTAAAGCAATGAGTATTAACATCCCAATACTCTAGAGACGTATGAATGAAATCTAAGTCAAGATCTACCCCTTTGATACCATAAATTCCCCCCAAGTGAAACAAATCTAATTCTTTTCTTTCTTTGAAATTAAGAGACCGACACCAGTCATGGGTGTATTGGGTAAAAGTTTTGGTGAATAGAGACATGATATTATTTTTCTAAGGCCAATAATTATTTTATTTGCTGAAATTATGAAAAGAATCGGCTGGGCAGGGGGCAATTAATGCACAAATTAGGAGCAGTTCTAATCAGGGTAGAATACGGAGTCAGCCCTACTTGGTGCTAGACGCCGCGATTGGCGCCAGACGCCAAAGCTTGGCGCCACACGCTAAGTGTAGTGCCTGGCGCTACATCCAATTGCATGGCGCCAGCAGGCGCCAATTTGCCACGTCATGCGCGCTTTCTAAAACCACGTTTTTACCTTAATTCCAGTCTACTAATGACTTTATGGCTCCCTTATCTTTTCTAAGCATCTTTTTATTCTTTTTTTAAAAAATTAATATAGCTACTATATTAATTATAATATTCCTTTTTTGGATTTTATTTAGGTTAATTTCCAAGTTTTTTTATAAACCCAAGCTTTTATTTGACTTTTCCTTTTTTTCATTTTCTTTTTGGGGAAGAAAGTCAGATACCCTCCATCAATAATAAAAATGTTGGGATTTTTGCGCAAAATTTCTTGTCACATTTTTCTAGCACACACAAACATGCACATAATAATAACAATAATAAAAAAATGAAAAATAAAACATGATAAACAAAATAAACTAATAATAGTATGTATATACAAAATATGTCTAAAAAATGAGTCTAACTAAAAGCAAAGTTATATACAAAGTCAAAATAAAAAAAGCATAGGAAAAAACTACGGCGCCGGGGGACGTACACCCATCATCTCGTAAAACTGCGCCGTACGAGGAGTAACCTCTCCACCAGCTCCGGCTCCAGCTCCAGTCTCTGCAGGAGGAAAACTCAACGTGGGTCCACTCCACCCGAGATCAACCTAAAGCTGAGGCTGCGAAGGCTGCTGCGATGACGAGCCAACCTCGTACATCCCACCACCTCTAAGAGCCGAGGTAGCCTCTCCCTGGTCTACCGGCGCAGCATGAGCACCCTCAGAAGAAGAACCCGAGCCCTCCTCCACAACAGCACGGGCAGCCTCAGAGCGACTGCCTCTACACCTGACGTAGTGCGGCGACGCCTCGAGCTAGACCTAGCTAAATCCCTCCGCACCTCAGGTCTCGTGCGGGTATGAGAAGCAATAGGCTGACCATGCAGAAAAGAATTAAAATCAGAAACAAGGAAAAATCGAAGCGGTAGTGCAAAGACATATGAAAGAAAGATTACCTACTGGACGGCGTCGTCCCGACGGCAGGTAGCCGCATTCCTCATCCAGAAGAGCTGGCTCCGGAAGGCATTTATACATCGTGTCATCGCCGAAACCACCTCGCGCGAGAACTTTCAAAGAAATAAGTCAGTAAACATGCATAATATATATGGACAAAAGTTGCAAATAAATAAGCTTACCCGAGTCTGGTGGCGAGGAATCGACCGCTTTACGAAGCGCTCGTCCTTGGGAGCCAAAGGAATCATCTCCTCAATCGGCCCGTACGTCCTTTGGTAATGGATAGACATACGGGGTGGCACGAACTCAGCAGCATCGTCCTGATAAAGCAAAACAAAGTCAGTTTACCATTACTTTGGGGCTACTTAACGAAAGATAAAAGCTGAAAAATCGTACCGCCACATCCTCTGCCGGTACAGGAATTGGAGCTAACAACGGCATTAGCTCCTCAGCATAGCATCGCCCAGGGATCGTGCAAGATCGCCAAGGGGTACCAGCTCCCTCTGACATGCTCAACAACCTCGCGGCGTTAAACATGTGACGTGGTGGAGGAGCAGGAACGACAAAAACATCGGAGGAATGTTGTCTAGCAACCCTCTCCTCCAGGTATGCGATCGCTCCGTAAGTCCCCAGGAAATAGCGACGCTCAGCAGAATACTGTGCGGCTAACCCAGGGACTGCCAAGCCAACCCATTGCCGGTACACCACCTCAGGCTTCTGCAAAGAGCATTAATCAGGCAAGGATCTGTCTAGAGCATCACAAAATGGCAAATAAGAAAGAATCGTACTGCGATAATCCAGTCTCGGACATACGCAATGGACATCCCCACACGGCGGCTGCCCCAAGAAGCACTCACTGGAAACCCACGCAGCGACGGTCTTGCCGGCGCAGCAGAAGGGAAGTACTTGTAGAACCAGATCTACAAGGAGTTAAAATTATAAGAAAGTGCTAGCTAAAGTGTAGAGCTAAACTTTATAAGGAATAATGTTTACCTCTACGACCCTCCAAAAGCCGGACAAAGTAACATTCGTCCCAAAGGACCGGTGTCAACACGAGTCCCTCAACGCACGAATGAAGTCAACGTAGGCCAAGCTGGCCCAGTCATAAGTCCCGATCCAGTGTAGATTGCGGACAGTAGGAAGGCAGTAAAGCAGCGCCCTACTACCCTTGTCAGGGGAGAACGTCCCTGACAACAAAATAAGCGCAAAGATGCGCACCCGCTGCTCTCGGGTGGTCGCATCATCATCGAAAGTCGCTGCCAGAGTTGAGCGGCGAATCCCCCTAACACTGAACTAAGACGACTCGACCTCAGCTCGGGCCCAAATGGTAATCGGCCCCAACAACTCCTCGACCTCGGGGAAAAAGACGTCGATCCCACTGTCGAATGGTAGTGGCACAGAGCCAAACTCCAGTCTTGTGATGAGACTGAAGTCGGTAGGAGTGACCATCATCTCACCCCAGGGAAAGTGGAAAGTGTTGGTGGTGTCCCAGAAGAACTCCACCAGAGCACGCACTACGTGGTGACCTCGCTGGAGGCAACCATCGCCTCGCAGGTCTCAAAAAACGCAGCAAGATCGCAAGACTCCCATAGGAGTCTCGTCTCAACGTCCCTGGCGATGTACATCTTGTACAGGTCACCTAAACCGTCATAGCCGGAGCAATGACAACGCATCCTCCCAACGGTGATGCCCTGTCTTACCCTCTCAGAAATGTTGTAGACGGGGGCAAAGAACAGGGTCCGCTCATTCCACTCGGGGAGTCGACCAAGTGAAGTGGATGGTGTGGCGTCGTCCTCCACGGGCTCATGCTCCCGTCGAGTGTCTCGGGACCGTGAACCAGAGCCTCGCTGTCTAGCCATGCTACATTGTGTAGAATTATCATAAATTAAGGTTCTATAGTATGTAAGGTTTGCATAGCCGCATGATACTATGTTCGCAAAAAACAGAGAACGTAGTACCAAAACAGAGCAAATTCAAGCATAAACGTCATTTTTCAAGCAATCAAACAATTTCTTGCAATACTATAGTAATTATTGTGACATATTGGACAAGAATTGCTAGCAAAAACATCAAGAACAAGTCACATTACATTCCCGACCTTAAGAGGTCCAACAATGGCAATTTGCTCATTTCTTCACCAAATTGAGTCAAACAAGTCTCAAATTACTCCAAGGCAATATATAAACATAATCAAGCAATTTCATGGCATAAAATTTGATAAATAAAGAGAATTAAGCATTCTAAATTTTGAAATTACATGAAATTTGAATATAAACATGTGCAAAATTCATAAAAACCGGTGTGAGTTTGAAGAAAACTTTCATAGATCGGGAAAATGGATGAAAAGAGCTTTGATTTGCAACAAATTTGAGTGAATTCGGTTGATAAACGAGCAAGAACAAAGCAAATGAAGTTTTCCGATTTTTCGAGCAAGAAACGACGAACAAAATAGCGAAAATGAAGAAGAAAGGGGTATTTAAGGAAAATCCCGTTCTAGCGCCAAGCGCTAGGCTTTGGCGTAAAAAATCAGGCTTGGCAACTGGCGGCAATCCTAGCGCCTGACGCTAAGGCCAGTTATGTGGCGCTAATGCTTTTTCAACGGCGCCAGAACACTCAGCCACTCATCGGGGTTGTTCTACCTTTTGCAATATATTTTGGGTTCCTTGGTACGCCAGTTAGCCCCTCTAAGCAATTTGACATGATTTTTCGTAATCGGCTTGATTGCACAAAGTAATCAACTTGATGAAAGATCGTCTCACTTAGCTTAAAGCGCATAACCATTGACTCATTAACAAAAGGCACCAACATAGTGGTTCATTCGCCAAAGGCACCGACGTACAGGTTCAAAGCAACAAAAGCGCCGACGTACATGCATAGCGGGAGCAAAGTTCAAGCGAGCTTTTAAAGATCGACAAGCGAAGATATTCGGTAATTTCCTTTGGAAAATTATCGCAACAAATGAGGATAGCTTCAAGCGAGGATATCTTTGACGTCATTCCCTAGATTGTGGAGAGTTGTCATAAACAACTGAAGGCAATTTCAAGCGAGGTTGTCTTCGACCATATTCCCTTAGACGTGGAAGATGGTCATAAAGCGGAAGAGGAATGTTTCAAGCAAAACAATCTTCGGTAGTATTCCCTTGGACGTGGAATATTATCAATACGGATGAGGATTGTTTCAAGCGAAGCAGTTTTCGATGGTATTCCCTTAGACGTGGAATATTATCAAAGCGGGAGAGGATCGTTTTAGGAGAAGCAGTCTTCTATATTGGAAGCAGTTACAAGCGTAGCAGTTTTCAAGCGGGATGACATTCTCTTGGCAGGAGGTCATTAAAATAACAGTAAAGCAGCAGCAAATCGGTTACTTTTAGAGACGTGTGCTCGACGGTGCAAGATACGCATCTCTTAACTCTTTAATTTGTGTAACTAATGCTAGTTTGCAGGTATCGGTGTTACAAGAGTGATTTAGGATCACAGAACGTTCTGAATCATTCTCCGTCCCTATCGATACTTTGACTTTTGTTTTCGAAACTTGTGTTTCTCAAAACTCAATCAAAGTGGGGGCTTCTGTAGACACCCATTTGTGTCTCCCCAAAACCAAACCCAGTGATGAGTACCTTTCACGTCGAATCATAATCGAATGAAGTGAAAGTGTAGAAAGTCTAGTGTTGCGGACAGTTTTAATTTCTTTTCTCTTCTCTCTGTTTTTGAAAACTTATTTTAAGAAAATAGTCAATCCCGTTTGGTTGGTCCATGATATGGGTCCAATAGTAGTGTAGTTGGATGGGGCTTGACAAGAGCTTTCCAACGATATATTTTAAGACCAATTCCGATGAATATTGAGGAAGTTATGGCCAAATTAGCAAACTGGGCCCGTTTTGAGCCTTATATGCGGCCCAATGATCTAGGGGAGGGCCTAATATGATTTATTATTCCTAATGCAATTAGAAATGGTTTTAGTCTTCTAGATTCTTCTAGAAGGTTCTTTTCATTCTTAATTCAATTAGCATTGATAAATTGACTTTTGTTGACTTTTCAAAGTTTTAATTAAAATCAAAGAGCATTTATGAGGAAAATACAATTTTATCCTCCTGTACATCAATTGTTATCTGATTTTAAGAAAACGCGTGAATTTCCAGGTCAGCGCCAAACGCCAGCTGTGACGCCTGGCGCCAGGGTCAGCGTCTGGCGCCAATAGCCAGTGTTGGCGCCAACCTTGTTTCATGTGCGCCAGACTCTATTTTGATATTTTTATCTTTTTTGGCTGATTTTGTTTATAAATAACGTCGTAAAAACTCCGTTTGCATTCACCTACAACCAGTTTTTCATTCACAATCATCAATTCTCTCTCATTCTCTTTAATAATCATTCACCAACTCTCATCAAGATTCTCTTGATTATTCTCTCTCTCTCTCTTTTTCTAAACCAACTTTTCTCAAATACAAAAATTCCGCATTCATTAGATCTAGAAACACCTAGCCATATTCGAAGTTGCCTTCACCCTAGACGTGAAAGGTTTAATTTCTGAGGGTTTGGTCCCAAATCTCTCTTTACATTATTTAATTTAATTATTTTGATTATTATTTTCCTTGAAGTTACTAACATGTGTATTTTGCTATTACAAAGAGGTACGAGGCATCCAAGTAAGTACTTTAATGGTTTTTATTGATGTTATGATGTAGAATCATGTTTAGATTGTTATTTTGATTCCTAGTATCCTTTCAAGGGTAACTTTAATATCAAATATGATTATTACGATGCTTCTTATGTTCTTCCTAATATTTATGATTGTTAGTATCATGTTAGGGTTAAAGGTTTGATTTTTATATTTAGTGACATGCTAGGGTTTGTTATTAATCTAGTTAGTATCATGCCTAGGATCTTGCTATTATTATGCTTTAACAAGATTATTATTATGATTAATATGATTGTTATTATGGTGATTATTGTTTTGATTATTATCATGATTATTCTTTATGATTTATATTTATAATTTTTATAATTATTATTTTGATGATGATTATTGTTGAAGCTTATAAGTTTTGATGATGATGAACTTAAACTAAAGCAAACTCAACTAAAGGTTTACAAGTGTTTAAGTACAGGAGAAATGGACCTTGGTGAAGGAAGAACATCCTGTATTATGAAGACTTGAAGAATCTTTAAAGAGTTAATCAATAGAAGAGTTCTCTAACAAGAACTAAATTCCTTAACAGGAATGTTCCCTAACAGGAACTTGAAGGTTGTAAGCTGAAGACAGTAAGTTCCACAAGGAACTTAGGCTGCGAAGTTCCAATTGTGAGCTGGAGACTAAGGGACAGCAGGAACTTGTTCCTGGCCTGCGTGAAGCCCAAGATATTCAGAATTACAGAAGCGCGATATTGAGATATTAATTTAGTTAAGATTTTATCTTCTAGATTTATTATTAAATATGTTAATAAGATATGCATGAAATCTATTAGAGACGTGACAAGATAATTTGGCAAAAAGATAAAATTGTAAAAATATAAAAAAGATAGATTTTGAAAAAAAGATTTTGTTTTAATTTATTTTCCTAAAATCAGTTGCAAAACGATATTATTTTTCGGAAAGGATTTTTCTTGTATTTTTCGATAAGGATTTTTCTTCAATAAAATGATTTACCAAAAATCGTATTTTGAGAAAAGGAAAGTTAACATCTTTATCTTTTGAAAACCTATACAAATTATACTTGTATAAATAGTAGAGGTAAAACTGCTTTTGATTTTTGTGAGTTTATGTGTGAAGAAAATCTTGTGAGCTTTTATCAAAGTGTAAGTTTGTCAAGCTTTATCTTGTCATATTAGTTTCGGGTTTTATGCATAGCTTGCCTAACATATTCTAGACATTTTATTTACTATAATTGATTGGGTAATTGGGTGAGAGTGTATGAGATTTATAATCACATACAGTAGAAATTATTTTGTGATAAAGAGTGCATTGGTACTGTGAGAGTACGAGTGAATTCGAGTAAGGGGATTTGAATTGGGTAGGATTGAGTCTTACCGTGCTACCAGTTCTAGTTGGAACTTGTATTTAAAGGTCTAGATTATAATAGGTTTGTAATTTCATCATTGCCCTATTATAGTGGATTGTTTGTGTGTTGAAATCCCTTAGAAGGGTCAAGGTTTTACTTTCAGTTGGGTGCTGGAAGGTTTCCTGGTAAAACTGTGTGTGCACTATCAAGTTCCTTTTATATTCTGTTTTAAATTTGCAAAAATATCTAGTAGGAACTTAACTAAAATTCACCCCCGCTCTTGTAGTGTTCGTTTCAACTAACAATTGGTATCAGAGCAAGGTTCTCACGTGTAAGCAGATAATTTTGCTGAGTAAGATCTTGAGGAGAAATGAACTACAAGGAAAAACTTGAAGAAGGGTACTCAACCCAACGTCCACCTACGTTTAACGGTAAGTTTTATACCTGCTGGAAGAATAGAATGGGGATTTTCATTAAGGCTGAGAATTACCAAGTTTGGCGTGTTATTGAAGCTAGTGACTATGAGGTAAACGCAACAAATGATAAAGATTAGGTAGTTCCTAAACTTATTTCTTATTATGACAAAGAAGACTATCAGAAACTCGAAATGAATGCTTTAGCAATAAAGTTTTTACATTGTGGTCTTGGACCTCATGAGCATAATCGTATCATGGGGTGCAAGACTACTAAACAGATTTGGGATCTACTCGAGGTCACTCATGAAGGAACAAACGAGGTGAAACGTTCTAAAGTTGATTTACTGATGTCTAGATATGAAAGGTTTGAAATGCAGTCCAAAGAAACTATAGAAGAAATGTTTACCAGATTTAACGACATAATTAATGAATTGAACTCCCTTGGCAGGCACATTCCTATTGATGAACATGCTAGAAAGATTTTAAGAAGTTTTCCACAGGATGAACGATGGAGATCCAAAGTTACTGCCATGCAGGAAGCTAAGGACTTCACTAAGTTCAATATGGAACAACTAGCTGGATCTCTTATGACCCATGAATTGCATCTGAGTTCCAACATCGAAAGTTCCAAAAACAAGTATCTTGCTCTAAAGGCTCTAGACTCAGATGAATCTGAAGTTGATGAAGAGGAGATGGCTATGTTAGTCAAACGATTCAAAAAGATGATGAATAATAGAAGGTTTGACAGAAACAAGAAGCCCACTGGTTCCAGAGACACTACTTGTTTCAAATGTGGAGCAAAAGATCACTTCATTAAGGATTGTCCACTCAAGGACGGTAAGAACAAACCTAAGGAGCAATCCAAGGAATCTAGAGTGTATAAGCCTTACTTCACCAAAGACAATGTGAAGAAAGCAATGCTAGCTGCCTGGGAAGATACTGATACAGAAGAAGAAGAAGATCAACCTCCTGAAGAAACAGCTCATCTGTGCCTAATGGCAAAAACAGATGAAAAGGCTAAGCTGAAGGAACTTGAAGCTGAGGTATGGTTTTCTAAAAGAGATCTAGAACATTTCTCTAAAAAGAATTTAATAAATGTTGTCTTGGATATTCAAGAATAGCTTAAAGAATTGCATAGAGCCAAACAGCAAAGTGATAAAGCTTTGATCACTTACCAAGAAAATAGTGAGTGGGCTGACAACATGAAATTTGACATTCAATACAGATTCTTTAGTCTTTTTTATGACAATCATGTTTTAAAAAGGACCTTAGAAAACTTAAAGCATGATAACACACTCTTAAATGTTGAACTTTCTATGTTAAAATCAGGAATTGACTCACCTAATTCTGAAGTTCCTTCTCTAGCTCAATTCACCAATTTTGAAAAACTGAAATCGGATTTAGAGAAAGTCAAAATGGAGAAAGCCAGACTTTAGGGGGAACTTGAGAAGGCTAAGAAAGGTAAGAAACCTGTTGAGTACATAGTTCCTGACTGGATTACTAATGCTCAGACCAAAAGAACAGAAGGACTAGGTTTCAAGAAGAAGTTCCAAAAGGAAAAGAAGTATGTTAATTTGCCGAGTAGTATTGTTTGCCATTTCTGTGGAAAAACTGGACATAAGCCGAAAAATTGTTTAAAGAGAGAAAGTAGCACTCAGAAAAATAAAATTATGTTAAGCAAATTTGGGTTATGAAAAATAATCCCACTCCTATTACACAGGAACCCAAGGAAACCTGGGTTCCTGATACTAATGTTTAATTCTTCATGCAGGTTCCAGTGAGGGGGAACAACACTTGGTACCTCAACAGTGGTTGTTTGAAGTACATGACTAGAGACAAATCTAGATTTCTCTCAATGGATGCCTACTATGGAGGAACTGTGACCTTTGGAGACAATATGAAAGGAGATATAATTGCCATTGGAAAATTAGGAAGGACAAGTTCCCATGCTATTGATAATGTATTTTTGGTCGAGGGTCTCAAACACAACTTGTTAAGCATTTCACAATTTTGTGGCAAAGGAAACTCAGTAAGTTTTACTTCAAATAAATGTAGAATCATTCACAATGACACTGGGAACATTATTTTAGAAGGAACTCGTAAAGGGAACACATATGTTGTGGATCTTAACGAAGTTCCTAATAGCAGTCTAACATGTCTCGGTGTTATTGAGAATGATCCTTTATTATGGCATAAAAGATTTGGTCATGCAAGCTTTACACTACTCGATAAGCTTAGATCTAAGGAACTTGTGGAAGGTCTTCCTTGCATCAAGTTCCTATATGACAAAGTTTGTGATGCTTGTGTTAGAGGAAAACAGACTCGAAGTTCCTTCAAATCCAAGAAAATGGTAAGCACCAAAAGACCTTTGGAACTTGTCCATATGGATCTATGTGGTCCTATGAGAATCAAAAGTAGAAGTGGTAAGAGATATGTAATGGTAATTGTTGAATATTTTTCAAGATTTACTTGGGTTTTCTTTCTTGTCAGCAACGATGAAACATTTGATGAATTTGTAGCTTTTGTAATGAAAGATCAGAGAAGAACAGGTAATCCACTGATTCATCTTAGATCAGATCATGGCAGAGAATTTGAAAATTCTAAATTTGATAAATTCTGTACTAAGCATGGTATGGATCACAACTTCTCTGCTCCAAGAACTCCACAACAAAATGGAGTGGTGGAACGCAAGAATAGAAGTCTTAAAGACATGGCTAGAACAATGCTAATCTCAAGTGGTCTGCCAAGAAACTTCTGGGCAGAAGCAGTAAATACAACATGCTATATTCTCAACAGAGTATATGTTAGAGCCATCTCCAACAAAACTCCCTATGAGCTAATCAAAGGGAGAAAACCTAACATTTCTCACCTCAGATCTTTTGGTTGTAAATGCTTTGTTCATAATAATGGTAAAAGAAACTTAGGAAAGTTTGATGAAAGAAGTGATGAAGTTGTTTTCTAAGGATATGCCTTAAATAGTAAAGCTTATAAGGTGTATAATAAGATAACAATGTGTGTTGAGGAATATGTACATATTATATTCGATGAAACTAAACAATTGATTGATGTACAGGAAAGTGATGATGACTTTGAAATAGGACTTGTTCGCAATATGGATCAAGATGAAGAGTCAACATCATTACAAAAGCAACTGGAAGAAAATGAGGCAAATACAGAAGTCTAGGGAATATTTTCAAGTGTTAACCCCTAGCTTGAACCCCACTGTGATCATACACTTAAGTACGGTGGCGTCCAAAAGGGAAGAAGATAGAGCAAAAGAGTCGCCAACAAGTTTTAGGAACTTGTAAACCATTGACGAAGTGAAGGTTACACCCCTTAACGATCCAGGAGATTGTCAACTCCATAAGGTCCAGAACCAAATAAGGGTTCGGGGATGAAGGTACAAATTCAACCTAAAAGAGATTGAACCTGCCCTAATAATAGGCCTCTACTTTATTCTGATCGTATTCATGTGCGCTTTCTGATTAACATACAATCAATAGGATTAACCCTAAACCTGTTTATCTATGTTGGTTGAATATTAATGCACAAATAAAACTATTATTGGCGATCACTTAAATTATAATCAAATTAACCCTAACAAGATTATTAATTATTTTATTAAGCGTGATTACAAGTACCAATTCCCTTTAAATATGCATAAAAAGGTGTGATCAAGCAATAGCAACATAATAAATAATCAAAATAATAATTGTAATCATCAAAACAATAATCATCACAATCATAATAATAATCATCATAAATAAAATAATCATCATCAAAATAATAATAATAATAATAATAATAATAATAATAATAATAATAATAATAATAATAATAATAATCATAACCATCATAAATTATAACAATTATAATGACAATCATAATCATGTTTAAAGCAAAATAATAGCAAGATCCTAGGCATGATACTAACAAGATTAATAACAAACCCTAACATGTCACTAAGCAATAAAAATCAAATCTTTAACCCTAACATGATACTAACAATCATAAATATTAGTAAGAGAATAAAAGACATCGCAGGAATCATAATAAGCATATTTAATATTATAACCATTTTCCTAAACATGATACTAGGAATATCATAATAACAATTTAAACATGATTTTTACATCATACTATCAATTAAAACCATTAAAGTACTTACTTTGATGCCTCGTACCTCTTTCTAATAACAAAATACACACGTTAGTAACTTCAAGGAAAATAATAAACAAACAATTAAATTAAATAATTGAAATAAAGATTTGGGACCAAACCCTCTGAAATTAAACCTTTCACGTCTAGGGCGAAGGCAACTTCGAATATGGCTAGGTGTTTCTAGATCTTGCGAATGCGGAATTATGTGTGTAAAAAGCGAGTTTAGAAAAGAGAAAGAGATATGAATGAATGATTAGAGAAGAATTTTGAGAAAATTAATGAATGATTAAAGAGAATAAAAGAGAATTGAAAACTGGTTGTAGGTGAATATAGATGAAAAGGCTGGTTGTCGATGAATCAAAACGGGGTTTTTAATACGTTATATATAGAGAAAATCAGCCAAAAAGATAAAATTAACAAAACAGAGCATTGGCGCACCTGAAACAGAGCTGGCGCCAACGCCAGCTGATTGGCGCTAAGCGCTAATGTTGGCGCCCAGCGCCAATAGCTGGCGTCAGGCGTTAGTCCTATTTTTGACGCGTTTTCGAAAATCAGATAAATTTGTCGTACAGGAGGATAAAATCGTATCTTTTCCTCAAAAATGCTCTTTGATTTTAATTAAAACTCTGAAAAGTCAACAAAAGTCAATTTATCAATGCTAATTGAATTAAGAATGAAAAGAACCTTCTAGAAGAATCTAGAAGACTAAAACCATTCCTAATTGCATTAGGAATGATAAATCATATTAGGCCCTCCCCAAGATCATTGGGCCGCATATAAGATTCAAAACTAGCCCAATTTAGTAATTTGGCCATAATATTCCTCATTATTGATCGGAATTGGGCTTAGAATATATCGTTGGAAAGATCTTGTCAAGCCCTATCCAACTACACTACTATTGGACCCATATCATGGATCAACCAAACTAGGTTGGCTATTTTCTTAAAATAAGTTTTCAAAAACATAGAGAGGAGAAAAGAAATTAAAACTATCCGTAACACTAAACTTTCCACACTTTCACTTCATTCGATTATGATTCAACGCGAAAGGTACTCATCACTGGGTTTGGTTTTGGGGAGACACAAATGGGTGTCTACAAGAAGCAAATGAAGATCCTACATTAGAAAATGCAACAGGAATTCCTCAAGTTCCAGAACAGAACGAAGTTGATAAAGAAGTTACAGAAAAAATTCAAACTGAAAATCAAGATGAAGTTCCAACAGTTGAATCAGTCACCAACAATGAAGAAAGATTGTATCCAATTAAAGACTTTACTCCAAAGCCTTGGAAACATCAAAAATCTCATCCAGTTGATGCAATCATGAGTGATATCACAAAAGGAACTCAAACCAGATCTCAGCTTAGGAACTTCTGTACATTTTATGCGTTCCTATCTTCAATGGAACCTAAGAACCATGTTAAAGCTTTAATTGATGCGGACTGGATTAATGCTATGCAAGCCGAACTTAACGAGTTTGAAAGAAACAAAGTATGGCATCTAGAACCTACACCTAAACAAAAGAAGACAATTGGATTAAAATGGGTGTTTAGGAACAAGCTCGATGAGCATGGTATTATTGTCAGGAACAAAGCTAGGCTTGTATTACAAGGTTTCAATAAATAAGAAGGTATTGACTATGAAGAAACATTTGCCCCTGTAGCCAGGTTAGAAGCTATACGCTTACTCATGGCATTTGCTGCTTATATGGGATTTAGGCTGTACCAAATGGATGTTAAATGTGCATTTTTGAATAGATATCTTCATGAAGAAGTCTATGTGGAACAGCCTCCTGGATTTTAAAATCCAGAATTCCCAAACCATGTCTACAAGCTTGACAAAGCTCTTTATGGGCAGAAGCAAGCTCCTAGAGCATGGTATGAAAGACAGTTAAAGTTCCTATTGAAAAATGGTTTTAAACGTGGAAAAATTGATAAAACATTGTTTTTAAAATCAAATGGAACTGACATATTAGTTGTAAAAATTTATGTTGATGATATTTTATTCGGTGCAACTAATGAATCTCTGTGTAAGTATTTTGCTGACTTAATGAGTGGAGAATTCGAAATAAGTATGATGGGAGAGTTAAACTTTTTTCTCAGATTGCAAATCAAACAAACTAAAGAAGAAATCATGATCCATCAACAAAAATATATCAAGGAACTGATCAAGAAATATAAGATGAAAAATGCAAAAACCAATAAGACTCCTATGGGTATTGGAACTAGGTTGGATGAAGAACCAACTGGAACTTGCATAGACCAAACTATGTATAGAGGTATGATTGGCTCTTTACTCTATTTAACAACAAGTAGACCTGACATATCTTTTCCTCAAAAATGTTATTTGATTTTAATTAAAACTCTGAAAAGTCAATAAATGTCAATTTATTAATGCTAATTTAATTAGGAATGAAACGAACCTTCTAGAAGAATCTAGAAGACTAAAACCTTTCCTAATTTCATTAGGAATAATAAATTATATTAGGCCCTCCCCAAGATCATTGGGCCGCATATAAGATTCAAAACGGGCCCAGTTTAGTAATTTGGCCATAATTTCCTCATTATTCATCGGAATTGGGCTTATAATATATCGTTGGAAAATTCTTGTCAAGCTCTATCCAACTACACTACTATTGGACCCATATCATGGACTAACCAAACTGGATTGGCTGTTTTCGTAAAATAAGTTTTCAAAAACAGAGAGAAGAGAAAAGAAATTAAATCTATCTGCAACACTAAACTTTCCAAAATTTCACTTCATTCGATTATGATTCGACGCAAAAGGTACTCATCACTGGGTTTGGTTTTGGGGAGACACAAATGGGTGTCTACAAGAAGCAAATAAAGATCCTACATTAGAAAATGCAACAGGAACTCCTCAAGTTCTAGAACAGAACGAAGTTGATCAAGAAGTTCCAGAAGAAGTTCAAACAGAAAATCAAGATGAAGTTCCAACAGTTGTACCAGTCACCAACAATGAAGAAAGATTGTATCCAATTAAAGACTTTACTCTAAAGCCTTGGAAACATCAGAAATCTCATCCGGTTGATGCAATCATGAGTGATATCACAAAAGGAACTCAAACCATGTCTCAACTTAGGAACTTCTGTACAATTATGCGTTCCTATCTTTAATGGAACCTAAGAACCATGTTAAAGCTTTGACTGATGCGGACTGGATTAATGCTATGCAAGCCGAACTTAACGAGTTTGAAAGAAACAAAGTATGACATCTAGAACCTGGACCTAAACAAAAGAAGACAATTGAATAAAAATGGGTGTTTAGGAACAAGCTAGATGAGCATGGTATTTTTGTAAGGAACAAAGCTAGGCTTGTAGTACAAGGTTTCAATCAACAAGAAGGTATTGACTATGAAGAAACATTTGCTCCTGTAGCCAGGTTAGAAGCTATACGCTTACTCATTGCATTGGCTGCTTATATGGGATTTAGGCTGTACCAAATGGATGTTAAATGTGGATTTTAGAATAGATATATTGATGTAGAAGTCTATGTGGAACAGCCTCCTGGATTTGAAAATCCAGAATTCCCAAACCATGTCTACAAGCTTGACAAAGCTCTTTATGGGCAGAAGCAAGCTCCTAGAGCATGGTATGAAAGACTGTCAAAGTTCCTATTGAAAAATGGTTTTAAACGTGGAAAAATTGATAAAACATTGTTTTTAAAATCAAATGGAACTGACATATTAGTTGTACAAATTTATGTTGATGATAGTTTATTCGGTGCAACTAATGAATCTCTGTGTAAGTATTTTGCTGACTTAATGAGTGGAGAATTCGAAATGAGTATGATGGGAGAGTTAAACTTCTTTCTCGTTGCAAATCAAGCAAACTGAAGAAGGAATCATGATCCATCAACAAAAATATATCAAGGAACTGATCAAGAAATACAAGATGGAAAATGCAAAAACCAATAAGACTCCTATGGGTATCGAAACTAGGTTGGAGTAAGATCCAACTGGAACTTGCATAGACCAAACTATGTATAGAGGTATGATTGACTCTTTAATCTATTTTACAGCAAGTAGACCTGATATATCTTTTCCTCAAAAATGCTCTTTAATTTTAATTAAAACTCTGAAAAGTCAACAAAAGTCAATTTATCAATGCTAATTGAATAAGGAATGAAACGAACCTTCTAGAAGAATCTAGAAGACTAAAACCATTCCTAATTGCTTTAGGAATGATAAATCATATTAGGCCCTCCCCAAGATCATTGGGCCGCATATAAGATTCACAACGGGCCCAGTTTAGTAATTTTGCCATAATTTCCTTGTTATTCATCGAAATTGGGCTTATTATATATCGTTGGAAAGCTCTTATCAAGCCCTATCCAACGATACTACTATTGGACCCATATCATGGAATAACCAAACTGGATTGGCTGTTTTCTTAAAATAAGTTTTCAAAAATAGAGAGAAGAAAAAAAATTAAAACTATCCCCAACACTAAACTTTCCACAGTTTCACTTCATTTGATTATGATTCGATGCGAAAGGTGCTCATCACTGGGTTTGGTTTTGGGGAGACACAAATGGGTGTCTACAGAAGCCCCCACTTTGACTGAGTTTGGAGAAACGTGAGTTTTGAAAACAAAAGTCAAAGTATCGATAGGGACGGAGAATGATTCAGAACGTTCTGCGATCCTAAATCACTCTTGCAACGCCGATACCTGCAAACTAGCGTTAGATAAACAGATAAAAGATTTAAGAAAAGCGTATCTTGCACCGTCGAGCACACGCTCTGAAAGTAACCGATTGTTTTGATGACCTTCTACAAGCTAGAGAATACCTTCCCGCTTGAAAACCGCTACGCCTGTAACTGCTTCCAATTTAGAAAATTGCTTCGCCTGAAACGATCCTCCCCGCTATGATAATATTCCGCGTCCAAAGGAATACTATCGAAGATTATCTCTCCTGAAACAATCTCCATCCGCATTGATAATATTCCACGTCCAAGGGAATACTTTCGAAGATTGCTTCTCTTAAAACAATCCTCACTTGTTTGTGACAACCCTCCACAATCTAGGGAACGCCATCTTGTTGTTTGTTTTGACGATCTTCCGCAATCTTGGGAACGCTGTCGATCAATGTTGCTACATCTTGAGCCTTTTCTTGAATCATAGTGACAACCTTTCCAATCATAGCAAAAGTCGTCGAAGACCGCCACATCATGAACCGCTCTTTTCATATCTTGGTGACAACCTCCAGAATCTTAGCGAACACCGTCAAAGACCGCCCATCTCGTTCTATCTTCTCAAATCTTAGGTGACAACCTCCACAATCTTAGCGAATGTCGTCGAAGACCGCCCATCTCGTGCTATCTTCTCAAATCTTGGGTGACAACCTCCACAATCATAGCGACTGCCGTCGAAGACCGCCCATCTCGTGCTATCTTCTAAAATCTTTTCTCAAATCTTAGTGACAACCTCCACAATCTTAGCGAATGCCGTCGAAGACCGCCCATCTCGTGCTATCTTCTCAAATCTTTGGTGACAACTTCCACAATCTTAGCGAATGCCATCGAAAATAACTTTACTTGAAGTCATCCTCAGTTGTTGCGATACTATTCCAAAGAAAATTACCGAAGACCAACACTTGTCGATCTTTAAAGCTCGCATTTTGCTTCTACTAAAACCAATATGTCGGTGTCTCCGTGATGAGCCAATTCTTAGGTGCTTTAAGCTAAGTGAGACGATATTTCGTTAGGTCGATCACTTATTTGATTGTAATCAAACTGACTACTTAATCATGTCAAATTGCTTATAGGGGCTAACTGGCGAACCAAGGAACCCAAAATTTTTGTTTTGAGAGGCTTCGAGCTCTATCGTTGTTGAAATATCTCTGGCGTCAAGAATTGGAGTAGGATCTTCCCTATTCTGCTGCACCTGTATTTATTTTTTACTATAGAATTTTGCTAATTTCTTTTTAATCATCTTAGGGTTGACCTAAGGTTTAACGTCGCTTGACTCAATAACTTGACACGACTCAAGGTATAAACTTGACTCGATGTGATCGACTGACTCGAGGTTGACTCGACTCGAAGTGAAATGACACATGTGACTCATAACCCGAGTGTGCATTGTATTATGATTGTGCAACTCAAAAATGCAAAAATTTTCCGTCATTTTTGTGGAGGGTACCGACTTTCTCCAAAAAAAGAAAGACGCGAAAAAGAATCGAAGTGAAGTTTTGAAGATGCATATTGAATGAGCTCAGTCAAATGTTGTTTGATATTATCTCTCAAGATTCAAGGATTAATCCATCCTAGGCTATCTCAATGGTTGACTCCATGATGAAAGTATCTGGGTAACTTAGGCACGGAGGCTAAGTCCTTCATACTTTGTGATGCAACGATGATTGATAAGTGATGAGCGATGTGACAAGGCATGCTTTATGTTAAGATTCCATGACAAAGGGTTCTTAAGGGGAGTATATTTGGTCATGTATCTTTGATGTGTGTGAAAGTGACACTAAAGCTAGGCTGCAAGAGCTAAGTGTGTGGAAACATATTATTTGTTAAAAGAGTCAAATGGTGGTGACTCTTAGGCTAGGTAAGCTAATGATGTAGGGATCAAGCCCCCAAGTCTAGCTCTAAGTGAATAGGGATGAGCATTGGAGATCCCTTGATATGATCACGGTGTAAGTGTGTGAATGTGAATATGAATGCATTTTTATTACGGCTGCACCTCCATGTGAGGTTGCCTACGTATCCGTTAGGAATCAGGCCGAACGTAGCTCTAGCCGAACCTAGCACAAGTGTGTGTATACCTCTAAAAGGTCTTTTTAAGGGTTATAACGTGGTTAGGCTAAATTTTATAGAAGAAAAGGATAAAGGCTCAAGACCCTAGATAAGCCCCCAAGGTGTGCAACCTCGCTTTTGAATCTTTATATTTTTATGCTTGAGTTTCTACTCTGTGTTAGCTCTTTTTTATCTTTTGCTTTAGCATCTATTTTATTTTTATAAGCGTGGGCAATCCCGATCATGCATTCTATCACTCACTTGGCATTCATGTTTCTTAGGCACGGTACCAAGCACTCGATAAGAGACGCAATCTAAGACGTGTTCATATCAAAGACAATGGAACACTTGCCCTTTGTACACTTTTATTATTATTTTATTTTTGCTTATTTTTATTTCGATATTTTGAATTACTCAAGCTCTTTTTTAGAATTGCATAAGTTACACACCATCCCATCCCAAGGTTAGGTAAATGTAGGTTGAAAAAAGAAAGGTTTATCGTTAGACGAGGCTCAAAGTGGTTTACCAAAAAAGGATGTATAATTGAAGGGTGAAAGGTAATATAATGTGGCTACAAGGGGTGCCTTAAATCATTAGTATACCTTGTGCTTAGTTCGACATGAATTTTTTTATTTTTATATTTTTTATTAATGCAATATAATGAAATGATCATATATAAGGAAATAAATGCTCATTTTATTAAAAGAAAATATATAATAATCCTACAATATAAATCTAAGGAGAATAAAAAGGTGCCTATGCTAGACTTATTAGGGAAAGGGTAAATAAAAAAGAAATAGAAAAAAGAGGTCGTGAAATCTTGTCTTTGAAGCTCGCCTCTTGTCTTGTGTTGTTTCCTTTATCATCACTCTCTCTTCTTGTTAACTGGAGGCATGGGAATCTTGTTATTATCAATCAAATGTTGGATAGCCTCCTTTAGCTTCCAACAGCTCTCAGTAGTATGACCCCTACCTTGATGGTACTTGCAATAATCGTCTGGATTCCAACTAGGCAATCTCTTTTCAGGTGTAGGATCTTGAATAGATCCAATGGGAGTAATAAGTCCTTTGGCATGGAGTCGATCGAAGGCAGTACCGTAGCTCATCCCAATGGGGGTGAAGTCTTTCCTTAGTTGCTTCTTAGATCCTTGGTTATCTATGGCTAAAACTTCACTAAGATCAAAGGTGCTAACATTGTTACTAGAGTGGGAATTTTAGGAAGAAGAAGGATTGTAGTTCTTCTTTCCTTTCCAGCCACCGTGGTTACTATTGTTAGTAGCTTTTTTTTTTGCGAGGTCATCTTCGATTTCAATTCCGATGTCATAAACGACCTTGAAAGTATTCAAATTGTGTTGATATTTTAAATGCTTCGAATACTTCTCTTGGAGATTCCTGATAAACATCCTCACAAATTCCTTTTCGGTGGGGACCTCAATCATCTTGGCGGAAGTATCCCTCCACTTATTAAAGAAAGAAGTAAAGCCTTCATTCTCTTTTTGTCTTAGCATCTCAAGTTGTCGATGATCGGTTTCAACTTAAATATTGCACTTGTATCTATCAATGAAAGCGTTTACTATCGATTCCCAGTTAGAGGTTTTCTCTTTGTCAAGGGAGAAGTACCATTGTTGGCAAACGGTTTCAAGAGATAGTGAGAACAGAGTGGGGAAAACCTTCTTATCGATGCCCTTAATACTCATTATGGTTTCGAAAGCTCTTAAATGGATGTAAGGGTTATCTGTTGCCTTGAATTTAGGGATGTTAGTGGCGTTTAACTTATGCGGAAGAAGTTCCTTGTCCAGCGAGACCCCTTGTGAACTCATGCCCTGAAATTTGTAGTCACTAGATAGCTTGCTCAAGCTTTCTTGCATGAGGTTCATTTGTTGTTGCTTCACGAGATCATCGATCTTGAGTGTGAGTAGCTTCATTCTCTCAGTCACGGTAACCAATTGGTTCCTAAGCTCATTGACTTCCTCTTGAGTTGCCATTATCTTCTTAGCCTTTCTCTTTTTTTGAATTGGTTTATCAGAAAGTGAGACTTGAATAAAGAGGTTGTCCTTGATTAATCGCCCTTCTCTCCTCAACCAAGTACTGTGGAAAAGGAATTTGAGGATATCTATTGTTAATTATTTGACTCAAACTTTACTAAACATGCAATGGATGGAGGAAGTGAAGAAAGATTGGAATAGATCGTGAAGGAAAATGATGGAGGTGGAGGGATATGAAGAATTAGGAATAGAATGTACCCCCAACTCAAATGACGAAAAAGACTTACTCATGCATGAATCTAAGACATAGTCATGGTGACATATACTCGAAGTGTGTGCTAAGACTAGTGAGTGTAGGTGACATGTTAAGACTCGTGTTATGACCATGTGGCAAGACTATGTGACTAGACACAATTAATGATTCGACAAGGCATGATTGACAGCGAAAATTAACCGAATTAATTAGCAAACTGGTTAATTATGCACTAGGTGATGACTCGACCAATAATCCGAAATGTCAGCCAAACCACAGGACAGGCGTCACAATGTGTAGCTTGGCGCCAGACGATAGAGCTGTCACCAGGAGCCACACTCCACAGTGTGGCGCTACAGCTCAGACTTTGGCGCCAATATTGGAACTTCAATCTGGGACTGTTTTCGGTGTTATTAATCAATTGGGGTATGCCTAAAGTCTTACTAGGTCAATTCCAATTAAAATATTAGACTTTATTGACTCTAATTAATTAATTAATTAATTAATTAGGCAAATTTCTTTAAATCATTAATTTATTTAATCTCAACACAAGTCAACAAACGGTTAAGAGAACATAGAATATATGCACAACAAATAATGCACAATTAGTCAAGTAGGCACAATATGATGCAATGAGTTTGCAACCTAACCATGGCTCTAGTTCTCTAAAGCTTGGGATATGGTTTAGTCAATAGAGGGTCCATGGTTAATTGTTTGGATGCGCCGCGCGGAAGCCTAACCGTGAAGGGTTGGCGCAAGTGGATGGGACACCGCGAGTTTAGAAAAACTCGCTTCCATGGTTTGGTGAATTCAACATTCTCGGATGTACCCTTTGTTGCACGGAGTGTTCAATCAGGTAGATGGAGCATGAATTCCCAGAGGGTTATGTTCATATGTAGAACACATATGGGTTTCAGAAAAGTGAGAAAAAATTGAATCATGAAGTAGGATCGAGCAAACAATACGAAAAACCAGTCGAAATTAGAACGCATATTTCTTGCTCGGTATTGGGGGAGGTTGGCGCCAGCAATCCGAGACTGGCGCCAGCTTTTATCTGTAGCGCCTGGAGCCAATGCTGGCGTCTAACGCTACGGCTAACATGCTGGCACCAATGCTCTGGCCCCTGGCGCTACTTCCCACATGCCTCAGCAGCTTTATGTGCTCGATAAAATTTTCCAGTATCACGCGGTGTTATTTCGGTCCTAGTTGTGAAAGATATTTCTCAAATTTCCTACGCGTAAAATCCTATGTTTTTAACTCATTACGGATGGTCTTTCCAATGAGATTTTTTTTATGCATATGACAATAATGTTAATCAAAATTACGCACATGAAATACTTAGAACGTTTCGAGTCTCATCCACTCATTCTAAATCATTGCCGAAACAAATTCAGGAATTAAAATGGAAATCCTCCCCAGCGGAGTCGCCAAAAACTTTAGGGAATATTTACAAGCGTTAACCCCTAGCTTGAACCCCATTGTGATCATACAATTAAGTACGGTGGCGTCCAAAAGGGAAGAAGATAGAGTAAAAAGAGTCGCCAAAAAGTTTTAGGAACTTGTAAACCGTTCACGAGGTGAAGGTTACACCCCTTAACGATCCAGGAGATCGTCAACTCCATAAGGTCTAGAACCAAATAAGGGTTCGGGGATGAAGGTACAAATTCAACCTAAAAGATATTGAACCTGCCCTAATAATAGGCCTCTACATTATTCTGATCGAATTCATGTGCGCTTTCTGATTAACATACAATGAATAGGATTAACCCTAAACCTGTTTATCTATGTTGGTTGAATATTAATGCATAAATAAAACTATTATTGGCGATCTCTTGAATTATAATCAAATTAACCCTAACAAGATTATTGATTATCTTATTAAGCGTGATTACAAGTACCAATTCCCTTTAAATATGCATAAAAAGGTGTGATCAAGCAATAGCAACATGATAAATAATCAAATAATAATTATAATCATCAAAACAATAATCATCGTAATCATAATAATAATAATAATAATCATCATAAATAAAATAATCATCATCAAAATAATAATAATAATAATAATAATAATATTCATAACCATCATAAATTATAACAATTATAATCATAATCATGTTCATGTTTAAAGCATAATAATAGCAAGATCCTAGCCATGATACTAACAAGATTAATAATAAACCCTAGCATGTCACTAAGCAATAAAAATCAAATATTTAACCCTAACATGATACTAACAATCATAAATATTAGGAAGAGAATAAAAGACATCTCAGGTTTCATAATAAGCATATTTGATATTATAACCTTTTCCCTAAACATGATACTAGGAGTATCATAATAACAATTTAAACATGATTTTTACATCATACTATCAATTAAAACCATTAAAGTTCTTACTTTGATGCCTCGTACCTCTTTCTAATAACAAAATACACACAGTAGTAACTTCAAGAAAAATAATAAACAAACAAATAAAATAAATAATTGAAATAGAGATTTGAGACCAAACCCTCAGAAATTAAACCTTTCACGTCTAGGGCGAATGCAACTTCGAATATGGCTAGGTGTTTCTAGATCTTGCAAATGCGGAATTTTGTATGTAAAAAGCGAGTTTAGAAAAGAGAAAGAGAGATGAATGAATGATTAGAGAAGAATTTTGAGAAAATTAATGAATGATTAAAGAGAATGAAAGAGAATTGAAAACTGGTTGTAGGTGAATATAGATGAAAAAGCTGGTTGTCGATGAATCAAAACGGGGTTTTTAATACGTTATTTTTAGAGAAAATCGGCCAAAAAGATAAAATTAACAAATTAGAGCATTGGCGCACCTGAAACAGAGATGGCGCCAACGCCAGCTGATTGGCACCAGGCGCTAATGTTGGCGTCAGGCGCCAATAGTTAGCGCCAGGAGCCAGGCCTCGTGCCAGGCGCCAATGCCTGGCGTCACGCGCTAGTCCTTTTTTTGACGCGTTTTCAAAAATCAGATAAATTTGCCGTACTGGAGGATAAAATCGTATCTTTTCCTCAAAAATGCTCTTGATTTTAATTAAAACTCTGAAAAGTCAACAAAAGTCAATTTATCAATGCTAATTGAATTAGGAATGAAAAGAACTTTCTAGAAGAATCTAGAAGACTAAAACCATTCCTAATTGCATTAGGAATGATAAATCATATTAGGCCCTCCCCAAGATCATTGTGCCGTATATAAGATTCAAAACGGGCCCAGTTTAGTAATTTGGCCATAATTTCCTCATTATTCATCGGAATTGGGCTTATAATATATCGTTGGAAAGCTCTTGTCAAGCCCTATCCAACTACATTACTATTGGACCCATATCATGGACTAACCAAACTGGATTGGCTGTTTTCTTAAAAGAAGTTTTCAAAACCAGAGAGAAGAGAAAAGAAATTAAAACTATCCGCAACACTAAACTTTCCACACTTTCACTTCATTCGATTATGATTCGACGCGAAAGGTACTCATCACTAGGTTTGGTTTTGGGGAGACACAAATGGGTGTCTACAAGAAGCAAATGAAGATCCTACATTAGAAAATGCAACAAGAACTCCTCAAGTTCCAGAACAGAACGAAGCTGATCAAGAATTTCTAGAAGAAGTTCAAATTGAAAATCAAGATGAAGTTCCAACAATTGAACCAATCAACAACAATGAAGAAAGATTGTATCCAATCAAAGACTTTACTCGAAAGCCTTGGAAACATTAGAAATCTCATCTAGTTGATGCAATCATGAGTGATATCACAAAAGGAACTCAAACCAGATCTCAGCTGAGGAACTTCTTTACATTTATGCGTTCCTATCTTCAATGAAAACTAAGAACCATGTTGAAGCTTTAACTGATGCGGATTGGATTAATTCTACGCAAGCCGAACTTAACGAGTTTGAAAGAAACAAAGTATGGCATCTAGAACCTAGACCTAAACAAAAGAAGACAATTGGATTAAAATGGGCGTTTAGGAACAAGCTAGATGAGTATGGTATTATTGTCAGGAACAAAGCTAGGCTTTTAGTACAAGGTTTCAATCAACAAGAAGGTATTGACTATGAAGAAACATTTGCTCCAGTAGCCAGGTTAGAAGCTATACGCTTACTCATTGCATTTGTTGCTTATATGGGATTTAAGCTATACCAAATGGATGTTAAATGTGAATTTTTGAATAGATATCTTGATGAAGAAGTCTATGTGGAACAGCCTCCTAGATTTGAAAATCCAGAATTCCCAAATCTACAAGCTTGACAAAGCTCTTTATGGGATGAAGCAAGCTCCTAGAGCATGGTATGAAATACTGTCAAAGTTCCTATTGAAAAATGGTTTTAAACGTGGAAAAATTGATAAAACATTGTTTTTAAAATCAAATGGAACTGACATATTAGTTGTACAAATTTACGATGATGATATTTTATTCGATGCAACTAATGAATCTCTGTGTAAGTATTTTGCTGACTAAATGAGTGGAGAATTCGAAATGAGTATGATGGGAGAGTTAAACTTCTTTCTCGGATTGCAAATCAAGCAAACTGAAGAAGGAATCATGATCTATCAACAAAAATATATCAAGGAACTGATCAAAAAATACAAGATGGAAAATGCAAAAACCAATAAGACTCCTATGGGTATTGGAACTAGGTTGGATGAAGATCCAACTGGAACTTGCATAGACCAAACTATGTATAGAAGTATGATTGGCTCTTTACTCTATTTAACAGCAAGTAGACATATCTTTTAGTGTAGGTCTATGTGCCAGGTTTCAAGAAAATCCAAAGGAATCTCATCTCATAGCAGTAAAGAGAATTCTTTGTTACTTAAAAAGAACTGATGACTTGAGTCTCTTCTATCCTAGAAGTGACTCATTTGAATTAAATAGCTTTACTGATGCTGACTATGAAGGTGACTTGGTTAACAGAAAAAGTACTTCAGGTATGGTTCAGTTCTTAGGACCTTGTCTAGTTTCTTGGGGTTCCAAGAAGCAAAATATTGTTGCATTTTCCACAACTGAAGCTGAGTATGTGGCAGTAGCAGCATGTTGCTCACAAGTTCTATGGATAAAAACAACAGGTTAGAGATTTTGGTATTATTTTTGAATGTGTCCCTATTTACTATGATAATACCATTGCTATTTGTATTTCTAAAGATCCAGTTCAACACTCAAAGGTAAAACATATCCACATTATGCATCAGTTTTTAAAAGACAATATGGAACAAGGGAATATTAAGTTAGAATTTTGTCAAACAGAAAGTCAAATTGCTGATATTCTAACCAAACCATTGAACAGAGAAAGATTTGAGAAATTGAGATTAGAACTTGTGATGATCAAGCTAACTTGATTGCTTCTGAAGTTCCAAGATATGACTGATTCAAAAATACTGTAAATAAAATTTAAAGAGCTTTTAGGGCAACTTTGGTGTGACAAACATAGCTGAAGTGTCACCGTTGTTAATAACTAAAGGTAAGTTCACTAAAACACTTATTTATGTAAGCATTTAATAATATACTGTGCATATGTGTTTAAACCGTGTTCCAATATGTGTATATTTAGAAAGAAATTATGATTTGTTAAATTAAATAAATTTGGAAAGAAAGTGAATTTTGAAAATACATCCTGCCAAATGATTTTACAAATTAATTGAATGTGTTTCAATTAATGACTGGACAGTAAAACCATTCAATTCCCTTGTTCCGCTTCAATAAATATAAAAAGCATCTTTCACCCACCTTTTCACTCCACTGTCAAATCACAATTCACCCTCTTCAGTAAAAATCTCAAGAACAAAATCACAATCAAACACCACGGTTATCATTGCAGAAATCGTTTCTTCTGAAAATTCCCAAAACACCGAACACACCATTTAAGAAGAAACTTCACCTTTAGCAATGGTGAATTATAAACCTTCTCCAAAATCAACCAAAAGTACCTCTGATTCTCCCAAACCTCTGAAAACCCAAAACCTTTACCCTCCAACCCTAAGGAAGTTGAGAGCAAGATTGTTGAAGAAGAGTACATTACTTCAAGTGTACTCGATAAATTGCGTCAATGGAAGCAGAAGAGGGAGAAAGAAAAGTCACTTGAAAAGGAAATTGAGGAAGTTGATGAGTTCGAAAAGGGGCAAATCAAGGCGAAGAGGAAAATCAGGAAGAAGAAGAGAATCAGGGAGAAAGTGAAGTGGATGCCTCTGCAGAGGAAGAGGAAGAAGAGGTTGATGAAGATGATGACCAAGTGGAACTTATTGCGAGCGCGGGAAGGTATGTTACTGGTCACTGACTTGATAGTACATGGTGTAAGAAGGTTAGGTTTTAAGAATTCTTCGATTTAATCAAATTTCAAGGGTGGGAGTATATGTTATCTACTGCTTCTAATACTTTGCTATATCCCGTGGCTATGGATGAATTTTGTGCAAAACTTCAAGTTAAACAAGGGAAGATTTCTAGCTTAGTGAATATAAAGGAAATTGAGTTTGATGTTTAAAAATTAGGTAAATTTTTTAAAATACCTACTGCTGGATTTGAACTGTATTTGAAGGGGAAGAATACTGTGAAGGTAGGAAATTATCTCATCGGAGATATAGTTGAATTTCTGGGAGGACAAAGGGGGAAGAATGTTATGAGCCATAATGATCTTAGCCCTCTTAATAAGCTGTTGTTCAATTTGGTGAGAAAAACCATATTGCCCAGAACTCAGAAGAGAAGCCAAGCATGCTTGATGGACTTGGTTGTCATCTTCTGTCTCACCAAGAAAATCAAAATCAACTTCCCATCCCTAATGTTTCAACACCTTGCACATTGTATTCCACGAAAGAACAAAGTGGGATATGGTGCATTGTTGTCTACTGTGTTTGAGTTTCTGGGTGTGAAGCTCAAAGGAGTTTATGAGGGATTGGGGAAAAAACTAGAGGATGTGATTAATGGGGAAACACTTCAAGGTATAAACCTTGAAGTAGTAAATGGAAAGGTCAGAAAAAGTGAAGTAAAGAAAACAGTGGGAGGAAAAAGAAAAGGGAAGGAAGTTCTAGAAAAGGCTGTGAGGAAGAGTAGGAGGATTTCAGCTGGTAAGGCTCCTAAAACTAGCTTGGAGAAACCTCTTGAGATAGATGAGGATGAGAACAAAATAATTGCAGGACAAGTGGCTGAACTGGTGGACAGAGCTGATATTGCAGAAAAGCAGTTGAGAACAGCCACAGAGCAAATAAAAAATCTTGAGAAGAAGGTCCAAGGTCTTGAGAGTAGTCTCAAACTACAGAAGTTGGAGTTCCAGAAGGACCTCAAGAGTCTTCAAGATAAGTTGGAGGAGTATGTGCATCAGAATGTTGAAGACAACAAGAAGATCCTTGAACTCCTTGAAACTTAAACAAGACCAGCCTCATCCATCCTATTTTGTCTAGCCAATCCTTAGCCTCACTTTTGTTTCTCTATGTTTTATTAATTCAGTCATGAACTTGTTACATTTCAATTTCTGTTTTAGAATTTCTTTTTAGTATTGTAATATTTTGATAACTAAGCAGGAAGTTTCTTTTGACTTTAATGAAACATTTTGGAACTTGGTGCAACCATATGCGTGTTATATTGTGAAAGCTTACGTAGAAAAGTTGGACTTATTGGAAGTAAGTTAGCAGCGCTGCCTTCAGTTTCCCACACTCGATGAATTGCTTGTGGGGCTGTTGTCAGAAGCTTAATAATCTTGAAAAAGCAGGACTTTTTGATGATGCCAAAAGGGGGAAAAGAGGAAGCAAACTTAAAGGTTTCAGTGGTTCTGGGTTCTAGTTGAGAAAGTATCAAAACTTCTCTGTTTTGGTAGCTTAGTTATTTCATGTTCTGTTTTGTTTTTCTTTGTTTTGTTTGTTTCTTGTTTTTTTGTGTTTACTTTTTGTCAAAAAATCAAAAATACCAAAATACGTCCTTCTATGTGTTTTAACTTTTGTCGAGAGTTTGCTTAAGTTTGTCATCATCAAAAAGAAGGAAATTGTTGAAGCTTATAAGTTTTGATGATGATGAACTTAAACTAAAGCAAACTCAACTAAAGGTTTACAAGTGTTTAAGTACAAGAGAAATGGACCTTTGTGAAGGAAGAACATCCTGTATTATGAAGACTTGAAGAATCTTTAAAGAGTTAATCAATAGAAGAAGAGTTTTCTAACAAGAACTAAATTCCTTAACAGGAATGTTCCCTAACAGGAACTTGAAGGTTGTAAGTTGAAGACAGTAAGTTCCACAAGGAACTCAGGTTGCGAAGTTCTAGTTGTGAGCTGGAGACTAAGGGAGAGCAAGAACTTGTGCATGGCCTGCGTGAAGCCCAAGATATTCAGAATTACAGAAGCGCGGCATTGAGATATTAATTTAGTTAAGATTTTATCTTCTAGATTTATTGTTAAATATGTTAATAAGATATGCAAGAAATCTATTAGAGACGTGACAAGATAATTTGGCAAAAAGATAAAATTGGAAAAATATAAAAAAGATAGATTTTGAAAAAAAGATTTTGTTTTAATTTATTTTCCTAAAATCAGTTGCAAAAAGATATTATTCTTTTATATATATCTTCTTGCATTTTTCGGAAAGGATTTTTCTTCAATAAAATGATTTACCAAATATCGTATTTTGAGATAAGGAAAGTTAACATCTTTATCTTTTGAAAACCTACTTTCTATACAAGTTATACTTGTATAAATAGTAGAGGTAAAACTGCTTTCGATTTTTGTAAGTTTATGCGTGAAGAAAATCTTGTGAGCTTTATCAAAGTGTAAGTTTTCCAAGCTTTATCTTGTCATATTAGTTTGGGTTTTATGCATAACTTGCCTAACATATTCTAGACATTTTATTTACTTTAATTGATTGGGTAATTGGGTGAGAGTGTATGAGATTTATAATCACATACAGTAGAAATTATTTTGTGATAAAGAGTGCATTGGTACTCTGAGAGTACGAGTGAATTCAAGTCAAGGGATTTGAATTGGGTAGGATTGAGTCTTACCGTGCTACAAGTTCTAGTTGGAACTTGTATTTAAAGGTCTGGATTATAATAGGTTTGTAATTTCATCATTGCCCTATTATAGTGGATTGTTTGTAAGTTGAAATCCCTTAGAAGGGTCGAGGTTTTACTTCTAGTTGGGCCTTGGAAGGTTTCCTTGTAAAACTGTGTATGCACTATCAAGTTCCTTTTATATTCTGCTTTAAATTTGCAAAAATATCCAGTAGGAACTTAACTACAATTCACCCCCCCTCTTGTAGTGTTCGTTTCAACTAACAATTTTTTTGTTGCTTGATTATATTTATTTTTATTGCTTGATCACGCCTTTATTGCATGTTTAAAGGGAATTGGTACTTATAATCACGTTTAATAAGATAATTAATAATCTTGTTAGGGTTAATTTGATTATAATTCAAGTGATCGCCAATAATAGTTTATTTGTGCATTAAATTCAACCAACATAGATAAACGGGTTTAGGGTTAATCCTATTGATTGCATGTTAGTCAAAAAGCGCACATGAATACGATCAGAATAAAGTAGAGGCCTATTATTAGGGCAGGTTCAATCTCTTTTAGGTTGGATTTGTACCTTCATCCCCGAACCCTTATTTGGTTCAAGACCTTATGGAGTTGACGATATCTTGGATCGTTAAGGGGAGTAATCTTCACCCTGTGAACGGTTTACAAGTTCCTAAAACTTGTTGGCGACTCTTTTGCTCTATCTTCTTTCCCTTTGGACGCCACCGTACTTTAGTGTATGATCACAGTGGGGTTCAAGCTAGGGGATTAACGCTTGCAATTATTCCCTACACTGCCTTTTTTACTTTGCAAATTAAATAATAGGCCATCGTATATTCATGTACACGTAATAAAAAAGGAACATGTCATAAACAAGGAATGAATTGAACATTAGAGATAATTTTAATTTCAATAAACCCCACTACTTTTTTTCGGAAGAACCTCTATACAAAAAACAAAAAAAACTTCTATACAATGCAAAAAAATAAACGAAAAGAACGGATGAAAGTCGATCTCCTTTTCATATATATTAGACTTAAATTATTGCTTATCATATTACTAGGTTAGGTCCTGGCCACACACTGTAAATTTCAATAATTCTAATCATAAATTATTCAAAGAAATAAAAAAATTATGTTGATTTGATATTTACATTTCATTATTTAAGTATGGAACTTCTATTACACAATCAAAAAAATATGTAATCTTGTTGTAATACATAGTACATAATTTTTTTTTTTTTTTTTTTTTTGAATGAATACATAGTACATAATAAAGTATGTATTTTCTTTTAAAAAAAATAGTCCATGTTACAAATTATGTTAAGAATATTAGTTTTTTTTATTTTTTTTTGAAAGTTTATAATTGTAAATAAGATTTTTTTTTAAAAGATACATCAAATCTTTTTAATGTACATAATTATTATTTTATATAGATAAAATATTTGTTTTTTAAATAGATTTTTTTTAAAAAAATAAAATAAAATAAAATTTGAGGACACACCAGGAGATGACACGTGTCATTGCTGGTGTGTCTTTTAGTATATAGTCATTGATTACTATTTTTCTTTTAAAAAAAAAAATTAGTACTATTTATAAATTTTTTTTTTTTTTTTATTGTTGTTGCTAATCTATTTTATTCTCCTTTGTTGTATTAATAGTAATTTTTTACTCGTATTATTATTGCTAATTCAAGACCGATTTTAATCAACTAGAACAATTTAATCAATTTTAATTTCATGTGGTTACCAAAATATAAGTTTTGTGTGGATAATTAAAATTAAAATACAAGATTAGCAATAATATAATATTCTGATTTCTGAAATTGATTTTTAATTGCATGTTTCATTAGGATAGAGCAGCAGAGGTGAAGTTGAAGGAACACTTACTCCATGTTAAGTTAGTTTCCTCATATATATTTGAATTCTAAATTAATGGTTCAAGACCATAATATTAACTATTAAAGTATTAAGAGTGGTGTAAGTGTGTGTAGACACCCAAATGTATCTCCCCAAAACCAAACCCGATGATGAGCACCTTTCATGTCGAATCATAATCGAATGAAGTAAAAGTGTGGAAAGTCTAGTGTTGTGGATATTTTTTAATTCTTTTCTTTCTCTCTGTTTTTGAAAACCTATTTTAAGAAAACAGCAAATCCAATTTGATTTGGTCCATGGTAAGGGTCCAATAATGGTGTAGTTGGATGGGGCTTGAAAAGAGCTTTCCAACGATATATTATAAGCCCAATTCCGATGAATAATGAGGAAATTATGGCCAAATTATATAACTGGGTCCGGTTTGATCTTTATATGCGGCCTAATGATCCAGATGAGGGCTTAATATGGATTTATCATTCCTAATGCAATTAAAATTAATTTTAGTCTTCTAGATTCTTTTAGAAGGTTCTTTTCATTCCTAATTCAATTAGCATTGATAAATTGACTTTGGTTGACTTTTTAGAGTTTTAACCAGAATAAAAGAGTATTTTTTAGGAAAATATGATTTAGCCCTCTTGTACGGCTAAATTTTATCAGAACTAAGAAAATGGGTAAAATTAATGACTAGCGCCTGACGACAGGGATTAGCGCCTGCTTGGCGCCTGACGCTAGCCTTAGCACCTGGTGCGGCTCAAATCGAGTTTTATTCTCGTCGAAACTCTAATTTGTTTTTCTATCCGTCCGGCTGATTTTCTCTATAAATAAAACCTCTGTTTTGGATCATCAACAACAATTATTTTTCTTATTCTCTCTAGCTTTCAAGATTTCTCTTCTTTCTCTCTAGCTTTCTCTACAAAATTCCGTATTCACAAGATCTAAAAACACCTAGCCAAATTCGAAGTTGTCTTCGCCCTAGACGTGAAAGGTTTGAAATATGAGGGTTTGCTCCCAAATCTAGTCTAAACTTTCTTTATTCTTTATTTCAATTATTTAATTTAATTGTTTTGATTATTATTTTCCTTGAAGTTACTAACGTGTGTATTTTGTTATTAGAAAGAGGTATGAAGCTTCCAAGTAAGTGCTTTAATTTATTTATTGATTTTATGATTCCTAATATCATGTTAGGATGTTTGATTTTTTGAGTGACAAAAATGATTCCTAGTATTATGTTTAGGGAAAAGGTTATAATATTAAATATGCTTATTATGATTCCTGCGATGCTTCCTATATTCTTTCCTAATATTCATGTTAGTATCATGTTAGGGTTAAATATTTAATCTTTATTGTTTAGTGACATGCTAGGGTTTGTTATTAATCTTGTTAGTATCATGCCTAGGATCTTGCTATTATTATGATTGATTATATTATTATTATGTTGCTTGATATGATATTTATTGATATTGCTTGATCACGCCTTTTATGCATGTTTAAAGGGAATTGGTACTTGTAATTACGCTTAATAAGATATTTCATAATCTTGTTTAGGGTTAATTTGATTATAATTCAAGTGATCGCCAATAATAGATTTATTTGTGCATTAATATTCAACCAATATAGATAAACAAGTTTAGGGTAATCCTACTGATTGTATGTTAGTCAGAGAGCGCACATGAATATGATCAGAATAAAGTAGAGGCCTATTATTTGGGCAAGTTCAATCTCTTTTACGTTGGATTTGTACCTTCATCCCCGAACTACCAGTCATGGTTCCAGACCTATTGGAGTTGACGATCTCTTGGATCGTTAAGGGATGTAACCTTCACCTCGTGAACGGTTTACAAGTTTACAAAACTTGTTGGCGACTCTTTTGCTGTATTTTCTTTCCCTTTGGACGCCACCGTACTTAAGTGTATGATCACAGTGGGGTTCAAGCTAGGGGTAATGCTTGAAATACTCCCTACAATTTTTTGGCGACTCCACTGGGGAGGATTTCTATTTAATTCCTGAAATTTATTTCGACAATGATTTAGAATGAGTGGTTGAGACTCGAAAAGTTCTAAGTATTTCATGTGCGTAATTTTTTTTTATATTATTGTCATTTTCATAAAAAGATCTCGTTGGAATAATGAGTTAATTTAAGGATTTTTACACGTAGGAAATTAGAGGAATATATTTCACAACTAGGATCGAAATAATGTTGCGCGAAACTTGAAAATTTTATCGAGCATAGAAAGTTGCTGAGGCATGTAGGAACTAGCTTCAGAAAACAGAGTCTAGCGCCTATGATTTGGCTCTAGCGCCAGGCAACAACTTCTGTCGCCAGGGGCCAAAGCCAAATTGTTGTTGCCGGCCTCTGTTTGTTGGCGCCAAGTTCTTCCAATACCGAGCCAGAAATATGCGTTCTAATTTTGACCAGTTTTTAGCACTGTTTGCTCGATCCTACTTCCTTATTGAGTTTTTCTCATTTTTCTGAAACCCATATGTGTTCTACATATGGACATAACCCTTTGGGAATTCATGCTCCATCTACCTGATTGAACGCTCTGTGCAACAAAGGTTACATCCGAGAATGTTGAATTCACCAAACCATGGAAGCGAGTTTTTCTAAAACTCGCGGTGTCCCATCCACTCGCGCCAACCCTTCACGGTTAGTCTTCCGCGCGGTGCATCCGGACAATTAACCATGGACCCTCTTTGACTAACACATATCCCGAACTTTAGTGAACTAGAGCCATGGTTAGGTTGCAAACTCATTGCATCATGTTGTGACTACTTGACTACTTTTGCATCTCTTACTTGTGCATACTTGTTATGTAACTAAATTAATCGTTTGGTTTGACTTGTGTTTGTAAATAAAACTAAATAAACTGATTAATGGCTAAAAGGACTTTGCTTAATTAATTAATTGATTTTGAGTAATTGAAGACTAATAATTTAATCAGAGTTGACTTAGTACGACTTTAGGCATACCCTGTAGAGTAATAATACCGAAAGCAGTTCCAGATCAACGTTCCCGCAATGGCGCCGAGATTTGGACTGCAGCGCCACTCTGTGGAGTGTAGCGCCTGGCAACAACCCTGTCGTCTGGCGACAGTTCGGTATGTTGCTCGAGTCATCACTTTGTGTGTAATTGAACAATTTGCTAATCAATTCGATTATTTTTATTAATAATAATACCTCATTAAGCCCTTAATTGAGTCTAGTCACATAGTCTAGCCACATGGTCTTACACAAGAGTCTCATTACACTCACTAGTCTTAGGCTCTTAGCACACACTTTGAGTATATATCACTTCGACCATGTCTTAGGTTCATGCATGAGTCGGTTCTTTCCGTCATTTAAGTTGGGGGTACAGTCTATTCCTAATTTCTTCATATCCCTCCATCTACATAATCTTTCTTCATATCACGATGTTCATTATTTCTACCTTCTTCCATCCATTGCATGTTGAATAGAGTTTGAGTCAAATAATTTACAATGAATATCCCTAATTTCCCTTTCCACAGTACTTGGTCAAGGAGAGAAGGGCGATTAATCAAGGACAACACCTTTTTTCAAGTCTTACTTTTTGATAAATCGATTCTTCAAAAGAGGAAAGCTAAGAAGATAATGGCAACTCAAGAAGAAGTCAACGAACTTAAGAATCAATTGACTACCGTAATTGAGGCGTTGAAGGCTTTAACCCTCAAAATAAATGACCCTATGAAGCAACAACAAATGGACCTTATGCAAGAAAGCTTGAGCAAGCTATCTAGTAATTACAAGTTTTAGGGCATCAGTTCACAAGGGGTCTTGGTGGAAAAAGAGCTTCTTCCGCAGAAGTTCAATGCCAACGACATCCCAAAATTCAAGGCAACAGATAATCCTTATCTTCAATTAAGAGCCTTTGAAACTATAATGAACATTAAGGGGATTGATAAGAAAGTCTTTCATTCCTTGTTTTCCTTGTCTCTTGAAATCGTTTGCCAACAATGATTCTTCTTCCTTGATAAAGAGAAAACCTCTACCAGGGAATCGATAGTAAACGCTTTCCTTGATAGGTATAAATGAAATATTCAAGTAGAAACCGATTATAGACAACTCGAGATGCTAAGACAAAAAGAGAATGAAGGCTTTTCTTCTTTCTTGAATAAGTGGAGGGAAACCTCCGCTAAGATGTTTGAGGTGCCCACTAAAAAAGAGTCTGCGAGGATGTTCATCAAAAACTTACAAGAAAAGTATTCAAAGCATTTAAAATATCAACACAACTTGAATACTTTCAAGATCGTTTATGATATCGGAATCGAGATCGAAGACGACCTCGCAAAGAAAAAAGCTACTAACAATAGTAACCACGGTGGCTGGAAAGAAAAGAAGAACGACAATCCTTCTTCTTCCGAAAACGCCCACTCTAGTAAAAATCTTAGTACCTATGATCTCAGTGAAGTTTTAGCCATGGATAACCAAGGACCTAAGAAGCAACTAAGGAAAGACTACACCCCAATTGGGATGAGCTACGATATCGCTTTCGATCGACTCCATGCTAAGGGAATCATTACTCCCATTGGACCTATTCAAGATCCCGCACCTGAAAAGAGATTGCCTAGTTGGAATCCAAATGCACATTGCAAATATCATCGAGGTAGGGGTCATACTACTGAGAGCTGTTGGACACTAAAGGAGGCTATCCAACATTTGATCGATAATAACAAGCTTCCCATTCCTCCAGCTAGCAAGAAGAGTGAGTGATGATAAAGCAAACGACACAAGACAGAGGCGAGCTTCAACGACGAAATTTCATGACCTCTTTTTCTTTTTCTTTTTCATTTTCCCCTTTCTCCCGATAAGTATAGCATAGACACCTCTCTTTTTCCTTAGATTAATTTTGTAGATTCTTTCTTTTTTCCTTTTAATAAAATGAGCATTTATTTCCATACATATGATGATCATTGCATTGCATTCAAAATAAATGTCAAACTAAGCACAAGGTATACCAATGATTTGACGTACCCCTTGTAGCAACATTATATCACCTTTCACCCTTCAAATATATAATCTTTTTTTGATAAACCACTTTGAGCCTCGTCTAGCGATAGACCTTTCATTTTTCAACCCATATCTACCTAACCTTGGGATGGGATGGTGTGCAACTTATGCAATTTTCAATTTCATAAAAAGCTTGAGTGACTTCAAAAGATTAAGATAGCAAATAATAAAAAATAATAATAATAATAATAATAATAATAATAATAATAATAATAATAATAATAATAATAATAATAATAAAAGTGTACAAAAGGGCAAGGTGTTCCAATGTCTTTGACATAAACATGTCTTCGATATGAACACGTCTCAGATTGCGTTTCTTATCGAGTGCTCGGTACCGTGCCTGGGAAATATGAATGCCAAGTGAGTGATAGACCGCATGATCGGGATTGCCCACACTATAAGATAAAATAAATGCTAAAGAGTTAAAAAAGTTAAAAACCTCAAGCATAAAAATATAAAGATTTAAAAGCAAGGTTGCACACCTTGGGGGTTTATCTAGGGTCTTGAGCCTTTATCCCTTTCTTCGTCAACCATTAGCCTAACCACGTTACAACCCTTAAAAAGACCTTTTTGAGGTATACATACTTGTGCGAGGTTCGGCTAGAGCTACGTTTGGCCTTATTCCTAATAGATACGTAGGCAACCTCACATCGAGGTGCGGCCGTAATAAAATGCATTCATATTCACATTCACACACTCATACCATGATCATATCAAAGGATCTCCAATGCTCATCCCTATTCATGTAGAGCTAGACTTGGGGGCTTGATCCCTACATCATTAGCTTACCTAGCCTAAGAGAGTAAGAGTCACCATCATTTGACTCTTCTTGAAATAATATCTTTTTCCACACACTTAGCTCTTGCGGCCTAACTTTAGTATCACTTTCACACACCGCACAGATACATGACCAAATATACTTCCCTTAGGAACCCTTTGTCATGAAATCTTAACACAACGCTGAAGCATGCCTTGTCATATCAATCATAATCATCATTGCATCACAAAGTATGAAGTGCTTAGCCTCCGTGCCTAAGTTACCCAAATACTTTCATCATTGAGTCAACTTGGATAGCATAGAAGAATTAACCTTTACCACCTTGAGAGATAATATCAAATGACATTTGACTAAGCTTATTTAACATGCACCTTCAAAAACTTCACTTCGATTCTTTTTCGCGTCTTTCTTTTTCGGGAGAAAGTCAATACCCTCCACAAAAATGACGGAAAATTTTTGCTTTTTTGCATTTTTGAGTCCCACGATTACAATACAATGCACACACGAGTCATGTACACCTCGAGTCATGTCGTGTCATATCACCTTGATTATAGTCTGACACACATGTCAAACACTTTAAGTCGAGTCAACCTCGAGTTAGTCAATCACAATAAGTCAAGTTCATACCTCGAGTCACGACAAGTCAATGAGTCAAGCAACACTAAGTCTTAGGTCAACCCTAAAGAGAGATTGGCAAAGTCCTATAGTCAAATATATAAATTCAGGTACATCCCAGCAAGCAAGGACATTCCCGGATCTTTTTTCGAAAAGACCGCAAATATGATCGAATGAGATTCTTCCAAGATGAGAGGAGTTTGAGCAAAATTACATGGATCAGTAAATTAGAGATGAAAAGCTTTAATTTACAAAAGATTTGAGCAGATTTGGTTTAAAGGAAGCGACCAAGTTCAAAGTTTAAAGCGAAATCAAGCAACATCGGCAGTAAAAGAAAAAATAGAGAAGACCCGACTCTAGCGCCAGACAACGATATCCAGCGTCTGGCAATAGATTTCAGCGCCTGGTGCTAGATTCCAGCGTCTAGCGACAGAGCGGTGCCAGAGATATTTCAGCATCGACAGAGTTCGAAGCCTCTCATGACAGTTATTTTGACCTCGTACAGAAATTTTGGGTTCCTTGGTACGCCAGTTTGCCCCTATAAGCAATTTGACATTATTTAGTAATTGGCTCGGTTCCAGTCGTAATAAGTGATCGACCTAACGAAAGATCGTCTCACTTAGCTTAAAGCGCCTAAACATTAACTCATCACAAAGGCACCAACATACTGGTTCAGAAGCACCGATGTAATGGTTCACAACACCGACATACTGGTTTACTAGCAGCAGAAGTGCCAATGCACCGGTTAAAGCAAAGTTCAAGCAAGCTTTAAAGATCGACAAGTGTTGGTCTTCGATAGTTTTCTTCGGAATATTATCGCAACAACTGAAGATGGCTTCAAGTAAAGTTATTTTCGACAGCGTTTGCTAAGATTGTGGAAGTTGTCACCAAAGATTTGAGAAGAAAGCACGAGATGGGCGGTCTTCGACAGCATTTTCATGCTAAGATTGTGGAGGTTGTCACCAAGATTCGAGAAGAGCGGTTCGTGATGAGGTGGTCTTCGGCGACTATTGCTATGATTGGGAAGGTTATCACTATAATTAAAGAAAAAGGCTCAAGATCAGATGTAGCAGCATAGATCGACAGCGTTCCCTAGCTTGAGGAGGGTTGTCACAAACAAATGGAGGTGATTTCAAGAGAAGTTATCTTCGATAGAGTTCCCTAGATTGTGGAAGGTTGTCACAACAATAGCAATACAATGCAGCAACAAATCGGCTATTTTTAGAGACGTGTGCTCGACGGTGCAAGATACGCGTTTCTTAACTCTCTGATCTATTTTACTAATGCTATTTTTGCAGGTATCGGCGTTACAAGAGTGATTTAGGATCGCAGAACGTTCTGAATCATTCTCCGTCCCTATCGATAATTTGACTTTCGTTTTCGAAACTTGCGTTTCTCCAAACTCAGTCAAAGTGGGGGCTTCTGTAGACACCCAAATGTGTCTCCCCAAAACCAAACCCGGTGATGAGCACCTTTCATGTAAAATCATAATCGAATGAAGTGAAAGTGTGGAAAGTCTAGTGTTGCAGATAGTTTTTAATTCTTTTCTTTCTCTCAGTTTTTTTAAATCCTATTTTAAGAAACCAGCCAATCCAGTTTAGTTTGGTCCATGGCAAGGGTCCAATAATGGTGTAGTTAAATGAGGCTTGAAAAGAGCTTTCCAACAATATATTATAAGCCCAATTCTGATGAATAATGAGGAAGTTATGGCCAAATTACTAAACCTGACCCGGTTTGATCTTTATATGCGGCCCAATGATCCAGATGAGGGCCTAATATGGATTTATCATTCCTAATGCAATTAAAATTGATTTTAGTCTTCTAAATTCTTCTAGAAGGCTCTTTTCATTCCTAATTCAATTAACATTGATAAATTGACTTTGGTTGACTTTTTAGAATTTTAACCAGATTAAAAGAGTGTTTTTTTAGGAAAATACAATTTTGCCCACTTGTACGGCTAAATTTTATTAGAACTAAGAAAACGCGTGAAATTAATGACTAGCGCCTGACGACAGGGATAAGCGTCTGGCGCTAATGCTTGGCGCCTAGTGCTAGCCATAGCGCCTTGCGCTAATGTTCAGCGTTTGGCACTAATCGATTTTTATTCTCATCGAAACTCTAATTTGTTTTTCTATCCGTTCGGCTGATTTTCTCTATAAATAGCCTCCTAAAACCTCTGTTTCGGATCATCAACAACAACTATTTTTCTTATTCTCTCTAGCTTTCAAGATTTCTCTTCTTTCTCTCTAGCTTTCTGTACAAAATTCTGCTTTCACAAGATCTAGTAACACCTAGCCAAATTTGAAGTTGCCTTCGCCCTAGACGTGAAAGATTTGATTTCTGAGGGTTTAGTCCCAAATCTAGTCTAAACTTTCTTTATTCTTTATTTCAATTATTTAATTTAATTGTTTTGATTATTATTTTCCTTGAAGTTACTAACATGTGTATTTTGTTATTAGAAAGAGGTACGAAGTATCCAAGTAAGTGCTTTAATTGATTTATTGATTTTATGATTCCTAGTATCGTGTTAGGATGCTTGATGTTTTGAATGACAACAATGATTCCTAGTATTATGTTTAGGGAAAAGGTTATAATATTAAATATGCTTATTATGATTCCTGCGATGTTTCCTATATTTTTTTCTAATATTCATGTTAGTATCATGTTAGGGTTAAATATTTAATCTTTATTGTTTAGTGAAATGCTAGAGTTTGTTATTAATCTTGTTAGTATCATGCCTAGGAACTTGCTATTATTATGATTGATTATATTATTATTATGTTGCTTGATATGATATTTATTGTTATAGCTTGATCACACCTTTTATGCATGTTTAAAGGGAATTGGTACTTGTAATTACGCTTAATAAGATATTTAATAATCTTGTTTAGGGTTAATTTGATTATAGTTTAAGTGATCGCCAATAATAGATTTATTTGTGCATTAATATTCAACCAACATAGATAAACAGGTTTAGGGTAATCCTAATGATTGTATGTTAGTCAGAAAGCGCACATGAATACGATCAGAATAAAGTAGTGGTCTATTATTAGGGCAGGTTCTATATTTTTTTGGTTGGACTTGTACCCTCATTCCCGAATTACTAGTCACGGTTCCAGATCTATTGGAGTTGACGATCTCTTGGATCGTTAAGAGGTGTAACCTTTACCTCGTGAATGGTTTACAAGTTCCTAAAACTTGTTGGCGACTCTTTTGCTCTATTTTCTTTCCCTTTGGACTCCACCGTACTTAAGTGTATGATCACAACGGGGTTTAAGGTAGGGGTAATGCTTTAAATATTCTCTACAGTGTGTAACCTTAATATTAAATTTGGTTGTTTTTTATTTGTTGTCCATCCACTTTCGTAAGATTCAAACAACATTTTATAAGTTACTCAAAACAATTTTGGAGACTCCTTATTTTTACTCTTTTATTAACTCATTCAAAACGCTCAAATTCATACCTTTATTGCCATACACAATCAAATGGGTCAATCCACATAGGATATTTGACCCTTAGAGTACATTCATACAAGTGGAGAACACATATAATTATATAAATAGGCCAATTAACCATAAATGTCTATGATAACACACATTATTGCCGTACACACTCATATGTTTCAATCCATATATATGATGGATTGAGACATTGACACTTAGAATACATTCATACAAGAAGAAAACACATATAAATAGACCGATCAACCATCAAACATATCTTTAATAACACATACTAAAACGTGTCTTTTTAAAACCCATTCAGTAACCTTGGCCGCCATGACTACAAATTTTTATTATCAAGGATGTAACACAAATGCTGATCTTAAACCCAATATAGGATGAATAATATAGTCACTAAAACCAGCAATAGTAAAGATATTCTCCCATTCTTGTTTAGTTCGTTCTTGTCCTTCACTAGTAACAGACATCATCTCCATATCAAGTAATAATTGAGCATCATCAAAGCCATTGTAATTGTCGATTTGGGGATCCACAACTATATCAATTATAATCACTTTACCTCCTTGAATTTTGTTGGGAATTGCTTCTTTGCATCGTTTCAATATCTTTATGCAATCAGTATCACTCCAATCATGCAATATCCACTGCATATTTTGTAATAAAATGCACTTTCATTAATCATAAATTTTGTTTCAAAGTTATTGATACGTTTTTACATTTGACATTATTAAGAAATCTAATTTTAACTAAATTGTAATTCATAAATAGAAAACAAAAACATAATCATGTAGGATCTTATTAAGTTCATATTTTAAAGATCAACTATTAACCATCAAAGTTAAGCATTGCTAACGGCCTAACGTTATTAAAGTAAGGTGTTAGCTAATGTACATATTTGCTAAAAAAAAAAATTAAAACAAACAAACAAACTGTTATTTGTCTAAATGAGGTATGGTCCATCTATTTATAAGGTCAAGTTGCATATCTATCAGTCACACAGATTCAAAACTTATATACATTTATATATCCACAAGACCACAAGTTCCCAATGCCCATATCTCATGTCTTTTCATCAAACAAGAAAATTTGCCCTTATATCTTGACTCCACAAAGGTGTCAGTGTGTTACAAAGTGCCATTCCATTTGTCTTAGTCTAATTGGAACACTTTTTTTATGTACATAGTTTTATGGAATTAGATTACAAATTTATGAAAAATTAGGTGTGAAATAATTAAAGGTGTTGAAAGCCATTATAATCCACTTGTGAGTGTCTCACATTAGAGAAAGAGGATATATTGTTCCACTTTATAAGGTAGAGGAATTACTCCTACTATTGCCAATTAATTTTAGTGTGGAAGCTCCAAAACCTAATTTGTGAACAAAATTCCCTCCTCCTTATTCGGATTGCCCAGGCCCAAGCTTGAAAAGGGGTTTTAAGAACATTAATACTCCACTCAAAATAACATAAGTTGTGATGATTAGTTGTTAATTTAATTTTAAAAAAAAAATGTATTCGTCATTAGAGTGGACTTTATTTTTTATAAATAGACTGACTATAGTACATGATAATTTGATATTTGGAGAATAATCATTACCTGATTAAAAACACTGTACGTTGATGTATTACTCATAATGTTTGAACTATAAGCTGTCAAAACTAAAGTAAATATCTAACTATGTATACAAAAAGTTCATAATATCTAATATACTAATGTTAGAGTTGAATGTTTATTAAATCTAACTATGTATACTCCCTCCGTGTTTTTTTTAAGTGTTACACTTCCCATTTTCGGCCGTGTTTTTTTAAATTTTATACTTTTTTTTTTTGGCAAAAAACAACATTAAAATATTATATCTCTCTCGTACTACTACTTTTTTATTATATCTTTCCTCTCACATTTATTAATTTTCAATAAATTATTAACTTCACTATCTTTCTTTTACAATTTTTTAATACTTCAACTACCCCACTCACCTCTTATTTTATTTACAATTAAATTGCCTAAAATTATGTGCCAGTCAAAATATAATACTTAAAAAACACGTTACAAAAAGTTCATAATTAACTGTTATAATTTATGTGGCCTTTACATAATAAAAATAGAGTAAAATAACGTCATCTTACCTTAAGTAGAATAACATCAGCATGGGGAATAGCCTCAAACATATCACCAACAACAAAGTTCACGTTGCTACAATTCTTTTGTAACCCACCAACAACTTGTGGTAAATCAAGTACACTGCACTTCAGCCATGGGAAGGCCTCAGAAATGGCCTTAGCCGTGGCCCCGTTACCACCACCGACATCGATCAACGACTCGATTCCCTCAAGCAAGCCCTTAAAAACATTGTTGGTGACCAACAAGCTTGTAACAAGACGGGAATCACTTTCCATGGCTTGGTTAAATATATCATTAAATTCCGCATCTTGGCTAGTTAATTCCCAAGCATTCTTCCCATGAGCAATATGGAAAGGAGATTCACCCTCGCTTTTGAGCCAACTACTTATATGATGAGATGATTTCATAAGCCTTGGATCAAGCATTCCAAGGGCAAAGGGAGCTTGCGAAAGAGGGTGATCTTTCAACAGTAGTTCGGAGCTCAATGTAAGAACAAATCCTTCTTCGCCGCTGGGTAAGGTTTTCATACAGAAGAATTTGGATGATACAAGAAGGCGCATTAAGCGCGAAAGAGAAGTAACTTTGTTAGGGAGAATAGGAAGAGAATTGGCTAGCTCTTTAAGAGTCATTGGTTTGCCATGTTTATGAATGGTGTCTGGAATGCCTAGTTGAATTGCACATTTTAAAGCCATGGATTTAAGAAAGTAGAAAACATGACTCCATATATGAGCTTGTGCCTCTAGTAGTTGCTCTTTAGCTTCTTCTTTTGCATAGATGGGTGAATACATTTGCAATTTCTTTCTAGAATGATTGATGGTATGTTAGTAGCTAGTGTAACTCTTTATAGCTTTATAAGCCTGGGTATAAGAAAATCTATAAATATTATTAAAGTAACTAATATATGCCAGTGACATCATCATTGTCAATGTAATGATTTTTTATAAATAAATAAATAAAATTCCACCAATACTATTAGTGACATCTTCTTTTTTAAAAAAAAAATAAAAAATTTATTTATTTATCCTTTTTAAGATAAACTTTATGTTTAAAAATGGTAGATTATAATCATTTTTGTTCCGCTTAATTTCAGTTATATTCATTTCAGTTGAGCTCCTATCAGTTTAGTTCATTACATTTCAATTCAGTTAAGTTCTTAATTTCCTTCTTTTATTAATAATTCATTTTAGCTCAGTTTAGTTCATACACAATTAGTTCAGTTCAGTTCAGTTAAATTATTTTTAGTAAATCAAAACAAGCCCTTATACACTTTCCTAAAGCTTTTACAACTAAAGTAACTAAATATACATTTTCATGTGGAGTAAAAAAATAAACAAAAATAAAAAATAAAAAAAATAGTGGTTGGTATCTTTTATTTTCATTTTGTCCTCTTATACGAATTTTTAAAGTTTTATAAAACAATTTCATACATTTTATTGGTGATTGTATGAGTTTGGATTTTCCACTTTTTAGTTTTTCTTTAATATTTTTGTTTTTTTTTAAAAAAAATTGAATAACCCATAAACGAATGCTAAATTTTTTTATATATATTTTTTATTTTAATTATGAAGTAAATTAGAACATTTAACATCATGTCTTTGAATTCATTATTTAAGCTTAATTATTGAAAGAGAAGGGTCATAGTACAATTCATTATGTTTTGCTTAAATAATTTAGATTATACATCACTACACATACAAGCAAGATTTTTATTTTATTTTCATTATGAAGTAAATTAGAACATTTAAAATCGTGTATTGAACGGGACTAAATATTTTAAATAATATCTATACTATATACTAAAATAACCACCAAAGGGGACACTTGGCACAATTTTGTAAAAAAAAATTCCCTCCAAAATGCTATTTATTTAATTTCTTAATAATATTCTATTAATAAATTTTATTTATATATATAATATGCAACAAATAAGAATTTAAAGATATACATAAATAAATTTAAATTTGAAAAAAAAAATGTTACTCATTTAATTTCAATTAACTCTATTTCAATTGACTATTATTATTAGTAAATCTTTGTAAATTCGTGCATTGCACGTGGTTAAAAACTAATTATAATAAATAATTTGTTATGATAATATCTAAATATGGATGACAATTATCCCATGTACATTCTAGAATAATCTAGAGTTGGGTATTTGGTCTTATTCGTTGATGGAACCCTAGGTAATGTACATGTATATATATCCCGTACTAGATGGAATATTAAATACAACGTAACAATCTTCCCTCATCTCTCTATATTTTCTCTTCCATATTTAACACGTTATCAGCACAATTGCTAGTCAACTGAGTAGGATTACCAAACATTTATCTAGCTAGAATCGCATATTATTATTATCATGTAAGTATGATCGCAGCCCATAACAATTATAATTTAACATTTATCTACTTTTGCATGCTTATTTATTGGAATATCAACACACAAAACGAATACATAGCATGATATATAATTTAAGGTTCCATTCTTTTTTTTTTCTCCATGCTAACGTTCTCATCTTCTATTTCGTCCTTATTTATGCATGATTTGTATCATGTCTATTTATAAATGATTATAACGTTTAGAACATATTTTTGATACTATTTATATATACTCATCTTTTAATATTATTTTGTATAGTGAAAAATGTCGAACCTTGCCAAGCTCGAATTTGTGGCCCTTGATATTACCGGAAATAATTATTTATCATGGGTTTTAAATGCTAAAATACACCTAGATGCTAAAGGTCTTGGTGAAACAATCAAAGAGGCTAATAAGGCAACACCTCAAAACAATGCTAAAGCCATGATTTTTCTTCGCCATCACCTCCATAAAAGGGCTCAAAAATGAATATTTAACTGTGAAAGACCCACAAATCCTTTGGATTGATCTAAAGGAAAGGTATGACCACCAAAAAACAGTGATACTCCCTAGAGCTCGTTATGAATGGTTGAATTTGAGATTGCAAGATTTTAAATCTGTTAGTGAATATAACTCAGCTATGTTTAAAATAACTTCTCAATTGAAATTATGTGGAGAAAATATTATTGATGCAGAAATGCTTGAAAAGACATACTCCACTTTCCATGCTAATAACATTGTCCTACAGACACAACATAGAGAAAAAGGTTTTAAAAAATATTCCGAATTAATATCATGTCTTCTTGTGGCTGAGCTAAATAACGAGTTGGACTCTACTCCATTTCCTAAAGCGAATGTGTAGACACCTACTTTTGGCCTCTTGTCCCGAAAGGAAGTGCAATGATGTTACAAAAATCCGTTCTTTATGTTAGATCAAAGTGGAAATGTTTATGGACTATAAAAAGAATTATAAAGTAATTTAAAATCCATATTTGAGACCAAGTTATCTTAAAGCCTTGTCCGATTAATAATTAAGACTAAAACGTGTTCATACATGCTTAAACTTGATTAATAACGGACCCAAATGCGTCAAATGCAATGATTGGATCCAATGGAACCTACATTGTTGAAAAACCGAGCCAAATAGATGAACCAACCATCAAATTCCCATTCAATGCCTATACATATGGATATCCCTTTCAAAGAGCTTTCCAACAGTATATTATAATCCCAATTCCGAGCCAAAACGAAGAAGTTATGATCAAAACACTAAACCGAGACCTAAAACCGACACCCTTGCACTCCAGCGGTCATAACTTTTGATCCATAACATATTTTAACCTAATTCCAACGGCATTGTAAAGTAGACATTCAGAGATTTCCAATTATATCTCACATGCCGTAATCCTCCTCCCCAATTAAAATTTATGGAATATTTAAAAACGCGTTTTTGTATAAGGCAAACCGCAAACCAGCGCAACTCAATCAGTTGCACGCGCAAAGGTGCGCGCAACTCATTGAGATGCGCGTGGCACCCAGCGCGACTCAGAGAATTGCGTGCGCCATCTGACGGTGCAGATCTAAAACCCTAAACCTAGACCCTTACTCCTATTAATAGGGGTCTTCGTTCAGCATTACGGGGACCGGAAAAATAAGAATTAAAACCCTATTATTCTCAAAACCCTAATCTCTCTACTTCTCTTACTATTATACTACTTTCTCTTCTCTCTTCCCAAATACTTTCAAACCCTAATTGAATCCATTGAAGTCCTTGGAGGTACAAAGAAGAAAGAAAGTCCATAAAAACATTAAATGAAGATTTAACATAAAAGAAAAACGGTTAGTTTCCTGAGCACTTAGACAAATCACTTTTCTTTTATTGTTTAAATAACTTTAATTATTGTTGTTTGATCACTTTAAACAAACTTTTAATTGACTAATTCACATAGTACTCTTTCATTAATTAAGACTAGAATTTGAATAATTAATTGTTGTTTTATCACTTAAGACAAGGCGAATATTGTTTATTTTGTTCTTTCACAAATATTGATTAAACAAAGAATAACGACTTTTGCAATGTAATTACTACGTAATTAATGCTTGTAAATAAAATCAACTAACTTAGTCTTTAGGTATCACGTTGCATATATTGTTTGGTAATGAAATTGTGAAATAGGAAGAGCTACTAGAGGCCGTACTAGGGCTAGAATAGCGATTCCTCCCTAAAAGGAACGGTATTTTAGTACTCTCGCTCCCGAACACATTTCTGGTTTATGTAGACCAATTTGGGCATGGGTAAACTTATGATTCGTGCTAATTATTCCATGAACTCCACATGGAAGAAAGGCATGAACGAGGTTTATGAGTTTTCCTAAAACTCATTGGTGACTCATACTTATTTCTTAAGCGTGATGAGAGTATCATTTCTAATTCAAGGTCTCCCAAACAGTCAGGAATTCAAATCATAATACACCCTAACAAGTGTAAAGTCCTAGGTTTTTAGTGGCTATGGGCATTTAAGGAGAGGACCCCTTACAATGGGATCACCCTCCTTACAGAATGTGACAACCCATAACGAGAAAGAAACTAAAAATAGAGACCATTCCAGTAGTAGTGGTCGAGGTAGAGGTCGCGGTTGTGGCCAATGGCGCGGCCGGGATCGTGGACGTGGAGGTCATTTCATAAACTCACATTCTCACTAGAAGTGGGTACGTAGGGATGATAAAGAGAAAATTGATACCAATATATGTTACCGTTGTGGAGGAAAAGGTCATTGGTCTCGGGTTTGTAGAACTCCAAAGAATCTTATTGAACTTTACCAAGAATCATTGAAGAAAGGAAAGAAAGTTAAGGCAAACCTTGTTCTTGAAGATGGTGAAGGTGATTTTGATTTTGGCAATGCCAATCAATTTGATGTTGCTGATTTCCTTACTTCCCCGGAAGGAATAATTTTGATTTTGGCAGTACAACTCATTTAGAAAGCTGATTTCTTCAATGTCCCAGAAGGGAATAATTAAAATTATATTGTTTTGTGTCATTTTTAAGTATTAGACTTATGTTTGCTTATTCTAGTGATTTACTTAAGTTTTTTCTTTCGTTGTAATAAGGACTTTTGCTTTATTAATTTATGAACTATTTGAGTGTTTTTATTGATTTATTTATTTTATCATCTTTATTTTTATGCTTAATATTTTGACATGTATTTTATTTCATGAAGAACATGGATATTACTCAAGTTCAATTAGCTATGAATGGTGAAGAATTATGTCTTGCTGACAGTGCAACTACTCATACAATACTTAAAAATAAAAAATATTTCTCTCATTTGATGATGACAAGGATTAATGTGAGTACCATATCGGTTAGTACAAATATCATTGAGGGCTCCGGAAGAGCCACTATAAAATTGACTTGGGGAACTGAAATTAAAATAAATGATGCTTTATACTCCCCATTGTCTCAAAGAAATTTATTAAGTTTTAAGGATATTCGCAACAATGGTTATCATATTGAGACAATCAATGAAGAAAATAACAAATTCCTTCAAATCACAAATATAACTCAAGGCTCAAAACATGTTTTGGAGAAATTACCTACATTCTCCAGTGGTTTGTACTACACAAAAATCAATGCTATTGAAGCTCATCCTATAGTAAACCAGAAGTTTACTGATAATTTTGTTGTTTGGCATGACCGGTTAGGCCATCTCGGTTCAATAATGATGCGAAAAATAATTACGAATTCATGTGTACATTCTTTGAAGAGCCAGCAGATTCTTCATAATAATTTTTCATGTGTTGTTTGCTCAGAAGGCAAGTTGATTATTCGCCAGTCACCAGCTAAAATTAATTTTGAATCTATTAGTTTTCCGGAACGTATACAAGGAGATATTTATGGGCCCATACATCCCTCATGTGGACCATTTAGATATTTTATAGTTTTAATTGATGCATCAACTAGATGGTCACATGTGTCTTTTTTATCAACTCGTAACCTAGCGTTTGCGAGATTACTTGCCCAATTGATTTGATTGGCAATTAACTACACTTTATTCCTATATCTCTTTTCTCTCATATAGACATATAGTCATATATGATATATGTTCGCTATGTATACTTACTGCTATTTTGTACAAAGTGTATATGACTTTTCCACAATCACTTTCCTTACTTTTCAATAACTTATTATCTTCAACATTTTTTTATAGTCAATTATATAAAGGATCTTGCTAACGAACGCCCCCGTGGTGTTGGATAAACATTTAAAATATTACCTAAAGTGGTATAAATATAGAAAAGCATGACAAAATCACGTGTCGATCGGTGTAATTAATGTTAATTTTTAATTTAATTTTTCTACTTTTAACTAGCTTATCTAACACCCCGGGAGCGTTTGTTAGCTTTTACCATATATAAATTATCTAAATATGCCGGTCAAGAAAAAATGGAGGGAGTTACAGGCATATATATGTAGATAATTTGTACTTCAAATGTTTGCATCATTTTGACTTTAAACATACACTAGTTAGTTGCATGCGATGATTGTGATCCATGTGCAAGATCTAGCATTGTTTCTCGTTATTCATACTAATCGTGCCATTGCTGATTATGAAGTTTCATAAGCAATTGCATTGTACAAAATGATACTACAAAGAATTTTTTCTTCATTGCTTTGGCGCAAAAGAAACAAAAACTCTTACGTAATAAGGGTGCCATAATGTGCTATGAGAAGTCGGCCATTAGGGAAATGAATCCTATAAGAATTTGTGATATACGTATAACAAATCTCAACTGCTATTTGTCGCTCCCAAATTATCAGGTAACGCTCCCTTTTTTACTTGAATGAACCACTATGCCCTTTATGCAATTTGGGTTATAAAAAGGACCTTGTTCCCCATTTGGACACCATACATGAAACGGTCCTCTTACTTCACGACATTGCTGTCCCGAGCTTCCCAAAATCGATCCCCACGACCTTGCAACCAAATCGGTCCCCACGACCACCTAAATTTTCTATTTTCAAAAATCGTACATTTTCCGACGGGTCTTGGGTCATGGACGGCGAGTGGAACATACGTACGCCGGAGAATGCGTCGGATCATTCTGTAAGTTTTTTTTTTTTATTTTCGGTAATTAGGACATCCGCCTAAAATTTCCGGATGTCCTAGGTACATCTGCCTAAAATTTCCGGATGTACCATGGAACATCCGGAAATTTCAAGCGGAAGATGGGATCCGCCTAAAAAATCCGGATGTTCCATGGTACATCCGGAAATTTCAGGCGGATGTACCTAGGGACATCCGGAAATTTTAGGCGGATGTCCCTATTAATTAATTTATTTTTTTTTAAATGTTAAGTACGTTTATTAAGTTTTTTTTTTATGTATTTTTTTTCGTGATCTTGTGATTATTGTTGTGATTTAGTATTTGATAATTAATATGATTATTAGTAATATGTTTATTTTTTGTTTCATTATTATTATTATTATTATTGTTATTATTAGTAATATGTTGATATTATTGTTGTTGTTGTAGTTGATATTATTATTGTTGTTGTTGCTGTTATTTTTATTGTTGTTGTTGTTGTTGTTGTTGATATTGTTATTATTAATTAGTAAAAATATAATTTTAATATTAATATTATTATTATTATTATTATTATTATTATTGTTATTATTATTATTATTTATTTATTAATTAATGTTATGGTCTTATAAATTGTTTTGTAGTTGTTGTTATAATTTTTTTATTATCATTAATATTGTTATTGTTTTGTATTTGTTGTTATTATTATTAGTATTGTTATTAGTATTGTTATTATTATTATTATTATTATTATTATTATTATTATTATTAGTATTGATTTTATTATTTTTATTATAATTATTATTATTATTATTGTTTTTATTATTATTATTTTGACATAAAGCATGTTTTGTTTAATTTGTATAGGATATGGAATCTGAGGAAGGCGGTGACGGTGTGAATTATAGTGGGAATTTTGTCACCGATACGTTTTTTCCTACATTTGACGATGCTGTTACATGGGCTGATGGTGTTTCCATAAAATTGGGATTTATATTGGTGAAATCGTCTTATAACAAAACCAGAGATGGTCGGCTGTATCGGTATTTGCGATGTGATCGGTCACGAAGGAGCAAGCCGAGAGATTTGGAGAACGCGATACGGAAGGACACCAAAACCAAAGCTAATGGTTGTCCATTCTACATCAAGATATATTATGATGTCAGCACCGAAAGTTGGAAGATCATTGCGAAAAATGATCACACCGGGACACATAACCACCCAATGATTGTGTACCCAGAGGGTCACCGTAAAGTGAGCGGATTGAGTCCGGGTGCAAAACAGGTTGTGCGGGACATGACAAAGTCCAAGGTTGCTCCCCGTAACATCATGTCCACTATTGCCGAGCAATTTCCTGATGATCATCCAAACATCCGACATATTTACAATTGCCGAAATGACTTCAGGATGGAGATGTCCGAAGGAAGAGGAGTTGTTCAGCAATTTCTTCATCTAGCGAGAGAGAGTAAATACATTTACTGGTTCACGAACGATGATCACAACGTTTTGCAACATGCATTTATGGTGCACCCGATCATGGTCAACATACTCCGCACATACCCACATGTCATAGGTATGGATTCTATTTACAAGACCAATCGATATAACATGCCTTTCTTTGAGATAGTAGGCGTGACACCGACAAACCAGAATTTTTTAGTTGGATATATTTTCATGCGCGACGAGTGCACGGCTAGCTATCGGTGGGTGTTGCAGAGATTAAGGGAGTTGATTGGGTTTGATAAAGAGCCATCTGTATTTATTTCAGACCGTGATCTTGGGCTATGTGCGGCTTTGAGAGAAGTCTTTCCAGGGACGTCACATTTACTCTGTCTATGGCACATCAACAGAGATGTGGAGGCTAAGGTGACGAAGATGTTTGGAAACAAGAAGGTTGGTGTCAGTTTTAGAGCTGGGAGGTGGTTCAAAATCGTGAATGCAACAACACAGGCGGAGTATGATCGTGCTCTAACTGCCATGCAAGTGAGGTGGGGAAAATATCCGAAAGTGATTCAGTATGTTCAGAGAACTTGGCTTTGTCATAAGGAGAAATTTGTGAAATTTTGGACGAACCAGGTTCTTCATTTTGGTAACACCACCAACTGCAGAGTTGAGAGCCAACATTCAGCAGTGAAAACTTGGTTAGAATCATCCACAGGTTAGTTGTATTATTTTATTAGTTGTTCTCGTTGTTACTTAATTGTAATTGTATTAATTGTAATTGTATTTGAATTTACTAATTAGAATCATTGGCAGGTGCTTTGGATACCGTATGGGCCCGAGTCCATTGTCATATCGGTAATCGCATCATACAAATTCGTAATGACTTGGAGGCATCAAGGTCTAAAATTGATCAGATGTACAGACAGTTGCCACTGTCACGTATAAATGGCAAAGTGTCTCAACATTGCTTGAAAGTTCTGGATGACGAGACGAAAAGGATGCGAGATTTGAGTTACCAGGTCCATGAACGGTGTGGATGTGCTATGCGTCTGACCCATGGTCTTCCATGTGTTTGCCAGATACATGATTCGATAGTTGCACAGACAGGATTGTATAGCAGCCAAATTCATTCTTTTTGGAAGATACTGGTTATTGGTGATGGTGTTAACATTCCTGAAGTGGTAAATGATTCGACCGAGGAGGCTGCACATTTTCGGTCCCTAATCGACGAAGTCATGGAAAGTGACCTGGCCGTACGTCGAAATGTAACGCGAATCATTGAAGAGGAGCTACATCCAGATCATTCACACCTTGAAGAACCACATATCAACCTTAACACTCGTGGTCGACCGAAAAGAAATAACACCAGGCGTGATCGTAGCTATTTCGAGCATGTGAACCGTCAACACACTCAACGTGGTGGTGACCCAGAACCAGGTAATACTAAAATTCTATATTTAATATAAAAATATGTAAACTTAATACTTGTAGCTTTACTAATAATTTATCTTTTAATTTTGTGTTGTAGATCCAAGTGACATTAGTCAATGAAGGTATTTGAACTTGCTTCCAGCCCCAATGTTGCCGTACATTTCGTCTTGGAAGGATGTCATTGGTGATGGGAACTGTGGCTTTCGTTGTGTCGCCAACTTCTTCTTTGGCGATCAAAATAAGTGGTTTGACGCTCGGGAAACAATAGCGAACGAGGTCGCTGGTCATCCTGATTTGTACGAACGGATTTACGGGCTTGGGCGACTTTGGATGAACGTGGAGCGTATTCGATGGGATGGTGGGGCTGTCGGGGAGCGGCATTGGATGGTTACAATTCAAGATTTATTTTCTATTGCTACGTGGTTCAACGCAAGGGTGATTTGTCTCGGAGTAGGCCTAGTACCAACTTGCTACTACCCATGCATCACAGTCTTACCGCTTAGGGCACGCAACGGGGTTCGGTCACCGACTCGAGAGTTTGTGATTGCTACAGTTGGTGGATCACATTTTATCCGTCTTGACCTTGTACCTGATTCACCACTCCAGCCGATCGCCGGTTGGTGGATGCAAAACCACGAGGATAGTGTCAATGGATGGGATCAAGCATATCAGTTGAGAAGGGACATGTGGGATGCATTAGTTAGGTAGTTTGTAATGTACATTTACTAACTTTGAACATTTGTAAGAAAATTAGAATTATGAAATTAAATTTAAATGTATTTGCTTTTAATCTAACATGATATGAAACAAAACATCAAATATAAAATAAAATAAGTGTCCAGTTTATACAGTACATTTAAAAAACAAAAATTAAAAATAAGTTCATAACATAAGTAAAACCACTAACAGAACATCTAATCAAAATAATCTAAAGTCCCATTTTTGACTTCCAATCAAATACAAGCTGCTCAGTCATTGTTCGAGTCTCACTCGACATTTCAGGATACTTAGCTAGTGCTCTTTGGTGAATCTCCATGGACCGACCCATCCACTGCAAATTCAACAATAACATATTTTAAACACAAAAATTCATATATGTCATTGTTAATATAATAATAAGCATAAATACTTACGTAATCAGTGTTAGTCCGCTCAGGCAGGTTGCTTGTAACTCCTGGACCTGGAGATACCCGCGGGTGAGAAAACCTGTACAGCCACTGCATGTAACCGGGCGCAACCGAAGGAGCTGCAGCACTAAGCCTGGGTAGGGCACCTAAAACAACACTCTGAGATACCCCTGGGACAAACCTGTTCCACATCACAGCTGTCATCTTAGTCGGGAAGTCTACCCGATACATCTTCAAGTTAGTCGGCCTCTTGGCCTTCTCTGGCCTGATGATCTCGCGGGGAATGCCTTGCACGAAACCAAGCTGGCGCACCACTCTATCAGGCATGTACGGCTCAATGATGTTACGGTACTGGATGCAGCCAATGAATAAAGTGGGGGGCACTCGTAATGCAGGATCAGCTCCGTACGGTAGCCAGTTCACCTCACGGTCAGTAAGCGCATCAATCCTAGTACGAAAAGCTAACAGGCGCTCCAGGTTCTTGCTAGGACATCCCGCTCCTACATCCCAAGCAGACGCACGAGGCATTTGAAGGTCCCGGGTCAAGGTACCCTGCTGTGGCCGAAAGCACGGAAAGTACTCGTAAATCCACGCTTGCAGAAGCATGAGACAACCAGCAATCGAATCAGCACCTTTCCGTGATGCCGTGCCCGGTTGCCGATACAAGTAGGCCAGTGCAGCTGTTCCCCAAGCATACTCGTTAATAGGGACATCCGTGTGACATAGCTCGTGGAGGAAGGAAGGATGCGTACGGTTACCACTCTTGTCTACAAACAGTGTACCTCCAAGCACTAACCACAAGTATGCATCAAGCTGCTCACTAAAATCCCGGTCGACCGCCAATGTCGACTCAAAAATCTTATCAGTCAACACCCCACTACCCTGCCAAATGGTCTTTGTGCTGCAAACCTCAGACAGATCATCTGGAGTCATATCCATGGTGACCGAGCACGCGTCCCGTAACACATTCGTGCCAGGAGTAGTGGACACCATATTGCCTGCAACCCGTAACCCAAGTATGTTGTACACGTCGTGCAGCAAGATCGTAATCTCCCCAAATGGCATGTGAAAGGTGTTCGTATCTGGCTTCCACCTCTCAACAAAAGCAAAAATCAACGGCGAATCAAGTCTCTTAAACATCAGGCCGGGCAAGTGAGACAACCAACTAGCATCAATCGCCGCAATGTCCTCCACAGATTGACGGCCTCGCCAAGTGAACAAGTCAGAACATAACTTTGTCCTACTCAAACAGCGTAAAACACTACGCTCCTGCTCCATCCAGATATACCGTGCCACGTGACCGCCAAAACTAGGGATAACTGACCCATCCTCAGGCCCACCCGGCATCGGTTCCTGCACTAACCATGCCTCTGCAGAGCTGGAAGTAGGCTGACTCGACCCACTACCAACAAATCTCCCAAACTGACCCCTATATACCATATGGAAATCCTGAGGGTCCTGTTCTTCATCCCGGTCACCAGCATGACTAGCCGAACATTCGTCTTCAACGTCAGATATGGGTGCTCCACTTGCAGAGTACAAGGGCCGACTATTACCAGACTGTTGGTCTCTCGACCAACCACTAGTAGACCCGTATTGCTGTTGCTCGGGCTGAACCGGTGAAGATCGAGATGTATGTCTCCTAACAGACGCATTCAGACGTCGTGATATTGCATGTCGAGCACCAGAAACCTCGATCTACATAAAATTAAAAAATAATCCGATTTTAGTAATAACAATAACAATAACCATAATAACAATATCAACAATAATAATAATAACAACAACAACAACAACAACAAATACAAATTAACAACAACAAATATAACCTTAACAACAACAATAACTAACAACAACAACAAATACAAATTAACAACAACAACAATAACCATAATAACAATAATAATAACACTAATATCAACAACTATAATACTAATCATAATTAAAAATATTAATAATAGTACTACTAATAACAATAATAATAATATTATTATAACAACAACAAAAAAAAAAAAAAATTAAACAACAACAATAACCATAAAAACCCTAATATCAAATTAGTTTAATAATAATACTAATCATATTTTTAAAAATGATAACAATAATAATAATAATAACAATAATAACAATAATAATAATAATAATAATAATAATAATATTAATAATAATAATAATAATAATAATAATAATAATAATAATAATATCAACAATAATAATAACAATAATAATAATAATACTAACCATAACACTTCAAAATAACAACAAAAATAACAAAATCCAAAAAAAAAAAAAAAAAAAAACAAATTAACAACAACAACAACAATAACCTTAACATTAATAATAAAAAACCTAATATCAACAAAATAATAAAAATTATCATATTTTTTTTAAAATAATTACATTACAAAATATAATAAGCACAATAATAACAACAACAACAATAATAATATCAACAATAATCACCATAACACTTCAAAATAACAAAAAAAAAAAAAACAAAATCCGAAAAAAAAAATAGAATTAACAATTTTATTAACAGGCCAAAAAAAAAAAAAAAAAAAAAAAAAAAAAAAAAAAAAAAATTGGAACTTCCGCCCAAAATTTCCGGAAGTTCCATGGAGGATCCGCGTGGAATTTTCGGATCCTCCATGGAACATCCGGAAATTCTGGGCGGATGTCACTTCCGCCCAAAATTTCCGGATGTTCCATGGAGGATCCGGAAATTCCAGGCGGATCCTCCATGGAACTTCCGGAAATTTTGGGCGGAAGTTCCTCGGATCCAAAATTAAAAAAAAAAAAATACCTCGTCTCCACCATCGCCGCCGCCTCCGCCGCTGCCACGAGCGCCGTCGAAGGTCCTCCCTCCGAATCTCAGCCTAATCCGCCTCGAATCACCCATTTTATTTTGTGTTTATGATGATTGTTGTTTTTTTAAAAAATGAAGAACAATTTTTGAATTTTTTTTTAAAAAAAAAAAATAGTTTTAGAGAGTTAGAGAGTAAGAGAGTTTGAGAGTAAGAGAGTTAGAGAGAGAAGTAAAGAAGTGAGAAATGTTGGTCGGGAAGGAAAAAACCGTATTTATATATTAGGGGTAAAATTGGAATTTCTAGAAAAAAAGGGAGCGTTACCCGGTAAAATGGGAGCGACAAATAACAACACCCATAACAATTCAATAAATGTCGACAAGGCAACAACAAAACAGAAGTTTCTCTCTCTAAGTTGAGAGCTTATCTCTCTAGGAATCTAGAGCCTTTCCACAACCTTCTCCACCGTCTTCCAACTTCTTCAACCTCAACAATCACCAAGCAACCTGTTAGGACTAGTAATTTCTTAATAAAACTACTTCAACCTTAATATATCTTGTTTTGTGATCCTTCATCTCTATAAGTTCCCCTTATTTATTTTCCCCTGTTACAATAGCGAAATTAGTTCGCTGCTCTTCCACACACCCGGAATGGAGTGCGCGTCCTCAAGACTCACCTTTGCTTAACTCCTTGTTCCGTAAACCGGTCGTTCTTTTCCCTCAAGCTGGTACTATTATTAATTTCTGAGAAATTTCTTTAATTAGTGGATTTTTATTTCTAAGCTCAGCTCGATCTTCCTAATCCCTAATTTTCGGTTAAGCCTTCCCTTTTTTCATATTTCCCTCTACCAATTAATATGTCTTCACCTCAAAATTCTGACAACTCAAGCCAGCATCCGTTTTTTTCCAACCCCCAAATTTTCAATTTCCATCTTCATCTAGTTCTGGGCAAGTTTGTAGATTATCGTCTATATTCAGATCATCGAATCCAAGATTGGGTGTCACACAGGTGGACTAAATTTGGGGATATTAAAGTCCAGAAGTTCAATAAAGTTTTCTTGTTTCTATGTCAAGATATTCAGGACAGAGATGCCATGTTGGAGCAGGGCTCTGTTGCGTACCAGGCTGCTCTTCTAGTCTTCAAGCCTTGGATTACAGGTAACTCTATAAGAGATGTCAATTTTAACGAGGCTGCTATATGGGTGCAACTTGATGAGGTACCTTTGAACTTATGTAAGATTGATGTTGTTAAACCGATGCTTTCTTTAGCTGGGAATATTCTCTGTTTCGATAAACCACCTCTGGGTTCAATCAATTGCTTGCTTAGAGTAAAGCTTCAGGTTAAAATTTTCGAACCGTTGTTACCGGGATTCTACTTGAACATCGGACACTCTGAGTTTAAATGGATTAATATCAAATATGAGAATTTGTTTATTTTGTGCTCTGAGTGTAATAGAGCTGGTCATAGGAAGAATTCTTGTTTGTTGTCTTCCTATATGCCTACTCCTTTGATGACTGAAAACAATAGTTGGTGCAAGTCTACTTTTGGTCTTGACCATAATCTCTCCAATTCGAACATTGGCCTAAAAAGGATCGAAAAATTCAGAACAACTAGAGTAAATCTTCAGAGTATTTTTATGGACATTATCCCACCTCGATCCCAGAATAGCCAAACAAAAAAGAGGCCCCTTATGTTTGCTAATCCATCCTTATACCCTTCGAAAAAGAGGAAACCGCACTCTGAATCCACTGCACATTATAACTCTCCTCCTACAAAGCCCAATCATACACCAACCTCATCCAGTTTCTCATCGACTACAAAATCCCTTTCCAATGTTAATCCCAGGATGATTAGTGTGTCATATTCCTCACAAAGATCACACCCTCTCAAACATTCGAAGCCTCCTTTTAAGAGATTGGCATGTTTTGGTCCGAAACCGCGGAGGAGCGAGAACAAGATGTGGGAATGGGCTAAGAATCACGGTCCTAAGAAACTTCCAAGTAGTAAGGTTGAACCTTCTACGCCACCTTTAGTTAAAGGCAAAAGATCTTTGAACTTCAATTTAATTAAGAATTGTAATAAGATGAGACTCGGGGTTAAGGATTTTTGGCCCTGTACAAAGTCTGCTTCAGTGCAGAAATTTTTCAATGTCACAATTAGGTGGTGAGGGTAGTATATCTCTGTTTTTGAAGTGTCTTAGCCCTATTAAAAAACGTAAAGGGAGTTCTAATAAACACCATTTGGGTAGTGTTTTAAGTTTAATTTCTGAGGGCTCGGTGGCTCCCCGGTCTGGGCCACCACGGTTTTCATGAATGTGGCATCCTGGAACTGTAGGGGTCTTGGAGCAGCGAACTCCCCTAAGGTTCCATATATTGTCTCGTTAGTCCGCTCTTATGGTGTTGATGTTATGTTTTTAGTTGAAACCATAACTATTGTTACTGTTGCTGTACAAAAGTTGTCCTCTTTAGCTTTTAGTGGGTTTTGTGGTATGGATGCTAATGGACTTAGCGGGGGTTTAGTTGTTTTTTGGTTTGCTCCCCTTAAGGTAGTTCCTATTTCAGTTTCACCTAATGTAATCTTTTGTGAAATCCATGTTCCTGGTCAAGTAATAAAGAATGTAGTTTTTGTGTACGGATCGCCTCACAATTCTGATCGTAGTTCTGTTTGGGATGAGGTTTCTTCTATTCTTAGGACAGTTGACAATGTTGTTTTACTAGGAGACTTTAATCAAGTGGAATACTTAACAGACAAAGTTGGTGGGTCCTTTAATATTCCTGGTCGTCAAGACTTTGTGGATTGGAAATTAAATGAGGGGTTATTGGATGTACCTTTTTCGGGACCTCCTTATACTTTGACTAATGGCTAATCAGATAACCCGATTTTCGAGCGTCTTGACAAGGCTTATGCTTCTAGGAAATGGTTGGACTCTTTTCCTAAGACTGAGCTTATCCATCAACCTATTTTATTCTCTGATCATGGGGCGATTATATTACGTGATAGTCCAGTTTTTTCGACTAGGAAGCGTCCTTATAGAATTGAGAATTGGTGTTTGTTATTTCGGGAAGTTTCCTTGCTCATTAGTACCAATTGGCAAGCTAATGCCCAAGGGTCTAAGATGTTTTCAGTTTGTCGTCAATTGGATTATATTCGTCGTTTGTTATTAGCATGGTGTGTTGCTCATAGGAAATCGTGGGGTATTGACGGGAGGAAATTAGAGACTTCCATTTGCTCTTTATCCGGTACTTTAACTACCGAGTCAGATCGTATGAGTTTTATTTCAGCAAGGAAGGAGGTTCAAGATCAAGCTCAAATTGAATTTTTTTGTTGAAAACATCGAGCCAAGGTAAAATGGGATGCATTGGGTGAGACTCCGACTCGGTTTTTGTTTGCTTCGATGCAGGCTCGTAAACAACGCAATAAGATAATCAGCTTGAAAGATGTTTTGGGTAATTGGGTATCGAATCCGGCTGGAATCTCGCAGATATTAACTGATCATTTCTCGAACCTTTACCAATGTCAAGCCCCTTCTATTGAAACTCCAGTCTTAGACTGGGAAGATTTAAAACTTCCCACTCTTTCTTCCTCTGCTTGTCAGGAGCTTATGTTACCTTTTTCGGATATGGATATCAAAGATGCTATGTTTCATATTGGTAGTGACAAATCTCCAGGTCCGGATGGGTATACTGCAGCCTTTTTTAAGACCCATTGGTCACTGGTTGGTGCCTCTGTGACAGAGGCCATTCAGTTCTTTTTTTCCCATGGTTATCTTCTTATGGAATGGAACCGTACCTTTTTTATTCTACTACCTAAGGTGGATCACCCAGAGGAGCCTTCTCAGTTCCGTCCGATTAGTCTGTGCAATGTTCTTTATAAATGTATTGCTAAATGTTTAACGAATCGCCTTCGGAAATTTCTGCCTTCTTTGATTTCAGGATGTCAGAGTGCCTTTGTTCCTGGTAGGTTAATGTCGGACAATAGTCTGCTTGCTCATAAACTTCTTTCCTATATGAATTCCTCGGCTTCTAAACTCTGCTCAGCGGCACTTAAGTTGGACATGAATAAGGCTTATGATATGGTTAATTGGGAATTCTTGTGGCAAGTTTTAAGAGCTTTTGGTTTTCCTCCATATTAGGTTCATATAATTCAACAATGTGTTACAACGGTTTCCTACCAGGTCTTGGTTAATGGCTGTCCGTTAAAGACTTTATTTCCTCGCTGCGGCCTCAGACAGGGGGACCCTGTTTCCCCGTATCTTTTTGTTCTTTGTATGGAGATTTTTTCTTTAATGATTAGTCGTGCTGAGGCTTCTGGGTTTATTCGAGGACTTCAGATTTCCCGTAAGGCCCCGCCTGTTTCTCATCTCTTCTTTGCTGATGATGCCTTGCTTTTCTTTCGAGTTTCACCTTCTGCTTGCCACAACTTGATGGCTGTCATTAATAAATTCTGCTATGTCTCGGGCTAAATGGTTAATCTCCAAAATTCGTTTGTGAAGTTCAATTCTAATACTCCATCAGATTATAGGGATTATTTGGCTTCTGCGTTGCGTATGGAATCTCAAAGCTCCTTAGGTACTTATCTGGGTATGCCAGTTGATATGGGCAGGGAGAAGTGTCAGGTTTTCCAGCCTATGGTTGATAAACTTGTTCAGCGCCTTTCATCCTTTGCTTCTTTGCACCTTTCAGCGGCTGCGAAGTTGGTTATTATCAATTCTATATGTGTACCTTCCTTCAACTATATCCTCTCGGTATTTAAAGTGCCTTCTACGGTTTGTAATCGGCTTGATAATCTCCTAGCTCGTTTTTGGTGGTGCTCTTCTCCTTCCTCTAAGGGAGTAGCGTTATCTTCTTCTTTTGCTCTTTATTTGCCTCGAGGGCTGGGAGGTTTGGGTATTCGGAAACTTAGTTGTTTTAATGCTGCTCTCCTTGCTAAGCAGTCTTGGCGGCTTCTGCATAATACTTAACTTCTTGTTTCCAAGGTGTATCGGGCAAAGTATCCGTCTTTGTTGGCTTCTCATTGTACTGCCAACACAGTCAGACCGTCTTGGGGTTGTCGTAGTGTCTTACAGGGTTTTAAAACCCTTTGTCATGGTTTGGTGTGGAAGGTGGGGTCTGGTACCAATATTAGTATTCTTAATGATAGTTGGGTGCTTGGGATTGAGGTTCAATTTAAGGATTCTGTGAACAGGATGGGTGCCCAATCCTTTGTTTCTATTCTAATTAATGTGCGTTCAAAAGCATGGGAAACGAATATGATTCATTGGTTGTTTCCTCCTCGTACAGCTGGTCTTATTTTGGGCCTTGAACTGCCTAAGGAAAGAATTGATGATTTTGTTTATTGGAAATTTACCAGGGATGGGATGTTCTCCACGAAGACTGTGTATGTGTCCTCCTTGTGTTATGAGAATGGTGATCAACGATCACCTTTAGTTCTTGACTCAAGTTGGTGGAGGAATTTTTGGGCTTCACCTTTACTTTCGAAGTGGAAAATGTTTGCTTGGAAGAATATCCATAATGCGTTGCCTTCTGCTTCGTTGCTTGCTCGGAAGGGTTTACCAATGGATTTCAGATGTGGGTTCTGTCATCAGGATGCGGAGACTCTTTCTCATCTTTTCCGAGATTGTCCTTTTACTTGGAGTTTATGGGAGAACCGACCTTGTGGATCGGCCTTGAATATGTCCCAAGATCAGCCTTTTGAAGAGTGGTTTCTTGAGGTTCTTTATAAGTTTCTTCATGATAAGGATTGGTTGATGCTAGATCGGTTTTTTAGTTTGTTATGGGCCCTCTGGCTTACTCGGAACTCTGTGCGTTTTCATTCTGCTGTTTATTCTCCTGAATCTATTATGTATCTAGCTTCTAGTTGGGTGGACAGGTGTTCCGCGGCTAGGTCGTTCAGATATGATATTATGCCTGCTTTCCCTCCTTGGTTTTCTTGTACTATATCTTCTGTAGTTCTTCGAGGGAATGCGTCCAATGCTTGCTCTGTCAGCCTTACTTTTGATGGGGCTTGGAAATCTGGCAGTCATACTGCGGGTACTGGATGGGTATTCTTGGATCTGGCTTCTGATGTTCAACTCGGGGGTGGGGCGCAGACTTGTAACTCTAATTCTGCGTTACAGTCTGAATTGATGGCTTGTTTGTTTGCTTTACGCCATGCCAGGCAGCGTGGGTACTCCTCTTTACAGATTCTTACGGATTGTTCTTAGGTGGTGGATCTACTTCGATCTCCGTTTCCCAAGGGTATTTCTATTCGTTAGATTCAGCAGGAGATTTTGAAAGTTATTGGTGCTTTGGATGTGTGTCATATTCAAAAAGTTCCAAGGTCTACGGTTGATCAAGCTCACTGTTTGGCAGGGATGGCGTGTTGGCGTGATTTACTTTGTTTCCGTTTTTAGTTTGTTTGTTGTTTGTTTGTGATTCTTTTGTCAAATAAATAAATAAATAAATAAATAACAAAACAGAAACCTCCTTACTTTTAGATGCGTTGCACTTCACACCAACTCCTCTAAAGAAGTAAAATGGTTTTGATGATTAATAAATAAGTTAAATTCATTCATCAAGAAGAAAAATTTAATATTTTCTTCTTCAAAAAAAAATATAATCTGGTTATAACAAGAAACACCGCTATTTGACATATTAATCATATTCTTCAAAATCCTTCTTAATTGTTTTTAAAAAATCCTAATTGTAGTTTTGTTTGTAAAAATTATGGTGTTATTGATATTGGAGATTTGGAGCTCCTCAAGCAAGTATGAAATTCAAGTTATTTTCTCTATTTCTTTTCATTAGTAGTGAGCTAGTGATTAATATGTTTGACAATATAAGATAGGAAAAATTGCCGGAAATAATTCAACCTTTGGCTCATTCGCCCAAAATAATCCCATCTTTCGATTATTTTTAAATAATCCAAATTTTACACCCAATCTGTTCTCAATGGTCCCAACCAGTCAACTAACTTGTTATAACAAGCTATTTATGACGTGTGGGCTTGTGATTGGTCAGTAAATTAAGTAAAAAGTTTAATTTTGTTAAAAAAAAATTAAAGAAAAATTAATTGATCATTTTGTAAAAAGCCCTCACCAAGCCTAGCCACCTTCCCTGCCGGCCATATGCTGGACCCCCTACCCCGCAGCGTCGACCGCCCAGACTCCCTCCCTCAGTATCGACGCCCCCGAACCACTAACCTCCCTCCCACCGCCATGAAAACACAATGGAACCATCCCCTAACCTCGAAAACCGCTTCTACCCGCTGCATTTTCGATATTGGCAGATCTCCCCTTCCCCCGTTTCGATTCTAGCCTCCCTCCCCTTTCCCCATCTCGAGTTTGGCCTCCCTTGCATTCCCCCACCATGCTTTCGGCAATCCCTCACTTTCCCCTCCTTAATTTTGGTCGCCTAAACAACCCACAATAGCGATGGCGACGACGCTAGCTCCAATCAGATGGTTGCTGCAATTCGGCAAGTTTCAACAGTGGTTGGGGCTGGTGGAGTTAGTGGTTGGATGACTGATTTTTATTTTTTTTCTTATTATGGAAAATTTTTTAATTTAAAATTTTAGCCAAATCGTATGTTGACAAGTGTACTTTAAACCCAAAAAAAAATTATTTTTTTAACCGGTAACTTAGAACCATTGGGAACGGATTAGATATTAAGGTCAGATTATTAAAAAATAATCAAAAAAAGAGATTATTTTGAGCTGATAAAACAGACGTCGAATTATTTTCGGTAATTTTTCCTATAAAATAATACTTTGTAGCATTTATTTCCTCAAGATAAACATGTGTTAGCACTAACAATAACCAACGTACTAATAACTTTTCTTGGTGTAGCCTTTTTTTTTTAAACCCGTTTAGCCTATAATTCAAACTATTGAACTTGCCAGAAAATTAAAAATAAAATTAAAAAAATAAAAAAAAACTATTTGTTTTTTTTTTTTTACGGGAAACGCACTCAGCAATTTATTACTCATCAAAGGAGGCTAAATCAGCTATTACAAAATCAGAGATGCCCACCGGAACCTCCTCCATCCATACTCTAAGTACATTAAAAGACAAGCTAAGTTTGGCTAACTCATGAGCAACACTATTACCGCTACGCTTCACAAAAAAGAAGGATCATGAAAGACAACTACGACGAACAAATTGAAGTTGTTTCTGTCTGGATCCAATAGCTCGAGAACCTGAACCCGAGATCCTGATACTCCTATCGACAAGCTGAGAACCTACACAATGAGCAGAAGTTAGCTAACCCCGGGGTGATCCGGGGATAACCACTCCGATGACAAAGTTAGAATGTGTTAAAGAGAAGGTAAGTAAGAGAGAGAAAGTAGAGAGAGTGAGAGAGAGAGAGAGAGAGAGAGTAATTAATGCTTACCATTAATGAGGTTTAACCAACTATTTATAATGAACAACAAGACAGGTGGCTACAAAGCATGCAAAGCCTTTCTCGCCAAGTGTCAAACCATTGTTGCCACGTGTCGAATACCGACAGGCAGATATGTCTACTTTGTGGAACATATCAGCCTATTTACCAGCTGAACTAGTTTAAGGTCCATATTATGAAAGATGTCAGTCCGTTTCACATATCTTCCCATACAACTAGCTCCCCAAGTGAGGACGTTCGTTCACTAGGCGACGTTCTCACTTTTAGAATTTTATATTATGATATGTTCAGGCTTCCATTTCTTGCACTTTGTCGAGCATTTTATAGAGATTATGTATTGTAATATTTGGGATGTTTTCTTATTACTTTTAATTCACTATTTTATTGTGATTTTCTGGTATGTATATGGTGAACGTTATATGTATAGAAAGAGTAAAGTTTAGAAAAAATTGTCGCTTCCCCCCCCCCCCCAAGTGACCTTGTATGCTTATAGCAGACAAGGTCTACTTTAATAAAAATTGGGAGCGGAAAAAACTCTGTTTTCTCCCCCAAGTGACCTTGTATGCTTACAGCAGACAAGATCTACTTTAATAAAAATTGCGAGCGGAAAAAACTCCGTTTCCCCCCCGAGTGACCTTGTATGCTTACAGCAGACAAGGTCTACTTTAATAAAAATTGCGAGCGGAAAAAACTCTGTTTTCCCCCCCAAGTGACCTTGTATGCTTACAGCAGACAAGGTCTACATTAATAAAAATTGGGAGCGGAAAAAACTCCGTTTCCCCCCCCCCCCAAGTGACTTTGTATGCTTACAGCAGACAAGGTCTACTTTAATAAAAATTGGGAGCGGAAAAAACTCTGTTTTCCCCCCCAAGTGACCTTGTATGCTTACAGTAGACAAGGTCTACTTTAATAAAAATTGGGAGCGGAAAAAACTCCGTTTTCCCCCCAAGTGACCTTTTATGCTTACAGCAGACAAGGTCTACTTTAATAAAAATTGGGAGCGGAAAAAAACTCCGTTTCCCCCCCCCCCAAGTGACCTTGTATACTGACAGCAGACAAGGTCTAGACGATAAGGTGTGTTCCAGAAAAAATTGGGGAGAGACTTTTTATGCTGATTGCTGACAGGATTAACTTTATAGAATATTGTCGGAATCTATTAAGTGGAAGTTGAGGGGTTATATTTTATTGGGCAGGAAAAATGGGAAGTCTGAGACACGTGTTATTTATCCCGCCGTTGCTTTTTAAACTGCTACTTTCATCTCGTTCGTTGAATCTCTGAACCGTCTTTCTCTTCAACAGTTTCTTCAATTTCCCCTTTTTAAATCGAAAAAAAAAAATTATCTTCAATTTCACCTTTTCTTCTCCCCCAATATTCTCATTGAGCGATTATCCTTCAGGCTTTTTCAGTCGTTTGTTAACGAATTTTCAGTGCCTTTTAGTATTCTGCTTCTTTGTGCTAGTAATACAGAACATCCTTTTCGTCGTTTGTCGCTTTTTCGTCTCTCCCGCATTCACTATTCATCAAAGGTATTCTCAAACTCTAATTTTAATTTTGCATGTTATTTTTGTTTGCTCGATTTTTGGGTTATTATTAATCTTAGGTTATAAAAAATGTCTGAAAATAGCAAAGAGGAAGATTTGCCTAACCTTAGCAGTGCTAGGCGTCGTTTAATTAGACAGTCTTTAGGCAAAGAAATCGGTAGGGATCAGGGTAATTCATCATCTTTATCCGATAACATTAACTACCCCTTTGAACCCCTAGCTAACCTCTGAGGAGCAAAGGTGTGCTTATATTCGTCATAAGGTTATTGCCTTTCGTGAACAATACATGAATCCAAGTAACCCTAACATCCCTGCCGATACTGGAATTCTCGACGTTGAGCCTGTTAGTGTTCGTTATCATTTACGCAGCTTTGTTGAGGAACAACATTTTGATCAGTACGGCTCTAACGTTGGCAATATAGGTATAAGCACTATGCCGAGAGTAAAGCGTACCAGTTACCATCCTGATGTTGCTGCCGCTGAGGAGGCTGAATCCAGTAGAAAACCCGGTCAGACTCAGGTTGTGAGCTCTTCTAAATCGGGAAATAAGGAAGTTCCTTCAAGCCCACAAATGGATCAGTCATCACCTGTGCACGAATCCACCGTTAACTCTGTTCTTAGTGATGATGAGACTGAGGCAGATAGCGACAACACTGAGAACAGGGACAATGTTGTTGACATGACCGCTGGGGTTATCCAGGAGGAGAGTTTTGACAAAGGATATAATTATGAGACAGACGATGCAGAATTCCGACAACCCCTCGTCCTGGCTGATGACGGCAAAGTTGCAAATAGGAAGATTTTTTTTTTCCGACCAGTTGTATGGGAAGATATGTGAAACGGGCTGAAACCTTTCATAATATGGACCTTAGTCTAGTTCAGCTGGTAAATAGGCTGATATGTTCCACAAAGTAGACATATCGGCCTGTCGGTATTCGACACGTGGCAACAATGGTTTGACACTTGGCGAGAAAGGATTTTCATGCTTTGTAGCCACCTGTCTTGTTGTTCATTATAAGTAGTAGGTTAAACCTCATTAATGGTAAGCATTAATTACTCTCTCTCTCTCTACTTTCTCTCTCTTACTTACCTTCTCTTAAACACATTCTAACTTTGTCATCGGAGTGGTTATTCCCGGATCACCCCGGGGTTAGCTAACTTTTGCTCATTGTGTAGGTTCTCAGCTTGCCGATAGGAGTATCAGGATCTCGGGTTTGGGTTCTCGAGCTATCGGATCCAGACAGAAACAGAAGTATATCATTAACTTCTAGACCAAACGTTGTAGGAGGGCTGCTGTTCTTCTTTAGATGGGTAAAAATCTTGAGGAAATCGGTTTCGAGACAAACATTTATGAAACCCGATTCCAAGGATATAGACAGGGCATGTCTCAAGCTAGGAAAGAGCCTCTGCCACATCGGGGTCGAATTTACCTCGCAAGCAGCAGCATGTAGAGGCCACAACATCCCCTACAGCATCACACATAACTCCAACCAAGCCTACACTGTTGTTGCTGAAAATTGCAGCATCTGAGTTAATTTTGATCACACCAGGCAGGGGTGGATTCCACTTCGTCACAAAGGGCTGGACATTGTTGTGAATCACACATGAGACCTCTTGAGCTTGTTCATAATCACCCACCAAGCTTAAAGCCTTAAGAATAACATCATTCACATCCTTCTTTCTTCCCTCAAAGCACCACGCATTCCTACGAAGCCAAATCCCCCACAATATAGCAAGAAAAACGTTCCACTAATGAGAATCTTTATAATGTAGCCGAAGGGAGCTACACCATTCACCAAAGGACACACCATGGTGTTTATCAACCTCAATCGCAGCGGCGAAAGGTACCAAATCAGCCTCGTATTCTCACAATTCACTAGTGTATGCATTATACTTTCGATCCCTATACCGCACATTGGGCAAATGAGATCAGAAATTATACCTCGAAGAAGTAAGCATTGTCTAACAGGAATAGCTCCTTCGCATGCCAACCAAAATGTTTAATTTTAGGAGGCACATCAGAATTCCATATGACATTCCAATCAAAGTTATTGCCCGGAGAAGAAGTGGATGGTTTGTTGAATTTTTGCTCCATAATCAGCAGGTTATACGCGCTTCTCACAGAGTAATTTATATCTTTTATAAGGTGCCAAACCCACATAACATTCCAATAATAAATAGGGACAAGAAGATTGCATATTTTCTCAACTTCCACGAGGGAGAAGAACTCATTAATCAGCTGCAAATTCCAGACATTGTTAGCCCACATGTCTCACACATACACTGGTTGATTATCTCTCTACCCAGGGCTCGAAAAGATTTTGAAGGAAGGGGGGTTTGGCACCCAAGGGTCCTGCCAAATATGAATTGACGAGCCATTGCCAACAGCCTTTCTAACTCCTCTCTTAAGAAAATCTCTGGCCCCTAGTATCGATCTCCAAGTGTAGCTCGAATTTGAATTTACAGTAGCATCCAGAAAATTCGAATGAGGGAAATATTTTCCCTTTAGCACTCTAGCCACGAGAGAATCAAGATTTGCAAGAATTCGCCACCCTTGTTTTGCAAGCAATGCATCATTAAAAATTTTCATATTTCGAAAGCCAAGGCCTCCCTCTTTCTTTGGAGTGTATAATTTCTCCCAAGCCACCCAACACATCTTCCTTTCCTCTCCTTTTTGACCCCAAAAAAACTGCCTATAAAGCCTCTCGATGACATTAAGAATGCTAATCGGAATGGCAAAACATTGCATTGCATAGGTAGGGATAGCTTGCTATCGCCTTAATTAGTACTTCTCTACCCGCTTGAGACAAAAAATGTTCTTTCCACCCCTTAAGTTTCTTCCAGACCCGATCTTGAATATTTTGGAAAACTTGTTTCTTAGACCCACCAATGTAAGTTGGTAGCCTAAGATACTTGTCATGTCCTTCGACTGCCGTAAAAGATAACTTCATCTGAAGCGTATTTTTCCGTTCTTGATCAATGTTTCGGCTAAAAGATACTTCGGACTTATCCATATTCAGTTTCTTACCTTACGCTAACTGATAAGTAAAAATAATGTTAAGCGCATTGCATTGTCCACTTCTTCTTCCGTTGCTCTCACAAAGAGTAAGCTATCATCCGCAAAAAATAAATGTGAGATAGGGCTCACATGTCTACCAATTTTCACCCCATGAATTGAATGAGCTTCTTACTTTCGGCATCACGGAGCAAAGTCGATAAACCTTCCGCACACATGAGAAATACGAAGGGTGAGAGAGGATCACCTTGCCTAAGGCCTCTACTAGGCTTACAACATCTCGACGGTTGGCCATTCACCAAGACATCAAACTCCGCAGAGCTAACACAATTCATGATCAAGTTCAAAAAATTATCCAGCAAACCCAACTTTTTCATTATTTTTTCCAAAAACGGCCATTCCACCCTGTCATAGCCTTGCTCATATCAAGTTCGAGCCCCCAAATACCTTTCTTCCCAGTTTTTTTCTTCCTGTGATAATGGAAACATTCATATGCAACAAGAACATTATCGGTTATCAATCTCCCAGGCACAAAACCACTCTGCGACTCATGAATAATTAAAGGAAGTACTAACTTTAATATGTTAGCAAGAACCTTGGTGACAATTTTATACAGCGCATTACATAAACTAATAGGTCTATAATTAACATGATACTCGCACACTTTTTTTTCGGAATCAAAACAATGTGAGTCTGATGAATAGAACCTACATCACCATTATTATTCAGAATATTGAGCACTGTATCAATAACATCCACACCCACAACATCCCAAAATTTTTGGAAATACATAGTAGACATACCATCAGGCCCTGGAGCCTTAGTTGGATGCATTTGGAACAGAGCAGCACGCACACCTTTGTCCTTTATTCTTTGCCCTATTTGAATTTTAATTTTGCGGTCTCCAAAACTCGAGTTCAAATGAATATATCTCCATTTATATACGCGTAAATATTTTACAAACATGATATTAATAAGATACTTCCTCCATTCCAATATTATTGCAAAAAGACTAAAATTACGCATTCCAAAGGACATTTTATATGTTAAAAATCTATAATTGTATAAGAATAAAAAATTATAAAAAGCTAGTTGATATTGTGAAACCATTTTTTAAAAATGAATCTAACAAGATCCCACATGACTATATTTTGCTTATGTAAAAATCATACTCCGTATTAAATAGTTAAATAAGAGTGAGAAATAGTGCTAAAAGTCAATTGTTGGAATATTATTGGAGCGGAGGAAGTATACTATGAGATAATTCTAACATAATCTTACATGAATATATTATCAGTTATAGATTAATAAAAATTTATGGTCAAAGTTATAAAAGTTTGACCAATATATTTGCTATGGGATAAAAAATATGGGACAGAGGGAGTACTTCACTAAACAAAGAGGTATCTAACTGACCAAGGAACTCTAAATTGGTAAAGTTTCCAGCTGCTGATTTCCGCACACCCCGCTTTCCCACTAATTCCCCATTTCTATTTCCATGTTTTTACTCTCACGTGCCAATATTGGTATTTTGTTTTTATTTTTTTTTTTAATAATTTGACTTATGTGTTTAACAAATTAATTACTCAGCTCTATAAAATAAGATAAAATTAGTTTATGACGTCAAAAAAAAAAAAAAAAAAAAAAAAAAAAAAAAAAAAAAAAAAAAACTAGTTTTTGCTTTTTACCCAAACTCCCTGTACACCCAAAGTTTCTACCTATTCATAGATTTTCACTAGTTACCTTTTAACTTTAAAAGCTTCTACCTTTCCAAATTACCTCTGTTATAATTAGGGGTGAACAAAAAATTATGGTATTGAACCTTGTTCGGAATCGCAAGTTTTGAAATCAAAACTTGTAAAAGAGGTTATGATTCCGGGTAATAAAATGGAAAACCTGTTACAACAGTTTTCGGATAATAGGGTACCTTGTGCTCACCTTGATTATAATTGCACCTAATTTTAATTAGGAAGATGGATGGAGAATTTGATTTTAGAGGGATTCATGAGAATGAATTTTGGGAACTAACTTTTTGGGCTAAATGATTTACATAACGTACTAATTTTAACTAAGGTAATGATGTTTTATTTTCCATAGTTTGATTTTACGTTTATTTTTCTAAACTAATTATTTTTATATGCTTAATATTGTTGTAATTAGGGGTGTAAATGAACCATGACGATGAATAAAATACTCGGGTTCATGCTCGGTTGAACCTCGTTCATGTTCGTTTATTTGATAAATGAGCCGAGTTTGAACAAATTTTGAAGCTCGTTAAATAAATGAGCTTGAACACGAACATAGATATGCTCATTCATATAATTTCATTAACAACTCGTTTATTTATGTTTGCGGGCTTCTCGTTTATTTATGTTCATAAGCTATTTATTTATTCATAATTGTTGATTTAATTCTGAAGTTTTATAATATTTAAGATTTAATTATAAGGTTTATAAATAAGATTTAATTATTATACTAATTTAAAGATTTTCAATTTCAAAAGTACAAAGCTCATTTATTAGAGAAGCTCGTTTATTACTAAGCTAGTTCATGAAACACTCGTTTATCAATTCGTTTAATAAACGAGTCATTCACAAACCGTTCGCAAACATATAGTAATCTAAATGAGTCGAGCTTGAACAGATTTTTGAGCTTGTTTGAAAGCTCGGGATCGTGCTCGGACTCGTCGAAGTTAAATGAATTTGAACATGAATAAGTTAGTACTCGGCTCGGCTCGGCTCATTTACACCCCTAGCTGTAATGGATGCAAGTATTCTCATTGGAGTAGTTAATTCTAAGTCAATGGCACACTTTTGAGATAATAGTGTTTGGTACAAGTATTTTTGCAAAATTATTTGTCGATTTAACTTTTGCCCAACATTTACATTTTGCTTAGTATGTGTTAATTTAAGATGTTTAATTTTCTATTTACTCCATAACTGTTAAAATTATTATTATGAATTAAGGTAAAATTGAAAAAAAAAGTATAATTAAATAAGGTTACATGAAAAAAAAAAAAAAAAAAGCTACTGCAAAGGATTTTTATTTTATTTATTTATTTATTTTTTGTTTTTACCAGAAAGCTAATACTCATACAAAAAAAAAAAAAAAAAAAAAAAAAATTAACTACTCAGTTTTCTCACGTGCAAAACAAGTGGGGACATGGGAGCCAGACATTGGGTGTGCGGGTATTAAACAATGGTGTGCGGAAATTAGTAGTCAATGTTTTCACATGTATTAGACACAACCGTACCACATCTGTAACTGGTAGCAATCCTCACTGATTTTCTCTTTACCTATCTCTTTCAATCACCAACCACCCATCAATTATGACTGAAATTTAAACGTTTTTTGTACTTACTTGCATTATTGTATTTTCATAAAACTAATCTCTCTCTTTCATGTTTTCAATAATAAAAAATGTGCAACGAATCTTAATAGTTGGAATTCATGCTAAGAGCAAAGTCAATGGTTGCCCATTTTAGGTGGGCATCAAGAGAGAGAAAGAAAAAAAATATTAAAAAATTCAAAAGATGATACTTTAGGAGAGAGAAATCTAATGACCAGGTCATGGCCATGACCATTGGCAAAGAGTGGGCAAACAATATATGTGTGCCACTTGTCACAGTATGAGTGGACTATTTTTTACTTAATATTTTCTTAGTTAGTGATGAATATTATGATCATAAAAAATTAGAGAGCAATCAATGGGTATATGTGGGCATAGCTGGGCATGGTGATTGAGCATATATGAGATGGAAGAGAGAGATATTAATAAAAAAGTTGATGACCACCATTGATTTGGGCAACCATTGGCTTAGCTCTAATAGTAATTCTATCTGGCTACTTTATGCTAATACTAATTCTAAGTAAAACTCTTTTTCATATGATCAAAGAATTAGAATAATGATTTGACCAGAAAATGTCAAAGAAAAAGGAGAGATAGCCCACAAAGGTGATTCCAATTTAATTTCTAGGGCTTTAAACTTTCTAAGGTGAAGATCTATGTGTTGTTAAATAAAGAAGATATTTTTTGAATAACAATCTATTTTAAATTTTCAATTCAATCATACATCACTGGTTTATTTTTAATTTAAAAGTGATTTTCTAACGTGCTCTTGACAAACAATAAATAAGAAATAAATAAGTCCTTATATAAAAAATTGTTTTTTTTTTTTTTTTTTGGTGAAAACGAGGGGCAAGCCCCAAAGAGAAAACAAAGCTAGGAACTAGAAATAAAAAGCAGGACAAAAATAAAAACTACTAACTAAAACAAAACAGAACAAATAACTAGGCCTTATTCTTTGGCACTCGCCTAGGGAGCGCCATACCCCCCAGGTCCTCCAATAAAACGGTACCAAGATCCTTCGGGATCGCCTAAAAAATGACCATCTTCTCTTCCAACGAGACTCCATGGTTGGCTAGTCAATCCGCCACTCTATTCGCCTCTCTATAACAATGACCAATCTTCACCACCCATCCATCTCTATCAAGCAAAGTCTTACACTTCTTAATTATATGTATAAAAGGAGAGTTAGTTGGAATAGGATCCACTAACAAATGAACCACGACTTCTAAATCCACCTTGAGCTGCACCTTACGATACCTATCATTCCAAGCAATTGCAAGTCCACGCATCACTGCTAATAATTCTGCTCTAGTACATGTACAGGAGCCACAATTCAGAGCAAAGAGTTTCAGCACTTTACCATTGTCACCCCGAATCACACCTCCTGCCCCAGCAGGACCTGGGTTGCCCTTCGAGGCACCATCAGTTTGCAAATTAACCCAACCTACAGGAGGTAAATCCCAACGAATATGAACAATTTCTCTCTTCCTTTTGTGCGAGTTCAGACCACCAGATTTCTCCCAGGCTCTCTTGATATCATTAATTCTAGCTATAATCCAGCTTGCTTGCTTGCTTGAAGGGGATATCAGGTTCACGCTCAAAGCTGCGATCATTCCTCCATCTCCACAGCCACCAGCAGGTAACTGTGAAGAATGTAGGCCACTCCTCTATGTCTTGCATTCTTGCGTGCTTCAAATTTTCCAGTAGCCTAAAGACACCCATTTGTGTCTCCCCAAAATCAAACCCAGTGATGAGTACCTTTCATGTCGAATCATAATCGAATGAAGCGAAAGTGTGGAAAGTCTAGCGTTGCGGATAGTTTTAATTTCTTTTCTCTTCTCTCTATTTTTTGAAAACTTATTTTAAGAAAATAGCCAATCCAGGTTGGTCCATGATATGGGTCCAATAATGGTGTAGTTGGATGGGGTTTGGAAAGACCTTTCCAACGATATATTATAAGCCCAATTCCGATGAATATCGAGGAAGTTATGACCAAAATACTAAACTGGGCCCGATTTGGTTTTTGTATGCGGCCCAATGATCTAGAGGAGGGCCTATTATTAATTATCATTCCTAAGGCTATTAGGATTGATTATAGTCTTTTAGAATACTCTAGAAGGTTCTTTTAAATGCTAATAGAGTTAGGATTGATAATTATGTTTTAAAGAGTTTGAAATTGAATAAAACTACTCCTTTTAAGAATCCTTGTTTTGTACGAAATGGAATATATTCAGATTTTATTTTCGTGCCTCATAATATTTATCCAATTTTATATGGTTGGATAGATCTTGAAATTATCTTTCCAATGATATATTATCATATTAAATCCGAGTTATAACGAAAAAGATATGAATGAGACATGAAACTTTATCCAAAACAGACACCCTTTAACTATTTTGGCCATATCTTTTTATCTACAAAATATTTTAATCTGACTCTAATTGGGGTGGAAAGTAGACTTTAAGAGCTTTCCAACGACATATTATATGCCTTATTTAGACTTCCAGATCAAAAGATATGATAAAAACAAAAACGCGTTAAAAATAGGCTTGGCGCCTGACTCCAGGCATTGGCACCTGGAACCAGGCCTGGTGCCTGGCGCCAACCTCGTTTTGCGTGCGCCAGACTCTGTTTTGTTAATTTTATCTTTTTGGCTGATTTTCTCTATAAATAACGTATTATAACTCTGTTTTCGATAACCAGATTTCACCAACTCTCATCAAGATTTTCTTGATTATTCTCTCTCTCTCTTTTTCTAAACTAGCCTTTTGTCAAATACAAAATTCTGCATTCACAAGATCTAGAAACACCTAGCCATATTTGAAGTTGCCTTCGCCCTAGACGTGAAAGGTTTTAATTTCTGAGGGTTTGGTCCCAAATCTCTCTTTCAATTATTTAATTTAATTGCTTTGATTATTATTTTCCTTGAAGTTACTAACGTGTGTATTTTGTTATTAGAAAGAGGTACGAGGCATCAAAGTAAGTACTTTAATGGATTTATTGATGTAGAAATCATGTTTTAATTGTTGTTGTGATATTCCTAGTATCATGTCTAGGGTAATTTTGATATTAAATATGATTGCTATGATGCCTTTTATTCTCTTCCTAATATTTATTCATGTTAGTATCATGTTAGGGTTAAAGATTTGATTTTTATTGCTTAGTGACATGCTAGGGTTTGTTATTAATCTTGTTAGTATCATGCCTAGGATCTTGCAATTTTTTTTATGCTTTAATATTAACATGAACATGATTATGATTATAATTGTTATAATTTATTATTATATTGATGATGATTATTTTATCTATGATGATTATTATTATGATTATAATTTTATTATTCATGATTTATTATTTATTATGTTGCTTGATTATATTTATTATTTATTGCTTGATCACGCCTTTTATGCATGTTAAAGGGAATTTGTACTTGCAATCATGCTTAATAAGATAATTAATAATCTTGTTTAGGGTTGATATGATTATAATTTCAAGTGATCGCCAATAATAGTTTATTTGTGCATTAATATTCAACCAACATATATTAAACAGGTTTAGGGTTAATCCTATTGATTGTATGTTAGTCAGAAAGCGCACATGAATACGAGCAAAATAAAGTAGAGGCCTATTATTAGGGCAGGTTCAATCTCTTTTAGGTTGGATTTGTACCTTCATCCCCGAACCCTTATTTGGTTCTAGACCTTATGGAGTTGACGATCTCTTGGATCGTTAAGGGGTGTAACCTTCATCCTATGAACGGTTTACAAGTTCCTTAAAAACTTGTTGGCGACTCTTTTGCTCTATCTTCTTCCCTTTTGAACGCCACCGTACTTTAGTGTATGATCACAGTGGGGTTCAAGCTAGTGGGATTTTAAAGGCTTGAAATTATTCCCTACAGTTTTTGGCGACTCCACTGGGGAGGATTTCTATTTTAATTCCTGAATTTGTTTCGGCAATGATCTAGAATGAGTGGATGAGACTCGAAATGTTCTAAGTATTTCTTGTGCGTAATTTTGATTAACATTATTGTCAATTTGATCGGGATTTAATAGTGTCGTTAGTCTACTAACCCTAATCAAATTAATAATTTATAATACCTAAACTATCCTAATACGAGTATAGGGGTAAGTAAAGGGTTGAACCACTAAGAAAGCTCACTCGTCCAATCATCAATATCACTAATGCAAGAGTCAAGAGGGGAAATGTTTTTGTTGATATATTGGATAAAAAGCACTAAAACTACGAATAAGCAGAGATAAAGATGAGTAAAATCAAGAAAGAACAACGCTAGGGATACGGGGGTGTCAAACATGACTAGAAAGAAGGAAATAATGATAGTTATCAAGAAGAACATGCCAAAGAACACAAGATCCTACCTAAGCAATTCATTCTCATGCAATAGTCTAGGCAAATCAATGAAAGAAGTCCATGCTAATTAGGATCATTCTCATGCATCCTATTAGACACAAGCAAATCAAGAGAATAAAGAAAAACAATTCATAAAACTCAATTTTAACAACTCATTCTCATGCAATCATTAAAATAGAGGTGATCTTAATCTAGTTCAAATCACTTTCATGCATTTAAACTAGAGGGAAATCAAATAAAGTGTAACAATAATCTCAAGCCATCAAAAATCATATCTTTCATCAATTTAAGGCATGTATTCAATCCAACCATCATCATTAATCCAACATTCAACACATATTTTCCACCCCCTTCCCCTAGCTAAGAAATTAGCCTAGAGAAGGGAGATTAAGCATAATAGCAAAACCAAAAATATATTCAAGAAACACAAAACAAAGCATGATTAAGAACAATGAAAACAATAATAAATAGATAAACTAAAAGGATAACAAAAATAAGCAACAATAAAGCAAATAAATAAAGCTAAAGGAAAGGATTAGAGATTACTAGAGAGAGGATTAATGAAAGATGAAAACTTGAAGGAATTGCTTGATTGAAAATTAAACTTGACCAAAATTGATTACTTGGAAGAAAATTGAGCAATAATCTACTTTATCTCTCTAAAAACTATCTAATCTAACCCTAAGAGAGAGAAGATCTCCTAAACTAACTAAGAAAATAGCATAATAGTTCCCCCCTAATTACCCCCCAAAAAATGGGTATTTATCCTAAGCTATAAAAAGAAACTAAATAAATAAAGAGAAATAAAATAGAATATAAAAAACAAGAAAGGAAATACAAAAGAGGTAAAGTAAAAGGAAAAGGAAATTAAAAGAAAAAGAAAATAAAAAATAAAAAAGAAAAGAAAAACAAATCATTTCACCAAAACCAAAGTCAGACCCTATCTCATTCCCCTTCTTCTTCGAATTGAAGCTGCTCTAGAAATGGGGAAAATTGATCCCAAGCTTCACATCCCATCAAACAATATAAGCAACAATTACCCTTCATTCAACACCGCTCATTATCATCAAAAATCGGCATCAATAAATCAACACCATTCGATCTTCATAAGTAATCATGTGAGAAGCTCGTGATCGACCCACAATTGCGCGCCCGCACAAACATCGCACAAAGGTCGCGCAAATGCTACTGCCTTAACTCTAATTTTGGACTCCAATTTGTGCGCCTTCTGAAAGGGCTGCGCGCCCGCGGTGGTCTGGGTTGGGCGAATTTGGAGGTTTGATTGAAGCTGCTGATTGTTGTTGGTGTTGTGTTCGTTGCTGTTGTTGGTGGTTGTTTTGTTGTTGTTGCGGTGGTGGAATTGAAAGATGGGTCTGACGCGGCTAGTGGTTTGCGTGGTGGGTGCTGGTGTGATTGGAGGTGTTGTGGGAGTTGCGGAAAGGAGAAGGAAAGCAAGGGAGTGTTGCGATTTTGGTGTTGTTGATGGTTGTGGGGTTGCGCGTTGGTGGAACGCGTGGTGGTGTAGCGCTGGTGGGAGCAAGGGATTGCGAATTGTTGCTATTGCATTTGTTGTTGGGTGGTTTCGGTGCGATTGGGAGGAGCGTGGTGGTTGATTGGAGAGTTGGGCTGATGGTGTTGTGTTTGTTGCTGTTGGTGTTGGTGGGTGGAGGTTGGAGCTGTTGGTGTTGCGTTGCTAGTGGGAGCAGGGGAAGTGCAGGGGAGGTTGTGTGTTGTTGCTGTTGTGTTGTGGTGTACGGTAAGGTGAGGTGTGTGGTGAAGGATAAGAGGTGGGCAGCAGCTAGGGGGTGACGTTTTGTGCCTCGACCCTTGACCTCCGAACACAAATAATGACTTTGAAAACCGGAACACCTATAACCAAAAACACGAGGGTATTACCACGAGATAAAATAAAATAAAATAAAGAAAAATAAAGTAGAATAAAATAAGATAAATAAAGTAAAATAAAATAAAATAAAATAAAATGCTAAAACTAAAGAAATAATAAAATTGAATGAAATAAAATAAAATAAAATACGAAACTAAAATAAATAAGGAAACGAGATAAAAAGAGAAATTATTAAAAATAAAAACTAACGACTTAAACTACAAACATTAAAAGAAAGAAAAATAAAATAAAACACGAAAATAAACTAAAAACTATAGTAAACTACAAAAATACTTAAAATAAAGATAAAAGACGAGAATAATAAAATAATAGAAATAAAGGATATAAAAGGTGAAATTATTGGAAAATAAGCCGAAATACGACTCAATAAACACCCTAAAAGTGACATAAAAGTCACTTATCACATATGCATAAAAAGGTTCTCATTGGAAAGACCATCCGTAATGAGTCAAAAACATAGGATTTTACACGTAGGAAATTTGAGAAATGTCTTTCACAACTAGGACTGAAATAAGACCGCGCGAAACTAGAAGATTTTATCGAGCACAGAAAGCCGCTGAGGCATGTGGGAAGTAGCGTCAGGGGCCAGAGCTTGGCGCCACACTTTTAGCCGTAGCGCCAGACGCCACTATTGGCGCCAGGCGCTACAGTTAAAAGTTGGCGCCGGTCTCTGTTTGCTGGCGCCAATTTCCCCCAATACCGAGCCAGAAATATGCGTTCTAATTTCGACCGGTTTTTCGTATTGTTTGCTCGATCCTACTTCCTAATTGAATTTTTTCTCACTTTTCTGAAACCCATATGTGTTCTACATATGGACATAACCCTCTGGGAATTCATGCTCCATCTACCCGATTGAACGCTCCTGGCAACAAAGGGTACACCCGAGATGTTGAATTCACCAAACCATGGAAGCGAGTTTTTTCTAAAACTCGCGGTGTCCCATCCACTCGCGCCAACCCTTCACGGTTAGGCTTCCGCGCGGTGCATCCGGAAAATTAACCATGGACCCTCTATTGACTAAACCATATCCCGAACTTTAGAGAACTAGAGCCATGGTTAGGTTGCGAACTCATTGCATCATGTTGTTCCTACTTGACTAATTGTGCATTATTTGTTGTGCATACTCTATGTGATTTTTCCTAACCGTTTGTTTGACTTGTGTTAAGACTATATAGACTGATTAATGACTAAAGGAATTTGTTTAATTAATTAATTTGAGCTAATAAATAAACATAAAATCGAGTCATAGTTCCTTTAAGTCAACCCGGATTTTTATTCCCGTATATTGCACAAACGTCAACTTGTTTTTGTCATATCTGGAGTTCTAGAAATAACTACGAGTTGTACAACCTATGGATCTGTAGCCCTGAGTTTTATCTTTAATTCGGTGTTAGTTTCATCTCAATCAGAGTCGCAGATAAAAAGTTATGACTAAAATACCACAGTCTGTCCAGTTTAATGCATATACGTGAAGTCTTAACTTAGTCTTTGCTTGAGTCTAGTTACATAGTCTAGCCACATGGTCATGACACGAGTCTTAACATGTCACCTACACTCACTAGTCTTAGCACACACTTTGAGTATACATCACCATGACCATGTCTTGGGTTCATGCATGAGTCGGTCTTTTCCGTCATTTGAGTAGGGGGGTACATTCTATTCCTAATTCTTCATATCCCTCCATCTAAATCTTCTTTCACATTCTATTCCAATCTTTCTTCACTTCTTCCATCCATGTGTGTTGAATCGAGTTTGAGTCATATGATTGACAAACAAAAAATGAGGGTAATGATGAAACAACACAAGACAAGAGGCGAGCTTCAACGACAAGATTTCATGATCTCTTTTTCTATTTCTTTTTCATTTTTTCCTTTCCCCAATAAGTCTAGCATAGGCACCTTTTCTTTTCCTTTATATTATTTTTGTAGTTTTTTCTTTTCTTTTCCCTTTTTAATAAAATGAGCACTTATTTCCTTACCTATGATCATTTCATTATATTGCATCAAATAAAAAAAAAAAAAAAAAATCCATGTCGAGCTAAGCACAAGGTATACCAATGATTTGAGGCACTCCTTGTAGCCACATCATATCTCCTTTTGCCCTTCAATTATACAATCCTTTCTTCATAAACCACTTTGAGCCTCGTCTAACGATAGACCTTTCTTTTTTCAACCTACATCTATCTAAGCTTGGGATGGGATGGTGTGCAACTTATGCAATTTTCAAAGAACAAAGCTTGAGTGATTTAAGAAAATCAAAATAGCAGAAAATAAATAAAAGTGTACAAAAGGGCAAGTGTTCCAATGTCTTCGATATGAAAATATCTTTGATATGAACACGTCTCAGATTGCGTCTCTTATCGAGTGCTCGGTACCGTGCCTGAGAAACATGAATGTCAAGTGAGTGATAGACCGCATGATCGGGATTGCCCACACTTGCAAAAATAAAATAAATGCTAAAGCAAAAGATGAGAAAGAGCTAAAAAAAGAGTAGAAAACCTCAAGCATAAAAATACAAATATTCAAAAGCAAGGTTGCACACCTTGGGGGCTTATCTAGGGTCTTGAGCCTTTATTCCTTTCTTCTTTAAACCTTTAGCCTAACCCTTAAAAGACCTTTTTTAAGGTATACACACTTGTGCGAGGTTCGGCTAGAGCTACGTTCGGCCTGATTCCTAACGGATACGTAGGCAACCTCACATCGAGGTGCGGCCGTAATAAAAATGCATTCATATTCACATTCACACACTTACACCATGATCATATCAAGGGATCCCCTGTGCTCATCCCTATTCATTTAGAGCTAGACTTGGGGGCTTGATCCCTACATCATTAGCTTACCTAGCCTAAGAGTCACCACCATTTGACTCTTTTCAATAATATATTTTTCCACACACTTAGCTCTTGCGGCCTAACTTTAGTGTCACTATCACACACATCACGCATACATGACCAAATATATTTCCCTTAGGAACCCTTTGTCATGAAATCTTAACGTTGAAGCATGCTTCGTCAAAATCAATCATTATCGTCATTGCATCACGAAGCATGAAGTACTTAGCCTCCGTGCCTAAGTTATCCAAATGCTTTCATTATTGAGTCAACAGTTGAGATAGCCTAGGATGAATTAATCCTTGAACCTTGAGAGATAGTATCAAACAACATTTGACTAAGCTCATTCAACATGCATCTTCAAACTTTTGATTTTCTTTTTCACGTCTTTCTTTTTCGGGAGAAAGTCGGTACCCTCCACAAAATTGACGGAAAATTTTTGCTTTTTTGCAATTTTCGAGTTGCACGATCACATTCGTTGCACACACGATTCATATACACATTGAGTCATGTCATATCATATCACTTTGATTTGAGTCTAACACATGTGTCATTACACTTCGAGTTGAGTCAACCTCGAGTCAGTCAAACATATCGAGTCAAGTTTATACCTTGAGTCGTGTCAATTCGATGAGTCAAGCAATGCTAAGCCTTAGGTCAACCCTAAGATAATTAAAAAGATTGGCAAAGTTCTATAGTCAAAATAAATACAGGTGCAGCAGAACAGGGAAGACCCTACTCCAGCGCCTGGCGCCAGAAATATCTCAGCAACGATAGAGCTCGAAGCCTCCCAGAAAGGTGATTTCGACCTCATGCAGCAATTTTGGGTTCCTTGGTACGCTAGTTAGCCCCTATAAGCAATTTGACATGATTAGTAGCCGGCTCGATTACAATCGTAGTAAGTGATTGACCTGACAAAAAATCGTCTCACTTAGCTTAAGCGCCTAAAACACTGGCTCATTACAATCGGTTCAAAAGCAAGCACTTAAACGACAATATTTCCAAATATGGATTGTCGCGCATTCTTATTAAACGACAAAGTTTTCCAAAAATTGGATTGTCATCCCCAACTGACAATATTTCCAAGATTGGATTGTCATCTCTGGCAAAGTTTCCAAGCGTGGATTGTCGTGCTCCTTCTTTTATTGGCAAGTTTTTCCAAGTTCGGATTGTCATACATTCATCGGCTCGTTGGCAAGTTTTCCGAGATTGGATTGTCATGCACCCAGTTCCCTATGGCAAAATTTCCCAAAGGATTGTTGTGGGTCTCTACTCATCATAAATTTCGAAAAAAGTTCCTCAACGTGGATTGTCATTCATTTTAGTAAGTGGCAAATTTTCCCGAAGTGGATTGTCGGTCGACTCTTTTTTGCAAATGTTCCAAGACGCAGATCGTCAATAGTGGTAATATTTTCCCAAAAGGATTGTCGCATAGCGTTGGCAAATTTCCAAGGTGGATTGCTTTCAAGAGTTATATTCCAAGATGTGGATTGTCGATCATAGCAAAGTTCTTATGAAAGATTGTTACGAAGCATTGGCAACTTTTCCAAAAATTTGATTTTGACAAATTTTCCGAGGTACGGATTGTCGCTTCATCATGACAACATTTCCAAGGATGGATTGTTACGTGGCATTGACAACTTTCCCTAAATTGGATTGTCATACATCATGCAATAGTTATGTTGGCAACTATTCCCAAAGAAAAGAGGATTGTCATCACAGCAAAAGCACTGACATACTGGTTCACAAGCAGCAAAGCGCCGACGTACTGGCATAGCAAACATTAAGAAGCAGTGATCTTTTCAAAGACTATCACAGCGGAAATTAGAGTCATATAAAAAAGAAGCTCTTTGTTCAGAGATGAGTGAACATCGAAACAGCAAGGTGCCGCTCCCTAGATTGTGGAGATTTGTCACAAACAGATGGAGATTGTTTCAAGAGAAATAATCTTCGATGGTATTCCCTAGGATGTGGAATATTATCAATGCGGATGAGGATTGTTTCAAGAGAAATAATCTTCGATAGTATTCCCTAGGATGTGGAATATTATCATTGCGGAGGAGGATAGTTTCAGGCGAAGCAATTTTCCAAATTGGAAGCAGTTACGGGCGTAGCGGAATTCAAGCGAGATGGCATTCTCTAGCTTGCACGAGGTCATCAAAACAATCGGTTACTTTTAGAGACGTGTGCTCGACGGTGCAAGATATGCGTTTCTTAACTCTTCTATCTGTTTAACTAACGCTAGTTTTGCAGGTATTGGCGTTACAAGGTTGATTTAGGATCGCAGAACGTTCTGAATCATTCTCCGTCCCTATCGATACTTTGACTTTTGTTTTCGAAACTTGCGTTTCTCCAAACTCAGTTAAAGTGGGGGCTTCTGTAGACACCCAATTGTGTCTCCCCAAAACCAAACCCAGTGATGAGTACCTTTCACTTCGAATCATAATCGAATGAAGCGAAAGTGTGGAAAGTCTAGCGTTGCGGATAGTTTTAATTTCTTTTCTCTTCTCTCTGTTTTTGAAAACTTATTTTAAGAAAATAGCCAATCCAGGTTGGTCCATGATATGGGTCCAATAATGGTGTAGTTTTATGGGGTTTGGAAAGACCTTTCCAACGATATATTATAAGCCCAATTCCGATGAATATCGAGGAAGTTATGGCCAAAATACTAAACTAGGCCCGATTTGGTTTTTGTATGCGGCCTAATGATCTAGATGAGGGCCTATTATTAATTATCATTCCTAAGGATATTAGGATTGATTATAGTCTTTTAGAATACTCTAGAAGGTTCTTTTAAATCCTAATAGAGTTAGGATTGATAATTATGTTTTAAAGAGTTTGAAATTGAATAAAACTACTCATAAAGCAATGATCTAGATGAGGGCCTATTATTTGTACGAAATGGAATATATTCAGATTTTATTTTCGTGCCTCATAATATTTATCTAAATTTTATATGGCTGGATAGATCTTGAAATTATCTTTCCAATGATATATTATCATATTAAATCCGAGTTATAACGAAAAAGATATGAATGAGACATGAAACTTTATCCAAAGCTGACACCCTTCAGCTATTTTAGCCATATCTTTTTATCTACAAAATATTTTAATCTTATTCTAATAGGGTTAGAAAGTAGACTTTAAGAGCTTTCTAACGACATATTATATGCCTTATTTAGACTTCTGGATCAAAAGATATGATAAAAACAAAAACGCGTTAAAAAAAGGCTTGGCGCCTGACTCCAGGCATTGGCGCCTGGAACCAGGCCTAGTGCCTGGCGCCAGCCATTGGCGCCTGGTGCTAACCATTGGCGCCTGGCGCCAATGTCCAATGCCTGGCGCCAAACTCGTTTTGTGTGCGCCAGACTCTGTTTTGTTAATTTTATCTTTTTCGCTGATTTTCTCTATAAATAACATATTATAACTCTGTTTTCGATAACCAGATTTCACCAACTCTCATCAAGATTTTCTTGATTATTCTCTCTCTCTCTTTTTCTAAACTAGCCTTTTCTCAAATACAAATTCCGCATTCACAAGATCTAGAAACACCTAGCCATATTCGAAGTTGCCTTCGCCCTAGACGTGAAAGGTTTTAATTTCTGAGGGTTTGGTCCCAAGTCTCTCTTTCAATTATTTAATTTACTTTCTTTGATTATTATTTTCCTTGAAGTTACTAACGTTTGTATTTTGTTATTAGAAAGAGGTACAAGGCATCAAAGTAAGTACTTTAATGGATTTATTGATTTATTGATGTAGAAATCAAGTTTTAATTGTTGTTGTGATATTCCTAGTATCATGTCTAGGGTAATTTTGATATTAAATATGATTGCTATGATGCCTTTTATTCTCTTCCTAATATTTATTCATGTTAGTATCATGTTAGGGTTAAAGATTTGATTTTTATTGTTTAGTGACATGCTAGGGTTTGTTATTAATCTTGTTAGTATCATTCCTAGGATCTTGCTATTTTTATTATGCTTTAATATTAAGATGAACATGATTATGATTATAATTGTTATAATTTATTATTATTTTGATGATGATTATTTTATCTATGATGATTATTATTATGATTATAATTTTATTATTCATGATTTATTATTTATTATGTTGCTTGATTATATTTATTATTTATTGCTTGATCACGCCTTTTATGCATGTTAAAGGGAATTTGTACTTGCAATCATGCTTAATAAGATAATTAATAATCTTGTTTAGGGTTGATGTGATTATAATTTCAAGTGATCGCAAATAATAGTTTATTTGTGCATTAATATTCAACCAACATATATTAAACAGGTATAGGGTTAATCCTATTGATTGTATGTTAGTCAGAAAGCGCACATGAATACGAGCAGAATAAAGTAGAGGCCTATTATTAGGGCAGGTTCAATCTCTTTTAGGTTGGATTTGTACCTTCATCCCCGAACCCTTATTTGGTTCTAGACCTTATGGAGTTGACGATCTCTTGGATCGTTAAGGGGTGTAACCTTCATCCTATGAACGGTTTACAAGTTCCTTAAAAACTTGTTGGTGACTCTTTTTGCTCTATCTTCTTCCCTTTTGGACGCCACCGTACATTAGTGTATGATCACAGTGGGGTTCAAGCTAGTGGGATTTTAAAGGCTTGAAATTATTCCCTACACAGCCAGTTCTTAAAGGGGCCTTAAAACTCATGTGAATCCACATCAATCCCTAATTTAGTCCACACTATTCTACAAGCAGGGTAGTACCTCAAAATATGGTCAAGATTCTCTTCAACATACCCACATACAAGACACGTAGGGTCATTTGTCATATGCCTTAGGAAACGAGCTGAGTTAGTCATCACTCTTTCTCGAACTCCCAACCAAAGAAAGAATTTCATACGCTGAGGCACCTGTAAACTCCATATATCCTTCCAATGGTTATTATTAGTATCCACATCTACTGCCACATTCCTCACAATCCTCATAGCTGATTTAATGGTGAATTTTCCCGATGGTGAGCCATTCCAATAAACCGTATCAACAACATCCTCATTCTCTACCAGATCAATTGCTTGTATTTCTCGAAGGATGTATCCAGGCAGATAATCCGAAAAAAGTTCCTACTTCCACCCTCGATTCATGTCCCATAACTCTTTCACCTTATGATTTCTAATGTGCTCAGGAGGTTGCATAATTGCCAGTTCAATCAATGGTTTTGAAGTAACCCAATTATGATGCCAGAAGGAAGTTGCAATCCCATTGCCAACTGCAAGATTAACACCTCTTTTTAATATATCAATGTTTTCCACGATGCCTCTCCACGCATTCGACGAGTCAATTTTAGGCTTGAACATATCAACATCACACCTACCATCGCAATATTTATGCCTTAATACCCTCGCCCACAGGGAGTTAGGCTCAGCTAAATGCAGCATTAGCCTGTCTCATTGAACGAAGTCCAAGGCCCCCTTCCATCTTTGGTTTAGCAACACTTTCCCAAGCAACAAGATGAACTTTACGTTTTTCATCGGTACTGCCCCATATAAAACCTCTTGTCTTCCTATCTATATCGCCACAAATTCCTTTTGGAATTCTGGTAGTCTGCATCGCGTAGGATGGTATAGAAGACAAGCAAGCTTGCGCTAGCACTGTACGGCCTGCCATCGAGAGAGTTTTCGAGCGCCAGCCATCAAGTTTAGCATTCATTCGATCCACTAAAAATTGATAATTGGCCTTTGTAACACGTCCATTGATCGTAGGAACACCAAGATAAAGCCCAAAATCATTCGTACTTTCCATCCCAAGCTCTTCACATATTTGATCTCGAACATTGAAATTGGTGTTTGGGGAAAAATAGATTCTTGACTTGTCGACACTGACCTTACTACCTGATGCGGCACAAAAATTATTCAAACAATTTTTCATCACCCTTGCTTGATCAATACTGGCCTCACAAAAAAGTATGAGATCATCGGCAAAAGCAAGATTAGTAATAAGAGGTCCACCTCTACTAGCTCTCACTGGTTTCCAATCACCTAATTTGAGCTCTCTGTCAATTAGCTGAGACAACCTTTCCATACAAATAACATACACATATGGGGATAGTGGGTCGCCTTGTCTAATTCCTCGAGACGGAGAAAAACTTTCTGTTGGTTCACCATTCCACAAAATACTCAACTTGGCTGAGGTGATGCACATCATAATTATTTCAATCATCAATTGAGGCAATCCCAACTCCAATAATGATTCTCTAATGAAGCTCCATCTAAGTCGATCATACGCTTTTTTGAAATCAATCTTCACAGCCATGTATCCAATTTTGCCCTGTTTCCTTCTCATAGTATGGAGCACTTCCTTACAATGATAATATTGTCTGTGATCTGACGCTTTGGAACAAAGCTACATTGGGTAGGTGATATGAGATTCGGTAAAATCGGCTTTAGCCTATTAACAATAACCTTTGTCACAATTTTATAGGTTATGTTACATAGGCCAATTGGACGAAAATGCTTAGCATATTGAGGCACATCCATCTTCGATATGAGAACCAAGAAAGCATCATTAAAACCTTCTGGAAATTGTTTCCCTTCCAAAATTTCCATTACCAATCTGAAAAGGCTCGGGCTAACCAAATTCCAGAAATTTTGATAGAATAAAGGTTGAAAGCCATCCGGACCCGGAGCTTTGAAAGGGTTCATGCTATACAATGCTGTACAAAATTCACACTTCGCAAATGGTCTATTAAGGATCTCCCAATCATCAGCAGAAATGCGACGAAAATAGTCTCGAAGAAGGTGAACATCACTCCCATTGTGCCCTTCCTCGGTGAATAAACCTTTCCAATAGTCTAGGACCAATTTCTGCACTTGATCATGGTCTGTCACCCATTGATCATTCGAATCCATCAAGGTCTCAATACGATTTCGCTTCCTTCTAATAATTGTTGACAGATGGAAATATCGTGTATTGCGATCACCATCACATATAGCTGCTTCCCTCGATTTTTGGAACCATAAGGCCTCTTCTTGATCTAGCACTTGTTGCATCTCCTCTTTCAGCTTAAATTCCAATTTCATCAAGTATTTCGGACCCCCGGAAGATAAAGACTTCTGAATTCCTTCGAGCCTCGCCATTAATTCAGCCTTATTCCTAAAAATATTATGGAAAATATTTTTATTCCATTCTCTCAACTGATCAGCGAATTTCCTTAGAAAAGGAATGAGAGGTTCTTCATTCGACCAGTAAGCAGTAACAAATTCTTCAAAATTATAATGATGAAACCACGCCGCTTGAAATCTAAAAGGTTTGAGGGCAGTAGGGATCGTGGCAAAACCAGTGTTACTTATGAGAATAGGGCAGTGATCTGAGGTTATTCGAGGTAAATTTCGTACAACCCCTTCTTGAAATCTTAGCCTCCACGCCTCATTGGCTAAGCCCCTATCCAAATGAGCCGATTTCAGGGTAGCAGGAGAATTACCTCTAAACCATGTATGAGCAGGGCCAGAGCACCCCAAGTCGATCAATCCAGTACTTTCAATCCAATCAGAAAACGCCTTACATCTCTTTTGCATCTCCGAGCCACCTACACCACTTCTTTCCTCCAATCTCATAGTATCATTAAAATCTCCAGCAAGCATCCAAGGTCCATTGAAAGATTTTCCAATATTTTCCAATTCCCTCCACAAGTCCTTCCGCAAAGTAGAATCCGGACTTGCATAAATTGCCGAGAACATCAAAGGAGCTTCACCTTTTTTTTCAATTTCTATTGTGACATGTTGTGTATTATTGTCTAACACAGTCACATTTACAATCTCTTCCCTCCAAAACAACCAAATTCCCCCACTAAATCCTTGAGCATCCACCCTGAATTGGCCCGAGAAACCAATCCGATCACACACCTTTTGAGCTTGAACACCACTAAGATGAGTCTCAACCAGAGCTAAGACTTGAGGATAATTGATTCTAATTAACTCCCGTTGGTAGATAATTTATTACCCGCTCCTTGAATATTCCAAACCATTAATTTTAAAGACATATTAAAACCAGGAAAGTTAGGGTAGCGGTCATACATGTTCATCGGAACATTAGGCAGAAGGTTGAGATACGCTTCCATCAGCGCACTCATTGGCCCTTGAACTGAAATTGGTAATTCCACCGTTGCCATCATCTCCGCTGGGTTGTGTCTGGGTGGCAGAAACGTATTCACTTGAAATTGGACTTTGTGAGCAATCGGATGCCATTCTGTTTGGGTCAGGCCCTCCATCATATAGTCTATGAAGGCTGTGTACGACGGAGGGGCTCTCACTACCAGAGTAGTTGGGATCAGGAGGTTTGTCATGTTTGCCATAGTCACCAACAGGGGTAGAACAGGAGTTTGAGTTTGTCTGATCTCTCAGAGCAGAAGGTGTATTCGAAGCAATGGAATTTTCAAAATTTTGGTTGATATTTAATTTCTCCGAATAACCTGGGATAAAATTTTCTTTGTTCTCTAAAAAATCTTTTTCAAAGAATTATTTTCACTCGAAGACTTATTCCCAGTAACAAAGATATCCAAATCTTCGTTTCCTTGCTTATTGTTAGCAACTTCTCGCATATTAGCTGGCCTCAAAGATACTCCTAAGTCAACTATATCATGACTATCCATATCCATCTCCATCTCAATTTGAGTTATCATTTAGCATAACAGTTTTGCCTTGATTATTATCACTTCCCAAATTAACGGCCCCTTCCATAATGGTATCATTATCAAAGGAAACTGAATCCTTGTCATGATAATTAATTTCCTTATTTTCAGCTTGCTGTTTAACAAAATCCGAAGCTTCCAAATCTTCATTCTCCAAAATTTCATATCTCGAGCCACTCCCAGACCCTTTCTTTTGCACCCAAGTCTGCTTATTAAATCCTCCTGGGTTCAGATTTGAACCAACTTGATTAGCCCCTTTGCTACCCTGTACCACATTGACTTCATTAGCCTTGACCTTATCACTTTGTTTACCTGGTTGACCATTCTTTCCTTTCCCAGTCCCTTTCCCAGTGCCTTTCCGATTTGATCTTTGAACTAACATCCAGGACCCAAACTAGTTAACTTCCTCTGGTCTAACCTTAGGAGCAGGAACATGCACTTCATTGTTCTTCTTACGAAGAATTTGACCACCATTTTCATCAAGAACAACCTCGATGTTACAATCATTGTCTTTGTGCCCAAGTTTACCACAATTGAAGCAAATTAAATTTGCTTCAGTCCTTCATATTGAACTCTCCATACACGACCATGCAAGCGGAATTTAGATAATAATGGCCTCGATAGATCCACTTCAATACTGAATCTCACATATTGACCTCTGCTCATTGACTTTGTATTTTTATCAATACTGATGACTTTGCCAATACTTGAGCCAATGCGATGCACAAATTGTTTATCAAAATATTCCACCGACAAATGAGATATACGAACCCAAGCTGTCAGATGTCTGATTGGGGTTTCATTTGCTACAAAGTTAGGAATCCATTTTCGGATTGTAAGGTAGCTATCACCAATAATCCAAGGTCCTTGGGTTAGCACAAAGTGATAATCTTCCATATGAAGTGAACAATATAGTAATCGTACCCAACATCTGTCAAAGAGATATCTCCTTTCAAACTCCATTTGATTCTAAGCCTTTTAATTAAGACTTCATACCTAAATTTTTTATCAAATAATTTGATAATAAGGGCATTTCGCCAAGGCTCTCTTAATCTCCTCTCCTCCTCCTTCGTGAGCAGAAAATTAGGGCAAGATTCATCATCCGATTCACATTCTAAAAGTTCATCATCCTCAGAATCAGAATTAATGTCATGAATTTGTTCATCACCTCTCCTCTGTTCATTAGAATTTCCCCTTAGCATACTGCTCAACGATACTTTCTTAGGGTCTGGGGGTTTTTCTCTCATGGCTTCCTCAGCATAAGATTCCATTTCAACATCATTTACCTGAGTATCAGGCTTACCACTCCCTGCCGGGAAATTTTCTGGCGTTCTTTTGACCTTTTCATTGGATCTTTGCATTAAATCCTCTTCCTCAGATGAGAGGGTTTTCTCTCTTTTTTCGCTCTCCATTCGTTTATTTATATATAAATAAATGTAGTAACAAATACTACTTCCGTTATTTTTAGTTGACATGTTTGACTTAAGCACTATTCATACACCTCCATTTGACCGTGTTTTGTGCTTTGTACGTAATGAAAAATATAATAATATGAGGTCTTGTTAGCTTTGTCACGCTATATACTTTCAAAATATCAACTTTTCATAATTTTAGCTTGTCGATAATTAAAGATATTAATGATTGAATAAGTGCATTGACAAATGTAACTAAATAAACATACCAACTAAAAAGAAACGGAGGAAATATAATAGATCGAGTGCTGATATTGCCAAGGCAAACAAGTCACTTCCAAGGCTTAATTATCTACTATTGCCTGTAATCTAAAAGAATCTATAAATATAAAACTTATTTAATCAATGAAATATTTTGTAATCTTTTAATAGTCTTTCATGGCTAATAATCTTTTATTACCTATAATTTTTAGAAGCTAATAAGGGCTTGTTTGACATTGTTTTTTGTTTTTTGTTTTCTGTTTTTTTAAAAACAAAAAACCAAAAACAGGAAACAAGAAAAATGTGTTTCTACTTTTCTGTTGTCAGTTTTCAATATTATCATGATTTTAATGGGTTTGTCTAATTTTTGTTTTATTATATATCGTATGAATTTGAAAACCAACAAACCAAAAAACTAAAGACCACATCGATGTCAAACGAACCCTAAATATTCCGATTACAAAATTTTCAAACTCCATCAACTGATTATTTTCGTCAAAATCCTCCATTAAGTCAATACTCTCACAATTTATTCACTTTATTAGTCCTAGTACTGAATTCATATAGTTTTTATCTAGCCCACGGTGATAGTGCACCAACTTCAGTTGATCATCCTGTCAAAAAAAAGTAAAATAAAATAAAATAAAAAAACCAATTGATCATAATAATGCACCTCATGTGTTGTTTAGATTGATTGTTTTTAGTTTCTTACGGATATCACGTAAGTGGCTATCATACTCGTTTTTGTTATGTAGCACTCCATATAAGTTTTAACCTTTTTAAGGACATACAAATTAAGCTTTAAAAAACAAAAGTTTACTCTAACATTGAGAAACTACTACTCCGTATTAGTTATAAAAAAAATTAAAAAAATTAAAAAAAAAAATTAAAAAAAAAAAAAAAAAACAAAAAACAAAACTATTCCATATTTGGCTATGGATATTGATCATATGATGTTGAACTCCATGGGCGTATGAATATATGATATATTTCTTCGAAGAATGATGACTAGCTGGTTAAAGTCTAGTTTGCCTATTTAAAATTTTCATCATACACCCGGGTAAAATACAAGAGTTTTATAAATGCGTAAAGAACATTGTGTGCAATTACGAAGTACACAAGTAAAAAAAAAAAAATCAAAACGATTATTTTCTTGATTTATGGGATTGATTTGTTATTTATATTCTTTGATTTATGGAATTGATTTAGTATTTACATTTTATATTACTTTTGGTAAACATAATTTCTTTTTTATTTGTTAAGAGAGAGAAATTGAGATTTTATAGAGAGAAACCATGATAAATTTTAGATTTCGAAATGATTTAATGTTATTATGGAGTTGATTTTATCATCCCGATGAATCTTTTAATTGGATGATGTAATTGGCGAATTCGTTGTTGAAAGAAGGTAATTTTTTAAAATATTTTTTATCAATGTTTTGGTATTATTTTCTAAGGTTGAAGATGATGTTCTTCATTTCATGATTAATGTTCTTTTATCATTTTTAAAATGGAATGAAATATATATGTTATTTTGAGTCTGATGAACATGTTCTTTGAGTTTAAACTATATGTTCTATATATTAACGACAATGTTCTTAAAGGTATACTTTGTATAAATTAAGCATGTTCTTTGGGTATCAACAATACAAATTATGTTCTTTTTACTTGAATAATATGTTTTTGAATTTTTGAAATTTAAAAATAAAAATTTGAATTATATTTGGTTGAAATTAATGTTAGATAGATAAATTCTTGATATATGAAGATTTTGAATGATTTGGCATTAAATTTTTGGTAAGACTCAATTAGTATTAATCTTTTTTTTTTTTTTTTTTTTTTTTTTAAGAAACCCTTTCTTAAAAATTACTGAGTTCTTTATATTTCAGTCTTGTGTTCTTTTATAAATTCATGATGTTCTTTACAATTATATACTATGTTCATTTCACTATAATCCGGGTGCACCATGTGCATGGTACACCCGGGTGTACGAATCACCAATTGACAATTTTTTCTTAAAAAATTCTTAAAGGTTCACCATTCTTCTATATATAGTTCTTTTTCTTAGAAAAAAAAAAGAAGTCCTAAAGGACTTTAAATTTCAATAAATAAAGTTATACGAGCTCTGCAATTGACAATTAACAATAATGAAAACGAATTTAACAAAATCAAACAAGAATTAATCGGGAAGGGCTAAGAATCCAAAAACATAAATATAACAATTTGGCACATTCTCGATTCGTTGTCGCATACAACTTTTTTGAGTGAATCCGTCGTCACTTTGCAATTTTGTGAGAAAGTTAATTCTTGTGCTGATTTCGTAACCCGAATTCGAGCCATAATCAATGGTAGCCGCGCACAACCGGAGACCAAATTAAACACAAATAAAACCTTGTCTTTCAAAGGAGTCCGAAAAACCTTGTCTTTCGAATGAGATTGAAAAAACCATGTCTTTTGAAGGAGATAGACTCTTTCTTTTGAGGGAGACATTATTATTGTAACCTAAGAAACAAAAAAGTTAAAAGAAAATAAAGATTGGGGCTTTCCACCGGTGAAATCCGATGGAAGCCCCTTCAAAATTGACAATGGAGATTAGAGTTTAGGAAAAAGGAGAGAGAGAAGAGGCTAGGGTTTTTTTTTTATTACTCTTAACTACCATTCTTCTATGGTTCTATTTAATACTTTTTATAGAGTTTTTCTTTAAATTAGGCAACAAATCTGCCCAAATACATTTAGTTTTGTGCACATCATCAAACATTAAACAAATCATTTTTTGTAATTTAGATATGTTGGAGTTTTCCTCACTAGTAATGCAATGCAAAGAGTTAGAGAGGGAATGGTGGAGAATGCAAGTTTAGGGGATTGCTCAAAGCCCAGCTAGCAAGAGAGCTAGAGCTCGGATGCTGGGAATGCCTACGGCATGGCCGAGCTAGAGCTCGCTGCCATCAGTGGTGTCCAGCAGATCCGAGCTATAGCTCTCCTACGCGCGAGCTACTAACTCGCTTCTTTTTTGGCTAGCTTCAGACCCGATCTATAGCTCTCCTACGCGCGAGCTACTAACTCGCTTCTTTTTTGGCTAGCTTCAGACCCGATCTATAGCTCTCCTACGGGAGAGCTACTAGCTCGCCCCCTGTTTGACTTGCGGCAGTCCGAGCGAGAGCTCCCTGCGAGTGAGTGTAGACACCCATTTGTGTCTCCCCAAAACCAAACCCAGTGATGAGTACCTTTCACGTCGAATCATAATCGAATGAAGCGAAAGTGTGGAAAGTCTAGTGTTGCGGAAAGTTTTTATTTCTTTTCTCTTCTCTCTGTTTTTGAAAACTTATTTTAAGAAAACAGCCAATCCAGTTTGTTTGTTCCATGATATGGGTCCAATAATAGTGTAGTTGGATGCGGCTTGCAAAGAGCTTTCCAACGATATATTATAAGCCCAATTCTGATGAATATTGACGAAGTTATGGCCAATTTACCAAACTGGGCTCGGTTTGAGCTTTATATACGGCCCAATGATCTAGGGGAGGGCCTAATATGATTTATCATTCCTAATGCAATTAGGAATGGTTTTAGTCTTCTAGAATCTTCTAGAAGGTTCTTTTCATTCCTAATTCAATTAACATTGATAAATTGGCTTTTGACTTTTCAGAGTTTTAATTAAAATCAAATAGCATTTTTGAGGAAATTATATGTTTTTATCCTCCAGTACGGTAAATTTATCTGATTTTCGAAAACGCGTTAAAATTAGGCTTGGCGCCTAACCTCAGGCCTTGGCGCCTGGAACCAGGCCTGGCGCCTAGCGCTAGCCATTGGCGCCTGACGCTAGTGTTGGTGTCTGGTGCCAGTTAGCCAAGGGTGGCGCCAGCCCAGTTTTCTGTGCGTCAGATTGTGTTATGTTTATTTTATCTTTTTGGCTGATTTTCTCTATAAATATCGTATTAAAACTCTATTTTCGATAACCAGATTTCACCAATTCTTTTCATTCACCAATTCTTTTCATTCACCAATTCCCACCAATAATCATCTACATCTATCGTTCACCAATTCATAAGTCTTTCTTTAGCATTCTCTAAATCATTCATCTCTCTCATTCATCTTTTTCTAAACTTTGTGTTTTCATACAAAATTCCGCATTCGCAAGATCTAGAAACACCTAGTCATATTCGAAGTTACCTTCGTCCTAGACGTGAAAGGTTTCATTTCTGAGGGTTTGGTCCCAAATCTCTCTTTCAACTATTTAATTTAATTGTTGATTTATTATTTTCCTTGAAGTTACTAACGTGTGTATTTTGTTATTAGAAAGAGGTACGAGGCATCAAAGTAAGTGCTTTAATGATTTTAATTGATATTATGATGTAGAGTTCATGTTTATCTTGTTATTTTGATATTCCTAGTATCATGTCTAGGGTATTTTTAATATTAAATATGATTGTTATGATGCTTCCTATTCTCTTCCTAATGTTTATGATTGTTAGTATCATGTTAGGGTTAAAGATTTGATTTATATTGCTTAGTGACATGCTAGGGTTTGTTATTAATCTTGTTAGTATCATGCCTAGGATCTTGCTACTATTATTAAACTTTAATATTAACATGAACATGATTATTATTATAATTGTTATAATTTATGATGATTATGAATACTATTATTATTATTATTATTATTATTATTATTATTATTATTATTATTATTATTATTTTGATTATGATTATTTTATTTATGATTATTATTGTTATGATTATAATTTTATTATTCATGATATTGATATTTATTATGTTGCTTGATATTTATTATTTATTGCTTGATCACACCTTTATTGCATGTTTAAAAGGAATTTGGTACTTGTAATCACGATTAATAAGATATTTAATAATCTTGTAAGGCTTAATTTGATTATAATTTCAAGTGATCGCCAATAATAGATTTGTTTGTGCATTAATATTCAACCAACATAGATTAGACAGGTTTAGGGTTAATCCTATTGATTAGATGTTAGTCAAAAAGCGCACATGAATACGATCAGAATAAAGTAGAGGCCTATTATTAGGGCAGGTTCAATCTCTTTTAGGTTGGATTTGTACCATCATCCCCGAACCCTTATTTGGTTTTAGACCTTATGGAGTTGACGATCTCTTGGATCGTTAAGGGGTGTAACCTTCATCCTATGAACGGTTTACAAGTTCCTAAAAAACTTGTTGGCGACTCTGTTGCTCTATCTTCTTCCCTTTTGGACGCCACCGTACTTTAGTGTATGATCACAGTGGGGTTCAAGCTAGTGGGATTAAGGCTTGAATTATTCCCTACAGTGAGCTATAGCTCTCTACTCGCAAGCCCAACCGAGTATATGGGCCTTGCGTGAGGCTCAAGTTGCTTGTCTCTTTTCCTTATTACTCCTATAAATATAACTCCTTGGACATTATTCAAAACGACGTTAATTTCATTATTGAAATACCCTAAACACTTAAACACAAACCTACCCTTTGTGATCTGAACAATTTTTCACGCTTCGGGTTTGGGTACACGAATTACGAAGGAGAGTTGCGTTAAACTTGGGGGGCGTGCGTCATCAGGAAACCTGTACCGGTGGTGGCGTATTTCGCTTCTAAGGTAGTGGATTATGTTCCACGGCGCGACTGTGAGTTTGAAATCTTCGATCAAGTATTTTTCCCTTTCATCTCCTCTATTTTGTCATTGGAATCGACATGTATTTTACCAAAAATTTAGAAGCGAAATAGTATTAATTTATTATACTGTTGATTCCTAGATTTTTCAATTATAACTAGGATGATCGGGATAATTACAATTCGGATGATCAATATATTTATTCGAAATTGATTTGGGATCGTTAAGTCAACGTCCATTATTATTCAATGTTCAAGAACCCTAATTTTTTGGGGATAAAATTAATTTATCCATTAGATTACAATATCTGTGTACAATGTTGGGTGGATGAATTCGGTGAAGAATGTCCAATCATTGATAAATTGCAGCCTATGTTATTTAATTGTGACTCATAGTGGACTTTGTGTCAGTAAGGTGAAGGAAAGTTATTTCCTACATGTAAATTTTATTTATCGAATATGAGTTTCATATTGAACCCTTGCTATCCAAAGAACTTAGAAAAGAACCTGTAATTTCCGTTGATACATGGTGGAAGTGGAGCAAATCAAAAGCTTTTAATTAATTGGAGTATTAATTAAGGTGTGGGATTTTTAAAGTTACTCCTCCACAAACGGAAGTCTCCGATAAGATATGCAAGCAAGCCAATCGATTGTGAAGCGGATCAATGGGCAACACGGGGTATCAAGTTATGGCTTGATAATAATGTCCAGTGAGTGGGATAGGCAACGAAAGTAGGTCGGACCTCTACTCGTAATCAGATAAGTCCCTCCTCAATTTAATCAAGTATTTCTAACTTTACATAATATATGATGTCTATTATTATGTGTCCCTTGGTATGCATATTTTTTATTATTATGAGCTAATGCAATGCTATGTGGGGTGAAGTGAGTTAGATTTTGAGACTAACTAGTAAGTTAGTCGTACTCTTGTTGATGAGTGGTATTGAGGAGGAAGGTCTCCGGAAGAGACGTTTATCTGTGGCTATTTGTTTTTATTTTGCAAGTAATTTATTTATGCTAATGTATGTTTCGTCCAATGGTAATTTATTTATGTTCATGGACATTAATGAGTTTTGTCTTAGTAGAGTAGGGATGATATGTGTACTATCTTACGATAGTGTGTTGTTGACCTTATTCCTAATCATGGACAATGTTTTGTTGAGCATGGAGTATGTGATAAGCTTGTGAGTGTCCCCTTTTTAGATTAAAAAGGGATTTAGAATTATTGTTTCTTTTAATTCTTTTGATCTTAATTAGCTTTGTTCACTAACTTGAAATGTATTTAATTGGCTAGAGGTGTAGCTATTATTTTTCTTGTTGATGGTCTAGATGAGACCGGGTTGATTTCCGTGCTTATTAGCAGAATAAAAAGGCTTGACTTAACAAAGCTAGAATGGTTGTGCAAGTTTGAAGTGTAAGTGCCCCAGATGAGGTAAGGATGGGAATTAACATTCCATATGTCTTTAAAATATTTTAATATTATGTGAATATTAGTACTGTGGGAGTTGCAGATATGTTTCAGTTGTTTATTTGTATAGCAAGTAGTTCACCTAAGAATTTGGTTAATACTCCCTAATTTGTTACCCGATTAATGATTGTTTTCATGTGGTATCTGTGATGAGGGGGTTTCCAATAATGAAGAATTGATTTCTATATATATGTTTCACGTAAAGCATGAAGGCTTGTGGGACTGTGGGTGAGATGTATGCTGAATATCTACTACGTTTATCAAGTACGAGCTTGATATGTTAAATCTTGTGAAATGTCTCAAGTATGTTTTCCTATGACATGGCATGTTAGTTTTGCTCGTTCATAGAGTTTATTCTTGTTTCCTAAGCTTTATTCTTCTAGTAAAGTTGATGAGTTCATCATCTAAGGTGTATTGGATTAAAGCTTGAACTAGTTCTGTATCATCTTGGGTTGACTTTCTTGATCGAAAAGGTGTATGCCGAGGTTAGTTGTGTGGTATGTATTCAAGTAGTGGTGGATGGAAAATCATGAACCATATGGATAAACCTTGATTGACTAGTTGTGAAAAGAAGCATGTTAACGCAAATTGTGTGCTCTATTTGAGTCTGATATGTTTGAGAAGAGTATATCTTGCCTTGCTATTAAAAATCCATCTGTTATAAGTATCTTTCAAGGTGAGCTAAAAGGTGGTTGATTGGAAATGAGCTGAAGGTAAGATACTGTGATATCAGGATTTATTCTGTAAGTTTGGTGTTGACCCACTTTTATGACTCACCTGGTTTGTTATAAGTTTGTCTCTTTTGCAGTAAGGTTACTTAAGCTTCCTAGCATGATTGATTGTAAATCAAGGGTGTGTATTTAAAACGCATGCGTAGGTGACAACTTAGAAGATGAGGTATTTTTTGCTCATGATGTTATATCCTTTGTGATATGTATGGTGAGTGGGGGTAAGATTTGAGTACCCTTACTTTTTATGTTATGTTTTTCTTGGCATGTGTGTTGAATTTCTTGATGCACGTGTGATGTTATCATGGTTCGCATTGATAGAGTTCATATGATAGAATGATCATAAGTGTTAACTTCACATGCATGTTGTTTATTGAGATAAAGATGTATATGTGTCTCAAAGCCAAGAAACAAGTACAAGATAATGAGATAAGCAGAGTGGTTCTAGGTAGTAAGCCAATGAACTAATAAAGGTACGCATCAATCTCATTTTTGTGATGTATAGAAAGTGTTTTGGTAAATTATATTTATCATGCTTAAGCCATAGTTATTTTTTTGATTTGTCCTTGATGATTGATTCGTGCTAATGATTTGCAATCTAAATGATGAACAATTTCTTCTTGACATGAAGTAGTTTTGTTGTGAACTATATTGTTCATTCTATTTGTCAAGAGAGAATTACTCAATTGTTGTTTGAGTTTCTATTAGTATAGAGATGAAGGTTAAAGTGAGAAAGTTTCTCAAGTACCTATCCAGTAAGTTCTAAGAGACGATGATTAAATGAACAACGATGATTAGTTGAACCTCTTCAGTGTATGGTTTTACATGATGAAGGGTGGTGCTCTATTTTGAGTGAGATACAAAACAAATTGGTATACACTATCTATTATGAAGCAAAGGTTCATTAGATTGGATGACGTGTGTTAAGTTGATGATTGTTGCAAAAATTAATCTCTGGAAGTTCGTCCATTGTGGGGTTAAGTTGATCCTCATGTTCTCTACATTTTTTTAACAATTGTCTATATATGTTGTCAGGAACTCTGACAAATTTAGACAGATCTTGTGGAGGTGATACTCATGTTAGAGTACGTGAAAGCAAAGAAGAATCAAACAAATCCTTATACAAGGATGAAGCACAGGTAAGTGCTTGATTGTCTAAGGGAATATATTTAAGATCCTGTGGGGTATTTTAAATTATTCTAGTGACGAAGTTTAAAAAAGTGAGTCTACGTCCTGAAGTGATCTGTCTTGATAACTTCTTAACTTATATGGTTATGAGATGCTTTGGTAGACTTGTTGCTTGATGTTTACAGGCTGAGCTTTAAGTGCTCTTAATATGTCCATAACCCAGGTTGGGTGGTTAATTGAGACAACTTACATGGACACACCGAAGTGTTTTAGTTTGTTGAACTTTTGTTCTGAATGGGTCTAGATCCTTGTTTCGGTTGACTCTTTGCTGGATTTACACCATTTATGTTTATTGAATCTAGAACTCTTTTTAGTGGTTTGTTGACCAAGTAGATTCAGTAAGGTTGAGTGACAGGCTAAAGTTGTATCACCTAATCAAAAGTAATTCCTAAAAGCACTAACTAATAATAGATAGGGAAGTAGGGTCGAATCCATAGGGAAACTGATCTTTCTATTCCTAATTAATTAAAGTAATCTAAATTATCAGGTGACCAATATATTATAATTAACGAAAACTAAATTACGAGGATTAAGAATAAGGAGAAAACAATTAATAAAAGGCCTAGGGCATAGGTTCACCAATAAATAATATTCCAGGGTAAAACATAATAATCAATCATCAATGCATAAACTAAGCAGATCATAAAGGGCTTTCGCTACGTATTACAATCACACATTTAATTTACCGGTATTAAATCTTATATCTCGAATCTCGACTTAACCATTTAATAATTAACTTGCCTATTGAAACTAGACCTAAACATCAATTCTCATCTCTCGAATCTCGAATCAATATTGTCAAACTCATGCATAAAAGATCAGGCCTAATCTAGTCACAGAGCATTAAATCAATCAATAGGAAATTAATCTGGCATTGATAATCAACAACAATAGATTACCCCTTCATATTATTTATGGATCCCCACAAACCCTAGAAATAGAACTACTCACACATAATTAAATCTAAACTTATCAAAGTAATAAAACAAGACATGATCAAAGGAATAAAATAAATAACTAAGATTAAGAGAAGAGAAATCGTTACCAAAGTAATCTGAAATTAAAAATAGATTTAAGAACAAAGTATTAGAGAGAGAATCTAATCTAAAAGCTAAGTAGAGAGAGAAAATCTAAGAAAGAATAAAAGAAGATATTAAACTCGCTTAACGGAAAAGTATTTAGGGAAATTCTCTTTGGTAATCACAAACTTTTTTCTTTTCTCAATGGTAGAATGTGTAACTTTTGACTATCAATGGTAATCAACAGTTTGTATTACTAATCAAATGGTAAGTTTAATGATATTAAACATCTTTAAATGATTAACTAGGGTTAATCTTGGTTTAATAACAATGAATTGACATTAATACCCTAAGCTTTAAATTGTTATTTTAAAAAAATTATATCAAAACCCCTCCCCACCACCCAGTAACCAGCCTCTCCCCCTTGCCGGCTAATGGCATCTCAATTCCCTCCCTTGCCGGAGATAAATACCTTCGACCAACCACTGCAGACGTACAATTACCCACGAAACTCCCTTCCCCTATTTCCCTTCTTTCATCCCCTTATTTCTTTCACTCTCCTCCGCGCTGCCCACTTGAATTGCCTCCGTAGAGACCACCTGAGCCACCAACCCCTCTATTTTGTCTCACAACAGCCTCCGTCGCACTCATTTCGCGGCCACAAGCTTCAATTTTACTGGGCAAAGTATGCAAAAAACAATTGAGATTTAACTTTTCAAGAAAATGTCTTTTTTTTTTTCCAAAAACGTCGCTAAAATTCTATCACTTATATAATAAAACCAAACATACGGTGATGAAATAATAAGATGGAAATATGAATGAATAATCATCAATCATACGATTAAAAGTGTATGTAATGTTGATGATGATAGTTGTTCAATTAAGGAGGAAACGAGGGTCTGATTCATTTTTAGGTTCGAATTTGTTGATTTTGAGGGTTTCATGGGTTTCGAAGAGGAAAGTTGTACGGTGAGGCAGGGGAAAGGATGCGGGGAAGGGGTGCTCGGCAGCGGCGTGGGGGCTGGAACGGGAGTTGCAGCGGGGAGAAAGGAAGAAGAAAGGGGGAAAGAGAAAGGAAGAAGAAAGGGGGGTTAAGGGGTAATTGTGTCTTTTTGCACTTTAATTGCTAAACTGTGGTTAAAGAATTAACAAATTATTTAACTTAATCTACCATTGACTTACTTATATTATTTCGTGATTACCATTGATAATCAAAAGTTTCAGAGTTTACCATTGAGAAAAAAAAGAAATTTGTGATTACCAAAGAGAATTTCCCAAGTATTTATATCAAACAAGAATCCTAAACTAAAACAAACTTAAATGACGCTAATCGTCTCCTAATAATAACACGCGCCCGATCGGGTGAGGCACCACGAGTTCGGGCGTCGACCTTGCTTCCCCTTCCCGGCTGGGCGCGCCTTCGAGCGGTAGCTTCTTTGGCCGAGCGGCACTCTTGGGCCACTATTTGGACTTCGATTGGGCTCCAATTCTTCGGGCCAATCTGGATTTCTTCTTCGGGTCTTGAATACTCAGTCCAAATGCCCCGGTATCACATATACCAAGCCCTTAATCACCGGTTCGATGGCTCTAACCGGCCCTGGGCTATAAAAAATGGTCGTGTTTCTCCAATGCTAGTAGTTGCTCCATAATATCTCGGGAAAATGCTCCAAAAGTGCAAATCCCTACAAAAGTCAACCAAATCTACGAAAACACTAGAAAACACCAATTAGTAATAAAAGTGGCTCTAAAGAGCCTAAAACATCACTTATTATGACCAAGGGACGGGGGTAAAATACTATATAAAATAGACATATCATTGAGCGTGGCTCTTAATGTCATTTGTCCAGTTATTCTTTGAGCAGGGATTGATAATGGCTCTTAAGTGGATGTAAGACCATTAAGCGCCCAGTGGCTCTTAGATTAGGATTGATAATGACATCGAAGGTGGAAGGTTGAGCAATTCTTGCTCTTAATACTACTAGCCCAATTTGTTTAGAGTTGGGAAATAGTGATCCTTAAATAAATTAGAATCACTAGCCCTGATACTACTCGATTAGGGAACGATAGTGGTACCGAATGACTGAAGTTGGGATTATCCCTTAATGCATCTAGCCTAAGAGCTCGTTGAGCAGTGGATTGATAGATGCACCGTCGAGTTGATAGGGTTGAACTTTACGTTCTTAATGTTCTTATTCCATTGCATAGATAATCTTGGGTTTGCAAGGTGCTTGAATGTGTTTTAAGTCTGCAGGGAAAGACCCTAGATATGCTGGGAATGTGTAAGTATTGCACAGACGGAACACCTACGTGAGTACGAGGGGTGGCCTCCTTCAAGGGAAAATTGTTGTGTAGTTTTCCTGAAGTACTCATGAGAGCCCAAGGTGTACGTTGGCCAAGATTGGCGGAATTACTCAAGTTCAAAAGGTGAAGTATGTGGTGCATGTTCCTTCTTTGCTCCTGGGAGTTCAAACCTTTGGATACTCACCAGAAGAGTGTTGAATACCTGTGTCACTAAGGCATTAGTTCAAACCTTATGGATACTAGTGCTTAAGTACCTAACCTTCATTTTACTGTTCAGGTTTTATGATCTCATGTCCGTTTTGCATTAGTGGGGGATTGTTGGAGTTTTCCTCACTAGTAATGCTAATCGGAGTTTCACCAAGTGAGTGTGCAAAGAGTTAGAGAGGGAATGGAGGAGAATGCAAGTCTAGGGGATTGCTCAAAGCCGAGCTAGCAAGAGAGCTAGAGCTCGAATGCTGGGAATGCCTACGGCATGAGCTAGAGCTCGCTGCCATCAGTGGTATCCAGCATATCCGAGCTATAGCTCTCCTACGCGCGAGCTACTAACTCACTTCTTCTTTGTCTAGCTGCAGACTCGAGCTATAGATTTCCTACGGGAGAGCTACTGTAGCTCGCCCCCTGTTTTGACTTGCGGCAGTCTGAGCGAGAGCTCCCTGCGAGTGAGCTATAGCTCTACTCGCAAGCCCAACCGAGTATATGGGCCTTGCGTGAGGCTCAATTCAAGCTGCTTGTCTCTTTTCCTTATTACTCCTATAAATACAACTCCTTGGACATTATTCAAAACGAAGTTAATTTCATTATTGAAATACCCTGAACACTTAAATACAAACCTACCCTTTGAGATCTGAACAGTTTTTGAGTAATTCCATGCTTCGGGTTCGGGTACACGAATTACGAAGGAGAGTTGCGTTAAACTTGGGGGGCGTGCGTCATCAAGAAACCTGTACCGGTGGTGGCGTATTTTGCTTCTAAGGCAGTCGATTAAGTTCCACGGCGCGGCTGTGAGTTTGAGATCTTCGATCAAGTATTTTTCCCTTTCATCTCCTCTATTTTGTCATTGGAATCGACAGGTATTTTACCAACAAGATATACTTTTTCACTACCTCATATTGGATTGTGGTTGTAGGCACTTCACGACCAAAATCCGGTCATAAATAATCCTTTCACAGCTAGGCCAATTAGTTTGAGGTGTGTATTGAATCGAAGGACACTTAAGTCTTGCTTAAAAACTCAAGATACAGTTTAATTTCCTATACTATCCTAAGTCGTTTTAGCTTTTTCAATAACCCACATATTTTTCTTATCTCAAAGTCCACAACTCTTATCTAGCTCAATTTTCCTTTTCATAATTGCAGCTCGAAACCAAGCTAAATATATCCTTAATGATTTATATCTCAAAGTCCATATATATATATATATATATATATATATATATATATATATATATATATATATATATATATATATATATATATATATTTTTTCAAATCTTACATGGTTGAATAGCTCTTGAAACAAGTGTTATTTCATCAATTAGTATATCATAAGTCCTATTACAATTTAAAACCAAGCAGCTAGATGAACGAAATACTAATAGACTGATAACCAAAAATTTAGAATTAGTGACCAATGATATAAATAATGTTAAGTTATGTTAAGTATATTACTGTGATTGTGACTATAACCAAAAAATTCAGAATGAGTGACCAATTATTGTAATTGTGATTATTATGGAAGGTCTTGAAATGATCACAATTTATATATGAACTAGTGTTTTGGCCGGCCGTTTGATGAACGGATTATTACTTAAGTTATTTTTCTTGAAATGTGTTGTATATTTGTGTTATTTGTGCCTGTGTTGGTTTGAAATTTAGTTAAATATATATATACATGGATATTGTAGGGCATGAAGTGACACATTCATTTAAGTTATATTTTAATTTTAGAAGATGTAAATACTACGGAGTATTTTACTCCATATTTTTATTTAATGTGCACTAATTAGTTTAATTTTAACTAGTTTTGTGCCCGTGCGATGTCCGGGTTGTTTATTGAATTTTAAAATAAATTTTTAATCTATATGTCAAATTTTAAAACATGTCATTGATACAAAATTAGTTAGGAATTGATGTGTTTTTGTGATGATTTAAACTATATAGTAGGCATGTAATGACCACTAATAATAATAACATTGGTGAAAAACATTTCTTGACCCATAACCTGAAATAATGACCTTGTCCGAAATGACTCGTGACCCGACTCGATTGACAGGTCTACACAGTAATAAAATTATATTAGATTGTAAAGTATATTGTTTTAATTGATTAGAATATATTATAAATAATAGATGTGGTGCATTTTGAGCTAATTCCTTCGCCCCCAAAAAATACTATGATACAAAAAATAAATTTATATGATAATTTATGAGTGTTATATTTTTTTTTTTAATATTATAATTTAATTTGTACATATGAAATATTGGTACTTTATCGAAAATAAAACTCTAAATTAACATCTTTATCCTAATTTGATTGAAAATAGAATTCTAAATTGACTTTTTTATCGTACAAATTGAATTCTATATAACTCTATCCTACGTGGGCGACACTTGGCAAAAAGTTGGAACGCCAAGTGTCGCTCTCTCATCGCCTGGCTAAAAGTTTAGCTTTATATATTAGTTATATGATTTATTATGTTGGACATGAAACAATTTATTTTTTTATTAATTAATTTGTGTTATGAAATATATTTGTGCATGCTCATTACACTATTGTATTATTCCAGAACTTTCTAGATTTTAGGGTTTATTATTATTCTCCAAGCAAACCCTATCAATTGTACTGTTTATATATATGTATACCTTCCTTATATGAAATACATGTAGAATAATAATTTTATTCTTTCTCAATCTCTGATCTTTTCCCTTTATTTATAACACGTTATCAGCACGAAACTCTAGCCAACTGAGCAGATTAATAAAACAATTGATTTGAGGAGGCTACTAAGAAATTCATATATTGTCGGCATAGTTCTGTAAGTATCAATTATGTTCATATCTCCCTATTACTTTTGCTCATGAGTTATTGGCTTATATGGAAAAAATCATATATTATTTCCTTCACATATTAGCATCTCTCGGTGTAAATTGCTTAACGATTTAGAGTTCAATAGTACGTATTAATATGTTATCAAGTCATACGATTCATTGATATAGAATTTTTCTTATGTGAGAACACTCTTTATGTTCTAAATTTTTACTCGTATGTTCTAAATTTTAAATATGATGTTCTAAACTTTTCCTTAGGTGTTCTAAATTAAATCAAATGTTCTAATTTAGTACTCACATGTTCTAAACTATAAATTAGTTAAGTTTAATATCATAAATTTTAAATAACTTGTTCTTAAATTTTAACTTATATGTTCTAAATTTTAAAATGTGTGTTCTAAGATTTTTATTTATATGTTCCAGATTTTTAAGCGTATGTTGTATTTTTTTTCTCGTATGTTCTAAATTTTTTACTCACACTTTCTATATTCTATATCAGTTTGTTCTAAATTTTTATTCACATGTTCATAATCTTAAATTAGATGTTCTAAATTTTACTCATATGTTTAAAATTTAATAAAGCAGATTTTATAAATTTTTAATAAATTGTTCTAATTCTTAAATCAAATATTCTAAACATATTACTCACATAGATATTCTAAATTATTACTCAGATGTTCTAAACCATGTCAAGTGAGGGTCACATGACCCTTTAATAACTTAATTCCCCCTTTCTCCCAAATTTTCCCGCTTTATACCAACTATTTTCCTTAACAATACGATTATGCATATTTTATATTGTTTATTTGCAACCTCTTTGATAATTATATGTGCCGAATTGGTGTACAGCGGGAAAATTTAGGGAAAAGAGGGGAATTAAGTCATTAAAGGGTCACGTGACCCTCACGTGACATGGTCAACGTCGGGAAATAAAAGTCAAATGTGTCATTCTGGTAGAAGGTAGTCAATTACAACGTTTTATATTTTATAAGGTAGTTAATTACAACATTTTGTTTTTAGGGTAGTTTTTCGCAAAATAAGGAGTTTAAAAGGTAGTTTTTCACAAAAAAAAAAAAATCCTTAAATATATCACATATATCCTAAGGTATCATATATTCTATCAAGGTTCATGATTCAGTTTTCACAATTGAAATCCACTGGGAAGTGATAAAAAATAGGTTAGGATATTTGACTTGAAAAATGGAGGATATTTGTTTTACTTAATTTTTTTCGTTTAACGGAGGATAATTGTTTTACTTATTCTTTAGTTTTCTAATAAGTTCCTTGTGAACTTATTGACACTATGATATGATTTGTCATTTCAGTCATTTGTTCATATGAATCATAAAAAATAAACTTTTGAGGGCTTGTGGCCATTACATTAGTCATATTTGCATTTTAGGTAAACTTAATTCTTAGTGTAATTATGTGTATGAAAGTTATCCATACTAATTTTCTCTAAATTAATGATCTTTGGATTAATCAGCTTAACACTAATTTTCTCTAAATGATCTCTTACTTTGTTACTTATCTTACTTTGTTACTTAGATGAGAACGGAAGATCGGGTTGATTCATGAATATAATTTTAGTTTGTTATGATGATGATGAATATTTCACCAGATATTTATTCTTTCTTATGAAATAGGTAAGATCAGTAGCAAGCTATTGACAACTTAAAGGTTTATACTCTATAACTGCATTTTTTCCGATATAGATTTTTATTTTTTTACTATAAGTTTCAGATTTTATTTATTTATTTATTTATTTATTTTCATGTACATGAATTAAAATTACAATTGACATGAACTTAGTATTATGGTCAAATTATTAGTTATGTTGATAGTGTATTATGAATCACATTGTCATGCTGATTGATATAAGATTGAATCCAATTGTATATATTTGATACTATATGTCTACATGAAATCAGATCAGATTATTTGAATAATATTTCAATTGAACATAAAACCCTCGTATATATATGGACTTGAAGTCCCTTAAATTTTAGACGGATTAAAAACCACCATTGACAAAACTAATGTGTTCCTATATACACAATGTCATGTATAATATATGAATATTTTTTTTTCTTTAGTTGTAGATATATATTGTCTTTTGGGTGGAAATTCTTGAAACCAAAGGGTGAGATTTGATTATTTGTAACCAATTAATTAAATTTACTATCTCACTAGTTTTAACCCCATGCAATGCACAGATTTATAAAGTATAGTATAATAATAGGTCAACTGAAATAGAGTTAATTGAAATTAAATGACTTATGTAACATTTAAATTTTTTTTTTTTTTATTTATTAATGTCTATCCTTTAAATTTTTTTAATAGAATTGAAAAAAAAAAAAGTTAAGCATTTTGCAGGGAATCTAATATATATATATATATATATATATATATATATATATATATATATATATATAAAGGGGAGTTTTTTCCCGAGTTTTTAGAGAGCCACGTAGGATTTAATTTTCTTAGCGTGCCATATAGGATTATAAATTTAAGTTGTAGCCAATTAAATAAGAGATTATTAATTTCTTTTACAATTAAATAATTGAAATACCACGTAAGCAAAATTGACGAATGAGATACTAAATTTTAAATTAATTAAATACAAAATATTATCCTTTGAGATTAGGAATTTTATTTAATATTTTAAAGCTAATATAATAACAAAAAATCACATAAATATGAAAAATATTTTTATAAAAAAATACTAACAAACCGTGCATCGCACATGCTTCATCTAGTTTTTTTCTAAAATCATGTCAAGTGTCCCATCTGGTGATTACTTTAGTATAGTATAGATAAATAGATTTTCAGAAGTGAATGAGAAGGTGCATAGTTGAAATAATAGCAAACTAACACTTTACATGATGTTTTCTTAATTATATAACATTGAAAATTTATAGGAATTGTAAACATGCATAAGATTAAATTTATGAGTTGAAGAGATTCTTAGTTGAAATATGTATTTATTATGCCCATAATTTTAATAAATTTCAATATAAAGATTAATATAGTTGGGCAAGAGTTATGAGTACGATTTTATAAAAATTTATTATGTTTGATACATGCATTGTTAAAAGAATTTATGGCTTAAAAGGAGTAAGACATTTAAATATTGTTGGATTACTTTTATACCCCCATATGCAAAGATTAGGGGGAGATAGTGTTTATTCCATTGTTTTTATGTAATCCTTGCACATGAATAATTAAATATTTTAATGGTCAGTTTGGTGCATACACTAGCCTAAATATCAATCATTTATTTAGTAGAGGTGGCCACATGATAATCAAATATTTAGAATGATACCATCCTGAAGATGGATATGAATAAATGTCATTTCCTATATACTAGCTATAAATATACACATTAAGTTGATATCCTAGATGGACAAGATCAATTTCTATTGAAGTAGCACACCTGAAGTGTGGAATCCTTGGAAGAGGAAAGAAGCACCTAATTGACAATGACAAATTTGAAAAAAAGACAAATTTTTATGTATCTACTGTAGAGATCATTTCTAATACATTTAAATGTAATATGATTATATAAAGTACTCCAGAAGAGTATAAAATGTTGTCCAACAAGGTTAGCATGTATCAAGATTACAATCAATGATCCAGTGGAGTATGAGTAATTAAGTATTAGTTAACTGTCTTGCCAATTGTACTAAGAAACACATTAGTGTACTTATATCACATCATATTCATGGTCATGCATAAAGTATGTCTAATAAGGTGATCACCAATATTATAAAAATTGACCATAATTTAAATACTAAAGGAAAAGTGATTGGATTGGATGTGATAATTAATAATTAGGTCATCCAGGGTTTAATAAATTCCCGTTATGAAAACCTTAAGTTTCATTTGATATGAAAGAAATAACGTGCAGACGCTCTCTCATGTTAAATATATGAAATAAATTGAATGGCAAGACATAACATTTAGATTGAGCTATATTTGGATTGTGATTTTTAATAGTTTGTGTTAAAAGAAAAGTTCAAGCGATAATATGTTGGTTTTTCTGAATAATTGGTTCACTAGAATAATTAATATGTTGACAAATATTAAGTGACCAGAAGCTCACCACGTACAAGTTATATGTGAAAAATTTAAGTAACTAGTATCATACTATCAATATTTCTAGTGATCCCGAAGATCACAACCTATTGAAATTACAAGAAAGTTTATATTTGTTTAACAATTCTCTTGGTTGGGGCTATTGTTTGTCAGCACATAAGAAATAGAATAAGAAATTAGACAACTGCACAATTTATTATTACCCCTCTATTAATATTGATATATAGAAGAGACCAAAATTTCATTATTCTCCAGAAGAGGTAGAAATTTGTTGAATATATATTATTATCCTACGAGATGTTTGTTTCACATGAAATTATAATCTAAGTTGGTGAAGAACGAATTGCCCCAATATTTGAGATATTTTACCAACTTAGGGGGAAGAAATGAAGTAAGTTAGAAAAATTATAAAATTATAATTAGTTGATCCCTCTAATGATACTTTGTAAAGTTATATATATGTCAACTTTTATATTAACATATGCTGCACATCTATGATTTGTTTTGTATACCGTTATGACCCGTCTAGAGGCATAAAGAGATATATATTGATTATATTGATAATGATATTATGTGCATACATTAAGATAGATCTTGCCAATTTTTCATTAAATCACTATACCTGAAGTGTACTTTGTATGATCGGTTCCAATATAAATATGCGATATATGGCAAGATAGTGCAGTTGATACTTGTAAAGTATAATAATAGTACATTATATCATAGTGTGAGAAATACCTTTGATAAGTGGTATAAATATCTGAATTATTATAATAGATGGCCTATTATGTAAGAAAGAGTTATGATGGTACAAATGAGAAATGTATTTTGATCTCATTGTCAAAATGACATGCAAATTAAAATTGTAGTTTGAGAAATTATATGATACCGGTATATGATGGAACCGATATATAATATGCATATGCAGAAGGAATGGACTTGTGAATAAGGGATCAGAAATATATGTTCATTTGATGTCGACGTGAAACTAAGATAATGAATTAAAAGCTTATCATGGACAAGATGTCCAATGAAATATGAATAATGATTAAAAGTTTATCACGGACTGGTATTCCAATTAGAAAATGGATTTCTGAAATCCACACTGTACAATGTTTGCATCTTTTAGTCTTTAATTTATGTGTATATTTGAGTTTTAGATTTTTGCATTAACCATTATATGTATAGGATGTAGTTTGATGCATTACTCATACATATATATTTTGTTTATTATTTTATCATGAATTCTATATTTCATATTGTATGCAATAGTTCTAGTTCTATACAACAACAATTGTGTTATATGTGAATGTTTGTGGTATGACGAGTTTAGAATTATGATGAAGACTTACAAGAAGAAACTTATACTCTGATGGGCTTATAATTGTGGTGAAAGATTATATGATAACGATCCAATTACAATTGCATGTTATGTATCACGCATGAAAAGTTCCCAAAGAACTTGCACAAAACGTATTCAAATATCTAGCTTAGCCCTTCAAATTCTATATTCTGAAAAATGACAATGTTGATATTGTTATCAAACTCATGGAGAGTATTGGTGACTAAGTTATTAAGATATCAACATGAAGTTTAATCATGTAAGAGTTAATCAATTTTTATATTCATTGGAGAACTCTCGTATAAAATGCAAAATAACGCGTAAAGAAGAATAGTAATGAGATATATTATAGTAAGAATAATCTTCTTATTGTCCAGAAGAACCACGAGTAAAGTATGTAGTAATTACTTATGTTACATTATTACTAATTCATATAAGTTTAGATAATGATATCAAGATATCACGAGTTGCCATAAATTATTATTAATATTTAATTATCAATAATTACTTTTATGACCTCCAGAAGTAGGTACTATTTTGATGGTAAGGAAACTTGAAACAAAAATGTCATACAAGGTAATGGTAAATGCAACATAGATATTGTTCTCACGGGTATGGAGAAATAAAGATGTCTCACAATGAAGATTTGAAGATTTAAGTTTGATCAGGGAGGATCAATTATCAAGAAATGTTATTCAACTACAAGTTTGAAGTTACTTAGGCATTGGATCAGTATATTGGAAGATCTCAAGTTATGCATTCATCAGGGGGAGAAAATACGCGCTGTACTCTTTTTCCCTTAACCATGTTTTATCCCACATTGGGTTTTCCTGGTAAGGTTTTTAATGAGGCAGCATCGCAAGCGTATTACGAAGAATGTTGTACTCTTTTCCCTTCATTATGTTTTTATCCCATAGGGTTTTTCCTAATAAGGTTTTAACGAGGCACAGTCTTTGATAATGGACATCCAAGGAGGAGTGTTATGAAATATATTTGTGGATGACTATTACACTATTGTATTATTCCAGAAATTTCTAGATTTTAGGGTTTATTATTCTCCAAGCAAACCCTATCAATTTTACTGTTTATATATATGTATACCTTCCTTATATAAAATACAAGTAGAATAATCATTTTATTCGTTCTCAATCTCTGATGTTTTCCCTTTATTTATAACAATTTGCAAGTTTCAAAATGCATAAAGACGTAAGCATTATTTATTTTATTTTATATTAAAAAGGAGATATTAAAAGGAAAGAGTAAGAGAGGTGACATGTGTAATAGAGTGACGATCATGGTGACATGTGGCTTAGTATAGATTTGTGGTTTGTGTTTTTAAATACAAAGTATAAATATGTACTATTATTGTAAAACTCAAATACTCAATATTTATGAAATCCCCATTTAGAGCATGTCATTCCATAGACAAAGGCAAACTTCATTTGCCATATAAGATATATAACCAATAATTCTATGTAGAGTTATTAGCCTCAAATGTTAGGTTGTAGCTTTTTAATGTAAATGAACTTATATTTTGTTATAAGGTGACATTTTTAATTTAGATTAGTGTAATAAATTAAATATAGTTTATAGGTAATAACCCTAAGTTATATTGTTAGATACCAAACCCCTAGGGTGAGTGACCGCTAACAAAGTAATATATTGTTAAGTTGTTTATATTTATTTGGCTGAGGTTGGTGGAATTTAGGCTAAGAGTTGGAGAAGTTGTTAAGAAACTAGGAACAACAATTAAATTATAACAACAATTATGAAGTACAATGAATACAATTGTATGATTTTTCTATGTCATTGCTAATGTTGTTATTAAAATGTAAACTTTAGTGATATCTGTAAGTAAAGCAGGTTAATTTTCTTTTATAAAAATACACTTGTATACAATTGCATGATTTTATAAAATTGCATGATTTTTCTATGTCATTGCTAATGTTGTAAAACTACACGTGCATATCTTCTTATCTAAAACATAACATATACTTAATTTTTATTAGAGAAAATTACACGTGCATACCTTTTTATCTAACAAAATTCTATATGGGTATATTTTTATTTATGTATAAATCGTCAAATCTAGTTAAAATGAAACACATATATAGTGTAAAAGTCAAACTGTTGAACCTATAACAAACGGAGGAAGTATGTGTTAACATTTGTAAACTGATGTGACATATAATTTTTAATTAGAGTAAAGGTAAACATTGCAAACATGTTATGACTACTAATTTTTCCACATAAGGTCTTACCCAAATAGTTTTATACTTTGAATTTGTCATCAATTTACTTTAACAAAATACTAGTAATGACTAAAAACATTATTAGATAAGTCCAAATGACTAAAAATATTAACATAAATGTTTTTAGGAAATTTTGAAAAATACTACCATGTAAAGTAGTGATTTTTGACATTATCACCTCATTTTTTTTTTCATTTAATCGTCCCACCTTGTTTTTTCCAAAACGTTTAAAAGTACCACCACTTTTCTGAGTAACGTCATCATAGGTCCTAGTTTTTCATTTTCCTTCTCTTTCCCATCGATTTCCCTCGATTTCCAAAGCTTGGTTCGTGGAGGCAGATGCACGATCCGCATGGTGCATCCGCTCCAAAATACAAAAAGGCGGAATGAACATTAATGTATATACTAATGTACATGGGCATATAAAAGAACATAGTGTTCATTTATATTGTACATGAACATATACATAAATGAACATAGTGTTCATTTATAATGTACATCAGATTTTTGTGCAACAATTTTGTATATATTTTTTTAAAAGAAATTTTGTATAATGAAATAGATAAATAATACTATAATTATTTTTTAACCGTACATTAATTACAAATCATTTCAATTTTTTTTTACCAAAAGTTCACTTTCTCTCTCCAAACAAAATTTCAAACCCATTTAAATTCCTCAAACCTCAAACAAAATTTCAAGAAATTCGAAATTTTGAGTCCAAAATTGTTCAAGATGACAAATAAAAGCGAAAGATAAGACCAAATTCGACATTCATACTTGTTTATTTGACGTTCATACTTGTTTAAGTTTGAGTGTTTGTTTTTTATAAATTTGATTGAAAATTGTAATATTTGATTTTAATAGAATTAATTGCGATTTTGATGTAATTTTGTTGTTGCAATGAGAAATAAAATGAAGTTCTTGAAGAAGATCGACCGATTAATACATTTTGGAAGAAGAAAGCAAACAAATAGACAAATTTAGAAAAAGTTGTAGTTCCAAATAATATAATGTACATTAAAATACAGTAAAATGTTCTTTTTTCATATACGTACATGATCCAAATAATACAATGTACATTAAACATGTAACCAACATTATACCATATATGTTCATTAGAATATAATACAATGTACATTATAATACAGTAAAATGTACTTTTTCATATACATACATCATCATTTATACCAAATGTTCATTTACTATACGAATAATGTTCTTTAATACTATCATGTTCTTTACTAATATTACAAATGTTCTTATATTTACAAAAAAAAAAAAAAATATAAAACAGGATGTTCTTTATAAAATAACTGTATGTTCTTTACAAAACAACTATATGCTCTTTACTGAACAACTAAATGTTCATTCTGCCTTTTTTTTTTTAAAGAAAACCAGATGTACCAAGCACTGTGCATCCGCCTCCACAGAGAAAATTTCACTCGATTTCCCTTATCTTCTCCCCTTTTTCTACAGATTCATCTTGCAAATTTGATTTGAAATATAACATTTTTGAAAATTAGGGTATTAATTTCTGCAATTAAACAATCAACGAATTGAATTGATTAGTGTAATTAGGGTTTGGGTAATCAATTTGGGGGTTTTGCTCAATTCAAAAAATTATGGTTTATAAATTGATTAATTGGATGAATAGCTGAATAATTAAAATATGTCATTCGGGCGAAAACACAATAAAACATGTAATTGAAGGGAAAACATTAACACAATCCCTTGATGATGTCACTTAGAAAAATGGTGGTACTTTTTAGAGTTTTGGAAAAAAAAGGTGGTATGATTAAATAAAAAATATTGAGGTGGTAATGTCAAAATTCACTTCTTTACATGGTGGTATTTTTCAAATTTTCAATGTTTTTAAAAACATTTGATAGTGACTAAAAAAAATACCTGGTAATGACTAAAAACATTATTAGATAAGTCCAAATGGCTACAAAAATTAATTATCAACATCCCAAAATACTACAATTTTTTTTTAAAGTTTTTTGACAAAATACTAAAATTATCATAAAGCTATTTACCATACATATTACAAGATAAAGCCAAAATACAACAGAAACTACTTCTTAGAACTTCCACAACATCATCAACAGTAGGCTGGTTAGTAGGTTCAGCACGTACTACATTTTCATGCTCAGCGTAGGGAAATATATATTGTCTGTTGACTTTAAAACTTTTGTTTGTGTTAATAATGTTTTATACTACGTATGACTTTAGATGGTATGTCTAAATGACGTTTATAGTATGTTTAAAAGACAATTTGTAGGGATCAGGTTAATCAATTTGGTGTCCATTTGGGGGTGCCTATTGATTTAATGGGGCGTAAAGGGGCGTCCTTTCTATTCATCATTGATAAAATTCGGAAAATAATCTCCAGATGGAATGCGATTCTATTAGGGTTATCTTAGGGAATTTGGTCTTGCCCTCCAAGTATACCTATATATAAATATTGTATGTAGCCATTGTTGATTAATGAGAACTACATAGAGAATTATTCGATCATAATTTATCAAATTCTTCTCTCCCAACATCAAAAGATCATTTTAATCAATTATGTTCTCATCGCTATTGTCTCCCATGTGCTAAATTGTTTTGAGATGCCTGTTGATATTTCAAACAAAGTTGACTCTCTGCTACTGAAGTGTCTTTGGGAAAATAAAGATCAGAGGGGATACATTGGGTAAGCAAAGATAAAGGAAAGCTTCCAAAAGGAATGAGAGGTTTAGGGGTTCGAAGCTTGGGTTATTTCAATAAGGCTTTACTTATGAAGCCGGCATGGAGGTTCTTTCAAAATCCATAATTATTACTAGCTAAGGTATATTCAGCAAGGTTTCATTCTCCGCTTTTAAGAGGAACTCAGGTTTAATTTGAGACTGAAGAATAGGAATTTCTCTTGGGCATGCGGGGTCTTGCTAGAGCCGGGGATAACCTTCTTGGGGGTTGTGGTTAGAAGGTGGGGAATAGAAACTTCATATTGGGAGGAAAGGATAGGTGGATGACAAGTGAGGTTCCAATTTTTAATTCCAACACCATGCTCCGTCTAGCAAAAACTGGGAGGGTGAGTCATTTTTTAGACCCTAAAACTCATGGCTGGAACTAGGCACGACTAGTTGCTTCCTTTGAGCCTAACGATGCGTAAGTAATTTCTAGTTTGGAATTACTAAATCACGATGAGGAAGACTACATGTTCTGGATTTTTCATAAGTCAGGAAGATTTACAGTCAAAATAGGGTATGCATTCCTTAAACGTTTTTCTGTGGGCTCGAGGGATGTGGTTCGGGAAGATATTTGTAAGTCCCTTTAGTCCCTTCCCAATCTGCCAAAGGGGTAACATTTTATATGGAAACTTCTCTAGAATGGAATTTCTACTAAAGCTAATTTGGGGAGAAGAGGGCTTAAGATCTCACTAGATTGAGACCTTTGTTATGGATCGCAGGAGGAGGATTTTCATCATTTGTTCAGGTTTTGCAAAACTGCTCAGGATGTTTAGAGGGGTTGAATTTTACGAATCCACTCAAAAGCTAACTCAGACCAGTCTTTTCATGATTGGATTTTGTATTATATCTGCCTATTTTTAGGCCAGGATGATCACAAAGGTCATAGAACTACATTTTTTATTGTAACTTTGTGGGTTTTGTGGATAGCAAGGAATAACAAGGTTTTTGGATCCTCATCTTCGTCTGACCTATCAAATCTGGCGATAATTTCTCAAGGTTTACGCCAATAGGGTTTGTTCTCCAAGAAAATTGAGTAAAGCCTGAGATCTTTACACCCACCAAAAATGGTTGCATACTACCTGTGAGGATTTATGCGAATAGTCCTTCGTGATAGTGGGATGAGTGTGTTGCCTACGGTGTTCTGGTTAATGGTACTTGGCATAAGCACAGTAATAGATCAGGGAAGATCTGGTGCACGGAGAGTGGTGTTCAAGGCGACCAAGGCCTACTACTGGAGGAAGCTATCAATAACTTGGCTCAATCAGGTCTACATGCGGAGATGAACGCCTGTCTACAAGGTCTACAATGGGCTGCGCTAAGGTCCTTACAGACAGTAACTATATACACGAACTCTACATCTATATATATGATCCTACTACTACGGGATACACGGGTGAGTGATATTGGTCTTCGTTGGATAGCGGATCGAATTCGATAGTTGAGCACAGGTTTAAATTGGTGTTGTGTCCATAAGGTTCAACGAGACATGGTACAAAAAAGCTCGTGACTTAGCTACTATAGCTAGCAGTTATCTTTAGTCTTTTAATAATTATATGTAATCTCTTTAAGCTTATGTAAAAAAAAAATGACTTACTTTGTAACTACCTTTAACATCTTTTGGTATTAAAGGATTAAATCCCACTTTAATGAAAATAGTATGATCACATCATACTAGTATTGATTATATAACACTAAACAAACAACATTTTTTATTGGAACAAAACAAACAACATTTAAACTCTTCAATATTTGGCTTCAAAGTAGCTAACAAATTATTTCAACACAAGTTAGCTTATTACTCAGATTGAACTGACCAGAACCTCCCCTATTCCTATCTTTAATTGATTTTTTTTTTAAAAAAATAAAAATCTGTTTTCCACATTTTTTTAAAAATCAAATCCTTTGTAATCCAATTTTGACCCGAATCCCGTAAACATAAGACTTTCCTCTAGACCTGTACTCTTTGTTTTTGCTTTGATATGAAAATATTTGGTAATCAAATCCCTAAATTTATGCTTGCAAGATCACGAAGGTCCCACGTTCTTGGCTTACTACGGCACATTGGTTACCCGGTCAGGCGAGACGTCAGGAGCTTTTGTTATGGTCCTTTTAGTTTGTTTTTATTTGGGGTTTTTTTTTTCTAGTGCTCACTGTAAATAAAAAAAAAGAGAAATTCTACATGGTGGCCTCAAGGTTTCCATTTTTCTACGTGGAAGACGAAGTTTTTTCCAACTCTCTTAAGTGGCCCCAAGGTTTTGAAGAATTATGCATAGTGCCCATTTTTTATTTTTTGGCTAAATTTTTTAGCTTTGGTTAGCCATAAGTAAAAAAAAAAAATACAAAAACATCAAAAAGAAAAAAAAAAGAAAACCACTAGCCAGCCACCCACGGTAGTCGACAAGTGCCGTACCCACTGCCCCCGACGGCGCCGGCGCGCCCTGAAGCCCCTCCCTCGGCGTCTGTGCCACCCCGACCTCCCTCCCTTCCCTAGCCAATCCCGTAACCCCAACCCCCACCAATCGAAAACCCCTAAAAGAAGTAAAAAAAGTCCGGCTGCCCCTCCTTACACACACAAAACCCTAACGTTGACCTTTTTGAGGTGTGGGGGAGGGGCGGCTGGACTTTTCCGGCCAATTTTTGGGGTTTTCGAAGGGTGGAGGTTGGGAATTTGGGTTACGGGTTTGGCTTGTTTAGGATCGGGTTACGGTGGTTGTGGAAGGGAGGGTTGTCGGGGTGGCGCAGAAGGCACATGTGGCAGTGGGGTTTGGCTAGTGGCTAGGTGGGTGGGAATTGGGGTTGTGGATGGTGGACGTGGTGGTGGGAGGGTGGTCGTGGGTTTGGGATTTTTTTTTAATTTCCTTTTTTTTTAATTATTTTAAAATATAATTTAATTATTTTTTAATAAAAAAAAACAAAGGCTAACCATTTTTATTGTAAAGGTTAGCCAAAAACCTAAAAAAAGGACACTATGCATAATTTTTCAAAACCTTGGGGCCACTTAAGAGAGTTGGAAAAACTTCGTCTTCCACGAAGAAAAACTAAAACCTTGAGGCCACCATGTAGAATTTCCAAAACAAAAAAACAAAAAACAAAAAACAAAAATCCCTACATTTTAGCCAATTAATTCTTGCCTTTTATACTTATATTATTCTTTCCATTTTATAAATCTCCTTTATTTTCAATAATAATTTCCTTTTCCAAATTTATCAAAAAATTTGAATGATTCTTAGCCAGATAATTTTGAATTCCACCAATCCTAGCCAATAATCTATCCTTTTTATATTTTAAATTTCTAAAGATATCCAGCATTGTTACCAAAGCCTCAGAGTCAGAGAAGAGGATCAAGCGAGTGAAACCTTTACTCCTGCTGATGTAAGTATCTTTTGGGCTCTTTCTGATATCCGTAAGTGGGCGTCTACTCTTGAGATATGCCTGGTTTGGAAGGTTAGCAGGGATCAGGTTGCTCGGGCTCATAACTTGGCAAATGAATGTCGGGTTAACGGTTGTCATTTTACTATTAAGGTTCTTTGTGGTTTGCTGTTGCCAAAAAAAAAAAAAAAATTTCTAAAGATATTATGATTCGAAATTTTTATTTCTCTATGAAAATTATTCAAGCCTATTAGAGCATCTCCAATGGTAAGCTACAAAGGCTTGTAGCTTGCTTTGTTATGTTAATTTTTAAAGCTACAACCTTTTTAAGTTACAAAGTACTCCAATGGCAAGCTACAAGAAGTTATTGATTGATTTGCCACATCATTTTCAAGCTACAAAGTTCTCCAATGGTTGGCTATATAATTTTGTAGCTTGCATGTAATACTTTATTTTATTTTTTTTGAACGGATGTAATACTTTATTTACTACACTGTATGAGCTAAAAAATTCATTGCAAATTTACTTACTTTTACCCAACAAATTCCAATTTATAATATAATTTCATAAGTTGTGCCTACTAACAATATTAAAATTTACTCCAATAATATAATTTCATATAAGTTGTTTTGTACTCATATAATAAGATGACTTGCTTACAATTTGATTATATGAACTTATACGAAGTATTTAATATTTTCATCAAGAGAATTGATAACCTTTTACATAAAAAAAAAATATTGATAACCTTTCTCCCTAAAGTTATTTGCATATTTTATAATCAACATTTGACAATACACCAAATAAAACTAATTAACAAAACAATATTCCTTAAACCGAAAAAAAAAAACTTAGCAACTAACTTAAGATCAATTCAAGTTATAGCTACTAAAACGTGACCAAATATGCTTCACTAAATCAACCTTTAGGTGGTGATGCATTTGTCTATCTCGAATTGTTGCATCTCTTTCAAGATATGACTCAAAATTCTCCTCATGTCCTTGATGCACATCATCAACAACACTTAATGAAAATTCATCGTTAGAAAATTTTTTGTTATAAGTGTGACGCTCGTCTTTAACAATCATATTGTGTAATATAATACAATCATCCATAATATCGTTGATATTGCATTTATGCCAACAACGTGCGAGCCCACGAACTATAGCAGAACAAGATTGGAGTACCCCAAATGCCCTCTCAACATCTTTCCTTGCACTCTCTTGCTTTTCCTTAAACAAAAGCCTCTTCGGGTCCCGAGGATGTGAAAAGTTTTTAACAAATGTAGCCTACTCGGGATATATACCATCAACTGGATAATATCCCATTTCATACTCGATGCCATTAATGGTAAAATTAACCACTGGAGCTCGTCCTTGCAATTTCTCTTGAAACAAATTTGATCTACATAGCACATTAAGGTTGTCCAGCAACACCGAAATATGCGTGCAAAATCCTATCTATTGAGGCCACAACTTCAAGCATTATTGATTGATATCCATAAACACCTCGAGTGTATTGTCCTATCCACCCAGTAAGGCAATTTTTCTATAAACGTTCTGCACCACCTTCACGATCTCGATGAACAACCTCTCTCGGGGGTGTTTTATATTGTGAGATTATGTATCGCCCGATTTCTTCATGTGATTCATCAAATAATTGCTCTTCGCAAAATTTATCCTAATCAAAGTTACTACTAGTAGAATTTGGACTTTCAGACATTTTAAATTGGTAATATATGTATATATTAGTGGAGTAATAAAGGATAGAATAAAGGTTTTACATGATGAAATTAAATGCAAGAAAATATAAAGGTGATAACATACACGTTAATACAAGTATATATGCTATTTACTAATGTTTATATACATTTTATATTTTACTTGATTTCCTTCAAATGTTAGTGCTACTTTAGCTCCACAAATCCAGGAGACAAAAGGGTAAGGAAGAATTAGTACTATGTAAATTCCTTCGCTAAATATAGTTCTGTATGACCATGTATTCTACTTTGGATTGGATGAGATAGCTTCAGTCTATTACTTTCCCAATCATTTTTACTTGATGGCTTAGATTTTTTTTTAACAAGGACTTATATTTATCATACATGATTTATAATTACATAAGTTGTATAATGCTCTCGTAAAAATATAGACGTGTCAACCGAAAAAGGTTTCATTGTATACATATAGCATACTCTCGTAAAAATATAAATAATATAAAAGATATACTCTTCTCGACTAAAAAACGGAACAAGCATATAGTACACTCTCTCTATCTATATATATTTATTCAATCCAAGTTTTTGTATACATATAATAAACTTTCGTAACAATGCATATAAATGATAAGTCAAAGTTAGCCGTGAGGGTTGTTTGTAACAACCTTTCAATTTTCTTAAAAAAAGTGCCCATTTTTCAGGGGAAATGGCATTATATATGCATTTTATAAAACGAATATGGTATGAAGAGTATGAACTAAAATGAGTTTTATGAATTTGTTTTTTTTTTTTTTTTTTTTTGTTAAATAATGGATTTTATTGTAAGGGTGTAAATGACGTGTGGAAACAATAACATTCATAGTGGAATGTTACTGAGATTTAATGGATTTTCTTAGGATTGTTTTACTTCATATCAATTCTTAAACGGAATTATCTTAGTTAGGGAGTCCATCTAGACGCATAGGAACTATTTACAAAGATTATAAATAGGATGGCACATCGGTAATTTGGCTAGCTGAGTCAGTAAAGTGTAATATGTTTTCTTTTATTTAAAGTGTTGACTTTAATGTTGACTCCGTTATTATTTGAAATGTAACAGGACATTTGAAAAAGTCCTTTTAACTTTTGTTTCACTTTCTCTCTATTTCATTTAGCTATTTCTCTCTCTTCTAACTTATTTGTTTCTCTCTCTTAAAGTCCTTTAGTTTCTTCTCCTCTGTCGTCCTTCGTCGTTTGTGTTTCAAGGGCTTCACCAGAGCATACTGTCGGCTTTTGTTAAGTGAAGTGAAGTAGTGAATTCCTGTCTTCTTAGGTAAATCGTTGAATTTTGCATTTTCTGCAGGGCTTTGTTGAATTTATGTGGGTGTTTAACTTGGTCGGTGGTAGGGTGTGAGTTAGTATGATTTTGCGTTTACGAGTGGTTTTCATGTCATTTTTGGCAAAATTAATTAGAACTTAATGTTATTTGCGATTTATTACCTTCTAATTTTCGAAAATGTAAGTCAGTTACGGTTTGTGGGTAGTGGTGTTCATCTCGATTCTGTGAATGTCAATTGTGGCGAAATTGTTTAGTGTATAATGGTTTTTCTGTTTTATTACCTTCAAACTTTGGGAAAAGCTGGTCACCTAGTGTTTGTGATTAGGGTATAACTCAAAAAAAATTGAATTGTGCTGTGGATCTTAGTTGGATACGTTTTATACTCTCTTATTTAGTTATTCATGCATGAGGAGGTTGAAATCTTTAACTAGTTGTTTATACATCGAAGGAATGTTGAGTATGTTGAATTCTGGGCTTATGAGTTGGGTAATGATGTCCTTCCTTATTCTAGAGTTTAACCTTAGCTGTTTGAGAACCCTTTTTTAAGCTATTGGTGAATATAGGATGTAATCTGAAAGGAATGGTGTCCTGTGAACAAGTGTATTATTCTGATAGCGGGTTCAGAATTATTAGAAATCTATTATATTTAGCAAGTTCAAGTGATCGGAATGTCTGGGTGGAGGCCGCTTCCGATCAGTAATATTAATGTATAATTAATATTACAGCTTAATCTTGACTGAACCCTTCGAGGCACACCCTAGCAAATATACGAACCGACTCGACGAATTAATTTGGAAGAAATTAATTCGTCGCCCGTGTATTAAATTTTAGACGTCGGAAATTTGAGCTTTGAGCGTCGAAATCGAGCGTCGGAAGTCGAGTCAAAATAATAAAAGACGAGACACGAAAATAATAAATCAACAAGACCAAAATACCCCTAACATCGGAATACCCTGAGCAAACCGTGTGCTAGGGGCATTTGGTATAGCATGGTGGCTAGCATGCACACCAAGTCGAGCCTAGGCTGGCTGGTGCGTGCTAGCGCACCAATGGTAGCACAACAAGCTAGCAGCGCTAGGCCAACATGCACAAGGTGCAAGGCACTCAGCAAGTAGCCCGCATCATTGATGCGCGGCTTACTGGCCGAGTGCGCAAGCAGCCCAAACAAGCTATGCAAAGCGTGCTGGCTAGCAGCGCCAAGCAGCTCGCACACTTGTGCTAAGCATGCTGGTAGCCGCACATGGCAGCCCACCTTGGGTTGCCTTGGTGCCCAAGTGTGGTGCCATGTGGAGCATTGTGAGGGGAGGCTTGAGGTATGAGGTGGCCGGTTTTTGGAGAGGGAGTGGGGAGAAAGTTTGTTCCCCCCTCATCCAAATGTTCCTCACCTAACCTCTCTCATGAGCTTGCCACTTGTTGATTTATTACTAGTTTGATTATTTATTTTATTTTAGCTGTAAAATAGAATGGAAAATCAAATTCTCCCACATTTATGGGATAGCTTTTACACTCTCTTGTTTTCCCTATAAATACCCAAGTTAGGGTATTGGGAAAATCACTTGAGTGAGAGTTGAAAAAGGCATCACCATTGTGAAAACCTTTGAATTCATTTAATCACTCGGGTTTTGGTCGCACCTTGCTAACTATAATGTAGCGACCTAAAAAGTCGGTGTTCGTCCTTTGTGGGTGGATACCGTTGGAGGCTCTCATGTGAGCGGGGCTAAAGCTTTCAAGTAAGAGCCCGACTTCGAGGGCGAAGCACGCGTCAAAGGTAAATTCCGATTTTATCCTTTAATGTTTACTTATTATGCTTTATGGTTTTATTAATTGCGAGTGGTTCTTTGGGTCGGGGTCGTTTCCGCGGTAAGTTGGACTTACCCAACCCTAACAGCGGTATCGGAGCCACGTTCGTTTATTTTTAAAATCATAATATTTTTCAAGGTGATTTTTATGGCTTAATTTTTCTAGTTTAAGTTGCTAATTAGATTAATAGCTCGTATTATCTATTTTAACCTCGTATTTAAGCTACCTTTAGCCCCGAACCCTGATTTCGACCCAAAAGTAGTGAATTATAGGTGGAAAATGTGTTATGGAAATGGTTTTATCCTTCTAAAGGACGGTTTTTAGCCAAAAAAAACGACCAGAAATGCTATTTTTGAGGGTTTTTTCGTTTTTACGAAAATTTTTAAGTCTTTCTAACCTTGAAAATTAATTGCATATTTATGGTGGTTATGTAATTGGTTCAATACATATTTTATATGTAATTTTAAACCTCTTTAAGCATGGTTACTTTGTAGTAATTTATGCTTGAGTACTTGTTTTTTTTTTTTTTTTTTTTTTTTTTTCACATAATTGCAAACTAATTGCATTAAGTGTGAAATTGTTCTTCTTTGAGGCTTCCAAGTATTAAAGCTTCAATCTTTAATTATGTTAAGTGATTGAAACTTTATATTACTAAATTCCATGAATTTTTGTTTAACTTTATTGATTTAATCATTTTTAGTTGATTGAAATCATAAAGTTTGAAACTTTGTGATAGAAAAATTGTTTATCTTCATATTTGAAGATATAATTTTTTCAAGGATTTACAAGTATTAAAGTTGGAATCTTTATTGATGCTCATTTTTCCAACTTTCTCTATTTTTGTCAAAACTCAAAGTTAATTTAAATTAATTAAATTAATAGTGAGTAATTGCCCAATTTTTTTTGTTGCACCAAGTTAAACCAATTTAATTAAAGAATGGTTCTTGGGAATTATTTTGGTTGCATGCACTTTAAAAATTTTATTTGAGTTAGACTTTTTTTTTTCTCATTGAAATTAGTTCTAAAATTAATTTAGAATTAAATTCGAAAGTAACGCTAAATTTTTTGGGATCAAATCCCGAGGCTAATGGCACGCAAAACAAGGCATGAATGCCCTTGGCTAGCCGGGCTTCATAGCAGCCTGCATGTGACTGCCATGCCCTGTGCGTGCAGCCATTGCGTGGCTGGTGCGCGCGGCCGCAAGCAGCAGCAACACAAGCAGCGCAACACAGCACCAGCACGCTGCCATGTACGTGCGTGTGTGTGTGCTGTGTTGCGTGCACTTGGGGCTGCTGTGGCGCGGTGATGCGGGGCACGAGCACATGGTGCATCGTTTGAACTTGGTGCATGCATTATGTAATTAGGGGTATGCATAGACGTTGCTCGCAAAGCAATGTAGTGCAATGAATTCGTTCAACATGGCCATCAAGGGCCACGTTTTTTATGTGTGAAAGTTCGCTGATGTAGGCGGTGTAACACATAGCGACATCGGGCCACTCCCACGTTCATTGAGCATCTAACGGTTGTGCGAAACGTGAGCACTCTTTGTCTTAGTCCTAGGCACTAAGACACTTTGGACTACGTATTTTTGCTTAAAAATTGTCGTTTTAATTATTTTATTAATCTAATTTGTTTCAATTATTTTAATATATTTTTTGGAGGCTAGGCCTCGGTTTTGAGCGGCATTGGCAAAATATATCTTGACAAATTTTGGGAATTACCGGCTTTACTAAGGAACTTTGAATCTCGATCTGAAACTATGCTTCTAGGGACTCCATGAAGACGAATAATCTCTTTGATGAACAAGTCTGCTACATGTTGAGCATCATCTGTTTTGTGCATTGGAATAAAATGCGCCATCTTTGAAAATCTATCAACCACAACCATAATTGCATCGTTTCTTCTTTGGGTTCGTGGATGTCCAACAATAAAATCCATGCTAACACTATCCCAAGGACAATAAGCCATTGGAAGAGGTGTGTATAAACCTTTAGAAAAAGAACTTTTTTCCTTTTGACAAGTAGCACACCTCGAGATCACACTTTGAACATCTTTAATCATCTTCGGCGAATAAAAATACTCACTAAGCATGTCGACCGTTTTGTGAACACCAAAGTGACTTGCAATTGCACCACTATGCACCTTCCTAATGAGTAATTCCCGTACACCACATTGTGGAATACAAAGTCTATTTCCTTGAAACAAAAATCCATCTTGAAGAACAAAGTTGCGCGAGGGATTCTTGTATTCTAGCGCCAAATTCGGGCAGGTTGCATATAAACCAAGTATGTGATCAAAGCCAATGATTCTAGCATCTACCATGGCTAGCAAATAAGCTCTTCTTGACAAAGCATCGGCAACAATGTTTGCTTTACCCTCGTTGTACTTCGAAGAAAAAGTGAAAGATTGTAGAAACTCAACCCATTTAGCATGTCTATAATTCAACTTTTGTTGCTCACGTATAAACTTCAATGCTTCATGATCTGAATGTAGCACAAAAGGTTTTGGTCTTAAGTAGTGAGACCAATGATCTAAAGCACGAACAATAGCATAAAACTCACGATCATAGTTAGAATAATTCAACTTTGCGCCACTTAGCTTCTCACTAAATATGAAATAGGCCGTTTTTCTTGAAGTAAAACCGCACCTATACCTGCTCCACTTGCATCACATTCAACTTCAAACAATTTATCAAAGTTTGGCAAAGCTAAAACCGGGGTATGAAACAATTTATCTTTGATAGTTTCAAAATCTTGTCGTGCCGCATTAGTCCACAAAAATTCCCCTTTCTTCATCAACTCCGTGAAAGGTGCCATAATGGTAGAGATGTTTTTAATGAACCTTTTATAGAATGATGCAAGACCATGAAAACTACGTGCTTCACGAATATTTCTAGGAGCTACCCAAGTAGAAATAGCAACTACTTTCTCGGGGTCTACTTCATTACCCTCTCCCAAAATAATATATCTAAAAAAGAAATACTAGTGACCATGAATGAGCATTTTTCAAGTTTACCATATAGTTGTTGTTCTCTCAAAGTATCTGATCGAGGGATTAGGTAATGTCGTTAGTCTACTAACCCTAATCAAATTAACAATTTATAATACCTAAACTACCCTAATACGAGTATAGGGGTAAGTAAAGGGTCGAACCCAAAAGGAATAAGTGTATCAATCTATGCTAATTAGACTACTAGGAAAGCTTGTGAGGTAAAGAGAGGTTCAATTAAACACTACTAAGAGCAAATAACTAAAACTAGGGAAAGTGGAATCCAATTACATCAATGCATTCAACAACATCAAACAATTAGATGAAAATGACCTCAATTAGGACGATTAACACATTTAACTCACTCTCGCGCAATTAAGCATGTTAATTATCCTACTAAACTAATTCACTCTCGTGCAACTAGCCTAGCAAAGGTATGGAAGAATTTAGACCCTCAAACAACTCACTTTCGCACAATTGATTGAAAGCACGATTAAGAACATAGAATCAATTAGCTAGAAAGATTCTAATCCATAAAAGCATCATCCATACACAATAATCAAGAGACAATTCCAAACTAAACACAATCAATCATTAAATTAATTAACATAACCTTCATCCATTTCCCTAGAACAAAACCTAAGCTAACATGGTGAACAAAAACAAGGAAAACAAGGTAAAATAATAATAAAAGCAAGAATCAACCACTAAACTAATTATTCTACTCAAATAAACAAATAAAAAAGCAAAAACAATAATAAATGAAAGCAATAAAGGTGAGAGAAAGTTAGGAAAACTCATTGAATTTATGAGAGGAAAAATCCACAAAATGTTTCTTCAAAATCCCAAAAACTCCATGAAAATTCCAAGCTTTCTCTCTCTAAACTACTCCTAACCCTAAGAGAGAGAAAATAAAGGCTAAAACTAATCTAATCTAATCTAGGGTAGAATTAAAAATGATGATTGAAAGTTGAGAGAAAATAACTCCAAAAGGGTATTTATATACAAGGCTAAATAAAATAAAATAAATAAAAGAAAACAAAATAAAGAAAATAAAATAAAACAAAAGAAAGAAAAAGGGAATAAAAATAAAATGAAATTAAAAGAAAATAAAAAAACCCCAAAATCCCCCCAAATTTCCCTCAGACCCCACGATCTCCTTCATTTCGAAATTTCAGCTGCTTCAATATTGGGATGTAATCCCCTGCTTCACGCCACCAAACTCCATCATCAATCATCACGCAACCATCATCACCACCATCGCAAGCATCATCATCATCTAGCATCAATTTGTGGCTATCCGATTCTCATTAAAATCACGTGAAAAGCTCGTGATTGACCCACGATTGCGCGCCCGCACAAAAGACGCACACAGGTCGCGCAAAGCTTCTGCCTCGAATCTAAATTTGGACTCCAATTGTGTGCGCTTTCTGACAGGGCTGCGCGGCCGCGAATTGGGGCTTGAGATGGTATGAGTTGCGCGGCTATGAGGTAAGTAAATTTGTGGTGATTTGGGTGGTTATTGTTGGTTTAATTGGTTGTTGTGGGGGCGGGTTAGAGGTGGTAATTGCTGGCGGTTTGGTGGTGTTGGTTGGGAGGTGACGGTGGTGCAGGGGTTGATGCTGTTGATGTTGGTTGCGTTGTTGGTGTTATTGTGGGGTTGCTTGCGTGAAGAGCAGGGGAGTGGTGGAGGTTGGTGGTGGTTTCGGTGGTTGTGACTCGAATTGGGAGTTGGCTGGGCTGGTGATGTTGTTGTGGAGTGCGTGAATTGTTAGGTGGGTGGGTGGAAATTGGTGTGATTGGAGGTGCTGGGAGGTGGCTGGTGTAGTGCTGTGGTGGTGTTGTGTTGGTGGGTGGAGGTTGCTGTGAGGGCTGGTGGTGAATAGGGAGAGCAGGGAGCAGGGGAGAAGGAGAGTTGGAGCAGGGGAGTTGTGTGGTGGAGGTTAAGGGATGGTGTGGTGATGGTTAAGCTGGCAGCAGGGGTGTTGCTTGGAAGCTTTTGAATTGTGCTCGAACCTTGGACCCCGAACACAAACTTGACTTTGAAACCCGGAACACCTACAACCAAAAACAACACGAGAGGAAATCGGAAGATAAAATAAAATAAGATAAATAAAGTAAAATAAAATAAGATAAATAAAGTAAAATAAAATAAAATAAAATAAAATGCTAAAACTAAAGAAATAATAAAATTAAATGAAATAAAATAAAATAAAATACGAAACTAAAATAAATAAGAAAATGAAATAAAAAGAGAAATTATTAAAAATAAAAACTAACGACTTAAACTACAAACATTAAAAGAAAGAAAGATAAAATAAAACACGAAAATAAACTAAAAACTATAGAAAATTACAAAAATACTCAAAATAAAGATAAAAGACGAGAATAAGTAAATAAAAGAAATAAAGGATAAAAAGGGTAAAATTATTGGAAAATAAGCCGGAATACGACTCAATAAACACCCTAAAAGTGACATAAAAGTCACTTATCAGTATCAAATAATTTTCTAAGATGAGAAATATGCTCAATTTTGTCTTTACTATAGACCAATATATCATCAAGATAAACGACAATGAATTTATTTAAGAAGGGTCGGAGTACCTCGTTCATGAGCCTTATTAAAGATCTAGGCGCGTTGCATAGACCGAAAGGCATGACCATCCACTCGTATATGCCTTGTTTAGTCTTGAAAGCCGTCTTCCACTCAAATCCTTCTCGAATCCTTATTTGATAATATCAACTTCTAAGATCAATCTTGGAAAATATTGTAGAACCATGTAACTCATCAAGCATGTCTTCTAATCTAGGCATGGGAAAACGATACTTGATAGTAATATTGTTAACTGCTCTTGAATCAATACACATTCTCCATGTACTATCTTTCTTTGGAACTAATAAAGCCAGAGCCGCACAAGGGCTCATGCTTTCACGAATATAGCCTCTTTCCATTAATTCTTCGATTTGCCTTTGAAGCTCTTGGGAAGTCGTAGGATCACACCTATATGCGAGCTTATTAGGTAGAGGAGCTCCGGGAATAAGATCAATAGCGTGCTCTATTCCACGCAAAGGGGGTAAACCCTTAGGTAACTCATCCGGGAAAACATCCTTGAATTCTTCTAGTAATTCCCCTACATATTTATCCGTAGAAGAACTAGTGTGTTGCATTTCTTTTACTACCTAAGCAAAAACCATAGCTCCCTCCTCAACTTCTTTTTCAAGTTTCCTAGCATTCACGAACAAAGTGGAGCCGTGTTTCCCTTTTTCCTTTTCTTTAGTATGGCTTGGAATAGGAGATAAAGGAAGAAGTTTGATCCTCTTGTTTCCCACCTTGACCGAATATGTGTTAGATACACCATCATGTGTAACTTGTCGATCGAATTTCCATGGTCTACCTAAGAGAAGGTGACAAGCACTCATAGGAATAACATCACATCATAACTCCTCTTTGTAATTGCCAATGGAAAAATTCACCAAAGCTTGCTTCTTCACTTGGAGTCCTTTTGAATCATCAAGCCAACTCAACTTGTATGGTTTTGCATGTGGTCTTGTAGGAAGTTGGAGTTTAGCAACCATCTCTGTAGAAGCTACATTAGTACACGAACCACTATCCACAATCACTCTACATGAAGTATCACCTACTTTGCAACGAGTATGAAACAAACTCTCACGTTGAGAGTTATTGAGCGTAGCCTCGGCATGAAGGATCTTCCTTACTACAAGACAATTATCGTCACTCTCGGGAAAAGCCTCATCCTCTTCTTGTTCATTAGTGTGCTCTTCCTTAGTTGCGGACTCTTCATCTTCACATTCAAAGGATATATGTTCCTCCTCCTCTTCCATTTCTCTATATTGGTTTAATGTAAGAGCCTTCTTTGTAGGACATTGATCGGATCTATGACCTTTTCCTTGACACTTGAAACACCTAATTCGATTTTCAAATTCCTATTTGGACACCTTGACGGCCTTCTTGTCTCCACTCTTAGAACTTTCTCCTTTGTACTCGCTAGAACTAGTCTTGAATGCTTTATAGAATGTTTTGTTTGCCTCGAACCCCTGTGAATTCTTGTTACTAGAACTCTTTACGCCAATGTCCTTCTTATCTTCAAGCTAATGACTTTCAATCTTCAAAGCTAGCTTGCATACATCATTGAATGACTCATCGGCACTCAACTCAATTTTCCTAGCAATAGGAAGATTAAGACCTTTGAGGAATCTAGCAATTCGCAATGGTTCTTTCTCCTCCAAATTACAAAGAGAGGTTAGTTTATCAAATTCAACAATATATTCATTAACACTCTTAGTACCTTGTGACAACAAAGTGAGTCGAATGTATAGGGTTTGTTCGAAATCATGTGGAAGGTATTTAGAGCTCATCTTCTTCTTCAACACCGTCCATGTCTTGATTTTCTCCTTCTCTGCTCTAGCACGTCGAGCCTTTAAGTTATCGAACCAAATTCCCGCATTCTTAGTGAGTCAAATATAAGCAATTTTGAAACGTTTAACATCATCAAACCCTTATAATCTGAAATTTTCTCCAATTGTCTCGCCCACTCAACAAAATCTTAGGGGCTTCCTAGACCTGTGAAATCATTAAGTTTGATTCCTCTATCATCGATCTTGTGTTTGCTATGATGATTATCATCATCACTACCAGAAGCATCGCTGTCACTATCATGTTTTTTCTTCTTTTTATTACCTTGGAGTAACTTAGCAAAAGCCTCAAACCTTGCATCATTGCAGTCAGTCATCTTTTCTTCCATAATCTCAAGTTTCTCTTGAAACATATCAGCCAACTTTTTTTAAAGCCTCATCTACCATGATTTATATGAAAAATACGTGCACAAAACAAAGCAAAAATCGCAACACAACTTGGAATAAATTTCCACACAAACAGCAATAACTATCAAGTCGGACTGAAACTGACAGAGTTGCTGGAAAACCGTTCAGTTTAATAGAAAACTAACTTTGAAAATTCTGAAATTTTTCAGGAAGAAAGTAGACAAAATTTTACCAAAATTAAAAAAAGAATCACCTTAAAAGACCTCTTAAAGATGGAGAACGAGCCCTCTGAAGTTGACAAAAAAGCTAATCCTCCGAGAACAAGTGCGACTTGAACGAGTTGTAGATCAATCAAACCTTTGAAGCTCTGATACCAATTTGATGTGGATTTAAATCCTTTAAACTTATAAAGAATCTAAATATCACAATTAGAACCAATTATCAGAACTTGATAGGAAATTCGAACAATTTGAAGAACAACGAACCGGATATGACTTGTAATTCGACCACTCCTGGAACGAATTCAAGACTACTCAAATTACTTAGACTACTCCTAGAACTAAGTATTTTGATGAACAAGACTTAGACTACTCCTATAACTAAGTATTGAAAGTTCTAATTATCAAAACAACTCCTTGAATTGAAAACTAGCAAAAGATTTGTAAGCAATTAAGCAAAACAAAGCTATAAAACTTGTATTGAATTTTTCTGGTTGTGTGTGGAAGAAAGACCACGACCAACCTCTATTTATAAGCTACAATAAAGAATAAACCTTGGGCTCCAAGAATAGACCTTGGGCTACAAGCATAAACCTTGGGCTCCAAGCATAAACCTATTAGAAGTAGGAAACTTCCCTTAGCTGGGTCTCCAAGTAAGAAACTAATTAAGATACTTCCTACCAACTTAGGAATTGTGATTCAACTAAAATACAAGAAAAAAAAGAAAAATTAAGGTGCTTACACTAAGAAAAACCCTCTCAAGTGAAAGGTAAAAACTTAGAAGCAAAACCTTAGAAAAACTAAAGTATTAATTTCCTTCTTCCTTGATAATCAAACAAGTGACCCATCCTTGACTTTTCCCTCCAAGTTCGAACCCTATTGGACTCAAAATTAATGTAATTGGATCTTCAAAAGAATTTCCCTCTTGATTCATATCACATAGGAGCTAGTGTTAGCTTAATGCCATATTCGGTTTATAAAAGACTTGAGTTAGGAGAACTTATGCCTTCTAAGATTACCTTGCAATTGGCTGATAGGTCAATTAAGATTCCCAAGGGGAAGGTGGAGGATGTTCATTTGAGAGCAGGGAAGTTTGTAATTCCGGTAGATTTGGTGGTGCTTGAAATGGATGAAGACGCTATCATTCCCATTATTCTTGGTAGACCTATTCTTGCTACCTCGGGTGCTATGACTGGTGTTAAGAGTGCAAAGATTTCACTCAAGGTAGGAGAAGAGGTTATTGGATTTGACTTGAATGAAAGCACGAAATATCCATGTTCATCTTTAGAAAATTGCATGTTGATTGATTCTCTTGATTTTGTTGTATTTTCCATGCATGAGAACTTTCTCAATTCTAATGATCCTCTTGAGAATGTCTTGTTGAATAAGGATAAGATATAACCTCTTATCAAGGTAGTGACAATGTATGAGGATTTGCTTAATGGAGGCGTTAAGGAAGTGGATGAGAATATATGCATGAGTTGCTCAAGCCAAGAAGCTTTGCAAGCTGCCATTACAAAGGAAGATAAAAGTGTACCATTGGTTGATCTCAAACCTCTTCCATCACAACTTCGGTATGAATTTTTGGGACCAAACTCTACTTTCCCTGTGATTGTTAGCTCTTCTTTGAGTGAGCACCAAGCACAAAAGTTATGTGATGTCTTGAGGAGGCATCAAGGTGCTTTGGGATATACCATTGATGACCTCAAAGGTATAAGCCCTGCTTTGTGTACACATCACATAACTCTTGAGGAGGGTATTCTACCTTATATTGAGAGGAAATGAAAGATACATCCCTAAATGGGAGAGGTAGTGAAGAATGAGATCTTTAAACTTTTAGATGCGGGAATTATATTTCCCATTTCTAATTCTAGGTGGGTTTCTCCCGTTCACGTTGTTGACGTGGGGAAAACTAGGTCGTTAAACTAATCGTCCCTACGGTCAAACAAATTTATAATCACTCAACTACCTAAATACAAGTATAGAGGTAAGTCAAGGGTCGAACCACTAGGAACGGTTATGTTCAAGTATTTCTAATTATTGCACCTAAGCTAGGTCGAAAACGAAGGTAAGAGAGAATACTAACAACTAACAAATTAAGTAACCAAGGAAATAAAACACTAGGAATGGGGATCAACAAGTAATCATGTCAATTACAACAACTTGGAAGAGTATGCCAATCAAAGGTTGTGAGGACTAATGAAAAGAGCAATCAATTGGAATCAAAGAGCTATCTCCTAATTGTTAAGCAAGGGTTCACTATGAATAACAAATCAAGAGAATCACAATCAAAACCAATAGACTATTGCAATCCCTAAATCAATTGTTCGTGTTATTAGCAATTACAATGCAATCTAGCATAATTCTCAAGGCCTAATTGAATTACACACATGCAAACCTTCATTAATCACTTTAATCTCAACAATTAATCACAGAATTCCAAAATTAATCACAATTAATCAATCATACAAGTTTCACCCAATTCCTAGCCAACAATTTCTCAAACAACATCATCAAATCAACTATCAACTATAGAGAACAAGAATTAACAAAATATCAAGAACAATTACTCTAATCAAACATCAAATATCAAAATCAAACCAAACAAACATCAAATTAAACAAAGCAATTGAATGAGACAGATTTTAGAAATGCTCATTGATAATTAAGAAGATCTCCAACACAATTGTCACACTTGCATCTTCAATCTCTCAATCACCATTGAAATTCCTTACTTTCTCTCTCTAAAACTACTCCTAATTTAGCCTAATCTAGAGAGAGAAGTTCTCAACCTAAGAGAGAGAAAACTATTATAAAACTAAAGAATTACATGAATAAAGAATAAAGGAAACCAAAAACTATATAAACAAAAGGAGAAAAGAAGCTTAAAATCGTAAAAGACCCAGAAACCCTCGCTTGCGGAGAAATCGGCCGCGCCCGCGGAGGGGAACGAACACCCTGAAAGCCGCGCCCGCGGGGCCAAGGCCCGCGCCCTCAGGGAGCCCTCGAGACAACCGCGGGTGCTTACGGCCACAATACGGCAGTTTTGGAGCTGCAGCAATCCCGCGCCCGCGAGTATTGTAGCCCGCGCCCACGACAATTTTCCAGGACCAACTTCAGAAGGATGTAACTTCCGATATAAGAATTGTATGAAGGCGTGCGACCTATAATTGGAAATCTCTTCAAGTCTAGTTTCCGACCCAACTTGAATCACCCTATTCCGATCTGTAGAACTTGAGATATGACTAAAACAATGCATAAAGGTCCTATTTGATACTTTGCAATCCTTCGTTTTCCTTTGTTTCAAACTCAAATTCAATTCCGAAAAGTGCATATTGATCCTAGTGGATGCTGTTTTAAATTCCCGTGCATATAGCCCACGACGTACCTACAAAACAAGACAAAGAAACGGAGAAGCAAGAGAAATAGCCGAGAAATGAATAAAATGATAAGAAAACCATTTAAAGCATGCATTTCTCTAAATTAACACAAAAACACGCAAATCGAGCATTATTCTCTAAAAACACGACATAAACAACTACAAAGGAGCATAGAAATATAAAGAAAACATAGCCTAAAGGTGTCATAAATGGCACGGATAAAATTCCCCCAAGCTAAACTTTTGCTCGTCCTCGAGCAAAACAAAATCTAACCCAAGGGAAAAATGATGACATTATTTTAGCAACTAGAGAAGATGGGAATATACACTAACTCACTCTCGTAGGAATCACGGTCAATTTTAGCAACTAAAGACAAGCCATTTAAACCCCTAGATCGCCCTAGAGGACGAGTGATGCTCTCGTAAGGGTATCCTAAGAGTTTACCCATAACTCTAATAATAATACAAACAAGGCAAAGCATGTAAAAGAAAACAAAATACAAGAAAAGCAAACAAATGTTCATGAAAGGACTTTTGCAAATGTACAAGCACAATTGTAGGGAATAGTTTCAAGCCTTTAAAATCCCACTAGCTTGAACCCCACTGTGATCATACACTAAAGTACAGTGGCGTCCAAAAGGGAAGAAGATAAAGCAAAAGAGTCGCCAACAAATTTTTAAGGAACTTGTAAACCGTTCACGAGTGAAGGTTACACCCCTTAACGATCCAAGAGATCGTCAACTCCAAAGGTCATGAACCAAATAAGGGTTCGGGGATGATGGTACAAATCCAACCTAAAAGAGATTGAACCTTCCCTAATAATAGGCCTCTACTTTATTCTGCTCGTATTCATGTGCGCTTTTTAATTAACATACAATCAATAGGATTAACCCTAAACCTGTTTAATCTATGTTGGTTGAATTTAATGCACAAATACTATTATTGACGATCACTTGAATTTATAATCACAATTAACCTAACAAGATTATTAATTATCTTATTAAGCGTGATTGCAAATACCAATTCCTTTAAACATGCAATAAAGGTGATCAAGCAATAAAGAATAAATAATGTATCAAGCAACATAATAAATAATCAACATCATTAATAATAATAATATCAATCATAATTATAACAATCATGTTAAGGCATAGAAAGATCCTAGGCATGATACTAACAAGATTAATAACAAACCCTAACATGTCACTAAACAATAAAAATCAAATCTCTAGCCCTAACATGATACTAACAATCATAAATATTAGGAAGAGAATAAAAGGCATCGTAACAATCATATTTAATATTAAAATTACCCTAGACATGATACTAGAAATATCATAATAATAACGTAAACATGATATCTACATCATAATATCAATTAATCAATTAAAGCACTTAAAGTACTTACTTGGATGCCTCGTACCTCTTTCTAATAACACAATACACGCGTTAGTAACTTCAAGGAAAATAATAATCGAAACAATTAAATTAAATAATTGAAATAGAGATTTGGGACCAAACCCTCAGAAATTAAAACCTTTCACGTCTAGGGCAAAGGCAACTTCGAATATGGCTAGGTGTATCAAGATCTTGTGAATACGGAATTTTGAAAGAGAATTAAGAAAAGAGATGAATGAGATGAATGAATGATAGAGATGAATGATTAATGCTTGTTCATGAAAATTGATGATTGTTGATGAATGAATATTGTAAATCGTGATTGTTAGTGAATTGTTGTTGTTTTGAGAGAGTAGATCCTTGAAAACGGAGTTTTGGATACGATATTTATAGAGAAAATAATCCAAAAAAGATAATTTATCAAAACAGAGTCTGAAGACCACAAATCCACCTTGGCACCAGGACCAGTGGCTAGCGCCAGGCGCCAATGCTGGCGTCAGGCGCTAATCCTGTTTCCAGACGCCAAGGCCTGGGGTTGGACGCCAAACCAGATTTTAACGCGTTTTTGAAAATCTGATAATTTTACCGTAATGGAAGATAAAATAATATAATTTCAATCGAAAATGCTATTTGATCTGATTAAAACTCTGAAGAGATCTAATTGAATTAAGAATGACAAAACCTTCTAGAATGTTCTAGAAGACAAAAACCATTCCTAATTACATTAGGAATGATAAATTATATTAGGCCCTCCCCTAGATCATAGGGCCGTACTTAAAACTCAAACCGGGCCCAGTTTAGTAAATTGGCCATAAATTCCTCAATATTCATCGGAATTAGGCTTATAATATATCGTTGGAAAGGTCTTTGCAAGCCCCATTCGACTACACCATTATTGGACCCATATTATGGACCAACCAAACTGGATTGGCTGTTTTCTTAAAAATAAAGTTTTCAAAAACAGGGAGAAGAGAAAATAAAACTTTCCGCAACACTAGACCTTTCCACACTTTCGTTTCATTCGATTATGATTCGACGTGAAAGGCACTCATCACTGGGTTTGGTTTTGGGGAGACACAAATGGGTGTCTACAACAATGAATGCAAATCTTTCTAAACAAGTAAGGGAGTGCACGCTATAAGATACCAAAGGTTGTTTGAAACATAAAAATGCTAAGCATAGGAACTAGTTATCACACTCCACTTTCATCCCAAACGGTCTTACCGCGTTCCCCGTACTAATCTCATATCTCCCCATAGTGAGCATCTCATAGATTCCGCGAAGGAACCGGAAAAAGATCAAAATTTTGGGCTACTCGACATCTTGACTTCGCATCCCCTTTCCCTAGGCAATGACCCATGATTCCCTCCCCCGAATAGTGACTCAACTTTCTAGGTCGAAAGGTCTTTCCCCAAGGTTGTAACATAAGGCATAAAGGGTGAAGGTAGGCTAAAATTTAAAATTTGGAGGTTTTCCTAAAAAGTGAAGCAAAAGGGTGATCAATCCTTAACAACACGATCAAGAATCACCAAGCAAAAGCAACACCCCCAAGCTTATTTGAAGCTATACTCACAAGAAATATATACAAAAAGCGTAAACGCTTCTCCCTAAAGCTTAAATGAAGCATTGTCCTCAATGCTTAGAAGGAGAAAATAATACATCAAAATATTTTTAAATTTTCACTTTTTTTCAAATTTTTTTACTTTCTTTTTTGTTTTTACTTAAACTTGCAATGTCCTCGCCTTTTTCTAAATTCGGACGGCTTTTTCTATAAAGGAATTTATTAGTCCATGCCTTTTATGATTAAGGACGGCTTTTACTCAAACACTTGCCATTATTCACAAAGAAGACTTAATCACAAACTAGCACTCATAAAAACCAAATTTCCAACTTATCCACCACAAAATCCATCATACGTGATCAATTTGCTTCACAAAAAACCAAGAATAGAAAGAAAATGAAACAAAAGGCAAAAGAACTAAAGATGTGGCTTGAAAAGAAGGTATAAGGCTCAAATGGTTGCAAGAAGGCAAATGGAAACCCAAAAACAAATATGAATCAAACAAACCTAAAAATGAAAAATACCACCCCGAAAAAGGTGCCTTTGTCATCCCTAGATAGCTCGGTCTCGGGTTTAAGAATCATACATCATGTTTTATAGATTAGGCTAGCAAAGTCAAGGACCCCATGCCGCTCATGCAAGAATATGATGAAAGCTTGAACAAATATAAATCTCACATGGTGGTAGCAAAAACTCACTAAGGTTGTCGAATCGAAGATAGGGAGCAACTACCAACATGCCACAAACAAGTAGAATCCGGTTTTATGACCCCCCTAGTTCTAGACAACTACCTTAGCATGCTTTATCCTAGAATCAACCAAACGTATCTCAAACCGTGCACACCACTACCATCTAGGAAGAAAAGCATTCAAGTATACAAGTCCAAATGTTATTATGTCCAAAGCAATAACAAAACAAAACATAATGCAATTTTGCCTTGATAGAAACAAAAATCTTTTTGGAGTTTTTTTCAAAATATGAGAACATGGAAAAGCATATACAAAGGTGCATGACATATATGAATCAACATTCCACCAAACATAATAGAATACCCTCCCCCAAGCTTGAATGAGACAACATGCTCAAACATAAATCAAATATTCCACGGGAGGGGAAAAACAAGGAGGTTAATCCAATCAAACCAACATATGTCCAACAAGTCATCATCCACTAGAGAAAGAGCAAGGAAGGATATTACCAGATATTAGGTGGGTGTAAATACCCGCAAATGACCCAATTTTAACCTTTCAAAGCTAACAACCTCTAATATTGAATCTTGCCTTCTATATGTTAGCAAATGTGGTGCCAATCTTCCTTGATTCTTGATCCAAATATAAGCACCATAGTATATCAAGTCTTGTACCTAGCAAAAGGAACACAAACATTTCCATGAGATAAAATATATTCTAAAAAGAGAAGAAAATGAAAGCAATAAAACACGAGTTACTTCCCGAGAAAGGCTTGCTTAAGGTCCAAGCTTGACCGCTCTAGAAAATTATAATTCAACGCGCGCAAGAGCTTGTCAAATGCACTACTACACATTTCATAGGAGAGAAGGTAGGCAAATGACGCGAAGAGTACGTGCAACAAGGATAGTGCACGCAAATGTGAAGAGAGATGCCAATAAAAGGAAGAGGAAGAATCAAAAGAAAATTCAACAAAATATGAAGAAAAAGAAAAAGAAGAACAAGAAGAAAAAGAAGGCAAACTCTCCTCAAAATATTTTTGGGTGGCAACATCACCCTTTTCCTCAATTTGGGACGAATGAGCTTCATTCAAATCATCATATACAAGAGGGTCCCCAATAGGCTCATTGACAAAAAAAGGGAGGGAAATAAGAGTGTAAGGGATATGGTTGAATCTTCTTGAAGAAGGGGTATGAGAAAAGAGAAAAGGGGCTATTGTCTCACAAATGAACTTGTCTCACCACCATGCCTCAAATCACCAATAAGAGCATGGAAATCAATTATAAAGTCCTCAAAAGAAGAACACTCATGATATCCATCTCCCTCAAACATCCAACCTCCAAGAAGAACAACATAATCCCCTCCACAACAACTATGAACAACAACTCCCTTAACAACTTTAAAGCCCAAGGTCTCAAAACCATGCATGAATGGATGCAAATTCATTTCAAACTCGTCTCTCTCCCATAAAGCATCCTTAATGAACTCATTCAAAAGGCTATGGGTTTTCTTTTGACTCTCAAAGTATGCATTGGTCATAACCTCAATCGAGTAGAAATACTCATGGATAGAAGAGTCACAAAAATGCACATGAGACTCATCAACATGGGAAAGAGGGTTAGAAATTTCAATATCAACACTCTCTTCATTCTCAACTCCTTCACCATCACTCAAATGCTCACCAATGGGATCCTCACACTCTCTTGGTTGCTCAAAATCATCATCATCATCCTCAACACACACATTAAATTGGGATTTATCACAAACAAGCATCAAGGATGATAAATGGCTTTCTAACTCTTATCCTCTTCTCTTTTCCTCCTCAATACGCTCCTCATTCTTTTTCATTATCTCTAATTGACCTCTTATAGAATTAAGAATCATCTCCTTACTAGGCCCAAACTTATTATCAAGCTCAATGCGCCTAATTTGAGACTCAAATGTATCAACAAGAGATTCAAAAGATGTAGAAGGTTGAGGCTCAACAAGAGAAGAAGAAATACAACCAATATTGGAAGAATCAACATTAAGATCATGAGCATATAAATCACATTGGGGAGTGGGGGAACAATTTATAACATGAGATTCATCATTAAGGGAATGAAGCACATCACAAGAAGGCATGGTAAATAATGAAGAATATTGAAACACACCATTAGCATCAACTTGAGCTTACACTTCATTATCATGAACAAAAGGAGAAATAAAGTAAAAATCATGTGTTCTAGGTTCACTTAAAGGCTCATGTGACAAATCATGGGAATTCATGCTAATATTAGAAGAATCAAGACATTGCATATCAATATTAGACTCATGATTACCCCTATCATAAACATCCCTAGCAAACCAAACATAAAAATCCCAAGCATCATCAATTGACAATGCTCTAAATTCACCATTATGCATACATTCAACATCATCCCTAGTTTGCTCATTCAAACCAAAATAACAAATCTCACAAGCCTCCCAAAGGCTACAATTAACAATTACAATCAAGAAATCCCTCTAGTCTATTAAAATATTCACAAAAAGGCTCATTGTCAAATTGAGGAAATGAGAGACATGCCATTTTTTTTACAAAGCAAACAAAAATTAAATAAAAGAAAATTAAAAACAAAGACCTAGATTCAAGCAATCAAAAACACTCAAACAAAGACACCGTTCCCCGGCAACGGCGCCATTTTGACGTGGGGAAAACTAGGTCATTAAACTAATCCTCCCTACGGTCAAACAAATTTATAATCACTCAACTACCTAAATACAAGTATAGAGGTAAGTCAAGGGTCGAACCAATAGGAACGGTTATGTTCAAGTATTTCTAATTATTGCGCCTAAGCTAGGTCGAAAACAAAGGTAAGAGAGAATACTAACAACTAACAAAACAAGTAACCAAGGAAATAAAACACTAGGAATGGGGATCAACAAGTAAACATGTCAATTACAACAACTTGGAAGAGTATGCCAATCAAAGGTTGTGAGGACTAATGAAAAGAGCAATCAATTGGAATCAAAGAGCTATCTCCTAATTGTTAAGTTAGGGTTCACTATGAATAACAAATCAAGAGAATCACAATCAAAACCAATAGACAATTGCAATTCCTAAATTAATTGTTCGTGTCATCAGCAATTACAATGCAATCTAGCATAATTTTTCAGGCCTAATTGAATTACACACATGCAAACCTTCATTAATCACTTTAATCCCAACAATTAATCAACACAATTCCAAAATTAATCACAATTAATCAATCATACAAGTTTTATCCAATTCCTAGCCAACAATTACTCAAACAACATAATCAAATCAACTATCAACTATAGAGAACAAGAATCAACAAAATATCAAGAACAATTACTCTAGTAAAACATCAAATATCAAAATCAAACCAAACAAACATCAAATTAAACAAAGCGATTGAATGAGATAGAGTTTAGAAACGCTATTGATAATTAAGAAGATCTCCAACATAATTGTCACACTTGCATCTTCAATCTCTCAATCACCATTGAAATTCCTCACTTTCTCTCTCTAAAACTACTCCTAATCTAGCCTAATCTAGCCTAATCTAGAGAGAGAAGCTCTCAACCTAAAAGAGAAAAAACTATTCTAAAACTAAAGAATTACATGAATGAAGAATAAAGGAAACCTAAAACTATATAAACAAAAGGAGAAAAGAAGCTTAAAATCGTAAAAGACCCAGAAACCCGCGCCCGCGGAGGGGAACGGACACCCCGACAAGCCCGCCCGCGGTCGAAGCCAGCGCCCGCATGGCTAAGGCCCGCGCCCTCGGGGAGCCCTCGGGACAACCGCGGGTGCTTACTGCCCAAATACGGCAGTTTTGGAGCTGCAGCAACCCCGCGCCCGCGGGTACTATAGCCCGCGCCCGTGGCAGTTTTTCAGGGCCAACTTCAGAAGGCTGTAACTTCTGATCTAAGAATTGTATGAAGTCGTGCAACTTATCATTGGAAATCTCTTCAAGTCTAGTTTCCAACCCAACTTGAATCACCCTATTCCGATCTGTAGAACTTGAGATATGACTAAAACAATGCACAAAGGTCCTATTTGATACTTTGCAATCCTTCGTTTTCCTTTGTTTCAAACTCAAATTCAATTCCGAAAAGTGTATATTGATCCTAGTGGGTGCTATTTTCAATTCCCATGCATATAGCCCGCGACGTACCTACAAAACAAGATAAAGAAACGGAGAAGTAAGAGAAATAGCCGAGAAATGAATAAAATGATAAGAAAACCATTAAAAGCATGCATTTCTCTAAACTAACACAAAAACACGCGAATCGAGCATTATTCTCTAAAAACACGACATAAAAGACTACAAAGGAGCACAGAAATATAAAGAAAACATAGCCTAAAGGTGCCATAAATGGCACGGATCAGTTGTCCCAAAGAAGGGAGGTATGACCGACGTTGAGAATGAGAAAGGTGAGCTCATTCCAACGAGGACGGTCATGGGATGGAGAATGCTTATAGACTATAGACGTCTAAAAACATCCACAAAGAAAGATCATTTCCCCATTCCTTTCATTGATCAAATGCTTGAAAGACTATTAGGACACAAGTACTATTGTTTTCCTGATGGTTATTCGGGATTTTTCCAAATTCCTATTCATCCCGATGACCAAGAGAAAAATATTTTTACTTGTCCCTATGGTACCTTTACGTATAGGAGAATGTCATTTGGCCTTTGCAATGCTACCGACACTTTCCAACGGTGTATGATGAGTATTTTTGGAGACATGTTGGAAGAGTAGATGGAGGTGTTTATGAATGATTTTTCGTAGGTGGGGTTTCCTTTGAGGCTTTCCTTGAAAATCTTGAAAAGTGTTTGGCAAGAGGTGAGAAAATAAACTTGGTGTTGAATTGGGAAAAATGTCATTTCATGGTTGAAAAAGGAATATTCTTGGGCACAAACTTTCTCACCAAGGCATAGAGGTGGACAAGGAAAAGATTGAGGTTATTGAAAAACTACCACCTCCGGTCAATGTTAAAGGTGTGAGATCATTTTTTGGCCATGCCGAATCCTATAGAAGATTTATCAAAGACTTTTCCCTCATTGTAAAGCCCCTTCTTCAAAAAGATGCCAAGTTTGTATTTGATGACAAGTGTTTGGAGGCATTCAATAAGTTGAAGAAGGCTCTAATCTCTACTCCTATTGTTCAAGCACCAAGATGGGATTTACCATTTGAGTTGATGTGTGATGCTAGTGATTCGGAAATAGGAGGTGTCTTGGGTCAAAGAGTTGACAAGAAGCTTCATGCGATCTATTATATCTCCAAGACTCTTAATGGAGCTCAACAGAATTACACTACAACGGAGAAGGAATTCTTGGCTATAGTTCATGCTTTTGAGAAGTTTTGTTGTTATCTATTGGGTTCCATAATCATAGTCTTCACGGATCATGTGGCTCTCAAATATCTTTTTTCCAAGAAAGAGCCCAAGCCAAGGTTGATCCGGTGGGTTCTTGAGCTCCAAACCTTCGACATTGAGATTAGGGATAAAAGAGGAGCGGAGAATGTTGTGGCGGACCATCTTTTTCGTTTAGATGATTTTTAAATTCATGATGATGGTTCTCCAATTGAGGACAAAATGCTGGATAATTTCTTATATGCTATTGAAGCAAAGGAGCTCCCGTGGTTTGCCGATTTGGTGAATTTCCTTGCTTGTGGGGAGTTTTTTCCTTCTTTTTCTAAGAATCAAATAAAGAAGCTTAAGAGAGAGGCAAGGCGTTATTTTTGGGATGATCCCATCTTATACAAGCGAGGGGTAGATAGCTTACTTAGACGATGTGTGCCAAATGAAGAGGTACCTAGTGTTTTGAAAATGTGCCACTTAGATCCAAGCGGAGGCCACATGGGTGTTTCTAAGACCGCCACTAAGGTCCTTCAATGCAGTTTGTGGTGGCCACATCTCTTTAGGGACTCATGAGGCTTTGTGAATTCATGTGATCAATGTCAAAGAGTTGGGAACATCTTAAAGAGAAACGAAATGCCTCAACAACCCATACTAGAGTTGGAGGTATTTGATGTATGGGGTATTGACTTCATGGGGCCATTTCCTTTATCTTTCAAAAATCAATTTATCCTTGTGGAGGTCGACTACGTGTCTATGTGGGTCAAAGCCATTGCCTCCCCAACTAATGACCACAAGGTTGTTAAGAAGTTGTTTAAGAAAATAATCTTTCCAAGATTTGGGGTGCCGAAGGCGGTGATAAGCGAAAACGGTTCTCATTTCATTCACCATGCTTTTCAAAACATGTTAAGGAAGCATGAAGTCCATCAAAGATTTGTCCTCCCATATCATGCACAATCGATCGGTCAAGCGGAAGTCTAAAATCGTCAAATCAAACTCATACTTGAAAAGACGGTTGTGAGTAATCGAAAAGATTGGTCGGAGAAATTGGATGATGCTCTTTGGTCCTATCAAACGGCTTTCAAGACCCCCATAGGTACCACTCCATACCGCTTTGTATATGGCAAGTCATGCCATCTCCCGGTTGAGATTGAACACCGTGCTTTGTTGGCAATCAAGAACATAAATTTTGATTTAGCAAGTGCAAGAGTGGTTGGACCTTCATGAGCTAGATGAGCTTCGACTTGATGCTTATAATTGTGCTAGTGTGTACAAGGCTCGTTCCAAGGAAACACATGACATACTTATTGAGAATAAAGATTTTTGTGTTGGTGATAAAGTTCTTCTCTACAATTCAAAAATGAAGTTGTTTCCCGGAAAGCTTATGTCAAGATGGAGCGGTCCCTATTTGGTTAAATGTGTCTTTCCAAGTGGTGTTGTGGAAATTTCGAGGATGGATTCCTCTTCTTCATTTAAAGTCAAAGGCCATCACCTCAAGAAGTATTTTGATGGTCCATTTGTTGGCCTTGCTCACTCTTTGCTTCTCCGAAAACCACCTTGAATGGGTGGTAATCGTTGAGCTAACGACGTTAAACAAAAGCGCTGACGGGAGGCAACCCGAATTCTAAACCTCTCTTCTCATTTCTTTTCTTTCTTTTATTTTTGTTGCTATTTTTTGTTTTTACTATTTTTCTTGTTTTTATCCATTTTGTAGGTTTTTTTTTCATCATCAACTACGAATATAGGGTGAATGATGAGAAGAGTGCAAGAAGAAGAGTTTTTGATGCAGAGGAGAGGGCACCCCGCGGGCATGGAGAGGCCGTGGAGGTTATGTGCTTTAAAATGCAACTTTTACTTAAATTTGACCAGGAACTCTCCGCGGGTGCCCCGTAGGCTACCCGCGGGCGCGGGCTTAGGGGAGAGGACGCAGGTCCCCTGGAGAGGGCGCGAACCTCGTTAAAGCTTATTTTGAAGAAATTTCTAAGTTGGCAGCCGCGGGCTACCCGCAATCTTCCCGTGGGCGCGGCCTTGCTACATCGGGCGCGGGTGCGCAAAATATGGAGCGCCCGCGGACTCTTTATGCAGATAATTTTGTAAAATTTTTCCAAGAACTTGCCGCGGGCTACCCGCGGGCACGGCAAAAGTCCCGCGGGCGCGACATTATCGAGCGCGGGCGCGACGTGCTGGGGGTATTTCACTCGGTCATATCTCCTTTTCTTTTTCCTCTCTTATTTTCCCCTTTCACTCATCTATAACTCTCTTTCTCCCTCTTCTTTCCTCTTAAACCATAACCCCCAATTCTTAATTTTCACATCAAATTACTTAATTTCACTCAAATTTTTATTTTAATCTGTCACTTTTCTCCGTTGTCATCAAGTTTGGAGCATTTTTCTCGTGATTTTTCGGGAAAATACGGGTTTTTAAAGCATTTTCAAATTTGCTTGGTCTTTAGCCCATTTTTGGTGTTCTAGTTCTTCATTGAGTCTACAACTTTGGTATACTCCTAATCCTTGCTATGTTTTGTTGATTTATATTGATTTTATGCATTGATTTTGGTATACTTTGTTCTAGAATGCATGCGATGATTTTGGATAATTTATTTGTTGATTTTGTAATTGTTTTGTGTACATTGGGTTTACTTTTGATATCAATTGTTAATTGTGTTGGTTGTTGTTTGTATTTTGGTTGTTTTTTTGTTTGAAACAGGTACCTTGTAGTATTGGGGTGTTGTGTAGTTGTGAGGAGTATTGGTATTGTGAAGTTGTTGGTGTGATATCTTTTGTGCTATTTGGTGTTTTTTATTTGGTTATCATGATTTATTAAGAAAAGGCAAGCCTAGCAAGAAGCATTCACATCAATTTTTAATTCCACTCCTTTTACACGCGGCCTCTTATGATGAATTTTTGTGGTGGCAAACCATTACTCATAAAAGAACTTTTAATTCCAAGAAATCACTTGCTAGTGAAATCATTCATCCGGCTCCTGGGATTCTTCATAGGATCCTTGGTTATACGGTTTTCAACAACCAAGATCATGGTAAGCTCTTAAGAGAGGAGATCATGGTTCTATGGTTGGCCACCAAGTCGGATCTTGGGCCATGAGTTAATTTTGGATATATTTTCATGAAGTGTTGCCGGCAAATTATTAATGGGGTTAAAATCGGTGAAACTCATTGTGGAGGGATGGTGACAATGTTGGTATATCATTTCAAGCAAGACGGGTTCTTAAGGTCTTGCACTCCGGTTGGAGGGAGTGAAGACGCGTTACTAAATCTGAAGCAACTTGGCACTCTTCGCTTCTTTAATAGTATGAGGAAAGCCGATATTTTTTCTTGGCTAGTGAGAAATGAACACCATGGCTTGCTCCCGAACCCGACTGCCACTTCTATTGACCGGGAAGGTAGGAATATTTGGATTCCTCCTAGGGATAAAGGGCAAGTGGTGGTGGATATAGAGGAGGATGAGGATGTCAATGATGATGATGATGGTGATGATGTTGATGGTGAAGGTGATGAAGAACAGCAACAACAACAACAACAACTTAAAGGTAGATGACAACATAGACAACATCAAAACTACCAACAAGATCCCTACCTTAGGGAAATGACGACAATGAGAGAACAAATGAAGCGCATTAAATTAAGCATGCAAGGTATGTTTGCCGGTAACCAAAACTTGTCTTTTAAAAATAGCGCCCTATATGATGTTAGTGTACGTCAGGGGGAGGTCACTCCTGCGGTTAACTACCCCTATGAGCCGGCCCAACTAGGGCCCGTGCCATCATGGGGGAGTGATAACCGCCCGACGTACCCTTATTGGCAAGGGGTTTCGATCCTCGATGTTCCTAAGCGTGATTTCTCTTACGAGTCAGGTCACTATGACTACCGGATTTCCGGGGGGAGTGACTATAGGGGTGATCCCAACTACCCCTATGTTAACCCTACTCACCCCGAACTTTGCATCCAACCCGAGCTATATGACCAATTGTCCGCATCCCAACTCGACCTTTTTAAAGGTCATTATGGGTGACCACCCGGTTACACCGGTAGTTGGGATTCCTACGGCCCCCCATCGGGTTTCTCTTATGATGGGGATGCGGGCAATAGTGGTGTCGGGCCTAGTGGCCATTAGTCCCCTTTTGGTTGTTTATTTCCCCCTTTTCGATACCTCTCAGAGAGGTGTCGAAAAGAGTGTTTTAGGGTAGGCTTAGGGGAGGCACCTTGGAATTTTGGGGTATGTTTGAAAAGGTTTTGGTTGGTTTTCTTGCTTTGCTTTTGGTAGTCCACTCGATATGATGACTATTATGTTGTTTTACCTTTGATGTTGTTTTGGGATTTCTGCAATTGATGGCGATTGTTTTCTTTTTGGTTTTTGTATATAATTTTCTATTGAGTTTTATTTTGTTCGATTTTATTTGGAAGTTACTAACAATTTTCTTTGTATATAGTTCGAATATTCTCACCTTGCTCTATTGTTTATGCTGTGGATTTCAACGTTGCGTAAGGTGCTCTTTCACCTCGATTTTGTAGCATAATTTTGGCGCTCGGTGAGATCTTTCTATATCTCTTCTCTTTCTTTCTTTGTTGCTTAGTTAAGGGTTAGCCTTAGATTGAGTTGAATGGTTCGAGGATGTTTGCTTTGTAACACCTAGAGTGTTTGGGGTCATTGGGGTTGTTGCTGAATAACCACTTGTTTGATGATTGGGTATTACTTGTCTTTGCTTGCATTCATGTGGTTTTCACTCTATCTTTTGAGTTTTAGCTCTTTTCTTTCTTTCATTTACAAATAAAGCATTTTTGAGGCTAATTTTCTTCTTTTTGCTTGTTTAGATCTTTTCTTTGGACATTCTACATTTCGGAATTTTGCCTTTGCATGTATGCTTTCATATGTTTAAATGGTGTGCATGTTTTGAGAATATTTGCGGTTTACTCTTGGATAGGGTATGCTAAGGTAGTGGTTTAGACCTTTTGGGGCCTTGAAGCTGGATTCCGTTAGGTTTGTGGTAAGACGGAGTTGCTTCCTTTGGTTGATTTGATGCCCTTAGTGAGTTTTTGCCACATCCATGTGAGTTTCAATATTTTGCAAGCCTTCAACATCTATTTGCATGAGCGGCATGGATCCTTGACTATTGTGGACTTAATCTAGAATCTTGACTCATAATTCTCAAACTCGAGACTGAACTAAATAAGGAGGACAAAGGCATCTTTTCGGGGTGGTAATTTTTCATTTCTAGGTTTTTTATTTCTTTTTAGTTCATTGGGTTTACATTTTCCTTCTTGTTAACCATTTGAGCCTTTTACCATATTTTCAAGCCACATCTTTAGATTTTGAGCCTTTTGTTTCATTTTTGTTTCCATTATTGGTTTTTGTGAAGCATTTAATCTTTATTGTTGGAGTTTGTGGTGAGAAAGTTTGAGTATTTGGTTCTTTTAAAACCAAGATTTTGTTGTGATATATGTGTGAATAATGGCAAATGAATAAGTAAAAACCGTCCCTTGTAAAACAAAAGGCAAGGATAATGCAATTGCATATTTGTAAATTCGTCCGAAGTGTAAGAGGCGTGGACAATTGTTTTGTTATGAATGAAAATACAAAATATATCAAAGTAAAAAAAAAAAAAAAAACAAATTGAATATGAGAAAAACTCCAAAATATTTTGATGTAATTTCTTTTCCCTTTTCAAGCATTAAGGACAATGCTTCCTTTTAGCTTGGGGGAGAAGCGTTTACGCTTTTTGTATATATACTTGTTGATATAGCTTTGAATAAGCTTAGGGGTGTTAGTTTGTTTTTGTTTTGTGATTGCTTGATTATGATTCTAAGAAAGGCGCAATTCTTTGCTTCACTTTTAGGAACACCACCAAATTTTTAAAATTTTAGCCTACCCCTAACCTTTTGCCCTTACGTTATAAACTTTGGTAATGTCCTTTCGACCTAGTGCTTGAGTCATATACCGAGGGAGGGCATTATGAGTTAAAGCCTAAGGAAAAGGGATGAACGGTCAAGATGTCAGAAAACCCTAAAAATTCTACTCTTTTTCCGGTTCCTTCGAGGAACCATAGGAAGAACGCGGCTAAATTGGTTGGGATGAAAGTGGATTGCACCTCATTAGTTCTCTACGCTTAGCATACCTTGTGATTCAATCAATCGTGAATATCTTGAAGCATGCATACCCATTCCTTATCGAAAAGTGTTCATGCATTTGCATTTGACTATTTGTGAAAGTCCTTGTAAAGAGCTATTTGTTTCAACTTTTGTTTAACTTAATTTTCCTTTTAAAATTATTTTGCCTCATTTTGTTTCATAGAGTTGTGGGTCAAGCTTATAGGAAACCCTTACGAGACCTCACTCGTCCTCATAGGCGACTTTGGTGTTTAAAGGGCTTGTTGTAGCTAAAAAAAACTGTGATTCCTACGTTAAAGAGTCTTAGTGTATATTCATCTTTTCTCTTTCTCTTTATCTAAAAAGCCATCCTTATTCCCTTCTAGAATTTGTTTTGCTTAGGATGAGCAAAAGTCTAACTTGGGGGAATTTGATGAGTGTCATTTATGGCACTTATAGGGTAATGTTTTAGGATATATTCATTATGCTTTTCATGGTTTTCTTTTACCATTTTGATCATTTCTCCTTTAGTTTCTCTATTTCTTCTTCTCTCGTGTTTTACTTTCCTTTATGTGCATTTCTTTGTGTTTTCCTTCTATATTGCTCTTTTTCTCTTCTATTTTCTCTCCTTGGTTTCTCTTATACGTGCCCAAAGACTTAGCTTTGCAAAGGATTTAAGAGGAGCAAAAAGAGCCAAGCAAAGGAGTTTCAAGTCTCATAGGGAGGGTACGGGATCCATGGGCCACGGGCGCGGGTTTTGGTGCACATTTTGGGGAATTTTGGCAGGAACTCTCCGCGCCCTAGCTGCGGTCCACCCGCGGGTGCGGAGATGTTGAAGAGGCTGCTCCGGATAAGAGAGACCGCGGCCCCCCCTGCTTCTTTAGGAACTAGGCATTTTGCCACGCCCTGTGCTGCGGGTGCAGGTGGTTATTCCGCGGTCGCGAGCTACAGTACCCACAGGCGCGGGTTTTTCCCAAACTGCCCGCGAAGGTAGTTACGGGTTATGTACCCATTACTCCGCTCCTGCGGAGTCTTCGAGGAGAGGGCGCAGCCGATCTGCTTTTGTTCTTTGCCTATGTATGCTTTTCTAAATCGATTTGAAGGCCAACTTTTAGATAATATTTCATTTGCTTAGTTTTTAGAGAGAGAAATTTGAGAGAAGCTAGAGAGAAAATAGAGATTGTAATATTTGGATTTGAATTGTAATTCAACATTGTTTCTTCAATCAAGTTTTTGATTCTTTTTCAATATCAATAAAAGTTAGTAAGATTTCTTTCCTTTGAATTCACTTCAATTGAAATTTACTTTTATGCTTGAATATTTGGTTTAGATTTGAGAATTTGTTGATTGATTGAATTTCCTTTTTGATTTAGCTTGAAATGAATGTGTTTGTGATTGTTTTTGTTTTAGCTTAAGAATTCATCATGATTGGTGAGTAGATTAGTAGTTAGGGAGAAGGGGAAGCATGCTTGATTGATGATTATTGTTAATAGATGATCGTTGATTGATTGATTGTTGCAATTAAATTAACATAGTTGTGCATGTGATTAATTAGACTAGGAGTGATCAACCTATAAGATTAATCTAGATTGCGTTGCGAATTCCAATGACACGAACAATTGATTTGGGAATTGCTTTGATTGATTGAATTTGATTGTGATTCTCCTTGTTAATCATTCATAGTGAACCCTAGTTTGGTTTATAGGAGGTAACCTTTGAATTCCTTTGATTGCAACTATCGTCTGTCATTTGCAATGTATGAATCAATTGGGTGATCTATCAATTACATTATTATTAAGCTTGCATGTGGAACCTATATCCCTAGTGTTTAGCAATTTTATTGAATTCTTGATTCTTGTTATCATAGTTATCATACTCAACCATTAACAACTCTTCGAAATAGCTTGACGTTAGACTATAACATGGTTTTGATTCATTCCTTTGGATTCGACCCTTAGCTGGCCTCTATACTCGTATAAGGTTTGTAAAGCTTTTACAAATTTAGTTTGACTTAGGTAGAACTAGATGAAGACCTAGTTTCAACCCTCGTCAAAATGGCGCCGTTGCCGGGGATCGAACCCGGGTCACCCGCATGACAGGCGGGAATACTTACCACTATACTACAACAACTTTCAAACATCTTTCAAAGAGAAAGATTAGGCCAATGCGTTTCTATGATCAAACGACAAATTCTCAAATCTAAACCAAATATAAACGTTTGAGACCCATTCGGGGTATTTAGATACCCTAATAAAACCTGCTGATATTTGTTTTTGTACCTTTTCTTTTATTTTAAGAGCTACGTCAGGTTTCATTCGATGTAACTTTTGTTTTACATGTTTTATTCCTAGAATTAGTGGTATTGTGTGTTGAGCTATCTCTCTATTTATTCCTGGCATATCTTCATATGACCAAGCGAATACATCAATAAATTCTTTTCATAGATTAATTAAATTGGTTCTTTCATCTTTATTTAGTGTTAGTTCGATTTTAACTTCTCTTTTAATGGTTAGATCTTTTGAGATATCAACCGTTTCAGTATCTTCAATTACCAGTGTTTTATTTTTAAGTGTTTTCATTGCTTTAATTATTTCTTTGTCATTTTTTTTGTTAGTTAAGCAATGTTGGTCTTCTTGGGTTAAAGAATAACACAAGGAGTAAGAAAATGAAAACATATTATTAAACTTAGGAACCATTACATCAAACAAAGATATATCTGCTGGGACTTGACTACTAATTATTCTAGGAGAAGGTGCTAAAACATAAGAATTAGGGGGAAGGTGCTATAGCTAGAGACTTAGAAGACTCGATAGGGGAAGACTCTAACTCAAATAACTCTTCAAACATTAGTCCTTGTCCTGTTGTTATAGAGATCTTTCTTCCGCTTGGAGTAGTCACCTTCACGGTCTTTCTCCATCCGTGAACTAACCCCTATGCTGGAGTGATAACCTTAAAAGGATCAAAATTATCACTTTGGAGTACTGTTTAAATGAGCAAGGAGTTATCCTCAATATATGTTGGCTTATTCTTCTCGTGCCCAAAGAAAAGTCCCATGACATTAAAGTCAAAGCATTGAGTTGCTTTCTCCTTCTGGCTCATTCATCTAGAAAGTTGCAATTCGAGAAGATTTTAAAACCAGTTTGTCTTATCCCATTGTTGAAAAAGGGTTTAGAAAATTCATGGGATGGATAATTCTCTTTCTCTCTTATGAACTTTCCATTTAGGGTGAGAGGATAATAATCCATTAGGATTACTTTCTTTTGGGTACGAGTGTTCCTACGTGCATTGGCTTTTTCCCGGGCTTGCTTAAGGTATTCTAGAGTCGGTTAGAAACATAGTCCAAAAGTGTCCAATTTAGGGAGGTCAGGTAGTCCTATTTGCTTTGCTATCTCCTTCTTCTTTCCGAGAGTCATTCCAGGAAAGTGCCCCTGTTTTTTAAGGATAACATTTACCGTCATGTTGGAGTGGAGGTTGTAGTAAAGAGGGGTCTGTTTTGGGGGTTTTTGTCCCTCGGGAGAGTTACAACACGAAGACTGATCCGGGATGAGCTAAACCTGCAAAACAAACGGAGACACCTGTTGGGTGGTGCTCCGCCTCCGACGCACAAGTTAATAACTTGAAACAAAATAAAGAGAACGGAAATTTAGGTGGGTATCTGATCGGATTCCAAGCTCAGGTGTTTCTGTGATGTAAGAGAGTGCAATTGTAATCAATGGAAAAGTTGCCCTTGAAATGAGGGACATCGCCCTATTTATAGGGTCATCTGGAATTGCCCCTGATTAGGTCACTGAACCCTAATCATTGGTGGGCTGCGCCGTATTCTGGCTTTCTCGGGATTTGGGCCTTAAGGCCGCCTTTTCCCCTTTATCTCTGGAATGACACGTGTCAAACAAGGATTGGTCCATTTTAGACCAATCTGAGGCTGACACGTGTCACCCTCTGATTGGACCACGTGGCAGGGTAAAAATACCCTAAACATTTGCCCCTCACAGATGTGACGTGGCATGCCACGTGGCATCTGTGACACATGCCACTCTCCGGTTGGCGGTAATTTTACCGTTACATAGTAACCGTTCACCTTCCAGGTAAATTACGGAAATGCCCCCATATTTACCCCTTATATATAGTCGTTTTACCCTCATAATTTTGTACGTTTTACAAAAATTTTCTAGAGAGGAAAACTTTGAGAGAGCAGAAGTCATCCGTTTGAGTCAGGCGCAAGCAAGAAACTTTGTTCTTCCGCAACCCAGCCGGACCCGCCCTCCTTCAGATACCAAATCCAAAGGTACCGTCTCTGTCTCTCTCAGCTCTTTTCTTTTTTCACCGCCTGTACATATTTCTTTCAATAAATGGATGCATCACCAACACACACGGCACAACCTAGGTTAGAGTCCAGCCAATCACAAGGGACGGCTGAGTCTAGGACTGGGAGTGCCGGCTCGAGGTGTTGGGACCACCCTTTGCCATGGATTCCGACTAGTTATGTGTCTATGCAGGACACCATGGCTCGGACAATGCAGATGGCCAATGATCCAAATTACAGAGGCGAAGGCTGAGGCGGCCAAACGCCTGAGGGAGACACGTCTGGTCAGGAAGATCAGACGACTCTGGAGAGATCCCCTCCGCGCACCCCCTCAACCCCCGCTGACTCTTTCCTAGAGGAATGTGACCAAGGCGGCGACGATGCCGCCTCTGCCCCCATGGACCAAAGTGAGGGGGAGACGGAGAGCGACAGCTTCGCCTCTACCTCCGAGAGCAGCGATGACTTGCCCCCTCTTCCGGATAGTGAGGAGGAAGAAAGGAAAAAGTGGAGTGAGAAGGACGATCCCTTCAGCATCCACGTCCCCTCCAAGGACCGAATCCAGATGGGGGAGAACATAGAGAATTTTAAGAAAATGCACCCGCTAGGAGACAGGTATAAGATCCGGGTGCCGCCTGAACTTGGCACCATCATCTGGGGGGATGATCAACAGAACGCCAACAGCTATTTTGGCTGTTACGAGGCGGCGTTCAAAGCCGGCCTTCGCTTCCCCCTTCACCAGGCGGTGAAAGCAATTTTGAGGGGCTACGGTCTGGGGCTCTGGCAACTTACCCCCAACTCCTAGACCAACATTCTGGGGTATGTTGCCGCCTGCGAGTTCCAAGGGCTTAACCCCGGCTGGGAGGCTTTTGCGAGCATGCATTACCTCAGCAGGAGCCCAGGTGGCTGGAAAGCGTGGTATACTCTAACCACACAGCCGCAATATATGATGACCTTGGACAAGGTCTCCAAGTTCGATGGCTGGAAGCACAGGTTCTACCTGATGTCTGCCCCAACCAGACAGGAGAATTGTGAATTCCGTCTGTACAATAAGAAGCCTGACTTGTTAGGCAGGAAGTGCGCTCTTCCCCGGATCCCAGAGAAAGACTTTGACGAAATAATTGAGGCAGACTTTTTCGGCCTCACAGACAAAACTCTGTCAACCGGGGAAACAATAAAAGTTCCTAAGAACTGGATTCCCAAGAGCGCCTGGTTCAGGGATGAATGTTTCCTAGCCGCCTGTGGGCTAGGGCACATGTTTAATAAACGTACGAACCTGAGTTCATACCGTCTATAGTACTTTTCTATCGGTATTGATTTATGATGACCAATTTCTTTCTTTTTGCAGAAGAAGCATTGAACATGCTGCAGAAGGAGAAAACTCCCAAGCGGTCTTCTGCAACCATCCGCAAAGAGCTTGCGGAGAAAGCTGCGGCCGAGGTCAGGGCCAAGGTATTGAGCGCCTGACCCTTTCTTAAGTTTATTTTATAAACTGTCTTGCCCGGATACTAACCTTTACTTGTTTATTTTCACGGGGGGAGAAGTTGGGAAATCGTTTGAGAAGAATCTCAAACGGGCTGGAGAGGAGGCCCCAACCGCTCTCAACAAAATAAAAAAGTCCGCCTCTGCGTCAACTCCTGGCGCCTCAGACGGGGCAAAGATGATGCGAATAGCGGGGCGGCTAGAGAAAGTAGGCGGCAGCCTGTGCCTAGACCTTGCCAACCCCTCAGCAGCCGCGGGGTTCACCACGCCTGCAAGCGTTCCCCACTTGGCCGGCTCTGAAGGTAAGAACCCTTTTGAATCCCCGCCTGAGCTGGGGTGGCCTTTACGGGTGAAATCCCACTCCTAACAGACGTCATCCTCAGACAGCCGAATACAAATAGGTGTCGTCTTAGTTTCGCACTCATCACCTATTGATTATGGTGCAGATCAAACACAATCTCCCCGCTGGCCAGACGTCCAGAAGCACGCCAAAGCCATGTTGGACGCCGTCCGGAAGAAGGATAAGGACAACATCCCTGGGATAGAGACGTTCAATCTTGAACGCATTCTATCCCTTTTGGCTGAGGTAAGAAACTTGTCAATTCCATATTATTTTTCCAAGTAATTTTCCCGCCCGTAATTCTTATACCGCCTGCTTTTTTGCAGGCCATGCTGCGGGTGGACGGACTCAAACGTCCCTATTCCCGCAAACGAGAAGAGGTAAAAAGGGCCAAGAAGTCTGCCATAGACGCTTATAATATTGCTTTACACTCAACTATCGTAAATGAACTTGAAACTAAAGAAATAATTATGACACAGGCGTCTAAAATCCAGCAGCTGGAGCTAGATCTGAAGGCGGCCGACCAGCGGGTAACGGATGCTGAGACGGCCAAGAAGGGGGCGGAGGAGGCCCAAAAAAAGGCAAACGAGAGCGCCAAGCAGGCTGATGAGGCGCTCAAGAAGGCCGAGGCGGACCTTGGCAAACTGAAAACCAAGGTTGAGAGGCTGGAGAAGGATGCTGCTCAAGCTCAGAAAAACTTTGCAGCAACCCTGGAGGCGGAGCAAAACCGCCTCGTTGCTGAAAGTGATGCTGACAACGACGCCCGTATGAAGATTGCTTGGGCTGCCTTGTACCCAGAAGCTGATTGTAGCATATGGGCAATGGCACACAGCTATGCTGAGTACGTGGTGTACTTGAGAGAGCAAGGCGAGCAAGAGCCTGCCTCCTTTGAAGCCAGGCTCAGCAACAATGAGTCGTCCTCGCCTGAGCTTCCTGGTCTTGGTAAAGCGCAGGAAATTCCCTTAGACGATGAGGAGAAGGGAGAGGACCAGGAGGCTCCGTTTGCAGGCCAGAAGTGACCCTTCAGCGACAGTATGTCAATCTTTGCTGTCTTTTAACTCTTTTTATTCAGCGGCTGTATGCCAAAACTTGCTTTTTTCGGCCTGCGTGCCGAGTATCCTTGTATTTACCGGCTGTGGAGCCGTGTTAATTAACAATTTCTGTCTTCCGGACAAGGTCCGGATAACATTTAATCCATTTCAACCGTTTGGTTGGATGGACTTTTATGAATTGCACCGACTAAGTCGGTTTTGATGATTTTTTTTTTTTTTTTTTTTTTTTTTTTTTTTGCATTTGAATTTTTAATTTTTGCCTATCTTATTAAAAGCATGCGGCGATTCTTTGCTCAACTAGTCAATAGTCTAGCTGTCCTTGCCCCTGGACGGCTGTGTGATTGGTTTCAATTGGAGCTGGTTGATTGACTTGTAAACGTCTGATGCTGCAAAGAGCATGATATGTTTGTAAGTCAATCAATCACAGTAGTGATTGCCCCAAACCAAGTGCACAGCCGTACACCCGCAGGCGTTTCGGTCACTACCTAGACGGGTTACGCCCGTCCTGGTAGAAATTTCATAGCCATTAAACTCTTGCCCCAATTGGGGTGAGGTACAATTTTGGAATGGATAACCTAAGTGAGAACTTCAGCTGGTGACCGACTGATGCCTATGGGCATCCGGTATTTAGGGACTTATTCGTTCTTCGTAGGTTATTTGGGTCAGGCGGCTATGAATTGACTAATTCGGTCGTTCAATTTTTGTCGTCTGCATGGATACGTAGAACCGACAGGTAGTCTGTTCTCTGCGACAATTGCACCCGGAGGGGTGTCGCCGGACGCCTTTGTCCATGTTGGGACATGCGATTTTATAAAAAGAGCAACCATCCGGCCATTTTAGCCTCTGGTCTTGTTTGAGACCGGTTGTGTAGCCACTAAACGTTTTTGTGCTTAGTACTTAACTAGTGTTGAATTTACACCAAGTATCGAACTTAATTTTTTAATCAAACGAGTCTGTCTGGGCATTACCCAGGCGATTTATGCTAAGTATCAAACTTAGTTGAGAAAAATGGAGAATCCGTCTTTATATTACACAGGCGGACCATGCTAAGTATCAAACTTAGTTAGAAAAATGGTTAAGCAGTTGAATAAACAAAGTATCCAACTTAAGTAAACAAGGGATCCGAGCATTACCTAGGCGGATAAAAATGTACCCTTTACCAAGTACCGAACTTAGTTAGGTAGATGGGGAATCCGCCTGGACGTTACCCGGATGAATAATCAAACGATAACTCAAATTTTGAAAACAAATACTTAATCTTCAATAATTGACTCATTGTTTACCAAAAACTACAAACTTAGAAGTAGTACTTTTTTAGATTGTCTACATTCCAAGTTCTAGGCAGGCGCCTGCCGTCCGAAGTTTCCAGGCGGTAGGTGTCGTCCCTTACTTCTTCATAGATCCGGTAGGGGCCTTCCCAATTTGGAGTTAGCTTTCCCAGCTCATTGGCCCTACCGGTTGCCTCCATTTTTTTTAAACCCTAAGTCGTCAACTTTCAAAGGACGCTTGTGTACTTTTTTGTTGTAGGCTCTCGTCATTCTCAGACGGTAAATCTCATGACGCAAGGCGGCATTGCCCCGGCGTTCTGGGAGTGAATACAATGCCAGTCGCATTGCTTCCCAGTTTGCCTCTTCATCATACAGCATGACTCTGAGAGTTAGCTCGTAATGTTCGATGGGCAAGACGGCTTCAGCACCGTAAACCATAAGAAATGGGGTTTCAGCGATTGTCCCTTTCGCTGTTGTCCGGATGGCCCACAGGACATGGATTAATTCTTCTGCGTATAAGCCACCAGCTCTTTCTATTTTCTTTTTAATGTCGTCTGAGATGAGTTTGTTGAAAGCTTCTACTTGGCCGTTTGCTTGGGGCCGACCAACAGAAGCGAAATAGCTTGAGGTCCCCTGATCTCCCAACCAAGTTTTTAGCTGAGGCGTCTCAAACTGAGGACCATTATCAAAGACCATAGACATGGGTACCCCGTACCGGGTGATAATGTTCTTCCAGATGAAGGAAATTACGTCTGATGTCTTGATGTTTTTCACCGCATCAGCCTCAACCCACTTGGTGAAGTAATCCACAACCACTAAGATATAGCGCTTTCCACCTGGAGCAGACGTGTAAGGACCTAGAATGTCCATGCCCCATTTTGCAAACGGGATTGGGCTGTGGATGGCCGTTAGATCAATAGCTGGACGATGAATAAGTTTTTTAAACTTTTGGCACTTATCACATTTTTTCACCAATTCCTTGGCGTCTGCCTCAAGAGTGGGCCAAAAGAAATGTCGTCTGGCTCTGACGGCTAGGGACCTGCCGCCTATGTGGGAGGCGCAGAATCCCGAGTGCAAGTCTTCGAGAACTTCTTTTCCTTTTTTTGGGGTGACACACTTCAACAAAGGCTTAAGAAACCCCGCCTTGAAGAGCTCTCCATTTCTCAACTTGAAGCTAGCAGCTCGCGTCTTCATGACGGCTGCTTCCTGTGGCGAATCAGGAAGTGTGCCGTCTGAGAGATAAGCCCGGATGCCATCCATCCAGGTAGAGCTTCGGTCCAAAACTCCAATGGGATCTTCATTGATACTTCTCTTTTCCAAAACTTCCCAAAAGACAGACCGAGGCGTATCATGGCAGGCGGAAGATGACAGTTTGGACAACGCATCCGCCTGTTTATTTTCAAACCTAGGCACTTGGTTCAGCCGGAATTCCTCAAGTGCCCTGACCACTTCTTTGACTGCCTGAAGATCTTTGATCATAGCCGGATGAGTAGCCTCGTAGCTTCCCTCATACTGGCTAACAACCAATTGAGAATCAGAGTAGGCGTCAATTTTCATGGCCCCTGCCGCCTTACACATGCGTATTCCGGCTAGCAAGGCTTCATATTCCTCCTCATTGTTAGAGGCCTGAAACTTGAAGCGTAGTGCATATTCAAATCTGTCTCCTTCAGGAGACTCGTAAATTACGCCTGCACCACAGCCGTTCTTAGTAGAGCTCCCGTCTACATACACTTTCCAAACATGATCAAGATTATCCGGAGCCACCGGACGGGTCATTTCAACAATGAAGTCGGCAAACGCCTGACCTTTCACTGCCTTCCTTGGTTCGTAAGTGATTTCAAGGCTCTGCATTTCAATAGCCCATTTCAACATTCTCCCGGATGAGTCCAGGGTAGACATTGGCCGCTTGAGTGGCTGGTCCGTGTAAATCAGCACCAGATGTGCCAAAAAGTAAGGCTTCAATTTATTGAATGCCATATACAAAGCAAGGCCAAATTTTTCAACCATGGAGTACCGGAGCTTAGCATTTTTAAGAACATGGCTAATGAAGTAAACTGGGAGCTGCACGCCATCTCGCTCAGCAAAGAGAACAACACTGAGGGCATGGTCTGAGACGGCTAAATACATGTACAACCGTCTCCCTAGGCAAGGGACTGACCTACCTAGGCAGAGAATGTAAATGCTCTTTCAACCTCTGGAACGCCGCCTCAACGTCATCCCCCCATTCAAATCTAGTCTTCTTCTTGATTGCTTGGAAGAAGTAGAGGCATTTGTCACCTGACCGTCTGAGGAACCTCCTTAGGGCGGCCAGACAACCGGTGACTCTCTGAACTTCCTTGACAGAGCGGGGTGACTTCATGTCAATCACCGCCTGTATCTTTTTGGGGTTAGCCTCTATCCCCCTTTGATCAATCAGGAACCCGAGAAACTTCCCAGACTCAACACCGAAGACGCATTTCTTAGGATTTAACATAACCTTATGCCGCCTGAGGGTGGTGAATGTTTCTCGGAGATCAGCAAGGTGATTCGTCTGTAGCTTGGATTTGACTATCATGTCATCAATGTACGCCTCCACATTCCTCCCAATCTGATTAATGAAGACCGTATTAATCATCTGTTGGAAAGTGGTAGGCGCATTTTTCAAGCCAAACGGCATCACAGTATAACAGAATAGCCCCTGATCAGTGACGAAGGTCGTCTTCTCTTGATCTTTCTTCCACAGGGGTATCTGATGGAAGCCGGAGTAGGCATCCATAAAGCTCATCAAGGCGTGACCGGCTGTAGAATCGACCAGACTGTCGATCTTTGGAAGCGGATAACTGTCCTTCAGACACGCCTTGTTGAGGTCTCTGTAATCAACACACATGCGCCAGGTCCCATTCGGTTTCTTCACAAGGACTACATTGGCCACCCAGTTGGGGAAATTACAAGGCCGAATGAACCTGGCGTCTAGCAGCTTTTTAACTTCGGCAGCTGCCGCCTGACTTCTTTCCTCGCTATGGTTTCTTTTCTTTTGCCGGATGGGCTTCTTTTTGGGGTCCACGGCGAGTTTGTGGACAGCAAGATCCGGGAGGTGCAAGCTTGCACCCAAGGTAGCATGATGTCTTTGAATTCTTTCAATAGGAGGTGCAAGCTTGCACCCAAGGTAGCATGAGCAACCGTCCCAACCTTAACAGTACGTTCTGGACGGATGTCATCCAGAATGAGATCAATGCTTTCGCCAGCCGGTTGGGGACAGAGCTCATCTGACCGTTCACCGGTCAGTGATTGCTATTTTTTCTCTTTTTTCACCTCCACCAGCAGAGGAGTCTTTAATTTTCTTTCCGGCTGCTGATGGGGCAGGAGCTGGGTCGGCATCCTTGACGTTGTCAAGGTCTATTGGTTCCTGACCGCCTAGGGCCACGGTATCTCGGACGGCTGAGAGATAGCACTCTCGGGCCGTCTTCTGATCCCCATTCAAGGAACCAACAGAGCCGTCATCCCTCTCATACTTGATGAGCATCAGGGAAGGGATGATTACTGCCTTGGCTACGTTGAGGGTTGGCCTGCCAAGAATGATATTATAGGCGGTCAACTCCTCAACGACCAAGAATCTGACGACAATATGTCGACCCTGGCCTTTCTCCCCCAGCCGGATGGGTAAATCAATTCTCCCGGCTGGGTAGACCATCCCACCACCAAAACCAACCAAGGGGTGGGTGACCGGATGCATGCTGCTGACGTTGTATTTCAGCTTTTGCAGGCAGCGGAGGCTGATGATGTCTGATGAGCTGTCGGTGTCAATAAGGATCCGTCCAACCAGCTGGTTGGAAACCTTACATTCAATGACCACCGGGTCATCATGCGGGCGGCGGACGCTTCCCTTATCCTTCTCAGTGATCAAGACATCTGGGAAGGAGGAGCTAGCTTCCGCCTGCTCATCATCATCTTTGTCCATCTTTCGAAGATGGCTCTTGGTGCCCCGGATGGTAGGGCCACCACATGAAAACCCGCCTGCTATAGTGTAGACCGGCTCCTTATCGGTATCCGAGCTAATAGCAGGCTGGGGGGTAGTCTTGGAGGACTGACCCTTGTTTTTCTTTTTTGCCCCGGCTGGGGACTTAGAAATGTAGGACTTCAACAGCCCTTTGTCAGCCAGACGGTCCAACGCACGGTGCAGGCTGAAGCAGTCGTTGGTGTCATGGCCGACCTCCTCATGGAACTGACATAATTTATTCTTGTTCCGTGACAGGACAAAACTCTTCATAGGATTCGACTTCTCAATGGATAGCCGATCCTTTACCTCCATGAAGATGGAGTTTCAGTCTTTATTAAACTCGTACTTGGGGACGTACGGTTTAAATTCTTTCTTTTTCTTCTAGGACAGCTGGTAAGAGTCAGTAACCGCCCAGACTTCTTTTCTTTTCTTGCTCTCTTCTTTGTTTTTAGCTGGCTGAGCTGACCAGCTGTCTTTCTGTTTGTCAGACTTTTTAGAGTCTGACTGGCTACCAGGCGAGCAGAGGTCGGTAGCTTTAATGTAGCTTTCCGCCTCCCTTAGGGTCGCCTGTAGGGTGAAAGCCCCTTTTCTGACTAGGTCGAACTTAAAGGTAGACCCGTTTCTCAGACCTTTAAAAAAGTCTGTAAATGCTACCTCATTAGACAGCCCCTGAATCTGAATTCTGATCAGGTTGAACCGCCTGACATATGAGCGCAACCCCTCTCTCTCTCCCTGCTTAACAGTGCTCAAATCAAGGCTTGTTTTCTTAGCAGGGATGTTCATTGAGAAGTTGGAAGAAAACAGGAAGGCAAGCTTCCTGAAGCTGTCTATAGACCCGGCTGGCAAGTTGCCAAACCATTGTTGGGCGATGCCCTTCAATGTAGCCGGAAAGCACCGACACCAAGTGGCATCATCCAACCCCTGCAGATACATGAGGTTGGTGTAAGCCATGAGGTGGTCTTCTGGATTGGTGGTACCATCATAGGTACCAACCAACACATTCTTAACCTTGGCTGGCTGAGCCGCCTCGGTTATCTCCCGAGTGAACGCAGAAGGTTATTCACCCAGGCGCAGCAGGCGAAGCTACCAGTCCAAAGGCTGGACATTTGGATATGCCGCCTGACCTCCAAAGAAGGCCGGCTGTATGAAGTGAGGAGAATATTGTCCGTAAGCCTGAGTAGGCACATACGGTACATTTCCAATCATATGAGGGCCAGAATGGACGGTATTACCGCCTGTTTGACTCTCATGCAAGGAGGGTGCACTCCCTGCAGAAATATTGTTGAAGCTGTCTGGAAAGTTCGACGTTGAAGCCGACTCAGACAGCAATTGATTTCTTTTCCGGTTAATGATTTCCCGGGCATCGAGAGTTGATTTTTTACTTCTCACCGGCTGATGAGGCCGGCGAGGGTTATTGATGTTTCCCCCAGGAAGGAGAATTTTTGACAAATCAATGGTCCCAGCTGCCTTCTCCTTTGGATGGGGAGTGGGCTGCCGGTTTCTGACTGACTTCCCCTTCTCTAGAGGAGTCTTCTTCACCGACTGACCTTTACTTGGGCCAACCTTGCTTTTGGTGATCAGCTCTTTAATTTCACCCTTGAAACTCGTCATGAACCTCATGAGTTCGTCTCGGGTGACTAGGGCTGATCCAGCTGCCGTTTGGGTTGCCCCTTCCGGCTGCCCAGTAGGTCTGCTCTGACCCGCCTGGGTGGCACCCCGCTCCAGAGTCTCTCTGGGCCGGATGCGCTTAACTCTTAGAGAGCCGTCCTCGGCTGTGGAGGTTTCGACCTGAGGATCCTCATCCTTCTCATGGTCTGTGAAGACTTCTAGGTCTCTCCCCACAGACGACGCTAAATGTTTTGGGGGTTTATGTCCCTCGGGAGAGTTACAAAACGAAGACTGATCCGGGATGAGCTGAACCTGCAAAACAAACGGAGACAGCTGTTGGGTGGTGCTCCGCCTCCGACGCACAAGTTAATATCTTGAAACGGAATAAAGAGAACGGAAATTTAGGTGGGTACCTGCTCGGATTCCAAGCTCAGGTGTTTCTCTAATGTAAGAGAGTGCAGTTGTAATCAATGGAAAAGTTGCCCTCGAAATGAGGGACATCGCCCTATTTATAGGGTCATCTGGAATTGCCCCTGATTAGGTCACTGAACCCTAATCATTGGTGGGCTGCGCCGTATTCCAGCTTTCTCGGGATTTGGGCCTGAAGGCCGCCTTTTCCCCTTTATCTCTGGAATGACACGTGTCAAACAGGGATTGGTCTATTTTGGACCAATCTGAGGCTGACACGTGTCACCCTCTGATTGGACCACGTGGAAGGGTAAAAATACCCTAAACAGGGTCCTTTCATCCTCCTCGAATGAGGAGACCTCTTTGTTAAAGCCCCATAAATCTTCATCATTTTTCATCTTGCTCCACATTTATGATTGGATTTTCGATGGCCTTAAATTTCATTAGAGAAGCATCAATTTTAACAGGGATTCTTCCAACTATAGCCTTCACTTGTTGATAAAGGAATGAAGGGATGGCTTTAAGGTCATGTAGCCAAGGGCGTCCCAATAATATGTTGAAAGATGCTTTAATGTCTACCACTGGAAAAGTAGTAGCATGTTCTATGACTCCTGCAGTTACATTCATGGTGATTGTTACAAGGGCTTGGTGGCGAGTGTTGTCATAGGCTCTTATTCTCTGTGTAGATAGAGACAAGTCTTCATCCCTTTATCCTAACATTCTCACAGTTCGAAGTGGACAAACATTAATTGTTGATCCATTATCTACAAGAGTCATTGGGACATTCATCCTCTTGCATATTACCGTGAGATTTAAGGCTTTGTTGTGTTTTTCACCCTTTGGAGGTAGATCCTTGTCATAAAAGGTGATTAAATTGATGGTACTAGGAAGATTACTCTTGAAAAAGTTAGCCAACCCCTCAAGAGTAGTTTAAGAATATCTTTCTATCTTTGCTAGAGCATCCATTACTGCTACCCTATGTCGATGGGATGTAGCTAATAGTTTCCATACGTTCATCTCGACCTTAGTCTTTTTTAGTTGTTTGACAAAATCGTTGTCTTATATGATAGGTATGGGACCTTGTTAAGTAGTAGGAATAGGTTGTTGTTCGGTAATGGCAGGTTGCATTTTTCCTGATCTTGTGAGAACGATTATGGGTCAATCTTCTTCATCCCAAATATCGCCACTGGATATATTGTGGAGAGTGGGGTTTCCTCCATATCCTTGAGGTAGACGTCCTCGTCATCACTTTCCCAAACTCCATTGTTGGTAGCATCTTTCTCTTATGGAATTTGGACCAACTTTTTATTATCAATCAATTTTTTAATTAATTAAAACCTTGAATTTCAAACAATGTTCTATAGTGTGTCCCCCTGATTGATGATATGGACAATAGAATATGTTTGTCCTCTTTAGTGATTCAAATGGTCTTGGTTCAAGAGGTTTGATCTTGCCACTCTCGGAGAGCATTTTGAACATATTTGCATATGTGGTCCCAATTGGAGTATAGGATTTATTTCTCCTTCTGGGTGTTTCGACTACTTGGAGAGAAAATGGCTTTCTTTTAGTAGTCTCTATGGGTGTTACCTCTTTATTAGCATGCTTACTTTGTTCTAACTTTGTGCGTTTAATAACTTCTCGACACATATCTATTTTTTCTTCATTGTATTTTTGAAGATTAAAACGTCTTCTCTAGTGGCAAGTTGTTTATCTGGGGCCCAATCACTCATGGCATTAAAAAAGATTTCTTCTTCTTCTTATTCTTCTTCTTCTTCTTCTTCTTCTTCTTCAATGGCATGAATTTCTTTAACTGGTTTGATTAGAGATGAGGGGTCAACATGATTTTCTTCATCAGAAATAGCCAAGGAATCAGAAAGTGGTGCGCTATTGATACTTGGCTTCTTGCTTGCAGGAGACACTTAGAGTTTATTGCTATCAATTAAGTCTTAGATAGCTTCCTTTAGATTCTATCAATTCTCTATAAGATGACCCCTACCTTGATGGTTTTTGCAGTGTGCATTGGGATTCCAATTAGTCGTTCTCCTTTCGACTGGTGGATCTCCAAATGGTCTAATCGGAGTTATAAGACCTTTTCCATGAAGACGTTAAAATGCGGTGTCATAACTCATACCAATAGGAGTAAAGTTTCTCCTAAATGGTTTCTTTTTTCCTTGATTATTCATGGCGAGGACATCATTCAGATTGAAGGTGCTAACATTATTTGAGTTGGTGGTTTTAGAAGAAGAAGGATTGTCACTCTTCTTTTCTTTCCAGCCACTATTGGAATTATTGTTAGCAGCTTTTTGCTTTTCAAGGCCGTTTTCAATATTAATTCCAATGTCTTAAACCGCCATGAAGGTATTCAATTTGCTTTGGTACCTGAGATGCATGGAATACTTTTTTTAGAGATTCTTTATGAATAACCTCACAGACTCTTTTTCAGTAGGCACCTCATTCATAGAAGTTTCCCTCCACTTATTAAAGAAAGAAGTAAACCCTCATTTTTTTTTGTTTAAGTATCTCAAGCTCCATATGATAAGTTTCAAATTGAATATTACATTTGTATCTATCAATGAAAGCGTTTACAATAGCATCCCAAGTAGAGGTTTTCTCCTTGTCAAGGGAAAAGAACCATTGTTGACAAACAATTTCAAGAGATAGAGAAAAAAATGAATAAAAGACTTTCCTATCAATCCCTTTATTATTCATTATAGTCTCAAAAGCTCTTTGGTGGAAATAAGGATAGTCTGTTGCCTTGAACCTAGGGATGTCATTGGCATTGAACTTCTGCGGAAGTAGCTCCTTTTCCACTAGGACCCCTTGTGAGCTAATGCCTTGGAAATTATAGTCATTGGAGAGTTTGCTCAAGCTTTCTTGCATGAGCTCCATTGGTTGTTGCTTCATAGGGTCATTGATTTGAAGAGCCATAGCCTTCATCAATTCAGTCATGTTAGCCACGTCCTTCCTAAGTTCGTTGACTTCTTCTTGAGTTGCCATTATCTTCTTAGATTTTCTTTTCCGACTATTTGGTTTGTAAAAAAGTAGTAGTTGAACAAAGGTGTTGTCCTTGATTAATCACCCTTCCTTTCTTGACCAAGCACTGTAAATTAAACAATTTTATTTGTTTTAAGGACTTGACTCAAATTGACTTTAACCTTATTGGTTTTTAAAAAGAAAAAAAAAACAAAAATAGGGTGCATATTTTTGAGAATCAAGTAAAGGTTTAAACAAGTACGGTTTAATTAGAGGACTAATATCCGACTTACCCCCCTTAAAAAATGACGGGAAAACATGCCCATACAAGACTCTCTACAGATGGTCAAACTGTGACATACATATTAAGTGTGTGCTTTAATAGTGAGTGCGAGTGACATGCTTTGACTTCTCTGTGAGACCATGAGACTATGTGATTAGACTCAATTAAAAACATGACTACTTTCATTAATAAACTGGTTAAACCGATTAGGCAACCTGATTAACTAGACATGTCGAGAAGACTCGAGCAGAAAACTAGACCGTTGCCGGAGCAACAAGATTGTCACCAAACGCTAAAGACCAGCGCCAGACGACAACATTGTCGCCTGGCGCTAACCACTAGCACATGGAGCTACAGCCTAAACTTTTACGGCATTGCTGGAACATTGGTCTAGAATTGTTTCCATTAATTTACTCTAAAGGGACAAGCCTAAAGTCGTACTAAGTCAAATTCGATCAATTTATTTAGACATTAATCATTTTTATTAATTAATTAATTAATTAATTAAGCAAAGTCCTTTAGTAATTAATTAGTTTATTTAGACACATTCACAAGTCAAACAAACGATTAGTGTAAACACATATAGGTTATGCACATCAAAGAATGCACAAGTAGTCAAGTAAGCACAATATGATGAAATGAGTTTGCAACCTAACCATGGCTCTAGTTCTCTAAAGTTCAAGGATATGGGTTAGTCAAAGAGGGTCCATGGTTATGAGTCCGGATGCACCGCGCGGAAGCCTTACCTTTGGAAGGGTTGGCGCGAGTGGATGGGACCCCGCGATTGAAACTCGCTTCCACATTTTGGTGAATTCAACAAACTCGGATGTACCCTTCGTTGCCAGGAGCGTTCAATTGGGTAGATGGGGCGTGAATTCCCATAGGGTTATGTCCATATGTAGAACACATATGGGTTCAGAAAAAAAGGGAAAAACTCAATCAGGAAGTAAAACCGAGCAAACAGTACTAGAATTGGTTGAAACAAGAGGGTAGATTTGTGGCTCGGTATTAGAAGAACTCGGCGTGAGACTATAGTGCCCGTCGCCAGACTATGGCACTTTCACAAGACAATAATTACTGTCGCCAGGAGATAGAGCCATCACATGGTGATGTCGATGTTTTCTCATAACTAGTTCCTACATGCCTTAGTAGCTTTCTATTCTTGAATTTTGCAGTTTTTCGCAGCGTTATTTCTTTTATAGTTATAAAAGATATTTCCCTCATTTCTTACGTGTAAAAATCTTATGATTTTGACGCATTATGTATGGTCTTTCCAATGTGGACCTTTTTTATGCTTATGCCAATAATGCTAATCAAAATTACGCACATGAAATACTTAGAACTTTTCGAGTATCATCCACTCGTTCTAAATTATTGTCAAAATAAATTTTAGGAATTAAAATAGAAATCCTCCCCAGTGGAGTCGCTATAAAACTGTAGGGAATATTTCAAGCATCTCACACCTGAGCCTCAATGTGATCATACACTTAAGCATGGTGGCGTCCTATGGGAAGGAAGCTAGAGTTAAAGAGTCGCCAACAAGTTTTAGGAACTTGTAAACCGTTCACATGGTGAAGGTTACATCCCTTCACGATTTGTAAGACCGCTAACTCCATAGTGTTCTGGAACCATGATTGGATATTCGGGGATAAAGGTATAAATCCAACCTAAAAGAGATTGAACTTGCACTAATAATAGACCTCTAATTTATTCTTCTCGTATTCATGTGCACTTTCTGACTAACATACAATCATTAGGTTAACCCTAAACCTGTTATCTATGTTGGTTTAATATTAATGCACAAACAAGACTATTATTAGCGATCACTTGAATTATAATCAAATTAACCTAAACAAGATTATTAATTATCTTATTATGCGTGATTACAAGTAAAAATTCCCTTTAAACATGTATAAAAGGCGTGATCAATCAATAACAATAACAATATCAAGCAACAACAACAACAATAACAACAACAACAATAACAACAACAACAATAATAAACAACAACAACAACAACAACAACAATAATAATAACAATAATTACAATAATAATAATAATAATAATAATAATAATAATAATAATAATAATAATAATAATAATAATAATTTTCTTCGATAACACCGTAGTTTTAAGTTTTCTAAGTGGTGAATTGCAAAAAAACTTATTATCATTGGTAATCTTGAATTTTCTATATTAAGCAAACCATAATATTAAGATAAATTGTGGTTAAATATTTAACTATAGTTAATTAATTTATTTATTTTAATATAATTTTTTACTTTTAGAAAAAGAAGAATTTTTTTTTTTTTTTTTACAAAAAAGGCCAGCCAATCTCCCACCAGCTAGCCACCACTCTCCACGCTGGCTTTAATCCCCTCGATTGCCGGCTCACCGGCCTCCCCCTCTTCTATCCGACAGCAGCCGCTACTTCTTTCCCCGTCCCCAGTTTCTTTGACGTCGATCTATATGCCAACCACCTTCCTTCACCTTTGATTTCTCCGGCTTCTTTTTTCGATCAATTCCTTTCCAATTTTACCTTTCTCTTCTTTGTCGATATCTGATGGGTGATTTCTTTTCTGTCGATATATCAAATTGGGATTTATAAGAAAAAAAATTGGGGATTTTTTTTGGGTTAGGGTTTTAGGTTGAAATCATAAATTGGGAAAAGAAAAAGGGAATTTTGATGGAGGGAATAGGAGAGGGTGTTCGACAAGGAAGGGACGTCGGCCGGCCAAGGAAGGGGTTATCAAGCGGTTGCGAAGGAGGAAGGAGAAAGAGAGGATGTGGTGCAGTGGGAGGAGGTTCCTGGACAGCGGTTTAAGGTTTTGGGTTGGTGGTGGTTGAGGAAATAGATGGAGATAGAGTCACCGGCTAGGGGGAATATGCGACGAACAAAGGAAAGGGTTGGGATGCCGATGGTCAGGTCGCTGGTTGTAGCAATGGTAGGCTGGTGGTGGAAAAGGTGATTAACTTTTTTTTTTAAAAAAAATCTAAAATAGATTAATTGTTAAAAAATTAATTAGGCTAACCATGGTCAAAGAAGTTAGTTAAAGTAGTTATTCTCTTTAGTAAGTAAAAATTCAAGTTTACTAATGATAATAAGTTTTTTTGCAATTCACCACTGGGAATAATTAAAAATACGGTGTTACCAAAGAGAGTTATAATAATAATAATAATAATAATAATAATAATAATAATAATAATAATAATAATAATAATAATAATAATAATAATAATAATAATAATAACAAGATCCTAGGCAAGATACTAACAAGATTAATAACAAATTCTAGCATGTCACTAAACATTAAAGATCAAATCTTTATCCCTAACTCGATACTTATATGATATTAGGAAGGAATAGGATGCATCATAGTAACATACATGATATTAGAAGTTTTAGTTATTACCCTAAACATGATACTAGGAATCATAAAGACATCCTAACATGATACTAGGAATTAAAAATAATTAAATCATGATTTCTATAACTTACTTGGGTGCCTCGTATCTCTTTCTAATATCAAAATACACATGTTAGTAAGTTCAAGGAAAATAATAAATCAAACAATCATATTAAATAATTGAAATAGAGATTTGGGACAAAACCCTCAGATATTATCAACCTTTCACATCTAGGGCAAAGGCAACTTTGAACTTGCCTAGGTATGTCTAGAACTAATGGATGTAGAATTTTCTAATAGGGAAGGTTTAGAAAAAGAATAGAGAGAGAGTTAGCTTCTAGCTCTAGAGAGAATAGACATTGATGGTTGTGAATGATAAGTGACTTTAATGTCACTTTTAGGGTGTTTATTGAGTCGTTTTCCGGCTTATTTTCCAATAATTTAGCCCATTTTGTCCTTTATTTCTATTATTTGCTTATTCTCGCCTTTTATCTTTATTTTGAGTATTTCAGTAGTTTTTAATAGTTTTTAGCTTATTTTCTTAATTTATTTAATTTATCTTATATTCTATGTTTATATTTTAAGTTTTTAGCTCTTGTTTTCTAATAAATTTATAGTTTCTCTCATTCAATTTATTTTCTTTTAGTTTCTAGTTTGTTTTATTTTATTTTATTTTATTTTATTATTGCTTTAGTTTTAGCATTTTATTTTACTTTATTTATCTTATTGTATTTTGTTTTATTTTATTTTATTTTATCTTTTAAAAATCCCCTCATGTTGTTTTTGGTTGTAGGTGTTTTCGGGTCCGTGGTCGATCAGGTTCAAGGTCCGAGGTTCAAGGCACAAAATTGAACCAAGCTCCACCACTGCTTTCCCCCAACAACACCAACACCAACTGCCACAGCAGCCACCCAAACCCACCACCAATCCACACCCAATTCCGCCCACCAATCAACCAACCAAACCAGCCCAAGCAACCCACCACAACAGCACCATCCACTGCCAAAACCACCTCCAATCACCACTAATCCACACCCAATTCAGCCAAACAATCAATCACCCAAACCACCGTCCACCAAAACACGTATCAACCAACACCAACACCACCAATCTGGCAGCAATCACAACCAATTTTCCCCTGTTACACCAACCATCTCAAGCCTCCAAAAAGGGTGCAAAGCCCTGTCAGAAGGCGCACACAATTGGAGTCCAAAACGGAATGATACAGTAGCTTTGCGCGACTTGCTATGCGACTTCTGTGCGGGCGCGCAATTGTGGGTCAAGCACGAGCTTTTCACGTGATTTTTAATGAAAATCGGACGGCTGCAAAGTGATAATTGTTGATAATGATGGAGTATGAACGGTGATGATGATGCGTGAATGGGTGTTTGAATTGGAGCAGCCAAATTGGAAAGTGAAGGGGGAAAGGAGGTCTTGTGGAAATCGTGGGTTTGGGTGGGAATTTTGGGGTTTTCTTTTTTCTTTTAATTTACTTTTATTTTATTTTATTGTAGTTTTGTTTTTATTGGTTTTTAGTTTAGTTATTTTATTTTTTTTATTTAGTTTTATTTCTTTTTAGTTTCTTTCTTTTTTTTTTTATTTTTTTATTTAACTTGTATTATAAATACCCCTTTGGGGTTATTTTCTCACTTAACTTTTAACCAACATTTTTTAATTTGAGATAGATTAGTTTTAGTTTAGCCTTTATTTTTCTCTCTCTTAGGGTTAGTTTAGGAGTAGTGTAGAGAGAGAAAGCTTGGATTTCCATGGAGTTTTTGAGAGGTTGAAAAAGCAACTTTGTGGAACTTCTTCTCATCTATTCAATGAGCATTTTCTTACTTTCACTCATCTTTATTTCTTTGCTTAATTCTTAGTTTTACGCTTTTTGTTTGTTTATTTGAGTAGATTAATTAGTTTGTTTGTTTAATCTTGTATTTATTCTTATTTTACCTTGTTTTCCATGTTTATCTTCATTATGTTAGCTTAGGTCTTGTTCTAGGGAATTGGATGAAGGTTATATTAATGAATTGAATGATTGATTGTGATTAGTATGAAATTGTTTCTTGATTATTGTGTATGGATGATGCTATTATGGATTAGAATCTTTCTAGCTAATCGATTCTATGCTTTTAATTGTGCTTTCAATCAATTGTGAGAGAGTGAGTTAATTGAGAGCCCTAAATTCTTCCATACCTTTACAAGGCTAGTTGCACGAGAGTGAATTAGTTTAGTAGGATAATTAACATGCTTAATTGTGCGAGAGTGAGTTAAATGTGTTGATGTTCCTAATCGAGGTCATTTTCATCTAATTGTATGATGTTGTTGAATGCATTGATGTAATTGGATTCCACTTTCTCTAGTTTTAGTTATTTGTTCTTAGTTGTGTTTAGTTGAACCTCCCTCTGTCTCACAAGCTTTCCTACTAGTCTAGTTAGTACAAATTGATACACTTAGTCCTTTTGGGTTCGACCCTTTACTTGCCACTAACTAGTTAAGTGTAAGTTTAGGTATTATAAATGATTAATTTGGTTAGGGTTAGTAGTCCCAACAACCTATCTTATCCCGATCAAATTTTGGCGACGTTGCCGGGGACTAAGGTGTTCATTAGTTTGTGTTGATTAGATTAGCTAGGTTCTTGTATATTATTTGATTTTTGTTTGTTTTTCTTTGTTATTTGTATAAAAATGGCATGCTTATCTTTTCCTCAATTTTATGGTGAACCCTTCTATGCTTACTTTAAAAGACTAGATGGTTTTTTTAGTTACCATGGGTGTTCTCTTAGTGATGCTTGTGGTATAGCTTATTAGGGCATAAATGAGTATACTAAGGGAATGGTTGAGGACATGAATAATAATAGATTTTTTCATTTGTCTATGCATGATGCGCGGGATTTCTTCACATGGTTTGCTAAGGATTATTTTGATAGAGAATCTCACGTTTCTTGTTTTGATTCTCAATGTCAAGATTCTTTTAATTTTTGCATGAATTCTCTTGATACTTCTTATGTGCCTTGTGATGATCCAATTATGCAAATTGACACCTTTCCCCCTTATGCTGATTTTGATGAGGTTTGTGCTAATTTCGATGATGTGAAATTTGACTTTGATCATGAACCTCAACCTAATAACATTGATGCCCAAATTCTCTCTCAAATGAAATATCTCACCCAACAACTCCAAGAGCTTCAAGAGGAACAAAAATTGAGAGAAGTGAGGCTTGCCCAAGTGATGAGTGCTATGTTTGGTTTAGATGGACGTGAGGCACCTCACTTGGAGTGTGAGAGTGTTGTTGAGAATGATGTAGGGCAAGGGTGTGAAGGTGAGGGGAGATTTTCTTGTAATGAGAGGATTTTTGAGGATTTTATCCTTTTCATTCCCCATTAGAGCTTGAATGTCGTCCTTCCCCATATTCACCTCCTTTGAGATCTTCCCATGGTGAAGATGTGAGTGAGCCATCTTCATGTTTGAATGAAGGAGTTCATGAGGATGATGATGATGAGTTTGAGCAATCAAGAGATATTGAGAGTCCCTTGAGTGATGGTGGAAGAGTTGTGAATGAAGAAAATGTCGATTTTGAGGTTTCCAACCCCTTTCCCCATCTTGTTTAGTCTACTTTGCATGTTGGTGACCCTTCTATCCATGAGTCTTTGGACTCATTTGAGGTTATGGCTAGTATGTTCATTGAAGGTGTAACAAGACATTATAGCCTTTTGAGAGAGTTCATTGGCAATGCTTCATGGGAAAGGGATGAGTTTGAGAGAAACCTTTATCCTTTCATGCATGGTTTAGAGACTCTAGGCTTTGAGGATCTTGAGGGAGTTGTTGTTCATCGTTGTGATAGAGAGGAGGATGAGGTTGTTTCTATTGGAGAGTTTTTGTTTGAGGGAGATGTGAGTCATAAGTGTTCTTTTGAGGATTCTATGATTGATTTTCATGCCCTCATTGGTGATGTGAGGCTTTGTGAGACCTTTGTTTCTCCTCCCCTTCCTCAAGGAAATTTTACCACATCTCCTACTATCCCATGTTCTTCCCATCTTTTGTCAAAGAGCCTATTGAGGACCCTCTCTTGTTTGATGAGACTTTTCCTTTTCATCCTCCTATTATTGAGGAAATGGGTGATTGTGCCACCCAAAAACATTTTGAGGAGGTTTTGCAATTTTATTCTTTTCCTTATTTTTCTTCTTCTTTCTCTTCTTATTTTCTTGATTTTTCTTCCTTCTTTTGGCATCTTCCTCCTCACTTACGTGCAATAATCTTATTGCTCGTCCTTCTTCCTTCATTTGCCTACTTGTCATCCTATAAAATGTGTAGTAGTGCATTTGATAAACTCTTGCGTTCGTTGCAATATTATTTACTAGAGCGGTCTCGCTTGGATGTTAAACAAGCCTTTCTCGGGATTTAACCCGAGGTTTTTATTGCTTTCATTTTTTTTTCTTTTTAGATTAGATTTTCTCTCATGGAAATGTTTGTGTGCCCCTTGCTAGGTACATAACTTGATATACACTTATGTATTGGTTTGGATCAAGAATCAAGAAAGTTTGATGCCTATTTTTGCTTGCATATGGAAATCGAGATTCAATTCAAGAGGAAATCGGCTTTGAAAGGTTAAATTGGTTCATTTGCCGGTAATTACACCCACCAATATCCGGTAATATCTTATGACTCGTTGGACTTGTGTTGGTTTGTTGGATTGATTTCTTTCTTTTCCCCTCCCATGGATTATTTTGTTTATATTTGAGTATATTGTCTCACTCAAGTTTGGGGGGAGGGTATTCTATCATGTTTGGTGCGATATTGATTCATGTATGCCATGCACTTGAGTATATGCATTTCCATTTCTTTTCTTATATTTTGAAAAATCCAAAACATTTTTGTTTACTTTCAAGGTCATTTTGGCAAAATGTGTTTTGTTTGTTCTTATTTTGGACATTCTATTTTGGGAATTGCATTCTAGAATGTTTTTCTTCCTAAGTGGTAAATGTATGCACGGTTTGAGAGTGTCATTAGTTGACTCTAGGATACTATATGCTAAGGTAGTCGGGTTAAGAACTTTTAGGGGTCCATGAAGTCTTAGTTCACGGGAATGTGGTAAGATGGAGATGCTCTCTATAGTGCATTTGAAACCTTTGGTTGGTATTTATTTGGTTATAATCCCTTGTAAGCTTCATTTGTTCTAGCCTTCATCACCTTGTTTAGCGGCTATTTAGGATCCTTGACTATGCATGTCTTAATCCTTGTTTTGACCTGTAGCTCCCAAGATCGTGACCAAGCCACTCTAGGGGAGGAAAAGGGCACCTTTTCTCATTTTTCTTTATCTTCTTTTTGTTTTGTTACAAATTTGGTTTTCTATTTTGCATCGACCTACTTATTAACCAATTTGAGCCTAATGTTTCCAGCTCTTGTTTAAACCGCGTTAAAAACCCAATGGCCTATGTCTACCAACATGTAGGGAATAAATTTCAAGCGTTAAACCCCTAGCTTGAACCCCACTGTGATCATACACTAAAGTACGGTGGCGTCCAAAAGGGAAGAATATAGAGCAAAAGAGTCGCCAACAAGTTTTAGGAACTTGTAAACCGTTCATAGGAAGAAGGTTACACCCCTTAACGATCCAAGAGATCGTCAAATCCATAAGGTCTAGAATTAAATAAGGGTTCGGGGATGAAAGTACAAATCCAACCTAAAAGAGATTGAACCTGCCCTAATAATAGGCCTCTACTCTATTCTGATCGTATTCATGCGCGCTTTCTGACTAACTTACAAACAATAGGTTTAACCCTAAACCTGTTTATCTATGTTGGTTGAATTTAATGCACAAACAAATCTATTATTGGCGATCACTTGAATTATAATCATATTAACCTTAACAAGATTATTAATATCTTATTAAACGTTATTACAAGTACAAATTCCCTTTAAACAAGCATAAAAGGTGATCAAGCAATAACAATAAATATCAAGCAACATAATAATCATAATAAAAATAATAATCAAAATCATAATAATAACAATCACAATTATCATAATCATATTAAAGCATAATAATAGTAAGATCCTAGGCATGATACTAACAAGATTAATAACAAACCCTAGCATGTCACTATGCAGTAAAAATCAAATCTTTAATCCTAACATGATAGTAACATGAATAAATATTAGGAAGAACATAGGAAGCATCGTAACAATCATATTTAATATTAAAATTACCCTTGACATGATACTAGGAATATCATAATAACAATATAAACATGATTTCTACATCATAAAATCAATTAAAACCATTAAAGCACTTACTTTGATGCCTCAAACCTCTTTCTAATAAAAAAATACACACGTTAGTAACTTCAAGGAAAATAATAATCAAACAATTAAATTAAATAATTGAAATAGAGATTTGGGACCAAACCCTCGGAAATTAAACCTTTCATGTCTAGGGCGAAGACAACTTCAAATATGGCTAGGTGTTTCTAAGTCTAATGAATGCGGAATTTGTATATGAGAAAAGGCTAGTTTTGAAAAGAGGGAGAGAGAAAGAATAATCAAGAAAATCTTGATGAGAGTTGGTGAATGATTAAGAGAGAATTAGAGAATTAATGATTGCGAATTAAAACTGATTGTAGGTGAATGAAAACAGAGTTTTTAATACGTTATTTATAAAGAAAATCAGCCAAAAAGATAAAATATCAAAAGACAGCACTTGGATCACGCAAAAAGAGATAGGCGCACGCAAAACAAAGCTGGCGCCAGCATCAGGCTATTGGCGCCAGGCGCCAATGGCTAGCACAAGGCGTCAATGGCTGGCGTTTGGCGCTGATTTCTGAAATTCACGCGTTTTTGTTTTTATCATATCTTTTGATCTGCAAGTCCAAATAAGGCATATAATATTTTTTTGGAAATATCTTAAAGTCTACTTTCCAACCCAATTATAATTAGATTAAAATATTTTGTAGATAAAAAGATATGTCCAAAATAGTGGAAGGATGTCAGTTTTGGATAGAGTTTCATGTCTCATTCATATCTTTTTCGTTATAACTTGGATTTAATATTATAATATATCATTGGAAAGATAATTTCAAGATCTATCCAAAAATATAAAATTTGAATAAATATTATGAGGCACGAAAATAAAATCTTAATATATTCCACTTCGTACTAAACAAGGATTCTTAAAAGGAGTAGTTTTATTCAATTTCAAACTCTTTAAAACATAATTATCAATCCTAACTCCATTAGGATTTAAAAGAACCTCCTAGAGTATTCTAAAAGACTGTAATCAATCCTAACAGCTTTAGGAATGATAATTATTAATAGGCCCTCCTCTAGATCATTAAGCCGCATATAAAAACCAAATCAGGCCCAGTTTAGTATTTTGGCCATAACTTCCTCGATATTCATCGGAATTGGGATTATAATATATCGTTGGAAAGGTCTTTTCAAACCCCATCCAACTACACCATTATTTGATCTTTATCATGGACCAACCAAACTGGATTGACTATTTTCTTAAAATATGTTTTGAAAATCAGAGAGAAGAGAAAAGATTTAAAACTATCCGCAACACTAAACTTTCCACACTTTCTCTTCATTCGATTATGATTCAACATGAAAGGTACTCATCACTGGGTTTGGTTTTGGGGAGACACAAATGGGTGTCTACACAACCTTTTAGTTAGTGAAGCATTGGCATGTGAGGTTTGAGTTTTGAGAGTGTTGATCATGAGCAAGAAAACTTTGTGAATTGGTTTAAGTAAGGTCTTGGAAGTTGAGCTTGAAAAAAAAAATATGCAATAAAGTTTGAGAAGAAAGATGCAATTAAAGAAAATCAAATTAAGTTTCAAGAAAAAACCGTCCATAGTATAAAAAAAAAAAAAAGGCAAGGATATCAAATAAGATTAATAAAAAATAACACAAATATATTTTAGTTTAGTTACGTTTTCTACCCTAGTTTAAGCATTGAGGACAATGCTTCGTTCAATCTTGGGGGGAGGGGGGAGCGTTACTTCGTTTTTGGTATATATTGTGTTAGTGTTGAATAAGCTTGGGGGAGATGACATTATTGGTATTTTTGTTTGATATTTTGTTACTTCTTGAGTTTGTTTTTAAGAGTAGGCCACTCTTTTGCTTCACTTAGAAAATATCACCAAAATTTTCAAAATTTTTACCCCGCCTTAACCCTTAGCCTTACGTTACAACCCAGTAAAAGATCCTTAGACTTTAGTGGAGTTGAGTCAAAGAACGGTGGAGGGAGATAGACTTCAAACATATGGAGATAGTATGCATAGTTGAGATGTCGGGATTACCTTCTCAAAGTTTTTCATTTCTTTATCTTTTTCCAGTTCCTTCGTGGAATCATGAGAAGCAAGCTTAGGGGTTACTTTGAACCTAGTGGAGAGAACGCGGCCCGATTGTTTGGGGCTAGAGTGGATTGAGTCCACATTAGTTCTGTATGCTTCGCATATATTATGTTTCAATCAACCATTGACATCTTGGAACGTGCATACATTTGTCTACTTAGAAATATTTGCATTCATTGGTGTTTGTTCCTATCTCTTGTCCGAATATGAATTTGTGTTTTCTTTCTCTTTTTATTTTATTTATTTTTTTTATTGCCTTGCCTTGGTTTTTATTTAGAGTTGTGGGTTAAACTCTTAGGAAACCCTCACGAGAGCATTCTCATCCTCTAGGGCGATCTAGGGGGTTTAAAGGGCTTGTCTTTAGTTGCTAAAATTGACCGTGATTCCTACGAAAGTGAGTTAGTGTACATTCTTGTCTCCTTTAGTGTCTTAGTTTTGCTTGAATAATTCACCCTCCTTCTCTCGTGTTTCATGTTAATTTTCTCGAGGACGAGCAAAAGGTAAGCTTGGGGGAGTTTAATAAGTGACTTTTATGTCACTTTTAGGGTGTTTATTGAGTCGTTTTTCGGCTTATTTTCCAATAATTTAGCCTATTTTGTTCTTTATTCTATTATTTGCTTATTCTCGTCTTTTATCTTTATTTTTAGTATTGTAGTAGTTTTTAATAGTTTTTAGCTTATTTTCTTAAATTATTTAATTTATCTTATATTCTATGTTTATATTTTATGTTTTTAGTTCTTGTTTTCTAATAAATTCCTAGTTTCTCTCATTTTATTTATTTTCTTTTAGTTTCTAGTTTGTTTTATTTCATTTTATTTTATTATTTCTTTAGTTTTAGCATTTTATTTTACTTTATTTATCTTATCTTATTTTATTTTATTTTATCTTTTAAAAATCCCCTCGTGTTGTTTTTGGTTGTAGGTGTTTTCAGGTTCGTGGTCGATCAGGTTCAAAGTCCGAGGTTCGAGGCACAAAATTGAACCAAGCACCACCACTACTTTCCCCCAACAACACCAACACCAACTGCCACAACAGCCACCCAAACCCACCACGAATCCACACCCAATTCAACCCACCAATAAACCAACCAAACCAGCCCCAGCAACCCACCACAACAGCAGCAGCCACCGCTAAAACCACCTCCAATCACCACCAATCCACATCCAATTCAGCCCACCAATCAACCACCCAAACCACCGTCCATCAAAACCCGTATGAACCAACACCAACACAACTAATCCGCCAGCAATCATCACCATATTCCCCCTGTTTCACCAACCATCTCAAGCCTCAAACGTGGGCGCACAGCTCTGTCAGAAGGCGCACACAATTGAAGTCCAAAACAGAATGATACAGTAGCTTTGCACGACTTCATGTGCGAATTCTGTGCGGGCGCGCAATTGTGCCGAAATAAAGAGGTCTGTGATGATGAACAACCTTTCACCGCCACTATTGGTCGGGTTTAGTATTTAATCCCGAGAGTGCTTAAAAAATCGTATTTTATTAAATTCATATTTTTGAACAGTCCATGGATTAGTCTTGATGTTTGGTAAAAGCATAGTTTTAATTTAATCCCAAACTTATTAATTAATTTTTAGCCCAAACCTTTTTTATTTTATTATTATTTTTGGCCCAAACCCTTTATTTATTTTTATTATTTTCTTATTTTAGCCCGAACAATAAAAAGTCAGAAAAGGCACGAAATTATCAACCGGCACTTAAAAAGCCGAAGGAAATTAGGGTTAAAAATGTATTTAGACGGAAAAACAGACTGGAAATTCCCGTGCCACGGCAGACTGCCACCGTGTCACGGGAATCCTTCCCGTCTGACGGTGGGATTTCCCGTGACATGGAAGGTCTGCCGTGACACGGGACAGTCCGTGTCTTTTCCGCGTAAACCCTTAACGCGTTTTTTTATCCCGTTTTCTTAAAATTTCCCGCGTCACACCAAAAATGTACCGTGTCACGGGATTGTGTACCGTCTAACGGTGGAGCTTCCCGTGTCACGGTACAGTTTGACCGTGTCACGGGATACTTTTTTAGGGTTTTTATCATTTTAGGGTTCCGTGTGCTCCCTCAGCACATTTTCCCTATAAATACCCCCTCATTTCTGATGAACGGGGCAGGGAGTAATTCTCTTATTTTATTTTCTCTCTTCGATGCTTTAGCCTAAACACTAGCCTACCCTTTCACTTAAAAATTCCTTCTTCAAGCACTCAGAGGAGTCCATATTTTACTCGAGGTTCTGTCCTTAATCCAAGGCGTGAAAGGTAGAACTGTTTAAGGGTTTGGCCCCAAAATCAACTTTATTTAATTTAATTTAATTTAATTATTGTTTTATTATTTCCTTGAAGTTACTAACTCGTTTATTATTTTGTAGTTGCAAACAAACAGAATCAAAGTAAGGATCATGCTCCTTTTGTTTTTATTATTTTTCTAACGATTTTATGTTGTTGGAATTGTGATGAAATTGGTTTTAATATTAATGTTGTTCTATTATTAATTGATCACCATATTGCATGTTTAAATGAAATATGTAATTGAAAATTACGCTCAATAAGATAATTTGGACAACCGGTTTAGGATCCTTTTAATCTTGTTATTTAATCAAGTGATCACTATTATTTTAGAATTATCTGTTGCATTAATATTCAACCAATTTAGCTTAATAATAGTTTGGACCAAATTGAATTATTTTTTGTATGCCTTTGAGATCATAAGAATGCTTTTCAATATAAGAATCGAGTAGAGGCCAATACGGGCGAATGTGACTCCATGACTCACTTCGTACCATCATCCCCGATCCTCCTTTCGTGGTTCCGAACCATATGGAGTTAGTAATCTCATGGATTATGAATGGGGTGTAACCTTCACGGGTCAATCGTTGTTGCCTTCGTTGTCCCTTATCGTGGTTGCCTTTTTATGATCCGTGAACGGTTTACAAGTTCCTTAAAAACTTATTGGTGGCTCCCTACTTTATTTGTCCCTAATCGTTGTCCCTAATCGTAATGTCAATTCCCACTTCCTATGAGTTCCAAGCGTATTCACAACATGCTTTAACGTAGGCGCACTTCGAACAACGCCTACAATTTGGAGACTCCACTGGGGAGGATTTTTAATTATTTATCAATTTGAGTGATCGGTATTTAATTAAGATGAGTGGATGAGACTTGAAAGATTCTTGAAAAAATATTCCTGTGATTAATTTGGTATTTTTTGCATCTGCATAGATGTTTTAACGTTGCATTCATGTTTGTCCCGTAAAAAAAATTGGATAACTTGGTTGCGCGCGAAGGAAAATATGGCACCAATCAGATTTTCTGACTGTCGTGTCACGGTACAGTGCACCATCAGATGGTGCACTGTACCGTGACACGGGAATTTTTGCCTTGTCACGACAGTCCTAAAATCAGTCGGGTGGCTTATTTTCATTCCTCACAGTCGACTTCCTTCGATTTTTCTGAAAAAAACGTATGTGTTCTACATGCGTCTTAGTCCCGGGGGATTTAAACTCTATCGACCCAAAAACGCTCATGGCAATAAGGGTTCATCCGAGTTATTAAATCCACCCAAACCATAGAGTCGAGTTCGATTTCATCACGAACTCGCGGAGCCGCCCGTTGGCATACACCCTCAAGGGAGGCTTCCTTGCTAACGTGTCCAAACTCTTAACCATGGTACCCTTTTGACACCCAAAGCTTGACCAATAGTTGAACATAGATCTTGACTCTAGGTTGCGAACTTTTTTTACATCATCGTGCCTAAATGCTATGTCGTTGTTTGGTACTAACCCTCATGTGTTTGCTCTTTTGTTTAACCCATGACTGAGTGTTTTTATTCTCACATAGTAATTAGTACGGACCTAAAATCGATTGTTTCGGTGTCATAGAACTTGGTCAAGAAGCAGGGGTAGATTGTTACGGTTCGAGTCCATACCTCAACAACCTCTTATACCAAAGAGGGGTACAAGGAAACCACCTCAATCATCTCCACAAGATCCATCTCCAGTCTACTTTCACCCAATGGCCACTAAGGAAGACATCGACAACCTCAACAGGACAATTGAAAGATTGTCTGACATGATGCAGACACTCACCTTTAGAGTCGGCACGGTAGAACAAGACAATCAAAACAATGTCACTAATGCTGCAATGGACAAGATTAAGGAACACATGAGCAAGATTTCTGAAGAGTTCACTTATGTGGAACAGCCTGCCACCTCTTCGTCCATAAGAGACAAGCTTCCTGAGAAGTTTTCCACTACTGACATTCCCAAATTCAAGCCTACTGATAATCCGCTTTTCCACTTGAAGGATTTTTCTGCAACTATGGCTATTAAAGGAGTAGAAGTGACACTCTTCCCTACGGTGTTCCCTCTTTCCTTAGAGCATGCCTGTCAACAGTGGTTCTATTATTTGGAATCCAAGCATGTCGTGACCTGGGAGGATGTTGCTGAAAGCTTTATGAATCGTTACAAGTGTAACATCCAGGCCAAGACTTCTGAACGTGAACTCTCCATTCTCAAACAAAAAGAGAATGAAGGCTTCACCACTTACTTAAGTAGGTGGAGGGAAACAGCTGCGCTCCTGGTGGATCCCCCCAAGGAGAAAGAAATGGTTCGCTTGTTCATTGCCAATCTGACTCATAAGTAAAAGCAACACTTGAAGTTTCTGCCTCTGAGTACCTTTGAAGCTGTATACGATATTGGAATCAATATCGAAGATGAACTGATGAAGTCTGTTGGTAGCAACAATAACAACAACACTTGGAAAAATAAGAAGAACGACACTCCTTCTTCTTCGTCTTCTAAGCCCAATAATGCTACCAACAATATCAACATCAATGATGTGCTGGCCCTTAATTCTCCTCCTCAAAGATTCCAAAGGCAAAGGAGGGTTTATACGCCTTTGGGAATGACTTACGATGCTGCTTATGACCGTTTTCATGGTCAGGGACTGATTATTCCAATCGGACCATTTCCAGAACCTCGACCTGAGAATAGGACCGCTAGCTATGACCCTAATGCTTATTGCAAGTTTGATCAAGGCAAGGGTCATAACACTGAGAGGTGTTGGAGGCTGAAAGATACAATCCAAGACTTGATCGATGCTAATCAACTTCCTGCCCCTCTAGGGGGCAAGAAGCCTAACATTCAAACAGGTCCTCTTTCTGATGCTTTGTCTATCATCGGAGATGACATCTCCTTTGATCCGTCGATACTCATTCAACCTATGAATGAGCCTCTGCCGGAAGTTGTATTTATCTCAAGTACTGAAGAAGTGAATGGAATTTGGGATAGTGATGATGAAGACGTCTATCTCAAGGATATAGCCTGTTAATCTCTTTACACCAGTGAAGATGTTTGGGGGGACTTTGAGGTCAAGGTTCTCACCAGAAGTGGACGGTTGCAACAACCTTACCCACCTCCACCTCCACCACAATCACATCCGATAGTTGATCCCATCGACCCTGTGAACAGCGATGTGGTCAAACAACTGCAAGAGACCAAGGTGGAGATGAATGTATGAAAGCTTTTGGCCACTTCCCACGATCATCGAAAGACTGTGATGAATGCTCTGGTGAAAATAGGAGTTGATGATGACATGACTTCTCAAGGATTGCTCAACTTTCTCACTACTGAGCTGCCAAGTACTAGCAATCTGATTTCGTTTTCTGATAAGGATCTGCCCCCGGAAGGGGATCAACATAACAAGGCCTTACACCTCACTGTGGTGTGTAGGCAAATGAATGTTCTTATGAGCGTGGTTGATAATGGCTCTGCAATCAATGTGTGCCCACTTTGTACTGCAAAGAAGTTGGGCATAAAGAATGAAGAATTGACTCCCTCCACTCAAGGGATTCGCGCTTATGATAATACTCGCCGTCAAGCCGTGGGTACTATCATACTGAATATAACTACTGGGGCCATTGAACGTCGCACCAAATTTCAGGTGGTGGACATTAAGGCCTCTTTCAATCTGTTGTTAGGACGCCTTTGGCTTCATGAGCTGAAGTCGATTCCATCATCGCTTCACTAGAAAGTGAAAGCCATAGTTGCAGGGGTTCCGATTACTATTAATGCTTCTCCTATGCGCATTCAAGTTATTGATACTCCTATCGTCCATGTTGAACATGACGAAGAAAATGAAGATCTTTGGAGGTTTTCACTAGATGATGTTCTCGTGATCGAAGAGGAGGAAAAGTGACATCTCGACTTCGATCCCTATTCAAACACCAGTATCAATGCCATTCTGAAGAAGGAAGGTCATTTCCCTAGAATGACCCTTGGACTCAAGAAGAAAATGGCTGAATCTTGGGGCCATCCTGGTGCACTCAAGAAGGATACTTTTGGCTTGGGATTCAAGCCAACAAAAGAAGATCTGAAACAAGTTGCATTGAAGATGAAGGCTCGCAATAATGCTCGAATCACGAAGACGGAAATGGCAATGGATCCATATCCGTTCACCCTTAATGGCCAATACATCAAAGAAGGGGAAGACTTCCCATGCTATGAATTCCTTGAGCCATTTGTTCATGATGGGATCCGTGAACCGGGATTCGAGGTTTTCCTCGATTGTGACTTCGTTGATGAAGACGAAGAGCTCTCCACAGCTGAGAAGCCAGCTAGCCTGAACTCTAATGACCTAGGAATCAACCTTCTTTTTGGAATGGAGAAAAATGAGTCCAAGCGGGTCCGCAATGATAACTCTGAGCTCGTTCAAGCTGTCATAGCGAACAACGATTTTGACCCCTCCGAGTTAATCGTCCAAGCTGACAATATTTCAAGGGGATGGCGCAAGACATTGAGGATCACTACGCCGAGTGGAGAGAAGTAGGAAATAACCGCTGGCGAGGGTCCTATGTTTGATGAGTCTGAGTCGTCTGGGTCCGAGTCCAAGTCTGGGTCTAAGTCTGTAGATGAGTCCCTAGAGTCTGAGGCCGACCCTCTTTCTACTATAGAGTTCAACCCTGAGTCTCTTGTTGAGTCCCCTCTTTCTACTCCTAATAATTCTGGTGAGGTCGTAGCCGACCTTGCCTCTCTTGATGTATTAGCTAATGAATTTAATAGAATGAGTACCTTTGCTTACGATGCATGCCATTCCCCTAGCCCTGATCAATATTGATTTGCTAATGATAAAAATGACAAAGAAATAATAAAAGCAATGGAAGAACATAAAAATAAAACAGCAGTTATTGAAGATACAGAAACAGTTAACATTTCCAATGATACGACTCTTAAAGAATTAAAAATTGGATTAACACTAAGTCAAGATGAACGCAAAGAGCTAATTAACTTGCTTAGTGAATTTGTTGATGTATTTTCTTGGTCATACCAAGATATACCAGGGATTGACAGGGATATAGCTCAGCATACGATACCACTCATTCCAGGTACGAAGCCTGTCAAACAAAAGCTGCGCCGAATGAAACCAGATGTGGCTCTCAAAATCAAGGAAGAAATCAGGAAGCAATTGGCCGCAGGTTTCATCAGAGTATCCAAGTATCCGGAATGTATAGCAAATGTTGTTCCTGATCCAAAAAAGGATGGAAGGGTCAGAATGTGTGTTGATTACAGGGATCTCAATAAAGCAAGCCCAAAAGATGGGTTCCCTTTACCTCACATTGACATTCTGGTTGATAATACAGCAAACCATGCACTTCTGTCGTTCATGGATGGTTACGCCAGATATAATCAGGTATTGATGGCCGAAGAAGACATGGAGAAAACCACATTCATCACCCAATGGGGTACATATTGCTATACGGTAATGCCATTCGCGTTGAAACGCGGGTGCCACCTACCAAAGAGCAGTTACAACATTGTTACACGACATGATGCACAAAGAGGTGGAGGTCTATGTCGATGATATGATCGTTAAGTCTAATGATCGCCCAGGCCATATTATTGCCCTTCGCAAGTTCTTTGAAAGACTCCGCAAGTATAACATGATATTAAATCCAGGAAAATGTGCATTCGGAGTCACGTCAGGCAAATTACTTTGATACGTGATCAGTTCTCGAGGGATTGAAATAGATCCTACAAAAGTAAAAGCGATCATGGCCATGCCACCACCCAAAAATGAGAAGGAGATTTGAGGCTTCATTGGAAGGTTGCAGTATATAAGTAGGTTCATATCAAAGCTCACAACAATATGTGAACCTATATTCAAGAAGCTTAAGAAGAATGTCCCAGTCACATGGGATGATGATTGCCAAAAGGCTTTCGACAAAATCAAAGAGTATTTGGCAAACCCACCCGTGCTAGCGCCAGCAATACCTGACTTTCCTCTTTGACTCTACCTTACGGTCACAAGAGAAACGATGGGGGCAATGCTAGCACAAGAGATCGAAAGCAAGGAGAATGCAATCTATTACTTGAGCAAGAAACTTCAAGGATATGAGACGCGATACACACCACTTGAGAAGTTTTGTCTTTTTTTTTTGTCTTTTTTTTTTCTTTTTATTTTGGGGAAGGTAATTTCATTTATTTATTTTATTTCTTTATCATTTTATTTTTGCTTGTCTTTTATTTCTTTTTCTTTTGGGGAAGGTAATTTTATTTTTGCTTGTTTTTTTTTTTATTTCTTTTTCTTTTGGGGAAGGTCGGTACCCTCCATTACTCCACTTATGTTTCTTTTTTTGTCGCGTCATGAATAAATACACAATCACACACAAGGAGTTTTAAGCACACACTAACACACAATAATAAATACATAAACCGTGAATAACGTACAAAAGAGTCGTAATAAATAAACATGTCAAGTGTCATCATAGTATGTACAAATAAAAACCCTCGGTCAAAAGTCTCTAGAGCTAGAATCAGTATCATATCCACCCTACGCATATGGGAACGGTGAGCCGAAGATTCCCTCCACCATCCGAGTACGGTGAGTAGTATCCCTACTAGTCCCTGTAACCCCAGCAGTAGTCAAGCTCAAGGCAGGACCCGTCCAGCCGGAAAACGGTGTAGACTGGCCTAAAGACACTGGAATCGTCGGTGAAGGCATCGTCCCATACATCGAAACTGAGAACAAGCCCGACACCGGTGGAGGAATCCCGGACAATGAAGCTGAAAATGAACCAGGATCCAAGGGAGTGAAACAGACCCAAGCTCAGGCCGTGGAGGCTGTGAAAAAGACTGTCGCTGCCCCTGACTCTGGCCCGGAAAGTGCTAGGAAGACTAAGGTTGCTGCCACTGAGCCTCCTGAAATGGCTGAGTAGTCTGAGGCTCTCGTCGAGAATGAGAACGCCGGTGAATCTCAGGAGATCGTCTACCACGACCAAGCTCCTCCTCGTCCGAGCCTCTAGGCCTCGAGCACGAGCGGGACCTCCGTCGCTCCTGAAAGATACAAAATCAAAAGGTGTCGGCAGTGCAAAATAAAACAAATGGTAGAAGTAAAAATGAATGATACCTCAAGAACGTCACTAGAGCTCCGACAACTCGCACCACGCCAAAGCTTGATGATGCAATACTTCAGGGCGTCAACCAGCTTCATGAGTCACATCATCTCCGGGCGATTAGGCTAAGGATAAAACAAAGAAAAGTCAGTAACAAGCAGTGTTAAAAGGGTGAATAATGCATCAAAGAAAACTCACCGGCTCAAAGACCTCGGGCAGAGACTCCTGCGCCAGTCTGTAACCCTCTGGCGCGTCAGCAATATTGTCCTCAGTGATACCAATCAGCCCTGGATAGCAGACAGACTGAGGAGGAATCTCGATCCTCCCTACAAGGCGGATAGTCGTCTGAAAATATGATCGAATAATCAAGTTATTCGACTATTTAAAACAGAGACTAGTAAAGAAGATCCTCAAAAGAAATCATACCTCAAGAAGACGGGGTGGAGGAGCCAGAAAGGGAAGCAAGTCCCGCGCATAGTCACTCTACATATGAACAAGCTCCTGCCATGGAAAAGTATAGCGCTCTTCCCTGTTGATCAACTCTCTGATCAAGCGGGATTCCAGCATCGACTCTCGTGGAGATAAGGGCACCACAAAGCGATCGCCGCTATGCTGACGAAAGACTCGCTCCCCCAAATACTAGACAATGCGTCCGGTACCAACCAAAATGGTACGGTACGCTGAAAGACGCAAGTCCTCAGGTACATCAGTCATCCCGGCCTAAGGACGATACTGGACATCAATGGCAACCTATAAACCATAAAAAGTTGGCGTGAAACAATGGTAACAACGTTAGAAGGAAAAACGCAACAAAACTAATCCTTACGCCAACAGAAGAGGTGCCTCGGCGTAGTAGCCCACGCAGTGCAGGGACAGACTCCACCCGCGACTCTCCTCGATCACGCCAGCTGGCCCTGACAGGGTAATCATGGACCGCTCCACAACGCCGTCGAGGAGCCAAGCCTGGGAAGTACTCATAGAACCATGGCAGCGATGAAAAGTAATCTTTAGCACATGAGTCGAACAAGCTAAAGTGAAAAAAAAAGGAAAATATCATCACCTCTACGACTCTCCACAGACCATAGACGGTGATGGGAGACTCGTCATTCAACTGCCAACAGCCATGACGTAGCGATAAAAGAAGATCCGCGTACCCAAGATAGGCCCAGTTATAGGATCCTATCTCATGGATCCTGGCCAAAGAGGAGAGGTAGCAAAGGAGTACGCGTGAACTCCTATCAGGAGAAAGGGTCATAGAGATCAGGATCAGGATGAAGATCCGCACTCGCTGCTCAGCCGTCGTAACCTCCATGTCGAAGCCACGAGCTAAAACTGAAGCCAGCTTCGATTGTCCACTCCTAGGACCACCTCGAGACACTAGTCGGGTCCTGATGTGCTGAACGATCAGACCCAACAAATCAGCTGCCTCAGCCGATCCCCAGGATAGATCGGACATCTAACCTACAGCCCGATCGGTGAAGCACAGCCCGCTAATCATGTTGAAGTCTAGAGGGGTCACCGTCATCTTCCCCCAAGAAAAATGAAAAGTGTTGGTAGTATCCCAGAAATACTCCAACAACGCGCGAACGACCGTCGCACCGCAACCCTGGGGGCTGCGAAACCCTACAATCGCCGTATAGAAATCTACTAAGCCAGCCGATTCCCATAGGGCGTTCGTCGCAGGATCCCTCGTAATGATCTGATGAAGTCGAGGGATCAAATCGCCGGCTCCAGAACCATGGTGGCGAAGCATGCCATCGACTATGCCAAAGAGTGGGCGATGAGAGACATGGTTTTCATGGCAGAAAACCAAATGGTCTGGAGTCCACGGAGGTGGAACCCACCTACCCCCACTCGTAGAAGTCCGAGGCTCGAACTCTAAGACATCGTCGTCCATGCCCTCAGGAATGGTGGGAGTGTCCTCCCGAAAAGCTCGACGCCGGCCGTGGGTAGAAAGATCGCAATCTCGTCGTCTAGGCATGCTATTATAAAAATCTAAATGTTTAGCATCATTTCCTAAGAGATTTAATTCAAGTTGCATATTTATAAAAATAAAAATCTAAATACTTAGCATCATTTCCTAAGTTATTTAGTTATTTATTGAATTATATGCTAAATTTTTACCTCCAGGCTAAAAATTGGCAAAATTATGGTATTTAATTTTTCCATGACAAACTAATACTACAGTTCTCCTAGCCGCATGATACTATGTTCTCCATGACAATGTAGTACATATGCAAAATATGAATCAATACATCATTTCACAAGGTTTACCACCATTTTTCTACCATTTCAAGTACAAAGAAATAACATGAACATCATTTCACGAAGTAGTACCCAAAAATGGTGATTTTCTCTATTTTCCATCAAATCATGTAATTTTTTGTCTCAATTTTCTCACAAACACACATACATACATATACAAGTAAAATCATGGCAAGAATTTTACCATAAAACCTCAAAATTAAAATCCCCAAATTGATTTTTAAGGGTTATTCATGAAAGTTCTTGAAGCAAATTTGAGATAAAAATTAAGAGGAACTTACATAGATCCTTGTAGAGAGTCGAAAATGAGGAAGGAAGCAGAAAATTAGAGCATAATTGGTGAAAATTCGAGCTCCAAAGGCTTGAAAAATTTGGAAAAACCGCTCAGCCGCCGTGACACGGTGAAAAGATTACGTGTCACGGGGGTCTAGTCCCGTGTCACGGCAATAACTGAAGTCGCCGGAGCTCCGGTGACTCTGTCAGCAACCTCGAACAACAGCAACAGCAGTAGGAAGCAAAGAAACGACAGCAGCAGCATGTCACAAAAAATAAAAAAAAAATAAAAAGAAAGAGAAGAGGCAAACCGCCATGACACGGTGGTGACTCCGGCCGACGTGAAGCAAAACCGGGCGCCGGTGAGCTGTCGACGAGGCACGGCAAACCAAAAGAAAAAAATTTAGAGCTCTTTGAGTGAGAATCAGACAAGGAAGAGAATAACTAAAATGAAAAAAATGTTGATATTTAAAATCAAGAAATCATGTGCAACGGACCCCGTTCCCACGTAACGGTCAGATTTTTGTGTGGTGCACAAGCTTTGACCGGTCAAAGATGCTCTTTTGACCGTTTTCAGCGATTCGGTTCCCGTGACACGTGACCTCCTTGTCGTGTCACGGGAAGCAGCTCCGCGTGACGGAGGGTCCTTCCCGTGTCACGGGAATCTGTTTTGTGACACGACGATTTTTGTACGGTTATTTGCGAATATTCTGACATTTTCACTGTAGTTGCATAAATCGGACAGTTATTTTTTGCTGGAATTACGTGGAAAATTGTGATTGATACTTAAAAGCGGAATAAAATTACCATTTTACCCCTAGCAAGCATCAAAGTCTATTTTTCGGCATGTTCAGCACCTAATATGCTCGGATAGTCAACTTAAATTTGTGAATCATCTGCGGCCCACATACGCTTACCAATTTCAGCAATCATCGCCTTTCCTAAGGCTTAGAAAGCGTTATCGGTGGATTTTTCTTCAAGTATAGAAAACCGCCAAGTCGGCTTTCCTCAGGCTCGGAAAGCGTTATCAGTGGATTTTTCTTCAATTATAGAAAACCGCCATGTCGGCTTTCCTCAAGCTTGGAAAGCGTTATCGGTGAATTTTTCTTCAAGTATAGAAAACCGCCAAGTCGGCTTTCCTCAGGCTTGGAAAGCGTTATCGGTGGATTTTTCTTCAAGTATAGAAAACCGCCAAGTCGGCTTTCCTCGGGCTTGGAAAGCGTAATCGGTGGATTTTTCTTCAAGTATAGAAAACCGCCAAATTCCTTTGTCGTCTTTCCTCAAGCATGGAAGGCATTATCGGTGTATTTCTTCAAGCAAAGAATGACACCAAATTTGTTCGTCGACTTTCCTCAGGCATGGAAAGTATTATCCGGTAGCTTTCTTCAGTCTTAGAAAGGTACCAAACTCTTCAGTCGGCTTTCCTCAAGCATGGAAAGTGTTTCAACAAATTTTACTCGGTGGATTCCTTCAAGCTTAGGAAGCTTCCAAATTCGTTTGTAACCAATACACTGGTGTCAGATACGTATTATATCCCTTTACTCTTTTATCTGTGGAATTAACATTTTTCTGCATGTATCGGCGTATACAGAATGATTTAGGATCGCAGAACGTCTTAAATCATTCTTTGTCCCTATCGGCTACTTTGACTATCGTTTTCGAAACTGACGTTTCTATAAACTCAGTCAAAGTGGGGGCTTCTGTAGACACCTAAAAATGTCTCCCCAAAACCAAACCCGATGAAGAACAACCTTTCACCGCCACTATTGGTCGGGTTTAGTATTTAATCCCGAGAGTTCTTAAAAAAATCGTATTTTATTAAATTCATATTTTTGAACAGTCCATGGATTAGTCTTGATGTTTGGTAAAAGCATAGTTTTAATTTCAGCCCAAACTTATTAATTAATTTTTAGCCTAAACCTTTTTTATTTTATTATTATTTTTAGCCCAAACCCTTTATTTAATTTTTTATTATTTTTAGCCCAAACCCTTTATTTATTTTTATTATTTATTTATTTTAGCCCCAACAAAACTAAGTCAGAAAAGGCCCGAAATTATCAATCGGCACTTAAAAAGCCGAAGGAAATTAGGGTTAAAAATGTATTTAGACGAAAAAACGGACTGGAAATTCCCGCGCCACGGCAGACTGCCACCGTGTCACGGGAATCCTTCCCGTCTTACGGTGGGATTTCCCGTGACACAGGACGTCTGCCGTGACACAGGACAGTCCATGTCTTTTTCGTGTAAACCCTTAACGTGTTTTTTATCCCGTTTTCTTAAAATTTCCCGCGTCACACCAAAATGTACCGTGTCACGGGATTGTGTACCGTCTGACGGTGGAGCTTCCCATGTCACGGTACAGTTTGACCGTGTCACGGGATACTTTTGTAGGGTTTTTATCATTTTAGGGTTCCGTGTTCTCCCTTAGCACATTTTCCCTATAAATACCCCCTCATTTCTGATGAACGGGGCAGGGGGTAATTCTCTTATTTTATTTTCTCTCTTATATGCTCTAGCCTAAACACTAGCCTACCCTTTTCACTTCAAAATTTCTTCTTCAAGCACTCAGAGGAGTCCTTAAGCCAAGGCGTGAAAGGTAGAACTGTTTGAGGGTTTGGCCCCAAAATCAACTTAATTTAATTTAATTTAATTTAATTATTGTTTTATTATTTCCTTGAAGTTAATAACTCGTTTATTATTTTGTATTTGAAAACAAACAGAATCAAAGTAAGGATCATGCTCCTTTTGTTTTTATTGTTTTTCTAACGATTTTATGTTGTTGGAATTGTGATTAAATTGGTTTTAATATTAATGTTGTTCTATTATTAATTGATCACCTTATTTCATATTTAAAGGGAATATGTAATTGAAAATCACGCTTAATAAGATAATTTGGACAATAGGTTTAGGATCCTTTTAATCTTGTTATTTAATCAAGTGATCACTAATATTTTAGAATTATATGTTGCATTAATACTCAACCAATTTAGCTTAATAATAGTTTGGAGCGAATTGAATTATTGTTTGTATGCCTTAGAGATCACATGAATGAATTTCAATATAAGAATCGAGTAGAGGCCAATACGGGCGAATGTGACTCCATGACTCACTTCGTACCATCATCCCCGATCCTCCTTTCGTGGTTCCGAACCATATGGAGTTAGTAATATTATGGATTATGAATGGGAAGTAAACTTCACGGGTCAACCGTTGTTGCCTTTGTTGTCCCTTATCGTGGTTGCCTTTTTATGATCCGTGAACGGTTTACAAGTTCCTTAAAAACTTGTTGGCGGCACCCTACTTTATTTGTCCCTAATCGTTGTCCCTAATCGTAATGTCAATTCCCACTTCCTATGAGTGCCAAGCATATTCACAATATGCTTTAACGTAGGCGCACTTCGAACAATGCCTACAATTTGGCGACTCCACTGGAGAGGTTTCTTAATTATTTATCGATTTGAGTGATCGGTATTTAATTAAGATGAGTGGATGAGACTTGAAAGATTCTTGAAAAAATATTCTTGTGATTAATTTGGTATTTTTTTGCATCTGCATAGACGTTTTAACGTCGCATTCAGGTCTGTCCCGTAGGAAAAATTGGATAACTTGGTTGCGCGCGAAGGAAAACAGGGCACCGGTTAGATTTTTTAAATGTCGTGCACTGTACCGTGACACGGGAATTTTTGCCGTGTCACGGCAGTCCTATAATTGCCAAGCATATTCACAACATGCTTTAACGTAGGCGCACTTCGAATGACGCCTATAGTTAGCATCATGCCTTACTCCGTTTTCTAGAAACTCAAGTTAGGTGAGCTCCTTTAAACCAACATGACCCTTCAATTGGTCCACCATTCTTTTAAGTTCCTAAAGGGTAGAATTGAGGATGTGCCCCTCAAAATAGGAGAGTTCACTATTCCCATTGATTTTATTGTGCTAGAGATTGCGAAAAATGACAACATTCTTATTATTCTAAGGAGGCCATTCTTAGAAACTTCAGGTGCTTTAATAGATGTGAAAGGTAGCATGATTACCTTTGTGTGTTGGTGATAGTAAGGCAAGTTTTAAGCTCAAATCTATGCATAAGTTTCTATCTTATGTGAAAGGAATTATGTGCATAAACTCATTGTCTTCGAATGCTAATGATTCCATGTTTGTGTCTTCTACTAAGGATATGCTTGTAGCTTGTGATGATGTTCTTAAAATCGTTGAAAGCAAGGTTGTTAGTAAAGAAAACAAGGATCACTCTGAGCTTTAAGATGATTAAAAATGCCTTCTTGCTTTGAGCTTTCTTTGAAGGGTGAGGAGAATTGTTTTTCAAGTGGTGAACATGAGGATCTCAAAGATCTAAGGAAGAAGAAATAAAGGAAGAGAAAGAGAGTTTCCAAGAGATACAAAAGGAAGTTGAAGTCTAAAGAGTTTGATTCGGTTTCTATGATTCAAGATGACAAGGTTCATAATGAGATTTTGCACAAGCTTTTCAATGATTTTACCCTCTCCACCACTTTGGATAAGGTGGAGTTTTTTAACCCTCTCCAATTTGAAGGAAGGGTCGAGCTTAGGACCTTAAGCAAGCGCTACCCGGGAAGCAACCTAGATTTCTAACCCTTTTTCTTTTGATTTCTATTTTTCTTATCTTTATTTCTTTTGTTTTTCTTCTTTCATTTGTTTTTTTTATATTAGGATTAATAGGTCAAATGCATTGGATATGGATAATTTTGAGCAAGCATGAGCTATGGAAAGGTTTCGTGTTTTTAATGAGAATATCTTCGATATTATTGAATTTTGAGGTAAAAGGGTAAGGTAAGTGAGGTAAGATAGGGAAAATTAAGCTAAAATTGAAGTAAATTTGAACTTGGTAAGGTTCATTATGGTACTCTCATTATTAGTGGATGTTGAACCCACTGTAATAGTGTTTTGAAACTGCCATACTTGGTGGGTTCAATAATCCCTGGATGATATTAGACAATGATCCCACAGTAGAACACACCAAGCAAAAATTTTAAGAAGGAAGCCAAGATGTGCAGGCGTGCCACGCAGGGGCGCGGGCGCGTTAGGGGTCTGCACGAGCGTGCGTGACACTAGCATAGTCGCGCGGTAGACCACCTAGCCAAGCCGAGGCCTTTACATTTTTTTTCTCCTTTCTTTCCCTCATTTCCCCTTCACCCTAAGCTTTTGTTCATCAAATTTGCACCTTCAATCATAAAAAATCCATCACAAATGAGAGGGAAGAAGGCTTCCCTATTCTCAGACGCGGGCATGCGTGGCCTAGGCGTGGCCGCGCACCCTACTCCCCCTCTTCCGTACCCTTTTTTGCGCGGCCGCGCATCTTCTTGAAGAAGGTTGCGCCTGTATAGGTCTATTTTGGACGATCTAACTAACTTCTCTGTGTTAGTTTTACTATATACAAACTTTACTTCTATTTTTAGAGAGGAAAAGGTAATTAGAGAATCATTTGGTAGAAATTTAGGTTTGATTTTATTATAGAGAGAAACACTTGTTCTTAGATATCTAGAAAGAGAATTTGATGATTAATGATTGATGATTTAAGCACAATTTCCTTTGATTTAACCAAAGTTTTTAAGGATTTCTTTTACTTTAATGCAATCTTAAGTTTTTGATCTCAATTGTTTGTTAATTGTTCAAATTAGTTGATTAAATTTTGTTTGATTGAAATGATGATGATGAATTTGTTGATTAGCTTAGTTTTGATTTTGATTTCTTCTAAGGATAGTGAGTAGTTTACTTGCTAGGGATGTAATGTAGCATGTTTGAGTGATGGATCATAGCTAATTGGGAGTTTTTTGATTGATTTAGCATTGTGATTAAATTGGTTGATTGATTTTGTGCATGTGTGTGATTTGTTAAAGAGTAGCTAACTTTAATTGTCATGCTAGATTTCATTGTGTGCCTACATTGATACGGATCATTGATTTGTAGCTCACATTTATCGATTGAGGTTGGTTTGTGACGTTCCTAGTAGAGTCTTTCGTAGTGGGCGCTAGTTAGACCCCAAGGAGATAACTTGTTGATCTCTATTGATTGCATTATATATCTTCCCTCGAAATACTCAAATTGATCAATCTCAAAACCGATTAGTGTGTGTCCATTGCAAGAATATGTGGATCCTAAATCTCTAGTGTTTAATATAATGATTTACTCTGTGTTTTCTTTGTTTGTTTAGTTGAATTTAGACTACCCACATTCCTTTTTACGCTTCGAGATATCTTAACTTTGATAATAATTAACTTACCCCCATTCCTTTGGGTTTGACCCTTGACTTGCCTCTATACTAGTATTTAGGTTTGTTAAGTGTTTACAAATTTAGTTTTCACCGTGAGAGGATTATTTTCAACGACCTAGTCTCAACCCGCGTCAATTTATGCCTCTTCTCTATTGTCACAGGCATTTGTTCAATTTCCTTAGGAATTTTTACCATCGAGGCTAGTCTAATCAAGGCATTTGTTTTTCTCTTTGTAGGTTTTTGTATTCCACTTTCTCGAGTTGATCAGTAAGAGTTTTTAAATAGGTTTGGTAAGGGGCCAAACTTTCATTTCTTACTTTCCATCTTTTAGAGATTTGATTGATGATGAGGGAAGAATCTCCAAATATTCGAAGTTTCTTTACTGCCAATGCCAAAGCTATTTCAAGCCCTATCACACATGCTTCATATTTTGCAGCATTATTGGTAACGTGATGTGTGCCATTTTTGGCACTCTTAGGCTAGGTTTTCTTCATGTTTTTATGCTCTATTTTAGTCTTTTATGTCGTGTTTTTAGGGAATAATGCTTGATTTGCGTGTTTGCATGTAAGTTTAGAGAAATACGTGCTTTTAATGGTTTTCTTATTATTTTATTCATTTCTCGGCTATTTCTCTCGCTTCTCCGTTTATTTCACTTGTTTTGTAGGTGTGTCGAGTATCCCGGATTTAACCATCAACGAGGGAGCTCAAGCGCAGTCAAGGAATTCAACGGAGCCGAGTTTAAGAAGCCAAGCGTGCAAGTCAAGCAACCAAGCAAGCTCCAAGTGCACCAACACGCTACCCCGTGCAAGTTGCCTTAGCAGCCATGCACATCAGCACAACTAAGCACCCGAGCAACCAGCAGCCTAGCCAGCCACCGCGGGCGCTGGCTAGCACCAAAACCACCATTTTTGAGTTATAACTTGCCGCTGTTTCGCTGCGGGCACGGGCCTTAGCCCCGCGGGCGCAGCCTCGGGCTGCTCTATTCCACGTTTTCCTCTTCGCGAGCGTGGCTTTCTAGGATTTATTCGCGATTTATTTTCTTTTCTCCGTTTGTATATGTATTGTACGATCTTCTTTATTCTTCATACATGAAATTATTTTGATTAAAATAGTTTCTCTCTCCTCTAAGGAGGATTAGGGTACATTAGTGTAGGCGTCGTTCAAAGTGCGCATACGTTAAAGCATTTGTAAATATACTTGGCACTCATAGAAAATGGGAATTGACATAATACAATTAGAGACAAGGAAAGTAGGGAGCCGCCAACAAGTTATTAAGGAGCTTGTAAATCGTTCACGGATCATAAAAGGTAACCACGAATAAGGGAAAACAATATGAAACAACGATTGACCCGTGAAGGTTACACTCATAGGAAGTGGGAATTGACATTACGATTAGGGACAACGATTAGGGACAAATAAAGTATGGAGCCACCAACAAGTTTTTAAGGAACTTGTAAACCGTTCACGGATCATAAAAAGGCAACCACGATAAGGGACAACGAAGGCAACAACGATTGACCCGTGAAGGTTACACCCCATTCATAATCCATGAGATTACTAACTCCATATGGTTTGGAACCACGAAAAGAGGATCGGGGATGGTGGTGTGAAGTGAGTCATGGAGTCACATTCGCCCGTATTGGCCTCTACTCGATTCTTAAATTATGGTGAAAAGTGATTCCTGAGATCTTAAAGGCATGCAAACAAAGAGTTGCTCCAAACTATTATTTAAATAAATTGGTTGAATATTAATGCACCACATAATTCTAAAATATGTGTGATCACTTGATTAAACAACAAGATTAAAAAGGAACCTAAACCGGTTGTCTAAATTATCTTATTAGGCGTGATTTTCAATTACATATTCTCTTTAAACATGCAATATGGAGATCAATAAATATAATAGAATACAACATCAATATTGAAAGCAATTTCACAATAAATCCAACAATATAAAATCGTTAGAAAAATAATAGAAACAAAAGGAACATAAACCTTACTTTGATTCTGGTTGTTTGCAACTATTAAATAATAAATGAGTTAGTAACTTTAAGGATAAAATAATAAAGCAATAATTAAATTAAATTAAATTAAATAGAGTTGATTTGGGGCCAAACCCTCAAACAGTTCTTCCTTTCACGCCTTGGCTTAAGGACAGAACCACGAGTAAAGTATGGACTCCTTGGAGTTCTTGAAGAGGGAATTTTAAGAAAAAGGGTAGGCTAGTGTTTAGGCAAGAGCATAGGAAAGAGAAAAAGAGAGTTAATTGTTGCCCCGTACATCGGTATTTATTTAAAAAATGAGTAGAGGGAACACACGGAACCCTAAAAAGATAAAAACCCTAAAAAAAACACCATGACATAGCAGTGCTCATCGTGACATGGTGCCAGGCACCGTCACACTGGGGAAAATTCTGTGACACGGTGGAAAATAGTGTGAGGCAGGAAATAATTAGGTTATGGGGAACAAAACACATGAAGGGTTTAAGCGAAAAGGACACGGAGTTGCCCCGTCTTACATCACAGGCACCGTGTCACGGGGAAATACACCGTGGCACGGCATTGAGCCCCGTGGCGCGGTGCCTTTTGCCGTGACACTGAAAATTGGGCATCCATTTTTCAGTCTAAATTCATTTTTGCCGTAATTTCGTTCAGCATTTTTAAGTGTCGATGGATAATTTTGGGCCATATCTGACTTATTATTTATTAATTGGGCCAAAATAATAAAATAAATAAAATAAAGAGGTTAGGGCCAAAATAATAAACAAAATAAAAAAAGTTTGGGCTGAAATTAAAAATAAATTATGCTTTAATTAAACATCAAGACTGATCCATGGACTATTTAAAAACTGAATTTAATTAAATACGATTTTTTAAGAACTCTCGGGATTAAATACTGAACCCGACAAATAGTTGCGGTGAAAGATTGTTCATCATCGGGATTGTTTTTGGGGAGACCTTTTTAGGTTGTCTACAGAAGCCCCCAATTAGACTGATTTAGTAGAAACGTCAGTTTAAAAAAAAATAGTCAAAGTAGTCAATAGGGACGGAGAATGATTTAAGACGTTCTGCGATCCTAAATCACTCTGTATACGCCGATACCTGCAAAATAATGTTTGCTCCACAGGTAAAAGAGTAAAGGGATAGAATGCTTATCTGACACCAGTGTATCGGTGCCAAATGAGTTTGGTAGCTTACTATGCTTGAAGGAATCCACCAGATGATATTTTGTTGAGATACTTTCCACGCCTGAGCAAAGTAGCCTGATGAACTTGGTAGTTTTCTAAGCCTGAAGAAACCTACCGGATGATACTTTCCATGGCTGAGGAAAGTCGACATATGATATTGGCGTTTTTCTATGCTTGAAGAAATCCATTGATAAGGCTTTCCATGCTTAAGGAAAGCCGACATGGCGGTTTTCTATACTTGAATAAAAATTTACCGATAACGCTTTCCATGCTTGAGGAAAGCCGACTTAGCGGTTTTCTATAATTGAAGAAAAATCCACCGATAACGCGTCCATGCTTGAGGAAAGCCAACTTGGCGGTTTTCTATACTTGAAGAAAAATCCACCAATAATGTTTTCCATGCTTGAGGAAAACCGACAACAGATATAATCGCTGAAATTTTCAAGTGTATGATGGTTTAATTATCCCTGAACGTGGGCCGCAGATGATTTACCTTCAAGTCGACTACCCGACTATATTAGGTGCTTAAAGTGTTGAAAATGCAACCCTAACGCTTGTTAGGGGCAAATCGGTATTTTTGGTACCCTTTAAATATCATTTAAAATTTTCCGCGCAATTCCGGTGTGAAGATAACTGACCAAAAGTGGCGGAAAATCGTTCCAACTTGGTCTAGATGCTAAAATATCTGCCAGAAGGTTTAAAAATAAATTGCAGGGCGCACAGCTAAGCACCGTGACACGTGGATAAATCATGTAACACTGTGTTTGACCCTGTCAAACGGTGGGGAATCCCATGTCGCGGGGGTTTTTTTTGTGTGTTGGGATTGTCCACGTGCCTTGATATTTTCACGACCGTGCCACGCGCAAAGATGTCGTTACTAGATAACAGGATTCTTTTTTTTTTGGTAAGTAAGCAATTGTATTAATCAAAAACTGTACAAAATGTACAATATACATCAGCTAAGCCAGGCCACCCAAACTTCACAAGAGCAAAATCCCTAACAGACACCTAGGAACCTTAAATTTTCCAACCACCTTCTAGGAAGGATGTTGGAAAACACAGAAAACCCCTACTAGGAAACAGTTAACTCTGATACCTTCTACGAAGGGCTTAGGAAGACTTAACCCAGGCAACCAATAAAAAACAACCCCAAACATAAATAAAACAACAAAAACAAGCAACACTAAAGAGCTCTAAGCTAAGACAACCATTTGCAGTCTTCAATCTTCCATCTTGAGTCAATGAGTTGCTGAGCCCTTCCCCACGCCTCTCTTCTAACAGCTTTGACAATCAAATCAGGGTGCAGTACAAAATTTTGCCAGAAAGAGTGATTTCTAGCAAGCCAAATGTGATAAACTACAGCTGCCAAAACAGCTTGAAAGAACTTGCTTAGGATCCTGTTTTTTCCTAGTTATTTCCAGTTTTTCCAAGCCTGCTCAGTATTATCATGTTGCATACCAACTCCATGCCAATTCCAAATACAGGCCAAACATCTTTTGTTGTAATTACACTCAAAGAACAAATGGGTTATAGATTTAGACATATCACCACTTAACAAACATAATTCTACTGTACAAACTCTAATTTTCAGCAGTTTATCCCTTGTCATGAGCCTACCAACCATAGGCAACCAGACCACAAAGGAGTGCTTTGGCACATTGTAGTTGTTCCAAACCCAATTACTCAAGGGAAATTTTTCCATATTGCCCTGCAGCCATTTATAACAATAAGCAATCTTGTATTTCTTATTTAACCAATTCTAGCTCACAGATTCATCCTTGAAATCCTCCTTTAAGTTGCACATCAATTTTCAGCCCCATCTAGCATCTTCCTTCGGAACATAGCTTCACCAATCTTGCTCTTTGATATATACAGAATGAACCCATTTCACCCAAAGAGAGTCTGTCTTTTTTGCTATTTTTCAAACATAACTTCCCAAGGCAGCTTTATTCCATCTAATACAGTTCCTAACACCCAAACCACCAGCATATTTAGGTTTGCAAACCCAGTCCCAAGCCAAAGGGAGGGACCTCCCTAAAACAACATTTCCATCCTAAAGAAAAGCCCTACAAAGCTTAATATTTCAAAGTATAACATACTTAGGAAGAAGTAAGCATTGAGCCCAATAAGTGTGCAAACTCATAAGCACAACATTGACTAGAACAACTCTGGCCATATAAGACAAGTTCCTACTACTCCAACATTGAATCTTGCCAAGCATCTTATCAATCAAAGCATCATAGTCAGCCACTCTTAAATACTTATCATTCAAGGGAATTCCTAAGTGATTATAAGGCATAGAGCCTAGGACAAAACCAGAAGACTGCAGAATATCATCCCTGATCTGATTTTGAACATTTCCAAAGTAGATTGTAGTTTTATTTCTATTAACCTGGAACCCTTATCTTTTTTCAAAGGTCTTTAAAGACCTAATAAGCAGCTGAAAAGAACTTTTATTATTGGAAGAGAACAACATAAAGTCATCCCTTATCTTCCCCACTTTCCTTAACAATCTTGTTAAGTATTCCATGACAATCACAAAAAGAAGAGGTGACATAGGATCACCTTGCCTAATTCCTTTTTTACTAGCAAAAAAAACCATGTAAACCACCATTAACCGTCAAAGAGAAGGAGGGGGTGCAGACACATTCAATGATCGTATTTTATTAAATTCATATTTTTGAACAGTCCATGGATTAGTCTTGATGTTTGGTAAAAGAATAGTTTTAATTTCAGCCCAAACTTATTAATTAATTTTTAGCCCAAACCTTTTTTATTTTATTATTATTTTTAGCCCAAACCCTTTATTTATTTTTATTATTTATTTATTTTAGCCCGAACAAAAATAAGTCAGAAAAGGCCCGAAATTATCATTCGGCACTTAAAAAGCCGAAGGAAATTAGGGTTAAAAATGTATTTAGACGAAAAAACGGACTGGAAATTCCCGCGCCACGGCAGACTGCCACCGTGTCACGGGAATCCTTCCCGTCTTACGGTGGGATTTCCCGTGACACAGGAGGTCTGCCGTGACACAGGACAGTCCATGTCTTTTTCGCGTAAACCCTTAACGTGTTTTTTATCCCGTTTTCTGAAAATTTTCCGCGTCACACCAAAATGTACCGTGTCACGGGATTGTGTACCGTCTGACGGTGGAGCTTCCCATGTCACGGTACAGTTTGACCGTGTCACGGGATACTTTTTTAGGGTTTTTATCATTTTAGGGTTCCGTGTTCTCCCTTAGCACATTTTCCCTATAAATACCCCCTCATTTCTGATGAACGGGGCAGGGGGTAATTCTCTTATTTTATTTTCTCTCTTATATGCTCTAGCCTAAACACTAGCCTACCCTTTTCACTTCAAAATTTCTTCTTCAAGCACTCAGAGGAGTCCTTAAGCCAAGGCGTGAAAGGTAGAACTGTTTGAGGGTTTGGCCCCAAAATCAACTTTATTTAATTTAATTTAATTTAATTATTGTTTTATTATTTCCTTGAAGTTAATAACTCGTTTATTATTTTGTATTTGAAAACAAACAGAATCAAAGTAAGGATCATGCTCCTTTTGTTTTTATTGTTTTTCTAACGATTTTATGTTGTTGGAATTGTGATTAAATTGGTTTTAATATTAATGTTGTTCTATTATTAATTGATCACCTTATTTCATATTTAAAGGGAATATGTAATTGAAAATCACGCTTAATAAGATAATTTGGACAACCGGTTTAGGATCCTTTTAATCTTGTTATTTAATCAAGTGATCACTAATATTTTAGAATTATATGTTGCATTAATACTCAACCAATTTAGCTTAATAATAGTTTGGAGCGAATTGAATTATTGTTTGTATGCCTTAGAGATCACAGGAATGAATTTCAATATAAGAATCGAGTAGAGGCCAATACGGGCGAATGTGACTCCATGACTCACTTTGTACCATCATCCCCGATCCTCCTTTCGTGGTTTCGAACCATATGGAGTTAGTAATATTATGGATTATGAATGGGAAGTAAACTTCACGGGTCAACCGTTGTTGCCTTTGTTGTCCCTTATCGTGGTTGCCTTTTTATGATCCGTGAACGGTTTACAAGTTCCTTAAAAACTTGTTGGCGGCACCCTACTTTATTTGTCCCTAATCGTTGTCCCTAATCGTAATGTCAATTCCCACTTCCTATGAGTGCCAAGCATATTCACAATATGCTTTAACGTAGGCGCACTTCGAACAATGCCTACAATTTGGCGACTCCACTGGAGAGGTTTCTTAATTATTTATCGATTTGAGTGATCGGTATTTAATTAAGATGAGTGGATGAGACTTGAAAGATTCTTGAAAAAATATTCTTGTGATTAATTTGGTATTTTTTTGCATCTGCATAGACGTTTTAACGTCGCATTCAGGTCTGTCCCGTAGGAAAAATTGGATAACTTGGTTGCGCGCGAAGGAAAACAGGGCACCGGTTAGATTTTTTAAATGTCGTGCACTGTACCGTGACACGGGAATTTTTGCCGTGTCACGGCAGTCCTATAATTGCCAAGCATATTCACAACATGCTTTAACGTAGGCGCACTTCGAATGACGCCTATAGTTAGCATCATGCCTTACTCCGTTTTCTAGAAACTCAAGTTAGGTGAGCTCCTTTAAACCAACATGACCCTTCAATTGGTCCACCATTCTTTTAAGTTCCTAAAGGGTAGAATTGAGGATGTGCCCCTCAAAATAGGAGAGTTCACTATTCCCATTGATTTTATTGTGCTAGAGATTGCGAAAAATGACAACATTCTTATTATTCTAAGGAGGCCATTCTTAGAAACTTCAGGTGCTTTAATAGATGTGAAAGGTAGCATGATTACCTTTGTGTGTTGGTGATAGTAAGGCAAGTTTTAAGCTCAAATCTATGCATAAGTTTCTATCTTATGTGAAAGGAATTATGTGCATAAACTCATTGTCTTCGAATGCTAATGATTCCATGTTTGTGTCTTCTACTAAGGATATGCTTGTAGCTTGTGATGATGTTCTTAAAATCGTTGAAAGCAAGGTTGTTAGTAAAGAAAACAAGGATCACTCTGAGCTTTAAGATGATTAAAAATGCCTTCTTGCTTTGAGCTTTCTTTGAAGGGTGAGGAGAATTGTTTTTCAAGTGGTGAACATGAGGATCTCAAAGATCTAAGGAAGAAGAAATAAAGGAAGAGAAAGAGAGTTTCCAAGAGATACAAAAGGAAGTTGAAGTCTAAAGAGTTTGATTCGGTTTCTATGATTCAAGATGACAAGGTTCATAATGAGATTTTGCACAAGCTTTTCAATGATTTTACCCTCTCCACCACTTTGGATAAGGTGGAGTTTTTTAACCCTCTCCAATTTGAAGGAAGGGTCGAGCTTAGGACCTTAAGCAAGCGCTACCCGGGAAGCAACCTAGATTTCTAACCCTTTTTCTTTTGATTTCTATTTTTCTTATCTTTATTTCTTTTGTTTTTCTTCTTTCATTTGTTTTTTTTATATTAGGATTAATAGGTCAAATGCATTGGATATGGATAATTTTGAGCAAGCATGAGCTATGGAAAGGTTTCGTGTTTTTAATGAGAATATCTTCGATATTATTGAATTTTGAGGTAAAAGGGTAAGGTAAGTGAGGTAAGATAGGGAAAATTAAGCTAAAATTGAAGTAAATTTGAACTTGGTAAGGTTCATTATGGTACTCTCATTATTAGTGGATGTTGAACCCACTGTAATAGTGTTTTGAAACTGCCATACTTGGTGGGTTCAATAATCCCTGGATGATATTAGACAATGATCCCACAGTAGAACACACCAAGCAAAAATTTTAAGAAGGAAGCCAAGATGTGCAGGCGTGCCACGCAGGGGCGCGGGCGCGTTAGGGGTCTGCACGAGCGTGCGTGACACTAGCATAGTCGCGCGGTAGACCACCTAGCCAAGCCGAGGCCTTTACATTTTTTTTCTCCTTTCTTTCCCTCATTTCCTCTTCACCCTTAACCTAGCACGCACTATTCCTTTATCACTCAAGAACACCAAAAAACCCTAGCTTTTGTTCATCAAATTTGCACCTTCAATCATAAAAAAACCATCACAAATGAGAGGGAAGAAAGCTTCCCTATTCTCAGACGCGGGCATGCGTGGCCTAGGCGTGGCCGCGCACCCTACTCCCCTTCTTCCGTACCCTTTTTTGCGCGGCCGCGCATCTTCTTGAAGAAGGTTGCGCCTGTATAGGTCTATTTTGGACGATCTAACTAACTTCTCTGTGTTAGTTTTACTATATACAAACTTTACTTCTATTTTTAGAGAGGAAAAGGTAATTAGAGAATCATTTGGTAGAAATTTAGGTTTGATTTTATTATAGAGAGAAACACTTGTTCTTAGATATCTAGAAAGAGAATTTGATGATTAATGATTGATGATTTAAGCACAATTTCCTTTGATTTAACCAAAGTTTTTAAGGATTTCTTTTACTTTAATGCAATCTTAAGTTTTTGATCTCAATTGTTTGTTAATTGTTCAAATTAGTTGATTAAATTTTGTTTGATTGAAATGATGATGATGAATTTGTTGATTAGCTTAGTTTTGATTTTGATTTCTTCTAAGGATAGTGAGTAGTTTACTTGCTAGGGATGTAATGTAGCATGTTTGAGTGATGGATCATAGCTAATTGGGAGTTTTTTGATTGATTTAGCATTGTTATTAAATTGGTTAATTGATTTTGTGCATGTGTGTGATTTGTTAAAGAGTAGCTAACTTTAATTGTCATGCTAGATTTCATTGTGTGCCTACATTGATACGGATCATTGATTTGTAGCTCACATTTATCGATTGAGGTTGGTTTGTGACGTTCCTAGTAGAGTCTTTCGTAGTGGGCGCTAGTTAGACCCCAAGGAGATAACTTGTTGATCTCTATTGATTGCATTATATATCTTCCCTCGAAATACTCAAATTGATCAATCTCAAAACCGATTAGTGTGTGTCCATTGCAAGAATATGTGGATCCTAAATCTCTAGTGTTTAATATAATGATTTACTCTGTGTTTTCTTTGTTTGTTTAGTTGAATTTAGACTACCTACATTCCTTTTTACGCTTCGAGATATCTTAACTTTGACAATAATTAACTTACCCCCATTCCTTTGGGTTTGACCCTTGACTTGCCTCTATACTAGTATTTAGGTTTGTTAAGTGTTTACAAATTTAGTTTTCACCGTGAGAGGATTATTTTCAACGACCTAGTCTCAACCCGCGTCAATTTATGCCTCTTCTCTATTGTCACAGGCATTTGTTCAATTTCCTTAGGAATTTTTACCATCGAGGCTAGTTTAATCAAGGCATTTGTTCTTCTCTTTGTAGGTTTTTGTATTCCACTTTCTCGAGTTGATCAGTAAGAGTTTTTAAATAGGTTTGGTAAGGGGCCAAACTTTCATTTCTTACTTTCCATCTTTTAGAGATTTGATTGATGATGAGGGAAGAATCTCCAAATATTCGAAGTTTCTTTACTGCCAATGCCAAAGCTATTTCAAGCCCTATCACACATGCTTCATATTTTGCAGCATTATTGGTAACGTGATGTGTGCCATTTTTGGCACTCTTAGGCTAGGTTTTCTTCATGTTTTTATGCTCTATTTTAGTCTTTTATGTCGTGTTTTTAGGGAATAATGCTTGATTTGCGTGTTTGCATGTAAGTTTAGAGAAATACGTGCTTTTAATGGTTTTCTTATTATTTTATTCATTTCTCGGCTATTTCTCTCGCTTCTCCGTTTATTTGACTTGTTTTGTAGGTGTGTCGAGTATCCCGGATTTAACCATCAACGAGGGAGCTCAAGCGCAGTCAAGGAATTCAACGGAGCCGAGTTTAAGAAGCCAAGCGTGCAAGTCAAGCAACCAAGCAAGCTCCAAGTGCACCAACACGCTACCCCGTGCAAGTTGCCTTAGCAGCCATGCACATCAGCACAACTAAGCACCCGAGCAACCAGCAGCCTAGCCAGCCACCGCAGGCGCTGGCTAGCACCAAAACCACCATTTTTGAGTTATAACTTGCCGCTGTTTCGCTGCGGGCACGGGCCCTAGCCCCGCGGGCGCAGCCTCGGGCTGCTCTATTCCACGTTTTCCTCTTCGCGAGCGTGGCTTTCTAGGTTTTATTCGCGATTTATTTTCTTTTCTCCGTTTGTATATGTATTGTACGATCTTCTTTATTCTTCATACATGAAATTATTTTGATTAAAATAGTTTCTCTCTCCTCTAAGGAGGATTAGGGTACATTAGTGTAGGCGTCGTTCAAAGTGCACATACGTTAAAGCATGTGTAAATATACTTGGCACTGATAGGAAATGGGAATTGACATAATACAATTAGAGACAAGGAAAGTAGGGAGCCGCCAACAAGTTATTAAGGAGCTTGTAAATCGTTCACGGATCATAAAAGGTAACCACGAATAAGGGAAAACAATATGAAACAACGATTGACCCGTGAAGGTTACACTCATAGGAAGTGGGAATTGACATTACGATTAGGGACAACGATTAGGGACAAATAAAGTATGGAGCCACCAACAAGTTTTTAAGGAACTTGTAAACCGTTCACGGATCATAAAAAGGCAACCACGATAAGGGACAACGAAGGCAACAACGATTGACCCGTGAAGGTTACACCCCATTCATAATCCATGAGATTACTAACTCCATATGGTTTGGAACCACGAAAAGAGGATCGGGGATGGTGGTGTGAAGTGAGTCATGGAGTCACATTCGCCCGTATTGGCCTCTACTTGATTCTTAAATTATGGTGAAAAGTGATTCCTGAGATCTTAAAGGCATGCAAACAAAGAGTTGCTCCAAACTATTATTTAAATAAATTGGTTGAATATTAATGCACCACATAATTCTAAAATATGTGTGATCACTTGATTAAACAACAAGATTAAAAAGGAACCTAAACCGGTTGTCTAAATTATCTTATTAGGCGTGATTTTCAATTACATATTCTCTTTAAACATGCAATATGGAGATCAATAAATATAATAGAATACAACATCAATATTGAAAGCAATTTCACAATAAATCCAACAATATAAAATCGTTAGAAAAATAATAGAAACAAAAGGAACATAAACCTTACTTTGATTCTGGTTGTTTGCAACTATTAAATAATAAATGAGTTAGTAACTTTAAGGATAAAATAATAAAGCAATAATTAAATTAAATTAAATTAAATAGAGTTAATTTGGGGCCAAACCCTCAAACAGTTCTTCCTTTCACGCCTTGGCTTAAGGACAGAACCACGAGTAAAGTATGGACTCCTTGGAGTTCTTGAAGAGGGAATTTTAAGAAAAAGGGTAGGCTAGTGTTTAGGCAAGAGCATAGGAAAGAGAAAAAGAGAGTTAATTGTTGCCTCGTACATCGGTATTTATTTAAAAAATGAGTAGAGGGAACACACGGAACCCTAAAAAGATAAAAACCCTAAAAAAAACACCATGACATAGCAGTGCTCATCGTGACATGGTGCCAGGCACCGTCACACTGGGGAAAATTCTGTGACACGGTGGAAAATAGTGTGAGGCAGGAAATAATTAGGTTATGGGGAACAAAACACATGAAGGGTTTAAGCGAAAAGGACACGGAGTTGCCCCGTCTTACATCACAGGCACCGTGTCACGGGGAAATACACCGTGGCACGGCATTGAGCCCCGTGGCGCGGTGCCTTTTGCCGTGACACTGAAAATTGGGCATCCATTTTTCAGTCTAAATTCATTTTTGCCGTAATTTCGTTCAGCATTTTTAAGTGTCGATGGATAATTTTGGGCCATATCTGACTTATTATTTATTAATTGGGCCAAAATAATAAAATAAATAAAATAAAGAGGTTAGGGCCAAAATAATAAACAAATTAAAAAAAGTTTGGGCTGAAATTAAAAATAAATTATTCTTTAATTAAACATCAAGACTGATCCATGGACTATTTAAAAACTAAATTTAATTAAATACGATTTTTTAAGAACTCTCAGGATTAAATACTGAACCCGACAAATAGTTGCGGTGAAAGATTGTTCATCATCGGGATTGTTTTTGGGGAGACCTTTTTAGGTTGTCTACAGAAGCCCCCAATTAGACTGATTTAGTAAAAACGTCAGTTTAAAAAACAATAGTCAAAGTAGTCAATAGGGACGGAGAATGATTTAAGACGTTCTGCGATCCTAAATCACTCTGTATACGCCGATACCTGCAAAATAATGTTAGCTCCACAGGTAAAAGAGTAAAGGGATAGAATGCTTATCTGACACCAGTGTATCGGTGCCAAATGAGTTTGGTAGCTTACTACGCTTGAAGGAATCCACCAGATGATATTTTGTTGAGATACTTTCCACGCCTGAGCAAAGTAGCCTGATGAACTTGGTAGTTTTCTAAGCCTGAAGAAACCTACCGGATGATACTTTCCATGGCTGAGGAAAGTCGACATATGATATTGGCGTTTTTCTATGCTTGAAGAAATCCATTGATAAGGCTTTCCATGCTTAAGGAAAGCCGACATGGCGGTTTTCTATACTTGAATAAAAATTTACCGATAACGCTTTCCATGCTTGAGGAAAGCCGACTTAGCGGTTTTCTATAATTGAAGAAAAATCCACCGATAACGCGTCCATGCTTGAGGAAAGCCAACTTGGCGATTTTCTATACTTGAAGAAAAATCCACCAATAATGTTTTCCATGCTTGAGGAAAACCGACAACAGATATAATCGCTGAAATTTTCAAGTGTATGATGGTTTAATTATCCCTGAACGTGGGCCGCAGATGATTTACCTTCAAGTCGAATACCCGACTATATTAGGTGCTTAAAGTGTTGAAAATGCAACCCTAACGCTTGTTAGGGGCAAATCGGTATTTTTGGTACCCTTTAAATATCATTTAAAATTTTCCGCGCAATTCCGGTGTGAAGATAACTGACCAAAAGTGGCGGAAAATCGTTCCAACTTGGTCTAGATGCTAAAATATCTGCCAGAAGGTTTAAAAATAAATTGCAGGGCGCACAGCTAAGCACCGTGACACGTGGATAAATCATGTAACACTGTGTTTGACCCTGTCAAACGGTGGGGAATCCCATGTCGCGGGGGTTTTTTTTGTGTGTTGGGATTGTCCACGTGCCTTGATATTTTCACGACCGTGCCACGCGCAAAGATGTCGTTACTAGATAACAGGATTCTTTTTTTTTTGTTAAGTAAGCAATTGTATTAATCAAAAACTGTACAAAATGTACAATATACATCAGCTAAGCCAGGCCACCCAAACTTCACAAGAGCAAAATCCCTAACAGACACCTAGGAACCTTAAATTTTCCAACCACCTTCTAGGAAGGATGTTGGAAAACACAGAAAACCCCTACTAGGAAACAGTTAACTCTGATACCTTCTACGAAGGGCTTAGGAAGACTTAACCCAGGCAACCAATAAAAAACAACCCCAAACATAAATAAAACAACAAAAACAAGAAACACTAAAGAGCTCTAAGCTAAGACAACCATTTGCAGTCTTCAATCTTCCATCTTGAGTCAATGAGTTGCTGAGCCCTTCCCCACGCCTCTCTTCTAAAAGCTTTGACAATCAAATCAGGGTGCAGTACAAAATTTTGCTAGAAAGAGTGATTTCTAGCAAGCCAAATGTGATAAACTACAGCTGCCAAAACAGCTTGAAAGAACTTGCTTAGGATCCTGTTTTTTCCTAGTTATTTCCAGTTTTTCCAAGCCTGCTCAGTATTATCATGTTGCATACCAACTCCATGCCAATTCCAAATACAGGCCAAACATCTTTTGTTGTAATTACACTCAAAGAACAAATGGGTTATAGATTTAGACATATCACCACTTAACAAACATAATTCTACTGTACAAACTCTAATTTTCAGCAGTTTATCCCTTGTCATGAGCCTACCAACCATAGGCAACCAGACCACAAAGGAGTGCTTTGGCACATTGTAGTTGTTCCAAACCCATTTACTCAAGGGAAATTTTTCCATATTGCCCTGCAGCCATTTATAACAATAAGCAATCTTGTATTTCTTATTTAACCAATTCTAGCTCACAGATTCATCCTTGAAATCCTCCTTTAAGTTGCACATCAATTTTCAGCCCCATCTAGCATCTTCCTTTGGAACATAGCTTCACCAATCTTGCTCTTTGATATATACAGAATGAACCCATTTCACCCAAAGAGAGTCTGTCTTTTTTGCTATTTTTCAAACATAACTTCCCAAGGCAGCTTTATTCCATCTAATACAGTTCCTAACACCCAAACCACCAGCATATTTAGGTTTGCAAACCCAGTCCCAAGCCAAAGGGAGGGACCTCCCTAAAACAACATTTCCATCCTAAAGAAAAGCCCTACAAAGCTTAATATTTCAAAGTATAACATACTTAGGAAGAAGTAAGCATTGAGCCCAATAAGTGTGCAAACTCATAAGCACAACATTGACTAGAACAATTCTGGCCATATAAGACAAGTTCCTACTACTCTAACATTGAATCTTGCCAAGCATCTTATCAATAAAAGCATCATAGTCAGCCACTCTTAAATACTTATCATTCAAGGGAATTCCTAAGTGATTATAAGGCATAGAGCCTAGGACAAAACCAGAAGACTGCAGAATATCATCCCTGGTCTGATTTTGAACATTTCCAAAGTAGATTGTAGTTTTATTTGTATTTACCTGCAACCCTTATCTTTTTTCAAAGGTCTTTAAAGACCTAATGAGCAGCTGAAAAGAACTTTTATTATTGGAAGAGAACAACATAAAGTCATCCCTTATCTTCCCCACTTTCCTTAACAATCTTGTTAAGTATTTCATGACAATCACAAAAAGAAGAGGTGACATAGGATCACCTTGCCTAATTCCTTTTTTACTAGCAAAAAAACCATGTAAACCACCATTAACCGTCAAAGAGAAGGAGGGGGTGCAGACATATTCAATGATCTAGTTGAAAAATTTAGCAGGAAACCTTAAGGCAATCATCATACTCTTTATAAAACACAAGCTAACTAAATCATATGCTTTCCTTATATCCACCTTTATAATACATCTAGGAGCCTTTCTCCTATTACTGTAATTTTTTAGCATGTCTTGGCAGACCATAATGTTATCAAGAATAGATCTCCCTGCCACAAAAGCACCTTGACAAGGATCAATAATATTTGGCAGCACTTCCTTAAGTCTTTCACAAATTAGCATGGAAATGGCTTTATAAATTACATTACAACAAGTTATTGGCCTGAATTTAGTCACCTTTTGGGCATTATCAACCTTAGAGATCAAAGTAAGAGTTGTAGCATTAATTTGCTTCAGTAACAAAGAACTTCAGCACTGCTTTAGTCAATGCAAGACCTGTGATGTCCCAAGTACTCATAAAAAACTTCCTGGAAAACCCATCTGGCCCTGAAGCCTTATCATCGTCAATAATGCTCCAAATAGCATTCTAATTCACATCCTTATCACTAAAGTTTCTACACAGATTCTCAATCTGAGTACTATCCAAACACTTGCCTTCCTGAATTACTACACTATGAAATTCACGAGTAGTCATAGTTCTAGAACCAAGAAGTAATTTGTAGTAATCCAGAAAAGCATCACTCACCATCATAGGATCATTGAAAACAACCCCGTCATCCCAAATAATAGAATAAATGTTGTTTTGAATTCTTATCTTCCTAAGGATGCCATGAAAAAAAGGTGAATTCATGTCACCATCTTTCAACCATTGCAATTTAGATTTCTGTTTCAAGAACTTATATCTAGCAGAATGAGCCTTAGAATATTCCTCTCTTGCTATCCTCTCCTGCAAAATGAAATCCTTATTACTAGGACTTTCCTAAATCTTTGCCTGGATATCCAGAAGCTTTTTTTCTGCAATAGCATCAGCAGTCTCAACACAAGTAAACTTAGTCAATGATATACTTTTAAGATGCTTCTTGGTTTCAGATAATTTTTTGACAACCTTGAACATAGCAGTCCTCTGGAACACATTATTCCAGGCTTCTTTTACAGACTGCAAAAAAACCTGGAGCATCAATCCAAATATTGAAAAACCTAAAAGGTTATTCATAATCATACCACTCCCAAATAGTTGGATCAGACAAGGACAATGATCCATCAAGCCCTGAGGGAATAAATTAGTCTGATGTAGGTGTCGCTCGAAGTGAGCCTACGTTAAAAGCATGTGTGAATATGCTTGGCACTTATAGGAAGTGGGATTTGACATAATACGATTAGGGACAAATAAAGTAGGGAGGCGCCAATAAGTTTTTAAGGAACTTGTAAACTGCTCACGGATCATAAAAGGCAACCACGATTAAGGGACAATGATAGGAAACAACGATTGACCCGTGAAGTTTACACCCCATTCATAATCCATGAGATTACTAACTCCATATGGTTTTGAACCACGAAAAGAGGATCGAGGATGATGGTACGAAGTGAGTCATGGAGTCACATTCGCCCGAATTGGCCTCTACTCGATTCTTATAGTGAAAATTGATTCCTGCGATCTCAAAGGCATACAAACAAAATATTCAATTTGCTCCAAACTATTATTTAGCTAAATTGGTTGAAAATTAATGCAACACATAATTCTATAAAATTTGTGATCACTTGAATTAAACAATAAGATTAAAAAGGAACCTAAACCGGTTGTCCAAATTATCTTATTAGGCGTGATTTTCAATAACGTATTCCCTATAACATGCAATATGATGATCTTAAAAAATAAATAGAATAAACATCAATATTGGAAGCAATTTAACAATAATTCCAACAATATAAAATCGTAAGAAAACTAATAGAAATAAAAGGAACATAATTCTTACTTTGATTCTGTTTGCTAGCAACTACAAAACAATAAACGAGTTAGTAACCTCAAGGAAATAATAATAAAACAATTATTAAATTAAATTAAATAGAATTGATTTGGGGCAAAACCCTTAAACTGTTCTACCTTTCACGCCTTGGCTTAAGGACAGAAGCAGAAGTAAAGTATGAAATCCTAGGAGTTCTTGAAGAAGGAATTTTGAAAGAATAAGGGTAGGCTAGTGTTTATGCTAGAGCATAGAAGAGAGAGAAAAAAATAGAGAATTAATTGATGCCCTGCACATTAGAAATGAGGGGGTATTTATAGAAAAAATGTGCTGAGGGAACACACGGAATCCTAAAATGATAAAAACCTTAAAAGTGTATACCACGTCACGACAAAGTGTACCGTGACATGGGAAATCCTACTGTCAGACAGGAAACATTCCCGTGTCACGATGTACTTTTGTGTGACGCGGGAAATATATGCTGAACGGGAGACAAAATGCATTTAGGGTTTACGCGGAAAGGTCACGAAAACCCCCGTGTCACAGCAGGTGTCCCGTGTCACGAGGAACCCCACCGTCAGACGGGAAATTTTCTCGTGACGCGGTGGACTGTTGCCGTGACGCGGGAATTTTCAGTCCGCTTTTTCGTCGAAATTCATTTTTAACTCTAATTTCGTTCATCATTTTAAGTGTCGATTGATAATTTCGGGCCATTTCTGATTTTTTATAATAAGGTCTAAAATAAGTATATAAAATAAATAAAAGGTTTTGGCCAAAATAAATAATAAAATTATAAAACAAAAAGGTTTTGGCTAAAATTAAATAATAAAACAGTAAAATAAGTTTGGGCTGAAATAAATACTATGCTTTTTGACCAAACATTAAGACTTATCCATGGACTATTCAAAAATACGAATTTAATTAAACACGATTTTTTAAGCACTCTCGGGATTAAATACTGAACCCGGCCAATAATAGCAATGAAAGGTTGTACATCATCGGGTTTGGTTTTGGGGAGACATTTTTAGGTGTCTATACCTGCAAATCAGCAAATTCATCCAAACAACCAGTATTGAATAAAACTCTATCAATTCCAGTACTCACCCTATTATTGCCATCCTGTTTATTTTCCAGGTGTAGAACATACCCAAGTTTGCCAAACAAAAAGCTGAGCATCTCTCACGTATTGGTTAAAAGGTTCAATTAAAGTGAGAAAACAGATCCCACGTATTCTATCTTCCAAATTAAGCACATTATTAATGTGTTCCAGCAAAATTTTTAATGTGTTCCCATAAATCTCTTCTTTGACTAGCTTCATTCAAACCATAAACAAAAGTAATTTCAAACTGAGTACAAGTAGCTCTATGCACCACTTGGCAATGAACAAGCTGAACCTCCACCTTCATTACAATCACGTCAAATATCTGAGGTAACCAAATAACCCAAATTCTACCGCCTTTATGTTTACTATAATTAGCACAAACTGACCAGTCACCCCATACTCTATCAAAAACAGCTTCCCATCCTTCATTTTTGTTTTCAGGAGCCCAAACATGCCTATATAGTGTTTTCTTAAAAACCATAGGACATCACACATTCTACTAGGCATATTCAAACCCCTCACATTCCTGAATCCTACTTTATCCATTAAAGGGAACAGAACATTCCCCCCTCCTCTAATACACTAAATCTACTTCCACTTCTACTCACCATGAACACACCAGTCTGGGTCCTAGGCACCATCACGAGCACCTTATCCATATCATCATTCATTGCATTAGCTTTTGATATATTCCTTTCATCTAGAGCAACAATTGTCTTAGCTGGTTTCTACACTGGTCTCCATTCTTTCCTTGGAGCACCATGCTTCTGTGTCCTAGGTTGCTGCTTCTCCTGCACCCCTTTAGCTTGCCTATTTCGAGGTTGAACCTTGTGATTTTGACATTGAGGCTCCTCATCTCCTATGCCTTTACCCATTATACACACTACTGGCTTCCACTCATACACAATTTGCTGAGTTACATTGTTTCCTAACTCATCCAGAAACTCAATATGGTTTAGAAATTCATCATTAAACTTCATTTCCACCATATTTCTAGCAAAATCCAACCCCTCTTTAATCATAGTAGCCCTATCAGTTTTGATAGGTTTACCAAGTTGGGATATCAATTTCATCAAAGTGTTTTGACCCCAGTACTTCAAGTCCAAACCAGACAGCCTTATCCAAAGAGGAATCTCATTAACTACTGCTTTGGAGAGGTCTAAATTAGGTGCCCATGGCTTAATAACCATTGGCTTTTTATCAAACAGTATAGGTGCAGTCTTCATAGCCTTCTCTTTATCTTCATGTGAACGAAATCTCACCAAAGAAACACCATTAGAGTGCAATGAGACTTTATCCACTCCAAACTTACCCCAAATTTGTCTCACAAACCCATTTATAACTTCAAAAGGAGGTGTAACCCCAACTAAATAGCAAACCAGAGCATTAGCCAAAAAATCAATTTCAGGTTGAATATCCTCCATAGTAATCTGAACTTTTTCTCCATTGTTACCAACATTAGCCTAATAGAGGATAGATAGGTCGTTAAGCTACCACCCTAACCAAATTAATCATTTATAAAGCCTAAACCTAAACTAAACTAGTTAGTGGCAAGTAAAGGGTCGAACCACTAGGGAAGCACGCTAATTCAACATCAAATATCACTAATGCAAGAGTGAAAAGGGGACTGTTTTGTTTGTTTTGTTAAGTAGAACACTAAAACTACAAGTAAGCATGAAAATGATGATTAAAATCAATAGAAAATGACGCTAGGGGTTCGGGGGTTTCGAACATGATTAGAAAGAGAGGAACAATGATGGTTATCATGATGAACATGCCAAAGAACACAAGATTCTACCTAAACAATTCATTCTCATGTAATAGTCTAGGAAAATCAATGAAAGAAGTCTATGCTAATTAGGATCATTCTCATGCATCCTATTAGACAAAAGTAAATCAAGAGAATAAAGAAGCGTAATACATGAAACTCCATTTTAACAACTCATTCTCATGCAATCAATAAAATAGTGGTGATCTTAATCTAGTTCAAATCATTTTCATGCATTTAAACTAGAAGGCAATCAAATAAAGTGCAAAAATAATCTCAAGCCATTAAAAGTCATGTCTTTCATCAATTTAAGGCATGTAATCAATCCTACTATCACCATTCATCCACCATTCAATGCATATCTTTCACCCCCTTCCCATAGATAAGATTTTAGCCTAGAGAAAGGAGATTGAACATAATATCAAAACTAGAAATAAACACAAGAAACACAAAACAAAACATGATTGAAATATATGAAATCAATAATAATTATATAAACTAATAAAATGGACAAAAAAAAGTAACAATAAAACAAATAAATAATAGTAAAGGAAAGGAGAAGAGATTACTAAAGAAAGGATTGAAGAAAGATGAAAACTTGGATACTTGCTTGATTGATGGAAGATTAAAGCTTGAGCAAAGTTGAATACAATTAAGGAAGCTTGAATAACAATCTATTTTCTCTCTCTAGATTAGGCTATTGTTCTATGGAATTAGTACTAAGTGTCTTTTTATTACAAAGAGTCCAGACTATATATATGTGGCTCCACCCAAAAGAAAGAGACTTGGACAACAAGGCGTAAATAAATCTGAAACCCAGCCGTGCGCGCCCGCACAGATGAGCTGCGCGCCTGCACATAATGTGTGTGCGCCCTCTCAGCATAGTGCGCGGCCGCAACTTTGAGGGTACGAGGAAAATGAGCGCGCCCGCACATCTGGTGTGTGCGCCCGCACACAAGTCGCGCAAACTCTTTGGTTTGGCTCTATTTTTTAAGTTTGGCTGTGCGGGTTCTGACAAGGTTGCGCGCCCGCACAGCCTCACATGTGTGCCCCTCACATGTGTGCCCGCACACAAGCCGCATTTTACGCCGCGCACAATAGAAAGCTTGGCTTCTTGATATCCTCTTTCTTTCGGCACATAATACCTACAAAACCAAAGCATGGAAATAAAAAAAAAACCAAAGCAAGAAGACTAAGAGAAGGGATGATAAGGGAGAAAAGGAAAGAGGATGCAAAACTAAGTAAAAATGCTTAGAAAAAAGGCCAAACAAGCGCAAATGAGGGGAGAATCCTTAGAGAAAAAGGATAAAAGAGTGGCATAAATGCCACTCATCATAGCCCCAAACTTAGAAAAATTACACCTCTCATCGTCATTACCCTCAAACAATCGTTCCCTCAAAATTAATCGATGCACAGGATAATCGGTCAAAATAGGGGATTGAATTGGGGGAACAACATTAGGGGTATCAGCAATTGGGGAAAATCTATTAATAGTGCAATAAGCATCCTCAAGCATCATCAAAGGAGTTGGGTTATCAAAATCAATAACACTAGCACAACAATTAGTTCTATGAACCTCCTCATAAAATGAAATAGGACGAAGATTGTAGTACCTTCAGCCATTGATTGAAAGCATCCTTTTGTTGTTCATGTTCTTCTGGAGTAACTTCCTTCACTGGAACCTCATTCTCCATCATTGAATCCAGCCAACTTGCAGCAGAAACATCATTGGACTTCATACTTTGTTCATGCCGCTTAGTAAAATTCCTCGTTCTAGGCCCTAAATTCTGCTTTGCATTTTGTTTTTTCTTTGATTTTGATCTAGAATTCTTGTTTCCTTTTCCTTTCTTTCTCTTTGCCATGGAAATTGAGCTTAAAATATGAGATCAAAATCGTGGGTTTCAATCGGATTTTGCACTTTCTCTCTCTAGTTCTTGAGACTTTCTCTCTCTAACTTTCATTAAATTTTTTTATTTTAAGATGATTCTATATATAACATGATTTATGGCACGGGATATGTGTCGCTTAATGGGCATTTTGGACTTTATATATTAGCTGCTTCTTCTCCATTTTCTCCCTTCTTCTTCACTATTTTAATTCTCAATCTCCTTATGTTCTCACTTTTTATTTTTTTTTCTTTTTTTTTTTATTTTGACATCTCTGGTCACCGTGCCACGAAGCCCAGCACCGGTGCGAGAAGTACACCACTGTGACGCGGCGTGTGTTCTCGCTCCAAGGTCGTTCGACGTTTTTATACCGCTGCTGCTGTCAGATGTTCGTCGTTGTTGTTTGAGAGTCACCGTGACAACGGGGGATCTCTACCATGGCGCGGCATTAGACCATCGTGTTGCGGTGGTTGCGCTGCAGCATTTCCGTGATTTTTTTAGCTTTTGGAGCTCAAATCTTCAACTAATTCGTTCCAATTTTTTGCTATTTTCCTCATTTTTGATTTCTCACAAGAATCTGTGTAAGCTTTCCTTTGTTTTATCTCAATTTTTGTTGTAAATTTCATATTCGACGGTCGTAGGATTTCGTAGCCTTCGGGGTTGTGGCCCGACAGTAGTTCGTGCATTATTGGAGTATTTTTGGGATACTACCAAAACTTTTCACTTTGCTTGGGGGTAGATGACAGTGATTCCCTTGGATTTTATCATGATCAGCGGCTTACGCTTCACCGAGCGGGTCGTACGGCAGATTCCTGACCTCACTTGGGGGGCGGCTGTGGTAGCAGATTTATTAGGTCAGGTCGTTCAGCATATTAGGAATCAGTCGGTGCCTTGAGGTTGTCCTAAGAGTGGGCGTTCAGAGCTGGCTTCTATTCTGGCCCGTGGCTTTGACATGGATGAGACATCACCTGAGAAGCGAGTGCGGATCTTCATGTTGATTCTCATTTCCGTGACTCTTTCTCCTGATAGGAGTTCACGTGCAGTCGTTTGCTACCTTCCTTTTTTAGTTCGGATCGGCGAGATAGGATCATATAGATGGGCCAGCATTGGATACCACCGATCTACTCTCGTCCCTACAACATGGATGTAGGCAGCTGAATGACCAAGCCCCTATCACTTTCTACGATTGTGGAGAGTCGTAGAGGTGACGATCTTATTTTCTCCTTGTTTTGTTTTAACCTTTTTAACTCATGTGTTTAGAGGCTACTTTTTATTGCAGTTTTGGTTCTATGAGTACTTTCCGGGATTGGCCCCTTCCTTAGAGGAGCTAGCTGGCGTGACCGAGGTGAGTCACGAGTGGAGTCCGTCTTTACGCTGCGCGGGCTGCTGCGCTAAGGCACCTCTTCTGTTGGTTTAAGAATTGATCTTGCAGTAGTTTATTCTCTACTTTGATGTTATTTTTTGGCATTTATTAAAACTTTTTATGGTTTTCAGGTTGCTGTTGAGATCCAGTACCTACCTTGGGCTGGGATGACTGATCTTCCCGAGGCCTCGCAGCTTTTCGCGTACCGTATTGTTTTTGTTGGTACTAGACGCTTTTCCAGGTATCTTAAGGAGCGCGTTGTTTGTCAGCAAGGCGCTGATCGTTTTGTGGTGCCTTTGCCTCCGCCGGAGTCGATATTGGACTCACGTTTGCTTAGGGAGTTGATAAACAGGGGAGAGCGCTACAATTTTTCTTGGCAGGAGCTTGTGCTTTTGGAGGGCGATTATTCGCATGACTTGCTTTCTTCTTTGGCTCCTCCACCCCGTCTTCCCAAGGTATGTTTTCTTTAGAGAATTTTGTCGCTTGTCTCTGTTTAAACCGTCGAATAACCTGATTATTCGATCGTATTTTCAGACGATTGTTCGCCGTGTGGGGAAGATTAAGGTCCTGCCTCAATCGTATTTTAAGATGAATCTTCGCCATGTGGGATCATATTGCTGATGCGCCAGAGGGTTTCAGATAGGCACAGAAGTCTCTGCCTGATGTGTTTAAACCGGTAAGCTTTTTTACACGTTATTCATCTTTCTCGATACCGCTTGTTACTGATTTTTCTTTGCTTTTCTCTCATCCTACGCACTCGACCATGATAGAATTTATGAAGCTGTTTGACGCTTTGAAGTACTACATCATCAAGCTTCGACGTGGTGCGAGTTATCGGGGCGGTTCTAGCGATATTCTCGAGGTATATTCACACTTTTCCTCATATTTACCAATTGTTCTATCTTGCACCATTGACATCTTTTCATTTTGTGTTTTTCAAGAGCAACGGAGGTCTCGCTCGCGCTCAAGGCACAGAGGCTCTGACGAGGGGAGCCTAGTCGCGGCAGACGATCTCTTGAGGTTCGTCGGCATTCTCAGTCTCAGCGGCAGCCTCTGCCTTCTCAGCTATTTTAGGAGGCTCAGTGGCAGCACTCTTAGCCTTCTCAGCCATTCTAGCATTTTCAGGGTCAGTGGCAGTGCCCTTCATCTTCCCAGCCTGAGTTCAGGCCAGTCAATACTCATTTGGACCAGGGTTTATACTCAGTTCCATTGTCTGAGGCGCTTCGTCCACCGGTGCAGGGCTTATTTTCAGTTCCATTTTATGGGACGATGCCTCCACCGACGCTTCCTACCTCTTGGAGTTAGTCTACGCCGTTTGCTAGTTGGACAGGTCTTGCTTAGAGTTTTTCTACTACTAGAGCTATAGGGACTAGTTGGGATACTGCTCCTCGTACCCGGATGATGGAGGGATTCTTTTGTCCACCGTTCCCGTATTCACAGGCTGGAGATGCCCCGATCCTCACTCTTCTAGTTCTACAGATTTTTTACCGAGGGTTTTTATTTTGTACTTTGGTTGATAACACTTGACATTGTTTATGCATCATGATTCACTTAGTATATTTTATTTATAGTTTATGCATTTATTTGTGTGTATTAGTGTGTGCTTGAGACTCATTGTGTGTGATTGTTTATTTATTAATGACGCGAAAAAAAATCGTAAGTGGAGAGTACCGACCTTCCCCAAAAGAAAAAAAGGAAAATGAAAAATGGGACAAATTTGACAATTTCCCAAAAATAAAAAAAAAATGGGACAAGTTTTACAATTCGCTCAAAATAAAAATAAACACGAAAACGGGACAACTTATACCACTTTCCTAAAATAAAAATAATATGAAAATATAAATAAAAATAAAAATGGGACAAGTTTTACAACTTCCCCAAAATAAAAATAGAAATAGAAATTATAATAAAATAAATAAAATAAAATAAATGGAGAATTTTATTAGGAATGAAACTCTCGAAAAACATAATTAGAAGATAAATGGTGAAGGAAAAACAATAAAAATCCAGATAAAAATAGGTAAAGGATAAAAATTTGAAACACGCGTGGTCACCGCGACACGACAATGTACACCGTGTCACGGCAAAGCATGCCGTATCGCGACACTTATTTTCGTGACACGGTGGAATTTCTCATGTCACGGTGCACGTATTCTGCAGCGGTGTATTTTACGCGCATAAATGGATAGATTTTGAGTATTTCCAAGCTATAAAAGAGGACCAGTTTATTCGTGATATGCATAATTACGAAACATAAAATAATTAGAATTTCACATATCAATAATAAAAGTAACGTTAACAAGTACGAGACTTATTGGATTGGAAGACCTTTGTAGACCGTTTCTAAGAGTAACCAAGCTCCTTCTCCCTTATCTATTGCATACAAGGCATGGTTGAATCCTAGATTAAGAAGGGATTGAGTCGGATCACACATCTTTGATGTGAAGGGACGTCTTGGATATAAGAAGGCGCCTCCTAAAGATCGTCTAGTTCCGAGAACACAAGGAATTGAGTTTAAGACTCCTATAATGACTAAAAAGAAGAATTATGTGAAAGCAAAGTGTAAGGAAAAGGTGGTTTATAGAGAGAAGCAATCGAAGATTTCTAAGAAAGGTGAAAGGAGTGAAAGTTCAACTAGAGGTGTGACGGTCCGGGCTACAAAAGACACATTAATGGTGAAGGCTGACCTGGCTAAAAAAGATATGGAGGTTCCTAAAGTGAAGAAGGATTAGATGAATATTGCTTTGTTTATATGGTTTATAATTTTTAATTTTTAAATAAGGCACATGATGCCAAGAACTGTAGTTGTTTCGGGTGGTTTTTGTATTTCCTCGGATACCGGTCACGCTCTTCTGAAAACGAGTCTAATACACCTACAAAACAACAAATATTCCGTTTATCAGAATATTCGCCTCAGACGATCAAGTCAGTGATCGGAAACGGAAAAAGCTAGAGAGAGAAAGTAGAGAGAAGTTGGAGCTATTAATGCTCTTTTTCTTGTAATGTCTTAATCCACCCCTCCCATCATAAATGATTGGGGTATTTATAGGGGTGGATCTTGTGCCCCTTTTTAGGGTTTGTACCCTAAATTTGAGTGACGTTATTGGCTACACAATTGGAGAACGCCACGTGTCGATTTCGGGGCGCCTCTTTGCGGCTTTCAATGATATCTCTCGGGATTTGGGCCCTGATGTAATTAGGCCTCTTTTGTGTGCTGATTTCAGGGGTCATATATGCCCTAAACAAGTGGCATTTTCCTGTAACGACACGTGTCACCCTCTCATTGGGCCACGTGTCGCTAAAGGATTAGCCTGAGCCCTTGAGCGCTTTTAAGCTCGACGCGTGACATCTTCCCATAGTGACACGTGTCACCCTCTAATTGGGCTACGTGTCGCTACAAGACTGGTCCATATGTACAGGGTATTATTACCCTCAACATTTGCCCTTCAGAGGGGGTGGCTCGTACTCTTACAGGCCGCCTCCTCTGACCTTAACTAGCCTTGGTGCGTACGTGTACATTAGGGTTTTGACAGGCGGCTTTTGTCCGCCTAAAAATTTCAAGCGAACGCCCATCTTTGCAGAGGGAGCGGACAACAGTAGGCCGTCTCATTTTTGGGGAAATCAGCCGTCTATCCATTTTGGAGGGAGCTTTAGCTCCGTTTTCTTATCCGCTTATTTTTGGACGTGTCGTTTATTAGGTCGTCTTCTTTTCTGCCTGTTCTAATGGCGTTGTCCTTCACCCCTTCATATTATAGATTAAATTTTCAAATTATAACCGTTCAACTATTTGTAGGCGGGAAAGATGAATTTACCATCTTACCCACATAAATTTTTCCTATATATACAAAGGGTTCGACCTCATTTTCATACTTTGGAACTTTTGTATTTTCTAGAGAGAAGTCAGAGCTTTTAAAGAGAGAAAGTGCCATTTTCTTTGAATCTTCAAGAGCTCTGTCGTGCCTTTGAGTTTTTCGGGCACATTCTTTGAGATTTCTGGTCAACCTTTAAGACTCTTCAAGTTTTCTACACGTACAGAGGTAGGCCGCCTGTTTTCTTTCCCTTTACTTGTATTTTTGTATTTTTACTCTTTTTTTTTTTTTTTTTAAATCTGGCTCAACACTCGGTTTCGTCCGTTTCTTCTCATGAGGGCGGTCGTTCTCCTGGGACTGAGGAGTCTAGAGTGGACGGAGACGAGTTGTCTCCTGCGTGGAGTGGGTCCATTTTTAGTGCGTACCAACTCACCTCCACCTATTCTCCTCTGTCCCAGCAGTCGAACATGGTGAGAACCATGCAAAAAAATGATTACTTCTTCGGCCCAAATAACACTAACATTGAGATCGGGTCAACTACTCAGACAACCACCTCCACGGGCACCCATCATTCGGCCGTGGAGGTTACTTCTTCCTTCGAGGAGCGCCAAAGGACTCAGGGTGCTTCTACCGCGGTGGGAATGTCCAGGCAAACTCTGGGATTAATGTTCCACCAATATGCCAACTTGGTCAAGGATGAGGTCGAGTTGCTACTTCGTGAAGGACCTCCTTCCTCTTCGCGGGCGGACGTTAATCCATCCATCCCAACCCCTTCTAAACTCGTTCTTCGATATGGCAGGTCGGACAGGCCAAGGACAGGGTTCCTAATTAATGAACCGTCCGACATGCCTCCTTGTAGTGCCTCTCCTACAAGGAGTCAGGCGGCCACTGCTAAAGACAAGGGAAAGGGCCTCTTTATTCTTGTAGAAGTTCCCTTATCCAGGGGCGACCGTAGTTCTAGGGGTCGCAGCTCAACAGAGGTAGCCGATCTCGATAGAGTGCTGTCTTCTGAGTTTGGGAGTGCTCCTCAACAAGAGGAAGAGGAAGAGGTAGAGAAAGCGGCCGAGGGCGAGGTGGCGGCCGAGGAGGACGTCGCCAATATTGACAACATTAAAGATTCGTACGCCTGTACGGTGGGTAGTATAACCTTTGGCTACCTAAATGAGAAGTTTGAGGCATACAAGGCATTCCTCCACCTTGGGGTGGGATTTGAGATTCAGCCTCCAAGGAAGTCACATGCTGTGGCTGCTTGGGAGGAAGAGAGGCCGCGTCAAAGGTCCATCAGCATTTATAGAGCGGCCCTAGACGTTGGACTGCGCTTCCCACTCCACCCCTTCGTCCACACCATTTTTGACGAATATGACATTGCTCTCTTCCAGTTGATGCCGAACAACTTGTTGAACATATTTGGGTATTTAGTAATGTGCATCTCCAAAGACTTCGAGCCGAACTTTGCAGTCTTCTGTGAGATGCACTCACTAACCAAGCTGGACGCAGACACGGACGACTAGCTCATTCTGAGTTCCAACAGGTATTACATGATGGTGATTGACCGCGTCTCCAAATGGCGTGATTGGAAGCACCGATTCTACCGCATCAAAACCACAGATTTAGAATTTAATTTGCGGATGAATTGGTTTAACGCTGAACCAATTCAGCTTGGACACGGGAACCTCAAGCCTGATAAGCCACCCGTCCACCCCAGCCAAGAGCATCAACTTGAATACTTTAAAGTCAAGAAGGTGAAGAGGAATGGAAAAACTGAGCGTGTTTCGAGTAACTGGGTCCCTTTATCCAGTTGGCTTTGGGACTGTACGTTCATGTCAGCCTACGGCCTGTACAAGAACTTGCCCCAAGGTGGACCCTTGGACATATATATATATATATATATATATATATATATATATATATATATATATATATATATATATATATTGCATGTACATAAGTTATTTAAAATTGAAAAATTTTCTAACACTTTCTTCTTTTTCTTTTACAACTAAGGCGTACAAGAAGCTGGACTCAGAACATAAGGGGGAGGTGAACATGGTTGAGATCGACTTGGCCCGCTACAAGGCTCCTCAGAAGCTGTACGATCAATCAAAGAGGGTAAGAACATCCTTTCTACCTCCATTTCTTCTTTTCGCCCGTGTTGGGATGCTGGGAAGGTCCTCTTTTTTGGGTTCTTACGGACTTATCGTTGCGTCTGTGTTGGCATGATGGAAGGGATCTCCTTGCTAGCTAGACACGGACACTAACGTATTAACCTGCTCATTTTTCGCTAACTTTCGCCTTTCTTTAGCTGTCGACTCCGACTCCAAGTTCCAAGCGAAAGAAGTCGTCCCCTGCTTCCAAGATGGATAAGGACGGGAGGTCGTCCAAGCAAAGGAAGACGGTCGCCTTTAAGACCACTTCCACCACTGCGGCAAAGACTACGTTGCGGACTGTCTCCAAAAATTCAAAAGGAGAACAACCTCAGCTAGGTGATAGCAGGGCCTCCAAGTCCATGGATCTGGCTACCACGCCGGTTCATAATAGGTTCGAGAAATCGGACAGGAGGGGTAAGTCGACCCCGGCAAAACCGATCGGGCTAGAAGTGACTCCTCCCGTACAAAGAGTCCAAGAATCTGATTGGCTTGAAGCCTTTTATTTGACCGGCGACCAGCCTGGGCGTACGGGTGAAGGGGGTTACGAGCCTGCGCCGCCTCCATCATTCACCTCCAATCCCCTTAACCCTCCGAGCTTTTCTAACGGTTAGTTCAAGTAACTTTGAACATTTTATTTTGTTTTTTATAAGCCCGGTTGTGCTTAAGCTAAGATCTTTGCGCCCACGTGCAGATATTGTAGAGGAGCTACACATGAAGCTGCCCGACCAATCCCTTACTGGCGCGAACAAGAAGGCCATGAGGGAGGTCATGGTCACGGCTATCCCCGCTGAGCAGCGGGTCAAGCTGTGGGGGATTCATGAAGGCTTCCTTGGCCTAATGACCAATTGCAGTGCTGAGGTAATTTTTTTTTCAACTTTCACTTTTAGTTAAAATGTCATTCTCATTTTGCTAACTTGTTTTTCATGTACGCAGCTCTTCCTACGATTGAATGCCTTCCTTGAATGGAAGGACAAGGAGAATGAAAAGTTGAAGCATGCCTGGGATCAGATTCAGAAAATCCAGGATGCCATTACCGGGGAAACAGCCGTCCAACGCCGATACTTTGAAACCCAAATCAACTCGCTATCCGACAAGGCAGCGCGGCAAGCTGAAGATTTGGTGAAGCTGGGCCAGGCCTTAGAGCAAGAGTTCGTGGCTAGGGATACCATGAGACAGGAGAAGGATCAAGCCCTCCTAGACGGCCACTGCTGGAAATAAGGGTTCGAGGCCCCTGAAAAGCTCAAAAGTGAGGTGGCCTTAGCCCAAAAACATTAGAAGGAGGCGTTGGATGAGGCGGACGCCCTTAAGGCCAAGGTGGAAACATTAAAGAAGTCCGTTGAGGAATTAACTCTACAACTGAAGACACCTCAGGCCCCTAGCCCAGACGAGGTCGTCCGCATTGAACAGAATGCTAAGGATAGGCTGAAGAGCCACTTTTTCGAGGCGTTCGAGCTCATGGTGGACGAGGGCAAGGCGTCCTTTTATCAAGAGCGCTTCACTTAACGCCTTAACTTTGTCTGCCTCAGGGAAGAGGCTAAGAAGGCCGGGCAGCCTTCTCCTGAGTTGGACATCACACCAACAACCTCAGAGGATTAGGAAAATGAAGAAGTAGCGGCCCGCAATAACGGCGAAGTGGAGAGTAAGGAGACGCTTGCTGAGGACGCGTCCCTTCCCGCCTCTCAAGAGCCCGTCCAAGGCTAGGATCCAGCTTCTGCCCTAACCGCCCCTTGATATCAGCTCTTTGTTCTATCTTTTTTAACCAATTTTTATTTTCTTTATTTGTCGCCTTTTTGAGCAGTTTTTTGTAAGACATTTAGCTTCCCTTTGAGCGGTCTTTAATTAATTCAAGCTCTTCTTTTCATTTATTTCATACTTAGCAAATTTTACATACTTTTTGCATGTTTTTGCATTTTCGTACAATGGAGGTATAACCCTTTATTCGGCGTTTGCCTAGTCCATATTTTGAATAGTTGATTAACTTGGTAGAGTTTATACCCGTGGGGGTATGGCTACTAGTAAGTTAATCAAATCATACTAATGATTGCCCTTGGACTAGGTGATACGCCGAATCAACATATTATTTGGCCGTTTGATTGGCTTTATTCGAGTTTTCCATTGAAACTATCGCTCGAACATGCTCAAAAAATTTCAAGTATTATCTCAACTTAAAATTTCTAAGTTTGGCTGGGCTAGAATGCCTAGGTATGCCCTTGCCCCATTAGAGGGGTTTCATAGGATACCTTACCTTTTCCGTCCGTCTAAGTAAGGAACGGACGTACACATGTGACCTAAGGTCAAGTCACTAAATTTTTTTTTTTACGACCGGGTTGCTGTGTTGCAAGCAACCTAGTTAATAGTTACACGGTATTTTCGCGTATACTATAAAAGTTCAAATAAGCATAAGTAGAATGGAAAATAATATAACAATGTTTGACTATTCATTAATTTGTCAAAATTACATTGTTGTGGCCGTGCGGCTTACATTGCTCGGTCAACAGACCTAGCTGTATATAAAACTTTTGGCTAAGTACTAAAAAACTTAAACATAATATTTCTTCAAGTTGTCAGTGTTCCATGTACGCTGAATCTGACGGCCGTTCATGGCTTCGAGATGGTAAGTACCATCTCGGACTTCTTTACTGATTCGATACGGCCCTTTCCAGTTTTGGGTCAGCTTTCCATCTTCATTTGCCCGACCCACAACCTCCATTTTTCTTAGGACCAGATCTCCCATTTTTAGCGGACTCTTTGACATTCGGTGATTGTATGCCCTTGTCATCCTTAGGCGATAAATTTCATGCCTAAGCGCCGCATTGCCCCTAGCTTCTAGAAGGAAGTCTAGGGCAGTCTTCATGGCTTCCTAATTGGCCGCTTCATCATATAGCATAACCCTAAGAGTGGGCTCATACATCTCAATTGGGAGAACAGCCTCAGCGCCGTATACCAAAAAGAATGGGGTTTCCCCTATGGAGCTCTTAGCCGTTGTTCATGTGGACCGCAATACATTGACAAACTAATTAGTCCATAGGCCACCTTCCTTTTCAAGCTTGCGCTTGATACCATTGGAGATCAACTTGTTGTATGCCTCTACCTGTCCGTTGGCTTGTGGTCGGCCAACTGAAGCAAAGCAATGAGCTATGGCCTGGTCTTCCAACCACTCCTTAATTTGAGGCGTTTCAAACTGGAGCCCATTGTTGAACACCATAGACTGAGGAGCACTAAAACGTGTAATGATACTCTTCCATATGAAGGCTGAAACATCCGTCCACTTGATGCCCCGTACAGCCTCGGCCTCCAACCACTTTATGAAGTAGTGTACTGCTACAAACACATAACGCCTTTGCCCAGATGCTGGCGTGTACGGCCCTAAGATATCCATCCCCCATTTGGCAAAAGGGAGCGGACTACTTATGGCCGACAGACTGTTAGTAGGGCGATGGATCAAGGTTGCAAATCTCTTGCACTTGTCACATTTTTTCACCATTTTCATGGTGTCAGACTTTAGCTCAACAAGTAGTAGCCCAGATGTAATACCCCGTATTTTTATACGTATTTTATTTAAAGTATGTATTTTATAAAGTATTTAAATAGTTGTAATTATTTTAATTAAAGTATTTTAATTAATAATATTATTAAAGGAAAGTTTATTTAATTATTTTATTTAAAAGTTGGGGTTTTATTTTAGGAAAGTTTGATTTTTCAACAATCTTATTAGGGAAGGGAATACGAAAACCTGGAAGAGGGTTAGTAAAGAAAGGGTATAAATATCCCACTTATGAGGCAAATCAAACTTTGCCCAGAGTGGAGAAAACCCAAGGTAAACTTCTCTCTCTCTTTTCCTTATTTTTCTTTCTTTTTCATTTTCCTTTTCCCCTTAATTTTTTTCGGCTGCCCTCCTCCCTCACCACCGCTGCCAGCCACCGGCAGCTGGTGGTCGCCGCTGCCAGCAGCGCAAGCCGCCGGCAGCTGGCAGTCGCCGCCGCCAGCAGCCAACAGCCGGTGGTGGCTGCCATTCTTCTTCCCCTTTTTCCCCCTTTTTCGAACTACATATAAAAAAAAAACAAAAAAAAAAAACAACTAAGCTTTCTTGTTTTAATTTAATCTATTCTTGGATCTAAATATAAATTATGAGTTTGGGGGTTTAATTTTGATGTTTGATAATTTTAATTGTATGAATTAATTTTCAGTTTTGATTTTTAGTTAAAAAGCTCCAATTTTTGAAACCCTAGGTCCTTGATTTATCAAAATTATGAAAGTATATGTGGTATTAATGTTTAGATCTTCAATTTAAGTGTTTTAAGACTAAATTACAGCAAGTTGTAATTAGAAATAAAGTGCTGGAATTTTATGTAGAGCACTTAATATTATGTTTTTGAAGGAAATTGAAATTACCCATTAAGTGGGACTTAATTAGAGTGTTTTAAATATAATTTCAGCTTATTCTAAATATTTTAAGAGGGGTTTTAGAATAGTATATATTGCTGGAAATTTGTTAAGAGTGGGTTTTAATGCTCTATTATAATTTTAATGTGTAGGAGACTTCGAAGTGAGCAATTTTTATTAGTCGTGACGATTTAAGATCGTATTCAAGGTACGTTCGCGTACTTAGCATATTTTGATGATGTAGAATCATGCTAGGTTTAATTTCAATCAATTACAAGCAGTATCATGCTAAGGTTTATGTATTGAATTGTGAATTATTGGTGTTGGTGATTGAATCGTGAAGCATGAATTATTTGTGATGGTTTATGGATTGGAAAATTATATTTTTGGCATGATTATATGGACTACATATTTATTTATGGCATGATAGAGAGCATGTTTAATTAAACTAATTGTTTAATTATGTTTGGAATATTGAAAAGAAATTTTATTATGGTTCATATAATTTTTATTGATGCTTTAAGCATGAGGAAGGAGCTATATAAGTGTCTATGTACACAAGGAATAAATTATATGTTGGTATCTTTGTGCACTTACGGCGTTTTTAACACCGAAGGATAGGATTTTTGGCGCACTATGCGTTTAAGGTGTCTTTGACACTGAGGTAGAATTAAAAAGGGTTCAATAATAAAAAATATGTGGTCACTAATTCTTCAAGAATTAAATTGGTATGTTTGTTTGATTGAATAATTATTGTTGATTGATTCTTTGAGAGTCATCACCAAGTCTAATAATATGTAAATAACGTAAAGTGAAAGAAATTACGCACAAAAACTCTTGGAACGTATATACCTTGAGTATGAACAATGGGGGGAGTTATGGGGTTTTATATTTAACCATAACTTCTAACAGAGTTCAGGACGCTGTATATTCCTTTTTATTATTATGCGCTGGAATTCCGCCACCTATGTGTGGCACAGGTTTGTTGCTGGCACGGTTAGCTCCCGTGTCAGTTAACCCAAATTTATTGGGATAGGTATAGTTGGAAACCCGTTCGATGCATAATCAATGCTAAATGAATTATTTTGTATCTAGTTAGAGCGTGTTGTTTATTGTTGTGTGTGCTTGTAAACAGGTGCAATGAGGTAAGTGTGTGTGATGATAGGAGAATGCATGTTAGTGTGTTTAATTACACTTATGTACTCAGCTTTGCTGATTGTGTGTGTTGTTTGTGTCTGGCCATGTCTTTATTTTGGCCCTACGATGATCAATTTTAATGGAGAGTAGTGGGGGCAAGTAGAGATACACTTTTCAGGTATTGAAGCATGTTCATGACGGGGCATGAGTGAAGAGAGAATCATGCTAGCTTCCATTAGAATATGATGTGTTTTATGCATTGAATATCTTATTATATTACTTTATGGACTAACAATAAAAGTTTGGTTGTTTCGGTTTTGAATAAGGGCCTCAAATGGTTCCAAGTTGTAGTGAATTTTACTTGACTTTGGTTTTGTTGATTTTCAACTTTATTTTCGTTGGTTTGGTTTTTTTTAAATTGTGTTATTTAAATAGTTTTGGTTTTCAAGTCTTTCGCTGTGTATCTTTGAAAGTTGCCTTAGCCGTTTTCACGGTGGCGGTAATGTCTTAGATATTCCTAAAAAGTATTTTAAAAAGGGTAAAGTGTGTATTTAAAGGAAAGGAATTTTAAGGGTGTTACAAAGTGGTATCAGAGCCAGGTTGAGATTTTAAATTACCACTAACACGAAAACGTTTTTATTATGATTTAAACTTGGCCAAGTGCTAATTTAATTTTGCAATGTCAATTTCATTCCGATTTTATTTTATTTTAATTTATTTTATTAAGAGGGCCGAAATTTTTTTTTATTTCATTTTATTTTTTTTTATTGTTTATTTTTGTCCGAAATTTTTTTTTAGGGACACTCGAATTTTTTTTTTTTTAGTGTCCGAAATTTTTTTTTTTTTTTTTTTTTTTTTTTTTTGTGAAGGCCGAAAATTTGGCCCCTTCCCAATAATTTCGAAATTTTTTTTTAGCAGGGTAAAATATTTTTAGTTTGTTAATTATGCAGGGAGCAAGGATTGAGGTAAGAATTATGTGTTAAAAAATTTTATTAATATGTTGGTAAGCTTGGGTAGGAAAGAAAAGGGCGTATAGGCTAGAATTTAATTTCTTCCCTGTGTGCATAAATTTTATTTTAGGGTGTTCAAGCATGTTGTATGACTAAATGTTTGTGATGAAAGCATGCAATATATGTATTATTTTATGTGATTCTTCAGATTGTATGATTGTACACTGAACTTTGTATTATTTATTTAATTTTATTTTATTCCTTTAGGGGAGGGAAATCTTTACTAAACCTTTTCTCTACAGGATGCCAATTGTTCCTAGCAAGTTTACCCAAATGGGATCTCTCGTAAAGAAAAATAATGAACACCCCTATGACTTTGTAGAAAAGATCAGATACTTTTGTTCCTACATGAGCAATGTCCTACGGGAGAAAGTTTATGACACCCCTGATTGTATTTCGGTAATGATTGTCTATTGTCTTCCAGAGGAGCCCCCTTACTTTGCTGTCAAACAAAGATTTTCTGATTTTTATCTTCCAGGAGACATCCCAAATTACCATAATTACAGAGACTATTATGGCCAGTGGTATCCAGAATATATTTTCTTAACCAAATATCTCGTAAGGGTGGAGAAAGTTTATTGTCAACGCTTAAACCTTCCCTACCCTGACTACTACTTTGATAACCCAGCAGAAAACAATCCTCCTCCAAATCAACAACCAGAAAATTCCGCTTCTTCTTCGTCGGGGGGTAATCTAGCAGAGAATGGAGAACAAGAAGAGGGTAATAGTTCAGTTATGGGCATTTCTGATCCAAACCCACCTCCAACTCCAATAATTATAGATATTTCATTGGATGAGGAAGAAGAAGGGGAGTTTGTTCCAGTAGAACCTGAACCTAAATCACCTTAACCAATGGAGGAGTCAAATGATTCTAAGTTCGATCCTTCAAGCTACAAGCAATCTACCGACAAAAGGGAAAACGTTCGAAAGGATTAAATCTTATGACTTTCCTCGCAACGAGTTCATATTCTTTATTTTAAAAAAATTTATATGTTATTTCAGTTTAGCAAATAAGTGGCATGACCACATCAGTTTTTGGAACACACTTTTTATTTTAATATCTTCAGTCTATTTTAATTAATAAACCTTATTTATTTCTTTGATAAGTTTTTATTTATAAATTCTTTTGTTTTACAAATAGTCCATTTCACACCATTATTCCAGTAATCACCATTCCAAGCTACATTAAGGGAATTTTTGGCAATTGCTATCCCAAATTGTTAGCTTCAAATTTTACTGTAAATGTTTAAAAAGTCGTTAAATATTTACGGGTGTTCATCTTGAGAGCTAAACCTAGCCATTTCTAATATTTATCCTTGTCCTATATTTTTAGGAGAAACCAAATGGCAGGGGGACGAAGTTCAGGTAGTGGTGGAAATGATTTGAATGATGTAATGAGGCAATTGGCAGCGGTTTCCCAACAATTGGCAAGGAACTCAACTGGTAACAGGGATGCTCAAAGGGAGCTCTTTAAAAAGGTGGCGCAAAGCAAGCCACCAACCTATCAGGGCGAGCCTAATCCTGTGGTGTTGGAATATTGGTTAAGGGAATTTGAGAAACTGTTTGGAGCTGTGGGATGCCCTGAAAACTCCAAAGTAGTTTGTGCTACCTACTATATGAGGGGTGAAGCTGAACTTTGGTGGTAACAAAACGAGGCTACCATTAGAGCATTACCTGGGTTCAATTGGACCAAATTCCAAGAAAAAGTGAGAGACAAGTTTTATCCTAGCTTTTTGTAGAAGCAGAAGGCTGAGGAATTTTCAAACCTTAGGATGGATAAGATGACAGTTACGGAATGTTACACCAAGTTTATTAAGTTGTCCCATTTTGCTGAAGGATCCGTCTCTACGGAGAAAGCAAAAGCTAGGAAGTTTGAGAGTGGTTTAACTACTGATCTGTAGTTGAAGCTGTGCGGGCAAGTATTTGAGACCCTAGAAGAAGTATGTGGAAGGGCCACACACCTTTATGCTCTGGAGGAAAAGAAGAAGAAAGAGTTAGCTGAAATAGAAGGAAGATAGAAAAGGAAGGAAGTGGGACAAGTTTCTGGAAACCAATAGGGAAACCAGAATGGTTTTAAGAAGCAGAAGTACCACCATAACAATAATTTCCCCAATAATAATAATTTCCAGAATAATAACCGCCAAGGGGGACGTAGCAATAATGGAGGGGCTAGAAACAATAACTAGGAGAATAATAAGAAGGGAAGGACTTACTTCTGCAAGAGGCGTAGGAACAATCACCCTGAGAAGGATTGTGAAGGCAATTTGGTTGATTGTCGCGCTTGCAACAAACTGGGGCATAGGGAGTACGAGTGTTCTTCCAAGAATGCTAATGGGAATAAATAGAATAACTATAACTCAGGATGAATCCAGAAGAATTTCCAAGGGAACAACAACAATTTATCTGGGAATAAGGGAGTGCAGCAGAATGGGGTGAGAAACAGTAACACCAACAATAGTAACAACAACTTTTTCTTTTTTTTATAAGGGTATTGTTTCAAAACTTAAGGACTGCTTAAAAACAGTAGAGGCAGTAGATTTACCTATAACCATCCTGACAGGTGGGGTAGTGAATTGTACCAAAACTTTTAGAAACGTGCCTTTAGAAATAAAGGGAAAGATATTTCCGTCTAATCTTATTGAGTTTGGGTTGAGCGACTTTGACCTTATCTTTGTGATGGACTGGCTGAGTAAGTATAATGCTGAGATTAGTTGTAGATCACACAAAGTGAAGATGGTCACAAGTGGAAATGAATCAGTGACTTACTGGATGAATGGTAAAACAAAGTGTCCACGGGTAATATCAGTGTTAAAATTAGAAAAGTACATAAAGAAGGGACATCCAGTATATTTCTGCAGCGTTAGGGATATGAACCATGAACAAGTGCCAAATCCAGAAAATATAGAAGTGGTCAACGAATTTCTGGATGTGTTTCCGGAAGAGATCCCTGGGATGCAACCAAAAAAGGCAATCGATTTTACCATAGATTTAGTTCCCGGAACAGCCCCAATATCCAAGGCACCATATAGAATGGCACATGCAGAAATGAGTGAATTAAAGGATCAGTTACAAGATTTGTTGGACAAAGGGTACATTAGACCAAGTGCTTCTCCTTGGGGAGCACCAGTTCTATTTGTAAAGAAAAAGGATGGAAGCATGAGACTTTGCATTGATTACAGGGAATTAAATAAGGTGACCATAAAGAATACGTATCCCTTACCAAGAATTGCCGATGAGGACATCCCTAAAACGGCATTTAGGACAAGATATGAACACTACGAGTTTACAATTATGCCTTTTGGATTGACGAATGCTCCAGCAATCTTTATGGATTTAACGAATAGGGTGTTTCATTAATTTATGGATAAGTTTGTAGTGGTGTTCATAGATGACATTTTGGTATACTGAAGGAACAAAGAAGAGCATGCAGAACACCTAAGGACAATTCTGCAAACATTGAGAGAAAACCATCTTTATGCAAAGTTCTCCAAGTGTGAGTTTTGGTTGGAGAAGGTAGCCTTTTTAGGACACTTTGTGTCCAAGGACGGGGTAGAGGTAGACCCAGCCAAAATAAAAGCTGTTAAGAGCTGGCCGACACCCAAAACTGTATCTGATGTGAGAAGTTTCTTAGGTTTAGCAAGGTATTATAGGCGTTTTGTTAAGGATTTTTCCAAGATAGATAAACCTATGACTACTCTAATGAAGAAGGAAAAGAAGTTTGAATGGGATGAGAAGTGCGAAGAGGCGTTCCAACTCTTAAAACACAAATTAGTTACAGCACCAGTGCTTACACTTCCAGATGATAGTGGACTGTATAATGATGTATATAGTGATGCATCAAAGAATGGTTTGGGGTGTGTGCTTATGCAAAATGGAAAGGTGATTGCATACACATCAAGGCAGTTAAAAACACACGTGGTAAACTATCCAACTCATGATTTGGAATTAGCCGCCATCATTTTTGCACTGAAAATTTAGCGCCAATATTTGTACGGTGTGAAATGTAGAATTTACACAGACCACAAGAGCTTAAAGTACATTTTCACCCAAAAAGATTTGAACTCTCGTCAAAGGAGATGGCTAGAGTATACGACGGATTACGATCTAGACATACAATACCATGAAGGGAAGGCAAATGTGGTTGTGGATGCTCTAAGTCGTAAAACTAGTCATGGATTAAACTCGTTAGTAGTAGCTAATGAGTTATGTAGAGAAATGGCAAAATTGAATTTAGAAGTCGTGGAATGGGGAGTACCAGCCGGTATTTTTTGCGAATCTAAGTATCCAACCAACAATATTCGACGAGATTCGAGAGAACCAAGAGGGATATGTAAAGTTGGATAGGATTCGTGAGAAAATTAAGCAAGGAAAAGCTATAGACTTCAAAATTCGCGAAGATGGGAGCTTGAGGTATAAAGGTCGATGGTGTGTACCACAGAAATGTGAGGAAGTGAAGGAAAAGTTGATGGAAGAAGGCCACAACACACCTTACTCAGTACACCCGGGAGGAGACAAGTTATATAAGGATTTGAAGAAGATGTTTTGGTGGCCTAGAATGAAAAAGGAGGTTGTTGAATTTGTGGCAAAGTGTTTAACATGTCAGAAGGTGAAAATAGAGCACAAGAGGCCTCAAGGGACTGTACAGTCATTAGAAACCCCAGGATGGAAGTGGGATTGCATTTCAATGGACTTCGTGAATGACTTACTTAAGTCAAGAAGTGGAAATGATACCATTTGGGTAGTGGTGGACAGGCGACTTACGAAATCAGCAGTGTTTATACCAATGAAAGAAACTTGGAAGATGGAGCAACTTGTGAAGGCTTACATTAAGCATGTAGTAAGGTTACATGGAGTTCCAAAAGATATTGTTTCTGACAGGGATTCCAGATTTCTCTCAAAATTCTGGAAAAGTGTTCAAGAAAATTTTGGTACCATACTTAAGATGAGTACAACATTTCACCCTGCCACAGATGGGCAAACTGAAAGAACTATTCAAACCTTGGAGGACATGTTGAGAGCTTGTGTAATAGACTTCCAGGGAGGTTGGGAAGACAGTTTTGATTTAATTGAATTCTCCTATAATAATAGTTACCACGCAAGCATAGGAATGGCACCATTTGAGGCTTTATATGGGAGAAAATGTAGAAGTCCAATTTGTTGGAACGACATTAGTAAAACTATGATTCTTGGGACTCAAATGATTGAGGACACAGTTAAGCAAGTAAGGGAAATTCAATCTTAAATCCAAGCAGCTCAAGATCGCCAAAAGAGTTATGTAGACTTAAAGCGAAGAGAAGAAGAATTTGAAATTGGCGATAAGGTGTTACTGAAAGTGTCACCAATGAAAGGAGTGATGAGATTTGGGAAGAAAGGAAAGCTCAGTCCAAAATACATCGGTCCATATGAAATACTACAAAGAATAGGCAAAGTAGCTTATAGGTTAGCCTTACCTATGGAGCTTAGTAAAGTACATGACGTATTTCATGTGTCCCAATTGAGAAGGTACATCCCCGATAAATCCCATGTGCTACAACTAGAAACCATCGAGTTAGATCAAAGTTTAACCTATGAAGAGAGACCTGTCAAGATTCTTGAGAGCAAAGTGCGTAGTACACGCAACAAGAACGTTAAGATTGTAAAAGTACTTTGGTCTAACCAAGAATATGAGGAAGCCACTTGGGAAGTAGAGGATGAAATAAAAAAGAAATACCCAGAGTTGTTTTAGGTATGTAGAGTTACGGAAAAGGTTTGAATTCCTTTCCCTTTTTTTAAGGGGGGTAGACTGTAATACCACGTATTTTTATACGTATTTTATTCAAAGTATGTATTTTATAAAGTATTTAAATAGTTGTAATTATTTTAATTAAAGTATTTTAATTAATATTATTATTAAAGGAAAGTTTATTTAATTATTTTATTTAAAAGTTGGAGTTTTTTTTTAGGAAAGTTTCATTTTTCAACAAGTTTATTAGGGAAGGGATTAGGAAAACCTGGAAGAGGATTAGTAGAGAAGGGGTATAAATATCCCACTTATGAGGCAAATCAAACTTTGCCCAGAGTGGAGAAAACCCAAGGTAAACTTCTCTCTCTCTCTTCCTTATTTTTCTTTCTTTTTCTTTTTCCCCTTCCCCTTAATTTTTTTCGGCTGCCCTCCTCCCTCACCACCGCAGCCAGCCACCGGCAGCTGGTGGCCGCCGCTGCCAGCAGCACATGTCGCAGCCAGCAGGCAGCCGCCGCTGCTAGCAGCCGGCAGCCGGTGGTGGTTGCTGTTCTTCTTTCCCTTTTTCCCCCTTTTTCGAACTACATATAAAAAAAAAACAAAAAAAAAACTAAGCTTTCTTGTTTTAATTTAATCTATTCTTGGATCTAAGTATAAATTATGAGTTTGGGGGTTTAATTTTGATGTTTGATAATTTTAATTGTATGAATTAATTTTCAGATTTGGATTTTAATTAAAAAGCCCCAATTTTTGAAACCCTAGGTCCTTGATTTATGAAAATTATGAAAGTATATGAGGTATTAATGTTTAGATCTCAATTTAAGTGTTTTAAGACTAAATTACAGCAAGTTTTAATTAGAAATATAGTGCTGGAATTTTATGTAGAGCACTTAATATTATGTTTTTGTAGGAAATTTAAATTACCCATTAAGTGGGACTTAATTAGAGTGTTAAATATAATTTCAGCTTATTCTAATTATTTTAAGAGGGGTTTTAGAATAGTATATATTGCTGGAAATTTGTTTAGAGTGAGTTTTAATGGTCTATTATAATTTTAATGTGTAAGAGACTTCGAAGTGAGCAATTTTTACTAGTCGTGACGATTTTAAGATCGTATTTAAGGTACGTTCGCGTACTTAGCATATTTTGATGATGTAGAATCATGCTAGGTTAATTTCAATCAATTACAAGTAGTATCATGCTAAGGTTTATGTATTGAATTGTGAATTATTGGTATTGGTGATTGAATCGTTAAGCATGAATTATTTGTGATGGTTTATGGATTGGAAAATTATACTTTTGGCATGATTATATGGACTACATATTTATTTATGGCATGATAGAGAGCATGTTTAATTAAACTAATTGTTTAATTATGTTTGGAATATTGAAAAGAAATTTTATTATGGTTCATATAATTTTTATTGATGCTTTAAGCATGAGGAAGGAGCTATATAAGTGTCTATGTACACAAGGAATAAATTTTATGTTGGTGTCTTTGTGCACTTAAGGTGTTTTTAACACCGAGAGATAGGATTTTTGGCGCACTATGCGTTTAAGGTGTCTTTGACACTGAGGTAGAATTAAAAAGGGTTCAACAATAAATAATATGTGGTCACTAATTCTTCAAGAATTAAATTGGTATGTTTGTTTAATTGAATAATTATTGTTGATTGACTTATTATGCATTGAGAGTCACCACCAAGTCTAATAATATGTACATAACGTAGAGTGAAAGAGATTACACACCAAAACTCTTGGAACGTATACACCTTGAGTATGAACAATGGGGGGAGTTATGGGGTTTTATATTTAACCATGACATCTAACAGAATACAAGACGCTGTATATTCCTTTTTATTATTATGCGCTGGAATTCCGCCACCTATGTGTGGCACAGGTTTGTTGCTGGCACGGTTAGCTCCCGTGTCAGTTAACCCCAATTTATTGGGATAGGTATAGTTGGAAACCCGTTCGATGCGTAATCAACGCTAAATGAATTGTTAAGTGTCTAGTTAGAGTGTCTTGTTGATTGTTGTGTGAGCTTGTAAACAGGTGCAATGAGGTAAGTGTGTGTGATGATAGGAGAATGCATGTTAGTGTGTTTAATTACGCTTATGTACTCAGCTTTGCTGATTGTGTGTGTTGTTTGTGTCTGGCCATGTCTTTATCTTAGTCCTACGATGATCCATTTTAATGGAGAGTAGTGGAGGCAAGTAGAGATACACTTTTCAGGTATTGAAGCATGTTCATGATGGGGCATGAGTGAAGAGAGAATCATGCTAGCTTCCATTAGAATATGATGTGTTTTATGCATTGAATATTTTATTATATTACTTTATGGACTAACTTAAAAGTTTGGTTGTTTCGGTTTTGAATAAGGGCCTTAAATGGTTCCAAGTTGTAGTGGATTTTATTAGACTTTGGTTTTGTTGATTTTCAACTTTATTTTCGTTGGTTTGGTTTTTTTAAATTGTGCTATTTAAATAGTTTTGGTTTTCAAGTCTTCCGCTGTGTATCTTTGAAAGTTGCCTTAGCCGTTTTCACGGTGGAGGTAATGTCTTAGATATTCCTAAAACGTATTTTAAAAAGGGTAAAGTGTGTATTTAAAGGAAAGGAATTTCTAGGGTGTTACACCAGATGGGCAGCCTTTTCAGCCAAGGCTCGTCCTCCAATATGGGAGCCGCACTGCCCCTGGTTAAGGTCGTCCAGGAAATCATGCCCTTTCTCAGGAGTAATACACTTCAGGTACGGCTTCACAAATGCCTTTTTAAACAACTCCCCCTGCTTCATTTTTAACCAGGCCGCTATCTTCTTCATCAGCCAGCTCTCTTTACGATCGGCCGGAAATAATCCACTCCTTAAATAAGAAATGATCCCGTCCATCCAAGTGGAGCTTCTATCAATGATATGTACCGGCTCGGCATCAATACTCCTTTCCTTTACCTCCCAAAATACTGATCTGGGGGTTTCACATGACGCTTAGGATGCTAATTTAGAGAGGGTGTCTGCCTAATGATTAGACGAACGAGGAACTTGTTGCAGAGTAAAATGATCTAGGCCCTTGGCCTCCTCCTTGACAATCTTGAAGTACTTCATCATAGTCGGCTCCCTTGCCTTAAAGTCTCCATTCACCTGGCCGACTACAAGTAGGGAGTCCAAGCATACATCCACTTTTGTTGCTCCTCCCGCCTTGCACATTCTAAGGCCAACCAGGAGAGCGTCATACTCGGCCTCATTATTAGAAGCTTGGAGCTGAAATCTCAAAGAATATTCAAACTTATCCCCCTCGGGCGATTGACAAATGACTCCACCACCACATCCGGCTGCTGTTCCACTACATCCAACAAACACCTTCCAGATCTGATCTCCGGCCGGCTGAAGATAAGGCCGAGTAATCTCAGCTAGGAAATAAGCAAAGGCTTGTCCCTTGATTGCTTTTCTTGGCTCAAATGTAATGTCAAAGCCTCTCATTTCCAAGGCCCACTTGAGCATACGACCACTTGCCTCTAAGGTTGTAAATGGCTTCTTCAGAGGTTAGTCTGTGTAGACCACAATTGAATGTGCCAAGAAGTACAGCCGCAGCTTTTTTTGATGCCATGTACAATGCCAGGCCAAATTTTTCAATAGGGGGTACCTTAGCTCAACGTTGTGAAGTACATGGCTGATAAAATAGACTGGAATCTGGTGGTCGTCCTGTTCAGCAAGCAGAACGACACTTAGAGAGTGTTCAGAGATGGCGAGATAGATAAATAGCTTCTCATTCTTGAGTGGACTGACGAGCCGAGGCAATGTATGAAGGTGGCTTTTTAGCTGTACGAACGCTTCCTCGGGGTCTTTTGTCCACTCAAACATGGCTTTCTTCTTGACTGTTTGAAAGAAATAACAACACTTATCCCATGACCTTAACAGAAATCTACGAAGTGCTTCTAAACAGCCAGTCAGTCTTTGTACTTTCTTAATTGTCCTTGGTGACTTCATGTCCAGAACATCTTGAATCTTTTCAGGGTTGGCCTCAATTCCCCGTTGGTCAATCAAAAATCCTAGAAATTTACCGGACTCAACACCAAAGACACATTTCTTTGGATTTAACATCATCTTATGCTGTCTGAATTTGGTAAAAGTTTCTCGCAGATCCTTCAGGTGGTCGGCCGACTCTTTAGACTTGACAATCATGTCATCGATGTATGCGTCCATATTCCGGCCGAGCTGATCTCTGAAGACTTTATTAACAAGTCGTTGAAAGGTAGCTGGGGCATTCTTGAGGCCGAATGGAATAACTTTGTAACAGTACAACCCTTGCTCAGTTACGAACGCTGTTTTCTCTTGATCTTCTTCCCATAAGGGAATTTAATGAAATTTGGAGTATGCGTCAATGAAACTCGTCAGGGCAGGCCTGGCCATTGAATCAACTAGGCGGTCGATTTTGGGCAACGAAAAGTTATCCTTAGGGCATGCCTCATTCTGATTGGTGCAATTCACACACATTCTCCAAGTTTCATTCGGCTTCTTCACGAGAACTACATTGGCTACCTAGTCTGGGTAATAACATTGCTGAATGAAACTGGCATCCAGCAGCTTTTTTACCTCAACTGCAACCGCCTGATTCCTCTCTTCTCCATGACTTCTTTTCTTTTGGGGAAAGGTTTAACGGCTGGGTTCACAGCCAACTTGTGTACAGCCAGGTCAGGACTTATTCCTGGCATCTCACCAACGTCGAATGCAAATACATCTTTGTATTCTCTCAGCAGTTGAACTAACTCATCCCCAAGAATACCCAAAGCTATAGTGCCCACACAAACCGTCCGATCTGGTTGATCGGGGTCAAGCACTATATCTTGGTGACTGCCAGCCGGCTGGGGCCTTAACTCTTCTAGCCGACCGACAGTCTCTAGCAGCTATGCTTGCTCTATCTTGGCCACCTTACGCTTCTGGCCGACCTGGTATGCTGGGAGTGAGGTTCATTCTTCTTTTGGCTTGGACACTTTTGGTCTTCGTGCTGTAGGCTTAACGGCCAATTGATTACATTCCTTAGCCATTTCCTGACTCCCTTGGATTGTCCTAACTTTTTCGTCCGTCCTCTCGAACTTTGGCAGCATTAGATGACGTACAGTGATTGCTTTTGCTGCATTCAGTGTGGGACGGCCAAGTATGATAGTATATTCAATCAGTTCTTTTATAACCAGGAAGCGGACAACCATATATCTTCCTTCCCCTTTTTGCCCAAAGCGGACGAGTAGGTCTATCCACCCAACTGGGTGGATAATATTCCCCATAAATCCTACCAACGGGTGAGTGATGTCCTTAAGAGCATCCTCTGGGAAGCTTAGATTCCTCAAGGCGGCCAAGCTGATGATGTCAGCCAAGCTACCCGTATCAATCAATATTCGTCCAACCTTCAAATTGATTATTTTCATAATGAATACCATGGGATCATTGTGCAGGGCTTTGACCTCCCCGCGGTCAGCCTTGATGATAATTACTTCAGGAAAGGGTTCGGCCTTTACTGCATCCGCTTGCATCACCTTTCCTAAGTTCTAGGTGTCTAGCTTGATCCCTTTCCTGGATGGGCCGCCTAAGGTGAAGCCTCCTGATATCATGGCCACAAAGCTCGAATCAGTGCTATTCCCAACATCTTCTTGTCTTTGCTCTTATCATTTTTCTGCCTCTTCTCGAACGTGTTGTCTGTTTGTGTGTAAGTGGATTTGGACTTCATCACATAAGAGTTCAGCATGCCCTTCTCGGCTAGCTTGTCCAACAATCTCTTCAAATTAATACAATCGTTCGTGTCATGTCCCACGTCCTTGTAGTAATGACAGTACTTGTTCTTGTTACTGTACTGAGCCGGGCCTCTCAACGGCTGTGGATTTTGTGAGCATGCCCAGACTTCGTTTCTCTTTTTTCCTTCTTTCTTTTGGCCGGCCAAGTCTTGCTGAGAAGATTGGTTCTTCTCAGCCCCCTTTGCCGGTGCTTCTGATTTTGTGAGCGAACAAAAGCCCGCCGCTTCAATATAAGCTTCGGCTTCTCGCAAAACACCTGCGTATGTCCGAATCTTTTTCCTCACCGGGTCAAATTTAAAACCATTATGCCTTAATCCCCGGAGAAATTCAGACTAAGCCATTTCATCCAGCAGATTAAGAATTTAGTCTTTTTCTTGGTTAAATCGCTGGACGTACGATCGTAGGCCCTCATTCTTCCTTTGAACAATTGTTGCCAAATTAAGGCTGGTCTTTTGAGGCAGTATGTTGTATGAAAAATTTAACACAAACAGCGAACTAAGAGTAATGAAGCAATTGATACATCCTGCAGGGAGGCTATTGAACCAATCTTGTGCCACACCTTTCAAAGTGACCGGAAAGCATTTGCACCAGGTAGCATCATCTACACTTTGTAAGTACATCAGGTTTCTGTACGAGGTGATGTGGTCTTCTTGGTTGCCCGTACCATCATAAGCTCCCACAAGTACACTTCACCTTCGGCGGCTGAGGGGTAGTTAAAATATCTTGCAAAAACAGAGGCAACTTATCTCCCAGAGTCAGCAGGCGCATCTGCCAGTCAATTGGCTGTGGCTGCACGGACGGTCTAGCCAGGTAGGGAGCCTTTTAATACGCCTGTCCGTATGGACCATATTGTCCGAAGACTTGGGGATTCGGCTGCATCAAGCTATTGAAACCCTAGGGAGATTGATATTGAAGTGATTGGACTGGAATAGGAGTTGGAGTGCGGACGACTGGAATAGGAGTTGGAGTGCGACCAGCATGAGTTTTGCTGGAGATGGTCGTGTTGGTATACTGGGAGAGAGTATGATTTGAAAAATCATCCGGCATAGTTGGGGTTGAGGCCGTGTCTGAGTAAGTGGCACGTTCCCGCTACTTATGCCGAAGGTAATCACTTGCGTCCTTCCATCGTTTAGACACCCAAGCAGCAAGCCGCGCAACCCACGAATGCGCGAGCGCACAGCCTACTGCCCGGGCGCACAGCGAGCCATGTTTAGCGTTTTTTTGCGACTTCCTTTATATTTGCGAGTCTTGTTTTTATACGGGAGAACTCGATTTTTTAGATCTTCTTCCTAGTTTAGGAGAGCTTCTCTCTCTTAGGCTTAGATTAGATAATTTTTAGTGAGAGAAAATAGATGATGGCTCAGTTTTCTTCCAAGATTTAATTTTGCTCAAGTTTAAGTTTCAATCAAAAAAGGATTCAAGTTTTCATCTTTCATTAATCCTTTCTTTAGTAATCTTTTCTCCTTTCCTTTAGTTTTATTTATTTGTTTTATTGTTGTTTATTCTTGTTGATCTTATTGGTTCATCTAGTTATTATTGATTTCATATATTTCAATCATGTTTTGTTTTGAGTTTCTTGTGTTTATTTCTAGTTTTAATATTATGTTTAATCTCCCTTCTCTAGGCTAAACTTTTAGCTAGGGGAAGGGGGTGGAAGATATGATTTGATATTAGATGAATGATGATGGTTGGATTGAACTTATGCCATATATTGATGAAAGACATGATTTTTATTAGCTTGGGATTATTGTTGCACTCTATTTGATGTTTTCTAGTTCAAATGCATGAAAGTGATTTGAACTAGAATAGGATCACCTCTATTTTAGTGATTGCATGAGAATGAGTTATCAAAGTGGAGTTTTTATGGATTGTGTTTCTTTATTCTCTTGATTTGATTGTAACTAATAGGATGCATGAGAATGATCCTTATTAGTATATACCTCTTTCATTGATTTGCCTAGACTATTGCATGAGAATGAATTGTTTAGGTAGAACCTTGTGTTCTTTGGCATATGTTTCATGATAATCACTATTATTCTCCTCTTTCTTATCATATTAGACACCCCCGTATCCCTAGCGTCATTTTTTATTGATTTTAATCATCATTTTCTTGCTTACTTGTAGTTTTAGTGTTCTACGTACTCAACAAAACCAACAAAAATAATCCCATTTTCACTCTTGCATTAGTGATATTTAATGTTGAATTAGCGTGCTTCGCTAGTGGTTCGACCCTTTACTTTCCACTAACTAGTTTAGTGTAGCTTTAGGTATTATAAATGATTAATTTGGTTAGGGTGTTAGTATAACGACCTATCTATCCTCGATCAAATTTTGGCGCCGTTGTCGGGGAAGCGGCTTGTTTAACATTTATTTTTGCTATTGTTAGAGTCATTTTATTTGCTTTCCTTTCTTTCATTTTGCTTGCTTAATCCTACTTGCCATTGCTAATCGTGTGCTTAGCTTTGTTGCATTCAAAGAGAGATATGGCAAGACAAGAGGATGACCTTCTTTTTAGGGAGTATGGAAACCCGGAAATCTATGAGCTCACGAGTGGTATAATTCTCCCGACTACCGAGACTAATTTCACAATCCATCCACAATATGCTAGGATGGTGCAAATTGAGCAATTTTCCGGAGGCGTAAGTGAAGACCTCCTTAAGCATTTGGACCGATTCCTTGAGTTGTGTGCAATGATGCAAACAAATGAAGTGATCCAAGATTATATTCGTATGCATCTCTTTCGGCAATCTCTCACCGGAAGAGCAAAGAAATGGCTCAAGCTTTTGAAGCCTAACTCTCTCACCACATGGAAGGAAGTTGCAAAGGCCTTTCTCAAGAGGTTCATTTCCGATGAGCAAACCGCAAAGATGAGGAGGAAGATAGCTACCTTTGAGCAAGAAACGGATGAAACTCTTGGGGAAGCATGGGAACCACACCACCCTCGTGCGCCCTGCACCTAGCAGCAGGGGAGTCCCCCTCTTCTTCGTATTAGCTCATCCTCGTGCGCTCGTCTTGGTGATGATGATGAACACTAAGGTAGGTAGTCTTGAAATGGCCATTGTGGTGGTTTCATGCCAAAGATGATGCCCCCACCGCATGCATGCACCGATATCATGAACTTTCTCCTTGCATTCCTTCAAACTTGAGCTCCAAATGACAAGCAAGAGGCATCCTAAGTGATGGGAAATATGAGAGGAAGCTCGGGAATCCTCGGAACATGATCATAACCTGAAAATACACGAAAACAAGCAAATAAAATGGAAAAAGACCAAAAAAACATAGAAATGCACAAAGAAAGAAAGCTAACTAAGTTAAGCACAAACTAAAGAAATAAAGAACAAACTAAGGAAAACTAAAGAGAAGGGCTATAAAATAGCATGAAATTCATCTTAAAAGAAGCCAAATGAGTGCCATAAATGACACTCATCAAATTCCCCCATGCTAAACTTTTGCTCGTCCTCGAGCAAAACAAAGCAAGAAAGAATAACGGTGAAAGACTTATTCAAAAATAAAAAGACTAAAGATGAGAATATACACTAAGACTCATTGTCGTAGGAACTACAGTTGTTTTTAGCTACAACAAGCCATTTTAAACCCCTAGATTTCCCTAGAGGACGAGTAATGCTATCTTAAGGGTATCCTAAGAGTTTACCCATAACTCTCCCCAACATCCAAGAGGCAAAACCATAAAAAGAAAAGAAAAAGGGAAAAGGGAAAACAAAACCTTTGCGAAATGGACTTACAAAGAGACTACATTGGAAATGAATGAAAATCTTTCTCAAGCAATCAAGGTATGCACGTTCCAAGATATCCAAGGTTGATTGAAACATAAGGTATGCTAAGCATAGGAACTACACATCACAATCCACGTTCATCCCAAACGATCTTACAGCGTTCTCCCCACTAGTCTCAAATCTCCCCTTAGTGAGCATCCCAATGATTCCTCGAAAAAACCGGAAAATGATATTTATTTAGGCTACTCGACAATCTTGACTATACATCACCTTTCCTTAGGCAATGACCCATGATTATCTCCCCCGAATAGTGACTCAACTTCTACGTCAAAAGGGCTTTCCCAAAGGTTGTAACGTAAGGCATAAAGGGTGAAAGTAGGCTAAAATTTAAAATTTGGTGGTTTTCCTAAATAGTGAAGCAAAAGGGTGATCAATCCTCAACATTAGGATCAAGAAATCACCAAACAAAAACAACAACACCCCCAAGTTTATTCAAAGCTATGCTTAGAAGAATATGTACAAAAAGCGTAAACGGTTCTCCCCCAAGCTTAAATGAAGCATTGTCCTAAATGCATAGAAGGAGAAAAGAATACAACAAAATATTTTTGAATTTTTTCACGTTTTCAAATTTTTTGTTTTGTTTTGTTTTGTTTGCTATGCTTTGACCTTGCCTCTTTCCAACTTCGGACGGCTTTTTCCATTTTTGCATTTATTTGTCCATGCCTTTTATAATTAAGGACAGATTTTTACTCATACTCATTTGCCAATATTCACAAAAAAAAAAAAAATATATAACACAAGCTTGCATCAAGGGAACCACATATCCCAACTTTTCACCACAAACTCCATCAAGAATGATCAATTACTTCACAAAAAATAAGAAAAGAAAGAAAATGAAACAAAAGGCCAAAGATCTAAAGATGTGGCTTGAAAAGAAGGTAATAGGCTCAAATGGTTTCAAGAAGGCAAATGTATAGTTAAAAACAAAGATGAAACAAACTATCCTAAAAATGAAAATAACCATCCCGAAAAGATGCCTTTGTCCTCCCTAGATAGCTCGGTCTCGGGTTGAAACATCATAAATCAAGCTTTATAGATTAGGTCCGCAATAGTCAATGATCCACGCCGCTCAAACAAATTAGGTTGAAGGCTTGAAAAACAATGAACCTCACATGGATGTAGCAAAAACTCACTAGAGGTGTCAAATCGACTATAGGGAGCAATTACCAACATGCCACAAACAAGTAGAATCCAGCTTCATGATCCTCCTAGTTCAAACCAACTACCTTAACATACACTTATCCAAGAATCAATCAAGCATTGTCTCAAACCGTGCATACCTTTACTACCTAGGAAGAAACTCATTCAAAAGACAAAGTCCAATGTACAAAGTCCAATTCATAAGGAAAACTAAAAGGGGTAAAAAACAAGCCTCAAAAGCATACCACATATCAAGACAAGAACAAAGTAAAAATAAGGGAAAAGAAAAATAAAAGGAAAAAAAAAAGAAAAGGAAAGCCGTAGATAAAGGAAGAATAGGAAAAATCGAGAAAGGAACTAGAAAGCAAGTTAAATACATATATCCCAATCGACATACAAGTGATCGAATGACAACATCGTCAACGATCCCAAATACATTACGTGTTAACAAGCAATCATCTTTGAACCGTTCAACTTCCCCTAAACTAAACCTAATCTATGCATCCAAAGAAAATAAAGAGAAAAATTAGAAAGGTCTCACCGGGCTATCCATGCTTAGCATAATAAACAAAGGCGATAGAAAGAACCACCTTCGTTGTGCTTCAAAATTTTAAGCATCATCTAAAAGCCATATGAGAACAGGAAAAGCAAAAGAAGCTATAAACAAAGAAAAAGGTTAGTAACTTCAAAACAAAAGAAAAAGCTACTACAAAGTAAAACTAAACAAGGCTATCAAAAACACTAAACAACTAAGCAAAAATAAGCTAACAAAGACCAAAAAGAAAAGTAAAGAAAGACTTAGTAAACAGCTAAACAACTAACTAACTAAACGACACTAAACAAGAAGATTTTGATTCAAAGGGATTTGGATTCAAGGGTTTTGGATATAAGGGAGCAAGAATCAACAAACATCATCACAAGGAAAACATCACAACAACAATGGCAAAACAAGCTTATCGGACTAGCAACAAGCATCATCAAGACTAGAGACTAAGATATGAAAACCATCATTCAAGAGGCAAATAAAATAAAAGGTAAGAAACAACAACAAATATTGGCAACCGAGATACAAATGAAGTTCCCCCAAGCTAAACATGATTACTTCTCAAAATTCCAACAATACAAATCAAGCACATAAAACATAAGGGATGGAGGTAAAAGGCGCAAAAGAGAGGGAACTAACACTCATCGATCATTACCACCACCAATTGGCCTGGCCTCATTGGAATCATTGTTGCCCATGTAGTTATCGAAGGTTGGGGGTGAGTAAGAAGCCTAACCTCCAATGAATCCCTCGGGCCAACAATAATGCCCCATAAAGTTATCTTGCTGCCAAGTTGCAAGAGGTGTGAATCGCTCAGGCAAGGTAAGTTTAAATGGATGGTTAGGGTGCACATAGGGGTAATTAGAGTCACCCCTATAGTCACACCCTCTGGGAGCAAGGTAATCATAGTTACCACGCTTGTCCGGGTAAGAACGAGGCTCGGTACCGGGCTCTTAAGGACCTTGCCAATAAGGATGCCCATGCAAAGGTATAGGACCTTGCTGGGGCGGAAAGTAAGGATAGTTAACCAGGGGAGTGAGGTTCCCTTAGTTAACCTCCGCATCATAGAGTTGTTGTTTTTGTATGAACATACCTTGTTGTGTTTCGGAAATAATTTGCATATGGCAGTAGAGGGCCTCAAAATCTTGGTCATACATGCCCTCTAAGAGAATTTGCAATCCACTCATTTGGTTGCTAAGGGCCTCTAAGTCAGAGCTAGCAAATTGAGGTTGTTGCACTTTCCCTTGTTGTTGTTGTTGATGATGATGATTTTGTTCTTCCTCATAATCTTCTTCTTCTTCATCTTCTTCTTCTTCTTCTTCTTCTTCTTCTTCTTCTTCTTCTTCTTCTTCTTCTTCTTCTTCTTCTTCTTCTTCTTCTTCTTCTTCTTCTTCTACTACTAGTTCCTCATCGGAGTCAAAGTAGGGGCGACGGAAGCTCTTGAGGACATGCCACACATTAGGGGTGTCCATTCGGCGGAGAGATGTCAAAGATGAGTTGGGAAGGTAGCAACAATGCTTGTTATCCCGAAGCCACTCATAATGCCCCTCCTTATAATGGTTGTTGATGAATTGAATTTTCCCTAATTGTTTCATATCAAGGTATAACGAGGCGGCATCTCCAACCGGCTTGCAATATGGCAAATGATGATCGAGGTGGAGGTTGGTCAAGAGCCTAGTGACCATTCCCCCACAAGGAATCTCCCTGGTGTCCCGGTCTTGCAAGGCTACACAGTAAGTGGCATATATGTAGTCTAAGTTTAACCAGCCACGATACTCTCCTCTAGTGGCCAACCATAAAATTTTGAGCTCCAATTTTCTCATCTTTCCCAACTCTTGCTTTGGGAAAACCGAGTACCCCAGAAGACGGCGAACAACCCGAAGACAAGGTTTGTACACATTGCTAATCTTTGCCTGCATGGTGACAAACTCACCACCTTCGGAGATATCGTCCCACCAAGAATCCTGATCATATTCCTCAAAAATATAAGGCTCTAGATCCAAGATGTCACCATGAGGATCAAAATCTAGAGCGGCATTGAATTGCTCTAAGGAACGGTCGAAGAAGTTGTTGAAAATCTTGAATCGAACCCTATATTAACCTTCAACGGGAACTATCTCAACCGTAGCAAAGAACTCGAGAGTGGGCTCAACATAGGTGCACTAGCTTTGGGAGATGAATGTGCCCATCCGAAGGTTGATCAACAACTCCCTTACATCCACATCAATCCCCAACGCAGACATGTCGGGTTGGAAGTAGTGTCTTCTAGGTTTGAGGGAGCGGTTTGCCTTTAATATATGGTACCGGTTCTTTTGTTTTTTATCGTGGAATTTTTCTTTTGGGTGGTGGAGTAGGGTTGCGTGTTTAGGAGGTGGATGTGCTTGGAGTAGGCTCATCAATGGAGGGGTTTGTTTTGCGTTTCTTGACTAGGTTTTCGAGGACTCTCGACATGATGAACTCCAAGTGTAGGATCACAAAAACCAATCATAAAATTTCCAACAACAATCCGCAAAATCACCAACCAAGACCTTCAATATCCACCAATCACAATTCCAATCCAAATTACCAAACAACACCAAACAACCAACAATTTCTTCCCACACAATCGACAACCACAAGAAGAACCAACAATACCACAATAGCACCTTACTACCAAAACTACCAAAATTCAAATTCCAAATTTCTCAAAAAAATTGCTCACAAATGCTACAAAATCTACAAACAACACAATGTGAGGTAAAATAAAACAACAAAAAACTCAAATAATCAACCAAAAACCAATATCAATCATCAAAGTTGATACTACCACTATTCATGCTCATGAACAAATCAAAACTTGCAAATATATGACATAATTAAGCAATTAAAAGCTAGAGAAGATGATTATACCATATATGAAGCAAGATTGAACCACTTTTAGCCACCAATTTTCAACAAATTGAAAAACCAAAAATTATACCAGAGTATGGAGGAGAGAGATTGGAGGTTTAATTTGGTGAAATTAGTATGATTTGGATGAAAATTTAGAAGGTTTTAGTGAATTTGGAGTGAAAATTAGAGTGATTTGGGTTGAAATTTGATGAGTTGTTGAAGTGTGTGTTGTGGTTTTAAGGGTTTGAGGATGATGGGGGTCGAAGCTATGAAGGAGGAATAAGGGGAAATGAAAAAAGGAAGGAAGGAAGGAAAATAAGGGGGCACGGGCTGATGCGCGCCCGCACCAGACAGGTGCGCAGCCGCACCAGCAAGATACGCGCCCGCATCAGCCAGGTGCGCGGCCGCACCAGGCACGTGCGCGCCCACACCTGCCTAGCCCAATTCTACTTCTTTTTTTACTTCTTGGTGCGTTTATCGGCGGGTTTATCGATCAAGATCAACATTTGGGCTATTAAACCCACTTAAAGAGGAAGATTCAAAACAAAATTTTAGTGGGTTCAAAATCCCAAAATAATGGTAGCACCCCATGAACCCACCAAGTGCAAAATTCCTTCAATTTTAAAGCACAAAATTGCCTATCTTATCTCACTAAAACTCTTACCCTTTTACCTCAAATTCCGATGATATCGAATATAATCACATCAAAAACCCCAAACACCTTCTCATTTCTCATGCTCACTTGATGAAAATCAATCCCAAAAATGCTACCTACAAATCCAACCAAGTAGAAAAGTGAAAGAAACAAAACTAAAAAAAGGAAAAATAAGAAAAATTCAAAATTAAAAAAGAATAGTTAGAAATCTCTAGGTTGCCTCTCGGGAAGCGCTTGCTTATGGTCCTAAGCTCGACCCTTCCTCCAAATCATGGAGGGTCAAAGAACACCACCTTCTTCAAGGTAGTGGAAAGAGTGAATTCCTCTTCAACTTCTAGCAACCTCTTTTTGTTGCTTGATGAAACTTCCTTCAAAGACTTTTCAATTGCAAATTTTTCTTTCCGTAACTTCTTTCTCTCTCTTTTCTTCTTAGAATCACGATATTTTTTCTTTGGCTTGTTGTTCATTGTAGATGGTTCCTCACCATCCGTACTCATAGAAACATCCCCTTCATCTTGAGGATAGAGCTCAGACCAATGAGGAATTTCAACTTCCTCCTCGTCCATAAGCTTGGGAATCATCATTTTCTCTTCACTAACCTTCTTGCCATCAAAACTTATAAGAGCATCATCTCAATTTTAAAGAACATCGTTATTTGAAGAACATCAAAACTCATGCATTGGTTTCAACTCAAAGCTTTCCTCTTTCTTACCAACTCTCAAGGTAATACGGCCTCCTTTCACTTCTATTAAGGCTCCCGAAGTGGCTAAGAAAGGTCTTCCTAAAATGATTGGGATATGGTCATCTTCCGCAATCTCAAGAACAATGAAATCAACAGGAATAGTGAACCCTCCTATCTTAAGAGGAACATACTTAATTCTCCTCTTTGGAATCACAATAGTCCGATCGGCCAATTGAAGAGTTATGTTAAATGGGAGGAGCTCACGTAGCTTGAGTTTCTTGAAAATGGAATAAGGCATGACGCTCACACTAGCTCCAAGATCACAAAAAGCATTATCAAACATTTTTCCCTTGATCTCACATGGAATAGAGAAATTACCCGGATCCTCCATTTTCTTGGGCAGCTCGATATGAATGAAAGCACTACAACAACTCCCAGCTTCAACCGAATCACCCTCATTACACATTCTCTTGCCACTCAAAATCTCCTTAAGGAACTTAGAGTACCTAGGCATTTGGGTAATTGCATCGGTGAAGGGGATAGAAAGGTGAATTTCCTTTACCATAGCAAGAAACTTTCCAAATTGCTCATCTATTTTGTGCCTCAAGAATTTTTGTGGGTATGGAAGGTCGGGTTTTCTCACTTTCTCACGCTCTTTCTCACTACTCCTCTTTTTCTCTTACACCTCCTCATAACTCACACTCTTATACACAACCTTCTCAACTTCCTCTCTTGGGTCACTCCACTCCTCATCCTCCTCAATGGACCTTGAAACTCCCTCATTAAGAACTCTTCCACTCCTAGTGGTGATAGAATACATGGGTTTCTTAGGTTCCACTCCTTCGGAAGGCAAAAAGGATGGACTAGTACAATCCTTTAGAGTGTTGACTAGTTGGGTTATTTGTGTCTCAAGCATTTTGTTATGAGTCATCATCTTATTAAATATCTTCTCACTCACCGCCATATATGTGTTGATGATCTTGGTTATCAATCATTTCTTCCAAATTTGTCTTAAATGATGATGGTTGGGAATAAGAATTTTCACCATTGGCTTGAGGCTTCAGAGAAAAATTGGGTGGGGGTCCCCTTTGGTTGTTATTTTGAAAACTTCCCCGATTTTGGTTGTTGTTCCAATTGCCTCGTCCTTGACTGTTGCCACCATTATGGTAATGGTTACCAAAGCCTTGAGATTGACTTTGGTTTCCATACTAACAAGAGGAAAATGTATGTCGTTATCTACCCTTCCCTCAAGTTAAATTAAATTTATAAACACCTAACCAACCTTATATGAATATAGGGCAAGTTAAGGGTCGATCCCTAGGGAATGCAATAATGAAAACTAGAGTCTAAGTCAAGCTACCTTGAAGATGGAGTTGAGATTATGGTTGGCACTATGGTAAACTAAAACAAGTCTAATCAAGTAAATCAAAGGTCTAAACACTAGGGATATGGGTTCCACAAGCAAGTTCAATGATAATGCTAGTTTAGAGCTCAATCAATTAATTCAAGTATTGCAATGGACAAACAATAGTAGCAATCAAGAGAGTTCAAATGCTATCTCCTATAGGCCAATCTAGGAGTCACTATGAAAGGCAAATCAAGAAGAATCACAAGCAAACCCAATCAATCAGAGCAACTTTCAAATCAATTGTTCATGTCATTAAGAGTTGCAATGCAATCTAGATTAATCTTATGGGTTGATCACTCCTAGTCTAATCAATCACATGCAAATCTATGTCAACCAATTTAATTGCAACAAATCAGTCAATTAAAGAGCATCAACTAGCAATTTCATTAATCAAACATGCTTCCCCCTTTCCGTAGCAACTAATCTACTCACTAATCATGGTGAAATTCAAGAACAAATAATTAGAAATTGCATTGATCATCATTCTATATCAAAATCTAAAAGAAATTGAAATATTCAACAATATCAAACTCAAATCAAAAGAAATACAAGCAACAAGCATAAATCAAATAGCAAGTCAGTAAAGATGAAAGAAGGAAGAGATTCTCACTAATATTGATGATTGAAAATGAAGAAATCCAAACTTGATTGAACAAATGTTGAGTTACAAATCCAAAACCAAGAACTTCTCTCTAACTTCTCTCTAAATTCTCTATCTAAAACTAAGCTAATGAAATATTATCAAAAAGTTGGTTTCAAAAAGGAATTACAATTCTATTTATAAGCAAAGAAGAAACTGGAAAATCCCACGCCCTCTCCCGATGAATCCGCGGCCGTGGAGAAATGGGTACGGAACCCTCCGCGGGCTATCTGGGCAACACCCGCGCCCACGGCAGTATAAACCCGCGCCCGCGGCTAATCCCATGCTCCCAAAGCTCAATCAGGGGGCCGCGATCTCTCTGAACCGGAGCGCCCTCTCTAAGTTTCCCGCGCCCGCGGGGCAACCGCGGGAAGTTCCTGCCAAAATCTTTCCATTTGTGCCTACACAAGCAAACAAAGAAAGGAAAGAAAAGGGAAAAAGAGCCAAATAAAAGAAAAACATAAGAAAAACACGAGAACCATAAAGAAAAGAGGAGAAAGAGAAACTAAAGGAAAAAGGACCATAAATAAGAGAAGAAAGCATGGAAAAGGGAAAGAAATAACCCTAAAAGACTACCCCTAAAAGTGCCATAAATGACACTCATCAAATTTCCCCAAGCTAGACTTTTGCTCGTCCCGAGCAAAACAAAGGCTAAAAAGGAAAAATAAGGGCTTATTCGAAGCAAAAAGAAAAATAGGGGCGAGAATTTACACTAAGACTCACTGTCGTATGAATCACGGTTGTTTTTAGCTACAACAAGCCATTAAAACCCTTAGATCGCCCTAGGGGACGAGTTATGCTCTCGTAAGGGTATCCTAAGAGTTTACTCATAACTCTCCACCAAACCCCCAAGAGGCAAACCATAAAAGGAAAAGAAAGAGGAAGAAGGAAACAAAATCTTTACAAAATGGACTTTACAAAGAGACTATAATTCTAATGAATAACAACCTTTCTAAAGTGAATTATGGTATGCACGTTGTAAGATACTTAAGGTTGATTGAAACATAAATATGCTAAGCATAGGAACTAGTTATCATACTCCACTTTCATCCCAAACGGTCTTACCGCGTTCCCCCTACTAATCTCATATCTCCCCTTAGTGAGCATCTCATAGATTCCGTGAAGGAACCGGAAAAAGATCAATATTTTGGGCTACTCGACATCTTGATTTCGCATCCCCTTTCCTTAGTCTACAACCCAGGATTCCCTCCAATGATGAAAGACTCAACTCCTAGGTCCAAAGGTCTTCTCCAAGGTTGTAACGCAAGGCAAGAAGGGTTAAAGTAGGCTAAAATTTAAAATTTGGTGGTTATCCTAAATTGTGAAGCAAAGATCGGCCAAATCTAAACACCAAACTTAAGTAATCACCAAACAAAAACGAATTAACACCCCCAAGCTTATTCAAAGCAACAATCTACAAACATAAGAACAAAAAGCGCAAACGCTTTCCCCCCAAGCTAAAAGAAACATTGTCCTCAATGCATAGAAAGGAGAAAGACACTTGAATTTGTATGGTTTTTTTTTTTTTTTTGTTTGTTTTTTCTCATTTATAAATTTGTTTGTATTTTCTCGTACTCCTTAAAAGCATTAGTCCTTGCCTCTTTTCAATTCGGACGGCTTATTCAAATATGCATTTATTAACATCCTTGCCTCTTTTACTAAGGACGACTTTTACATAAGCATTTGCCATTATTTACCTAATATAAACAACTCAATTATATGTACCAATTCGAACCAAACTCCAACTTCATAGACCACAATCACCAAACATTGACCCCTTGCTTTAAAAAAACCAAAAAGAAGGAGAACGAAACAAAAGGCTCAAGATATCTAATTATGGGGGTTGAAAAAAAGGGAAAAAGGTTCAAAGGGGTAACAAGTAGGCAAATGTATCCCAAACCAAAAAAAGTAAACATAAAGGGACTATCCTAGAAAAAGAAAATACCTTCCCAAAAAGTTGCCTTTGTCCTCCCTAGGTAGTTCGGTCACGGTCTTAGGAATCATACGCTAATATTCTAGATTAGGAATGCAAAAATCAAGGATCCATGCCGCTCATGCAAGAATTTGATGAAAGCCTGAACAAATATACATCTCACTTGGTTTTAGCAAAAACTCACTAAGGTTGTCAAATCAAAGATAGGGAGCAACTACCAACATGCCACAAACGAGTAGAATCCGGTTTCATGATCCCCCTAGTTCTAGACTACTATCTTAGCATGCTTTATCCTAGAATCAACCAAATGTAATCTCAAACCGTGCATGCCGTTATTTCCTAGGAAGATTATTATTCAAAAGCAAAAGTCCATTGCATAAATGTCCAATTTTCAAAAAGAGAAAGAGTGAAAATAAAGCTTCAAAAAGTTCTGCACACAAAAAAGAATAAAAGAAAGGGAAAGATAAGAAAAGAGAAGATGGAAAACTTAGATAAGGACAAGAAAGGGAAAGAGGAAAAGGGCAAAGATGTAATCATAACACGTTTATCTCAATCAACATACAATCGGTCTAATGGCCACATCGCCAAAGACCCCAAACACACTAGGTGTTAAATTCATACATCCTCGAACCGTTTAACTTCCCCTAAATCTAATCCTGATCTAAGCAACCAAGAAAATAAAGAAGTGAAAATAAAGAGGTAAAAATAAGAAAGGCCTCACTAAGCGTCCGTGCTAAACTAAAGTACCCAAAGAGTAGGAACGTGCTTCTCCAAAAGGCTCCGCAATCCAAAGCATAGGCTACGAGCAAGGTGAGTTAAAGAAAAACGCTATATATATAAAATGAAATTGTTAGTAACTTCCAAACAAAAGCAAACGATAAAACACTTAGACACAAGATATATACAAAAACCTAGAGAAACCCATCATCATCAAAAAAATTTTTCAAGAAACTCCCAAAAACATCATAAAATGAAACAAAACAACAACAAGCAACAAACCAACGAGACCATTAGCAAAAATCCACCAAAAACCTTATCAAAGACTTCCCACCGAGCCCCAGGTGCCTCCCCCAAACCAACCATAAAACATCCTTTTTGACCCTCCCCCCTCACAAAATGAAGCATCGACCGCGATGCCTACAAACATGCAAAATAGGGAAAAGGGAGAACAAAAAGGGAAACAAACATGCATTAGGGGACTATATGCCACTAGGGCCGGCACCATCATTACCCGTATCCCATCTTCCGGTGTAACCGGGAGGAAATCCATAGTGACCCTTGAATAGGTCAAGTTGGGATTGGGTCAATAAGTCGTAGGGCTCACGCTGAACAAGGAGCTCGGGGTGACGGGGGTGAACATAGTAGTATGCGGGATTACCCCGATAATCACTCCCCCCCTGATACCCTATAATCATAAGGCGGGAAGTTGTGCCTTGGCACATCAGGGTCCTCAACCCCAGGTCAATATGGGTACGTAGGGAGTTTGTCACCACCCCAGGAAGGTACCGACCCTTGTTAGGGCGGCACATAAGGGTAGTTGACCAGAGGTGTGACCTCCACCCTACGCACACTAGCGTCATACAAGGCGCTAGTTTGATAAGACAAAGTTTGGTGGTCTGAGTACATACCTTGCATGTGCTCCATGCTAGCTCTCATGGCCTCCATCTCTCGGAGATAAGCATTTTCTTGGAAATCTTGTTGTTGTTGTTGTCTTTTTTGTCTTCTTTCTCTTCTTCTTCTTTGAGCATCATCATGAAAATGCTCATGTTGTTGTTGTAGTGGCGGTTGTTGTTGTTCTTCATCATATTCTTCTCCTCCTCCTTCCTCCTCTTCCTCATCATTCTCATCACTCCCAACACCCTCATCAATCTCATCATTCTCCTCCATCTCATCTTCAATCCTCCCATTGTCCCTAGGGACCAACCAAATGTTTCTAGCCTCACGAAGGATAGAGGTGGCGGCCGGGTTTGGGAGTAGGTAATGGTGGGTATTTCTCACTAGCAAAGAGTAAGTACCGGTTCTCCTAGTGCTAGTTATGAAACGCAAAGTGTTAACTTGTTTCAAACTAATCCACACGTCTTCACTCCTTCCAACCGGAGTGCAAGACTTCAAGAACCCCACTTGCTTAAAATACGACACAAGACGTGTCACCATGCCCGCACAATGAATTTTCCCCGTTTTGACCCCATGCATTATCTCCTTACAAGACTGCATGAAGATATAGCCAAAATTAATCCTTGACCCTAACTCCGGCTTGGTAGCCATCCATAACATCATAATCTCCTCTCGAGATAACTTCCCCAAATCTTGCTTATTAAAGACCGAATACCCAAGAATTCTATGAAGGATTCTAAGGGCCGAATGAATAATCTCACTAGCAAGAGACTTCTTCAAATCAAACTCCCTCTTGTGGGCTATGGTTCTCCACCAAGAAACCTCATTATACTCAGCTTGGACTAGGGAGATAAGGGGCTCAAAGATATCACCATTGGGGTTGAAACCAAGGGCTACATTGAACTCGGCTAGGTTCATGGTGTGTTTGACATTGAAGAGTTGGAAGGAAATAATAAAGTCGGTTTCCCTCACCTTATTAAACTCAAATGTAGAGAAAAACTCAATGGAAGGCTCCAATTAGGTTCTAGGGGAAGACTTTATAAACTCACCCAAGCTTACGTTGTTTAGATTGATGTCAAGGTCATTCTCAATTCCTATCTTGGCCATGTCCTCACGAAAGTAATGGGGGGAAGGTCTAAACTTCCGGTCTTTCATTTTGTTATAGATGGGGGTTTGTTTAGACCGGTTCCAAAACTGGATAGGGGGTAGAGGAGGAGGAGGAGTATCATCTTGTGTTGTGGAATGCGGTTGGGGTTGAGGGTTTGAGGATTGGCCGGGGGATTGGTATGAGCGTTTCTTGCTACTTTTCAATCTTCTTAACGAATCCATTTTGACAAAATTCACACAATTCACAAGAACAACACAAACTCCCTCAAAGAAAACAACTACCACCAAAATTACTCACAACCCTCCTTACAAATCCAACCAAACCACCACAAACTACAAGGTACCTGTTCCAATCAACACAGCAACAAAAATTCCAACAACAAACAACAATATCAACAATCAATCATCAATATATTCATGAATCAACAAGAAAACGTAACAATCACCCAAATATACCAAATTTCCCATAAATCAACCATAAAACACAAAAATCATGCTCAAAATCAAGGTAAACAAACCAACGTAGGAAATTGACAAAAATAATACAAAGGTTAGAAGTATACCGAGATTGGAGACTAAAATTAAGCTCAAAGCACTTCAAAGACCCAAAATTTCCCGAAAAACCACGAGAAAGAAGAGTAAGAGTGATGAAAATGGAGGAATATGGAAGAATTTGTTAAAATTTTAGGCAAAATTTGAAGAAATAATTGAGAAATTGATGTTTTTGGGGTTAGGGTTTGAGAGGAGGTAGAGAGAGAAAGGGGAAAAATAAGGAGAAGAAGAGAAAATAAGAGAGAAGATAGAGAGGAGGGGGTGCGCCCAGGTATAACAAACCCAGTTCGCCGCGCCCTCTCTCGACTCTGCCGCGCCCGCGACAACTCTCCTGCGCCCGCAGAGAGACCGCGGGGCAACCGCGAGGAGTTAATGTTACATTTTGAACTAATTTACTTGACGGGGGGCCGCGCCCTCTCCATAAATGCCACGCCCTCTCCAAAACTTCCCGCGCTCGCGGAGAGGCCGCAGGGAAACCGCGGGAAGTTCCTGGAATGACGTTCCAAATTTGCTTGAAATGAGGGCCGCGCCCTCTCCAAAACTTCCCGTGCCCGCGGAGAGACTGCGGGGCAACAATGGGAAGTTCCTGGATTGAAGTTCCAATTTTGCTTGAAATGAGGGCCGCGCCTTCTCCTTATCTCCCGAGGCCTCTCCAATCTCTCCCACGCCCGCAGAGAGACCGCGGGGCAACCGCAGTGAGTTCTTGATCGGAAATGCCTCAAAAAGGTGAAGAGGCCCCCGAGGTCTCACCAAGCCCTCGAGGAGCCCTCTCCTCTGCACTCTAAACTCTTCATCAAACCCCTTCTTTCCAACAAGTGATGATAATAGGCGACCTACAAAACAAACACAAAATAAACTCAAAATAGGATAAAAAACCAATTAAGGAAAAATAAAATAAAAGAAAGGAAAGAGAAATGAGATGTGAATCCGGGTTGCCTCCCGTAAGCGCTTTTGGTTAACGTCGTTAGCTCGACGTGCACCATCATCTCAAGGTGGCTTAAATGAATCATTTTGTGAACAAGTCCAACAAACACTCCATCATAGTACTTCTTGAGCCGATGACCATTAACCTTAAATGAAGATGAGGAGTTCAAAGGAGAAATCTCCACGGCACCATTATCAAATACATCTTTCACCAAGAATGGTCCACTCCATCTTGACATGAGCTTTCCGCAGAACAACTTCATCCTTGAATTGTAGAGGAGGACTTTATAACCTACACAAAACTTCTTTTTCTCAATCAACTTGTCATGAACCTCCTTGGAGCAAGCTTTGTAGGTGCTAGCACAATCATAAGCATCAAGTCGAAGTTCCTCTAGCTCATGAAGATCCAACCACCTCTTCTCCCCCGCACTAGCTAAGTCTAAATTTATCTTCTTGATGGCCCACAAGGCACGATGTTCAAGCTCTACCAGAAGATGGCATGATTTGCCATAGACAAGGCGATATGGAGTGGTACCAATAGGCGTCTTGAAAGCCGTCCTATAAGCCCAAAGAACATCATCTAACTTGTCCGACCAATCCTTTCTATTCCTTGCAACCGTCTTCTCAAGAATGAGCTTTATTTGACGATTAGAGACCTCGACTTGGCCACTCGATTGAGGATGATATGGAAGGCCGAACCGTTGATGCACTCCATATTTCCTCAATATCTTTTAAAAGGCGTTGTGAAAAAAATGAGATCCGTTACCGCTTATCACAGCCTTAGGCACGCCAAACCTTGGGAAGATGATTTGGTTGAACAACTTCAACACTATTTTGTGGTCATTAGTAGGGGAGGCAATGGCTTCAACCCATTTAGAAACATGAAGATGGGATTGGTCCCATGAAGTCAATCCCCCAAACATCGAACACCTCTAACTCAAGAATGGGCTGTTGAGGCATCTCATTCCTCTTGGAGATATTCCCAACCCTTTGAAATCGGTCGCATGACCTCACAAAGCCCCATTAATCTTTGAAGAGATGCGGCCACCACAAACCACATTGAAGAACCTTGGTAGCGGTGTTGGAAACACCCATATGCCCACCACTAGGGTCCGAGTGGCACATCCTTAAAACACTAGGCACCTCTTCATATGGAACACAACACCTAAGTAAGCCATCAACCCCTCATTTGTATAAGATGGGATCATCCCACAAGTAATGTCTTGCCTCCCTTTAGATTTTCTTCCTTTGGTTCTTTGAGAAAGAGGGTGGAAACTCCCCACATGCTAGAAAATTCACCAAGTCAACATACCATGGGAGATCTTTCACCTCTATGGAATATAAGAAGTCATCAAGCATTCTATCCTCAATTGGTGAACCATCATCATGAATTTGATCACCCTTAAGGCGAGAGAGATGGTCCGCCACAACATTCTCCGCACCCTTCTTGTCCCTAATCTCAATCTCAAAAGTTTGCAATTCAAGCACCCATCGAATCAACCTAGGCTTGGACTCTTTCTTGGCAAAGAGATACTTGAGGGCAGCGTGATCCGTGAAAACTATGGTCTTGGAACCCAACATGTAACAACGGAATTTCTCAAAAGAATGCACAATTGCTAAAAATTCCTTTTCCGTTGTTGTGTAGTTCTTTTGAGCTCCATTGAGTGTCTTGGACATATAGTAAATCACATGAAGCTTCTTGTCTACACGTTGTCTTAAAACACCACTAATCGCCCAATAACTCGGATCACACATCAATTCAAAAGGAAGATCCCACCTTGGGGCTTGAACAATAGGAGTGGAGATTAGGGCCTTCTTCAATCTATCAAATGCCTTCAAGCATTTGTCATCAAAAATGAACTCAACATCCTTTTGAAGAAGGTCATTTAGGGGCTTAGCAATAAGTGAAAAATCCTTGATGAATCTCCTATAAAAACCCGCATGACCAATGAACGATCTCACTCCCTTGACATTCACCGAAGGTAGAAGTTTCTCAATCACTTCTATTTTTTCCTTATCCACCTCAATGCCTCTATTTGAAATGTTGTGCCCAAGCACTATACCTTCCTCCACCATGAAGTGGCATTTCTCCCAATTCAAAACAAGATTGACCTTCACACATCTTTCTAAACACTTCTCAAGGTTCACAAGGCACTCCTCAAATGAAACACCCCCCACCAAAAAGTCATCCATGAAGACCTCCATTTCCTCCTCCAACATGTCCCCGAAAATACTCATCATGCACCTTTGGAATGTAGCGGGTGCATTGCATAACCCAAAGGGCATTCTTCGATAGGCAATGGTCCCATAAGGACATGTGAAGGTAGTTTTCTCTTGATCATCGGGGTGGATGGGGATTTGGAAGAAACCCGAATATCCATCGAGGAAACAATAAAACTTGTGCCTTGTTAGTCTTTCAAGCATTTGATCAATAAATGGAAGAGGGAAGTGATCCTTCTTGGTGGATGTGTTTACACGTCTATAGTCTATACACATCCGCCAACCCGTGACCATCCTAGTTTGAATGAGCTCACCCTTCTCATTCTCAACAACGGTCATGCCCCCCTTCTTTGGAACGACATGCACGAGGGAGACCCACCTTGTGCTAGAGATGGGGAATATGATTCCCGCATCCAATAGCTTGGCGATCTCCTTCTTAACTACCTCTCCCATTTGAGGATGTAGTTTTCTTTGTCGTTCGATAGAAGGAAGGGCGCCTTCCTTAAGTGTTATGTGGTGTTGGAACAAGGCGGGGCTTATACCTTTAAGATCATCAATTGTGTACCCCAAAGCACCTTGGTGCTTTCTCAAAACACCACATAACTCTTGAGCTTGGCTCACGCTCAAGGATGCACTAACTATCACGGGGTAAGTGGAATGAGGGCCCAAGAACTCATACCTAAGGTGTGATGGTAGAGGTTTAAGCTCTACCATAGGCACACCATTACCTTCCTTTGATGTGGCCGCTTGCAAAGCTTCTTGGCTTGAGATTTTCAAGCACATTTGCTCATCCACTTCCTCCATGCTTCCATTAAGCAATTCCTCATAGAATGCCATTTCCTTGCATGGTGTACCTACTTTGTCCTTGTTCAACAAAACATTCTCAAGAGCATCGTTAGAGGTGAGCAAGTGCTCATGCATGGAAGACACAACATGATCAAGTGAATCAATCTCATGCAATTTTCTAGAGAAGAACATGGATACTTTATGCTTTCATTCAAATCAAATTCAATGACCTCATCTCCTGATATCAATCATAGCACCCGAGGTAGCAAGAAAGGGTCTAGCTAAAATGATTGGAATGGTAGCATCTTCATCCATTTCAAGCACAACAAAATCCACCAGGAACACAAACTTCCCAACCCTCAATGGAACATCTTTTACCTTACCTTTTGGAAACTTAATTGACCTGTCGGCTTATTGCAAGGTAATGCTAGAAGGTAAGAGTTCCCCTAATTCAAGTCTTTGATAAACCGAATATGGCATTAGGCTCACAATAGCTCCCAAGTCACATAAGGCATTATCAATTTGCATCTTGTTAATGGCACAAGGGATGGTGACGTTTCCGGGGTCTTTCAATTAAGGTGGTATTTTGTTCATGATGATAGCACTACAACTTTCGGTCAAGTTGATAGTCTCCACAACCTCACAAGTTCTATTCCCACTCAAAATTTTCTTGAGGAATTTGGCATAATTTGGCATTTGGTTGATCACGTCAGTAAAAGGTAGAGAAAGATGAAGTTGTTTTAGCATATCAATGAATCTCCCAAATTGTTCATCCAATTTGTGTCTCAAGAGTTTTTGTGGGTAAGAGAGCTTCGGTTTCACAATTTCTTTATCTACTCTCACCTCTCTAGGTGTCTCAACCACAACCTCATCCAATGATGCCCTATCCCCCTCATTCTCAACCAAGGCTTCCTTAGGAATCTCCTTATCTTCACCCTTCCTAGGCAATCTCTCCTCAAGAACCTTACCACTCCTTGTAACAATAGCATTCACGGCTTTCTTGGGATCAAGACCTTAAGAAGGTAAAGAAGAAGGGCTTGCATGATCTTTCAAAGCATTAGCAAGTTGAGAAATACGGTTTTCAAGCATTTTATTGTGGGTCATCATTTCATTGAACTTTTTATCACTAACGACCATGTATGTGTTCAACAACTTGGTTTGATTCTCAATTATTTCTTCCAAATTGGTCCTAGGTGAAGAATGTTGTGAATAGGAATTTCTGCCTTGAGTCCTTGGAACAAATCCGGGTGGGGGACCTCTTTGAGCATTATTTTGAAAATTGCCCCTCCCTTGATTGTTTCAAGTACCCATATTTTGATTTTGACCATAACCTTGATTATGATTACCACTACCTTGGTTATGATTTCCATAACCTTGGTTTTGATTACCGTAATTTTGGCTTTGATTTTGGCCACTATAACCTTTGTTATTATAGCTACCACGAGAACTTTGGTTCCCTTGGTTTCTATAACCACCACCTTGGTTATAGTTGTCAAAATTGCCTTGGTTTTGGTAATTCCTATTCCATTGATCTCTTTGATTATCAAACCTTTGAGCAATATTATTTGACACAAAATTCACATGCTCACTCTCATTGTTATCAAACTCATCAACACATTCATTACGACAATAACTAGAGTCATAATCATACGATCCACATGCATCACAAAACAAGCAACCCATAGGTATATTATGTGAAGAGGGAGGGAGTTGAGAGTTAGAACGAGTACCTCTCCCCTTAAATTGGGAGGGAAGATTCGAAGCTTGAGAGAAAAAAGAAGCGCTCTCCAACTTGGCTTTGATTACGGTCACCTCCTTTCCCAAGTTTGTCATTTGGGAGGAAAGGTTGTTGATCGCATTTAGATGGTCCACCGAGTACAAAGAAGATTGCTTGCTTGAAGAGTCCCTCTCCCCATCTTGCCAATCTCTATAGTACGTCACCACGTCCTCAATAATGTCCACCACTTCTTCTTCGGTCTTGTTCATGATAGGACCCCCGACCCCCCCCCCCCTATCAAGGCATGACTTGCCTTGGGGACTTAAACCGCCATAGAAGATTTGGACCACTTGGTATGTTGGGATTCTGTGGTGAGGGCACTCCCTTTGATACTCTTTGTATCTCTCCCATGCTTCGTAAAGGCTTTCATTTGGCCTTTGCTTGAACCCTTGAATCAAGGCTCTTGCCTCCGCTGTCTTCTTTTGAGGGTAGAAGCGGGACAAGAAGGCCTTTGTAACATCATCCCATGTTCTCAAGGAGTTGGGCTTCACCTCTTTATCTAGCCACTCTAAGGATCTTCCTATGAGAGAGAAGGGGAACAACTTGAGGCGGATGAACTCTTGAGAAACTCTGTTTGATGGTGTTGTAATATTTCTCAAATTCTTTAAAATGGTTCAACGGGCTTTCATTCTTAGCCCCACTATATTGCCTCCTCTCAATTAAGGTGATCATGGCCGGCCGAATTTCAAAATAATTTGCCGGTGTTGTAGGCGGAGCTATACCGCTCTCAAACCTATAAGCACCGGGTATATATTCGTAGCTCCTTCAAGGCCACTCTCGGATTTTCTCCCATGCCTTGCTCTTCTTCAATCCCTTCTTTACTTAAAGAACTATACCCCATGGATCGATTAGCTATTCTTCTCCTTGAGAGAGTCCTTTCGATTTCCGGGTCAAAAGGCACAATGGATCGATCACGAGCTCTATGCATGCAAAACTCAAAGAAAATATTAGTAGCACGGCTACAAGTGTAGCCTAAAGAAACAAAATCTTTTTGTATTTTTCAAATAAAATGAAGTAGACTCAACAACAAAAGCTAAGCACCAATAGCATTCCCCGGCAACGACGCCATTTTGACAAGAGGAAAATGTATGTCGTTATCTACCCTTCCCCCAAGTGACACTAAATTTTTAAACACCTAACCATTTTTATATGAATATAGGGCAAGTTAAGGGTCGATCCCTAGGGAATGCAATGATGAAAACTAGAGTCTAAGTCAAGCTACCTCGAAGATGGAGTTGAGATTATGGTTGGCACTATGGTAAACTAAAACAAGTCTAATAAAGTAAATCAACGGTCTAAACACTAGGGATATGGGTTCTACATGCAAGTTCAATGATAATGCTAGTTTAGAGCTCAATCAATTTATTCAAGTATTGCAATGGACAAACATTAGTAGCAATCAAGGGAGTTCAAATGCTATCTCCTATAGGCCAATCTAGGAGTCACTATGAAAGGCAAATCAAGAAGAATCACAAGCAAACCTAATCAATTAGAGTAACTTTCAAATCAATTGTTTATGTCATTAAGAGTTGCAATGCAATCTTGATTAATCTTATAGGTTGATCAGTCCTAGTCTAATCAATCACATGCAAAACTATGTCAACCAATTTAATTGCAACAAATCAATCAATCAAAGAGCATCAACTAGCAATTTCATTAATCTAACATGCTTCCCCCTTTCCCTAGCAACTAATCTAATCACTAATCATGGTGAAATTTAAGAAAAAATAACTAGAAATTGCATTGATCATCATTCTATATCTAAATCTAAGAGAAATCAAAATATTCAACAATATCAAACTCAAATCAAAAGAAAAACAAGCAACAAGCTTAAATAAAATAGCAAGTAAGTAAGAGATGAAATAAGGAAGAGATTTTCACGAATATTGATGATTGAAAATGAAGAAATCCAAACTTGATTGATCAAATTTTGAGTTACAAATCCAAAACCAAGAACTTCTCTCTAACTTCTCTCTAAATTCTATCTCTAAAACTATGCAAATAAAATATTATCAAAAAGTTGGTTTCAAAAAGGAATTACAGTTCTATTTATAAGCAAAGAAGAAACCGGCAAATCCCGCGCCCTCTCCCGATGAATCCGTGGCCGCGGAAAAATGGGTACGGAACCCTCCGCGGGCTATATAGGCAACACCTGCGCCCGTGACCAAATATGCCGCGCCCACGGCTAATCTACTGCTCCCAAAGCTTAATCAGGGGGCCGCGGTCTCTCTGAGACGGAGCGCCCTCTCAAAGTTTCCCACGCCCGCGGAGAGCCCGCGGGGCAACCATAGGAAGTTCCTGCCAAAATCTGGCCATTTTGTGCTTCTTGAGCCCGCGCCCGCGGCTTCACTTACCCGCGCCCGCGGCCTACTGGCAATACCTTTGAGACCTCTACGAGGCCTCTCCAAGGCCTCTCTAAGCCCTCTCTAGCCAAATGCTTCTTCCTTTCTTGGTCATTAAGGTCCCAACTTGATTCCATTGCAAAGTTGATTATCCAAGTACCTACACAAGCAAACAAAGAAAGGAAATAAAAGGGAAAAAAGAGACAAATAAAAGGAAAACACGAGAAAAACACGAGAACCATAAAGAAAAGAGGAGAAAGAGAAACTAAAGGAAAAAGGACCAAAAATAAGAGAAGAAAGCATGAAAAAGGGAAAGATATAACCCTAAAAGACTACCCTATGAGTGCCATAAACGACACTCATCACATACCCATGGCTTGGGTTTTGATTACTATAACCTTTGTTGTTATAGTTACCCCGGAAACCTTGGTTTCCTTGGTTCCTATAGCCTCCATTATTGTAGTTATCGAAACCACCCTGGGGTGAGAATTCCTATTGCCAAAATTATTAGGTCCATCAAACCTTTGACCACCATTGACATTAGACACAAAGTTCACATTAATTAATTTCAACATCATCACATCCATTAACAAAAGTTTGAGAACACATGGAAGAATCATGATCATAAGATCCACAACAATAACAAAATAGAAAACCACTAGGCATGGTATTGGAAGTAGAAGGAGAAGAGTTAGCAAGATTTTCTTTGATCGATGTAACTTCCTTCCCTAGATTTGAAATTTGGAAGGACAAGTAGTTAATCGCGTTGAGATGATCCACCGAATAAACCGTCGAGCCACTCTTGCTCGTAGACTCCCTCTCTCCTTGCCAATCTCTATATTATCTCACCACATCCTCAATTATGTCAACTACCTCTTCTTTGTCCTATTCATTATAGGACCTCCGACTCCTCCATCTAGGCATGACTTGCCTTGGGCACTCAAGCCTCCATAGAAAATTTGTATCACTTGATAGGTAGGAATTCAATGATGTTGGCACTCTCTTTAGTACTCCTTGTACCTCTCAAATGCTTCATAGAGATTCTCATTAGGCCTTTGTTTGAATCCTTGGATCAAGGCTCTAGCTTCCGTCATCTTCTTTTGTGGGTAAAAGCGAGACAAGAAAGCCTCCGCCGTCTTCTTCTCTCCCATGACTTGCTCTGATTCTTCCTCAAACTCTTCTTCACTTGAGGAACTTAGGCTCAAAGATCGGTTGGCTATCCTTCTTCGTGAAAAAGTTCTTTCAATTTCCGGATCCAAAGGAACTAAGGACCTATCACGAGTTCTACTATGCATGCAAAAACTCAAAAGAAATTGTTAGTAACGCGGCTACAAGTGTAGCCTAAAAGAAAGAAGAAAAATCTTTTTGTGTTTTTGAATAAGATAGAATAGACTCAACAACAATACACAATCACAACACCATTCCCCGGCAATGACGCCATTTTGACGAGGGTCCAGACTAGGTTATTGAAACAAACCCCTACCCAAGGCCAAACAAAATTTGTAATCTCTCAACAAACCCTTGCACAAGTAAAACGGTAAGTTGATGGTCGAACCACTAAGGAACGGTGGGCGATTATCTGTTGCCTAAGTCAATCTACTCCGAAATGATAGGGTGTAGGTATGTAAACTAGGACAAGGATGACTAAACAATGAACTGAAATCAAGTATGTAAAACGCTAGGGCTAGGATCCACATGCAATGGAAACGGATTAAACTCATTGGGAGGTCAAAGTGACGAAGTCAAGCAATGTGAGGGAAGACTAATCATGCAACAGCATATCAAGCTATTTTCCTAGAGGTCTAACTAGCGTCAACTATGATAAACTCTAGCTAGGAACGTCACAAGACACCTCAATCGTTAAATGCAAGCCACAAATCAATGGTCCGTATCAATGTGAACTTACAATGCAATCTAGTGTAACAATCAAAGTTAGCTACTCTTTAATTAATCATTTACATGCACATGATCATCAACAAATTTAATCATATAGTCAACTCCATTAATTTTCCCCAATTAGCATTAATCTGTTACTCATACATGCTTCACCATTACCCTAGCAAGCAATCTACTCACTAGCCATTGAAATTAAGATCAAAACAACACTAAGAAATAAATTCATCATGATCAAATCAAACAAGCTAAAATCAAATACAAATTAATCAAACTTCAATCAAACTAGAACAATCAACAAGCAAATGAAAGAAACCTAAATATCAAACTATAGATTTTATTAAAGAAAAGGAATCCTTACAAACTTGATCAGAAATAAAAGGCAATGAAGAAATCTTCAATCATCAACAATCCACCATAAACTTCTCTCTCTAAAAACCTAGAGTTATTCTCTCTAAAATCTCTCTAATTATGATCTAATTCTAATCTAATCTATTCTCTAATTGAGTTCTATTCTCCTCCAAAAATAGAAGGAAAAACTATATATAGGAAAGATACAAAAGAAGAGTTAGTTAGATCGTCCCAAAAGAAACCCCAGAAGGTGCGGTCGCTAGAAAAAGGGTACGGAATAGAGGCCCTGGCAGGCGCGCTCGCACCTGAACCAGGCGCGCCCGCGCCACCAAGGTAGACGACCACACCACCCTCGTGCGCCCTGCACCTGGCAGCAGGGGAGCCCCCCTCTTCTTCGTCCTAGCTCATCCTCGTGCGCTCTTCTTGGTGATGATGATGAACATTTTGGTGGGTTCACGCCAAAGATGATGCCCCCACCGCATGCATGCACCGATCTCATGAACTTGCTCCTTGCATTCCTTCAAACTTGAGCTCCAAATGACAAGCAAGAGGCATCCGAAGTAATGGGAAATATGAGAGGAAGCTCGGGAATCCTTGAAACACGATCATAACCTGAAAATACACAAAAACAATCAAAGAAAAGGGAAAAAGACAAAATAAACAAAGAAATGCACAAAGAAAGAAAGCTAACAAAGGAAAGCACAAACTAAAGAAATAAAGAACAAAACTAAGGAAAACTTAAGAAAAGAGTTGTAAAATAGCATGAAATTCATCCTAAAAGAAGCCAAATGAGTGCCATAAATGACACTCATCACTCTCCATAGTAGTCCAATAATAACCTATTCGTTGAATCACTTGGACTAACATCTTAGCATTCATATGCGTTCCACATATACCGGCATGAAGGTTGTCCATGGTTTTGTGTGCTTCTTTCTTAGCTATGCATAAGAGATTTTTCCCTAGTGCATTCATTTTGTGGAGTTCTCCACTGATGAGCACATATTGTGAGGCTAGGAGCCTCAAAGCACGGCGTGCCCTTTTATCAGTGTTAGGAGGGTATTCTCCCTTGGTCACGTAGTTAAGGATATCCGTATACCATGGTTCTTCATCTTCTTCTTGTGCTTCTTGTTCATCATTAAGTGCATGCACATAAGCCGGCTCATATCTTCTTTCTATGGTCAATGTCATTCTGATTGTGTCCGTTGGAATTCGCACCATTGATGCTAATTTAGCTAGTCATCGGCAAACTGGTTTTCTTCTCTAGGAAAGTATGTATATTCCACTTCATCTAGTTGCTCCGTGAGAGTTTCTAGATGAGCTTGATACGTAGCAAGACTTTCACTTCTCACCTTCCATCTCTTGGAGATCTAGTTAATGATTAGTGATTAATCATGTAGATTCTGAGCTTCTTAATTCCCAAGGCCACAGCTGTTTCTATTCCCAAGATGCATGCCTCGTAATTTGCGGCATTGTTGGTGACTTTATAGTTGAGTTTCATGGAAAATGGGATATGCTCTTCATTAGGTGATACGGGCAAGACTCCTACACCATAACCCTTTTGGTTCGTTGCTCCGTCGAAATAGAGCTTCCAGCTATCATCTTCGATCATGAGTAAATCTTCGTTAGGGAAATCATACTCATCTTCTTTTTTCTTAACTTATTCTAATGGAAAATCTGCTAAAAAGTTAGAAACTGCAGAACCTTTGATGGATTTTTGTGGTACAAATTTCAAGTCAAACTGAGCAAGGTTCACTATCCACCTTGATAATCTACCATTGACTGCTGCTTTTTCGAACAAGTACTTGAGAGGATCGATCTTGGACACGACATGCACTGTATGATTGAGCATGTCATGTCTTAATTTCTACGCGGCAAACACGAGTGCGAGACACAACTTTTTAAGTGGTGTGTATCGCGTCTCATATCCTTGTAGCTTTTTGCTCAAATAGTAAATTGCATCCTCCTTGCTTTCGATCTCTTGCGCTTGCATTGCCCCACTAGTGGAAAAAAGGCCATCCGTAACCGGCAAAAAGGGCCCATCTGTAACGGGCAGCGTCCGTTACGTATGCGGCCGTTACGGATGGCCATTATTATTTGTAACGGGCACTGTCCGTTACGAATAAGTACTTATTCGTAACGGGCATTTCAAACACCCGTTACAAATAACCCTGTTATTCGTAACGTGCACATGTTTTGCCCATTACGAATAACGGGGTTATTTGTAACGAGCAGATTCTGCCCGTTACGAATACTGTGAGATCCAATTAAAAAAAATAACGGGCATTGAGAGACAAAGAAAGTTACTTGTTTTGCTTGAATATACCCAGATTTCTTTAAGAAAGAATAGAGATTAAAGATAAAGAAAGAATGAGAGTGTGAGATAGAGAGAGCTTCTAAGAAAACTCAAGTATTCAACGCAACTACAACAAACACATATGCATCAATTGAACCAATCAACCATTCATGGCCAATTGAGTAATTCAACTCTTATATTATTAAAGAGTAATAATATAAGAGTTGAATTACTCAACGTATCATTATTTTGTCAAACATGAACACTTAAAATGATTAAATTTCCAGCAAAGCATAGGTAATAGAGAGAATAATCGGGGGATAAATGATTCAAAACGGCCTTAACCTTATAAGAAAATTTACTTCCATCTAGACCTCCTATATAATGTCAGTGATAAACTTAATATGAGAGGCAATAATTTTAACTCGGCACAACACTTTGAACAACAAAATGATAAGGCCTTATCATATGAAGCTAGAATTCTATTAAAGCTGATGATTATTTAAAACTAAACACAAACTTGAACTCTCAATTTAATGTCATAGGTTTCGGCAAACAGCAGAAGACTAGAAGACAAACAAAGTTCATTTTAAAAAATTCCAAGCTCAGCTCTTACGTATGTTCATATTTTCTATCAATTTTCCATGCTTAGACCATACCTTTTGCAACGTCGGAAGTAAAGTAGATCGTATTTCAAGTCCTTAAAACATGACTGATGAGTTATTACTTTGGTTGTGCTGCAAAAAAATACAGAGGTATCAAAGTGAACAGGATTTCTACTTCCTTGCAAGTACTAGTAACCAAAAGATCTGAAAAGTCGCGAGCCATCCTTGATAGTTGAGGATACTTACAGCCGTTGTCTTTCCACTAGTGCAACACGCTGAAATTCCCCACACATGACAAGATAGGCTCCTCTAGCTACAAATCAAAATCACTCTTTTGGGCCTTACCATGCACAGATGCATTGACTGACAGTACTCCTTCAGCAAACTCAGATTTCCACTCAGTAGAAATCACAAATTTTTAAATAAATAAATAAATAACATGTGAGAATAATAAAGGAAGTGAAAACACAAAGAAGACGTATTATTTCTACCACAACACTTGCTCCAAAACAATACATCCAACAAGAATTACAATAGTTCATACCCAAAATCATAACATCAATTCAAACGGAACAACTAATGACAATTAACACAACCCCCACCTCTAAAAAATCCCAAATACCGAATTTCAGAACCAAATTCAAAACCCAGAAATCCCATAAACTAATCTCAAGAAAATCATATCAAATAACACAACCAAAAGACAATTGAAATGATTTGAAAAAAAAACCCAACAAGTTAAATTCCTCAAATTTTCAAAAAACAAGCATAGATCTACAAAAATTACATAAAAAACCCAGAAAAAAAATTAGAAAATAGAAATTTGTTATGGGAATGAATTAAGAGTATTTAACATGATAATAAATGACATCCTTATATCCATGGAAATGCAGTATCATCCGTGTTTTCATACATAATGCCCAAAACTACCCAATGTCACCCCAAATGCCAAAAATAAATCAAATACAAATTGCATGTAGAAAAAAATTAAGCAAATTAGAATTCACAAAACAAATTCAAGAATTTAAAGAATTAAATGCTCATAAATTAATTCAAGAAGTGGAAAACACAATTGTAGGACTTCTTATCTCATGATATAAAATGGTTGAAGTTCTCGGCAAAGATATCACCAAGAGTTCCATCACCGCCGGTTACACCTCCGCCCAAAAACGACGCCGCTTGGGAGCTCTTGTATGAAGCCGCCGGTCAAGTTGCTCATCTCAAGATGAACGCAATCACTGCTCCTCGAAATGAGAGGGCCTGAGTGTAAAATGAGATAAAGAGGTAAATGACGGGGAGGGGATGGGAGGAGAGGAGATAGAGATAGAGAGAGAGAGAGAGAGAGGGGGAGCGAGCGACTGATCAGAGAGAAAGAGGTGAAACCCTAAAAAGCCAATTATTAGGCTCCTCTCATAGGATGGGCCATGTTTGGGCATTTATGTGTAACATAGTATTCGTAACGGGCAAAATAGTGTCCGTTACGAATGCTTATTTATTCGTAACGGGCAATAACTTGTCCGTTACGAATATTTATTTATTCGTAACGGGCACTAAGTTGTCCGTTACAAATACATACGTATTTGTAACGGACACTATTTTGCCCGTTACGAATAAATAAGTATTCGTAACGGACACTGTTTTTCCCTTTACGAATATCTTAATTGTAACGGGCAAATCTTTGCCCGTTACAAATAGCCTGTTACAAATGAGATTTTTTCCACTAGTGCCCCCATCGTTTCTCTTGTGACCATAAGGTAGAGTCGAGGAGGAAAGTTAGGCGTTGTTGGCGCTAGCATGGGTAGGTTTGCAAGGTACTATTTGATTTTGTCGGAAGCTTTTTGGCAATCATCATCCCATGTGACTGGAACATTTTTCTTAAATTTCTTGAATATAGGTTCACATATTGCCGTAATTTTTGATATAAACCTACTTATATATTGCAGCCTTCCAATGAAGCCTCAAATTTTTTTCTCGGTTATTGGTGGTACCATGGCCATGATTGGTTTGACTTTTGTGGGATCTATTTCAAACCCTCGAGAACATATCACATATCCAAGTAGTTTGCCTGACGTAACTTCGAATGCACACTTTGCTTGATTTAATCTCATGTTGTACTTGTAGAGTCTTTCAAAGAACTTGAGAAGTGCAATGATGTGGCCAAGGCAATCCTTTGACTTGATGATCATATCATAAACATAGACCTCTACCTCTTTGTCCATCATATCATGTAATAATGTTGTGGCTGCTCTTTGGTAGGTGGCACCTGTGTTTTTCAACACGAATGGCATTACCGTGTAGCAATATGTACCCTATTGTGTGATGAATGTGGTTTACTCCAGGTCTTCCTCGGCCATTTATACTTGATTACATCCGGTGTAACCTTCCATGAATGATAGGAGTGCATGGTTTGTTGTGTTATCAACCAGAATGTCAATGTGAGGTAGAGGGAACCCATTTTTCGGGCTTGCCTTATTGAGGTCTCTGTAACCAACATACATTCTTACCCTTCCAATCTTCTTCGGAACTGGAACGACATTTTCTATCCATGCTGAATACTTGGATACTTTGATGTGAAAGGATTGGTGTCCTTCGAACAAGTGTACTATTCCGTTAGGTGGTTTAGAATTATTAGAAAACTAATATATTCAATAAGGTCAAGTGATCAGAATGCCTGGGTGGAGGCCGCTTTCGATAAGTAATATTAATGCATAATTAATATTACAGCTTAATCATGACTAAACCCTTCGAGTCAAACCCAAGGGACTAACGAACCGAAGCGACGAATTAATTATGAATTAAATAATAATTCAACCCAGTAATTAATATTTAGACGTCGGGAATTCGAGTTTAGAGCGTCAAAATCGAACGTCGAAAGTCGAGTTGAAAAATAGAAAAAGATGAGACAAGAAAATAATAATAAATCAACAAAGATCAACATACCCCTAGCATCGGAATGCCCGACCAAACCGAGTTCTAGGGGCATATGACATAGCATGGTGGCTAGCATGCGCACCAAGCCGAACCTAGACTTGATGGTGCGTGCTAGTGCCCAAATGCTAGCATCGCAAGGCTAGCCGCGACAACCGCAGCACCTAGCAGCAGCATGGTTGGGCTAATGCGTGCTGCCTAGCAATGATGGCCCAAGGTGCATGGCCAGCAGTAGCCCGCATCCTTAGTGTGTGGCTCGCTGGCTGAGAGCGAAGGCAGCCCGCACAAGCATGCTGGGCTTGCTAGCTGGCAACGCTAGCAGCCCGCACGCTTGTGCTGGGCCTGCTAGGCGAGGCAGCCACAAACAAGGCATTGTACCTTGGGTGCCTTGATGCCCAAGGGTGGGTGCCACGTGGTGCGAATTGAGAGGAGCTTGAAGGGGTGTGTTGGCCGGTTTTTGGAGATGGAGTGGGGAGCAAGTTTGGTCCCCCCTCCTCGAAATGATCCTCACCTAACCTCTCACATAAGCTTGCAACTTGTTGATTTATTACTAGTTTGATTATTAATTTTATTTTATCTTTAAAATAAAATGGAAAAATTAAATTCTCCCACATTGATGGGAGAGCTTTACACTCTCTTATTTTCCCTATAAATACCGAAGTTGGGGTATTGGGAAAATCACTTAAGTGAGAGTTGAAAAAGGCATCCCCATTGTGAAAACCTTTGAACTCATTAATCACTCACGTTTTTGGTCGGGCCTTGCTAACTCCAAGGCATTAGACCATTTTCGGTGGGCAGGTTGTGAGTGGACTATCGTTAGAGGCCGTTGTGTTTTCGAGGCTTGCTTTTGAAGTAAGAGCCCATTCTGTTTGGGCGTAGCACGCTCCAAAGGTAATTATCTTGTCTTAATCTTGTGATTAATTTATTTATGCTTATGGTTTTATTTATTGCGAGTGTGGTCTTGGGTCGGGGTTGTTTCCGCGGTAAGTTGGACTTACCAAACCTTAACAGCGGTATTGGAGCCTCGCTCGTTTATTTTTAAAATCATAATATTTTTTCAAGGTGTTTTATGGCCTAATTTTTCTTGTCTTGAAGTGTTAATTAGATTAGTAGCTCGTTTTATTTATTTTAACCTCGTATTAAAGCTATCATCAGCCCCCGAACCCAGAATTTTACCCAAAAATAGTGAATTTTGGATGAAAAATGTGTTCTGGAAATGGTTTTATTCTTCCAGGGAACGGTTTTTAGCCAAAAAATGACCAGAAATGCACTTTTTGAGGGTTTTTTCGTTTTTATGAAAATTTTTAAGTCTTTCTAACCTTGAAAATTAATTGCATATATATGGTGGTTATGTAATTGATCCAATCCATATTTTATATGCAATTTTAAACCTCTTTAGGCATGATTACTTGGTAGTAAATTTGTGCTTGAAAGCTTGGTTTTATTTTTTCACATAATTGCAAACTAATTGCATTAAGTGTGAAATTGTTGTTCTTTGATGCTTCCAAGTATTAAAGATTCAATCTTTAATTATGTTAAGTGATTGAAACTTTATGTTACTAAATTCCATGAATTTTTGTTAAACTTTGTTGATTTAATCATTTTTGAGTTGATTTGAATCATAAAGTTTGAAACTTTGTGATAGAAAATTGTTTATCTTCATATTCAAAGATATAATTTTTCAAGGATTCACAAGTATTAAAGTTGGAATCTTTATTGAACTTATGTTCTTTTTTTTTTTCCAACTCCCTCTTAATTTTGTCAAAAACTCAAGATTAATTTAAATTAATTAAATACATAGTGAGTAATGTCCCTCTTGTTTATGTTGCACCAAGTTAAACCAATTTAATTAACGAGTGGTTCTTGGGAATTATTTTGGATACATGCACTTTGAAAATTTTATTTTAAGATAGACTTTTTTAAATTTTTTATTTTGCTCAATGAATTAGTTTTAAAGTCAATTAAGAATTAATAATTATGTCACGCAAAATTGGGATCAAAATCCTGAGTCTATAGCATGCAAAACGAGGCAAGAACATCACTTGGCTAGCCGGGCTGCATAGCAGCTCGCATGTGGCTGCCACGGATGCTGCCCGTGCTTTCGCGCAAGCCATGTACGTGGCTACTGCTTGCTGCTAGCAGCATGGCGCGCCAGCTAGCACCAAGCAGCTGTGCGTGCTACCTTGCTTGGCTGGGCACGGCTGGTGCAAGCACGAGCATATTGGTGCGTTGTATGGGGATTGGTGCGGTAGGGGTGTGCGTGTGAGTAGTGTTGCGTGTTTGCAGCTTTGGTGTGCGTGTGAGTAGTGTTACCGGATTCATTAATTGGATTAATTAAGTTGGACTAGTTTTAATTAGGCGTGTTAATTGAATTTAACAACTAGATTAGTTACTAGTTCTCGTTTGTTTATGCATTCTTACTTCTTTATCGTTGTAAAATGCATGGGCCATTCACAAAGAGTGAATGGATGATTGAAATGTATATTTTCTCACAGGTTTTATGAAATGGCAAATAGTGTGGCCCGATTAGGATATAAAATACGGACTGTGATCCGTGATGTATTTTTGTAAATCTAAATATCGTCTGCGTACCGTTGAGTATTTTTGTACCTTAATATTTTGTTTAGTCCTAATCGTAGATACTAGTAATTGCATTTAATTTTGGTCAAGTCTTGGAAGACGGAGCCATGAAGTTGCAAATGCAGACCTTTTGAAGATTTGAAGTTCTCAAGGGGTCATGCTAGTTGCCAAATGCATCCATATTTATGTTTTTCTATAAATATATATGTTTATGTATATGAATTATATGTTAGATGCATGTTTAGGATTTTGAATGTTGTGATGATTAATTAAGTTCACTTAAATCAACCAACATAGAAACCCTAGGTCCTTATATATTGAGTAAAACTTGCCATTCCAAAACAACACTTACCAACCGAACGAGGGTAGTGGTGGGCTACGCCAAAGCGAGGCATCACTACCTCTCCTAGGAGCGTAAGGCATACTGGGTATGCAAGTTGGCTTTGGTTGTACTCAACGATATGAGTAATGGAGTCCTAACATGTCGTGGCAAAGTGAATAAATTGTTGAGAGAGCATTAGATGCAACAATTTATTCAACCAAGAGTGGCTTAGAGCCATTTGCAAAGCGTTGCTTACCTAACTAGATTGAGTGTTAAGACAAGCCAAAGCATGCTTAACCACTCTTTGTATCTTCGGATCTTAGAATCGACTTATTCTCCTCCAAAATGGGGGCAAACTTAAAATGTGTGAAGAAGACGTTTTAAATAAGTTTCATTAAAAATGCATGAATTCAATCTTATTTAATATCATGAATGGTTTTTCATTTCAAATTCTTTCAATTGTAGAATCATGTCTTCAAATAACTCAAACAACCAATTCTCGTTACGCTCAATTCTCGACAAGGAGAAGTTGAGTGGGCCAAATTTTCTTGATTGGCAAAGGAATTTGCAAATTGTTCTCATGCAAGAGAAAAAGGAATTTTCGAGGAAATTTTCGAGGCTCCTAATTAGGAGGTGACTTAGGCTGCCCTAAATCGATGGCAAAGTGTCAATCGAGATTTCAAATGCATCATGTTGGCTACAATGTCTCCTGAGCATCTAAAGACTTTCTTTGAGAAGGAGACATCTTTTGAGATCATTTATGAATTGTAGAATATGTTTCATGAGCAAGCCCAAACTGAATGGTTTGAAATCCACAGGCAGATCCTTGAGAGCAAGCTCAAGAAAGGAGAGCCAGTCAGCCCACATGTACTCAAAATGATAGGATTGTTTGAGAACATGGGAATGATTGATGCGGGGTATTCAACCGAGATAGCAATTGACATCATTCTCCACTCGCTGCACATAGGCTATGATCAGTTTAAGATGAACTATAACATGCACAGCATGGATAAATCCCCCACCGAGCTTCATGGTATGTTAAAGCAAGTAGAGAAATTGCTCAAGGATGAGGGGAAGCATGATATGCTTATGATTAAAAAGGGAAAGCCGTTCAAATTTTTAGGCAAGAAAAAGAAAGGCTTTAAGGGGAAGGGCAAAAAGAAAACATCTCCGCCTAAGTCTAAAGCTACCAAGGATAACAAAGACAAGAAGGTATTGTCTTCTAGATCTGATTCTGAATATTTTTAATATAAGAAGAAGGGACATTAGAAGAGAGATTGCCTCAAGTTCAAGGAAGATAAGAAGAACGGAACCGTTGCTTCTGAATCAGGTATATTCGTTATAGACTTTCCCTTCACTAGCTTAGCATCATGGGTATTAGATACCGGATATGGCTCACACCTTTGTTCCAGTTCTCAAGGACTAAGGAACGCTAGAAGGCTAGAGAAGGGAGATGTTGAACTCCGGGTCGGCAATGGAGCCAGAATTAGTGTTGTATCCGTAGGAACTCTCTGTTTGTCTTTTCCCACTCGGCTTGTTTTGGAACTAGATAATGTTTATTATGATCCTAACATTACCAAAAACATCATTTAAATTTCGGCGTTGAACGCCAAGGGTTTTGAATTTTGAGAAAAAGACAATGAATGCTCGTTTTATCTCGATAATGTTTTATATGGTATTGCACATTCTGAGAATGGTCTTTATGTGCTTGATCTAGACAAACAAGTTTATAATGTGAATAACACTAACAAAAGAGCTAAGACTATGGAGTCAAACCAAACTTACTTGTGGCATTGTTGTCTTTGCAACATTAAGATCAAACGCATCAAGAGACTTCTATAGGAAGGTGTTCTTGAATCTTTCAATTTAGAATCGTTTGAGAACTGCGAGGGATGTTTATTAGGCAAGATGATTAAGCAGCCATTCTCCAAGCTCGGAGAAAGGGCATGAGACTTATTAGGTCTAATACACACTGATGTATGTGGACTAATAAGCTCCACCACAAGAAATGGAAATCGATATTTTATCACCTTCACGGATGACTATAGTTTATATGGTTATGTCTACCTAATGTCGCTTAAATCTTAATCGTTTGAAAAGTTCAAAGAATTTTAGAGTGAAGTTGAAAATAAGCTTGGCAAGAAAATCAAATCCTTTCGATCGGATCGAGGTGGTGAATACTTTAGCCAAGAATTCGATGACCATTTGAAAGAAAAGGGTATACTTTCAGAATTGACTCCTCCAGGAACTCCACAATGGAATGGACTATCCGAAAGGAGAAATCGGACCTTGTTAGTCATGGTACGATCCACAATGGGTCTTAGTGATCTTCCTATCTCTTTCTAGGGACACGCACTTTTAACTACGACACTAACACTGAATCTTGCACCATCAAAAGCTGTAGAAAAGACTCCATATGAAATATGGACAAAGAAAAATCCTAGGTTGTCTTTTCTAAAGATATAGGGATGCGACGCATATGTCAAGAAATTGATTTATGACAAACTTCATCCCAAATCTGACAAGGTTTACTTCGTGGGCTACCCAAAAGAAACCAAAGGGTATTACTTCTACTATAAATCGGAGAACAAAGTGTTTGTTGCTCGCAGTAGTGTCTTTTTGGAGAAGGAACAACTTTCTAAAATGACAAGTGGGAGGAAAATCGAACTCGACGAAGTTCGTGAGGATGAGCAACAATATCAGAATGACAGTCAAAGTGCTCAGACAACATCTGTTGACGCATATCAAAATGTGCAAAGTCAAACCGACAATGCAAATGCTCAATCCATTACCCTATGTAGGTCTCAAAGGCCGAGATCTGAACCTGATAGATATCTTTGTTTAGTATTAACCGAGATCTTAGAGGACATCCGGATTATGGATGGAGATAAACCGGAAACCTACAAGCAAGCAATGGAAAGCACCGACTCTGCTAAATGGCATGAGGCCATGAGATCTGAAATGGATTCCATGTTTGAAAATCAAGCCAGTGACTTAATTGACTTACCCAAAGGTTATACACCTATTGGATGTAAGTGGATTTTCAAGATGAAAACCGACAAAGATGGAAATGTATTCATTTACAAAGCTAGATTGGTGGCAAAAGGTTATAGACAAGTTCATGGTATTGATTACGATGAAACCTTTCACTGGTCGCAATGCTTAACTCCGTTCGGATCCTCCTAGCAATTGTTGCATATTATAACTATGAAATATGGCAGATGGATTTCAAAATTTCCTTCGTAAATGGTATTTTGGAAGAAATTGTGTACATGACACAGCTTGAAGGTTTTGTCGACCAAAACAACACTAGGAAGGTTTGTAAGCTTAAGAAGTCAATTTATGGACTAATGCAAGCTAACAGAAGTTGGAATCTGCTATTCGATGAAGCCATCGGTAAGTTTGGTTTTATCAAGAATCCAGATGAATCTTGTGTTTACAAGAAGGTCAGTGGGAGTGACATCGCCTTTCTAGTCTTATATGTCGAAGACATATTGCTCATTGGAAACAGCATTCCGTTGTTAGAGTCTGTATAGGCCTAGCTTGGAAAATGCTTCTCAATGAAAGACTTAGAAGAGGCTCAGTACATACTAGTCATCAAGATCTATAGGGATAGATCAAAAAGGATGATTGGACTAAGTCAAAGTACTTATATTGATAAGGAACTTGCTCGATTTGGCATGTAGGAGGCCAAGAGAGGTCACTTGCCAATATCACATGGCATAACCCTAAGAAAAAAGCAGTGTCCACAAATACCTGATGAGCGGGAAAGAATGAATCTAATTCCATATGCTTCACTTATTGGATTGATCATGTATGCCATGATATGTACTAGGCCAGATGTATCGCTTGCCTTGAGTGCTACGAGTTGTTACCAATTAGATCCAGGAGAGGCCCATTAGACTGCGGCCAAGAATATCCTAAAGTACCTAAAAAAGAACAAGGATAAATTCCTGGTGTATGGTGGTTCAGAGGAATTAGTTGTGGAAGGTTATACCGTCGCAAGCTTCCAGACAGACTGAGACGATTTCAAATCGCAATTTAGATATGTGTTCTATCTAAATGGAGGAGCGTTTAGTTGGAAGAGTGCAAAGAAGAGTACAACTGTAGATTCTACAACTAAAGCCGAGTACTTAGTAGTTGCTGAAGCGGTTAAGGAGGCTGTTTGGATTCCTAATTTCATTGGTGAACGTGATGTTGTACCCTCCATAAAGGGTCCAATAGCTCTCTTTTGTGACAACAATAGAGCTATTGCTCAGGCCAGAGAGCCAAGGGAACATGAGAAAGTCAAACATGTCAAACGGCGGTTTCACATTATTTGAGAATGGAAATCAGAAGGTGAAATCAGAATTTGTAAAGTTGGAATGGATGACAATGTAGCCGATCCACTTACTAAACCTTTGCCTCAAGTGAAGCACAACAAGAACGTTGAGGCAATGGGAATCAGGCATGTAGGAGACTAGCTTTGATTTCCTTTATTAGTGTTTTAGTTAAAGTTTGAACATTTAATGTAAGACACTAAGAAAAAACATTTAAGTTTTAGAGTAATATAAATTTTATGTAATATTTTATCACTCCGTTTGCTATTTAATTGTGGTTCAGGATTAAATAACGAGTCCATTCGTTTCTTGGAATTATCAAAATATGGTATCAAGACCAGTCTTGGTAAGGAAACACCTATTAAGTGGACATTGAATATTATAATTGAAAATTATCCCTAATCAAGGTCATTTAAACAATGGACGATTAATGACCAATTAAGATTAGTCTGTAGTCTTATTTGTAGCACCGTTTCTTGTGCTACGAGGACATGATTGTCATAAATCACATGCACAGGTATTGGTTTAGAACCATACTGGATCGACCTATGAAAATATATTAAGAGTAAAAAATCATCATAAGTATAATTCTCATTATGGCTATCGGAACCTATTTCCTCGACCATGAGTATTGTGAGTTTTCTTGTTTGAGTACTAGTCCGCTTTGATATTGTCAAACGTCTGCCGTAATAGGGGATTATAACGGCAACACTCGAGCAGCTAGGTCCTCTCACTAAGAGGATCTACATTTCAAGACTTGGAATGTTTCCCTACTAAAATAGGGAAGATGTCTTTGTTGTATACAAGGCCTCTCGTAGAGCGAGACTTTAAAAATGCACGATCGTGCTTGGATGGAATTAAGAAATCATTTGTTTATTTACAGTCGGACTCGGAATCGAGAAATACTTCTGGACGTAATAGGGATGACGAAATAATCTTACGTTATAGTTCATGAAGAGACATTAAGTGACATAGGAAAAAGGTTGTACATTAAAGGCGCACTTGTCCGGAAGGACAAATGAGAGATTAAAAGGAATGTTGTCCTTTGAACAAGTGTACTATCCCGTTAGTGGGTTCAGAATTATTAGAAAGCTAATATATTAAGTAAGGTCAAGTAATCATGGTAGCTAGCATGCGCACCAAGCTGAGCCTAGGCTGGCTAGTGCGTGCTAGCGCACCAATGCTAGCATCGCAAGGCTAGCCGCGCCAACCGCAACACCTATTAGCAACATGGCTGGGCCAATGCGTGATGCCTAGAAATGCTGCGCCAAGGCGCAAGGCCAGCAGCAACCCGCATCCTTGGTGCGTGGCTCGCTGGCTGAGAGCGCAAGCAGCCCGCACGCTTGTGCTTGGCCTGCTAGACAAGCCAGCCACGGACAAGGCAGCACACCTTGGGTGCCTTGTTGCCCAAGGGTGGGTGCCACGTGGTGCAAATTGAGAGGATATTGAAGGGGTGTGTTGGCCGGTTTTGGGAGAGGTAGTGGGGAGCATATTTGGTCCCCCCTCCTCCAAATGGTCCTCACCTAACCTCACACATGAGCTTGCCACTTGTTGATTTATTACTAGTTTGATTATTAATTTTATTTTAGCTTTAAAATAAAATTGAAAAATCAAATTCTCCCACATTGATGGGAGAGCTTTTAACTCACTTGTTTTCCCTATAAATACCCAAGTTGGGGTATTGGAAAAATCACTTGAGTGAGAGTTGAAAAAGGCATCACCATTGTGATAACCTTTAAACTTATTAATAACTCGGGTTTTTTGTCGGGCCTTGCTAACTCCAAGGCATTTGACCATTTTTGGTGTTCAGGTTGTGGGTGGACTATCACTAGAGGCCGTCGTTTTTTTTAGGCTTGCTTTCAAAGTGAGAGCTTATTCCGTTTGGGCGAAGCACACTCCAATAGTAATCATCTTGTTTTAATCTTGTGATTAATTTATTTATACTTATGGTTTTTTTTTATTGCGAGTGTGGTCTTGGGTCGTGGTTGTTTTCGCGGTAAGTTGGACTTACCAAACCACAACATGATGAAACCTGCAGCGAATTGCTTTTTGATTTCTTCCTTGATTTTGAGAGCCACATCTGTTTTCATACAGCGCAGCTTTTGTTTGATAGGCTTCATACCTGGAATGAGTGGTATTGTATGCTGAGCTATATCCCTGTCAATTTCTAGCATATCTTTTTATGACCAAGCAAATAAATCAACAAATTCACTAAGCAAGTTAATTAGTTCTTTGCGCTTGTCTTAACTTATTGTTAATCTAATTTTTACTTCTTTGATAGTCGTATCATTGGAAATATTAACTGCTTATGTATCTACAATGATTGATGTCTTATTTACATGTTCTTCCATTGCTTTTATTACTTCTTTGTCATTTTTATCATTCGCAAAGTAATATTGATCAAGGTTAGGGGAATGACATGCATCGTAAACAAAGGTACTCATTTCATTGAATCCATTGGTCATTACATCAAGGAGGGCAAGGAGGCTGCGACCTCGTAGAAATTATTTAGGATAGAAAAAGGAGATTCAATAAGAGACTCAGCATTAAGGGGAACTACATTAGACTCTATAGCAAAAAGGGGGTCAGCCTCAGATCCTAAAGACTCGTCTACAGACTTAGACTCCGACTCGGACTCGAACCCAGACGACTTAGATTAATTAAACATATTCGGCCGCGCGGTCACTTCCAACTTCTCTCCACTTGGTTTAGTGATCTTCACCGTCTTGCGCCATCCCTTTGAAACATCATTAGCCGAGACGATTAACTCAGAGGGGTCAAAATATCTGCTTGATATGACAGCTTGAATGAGTTCGGAATCATCATTGCAGACAGGCTTGAATTCATTCTTTTTTAGTCCAAAAAGAAGATTAATGTTAATTTCATTAGAGTTTGGACAAGCTAGTTTCTCAGTTGTGAAGAACTCATCGCCTTCATCGACAAAGTCAAAATCAAGGAACATCTCGAAACTTTGCTCACACTTCCCATTGTGGACGAAATGCTTAGGGAATTCATAGCATGGGATGTTTTCCCCTTCTTTGATGCACTGGACATTGAGAGTGAAGGGATATGGGTCTTTGGCCATTTTATTCTTCATGGTTTGAGCATTATTGCGAGCCTGTATTTTCAGGAGAGCTTGTTTCACATCTTCTTTTGTTGGATTAAATCCCAAGCCAAAGGTATACTTCTTTAGTGCTCCAGGATGGTCCCAAAGTTCAACCATTTTCTTTTTGAGTCCGAGGGTCATTCCAAGGAACTGCCCTTGCTTCTTTATAATGGCATTGACATTGGTGTTTGAATAAGGATCAAAGTCAAGGTAACACTTCTCCTCTTCTTCAATCATTAGAACATCATCCAACAAAAAACCCCAGAGATCTTCGTCTTCCTCGTCATGTTCGACATGGACGATATGAGTATCAATAACTTGAATACGCTTAGGGGAGGCATCAATGGTAATTGGAACCCCTCCAAGTATAGTTGTCTCTTTTTGGTGCAACGACGATGGAATCACCTTTAGTTCATGAAGAAATGGACGACCTAACAATAGATTGAAAAGAAGCCTTAATGTTCACCATCTGAAACATGGTGCGATGTTTAATGGCTCAAGTAAATATGTTTGGCATGATAGTAACCACGATTAGACGACGAGAATTATCGTAAGCACGAATCCTTTGAGTAGAGGGGATCAATTCTTCATCTTTTATGCCCAACTTCTTTCTAGTGTGGAATATGCATACATTGATTGCAGAGCCATTATCAACCAGTCTCATAGGAATATTTTCCTACATACCACAATGAGGTGTAAGGCCTTGTTATGTTGATCCCCTTCCAAGGGCAGATCCTTGTTAGGGAAGGAAATCCGATTACTGGTACTTGGCAAATCAGTAGTGAGAAAGTTGACCAGTCCTTGAGGAGTCATATCATTATCAACTCCTATTTTCTCCAGAGAATGCATCACATCCTTTCGATGCTAGTGGGAGACGGCCAAAAGTTTCCATACATTCATTTCCACCTTAGTCTTTTGTAATTGTTTGAACACATCGTTTTTTACAGGGTCGATGGGATCAACTATTGGTTGTGATTCAGGTGGAGGTGGACTAGGCTGTTGCAACAGTACACTTATGGTCAAAACCTTGACCTCAAGGTTCCACCAAACATCTTCACTTGTTCCAAGAGACGAACTGGCTATATCTTTGAGATAGACGTTGTTTTGGGTGTTTTTTTTGTCCCTCGGGAGAGTTACAACACGAAGACTGATCTGCAGTGAGCTGTACCTGCAAAACCAACGGAGACACCTGTTGGGTGGTGCTCCGCCTCCGACGCACAAGTTAGTAACTTGAAACGGGATAAAGAGAACGGAAATTTAGGTGGGTATTTGCTCGGATTCCAAGCTCAGGGGTTTCTCTGGTGTCAGAGAATACAGTTGTAATAAATGGTCAAAACGTGTCCTCAAAATAAGGGACATCTCCCTATTTATAGGGTCATTGGGAATTGCCCCTGATTAGGTCACTGTACCCTAATCATTGGTGGGCTGCGCCGTATTTCGGCTTTCTCGGGATTTGGGCCTGAAGGCCGCCTTTTTCCTTTTTTCTCTGGAATGACACGTGTCAAACAGGGATTGGTCCATTTTTGACCAATCTGAGGCTGACACGTGTCACCCTCTGATTGGGCCACGTGGCAGGGTAAAAATACCCTAAACATTTGCCCCTCACAGATGTGACGTGGCATGCCACGTGGCATCTGTGACACATGCCACTCTTCGGTTGGCGGTAATTTTACAGTTACGCAGTAACCGTTCACCTTCCAGGTAAATTACGGAAATGCCCCCGTATTTACCCCATATATATAGTCGTTTTACCCTCATAATTTTGTACGTTTTACAAAAATTTTCTAGAGAGAAAAACTTTGAGAGAGCAGAAGTCATCCGTTTGAGTCAGGCGCAAGCAAGAAACTTTTGTTCTTCCGCAACCCAGCCGGACCCGCCCTCCTTCAGATACCACTTACAAAGGTACCGTCTCTGTCTCTCTCAGCTCTTTTCTTTTTTCACCGAATGTACATATTTCTTGCAATAAATGGATGCATCACCAACACACACGGCACAGCCTAGGTTAGAGTCCAGCCGGTCACCGGGGACGGCTGAGTCTAGGACTAGGAGTGCCGGCTCGGGGTGTTGGGACCACCCTTTGCCATGGATTCCGACTAGTTATGTGTCTGTGCAGGACACCATGGCTCGGACAATGCAGACGGCCACAGATCCAAATTACAGAGGCGAAGGCTCAGGCGGCCAAACGCCTGAGGGAGACACGTCTGGTCAAGGAGATCAGACGACTCTAGAGAGATCCCCTCCGCGCGCCCCTTCGACCCCCGCTGACTCTTTCCTAGAGGAGTGTGACCAAGGCGGCGACGATGCCGCCTCTGCCCCCATGGACCAAAGCGAGGGGGAGACGGAGAGTGACAGCTCCGCCTCTACCTCCGAGAGCAGCGATGACTTGCCCCCTCTTCCGGATAGCGAGGAGGAAGAAAAGAAAAAGTGGAGTGAGAAGGACGATCCCTTCAGCATCCACGTCTCCTCCAAGGACCGGATCTAGATGGGGGAGAACTTAGAGAATTTTAAGAAAATGCACCCGCTAGGAGACGGGTATAAGATCCGGGTGCCGCCTGAACTTGGCACCATTGCCTGGGGGGATGATCAACAGAACGCCAACAGTTATTTTGGCTGTTACGAGGCGGCGTTCAAAGTCGGCCTTCGCTTCCCCCTTCACCGGGCGGTGAGGGCTATTTTGAGGGGCTACGGCCTGGGGCTCTGGCAACTTACCCCCAACTCCTGGACCAACATTCTGGGGTATGTTGCCGCCTGTGAGCTCCAAGGACTTAACCCCGGCTGGGAGGCTTTTGCAGGCATGCATTACCTCAGCAGGAGCCCAGGCGGCTGGAGGACGTGGTACACTCTAACCACGCAGCCGCAATATATGATGACCTTGGACAAGGTCTCCAAGTTTGATGGCTGGAAACACAGGTTCTACCTGATGTCAGCCCCACCCAGACAGGAGAATTATGAATTCCGTCTATACAATAAGAAGCCTGACTTGTTAGGTAGGAAGTGCGCTCTTCCCCGGATCCCAGAGGAGGACTTTGACAAGATTATTGAGGCAGACTTTTTTGGCCTCACAGACGCAACCTTGTCAACCGGGGAAACAATAAAAGTCCCCAAGAACTGGATCCCCAAGAGCGCCTGGTTCAGGGACGAGTGCTTCCTAGCCGCCTGCGGGCTAGGGCACATGTTTTCCAAACGTATGCGCCTGAGTTTATATCCGTCTGTAATATTTTTCTATCAAAATTGTTTTATGATATTAACCAACTTCCTTCTTTTTGCAAAGGAAGCATTAAGCATGTTGCAGACAGAAAAAATCCCAAAGCGATCCTCTGCTGCCATCCGCAAGGTGCTTGCGGAGAAGGCCGCGGCTGAGGTCAAAGCCAAGGTATTGAGCGTCTGACCCTTTCTTAAGCTCATTTTATAAACTGTCTTGCCCGGATACTAACCTTATTTATTTTCACAGGGGGGAGAAGTTGGGAAATCGTTTGAGAAGAATCTCAAACGGGCTAGGGAGGAAGCCCTAGCCGTTCTCAATAAGCTAAAAAAGTCCGCCTCTGCATCAACTCCTGGCGCCTCAGCTGGGTCAAAGACGATGCGAATAGGGGGACGGCTCGAGAAAATAGGAGGCAGCCTGTGCCTTGACCTTGCCAACCCCTCAGCAGCCGCGGGGTTCACCACGCCTGCAAGCGTTTCCCGCTTGGCCGGCTCTGAAGGTAAGAATCCTTTTGAATCCCCTCCTGAGCTGGGGTGGCCTTTACGGGTGAAATCTCACTCCAAACAGACATCATCCTCAGACAGCCGGATACAAATAGGTGTCGCCTTAGTTTCGCACTCATCACCTATTGATTGTGGTGCAGATCAAACACAATCTCCCCGCTGGCCAGACGTCCAGAAGCACGTCAAAGCCATGCTGGACGCCGTCCGGAAGAAGGGTAAGGACAATATCCTTGGGATAGAGACGTTCAACCTTGAACGCATTCTATCCCTTCTGGCTAAGGTGAGAAACCTGTCAATTCCATGCTAATTTTTCAAGTAATTTCTCCGCCTGCTTTTTTGCAGGCCATGCTGCGGGTGGACGGGCTCAAACGTCCTTATTCCCGCAAACGGGAAGAGGTAAAAAGGGCCAAGAAGTCTGCCATAGACGCTGATAATATTGCTTTACACTCAACTATCGTAAATGAACTTGAAACTAAACCAATACTTATGACACAGGTGTCTAAAATCCAACAGCTGGAGCTAGATCTGAAGGCGGCCGACAAGCGGGTGACGGATGCTGAGACGACCAAGAAGGGGGCGGAGGAGGCCCAAAAGAAGGCAGACGAGAGCGCCAAACAGGCTGATGAGGCGCTCAAGAAGGCCCAAGCGGACCTTGGTAAACTGAAAACCAAGGTTGAGAGGCTGGAGAAGGATGCTGCTCAAGCTCAGAAAAATTTGCAGCAACCCTGGAGGCGGCGCAAAACCGCCTCGTTGCTGAAAGCGATGCTGACAACGACGCCCGTATGAAGATTGCTTGGGCTGCCTTGTACCCAGAAGCTGATTATAGCATTTGGGCAATGGCACATAGCTATGCTGAGTACGTGGTGTACTTGAGATAGTAGGGCATGCCAGAGCCTGCCTCCTTTGAAGCCTGGCTCAGCAACAATGAGCCGTCCGCGCCTGAGCTTCCTGGTCCTGATGAAGCGCAGGAAATTCCCTCAGACGATGAGGAGAAGGGGGAGGACCAGGAGGCTCCGTCTGCAGGCCAGAAGTGACTCTTCAGCGGCAGTATGCCAATTTATCTTTTCTTTTAACTCTTTTTATTCAACGGCTATATGCCTAAACTTGATTTTTCCGGCCTGCGTGCCGAGTATCCCTGTATTTACCGGCTGTGGAGCCGTGTTAATTAACAATTTCTCTCCCGGACGAGGTCAATACTTTCGCCAGCCGGTTGGGGACGGAGCTCATCTGACCGTTCACCGGTCAGTGATTGCTATTTTTTCTCTTTTTTCACCTCCACCAGCAGTGGAGCCTTTCTTTTCTTTCCGGCTGCTGATGGGGCAGGAGCTGGGTCGGCATCCTTGACGTTGTCAAGGTCTATTGGTTCCTGACCGCCTGGGGCCACGGTATCTCGGACGGTTGAGAGATAACATTCTCGGGCTGTCTTTTGATCCCCATTCAAGGAACCAACAGAGCCGTCATCCCTTTCATACTTGATGAGCATGGGGGAAGGGATGATTACCGCCTTGGCTACGTTGAGGGTTGGCCTGCCAAGAATGATGTTATAGGCGGTCAACTCCTCAACGACCAAGAATCTGACGACAATATGTCGTCCTTGGCCTTTCTCCCCCAGGCGGATGGGTAAATCAATTCTTCCGGCTGGGTAGACCATCCCACCCCCAAAACCAACCAAGGGGTGGGTGACCGGGTGCATGCTGCTGATATTGTATTTCAGCTTTTGAAAGCACCGGAGGCTGATGATGTCTGATGAGCTGCCGGTGTCTATAAGGATCCGTCCAACCAGCTGATTGGCAACCTTACATTCAATGACCACCGGGTCATCATGCGGGCGGCGGACGCTGCCCCTATCCTTCTCAGTGATCAAGACGTCTGGAAAGGAGGAGCTGGCTTCCGCCTACTCATCATCATCTTTGTCCATCTTTCGAAGATGGCTCCTGGTACCCCGGATGGTAGGGCCACCACATGAGAATCCGCCTGCTATAGTGTAGACCGGCTCCTTATCAGTATCCAAGCTACTAGCAGGCTGGGGGGTAGTCTTGGAGGACTGACCCTTGTTTTTCTTTTTTGCCCCGGCTGGGGACTTGGAAATGTAGGACTTCAACAGCCCTTTGTCAGCCAGACGGTTCAACGCATGCTGGAAACTGAAGCAGTCGTTGGTGTCATGGCCGACCTCCTCATGGAACTGACAGAATTTATTCTTGTTCCGTGACTGGACAGAACTCTTCATAGGATTCGGCTTCTCAATGGACAGCCGGTCCTTTACCTCCATGAAGATGAAGTTGCAGTCTTTATTAAACTCGTACTTTGGGACGTACGGTTTAAATTCTTTCTTTTTCTTCTGGGACGGCTGGTCAGAGTCAGTAACCGCCCAGACTTCTTTTCTTTTCTTGCTCTCTTCTTTGTTTTTAGCCGGCTGAGCTGACCGGCTGTCTTTTTGTTTGTCAGACTTCTTGGAGTCCGACTGGCTACCAGGCGAGTAGAGGTCGGTAGCTTGAATGTAGCTTTCCGCCTCCCTCTGGGCCGCCTGTAGGGTGAAAGCCCCTTTTCTGACTAGGTCGAACTTAAAGGTCGACCCGTCTCTCAGACCTTTAAAAAAGTCTGTAAAAGCTACCTCATCAGACAGTCCCTGAATCTGAATTCTGATCAGGTTGAACCGCCTGACATATGAGCGCAGCCCTTCTCTCTCTCCCTGCTTAACAGTGCTCAAATCCAGGTTTGTCTTTTTAGCATGGATGTTCATTGAGAAGTTGGAAGCAAACAGGAAGGCAAGCTTCCTGAAGCTGTCTATAGACCCGGCTGGCAGGTTGCCAAACCATTGTTGGGCGATGCCCTTCAATGTAGCCGGAAAGCATCGACACCAAGTGGCATCATCCAACCCCTGCAAATACATGAGGTTGGTGTAAGCCATGAGGTGATCTTCTGGATTGGTGGTACCATCATAAGTACCAACCAACACATTCTTAACCTTGGCCGGCCGAGCTGCCTCGGTTATCTCCCGAGTGAACGCAGAAGGCTGTTCACCCAGGCGCAGTAGTCGAAGCTGCCAGTCCAGTGGCTGGACATTTGGATATGCCGCCTGACCTCCAAAGAAGGCTGGCTGCATGAAGTGAGGAGAATACTGTCCGTAAGTCTGAGTAGGCACATACGGTACATTTCCAATCATATGAGGGCCAGAATGGACGGTATTACCGCTTGTTTGACTCTCATGCAAGGAGGGTGTACTCCCTGCAGAAATATTGTTGAAGCTGTCCGGAAAGTTCGACGTTGAAGCCGACTCAGACAGCGATTGATTTCTCTTCCGGTTGATGATTTCCCGGGCATCGAGAGTTGACTTTTTACTTCTCACCGGCTGATGAGGCCGACGAGGGTTATTAGTGTTTCCCCCAGGAAGGAGAATTTTTGACCAATCAATGGTCCCGGCTGCCTTCTCCTTTGGATTGGGAGTAGGCTGTCAGTTTCTGACTGACTTCCCCTTCTCTGGAGGAGTCTTCTTCGCTGGCTGACCTTTACTTGGGCCAGCCTGGCTTTAGGTGATCAGCTTTGTGATTTCACCCTTGAAACTCGTCATGAACCTCATGAGTTCGTCTCGGGTGACAAGGGCCGATCCAGCTGCCGTTTGGGTTGCCCCTTCCGGCTACCCAGTAGGTCTGCTTGGACCCGCCTGGGAGGCGCCCCGTTCCAGAGTCTCTATGGGCCGGATGCGCTTGACTCTAAGGGAGCCGTCCTCAGCTGTAGAGGTTTCGACCTGAGGATCCTCATCCTCCTCATGGTCTATAAAGACTTCTGGGTCTTCGCCCAGGCGGTTAGGGGGTGGTACAGACTCTTGAACCATCTTCGAGGTACTCTCCCCACAGACGGCGCCAAATGTTTTGGGTGTTTTTTTGTCCCTCGGGAGAGTTACAACACGAAGACTGATCCGCAGTGAGCTGTACCTGCAAAACCAACGGAGACACTTGTTGGGTGGTGCTCCGCCTCCGACGCACAAGTTTGTAACTTGAAACGGGATAAAGAGAACGGAAATTTAGGTGGGTATCTGCTCGGATTCCAAGCTCAGGGGTTTCTCTGGTGTTAGAGAATACAGTTGTAATAAATGGTCAAAACGTGTCCTCAAAATAAGGGACATCTCCCTATTTATAGGGTCATTGGGAATTGCCCCTGATTAGGTCACTGTACCCTAATCATTGGTGGGTTGCGCCGTATTTCGGCTTTCTCGGGATTTGGGCCTAAAGGCCGCCTTTTTCCTTTTTTATCTGGAATGACACGTGTCAAACAGGGATTGGTCCATTTTGGACCAATCTGAGGCTGACACGTGTCACCCTCTTATTGGGCCACGTGGCAGGGTAAAAATACCCTAAACAGACGTCTTCATCGTCACTATTCCAAATTCCATTCACTTCTTCACAGTTTGAAACAAATACAACTTCTGGTTGAGGTTCATTCACAGGTTATATGAGTATTGACGGATCAAAGGAGTCTTCATCTCCCATGATAGCGAAAGCATCAGAAAGGGGACCTATTTGAATATTGGGCTTCCTTCCTCTTAGAGGGACAGGAAGTTAATTAGCATCAACCAAGTCTTGGATCGCATCCTTCAACCTCCAACACTTCTCAGTAGTATGGCCATTTCCTTGATGAAACTTACATTGAGAATTGGGTCATAGCTAACAGTTATGTTCTCTGGTCGAGGTTCTGGAAAAGATCCAATTAGCATAATCAGTCCTTGACCATGCAAGCGATTAAAAGCAGCATCGTAGGTCATTCCCAAAGGCGTGTAAACCCTCATATTCCTTTGGAATCTCTGAGGGGGAGCATTAAGAGCTAGCACATCATTGATATTAACATTGTTGGTAGCATTATTAGGCTTGGAAGACGAAGAAGAAGGAATGTCGTTCTTCTTGTTTTTCTAAGTGTTGTTGTTATTATTGTTGCTACCAGCAATCTTCATCAGTTCATCGTCGATATTGATCCCAATATCGTACACAGCTTCGAAGGTATTCAAAGGCAAAAACTTCAAGTGCGGCTTGTACTTATGAGTCAGAGTAGCAATAAACACGCGAAATATCTCTTTCTCCTTGGGAAGATCAACCAAAAGAGCAGTTGTATCTCTCTACCTGCTTAGATAAGTAGTGAAGCTTCATTATCTTTTTGTTTGAAAATGGAGAGTTAACGTTCCGAAGTCTTAGCTTGAATGTTACACTTGAAACGGTTCATAAAGCTTTCAGTAACATCCTCCCAAGTCGCAACATGTTTGGATTCCAGAGAGTAGAACCACTGTTGAAAGGCATGTTCCAAGGAAAGAGGGAACACAGTAGGGAAGAGTGTCACATATAATCCCTTAAAAAACATGGTTGCAAAAAAAGCCTTCAAGTAGAATAGTAAATTATCAGTAGGCTTGAACTTGGGAACTCAAACCGTAACAATAAACCCCTGCTTCTTGACTAAGTGATGCTACATTGAAACAAACAGACCTTTAATGAATAGACTTAACCTTGATCCATCCGGAAAAGGAAAAAAATTTTAAATTTGCTTTAATTTTTTTAAAAAAAATGTATGGGAGCATACCATCCGACTTACTCCGGAAAAAAAACGAAACAAAAAAAAGACGACTCAAGACCACCTTAAAGTACGGTCATGAAATGCTGCATGACTAACGAAAAAGTGTATGAACTTGACACGACATGTAAGTGATTAAGTGAGGTTATGGACACGAGTTACGACCATACAACTATACATGACACCAAACCAGACATACGGACCACAGAAGCACACACAAAGACAAAAGAAAGTCTGACTGGACAAAATCCTTGGCACCGTATCATGGTGCTGACTGCCGTAACACGGTGCAGTGCACCGTTAGACGACAAACTGCACTGTGTCACGGCATTGCACACCGTGGCGCAGCAGACATGTCGTGACACGGTGCACAATTCCAGCCCTAAAATTTGTGTAATTTCAAGGTTTTAATCAATTTTAAGTCCATGCTAATTACTATGTGGAAATAAAAACCCTTGGAAATACGTTAAAAAAAAAGAGCAAACACATGAGGGTTAGCATCAAATAAACCACGTAGCATTTAGTCACGATGATGTAAAAAGAGTTCGCAACCTATGGTCAAGATCCATGTTCAACTATTGGTAAGGCTTCAGGTGTCAAAAAGATAACCATGGTTAAGAGTTTGGACGCGTTAGCAAGGCACCCTCCCTTGAGGGTGTATGCCAACGGGCGGCTCCGCGAGTTCGTGACGAAATCAAACTCGACTTCATGGTTTTGGAGGATTTAGTAACTCAGATGAACCCTTATTGCCATTAGCGTTTTTGGGTTGATAGAGCTTAAATCCCGCAGGGCTAGAACACACACATTTTTTTAGAAAAACCAAAGAAGGTTGACTATGTGTAGAGAGAATAAGCCACCGGACTGATTTAAGGCCTGCCGTGATATGGCAGAGAGCACCTTGTCACGATACTGCACACCGTGTGACGGTGTACTGTACCGTGACACAAAAAATTCTGCCGTGGCGTGATAGTAAAAAAATCTGATTGGTGCACTGTTTTCATTCGTACGCAATCAAGTTATTCAATTTTTCCTACAAGAAAGACCTACATGCGACGTTAAAACGTCTATGCTTATGAAAAAATGCCAAATTAATCATACGAATATTTTTCAAGAATCTTTCAAGTCTCATCCACACATCTTAATTAAGTACTGATCACTCAAATCGATAAATAACAAAGAATCCTTCCTAGTGGAGTCGCCAAATTGTAGGCGTCGTTTGAAGTGCGCCGACGTTAAAGCATGTATGAATATACTTAGCACTCATAGGAAGTAGGAATTGACATAATACGATTAGGGACAAGGAAAGTAGGGAGCCGCCAATAATTTTTTAAGGAACTTGTAAACCGTTCACGGATCATAAAAGGCAACGACGAGTAAGGGACAACGATAGGCAACAACAATTGACTCGTGAAGGTACACCCCATTTATAATCCATGAGATTGCTAACTTCATACGGTTCGAAACCATGAAAGGAGGATCAAAGATGGTGGTACGAAGTAGGTCATGGAGTCACATTCGCTCGTATTGGCCTCTTCTCGATTCTTATGGTGAAATGTGATTCCTGCGATCTCAAAGGCATGCAAACAAAGATTTAATTTTTTCCAAACTATTATTATGCTAAAATTGTTTAATATTAATGCACCACATGATTCTAAAATATTTGTGATCACTTGATTAAATAACAAGATTAAAACAAAACCTAAACCAGTTATCCAAATTATCTTATTAGGCGTGATTTTCAATTACATATTCCCTTTAAACATGCAATATGGTGATCAATAAATATAATAGAATACAACATCAATATTGAATGCAATTTAACAATAAATCCAACAATTGAAAATTGTTAGAAAAATAATTGAAATAAAAGGAACATAATTCTTACTTTGATTATGTTTGTTTGCAACTATAAAATAATAAACGAGTTAGTAACTTCAAGAAAAAAATAATAAAGCAATAATTAAATTAAATTAATATAAATAGAGTTGATTTAGGACCACACCCTCAAACAGTTCTACCTTTCACGCCTTGGCTTAAGGACAGAACAAGGAGTAAAGGGTAGGCTAGTGTTTAGGCTAGAGCATAGAATAGAGAAAAAGAGAGTTACCTGATGCCCCGTACATTAAAAATGAGGGAGTATTTATAGAAAAAATGAGTAGAGGGAACACACTGAACCCCAAAAAGATAAAAACCCTAAAAAAAACACCGTGACACGGTGCCAGGGACCGTTAGACGGGGGAAATTCCCGTGACACGGTGGAAAACAGTGTGACGCGAGAAATAATTAGGTTACGGGGAACAAATTGCATGAAGAGTTTACGCAGAAAGGACACGGAGTTGCCCCGTGTCCTAACACAGGCACTGTGTCACGGGGAAATACACCGTGGCGCGACATTGATCCATGTGACGCGGTGCTTTATACCGTGACACGGGAAACTGGGCATCCATTTCTATGTCTAATTTCATTTTTGCCCAAATTTCGTTCAAAATTTTTAAGTGTCGATTGATAATTTCGGGTCATTTCTGATTTATTATTTATTAATTGGGCCAAAATAATAAAATGAAGAAAATACAGAGGTTTGGGCAAAAATAAAAATAAAATTAAAAAGGTTTGGGCTGAAATTAAAAATAAACTATGCTTTAACTAAACATCAAGACTGATCCATGGACTATTTAAAAACTGAATTTAATTAAATCGATTTTTTAAGCATTCTAAGGATTAAATGCTGAACCCTACAAATAATGGTGGTGAAAGATTGTTCATCATTGGGTTTGGATTTGGTAAGACATTTTTAGGTGTCTATAGAAGTCCCCTCTTTCACTAAGTTTGTAGAAACGTTAGTTTCGAAAACGATATTCAAAGTGGTCGATAGGGACGAAGAATGATTTAAGATGTTCTGCGATCCTTAATCACTCTGTATACGCCGATACCTGCAGAAAAATGTTAGCACCACAAATAAAAGAGTAAAGGGATAGAATGCTTATTTGACACTAGTGTATCAGTTATAAATGAGTTTTGTAGCTTCCTATGCTTGAAGGAATCCATCGGATGATATTTTGTTGATATACTTTCCATGCCTGAGGAAAGTCGACTGATGAACTTGTTAGCTTTCTAAGCCTGAAGAAACCTACTGTATGATACTTTCCATGGCTGAGGAAAGTCGGCATATGATATTGGCGAGTTTCTATGCTTGAAGAAATCCACCGATAATGCTTTCCATGCTTGAGGAAAGCCAACTTGGCGGTTTTCTATACTTAAATAAAAATCCACCGATAACGCTTTCCATGCTTGAGGAAAGCCGACTTAGCGGTTTTCTATACTTGAACAAAAATCTACCGATAACGCTTTCCATGCTTAAAGAAAGCCGACTTGGCGGTTTTCTATAATTGAAGAAAAATCCACCGATAATGTTTTCCATGCTTGAGGAAAACCGACAACTGATATAATCGCTGAAATTTGCAAGTGTTTATGGTTTGATTATCCTTGAACATGGGCCGCAGATGATTTACCTTCAAGGCGACTATCCAACTATATTAGGTGCTTAAAGTATCAAAAATGCAACCCTAATGCTTATTAGGGGTAAATCGGTAATTTTGGTACCCTTTAAATACCAAGTAAAATTTTCCGCACAATTCCGGTGAGAAGATAATTTACAAAAAGTTGCGGAAAATCGTTCCAACTTGGCCAAAGATGCTAACATATCTTCCACAAAGTTTGAAAATGAATGCAGGGCACACAGCTAAGCACCAGGACACGTGGACAAATCCCGCGACACGGTATCTAACCTCGTCAAACAGTGGGGAATCCGATGTCACATGGTTTTTTTTTGTGTTAGGATTGTCCACGCGCCTTGAAATTTTCACGATCGTGCTACGCACAAACATGTCGTTACTAGATAACGGGATTCGTGGCAAGGGATATGCCTCGCTTAACGGGCATTTTGGACTTCAAATATTAGCTGCTTAGCTTCTTCCCCATTTTCTCACTTCTTCTTCACTATTTTCATTCTCAATCTCCTTCTGTTCTCACTTTTTCTTTTCCTTTTTTTTTTTTTTGACATCTCCAGTCACCGTGCCGCGAAGCCCAGCACCGGTGCACGGAGTACACCACTGTGAAACGGCGTCTGTTCCCGCTCCTAGTCCGTTCTGGTTCGCCATTTTTTTGCCGCTGCTGCTTTCAAACGTTCGTTGTTGCTGTCAGAGGGTCACCATGACACGGGGGATCTCTACCATGGCGCGGCATTAGACCACCGTGTTGCGGTGGTTGCGCTGATTGCGCTACAACATTTCCGCGATTTTTTGAACTTTAGGAGCTCAAATCTTCACTAAATTCGTTCTAATTTTTCAGCTATTTTCCTCATTTTTTATTTCTCACAAGGATCTATGTAAGCTTCCTTTGTTTTTTTCTCAAATTTTGTTGTAAATTTCATATTAGCTTGAAACCCTAAATAAATCAAATTGGGGGTTTTTGATTTTGAGCTTCCATGTCAAAATTCTTGTTATGAATTGACTTGTATATGAATGTATGTGTGTTTATGAACAATTTGAGACCAAGTTTTTATGATTTGGTGAAAAATTGAGCAAATCACCATTTTTGGTACTACTTGTGTGAAATTGTGCTCTTGTTAATCATGTTAAATTTTTTGCACTTAAAATGGTGATATAATTGTTGTAGATCTTGTAAAATATGACATGATGAGTCGATTTATCGTTCTTGTACAATTTTGAAACATGCTATGTTTCATGTATGTACTATATTGTCATGGAGAACATAATACCATGCAATTAGGAGAACTATAGTATTAGTTCGTCATGGAGAAACTAAATACTAGAAATAATACCAATATTTTGCTAATTTTTAGCCTTGAGGTAAAAATTTTGCAAATAATAGAAAATGCAACTTGAGGTAGCTGTTAAGCTGCTTTTGAATAAATCGCTAAATAACTTAGGAAATGATGCTAAGTATTTAGGTTTTTGTTTTTGTAATAGCATGCCTAGAAAACGAGATCGCGATCTTTCTACTTGTGGTCCGCGTTAGGCTTTTTAGGAGGTGACGAGGGGAAAACTAGGTAGTTATCTAATCTTCCCTCGATCAAAATAAATTTATAAACACTTAACAAACCCTAATACGAGTATATAGGCCAGTCAAGGGTCGAACCCAAAGGAACGGTAATGTCCAATCACTTTCAATTATGCGCCTAAGCTAGGTCGAAGACGAAGGTAAGAGAGAATACTAACAACTAATAAAACAAGTAACCAAGGAAATAACACACTAGGAACGGGGATCAACAAGTAATCATGTAAATTTCAACAACTTGGGAAGAGCATGCCAATCAAAGGTTGTGAGGACTAATGATAAGAGCAATCAATATGAATCAAAGAGCTATCTCCTAATTGTTAAGCTAGGGTTCACTAAGAATAACAAACTAAGAGAATCACAATAAAAACCAATCGATAATTGCAATTCCTAAATCAATTGTTCATGTCATTAGCAATTACAATGCAATCTAGCATGATTCCCAAGGCCTAATTGAATTTCACACATGCAAACCTTAACAAATCACTTTAATCTCAACAATCAATCAACACAATTTCCAAATTAATTACAATTAATCAATCATACAAGTTTCACCCAATTCCTAGCCAAACAACTATTCAACAATCATATTCTATCAACTAACAACTATGGAAATCAAGAATCAACAAAATATCAAGAACAATTACACTAATCAAGCATCAAACATCAAAATTAAACCAAAGAAACATGAAATTAAACAAAGAAATAAGGTGAGATAGAGTTAAGAATGCGCATTGATAATAAAGAAGATCTTGAACATAATTGTAACCCTTGTATTTTCAATCTCTCAATCACCATTGAAATCCTTCACTTTCTCTCTCTAAAAGTAAAACTACTCCTAATCTAGCCTAATATAGAGAGATAAACTCTCAACCTAAGTGAGAAACTATTCTAAAAACTAAGAATTACATGAATGAATGATAATAAAAACTCCAAAAACAATCAATAAACATAAGGAGAAAAGAAGCTTAAAATTGTAAAAGACCTAGAAGCCAGCGCCCTCATAGAAATTGGCTGCGCCCGTGGACACCCAAGAAGCAGTGCGCGGGCCCGCGGCCAAATCCCACGCCAGTGTCCAAAGCCTGCGCCCGCGGAGAGTTACCGCCTAAAATCGACAGAAATAGGTTGCGGTAGATTTGCAAGGCCAACGTTTGTAGGCTGTAACTCACAATCTAGGAATTGTCTGATGGCATGCAACCTATCATTGGAAAGCTATTCAAGTCTAGTTTCCAACCCAACTTGAATCACCTCAATCCAATTTGTAGAACTTGAGATGTAGCCGAAATAATGCACAAAGGTCCTTTTTTATACTTTGTAAGCCTTCATTTTCCTTTGTTTCTTGGATTGGCTTGACTTGCGTGCTTGGCTTCCCTAACTTGGCTCCGTTAAATTCCTTGAATGCACTTGATCTCCCTCCTTGATGATTAAATCTCGGGAAGCTCAACACACCTACAAAACAAGTCAAACAAACGGAGAAGCGAGGGAAATAGCCGAGAAATGAATAAAATAATAAGAAAACCATTAAAAGCACGCATTTCTCTAAACTAACACACAAACACGCATATCAAGCATTATTTCCTAAAAACACGACATAAACGACTAAAAACAAGCATATAAATATAAAGAAAACATAGCCTAAAGATGCTATAAACGGCACGAATCAAAATCCCCCAAGCTAAACTTTTGCTCGTCCTTGAGCAAAATAAAATCCAACCCAAGGGAAAAATGATGAATTCATTCAAGGAAATAAAGAAACAAGAAAGATAGAGGATGAGAATATACACTAACTCACTTTCGTAGGAATCACGGTCAATTTTAGCAACCAAAGACAAGCCATTTAAACCTCTAGATCGCCCTAGAGGACGAGTGATGCTCTCGTAAAGGTTTTCTAAGAGATTAACCCATAACTCTCATAATAAAAATACAAACAAGGCAAAGCATAAAGAAGGAAATCAAAAGAAAAGAAAAGCAAACAAATGTTCATGAAAGGACTTTTTAAAATGTACAAGCACAAATGAATGCAAATCTTTCTAAATAAGTAAGGGAGTGCACGCTCCAAGATACCTAAGGTTGATTGAAACATAAATATGCTAAGCATAGGAACTAGTTATCACACTCCACTTTCATCTCAAACGGTCTTACCGCGTTCCCCTTACTAATCTCATATCTCTCTTTAGTGAGCGTCTCATAGATTCCACGAAGGAACCGGAAAAAGATCAAATTTTTGGCTTACTCGACATCTTGACTTCGCATCCCTTTTCCTTAGGCTATAACCCATGATTCCCTCCACCGATGAATGACATAACCCCTAGGTCAAAAGGTCTTCCCAAAGGTTGTAACATAAGGCAAAAAGGGTTAAGGTAGGCTAAATTTAAAATTTGGTGGTTAACCTTAATTATGAAGCAAAGTTTGTGTATTTCTTTACACCATAACCAAGTAATCACCAAACAAAAATACCAACACCCCCAAGCTTATTCAAAGCTATGATCACAAACATATACACAAATAGCGTGAGAACGCTTCCCCCAAAACTTAAATGGAGCGTTGTCCTCAATGCTAAAAAAAGAAGAATACTCACATAAAAATATTTTTGCATTTTTCAGTTTTTCACTTTTTTTTTTTATAATTCTTTATTAGTGCTTTGTCCTCGCCTCTTTTAACTTTGAACGGCATTTTAAACTTTGCACTTGCTTTGTCCTTGCCATTTTTTTTTTTTTTTTTTTACTTTGGACGGCTTTTTACTAGACATATGCCAATATTCACAATGTATATACAACACAAACTTGCTCATAAACTTGAACCAAGTTCTAAACATATAGATGATTAGTGACATTTATGTCACTCTTAGGGAGTAGTTTTAGAGCTATTTTCGTGTTTATTTCCCCTTATTTCCCCTTTTATTCTCTTATTTTCTTTTTTAATAAAGTTTCTAGTTTATTTCTTAGTTTTAGTATGTTTTAATTTAATTTCATTATTTAAATAGTTTCTAGTTTACTTTCATAATTTATTTGCTTTCGATTTATTTTATTTCGTTCCTTTTCTTTGTTACTTTCATAGTTTTATTAGTTTTAAGATTATTTTGTTATTTTATTTTATTTACTTGTATAGTTTTATTTAATTTTTATTAGTTTAGTGTTAATTCTCTTTTTCTACTTTATTTTATTTATTTCCTTTTTATTTATTTTATTTTATTTGTCTCGATTTCACATTTTTTTCCTCGGGTTTGTTTGAGTGTCGGCTCGAGTTCAAGGTCCAAGTCGAGGCTTTTCAATTGCAACCCAACATCAAACCCCTGCTGCCTCTTATCCGTCACCCCACCTTCCTTATCCTCCACCACAACAAAACAACTAGCCATTTCCCCTGCTCCTCCTCTGCTTGACGCATTTTGCAGCCCCCACCTACCCAACAACCATCGCCAACGCACTCACCTCTAATCTACCACAAAAATCACCTGTTCGCCACCCGAACATAACAATCGCTGCCGCACCTTCCCTCACTGCCTCAACTTGCAGCAAACACCACCATTTCACATCAACTCATTAGCTCCCGTACACACCACTCACCAGCCACGCAACCACCTGCGAACAGCCACCGCCATCTCCAATCGACCAACTAGACCCCTTGCCACCTCAATACACCTATCCGCGCAACCACCAATTACCAACAGTCACAGCCGCACGACCATTCTCAATCACCAACAGTCACAACCACTTCACCACCAGCCCAACATCAATTAAAGCAACAGCCGCGCCAATTCCGGCCACCACCCTACCAATTGGCGCAAGAAATAGAGCAGAATTAGATGAAATTACGAATTATCATGGTTCGGGCAAACCATTGAGGAGTTCGATCGAAATGCAAAAAGAGTCAAAAACTTTTCGAAGTTTTGTAAATTGAAGAGTTATGGTTGAACACACCCATAGTTCGACTGAACTAACCCCGTAGTTCGGCCACACCATCCCATGGTTTGACCAAACCACTCCACGAGCTTCACACATGGTTTTTAATGAAGATCGAACGATGGTCTTTGCTTGATGCCGATTCTTGATGATAATGAGCGGCATTGATTGAAGCTTGATGAATGATGATTTTGTTTAATGGGTGTGAAGTAGGGGATTATTCCACCATTTTTGAGCAGCCATATTAGAATTAGAAGGGGAAGCAGGGGTATGAAGTTTTTTTTGTTGGGGGATTTGTGGGTTTATTTTTCCTATTTCTTTTTCTTTTTAATTTTATTTTCTTTAGTTTTATTTTATTTATTTTATTTTCCCTTTTCTTCTTTCTTTCTTTATTTTTATTTTTTTCCCTTTTATTTTTCCAATTTTTCTTAAGTTAGTATATATACCAATTTTTTTTGGGTAATTAAAAAGAGGGAAAACAATTACAATTTAATTCTACTCTCTAATTAGTTTTTAGGAGAGCTTCTCTCTCTAGGTTTAGGTTAGGATTAGGGTAGTTTAGAGAGACAAAGTGAGGGTTTCACAATTGATGAACTTGGATATTAAAGAAGAAATTGATCATCTTTTCTATAGACTTTTATCTTCAATCAATGAGAATCTCTAACTCTCTCTCCTGTATTTTTATTTGCGTTATTTTGATTATAATTTTAGTTGTTGGTATTGCTTGTTAATCGTATTTATTCTTGATTATTTGTTTATTAATCTTGTTATTAGCATGATTAGTGAGTAATATCCCCATTAAGGGGATGGTTGTGGTGTAGTTGGATTTTGAGCATGTTCTAGGTTTTAGAATTAATTTATTTGTGATTAAAGTCTTTATATGCTTGATAATCTTTAATCTTCTTGCAAGTGCACATTGTTGGTTGATTAAAGGTGAATCTTTGCTAAAAAGAAACGGAAGTTGACTTAGTTAAGGTTCATTAATATCGATTTTTATTTAATAGTACCTCCTAGTATATGGTTCTAATGTGGAAACATAGAGGCTATGTTAGGAGAAGCCAATTGACCCCGGAAGGCGGCTAGATTGGATCTTTTACTTCGATATTCATGCATCTTTAGTTCATAATTAATTCAATTTCTATGCCTTTGTTTATGTTCAAGTGAATGCTATACCTAAACCATTTCCCTTAATGTTTTATTTCTTGTTTTAGCATCTTTACACTTTAGTTTATTTATCTCTTTTTCCGGACTAGCTTAATTGTCAATAACATTTGGTGGTGTTTATCCGTTCTCTGTGGTTCGACCCCTATGCTTACCTTTTACTCGTATTAGGTTTGTTTAGGTTGTATAAATTGTATTTGATTTACGGATAGACAATTGACGGCGCGTTTATTCCTTTGGCAAATTGGCGCCGTTGTCGGGGAACGGCTTCCATTACCATTGTGTTATCTTATTGAGACTAGTCCATTGTATATATTTTTCTTTTGATTTGTTTTTTTTTTTCTTTTGATTTGTTTTTGTTGTTGAAAAATGACACGTTTTTTTCTTTTCCTCAATATGATGATGAGTCTTTTTATGTCTACTTCCATAGACTTGTAGGGTTTTTGACCTATAATGGTTGTAATCCTTGTGAAGCTTGTGAGATTTGTTATTATGGCATGACTGAACAAACGAGATATGAAGTTGAAAGTAGGTTTAATGGCGAATTTCAAGCATTAGCAGTTCATAGTGCTTGGAGCTTTTTTGTACGGTTTGCTAAGGATGTACGCAATAGGGCATGTAATGTTGCTAATTTTGATTCTCAATGTGATAATAGTTTTATTGGTGGTATGCATCCCCATGATTTGTCTTGTGATCCTATTTGTGAACCTAGTACAAGTGATTTCAACTCTCTTTCTCCTATTATTGATGATGAATCTCATTTGCTTGATTATGCCCCCTCTCCCCAATATGATAATGCTCATGTTTATCATGTGAATGATCCTCCCTCCTCATCTTCTTGTTCTTACATGGCTTCAAATGATTTCCCTTATGCTTCTAATGAGTCCTTTTATGAGGGTAATTCTATGAAAAATTTGAAGGAAGAGAAGATAATGAAGATAATGGAGATGATGGAGAAGTATAACGAGATGAGGGAAGTTGAGAATAGGGAGACGGAAGCTAGAATGAAGATGCTTGAGAGCCAAATTCTCCAACTAGCCAACTCTCAAAAAATTGCCCTTACTTCTTCTTCTCTTCCCCATATGAGTGAGGACCCCATTAGAGAGCATTCAAGTGATGGTGAAGGAGTTGAAAATGAAAAGAGTGTTGATTTTGAAATTCCTAATCCTTCTTCCCATCTTGTTGAGTCTTAAGTGCATGTTTGTGACCCTTCAATCTATGAGTATATAGACTCTTTTGAGGTAATGTCCCACATATTTTTCGAGAGTCATATGAGCACTTATAGATTATTGGATCATTTCATCGAGAACGCTTCTTTGGACTTAGATAAGTTTGAGATGAATCTACCTCCATTCATTCACGATTTTGGGACCTTGGGTTTTGTGATAGTTAAAGGAAAGGTTGTCTATTGTGGTTAAAAGGAGGATAAGGTTGATTCCCTTTGAGTTTTTGAGCTTGAGGGAGTTGTAGATCGTGAGTGCCCTTCATTTGAGGATTCTATGATTGATTTTCATGCCCTCATTGGGAAATGAGACCTTGTGGTGAAGGAGTAGCTACCCCTTTTCCTGTTTCTCGTACCCCTTTTTCTCTAAGTTTCGACCACATCCTTCCTTACCCTATTTCTCTCCCTTCATATCTCAAAGAGCCTATTGGGGAGCCGCCCTCTATGGATGATTTTCATGTCCCTCATTCCATCATTATTGAGGAAGAGAGGAATTTTGTGATGAGGATTTGCCTTTTTCCTTTTCTTTTCATTCTTCTTTTCCTTCTTCTACTTCTTACTTTCTTGAGTTTCCTTTCGATCCTTCTTCTTCTCTCTTTTGGCATCTCCCACTTCACTTGCGTGCAATGATTTTGTTGCACGTTCTTATTCCATCATTTGCCTATTTATACCCCCATGAAATGTGTAGTAGTGCATTTGACAAGCTCTTGCGTGGATTGAATTATTATTTCCTAGAGCGGTCTCGCTTGGACGTTAAACAAGCCTTTGCGGGAAGTAACCTGTGTTTTATTGCTTTCATTTTCCTTTCTTTTTAGATTAGATTTTTTTTCAAGGACGTGTTTGTGTTCCTTGATAGGTACACAACTTGATATACTCTTGGGCATTGGTGATGATCAAGAATCAAGGAAATGTACCTCAACTTACCCATGTGGAGTTCAATCCTTATTTGTAGAGACTGTGGATCCTATGAGGTTATTTCAGGTTTTTGTGTGATTTTGCATTTTCCCCATATTCGGTAATATCCTTCTTTTCCCTCTATCTTACTCATTGTGACTTGAAGATCATTTGTTGGTAATGTTGGATTAATTTCTCCTTGTTTTCCCCTCCCATGGATTATTTGGTCTATGTTTGAGCATGTTGCCTCATTCAAGCTTGGGGGAGGGTATTCTATCATGTTTGGTGGGATGTTGATTCATTTATGCCATGCACTTGAGTATATGCATTTCCATGTTTTTCATGCTTTTGAAAAATACAAAAAGATCTTCATTTTGATCAAGGAAATTAGGTGATGTGTCTTTGTTTTAACTTGGATTGGACATTATATCTTTTGGATTTGTTTACTCTTGAATGCCTTTATTCCTAAGTGGTTAATGTGTGCACGATTTGAGAGTGTCATTGGTTGACTCTAGGATATTATATGTTAAGGTAGTCGGGTTAAGAACTTTTAGGAATCCATGAAGCCTTAGTTCACGGGTATCTGGTAAGATGGTGTTGCTCTCTATAGCGGATTTGACACCCTTGGTTGTTATTTGAATATTTCTAATCCCTTGTGCGGTAACATTGTTCTAGCCTTCATCATTTTGTTGTGTGGCACATTTGGATCCTTAGCTATGCATGTCTTGATCCTTGTTTTGACTTATAGCTCCCAAGATCGTGACCGAACCACTCTAGGGGAGGAAAAGGGCATCCCTTTCTCATTTTTCTTTATCTTCTTTTTGTTTTGTTACAAATTTGATTTTCTATTTTGCATCCACCTACTTGCTAACCAATTTGAGCCTTATGTTTCCCGCTCTTGTTTAAACCGCGTTACAAACCTAATGGCCTATGTTTACCAACCTTTTAATTAGTGAAGCATTGGCATGTGAGGATTGAGTTTTAAGTTGTTAATCATAAACAAGAAGCACTTTGAGATTTTGTTAGAGTTGAGTTTAAAAAGAAAGATGCAATTCAAGAAAATCAAATGATGTTGCAAGAAAAAGTCATCCATAGTTAAAAAGGCAAGGACAATAAAATAAAAAATAAAAAAATAAAAAATAAAAAAAATAAAAAATTGGAAAAGAAACAAAACTAATAAAAATATTTTTTATGGTTTCGGTTTTTTCCTTTGTTTAAGCATTGGGGATAGTGCTTTGTCCAAGCTTGGGGGGATCGTTCCTTCATTTTGTATATATTGTGTGTTGGTGTTGAATAAGCTTGGGGGAGTGGCATTATTGGTATTTTAGTTTGATATTTAGTGACTTCTTGAGTTGTTTTTGAGTGTCGGCCGCACTTTTTTGCTTCACTTAGGAAATTTCACCAAATTTCAAATTTTTACCCCGCCTTAACCCTTAACCTTACGTTACTACCAATAAAAAGACCCTTAGATTCTAGTGGATTAGGTCAAAAGAACGGTGGAGGGAGATAAACTTCAAACCTATGGAAAGAGTATGCATAGTTGAGACGTCAGGATTACCTTCTCAAAGTTTTTCATTCTTTATCTTTTTCCGGTTCCTTCGAGGAATCTTGAGAAGCGAGCTTAAGGGTTAATTTGAAGCTAGTAGAGAGAACGTGGCCCGATTGGTTGGGGCTAGGCTGGATTGAGTCCTAAGTAGTTCTCTATGCTAAGCATGTGTTATGTTTCAATCAACCATTGACATCTTGGAACGTGCATACATTTGTCAATTTAGAAAGGTTTGCATTTATTATTACTTGTTCCTATCTTTTGTCCATACATGAGCTTGTGTTTGTTTTCTCTTTTCATGTTTCTTCTCTTTTTCCATTTGTTTCTTTTCCTTGGTTTTTGTCAAAAGTTGTGGGTTAAACCTTTTAGGAAACCCTCACGAGAGCTTACTCGTCCTCTTTGGCGACATGGGGGTTTAAAGGGCTTGATGCATACGCTAAATGCATCCGTAATTCCTACGGCAGTGAGTTAGTGTACATTCTTTCTCTTTGTTTCTATTTTGTTTCTTTTGCTTTCAATAATTCCATCTTGTTCTCTTTTGCCTTAGCTTTGCTCGAGGACAAGCAATGGTTTAGCTTGGGGGAATTTGATGAGTGACATTTATGTCACTCTTAGGGAGTAGTTTTAGAGCTATTTTCGTGATTATTTCCCCTTATTTTCCCTTTTGTTCTCTTATTTTCTTTTTAATAAAGTTTCTAGTTTATTTCTTAGTTTTAGTATGTTTTAATTTAATTTCTTTATTTAATTAGTTTCTAGTTTACTTTCATATTTTATTTGCTTTTGATTTATTTTATTTCGTTCCTTTTCTTTGTTCCTTTCATAGTTTTTATTAGTTTTAAGTTTATTTTGTTATTTTAATTTATTTACTTGTATAGTTTTATTTAATTTTTATTAGTTTAGTGTTACTTCTCTTTTTCTATTTTATTTTATTTATTCCCTTTTTATTTATTTTATTTTATTTGTCTCTGTTTCACACTTTTACCCTCGGGTTTGTTTGTGTGTAGGCTCGACATCAAGGTCCAAGTCGAGGCTTTTCAATTGCCACCTTACATCAAGCCCGTGTTGCCTCCTATCTGTCACCCCACCTTTCGTTATCCTCCACCACAACAAAACAACCAACCATTTCCCTTATTCCTCCTCTGCTCCACGCATATTGCAGCCCCCACCTACACAACAACCATCGCCACCGCACTCACCTCCAATCTACCACCAAAATCACCTGTTCGCCACCCGAACATAACAATCGCTGCCGCACCTTCCCTCACTGCCTCAACTTGCAGCAAACACCACCATTTCACACTAACACATTAGCTCCTGCAAACACCACTCACCAGCCATGCAACCACCTGCGTACAACAACCACCATCTCCAATCAATCACAAATCGACCAACCAGACCCCCAGCCACCTCAATACACCTCTCCGCGCAACCACGAATTACCAACAGTAACAGCCGCACCACCATTCTGAATCACCAACAGTAACAACCACTTCACCACCAGCCCAACATCAATTAAAGCAGTAGCCGCGCAAATTCCGGCCACCACCCTACCAATTCGCGCAAGAAATAGATCAAAATCAGATGAAATTACGAATTATCATGGTTCGGGCAAACCATTGAGGAGTTTGATCGAAATGCAAAAAGAGTCAGAAACTTTCGAAGTTCTATAAATTGAAGAGGTGTGGTCGAACACACCCATGATTCGACCGAACCAACCCCGTAGTTCGGCCACACCATCCCATGGTTCGACCGAACCACTCGACGAGCTTCACACATGGTTTTTAATGAAGATTGAACGGTGGTGTTTGCTTGATGCCAATTCTTGATGATAATGAGCGGCATTGATTGAAGCTTAATGAATGTTAATTTTGTTTGATGGGTGTAAAGTAGGGGATTATTCCACCATTTTTTAGCAGCCATATTCGAATTAGAAGGGGAAGTAGGGGTCTGAAGATTTTTTTGTTGGGGGATTTGTGGGTTTATTTTTCCTATTTCTTTTTCTTTTTAATTTTATTTTCATTAGTTTTATTTTATTTTCCCTTTTCTTATTTCTTTATATCTTTTATTTTTTTCCCTTTTATTTTTCCTAAGTTAGTATAGATACCCTTTTTTTTTGGTAATTAAAAAGAGAGAAAACAATTACAATTTTATTATACTCTCTAATTAGTTTTTAGGAGAGCTTCTCTCTCTAGGTTTAGGTTAGGATTAGGGTAGTTTAGAGAGAGAAAGTGAGGGTTTCGCCATTGATGAACTTAGATATTGAAGAAGAAATTGATCATCTTTTCTATAGACTTTCATCTTCAATCAATAAGAATCTCTAACTCGCTATCCTCTATTTTTATTTTCTGTATTTTGATTATTATTTTAGTTGTTGGTATTGCTTGTTAATCATGTTTATTCTTGATTATTTGTAAATTAATCTTTTTGTTAGTATGATTATTGAGTAATTTCCTCATTAAGGGGATGGTTGTGGTGTAGTTGGATCTTGAGCATGTTCTTGTTTTTATAATTAATTTATTTGTGATTAAAGTCTTTATATGCTTGATATTCTTTAATCTTCTTGCAAGTGCACATTGTTGGTTGATTAAAGGTGAATCTTTGCTAAAAGGGAACGGAAGTTGACTTAGTTAAGGTATGGTTCTAATGTGGAAACATAGAGGCTATGTTAGGAGAAGCCAATTGACCCCAAAAGGCGGCTAGATTGGATCTTTTACTTCGATATTCATGCATCTTTAGTTCATAATTAATTCAATTTCTATGCCTTTGTTTATGTTCAAGTGAATGCTATACCTAAACCATTTCCTTTAATGTTTTATTTCTTGTTTTAGCATCTTTAGACTTTAGTTTATTTATCTCTTATTCCGGACTAGCTTAATTGTCAATAACATTTGGTGGTGTTTATCCGTTCTCTGTGGTTTGACCCCTACGCTTGCCTTATACTCGTATTAGGTTTGTTTAGGTTGTATAAATTGTATTTGATTTAGGGATAGAAAATTGACGACGCGTTTATTCCCTTGTCAATAGACCACAATCTTCAACAATAATGACCATTGCTTCACAAAAACCAAAAATTAAAATGAAAATGAAACAAAAGGCTCAAGAGCTAAAGACGTGGCTTGAAAATAAGGGGAAAAGACTCTAAGGGTTAGCAAGTAGGAAAATGTAAACCCAAAAAGAGAAGAAATAAAAACTATCCTAGAAAAGAAAAAGTACCACCCCGAAAAGATGGCTTTGTCCTCCCTAGGTGGTTCGGACTCTTAGGAATCATACGTTAAGATTCAAGATTAGGTTTGCGAAAGTCAAGGATCCACGCCACTCATGCAAAAAAATGTTCGGTCTCGGTCTTGAAAAAGAATGAATCTCACATAGTCGTAGCAAAAACTCACTAAGGTTGTCAAATCGAAGATAGGGAGCAACTACCAACATGCCACAGACAAGTAGAATTCGGCTTCATAATCACCCTAGTTCTAGACAATTCCCTTAGCATGCTTTATCTTAGAATCAACCAAGCATAATCTCAAACTGTGCACACCACTACCACTTAGAAAGAAAAACATTCAAGTATACAAGTCCAATTGTTATTATGTCCAAAGTAAGAACAAAACAAAAGACATTGAAAATTTTCCTTGATAAAAAAAAAAATCTTTTTGGAGTTTTTCAAAATATGAGAACATGGAAAAGCATATACAAAGGTGCATGACATATATGAATCAACATTCCACCAAACATGATAGAATACCCTCCCCAAAGCTTGAATGAGACACCATGCTCAAAAATAAATCAAATATTCCACGGGAGGGGAAAAACAAGGAGATTAATCCAATGAAACCAACATATGTCTAACAAGTTATCATCCACTACAGAAAGAGGAAGGAACGATATTACCGGATATTAGGTGGGTGTAAATACCTAAAAATGACCCAATTTAACCTTTCAAAGCTAACAACCTCTAATATTGAATCTTGCCTTCTATATGCTAGAAAATGTGGTACCAATCTTCCTTGATTCTTGATCCAAATAGAAGCACTAAAGTATATCAAGTCATGTACCTAGCAAAAGGATCACAAACATTTCCATGAGAGAAAATCTATAATAAAAAGAAAAGAAAATGAAAGCAATAAAACACGGGTTACATCCCGAGAAAGGCTTGCTTAAGGTCGAAGCTTGACCGCTCCAGAAAATAATAATTTAACGCGCGCAAGAGCTTGTCAAATGCACCACTAAACATTTCATAAGAGAGAAGGTAGGAAAATGACGCGAAGAGTATGCACGCAAATGAGGAGAGAGATGCAAAGAAAAGGAAGAGGAAGAATCAAAAGAAAATTCAACAAAATATGAAGAAAAAGAAAAAGAAGAACAAGAAGAAAAAGAAGGCAAACTCTCCTTAAAATATTTTTGGGTGGCAACATCACCCTTTTCCTCAATTGGGGATAAATTAGCTACATACAAATCATCATAGACAAGAGGGTCCCCAATAGGATCATTAACAAAAGAAGGGAGGGAAATAGGAGTGTAAGGGATATGGTTGAATCTTCTTGAAAAAGGCGTATAAGAAAAGAGAAAAGGGGCTATATGGACTCACAAATGAACTTTTTCTCACCACCGTGCCTCAAATCACCAATAAGAGCATGGAAATCAATCATAGTGTCCTCAAAAGAAGAACACTCATGATATCCATCTCCCTCAAACATCCAACATCCAAGAGGAATAACATAATCCCCTCCATCACAACTATGAACAACAACTCCCTGAACAACTTTAAAGCCTAAGGTCTCAAAACCATGCATGAATGGATGCAAATTCATTTCAAACTCATCTCTCTCCCATGAAGCATCCTCAATGAACTCATTTAAAAGGCTATGGGTTTTCTTTTGACTCTTAAAGAATGAATTGGACATAACCTCAAACGAGTTTAGATACTCATGGATAGAAGAATCACAATCATGCACAAGAGACTCATCAAGATGGGAAGGAGGGTTAGGATAATCAAATTCAACACTCTCTTGGTTTTGAACTCCTTTGCCAAAAGGGTCCTCACCCTCTCTTGGTTGTTCAAAATCATCATCATCATCCTCAACACACAGATTGGATAGGGATTTTTCACATACAAGCATCAAGGATGACAAATCATTTTCCAACTCTTCTTTTCTTTTCAATTCTTTATTAAAAAGATCCTTACCCTCTCTAATCATCTCCAATTGGCTCCTTAAAGTTTCCATCATTTGTCTCTCTAAAGGCCTAAGATTCGGATTCATCTATAACTCCCTCAAAGATTCATCAATTTGGCTATAGGGGACTAGAGACTCATCACAAGAGTTTGGAGAATGAAAAGACAAAGAAGGTTGATTAATAGTATAAGAAGAGTCACAATCAAGGGTAGGACCATGCACATTAAAATCATGAGCATTTTCGCTAAATAGGGTAGAGGGGGAACAATTAAGCATATGAGATTCGTTATTAATGGAATGAACTACATTACAAGAAGACATGGCAAATAATGAAGAAAATTGAAACACGCCATTAGCATCCACTTGATCATGAACTTCATCATCAAGAACAAGAGGAGAAATAAAGTTGAAATCATGTGTTCTGGGTTCACTTAAGGGATCATGTGGCAAATCATGGGAATTCATGCTAATATTAGAAGAATCAAGACATTGCATATAATTATTAAAATCATGATTATCCCTATCATAAACATCCGTAGCAAACCAAACATAAAAATCCCAAGCATCATCAATTGATAATGCTCTAAATTCACCATTATGCATGCATTTAACTTTATCCCTAGTTTGCTCATTCAAACCAAAATAACAAATCTCACAAGCCTCCCAAAGACTACAACAATTATAGTATAAAAATCCCTCTAGCCTATTGAAATATTGATAAAAAGGCTCATTTTCAAATTGAGGAAATGATAGCCATTTAATTTTTCTTTTACTAAATAAACAAAAAACAAATAAAAGAAAAGTATTCATAATGACTTAGACTCAAGAAATAAAAAACACTCAAACATAGACACCGTTCCCCTAAAACGGCGCCATTTTGACGAGGGGAAAACTAGGTCGTTATCTAATCTTCCCTCGCACAAACTAAATTTATAAACACTTAACAAACCCTAATACGAGTATAAAGGCAAGTCAAGGGTCGAATCCAAAGGAACGGTAATGTTCAAGAACTTTCAATTATGTGCCTAAGCAAGGTCGAAGACGAGGGTAAGAGAGAATACTAACAACTAACAAAACAACTAACCAAGGAAATCAAACACTAGGAACGGGGATTAACAAGTAATCATGTCAATTGCAACAACTTTGGAAGAGCATGCCAATCAAAGGTTGTGAGGACTAATTATAAGAGCAATCAATAGGAATCAAAGAGCTATCTCCTAATTGTTAAGCTAGGGTTCACTAAGAATAACAAACTAAGAGAATCACAATCAAAACCAATCGATAATTGCAATTCCTAAATCAATTGTTCATGTCATTAGCAATTACAATGCAATCTAGCATAAATCTCAAGGCCTAATTGAAATACACACATGCAAACCTTCACTAATCACTTTAATCTCAACAATAAATCAACACAATTTCCAAATTAATCACAATTAATCAATCATACAAGTTTCACCCAATTCCTAGCCAAACAACTATTCAAGAATCATCATCTATCAACTAACAACTATGATAATCAAGAATCAACAAAATATCAAGAACAATTACACTAATCAAGCATCAAAAATCAAAATTAAACCAAACACACATGAAATTAAACAAAGCAATAAGGTGAGATAGAGTTTAGAATGCTCATTGATAATAGAGAAGATCTTGAACACAATTGTCACCCTTGTATCTTCAATCTCTCAAGCACCATTGAAATCCTTTAATTTCTCTCTCTAAAACTACTCCTAATCTAGCCTAATCTAGATAGAGAAGCTATCAACCTAAGAGAGAAACTATTCTAAAAACTAAGAATTACATGAATGAATGATAATAAAAACCCCAAAAAAATCTATAAAAAAAGGAGAAAAGAAGCTTAAAATCGTAAACGACCCAGAAGCCCGCGTCCTCAGATAAATTGGCCGCTCCCGCGGACACCTCGGAAGCCGCTACTGCGGCCAAAGCCCGCGCCCGCGGAGAGTCACTGCCTAAAATCAGTAAAAATAGGTTGCGGCAGATTTGCAAGGCCAACTTTGGAAGGCTGTAACTCCCGATCTAGGAATTGTATCAAGGAGCGGAACCTATCATTAGAAATCTCTTCAAGTCTAGTTTCCAATTCAACTTTAATCACCTCAATCAGATCTGTAGAACTCGAGATATGGTCAAAACAATGCACAAAGGTCCTTTTTGATATTTTTTAAGCCTTCATTTTCCTTTGTTTCTTGGATTGGCTTGACTTGCGTGCTTGGCTTCCCTAACTTGGCTCCGTTAAATTCCTTGAATGCACTTGAGTTCCCTCCGTGATGATTAAATCCCGGGAAGCTCGACACTACTACAAAACAAGTCAAAAAAACGGAGAAGCGAGGGAAATAGCTAAGAAATGAATAAAATAATAAGAAAACCATTAAAAGCACGCATTTCTCTAAACTAACACACAAACACAAAAATCAAGAATTATTTCCTAAAAACACGACATAAACGACTAAAAACGAGCATATAAATATAAAGAAAACATAGCTTAAAGGTGCCATAAATGGCACGGATCAGGAGGACACTCCCACAGTTCCTTAGGGCATGGACGACGATGCCCTAGAGACCGAGCCTTGCCCTTCTTCGAGTAGGGGTAGGTGGATACCACCTCCGTGGACACCTGAAAAGTTGGTTTTATGCCGTGAGAACCACGTTTTTCACCGTCCACTTGCCGGCATAGTCGATGGTACGCTTCGCCATCATGGATCCGGAGCTGGAGATTTGATTCCCCAGCTATGTGGGATTATTAGGAGGGAACCTATTACGAACGCCTTGTGGGGGTCTGTTGGTTTAGGAGATTTCTATACGGCGGTCGTAGGATTTTGCAGCCCTTAGGGTTGTGGCCCGAAAGTTGTTCGTGCGTTGTTGGAGTTTTTTTGGGATATTACCAACACTTTTCACTTTGCTTGGGGGTAGAAAATGAATCCCCTAAATATTAGCATGATCAGCGGCTTACGCTTCACCGAGCGGGTCGTACGACAGATTCCTAGCCTCACTTGGGGGGCGGCTGAGGTAGCAGATTTAATAGGTCCGGTCGTTCAGCATATTAGGATTCAACCGGTGCCTTGAGGTGGTCCTTAGAGCGGGCGTTCAAAGTTGGATTCTATTCTTGCCCGTGGCTTTAACATGGATGAGACATCACCTGAGCAGCGAGTGCAGATCTTCATTTTAATTATCATTTCCGTGACTCTTTCTCCTGGTAAGAGTTCACGTGCGCTCGTTTTCTACCTTCCTTCTTTGGTCAGGATCTGTAAGATAGGATCCTATAGTTGGGTCAGCCTTGGATACTGTCGATCTACTCTCGTTGCTACGACATGGCTGTAGGCAGCTGAATGACCAGGCACCCGTCACTTTTTACGGTTTATGGAGAGTCGTAGAGGTGACGATCTTTTCTTCTTGTTTTATTTTAACTTGTTTAACTCATGTGCTTAGAGACTACTTTTCATTGCAGCGGTGGTTCTATGAGTACTTTCCAGGATTGGCCCCTCGACGGCGTCGCGGAGCGGTCAATGATTTCCCTGGCAAAGCTAGCTGGCGTGACCGAGGCGAGTAACGAGTGGAGTCTGTCTCTACGCTATGCGAGATGCTGCGCCGAGGCACATCTTCTATTTGTGTAAGAATTGATCTTGTAGCAGTTTATTCTCTACCTTGATGTTATTTTTCGGCATTTATTGCAACTTTTTATGGTTTTCAAGTTGTTGTTAAGATCTAGTATTGGCCTTGGGCTAAGATGACTTATCTTCCCGAGGCCTTGCAGCTTTCGGCGTACCGTACTGTTTTTGTTGGTACTTGACACTTCGCCTGGTATCTTGGGGAGCACGTTGTTCATCAGCACAGCGCTGATCGTTTTATGGTGCCTTTGCCTCCGCCAGAGTCAAAGTTGGACTCACGTTTGCTTAGCGAGTTGACAAACATGGGAGAGTGCTACAATTTTTCTTGGCAAAAGCTTGTTCGTATGGAGGGCGATTATTCGCAGGACTTGCTTCCTTCTTTGGCTCCTCCACCCGTCTTCCCGAGGTATGATTTCTTTTGAGAATTTTGTCGCTAGTCTTTGTTTAAACCGTTTAATAACTTGATTATTCAATCGTATTTTCAGACGACTGTTCGCTGTGTCGGGAAGATTGAGGTCCTGCCTTAATCTATCTGTTATCCAGAGCCGATCGGTATTAATGAGGATCATATTGCTGACGCGTCAAAGGGTTTCAGACGGGCACGGGAGTCTTTGCGTGACGTGTTTGAGCCAGTAAGCTTTTTGACAAGTTATTCATCTTTTTCGATACCGCTTGTTACTGATTTTTTTTTGCTTTGTCCTCATCCTACGCACTCAACCATGATGGGATTCATGAAGCTGGTTGACGCTTTGAAGTACTCCATCATCAAGCTTCTACATGGCGCGAGTTGTCTGGGCGGTTTATGTGATGTTCTCGAGGTATATTTACCCTTTTCCTCATATTTACCATTTGTTCTATCTTGCACCATTGACATCTTTTCATTTTGTGTTTTTCAGGAGCAACGGAGGTCTCACTTGCGCTCGAGGAAGAGAGGCTCGGACGAGGGGGAGTCTAGTCGCGGTAGACGATCTCCTGAGGTTCGTCGGCATTCTCTGTCTCAGCGGCATCCTCGGCCTTCTCAGTCGTTTCAAGAGTCTTAGTGGCAGCACCCTCAGCCTTCTAAGCCATTCCAGCATTTTCAACATCTTTTATTACCAAGAATTTGAAAGCCATCTGAATATGACAGATCCAGATTTAAATTAAATTGTGTGTGGTAATGAAGTAGACTAAGAAAATCTTACAAATTTGTATTTTAATCGTCATGTCTCTGAGTCTTATCATGTATACCATAGACGGGGCTTATATTTTTTGCATGTTTAGCAAGCTTTTTTTTGCAAATGGTAGGGTAGGACATGCTTATTTAGCGTCTGTGCTTGAACATGTTGAATCTGGGAGATCTCCTATGCCTACTTTTCATGGAGAAACTTTGCGTGGCCATGACGAAGCAAAAGCTGATCGGAAAGCCATCAGGAAGGGCTCTCTTGTATTGTTGTAGGTAAAAGTGCGCTCCAATTAGCCCCCGTGACACATTGCAGTCACCCTGTCAAGGTGCATGTCTGCCGTGACACTGTGCATTCTGCCGTGTCACGGTGGTTTTCTGCATTTTTTTTTTGAATGATTTTTTTTATTTTTATTTTGCAGATTTGGTTGATGGAGCGTTTAGAACTTTTTGAAGCCCCCGACGATATTGAAAATTATGGTCCCAATGATCTGGTCCGTAGGAAGAAGAATTACTCTGGAAACATGTCATATGATGATTGGAAGGTCTTCTTTGAAAAGAGAAAATTTTCCATTCGGTGGGTGGCGCCTTGGTGGAGGCTTACTAGGATGGTTGGCACGAATGATACTCCGTATTGTCGCATTCCTAGTATTTCAAAGTTGACTTTTTATTGTCCTCGATTAATGCGACAATATGGACTTGAACAAGTAGTTCCAAGCTATAACGATAGTCCCCGTGAAGTATCGTTGCATGAAAGTAACGTTCACAAGTACGAGACTTAATGGATTGGAAGACCTTTGTGGACCATTTCTGCGAGTAACTAAGCTCCTCCTCCCTTATCTAGTACATACAAGGCATAGTTTAATTCTAGAAGTAGAAGGGATCGAGTCGGATCACGCAACTTTGATGTGAAGTGACGTCTTCGATGTAAGAAGGTTCCTCCTAAAGATCGCCTAGGTTCAAAAACACAAGAAATTGAGTTTAAAACTCTTATAATGCCCAAAAAGAAGAATTATGTGAAAGGAAAGGGTAAGGAAAAGATGGTTTACAAAGATAAGCAATCGAAGAATTATAAGAAAGGTGAAAGGGGTGAAAGTTCAACTAGAGGTGTGACAGTTCAGGCTACAAAAGACACATTAATGGTTAAGGCAGACCTAGATGAAAAAGAGAAGGAGTTTCCTAAAGTGAAGAAGGATTAGATTAATATTGCTTTGCTTATATAATTTATAAGTTATTTTTTTAATAAGGCGCATGATGCCAATAATTGTAGTCACATTTATTTCAATAATAATAGCATATTCATTTTCGCCTTAGATAAAAATTGCAACGAATAATTTTTTTTTTTTGTATCCGAGTCAAGAAGTCGGACGCAATGGAAGAATAATAACAATCGTCGAAGAAGTAACAATAATATAACATAATTCACAAAGCCCGGTTTTGCTGCCCCAAGGGAAAATCCACCGCGTCACACTGTAAATTACCGTGACGCGGGTTTATCTGCTTTTTTTTTTGCTGGATATCCACCATGCCACGGTGAAAATTGCCGTGACACGGTAAATATTTCCGTTGCACGGTGGTGGCTGGCACAACACATTTTTATTATTTTTTATTATTATTGTCGTGCCAAGGGGTATTCTGTTGTCTTGCGGTGCGTCTGAAATGGCGAGGCATATGCTGATGTAGGATTTTCTCCATTTTAACTCCATTTTGATGTCTTGTGTATTGTACTTGATTGACGGAAGAAGGATTTTATTTTTTAAAGCGGTCGGGCCCCCTTGAGGGGTTGCTTATGTATCCTTAAAAAGGAATCAGGTCAAATGTATCTCTATCAGGTTATGAACCCATGAAACTAGGCATAAAATTTTTTGAGTTGATCCAAGTAGGTTAAATTGTGGAAATCGTTACCGTCCATGTCTACCAATTGTGCCGCTCTACCAGACTAAATGGATTTAACAATATATGGACCTGACCAGTTTGGTCTAAATTTTATCCTAGCTTGGATCTAACACATTTTTGTGAAGTGCCTTAAGCACCAAGTGACCTTCCTTGATGTGCCTAGTCTTGACTTTTTTTTATTGAAATGTCGTGCCATACGCTAATGGTAGGTTTGGACATGATGCAAAGTTGCCAAGCGTTTTTTGTCAAACAAGACTAAATCATCATATCTTGCTCTAATCCTGTCGACTTCATCTAGTTGGCTTTCCAACGCGATTCAGAAAGAAGGGACTTCGAGCTCTATTGGTTGTACAGCTTCAAATCCATGCATAGATCAAAGAAAAAGGGGTAGCCCCTATTAATGTTCGAACAGAGGTTCTATAAACCCAAAGGACGAAATGTAACTTACTTGGCCAATCCTTGTAATTTCCCGTCATCTTTTCGATGATTGTTATTACATTTTTGTTGGCCTATTCGACCACACCATTTGTTTGTGGTTTATAGGGTGATGATATGTGATGCTTGATATGATAATTCTTTAATAGTTCTGCGCACTCGGCTTGGAAATGCATCCCATTATCACTAATCATCTCATGAGGTACCCTATAGCGGCATATGATATTTTTCTCAATGAACTAAGCTACATGTTTTGCTGTGAGGTTAGCATATGAGGCAGCTTCGACCCATTTGGTGAAATAGTCGATTGCAACAAGGATGAATTCATGCCCCCCTTGTCCTGGTGGCGTTATCTTTCCAATGATGTCGATACCCCAAGTAGAGAAAGGCCATGGAGAAGTATATGTATAGAGAAGCGAAGGTGGAACGTGCTGCAAATTTGCGTAGACTTGACACTTCATTTCTTTCTTAACGTATTCGTGACAATCTCTCTCCATAGTAGTCCAATAATAACCTTGTCGTTGAATCTTTTGGACTAACATCTTAGCATTCATATTCGTTCCACATATACCGGTATGAGGGTTGTCCATGGTTTTGTGTGCTTCTTTCTTAGCTATGCATAAGAGATTTTTCCCTAGTGCATCCCTTTTGTGGAGTTCTCCCCTAATGAGCACATACTATGAGGCAAGGAGCCTCAATGCACGGCGTGCCCTTTTATCAGTATTAGGAGGGTATTCTCCCTTTGTCAAGTAGTAAGTATATCCGTATACCATGGCTCTTCATCTTCTTCTTGTGCTTCTTGTTCATCATCAAGTGCGTGCACATAAGCCGACTCATATCTTCTTTCTATAGTCAATGGCATTCATATTTTGTCCGTTAGAATTTGCACTATTGATGCTAATTTAGCCAGTGCGTCGGCAAACTGGTTTTCCTCTCCACGCAAGTATGTATATTCCACTTCATCTAGTTGCTCCTTGAGAGTTTCCAGATGAGCTTGATATGAAGACTTTCACTTCTCACCTTCCATCTCTTGGAGATCTGCGTAATGATTAATGATGAATCACCGTAGATTTGGAGCTTCTTAATTCCCAAGGCTATATCTGTTTCTAATCCCAAGAAGCATGCCTCGTACTCTGTGGCATTGTTGGTGACATTAAAGTCAAGCTTCATGGAAATTGGGATATGCTCTTCATTGGATGATACGAGCAAGGCTCCTACCCCACAACCCTTTAGGTTTGAAGCTTCGTCAAAATAGAGCGTCCAGCTATCATCTTCGGTCATGAGTAAATTTTCGTTAGGGAAATCCTACTCATCTTCTTCTGTCTTAACTTCTTCTAATGGAAAATTCGCTAAGAAGTCAGAAACCGCAGAACCTTTGATGGCTTTTTGAGGTACAAATTTCAAGTCAAACTTAGCAAGGTTGACTATTCACCTTGATAATCTGCCATTGAGTGTTTCTTTTTTGAATAAGTACTTGAGAGGATCCATCTTGGACATGACATGCACTGTATGAGTGAGCATGTAATGTCTTAATTTCTGCAAGGCCCACGAGAGTGCGAGACCCAACTTTTCTAGTGGTGTGTATCGCGTCTCATATCCTTGTAGCTTTTTGCTTGAATAGTAAATTGCATTCTCCTTGCTTTTGATCTCTTGTGCTTGCATTTCACGATCGTTTCTCTTGTGACAGTTAGGTAGAGTCAAAGAGGAAAGTCAGGCTTGCTGGCGCTAGCACATGTGGGTTTGCAAGGTACTCTTTGATTTTGCGAAAGCTTTTTGGAAATCATTATCCCATGTGACTGGAACATTTTTCTTAAGCTTCTTGAATATAGGTTCACATATTGTCTTAAGTTTGATATGAACCTACTTATATATTGCAGCCTTCCAATGAAGCCTCTAATTTCTTTCTCGGTTTTGGGTGGTGGCATGGCCATGATTGCCTTAACTTTGCTTGATTTAATCTCATGTTTTACTTGTGAAGTCTTTCAAAGAACTTGCAAATTGCAATGACGTGGCCTGGGCGATCCTTTGACTTGACGATCATATCATCAACATAGACCTCCACCTCTTTGTGCATCATATCATGTAACAATGTTGTGGCTGCTCTTTGGTAGGTGGCACCCATGTATTTCAACCCAAATGGTATTACCGTGAAGCAATATGTACCCCATTGTGTGATGAATGTGGTTTTCTCCATGTCTTCCTTTGCTATTAATACTTGATTATATCCGGCGTAACCGTCCATGAATGATATAAGTGCATAGTTTGTTGTGTTATCGACCAGAATGTTAATGTGAGGTAAAGGGAACTCATATTTCGGGCTTGCCTTATGGAGGTCCCTGTAAGCAACACACACTCTGACCCTTCCATCCTTCTTTGGAACTGGAACCACGTTTGCTATCCATTCTAGATACTTGGATACTTTGATGAAACCTATAGCTAATTGCTTTCTGATTTCTTCCTTAATTTTGAGAGACACAATTGGTTTCATACGATGCAGCTTTTGTTTGACATGCTTCATACCCGAAATGAGTGGTATTGTATGCTAAGCTATATCCCTATCAATTCCTGGCATATCTTGGTAAGACCAAGCAAATATATAAACAAATTCACTAAGAAAGTTAATTAGTTCGTTGCGTTCGTCTTGACTTAGTGTTGATCAAATTTTTACTTCTTTGATAGTTGTATCATTGGAAATATTAACTAGTTCTGTATCTTTAATGATTGTTGTCTTATTTTCGTGTTCTCCCATTGCTTTTATTACTTCTTTGTCATTTTTATCATTAGCAAAGCAATATTGATTAGGGTTAGGGGAATGACACACATCGTAAGCAAAGGTACTCATTTCATTAAATTCATTAGTCATTACATTACAAGACACTCGGCATTAAGGGGAACTACATTAAACTCTATAGCAAAAAGGGACTCGGCCTCAGATCCTAAAGACTCGTCTACAGAATTAGACTCATACTCGGACTCAGACCCAGACGGCTCAGATTCATTAAACATAGGACCTTCGCCAGCGGTCACTTCCAACTTCTCTCCACTAGGTGTAGTGATCTTCACCGTCTTGCGCCATCCCCTAGAAACATCATCAGCGGGGAAGATTAACTCAGAGGGGTCAAAATCTTTGCTTGATATGACAGCTTGAATGAGCTCGTAGTCATCATTGCAGACAAGCTTGGATACATTCTTTTCTAGTCCAAAAGAAGACTAATATTCATATCATTAGAGTTTGGACCAGCTGGTTTCTCAATTGTGAAGAACTTATCGCCTTCATCGACAAAGCCACTATCAAGGAACATCTCGAAACCTGGCTCACGATTCCCATCGTGAACGAAAGGCTCGGGGAATTCATAGCATGGGAAGTTTTCCCCTTCTTTGATGTACTGGCCATTGAGAGTGAAGGGATATGGGTCCATGGCAATTTTTGTATTCATGGTTCGAGCATTATTGTGATCCTTTATTTTCAGGAGATCTTGTTTCACATCTTCTTTTGTAGGCTTGAATCCCAAGATAAAGGTATCCTTCTTAAGTGCACAAGGATGGCCCCAAAGTTCAACCATTTTCTTTTAGAGTTCGAGGGTCATTTCAGAGAAATGCCCTTGCTTCTTTATAATGGCATTGACATTGGTGTTTGAATAAGGATCAAAGTCAAGGTGACACTTCTCATCTTCTTTAACCATGAGAACATCATCCAATGAAAAACCCTAGAGATCTTCGTCTTCCTCGTCATGTTCGACATGGACAATGGGAGTATCAATAACTTGAATGCGCATGGGGGAGGCATCAATGATAATTGGAACCCCTCTAACTATAGCTTTCTCCTTTTGGTGCAACGATGATACAGTCGCCTTTAGTTCATGAAGCCAAGGATGACCTAACCGCAGATTAAAAGAAGCCTTAATGTCCACCATATGAAACTTGTTACAACGTTCAATGGCTCCAGTAGTTATGTTTAGCATGATAGTACCCACGGCTTGACGACGAGAATTACCGTAAGCACGAATCCCTTGAGTAGAAGGGATCAATTCTTCCTCTTTTATGCCCAACTTCTTTGTAGTTCGGAGTAGGCATACATTAATTGCAGAGCCATTATCAACCAGGCTCATAGGAACATTCATTTGCCTACATACCGCAATAAGGTGTAAGGCCTTGTTATGTTGATCCCCTTTCAAGGGCAGATCCTTGTTAGAGAAGGAAATCCGATTACTGGTACTTGGCAAATCAGTAGTGAGAAAGTTGACCAGTCCTTGAGGAGTCATATCATTATCAACTCCTATTTTCACCAGAGAATTCATCACAACCTTTCGATGCTCGTGGGAGGTGGCCAAAAGCTTCCATACATTCATTTCCACCTTAATCTTTTGTAATTTTTTGACCACATCATTGTTCACAGGGTCGATGGGATAAACTATTGGTTGTGATTGCGGTGGAGGTGGAGGTGGACTAGGATTTTGCAACCGTACACTTATGGTGAGAACCTTGACCTCAAGGTCCCACCAAACATCTTCACTTGTGCCAAGAGACGAACAGGCTATATCATTGAGATAGACGTCTTCATCGTCAGTATCCTAAATTCCATTCACTTCTTCAAAGTTTGAAACAAATACAACTTCTGGTAGAGGTTCATTCATAGGTTGAATGAGTATTGACAGATCAAAGGAGTCTTCATCTCACATGATAGCCAAAGCATCAGAAAGGGGACCTGTTTGAATATTGGGCTTCTTGCCTCCTTGAGGGACATGAAGTTGATTAGTATCAATCAAGTCTTGGATCGCATCCTTCAACCTCCGACACTTCTCATTAGTAAGGCCCTTTCCTAGATGAAACTTACAATGAGCATTGGGGTCATAGCTAGCAGTTTTGTTCTCTGGTCGAGGTTGTGGAAAAGGTCCAATTGGTGTTATCAGTCCTCGACCATGCAAGCGATCAAAAGTAGCATCGTAGGTCATTCTCAAAGGCGTGTAAACCCTCCTTTTCCTTCGGAATCCCTGAGGGGGATCATTAAGAGCTAGCACATCATTGATATTGACATTGTTGGTAGCATTATTGGGCTTGGAACACGAAGAAGAAGGAGTGTCGTTCTTCTTGTTTTTCCAAGTGTTGTTTTTATTATTGTTGCTACCAGAAGTATTCATCAGTTAATATTCGATATTTATCCTAATATCGTACACATCTTTGAAGGTATTCAAAGGCAAAAATTTCAAGTGCTCCTTGTACTTATGAGTCAGATTTGCAATAAAAAGGCGAAACATCTCTTTCTCCTTAGGAGAATCCACGAAACGTGCAGTTGTCTCTCTCCACCTACTTAGATAAGTAGTGAAGCCTTCATTCTCCTTTTGTTTGAGAATGGAGGGTTAACATTCAAAAGTCTTAGCTTGGATGTTACACTTGTAACAGTTCATAAAGCTTTCAGTAACATCCTCCCAAGTCGTAACATGTTTGAAATCCAAACAGTAGAACCACTGTTAACAGGCATGCTCCAAGGAAAGAGGGAACACAGTAGGGAAGAGTGTCACATCTAATCCCTTAAGAGCCATGGTCGTAGAAAAAGCCTTCAAGTGGAACAGTGGATTATCAATAGGCTTGAACTTGGGAATGTCAGCAGTTGAAAACTTTTCAGGAAGTTTTTCCCTTATGGACAAAGAGGTGACAAGTTGCTCCACATAAGTGAACTCTTTAGAGATCTTTCTCATCTGTTCTTTGATCTTGTCCATTGCATCAGAAATGACACTGTTTTGATTGTCTTGCTCTTCCGTACTGACTCATGTGGTGAGTGTTTGCATCATGTTAGACAACATCTCAATGGTCCTGTTGATGTTCTCAATATCCTCATTAGTAGCCATTGGTTAAAAGTAGACTGGAGACGGATTTTGTGGAGATGATTGTGGTGGTTTTCTTGTACGCCTCTTTAATATAAGAGGTTATTGAGGTATTGACTCAAACCGTGACAATCTACCCTTGCTTCTTGACCAAGTGCTGTGACCTTGAAACAAACACACCTTTAATGACTAGACTTTATCTTGACCCATTCGGAAAAGAAAAACAATTTTTTTTTTTTTAAATTTGCTTTATTTTTTAAAAAAAAAGTATGGAAGGATACCGTCCGAATTACTCCGGGAAAAAAAAACAAAAAAAGACGACACAAAACCACCCTAAAGTACGGTCATGAAATGGTGCACGACTAACGAAAAAGTGTGTGAACTTGACACGACTTGTGAGTGATTAAGTGAGGTTATGGACACGTGTTACTAAATCCACATGGTTCGGAACCACGAAAGGAGGATCGGTGATGATGGTACGAAGTGAGTCAAGGAGTCACATTCACCCGTATTGGCCTCTACTCGATTCTTATGGTGAAAAGTGATTCCTGCGATCTCATAGGCATGCACACAAATATTCAATTTGCTCTAAACTATTATTATGAAAAATTGGTTGAATATAAATGCACCACATAATTCTAAAATATTTGTGATCACTTTATTAAACAACAAGATTAAAAGGGAACCTAAACCGGTTGTCCAAATTATCTAATTAGGTGTGATTTTCTATTACATATTCCCTTTAAACATGCAATATGGTGATCAATAAATATAATAGAATACAACATCAATATTGAAAGCAATTTAATAATAAATCTAACAATATAAAATCGTTAAAAAAATAATAGAAAGAAAAGGAACATAATTCTTACTTTAATTTTGTTTGTTTCCAACTATAAAATAATAAACGAGTTAGTAACTTCAAAGAAAAAATAATAAAGCCATAATTAAATTAAATTAAATTAAATAGAGTTTATTTGGGGCCAAACCCTCAAACAGTTCTACCTTTCACGCCTTGGCTTAAGGTCAAAACCACGTGTAAAGTAAGGACTCCTTAGAGTGCTTGAAGAGGGAATTTTGAAAGAAAAAGGGTAGGCTAATGTTTAGGCTAGAGCATAGAAGAGAGAAAAAGAGAGTTAATTGTTGTCCTGTACATCAAAAATGAGGGGGTATTTATAGAAAAAATGAGTAGAGGGAACACACGGAACCCTAAAAAAATAGAAACCCTAAAAAATAACATCGTGACCCGGTTCCAGGCACTGTTAGGCGGGGGAAAATCCCGTGACACGGTGGAAAACAGTGTAACGCGGGAAATAATTAGGTTATAGGGAACAAAACACGTGAAGAGTTTACACGGAAAAGACACGGAGTTGCCCCGTGTCACAACACAAGCACCATGTCATGGGAAAATACACCGTGGCGTGGCATTAAGCCCCATGACGCGGTGCTTTTTGCTGTGACACGGGAAACTGGGCATCCATTTTCATTTTTGCCCTAATTTTGTTCAGCAATTTTAAGTGCTGATTGATAATTTCAGGCCGTTTCTGATTTATTATTTATTAATTGGGCCAAAATAATAAAATAAATAAAATAAAGAGTTTTGGGCCAAAATAATAAAAAACTTAAAAAAGGTTTGGGCTAAAATTAAAAGTAAACTATGCTTTGACTAAACATCAAGACTGATCCATGGATTATTTAAAAATTGAATTTAATTAAATACAATTTTTAAGCACTCTCGAGATTAAATACTGAACCCAACCAATAATGGCGGTGAAAGATTGTTCATCATCAGGTTTTGTTTTGGGGAGACATTTTTAAGTGTCTACAATTAGGAGTCTCTCTCTCTAGATTATGAGTAGTTTTAGAGAGAGAATGTGAGGGATTTCAATGGTGATTGAGAGATTGATTACATAAGGGTGACAATCGTGTTGAAAATCTTCTCTATGATCAATGAGCATTCATAACTCTATCTCACTTTATTGCTTTGTTAAATTTCATGTTTGTTCGATTTAATTTTGATGCTTGATTCTTGATAGTGTAATTGTTCTTGATATATTGTTGATTCTTGATTTCCATAGTTCTTAGTTGATAAATGATGATTCTTGAATAGTTGTTTGTCTAGGAATTTGGTGAAACTTGTATGATGTATTTAATTATGATTAATTTGGGAATTATGTTGATTGATTGTCGAGATTAAAGTGATTAATGAAGGTTTGCATGTATGTAATTCAATTAGGCCTTGAGAATTATGCTAGATTGCATTGTAATTGTTAATGACACAAACAACTGATTTAGGAATTTCAATTATCGATTGGTTTCGATTGTGATTCTCTTAGTTTGTTATTCATAGTGAACCCTAGCTTAACAATTAGGAGCTAACTCTTTGATTCCAATTGATTGCTCTTGTCATTAGTCTTCACAACCTATGATTGACATGATCTTCCCAAGTTATTGCAATTCCCATGATTACATGTTGATCCCCGTTCCTTGTGTTTTATTTCCTTGGTTACTTGTTTTGTTAGTTGTTAGTATTTTCTCTTTATATTTGGCTTTGACCTTGCTTAGGAACTCAAATCGAAAGCACTTGAACATTATCGTTCCTTCGGGTTCGATCCTTGACTTACCTCTAGACTCGTATTTAGGTTTGTTAAGTGTTTATAAATTTAGTTTGACCGATGGAAGATTAGATAACGACCTTGTTTACCCCTCGTGAAAATGGCGCCGTTGTCGGGGAGCTTTGTCTATGTTTAAGTTTTTTTTTTGCTTAAGTCTATGTCTTTTATATACTTTTCTTTTATTTGAATTTTTCTTGTTTTGAAAAAAAATGGCATATCTCTCGTTTCCTCAATTTGACAATGAGCCTTTTTGTGAATATTTCAATAAACTTGAGAGATTTTTGGACTATAATTGTTGTAGTCTTTGGAAGGCTTGTGAGATTTGTTATTTTGGTTTGAATGAGCAAACTAGGGATGAAGTTGAATGCATACATGAAGGTGAATTTAGAGCATTGTCAATTGATAATGCTTGGGATTTTTATGTTTGGTTTCCTAGGGATGTCTATAATAAGGGTAATCATTTTTCTAATATTGATGTGCAATGTCTTGATTTATCTAATTTTAGCATGATTTCCCCTGATTTCTTACATGATCCCTTAAGTAAACCTATTTTCCCTTTTGTTCATAATAATGAGGTGCATTCTCAAGTTAATGCTAATGGTTTGTTTCAATATTCTTCATTATTTACTATGCCTTCTTGTGATGTGCTTCGTTCCCTTAATGATGAATCTTATGTGTTTGATTGTGCCTCCACTCCCCAATGTGATGTATATGCTCCTGATCTTAATATTGATTATTCCAATCTTTGTTGTACTTCTTCTTCTCTTGTTGAACCTCAACCTTCTACACCTTTTGAATCTCTTATTGCTACTTTTTAATCTCAATTTAGGTGCATTGATCTTGATAATGAGCTTGGGCCTAGTAAGGAGATGATTCTTAATTCTATGAGAGGTTAATTAGGGATGACGAAAAAAGAATGAGGACCTTCCACTACTACAAAAAGCGCGTTTTCTAGACGCTTTTTAGGCCTTTTTCGACCCTTAAAAGCGTCGAAAAATTATTTCTCGACGCTTCTAAAAAGCGTCGAAAATACGTGAGTCGAAAATTTCCCGGTATGGATTCTCGCAGTTTGAAGTTGCTTCCACTATAAGAATCAAAAGCATCAACACCTTCCCACAATAATTTAAATTCATGGATTAGTGGTTGCAAGTACACATCAATATCCATACCGGGACGAAATTTACCAGGAATAATTACAGAAAAAATAAAGGATGATGGTTTCATACAAAGCCATGGTGGTAAATTATAAGGAATGAGGACCACTGGCCATGTACTATAATTTGTGTTCATAAGACGATATGGATTAAAACCATCACTCGCTAGGCCTAATCTAACACTGCGAGGATCAGCGGCAAACTCTGTATATTTTTCATCAAATTTTTTCCAGGCCCCGCCATCAGCAGGGTGTCGTAGAATCTTATCATCCTTACGATTAAAGTGCCATCTCATTTCCTCTGCAGTTTTAGATGACATGTAAAGCCTCTTTAATCTACGGATAAGGGGAAAATACTGCATTACTTTAGCTGCCTCGCCTTTCTTACATGCTTCTTTCCCTTTTTCATTTACATCACCCTCTTTTCCTTTCACATTTTTCCACCTTGATGTCTTGCATATATGACACTCACTTTTATTTGCGAATTCGCCCCAATATAACATTCAATTATTTGGACATGCATGGATTTGCTCATATCCTAACCCTAAATCATTTATTATCTTCATGCCTTCATAATAGGACGATGGAAACTCCTTAATAATGGGAAATGCGTCAATTAGAAGTTCAAGTAATTTATTAAATGACTCTGCAGACCAATGGAACATACACTTTAGGTGAAACAAATGCAATAGAAATGAAAGTTTTGAAAAAGTAGTAAACCCCTCGTAGAGGCCTTTTTCGGAAGCTTCCATGAGATTTTTATACTTTGCCTGTTCTTCATTTGAGAAAGTTGATTGATACTCATCATCTACCTCGCGATAAATGGTAAAGCCCTCATCCATGTCATATGAATTGTCATCTTCAATACTTTGTTCACTAAATGATGGATCTTGAGTTTTGTCGGTTTGTCGCGTATTAACTCTAAAAGCTTCTCTTAGTAACCCGTCCATATCATCTTGACCTACTGCATTTACTTGATCATCACGTAGATCATAGGTCTTACTCCCTTCATCTTTACAATGAAATATCGAATTTCTATAGTTTTTATAAAAACCATAAAATAAAATATGGCCTCCAACTTCTTCTATAGAATTCGTTTTATTTAACTTGCACTTATTACATGGACATTTAGTTTCCCATGTATTTGGTAAAAGAGTCTCTTTAGCAAGTTTCAAGAAGTTCATGCAACCTTTAAAATAACCAGGATCACCTCTTGGTAAATCAATCCAACTAGTATCCATGTCTACAAAGAAGTATATAATTAATTGCTAATTGAAAACAATACAAAAATAAAAGGATCCTAAAACCAATATATAATAAGGACATCACTTTCACCGAGTAAATAGACATCCATCAAAACTTATAATACCAACAAGTTTATCCACTAATATATAATGTAAGTAATTCAAGCCTACAAACTTGTTGAGGGGTGAAAGAAGAAAATTAGAAAGAAACATGCAACAACAAAAAAAAAAAAAAAGTTATACAAGTTTTTCAAGCAATTAGAAGATAGTGTACATGAAACATCCAATTAGGGAAATATAATCAAGCCTACAAAATTGAAATAAGTATATGACATACACTAACCAAGCCAACATCTTTAAAAATGTATTCTACTTTGAGCTATTGTCTAAGGTAGAGTGTACCTTCTCTTGCCGCAAAAGTACAATAAAAGCGTGCGAATCCAAATGTTGAACAAGGCTGGAAAAAAAAGAAAAGGTAGTGTTGGTAAGCTTTTACATTTTGAAGGATGTAAGGAAGCAAGTGTAAATGCATTATAGTCCAAAGAAGCACTTATAGACTCGCATTGTTTATGTTTTATTTATTTATTTATTTTTTATATATATAGGGAAAATCAAGAATATGTTCATAAAGGTCTTCATATAGAATTGTAGATTGGTTAGACACCTAAAAGTCATTAGCCATGTATAAATATATACTTGTCAGATATTATCAATACAATAATAGACCAAATAAGTCAAGTTAATAGTCAACAACTGATTGTCAAACAAAGTCACGTGTATTATGAAATTAACACTAAACATAACACTGACCGGCCCATATTGTCAATCAATTATACTCTATTCAAAATCTTAATTCGATCACATAAGATCATATGATCATTTATAAGCTAAGTAACAAATATTGTATGATAATGTTGTGACATGTAGATATATGGATGCAAATAATGTAATAGTATATGCTCTCATAGATACTTGTTCTTGCATTGCTTCATAAAGATCACGAGTGGAACTATCGTACGTAGGACCAAAAAAAATACATAAAAAGATAATCTTGAAGAGTATGCAAAGTAAAATGTAACAAATGTATAGACTACATAAGTGGTATTCCTAAGCAGAAGCAACTTGTACAAAATAATATATAACAACATAAATTTTCTCTATGTTATCCCAGTTTTAAGCTTAGATTTTGAACCTGTAACTGAAACAGTAGTATGTAACATATCAGTGACACCTTCAACTTATACAGAATTCAAAGAGAAATTACAAAAAACCACCCCCATACGAACCCTCTTCAAGCCAGCACACTTTCAACTTTTCCAAACAATTCAACTCAATCTTCAAAACAAGAAAATGATATCAAAACATAGTCGAAAAATCCCAAACTAAAACCATAGAAAACGCATAAAAAACTTTTTTAAAAAAATACGACAACAAGAACAAGGAAATCTGAAATTTGAAAACAAAATTCACGAAAAAAAACAAAAAAAGAATTTAAATTATCAAATTAAGGGCAAAAAAATTACCTTGCAATAAGAAATCGATTCTTGTTCTACTCCAATTGTAAATCGAACACATGCAAAGAATAATTCCCAAATTAACAAAATTTACCGAATTATGATCAATTAGGGTACCAAAAATTGTGAAGCAAATTGTGAATCAATTACCTGAAATCTCCTAAATTTGTTGAAAATTAACAAGAAAACCCAGAATTTAACACAAAAAAATGATGAATTTTGTAGCTTTGATTATGAGTAGAGACAGCAGTAGCTTTGGTGAATTTGCTCAGTATTTTTTTTTGGCTAAAAATTTTTATCAGTCGATCGTATTTAGTGGGTAGTTTAATTGGGTTTGAGAGTATTTCGTGCCTTTCTATTTTTTTGAGTAAATAATTGGGGGTGATTCTTTAAGCCCGCTATTTTTTTCACTAAATTTTAAAATTGCGGGCAGTAGCTAGGGTGTGAGAAAGTCACGTGTAAGACTCGTGATTTTCTCGACGCTTTTTTTTGTTGAAAAAAACCTTCGACACTAAAAAGTGTCGAGAAAAAGCGGAACTAAATATTGTACGCTGACTCGCATCCAAAGCGTCAAAGCAAAAGTGTCTAAAATATGCGGGTTTTGTAGTAGTGTTCTAGAGAAGGTAAGGAGAAGAAAAGAAGAGTTAGAAAGCCAATATAATTATATTACTTGATGCTTGTTTGTAAAAAATCCCAATTTAATGAGTGTGTTGAGGATGATGATGATGATTTTGAGCAACCAAGAGAGTGTGAGGATCCCATTGGTGAGCATTTAAGTGATGGTGAAGGAGTAGAAAATGAAGAGAGTGTTGATTTTAATAACGTCAACCCTACTTCCCAACTTGATGAGTCTCTTATACATGATTGTGATTCTTCTATCCATGTGTGGGGTCTAGGGGAGTTCCTTCGAAACGTTAGTTTGAGTGTCAAATGAAAACCCATAGCCTTTTGAGTGAGTTCATTAAGAATGCTTCAGGGGAGAGAGATGAGTTTGAAATGAACTTGCATCCATTCATGCATGGCTTTGAGACTTTAGGCTTTAAGGAAGTTAAGGAAGTTGTTGTTCATGATTGTAGTGAAGGGGATTATGTAGTTCCTTATAGAAGTTGCATGTTTGAGGGAGATGATGATCATGAGTGTTCTTCTTTTGAGGATTCTGTGATTGATTTTCATGCTCTTATTGGTGATTTGAGGCATGGTGGTGAGGAAGAGTTTTTTTGTGAGACCATAGCCCCTATTCCCTTTTCTCATGTCCCTTTTTCAAGGAGATTCAAACACATCCCCTACACTCATATATCCCTCCCTTCCTTTGTTAATGAGCCTATTGGGGACCCCCTTGTCTATGATGATTTTAATGTCCCTCATTCGTCTATTGTTGAGGAAAAGGGTGATGTCGCCACCCAAAAATATTTTACTGAGGAGGATTTGCCTTTTTTTTTCCATTCTTTTATTCCCCCTTCTACTTCTTATTTTCTTCTTTTTCCTTTTGATCCCTTTGCTTCTTTCTTTTGGCATCTCCCATCTCACTTGCGTGCAATAATCTTGTTGCACGTTATCATCCCGTCATTTGCCTACTGTTTATCTTACAAAACGTGTAGTAGTGCATTAGACAAGCTCCTGCGATCGTTGCAATATTATTTTTTAGAGCGGTCAAGCTCAGACCTTAAGCAAGCCTTTCTCGGGAAGTAACCCGTGTTTTATTTCTTTCCTTTTCTTTTCTTTAGAGAATAGATTTTCTCTAATGGAAACGTTTGTGTGCCTTTTCTTAGGTACATGACTTGAAATACTTTGGTGCTTCGATTTGGATAAAGAGTCAAGGAAGGGTTGACTCCTATTTTTGCTAGCACATGGAAAACAAGTTTCAATTCTTGAGGACATTAGCTTTGAAAGGTTTAATTAGGTCATTTACGGGTATTTACAACCACCTCAAATCCAGTAATATATATCCTTGCTCTCTCTCTCTAATGGTTGATGCCTTATTGGACATGTGTTGGTATTGTTGGATTGATCTCTTTATTTTCCCCTCTCGTGGAATATTTTATATATGTTTAAGCATGTTGTCTCATTCAAGCTTGGGGGAGGGTATTTTAATATGTATGGTGGGATTTTGATTCATATATGCCATGCACATTTGTATATGCATTTCCATGTTCTTTATTTTTAAAAATCCCAAAAAGAATTTTGTTTCTATCAAGGCAAATTTGCAATATGTTTTTGTTTTGTTCTAGCTTTGGACATAGTACTTTTGGACTTGTATAGTTTAATACTTTTCTTTTTAAATGGTAACGGTGTTCATGGTTTAAGAGTATGCTTTGTTGATTCTATGATAAAGCATGCTAAGATAGTTGGTTTGAACTAGTGGGACCATGAAACCGGATTGTACTTGTTTATGGCATGTTGGTAGTTTCTTCCTATAATCGAATTGGGACCAATAGTGAGTTTTTGCTACATCCATGTGAGTTTCATTATTTTTCAACCTTTCAACATATATTTGCATGAGCGGCATGGATCCTTGACAATTGCAGACCTATTCTAGAATCTTGACTCATAATTCTCAAACACGAAACCGAGCTGCCATCTACGGAGGACAAAGGCGTCTTTTCGGGGTGGTAATTTTTTCTTTTATAGGATAGTTTTCATATATTTTTCTTTGGGTTTACATTTGCTTACTTGCTAACCATTTGAGCCTTTTCCCTTCTTTTCATGCCACATCTTTAGATCTTGAGCCTTTTGTTTTATTTTCATTTCCATTTTTGGTTTTTGTGAAGCAATTGATCATTATTGTTGGAGTTTGTGGTGGAGGTATTTGGATATTTGGTTCTCTTGAAAGCAAATTTATGTTGTGATTTTTTTGTAAATAATGGCAAATGAATAAATGAAAAAAGCCGTCAAAAGTTAATAAAGGCAAGGACAAAGCAAGGGCAAAGTTGAAAAAGTCGTCTAAAGTTAAAAGAGGCGAGGACAAAGCACTAAAAAAGAAAAAAAAAGTGAACAATTAAAAAATGTAAATATATTTTGATGTGATTATCCTTCTCCTTATTTAGAGAATTGAGGACAATGCTCCATTTAAGCTTCGGGGGGAGCGTTCTCACGCTTTTTGTGTATACGTTTATGAGTATAGCTTTGAATAAGCTTGGGGGTGTTGGTCTTTTTTTGTTTGGTGATACTTGATTATGGTGTTGAGGATTGATCACCCTTTTCTTCACTAATTAGGAATACCACCAAATTTTAAATTTTAAGCCTACCCTCAACCTTTTTCCCTTACATTACAACCTTTGCGAAAGCCCTTTTGACCTAGAGGTTTAGTCACATATCGGGGAAAGCATTATGAGTTAAATCCTAAGGAAAGGAGATGTATAGTCAAGACGTCGAGTAGCCCAAAATTATCTCTTTTTTCCGGTTCCTTCGTGGAACTTTTGAGATGCTCAATAAGGAAAGATATGAGACTAGTAGGGAGAACGCGGTAAGACCGTTTGGGATGAAAGTGGATTGCGAAAACTAGTTCCTAGTCTTAGCATATTTATGTTTCAATAAACCTTGGGTATCTTAGAACGTGCACTCCCTTACTTGTTTAGAAAGATTTGCATTCATTTGTGCTTGTACATTTGGAAAAGTCCTTTCATGAACATGTGTTTGCTTTTCTTTTGTTTTGATTTCCCTCTCATGATTGCCTTGTTTGTATTATTACGATAGTTATAGGTTAATCACTTAGGAAACCTTTACAAGAGCATCCCTCAACCTCTAGGGCAATCTAGGGGTTCAAATGACTTGTCTTTAGTTGCTAAAATTGACCGTGATTCCTACGAAAGTGAGTAAGTTTATATTCCCATCCTCTCTAGTTTTCTTGTTTCCTTCTTTGCTTGAATAATTTCATAATTTTTTCCTTAGGCTGGATTTTGTTTTGCTCGAGGACGAGAAATAGTTTACCTTGGGGGAATTTGATGCGTGCCATTTATGACACTCTTAGGCTAGGTTTTTTTTTTCATATTTTTATGCTCGATTTTAGTCTTTTATGCCACGTTTTTAGGGAATAATGCTTGATTTGCGTGTCTGCTTGTAAGTTTAGAGAAATGTGTGCTTTTATTGGTTTTTGTATTATTTTATTCATTTCTCGGCTGTTCCTCTCACTTCTCCGTTTATTTGACTTGTTTTCTAAGTGTGTCTAGTTTCCCGGATTTAACCATCAAAGAGGGAGCTATAGCGCATTCAAGGAATTTGACAGAACCGACTTCGAGAAGCCAAATATACAAGTCAAGCAACCAAGAAAGCTCCGCACGCACCAAGAAGCTACCCCGAGCAAGTTTCCTGAGCATCCATGCACATCAGCACAGCTGAGCACTCGAGCAGCCAACGCACCCAGCACCCGAGCCAACCGCCACGGGCTCGAGCCCTGCAGCCGCGGGCGCGGACTAGTTGCACCAAAACCACCTATTTTGAGCAGTAACTAGCCGCTATCTGTCCACGGACACCACCTTAGGCTGCTATATTCTAGCTTTTCTTCTCCGCGGCCCCGGCCGATTTTTCTGCGGGCACGACTTTCTGGGTTTTATTCGCGATTTAACTTATTTTCTCAGTTTGTATATATATTGTAAAGCCTTCTTTATTTTTCATACATGAAATTATTTTTATTAGAATAGTTTCTCTATCCTCTAAAGAGGATTAAGGTAGATTAGGAGTCTCTCTCTCTAGATTATGAGTAGTTTTAGAGAGAGAAAGTGAGGGATTTCAATGGTGATTGAGAGATTGAAGATATAAGGGACCCAATTGTGTTGAAGATCTTCTCTATTATCAATGAGCATTCTTAACTCTATCTCACCTTTTTGCTTTGTTAAATTTTTATTTGGTTGGTTTAATTTTGATTTTTTATTCTTGATAGTGTAATTGTTCATGATATATTATTGATTCTTGATTTCCATAGTTCTTAGTTGATAGATGATGATTCTTGAATAGTTGTTTGGCTAGGAATTGGTTGAAACTTGTATGATTGATTAATTGTGATTAATTTGGGAATTGGGTTGATTGATTGTTGAGATTAAATTTATTAATGAAGGTTTGCATGTGTGTAATTCAATTAGGCCTTGAGAATTATGCTAGATTGCATTATAATTGCTAATGACACGAACAATTGATTTAGGAAATGCAATTATCGATTAGTTTTGATTGTGATTCTCTTAGTTTGTTATTCATAGTGAACCTTAGCTTAACAATTAGGAGATAGCTCTTTGATTCCAATTGATTGCTCTTATCATTAGTCTTCACAACCTTTGGTTGACATGATCTTCCCAAGTTATTGCAATTGACATAATTACCTGTTGATCCCCGTTCCTAGTGTTTTATTTCCTTGGTTACTTGTTTTGTTAGTTGTTAGTATTCTCTCTTTATCTCTGGCTTCAACCTAGCTTAGGCACCCAAATCAAAAGCACTTGAACATTACCGTTCCTTTTGGATCGACCCTTGACTTGCCTCTAAATTTGTATATAAGTTTGTTAAGTGTTTATAATTTAGTTTGACCGAGGGAAGATTAGATAACGTCTTAATTTTCCCCTTCTCATAACATCGAAATCTAACTTGATTGAGATTGGGAAGTGTTTTTCCTTAGGCGATACCAATAGGACTCCTATGCCATGTCCTTTCTGGTTTAAGGGTTTGTCAAAGTATAATATCCAAGTATAAACTTCTATGGCCATTAAGTCTTCGTCCGAAAAATCATTTTTATGCATTGGCGTTGAATCTTCAACCGGAAAATTTGCTAAAAAGTCTTAAACAACTGATTCTTTGATGGCCTTGTAAGGCATGAACCTCATATCAAATTGAGCTAAGTTGACTATCCATTTAGATATTCGTCCGTTGTGTGTGGATTTCTCAAATAGATACTAAAGAGGATCCATTTGAGATACCATGTATACCGTATGGACGAGCACATAATGTCTTAGCTTGGTTGTGGCCCACACGAGTGCGAGGCATAATAATTTAAGTGGTGTGTAACGTATTTCATACTCGAACATTTTCTTACTTAGGTAGTAGATGGAGTATTCATTACCTTCTACCTCTTATGCAAGAATAGCTCCCATTGTTTCCCAAGTGATTGTAAGGCATATGCGTAGAAGGATGCCTGAAAGGGCTAGTGCTAATACGGGAGGATTAGTGAGATTAGTTTTGATCTTATCAAAGGCTTTTTGTAATTCTTCGTCCCATGTTAGAGTCACATTTTTTTTAGCTTTTTGAACATTGGTTGATGTATCGTGGTGAGTTTAGATATGAAACTACTTACATATTGCAACCGGCCAATAAATCCTCAAATCTTTTTCTCAGTCTTGGGCGGTGGCATTGACATGATTGCTATGATCTTGGTGGTATATATCTCTATTCCTCTAGAGATAATGAAATAGAATAAAAGTTTTCCCGAGGTAACTCCGAATGCACATTTGGTCGGGTTTAGCCTCATGTTGTATTTTCTTAATCTTTCGAAAAACTTTTTACAGCCTATTTGATGTCTAGGGCGATCTTTCAACTACACGATCATATCATCTAGCTACATATACCTCGACTTCTTTATGCATCATGTCATGGAGTAAGGCAATCGCTGCTCTTTGGTAAGTGGTACCCGCGTTTTTTAACCTGAATGGCATCATCGTGTAACATAAGTGCCCCAAGGTTTTATGAAAGTTGTCTTTTCAATGTCTTCCTTGGCCATGAGGATTTGGTTATAACCCACGTACCCATCCATAAATGAGGTAAGAGCATGATTAGCTGTATTATCTACTAGAATATCGATATGCGGTAAAGGGAAGGCGTCCTTTGGACTTGCCTTATTTAGATCTCTGAATTCCACACTTATTCTTACCCTACCATCTTTCTTATGAACTGGTACCACGTTGACGACTCACTCTGGGTATTTGGATACCTTGATAAAATCTATGGTTATTTGCTTTTGAGCTTCTTCTTATATCTTAAAAGCTACGTTAGGGTTTTATTCGAGGTATCTTTTGTTTTATAGGTTTAATTCCTTGAATTAGTGGTATAGTGTATTGAGCGATTTCTCTATATATTTCTGGCATATCCTCGTATGACCAGGCGAAAACATCAATGTATATGTTTAGTAGATTAATTAAATCAGTTCTTTCTTCTTGATTAAGAGTTGAACTAATTTTAAAATCTCTTTTAATAGTTGGATCTTTTGAGATGTTAACAATCTTGATTTCTTCAATTATCGGTGTTTTATTCTCAAGTGTTTCCATTGCTTTATATATTTCTTTGTCATTTTCATTGTGATTAAAGCAATGCTCGTCATCATGGGTAAAGGAATGATACGAGGAGTAAGAAGAAGAAGGCATATTATTAATCTCTGAAATCATTACATCAAAAATAGAGACGTCCGTTAGGATATGACTACAGTAGAGAATATTTCAAGCATCACACTTGAGCCCCACTGTGATCATACACCTAAGTATGGTGGCGTCCAAAGGGAAGGAATCTAGAGCAAAAGAGTCGCCAACAAGTTTTAGGAACTTGTAAACCATTCACAGGGTGAAGGTTACACCCCTTCATAATCCATGAGATTTCTAACTCCATAGTGGTTTGGAACCATGATTGGATATTCGGGGATGAAGGTACAACTCCAACCTAAAAGAGATTAAACCTACCCTACAAATAGGCCTCTACTTTATTCTTCTCATATTCATGCGCGTTTTCTGACTAACATACAATTAATATATCAACCCTAAAACCTATTTAATCTATGTTAGTTGAATATTAATGCACAAACAAATCTATTATTGGCAAACACTTGAATTAAATCACATTAGCCTAAAAAAATTACTAATTATCTATTAAGCATGATTACAATTACAAATTCCCTTTAATCTTTCAAGAGAGGGATGTAGGACTATATAGGTACTACGCAGCGGAAATAACATGAATCGTATTCATAAAGCACCTAAACAAAGATTCACATGCATAACAAACAAGACATATAATCATACCTTTGATGCGTGAATTCCACGAAGCTATTCGACAGGCAAATCAGGGAGAGAATAGACCCCCAAGCGTTGTTCCTCTACTTAGTCCACGAGATTCAAACGAGTTGTCCACCAATACTAGATTGGTTGAGTGATTGAGGAAAACCGCGATAACCACCTTTTCGGGACAAGGACCGACCACCACGAATTACCACCACCACCACCACGAGCCACCACAGGAGGCGCTAGGATGGAGATAGCCGAGAGAGAGAGGAGAAGAGAGTTTCAGAAGGGCTACGTCTCGTGTTTGCTGATTAGGGTTTGATTACACTAATCAGTTAAGTGCATACATTTAAACCCAAGGCACCTAGTCTTTTTATAATCCTATTATAACTACACTAGGGTTAGGAAACCCAAAACTCTCTTATCCTTTCCATATGGCCGGCCACTTTAGGGGATGCGGCTCATGATGGGCCTCATCCTCTCATGCGGCTCATGTGTGACCTTATACTATCCGTCCAATTGGGCTTTGGGATATTTTACCTGTACAAAGATCGCTAGCTATGATAAAACAACGACCTAAATGTACGAACTTAATTATCTCCATAATTTGATCCATTTATATATCTAGTAATTGCACACGACGAAAACATAACTCCTTCAATCTCCCACTTGTCTGAGACAAGTGTGAAAAATTCAAATTCCTTAAGTCAATATATGTGTCAATTTTATTATATGATTGCATCACATGTCGAGATCATATTAATCTACAAATCGCTTCTTGAAATCCGAGTTAGAATTACAAAATAAAATGATTACTGTGTAATGCATTTGAACGCGGCCACATATTTTTTGAATTCTCCCTCTTCAAACAGCCATGACACATTTCCTAATTTAATAGGTAGACTCTATCCAATCTTGTGGTATCAAACATCCCACTCAACTTTTGACATAACCAGGAAACACCCTTTATAATCTACAGTTACGGCTAGACGTTTGAGTGTACCACAGTCACAACATCCATTGAATGAAATCATTGTTCCACTCATGTCAAAGGAATCCACTAATATTCGGAAGCTCTATACTTGAACTTCAAAGTAGGTCATTATTAGTTCGATCATGCATCATTCATGCATATCCAAGTGATTGACCGAGCATCACTATGCCCCTATAGCCCATGAAAGTGCGCTATCTAATCAATCTTACATGCTAGTTTATTTATTGAAATCTATTATGTCCTTTTTAATGATCTCGAACTAGGAACTTAAATAATATATGAATTTAATTCACATGTGGGGTTTCAATTCACCAGGTCATCAACCTGATGATCACATCAATTTTTACTTATTTTGGACATTTTATTTAATTTCCTAAACCATAATTAAATAAGAGAAATAATAATTTCTATTTTAAACATAATTCAATAAATTAATGCATTTCTCACGTAATATGTTTTCTCAAAACATATACAACTTAAATTACATAACATGCTTCAATCCTAAGACTTTAATATGACTCTCATACCTTAGTCCATGGAAGAGGTTTAGTGATTTATGACTCATACTAAAACATTGCAGAACATCACCTTCCGCTGGTCAATGATCTCATAACTGAGGTGATATCTCATATCTATTAGTTTCGATTTGTGATGTGACCCTGGCTCCTTTGTTCTTGGGCAAAGGTGACCTCTTAGTCACATGACATTTTAATTCGAACTTCCTCTCTAACTATCTTACTATAGTTTGATACACATATTCTGACATTAAGTATGCAACGGTGCTCTGCTTTGACCTCTTCAAGCTCACTGTCTTTCTCCATCCAGACAAAAATAAGCATTTAGATCACCATCTAGAATCATCTTGCATGTTTGGAAAACTTTCATTCGTGTAACCTTTTGATAACTTGCTTAAATTACCTTTTAACACAATAGCTAGAAGAATTCCTTTTAGTGATTCTCAAGTACTCATGGATTTGTTCTTGGTAACTCTCCGTATGCTTATTCTGTATTTGCTTGAAACTTGTCACAAGTCATATGTAACAACTTGCTTTGTACAATGCATGGCACATATAATGAATCCTTTTGTAAAAGCATGAGGTATACAACATTTACAACTCAACTCTATTAGTTTTTAAAGGCACTGAGTTTTACTGAGCGTGGTTCCATGAGACATGGGACGACATCCTATCTTAGAATCTTACATCTTGAACTTGTCAAGAACCTCATCAAGATAAGTCTCTTGATTAGGTCAAATCATTCTTCAAGATTCACTTTGTGGATTTTGATTTCCAATATGTACTCAACATCTCATAAGTTTCTCATATAGAAACAATCTTTCTAACCAATGCTTGACTTATTCAAGCATTGATATATCATTTCATATGGACTGTATGTCAACTACATACTAGACTAAGAAAATCAATTACTCCCACTAAAATTCTTATTTCTACAAGATTCCCTTTTCGTTCTACTAAGGAAATCAAACTGGTTGATTGCCTAATAAAAACGAATGTTCCAACTGCCTGATGCTTACTTCAATCCATAAATGAATTTATGAAGTTTGCAAAACTTTCTAGGAATTTCTTAATTTCAAAACTCTTAGGTTGTATCATATACATGTTCACCATCAAGAACATTTAAGAAGGTGATTTTGATATCCATAACTAGAATAATCTTAATAGGCTTACCCAACTAATAGGTTTAACCCTATTTGTAAGACTATTATGGACTAACACATCTTTACAAACATGCAGTCCGTACTGGATTTGAGTTGGCACTTATCTAAATCTTGCTTGTAGGACATGGATGCTAAACGTTCTAATAAGAAAATTTTAGAGTCCACCTTTTCTCAGAATTTCAACAAACTATTTGTTTTGATCCCAAGTAACCTACAATAAGTATGAGAAACAATAGAACTATTTTCTTCATCTCTTTGAAGCCTTTCATTCAAGTGGGACGATAGAAGCCTCGCTACTGGAATTAGCTTACTTCAACACATGGTTTATCAAATTAGCTGATTTCATATGCCTTCATCTCTGAGGTAGTGTTATCCACATCCATTTTTTGCTCGTCTGGAATCTCATTGAGATCAAACTTTACTCCCACTTGGCTTTGTAGGAAGAGATTTCTTTCTATAAAGACACTATCGCGAGTAACAAACACTTTGTTTCTAACCGATTGTAGGAATAATACCTCTTAGTTTCAATGGAAAACCCATGAAGAGCTATTTTTCTTATTTAGGGTGCATTATGTCATCTTTGTAAACATTTTACATTGATTTCATAACCCTTAATCATGTTTAGAAAAGATAACTTTTGGAACATTTCCAAATCATAACTCTTATGACATCTTTTCTACTTCTTTGGTTAAGTTTCCTGTTTAGTATGTTCGCAATTGTTGTTGTAATGTATATCCTCAAAACAATATTTGTAAATCATTAAATCTTGGATCGAAAAATGGCAAGCAAAGTTTGATTCCTTCTTCATAAACATACACTTTAGTTGTAATGTTTCTAGATTGTGAATTAATTCAACAATTCCCTTTAGATGTTCATTCCATTTGAGTTAAATATTTATCACAACAATCATATTGTGGTGTTAAATTATTTATCTCAAACTGATTTTACATTTCATTTTGGAATTTTAAAAATTTCAATGTTTCCAAGTTGTACTTCATTAAGTAATTATTGATATATTTACTTAAATTGTTAGTAAAATCAATGAAGTAGTTAAATCTCTTTGCTAACTCTTGAACTTATTGGTTCACATACATCATATGTATGATTTCCAAAAGGTCATTTTAGTTTCTTTTACCCTTTCTACTAAAAGGCAACATTGTGATTTTATCTTTATCAAGCGTGACTTCTATTTCTCAAGTGATTCATAATCATATAAGAATAAGAGTCAATTCATAACTTTGGATGTGCAAATGGTTAATGTGACCTGCCCTTACTTGTTAAAAGTAAGTGTACTTTGAATCATCTAAAATTTACTTCTAGGATCTACTTATGTTAATGTCATAAAACAAAATTAACTCATATCTTGAAAAATGAAAACAATTTATTACCTTGGTCATGGATCAACACTTGTCCAAGCCAAGCTAGAAACCCACTTCCAATCCTTGAGACTTAATCCTTGTCATGTTAGTGCTTAATCTAGGGATTACTTATGTTGTGACTTTGAAAGAAGACAATGTTAAGTTCCTATTCTATCTTCCATGTGTGCTCATGATTTATCCTTGTTATTGATTCCTTTGTTTTGGTTGGTGTTAAATCCCATTTCCCCTAGCGTACCTTTATATATTAATTAACCAATCAAAACCCAATTTGTGACGGAATTAGCTTACAACTGTTTCATATTCTTGTTGTTCTTTACCCATTCCCTGTGGATACAATCCTTTACTTACCCTAGACTTGTCTTAGGTTGGTTTAGGTAGAAATATTGTTTGGTTTTATGGTGATTGTACAACAACCGATTATTCCTATACAATGATCCCCTACACATTTCCTCCATAAATACCCCCTCCTCTCTATAGTTCGGGGCACCAAAAATCATTATCTCTCCCTCTACACCAACAATCATTCTCTTCTCTCTTTTTCTCTTGCTTTAGCCTAAACCTTAGCCCCTGTATTATTCTATAATACTTCCCCTAAGCACTCCAAGGAGTCCATACAACACTCGATGTTCCGTCTTTAAATCAAGGAGTGAAAAGTATAATTAAGTGAGGATTTGGACCAAATCAACTCCGCTTTTAATTTAATTTTGATTTAATCTATATTTTTTATTGAAGTAACTAATAATTGAATGGAATGATGTCCATCAAACAAGTGTATTATTCTGATAATGGGTTAAAAATTATTAGAAAGCTAATATATACTCTGTAAGGTCAGGTGATCAGAATGCCTAGGTGGAGGCCGCTTCCGATCAGTAATATTTATTCATAATTAATATTACAACTTAATCTTTACTGAACCCTTCGGGTCACAACCTTCAAAGTAAACGAACCGACTCGACAAATTAATTCGGAAGAAATTAATTCGTCGTCCGACTATTAAATATTTAGACGTCGGTAATTCGAGCTTAGAGCGTCGAAACCGAGCGTCGGAAGTTGAGTCAAAAATAGTAAATGACGAGATGCTTAATATAATAATAAATCGACAATATTCCCAAAATACCCCTAGCATCGAAGTGCCCCGAGCATCTGAATGCTAGGGGCAAAATATGCTAGCATAAGGGGCTAGCATGCGCTCCAATCCGAGCCAAGCATGGTTGGCTGGTGCGTGCTAGCGCACCATAGCTAGCAGCAACTAGTATCCGCAAGCAACGCATGCTAGCAGCCGCAAGAATTGCATGCTAGCAGCAGCTAGCAGCCACGAGCACAAGCAAGGAAACAATCCACACTTAGAGTGCGTGGCTTGCTAGCCACAGCAGCAGCCCGCATCTCCAAGTGCGGGGCTTGGCTTCGGTTGGGCTACGGGGGGCCCTATGGGGCGGGTAGTAGGGCCGAAGCATATGGGAGCATATGGGAAGCAAGTGGGGTGAGGGACATGTGGCACAAGGAGAGTATTGAGTGGGGAGCAAGTATGGTCCCCTACTCTCCAAGTGGTCCTCACCACCCTTTACATGTAATAGTGCCACTTGTAGATTTATTATTAGTTTGAATATTTTTTTTAATTTAAATTTAAATTTTGAATAAATTGTGGAATTTCATGATCCCACATTGATGGGATAGAAATTCCCACTCTCCCTCTTGCTTATAAATACCCATCATGGGTTTTTGGGAAGACTGCTTGAGTAGGAGTTCTATAGAGCATTGCATTAGCAAAAACTCTTAAACCCATATAATACTCGGGTTTTGGTCGGACCTCTCTAACCTCGAAGTAGCGGACCTAAAAAAAGCTAGTAGTTTTTGTGGGTGGATTTCCGTAGGAGGCTCACGTATTTTCGGAGCTCGAGCTTTCAAGTAAGAGCCCGACTTTGATGGCGAAGCACTCTTCAAAGGTAAATTCCGATTTTACCCTTTTGTGATTATGTGTTATGCTTTATGGTTTTATTAATTGCGAGTGGTTCCTTGGGTCAGGGTTGTTTCCGCGGTAAGTCGGACTCACCAAACCCCAACATCGGTATCGGAGCCCTGCTCGTTTATTTTTAATTATCATATTTTTTCAAGGTATTTTTTATGGCTTAATTTTTCTGGTTTGAGTTGCTAATTAGATTAGTAGCTCGTATTATTTATTTTAACCTCGTATTGGAGCTGACTTCAGCTTCCGAACCCAAATTTCGTCCCAAAAATAGTGAATTTGGGTGGAAAAGGTGTATTGGAAATGGTTTTATCCTTTTAGGACTCGGTTTTTAGCAAAAAAAAAAAAAAAAAACAGAAATGCATTTTTCAAGGGTTTATTTCGTTTTTAAGAAAAATTTTAAGTCTTTCTAACCTTGAAAATTAATTGCATATTTATGGTTGTTATGTAATTGGTTCAATACATATTTTATATTCAATTTCAAACCACTTTAGGCATGATTAGTTGGTGGTAATTTGTGTTTGAAAGCTTGGTTTTATTTTTCACATAATTGCAAATTAATTGCATTCAGTGTGAGAACTTTGTATTTTGAGGCATCTAAAGTGCTAAAGATTCAATCTTTAATTATGTTAAGTGATTGAAACTTTAAAAGCTACTAAATTTCATGAATTTTATGTTGAACTTTGTTGTTTTAATCATTTTTGGTTGATTGGAAACATAAAGTTTCAAACTTTAGGATAAAAATTTGTTTATCTTCATATTGGAAGATATAATTTTTCAAGGATTCACAAATGTTAGTGGTTGGATTTTTCATTTGAACATTAAACTTCATATTTTTCCAACTCCCTCTTACTTTGTCAAAAATCTAAAGATTAATTTAGATTGATTAAATTTATAATGAAAAAATGCCTTATTTATTTTGTTGCACCAAGTTAAACCAATTTAATTAATGAATGGTTCTTAGGAATTATTTTGGTTAGATGCACTTTGAAAATTTTATTTTAAGTTAGACTTGTTTACATTTTCAATTTTGCTCATTGAATTAGTTCTAAAATAAATTTAGAATTAATTATAAAGTCACGCAAAATTTGGGATCAAATCCTGAGGCTATGGCATGCAAAATCAAGGCGGAAGCACCGTTGGCTAGCCGAGCTGCATAGCATCCAGCATGTGGCTACTAAGGGGCTGCCATATTGTAACGTGCAGCCACTGCCGTGGCTTGTGCATACACCCGCAAGCAGCAGCGTCACAGCAGCAGCAACACGCTGCCATGGCTTGGTGCGTGCGTGCGTGTTGTGGTGCGTGCTGTGAGGGATGTTGTGGTGCGAGTGATGGTGCACGTCCATCGTGTTTTTTTTTGTACTTAGTGCATCTGTCATGTGCCGGGGCTATGTCATGGTAAATGCGGCATGATGCACATGTATTTTGGAAATTATTTTGCAATTTTTGCCGTTTTAGTTATTTTAATTAATTTTGTTTATTTTAATTAAAATTTTGGAGGCTAGGCCTCGGTTTTGAGCGGCATAGGCAAAATTTAATTTGACAAGTTTGGGTTCTACCAGCTTAATTAATTGGATTAGTTAAGATGGAAGCGGAATTTAGTGGGAGCTTCAAGTATTAATTACGTCAATTACATAATCGGTTAAACAACTTTGACTAGTTTTAATTAGGTGAGTTAATTGGATTAACAACCTAGATTAGTTACTAGTGCGCGCGTTTGTTGAATGCATTATTACTTGTTTGTTGTTGTAAAATGCATGGGCCATTCACAAATAGTGAATGGATGAATGGTATATATATTCTTTCATAGGTTTTAGGAAATGACAAATAGTGGGACCCGATTAGGATAGAAAATACGGACTACGTGCCGTGATGTATTTTTGAAAATCTAAATACGGTCTACGCACCGTTGAGTATATTTGTACCTTATTATTTAGATTAGTCCTAATCGTAGACACTAGTATTTGAATAGTTTTGTTAAGTCTTGAAGACGGAGTTTCTTGGAAGACGAAGCCTTGAAATTGCAAGTGAAGACCTTTTGAATACTTGAAGATTTCAAGGGCTCATGCTAGTTGCCAATATGCATGTTATACTTAAGCTTTATATTTATGTTAGTGCTTATATATGAATGATTTGTTAGATGCATGTTTAGGCTTTCTTTATGTTGCGATGATTAATTAAGTTCACTTAAATCAACCAACATAGAAAACCTGGGTTCCTAATAATATTGAGTTAAACTTGCCTTTCCAAAACAATACTTGCACACCGAATGACTGTAATGGTGGGCTATACCAAAGCGAGGCACCATTACTACTTTGAGCAACGTAAGGCATACCGGGTGTGCATGATGGTTTTGGTTAAACTCATCGGTATGAGTGAAGAGTCCTCACATGCCGTGGCAAAAGAGATACATCATCAAAATGCATTGGATGAGACGATTATCTAACCAAGAATGGCTCGGATCCATAGGAAGGTAATTCTTAACTTGGTATAACAAGTGTTAAGACAATCCAAAGCATGCCTAAAATACTTGTTGATCCCTTGGATCTTGGAATCACCTTATTTTCACAATATGGGGACAATTTTATGTGTAAATAAGACGTTAAATAATTATTGAAATATGCATGAATTAAATTCAATCTTATTTAAGTATTTTTTGAATGGTTTTTCATTTCAAATTCTTTTAATTGTGGAATCATGTCTCCGAACAACTCAAACAACAAGTTTTTATTACGCTCAATTCTCGATAAGAAGAAGTTGAGTGGGACCAATTTTCTTTATTGGCAAAGGAATTTGCGCATCGTTCTTATGCAAGAACAGAAAGAGTATGTCCTTGATGAGGAAATGCCCGAGGCTCCCAATGAGGAGGTGACTCAAGCTGCCCTTAACCGATGACAAGTAACCGATAAGGATGTCAAGTGTGTTATGCTAGCCACTATGTCCTCTGAGCTTCAAAAAACCTTCTTTGAGAAGGAATCGGCCTATGAGATCATATATGAGTTACAGAATATGTTTCAAGAGCAGGCTCGAACTTAAAGCTCAAGAAAGGAGAGCCAGTCAGCCCACATCTGCTGAAAATGATCGGATTTTTTAGAACATGGGAAGGCTTGATGCGGGGTACTCAACTGAAAATGCTATTGACATCATTCTCCATTCAAAAGGCTATGACCCGTTCAAGATGAACTACAATATGCATAGCATGGAGAAAACCCTCACTAAGCTTCATGGGATGTTGAAGCAAGCTGAGCAGACAATTAAAGATGAGGGAAATCATGATATGCTTATGATCAAGAAGGGGAAGCCATTCAAACGGGCAGGCAAAAAGAAGAAGGGCTTTAAGGGGAAAGGAAAGAAGAACTTTCCGCCTAAGCCCAAAGCTACCAAAGAAAACAAAGAGAGGAAGGTAGCATCTTCTGAGTCTGATTCTGAATGCTTCTATTGTAAGAAGAAGGGACATTAGAAGAGAGATTGTCTCAATATATCAAGTATTTATGTTATAGACTTTCACTTCACTAGCTCAGTTTCATGGGTATTAGATATCGGATGTGGCACACACCTTTGTTCCAATTCTCGGGCACTAAGGAACACTAGGAGGCTAGCGAAGGGAGAGATTGAGCTCCGGGTTTGAAATTGAGCAAGGATTGGTGCTATATCCGTAGGATCTCTTAGTTTGTCTTTGCCCATGGGGCTAGTTTTAGACTTTACAATGCAATGTTTATTGTGTTCCCAACATTACAAAAAACATTATTTCAATTTTGGCGTTTGACGCCGAAGGTTTTGAATTTTGAGTGAAAGACCAATCATGTTCATTTTATCTCGATAATGTTTTATATGGTACGGCACATTCTTAAAATGGTCTTTATGTGCTATGTTTAGACAAAGATATCTATGACGTCAATAATCCCACTAAGAAAGCTAAGACTACATAATCTAGTCAAACCTACTTATGGAATTGCCGCCTTGGCCACATTAACATCAAACGCATCAAGAAACTTCTACAAGAAGGCGTTCTAGACTCATTTGATTTAGAATCATTTGAAAATTACGAAGGATGTTTACTAGAAAAGATGATAAAGCAACCATTCTCCAAGTTAGGAGAAAGGGTCGGTGACTTATAGGGCCTAATACACACCGATGTGTGTGGGCCAATGAGTACACCCGCAAGAAATGGTTATCGGTATTTCATAACCTTCATGGACGACTATAGTAGATATGGCTATGTCTATCTAATGTCACTCAAATCTGAATCGTTTGATAAATTCAAAGAATTTCAGAGTGAAGTTGAAAATCAGCTTGGCAAGAAAATCAAAGCACTTCAATTGGATCGAGGTGGCGAATATTTGAGCAAAGAATTCGATGACCATCTGAAATAACATGGGATACTTTCCGAAATAACACCTCTGGGAACTCCTCAACGAAACGGAGTATCCGAAAGGAGAAATCAAACCTTGTTAGACCTGGTACGATCAACTATGGGTCTTAGTGAACTTCAAATCTCTTTCTGGGGACATGCACTTTTAACTTCGGCACTTACGCTGAATCATGCTCTGTCAAAAGCTGTAAAAAAGACTTCATATGAATTATGGACGAAGAAACCTCCTAGGTTTACTTTTCTAAAGATTTGGAGATGCAAAGCATATATCAAGAGACTCATGTCTGACAAACTTCATCCAAAAACTGACAAGGTTTTCTATATGGGGGTATACAAAAGAAACCAAGGGGTATTACTTCTACCACAAATCCGAGCACAAAGTGTTTATTGCTCGTGATGGTGTCATTTTGGATAAGGAGCATCTTTCCAAAATGACAAGTGGGAGGAAAATCGAACTCGATGAAGTTCGAGAGGACGAGCAACAAGGACAAATTGACAATCAAAGTGCTCAAGAAGAATCTGTTGACATTGGTCAAAGTCAAATATGCAAAGTCAAACCGACAACGCAAATGCTCAGTCCATTACACAACATAGGTCTCAGAGGCCGAGATCTCAACCTGATAGATATCTCGGATTGTTTTTAACCAAGAATCAAGACATCCTAATCATGGATGGAGATGAGCCGGCAACCTACAAGCAAGCTATGACGAGCCCCGACTCTGCAAAATGGCAAGAGGCCATGAAATCCAAAATGGACTCCATGTTTGAAAATCAAGTATGGGACTTGGTTGATTTACCCGAAAGTTACACACCTATCTGATGTAAATGGATTTTCAAGTTGAAAACCAACAAAGATGGAAATGTATTCATTTACAAAGCTAGACTGGTAGCAAAAGGTTACAGACAAGTTCATGGTATTGATTACAATGAAATCTTTTCTCTAGTTGCAATGCTTAACTCCGTTCGGATTCTTCTAGCGATTGCTGCATATTACAATTATGAAATATGGAAGATGGATGTAAAAACCGCCTTCCTCAATGGAATATTGGAAGAAACTGTGTACATGACATAGCCTGAAGGTTTTGTCGACCAAAACAATGCTAGAAAGGTATGCAAGGTTAAGAAGTTCATTTATGGATTAAAGCAAGCAAGCAGAAGTTGGAATCTGCGATTCGATGAAGCCATTAGTAAATTTGGTTTTATCAAAAATCCAGATGAGGCTTGTGTTTACAAGAAGGTCTGTGGGAGTGACATCGTCTTCCTAGTCTTAATGTTGACGACATCTTGCTCATTGGAAACATAATTCCGTTATTAGAGTTTGTAAAGGCTTGGCTCGGAAAATATTTTTCAATGAAAGACTTGGGAGAGGCTTAGTACATATTAGGCATCAAGATCTATAGGGATAGATAAAAGAGGATGATAGGATTGAGTTAAATTACTCATATTGATAAGGTACTAGCTCGATTCCACATGGAAGGAGCATAGAGAGGTCACCTACCCATGTCACATGGTATAACCCTAAGCATGAATCAGTGTCCAAAGACACCTGATGAGCGGGAAAGGATGAATGAGATTCCATATGCTTCGATTATTGGATCAATCATGTATGCCATGATATGTACTAGGCCAGATGTATCGTATGCCTTGAGCGCTACGAGCCGATGCCAATCACACCAAGGAGAGGCGCATTGGAGTGCGGCCAAGAATATCCTAAAGTACATGAAAAGGAACAAGGATAAATTCCTTGTCTATGGCAGTAGAGATGAATTGGTTTTGGAGGGATACACCAACGCAAGCTTCTAGACAGATAGAGACAACTTCAAGTCACAGTCTGGGTACATATTATGTCTCAATAGAGGAGCGTTTAGTTAGAAGAGTGCTAAGCAAAGCACAATTGTTGATTCTACAACTGAAGCCGCATACTTGGCAGTATATGAGGCATCTAAGGAGGCCGTTTGGATTCACAAGTTCATTAGGGAAATTAATGTTGTACCCTCTATCAAGGGTCCATTAGATCTCTATTGTGACAACAATGGGATATTGCTCAGGCCAGAGAGCCTTGAGAACATCATAAGGTCAAACATGTCAAAAGGAGATTTCACATGATTAGAGAATGGAAATAAGAAGGTTAAATCAGAATTTACAAAGTTAGAACGGATGATAATGTAGCCGATCCACTTACTAAACCTCTATCTTAAGTGAAGCACACCAAACACGTTGAGGCAATGGGAATCAAGCATATTGGAAACAGACTTTGATTTCCTTATTTTAGTGTTTTAATTAAATTTTAAATAATGTTGATGTAAATCACTATGATGAACCATTCCGTTTTGGAGTAATTAAATTTTCATGCGATTTAAATCACTCCGTTTCTATTTAATTGTGGTTTAGATTTAAATAACGAGTCCATTCGATTTAAAGAATATACAAAATAGGATATCAAGACAATGTCTTGGATAAAGAAACACCTATCAAGTGAACATTGAATATTTTAATCGAAAATTATCTCTAATCAAGGTCATTAATATGGTGGACAATTAATGACCAATAGAGATTAGTTTGTAGTATGATTTATAGCACCGTTTCTTGTGCTATAAGGACGTAAATCATTTGCATGGGTATTGGTTTAGAACCACACAAGATCGACCTATGAGAATACTTTAAGAGATTCAAAATCGTCATAAGTATATTTCTCATTATTGCTATAGAAACTCTTTTCTTTGACCATGAGTATTGTGAGGTCTCTTGTTTGAGTACTAGTCCGTTTTTTTATGTCAGCCAAATGTCTGCCGTAATTAGGGATTATAACGACGGCTATCAGCAGCTAGGTCTTCTTAGTAAGAGAAGCTACATTACAAGACTGTGTATGCCCCCCTACTAAAAATAGGGAACATGTCTTGTTGTTTACAAGGCCTCTCAAAGAGGGAGACTGTGAAAATTCATGGTCGAGCACAGATAGATTTTAGAAATCATCTTCTTATTGACAGTCAAACTCGGATTTCGAGAAATACATTTGGACGTAAGAGGGATGACAAATAATCTTACCCTATAGTTCATGAAGAGACATATGAAAAGGGCTATACACTGAAAGCTCACTTGTTTGGAAGGAAAAGTGCGAGATTGAAAGGAATGGTGTCCTTTGATCAAGTGTATTATTCTGATAGTGGGTTCAGAATTATTATAAAGCTAATATATTCTGTAAGGTCGAGTGATCAGAATTCCTAGGTGGAGGCCGCTTCCGATCAGTAATATTAATGCATAATTAATATTACAGCTTAATCTTGACTGAACCCTTCGGGTCACACCCTTAGCAGTAAACGAACCGACTCGACGAATTAATTCGGAAGAAATTAATTTTTCGCCCGAGTATTAAATATTTACACGTCCGTAATTCGAGCTTAGAACTTCGACACCGAGCGTCGGAAGTTGAGTCAAAATCGTAAATGACGAGACGCGCAAAATAATAATAAATCAACAATATTCCCAAAATACCCCTAGCATCGGAGTGCCTCGAGCATCCGAATGCTAGGGGAAAAACATGCTAGCGTAGGTGGCTAGAATACGCACCAAGCCGAGCCAAGCATGGCTGGCTGGTGCATGCTAGCGCACCATAGCTAGCAGCCGCAAGCAACACATGCTAGCAGCCGCAAGCATTGCGTGCTAGCAGCAGCTAGAAGCCACGAGTACACGGAAGGCAGCAACCAGCATTTGGAGAGCGTGGCTTGCTAGCCACAGCAGCAGCTCGCATTTCCAAGTGCGGGGCTGGGCTTTGACTGGGCTACGGGCGGCCCTATGGGGCGGGTAGTAGGGCCAAAGCATGTGGAAGCATATGGGAAGACAGTAGGGTGAGGGACATGTGGCACAAGAAGAGTATTGAGTGGGGAGAAAGTATGCTCCCCAACTCTCCAAGTGGTCCTCACCACCCTTTACATGTAATAGTGCCTCTTGTAGATTTATTATTAGTTTGCATATTTATTTTAATTTAACTTTAAAATAAATTGAGGAATTTCATGATCCCACATTGACGGGATAGAAATTCCTACTCTCTTCTTACCTATAAATACCCATCATGGGTTTTTGGGAAGAGTGCTTGAGTAGGAGTTCAATAGAGCATTGGATTAGCAAAAAATCTTAAACTCATATAATTACTCGGGTTTTGGTTGAACCTCACTAACCTCGAGGTAACGGACCTATAAGTTGCTAGTAGTTTTGCGGGTGGATTTATGTAGGAGGGTCGCGTATTTTCGGAGCTCGAGCTTTCGAGTTAGAGCCTGACTTTGAGGGCGAAGCACACTTCATAGGTAAATCCAATTTTACCCTTTTGTGATTATTTGTTATGCTATATGGTTTTATTAATTGCGAGTGGTTCCTTGGGTCGGGATTGTTTCCGCGGTGAGTCAGACTCACCAAACCCCAACAATAATTTATTCATGATGTAGCAATTTAAAGCAAAGCACGTAATTTGAGTAATTAATTTAATTACTTATTTTATTTTAATATTGCTAGTATCATGATTAGGTTTATTTTTATTTTATTTGAATAACAATTTATTTTTAAATTGCTTCTAATATTAATGTTGATTTCTATTTTATTTTTATGATCACCATATTGTTTGTTAAAGGGAATATGTAATTAGAAATCATTACTAATAAGATAATTTGGATAACCAATTTAGGATCCTTTTTTATCTTGTTGTTTAATTAATGTGATCATAAATATTTTTGAATTATGAGTGTGCATTTATATTTAACCAATTTAGCAAAATGATAGTTTGGAGCAAATTGAATCTTTGTTTGCATGCCTCTGAGATCGCAGGAATCACTTTTCATAATTAGAATCGAGTAGAGGCCAATACGGGCGAATGTGACTCCATGACTCACTTCGTACCATCCCAAATCCTCATTTCGTGGTTCCAAACCATATGGAGTTAGTAATCTCATGGATTATGAATAGGGTGTAACCTTCACGGGTCAATCATTGTTGCCTATCGTTGTCCCTTATCGTTGTTGCCTTTTAAGGACCCGTGAACGGTTTATAAGTTCCTTAAAAACTTGTTGGTAGCTCCTTACTTTCCTTGTCCCTAATCATTGTTACTAATAGTATATGTTAATTCCCACTTCCTAAGTGCGTCAAGCATATTCACACATTCTTAATATAGGTGCACTTTGAACGACGCTTATTGATACTAACAAGATTAATAACAAATCTTGGCATGTCACTAAACATTAAAGACAAAAGCTTTAGCCCTAACATGATATTAACATGATAGAAGAAATAAGAAGCAACCTAATCATGATACTAGAAAGCAATAAATAACATTCTAACATGATACTAGAAAGCGATAAATAACATCCTTACATGATTTAATATAATCTAAGAATGCTTTTTAAAGAACTAGAGCAATAAAATTACTTACTTTGTTGTCTCGTACCTCTTTCTATTATAAAATACACACGTTAGTAACTTCAATGAAAATATTAAATCAAACAATTAATTTAAATAATTGAATTAGGGATTTGAGACCAAACCCTCAGAAATTATCAACCTTTCACCTCTTGGGAGAAGGCAACTTCGAGCATGGCTAGGTGTGTCTAGAACTCGTGAATGCGGTATTGTGTTTGTAAAAAGGCTAGGCTAGAAAGAGAGATATTGAACAAGCTATTTTTTTAAGATAGAGAATAGTGAATAATCCTTGTAATTTACCGTCATTTTCTCGATGATTTTAGATTCTTATTAGCTACTTCGACTGCTCCATTTCCCTAAGGTCTATAAGGGGAAGAATGATGATGTTGAATGCCATATTTTTGTAGAAATTCTTCACATCGGCTTGGAAGTGAGTTCCATTGTCACTTATCATTTTATGTGGGACTCCGTATCGACAAATAATATTTCTTTCGATAAAGAGTGCTACATGTTTGACGGTGAGTTTAGCATATGATTGTGCTTTGACCCACTTTGTGAAGTAATCAATTGCCACTAGGATATATTCGTGACCTCCTGCTCCTAGGGGAGTGATTTTGCCGATGATATCAACTCCCCATGTAGAGAACGACCATAGCGACGTGTAGGTGTAGAGCGAGGATGGAGGTACGTGTTGTAAATTGGCTTAGATTTGGCACTTAAGCCATCTTTTTACGTATTGATGGCAATCCCTATTCATTCTAGTCCAACAGTATCCTTCTCGCATTATCTTTTGGACTAATATTTTGCCATTTACGTGAGTTCCACAAATTCCTTCGTGGACTATCCTCATTTCTCTTTGGGCATCCTTTTTTCCTACACATCAGAGAGCTCGACCCTTAGGTACCCTTTTATGTAGCTCGTTGTCTATGAGTACGTATTGGGAAGCCAAGAGTCTTAACGCTCGTTTTGCTCTTTAGTCAGCATGGGAAGGGTATTCTCCTTTGGTGATATAATTGAGTATATCTGTATACCACGGTCCTTCTTCTTCTTCTTCTTCTTCGTCCTTGGTTACTTTATCATCTTCTATAGCTTAAATATATGTTGGTTTGTGCCTTTTTTCTATAGTTAGAGGCATTTTCTCGATTTCCGTAGTAATCCTAACCATTGAGGCTAGTCTTGCCAAGGCATCAGCAAATTGATTTTCTTCTCTAGGTAGATATGTGTATTCTACCTTCTCTAACTAATTAGTAAGGGTTTCTAGATATGTTTGGTAAGGGGCTAGACTTTCTCTCCTTACTTTCCACCTTTTGGATATTTGGTTGATAATCAATGAAGAGTCTCCGATTATCCGTAACTTTTTTACTCCCAATGCCAAAGCTATTTCAAGGTCTACCACGCATGCTACGTATTCAGCAGCGTTGTTTGTAACTTCGAAATCAAGGTTTATGGAGATTGGAACATGCTCTTCTTTGGGTGATGCTAGTAATACTCCAACGCCACATCCCTTTTGGTTTGAGGCTCCGTCGAAGTACAAAGTCCAAGTATCATCTTCAGTGACCATTAAGTCTTCATCTGGAAACTCATTGTCGTGTATTGGCGTCGAGTCTTCTATTGGAAAGTCCGCTAGAAAATCTGACACCACTGATCCTTTGATAGCTTTTTGTGGCATGAACCTTACATCAAACTAGGCTAAATTCGTTATCCATCTCGATATGCGCCCATTGAGTGTAGATTTCTTGAATAGATACTTGAGTGGATCTAGTCGGGAGACTACGAAGACTGTGTGCACGAGCATGTAATGTCTTAACTTGGTTGTGGCCCACACCAAGGCAAGGCACAATTTCTCAAGTGGTGTATAGCACGCTTCATATTCGAGATTTTTCTTGATTAGGTAGTAGATCGCATTTTCTTTGCCTTCTACTTCTTGTGCTAGCAAAGCTCCCATTGTCTCTTTGGTAACTGTTAAGTACAGCCTAAGAGGTATTCCCGGAAGTGCTGGTGCTAATACGCGAGGATTTGCGAGATAGGCTTTGATCTTTTCAAATGCTTTTTGACACTCGTCATCCCATATTACTAGTACATTCCTCTTAAGCTTTTTAAAGATTGGTTCACATGTTGTCGTCAATTTTGATATGAATTTGCTTATGTATTGCAACCCACCAATAAATCCTCAAATCTGCTTCTCGATTTTGGGCGGTGGCATTGACATGATTGCCTTGATCTTGGTTTGATCTATCTCTATTACTCTAGAGCTTATGACATAACCAAAAGCTTGCTTGATGTGACTCCAAAAGAACACAAAGATGGGTTCAACCTCATATTGTATTTTCTTAGCCTTTCGAAAAATCTTCTTAAGACTACTTGATGACCTGGGCGATCTTTTGACTTTACAATCATGTTGTCCACATACACTTTGACTTCTTTATGCATCATGTCATGGAGTAAGGCAGTCGCTGCACGTTGGTAAGTGGCACCTGCAATTTTTAACCAGAATGACATTACCGTGTAGCAGTAAGTACCCTATGGTGTTATGCAGGTTATTTTCTCCATGTTTTCTACTGTCATGAGAATCTTATTATAGCCTGCGTATCCATCTATGAATGAGAGAAGTGCGTGATTTGCTGTGTTATCCACCAGAATATCAATGTGTGGTAAAGGGAAGTTGTCCTTTGGACTTGCCTTATTTAGATCTCGATAGTCGACACACATTTTTACCCTTCCATCTTTTTTCGGAATTGGGACAACGTTGGTGACCCATTCGGGGTGTTTGGATACCTTGATGAAACCTGCAGTTATTTGTTTTTGAACTTCCTCTTTTATTTAAAGATCTACGTCGGGTTTCATTAAACGTAACTTTTGTTTTACAGGTTTCCTTCCCGGAATTAGTGGTATAGTGTGTTGAGCTATTTCTCTATTAATGTCTGGCATATCTTCGTATGACCAAGCAAATACATCGATGAATTATTTAAGCAAGTTAATTAAATTGGTTCTTTCTTGTCCATTAAGTGTTAGTCCGATTATAACTTCTCTTTTATTGATTGAATCATTTGAGATATCAACCGTCTCAGTTTCTTCAATTATCGGTGTCTTCTTTTCAAGTGTTTCCATTGTTTTAATAAGTTCTTTGTCTTTTTCATTGTTAGCTAAGCAATGCTCGTAATCTTGGGTTAAAGCAGAACACATGGAGTAAGGAGAATAAGTCATATTATTATACTCTTAGATCATTACATCAAAGAGTGATATGTCCTTAGGGTCTTGATCACTAACTATTCAAGGGAAAGGGATGGAAGGAGGAGGAGGTAAAACTAAAGACCTAGATGACTCTATAGGGAGAGACTCTGACTCTGACTCTGATTCAAACTCAGACGACTCTTCGAACATCGGTCCTTGCCCAGCCGTGATGGAGATCTTCCTTTCACTTGGAGTAGTCACCTTGACGGTCTTACGCCACCCTTGTAGTGATCCATCCGCTGGAGTGATCAGCTTCGCTTTATAGGACTGTCTGAATGATCAAGGAGTTATCTCCTATCTATGTCGGCTCATCCTTTTCTCGCCCAAATAATAATCCCATGACATTAAAGTCCAAGCATGGGGGTGCTTTCTCCTCATGGGCAGGAGTTGGGATTTCTTCTAAGAAATAGCAATCTAAGAAAATTTCGAATCCCGGTTGCCTTATGCCATTTACGACAAATGGTTCGGGAAATTCGTAGCATGGATAGTAGATGAGTATCATTTATGGCACTCATAGGGTAGTCTTTTAGGGTTATTTCTTTCCCTTTTACATGCTTTCTTCTCTTATTTTTGGTCCTTTTTCCTTAGGTTTCTCTTTCTCCTTTTTTCTTTATGGTTCTCGTGTTTTCCTTTTATTTGGCTCTTTTTCCTTTTATTTCCTTTCTTTGTTTGCTTGTGTAGGTATTTGGAAAATCACCTTTGCAAAGGAATCGAGTTGGGGCCTTAATGATCACGTAAGGAAGAAGCATTTGGCTAAAGAGGGCTTAGAGAGGCCTTGGAGAGGCCTCGGAGAGGTCTCCAAGGTATTTCCAGCAGGCCACGAGCGCGGGTAAGTGGAGCCGCGGGCGCGGGCTTAAGAAGAGCAAATTGCAAGATTTTGGCAGGAGCTTCCCGCGGTCTCTCCGCGGGCGCGGGAAATCTGGAGAGGGCGCTCCATCTAAGAGAGACCGCGGCCCCCTAATTGAGTTTTGGGAGCAGGGGATTGGCCGCGGGCGCGGCATCTTTGGCCGAAGGCGCGGGTCTATCTTGCCGCGGGCGCGGGTGCTGCCTAGAAAGCCCGCGGAGGGTTCCGTACCCATTTCTCCACGGTTGCGGATTCATCGAGAAAGACCGCGGGATTTCCCGGTTTCTTCTTTACCTATAAATAGAATTGTAATTCCTTTTCAAAATGAACTTTTTGATAATATTTCATTAGCTTAGTTTTAGAGAGAGAATTTAGAGAGAGGTTAGAGAGAAGTTCTTGGTTTTGGATTTGTAACTCAACATTTGATCAATCAAGTTTGGATTTCTTCATTTTCAATCATTAATATTAGTGAGAATCTCTTCCTTTTTTCATTTCTTACTTACTTGCTATTTGATTTATGCTTGTTGCTTGTTTTTCTTTGGATTTGAATTTGATATTGTTGAATATTTTGATTTCTCTTAGATTTTAATATAGAATGAAGATTAATGCAATTTCTAGTTATTTGTTCTTGAATTTCACCGTGATTAGTGAGTAGATTAGTTGCTAGGGAAAGGGGGAACCATGTTTGATTAATGAAATTGCTAGTTGATGCTCTTTGATTAATTGATTTGTTGCAATTAAATTGGTTGACATAATTTTGCATGTGATTGATTAGACTAGGAGTGATCAACCTATAAGATTAATCTAGATTGCATTACAACTCTTAATGACATGAACAATTGAATTGAAAGTTGCTCTAATTGATTAGGTTTGCTTGTGATTCTTCTTGATTTGCCTTTCATAGTGACACCTAGATTGGCCTATAGGAGATAGCATTTGAACTCTCTTGATTGCTACTATTGTTTATCCATTGCAATACTTGAATTAATTGATTGAGCTCTAAACTAGCATTATCATTGAACTTGCATGTGGAACCCATATCCCTAGCGTTTAGACCTTTGTTTTACTTGATTAGACTTGTTTTAGTTTACCATAGTGCCAACCATAATCTCAACTCCATCTTTGAGGTAGCTTGACTTAGACACTAGTTTTCATCATTGCATTCCCTAGGGATTGACCCATAACTTACCCTATATTCATATAAGGTTGGTTAGGTGTTTACAAATTTAGTTTGACTTGGGGGAAGGGTAGATTACGACCTACATTTTCCTCTTGTCAAAATGGCGCCGTTGCCGGGGAATGCTATTGGTGCTTAGCTTTTGTTGTTGAGTCTACTTCATTTTAATTGAAAAAAAAATACAAAAAAGATTTTGATTCAGGCTACACTTGTAGCCGTGCTACTAATATTTTCTTTGAAGTTTTGCATGCATAGATCTCGTGATCGATCTATTGTGCCTTTTGACCCGGAAATTGAAAGGACTCTCTCAAGGAGAAGAATAGCTAATCGATCCTTAGGGTATAGTTCTTCAAGTGAAGAAGAGATTGAAGAAGAGCAAGGCATGGGAGAAAATCCGAGACTGGCCTTGAAGGAGCTAGGAATACCCGTTTCTTATAGGTTTGAGAGCGGCATAGCTCCGCCTACAACACCGGAAAATGATTTCGAGATTCGGCCGGCCATGATCACCTTAATTGAGAGGAGGCAATATAGTGGGGCTAAGAATGAGAGCCCGTTGAACCATCTTAAAGAATTTGAAAAATATTGCCACACCAACAAAGTTAACAGAGTTTCTCAAGAGTTTATACGCCTCAAGTTGTTCCCCTTCTCTCTCATAGGAAGATCCTTAGAGTGGCTAGATAAAGAAGTGAAGCCCAACTCCTTGAGAATATGGGATGATGTTACAAAGGCCTTATTGTCCCGCTTCTAACCTTGATTCATGAGCCTTGATTCAAGGGTTCAAGCAAAGGCCAAATAAAAGCCTTTACAAAGCATGGGATAGATACAAAGAGTATCAAAGGGAGTGCCCTCACCACGGAATCCCAACATACCAAGTGGTCCAAATCTTCTATGGCAGTTTAAGTCCCCAAGGCAAGTCATGCCTTGATGGGGGGGCCGGGGTCCTATCATGAACAAGACCAAAGAAGAAGTGGTGGACATTATTGAGGACGTGGTGACGTACTATAGAGATTGGCAAGATGGGGAGAAAGACTCTTCAAGCAAGCAATCTTCATTGTACTCGGTGGACCATCTAAATGTGATCAACAACCTTTCCTCTCAAATGACAAACTTGGGAAAGGAGATGATCGAAATCAAAGCCAAGTTGGAGAGCACTTCTTCTTCTTCCCAAGCTTCGAATCTTCCCTCCCAATTTAAGGGGAGAGGTACTCCTTCTAACTCTCAACCCCCTCTCTCTTCACATAATATGCCTATGGGTTGTTTGTTTTGTGATGCATGTGGATCGTATGATCATGACTCTAGTAATTATCCTAATAAATGTATTGATGAGTTTGATAACAATGAGAGTGAGCATATGAATTATGTGTCAAATAATAATGCTCAAAGGTTTGATAATCAAAGAGGTCAATGAAATAGGAATTACCAAAACCAAGGCAATTTTGACAACGATAATTAAGGTGGTGGTTATAGAAACCAAGGGAACCAAGGTTCTCGTGGTAGCTATAATAACCAAGGTTATAGTGGCCAAAATCAAAGCCAAAATTATGGTAATCAAAACCAAGGTTATGGAAATCATAATCAAGGTGGTGGTAACCATAATCAAGGTTATGGTCAAAATCAAAATAGGGGTACTTGGAACAACCAAGGGAAGGGCAATTTTAAAAATAATGCTCAAAGAGGTCCCCCACCCGGATTTTTTCCAAGGACTCAAGGAGAAAATTCCTATTCACAACCTTATTCACCTAGGACCAATTTGGAAGAAATAATTGAGAATCAAACCAAATTGTTGAACACATACATGGCCGTTAGTGATAAGAAGTTTAATGAAATGATGACCCACAATAAAATGCTTGAAAACCAAATTTCGCAACTTGCTAATGCTTTGAAAGATCATGCAAGCCCTTCTTCTTTACTTTCCCAAGGTCTTGATCCCAAGAAACACGTGAATGCTATTGTTATAAGGAGTGGTAAGGTTCTTGAGGAGAGATTACCTAGGAAGGGTGAGGATAAGGAGGTTCCTAAGGAAGCCTTGGTTGAGAATGAGGGGGATAGGGCATCATTGGATGAGGTTGTGGTTGAGAAACCTAGAGAGGTAAGAGTAGAGAAAGAAATTGTAAAACCCAAGCTCCCTTACCCACAAAAATTCATGAGACACAAATTGGATGAACAATTTGGGAGATTCATTGATATGAAAAAACAACTTCATCTTTCTCTCCCTTTTACCAATGTGATCAACCAAATGCCAAATTATTCCAAATTCCTCAAGGACATTTTGAGTGGGAAAAGGACTTGTGAGGTTGTGGAAACTATCAATTTGACCGAAAATTGTAGTGCTATCATCATAAACAAAATGCCACCCAAATTGAAAGACCCCGGAAACTTCTCCATCCCTTGTGCCATTAACAAGATGCAAATTGATAATGCCCTATGTGACTTGGGAGCTAGTGTGAGCATAATGCCATATTCGGTTTATCAAAGGCTTGAACTAGGGGAACTCTTACCTTCTAACATTACCTTGCAATTAGCCGATAGGTCAGTCGAGTTTCCAAAAGGTAAGGTAGAAGATGTTCCATTGAGGGTTGGGAAGTTTGTGTTCCCGGTGGATTTTATTGTGCTTGAAATGGATGAAGATGCTACCATTCCAATCATTTTAGGTAGACCCTTTCTTGCTACCTCAACTGCTATGATTGATGTGAGGAGTGCAAAGATTTCCCTTAAGGTAGGAGATGAGGTCATTGAATTTGATTTGAATGAAAGCATGAAATATCCATCTTCTTCTCTAGAAAATTGCATGATGATTGATTCACTTGATCATGTTGTGTCTTCCATGCATGAGCACTTGCTCACCTCTAACGATGCTCTTGAGAATATTTTGTTGAACAAGGACAAAGAAGGTACACCATGCAAGGAAGTGGCATTCTATGAAGAATTGCTTAATGGAAGCATGAAGGAAGTAGATGAGCAAATGTGCTTGAAAATCTCAAGCCAAGAAGCTTTGGAAGCAGCCACATCAAAGGAAGGTAATGGTGTGCCTATGGTAGAGCTCAAACCTCTACCATCACACCTTAGGTATGAGTTCTTGGGCCCTCATTCCACTTACCCCGTGATAGTTAGTGCATCCTTGAGCGCGAGCCAAGCTCAAGCGTTATGTGGTGTTTTGAGAAAGCACCAAGGTGCTTTGGGGTACACAATTGATGATCTTAAAGGTATAAGCCCCGCCTTGTGCCAACACCACATAACACTTGAGGAAGGCGCCCTTCCTTCTATCGAACGAAAAAGAAAACTACATCCCCAAATGGGAGAGGTAGTTAAGAAGGAGATCACCAAGCTATTGAATGCGGGAATCATATTCCCAATCTCTAGCTCAAGGTGGGTCTCCCCTGTGCATGTCGTTCCAAAGAAGGGGGGCATGACCGTGGTTGAGAATTAGAAGGGTGAGCTCATTCCAACAAGGACGGTCACGGGTTGGCGGATGTGTATAAACTATAGACGTCTAAACACATCCACCAAGAAGGATCACTTCTCTCTTCCATTTATTGATCAAATGCTTGAAAGACTAACAAGGCACAAATTTTATTGTTTCCTCGATGGATATTAGGGATTCTTCCAAATCCCCATCCACACCGATGATCAAGAGAAAACTACCTTCACATGTCCCTATGGGACCTTTGCCTATCGAAGAATTCCCTTTGGGTTATGCAATGCACCTGCTACATTCCAAAGGTGCATGATGAGTATTTTTGGGGATATGTTGGAGGAGGAAATGGAGGTCTTCATGGATGACTTTTCGGTGGGGGGTGTCTAATTTGAGGAGTGCCTTGTGAACCTTGAGAACTGTTTGGAAAGATGTGTTAAGGTCAATCTTCTTTTGAATTGGGAGAAATGCCACTTCCTGGTGGAGGAAGGTATAATGCTTGGGAACAAGATTTCAAATAGAGGCATAGAGGTGGATAAGGCAAAAATAGAAGTTATTGAGAAACTTCCACCTCCGGTGAATGTCAAGGGTGTGAGATCGTTCCTTGGTCATGCAGGTTTCTATAGAAGATTCATCAAGGATTTTTCACTTATTGCTAAGCCCCTAAATGACCTTCTTCAAAAGGATGTTGAGTTCATTTTTTATGACAAATGCTTGAAGGCATTTGATAGATTAAAGAAGACCCTTATCTCCACTCCTATTGTTCAAGCCCCAAGGTAGGATCTTCCTTTTGAATTGATGTGTGATGCAAGTGATTGGGCTATTGGAGGTGTTTTGGGACAACTTGTAGACAAGAAGCTTCATGTGATTTACTATATGTCCAAGACACTCAATGGGGCTCAAAAGAACTACACAACAAAGGAAAAGGAATTTTTAGCAATTGTGCACTCTTTTGAGAAATTCCGTTGTTACTTGTTGGGTTCCAAGACCATAGTCTTCACAGATCACGCGACCCTCAAGTATCTATTTGCCAAGAAAGAGTCCAAGCCTAGGTTGATTCGATGGGTGATTGAATTACAAACTTTTGAGATTGAGATTAGGGACAAGAAGGGTGCGGAGAATGTTGTGGAGGACCATCTTTCTCGCCTTGAGGGTGATCAAATTCATGATGATGGTTCACCTACTGAGGATAAAATGCTTGATGACTTCTTATATGCCATAGAGGTGAAGGAACTCCCATGGTATGCCGACTTGGTGAATTTTCTAGCATGTGGGGAGTTTCCACCCTCTTTCTCAAAGAACCAAAGGAAGAAAATCAAAAGAGAGGCAAGACCTTACTTGTGGGACGATCCCATCCTATACAAACGAGGGGTTGATGGCTTACTTAGGCGTTGTGTTCCAAATGAAGAGGTGCCTAGTGATGGGCATATGGGTGTTTCCATGACCGCTACCAAGGTTCTTCAATGTGGTTTGTGGTGGCCGCATCTCTTCAAGGACTCATGGGGCTTTGTGAAGTCATGTGACCGATGTCAAAGGGTTGGGAATATCTCCAAGAGGAATGAGATGCCTCAACAACCCATTCTTGAGTTAGAGGTGTTCGATGTTTGGGGGATTGACTTCATGGGACCATTCCCATCTTCATATGGTAATCAATTCATACTTGTGGTTGTGGACTATGTTTCTAAATGGGTTGAGGCCATTGCCTCCCCTACTAATGACCACAAAGTAGTGTTGAAGTTGTTCAACAAAATCAACTTCCCAAGGTTTGGCGTGCCTAAGGCTGTGATAAGCGATAACGGATCTCATTTTGTTCACAACACCTTCCAAAAGATGTTTAGGAAACATGGAGTGCATCAACGGTTGGGCCTTCCATATCATCCTTAATCGAGTGGCAAAGTCGAGATCTCCATTAGTCAAATAAAGCTCATTCTTGAGAAGACGGTTGCAAGGAATAGAAAGGATTGATCGAACAAGTTAGATGATGCTCTTTGGGCTTATAGGACGACTTTTAAGATGCCTATTGGTACCACTCCATATCGCCTTGTCTATGGAAAATCGTGCCATCTCCCGGTAGATCTTGAACATCGTGCCTTATGGGCCATCAAGAAGATAAATTTTGACTTAGCTAGTGCGGGGGAGAAGAGGTGGTTGGATGTTCATGAGCTAGAAGAACTTCGACTTGATGCTTACGATTGTGCTAGCACCTACAAGGCTCGCTCCAAGGAGGTTCATGACAAGTTGATTGAGAAAAAGGAGTTTTGTGTAGGTGAAAAAGTCCTCCTCTACAATTCAAGGATGAAGTTGTTCCCCGGAAAGCTCTTATCAAGATGGAGTGGACCATTCTTGGTGAAAGATGTTTTTGATAATGGTGCCATGGAGATTTCTCCTTTAAACTCCTCATCTTCATTCAAAGTTAATGGTCATCGGCTCAAGAAGTACTATGATGGAGTGTTTGTTGGACTTGTTCACAAAATGATTCTTTTCAGGCCACCATGAGATGGTGGTGCACGTCGAGCTAACGACGTTAACCAAAAGCGCTTACGGGAGGCAACCCGGATTCTCATCTCATTTCTCTTTCCTTTCTTTTCTTTTATTTTTCCTTGATTGGTTTTTTATTTTATTTTTGAGTTGTTTTTGTGTTTGTCTTGTAGGTCGCCCATTATCATCACTTGTTGGAAAGAAGGGGTTTGAAGAAGAGTTTAGATTGCAGGGGAGAGGGCTCCTCGAGGGCTAGGAGAGACCTCGGGGGCATTTTCACCTCTTTGAAGCAAAATTGAAATATCATTCCAGGAACTTCCGCGGTTGCCCCGCGGTCTCTCTTTGGGCGCGGGAGGTTCTGGAGAGGCCTCGAAAGAGTTGGAGAGGGCGCGGCCCTCATATCAAGCATAATTGAATTTCTTTCAGGGACTTCCCGCGGTTGCCCCACAGTCTCTCCGCGGGCGCGGGAGGTTCTGGAGAGGGCGCGTCATGATTAGAGAGGGCGCGGGCCTCAATTCGAGCAACATCGAACCCCATTCCAGGAAGGTATTAGAGAGGGCGCGGCAAATCAGGAGAGGGCGCGGCAAATCAGGAGAGGGCGGTCTCTCTGCGGTCTCTCTGCGGGCGCGGAAGGTATTAGAGAGGGCGCGGCAAATCAGGAGAGGGCGCGGCCCCCATCAGGTATTAAAATTCTGAAAATTCCAAGAGATCCCCGTGGTTGCCCCGCGATCTCTTCGCGAGCGCGGGAGATTTTCCTCGGGCGCGGCATTTTCGGGAGAGGGCGCGGCAATCTGGGTTTATTACCCGGGCACGCCCCTCTTCTATCTCTCTCCTCTCTTATTTCCTCCTCTTCTCCTTATTTTTTCCCTTCCTCTCTCTACCTCCTCTCAAACCCTAACCCCAAAACATCAATTTCTCACAAATTTCTTCACCTTTTGCCCAAATTTTTCACAAATTCTTCCATATTCCTCCATTTTCAACACTCCTACTCTTCTTCTTGTGCTTTATCGGGAAATTTCAGGTCTTTGAAGTGCTTTGAGTTTAATTTGAGTCTCCAATCTTGGTATACTTCTAACCTTTGTAATATTTTTGTCAATTTCAATTGATTTCTTTACATTGGTTTGTTTACCTTGAATTTGAGTATGATTTTTGTGTTTTATGGTTGATTTATGGGAAAATTGGTATATTTGGGTGATTGTTACTTTTTCTTGTTGATTCATGATTATATTAATGAATGATTGTTGATATTGTTGTTTGTTGTTGGATTTTTGGTTGTTGTGTTGATTGGAACAGGTACCTTGTAGTTTGTGGTGGTTTGGTTGGATTTGTAAGGAGGTTTGTGAGTAATTTTTGGTGGAAGTTGTTTTGTTTGAGAGAGTTTGTTGTGTTCTTGTGAATTGTGTGAATTTTGTTAAAATTGATTTGATAAGAAGAGTCAAAAGTAGCAAGAAGCGCTCAAACCAATCCCCCGGCCAATTTTCTCAAGGCCAATCCTCAAACCCTCAACCCCAACCGCATTCCACAACTCAAGATGATGCTCCTCCTCCTCCTTTACCCCCTTTATAATTTTGGAACCGGTCTAAACAAACCCCCATCTATAACAAAATGAAAGACCGGAAGTTTAGACCCTCTCGGCATTACTTTCGTGAAGATATGGCTAAGCTAGGCATTGAAAATGACCTTGACATCCTTCTAGATAACCTAAGCTTGGGTGAGTTTCTAAAATCGGCCCCTAGAACCTATTTGGAGCGTTCCATTGAGTTTTTCTCCACATTTGAGTTCAATAAGGTGGGGGAAACCGATTTTATTATTTCCTTCCAACTCTTCAATGTCAAACACACCATGAACCTAGCCGAGTTCAATGTATCCCTTGGTTTCAACCCCAATGGTGATATCTTCGAGCCCCTTATCTCCCTAGTCCAAACTGAGTATAATGAGGTTTCTTGGTGGAAAACCATAGCCAACAGGAGGGAGTTTGATTCGAAGAAGTCCCTTGCTAGTGAAATTATCCATCCGGCCCTTAGGATCCTTCATTGAATTCTTGGGTATTCGTTCTTTAATAAGCAAGATTTGGGGAAGTTATCTCGGGAGGAGATTATGGTGTTATGGATGGCTACCAAGCCGGAGTTAGGGTCAAGGATTAATTTTGGCTATATCTTCATGAATTGTTGTAAGGAGATAATGCATGGTGTCAAAACGGGGGAAATTCATTGTGGAAGCATGGTGACACGTCTTGTGTCGTATTTCAAGCAAGAGGGGTTCTTGAAGTCTTGCACTCCGGTTGGAAGGAGTGAAGACGTGTGGATTAGTTTGAATCAAGTTAACACTTTGCGTTTCATAACTATCACTAGGAGAACCAGCACTTACTCTTGGCTAGTGAGAAATACCCACCATTGCCTACTCCCTAACCCGGCCACCACCTCCACCCTTCGTGAGGCTAGAAGCATTTGGATGGTCCCTAGGGACAATGGGAGGATTGATGATGAGATGGAGGAGGATGATGAGATTGATGGGGGTGATAGGAATGATGAGGAAGAGGAGGAAGGAAGATGAGAAGAATATGATGAAGAGCAACAACAACCGCCACTACAACAACAACATGAGCATTTTCATGATGATGCTCAAAGAAGAAGAAGAGAAAGGAGACATCAAAGACAACAACAACAACAAGATTTCCAAGGAGATGCTTATCTCTGAGAGATGGAGGCCATGAGAGCCAACATGGAGCGCATGCAATTGAGCATGCAAGGTATGTACTCGGACCACCAAACTTTGTATTATCAAACTAGCGCCTTGTATAACGCTAGTGTGCGTAGGGGGGAGGTCACACCTCCGGTCAACTACCCTTATGTGCCGCCCCAACAAGGGCCGGTACCTTCATAGGGCGGTGACAACCTCCCTACGTACCCATATTGGCCCGGGGTGGAGGACCTCGATGTGCCAAGGCGCGACTTCCCACCTTATGATTATAGGGTCTCGGGGGGGAGTGATTATCGGGGTGATCCCGCATACTACTATGTTCACCCCCATCACCCCGATCCCCTTGTTCAGCCTGAGCCTTATGACCAATTAACCCGATCCCAACTTGACCTATTCCAGGGTCACTTTGGTTTTCCTCCCGGTTACACCGGAGGTTGGGATACGGGTGATGATGGTACCGGCCCTAGTGGCCAATAGTCCCCTTATGCATGTTTGTTTCCCTTTTTGTTTTCCCCTTTCCCTATTTTGCATGTTTATAGGCATCGCAATCGATGCCTTCATTTTGTGAGGGGGAAGGGTCAAAAAGGATGTTTTATGTTGGTTTGGGGAGGCACCTGGGGCTCGGTGGGAAGTCTTTGATAAGGCTTTTGGTGGATTTTTGCTAATGGTCTCGTTGGTTTGTTGCTTGTTGTTCTTTTGTTTCACTTCATGATGTTTTTGGAAATTTCTTGATGATGATGATGATGATGGGTTTCTCTAGGTTTTTGTATATAGCTTGTGTCTAAGTGTTTTATTGTTTGCTTTTGTTTGGAAGTTACTAACAATTTCATTTTGTATATATAGCCTTTTTCACTCACCTTGCTCGTAGCCTTTGCTTTGGATTGCAGAACCTTTTGGAGAAGCACGTTCCTACTCCTTGGGTACTTTAATTTAGCACGAATGCTTGGTGAGGCCTTTCTTATTTTACCTCTTTTTTTTCATTTCTTCATTTTCTTGGTTGCTTAGATTAAGATTAGATTTAGGAGAAGTTGAACGGTTTAAGGATGTATGAATTTAACACCTAGTGTGTTTGGGGTCTTTGGCGATGTGGCCATTAGACCGCTTGTATGTCGATTGGGATAAACGTGTTATGATTGCATCTTTTCCCTTTTCCTCTTTCCCTTTCTTGTCCTTGTCTAAGTTTTCCATCTTCTTCTTTTCTTTTCTTTCCTTTTCTTTAAATCTTGCTTGTGTGCATAACTTTTTGAGGCTTTATTTTCACTCTTTCTCGTTTTGAAAATTGGGCTTGTATGCAATGGACTTTTGCTTTTGAATAATAGTCTTCTTAGGTAATAATGGTATGCACGGTTTGAGATTACGTTTGGTTGATTCTAGGATAAAGCATGCTAAGATAGTTGTCTAGAACTAGGGGGATCATGAAACCGGATTCTACTCGTTTGTGGAATGTTGGTAGTTGCTCCCTATCTTTGATTTGACAACCTTAGTGAGTTTTTGCTACAACCATGTGAGATTTATATTTGTTCAAGCTTTCATCATACTCTTGCATGAGCGGCATGGATCCTTGATTTTCGCAAACCTAATCTAGAATCTTAGCGTATGATTCCTAAGACCGTGACCGAACTACCTAGGGAGGACAAAGGCAACTTTTCGGGGAGGTATTTTTCTTTTTCTAGGATAGTCCCTTTTTTTTTTTTTTTTTTTTTTTTTTTTTTTTTGTTGGGGGGTTTGGGATACATTTGCCTAATTGTTACCCCTTTGAACCTTTTTCCCTCTTTTCAAGCCGCATAATTAAATATCTTGAGCCTTTTGTTTCGTTCTCCTTCTTTTTGGTTTTTGTGAAGCAAGGGTCAATGTTTGGTGATTGTGGTCTATGAATTTGGTGTTTGGTTTGAATTGGTACGCATAATTGAGTTGTTTATATTTGGTAAATAATGGCAAATGCTTATGTAAAAGCCATCCTTAGTAAAAGAGGCAAGGATGTTAATAAATGCATATTTGAAAAAAAAAAAGCCGTCCGAATTGAAAAAGGCAAGGACTAATGCTTTTAAGGAGTTCAAGGAAATACAAACAAATTTATAAATGAGAAAATGCAAAAAAAAAAAAAAAAAGAAAAACCATAAAATTCAAGTGTCTTTCTCCTCTCTATGCATTGAGGACAATGTTTCTTTTAGCTTGGGGGGAAAGCGCTTGCGCTTTTTGTTCTAACGATTGTAGATTGTTGCTTTGAATAAGCTTGGGGGTGTTAATACGTTTTTGTTTGGTGATTACTTAAGTTTGGTGTTGAGATTTGGCCGATCTTTGCTTCACAATTTAGGATAACCACCAAATTTTAAATTTTATCCTACCTTAACCCTTCTTGCCTTGCGTTACAACCTTGGGAAAAACCTTTGGACCTAGGAGTTGAGTCTTTCATCGGTGGAGGGAATCATAGGTTGTAGACTAAGGAAAGGGGATGTGAAATCAAGATGTCGAGTAGCCCCAAAATTTGATCTTTTTCCGGTTCCTTCGCGGAATCTATGAGATGCTCACTAAGGGGAGACATGAGATTAGTAGGGGGAATGCGGTAAGACCGTTTGGGATGAAAGTGGAATGTGATAACTAGTTCCTATGCTTAGCATATTTATGTTTCAATCAACCTTAGGTATCTTATAATGTGCATAGCATAATTCTCTTTAGAAAGGTTGTTATTCATTTGAATTATAGTCTCTTTGTAAAGTCCATTTCGTAAAGATTTTGTTTCCTTTTTCCTCTTTTTTTTTCCTTCTATGGTTTGCCTCTTGGGGGTTTGGTGGAGAGTTATGGGTAAACTCTTAGGATACCCTTATGAGAGCATCACTTGTCCTCTAGAGCGATATAGGGGTTTAAATGGCTTGTTGTAGCTAAAAACAACCGTGATTCCTACGACAGTAAGTCTTAGTGTAAATTCTCGCCCCTCTTTTTCTTTTTGCTTCGAATAAGCCCTTCTTATTCCTTTTTAGCCTTTGTTTTTCTCGGGACGAGCAAAAGTCTAGCTTGGGGGAATTTGATGAGTGTCATTTATGGCACTCATAGGGTAGTCTTTTAGGGTTATTTCTTTCCCTTTTTCATGCTTTCTTCTCTTATTTTTGGTCCTTTTTTCTTAGGTTTCTCTTTCTCCTCTTTTCTTTATGGTTCTTGTGTTTTCCTCTTATTTGGCTCTTTTTCCTTTTATTTCCTTTCTTTGTTTGCTTGTATAGGTATTTGGAGAATCACCTTTGCAAAGGAATCAAGTTGGGGCCTTAATGATCACGTAAGGAAGAAGCATTTGGCTAGAGAGGGCTTAGAGAGGCCTTGGAGAGGCCTCAGAGAGGTCTCCAATGTATTTCCACCAGGCCGCGGGTGCGGGTCAGTGGAGCCGCGGGCGCGGGCTTAAGAACAACAAATTGCAAGATTTTGGCATGAGCTTCCCGCGATTGCCTCGCGGTCTCTCCGCGGGCGCGGGAAATATGGAGAGGGCGCTCCATCTAAGAGACACCGCGGCTCCCTGATTGAGTTTTGGGAGCAGGGGATTGGCCGCGGGCGCGACATCTTTGGCCGCGGGCGCGGGTCTATCTTGCCGCGGGCGCGGGTGCTGCCCAGAAAGCCCGCGGACGGTTCCGTACCCATTTCTCCGCGGCCGCGGATTCATCGAGAGAGACCGCGGGATTTGCCGGTTTCTTCTTTACCAATAAATAGAATTGTAATTCCTTTTCAAAATGAAATTTTTGATATTATTTCATTAGCTTAGTTTTAGAGAGAGAATTTAGAGAGAGGTTAGAGAGAAGTTCTTGGTTTTGGATTTGTAACTCAACATTTGATCAATCACGTTTGGATTTCTTCATTTTCAATCATCAATATTAGTGAGAATCTTTTCCTTCTTTCATTTCTTACTTACTTGCTATTTGATTTATGCTTGTTGCTTGTTTTTCTTTGGATTTGAATTTGATATTGTTGAATATTTTGATTTCTCTTAGATTTTAATATAGAATGAAGATTAATGCAATTTCTAGTTATTTGTTCTTGAATTTCACCATGATTAGTGAGTAGATTAGTTGTTAGGGAAAAGGGGAAGCATGTTTGATTAATGAAATTGCTAGTTGATGCTCTTTGATTGATTGATTTGTTGCAATTAAATTGGTTGACATAGTTTTGCATGTGATTTATTAGACTAGGAGTGATCAACCTATAAGATTGATCTAGATTGCATTACAACTCTTAATGACATGAACAATTGAATTGAAAGTTGCTCTAATTGATTGGGTTTGCTTGTGATTCTTCTTGATTTGCCTTTCATAGTGACACCTAGATTGGCGTATAGGAGATAGCATTTGAACTCTCTTGATTGCTACTATTGTTTGTCCATTTCAATACTTGAATTAATTGATTGAGCTCTAAACTAGCATTATCATTGAACTTACATGTGGAACCCATATCCCTAGTGTTTAGACCTTTGTTTTACTTGATTAGACTTGTTTTAGTTTACCATAGTGCCAACCATAATCTCAACTCCATCTTCGAGGTAGCTTGACTTAGACTCTAGTTTTCATCATTGCATTCCCTAGGGATCGACCCTTAACTTACCCTATATTCATATAAGGTTGGTTAGGTGTTTACAAATTTAGTTTGACTTGGGGGAAGGGTAGATAACGACCTACATTTTCCTCTTTTCAATAGTCCTCTCCTTCTTTTATAAATTGCCCATTAAGGGTAAGAAGGTACTGATCCATTGGGATTGCTTTCTTTTGAATGCGAGCTTCCCTACGTGCCTTTGACTTTTCCTGGGCTCGCTTGAGATCTTTCCGAGTCAGTTCGAAACCGATTCCGAAAGTATCTAATTAAGTGAGGCCAGGATATTCCAGCGGTTTTTCTATTCCTTTCTTCTTTCCAAGGGTCATCCCAGGAAAATGTCCTCGCTTCTTCAGAATAGTATTCACGATCATGTTGGAATTGGGGTCGTGGTAGAGAGGGGTCCTTTCATCCTCATGGATTAAGGAGACCTCTTTATTAAAGCCCCACAAATCTTCATCGTCTTCATCGTGCTCCACATTAATTATTGGATTCTCTATAGATTTAATCCTCATAGGCGAAGCATCGGTGGTAATAGGAATACCTCCCACTATAGCTTTTACTTGTTGGTGGAGAGATGATGGGACGACCTTTAGTTCATGAAGCCACAGGCGTCCCAACAATATATTGAATGAAGCTTTAATATCTACTACTTGGAAAGTAGTGGCGTGTTCTATCGCTCCCGCCGTTATATTCATAGTAATTTTACCAAGAGCTTGACGACGAGTGTTGTCATAGGCTCTTATTCCTTGCGTTGACGGGGTTAAGTCTTCATCCCTTATGCCTAACATCCTCGTAGTTCTAAGTGGACAGACATTAATGGCTGATCCATTGTTTACAAGAGTCATAGGGACATTCATTCTCTTGAAAACCATTGTAAGGTTTAATGCCTTATAGTGCTTGTCATCTTCTGGGGGCAAATCCTTGTCGGAAAAGGTGATCAAGTTGATGGGACTAGGGAGATCACTCATGAGGAAATTAGCCAACCCCTCAAAAGTGGTGTAAGAATATATCCCTATTTTATCCAAGGCATTCATTACGACCAACCTATGTTCTCGAGACGTTGCCAGAAGCTTCCATACGTTTATTTCGACTTTGGTTTTCTTGAACTGTTTGACGATGTCATTATCTTTAATGGTAGTTATGGGAACTTGTTGTGTGGTTGGCATGGGTTGTGTTAAAACAGGAGGTTGCATTCTCCCGGATCTTGTGAGTACTTCTATCGATGAATCTTCTTCAACTCAAATATCATCCATGGCATATGACACCGAAGGTGGAGGTCCTACCATGTCTTTTAAATAGACGTTTTCTTCGTCGCTGTCCCAAACTCCATTAATATTTGCATCCTCTTCTTGTGGAACTTGGACTAGCTTCGTATGATCAATCATTTTCTGAATTAAATCCTTGAATTTAAAACAGTTTTGGATAGTACGACCCCCTGATTGATGATATTCAGTAATATCTATCTGTCCTTTTCAATGATTCAAATGGTCTCGGTTCGAGAGGTTTGATCTCGCCACTCTTAGAGAGCATTTTGAACATTTGTGCGTATGGGATCCCAATTGGAGTGTAGAGTCTATTAGTCTTCTTGGGTTTATCGGTGACTTGTAAAGGAAAGTGTTTCGCCTCATAAGTCGTTCCCATGGGTGTGAACTTTCTCTTAGGTTCATTTTTCGAGAGTGGAACCTTGAGGGCTTCACGTAGCAAGTGCGATCCTTCCATCATAGTCAGTGTAAGCAATTTTAAGTCCTCTTTACTTGCAAATTCTGGAAAGTTATCCATGGCGTCAAAAAAGACCTCCTCCTCTTCTTCGATGGCACGGATTTCTTTGACGGGTTTGATGAGAGATGAAGGATCAACCTCGTTTTCCTCATCGGAGATGGCCAAGGAGTGAGCGAGAGGCGCATTATCAATCCTTCGCTTCTTACTGGCAGGGGGTAATGACAGCTTGTTGTTGTCGATTAAGTCTTGGATAGCTTCTTTAAACTTCCAATAGTTCTCAGTAAGATGGCCCCTACCTTGGTGATACTTGCAATGTGCATTGGGCTTCCAGTTATATGTCCTTTTTTAGACTGGTGGGTCCCCGAATTGTCTAATAGGAGTTATAAGACCTTTTGCATTTAATCGGTCAAATGCGGTGTCATAACTCATGCCAATAGGAGTAAAGTTCCTCCTAAACGGTTTCTTTTGTCCTTGATTATTCATAGAAAGGACTTCATTTAGGTTAAAAGTGCTAACATTGTTTGAGTGGGTGGTTTTGGAAGAAGAAGGATTGTCGTTCTTCTTGCCTTTCCTGCCACTGTTGGAGTTATTGTTGGCAGCTTTCAACTTAGCCAGGTCGTCTTCAATATTAATTCCAATGTCGTAGACGGGCTTGAAGGTATGGAGATTATTCTAATATTTAAGATGCTTGGAGTACTTTTCTTGAAGGTTTTTTATGAATAACCTTACGGACTCTTTTTCACTTAGCACTTCAATCATCTTAGCTGAGCTTTCTTTCCATTTGTTAAAGAAGGAGATGAAGCCTTCATTCTCCTTCTGCTTGAGGATTTCAAGTTCCCTATTGTAGGGAATATTTCAAGCGTTAATCCCCTAGCTTGAACCCCACTGTGATCTTACACTAAAGTACGATGGCGTCCAAAGAGAAGGAAGATAGAGCAAAAGAGTCGTCAACAAGTTTCATTAGGAACTTGTAAACCGTTCACGAGGTGAAGGTTACACCCCTTAATGATCCAAGAGATCGTCAACTCTATAAGGTCTTGAACTAAATAGGGCTCGGGGATGAAGGTAAAAATCCAACCTAAAAGATATTGAACTAGCCCTAATAATAAGCCTCTACTTTATTCTGATCGTATTCATGTGCGCTTTCTAACTAACATACAATCAATAGGATTACCCTAAACCTGTTTATCTATGTTGGTTGAATATTAATGCACAAACAGAACTATTATTGGCGATCACTTGAATTATAATCAAATTAACCCTAAACAAGATTATTAATTATCTTATATAAGCGTGATTACAAGTACAAATTCCCTTTAAACATGCCAAAAAAGCGTGATCAAGCAATAACAATATATAATCAAGCAACATAATAAATAATCATCATTGTAATAATTATAAGAATTAATTACAATAACAATCATAATAATCATAATTAAAATAATCATGTCAAAGCATAATATAAATAGCAAGATCCTAGGCATGATATTAGCAAGATTAATAACAAACCCTACCATGTCACTAAGCAATAAAAGTCATATATTTAGCCCTAACATGATACTAACAATCATAAATATTAGAAAGAAAATAAAAGGCATCATAACAATCATACTAAGTATTAAATTTACCCTAGACATGATACTAGGAATATCATAATAACAACCTAAGCATAATTTCTACATAATAACAATAAAAACTATTAAATCACTTACTTGGATGCCCCGTACCTCTTTCTAATAAAAAAATACACACGTTAGTAACTTCAAGGAAAATAATAAACAAAACAATTAAATTAAAAATTGAAAAAGAGATTTGGGACCAAACCCTCAGAAATTTTAACTTTCATGTCTAGGGCGAAGGCAACTTCGAATATGGCTAGGTGTATCTAAGTCTAATGAATGCGAAATTTTTATATTTGAGAGAAGGGTAGTTTAGAAAAGAGAGAAAGAGTAATCAAGAAAATCTTGATGAGAGTTGGTGAGAATAGAGAGAATTGGTGAATGAAAACGGAGTTTTTAGGAGACTTTTTATAGAGAAAATAAGCCAAAAAGATAAAACATCAAAAACAGAGTTATGACGCAAAAAGTCAGTTTAGCGTCAAACGCTGATCTTAGCGCCAGGCGCTAAGCGTAGCTTCAGGCGCTACAGCTGGCGTTTGGCGCTGACCAAGAAATTGGCGCGTTTTCTTAAAATGAGATAGAAATTGTCGTACAGGAGGATAAAATCGTATTTTCCTCACAAACGTTCATTGGTTCTGATTAAATCTCTAAAAAGTCAACAAAAGTCAATTTATTAATGCTAATCGAATTAGGAATGAAAAGAACCTTCTAGAAGAATCTAGAAGACTAAAACCATTCCTAATTGCATTAGGAATCATAATACCGTATTAGGCCCTCTTCTAGATCATTGGGCCGCATATAAGGCTCAAACCAGGTCCAGTTCAGTAATTTGGCCATAACTTCCTCAATAATCATCGAAATTGGGCTTATAATATATCGTTTCAAAGCTCTTTTCAAGCCCCATCCAACTACACTACTATTGGACCCATATCATGGACCAACCAAACTGGATTGGTTGTTTTCTTAAAATAAGTTTTCAAAAAACAGAGAGAAAAGAAAAGAAATTAAAACTATCCGCAACACTAAACTTTCCACACTTTCACTTCATTAGATTATGATTCGACGTGAAAGGTACTCATCACTGGATTTGGTTTTGGGGAGACACAAATGGGTGTCTACAGAAGCCCCCACTTTGACTGAGTTTGGAGAAATGTTAGTTTCGAAAACAAAAAGTCAAAGTATCAATAGGGACGGAGAATGACTCAGAACGTTATGCGATCTTAAATCATTCTTGTAACGCCGATACCTGCAAACTAGCGTTAGATAAACAGATAAAAGAGTTAAGAAACACGTATGTTGCACTGTCGAACACACGTCTCTGAAAGTAACTGATTTGCCGCTGCATTACTGTTTTGATGACCACCTGCAAAGAGAATGTCATCTCGCCTGAAAACTGCTACGCTTGTAACTGCTTCTAATATTGAAGATTGCTTCGTTTGAAACGATCCTCTTCCGCTTTGATAATATTTCACAAACCAAGGAACACTATCGAAGATTTCTTCGCTTGAAACAATCCTCTTCCGCTTTGTGACCATATTCCACGTCTAAGGGAACATGATCGAAGACAACTTCGCTTGAAATCACCTTCAGTTGTTTTTGACAACTCTCCACAATCTAGGGAACGCGGTTGAAGATATCTTCGCTTGAAGTTATCCTCATTTGTTGCGATAATTTTTCAAGGAAATTACCAAAGATCTCCGCTTGTTAATCTTTAAAAGTTCGTTTGAACTTTGCTTCCGCTATGCCTATATGTCGGCGCTTTTGCTGCTTAAACCTGTATGTCGGTGCCTTTTGCTGAATAAATGAACCAATACATCAGTGCCTTTTGCAAATGAACCAGTATGTCGGTACCTTTTGCGATAAGCCAATGCTTAGGCGCTTTAAGCCAAGTGAGACGATCTTTCATCAGGTCGATCACTTTAGGCAATCAAGCCGATTACTAAAAATTGTGTCAAATTGCTTAGAGGGGCTAACTAGCGTACAAGGAACCCAAAATATATTGCAACAGGTTAGAATAACCGTATTGAATGGTTGAATGTTCTGGCGCCGCTGAAAAAACATCAGCGCCAATTAATTGGTTATAGCGCCAAACGCTAGAGTTAGCGCCAGGCGCCAAGCCTATCTATTGACGCCAAGGTCTGGCGCTTGGTGCTAGAGTCGGGTTTTCCTTAATTACCCTTCTCTTCTTCATTTTCGCTGCTGCTCGTCGCATTTGTTGCTCGAAAATTCCCAGAAATTCATTTGCTTCGTTCTTGCTCGTTTCTCAACCAAATTCGCTCAGGTTTGTTGCAAATCAAAGCTTATTCCATCCATTTTCCCGATCTATGTTAGTTTTCTTCAAACTCACACTGGTTTTTATGATTTTTGCCTGTGTTTATTCTCAAATTTCCTAAAAATTCAAAATTTAGAATGCTTAATTCTCTTTGTTTGTAAAATTTTATGCCATGAAATTGCTTGATTATGTTTATATATTTCCTTGGGAGTAATTTGAGACTTGTTTGACTCAATTTGGTAAAGAAATGAATAAATTGCCATTGTTGAACCTTTTAAGGTCGAGAATGCAATGTGGCTCGTTCTTGATGTTTTTGCTAGAAATTCTTGTCCAATTTGTCACAATAATTATTGTAGTATTGCAAGAAATTGTTTAATTGCTTGAAAAATGTCGTTATGCTCAATTTAAATTTGTGCTCTGTTTTAGTACTAAGTACTCTGTTTTTTGCGAACATAGTATCATGCGGCTAGGCGAACCTTAGATACTATAGAGCCTCAATTTATTATAATTCTGTACAATGTAGCATGGTTAGACAGCGAGGTTCCGGTTCACGGTCCTAAGACGTTCGACGGGAGCACGAGCCCGTGGAGGACGATGCCAAGCCGTCTACTTCGCTTGGTCGACTCCCCGAGTGGGATGAGCGGACCTTGTACTTTTTTCTCATCCACCACATTTCTGAGAGAGTGAGACGAGGCATCACTGTTGGGAGGACGCGCTGTCATGGTTCTGGCTGCGACGGCTTGGGCAATCTATACAAGATGTACATCGCTAGAGACAATCAGACTAGACTTCTATGGGAGTCTTGCTTTCTAACTGCGCTGTACGAGACCTCTGAGGCAATGGTTGCCTCCAGCGGGGGTCACCATGTAGTTCGTGCTCTGGTGGAGTTCTTTTGAGACACCACCAACACTTTCCACTTTCCCTAGGGTGAGATGATGGTCACTCCTACCGACTTTAGTCTCATCACAAGACTAGAGTTTAGTTCCGTGCCAATGCTGTTTGACAGCGGGATTGACATCTTTTCCCCTGAGGTCGAGGAGCTATTGGGTCCGATTGCTATTCGAGCTCGAGCTGAGGTAAAGTCGACTTAGTTCAGTGCTAGGGGGATTCGACGCTCGACTCTAGCAGCGGCTTTGGACGATGATGCGACCACCCGAGAGTAGCGGGTGCGCATCTTTGCACTAATCTTGTTGCAAGGGACCTTCTCCCCTGACATGGGTAGTAGGGTGCTGCTTTACTACCTTCTTGTCATCCGCGATCTACATCGGATCGGGACTTATGACTGGGCCAGCTTGGCCTATGCTGATTTCATTCGAGCGATGAGGGACTCGTGTCGACATCGGTCCTTTGGGTCGAATGTTGCTTTGTCCAGCTTTTGGAGGGTCGCAAAGGTAAACCTTATTCTCTATAAAGTTTTAGCTCTACATTTTAGCTAGCATTTGCTAATAACTTTAGCTTTTTTTAGATCAGGTTCTACGACTACTTCCCTTCTACTACGCCGGCGATACCGTCGCCGCGCAGGTTTCTAGTTAGTGCTTCCTGGGGCAGCTGCCGTGAGGGGATGTCCAGTGCATATGTCCGAGATTGGATCATCTCGGTATGATTCTAGTCTTATTTGACATTTTGAGATGTTTTAGATTGATTCTTGACTTATTGACGTTCTTTGCAGGAGCCTGAGGTGCTAAACTGACCATGGGACGACCTGGCAGTCCCTGGTTTAGCCGCGCAGTATTCTGCTGAGCGTCGATATATCTTGGGGATCTACGGAGCGGTCGCGTATCTTGGAGAGGGTTGCTATTCAGCATTCCGCCGATACCTTTGTCGTTCCAGCTCCTCCCCCACGCCGCATGTTTAAAGCCGCGAGGTTGTTGAGCATGTTAGAGGGAGCTGGTACCCCTTGGCAATCTCAAACGATTCCTAGGCGATGCTATGCGAAGGACCTACTACCGTTGTAAGCTCCAGTTCCTTTACCGGCTGAGGATGTGGCGGTACGGTTTTTCACCTTTTACCTTACGTTAAGTAGCCCCCAAGTAATGCTTTACCGATTTTGTCTTGCCTTGTCAGGATGACGCTGCTAGGTTCGTGCCACCCCGTATGTCTATCCATTATCAGGAGACATATGGGCCGATTAAGGAGATGATTCCTCCGGCTTCTGAGGACGAGCGCTTCGTGGAGCGGTCGATTCCCCAGACTTGGGTAAGCTTGTTTATTTGCAAGTTTTTTCCACATATGTTATGCATGTTTACTGACTGATTTCTTTTACACTTTTTGCGTGAGGTGGTTTCGGCGATGGCACGATGTATAGATGCCTTCTGGAGCCAGCTTGTCCGGATAAGGAACGTGGGTACCTGCCGTCAGGGAGACGCTGTTCAGGAGGTAGTCTTCCTTTCATATGTTTTTATATTACCGCTTTGATTTTGCCTGTTTTTTATTTTAATTCCTTTTGCAGGGTCAGCCCATTCCTTCTCGTACCCGCACGAGACCTGAGGTGCGAAGGGATCCGGCGAGGTCTAGCTCGAGACGTCGCCGCACTACTTTGAGAGGTAGGGGTGGTTGTTCTGAGGCTGCTCGTACTGAGGCGGTAGAGGGCTCAGGTTCTTCCTCTGAGGGTGCACATGCTGCGCCGGTAGGCCAGGGAGAGGCTACCTCGGCTCTTAGAGGTGGTGGGATGTACGAGGTTGGCTCGTCATCGCAGCAGCCTCTGTAGTCTCAGCTTCAGGTTGATCTCGGGTGGACAGGTCCTACGTTGAGGTTTCCTCCTCCTGCGGAGACTGGAGTTGATGATGGAGTTGGAGCCGGAGCTAGTGGAAAGGTTACTCCTCTTACAGCGGATTTTTATGCGATGATGGGTTTACGTCCCCCGGCGCCGTAGTTTGTTCCTGTGCTTTTTATTTATTTATTTATTTGAATTTGTATAGAACTTTGCTTCTAGTTAGACTCATTTTTTTAGACATATTTTGTATATATATACTATTATGAGTCTATTTTATTTATCATGCTTTATCATTTATTATTATTATGTGCATGTTTGTGTGTGCAAGGAAAATGTGACAAATAATTTTGCGCAAAAATTCCGTCATTCTTATTATTGATGGAGGGTATCCGACTTTCTCCCCAAAAAGAAAAAAAATGAAAAAAGGAAAAGTCAAATAGAATATTGGATTTATAAAAACTTGGAATTTAGTCTAAAAAAAATCCAAAAAATAATATAATTAATATAATAGCTATATTAATTAAAAAAGAAATAAAAGAATATTTAGAAAAAGATAAGGAAGCTCTAAAGTCATTAGAAGACACGAATTAAGTTAAAAACGCAATTTCTAGAAAGCGCGTACGATGAGGCAAATTGGCGGCATCTGGTGCCACGCGTTTTGGTGTAGCGCCAGCCGCTACACTTAGCGTTTGGCGCCAAGCTCTGGCATCAGGCGCCAATAGTAGTGTCCGGCACTAAAGGGCGCTGACTCCGTATCCTTCCCAGATTAAAACTGCTCCGATTTCGTGCATAAATAGCCCCTTGCCCAGCCGATTCTTTTCATAATTTTAGCAAATAAAATAATTCTTAGCTTTAGAAAAATAATATCATGTCTCTAGTCACCAAAACTTTTACCAATTACACCCATGAATGGTGTCGGTCTCTTAATGCCAAAGAAAGAAAATAATTAGATGTATTTCACTTGGGGGTTATTTATGGCATCAAAGTGGTAGATCTTGACTCAGATTTTATTCATACCGCACTAGAATATTGGGATGTATGATGAAATTAGCCATTTGCCAGAAGAATTTTTTGCTATTTTAGGTTTCCCTGCAATAGATCTAATAGTAATACCTAGAATAGATGCATATTATTATAAGGATTTTGAACGCTTCTTCAATTTAAAAGACAGAGATCTATAAAAAATAGTGGATGGTAACATAGTTAATTTGAAAGAATTTGTTCGCCGTTATTTTGATAAACCTTGTTTAGTGTAAAAATACCCTAGACACGTGGACCAATGAGAGGAAGCCACGTGTCGAGCTCAGGATGGCCCATGTGACTCAACATCCTCTTGACACTCGGCACCCTAAGATATGACTTTGAAATGGCGGCCTTCAAGAGCCCAAATCCCTAGAAGCGTCGTTTTACGGCACAGCCCACTGAAATTTAGGTCAAATGACCTAGATAGGGGCACGTTTTTCAAGGACCCTATGAATAGGGAGATATTTCCCCACTTTGGGGACACATTCAATCATTTATTACACCTGTATTCTCTTACATCAGAGAAAGACCTGAGCTTGGAATCCGAGAAGATACCCACCTAAATTTCCGTTCTCTTTATTCCATTTCAAGTTATTAACTTGACCGTCGGAGGCGGAGCTCCAACCACCAGGAGTCTCCGTTATTTTGCAGGTACAGCTCAGCCAGATCGGACTTCGTGATGTAACTCTCCCAAGGGACAAAAACACCCAAAACATTTGGCGCCGTCTGTGGGGAGAGTACTTTGAAGATGGTTCAAGAGTCTGTGTCACCCCCTAACCGTCTGGGCGATGGCCCAGAAGTCTTTACAGACCATGAAGATGAGGATCTTCAGGTCGAAACCTTTACAGCCAATGATGGCTCTCTTATAACCAAGCGCATCCGGCCTAGAGACAATCTAGAGCGGGGTGCCTCCTAGGCGGGTACAAGCCGACCCTCTGGGCAGCCGAAAGGGGAAACCCAAACGGCCGCTGGATCAGCCCCTGTCACCCGAGATGAACTCATGAGATTCATGACAAGCTTCAAGGGTGAAATTAAAGAGCTGATCACCCAAAGCCGGGCTGGCCCAAGTAAAGGTCAGTCGGCGAAGAAGACTCCTCCGGAGAAGGGGAAGTCAGTCAGAGAACGGCAGCCCACTCCTCATCCAAAGGAGAAGGCAGCCGGGACCATTGATTGGTAAAAAATTCTCCTTCCTAAGAGGAACAACAACAACACCCGCCGAACTCAGCAGCCGGTGGGAAGCAAAAAATCAATTCTTGATGCCCGGGAGATCATCAACCGGAAGAGAAACCAATCGCTGTCTGAGTCGGCTTCAACGTCGAACTTTCCAGACGTTTTCAATAACATTTCTGCAGGGAGTGCACCCTCCTTGCATGAGAGCCAGACAGGCGGTAATACCGTCCATTCTGGCCCTCACATGATTGGAGTTGTACCGTATGTGCCTACTCAGGCGTTAGAAATACCGTGGCCCCAGGCGGCCAGGAGCCAATAGACCATGACAATGTCACGGAGGCCTATCAAGCACCAGCCCCACCAGCAGCCGGAAAGAAAATAAAGGCACCTATGTTGGTGGAGGTGAAGAAGGAGAAAAAATAGCAATCACTGACCGATGAACGGTCAGATGAACTCCGTCCCCAACCGGCTAGTGAGCATATTGACATACTTCTGGACGACAGCCGCCCGAAGCGTACCGTGAAGGTTGGGACGGTTGCCTTTGCTAAGTTAGGTGCAGACTTTCACCTTCTGCTAAAAGAATTCAAAGACATTTTTGCCTTTGAAGTGGAAGAGATGCTAGGTGTCAGCCCGGATCTTGTTGTCCACAAACTCGCCGTGGGTCCTAAAAAGAAGCCCATCCGGCAAAAGAAAAGAAATCACGGCGAGGAAAGAAGTCAGGCGGCAGCTGCCGAAGTAAAAAATCTGTTGGATGCTAGGTTCATTTGGTCATGTAATTTCCCCGACTGGGTGGCGAATGTTGTGCTTGTAAAGAAGCCAAATGGTACTTGGCGGATATGTGTTATCCGCTTCCAAAAATCGACAGTCTAGTTGATTCAACAGCTTGGCATGCCTTGTTGAGTTTTATGGATGCCTACTCCGGCTTCCATCAGATACCCCTGTGGACGAAAGAACAAGAAAAGACGGCCTTCGTCACTGATCAGGAGCTATTCTGTTACACAGTGATGCCCTTTGGCTTGAAAAATGCGCCGGCTACGTTCCAACGGATGATTAATACTGTCTTTATTAATCAAATTGGGAGTAATGTAAAGGCATACATTGATGACATGATAGTCAAATCCAAACAGCAGGCGGATCACTTTGCTGATCTCCGAGAAGCCTTCACCACACTCAGGCGGCATAAAGTTATGTTGAATCCTAAGAAATGCGTCTTTGGTGGTGAGTCTGGGAAGTTTCTCGGATTCCTGATTGATCAAAGGGGGATAGAGGCTAACCCAAAGAAGATACAGGCGGTGATTGACATGAATTCACCCCGCATTTTCAAGGAAGCACAGAGACTAACCGGTTGCCTAGCTGCTCTGGGGAGATTTCTCAGCCGGTCAAGTGACAAATGCCTTTACTTCTTCAAAACAATCAGGAAGAAGACCAGATTTGAATGGGGGGGTGAGGCTGAGGCGGCCTTTCAACGGCTGAAAGAACACATCCACTCTTTGCCAAGGCTTGTTAGTCCACTGCCTAGAGAGTTGTTATACATGTACTTAGTTGTCTCAGATCATGCCCTCAGTGTCGTTCTCCTTGCTGAGAGAGACGGCGTTCAGCTTCTGGTCTATTTCATTAGCCATGTCTTAAAAAATGCTGAGCTCCGTTACCCCATGGTAGAAAATTTTGGCCTTGCCCTGTATATGGCTTTCAAGAAATTGAAACCGTATTTCCTGGCTCATCCGGTGGTAATCTACACCAACCAGCCCCTCAAGAGGCCAATGTCTACCTTGGAATCATTCGGCAGAATGTTTAAATGGGCTATTGAAATGCAAAGTCTTGAAATCACTTTTGAACCTATAAAGGCAGTTAAAGGTCAGGCGTTTGCCGACTTCATTGTTGAAATGACACGACCGGTGCAACCGGATAATATTGACCAGGTTTGGAAAGTGTATATAGACAAAAGCTCAACGAAGAACAGCTGCGGTGCAGGAATCATATATGAGTCCCCTAAGGGGGACAAATTTGAATATAGACTACGGTTTAAATTTCAAACCTCAAATAACAAGGCGGAATATGAAGCCCTGCTAGCCGGAATTCGCATGTGTAAGGGAGCAGGGGCAACTAAAATTGACGCCTATTCTGATTCACAATTGGTCGTCATCTAGTATGAGGGAGCATATGAGGGAACTCATCCCGCTATGATCAAATATCTTCAGGCAGTCAATGAAGAGACTGGGGCACTTGAGAAATTTTGTCTAAATCAAGTGCCTAGGTCAGATAACAACCAGGCAGATGCGTTGTCTAAATTGGCTTCTTCCGCCTGCTGTGATACTCCTCGGTCGGTCTTTTGGGAAGTTCTTGGAAGGAGAAGCATACACGAAGAGCCCATTGGAATCTTAGACCGAAGCTCTACCTGGATGGATGGCATCCGGGCATATTTAGTAGACGGTAAGCTTCCTGATTCATCACAGGAAGCAGCCGTCATGAAAAAGCGAGCAGCAAACTTCGAGTTGAGAAATGGAGAACTCTTCAAGGTGGGTTTCCTCAAACCTTTATTGAAGTGTGTTACCCAGAGAAGGGGAAAGAAATTCTCGAAGAATTGCATGCCGGATACTGCGCCTCTCATATAGGCGGCAGGTCCTTAGCCGTCAGAGCCAGGCGGCATTACTTTTGGCCCACTCTTGAAGCAGACGCCAAAGAGTTAGTCAAAATATGCGACAATTGCCAAAGGTTTGGCCCACTAATTCGCCGCCCGGATACTGATCTGACGGTAATCCACAGCCCAGTCCCATTTGCCAAATGGGGCATGGATATCTTGGGTCCTTATACGCCTGCTCCAGGCGGAAAGCTGTACATTTTGGTGGCTGTGGATTATTTCACCAAATGGGTAGAAGCTGAGCCGGTTAAGAACATCAAGATAAAGGATGTCATCTCCTTCATCTGGAAGAACATCATCACCCGGTTTAGGGTACCTTTGAGTATGTTGTTTGATAATGGCCCTCAGTTTGAGACCCCCCTGCTCAAGACTTGGTTGGGAGATCAGGGTATCTCACAATGTTTTGCATCAGTCGGCCGACCCCAAACAAACGGCCAAGTTGAAACCTTCAACAAACTCATCTCAGACGGCATAAAAAAGAAAATTGAAAGAGCCGGTGGTTTATGGGCAGAAGAATTAATTCATGTCCTGTGGGCCATCCGGACTACTTCTTAAGGGGCAACCGGAGAAACCCCATTTCTTATGGTATACGGTGCTGAAGTCGTCTTGCCCATTGAGCACTATGAGCCGACTCTCCGAGTTATGCTTTGTGATGAAGAGGCAAATTGGGAGGCCATGCGGCTAACATTGGACTCCCTCCAGGAACGCAGGGGCATCGCTGCCCTGCCTAATGAGATATACCGTCTGAGAATGACCAGAGCTTATAACAAGAAAGTGCACAAGCGTCCTCTGAAAGTGGATGACTTTGTGTTACGAAAAATGGAGGCAACCGGTAGGGTCAATGAGGTTGGGAAGCTAACCCCTAATTGGGAAGGCCCCTACCGAATTTATGAAGAAGTCAGGAACGGCACTTACCGTCTGGAAACTCCAGACGGTCGCCGCCTGCCTAGAACTTGGAATGTAGGCAATCTAAAAAAGTACTACTTCTGAGAATGTATAATTTTTGTAAACAATAAGTCAATTAATGAAAGTTCAGGCTTTGTTTGCAGATTTATTTTGCCATTTTTATTGTTCGACCGCCTTGGCAAAACCCAGACGGACCCTGTGTTTAACTTACTAAGTTTGATACTTAGTTTGATTAAATATTATAATTGCTTGTCCGCCTGGGCAAAACTCAGACGGACTCGTTATTTAATTAATTACGTTTGATAGTGTAATTTAATAATTGCTTGACCGCTTGGGTAATACTCAGACGGACTATTTGTTCAACCAATTAAGTTTGACATTAGGTGTAAATCCAATATTGTAATAATGCTCGGCCAATTATCCGATTAAAAGCTAAGCACAAAAACGCTTAGTGATTATACAACCAGTCTCAAACAAGACCAAAGGCCAATATGGCCGGATGGTTTCTTATTTTATAAAACCGCCTGTCCAAACATGGACAAAGGCGTCTGGCGACACCCCTCCGGGTGCAATCATTGCAGAGAACGGACTATTCATCGATTCTATGTAAAAATGCATATGGCAAAAATTGAACGACCAAATTGGTCAATTCATAGCCGTCTGACCAGAATAATCTATGAAGAACGATTAAGTTACCGAGTACCGGATGCCCTGAGGCATCAGTCGGCCATCGGCTGAAATTCTTCCTGAGGTTATTTATTCAAAAGTTTCACTCATTTACCCTGTTGGGACAAAAGATTATGTGTAATGGCTACGTGTTAACCCCAGACGGAATATCACCGCCTGGGTAAGAAGCTCAAAGCACCAGCTTTTTATGGCCGGCTCTACACTTGGTTTGGGGCAATCACCATTGTGATTGATTGGCCTAAAACACTCAATACTTCTCCTAGTATCAAGTGTTTTCAAGCCAATCAATCAACATGAAATAAAACCAACCACACAGCCGCCCAGGGGCAAGAGCAGCCGAATTGCAAATTGCCGCATGCTTTTTTAAGTTAGGCAAAATATTAAAGAATTGCAAACAGATAAAAAATTCAAATTGAAAAACTCAAACACAAACAAGTATAAACAACCGTCTGAGTCGAAATATTCATTAAATATTTAATATGGCTCAAAGGCCAGAAGACGTGTTAACCGGAGATACATCCGGCGAAGAAACAAAAAACAAATTGTTAATCCAACCCCATGGTTGGTAAAGATACAACAAAACACGGCATACGAGCCGATAAAGAAAATTGTTGGCATAATGCCGCAGAAGTTGGGGAGGCCAGCCTAAGGCTGAGTTGGATGCTGCTCCGGCTGAGTCTGGCTAGTTTGACCTTTGTTATGCTCATCCGCCGCTGGCTCCTCGTTATCAGAGACTTCATATCCCTGCTCAGCAGCCCAATCTTTGAAGCGAGGCGGTGGGGCATAACCTAGTTGCTGGGCATCATACACCTTAGTGGCGTAATCATACCTCAGCTTATAGACCTCAAAGTCTATTTCTGGGTAAAGAAGGCTCCATGTGATCCTCAGCCGGGCCAAGTTGTCCCGCTCATTTTCCTCTGTCAGCCGTTTTTTTTCCTAGGCAAGCTCGTCCGACTGCTTGTTCCGCAGATTATCAAGTTTAATCCCCAGGCGGGTAACGTCTGAACGGAGCTGGGTATTCTCTTTGTCAGCATCTTCTAATGCCTTGAGATCTGATTTGGCATCTTTTAGTTGCTTGTCAAGGTCATCATTCCGGCTATTAGCTTCATAGTTGGCAGCCGTCAAACTCTGGATCAGCTCCTCCTGTTTCAACTCTACTGCTTTAATCATTAAATTACACATATAATCAGAATATTCAGCAGAGTTGAGGTTTTCTAGGGCCCTCTGTTTGGCGTCATTTACCTCTTCCTGCTTCCGCCTGAAGGGGCCCCGGAGACTGTCCACTCTCAGCATCGCCTGAGACAATAACAACCGGTTTATGAGTTACTTAGCCAAATTAAAGATAAAAGATATCAGGGTAGAGGGATTTTTTACCTCAGCCAGAGAACCCATTATCCGGTCGAAGTCCACGACCTGCAGATCAGGTATAGAGTTCTTCTCAGACCGGGTGAGGGTCCTCACCATCCGTTTTTCAAAGCTTGCAAGATCCGGCTCGTTAGAAGTCAGATCTGCATCAAAAGTAGCGCTTTGTGAGATACAAGCAGCGTAGTCAGCACTCATCCGTTGCCGGCTGCTGACCGACCCTTTTAAAGGATCAACCTTGGTCTTGACTCTCATAAAATCAAGTGGCCAAGGTATTTCAATTCGTTCCTTACCTTGGGCTTCCGGATGGGTCTCCGGCTTCTTCTCCTCCCTAGTGGTTGTCGCACCGCCTGCAACCTCAGGTGGCTCGCCACCCTTCGATGCCATAGAGACATCTGGCGCTTTCTGCTGTGAGCGTTCTAAGCTTTCGCTCAGTTTTCTCAGCACAGCAGGGGCTTGGCCCCTAGTCGTTAGACGACCGTATTGGGCACATGTTTGTTTATGGTGTGGAGGGGGGTCCTTCCTAGCGGCTTTCGCAGCCAGAGTCTTCTCTAAATCATCTCCTTGTCTTTTGAGCAGCTTGGAGAAGGATCATGGAATCTTCTTGACGAACTCCTGAGAAATAAGCAAACGGTGAGTATACCCAACCGGTAAAAAAAAAAAAAAAAAAAAAAGTCTGGTGGTCTTACCCCGCCTTTCTTAGAATCTTTAGCCTCGACGGCTGCCTTTTTGGCAAGTGCCGCTTCTTTGCGCAGCAACGCCGCGGATTTAGCCGGTGTCTTCGCCTGGTCTACCATTCTCAGGGCTTCGTCTGCAAGTAGGAATGGCAACGAATCGGATTCGGGTCGGATGTGGCTAAATCCGAATCCGATCCGTTTAGTAAACGAACCCTGGACTCGGATCCGAATCCGAATCCAATCCGACTCGTAATTTTCGGATCCGAATCCGGTCCGTTTATTCGGACCTCCGAAATGATCCGAATATTTTTTTATTTTTATTTTTTGTAATGTCATATACCTATAATTGTTTATATTGTCATACTAATTAAAGTATAAACATAACATATTTAAATTAAAACTTAAGGAACATAACAAAATTTTGCTACAAAACAAGCAAATAATTGTCTTAAGTTATAGAGCATATGCTTATACTCTTGGATTCAGACTCGGATCGGACTTCGTCGGACTTTGCGTAGGGTTCAAGTCCGATCCACCTCCTATTCGGATTCAGATCTATTTTATCGGATTCAGATTCGGACTAATTTTAAACGAATTTGAATCGGATTTTTTCCTTCCGATCGGATCGTATTCGAATCGAATTCGGTTTAAATTGCCATACCTATCTGCAAGAGCAAGAACTTATGGTTAGAAGAAGTTATGGCAAGTTTGCAACTAAAGAAAAATATCAATCATTCCGGATGAGAAGTGTTCTACCCCTGGGAAACATGGTACTTAGCCCGCAGGCGGACAAGAAACACTCGTCCTTGAAGAAGTCCGGATGGGGAATCCAGTTTTTGGGTACAATAATATGAGTCCCATCCCCAATGGGCTCAGTTGTTGTTTCAAAGAATCGCGCTCCATTATTTGCTCCCGGGCCTTAGTAGATAGTGCCGGGAGAGGGCATTTGCATCCAAGAAGAGTCGTATCTCTAATGTACCGGCGCAGTGTCCGGTTGTGTCTTATGATAGGGGAGGAAATCAAATAAAACTTGTCCTTCCACCCGGACCATTTGGACACTTTGCCTAGAGTCATCAAGTATTGGGGCAAGGTAATCAGAGTATACCATGCCGCATGGCCGCCTGGAGCCTTGCTGAAATAGTGCATGTGAGCGAAGGCGGAGAATATGGGGTTTATGTTTTGAAATTCGCAAGCGGCGATGTAACTAAGGATATTCACCCACGAGTTGAGGGTCAGCTGCCAAACCCCTAGATCGTACCCCTTAAGGATTTTCCTAATCTTGGGGTGGAGGGGGAACTAGAGGCCGGCTAAGATAACCGCCTCGTAGTAGATGAAGTAATCATCTGTGTGCTCAATTTTGTCACTCCAAGCCATTACAGCATCAGCCGGAGGGACGATAATTTCCCAACCCCTTCCAAAGGGGTGCTTCTCCTTGAAGGCCCTGAACCCGCTAATTAGGAGGGCGATATTTCCCGGCAGCATCCGGGTCTTTTTGGGGTTGGGGTTGTCAGCGACCTTAGGCGGCTGCTGATAGTCAGCCGCAAAATTGTCCTGGTCGGAGCCGGAAGATTCGGCTCTTGATTCTTGGCCAGCCTCAGCATCGCCGGCTTCATTAGAGGAGGCGGCTCCCTCGCCGTCTACCTCTCTTACCCTAGAGCTCCCGGAGGTAGAGGGAGCCTCTTCGTCAAATCCGCTCTCCTCCCAATCCCTCTGTTCCCCTTCCGGGAAAACCTCATCAGCAGGCACTCTCATAGTGCGCCAGCTCTTAGACCGTCTGGTCGTCTGTTTCGTTCTGGCCATTGTGTCCTGCACAGACATAGAGAGGGAGGAATTTAGAGATGAGCATATTGGTTCCGACAGTCCAGAAGAGGCACCCCTTGTTCTAGACTCAGCCGTTCTGGGGGATCGACTGAGTGTCCTAGGCAATGCCGAGTGAGTGGATTGGGAACTCATTTATATTCTCTAAAAAAGCTAGGTATACAGACGGAAAAAATGGTATACAAATTGAAAGGGAGGAAAGATAAAATGGAACAGGCGGTTACCTCGCTTTTTCTCAGGAAAAATCTGAAAACCGCTACACGGAAGCTTGAACTTGTTGTGACGCAGACGGGAGCAGAGAATCTCTCTTTTTCTCTCTCTAAAAAGTTAATGTGAACGTAAGGTGTGAAAAGTAGGGGGGTAACTTTCTATTTATAGAAAGTGAAAGTGGGCGGAAATTTTTAATTTGAAATTCAAAATTTTACCCGTTACTGTTCACCTTTGATAGGTGGACACGTGTCACAGGCCCCACGTGACATGCACGTGCAACCTGTGAGGGGCAAATGTTTAGGGTAAAAATACCCTAGACAAGTGGAACAATGAGAGGAATCCACGTGTCGAGCTCAGGATGGCCCATATGGCTCAACACCCTCTTGACTCTTGGCGCCCTGAGATATGACTTTGAAATGGCGGCCTTCAAGGGCCCAAATCCCTAGAAGCGCCGTTTTACGGCGCAGCCCATTGAAATTTAGGTCAAATGACCTAGATAGGGGCACGTTTTTCAAGGACCCTATAAATAGGGAGATATTTCCCCACTTTGGGGATACATTCAATCATTTATTACACCTGTATTCTCTTACATCAGAGAAAGACCTGAGCTTGGAATCCGAGCAGATACCCACCTAAATTTCCGTTCTCTTTACTCCATTTCAAGTTACTAACTTGTCCGTCGGAGGCGGAGCTCCAACCACCCGGAGTCTCCGTTATTTTGCATGTACAGCTCAGCCGGATCAGACTTCGTGACTTAACTCTTCCAAGGGACAAAAACACCCAAAACAAACCTTACTCTGAATTTTTTCATGTGTATAGAAGAAGGGCTTTCTTATTTTGTATGCTTAATCAATTTTTTCTTTCTAGTGGTAAAAATAATCAGGGTCAATCAATTATAACCACCGTATTAGAACAAATTGAATCAGGGAGAAATCCAATGCCTTTAATAGTTGGAGAGACTATAATTAGTCTAGATGAATTAAAGAGGAATCCAAAAGCACCATTTTGGGGCTCTCCAATTTTATTACAGGTAGAAAAATAATATTTTTAATTACAGAAATCAAAAATATATTTTTGTATAGTAATAATAATTTATTTGCATTGCAATTTTTTTACAGTTGTGGCTAATGGAAAGGCTGGAATTAATTAGCCCTCTAGACAACATTGGGAAGTACACTCCAAATTGCTTCGTGAGGAGGAAGAAACGCTTCTCTAAGATGGGGCGCCACAAATGGAAGAGGGTTTTCGAATCTCGCAATTTTGCCATCAAGTGGGTTATCCCTTAGTGGAAAATAGAAAGGATGATTGGTGTCAACAAGCAACCTTTCTGGCGTCTTCCAAGCTTGTCCCGTATGACTTTTTACTATCCTTGTAGGGTAAAAAGACAATACGACCTACTTCAGACTATTCCTTCTGGAGATATTCGTCCTCCCTACAAGTTCCCTGTCTCCCAGGAAGTAGACAAGTTTGATTCTTATTGGAGTGCCAGACCTCTATGGGAAGTAATTACCCAAAAGGTTCCTCCTTCCTTACCCAATGATGTGAAAAAGTGGCTGCTAAAGAAACCTTCAAAGGAGTTGAAGATAAATTAGAGTAAAACTGATGTGAAGAGTCGTCTAGGTGACAAAGTGGTTCCTAATAAGGAACGCTTAGGTGAAAGTGTTGAGTTCAAAACACCTACAATGCCTAGGAAGAAAAGTACTGCAAGAGATAAGGGGAAAAGGAAAGCTGACACCACAGAAAAGAAAGCTTGGGTAGAAAAGAAGCATGGAGTCCTAGCTGAAGGGGAAACTATCTACTCCAAGATTGAATATAGGTCCTCTAAAGGATGCCTACTAGCTAAGGTTATGGATGAGGAGGAAGAAGCAGGAAAAAATTGGAAAAAGGCTAAGAAAGAGAAAGAAGATTTAGAGCATTGCTTAATTTCCAATTATTAGACTTAGTTTATTTTTTTTACTTAAAGTTAATTTATTTAAGGTTTATTTAAATTCCATAAATAATGTAATTTATTTTATTAATGAAATTCTAACTTTTAATTAAATTATTTACTTTATATTTATTTTTATTAAAGCAATGAAAACCGAAAAAAAAATTAATTTTCTAGAAATTTTTCGAGTACGGAAGTCAAAATTTTTCCGAAAAAACACCGAAATAGTCCCAGAATTTAACTGTTAATTAGCACCACGATTTTGAGACTGGCGTCGGCCGCGACAGTCTCGCGTCAGGCGATGGACGCCGTCGTCTGGCGCTGATGGTCATCGGCTGGCGCCAGAGTTTTTTCTGTGACGCCGATGTTTCGTCGAACTTTCTGTCGAATTTTTAATTATTTCTGGGATGCGAGATTTTTTTTAAAAAAAAAATAAAGTGACCGCACCCGTAAAGGGTTGCCTACGTATCCTTTCTTAAGAAATCAGGCCAAACGTAGCTCTCTTGAGTATCCTACTCAAGTAATTATGGGTAGTATTTCTTAAGTTGGTCAAGAATTGTCATGTTCGAGAACTCATTGCCATCCATATCAATTAATTTTTCTGCACCTCCTGACAGGATTGTTTTGACATTGTAGGGCCAAACCAATTAGGTCTAAATTTACCCCTTGAATCTAAAACATTTTTCCTTAATGCTTTTAACACCAAGTCTCCTACTTTGATGTTTCTTGTCTTGACCTTCTTATTAAAATGCCTAGCCATACGAGTTTGATAACACTGAGTGTGATGTAGAACTTCTAGTCGTTTTTCATCGAGAAGAATTAATTCTTCATATCTTGCCCTTGTCCATTCAACTTCATTGAGTTTTCTCTCTAACGCGATGCGTAGAGATGGAATCTCTAGTTCGACAGGTTGTACGACATCCATTCCATAAACAAAGGAAAATGGCGTTTTCCCTGTTGATGTGCGAATTGACGTGCGATAACCCCACAATGCGAAGTGAAGTTTGTCAGGCCAATCCTTATAATTTTTCGTCATTTTCTCGATGATAGTCTTTAGATTCTTATTAGCTGCCTCGACTGCTCCATTTGCTTGAGGCCTATAAGGGGACGAATGATGATGTTGAATGCCATATTTCTGTAACAATTCTTCACATTCGGCTTGAAAGTGAGTTCCATTGTCACTTATCATTTCATGCGGGACTCCGTATCGACAAATAATATTCCTCTCGATAAAGAGTGCTACATGTTTTGCAGTGAGTTTAGCGTATGATCGCGCTTCGACCCACTTTGTGAAGTAATCAATTGCTACTACGATATATTCGTGGCCTCCTGTTTCTGGGGGAGTGATTTTGCCAATGATGTCAATTTCCCATGTAGAGAATAGCCATGGCGACGTGTAGGTGTTGAGCAAGGACGAAGGAACATGTTGTAAATTGGCATAAATTTGGCACTTAGGGCATCTTTTTACGTATTGATGGAAATCCCTATTCATTGTAGTCCAATAATATCCTTCTCGGATTATCTTTTGGACTAACATTTTGCCATTTATGTGAGTGCCACAGATTTCTTCGTGGACTATCCTCATTGCTCTTTGGGCGTCCTATTTTTCTACACATAAGAGAGCTCGACCCATAGGTACCCTTTTATGTAGCTCATTGTCTATAAGTACGTATTGGGAAGCCAAGAGTCTTAAAGCTTGTTTTTCTCTTTTGTCAACATGGGGAGGATATTCTCCGTTGGTGACATAATTTAGTATATCCGTGTACCACAGATCTTCTTCTTCTTCTTCTTCGTCTTAGACTACTTTGTCATCTTCTATAGCCTGGATGTATGCTAGTTTGTGCCTTTTCTCTATAGTTAGAGGCGTTTGCACGATTTCCGTTGGAATTCTAACCATCGAGGCTAGTCTTGCCATGGCATCAGCAAATTGATTTTCTTCTCTAGGTAGATATGTGTATTCTACCTTCTCTAACTAATCAGTAAGAGTTTCCAGATAGGTTTGGTAAGGGGCTAGACTTTCGCTCCTTACTTTGCACCTTTTAGATATTTGATTAATGATTAATGAAGAATCTCCGAATATCCGTAACTTTTTTACTCCCAATGCCAAAGCTGTTTCAAGGCCTACCACGCATGCTTCGTATTCAGCAGCGTTGTTGGTAACGTCGAAATAAAGCTTTATGGAGATTAGAACATGCTCTTCTTTAGGTGATACTAGTAATACTCCAACGCCACATCCCTTTTGGTTTGAGGCTCCGTCGAAGTATAAGGTCCAAGTATCATCTTCAGTAACCATCAAGTCCTTATCTGGAAATTCATTGTCTTGTAACGGCGTCAAGTCTTCGATTGGAAAGTCTGCTAGAAAGTCTGACACTACAGATCCTTTGATAGCTTTTTGTGGCATAAACCTTACATCAAACTGGGCTAAATTGATTATCCATCTCGATATGCGCCCATTGAGTGTAGATTTCTCGAATAGATACTTAAGTGGATCTAATCGGGAGACTACAAAGACGGTATGCACTAGCATGTAATGTCTTAACTTGGTTGTGGCCCACACCAAGGCGAGGAACAATTTCTCAAGTGGTGTGTAACGTGCTTCATATTCGGGCATCTTCTTGCTTAGATAGTAGATTGCGTTTTCTTTGCCTTCTACTTCTTGTGCTAGCATAGCTCCCATTGCCTCTTTTGTAACTGTTAAGTATAACCTAAGAGGTATTCCGGGAAGTGGTGGTGCTAATACGGGAGGATTTGCGAGATAGGATTTGATCTTTTCAAAGGCTTTTTGACACTCGTCATCCAATATCACCGGTACATTTTCTTAAGCTTCTTAAAGATTGGTTCACATATCGTTGTCAATTTTGATATTAACCTACTTATGTATTGCAACCGACAAATAAATCCTCGAATCTGGTTCTCAATTTAGGGCGGTGGCATTGACGTGATTGCTTTTATCTTTGTTGGGTCTATCTCTATTCCTCTAGAGCTTATGACATAACCCAAAAGCTTGCCTGAGGTGACTCCAAAAGCACACTTTGATGGGTTCAACCTCATAATGTTTTTTCTTAGCCTTTTTAAAAATTTCCTTAAGGCTACTTGATGGCCTTGGTGGTCTTTTGATTTTACAATCATGTCGTCGACATATACATCAACTTCTTTATGCATCATGTCATGGACTAAGGCAGTTGCTGCACGTTGGTAAGTGGCACCTGCGTTTTTAAACCCGAATGGCATTACCGTGTAGTAGTAAGTGCCCCATGGTGTTATGAAGGTTGTTTTTTCCGTGTCTTCTTCTGCCATGAGAATCTGATTGTAACCTGCGTATCCGTCCATAAACGAGAGAAGCGCGTGATTTGCCGTGTTATCTACCAGAATATCGATGTGTTGTAAAGGGAAGTCGTCCTTTGAACTCGCCTTTGTTAGATCTCGATAGTCGACACACATTCTTACCCTTCCATCTTTTTTCGGAACTGGGACAACGTTGGCGACCCATTAAGGGTATTTGGATACCTTGATAAAACCTGCAGTTATTTGTTTTTGGCCTCTTCTTTTATTTTAAGGGTTACTTCGGGTTTCATTCGACGTAACTTTTGTTTTACAGGTTTCATTCCTGGAATTAGTGGTATAGTGTGTTGAGCTATTTCTCTATTAATGCCTGGCATATCTTTTTATGACCAAGAAAATACATCGATAAATTCTTTAAGTAAGTTAATTAAATCGTTTCTTTCTTGTTCATTAAGTATTAGTCCGATTTTAACTTCTCTTTTATTGGTTGAATCATTTGAGATATCTACCGTCTCAGTTTCTTCAATTACCCGTGTTTTCTTTTCGAGTGTTTCCATTTCCTTATTAAGTTTTTTGTCTTTTTCAATGTTAGTTAAGCAATGCTCGTCATCTTGGGTTAGAGAAGAACACAAGAAATAAGGAGAAGAAGATATATTATCATACTATGAGATCATCACATAAAAGAGTGACATGTCCTCAACGATTTGATCACTAACTATTCTAGGAGAAGAGATAGAAGGGGAAGGTGCTACTACTAAAGACCTAGATGACTCTACAGGGAGGGACTCCGACTAAGACTTTGACTCATAAGACTCTTCGAACATCGGTCCTTGCCCTGTCGTGATAGATATCTTTCTTCCACTTAGAGTAGTCACCTTGAAAGTCTTGCGCCACCCTTGTAGTGTTCCTTCTGCCGGAGTGATTATCTTCGAGGGATCGAAGCTTTCGCTTTGTAGGACTGTTTGAATGAGCGAGGAGTTATCCTCTTTGTAAGTTGGCTCATTCTTTTCTCGCCAAAATAATAATCCCATGACGTTAAAGTCAAAGCATGGGGGTGCTTTCTTCTTATGGACAGGAGTTGGGATTTCATCTGTGAAATAACAATCCAAGAAAATCTCAAATCCCAGTTGCCTTATGCCGTTTACAACAAATGGCTCGGGAAATTCATGGCATGAATAGTCCTCTCTTTTTTTGTAAATTGACCATTAAGTGTAAGAGGGTACTGATCCATTGGGATTGCTTTCTTTTGAGTGCAAGCGTCTTTACGTGCCTTTGATTTTTCCTGGGCTTGCTTGAGATCTTCCGAGCCGGTTCAAAACTAAGTCCGAAAGTGTCTAACTTAGGGAGGCCAGGTGATTCTAGCGGTTTTGCTATTCCCTTCTTCTTTCCTAGGGTCATCCCAGGAAAATGTCCTTGTTTTTTCAGAATAGCATTTACAATCATGTTGGAATGGGGGTCATGGCAAATAGCGGTCCTTTCATCCTCCTGGATTAAGGAGACCTCTTCGTTAAAGCCCCATAAATCTTCATCATCCTCGTCGTGCTTTACGTTAACTATGGGATTTTATATAGACTTTATTCTCATAGGTGAAGCATCGATGGTGATAGGAATTCCCCCGACTATGGCTTTTACTTGTTGGTGGAGAGATGAGGGGACGACCATTAGGTCATGAAGCCAAGGGCGTCCCAACAATAAATTGAATGAAGCCTTGATGTTTACTACTTGGAAAGTAGTAGCATGTTCTATTTCTCCTGCCGTTACATTCATTGTAATTTTACAAAGAGCTTGACGACGAGTGTTGTCGTAGGCCCTTATTCCTTGTGTAGACGGAGTTAAATCTTCATCCCTTGTGCATAGCATCCTCGCAGTTCTAATTAGACGAACGTTGATGGTCGATTCATTGTCTACAAGAGTCATAGGGACGTTCATTCTCTTGCAAACTACCGTGAGGTTCAATGCCTTGTAATGTTTGTCACCTTCTGGAGGTAAATCCTTGTCAGAAAAGGTGATCAAATTTATTGGACTAGGAAGATCACTCGTGAGGAAGTTAGCCAACCCCTCAGGAGTGGTGTCAGAATCTATCCCTATTTAGTCCAAGGCATTCATTACAGCCAACCTATGTTCTCGGGATGTCGTCAAAAGTTTCCATAAGTTCATTTCAACTTTTGTTTTCTTAAACTGCTTAACGATATCATTGTCTTCAATGATAGGTATAGGAACTTGTTGTGTGATTGGCATGGGTTGTGTTGAAACGGGAGGTTGCATTCTACCGTACCTGGTTAGGACGTCTGTTGATGAATCTTCTTCAACCTAAAAGTCATCTATGGCGTATGGCACCGAAGGTGGAGGTCCTACTATGTCTTTTAAGTAGACGTATTCTTCATCATTATCCCAAACTCCATTAATACTTGCATCCTCTTCTTGTAGAACTTGGACTAGTTTCTTTTCATCAATCATTTTCTAAATTGAATCGTTAAATTTAAAACAGTTTTCGATAGTGTGACCTCTTGATTGATGATACTGACAGTAATATCTATATGTCCTTTTCAATGATTCGAATGGTCTCGGTTCGAGAGGTTTGATCTCGCCACTCTCGGAGAACATTTCGAATATTTGTACATATGCGATCCTAATTGGAGTGTAGAGTTTATTACTCTTCTTGGGCTTTTCGGTGACTTGTAGAGCAAAACGCTTTGCCTCATAAGTCGTTCCCATGGGTGTGAATTCTCTCTTAGGTTCATCTTTCGGGAGTGGAGCCTCGTCATATTTCCTCTGAAGTTCCTTTATAGCCTTAAGAGTTTTACGTGGCAAATGTGATCCATCCATCATAGACAATGTGAGTGATCGTATATCTTCTTTACTTGCCGGTTCTGGAAGGCTATCAATGGCGTCAAAGAAGATATCCTCCTCTTCTTCGATGGCATGGATTTCTTTGATAGGTTTAATGAGAAACAAGGGGTCAACCTCGTTTTCCTCATCAGAGATAGCCAAGGCATGAGCGAGAGGTGCATTATCAATACTTGGCTTCTTACATGCAGAGGCAATGGTAGCTTGTTATTATCAATTAAGTCTTGGATAGCTTCATTAAGCTTCCAACAGTTTTCGGTGAGATTTCCCCTACCTTGGTGATACTTGCAATGTGCATTGAGGTTCCAGTTAGCCGACCTTTTTTTGACTGGTGGGTCCCCAAATGGTCCAATAGGAGTTATAAGACCTTTTGCATTTAATCGATCAAATGTAGTGTCATAACTCATGCCAATAGGAGTAAATTCCTCCTAAATGGTTTCTTTTGTCCTTTATTATTCATAGCAAGGACTTCACCTAGGTTAAAAAAGCTAACATTGTTTGAGTGGGTGGTTTTGGAAGAAGAAGGATTGTCGTTCTTATTTCCTTTCCAGTCACTGTTGGAGTTATTGTTGGCAGCTTTTAACTTAGCCAGGTCGTCTTCAATATTTATTCCAATGTAGTAGACGGCCTTGAAGGTATGGAGATTATTTTGATACTTGAGATGCTTGGAATATTTATCTTGAAGGTTTTTGATGAACAACCTTACAGATTCTTTTTCCCTCGGCACCTCAATCATCTTAGCTGAAGTTTCTCTCCATTTGTTAAAGAAAGAGGTGAAGCCTTTGTTCTCTTTCTGCTTGAGGATTTCAAGTTCCCTATGGTCAGTATCAACTTGAATGTTGCATTTGTATCTATCAACGAAAGCGTTTGCTATGGACTCCCAGGTGGAGATCTTTTCTTTCTCGAGAGAAAAGAACCATTGTTAGCAAACGGTCTAGAGAGATAGTGAGAACAAGGAGGGTAAAACCTTCTTATCGATACCCTTAATACTCATTATTGTCTCGAAGGCTCTTAAGTTAAAATAAGGGTTATCAGTTGCTTTGAAATTTGGGATGTCGTTGGCATTGAACTTCTGCGGAAGAAGATCTTTGTCCACCAAGACCCCTTGTGAACTAATCCCTTAAAACTTGTAGTCGCTAGATAGCTTGCTTAGACTCTCTTACATGAGGTCCATCTGTTGTTGTTTCAGGGGATCATCGATCTTAAGTGTGAGGAGCTTCAATACCTCCGTCACGGTAACCAGCTGGTTCCTAAGCTCATTGACTTCTTCTTGTGTTGCCATTACTATCCTATCTTTCCTCTTACGAGCTATGGGTTTTTCGAAAAGTTGGACTTGTACAAAAAGGTTGTCTTTGATTAACCGCCCTTCATATCTTGACCACGCGCTGTAATTTAAACCATTTTGTGTTTTAATTACTTGACTCTAGTCGACCTTGACTTTACGGTTTTTAAAGAGGAAAAAAAAAAAGAGGAATATGGGTGCCTTTTAGGCAAAAATAATGTATATATTTTTTGGAACTAAGTATGGTTTTTAAATTGGAGGATTGATATCCGACTTACCTCCTAAAAAAATGACGGAAAAAACGCGCATTTAATACTCTCTTAAACATGGTCAAAGTGTGTGTATTGGTGTGTGCGTTGAGTGTAAGTGGCATGTTTGGACTCTTGTGTAAGACCATGGGACTTAGTGCCTAGACTCAATTAATGACTTAAAAAAGTATTATTGACAGCAAAATTTAACCGAATTAATTAACAAACTGGTTAATTAGACACAAAGTGATGACTCGATTAATAATCCGAACTTTCGTCAAAACGACAGGACTAGCGCCTCTCTTTGTAGTGTAGCGCCAGACGACAGATATGTCGCCAGGCACCACACTCAATAGTGTGGCGCTACAGTTCAGACTTTGGCGCCATTGCTGGAGCTTCAATCTGGAACTGTTTTCGGTGTTATTAATCAACAGGGGTATGCCTAAAGTCGTACTTGGTCGATTTTAATTAAAATATTAAACTTTATTTACTCAAATTAATTAATTAATTAATTAGGAAAAGTTCAATAAGTCATTAATTTATTTAATCTTAACACAAGTCAAACAAACGGTTAAGAGAAACATAGTATATGCGCAACAAATAATGCACAATTAGTCAAGTAGGCACGATATGATGCAATGAGTTTGCAACCTAACCATGGTTGTAGTTCTCTAAAGTTCGGGATATGGGTTAGTTAATAGAGGGTCCATGGTTAATTGTCCGAATGCACCGCGCGGAAGCCTGGCCATGAAGGGTTGGCGCGAGTGGATGGGACATCGCGAGTTTTAGAAAAAACTCGCTGCCATGGTTTGGTGAATTCAACAATCTCGGACGTACCCTTTGTTGCTCAGAGCGTTCAATCAGGTAGACGGAGCATGAGTTCCCAAAGGGTTATGTCCATATGTAGAACACATATGGGTTTCAGAAAAGTTAGAAAAACTCAATCATGAAGTAGGATCGAGCAAACAGTGCTAAAAACTGGTCAAAATTAGAACGCATATTTCATGCTCGGTATTGGAAGAATTTGGCGCCAGCAAACAGAGTTTGGCGCCAGGTTCTAGTTGTAGCGCCTGGCGACAGAACTGTCGTCAGGAGCTACATTTAAAAGTCTGGCGCTAATATTCTGTTCGCTGACGCTAATTCCTACATGCCTCAGCAGCTCTCTGTGCTCGATAAAATTTTTTCCAGTTTCGCGCAATGTTATTTCGGTCCTAGTTATGAAAGATATTTCTCAAATTTCCTACGTGTAAATATCCTATGTTTTTAACTCATTACGGATGGTCTTTCCAATGAGATCTTTTTTATGCATATGACAATAACGTTAATCAAAATTACGCACATGAAATACTTAGAACGTTTCGAGTCTCATCCATTCATTCTTAATCATTCCCGAAATAAATTTCAGATATTAAAATAGAAATCCTCCCCAGTGGAGTCGCCAAAAAACTATAGGGAATATTTCAAGCGTTAATCCCCTAGCTTGAACCCCACAGTGATCATACACTAAAGTACGGTTTGCGTCCAAAGGGAAAGAAGATAGAGCAAAAGAGTCGCCAACAAGTTTTTTTAGGAACTTGTAAACTATTCACGAGGTGAAGGTTACACCCCTTAATGATCCAAGAGATCGTCAACTCCATAAGGTCTTGAACCAAATAGGGTTCTGGGATGAAGGTACAAATCCAACCTAAAAGAGATTGAACTTGCCCTAATAATAGGCCTCTACTTTATTCTGATCGTATTCATGTGCGCTTTCTAACTAACATACAATCAATAGGATTACCCTAAACCTGTTTATCTATGTTGGTTGAATATTAATGCACAAACAAAACTATTATTGGCGATCACTTGAATTATAATCAAATTAACCCTAAACAAGATTATTAATTATCTTATATAAGCGTGTTTACAAGTACAAATTCCCTTTAAACTTGGAGAAGGGGGGGGACCAAACTTGCTCCCCACTCCCTCTCCCATAACCGGCCACCTCACTCCACACACACTCAAGGACCACAAGCCACATGGCACCCACCCTTGGGCACCAAGGCAGCCAAGGTGGGCTGCCATGTGCTACTGTCCGTGGCAGCCACGCCCAGCAGGCCCAGCACTCGTATGCGGGCTGTCAGGCGCTGTTGGCCAGCAAGCCTAGCATTCTTGTGCGGGCTGCTGCTGGCCTTGTGCCTTGGCCAGCGCTGCTAGGCAGCAAGCAATGGCCTAGCCATGCTGCTGCTAGCTGTGGCGAGCTGGCACGCCTAGCGTGCTAGCTGCTGCAGCTTGTTGCGGCATGGCTTGCTAGCCATTGCGCGCATAAGGTTGTACCTAGCATGCCAGCACGCACTAGGCAGCGCCTAGCCTTGCGATGCTAGCATGGGTGCGCTAGCACGCACCAGCCAGCCTAGGCTCGGCTTGGTGCGCATGCTAGCCACCATGCTTGGCCATACGCCCTTAGCCCTCGGTTTGCTTGGGCATTCCGATGCTAGGGGTATTTTGGTCTTTTGTTGATTTATTACTATTTCTCATCTCGTCTTTCTCTATTTTTCGACTCGACTTCCGACGCTCGGTTTCGACGCTCTAAGCTCGAATTTCCGACATCTAAGTAAATATTACTCGGTCGACTCATTAATTCCTTCTGAATTAATTCCTCGGTTAGGTTTGTTGAACGCTTGGGTGTGACCCGAAGGGTTCAGTCAAGATTAAGCTGTAATATTAATTATTCATTAATATACTTGATCGAAAGCGGCCTCCACCCAGGCATTCCGATCACTTGACCTCACTGAATATATTAGCTTTCTTATAATTCTGAACCCACTAACGGAATATTACACTTGTTTGAAGGACACTATTCCTTTCAATCTCCCACTTGTCCTTCCGGACAAGTGCGCATTTTGTGTACAACCTTTTTCCTATGTCGCTTAATGTCTCTTCATGAACTATAAGGTAAGATTTGTTTTGTCATCCTTATTACGTCCAAAAGTGTTTCCCGATTCCGAGTCCGACTGTCAATAAACAGATGATTTCTAAAATCCATCCAAGCACAGCCATGCATTTTACAGTCTCGCTCTACGAGAGGCCTTGTATACAACAAAGCCATCTTCCCTATTTTAGTAGGGGGACATTCCCAGTCTTGTAATGTAGCTCCTCTTACTGAGAGGACCTAGTCGCCCGAGTGTTGCCGTTATAATCCCCTATTACGGCAGACGTTTGACAACTTCAAAGCGAACTAGTACTCAAACAAAAGAACTCACAATACTCATGGTCGAGGAAATAGGTTCCGATAGCCATAATGAGAAGTATACTTATGACAAATTTTTTTTTAATTTCTTAAAGTATTCTCATAGGTCGATCCAGTATAGTTCTAAACCAATACTTGTGCAAATGATTTATGACAATCATGTCCTTGTAGCACATAAAACGGTGCTATAAATCAAACTACACACTAGTCTCAATCGGTCATTAATCGTCCATCGTTTAAATGACCATGATTAGGGATAATTTTCTATTATAATATTCAATATTCACTTAATAGGTGTTTCCTTACCAAGACTGGTCTTGATACCCTATTTTGAATATTCTCATAATCGAATGGACTCATTATTTAATCCTAAACCACAATTAAATAGCATAACGGAGTAATAAAATATTGCATGAAATTTTATATTACTCCAAAACTTGAATGGTTTTCCTTAGCGTCTTACATTAATTTTTCTCAAAATTAACTAAAACACTAAACAAGGAAATCAAAGCCAGTCTCCTACATGTTTGATTCCCATTGTCTCAACGTGCTTGTTGTGATTCACTTGAGGCAAAGGTTTAGTAAGTTGATCGGCTACACTGTCATCCGTTCCAACTTTGCAAATTCTGATTTCACCCTCTGATTTCCATTCTCGAATCATGTGAAATCGCCGCTTGACATGTTTGACCTTCTAATGTTCCCTAGGCTCTCTGGCCTGAGAAAAAGCTCCATTGTTGTCACAATAGAGGGCTATTGGACCCTTTATAGAGGGTACAACATCAAGTTCACCAACGAACTTACGAATCCAAACAGCCTCCTTAGGTGCTTTAGCAGCTACTAAGTATTCGGCTTCAGTTGTAGAATCTGTAGTTGTACTCTGCTTTGCGCTCTTCCAACTAAACGCCCCTCCATTTAGACAGAACACACATCCAGATTGCAATTTGAAATCGTCTCTGTCTGTCTGGAAGCTTGCGTCGGTATAACCTTCCACAACTAAATCCTCTACACCACCATACACCAGGAATTTATCCTTGTTCCTTTTCAGGTACTTTAGGATATTTTTGGCCGCAGTCCAATGCGCCTCTCCTGGGTCTGATTGGTAACGGCTCGTAGCACTCAAGGCATATGATACATCTGGCCTAGCACATATCATGGCATACATGATCGATCCAATAAGCGAAGCATATGGAATCTGATTCATTCTTACCCGCTCATCAGGTGTCTGTGGACACTGCTTCTTGCTTAAGGTTATGCCATGTGACATTGGCAGGTGACCTCTCTTGGCTTCCTCCATTCCAAATCGAGCAAGTACCTTATCAATATAAGTACTCTGACTCAATCCAATCATCCACTTCGATCTATCTCTATAGATCTTGATGCCAAGTATGTACTGAGCCTCTCCCAAGTCTTTCATTAAGAAGCACTTTCCAAGCCAGGCCTTTACAAACTCTAACAACGGAATGCTGTTTCCAATGAGCAATATGTCATCGACATATAAGACTAGGAAGGCGATGTCACTCCCACTAACCTTCTTGTAAACACAAGATTCATCTGGATTCTTAATAAAACCAAACTTACTGATGGCTTCATCGAATCGCAGATTCCAACTTCTGCTTGCTTGCTTTAGTCCATAAATGGACTTCTTAAGCTTACAAACTTTCCTAGCATTGTTTTGGTCGACAAAACCTTCAGGCTGTGTCACATACACAGTTTCTTCCAAATAACCATTAAGGAAGGCGGTTTTGACGTCCATCTGCCATATTTCATAATTGTAATATGCAGCAATCGCTAGGAGGATCCGAACGGATTTAAGCATTGCGACTGGTGAAAAGGTTTCATCGTAATCAATACCATGAACTTGTCTGTAACCTTTTGCCACCAATCTAGCTTTGTAAATGAATACATTTCCATCTTTGTCGGTTTTCAACTTGAAAATCCACTTACATCCGATAGGTGTATAACCTTTGGGTAAGTCAACCAAGTCCCAGACTTGATTTTCAAACATGGAATCCATTTCAGATCTCATGGCCTCTTGCCATTTAGCAGAGTCGGTGCTTGCCATCGCTTGCTTGTAGGTTGCCGGTTCATCTCCATCCAAAATAAGGATGTCCTGATTCTCGGTTAATACTAAACCAAGATATCTATCAGGTTGAGATCTCGGCCTCTGAGACCTACGTAAGGTAATGGATTGAGCATTTGCATTATTGGTTCGACTTTGCACATTTTGATCATTTTGACCTGCGTCAACAGATGTTGTTTGAGCACTTTGACTGTCATTATGATTTTGTTGCTCATCCTCACGAACTTCGTCGAGTTTGATTGTCCTCCCACTTGTTATTTTGGAAAGTTGCTCCTTCTCCAAAAAGACACCATCGCGAGCAACAAACACTTTGTTCTTCGATTTGTTGTAGAAATAATACCCTTTGGTTTCTTTTGGGTAGCCCACAAAGTAAACCTTGTCAGATTTGGGATGAAGTTTGTCAGAAATCAATATCTTGACATATGTTTCGCATCCCCATCTCTTTAGAAAAGATAACCTAGGAGGTTTCTTCGTCCATAATTCATATGGAGTCTTTTCTACATCTTTTGATGGAGCACGGTTCAGTGTTAGTGCCGCAGTTAGAAGTGCGTGTCCCTAGAAAGAGATAGGAAGATCACTAAGACCCATTGTTGATCGTACCATGTCTAACAAGGTCCGATGTCTCCTTTCGGATACTCCGTTCCATTGTGGAGTTCCTGGAGGTGTCAATTCTAAAAGTATACCCTTTTCTTTCAGATGGTCATCGAATTCTTGGCTCAAGTATTCACCACCTCGATCCGATCGAAGGGCTTTGATTTTCTTGCCAAGCTGATTTTCAACTTCACTCTGAAATTCTTTGAACTTTTCAAATGATTCAGATTTATGCGACATGAGGTAGACATTGCAATATCTACTATAGTCGTCTGTGAAAGTGATGAAATATCGATGTCCATTTCTTGTGGTTGAGCTCATTGGTCCACATACATCGGTATGTGTAAGACCCAATAAGTCACTTTCCCTTTCTCCCAACTTGGAGAATGGCTGTTTAATCATCTTGCTCAATAGACATCCCTCGTAGTTCTCAAACGATTCTAAATCAAAAGAGTCAAGAACACCTTCTTGTAGAAGTTTCTTGATGCATTTGATGTTAATGTGGCCAAGACGACAATGCCACAAGTGAGTCTGATTTGACTCTATGGTCTTAGCTCTTTTGGTATCATTATAAACATTATAAACTTGTTTGTCTAAAGAAAGCACATAAAGGCCATTTTCAGAATGTGCAATGCCATATAAAACAATATTGAGATAAAACGAACATTCTTTGTCCTTTACTCGAAATTCAAAACCTTTGGCGTCCAACGTTGAAATTGAAATAATGTTATTGGTAATGTTAGGAACATAATAAACATTATCGAGTTCCAAAACTAGCCCGGTGGGCAAAGACAAACTGAGAGTTCCTACGGATACGGTTCCAATTCTGGCTCCATTACCGACCCGGAGTTCAATCTCTCCCTTCTCTAGCCTTCTAGCGTTCCTTAGTCCCTGAGAATTGGAACAAAGGTGTGAGCCACATCCGGTATCTAATACCCATGATGTTAAGCTAGTGAAGTTAAAGTCTATAACCAATATACCTGATTTAGAAGCAATGGTTCCGTTCTTCTTATCTTCGTTGAACTTGAGGCAATCTCTCTTCCAATGTCCCTTCTTCTTACAGTAGAAACATTCGGAATCAGATTTAGAAGACGCTACCTTCTTATCCTTGGTAGCTTTAGACTTAGGCGGAAAAGTTTTCTTCTTACCTTTCCCCTTAAAGCTTTTCTTCTTCTTGCCCGAAAATTTGAACGGCTTGCCCTTTGTAATCATGAGCATATCATGCTTCCCCTCATCCTTGAGCGTTTGCTCAGCTTGCTTCAACATACCATGAAGCTCGGTGAGGGTTTTCTCCATGCTGTGCATATTATAGTTCATCTTGAACTGATCATAGCCTTTGTGCAGCGAGTGGAGAATGATGTCAATTTTCATCTCGGTTGAATACCCCGCATCAAGCCCTCCCATGTTTTCAAACAATCCAATCATTTTGAGTACATGTGGGCTGACTGGCTCTCCTTTCTTGAGCTTGTTCTCAAGGATCTGCCTGTGGGTTTCAAACCTTTCAGTTCGGGCCTGCTCTTGGAACATATTCAGCAATTCAGAAATGATCTCAAAAGCCGTCTCTTTTTCAAAGAAAGTCTTTTGAAGCTCAAGAGACATTGTGGCCAACATAATGCATTTGACATCTCGATTGGCACTTTTCCATCGATTTAGGGCAGCTTGAGTCACCTCCTCATTGGGAGCCTCAGGCATTTCCTCATCAAGGACATATTCTTTTTGCTCTTGCATGAGAACAATTCGCAAGTTCCTTTGCCAATCAAGAAAATTTGGCCCACTCAACTTCTCCTTGTCGAGAATTGAGTGTAAAGAGAATTGGATGTTTGAGTTATTTGAAGACATGATTCTACAATTGAAAGAATTTGAAATGAAATCCATTCATTATACTTAAATAAGATTGAATTCATGCATTTTAATCAAACTTATTTAAAACGTCTTATTCACACATTAAAGATTGTCTCCATTTTAGGTGAGAATAAGTCGATTCCAAGATCCAAAGAAACAAAGAGTGGTTAAGAATGCTTTGGCTTGTCTTAACACTCAATCTCCTAAGGTAAGCAACGTTTTACTAATGGCTCCAAGCCACTCTTGGTTGAATAAATCGTCGCATCCAATGCTCTCTAAACAATTTATTTACGTACTTTGCCACGACATGTTAGGACTCCATCACTCATATCGTTGAATATAACCAAAACCACCTTGCATACCCGGTATGCCTTACGTTCCTTGGAGAAGTAGTGATTCCTCGCTTTGGCGTAGCCCACCACTACCCTCGTTCGGTTGGTAAGTGTGTTTCGGAATGGCAAGTTTTACTCAATAATTTAGGGACCTAGGGTTTCTATGTTGGTTGATTTAAGTGAACTTAATTAATCATCTCAACATTCGAAATCCTAAACATGCATCTAACATATAATGCATATATATATAAACATAAACATATATCGAAAACATAAATAGAGATGCATTTGGCAACTAGCATGACCCCTTGAGATCTTCAAGTCTTCAAAAGGTCTTCATTTGCAACTTCATGGCTTTGTCTTCTAAGAACCCCGTCTTCAAGACTTGACCAAAATATTACAATTGCTAGTATCTACGATTAGGACTAATCTAAATATTAAGGTACAAAAATACTCAACGGTTCGCAGACCGTATTTAGATTTACAAAAATACATCACGGATCACATTCCGTATTTTCTATCCTAATCGGGCCCCACTAGTTGCCATTTCATAAAACCTGTGAGATAATTTACATTCCATTCATCCATTCACTATTTGTGAATGGCCCATACATTTTACAACGATAAACAAGTAACAATGCATAAAACGCGCGAGAACTAGTAACTAATCTAAGTGGTTAATCCAATTAACACGCCTAATTAAACTAGTCAAAGTTGTTTTAACCGGTTATGGAAATAACAAAGAGACGCTCCCACTAAATTCCGCATCCAACTTCACTAATCCAATTAATTAAGTCGGTGAACCCAAATATTTGCCAAAATTAATTTTTGCAAATGTCGCTCAAAATCCGAGGCCTAGCCTCAAAAATTTTAATTAAATAAACAAAATAATTAAAATAATTAAAACGACAATTTAAGCAAAATTACGAATTCCAAAATGTCTAAGTGCCTAGCACTAAGACTTGGAGTCCAAAAAATACCCTTATTTACATATTAAGCAACGCTAAAATTAACTTTAAAATAGCATCGCCTTAATAACCCGGGGTTATTGTGCCAATTATGGGATTGTACGTACCGTACAACAAGCACGTAGTATGCCCATGCGCACCCCCGCAACAACAAGCATGCATGTGGGCTACTTGTGCTCGCATGCGCCACGCCCAGCCCAGCCAAGCGTAGCAGCACGCACAGCGCGCACAACCTTATGCTGCTGTTGCGCCATGTTGGCGCGCTATGCTGCTGGCAGCGAGCAGCAGCCCACGCCCTTCCTCGCATACACAGAAGCACAGCACCACGCACCTAAGAACGAAGCGCCCATCAGCCTCGACAACCACATATGGGTTGCGTGAGCAGCCCAGCTGGCCGAGAGCTAGCTCAGGGCTCTTAGGCCTCGTGTTGCGTGCTAATGCTTTGAAAATTATCGATTTTTGTGTGCGACATTATAAATCAATTCTAAATTAATTTTAGAATTAATTTTAAGGAAAAATGAAAAATTACAAGTCCAACTTAAATAATTCATCCAAAAGCAATTAACCAAATTTATTTCCAAGAACCATTCGTTAATAAAATTGGTTTAACTTGGTGTAATAAAATAAATTAGGGCAATTCTCACTATTAATTTAATCACTTTAAATTAATCTTGAGATTTTGACAAAATAAAAGGGAGTTGGAAAAAATGAACATAAGTTCAATAAAGACTCCAATTTTAATACTTGTGACTCCATGAAAAATTATATCTTCCAATATGAAGATAAACCAATTTCAATCACAAGTTTTAAACTTTATGATTCCAATCAACTGAAAAATGATTAAATCAACAAAGTTTAACCAAAATTCATGGAATTTAGTAACTCAAAGTTTCAATCACTTATCATAAATAAAGATTGAATCTTTAGTACTTGAAAGCAACAAAGAACAACAATTTCACACTTAATGCAATTAATTTGCAATTATGTGAAAAAATAAAACCAAACTTTCAAGCACCAATTACTACCAAGTAATCATGCTTAAAGTGGTCTAAAATTGCATATAAATAAAGGAAAGAACCAAATTCATAACCACCATAAATATGCAATCAATGTTCAAGGTAAGAAAGACTTAAAATTTTTCGTCAAAAAGAAAAATCCCTCGAAAAATGCATTTTTGGTCGTTTTTTGGCTAAAACCCGAGCCCTAAAAGGGTAAAACCATTTCCAGAACGCCTTTTCCACCCAAAATTCACTATTTTTGGGTCGAAATCTGGGTTCGGGAGCTGAAGACAGCTCTAATACGAGGTAAAAATTGGAAAAACGAGTTACTAATCTAATTAGCAACTTAAAACCAGAAAAATTAAGCCATACAAACACCTTGAAAATATTATCAATCAATCAATCAATCAAAGCCTTAATCCCAAAAGTGGGGTCGGCTAACATGAACCAAATTTGATTATTCCGTGTAGTCATCAACATAAATCTTTCTCCTCCATCCCTTACGATCCAAAACTTCATCCTCACGTAAATCCATGCACTTCATATCCTTCCTCACTCCTTCCAACCAAGTCATCTTTGGTCTCCCTCTTCCTCGTTTAATCCCTCCATGGTCCCACTCTTCCACTCTTCGCACCGGTGCACCCTCGGGTCTCCGTCTTACATGTCCAAACCAACGCAGACGATTTTCCCTTAATTTATCTACAATGCCCGCCACACCTACTTTCTTGCGAATAACCTCATTTCTGATTCTATCTCTTAAAGTGTTTCCACACATCCACCTTAACATGCGCATTTCCGTAACCTCCATCTTTTTAATATGCTCTTTCTTAGAAGCCCAACATTCTGTACCATAGAGCAACACTGGTCTTATGGCAGTCCTGTAGAATTTTCCCTTCAACTTTAAGGGAATGCTGCGGTCGCATAGCACTCCCGTGGCCACTCTCCATTTAAGCCACCCTGACTTAATCCTGTGGGTCACGTCTTGATCAATGTCACCATTCTTCTGGATGATCGACCCTAGGTACTTAAAACATTCACTCATGGTCAAATCCTTTCCATCCAAACTCACCACTTCATTGCTTGTCCCCCTCTGAGTGCCAAAACGACATACCAAATATTCAGTCTTACTCCGACTTAGCTTAAACCCTCTAGATTCCAACCTTTGCCTCCATTGCTCCAACTTGACATTAACCCCATCCTTAGTCTCATCCACCAAAACGATATCATCTGCGAACAGCATACACCATGGAACCTCATCTTGAATTGGTCTAGTTAATTCGTCTAGAACCGTTGCAAAAAGAAAAGGGCTTAATGCAGACCCTTGATGCAATCCGATTGTAATAGGGAAATCTTTTGTCAACCCTCCGCATGTCCTCACATTTGTTGACACATCCCGATACATATCCTTAACTAGGTCTACATACCTTCGTGGGATACCTTTCTTCAACATTGCCCACCAAAGTATCTCTCTTGGCACCTTGTCATATGCCTTCTCTAAATCAATAAAGACCATATGAAGATCTTTCTTTTTTACCCTATAAAACTCCATCATTTGTCTTATCAAATGGATTGCCTCCATAGTAGATCTCCCAGGCATAAAACCAAATTGGTTATCTGAAATGCTTGTGCATGCCCTCAACCTTTGTTCAATCACCCTTTCCCACAACTTCATAGTATGGCTCATAAGCTTAATTCCTCGATAGTTAGAACAATCTTGAGCGTCTCCTTTGTTTTTATAAACCGGGACCAAGGTGCTCTTCCTCCAATCTTGTGGGATCCTTGTAGCCGTCCATATCTTGTTGAAAAGGTTTGTTAACCAATCAATACCAATCTTACCCAAACACCTCCACACCTCTATCGGTACCCCATCAGGGCCAACCGCCTTCTTAAGTTTCATCTTCCTCAGTGCAATCTCCACCTCTACTCTCCTAATCCTTCGCACATACTCCATGTTGATTTCTTCATCACTCATAGAGGTATCTCCTATCACAACTCCATTACTTCCATTAAATAATTCATCGAAGTACCCCTTCCACCTGTCCTTGATGTCCTCCTCTTGCACTAGGACCATTTGGTTCTTATCTTTGACACACTTCACCATGCCAATATCCTTCCTTGCCTCTTGTCTTCTCTTTGCCATCTTATAAATGATCCTTTCTCCCTCCTTGGAATCAAGCTTTTCATAAACCTCCTGATATGCCTTTTCTTTTGCTTGGCGAACAGCTGCCTTTGCCTTACTCTTAGCCTCCTTATACGCTGCAAAGGTTTCATCACTCCTACATTTTCCTAAGGCTTGATAGCATTCCCTTTTTTGCTTAATTACTGCTTTCACCTCTTCATTCCACCACGAAGTATCTCTCTGTACCGAAGTTCTTCCCCTTACTTCCCCTAAGACCTCTTTGGCCACTCTTAGGAAACAGTTCTTCATTCGTAACCAGGTCATGTCCGGATCCACCTCTCCATCCCAATCCGCTTCTTCAATTACCTTTTCTGTAAAAACCTTAGCTTTTGCATCCCTTAGGGTCCACCATATTATGATTTTAAAAATAAACGAGCGAGGCTCCAATACCGCTGTTGGGGTTTGGTGAGTCCGACTCACCGCGGAAACAAACCCAAAAACAAGTCGCACTCGCAATAAATAAAACCATAAACATAATTAAATTAATCAAAAGATTAAGATAAGCTAATTACCTTTGATGCGTGCTTCGCTCCAAAATGAGCTCTTACTTGAATGCTTCAAGTCCCGCTCACACGGAGACCTCTAACGAAGTCCACCCGTACCAACAAAACCGACTAGGTCCAATGTCTTGGGGTTAGCAAGACCTGACCAATAAAACTCGAGTAATTATATTGAGTTCAAAGGTTTTCACTAATTGTGATGCAATTTTCAACTCTTACTCAAGCATCATTCCTAATGCCCATACTTGGGTATTTATATGAAATGATGGGAGTATCATTTACTCTCCCATCAATGTGGGATAGTATGATTTTTCCATTTTATTTTAAAGCTAAAATAAAATTAATAATCAAGCTAGTAATAAATCAACAAGTGGCAAGCTCATGTGAGTGGTTAGGTGAGAACCACTTGGAGAAGGGGGGGGGGGACCAAACTTGCCCCCCACTCCCTCTCCCATAACCGGCCACCTCACTCCACACACACTCAAGGACCACAAACCACATGGCACCCACCCTTGGGCACCAAGGCAACCAAGGTGGGCTGCCATGTGCTGCTGTCCGTGGCAGCCACGCCCAGCAAGCCCAACAGGCCCAGCACTCGCATGCGGGCTGCCAGGCGCTGCTGGCCAGCAAGCCCAGCATGCTTGTGCGGGCTGCTGCTGGCCTTGTGCCTTGGCCAGCGCTGCTAGGCAGCAAGCAATGGCCTAGCCATGCTGCTGCTAGCTGTGGCGAGCTGGCACGCCTAGCGTGCTAGCTACTGCAGCTTGTTGCGGCATGGCTTGCTAGACATTGCACGCACAAGGCTGTCCCTAGCATGCTAGCACGCACTAGGCAGCGCCTAGCCTTGCGATGCTAGCATGGGTGCGCTAGCACGCACCAGCCAGCCTAGGCTCGGCTTGGTGCGCATGCTAGCCACCATGCTTGGCCATACGCCCTTAGCACTCGGTTTGCTTGGGCATTCCGATGCTATGGGTATTTTGGTCTTTTGTTGATTTATTACTATTTCGTCTCATCTTTCACTATTTTTCGACTCGACTTCCGACGCTCGGTTTCAACGCTCTAAGCTCGAATTTCCGACGTCTAAATAAATATTACTCGGTCGACACATTAATTCGTTCCGAATTAATTCGTCGGTTCGGTTTGTTGAATGCTTGGGTGTGACCCGAAGGGTTCAGTCAAGATTAAGCTGTAATATTAGTTATTCATTAATATTACTGATCGGAAGCGGCCTCCACCCAGGCATTCTGATCACTTGACCTCACTGGATATATTAGCTTTCTAATAATTCTAAACCCACTAACGGAATAGTACACTTTTTCGAAGGACACCATTCCTTTCAGTTTGGAGCTGTCCAAGAAATTGACGAATTTTCTTAAAATCAGATAGAATCATATTTTCCTCACAAACGTTCTTTGATTTTGATTAAAACTCTAAAAAGTCAACAAAATTCAATTAATCAATGCTAATCGAATTAGGAATGAAAAGAACTTTCTAGAAGAATCTAGAAGACTAAAACCATTCCTAATTGCATTAGGAATGAGAAATACATATTAGGCGGTCCTCTAGATCATTGGGCCGCATATAAGGCTCTAACCAGGTCCAGTTCAGTAATTTGGCCATAACTTCTTCAATATTCATCGGAATTGGACTTATAATATATCGTTGGAAAGTTCTTTTCAAGCCCCATCCAACTACACTACTATTGGACCCATATCATGGACCAACCAAACTGGATTAGCTGTTTTCTTAAAATAAGTTTTTAAAAAACAGATAGAAGAGAAAAGAATTTAAATTTATCCGCAACACTAAACTTTCCACACTTTCACTTCATTCGATTATGATTCGACGTGAAAGGTACTCATCACTGGATTTCGTTTTGGGGAGACACAAATGGGTGACTACACCTATGGTCGGTCTCAATTTGAATATTGCATTTGTATCCATCAACGAAAGCGTTTGCTATGAACTCCCAGGTGGAGGTTTTTTCTTTGACGAGAGAAAAGAACCATTGCTGTTAAACGGTTTCGAGAGATAGTGAGAACAGAGAGGGGAACACTTTCTTGTCGATACCCTTAATACTCATTATTGTTTCGAAGGCTCTTAAATGAAAATAAGGGTTGTCAGTTTCTTTGAATTTCGAGATGTCGTTGGCATTAAACTTCTACGGAAGAAGATCCTTGTCCACCGAGACCCCTTGTGCTAATCCCTTGAAACTTGTAGTCGCTAGATAGCTTGCTCAGACTCTCTTGCATGAGGTCCATCTGTTGTTGTTTCACGAGATCATCGATCTTGAGGGTTAGAATCTTTAATGCCTCAGTCACGGTAACCAGCTGGATTTTGAGCTCATTGACTTCTTTTTGTGTTGCCATTACTGTCCTAGCTTTCCTCTTACGAGCAATTGGTTTGTCGAAAAGTTGGACTTGTACAAAAAGATTATCTTTGATTAACAGCCCTTTCTTTATTGACCACGCGCTGTAATTTAAACCATTTTTGTTTTAATTATTTGACTCAAATCGACCTTGACTTTACGGTTTTAAAGAGGAAAAAATAATTAAAAAAAAAAGATGCATATTTTTGGCAAAAATAAGGTATAAATTTTTAGGAATCAATTACTGTATTTAATCAAGTCATTTAAATTGGAGGATTAATATCCGACTTACCCCCCTAAACAAAATGACGGAAAAAAGAAAAACGCGCATACAAGACTTTTTTAGACATGGTCAAAAGTGTGTATTGGTGTGTGCGTTATGTGGTGAGTGTAAGTGACATGCTTGGACTTTTGTGTAAGACCATGGGACTTGGTGCCTAGACTCAATTAATGACTTAACAAGATATTATTAACAGTAAAATTTAACCGAATTGATTAGAAAACTGGTTAATTGGACACAAAGTGATGAATCGAGCAATAAACCGAATTGTCATCAAAACGACAAGACTGGCGCCTCTCTTTTTAGTGTAGCGCCAGACGACATAATTGTCGCTAGGCGCCGCACTCCACAGAGTGGGGGGCTACAGTTCAAACTTTGGTGCCATTGCTGGAGCGTCGATCTGAAACTGTTTTCGGTATTACTGATCAACAAGGGTATACCTAAAGTCATACTAAGTCAACTCTGGTTAAATATTAGAATTTATTTACTCAAATAAATTAATTAGGCAAAGTTCTTTTAGTCATTAATTTATTTAATCTTAGCACAAGTCAAACAAACAGTTAGGAAAAACACATAGAGTATGCACAACAAATAATGCACAATTAGTCAAGGAGGCACAATATGATGCAATGAGTTTGCAACCAAACCATGGCTCTAGTTCTCTAAATTTCGGGATATGGGTTAGTCAAAAAGGGTCAATGGTTAATTCTTGGGATGCACCGCGCGGAAGCTTAACCGTGAAGGGTTGCACGAGTTGATGGGACACCGCGAATTTAGAAAAACTCGCTTCCATGGTTTGGTGAATTCAACATTCTCGGATGTACCCTTTGTTGCTTAGAGCGTTCAATCAGGTAGATGGAGCATGAATTACCAGAGGGTTATGTCCATATGTAGAACACATATAGATTTCAGAAAAGTGAGAAAAACTCAATCAGGAAGTAGGATCGAGCAAACAATGCTAAAAACTGGTCGAATTTAGAACGCATATTTCTTGGTCGGTATTGGAAGAAGTTGGCGCCAACAAAAAGAGGCTGGCACCAGCTTTTGGCTTTAACGCCTGGCGATAGAGGCTGTCGTCTGGCGCTAAGGTCAAAATACTAGCTCTAATCTTTGTTCGCTGACGCTAGTTCCTACATGCCTCAGCAGCTTTCCGTGCTCGATAAAATTTTCCAGTTTCGTGCAGTGTTATTTCGATCCTAGTTGTGAAAGATATTCCTTAAATTTCCTACGTGTAAAAATCCTATGTTTAACTCATTACGGATGATCTAACCAATGAGATCTTTTTTATGTATATGACAATAATGTTAATCAAAATTATGCACATGAAATAATTAGAACTTTTCGAGTCTCATCCACTCAATTTAAATCATTACCGAAATAAATTTAAGGAATTAAAATAGAAATCCTCCCCAGTGGAGTTGCCAAAATTTGTAGGGAATATTCCAACCATTACCCCTAGCTTGAACCCCACTGTGATCATACACTAAAGTATGGTGGCGTCAAAAGGGAAGGAAAATAGAGCAAAAGAGTCGCCAACAAATCTTAGGAACTTGTAAATCGTTCACAGGGTGAAGGTTACACCCCTTAATGATCTAGGAGATCGTCAACACCATTAGGTTTGGAACCATGACTGGTAGTTCAGGGATGAAGGTACAAATCCAACCTAAAAGAGATTGAACCTGCCCTAATAATAGGCCTCTACTTTATTCTAATCGTATTCATGTACGCTTTCTGACTAACATGCAATCAATAGGTTTAACCCTAAATCTGTTTATCTATGTTGGTTGAATATTAATGCACAAATAAATCTATTATTGGCAATCACTTGAATTATAATCAAATTAACCCTAAACAGAATTATCAATTATCTTATTAACCGTGATTACAAGTTTCAATTCCCTCTAAACATGCATAAAAGGCGTGATCAAGCAATAAAAAAATATATAATCAAGCAACACAACGATAATAACAATAATTATAACAATTATAATTAAAATAATCATGTTAAAGCATAATAATAGCAAGATTCTAGGCATGATACTAACAAGATTAATAACAAATCCTAGCATGTCACTAAACAATAAAAATCAATGCTTTAGCCCTAACATGGTACTAACAATCATAAATGTTAGGAAGAACATAAAAGGCATCATACTTTTAATCATACTTGATATTAGCATTTTTTAGTTGTTACCCTAAACATGATACTAGGAAGATCAAAGCACCCTAACATGACACTAGGAATCATAATAACAACCTAAGCATGATTTCTACATCATAATATCAATAAAATCCATTAAAGTACTTACTTGGATGCCTCGTACCTCTTTCTAATAACAAAATGCACGCGTTAGTAACTTCAAGGAAAATATAAAAATCAAACAATTAAATCAAATATTTGAAATAAAGATTTGGGATCAAACCCTCAGAAATTAAAACCTTTCACGTTTAGGGCGAAGGCAACTTTGAATATGGCTAGGTTTATCTAGGACTTGTGAATGCGGAATTTTTTATTTGAGAAAAGGCTAGTTTAGAAAAGAGAGAGAGAATAATCAAGAATTTCTTGATGAGAGTTGGTGAAAATTCGTGAGAATTGGTGAATGCAAACGGAGTTTGTAGAAGGCTTTTTATAGAGAAAATCAGCCAAAAAGATAGAAAATCGAAGCAGAGTTCTGACGCGCAAAAACAAGGTCAGCGCCAGACGCTGATATTAGCGCCAGGTGCTAATGCTAGCGCCAGGCGCCAAGCTTAGCGCAGGCGCTAATGACTGGCGTTTGGTGCTGATTAAATTTCAGACGCGTTTTCTAAAATCAGATAGAAATTAACCGTACAGAAGGATAAATCATATTTTCCTCAAAAACATTCTTTTATTTTGATTGAAACTCTAAAAAGTTAACAAAAGTCAATTTATCAATGCTAATTGAATTAGGCATGAAAAGAACCTTCTAGATGAATCTAGAAGACTAAAACCATTCCTAATTTCGTTAGGAATGATAAATCCATATTAGGCCCTCCCCTAGATCATTGGGCCGCATATAAGGCTCAAACCAGGCCCAATTTAGTAATTTGGCCATAACTTCCTCAATATTCATCGGAATTGGGCTTATAATATATCGTTGGAAAGCGCTTTTCAAGTCCTATCCAACTACACTACTATTGGACTCATATCATGGACCAACCAAACAAGATTGGCTGTTTTGTTAAAATAGGTTTTCAAAAACAGAGAGAAAAGAAGAGAAATTAAAACTATCCGCAACACTAGACTTTCCACACTTTCACTTCATTTGATTACGATTTGACGTGAAAGGTACTCATCACCGGGTTTGGTTTTGGGGAGACACAAATGGGTGTCTACACCTCCAAAAGAAAATATTTACTCTTAAAAGAACATTTGAATGCCATATTCTATTCCTGATTTTTGTAGGCAGCGATGAGGAAACCACATTTTCACAATCAAAATCACCAAATATTGCCCTGTATGCTGAACGAACAAAATAATTGCCATCTTTTTCTAAATCCCAACATATTGTATCCTCGGGAATACAAAAGCTCAAAGGGATGCTAAGAACTTTCTCCCTCTCAAAAGGGAGAAAGAGCTCATTAATCAAAGGGACACAAGAGGTAGTAGGCATATGAATAAGATCACACATCCTCAAGTCCCTTCTATCATCCGAAATGGGAAAAATGACCGTCCTAGTTTGAATACCAGGAATCCATGGGCAATGCCAAACCGGGATGCTAGTTCCATCCCCCACTCTCCACCTTATCCCTCTTTGAATAATCCATTTAACACTCCAAAGACCCCGCTAAGTATAACTTGGGTTATTCCCAATCTCGGAGCTCAAATAATCCTCATGAGCATAATATTTTGCCTTGAAGACTCTCGCAATCAAGCTGTTCGGTTCTTGCATAATCCTCCATACCTGCTTTCACAACAAAGCTAAGTTAATCAATTTAAAATCCATAAAGCCAAAACCCCCTGCGGCCTTCGGTGCACATAACCTCCTCCATTACAACTAATGAATTTTCCTCTCACCTGCAACTTTTTTTCTAACCCCACCAAAAATTTGACACCATCGAACGCAATTCATCATAAAAAGAAGAGAGAAATTTGAACACACTCATGGCGTAGGTTGGATAGATTGGGTCACGACCTTAATCAACACCTCTCGACCCGCCTTGGATAGCATTCCCCCTTCCACCCTTATAGTCTCTTCCATAATTTCTCCCGAACACCCTTCATTATAACTCTCTTAGACCTCCAAAGAACCGTGGGAAGGCCAAGATATTTATCATGTATATCCACCAACTGCACCCCCATCAAATTTGCCAACTCCCTTCTCTTATCCTCCGACACACCCTTACTAAAAGACACCGACGTTTTATCAAGATTTACTTTTTACCCCGACGCCAATTCATAAATATTGAGAATATTACGAATTGTATTCACCTCCTGAACATTTGCACCTGAAAAAATAATGCTATCATCTTCAATTAATAAAAGCAAAATATGAGGAGCCGACGATCCCACTTTGATCCCATGTAGACTACTACTTACAACTGCTCTGTTTAACAACCCAGATAAAGCTTTTGCACATAAAATAAATAAATATGGGGAAATAGGATCACCTTGTCGTAAACCCCTTGATGGAGTAAAACTCCACGAAGGTGCCCCGTTTATAAGGACAAAAAAAGTGACCGTGGACACACAATGCATAACACGATCTACCCAAATCTCAGTAAAACCCAATTTCATCATGACTGCCCTTAAAAATACTCACCGAACACGGTCGTAAGCTTTTGCCATGTCTAACTTCAGAGTCATTGTCCCATTTCTACTATTCAAATTTTTCATATGATGGAAAACCTCAAAAGCTACCAAAATATTGTCTGTAATGAGTCTCCTCGGGGTAAAAGCACTCTGATTCAAAGAAGTAATATCCGAAAGAAAGACCTTTAATTTATTAGCTAGCACTTTAGTAATCAACTTGTACACTACATTGCAAAGACTAATAGGTATAAACTCCATCATTTTATCAAGGGATTTTGTTTTCGGAATTAAAACAATAAAGGTCTGATTAATATCTTCCGAAATCATGGCACCATTAAGCACATCAATGCACAAGAGTAGTAACCGCGGAACCAACAATATGCCAGTAAGTTTGTAATAAAAAGGGAACACATACCATCCGGACCTGGAGCCTTGATCGGATGCATTTGCTTCAAAGTCGCAAGCACCTCATCCGCTGTGTACTCGGCACAAAGACCCTCATTCATTTCACTAGTGACACGGGAGTCAATTCCACTTAGAGCCTCATCCAAATTCGAATCCATAGAAGAAGTGAAAAGGGATTGAAAATAGTCAACTGCCACTTTGCAAATACCATTCTCATCATTATGTCTGACTTCATCCTCTGCTCCAAGGCAATTAATATTTTTTTTTTTGGCGACGTTGCGAAGCTATCCTATGGAAAAGGCTTGAATTACGATCCCCGGCAGCAAGCCAAATTGCTCTTGATCTTTGTCTCCAATATATCTCTTCATGATGGAGTAAGTCATTGACTTCTTTGATTACCTTCCTTCGCTCCCTAACATGACTTTCTGTCCTACTCCCCTTATTAAAAGTAGCTAGCCTCTTCCTTCTTTTCCTTATCTCCTTAAAAATCTTCCCAAACACACTGTCACTCCACATCTTCAACTCAGCCACATGAAGCCAGCCGCCCCTCAACCGTACCACCCCCTAACTGCCAACCATGCCTCACCACACCTTAACACCCATCATTCTCCACCCAAACATGCTCAAAACGGAATGGCTTTTCCTTGTTACTAGCATTACCCATCTCCTCATCAAGTAACAATTTAATTGGTGCATGATCCGACCGCTCATGATCAAGGTTGAAGACCTTTGCTTTCAGTATAGGTTAATGATATATTATGAAATTTTCTACTTTAAATAATGATAATATTTTCTACATAGGATCAATAAAATTTGGGTGGAGAATGATGAATGTGAAGGTGTGGTGAGGCATGGTTGGCAGTTAGGTGGTGGTACGGTTGAGGGGCGGCTGGCTTCATGTGGCCGAGTTGAAGATGTGGAGTGACAATGAGTTTGGGAAGATTTTTAGTATATATAGACTATGGCATTTTTTTATATAATGCATAATATCTATTGGAAATCGAAGGTCTTAAATTATTTAGTGAATAATTGCTTTATTTAGGATAGCGGAAAAGAGCAGAAAAAATTTTAATATCAAGATGACACGTGGAGCTTCTAATTGCAGTGCCCTCTATTTTTAGTATAGTTACATATTACATTTTTAATGAAATATAATCGTACATAGCTATCGAAACGAGCCAAAAAATATGAAAGATATTATTTTAGATAATAATCAATTAAAATGAAATAAATGGTGTCAAATATATTGAATTATAATAATCTATACTTAAAATATATACTAAAGTAATCCCCGTATTAATCTCTAAAGTATATGTGGCATCATCTCATAAAAAATTTCTCGCCAAAAAAATTGTTACTTTTTTTTTTAAGGAAATTTGTTAGAGAGAAGTTTTTGCTTTATATTTAGGTATTGATACCTAAAAATATAGTGCTAAAGAATAAGAAATATTAAGTAAAAATATAAAATACTACTTAGGATATTGGCTATGTTTGGCAAAACTAATGGTAGAGGGTAGCGGGTAGCTATTGAGTGGCAGGTAGCTGTTAAGCAGCGGGTGGTGGTATTATTAATCTTATGGTATATCGTAATGTTTATTGTACATTTTTTTATATGTATTTTTACTTATTAGGATTTCTTTTTGTATCGTTTCATATAAACGAATTATAAAATAATATTGTAGAACCATGCATAGCACGGGTTTTGAACTAATTAAACGATATTATAATTTTTTTGTTCGTTTAGGAGTTTGCAAATGAGCGGGAAAATATTTAATGACATGGTGACATGTGTCATTTTTTCATCTAGGGGCCCATTGTAGCATTAATCAATCAATCAATAAACTATATACTAAAAGACACATCGGCAATGACACGTGCCATTTTCTAGTGTGTCCTCAGTACTTTTTTTGTTAAGAAAAACTTCACAAAAAATGCTAGATAATTTATGCAAAATATTTTCTTCTAAAATTTAGAGAAAAAAAATGTAAAATTAATATTTATCAACTTAGATATCTAATCATATCTTTATATAAACCCCTACACAAGTAATTATTTTTTAATGAATAGTGATCATTTATTGTTAAAAAAAACAAAAAAAAACATGAATATACTTATCTTTTTAACATTACATAATTGGTGAATGAAAAGTTATTAAATGTAAAATAAAAAGAAATAAAAATAAATATACCACCAGGGATTGAAATAGAAGAAAGATCAAATAAAAAATATAATATGTATTCATAAAATCATAGATAAAAATAATATTTAACTATATACTTAAAGACACACTAGCAATGACATGTGTCATTTTCTGGTGTGTCCTTAGTATATAAATTTTTTAATTAAAAAAATAGTAGAAATTGCTAGAGAAAATATGCAAAATATTTTCTTCTAAAATTTAGGAAAAATATTGTAAAATAATATATTTACCAACTTAGATATCTAACCATATCTTTATATCCCTATACAAGTAGTTACTTTTTAATGTATAGTGATCATTTATAGTAAAAAAAAACATGAATATATATATCTTTTCAACATAACATAATTGGTGAATGAAAAATTATTAAATATGCAATAAAAATATATGAAAATTGTTTTGGGGTTTTTCTGGTTCTTTGGGAGAGTAACGCCACTATGTATGGAGTCTTTTGTCAATACTTGCAAAATAACAGAGACTCGGGGTGGTAGGAGCTCCGCCTCTGACGATCAAGTTAGAACGGGTATGGAGCAAGGTAAAAGGTACGGAGAGGTTAAAAGTGAAATCTTCTCGGATTTCAAACTTAGGTGATTTCCCTAATATTAGAGCATGTAGGTATGTTGTAATAAGTTAATGTGCCCTTAAAAAAGGGGGAAATATCCATATATTATAGGGTTATCGGGAATTGTGCCTCTGCCTAGGTTACGGAAACCTAGGACTGATGGGCTGCGCCATTTTGCGGCGTTCTCGGGAATTAGGCCATGAAGGCCGTCTTTTTTCTAACAACTGGGAGGAACACGTGTCAAATGGAGATTATTGGTCCACTTGGGACCTCTCTAATGGTGACACGTGTCACCTCCTAATAGGGCCACATTGCATTGATATATTTACCCAAATTAAAACATGCCATGTGGCATCTGTGACACTTGTCACTCTGTTACTAGTGAATCAGTTTTAACTTTGAATTAGTTTTAACCTTTCACCTTCTGGGAAATTACAGGGATGCCCCTGAATTTACCCCTCCCTAAATATAACTTTTACCCCCTTTATTTTAGACGTTTTCAAATAAGTCCAGAGAGAGAAAGTCAAAGTTTTTTAGAGAGAGAGCTTCTAACAACCGCCTGTGTTAATCATAAATAGCAGTATGACCTGTTACAGCCGGTCAACGCTTGACACCTTTTAGAGACAGATCTTAAGGTACTGCCCCTCCCCTTCTCAACTCTTTTTTGTTTTTTCGTTTGTACGTTTACATTCAATATATGGATTCATCACCAATAGAAACAGCACAACCTAGGTCAGTAGTCAGCCGGTCTCTTGGTACGGCTGAGTCTAAGACGGGGGGTGCCGGCTCTAAGTGTATGGAGCAGCTTTGTACAACTCTAAATCTGACAGTCTCTGTATCTCTACAAGACACAATGGCTCGAGTAAACAAACTGCCCGAAGACGGCAAAGGAGAGACGGTATGCTGAAAGTACCGTCTGATGAGGTCATGCCGGTTGAGGGGGATGATATGCCGATTAGCCAAGAAGTTGACTTCCCTCCTAGAACCCTAGTACCCCAAGTGATGGGATCCTAGCTGAGTTCAAGGAGGGAGACAGTGAAGAGTTCGTCTCCAATGCTAGCTCTCAAGAGATGGAGCCCGAAGATGAAGGCGGGGAAGAGGTCGCCTCTACCTCTAGCTTTTATGGAGAAGAAGTCTCCTAGGGGAGAAACAAGGAGGATGCCGCCTCTAGATCAAGCTAAGAGGAAAGCAACGAAGGCCCTCTCTTGCCGCTTGAGGATAGCGAAGCATAATAGAGGTAAAAATGGAACACTGAAGGGGATCCCCTCAGGATCCATGTCTCATCCAGAGATAGAGAGAACATGGAAAAAGGCCTAACGACTTTATACTTAAACAACCCATAGGCGGGGATTATAGGAATTGGGTGCCGCCTCATAACACCCCAAATCTCCCTTTACGGAACTACCTGTATAATACGTATAATTATACCGTAGACATAGACTTACCACCACGTGATTACGCAAGGCTACTCAAAATACTTAACTCAATAACAAAACTTGCAGCGGAAACTCAACTTTCTTTTATTAATACTTATAAAAATAGTAACATTGTTATGAGTACTAAAAAAAAAAAGACAAGACCAACATTCCTAAACTAGGTGAAGCAAATCCAGGGACTCCCATATGCTCATTCATGACTGCACTTGAAAATAGTAAACACAACATACCATTACGATAAACACGGCGAACCAAAACAAATAAGAAACACGGATTGGCAAGTTATGCTAAGTATGATAAGTGCAACATAATGTAAAATCAATTTATTTGCAAACATGCTTTTAAAATCAATTCCAATAATTAATGAAATAATTTCAAACTCATTATTCCAAAACCGATTCCAATTATTCAATATTCAAAATAATAGTTAATAAAACCAATTCCTTTTTTAAGAACCAATTTCTTTTAATCCAATTCCTCACCTAAGAGTTCACACCTCCCAAGCCAATCTCCTTATATTACAAGGCTATTCTTGATGAAAGACTCGGTCATACAAAGTCCAAGGCCTTATTAAAAAATCAAATCCACATAGTGGGATTACCAACATGCTTATAAAGTATTAATAATAATAATTCAATGGTTCAATAAATCCTTTTAATATCCAATAGTACCAATATAATTCAAAATCCTTTTTATTAATTCAACATGCTTTAAAAATCATACCTTGTAAATCAATACATGAGAACAAAATATCATATTAATTAATAGCTTTTCAAAATCAAAAACTCTTCCTTGAAAAACCTAAATCAATAAACCTTTTAAAATTAATTTCTTTATTTAAAGACAATAAGTAATCTAAACCATTCAAAACAAGATTTAAAAACCAATCATTCGAAATACTTTTATTAAAATCAATACCTTCAAACATAATAATTTATTTCAAAATCATAATTCAAATAAATTTAATTCAAACACCAATAAAATCATATAAAACAGGTTATTCAAACCAATCACTTTCAAAGGTATCTAGCCACCTAAACGTACCTTGATTCCGAATATAAATCAACACTTATCACTTTCAAAGATTAATCATAAATACACCTTGAAAATAACATAACCATAAGGTTATCACAACATAAACTCAAATATAATGTTCATGGACTTGTAGGGAATATTTCAAGTCATCCCACACTTGAGTCCCACTGTGATCATACACTTAAGCATGGTGGCGTCCAAAGGGAAGGAAGCTAGAGTAAAAGAGTCACCAACAAGTTTTAGGAACTTGTAAAAACCGTTCATAGGGTGAAGGTTACACCCCTTAATGATCTAAGACTCCAATAGGTCTACAACAATGACTAGAAGTTTGGGGATGAAGGTACAAATCCAACCTAAAAAATATTAAACTTGTTCTTAAAATAGGCCTCTACTTTATTCTACACATATTCATGTGCTCTTTCTGACTAACATGTAATCAATAGGTTTACCCTAAATCTGTTTATCTATGTAGATTGAATATTAATGCACAAATAGATCTATCATTGGCGATCACCTGAATTATAACCATATTAACCTTAAAAAAAATTATAATTATCTTATTAAGCGTTTACAAGTACGAATTCCCTTCAAACATGCATAAAAGACGTGATCAAGCAATAACAATAATAATATATGAAGCAACATAATAATACCAATAATTATAACCATCATAATCATAATCAAAATAACAATCATAATTAAAATAATCAAGTTAAAGCATAATATTATTAGCAAGATTCTAGGCATGATACTAAAAAGATTAATAACAAACCCTAGCATGTCACTAAATAATAAAGATAAAATTTTTAACCCTAACGTGTTATTAGGAAAGAAATAGGAAGCATCATAATAATATACATGATATTAGAAAGTTTAGTTATCCCTAAACATTATACTAGGATGTAATAAAACATCCTAACATGATACTAGGAATCAAAAAAATAATTCAAGCATGTTTTCTAAATTAAAAGATCAATAAAACAATTAAAGTACTTACTTCGATGCCTCGTACCTCTTTCTAATAACAAAATACACGCGTTAGTAACTTACAGGAAAACAACATATCAATACAATTAAATTAAATAATTGAAATAGGGATTTGGGACCAAACCCTCAAAAATATCAAACCTTTCACATCTAGGGCGAAGGCAACTTCGGACTTGTCTAGGTGTGTCTAACATTAATTAGTGAGGAATTTTGAGAGAGGGAAGGCTTAGAAAAAGAAAAGAGAGAGAAAGCTTCTAGCTTTTAGAGAGAGAGAATAGAGAATTAGATGGTTGTGAATTATGATTGTGAATGATTGTTGATGATGAAAAACAGGGAAATACGACCCCTATTTATAAAAAAAATAGCTTTGGATTAAAGAAAATCATATTTGGAAAAAAATACCTCATGTCGCCAACGACAGGAGTCAGCAGAAGACAAGCTCGCCGCCAGGCGACGAAGGTCAATGCCATGCTACGAAAGTCAGCGCTTGGCGACGACACTGTCGTTTTGCACTAGTTCTAAAGTCAACGCGCCTTTACACCCGTAATTACCTTTAAAATCGGTTGCAGGTAATTATGCGTCCAAGCAACTTTAAAATCAGATTTAATATATTTTATTCAAAATAAAACATCTTTTAAAAATATAATTATCAATCCTAACCTTATTAGAATCAAAGAGAACCTTCTAGATATTCTTAGAAGACTAAAATCAATCCTAATCACTTTAGGAATAATAATTAATACGCCCTCCTCTAGATCATTGGGCCACATTATAAATCATTGGGCCTAATTTAATTTAATCCATAACTTCCTCATAATTTATCAGAATTGGGCTTATAATATATCATTGGGAAGCTCTATACGAGCCCAAACCAACTACATTATTATTGGACCCTTATCATGGACCAAACCAAATTGGACTGGTTATTTTTCATAAACATGGTAAGAAAAGACACTAATAGATATTAGGATATTTCCAACGGAATTTTCCCGTTGGAAACACCCTAATTTCAGTCGAAAATATGTTTTCCGATAGAATTCCGTCGAAAACGTTTGTCGAAAAAACATTTGTAGGAAAATCAGCCTTTTCTGACGAAAATTCCTTCGGAAACACTTTTCCGACAGAATTCATTCCTTGAAAGAGGTTTTTCCGACCCGGAAAAATGCGTCAAAAAGTTTCGATTGACACAAATTCGTCGGTAGCTTACGATAGAAATTCCATAAAAAATCCCTGCAAAAAAAAAAACACCCCACCACCAACCGCCACCACCATAACAAAAACCCTCTAGTTTCTCCCCACAACACCCACCACCGCTGTAGACCACCACCACCGTAGCCCACAACAGATGAGTGTCATTTATGGCACTCATTTGGCTTCTTTTAGGATGATTGTCATACTCTTTTATAGCTCTTTTCTTTAGTTTTCCTTAGTTTTGTTCTTTACACCTATAGTTTGTGCTTTCCTTAGTTAGTTTTCTTTCTTTCTGCATTTCTTTATTTATTTGGTCTTTTTCCCTTTTATTTGCTTGTTTTCGTGTATTTTCAGGTTATGATCGTGTTTCAAGGCTTCCCGAGCCTTCCTCTCATATTTCTCATCATTTTGGACGCCTCTTGCTTGTCATTTAGAGCTCAAGTTTGAAGGAATGCAATGAGCAAGTTCATGAGATCGGTGCATGCATGCGGTAGGGGCATCATCTTTGGCATGAACCCACCAAAAGATCCATTTCAAGACTGCCTACCTTAGTGTTCATCATCTTCATCAAGACGAGCGCACGAGGATGATCTAACACGAAGTAGAGGGGGGCTCCCCTGCTGCCAGGTGCGGGCGCGCACCTGGGTGGCGCGGGCGCACCTAATGCGGGTGTGGGCGCGGCTGATGCGGGTGCGGGCGCGCCTACCAGGGCCCCTGTTCCGTACCCATTTTCTTGCAGTCGCGCCTCTCCCTTGTTGCGACCGCACATTCTGGGGTTTCTTTTGGACGATCTAACTAACTTTTCTGTTGTTAGTTTTACTATATATAGTTTTTCCTTCTATTTTTAGAGAGACAATGATTAGAATAGAATTAAAATTAGTTTTAGTTCAAAATTAGAGAGATTTTTAGAGAGAGAAACTCTAGGTTTTAGGTGAGAGAATTTCATGGTGGATTGTTGACGATTGAAGATTTCTCTATTTCCTTTTATCTTTGATCAAGTTTGTAAGGATTCTTTTTCTTTATTTCAATATTTAGTTTGATTTCAATTGTTTTGTTGAATTTTCAAGTTTGATTGAAGTTTGATTGATTTGTGATTTTATTTTAGTTTGTTCAATTTGATCATGATGAATTTGTTGTTTAGTTTTGTTTTGATCTTGATTTCTATGGATTGTGAGTAGTTGATTACTAGGGTAATGGTGAATCATATATGAGTAATGGATTGATGTTAATTTGAGGAAATTGATGGAGTTGATGATGTGATTAAATTGGTTAATTGATTATGTGCATGTGTGTGTTTGATTTAGGCTTTATCACCCTAGTTATTCACACTAGATTGCATTGTAGGTTCACATTGATACGGACTATTCATTTGTGGCGGGCATTTGACCATTGAGGTGTCTTGTGACGTTCCTAGCTCGAGTTTATCGTAGTTGACGCTAGTTAGACCTCTAGGAAAATAGCTTGATATGCTCTTTTGGTTCCATGATTGGTTTTCCCTCGCATCACTCGTCTTAGTCAACTCTTTCCCAATTAGCGAAATTCTTTACAAGTATATGTGGATCCTGAGCTCTAATGTTTATTGCATTTGTCCAAACCTAACTTGTTTAATTGTTTAGCATTCACACCCTTACCTAATTTTTCCGGAATAGCTTGACTTGACAATATAAGATCGCTCTCTATTCCTTAGTGGTTCGACCCTCGACATACCATTATACTTGTATAGGGTGTGTTGAGATATTACAAATTTTGTTTGCTAGCCTAGGATAGGGTTAGTTTCAACGACCTAGTTCCGACCCTCGTCAAAACGGTGCTATTTTAGGGGAATGGTGTCTATGTTTGATTGTTTTTGCTTGCTTGAGTCTAGGTCTTTGTGTATACGTTTCTTTTATTTGATTTTCGGTTGTTTTGTGAAAAAACAATAATGGCATGTCTATCTTTTCCTCAATATGATAATGAGCCTTTTTGTGAATATTTCCATAGACTTGAGGGATTTCTTGATTGTTATTGTTGTAGTCTTTGGGAGGCTCTTGAGATTTTTTATTTGGGTTTAAACGAACAAACTAGGAATAAAATTGAATGCATGCATAATGGTAGATTTAGAGCATTGTTAATTGATGAAGCTTGGGATTTTTATGCTTGGTTTGCTAGGGATGTTTATAACAGGGGTATTCATGATTCTAATATTGATGTGCAATGTCTTGATTCTTCTTATATAAGCATGAATTCCCATGAATTGTTAAATGATCCCATGAGTGAACCTAGAACAAGTGCTTCCAATTCTATTTCCCCTTTTGTTCATGATGATGAAGTACATGCTCAAGTGGATGCTATTGGTGTGTTTCAATTTTCTTCATTATTTGCCATGTGTTCTTGTGATGTAGTCTATTCCCTTAATAATGAATATCATATGCTTGATTGTACCCCTTCTCCCCTATTTAACGAAAATGATCTTGATTTTAATGTGCATGGTCCTACCATTGATTATGACTCTTCTTTTATTATTGATCAACCCTCTTTGTGTTTTCATTCTCCCAACTCTCGTGATGAGTCTCTAGTCCCCTATTGCCAAATTGATGAATCTTTGAGGGAGTTAGTGATGAATCCTAATCTTAGGCCTTTAGAGAGACAAATGATGGAAACTTTAAGGAGCCAATTGGAGATGATTAGAGAGGGCAAGGATCTTTTTAATAAAGAATTGAAAAGAAAAGAAGAGTTGGAAAATGAATTGTCATCCTTGATGCTTGTATGTGAAAAATCCTTATCCAATGTGTGTGTTGAGGATGATGATGATGATTTTGAGCAGCCAAGAGAGGGTGAGGATCCCTTTGGTGAGCATTTTAGTGATGACGAAGGAGTTGAAAACCAAGTGAGTGTTGAATTTGATTATCCTAACCCTCCTTCCCATCTTAATATTGTGCATAATTGTGATTTTTCTATCAATGAGTATCTAGACTCGTTTGAGGTTATGTCCAATGCGTTCTTTGAGAGTCAAAAGAAAACTCATAGCCTTTTAATTGAGTTCATTGAGGATGCTTCATTGGAGAGAGATGAGTTTGAAATGAATTTGCATCCATTCATGCATGGTTTTGAGACTCTAGGCTTTAAGGAAGTTAAGGGAGTTTTGTTCATGAAGGTAGTGGAGGAGATTATGTGGTCCTCTTGGGAGTTGGATGTTTGAGGGAGATGGTGATCATGAGTGTTCCTCTTTTGAGGACTCTATGATTGATTTTCATGCTCTCATTGGCAATGTGAGACCTTGTGTTGAGGGAGTAGCTACCCCTTTGCCTATGTTTCATACCCCGTTCTCTCAAAAGTTTGACCACATACCCTATTGCCCTATTTTTCTCTCTTCTTATCTTAAAGAGCCTATTGGGGAGCCCTTTTTTATGGATGATTTTAATGTCCCTCATTCCATCATTGTTGAGGAAGAGGAGAATATTGCCAACAAAAAATATTTTAGTGAGGAGGATTTGCCTTTTTGTTTTTCTTTCCATTCTTCTTTTCCCCCTTCTTCTTCTTATTTTCTTGTTTTTCCTTTTGATCCTTCTTCTTCTTTCTTTTGGCACCTCCCTTCTCACTTGCGTGCAATGATCTTGTTGCACGTTCTTTATTTGTCTTGTGCCTACTTGTTATCATATGAAATGTATAGTAGTGCATTTGACAAGCTCTTGCGATCGTTGCAATATTATTTTATTAGAGCGATCAAGCTAGCTTGGACCTTAAGCAAGCCTTTCTCGGGAAGTAACCTGTGTTTTAGATTAGATTTTCCTCTTCTTTTTATAATAGATTTTCTGTCATGGAAATTTTTGTGTACCTTTTGCTAGGTGCAAGAGTTGATATATTTTGATGCTTCGATTTGGATCAAGAATCAAGGAAGGTTGACTCCTATTTTTGCTAGCATATGGAAACAAGTTTTAATTCTTGAAAAATTAGCTTTGAAAGGTTTAATTGGGTCATTTACGGGTATTTACACCCACCTAATATACGGTAATATTCTTCCTTGCTCTTTCTCTAGTGGATAACTACTTGTTGGACATATGTTAGTTGGTTTGATTGATGTCCTTGATTTCCCCTCCCATGGATTATATGATTTATGTTTGAGTGTATTGTCTCATTCAAGCTTGGGAGAGGGTATTCTATCATATTTGGTGGGATGTTGATCCATATATGTTATGCACCTTTGTATATGCTTTTCCATGTTCTTTTATTTTGAAAAACTCCAAAAAGATTTTGTTTCTTTCAAGGCAAATTTGCAATGGGTTTTGTTTTGTTCTTGCTTTGGAAATAATAACATTTGGACTTGTATTATTGAATGCTTTTCTTCCTAAATGGTAACGGTGTGCACGGTTTGAGAGTATGCTTGGTTGATTCTAGGATAAAGCATGCTAAGGTAGTTGGTTAAAACTAGTGGGATCATGAACCGGATTCTACTTGTATGTGGCATGTAAGATAGTTGCTTCCTATAGTCGATTTGACACCAATAGTGAGTTTTTGCTACATTAATGTGAGGTTTATACTTTTTCAAGCCTTCAACATTTATTTGCATGAGCGACATGGATCATTAACTATTGCAGACCTAATCTAGAATCTTGACTCTTATTTCTTAAGACCGAGACCGAACCATTTAGGGAGGACAAAGGCATCTTTTCAGGGTGGTATTTTTCATATTTAGGATAATTTGTTTCATCTTTGTTTTTGGGTTAACATTTGCCTTCTTGGAACCATTTGAGCCTATTACCTTCTTTTCAAGCAACATCTTTAGATCTTTGGCCTTTTGTTTCATTTTCTTTCTTTTTTTTTTTTTTTTTTTTTTTTTGTGAAGCAATTAATCATTCTTGATGGAGTTTGTGGTGGAGAAGTTGGGATATTTGGTTTCTTTGAAGCAAGTTTTCATATTAGATTTTGATCATATTGTTAGCTTAGTTGAGAGCTTCTCTCTCTATTTTTAGGGTTAGTTTTAGTGTAGATTTTAGAGAGAGAAAGTGAGGAATTTCAATGGTGATTGAGAGATTGAAGATTCAATGGTGACAATTGTATTGGAGATCTTCTCTATAATTAATGAGCATTTCTAAACTCTATCTCATTTATTGTTTTGTTTAATATTCATGTTTGTTTGATTTGTTTTGATTGGATTTTGATCTTTGATCTTTGATTAGAGTAATTGTTCTTCTTTGAGTGTTGATTCTTGTTTTCTATAGTTGTTTGTTGATTTGATGACGTTGCTAGAGCAGTTTGCTTGCTAGGGTGATGGTGAAGCTTATATGGTGAAGCTTATATGATGTGATGGATTGATGTAAATAGGGGGATAATTGATGGAAGTGATGATGTGATTAAATTGGTTAATTGATTATGTGCATGTGTGTGTTTGATTTAGGCTTAATCACCCTAGTTATTTACAGTAGATTGCATTGTAGGTTCACATTGATACAGACCATTGATTTGTGGCTTGCATTCAACGATTGAGATGTCTTGTGACGTTCCTAGCAAGAATTTATCGTAGTTGACGCTAGTTAGACCTCTAAGAAAATAGCTTAATATGCTCTTTTGGTTGCATGATTGGTTTTCCTTTGCATCACTCAACTTAGTCAACTTCCTATCCCAATTTGCTATTTTCATTGCTATTTTATGTGAATCCTAATCCCTAGCACTTTATTTGTTCAGTTTCTTTGTTTAAGTTGTTGTTAGTGTCACCTTTTATCCTTAGACTTCGACCTAGCTTAGGCACATAATTGAAAACACTTAGACATTACCGTTCCTTTGGGTTTGACCCTTGACTTACCTCTATACTTGTATTTAGGTTAGTTAAGTGTTTATAAATTTTGTTTGGCTTAGGGAGGATTAGTCCAACGACCTAGTCCGACCCCATGTCAAAATAGCGCCGTTGCCGGGGAACGGTGTCTATGTTTAAGTGTTTTTTATTGCTTGAGTCTAGGTCTTTGTATATACTTTTCTTTTTGATTTGATTTTTGTTTGCTTTGTAAAAAATGGCACGTTTTTCTTTTCCTTAATATGTTGATGAGTCTTTTCATGCCTATTTTCATAGACTTATAAGGTTCTTGAACTACAATCATTATAGTTATTGGGAGGCTTGTGAGATTTGCTATTATGGTTTGAATGAACAAACTAGGAATGAAGTTGAATGCATGCATAATGGGAGATTAAGAGCATTGTCAATTGATGATGCTTGGGATTTTTATGTTCGGTTTGTTAGGGGTGAATATAATAGGGGTAATCATGTTTCTATTTTTGATGTAAAATGTGTTAATTCTTCCAATGCTAGCATGATTTCCCATAATTTGTCACATGATCCCATAGTTGAACCTAGAACAAATGCTTCCAGTTCTATTTCCTCTTTTGTTCATGATAACGAAGTGCATGCTCATGTTAACAAATCTCATATGTTTGATTGTGCCCCCACTCCCCAATGTGATGTATATGCTCATGATTTCAATGTCAATTCTTCCAATCTTGGTTATTCTTCTTCTTCTTCTCTTTTTGAGCCTCAATCCTCTACAACTTTTGAATCTCTTATTGCTACTTTTGAAGCTCAAATTAGGCATGTTGAGCTTAGTGACGATATTTGGCCTAAAGAGGATTCGATTCTTAATTCTATGAAAAGTCAATTGGAGGTGATGAAAAAGAAAGAGGAGTGTCTTGAGGAGGGAAGAAAGAGACATGAAGAGCTAGAAAGTCAATTGTCATTTTTTATGCTTGTGTGGGAAAATTTCAAATCCAATGTGTGTGTTAGGGTGATGATGATAATTTCGAGAAACCAAGAGTGTGTGAGGATCCTATTGTTGAGCATAGGAGTGAAGGAAAGAGAGTCGAGATTGATGATGATTTTGATGATATTTTAAGTCTAAACATCTCTTCCTTTGTTGATTGTGATGAGTCCCAAGTGTATGAATGTGACTCTTCTATCCATTAGTATTTGGACTCGTTTTAGGTTATGTCAAATGTGTTTATTGAGTGTATAAGGAATATCCATAGCTTTCTAAGCAATTTCATTGAGGATGCTTCATGGGAGATAGATGATTTTGAGTTGTATTTGCATCCATTCATGCATGGTTTTGAGACTCTAGGCTTTAAGGAAGTCGAGGGAGTTGTTGTTCATGAAGGTAGTGGAGGAGATTATGTGGTTCTTCTTGGGAGTTAGATGTCTGAGGGAGATGGTGATCATGAGTGTTCCTCTTTTGAGGACTCTATGATTGATTTTCAAGCCTTCATTGGTTATATGGGACCTTATGTTGATGGAGTAGCTACCCCTTTCCCTATTTCTCATACCCCTTTCTCTCAAAAGTTTGACCACATCCCCTATTGCTCTATTTTTCTCCCTTCCTTTGTCGATAAGCCTGTTGGGGACCCTTTTGTCTCTGAGGATTTGCATGTGGCTCATTTGTCTCCAATTAAGTAAAAGGGTGATGTTGCCACCCAAAAATATTTTGAGGAGAGTTTGCCTTCTTTTTCTTCTTCTTTTTCTTTTTCTTCTTATTTTGTTAAGTTTTCTTTTGATTCGTCTTCCTTCTCTTGGCATCTCTCTCCTCATAGGTGTGCACTATGCTTGTTGCATGCCATATTTTTCTCATGTGCACACTTACTTTCCTATGAAATGTGTAGTAGTGCATTTGACAAGCTCTTGCAATCGTTGCAATATTATTTTATTAAAGTGGCCAAGCTTGGACCTTAAGCAAGCCTTTCTCAGGAAGTAACCCGTGTTTTAGATTAGATTTTCCCCTTCTTTTTAGAATAGATTTTCTCTCATGGAAATGTTTGTGTGCCTTTTCCTTGGTACATGAGTTGATATACTCTGGTGCTTCGATTTGGATCAAGAATTAAGGAAGGTTGACTCCTATTTTTGCTAGCACATGGAAACAAGGTTCAATTATTGAGAAATTAGCTTTGAAAGGTTTAATTGGGTCATTTGCGGTCATTTACACCCACCTAATGTCCGGTAATATCCTTCCTTGCTCTTTCTCTAGTGGATGATAACTTGTTGGACATATGTTGGTTTGTTGGATTGATCTCCTTGTTTTCCCCTCCCATGGATTATTTGATTTATGATATGAGTGTATTGTCTCATTCAAGCTTGGGAGAGGGTATTCTATCATGTTTGGTGGGATGTTGATTCATATATGATATGCACCTTTGTATATGCTTTTCCATGTTTCTTATATTTTGAAAAACTCAAAAAAGATTTTTTTTTTTTCCTATCAAGGCAAATTTGCATTGTGATTTGTTTTGTTCTTGCTTTGGACATAATAACATTTGGACTTATATAATTGAATGCTATTCTTCTTAAATTGTAACGGTGTGCACGGTTTGAGAGTATGCTTGGTTGATTCTAGGATAAAGCATGCTAAGGTAGTTTGTTAGAACTAGTGGGATCATGAAACCGGATTCTACTTGTTTGTGGCATGTTTGGTAGTTGCTTCCAATAGTCGATTTGACACAAATAGCGAGTTTTTGCTACATCCGTGTGAGGTTCATTATTTTTCAAGCCTTCTACATTTTTTTGCATGAGCGGCATGGATCCTTGACTATTGCGGACCTAATCTAGAATCTTGACTCATATTTATTAAGACCGAGACCGAACCATTTAGAGAGGACAAAGGCATCTTTTCGGGGTGGTAATTTTTCTTTTCTAGGATAGTTTGTTTCATTTTTAGTTTTTGGGTTTACATTTGCCTATTTGCTGACCATTTGAGCCTTTTCCCTTCTTTTCAAGCCACATCTTTAGATTCTTGAGCCTTTTGTTTCTTTTTGTTCCATTTTTGGTTTTTGTGAAGCAAATGGTCATATTTTGGAGTTTGTGGTATGTTAGTGTGGATATTGGTTCACAATGAAGGAAAGCTTGTGTTTTGTGTATATTGTGGGAATAATGGCAAATGAATAAATGAAAAAGCCGTCCAAAGTTATAAAAGGCAAGGACATTATATGTGCAAAGTTGGAAAAGTCGTCCAAAATTAAAAGAGGCGAGGACAAAGCACTTTTAAACAGGAAAACGAGAAGAAAAAAAAGTGCAAAAAAAAAAATCAAAAATATTTTGATGTGAGTATTCTCCCTTTTTGAGCATTGAGGACAATGCTCCATTTAAGCTTGGGGGTGTTGTTGTTTTTGTTAGGTGATTACTTGGTTATGGTGTAAAGAAATGCGCAATCTTTGCTTCACAATTTAGGTTAACCACCAAATTTTAAATTTTAGCCTACCCTCACCCTTTTGCCTTAACGTTACAACCTTGGGGAAAGACCTTTTGACCTAAGTGGTTGAGTCGTTCATCGAGGGAGGGAAATGTGAGTTTTAGCCTAAGGAGAAGGGATGCATAGTCAAGATGTCGAGTAGCCTAAAAATTCTCTTTTTTCGGTTCCTTCGAGGAATCATTGGGATGCTCACCAGAGGTTGATATGAAACTAGTGGGAAGAACATGGTAAGATCGTTTGGGATGAAAGTGGATTGTAAAAGCTAGTTCCTATGCTTAGCATATTTATGTTTCAATCAACCTTGGGTATCTTGGAACGTGCACTCCCTTACTTGTTTAGAAAGATTTGCATTCATTTGTGCTTGTACATTTGGAAAAGTCCTTTCATGAACATTTGTTTGTTTTGCTTTCCTTTTGACTTGTTTTTCGTGCTTTGCCTTGTTTGTATTATTATGAGAGTTATGGGTTAAACTCTTAGGAAACCCTTACGAGAGCATCACTCGTCCTCTAGGGCGATCTAGGGGTTTAAATGGCTTGTCTTTAGTTGCTAAAATTGACCGTGATTCCAACGAAAGTGAGTAAGTGTATATTCCTGTCTCGTTTCTTCTTTAGTTTGTTTGAATAAGCTCATCATTTTCCATCCCTTGGTTATGTTTTGCTCGAGGACGAGCAAAAGATAAGCTTGGGGGCATTTGATGGGTGTCATAAATGGCACCCATTTGATGAGTATTTAAGTTGTTTTCATCCTCTTTTCATAGCTTTCTTGCTTAATAAATGCTTAGTTTTATGCTTTGTTGCTTAGTTATACCTTTCTTCTCTTATTTTGTGGCTTTTATGCATTTCTATGGCTTTTCTAGTATTTTCTCCTTTATTTGTTCTATTTTCTTTATTTTAGCTGCTTTTCCTTTATTTTAAATTTTATAGATTTAGTTCTATTTTATTTTATTTTATTTTCATTTCATTTTCTTTCCTTTATTTTATTTTCATTTCATTTTCTTTCCTTTATTTTATTTTCATTTTATTATTTTCATTTTCATTTTATTTCTTTTAATTTTTATTTGTTGGTTTTAGTTTTATTTTACTTCATTTTTCCCCTTGGTTTCAATTGGATTTTGTAGGTGGTTGTTCGAAGTTCAAATCCTTGCGCTCTCAAGCCAGGTAGTGTTGAACCTATTAAAAAGGTGTTTTTCTACTGCATACTTTGCTATTCATCAAGAGCATGTTGCGAAGGTGATGCTCGTGCCCACCAACAACCTCATCACTCACTTGTTTCCTTGCTTCCCCTGTTCCCTGCCTCCTACACCAAGCAGCAGCCCCGCATATCCCTTGATCCAACAACAACCGCAATTGACACATGCCAGCCACTGTCACACACTGACCACCACTCATGGACCAGCTCCCCTGTTCCCGTAATAACCACCAAACCAGCCCGTGCAACAACTAATTGGCAACCAAATCCACCATTCACGCACCTCCCTTATTAGCCCACGTCACAACAAAGCCACCTTTTACCTCCGCAAGCATCAGCCATCGCAGCTCTCAATTCCGCATCAACCGCAACCAGTTGCTACCTTCCTCTTCCACCAATTGCGCAACTTCTGCTCCACCTTCGCAATCCAATTTCGCCACCAATAGCGCCACAATACTACAAATTAATTTCAGCAATACAGAGCTCCTTTCCCTGCTTCATCGTTCACCAATTGCGACCAGCAAACAACTGGCAGCAGCACCGCAGCTCCCACAACAAGTTTCGGCCACCGCACTCACATCTCACTCAACACGGCCGCGCTTACATTCTTCGCGGCCACGCGATTCTGGGTCTATGGATTTGCAAAGCATGGGATTAATTCCCAATTCAAAGAGCAGCAAACCGTTATTCTTTATTTCTTTAGTTTGTGCTTTCCTTAGTTAGTTTTCTTTCTTTGTTCATTTCTCTGTTTATTTGGTCTTTTTCCCTTTTATTTGCTTGTTTTTGTGTATTTTCAGGTTATGATCGTGTTCCGAGTATTTCCGAGCCTTCCTCTCATATTTCTCATCATTTTGGACACCTCTTGCTTGTCATTTAGAGCTCAAGTTTGAAGGCATGCAAGGAGCAAGTTCATTAGATTGGTGCATGCATGCGGTGGGGGCATCATCTTTGGCATGAACCCACCAAAATGGCCATTTCAAGACTGCCTACCTTAGTGTTCATCATCATCACCAAGAAGAGCGCACGAGGATGAGCTAGGACGAAGAAGAGGATTGCTCCCCTGCTGCCAAGTGCGAGCGCGCACGAGGGTGGTGCGGCCGCGCACCTAGGTGGCGCAGGCGTGCCTAATGCGGGTGCGGGCGTGCCTGCCAGGGCCCCTATTCCGTACCCATTTTCTTGCGGCCGCGCCTCTCTCTTGTTGCAACCGCACATTCCAGGGTTTCTTTTGGACGATCTAACTAACTTTTCTCTTGTTAATTTACTATATATAGTTTTTCCTTCTATTTTTAGAGAGACAATGATTATAATAAAATTAGAATTAGTTTTAGATCATAATTAGAGAGATTTTTGGAGAGAGAAACTCTAGGTTTTAGGTGAGAGAATTTCATGGTGGATTATTGATGATTGAAGATTTCTCCATTTCCTTTGATCTTTGATCAAGTTTGTAAGGATTCCTTTTCTTTAATTCAATATTTAGTTTGATATTAAGTTTGATTTCAATTGTTTTGTTGAATGTTTAAGTTTGATTGAAGTTTAATGTATTTGTGATATTATTTTAGTTTGTTTAATTTGATCATGATGAATTTGTTGTTTAGTTTTGTTTTGATCTTGATTTCTATGGATTGTGAGTAGTTTGATTGCTAGGGTAATGGTGAATCATATATGAGTAATGGATTGATGTTAATTTGGGGAAATTGATGGAGTTGATGATGTGATTAAATTGATTAATTGATTATGTGCATGTGTGTGTTTGATTTAGGCTTGATCTCCCTAGTTATTCACACTAGATTGCATTGTAGGTTCACATTGATACGGACCATTCATTTGTGCCTGGCTTTTAACGATTGAGGTGTCTTGTGACGTTCCTAGCTAGAGTTTATCGTAGTTTACGATAGTTAGACCTCTAGGAAAATAGCTTGATATGCTCTTTTGGTTGCATGATTGGTTTTCCCTCGCATCACTCGACTTAGTCAACTCTTTCCCCATTAACGGAATCCGTTACAAGTATATGTGGATCCTGTGCCCAAGTGTTTATTACATTTGTCCAAACCTAGCTTGTTTAGTTGTTTTGCATTCACACCCTTACCTAACTTTTCCAGAATAGCTTGACTTGACCATATAAGATCGCCCTCCATTCCTTAGTGGTTCGACCCTCGACTTACTGTTATACTTGTATAAGGGTGTGTTGAGAGATACAAATTTTGTTTGGCCTAGGGTAGGGTTAGTTTCAACGACCTAGTTCCGACCCTTGTCAACCGCCTAACCCGAAAAATCCCCAGATTTACACTCCTAACCCTAAACCCACAATCACTTGACCCTAAACCCACCACAAACATAACCCTAAACCCACCATCGAACACCAACCCAAACCCTCACCATGCTACCACACCACCCAACCCGAAACAATACTACCACCACTCACCCACTAACCCCAACCCACCCAAATCAAGATCTACCACCCAATTAAACCAATCCCCGATCTACAACCCCTAACAAATCCGGCCAAACTACCCATCCTTAACAAGTCACCCCACCACACACCTAAACCACCACCGCCGCCGTCGAAAACCACCAACCTCAAAACCAAAAATTAAAAAAAAAGAAAGAAAATTAAATAGAAAACATACCTTAAATAGGCCGAACCTTCGAATTTCATCTCAAATTTGGTTTTATACGGCCAAATTCGACCATGAAACCCCTAGATCTAGGGATTTCAACGTCGAATTTAACCGTGAAACCAAGAACTTCACAGTATATACCAAGAATTTCATCATGAACCTTCGAATTTCTTGGTGATGTCGGTGATTCTTGCCGGAGAGAGAGGAGGACGGAGAAGACAGGAGGAAAAAAGAGGGAGAAGAAGTCCGAGAAAGATAGACTGAGGAAGGAGAAGGAGATGAGAGAGAAAGAGAAGGAGTAGAGAGAAAAAAGGAATTGAAGAAGATAAGAGGAGAGAGAATGAAGTAACGGCTGATAAAAGGGGGTTTTAAATGGGTAGGGTTTCATTTTAATTTTCTGACGAAGTTGAAGAAGATAAGAGGAAAATTAATTTTCTGAATAAATATTCAATCGAAAAGTCCATAAATTCTGAAGGATTTATATTCCGTCAAATATTTACGAAGTATTTTCGACGGCTTGTTAAAATTCGTCGGAAATTTCCAACGGAATAAAAATCCGTCGAAATTTCACGGTTTTCCGACGGATTTACCTGTCCATCGGAAGCATTACGTCGAATTAGCCCTATTTCTAGTAGTGAGAAATATTATAGAGAGCAGAAAGAGAAATATTTTAATAAAAACATCCTCATCATTAGACTTCCACACTTTCACTTTGTTCGATAATCAAATAACGTGAAAGGTATTAATCACTGGGTTTGGTTTTTGGGAGACACATTTGGGTGTCTATAGAAGCCCCCACTTTGATTGAGTTTGGAGTGACGCAAGTTTCGAAAACAAAAGTCTAAGTAGCGATAGGGACGGAGAATGATTTAGAACGTTCTGCGATCCAAAATCATTTTTGTAACATCAATACCTGCAAACTAGCGTTAGTTAAACATATAAGAGAGTTAAGAAATGCGTATCTTGCAACGTCAAGCACACGTCTCACTAGTAACCGATTTTTGTTTTGACGATCTTCCTCAAGCTAGGGATACCGCCTAAAGACTACCACGCTTTCAGCTGCCTCCTATTTCCACTGTGATAATCTTCTGCAAGCTAGGGAACACTATCAAACATTGCTTCGTTTGAAACAATTATCTACCGTTTTGTGACCATCTTCCGCAAGCTAGGGAACACGATTGAAGATAACTTCACTTGAAATCACCTCATGCTTTTGACAACCTTCCACATTCTAGGGAACGCAAGGCGAAGACCACTTTGCTTGAAGCCATCCTCAGTTTTCTGACAACTTTCCACATCCTAAGGAACGTTGTCGAAGATAACTTCGCTTGAAGTCATCCTCAGTTGTTTGTGACAACTCTCTACAAGCTAGGGAACGTCGTCGATCAATGCTGCTACATCTTGAGCTTTTTTCTTAAATCATGGTGACAACTTTCCTAATCATAGCTAATTTCGTCGATGATTGCCTCATCACGAACTGTTCTTCTCAAATCAAGGTGACAACCTCAACAATCTTAGTGAATGATGTTGAAGAACGCTCATCTCGTGCTATCTTCTCAAATATAGGTGACAACCTCCTTAATCTTAGCGAACGTCGTCGAAGACTACCCATCTCGTGCTACCTTCTCAAATCTAGGTGACAACCTCCTCAATCTTAGCGAACGTCGTTAATGATAACTTCGCTTGAAGCTATCCTCAGTTTTTCGTGACAACCCTCCGCAAGCTAAGGAACGTCAGCGAAGATAACTTCACTTGAAGTCATCCTCAGCTTTCTAACAACTTTCCACATCCTAGGGAACGTTGTCGAAGATAACTTTGCTTGAAATCATCCTCAGTCGTTGCGATAATATTCCGAAGAAAATTACCGAAGACCAACGCTTGACGATCCTTAAAGCTCGCTTGAACTTTGCTGTTGTGATATTTGCTGAAATTTCCGCGCTGCCAATACGTCCGCGCATTTTTGTTGCTTGTGAACCATTACGTCAGTTCCTCTGGTTCTTATGAACCATTATGTTGGTGCCTTCTGCTACTTCTGAGCCATTATGTCGATGCCTTTGCTGCTTGTGAACCATTATGTCGGTGCCTTTGCGATAAGCTAATATTTAAGCGCTTTAAGCTAAGTGCGACGATCTTTTATCAGGTCAATCACCTATTATAATTGTAATCGAGCCGATTACTTAATCATGTCAAATTGCTTATAGGGGCTAGCTGGCGTACCAAGGAACCCGAAATTGCTTCATAAGTTTCACATAGTCATTTATAAGGGCCACATATTATATCGCCACACCAGCACACGCCGGAACGCACTGTCGCCAGGATTTAGCTCTCTCGCCAGACGACAAAGACCAGCGCCAGACGACAATATTGTCGTTTGGCGACAGAGTCAAGTTTTTGAACTAAAACTCCTTTCTTCTCCATTTCCGCTGCTGCTGTTGTTTGTTGCTTGGTTTCGCTCTAAACCTTTGACTTGGTCGTTTCCTTTCAACTAAATCAACTCAGTTCTTTTGCAAATTAAAGCTCTTCATCTTAAATTTACCGATCCATGTAAGTTTTGCTCAATCTCTTTTTATCTTGAAAGAATTTTATGTTCACGGTTTTTGAAAAAATTCGGGAATGTCCTTGCTCGCTTTCATCTTTAGAAGTGATAGCTTCCTATTCCTTGAAACTCTGTTAAAAATCTATTATTCGGGATTTTACCGAGTTTGAGGTGCTTGATCAAAATCTGGATATGCTCGATCGATTAGGCCGATTGTTAATCTAACTGCGATTAGGCCGACTCTAGTTGATTTGCTAAGCCATTTGCGTCCTTTTGCTTCAAATCTTTTGTACCTGCATTTATATTTTTGACTATAGGACTTTGCTCATCTTTTCTTTTTTTAGGGGTTGACCTAAGGCTTAGTGTTTCTTGACTTATTGCATAATACTTAATGTGTTTTTAACACATATGACTTATCATGACTCGACTCAAAGCGTTTTAACACACATGGCTTGACATCACTTAAAGTGTAAACTTGACTTAATACGATTAACCGACTCGAGGTCGATTCAACTCAATTGTGACTTGTGTGTGCAAAGTATTGACTCATGAGACTCGATATGTACATGACTTATGTGCGCATTCAACTCGAAAAAACAAAATAAATTCCGTCATTTTGTGGAGGGTACCGACTTTCTCCCAAAACAAAAAGACGCAAAAAGACAGGAAGTGAAGTTTGTGAAGGTGCATGTTGATTGAGCTTTAACAAATGTATGTATCAACGTCTTATCTTATGCCGCAAAGATTGTAACATCCTAGGCTATCTCCATTGTTAACTCTGGATGAAAGTATTTAGGTAACTTTGGCACGGAGGCTAAGCACTTCATACTTCGTGATATAATTACAAATATGATCTTAATATGACAAGGCATGCTTCAACATTATATTAAGATTTCATGACAAAGGGTTCTTAAAGGAAGTACTATTGGTCATGTATATGTGAAGTGTGTGAAAGTCACACTAAAGTTAGGCTGCAAAGGCTAAGTGTATGGGAAAGTATTATGAGAAGAGCCAAATAATGGTGACTCTTTTAGGCTAGGTAAGCTAATGATGTAGGGATCAAGCTCCCAAGTATAGCACTACATGGATAAGGATGAGCATAGGAGACCCCTTGATATAATTAATTATGCATTTTTCTATAATGGTCGCACCCCAATGTGAGGTTGTCTACGTATCCGCTAGGAATCAAGCCGAACGTAGCTCTAGCCGAACCTCGCACAAGTATGTGTGTACATCAAAGAGGTCTTTTAAGGGTTGTAACGTTGGTAAAGGTTGAAGATGAAGGGGAAAAAAGGCTCAAAACCCTAGATAAGCCACCAAGGTGTGCAACCTTGCATTTAAATCTTTGTATTGTTATGCTTGAGGTTTCTCACTTTTGAGCTCTTTCGTTTTTTATTTTTGCTCAATTTTTTTTCTTTTTCACTTTTTTTTTATTTTCAACCTTTTTTATAAGTGTGGGCAATCCCGATCATGCGGTCTATCACTCACTTGGCATTAATGTTTCTCAGGCACGGTACTGAGCACTCGATAAGAGACGCAATCCGAGACGTGTTCTAATCAAAGACATGTTCATGTCAACGGCATCGGAACACTTACCCTTTTGTACACTTTTATTGCTATTTTATTCTTTTGAAATTTTTTTAAAATCACTCAAGCTTTTATTCTTTGAAAATTGCATAAATTGCACACTATCCATCCCAAGGTTAGACAGTTATGGGTTAAAAAAAGAAAGGCCTATCGGTAGGTGACACTCACAGTGGTTTATCAAAAAAAGATTGTATATTTGAAAGGGTGAAGATGATATGATAGGCTACAAAAGGTGCCTCAAATCATTAGTATACCTTGTGCTTAGTTCGACATGGATTTATTTTTTTTTTTTTTTTTTTTTTTTTTTTTTGCAATATAATGAAATAATCATATACAAGAAAAGAAATGCTCATTTTAATTAAAAGGTATAAAGGAAAAAACCTACAAATAATATCTAAGTAAAAGGGTGCATATGCTAGACTTATTGGGGAAAGGCTGAATAAAAGATATAGAAAAAAGAGGTCACGAAATCTTGTCGTTGAAGCTCACCTCTTGTCTTATGCCTTACTATCACTCGGTCTTCTTGCTAGCTGGAGGTATGGGAAGCTTGTTATTATCGATCAAGTATTGGATGGCCTCTTTTAGCTTCCAACGGCTATTAGTAGTATGACCCCTACCTTGATGGTACTTGCAATGTGCATCTAGGTTCCAACTAGGCAGTCTTTTCTCAGGTGCGGGATCTTGGATAGGTCCAATGGGAGTAATGAGTCCCTTGGTGTAGACACCCATTTGTGTCTCCCCAAAACCAAACCCAGTGATGAGTACCTTTCACGTCAAATCATAATCGAATGAAGTAAAAGTGTGGAAAGTCCAGTGTTGCGGTTAGTTTTTAATTCTTTTCTTTCCCTCTGTTTTTGAAAACCTATTTTAAGAAAATATCAAATCCACTTTAGTTTGCTCCATGGCAGGGGTCTAATAATAGTTTAGTTGGGTCGGGTTCGAAAAGAGCTTTCCAACGATATATTATAATCCCAATTTCGATGAATAATGAGAAAGTTATGGCCAAATTACTAAACTAGGCCCGGTTTGATTTTTATATGCGGCCCAATGATCTAGAGGAGGGCCTATTATGATTTATCATACCTAATGCGATTAGGATTGCTTATAGTCTTCTAGAAGGTTCTTTTGAATCCTAATTTGATTAGCATTGATAAATTAACTTTTAAGAGATTTATTTATAATAAAAGAAGTGTTTTTAAGGAAATTACAGTTTTACCCCCTCGTACGCTTAAATTTAATCAAAATAAGAAAACACGTGGAAAACTGATTACAGCACCGTACGACACGTATGTCGCCTGGCGAGAGACCTGACGTCTGGCGATAGGCGCGTTGTTGACGACATCGTCGTGTTTTATTCTTTTCGCAACTCTGATTCGTTTTTTATCATATCCGGCTGATTTTCACTATAAATAGCCTCCTAAAACCTCCGCTTTCAATCATCAACTCTCACCAACTCTCATCAACAAATTCTTGTTATACTCTCTCTCTTTCTTTTCTAAACTAGCTTTTCTCAAACACAAAATTCCGCATTCACAAGATCTAGACACACCTATCCAAGTTTGAAGATGCCTTAGCTCTAGACATGAAAGGTTTAATTTCTGAGGGTTTGGTCCCAAATCTCTCTTTCAATTATTTGATTTAATTTTTTTATTTATTATTTTCCTTGAAAATAATAACGCGTGTATTTTGTTATTAAAAAGAGAAACGAAACATCCAAGTAAGTGCTTTAATTGTTTTTATTGATATTATGATATAGAAAATGTCTAGGTTGTTATTTTGATTCCTAGTATCATGTTAGGATGTTTTCCTTAATTTGATGTTTTGAATGACAACAATGATTCCTAGTATCATGTTTAGGGTAAGGATTATAATATCAAATATGCTTATTATAATTCTTGTGATGCTTCCTATTTTCTTTCCTAATATTCATGTTAGTATCATGTTAGGGCTAAAGATTTGATTTTTATATGTTTAGTGACATGCTAGGGTTTGTTATTAATCTTGTTAGTATCATGTCTAGGATCTTGCTATTATTATGCTTTATTTTTAACATAATTGTTATGATTATGATTGTTATAATTATGACTATTATTATGTTGCTTGATATATTGTTATTGTTATTGCTTGATCACACCTTTTACGCATGTTTAAAGGGAATTTGTACTTGTAATCACGCTAAATAAGATAAATTAATAATCTTGTTTAGGGTTAATTTTATTATAATTCAAGTGATCGCCAATAATAGTTTTGTTTGTGCATTAAATTCAACCAACATATATTAAACAGGTTTAGGGTTAACCTACTGATTTCATCTTAGTCAGAAAGCACACATGAATACGAGAAGAATGAAGTAGAGGCTTATTATTAGGGCAGGTTCAATCTCTTTTAGGTTGGATTTGTATCTTCATCCCCGAACGTCCGGTTATGGTTCAAGATTTATTAGAGTTAACAATCTCCTGGATTGTTAAGGGTTGTAACCTTCACCCTGTGAACGATTTACAAGTTCCTAAAACTTGTTGGCGACTTTTTTGCTCTAGCTTCCTTCCCTTTTGACGCCACCATGCTTAAGTGTATGATCACAGTGGGGTTTAAGTTTGGGGTAATGCTTGAATATGCCCTACAGTTTTTTGGCGACATCACTGGGGAGGATTTCTATTTTAATTCATGAAACTTATTTCGGCAATGATTTAAAATGAGTGGATGAGACTCGAAAAGTTCTAAGTATTTCATGTGCGTAATTTTGATTAACAGTATTGTCACATGCATAAAAAAGATCTCATTGGAAAGACCATGCGTAAAGAGTTAAAAACATAGGATTTTTACACGTAGGAAATTTGAGGAATATCTTTCACAACTAGGATCGAAATAATGCTGCGAAAAACAGGAAAATTTTATCGAACACAGAAAGCTGTTGAGGCATGTAGGAACTGGCATCTAGAAAATATAGTCTGTCACCGATGATATGTGTAGGAAATATTTCAAGCATTACCCTTAGCTTGAACCCCACTGTGATCATACACTAAAGTACGGTGGCGTCTAAAGGGAAAGAAGATAGAGCAAAAGAGTCGCCAAAAATTTTTTTAAGAACTTGTAAACCGTTCACGAGGTGAAGGTTACACCCCTTAACGATCCAAGAGATCGTCAACTCCAATAGGTCTGGAACCATGACTGGTAGTTAAGGGATGAAGGTACAAATTCAACCTAAAAGAGATTTAACCTGCCCTAATAATAGGCTTCTACTTTATTCTAATCGTATTCATGTGAGCTTTCTGACTAACATGCAATCAATAGGATTAACCATAAACCTGTTTATCTATGTTGGTTGAATATTAATGCACAAATAAATCTATTATTGGCGATCACTTGAATTATATTCATATTAACCCTAAACAAGATTATTAATTATCTTATAAAGCGTGATTACAAGTACCAATTCCCTTTAAACATGCATAAAAGGCGTGATCAAGCAATAACAATAAATATATCAAGCAACATAATAATAATAATAAAAATAATAATATTCAATAATCATAATCATAATAAATATCGTAATATTCATAATTAAAATAATCATGTAAACAATAAAGCATAATATTAATAGCAAGATCCTAGGCATGATACTAACAAGATTAATAACAAACCCTAGCATGTCACTAAACAATAAAAATAAAATATATAGCCATAACATGATACTAACATGAATATTAGGAATAGAATATAGGAAGCATCATAGAAATCATAATTGACATTATATTCTTTACCCTAAATATGATACTAGGAATTTATTGTTGTCACCCTAAACATCAAATTAAGAAAAACATCCTAACATGATACTAGGAATCATAATAACAACCTAGACATGATTTCTATCATAATATCAATTAAACAATTAAAGCACTTACTTGGATGCCTCGTACCTCTTTCTAATAACAAAATACACACGTTAGTAACTTGAAGGAAAACAAAAAACAAACAATTAAATTAAATAGTTAAAGAGAGATTTGAGACCAAACCCTCAGAAATTAAAACCTTTCACGTCTAGGGCGAAGGCAACTTCGAACAATGCTAGGTATGTCCAGTGCTAATTTATGAGGAATTGTGTTTGTAAAAGGCTAGGCTAGAAAGAGAGAGAGAATCAAGATATTCTTGATGAGAGTTGATGAGAATTAGAAAGAATAAGAATTGATGAGAATTGATGAATGAAAACGAGGTTTTTAGAAAGCTATTAATAGAGAAAATCAGCCAAAAAGATAGAAAATTGAAATAGAGTTCAGACGCGCATAAAACTTGATTAGCGTCGACTCTGGCAAATAGCGCCAGACGCTTAAGGTTAGCGTCAGGCGCTAATGCATAGCGTCAGGCGCTAATAATCAGTTTCACGCGTTTTTGTTTTTATCATATCTTTTGATACGGAAGTTCAAATAAGGCATATAATATGTCGTTGGAAAGCTCTTGAAGTATAATTTCCAACCCAATTTGAAGCAGATTAAAATTTTTTGTAGATAAAAAGATATGGCCGAAGTAGTGGAAGGGTGTCAGTTTTGAATAGAGTTTCATGTCTCATTCATATCTTTTTCTTTATAACTCGAATTTAATATTATAATTTGGATAAATATTATGAGTAACGAAAATAATAACTGACTATATTCCACTTCGTACAAAACAAGAATTCTCAAAAGGAGTAGTTTTATTCAATTTCAAACTCTTTAAAACATAATTATCAATCCTAACTCCATTGGGATTTAAGAGAACCTTCTAGAGTATTCTAAAAGACTATAATCAATCCTAACAGCTTTAGGAATGATAATTAATAATAGGCCCTCCTCTAGATCATTGGGCCGCATATAAAAACCAAATCGGGCCCAATTTAGTATTTTGACCATAACTTCCTCATTATTCATGGGCTTATAATATATCGTTGGAAAGGTCTTTTCAAACCCCATCCAACTAAACCATTATTGGACCCTTATAATGGACCAAACTAAATTATAATGCACGTTTTTCAAAACTAAGGTAAGAAAAGAAACATTTTCAAAAACAGAAAGAAGAGATATTTTAATGAAAACATCCTCATCACTAGACTTTTCACACTTTCGCTTTATTCAATAATCAAATGACGTGAAAGATATTCATCACTGGGTTTGGTTTTGGGGAGACACAAATGGGTGTCTACAGAAGCCCCCACTTTGACTGAGTTTGGAGAAACGCAAGTTTCGAAAACAAAAGTCAAAGTATCGATAGGGACGGAGAATGATTCAGAACGTTCTGTGATCCTAAATCATTCTTGTAACACTGATACCTGCAAACTAGCGTTAGTTAAATAAAAAAAAGAGTTAAGAAACGCGTATCTTGCATCGTCGAGCACACGTCTCTAGGGGCCTCCGATTGTTGCATTTTTTAGTTGTGACAACCTTCCACAAGCTAGGGAACGCCATCTTACTGTTTTGATGTTCACTCGTCTCTGAACAACAGAGCCTTTTGGATATGTTCACGTGTCTCTGAACAAAGAGCTTTTGAATGATATGCCCACGCGTCTCTGGAGAAAAAGAGCCTGATAATAGGATGATATGTCCACGCGTCTCTGAACAAAGAGCTTTTGAATGATATGCCCACGCATCTCTGGAGAAAAAGAGCTTGAAAGAAATGTCAACACGTCTCTGAACAATAGAGCTTGAAAGAAATGTCCACGCGTCTCTTAACAAAAGAGCTTGAAAGAAATGTCCACGCGTCTCTGAATAAAAGAGCTTGAAAGAAATGTCCTCGCGTCTCTGAACAAAAGACCTTCGAAGAAATGTCCACGCGTCTCTGAACTAAAGAGCTTCGAAGAAATGTCCACGCGTCTCTGAACAAAAGAGCTTGAATGCTTGAGTATTTTTTACGATAATATTCCGAAGAAAAATTTCCGAAGACCAACGCTTGTCGACCTTTAAAGCTCGCTTGAACTTTGCTTCCGCTATGCCAGTACGTCGGCACTTTTGATGCTTGTGAACCATTATGTCGGTGCCTCTGCTGTTTATGAACCAGTAAGTCGGTGTCTTTTGCGATGAGCCAATGCTTAGGCGCTTTAAGCTAAGTGAGACGATCTTTCGTCAGGTCGATCACCTATTGCGATTGTGATCAAGCTGACTACTTGATCATGTCAAATTGCTTATAGGGGCTAACTGGCATACCAAGGAACCCAAAATTGCTGAAAGAGGTTGAAATATATTTCTCTGAGTGGTTGAGCGTTCTGTCACCTCCGCAATGCCTCTGGCGCCGCGATTTGGCTCTGTCGCCAGACGCTGAGATTTAGCGCCTGGCACTAAAATCTGTTGCCAGACGCTAGCTGTTTTTGTCTGGCGCTGAAGTAGGGTCTTCACTATTCTGCTGCACCTGTATTTATTATCTTTGACTATAGGACTTTGCCAATCTCTTTAATAATTTTAGGGTTGACCTAAGGTTTAATGTCGCTTGACTCATTGATTTGACATGACTCAAGGTATAAACTTGACTCGCTTTGATTGACTCGAGGATGACTCGACTCAAAGTGTTTGACACATGTGTTGGACTCAAATCAAGGTTATATGACACAACATGACTCAATGTGTTAATGACTTGTGTGTGCATTGTAATGTGATCGTGCGGCTCGAAAATGCAAAAAAGCCAAAATTTTCCGTCATTTTTGTGGAGGGTGCCGACTTTCTCCCAAAAAAGAAAGACGCGAAAAAGAAGAAAAATAAAGCGAAGTTTTTAAAGGTGCATGTTGAATAAGGTTAATCCGTTAACGTTGTCTCTCACAATATAAGGATTGTAACATCTTAAACTATCCTAGTTTACTTGATAACGAAAGTATTTAGGTAACTTAGGCGCGGAGGCTAAGTACTTCATACTTTGTGATGCAATGATGATTATGAATGATGAGACAAAGCATGCTTCAGCGTTGTATTAAGATTTCATGATAAAGGGTTCCTAAGGGAAAGTATATTTGGCCATGTATCTATGCAGTGTGTGATAGGGACACTAAAGTTAGGCCGCAAGGGCTAAGTGTGTGGAAAGATATTATTTGTTAAAAGAGTCAAATGGTGGTGACTCTTAGGCTAGGTAAGTTAATGATGTAGGGATCAAGCCCCTAAGTCTAGCTCTACATTGATAGGGATGAGCATAGGAGATCCCTTGATATGATCATGGTGTAAGTGTGTGAATTTGAATATGAATGCATTTTTATTACGGCTGCACCTCGATGTGAGGTTGCCTTCGTATCCGTTAGGAATCAGGCCGAACGTAGCTCTAGCCGAACCTCGCACAAGTATGTGTATACCTCAAAAAGGTCTTTTTAAAGGTTGTAACGTGGTTAAGTTAAAGGTTATAGAAGAAGGGGATAAAGGCTCAAGACCCTCAATAAGCCCCCAAGGTGTGCAACCTTGCTTTTGAATATTTGTATTTTCATGCTTGAGGTTTTCTACTCTTTTTTAGCTCTTTCTTTTGCTTTGGCATTTATTTAATTTTTATAAGTGTGGGCAATCCCGATCATGCGGTCTATCACTCACTTGGCATTCATGTTTCTTTGGCACGGTACCGAGCACTCGATAAGAGACGCAATCTGAGACGTATTCATATCAAAGACATGTTCATGTCAAAGACATTGGAACACTTGCCCTTTTGTACACTTTTTTTTTTTTGTTTTTTTGCTTATCTGTTTTGCTATTTTAATCTTTTGAAGTCACTCAAGCTTTTTATGATTTTGAAAATTGCATAAGTTGCACAATATCCCATCCCAAGATTAGGTAGATATGGGTTGAAAAATGAAAGGTCTGTCATTAGACAAGGCTCAAAGTGGTTTATAAAAACAAAGGATTGTATATTTGAAGGGTGAAATGTGATATGATGTGGCTACAAGAGGTGCCTCAAATCATTGGTATACCTTGTGCTTAGTTTGACATGGATTTTTTTTTTTTTATGCAATGCAATGTGATGATCATATATAAGAGAATAAAATGCTCATTTTATTTAAGGAAAAGAAATAATGATCCTGCAAAATAAATCTAAAGAGAGCATAAAGGTGCCTATGCTAGACTTATTGGGGAAAAGGTGAATAAAAAATAGAAAAAAGATCATGAAATCTTGTCGTTGAAGCTTTCTTCCTGTCCCTTGGCTCATCATCACTTGGTGTTCTTGCCGGCTGGAGGTATTGGAAGCCCGTTATTGTCGATCAAATATTGGATTTCTTCCTTTAGTTTCCAACAGCTCTCAGTAGTATGACCCCTACCTTGATGGTACTTGCAGCGTACATTTGGGTTCCAACTAGGCAATCTCTTCTCAAGTGGGGGATCTTAAATAGGTCCAATAGGAGTAATGAGTCCCTTGGCATGGAGTCGATCAAAAGCATTATCGTAGCTAATTCCAATAGGGGTGAAATCCTTTCTCAATTGCTTTCTGAATCCTCGATTATCCATGGCTAAGATCTCATTAAGGTCGAAAATACCAACACTGTTACTAGAGTAGGTGTTTTCGGAAGAAGAAGGATAGTCGTTCTTCTTCCCTTTACAGCCACTGTTTTTATTGTTACTAATCTTGGCCTTCTTGTCGCGCGGGGGAACATGAAGAAGATTTGAATCAATGAGATCTTGAACACGATTTTTGAGGGCGAGACATACTTCGGTGGTGTGACCACGACCTCTATGGCATCGGTAGTAAGAATTTAAATCCCAATTGGGAAACCAATTTTCGGGCAGAGGGTCTTGACTAGGACCAATGGGGTGAATATGACCTTGATCGTGAAGATAGTCAAAATCTTCATTGTAAGTCATTCCTATTGGTGTGTATTCTTCAATGGTCCGTTTTGCCCGTGGCTTAGGAGCACTGAGTTCTTCATTAAATCCTTGGCGAGAATTTTGTTCGATAACCGTCAACTTGCAGTTTTCGAACATCCTCTTTAATTTAGACTTCACGAGTCTTCCCTGGTATTATCTAAGAAAAGACTTCCATCTTCCTCAATTATGGCCACTACATTGAGAAAGGTTATATAAGCTGTCTCGATCATGGGCTCACCTACAGGTGTGATAAGAAGTGATGGATCGAAGGATGTTTGATCTTCTTCAATGGCTAGAACCTCGGAAGTTTTATGGTCATCGATCACATCTTGAATAGCTTCTTTGAGTTTCCAACACTCCTCAGTGTCGTGACCCTTTCCTTGGTGATATTTGCAGTGCTTATTAGGGTCCCACTTGGGTGGCCTGGCTTTTGGAACTGGATCTTTGATTGGCCCTATGGGCATGACTAGTCCTTTGTGATGTAGCTTCTCGAACGATGTTTCATAACTCATACCGAGTGGAGTGAACACTCTTTTTGACCTTTGGATTCGCGATTTAGAGGAGTTCGTAGCATGTACCTCATTAATAGGAGAGGAAGAAGAAGGATGGTGGTTCTTCTTTGCTCTCGCACTATAATCTTTAAGAAGGTCATCTTCAATGTCAATGCCTATATTATACACAACCTTGAAAGTATTTAAGTTGTGTTGGTATTTTAAGTGCTATAAATACTTCCCTTGGAGATTCTTGATAAAAATTCTTATAGATTCTTTTTCGGTAGGAACCTTGACCATATTAGCAGAAGTTTCCCTCCATTGTTGAATAAAGAAGTGAACCCTTCATTTTCTTTTTGTTTTAACATCTCAAGTTGTCTGTGGTTTGTTTCGTCTTGAATGTTACATTTATATCTATCTATGAAAGCATTTGTTATGGAATCCCAAGAAGAGGTTTTCTCTTTGTCAAGGGAAAAGAGCCATTGTTGACAAACGGTCTCAAGAGATAAAGAAAATAAAGAATGAAAGACTTTTTTTATCAATCCCCTTAATGTTCATTATAGTTTCAAAAGTTCGTAGATGAAAGTAAGGGTTATCTATTGCCTTGAATTTTGGGATGTCGTTGGCATTGAACTTATGCGGAAGAAGTTCCTTGTCCAGCGAGACCCCTTATGAGATAATGCCCTGAAATTTATAGTCACTAGATAGCTTGCTCAAGCTTTCTTGCATGAGGTTCATTTGTTGTTGCTTCACAGGGTCATCAATTTTGAAGGTTAAAGCCTTTAACAACTCAGTCACGTCAGTCAATTGATTCCTAAGTTCATTAACTTCCTCTTGACTTGCCATTATCTTTTTAGCTTTCCTCTTTGGACAGATCGGTTTATCAAAAAGTAAGACTTGAACAAAGGTGTTGTCTTTGATTAATCGCCCTTCTCTCCTTGACCAAGTATTGTGGAAAGGGAAATTAGGGATGTTCATTGTTAATTATTTGACTCAACTCTATTCAACATGCATGGATGAAAGAAGGTAGGAATAATGAAGGTTGTAATGTGAAGAAAGCATGTAGAGAATGGAAAGATGATGTAGATGGAGAAATATGAAAAAATTAAGAATAGAATGTACCCCCAACTCAAATGACGGAGAAAACTGACTCATGCATGAACCTAAGACATGAACATGGTGTATATACATATTAGTGGGTGTTTATTGTGAGTTCAAGTGACATGTTCAGACTCGTGTCATGACCGTGTGGCTAGACTATGTTACTAGACTCGAACAAAGACTAAGTTAAGACCTCATGTATATGCATTAAACTAGACAGGCTGTGGTATTTTAGTCATAACTTTTGATCTATGACTTTGATTGGGATAACACCAACGCCAAGTTAAAGATAAAACTCTAGGCTACAGATCCATAGGTTTTACAACTCGTAGTTCTTCCTATAACTCCGTCTATGACCAAAACAAGTTGACGTTTGTGCAGTATACGAGAATCAAATCCGGGTTGACTTAAAGGAACTATGACTCGATTTTAGGCATATTTATTAGCTCAAATTAATTAGTCAATTAATTAAGCAAAGTCCTTTAGTTATTAATTATTTTATTTAGGCTTAATCACAAGTCAAACCAAACGGTTAGGAAAAAACACATAGAGTATGCACAACAAATAATGTACAATAAGTCAAGTAGGCACAATATGATGCAATGAGTTTGCAACCTAACCATGGCTCTAGTTCTCTAAAGTTCAGGATATGGGTTAGTCAATAGAGGGTCCATGGTTAATTGTCCAGATGCAACGCGCGGAAGCCTAACCGTGAAGGGTTGGCGCTAGTGGATGGGACACCACGAATTTAGAAAAAAATCGCTTCCATGGTTTTGTGAATTCAACATTCTCGAATGTACCCTTTGTTGCTCAGAGCGTTCAATCAGGTAGATGGAGTATGAATTCCCATAGGGTTATGTCCGTATGTGGAACACATATGGGTTTCAGAAAAGTGAAAAAAACTCAATCAGGAAGTAGGTTCAAGCGAACAATGCTAAAAACTGGTCGAAATTAGAACGCATATTTCTGGCTCGGTATTGGAAAAATTTTGCACCAGCAAACAGAGATTGGCGCCGGATTTTGGATGTAGCGCCTGGCGATAGAGCTGTCGTCTGGCGCTACAGTCAAATTTCTGGCGCTAACTTCTGTTCGCTGACGCTAATTCCTACATGCCTCAACAGCTTTCTGTGCTCGATAAAATTTCCCAAGTTCGCACAGTGTTATTTCAGACCTAATTGTGAAAGGTATTTCTCAAATTTCCTACGTGTAAAAATCCTATGTTTTAACTCATTACGGATAGTCTTTCCAATGAGATCTTTTTTATGCATATGACAATAATGTTAATCAAAATTACGCACATGAAATACTTAGAACGTTTCGAGTATCATCCACTCATTTTAAATCATTGCCGAAATAAATTTCAGGAATTAAAAAAGAAATCGTCCACAGTAGAGTCGCCAAAAACTGTAGGGAATATTTCAAGTATTACCCCTAGCATGAACCCCACTGTGATCATACACTAAGTACGATGGAGTCCAAAGGGAAAGAAGATAGAGCAAAAGAGTCGCCAACAAGTTTTTTTAGGAAGTTGTAAACCGTTCACGAGGTGAAGGTTACACGCCTTAACGATCCAAGAGATCGTCAACTCCAATAGGTCTGGATCCATGACTAGTAGTTCGGGGATGAAGGTACAAATCCAACCTAAAAGAGATTGAACCTGCCCTAATAATAGGCCTTTACTTTATTCTGATCGTATTCATGTGCACTTTCTGACTAACATGCAATCAATAGGATTAACCCTAAACCTGTTTATCTATGTTGATTGAATATTAATACACAAATAAATCTATTATTGGCGATCACTTGAATTATAATCATATTAACCCTAAACAAGATTATTAATTATCTTATAAAGTGTGATTACAAGTACCAATTCCCTTTAAATATGCATAAAAGGCGTGATCAAGCAATAACAATAAATATATCAAGCAACATAATAATAATAATAAAAATAATAATAATCATAATAAATTTTAAAATAATCATAACTAAAATAATCGTGTTAACAATAAAGCATAATATTAATAGCAAGATCCTAGGCATGATACTAACAAGATTAATAACAAACCCTAGCATGTCACTTAACAATAAAACTAAAATATATAGCCCTAACATGATACTAACATGAATATTAGGAAGAGAATATAGGAAGCATCATAGAAATCATAATTAACATTATATTCTTTACCCTAAACATGATACTAAGAATTTATTGTTGTCACCCTAAACATCAAATTAAGAAAAACATCCTAACATGATACTAGGAATCATAATAACAACCTAGACATGATTTCTATCATAATATCAATTAAACAATTAAAGCACTTACTTGGATGTCTCATACCTCTTTCTAATAACAAAATACACACGTTAGTAACTTCAAGGAAAACAATAAACAAATTATTAAATTAAATAATTGAAAGAGAGATTTGGGACCAAACCCTCAGAAATTAAAACCTTTCACGTCTAGGGCGAAGGCAACTTCGAACAATGCTAGGTATGTCTAGTGGTAATGTATGAGGAATTGTGTTTGTAAAAGGCTAGGCTAGAAAGAGAGATAGAATCAAGAAATTCTTGATGAGAGTTGATGAGAATTAGAAAGAATAAGAATTGATGAATGAAAACGGAGTTTTTAGAAAGCTATTTATAAAGAAAATTAGCCAGAAAGATAGAAAATCAAAACAAAATTCAGACACGCATAAAACTTGATAAGCATTGACACTGGCAATTAGCGCCAGGCGCTGAAGGTTAAACAGAATTCTGACGTGCATAAAACTTGCTTAGCGTCAGGTGCTAATAATCAGTTTCACACGGTTTTGTTTTTATCATATATTTTGATCCAGAAGTCCAAATAAGGCACATAATATGTCGTTGGAAAGCTCTTGAAGTCTACTTTTCAACTCAATATGAATAAGATTAAAATATTTTATAGATAAAAAGATATGGCTAAAATATTTGAAGGGTGTTAGTTTTGGATAGAGTTTCACGTCTCATTCATATCTTTTTCGTTATAACTCGGATTTAATACTATAATATATCATTGGTAAGATAATTTCAAGATCTATCCAACCATTTAAATTTAGATAAATATTATGAGGCACGAAAATAAAATCTGACTATATTCAACTTCGTACAAAATAAGGATTCTCAAAAGGAGTAGTTTTATTCAATTTCAAACTCTTTAAAACATAATTATCAATCCTAACTCCATTATGATTTAAGAGAACCTTCTAGAGTATTCTAAAAGACTATAATCCATCATAATAGCTTTAGGAATGATAATTAATAATAGGCCCTCCTCTAGATCATTGGGCAGCATATAAAAACCAAATCGGGCCCAGTTTAGTATTTTGGCCATAACTTCTTCATTATTCATCCGAATTAGGCTTATAATATATCGTTGGAAAGGTCTTTTCAAACCCCATCCAACTACACCATTATTGGACCCTTATCATGGACCAAACTAAACTAGAATGCACGTTTTTCAAAAATAAGGTAAGAAAAGAAATATTTTCAAAAACAGAAATTAGAGATATTTTAATAAAAACATCCTCATCACTAGACTTTTCACACTTTCGCTTTATTCGATAATCTAATGACGTGAAAGTTATTCATCACTGGGTTTGGTTTTGGGGAGACACAAATGGGTGTCTACAATATGTCTATGTCGCCAGGCGACATTCTTGTCGCCAGGCGACATTCTTGTCGCCAGGTGACAGGGCTATATTGCGGTGACGGCCTTTGTTCGCTGGCGCCAAGTTCTTCCAATACCGAGCAAGAAATATGAGTTCTAATTTTGATCAGTTTTTAGCACTGTTTGATTGATTCAACTTCCTAATTGAGTTTTTCTCACTTTTCTGAAATCCATATGTGTTTTACATATGGACATAACCCTCTGGGAATTCATGCTCCATCTACCTGATTAAACGCTCTATGCAACAAAGGGTACATCCGATCGAGAATGTTGAATTCACCAAACCATGGAAGCGAGTTTTTAACTCGCGGGGTCCCAACCCTTCAAAAGGTAAGCCTTCCGCGCGGTGCATCTGGACTTATAACCATGGACCCTCTTTGACTAACCCATATCCTGAACTTTAGAGAACTAGAGCCATGGTTAGGTTGCAAACTCATTGCATCATATTGTACCTACTTGACTAATTATGCATTATTAGTTGTGCATACTCTATGCGTTTGTCCTAACCGTTTGTTTGACTTGTGTTTAAGCCTTAAATAAATTGATTAATGACTAAAAGGACTTTGCCTAATTAATTAATTAATTAATTTGAGTAATTAAAGTCTAATAATTTAATCGAATTGACTAAGTACGACTTTAGGCATGTCCCGTAAAGTTAAAATACTGAAAGCAGTCCCAGATTAATGATCCAGTAATGGCGCCACAATTTGGGCTGCAGCACCACACTCTGTTGTGCAACGCCTGGCGACAACTCTATCGTCTGGCGCTGTACTGCAGAGTGCGGCGACAGTCCTGTTGCCTTTGCGACATTTCAGCGTTTTACTCGTGTCATCACGACGAGTCTAATTAAACAATTTGCTAATTAGTTTGGTTATTTTGTTAATAACAGTACCTTTGTTAAGTCCTTAATTGAGTCTAGTCACATAGTCTAGCCACATGGTCATGACACAAGAGTCTTAATATGTCACATACACTCATTACTCTTAGCACACACTTTGTGTATATGTCACCATGACCATGTCTTAGGTTCATGCATTAGTCGGTTTTTTCCGTCATTTGAGTTGGGGGTACATTCTATTCCTAATTGTAGACACCCATTTGTGTATCCCCAAAATCAAACCTAGTGATGAATACCTTTCACGTCATTTGATTATCGAACAAATCAAAAGTGTGAAAAGTCTAGTGATGAGGATGTTTTTATTAAAATATTTCTTCTTTCTGTTTGTGAAAATATTTATTTTCTTACCCTATTTTGGAAAAACGTGCATTCCAGTTTAGTTTGGTCCATGATAAGGGTCCAATAATAGTGTAGTTGGATAGGGATTGAAAAGACCTTTCCAACGATATATTATAAGCCCAATTCCGATGAATAATGAGGAAGTTATGGCCAAAATACTAAATTGAGTCCGGTTTTTATCTGTGGCCCAATGATCTAGAGGAGGGCCTATTATTAATTATCTTTCCAAAAGCTATTAGGATTGAATATAGTCTTCTATAATACTCTAGAGGGTTTTTTTAAATCCTAATGGAATTAGGATTGATAATTATGTTTCAAAGAGTTTGAAATTAAATAAAACTACTCCTTTTTAGATTTTTAGAATCCTTATTTTGTACGAAGTGGAATATATTCAGATTTAATTTTCGTGCCTCATAATCTTTATCCAAATTATATATGGTTGGATAGACTTGAAATTATATTTCCAATGATATATTATAATATTAAATCCAAGCTATAACGAAAAAAATATGAATGAGATATGAAACTCTATCCAAAACTGACACTTTTCCACTATTTCGGCCATATATTTTTATCTACAAAAGATTTTAATCTGATTCTATTTGTGTTGGAAATTAGACTTCAAGACCTTGGATCAAAAGATATGATAAAAACAAAATCCGCCAAAACTGTTTTGCAGCGCCGGACGCCAAACCTATCGTCTGGCGCCAAGCCGTGGCGTCTGGCACTAGCCTTGGCGCCTGGCGCTAATGTCTGGCGTCTGGGGCCAAGTTGTTTTATTCTTTTCGGAACTCAGATTCATTTTTTTTATCCATCCGGCTGATTTTCTCTATAAATAGCCTCCCTAAACCTCCGTTTTCCATCATCAATTCTCATCAACTCTTATTCTTTCTAATTCTTTCTTCTCATCAACTCTCATTAAGAATTTCTTGATTCTCTCTCTCTTTCTAAACCAACCCTTTTACAAACACAATTCCTAATACATTAGCACTAGACACACTTAGACAAATTCGAAGTTGTCTTCGCCCTAAACGTGAAAGGTTTTAATTTATAAGGGTTTGGTCCTAAATCTCTCTTTCAATTATTATTTAATTTATTTGTTTTATTTATTATTTTCCTTGAAGTTACTAACGCGTGTATTTTGTTATTCGAAAGAGATACGAGGCATCCAAGTAAGTGTTTTAATTAATTTTATTGATATTATGATATAGAAATCATGCTAGGTTATTATTATGATTCCTAGTGTCATGTTAGGGCGTTATGATCTTTCTAGTATCATGTTTAGGGTAACAACTATAATTTCTAATATCAAATATGACAATTGTGATTCCTGCGATGCTTCATATTTTCTTCCTAATATTCATGTTAGTATCATGTTAGGGTTAAAGCTTTGATTTCTATTATTTAATGACATGGTAGGGTTTGTTATTTATCTTGTTAGTATCATGCCTAGGATCTTGCTATTAATATTATGCTTTAACATGATTATGATAATTATGATTATGATTATGATTATTGTTGTGTCGAATTATATAATTTAAGGTTATTTGTTAATTAACAAATTGTTTCACGTAATTTGTTAATTTACGAATTATTTCATGTATTTTGTTAATTTACGAACTATTTCATGTTATTTGTTAATTGATGGATAACTTATATATAATTTGATCATTATAATTATGATTTTTATTATTTTGGTTGTAATTATGATTATTATTATGTTTCTTGATTATATTTATTGTTATTGCTTGATCACACCTTTTATGCATGTTTAAAGGGAATTAGTACTTGTAATCATGCTTAATAAGATAATTAATAATCTTGTTAGGGTTAATTTGATTATAATTCAAGTGATTACAATAATAGTTTTGTTTGTGCATTTATATTCAACCAACATAGATAAAAAGGTTAAGGGTTAATCCTATTGATTGCATGTTAGTCAGAAAGCACATATGAATACGATCAGAATAAAGTAGAGGCCTATTATTAGTGCAGGTTCAATCTCTTTTAGGTTGGATTTGTACCTTCATCCCCGAACTACCAGTCATGGTTCAAGACCTATTGGAGTTGACGATCTCCTGGATCGTTAAAGGGTGTAACCTTCACCTCGTGAACGATGTACAAGTTCCTAAAAAACTTGTTGGCGACTCTTTTGCTCTATCTTCTTTCCCTTTGGATGCCACCGTACTTTAGTGTATGATCATAGTGGGGTTCAAGCTAGGGATAACGCTTGAAATATTTTTTGCAAAAATGACGGAAAAGTCAGTACCCTCCATAAAAATGATTAAAATTTTTTGCTTTTTTGCATTTTCGAGTTGCACGATCACATTACAATGCACACACGAGTCTTGTACACATTGAGTCATGTCGTGTTATCACATTAATTCAACACTATGCACACACGAGTCACATGAATAGAGTCGTCATACCTTGAATCATGTCAAGTCAATGAGTAAAGCAACACTAAGTCTTAGGTCAACCCTAATTACATGAACAAAGTCTTATAGTCAAAAATATAAATGCAGGTGCATCCCAGCAAGCAAGAACATTCCCGGATTTCATAAGATCCTTCCATGATAGGCAAAATTACATAGATTAGTAAATTAATGATGAAGAGCTTTAATTTACAAAAGATTTGAGCGGATTTGGAAACAACCAAGTTCGAAGTTCGGAGCGAAACCAAGCAACAGCAGCAGCAAGAGCAAAATATGGAAGACCCGACTCCATCGCCAGATGATAAGGCTGTCGCCTGGCAACAACATCTGTCGCCTAGCGACAGAAGAAATGCGCGGTGCTAGAGTCTTCCGGCAGGCGCCAGTGCGGCGACACAAAGCGTGGCCCCATATTGGATTATGCGAACCTCATACAACTATTTAAGGTTCCTTAATACGCTAATTAGCCCCTATAAGCAAATTACATGATTAGTAGTCGGCTCGATTACAATCGCAGTAAGTGATTGACCTGACGATGGTTGTCTCACTTAGCTTAAGCGCCTAAACATTGGCTCATTACAAGCACTAACTGTAGGGAATATTTCAAACATTACCCCAAACTTGAAGCCCACTATGATCATACACTAAAGTACGTTGGCGTCAAAGGGAAGGAAGCTAGAGCAAAGGAGTCTCCAACAAGTTTTAGGAACTTGTAAACCGTTCACAAGGTGAAGGTTACACCCCTTAACGACCCAGGAGATCGTTAACTCCAATAGGTCTGGAACCAAAACTACAAGTTCGGGGATGAAGGTACAATTCCAACCTAGAATAGATTGAACCTGCCCTAATAATAGGCCTCTACTTTATTCTGATCGTATTCATGTGCGCTTTCTGACTAACATGCAATCAATAGATTAACCTTAAACATGTTTATCTATGTTGGTTGAATATTAATGCACAAATAAATCTATTATTGGCGATCACTTGAATTATAATCAAATTAACCCTAAACAAGATTATTAATTATCTTATGAACCGTGATTACAAGTACAAATTCCCTTTAAACATGCATAAAAGGCGTGATCAAGCAATAAATAATAATAAGCATCAAACAACATGATAATAATCATCAATAAAAAATAATTATAATAATAATAATAATCATGTTAAAGCATAATATTAATAGCAAGATCCTAGGCATGATACTAACAAGATTAATAACAAACACTAGCATGTCACAAAACATTAAAAATCAAATATTTAGCTCTAATAACTTGAATATTAAGAAAGAAAATATGAAGCATCACGAAAACCATAATAAGAATATTTGATATTATAACCATTATCCTAAACATGATACTAGGAATCATTGTTTTCATTCAAGACATAAAATAAAGAAAAACAACCTAACATGATACTAAGAATCAAAATAGCAACCTAAACATGATTTCTATATCATAATATTAATAAATCAATTAAAACACTTACTTGGATTCCTCGTACCTCTCTCTAATGACAAAATACACGCGTTAGTAACTTCAAGGAAAATATAAAATCAAAGAATTAAATTAAATAATTGAAAGAGAGATTTGGGACCAAACCCTTAGAAATTAAACCTTTAACGTCTAGGGCGACGGCAACTTCAAACTTGGCTAGGTGTGTATAGATCTTGTGAAAGCGGAATTCTGTATGAGAAAAGCTAGTTTAGAATAAGAGAGAGAGAGAGTAATCAAGAACTTCTTGATGAGAGTTTGTGAGAATTGGTGATTGAAAACGGAGGTTTTAGGAGGCTATTTATTAAGAAAATCAGCCGGATATGATAAAAAACAAATCAGAGTTTTGAAAATAATAAAACAGGACGCTATCGCCAAACACGCGCCTGTCGCCAGACGACAAGGCTTTTGCCAGACGCTGAGCGTGTCGCTAGACGTCAGGTCTGTTGCCAGGCAACAAACGTGTCGTACAGCGCTGCAATTAGTTTTCCACGCGTTTTCTTATTACAAGAGGGTAAAACTGTAATTTCCTTAAAAACACTTCTTTTATTCTAATTGAAACTCCTAAAAGTCAATTTATCAATGCTTATTAAATTAGGATTCAAAAGAACCTTCTATAAGATTCTAGAACAATATAATTGTAGGGAATATTTCAAGAATTACCCCAAACTTGAACCCCACTGTGATCATACACCAAAGTACGGTGGCGTCCTAAGGGAAGGAAGGTAGAGCAAAAGAGTCACCAACAAGTTTTAGGAACTTGTAAACCGTGCACAGGGTGAGGGTTACACCCCTTAACGATCCAAGAGATCGTTAACTCTAATAGGTCCGGAACCATGACTGGAAGTTCGGGGATGAAGGTACAAATCCAACCTAAAAGAGATTGAACCTTCCTTTATATTATGCCTCTGTTTTATTCTTCTCGTATTCATGCGCGCTTTCTGACTAACATACAATCTATAGGTTTACAACCTGTTTAATCTATGTTGGTTGAATATTAATGCACAAATAAACTATTATTGGCGATTACTTGTAATATAATCAAATTAACCCTAAACAAGAATATTAACTATCATATTAAGCGATATTACAAGTACAAATTCCCTTTAAACATGCATAAAAGGCGTGATCAAGCAATAACAATAAATATCAAGCAACAAAATAATAATAATAACAATTATAATCAAGACAATCATGTTAAAGCATAATAATAGTAAGATCCTAGGCATGATACTAACAAGATTAATAACAAACCCTAGCATGTCACTAAGCATATAAAAATCAAAGCTTTAGCCCTAACATGATACTAACATGAATATTTGAAAAGACAATAAAAAGCATCATAGAAATCATAATTGTTCTAAGGAACTTATTCTTTACCCTAAACATGATACTAGGAAGATCAAAAAACCCTAACATGACACTAGATATGAATCATAACAACAACCTAGACATGATTTCTATTACATAATAACAATGCAAAAAATTATAGCACTTACTTGAATGCCTCGTTCCTCTTTCTAATAATAATATACACACGTTAGTAACTTCAAGGAAAATATAAACCAACAATTAAATTAAATAATTGAAAGAGAGATTTGGGACCAAACCCTCATACATTAAAACCTTTCACGTCTAGGGCGAAGGCAACTTCAAACTTTGCTAGGTTTGTCTAGATCTTGCTAATGCGGAATTTTGTATGAGAAAAGCTAGTTTAGAAAAGAGAGGGAGAAAGTAATCAAGAATTTCATGATGAGAGTTGGTGAAAAGAGAAGAATTGAGAATTGATGATTAAAAATGGAGGTTTTAGGAGGCTATTTATAGAGAAAATTAGCCGGATATTATAAAAAACGAATCAGATATTTGAAAAGAATAAAACACGACGGTAGCGCCAAACACGCGCATGTCGCCAAATGCCAGGTCTGTCGCTAGGCGACAGAGCTGTCGTATGGCGCTGCAAACAATTTTCCACGCGTTTTCTTATTTTGATGAAATTTAAACGTACGAGAGGGCATAACTGTATTTTCCTTAAAAACACTTCTTTGATTCCAATTAAAACTCTTAAAAGTCAATTAAAGTCAATTTATCAATGCGAATTAAATTAGGATTCAAAATAACCTTCTAGAAGACTATAATCAATCGTAATCGCATTAGGAACGATAAATCAATAATAGGCCCTCCTCTAGATCATTGGGCCACACATAAAGATCAAACAACACCTAGTTCAGTAATTTAGCCATAACTTCCTCATTATTCATCGGAATTGGGCTTATAATATATCGTTGGAAAGCTCTTTTCGAACCCTACTCAACTACACCATTATTGGACCCTTGCCATGGACCAAAAAAACTTCATTGGCTGTTTTCTTAAACTAGGTTTTCAAAAACAAAGAGTAAGAAAAGAAATAAAACTAATCGCAACACCAGACTTTTCACACTTTCACTTCATTCGATTATGATTCGACGTGAAAGGTACTCATCACTGGGTTTGGTTTTGGGGAGACACAAATGGGTGTCTACAGAAGCCCCCACTTTGACTGAGTTTGGAGAAACACAAGTTTCAAAAACAAAAGTCAAAGCAGGACGGATAATGATTCAGAACGTTCTGCGATCCTAAATCATTCTTGTAATACCGACACTTGCAAACTAGCATTATTAAACAAATAAGAGAGCAAAGAAACTCGTATATTGCACCGTCGAGCACACGTCTCTGGAGGTAACCGATTTGTTGATGTTGCATTGTTGTTGTGATGACCTTCCATAATCTAGGTGAAAAGAATGGTGTCCTTCGAACAAGTGTCCTATTCCGTTAGTGGGTTCAAAATTATTAGAAAGCTAATATATTTAGTAAGGTCAAGTGATCGAAATGCCTAGGTGGAGGCCTCTTTCGATCAGTAATATTAATGCATAATTAATATTACAGCTTAATCTTGACTGAACCCTTCGGGTCACACCCTTAGCAGTAAACGACCCGACTCGACGAATTAATTCGGAAGAAATTAATTCGTCGCTCGAGTATTAAATATTTAGACGTCGGTAATTCGAGCTTGGAGCGTTGAAATCGAGCGTTAGAGAATCTCAAATGTCGAGCCAAAATTTAGGATTTGGCGTGACGGGAAAATGCTTCAAGTAACAAGTAAAATCCTAGCCAATCGAAAGGCTAGGAAAGCGCGCCCAATAAGAGCGTGCCACGTGGTAGCACACATGGAAAAACGCCATGTGGCAGCACACATGACAGCCACGTTGGCACCACAAAGTGGTAGCGTGCCACGTGGCAGCGCACCACTGTGGCGACACATGTGGCAAGGGCCGTGGACCTAGGTCGATGGGTCATGGACACGGGCCAAAATAAAATGGCCCAACCGAACCCAACTTGGGGCTCAAGGTTGGGTGACACATGGTTAGTTCACATTACATGTGAAATGCCTTGGGGACAAAGTGGGAAAGTGGTCCTCACTTAACCATGTGACACTTGTTACTTGTTCCTTGGTTTATTTAATTAAGGATTGAATTCATCAATCTTCCCATGTGGGATCTTTTTGTGAAAAGTCCCACATTGAAAGAGGAGTGGAATTCACAAGCTATCCTTCCTTATAAATAGCCAAAGCATCGCATGAGAATTCCTTGCTTGAGTAGGAGTTCAATAGAGCATTGCATTAGAAAAAACTCTTAAACTCATATAATACTCAGGTTTTGGTCGGACGTCGCTAACCTCAAGGTAACGGACGTAAAACTCGCTTAAGCTTTTGCGGGTGGGTTTTATGTAGGAGGCTCCCGTATTTTTGGAGCTTAAGCTTTCAAGTAAGAGCCCGAATTTGAGGGCGAAGCATGCTTCAAAGGTAAATTCCGATTTTATCCTTTTATGTTTATTTGTTATGCTTTATGGTTTTATTAATTGCGAGTGGTTCTTCGGGTCGAGGTTGTTTCCACGGTGAGTCGGACTCACCAAACCCCCATAGCGGTATCAGAGCCTCGCTCGTTTATTTTTAAAATCATAATATTTTTCAAGGTATTTTTATGGCTTAATTTTTCTGGTATTAAGTTGCTAATTAGATTAGTAGCTCGTTTTAGCTATTTTAACCTCGTATTAGAGCTGTCTTCAGCTCCCGAACCCAGATTTTGACCCAAAAATAGTGAATTTTGGGTGGAAAAGGCGTTCTGGAAATGGTATTACCCTTCTAGAGCTTCGTTTTTAGCCAAGAAACGACCAGAAATGCATTTTTCGAGGGGTTTTTAGTATTTACGAAAAAATTTAAGGCTTTCTAACCTTGAAAATTAATTGCACATTTATGGTGGTTATGTAATTGGTTCAATACATATTTTATATGCAATTTTACACCTCTTTAGGCATGATTACTTGGTGGTAATTTATGTTTGAAAGCTTGATTACTAAATTCTATGAATTTTTGTTGAACTTTGTTAATTTAATCATTTTTGAGTTGATTGGAATCATAAAGTTTGAAACTTTGTGATAGAAATTTGTTTATCTTCATAATGGAAGATATAATTTTTCAAGGATTTACAAATGTTAGTAGTTGAATTTTTCATTTGAACATTAAAGTTCATATTTTTCCGACTCCCTTTTATTTTGTAAAAAACTCAAAATTAATTAAATTGATAGTGAGTGATTGCCCTCTTATTTTTGTTGCACCAAGTTAAACCAATTTTATTAAAGAATGGTTCTTGGAAATAATTTTGGTTACATGCACTTGGATGATTTTTTATTTAAATTAGATTTGTTTAAATTTTCATTTTAGCTCACGAAAACTAGTTCTAAAATTAATTTAGAATTAATAAATTGTCACGCGAAATTTGGGATTAAAATCCCGAGGCTATGGCACGCAAATCAAGGCAAAGCCTCCCTTGGCTGGCCGGGCTGCATAGCAGCCCGCATGTGGCTGCCAAGGGCATGCTCGATGCGTGCGGTCATGTGCGTGGGGTGTGCGAGCGTTAAGTGCGTGTATGTGCTTGGTGTTTTGGTGTAAAGGGGAAGCAGTCGTGGCGTTGTGTCTAGCACCTTGTCACCCGTAGCAAACGCTACTAGGGTGTACATAGCTAGTGCTATGTGGGGTGGTGAAGGCACGTGCGCCAAGCAATATAGTGCGAGGGTTGTTGGACAACCTTGAATTTCATGTGGCACGTATGTAGTGCGTGAACCACTTGAGTACGGTTGGCTTCGTGTTTGTTTATTTTTCCGTTTTGATTATTTTATTAATCTATTTTGGTTTTAATTATTTTAATAAATTTTGGAGGCTAGGCCTCGGTTTTTGAGCGGCATTGGCAAAATTTATTTTGACAAATTTTAGATTACACCTGCTTAATTAATTGGTTTAATTGAGTTGGATGCGGAATTTAGTGGGAACTTCAAATATTAATTGCGCTTATTTTCATAACCGGATAAAACAACTTTGACTAGTTTTAATTAGGCGTGTTAATCGAATTAACCACCTAAATTAGTTACTAGTGCGGGCATGTGTTTTATGTATTGTTACTTGTTTATCGTTGTAAAATGCATGGGCCATTCACATATAGTGAATGGATGAATGGAATGTATATTCTCTCACAGGTTTATGAAATGGCAACTAGTGGGGCCCGATTAGGATAGAAAATACGGACATTGATCCGTGATGTATTTTTGTAAATCTAAATACGGTCTGCGAACCGTTGAGTATTTTTGTACCTTAATATTTAAATTAGTCATAATCGTAGATACTAGTAGTTGCATTAATTTTGGTCAAGTCTTGGAAGATGAAGCCATGAAGTTGCAAATTAAGACCTTTTGAAGATTTGAAGATTTGAAGATCTCAAGGGGTCATGCTAGTTGCCAAATGCATCTCTATTTATGTTTTTTGATATATATATGTTTATGTATATGAATTATATGTTAGATGCATGTTTAGGATTTCAAATGTTGTGATGATTAATTAAGTTCACTTAAATCAACCAACATAGAAACCCTAGGTCCCTAAATATTGAGTAAAACTTGCCATTCCAAAACAACACTTACCAACCAAACGAGGGTAGTGGTGGGATACACCAAAGCGAAGCATCACTACATCTCCAAGGAACGTAAGGCATACTGGGTATGCAAGTTGGTTTTGGTTGTACTTAACGATATGAGTGATGGAGTCCTAACATGTCGTGGCAAAGTGGATAAACTGTTGAGAGAGCATTAGATGCGACGATTTATTCAACCAAGAGTGGCTTAGAGCCATTAGCAAAGCATTGCTTACCTTAGAAGATTGAGTGTTAAGACAAGCCAAAGCATGCTTAACCACTCTTATTTTTTGGATCTTATAATCGACTTATTCTCGCCAAATGGGTACAATTTTAATGCGTGGATAAGACGTTAAATAAGATTGAAAATTTGAATGAATACCTTTTAATTTTTAAACTTATTATGTTATTTAATTGATAAATTTTTATACTTTGCACTTATATTTGTAGAATTCCAATCAAATTGTATTGCTTTCCGTGATTGGTAAAGGAAAACTTTGAGAATAGTTCTTGCAGAAAAAAAAGCATTTATAAAATACAATTCTCATAAATGACTTTTATAACAAAGTCCGAAAGGACGGTTGGACATCTTGTATTCAAAATACTAGGTAGTTTTGATAAAACATGAAGTATTGAGTTACAAACTCAAATTGTCAATATTGACAACCAACATATCTTTTCACTTAATACATAGATGAGTAGGACTCATTAATGTAGTAATTCAAGCGTGAATTAAAGGAAAATATGGAACTTTGTTTTACGGCGCATTAGATGCTTAATTATGCCTAACAAAGTATAAAAGTCAAAGTCTCTTAAAGAAATGGTTCTTAAAAGATTATAAGATAAAGTATGATAAGAAATATAGGAAACGAGGAACGAAGAAAAGGAATAAGATTCCATTTCAACCCATGAGTTCATATTATTGTAGTTAACTTAGCAGTTCGTTATCTTCACAAGTCTTGGATACTGCTTGAGTGTTCCACTTTGAAAGTGACCTCAAACTATTGAAGATAAGCTAAGTTATCGACTTACAATCTAAGAATGAAGCAAGTGGTGCTACATCAGTTGTAAGGACGTATGCTTTGTTTAAAGACCTTTAAGATAAGGCTTGAAAAAATAAATGGTTATTGTGTTCCATAATCAGCAAATGATCCGTTTACACACGGAAAGACTCACATTCAAAGCAATGAGCAATAGTTGCAAATTTATTTAAATGGCATGGTTGTCTAACCATGAGTCAAGTATGCTTGATTATAAACAAACATTATCTTAACATGATAAACTAGCAAAAGCTCATATTCATGGGCTTGATTTGCGTTCCAAACATCTTTAGCAATGTCACATCGACAAGAACATACTCAAGGCTTTATTAGATAGGCTCTTGATAGTTGATCGATTCGGAATCGTTCTAAGACAAGCAAGGCTTACTGGTTGAAACCGAAAAAGTAAAGAGCTATTGTTCTTGGTATAGACAATTGACTCCGAAAGCTAAAGAGGATTCATTTACTTCAACGTTTCACAAAGAATTTGAAAGAATATGGCTATATTCATCAAATGTGAACAAACTTGACCTTGAATAGTTCAAGAGTTTAGTGAAGTAAAGAATCGACTTGGCAAGATATCAAAACGTCTAGATTAGATCGAGCGATGTTTGCTTGAGCCAAGCGTGACCATCACAAAGTTATAAAATTGAAATTTTCATAAATAAATCCAACAAGAACATAGTGTGTCTTCATGAAGACCTCGATGCCATTTAAAAATGACTCGAACAATGATGGATCACATCCCTTCCTATAAAGTTCTTAAGATTTGCACGAAGGACTAATGTTACACTAAACAAAATGTCAAAGCTAAGAAAGGACGCCATATTCAATTATGGATAGAAATATCTTCTAAATGTCTTTTGAAGTATATGTCTAAAACTCTTAGCCACAGTGGGAGTTCACTAGCTCATGTGCGTAATTTTGATTAACATTATTGTCATATGCATAAAAAAGATCTCATTGGAAAGACCATCCGTAATGAGTTAAAAACATAGGAGTTTTACGCGTGGGAAATTTGAGGAATATTTTTCCCAACTAGGATCGAAATAATGCTGCGAAAAAGTGGAAAATTTTATCGAACACAGAAAGCTGCTGAGGCATGTAGGAACACGCGAGTAGAAAATAGAGTTTGTCGCCGATGATATGACTCAGTTGCCAGGCGACATTCTTGTTACCAGGTGACAGAGTTATATTGCGGCGACGGCCTCTGTTCGCTTATGCCAAGTTCTTCCAATATTGAGCCAGAAATATGAGTTATTATCACTTTTCTGAAATCCATATGTGTTCTACATATGGACATAACCCTCAGGGAACTCATGCTCCATGTACCTGATTGAACGCTCTGTGAAACAAAGGGTACATCCGAGAATGTTGAATTCATAAAACCATGGAATCGAGTTTTTAACTCGCGGGGTCCCAACCCTTCAAAAGGTAAGGCTTCCGCGCGGTGCATCCTGACTCACAACCATGGACCCTCTTTGACTAACCTATATCCCAAACTTTAGAGAACTAGTGCCATGGTTAGGTTGCAAACTCATTGCATCATATTGTGCCTACTTGAATAATTATGCATTATTTGTTGTGCATACTCTATGTGTTTTTTCTAACCGTTTGTTTGACTTGTTTTTAAGCCTTAAATAACTGATTAGTGACTAAAAGGACTTTGCGTAATTAATTAATTGATTAATTTGAGTAATTAAAGTCTAATAATCTAATCGGAATTGACTTAGTACAATTTTAGGCATGTCCCGTAAAGTTAAAAGACTGAAAGTAGTCCCAGATTAATGCTCCAGTAATGGCGCCACAATTTGGGCTTCAGCACCACACTCAGTTTTGCAACGCCTAGTGACAACTCTGTCGTCTGGGCGTTGTACTGCAGAGTGCGGCGACAGTCATGTTGCCTTGGTGTTTTACTCGTGTCATCACGACGAGTCTAATTAAACAATTTACTAATCAGTTTGGTTATTTTGTTAATATCAGTACCTTTGTTAAGTCCTTAATTAAGTCTAGTCACATAGTCTAGCCACATGGTCATGACACAAGAGTCTTAACATGTCACATACACTCACAAGTCTTAGCACACTATTCGTGTATATGTCACCATGACCATGTCTTAGGTTCATGCATTAGTCGGTTTTTTCCGTCATTTGAGTTGGGGGTACATTCTATTCTTAATTGTAGACACCCATTTGTGTCTCCCCAAAACCAAAATCAGTGATGAATACCTTTCACGTCATTTGAGTATCAAACAAAGTGAAAGTGTGAAAAGTCTAGTGATGAGGATGTTTTTATTAAAATATCTCTTATTTTTGTTTTTGAAAATATCTCTTTTCTTACCCTATTTATGAAAAAAGTGCATTCCAGTTTAGTTTGGTCCATTATAAGGGTCCAATAATAGTGTAGTTGGATAGGGTTTGAAAAGACCTTTCCAACGATATATTATAAGCCTAATTCCAATGAATAATGAAGAAGTTATGGCCAAAATACTAAATTGGGCCCGGTTTGATTTTTATATGCGGCCCAATGATCTAGAGGAGGGCCTATTATTAATTATCATTCCAAAAGATATTAGGATTGAATATAGTCTTCTAGAATACTCTAGAAGATTCTTTTAAATCCTAATGGAATTAGGATTGATAATTATGTTTCAAAGAGTTTGAAATTGAATAAAACTACTTTTTAGAATCCTTGTTTTGTACGAAGTGGAATATATTCAGATTTAATTTTCGTGCCTCATAATCTTTATCCAAATTTTATATGGTTGTATAGATCTTGAAATTATATTTCCAATGATATATTATAATATCAAATCCGAGCTATAACGACAAAAATATGAATGAGATATGAAACTCTATCCAAAACTGACACCCTTCCAATATTTCGAATATATATATTTTATCTACAAAAGATTTTAATCATATTCTAATTGTGTTGGAAATTAGACTTTAAGAGCTATCCAACGACATATTATATGACTTATTTGGACTTGTGGATAAAAAGATATGATAAAAACAAAATCAGCAAAAACTGTTTTGCAGCGCCGGACGCCAAACGTAGCGTCTGGCACCAGGCCGTGGCGTCTGGCGCTAGCCTTGGCGCCTAGCGCCAAGTTGTTTTATTCTTTTCAAAACTCTGATTCGTTTTTTTTATCCATCTGGCTGATTTTCTCTATAAATAGCCTCCCAACACCTCCGTTTTCCGTCATCAATTCTCATTAATTCTTATTCTTTCTTCTCATTAACTCTCATCAAGAATTTTTTGATTCTCTCTCTTTTTCTAAACCAACCCTTTTACAAACACAATTCCTCATACATTAGCACTAGCCACACCTAGCCAAGTTCGAAGTTGGCTTTGCCCTAGACGTGAAAGGTTTTAATTTCTGAGGGTTTGGTCCTAAATCTCCCTTTCAATTATTATTTAATTTAATTTAATTGTTTATTATTTTCCTTGAAGTTACTAACACGTGTATTTTGTTATTAGAAAAAGATACGAGGCATCCAAGTAAGTGCGTTAATTGATTTTATTGATATTATGATATAAAAATCATGCTAGGTTATTATTATAATTCCTAGTGTCATGTTAGGCCGTTTTGATCTTCCTAGTATCATGTTTAGGGTAACAACTATAATTTCTAATACCAAATATGACAATTGTGATTCCTGGGATGCTTCCTATTTTCTACCTAATATTCATGTTAATATCACGTTAGGGTTAAAGCTTTGATTTTTATTGTTTAATGAAATGCTAGGCTTTGTTATTAATCATATTGATATCATGCCTAGGATCTTGCTATTAATATTATGATTTAACATGATTATGATAATTATGATTATGATTATGATTATTGTTGTGTCGAATTATATAATTTGACGTAATTTGTTAATTAGCGAATGGTATCACAAAATTTGTTAATTTACGAATTATTTCATGTATTTTGTTAGTTTACGATTTATTTCATGTTATTTGTTTATTGATGGATAACTTATATATAATTTGATTATTATGATTATTATAATTATTATTTTGATTATTTTGGTTATAATTATGATTATTATTATGTTGCTTGATTATATTTATTGTTATTGCTTGATCACACCTTTTATACATGTTTAAAAGGAATTGGTACTTCTAATCACGCTTAATAAGATAATTAATAATCTTGTTAGGCTAATTTGATTATAATTTAAGTGATCGCCAGTAATAGTTTTGTTTGTGCATTAATATTCAACCAACATAGATAAACAGGTTTAGGGTTAATCCTATTGATTGAATGTTAGTCAGAAAGCGCATATGTATACGATCAGAATAAAGTAGAGGCCTATTATTAGGGCAGGTTCAATCTCTTTTAGGTTGGATTTGTACCTTCATCCCCGAACTACCAGTCATGGTTCTAGACCTATTGGAGTTGACGATCTCCTGGATCGTTAAGGGGTGTAACCTTCACCTCTTGAACGGTTTACAAGTTCCTAAAACTTGTTGGCGACTCTTTTGCTCTAGCTTCTTTCCTTTTGGATGCCACCGTACTTTAGTGTATGATCACAGTGGGGTTCAAGCTAGGGAAAATGCTTGAAATATTCTCAATACTAATTTTTTTTCATATCTCTCCATCTACATCATCTTTCCATTCTCTACATGTTTTCCCCATATCACAATATTCATTCTTTCAACCTCCTTCTATCTATTGCATGTTGAATAGAGATTAAGTCGAACCATTAACAGTGAATATCCTAAATTTCCCTTTCCACAGTACTTGGTCAAGGAGAGAAGGACGATTAATCAAAGACAATTCAAGTTCAACTTTTTGATTAACTAGTGAGTCGGAAATGGTAAGCTAAGAAGATAATGGCAAGTCAAGAAGAAGTCAATGAACTTCAAGAAGAAAATGGCTTACGTGACTGAGGTGTTGAAGGCTTTAACCCTCCAAATCAATGACCCTGTGAAGCAACAACAAATGGAGCTCATGCAAGAGAGCTTGAGCAAAATATCCAATGACTATAAATTCCAAGGCATTAGCTCGCAAGGGGTCTCAGTGGACAAGGAGTTTCTTCCGCAAAAATAACATGCCACTGACATCCCTTAATTTAAGGCAACAGATAATCCTTATTTCCACTTAATAGCCTTTGAAACTATAATGAACATTAAAGGGATTGATAGGAAAGTCTTTCATACCTTGTTTTCTCTATCTCTTGAAACTGTTTGTCAACAATGGTTCTTTTTTCTTGATAAAGAGAAAACGTCTACGTGGGATGCTATTGTAAACACTTTCATTGACAGGTATAAGTGTAAGATTCAAGTCGAAACTGATTATAGACAACTTGAGATGCTAAGAAAAAAGAGAATGAATGCTTTAATTCTTTCTTTAATAAGTGGAGGGAAACTTCTGCTAAGATGATTGAGGTGCCCTCCGAAAAAGAATTTGTGAGGATGTTTATCAGGAATCTCCAAGAGAAATATTCGAAGCATTTAAAATATCAACATAATTTGACTACTTTCAAGGTCGTCTATGACATAGGCATCGAGATCGAAGATGACCTCACAAAGCAAAAATCTACTAACAGTAGTAACCACAGTGGCTGGAAAGGAAAGAAGAACGACAATCCTTCTTCTTCCAAAAACGCCCACTCTTGTAACAATGTTAGTACCTTTGACCATAACGGTGTCTTAGCTATGGATAATCAAGGATATAAAAAGAAACCTAGGAAAGAATTAACACCCATTGGAATGACCTATGATGCTGCTTTTGATTGTCTCTATGATTGAGGATTAATCAAACATATTGGTCCTACAGAGGATCTAACGCAAGAAAAGTGATCTTCAAGATGGGATCCCAATACCTATTGCAAGTACCATCAAGGAAATGGTCATACCACCAATGAATGATACAGGTTTCAAAATCTCATTTGAGATCTCATAGAAGCAAACAAGATTCCATTGCCTCTAGCTAGCGAGAAGACCGAGTGATGATAAAGCAAAACATACAAGGCGAGATTTGACAACAAGATTTCATGACCTTCCTTTTTTATTTCTTTTATCTATCCTTTCCCCGATAATTCTAGCAATAGGCACCATTTATTTTCTTTAGATTCTCATTTTGTATGTTTCCTTTTTCCTTTTAATAAAATGAGCATTTATCTTCTTGCATATGGTCATCTCATTACATAAAAAAAATAAAATAAATAAAGTAAAAAAATCATTGTCGAACTAAGCACAAGGTATACCAATGATTTTAGGCACCCCTTGTAGCCAAATCATATTACCTTTCACTCTTCAAATATACAATCCTTTTTTGATAAACCACTTCGAGCCTCGTCTAACGATAGACCTTTCATTTTTCAACCCATATCTACCTAACCTTGGGATGGGATGGTGTGTAACTTATGCAATTATAAATTTCATAAAAACCTTTAGTTATTTCAAAAGATCAAAATAAATAAAATAGCAAAAACAATAAAAGTGTACAAAAGGGAAAGTGTTCCAATGTCTTTGACATGAACATGTCTTTGATATGAACACGTCTCAAATTGCGTTTCTTATCGAATGCTCGGTACCGTGCCTGAGAAACATGAATGCCAAGTGAGTGATAGACCGCATGATCGGGATTACCCACACTTATAAAAAAGTTTTAAAATAAAAAAAAATGCAAAAGCAAAAAAAGAAAAGAAAAGAGAGCTAAAAAAGAGTTAATAGCCTCAAGCATTATAATACAAAGATTCAAAAGCAAGGTTGCACACCTTGGGGGCTTATCTAGGGTCTTGAGCCTTTATCCCCTTCTTCTTCAAACCTTTAGCCGAACCACCTTACAACCCTTAAAAAGACCTTTTTGAGGTATACACACATTTGTGAGAGGTTTGGCTAGAGCTACGTTCGGCCTGATTCCTAACGGATACGTAGGCAACCTCTCATCGAGGTGCGACCGTAATAAAAATGCATTCACATTCACATTCACACATCATGATCACATCAAGGGATCTCCTATGCTCATCCTTATCTACTTAGAGCTAGACTTGGGGGCTAGATCCTTACATCATTAGCTTACCCAGCCTAACAGTCACCATTATTTGACTCTTCTAAAAATAATATCTTTCCACACACTTAGGTCTTGCGGCCTAGCTTTAGTGTCACTTTCACACACTGCACAGATACATGGCCAAATATACTTCCCTTAGGAACCCTTTGTAATGAAATCTTAACACAACACTGAAGCATGTCTTGTCATATCAAAATCACTCATCACACATCATTGCATCACAAAGTATGAATTGCTTAGCCTCCGTGCCTAAGTTACCTTAATACTTTTATCATGGAGTCAGCAATTGAGATAGCCTAGGATGAATTAATCCTTGCACAACATTTGAATAAGCTCATTTAGCATGCACTTTCAAAAACTTATTCCTTTTTGCGTGTTTCTTTTTCAGGAGAAAGTCGGTACCCTCCACAAAAATGACGAAATTTTTTTGCTTTTTTGCATTTTTGAGTCGCACGATAACATTACAATGCACACACGAGTTATGTACACATTGAGTCATGTCGTGTTATCACATTGAGTTACCACTATGCACACACGAGTCACATGAAATGAGTCGTCATACCTTGAATCATGTCAAGTCAATGAGTCAAGCAACACTAAGTCTTAGGTCAACTCTAATTACATGAGCAAAGTCTTATAGTCAAAAATATAAATGCAGGTGCATCCCAGCAAGCAAGAACATTCCCGGGTTTCATGAGATCCTTCCAAGATGAGCAAAATTACATAGATTAGTAAATTAGAAATGAAGAGCTTTAATTTACAAAAGATTTGAGCGGATTTGGAAACAACCAAGTTCAAAGTTCGGAGCGAAACCGAGCAACAACAGCAACAAGAGCAAAATAGAGAAGACCCGACTCCAGCACCAGATGATAAGGCTGTCGCCTGGCAACAACATTTGTCACCTAGCGACAAAAGAAATGCGCGGTGCTAGAGTCTTCCAGTAAGCGCCAGTGCGGCGACACAATGCATGGCCCCATATTGGATTATGCGGATCTCATACAGCAATTTCAGGTTCCTTGATACGCCAGTTAGCCCCTATAAGCAAATTACATGATTAGTAGTTGGCTCGATTACTATCGTAGTAAGTGATTGACCTGACGACGATCGTCTCACTTAGCTTAAGTGCCTAAACATTGGCTCATTACAAGCACTAACTGTAGGGAATATTTCAAGCATTACCCCAAACTTGAACCCCACTATGATCATACACTAAAGTACGTTGGCGTCCAAAGGGAAGGAAGCTAGAGCAAAAGAGTCCCAACAATTTTAGGAACTTGTAAACCGTTTACAAGGTGAAGGTTACACCCCTTAACGATCCAGGAGATCGTTAACTCCAATAGGTTTGGAAACAGAACTACAAGTTCGGGGATGAAGGTACGAATCCAACCTAAAAGAGATTGAACCTGCCCTAATAATAGGCCTCCACTTTATTTTGATCGTATTCATGTGCGCTTTCTGACTAACATGCAATCAATAGATTAACTCTAAACCTGTTTATCTATGTTAGCTGAATATTAATGCACAAATAAATCTATTAATGGCGATCACTTGAATTATAATCAAATTAACCCTAAAAAAGATTATTAATTATCTTATTAAGCGTGATTACAAGTACAAATTCCCTTTAAACATGCATGAAAGGCGTGATAAAGCAATAAATAATAATAAGCATCAAACAACATGATAATAATCATCAATAAATAATAATTTTAATAATAACAATAATCATGTTAAAGCATAATATTAATAGCAATATCCTAGGCATGATACTAACAAGATTAATAACAAACCCTAGCATGTCACTAAACAATAAAGATCAAATATTTAGCCATAACATAAATATTAAGGGCCTGTTCGGATTGACTGAACTCACCTGAACTGAACTGAACTGAACTTAACTAAACTAAACTAAACTGAACTGAACTGAATTGAACTGAACTAAACTGAGCTGAACTGAGCTGAAATAAACTGATTTGAACTGAACTGAATTTCAACGGAAGAGAACAGGCCCTAAGAAAGAAAATATGAAGCATCACAAAAACCATAATAAGCATATTTGATATTATAACCTTTACCCTAAACATGATACTAGGAATCATTGTTGTCATTCAAGACATCAAATCAAGAAAAACAACCTAACATGATACTAAGAATCAAAATAGCAACCTAAACATGATTTCTATATCATAATATCAATAAATCAATTAAAACACTTACTTCGATTCCTCGTACCTCTTTTTAATAAAAAAAATACACGCGTTAGTAACTTCAAGGAAAATATAAAATCAAAGAATTAAAATAAATAATTGAAAGAGAGATTTGGGACAAATCCCTCAGAAATGAAACCTTTCACGTCTAGGGCGAAGGCAACTTCGAACTAGGCTAGGTGTGTCTAGATCTTGAGAATGCGGAATTTTGTATGAGAAAAGCTAGTTTAGAATAACAGAGAGATAGAGTAATCAAGAATTTCTTAATGAGAGTTGGTGAGAACTGGTGATTGAAAACGGAGGTTTTATGAGGCTATTTATTGAGAAAATCAGCCGGATATGATAAAAATCAAATCAGAGTTTCGAAAAGAATAAACACGACGATGTCGCCAAACACGCGCCTGTCGCCAGACGACAAGGCTGTCGCAAGACGCTGAGCGTGTCGCCAGACGTCAGGTCTGTTGCCAGGCGATAGACATGTCGTACAGCACTGCAACCAATTTTCCACACATTTTCTTATTTTGATAAAATTTAAGCGTACGAGAGGGTAAAATTGTAATTTCCTTAAAAACACTTCTTTTATTTTAATTAAAACTCCTAAAAGTCAATTTATCAATGCTAATTAAATCAGGATTCAAAGGAACCTTCTAGAATATTTTAGAAGACTATAATTGTAGGGAATATTTCAAGAATTACCCCAAACTTGAACCCCAATGTGATCATACACTAAAGTACGGTGGTGTCCTGAGGGAAGGAAGCTAGAGCAAAAGAGTCGCCAACAAGTTTTAGGAACTTGTAAACCGTGCACTAGGTGAAGGTTACACCCCTTAACGATCCAATAGATCGTTAACTCCAATAGGTCTGGAACCATAACTGGAAGTTCGGGGATGAAGATACAAATCCAACCTAAAAGATATTGAACCTGCCCTAATATTATGCCTTTACTTTATCCTTCTCGTATTCATGTGCGCCTTCTGACTAACATGCAATCTATAGGTTTACCCTAAACCTGTTTAATCTATGTTGGCTGAATATTAATGCACAAATAAATTACTAGTAGCGATCACTTGAATTATAATCAAATTAACCCTAAACAAGATTATTAACTATCATATTAAGCGATATTACAAGTACAAATTCCCTTTAAACATGCATAAAAGACGTGATCAAGGAATAACAATAAATATCAAGCAATAACAATAAATATCATGCAACATAATGATAATAATCACAATTATAATCAAAAAAATCATGTTAAAGCATAATAATAGTAAGATCCTAGGCATGATACTAACATGATTAATAACAAACCCTAGCATGTCACTAAGCATATAAAAATCAAGGCTTTAGCCCTAACATGATACTAACATTAATATTAGAAAAGACAATAAAAGGCATCATAGAAATCGTAATTGATCTAAGGAACTTATTCTTTACCTAAACATGATACTAGGAAGATCAAAACACCCTAACATGACACTAGCTAGGAATCATAACAACAACCTAGACATGATTTCTATATCATAATAACAATGCAAAATATTATAGCACTAACTTAGCACTAACCTAAAGTGTAAGGGTCTTTTATTTGGTTGTAACGTAAGGCTAAGGGTTAAGGCGGGGTAAAAATTTGAAAATTTTGGTGATATTTCCTAAGTGAAGCAAAAGAGTGGCCTACTCTCAAAAACAAACTCAAGAATTCACAAAATATCAAACAAAAATACCAATAATGGCATCTCCCACAAGCTTACTCAACACTAACACACAATATATACAAAAAAAATGAAGGAACGCTCCCCCCCCCAAGCTTGAACGAAGCATTGTCCTCAATGCTTAAATAAGGGAAGAAAACGAAACCAAACTAAAATATATTATTTGTGTTTATTTGATTCTTTTTTTTTTTTTTTTTTATTTGTCCTTGCCTTTTTCTAACCATGGACGGCTTTTTTCTTGAAACTTCATTTGATTTTCTTGAATTGCATCTTTCTTTTCAAACTTTTCTTGCATATTCTTTTCAAGCTCAACTTTCAAATACCGTACTTAAACCAATTCACAAAGTTTTCTTGCTCATGATCAACACTCTCAAAACACAAACCTCACATGCCTATGCTTCACTAACTAAAAGGGTTGGTAAACATAGGCCATTGGGTTTGTAATGCGGTTTAAACAAGAGCGGGAAACATTAGGCTCAAATTGGTTAATAAGTAGGTTGATGCAAAATAGAAAAATCAAATTTGTAACAAAATAAAAAGAAGATAAAGAAAAATGAGAAAAGGTGCCCTTTTCCTCCCCTAGAGAGGCCCGGTCACGATCTTGGGAGCTAGAGGTCAAAACAAGGATTAAGACATGCATAGTCAAGGATCCTAAATAGCCGCTCAACAAGGTGATGAAGGCTAGAACAAATGAAGCTCACAAGGGATTATAACCAAACAAATACCAACCAAGGGTTTCAAATCCACTATAGAGAGCAACTCCATCTTACCACATTCCCGTGAACTAAGGCTTCATGGACCCCTAAAAGTTCTTAAACCGGCTACCTTAGCATATAGTATCCTAGAGTCAACCAATGACACTCTTAAACCGTGCACACATTTACCACTTAGGAAGAAAAACATTCAAGAATACAAGTCCCAAAACAATATGTCCAAAATAAGAACAAACAAAACACATTTTGCCAAAATTACCTTGAAAGTAAACAAAAATCTTTTTGGACTTTTCAAAATATAAGAAAAGACATGAAAATGCATATACTCAAGTGCATGGCATAAACGAATCAACATCCCACCAAACATGATAGGATACCCTCCCCCAAGCTTGAATGAGACAATATACTCAAACATAAACCAAATAATCCATGGGAGGGGAAAAGAAAGAAATCAATCCAACAAACCAACACATGTCCAACGAGTCACCAACCATTAGAGAAAGAGCTAAGAAAGATGTTACCGGATATTGGTGGGTGTAATTTCCCGCAAATGAACCAATTTAACCTTTCAAAGTCGATTTCCTCTTGAATTGAATCTCGATTTCCATATGCTAGCAAAAATAGGCATCAAACTTCCTTGATTCTTGATTTAAACAATGCATTAGTGTATATCAAGTCATGTACCTAGAAAAAGGCACACAAACATTTCCATAAGAGAAAATCTAATCTAAAAAGAAAAGAAAATGAAAGCAATAAAAACCTCGGGTTACTTCCCGAGAAAGGCTTGTTTAACGTCCAAGCGAGACCGCTCTAGTAAATAATATTGCAACGAACGCAAGAGCTTATCAAATGCACTACTACACATCTCATATGATAACAAGTAGGCAAATGACGGGAGGAGGACGTGCAACAAGATTATTGCACGTAAATGAGGAGGAAGATGCCAAAAGAAAGAAGAAAAATCAAAAGAAAAATCGAGAAAATAAGAAGAGAAAGAAGAAGAAAAATAAGGAAAAGAATAAAGAGGCAAAACCTCCTCAAAATCTTTTTGGGTGGCATAATCACCCATTTCCTCAATGATGGGAGGATGAGAAGGAAAAGTCTCATCAAATAAGAGAGGGTCCTCAATAGGCTCTAAGACAAAAGAGGGGAGGAACATAGGATAGTAGGGGATGTGGTCAAATTTCCTTGAGAAAGGGACATGAGGAAGGGGAGGAGAAACAATGGTCTCACAAAGCCTCACATCACCAATGAGGGCATGAAAATCAATCATTGAATCCTCAAAAGAACACTCATGACTCACATCCCCATCAAACAAAAACTCTCCAATAGAAACAACCTCATCCTCCTCTCTATCACAACGATGAACAACGACTCCCTCAAGATCCTCAAAGCTTAGAGTCTCTAAACCATGCATGAAAGGATAAAGGTTTCTCTCAAATTCATCCCTTTCCCATGAAGCATTGCCAATGAACTCTTTCAAGAGGCTATAATGATTTGTTACACCTTCGATGAACATACTAGCCATAACCTCAAATAAGTCCAAAGACTCATGGATAGAAGGGTCACAAACATTCAAGGTAGACTCATCAAGATGGGGAAGGGGGTTGGAAACCTCAAAATCGATGTTTTCTTCATTCACAACTCTTCCACCATCACTCAAGGGACTTTCAATCTCTCTTGATTGCTCAAACTCATCATCATCATCCTCATGAAATCCCTCATTCAAAATTGAAGATGGCTCACTCACATCCTCACCAAGGGAAGCTCTCAAAGGGGGTAAATAAGGGGAAGGATGGCATTCAAGCTCAAATGGGAAATGAAAAGGATCAAAATCCTCAAAAATCCCCTCATCACAAGAAAATCTCCCCTCAACTTCACACCCTTGGCCCACATCATTCTCAAAAACACTCTCACACTCCAAATGAGGTGCCTCACATCCATTTACATCAACCAAAGCACTCATCACTTGGGCAAGCCTCACTTCTCTCAATTTTTGTTCCTCTTGAAGCTCTTGGAGTTGTTGGGTGAGATATTGCATTTGAGAAAGAATTTGGGCTTCAATGTTATTGGGTTGAGGTTCATGATCAAAGTCAAATTGCACATCATCAAAATTAGCACAAACCTCATCAAAATGAGCATAAGGGGGAAAGGTGTCAATTTGCATACTTGGATTATCACTAGGCACATAAGAAGTATCAAGAGAATTCATGCAAAAATTAAAAGAATCTTGGCATTGAGAATCAAAGTAAGAAACATGAGATTCTCTATCTAAAGAATCCTTAGCAAGCCATGTGAAGAAATCCCACGCATCATGCATAGACAAATGACAAAATCTACCATTATTCATGTCCTCAACCATTCCCCTAGTATACTCATTCATGCCCCAATAAGCTATACCACAAGCATCACTAAGAGAACACCCATGGTAACTAAGAAAACCATCTAGTCTTTCAAAGTAAGCATAAAAGGGTTCACCATCAAATTGAGGAAAAGATAAGCATGCCATTTTTATACAAAGAACAAAGAAAAGCAAACACAAATCAAATTATATACAAGAACCTAGCTAATCTAATCAACACAAATTAATGAACGCCTTAGTCCCCGGCAACGGCGCCAAAATTTGGTCGGAGGATTAGATAGTTGTCGTTAGTCTACTAACCCTAATCAAATTAACAATTTATAATACCTAAACTACCCTAATACGAGTATAGGGGTAAGTAAAGGGTCGAACCCAAAAGGACTAAGTGTATCAATCTATGCTAATTAGACTACTAGGAAAGCTTGTGAGGTAAAAAGAGGTTCAACTAACACTACTAAGAGCAAATAACTAAAACTAGGGAAAGTGGAATCCAATTACATCAATACATTCAATAACATCATACAATTAGATGAAAATGACATTGATTAGGAACAATCAACACATTTAACTCACTCTCGCACAATTAAGCATGTTAATTATCCTACTAAACTAATTCACTCTCGTGCAACTAGCCTAGCAAAGGTATGGAAGAATTTAGACCCTCAAACAATTCACTTTCGCACAATTGATTGAAAGCACGATTAAGAACATAGAATCAATAAGCTAGAAAGATTCTAATCCATAAAAGCATCATCCATACACAATAATCAAGAAACAATTCCATACTAGCCACAATCAATCATTAAATTAATTAACATAACCTTCATCCATTTCCCTAGAACAAAACCTAAGCTAACATAATGAACAAAAACAAGGAAAACAAGGTAAAATAATAATAAAAGCAAGAATCAACAACTAAACTAATTAATCTACTCAAATAAACAAATATATAAGCAAAAACAATAATAAATGAAAGCAATAAAGGTGAGAGAAAGTTAAGAAAACTCATTGAATTTATGAGAGGAAAAATCCACAAATTTGCTTCTTCAAAGTCCCAAAAACTTCATGAAAAATTCAATCTTTCTCTCTCTAAACTACTCCTAAACTAGAGAGAAAAACTCCTAATCTAACCCTAAGAGAGAGAAAATAAAAGAGCTAAACTAATCTAATCTAGGCTAAAATAATGTTAAGTTCAAGTTATGAGAAAATAACCCCAAAGGGGTATTTATAATACAAGGCTAAATAAAATAAAGTAAAAGAGAAAACTAAAAAGAAATAAAAACTAAACTAAAATAATTGAAATAACTAAGCTTAAAAACCAAAAAAAACAAAACTAAAACTAAAATAAAATAAAAGAAAAATGAAAAGGAAAAATAAAAACAAAACAAAAACAAACCCCAAAATTTCCTCAAAACCCACGGAACAAATCAGCTTCCCAATTTCTTTCCCCTTTCGAATTCATGGCTGCTCTGTTCATCCAACATCACGCATCATCATCAGCGATTATCACTCAATCACCACCGCTCATCAACCACAATCATCTAGCATCTCCAAATCGTGGCTGTCCAATTCTCATTAAAAATCACGTGAAAAGCTCGTGATTGACCCACATTTGCGCGCCCGCACAGAGGTCGCACAGAGGTCGCACAGAGCTTCTGCCTCGACTCTGATTTTGGACTCAATTGTGTGCGCTTTCTGACAGGGCTGCGCGGCCGTGAAGCTTCAATCAAATTGGTTGCTGCAATTGCGGGCAAATGCTGGTTATGAATTGGCTTGCGATGCGGTTTGGGTAAGGGTGATTACAGTTGCTATTGCGGTTGTTACGGTGAAGTTGGGTGGCTGCAGCTGCGGTGAGGGAACAGGGGATTGTTGGTGGGCTGTTGTTGCGGGTTGGAGTCGCTTTGTGTGAAGGAGATAGTGGCAGAGGTGGTGTGCTGTGAGGATAGATTAAATGGGGGTCTGTTGCGGGGTGTTGGTGGTTCAGGTGGTTAGGGTGGCTGTGGTTTGTTTGGTGGTGGTTCAGGGTGGTAAATTGGAGGTGGTAATTGTTGTTGCGGGTTGTGGAGGGCTGATAGGTGGTGTTGGTGGTTCAATTGGTGGTTGACGATGGTTTTGGGTGGTGGTGGTGATTGGAGGAGGTTTGGTGGTGTATTGGTTGCAGTTGGCGCTCGGTTTGAGTGGCTGAAGGTGGTTGAGGGGGTTGTTCAGGTGTGCAGATTTGGGGTTATTGGTGGGCTGAATTGGGGTTATTGGTGGGTGTTGTTGGTGGGTTGTTTTGCGTGAGGGAGCAGGGGAGAATTAGTGGTGATGCTGGCGGATTGGTGGTTGATTATGGTGGATGCTGAGCAGGGGATTGGCAATTGAAAAGCTTTGAATTGGACCTTGAACACGAGCCTACACACAAACAAACCAGAGGATAAAAGTGTGAAACCGAGACAAATAAAATAAAATAAATAAAAAGGAAATAAACAAAATAAAAATAGAAAAAGAGAAGTAACACTAAACTAATAAAAATAAATAAATAAAAGTAAAATACAAATAAGAGAAATAAAACTAAAACTAACAAAGACATAAAACTATACAAGTAAATAAAATAAACTTAAAACTAATTAAAACTATGAAAGTAACAAAGAAAAGGAACGAAATAAAATAAATCGAAAGTAAATAAATTAAGAAAATAAGCTAAAAACTATTAAAAACTACTAAAATACTCAAAATAAAGATAAAAGACGAGAATAAGCAAATAATAGAAATAAAGGACAAAATGGGCTAAATTATTGGAAAATAAGCCGGAAAACGACTCAATAAACACCCTAAAAGTGACATAAAAGTCACTTATCAATGATACTAACATGATTAATAACAAACCCTAGCATGTCACTAAGCATATAAAAATCAAGGCTTTAGCCCTAACATGATACTAACATTAATATTAGAAAAGACAATAAAAGGCATCATAGAAATCGTAATTGATCTAAGGAACTTATTCTTTACCTAAACATGATACTAGGAAGATCAAAACACCCTAACATGACACTAGCTAGGAATCATAACAACAACCTAGACATGATTTCTATAACATAATAACAATGCAAAATATTATAGCACTTACTTGGATGCCTCGTTCCTCTTTCTAATAACAAAATACACGCGTTAGTAACTTCAAGGAAAATATAAACAAACAATTAAATTAAATAATTAAAAGAGAGATTTGGGACCAAATCCTCAGAAATTAAAACCTTTCACGTCTAGGGCGAAGGCAACTTCGAACTATGCTAGGTGTGTCTAGATCTTGCGAATGCGGAATTTTGTATGAGAAAAGCTAGTTTAGAAAAGAGAGAGAGAAAGTAATGAAGAATTTCTTGATGAGAGTTGGTGAAAAGAGAAGAATTGAGAATTGATGATTAAAAACGGAGGTTTTAGGAGGCTATTTATAGAGAAAATCAGCTGGATATGATAAAAATCGAATTAGATTTTCGAAAAGAAAAAAACACGACTGTAGCGCCAAACACACGCCTGTCGCCAGACGCGACAGAGCTGTCGTATGGCGCTACAAACAATTTTCCACACGTTTGGCGCTGCAAACAATTTTCCACGCGTTTTCTTATTTTGATAAAATTTAAACATACGAGAGGGCAAAGCTGTATTTTCCTTAAAAACACTTCTTTTATTCTAATAAAAATTCTTAAAAGTCAATTAAAGTCAATTTATCAATGCGAATTAAATTAGGATTCAAAAGAACCATCTAGAAGATTCTAGAAGACTATAATCAATGTTAATCGCATTAGGAACGATAAATCAATAATAGGCCCTCCTCTAGATCATTGGGCCACATATAAAGATCAAACCAGACCTAGTTTAGTAATTTGGCCATAACCTCCTCATTATTCATCGAAATTGGGCTTATAATATATCGTTGGAAATCTCTTTTTGAACCCGACCCAACTACACCATTATTGGACCCTTGCCATGGACCAAACAAAAATGGATTGGTTGTTTACTTTAAACAGGTTTTCAAAAACAAAGAGAAAGAAAAGAAATAAAACTAACCGCAACACTAGACTTTTCACACTTTCAATTCAATCGATTATGATTCGACGTGAAAGGTACTCATCACTGGGTTTGGCTTTGGGGAGACAGGAATGGGTGTCTACAGAAGCCCTAACTTTGACTGAGTTTGGAGAAACGCAAGTTTCGAAAAAAAAAAGTCAAAGTAGCGATTGGGACGGATAATGATTCAAAACGTTCTGCAATCCTAAATCATTCTTGTAACGTCAACACTTGCAAACTAGCGTTAGGTAAACAAATAAGAGAGCAAAGAAACGCGTATTTTGCACCGTCGAGCACACATCTCTGGAGTTAACCGATTTGTTGATGTTGCATTGCTGTTGTGACGACCTTCCATAATCTAGGTGAAAGGAACGGTGTCCTTCGAACAAGTGTACTATTCCGTTAGTGGGTTCAGAATTATTAGAAAGCTAATATATTCAGTAAGTTCAAGTGATCGGAATACCTAGGTGGAGGTCGCTATCGATTAGAAATATTAATGCATAATTAATATTACAGCTTAATCTTGACTGAACCCTTTGGGTCACACCCTTAGCAGTAAATGACCCGACTCGACAAATTAATTCGGAAGAAAATAATTCGTCTCTCGAGTATTAAATAATTGGCATCGGTAATTCGAGCTTGGAGCGTCGAAACCGAGCATTGAGAATCAAATGTCGAGCCAAAATTTAGGATTTGGCGAGACGGGAAAATGCTTCAAGTAACAAGTAAAATCCTAGCCACTCGAAAGGTTAGGAAAGCTCGCCTAATAGGAGCGTGCCATGTCGCAGCATACATGGAAAAACGCCATGTGGCAGCACACGTTACAGCCACGTTGGCAGCCGCCACGTTGGCAGCCACCAAGTGGCAGCATGCCACATAGGCAGCGTGCCATGTGGCAGCGCGGCACTATGGCAACACATGTGGCAAGGGCCTTAGACTCAGGGCGATGGGTCATGGACATGGGCCAAAATAAAATGGAACAACCGAACCCAACTTGGGGCTTAAGGTTAGGTGACACATGGTTAGTTCACATTACATGTGAAATGCCTTGGGGACCAGGTGGGAAAGTGGTCCTCACTTAACCATGTGACACTTGTTACTTTATCCTTGGTTTATTTAATTAAGGATTGAATTCATCAATCTTTCCATGTGGGATCTTTTTGTGAAAAGTCCCACATTGGAAGATGAGTGGAATTCACAAGCTATCCTTCCTTATAAATAGCCAAAGCATGGCATGAGAATTCCTTGCTTGAGTAGGAGTTCAATAGAGCATTGCATTAGCAAAAACTCTTAAACTCATATAATACTCAAGTTTTAGTCGGACCTCGTTAACCTCGAGGTAACGGACCTAAAAGTCGCTTAAGCTTTTGCGGGTGGATTTCCATAGGAGGCTCGTGTATTTTCGGAGCTTAAGCTTTCAAGTAAGAGCCCGGCTTTGAGGGTGAAGCAATCTTCAAAGGTAAATTTCTATTTTATCCTTTTATGTTTATTTGTTATGCTTTATGGTTTTATTAATTGCGAGTGATTCTTTGGGTCGGGGTTGTTTCCGCGGTGAGTCGGACTCACCAAACCCCCACAGTAGTATCGGAGCCTCGCTCGTTTCTTTTTAAAATCATAATATTTTTCAAGGTATTTTTATGGCTTAATTTTTCTGGTATTAAGTTGCTAATTAGATTAGTAGCTCGTTTTATCTATTTTAACCTCGTATTAGAGCTGTTTTCAGCTCCCGAACCCAGATTTCGACCAAAAAATAGTGAATTTTGGGTGGAAAAGGCTTTCTGGAAATGGTTTTACCCTTTTAGAGCTTGGTTTTTAGCCAAAAAATGACCAGAAATGCATTTTTCAAGGGGTTTTTCGTTTTTACGAAAAATTTTAAGTCTTTCTAACCTTGAAAATTAATTGCATATTTATGGTGGTTATGTAATTGGTTCAATACATATTTTATATGCAATTTTAAACCTCTTAAGGCATGATTACTTGGTGGTAATTTATGTTTGAAAGTTTGGTTACTAAATTCCATGAATTTTTGTTAAACTTTGTTGATTTAATCATTTTTGAGTCTATTGGAATCATAAAGTTTGAAACTTTGTGATAGAAATTTATTATCTTCATATTGGAAGATATAATTTTTCAAAGATTCACAAATGTTAGTAGTTGGATTTTTCATTTGAACATTAAAGTTCATATTTTTCCAAATTGATAGTGAGTGATTACCCTCTTATTTTTGTTGCACCAAGTTAAACCAATTTTATAAAAGAATGGTTCTTGGAAATAATTTTGGTTACATGCACTTGGATGATTTTTTATTTAAATTTGACTTGTTTAAATTTTCATTTTTGCACACGAAAATTAGTTCTAAAATTAATTTTAAATTAATAAATTGTCACGCAAAATTTGGGATTAAAATCTCGAGGCTATGGCACGCAAATCAAGGCAAAGCCTCCCTTGGCTAGTCGGGCTGCATAGCAGCCCGCATGTGGCTGCCAAGGTCATGCTCGATGCGTGCGGCCATGTGCGTGGGGTGTGTGAGCGTTTAGTGCGTGTATGTGCTTGGTGTTTTGGTGTAAAGGGGCAAGTAGTGGTGGCCTTGTGTCTAGCACCTTGTAACCCGTAGCAAACGCTACTAGGGTATACATAGCTAGTGCTACGTGGGGTGGTGAAGGCACGTGCGCCAAGCGGTATAGTGCGGGGGTTGTTGGACAACCTTGACTTTCATGTGGCACATATGTAATGCGTGAATCACTTGAGTACGATTGGCTTCGTGTTTTCTTATTTCCCCGTTTTAATTATTTTATTAATCTAATTTGGTTTTAATTATTTTAATAAATTTTGGAGGCTAGGCCTCGGTTTTTTAGCGGCATTGGCAAAATTTATTTTGACAAATTTTGGGTTTTACCGGCTTAATTAATTGGATTAATTGAGTTGGATGCGGAATTTAGTGGGAACTTCAAATATTAATTTCGCTTATTTTTATAACCGGTTAAAACAACTTTGACTATTTTTAATTAGGCGTGTTAATCGGATTAACCACCTAGATTAGTTACTAGTGCGGGCATGTGTTTTATGCATTGTTACTTGTTTATCATTGTAAAATGCATGAGCCATTCACAGATAGTGAATGGATGAATGGAATGTATATTCTCTCACAGGTTTATGAAATGGAAACTAGTGGGGCCCGATTAGAATAGAAAATATGGACTGTGGTCCGTGATGTATTTTTTGTAAATCTAAATACGGTATGCGAACTGTTGAGTAATTTTGTACCTTAATATTTAGACTAGTCCTAATCGTAGATAATAGTAGTTTCATTTATTTTGGTCAAGTCTTGGAAGACGAAGCCATGAAGTTGCAAATGAAGACCTTTTGAAGATTTGAAAATCTCAAGGGGTCATGCTAGTTGCCAAATGCATCTCTATTTATGTTTTTCGATATATATATGTTTATGTATATGAATTATATGTTAGATTCATGTTTAGGATTTTAAATGTTGAGATGATTAATTAAGTTCACTTAAATCAACCGACATAGAAACCCTAGGTCCCTAAATATTGAGTAAAACTTGCCATTCCAAAACAACACTTACCAACCGAACGAGGGTAGTGGTGGGCTACGCCAAAGCGAGGCATCACTACTTTTCCAAGGAACATAAGGCATACCGGGTATGCAAGTTGATTTTGGTTGTACTCAACGATATGAGTGATGGAGTCCTAATATGTCGTGGCAAAGTGGATAAATTGTTGAGAGAGCATTAGATGCGACGATTTATTCAACCAAGAGTGGCTTAGAGCCATTAGCAAAGCGTTGTTTACCTTAGGAAATTGAGTGTTAAGACAAGCCAAAGCATGCTTAACCACTCTTTGTTTCTTTGAATCTTGGAATCGACTTATCCTCGCCAAATGGGGACAATTTTAATGCGTGGATATAAGACGTTAAATAAGATTGAAAATTTGAATGAATACCTTTTAATTTTCAAACTTATTATGTTATTTACTTGATAAATGGTTATACTTTGCACTTATATTTGTAGAATTCTAAATCAAACTGTATTGCTTTCCATGATTGGTAAAGGAAAACTTTGAGAATGGTTCTCAAAGAAAAGTAAAGCATTTCTAAAATACAATTCTCATAAATGACTTTTATAACAAAGTCCTACAGGAAAGTTGAACATCATGTATTCAAAATACTAGGTAGTTTTGCTAAAACATGAAGTATTGAGTTATAAACTCAAATTGTCAATATTGACAACCAACATATCTTTTCGCTTAATACATAGATGAGTAGGACTCATTGATGTAGTAATTCAAGTGTGAATTAAAGGAAAATATGGAACTTTGTTTTACGGCGCATTAGATGCTTAATTATGCCTAACAAAGTATAAAAGTCAAAGACTCTTAAAGAAATGGTTCTTAAAATATTATAAGATAAAGTATGATAAGAAATATAGGAAACGAGGAACGAAGAAAAGGAATAACATTCCAATTCAACCCATGAGTTCATATTATTGTAGTTAACTTAGCAATTCGTTATCTTCACAAGTATCGGATACTGCGTGAGTGTTCCACTTTGAAAGTGACCTCAAACTATTTAAGATAAGCTAAGTTATCGACTTACAAGCTAAGAATGAAGCAAGTGGTGCTACATCAGTTGTAAGGACATATGCTTTGTATAAAGACCTTTAAGCTAAGGCTTGAACAAATAAATGGTTATTTTGTTCCATAATCAGTAATTGATCCGTTTACACACGAAAAAACACACATTCAAAGCAATGAGTAATATTTGCAAATTTATTTGAATGGCATGGTTGTCTAAACCATGAGTCAAGAATGCTTGATTATAAACAAATATTATCTTAACATGATAAACTAGGAAAAGCCCAAATTCATGGGCTTGATTTGCGTTCCAAACATCTTTAGAAATGTCACTTCGACAAGAACATACTCAAGGCTTTATGAGATAGGCTCTTGATAGTTGATCGATTCGTAATCGTTCTAATACAAGCAAGTCTTACTTGTTGAAACCGACAAAGTAAAGAGCTATTGTTCTTGGTATAGACAATTGACTCCGAGAGCTAAAGAGGATTCATTTACTTCAACGTTTCACAAAGAATTTGAAAGAATATGGCTATATTCATCAAATGTAAACATACTTGACCTTGAATAGTTAAAGAGTTTAGTGAAGTAAAGAATCGACTTGGCAAGATATCAAAACGTCTAGATTAGATCGAGCGATGTTTGCTTGAGCCAAGCGTGACTATCACAAAGTTATGAAATTGAAATATTCATAAATAACTCCACAAAGAACATAGTGTGTCTTCACGGAGACCTCGATGCCATTTAAAAATGACTCGAACAATGATGGATCACATCCCTTCCTAAAAGTACTTAAGATTTCCACGAAGGACTAATGTTACACTAAACAAAATGTCAAAGCTAAGAAAGGACGCCATATTCAATTATGGATAGAATTATCTGTAGTAGATTATAGGTACTAAATTGCGGAATTATATGAATCATATTCATATAGCACCTAAACCAAGGATTTCATGCATAACACATAAAGAAGTAAGAATTATACCTTTGAAGCGTGATTCCACAAGTGATCGAACAAGAACAATAAGGAGAACAAGAACCCCACGTGTGATTCCTCTACTTAGTCCACGAGCACGGATTAAACCTCCACTAATGCTAGTTAGTTGTGACTGAACACTTCAATCAACCTTCAACGGAGATTTGATCCACGAACACACCACAACACCACCCATGCGCCACCACACGCGCCACCCAAGAAGAGGGCCGTACGGACAGGGAGGAGAGAGAGAGTTAGGGTTTTTGGGAAGCTTGGTTGCTTGTGTGACAATTCACTGATTGTCAATTGTTGTGTCATGCAACCCTAGGTATGGTTTATATTTATAGATCATATCTAGAAATAAAACCATGTCAAGTCTAAAACCCATTAGACTCTTCTAACTATTTAATCCCAATTATCAATATGGTATGTCATGAACTCATGAGGCCCAATAATGGGCCTCTAACTTTTTTAACCCAATACTCTTATGTGTGACCTTGTAGGATCCATTGTATAAGGCTTTGGGCCATTAAGCTAGCCCAAAGATCAATTGTCATATCTAGCACCAAACATTGACGACCATATAGAATGAACTAATTATCTCCATAATCGTGATCCTTGATGTATCTAGTAATTGCACTTATCGAAGACATAACTCCTTTAATCTCCCACTTGTCTGAGACAAGTGCGCAATATTCAAATTCCTTAAGTCAATGTGTGTCGATTTGATAATATGATTGCATCTCATGTCCTGATCATATTAGTCTACAAATCTTTTCTTGAAATACTGAGTTAGATTCACAGAACAAATGATTACTATGTAATGCATTTGAGCACGGCCATGCATTTTCTGAATTCTCCCTCTTCAAGGGGCCAAGACACATTCCTAATTAAATAGGTAAACTCAATCCAATCTTATGACAACCAAAGGTCCCACTCAACTCATGAAGCAACCGGGAAACACCCTTTATAATCCCTAGTTACGGCTAGACGTTTGAGTGTACCACAGTTAAATCAATCATTGAATGGAATCAGTGTTCCACTCATGTCAAAGGAATCCACTAATATATCCGGATGTTCTATACTTGAACTTCAAAGTAGGTATATAGTTCGATCATGCACCATTCATGCATATCCATGTGATTGACCGAGCATCATCACTATGCTCCTATAGCCCATGAAACTTCACTATCCAATCAATCTTACATGCTAGTCCCATTTAAGAAATCATTTATGTCAAGTTTAATGATTCTGAACTAGGAACTTAAATAATATGGATTTTGTTCACCTGTGGGGTTTCATTCACTAGGTCATCAACCTGATGAGCCCATCAATCCATAATTATTTTGGACATTTTATTTAATATCGAAAACCATCATTAAATAAGAGAAATAATTAAATTTCTAATTAAACATAATTCTACAAATGAATGTATTTCATATGTAACTTATTTTTCTCCAAAAACAAATACAACTTCTAATTACATCATTTCCCTCAATCAAGATTCACTAGCATGTTTCTCATGCTTTGGAAGTGGAAGGGGTTTAGTAAGTGGATCAGAAATATTCTCATCCGTATAAATTTTTCACAGCTTGACATCTCCTCTATCAACGATCTCTCGAATGAGGTGATATTTCCTCTCTACATGTTTGGATTTGAAGTGTGACCTAGGCTCCTTTGATTGAGCAATGGTGCCATTATTATCACAATACAACTCGATTCCCTTTTTATCACTTGGTATGACATCCAGCTCAGTTAGGAACTTCTTAATCAAAATTGCTTCCTTAGCTGCTTCAACAGCAGCTAAATACTCTGATTCTGTTGTAGAGTCTGCGACAGTGCTTTGCTTCGAACTCTTTCAGCTCACTGCTCCTCCATTCAGACAAAAAATGTATCCAAATTGTAATCTGAAATCATCTCTATCTGTTTGGAAACTCGCATTTGTATAACCTTTGACAACCAACTCATCTTCGCCACCATATACTAGAAACATTCCTTTAGTCCATCTTAAGTACTTAAGGATGTTCTTGGCAGCTGTCCAGTGTGCTTCTCTTGGATTTGCCTGAAACCTGCTACACATACTCAGAGCATATGCAACATCCGGCCTTGTACATATCATGGCATACATGATTGACCCTATTGCCGAATCATAAGGTTTATCAACAATACGTCTCATCTCTTCTGGCGTGCTAGGGCATTGAGATTTACTAAGCGTAATGCCATGAGACATGGGGAGAAATCCTCTCTTAGAGTCTTTCATGGAATACCTTTCAAGAACTTTATCAATATAAGTCTCTTGACTTAATCCAATCATCCTTCGAGATTTGTCTTGATGGATCTTGATCCCCAATATGTATTCAGCCTCACCTAAGTCCTTCATGGAAAAACAACTCTTCAACCATTCCTTGATTGACTCAAGCATTGGTATGTCATTTCCCATGAGTAGTATGTCATCTACATACAAGACTAAGAAAACAATGCTGCTCCCACTAGACTTCTTGTATACACAAGGTTCCTCTTCACTTTTGACAAAATCAAACTGTTTGATTGCTTTATCAAAGCGAAGATTCCAACTCCTGGATGCTTGCTTCAGTCCAGAAATGGATTTCTAAAGTTTTCATACCTTTCTAGAATTTTCTTGATCTTCAAAACCCTCAGGTTGTATCATATACACTTCCTCCGTCAAGAACCCATTCAAGAAGGCGGTTTTGACATCCATCTACCAAATTTCATAATCAAAAAATGCAGCAATCGCTAGAAGGATCCGAATGGACTTAAGCATAGCTACTGGGGAAAAGGTTTCATCATAGTCAATACCATGATTCTGTCTGTATCCTTTTGCAACCAGTCTTACTTTATAGATTTAGTCATTTCCATTCTTGTCTGTTTTAATCTTATAAACCCATTTGCAACCAATAGGTTTTACCCCATCAGGCAAGTCAACTAGGGTCCACACTTCATTTTCAGACATCGATTCCATGTCGGACTTCATGGCATCAAGCCATTCATTTTCTTGTTATGAATCACTCTACTAGGACAAGGTTCTTCCGTTCCATCGGCCACAATCACTGAGTTCCCACTGAACTCATCAACTAAAGCAAGACGACATTTTGTTGGGACCTACATAATTGATCATGTCGTAAGAAACATTAAAGCATAATCTACAGTTAACAACTAATATTCAAGTGCTGAATACAGTGTTTATATTTTAAAGCATTGATGTCAAAAAATAAGATTAATAAAATTTATGAATGATATTTTCCTTTTCATAAATTAGAAGCATTTTATATAAGCAATAAGACCAATTAGTACTATATGTCTACATGTTTAATAAATATGTGTGTCAAGGGACATAATAAGGCTTCTAGATTATAATTATGTCAATAGACTAAATGTCACGTACATTATAACTATCTAAGACCCTGAGATTCCAAGGAATATAAGAGCCAAAACTAATGAATACATGAAATTAAAGACACATCCCATTAGCATCAAGCCTCAATGAATCCTAATCTTCCATTCTATTGTCCACTGTTTGAGATTTTTCACTTTAAAACATTGATTCAGCCTTCTCCCTATCATATTTTCCTAATATGTCAAAATGCTAAAGAGCAGGCAAATAATTTTATGACTAAATTAGTAGGTGAAGGCTGAGCATTTTTGCTATTACAGACATGAAGAGATACAAAGTTTTTTTTATGTTGAAGCAACCATTCTTTGGTTCTTTTAGTTTTCTTATTTTTAACTCCAAGAGAGTTTAAAAAAAAAAGCCATCAGGAATCCTGTTCCAAATTATTTGAATTACATACTCCTGTCAAAAAAAAAAACTCGAGATCTAACTAAGAACCATCTAAATTAAAATGATTCAGCCATTAATTGTACAAAATACAGATCATAACATCAGAAGCAATGAATATGGAACCTCTAAGAAAAAGAATGTTCACTGATCATGGTATATTTTGAAGTATCTTATCACAGTTATTCTGGCTCAAGTACTCTTGTTAGATAAAGGTACAAGTCCAAGTGTCAAACACTAAAACTAATATTTTACTCAAACATCTATGTGTCAGGTCCAAATGAAGTATAGTAAGGATATCAAACATCATGGCCTTCTAAAGGGGGTGCACCTGAGCCCCTTTCATAAACCCTAGACAAAAACACCATGTTTTTGAAACGCGAAGGCACAAATCAGCACACAAATCAGCAATACATGACAGAGCAGCTATATGACAGCAACAACAAGACAACTCAGCTCTGAATTACATTCTGATTTTCAGTATTGAATTCAATTCTGAATTCAGGTCTGATTTTCAACTCTGAACTCAGGTCTGATTTTCAGTTCTAAATTCAGGTCTGATTTTCAGCTTTAAATTTAGGTCTGATTTTCAGTTCTGAATTCAGGTCTGATTTTTAGCTCTGAATTCAGGTCTGATTTTTAGCTCTGAATTCAAGTCTGATTTTCAGTTCTAAATTCAATTCTGATTTTCAGCTCTGAATTCAGGTCTGATTTTCAACTCTAAATTCAGGTCTGATTTTCAGTTCTGAATTCATTGCTGAAAGTTGGCTCTGAATTCAATTCCGATATTTAGTTCTGAATTCAGTTCTGAAATTCGGCTTTGAATTCCGTTCTGATTATCAATTCTGCATTCAGTTATGAATTTTGACTTTGAATTCATTCTGATTTTCAGTTTTGAATTCAGGTCTGATTTTCAGCTCTGAATTCAGGTCTGATTTTCAGCTCTGAATTCAGTTCTGATTTTCAGTTCTGAATTTAACTTTGATTTTCAGCTCTGAATTTAGGTCTGATTTTCAGTTCTGAAAGTTGGCTTTGAATTCAATTCTAATATTTAGTTCTGAATTCAGTTCTGAAATTCGGCTTTGAATTTCGTTCTGATTATCAATTCTGCATTCAATTATGAATTTAGACTTTGAATTCATTTTGATTATTAATTCTACATTCATCTCATGTGATAATAATTAAGAGTTCAATCTAAGTCAAATGAAGGTTTACCTCTAATAAGAGAGGACTTAGCTCCGTTGGATTGGTTGAGTAAGATGGGGAAGGTTGAGCATCATTTACTTGCAAATCATTAACAGTCAAGTGTGGTATGAAAGCTGAAAGATAAGAATTTACAGCTGCTGCAATGCCTTCCTTTAATTTTTCTTCAAATTCCCAAGTTAAGTTCTCTTTAAATTCATCTAGTTCTTGTAATGAGCAACCACTTTTAGACATGTTTTTACCTTTTACCAGGCCAAATGCTTTTCTATAGCCGACACCAATCCCACATCCACCAAGTCCTTTCACAAATCCACGATGGTCCTTTTTCCCAAATTCCAAAGTAAGGGCATCAACGCCTCGCTCTGATTGTTTACACTCTCCTTCCTCAGATTCCTTTGCTTGTTTTTGCAAGTTCTCTTCTTGTTTGACAAAACATAGAAAAAGTTAATTAGATGACCAAAAATCTGTAATGTCAGTAGATTTCTTTGTTTTGATAAACTATGACATACAACTATGTTGGCAATTCGAATAGTCTCCGTATCTTTTGGGTCGATGCCCCATGTTCCATCTAGCAACCGCTTTTCATGAGCTAAAACCCACTCAAGAGCTCGACGATCAAAAATAGAACCAGTTGATGCTCTGGGAAGTGTTGCCAGTAGTTGAAGATTCTGCTAGAGCAGGATATCTATTTTCAAGTCTCTTTTGCTTATTCCAAATTATCCGAGCTCTTTGAAAACTGTTTCGACCCAAGTGATGGCAACATTTTTTTAGCTTTGCATTTTCCTTCCCCTTTTCACTCTTTTCCTGTTTTTTTTTTAAAAAAAAGAAAACAAAAGAAAAGAGAGTTAAACATTATCATATTCTTCACAATCAGTTTTTGTTTGATTAATTAACAGTGCATGTGAATATGTAGTTACCTTGAATTCCGCTGATTTGCTATATATTTCGAATCTCTTCCATTTCTCCTCTGTAAAGTAACCTTCATACACTTCCCATGGCTTCATATTCGCTTTAGGAGAAGTGGTCGGGTATGGGTTTTTAAAAGTGATGAATCGTGCCCTTAAATTCGACTTGTGACAGCTGAATCACGAAGCCACAGCACTATGAAACCTTTTTTTCCTTTCTCCACTTGGATCCTCAATGTGGAACATTCGCTGTGGATTAAAAAAAAAAGTTAACTAATATTTTGAAAAGCAACATGACTAACTAGTAAGTGAATAGTTTATACCTTTGTCTCCTCCCATAGATTTTCCCGATCCACTTTATCTATTTTTGCATACTCATTCACAATGATGTCTAATCTCTTAGCACATGCACCAATTTGTTTTCCATAAGCGGGTTCCCATTCACCAGTAGGCAAGTAAAAATCATTAAATTCAAGCACCATAGGCTTACTTGATTGTATTGCCTTTGATGGCCCCCTACTCCTCTTCTTAGATGATGTGGCTTGCAAAGCAACATCTTGGCTTGAGGTAGTTTGCTCTTGACTTTGTTGAATGGCCATATATATGCTCCTTGATCTAGAAGTGCCTGCATAAAACAAAAGACAGAAACTGATAGAATTAAATATCACATGACCAGATCTATTTTTTTACACATTATAAATAATAAAAGCAATTTGCAGAGACATTATTTTTCAATTCCTGAAATTATAATACCAATAAAAACAGTCAAGCTTGTGTCGCATATATAAGAACTATGTAAAATTCCATTTAATCTGTCAAAGCTCAAAAGACTAAAATCCAAGTGAAACTGGAGGTTTTATAGTCATCTAACATTATTGTCTAGCATTATAGTTATAAATTAATCGAAGAATTAAAAAGAACTACAGATTGATAAAAAATGAAGCCTAGGTATCAACATATTCTCTCTCCTCATGGGCATACTCTTCATCAGCGACAATGTCTTCCCCCTCTCTTAGGGGTTGAACCCTAATAGATAGAGGCGGTGTATCATCAAATAGGTCATACTCTTCTTCATCGACAACATTTTCGACACCAACAATTCTTCTCTTGCCTTGAACAACAACCTGCCAGTTATGATCAATGTTATCCCTTATATAGAAAATTTGTTTTTCTTGTGAAGTTAAAACAAAGGGCTCCTCCCCATCAACAAATTGAGTTGAATCCAGTAAATTAAAACCAAATAGATCATCTATCTTTTTGCCTCGCTGGTTGTCAGCCCACCTGCATCGGAAAACTGGAACTACAAAATCAACATAATTCAACTCCCATATCTCTTGAATGACCCCATAGTATGACTGTGTTGCATTAATAGGCCTAGAATCCTTAGAGGTTGAGTATTCCGTAGAAGATGCGATAACCATGACGCCACTATTATGATGTACACTCTTATCATCTTCGCGACTAGTGTAGAAACAATACCCATTGATGTCATAGCCTTCATAAGTGTTCACAAACAATTGAGGACCCCACGAAAGCCATCTGATCGTATCAGATACATTTTTATTCGGTTGCCCTAACTCACATTCACTTGGTTTTGAAACCATTCAACAAAAGAATGATTATGTTTTTGCATCAAAGCATATGTACCTATTCTTGGATTCATTCTTTTCAAATAATTGAGATGAGTTTCTATATAAGGATGGACTTCTGAAAGGTTTTTAAGAACATAACGATAAGCTTTCTGGATTCTACCTGATAGAGGCTTCACAAAGTGACGATCGATCGTCCCTTGCCCTTGAAGTCTGCCTTCATGACGAGATGTTGGAACTCCAATTTCTTTAGCCTTAGTTAAGAACACAGAACAAAAGTTACTAGCCTCCTCTACAATAATACCTCCAACAATACTACCTTCTTGATGTGCTTTGTTGGTCGCCTTTTCTCTCAAAGTTCCCATGTGTCTCTCATAAGGGTACATCCATCTCAAAAAAACCGGGCCACATTCCTTGATTTCTCGTACTAGATGGACAACCAAATGAACCATTATGTCAAAAAATGAAGGAGGAAAATACATCTCAAATTTGCATAATGTTTCTACAACATCAGTTTGCATTTCATCAAGTTTATCTGGATCAATCACCTTGTTACATATGGCATTAAAAAATAGGCAAAGTTTAACAATAGTGTGCCTAACATGTTTTGGCAAAAGACCTCGAAGTGCAATAGGCAACATCACTTGCATCATGACATGGAAATCATGGGATTTCATACCAAATAATCTCTTATCGGCCATTGAAACTAGACGCTTAATGTTCGACAAATACCCTGTAGGTACTTTGATGTCGTACAAACACTCACAAAATATTTTTTTTCTCCTCAGTAGACAATTTGTAGCAAGCTCGAGGCAAAAATGTCTTTTTTTCGTCATTTTCCACGGGCCATAAATTTGGTCGAATATTTGCAAGCTTCATGTCTTTCTGGACATCTTTAGTATCCTTTGTCTTGTTAGGTATATTTAATAATGTCCAGATGATTGAATTGCATACATTTTTTTCAATATGCATAACATTAAGACAATGTCTAACAGACAAGTGTTTCCAATAACGAAGAGTCCAAAATGTAGACACCTTTTTCCAAAGACCCGTAATAGAGGTAGGTTTACCAACTTTCCCGAAAATTGTCTCAACATCTTTGATTCTCTCCCACAACTCTATACCACTAAGTGGCTTACGCAACCACTATTTCTCTGGGAACCCATTGAATTCAACTTTTTTCTTACGATAAAGGTGATCTCGACGAAGCAGTCGTCTAGTATGCATATAAACATCCTTTCCAAAATTCTTGAGGCGTGTTGGTTCCATTTTGTCCTCACAAACGGGGCATGGTTTTTTCCCTCTGACTTGGTACCCAGACAAGTTCCCATAGGCCGGGAAATCACTTACAGTGCAAAAAATCATGGCCCGCAAAGTAAAATTTGTATTTGTATGGGCATCGAACATTGGAACACCTTTATCCCATAACAGTCTCAAATCCTCCAAGAGAGGCTCCAAGTAGACATCTATGTTATTACCGGGTTGTTTGGGACCCGATATTAGATGCGACAACATGATGTACTTACGTTTCATGCATAGCCTAGGAGGCAAGATATAAATCGACAAAAGCACCGGCCATGTGCTGTGTTGAGAGCTAAGGGTACCGTAAGGATTCATCCCGTCGGTACTTAATGCAAGTCTCAAGTTCCTAGCCTCTTTACCAAACTCCAGAAATGTATCATCAATATGTTTCCATTGCTTCGAATCAGCAGGATGCCTAATGTACCCATCTTTCCTCCTCTCTTGTGCATGCCAAACCAAGTTTTTTGCATCCTTCTTGATAGAAAAAAGTTGTTTAAACCTCGGTTGTAATACCTCGTATTTTTATACGTATTTTATTTAAAGTATGTATTTTATAAAGTATTTAAATAGTTGTAATTATTTTAATTAAATTATTTTAATTAATAATATTATTAAAGGAAAGTTTATTTAATTATTTTATTTAAAAGTTAGGGTTTTATTTTAGAAAAGTTTGATTTTTCAACAAGTTTATTAGGGAAGGGATTAGGAAAACCTGGAAGAGGGTTAGTAGAAAAGGGGTATAAACATCCCACTTATGAGGCAAATCAAACTTTGCCCAGAGTGGAGAAAACCCAAGGTAAACTTCTCTCTCTCCTCCTAATTTTTCTTTCTTTTTCTTTTCCCCTTCCCCTTAATTTTTTTCGGCATCCCTCCTCCCTCACCACCGCTGCCAGCCACCGGCAGCTGGTGGCCGCCGCCAGCAGCCGGCAGCCGGTGGTGGCTGTCGTTCTTCTTCCCCTTTTTCCCCCTTTTTCGAACTTCATATATATAAAAAAAAAAAAAAAAAATTAAGCTTTCTTGTTTTAATTTAATCTATTCTTGGATCTAAATATAAATTATGAGTTTGGGGGTTTAATTTTGATGTTTGATAATTGTAATTGTATGAATTAATTTTCAGATTTGGTTTTTAATTAAAAAGCCCCAATTTTTAAAACCCTAGGTCCTTGATTTATGAAAATTATGAAAGTATATGAGGTATTAATGTTTAGATCTTCAATTTAAGTGTTTTAAGGCTAAATTACAGCAAGTTTTAATTAGAAATAAAGTGATGGAATTTTATGTAGAGCACTTAATATTATGTTTTTGAAGAAAATTTAAATTACCCATTAAGTGGGACTTAATTAGAGTGTTTTAAATATAATTTCAGCTTATTCTAATTATTTTAAGAGGGGTTTTAGGATAGTATATATTGCTGGAAATTTGTTTAGAGTGGGTTTTAATGCTCTATTATAATTTTAATGTGTAGGAGACTTCGAAGTGAGCAATTTTTACTAGTCGTGACGATTTTAAGATCGTATTCAAGGTACGTTCGCGTACTTAGCATATTTTGATGATGTAGAGTAATGCTAGGTTTAATTTCAAACCATTACAAGTAGTATCATGCTAAGGTTTATGTATTGAATTGTGAACTATTGGTGTTGGTGATTGAATTGTGAAGCATGAACTATTTGTGATGGTTTATGGATTCGAAATTATATTTTTGGCATGATTATATGGACTACATATTTATTTGTGGCATGATAGAGAACATGTTTAATTAAACTAATTATTTAATTATGTTTGGAATATTGAAAAGAAATTTTATTATGGTTCATATTATTTTTATTGATGCTTTAAGCATGAGAAAGGAGCTATATAAGTGTCTATGTACACAAGGAATAAATTGTATGTTGGTGCCTTTGTGCACTTAAGGTGTCTTTAACACCGAGGGATAGGATTTTTGGCGCATTATGCGTTTAAGGTGTCTTTGACACTGAGGTAGAATTAAAAAGGGTTCAACATTAAATAATATGTGGTGACTAATTATTCAAGAATTAAATTGGTATGTTTGTTTGATTGAATAATTATTGTTGATTGACTTATTATGCTTTGAGAGTCATCACCAAGTCTAATAATATGTAAATAATGTAAAGTGAAAGAGATTGCGCACCAAAACTCTTGGAACGTATATACCTTGAGTATGAACAAAATGGGGGGAGTTATGGGGTTTTATATTTAACCATAACTTCTAATGGAGTACAGGACTCTGTATATTCCTTTTTATTATTATGCGCTGGAATTCCGCCACCTATGTGTGGCACAGGTTTGTTGCTGGCACGGTTAGCTCCCGTGTCAGTTAACCCCAATTTATTGGGATAGGTATAGTTGGAAACCCGTTCGATGCGTAATCAACGCTAAATGAATTGTTTAGTGCCTAGTTAGAGTGTCTTGTTGATTGTTGTGTGTGCTTGTAAACAGGTGCAATGAGGTAAGTGTGTGTGATGATAGGAGAATGCATGTTTGTGTGGTTACTTACGCTTATGTACTCATGGACTAGTCTCAATAAGATAACATAACGGTAATGGAAGTCGTTCCCCGGCAACGGCGCCAATTTGACAAGGGAATAAACGCGCCGTCAATTGTCTATCCCTAGATCAAATACAATTTATACAACCTAAACAAACCTAATACGAGTATAAGGCAAGTATAGGGGTCGAACTACAGAAAACGGTAAACACCATCAAATGTTATCGACAATTAAGCTAGTCCGGAATAGGGGATAAATAAACTAAAGTCTAAAAATGCTAAAACAAGAAATAAAACATTAAGGCACCAAGGGAAATGGGTAGGTGAAGTTGACGCTTGACCATACAATAACAAAGTAGCATATCAATGGTAAACTAAACATACATGAATATCGAAGTAAAGGGTCCAATCTAGCCGCCTTCCGGGGTCAATTGGCTTCTCCTAACATAGCCTCTATGTTTCCACATTAGAACCATATACTAGGAGGTACTATTAAATAACAATCGATAGTAATGAATCTCAACTAAGTCAACTTCCGTTACTTGTTAGTAAAGACTCATCTTTGATCAACTAACAATGTGCACTTGCAAGAAAGACCAAAGAATATCAAGCATGCAAAGACTTTAATCACCATTAACATAACCCCAACATTAAAAGCATGAACAATTAGCAACTACACCATCCCCACACCCTTGGCTAGATGACTACTCACAAATCATGTTGAAAACAATATCAATCATCAAATCAATAAGCATCAACATGAATAATAAGCAAAGAAGAAAAATAAAAGCAAATAAACAAAATCAAGAACAAAGGTAAAGAAAGAGAGTAAGAAATTGCTCATTAATTGAAGATGAAGGACTACAAAGGATTGAACAAGCTTCTTCTTCAAAATCCAAGTTCATTAATGAAGAAAACCTCACTTTCTCTCTCTACCAAAGAAGACTAATCCTAACCTAACCTAAAACTAATTAGAGAGAAGAATAGATAGTTATTGAATGTTTTTTTTCTAATTACCCCAAAATTGGGTATTTATACTAAGCTAATAAAACTAGGAAAAATAGAAAAATAAAAGAAGGAAATAAAATAAGGAAAGAAAAGGAAATAAAAAGAAAATAAAAGAGAAAAGAAAACAAAAGAGAAAAGAAATAAGAAAAGGAAAAGGAAAAGAAATAAAAATAAAATAAAAAAAAAAAACCAAAATCCCAAAAAAAACATCAGACCTGATTTCTTTCTTCTTCTCCTTCACATTGGCTGCTCTATCTCTAATGAAACGCACCACCATCACCACCGTTCATCAACTATCATCATCAAATCGAGGTCGTTCGACCCTCTTTAAAAACCATGTGCGAGTCTCGTGAAGCGGTTCGGTCGAACCATGGGTTGGTGCGGCCGAACTACGGGGTTGGTTCGGTCGAACCATGGGTATGTTCAACCACTCCTCTTCGATTAACGAAACCCACAAAGTCTCTGACTCGAACTTCGACCGAACCACCAACGGTTTGCCCGAACTTGATTAAATTGCTAATTGTTCTGATTTTGCTCTATTTCTTGCGCGAATTGGTAGGGTGATGGCCGGAATTGAGCGGCTGCGGTGGTTGGGTGGTTCTGGTTTTGTGAGGTTGATGTAGCAAAGGTGAAGAAAGGTGCGGTTGTGGTGGTTGTTCGCAGGTGGTTGCGTGGCAGTAGGGGAGGTCATTGGCGGTCAGGTGGTTCTGGTTGTTGGGTGCGTGAATTGGTGGGTGATTGTGGTTGTTGTTGTTGGCAACTGGAAGTGAGGGGTTATAGGTGGCGATTGGAGGAAATTGTTGCTGTAACTGATGATGGTGGTGGCTACTCTGTTGCGCGGTGGTGTTGCGGGGTGATTGTGTGGCTGCTGTGTGCTGTGGTGGTGCGGCGTTTGGTTGTGTTGTTGTTGGTGTTGGTGGAGCAGGGGATTGCGACTGAGTTGCGGTGGTCAGGTGGTTGTTGGCTGGTGGTTGGAAGTTGGACTGGTGGTGAGTGGTGTTGCGTGCGCTGCTAGGTGGCTGGTGCAGTGGGTTGTTGGTGTTGGTGCTGCTGCAGGGTGAAGTAGGGGAAGAGTGATGTGTTTTGGTGTGGTGTAGGATAATGAAGGGTGCGGTGATGGATAAGGGGCAGCAGGAGGGGTTGGCTCAAGTTTGCACCTCGAACCTTGAACTTCGAACACGGACATGGCCTTGAAACCCGGGGCACCTACAACCAAAAACACGAGGGGAAATCAAGACAAAAAGGAATGAAATAAATAAAATAAAACTAAATAAACTAAAATAGGAAATGAGAGAATTAAAACTAAAACTAACAAAATTAAATAAAACACAAACAAATAAAATGCGAAGAACACTCCAAACTAATTAAAATAAATAAAACTAAAATAGAAATAAGAGAAATAAAACTAAAACTAATAAAGACAAAAACTATACAAGCAAATAAAGTAAAATAAAATACGATAATAAACTAAAGCTAATAAAATAAAGAAAATAAACTAAAACGCTCCAAAAATACCAAATAAACAAGAAACTTTATTAATGAGAGAACAAGAGAATAAAAGGAAAATGAGGGAAAATAAACACGAAAATGACTCTAAAACTACTCCCTAAGAGTGACATAAATGTCACTCATCAAGACTCTTCCGAGATGAGAAGAGTTTGAGCAAAATTACATGGATTAGTAAATTGGAGATGAAGAGCTTTAATTTACAAAAGATTTGAGTGGATTTTGGTTGAAAGGAAACGACCAAGTTCAAAGTTCGAAGCGAAATCGAGCGCTGAACAGTAGCAGCAAGGGAAAAATAGGGAAGACCCGACTCCAACGCCTTGTCGTCTGGCGACAACATCTGTCGCCGAGAAACAGAAGCAAAGTGCGACGCCAGAGTTTTTGAGCAGGCGCTGGTGCGGCGACACAATGCATGGCCCCCATATTAGATTATGCGGACCTCATACAACAATTTCGGGTTCCTTGGTACGCCAGTCGGCTAAACATTGGATCATCACAAAGGCACCAACATAATGGTTCATAAACAACAGAAGCATCGACATACAGGTTCACAATTCAAAAGCAACGACATAATGGTTCACAAAGAATTCCTAGGATGGAAGATTTTCAAAAATCAATTTGAAGCCTTTAAGAATCGCAGATATTGTTCTTGAAAAAGATTTTCCAAAGATTAAAAAAAATTTAAGATGAAAAAAAGTCTCTCGCTTGGATTTGAGAAGGATGATTTGAGATGAAGCGACCTTCGATAGCTTTCACTATGATTGAGGAGGTTATTATTTGATTTGATAAAAGAACGATTCAAGATGAAGCAGTCTTTGATAGCTTTCGCTAAGATTGTGGAAGTTGTCACCAAGATTTGAGAAGACAGCGCGAGATGGGCAGTCTTCGACAGCATTCACTAAGATTGTGGAGGATGTCATCAAAGATTTGAGAAGATAGCATGAGATGGGCGGTCTTCGACGGCATTCGCTAAGATTGTGGAGGTTGTCACCAAGATTTGAGAAGATAACATGAGATGGGCGGTCTTTGACGACATTTGCTAAGATTTTGGAGGTTGTCACCGAGATTTGAGAAGAACTGTAACACCCTAGAAATTCCTTTCCTTTAAATACACACTTAACTCTTTTTAAAATACGTTTTAGGAATATCTAAGACATTACCGCCACCGTGAAAACGGCTAAGGCAACTATCAAAGATACACATCGGAAGACTTGAAAACCAAAACTATTTAAATAACACAATTTAAAAACCAAACCAACGAAAGTAAAGTTGAAAATCAACAAAACCAAAGTCAAATAAAATCCACTACAACTTTGAACCATTTAAGGCCCTTATTCAAAACCGAAACAACCAAACTTTTGTGTTAGTCCATAAAGTAATATAATAAAATATTCAATGCATAAAACACATCATATTCTAATGAAAGCTAGCATGATTCTCTCTTCGCTCATGCCCCGTCATGAACATGCTTCAATACCAGAAAAGTGTATCTCTACTTGCCCCCACTACTCTCCATTAAAATGGATCATCGTAGGGCCAAGATAAAGACATGGCCAGACACAAACAACACACACAATCAGCAAAGCTGAGTACATAAGCGTAATTAAACACACTAACATCCATTCTCCTATCATCACACACACTTACCTCATTGCACCTGTTTACAAGCACACACACCAATCAACAAGACACTCTAACTAGACACTAAATAATTCATTTAGCGTTGATTACGCATCGAACGGGTTTCCAACTATACCTATCCAAATAAATTGGGGTTAACTGACACGGGAGCTAACCGTGCCAGCAACAAACCTGTGCCGCACATAGGTGGCGGAATTCCAGCGCATAATAATAAAAAGGAATATACAGCGTCCTGTACTCCGTTAGAAGTTATGATCAAATGTAAAGTCACATAACTCCCTCCATATGTTCATACTCAAGGTATATACGTTCCAAGAGTTTTGGTGCATAATCTCTTTCACTTTACGTTATTTACATATTATTAGACTTGGTGATGACCCTCAAAGCATAACAATTCAATCATCAATAATAACTCAATCACTCAAACATACCAATTTAATTCTTGAATATTTAGTGACCACATAATATTTAATGTTGAACCCTTTTTAATTCTACCTCAGTGTCAAAGACACTTTAAACGCATAAAGCGCCAAAAATCCTATCCCTCAGTGTTAAAAACACCTTAAGTGCACAAGGGCACCAACATACAATTTATTCCTTGTGTACATAGACACTTATATAGCTCCTTTCTCATGCTTAAAGCATCAATAAAAATTATATGAACCATAATAAAATTTCTTTTTAATATTCCAAACATAATTAAACAATTAGTTTAATTAAACATGTTCTCTATCATGCCATAAATAAATATGTAGTCCAAATAATCATGCCAAAAATATAATTTTCCAATCCATAAACCATCACAAATAATTCATGCTTCACAATTCATTCACCAACACCAATAATTCACAATTCAATACATAAACCTTAGCATGATACTACTTGTAATTGATTAAAATTAAACCTAGCATGATTCTACATCATCAAAATATGCTAAGTACGCGAACGTACCTTGAATACGATCTTAAAATCGTCATGACTAGTAAAAATTGCTCACTTCGAAGTCTCCTACACATTAAAATTATAATAGAGCATTAAAACCCACTCTAAACAAATTTCCAGCAATATATACTATTCTAAAACCCCTCTTAAAGTAATTAGAATAAGCTGAAATTATATTTAAAACACCCTAATTAAGTCCCACTTAATGGGTAATTTAAATTTCCTTCAAAAACATAATATTAAGTGCTCTACATAAAATTCTAGCACTTTATTTCTAATTAAAACTTGTTGTAATTTAGTCTTAAAACACTTAAATTGAAGATCTAAACATTAATACCTCATATACTTTCATAATTTTCATAAATCAAGGACCTAGGGTTTCAAAAATTGGGGCTTTTTAATTAAAAACCAAATCTTAAAATTAATTCATACAATTACAATTATCAAACATCAAAATTAAACCCCCAAACTCATAATTTATATTTAGATCCAAGAATAGATTAAATTAAAACAAGAAAGCTTAGTTTTTTTTTATATATATATATGTAGTTCAAAAAAGGGGGAAAAAAGGGGAGGAAGAACGGCAGCCACCACCGGCTGCCAGCTGCTGGCGGCGGCGGCTGCCTGCTGCCGGCGGCTTGCGCTGCTGGCAGCGGCAGCCACCAGCTGCCGGTGGCTGGCAGCGGTGGTGAGGGAGGAGGGCAACCAAAAAAAAAATTAAGGGGAAGGGGAAAAAGATAAAGAAAGAAAAATAAGGAGGAGAGAGAGAGAAGTTTACCTTGGGTTTTCTCCACTCTGGGCAAAGTTTGATTTGCCTCATAAGTGGGATATTTATACCCCTTCTCTACTAACCCTCTTTCAAGTTTTCCTAATTCCTTCCCTAATAAACTTATTGAAAAATTAAACTTTCCTAAAATAAAACCCCAACTTTTAAATAAAATAATTAAATAAACTTTCCTTTAATAATAATATTAATTAAAATACTTTAATTAAAATAATTACAACTATTTAAATACTTTATAGAAACATACTTTAAATAAAATACGTATAAAAATACGGGGTATTACAAGAACGGTTTGTGATGAGGCGGTCTTCGATGACTTTTGCTATGATTGGGAAAGTTGTCACTATGATTCAAGAAAAAAGCTCTTTAGCTCAGAGACGCGTGAGCATATCATTCAACGCTCTTTGTTCAAAGACGCGTGGACATATCAAAAATGTTTTTTTGTTCAGAGACGAGTGAACATCAAAACAGCAAGATGGCGTTCCCTAGTGTTGGGGTTTGGTGAGTCCGACTCACCGCGGAAACAACCCTAACCCAAAGAACCACTCGCAATTAATAAAACCATAAAGCATTAAAAAAATAAACATAAAAGGATCAAATTAGAATTTACCTTTGAAGCTTGCTTCGCCCTGAAAGTCGGGCTCTTACTTGAAAGCTTAAGCTCCGAAAAGAAGCGAGCCTCCTACAAAAATCCAGCCGCAAAAACTACTTGAGACTTTTAGGTCCGTTACCTCGAGGTTAGCGAGGTCCGACCAAAACCCGAGTATTATTTGAGTTTAAAAGTTTTTGCTAATGCAATGCTCTATTGAACTCCTACTCAAGCAAGGAATTCTCATGCCATGCTTTGGCTATTTATAAGGAAGGATAGCTTGTGAATTCCACTTATTTTTCAATGTGGGACTTTTCACAAAAAGATCCCACATGAAAAGATTGATGAATTCAATCCTTAGTTAAATAAACCAAGGAAAAAGTAACAAGTGTCACATGGTTAGGTGAGGACCACTTTCCCACTTGGTCCCCAAGGCATTTCACATGCAATGTGAACTAACCATGTGTCACCCAACCTTGAGCCCCAAGTTTGGTTCGGTTGGGACATTTTATTTTGGCCCGTGTCCATGACCTATCGCCCCAGGTCCACGGCCCTTGCCACATGTGTCGCCACAGTGGCCCGCTGCCTATGCGACACGCTGCCACTTGGCGGCTGCCAACGTGGCTACCACATGGCGTTTTTCCATATGTGCTGCCACGTGGCACGCTCCTATTGGGCGCGCTTTCCTAGCCTTTCGAGTGGCTAGGATTTTACTTGTTACTTGAAGCATTTTCCCGTCTCGTCAAATCCTAAATTTTGGCTTGACATTTGAGATTCTCTGACGCTCGGTTTTGACGCTCCAAGCTCAAATTACCGATGTCTAAATATTTAATACTCGGACGACGAATTAATTTCTTCCGAAATAATTCGTCGAGTCGGTTCGTTTACTGCTAAGGGTGTGACCTGAAGGGTTCAGTCAAGATTAAGCTGTAATATTAATTATGCATTAATATTACTGATCGGAAGCGGCCTCAACCTAGGCATTCCGATCACCTGACCTTACTGAATATATTAGCTTTCTAATAATTCTGAACCCACTAACGGAATAGTACACTTGTTCGAAGGACACCATTCCTTTCAATCTCCCACATGTCCTTCCAGACAAGTGCGCATTTATTGTACAACCTTTTTCCTATGTCGCTTAATGTCTCTTCATGAACTATAAGGTAAGATTATTTTGTCATCCTTATTATGTCCAGAAGTGTTTCTCGATTCCGAATCCGACTGTCAATAAATAAATGATTTCTAAAATCCATCCGAGCATGGCCATGCATTTTCACAGTCTCACTCTACGAGAGGCCTTGTATACAACAAAGACATCTTCCTTATTTTAGTAGGGGGACATTCCCATTCTTGTAATGTAGCTCCTCTTACTGAGAGGACCTAGCCGCCCGAGTGTTGCCGTTATAATCCCCTATTACGGCAGATGTTTGACAACATCAAAGCGGACTAGTACTCAAACAAGAGAACTCACAATACTCATGGTCGAGGAAATAGGTTCCGATAGCCATAATGAGAAGTATACTTATGACGATTTTTAATCTCTTAAAGTATTCTCATAGGTCGATCTAGTATGGTTCTAAACTAATACCTGTGCAAATGAATTATGACATTCATGTCCTTGTAGCACAAGAAACGGTGCTATAAATCAGACTACACACTAATCTCAATTGGTCATTAATTGTCCATCGTTTAAATGACCTCGGTTAGGGATAATTTTCGATTATAATATTCAACGTTCACTTTATAGGTGATTCCTTACCAAGACTGGTCTTGATACCCTATTTTGAATATTCCAAGAATCGAATGGACTCATTATTTAATTCTAAACCACAATTAAATAGCAAACGGAGTGATAAAATTGCATGAAATTTTAAATTACTCCAAAACCTGCATGGTTCATCTTATGATAAATGGTTTTTCCGAATGTTTAAGAGTATCACTCTTTATAAAACATTATAGAAATCACACCCATATCTAATATGCTTGATTTCTTTCATGCAATTGTGAATGTTGTCGTTCACTCATTGTATAGGTTTAGTTATAAGTACTTTGCTAATCTTAGCATCTTCATTACTGATCACTTTCATAATAAGATGATTAAATTTGAGAGTGTCATGGATTATATGTGATTTAGGATTTATTGTCCAAGGGATGGCTCCCACTCATTTTCATGATTGATACCTTCAGCTTGACGACCTACAATCATTAACGTTCAACAACGAACTTTTCATAGAACATCTTCTTTATTATCGCCATTAAGGCAACAATATTCTCAACATATATTTTAGTAGACTTCCTGATGATACTTTTCTTAGGTTTCATTCCAAACGGCTCACAATGATTTGGGATACCCTAATCATTTGTGATCATGGAAATTTTCCTTAAATTCCTGCACATTACACATGGATCCACGTCCATGTTACCATTCTATAGCCACAACTTATTGTTATCTCGTGCTTATAAACGGCTTCCTTGTTAAGGATCTAATCCTTGTTAAGGTTTGTGCTTAAAACATCAATTCTCAAATCGTATTTGTTTCCACAAGTCAAGAACTCGTCTTGTTACTTATCCAAGTACTTTGGATGTTCTTGGCCATAATCTAACGATCTATTACATAGATTCAGGTTGATTGGTACTACATACATACTTCAGATGCTCTAAGAAAGTAAGTCGTGCGACGATTCCATATCACAGCGTACATGATGGATTAAATTGTAGAGTAATTCTCAATCTTATTCCATCAATTTGTCATTTTAGCTCATTTAGTTTCACTGAGTTTTTGCTAAATAGTTTGCTGTGTTATATGGTTGAAAGTCTCTATTAGAGTCTTTCATGTTTGACTTAGTATTTAGCCTAGCTTATACTTAGTTCAAACATTTACTTAGTATTATACATACGGGTCGAAAGTCTTTCAAAGTCCTTCAATTCATATTTAACACGATAAACTCCTTTACACGTTTAAACATTTTATTAAGTCTATACAATAGAACTTAATAACCAATACGTACTAAGTATCGTCTTTTGCTTGGTCCATTGTTGAAAATACTTTCACATCTAAGCATTTAGCATTTGATAGTTATTTCACAATAGAGTTCGTAAACTTCTCGTTGGACCTTTACTTTTGCTCCCACTAAACTTCTTATTCATGAGAATTTCAATGTTTCTCCATAAGTCAATCCTCTTATTAACTTTATGAGAAAACACGTTCCAATTCCTATATGCAATGCTTCCTTTAATCCCATGACAGATTCCTTTAGCTTGCTTTCAAATCTAGCATTATTTATATTTTCAAAACCCTTAGACTATTCCATAGTCACTTCCAAAATTCTATTTTGGGAAGGCGGTTTTGGTATCTATTTTGCCAAATTTCATATGAGCAGTTTTGCTAAAACAATCACAAAAAGACTTAAGCATTCCGATTGGTGAATAGGTTTTAATTAAAATCAACTCCGTGAATTTAATTGTATCCTTTTCAACCAATCTAGCTATGTATGCATATACATTTCCACATTTGTTAGTTTTCTACTTGAAAACTTATTTGCAATCGATGGATATTTCACCCTTTATGCAAATTAATCAAGTTTCAAACATGGGGTCTGTTTCAGATTTTCATGGCCTCTAACATTTATTCGGAATTTGGATTTGTTGTAGCTATCTTACAAGACATCATTCCTTTACTATCTAATAGTAAATAGTATGTTTGTAAGTCTTAGGTTTATTTCTAACTTAATAGAAATTTATAGGATTCAATCCAAGCCTTTGGTGAATTTTGTACCTATACGGGGCAATTGCATCAACCACTGAGTTTCAAGGCGCTTCCAAAGCCCTATTATTATGTTGATCTTACTCCAACATTTCTGATGTTTTGTGAGTAATGAATTCTCTTTTAAGGCACTTGTTAAGTCCTTTTGAGTATTCTTGATCAAACATTCTCACGAAGCCCTTTCAAGGTCTTCCGAGATTCTCAGTTCTAGTTTGTTGCTAAGCTCGATTGTTATCAAGTTCATTTTCCTCCCACTTGTCGTTTTGGAAATGTGTTACTTTCCAGAAAGACACTACTTAAAGCAACAAACACTATGTTCTCAATTAGGTTGTGGATGTAATACTCATGGTCTCACTTGAATGCTTACAAATAAACATGTATATTTTCTTTGGGAAAAAGTTCGTTGTAAAACAAACAGTTAGCTCCCACTTGAGCTATCATAGCCTTTAATGAGCCATTAAGCTCCCACTCAACCACCTAGCTCTTGCTAAGCCGGTGAGCTCCCACTGAGTCACTTAGCTCCCACTGAGCCAGTGAACTCCCACTGTGGCTAAGAGTTTTAGACATATACTTTAAAAGACATTTAGAAGATAATGAAGGAGTTATGTCTTCGATAAGTGCAATTACTAGATATATCTAGGATCACGATTATGGAGATAATTAGTTCATTCTATAGGGTCGTCAATGTTTGGTGCTAGATATGACAATTGATCTTTGGGCTAGATTAATGGCCCAAAGCCTTGTAGAATGGATCCTACAAGGTCACACATAAGAGTATTGGGTTAAACAAGTTAGAGGCCCATTATTGGGCCTCATGAGTTCATGACATACCATATTGATAATTGGGCTTGGATAGTTAGAAGAGTCTAATGGGTTTTTGACTTGACATGGTTTTATTTCTAGATATGATCTATAAATAAAAATCATACCTAGGGTTGCATTACAAAACAATTGGCATATAGTGAATTGTCACACAAGCAACCAAGCTTCCCAAAAACCCTAAATCTCTCTCTACTCGGCCCTCTCTCTCTCCTCCCTGTCCGTACGGCCCTCCTCTTGGGTGGCGCGTGGGTGGTGTTGTGGTGTGTTCGTGGATCAAATCTCCGTTGAAGGTTGATTGAAGTGTTCAGTCACAACTAACTAGCATTAGTGGAGGTTTAATTCGTGCTTGTGGACTAAGTAGAGGAATCACACGTGGGGTTCTTGTTCTCCTTATTGTTCTTGTTCGATCACTTGTGGAATCACTCTTCAAAGATATAATTCTTAATTATTTATGTGTTATGCATGAGATCCTTGGTTTAGGTGCTATATGAATATGATTCATATATTTCCGCAAATTAGTACCTATAATCTCCTACAGTGGTATCAGTTAGCCTCTAGTGGAAAAAAATCTCATTCGTAACGGGCTATTTGTAACGGGCAAAGCTTTGCCCGTTACAATTAAGATATTCGTAACGGGCAAAATAGTGTCCGTTACGTATACTTATTTATTCGTAACGGGCAAAATAGTGTCCGTTACGAATACATATGTATTTGTAACGGACAAATAAGTGCCCGTTACGAATGAATAAGTATTCGTAACGGACACTATTTTGCCCGTTACAAATAAATAAGTATTCGTAACGGACACTATTTTGCCCGTTACGAATACTATATTACACGTAACAAATGCCCAAACATGGCCCAACTGATAAAAGGAGCCCAATACTTGGTTTTTTAGGTTTAGTCGTCATTCACCTCCTTCTCTCTCATCAGTCCATCACTCATTCTCTCTCTCCTCTCCTCCCCCGCTCCCTGTCGCGTCATTCACCTCTTTCTCTCATTTCTTCCTCCATGGATGTACAAGTCAAGCAAGAATACAAAGTTCTCTTCCAACGAATGCGAGACAGAGCCGTCAATGCTGCTACTACTTCCTCGGCGCCTGCTCCCGTCATTGATCTAAAGCAAAGATGATGATGACGGCGATGTTGGTGCCGAGAAAAGAGCTTTGAGTTCCTCTAGTAGCGGTTTTCCGGCGAAGAAGCAGAAAGTTTTGATGGTTCTCTTCCGCCGGGGTTTCTCGATCCTATTTCGCCGTTGCCGGAGTCTTCTTTGCTACTTCCGCCGCCGTTAGCGGCGGTTCCGATGAGTTCGCAGGGGAATAAGCAGTTTTGGAAGGCGGGTGATTATGAGGGTGCTCCTTGTGCTAAGTGGGATAATAATACAGGTTTTATTTTCTTCTGGGTTTGATTTAATTTTTGTTTTTTTTTCAGTTGGTTTGTTTTTAGGTTTTTTGTTTCTTGGTGTTGTGTGATTTTTGTTGATATTTAAGTTAATGTGTGTGAAATTCGTTGCTTGAAGATTTAGAATGTTTTTAATTGAAAGTTGATCTAGGGTTCTTTAAGTTCTTTACCGAAATTGATCAATTTATCCCCAATTCGTTCATTTTTAGTTGTAATTTATGGGTTGTTGGTTATTGATTCTCTATGCAAGGTTCTTTCTTTCTGCATTATTTGGTGTTTTAATCTGATAATTAGTGTTTCTTTAAGGCTAATTAGTGTAGAATTAAGATTTTGTCAACAATTGTTGTGTTCTTGGTAAGTACCTGTTTCTGGTGGTGCTTCTTGCGCCTTTATTGCTGATTGTTGCTGCTATAGTTGTTATATTAGTTGCTTCGCGTTCCTTCTTTTCTCTAATGTTGTTGGTGATAAATCTAAAATGGGTTCATTTCTTGGTTAAGCAGGCTTTTTGTTTGAGTGTTTGGTTAATCAAAATTATATTTCCCTCAAAAGGCCATATATATATATATATATATATATATATATATATATATATATATATATATATATATATATATATATATTATAAACCAACACTACTACTAATAGATAATGATGATGCATATGTTCATTATTGTTTCTCAAGTATTTTCGTCTTTACTTAGTACTTCGTAGTTCCTATTATTCCATATGTGTGTGTTTATGTTTGTGTTTGTGTTTTTTTTGTTGGAATGTGACAAAGATTAATTAATTTTTGGTTGTGTATAATTCTGTGTGTGTTTGATTTTTTGGTAAGCCTTAATCTTAGCAGTAATCTCATTTGGGGTACTATCCTAGAACAGATTTCTCAAAGCTGCTAGTATCCCCTCCTTTCAAAGTATATGCATTTGTTTGATTCTCTGAGCTTCCACATGATCTTATAAAGCTGATTTCGAAGTATATACATTTGTTTGATCTCTGTTATTTTCGAGATAAAGCTGCTGGTATCCCCTCCTTTCGTCGTTCCTATTGTCTTTTTAAGCTTAAATGAATTATTGGGTTATATGTGTGAAATTTTAATTTGATTCTACTTTGGATGATTGTTGGTATTTTATTGTGTTGCTTTCATTTTTTTGTTCAGATTTATAGTTCAATAAGCCAAAGAAGAAAAGGATGCGCAAGCCCAGAATGCATTGCCTAATGGAGATGTGAAGGTTAAGGGTGAGCTATAGGTTCTGATATCCGAGAAAAATCAGATTTTATTGACAGTTCTTACAATATGTGTAACTTCAAGGTGTGTCTACGAGTATTATAGTCACTAAACTGTTAGTATAAGTGGCTATTTATACGGTGTGTGGAGGTTTTTGTAACCTAATAGTCTCATGTCTCTCAACTTATCTGTTATTTAACATATGAATATGCGATTACCTATATGTTATATATCTTTTGGTGTCAAATTGTCAATAATGCTATTAAATCTTAAAATATGCTCTTTAGTGCATAATGGCTTATTTGTTTGGACTTGTCAATGTAATTATGAATGCCATCTGTAAGCCTGAAACAAGATGAAGAATTATCAGTGCACTTGGTTATTCTCATGATTTATACACAAGATGAGACGGTCTTGTGAGAACCTTTGATTTTTGATGTCTTGTTGGTTTGCTGATGTTGCTGCTGTTGTCGTACTTAGTTGTAACAAGCTTTAGGTCTGTTGATACTCATAAACTGCAGCTGCTTTGTAATCATAAGATAAGCATGTGATGTCTGGCAAGTTGGAATACCTTGTTTTCAAAGATGCTTTTAATCTGTTATGATTTAATCACATGTGCTCACTCATTATTGTATATGTCGATGTTCTTCCACAGGAGTGCTTTTCTCTTGTATGCCACCATAAACTGAATCAAATTTCTTATTCTTTCAAAAATGGAGGAAAGTGAGGCTTTAACTGTACCTGATGGGGAGTTGATTGGAATTAAGTTTGGCCTTGCAAGCGATCATGAAATTGTAAGTAGGCAACTCAATTTTTCTGTCACATGCTTTATGTGTGTCATGATATACAATGTTGCTAGTTAGTTTGGTCGGTTTGTATACTTCGTATTTTTTTATCAATAAATCTTGTATTGATTTTCATTGTTGCATGGTGGTTTTATAAAGTACTATCGTTGCTCTGTATTAGCTTCTTAGTTTGGGCATATCCTGCTGTCTAGCTTGATTTAGGTTGTGATTTGTAAAATGGAAATCCTTTTTTTTTTGTTTCCAGCTGAAATTAAGCCTCTACAAAAGCAAAGGTACACCGTAGTGATGAAAAATAATCGGTGGAAGTCTTTTGTTTTGAAGCATAAAGAGTGTAACATGTGATGAGGATCTCAAAGGCTGATGAAGGCAGGCCATTTCCTATTTCTATAGAAATTTGTAGTGAATTAATTGTTGAATTTTGAATGAAGGTGGGAGAATTACATAGGGGTTATATGAGGTGGCAAATTGGTTGTTCAGATTGAATTGGGTTAGGATAATCTGGTAATGAGTTGCTTGGCTGACTTACACTGAGTTTTGGGTATAATTTTTTGTGTGATAGTAGTTTAAAAACTTCTCATGCCTTAGCACCAAACATTTGGAAGCAAATTAATGTTTCGCCTTGAAAAAGATTGTTATTTTGTCACAAGCCACTTACTGAAGTTGGTTGTGACTTGCATGCAGAGTTAAATCAGAGAATTACTAGCGAGGTTGGATTTCTTGTAGCTAGAAATTTTCTTGTTTAAATGTTATCTTGAAGCAGGTATTGTCTTGAAATTGATTTAGTTACTTAGTTCCTACATCAGTTATTGGCTGCATGAAGTGTAGTAAACTTTATGTGTCATTGTGTCATGGATGAAGAATATGATCACTACTCATCAGGAAAGAAACCAGGTTCATACAGTTAAGTAGTGATAGGTCATATACTGCATTAAGTTGAGCGTTGTGATTTTTTGTTAGAAACCTGCTGGTTCTGAATGAATGGATGGATTCATTTGAATATGATCAGTTTATAAAGTGTCCTTGTTAGGATTCCCTTTGATATTTTTTTTTTGAAAGAATGAATTGTTTAAAAGAGTATCATGGGGGGTAATTTTAGAAATGCACTCAGCTAACTCTCCCTCCCTTTACCTATTGATTTCAATTTGGCTCATCTTGTACATAGTTATAAGCTCGAGTTGTGACCTTAATTATGTATGAAACCCAACCTTTGCAGTAGACCCTGATCAGTTCCCTCTTCATGAATTTTTAACCTATGAGGGTAAAAGTCAAATGTTGAGAAGTGAGGAAGCGATACAGTGCTGCAATGTCTTGTTTGAGTTAACTTCCCTTGCTCAATACATATTATGTTGCTCCATGAAACTAAGTATTTGTCATATTATCGCATTTTAGATGCTCAAGACATTATGGTGCTTCCTTCAATAACTACTTTGAACACCCAGCTTTATTACTCATGGACTTTCGACCTCTTTATCAATTTAATAATAACACTCTCTGTTACACCTTACATCGCATCGCGTCCCTATCCTCTGAAATTTATAATGGCTATAATTGTCCTTTTTTGTTAGTGCTGCCTCATTTTCCAATCTGAAGAACCTGACTTGCATTAACCTAAACATTGTTCGTTAGTTTGTTTTAGGAATAGTTGTGTAGCCTCAATGGTTTTTTTTGTACTATAGAGTTTTGTAAAATTTAGACATTTTGCAGAGACCTTAGAACTAGTAGTCCTCTGGCTTTGGAAACAGTTGTTTGGAGTTAAGTGGCACTGGATCCTATCCCTAATAACTAGCAGTCCTCTGGATTTGGAAACAGTTGTTTGGAATTAAGTGGCAGTCCTCTGGCTTTGGAAACCTTAGAGCTAGCAGTCGTTATATGGGGGTGATCAGGGGGTTTAGGAATGCGAAATATTGAGTTAAGTACTGGGAAAGGATTTATTCAACACTTTATAGCCCTTCGGTAAATTTTGATTTTGAAGCCTGGAGAAAATTTGTCATAGAAACACTGAAATCTTCAATTCAGATTTTCTTGATAAGATGATGTTCTAGTACCTTCACCAATTGCATTTGATAACAAGAAAAAGCTCAGTCATTTGTCAAGTGGTTATGAAGACAAAATTGTGTATATCTCACTTCTTTTCTTGTCTAGTTTTTTCATCATAAAGTAACAGTAGTCAGTAGCTTGGTTTCCATTCATATACAATGTTATTAACACAGTCGAAATTTAACAGCAATAAGGGTGCTTCAAGGATCCTGAAAACGGAAAACAAGTCAAGGTACTGGCACAATTTGGCACTGCAGAATATCTAATTGAATAAGAGTATTAGAGATCCATAGAGGTACTAGTTATACTCCCTCTAACCTCTTATAAATCTGTTTGTTAGCTTTGGTAGACCAATATCTAATATCTTTCTTTAAATTTGAAAGTTGATACTTTGTCCATTTGTCCCTTTGCTGAGCTGCTTCTCAGTTCCCTCTTATGGGTTGCTGCTCTTGGTTGCTGCAGGTTGATGTTGCTGCTCTTGGTTGCACTGATACTGTTGCTTTAGGATGTTGTGGCTCACTCGATGTCAATTCCTTCAAACATAGTTGTTGCTGCTATTACTATGCTCTTGGGCTGCTGTTTTTTCGTATTCCATTTTGTTCTAGGATTTTTAATCATTAGCTTTTTAAAATTTACAAGATTATAAGAATTTTTTGAGATGTAAATTAAAAATTTGGTGTGCCATGTTTTGACAATATGTTTGTGCCTTTGTGTCATGAAAACCAATATTTGGGATTTTGTTGTATGTTAATTATTATAAATGATGATTTAGGATGTGAATGGAAAAAATAAAAGGGGTATTTGTAACAAGCACCTATTGTGCCTGTTACAAATACCCCTAATATTTTGATTCTTCAAGCCATTATTTGTAACGGACAGTCAAAGTGTTCGTTACAAATACCAGGCTATTTGTAACGGGCAGTCAAACTGTCCGTTACAAATAGCTTGGTATTTGTAACGGGCAGTCAAAGTGTCCGTTACAAATACCAGGCTATTTGTAACGGGCAGTCAAAGTGTCCGTTACAAATACCTGACTATTTGTAACGGGCAGTCAAAGTGTCCGTTATTATTTGTAACGGGCACTTTGACTGTCCATTACAAATAAGTGGTTATTCGTAACGGCCGTATTCGTAACGCACGTTACCCGTTACCCGTTACAAATACCTGTTTTTGCCCGTTACGGATAGGCTTTTTTCCACTAGTGCGCGCAATTACATATATTGAGTATTAAATCTTTGATAATCCACAATTTTAATTTAATTAGGAGGGAGAATAATTTAATTATGGGTCAATTATTATATTAAATGTGATTTAAAAATATAGAATCATTAAAAGTTGTTTAATTTGCTCCATATTAGCCCTAATTTGATTCAAAAGTTGCCCTATAAAATTCGAAAAATTTCGAACCCCCCCACACCATTTTTCGAAAATTTCGAAATCATGAACCCTAATTTATGAAATTTTGTGTTTTGATTTTGATATAATTCGATATTATGTGTTTAAAGAATTTAATCTATTTGATTTCATGTTAAACTGTAAATTTTTCATGATCAAATTATTAAATTTAAAAGTTAAATTGAATTGGGGATTAAATTCATGAAGAACCCTAATTTTGAAATTGAATATGATTTAATTTTAAAATTAGAAGGACCACATTAATTTAATTTTAATAAAATGTTTTGTTTTAAATTAAAAATCAAAAAAAAAATATTTTATGGTGCGGCAGCCGCGACTGGGTGGCGCAGCCACGGCGACTGCCGCACCGGTGACAGGGTAAAGTCGTATCCCCTAATAAAAAATAATTACCTAAATCACTAATTAAGGTAGATAGGGAAGTAGGGTCGAACTCCACAGGGAAACAAGTCTTTTTAGTTCTAATTAATTATTATATTCTAAATTATCCAACTAACCAATGTTTTTAGTGTGAATTCTATACTACGAAGAATGAGTCTAAGGAGAAAAGAAACAATAATAAGAAAGCCTAGGGTCATAGGTTCACCAATAATTAATATTCCGGGATAGAACGAAGTAATTAATAATTAACAATGCATAGATAACATGATTAACAGGCTCTCGCAATTTATTAACCAACATAGATCTAACAGGCTCTCGCAATTTATTAGACCTAAGTTCCTATTAAAAATAGCCTTTAATATTAAATCAACATCTGCTCGATTCATCAATTCAATATTGCTAAACATTCACAATCAAATTACATCTGCTCGATTCATAATCTAATTGCAAAGAATTAAAACAATTCAATAGAAAATTATCATGCAATATCAACAATCAATAATAGCAAACTATCCCTTCATATTAATTATGGATCCCCATAAACCCTAGAATTAAACTACTCACTAATCATCATAATTAAACCAATCAAATAAATAAATAAGAACATAATCAAGAAAACAATTAAAATAGCTGAAATTAAAAGGGAAGAAATTGTACCAAACTAAATCTGGAATTAATGAAGGAATTAAGAACAAGAGTTTAGCGAGAATTTAAGAGAGAGAAAAATACTAAGTAGAGAGAGAAAGTCTAAGAGAAAAGAGATCCGTAAATAATCCGTACAAAACGTATATATACTTCCCCTAAAACACGAATTAAACTAAGCTTAATCAGACTCTAGAAAAACACGCGCCCGATCGGGCCCGCCTTTTTTACAACGCCCACTCTAATGTGCCGCGCCCGATCGAGGCTACGCTTACCCGATCGGGCGCGCCTTTCCTTCATGGCACTCATGCGCGCAGCCGCCCGATCGGGCGTATGCTTGCCCGATCGGGCCCGGTCTTCTTCTTCAAGGCTTGGACTTCGATTGGGCTAGATTTCTCAGCCCAATCCATATTTCCTCTCGGGTCTCGAATACATGGTCCAATTGCCTCGTGATCCAAATAACCGAGCCCTTAGTCACCGGCTCTCACCGATCTTGGGCTCCAAAAGTGGTCGTGTCCTTCTAGCTTCCGTAGTCGATCCAATAAGGCCCGGGAAAATGCTCCAAGAGTGCAATTTCCTGTAAAATATAACTAAAACTACGAAAACACTAGAACACACAAATTAGTAATAAAAGTGGCCCGAAAGAGCCAAAAACACTACTAATAATGACCACGGGACGGGGGTAAAACACTATATAAAATAGACATATCAACCGGCAGTAGTCCAGGAGGGAGGGTGGGCTGGGCACGGGTCGGACAGGGGCAGCGCAGCAGTGCACCACCTTGTTGCGTGTGCTGCTGCTGCTGTCCTTGCGTCGCTGCAGGGCAGCGTACACCGCAAGGTGTACAGCCACCGTGGCCGGCTTCGGCTGGCCACACCACGGTGGCTGACGCGATTTTTTAAAAAAAAACAAATTTTTTTATTTTGGATAAAAATCAGTTTTCAAAATTTAAAATTAAGGGTTCGTTTGGCATTGTTGTGGTTTTCTGTTTTTTGGTTTTTTGTTTTTTAAAAGTATAGGATATATCTCCCATAATGAATCAAAAATTATTTAAACATATTAAAATTATAATAATTTTGAAAACTAACAACAGAAAAGTGGAAACACTTTTTTCTTGTTTCTAGTTTTTGGTTTTCAAAAAAAAGGAAACTGAAAACCAAAAATGATACCAAACAAGCCCTAAAACATAAGTTTTAATTTTGAAAAAGATAATTAACAAAGTTAAAGTTGTTAATTTTGTTAAGATAGGATAATTATGGAGCAAAGAATTCTATTTGGATAATAATTGATTAAATAATATGATTATCCCATAATTATTTTAGGGTATTAATTGATTTAAAATATGTGATTGGCAAGTAATTAGGATAGAATTTCCTAAAAGTTAGGATAATCATGGAAAATAAATATGATTTATCTTCCATAATTAAGATAAGATTTGATTCTATCTCATACCTAAATTAAAATATATGATATTTTATAATTGGTATGAATAATATATGATATTATCTAATTACAGTAATTGATTAAAATATGAGATATTTAGGAGCCATGTTTCCTTAATTGTGAACATTCGATGTTGTAATTTAGGAAAGCATGATGAGTGATTTATTATATGGCATTTTATAATATATGATGTTATTTATTGCTATATAGACTAGTATGGCCCATAGATTCTAAATACGATCTGCGCATCGTTTCACATTTTTGTAATCTAAATACGGTCTGTGTACCGTTAAGTATTTTTGCAATTTATTTTATTTTATTTAAGTAGTAGATAGAATAGAATAGTATTACAGGTTGCAGTTAATCCAAGAATCGATGGAGTGGAGGCCCAAAGGAGCAAGATGGATGAGACCCATGAAGGTTCAAGTTGGAGCTTTTGTTTTATTAGTTTTCTTAGTATTAAGGGGCCATACTATGTCATGTTTTATTTATGCATTAGTAGATTATGCATGTTAGATTTTATTTATGTTGTTTGATGATGCGCTAGAGTTCACTAAAAAATCACAACATAATGAATCTAGGTCCTAGTAATATTGAGGTAGCTTTTCCAATTAAAAACCTTATGAAACCTTCGATATTTATGATAGGTCATGCCTCAGCTGGGTGTCATATTATATCTTAGGGGAGTGGGGGTAAATCACGTTTTAGAGTTTTAATTGGTTATACTCAACAAGGTTACCTAAAGCGTTTAGAACCTTGAAGCTAAGGGTAATAATTAAACGTGTGATGGATAATTATTCAACCAAGAATTACAAAGAGTTGTAATCAGTAAAGAGTTTACTAACCTTGAAAATGCAATACCTGATGGTAGGGCCTCAGTCCGTTCAATTATTGCACAAATAAAGATCTTGGAATCATTCTATTCAATAGGGATAAATTAAATTGAATGAATGCTTTAAAGTTACCAGTTTTAAAATCGCTTAGGGTAATTTAAATTTATTAAACATAATTATAGAATTTTGCCTCGTTTGTTTTTGTTTGTAGATGAATAACTTATACGACAACACTGTTTTAACAATGAAACTTAACTTAAGGATGAATCTCATAAACTTCGGGGAATGGGAAAATGAGTTGAGAAAAGTTCTCACAAGCCATGGGCTTGAATCTCGTTTATATATTTCTGTTGAGAGCAAGTATATTGAAAAATATGAAGCTGAAAGGCATGCTGAAATTGTTTCAGATGCAGAGAAAATCAGAGGGCTCATTTTAGAATGTATTCCAATTTGTTGGAAAAGAAGATTCAGGCACTATGAGCTAACCAACTTGTACAAATGTCTTCGTGCTATCTGTCGAGGTGGCATTGGGGCATTAGGAAGTGGAGGTTTCAAAGATCATAATGTAAGAGAGTTCGTTAACTCGATCCCTCATATTTACTATTCCTGAACTGACAGCATTAGGTATAAGGCTTACAAAGTTCATTGTAAAATAATGGCTAAGAGACTCATTCCTGGTCAGTCAGTAAGGGCCCATGTCAGGGAACTGATTGAAATGTTCAATCAGATGGATGTCCTTGGGAAGCCGATCGATGATGACTCTACACATGATATTATCTTGTTCTCACTTTATGATGGTTTTGACATTGTCAAGCTCACTCATAATGATGAGGGATCGTCGGTGACATTGATCAACCTTTTACTTAACCATGCTGAGGAGTTCCTGAAAAGGAGAGGAAGCGAATGCTTCTTTTGCGGTAGTTGGCCATGCCATACACCAGGGTGTCCCCATTACACACCAGTGAAAACAGAAGGTAAAGAGTTACTTGATGTTTTTGTTGTAGAAATTAACGTTACTTCATCTTCCACTTAGGTATTTGATACCGGCTGTGGTGCTCACATTGTTAATAACGTGCAGGGCTTGAGAGAAAGTAAGAAGTTAGAAAAAGGGGAAGTAACGCTTCGAGTAGGATATGGAGCAAAAGTTGTTGCACTTTTTATTAGAAGTTATCACTTAAGACTTCCCTCTGGACTTATTTTGGTGCTTAATAACTGTTATTATGTACCAACAATTACTAAAAACATTATTTCAGTTCCTGTTTTAGATTCTAAAGGATTTTCATTTGAAATAAGTGACAAGTGTTGTTTTATTTCGAAGGAAAATATGTTATATGCTAACGCAAAGTTAATTAATGGTTTGTATCACTAGTAGAAAAATTGCTATTTGTAACGCCCTATTAGTAACTGACATTAATTATGTTAGTTACAATAAGAGTATTAGTAGCTGACATAGATAGTTGATAGGGATTTAGATAGGTCGTTGGGACTACTAACCCTAACCAAATTAACAATTTATAATACCTTAACTTACACTAAACTAGTTAGTGGCAAGTAAAGGGTCGAACCCAAAAGGACTAAGTGTATCAATTTGTGCTAATTAGACTACTAGGAAAGCTTGTGAGATAAAGAGAGGTTCAACTAAACACAACTAAGAACAAATAACTAAAACTAGGGAAAGTGGAATCCAACTTCATCAATACATTCAATAACATCATACAATTAGATGAAAATGACCTTGATTAGGAACAATCAACATATTTAACTCACTCTCGCACAATTAAGCATGTTAATTATCCTACTAAACTAATTCACTCTCGTGCAACTAGCCTAAGAGAGAGAAAATATATGCTAAACATTCACATAATGAAGAAAGACATGGAAAACAAGGTAAAATAAGAATAAAAACAAGATTAAATAAATAAATTAATTAATCTACTCAAATCAACAAACAAAAATCAAAAACTAAGGATTTAAGCAAAGAAATAAAGATGAGAGAAAGTTAGAAAATGCTCATTGAATAGATGAGAAGAAGTTTTACAAAGTTGCTTCTTCAACCTCTCAAAAACTCCATGGAAATCCAAGCTTTCTCTCTCTACACTACTCCTAAACTAACCCTAAGAGAGAGAAAATATATGCTAAACTAATCTAATCTATCTAAAAATTAAAAAATTGATTGAAAAGTTATTGAAAATAACCTAAAGAGGGTATTTATAATACAAGCTAAAATAATATAAAAGAAATTATAAAGAAATAAAACTAACTAAAACAATTAAAATACTAAACTAAAAACCAAAAAAACAAAACTAAAAATAAAATAAAATAAAAAGGAAAAAGAAAAACCCAAAACCCACAAAATTCCCACCCAAACCACGAAATCCCCACCACACTACCTTAACACTTCACTTTCAAATTTGCTGCTCCAATTAAAACACCCATTCACGCATCATCATCATTGTTCATACTCCATCATCATCAGCAATCATCACTTTGCAGTCGTCCGATTTTCATTAAAAATCACGCGCGAAGCTCTTGAAAAGGTTCGATCGAACCATTGGTTGGTGCGGCCGAACTACGGGGTTGGTTCGATCGAACCATGGGTGTGTTCGACCACACCTCTTCAAATTACAAAACCTCAAAAGTTTCTAACTTGAACTTCGACCGAACTTCTTTGGTTTGCTTGAACTTGATTGATTTTCATTTGCTCTGAATTGCGGATGTTGCTTGGGCGATTTGGGGTTGCAATTGGTGGTCGATTGTGGGTGAAGGGCTGGTGGTTGTTTGGTGATGTTGGCTGCAGTTTATGGGAGCAGGGGATTGGAGGTGGTGCGAGTAGGGTGAGGTGGCGAATTGGTTGCGGTGGTTTGCGCGTGAGTCAGGTGGTGCGAATAGGGGGTGTGAAATGGTGGTAGATTGAAGGTGTGGATTTGATGTTGCGGGTCAGTGAGAAGAGGATAGGGAAATCAGGGGAGTTGCGGGTTTAGGTGGTGGTTCGCAAGTGGTTGCGTGAGGTGGTTGTTATAGGCGTTGTTGTGGTTGTGATAGGTGGTGAGTGAAGGTGAGATTGGGGGTGGTTTGGTGACTGTGGAGGCTGTTGGTGTTGGGTGGATGTGGTTAGGATGGTGGTGCGCTGGTGAATATGTGGTGAAGGTGGCTGCATTGGTGGAGCTGGTGGTTTGGGTGGCTGAAGGTGTTGGTGTGCGGCTGTTGTGGTTGAGTGTGGTGAAGGTTGTAGGTGGAGCTGGTAGCTGGTGAGTGGTGATTTTGGTGGTAGGTTGCTGCCAGGGGAGTTGGTGTTGGGTGGCAATTGAAAAGCCTTGGCTTGGACCTTGAACTCGAGCCTACACACAAACAAACCCAAGGGTGAAACCGAGACAAATAAAATAAAATAAAATAAAGATAAAATAAAATAAAAATAACTTTAAAATAAAATCAAAAGAAATTAAATAAAATAAAGAAAACAAACATGAAAATAAAATAAAATAAGAAAATGAGAGAAACTAGAAACTTATTAAATAACAAGAACTAAAAACTTAAAATATAAACATAGAAAATAAGATAATTTAAATAAATTAAGAAAATAAGCTAAAAACTATTAAAAAACTACTAAAATACTCAAAATAAAGATAAACGACGCGAATAAGCAAATAAAAGAAATAAGGATAAAAAGGGTTAAATTATTGGAAAAATAAGTCGGAAAACGACTCAATAAACACCCTAAAAGTGATATAAAAGTCACTTATCAAACTCCCCCAAGCTAAATTTTTGCTCGTCCTCGAGCAAATTAACATGAAACACGAGAGAAGGAGAATGATTTATACAAGCAAAGCTAGAACACTAAAGGAGACAAGAATGTACACTAACTCGCTTTCATAGGAATCACGGTCAATTTTAGCAACTAAAGACAAGCCCTTTAAACCCCTAGATCTCCCTAGAGGACGAGTGTGCTCTGGTGAGGGTATCCTAAGAGTTTAACCCACAACTCTAAACAAAAACCAAGGCAAGGCAATAAAAAGAAAAGAAAAAGAAACATAAAAAGAGAAAGAAAACACAAAGTTCATATTTGGACAAGAGATAGGAACAAGCACCAATGAATGCAAACCTTTCTAAATAGACAAATGTATGCACGTTCCAAGATGTCAATGGTTGATTGAAACATAACATACACTAAGCATAGAGAACTAATGGGGACACAATCCACCCTAGCCCCAACCAATCGGGCCGTGTTCTCTCCACTAGCTTCTAATCAACCCTCAAGCTAGCTCCTCATGATTCCACGAAGGAACCGGAAACAGATAAAGAAATGAAAAACTTTGAGAAGGTAATCCCGACATCTCAACTATGCATACTCTCTCCATAGGTTTGAAGTCTATCTCCCTCCACCGTTCTTTGACCCAACCCCACTAAAGTCTAAGGGTCTTTTATTGGGTTGTAACGTAAGGCTAAGGGTTAAGGTGGGGTAAAAATTTGAAAATTTTGGTGATATTTCCTAAGTGAAGCAAAAGAGTGGCCTACTCTCAAAAACAAACTCAAGAAGTCACAAAATACCAAACAAATATACCGATAATGCCATCTCCCCCAAGCTTATTCAACACTAACACAATATATACCAAAAACGAAGTAACGCTCCCCCCCCCCCCAAGCTTGAACGAGGCATTGTCCTCAATGCTTAAACTAGGGAAGAAAACGAAACCAAACTAAAATATTTTTGTGTTTTTTGTTTCTTTTTCAATTTTTTTTTTTAGCTCTTATTTGATGTCCTTGCTTTTTTTTTATCCATGGACGGCTTTTTCTTGAAACTTCATTTGATTTTCTTGAATTGCATCTTTCTTCTCAAACTTTTTTGCATTTTCTTTTCAAGCTCAATTTTCAATACCTTACTTAAACCAATTCACAAAGTTTTCTTGCTCATGATCAACACTCTCAAGACTCAAACCTCACATGCCAATGCTTCACTAACTAAAAGGGTTGGTAAACATGGGCCATTGGGTTTGTAATGTGGTTAAGATAAGAAAGGGAAAATTTAGGCTCAAATTGGTTATCAAGTAGGTCGATGCAAAATAGAAAATCAATTTGTAACAAAATAAAAAGAAGATAAAGAAAAATGAGAAAAGGTGCCCTTTTCCTCCCCTAGTGTGGCTCGGTCACGATCTTGGGAGCTAGAGGTCAAAACAAGGATTAAGACATGCATAGTCAAGGATCCTAAATAGCCGCTCAACAAGGTGATGAAGGCTAGAACAAATGAAGCTCACAAGGGATTATAACCAAACAAATACCAACCAAGGGTTTCAAATCCACTATAGAGAGCAACTCCATCTTACCACATTCCGTGAACTAAGGCTTCATGGACCCCTAAAAGTTCTTAACCCGACTACCTTAGCATATAGTATCCTAGAGTCAACCAATAACACTCTCAAACCGTGCATACATTTACCACTTAGGAAGAAAAACATTCAAGGATTCAAGTCCCAAAACAAAATGTCCAAAATAAGAACAAATAAAACACATTTTGCCAAAATTACCTTGAAAGTAAACAAAAATCTTTTTGGATTTTTCAAAATAAAAGAAAAGACATGGAAATGCATATACTCAAGTGCATGGCATAAATGAATCAACATCCCTCCAAACATGATAAAATACCCTCCCCCAAGCTTGAATGAGACAATATACTCAAACATAAACCAAATAATCCATGGGAGGGGAAAAGAAAGAAATCAATCCAACAAACCAACACACGTCCAACGAGTCACCAAACATTAGAGAAAGAGCTAAGAATGATATTACCGGATATAGGTGGGTGTAAATACCCTCAAATGACCCAATTTAACCTTTCAAAGTCGATTTCCTCTTGAATTGAATCTCGATTTCCATATGCTAGCAAAAATAGGAGTCAAACTTCCTTGTTTCTTGATCCAAACCAATGCATAAGTGTATATCAAGTTATGTACCTAGCAAAAGGCACACAAACATTTCCATGAGAGAAAATCTAATCTAAAAAGAAAAGAAAATGAAAGCAATAAAAACCTCGGGTTACTTCCCGAGAAAGGCTTGTTTAACGTCCAAGCGAGACCGCTCTAGTAAATAATATTGCAACGAACGCAAGAGCTTATCAAATGCACTACTACACATTTCATATGATAACAAGTAGGCAAATGACCGGAGGAGGACGTGCAACAAGATTATTGCACGTAAATGAGGAGGAAGATGCCAAAAGAAAGAAGAAAAATCAAAAGAAAAATCAAGAAAATAAGAAGAGAAAGAAGAAGGGAAATAAGGTAAAGATTAAAAAGGCAAAACCTCCTCAAAATCTTTTTGGGTGGCATAATCACCCATTTCCTCAATAACAGGAGGATGAAAAGGAAAAGTCTCATCAAACAAGAGAGGGTCCTCAATAGGCTCTTTGACAAAAGAAGGGAGGAACATGGGATAGTAGGAGATGTGGTCAAATTTACTTGAGAAAGGGACATGAGGAAGGGGAGGAGAAACAATGGTCTCACAAAGCCTCACATCACCAATGAGGGCATGAAAATCAATCATAGAATTCTCAAAAGAACACTCATGACTCAAATATCCCTCAAACAAAAACTTTCCAATAGAAACAACCTCATCCTCCTCTCTATCACAACGATGAACAACAACCCCCTCAAGATCCTCAAAGCCCAGAGTCTCTAAACCATGCATGAAAGGATAAAGGTTACTCTCAAACTCATCCCTTTTCCTGAAGCATTGCCAATGAACTCTCTCAAAAGGCTATAGTGATTTGTTACACCTTCAATGAACTTACTAGCCATAACCTCAAATGAGTCCAAAGATTCATGGATAGAAGGGTCACAAACATGCAAGGTAGACTCATCAAGATGGGGAAGGGGGTTGGAAACCTCAAATTGACATTTTCTTCATTCATAACTCTTCCACCATCACTCAAGGGACTCTCAATCTCTCTTGATTGCTCAAACTCATCATCATCATCCTCATGAACACCCTCATTCGAACATGAAGATGGCTCACTCACATCCTCACTATGGGAAGCTCTCAAAGGGGGTGAATAAGGGGAAGGATGGCAATCAAGCTCAAATGGGGAATGAAAAGGATCAAAATCCTCAAAAATCCTCTCATCACAAGAAAATATCCCCTCACCTTCACACCCTTTCCCTACATCATCCTCAACAACACTCTCACACTCCAAGTGAGGTGCCTCAAGTCCATCTAAATCAAACATAGCACTCATCACTTGGGCAAGCCTCAGTTCTTTTAATTTTTGTTCCTCTTGAAGCTCTTGGAGTTGTTGGGTGAGATATTGCATTTGAGAGAGAATTTGGGCATCAATGTTATTGGGTTGAGGTTCATGATCAAAGTCAGATTGCACATCATAAAAATTAGCACAAACCTCATCAAAATGAGCATAAGGGGGAAAGGTGTCAATTTGCATACTTGGATTATCACAAGGCACATAAGAAGTATCAAGAGAATTCATGCAAAAATTAAAAGAATCTTGGCATTGAGAATCAAAGCAAGAAACATGAGATTCTCTATCAAAAGAATCCCTAGCAAACCATGTGAAGAAATCCCAAGCATCATGCATGGACAAATAACAAAATCTACCATTATTCATGTCCTCAACCATTCCCCTAGTATACTCATTCATGCCCCAATAAGCTATACCACAAGTATCACTAAGAGAACACCCATGGTAACTAAGAAAACCATCTAATCTTTCAAAGTAAGCATAGAAGGGCTAACCATCAAATTGAGGAAAAGATAAGCATGCCATTTTTATACAATAAAAAAACGAACAAAAATCAAATAACATACAAGAACCTAGCAAATCTAATCAACACAAACTAATGAACGCCTTAGTCCCCAGCAACGGCGCCAAAATTTGATAGGGATTTAGATAGGTTGTTGGGACTACTAACCCTAACCAAATTAACAATTTATAATACCTAAACTTACACTAAACTAGTTAGTGGCAAGTAAAGGGTCGAACCCAAAAGGACTAAGTGTATCAATTTGTGCTAATTAGACTACTAGGAAAGCTTGTGAGATAGAGAGAGGTTCAACTAAACACAACTAAGAACAAATAACTAAAACTAGGGAAAGTGGAATCCAACTACATCAATACATTCAATAACATCATACAATTAGATGAAAATGACCTTGATTAGGAACAATCAACATATTTAACTCACTCTCGCACAATTAAGCATGTTAATTATCCTACTAAACTAATTCACTCTCGTGCAACTAGCCTAGCAAAGGTATGGAAGAAATTAGGGCTCTCAACCAACTCACTCTCGCACAGTCGATTGAAAGCACAATTAAGAACATAGAATCAATTAGCTAGAAAGATTCTAATCCATAAAAGCATCATCCACACACAATAATCAAGAAACAATTCCATACTAATCACAATCAATCATTCGATTTATTAACATAACCTTCATCCATTTTCCTAGAACAAAACCTAAGCTAACATAATGAAGAAAGACATGGAAAACAAGGTAAAATAAGAATAAAAACAAGATTAAATAAATAAATTAATTAATCTACTCAAATCAACAAACAAAAATCAAAAACTAAGGATTTAAGCAAAGAAATAAAGATGAGAGAAAGTTAGAAAATGCTCATTGAATAGATGAGAAGAAGTTTTACAAAGTTGCTTCTTCAACCTCTCAAAAACTCCATGGAAATCCAAGCTTTCTCTCTCTACACTACTCCTAAACTAACCCTAAGAGAGAGAAAATATATGCTAAACTAATCTAATCTATCTAAAAATTAAAAAATTGATTGAAAAGTTATTGAAAATAACCTAAAGAGGGTATTTATAATACAAGCTAAAATAATATAAAAGAAATTAAAAAGAAATAAAACTAACTAAAACAATTAAAATACTAAACTAAAAACCAAAAAAAACAAAACTAAAAATAAAATAAAATAAAAAGGAAAAAGAAAAACCCTAAACCCACAAAATTCCCACCCAAACCACGAAATCCTCACCACACTACCTTAACACTTCACTTTCGAATTTGCTGCTCTAATTAAAACACCCATTCACGCATCATCATCACTGTTCATACTCCATCATCATCAGCAATCATCACTTTGCAGCCGTCTGATTTTCATTAAAAATCACGCGCGAAGCTCTTGAAAAGGTTCGGTCGAACCATTGGTTGGTGCGGCCGAACTACGGGGTTGGTTCGGTCGAACCATGGGTGTGTTTGACCACACCTCTTCAAATTACAAAACCTCAAAAGTTTCTGACTTGAACTTCGACCGAACTCCTTTGGTTTGCTCGAACTTGATTGATTTTCATTTGCTCTGAATTGTGGATGTTGCTTGGGCGATTTGGGGTTGCAATTGGTGGCCGATTGTGGGTGAAGGGCTGGTGGTTGTTTGGTGATGTTGGTTGCGGTTTATGGGAGCAGGGGATTGGAGGTGGTGCGAGTAGGGTGAGGTGGCGAATTGGTTGCGGTGGTTTGCGCGTGAGTCAGATGGTGCGAATAGGGGGTGTGAAATGGTGGTAGATTGAAGGTGTGGATTTGATGTTGCGGGTCAGTGAGAAGAGGAGAGGGAAATTAGGGGAGTTGCGTGGTTCAGGTGGTGGTTCGCAAGTGGTTTTAGTGAGGTGGTTGTTATGGACGTTGTTGTGGCTGTGATAGGTGGTGAGTGAAGGTGAGATTAGTGGTGGTTTGGTGACTGTGGAGGCTGTTGGTGTTGGGTGGATGTGGTTGGGATGGTGGTGCGCTGGTGAATGTGTGGTGAAGGGGGCTGCATTGGTGGAGCTGGTGGTTTGGGTGGCTGAAGGTGGTGGTGTGCGGCTGTTGTGGTTGAGTGTGGTGGAGGTTGTAGGTGGAGCTGGTGGCTGGTGAGTGGTGATTTTTGTGGTAGGTTGCTGGCAAGGGAGTTAGTCTTGGGTGGCAATTGAAAAGCCTCGGCTTGGACCTTGAACTCGAGCCTACACACAAACAAACCCGAGGGTGAAACCGAGACAAATAAAATAAAATAAAAATAACTTTAAAATAAAATCAAAAGAAATTAAATAAAATAAAGAAAACAAACATGAAAATAAAATAAAATAAGAAAATGAGAGAAACTAGGAACTTATTAAATAACAAGAACTAAAAACTTAAAATATAAACATAGAAAATAAGATAATTTAAATAAATTAAGAAAATAAGCTAAAAACTATTAAAAAAACTACTAAAATACTTAAAATAAAGATAAATGACGCGAATAAGCAAATAAAAGAAATAAAGGATAAAAAGGGTTAAATTATTGGAAAAATAAGTCGGAAAATGACTCAATAAATACCCTAAAAGTGATATAAAAGTCACTTATCAATAGTGCGGGTTACAAATAAATTAGTAATAGTAACCGGCATAACCAAAGTCAGTTACAAGTAGTAGGTCAATGATAGGCTGACCAACTATTAGTAAGGGGCATAAAAAGACCAGTTATAAATAATAAGTACAACTTTATTAACCTTATTAATTGTAATGGGCTTTATTAAGGTCAGTTACTAATGATAGCAGTCATAGCACACACCAGTCACACTTCACTCTTTTTTTTTTTTTTTTTTTAAAGAGATTAGATGTAATATGCAGGTTGAGTATAATCTGTAGCTAAATCATGTGAAAGAGTATCATATAACTCTTCATTGTCACTATCATTATCAAGGTGAACAACGTCTTTTTCAAGGTTATGGATAGAGTCCTCAGGCAGCTCAGCCGCAAGCCCATTAGCTCTATCAACATCAAATATATCATCTAGCTTGCTAAGATAAGGAAAAGGAGTCTTCCATAATCCTCTAGCTTTAGGATGAGTCTAAAAACATTAGTTATATGTTATATTAGATTAAGTAAAATGCAAGATTTTAAAAAATAAATAAAGAAATTAGTTACCTTGCAAAAATCGTCATAAGCTTGTCTCTCACATTGTATTGTACTAGTTTCCTCATCCCATTGAAACCCGGATGTCTTGTTAACCATTTCAGCAACTATTGCATACTTATCTTTGAACCATTTGAACTTTGATTCAATGTGAGGAATGGCTTTTAAACCACATCCAGGGAACTTAGTGTTCAGCATAAGCTCCAACTGATTCAAGTATCCATTCCTAAACCCTCCTTCTCCTTTCCATTGTTGGTCACAACTTAACTCCAACAAACAATAAATTAAAGCCTCTTCCTCCTCTTTCTTCCAGAAGCGCTTATTCTTACCTCTTCCACTTTGAGAACTTTGACCATTTGTAGCCATCCTAATTAATCAATTAAGTAAGAATACATAACCAGATATTTTATTTATGATATGTAGGAAGCAATATTGTATCACATAATGAAAGCAATTAAAAGTTAAATAAAAATATCATGTCCCTTGATTAACATAAAACACATATGAGAAACAAAAAATCATAAAATACAAAAATCGTTTCACAAAACACCAAACACAAGGACAAGACTAAAGAGAGTCATTATTCATTAAAAAAAAATCATGTTTCGTTATTTTGCCTAGCTCTCCAAGCATTAAATAAAGTTTGCGCTAAATTATTCCTAAAGTCGATCCAAACATTTGATGGTTGAACTTGAGTAATGTATTCAACATTATCACCAATATCCTCATTCTCACTCTCATCTGATGACTCATCAACCTCAAAATTTGTGGGCATGTGCTTTCGAATTAGATTGTGTAATAAAGCACATGCTGTAACAATGCGACCTTGTGTGCGAGTTGAAAAAAAAAGAAGGGCTTCTAAGAATTGCCCACCTTCCCTTCAACAAACCAAAAGTTCTCTCAATTACATTCCTAGCTTTAGAATGTTTCATGTTGAAGTACTCCTCAACACTTACAGGTACTTAATCCCCCCATTCTTTCAAGTGATAACGATGCCCTCTATATGGTGCAAGAAACCCATCACAATTAGTGTAGCCAGCATCTACCAAAAAGTAACAACCTTGAAAATCATAGAATAGATTGAAGTCATTATTAGTTGTAGTAATCAAAATTGTTATATATCATATGGTTATTTTTAATCACATGGTTTACCTTGAGGCACCTTTAAACCATTAGGCCTCGAAATTGCATCTCGTAAAACACGACCATCATGTGCAGAGCCTTCCCATCCAGGTAAGACAAAAACAAATTCCATGTTAGGTGTACAAACACCTAAAACATTCATTGCAAGGTTTCCTTTCCTTGTTCGATACCTTCCTCTATCCTCATTTGGAACATGAACTTTAATAAATGTACCATCTAGAGCTCCTAAGCAATTCTACAATTATAAGGAAAATACACTAGATTATTTACATAGGATGTATATAGAACATTGCTTTTAATCAATTAAAGAATGAGCTTTTTTTTTATAATATTTTAATAATGTTAAATATACCTGGAAGCATTTTCATCTACTATCCTCGCAATCTTCTGTAATAGGTGTAGGTTTTTTGAGCAAGTGATGATGTAGCTTTAGAACCGCAAGGAGACAAAGGTTAAATTGTCTACTAACACTTTCTCCACTCCTATAAAAGTAATGTCCTATCGACCTATTCTTTTTATGATGAGATAATGTATAAAAAAACATAGCTACAATCTCCTGTAAGCTCATATTTCTAGTCCCTCTCAATCCACCAATATCGCTTATCATCTCACAAAGTACACCAAAAGTATGTCTGTTCATACGCAATTCACTCCTACAGACAACATCACTATCTCTAATCAACGAGTTTAAATTAACTAATCTATTACGTTTCTTATCTCTAATTCGGTGTATTTTATGTAGAGTTACACCTAAACTACGTAGCACGAAATACATGAGAATCATGAAATTTATTATAACTATTAAAGATACAAGTAGTTCTGTTTGTCGCTTTCTCTTCCTCCTTAACAAGGATAGTCCACATGACTCCATTTCTGTAAAAACACAACACAAAAAGGATTACCCTATAAATTGATTATTAGTATTTACTCATATGTTTTCCTAATATTCTTATTTCATTGTCTAAGTGCCTTTTTGCCTAATATATATACAACCTTTGGTGGGAGCAAAAAGAAAAATACAAGAGCAAAAGCCAAAGAAAGGCATGCAATCGGCAATCCACACAAAGAATTAAAAAAGAAAAGTCAACAGGTAGTATGTATATATGCTAATGAAATCAAAGATAGCTCACCAGCCCCGTTTCTAAGATTTTGGTGGCCTATGGGCGAACTTATGATTTGGGGCCCTAATTAAAAAGTGATGTTAAAAATTCTAAATTTCAAGGGTATGCAGAAACCAAAAAAAAAAATGAATATTTTTAAGTTACAAGACTTACAACAAAAATAATGCTGAGTACCTTATTTCTGAAAATTTTCACATTATTTTTTTTTTTTGGGAAAAAAATATTCATCTCTTTTCCAACTTAATCAGCGTCCACCATACATATATACTATATATACATCAAAAGACATGACTTAAATTAAGATAAAATTATTTAAAAAAAAAAAACTTAATCAAGATGTAATTTAAAACATTCTACATGCTTAATACTAGCAACACCCTCAAAAATTCTTGGCAAAAAGATAGCTTATAAAAAATAACAGTATAACAAATTTGTGAAATTATACACTAAAAACATAAAAAAAAAAAAAAAAAAACCACAAAAAATTGAACCTTTAAGATTAAGAGGTCATCATGAATAACTTAAAGCATTTCAATGGAAATCATCTCTGCTAACGATCTACGGCATCTACCCAATCCCTTTTCATCATTCTTGTCAACATTCTTCATCTCTTTAAGCCTTAGTCACCAATGTTTGTACTCCTATAGAGAACCACCGTTGTTCTCTTTCCCTCTTCAATAAATTTAATTTTTCTGAGAATTAAACCTAGCCAAATTTTAAAGGTATTAATTAGGAGAGTAACTGTTTTGGGAAAGGAAAATCTTTTTTCTATAATTTCATTAGAGTGACTGCGTGAATACAAGGAGGAGTATTAAACATTAATTAAGGGCTTTGATATTTTTTTTTTAATTAAACCAAACTCTGTACAAATTTTGGGCTTCCCAATCTGGGGCCCCGGGCGGCTGCCCTGCCCCAGATACGGGGTTGTAGCTCACAATAGTGGACCCGCAATAATGAACACTCCATTTCATACATCAAAACTATTTCACAATTATATGTCGGTAATTTTTTTTTGAGTTAATAAAAAATCTGCTAAATATATACAATTATTATGATAAAATTCAATAAATTTCATACAAAAGATGACTACTTTGATAAAAATATATAGCTATGCAGAATAATTATACAACAAATTTGGAGAAAAAGTGAAAAAAAAAATTAGGGAAATATCATAAAATAAGAACAAGATTTACTGGGATGCTAAACATGGAATTTACATGTAGTCCAACAAAAGAGATATGATTATCCAAATTCAGCAGTACAACATTCAACCGTTCAGTCAAATCACAAGCATCTTCAAAAAAGTGTTCATCTATTGCCATATGTTATCATTAATTTATGTGTGAATACTTATGTATCTCTAATCAATCAACGAAAATTCGTGGGAGAGTAATCAACATGATAAAATCTGTACCATCCGTATTAAGAAACAAATTATGCATCACTGTGTCACTGATAATACCTTAAGAACAAGATTTTAATTAAATTTAAAAAAAAAAAAAAGAATTACCTGGATGAAGGCTGAACTATTGCTGCTCAACAGCTCAAGGGTGAAGGATGAATATGGCGGCAGAAGAGAAGATGGACTTTGGCGGTAATTTTCCTGTTTCCCTCATTCTTCCCTCCTTATATTTGATACCTAGGGGAATGGAATGAGCCAAACCCACCTCCCCCCCAAGGTTTCTAAACCCCATACCTCATGGGTTTGAGGTATGGGTTTAAAAATCATACTTTTGACAACCAAACATAAGGTATGGGTTTTAGTCCTTCTAAACCCATACCTCATACCTATATTCCGCGAACCAAACGCCCCCTTACAGTTTTACTTAACTCTTTTTTTTTTCCACACGCATAAACCCTCAACTTTTATCTCTCCTCTAAGGGCGTGTTCGGCGCTAGCTTTTAGGTAGCTTTTAGTGGTTTGACCAAGTCAAACCACTACTCAACAAAAAATGTGAGTGTTTGGCAAAGCAATGGTTCTAGTAGCTTTTAGTGGTGGAGGTAGCTTTTATTAAAAGCTAGGATTATTAGCTTTTGAAGTTAGAGGTAGCTTTTGAAGTAGCTTTTGAAAATTTAATGTATAGTTTTAAAAATAAAATATTGATTCTTAAATGTAACAGCTAGTCAACCACTACTTTACCGAACAATCATACCTAAATTATCTTTTTTCACAGCTAACAGCTTGTTGACAGCTAACAGCTAACAGCTATCTCCACAGCTCACAGCTATCTCCACAGCTACAGCTACCTTCACAGCTATATTTTGCCGAACATGCCCTAAAATTGCTCTAACGCTTCTCCAAATAAACCTGTTTCATCATCAAGAATATCAAGGTATGCTCTCGATTCTATCTCTTTTCTCTCGATGTCCACCTAATTTATGTATTTTGATTAATTACACGCTAATATTCGATAGAAAAAACTCTAGGGTTTGTTTTGAATCTGTTCTTAATTAGTTTGTTTGGTATTTTACACAATCCAATTTGCAGGAATTTAAATCTAATTTAGTTATGAGATAGTCGAATTTGACAAGTTTCTTGTTGAATTTGTTTTGTTATTGTGAGAATTCATTATCCTGTAAAATCAAAGTGGTGAGATAGTCGAATTGGATGAATTTTTGTTGAATAATCAGGTGTAGAATCTTTGTTAATGGGATTAGAATTGATTCAATGTGTCAGAGGCGGAATGTGATAGGAATTCTCCAATCTAATTCTTTTTAATGGAAATTAATTAATCACTTATTTCTAATATAGAGTAAGTTACCCCTTTTGAGCTTTGTCAAATTTATATATGCTTAAAATGTCCTTTGATTTAATAAAGGATCGACCTCATCATTGAACTCTTTTAGTTTTTTTTTTTTTTTAAAGCCTTTTCACTTGTTTGCATTCCTCTCTCTTTGTGCGGGATTCTCCGAAACGGACATGGCAAATTCCCTTATTTGCTCTTCTTTTGCGTGTAATCTGATGTTCACAAGGGAAAGAATATTTCTTTTCCTTTTCATTTTTGATTTCTTGGTGATGCACTTGATTTTCGTGGGAATTGATGCTCATAAGGAAAAGGTATGCTCTTTTTTCTTTTTTGTCATTTTTTATGCTAATGTTGGCTGCTCTTTTATTTCGTGGAATTAGGTGGGTCTTTATTTTTGCTGTGTAAAGAAGAGTTTGTGTGGTAATAGCTTGTTTAAGTTCTTGATGAACATGTTTTTCGGAACTATATTGACACTTTATTTCATGTCACATTGTTGTCATATTGTAGACACCTAAAAATGTCTCCTCAAAACCAAACCCGATGATGAACAACCTTTCACCGCCACTATTAGTCGAGTTTAGTATTTAACTAGTTTAAATCCCGTGCAACGTACGGTTTTTACTTAATCAAATTATGAATCAGTGAATTATAATGTTAATACAACTATAATTTTTTTTTTCCATAAAAAAAACAATATTTTTAATTGAAACAAATACTTGAATTTCTTTTCAAAAAAAAAAAAACTTGTATTAATATTATATTGTTATCAAAAGTTATTGATTATTAAACATTAAAAAAACACAAAAATTTAATGATTATAGTGTTTTACATGAAAATGCAATTTATAATTATGACCTGTGCGATGTAATTATATACCCATATGTCCTTATTTTGTTGGCATGTTTTGACCGACACAATATTTTATACGGAGTAGCATACTATAACTGGCACAATGTTTTACAAATTTAATTGACTAATTTTTATAAAAATTAATAATCATGATTTTTTTCATTTTGTTGTATATTTGTGTTTATAGTTATTGAATTGTAATGTTATTACTCCTTCCGTCCCCAAATGATAGTCCCTTATGGGCAAATTTTAGTCCCAAAATGTTCACCCCATTTGCTTTTTCCAACAACCATTAATATTAATTTTTTACCAAAATTTTCTCCAATTTGCAACAATATTTGTGCAAATTTAAATTTTCTAGGTAAATTTTATTTTTCCATGTACTTTTATTACTCTCTCTTTCAACTTTTTTCATACCCAATGTCAATTTACTTTTTCAATATACTTTTACTATTCTTATTTGTGCTTATTAATTCCCGTGAAAAAAATGTCCATAAGGGACTATAAAAAGGGGATGAATGGAGTATTATAAAAAAAAAACCAATAAATATATGATAATAGCTAAAGTATTAAATCTTGATTAGAGCAAAAAAAAACTTTCAAAGAAAAAATACGCTGTAGAATGATACGAAGTACGGGAGTAGTACATTTTATTATTCTAATATATCACCTTATTATGTGTTTGTTTATTATACAAAAATACCTATTATAAAAAACTTGAAAGATATGCATATAGAATATATTTCGTATATAGTTGCCAAATTAAAAGTTAAATATCATAGGATACATAAAATAATATTAATGAAGATTTTGTACAAAAAAAGAAAAAATTGGAAAGAAAAAAGTGGCGGAAAAATTTTTAATCAGGACATGACAAGTGTCATGTCAGATTCGCTTTTAGTATTAAGTAATTGATCCCGAGAGTGCTTAAAAAATCGTATTTTATTAAATTCATATTTTTGAACAGTCTATGGATTAGTCTTGATGTTTGATAAAAGCATAGTTTTAATTTCAGCCCAAACTTATTAATTAATTTTAGCCCAAACCTTTTTTATTTTATTTTTTTTATTATTTATTTTTGGCCCAAACCTTTTATTTATTTTTATTTAATTATTTTCTTATTTTAGCCCAAATAATAATAAGTCAGAAAAGGCCCGAAATTATCAATCGGCACTTAAAATGCCGATGGAAATTAGGGTTAAAAATGTATTTAGACGGAAAAACAGGCTGGAATTTCCCGCGCCACGGCAGGTACCTCCGTGTCACGGGAATCCTTCCCGTCTGACGGTGGGATTTCCCGTGACACGGGAGGTCTGCCGTGACACGGGACATTTCGTGTCTTTTCCGCGTAAACCCTTAACGCGTTTTCTATCCCGTTTTCTGAAAATTTCCCGCTTCACACCAAAAATGTACCGTGTCACGGGAAAGTGTGTCGTCTGACGGTGGAGCTTCCCGTGTCACGGTACAGTTTGCCGTGTCACGGGATACTTTTTTAGGGTTTTTATCATTTTAGGGTTCCGTGTGCTCCCTCGGCACATTTTCTCTATAAATACCCCCTCATTTCTGATGTACGGGGCACCGAGTAATTCTCTTATTTTATTTTTTCTCTTCTATGCTTTAGCCTAAACACTAGCCTACTCTTTTCACTTCAAAATTCCTTCTTCAAGCACTCAAAGGAGTCAATACTTCACTTGTGGTTCCATCCTTAAGCCAAGGCGTGAAAGGTAGAACTGTTTGAGGGTTTGGCCCCAAATTAACTTTACTTAATTTAATTTAATTTAATTATTGTTTTATTATTTCCTTGAAATTACTAACTCATTTATTATTTTGTAGTTGCAAACAAACAGAATCAAACTAAGAGTCATGCTCCTTTTATTTTTATTATTTTTGTAACGATTTTATGTTGTTAGAATTGTGATTAAATTGGTTCTAAATATTAATATTATTCTATTATTTTTATTGATCACCATATTGCATGTTAAAGGGAATATGTAATTGAAAATCACGCCTAATAAGATAATTTGGACAATCGGTTTAGTATCCTTTTTAATCTTGTTGTTTAATCAAGTGATCACAAATATTTTAGAATTATGTGTGCATTAATATTAAACCAATTTAGTTAAATAATAGTTTGGAGCGAATTGAATATTTTGTTTGTATGCCTTTGAGATCATATGAATGTTTTTCAATATAAGAATCGAGTAGAGGCCAATACGGGCGAATGTGACTCCATGACTCACTTCGTACCATTATCTCCGATCCTTCTTTCGTGGTTCCGAACCATATGGAGTTAGTAATCTCATGGATTATGAATGGGGTGTAACCTTCACGATTCAATTGTTGTTGCCTATCGTTGTCCCTTATCGTGGTTGCATTTTAATGATCCGTGAACGGTTTACAAGTTCCTTTAAAACTTGTTGGCGGCTCCCTACTTTTTTTCCCTAATCGTTGTCCCTAATCGTATATGTCAATTCCCACTTCCTATGAGTGCCAAGCATATTCACAACATGCTTTAACGTAGACGCACTTCGAACGACGCCTACAATTTGGTGACTCCACTGGGGAGGATTCTTAATTATTTATCGATTTGAGTGATCAGTATTTAATTAAGATGAGTGGATGAGACTTGAAAGATTCTTGAAAAAATATTCATGTGATTAATTTGGCATTTTTGCATAGACGTTTTAACGTCGTATTCAGGTCTGTTCCGTAGGAAAAATTGGATAACTTGGTTGCGTACGAAGGAAAACAGGGCACCAGTCACGACAGTCCTAAAATCAGTCCGGTGGCTTATTTTCTTTCCGCACAATCGACTTCCTTCGATTTTTCTGAAAAAACGTATGTGTTCTACATGCGTCTTAGCCCCGGGGGATTTAAGCTCTATCGACCCAAAAACGCTAATGGCAATAAGGGTTCATCTGAGTTATTAAATCCACCCAAACCATGGAGTCGAGTTCGATTTCATCACGAACTCGCGGAGCCGTCCGTTAGCATACACCCTCAAGGGAGGTTGTCTTGCTAACGCGTCCAAACTCTTGACCATGGTACCATTTTGACACCCAAAGCTTGACCAATAGTTGAACATAGAACTTGACTCTAGGTTGCGAACTTTTTTTTTACATCATCGTGCCTAAATGTTTGGTGCTAACCTTCATGTGTTTGCTCTTTTGTTTAACCCATGACCGAGGGTTTTTATTCTCACATAATAATTAGTACGGACCTAAAATCGGTTAAAATCTGGAAAAATCACAAAACTGACCTGGAACTGCGCACCGTGTCACGGCATGTTCTGCCGTGACACGGGGCTGCCTACCGTCTGACAGTAGACTGCACCATGTCACGACAGTCTGCACCGTGACACGGTGCCCAGGAAAGTGTCCTGTCAGTCCTTTTTTCGATTTTTGTGCGAATGTTGTGTCCAGTTTTGTGTCGTGTCTAGTTATACGGTCAAAACACGCGTCTATAACCTCACTTAATCACTCACATATCGTGTTCACACACTTTTTTCTTTAAGTCGTGCACCACTTTTTTTACCGTATTTTAGAGAAGTCTAGTTTTTGTGTCGTTTTTTTTTTTCGGAGTAAGTCGGATGGTATCCTCCTATATGTGTTTTTTTTTTAAAAAAAAATAAACAAGTAGAATTTCAAAATTATAGATTTTTAATAAAAAAAAAAATTCCTTTTTTTTTTAATCCGGATGGGTTAAGGTTAAGTTTGGTCATTAAAGGTGTGTTTTTTTCGGTGTCACAGCACTTGGTCAAGAAACAGGGGTAGATTGTTACGGTTCGAGTCCATACCTCAACAACCTCTTATACCAAAGAGGCGTACAAGGAAACCACCTCAATCATCTCCACAAGATCCATCTCCAGTCTACTTTCAACCAATGGCCACTAAGGAAGACATCGAGAACCTCAACAGGACAATTGAAAGATTGTCTGACATGATGCAGACACTCACCACTAGAGTCAGCACTGTAGAACAAGACAATCAAAACAATGTCACTACTGCTGCAATGGACAAGATTAAGGAACAGATGAGCAAGATTTCTGAAGAGTTCACTTATGTGGAACAGCTCGTTACCTCTTTGTCCATAAGAGACAAGCTTCCTAAGAAGTTTTCCACTCCTGACATTCCCAAATTCAAGCCTATTGATAATCCGCTGTTCCATTTGAAGACTTTTTCTGCAACTATGGCTCTTAAGGGAGTAGATGTGACACTCTTCCCTACAGTATTCCCTCTTTCCTTAGAGCATGCCTGTCAACAGTGGTTCTATTCTTTGGAATCCAAACATGTCGCGACCTGGGAGGATGTTGCTGAAAGTTTCATGAATCGTTACAAGTGTAACATCCAGGCCAAGACTTCTGTACGTGAACTCTCCATTCTCAAACAGAAAGAGAATGAAGGCTTCACCACTTACTTAAGCAGGTGGAGGGAAACAGTTGCGCTCCTGGTGGATCCTCCCAAGGAGAAAAAAATGGTTCGCTTGTTCATTGCCAATCTGACTCATAAGTACAAGCAACACTTGAAGTTTCTGCCTCTGAGTACCTTTGAAGTTGTATACGATATTGGAATTAATATCGAGGATGAGCTAATGAAGTCTGTTGGTAGCAACAATAACAACAGCACTTGGAAAAACAAGAAGAACGACACTCCTTCTTCTTCGTCTTCTAAGCCCAATAATGCTACCAACAATATCAACATCAATGATGTGCTGGGCCTCAATGCTCCTCCTCAAAGATTCCAAAGGCAAAGGAGGGTTTACACGCCTTTGGGAATGACTTATACTGCTGCTTATGACCGTTTGCATGGTTAAGGACTGATTATGCCAATCGGACCATTTCCAGAACCTCGACCTGGGAATAGGTACGCTAGCTATGACCCCAATGCTTATTGCAAGTTTCATCAAGGCAAGGGTCATAACACTGAGAAGTGTTGGAGGCTGAAGGATGCAATCCAAGACTTGATCGATGCTAATCAACTTCCTGTCCCTCTAGGGGGCAAGAAGCCACATTCAAACAGGTCCTCTTTCTAATGCTTTGGCTATCATGGGAGATGAAGTCTCCTTTGATCCGTTGATACTCATTCAACCTATGAATGAACCTCTGCCGGAAGTTGTATTTATCTCAAGTACTGAAGAAGTGAATGAAATTTGGGATAGTGATGATGAAGATGTTTATCTCAAGGAGATAACCTGTTCATCTCTTGGAACCAGTGAAGATGTTTAGGGGGACTTTGAGGTCAAGGTTCTCACCAGAAGTGGAAGGTTGCAACAACCTAATCCACCTCCACCTCCACCACAATCACATCCGATAGTTGATCCCATCGACCCTGTGAACAGCGATGTGGTCAAACAACTGCAAAAGACAAAGGTGGAGATGAATGTATGGAAGCTTTTGGCCACTTCCCACGAGCATCGAAAGGCTGTGATGAATGCTCTGGTGAAAATAGGAGTTGATGATGACATGACTCCTCAAGGACTGGTCAACTTTCTCACTACTGAGCTGCCAAGTACTAGCAATCTGATTTCGTTTTCTGATAAGGATCTGCCCCCGGAAGGGGACCAACATAACAAGGCCTTACACCTCACTGTGGTGTGTAGGCAGATAAATGTTCCTATGAGCCTGGTTGATAATAGCTCCGCAATCAATGTGTGCCCACTCCGTACTGCAAAGAAGTTGGGCATAAAGAATGAAGAACTGACTCCCTTCACTCAAGGGATTCGCGCTTATGATAATACTCGCCGTCAAGCCGTGGGTACTATCATACTGAATATAAATACTGGGGCCATTGAAAGTCGCACCAAATTTCAGGTGGTAGACATTAAGGCCTCTTTCAATCTGTTGTTAGGACGCCCTTAGCTTCATGAGCTTAAGGCGATTCCGTCATCACTGCACCAGAAAGTGAAAGCCATAGTTGGAGGGGTTCCAATTACTATTATGCTTCTCCTATGCGCATTCAAGTTATTGATACTCCTATCATCCATGTTGAACATGACGAAGAAGATGAAGATCTTTGGGGTTTTTCACTTGATGATGTTCTCGTGATTGAAGAGGAGGAAAAGTGTCATCTCGACTTCGATACCTATTCAAACACCAATATCAATGCCATTTTGAAGAAGCAAGGTCATTTCCCTGGAATGACCCTTGGACTCAAGAAGAAGTTGGCTGAATCTTGGGGTCATCCTGGTGCACTCAAAAAGGATGATTTTGGCTTGGGATTCGAGTCAACAAAAGAAGATGTGAAACAAGCTTTATTGAAGATGAAGGCTCGCAATAATGCTCGAATCACGAAGACGGAAATGGTCATGGATCCATATCCGTTCACACTCAAGTACATCAAAGAAGGGGAAGACTTCCCATGCTACGAATTCCCTGAGCCATTCGTCCACGATGGGATCCGTGAACCAGGATTTGAGGTGTTCCTCGATTGTGACTTCGTTGATGAAGACGAAGAGCTCTTCACAACCGAGAAGCCAGCTAGCCCGAACTCTGATGATCTAGGAATCAACCTCCTTTTTGGAATGGAGAAAAATGAGTCCAAGCCGGTCCGCAATGATAACTCCGAGCTCGTTCAAGCTGTCATAGCAAACAAAGATTTTGACCCCTCCGAGTTAATCGTCCAAGCTGACAACATTTCAAAGGGATGGCGCAAGACATTGAGGATCACTACGCCAAGTGGAGAGAAGTTGGAAATAACCGCTGGCGAGGGTCCTATGTTTGATGAGTCTGAGTCGTCTGGGTCCGAGTCCGAGTCTGAGTCTAAGTGTGTAGACGAGTCCTTAGAGTCTGAGGCCGACCCTCTTTCTGCTATAGAGTTCCACCATGAGTCTCTTGTTGAGTCCTCTCTTTCTAGTCCTAATAATTTCGGTGAGGTCGCAGTTGACCTTGCCCCTCTTGATGTATTAGCCAATGAATTCAATAAAATGAGTACATTTGCTTACGATGCGTGTCATTCCCCTAGCCCTGATCAATATTGCTTTGCTAATGATAAAAATGACAAAGAAATAATAAAAGCAATGGAAGAACACAAAAATAAAACAGCGGTTATTGAAGATACAAAAACAGTTAACATTTCCAATGATACGACTGTTAAAGAAGTAAAAATTGGATTAACACTAAGTCAAGATGAACGCAAAGGGCTAATTAACTTGCTTAGTGAATTTGTTGATGTATTTGCTTGGTCATACCACGATATGCCAGGAATTGACAGGGATATAGCTCAGCATATGATACCACTCATTCCAGGTATGAAGCCTGTAAAAAAAAAGCTGCGCCGTATGAAACCGGATGTGGCTCTCAAAATCAAGAAAGAAATCAGGAAGCAGTTGGCCGCAGGTTTCATCAGAGTATCCAAATATCCAGAATGGATAGCAAATGTGGTTCGAGTTCCAAAGAAGGATGGAAGGGTTAGAATGTGTGTTGATTACAGGGATCTCAATAAAGCAAGCCCAAAAGATGGGTTCCCTCTACCTCACATTGACATTCTGGTCGATAACACAGCAAACCATGCGCTCCTATCGTTCATGGACAGTTACGCCGGATATAATCAGGTATTGATGGCCGAATAAGAGGTGGAGAAAACCACATTCATCACGCAATGGGGTACATATTGCTCTACGGTAATGCCATTCGGGTTGAAAAACGCGGGTGCCACCTACCAAAGAGCAGCGACAGCATTGTTACATGACATGATGCACAAAGAGGTGGAGGTCTATGTCGATGATATGATCGTTAAGTCTAAATATCGTTCAGGCCATATTATTGCACTTCGCAAGTTCTTTGAAAGACTCCGCAAGTACAACATGAGATTAAATCCAGCAAAATGCGCATTCGGAGTCACGTCAGGCAAATTACTTGGATACGTGATCAATTCTCGAGGGATTGAAATAGATCCTACAAAAGTAAAGGCGATCATGGCCATGCCACCACCCAAAAATGAGAAGGAGATTCGAGGCTTCATTGGAAGGTTGCAGTATATAAGTAGGTTCATATCAAAGCTCACAGCGATATGTGAACCTATATTCAAGAAGCTCAAGAAAAATGTTCCAGTCACATGGGATGACGATTGCCAAAAGGCTTTCGACAAAATCAAAGAGTATTTAGCAAACCCACCCGTGCTAGCGCTAGAAATACCTGACTTTCCTCTTCGAATCTACCTTACGGTCACAAGAGAAACGACGGGGGCAATGCTAGCACAAGAGATCGAAAGCAAGGAGAATGCAATCTATTACTTGAGCAAGAAACTTCAAGGATATGAGACGTGATACACACCGCTTGAGTAGTTGTGTCTCGCACTTGTATGGGCCGCACAGAAACTAAGACATTACATGCTCACTCATACAGTGCATGTCTTGTCCAAGATGGATCCTCTCAAATACCTGTTCGAAAAAGCAATACTCAATGGCAGATTATCAAGGTGGATAGTCAATCTTGCTCAGTTTGACTTGAGATTTGTGCCACAAAAAGCCATTAAAGGTTCTGCGGTTTCTAACTTCTTAGCAGATTTTCCGCTAGAAGAAGTTGAAAAAGAAGAAGATGAGTACGATTTCCCTGACGAAGATTTACTCATGACCGAAGATGATAGCTGGACACTCTATTTCGATGGAGCTTCAAACCAAAAAGGATGTGGTGTAGGAGTCTTGCTTGTATCACCCAATGAAGAGCACATCCCAATTTCCATGAAGCTCGACTTTGATGTCACCAACAATGCCGCAGAATATGAAGCATGCATTTTGGGATTGGAAACAGTTGTCGCCTTAGGAATTAAGAAGCTCAGAACCTATGGTGATTCTTCACTAATCATTAACCAAATCTCCAAGAGATAAAAAGTGAGAAGTGAAAGTCTCGCTACGTATCAAGCTCATTTAGAAACTCTCACGGAGCAACTAGATGAAGTGGAATATACGTATTTGCCAAGAGAAGAAAACCAATTCGCCGACGCACTAGCTAAATTAGCATCAATGGTGCGAATTCCAACTGATACAATCAGAATGTCACTGACCATAGAAAGAAGATATGAGCCGGCTTATGTTCACGCACTTGACGATGAACAAGAACCACAAGAAGAAGATGAAGAGCCATGGTATACAGACATCCTTAATTATGTGACAAGAGGAGAATACCCTCCTAATACTGATAAAAGGGCACGTCGTGCTTTGAGGCTACTGGCCTCACAGTATGTGCTCATCAGGGGAGTACTCCACAAGAGAACTACAATGAGAAGAAATATCTTATGCATAGCCAAGAAAGAAGCACATAAAACCATGGAAAACCTTCATGCCGGTATATGTAGAACGTACATGAATGCAAAGATGTTAGTCCAAAACATTCAACGACAAGGTTACTATTGGACTACTATGGAGAGAGATTGTCACGAATACGTCAAGAAATGTATGAAGTGTCAAGTTTACGCAAACTTACAGCATGTTCCACCTTCGCTTCTCTACACATATACTTCTCCATGGCCTTTCTCCACTTGGGGCATTGACATCATTGGAAAAATAACACCACCAGGACAAGGGGGGCATGAATTCATTCTCGTAGCAATCGACTATTTCACCAAATGGGTCGAAGCGGCCTCATATGCTAAGCTGACAGCGAAACATGTGGCTCAATTCATTGAGAGAAATATCATATGCTGCTATGGGGTACCACATGAGATGATCAGTGACAATGGAACACATTTCTAAGCCGAATGCGCGGAATTATTACAGAAATATCATATCAAGTATCACCGATCATCACCTTATAGACCACAAACAAATGGTGCAGTCGAATCGGCCAACAAAAATGTGAAAACTATCATCGAAAAGATGACAAAAAATTACAAGGATTGGCCAAATAAGCTACATTTCGCCCTTTGGGGTTATCGAACCTCTGTTCGTACATCAACGGGGGCTACCCCTTTCTCTTTGGTCTATGGAGTTGAAGCTGTACAACCAATCGAACTTGAAATCCCTTCTCTTTGAATCGCATTGGAAAGCCAACTAGATGAAGTCGACTGGATTAGAGCAAGATACGATGAACTGGTCTTACTTGATGAAAAACGTTTGGCAGCTTTGCATCATGTCAAAACCTACCAACAGCGTATGGCGCGACATTTTAATAAAAAGTCAAGACCAGGAATATCAAAGAGGGTGACCTAGTGCTTAAGGCACTTCGTAAAAATGTGTTAGATCCAAGAGGAAAATTCAGACCGAATTGGTCAAGCCCGTACATTGTTAAAGCCATCCTGTCTAGCGGAGCGGCACAATTGGTAGACATGGACGGTAACGGCTTCCATGATTTAACCAACTTGGATTAACTCAAGAAATTCTATGCCTAGTCGCATGGGTTCATGACCCAATAGAGCTACGTTTGGCCTGATTCCTTTTTTAGGATATGTAGACAACCCCTCAAGGGGGCCCGGCCACTTTAAAAAAAATAAGAAAAATAATAATAAAAAAAAAAATCCTCCCTCTGTTGATCAAATATGCGCGTCAGTTCAGCATTGCGTCACGACCAAAAACAAAAAAAAAAAAAAAAAAAAGGGAAATTGCCGCGACACGGGACATTCCACCGTGTCACGGTACTGTTCACCGTGACACGGTGGCCCTGAGCGAAAAAAAAATGCCGTGACGCGGGAATTTGTAACGTGTCACGGGATTTTTCACCGTGACACGGTGGAATTTCAGGTTTTCCGTTTTTTTAGTGGCGCATTCGTTGCGAATTCATTGTTCGAGTTTTTTTTATTTTCGTTCTTCCATTGCATCCGACTCCTTGACTCGGATAAATAAATAATAAATAAAAGTCATTGTAATTTTTATTTTTAAGGCTGAAATAAATGTGCTATTATTAAAATAAATGCGACTACAAGTATTGGCATCATATGCCTTATTTTAAATAAAAATTATAAATCATAAAAAGCAAACCACTATTGATCTAATCTTTCTTCACTTTAGGAACATCCTTCTCTTGGTCAATTAGGTCGGCCTTCACCATTAATGTGTCTTTCGTATCCCGAACCGTCACACCCCTAGTCGAACTTTCACCCCTTTCACCTTTCTTGAATTTTTTCGGTTGTTTCTCCCTATACACCATCTTTTCTTTACCCTTTCCTTTCACATAATTCTTCTTTCTTGGCATTATAGGAGTCTTAAACTCAATCCCTTGTGTTCTCGGACCTAGACGATCTTTAGGAGGAGCTTTCTTATTTCCAAGACGACTCTTCACATCAGACTTGCGTGATCCAAATCGTTCCCTCCTACTTCTAGGGTTCAACCATGCCTTGTATGCACTAGATAAAGGAGGAGGGGCTTGGTCGCTTGCAAAAACGGTCCACAAAGGTCTTCCAATCCAATAAGTCTCATACTTGTGAGCGTTACTTTCATGCAACGATACTTCACGAGGACTATCGTTATAGCGTAAAATTACTTGTTCAATTCCATACTGCCGCATCAGTCGAGAAGGGCAATAAAAGGTCAATTTTGAGATACTAGGAACACGGCAATATGGAGTATCATTCGTGCCAACCATCCTAGTAAGCCTCCACCAAGGCACCACCCAACGAATGGAAAATTCCCTCTTTGCAAAGAAATTTTTCCAATCTTCATACGACATGTTCGCAGAGTAATTCTTTTTCCTGCGGATTAGGTCGTTAGGGCCATATTTTTCAACATCGTCGGGGGCTTCAAATAATTCTAAACGCTCCATCAACCAAATCTGCAAAAAAAAAAAAAATAAAAAAATAAAAAAAAATAAAAATAATCAGTCGAAAAAAAAAATTGCAGATTCCCGTGACACGGCAGACACTCACCGTGACACGGTGCCTGTTTTGTGTCACGAGGGCTACTCGGAGCGTATTTTTACCCGCAGCAGTACCAGAGAGCCCTTCCTGATGGCTTTCCGGTCAGCTTTTGCTTTGTCAAGGCCACGAAATGTTTCTCCAAGGCACGTCGGCATAGGAGATCTTCCAGATTCGACATGTTCAAGCACAGATGCTAGACAAGCATGCCCTACCCTACCGTTTGCAAATAGAAGCTTGCTAAACATGCAAAAAATATATGCTCTTCTACGATATACATGATAAGACTCAGAGATAGGGCGATTAATATATAAATTTGCAAGTTTTTCTAAGTCTACCTCATTACCACAAACAATTCCATTTAAATCTGGATCTGTTAGATTCAGATGGCGTTCAAAATCTTGGTAATAATATTCACGTAGGGTAGGCATGGCAATAAGATTTCTAGCAGGAAATCCAAATATTGCACCGAATTTCTCCGGCAGGGGACAGATTTCATCATAATCAAATTTAAAACAGTGTGTTTCTGGACTCCAATAATATAATGCTGCCCTAAGAAAATCATGTTCAATAGCTACATGTCGCAGGGCTAGCAAACCCCTGACATGAAATAATTCTAACTCTTTTTTCAGCATTGGTCAAAGAATAAGACCAGTCGCGCAATGTATTATCAAAATTCTGAGACATGATTATTGAAATATGAAATTCTAAATTATTTTGTGTTTCGCAATTATGCATATCATGAATAAACTAGTCTTATTTTATAGCAAGAGCGCTCGAAACTGCCCAGAATTTATCTTTTCATACGCGTAAAACATATCGCTGAGTAATACGCGTCCCGTGACACAGGAAGTTACATCGTGTCACGGGAACTTTTGCCGTGACACAGCAAGTTCTGCCGTGACACGGTGCACGATGCCTTGTCACGGCACCTCACGCGTTTTCTTTTTTTCATCTTTTCCCGTATCTATCCGGATTTTTTTATAGTATTTTATCTTCACCGTTTATTTTTCAGTTTTCTGAGAGTTTTATTTCTAATAAAATTCTCACCTTTATTATTATTATTATTATTATTATTATTATTATTATTATTATTATTATTATTATTATTAATATCTTTATTTTATTTATTTATTTATTCATCATTTTAAGATTTTATTTCTTTATCACTTTATTTATTTTTTGCTTGTCTTTTTATTTCTTTTTCTTTTGGGGAAGTTAATTTTATTTATTTATTTATTTTATTTCTTTATCATTTTATTTATTTTACGCTTGTCTTTTTTATTTCTTTTTCTTTTGGGGAAGGTAATTTTATTTTTGCTTGTCTTTTTATTTCTTTTTCTTTTGGGGAAGGTCGGTACCCTCCATTACTCCACTTATATTTTTTGTCGCGTCATTAATAAATACACGATCACACACAAAGAGTTTCAAGCACACACTAACACACAATAATAAATACAATACATAAACCATGAATAATGTACAAAGGAGTCATAATAAATAAACATGTCAAGTGTCATCATAGTATATACAAATAAAAACCCTCGGTCAAAAGTCTCTAGAGCCAGAATCAGTATCATCTCCACCCTGCGGATATGGGAACGGTGAGCCGAAGAGTCCCTCCATCATCCGAGTACGGGGAGTAGTGTCCCTACTAGTACCTGTGACCCCAGCAGTAGTCAAACTCAAGGCAGGACCCGTCCAGCCGAAAAACGGTGTAGACTGGCTCAAAGACATAGGAATCGTCGGTGAAGGCATCGTCCCATACATCGGAATTGAGAACAAGCCCGACACCAGTGGAGGAATCCCGGACAGGGGAGCTGAAAATGAACCAGGATCCAAGGGAGTCAAAACAGACCCAAGCTCGGGCTGTGGAGGCTGTGAAAACGACTGTCGCTGCCCTGACTCTGACCCGGAAAGCGCTGGGAAGACTGAGGATGCTGCCACTGAGCCTCCTGAAACGGCTGAGTAGTCTGAGGCTCTCGCTGAGAATGAGAACGCCGGTGAACCTCAGGAGATCGTCTACCACGACCAAGCTCTTCCTCGTCCGAGCCTCTGTGCCTCGAGCGCGAGCAGGACCTCCGTTGCTCCTGAAAGATACAAAATCAAAAGGTGTCAACAATGCAAAATAAAACAAATGGTAGAAGTAAAAATGAATGATACCTCAAGAACGTCGCTAGAGCTCCGACAACTCGCAACACGCCGAAGCTTCATGATGCAATAATTCAGGGCGTCCACCATCTTCATGAGTCCCATCATCTCCGGGCGGTTAGGCTGAGGATAAAACAAAGAAAGGTCAGTAATAAGCGGTGTTAAAAAGATGAACAATGCATCAAAAAAAAAAAAAAAAACTTACCGGCTCAAAGACCTCGGGCAGAGACTCCTGCGCCTGTCTGTAACCCTCTGGCGCGTCAGCGATATGGTCCTCGGTGATACCAATCGGCCCTGGATAGCGGACAGACTGAGGAGGAATCTCGATCCTCCCAACAGGGCGAATAGTCGTCTGAAAATATGATCGAATAATCAAGTTATTCGACTATTTAAAACAGAGACTAGTAACGAAGATCCTCAAGAGAAATCATAACTCATGAAGACGAGGTGGAGGAGCCAGAGAGGGAAGCAAATCCCGCGCATAGTTACTCTGCATGTGTATAAGCTTCTGTCATGGAAAAGTATAGCGCTCTCCCCTGTTGAAGAACTCTCTGATCAAGCGTGAGTCCATCATCGACTCTGGTGGAGATGAGGGCACCACAAAACGATCGCCGCTATGCTGACGAACGACTCGCTCTCCCAAATACCAGATAAAGCGTCCGGTACCAACCAAAATGGTGCGGTGCGCGTAAAGACGCAAGGCCTCGGGTAGATCAGTCATCCCGGCCCAAGGACGATACTGGACATCAATGGCAACCTGAAAACCATAAAAAGTTGGCGTGAAACGACGGAAACAACGTCAGAAGGAAAATAACAGGCAACAAAACTAATCCTTACGCCAACAAAAGAGGTGCCTCGGCGTAGTAGCCCACGCAGTGCAGGGACGGACTCCACCCGCGACTCTCCTCGATCACGCCAGCTGGCCCCCGACAGGTAAATCATGTACCGCTCCACGACGCCGACGAGGAGGCAAGCCTAGGAAGTACTCGTAGAACCATAGCTGCGATGAAAAGTAATCTTTAGCACATGAATTGAACAAATTAAAGTGAAACAAAAAGGGAAAAGATCATCACCTCTACGACTCTCCACAGACCATAAACGGTGATGGGTGACTCGTCATTCAGCTACCGACAGCCATGGCGTAGCGATAAGAGAAGATCGGCGTATCCAAGGCTGGCCCAGCTATAGGATCCTATCTCATGGATCCTGACCAAAGCCGAAAGGTAGCAAAGGAGTACGCGTGAACTCCTATCAGGAGAAAGGGCCATAGAGATCAGGATCAGGATAAAGATCCGCACTCGCTGATCAGCTGACGTATCCTTCATGTCGAAGCCACGTGCTAAAACTGAAGCCAGCTCCGATCGTCCGCTCCGATCGTCCGCTCCTAGGACCACCTCGAGACATTGGTCGGGTCCTGATATGCTGAACGATCGGACCCAACAAATCAGCTGCCTCAGCCGATCCCCAAGATAGATCAGACATCTTAGCTACAGCCCGTTCGGTGAAGCGCAGCCCGCTGATCATACTGAAGTCTAGAGGGGTCACCGTCATCTCCCCCCAGGCAAAATGAAAAGTGTTGGTAGTATCCCAGAAATACTCCAACAATGCGCGAACGACCGTCGCACCGCAACCCCGGGGGCTGCAAAACCCTACAATCGCCGTATAGAAATCTACTAAACCAGCCGATTCCCATAAGGCGTTTGTAGCAGGATCCCTCGTAATGATCTAGTGAAGTCGAGGGATCAAATCACCGGCTCCAGAACCGTGGTGGCGAAGCGTGCCATCGACTATGCCGGAGAGTGGGCGATGAGAGACATGGTTTTCACGGCAGAAAACCAACTGATCTTGAGTCCACGGAGGTGGAACCCACCTACCTCTACTCATGGATTCCCGAGGCTCGGACTCTAAGGCATCGTCGTCCATACCCTCACGAATAGTGGGAGTGTCCTTTCGAAAAGCCCGACGCCGGCCGTGGGTAGAAAGATCGCAATCTCGTCGCCTAGGCATGCTATCATAAAAATCTAAATGCTTAGCATCATCTTCTAAGACATTTAATTCAATTTGCATTTTTATAAAAATAAAGTTCTAAATACTTAGCATCATTTCCTAAGTTATTTAGTTATTTATCGAATTATGTGCTAAATTTTTACCTCCAGGCTAAAAATTGGCGAAATTATGGTATTTAGTTTCTTCATGACAAACTAATATTACAGTTCTCCTAGCCGCATGATACTATGTTCTCCATGACAATATAGTACATACGCAAAATATGTTTCGAAGTCGCACAAAAACAATGAATCAACACATCATGAAATATTTCACAAGGTTTACCACCATTTTTTCACCATTTCAAGTACAAAGGAGTAACATGAACATCGTTTCACAAAGTAGTACCCAAAAATGGTGATTTGCTCAATTCTCCATCAAATCATGCAATTTTTGTCTCAAATTTCTCACAAACACACATACATACATATACAAGTAAAATCATGGCAAGAATTTCAACATAAAACCTCAAAATCAAAAATCCCCAAATTGATTTTTAAGGGTTTTTCATGAAATTACTTTTGAAGCAAGTTTGAGGCACAAATTAAGAAGAACTTACATAGATCCTTGTAGAGGTTCGAATATGAGGAGTATGGAAAAAATTTGGAGTAAATTAGGCAGAAAATCGAGCAACAAAGGCTCGAAAAAAACTCCGACCACCAGCAGACCGCCGTGACACGGCGAGGCTGTCCCGTGTCATGGTAAGCTTGAGAACGACGGAGCTCCGGTGACTGTGACGGCAACCTCAGGCGGTAAACAGCAACAGCAACAGCAGTAGGCAGTAGCGATAACAGCAGCAGCAAGTCACAGAAAAAATAAAAAAAAAAAAAGAGAAAGAGGAAGCAAACCGCCGTGACACGCTTGTGGACGCTGGCCGACGAGAAATGACACCGACCGCCAGTGAGAAGAAGCCGAGACACGAAACAGAATGAGCCAAAGAAAATTCTTTCGAGTTTAGGTGAAAATCGGACGAGAAGGAGAATGAGCCAAAATGAGAAAATGTTGATATTTAAAATCAAAAAATCCCGTGCAACGAACCCCGTTCCCACGTAACGGTCATATTTTTGTGTGGTGCACAAGCGTTGACCGGTCAAAGATGCTTTTTGACCATTTTTCAGCCATTTGATTCCCGCGACACGGGACCCCTTTGCCGTGTCACGGGAAGCAGCTCCGCGTGACGGGGGCCCCTTATCGTGTCACGGGAATGTTTTTTTGTGACACAGCGGTTTTTGTACAGTTATTTGCGAATATTCTGACATTTTGACTGAAGTTGCACGATTTTTTGCATAAATTGGACAGTTATTTTTCGCTGGAATTACGCGGAATGTTCTAACTAATACTTAAAGGGGACTGAAATTACCATTTTACCCCTAGCAAACATCAAAGTCTATTTTTCAGCATTTTAGGTACCTAATATGCTCGGATAATCGACTTAAAATTGTGAATCATCTGCGGCCCACGTTCGGGGATAATCGAACCATCATACACTTACAAATTTCAGCAATCGTCTGCTTTCCTCAGGTTTGGAAAGCGTTATCGGTGGATTTTTCTTCAAGTATAGAAAACCGCCAAGTCGGCTTTCCTCAGGCTTGGAAAACATTATCGGTGGATTTTTCTTCAAGTATAGAAAACTGCCAAGTCATCTTTCCTCATGCATGGAAAGCGTTATCGATGGATTTTTTCTTCAAGTATAGAAAACCGCCAAATTCCTTTGTCGGCTTTCCTCAAGTATGGAAGGCATTATCGGTGAAATTCTTCAAGCATAGAATGACACCAAATCCATTCGTCGACTTTCCTCAAGCATGGAAAGTGTCATCCGGTAGGTTTCTTCGGGCTTAGAAAACTACCAAACTCTTCAGTCGGCTTTCCTCAAGCATGGAAAGCATTTCAACAAATGTCACTCGGTGGATTCCTTCAAGCTTAGGGAGCTGCGAAATCCGTTTGTCACCAATACACTGGTGTCAGATACGTATTCTATCCTTTTACCCTTTTATCTGTAGAACTAACATTTTTCTGCAGGTATCGGCGTATACAGAGTGATTTATGATAGCAGAACGTCTTAAATCATTCTCCGTCCCTATCGACTACTTTCAACTGTAGGGAATAAATTTCAAGCTTTAATCCCACTAGCTTGAACCCCACAGTGATCATACACTAAAGTACGGTGGCATCCAAAAGGGGAGAAGATAGAGCAAAAGAGTCGCCAACAAGTTTTAGGAACTTGTAAACCGTTCATAGGATGAAGGCTACACCCCATAACGATCTAAGAGATCGTCAACTCCATAAGGTCTAGAACCAAATAAGGGTTCGGGGATAAAGGTACAAATCCAACTTAAAAGAGATTGAACCTGCCCTAATAATAGGTCTCTACTTTATTCTGATCGTATTCAAGTGCGCTTTTTAATTAACATACAATCAATAGGATAACCCTAAACCTGTTTAATCTATGTTGGTTAAATTTAATGCACAAACAAATCTATTATAGGCGATCACTTGAATTTATAATCATATTAAACCTAGCAAGATTATTAAATATCTTATTAAGCATGATTACAAGTACAAATTCCCTTTAAACATGCAATAAAATGTGTGATCAAGAAATAAATATAAATAAGCAAGCAACACAATAAATAATCAATATCATGAATAATAATTATAATAATAATAATATCATCATAAATAAAATAATTATCATCAAAATAATAATAATAATAATAATAATAATAATAATAATAATAATAATAATAATAATAATATTCATAATCATAAATTATAACGATTATAATCATACATGTTCATGTTAATATTAAAGCATAATAATTGCAAGATCCTAGGCATGATACTAACAAGATTAATAACAAACCCTAGCATGTTACTAAACAATAAAAATCAAATCTTTAGTTCTAACATGATACTAACAATCATAAATATTAGAAAGAGAATAAAAGGCATCATAGCAATCGTATTAAGCATATTTGATATTATAACCTTTTCCCTAAACATGATACTAAGAATCAATAATAACAATATAAACATGATGTCTACATCATAACATCAATAAAAACCAATTCAAGCACTTACTTTGATGTCTCGTACCTCTTTCTAATAACAAAATACACACGTTAGTAACTTCAAGGAAAATAATAAACAAAACAATTAAATTAAATAATTGAAAGAGAGATTTGGGATCTAATCCTCAGAAATTAAAACCTTTCACGTCTAGGGCGAAGGCAACTTCGAATATGGCTAGGTGTTTCTAGATATTGCGAATGCGAAATTTTGTATGAGAAAACCAAATTTAGGAGAAAGATGAATGAGAGAGAGATGAATGATTAACTGAAAATTAAAAGAATGCTAATGAATGTATGATGAATCTTGATGAATGAAAACTGATTGTAGGTGAATAACTTGCGAATGAAGAGAATTAGTCCATCAAAACGGAGTTTTTAATACGATATTTATAGAGAAAATCAGCCAAAAAAGATAAATTAACAAAACAGAGTCTAACGCTTAGGAAACAGAGCTGGCGCCAACCCTGGCTAGCTGGCGCCAAAGCCTGGAGTTGGACGCCAAGCTTGATTTTAACGCGTTTTCAAAAATCCGATAAGTTTACCGTACTGAAGGATAAAATAATATAATTTCTTCGAAAATGCTATTTGATTTGGATTAAAACTCTGAAAAGTCAACTTATCAATGCTAATTGAATTAGGAATGAAAAGAATCTTCTAGAAAAATCTAGAAGACTAAAACCATTCCTAATTGCATTAGGAATGATAAATCATATTAGGCCCTCCCCTAGATCATTGGGCCGCATATAAAGCTCAAACCGGGCCCAGTTTGGTAAATTGGCCATAATTTCCTCAATATTAATCGGAATTGGGCTTATAATATATCGTTGGAAAGTTCTTGTCAAGCCCCATCCAACTACACCACTATTGGACCCATATCATGGACCAACCAAACTGGATTGACTGTTTTCTTAAAATAAAGTTTTCAAAAACAGAGAGAAGAAAAGAAATTAAAAAAAACTTTCCGCAACACTAGACTTTTCGACACTTTCGTTTCATTCGATTATGATTCAACGTGAAAGGTACTCATCACTGGGTTTGGTTTTGGGGAGACACAAATGGGTATCTACAGAAGCCCTCACTTTGACTGAGTTTGGAGAAACACAAGTTTCGAAAACAAAAGTCAAAGTATCGATAGGGACGGAGAATGATTCAGAACGTTCTGCGATCCTAAACCACTCTTGTAACGCCGATACCTGCAAAACTAGCATTAGTTAAACAGATAAAAGAGTTAAGAAACGCGTACCTTGCACCGTCGAGCACACGTCTCTGAAAGTAACCGATTGTTGCCGCTTTACTGTATCCTTGCTTTGATGACCTTCTACAAGCTAGAGAATGTCATCCCGCTTGAAAACCGCTACGCCTGTAACTGTTTCCAAATTAGAAGATTGCTTCGCCTGAAACTATCCTCCTCCGCATTGGTAATATTCCACATCCTAGGGAACACCATCGAAGATTATTTCTCTTGAAACAATCTCCATCCGCATTGATAATATTCCACATCTTAGGGAATACCATCGAAGATTATTTCTCTTGAAACAATCTCCAGTTGTTTGTGACAACTCTCCGCAAGCTAGGGAATGTTGTCGAAGACATCTTCTCTTGAAGTCATCCTCATTTGATGCGATAATTTTCCAAAGGAAATTACCGAAGATCCACGCCTGTCGATCTTTAAAAGTTCGCCTGAACTTTGCTTCCGCTATGCCTGTACGTCGGCGCTTCTGTTATTTTGAACCTGTACGTCGGTGCATTTTGCTGTGATGACAATCCTCTTTTCTTTGGGAATAGTTGCCAACACAATTCTTGTATGATGTATGACAATCCGATTTAGGGAAAGTTCTCAATGCCACGCAACAATCCATCCTTGGAAATGTTGCCACGATGAAGAGACAATCCGTATCTCGGAAAATTTGCCAAAATCCAATTTTTGGGAAAAGTTTCCAATGCTTCGTAACAATCTTTCATAAGAACTTTGCTACGATCGATAATCCACATCTTGGAATATAACTCTTGAAAGCAATCCACCTTGGAAATTTGTCAACGCTATGCGACAATCCTTTTGGGAAAAATATTGCCACTATTGACAATCCGCTTCTTGGAACATTTGCAAAAAAGAGTCGACCGACAATCCACTTCGGGAAAATTGGCCACTTAATGAAATGAATGACAATCCACGTTGAGGAACTTTTGCTGAAATTTATGATGAATAGAGTTCTACGACAATCCTTTGGGAGATTTTGCCATAGGGAACTGGGTGTATGACAATCCAATCTCGGAAAACTTGCTAGCGATCTATGAATGTATGACAATCCGGACTTGGAAAAACTTGCCAATAAAGAAGGAGCACGACAATCCACGCTTGGAAACTTTACCAGAGATGACAATCCAATTTTTGGAAAAAATTGTCGTTTTAATAAGAATGCACGACAATCCATATTTGGAAATATTGTCGTTTAAGTGCTTGCTTTTCAACCGAGTGTAATGAGCCAGTGTTTTAGGCGCTTAAGCTAAGTGAGACGATTTTTTTTGTCAGGTCAATCACTTATTGTGGTTGTAATCAAACTGACTACTTAATCATGTCAAATTGCTTATAGGGGCTAACTGGCTTACCAAGGAACCCAAAATTGCTGCATGAGGCCGAAATCACCTTTCGGAGAGGCTTCGAGCTCTATCGCTACTGAAATATCTCTGGCGCCGGGAATTGGAGTAGGGTGTTCCCTGCTGCACCTGTATTTATTTTTTACTATAGAACTTTGTCAATCTCTTTAATCATCTTAGGATTGACCTAAGGTTTAGCATTGCTTGACTCATCGACTTGACACGACTCAAGGCATAAACTTGACTCGCTGTGATTGACTCGAGGTTGACTCGACTCAAAGTGTTTGACACATGTAATAGACTCAAATCAAAGTGATATGACACGACATGACTCAATGTGTACATGACTTGTGTGTGCATTGTAATGTCATCGTGCGACTCAAAAATGCAGAAAAGCAAAAATTTTCCGTCATTTTTGTGGAGGGTACCGACTTTCTCCCGAAAAAGAAAGACGCGAAAAAAGAATCGAAGTTTTCGAATGCATGTTGAATGAGCTTAGTCAAATGTTATTTGATACTATCTCTCAAGGTTCAAGGATTAACCCATCCTAGGCTATCTCAATGGTCGACTCAATGATGAAAGCATTTGGGTAACTTAGGCACGGAGGCTAAGCACTTCATACTTCGTGATGCAATGACAATTATGATTGATGAGCGATTTTGATATGATAAGGCATGCTTCAACGTTATGTTAAGATTTCATGACAAAGGGTTCCTAAGGGAAATATATTTGGTCATGTATCTGTGATGTGTGTGATAGTGACACTAAAGTTAGGCCTCAAGAGCTAAGTGTGTGGAAAGATATTATTTGTTAAAAGAGTCAAATGGTGGTAACTCTTAGGCTAGGTAATCTAATGATGTAGGGATCAAGCCCCCAAGTCTGGCTCTAAGTGAATAGAGATGAGCATTGGAGATCCCTTGATATGATCATGGTGAAAGTGTGTGAATGTGAATATGAATGCATGTTTATTACGGCCGCACCTCGATGTGAGGTTGCCTACGTATCTGTTAGGAATCAGGCCGAACGTAGCTCTAGCCAAACCTCGCACAAGTGTGTGTATAACTCAAAAAGGTCTTTCAAGGGTTGTAACGTGGTTAGGCTAAAGGTTATAAAAGAAGAAGGTGATAAAGGCTCAAGACCCTAGATAAGCCCCCAGGGTGTGCAACTTCGCTTTTGAATCTTTGTATTTTCATGCTTGAATTTCTATTCTTTTTTAGCTCTTTTTGCCTTAGCATTTATTTTACTTTTGCAAGTGTGGGCAATCTCGATCATGCGGTCTATCACTCACTTGGCATTCATGTTTCTCAGGCACGGTACCGAGCACTCGATAAGAGACGCATTTTGAAACGTGTTCTTATCGAAGATATTTTCATATCAAAGACATTAGAACACTTGTCCTTTTGTACACTTTTATTTATTTTTTGCCATTTTTGCTATTTTAATCTTTTGAATTTGCTCAAGCCCTTTTTTAGGATTGCATAAGTTGCACACCATCCCATCCCAAGGTTAGTCAGATGTAGGTTGAAAAAAGAAGGGTCTATCGTTAGACGAGGCTCAAAGTGGTTTTTTAAGAAAGGATGTATACTTGAAGGGTGAAAGGAGATATGATGTGGCTACAAGGGGTGCCTCAAATCATTGGTATACCTTGTGCTTAATTCGACATGGATTTTTTTTTTTTAATGCAATATAATGAAATGATCATAAGTAAGGAAATAAATGCTCATTTTTATTAAAAGAAAAGGAAAAAGACTACAAAATTAATCTAAAGGAAAAGAAAAGGTGTCTATGCTAGACTTATTGAGGAAAGGAAAAAATGAAAAAGAAATAGAAAAAGAGGTCATGAAATCTTGTCGTTGAAGCTCGCCTCTTGTCTTGTGTTGTTTCATCATCACCCTCATTTTTTGTTTGTCAATCATATGACTCAAACTCGATTCAACACACATGGATGGAAGAAGTGAAGAAAGATTGGAATAGAATGCGAAAGAAGATTTAGATGGAGGGATATGAAGAATTAGGAATATAATGTACCCCCCAACTCAAATGACGGAAAAGACCAACTCATGCATGAACCTAAGACATGGTCATGGTGATGTGCACTCAAAGTGTGTGCTAAGATTAGTGAGTGTATGTGACATGTTAAGACTCGTGTCATGACCATGTGGCTTGACTATGTGACTGAGACTCGATTGATGATTCAATTAAATATTATTGACGGCAAAATTAACCGATTTAAACAGAAAACTGATTAAATAGACTCTAGGTGATGACTCGACAAATAAACCGAACTGTCGGCCAAGCGACAGGACTGGTGTCACACTATGGAGCTTGGCGCCATACAACATAGCGTCGTCAGGCGCTACACACCATAGTGTGGCGCTACAGCTCAGACCTTGGCGCCAATAGTGGAGCTTCGGTCTGGGACTGTTTTCGGTGTTATTAGTCAAGTGGGGTATGCCTAAAGTCGTACTAGGTCAATTCCGATTAAAATATTAGACTTTATTGATTCAAATTAATTAATTAATTAGGCAAAGTTCTTTAAGCCATTAATTTATTTAGTCTCAACACAAGTCAACAAACGGTTAAGAGAAACATAGAAAATATATGCACAACAAATAATGCACAATTAGTCAAGTAGGCACAACATGATGCAATGAGTTCGCAACCTAACCATGGCTCTAGTTCTCTAAAAGTTTGGGATATGGTTTAGTCAAAGAGGGTCCATGGTTAATTGTCCGGATGCACCGCGCGGAAGCCTAACCGTGAAGGGTTGGCGCGAGTGGATGAGACACCGCGAGTTTTAGAAAAAACTCGCTTCCATGGTTTGGTGAATTCAACATCTCGGATGTACCCTTTGTTGCACGGAGCGTTCAATCAGGTAGATGGAGCATGAATTCCCAGAGGGTTATGTCCATATGTAGAACACATATGGGTTTCAGAAAAGTGAGAAAAAATTCAATCAGGAAGTAGGATCGAGCAAACAATACGAAAATCCGGTCGAAATTAGAACGCATATTTCTGGCTTGGTATTGGGGGAAATTGGCGCCAGCAAACAGAGACCGGCGCCAGCTTTTAACTGTAGCGCCTGGCGCCAATTGTAATACCCCGTATTTTTATACGCATTTTATTTAAATTATGTATTTTATAAAGTATTTAATGGTTGTAATTATTTTAATTAAAGTACTTTAAATTAATATTATTATTAAAGGAAAGTTTATTTAATTATTTTATTTAAAAGTTGGGGTTTTATTTTTGGAAGTTTAAATTTTTAACAAGTTTTATTAGGAAAGGAATTAGGAAAAACCTAGAAGAGGGTTAGTAGAGAAGGGGTATAAATATCCCACTTATGAGGCAAATCAAACTTTGCCCAGAGTGGAGAAAACCCAAGGTAAACTTCTCTCCCTCTCTTCCTTATTTTTTTTCCCCCTTCCCCTTAAACTTTCGGCTACCCTCCCTCACCACCGCTGCCAGCCACCGGCAGGCTGGTGGCCGCCGCTGCCAACAGGCGCAAGCCGCCGGCAGCAGGCAGCCGCCGCCGCCGGCAGCCAGTGGCCGGTGGTGGCTGCCGCCCTTCTTCCCCTTTCTCTTTTTTTCGAACCATATAAAAAAAAAAAAATTGAAGCTTTCTTGTTTTAATTGAATCTATTCTTGGGTCTAAATATAAATTTTGAGTTTGGGGGTTTAATTTTGATGTTTGATAATTGTAATTGTATGAATTAATTTTCAGATTTGGTTTTAATTAAATAGCCCCAATTTTTGAAACCCTAGGTCTTTGATTTATGAAAATTATGAAAGCATATGAGGAATTAATGTTTGGATCTTCAATTTAAGTGTTTTAAGACTAAATTACAGCAAGTTTTAATTAGAATAAAGTGCTGGAATTTTATGTAGAGCACTTAATATTATGTTTTTGAAGGAAATTTAAATTACCCATTAAGTTGGACTTAATTAGAGTGTTTTAAATATAATTTCAGCTTATTCTAATTATTCTAAGAGGGATTTTAGGATAGTATATATTGCTGGAAATTTGTTTAGAGTGGGTTTTAATGCTCTATTATAATTTTAATGTGTAGGAGACTTCGAAGTGAGCAATTTTTACTAGTTGTGACGATTTTAAGATTGTATTCAAGGTACATTCGCGTACTTAGCATATTTTGATGATGTAGAATCATGCTAGGTTTAATTTTAATTAATTACAAGTAGTATCATGCTAAGGTTTATGTATTAAATTTTGAGTTTTTGGTGTTGGTGATTGAATTGTGAAGCATGAATTATTTGTGATGGTTTATGGATTGGAAAATTATATTTTGGCATGATTATAGGGACTACATATTTATTTATGGCATGATAGAGAGCATGTTTAATTAAACTAATTGTTTAATTATGTTTGGAATATTGAAAAGAAATTTAATTACGGTTCATATAATTTTTATTGATGCTTTAAGCATGAGGAAGGAGCTAGATAAGTGTCTATGTACACGAGGAATAAATTGTATGTCGGTGCCTTTGTGCACTTAAGGTGTGTTTAACACCGAGGGTTAGGATTTGCGGCGCATTATGCGTTTAAGGTGTCTTTGACACTGAGGTAGAATTAAAAAGGGTTCAACATTAAATCATATGTGGTCACTAATTATTCAAGAATTAAATTGGTATATTTATTTGATTGAATAATTATTGTTGATTGACTTATTATGCCTTGAGAGTCATCACCAAGTCTAATAATATGTAAATAACGTAAAGTGAAAGAGATTACGCACCAAAACTCTTGGAACGTATATACCTTGAGTATGAACATATGGGGGGGAGTTATGTGACTTTATATTTGATCATAACTTCTAACGGAGTACAGGACGCTGTATATTTCTTTTTTTTATGCGCTGGAATTCCGCCACCTATGTGTGGCACAGGTTTGTTGCTGGCACGGTTAGCTCCCGTGTCAGTTAACCCCAATTTATTGGGATAGGATTAGTTGGAAACTCGTTCGATGCGTAATCAACGTTAAATGAATTTTTAGTGTCTAGTTAAAGTGTCTTGTTGATTGTTGTGTGTGCTTGTAAACAGGTGCAATGAGGTAATTGTGTGTGATGATAGGAGAATGCATGTTAGTGTGTTTAATTACGCCTATGTACTCAGCTTTGCTGATTGTGTGTGTTGTTTGTGTCTGGCCATGTCTTTATCTTGGCCCTACGATGATCCATTTTATTGGAGAGTAGTGGGGGCAAGTAGAGATACACTTTTCAGGTATTGAAGCATGTTCATGACGGGGCATGAGTGAAGAGAGAATCATGCTAGCTTCTATTATAATATGATGTGTTTTATGCATTGAATATTTTGTTATATTACTTTATGGACTAACACAAAAGATTGGTTGTTTGGTTTTGAATAAGAGCCTTAAATGGTTCCAAGTTGTAGTGGATTTTAATTGGCATTGGTTTTGTTGATTTTCAACTTTATTTTCGGTGGTTTGGTTTTTAAATCGTATTATCTAAATAGTTTTGGTTTTCAAGTCTTCCGCTGTGTATCTTTGATAGTTGCCTTAGCCGTTTTCACGGTGGCGGTAATGTCTTAGATATTCCTAAAACGTATTTTAAAAGGAGTATAGTGTGCATTTAAAGGAAAGGAATTTCTAGGGTGTTACACCAATACTGGCGTCTGGCGCTACGATTAAATTGCTGGCACCAAGCTCTGGCCCCTGACGCTACTTCCCACATGTCTCAGCAGCTTTCTGTGCTCGATAAAATCTTCCAGTTTCGCGCGGTGTTATTTCAGTCCTAGTTGTGAAAGATATTTCTCAAATTTCCTACGTGTAAGATCCTATGTTTTTAACTCAATACGGATGGTCTTTCCAATGAGATCTTTTTTATGCATATGACAATAATGTTAATCAAAATTACGCACATGAAATACTTACAACTTTTCGAGTCTCATCCACTCATTCTAAATCATTGCCAAAACAAATTCAGGAATTAAAATAGAAATCCTCCCCAGTCGAGTCGCCAAAAAACTGTAGGGAATAAATTTCAAGCTTTAATCTCACTAGCTTGAACCCCACTGTGATCATACACTAAAGTACGGTGGCGTCCAAAAGGGAAGAAGATAGAGCAAAAGAGTCGCCAACAAGTTTTAGGAACTTGTAAACCGTTCATAGGATGAAGGTTACACCCCTTAACGATCCAAGAGATCGTTAACTCCATAAGGTCTAGAACCAAATAAGGGTTCGGGGATGAAGGTACAAATCCAACCTAAAAGAGATTGAACCTGCCCTAATAATAGGTCTCTACTTTATTCTGATCGTATTCATGTGTGCTTTTTAATTAACATACAATCAATAGGTTAACCTTAAACCTATTTAATCTATGTTAGTTGAATTTAATGCACAAACAAATCTATTATTGGCGATCACTTGAATTTATAATCATATTAAACCTAGCAAGATTATTAAATATCTTATTAACCATGATTACAAGTACAAATCCCTTTTAAACATGCAATAAAATGTGTGATCAAGCAATAAATATAAATAAGCAAGCAACACAATAAATAATCAATATCATGAATAATAATTATAATAATAATAATATGATCATAAATAAAATAATTATCATCAAAATAATAATAATAATAATAATAATAATAATAATAATAATAATAATAATAATAATAATCATAAATTATAACGATTATAATCATAATCATGTTCATGTTAATATTAAAGCATAATAATTGCAAGATCCTAGGCATGATATTAACAAGATTAATAACAAAATCTAGAATGTCACTAAACAATAAAAATCAAATTTTTAGTCCTAACATGATACTAACAATCATAAATATTAGAAAGAGAATAAAAGGCATCATAGCAATCGTATTAAGCATATTTGATATTATAACCTTTTCCCAAAACATGATACTAAGAATCAATAATAACAATATAAACATAATGTCTACATCATAACATCAATAAAAACCAATTCAAGCACTTACTTTGATGCCTCGTACCTCTTTCTAATAACAAAATACACACGTTAGTAACTTCAAGGAAAATAATAAACAAAACAATTAAATTAAATAATTGAAAGAGCGATTTGGGACCAAACCCTCAGAAATTAAAACCTTTCACGTCTAGGACGAAGGCAACTTCGAATATGGCTAGATGTTTCTAGATCTTGCGAATGCGAAATTTTGTATGAGAAAACCAAATTTAGGAGAAAGATGAATGAGAGAGAGATGAATGATTAACTGAAAATTAAAAGAATGCTAATGAATGTATGATGAATCTTGATGAATGAAAATTGATTGTAGGTGAATAACTTGCGAATGGAGAGAATTGGTCCATCGAAACGGAGTTTTTAATACGATATTTATAGAGAAAATCAGCCAAAAAAGATAAATTAACAAAATAGAGTCTAACGCTCAGGAAACAGAGCTGGCGCCAACCCTGGCTAGCAGGCGCCAATGGCTAGCGCCAAGCTTGATTTTAACGCGTTTTCAAAAATCTGATAAGTTTACCGTACTGGAGGATAAAATAATATAATTTCTTCGAAAATGCTATTTGATTTTGATTAAAACTCTGAAAAGTTAACTTATCAATGCTAATTGAATTAGGAATGAAAAGAACCTTCTAGAAGAATCTAGAAGACTAAAACCATTCCTAATTGCATTAGGAATGATAAATCATATTAGGCCCTCCCCTAGATCATTGGGCCGCATATAAAGCTCAAACCGGGCCCAGTTTGGTAAATTGACCATAATTTCCTCAATATTCATCGGAATTGGGCTTATAATATATCGTTGGAAAGGTCTTGTCAAGCCCCATCCAACTACACCACTATTGGACCCATATCATGGACCAACCAAATTGGATTGACTGTTTTCTTAAAGTAAAGTTTTCAAAAACAGAGAGAAGAAAAGAAATTAAAAAAAAAACTTTCCGAAACACTAGACCTTTCCACACTTTCGTTTCATTCGATTATGATTCGACGTGAAAGGTACTTATCACCGGGTTTGGTTTTGGGGAGACACAAATGGGTGTCTACAACTATCGTTTTCGAAACTGACATTTCTACAAACTCAGTCAAAGTGGGGGCTTCTGTAGACACCTAAAAATGTCTCCCCAAAACCAAACCCGATGATGAACAACCTTTCACCGCCACTATTGGTCGGGTTTAGTATTTAATCCCGAGAGTGCTTAAAAAATCGTATTTTATTAAATTCATATTTTTGAACAGTCCATGGATTAGTCTTGATGTTTGATAAAAGCATAGTTTTAATTTCAGCCCAAACTTATTAATTAATTTTAGCCCAAACCTTTTTTATTTTATTGTTTTATTATTTATTTTTGGCCCAAACCTTTCATTTATTTTTATTTAATTATTTTCTTATTTTAGCCCAAATAATAATAAGTCAGAAAAGGCCCGAAATTATCAATCGGCACTTAAAATGCCGATGGAAATTAGGGTTAAAAATGTATTTAGACGGAAAAACAGGCTGGAATTTCCCGCGCCACGGCAGGTACCTACCGTGTCACGTGAATCCTTCCCGTCTGACGGTGGGATTTCCCGTGACACGGGAGGTCTGCCGTGACACGGGACATTCCGTGTCTTTTCCGCGTAAACCCTTAACGCGTTTTCTATCCCGTTTTCTGAAAATTTTCCGCGTCACACCAAAAATGTACCGTGTCACGGGAAAGTGTGTCGTCTGACGGTGGAGCTTCCCGTGTCACGGTACAGTTTGCCGTGTCATGGGATACTTTTTTAGGGTTTTTATCATTTTAGGGTTCCGTGTGCTCCCTCAGCACATTTTCCCTATAGATACCCCCTCGTTTCTGATGTACGGGGCACCGAGTAATTCTCTTATTTTATTTTCTCTCTTTTATGCTTTAGCCTAAACACTAGCCTACTCTTTTCACTTCAAAATTCCTTCTTCAAGCACGCAAAGGAGTCCATATTTCACTCGTGGTTCCATCCTTAAGCCAAGGCGTGAAAGGTAGAACTGTTTGATGGTTTGGCCCCAAATTAACTTTACTTTATTTAATTTAATTTAATTATTATTTTATTATTTCGTTGAAGTTACTAACTCATTTATTATTTTGTAGTTGCAAACAAACAGAATCAAAGTAAGAGTCATGCTCCTTTTATTTTTATTATTTTTCTAACGATTTTATGTTGTTAGAATTGTGATTAAATTGGTTCTAAATATTAATATTATTCTATTATTTTTATTGATCACTATATTGCATGTTAAAGGGAATATGTAATTGAAAATCACGCCTAATAAGATAATTTGGACAACCGGTTTAGGATCCTTTTTAATCTTGTTGTTTAATCAAGTGATCACAAATATTTTATAATTATGTGTGCATTAATATTAAACCAATTTAGTTAAATAATAGTTTGGAGCGAATTGAATATTTTGTTTGTATGCCTTTGAGATCACAGGAATGCTTTTCAATATAAGAATCGAGTAGAGGCCAATACGGGCGAATGTGATTCCATGACTCATTTCGTACCATCATCCCCGATCCTCCTTTCGTGGTTCCGAACCATATGGAGTTAGTAATCTCATGGATTATGAATGGGGTGTAACCTTCACGGGTCAATTGTTGTTGCCTATCGTTGTCCCTTATCGTGGTTGCCTTTTTATGATACGTGAACGGTTTACAAGTTCCTTAAAAACTTGTTGGCGGCTCCCTACTTTTTTGTTCCTAATCGTTGTCCCTAATCGTATATGTCAATTCCCAAGCATTTTCACAACATGCTTTAGCGTAGGCGCACTTCGAACGACGCCTACACATATATAAGAAATCGTCCTCGTTAAGAGTCGTTAATTTTGGCTGCATCCCTACGTATCTTCTATTACTGCTGTATAGTAGCCCCATTGATAAGGGTGTACAACAAGGTCAAGTACGTGGATATGGCCCTAAAATTAAGAGGGTCCAATTTAAAGTTTTTTTCATTCTATTTCACTCTAAATCTTTGTCATCATCTTAATTCTCCCTTATATTTTCAAGGTTCAACCTTTCATTTTCACTTTAAATTTTTCTTTAGCATTCTTATAATTGCGGTGGGTTTCCAAAAATAAAAAAATTAAAAAATTAAAAAAAAAATTAAAAAAAAAAAACACTCAGTCTCTTACTTCTACTTCTAATATATTATTTTTAACGATTTGTATTGTAAATTTCTTGTGTTATTTGTGATCAATTGCACAACTCCAATTGCTTAGTATTATATCATAGTATTCAATTTAAATAAAGTATGCTTTTCAATTTTAACAATCTTATATCTCATTTTTACACAAATTTAACATGGTTTGGAAGTGAGTTTATAGGAAGTATATATGTTGCAATGATGCTTTTTGTGATGTTGATAGAGCAAATAGAATATGTGTTGTGCTATTGTATTGCAATGTTGTGGTTATAAGCTTTGTAAATTGTTGCATATCTATGCATATCATATTCATTAGTTTATTGGCACCTTATTTTATGTCAGATAACTATCAGCGTGATTCTGCATCTCTATGTATCTTCTGCTTGCTTGCTGTTGTATAGAATGCTTTGATGTATTTGAGAATTCAATCTTGCAAATGTGAATGTGATAATATGCTTTGATGTATATGAGAAATCGATCTTACTTTGTTTTTGCATTTTTTTGTTCTGATTTATAAAACAGGTTTGTCTTACTTAGTTTTGGCTATTATGGTCTCCTTCTTGGTTTCCAATTGTCAGGAAAACTCTAGGCACATAGTCCCTATATATCAAGGATGCAAATAGGATGGCATTTTTGTAAATAATGGGAATTTAAAGGTGAAAAATATGATGACAAAAAGTACCACTACTTGCATAATAGTACAAAAAAATACTATTCAAATAACTTATACTTTAATGGTACATTATACATGTACAATAGTACACAAAAATGTACCACTATACTAAAATAAAAGAAAAAATGTACTACCGAACTCCAGATTGCATTCCTATGTGCATGCCAGATACGTAGGCCCTATGCGCCTAGATGCACTCCTATTGTCAAGTCTATCACTCTCTCATTGCTCTACATGCATCTTTTTGTCGTCATCTTAATTTACTCTTCTTTTTTCCAAATGGACATATTATATATATTTTGGTTTGCTCTACATACAGTAGACACTAGTTTATTTCGGTTTCCTTTGTGCAGATGAATTTAGATGTAAATTTTAATATCAAATTTGATTTTTTTTTTTTTTTTGTTAAAACATAACAGAAAACACAGCTCATGAAGTCATGGTAGAGCGAGCAGGTCCCTCAAAAATCAGTGGCCTAAAATCAAAGTGAAGATACTATATAATTCAGTTTGTGAGTTAATCTTTTGCATATAACAACTCTGTATCTATATATTTGGATTCTATCTTCTGCATTATATTTTGATCTTCATTTTTATCAATCCATAGTTCCTTTTGTTGCTTTAGAATATTTAGATCAGTTGTGGTTTCTGAAAATTAAGTGTGTCACACACTTTCTCATTCTGCCTTCCTTAAATGAAACATGGATCTTGGAACTAAAATCATACCTGAATTTCAGGATTGAATTTCAGAACTGTATTCAGAGATGAATTTAAGATTTGAAAATTAGAAATGAATTTAGATCTGAATTTCAGAACTTAGTTCATTGTGATTTACATTACTTGTGCATGCTTTTTGTTGGGTAAGAACTTATTTGGGCCATAATTTCTACAGGATTGTGTCCTGAACATGGAAATTATTATACATGATTGTGATATAACAGGGAACCCACTAATGCCCTCTGGAGCTGATTCTTCTATTGGAAATGAATTGCCAATCAACAAAGTCAAGAGCAAACATCCGCAGACCAAGACGTTGCTTCACAAGCCACATCATCTAAGAAGAGTAGGGGGCCTCTTATCACTCTGTTCTTTTAGGATTACATACATGTCCTTTGTAATTGAAAGTTGGTGACATATTTGTAATTTACAAGTATTATCATTTTTTATATTTTATAATTGATGATGTAAATCGATGTTGATTCAATTGGACCTTATGTGGTTTAGATTAATACTCAGTTGTATTTATTACGGCATAAAAGTAGGGTTAAAATTTATGGATCTTCACATTAAAAAAAAATGTAGCGTGGGTAATGGCAGTAAGAGCATTTGCTACTACTGCCATTTTAATTTATTTTTTTAAATAAAATAAAATGCTATTCGTAACCGACGTTAATGTTTGGCAGTTACTAATAATACCCTAATTGTAACCGGCGTAACTTAATGCCAGTTACAAATAGTATCCTTTCTAACTTGGAAAATAGACTTTTTGTAACTGGCGTTTGGTTAAGCCAGTTACGAATAGTACATTATTTGTAACTAACATTAGTCAGTTACGAATAATTTTCACTAGTTGTAACGGTGGCATTCACAACCAACAATGTCAGTTACAAAAAGTCAATTTCGCCAGTTACAAATAACATTTTTTCTACTAGTGCTAGAAGGTTAGGTCACTAATGACCTAAGGTGAAAACAATCTCAATACACTGATTCAAAATGAAAACTTCCAGATACTTTATGAACTTTGGTACATAAAATATATAAAGAATCAATATGTTGGCCATCTCAAATTGTTCCCAGAAGTACCATATTAGAAATGAACAAATTTTACTTCTTTAATAGGAAGGATTTGTGCTTCTATGCACAGGAGAAGGGACCAGCCCACATAGAACTCACACCTCACAGAATCCACAATAACCCCCATCTTACATCATATGATTTGATTTGATTGTGGATTTGTGGACCCCAAACAATCATATCATATTCAATGATTTTGAAACATCAATAACCAATTATATCATATCCAATGCTTTTACCACAATTATACTGCATTCAATAGGGGTGACAAAACTTTGAATAGCAAACAACCATTGACTAAAGCAAACTAAAGTACTTACTTTCCACTCAGTCCTTGGGAAAAACCAGCAAGCACAACGTAGGAAAGAAAGGCCATAATAGGAATGTACAGATCTGATGCGTTAATGTCATAGATTGGGGGTTTGTAGGAAATTTTGCCTGCTATAGGCTCAGTTATCCTTGTCCAGTGTCCCTACAGCAAAAAAGAGATTCAAAGAAATAGAATATATATAAACTACATTGCTGACACATATGGAAAACTTTAGAATAACACAAGACAATATAATTAAAAAAAAAATTACCAATAATGTGACTATGTGAAGAATGCTTATCCGATGCAGAAAAGGAGCCAAAATAATCTTTAACTTGTTCCTCACATAGTCATCGTTCACTTGGAAATAATATTGGGGATCAGCAAAATACCTACTTATCTGAAAGTTTTCATAACCACGGGGAATTAAAATGAAAATTCTTTAATCTTAGATTCTCAGTGCCACAAATCAGATCAACTCATAAATAAAAGGACCACTACAAAGTACCAGGGATGAGCTCCGAAGTATGCTTGCTTAAATAATACCAATTTGCGTCAAAAGAAACAAAATGAAAAGTTGTTGAAACCGCTCCGAAGTATATAAAAGCCACAAAAATATCTGCATAAAGTTAATTAATATGTATTAGAACAAGTAGAAAAAATAGAGTCAATAACCATTTATAATTTTTGTACAGGTTGAGTAAGACAGAGGAAGAAAGAGTAAAATATAATGTCAGGTTGAGTAATCATGTCAACATAACCCCCGATCGAATAAGGCTTCTCAAGTTCTTATATCCAATATCAAGAGGTTTTGGGCCTTCCCAACTTTGGAGAATATAACTTCTACCATATCATGCCATCAACTAAATCGGCAAACGCACTATTTAATGATTTCGATCTCAACAGATTGCCTTAATGGTATACTATCATAGAATATAAATACCAAAAAATTCACCATCTAATCAATACAGATACATATCATTTAGTATGTACTACTAAAGTCAGACACACCTCATAGAACATTATACAACAGTGTAAACTCATATCCACTCATAACTAGAAAACTACATAGCTATGTAAAATCAAAAGGGAAATGCAGAATTGACTTAAGAAAAAGGCAAGGAAGCTTCAAAAACAGGAGACTAAAGATGTCATGTACTGTAACATTAGAGTATATATAAACACAAGTAGCTTAGTAACTTACATCGGGATAGCAATTTTGATGAGTGATTGTCTGGTCTTTTGGATTTACGTCACCTCACAAGACACTTTAGTCTGAAATGTTATAAATAGAGATCAAAGCATAATCACAGCCAAAGAAAAAATGAAACAAGTCTTAGTCTTGGTACATTAACTTCCACTAAGAATTATTTGTAGAAATTGGGTTTGTGCGTGGGTTCATGTAAAACTAAGTAAGACAGACCTGTTTGATCAACTCCAACAATCATTCAGTGGCAATTCGGCAACCAATCTAACAATATCCAAGCATATGAACATTTAATATCTGAATACCAATCCAATAAATATAATAACAAATCAACCCAAGCAAATGGTAATTGATAACTTTACATATAGAATCCTAATTCAGAATTTAATATTACGAGATAAACCCATCAAATCATCTCCATATACAAACCCATCAACCCATTTTCATATATAAACACATTAAATTATTGACATGCATTTCAGCTAAACCCGAGAAAAAGAATACGCTTTCAAAAACCCCAGAAAATTTATTTGATATAAAACAGAGAAAATAACATAATTCAAAACTAAGAGGAGAATTAGAAAACTCTTGTAAGTATAGAGATACCTGAAAGGGTGGAATGAACGAAGAAAACGGTTTCGCTTTGGTGGTAGCCTGAACACTACAATACTGAAGAAGGGAAGAGGAGGAGATCAATTAGTCGGTAGTAGTAAACGGGGAAAAACGCCGCCGTCAAATGGAGAGAGAAAAGCAAGAGCGGTGAAGAGAGAAAGTGGAGCATAATCATAATTCAAGTAATTCCTCCCCTTCCCTTCCCAAACCCAAAGCCGAACATCCAATTCCTCCCATCCTGCTTCCCAATGGTAACTGGACATCCAATTCCTCCCCTTCTTGCTCCCCAATAGAAAGGCCAGACATACGTAATTTTGCCACCCCCTCAGCAATAAAACGACATAAACGAATTATTATAAGCAATCAAACCCAAACAAGATTGACTACTAGAATCGAAATATTAAAAGAATTTCACCAAACTTAGGGTTCATCATTCGAATCAAGGCGCCTTGATATTATTGATGAAATAGTTTGGAAGAAGCAATAAATCAGAGCAGTTTCAAAGGAGTGATAAAATTGCAGGTTTATGTGTGGGAAAAAATAAAACAAGAGTAAAGGTAAAAGAAGCGCAGACTACAACTACTCGTAATTTTTTTTTTAAATAAATAAATAAATACAAGTGAATGTGAGTGGTGCAAGCTAATATTAGTAACTGACTTTAATAAAGCTCATTACAATTAATAATGTCAATAAATTTTGACTTATCGTTTGTAACTGACATTTTTTTATGCCCATTACTAATAGTTGGTTAACTTATCATTGACCTACTATTTGTAACTAACCTTAGTTATGTCAGTTACTAATACTAATTTATTTGTAACCTGCACTATCTATGCCAGTTATTAGTACTCTTTTTGTAACTAACATAATTTATGTCAGTTACTATTAGGGCGTTACAAATAACACTTATTCTACTAGTGTATTAAGTATTATAGCTTGAACTTACATGTCCCCTCCCCACCTCCCCCCCTCCCCACAAGTTCTTAGTTGCGTATTGTTGACATATACAAATACTTTCCTATTTACCGGACAATCATAAGCCAAGTATTGAAGTGCTCTGCCTTTTTATTTGTGTGCTAGGTATCATGTTTGTCTGTAGGTGAAATAGTCATATTGATAAGGTTTCTTTTTTTGATTAAAATAGTGTTGACGATCACAAGATTACATACTTCCCATGTCTAATGAGCGTGTGAAACTGGACCACTTGTATTTACAGTTGATGATTACATACTTCCCATGGTTGCCTAAGCGTGTTGAAGATTATCTTTGATGGACCATTTGTGTTTATAGCTGATGATTTGATGTGTGCAATTACAGAGTGTATGTAACTGCGGAGATAATGGGGAAGAGCCCTTACGGAATCGTGTATAAGGCCACACTCGAGGATGGAAATCAAGTCGCGGCTAAGAGGCTTAGGGAGAAGCTTGCAAAGACTTTAAAAGAGTTTGAGATAGAGGTTGCTGCACTTTGAAGGATTTCGCCACCCGAATCATCTTCCCCTTAGGGCCTATTACTTGGAACCTAAAGTAGAGAAGATCTTGTCTAAGCTGCTGTTTTTGAATATATGTCTAAGGGTAATCAGTCTTACTTTCTTTATGGTAAGAAGCAAGTCTAATATCTATGATTCATGTCTTCTTTTTTTGAAGTACTACGTATGTTATATGCCAGGTTATGTATTATATGATTAAGTTGATAGTATATATAGTAAATTTATAGTCTTAATACTTCATTGTGAACTTTACTTTTCATGCTGAACTTAATTTTGGTGATCACTCTCCTGAGATTATGACCTTGTACATATAATTTGGGATGTTTTATATGACTAAGGTGATGGTATGTGTTGATCTTTAATAGTCTAATACTTCATTGTGAACTTTATTTTTCATATTGAAACTTAATTTTGGTGATATACTTTCTTAATTCCTAAATTATGACCATATTCATATTATTTGGGATATTTTTTGCAGCCTGGGACCAGAAACTTCGATCGATTGGCCAACGAGGAGGATCGTGATAGGAGTTACGCGTGGACTGAACTATATTCATAACCAAGAGAGCATAGTTCATGGAAGTCTTACTTCAACTGATGTATACCTAGATGAGAAAAATAACCCCATAATATCACCTCATTGCTCATGTCAGAGGTCAAAGAAGCAATGGACATGAGCTTGCCAGAAGAAATGAGGTGATTGTTGCCACCCTTTACTCTTAAGTTCCCTACACTGAGGAAGAGGAGAAGAGGGTAGATGTAATAATGGCCCCTGCTATTCTTTCACTTTCCAAACAAACCTTAATTTATATGGCAGTGCCTTTTACGTGTGATAATCAAAATGGGGCTAGATTGCAGCTATCAACTACATTTTATTTTTGTGTTTTGTAATCTCAGTTGGCATATCAATAATATAAGGTAAAAGTTGTTTCAGTGATTGAAAGATTTATGTACAAATTATGATGGCTTCATGGTTTATATTGCCGAGCTAATATCAGCCATTTGAAAAAGCTCTTTTATCAAAAGTTTAAAACGATTGTTTTTGATATAGTGAACTTCTCTAAATTAGCCAAATTAACTCATTTTTAGTTGAAACCTGCTCCAAACGACCATTGGTTCTACATTCACTAACAATGTCCATTAAAAAAACATACATACTAGAAAAAATAGTTACACTTCCGGCCTCACTCACTAATAACACTATATTGCTTCGCGCGCAACGCGCGTGCGTGACATCCCTAGTCAAGTAATAAAATATGGAGTATAAGCCTTGGTATGTGAAAATATTACGTAGTATTTGAGAAATGAAAAGATTAAAAAAAAAACTACTACCTCCGTTTTGTACTAAATGCAACGCTTTTCATTTTCGGCAGTTTCATAATAATTGCAACACTATTATTTTTTCGTAAGGACCCAATGTTATTTTATAATTTCTCTCATCCATTAATCACACTTTTACGAATATTTTATTATTTTTTTCTTACCAACCCCACTTATACAACCTTTTTACAAAGTATTATTTTTCTTTCCTACTAAGGCCCGGTTCACTTCACCTTATTTTTGCGGAACGGATATTATTTTTACTGAACTTAAATTATTTTTAGTGAGCTGAAATTATTTTTACTAATTTTCTACTATATTTCTTCTTTAAGTTTACTGAATTTTATTGAACTAAAATTATTTTTGCTGAACTGAAATTAATTTTACTGAACTAAAATTAATTTTATTTGATTTTTTTTTTAAGGTGAAGCGAACAAGGCCTAACAATATCTTTATATTATGAAAAATTCTATTTTGAAGCTCATCCTTTAAATTTTCTAAAAATTTGTGAACATCCTATCGTTACATTTAATCATCAATCATCAATAACTTAATACTAAAACAGACACCAAGAGTGACATGTGTCACATTCCGGTGCTGTTTTTTTACCTCCAAAACTCCCCTTTCCTTTTTAATTTTTTTAATTGGTTAATATTTGATTCTATAATAATATCATTCCAAATCGTTTATATTATATTTATGACAAATGTATATTTCTTTTTATTTGGTGTTCATAATTATTCTATATACATTTACATTAATAATTATTTCAACTTCTTTTTAGTTATCTTTTAAATGGAGCATTCTTAAATTTTGCCAAAAAAGTAATAATAAATTGATTCATATAATATATGCTATAAAAATTACTTTAAAAAATCACTTAAATATATTTATTTTCAAATACCTCAACTAGCAAATATTTTATATCAATTTTAATTTAATATAACTACATATATAAATTAGTTACAATTTTGTTTCCGAATTTTACTACTATACATACATATTATCACAAATTAAAGATTTATAGAGTATAGAATAGACGTATAGCTATAAAATAAAAGTTGTGTTTGACAAATGTTTTGTTAGATATAAAAGGGGATATAATATTTTTAATTTTGTGTATGTTTGCAGTTTTGCTAATAGTTTTAGTGGAGATTTTAGTTTGGTGTTTGATTGATTTTTTGTGTTTATTAAAAATGCATTTATTAATAAGTATTTACAAATATAGCCACTAGACTTGATCAAACCAAGTCCCGGTAGAAAAATTCTCGAGTTTGGACAGCCTAAAAAATTCCATTTTTAGATAGTTCTTTTGCTTTGCCTATTAATATAGAATATGACATTATAATTTCTATATATTTGATTTGTATGTTTTATCAAATTTTATTTGTTGAATAGAATTAATTTTCTTACTAAAATTATACTTATCGTGCATGACATGTGCCTTAAACTAATAATCCTGGCCTTATTCTTTTGAGCCTCTTTGTTGAGCAGAGCATTAAAAATTAATAATTAGTAGTATATATAAATATTAGTTATTATCTTTAAATATTAATTTTTGTTATAAAAAATCAATTATTATTATTATTATTATTATTATTATTATTATTATTATTAGTATTAGTATCATTATCATTATTTTTTTTGAGAAAATATTAATATATTATTATTATTATTATTGATATTATAATTATTAAATATTTATTATTTATTATTATTAAATATTAATTTTTAATAATTTTATTATAAATAAATATTAATTTTTTTTATTATTGTTATTATTAAATAGTAATATTTCATATTATTATTATTATTATTATTAAATGTTAACTACTATCATTATAATATTTCAATATTAATTATTATTACTAAATATTAATTATTTATTATTAAATACTAATTATTATTATAATAATTTAATATTAAGTATTATTTTTAAGCAAAGTAGAGCAGATTTCAAGAGTAGAGCAGCTCTAAAGAACGGACCCTTAATATGATTATATAAAATAGATACTCCGTATTTTTAAAAATCTGCCATGTTACATAAATAATACTCCCTCCTTTTTAAATATTTGTTCCACTTTCCTTTTTCGGTCGTTTTTAAATATTTGCTCCATTTCCTTTTTTGGAAAGCTTTTACAATATTTAATTTATTTCTCACACTTGGTGGACCCAACATAATACTCTCTATCTTCTTATTCTTCCACTACTTTTGCTTTTTACAATTTTTTATTTTCTCAACTACCCCACTATCTCTATATTTAAAACTTTCTCCAATTTCTTCTAAAACTCCGCGCATAAAGAAAATATTTAAAAACGGAGGGAGGAGACGATTATTAAAAATCCGCCCCATTTATTTGTTATAGACGGATCTAACCCATTTATAACTGTGGCGGGTCTTGGCTTTTAATAGTGCTACAAGCCCTCCAACCCTACCTCTCTCTCATATATCCATTTTTAGCGCACTCAACGTTCTCCATTGAAGCGCAGTTCACGTTCTCCGTTGAATCGCACGGCGCCTTCTATTGCTTGTATCCCCCATTGAAGCAGCTCCTTAGGTAAGTTGTTTGATTTGGTTATAATCATATCAATTTCACAATCTAGGGTTTATCTTTGATCTAATCTAATTTAATTTAGTTTAGGGTTCGAAAATCTAAACTATTGGTTCTAATTTCTAAGATTGTGAAACATCATAACCAGCGATATTTTACCAGAAGAAAATTATGAGCCTAATTTGATTATTGAATCAAATATCCCTAAAATTATGTATTTTTCGAGATAGTTGAATCAAATCAAATATCCCTAAAATTATGTATTTTTCGAGATAGTTTAATCAAATTTATTCATGTATAGTTTGATAGTTTTGAAGAATTTTTATATAGAAAAAAATGATAAAATTAAAGGATAATCAAGTTTGATCCTGCTAAAATCAAGCTTTAATAAGTTCTATGATGTCCGTAATTTCGGTAGAAGGAGGTGATTGGGGGAGGGGAAAAGCTGAAAGCATTTGAGGAATATATTTGCATCTTTTTAACACTTAAACTAAAATTAGATGGAAAACATCTTTATTAGTGTTACGATAATTTGGTTAATGTGGTATATTAGCTGGGGTTTTAATGAGATGGCGTAGGTATAGGTATCCCTTGTCTAGTTCGTCGGTTTCCTGCAATCCTAAAACAATAGCAGGGTTTCATTTCTTCGGTTTCCTGCAATCCTAAAACAATAGCAGGGTTTCATTTTCATTGTACATGGGCAGAGCTGATATGATCCTGAATTTGAAGTTACGTAAATATGACCATGGAGGTGCAGGTGACTATAAAGCAGAATCCATGTGGGAGGTGTTATTAATGGCGAAACCTCCTGAATCCTGGTATTTCAGTGAAAGGGGGAAGTGTTCTTTTGAAATATTTCAATCCAACACATTCAAAATCCTATGTAGCTACACACACAATTCAAAATGCCATATTCTAGTTCTTAGATACCACTTGACGTCACATTAAAATCAAACACAAACAATCCTGAAAAATACTTGGGTGCTGCCTTTGATTTAATGTCTTAACATGGCTTTCCAGCTTTGTAATTTGACAATCCTGGTTATCAGGTGAACCCAAATCACACATTAAAATCAAACACAATCAATCCAGTGCAAAAAAAGACCCTCTTTTGTCTACATTTATCTTTGCTTCCCCTTTCACGCTGTATTCCATTATTTATTAAAAAAAAAGATGGCTTGTATGCGTCCTCATGGGTTTCCCTGAAAGTTCTCAGTTGATTGAGGATCTGCTTATTCTCAGAAAAGATTTACATATACCAGTCATGGCTGAGGGTTCCGAGATCGATGAGCGTGTGGACCTTGATGACGATAATTACATGGAAGAAACGGATGAAGATGTTGTCGATGGCATTGAGGATGAGGCAGAGGAAGGAATTGGTGATGATAAGGCTGAGGAGCAGGATGAGGAATTAAGAACTGATGGTAGTGGAAAAGAGCAATCATCGGAACCTGATCAAAGTCCCATTGGTGATAAACATGGGGAAGATGAGGAGAAATATCCATCTTCAATCAGTGAAGAGGACAAAGAGAAGCACGCTGAGCTTCTTTCTCTTCCTCCTTATGGAGCTGAGGTTTTCATTGGTGGGCTTCCCAAGGATGTTACAGAGGAAGATTTAAGAGATCTTTGTGAGCCTTTTGGTGAAATTTTTGAGGTCAGCACTATATTTCCATATATATTATATATATTCCTGCTTATATTTTTTTTTAATACATGCAACACTTTTCTTTTCATGCTTGCCGAATTATTTTTCAATTGTTAATATCTTTAATTACCAATATGTAAAATTATAAACATATGATAGTAAAATAGTATAAATTGAGATAAATCTAACAAGAACCCACTTAATTATTAATCATCAAAGCTAGTCAAAGGGAAACATATGAGTAGCGTAAAAGTCGAATTGCTGCAAGTATTAAAAAACGGAGGAAGCATATATTTCAACCCTTATCTCCTACCCCCACTTTTTTTTTCCCTCTTGTTCCATAAATTCATACTTTTGGGTGACTTGTTGCAGGTAAAATTAATAAAAAATAAGGATACTGGTGAATTTAAGGGATATGCCTTTGTAGCATTCAAAACAAAGGAAGATGCCCAGAAGGCAATAGAAGAGTTGAAGAACAAAGAATTTAAGGTAATTTCATATCTTTTCTTGGTTGAACTTCTTTACTTTCCCTCCTTTCATGCTTTTATTTGAGTTTGGCTTATGAGATTGCTAATTTTCATGTCATTGCTTCATCACTGCAGGGAAAAACGGTCAGGTGTTCATTGTCTGATGCAAAGCACAGGTTATTTATTGGTAACATCCCTAAAAGTTGGTCAGAGGATCAGTTCAAACAAATGATACATGAAGTTGGTCCAGGGGCAGAGATAATTGACCTTAAGCAGGTGGACTATAGTACATTATAAGTCTATGTGAATATGTGATTGTAAAGTAGTATGGTCTGTTTCTGTTTCTCTTAACAGTGTTTACTCTGCCCATGACAGGATGGTTTAAATCCTGGCCGTAACCGTGGCTTTGCCTTTATTGAGTATTACAACAATGCCTGTGCTGATTATGCTAGACAGAAAATGTCTAGCGGAAGTTTTAAGCTGGAAGGTAACACCCCAACTGTCACCTGGGCTGATCCAAAGAGTGCTCCTGACTCTGCTGCTGCTTCCCAGGTAGTCAATATTAATTTCTACGTCAACAACTTTAATAATAGCCTTCTATGTTAATTTGAAGCATGAACTTTAGCTAATGACCCAATCCTAAGAACCCAATGAATGGAGAGAAAAAAATTAGAAACAAAGCAGGATTATTTTATGTTAGTTGAATGGACTTTGCCAAAACCATGTGTAGTTGACCTTTTTTTGTTTCTCATACATGCTCCAAGAAAATATACAAATTGGAATTATCTTTAAAATTTGTTATATAGTTTGCTCATTTACATTCAAATTGCAAGCAATATGATACTCATTGGGCTTATTGTAGTAATGTATTGACTTTTAAAGCTATATATATATATATATATTTTATTATTATTATTATTATTATTTATAAATATATATTTATATATATTATTTTAAGGTAAGATGCTAATATATTACAGAAAGCTACCTTAAAGTCTCATTAAGCATGCCAAGTTATAGTTCCCATAGACCTATGTTGCTCATGCAAACTTTAGACTAAATATTGTGGGCATGAATCAAGGGTTTTCAATTTCAAAATTTTTTATGTCTTTTCCATTGTAGAGAGTATTTATCATATGGTGTTGTATTGTAAGGTGCACAGCTTAATTGCTTTTAAGCTTTTTGATTGCATATGTTCTTGCTACAAATTATGATTTTGTACTTGTAACAAAGAAACACTGAACTTTAAGGGTTACGAGGCTATTAAAATTTGGTTGTTGGCTGCTTTTAATTTTTAGACTAAGCTTTAAATTTTGGGAACTTTGTCAGAAGAGGCCTTTCAAAAGTTTTTTTTTTCTCTTTCTTTCTAGAAACAACCTTTCAAACTTTTTCTTTTTTTTTTTTCCTAGCAACAACCTTTCAAATTCTTTCTTGCAAATTCAAATCTTAAACTAAATGCGCCTTAACCTATATCTTGGCCATTGACCGACGTTTTCTGAAGATTGGGCATGCAGATCTTGCACTGCTTCTTTTTGTTATATATCGTTTTAACTTACCTCTTCCCTCCCCTTCTTGGTACTTCCCTTAAAAGTCACCTCCTATAACACCTTTGTTTCACCAAAGTGCCCAAATTTCCTTCAAACCTCATTTAAGTTCTTTCTATCTCCATACCCACTCATTTTCACCATTGGCAACACAATTGTAGATAATATACCATTCATCTGTCAGATTTAGCAAGCTGACTGCCCATTTTCTTATGCTCGTCCTTTTCACTTCCATTCAAGAGGGGTGAAGATGTGAAGTTAGGGAAATTGAGGAAAACCCTAATTCTAAAATTCAAAATTAAATCCAAAAAATTACAAGTATTTAGAGAGGGAATTAGGCATTTACTTGTTGAACTATATTGGGAAACACTTGATATTCAAATTTAATCAAGAGCGATGAAGAGTATTGCAATTGGAGAGAGAGAGAGGAGTGGGATGATTTGGAAGCAAGTCAAGAAGAAAAGCGAGGGAAAAGGAAAAAGGTCATGTGACATGTATCCCCCAGTCAATGTCCTGAACAGCGGTAAAGGTTTTATCTTGCCCAAATTTAGAGAATTTTTTTTAAAAGGCTGTTCTCTCACAAAATCTGACCTCTTTAAAAGGTTTGTTTGACAAATTTTACTGAACATTACAATGGTCATATACTGTAGAAATATTTTATTTTTTCTTTTTGCTTGAAAAAGACATAATAAATGTATTTGTTTTGACTTTGATGAGTAAAGAAATTAAAAGAGTTGCTAAGAGGAACTATACATTGGCCTTGGAATTCATAGAAAGACGGTTTTAATAGGGAAACTCAAGTAACCCTTTTGGAAAGGTGCATCTATGTTGTGCTTAATAAAAAGTTATCAAATGGTGACTTCTGACATTGATAGAGATTGCCTCAAATAACCCTTTCGGAAAAGTGTATCTATGTTGTGCTTGTTAAAAAGTTGTGCTGACTTCTGACATTGATGGAGATTGTATCGTTCTTTACGGAATTTTTCATCTTCCATATGTTGCAACTTGCAAGTTGTTTATTTTGGGACTATTCAGTGATGACAGTGAGATGTAGTTTAGTTTTTGAATCAGATTAAAATCGATTTGCCTCCACATAATTCTGATGAAAACGTGTTCGCAATATGATACTGAGTATACAAGACGTCAACTTTGTATGATATTATTTGTGTTCTGGCATTTCGCTGTCCTATGATGACATTGTGATGCAGTTGATCTGGTTGGTTCTTCCTTTGAGATTTACTGCAAAATAACATAAACCATTTAGTACGCATTCATTAATGAATGTTCATTATTCCCCCCCCCCCCCCCCCCTCCCTTAAATTTAGATCTAGTTTGTAGGAGAGTCTTGTTATGGACAAGCAGGGAAATCCCTGTTTCCAAAATCCTGCTATTAATAAATAGTATTGGCTTCATTTGTTTGATTGGGCAATTCATTTGTTTGTTTAGGCTAGGCAATGGCTTATTGCAATTGCCCAATCAAACATTGACAGATTTGTTTGTTTGGGTATATAAGATTGAAAGTTAAATCTTTATTGAGCCATTAGTACAATATTAAGAAGTCAGGTTGATGTTGTTTTTGAATTTTCAGGTCAAGGCACTCTATGTAAAAAATATTCCAGAGAGTGCAACCCCTGAACAACTGAAAGAAATTTTTCAGCGCCATGGAGAAGTCACGAAGGTTGTGTTGCCTCCTGCTAAAGGGGGACAAGGCAAAGGGAGTTTTGGGTTTATCCATTTTGGTGAAAGGTCTAGTGCTCTAAAGGCTGTCAAAGACACAGAAAAGTATGAGATAGATGGTAATGGTTTAGTCTTCACTTTCGATTTCTGAATTTATTATAAATGAAATAGATGCTTGAGTTTTCTATTGCCAGTTTTTATTTGGGTGGGATTAATCATGAGATGGGATGGAAGGCTCAGATACATAGTGGATATTTTGTAGATTGTATCCAAGTGACACCTAATTTCGCTACTTGGCATTTTTTACACTCTACATCTGACATACTTCACCATTTTGACTATCAAGACAGCAAAGAAAATTTGCTTTTCTTTGCTAATTTTTCTTATTATGGGAAAAATACATCTACAAGCCCTATTGTTAATCAGTTCATTATTGTTTATATCTGAATTTTTGACATCTCTTTCGCTTTGAAGCCTTTGACAGAACTTCTATCGAAAAAATTTTGTACTACCTTGTGCTGCTTTTTATACAACCAATTTTTCATTAGTTTTTTTTTACTGTTTTATTAACAGACTCTAATATGATTGTTTTGTTTATTACAGGTCAGGCGTTAGAAGTTACTATGGCCAAGCCACAGACAGATAAGAAGTCTGAAGCAGCAGCTTCCTTCACTGCTGGTTCAAACTATCTTCCTCCACAAGCTTATGGTTTTGCTGGAAATCCATATGGTTCAGTGGGGGCTGGATATGGTGTTGCTGGTGGATACCAACAGGTATTTTAAGTACTTTACTTCATTTTCTCCACTAAAATTACATTCTCTTATCTTGTGAATTTGAACATAATTACAGCCAATGATATATGGGAGGGGGCCGATGCCAGCTGGCATGCAAATGGTGCCTATGGTTTTACCTGATGGCCGAATTGGCTACGTCTTGTAAGTTGATATTATTATTGAGATTTTTATAAAAGTCCAAAACTGCATATCGGCTGCTCATTTTCATCTCTAATCTGTTAAATAACCTGCAGGCAGCAGCCGGGAATGCAGATGGCTGCACCAGTGCGGCCCCGTAGGAATGACCGGACCAATGGGTCAGGTGGGCCCCAGGGAAGGGGTAATGGAAGTGGAAATGATAGGACTAGAAGATTCCGACCCTATTAGTAATTTAGTGTGGAAGGGCATTTTAATCTTATATATTACGAGAGGAAGCAATGATGCCCGACTTCCAGTTTGGGGAAGTTGAAGAGACAATAGGGCATAAAAAAGCAGATGCAGTAAATGGGATGTCAAGCGAGTCAGGATAATTGATAGTAGTTGTATTAGTGTTCGTGGGTTATTTGTAAAATGGACTAAACCTACACTTTGACTGAGACTACATTTGGAAACCCCTAATCTTCTGGCTATATTGAATTTCCATATTGTTTAGTGCAATCAGATGCAATTTAAATCAGGGGTATGTTAGTGTAATTGCTTTGTTTGAGCCCTTTGAGGACTATCAATGAGTTCAGTGAAACTTGACGGTTGCTGTTGCTTAATTATGAAACTTCTCAGATCATTCAGAAAGCATTGAATAATTAATGTTAGCATTCAAATATGGCAATACTGAGCATTATACATTCTTATAATAGATCGTAAGATCAATGTAGCTAATCAAGCTTGGTGTGTCGAAGGCGAAGAACTCACCTTGTGACTAAGGTTACAACAGGCAACTCATTTACATGTGTTTATGACTAGGGGATTTCCTTACGTTTCTCCCTTTGTTGAGTTGTGTAGTCAGCTTGACAGTCTTGTGAGATGTGTCTGCCTAAGGATAGCATTTACCAATTTTGTGTAGAGTTGAAAATTTGAGAATTGTGGAAAGTTTAAAAAGGTAACAGAAAATGTTTAATTATTTTAACTAGAGTGTACCCGTGTAAAATGCACGGGATATATATTATATTAGAAAGATTTTAATTATATAATATAAGAAAAAATATATTTTAAATACGGAAAGTTGATTTAGATATAGTAACTTAGGCCCTGTTATTTTGAACTATTTATGGTCTGCTCTTGCTCTACTCTACTAAAATCTAGTGATTACAAGTTCCAGGGCATTAGTTCACAAGGGGTCTCGGTGTACAAGGAGCTTCTTCCGCAAAAGTTCAATGCCAACGACATCCCAAAATTCAAGGCAACTAATAACCTTTATTTTCATTTAAGAGCTTTTGAAACAATAATGAGTATTAAGGGTATTGACAAAAAAGTATTTCATTCTCTATTTTACTTATCTCTTGAAACCGTTTGCCAACAATGGTTCTTCTATCTTGACAAAGAGAAAACCTCTACTTGGGAATCAATAGTAAACGCTTTCATTGATAGGTATAAGTGCAATATTCAATTTGAAACTGATCATAGGGAACTTGAGATACTTAAACAGAAAGAGAATGAAGATTTCACTTCTTTCTTCAATAAATGGAGAGAAACTTCTGTTAGGATGATTGAAGTACCAACCGAAAAAGAATATGTGAGGTTGTTCATCAAGAATCTCCAAGAAAAGTACTCCAAACATCTAAAATATCAAAATTATCTACACACCTTCAAGGCCGTCTATGATATTGGGATTAACATTGAAGGCGACCTTGCTAAACAAAAAGCTGCTAACAATAGCTCCAACAGTGGCTGGAAAGGCAAGAAGAACGAAAATCCTTCTTCCAAAACCACCCACTCAAACAATGTTAGCACCTTTAATTTGAGTGAAGTCCTTGCTATGAACAACCAAGGACAAAAGAAACCATTTAGAAGGAACTTTACTCTTATTAGTATGAGTTATGACACCGCATTCGACCGAATGAATGCAAAAGGTCTTATAACTCCTATTGGACTATTTAGGGACCCACCAATTGAAAAGAGGATGGCTAATTGGAACCCCAATGCACACTGCAAATATCACCAAGGTAGGGGTCATCTCACTGAGAATTGTTGAAAGCTTAAGGAAGCTATCCAAGATTTAATTGATAACAACAAACTACCATTGCCCCATGTTAGTAAGAAGCCAAGCATCAACAATGCACTTCTCTCAGATTCCTTGGCCAGCTCTGATGAGGAAAACGATGTTGATACCTCATCTCTCATCAAGCCTGTTGAAGAAATTCATGCTATTGAAGAAGAGGAGGAAACCTTTTTCGATGCCATGGATGACTTTCCAGAACCAACAACCAAGGAAGATGTGCGAATGATTATAGACTTCCTACGTGAGGCTATTGAATTTGCAAAGAAACAAGGGGAGGAGCTTCAGAAAAATTACGATAAAGTTCCATCCATGAAGAAGAAAACATTCCCTCTACAAGTAATTGACACACCCAAGAAGAGTAATAAACTTTATACTCCAATTGGGACTACCTATGCTAAAATGTTCAAAATGCTATCTGAGAATGGTAACGTCAAACCTCTCGAACCGAGACCAATTGAATCTCTTAAGAGGACAGACAAGTTCTACTGCCCATACCATCAATTAGGAGGACATACCATTGAATACTGTTTTAAATTTACAGATTTAATTCAGAAGATGATTGAAGATTAAAAGCTAGTTTAAATCCCATAAGAAGAAGACATAAGCATTAACAGGGTTTGGGACAGCGATGAAGAAGACGTCTACCTAAAAGACATGGAAAAACCTCCACTTTCAGTGTCGTATTCAATAGGTGATTTTTGGGATGAAGAAGATTCACCTATAGACTATCCTCACGAGATCTAGGAGAACGCAACCTCCCGTCTCTACACAACCTATTCCAACCGTGCAGCAAGTTCCCATACCTATCATAGAAGACAATGATATTGTCAAGCAATTCAAAAAGAGCAAGGTCGAGATGAACGTATAAAAACTTCTGGCTACGTCTCGAGAACATAGGTTGGCGGTAATGAATGCCTTGGATAAGATAGGGATAGATTCTGACACCACTCCCGAGGAGTTGGCTAACTTCCTTACGAGTGATCTCCCTAGTCCTATCATCTTGATCACTTTTTCTTTTAAAGATTTACCTTCAGAAGGTGACAAGCATGACAAGGCACTAAACCTCACAGTAGTCTGCAAGAGAATGACCGTTCCAATGACTCTTGTAGGCAATGGATCAACAATTAATGTCTGTCCACTCAGAATTGCGAGGATGTTAGGCATAAAGGATGAAGACTTAACCCCGTCAACACAAGGAATAAGAGCTTATGACAATACTCGTCGCCAAGCTCTTGGCAAAATTACTATGAATGTAACAACGGGAGCAATAGAACATGCCACTACCTTCCAAGTGGTAGATATTAAAGCTGCATTCAACTTATTGTTGGGACGCCCTTGGCTTCATGAACTCAAGGCCGTCCCTTCATCTCTTCACCAACAGGTAAAAGCCATAGTTGGAGGAATCCCTATCACAATCGATGCTCCACCCATGAGGATCAAAGCTGTTGAAAATCCGATCATTAATGTGGAGCACGATGAAGATGATGAATACTTGTGGGAATTTAATGAAGAGGTCTCCTTAATCGAGGAGGATGAAAGGACCCCTCTCTGTCACGACCCCCACTCCAATATGATAGTAAACGCTATTTTCAAGAGACAAGGGCACTTTCCTGGAATGACTCTAGGAAAGATGAAGGAGATAGCAAAACAGCTGGAATTACCTGGCCTCCCTAAATTAGATACTTTCGGACTTGGTTTCGGACGGACTTGGTTTCGAACCGACTTGGGAAGATCTTAAGCGAGCCCAGGAAAGGTCTAAGGCGCGTAGGGACGCTCGTACCCAAAAGAAAGCAATCCCAATAGATCAGTATCCTCTTACCCTCAATGGACAGTTCATAAGAGAAGGAGAGGACTATCCATGCTATGAATTTCCCGAACCTTTTGTTGTAAATGGCATAAGACAACCGGGCTTTGAAATATTTTCAGATTGCTACATTGTAGATGAAATCCCAACTCCCATTCTCAAGGAGAAAGCACCCCCATGCTTTGACTTTAATGTCATGGGATTACTATTTGGGCGAGAAAAAGATGAGCCGAGGTATGAAGAGGACAATTCCTCGCTCATCCAAACGGTCCTACAAAGCGAGAACTTTGACCCTTCAAAGATCATCACTCCAGCGGAAGGATTAGTACAAGGATGGTGCAAGACGGTCAAGGTGAATACTCCGAGTGGAAGGAAAATCTCTATAACAACAGGGCAAGGACCGATGATCGAAGAGTCGTCTGAGTCAGAGTCTTTTCTTGTAGAGTCTTCCAAGTCTTTAGCTGTGACACCCCCTATTTCTTCTATTTATACTCCTAGGATAGTTAGTAATCAAGTCCCTGAGGACATTTCCCTTTTCGATGTAATGATTTTAGAGTTCAATAATATGTCTTCTTCTGCTTACTCCTCGTGTTTTTCATTAACCCAAGATGACGAGCATTGCTTAACTAACAATGAAAATTACAAAGAAATTATTAAAGAAATGGAAACACTTGAAAAGAAAACACCAATAATTGAGGAAACTGAGACAGTTGATATCTCAAATGATTCAACCATTAAAAGAGAAGTTAAAATCGGATTAACACTTAATGAACAAGAAAGAACTATTTAATTAATCTTCATAAAGAATTTATTAATGTATTTGCTTGGTTATATGAAGATATGCCATGCATTAATAGAGAAATAGCTCAACACACTATACCACTAATTCCAGGAATGAAACTTGTAAAACAAAAGTTGTGTCGAATGAAACCCGACGTAGCTCTTAAAATAAAAGAAGAAGTTCAAAAACAAATAACTGCAGGTTTTATCACGATATCCAAATACCCCGAATGGGTAGCCAAGGTGGTCCCAGTTCCAAAGAAGGATGGAAGGGTAAGAATGTGTGTCGACTATCGAGACTTAAATAAGGCAAGTCCAAAGGACGACTTCCCTTTACCACACATCGATAATTTGGTAGATAATACAACAAATCATGCACTTCTCTTGTTTATGGATGGATACGCGGGATACAATTAAATTCTCATGGCAGAAGAAGACATGGAGAAAACAACATTCATAACACCATGGGGTATTTACTGTTACGTGGTAATGCCATTCGTGTTAGAAAAACGCGAGAGATACTTACCAACGAGCAGCGTCTGCCCTACTCCATGACATGATGCACAAAGAGGTTGAAGTATATGTAGACGACATGCTTATGAAATCAAAAGATCGCCCAGGACATCAAATAGCCTTAAGAAAATTCTTTGAGAGGTTAAGAAAATACAACATGAGGTTGAATCCATCAAAGTGCACTTTTGGAGTCACCTCAGGCAAGATCTTGGGATATGTCATAAGTTCTAGAATAATAGATATAGACCCAACCAAGATCAAGGCAATCATGTCAATGCCACCGCCCAAAACTGAGAAACAAATTCGAGGGTTTGTTGGCTGGTTGCAACATATAAGTAGGTTCATATCGAAACTAACAACGATATGCAAACCAATATTCAAGAAACTAAAAAAGAATGTGCCAGGACGATGAATGTCAAAAAGCCTTTGAAAAGATCAAAGCCTATCCCGCAAATCCTCCCGTATTAGCATCGGCACTTCCAGGGATACCTCTTAGGTTGTACCTAACAGTCACCAAGGAGACAATGGGAGCTATGCTCGCACAAGAAGTAGAAGGTAAAGAAAATGCAATCTACTATTTAAGCAAAAAGATGCTCGAGTATGAAGTACAATACACACCGCTTGAGAAGTTGTGCCTCGCATTGGTGTGGGCACAACCAAGCTAAGACATTACATGCTCATGCATATAGACTTTGTAGTTTCCCGAATGGATCCACTTAAGTATCTATTCGAGAAGTCTACACTCAATGGGCGTATATCAAGGTGGATAGTCAATCTAGCCCAGTTCGATGTAAGATTCATCCCTTAAAAGGCAATCAAAGGATATGTGGTCTCGGAATTCCTAGCGGATTTCCTAATAGAAGATTCGACGACGACACATGACAATAAATTTTCAGACGAAGACTTGATGGTCACAGAAGATGATACTTGGACTTTATACTTTGATGGAGCCTCAAACAAAAAGGGATGTGGCGTTGGAGTATTATTAGTAACACCTAAAGAAGAGCACGTTCCAATCTCCATAAAGCTAGATTTTGACGTTACCAACAACACTGCTAAATACAAAGCATGCGTGGTAGGCCTTGAAATAGCTTTGGCATTGGGAGTAAAGAAATTACGAATATTCGGAGATTCTTCATTGATCATCAACCAGATTTCTAAAAAATGGAAAGTAAGAAGTGAAAGTCTAGCCTTTTACCTAAATTATCTGGAAACACTCACCAATCAGTTAGAAAAGGTAGAATACACTTATCTACCTAGAGGGGAAAACCAATTTGCGAATGCCTTGACAAGACTAGCCTTAATCGTTAGGATTCCTACGGATTTCGAGCAAATGCTTGTAACCATAGAGAAAAGGCACAAACCGGCTTATATTCAAGGCATAGAAGACGATGAAGTGGTCCAAGAAGAAGAAGAAGAAGAAGAAGAAGAATTGTGGTATATAGATATACTTAATTACGTCACCAAAGGAGAATATCCTCCTCATGCTGACAAAAGAGCAAAACGAGCATTAAGACTCTTGGCTTCCCAATACGTACTTATATACAACGAGTTACATAAAAGGGTTCATAAGGGTCGAGCTCTTTTATGTGGAGGGAAAAAGGATTCCCAAAGAGCTATGAGGATAGTCCACGAAGGCATCTATGGAACCCATGTTAATGGCAAAATGCTAGTCCAAAAGATAATGCGAGAAGGGTACTATTGGACTATCATGAATAGGGATTGCCATCAATATGTAAAAAGATGCCCTAAATGCCAAATTAACGCCAATTTACAACATGTTCCTCCATCTCTACTTTACAACTACACTTCACCATGACCATTCTCTACATGAGGAATTGATATCATTGGTAAAATTACCTCGCCCGGAACAGGAGGTCATGAATACATCCTAGTAGCAATTGGTTATTTAACAAAGTGGGTTGAAGTACAATCATATGCTAAATTCACTGCAAAACATGTAGCACTCTTTATCGAAAAGAATATCATTTGTCGATACGGAGTCCCACATGAGATGATAAGTGACAATAGAACTCACTTTCAAGCTGAATGTGAAGAATTGCTACAAAAATATGGCATTCAACACCATCATTCTTCCCCTTATAAACCTCTAGCAAATAAAGTGGTTGAGGCAGCTAATAAAAATTTAAAGACTATTATCGAGTAAATGACAGAAAATTACAAGGATTGGCCTAACAAACTCCATTTCGCACTTTGGGGTTATCGCACGTCGATTCGCACATCAACGGGAAACACGCCATTCTCCTTAGTTTATGGAATGGATGTCGTACAACCTGTAGAGGTAGAGATACCATCTCTATGCATTGCATTAGAAAGTAAACTCGATGAAGCCGAATGGACTAGAGCAAGGTATGAAGAGCTAATTCTACTTGATGAAAAGCGACTAGAAGCTCTACATCATACCCAATGCTATCAAACTCGTATGGCTAGACATTTTAAGAAGAAGGTCAAGACGAGAAACATCAAAGTAGGAGACTTGGTGTTAAAAGCATTAAGGAAAAACGTCTTGGATCTAAGAAGCAAATTAAGGCCTAATTGGTCCGGACCCTACATTGTCAAAACCATCCTATCAGGAGGTGCAGCAAAACTAATTGACATGGATGGCAATGAGTTCTCGAACATAACGAACCTTGACTAACTTAAAAAGTACTACCCATAATTACTTGAGCAGGATACTCAATAGAGCTACGTTTGGCCTGATTCCTTAGGAAAGGATACGTAGGAAACCCTTTATAGGGTGTAGCCACTTTAATTTTTGCAAACCTCGCATCCCATAAATAAAAGAAATTCGACAGAATATCAGCGTCACAGAAAGAAGTCTGTCGCCGGCCGACAGACTGCAGCGCAAAGCGACAGCGCCTGTTGCTGGCCGACAGACGGCAACGTCTAGCGACAATCGCAAAACGGCGGCGCCGCTCTTCTGTGAGTACCTGGGCAAATTTCGGTGTTTTTGAAATTTTAGACTTCCATACTCGAAATTTTTTTTCTGAATTTTTTTTTTTCTGTTTTCATTGCTTTAATAAATTAAATTTAAAGAATTTGATTTAATTAAAAGGCTGAAATTTCATTAATAAAATAAAATAAAAATTACATTATTGATGGAATTTAAATGAAAGCTTAATAAAACATATTAACTTTGAATTTAAAACTAAGTCTAATAAATTGGAAGTTAAGCAATGCTTCAATCTTTCTTTGCTCTTTTCCAATTCTTATCTGAATCCTCTTCATCATCCATGACTTTAGCTAGTAGGCATCCTTTAGAGGACCTACATTCAATTTTAGAGTAAGTGGTTTCTCCCTTAGCTAGGACTTCATGTTTCTTTTCTACCCAAACCTTCTTTTCTGAAATGTCAGCTTTTCTTTTCCCTTTATCCTTTATAGAGTCTTTCTTCTTAGGCATCATAGGTGTTTTGAATTCAATCTTTTCACCAAGCGTTCCTTAACAAGAATCACTTTGTCACCTAGACGATTCTTCACATTGGTTTTACTTGGATTTTTCTTCATGTCCATTGAAGGCTTCTTAAGAAGCCACCTCATCACATCATTGGGCAAGGACGGAGGAATCTTTTGGGTTAACACTTCTCATAAAGGTTTAGCGCTCCAATATGCATCAAATTTCTCTACTTCTTGTGAAACAGGGAATTCATAGGGACGACGAAGATCCCCAGAAGGAATTGTTTGAAGTAGGTCGTACTGTCTTTTTACCCTGCAGGGATAATAAAAAGTCATCTTGGTTAAGCTTGGAAGACGGGAGAAAGGTTTCTTATTGACACCAACCATCTTCTCTATTTTCCACCAAAGGATGGCCCACTTGATAGCAAAGTTGCAAGAGGTAAAGACTTTATTCCACTCATGGCGCCCCATCTTAGAGAAGCGTTTCTTTCGCCTCATAAAGCAATTTGGAGTATATTTTTCAATATTGTCAGGGAGACTAATTAATTCTAGTCTCTCCATTAGCCATATTTGCAAAAAATTCAATGTAAATAAATTAATATAACTATACAAAAATATGTTTTTGATTTCTGTAATCAAAAATATTATTTTTCTACCTGTAATAAAATTAGAGAGCCCCAAAAAGGTGCTTTTGGATTTCTCTTCAATTCATCAAGACTAACCATAGTCTCTCCAACAATTCATGGCATTAGATTTCTTCCAGATTCAATTTGCTCCAAAACAGTTAATATAATTGCTTGACCCTCGTTAGTTTTACCACTAGTGAGAAGATATTGGTTAAGTATGCAAAAGAGAAAAGCCCTTCTTCTATAAACATGAAAAGATTCAGAATAAGGTCTATCAAAGTAATGGCGTGCAAATTCTTATAAATTAACTATACTACTATCTACAATGTTTGTTAGATCAATGTCTCTTAAATTAAAGAAGCGCTCAAAATCTTTATAATAATATTCATTTATTCTAGGGATTAAAGCAAGATTTAATGAATGGAAGCCTAAGATGGCACCAAATTCTTCCGGCAGAGGGCTAATTTCATCACACCCTAGTCTAAAACAATGAGTATCTATGTCCCAATATTCTAAGGCGTTATGAATAAAATGTATATCAAGATCTACCCCCTTAACACCATAAATACCTCCTATGTGAAAAAAGTCGAGTTCGTTTCTCTCTTAGCAGTTAAAGACCGACACCATTCACGAGTGAAATTGGTAAAACTCTTAGTAACTGAAGACATGATTATTTGTTAAGAAAATAAGATTATGATTAATCTGTTGGAATTATACAGAAATTCGGTAGATTAGGGGGCTATTTTTGCAGAAAAACGATACAGTTTTACTCCGAAAAGGACTCAGAATCAGCGCATTGCAGCGCCAAACGACAACCCTATCGCTTGGCGACAACAGCATCGTTAGGCGACAGCGTAAAACGCATGGCGACACGCGGCGCTGCAGCGCTTCCTCAACGTGCTATATAAACCGCATTTTTCTTGCTAAGATTTGAATTCGTACAATGACTTTACGATTTTACCCCTTTCTACAAAAACCCATACATATTAATTTCATATATTTTCCTTCCATTTATCTTTTTTGGATTTATTCAGACTTAATTTAAATTTAGGTTTGTTGCAAGTCCAATTTATTTTTCATTGTTTCTTTTGGGGGAGAAAGTCGGATACCCTCCATTAGTAATAAAAATGATGGAAATTTTTTGCCCAAAATTAATCACAATTTTTTGCACACACACATATGCACATAAAAATGAAAAATAAATGCAAAAGTAATACAGTCATAATAGATAATAGTCTGTATATACAGAATATGTCTAACAAATGAGTCGATCATGCAAAGTCCTATAAAAGTCAAAATAAATAAACAACACAGGTACAATTACGGCGTTAGAGGACGCAAATGATGAGGAATGTTCATCATATCAAAGAACTGCACAGAACGAGGAGTATGATGCCCACCAGCTCCAGTCTCCAGGAGGAGGGAAACTCAACTCAGGACTCGTCCACCCAAGGTCGTCATAGTGATGAATCAGCAGAGGCTGAGGTTGCGGAGGCTGCTGCGACGATGAGCCTACCTCATACGTCCCACCACCTCTCGGAGCCGAAGTCGCCTCTCCCTGGCCCGTCGGCCCAGCACGCGCACTCTCAGACGAGAGCCTGAGCCCTCCACTGCCTCGGTCTGGGCAGCGTCAGATCGGCCACCCCGACCACCAGAAGTAGTGCGGCGACATCTCGAGCTAGACCTAGCCGGCTCTCTCCGAACCTCAAGTCTCGTCCGAGTATGAGAAGGAATAGGCTGTCCTTGCAAAAAGAAACCAAGTCAGAAGCAATCTAAATAGAAATATAAACAATGCAGAAATAATGAGAAAAAGCTACCTCCTAAACAGCGTCGTTGACAGGGTAAAGTCGTATTCCCTAATAAAAAATAATTACCTAAATCACTAACTAAGGTAGATAGGGAAGTAGGGTCGAACTCCACAGGGAACATAGGTCTTTTTAATTCTAATTAATTATTATACTCTAAATTATCTAAGTAATTAATATTTTTAAGTATGAATTCTATACTACGAAGAATAAGTTTAGGGAGAAAAGAATCAATAATAAGGAAACCTAGGGTCACAGGTTCACCAATAATTAATATTCCGGGATAGAACGAAGTAATTAATAATTAACAATGCATAGATAACATGATTAACAGGCTCTCGCAATTTATTAATCAACATAGATCTAAAAGGCTCTCGCAATTTACTAGACCTAAGTTCCTATTAAAAATAGCCTTTAATATTAAATCAACATCTGCTCGATTCATCAATTCAATATTGCTAAACATTCACAATCAAATTACATCTGCTCGATTCATAATCTAATTGCAAAGAATTAAAACAATTCAATAGGAAGTTATCATGCAATATCAACAATCAATAATAACAAAATATCCCTTCACATTAATTATGGATCCCCAAAAACCCTAGAATTAAACTACTCACTAATCATCATAACTAAACCAATCAAATAAATAATTAAAAGCATAAACAAGAAAACAATTAAAGTAGCTGAAATTAAAAAGGGAAGAAATTGTACCAAAGTAAATCTGGAATTAAAGGAAGTATTAAGAACAAGAGTTTAGAGAGAATTTAAGAGAGAGAAAAATACTAAGTAGAGAGAGAAAGTCTAAGAAAAGAGGTCAGTAATAATTCCGTACAAAAAACGTATTTAAACTTCTCCTAAAACAAGAATTAAAACTAAACTAATCAGCTCCTAAGAAAACATGCGCCCGATCGGGCGAAGGGCCGCCCGATCGGGCCCACCTTTTTTACAACGCCTTCACTGATGTGCCGCGCCCGATCGAGCTAAGCTCACCCGATCGGGCGCGCTTTTTCCTTGAGGGCACTTATGCGCGCAGCCGCTCGATCGGGCGTATGCTTGCCCGATCGGGCCCGGTCTTCATCTTCGAGGCTTGAACTTCGATTGGGCTAGATTTCTCGGCCCAATCCGGATTTCCTCTTGGGTCTCGAATACTTGGTCCAAATGCCTCGTGATCCAAATTACCGAGCCCTTAATCACCGGCTCTCACCGATCTTGGGCTCCAAAAGTGGTTGTGTCCTTTTAGCTTCCGTAGCCGATCCAATAAAGCCCGGGAAAATGCTCCAAGAGTGCAATTTCCTGTAAAGTACAACTAAAACTACGAAAACACTAGAACACACAAATTAGTAATAAAAGTGGCCCGAAAGAGCCAAAAACACTACTAATAACGACCACCGGACGAGGATAAAACACTGTATAAAATAGACATATCAGTCGTCGCGACGACAAGAAGCCACATTCCTCATCCACACGAGCTAACTTCGAAAGGTGTTTATGCACCTCGCCATCGCCGTAACCACCTCGCGTGAGGACTGTCAAAGAAATAAAATCAGTAATAACACAAGACAGATATGGACAAATAGCGAGTAAGTAACTCACCCGAGTCTGGTGGCGAGGAATATATCGCTCAACAAAGCGCTGATCCTCGGGAGCTGGAGGGATCATCTCCTCGATAGGCCCGTATGTCCCCTGATAGTGGATGGACATATGAGGGGGCATGAACTCAGTAGGCTCGATCTGGAAAATAGCAAACCAAGGTGAATAAAATATTACTTGGGGGCTACTTAGCAAAAAAAGACAAGAGATAAAAATCATATCGCCGCCTCCGCTGACAGAACAGGTGCCAGAGATAACAACGGCAGCAACTCCTCCTTGTAGCAGTGCCCTGGGATAGCATGAGATTGCCAAGGGGTACTAGTAGGCGACCTCTCCGACATGCTGAGCAGCCTCACGTCATTGAACATGTGACGTGGCGGAAGAGCAGGGACGACAAGAATCTCTGAGGAGTGCTGAATAGCAACTCTCTTTCCTAGGTAAACTGACGCCCCATATGTCCCCAGGAAGTAGCGACGCTCAGCAGTGTACTGCAGCCAGCCCAGGGATAACCAAACCGCCCCATGGCCGGTATAGCACCTCAGACTCCTACGAAGAATGCCTGTGAGATAAAGATCTACCAAAAAGAGATACAAAGATGTTAACTATGCAAAATATCATACCGAAAGGATCAGCTCTCGAACATGGGCGGTAGTCGCCTGGTTGTTGTCTCAGCCTCCCCAACAGGCGCTAACGGGGAACTCGCGTAGAGATGACCTCATCGGCGCAAGTGAGGGAAAGTACTCGTAGAACCATATCTACAAAAGATAAAAGATATTAGCAAGTGCTAACAAAAGCTTAGAGCTAACTTCGTAAAAGATAAATTATACCTCTACGACTCACCAGAAGTCGGAAAGAGCGATGTCTCCCGTATAAAGTCATCATAGGCCAAGCTGGCCCAGTCATAAGTCCCGATTAGCTGAAGATCGCGGATAGCAGGAAGGTAGTAAAGCAGCACCCTACTACCCTTGTTAGGGGAAAATGTCCCTGACAGCAAAATAAGTGCTAAGATGTGCACCCGCCGCTCTCGGGTGGTGGTCGTCCTCAAAAGCTGCCGCTAGAGTAGACCGACGAATGCACTTGGAGCTGAATCGTGATGGCTCCACCTCAGCACGGGCTCGAATAGCAATCAAACCCAGCTGCTCATCAACCTTAAGAGAGTAGACGCTAATGGAGCTGTCAAACGGTAGTGCAGTCGAACTAAACTCCAGTCCTGAGATGAGACTGAAGTCGGCTGGGGTGACCATCATCTCACCCCAAAGGAAATGAAAAGTGTTGGTGGTGTCCCAGAAGAACTCCACCAGAGCACGAACCACGCGGTGACTCCCGTAAAAAAAGTACATGGCCTGCGTCGCCCGAAACAGGGCAGCCAGTCCACAAGACTCCCAGAGAAGTCGCAATCCCTCATTGACGCTGAAGTACGCGCTGTACAGCTTACCCAGGGTATCGTTACGCGAGTCGTGGCAGTGTATCCTACCAACAGTATTCCCGCGACGCACCCTCTCATAAATGTGGTGGTTAGGGGAAAAGTACAGTGTCTGCTCATCCTACTCGGGGAAGTGACCAAGAGAAGTGGATGGGTCGGCGTCCTCCTCAACGAGCTCATGCTCCCGTCGCGTATCTCAGGACCGTGAACCCGAACCTTGTTGTCTAGCCATACTATATTGTGAAAAATTGACAAGAATTAAGGTTCTATAGTATCTAAGGTTCGCCTAGCCGCATGATACTATGCTCGCAAAAAAACAGAGTACGTAGTACTAAAATAGAGCACAATTTCAATTCAAGCATACATGGCATTTTTCAAGCACCTAAAAAATTTCTTGCAATATTATGATGATTATTGTGACAATTTAGACAAGAATTGCTAACAAAAACATCAAGAACGAGCCACATTGTTTTCCCGACCTTAAGAGGTTCAACAATGGTGAATTGTTCGTTTCATCACCAAATTGAGTCAAACAAGTCTCAAAATACTCCCAAGAAAATATATAAATATAATCAAGCAATTTCATGGCATAAAATTTGACAAACAAAGTAAATTAATCAATATAAGTTTCGAATTTTCAAGAAATTCGTGAACAAACATGTACAAAATTCATCAAAATTCAAGTGAGTTTGGAAAAAACTTACATAGATCAGGAAACTAGATGAACAAAGCTTTGATTTGCAAGAAATTCGAGCGAATTTGGTCTAGAAACGAGCAAGAACAAGCAATTCAAAGTTTTTGCGGCGAAACTCGAAGAAATGAAGCAGTAGCAGCAACACGGGGAAGAAAAGGGATTTATATGAAATTCCCGATTCTAGCGTCGAACGAAATCTCTGTCACCTGGCGACAGAGTGCAGCGTCTCATGACAGAGCAAAAATGTGGGGCCATCGGCGTTGCATCGGCGACAGAGCTCGAAGCCTCTCAGATTGGTTATTTCGACCTTTTATAGAAATTTTGGGTTCCTTGGTACGCCAGTTAGCCCCTATAAAAAATTTGACATGATTTAGTAATCGGCTCGGTTACAATCACATTAAGTGATCGACCTAATAAATGATTGTCTCACTTAGCTTAAAGCGCATAAACATTGGCTCACTGCAAAGCGCCGACGCACTTGCATAGCAAAAGCAAAGGATCGACAGGTGTTGGTCTTCGGTGATACTCTTCAGGGTATTGTCGAAACAAATGAAGATAGTTTCAGGCGAAGTAATCTTCGGTCATGTTCCCTGGCTTGCGAAAGATGGTCACAAAGCGCTAGAAGGTCGTTTCAGGCGAAGCAATCTTCGATGGAGTTTCTCTAGCTTGCAGAAGTCTATCACGGCAAAATTGGAGGCAGTTATAGGCGTAGTAGTCTTCACGCGATATTCTCTAGCTTGCGGAAGATCGTCAAAACATCAGCAGGATGGCGTTCCCTAGCTTGTGGAAGGTTGTCAATAACAACAAAGCAACAAATCGGTTACCTCCAGAGACGTGTGGTTGACGGTGCAAGATACGCGTTTATTAACTCTTTTATCTATTTTAGCCAATGCTTGTTTGCAGGTATCGATGTTACAAAAATGATTTAGGATCGCAGAACGTTCTGAATCATTCTTCGTCCCTATCGATACTTTGACTTTTGTTTTCGAAACTCGCGTTTCTCTTAACTCAGTCAAAGCGGGGGATTCTGTAAACACCCATTTGTGTCTCCCCAAAACCAAACCTAGTGATAAGTACCTTTCACGTCAAATCATAATCGAATGAAGTGAAAGTGTGGAAAGTCTAGTGTTGTGATTAGTTTTTATTTCTTTTCTTTCCTTTTGTTTTTGAAAACCTATTTTATGAAAACAGTTAATCCAATTTGGTTTGGTCCATGGCAAGGGTCTAATAATAGTGCAGTTGGGTTAGGTTTGAAAAGAGCTTTCCAACGATATATTTTAAGCCCAATTCCGATGAATAATGAGGAAGTTATAGCCAAATTACTGAATTGGGCCCGGTTTCATTTTTATATGCGGCCCAATGATCTAGAGGGGGGCCTTTTATTGATTTATCATTCCTAATGCGATTAGGATTGATTAAAGTCTTCTATAATCTTCTAGAAGGTTCTTTTGAATCCTAATTTGATTAGCATTGATAAATTGACTTTTAAGAGTTTTAATTGGAATAAAAGAAGTGATTTTAAGGAAATTACAGTTTTACCCCCTCGTACGCTTAAATTTTATCAAAATATGAAAACGCGTGGAAAAACTGATTGCAACGCCGTACGCCAGGTTTGTCGCCTGGCAAAAGACCTGGCGTCTGGCGAAACGTCTGGCGTCTAGTGTCAGCTTTGTCGTCTGGAGATAGGCGCGTGTTTGGCGACATCATCGTGTTTTATTCTTTTCGAAACTCTGATTCGTTTTTTATCATATCCGGCTGATTTTCTTTATAAATTGCTTCCTAAAACCTCCGTTTTCAATCACAAACTCTCATCAAGAAATTCTTGATCCTTTCTCTCTATTTTCTAAACTAGCTTTTCTCAAACAAAATTCCGCATTCACAAGATCTAGACACACCTAACCAAATTCAAAGTTGCCTTTGCCCTAGACGTGAAAGGTTTAATTTCTGTGGGTTTGGTCCCAAATCTCTCTTTAAATTATTTAATTTAATTGTTTGATTTTATATTTTCCTTGAAGTTACTAACGTGTGTATTTTATTATTAGAAAGAGGTACGAGGCATCCAAGTAAGTGTTTTAATTGTTTACTTGATATTATGATATAAATCGTGTCTAGGTTGTTATTTTGATTCCTAGTATCATGTTAGGATGTTTTCCTTAATTTAATGTTTAGAATGACAACAATAAGTTCCTAGTATCATGTTTAGGGTAAAGGTTATAATATCAAATATGCTCATTATGATTTCTATGATGCCTTTTACTGTCTTTCCTAATATTGATGTTAGTATCATGTTAGGGCTATATATTTGATCTTTGATGTTTAGTGACATGCTAGGGTTTGGTATTAATCTTGTTAGTATCATTCCTAGGATCTTGCTATTATTATGCTTTAACATGATTATTATTTTGATGATCATGATTATTATTTTTATGATTTATGATTAAATATTATGATGATTTTTATGTTGCTTGATATATATTTATTGTTATTGCTTGATCACGCCTTTTATGCCTGTTTAAAGGGAATTTGTACTTGTAATCACGCTTTATAAGATAATTAATAATCTTATTTAGGGTTAATTTGATTATAATTCAAGTGATCGCCAATAATAGATTTGTTTGTGCATTAAAATTCAACCAACAAAGATTAAACAAGTTTAGGGTAAACCTACTGATTTCATGTTAGTTAGAAAGCGCACATGAATACGAGAAGAATAAAGTAGAGGCCTATTATTAGGGCAGGTTCAATCTCTTTTAGGTTTGATTTGTACCTTCATCCCCGAACTTCCAGTCATAATTCCAAACCTATTGGAGTTAATGATCTCGTGGATCGTTAAGGGGTGTAACCTTCACCCTGTGAACGGTTTACAAGTTCCTAAAACTTGTTGGCGACTCTTTTGCTCTAGCTTCCTTCCCTTTGGACGCCACCATGCTTAAGTGTATGATCACAGTGGGGTTCAATCTTGGGGTAATGCTTGAAATATTCCCTACACTACGCCTATAAATAGGGGTCTTCGTTCATCTTTAAACAGATCGAAAATTTAGAATTCTCAAAGCCCTAATTTCTCAACTTCTCTTACTATCATACTACTTTTTCTTCTCTCTTCCCAAATACTTTCCAACCCTTATTGAACCCATTTAATTCCTTGGAGGTACGAAGAAGAAAGAAAGTCCATAAACACATTAAACGGAGATTTAACATAAAAGAAGTACGGTTAGTTTCTTGAGCATTTAGATGAATCACTTTTCCTTTATTGTTTAAATAACTTTAATTGAATAAATAGTGTTGTTTAATCACTTTAAACAAACTTTTATTTAATTAATTCACATAGTATTCTTTTGTTAATCAAGAATAGAATTTTATAATTAATTATTATTTTATCACTTAAGACAAGGCGAATATTGTTTATTTTGTTCTTTTCACGAATATTGATTAAACAAAGAATATCAAGTTTCGCAATGTAATTCCTACGTGATTAATGCTTGTAAATAAAATCAACTAACTTAGGGTTCGTTTGGCATTGTTGTGGTTTTCTGTTTTTTGTTCTCAAAAAGTATATGATATGAGTCCCATAATGAATCAAAAATTATATAAACTTATTAAAATTATGATAATTATGAAAACTGACAACAGAAAAGTGGAAACTCCTTTTTCTTATTTCCTGTTTTTGGTTTTTGGTTTTAAAAAAAACAGGAAACTGAAAACCAAAACTGATGCCAAACAAGCCCTTAGTCATTAGGTATCACATTGCATGTATTGTTTTGGTAATGAAATTGTGAAAAAGGAAGAGCTAGTAGAGGATGTACTAGGGCTAAGATAGCAATTCCTCTCTAAAGGGAACGTTATCTTAGTACCCTCAATCTCGAACTCATTTTTGGTTTATGTAGACCAATTTGGGCATGGGTAAACTTACGATTCGTGCTAATTATCCCTTGAACTCTACTTGGGAAAAAGGCATTAACGAGGTTTATGAGTTTTCCTAAAACTCATTTGAGACTCCTACTTGTTTCTTACAAAAAAGCGTGATGAGAGTATCATTTCTAATTCAAGGTCTCCCAAACAGTCAAAAATTCAAATCCTAATACACCCTAACAAGTGTAAAGTCATAGGCTTTTAAATGGCCATGGGCATCTAAGGAAGGACCCCCTTACGATGGGATCACCCTTCTTACACTACTTTCTTCTCCTTGTTATCCTTGGTAGATTTAGACTTAAACGGAAAGGTCTTCTTTTTACCCTTCCCCTTAAAGCCTTTCTTCTTCTTGCCTAAGAATTTGAACGGCTTTCCCTTTTTTATCATGAGCATATCATGCCCCCTCATCCTTGAACATTTGCTCGGCTTGCTTCAACATACCATGAAGCTCGGTGAGGGTTTTCTCCATGCTGTGCATATTATAGTTCATCTTGAACTAATCATAGCCTTTGTGCAGCGAGTGGAGAATGATGTCAATTTCCATCTCGCTTGAATACCATGCATCAAGCCTTCCCATGTTCTCAAACAATCCTATCATTTTGAGTACATGTGGGCTGATTGACTCTTCTTTCTTGAGCTTGCTCTCAAGGATCTGCATGTGGGTTTCAAACCTTTCAGTTTGGGCCTGCTCTTGGAACATATTCTGCAGCTCAGAAATGATCTCAAAAGTTGTCTCCTTTTCAAAGAATGTCTTTTGAAGCTCGGGAAGCATTGTGGCCAACATGATGCATTTGACATCCCAATTGGCAATTTGCCATCGGTTAAGGGAAGCCTGAGTCACCTCCCCATTGGGAGTCTCGGGAATTTCTTCATCAAGGACATATTCCTTTAGCTCTAGCATAAGAACTATACGCAAGTTCCTTTTCCAATCAAGAAAATTTAACCCACTCAACTTCTCCTTGTCGAGAATTGAGCGTAACGAGAATTGGTTGTTTGAGTTATTTGAAGACATGATTCTACAATTGAAATAATTTGAAATGAAAACCCAATCATAATACTTAAATAAGATTGAAATCATGCATTTTAATCAAACTTATTTAAATGTCTTATTCACACATTAAAATTTTCCCGAATAAGTCGATTCCCATATCCAAAGAAACAAAGAGTGGTTAAGCATGCTTTGGCTTGTCCTAACACTCAATCTCCTAAGGTAAGCAACTCTTTGCAAATGGTTCCAAGCCACTTTTGGTTGGATAAATAGTCGCATCTAATGCTCTCTCAACATCTTATCCACTTTTCCACGACATGTTAGGACTCCATCACTCATATTGTTGAGTATAACCAAAACCAACTTGCATACCCGGTATGCCTTACTGTAAGGAGGGGTATCCCATCATAAGGGGTACTCTCCTTAATGGCCACATAAAATCCTAGGAGTTTACACTTGTTAAGGTGTAGTAGGATTTGAATTCCTAACTGTTTGGGGGGACCTTGAATTAGAATTGATTCCATCATCACGCTTTTTTATGAGAAACAAGTAGGAGTCGCCAATGAGTTTTAGGAAAAACTCGTAAACCTTGTTCATGCCTTTCTTCCATGTAGAGTTCATGGAATAATTAGCACAAATCATAAGTTTACCCATGCCCAAATTGGTCTATAAACCAGAAATGAGTTCGGGAGCGAGGGTACTAAGATAACGTTCCTTTTAGAGGGAAATCGTCATCGTAGCCCTAGTACGGCCTCTACTAGCTCTTCCTTTTTAACAATTTCATCACCAAACAATATATGCAACACGATACCTAAAACTATGTTAGCTGATTTTATTTACAAGCATTAATTTACGTAGGAATTACATTGCAAAGTCGTTATTCTTATTTAATAAAATTCGTGGAAGAACAATAAACAAGATTCGCCTTGGCTTAGGTGATCAACCAACAATTATTTAATTCAATTCTAGTCTTTATTTACCGCAAGATACTATGTGGAATTGATTAATCAATTATTTTAAAAGTGATTAAACGACACTAATTAATTAATTCAAGTCCTTTTAAACAAGAAAAATAAAGGTGATTTAACTAAGTGCTCGGGAATTTACCACTTCTGTTTGCTAGATCTCCGTTTAGAACACTTATCACCTTCTTGTTGGGGAACCTCCACCGTAGTAACAAAGTATCGAAAAGGTGAGTGTTTAGGTCAAGAGGGCTAGGTTGCACAAGTTCACAAGTTATTTCGCCAGAGTTTTAGGTTAATTTCTGTCTGTTGAAGCCTCGGTTTAAGCTCGTATTTATAGAGAAGGATTAGGTTTAGGGTTTCGATCTTTTTGCCACAGCAGGTGTCGTGCGCAACAGATGAAGTTGCGTGCGGCAACCCAGCGCAAGTTATAGAGTTGCGCTGCTATATGCAGCGCAACTATTGGTCTTGCGCGCGGCTTTATGGTAAGATTCAATTTTATTTTTACCATATAATTTCCGAATAATTACAAATCTTCCGCAGCGCAACTCAGAAAGTTGCGCTGGGTGTCGCACGCAACAAAAATAGTTGCACGCGGCAACCAGCGCGACTTTGTGAGATGCTGCGGCATCACTAAGTTTTAACCTAGGCGCTCCTAAATCCGTCATTGTTAGGGTTTAGCACAGGCTTAAGCCTAATTATGATTGAGTTTAGTTAATTGGACCTTTGTTTTGGCTTTTTCTTTAATTTGGGCAAGTCTTTTGTGTTTTGTGGCTTAACTAGTTATCCATAAGTATTCTTCACTTTGATCCAACACGAAGATGGCTTTATTTATCGTCATTGCACTTCCTGTCGGGACAGGAGGCCAAAAGTAGATGTCTAAACTTACGTATCCTAGGGAGTAATAGTGATGCCTCGCTTTGGCGTAGCCCATCACTACTCTCAATAGGTCAATAAATATTGTTTTGGAATGGCAATTTCACTCAATATTTTAAGGACCTAGGGTTTCTATGTTGGTTAATTTAAGTTAACTTAATTAATCATCACAACATTCAAAAACCTAAACATACATCTAACATATAATTCATATATAAATACTCATAAATATATAGTGAAAACATAAATAAAGATGCATTTTGAAACTAACATGACCCCTTCAGTCTTCCAGGGTCGTCTTTTGTAACTTCATGGCTTCGTCTTCCAAGAACCTCCGTCTTCAAGACATGACCATAATAATGCAAATACTAGTATCTACGTGTTGAAATATGCCTTGAATTTGGGTTTAGGAGCAGCGAGCTATAGCTCGAGTGGTAGCTCGGTAGTTTCGGAAGCATATGGAGTTGCGACGAAATAGGAGCTATAGTTCCTATGCGAGTGAGCTGTAGCTCACGAAGATAGATTGGTTCGACTAGGCCGAGCAATAGCTCGCTCGGTAGCTCGCGGAGATCGAAGGTGAGATAGGGGCCGAGCGATAGCTCGCTCGACCATGAGCGATAGCTCGACTGGGGTCCGAGCGATAGCTCGCTCGATGGTGAGCGAGAGCTCTCCGTTTGTGCACGGTGGAACCCACACGATTTATTAGGGTTTTATAGGCCGTTTTTATGCACTAATCTATCTTATTTGGGGAAGCTATATATATATTCCTAGTTAGGGTTTATTCATAGCTTAGTCTATTATTGATAATTGACATTATCAATATGTAACCTGGAATTTGCTCAAGATCAATAAAGCTTTTCTCTTGCCTGCCCGTGGATGTAGCCAACACATTATTGGTGAACCACGTAAATCTGTGTGTGCTATTTATTTGTTTTGCATTCATTAATTTGTTTTTTATCACATCTGTTACAACAATTGGTATCAGAGCTTAGGTTCGATTAGAGTGGGAGAAATGTCTGGGATGAATGTTACAATTGATAAATTAATGGGGAGGAATAGTTTTAGTCTGTGGCAGATCAAGACGTGGGCTTTGTCAAAGCAGCAAGGGCTATGGGCGCCGTTGGCAAAGAAGTCATCGAGTCTAGATGACGCGGAGACACCGTCGACAAAGAAGTCACCGGGTCTGGTAACCGCTGAGATGGATATCTTGGAGGAGAAAGCACACTCAACAATCATGTTGTGTCTGGCAGAAGATGTTATCACTGAGGTCGCAGAGGAGGAAACCGCATCGGGTCTATGGTTGAAACTGGAGAGTCTATACATGACAAAGTCTTTAACCAAAAAGTTTCTATTGAAGAAACGTCTGTTCGGTCTGCGAATGTTTGAAGGTACATTCCTTAGAGAACACTTAGATCAATTGAATACGATTTTGTTAGAATTGTGTAATATTGATGTTAAGGTTGAGAATGAGGATGCTGCCTTAATTTTGTTAGTGTCTTTACCAGTGTCATATGAGAATTTTTTGCAGTCTTGTATTATTGGTAAAGAGATAGTGTCTCTAGAGGAGTTTAGATCTGCACTCCATACTAGAGAATTGCGCCACAAGGCGTCTGGTACAGGTACAGATGATCAGGCTGCTGGATTAGTAGCTAGTGAAGGTAATGGACGGGGGAATTTGGGGAGAAAATCCAGGAAACCGTATTCCAGGGGTCCTAAACCTAATGATATCTGTAATTACTATAAGGAGAAGGGGCATTGGAAATCTGAATGTCCCAAGAAGATGAGACAACAGGAAAATTCAGAGTCTGTAGATATTGCAAATGGAGACACCCGTTCAGAAGAGGATTATGTCCTGATTGGTGATGAGCGTGCGCATCAATCAAATGTGTGGGTTCTAAATACGGGGGCATCTTATCATATGTGTTCACTTAGGGAGTGGTTTACGAACTATGAACAGGTTGATGGAGGTGTTACTATAGCCAAAAACAAAGTCTGCAAAATAGTTGGTATAGGGTTGTAGGCGTCGTTCGAAGTGCGCCTACGTTAGAAGCATGTGAGAATATGCTTGGCACTCTTAGGAAGTGGGAATTGACATAATACGATTAGGGACAAGGAAAGTAGGGAGCCTCCAACAAGTTTTTAAGGAACTTGTAAACCGTTCACGGATTATAAAAGGCAACCACGAATAAAGGGACAACGAAAGGCAACAACGATTGACCCGTGAAGGTTACACCCCATTCATTATCCATGAGATTAATAACTCCATATGGTTCAGAACCACGAAAGGAGGATCAGGGATGATGGTACGAAGTGAGTCATGGAGTCACATTCGCCCGTATTGGCCTCTACTCGATTCTTATAGTTAAAAGTGATTCCTGCGATCTCAAAGGCATACAAACAAAGATTCAATTTGCTCCAATATATTATTATGCTAAATTGGTTTAATATTAATGCAACATATTATTCTAAAATATTGTGATCACTTGATTAAACAACAAGATTAAAAAGGAACCTAAATCGGTTGTCCAAATTATCTTATTAGGCGTGATTTTCAATTACATATTCCCTTTAAACATGCAATATGGTGATCATAAAAATAATAAAATAAACATTAATATTAGAAGCAATCTAAAAATTATAGTGTAAGTCAAATCAAATAATAATAAACCTAATCATGACACTAGCAATATAAAAATAAAATAAGAGTAATTAAATTAATTAATTACTCACATTCCGCTCGTTCCTTTAAATTGCTACATCATGAATAAACTGTTAGTAACTTCAATAAAAATATAAATAAAATGGAAATTAAATTAAATTAGAGTTTATTTGGTCCAAACCCTCAGTTAATTCTACCTTTCACGCCTTGGTTTAAGTATAGAACTTTGGGTAAAGTACGGACTCCTTGGAGTGCTTAAGGAAGGAATGAAAGAATAGGGAGGCTAGTGTTTTAGGATAAAAATGGAGAAGAGAATTATTTTATGATAAAACTTTTTGATGTTTGAAAAAAGGGGAGATATGACCTCTATTTATAGAGAAAAAAGAAGGTCGAAGAATCAAGAAAAGATAAGAATTCGAATCGGATAAAACTCTTGCGGTAGACAACAGTTTTTGCGGTTTTTGTTTTTATCATATCAGAAATAGGAATAAGATATCGTTGGTGTTTTGGGTGTTTTTTTGTCCCTCGGGAGAGTTACAACATGAAGACTGATCCGTAGTGAGCTGTACCTGCAAAACCAACGGAGACACCTGTTGGGTGATGCTCCGCCTCCGACGCACAAGTTAGTAACTTGAAACGGGATAAAGAGAACGGAAATTTAGGTGGGTATCTGCTCGGATTCCAAGCTTAGAGGTTTCTCTGGTGTCAGAGAATACAGTTGTAATAAATGGTAAAAAACGTGTCCTCAAAATAAGGGACATCTCCCTATTTATAGGGTCATTGGGAATTGCCCCTGATTAGGTCACTGTACCCTAATCATTGGTGGGCTGCGCCGTATTTCGGCTTTCTCGGGATTTGGGCCTGAAGGCCGCCTTTTTCCTTTTTTCTCTGGAATGACACGTGTCAAACAGGGATTGGTCCATTTTAGACCAATCTGAGGCTGACACGTGTCACCCTCTGATTGGGCCACGTGGCAGGGTAAAAATACCCTAAACATTTGCCCCTCACAGATGTGACGTGGCATGCCACGTGGCATCGGTGACACATGCCACTCTTCGGTTGGCGGTAATTTTACAGTTACGGAGTAACCGTTCACCTTCCAGGTAAATTACGGAAATGCCCCCGTATTTACCCCATATATATAGCCGTTTTACCCTCATAATTTTGTACGTTTTACAAAAATTTTCTAGAGAGAAAAACTTTGAGAGAGCTGAAGTCATCCGTTTGAGTCAGGCGCAAGCAAGAAACTTTTTGTTCTTCCGCAACCCAGCCGGACCCGCCCTCCTTCAGATACCACTTACAAAGGTACCGTCTCTGTCTCTCTCAGCTCTTTTCTTTTTTCACCGCCTGTACATATTTCTTGCAATAAATGGATGCATCACCAACACACACGGCACAGCCTAGGTTAGAGTCCAGCCGGTCACCGGGGACGGCTGAGTCTAGGACTGGGAGTGCCGGCTCGGGGTGTTGGGACCACCCTTTGCCATGGATTCCGACTAGTTATGTGTCTGTGCAGGACACCATGGCTCGGACAATGCAGACGACCACAGATCCAAATTACAGAGGCGAAGGCTCAGGCGGCCAAACGCCTGAGGGAGACACGTTTGATCAGGGAGATCAGACGACTCTGGAGAGATCCCCTCCGCGCGCCCTTTCGACCCCCGCTGACTCTTTCCTAGAGGAGTGTGACCAAGGCGGCGACGATGCCGCCTCTGCCCCCATGGACCAAAGCGAGGGGGAGACGGAGAGTGACAGCTCCGCCTCTACCTCCGAGAGCAGCGATGACTTGCCCTCTCTTCCGGATAGCGAGGAGGAAGAAAAGAAAAAGTGGAGTGAGAAGGACGATCCCTTCAGCATCCACGTCTCCTCCAAGGACCGGATCCAGATGGGGGAGAACTTAGAGAATTTTAAGAAAATGAACCCGCTAGGAGACGGGTATAAGATCCGGGTGCCGCCTGAACTTGGCACCATCGCCTGGGGGGATGATCAACAGAACGCCAACAGTTATTTTGGCTGTTACGAGGCGGCGTTCAAAGCCGGCCTTCGCTTCCCCCTTCACCAGGCGGTGAGGGCTATTTTGAGGGGCTACGGCCTGGGGCTCTGGCAACTTACCCCCAACTCCTGAACCAACATTCTGGGGTATGTTGCTGCCTGTGAGTTCCAAGGGCTTAAACCCGGTTGGGAGGCTTTTGCAAGCATGCATTACCTCAGCAGGAGCCCAGGCGGCTGGAGGGTGTGGTACACTCTAACCACGCAGCCGCAATATATGATGACCTTGGACAAGGTCTCCAAGTTCGATGGCTGGAAACACAGGTTCTACCTGATGTCAGCCCCAACCAGACGAGAGAATTATGAATTCCGTCTGTACAATAAGAAGCCTGACTTGTTAGGCAGGAAGTGCGCTCTTCCCCGGATCCCAGAGGAGGACTTTGACAAGATTATTGAGGCAGACTTTTTTGGCCTCACAGACGCAACCTTGTCAACCGGGAAAACAATAAAAGTCCCCAAGAACTGGATCCCCAAGAGCGCGTGGTTTAGGGACGAGTGCTTCCTAGCCGCCTGCGGGCTAGGGCACATGTTTTCCAAACGTATGCGCCTGAGTTTATATCCGTCTGTAATATTTTTTTTATCAAAATTGTTTTATGATATTAACCAACTTCCTTCTTTTTGCAGAGGAAGCATTAAGCATGTTGCAGACGGAGAAAACCCCAAAGCGATCCTCTGCTGCCATCCGCAAGGCGCTTGCGGAGAAGGCCGCGGCTGAGGTCAAAAGCCAAGGTATTGAGCGCCTGACCCTTTCTTAAGCTCATTTTATAAACTGTCTTGCCCGGATACTAACCTTATTTATTTTCACAGGGGGGAGAAGTTGGGAAATCGTTTGAGAAGAATCTCAAACGGGCTAGGGAGGAAGCCCCAGCCGTTCTCAATAAGCTAAAAAAGTCCGCCTCTGCATCAACTCCTGGCGCCTCAGCCGGGTCAAAGACGATGCAAATAGGGGGACGGCTCGAGAAAATAGGAGGCAGCCTGTGCCTTGACCTTGCCAACCCCTCAGCAGCCGCGGGGTTCACCACGCCTGCAAGCGTTTCCCGCTTGGCCGGCTCTGAAGGTAAGAATCCTTTTGAATCCCCGCCTGAGCTGGGGTGGCCTTTACGGGTGAAATCCCACTCCCAACAGACATCATCCTCAGACAGCCGGATACAAATAGGTGCCGCCTTAGTTTCGCACTCATCACCTATTGATTGTGGTGCAGATCAAACACAATCTCCCCGCTGGCCAGACGTCCAGAAGCACGCCAAAGCCATGCTGGACGCCGTCCGGAAGAAGGATAAGGACAATATCCCTGGGATAGAGACGTTCAACCTTGAACGCATTCTATCCCTTCTGGCTGAGGTGAGAAACCTGTCAATTCCATGCTAATTTTTCAAGTAATTTCTCCGCCCATAATTCTTATACCGCCTGCTTTTTTGCAGGCCATGCTGCGGGTGGACGGGCTCAAACGTCCTTATTCTCGCAAACGGGAAGAGGTAAAAAGGGCCAAGAAGTCTGCCATAGACGCTGATAATATTTCTTTACACTCAACTATCGTAAATGAAATTGAAACTAAAGCAATAATTATGACACAAGCGTCTAAAATCCAACAGCTGGAGCTAGATCTGAAGGCGGCCGACAAGCGGGTGACGGATGCTGAGACGACCAAGAAGGGGGCGGAGGAGGCCCAAAAGAAGGCAGACGAGAGCGCCAAACAGGCTGATGAGGCGCTCAAGAAGGCCCAAGCGGACCTTGGTAAACTGTAAACCAAGGTTGAGAGGCTGGAGAAGGATGCTGCTCAAGCTCAGAAAAACTTTGCAGCAACCCTGGAGGCGGTGCAAAACCGCCTCGTTGCTGAAAGCGATGCTGACAACGACGCCCGTATGAAGATTGCTTGGGCTGCCTTGTACCCAGAAGCTGATTATAGCATCTGGGCAATGGCACACAGCTATGCTGAGTACGTGGTGTACTTGAGAGAGCAAGGCGTGCCAGAGCCTGCCTCCTTTGAAGCCTGGCTCAGCAACAATGAGCCGTCCGCGCCTGAGCTTCCTGGTCCTGATGAAGCGCAGGAAATTCCCTCAGACGATGAGGAGAAGGGGGAGGACCAGGAGGCTCCGTCTGCAGGCCAGAAGTGACTCTTCAGCGACAGTATGCCAATTTATCTTTTCTTTTAACTCTTTTTATTCAGCGGCTATATGCCTAAACTTGATTTTTCCGGCCTGCGTGCCGAGTATCCCTGTATTTACCGGCTGTGGAGCCGTGTTAATTAACAATTTCTCTCCCGGACGAGGTCCGGTTAACATTTGATCCATTACAACCGTTTGGTTGGATGGACTTTAATGAATTGCACCGACTAAGTTGGTTTTGATTATTTTGCATTTGAATTTTTAATTTTTGCCTATCTTATTAAAAGCATGCGGCGATTTCTTGCCTAACTAATCAGTAGTCTGGCTGTCCTTGCCCCTGGACGGCTGTGTGATTGGTTTCAGTTGGAGCTGGTTGATTGACTTGAAAACGTCTGATGCTGCAAAGAGCATGATATGTTTGTAAGTCAATCAATCACAATAGTGATTGCCCCAAACCAAGTGCACAGCCGTGCATCACAGGCGTTCAGTCACTACCCAGACGGTTTTTTGCCCGTCTTGGTAGAGATTTCATAGCCATTGAACTCTTGCCCCAATTGGGGTGAGGTGCAATTTTAAAATAAATAACCAAGCGAGAACTTCAGCCGGTTACCGACTGATGCATATGGGCATCCGGTATTTAGGAAATTCGTCCTTCGTAAGTTATTTAGTGAGACGGCTATGTGTTAACCAATTTGGTCGTTCAATTTTTGCCGTCTGTATGGATACATAGAACCGACAGATAATCCATTCTTTGCGACGATTGCACCCGGAGGGGTGTCGCCGGACGCCTTTGTCCATGTTGGGACAAGCGATTTTATAAAAATAGCAACCATCCGGCCATTTTAGCCTCTGGTCCTTTTTAAGACCGGTTGTGTAGCCACTAAACGTTTTTGTGCTTAGTTTCTTAATCAGTGTTGAATTTACACTAAGTATCGAACTTAGTTTGGTAAGCATACGAGTCTATCTGGGTAATATCCAGACGGACAGACAAATATTTGATCATACTAAGTATCAAACTTAGTTAGATAAATGGAGAATCCATCTGAGTATTACCCAGGCGGATAGAATCATACTAAGTATCAAACTTAGTTAGGTAAATGGAGAATCCGTCTGAGTATTACCCAGGCGGATAGTCAAGCATTTGAATAAACAAAATCAAACTTAAATAAACAAGAGATCCGAGTATTACCCAGGCGGACTAACAAACGAAACCTTCACTAAGTATCGAACTTAGTTAGATAAATGGTGAATCCGCCTGGATATTACCCGGATGGATAATCAAATGATAACTTTGCAAACAAAATCTGAATCTTCATTAACTGACACTGTTTGCAAAAAGTTTACATTCTCAGAAGTAGTACTTTTTTAGATTGTCTACATTCCAAGTTCTAGGCAGGCGCCTTCCGTCTGGAGTTTCCAGACGGTAGGTGCCGTCCCTTACTTCTTCATAGATCCGGTAGGGGCCTTCCCAATTTGGAGTTAGCTTTCCCAGCTCATTGGCCCTACCGGTTGCCTCCATTTTTCGTAACACTAAGTCGTCAACTTTCAAAGGACGCTTGTGTACTTTTTTGTTGTAGGCTCTCGTCATTCTCAGACGGTAAATCTCATGACGCAAGGCGGCATTGCCCCTGCGTTCTGGGAGTGAATCCAATGCCAGGCGCATTGCTTCCCAGTTTGCCTCTTCATCGTACATCATGACTCTGAGAGTCGGCTCGTAATGCTCGATGGGCAAGACGGCTTCAGCACCGTAAACCATGAGAAATGGGGTTTCCCTGGTTGCCCCTTTTGCTGTTGTCCGGATGGCCCACAGGACATGGATTAACTCTTCTGCCCATAAACCACCGGCTCTTTCTATTTTCTTTTTAATGCCGTCTGAGATGAGTTTGTTGAAGGCTTCAACTTGGCCGTTTGCTTGGGGCCGGCCAACAGATGCGAAATAGCTTGAGACCCCCTGATCTCCCAACCAAGTTTTTAACTGAGGCGTCTCAAACTGAGGACCATTATCAAAAACCATAGACATGGGTACCCCGTACCGGGTGATGATGTTCTTCCAGATGAAGGAAATTACGTCTGAGGTCTTGATGTTTTTAACCGCCTCAGCCTCAACCCACTTGGTGAAGTAATCCACAGCCACTAAGATATAGCGCTTTCCGCCTGGAGCAGGCGCGTAAGGACCTAGAATGTCCATGCCCCATTTTGCAAACGGGATTGGGCTGTGGATGGCCGTCAGATCAGTAGCCGGACGGTGAATGAGTTTGCCAAATTTTTGGCACTTGTCACATTTCTTCACCAACTCCTTGGCGTCCGCCTCAAGAGTGGGCCAAAAGTAATGTCGCCTGGCTCTGACGGCTAGGGACCTGCCGCCTATGTGAGAGGCGCAGAACCCCGAGTGCAAGTCTTCGAGAACTTCTTTCCCCTTTTCTGGGGTGACACACTTCAATAAAGGCTTCAGAAAGCCCGCCTTGAAGAGTTCTCCATTTTTCAACTCGAATCTTGCAGCTCGCTTTTTCAGGACGGCTACTTCCTGTGGCGAATCCGGAAGTGTACCATCTGAGAGATAGGCCCGGATGTTATCCATCCAGGTAGAGCTTCGGTCCAGAATTCCGACGGGATCCTCATAGATGCTTCTTTTCTCAAGAACTTCCCAGAAGACTGACCGAGGCGTATCATGGCAGGCGGAAGATGCCAGTTTTGACAATGCATCCGCCCGGTTGTTTTTCGACCTAGGCACCTGATTCAGCCGGAATTCCTCAAGCGCCTTGGTCTCTTCTTTGACTGCCTGAAGATATTTAACCATAGCCGGATGGGTAGCCTCGTAGCTTCCCTCATACTGGCTAACAACCAATTGAGAATCAGAGTAGGCGTCAATTTTCATGGCCCCTGCCGCCTTACACATGCGAATGCCGGCTAGCAGGGCTTCATATTCCGCCTCATTGTTAGAGGCCTGAAATTTGAAGCGTAGTGCATACTCAAATCTGTCTCCTTCAGGAGACTCATAAATTACACCTGCACCACAGCCGTTCTTTGTAGAGCTCCCGTCTACGTACACTTTCCAAACCTGATCAAGATTATCCGGAGCCACCGGACGAGTCATTTCCACAATGAAGTTGGCAAACGCCTGACCTTTCACTGCCTTTCTTGGTTCGTAAGTGATTTCAAGGCTCTGCATTTCAATAGCCCATTTCAACATTCTCCCGGATGAGTCCAAGGTAGACATTGGCCGCTTGAGTGGCTGGTCCGTGTAAATCACCACCGGATGTGCCAAAAAGTAAGGCTTCAATTTTTTAAATGCCATATACAAAGCGAGGCCAAATTTTTCAACCATGGGGTACCAGAGTTCAGCATTTTTAAGAACATGGCTAATGAAGTAAACCGGGAACTGAACGCCGTCTCGCTCAGCAAGGAGAACGGCGCTGAGGGCATGGCCTGAGACGGCTAAGTACATGTACAACGTCTCCCTAGGCAAAGGACTGACCAACCTAGGCAGAGAATGTAAATGCTCTTTCAACCTCTGGAACGCCGCCTCAGCATCATCCCCCCTTTCAAATCTAGTCTTCTTCCTGATTGCTTGGAAGAAGTAGAGGCATTTGTCACATGACCGGCTGAGGAACCTCCCCAGGGCGGCCAGACAACCGGTGAGTCTCTGAACTTCCTTAACAGAGCGGGGTGACTTCATGTCAATCACCGCCTGTATCTTTTCGGGGTTAGCCTCTATCCCCCTTTGATCAATCAGGAATCCGAGAAACTTCCCAGACTCAACACCGAAGACGCATTTCTTAGGATTTAACATAACCTTATGCCGCCTGAGGGTGGTGAATGTTTCTCGGAGATCAACAAGGTGATCCGTCTGTAGCTTGGATTTGACTATCATGTCATCAATGTACGCCTCCACATTCCTCCCAATCTGATTAATGAAGACCGTATTAATCATCCGTTGGAAAGTGGCAGGCGCGTTTTTCAAGCCAAACGGCATCACAGTATAACAGAATAGCCCCTGATCAGTGACGAAGGCCGTCTTCTCTTGATCTTTCTTCCACAGGGGTATCTGATGGAAGCCGGAGTAAGCATCCATAAAGCTCATCAAGGCGTGGCCGGCTGTAGAGTCGACCAGACTGTCGATCTTTGGAAGTGGATAACTGTCTTTTGGACACGCCTTGTTGAGGTCTGTGTAATCAACACACATGCGCCAGGTCCCATTCGGTTTTTTAACAAGGACCACATTGGCCACCCAGTCGGGGAAATTACAAGGCCGAATGAACCTGGCGTCTAGCAGCTTTTTGACTTCGGCAGCTGCCGCCTGACTTCTTTCCTCGCCGTGATTTCTTTTCTTTTGCCGGATGGGCTTCTTTTTGGGGTCAACGGCGAGTTTGTAGACAGCAAGATCCGGGCTGACGCCTGGCATCTCTTCCACTTCAAAGGCTAAAAGGTCTTTGAATTCTATCAGCAGAAGGTGCAAGCTTGCACCCAAGGTAGCATGAGCAACCGTCCCAACCTTAACAGTGCGTTCTGGATGGCTGTCATCCAGTACGAGGTCAATACTTTCGCCAACCGGTTGGGGACGGAGCTCATCTGACCGTTCACCGGTCAGTGATTGCTATTTTTTCTCTTTTTTCACCTCCACCAGCAGTGGAGCCTTTTTTTCTTTCCGGCTGCTGATGGGGCAGGAGCTGGGTCGGCATCCTTGACGTTGTCAAGGTATATTGGTTCCTGACCGCCTGGGGCCACGGTATCTCGGACGACTAAGAGATAACATTCTCGGGCCGTCTTCTGATCCCCATTCAAGGAACCAACAGAGCCGTCATCCCTTTCATACTTGATGAGCATGAGGGAAGGGATGATTACCGCCTTGGCTACGTTGAGAGTTGGCCTGCCAAGAATGATGTTATAGGCGGTCAACTCCTCAACGACCAAGAATCTGACGACAATATGTCGTCCCTGGCCGGGTAGACCATCCCACCCCCAAAACCAACCAAGGGGTGGGTGACCGGGTGCATGCTGCTGATATTGTATTTCAGCTTTTGCAAGCACCGGAGGCTGATGATGTCTGATGAGCTGCCAGTATCTATAAGGATCCGTCCAACCAGCTGATTGGCAACCTTACATTCAATGACCACCGGGTCATCATGCGGGCGGCGAACGCTGCCCCTATCCTTCTCAGTGATCAAGACGTCTGGAAAGGAGGAGCTGGCTTCCGCCTGCTCATCATCATCTTTGTCCATCTTTCGAAGATGGCTCCTAGTACCCCGGATGGTAGGGCCACCACATGAGAATCCGCCTGCTATAGTGTAGACTGGCTCCTTATCGGTATCCGAGCTACTAGCAGGCTGGGGGGCAGTCTTGGAGGACTGACCCTTGTTTTTCTTTTTTGCCCCGGCTGGGGACTTGGAAATGTAGGACTTCAACATCCCTTTGTCAGCCAGACGGTCCAATGCACGCTAGAGACTGAAGCAGTCGTTGGTGTCATGGCCGACCTCCTCATGGAACTGACAGAATTTATTCTTGTTCCGTGACTGGACAGAACTCTTCATAGGATTCGGCTTCTCAATGGACAGCCGGTCCTTTACCTCCATGAAGATGGAGTTGCAGTCTTTATTAAACTCGTACTTTGGGACGTACGGTTTAAATTCTTTCTTTTTCTTCTAGGACGGTTGGTCAGAGTCAGTAACCGCCCAGACTTCTTTTCTTTTCTTGCTCTCTTCTTTGTTTTTAGCCGGCTGAGCTGACCGGCTGTCTTTCTGTTTGTCAGACTTCTTGGAGTCCGACTGGCTACCAGGCGAGCAGAGGTCGGTAGCTTGAATGTAGCTTTCCGCCTCCCTCAGGGCCGCCTGTAGGGTGAAAGCCCCTTTTCTGACTAGGTTGAACTTAAAGGCCGACCCGTCTCTCAGACCTTTAAAAAAGTCTGTACAAGCTACCTCATCAGACAGTCCCTGAATCTGAATTCTGATCAGGTTGAACCGCCTGACATATGAGCGCAGCCTTTCTCTCTCTCCCTGCTTAACAGTGCTCAAATCAAGGCTTGTCTTTTTAGCAGGGATGTTCATTGAGAAGTTGGAAGCAAACAGGAAGGCAAGCTTCCTGAAGCTGTCTATAGACCCGGCTGGCAGGTTGCCAAACCATTGTTGGGCGATGCCCTTCAATGTAGCCGGAAAGCATCGACACCAAGTGGCATCATCCAACCCCTGCAAATACATGAGGTTGGTGTAAGCCATGAGGTGATCTTCTGGATTGGTGGTACCATCATAAGTACCAACCAACACATTCTTAACCTTGGCCGGCTGAGCCGCCTCGGTTATCTCCCGAGTGAACGCAGAAGGCTGTTCACCCAGGCGCAGCAGTCGAAGCTGCCAGTCCAGTGGCTGGACATTTGGATATGTCGCCTGACCTCCAAAGAAGGCTGGCTGCATGAAGTGAGGAGAATACTGTCCGTAAGCCTGAGTAGGCACATACGGTACATTTTCAATCATATGAGGGCCAGAATGGACGGTATTACCGCCTGTTTGACTCTCATGCAAGGAGGGTGTACTCCCTGCAGAAATATTGTTGAAGCTGTCCGGAAAGTTCGACGTTGAAGCCGACTCAGACAGCGATTGATTTCTCTTCCGGTTGATGATTTCCCGGGCATCGAGAGTTGACTTTTTACTTCTCACCGGCTGATGAGGCCGACGAGGGTTATTAGTGTTTCCCCCAGGAAGGAGAATTTTTGACCAATCAATGGTCCCGGCTGCCTTCTCCTTTGGATGGGGAGTAGGCTGTCGGTTTCTGACTGACTTCCCCTTCTCTGGAGGAGTCTTCTTCGCTGGCTGACCTTTACTTGGGCCAGCCTGGCTTTTTGTGATCAGCTTTGTGATTTCACCCTTGAAACTCGTCATGAACCTCATGAGTTCGTCTCGGGTGACAGGGGCCGATCCAGCTGCCGTTTGGGTTGCCCCTTCCGGCTGCCCAGTAGGTCTGCTTGGACCCGCCTAGGAGGCGCCCCGTTCCAGAGTCTCTCTGGGCCGGATGCGCTTGACTCTGAGGAAGCCGTCCTCAGCTGTAGAGGTTTCGACCTGAGGATCCTCATCCTCCTCATGGTCTGTAAAGACTTCCGGGTCTTCGTCCAGGCGGTTAGGGGGTGGTACAGACTCTTGAACCATCTTCGAGGTACTCTCCCCACAGACGGCGCCAAATGTTTTGGGTGTTTTTTTGTCCCTCGGGAGAGTTACAACACGAAGACTGATCCGCAGTGAGCTGTACCTGCAAAACCAACGGAGACACCTGTTGGGTGGTGCTCCGCCTCCGACACACAAGTTAGTAACTTGAAACGGGATAAAGAGAACGGAAATTTAAGTGGGTATCTGCTCGGATTCCAAGCTCAGAGGTTTCTCTGGTGTCAGAGAATACAGTTGTAATAAATGGTAAAATACGTGTCCTCAAAATAAGGGACATCTCCCTATTTATAAGGTCATTGGGAATTGCCCCTGATTAGGTCACTGTACCCTAATCATTGGTGGGCTGCGCCGTATTTCGGCTTTCTCGGGATTTGGGCCTGAAGGCCGCATTTTTCCTTTTTTCTCTGGAATGACACGTGTCAAACAGGGATTGGTCCATTTTGGACCAATCTGAGGCTGACACGTGTCACCCTCTGATTGGGCCACGTGGCAGGGTAAAAATACCCTAAACAGTTGGAAAGATCTTTAATTCTACTTTCTAACCCAATCATAATCAGATTAAAATGTTTTGTAGAATAAAAGATATGGCCGAAATAGTGAGACAGTGTCAGTTTTGGATAGAGTTTGACATTTAATTCATATCTTTTCCGTTATAGCTCGGAATTGATATTATAATATATCATTGGAAAGATAATTTCAAGGGATATCTAACCATATAAAATTTTGATAAAAACTATGATGCACGAAAATAATATTTGTCTATCTTTGAACGTCTTTCAATTAGGATATAAATATGATTTTCAAAAAAAGGAGTTTTATTCAATTTCAAACTATTTAATCTTATCTTTTCAAAAAGGATAATTAAGATCTTTTAGAAACTTATATAAGCTTCCAATTAATCCTAATTGGTTTAGGAATTTGATTAAATCATTTGGACCCTCCACATGATCATTGGATCGTAGGTAAGGTGGGCTTAGGTTCGGTTTGGGCTCAGTTTAATATTTTGGTCATAACTTATTCGTTATAACTCGGATTTGGGCCTATAACATATCGTTGGAAAGATCTTTTAAATCCCCATCCAACTATTTAATCATTAGACCAAGTTTATGGACCAAAATTAACTGGATTAAGCGTTTTTATAAAAAGGACACGAAATGAATGATTTTAAAGGACATGAAATGAATTATTTTAGGTTTAAAGGCACGAAAAGAGGAAAATAAGTTATGGTTTGGGGAAATGGGCTAGGATTTGGGTTGGTTTATGAAATGGAAATATGGATTTAAGCACTCCAAGATTAAATACTCAACCCGACCAATAATGGCGGTGAAAGGTTGTTCATCATCGGGTTTGGTTTTGGGGAGACATTTTTAGGTGTCTATAGAAGCCCCCACTTTGACTGAGTTTGTAGAAACGTCAGTTTCGAAAACGATAGTCAAAGTAGTCGATAGGGACGGAGAATGATTTAAGACGTTCTGCGATCCTAAATCACTCTGTATACGCCGATACCTGTAGAAAATGTTAATTCCACAGATAAAAGAGTAAAGAAATAAAATGCTTATCTGACACCAGTGTATCAGTGACAAATTAGTTTGGTATTTTCCTATGCTTGAAGGAATCCACCGGATGACATTTGTTGAAATGCTTTCCATGCTTGAGAAAAGCCGACATATGAGTTTGATAGCTTTCTAAGCCTGAAGAAACCTACCGGATGACACTTTCTATGCTTGAGGAAAGTTGACATATAATTTTGGTGTTTTTATATGCTTGTAGAAATCCACCAATAATGCTTTCCATGCTTCAGGAAAGACTTGTCTGATGATGAGATTGCAAGTCTCTGTGTATCGAGAACCTTGCGTCATGAAATGATGGTGGTTCGATTATCCCCGAACGTGGGCTGTAAAGGGTCATGTGGGCTGTAGATTGTCCGCTTATCCCCGGACGTGGGCTGTAGATGGTCCGCTTGTCCCCGTACGTGGGCTGTAGATGGTCCGCTTGTCCCCGGACGTGGGCTGTAGATGGTCCGCTTGTCCCCGAACGTGGGCTGTAGATGGCCCGCTTGTCCCCGGACGTGGGCTGTAGATGGTCCGCTTGTCCCCGGACGTGGGCTGTAGATGGTCCGCTTGTCCCCGGACATGGGCTGTAGATGGTCCGCTTGTCCCCGGACGTGGGCTGTAGATGGTCTGCTTGTCCCCGGACGTGGGTTGTAGATGAGACCTGCAAAAATAAATTTGCCAATGGACTCGTATACATTGTGATTAACTTGACCACTGACTTGACCAAGTTTGACTTGATTTGACATGACATGTGTATGACTTGTGAGTGTGTGTGTGTGTGTGTGTGTGTGTGTGTGCAGACACAAGCAAACGAAGAAGCAAAAGCAAAAATTTTCCGTCAATTTTTGTCATGAGTGGAGGGTACCAACTTTCTCCCTAAAAGAAAGATGTGAAAACTGAACTTTTATTTTCGAACTTCCCTCGATGAGAAAATTTTGAAAAAGTTTTTTAAAACTTCCCCAAAAGAAAAGACGCGAAAAAAGGAAAGAAGTTTTGAACTTCCTCGTTGAGCAAGACAAAATTAATCGAATGGATTGAATTGCTTTTCTTGAAAGTAATGTATGCATGATGCATGTCCTTAGGCCAGGAGGCTAAGGACAATTACATCATGTGACACGATGAATGAACTTAGGTCATGGAGCTAAGCATCATATATGGTGTAAAGAAACGATCTTAAACATCACTTAGGTCTGGAAGCTAACAACGTATACAGATGAAGTGGTTATTGCATAATGAACGTTGCTTAGGTTAAGGAGCTAAGCACGATATGCTTTGTATGATTAAAAATTATTGATATATAAATGTTTCTCAGCACATTATGCGATGCATGAAACAATGAATATTGCTTAGGTCAGGAAGCTAAGCAAGTATACAATGTTTCTTCTAATGAATGTTGTCTTTAAATATGATGAAACATGCGCAGTAAGGAAACAAGATTTCATGATAAAGGGTTCCTAAAGGGAAGGATGATATGTTTATGGATGTGTGAGTGAAGTGTGTGAATGTGATGCTAAGGCTGGCTGCAAGGGTTATGGCGATGGAAAAAGATGTGAGAAGAGTCAAAGATGATGACTCTTTAGGCTGGGTAGGCTAAATGATGTGGGTTCAAGCCCCAAAATCTAGCTCTAAATGGGTAGGGGTAAGCATTGGATATTCTTTGACTTGATCATGCATGGATATGAATATGAAAGTGGCCGCACCTCGATGTGAGGTTGCCTAAGTATCCGTTAGGAATCAGGCCAAACGTAGCTGTAACCGAACTTTGCACAAGTGTGTGTACACCTCAAAAAGGTCTTTCAAGGGTTGTAAGGTGGTTAAGCTGAAGGTTTAAGGAAGAAAGGGGTAAAAGGCTCAAGACCCGAGAGAAGCCCCCAAAATATGCAATTGTGTATTAGACTTTGCAAGTTTTATTTTTCATATGTTTTTTTTTGTTTTGAATTTTCCAAGTTTATTTTCATTTTTTCTTCTTTTTTTTTTTTTTTTTTTTCTTTCTTTTTTTTTTTCATTATTTTGAATCAATGTGGGCAATCTCAAATCATGCGGTCCATCACTCACTTAGCATTCATGTTTCTCAGGCACGGTACCAAGCACTCGATGAGAGACGCAATTTGAGACGTGTTCATATCAAAGACATTGGAACACTTGCCCTTAGACATTGTTTTACTGTTGCTTTTCTGAATTTTTTTACTTGCTTTTTGAATGTTATACAATTACACATCTTCCAATCCCAGGGTTAAGTGAATGTGGGTTGAATAAATGAGGCCAAGCGTTAGACGAGGCTCAAAGTGGTTGATGAAGAAATGGATATTTGATTGAAAATGGTTAATAAGGAATGGCAAGGTTCCAAAGGTGTCTCAAGTCATTGGTGTACCTTGTGTTTAGTTTGACAATTTTTTATTTTTATTTTTGCGCATGACATGATCGAATGTAAAGGAAAGAAATGCTCATTGATGGAACATGGCATATAGACACAAGGATAAGGAGAACCTATGCTAGACTTATTAGGGGAAAAGGTATGAAACGAAAGAAGGAAAAAAAAATGAAATCTTATATAGAGACTTGTCTTGTGCTTCGTCTTCATGGTTGCTTATGAATTATTTGTTACCGCCAAGAGGAACAAGAATTTTGTTATTGCTGATGCTTTGATTGGAAGAAAAGAAGGAAGGAATGACGTTCCCCTTATTCTTCCAACTCTTAACTAGTGATTCTTGAACTCGAGTATTATAGAACAAAATGAGCTCACTTAATGCTTTGATTCAATACTCAGATTGAAAAGGAAGAGTGTATGAAAATTTTTGAAAACTGATGGGAAATACTCCACTCATTCCTATTACGACGAAAAACGACGCATGCATGGTCCTAATATACGATCATAAACAATATAGTGCATTACTCAAAGACAAAGTGTGTGAAACGACTCAACATGTGTGATTAGGTGAGTTTATTAAGACTCGTGGTATGATCGCATGGCTAGACATGAGGATGTTGTGAAAAACAAAGGACCCAATGACCAAATAGCATGGAAGACTAAAAGACAAACTAACTTGATTAATTTTGTCCAATTTTAATGTTTATGCTATTTACTAGGTGAAAACTATCCATTGGCAATCATTAGTCATAAATAAGATCGACCACAATTAAAGAAAAAGAACACATGTTAAGGTTAGCACAAAAAAACACAAGAAACTAATAGGAAGAGGACTAGAATTCTAGAAGAATTAGGACTCATGAGTATAAAAAATAAATAAAAAAAATAAAAAAATCTATAATCCTATGTTATACGAGTTTACACGGATTAAAGGACTTGACTAAGACTAGCTTGACAAGAAAAGATATAATTTTTTTTTTATTATTTTTTTTTTAAAAAAGAAAGTCGAAGCTAAAAAGACACCTAAACTGGACAGGCTGTAGAATATTAGTTATAACTTTTGATCTGTGACTCTGATTGAGACGAAACTAACTCCAAATGAGAGATAAAACTCAGGGCTACAGATCCATAGGTGTCAAGACACGTAACTCTTTCTAGAACTCCGACTATGACCAAAACAACTTGACTCTTGTGCAGTATACGGGAATAAAAATCCGGGTGACTCAAATTTTTTTTAAAAAAAATCTATGGCTTGACTCTAATAATAAAAAAAAGGGTTTGATAAAAAATAAATAAATAAAAAGTCAAAAAATGCACATATAATCACATTGTCACGAATGATGCAATGAAGTTCGCAACCTAAAATTAAGATCTATGTTCCACTATGGTCAAGCTTTTGGGTGTCAAAGGGTACCATGGTTAAGAGTTTGGACGCGTTAGCAAGGAAGCCTCCCTTGAGGGTGTATGCCAACGGCTCCGCGAGTTTGTGATGAAATCGAACTCGACTTTATGGTTTGGGTGGATTTAAATACTCCGATGAACCCTTATTGCCATGAGCGTTTTCGGGTTGATAGAGCTTAAATCTCCCAGGCTAGCCACATACGTAGAACACGTACTATTGTGGCAAAATAGGTGACCTAAAATTTCATATGCATATGTGACAATGCCAATTAAATCGCAGGAATACAATTCAAGAATCTTTCAAGTCTCATCCAGTCATCTCAATTAAATACCGATCACTCAAATCGATAAATAACCAATAATCATCCCCAGTGGAGTCGCCAAATTGTAGGCGCCGTTCGAAGTGCGCCTACGTTAGAAGCATGTGTGAATATGCTTGGCACTCTTAGGAAGTGGGAATTGACATAATACGATTAGGGACAAGGAAAGTAGGGAGCCGCCAACAATTTTGTAAGGAACTTGTAAACCGTTCACGGATCATAAAAGGCAACCACGAATAAATGGACAACGAAAGGCAACAACGATTGACCCGTGAAAGTTACACCCTATTCATAATCCATGAGATTAATAAATCCATATGGTTCGGAACCACGAAAGGAGAATCGGGGATGATGGTACGAAGTGAGTCATGGAGTCACATTCGCCCGTATTGGCCTCTACTCGATTCTTATAGTGAAAAGTGATTCCCGCGATCTCAAAGGCATACAAACAAAGATTCAATTTGCTCCAATCTATTATTATGCTAAATTGGTTTAAGTTTAATAGTAATGCAACATATTATTCTAAAATATTGTGATCACTTGATTAAACAACAAGATTAAAAAGGAAACTAAACCGGTTGTCCAAATTATCTTATTAGGCGTGATTTTCAATTACATATTCCCTTTACCCTTTAAACATGCAATATGGTGATCATAAAAATAATAAAATAAACATTAATATTATAAGAAATCTAACAATAATAGTTTAAGTCAAATCAAATAATAATAAACCTAATCATGACACTAGCAATATAAAAATAAAATAAGAGTAATTAAATTAATTAATTACTCACATTCCGCGCGTTCCTTTAAATTGCTTCATCATGAATAAACTGTTAGTAACTTCAATGAAAATATAAATCAAATGGAAATTAAATTAAAGTAGAGTTGATTTGGTCCAAACCCTCAGTTAATTCTACCTTTCACGGCTTGGTTTAAGTATAGAACTTTGGGTAAAATATGGACTCCTTGGAGTGCTTAAGGAAGGAATGAAAGAATAGGGAGGCTAGTGTTTTAGGCTAAAATTGGAGAAGAGAATTATTTTATGATCAAACTTGTTGATGTTTGAAAAAAGGGGAGATATGACCTCTATTTATAGAGAAAAAAGAAGGTCGAAGAATCAAGAAAAGATAAGAATTCGAATCAGATAAAACTCTTGCGATAGTCAGCAGTTTTTGCGGTTTTTGTTTTTATCATATCTTTTGATCCAGAAATAGGAATAAGATGAAAAAGATATTTGGAAAACTCTTGAATTCTAATTTCTAACCCAATTTAAATCATATTAAAATGTTTTGTAGAATAAAAGATATGGCCGAAATAGTGAGACAGTGTCAGTTTTAGATAGAGTTTGACATTTAATTCATATCTTTTCCGTTATAGCTCGGAATTGATATTATAATATATCATTGGAAACATAATTTTAAGGACTTATCCAACCATATAAAATTTGGATAAAAACTATTATTCACAAAAATAATATCTGTCTATCTTTAAACGTCTTTCAATTCGGATATAAATAGGATTTTCAAAAAAAGGAGTTTTATTCAATTTCAAACTTTTTAATCTTATCTTTTCAAAAAGGATAATTAAGATCTTTTAGAAACTTATAGAAGCTTCCAATTAATCCTAATTGGTTTAGGAATTGGATTAAATCATTTGGACCCTCCACATGATCATTGGGTCGTAGGTAAGGTGGGCTTAGGTTCGATTTGGGCTCAGTTTAATATTTTGGCCATAACATTTTCGTTATAACTTGGATTTGTGCCTATAATATATCGTTGGAAAGATATTTTAAATCCCCATCCAACTATTTAATCATTGGACCAAGATTATGGACCAAAATAAACTGGATTAAAAGTTTTTATAAAAAGGACACGAAATGAATGATTTTAAAGGACACGAAATGAATTATTTTGGGTTTAAAGGAAAGAAAAGAGGAAAATAAGTTATGGTTTGGGGAAATGGGCTAGGAGTTGGGTTGGTTTATGAAATGGAAATATGGATTTAAGCACTCCAAGATTAAATACTCAACCCGACCAATAATGGCGGTGAAAGGTTGTTCATCATCGGGTTTGATTTTGGGGAGACATTTTTAGGTGTCTACAAGGGTCCATCAGAGTTCGAAAACATGATGGTAAATTATGTATGTTGAACAATGTTAGGCATGTTCCACAGATCACGAGGAATTTTATTTCACTTAGTCTTTTAGACAGAAAATGGTTCAGTTTCAAAGGTGAAGGTGGAGGATTGTATGTCTACAAGGGTTCAAATGTAGTTCTAAAAGGTGTTAAACGGGAGACATAATATGTTTTGCAAGGTTCTACGTTATCTTTTTTTGAGTCTGGTGTTGTCACATCATTTGTTTGTGGTAGTGTTGAGAAACAGGTGGAGCATAGAGTCGCTCTAGGTGGGGGTGGTGGTCCACGTCCGGGAAAGATCAGTCAACACTCGCAATCTGAGTCTGAGTCTGAGTCTGAAGCATCACAGTCTTTGCCGTTGAAATCGGGTCAGTCTAGTTTGGCTCTTGGTCGGCAAGTAATCTTTGGGAACTCTCCCCAAAGGAAAGGTCGGGAAGACAAGGTGGCTTTTGCACTATCTGTTGGAGAGGTGGATATATCTGAGCCTCCCAAAGGAGGTGTTGCTCGTTCTAGGAAGAAGCATTATCAAGCCGTCTGTTTGAATCTAGTTCCGCAGAGTAAGTCCCAAGGTTGCTTGGACTTACAAATTATTCAAAGCTGTTTGTAGCCCTTAGGGGCTAATCTGGAGCTCTACGGGGGCTAATCTGGAGTCCTATGAGACTAATCTGGTCTGGTTGTAGGGAGAGTCTGGGCATTGTGATCAATGCATCTGGTTATCTGGTTTTGTGAGAGGATTCAAGTCAAGGTGGAGATTGTTGAAATATGCCTTGAATTTGGGTTTAGGAGCAGCAAGCTATAGCTCGATAGGTAGCTCGGAAGCATATGGAGTTGCGACGAAATTCGAGCTATAACTCCTATGCGAGTGAGCTATAGCTCACGAAGACAAATTGGTTCGACTAGGCCGAGCGATAGCTCGCTCAGTAGCTCGCGAAGGTCAAAGGTGAGATAGGGGCCGAGCAATAGCTCGCTCGACCATGAGCGATAGCTCGACTGGGGTTCGAGCGATAGCTCGCTCGATGGTGAGCGAGAGCTCTCCGTTTGTGCACGGTGGAACCCACACGATTTATTAGGGTTTTATGGGCCGTTTTTATGCACTAATCTATCTTATTTGGGGAAGTTATATATATTCCTAATTCGGGTTTATTCATAGCTTAGTCTATTATTGATAATTGACATTATCAATCTGTAACCTTGAATTTCCTCAACATCAATAAAGCTTTTCTCTCGCCTGCCCGTGGACGCAGCCAACACATTGTTAGTGAACCACGTAATATGTGTGTGCTATTTATTTTTTTTGCATTCATTAATTTGTTCTTTCTCACATCCGTTACAACACTACGATTAGGACTAATCTAAATATTAGGGTACAAAAATACTCAACCGTTCACAGACCGTATTTAGATTTACAAAAATACATCACGGATCGCAGTCTGTATTTTCTATCCTAATCGGGCCCTACTAATTGCCATTTCATAAAACCTGTGAGAGAATATACATACATTCCATTCATCCATTCACTATTTGTGAATGTCCCATGCATTTAACAACGATAAACAAGTAACAATGCATAAAACACGCGTAAACTAGTAACTAATTTAGGTCATTAAATTAACATGCCTAATTAAAACTAGTCAAAGTTGTTTGATTGATTATATAATTTAGTACAATTAAAATTGAAGCTCCCACTAAATTCCGCATTTATCTTAATTAGTCCAATTAATTAAGTCGGTAAACCCAAAATTATGCCAAAATTAAATTTTGCCAATGCCGCTCAAGACCGAGGACTAGCTTCAAAATTTAATTAAAATTAATTAAAACCAAAATAATTAATTAAAATTATTAAAACGATAATATTAGCATAGCCTTAAAACAAAGCACAAGTGTTAAGTGAGGGGTTATGCACACAGCCGTTACTCATGCCAAGCGTCACACCCATAGCCTAGAATATCGCATACACGTCGACTCTTTTATGGGGCATGCTTGCGACACAAGCCACAAAGGCCACACAAGCTTGCTGCTGTGTGCATCGTGCCACAAGCACGTAGCACACCCACATGCACACACAAGCCGCACCAAGCAACGCACACCACAAGGCTCGACCACACGCAAGCAAACACGGGCAGCCGAGCGAAAGCACAACATCCCTTATAATCGGTTGTGCTGCCGCACCATGGTGGTGGTGGTGGTACTGCTGGCAGCCTTGCTTGCTGGTTGTGGCAGCAGCCACACATATGCTACACCATGTTGAGGCTGCCCTTGGCAGACACATGCAGGCTACTATGTATCCCGGCTCGTTAAGGGGCATTTCGCCCTCGATTTTCGTGCAACACCATGGATTTTTAACCCCAATCTTGCATGACTTATTAGTTAATTCCAAATTAATTTTAGAATTAATAAAATGAGCCAAAAATGAAATAATACAAGTCCAACTTAAATTAAAAAATTCATTAAGGTGCATATAACCAAAATTATTTTCAAGAACCATTCTTTAATAAAATTTGGCTTAACTTGGTGCAAAAAAATGAATAAGGCTAATAACTCACTATTAATTTAAGGGAAATTCTCATTGGTACACTCGTGGTTTTGACTTTTCCCATTGATACACTCCAAAATTTTTGCCTTCCCATCGGTACACCCAAGGTTTAGTCTTTTTCCCAACCGTGACTAACACTGTTAAAAAGTATTTCATTAAGTTAAAATAATTAAGGAAAAGACTATAATACCCCTTTTAAATATCTAATGTCTCGATTTGCTTGTCGAAAATTGTTCGGTCTTTAAGGATCTAAACCTCGAAATTAGAAAAAAAATAGCGCAAATGTCTCATGTGCGTGTAAAAAATGTCTCGGTTTGCGTGTCATTACTTTTTTGGGATAGTAATTGTTTGGGTAATATTTTAGGAGTCATTTTGACCCTTTAAGGATCTAAATCGAACTCAAAATTGTAAAAAAATTAACGAAAATGTCTCGTTTTGCGAAAAGAAATATCATGACGTGCAAAAAATAAGATATTTTTGTTAATTTTTTGACAATTTCGAGTTCGATTTAGACCCATAAAGGGTCAAAATGACTCCTAAAACGTTAACCGAACAATTATTATCACAAAAAAGTAATGACACGCAAATTGAGACATTTTTTGACACGCATATGAGACATTTGTGTTATTTTTTTTTGCTTATTTCGAGGTTAATTTGGATCCTTAACGACTAAGCGATCCAAAACTTTAACCGAACAATTTTCGACACGCAAATCGAGACATTAGATGTTTAAAAGGGGTATTATAGTCTTTTCCTTAATTATTTTAACTTAATGAAATACTTTTTAACGGTGTTAGTCACGGTTGGGAAAAAGACCAAACCATGGGTGTACTGATGGGAAGACAAAAATTTTGGAGTGTATCAATGGGAAAAGTCAAAACCACGGGTGTACCAATGGGAATTTCCCTTAATTTAATTAATTTAGTTTAATCATGAGATTTTGACAAAAATAAAGGGAAGTTGGAATTATGAACACAAATATTAAAATAAAGATTCCAACTTTGACTTGTGAATCCTTGAAAACTTATATCTTCCAATATGAAGATAAATGAAATTTCTATCACATGATTCAAACTTTGATTCCAATCAACTTAAAACATGATTAAATAAAAAGTTCAACAAAAAATTCATGGAATCTAGTAACTCAAAGTTTCAATCAATTAAAACAATTAAAGATTGAATCTTTAGTACTTAGAAGCATCAAAGAACTTTCACACTTAATGCAATGGATTTGCAATTATGTGAGAATATGAACCAATCTTTCAAGCACCAATTACTACCAAGTATCCATGCTTAAAGAGGTTTAAAATTACATATAAATTAAGGAAAGAACCAAATACATAACAACCATAAATATGCCATTAAGATTCAAGGTTAGAAAGACTTAAAAGTTTTCGTCAAAACGTAAAGTCTCTCGAAAAAGGAATTTCTGGTCGGTTTTTGTCTAAAAGCACAGTCTTGAATTGTTAAACAATTTCCAGAACACCTTTTCCACCCAAAATTCACTATTTTTTGGCTAAAGACAACTTTAATACGAGCTTAAAATTAATAAAACTGAGCTACTAATCTAATTAGCAACATAAAACCAGAAAAATTAAGCCATAAAAACACGTTGAAAAATATGATTATAAAAATAAATGAGCAAGGCTCTGATACCGCTTTTGGGTTTTGATGAGTCCGACTAACCGCAAAAGAAAACCTGAGCCAAGACCAAACTCACAATTAATATAATCACAAAGCATAATTAACTTAAACAACAAGATTAAGAAAAAGATTAATACCTTTGATGCGTGCTTCGTTCACTAAAAGAGCTCTTAATTTGAAAGCTCTAAGTCTCGCTCGCACGAAGACCTCCAGCGGAAGTCCACCCGCAACTGAACCCCGACAATGGTCCAATTCTTAAAGGTTAGCTAAGGGGACCTAAAACCTGATTAATTATATGTGTTCAAATGTTTTCTCAATGGAGATGTCTTTTTCAACACCTTACTCAAGTGATTTTCCCAATACCCCAACTTGGGTATTTATAAGGAAAAACAAGAGTGAGATTTGCTCTTCCATCAATGTGAGAGAATTAATTATTCCTTTTATTATTATATAAAAAATAAAGTTAATTATCAAGCTACTAATAAATCAACAAGTGGCATGTTTAGGAGAAGAGTTAGGTGAGGACCACAATAGGGGAAGGGACCAAACTAGATCCCCAATGAGCACACTATGGCCGACCACCTTGCATCTCTCACACCCAACAACTGGCTGCCACGTAGCACCCCAAGAGGAGCACCAAGAAAGCCGTTTTTGGGCTTGCGGCCAAGGCGTGGCTTGCGGCTTCTGCCTCGACCTAGCTAGTTGGCCTTGGCTCGGCTGCTACTCCCTTGGCCGACTGCCATGGCTGGCACTTGCTAGCCGTGGTGTGCTAGCATGGCTTGGTGCATTTTCTAGCTGCCTTGGCTTTTATTAAATTCCCCTAGGCATCGATTTGTTCGAGGCATTCCGATTCTTGGGGTATTTCGGTAATTGTTAATTTATTAGTAATTTTACCGTCTCGTCCTTCATTATTTAGACTTGACTTCTGATGCTCGAATTCGACGCTCCAAGCTTGAATTTCCGACGTCTAAATATTAATTACTCGGGTGACTCATTAATTCCTTCCAAATTAATTAGTCCCGTCGGTTCGTTAATTGCTTGGGTGTGACCCGTAGGGTTCAATCAAGATTAAGCTGTAATATTAATTATACATTAATATTACTGTAGGCGTTGCTTGAAGTGCGCCTACGTTACCATGTGGTGAATATGCTTTGCACTCATATGAAGTGGGAATTTACATTATACGATTAGGGACAAGGAAAGTATGGAGACGCCAACAAGTTTTTAAGGAACTTGTAAACCGTTCACGGATCGTAAAAGGCAACCACGAATAAAGGGACAACGATAGGCAACAACGATTCACCCGTGAAGGTTACACCCCATTTATAATCCATGAGATTACTAACTCCATAGAGTTCGGAATCACGAAAGGAGGATCGGGGATGATGGTACAAAGTCAGTCATGGAGTCACATTTGCTCGTATTGGCCTCTACTCGATTCTTATAGTAAAAAGTTATTCCTGTAATCTCAAAGGCATGCAAACAAAGATTCAATTTTCTCCAAACTATTATTATGCTAAATTTGTTTAATATTATGCAACATATAATTCTAAAATATTAGTGATCACTTGATTAAACAACAAGTTTAAAAAGGAACCTAAACTGGTCGTCCAAATTATCTTATTATGCATGATTTTCAATTACATATTCCCTTTAACATGCAATAAGGTGATCAATAAATATAATAAAATAAACATTAATATTGGAAGCAATTTAACAATAATTGTGTTAGTTAAAGCAAATATAAATTAACCTAATCATGATACTAGCAATATTAAAATAAAATAAGAGTAATTAAATTAATTAATTACTCACATTCCGCACGTTCCTTTAAATTGCTACGTCATGAATAAATTGTTAGTAACTTTAATAAAAAAATATAAATCAAATGAAAATTAAATTAAATAAATGTAGATTTGATTTAGTCCAAACCCTCAGTTATTTGTACCTTTCACACCTTGGTTTAAGGACGGAGCCTCGGGTTAAGTATGGACTCCTTGGAGTGCTTAAGGGAAGAATGGTGTAATTAGGAATATAGGTTTAAGGCTTAGAATATGAGAGAGATAGAGAGAGAAGAGAATGAATTTTTATGTAAAAGAGAGAAAGAGTGAAGGATTTGATGCCCCGAATTGTAGAAAGGAGGGGGGTATTTATAGGGAAAATGAGCAGAGGGAACACACGGAACCCTAAAAAGATAAAAAAAAACCCTAAAAAATGTTGCTGCGACACGGCAAAATCTGTCGTGACATGGCAAATTGTGCCTTGACACGGGAAACTCTTGTGTGACGCGGCATACTCTGGAGTGACGCGGGAAATATTTGACTTACGCGAGTAAAAACGTGTGAAGGGTTTACGCGGAAAAGACACGAGAAAATTCCGTGACACGACAGTTTCCACCGTGGCACGGTATAGTACACCGTGTCACGGTAAAAAAGTGCGTGAGAAAGCACGGAAATTACACGGAACAGCCCCGTGTCACGGGATGGGCACCGTGACATGGAAAATTGTACCGTGACGCGGTGCAAAATCCCGTGGCCCGGCAATATTCCCGTAATACGGTGGATTAAAAACATTGAAAAATGCACCGTGAAACATTGTAAATTACCGTGTCACGGCACCAGGCACCGTGCCACGTCATCAGGCGCCGTGACACGGTGCTTTTACACTGTGCTCGGTAATTCCAGTTTTTTACACGTTTTCAAAATCATCATAACTTTTGATCCGTAACTCGGAATAAAGCATATAATATTTCATTGGAAAGCTTATCAAGTCTACTTTCTACCTCAATTATAATCCGGTCAAAATCTTTTGTAGATTTTATGATATGTCCGTTTTAGTAGAAGGATGTCGGTTTTAGGCCGAGTTTAGTGTTTGGCTCATATCTTCTTCGTTTTAAATCAAAATTGGGCTTATGATTTATTGTTGGAAAAATTATTTCAAGGCCTATACAACCAAATAATTATTGGATCAAAATTATAAGACCAAAAAATCAGTTTCTCTCGATTTTGCGATGTTGACACGAAAAGTGGAAAACAAGTTATGGTTTAGGGAAATGAGCTAGGAAATGGATAGGTGTATGAAATGTATTGGATAGAACATGGATTTAAGCACTCCAAAGATTAAATACTCAAATGACCAATAATAGCGGTGAAAGGTTGTTCATCATTGGATTTGGTTTTGGGGAGACATTTTTAGGTGTCTATAATTACTGATCGGAAGCGGCCTCCACCTAGACGTTCCTATCACTTGACCTCACTGAATAATTAGCTTTCTAATAATTTCAAACCCTTTATCGGAATAATACACTTGTTCGAAGGACAAAATTCCTATCAGATTGTCATAAATCTGGGCGCATCTGATGCCCAAGGCTGAGCGCCACATGACGCAAGGTGAGAGGAGCTGAGTCAGAGAGGTGAGGCGGTTCGGGGGATCATGGGGAGGAAGGCAATGATCCCCTCCCCTTGTGGTCCCCACCTACCCTCTCCCTCCATGTTTCCAATTGTTGATTAATTATTTGTTTGAGATTTCTTTTTTATTTAAAAATAAAACGAGAAAATTGATTTTACGAACTCTCCCACATTGATGGGAGAGTAAAATTCTCATATGACATTCTCTATAAATACCCACCTTGAGAATTGGAGAAAATCACTTGAGTAGGAACTCAAAAAGGCATCTCCACTTGAGAGTACACCTTTAAGTTCACATAATACTCGAGTAGTGGTTTTGGTCCGACTCGGCTAAACTCCGAGTAAGTGCTCCGTGGTGTGAGCGAAGAACACGTCAAGGGTAAGATGTTCTTTTCTCTCTATCTTGTTATATATGCCTTTGAGTTATATTTATTGTGAGCCAGTCTTGGGGTCGGGTTTTGTTCCCGGAAAGTTAGACTTTCCAAAATCCAACATGAAACAATAGGAAATGAGGATCGATCAACAAGTAATCATGACAATTGCAACAACTGGAGAAGAACATGCCAATCAATGGTTGTGAAGACTAATGATAAGAGCTATCAATTGGAATAAAAGAGCTATCTCATAATCGTTAAACTAGTGGTCTCTACGAATAACAAACTAGGAGAATCACAATCCAAACCAATCGACAATTGCAATTCCTAAATCAATGGGTCGTGTGATTAGCAATTACAATGCATTTTAGCATAATTCTCAAGTCCTAATAAAACTACACACATGCAAACTTACATTAATCACTTTATTCTCAACAATCAATCAATCACACAAGTTTCATTCAATCCCTATCTAAACAACTGCTCTAGAATCATCATCAAATCAACAAGCAACTAAGAAATCAAGAATCAACAAAATATGAAGAACAATTACAATAATCAAGAATCAAACATCATAATCAAATCAAACAATCATGAAATTAAACAAATCAATAAAATGATGAAATAGAGTTAGAATTCCTCATTTATTAATTATGGAGATTTTTAATACAATTGTCACCTTGAATCTTCTATCTCTCAAATCCCCAATGAAATCCCTTACTTTCTTTCTCTAAATCTACTCCAAAAAATAACCCTAAAACTAGAGAGAAAAACTCTCAACTAAGCTAAAATTATGATCAAAATTATGTCTAAAAACTTCATCCAAAAATCATGTTGAAAATAGGCATTTTAAGAGGCGCGGAAACGAAATCAAGCAAAACCGAAAATAGGGAGGAGTCCGTGCAACTGAGCAGTGCTTTCGCGCTCTTAAGGGTTTCTTTGACGCTGCGTAGCTTCGTGCCCTCGCTATATAGACTTCGTGTGCGCTCGCTAAATAGACTTCGTGTGCACTCGCTAAATAGACTTCATGTGCGCTCGCTAAATAGACTTTATGCGCTCACTAAATAGACTTCATGTGCGCTTGCTAAATAGAATTTGTGTGTGTAGCTTCGTGCGCTTCGCTAAATAGCTGTGTTTAGCTAGTTTTATGTGTATGATGTATATCTAAGAAGAAGATAACCAAGCTAAATTTATAAGAATGGAGTTTCAAGCTAGAGGATGAATCTAGACATCAAAAGGTGATTAAATCACCACATACATCTACTTCAATGAGAGGTTACAAGAGAATCCAAGAGATGAAGGAAGAATACCAAAAGGTGGCTGTATGCAGACATGAAAAAATATATTCCACAACCCACTTGTGGGAAATCGTTGTTGGTCACAACCTACTCTTGGAGTAGGCTGATTTTTCTTATAAAATAGACATAAAAAGTCTACTCCATAACCCACTTGTGGGCAAATGTTGTAGGCCACAACCTCATCGTGGAGTAAATGGATCAATTGCCAAAAAGCATGCTTTTTACTCTCTATAATCCAATAATCTTCCACTAAAGGGAGGGAAAATAAAGCCAAAAGAATAATAAGCAACATATGGGCATAAGAGGAGATTTAGTACATAACACAAATATTACAAAAGTAATTTGAAATCTAGTGCTTACTGGTATGAGGCAATAAACTACAACTCTAAGGGTGGACAAACCTTGAAACCCTTAAGACTCTTGATCATGGGGTGGACGAACCTTGAAACTCCTAGATTTAGTGCATGACCCCCACTACACATATATTACTCCAAATTCATATGAACTCTGCAAAGAGATTTGCTTTTTTATAGTCAAGCATATTTACCTTAGGTCTAGTGGATGCTCTAGGAAATCCGCCCAAGTTTTCCATAGAAGATGGCTAGTTTTTACAACCACATAGGTGAGTCATAAGAACTACTCAATAGTACTTAATCAATGGGGCTAAGACCAGTTCATAAGAACTAAAAAAAAGCTACATTCACTAGTAGAAAAACTAAATGGGAAGCCCCAAATGACAAGGCGTTTTAAAATCTGCTTCAAAAAACCCACCAAAAATAAAAAAGAACCTTAGATATGGAATGGAAAGTGGTTTTGGGTTGAACCGCTAACCAATATTATGGCAAGCGGTTCAACCCAAAACCGCTTGCTATTCTAAAAAAATACACAAAAACTAATACTAATAGTACAGGCCTCCCTCCACTCCACTCATCTTCTTTTCTTCTCCACTTCACGCATTGTCCTTTCTCTCTCCTCTCATCTCCTCCTTTTCTCTCTCCTCTCATCCCCAACTCCACGGTCTCTACTCTCATTCTTCTTCTCAGAGTTCTCACGACCTCACTTCCTCAACCCACAGCAAAGCCACCGACCACCGAGCAACCCACTGACCACCGAGCAACAACAACAGAGCAACCCATCGATGCGACAACTACCAACAACAAGACTATTGACGCAACAACCACAGACAACCACCACCATTTTCAGATCTAATATTAATTAAGATAAGAATTTAAATCTAGTTTTATTTATTTTAAATTTCAACTTCTATATGCATTTTTGAAGGGTTAGCTTATTTTTGAGTAAATTTTATTTATGTCAAACTAGGTGCGGTGCTGTTGTGGGTTGCTCGGTTGAAATTACCCAGAATTTCAAAATTTACTCAAAATTGAAATTTATTTATTATCCAGAACAACAACCGACAACCCAAAATTGATATTTATTTATTTCAAATTTCAATTGTGCTTCAATTTAGTAAATTTTTTTAGTTTCTTTTTTTTTTTTTTTTTTTTTTTTTTTTTTTTTTTATGTTTCAAAGGCGGTGTTGGCTTCAGATTGCGGTGATGGCGTCAATTCTAGCGTGGCTGTAGATTAAGTGAGGGAACAGGGGAATTCGGTTTGCTTTGGTGTGGTGGAGGTTAAGAAAGTGGGGTGAAGGATAGGGAATGGGCAGTGCTGATTTTATTACTTGTATTAATTTTTTTTAATATTTTTTATGTAATATTACAACAATTAAATTAATAAAAATATTAATGTTTTTACATATGTTTTGTTTGTGTATCAATTTAAGTGAAAAAAAAAAACCATAATTGTAGACACCCATTTGTGTCTCCCCAAAACCAAACCCAGTGATGAGTACCTTTCACGTCGAATCATAATCGAATGAAACGAAAGTGTGGAAAGGTCTAGTGTTGCGGAAAGTTTTTATTTCTTTTTTCTTCTCTCTGTTTTTGAAAACTTTATTTTAAGAAAACAGCCAATCCAGTTTTTTTGGTCCATGATATGGGTCCAATAATAGTGTAGTTGGATGGGGCTTGCAAAGACCTTTCCAACGATATATTATAAGCCCAATTCCGATGAATATTGAGGAAGTTATGGCCAATTTACTAAATTGGGCCCGGTTTGAGCTTTATGTACGGCCCAATGATCTAGGAGAGGGCCTAATATGATTTATCATTCCTAATGCAATTAGGAATGGTTTTAGTCTTCTAGATTCTTCTAGACGGTTCTTTTCATTTCTAATTCAATTAGCATTGATAAGTTGACTTTGTTGACTTTTCAGAGTTTTAATCAAAATCAAATAGCATTTTCGAAGGAATTATATTATTTTATCCTTCAGTACGGTAAACTTATCGTATTTTTGAAAACGCGTTAAAATCAAGACTGGCGTCCAACCCCTGGCCTTGGCGCCAGGCGCTAGCCACTGGTGCCTGGAGCCAGCTGGCCAGGGTTGGCGCCAACCTTGTTTCCTGAGCGTCGGACTCTGTTTTGTTAAATTATCTTTTTTGGCTCATTTTCTCTATAAATATCGTATCAAAAACTCCGTTTTCATTCACGAATTCTCATTAACAATTAGTTTTAATTAGCTTTTATCAACAATCATTAATTCTTTAGCATTCTTTCATTCATCTCTTTCTTACTTTGTTTTTCATACAAAATTCTTCATTCACAAGATCTAGAAACACCTAGCCATATTCGAAGTTGCCTTCGCCCTAGACGTGAAAGGTTTTAATTTCTGAGGGTTTAGTCCCAAATCTCTCTTTCAATTATTTAGGGTTCGTTTGGCATTGTTGTGGTTTTCTGTTTTTTGGTTTTTTGTTTTTTAAAAGTATATGATATATGTCCCATCATGAATAAAAAATTATATAAACTTATTAAAATCATGATAATTTTGAAAACTAAAAACAGAAAAGTGAAAACACCTTTTTCTTGTTTCCTGTTTTTGGTTTTTGGTTTTAAAACAAGCCCTTAATTAATTGTTTTGATTATTATTTTCCTTGAAGTTACTAACGTGTGTATTTTGTTATTAGAAAAAGGTACGAGGCATCAAAGTAAGTACTTTGATTGATTGATATTATGATGTAGAAATCATGTTTAAATTGTTATTATGATTCTTAGTGTGATGTCTAGGTTAATCTTAATGTTAAATATGATTGTTACGATGCTTCCTATATTCTTCCTAATATTTATGATTGTTAGTATCATGTTAGGGTTAAATATTTGATTTTTATTGCTTAGTGACATGATAGGGTTTGTTATTAATCTTGTTAGTATCATGCCTAGGATCTTGCTTTTATGCTTTAACATGAATATTATTATAATTATGATTATTATGATTATTACTAACTATGATTGCTATGATTATGATATTCGTTATTGTTATGGTCATTATAATTTGTTATAATAATGGTTCATGATTATTTTATTTATGATTATTATTGTTGCTTGATATTATATTTGTTATTGCTTGATCACCTTTGTGCATGTTAAAGGGAATTTGTACTTGCAATCGCGCTTAATAAGATAATTAGTAATCTTGTTAGGGTTAATGTGATTATAATTTCAAGTGATCGCCAATAATAGTTTATTTGTGCATTAAATTCAACCAACATAGATAAACAGGTTTAGGGTTAACCTATTGATTGCATGTTAATCAGAAAGCGCACATGAATACGATTAGAATAAAGTAGAGGCCTATTATTAGGGTAGATTCAATCTCTTTTAGGTTGGATTTGTACCTTCATCCCCGAACCCTTATTTGGTTCATGACCTTATGAAGTTGACGATCTCTTGGATCGTTAAGGGGTGTAACCTTCATCCTATGAACGGTTTACAAGTTCCTTAAAAAACTTGTTGGCGACTCTTTTGCTCTATCTTTTTCCCTTTTGGATGCCACCGTACTTTAGTGTATGATCACAGTGGGGTTCAGGCTAGTGGGATTTTTAAGGCTTGAATTTATTCCCTACAATAATGGACAGCAGTTTGGCGGTAAAATCGCTGCCCTTTCACTACAAATGGCAAAAAGTCAATTGCAAGCCCCCCAGGGGCATGCAGTTCAAAACTGCTTCCCATTGGGGTTTGAACCGCTTGCCATTTAGTATTTTCTACTAGTGATTGTAGCTATTAAACCCCCCACAAGACCATGGATTCATTAAGATCTTAATGCTCATCCTCACAACAATTATAAACGATGGTATTTCCAAAGTTTTAGTGCGTCCACTTAAACTTTTGGGTTCATTAAGAGTCTAAAGACTCAATCTCAAACAGTGGATCAATCAAGTGCATCTCAAATAGTATTAAACTAAATGGTTTATTGATCCACTAAGAACTCAAAGGGTTCAACCTCAACCAAGCATTACAACACATGCCATAGGGATAGGAAAGTAATGCTTTTAATCTTTCTACATGGGCTTAAGGTCTATCCCCCTCGACATTTCCACAAGTTATCAAGGATTGTTACATGTTCAAAATTTCCTTACCATAGTGCGAAATTATTTTTGCTAGAATACTTTTCCAAATAAGGAAAACTAGCATGCTACCAACATTTACTTAATTTGCACATATGGTTAGAAAACATGTCACATTCACCATTAGATGAATATAATAGCAAGACAACCCAAAACTTGAAATTTCAAAAACTTAATCAAGTCCAATCCTTGAAAATAACATAGCCGCATTAGTGAACTTTCTTCATCAACCATCAATCACCAACACTTGCCTTCTAGAAAATTTTGAACAACTTTTCTTAAAAGCTAGTGTATTATTTCACAACCTTTGTACCTAAAAAGATACTTAGTAAAAGATGAAACAAGTTTAAACAACGTTAGTCATTCACTATTAAATTTGTAAAATATTGCATTACAAGTATTATTTCACAAATATATGATATGTTAAAATATAATGCAATCATGTCACTATCACATTGCTAAACGTAGTAGCATACTCCACTAAAGACATACTTTAAGACCTCTTTAAAGTACACATAATTCATACTAAAAATATTCCACTCAAATGATGACATGAACAACAAATATATATCATATCATCGCAAAAATCTTTCTAATCATGAAACATGTGTGACACTTTGGAAAAAACTAAAAACTCATAATAATAATTATTATTCTTAAAACATATGTCATATCCAATATAATGAAAAACAAAGCGAAAAAGATAAGAAATTCAAGAAAGTTATTAACTACAATTACACATGTGATTCTCAACATCACCACACTCACATTGTAGAAATCACAAGTATTAGACTATCACAAGATACTAACCAAACTTTTGTACAACATTCTAGGTAATAATCTCAAGTCAACTGAACTTTCGAATCACACTTGAACTTTCAACTTACATGTCTTATCTTCAACATGGAACTCCCCAATATACTCACTTAAGTCACCCCTTAAAAGTCTTAACATATATACTTCAACCACTAGAGGGAAACTTATCATCAAGGATCAAGATCCAAAATAATTAAGTCATCTAAGTGGGACCTTCATTGTTCCATTAAGACAAGAAAAATAAAGTAACCTTTACTCATAAGTTTAGCCTTGAACACTTTCAACAACACTTAGTGAATTGACATTGAAAAAACTTTGAAGAAATATTAGGAAACACACTCCATAAAAAGATATGAGACCTCTAAGCATGTTAGAAATGATCTAACTCATCCTCAATATTTTCTTTCAAGGTAAACAATCACTCACGTCATCAATTCATTAAGTTAAGGAAACACTCTTCAAGCATAGAGATATCAAATCAACAAATCAAGGCAAACAAATAATAGTCTTTAGCATAACTAGTCGCTTTCATGCTTTGCATCAAATAATAGAGAGATCTAATATTATTGCCTTATATTCCTCGATCTTATAGTCAACTTGTTTACTTAATAAACAAAATAATTATATAGATGGAAATATAGCAATGAGAATTCCAATATGCATATCCAATCACTTGTCACTTAAACGTGATATAATGCATAAGATTGCTGAAGACAACTTATTATAGTAAAGGAGATCAAATATTGTGATACATGGAGGTAATCCAATAATCAGATACAATAGTCCAATATTGTGATGCATGGAGATAATCAAATAATCCAACATTCACATACAAAGTCATGGAGCATACAACCAATTGCTTAAATAGCAAAACAAGACTTCAAACAAACTAAGACTTTGAGTCCAACACTAATTCTTATATTACGCATTTTCCCTACATTGGACAATAGAAGTCTTTAACTAAGTATTGAAATTAGATAGGGTAAACTATACTCCTTTCACATGGGGTATATATATAAAGACTAAATTCCTACTACAAAATTCTATACACTCAAAGAATCATAACCCCCACATACCAAAGTTAAGTCTAAAACAGAACGTAGTTGATAATGGAGACAAGAATATGTGGACATACCTCCATGGTGCCTCTAATAATTTACCTTAGAAATCAATGATGAACAACCGAATGACCACCACTAGTAGTGATTGTGCATCTACTAAGTATTTGAGCTCTTAAAGCACACTCAGATCCATGTATGTTCTCCTCTTGAATCATATTGGCATCATGTGGAGATTTACTAGACATGGAAACAAAAGAAATAAAATTCTTAAGAATTACTTTCCACACATAAGGAAATCGATAATAATGATGGTTTAAACAAATGTCAATACTAAACCAAATCGAACCAAGTAAGAACAAAAATGAGCAAAACATGCAATAAGAATTAATAGCTCTTGAAAATTCTCTCTTAAGGTAGACAATTTAAGGAGTAAAATAATCTAACCATTGAATTAAAAATAATTCAATCATTATCATACTTCATAAATTCATCACAAGGTTAACACAACTTAGTTAACACACTAAAATATAAAATATAGTCATCAAAAGAATTTCAAGAGCAAAATTAATAGAAGTAGTCGTTGTAGACACCTAAAAATGTCTCCCCAAAACAAAACCCATTGATGAACACCTTTCACTGCCATTATTGGTCGGGTTGAGTATTTAATATTTGGAGTGATTAAATCCATTTTCTACCCAATATATTTCATGAACCAATCCAATTTCTAGCTCATTTCCCTAAACCATAACCTATTTTCCACTTTTTGCGTCCACATAGCAAAACTGAGAGAAACTGATTTTATTGCTATACAATTTTGATCCAATTATTATTTTTTTGGATAGGCCTTTAAATAAGCTTTCCAACCATATATCATAAGCCCAATTTCGAGCTATAACGAAAAAGATATGAGCAAAACACTAACCGACACCCTTCCACTAAAATTGCCATATCTTAAAATCTAAAAATCATTTTGACCTGGATCCAATTGGGTTAGAAAGTAGATTTGTTACGGATCAAAAGTTATGATGATTTTAAAAACAGGTAAAAAACTGGAACCACCGCGCACAGTGCAAAAGCACCGTGTCACGGGAGTTTGCCCCGTCTGACGGTGCCTGGTGCCGTGACACGGTACTGTACATCGTGTCACGCTGCCATTTTTGAAGCTCTTTCGCGTCAAATTCCACCGTGGCATAGTACCTGTTGCCGTGACATGGTACCTACTGCCGTGACACGGTACCTGCTGCCGTGACACGGTATTTCCCACCGTGTCACGGTGCTTTTTCCGTGTAATTTTCGCGTTTTCCCATACCGTGACACGGTGTACTGTACTGTGCCACGGTGGACACTGCCGTGTCACAAAATTTTCTCGTATCTATTCCGCGTAAATTCTTCACGCGTTTTCATTTCCCGTAGGTCAAATATTTCCCGCGTCACTCCAGTTTCCACCGCGTCACAAGATTTTCCCCGTCTGACAGTGCCTGGCACCGTGTCACGGTGTTCTCTGCCGTGTTGCGGTGTTATTTTCTAGGGTTTTTATCTTTTTAGGGTTTTGTGTGTTTCCTATGCTCATTTTCCCTATAAATAGGACCCCCCTTTTTGCAGTTCGGGGCGCCAATAATTAAATCCTTCTTTCTTTCTCTCTTTGACACCAAAAATCATTCTATTCTTTCTCTCCCATATTCTAAGCTTTAAACCTATATTCATAATTACACCATTCTTCCCTTAAGCACTCCAAGCAGTGTATACTAAACCCGAGGTTCCGTCCTTAAACCAAGGTGTGAAAGCTACAAATAACTGAGGGTTTGGACCAAATCAACTCTAATTTTTATTTAATTTAGTTTAATTTTCATTTGCTTTATATTTTTATTGAAGTTACTAACAGTTTATTCATGATGTAGCAAGTTAAAGGAACGCGCGGAATGTGACTAATCAATTAATTTAATTACTTATTTTATTTTTATATCACTAGTATCATGATTAGGTTATTTTATATTTGATTTGACTAACAATTTATTGTTAAATTGCTTCCAATATTGAAGTTTATTCTATTATTATTTATTGATCTCCATATTGCATGTTTAAAGGGAATATGTAATTGAAAATCACGCCTAATAAGATAATTTGGACAACCGATTTAGGATCCTTTTTAATCTTATTGTTTAATCAAGTGATCACAAATATTTTAGAATTATATGTTGCATTAATATTCAACCAATTTAGCCTAATAATAGTTTGGAGCAAATTGAATCTCTGTTTGTATGCCTTTGAGATCGCATGAATCATTTTTCACTATAAGAATCGAGTAGAGGCCAATACGGGCGAATTTGACTCCATGACTCACTTCGTACCATCATCCCCGATCCTCCTTTCGTGGTTCCGAACCATATGGAGTTAATGATCTCATGTATTATGAATGGGGTGTAACCTTCACGAGTCAATCGTAGTTGCCTATCGTTGACCCTTAATCGTGGTTGCCTTTTATGATCCGTGAACGGTTTACAAGTTCCTTAAAAACTTGTTGGCAGCTCCCTACTTTGCTTTGTCCCTAATTGTAATGTCAATTCCCACTTCCTATGATTGCCAAGCATATTCACACATGCTTTAACATAGGCGCACTTCGAACGACGCCTACAATCGTGTATTCCCCAACAAGAACTATAGATTATGGCACAACTAGGAGTCACAAAAAATAACCATAATGATATTTTCCTATGGAGAAAAATACACATATGACTCTTCCCAAAATAATCACATAATTCTCATTCAAAAACTTCTCATACATAATAAATTGAGTGAATTAACACAAGTTCTTGAAAATAAGTATGCAAAGAAAGCATTATTATGAGCATGAACAAAGTCTCCACAAGCAAGACAAATATATATGAGTATCAACACATATGTATCAAAAGTAATAAATTTTATCATTGCATCATAGTCCACATCATACTCATTATAGGGAACATTTCAAGCATTACCCCAAACTTGAACCCCACTGTGATCATACACTTAAGCATGGTCACGTCCAAAGGGAAGGAAGCTAGAGCAAAAGAGTCGCCAACTAATTTTAGGAACTTGTAAACCGTTCACAGAGTGAAGGTTACACCCCTTAACGATCCAGGAGATCGTTAAATCCAATAGGTTTGGAACCAAGACTGGAAGTTCGGGGATGAAGGTACAATTCCAATCTAAAAGAGAAAGAACATGCCCTAATAATTGGCCTCTACTTTATTCTTCTCGTATTTATGTGTGCTTTCTGACTAACACACAATCAATATGTTAATCTTAAACCTGTTTAATCTATGTTGGTTGAATATTAATGCACAAATAAAACTATTATTGGCAATTACTTGAATTATAATCAAATTAACCCTAAACAAGATTATTAATCATCTTATTAAGCGTGATTACAAGTACAAATTCTCTTTAAACATGCATAAAAGGTGTGATCAACAATAATAAATATATATCAAGAAACATGATAATCATAGTAATAATTATAATAATCATAATTGAAATAATAATCATAATTAAAACAATCATGTTAAAGCATAATAGCAACATCCTAGGCTTGATATTAACAATATTAATAACAAATCCAAGCATGTCACTAAACATAAAAAGATCAAATCTTTAGCCCTAACATGATACTAACATGATCTTAGGAAAGAAAGTAAGAAGCATCATAGAAATCATAATTGATATAAGAAACTTAATTATTACCCTAAACATGATACTAAGAATCAATCAAAACATCCTAACATGATACTAGGAATCAATAAAATAATCTAAGAATGATTTCTATATCAAAATATCAATAAAACAATTAAATTACTTACTTGGATGCCTCGTATCTCTTTCTAATAACAAAATACACACATTAGTAACTTCAAAGAAAATAATAATCAAATAATTGAAGTAGAGATTTGGGCCAAACCCTCAGAAATATCAAACCTTTCATGTTTAGGGCGAAGGCCACTACAAAATTGGCTAGGTGTGTCTAGTGCTAATGAATGTGGAATTGTGTTTGTAAAAGGCTAGGCTAGAAAGAGGGAGAGGGAGAGGGAGAGAATAAGCTTTAGCTTAGAGAGAGAGAACAATTAGAGAAATCTGGTTATTGAAAAACGGAGGTACAGGGACCTTATTTATAAGATAATAGTCCAGAATCGATAAAAACGAATCAGAGTTCAAAAAGGAATAAAACACCTCTCTGTCGCCAACGACAAGCGGTGCAGGACAGTTTTTGCGGATTTTGTTTTCATCATATCTTTTGATCCAGAAGTCCAAATAAGGCATATAATATGTTGTTGGAAAGCTCTTGAAGTCTACTTTCGAACCCAATTAGAATAAGATTAAAATACTTTGTAGATAAAAATATATTTCCGAAATAGTGGAAGGGTGTCAGTTTTGGATAGAGCTTCATATTCCTTTTATATGTTTTTCGTTATAGCTCGGAATTAATATTATAATATATCTTTGGAAAGATAATTTCAAGATCTATCCATCCATATAAAATTTGGATAAATATTATGAGGAACAAAAAAATATCAGACGGTTTTTGAACATCTTTAAATTCGAATAGAATTGGGATTTTAAAAAAGGAAAGTTTTTTTCAGTTTCAAACTTTTTGATTTTATCTTTTCAAAAAGGATAATTAAGATCTTTTAGAAACTCATAGAAGCTTCCAATAAATCCTAATTAGTTTAGGAATAGGATTAAACCTTTGGACCCTCCACATGATCATTGGGTCGTAGGTAAAATCCGGTTTGGGCCCAGTTTAGTATTTTGGCCATAAATTCCTCATTATTCATCGGAATTGGGCTTATAATATATCGTTGGAAAGGTCTTTTCAAGACCTATCCAACTACACTCTTATTGGACCCATATAATGGACTAAAATAAACTAGAATGTATGTTTTTCATAAATAGGGTAAGAAAATAAATATTTTCAAAAACAGAAAGAATAGATATTTTAATAAAAACATCCTCATCACTAGACTTTTCACACTTTCACTTCGTTCGATAACAAATAACATGAAAGTTATTCATCACTGGGTTTTGTTTTGGGGAGACACCTTTGGGTGTCTACACTCATTATAACAAAACATCATGGTAAAACTTATAAAACCTACAATTTTACAAGTCTGTAATAACCATGAATTATCTATCAACATAAGCATGTAAACATTAGGTACTCACCAAATTGCTAATAGAAATTAATCTAAAACCATAGCCCTAATATATACTTTCTCAATGAACAAAATAATCCATATGTTCAAAAACCAACAAATCGGTGAAAAAAAAAAACCAATTAACATATTTCTAAGTACTAAGTTCAAACCACAAGTATAGAACAAAGCAATAGAAATAATCATACCATGTAATATCACACATATAACATGGATTATACTTTAGCCTATAAACTAATAATCATGTAACAAATAATACATTATGGACAAAATAATCATCCAACATTATAATATCAAAAATCACAACTCATATATATTTGTCAAGATGGTTATTTGAATTAAAGTCACATGATAAGCATAATCAAAATTAGTTTAAGGACCTCCCTTGAATTAATTCAAGTGTTGAAATGAGCATTCTCCGTAGTATGCCCAAATATCCTCTCCAAAAAAAGCAGGTCAACTTAGAAGCCATAACTCCCAAACGCAAGCATATATCAACGATCCAACAGTTCAAAATAAAGCCACATATGTCCCAAACAAGCTCCCAAAATTTCAGCTAAAACCGACCACGAATGACCTTCGATCGGTCATCTTTGAGACTGCTCCCAGAAAAACGTGAACACAAACATTTCCCAAAAAATTATTTTCTTCACACCATAGAATCTTTCAATCATCACCCATTGAGTATCCATTGAAAATTGATAATTTTTTTTCAAAATTGTTGTAAAATAAGTGTTTCAAAGGCTATGTACCTATGTATAATAGATTGAATGATGTAATAGTTTGATCAAAAGAAAGATGGTGTGGCATGACTTCGTCACTGCCTTTGAAAACGAATGCCGGTGCAACCAAGGTGCACAGTGTATCCCGGTACGTTTTATAACGTTACACACCACTCTTACTCAACGACACTTTTAGATGCGAGGTGGAGTCATATAAACTTATGCCCAAAGAACAAATGTATTTAGCTAGTTTTTTGTGTATGATGTTGTAAACACCTAAAAATGTCTCCCCAAAACCAAAACCGATAATGAACAACCTTTGATCGCCATTATTGGTAGTTTTGAGTATTTAATCTTTGGAGTGTTAAATCCATGTTTCCACTCAAAAAATTTCATAAACCAATCCAATTCCTAACTCATTTCCCTAAACCATAACTTAATTTCCACTTTTCGTGTCCACATCACAAAACCGACAGAAACTGATTTTTTTTCCCTATAATTTTGATCCAATTATTATTTGGTTTGATAGGCCTTAAAATAAGCTTTCAAAGGATATATCATAAGCCCAATTTCAATTTAAACTGAAGAAGATAAGTGCAAACTAAACTCGGCCCAAAACCGACACCCTTTCACTAAAACGGCCATATCTTAAATTCTAAAAATTATTTAATTTTGTAAAAATTAGAATTGTTAAGGTTTCCAATGATATATTATATGCTTTATTTGGAGTTACAGATCAAAAGTTATCGTAGTTTTAAAACACATAAAAAAACTGGAATTACCGTGCAACAGCTAAAATGCCGCGACGCGACAAATGCTGACGTGGCATGGTGCATATTGCCATGACACGGTATTCTAAACCATGTCACGGTGATTTTTTATTGTATTTTCCATTCTAAAAAAAGTGCACCGTGACACGGCACCACGTGCCGCGCCACGGTGGACTTTGCCGCGTCATAACATTTTCTGCCTTATCACGATACATGTGCCGTGTCACGGGATTTCCCATGTTTTCTCCGCGTAAACTCTGCAGGGAAGCTATTTCACCGCGATGCGGTATTATGTATTGTGTCACGACATGTTTTGTTGTGTCACGGCGGCAAAACATGACGCGACACGGCGCCCCAAAACTAGGGTTTTATCTCTATAGGTCAGGTTCCCTCTACTCATTTTCTCTACAAATACCCCCTTCCTTTCTACAGTCTGGGGCACCAAAAACCATTTTCTCTCCCTTTACACCAACAATCATTCTCTTGTCTCTTTCTATCTTTCTTTAGCCTAAACCCTAGCCACCTTATTCTTCCATAATACTTCCCCTAAGCACTCCAAGGAGTACATACAATACCCGAGGTTCCGTCCTAAAATCATGGCATGAAAGGTATAATTAACTGAGGGTTTATACCAAATCAACTTTAATTTAATTTAATTTAATTTCAATTTGATTTATATTTTTATTGAAGTTACTAACAATTAATTCATGATGTAGCAATTTAATGAAGCGCGCGAAATGTAAGTGATTAATTAATTTAATTACTTTTTTTATTTTATATTGCTAATATCATGATTAGGTTTTAATTATTATTTTATTTTACTAATGATATTATTGTTAAATTACTTTCAATATTAATGTTGATTCTATTATGTTTGTTGGTCACCATATTGCATGTTAAAGGGTATATGAAATTGAAAATCACAACTAATAAGATAATTTTTGGACATCCGGTTTAGGTTCCTCTTTAATCTTATTATTAATAGAAGTGAGCACAAATAATTAGAATTATATGTTGCATTAATATTCAACCAATTTAGCATAATAATAGTTTGGAGCAAATTGAATCTTTGTTTACATGCCTTTGAGATCACAGGAATGCTTTTCACAATAGAATCGAGTAGAGGCCAATACGGGCAAATGTGACTCCATGACTCACTTCGTTCCATCATCCCCGGTCCTCCTTTCATGGTTCCGAACCATATGGAGTTAGTAATCTCATGGATTATGAATGGGTTGTAACCTTCACGGGTTAATCGTTGTTGCCTATTGTTGTCCCTTTATTAGTGGTTGCCTTTTATGATCCGTGAACGGTTTACAAGTTCCTTAAAAACTTGTTGGTGGATCCGTACTTTTTTTGTCCCTAATCATATACGTTCATTCCCACTTCCTATGAGTGCCAAGCATATTCACTACATGCTTAACGTAGGCGCACTTCAAATGACGCCTACAGATGTATATCATAGAAGAAGATAACCAAGCCAAATTTATACGAATGAAGTTTCAAGCTAGAGGATGAATCTAGACATCAAAAGGTGATTAAATCACCATAAACATCCATTCAATCCAAGAGATGAAGGAAGAATACAAAAAGGTGAATGTATGTAGACATGAAAAAGTCTACTCCACAACCCACTCGTGGACAATCGTTGTTGGTCACAACCTACTTGTGAAGTAGGCTGATTTTTCTTATAAAATAGAAATAAAAAGTCTGATCCACAACCCACCTATGGGCAAATGTTGTAGGCCACAACCTCATCATGGAGTAAACTGATCAACTACCAACAATCATGGTTTTTACTCTCTTTAATCTAACAAAAATCACAGCCAAAAATCAATGCATTAACAGATAAAGATCAATTATTGTCATACCCCCACCACCGATATAAAGCACAAATGTCATTTACCTGTAAATTTGTTCACAAACAAACCAAATTTCTTGAAATCGGACAATGGTTGGGGAGTAACACATTTACCATCATGAACATGATCACTACTAGGCACCTCAAAAACTTGACCCTTGTGAAATGATGAGGCTATCGCCCCACGCCTTCTTCTTGTGGTTGAAAAAGGTGGTATCTCATCTTCATCTCCCAACTCAACCACCATCCAAGAATATACAACTAATTCAAATCACCCGATTCATCATGAGTATTATGGGTTCAAAATTAAAAATCAAATACATTAAAGCGTTTCAATACAAGGTCCACTTGTATCTCTAGCCTGCTTGGAATGACTCTCGCCATATTCTACATCCAAAATTTGGAAACATGGTAATTAGAACAACAAATTCAAACAAATTTATACACATGCACAACCACCTGGAAACATAGCCCCATAAAAAAAAATATAATCATGCTCCTAAAAAACCAAAATCACCACCATCCGGAGTTCTATCTTCCTTACTTGTGCTCCGGAGCTCTATCTTCCTTACTTGCACCCCTATCTATTTCATGGTCCATACTTTCACTCTGGGGAAAACAATCTAATACAAAGTCTCTCTATCAAGATGATCCAAGTATAAATTCTATTACAATGAAAGGGGTAAAAAAAACACAACAATAAGTTCTTAAATCAACAACGAATAATGACATATAAAAAGTTTTTACAATTTTACCCTAAATAGAAAAGTTTAAGTAGCACTACCACTCTAATAGTTCCAAAATCACATATAAAATGCAGCCTCCACAGCCTGCAGCATAACCATCCGCATAAAATCTCCTAGCAAATTAACATATGCTACCAAGAAGCTTAGAAAGAACTAGCGTGCACCAATACTTTGGGCAGCATTTATTGCACACGTCAGTGCAGGCACCAAGTTAGACACAAGAACAGGGGGACAATGTTGGACACAACAACATTTCCAATGCAAGCAACAACTTGTTCTTCACAATTTGACTCAAGCCTCTCCATTAACTCCGGATGTATTGGAATACCTACAAAATGATACACTCCTGCACCTTTACTACAACCCCTCTTCTGGGGTTTCCTATACTTTGACACATAAAAATTGGGCACATTCTAACTCATTTAAGGTCTTATAAGTGGGAACTACCTTTGAACCATTAAGGATGCCAAGAACCCAGTGAACTTGATTCTTTGATACCCTAATATACCGTCCATCGGGGGTATTTATCATCATCCTAAGAGGATATATCCGCATATTAACCAATACCCTAGCTGATGTGGGAGGTGCAAATCACCGAACAAATATAATAAAGGCAAAATTGGCCTTAACACTCTGAACTTTGGCTTAGGTGCACTCAACACCCTGAACTAAGAAAAATAGCCAAAACACTCTGAAGTATTAGCATGGGTGCACTTAGCACCATACAAGAAAATTTCCGGCCAAAAGTGGCCGGATTTCGGCGACTTTTTTTTAATAAATAACTGAGATTAAAGTAGAAGAAATCGTTACCAAAGTAATCTGGAATTAAAAGTAGAATTAAGAACAAAAGTATATGAGAGAGAGAAACTAATCCAAAAGCTAAGTAGAGAGAGGAAATCTAAGAGAAGAATTAAGAAAAAGTAAAAGAAGATCCTAAACTCGCTTAACGGAGAAGTATTTATATTAAGCAAGAATCCTAAACTAAAACAAACTCAAATGACGTTAATCGTCTCCTAATAATAACACGTGCCCAGCAGGGCCTATTTGCTCATCAGGTACGTTTCTCGCGCCCAGCAGGGCGCGAGTTCGGGCGCCGACCTTGCTTACCCCGCCCGGCCGGGTGCGCCTTCAGGCGGTAGCTCCTTTGGCTGGGCGGCACTCTTGGGCCACTATTTGGACTTTGATTGGGCTCCAATTCTTTGGGCCAATCCGGATTTCCTCTTCGGGCCTTGAATACTCGGTCCAAATGCCCCGGTATCACATATACTGAGCTCTTAATCACCGGTTCGATGGCTATAACCGACCCTGGGCTATAGAAACTGGTCGTGCTTCTCCAATGCTCGTAATTGCTCTATAATATCTCGGGAAAATGCTTCAAAAGTGCAAATCCCTACAAAAGTCAACCAAATCTACGAAAACACTAGAAAACACCAATTAGTAATAAAAGTGGCTCTAAAGAGCCAAAAACACTATTAATTATGACCAAGGGACGGGGATAAAATACTATATAAAATAGACATATCAAACTCCCCCAAGCCAAACCTTTGCTTGTCCCTAAGAAAAGATCTAATCAATGGATAAATAAATATGCTTCAACCTAAAAAGTAAAAATCAAACACAAACAATTCAAGGTAAATCCAATAAACATGCTTCAAAGTCAACCAATCAAATCTGTCCAATTACCCTTCCTCCCTAACAATTGTCAAATAGAGTAAACCACAAGAGCATATAGAATTCAAGACAAGTGCTCACTTACTCAACTCTCATTTATGTGGCGAGTAAAAGATGTACTCAATCGCTCTCCAACCAACCCCTTTAATGTGAACAATGCCCTCCCAACTCACACTCTTGTGTGTATAAAAAGATGTATGCTCAACCTACTAGTCGACTCGAAATATGTCAAATCATAACTTGCATTGATAAACAACACTTTCACATTTATACAACTCTATGCACAAAGGTCAGAAGGTCTTTAAAGCTTGTAATGTAAGGCTAGGGTAAAGGGTATAAATCATTTGGGAACAAGTGAGAGAAAAGCTATGCTTAAGGGAGCAAATCCTAGTAAAATCCATTATCAAAATAAATAATGATCAACATCTCCTACATAACTAACTCTAACAAAAATCCACCAAATATACTCCAATCATAAACAACAATCCCATCACTTACAAATTTCACTCATAAGATATAATAATGAAGAACTGGAGTGAATAAACAAACTTTATTTTCCAAACTTGAATTTTTCCATTGAAGCTTAATTTTTTTGTTTCCTTTGAACAACCTCCAACTAGAACATTTGAACATTAAACAATTTTTTTCTTTCTCTTGAAGTTCACTTATTTTTTCTTCACTTTTTTTTTCTTGAACTTCTCTTTTTTTTCATAACATCATACTTTATTTTTTCAAGAAAATATAACTTTCAAACTCATAAAAAATAAACATGATCAAGAACAAAATAACTTCTCAAAACCCACCCAAATTGTACAAATAATAAGCACACTACAAACTCCTTCACCTCACTCACTAATAGCTCCCCCAAGCAAAGCCTGGGACTAGTAACCAATGGGGCAAAATATGCTTGTAATGTGGCTAATAAACAACAAAAAGGTCAAGGCAACAACATGATGGGTAGCAAGAAGGGAACAAATGTATCTAAATTACCTAAAGGCCACCTGAAAGAACAAATGCCTTCGTCCTCCACAATGTGCATAATAATGAGTCATATAAACATTACTTATAGTTGCAAACCAATACTCAAATTCCTTGACATACCAGGAACTAACACACATTCCTCACCAAATCAACTAGTCAAGCACTATATTCTCAAGCAGTTGGACAAAATTGACGCATGTTAAGGTTTTAAGGCAATCAAATATCAAATCATGATCAACTAACCCACAATGCTTATCATCATAACCAAGAATCAAAACAATATTTTTTAAGTATGGGGCACAGGGAAGCATGATTTACAATTCATTGGAACACATTTTTGGATTTTTTATTTTTTCAATTTTTTGTATTTTTTATATAAAAGAAAGCAATAAAACTAACCTAAAAAGCAATAAATCTAAACTATAAAAACACACCAAAAACAAAATAAAAGAGAAAAAGAAAGATACCAAATCCAAAATCTCCCCCAAGCCAGATTCAGACAATGTCCTCATTGGCTCGGGAACTAGCCTAGCATAGCTAGTCCTCATCATCCTCATCTATGGAGCCGAAACCTCCACCTCCGCTGCCACCTGCACCACCTGCACCAGAAGAGCTACCACCAAAATAATCAACATGAAAACTCCCCCCCTCCGCCGGTCCCCCGAAAGGAATGTCCTGGTCGTACCCATGGAAGGCAGAATAGTCAATTTAAATACCATGGGCAGTGGGATCCCTATCGTATCCCTGGTGTGGAGGCTGAAACCAGTCAAGATAAGTGGCATCGTTAGGAATGTTGCCCTGACGAGCATAATCATCATACATAGGGTAGAGAGCTCTACCCTGGTTCCTCTCAAAGTACTCTAACCTATGGTAAATGGAGCCTACCATCCTCCTAAGGTTAGTGTGGGAATGCTCAATACGGCCTAAAGCCTGACCTATACTCTGAAGGTCCCAAACTGGGTCAGAGTCAACATGAGGGACAGAGTGAGACATGCGAGGTGGTGAACGCACTACCTTGGGCTCAGGCTGGGGTGATGGAACTGGTGGTGGTACTGGTGGTGCTTGCCCCCTAGCATGGTCAACTAAAAGGTCATACGTGTAGGACGCTTGCCTAGGGGGAAAGGCGGTCAAATCAGGACTAGGTAGGGAAAAGATGGGCAATGGCTGCTCGGTCCCAGTCCTAATACCCAGTGGGGGGTCTGCTCACTATCCAGTCGTACCCAACCCAACTCCTAAAAATACCTAGCAGTCATATAGGTATCCGGTCCACAATTAGTCATATGGTGTGGGCCACTCTCAACAAAACCGGCCTTTTTAACTGTTATCCTAATGATAAGGCCTCCTATACGAATAGGGATACGAGACTGGGTACTGGCTGTGGCATGTCTACTTAGGTGGTGGATGATGTATCTACCTATGTTCAGCTTACCAAACCCATACACATAGTGTCCTATAACAGCTAGTTCGGTGGTTTGGGCGTTACGAGGCTCGTTCCTACCAAGAAAACACAAACTCGCAAATCTTTGCCAGGTTTTTGGGATAGGGTGATGGATAGGTTTTGTACTAGCATGTTGGGGGTCGGGGGTAGGTAAACCAGTTAGAGCATGATAAATATCACCCATTTTGTAATCAGCATGCCATTAGAATGGAAAATAAAAATTCAATTCAAATAATTTACAGAATTTAACATATGTCAAACTAATATTCCTATTGTTCAGCCTAAAAAAAAAAATTTGGTCCATTTCTACTATTTACACCTTTCAAAGAAGACAAAAATTCACATGTTAATTCACGGTATGTAGGATAATGCATGTCAACGAATTTTCTCATTCCTATATCATTCAAAAATCGTTTAACAAAATCATACAAACCATAAGATTCTAGAGAGTAGGGCGGTGTAACCACTATGAAGGAATTACCTCCCGCCCGACAAGGTGTTCTAGCCGTTCCTTTTACTCCTGGCTAGCAATACGGATTGTTGGCCAATAGAAGAGTTGCAAATCTGGGTCGTACTACTCCCTCGAGCTAGAACTCCTACCGAAAATTGATCGAACCCTCTTTGAAGCCATAGTAGAAAAATGGGTGTGAAAAATATTTGAATGAAATTTGAAATTTTTTATATAGGATTGTAGAGGATGAAGAGAGGATTAAGAATATGTAAAAATTATTGGATTTGGGTGAGAAATGAAGAGAAGATCTTAGAGAGAAGGTAGAGGTTTTATGGTTTTAGAGAGAGAAAGTTATGGAGGAAAGAGATAAAAATGAGAAAAGAAAAAAGAAAGAAGAAGAAAAGGCACAGTGGTGTCGCGCCCGGCCGGGTAGGCTGTCGCCCGATCGGGCGATCTGGGTGTAATTACGTTGTCGCTCTCGCACCCGGTCGTGCGAGATTCGCCCGATCGGGGGATCTGTTGCCCAAATTTTCTTCTCCTCTCGCGCCTGGTCGAGCGCCCTTTGCCCGATCGGGCGATATAATGCCCTAAAATTACTCTTCTCTCGCGCCCGGTCGGGCGCCCTTCGCCTGATCGGGCAGTTAAAATGTCCGTATACGTCAATTTTCGCGCCCGATCAGGCAAAAATTAGGCTTTTACAATCCTTGCTCTCGCGTCCAGTCGGGCGAGCTTGGCCCGATTAGGCCTGAGGCTAATTGGACGATTTTTTTGGCTTTCTTCTTTTCTTCAATCTTTTGCAAACTCTTTTCCTTCAAACCTGTACAAAAACTCATAAAACTCGTTAGAATCCCTCCTCTCTCCTCACACATGAAAAAGAAGAAAAAAAAAACTAGTCTAAAAAGCATTAAAATATGGGTTGCCTCCCGCAAAGTGTTGGTTTATCTAGGTCCTGCACGACCTTTTTACCTTGTACAAGAACTAAGACCCTTGGCCTAACGCTTGGTTGGGTGGTTTCTCACTCGGTTGAGCGGTGTTTAGGCCACGACGCGACTTCCTGACATACCCTGTGGGACGCCAATTCACCTTATCCGGTGGATCCTCCTTGACTTGGACAAGGGGCTCTTCAATGCTACGCACCAAAGATCCCTCTTTGATCGACGATTTCTTCAAATTGTCACTACATTTAGCACTTGCAACTCGATCCGGCGGAACACTTATTGTAGGCTCAGTTTCCACAACTTGCTTGTTTGATTCCACCTTCTCATCCTCAAAGCCAAGACCGACAGTGTAGAGGGCTCTTTCTATTGCATCAACTTCCTTCTGCCATTTGTCTATCTCATCTGTAAAGGATGCAACACAAGATACCGCCTCCAAGGGATCTTTTACAAGAGCTTGGGGCTTGTTAGAATAATTTTGAACCACATCAACACTAAAGCACTTCTCCTCTGTCATGGGGCTTATATAGGTATTATTAAGATTAAAAATAATTTTATCGTCCCCTACTGATAGTGTCAATTTGCCACATCTCACATCAATAATTGCCCCTGCCGTGTTAAGAAATGGTTTACCCAAAATTATTGGGGTTTGCATATCCTCAGCCATATCAAGAACAACAAAATCAACAGGTATATAAAATTTACCTACTCTAACAGGGACATCCTCTAAAACACCCTGGGGGTATTTAAAAGAACAGTCGGCCATTTGTAGACTAATATTAGTAGATTTTAATTTACCCATATTTAGCTTGGAACACACAGATAATGGCATAACACTAACGCTTGCGCCCAAATCACACAATGCATTATCAATCATTAGATTGCCAATATGACAAGGAATAGAAAAACTACCCGGATCTTTTAATTTAGGTGGAGATTTATTTTGAAGTACGACACTACACTCTGTAGTGAAAGCTACTGTCTCTACCTCACTAATAAACCTTTTTCTTGTCAATATTTCCTTCATGATTTTTGCATATGCAGGAATTTGTGTAATTAATTCAGTGAAGGGAACTGTTATCTGCAAATCTTTACCATCTCTAGAAACTTACCAAACTACTTATCCAAATTTGTTTTTAAGTTACGATTGGGGAATGGAAGTTTGATAACTGGCTTTGGAGCATTACTGCTCTTATCTGGAGCTGCTACCTTCCTTGGAGTCGTATCCTACAATGTAAAATCAGATATATTAGTACTATTCTTTAGCCCTGCAGGGCTATTAGCTACATTGTCAGGTTTAACGAAATCAAGATTAACATTATTTATTAAAACGGGTTCATCATCTCTTGGCATAGGGGCCCTTCATAGTTTGAACCATTCCTTAGACTAATGGCATAGGCTTGATCCGTAGGCTTGGTCGGCTGTGCTGGCAAGGCTCCCTATTGACGGGCTTGTAGAGTAGCGGAAAGTTGCGCAATTTGATAATCTATAATTTTACTTTGTACAAGGATCGAATCAATTTGGGCATCTCTACTCTCCATGTGCTTCTACATATTAGCCAGCATCGCTCTAATTTCTACCAGAGCAGGGTCGAAAGATGAGGAGGGTTGTTGTGGTTGGTTCTTTTGGCCAGCATTGGGGTGGTAATATTTCTGTTGTTGTTGTTGTGGCGCCTGTGGTTCTTGTGGTGGTGGTGGATTTTGAACATTGGTACTCCGGTAGGAAAGGTTCAGATGATTCCGGTACCCAGGATTGTAGGTTTTGGAGTATGGGTTATTCTACCTATAAGCTTGAAAGCATTGACTTGCTCCACGGAACTCCTGCAATCTTGTTCCCAATGACCTAAAATTCCACAATTTTCACAGAAAGCCTCATTAGCATTATTATTAATTGCAGAAACATTAGCTACATTTGCAGTACTAAGATTATCTAATTTCTGGCAGATAGAGGTTAATTGAGCTTGCTAACAGGATACAGAGTCAACACTATCCTTCCCCTTGTTAGCAAAGCCTCTAGGATTCCCATATTGGGAATTATGTATCGACATATCTTCGATAACTTGACCTGCATCATCAACATTAAGGTTCGTAAACCTCCCACTAGCTGCCAAATCCAATATTATTCTAGATGAATTTCCAATCCCATTATAAAAGGCTTGGATCAACTGTCATTGTGCCAAATTATGGTGGGGGCATTCTCTTTGTAGGTCCTTGAACCTCTCCCAAGACACATATGAAGTTTCATCGGCTTCTTGGGCAAAGTTATGAATTGCACTCCGTAGTACAGCTGTTCTCTCTACAGGATAATATTTTTTATAAAAATTAAAAACAAGAGTTTCCCAATCAGTTATACCAAGTGTAGTTCTATTTAAACCATTAAACCATAATTTGGCTTTTCTAGTTAAAGAAAAAGGAAAGAGAATCTCCCTGATTTGGTCTTGTGTGACCCTAGCTTCCCTTATGGTATTACAGTACTAACAGTAGTCTGCAATATGAAGATTTGGGTCTTCACCCTTAGCTCCACTAAATTGCTTCCATTTTATCATCGTTATAAATTGGGGTTTAATCTCAAACTGTACCCCATCAAGAGCTGGAGTGGGAGTAAGGTGTGGAAAATCTGTAAGCTTTAGTTGTGAATAATCACTAAGCTTCTTTGGAGCCGTGACCTCTGATTCTGTATATGAAGATACCTCTGAATCACTAAATCAGTTGGGGGGTCTCGGTGATTATTATTATCACCAGAACTTGCTTGTAAAAATCTAAACTAATCAAAGCAATAAAATAAGACATGATGAAAAAATTGAAATAAATAATTGAGACTAAAGTAGAAGAAATCGTTACCAAAGTAATCTGGAATTAAGAGTAGAATTAAGAACAAAAGTATATGACAGAGAGAAAATCTAAGAGAAGAATTAAGAAAGAGTAAAAGAAAATCCTAAACTCGTTTAACGGAGAAGTATTTATATTAAGCAAGAATCCTAAACTAAAACGACGCTAATCGTCTCCTAATAATAATACCCGCCTGTAGGCGTCGCTCGAAGTGCGCCTACGTTAAAAGCATGTGGTGAATATGCTTGGCACTCATAGGAAGTGGGAATTGACATTACGATTAGGGACAAGGAGAGTAGGGACAAAGAAAAGTAGGGAGCCGCCAACAAGTTTTTAAGAAACTTGTAAACCGTTCACGGATCAAAAAAAGGCAACCACGATAAGGGACAGCGATAAGCAACAACGATTGACCCGTGAAGGTTACACCCCATTCATAATCCATGAGATTACTAACTCCATATGGTTCGGAACCACGAAAGGAGGATCGGGGATGATGGTACGAAGTGAGTCATGGAGTCACATTCGCCCGTATTGGCCTCTACTCGATTCTTATAGTGAAAAGTGATTCCTGGATCTCAAAGGCATACAAACAAAATATTCAATTTGCTCCAAACTATTATTAAGATAAATTGGTTTATTATTAATGCACACATAATTCTAAAATTTTGGTGATCACTTCAATTAATAATAAGATTAAAAGGATCCTAAACCGGTTGTCCAAATTATCTTATTAGGCGTGATTTTCAATAACATATTCCCTTTAAACATGCAATATGGTGATCAATAAAATAAAAATCAACATTAATATTAAAAACCAATTTAATCACAATTCCAACAACATAAAAATCGTTAGAAAATTAATAATAATAATAATAATAATAATAATAATAATAATAATAATAATAATAATAAAAAGAGCATGATCCTTACTTTGAATCTGTTTGCTTGCAACTAAAAAATAATAAACAAGTTAATAACTTCAAGGAAATAATAAAACAATAACTAAATTAAATTAAATAAAATAAGGTTGATTTTGGGGCCAAACCCTCAAACGATTCTACCTTTCACGCCTTGGCTTAAGGACAGAACCTCGAGTGAAATATGGACTCCTTTGAGTGCTTGAAGAAGGAATTTTGTAGTGAAAAGGGTAGGCTAGTGTTTAGGTTAATAGCATAGAAGAGAGAAAATAAGAATAATAAATTTCTGGTTGCCCCGTACATCAGAAATGAGGGGGTATATATAGGGAAAATGTGCTGAGGGAGCACACGAAACCCTAAAATGATAAAAACCCTAAAAAAGTATCCCGTGACACGGTCAGACCGTACCGTGACACGGGAAATTTTCAGAATACGGAATGAAAAACGCGTTAAGGGTTTACGCGGAAAGGACACAGAACATCCCGTGTCACGGCAGACCTCCCGTGTCACGGGAAGTCCTACCGTCAGACGGGAAGGGTTCCCTTGACGCAGGAACTTCCAGTCCGTTTTTCCGTCTAAATTCATTTTTAACCCTAATTTCTTTCGGCTTTTTAAGTGCCGATTGATAATTTCGGGCTTTTTTCTGACTTTTATTATTCGGGCTAAAATAATAAAATAATTAAATAAAAATAAATAAAAGGTTTGGGCCAAAAATAAATAATAAAATAAAAAGGTTTGGGCTTAAAATTAATTAATAAGTTTGGGCTGAAAATAAAACTATGCTTTTACCAAACATCAAGACTAATCCATGGACCTTTCAAAAGTATGAATTTAATAAAATACGATTTTTCAAGCACTCTCGGGATTAAATACTAAACCCGACCAATAGTGGCGGTGAAAGGTTATTTATCATCGGGTTTGGTTTTGGGGAGACATTTTTAGGTGTCTATAGAAGCCCCCACTTTGACTGAGTTTATAGAAACGTCAGTTTTGAAAACGATAGTCAAAGTAGCCAATAGGGACGGAGAATGATTTAAGACGTTCTGCAATCCTAAATCATTCTATATACGTCGATACCTGCAGAAAAATGTTAGTTCTACAGATAAAAGGAGTAAAGGGATAGAATACGTATCTGACACCAGTGTGTCGGTGACAAACGAATTTGGCAGCTTCCTAAGCTTGAAGGAATCTACCGAGTGACATTTGTTGAAACGCTTTCCATGCTTGAGGAAAGCCGACTGAAGAGTTTGGTAGTTTTCTAAGCCTGCAGAAAGCTACCGGATAATACCTTCCATGCCTGAGGAAAGTCGAAGTATGAATTTGGTGTCATTCTATGCTTGAAGAATTCCACCAATAATGCCTTCCATGCTTGAGGAAAGACGACAAAGGAATTTTGTGGTTTTCTATACTTGAAGAAAAATCCACTGATGATGCTTTCCATGCCTGAGGAAAGCCGACTTGGCGGTTTTCTATACTTGAAGAAAAATCCACTGATGATGCTTTCCATGCCTGAGTGCACCTTCATGCGGTAGCTCCTTTGGCCGTGCGGCACTCTTGGGCCACTATTTGGACTTCGATTGGGCTCCAATTCTTCGGGCCAATCCGGATTTTCTCATCGGGCCTTGAATACTCGGTCCAAATGCCCCGGTATCACATATACTGAGCTCTTAATCACCGGTTCGATGGCTCTAACCGGTCCTGGGCTATAGAAATTGGTCGTGCTTCTCCAATGCTCGTAATTGCTCCATAATATCTCGAGAAAATGCTTCAACAGTGCAAATCCCTACAAAAATCAACCAAATCTACGAAAACACTAGAAAACACCAATTAGTAATAAAAGTGACTCTAAAGAGCCAAAAACACTACTAAATATGACCAAGGGACGGGGGTAAAATACTATATAAAATAGACATATCATTGACTGAACCCTTCGGGTCACACCCTAGCAGCTAACAAACCGAAGCGACGAATTAATTAAGAATAAATTAATAAGTCAACCGAGTAATTAATATTTAGACGTCAGGAATTCGAGCTTAGAGCGTCAAAACCGAACGCCGGAAGTCGAGTCAAAAAATAGTAAAAGACGAGACATGAAAATAATAAAAAAATCAACAAAGACCAAAATACCCCTAGCATCGGAATGCCCCGAGCAAACCAGGTGCTAGGGGCATATGACCTAGCATGGTGGCTAGCATGCGCACCAAGCCGAGCCAAGGCTGGTGCGTGCTAGCACACCAAGGCTAGCATCGCAAGGCTAGGCACTGCCTAGTGCGTGCTAGCACTGCTGGGAGCTGCCTTGTGCGCGCATTGGCTAGAAGCCAAACCGCAACAAGCCGCAGCAGCTAGCACGCAATGCGTGCCAGCCGCAGTAGCATGGCTTAGCCATTGCATGCTAGCTAGCGCAGCTGGGCCTGCTGGGTAGTCACGGCAAGGCATCCCACCTTGGGTGCCTTGATGCCAAAGGGTGGGTGCCACGTGGCGCGATGTGAGAAGAGGGTGAGGTGATGTGTAGGCCGGTTTTGGGAGAGAGAGTGGGGAGCAAGTTTGGTCCCCTCTCCTCCAAATGGTCCTCACCTAACCTCTTACATGAGCTTGCCACTTGTTAATTTATTACTAGTTTGATTATTAATTTTATTTTAGCTTTAAAATAAAATGGGAAAATCAAATTCTCCCACATTGATGGGAGAGCTTTTCACTCTCTAGCTTTTCCCTATAAATACCCAAGTTGGGGTATTGGGAATATCACTTGAGTGAGAGTTGAAAAGGCATCACCATTGTGAAAACCTTTGAACTCATTAATCACTCGGGTTATTGGTCGGGCCTTGCTAACCCCAAGGCATTGGACCATTTTCGGTGGTCGAGTTGTGGGTGGACTATCGTTGGAGGTCGTCGTAATTTCGAGGCTTGCTTTCGAAGTAAGAGCTCGTTCCGTTTGAGCGAAGCACGCTCCAAAGGTAATTATCTTCTCTTAATCTTGTGATTAATTTATTTATGTTTATGGTTTTATTTATTGCGAGTGTGGTTTGGTTTTGGGTTTGTTTCAGTGGTGAGTCGGACTCACCAAACCCCAACAGCGGTATCGGAGCCTCGCTCGTTTATTTTTAAAATCATAATATTTTTCAAGGTGTTTTTAGGGATTAATTTTTCTGGATTTAAGTTGCTAATTAGATTAGTAGCTCATTTTATTTATTTTAACCTCGTATTAAAGCTGTCTTCAGCCCCAAACCCAAATTTCGACCCAAAAAATAGTGAATTTTGGGTGGAAAAGGCGTTCTGGATATGGTTTTACTAGTTTAGGGCTCGGTTTTTAGCCAAAAAAACGACCAGAAATGCACTTTTCGAGGTATTTTTTCGTTTTGACGAAAAATTTTAAGTCTTTCTAACTTGAAAATTAATTGCATATTTATGGTGGTTATGTAATTGGTTCAATACATATTTTATATGCAATTTTAAACCTCTTTAGGCATGATTACTTGGTGGTAATTTGTGTTTGAAAGATTGGTTTTATTTTTCACATAATTGCAAACTAATTGCATTAAGTGTGAAATTGTTGTTCTTTGAGGCTTCTAAGTACTAAAGATTCAATCTTTAATTATGTTAGGTGATTGTAACTTTATGTTACTAAATTCAATGATTTTATTTTGTTGATTTAATCATTTTTTTAGTTGATTGGAATCATAAAGTTTGAAACTTTGTGATAGAAATTTGTTTATCTTCATATTGGAAGATATAATTTTTCAAGGATTCATAAATGTTAGTAGTTGGATTTTTCATTTTAACATTAAAGTTCATATTTTTCCAAGTCCCTCTTACTTTGTCAAAAACTCAAGATTAATTTAAATTAATTAAATTAATAGTGAGTAATTTCCCTCTTATTTTTTTGTTGCACCAAGTTAAACCAATTTAATTAAAAAATGGTTCTTGGGAATTATTTTGGTTAGATGCACTTTGAAAATCTTATTTTAAGTTAGACTTGTTTAAATTTTTCATTTTGCTCAATGAATTGATTCTAAAATTAATTTAGAATTGATTAGAAATTCACACAAAATCGGGAATTAATCCCAAGGCACAAGCATGCAAACCAAGGCACAATAGCCATGAGTATCCCTCGGCCAACTGGGCTGCTCGCACAGCCCGCATGTGGCTGCCAAGGAATGATGGCTGCTGCACTTGGTGCGTGTGGTGCTAGGTGTGTGCGAGGATCTATGTGCTGACTTGGTGCGTGAGAGGCGTGCAAGAAGATGCTAGGCGTAGCAGCAGTGCTGGGCAACTGCAACTAGACGTGCATCGAGTGCGCGCTGCCAGGCAGTGCCGAGCAGCATCTCAGCACGCAAGGCTGAGGTGTTAGGCAAGAGCCCAACACTTGCGTGCGTATGAGTGCTCAAGGGTGCTCGCCTTGGGTAGTCGATGCACTTTTCTCTCGGTTTTAATTTTTCTTTTTGGCCGTTTTGTTTATTCTAATTAATTTTAATTATTTTAATTAAAATTTTGGAGGCTAGGCCTTTGGTTTTAAGCGGCATTAGCAAAATTTATTTTGACAAATTTTGGATTTTACTGGCTTAATTAATTGGTTTAATTGAGTTGGATGCGGAATTTAGTGGGAGCTTCAAATATTAATTGCGCTTATTTACATATTCGCTTAAAACAACTTTGACTAGTTTTAATTAGGCGTGTTAATTGGATTAACCACCTAGATTAGTTACTAGTTCTCGCGTGTTTATGCATTGTTACTTGTTTATCGTTGTAAAATGCATGGGCTATTCACAGTTAGTGAATGGATGAATGGAATGTAAATTCTCTCACAGGTTTTATGAAATGGAAACTAGTGGGGCCCGATTATGATAGAAAATACGGACTGCGATCCGTGATGTATTTTTGTAAATCTAAATACGGTCTGCATACCGTTGAGTATTTTTATACCTTAATATTTAGATTAATCCTAATCGTATATACTAGTATTGCATTATTATGGTCAAGTCTTGAAGATGGAGGCTCTTGGAAGACGTAGCCATGAAATTGCAAATGAAGACCTTTTGAAGATTTGAAGATCTCAAGGGGTCATGCTAGTTGCCAAATGCATCTCTATTTATGTTTTTCGATATATATATATATATATATATATATATGTGTGTGTGTGTGTGTGTGTGTGTGTGTGTGTGTGTGTGTGTGTGTGTGTGTGTGTGTGTGTGTTTATGTATATGAATTATATGTTAGATGCATGTTTAGGATTTCGAATGTTGTGATGATTAATTAAGTTCACTTAAATCAACCAATGTAGAAACCCTAGGTCCCTAAATATTTAGTAAAACTTGTCATTCCAAAACAACACTTACCAACCGAACGAGGGTAGTGGTGGGCTCCGCCAAAGCGAGGCATCACTACTTCTCCAAGGAACGTAAGGCATACCGGGTATGCAAGTTGGTTTTTGTTGTACTCAGCGATATGAGTGATGGAGTCCTAACATGTCGTGGCAAAGTGGATAAATTGTTGAGAGAACATTAGATGCGACGATTTATTTAACCAAGAGTGGCTTAGAGCCATTAGCAAACCATTGCTTACCTTGGGCAATTGAGTGCTAAGACAAGCCAAAGCATGCTTAGTCACTCTTTGTTTCTTTGGATCTTGGAATCGACTTATTCTCGCCAAATGGGGACAAATTTAATGCGTGGATAAGACGTTTAATAAGATTGAAAATTTGCATGAATACCTTTTAATTTTCAAACTTATTATGTTATTTACTTAATAAATGGTTATACTTTGCACTTATATTTGTAGATTTCCAAATCAAACTGTATTATTTTCCATGATTGGTAAAGGAAATCTTTTAGAATGGTTCTCAAAGAAAAGTAAAGTATTTCTAAAATACAATTCTCATAAACGACTTTTAAGGACGGTTGGACATCATGTATTCAAAATACTAGGTACTTTTGATAAAACATGAAGTAGTGAGTTGCAAACTCAAAATTGTCAATATTGACAACCAACATATCTTTTCGTTTAATACATAGATGAGTAGGACTCATTGATGTAGTAATTCGAGCGTGAATTATGTTGGGGTTTGGTAACTCCAACTTACCGCGGAAACGACCCCGACCCAAAGAACTACTCGCAAATAATAAAACCATAAAGCATAACAAATAAACATAAAAGGATTGAATTGTAATTTACCTTTGACGCGTGCTTCGCCCGACCTAATGGACTCTTACTTGAAGGCTTTAGCTTCGAAAATACCGAACCTCCAACGGTATCCACCTACAAAGGACGAACAACGACTTTTTATGTCCGCTACCTTGGAGTTAGCAAGGTCCGACCAAAACCCGAGTGATTAATTGAGTTCAAAGGTTTTCACAATGGTGATGCCTTTTTCAACTCTCACTCAACTGATTTTCCCAATACCCCAACTTCGCTATTTATAGGGTAAACAAGAGAGTAAAAAGGCTCTCCTATCAATGTGGGAGAATTTGATTTTTCCATTTTATTTTAAAGATAAAATAAAATAAATAATCAAACTAGTAATAAATCAACAAGTGGCAAGCTTATGAGAGAGGGTAGGTGAGGACCATTTGGAGGGTGAGGGGGGGGGGGACCAAACTTGCTCCCCACTCCCTCTCCAAAAACCGGCCACCTCATTCCTCAAGCCTCCCCTTACAATGCACCATATGGGACCACACTTGGGAACCAAGGCACCCAAGTTGAGCTGCCATGTGCGGCGGCCAGCAGGCCAAGCACAAGCATGTGGGCTGCTAGGCGCTGCTAGTCAGCAAGCCCAGCACGGCTTGTGCTGGCTGCTTGTGCACTCGGCCAGCAAGCCGCGCATCAAGGATGCGGGCTGCGCGCTGAATGTCGATGCTCCTAGCGCGCGTCGGCCAGCGCTTGCTAGCATGCGATGCTAGCATTGGTGCGCTAGCACGCACCAGCCAGCCTAGGCTCGGCTTGGTGCGCATGCTAGCCACCATGCTACACAAAATGCCCTTAGCACTCGGTTTTCTCGGGGAATTCCGATGCTAGGTGTATTTTGGTCTTGTTGATTTATTATTTTTGTGTCTCGTATTTTATTATTTTGACTCGACTTCCAACGCTCGGTTTCGACGCTCTAAGCTTGAATTTCCGACGTATAAATATTTAATACTAAGGCGACGAATTAATTTCTTCCGAATAAATTCGTCGAGTCGGTTCGTATATTTGCTAGGGTATGACCCGAAGGGTTCAATCAAGATTAAGCTGTAATATTAATTATAATTTAATATTACTGATCGGAAGCGACCTCTACCCAGGCATTCCGATCACTTGACCTTGCTGAATATATTATCTTTCTAATAATTCTGAACCCACTATCAGAATAATACACTTGTTCGAAGGACACCATTCCTTTCAATCTCCCACTTGTCCTTCCGGACAAGTGAGCATTTAGTGTATAGCCTTTTTCCTATGTCTCTTCATGAACTATAAGGTAAGATTATTTCGTCATCCTTATTACGTCCAAAAGTGTTTCTCGATTCCAAGTCCGACTTTCAATAAACAGATGATTTCTAAAATCCATCCGAGCACGGCCATGCATTTTACAGTATCGCTCTACGAGAGGCCTTGTATACAACAAAGACATCTTCCCTATTTTAGTAGGGGGACATTCCCAGTCTTGTAATGTAGCTCCTCTTACTGAGAGTACCTAGATGCCCAAGTGTTGCCGTTATAATCCCCTATTACGGCAGAAGTTTTACAACATCAAAACGAACTATTACTCAAACAACAGAACTCACAATACTCATGGTCAAGGAAATAGGTTCCGATAGCCATAATGAGAAGTATACTTGTGACAATTTTTAATCTCTTAAAGTATTCGCATAGGTCGATCCAGTATGGTTCTAAACCAATACCTGTGCAAAAGATTTATGACAATCATGTCCTCGTAGCACAAGAAATAGTGCTATAAATAAGACTACACCTAATCTCAATTGGTCATTAATCGTCCATCGTTTAAATGACCTCGATTAGGGACAATTTTCGATTATAATATTCAATGTTCACTTAATAGGTGTTTCCTTATCAAGACTGGTCTTGATACCTTATTTTGAATATCCCAAGAATCGAATGAACTCATTATTTAATCCTAAACCACAATTAAATAGCAAACGGAGTAATAAAATATTGCACGAAATTTATATTACTCCAAAACTTGAATGATTTTCCTTAGTGTCTTACATTAGATGTTCAAAATTTAACTAAAACACTAAACAAAGAAATCAAAGCCAGTCTCCTACATGCCTGATTCCCATTGCCTCAACGTGCTTGTTGTGCTTCACTTGAGGCAAAGGTTTAGTAAGTGGATCGGCTACATTGACATCCGTTCCAACTTTGCAAATTCTGATTTCACCTTCTGATTTATGTTCTTGAATCATGTGAAACCGCCGTTTGACATGTTTGACTTTCTGATGTTCCCTTGGCTCTCTGGCCTAAGCAATAGCTCCATTGTTGTCACAATAAAGGGCTATTGGACCCTTTATGGAGGGTACAACATCAAGTTCACTAATGAACTTACGAATCCAAACAGCCTCCTTAGCCGCTTCAGCAGCTGCTAAGTACTCGGTTTCAGTTGTAGAATCTGCAGTTGTACTCTGCTTGGCACTTTTCCAACTGAACACTCCTCCATTTTGACAGAACACATATCCAGATTGCGATTTGAAATCATCTCTGTCTGTCTGGAAGCTTGCGTCGGTATAACCTTTAACAACTAATTCTTCTAAACCACCATATACCAGGAATATATCCTTGTTACTTTTCAGGTACTTTAAGATATTCTTGGCCGCAGTCCAATGGGCCTCTCCTGGATCTGATTGGTAATGGCTCGTAGCACTCAAGGCATACAATACATCTGGCCTAGTACATATCATGGCATACATGATTATCCAATAAGCGAAGCATATGGAGTCAGATTCATTCTTTCCCGCTCATCAGGTGTCTGTGGACACTGCTTCTTGCTCAGGGTTATGCCATGTGACATTGGCAGGTGACCTCTCTTGGCCCCTTCCATGCCAAATCGAGCAAGTACCTTATCAATATAAGAACTTTGACTCAATCCAATCATCCTTTTTGATCTATCCCTATAGATCTTGATGCCTAGTATGTCCTGAGCCTCTCCCAAGTCTTTCATTGAGAAACATTTTCCAAGCCAGGCCTTTACAAACTCTAATAATAAAATGCTGTTTCCAATGAGCAATATGTCATCGACATATAAGACTAAGAAGGCGATGTCACTCCCACTGACCTTCTTGTAAGCACAAGATTCATCTGGATTCTTGATAAAACCAAACTTACCGATTGCTTCATCGAATCGCAGATTCCAACTTCTGTTAGCCTGCTTTAGTCCATAAATGGACTTCTTAAGCTTTGAATGTAAACGCAATAATAATGCATAATGATAATAAAAAACATGCAAAATCAAGCAATAAATGGTATAGTTGAGGTAAAAGCGCGAAATTACATCGCATTCTAGTGTAATCCCCCGTATTTTTTTTAAATATTTTATAAATGAAATTTTATTTTACTTATAATATTTATTTGTTATTTTCCGAAATTTAATTTCAAAATTTCAAATTATTAATCTGGGTCGAAAATTATTTGAACAAATTATTTTATGCACCTTTATTCTACAATTTATGTCGAATCACACAAGTCTAACCCATTTGTTTACTTAATCGACCCATTATTTTTATAAGGCCTAATCTTTCTACTTACCCTACAATGTTCTCTCCTATAAATACCCCATGAATCCTCAAAAATTTCCCACACAAAAAGGTTAGTCTTATTTTCTTTCTCCTTTGTTTTATTAATTTGTGTAATTATAATGATTGATTTATGGGTTATAATTTTATTGTTTGAAAGTAATTTAATTAGTATCAAGTTGTATTTTGATGATTAAAATTTATAATTTCAGATTTTATAAATGTCATAATTTTCAGATTTTGTAAATTTTATAACCAAGGGTTTTTAATTATTGAAAATCATGATTTTAGGGTTTTTATGAACAATTGATTTAAGGCTTTATAGTAATGATGTTTTGAAATTTTGGTGATTATAACTACTGATTAGTTTAAATTAATTTCAGATTATTTTGAACACGTAAATTCGTGTTTTAATTTTTAGATTTTTGTTCTTTAATATTAATCCCGTTTTAATCCCGATCAGATTCTGAACTCATCCGATTTTGATGAATAAGTAGTGTTTTCCATGTGGAAACAACGTTTAAGAAAGAATCACTACCTTTGGTAGTGAGCACCACCCTCTTGTGGCCAAATTCAGCCTCTAAATATGATTTTTGGGCAGTTTTTGATTTTAACGAAGTTTTTTTATACTTAAAATATTATCCTTGAGTTTGATTATTAAAACTAACTATGTTTAATTTTAATTAAGCATAAATATATGTTTTATTGAAGTTTTAAGTGCTGGAAATAGTTTCTAAATATTACTTTTGATGTTTTATAAAGAGGGTTTAATCACCCATTAAAAGGGGAGATTATTAGGGGGTTTTAAATAATTCTAAGATTTTTATTGAACTTTAAACTTGCTGTAATTTCACGTATAAGAGTGTATTTTAAGGTTTTTATGATGAAAATTTAAAGAACTATATATAAGCCTTTAATTTTAACTGAAGGGAAGGTTTTAAAGTGTTGTTTGATTTAGATTTTGAAGGTTTTAAAGTAAGTTAGTATTGCTGTAAATTTGATTGATTGGGTATTGATTGAGATGTTATTATTTGGTGTAGGAGAGGAGTTTATTGAAGGTGATTTTTAATTAGTAAAGTGGCTTACCAATTCATTTGCCCAAGGTACGTACAAGTTATGAAACCTTTCTTTTAGGTGCATGTTTAAGGACGGATCGAGAACTTAGTATCTTGTATAGGGATGACTGAGTTAAATTGTTTGGTTATACATTGTGAATTTCGTATGACGTGCACTATTTTATATTGCAAGTATTATTTGTGCTCTAATTATGCAAGGTGTGCTTAGAGGCAAAGGTATATGATTGGTGTAATGATTAATTTATTACTCATTCATGATTATGCAAGCAGGATGAGCAAAGGAAGAATTTAAGTCTTATAAGAAAAGGTTAAAGTTTTGGGGTGCCTTATGCACTCAAGGTGTTTATACACCGAGGTAGTCAAAGAAATAAATAATAAATGTTGCTTGTCACTAATAAATCAAGAATTGAAATTGAAAAGTTTTTTTACTTGATTGAATTGATATTGGATTGATTGTATTATTTGCATATGAGTCATAACCAAGTCTAAACCTGTAAATCACGTAAAAAGCAAGATGGATGATCAATAAAACTCTGGATTGATGCACTTCTAGAGTAATGACAATTAGGGGTTGGGGTACACGGGGTATTAGTCGTGTACTTTTATCGAGGTCGTCTGATCTACGAGTCTCCTATTTAAAATATTTTTTTTTAAATCTAGGAGTTAGGTGAGATCTCATACTAACTATGGTCACGGAGTCGCGCCCGTGGTCGTTGGATGTTTATTGATGTTTTCGAAAGGAGGCATGGGGTTTTTCTTTTATTGATGTTCCAAATGGGAAATGGGTCGAACAACCTTGTCTATTGCTAAATCCAATGAAATAAATAAATGAGTTAGTAAATATTATCTAGTAAAGTCTTAATAAATTTGATGGTTGAGTCATGTACTGAGTCTATAATTTAATGATGCTTATGCTTGATTATTAGTAGCATGTTAGGGATTTCTTAATTTATTTCGCAGCTTGTACGTACTCAGCTTTGCTGATTGCGTGCTTTTGTGTGTATCTTTCTTTGGCCATGGCCTTCGCCTTTCAATGACCCTGTGACGATCCAATTTTTACACTTGTAATATTGGCAAGCAGATTCACCACAGGTTCTTACACACGTAGCATTCACATCAGGGTTGTGGGATTTTGAGTGTAGAGTAAATAAATCTTCGCAGTTTATTTCTTTTCATGAGTTTGGATTTATTTTAACTCGGTTTTATTTTACACTACTTCTTCTAGTTTGGATTTTGAATAAGGGTCATAATGGTTCCAACTTGTAACACTTAATTTGGTTTTGGTTATTGGTTTTGAAACTTATATATATTTATTTTAGTTTTTCCGCTGCTAATTTTTGATATAGGCTTAACGTTTGAACACGTGGCGGTAGCACGCCAGTAATGCTCTTGGATTTTGTTCAGGGTATTTACAGGTTTTAAGAGAGAATTGTTGGGGTGTTACATATAAACCTTCCCAGCATTATTTTGGTCAACAAAACCTTCAGGTTGTGTCATGTATGCAGTTTCTTCCAAAATACCATTTAAGAAGGCGGTTTTAACGTCCATCTGCCATATTTCATAGTTATAATATGCAGAAATCACTAGGAGGATCCGAACGGATTTAAGCATTGCGACTGGTGAAAAGGTTTCATCGTAATCAATACCATGAACTTTTCTATAACCTTTTGCCACCAATATAGCTTTGTAAATGAATACATTTCCATCATTGTCGATTTTCATCTTGAAAATCCACATACATTCGATAGGTGTATAACCCTAAGTCAACCAAGTCCCAGACTTGATTTTCAAACATGGAATCCATTTCAGATCTCATGGCCTCATGCCATTTAGCAGAGTCGGTGCTTTCCATCGCTTGTTTGTAGGTTGCCGGTTCATCTCCATCCATAATTAGAATGTCCACTGATATCTCGGTTAATAATAAACCAAGATATCTATCAGGTTGAGATCTCGGCCTCTGAGACCTACGTAGGGTAATGGATTGAGCATTTGCATTGTCGGTTTGACTTTGCACATTTTGATCATTTTCACCTACGTCAACAGATGTTGTTTGAGCACTTTGACTATCATTCTGATTTTGTTGCTCATCCTCACGAACTTTGTCGAGTTCGATTTTCCTCCCACTTGTCATTTTGGAAAGGTGTTCCTTTTCCAAAAAAACACCAACGCGAGCAACAAACACTTTGTTCTCCGATTTATTGTAGAAGTAATACCCTTTGGTTTATTTTGGGTAGCCCACAAAGTAAACCTTGTCAGATTTGGGATGAAGTTTGTCAGAAATAAATTTCTTGACATATGCTTTGCATCCCCATATCTTTAGAAAAGACAACCTAGAAGGTTTCTTTGTCCATAATTCATATGGAGTCTTTTCTACAGCTTTTGATGGTGCACGGTTCAGTGTTAGTGCCACGGTTAGAAGTGCGTGTCCCCAGAAAGAGATAGAAAGATCACTAAGACCCTTTTTTTATCGTACCATGTCCAACAAGGTTCGATTTCTCCTTTCGGATACTCCGTTCCATTGTGGAGTTCCTGGAGGTGTCAATTCTGAAAGTATACGCTTTTCTTTCACATGGTAATCGAATTCTTGGCTCAAGTATTCACCACCTCAATCCGATCGAAGGGCTTTGATTTTCTTGCCAAGCTGATTTTCAACTTCACTCTAAAATTCTTTGAAATTTTCAAATGATTCAGATTTATGTGACATTAGGTATACATAACCATATCTACTATAGTCATCTGTGAAGGTGATAAAATATCGTTGTCCATTTCTTGTGGTTGAGCTCATTTGTCCACACACATCAGTGTGTATTAGACCTAATAAGTCTCCTGCCCTTTCTCCTAGCTTGGAGAATGGCTGCTTAATCATCTTGCCTAATAAACATCCCTCGCAATTCTCAAACGATTCAAAATCGAAAGAGTTCAGAACACCTTCTTGTAGAAGTCTCTTGATGCGTTTGATGTTAATGTGGCCAAGACGACAATGCCACAAGTAAGTTTGGTTTGACTCCATGGTCTTAGCTATTTTGTTATTATCATAAACAATTTTGTCAAAACACACAAAAGGTGTAATTTCAAAAAATTTAAATAAGACATTTAAATAAAAGGTCTTGTGATCAAGGTTTAAAATGACGTCCAACGTCGCAAGATCAAAGTATGGTAGATAAAACTTAACAAGTTTTAGACAAAATACATGAGATTACAAGCTTTCTTTGGATAGATTATCTTCATCTTCCACTTGTGTGCTCATGTCCACTTGAAAACATCGCTCATTTCATTCCTGAAATAAGAGCATAAAATGAGTCAATATTCCGATATCTAATACCTTATAAATTGCTTATTTTCAAGTGTGTGGATGATACCTGAGATTGAGGTTATCTTTCCTCTTGCCTCATCTTCCAGATATTCACTACATTCTATTTTGTAGTGGCCTTGATTACTACAATAGAAGCAGCGCATCTTTGCCTTGTTTTTTTATCTCCTTTTTCTTGAGCCTCAGAGCAAACGTAGCCGCCTTGCAAGAATAGGTTTTCTAGAGCTCTTGGACAACTTCCTTGTAGGACAGTTTGGTTCGATTGTTGGTAAGTCACATCTTAATTGCAACATACCCCGAGTGGAGTGAGCTTAGAAGCATATGAGCCGCTTGCTCATCCTCCACCGGTTTACCAATCAGTTCCAGATGGTTAAATAACCTTGTCATCTTTTGCACATGGGTTTGAAGTGGCATTTCGGGTCTAAGTCTTGCACTATAGACCCTAGACAATACTTGCCTTTCTTTGCTAAGACATCCATCTTGTGGTGGCTTGATCCTCATGTTAGAAAATGACCTAGTCCCTTCTTCCACGAGTCCATCATAGTTTCCCTTGTCGCTCTTTGTTACCCTCAAATTGACCACATCTTCTAGAGCCTTGAGAAGTACATCGGGAAGGTAGTTGGAGAATTTCTTCTTCCACTGTTCTGGAATGGAGTTTGCCATGAGTCGAGAGACTCTCTTGCAATCAAAACTCCTCTCCTCATGAGTCATATCGCTCATAATCCCTTTTGAGTAGAAACTCGGGATGGGAGTATCCAAGTTATGCTCTTGGTAGCAATTGCGGAGGGTCAAACGAAGTTCCTCTTCCCATTCCTTGAAGTTTACCAAATTCAAGCTAAATGATAACTTCTCGGGAAGTTCTGGGAACATAAGATTGTTGTCGATAGTTGAAGACATGATTCTACATTTGAAAGAATTTTGAAATGAAAAACCATTCATAAAATTTAAATAATATTGAATTCATGCATTTTAATCAAACTTATTTAAAACTTCTTATTCACACATTTAAATTTGTCCCCAATTTGGTGAAAATAACTCGATTCCAAGATCCGAAGAAACAAAGAGTGGTTAAGCATGCTTTGGCTTGTCATAACACTCAATCTCCTAAGGTAAGCAACGCTTTGCTAATGGCTCCAAGCCACTCTTGGTTGAATAAATCGTCGCATCTAATGCTCTCTCAACAATTTATCCACTTTGCCACGACATGTTAGGAATCCATCACTCATATTGTTGAGTACAACCAAAACAAACTTGCATACCCGATATACCTTACTTCCTAGGAGAGGTAGTGATGCCTCGCTTTGGCGTAGCCCACCACTACCCTCGTTCGGACGGTAAGTGTTGTTTAGGATGACAAGTTTTTACTCAATATTTAGGGACCTAGGGTTTCTATGTTGGTTGAATTTAAGTGAACTTAATTAATCATCACAACATTCGAAATCCTAAACATGCATCTAATATATAATTCTTATATATATATATATATATATATATATATATATATATATATATATATATATAATATATATATATATATATATATATATATATCGAAAAACATAAATATAGATGCATTTGGCAACTAGCATGACCCCTTGAGATCTTCAAATCTTCAAAAGGTCTTCATTTGCAACTTCACGGCTACGTCTTCAAATCTTCAAGACTTGACCATAATTAAATGCAACTACTAGTATCTATGATTAGGATTAATCTAAATATTAAGGAACAAAAATACTCAACGGTACGCAGACCGTATTTAGATTTACAAAAATACATCACGGATCGCAGTCCGTATTTTCTATCCTAATCGGGCCCCACAAGTTGCCATTTCATAAAACCTGTGAGAGAATATACATTCCATTCATCCATTCACTATTTGTGATTGGCCAATGCATTTTACAACGATAAACAAGTAACAATGCATAAACACGCGTGAACTAGTAACTAATCTAGGTGGTTAATCCAATTAACACGCCTAATTAAAACTAGTCAAAGTTGTTTTAACCGGTTATGTAAATAAGCGCAATTTAATATTTGAAGCTCCTACTAAATTCAGCATCCAACTTAATTAATCCAATTAATTAAGCCGGTAATTCCCAAAATTTGTCAAAATAAATTTTGCCAATGCCGCTCAAAACCGAGGCCTAGCTAGCCTCCAAAATTTATTAAAATAATTAAAACAAATTAGATTAATAAAATAATTAAAACGACAATGTTAAAGCAAAAATACGTAGTCTAAAATGTCTAAGTGCCTAGCACTAAGACACGGAGTGCTCACATTTCGCACAACCGTTAGATGCTCAATGAACATGGGAGTGGGCCCGATGTCGCTAAGCGTTACACCGCCCACATCAGCGAACTTTCACACATAAAAAACGTGGCCCTTGATGGCCCATGTTGAACGAATTCATTGCACTACATTGCTTTGCAAGCAACGTCTACGCATACCCCTAATTACACAATGCATGCACCAAGTCCAAACGATGCACCATGTGCTCGTGCCCCGCATCACCGCGCCATAGCAGCCCCAAGTGCACGCAACACAGCACACACGCACGCACATGGTAGCGTGTTGCTGGTGTGCAGCGTTGCTTGTGTTGCTGCTGCTTGTGGCCGTGCGCACCAGCCACGCAATGGCTGCACGCACAGGGCATGACATCCACATGCGGGCTGCTATGCAGCCCGGCTAGCCAAGGGCGTTCATGCCTTGTTTTGCGTGCCATTAGCCTCGGGATTTGATCCCCAAAATTTTTGCGTGACTTTCGAAATTAATTCTAAATTAATTTTAGAACTAATTTAATGAGCAAAATTAAAATTTAAACAAATCTAACGGAAATTTTTTTTTAAAGTGCATGCAACCAAAATAATTCCCAAGAACCATTCTTTAATTAAATTGGTTTAACTTGGTGCAACAAAAATAATAGGGAAAATACTCACTATTGATTTAATTACTTTAAATTAACTTTGAGTTTTGATAAAATAAGAGAAAGTTGGAAAAATGAACATAAAATCAATAAAGATTCAACTTTAATACTTGTGAATCCTTGAAAATTATATCTTCCAATATGAGGATAAACAATTTTTCTATCACAAAGTTTCAAATTTTATGATTCCAATCAACTAAAAAATGTTTAAATCAACAAAGTTTAACAAAAATTCATGGAATTTAGTAATATAAAGTTTCAATCACTTAACATAATTAAAGATTAAATCTTTAACACTTTGAAGCCTCAAACAACAACAATTTCACACTTAATGCAATTAGTTTGCAATTATGTGAAAAATAAAACCAAGCACTCAAGCACAAATTACTAAAAAGTAACCATGCCTAAGAGGTTTTAAATTGCATATAAAATATGTATTGAACCGATTACATAACCACCATTGCAATTAATTTTCAAGGTTAGAAAGACTTAAAGATTTTCGTAAAAACGAAAAAACCCTCAAAAATAGCATTTGTGGTCGTTTTTTGGCTAAAAACCGCCCCCTGAAAGAATAAAACCATTTCCAGAACACATTTTCCACCTAAAATTTACTATTTTTGGGTCGAAATCTGGGTTCGGGGCTGAAGGTAGTTTAAATACGAGGTTAAAATAGATAATACGAGCTACTAATCTAATTAACAACTTAAACCAGAAAAATTAAGCCATAAAAATCACCTTGAAAAATATTATGATTTTAAAAATAAACGAGCGTGGCTCCGATACCGTTGTTGGGGTTTGGTAAGTCCAACTTACCGCGGAAATGACCCTGACCAAAAGAACCACTCGTAATTAATAAAACCATAGAGCATAACGAATAAACATAAAAGGATAAAATTGTAATTTACCTTTGATGCGTGCTTCGCCCGACCTAATGGGTTCTTACTTGAAAGATTTAGCTCCGATAATGTCGAGCCTCCAACGGTATCCACCCACAAAGGACGAATACCGACTTTTTAGGTCCGCTACCTTGGAGTTAGCAAGGTTCGACCAAAACCCGAGTGATTAAATGAATTCAAAGGTTTTCACAATGGTGATGCCTTTTTCAACTCTCACTCAACTGATTTTCCCAATACCCCAACTTCGCTATTTATAGGGAAAACAAGAGAGTGAAAAGGCTCCCCCATCAATGTGGGAGAATTTGATTTTTCCATTTTATTTTAAAGCTAAAATAAAATAAATAATCAAACTAGTAATAAATTAACAAGTGGCAAGCTCATGAGATAGGGTAGGTGAGGACCATTTGGAGAAGGGGGGACCAAACTTGCTCCCCACTCCCTCTTCAAAAACCGGCCTCCTCATTCCTCAAGCCTCCCCTTATAATGCGCCACATGGCACCACACTTGGGCACCAAGGCACCCAAGGTGGGCTACCATGTGCGGCTGCTAGCAGGCCCAGCACAAGCGTGCGGGCTGCTTGGCGCTGCTGGCCAGCAAGCCCAGCACGGCTTGTGCGGGCTGCTTGTGCACTCTGCCAGCAAGTCGCGCATCAAGGATGCGGGGTGCTTGATGAGTGTCGATGCTCCTAGCGCGCGTTGGCCAGCGCTTGCTAGCATGCGATGCTAGCATTGGTGCGCTAGCACGCACCAACCAGCCTTGGCTCGGCTTAGTGCGCATGCTAGCCACAATATTACACCAAATGCCCCTAGCACTCGGTTTGCTTGGGGCAATCCGATGGTAGGGGTATTTTGGTCTTGTTGATTTATTATTTTTTTGTCTGGTCTTTTATTATTTTGACTCGACTTTCGATGCTCGGTTTCAACACTCTAAGCTCGAATTTCCGACGTCTAAATATTTAATACTCGAGCGACGAATTAATTTCTTCCGAATTAATTCGTCGAGTAAGTTCGTATATTTGCTAGGGTGTGACCTGAAGGTTTCAGCCAAGATTAAGTTGTAATATTAATTATACTTTAATATTACTGATCGGAAGCGGCCTCCAACCAGGCATTCCGATCACTTGACCTTACTGAATATATTAACTTCCTAATAATTCTGAACCCGCTATCAGAAAAATATACTTGTTCGAAGGACACCATTCCTTTCAAATTAAAGGAAAAGATGGAACTTTGTTTTAATGCGCATTAGATGCTTAATTAAGCCTAACAAAGTATAAAAGTCAAAGACTCTTAAAGAAATGGTTCTTAAAGATTATGAGATAAAGTACGATAAGAAATATAGGAAACAAGGAACAAAGAAAAGGAATAAGATTCCATTTTACTAAAGAATTCATGTTATTGAAGTTAACTTAGCAATTTGTTATCTTCACAAGTATCGGATACTGCTTGAGTGTTCCACTTTGAAAGTGACCTCAAACTATTGAAGATAAGCTAAGTCATCGACTTACAAGCTTAGAATGAAGCAAGTGGTGCTACATCAGTTGTAAGGTCATATACTTTTGATGAGTGACATTTATGTCACTCTTAGGGAGTAGTTTTAGAGTCATTTTCGTGTTTATTTTATCTTATTTTCCTTTCTTTCTCTTGTTTTCTCTTTAATAAAGTTTCTTGTTTATTTTGGAAATTTTGTCGTGTTTTAGTTTTTTTCGTAGTTTTTATTAGAATTAGTTTATTTTCATATTTTATTTGCTTTTGATTTGTTATATTTCGTTCCTTATTTTTCCCTTGAGAGTATTCTAATTTACTTTTATTTATTTTAATTAGTTTTGAGTCTATTTTATTTCACTTTCTTTACTTGTATAGTTTTATTTAATTTTTATTAGTTTAGTGTTATTTATCTTATTTTATTTTACTTTATTTTACCTTTATTTTATTTTATTTTATTTTATCTCTTAGTAATCCCCTCGTGTTTTTGGTTGTAGGTGTTCCGGGTTTTTAAAGTCATATTCGTGTTTTGAGGTCTAAGGTTCGAGGCATAAGCTTCCAAACAGGCTGCTGCCTTTAGATGCTGCCCCTTATCCTTCACCACACCCCTTCCTTATCCTCCACCACACCAACACCACAGCAGCCCCACAGCTGTACTCACCTGCTGCCACACCTCAATTCTGCCATCAACACCACCACACAGCAACAACCAAACACCACTCACCACCAGCCGCAACAACGCACACCACACACCACCACTTACATCCATTTCCCCAACTCCAATTCGCACCACCAGCCGCAACAACGCACACCACACACCACCACTTACATCCATTTCCCCTGCTCCAATTCGCACCACCAGCCGCAACAACGCACACCACACACAACCACTTACATCCATTTTCCCTGCTCCAATTCGCACCACCAGCCGCAACAACGCACACCACACACCACCACTTACATCCATTTCCCCTGCTCCAATTCGCACCACCAGCCGCAACAACGCACACCACACACTACCACTTACATCCATTTCCCCTGCTCCAATTCGCACCACCAGCCGCAACAACGCACACCACACACCACCACTTACATCCATTTCCCCTGCTCCAATTCGCACCACCAGCCCGCAATTAACCGCAACCTACCACAACCCAGACCACCACAATCACCCCGCATCACCAACTCGCAACAACAACAACAATCAGCGCAACAATCAATCCCGCAACACCACCAACAACAACACAACCAACACCAACCAGAACAACCTGACCACCGCAACCCAGCCTGCTTCACCCCGCATCACCACCACAACACAAACCATCCCCTGCTCAACCAAATGCGCAGCCACATCAACCAATACACCACCAATTTCACACTTGACCCGCAACTAATCAAACCACCAATCAACCCAAAAATCAGAAAAATTTTCAATTTAATCGGGTTCGGGCAAACCATTGGTGGTTCGGTCGAAGTTCAAGACAGAGACTTTGTGGGTTTCGTTAATCGAAGAGGAGTGGTCAAACATACCCATGGTTCAACCGAACCAACCCCGTAGTTCGGCCGCACCAACCCACGGTTCGATCGAACCATTTCACGAGCTATACACGTGGCTTTTAATGAAGATGAACGACCTCGATTTGATGATGATAGTTGATGAACGGTGGTGATGGTGGTGCGTTTCAAAGGAGTATAGAGCAGCCATTAATTTGGATGAATGGAAATCGGGGGGGAGCTGAGGAATTGAGGGGTTTTGGTTTCCTTTTTCTTTTTCTTTTATTTTTACTTTCTTTTTCTTTTCCTTTTCTTATTTCTTTTCTCTTTTGTTTTCTTTTCTATTTTATTTTCTTTTTTCTTTTCCTTTTCTTTCTTTATTTTATTTCCTTCTTTTATTTTTCTATTTTTCCTAGTTTTATTAGCTTAGTATAAATACCCAATTTTGGGGTAATTAGGAGGGGGCAATAACTATCTATTTTCTCTCTCTAATTAGTTTTAGGTTAGGTTAGGATTAGTCTTCTTTGGTAGAGAGAGAAAGTGAGGTTTTTTTCATTAATGAACTTGGATTTTGAAGAAGGAGCTTGTTCAATCCTTTGTAGACCTTCATCTTCAAGTAATGAGCAATTTCTCACTCTCTCTCCTCTATTTTTATTTGTTTATTTTGATTATTATTTTAGTTGTTGATATTGCTTGTTGATCATGTTGATTCTTGATTATTTGTTGATTAATCTTGTTATTATCATGATTAGTGAGTAATTTCCCCATTAAGGGGATGGTTGTGGTGTAGTTGGACCTTGAGCATGTTCTAGGGTTTAGAATTGATTTATTTGTGATTATAGCCTTTATATGCTTGATATTCTTTAATCTTCTTGCAAGTGCACATTGTTGGTTGATTAAAGGTGAATCTTTGCTAACAAGAAACGGAAGTTGACTTAGTTAAGGTTCATTACTATCGATTGTTATTTAATAGTACCTCCTAGTATATGGTTCTAATGTGGAAACATAGAGGCTATGTTAGGAGAAGCCAATTGACCCCAGAAGGAGGCTAGATTGGATTCTTAATTTTGATATTCGAGCATGTTTAGTTCATAATTAATTCAATTACTATGTCTTTGTTTATGTTCAAGTGAATGCTATACCTAAACCATTTCCCTTAATGTTTTATTTCTTGTTTTAGCATTTTTAGACTTTAGTTTATTTATCCCCTATTCCGGACTAGCTTAATTGTCGATAACATTTGGTGGTGTTTACCGTTCTCTGTGGTTCGACCCCTATGCTTGCTTTATACTCGTATTAGGTTTGTTTAGGTTGTATAAATTGTATTTGATCTAGGGATAGACAATTGACGACGCGTTTATTCCCTTGTCAAATTGGCGCCGTTGCCGGGGAACGGCTTCCATTACCGTTATGTTATCTTATTGAGACTAGTCCATTGTATATATTTTCTTTTGATTTGTTTTTTTTTCCTCTTTGTTTTGTTTGAAAAATGGCTTATATTTCTATTCCTCAATTTGATAATGAACCGTTTTGGGTGTATTTCAATAGACTTGAGGATTTCCTAGATGGTGTTAAAGGTTTAACCAAGGGTGATTATTGTGAAATCATTAATTTGGGATTAAATGAGAATTTTAGAGGAGTAGTTGATAATATGTTAAATGGTAAATTTCAAGACATGTCTTTGGATGAAGCTTGGGATTTCTATTCATGGTTAGCTAGGGATAATTATGATTGGGAAAGGGCCAATCATGAGACATATGTTCGGGATTCTCATGCTTTTAATGTTGATGCTAATTGTCATGATTTGTCTAATATGAATTCCCATGATGTGCTTGAAGCTCCCCATAGTGACCATGTAATGCATGATTTCAACTCCCCTCCCTCTATAACTCAATATAATGAGGTACATTCTAATGATGATGAAGTGCATGCTCTTTCTCATATTGCATTCGATTTTTGCATGAATTCTAAAGGTGTGCCCCATAGTCCCCTAGATGATTCCAATGAGCAAGCTTTTGACTCATCTATCCATGATGATTTGGACTCATTTGAGATTATGGCCCAAATATTTCTTGGGTTTCAAATGGTAGCCCATAACCTTATGAGTGAGTTCATTGATAAGGCTTCATTAGAAAGAGATGAGTTTGAGAGAAATTTGCCCCCATTCACTCTTGATTTTGAGATAGTAGAAGGAAAAGCTGTTTATTGTGGTGAAAAGGAGGATAAGGTTGATTACCTTGGAGTTTTTGAGCTTGAGGGAGATGTAGAACATGAGGGTTCTTCATTTGAGGATTCCATGATTGATTTTCATTCCCTCATTAGTGATGTGAGATCTTGTGATGAGGGATTAGCTACCCCTTTTTGCCTTTCTCATACACCTTTTTCCCAAAGGTTTAACCATATCTCCTACTATCCTTTATTCCTCCCTTCTTTTCTCAAAGAACCTCTTAGGGATCCTCTTCCTATTCAAGCTTCCAAAGCCCCTAACCCTTTCATTGTTGATGAGGAAAAGAGTTATAATGCCAACCAAAAAGATTTTTGTGAGGATTTTTCTTTTTCTTCTTCTCCTTTTTCTTCTTATTTTCTTGATTTTTCTTTTGATTCTTTTACTTTTTCTTCTCTCCCTTCTCTCTAGCATAAAGTCTCCTTGTACTTTATGTTTGCTTGTCATATGAGCATCGCGTATGCTCTATTTCTTGATATGTTTGCCGGTGCATATGACAAGCTATTGCGTTCTTTGTCGGGTTATTTACTAGATTGGTCATGCTTGGACGTTAAGCAAGCCTTTGCGGGAAGTAACCCGTGTTTTATTGCTTTATTTTTCTTTCTTTTGTGTTTCTCATTTTTGTTTACTCTCCTGTCTATGTGTATAGGTACTCGATGCATATACTCATGTGCAAATATTTTGGATTGAGCTCCTTGAGAAGAAGCACACCAATGATTGCTTGCATTTGGAAAAGCAACAAAGACGAGGAATTAGATGAAATTGTGGACAATGTGCTCGATTGCGGGTTTCAATACCCACCTCACATTTGGTTTACTCTTTCCTTCTTCCCTCATCTTGGATTTTCTTTCTTAATTGCATTTGAATCGAATGATTATGAATTGTTGTGTGAATGAGTTTTCTTCCTTCCCCTCCCACCCACCCTTTGTGCCTTTATTTTTTTAGCATTGAGGAAAATGCTCCATTCTAGGTTGGGGGAGTAGCTATTCGCTAGCTTGGGGGGGTTATCTATATCTCTTGGTGGTTTCTTAATCCATAGTCTCATGATTGCTTGATTTATTTCTCTCATACTTGCCAAAGTCTATTATTGAGATTGGTTTTCTATGTTTGGATGGCCATGAGTGCCTTATTGAAATGACTTTTGGTATTTGTAGCTTTGATTGATCATGCTTTCATCTTGCACAATTGTATATACATTCTTGAGTATTGTTGGTTTTGTGAATATTTGTGTGTATAGTGTCTTTCCATGGCATTCAAGGCAAGTTTCAAAATGTTTTGTTTTAAACTTGGACATAATTGGGCTTTAGCACCTAGAATACCCTCTTTGCTAAATGCTAGAGGTTTTCGTGCACTTGAATGTCGAGGTTGGTTCACGCATATAACATTGCCAAGATAGTAGAACTTAAGGGCTATGAGACCTTAGCTCACTTGGTTTGTGGTAAGACGGTTGTCGCTCTCTAGCTAGTTGAAGCTTTAAAGGTGATTTTTGCTACTCCACTACCGTCATTTTTGTGAGGATGTGTCTATTTTGTTCTAGCCTTCTACATTTCTTGCATGTGTGGCGTTTGGATCCTTGGCATTGCTAGCTTATATCGAGAATTTGTCTTAATCTACCCAAGATCGAGACCGAACCAACCTAGGGGAAGACAAAGGCAATTAGGATTTTTGTTTTGTTTTTTTTATTTTTCTATTCTTTTATTTTTCTTTTGCATTTGCTCATTTAGTAACCCAATTTGAGCCATTTACCCTTCTTTGGCATAACCACATTACAAACCAATGGACCTTTGCTTTATTTTCACCTCTATTAGTTTTTGTGAAGCATTCTTGGGACTTGATTTGTATTTTTGGTTAATGAAAGTTAGAAAAAGAATGAAAAAGAAGTGAAATACTCAAATTTTGGTACTTGAGATTATTTTTGTTATGTCAAATGGTTTGAGTAAATGAGAAGAAAATAAAGGAAATGAAAGAAAAAGCCGCTCAAAGTTAAAAGAGGCGAGAGCATAGAATAAAAAGAAATGAAAAAAAAAAGAAGAAAATATTGAGAAAATACAAAAATATTTGTTGTTTGGTTGAAAAAGAATAAGCTTGGGGGAGGAGTTGCTAGGATTTTTGATTTGAAAGTTGGTAGTTTATTGAATTTGAATTGAGGAATGATCAACCTTGCTTCACTTCTAAGTTTACCACCAATTTCCAAATTTATTTCCACACCCTTTACCCTAGCCTAAACGTTTTAACCCTTTTAAGACCTTTGGACCTTAGTGAGGTTTAGTTACTACCAATGGAGGGTAATCAAGCCAAGCCTATTGAGCGAGCTATCAATGCCAAGATGTCGGGTAGCCTAAATGTTTTTCATTGATTATTTCTTCCGATTCCTTCGAGGAATCTCGAGATATCACCTTAAAAGTGGATGCAAAACTAGTGAGGATGCGGAAGTTTGGTTGGAGATAAGGAGGAGTGTAAGTCCCTCTAAGTTCTCTACCCTTTGCATGCTTTATGTGTACATCAACCTTAGCTATTCTTTTGCTTGGCTACCTTTAATGTCTAGAAAGGACTGTATTCTTGTGCATTTAGCCCATTGTTTGTGTTTGGTTTGAAATTCCAAAACTCGAGTTTTCTTGATTTCACCTTTGCCTTGAATGTTATGTGTTGCCAAGAGTTGTGGGTTAAACCTCTTGGAAACCCTCACGAGAGCTTACTCGTCCTCTTTGGCGACATAGGGGTTTAAAGGGCTTGATGCATACGCTAAATGCATCTGTCATTCCTACGACAGTGAGTTAGTGTACATTCTTTCTCTTTGTTTCTATTTTGTTTCTTTTGCCTTTAATAATTCCATCTTGTTCTCTTTTGCCTTAGCTTTGCTCGAGGACGAGCAAAGGTTTAGCTTGGGGGAATTTGATGAGTGACATTTATGTCACTCTTAGGGAGTAGTTTTAGAGTCATTTTCGTGTTTATTTTATCTTATTTTCCTTTCTTTCTCTTGTTTTCTCTTTAATAAAGTTTCTTGTTTATTTTGGAAATTTTGTCGTGTTTTAGTTTTTTTCATAGTTTTTATTAGAATTAGTTTATTTTCATATTTTATTTGCTTTTGATTTGTTATATTTCGTTCTTTATTTTTCCCTTGAAAGTATTCTAATTTACTTTTATTTATTTTAATTAGTTTTGAGTCTATTTTATTTCACTTTCTTTACTTGTATAGTTTTATTTAATTTTTATTAGTTTAGTGTTATTTATCTTATTTTATTTTACTTTATTTTACCTTTATTTTATTTTATTTTATTTTATCTCTTAGTAATCCCCTCGTGTTTTTGGTTGTAGGTGTTCCGGGTTTTTAAAGTCATATTCGTGTTTGGAGGTCTAAGGTTCGAGGCATAAGCTTCCAAACAGGCTGCTGCCTTTAGATGCTGCCCCTTATCCTTCACCACACCCCTCCCTTATCCTCCACCACACCAACACCACAGCAGCCCCACAGCCGTACTCACCTGCTGCCACACCTCAATTCAGCCACCAACACCACCACACAGCAACAACCAAACACCACTCACCACCAGCCGCAACAACACACACCACACACCACCACTTACATCCATTTCCCCTGCTCCAATTCGCACCACCAGTTGCAAAAACGCACACCACACACCACCACTTACATCCATTTCCCCTGCTCCAATTCACACCACCAACCGCAACAACGCACACCACACACCACCACTTACATCCATTTCCCCTGCTCCAATTCGCACCACCAGCCGCAACAACGCACACCACACACCACCACTTACATCCATTTCCCCTGCTCCAATTCGCACCACCAGCCGCAACAACGCACACCACCCACCACCACTTACATCCATTTCCCCTGCTCCAATTCGCACCACCAGCCGCAACAACGCACACCACACACCACCACTTACATCCATTTCCCCTGCTCCAATTCGCACCACCAGCCGCAACAACGCACACCACACACCACCACTTACATCCATTTCCCCTGCTCCAATTCGCACCACCAGCCCGCAATTAACCGCAACCTACCACAACCCAGACCACCACAATCACCCCGCATCACCAACTCGCAACAACAACAACAATCAGCGCAACAATCAATCCCGCAACACCACCAACAGCAACACAACCAACACCAACCAGAACAACCTGACCACCGCAACCCAGCCTGCTTCACCCCGCATCACCACCACAACACAAACCATCCCCTGCTCAACCAAATGCGCAACCACATCAACCAATACACCACCAATTTCACACCTGACCCGCAACTACTCAAACCACCAATCGACCCAAAAATCAGAAAAATTAGCAATTTAATCGGGTTCGGGCAAACCGTTGGTGGTTCGGTCGAAGTTCGAGACAGAGACTTTGTGGGTTTCGTTAATCGAAGAGGAGTGGTCAAACATACCCATGGTTCGACCGAACCAACCCCGTAGTTCGGCCGCACCAACCCACGGTTCGATCGAACCATTTCACGAGCTATACACGTGGCTTTTAATGAAGATGAACGGCCTCGATTTGATGATGATAGTTGATGAACGGTGGTGATGGTGGTGCGTTTCAAAGGAGTATAGAGCAGCCATTAATTTGGATGAATGGAAATCGGGGGGGAGCTGAGGAATTGAGGGGTTTTGGTTTCCTTTTTCTTTTTCTTTTCCTTTTCTTATTTATTTTCTCTTTTGTTTTCTTTTCTATTTTATTTTCTTTTTTCTTTTCCTTTTCTTTCTTTATTTTATTTCCTTCTTTTATTTTTCTATTTTTCCTAGTTTTATTAGCTTAGTATAAATACCCAATTTTGGGGTAATTAGGAGGGGGCAATAACTATCTATTTTCTCTCTCTAATTTGTTTTAGGTTAGGTTAGGATTAGTCTTCTTTGGTAGAGAGAGAAAGTGAGGTTTTCTTCATTAATGAACTTGGATTTTGAAGAAGGAGCTTGTTCAATCCTTTGTAGACCTTCATCTTCAATTTATGAGCAATTTCTTACTCTCTCTCCTCTATTTTTATTTGTTTATTTTGATTATTATTTTAGTTGTTGATATTGCTTGTTGATCATGTTGATTCTTGATTATTTGTTGATTAATCTTGTTATTATCATGATTAGTGAGTAATTTCCCCATTAAGGGGATGGTTGTGGTGTAGTTGGACTTTGAGCATGTTCTAGGGTTTAGAATTTATTTATTTGTGATTAAAGCCTTTATATGCTTGATATTCTTTAATATTCTTGCAAGTGCACATTGTTGGTTGATTAAAGGTGAATCTTTGCTAACAAGAAACGGAAGTTGACTTAGTTAAGGTTCATTACTATCGATTGTTATTTAATAGTACCTCCTAGTATATGGTTCTAATGTGGAAACATAGAGGCTATGTTAGGAGAAGCCAATTGACCCCGGAAGGCGGCTAGATTGGATTCTTAATTTCGATATTCGAGCATGTTTTGTTCATAATTAATTCAATTTCTATGCCTTTGCTTATGTAATTAATTCAATTTCTATGCCTTTGCTTATGTTCAAGTGAAAGCTATACCTAAACCATTTCCCTTAATGTTTTATTTCTTGTTTTAGCATTTTTAGACTTTAGTTTATTGATCCCCTATTCCGGACTAGCTTAATTGTCGATAACATTTGGTGGTGTTCACCGTACTCTGTGGTTTGACCCCTATACTTGCCTTATACTCGTATTAGGTTTGTTTAGGTTGTATAAATTGTATTTGATCTAGGGATAGACAATTGACGACGCGTTTATTCCCTTGTCAAATTTGTTTAAATACCTTTAAGCTAAGGCTGGAACAAATAAATGGTTATTGTGTTCCATAATCAACAATTGATCTGTTTACACACGGAAAGACTCATATTCAAAGCAATGAAAAATAGTTTCAAATTTATTTGAATGGCATGGTTGTCTAAACCATGAGTCAAGAATGCTTGAATATAAACAAACATTTTCTTAATATGATAAACTGGCAAAAGCTCAAATTCATGGGCATGATTTGCGTTCCGAACATCTTTAACAATGTCACATCGACAAGAACGTACTCAAGGCTCTATTATATAGGCTCTTGATAGTTGATCGATTCGGAATCGTTCTAAGACAAGCAAGTCTTACTTGTTGAAACCGACAAAGTAAAGAGATATTGTTCTTAGTATAGACAATTGACTCCGAAAGCTAAAGAGGATTCATTTACTTCAACGTTTCACAAAGAATTTGAAAGAATATGGCTATATTCATCAAACGTGAACAAACTTGACGTTGAATAGTTCAAGAGTTCAGTGAAGTACAGAATCGACTTGGCAAGATATCAAAACATCTAGATTAGATCGAGCGATGTTTGCTTGAGCCAAGCATGACCATCACAAATTTATGAAATTGAAATATTCATAAATAACTCCACAAAGAACATTGTGTGTCTTCATGGAGGCCTCGATGTCATTAAAAATGACTCGAACAATGATGGATCACATCCATTCCTATTAAGTTTTTAAGATTTGCACGAAGGACTAATATTACACTAAATAAAATGTCGGAGCTAAGAAAGGACACCATATTCAGTTATGGATAGAATTAACTTCTAAATGTCTTTTCAAGTATATGTCTAAAACTCTTAGCCACAGTGGGAGTTCACTGGCTTAGTGGGAGCTAAGTGACTCAGTGGGAGCTCACCGGCTTAGCAAGAGCTAGGTGGTTGAGTGGGAGCTTAATGGCTCATTAAAGGCTAAGATAGCTCAAGTGGGAGCTAACTGTTTGTTTTACAACGAACTTTTACTTAAATACAATATACATGTCTCTTTGTAAGCATTCAAGTGAGACCACGGGCATTACCTCCACAACCTAATTGAGAACATAGTGTTTGTTGCTCTAACTGGTGTCTTTATGGAAAGTAACACATTTCCAAAATGACAAGTGGGAGGAAAATGAACTCGATGACCCTCGAGCTTAGCAACAAACTAGAATTGAGAATCTCAGAAGACCTTAAAAGGACTTCGTGAGAATGCTTGATCAAGAATACTTAAAAGGACTTTACAAGTGCCTTAAAAGAGAATTCATTACTCACAAAACATTAGAAATGTTGGAGTAAGATCAACATAATAAAAGGGATTTGGAAGCACCTTGAAACTCAGTGGTTGATGTAATTTCCCCGTACTGGTATAGAATTCACCAAAGGCTTGGATTGAATCCTATAAATTTCTATTAACTTATAAATAAACCTAATACTTACAAGCATACTATTTACTATTAGATAGTAAAGGAATAATGTATTGTAAGATAGCTACGACAAATCCAAATTCCGAATAATGGTTAGAAGCCATGAAAATCCGAAACAGACCTCATGTTTGAAACTTGATTAATTTGCATGAAGGGTGAAAGACCTATCAATTGCAAATAAGTTTTCAAGGAGAAAAATAACAAATGTGGAAACGTATATGCAAACATAGCTAGATTGGATGAAAAGGATACAATTAAATTCACGGAGTTGATTTTTAATAAAAACTTATTCACCAATCGAAATGCTAAAGTCTTTTCGTGATTGTTCTAGCAAAATTGCACATATGAAATATGGCAAAATAGATACCAAAACCACCTTCCTAAAATAGGATTTTGGAAGTGACTATGAAAATAGTCTAAGGGTTTTGAAAATCTAAATGATGCTAGATTTGAAAGAAAGCTCAAGGAATCCGTTATGGGATTAGCATTGTATATAGGTATTAGAACGTGTTTTCTCATCAAGTTAATAAGAGGATTGGCTTATGGAGAAACATAGAAATTCTGATGAATAAGAAGTTTAGCGGGAGCAAAAGGAAAGGTCCAACGAAAAGTTTATGAACACTATTGTGAAATAACTATCAAATTCTAAATGCTTAGATTTGAAAGTACTTTCAACAATGGACCAAGAAAAAGACGATACTTAGTACATATTGGTTGTAACACCCTAGAAATTCCTTTCCTTTAAATACACACTTTACTCCTTTTTAAAATACGTTTTAGGAATATCTAAGACATTACCGCCACCGTGAGAACGGCTAAGGCAACTATCAAAGATACACAGCGGAAGACTTGAAAACCAAAACTATTTAAATAACACAATTTAAAAACCAAACCAACGAAAATAAAGTTGAAAATCAACAAAACCAAAGTCAAATAGAACCCACCACAACTTGGAACCATTTAAGGCCCTTATTCGAAACCGAAACAACCAAACTTTTTTGTTAGTCCATAAAGTAATATAATAAAATATTCAATGCATAAAACAAATCATATTCTAATGGAAGCTACTATGATTCCCTCTTCACTCATGCCCCGTCATGAACATGCTTCAATACCTGAAAAGTGTATCTCTACTTGCCCCCACTACTCTCCATTAAAATGGATCATCGTGGGGCCAAGATAAAGACATGGCCAGACACAAACAACACACACAATCAGCAAAGCTGAGTACATAAGCGTAACTAAACAGACTAACATGCATTCTCCTATCATCACACACACTTACCTCATTGCACCTGTTTACAAGCACACACAACAATCAACAAGACACAATGAATAGACACTAATTAATTCATTTTGCATTGATTACGCATCGAACGGGTTTCCACCTATTAACCTCCCCCAAATAAATTTGAGGTTAACTGGCACGAGAGCTAACTGTGCCAACGACAAAACCACACAAAGGTGGTGGAATTCCTGCGCATAATAAATAATAAAAAGGAATATACAACGTCCTGTACTCCATTGAAAGTTATGGTTAAATATAAAACCCCATAACCCCCCTCCCATTGTTCATACTCATGGTATATACGTTCCAAGATTTTTGGTGCGTAATCTCTTTCACTTTACGTTATTTACATATTATTAGACTTGGTGATGACTCTCAAAGCATAATAAATCAACCAACAATAATTATTCAATCAAGCAAACATACTAATATAATTCTTGAATAATTAGTGACCACATATTATTTAGTTGAACCCTTTTTAATTCAACCTCAGTGTCAAAGACACCTTAGACGCATAATGCGCCAAAAATCCTATCCCTCGTTGTTAAAACACCTTAAGTGCACAAGAGCACCAACATACAATTTATTCCTTGTGTACATAGACACTTATATAGCTCCTTTCTCATGATCAAAGCATCAATAAAAATTATATGGACCATAATAAAATTTCCTTTCAATATTCCAAACATAATTAAACAATTAGTTTAATTAAACATGCTCTCTATCATGCCATAAATAAATATGTAGTCCATATAATCATGCCAAAAATATAATTTCCAATCCATAAACCATCACAAATAATTCATGCTTCACAATTCAATCACCAACACCAATAATTCACAATTCAATACATAAACCTTAGCATGATACTACTTGTAATTGATTGAAATTAAACCTAGCATGACTCTACATCATCAAAATATGCTAAGTACGCGAACGTACCTTGAATACGATCTTAAAATCGTCACGACTAGTAAAAATTGCTCACTTCGAAGTCTCCTACACATTAAAATTATAATAGAGCATTAAAACCCACTCTAAACAAATTTCCAGCAATATATACTATCCTAAAACCCCTCTTAAAATAATTAGAATAAGCTGAAATTATATTTAAAACACTCTAATTAAGTCCCACTTCATGGGTAATTTAAATTTCCTTCAAAAACATAATATTAAGTGCTCTACATAAAATTCCAGCACTTTATTTCTAATTAAAACTTGCTGTAATTTAGTCTTAAAACACTTAAATTGAAGATCTAAACATTAATACCTTATATGCTTTTATAATTTTCATAAATCAAGGATCTAGGGTTTCAAAAATTGGGGCTTTTTAATTAAAAACCAAATCTGAAAATTAATTCATACAATTACAATTATCAAACATCAAAATTAAACCCCCAAACTCATAATTTATATTTAGATCCAAGAATAGATTAAATTAAAACAAGAAAGCTTCAATGTTTTTTTTTTTATATGAAGTTCGAAAAAAAAAGAAAAGGGGAAAAAGGGGAAGGAGGACGACAGCCACCACCAGCTGCCAGCTGGTGGCGGCGCCGGCTGCCTGCTGCCGGCGGCTTGCGCTGCTGGCAGTGGCGGCCACCAGCCTGCCGGTGGCTGGCAGCGGTGGTGAGGGAGGGGTAGCCGAAAGATTTAAGGGGAAGGGGAAAAAGAAAAAGGAAAAAAAATAAGGAAAAGAGAGAGAGAGAAGTTTACCTTGGGTTTTCTCCACTCTGGGCAAAGTTTGATTTTCCTCATAAGTGGGATATTTATACCCCTTCTCTACTAACCCTCTTCCAGGTTTTCCTAATCCTTCCCTAATAAACTTGTTGAAAAATCAAACTTTCCTAAAATAAAACCCCAACTTTTAAATAAAATAATTAAATAAACTTTCCTTTAATAATATTAATTAAAATACTTTAATTAAAATAATTACAACTATTTAAATACTTTATAAAATACATACTTTAAATAAAATACGTATAAAAATACAAGGTATTACAGTCTACCCCCCTTAAAAAAAGTTTCGTCCCGAAACTTGGGGAACGGAATTCAAACCTTTTTCCTTAATATGTATAGTATTGTTGTACTTTTTGTCACTTCTTTACTGTTTTATGTCTCTTTGAGAGCATAAATACTCGAAATACTTGTTTAAATTCGTGCAAAAGCACAAAAGTGACTGAGATATAGGGAAAGCGCGCGAAATTCTACCGCATTCTACCCCCTTAAAGAAAACGAGTTACGCCCCCGTAACTCTACATACCTGAAACAACTCTGGGTATTTCTTTTTCATTTCATCCTCTGCTTCCCAAGTGGCTTCCTCATATTCTTGGTTAGACCAAAGTACCTTTACAATCTTAACGTTCTTGTTGCGTGTACTACGCACTTTACTGTCAAGAATCTTGACAGGTCTCTCTTCATAGGTTAAACTTTGATCTAACTCGATGATTTCTGGTTGTAGCACATGGGATTTATCGGGGATGTACCTTCTCGATTAGGACACATGAAATACGTCATGTATTTTACTAAGCTCCATAGGTAATGCTAACCTATAAGCTACTTTGCCTATTCTTTGTAGTATTTCATATGGACCGATGTATTTTGCACTGAGCTTTCCTTTCTTCCCAAATCTTATCACTCCTTTCATCGGTGACACTTTTAGTAAAACCTTATCGCCAATTTCAAATTCTTCTTCTCTTCGCTTTAAGTCTGCATAACTCTTTTGGCGATCTTGAGCTGCTTTTTAGATTGAATTTCGCTTACTTGCTTGACTGTGTCCTCAATCATTTGAGGCCCAAGAATCATAGTTTCACTAATGTCGTTCCAACAAATTGGACTTCTACATTTTCTCCCATATAAAGCCTCGAATGGTGCTATTCCTATGCTTGCGTGGTAACTATTATTATAGGAAAACTCAATTAAATCCAAATTGTCTTCCCAACTTCCCTGGAAGTCTATTACACAAGCTCTTAACATTTCCTCCAAGGTTTGAATGGTTCTTTTGGTTTGCCCATCTGTGGCAGGGTGAAATGTTGTACTCAAACCCAGAATTTTGAGAGAAACCTGGAATCCCTGTTAGAAACAATATCTTTTGGAACTCCATGTAACCTTACTACATGCTTGATGTAAGCCTTCGCAAGTTGCTCCATCTTCCAAGTTTCTTTCATTGGTATAAACACTGTCGATTTCGTAAGTCTGTCCACCACTACCCAAATGGTGTCATTTCCACTCCTTGACTTAGGTAAGCCAGTCACGAAATCCATTGAAATGCAATCCCACTTCCATCCTGGGATTTCTAATGACTGTACAGTCCCTTGAGGCCTCTTGTGCTCTATTTTCACCTTCTGACATGTTAAACACTTTGCCACAAATTCAGCAACCTCCTTTTTCATTCTAGGCCACCAAAACATCTTCTTCAAATCCTTATATAACTTGTCTCCTCCCGGGTGTACTGAGTAAGGTGTGTTGTGGCCTTCTTCCATCAACTTTTTCTTCACTTCCTCACATTTCTGTGGTACACACCATCGACCTTTATACCTCAAGCTCCCATCTTCGCGAATTTTGAAGTCTATAGCTTTTCCTTGCTTAATTTTCTCACGAATCCTATCCAACTTTACATCCCCCTCTTGGTTCTCTCGAATCACGTCGAATATTGTTGGTTGGATACTCATATTCGCAAAAATACCTGCTGGTACTCCCCATTCCACGACTTCTAAATTCAATTTCGCCATTTCTCTACATAACTCATTAGCTACTACTAACGAGTTTAATCCATGACTAGTTTTACGACTTAGAGCATCTGCAACCACATTTGCCTTCCCTTCGTGGTATTGTATGTCTAGATCGTAATCCGTCGTATACTCTAGCCATCTCCTTTGACGAGAGTTCAAATCCTTTTGGGTGAAAATGTACTTTAAGCTCTTGTGGTCTGTGTAAATTCTACATTTCACTCCATAATGGCGCCAAATTTTCTATGGCGGCTAATTCCAAATCATGAGTTGGATAATTTACCTCGTGTGTTTTTAGCTTCCTTTATGCGTATGCAATCACCTTTCCATTTTTCATAAACACGCACCCCAAACCATTCTTTGATGCATCACTATATACATCATACAGTCCAATATCATCTGGAAGTGTAAGCACTGGTGCTGTAACTAATTTGTGTTTTAAGAGTTGGAACGCCTCTTCACACTTCTCATCCCATTCAAACTTCTTGTCCTTCTTCATTAGAGTAGTCATAGGTTTAGCATTCTTGGAAAAATCCTTAACAAAACGCCTATAATACCCTGCTAAACCTAAGAAACTTCTCACATCAGATACTGTTTTGGATGTCGGCCAGCTCTTAACAGCTTATATTTTTGCTGGGTCTACCTCTACCCCGTCCTTGGACACAAAGTGTCCTAAGAATGCTACCTTCTCCAATCAAAACTCACACTTAGAGAACTTTGCATAAAGATGGTTTTCTCTCAATGTTTGCAGAATTGTCTTCAGGTGTTCTGCATGCTCTTGTTTGTTCTTTGAGTATACCAAAATGTCATCTATGAACACCACTACAAACTTATCCATAAATTGATGAAACACCCTATTCATCAAATCCATAAAAATTGTTGGAGCATTCGTCAATCCGAAAGGCATAACTGTAAATTCGTAGTGTCCATATCTTGTCCTAAATGTCGTTTTAGGAATGTCCTCATCGGCAATTCTCAATTGGTGATATCCAGACCTCAAGTCAACTTTCTAAAACACTGTGGCACCCTTTATTTGGTCAAACAGATCATCTATCCTTGGTAAGGGATACTTATTCTTTATGGTCACCTTATTTAATTCCCTGTAATCAATGCACAGTCTCATGCTTCCATCCTTTTTCTTCACAAATAGAACTGGTGCTCCCCAAGGGGAAGCACTTGGTCTAATGTACCCTTTGTCCAACAAATCTTGTAACTGATCCTTTAGTTCACTCATTTCTGCAGGTGCCATTCTATATGGTGCCTTGGATATTGGGGCTGTTCCGGGTACTAAATCTATGGTAAAATCGATTGCCCTTTTAGGTGGCATCCCAGGGATCTCTTTCGGAAACACATCCAGAAATTCGTTGACCACTTTTATATTTTTTGGATTTGCCACCTGTTCATGGTTCATATCCCTAACGCTGCAGAAATATACTAGATGTCCCTTCTTCATGTACTTTGCTAATTTTAACACTAATATTACCCTTGGATACTTTGTTTTACCATTCATCCAGTAAGTCACTGATTCATTTCCACTTGTGATCATCTTCACTTTCTGTGATCTACAACTAATCTCAGCATTACACTTACTTAGTCAGTCCATCCCCAAGATAAGGTCAAAGTCGCTCAGCCCAAACTCAATAAGATCAGACGGAAATATCTTTCCCTCTATTTCTAAAGGCACGTTTCTAAAAGTTTTAGTACAATTCACTACCCCACCTGTCTGGATGGTTATAGGTAAATCTACTACCTCTACTATTTTTAAGCAGTCCTTAAGTTTTGAAACAATACCCTTAGAAACAAAAGAAAAAGTTGCACCAGAATCAAACAATACTTTAACAGGAATAGAGTTAATAGAAAAAGTACCAGTGATAACATCTTTCGTGGCCTCTGCCTCGTGCCTACTCAAAACATTCAGTTTCCCTGCAGTTCCTCCCTTTTGTTGGCTGTTACTATTGTTGGTGTTACTGTTTCTCACCCCATTCTGCTGCACTCCCTTATTCCCAGAAAAATTGTTGTTGTTCCCCTGGAAATTCTTCTGGTTTCCTCCTGAGTTATAGTTGTTCTGTTTATTCCCATTAGCATTCTTGGAGTAACACTCGTACTCCCTATGCCCCAGTTTGTTGCAAGCGCGACAAGCAACCAAATTGCCTTCATAATCCTTTCCATGGTGATTGTTCCTACACCTCTTGCAGTAGTAAGACCTTCCATTCTTATTGTTCCCCTGGTTATTGTTTCTAGTACCTCCATTGTTGCTACGTCCCCCTTGGCGGTTATTATTCTAGAAATTATTATTATTGGGGAAATTATTGTTATGGTGGTACTTCTGCTTCTTAAAACCATTCTGGTTTCCCTGTTGGTTTCCAGAAACTTGTCCCACTTCCTTCCTTTTCTTTCTTCCTTCTATTTCAGCTAACTCTTTCTTCTTCTTTTCCTCCAGAGCATAAAGGTGTGTGGCCCTTCCATATACTTCATCTAGGGTCTCAAATACCTACCCGCACAGCTTCAACTGTAGATCAGTAGTTAACCCACTCTCAAACTTCTTAGCTTTTGCTTTCTCCGTAGAGACGGATCCTTCAGCAAAACGGGACAACTCAATAAACTTGGTGTAATATTCCGTAACTGTCATCTTATCCATCCTAAGGTTTGAAAATTCCTCAGCCTTCTGCTTCTGCAAAAAGCTAGGATAGAACTTGTCTCTCACTTTTTCTTGGAATTTGGTCCAGTTGAACCCAGGTAATGCTCTAATGGTAGCCTCGTTTTGTTGCCACCAAAGGTCAGCTTCACCCCTGAGATAGTAGGTAGCACAACCTACTTTGGAGTTTTCAGGGCATCCCACAGCTCTAAACAGTTTCTCAAATTCCCTTAACCAGTTTTCCAACACCACAGGATCAGGCTCGCCCTGATAGGTTGGTGGCTTGCTTTGCGCCACCTTTTTAAAGAGCTCCCCTTGAGCATCCCCGTTACCAGTTGAGTTCCTTGCCAATTGTTGGGCAACCGCTACCAATTGTCTCACTACATCATTCAAATCATTTCCACCACTACCTGAACTTCGTCCCCCTGCCATTTGGTTTTTCCTGAATATAGGACAAGGATAACTATTAGAAATGGCTAGGTTTAGCTCTCAAGACGAACACCCGTATATATTTTAAAGACTTTTTAAACATTTACAGTAAAATGTGAAGCTAACAATTTGGGATAGCAATTGCTAAAAATTCCCTTAATGTAGCTTTATCAATTAATATTGATTGCTAACCAACCATGTATTTAATAAAGCATCACAATAAATATAAAAATAATTCCCATGGACGTTTGCAGTTTATAAAGTTTGTTGGAGATAAGTTGCTTGGAATGGTGACTAGCATCACAATAAATGCTTGGAATCAAAAACTGCTCAAAAATCGTATTTAGAGGCTGAATTTGGCCACGAGAGGGTAGTGCTCAGTACCAAAGGTAGTGAATCTTTCTTACAACGTTGTTTCCACTCGAAAAACACTACTTTTTATCAAAATCGGAGGAGTTTAGAACCTGATCGGGATTAAAACGAGATTAATATTAACGAACGGTAATCTAATTATTAAAACATGAATTTGCGTGTTCAAATAATGGTGTGAAATGGAATATTTGTAAAACAAAAGAATTTATAAATAAAAATTTATCAAAGAAATAAATAAGGTTTATTAATTAAAATAGACTGAAGATATTAAAATAAAAAGTGTGTTCCAAAAACGGATGTGGTCATGCCACTTATTTGCTAAAACTGAAATAACAAATAAAAATTTTTAAAATAAAGAATATGAACTCATTGCGAGGAAAGTCATAAGATTTAATCCTTTCTAACGTTGTCCCTTTTGTCGGTGGATTGCTTGTAGCTTGAAGGATCGAAGTTAGAATCATTTGACTCCTCCATTGGTTCAGGTGATTCAGGTTCAGGTTCTACTGGAACAAACTCCCCTTCTTCTTCCTCATCCGATGAAATATCTATAATTATTGGAGTTGGAGGTGGGTTTGGATCAGAAATGTCCATAAGTGAACTATTACCCTCTTGTTGTTCTCCATTCTCTGCTGGATTACCCCCCGACGAAGAAGAAGAAGAAGCGGAATTTTCTGGTTGTTGATTTGGAGGAGGATTGTTCTCTGCTAGGTTATCAAAGTAGTAGTCAGGGTAGGGAAGGTTTAAGCGCTGACAATAAACTTTCTCCACCCTTACGAGATATTTGGTTAAGAAAATATAGTCTGGATACCACTGGCCATAATAGTCTCTGTATTTATGGTAATTTGGGATGTCTCCTGGAAGATAAAAATCAGAAAATCTTTGTTTGACAGCAAGGTAAGGGGGTTCCTCTGGAAGACAATGGACAATCATTGCCGAAGTGCGATCAGGGGTGTCATAAACTTTCTCCCGTAGGACATTGCTCATATAGGAACAAAAGTATCTGATCTTTTCTACAAAGTCATATGGGTGTTCATTATTTTTCTTTACGAGAGATCCCATTTGGGTAAACTTGCTAGGAAAAATTGGCATCCTATAGAGAAAAGGTTTAGAAAAGATTTCTCTCCCCTAAAGGAATAAATAAAATTAAATAAATAATACAAAGTTTAGTGTTCAATCATACAATCTAAAGAATCACACAAAATAATACATATATTGCATGCTTTCATCACAAACATTTAGTCATAAAACATGCTTGAACACCCTAAAATAAAATTTATGCACACAAGGAAGAAATTAAATTCTAGCCTATATGCCCTTTTCTTTCCTACCCAAGCTCACCAACATATTAATAAAAGCTTTTAACACATAATTCTTACCTCAATCCTTGCTCCCTGCAGAATTAACAAACTAAAAATATTTTACCCTGCTTAAAATTTTTTTTTTGAAATTATACGGAAGGGGCCAAATTTTCGGTCTTCACAAAAAAAAAAAAAAATAAATAAATAAATAAATTTCGGACACTAAATTTTTTTTTTTTTTTTTTTCGAGTGTCCCTTAAAAAAAATTTCGGACCAAACTAAAAATAATAAAATGCAATAAATAAATAAAAAAAATTTTGGCCCTCTTAATAAAATAAAATAAAATCGGAATGAAATTGACATTACAAAATTAAATTAGCACTTGGCCAAGTTTAAATCATAATAAAAACGTTTTCGTGTTAGTGGTAATTTAAAATCTCAACCTAAGCTCCCAGATACCACTTTGTAACACCCTAGAAATTCCTTTCCTTTAAACACACACTTTACTCCTTTTTAAATACGTTTTAGGAATATCTAAAACATTACCGCCACCGTGAGAACGGCTAAGGCAACTATCAAAGATACACAGCGGAAGACTTGAAAACCAAAACTATTTAAATAACACAATTTAAAAACCAAACCAACGAAAATAAAGTTGAAAATCAACAAAACCAAAGTCAAATAGAACCCACCACAACTTGGAACCATTTAAGGCCCTTATTCAAAACCGAAACAACCAAACTTTTGTGTTAGTCCATAAAGTAATATAATAAAATATTCAATGCATAAAACAAATCATATTCTAATGGAAGCTAGCATGATTCCCTCTTCACTAATGCCCCGTCATGAACATGCTTCAATATAATACCTGAAAAGTGTATCTCTACTTGCCCCCACTACTCTCCATTAAAATGGATCATCGTAGGGCCAAGATAAAGACATGGCCAGACACAAACAACACACACAATCAACAAAGCTGAGTACATAAGCGTAACTAAACACACTAACATGCATTCTCCTATCATCACACACACTTACCTCATTGCACCTGTTTACAAGCACACATAACAATCAACAAGACACAATGACTAAACACTAATTAATTCATTTTGCATTGATTATGCATCGAACGGGTTTCCACCTATTAACCTCCCCCAAATAAATTTGAGGTTAACTGGCACGGGAGCTAACCGTGCCAGCGACAAAACCACACAAAGGTGGCGGAATTCCTGCGCATAATAAATAATAAAAAGGAATATACAGCGTCCTGTACTCCATTGGAAGTTATGGTTAAATATAAAACCCCACAACCCTCCCCCATTGTTCATACTCAAGGTATATACGTTCCAAGAGTTTTGGTGCGTAATCTCTTTCACTTTACGTTATTTACATATTATTAGACTTGGTGATGACTCTCAAAGCATAATAAATCAACCAACAATAATTATTCAATCAAGCAAACATACCAATTTAATTCTTGAATAATTAGTGACCACATATTATTTATTGTTGAACCCTTTTTAATTCTACCTCAGTGTCAAAGACACCTTAGACGCATAATGCGCCAAAAATCCTATCCCTTGGTGTTAAAACACCTTAAGTGCACAAGGGCACCAACATACAATTTATTCCTTGTGTACATAGACACTTATATAGCTCCTTTCTCATGCTCAAAGCATCAATAAAAATTATATGGACCGTAATAAAATTTCCTTTCAATATTCCAAACATAATTAAACAATTAGCTTAATTAAACATGCTCTCTATCATGCCATAAATAAATATTTAGTCCATATAATCATGCCAAAAATATAATTTCCAATCCATAAACCATCACAAATAATTCATGCTTCACAATTCAATCACCAACACCAATAATTCACAATTCAATACATAAACCTTAGCATGATACTACTTGTAATTGATTGAAATTAAACCTAGCATGAATCTACATCATCAAAATATGCTAAGTACGCGAACGTACCTTGAATACGATCTTAAAATCGTCACGACTAGTAAAAATTGCTCACTTCGAAGTCTCCTACACATTAAAATTATAATAGAGCATTAAAACCCACTCTAAACAAATTTCCAGCAATATATACTATCCTAAAACCCCTCTTAAAATAATTAGAATAAGCTGAAATTATATTTAAAACACTCTAATTAAGTCCCACTTAATGGGTAATTTAAATTTCCTTCAAAAACATAATATTAAGTGCTCTACATAAAATTCCAGCACTTTATTTCTAATTAAAACTTGCTGTAATTTAGTCTTAAAACACTTAAATTGAAGATCTAAACATTAATACCTCATATGCTTTCATAATTTTCATAAATCAAGGACCTAGGGTTTCAAAAATTGGGGCTTTTTAATTAAAAACCAAATCTGAAAATTAATTCATACAATTACAATTATCAAACATCAAAATTAAACCCCCAAACTCATAATTTATATTTAGATCCAAGAATAGATTAAATTAAAACAAGAAAGCTTCAATTTTTTTTTATATGAAGTTCGAAAAAAAAGAAAAGGGGAAAAAGGGGAAGGAGGACGGCAGCCACCACCGGCTGCTGGCGGCGACGGCTGCCTGCTGCCGGCGGCTTGCGCTGCTGGCAGCGGCGGCCACCAGCCTGCTGGTGGCTAGCAACGGTGGTGAGGGAGGGGCAGCCGAAAGATTTAAGGGGAAGGGGAAAAAGAAAAAGGAAAAAAAAAAAGGGAGAGAGAGAGAGAGAAGTTTACCTTGGGTTTTCTCCACTCTGGGCAAAGTTTGATTTGCCTCATAAGTGGGATATTTATACCCCTTCTCTACTAACCCTCTTCCAGGTTTTCCTAATCCCTTCCCTAATAAACTTGTTGAAAAATCAAACTTTCCTAAAATAAAACCCCAACTTTTAAATAAAATAATTAAATAAACTTTCCTTTAATAATATTAATTAAAATACTTTAATTAAAATAATTACAACTATTTAAATACTTTATAAAATACATACTTTAAATAAAATATGTATAAAAATACAGGGTATTACAGTGGTATTAAGATCTATTATATAGACTTAATAAAATGTTTGAACGTGTAAAGGATTTTACTGTGTTAAACATGATTTGAAGGAATTTGAAAAACTTTCGACCCGTATGTATAAAACTAAGTAAATGTTTGAACTAAGTATAAGCTAGGCTAAATACTAAGTCAAACAAGAAAGACTCTAATAGAGACTTTCAACCGTATCACACAGCAAATAGTTTAGGAGGACTCATTGAAACTGAATGAGCTAAAATGACAAATTGATGGAATAAGATTGAGAATTACTCTGCAATTTAATCCATCATGTACGCTATGATATGGAATCGTCCCACGACTTACTTGCTTAGAGCATGTGAAGTATGTATGTAGTACCAATCAACCTGAATCTATGTAATAAATCGTTAGATTATGGCCAAGAACATCCAAAGTACTTGGATAAGTAACAGGATGAGTTCTTGACTTGTGGAAACAAATACAATTTGAGAATTGATGTTGCAAGCAAAAACCTGAACAGGGATTAGATCCTTAGCAAGGAAGTCGTTTATAAGCACGAGCTAACAATAAGTCATGGCGTGAGAATGGTAACATGGACGTACATCCATGTGTAATGTGCAAGAATTTAAAGAAAATTTCCATGATCACAAGTGATTAGGGTATCCCAAATCATTGTGAGCCGTTTGGAATGAAACCCAAACAAAGCATCATCAGGAAGTCTACTAAAATATATGTTGAGAATGTTATTGCCTTAATGGCGATAATAAAGAAGATGTTCTATGGAAAGTTCGTTGCTGAACGTTAATGATTGTAGGTTGTCGAGTTGAAGGTCTCAATCATGAAAATGAGTGGGAGCCATCACTTGGACAATAAATCCTAAATCACATATAATCCATGACACTCTCAAATTTTATCATCTTATTATGAAAGTGATCAGTAATGAAGATGTTAAGATTAGCAAAGTAGTTATAGCTAAACCTATGCAATAAGTGAACAACAACATTCACAATTGCATGAAAGAAATCAAGCATATTAGATATGGGTGTGATTTCTATAGATGTTTTATAAAGAATGATACTCTTAAAATATTCGGAAAAACCATTTATGATAAGACGAACCATTCAAGTTTTGGAGTAATATAAATTTCATGCAATATTTTATCACTCCGTTTGCTATTTAATTGTGGTTTAGGATTAAATAATGATTCCATTCGATTTTGAGAATATTCAAAATAGGGTATCAAAACCAGTCTTGGTAAGGAAACGCCTATTAAGTGAACATTGAATATTATAATCAAAATTTATCCCTAATCAAGGTCATTTAAACTGTGGACGATTAATGACCAATTGAGATTAGTGTGTAGTCTGATTTATAGCACCGTTTCTTGTGCTACGAGGACATGATTGTCATAAATCATTTGTACAGGTATTGGTTTAGAACCATACTGGATTGACCTATGAGAATACTTTAAAAGATTAAAAAATTGTCATAAGTATACTTCTCATTATGGCTATCGGAACCTATTTCATCGACCATGAGTATTGTGAGTTCTCTTGTTTGAGTAATAGTCCGCTTTGATGTTGTCAAACATCTGCCGTAATAGGGGATTATAACGGCAACACTCGGGGGGCTAGGTCCTCTCAGTAAGAGGAGCTACATTACAAGACTGGGAATGTCCCCCTACTGAAATAGGGAAGATGTCTTTGTTGTATACAAGGCCTCTCGTAGAGCGAGACTATGAAAATGCATGGTCATGCTCAGATGGATTTTAGAAATCATCTGTTTATTGACAGTCGAATTCAGAATCGAGAAACACTTGTGGACGTAATAAGGATGACGAAATAATCTTACCTTATAGTTCATGAAGAGACATTAAGCGACATAGGAAAAAGGTTGTACACTAAATGCGCACTTGTCCGAAAGGACAAGTGGGAGATTGAAAGGAATGGTGTCCTTTAAATAAGTGTACTATTCCGTTAGTGGGTTCAGAATTACTTGAAAGCTAATATATTCAGTAAGGTCAAGTGATCGGAATGCCTGGGTGGAGTCCGCTTCCGATCAGTAATATTAATGTATAATTAATATTACAGCTTAATCTTAACTGAACCCTTCGGGTCACACCCAAGTAACTAACAAACCGAATCGACGAATTAATTATGAATTAATTAATAAGTCAACCGAGTAATTAATATTTAGACGTCGGAAATTCGAGCTTAGAGCGTCGAAACCGAACGTCGGAAGTTGAGTCAAAAAATAGTAAAAGACGAGACATGAAAATAATAATAAATCAACAAAGACCAAAATACCCCTAGCATCGAAATGCCCCGAGCAAACCGAGTGCTAGGGGCATATGACTTAGCATGGTGGCTAGCATGCGTACCAAGCCAGCATACCAAGGCTAGGCACTGCCTAGTGTGTGCTAGCACTGCTGGGCGCTGCCTTGTGCACGCATTGGCTAGCAACCATGCCGCAACAAGCTGCAGCAGCTAGCACGCATGCCGCAACAAGCCGCAGCATGGCTGGACCATTGCATGCTGGCTAGCGCAGCTGGGCCTGCTGGGCAGCCACGGCAAGGCAGCCCACCTTGGGTGTCTTGATGCCCAAGGGTGAGTGCCACGTGGTGTGAGGTGAGAGGAGTGTGAGGTGATGTGTTGGCCGGTTTTGGGAGAAGGAGTGGGGAGCAAGTTTGGTCCCCCTCCTCCAAATGGTCCTCACCTAACCTCTCACATGAGCTTGCCAGTTGTTGATTTATTACTAGTTTGATTATTAATTTTATTTTAGCTTTAAAATAAAATGGGAAAATCAAATTCTCCTACATTGATGGGAGAGCTTTTCACTCTCTAGCTTTTCCCTATAATTACCCAAGTTGGAGTATTGGGAAAATCACTTGAGTGTGAGTTGAAAAGGCATCACCATTGTGAAAACCTTTGAACTCATTAATCACTCGGGTTTTTGGTCGGGCCTTGCTAACCCCAAGGCATTGGACCGTTTTTTATGATCGAGTTGTGGGTGGACTATAGTTAGAGGCCGTCGTAATTTCGAGGCTTGCTTTCGAACTAAGAGCTCGTTCTGTTTGGGCGAAGCATGCTCCAAAGGTAATTATCTTATCTTAATCTTGTGATTAATTTATTTATGTTTATGGTTTTATTTATTGCGATTGTGGTCTTGGTTTTGGGTTTATTTCCGCGGTGAGTCGGACTCACCAAATCCCAACAATTATCAAACTTGGCATTGCAATCAACTGAATTGGAGAATTCATGTGAAGAGATCAGAGTAGTTAGGAAATATGATTATCAAACATGACATTGCAAGTAACAATCCTATTGCGTAAAAATTAACATTGTATTTAGAAAACCTATCAAATTAGCAAGTTCCTTGAACGAAAAAAAAAAAAATCTGAATTGAATTTAAAAAAGGAGTACTTACCTATCAGATCAGCGACAATCAAACAACCTACAATCATTCTACATTGTATTTCGAATCGCTTCCCCTATAACAGAAACCAAATTACGTATGAATTTCTTCCCCCACCTAGAAATAAAGAACTATCACCGACGCCACCGATTCAATTCTCCGCCTAGAAAGTAAACATCGTCAACACCTTTAATTCTCTTGTGAGGCTATCTACAAAGCCTCCGAATCAAATTGCAACTGCTTGAAATCGCCCTCCGAATTAACAATCACCACTAAGGTTTTCAAAGACACGTTACTAACGTAATCTAAGTTGGAAAAACGTTTTCTCAAGGTGACGTCTAAAGTAACGACAGTCAATGACAAGGACATGTTCAATTACAGATTCTTCCTAAAGTAAAATACCAAGTTTACGAATTTATCCCCTGATGGTCGATTTTTGTGAATCAGACTCATTAACGAAGTATTTGATACCCTTGTTCCTGGTATATACTTTGTATATTGTACTACGTATGTTGATCCCGCATCAGGTACTGTATATATCCAGAATGACTACTTCGTACTTTTTTTTTTGAAACCAAGATAAGTGCTCATATTATTAAATAAGGTCCAATTCCGCCAAAGTTTTTATGCTTTGAGGAAAGGACCATAAACGTACAACCTCAATATTGTCACTGGTGTCACCTCTAGCAACTAGATGAGCCACCGTATTAAACTTACGATTAACATGAGCAAAAGAACAAACATCAAAGAGCAACCTATCTTGTCTAATATCATCATAAATAGAGTGAGTTGGAGACACTCCACCATCATCCACATGCACAGCTTGAACAGCATTCCACGCATCCGACTCGACTTGAATCTTGGAGAAACCAAGTCTGCACGCAACCTGCAGAGCAAATCAAACCGCCAAAGCTTCAAAACACTCCGGGGTTGTTGAATGGATCTTCCTAGTAGCCGTAGCAATGATAGAGCCCTGAGCATCCCTGCACACAACCCCCAAACTTGCCATTCCCATGCTAGGAACATGGGCATCAGTATTGACCTTTATAACATCAGTAGGGGGAAGAGTCCATCTTGTTGCACTTGTTCCTTGAGCAGGAATTGTGGATGGCTTGAAAACTCGACGGGAATAAGAATTATACTCCTCAACCATACGCAAAAAACCTGCAGCAATCATCACAGGGTGAGAGCACTCACCTTCAAAAACCACAAGGTTCCTACACCTCCACGCTGCCCACATGAGGGTAATTAAGTGCCTCACACTATCATCATCGAATTTCATCTGTATCCAAGTCCATAAATCACCAAAGGAGGAGGTTGGAGCATCCACCAAACTACCACAAAGCTCACTGTGAGCCCAGATATCCTTGGCAGCAGTACACTCAATTAGAGAGTGTATTATGGTTTCCTTCTCTACACCGCATATTTGACAAGATGAGTCTTGAATAATATGCCTATAAACCAATCTATCCTTCACAGCCAAATTCCCTTTGACAGCACTCCAAATGAAGTGTTGTAATTTCGAAGGGCCACGAATACGCCAAATTGATTTCCATATAGCATCATCATATATTTGTTGCGGTTGATCCCCACTACCCAGTTTTGCAAGCCAATACCCCGATATCACTTTGTACTTACCCCTTTTGTCACAATACCAGTACATAGCGCCAGCCTACTATCTAGATGAAAGAGGAGTAGCCAAAATATACGCACCCACCTCCGGAGCAAACAACCTCCCAACATCCCCCACGTCCCACTCTGCATATTCATCTCTAAACAGCTCACACACCTTCATCTCCTCATCACAATCAGTCGGCCTATGTGGGTATATCACACGACCCTCAACCACCAACCAAGGGTCCTTCCAAACCCGTACAGATCTGCCATCTCCGATTCTCCACAATAAGCCATCACGAAGTAAATCTTTCGCACCCCATATACTTCTCCACGCGAAGCTTGGATCATATCCTCGACATGCTGCAAGAACATTTGAGTTTTTAAAGTACTTCGCCTTGAGAAATTTATGAAGCAAAGTGGACTCATTTGTGTGAAGTCGCCACACTTGTTTAGCTAGGAGGGCTTGATTGAAACACTTTAAATCACGAAAGCCTAAACCCCCTTTAGCCTTGGGAAGGCACAACTTCTCCCAACTTTGCCAATGAAGCTTCTTTGCATCCTCCCTCGATCCCCACCAAAACCGGCATAAGAGATTGTGAATTTCATCAATTAAACCATCTGGAATTCTAAAGATGCTCATCATATATGTGGGAATTGCTTGGGCCACGGCCTTAATAAGAACTTCCTTTCCCGGCTTTGATAAGAGTCTCTCCTTCCATCCATTCAACTTCTTCCAAATCCTCTCTTTCAAGCAAGTGAAAATGGCTTTTTTAGACCTTCCGATCATGGTGGGCAAGCCTAGATACTTCTCATGTCTCTCAACTTCTCTAACCCCAAGGGTGTTGATAATAGCACTTCTCCGGTCACTAGTGACACATTTACTAAAAGCAACTTTTGTCTTTCCCAAGTTGACTTTCGGACCAGATGCTCTTTCATACGTACTGATAATTTCAGCAATTTTCGAGCATTCCTGCAGAGTAGCTTTTGCAAATAGAATACTATCATCATCAAAGAAGAGATGTGAGATCCTTTGACCTGACTGACAAATTTTCACCCTACTAAGCATTTTTTTATGGACAGCTTTTGAAATCAGAGAGGAGAAAGCATCTGCACATGAAAGAAATAAATAGGGGGAAATAGGATCGCCTTGTCGGAGACCCCTAGATGGAGTGACCGACCCATAAATATAACCATTCACCTTAAAAGAGAAAGAAACACTTGAAATACAATCCATAACCCGACGAATCCACCCAGTACAAAAACCCATTTTGGTCATCATCTTTTCCAAGAAGCACCATTCAACTCTATCATAGGCCTTACTCATATCTAATTTTAGTGCCACTGTCCCATTCCTACCTTTACCTCTCCTTTTCATCGAATGAAAAATCTCAAAAGCCATCAAGGCATTGTCAGTAATTAAACGCCCCGTAACAAAAGCACTTTGATTTATAGAAATAATCTCATCAAGGAACATTTTCAATTTATTTGCCATGGTTTTTGAGATAATTTTATAAATCACATTGCAACAACTGATAGGCCTATATTCTGTCATATTCTTTGGATCATTGCACTTAGGTATAAGCACAATACATGTCTTGTTAATTTTAGAAATATTAAACAAGCCATTCCACCAATCTTGCACAAGTCTAATAATATCAGGACCAAGAATATGCCAAAACTTTTGAAAAAACAAAGCGTGCATACCATCCGTACCCGGCGCTTTGTTAGGATGCATTTGGAACAGAGCATTTTTTATCTCCATAGCAATCGGCACCTCCTCCAACACGATATTCATATCATCAGTCACCACCGTATTCAACCCAACAGTAGCTTCTTCGAATTCGGTCGGATTATCAGTAGAGAAAAGGTTCGAAAAATACCCAGCAACAATATTACAAATATGATCATCATCGTCCCACCACACCCCATCTGTATCGAACAAGCCAGCAATATGGTTCTTCATCCTTCGTTGGCTCGCCTTTCTATGAAAATATGCCGTGTTTTTGTCCCCATCCCGCATTTCATTAGCCCGAGCCCTCGCATACCAATACGACTCCTCCAACCTCCTCAACTCACCCAACTCATTCGAAATTTTCTCACAACTATCCAACATTGCCGCATCGACGTGCCCACCTTGCGCCTCTAACAGTTCCTTCTCAAGTCTTCTAATTTTCTTCTGAGTATTTTTAAAAGTGGAAGCAGACCACTGTTTAAGACCCAAGGCACACAGTTCAATTCGGTTATGCGTCTCCAAGCTCGCACTTTCCTTCCACGCCTTCGATATCACCTCTTCACAAGAGTCATTCAAAAGCCACATTGCCTCAAATCTAAAAAGTTTCCCACCCTTGCCTCTATCAAAATAATTTAGAGTATCCAACAAAATCGGGGAATGGTTGGACTCCTCACGCACCAAATGTCTCACTGAGAATTTCGGGTGCATTTCACACCAATCATCATCACCCAAGAACCTATCCAACCTTTCCCTAATTACATTATCATGCGAAGTCCCCCATTGCCACGTGAACTTGCAGCCCTTATACCCCAAGTCTTTCAACCCGCAAACATCTATAGCATCACGAAACCCATCCATCATACACTCTCTCCTAATTACACCCCCCTCCTTCTCCGACATACTCACAATTTCGTTAAAGTCCCCAAACATAACACATGGGATGGTACATGAATTTTTCAGATTTTTCATCAGATCCCACGTTTTATATTTGTTTGCACTCTCCGGCCAACCATAAATACCAATAGCTCTCCAACTCGGAGCCCCATTTCTATCACACACATCTACAACAAAATGGTGTATAGAGTATGAAACAATATTAATGTGAGCATCCCGCCACCCAAAACCCAATCCACCCGACCTCCCAACACTACTAAGGCACATACCATTATCAAAACCACACCTCTTTTTAACTCTCTCCAATACGCTACTATCAATCTTAGTCTCCATCAAAAACACTACATTCGGCCTTTCCCTCCAACACAAGTCACGGAGGGCTCTCTCTGTCCAAGGGTTGCCAATCCCCCGGACATTCCAACTTTAAAGTTTCATTGCTCTTCGAGGGTGTGGTCACCACCACTACCCTCTACTTTGTTTATACTGCATCCAGTTGAAAAATCAACCACCTCCTTCCTCCTCTTACAACCCTGATCATCTCCTTCCATGTTCGACACCCCCCTCTTCCCCCCTCCCTCACCATTTTTCCCATCCCTTTGAGTAGCAGCACCATTACCCCCGTAGCCTTCCTCCATCCTAACTACCCTCTTCCAAGTTCCTTGAGCTTTATTTTTTCCACCCTTAACACCTTGAGTTTCATCAACCCCCTTCCTTGCCCCTGCTCCAACTCCCTCGTAATTCCCTATCACGCCCCCCGCACTCACACTTTCCATCCAGCAGTCACCCACATTCTTCGGCATAACACTCTTTCCCATCTCCACCTTACCCTTATTCACCATAACAATAGTATCAAGCACCACATTATCCCCATCTGGACGATGAACTTCAACATTATCGGTTAAACCCTTCGGCCTGAGGACTTCCTTATTGCTAGCTGCATCAATAACCATCGCAAGCTTAGCTTCACGAGCTTTAGGATGCACTTCCTTATTAACCTCTTTTGTGGATGAGAAAAATAATTTTCTCGCAACACCAACAGGAGCGAGCTTGAGGGGCTTAACAGAATTAGAGCTTGATGCACTATCACCTCGAATGGCAACCAATTTTTCCCCCAAAACTCTCTCATTCTCCCGAACAACATAGGATTTTGTAGATGGTTTTAGAGGCGAAGCCCTAAGCCACGTTCCGTATTGGTACACAATAGCACTAGCAGAATTATCATACTCTTCTTTCGCTTGACACTCTTTATCAGTGTGATTTAATCTACCACAGAAAAAACAAAAATCACCAAGCCGTTCATATTTGATGTCAACCCATTGTGACTTCGCACCAGCCCCTGCCACAAACATTCCCCCTCCTGAGGGGTTTTCGAACGTCAATCTCCACCTTAATACGCATAAACTCCCCCCACCCTAAAGGATTTGTATCATCAAATTCCAGAAAATGACCAAGCGACTCACCCAAATCTAACATAAACGAAGCACATATCTTATTAAACGGCACATCAAAGAGACGAGCCACATTGGTGAGGAAACAAACTCAACTTCTGACAGTTGCTCCCCACCTTGGATATCCCTCAATAGCAGCAGCTTTCCATCAAAAAACCATGGCCTACCCTCCAAAATTTTCTCTTTATCTTCCTTCTTAAAGAACTGGAACACAAATAGGTTCGTATCGATCGCATTGATTGCAACGTTGTCACTAATCTTCCATATGGAATTCAGAGTTCTTTTCATCGCTTCAATACTAAAAGTTTTAACAGTACACAATTTGCCCACGAGTGCTAAGTGAATCTGATCATTCGAACCACCACCCAAATCAACATTCTCACCCCTCTCAACCACGACCTCTTCTTCCTCCGTAAGCGAAAACTTTTCCCAATCCTTAATTAAATCCGACTCCATGATTCGAAATAGTACTAAGATTAAGAAACAGGATACAAAGCACGAATTTTCACTGAAAACTATACTGAACTGCAAACCCTAGACAAGGACTACTCAAACCCTAGTCAAGGGACTTATTATGATTTGTTATAGACTACTTCGTACTTTGTATAACGTATTTTATTTTATTTTTTCTTTTTCTTTTTATGATATAGTGGAACACCGCAATTTCTAGCATACGCCTGGAGTAGGGGTGTTCATAAATCGGTCCGGACCGAAAAAATGGACCGGACCACCCCGGACCGAACCCGGACCGGACCAAACCGAATTAATCGGTCCGGTCTTTGGGTCTCGAAATTCATTTTTCCAGTCTTCGGTCCGGTCCGGTCCAAAACCCTATAAAAACCGGTTTTGGACCGGACCAATTTTTTTATAAAAAATATGTGTGAAACCTTAAATAACGTTTAAAATTATCCTTAATAAGCTTAGAATACTTTAATTTTATAAGTTTTTTTGCACTAAACATACAAAAAAAGACGCAAAAATGACGTTACAATATCGTTATTCCAATATTTTTTTTGTGTTTTCCTTTACTTTATTAAAAATTAATATTCTTTTTAAAAAAATTCTTAAATCGGTCCAAAATGGTCCGGTTCGGGTTTTGGACCGATTCTTTCGGTTCGGTCCTAACTTAATCGATCCGGTCTTCGGTTCTTAAAATTCTAATTTTCGGTCTTCGGTCTTATCCGGGTTGGTCCGGTCTTGGACTGATGAACAGCCCTATCCTGGAGTACCATGCACACGGTACTCCAGGTTTTATAAAACTCATGTAATTTTGATGTTAACTCTTTGTTACTTTAAATTATATACTTCCTCCGTTCTTTTTTACTTGACCCGGTTTGAGTTTTACACTATTCACCACCCCTCCTTTGATCGTGTTTTGTGAATAATATAAGGAAAAACATATTTATGTTGGATCATTTTGAATTCATCTCAATAAGTACTATCATAATATATAACTTTTATATTTTTTAATTATGGAGAATTAAAGTTATTGACTGTTAAAATTTTGCATTGGCAAACGTGATAAAGGAAACAGGTCAAGTAAAAAAAAATATAGGAAGTATATGTTTATTTTTAGATACATGTATGTTATTTTGCCATTTTTCTCAATCATGATCCTCCCGCACTCACTCTCTCTTCCTCTCGGTTACTCCAACTCAAAATCATACACTTTCTCTCTCCTTTCTTCTTCCAATTTTCTGGGTTTTCCACTACAAGAAAATAACATTTTCGTAGCGATTATTTTAAACTTTAGTATCGATTGTAATTGCAACAAAAAGCTTTCCCAACGAATGGTCATTCGATACAATATCCCTCGTTGCCTTAGCCTTTAGTAGTGGTTTTCAATATCGGTGGGGCTGGCCTCAATAATCAATATGAAAAACTACATCCAATTGTGGTGATTATTGTAGCGATTATAATCGCTATAAATGTTTAACTCATTTTCTTTTAAAAAAAAACATGTGTGTGATCTTTACAAGATTCGAACATGCAACCTCAAACTCTTATATTAAATGTTTCACCAATAAGTTATGACATATTTTATGTATTATTTGTCAAACAATATTTACACATCTAGTGTTGAAAAGGCTTTTCGTATCGATTTTTAGGATTTAGTGGCGATTGTAAATGATACGATTTCTCAAAATTATATAAATGTGTAAAAATAGAGTAGATATGTATTATTATGTTTTTTGTATTGATTTTATATGGAAAAACCATGGCGATTGTAAAGTGACACGACTTCCTTAATTATTTCACAAACATACTTGCATATTGTAGCGAATGTACAATCGCTACGAAAAGACATTTTTCTTGTAGTGTTCTAGAAATCAACCTCAATCTCACTCTCTTCCTCTCACTACTCCAACTCTAAATCTAACACACTTTCTCTCTCCCCTTTTATTCTTCTAATTTTCTGTGTTTCTTAGAAATCAATTGATTTGAAGGTAATTTAAGGGTGTAAATGTAATCCCCCATATTTTTCAATCTAATTATAGTATGAATTATTTTGATGTAAAAATAATAAAATTTTGTTGTTAGTAAACTAAAATTACTAAGTTCTAATTTAAATTCTAAGCCTCTCTTAACTTAGTAGCCCAAACACTTAATTCTTATTCAAGCCCAAATTACAAGTTCATACTCCAAATAAAAATTAGGAAAATAAAACCCAAATAAAAACTCCGAAACCCTCACACTCTTCCTCTCTCACGTAAGAAAAAAAAAGGGGGGAAACCTTCACTCTTCTTCTTCCTGTTTTTACAAACACAGGAAAAAAAAATTAATTTTGCTGCTGCCCAGCGAAGCCCGATGCCCAACCGCAGCACCGCCTCCCATCACCTGCCTCGCCGCCAACCACCTCGCAGCCCTACTATAGTAGCTCGCCCCTTTTCTTCTCTTTTTCCTTCCTTCTTTCCTTCTCTTTTGTTAATTTGCTCCAAGTTTTAATCCTTATTTAAATTTTGGTTTTTGAATTGTTATTATTATTGTTTAGTAGTGTTTAATCACTCTAAAAGACTAAAAATTTATGATTTAATTATTTAATTAAATTTCATATTTATTTAACCAAGAATTGTGGGTTTAAGACCTTGATTTTTCATGGTTTAGGGCTTAAAACGTGTGAGTCAAGCTATTTAATTATATTGTGTTTATATAATGTTAATATATAATTTTTGGTGATTAAAATCAATTTTCAGATTATAAAAGTATAGATTTTTGGGTTTAAACTACTCTAAATCATATTTTTTTTAGGGTTCTAATTACACTTCTTAGCTATTCTAATTTGATTATGTTAATGGGTTGCTAAAGTATCAAGTTTAAACTTTAATTATGTTTTCAGATTTCATATAATATGAATTTTATTGTTATATTATCAAAAATAAGAAGTTTTGATGTTCCTACATATTTTATAAGACTACTATTTTAATATTACAATGCAAGTATAGATTTTTGAAATTCCAAAAGATACTAACAAACTAAATTTTCAGATTTTGGTTAGTAGCTTAAATATGTTGTAATTTCATATATAAAGATGTATTTTAAGGTTTTTATGAAGGAAACTTAAACAACTATATATAAGCTTTTGATTTCAATTAAAGGGAAGGTTTTAAAGTGTTGTTTAATTGGATTTTGAAAGTTTTAAAGTAAGTTAGTATTGCTGTAAATTTGGTTGTTTGGGTATTGATTGAAATCTTATTGTTTGGTTTAGGAGAGGACTTTATAAAATGTAATTTCTAGTTGGTTAAGTGGTATACCAATTCGTTTATTCAAGGTACGTATGAGTTACGAAACCTTGCCTTTAGATGCATGTTTATGGATGTATCGAGAACTTAGTATCATGTATAGAGAAGACTGGGCTTAATTGTTTGGTTATACATTGTGATTTCCGTACATTGGTATGAGACATGTTTGAGATATAAGTATATGACTATGGTTGTGGGTGATGTATAAGTGATTTTCTTATCAATTGGATATGATATGATTAATCAAAGGTTATGAATTCTTGGTTGTCTATAAGTGGAATTAGTTTTCATAATGGTTCCATGAGGTTAATTTTTAATACTCTTTCATGAATTAATTATGATTGGAGTAGAGGGAGTTTATTAAAGTCTTAGAAGACGAGGTTAAGGTTTTGGGGTGCTTTATGCACTCAAGGTGTTTATACACCAAGGTAGTTAAAGGAATCAATAATAAATATTGCTTGTCACCGATAAATCGAGAATTGAATTGGAAACTTGCTTTACTTAATTGGATTGATTATATTGTTTTGCATATGAGTCATACTGTAGACACCCATTTGTGTCTCCTCAAAACCAAACCCAGTGATGAGTACCTTTCACGTCGAATCATAATTGAATGAAGTGAAAGTGTGGAAAGTCTAGTGTTGCGGATAGTTTTAATTTTTTTTTCTCTTCTCTCTGTTTTGAAAACTTATTTTACGAAAACAGTCAATCCAGTTTGGTTGGTCCATGATATGGGTCCAATAGTAGTGTAGTTGGATGGGGCTTGACAAGAGCTTTCCAACGATATATTATAAGCCCAATTCCGATGAATATTGAGGAAGTTATGGCCAATTTACTAAACTGGGCCCGGTTTGAGCCTTATATGCGGCCCAATGATCTAGGGGAGGGCCTAATATGATTTATCATTCCTAATGCAATTAGGAATGGTTTTAGTTTTCTAGATTCTTCTAGAAGGTTCTTTTCATTCCTAATTCAATTAGCATTGATAAATTGACTTTTGTTGACTTTTAAGAGTTTTAATTAAAACCAAAGAGCATTTTTGAGGAAAAGATACGATTTTATCCTCCTGTACGGCAAAATTTATCTGATTTTAGAAAACGCGTCAAAAACAGGATTGGCGCCTAACGCCAGGCATTGGCGCCTGGCGCCAGCATTGGCGTTTGGCGCTAACGTTGGCGCCAGGCGCCAATGTCCAATTCCTAGCGCCAATCTCATTTGGCGTGCGCCAGACTCTGTTTTGTTAATTTTATCTTTTTGGCTGATTTTCTCTATAAATAACGTATTAAAACTCCGTTTTCGATAACCAGATTTCATCAATTCTTATTTCAATTCACCAATTCTCATCAACATTCATCTATATTGACCTACAACCAGTTTTCATTCATCAATTCTCTCATTCTCTTTAATCATTCGCTAATTCTCATCAAGATTTCCTTAATCATTCAACCTTTTCTCTCTTTTTTCTAACTAGCTTTTTACATACAAAATTTCGCATTCGCAAGATCTACAAACACCTAGCCATATTCGAAGTTGCCTTTGCCCTAGACGTGAAAGGTTTAATTTTTGAGGGTTTGGTCCCAAATCTCTATTTCAATTATTTAATTTAATTATTTGTTTATTATTTTCCTTTAAGTTACTAACGTGTGTATTTTGTTATTAGAAAGAGGTACGAGGCATCAAAGTAAGTACTTTAATGGTTTTTATTGATGTTATGATGTAGAATTCATGTTTAGATTGTTATTATGATTCCTGCGATGCTTCCTATGTTCTTCCTAATATTTATGATTGTTAGTATCATGTTAGGGTTTAAGATTTGATTTTTATTTCTTAGTGACGTGCTAGGGTTTGTTATTAATCTTGTTAGTATCATGCCTAGGATCTTGCTATTATTATGCTTTAATATTAACATGAACATGATTATGATTATAATTGTTATAATTTATAACTATTACCATGATTATTATTTATTATTATTATTATTATTATTATTATTATTATTATTATTATTATTATTATGTTGCTTAATATGATATTTATTTATTCCTTGATCACGCCTTTTATGCATGTTTAAAGGGAATTTGTACTTGTAATCACGCTTAATAAGATAATTAATAATCTTGTTTAGGGTTAATGTGATTATAATTCAAGTGATCGCCAATAATAGATTTGTTTGTGCATTAATATTCAACCAACATAGATTAAACGGATTAGAGTAATCCTATATATTGATTGCATGTTAGTCAGAAAGCGCACATGAATACGATCAGAATAAAGTAGTAGAGGCCTATTATTAGGGCAGGTTCAATCTCTTTTAGGTTGGATTTGTACCTTCATCCCCGAACCCTTATTTGGTTCTAGACCTTATGGAGTTGACGATCTCCTAGATCGTTAAGGGGTGTAACCTTCACCTCGTGAACGGTTTACAAGTTCCTAAAACTTGTTGGCGACTCTTTTGCTCTATCTTCTTTCCCTTTGGACGCCACCGTACTTTAGTATATGACCACAGTGGGGTTCAAGCTAGGGTTTAACACTTGAAATTTATTCCCTACACATACCAAGTCTAAACTTGTAAATCACGTAAAGTGCAAGGTGGATGAGCAATAAAACTCTGGATTGGTGCACATCTAGAGTAATGACAATCAGGGGTTGGGGTACACATGGTATTATCCGTGCACTTTTCTCGAGGTCGTCTGATCAACGAGTATCTTATTTCAAATATTTTTCAAAACTAGGATTTAGATGAGATCTCATACTAACTACAGTCACGGAGTCGCGCCCGTGGTCGTTTGATGTTTATTGATATTTCCGAAATGAGGCATGAGGTTTTTCTTTTATTGATGTCCCAAATGGAGCATGGGTTGGCATGGGTTGGACAACCTTGTCTATTGCTTAATACAATGAATAAAATGAAATGATTTACCTATTATTAATTAGTGGAGTCTTAGTAATGTAAACTGTTGAGTCATGTGTTTGAGTTTATAATTAAATTGTATTCGATGAAATTGATTGTTAGTAGCATGCTAGGAATTTCTTATTATTTTTCGTAGCTTGTATGTACTCAGCTTTGCTAATTGTGTGCTTTTGAGTGTCTTTTATTTGGTCATAGCCTTTGCCTTTAAATGACCCTGTAATGATCCAATCTTTACACTTGTAATATTGGGGAGCAGACTAATCACTGGTGTTTACATAGTTTGGACTTGCATCAAGGTGGTGGGATTTTGAGTGGAGAGTTGGTTATTGTTCGCAGTTTATATCTTTTCATAAGTTTGAATTTATTTAAACTTTGGTTTTATTTATTCCCTACTTTTGTTGGGTTTTGAATAAGGGCCTTAATGGTTCCAACTTGTATCACTTAATTTGGTTTTATTTGTTGGTTTTGAAACTTATTTATAACTGATTTTGTTTTTCCGCTACTACTTTCTGATATAGCCTTAACGTTTGAACACGTGGCAGTAGCACGTGAAGGAGTTATGTCTTCGATAAGTGCAATTACTAGATATATCAAGGATCACGATTATGGAGATAATTTGTTCATTCTATAGGGTCGTCAATGTTTGGTGCTAGATATGACAACTGATCTTTGGGCTAGCTTAATGGCCCAAAGCCGATCCTACAAGGTCACACATAAGAGTATTGGGTTAAACAATTTAGAGGCTCATTATTGGGCCTCATGAGTTCATGACATACCATATTGATAATTGGGCTTGGATAGTTAGAAGAGTCTAATGGGTTTTGGACTTGACATGGTTTTATTTCTAGATATGATATATAAATAACAAACATGCCTAGGGTTGTATGACATAACAATTGACATACAATGAATTGTCACACAAGCAACCAAGCTTCCCAAAACCCTAACTCTCTCTCTCTCTACTCGGCCCTCTCTCTCTCCTCCCTGTCCGTACGACCCTCCCCCTTGGGTGGCGCGTGGGTGGTGTTGTGGTGTGTTCGTGGCTCAAATCTCCATTGAAGGTTGATTGAAGTGTTCAGTCACAACTAACTAGCATTAGTGGAGGTTTAATCCGTGCTCGTGGACTAAGTAGAGGAATCACACGTGGGGTTCTTGTTCTCCTTATTGTTCTTGTTCGATCACTTGTGGAATCACGCTTCAAAGGTATAATTCTTACTTCTTTATATGTTATGCATGAGATCCTTGGTTTAGGTGCTTTATGAATATGATTCATATATTTCCGCAATTTAGTACCTATAATCTCCTACAGTGGTATCAGTTAGTCTCTTGCAATTACATATATTGAGTATTAATTCTTTGATAATCCACAGTTTTAATTCAATTAGAAGGGAGAATAATTTAATTATGGGTCAATTATTATATTAAATGTGATTTAACAATATAGAATCATTAAAAGTTGTTTAATTTGCTCCATATTAGTCCTAACTTGATTCGAATATTGCCCTATATTATTCGAAAAATTCAAACCCCTCCCCCCTAATATTTAGAAAATTTCGAAATCATAAACCCCAATTTATGAAATTTGTGTTTTTGATTTTGATTTAATTCGAAAATTTTATGTTTAGAGAATTTAATTTATTTGATTTCATGATTAAATTATGAATTTTTCATGATCAAATTATTTAATTTAAAAGTTAAATTGAATTGGGGATTAAATTCATGAAGAACCCTAATTTTGAAATTGAATATGATTTAATTTTAAAATTAGAAGGACCACATTAATTTAATTTAATAAAAATGTTTTGTTTTAAATTAAAAATAAAAAAAATTATAAAAAAGGGATTTAGGTGCGGCAGCCGCGGCTGGGTGGCGCAGCCACGGTGACTGCCGTACTGGCGGTGGTCTAGGAGGGAGGGTGGGCTGGGCACGGGTCGGACAGGGGCAGCGCAGCGGTGCACCACCTTGTTGCGTGTGCTGCTGCTGATGTCCTTGCGTCGCTGCATGTAACACCCCAATAATTCCCCCTTTTCCAAACCACTTACTTTAAATAAAAATAGAGGAGAACCATTGGCATGTTACCGCCACGTGTTAAAACGTTAAGGCTTTATCAAAGTATTGCAGCGGAAATCCAACTTAAATATTAAAATAATATAATTTAGAAACCCAATAAACTAGGTGAGCTATTTATACAACTTTATAAACTCATGACATCACACTAATCGAAACACTTGAGCTCCTTTAGATACGACCACTTGATCAACCTGCTTAGAAAATCTTGACTTCTCACCAAGTACTAAGGTCTATAACGCCGAGCCTCAAACCAATAATATAATAATAATCTCAACCTTTTGATCTCATACATCGATCAAGTAATCTTTCACATGAAATAAATTCTCAATATTGGCACATGTTCCCAAATAATATAATAATTCGAACTCGATTCAATCGTAGTATATCTCAACTCTTATAGGGCAATCATACTAGTTATCCAAATGTAATCAATTTTCAACCCAAAATAATACTCTACATTAGTAACCCTAAAACCTCAATATAACAATACTCCATAAAATAACAACATTAAAAACTCTAACACGAATAACACAATAATCAATTCGAAAATTAAATCATAAAATACAGTACAACAAAAGTAATACAATATTCAATACCAATCAAATCATATAATACCATATAATAATCATTTATATACATGTACAAGATTACAAATAATAAATCATACAATTCATATATAATAATAAGAAATATAATACAAACGACTCTAAAATAAGTTCCGTGTGATTACCTTTTGTAAATAAATAGATCTAATAGAAGGGGGAAATGCCTCAATTACATGCACATGAGTATTCCGCAATTGCTACTGATCACAATTACACACATCACTCAAACTTTGAATGCATCACTCAAAACTTTGGAATAAAAATAAAGTGGTTTTGACCAATTAATGATCATGAAGATAAATTCTTATTCTAATGCTAAGATTAATAGTAGGCTGCAACAATAAAGCCACGAACAAAGTGGAGTAAAGAGAAAAGATAGGCATAAAATTAAAACGGCTACAGAATATTTTTTGCATCAAAAATTTAATAAGGTTATAATAGGTTATATACCCTTAAAAATATAGAATCCTATTTCAATTAAAATAGGGTTTTAAACCTCTATCAAATGATATGATATAAAATAAAAGATATGAAATATTATCTGATTTTTATACTTTATAAGATAAAAAATTCACGGGTATTACAATCTACCCTCCTTAAAACAAGCTTCGTCTCCGAAACCTAAATTAGAAAATTTTAGGGTAGGTATTACAATCTACCCTCCTTAAAACAAGCTTCGTCTCCGAAACCTAAATTAGAAAATTTTAGGGTATTACACTGCAGGGCAACGTACACCGCAAGGTGTACGGCCACCGTGGCTGGCTTCGGATGGCCACGCCACAGTGGCTGACGCGGTTTTTCAAAAAAAAAAATATTTTGGATAAAAATCAGTTTTTCAAAATTAAAAATTAAACGATAAGTTTTGATTTTGGAAAGGATAATTAACAAAGTTAAAGTTGTTAATTTTGTTAAGATAGGATAATTATGGAGCAAAAGATTCTATTTGGATAATAATTGATTAAATAATATGATTATCTCATAATTATTTTAGGATATTAATTGATTTAAAATATGTGATTGGCAAGTAATTAGGATAGAATTTCCTAAAAGTTAGGATAATCATGGAAAATAAATATGATTTATTTTCCATAATTAAAATAAGATTTGATTCTATCTCATACCTAAATTAAAATATATGATATTTTATAATTGGTTATGAATAATATATGATATTATCTAATTACAGTAATTAATTAAAATATGAGACATTTAAGAGCCATGTTTCCTTTACTGTGAACATTCGATGTTGTAGTTTAGGAAAGCATGATGAGTGATTTATTATATGGAATTTTATAATATATGATCTTAAATTGCTATATAGACTAGTATGGCCCATAGATTCTAAATACGATCTGCGCATCGTGATGTATTTTTGTAATCTAAATACGGTATGCGTACCGTTAAGTATTTTTGTAATATATTTTATTTTATTTAAGTAGTAGATAGAATAGAATAGTATTACAGGTTGCAGTTAATCCGAGAATCCATAGAGTAGAGGCCCAAAGGAGCAAGATGGATGAGATCCATGAAGGTTCAAGTGGGAGCTTCTGCTTTATTAGTTTTCTTAGGATTAAGGGGCCATACTATGTCATGTTTTTATTTATGCATTAGTAGATTATGCATGTTAGATTTTATTTATGTTGTTTGATGATGCGCTAGAGTTCACTAAATAATCACAACATAATGAATCTAGGTCCTAGTAATATTGAGATAGCTTTTCCAATCAAAAACCTGATGAAACCTTTGATATTTATGATGGGTCATGCCAAAGCAGGGTGTCATATTATATCTTAGGGGAGTGGGGGTAAAACAAATTTTACACTTTTGATTGGTTATACTCAACAAGGTTACCTAAAGAGTTTAGAACCTTGAAGCTAAGGGTAATAATTAAACATGTGATGGGTAATTATTCAACCAAGAATTACAAAATGTTGTAATCAGTAAAGAGTTTACTCACCTTGAAAATGTAATGATTGATGGTAGGGCCAAAGTCCGGTCAATTATTGCACAAATAAAGGGTCTTGGAATCATTCTATTCAATAGGGATTAATTAAATTGAATGAATGTTTTAAAGTTACCAGTTTTATGATCGCTTATGGTACTTTAAATTTATTAAACATAATTATTGAATTTTGCCTTGTTTGTTTTTTGTTTGTAGATGAATAACTTATACGACAACACTGTTTTACCAATGAAACTTAACTTAAGGCTGAATCTCAGAAACTTAAGGGAATGGGAAAATGAGTTGAGAAAAGTTCTCACAAGCCATGGGCTTGAATCTCGTTTATATATTCCTGTTGAGAGCAAGTATACAGAAAAATATGAAGCTGAAAGGCATGCTGAAATTGTTTCAGATGCAAAGAAAATCAGAGGGCTCATTTTAAAATCTATTTTAATTTGTTGGAAAATAAGATTCAGGTACTATGAGCTAACCAACTTGTACAAATGTCTTCGTGCTATCTGTCGAGGTGGCATTGGGCCATTAGGAAGTGGAGGCTTCAAAGATCACAATGTAAGAGAGGTCGTTAACTCGATCCCTCAGATTTACTATTCCTGGACTGACAACATTAGGTATGAGGCTTACAAAGTTCATTGTGAAATAATGGCTAATAGACTCATGCCTGGTCAGTCAGTAAGGGCCCATGTCAGGGAACTGGTTGAAATGTTCAATCAGATGGATGTCCTTAGGAAACCGATCGATGATGACTCTGCACATGATATTATCTTGTTATCACTCCATGATGGTTTTGACATTGTCAAGCTCACTTATAATGATGAGGGATCGTCGGTGACATTGATCAATCTTTTGCTTAACCATACTGAGGAGTTCTTGAAAAGGAGAGGAAGTGAATGCTTCTTTTGCGGTAGTTGGCCATGCCATACACCAGGGTGTCCCCACTATACACCAGTGAAAACAGAAGGTAAAGAGTTACTTGATGTTTTTGTTGTAGAAATTGATCTTACTTTATCTTCCACTTGGGTATTTGATACTGGTTGTGGTGCTCACATCGTTAATAACGTGCAGGGCTTGAGAGAAAGTAAGAAGTTAGCAAAAGGGGAAGTAACGCTTCGAGTAGGAAATAGAGCAAAAGTTGATTCACTTGCTATTGGAAGTTATCACTTAAGACTTCCCTCTGGACTTATTTTGGTGCTTAATAACTGTTATTATGTACCAACAATTACTAAAAACATTATTTCAGTTCTTGTTTTAGATTTTGAAGGATTTTCATTTGAAATAAGAGACAAATGTTGTTTTATTTCGAAAGAAAATATGTTATATGCTAACGCAAAGTTGATTAATGGTTTGTATGTCTTAGAATATACTACTCATGTCTACAACATTGATCATAAAAAGCAGAAAACAGATGGTTCAAACCCAACTTGCCTATGGCATTGTAGGCTTGGTCACATTAACCAAAAGCGCATCCAGAAATTACATAAGGATGGACTTCTCTCTTCATTCGATTATGAATCATTTGAAAATTGTGAGTCATGCTTGCTTGGGAAAATGACTAAGTCACCCTTCATGGGTATAGGTGAAAGAGCTAGTGACCTTTTGGGACTCATACATACAGATGTGTGTGGACAATGAGTTCAAAAGCAAGGGGTGGATTTAATTACTTCATTACTTTTACTGATGATTTGAGTAGATATGGTTATATTTACTTAATGAAGAACAAGTCCGAATCCTTTGAAAAGTTCAAAGAATTCCAGAATGAAGTACAAAACCAACTTGGGAAAGCAATTAAAGCATTACGATCTGATCATGGTGGTGAATATTTGACCCAAGAATTTGATGAACATCTGATTAATTGTTGAATACTTTCACAGTTGACTCCTCTAGGAACGCCACAGTTGAATGGTGTGTCAAAAAGGAGGAACAGGACCTTACTAGACATGGTTCGGTCCATGATGAGCTTTACTGATCTTCACATATCATTCTGGGGATATGAATTAGAAGCAGCTGCCAGAGTACTAAACAGAAGCCCGTCCAAAGCAGTTGAGAAGACACCATATGAGATATGGACTAGAATAGTTCCAAAGTTGTCTTATCTCAAGATTTGGGGATGTGAAGCCTATGTAAAACGCTTACAAGGCGATAAACTACACCCTAAATCAGATAAATGTTCTTTGTGGGTTATCCAAAAGAAACAAAGGGGTATTACTTCTACAATCGCAAAGATAACAAAGTGTTTGTTGCTCGCGATGGTGTCTTTCTAGAAAAGGAATTCCTGTCTAGAAAGCCAAGTGGGAGTAAAGTGGTTCTCGAAGAAATTCGAGACGAGCAACAAATGGATGTGGATAACACCACATCAGAGGCGAGGGCGCATGAGTCGATTAAACATGCGTCGAAGCAAGCTAATTCGACTAAAGAGACTCCTATCGTCCCACTTGAACCTAGTTCATGCGAAAATCTTTAAGGAGTTGGAGAGAATATTTCTATTGTTGCTCCTACCCCATGTAGGTCTGCCAGAATTAGAAACAAACAGTTTGTTGAGGTTCTGATAACTGAGGATTCTGAAATCTTCTTATTGGAGAATGAGGAACCTAAAACCTACAGGCAAGCTTTGGCAAGCCCCAACTCAGATAAATGGCTTGAGGCCATGAAATCCGAAATGGAATCGATGTCTGAAAATGAAGTGTGGACCCTAGTTGACTTGCCTAATGGGGTAAAACCTATTGGTTGCAAATGAGTTTACAAGATTAAAACAGACAAGGATGGAAATGCCTACATCTATAAAGTAAGAATGGTTGCAAAAGGATACAGACAGATTCATGGTATTGACTATGATGAAACCTTTTCCCAAGTAGCTATGCTTAAGTCCATTCGGATCCTTCTAGCGATTGCTGCATTTTTCGATTACGAAATTTGGCAGATGGATGTCAAAACCGCCTTCTTGAATAGGTTCTTGACGGAGGAAGTGTATATGATACAGCCTGAGGGTTTTGAAGATCCAGAAAATCCTAGAAAGGTATGAAAACTTCATAAATCCATTTATGGATTGAAGCAAGCATCCAAGAGTTGGAATCTTCACTTTGATAAAGCAATCAAACAGTTTGATTTTGTCAAAAGTGAAGAGGAATCTTGTGTATACAAGAAGTCTAGTGGGAGCAGCATTGTTTTCTTAGTCTTGTATGTAGATGACATACTACTCATGGGAAATGACATACCAATGCTTAAGTCAGTCAAGGAATGGTTGAAGAGTTGTTTTTCCATGAAGGACTTAGGTGAGGCTGAATACATATTGGGGATCAAGATCCATCGAGACAGATCTCGAAGGATGATTGGATTAAGTCAAGAGACTTATATTGATAAGGTTCTTGATAGATATTCCATGAAAGACTCTAAGAGAGGATTTCTCCCCATGTTTCATGGCATTACGCTAAATAAATCTCAATGCCCTAGCACGCCAGAAGAGATGAGACGTATTGTTGATAAACCTTATGCTTCGGCAATAGGGTCAATCATGTATGCCATGATATGTATAAGGCCGGATGTTGCATATGCTCTGAGTATGTGTATAAGGTTTCAGGCAAATCCAGGAGAAGCACACTGAACAGCTGCCAAGAACATCCTTAAGTACTTGAGAAGGACTAAAGGAATGTTTCTAGTATATGGTGGCGAAAATGAGTTGGTTGTCAAAGGTTATACACATGCGAGTTTCCAAACAGATAGAGATGATTTCAGATCATAATCTGGATACATTTTCTGTCTAAATGGAGGAGAAAAGAGAGAGAGAAAGAGTAATCAAGAGAATCTTGATGAGAGTTGGTAGATTGTAGAGAGAAAAACAGAGAATCGATTAAAACTGGTTATCGAAAACGGAGTATTTAGCACGTTATTTATAGAGAAAATTAGCCAAAAAGATAAAATATCAAAATAGAGTCTGGCGCACATAAAACTAAGCTGGCGCCAACGCCGGCCATTAGCGCCAGGCGCCAACATTAGCGTCAAGCGCCAAGCGTAGCGTCAGGCGCTACAGCTGACGTTTGGCGCTGGTTCAAAAAATCACGCGTTTTCTTAAAATCAGATAAAAATTGTCGTACAGGAGGATAAAATTGTATTTTTCCTCAAAAATGCTCTTTGATTTTAATTAAAACTCTAAAAAGTCAACAAAAGTCAATTTATCAATGCTAATTGAATTAGGAATGAAAAGAACCTTCTAGATGAATCTAGAAGACTAAAACCATTCCTAATTGCATTAGGAATGAAAAGAACCTTCTAGAAGAATCTAGAAGACTAAAACCATTCCTAATTGCATCAGAAATGATAAATCGATATTAGGCCCACTTCTAGATCATTGGGCCGCATATAAGGCTCAAACTGGGCCCAGTTTAGTAAATTGGCCATAACTTCCTCAATATTCATTGGAATTGGGCTTATAATATATCGTTGGAAAGCTCTTGTCAAGCCCCATCCAACTATACTACTATTGGACCCATATCATGGACCAACCAAACTATATTGGCTGTTTTCTTAAAATAAGTTTTCAAAAATAGAGAGAAGAGAAAAGAAATTAAAACTATCCGCAACACTAAACTTTCCACACTTTCACTTCATTCGATTATGATTCGACGCGAAAGGTACTCATCAGTGGGTTCGGTTTTGGGGAGACACAAATGGGTGTCTACAGAAGCCCCCACTTTGACTGAGTTTAGAGAAACGCAAGTTTTGAAAACAAAAGTCAAAGTATCGATAGGGACTGAGAATGATTCAGAACATTCTCCGATCCTAAACCACTCTTGTAACGCCGATACCTGCAAAACTAGCGTTAGTTAAACAGATAAGAGAGTTAAGAAACGCGTATCTTGCACCGTCGAGCACACGTCTCTGAAAGTAACCGATTTGCTGCCACATTACTTCTTTGATGACCTCCTGCCAAGAGAATGTCATCCCGCTTGAAAACTGATACGCTTGTAACTGTTCCCAATTTAGAAGATTGCTTCGCTTGAAACAATCCTCTCCCGCTATGATAATATTCCATGTCCAAGGGAATACCATCGAAGATTGCTTCGCTTGAAACAATCCTCATCTGCATTGATAATATTCCACGTCCAAGGGAATACTATCGAAGATTTTTTCGCTTGAAATCACCTTCAGTTGCTTTTTGACAACTTTCCACAATCTATGGAACGCCATCTTGCTGCCTGTTTTGACGATCTTTCGCAATCCAGGGAACGCCATCGATCAATGTTGCTACATCTCGAGCCTTTTCTTGAATCATAGTGACAACCTTTCCAATCATAGCAAAAGTTGTCAAAGACCGCCTCATCATGAATCGCTCTTCTCATATCTTGGTGACAACCTCCACAATCTTAGCGAACGCCGTCGAAGACCGCCCATCTCGTGCTATCTTCTCAAATCTTGGGTGACAACCTCCACAATCTTAGCGAATGTCGTCGAAGACCGCGCATCTCGTGCTATCTTCTCAAATCTTTTCTCAAATCTTAGTGACAACCTCCACAATCTTAGCGAACGCCGTCGAAAATCGCCCATCTCGTGCTATCTTCTCAAATCTTTGGTGAAAACTTCCACAATCTTAGCGAACGCTGTCGAAAATAACTTTACTTGAAGTCATCCTCAGTTGTTGCAATAATATTCCAAAGAAAAATTTTCGAAGACCAACGCTTGCCGATCTCTAAAGCTCGCTTGAACTTTGCTTCCACTATGCCAGTACGTCGGCGCTTTTGCTGCTTGTGAACCATTATGTCGGTGCTTTTGCTATGATGACAATCCTCTTTTCTTTGGGAATAGTTGCCGACACAACTCTTGTGTGATGTATGACAATCAGATTTAGGGAAAGTTGTCAATGCTTCGTAACAATCCATCCTTGGAAATGTTGCTACGATCAAGCGACAATCCGTATCTCGGAAAATTTGCCAAAATCCATTTTTGGGAAAAGTTTCCAATGCTTCGTAACAATCTATCATAAGAATTTTGCTACGATCGACAATCCACATCTTTGAATATAACTCTTGAAAGCAATCCACCCTGGAAATTTGCCAATGCTATGCGACAATCCTTTTAGGAAAATATTGCCACAATTGACAATCCGTGTCTTGGAACATTTGTAAGAAAGAGTCGATCGACAATCCACTTCGGGAAAATTTTCCACTTACTAAAATGAATGACAATCCACGTTGAGGAACCTTTGTCGAAATTTATGATGAATAGAGTCCTACAACAATCCTTTGGGAAATTTTTCCATAGGGAACTAGGTGTATGACAATCCAATCTCGGAAAACTTGCCAGCGATGACAATCCGAACTTGGAAAAAATTGTTAAACAGAGAAGGAGCACGACAATCCACGCTTGGAAACTTTGCCAGAGATGACAATCCAATCTTGGAAAAAATTGTCGTTGAAGAAGATGCACGACAATTTATATTTGGAAATGTTGTCAGTTGGGGATGACAATCCAATTTTTGGAAAAATTGTCGTTTAAGAAGAATGCGCGACAATCCATATTTGGAAATATTGTCGTTTAAGTGCTTGCTTTTAAACCGATTGTAATGAGCTAGTGTTTTAGGCGCTTAAACTAAGTGAGACGATCTTTCGCCAGGTCGATCACTTAGACTGTAATCAAACCGACTACTTAATCATGTCAAATTGCTTATAGGGGCTAACTAGCGTACCAAGGAACCCGAAATTGTTGTATGAGGTCGAAATCACCGTTCTGAGAGGCTTCGAGCTCTGTCGCTGCTGAAATATCTCTGACGCCAAGAATTGACTCTGCCGCCAGACGTTGAGATCTAGCACCAAGCGCTAAAACTATTTCCATACGCTAGATGTTGTCGTCTGGCGCTGGAGTAGGGTCTTCCCTATTCTGCTGCACCTGTATTTATTTTTTACTATAGAACATTGCTAATTTCTTTAATTATCTTAGGGTTGACCTAAGGTTTAATGTCGCTTGACTCATTGACTTGACACGACTCAAGGTATAAACTTTGACTCTCTATGATTGACTCGACGTTGACTCGACTCGAAGTGAAATGACATGTGTGACTCATGACCCGTGTGTGCATTGTATTATGATTGTGCGACTCGAAAATGCAAAAAAGCAAAAAATTTCCGTCATCTTTGTGGAGGGTACCGACTTTCTCCCGAAAAAGAAAGACACGAAAAAGAATAGAAGTTTTTGAAGGCATGTTGAATGAGCTTAGTCAAATGTTGTTTGATACTATCTCTCAAGGTGCAAGGATTAATTCATCCTAGGCTATCTCAATGGTTGACTCAATGATGAAAGTATTTGGGTAACTTAGGCACGGAGGCTAAGCACTTCATAATTCGATGCAATGATGATTATGATTGATAAGTGATTTTGACATGACAAGGCATGATTCAGCGTTATGTTAAGATTTCATGATAAAGGGTTCCTAAGGGAAAGACTATTTGGTCATGTATATATGAAGTGTGTGATAGTGACACTAAAGTTAGGCCACAAGAGCTAAGTGTGTAGAAATATATTATTTTTAGAAGAGTCAAATGATGGTGACTCTTAGGCTAGGTAAGATAATGATATAGGGATCAAGCCCCAAGTCTAGCTCTAAGTGAATAGGGATGAGCATTGAAGATCCCTTGATATGATCATGGTGTAAGTGTGTGAATGTGAATATGAATGCATGTTTATTACGGTCGCACCTCGATGTGAGGTTGCCTACGTATCCGTTAGGAATCAGGCCGAACGTAGCTCTAGCCGAACCTCGCATGCACAAGTATGTGTATACCTCAAAAAAGGTCTTTTTAAGGGTTGTAACGTGGTTAGGCTAAAGGTTGTAGAAGAAGGGGATAAAAAGCTCAAGACCCTAGATAAGCCCCCAAGGTGTGTAACCTTGCTTTTGAATCTTTATGTTTTCATGCTTGAGTTTCTACTCTTTTTTTAGCTCTCTCTTTGGCTTTATTTATTTTATTTTAATAAGTGTGGCCAATCCCGATCATGCGGTCTATCACTCACTTGGCATTCATGTTTCTCAGGCACGGTACCAAGCACTCGATAAGAGACGCAATCTGAGACGTGTTCATATCAAAGACATGTTCATGTCAAAGACATTGGAACACTTGCCCTTAGTTACACTTTTATTTATTTTTTGCTTTTATTTTTATTTTGATCTTTTGAAATCACTCAAGCTTTTGAAATTGCATAAGTTACACACCATCCCATCCCAAGGTTAGGTAGATATGGGTTGAAAAAAGAAAGGTCTATCGTTAGACGAGGCTCAAAGTGGTTTATGAAGAAAGGATTGTAAATTAGAAAGGTGAAAGGCAATATGATGTGGCTACAAAAGGGTTCCTTAAATCATTGGTATACCTTGTGTTTAGTTCAACATGGTTTTTATTTTTTATTTTTAATGCAATATAATGAAATGATCATATATAAGGAAATAAATGCTCATTTTATTAAAAGAAAATATATAATGATCCTACAAAATAAATCTAAGGAGAACAAAAAGGTGCCTATGCTAGACTTATTGGGGAAAGGGTAAATAAAAAAGAAATAGAAAAAAGAGGTCACGAAATCTTGTCGTTGAAGCTCGCCTCTTATCTTATGTTGTTTCCTTTATCATCACTCGCTCTTCTTGTTAACTGGAGGCATTGGAAGCTTGTTATTATCAATCAAATGTTGGATAACCTCATTTAGCTTCCAACAACTCTCAGTAGCATGACCCCTACCTTGATGGTACTTGCAGTGTTCGTCTGGATTTCAACTAGGCAATCTCTTTTCAGGTGCGGGATCTTGAATAGGTCCAATGGGGGTAATGAGTCCTTTGGCATGGAGTCCATCGAAGGCGGTATCGTAGCTCATCCCAATGGGGGTGAAGCCTTTCCTTAGTTGCTTCTTAGATCCTTGGTTATCCATGGCTAAAACTTCACTGAGATCAAAGGTACTAACATTGCTACTAGAGTGGGCGTTTTCGGAAGAAGAAGGATTGTCGTTCTTCTTTCCTTTCCAGCCACTATGGTTGCTATTGTTAGTAGCTTTTTGTTTTGCGAGGTCATCTTCGATTTCAATTCCGATGTCATAAACGGCCTTGAAAGTATTCAGATTGTGTTAATATTTTAAATGCTTCGAATACTTCTCTTGGAGATTTTTTATAAACATCCTCACAGATTCTTTTTCAGTGGGCACCTCAACCATATTAGCGGAAGTTTCCCTCCATTTATTAAAGAAAGAAGTAAAGCCTTCATTCTCTTTTTGTCTTAGCATCTCAAGTTGTCTATGGTCGGTTTCAACTTGAATATTGCACTTGTACCTATCAACGAAAGCGTTTACTATCGATTCCCAGGTAGAGGTTTTCTTTTTGTCAAGGGAGAAGAACCATTGCTGGCAAACGGTCTCAAGAGATAGTGAGAACAGAGAGGGGAAACCCTTCTTATCTATACCCTTAATACTCATTATGGTTTCGAAAGCTCTTAGATGAAAGTAAGGGTTATCTGTTGCCTTGAATTTAGGGATGTCGGTGGCGTTGAACTTATGCGGAAGAAGTTCCTTGTCCAGCGAGACCCCTTATGAACTCATGCCCTAAAATTTATAGTCACTAGATAGCTTTCTCAAACTTTCTTGCATGAGGTTCATTTGTTGTTGCTTCACAGGATCATCAATTTTGAGGGTTAAAGCCTTTAACACCTCAGTCACGTCATTCAATTGATTCCTAAGTTCATTGACCTCTTCTTGACTTGCCATTATCTTTTTAGCCTTCCTCTTTTGACGAATTGGTTTATCAAAAAGTGAAACTTGAATAAAGAGGTTGTCCTTGATTAATCGCCCTTCTCTCCTCGACCAAGTACTGTGGAAAAGGAATTTGGGGATATTCATTGTTAATTATTTGACTCAAACTTTATTCAACATGCAATGGATGGAGGAAGTGAAGAAAGATTGGAATAGAATGTGAAGAAAAATGATGTAGATGGAGGAATATGAAGAAGTAGGAATAGAATGTACCCCCAACTCACATGACGAAAAAGACCGACTTATGCATGAACCTAAGACATGGTCATGGTGATACATACTCGAAGTGTGTGCTAAGACTAGTGAGTGTAGGTGATATGTTAAGATTCGTGTCATGACCATGTGGCTAGACTATGTGACTAGACTCAATTAATGATTCGACAAGGCATTATTGACAGTAAACTTTAACCGAATTAATTAGCAAACTTGTCAATTAGACACTAGGTGATGACTCAATTAATAATCCGAACTGTCTTCAAAACGACAGGACTGGCGCCTCTCTTTGCAGTGTAGCGCCAGACGACAGAGCTGTCGCCAGGCGCCACACTCCACAGAGTGGCGCTACAGTCCAGACTTTGGCGCCAATGCCGAAGCTTCAATCTGGGACTGTTTTCGGTGTTATTAATCATCTGGGGTATGCCTAAAGTCGTACTAGGTTAATTCTGATTAAAAAAATAGACTTTATTGACTCAAATTAATTAATTAATTAATTAGTTAGGCAAAGTTCTTTAAGTCATTAATTTATTTAATCTCAGCACAAGTCAACAAACGGTTAAGAAAAACAAATATCATATGCACGACGAATAATGCACAATTAGTCAAGTAGGCACAATATGATGCAATGAGTTTGCAACCTAACCATGGCTCTAGTTCTCTAAAGTTCGGGATATGGTTTAGTCAATAGAGGGTCCATGGTTAATTGTCCGGAGGCACCGCGCGGAAGCCTAACCGTGAAGGGTTGGCGCGAGTGGATGGGACACCGCGAGTTTTAGAAAAACTCGCTTCCATGGTTTGGTGAATTCAACATTCTCGGATGTAACCTTTGTTGCTCAGAGTGTTCAATCAGGTAGATGGAGCATGAATTCCCAGAGGCTTATGTCCATATGTAGAACACATATGGGTTTTAGAAAAGTGAGAAAAAATTCAATCAGGAAGTAGGATCGAGCAAACAATATGAAAAACTGGTCGAAATTAGAACACATATTTCTGGCTCGGTATTGGAGGAATTTGGCGCCGGCAAACAAAGCTTGGCGCCAAGTTATAGCTGTAGCGCTTGGCGCCAATGCTGGCGTCTGGCGCTACAGTTAAAAGTCAGGCGCCAATGCTCTGGTTGCTGACGCTAATTCCTACACGCCTCAGCAGCTTTCTATGCTTGAAAAATTTACTAGTTTCGTGCAGTGTTATTACGGTCCTAATTGTGAAAGATATTTCTCAAATTTCCTACGTGTAAAATCCTATGTTTTTAACTCATTACGGATGGTCTTTCCAATAAGATCTTTTTTTATTCATATGACAATAATGTTAATCAAAATTACGCACATGAAATACTTAGAATGTTTCGAGTCTCATCCACTCATTCTAAATCATTGCCGAAACAAATTCAGGAATTAAAATAGAAATCTTCTCCAGTGGAGTCGCCAAAAACTGTAGGGAATAATTTCAAGCGTTAACCCCCTAGCTTGAACCCCACTGTGATCATACACTAAAGTACGGTGGCATCCAAAGGGAAAGAAGATAGAGCAAAAGAGTTGCCAACAAGTTTTAGGAACTTGTAAACCGTTCACAGGGTGAAGGTTACACCCCTTAACGATCCAAGAGATCGTCAACTCCATAAGGTCTTGAACCAAATAAGGGTTCGGGGATGAAGGTACAAATCCAACCTAAAAGAGATTGAACCTGCCCTAATAATAGGCCTCTACTTTATTCTGATCGTATTCATGTGCGCTTTATGACTAACATACAATCAATAGAATCAACCATAAACCTGTTTATCTATGTTGGTTGAATATTAATGCACAAATAACACTATTATTGGCGATCACTTGAAATATAATCAAATTAACCCTAACAAGATTATTAAATATCTTATTAAGCATGATTACAAGTACCAAATTCCCTTTAAACATGCATAAAAAGGCGTGATCAAGCAATAACAATAAATATCAAGCAACATTAATAAATAATCATCATAATATAATATTTATAAAATTATAATAATAATATCAATCATAATAATTATAATCATCATCATAAAATTATAATTAAAATAATCATAATAATAATCAAAACAATAATCATCATAATAACAATCATATTAATCATAATAATAATCATGTTAAAGCATAGCAAGATCCTAGGCATGATACTAACAAGATTAATAACAAACCCTAGCATGTCATCAAACAATAAAAATCATAAATATTAGGAAGAACATAGGAGGCATCGTACTTTAAATCATACTTGATATTAAAATTACCCTAAACATGATACTAGGAATCAAACTAACAATCTAAGCATGATTTCTACATCATAACATCAATAAAAACCATTAAAATACTTACTTTGATGCCTCGTACCTCTTTCTAATAACAAAATACACACGTTAGTAACTTCAAGGAAAATAATAAACAAACAATTAAATTAAATAATTGAAATAGAGATTTGGGACCAAACCCTCAAAAATTAAACCTTTCACGCCTAGGGCGAGGGCAACTTCGAATATAGCTAGGTGTATCTAAGTCTTGCGAATGCGGAATTTTTATATTTGAGAGAAGGCTAGTTTAGAAAAGAGAGAGAGAAAGAGAGTAATCAAGAGAATCTTTATGAGAGTTGGTAGATTGTAGGGAGAAAAACAGAGAATCGATTAAAACTGGTTATCGAAAACGGAGTTTTTAGCACGTTATTTATAGAGAAAATCAGCCAAAAGATAAAATATCAAAACAGAGTCTAACGCACATAAAATTGAGTTGGCGCCAACGCCGGCCACAGGCGCCAGGCGCTACAGCTGGCGTTTGGCGCTGATTAAGAAAATCACGCGTTTTCTTAAAATTAGATAAAAATTGCCGTATAGGAAGATAAAATCGTATTTTTCCTTAAAAATGCTCTTTGATTTTAAATAAAACTCTAAAAAGTCAATTTATCAATGCTAATTGAATTAGGAATGAAAAGAACCTTCTAGAAGAATCTAGAAGACTAAAACCATTCCTAATTGCATTAGGAATGAAAAGAACATTCTAGAATAATCTAGAAAACTAAAACCATTCCTAATTGCATTAGGAATGAAAAGAACCTTCTAGAAGAATCTAGAAGACTAAAACCATTCCTAATTGCATTAGAAATGATAAATCTATATTAGGCCCTCCTCTAGATCATTGGGCCGCATATAAGGCTCAAACTGAGTCCAGTTTAGTAAATTAGCCATAACTTCCTCAATATTTATCGGAATCGGGCTTATAATATATCGTTGGAAAACTCTTGTCAAGCCCCATCCAACTACACTACTATTGGACCCATATTATGGACCAACCAAACTGGATTGACTGTTTTCTTAAAATAAGTTTTCAAAAACAGAGAGAAGAGAAAAGAAATTAAAACTATCCGCAATACTAAATTTTCCACATTTTCACTTCATTCGATTATGATTCGACGCGAAAGATACTTATCACTGGGTTTGATTTTGGGGAGACACAAATGGGTGTCTACAGTTTCGGACAGATAAACGATTTCGGTTTGAAATTTCACACTACTAACTCCATGAGTATATAATACTAATTGGTGCAAGTGGTGTAACACTATTAAAGTCTATATGTATAACTCTCCTCAAATTATACGTAGTACTTTCGTACCAGCTTAAGATGAACGGTTGTCATTATTCTAGTTACGCGTGTCATAAATCTACCTCCTACATTTTCATATTTTAGGACCTTTTAACTTTTACGCTGCACATTTCTCTCTCCTCCACCTTCTAGATTTCTCTCCTCCATTGAAGAAGCTTCAAAGGTTAGGTTTTTTTTCTCCCTCATTTTAAAATCATCATATATTAATTTCTTAGTGTTGTATTTATCGCTAATTTCATTGTCAGTAAATCTTATTAAGCGTCCGTCTAAGGTAAATTCTTGAATTTTTTGGCAATAATTTCTGAAATTATGCAAAATTACGACGATCGATTATGTTTCTCAAATTTTTTTTATGTGCTATTTACGTTGATATTCTTAATAGAGAAGAATTTCAGCTGATTTTTGTAGCTTAATGTGATTATTGCTTCAATTTGTTGCTAATGTATTGCAGGTCGTTGTTTATAATCGTTTATAATAGGATCGAACTATGAAAACAGATCGTACTTTCATTTGTCACGTAGTTTTCTTAACAGCATAATTAGTTAGATTTAGGAGAAGATCCTAAGAATTTTATATTTTTTAATTTTATATTTTGTTTTTTTTAAAAAAAAAAATATTTTTAGTATGATCGTTTGTACGATGTTAATATAATTATATCCGTTTCTTTTTTTTTTTTTTTTTTTTTTTAATTTAATTTATTTTTTATTAATTTAATTGCATACTTTTTCTTAGATTAAGTTTTTCATTGTTATATTTACTTATTATTGCTTTTCAAAAAAAAAAAAAAAAAAAAAAAAAAAAAATTTGACTTATTATTTTAGTGCATTTGCAATATGTTACACTGCATGTTATTGTTTTACTTGTATTATTTTTGGGTTGGTTTAATCAAAATTAATTTACAAGATTCTAAGATGATTAGAACTTGAATAATTTGGTATTATATGAACATTAAATAAAATACTCCGTCAATTAACAAATCCAACATCTATCAACTAATGGGTCATTGGCCTTCCCTTATCTCTGGTATTATTCGTAACATACTCTGTATTTCCATTTTCTTTTTTTTATTCATATTGGCTATAACATATGATTAGCTTTTTGTGTTGCTAGAAAACTAAGTTTTGCACTTGTTCTTTGTTTATGTATCAATGCAATTTGCTTACTATGAATTATTTACACTAGTTTTGTACCTCGTGTCAAATTTTAAAACATATCATAATACAAAGTTCGTGAGTAATATGATGTGCTGTTGTAACAATTTTCTCTCTAGTATACATGTAATGACTAATATTAATATTGGTGAAAATATTCGATTAAATACATAAAAAAAAAAAAAAAATTAGCAAAAAATAAATTAAATTTAAAAAAATGATTAGAACCCATTGGGTTGTCCCGAACCAAAACTTTGAGCAAAGGTTGAATATTTCTTGACCCGTAATCTGAAGGTGACCCGACCTGATTGATAGGTCTACATAGTAATAAAATTAAATTAGATTGTGAAGTATATTATTTTAACCGATTAGTATATATTATAAATGGATTTTTTTACGTTTTGAATTACTTTTTTTGCTCCAAAAATTATTATAATATAAAAAATAAATTATATGATAGATTTTGAGAATTATAATCTAATTTTTTTTTTTTTAAATAAAATTATAATTCAATTTGTGGTATTTTATCGAAAATAAAATTCTATACTTATAATTTTATTGTAAAATTCTATCCAAATTTGATTAAAAATAGAATTCTAAAGTAATTTTTTTTATCATATGAAGTCTATCTAAATCCATCCAACTATCCAACTTCGCGCGACACTGGGTGAACAATTGGTGTAAAGTTGGAACACCGTGGTGTGGCTAAAAGTTTAGCTTTATATATTAGTTATACTATTTATATTTCTATCGTTTACACAATACCATCCTCTATTTATTATGTACAAGTATATTATTTATTGTTAATTTTTTAATTAAAAATTCTTTCATTATTAGTTTGTTTCTCTTCCTTATAGTGTTAATGTTATCAATAGTAGACTGTAATATATTCTTAAAATGTGAATTATTTCATATATAAATGTTATTTGGTTACAGTTTATTTGTTCTGTTGTTTTACAGAGTATGGTTCATTTCGTTATTATGTTTATCATTGACCGTTAGTTTATTATATGTTAGACGTGACCCACAGGATTAAGTCAGGGTGGCTTAAATGGAGAGCGGCCACGGGAGTGCTATGCGACCGCAGCATTCCCTTAAAGTTGAAGGGAAAATTCTACAGGACTGCCATAAGACCAGTGTTGCTCTATGGTACAGAATGTTGGGCTTCTAAGAAAGAGCATATTAAAAAGATGGAGGTTACGGAAATGCGCATGTTAAGGTGGATGTGTGGAAACACTTTAAGAGATAGAATCAGAAATGAGGTTATTCGCAAGAAAGTAGGTGTGGCGGGCATTGTAGATAAATTAAGGGAAAATCGTCTGCGTTGGTTTGGACATGTAAGACGGAGACCCGAGGGTGCACCGGTGCGAAGAGTGGAAGAGTGGGACCATGGAGGGATTAAACGAGGAAGAGGGAGACCAAAGATGACTTGGTTGGAAGGAGTGAGGAAGGATATGAAGTGCATGGATTTACGTGAGGATGAAGTTTTGGATCGTAAGGGATGGAGGAGAAAGATTTATGTTGATGACTACACGGAATAATCAAATTTGGTTCATGTTAGCCGACCCCACTTTTGGGATTAAGGCTTTGATTGATTGATTGATTGATTGATTGACCGTTACTTTATACTCTATCCAATTCTATCTGGTCTTCCCACTTGGATTTATTTATTTAGGGAAAAAAAAATTATATAAAAGAAAAAATGCGTGATCCGTGTTCATAATTATTCTGTTTGTTTGTTTCAGGGCATAATTATATTTGTGTAAATTTCGGTCTATAATGTCATTTTTAGTTTATGTCATCCTTTATGCTGCCATAGACTGGTTTTTTTTTGAAGGACTCTATACATATTTGTATAAATGAAGATTATAGGATAAGTCATTACCCATCAACTATACTCTGATTTATTCATTTTCCATCTAGCCATATCATTTGTCTAAGTTGAGTACCTATGCTAGTAACACCCTCAGCAATTTTTCCTGAGTTTTTCCCCAAAAGTAATATAGGAGGTCTACTAAATTGTCATTCTGTTGACTTCTTAAAGTGTTTTTCATTGTGGTTGATTCCATCTTGTTAATTTGCAGGTTGTAAGTCAATAATGATGGATGGGTTAGGTTATCCGTCAATATATAAGAAGATACAAGGGAAGTCTAACTTCATGTCTCAGTTTGCACCCAGTTTGCACCAAAGGAACTGTAGAGCTCACAATTTTAGCAGTCCTTATGTAAATGGTTGCTTACAGAATCCCGTGTTGTACTCATACCAGGGTACTGGCCTGACAAACGTACCTCCACTATCCTCTCCTATTTTTGTGCCTGCAGTGGCTGAGAAAGCAGAGAAAAACTTCGTGGTTGATTTTCTTATGGGAGGGGTTTCTGCAGCCGTTTCTAAGACTGCAGCTGCACCCATTGAACGAATTAAGCTCTTGGTTCAGAATCAAGATGAGATGCTTAAAACTGGCCGATTGTCTGAACCATACAAGGGTATATCCGACTGTTTTGCAAGAACCATTAAAGATGAAGGCATGATCTCTCTTTGGAGAGGAAACACAGCTAATGTTATCAGATACTTTCCTACCCAGGTCAGTGGCTTCCTTTTTTTGGCTTGTGCCATAATGCAGAATATATATCTTCTTTGAGAGAGAGAAGCATAGGGGGTATTTGTTGAATGGATTAGCTAGTTTTTTTGACTTTTGAATTTTTGAAGTGGTCAAGCAGCCAAATTAATAGTGTTTGATTCTTATTTGGCTAAAAGCTCAGGCAATACTGATAAGCTAGCTTTACTAGCTTTTGTGGTTGGCTTTTGGCTTGTAACCCTCAATTTTAGGGATGTAGTACCTTTGAGCCCATTCCAAATATGGGTATGCTGTGCGATAAGGCTTGAAGCTTTGTGAGCTCATATTCCAGGGCTTGGCTTGAGCCTTTTAAGCCAATTGAGCCTAATGTAAAAATCTGAGGTCCAATGACTCCAATCTCAAATGGCTTTAGTAACATTTGGGTCAATTCTGCGTGACATCAAGGCTCAATCGAGTCCAAAAGTCACCTGCTAACTCTAAGGCCATGCCTGGATTCCATGTAATAATTAAGAGGATAATATTTAAGGGGGCTAAATTACTGAGGGAATAATACAGGGGGTAATATTTAATTTTTCATAGTTTGGCAACAATGCTGCTGCAATAATCATGAAAGAAGAAATCAAGAATAAGCAACAACTAGAAGAGGAGGAGAGAGAATCTAGAGTTGAGAATAGAAGAAGCTATAAGCAAAAATGGAGATGAAAAAGATGAATAGGAGAGAAGACCAGAGGAGGGAGATGGGGAGGAAGGCAGAGGAGGCACGTGAGAGTAGAAGTTGGGAAATTTTTTGGGGAGGAAAAAGTTACTCTAGGGGGGGGGGGGGGGGGGGGGACTGGGTAACAGTTACCCCATTTTGAGGGGAGTTATTTACCCTCTTTATTTGTTTCCCCAATAACCTTATAGGGTGTTTCTTTTTTACTTCAATATTTCCATCATCTACTGACTAATTCATCGATATGGATCAAATACTTTCAACCAACTTTTACCCCTGAAATGCTATAATTATGCAGCTATCTGGCTTTTTTGTTTGTTACTGCAGCAACATATTAACATGTATATTTCCTAGGAGCTAGCACACAAGAAATTCATAGTGCTTCATACATTATGTGACCCTCAAAAATTAAATTCCTTTCTTTAGTACTGTAATGGCCATAACATCAGGAGCTAAAAGCCTCAAACAAACTGTCCTTTTTGCATATTTTGCTTAATGACCAACTAGTCATTAGCAATAAAATTAGCATAGAATTACAATTTAGGACATCACTATGGTGGATATTTACATCAGCAAGACCAAAAATTAAAGAAGCAACAAATCCACTATAGACCCTTGTAGTCTGCCAAAAGTTGTCAAACTAAAGAAGGCAAAGATAGGTAGTAGAATACAATACTAACTGGTAAGGAATTCATCATTAAAGCGCATTAACTCAAGACCACCTAGATCAAGCATGTGATGGGGTTTAAGGTGTGTTTTAATATTTAATTGGTGCTGGACCAAATTATTGCTAGTAATTTAAGACAGCCTAGCTAATATGAAAAATGGTGTGAGTAATGTCCTTAAAGGTTATTTTGCATAGCTACAACCAATATCAAATTTTTCAAATGTCTTTGTAAATTTATAATTGTCCAATAGTACATAAAAGCAATCGATATAAATATTTGGTCAAACTAACTAGTAAAACAACCTACAAAAATAGCTAATTGCCGAACAAGGCCATAGTAGATAAATGAGTTAGATAAAAGAGTGGTGTTCAATTTTGTGGCTGTGCTAAATACACAAGTCTCTTAACTCTTCTTTTCCTAGAAAGACATATACGTTATAGACGTTCCAAATTCCATTGTGGAGTCCAATATAATGGGTTTGCTAAATACATGACTCTTTTAATTCTTCTTTGCCTATTTGTTTCTCATAATGTTTTGTGCTACTCCTGCTAATTGGTTATTGATGTGTTTGTCCAATAGGCCCTGAACTTTGCTTTCAAGGATTACTTTAAGAGGATGTTTAATTTCAAGAAAGACAAGGATGGATACTGGAAATGGTTTGCGGGAAACTTGGCATCTGGTGGCTTAGCTGGTGCTACATCACTTTTCTTTGTGTATTCTTTGGATTATGCTAGGACTCGGTTGGCTAATGATGCTAAGATTGCGAAGAAAGGCGGTGGTGATAGGCAATTCAATGGTATGATTGATGTTTATAAGAAAACACTCAAAACAGATGGTATAGCTGGGCTATACCGTGGTTTCACTATCTCGTGTGTTGGAATCATTGTTTACCGTGGATTATACTTTGGAATGTATGATTCACTTAAACCTGTGGTGTTGGTTGATGGACTACAGGTAATATACCTGTTTTTGACAAGTTATTTCTGCATGCTGTCAGTTTTTTATGCTTCAAAAATGCTTTGCGCATGCATGATTTTGTCTTAGTGGTTGCTCAAAGCTTAATACTCTTCCGGTTGTTTAACAATACTGGTAATGTTGATGCTTGCAGGATAGCTTTGTTGCCAGTTTTTTGCTGGGTTGGGGTATCACAATTGGTGCTGGCTTAGCTTCCTACCCTATAGACACTGTGCGTAGAAGAATGATGATGACCTCTGGAGAAGCAGTTAAATACAAGAGTTCTATTGATGCATTTCAACAGATCATGAAGAAGGAAGGCACAAAATCTCTCTTCAAGGGGGCTGGTGCCAACATTTTGCGTGCTGTTGCAGGTGCTGGTGTGCTTGCTGGTTATGACAAGCTACAGTTAGTTCTCCTAGGCAAGAAATATGGTTCTGGTGGCGGTTAAGTTCCTATGATGACGATCAATATTAAAAGAACACTGGTGTCTTCTGGGCATTATTTAAGCGTTTAATATTAGAATAATTTTGATAGAACCAACATATCCATTTATGCTTCCTTGTACTAGTGATTGTTTATCTTCACAGGACTGTCTTTCTGAATTTTGAAGTGTTGTCATTTATGCTCAAGTTCAGGTTTGCATTTTACGTTTGGATGTCTTGTGCCATGAATATGAAATAATTGAATAGACAATGTATTTTGTTGGAATTGTTAAATTTGGAGAGCTGCTGCCATAGCCGTTTTTAGTACCATTTGCTAATTTACTCGAGCTGCTCATCATAGGTGTTCTTTTTTGCCCCACTCCATTGTCTTTGTAATTCATGAATGGTTGGCAATCACAAGCTGCTTCTGATATTCAGCTAACAACAATTGGAGAAAACTGAGGACGGACGGATTGACAAGTTATAGGTGGTGGTAGGATATTATTGTAAACTAGATTAGTACTCGACTTTGTTTATGATAGGAATGATGTCCTTCGAACAAGTGTATTATTCCGGTAGAGGGTTTGGAATTATTAGAAAGTTAATTATTCAGTGAGGTTAAGTGATCGGATTGCCTAGGTGGGGGCGCTCTCGATCAGTAATATTAATGAGTAATTATTATTATAGCTTAATATTGACTGAACCCTTTGGGTCACACCAAGCAACAAACGATCTGACACGATGAATTTATTCGGAAGGAATCAATGAGTAGTTCGAGTGATTAATATTTAGACGTCGGAAATCGAACTTGGAGCGTTGAAATTGAGCGTCGTAAGTCGAGTCGAATTAATTAATGACGATATAGTAAAATCACTAATTAATCAACAATTTACCTAAAATACCCCTAGCATCGGAATGCCTCGAGCAAATCGAGTGCTAGGGGCAAAATGTGTTTAGACACATACCTAGCATGCACCAAGCCACACACATAACAGCTGCAACCCGCATGTGCGTGCGTGTCCTGTTACGCTTGTGTGCGGGGCAAGTGTGCTAGTGCCTTGTTGCTGGCGCGCCAAGCCCCGCAGCCAGCAAGCAACGTAGCTTGCTGGGATACGTGTGCTAGCATTGGCACAACTGTAGACCTCGGCCAGCAACCCGCACTTGTGTGTGTGGCTTCCTAGTCCGAGGTAGCAGCAGCGCACCCAAGCAGCCACGCTAGAGGCAGCAGCCCACACCCAAGCTGCCTTGGTGCCAAAGGGTGGGTGCCACGTTGCAGCAGGTGATTAGGGGTGTTTGAGTGTAGGTGGCCAGTTATGGGGAGTGCTTGGGGATCAAGTTTGGTCCCCCCCTTTCCCTTGTGGTCCTTACCTAACCCCTCCTCTAAGTGTGACACTTGTTGATTTTTTAGTTGTTGGTTATTTAATGTTATTTTTTATTTAAAAATAAAAAGAGAATATTGATTTTACCAACTCTCCCACATTAATGGGAGAGAAGATTTCACTCATGAGTTTCCCTATAAATACCCAACTTGGGGTATGGGAAAACTCACTTGAGTAAGAGTTAGAAAAGGCATCTCCATTGAAGAAAACTTTAAACTCATAGTTACTCGATTAGTTTGGTCGGGCTTGGCTAACCTCTAAGCAATGGACCTAGTCAGGGTTGTGTAGCGGGTGGATACCGTAGGAGGTTTTCGCCCGTTGTGAGACTTAATAAGCTTTCTCAAGTAAGAGCTCGGGGTACGAGTGAAACACGCGTCAAAGGTAATTTTGTCTTTCCTTTATTCTTGCTAATTATGTCTTTTGATTATATTAATTGTGAGTGTGATCTTGGCACGAGTTTTATTTTCTGCGATGAGTCGGACTCATCAAAACCCGGAGCCTTGCTCATTTATTCTTATAATTATAATTTTCAAGGTGTTTTTATGGCATTATGTTTCTGGTTTTATGTTGATAATTAGATTAGTAGCTTGGTTTTATTAATTTTAATCTCGTTTTAAAGCTGATTATGGTCTCGAACCCAGATTTTCGCCCAAAAATAGTGAATTTTGGGTGGAAAAGGCCTTCAGGAAATGTTTTAATCATTTTAGGACTGTGTTTTAGGCCAAAATCTGACCAGAAATGCCTTTCGAGAGATTTTTCATTTTAACGAAATTTTTTTAGTCTTTCAAACCTTGAATCTTAAATGGCATATTTATGGTGATTATGTATTTGGTTCTTTCCTTAATGTTTCTGCATTTTTGAACCTCTTTAAGCATAGTTACTTGGTAGTAATTATTGCTTGAAAGATTGGTTAAAATTTTCACATAATTGCAAAACCATTGCATTTAGTGTGAAAAATTTATTCTTTGAGCCTTCTAAGTACTAAAGATTCAATCTTTAATTGTTTTAAGTGGTTGGAACTTTGAGTTACTGAATTCCATGAATTTTTGGTTAAACTTTTGATTTAATCATGTATTAAGTTAATTAGAAACATAAAGTTTGAATCCTGTGATAGAAATTTCATTTATCTTTATATTGGAAGATATAATTTCTCAAGGATTCACAAGTTAAAGTTGGAATCTTTATTTGAATATTTTTGTTCATAATTCCAACTCTCCTTTATTTTGTCAAATATCATGATTAATTTAAGTTAATTAAATTAATAGTGAGTATTTCCCTTATTCATTTTGTTGCATCAAGTAGATCCAATTTTATTAAAGAATAAATTCTTGGAAATAATTTGTGTTTAGTGCACTTGGGTGAATTTATTTAAGTTAGACTTGTTATAATTTTCATTTTCCTCATTATAATAATTCTAAAATTAATTTAGAATTAATTATTTAAGTCACGCAAAACTTGGGTTAAAATCCCGAGGCTATGGCACGAATTGAAGATCGAGGCAAAAACCTCCCTTGGCTAGCCGGGCTGTATAGCAGCCCGCATGTGGCTGCCAAAGGGGTTGCCTCGTGTGTGTGCTGCATTGCATGGCTACTACTCGCTGCCAGTAAGCAAGCAGCAGCAGCAACATGCTGTGTTCGCATGGTTGGGCGTGGCATGGCTGGTGCGAGCGTGAGTGCTTGTGTGCGTTTGATGCTTGGTGTATGAAAAGGGTTTGGTGCGCGTTGAAATTGCTTGTGGAGTAATGTAGTGCAATGAGCTCCCGCGTCAAGGCCATCATGGGCCACGACTTGGTGTGTGAAAGTTCGCTGATGTGGTCGGTGTAATGTTGTAGACACCCATTTGTGTCTCCCCTAAACCAAACACAGTGATGAATACCTTTCGCGTCGAATCATAATCGAATGAAGTGAAAGTGTGAAAAGTCTAATGTTGCGGTTAGTTTTTATAAAAAATCTCTTTTTTTGTTTTCGAAAATTTACTCTATTTTATGAAAATAGCCAATCCAGTTTAGTTTGCTCCATAACAAGGGTTCAATAATAGTTTAGTTGGATAGGGCTCGAAAAGAGTTTTCCAACAATATATTATAAGCCCAATTTCGATGAATAATGAGGAAGTTATGACCAAATTACTAAACTGGGCCCGGTTTGATCTTTATTTGCGGCCCAATGATCTAGAGGAGGGCCTATTATGAATTGTCATTCCTAATGCAATTAGATTTGATTACAGTCTTCTAGAAGGTTCTTTTGAATCCTAATGGGATTAGAATTGATAATTAAGTTTTATGAGTTTTATTTGGAATAAAAGAAGTGTTTTGAATGAAATTACAATTTTACCCCTCGTACGGACTTTTACGATTTAATTTTATTAAAAAATAGACAACGTGTGGGAAAATCTCCTGCAGCGCCGAACGTCAAGCCGTCGCCTAGCGACAGACCCTGTCGCACGGCGACATGGGTTGTTGTGGCGACATCGACGTGTTTTATTCCTCTTCAAACTCTGATTCTTTGTTATCGTATACGGACTGTTTTCATTATCAATAGCGTCCTTCGACCTCCGTTTTTAATCAATCAATTCTCCATTAATTCTGACCAATTCTCATCAAAAAAATAACCCAGAATTCTCTAATTCTTCTCTCTCTCTCCAAGCTAAAGCTTATTCTTTTTCTCTATCTCCTTCTAAAACCAACCTTTTTACAAACAAAATTCCGCATTCACAAGATCTAGACACCTTGCTAAATTCAAATTTTTCTTCTCCCTAGACGTGAAAGGTTTGATATTTCTGAGGGTTTGGTCCCAAATCTTTAATTTAATTATTTAATTTAATTTTTTGATTTTATTATTTTCCTTAAAGTTACTAACATGTGTATTTTGTTATTAGAAAGAGATACAAGGCATCCAAGTAAGTACTTTAATTGTTTAATTGATATTATGATATAGAAATCATGTTTAGGTTGTTATTTTGATTCCTAGTATCATGTTAGGATGTTTTTTCTTAGTATGATGTTTAGGGTAAGAATAAGTTTCTTAGTTATATCAATTATGATTTCTATGATGCTTCTTATTTCTTTCTTATTATCATGTTAGTATCATGTTAGGGTTAAAGCTTTGATCTTTATTGTTTAGTGACATTCTAGGGTTTGTTTTTAATCTTGTTAGTATCATGCCTAGGATCTTGCTATTATTATGTTTTAACATGATTATTTTAATTATGATTATGATTATTATTATTTTTATGTTGCTTGATATATATTTATTGTTATTGCTTAATCACACCTTTTATGCATGTTTAAAGGGAATTGGTACTTGTAATCACGTTTAATAAGATAATTAATAATCTTGTTTAGGGTTAATTTGATTATAATTCAAGTGATCGCCCATAATAGATTTGTTTGTGCATTAATATTCAACAAACATAGATAAACACGTTTAGGGCTAAACCTATTGATTACATGTTAGTCAGAAATCGCACATGAATACGAGAAGAATAAAGTAGAGGCCTATTATTAAGGCAGGTTCTTTCTCTTTTAGATTGAATTTGTACCTTCATCCTCGAACTTCCAGTCTTGGTTCCAGACCTATTGGAGTTAACGATCTCATGGATCGTTAAGGGGTGTAAGCTTCACCCTGTGAACAGTTTACAAGTTCCTAAAACTTGTTGGCGACTCTTTTGCTCTAGCTTCCTTCCCTTTTGACGCTACCATGCTTAAGTGTATGATCACAGTGGGGTTCAAATTTGGGGTAATGGTTGAAATATTCCCTACAGCTTTTTGGCGACTCCACTAGGGAGGATTTCTATTTTAATTCCTGAAATTTATTTTGGCAATGATTTAGAATGAGTGGATGAGACTCGAAAAGTTCTAAGTATTTCATGTGCGTAATTTTGATTAACATTATTGTCATATGCATTAAAAAAAAAGGTTGTCATTGGAAATACCACCCGTAATGAGTAAAAAACATAGGATTTTTACACGTAGAAAATTTGAGGAATATCTTTCACAACTAGAATCGAAATAATATTGCGAAAACTGGAAAATTCTAAGAACATAGACAGTTGCCGAGGCATGTAAGAATTGGCGTTAAGAAAACAGAGCCTATCGCCGAAGATATGGCTCTGTCGCCGAGCGACAATTCTCTCGTCTAGTGACAGGTCTCATATCCCGGCGACAATCTCTGTTGGCTGGCGCTGCGTTCTTCCAATACCGAGCCAGAAATCTGCCTTCTTGTTTCGACCAGCTCTAGCACTGTTGGCTCGATTCTACTACCTGATTGAGTTTTTCTCACTTTTCAGAAACCCATATGTGTTCTACATATGGACATAGCCCTTTGGGAATTCATGCTCCATCTACATAATTGAACGATCTGAGCAACAAAGGGTACATCCGAGAATGTTGAATTCACGAAACCATGGAAGCGAGTTTAACTCGCGGGGTCCCTTCCACACGCGCCAACCCTTCTAAAGGTAAGGCTTATGTGCAGTGCATCAAGACTCATAACCATGGACCCTCTTTGACTAACCTATATCATGAACTTTAGAGAACTAGAGCCATGGTTAGGTTGCAAACTCATTGCATCATGTTGTGACTACTTGACAACTTGTGCATTATTTGTTGTGCATACTCTATGTGTTTTTCCTAACCGTTTGTTTGACTTGTGTTTAAGCCTAAATAAATTGATTAATGTTCAAAAGGAATTTGCCTAATTAGTTAATTAATTAATTTGAGTAATTAAAGTTTAATAAATTAATTAAAACTGACTTAGTACAACTTTAGGCCTGTCCCGTAGAGTAAAAATACTATAAGCAGTCCCAGATTAATATTCCAATAATGGTGCAAAAATTTGGGCTGCAGCGCCACACGCTACTGAGCAACGCCGTGCGACAACTCTGTCGTCTGGCGCTGCAGTGAGCGGTGACAGTCCTGTTGCTTTGACGACAGTTCAGACTTTTGCTCGAGTCATCACGACGAGTCTAATTAAACAATTTATTAATCAGTTTGGTTATTTTGTTAATGACAGTAACCTTATTTAGTCCTTAATTGAGTATAAACACTTAGTCTCATGGTCATACCCAAGTTTTAACATATCACCCACCCTCACTAGTCTTAGAACACTAATATGTATGTACACCATTACCATATCTTAGGTTCATGCATGAGTCATTTTCCGTCATTCGAGTAGGGGGTCCAATCTATTCCCATTCTCTTCTACATTATCTTCGATGTTGAATAGAGCTTGAGTTAAAATAAATAAAAAAAAAAAACTTAACCCTAATTTCCCTTTCCACGGTACTTGGTTAAGGAGAGAAGGGCGATTAATCAAGGACAACACCTTCGTTCAAGTTCAACTTTTTGATAAACCAGTTGGTCGGAAAAGAAAAGCTAAGAAGATAATGGCGAGCCAAGAAGAAGTCCATGAGCTCAAGAAGTAAATGGCTAGCGTTACTGAGGTGTTAAGGACCTTAACCATCCAAATCAATGGCCCTGTGAAACAACAACAAATGAAGTTTATGTAAGAAAGCTTGAGCAAAATATCCAATGACTATAGATTCCAGGGCATTAGCTCACAAGGGGTCTCATTGGACAAAGAGCTTCTTCCGCAGAAGTTCAATGCTAATGACATCCCTAAGTTCCAGCCAACAGATAATCCTTATTTCCACTTAAGGGCATTCGAGACCATAATGAACATTAAGGGGATTGATAGGAAAGCCTTTCATTCTTTGTTTTCTTTATCTCTTGAAACCGTTTGTCAACAATGGTTCTTTTCCCTTGACAAAGAGAAAACCTCTTCTTGGGATTCCATAACAAACGCCTTTGTAGATAGATATAGGTGCAAGACCAAGACGAAACAGACCACAGACAACTTGAGATGTTAAAACAAAAGGAAAACAAAGGTTTCACTTCTTTATTCAACAAATGGAGGGAAACTTCTGCTAATATGTTAAAGTTCCTACCGAAAAAGAGTCTGTAAGGAAGTTCATCAAGAACCTTCAAGAAAAATATGCAAAGCACCTAAAATACCAACACAACTTGAATACTTTCAAGGTTGTGTATAACATAGGCATTGACATTGAAGATGACCTTCTGAAGGATAATAGTGTGAGAGGAAAGAAGAACGACCATCCTTCTTCTTCCTCTCCTTTTAACAAAGTACATGCTACGAAAACCTCTAAACCATGAATCCAAAGGTCGAAAAGAGTGTTCACTCCACTTGGTATGAGTTATGAAACAGCTTTCGAAAAGCTACATCACAAAGTACTAGTCATGCCCATAAGACCTATCAAAGACCCAGTTCCAGAAGCTAGGCCACCTAAGTGGGATCCTAATAAACACTGCAAGTATCACCAAGGAAAGGGTCAAGACACTAAGGAGTGTTGGAAACTCAAAGAAGCTATTCAAGACCTGATCGATTACAATAAAACTTCTGAGATTCTAGCCATCGCAGAAGATCAAACATCCTTCGATCCTTCACTCCTTATCACACCTGTAGGTGAGCCCATGATTGAGATAGCTTATATAACATCTATTGATGAAGTGGCTATGATTGAGGAGCATGAAAGAATTTTCTTAGATAATACTGGGGAAAATTTGTCAAGCCTAAAAGAAGACATTCGAAAACTACAAGATGTCATTGCCATGCTCATATGGTAGAAGGACTAGCAAATCGAATGAAGGTTTTCGAACAAAATTCTCACCAAGGATTTAATGAAAAACTCAATGCTCCTAAGCCACGAGCAAAATGGACCATTGAAGAATACACACCAATAGAAATGACTTATGATGAAGCTTTTGACTATCTTCATGATTAAGGTCTCATTAATCCCGTTGGCCCCAGTCAAGACCCACCACCTGAGAAATGATGTCCCAATTGGATCCAAACTCTTATTGCAAATATCATAGAGACCATGGTCACACCACCGAAAAGTGTTTTACTCTCAAGGATTGCATTCAAGACCTCATCGATTCAAATAACCTTAACATTCCTCTTAGCAACGGGAAGGCCAAGAATAGTAACAATAATAATAGTGGCTGGAAAGGAAAGAAGAACGACAATTCTTCTTCTTCCAAACTACTTACTCGAACAACGTTAACTTGGATGAGGTCCTTGCCATGAACAAACGAGAGAAAAAGAAAACCTTTACACCTATTGGCATAAGTTATGACACAGCATTCGACCGCCTTCATGCTAAGGTCTCATAACTCCCATTGGACCTATTCAGGATCCCGCACCTAAGAAGATGTTACCTAGTTGAAATCCAGATGAACACTGCAAGTACCATCAAGGTAGGGGTCATACTACTGAGAGTTGTTGGAAGCTAAAAGAGATCATCCAATATCTAATTGACAATAATAAGCTTTCCATACCTCTAAACGGAAAGAAGTCTGAGTGATGATAAACCATGAGACATGAGGCGAGCTTCAACGACAAGATTTTGTGATCTCTTTTTTCTTTTCTTTTTTTTTTTCACTTTTTCCATTCCCCAAATAAGTCTAGCGATAGGCACCTTTTTATTTTTCCTTAGATTCTTATGTTTCTTTTCTACCTTTAATCAAATGAGCATTTATTTCCTTGCATATGATCATAGCATTTCAAAAAAAAAAAAAAAAAAAAAAAAAATTGTTGTCGAACTAAGCACAAGGTATACCAATGATTTGAGGCACCCCTTGTAGCCACATCATATTACCTCTCACCCTTCAAATAAACAATCCTTTCTTGATAAACCACTTTGAGCCTCGTCTAACGATAAACCTTTTCTCTCTTCGACCCACATCTACCTAACCTTGGGATGGGATGGTGAGTAATTTATGCAATTTTCAAAGAACAAAAGCTTGAGTGAATCAAAAGATTAAAAATAAAAAAAGAAATACAAGTGTACAAAAGGGCAAGTGTTCCAATGTCTTTGATATGAACACGTCTCAGATTGCGTTTCTTATCGAGTGCTCGATACCGTGCCTGAGAAACATGAATGCCAAGCGAGTGATAGACCGCATGATAGGGATTGCCCACACTTATAAAAAAAAATGAAAAAGCAAAAAAAAAGAGAGCAAAAAAAAAAAATCCATATCAAACTAAGCACAAGGTATACTAGTTGTTTGGGGTAATAATTGTACCCTGACACGTGGTCCAGTCAGAATGTGACACGTGTCACCTTAGGGTTAGTCCAAATAGGAACAATCCCTGTTTAACACGTGTCATCCCAAAGAAATGGGAAAAAAGGCGGCTTTCATGCCCAAATCCCGAGAAAGCCGCAATGCGGCGCAACCCACCAATGATTAGGGCATGATGACCTAATTAGGGGCACAATTCCCTAGGACCCTATAAATAGGGAGATTTCCTCCATTTGGGGGACACGTTTTACCATTTATTACACAGTTTACTCTTAATTAGAGGCATCTTGAGCTTAGAATCCGAGCAGATCCCCACCTAAATTTCCACACCTTTTTACTCCTATTCATGTTACTAACTTGATCGTCAGAGGTGGAGTTCCAACCACCTGGGGTCTCCGTTGTTTTGCAGGTACAACTCACGCGTGGACTAGACTTTGTGACGTAACTTTCCCAAGGGACAAAAACACCCAAAACATTTGGCGTCGTCTGTGAGGAGAGTACCTCAAAGATGGTTCAAGAGTCTGTACCCCCTCCTGATCCAAACAATCCTCAATCTATTACCCGACCGAGTAATACAATCATTTCTCAACCAGTTAATTAACCGGGTAGTTCAAGCGTGCCTCCACCGGTACGTCAGCCGGAGGTCTTCATTGACCATGATGACGATGATGACGTGGAGACGTATGTGGCCAAAGACGACTCATTCATCTCCAAATACACCCGTTCCAGAGATCAGCTGCAATGTGAAGAAAACCAGGCGGGTCGAGCCCGACCCATTGGGAGGCCATAAGGGGAAGCCCGGAAGGCCAGAGGATCAGCTCCAGTCACCCGGGATGAGCTCATGACTTTCATGAACTCCTTCAAGGGTGCGATCAAGGAGATGATCAACAAAAACAAGGCCAGCTCCAGCAAGGGTCAGCCGGTCAAGGACAGGAAGCCTACTCCTCATCCCAAGGAGAAGGAGAAGGCAGCCGCAAAACTTGACTGGACCAAGATCCTTATGCCTAAGGGTCCTTAGAGGCACACCCAACAAGAATAGCCGGGGGCCACTAGAATGATTGTTTCTGATGCTCGACAGATCATTGAGCGAAGAAGACACCAGCAGCTGTCTAAGTTAGCCTCCACCTCGCACTTTCAAGACAGCTTCAAACAAACTTCTGTGCAAAACTCACTCTCCATGCATGAGAGTGGGACAGGCGGCAATTATGTCAACATCAATCCTCAAATGATGATAGGATCTGTCCCGTTTTCACCGCAGGCGCAATACGGACAATATGGTTTTCCATATATGCAGACGTTTCCTTTTGGGGGACAGGCGGCATTTAACAGTGTCCATCCCTTGGACTGGCAGCTTTGACTGCTCAAACTTGGTGAACAACCCTGTGCGTTCACCAGCCAAGGTTAAGAATGTGTTGATAGGGTCTTACGATGGTACCTCCAACCTAGAAGACCACTTGATGGTGTACACCAACCTCATGTGTTTACAGGGGTGGGACGATGCCACTTGGTGTGGATGCTTCCCGGCTACATTGAAGGGTATTGCTCAACAATGGTTCAGTAACTTGCTAGCCGTATCTATTGATTGCTTCAGGAAGCTAGCATTCTTGTATTCCACAAACTTTTCAATGAACATCCCTGCTAAGAAAACGAGCCTTGATTTGTGCATTGTTAAGCAGGGTGAGAGAGAAAGGCTACGCTCATATGTCAGGCGGTTCAACCTGGTCAGAATCCAGATCTAGGGGCTGTCTAACGAGGTAGCATTCACAAACTTCTTCAAGGGTCTGAGAGACGGGTCAAACTTTAAGTTTGACCTCTTCAGAAAAGGGGCATTTACGCTGCAGGCGACCTTGAGGGAGGCGGAATGCTATATTCAAGCTACCGACCTCTGCACGCCTGACAGCCAATCAGACTCCAAGAAGTATAATAAACAAAAAGAAAGCCAGTTTGCTCAGTCGGCGAAAAAGAAAGAAGAGAGCAAAAAGAGAAAATAAGTCTGGGCGGTTAGTGACTCTAACCAGCCGTCTCAGAAGAAGAAAAAAGAGTTTAAACTTTACGTCCCCAGGTACGAGTTTAACAAGGAATCTAACTCCATCCTCATGGAGATAAAGGACCGGCCGACCATCGAGAAGTCGAATCCAATGAAGAGTTTTGTCCAGTTACGGAACAAGAACAAATTTTGTCAGTACTGTAGGGAATATTTCAAGCATTACCCATAGCTTGAACCCCACTCTGATCATACACTTAAGTACGGTGGCGTCCAAAAGGAAGGAATCTAGAGCAAAAGAGTCGCCAACAAGTTTTAGGAACTTGTAAACCGTTCACGAGGTGAAGATTACACCCCTTAACGATCCTAGAGATCGTCAACTCCAATAGGTCATGAACCATGACTGGTAGTTCGGGGATGAAGGTACAAATTCAACCTAAAAGAGATTGAACCTGCCCTAATAATAGGCCTCTACTTTATTTTGATCGTATTCATGTGCACTTTCTGACTAACATGCAATCAATAGGTTTAACCCTAAACCTGTTTATCTATGTTGGTTGAATATTAATGCACAAATAAAACTATTATTGGCAATCACTTGAATTATAATCAATTAACCCTAAACAGGATTATTAATTATCTTATTAAGCGTGATTACAAGTACAAATTCCCTTTAAACATGCATAAAAGGCGTGATCAAGCAATAACAATAAATATATAATCAAGCAACATAATAATCATAACAAAAATAATAATCATTATAATAAATATGTTAAAGCATAATAATAGTAAGATCCTAGGCATGATACTAACAAGATTAATAACAATCCCTAGCATGTCACTAAACAATAAAAATCATATATATAGCCCTAACATGATACTAACAAATATAAACATTTGGAAGAACATAGGAAGCATCATACTTTTAATCATACTTACTATTAAAGTTACCCTAGACATGATACTAGGAATTAAAATAACAATCTAAGCATGATCTCTATATTATAATAACAATGTAAACAATTAAAGTACTTACATGGATGCCTCGTACCTCTTTCTTTCACGTCTAGGGCAAAGGCAACTTCGAATATGGCTAGGTGTATCTAAGTCTTGCGAATGCGGAATTTTGTATTCGAGAAAAGGCTAGTTTAGAAAAGAGAGAGAGAGAGAGAGAGAGAGAGAGAGAGAGAGAGAGAGAGAGAGAGAGAGAGTAATCAAGAACATCTTGATGAGAGTTGGTTGATAAAAACGGAGTTTTTAGGAAACTATTTATAGAGAAAATCAGCCAAAAAGATAAAAAATCAAAACAGAGTTGTGACGCGTAAAACGAGGTTAGCGCCAGACGCCAAGCTTAGCGTCAGGCGCTAATGCTGGCGTTTGGCGCTAACTTAATTATTGACACGTTTTCTTAAAATCAGATAGAAATTGCCGTACAGGAGGATAAAATCGTATTATCCTCAAAAACATTCTTTTATTCTAATTAAAACCGTAAAAGTCAACAAAAGTCAATTTATCAATGCTAATTGAATTAGGAATGAAAAGAACCTTCTAGAAGAATCTAGAAGACCAAAACCATTCCTAATTGCATTAGGAATGATAAATCCATATTAGGCCCTCCTCTAGATCATTGGGCCGCATATAAGGCTCAAACCAGGCCCAGTTCAGTAATTTGGCCATAACTTCCTCAATATTTGTCGGAATTGGGCTTATAATATATCGTTGGAAAGCTTTTTTCAAACCCTATCCAACTACACTACTATTGGACCCATATCATAGACCAACCAAAATGGATTGACTGTTTTCTTAAAATAGGTTTTCAAAAACAGAGAGAAGAGAAAAGAAATTAAAACTATCCGCAACACTAAACTTTTCACACTTTCACTTCATTCGATTATAATTTGACGTGAAAGGTACTCATCACTGGGTTTGATTTTGGGGAGACACAAATGGGTGTCTACAGAAGCCCCCACTTTGACTGAGTTTGGAGAAACACATGTTTCGAAAACAAAAGTCAAAGTATCGATAGGGACGGAGAATGATTCAGAACGTTCTGCGATCCTAAATCATTCTTGTAACGCCGATACCTGCGAACTAGCATTATTTAAACAGATAAAAGAGTTAAGAAACGCGTATCTTGCACCGTTGAGCACACGTCTCTAAAGTAACCGATTTGCTGTTGTATTTGCTATTTTGACGACGTCCTGCAAACTAGAGAATGTCATCCTACTTGAAAACCGCTACGCTTGTAACTGCCTCTAATTTCCGCTTTGATAATATTCCACAAGCCAGGGAACACTATCTGTAGGGAATAAATTTCAAGCGTTAAACCCCTAGCTTGAACCCCACTATGATCATACACTAAAGTGCGGTGGCGTCCAAAAGGGAAGAAGATAGAGAAAAAGAGTCGCCAACAAGTTTTAGGAACTTTTAAACTGTTCGCAGGGTGAAGGTTACACCCCTTAACGATCCAAGAGATCGTCAACTCCATAAGGTCTTGAACCAAATAAGGGTTCAGGGATGAAGGTACAAATCCAACCTAAAAGAGATTGAACCTGCTCTAATAATAGGCCTCTACTTTATTCTGATCGTATTCATGTGCGCTTTCTGATTAACATGCAATCAATAGGATTAACCCTAAACCTGTTTATCTATGTTGGTTAAATATAATGCACAAATAAACTATTATTGGCGATCACTTGAATTATAATCACAATAAACCTAAACAAGATTATTAATTATCTTATTAAGTGTGATTACAAGTACCAATTCCTTTTAACATGCATAAAAGGCGTGATCAAGCAATAACAATAAATATCAAGCAACATAATAAATATAATCTTGAATAATAATTATAATAATATCATCATAGATAAAATAATAATCATCAAAATAATAATAATCATGTTCATAATCATCATAAATTATAACAATTATAATCATAATCATGTTCATGTTAATATTAAAGCATAATAATAATAGCAAGATCCTAGGCATGATACCAACAAGATTAATAACAAACCCTAGCATGTCACTAAGCAATAAAAATCAAATCTTTAACCCTAACATGATACTAACATGAATAAATATTAGGAAGAACATAGGAAGCATCGTAACAATTATATTTAATATTAAAATTACCATAGACATGATAATAGGAATATCATAATAACAATGTAAACATGATTTCTACATCATAACATCAATAAAAACCATTAAAATACTTACTTTGATGCCTCGTACCTCTTTCTAATAACAAAATACACACGTTAATAACTTCAAGGAAAATAATAAACAAACAATTAAATTAAAGGAAAATTTGTCAAAAATAAGCCAACCTTTGCTTGATTTGCTCAAAATAAGCCAAATTTTCGATTAACTCATAGTAAGTCAACTTTTAAGGGTACTTTATTTTAATAGGTCATATGACCTACAACCTACCAAACAGGTGATTTTTATAGTTAAAAATAATTTACTTTGATTAAGTGTTTAACTATAATTATATTTAAAAAACAATTTTTTAAAAATTAGGAAAAAAAAAGAAAAAAAAAAGCCCAGCCATCCCCTCCCCCACTCATTGCTAGCCCCCCTCCCCTCCCCTGCTAGCAGCCAACAGCCGGCGGCCACAGATCACCATAGGCGCCGACAACCTACCTCGCCTTCTCGCATCAGCTCACGTACAACAGATCACCCATTCTCACGGCCGACTAACACCTCTTTCCTCCAGTGTCGGCGACCACCCGCTCCCTTTCTCCATTCCCGCTTCCCCCACCACCTAAACTCCGACACCAAGTCGCCAACAACACAATCAACCAACACCCACACGCACCACTAATTAAGCCACCTCACACACAAAATCACACACCATTACCAACAGATTGCTACACCAAATGAACAGCCGCGCTTTCCGCATCTTCACCACAACAACCGCACTTAGAAACAACGGCCACCAATCAACTTCATAGCAACCCCAAAGTAGAACAAAACAGAGAATCAAAATGGTTCGGGCGAACCGAAATCGTGTCCAGTTGAACCAAGCAATTCCAAATTCACCAAATTCAAGCAAACCATTTTGCGATTAAACTTTGCCTTTTTTAATGAAGCTCAACGGTCACGAATTGAAATCACGATTCTGGGAAAGAGGGGAGGGGTGGTGGTGAGGGAAGCGGGAACGGGGAAAGGGAGCGGGTGGTCGCCGGCACTAGATGAAAGAGGTGTTAGTCGGCCATTGACCGTGGGTGGGAGGAGGAGGTGGCTGAGCTTTTGTTTTAGTTTTTGAGTTTATTTAATTTATTTGATATAATTATTAATTGTTAATTTTTTTACAAAAGTTTAATAATTAAACAAAAAATAAAGCTTGATTAATTTTTTTAAAAAGGACCAACCACATAAGGACATGTGTTAGACTTTACCTCTATAACCGGTTACCTTATAGTCTAACAGGTTTTGACTTATTTTGAAAAATATTTCATAAAAGTCGACTTATTTTGAGTTAATCGAAAGGTTGGCTTATTTTGAGTTATCCACGTAAAGGTTGACTTATTTTTGACAAATTTTCATAAATTAAATAATTGAAATAGAGATTTGGGACCAAACCCTCAGAATTTAAACCTTTCACGTCTAGGGCGAAGGCAACTTCGAATATGGCTAGGTGTTTCTAGTTCTTGCGAATGCGGAATTTTGTATGCAAAAGATTAGTTTAGAAAAGAGAAAGATGGATAGAGGATGAATGAATTAAGAGAGAATTAAAGAATTAATGATTGCGAATGAAAACTGATTGTAGGTGAATATTCGTGAGAATTGGTGAATCAAAACGGAGTTTTTAATACGTTATTTATAGAGAAATCAGCCAAAAGATAAAATATCAAAACAGATTACTTGGCGCACGCAAAACGAGGTTGGCGCACGCAAAATAGAGCTGGCGCCAACACCAGGCTATTGGCACCAGGCGCCAATGGCTAACACCAGGCGCCAATGCCCGGATTCAGGTGCCAGGCCTGTTTTTGACGCGTTTTTGTTTTTATCATATCTTTTGATCCGGAAGTTCAAATAAGGAATATAATATGTCGTTGGAAAGCTCTTAAAGTCTACTTTTCAACCCAATTAGAATCAGATTAAAATATTTTTTAGATAAAAATATATGGCCAAAATAGTGGCAGGGTGTCAGTTTTGGATAGAGTTTCATGTCTCATTCATATCTTTTTCGTTATAATTTGGATTTAATATTATAATATATTATTGGAAATATAATTTCAAGATCTATCCAACCATATAAAATTTGGTTAAATATTATGAAGCACGAAAATAAAATCTGAATATATTCTACTTTGTACAAAACAAGGATTCTTAAAAGAAGTTGTTTTATTCAATTTCAAACTCTTTAAAACATAATTATCTGTCCTAATTCCATTAGGATTTAAAAGAACCTTCTATAGTTTTCTAAAAGACTATAATCAATCCTAATAGCTTTAGGAATGATAATTAATAATAGGTCCTCCTCTAGATCATTGGGTCGCATATAAAAACCAAATCGGGCCCTGTTTAGTATTTTGGCCATAACTTCCTCGATATTCATCGGAATTGGGCTTATAATATATCGTTGGAAAGGTCTTTTCAAACTCAATCCAACTACACTACTATTGCACCCATATTATGGACCAACCAAACTGGATTGACTGTTTTCTTGAAATAAGTTTTCAAAAACAGAGAGAAGAGAAAAGAATTAAAACTATCCGCAACACTAAAATTTTCACACTTTCACTTCATTCGATTATGATTCGACGTGAAAGGTACTCATCACTGGGTTTGATTTTGGGGAGACACAAATGGGTGTCTACAGAAGCCCCCACTTTGACTGAGTTTGGAGAAACGCGAGTTTCAAAAACAAAAGTCAAACTATCGATAGGAACGGAGAATGATTTAGAACGTTCTGCGATCCTAAATCACTCTTGTAATGCCGATATTTGCAAAACTAGCGTTAGTTAAACAGATAAAAGAGTTAAGAAACGAGTATCTTGCACCGTCGAGCACACGTCTCTGAAAGTAATCGATTGCTACTGTATCCTTGTTTTGATGACCTCCTACAAGCTAGAGAATGCCATCCCGTTGAAAACCGCTACGCCCGTAACTGCTTCCAATATTGAAGATTTCTTTGCCTGAAATGATCCTCCTCCGCTATGATAGTATTCCACGTCCAAGAGAATACTATCGAAGATTGCTTCTCTTAAAACAATCTTCATGCGTATTGATAATATTCCACGTCCAAGGGAATACTATCAAAGATTGCTTCTCTTGAAACAACCCTGAGTTGTTTGTGACAACTCTGCATAATCTAGGAAGGGCCACCTTGCTGTTTCGATGTTCACTCGTCTCTGAACAAAGAGCTTCTTTTATATATATTCACACGTTTCTGAACAAAGAGCTTCTTTTATATATATTCACACGTTTCTGAACAAAGAGCTTCTTTTTGATATGACTCCAATTTCCGCTATGATAGTCTTAAAAAAGATCACTGCTTTTTAATCCTTAATGCTGCCATGCCACTACGTCGGCGCTTTGCTGCTTGTGAACCAGTATTTCGATGCTTTTGCTGTGATGACAATCCTCTTTTCTTTGGGAATAGTTGCCAACACAACTCTTGTATGATGTATGACAATCCGATTTAGGGAAAGTTGTCAATGCTTCGTAATAATCCATCCTTGGAAATGTTGCCACGATGAAGCGACAATCCGTATCTCGGAAAATTCGCCAAAATCTAATTTTTGGGAAAAGTAGCCAATGATTCGTAACAATCCTTCATAAGAACTTTGCTACGATCGACAATCCACATCTTGGAATATAACTCTTGAAAGCAATCCACCTTGGAAATTTGCCAACGCTATGCGACAATCCTTTTAGGAAATTATTGCCACAATTGACAATCCGAGTCTTGGAACATTTGCAAAAAAAGAGTCTACCGACAATCCACTTCGGGAAAATTTGCCACTTATTGAAATGAAAGACAATCCACGTTGAGGAACCTTTGCCGAAATTTATGACGAGTAGAGACCTACGACAATCCTTTTGGAAATTTTGCCATAGGGAACTGGGTGTATGACAATCCAATCTCGGAAAACTTGCCAGCGATCTATGAATGTATGACAATCCAAACTTGGAAAAACTTGCTAAACAAAGAAGGAGCACGACAATCCACGCTTGGAAACTTTGCCAGAGATGACAATCCAATCTTGGAAAAATTGTCGTTAAAGAAGATGCACGACAATCCATTTTTGGAAATATTGTCAGTTGGGGATGACAATCGATCCAATTTTTGGAAAAATTTGTCGTTTTAAGAAGAACGCGCGATAATCCATATTTGGAAATATTGTCGTTTAAGTGCTTGCTTTTAAACCGATTGTAATGAGCCAGTGTTTTAGGCGCTTAAGCTAAGTGAGACAATTTTTTTGTCAGGTCAATCACTTACTACGATTGTAATCAAACTGACTACTTAATCATGTCAAAATTGCTTATAGGGGCTAACTAGCGTACCAAGGAACCCGAAATTGCTGCTTGAGGTCGAAATCACCTTTCTGAGAGGCTTCGAACTCTGTCGTTGCTGAGATATCTTTGGCGCCAGGAATCGGAGTAGGGTCTTCCCTATTATGCTGCACCTGTATTTATTTTTGGCTATAGAACTTTGCCAATCTTTTTATCCATCTTAGGGTTGACCTAAGGTTTAACGTCGATTGACTCATTGACTTGACACGACTCAAGGTATAAACTTGACTCGATATGATTGATTGACTCGACTCAAACTGTTTGACACATGTATTAGACTCAAATCAAGGTGATGTAACACGACATGACTCAATGTGTAAATGACTTGTGTGTGCATCGTAATGTGATCGTGCGACTCGAAAATGCAAAAAAGCGAAAAATTTCCGTCATTTTCGTGGAGGGTACCGACTTTCTCCAGAAAAAGAAAGACGCGAAAAAGAATCGAAAGTTTGAAGATGCATGTTGAATGAGCTTAGTCAAATGTTGTTTGATACTATCTCTCAAGGTTCAAGGATTAATCCATCCTAGGCAATCTCAATGGTTGACTAAAAGTAGTTGGGTAACTTAGGCACGGAGGCTAAGCACTTCATATTTCGTGATGCAATGACAATTATGAGTGATGAGTGATGTGGACAAGGCATACTTCAACGTTATGTTAAGATTCCATGACAAAGGCTTCCTAAGGGAAGGTATATTTGGTCATGTATCTGTGATGTGTGAGAAAGTGATTCTAAAGCTAGGCCACAAGAGCTAAGTGTGTGGGAAGATGTTATTTGTTAAAAGAGTCAAATGGTGGTGACTCTTAGGCTAAGTAAGCTAATGATGTAGGGATCAAGCCCCTGAGTCTAGCTCTAAATGAATAGGGATGAGCACAGGGGATCCCTTGATATGATCATGGTGTAAGTGTGTGAATGTGAATATGAATGAATTTTCATTACGGCCGCACCTCGATGTGAGGTTGCCTACGTATCCGTTAGGAATCAGGCCGAACGTAGCTCTAGCCGAACCTCGCACAAGTATGTATACCTCAAAAAGGTCTTTTTAAGGGTTGTAACATGGTTTGGCTAAAGGTTTAAGAAGAAGGGGATAAAGGCTCAAGACCCTAGATAAGCCCCCAAGGTGCGCAACCTTGCTTCTGAATCTTTGTATTTTCATGCTTAAGTTTCTACTCTTTTTTTGCTCTCTTTTTTTTTGCTTTAGCATTTATTTTATTTTTGCAAGTGTGGGCAATCCCGATCATGCGGTCTATCACTCACTTGGCATTCATGTTTCTCAGATATGGTACCGAGCACTCGATAAGAGACGCAATCTGAGACGTGTTCATATCGAAGACATTTTCATATCAAAGACATTGGAACACTTGCCCTTTTATACACTTTTATTTATTTTTTGCTTTTGCTTATTTTTTCTATTTTAATTTTTTGAATCACTCAAGCCCTTTTTTAGAATTGCATAAGTTGCACACCATCCCATCCTAAGGTTAGGTAGATGTAGGTTGAAAAAAGAAAGGTCTATCGTTAGACGAGGATCAAAGTGGTTTATGAAGAAAGGATTGTAAATTTGAAAGGTGAAAGGAGATATGATGTGGCTACAAGGGGTGCCTCAAATCATTGGTATACCTTGTGCTTTATTCGACATGGATTTATTTATTTATTAATTATTTATTTATTTATTATTTATTATTTTTTTTCAATGCAATAAAATGAAATGATCATATATAAGGAAATAAATGCTCATTTTATTAAAGGAAAATAAATAATGATCCTACAAAATAAATCTAAGGAGAATAAAAAGGGTGCCTATGCTAGACTTATTGGGGAAAGGGTAAATAAAAAAGAAATAGAAAAAAGAGGTCGCGAAATCTTGTCGTTAAAGCTCGCCTCTTGTCTTGTGTTGTTTGCTCCGACATCATCCAGTCTTCTCGCTAGCTAGAGGCAATGGGATCTTATTTGCCTCTATGAGATCTTGAATGAGGTTTTGAAGCCTGTAGCATTCATCAGTAGTATGACCGCGTCCTCGATGGTACTTGCAATAGGAGTTTGAATTCCATCTCGAAGATCGATTTTCTGGTGTTGGATCCTCGGTAGGGCCAATAGGTTTGATTAATCCTCGATCATAGAGACGATCGAAAGCAGCATCGTAGGTCATTCCAATGGGTGTGAACTCTCGCCTAGGTTTCCTTTTAGATCCTTGATTGTCCATGGCTAAGACACCATTATGGTCAAAGGTACTAACATTTTTACTAGAGTGGGTGTTTTCGGAAGAAGAAGGATTGTCGTTCTTCTTTCCTTTCCAGCCACCGTGGTTACTATTGTTAGTAGCTTTTTGCTTTGCGAGGTCATCTTCGATTTCAATTCCGATGTCATAAACGGCCTTGAAAGTATTCAAATTGTGTTGGTATTTTAAATGCTTCGAATACTTCTCTTGGAGATTCTTGATAAACATCCTCACGGATTCTTTTTCAGTGGGGACCTCAATCAACTTAGCGGAAGTTTCCCTCCACTTATTAAAGAAAGAAGTAAAACCTTCATTCTCTTTTTGTCTTAGCATCTCAAGTTGGCTATGATCGGTTTCAACTTGAATATTGAAATTGTACCTATCAACGAAAGCATTAACTATCGATTCCCAGGTAGAGGTTTTCTCTTTGTCAAGGGAGAAGTACCATTGTTGGCAAATGGTTTCAAGAGATAGTGGGAACAGAGAGGGGAAAACCTTCTTATCGATACCCTTAATGTTCATTATAGTTTCGAAAGCTCTTAGATGGAAGTAAGGGTTATCTGTTGCCTTGAATTTAGGGATTTCAGTGGCGTTGAACTTATGTGGAAGAAGTTCCTTGTCCAGCGAGACCCCTTGTGAACTCATGCCCTGAAATTTATAGTCACTAGATAGCTTGCTCAAACTTTCTTGCATGAGGTTCATTTGTTGTTGCTTCACGGGATCATCGACCTTGAGGGTGAGGAGCTTTAGTGTTTCAGTCATGGTAAATAGTTGGTTCCTAAGCTCATTGACTTACTCTTGAGTTGCCATTATCTTTTTAGCCTTCCTCTTTTGACGAATCGGTTTATCAAAAATCGAGACCTGAATAAAGAGGTTATCCTTGATTAATCGTCCTTCTCTCCCCGACCAATTACTGTGGAAAAGGAATTTGGGGATATTCATTGTTAATTATTTAACTCAAACTCTATTCAACATGAAATGGATGGAGGAGGTGAAGAAAGATGGAAGAATGTAAAGAAAAATGATGGCGATAAAGGGATATGAAAAATTAGGAATAGAATGTACCCCCCAACCCAAATGACGGAAAAGACCGACTCATGCATGAACCTAAGACATGGTCATGGTGTGAAAAGAGTATGTACAAAGTGTGTGCTAATACTAGTGAGTGTATGTGACATGTTAAGACTTGTGTCATGACCATGTGGCTAGACTACGTGACTAGACTCAAGCAAAGACTAAATCAAGACCTCGCGTATATGCATTAAACTGGACAGACTATTGTATTTTAGTCATAACTTTTGATCTGCGACTTTGATTGGGATGAAACTAACGCCAAAATAAAGAAAAAACACGGGGCTACAGATCCATAGGTTGTACAACTCGTAACTCTTCCTAGAACTCCGGATATGACCAAAACAAGTTGACACTTGTGCAGTATACGGGAATAAAAATCCGGGTTGATTTAAAGGGTTTATGACTCGATTTTAAGTTTATTTTTTTTATCTCAAATAAATTAATTAATTAAACAAAGTCCTTTAGTCATTAATTAGTTTATTAAGACTTATTTAAAAACACAAGTCAAACCAAACGATTAATTTAGTCACATAATAAGTATGCACAAGTAGGAGATGCACAAGTAGTCAAGTAGTCACAACATGATGCAATGAGTTTGCAACCTAACCATGGCTCTAGTTCTCTAAAGTTCGGAATATGGTTTATTCAATAGAGGGTCCATGGTTAATTGTCCGGATGCACCGCGCGGAAGCCTAACCGTGAAGGGTTGGCGCGAGTGGATGGGACACCGCGAGTTTAGAAAAAGCTCGCTTCCATGGTTTGGTGAATTCAACGTTCTTGGATGTACCCTTTGTTGCACGGAGCGTTCAATCGGGTAGATGGAGCATGAATTCCCAGAGGGTTATGTCCATATGTAAAACACCTATGGGTTTCAGAAAAGTGAGAAAAAATTCAATCAGGAAGTAGGATCGAGCAAACAATGCGAAAAACCGGTCGAAATTAGAACGCATATTTCTGGCTCGGTATTGGGGGAAATTGGCGCCAGCAATCAGAGACTGGCGCTAGCTTTTAACTGTAGCGCCTGGCGCCAATACTGGCGTCTGGCGCTACGGCTAAAATGGTGGCGCCAAGCTCTGGCCCCTGGCGCTACTTCCCACATGCCTCAGCAGCTTTCTGTGCTCGATAAAATTTTCCAATTTCACGCGGTATTATTTCGGACCTAGTTGTGAAAGATATTTCTCAAATTTCCTACGTGTAAAATCCTATGTTTTTAACTCATTACGGATGGTCTTTCCAATGCGATCTTTCTTATGCATATGACAATAATGTTAGTAAAAATTACGCACATGAAATACTTAGAACGTTTCGAGTCTCATCCACTCATTCTAAATCATTGCCGAAACAAATTCAGGAATTAAAATAGAAATCCTCCCCAGCGGAGTCGCCAAAAACTGTAGGGAATAAATTTCAAGCGTTAGACCCCTAGCTTGAACCCCACTGTGATCATACAGTAATGTACGGTGTCGTCCAAAAGCGAAGAAGATAGAGCAAAAGAATCGCCAACAAGTTTTAGGAACTTGTAAACCGTTCATAGGGTGAAGGTTACACCCCTTAACGATCCAAGAGATTGTCAACTCCATAAGGTCTAGAACCGAATAAGGATTCGGGGATGAAGGTACAAATCCAACATAAAAGAGATTGAACCTGCCCTAATAATAGGCCTCTACTTTATTCTGATCGTATTCATGTGCGCTTTCTGATTAACATGCAATCAATAGGATTAACCCTAAACTTGTTTATCTATGTTGGTTGAATATAATGCACAAATAAACTATTATTGGCGATCACTTGAATTATAATCACAATTAACCTAAACAAGATTATTAATTATCTTATTAAGCGTGATTACAAGTACCAATTCCTTTTAACATGCATAAAAGGCGTGATCAAGCAATAACAATAAATATCAAGCAACATAATAAATATAATCTTGAATAATAATTATAATAATATCATCATAGATAAAATAATAATCATCAAAATAATAATAATCATGTTCATAATCATCATAAATTATAACAATTATAATCATAATCATGTTCATGTTAATATTAAAGCATAATAATAATAGCAAGATCCTAGGCATGATACCAACAAGATTAATAACAAACCCTAGCATGTCACTAAGCAATAAAAATCAAATCTTTAACCCTAACATGATACTAACATGAATAAATATTAGGAAGAACATAGGAAGCATCGTAACAATTATATTTAATATTAAAATTACCATAGACATGATAATAGGAATATCATAATAACAATGTAAACATGATTTCTACATCATAACATCAATTCAAACCATTAAAGCACTTACTTTGATGCTTCGTACCTCTTTCTAATAACAAAATACATACGTTACTAACTTTAAGGAAAATAATACACAAACAATTAAATTAAATAATTGAAATAGAGATTTGGGACCAAACCCTCAGAAATTAAACCTTTCGTCTAGGGCGAAGGCAACTTCGAATATGGCTAGGTGTTTCTAGATCTTGCGAATGCGGAATTTTGTATGCAAAAGATTAGTTTAGAAAAGAGAAAGATGGAGAGATGATGAATGAACTAAGAGAGGATTAAAGAATGAATGATTGAGAATGAAAACTGATTGTAGGTGAATATTCGTGAGAATTGGTGAATGAAAACAGAGTTTTTAATACGTTATTTATAGAGAAATGAGCCAAAAAGATAAAATATCAAAACAGAGCACTTGGCGCACGCAAAACGAGGTTGGCGCACGCAAAACAAAGCTGGAGCCAGCACCAGGCTATTGGCGCCAGGCGCCAATGGCTAGCACCACGCGCCAATGGCTGGCTCCAGGCACCAGGCCTGGTACCAGGCGCCAATGCCCGGATTCAGGCGCCAGGCCTGTTTTTGACGCATTTTTGTTTTTATCATATCTTTTGATCCAAAAGTCTGAATAAGGCATATAATATGTAGTTGGAAAGCTCTTAAAGTTTACTTTCTAACCCAATTTGAATCAGCTTAAAATACTTTGTAGATAAAAAGATTTGGCCAAAATAGTGGAAGGGTGTCAGTTTTGGATAGAGTTTCATGTCTCATTCATATCTTTTTCGTTATAATTCGGATTTAATATTGTAATATATCATTGGAAAGATAATTTCAACATATATCCAACCATATAAAATTTGGATAAATATTATGAGGCACGAAAATAAAATCTGAATATATTCCACTTGGTACAAAACAAGGATTCTTAAAAGGAGTAGTTTTATTCAATTTCAAACTCTTTAAAACATAATTATCAATCCTAACTCCATTAGAATTTAAAAGAACCTTCTAGAGTATTCTAAAAGAATATAATCAATCCTAATAGCTTTAGGAATGATAATTAATAATAGGTCGTCCTGTAAATCATTGGGCCGCATATAAAAACAAAACGGGCCCAGTTTAGTATTTTGGCCATAACTTCCTCGATATTCATCGGAATTGGGCTTATAATATATCGTTGGAAAGGTCTTTTCAAACCTCATCCAACTACACCACTATAAGACCCATATCATGGACCAACCAAACAAGATTTCCTGTTTTTTTAAAATAAGTTTTCAAAAACAGAGAGAAGAGGAAAGAATTAAAACTATCCGCAACACTAAACTTTCCACACTTTCACTTCATTCAATTATGATTCGATGTGAAAGGTACTCATCACATGGTTTGGTTTTGGGGAGACACAAATGGGTGTCTACACTATCAAAGATTGCTTCGCTTGAAACAATACTCTTCCGCTTTGTGACCATCTTCCACATCTTAGGGAACACAATCGAAGACAACTTCGCTTGAAATCACCTTTAGTTGTTTGTGACAACTCTCCGCAAGCTAGGAAACGCTGCCAAAGATATCCTCGCTTGAAGCTATCCTCATTTGCTGCGATAATATTCCAAAGGAAATTACCGAAGACCTACGCTTGTCGATCTTTAAAAGCTCGCTTGAACTTTACTTCCGTTATGCCTGTACGTTGGCGCTTCTGCTCCTTTTAACCTGTATGTCGGTGCCTTTTGCGGAATTATGAACCAGTATGTCGGTTCCTTTCTGAATGAACCAGTATGTCGGTGCCTTTTCCGATGAGCCAATGCTTAGGCGCTTTAAGCTAAGTGAGACGATCTTTCATCAGGTCGATAACTTTATGTAATCAAGTCGATTACTAAAATCTTGTCAAATTGCTCAGAGGGGCTAACTGGCGTACCAAGGAATCCAAAACATACTGCATAAGGTTGGAACAACCGTACTGAGTGGCTGAATGTTCCAGCACCGCTGAAATAACATCAGCGCCACTTATCTGGCTGTAGCGCCAGACGCTGGAGCTAGCGCCAAAGCCTATCGACTGACGCCAAGGTTTGATGCTTGGCGCTAGAGTTGGGTTTTCCTTAAATACCCTTCTCTTCTTCATTTTTGCTGCTGTTGTTCGTGTTTCTTGCTCGAGAATTCTCAGAAATTCAATTCACTTGTTCTTGCTCGTTTCTCAACCAAATTCGCTCAAATTTGTTGCAAATCAAAGCTTATTCCATCCATTTTCCCAATCTATGTAAGTTTCCTTCAAACTCACACCGGTTTTAATGAATTTTGCATGTGTTTATCCACAAATTTCTTGAAAATTCGAAATTAGAATTGCTTAATTCTCTTTGTTTATCAAATTTTATGCCATGAAATTGCTTGATTATGTTTATATATTTCCTTGGGAGTAATTTGAGACTTGTTTCACTCAATTTGGTGAAGAAATTAACAAATCACCATTGTTGAACCTCTTAAGGTCGGGAAAACAATGTGGCTTGTTCTTTATGTTTTTGCTAGCAATTCTTATCTAATTTGTCACAATAATTACTATAGTATTGTAAGAAATTGTTTGATTGCTTGAAAAATGTCGTGCATGCTCAATTTGAATTTGTGCTCTGTTTTAGTACTACGTACTATATTTTTTTTGCGAACATAGTATCATGGGTCTAGGCGAACCTTAGATATCATAGAACCTTAATTTATGATAATTCTGCACAATGTAGCATGGCTAGACAGCAAGGCTCTGGTTCACGGTCCCGAGACGTTCGACGGGAGCATGAGCCCGTAGAGGACAATGCTGAACCGTCCACTTCGCTCAGCCGACTCCCTGATTGGGATGAGCGGACCTTGTACTTTTCCCCCGTCCACCATATCTTTAAGAGGGTGAGATGGGGCATCACAGTTGGGAGGACACGCTGTCATGATTCCGGTTGTGACGGCTTGGGCGATCTGTACGATGTACATCGCCAGAGACGATCAGACGAGACTTCTACGGGAGTCTTGTGGTCTTACTGCACTATTTGAGACCTCCGAAGCCATGGTTGCCTCTAGCGGGGGTCATCATGTAGTCCGTGCTCTGGTGGAGTTCTTTTGGGACACCACCAACACTTTTCACTTCCCCTAGGGTGAGATGATGGTCACTCCTACCGACTTCAGTCTCATTACGGGATTATAGTTTAGCTCTGTGGCACTGCCGTTCAACAACGGGATCGACGTCTTTTCTCCTGAGGTTGAGGAGTTGTTGGGTCCGATTGCTATTCGGGCTCGAGCTGAGGTAGAGTCGACTCAGTTAAGTGCTAGGTGGATTCGCCGCTCGACTCTAGCAGCGGCTTTTGACGATGGTGCAACTACCCGAGAGCAGCGGGTGCGCATCTTTGCACTTATCTTGCTGTCAGGGACGTTCTCCCCTGAAAAGGGTAGTAGGGAGCTGCTTTACTACCTCCATGCCGTCCGCGATCTACACTGGATCGGGACTTACGACTGGGCCAGCTTGGCCTATGCTGATTTCATCCGAGCGCTGCGGGACTCGTGTCCACATCGGTCCTTTGGGCAAATGTTGCTCTGTCCGACTTTTGGAGGGTTGTTGAGGTAAACTTTATTCCCTTTAAAGTTTAGCTCTAGATTTTAGTTAGCACTTGCTAATGACTTTAGCTTCTTGTAGATCTGGTTCTACGAGTACTTCCCCTCAGCTGCGCCGACGAGACCGTCGCCGTGTAGGCTTCCAATTAGCGCTTCCTGGGGCAGCCGCCATGTGGGGATGTCCACTGCCTATGTCCGTGATCGGATCATCTCGGTATGGTTCTTTTCTTATTTGACATTTTGTGATGCCTTAGATAGATTCTTGCCTAATAGACGCTCTTTGCAGGAGCCTGAGGTGTTGTACCGACCGTGGGCCGACTTGGCAGTCCCTGGGTTAGCCCCGCAATATTCTTCTGAGCGTCGCTATTTCTTAGGGACTTATGGAGCGGCTGCGTATCTTGAAGAGAGGGTTGCTATTCAGCATTCCTCAGACACCTTTGTCGTTCCTGCTCCTCCACCACGTCACATGTTTAACGCCACGAGGTTGGTGAGCATGTCAGAGGGAGCCGGTACCCCTTGGCGATCTTACACGATCCCCGGGCGATGCTATGTGGAGGAGCTACTGCCGTTGTTAGCTCCAGTTCCTGTACCTGCCTAGGATGTGGCGGTACGATTTTTAGGTTTTACCTTTCATTAAGTAGCCCCCAAGTGATGCTTTACTGATTTTGTTTTGCCTTGTCAGGATGATGCTGCTGAGTTCGTTCCACCCCGTATGTCTATCCACTATCAGAGGACATATGGGCCGATTGAGGAGATGATTCCTCCGGCTCCTGAGGGCGAGCGCTTTGTGGAGCGGTCGATTCCTCGTCACCAGACTTGGGTAAGCTTGTTTATTTGCAACTTTTTGTCCATATATGTTATGTATGTTTACTGACTTTATTTCTTTGACAGTTCTCACGCGAGGTGGTTTCTGCGATGGCACGATGCATAGATGCCTTTAGTAGCCAGCTCGTTCGGATAAGGAACGTGGCTACCTGCTGTAGACACCCATTTGTGTCTCCCCAAAACCAAACCCAGTGATGAGTAAGTTTCACGTCGAATCATAATCGAATGAAGTGAAAGTGTGGAAAGTTTAGTGTTGCGGATAGTTTTAATTCTTTTCTCTTCTCTCTGTTTTTGAAAACTTATTTTAAGAAAATAGTCAATCCAGTTTAGTTTGGTCCATGATAAGGGTCCAATAATGGTGTAGTTGGATGGGGTTTTAAAAGACCTTTCCAACGATATATTATAAGCCCAATTCCGATGAATATCGAGGAAGTTATGGCCAAAATACTAAAATGGGCCCGATTTGGTTTTTATATGCGACCCAATGATCTAGAGGAGGGCCTATTATTAATTATCATTCCTAAATCCATTATGATTGATTATAGTCTTTTAGAATACTCTAGAAGGTTCTTTTATATCCTAATGGAATTACGATTGATAATTATGTTTTAAAGAGTTTGAAATTGAATAAAACTACTCCTTTCAAGAATCCTTGTTTTGTACGAAGTGGAATATATTCAGATTTTATTTTTGTGCCTCATAATATTTATCCGAATTTTATATGGTTGGATAGATCTTGAAATTATCTTTTCAATGATATATTATAATATTAAATCCGAGTTATAACGAAAAAGATATGAATGAGACATGAAACTCTATCCAAAACTGACACCCTTCCACTATTTTGGCCATATCTTTTTATATATAAAATATTTATATCCAATTCTAATTTGGTTGGAAAGTAGACTTTAAGAGATTTCCAACGACATATTATATGCCTTATTTGGACTTCCGGATCAAAAGATATGATAAAAACCAAAACGCGTGAATTTCTGAAATCAGCGCCTGGCGCCAATAAGCTGGTGCTGGCGCCAGCTCTGTTTTGCGTGCGCCAAGTGCTCTGTTTTGATATTTTATCTTTTTGGCTGATTTCTCTATAAATAACGTATTAAAAACTCCGTTTTTATTCACCTACAATCAGTTTTCATTCACAATCATTAATTCTCTAATTTTCTCTTAATTATTTACCATTTCTCATCAAGTTTTCTTGATTATTTCATCTCTCTCTCGTTCTTTTTCTAAACTTTGTTTTCACATACAAAAATTCCGCATTCACAAGATCTAGAAACACCTAGCCATATTCGAAGTTGCCTTCGCCCTAGACGTGAAAGGTTTAATTTATGAGGGTTTGGTCCCAAATCTCTGTTTCAATTATTTAATTTAATTGTTTTGTTTATTATTTTCCTTGAAGTTACTAACGCGTGTATTTTGTTATTAGAAAGAGGTACGAAGCATCAAAGTAAGTACTTTAATGGTTTTTATTGATATTATGATGTTGAAATCATGTTTAAATTGTTAGTATGATATTCTTAGTATCATGTTTAGGGAAAAGGTTATAATATCAAATATGCTTATTATGATTCCTGCGATGCTTCCTATGTTCTTCCTAATATTTATGATTGTTAGTATCATATTAGGGTTAAAGATTTGATTTTTATTGCTTAGTGACATGCTAGGGTTTGTTATTAATCTTGTTAGTATCATGCCTAGGATCTTGCTATTATTATTATGCTTTAATATTAACATGAACATGATTATGATTATAATTGTTATAATTTATGATGATTATGAACATGATTATTATTATTTTGATGATGATTATTTTATCTTTGATGATATTATTATAATAATTATTCATGATTATATTTATTATGTTGCTTGATATTTATTGGTATTGCTTGATCACGCCTTTTATGCATGTTAAAAGGAATTGGTACTTGTAATCACGCTTAATAAGATAATTAATAATCTTGTTTAGGTTAATTGTGATTATAATTCAAGTGATCGCCAATAATAGTTTATTTGTGCATTATATTCAACCAACATAGATAAACAGGTTTAGGGTTAATCCTATTGATTGCATGTTAATCAGAAAGCGAACATGAATACGATCAGAATAAAGTAGAGACCTATTATTAGGGCAGGTTCAATCTCTTTTAGGTTGGATTTGTACCTTCATCCCCGAACCCTTATTTGGTTCTAGACCTTATGGAGTTGACGATCTCTTGGATTGTTAAGGGGTTTAACCTTCACCCTGTGAACGGTTTACAAGTTCTTAAAACTTGTTGGAGACTCTTTTGCTCTATCTTCTTCCCTTTTGGACGCCACCGTACTTTAGTGTATGATCACAGTGGGGTTCAAGATAGGGGTCTAACGCTTGAAATTTATTCCCTACACTTGTCGTCAAGATGACGCTGTTTAGGAGGTAGTCTTCCCTTCTTATGTTTTTGTATTACCGCTTCTATTTTTCCTGTTTCTGATCTTAGTTTCTTTTGCAGGGTCAGCCCATTTCTTCTCGCACCCGCACGAGACCTGAGGTGCAGAGGGATTCGGTGAGGTCTAGCTCGAGACGTCACCGCACTAGTTTGGGAGGTCGGGGCGGTCGTTTTGAGGCTGCTCGTACCGAGGTGGTAGAGGGCTCAGGCTCTTCCTCTGAGGGTGCACATGCTGCGCCGGTAGGCCAGGGAGAGGCTACCTCGGCTCTTAGAGGTGGTGGGATGTACGAGGTCGGCTCGTCATCGCAGCAGCCTCCGCAGCCTCAGCCTCAGGTTGATCTTGGGTGGACGGGTCTTGTGTTGAGCTTTCCTACTCCCGAGGAGACTGGAGCTGGAGCCGGAGTTGGTGGAAAGGTTACTCCTCGTACGACGCAGTTTTATGAGATGATGGGTGTACGTCCCCCGGCGCTGTAGCTTATTCCTATGCTTTTTATTATTTTATTTTGTATAGAACTTTGCCTTTTAATTAGACTCATTATTTAGACATGTTTTGTATATACATACTATTAAGAGTTTATTCTTTATTTATCATGTTTTTCATTTTATTATTATTATTATTATTATTATTATTATTATTATTATTATTATTATTGTTATTATTATTATTATTATTATTATTATTATTATTATTATTGTTATTATTATTATTATTATTATGTGCATGTTTGTGTGTGCAAGGAAATGTGAAAAATAATTTTGCGTAAAAATTTCGTCATTTTTATTATTGATGGAGGGTATTTGACTTTCTCCCTTAAAAAAAAATAAAAAAATAAATAAAAGTCAAATAAAATATTGGTTTATAAAAACTTGGAAATTAGTCTAAATAAAATCAGAAAAATAATATAATTAATATAATAGCTAATATTAATTAAGAGGGAGGAATAAATGAATTTTTAGAAAAAGATAAGGAGACCGTAAAGTCACTAGCAGACTCGAATCAAGTCGAAAACGCGGTTTTTTAGAAAGCGCATATGATGACACATAGTAGCGCCAACTGGGGCCACGCGTTTTGGTGTAGCGCCAGGCGCTACACTTAGCGTTTGGCGCCAGGCTCTGGCGTCAGGCGCCAATAGTTGGCGTCTGGCGCTAATGAGCGCTGACCCCGAATCCTTCCTAGGCTAAAACTACTCCGATTTTGTGCATAAATAGCCCCCTGCCCAGTCGATTTTCTTCATAATTTCAGCAGATAAAATATTTCTTAGCTTTTAGAAAAATAACATCATGTCTCTAGTCTCCAAAAGTTTTACCAACTACACCCATGAATTGTGTCGGTCTCTTAATGCCAAAGAGAGAAAATAATTAGATGTGTTTCACTTGGGGGGTATTTATGGTATCAAAGGGGTAGATCTTGATTCAGATTTTATTAAACCGCTCTAGAATATTGGGATGTAGATACTCATTGCTTTAGAATAGGGTATGGAGAAATAAGCCCTTTGCTAGAAGAATTTGGTGATATTTTAGGCTTCCCTGCGTTAGATCTTCTAGTAATCCCTAGAATAAATGGATATTATTATAAGGATTTTAAACGCTTCTTCAATTTAAAAGACAAAGATCTATAAAAAATAGTAGATGGTGGCATAGTTAATTTGAAAGAATTTGCTTGCCATTATTTTGATTGGCCTTATTCTGAATCTTTCCATGTTTATAGAAGAAGGGCTTTCCTGTTTTGCATGCTTAATCAATTTTTCCTTACTAGTGGTAAAAATAATGAGGGTCAATCAATTATATCCACCGTTTTAGAACAAATTGAATCAGGGAGAAATCCAATGCCTTTAATAGTTGGGGAGACTATGCTTAGTCTTGATGAATTAAAGAGAAATCCAAAAGCACCTTTTCGGGGCTCTCCAATTTTATTACAGGTAGAAAAATAATATTTTTAATTACAGAAATCAAAAATATATTTTTGTATAGTAATAATAATTTATTTGCATTGCAATTTTTACAGATGTGGCTAATGGAAAGACTACAATTAATTAGCCCTCCGGACAACATTGAGAAGTATACTTCAAATTGCTTCGTGAGAAGGAAGAAACACTTCTCTAAGATGGGGCGCCATGAATGGAAGAAGGTCTACGAGTCTTGTAATTTTACCATCAAGTGGGTCATCCCGTGATGGAAAATAGAAAAGATGGTTGGTGTCAACAAGCAACCTTTCTGCCGTCTTCCAAGCTTGTCCCGTATGACTTTTTATTATCCCTACAGGGTAAAAAGACAATACGACCTACTTCAGACTATTCCTTTTGGTGATCTTCGTCGTCCCTACGAGTTCCCTTTCTCCCAAGAAGTAGACAAAATTGATGCTTATTGGAGCGCTAGACCTTTATGGGAAGTAATTACCCAAAAGGTTCCTCCTTCCTTGCCCAATGACGTGAAAAAGTGGCTTATGAAGAAACCTTCAAGGGACGTGAAGAAAAATCAAAGTAAAACTGATGTGAAGAGCTGTCTAGGTGACAAGGTTATTCTTGTTAAGGAACGCTTAGGTGAAAGAATCGAGTTCAAAACACCTATAATGCCTAAGAAGAAGAATACTGCAAAAGATAAAGGAAAAAGGAAAGCTGACACCATAGAAAAGAAAGCTTGGGTAGAAAAGAAGCATGGAGTCTTAGCCGAGGGGGAAACTATTTACTCCAAAATTGAATGTAGGTCCTCTAAAGGATGCCTACTCACTAAAGTTATGGATGAGGAAGAAGAAGCAAACAAAAATTGAAAAAAGGGCTAAGAAAGAGAAAGAAGATTAAGAGCATTGCTTAATTTCCAATTATTAGACTTATTATTTTTTTTTTAAATTTAAAGTTAATTGATTTAAGCCTTTTTTAAATTCCTTCAATAATGTAATTTATTTTATTAATGACATTCCAGCTTTTAATTAAATTATTTATTTTAAATTTATTTTATTAAAGCAATGAAAACCGAAGAATTAATTTTCCAGAAATTTTTTCGAGTGCGGAAGTCGAAAATTTTCCAAACAACACCAAAGTGTTCCCTGACTTTTAACTGTAAACCAGCGCCACAATTTTGCGACTGGCCCCGGCTGTGGCAGTCTGGCATCAGGCGTCAGATGCCGTCGTCTGGCGCTAAAATTCATCGGGTGGCGCTAGAATGTTTTCCGTGACGCCGATGTTTCGTTGATCTTCTGTCGAATTTTTTATTAATTATGGGATGCGATATTTTTTAAAAAATAAAGTGGCCGCACCCGTAAAGGGTTGCCTACGTATCCTTTCTTAAGGAATCAGACAAAACGTAGCTCTCTTGAGTATCCTACTCAAGTAATTATGGGTAGTATTTCTTAAGTTGGTCAAGATTTGTCATGTTCGAGAACTCATTGCCATCCATATCAGTTGACTTTGCTGCACCTCCTGACAAGATTGTTTTGACAATGTAGGGTTCGGACCAATTAGGTCTGAATTTTCCCCTTGGATCTAAAACATTTTTCTTAATGCTTTTAAACCAAGTCTCCTACTTTGATGTTTCATGTCTTGACCTTCTTATTAAAATGCCTAGCCATACGAGTTTGGTAACATTGAGTGTGATGTAGAGCTTCTAGTCGTTTTTCATCGAGTAGAATTAGCTCTTCATATCTTTCCCTAGTCCATTCAACTTCATCGAGTTTGCTCTCTAACGCGATGCGTAGAGATGGAATCTCTAGTTCGGCAGGTTGTACGACATCCATTCCATAAACCAAGGAAAATGGCGTATTTCCTGTTGATGTGCGAATTGACGTGCGATAACCCCTCAATGCGAAGTGAAGTTTGTCAGGCCAATCCTTATAATTTTCCGTCATTTTCTCGATGATAGTCTTTAGATTTTTATTAGCTGCCTCGACTGCTCCATTTGCTTGAGGCCTATAAGGGGAGGAATGATAATGTTGGATGCCATATTTTGGTAGCAATTCTTCACATTCAGCTTGAAAGTGAGTTCCATTGTCGCTTATCATTTCATGTGGGACTTCGTATCGACAAATAATATTTCTCTCGATAAAGAGTGCTACATGTTTTGCAGTGAATTTAGCGTATGATTGCACTTCGACCCTCTTTGTGAAGTAATTAATTACTACTAGGATATATTCGTGGCCATATGTTCCTGGGGGAGTGATTTTGCCGATGATATCAATTTCCCTTATAGAGAATGGCCATGGCGACGTGTAGGTGTAGAGCAAGGATGGAGGAAAATGTTGTAAATTGGCATAGATTTGGCACTTAGGGCATCTTTTTACGTATTGATGGCAATCCCTATTCATTGTAGTCCAATAATATCCTTCTCGCATTATCTTTTGGACTAGCATTTTGCCATTTATGAGAGTTCCACAGATTCCTTCGTGGACTATCCTCATTGCTCTTTGGGCATCCTTTTTTCCTACACATAAGAGAGCTCGACCCTTAGGTACCCTTTTATGTAGCTCGTTGTCTATGAGTACATATTGGGAAGCCAAGAGTCTTAATGCTTGTTTTGCTCTTTTGTCAGCATGGGGAGGGTATTTGGTGACGTAGTTGAGTATATCCGTGTACCACAGTTCTTCTTCTTCTTCTTCGTCTTGGACTACTTCATCATCTTCTATAGCTTGAATATATGCTGGTTTGTGCCTTTTTTCTATAGTTAGAGGCATTTGCTCGATTTCTGTGGGAATCCTAACCATCGAGGCTAGTCTTGCCAAGGCATCAGCGAATTGATTTTCTTCTCTAGGTAGATATGTGTATTCTACCTTCTCTAACTGATTAGTAAGGGTTTCCAGATAGGTTTGGTAAGGGGCTAGACTTTTGCTCCTTACTTTCCTCCTTTTGGATATTTGATTGATGATTAATGAAGAGTCTCCGAATATCCGTAACTTTTTTACTCCCAATGCCAAAGCTGTTTCAAGGCCTACCACGCATGCTTCGTACTCAGCAGCGTTTTTGGTAACGTCGAAATCAAGCTTTATGGAGATTGGAACATGCTCTTTGCTAGCTTTTTGCGGCATAAACCTTACATTAAACTGGGCTAAATTGACTATCCATCTCGATATGCGTCCATTGAGTGTAGATTTCTCGAATAGACACTTGAGTGGATCTAATCGGGAGACTACAATGACGGTATGCACTAGCATGTAATGGCTTAACTTGGTTGTGGCCCACACCAAGGCGACGCACAACTTCTCAAGTGGTGTATATCGTGCTTCATATTCGAGCATTTTCTTTCTTAGATAGTAGATTGCATTTTCTTTGCCTTCTACTTCTTGTGCTAGCATAGCTCCCATTGTCTCTTTGGTAACTGTTAAATACAACCTAAGAGGTATTCCGGGAAGTGCTGGTACTAATAAGGGAGGATTTGCGAGATAGGCTTTGATCTTTTCAAAGGCTTTTTGACACTCATTATCCCATATTACTGGTATATTCTTCTTAATCTTTTTAAAGATTGGTTCATATATCGTTGTCAATTTTGATATGAACCTACTTACGTATTGCAACCGGCCAATAAATCCTCGAATCTGCTTCTTGGTTTTGGGCGGTGGCATTGACATGATTGCTTTGATCTTGGTTGGGTCCATCTCTGTTCCTCTAGAGCTTATGACATAACCCAAAAGCTTGTCTGAGGTGACTCCAAAAGCACATTTAGATGGATTCAACCTCATATTATATTTTCTTAGCCTTTTGAAAATTTTTCTTAAGGCTACTTGATGGCCTGGGCGGTCTTTTGATTTTACAATCATGCCGTACACATATACTTTGACTTCTTTATGCATCATGTCATGGAGTAAGGCAGTCGCTGCACGTTGGTAAGTGGCACTCGCGTTTTTCAACCCGAATGGCATTACCGTGTAGTAGCTAGTGCCCCATGGTGTTATGAAGGTTGTTTTCTCCATGTCTTCTTCTGCCATGAGAATCTGATTATAACCTGCGTATCCATCCATGAACGAGAGAAGTGCGTGATTTGCTGTGTTATCCACCAGATTATCGATGTGTGGTAAAGGGAAGTCGTCCTTTGGACTTGCCTTATTTAGATCTCGATAGTCGACACACATTCTTACCCTTCCATCTTTTTTCGGAACTGGGACGACGTTGGAGACCCATTCGGGGTATTTAGATACCTTGATGAAACCTGCAGTTATTTGTTTTTGAATTTCTTCTTTTATTTTAAGAGCTACGTCAGGTTTCATTCGACGTAACTTTTGTTTTACAGGTTTCATTCCCGGAATTAGTGGTATAGTGTGTTGAGCTATTTATCTATTAATGCCTGGCATATCTTCGTATGACCAAGCAAATACATCGATGAATTCTTTAAGTAAGTTAGTTAAATTGGTTCTTTCTTGTTCATTAAGTGTTAGTCCGATTTTAACTTGTCTTTTATTGGTTGAATCATTTGAGATATCAACCGTCTCAGTTTCTTCAATTATCAGTGTTTTTTTTTCAAGTGTTTCCATTGCTTTAATAAGTTCTTTGTTTTTTTCATTGTTAGTTAAGCAATGCTCGTCATCTTGGGTTAAAGAAGAACACAAGAAGTAAGGAGAAGAAGATTTATTATTCTACTCTGAGATCATTACATCAAAGAGTGATATGTCCTCAGGGACTTGATCACTAACTATTCTAGGAGAAGAGATAGAAGGGGAAGATGCTATTACTAAAGATCTAGATGACTCTATAGGGAGAGACTTTGACTCTAACTCTGACTCAGACGACTCTTCGAACATTGGTCCTTGCCCTGTCGTGATGGATATCTTTCTTCCACTTGGAGTAGTCACCTTGACGGACTTGTGCCACCCTTGTAGTGATCCTTCCGCTGGAGTGATTAAGCTTCGAGGGATCGAAGTTTTCACTTTGTAGGACTGTTTGAATGAGCGAGGAGTTATCCTCTTTGTATGTTGGCTAATCCTTTTCTCGCCCAAATAATAATCCCATGACGTTAAAGTCAAAGCATGGGGGTGTTTTCTCCTTATAGACAGGAGTTGGGATTTCATATGTGAAATAGCAGTCCAAGAAAATTTCAAATCCCGGTAGCCTTATGCCGTTTACGACAAATGGCTCAGGAAATTTGTGGCATGGATAGTCCTCTCCTTCTTTTATGAATTGACCATTAAGTGTAAGAGGGTACTGATCCATTGGGATTGCTTTCTTTTAAATGCGAGCGTCCCTACGTGCCTTTGACTTTTCCTGGCTCGCTTATGATTTTTCTGAGTCGTTTCAAAACCAAGTCCGAAAGTATCTAATTTAGGGAGTCCAGGTGACTCCAGCGATTTTGCTATTCCCTTTTTCTTTCCTAGCTAGGGTCATCCCAGGAAAATGTCATAGTTTCTTCAGAATAGCATTCACGGTCATGTTAGAATGGGGGTCGTGGCAGAGAGGGGTCCTTTCATCCTCCTGGATTAAGGAGACCTCTTCGTTAAAGCCCCATAAATCTTCATCATCCTCATCGTGCTCCACATTAATTTTTGGATTTTCTATAGACTTGATTCTCATAGGTGAAGCATCGATGGTGATAAGAATTCCCCCAACTATGGCTTTTACTTGTTGGTGGAGAGATGAGGGGACGCCTTTAGGTCATGAAGCCAAGGGCGTCCCAACAATAAATTGAATAAAGCTTTGATATCTACTACTTGGAAAGTAGTAGCATGTTCTATCGTTCTCGCCGTTACATTCATGGTAATTTTACCAAGAGCTTGACGACGAGTGTTGTCGTAGGCTCTTATTCCTTGTGTTGACAGGGTTAAGTCTTCGTCCCTTATGCCTAGCATCCTTGCAGTTCTAAGTGGACATACATTAATGGCTGATCCATTGTCTCCAAGAGTCATAGGGACGTTCATTCTCTTGCAAACCACTCTGAGGTTTAATGCCTTATAGTGTTTGTCACCTTCTAGGGGTAAATCCTTGTCAGAAAAGGTGATCAAATTGATGGGACTAGGTAGATCACTCGTGAGGAAGTTAGCCAACCCCTCAGGAGTGGTGTCAGAATCTATCCCTATTTTGTCTAAGGCATTCATTACAGCCAACCTATGTTCTCGAGATATTGCCAGAAGCTTCCATACATTCATTTTAACTTTTGTTTTCTTGAATTCTTTGACGATGTCATTATCTTCAATGATAGGTATAGGAACTTGCTGTGTGGTTGGCATGGGTTGTGTTTAAACAGGAGGTTGCATTCTCCCGGACCTTGTGAAGACGTCTATTGATGGATCTTCTTCAACCCAAAAGTCATCCATGGCATATGACACCGAAGGTGGAGGTCCTACCATGTCTTTTAAGTAGACGTCTTCTTCGTCACTATCCCAAACTCCATTAATACTTACATCCTCTTCTTGTGGAACTTGGACTAGTTTCTTTTCATCAATCATTTTCTGAATTAAATCCTTGAATTTAAAACAGTTTTCGATAGTGTGACATCCTGATTGATGATACTGACAGTAATATCTATCTGTCCTTTTCAATGATTCAAATGGTCTCGGTTTGAGAGGTTTCATCTCGCCACTCTCGGAGAGAATTTCGAACATTTGTATATATGGGATCCCAATTGGAGTTTAGAGTCTATTACTCTTCTTGGGTTTTTCGGTGACTTGTAAAGGAAAACGTTTCGCCTCGTAAGTCATTCCCATGGGTGTGAACTCTTTCTTAGGTTCATTTTTAGGGAGTGGAACCTCGTCATATTTCTTCTGAAGTACCTTTTTAGCCTTGAGAGTTTTACGTAGAAAGTGCAATCCTTCCATCATAGACAGTGTGAGCGATTGTATGTCTTCTTTACTTGCTAGTTCTGGAAGGTTATCCATGGCGTCGAAAAAGATTTCCTCCTCTTCTTCGATGGCATGGATTTCTTTAATAGGTTTGATGAAAGACAAGGGGTCAACCTCGTTTTCCTCATCAGAGATAGCCAAGGAATGAGCGAGAGGCGCATTATCAATACTTCGCTTCTTACTGGCAGGGGGCAATGACAGCTTGTTGTTATCGATTAAGTCTTGGATATCTTCTTTAAGCTTCCAACAGTTCTCGGTGAGATGGTCCCTACCTTGGTGATACTTGCAATGTGCATTGGGGTTCCAGTTAGCCGACCTTTTTTCGACTGGTGGGTCCCCAAATGGTCCAATAGGAGTTATAAGACCTTTTGCATTTAGTCGGTCAAATGCGGTGTCATAACTCATGCCAATAGGTGTAAAGGTCCTCCTAAATGGTTTCTTTTGTCCTTAATCATAGAAAGGACTTCACCTAGGTTAAAAGTTCTAACATTGTTTTAGTGGGTGGTTTTCGAAGAAGAAGGATTGTCGTTCTTCTTTCCTTTCCAGCCACTGTTGGAGTTATTGTTGGCAGCTTTAAACTTAGCCATGTCGTCTTCAATATTGATTCCAATGTTGTAGACGGCCTTGAAGGTATGGAGATTATTTTGATATTTTAGATGCTTGGATTATTTTTCTTGAAGATTTTTGATAAATAACCTTACAAACTCTTTTTCACTTGGCACCTCAATCATCTTAGCTGAGGTTTCTCTCCATTTGTTGAAGAAGGAGGTGAAGCCTTCGTTCTCCTTCTGCTTGAGGATTTCAAGTTCCCTATGGTCAGTCTCAACTTGAATGTTGCATTTGTATCTATCAACGAAAGCGTTTGCTATGGACTCCCAGGTGGAGGTTTTTTCTTTCTCGAGAGAAAAGAACCATTGCTAGCAAACGATCTCAAGAGATAGTGAGAATAGAGAGGGGAACACCTTCTTGTCGATACCCTTAATACTCATTATTGTTTCAAAGGCCCATAAATTAAAATAAGGGTTATCAGTTGCCTTGAATTTCGGGATGTCGTTGGCATTGAACTTCCGCGGAAGAAGATCTTTGTCCACCGAGACCCCCTGTGAACTAATCCCTTGAAATTTGTAGTCGCTAGATAGCTTGCTTAGACTCTCTTGTATGAGTTCCATTTGTTGTTGTTTCACGGGATCATCGATCTTAAGGGTTAGGATCTTTAGTGTCTCAGTCACGGTAACCAGTTGGTTCCTGAGCTCATTGACTTCTTCTTGTGTTGCCATTACTGTCCTAGCTTTCCACTTACGAGCAATGGGTTTGTCGAAAAGGTTGACTTGTACGAAAAGATTGTCTTTGATTAACCGCCCTTCCTTTCTTGACCACGCGCTGTAATTTAAACCATTTTTGTTTTAATTACTTGACTCAAATCGACCTTGACTTTACAGTTTTAAAGAGGAAAAATAAAAAAAAATAGGTGCATATTTTGGCAAAAATAATGTATATATTTTTAGGAACCAAGTATGGTATTTAAATTGGAGGATTAATATCCGACTTACCCCCCTAAAAAAATGACGGAAAAAACGCGCATCCAAGAATCTCTTAGACATGGTCAAAGTATGTGTATTGGTGTGTGCGTTGAGTGTAAGTGACATGCTTGGACTTTTTTGTAAGACCATGGGACTTGGTGCCTAGACTTAATTAATGACTTAACAAGATATTATTAACAGTAAAATTTAACCGAATTACTTAGCAAACTGGTTAATTAGGCACAAAGTTATGACTCGATCAATAATCCGAATTGTCGTCAAAACGACAGGACTAGCGCCAGACGGCAGCATTGTCGCCAGGCGCCAAATTTGGCGCCATTGTTGCAGCTTCGATCTGAGATTGTTTTCGACATTATTAATCAACAGGGGTATGCCTAAAGTCGTACTAGGTCAATTCTGGTTAAAAAAAATTAGACTTTATTTACTCAAACTAATTAATTAATTAATTAATTAGGAAAAGTTCTTTTAGTCTCAAAACATATGCCATATGCACAACAAATAATGCACAATTAGTCAAGTAGGCACAATATGATGCAATGAGTTTGCAACCTAACCATGGCTCTAGTTCTCTAAAGTTCAGGATATGGGTTAGTCAATAGAGGGTCCATGGTTAATTGTCCGGATGCACCACGACAGAATGCTTAAATGGGCTATTGAAATGCAAAGTCTTGAAATCACTTTCGAACCAAGAAAGGCAGTGAAGGGTCGGGCGTTTTCCGACTTCATTATTGAAATGACCCGTTCGGTGGCTCCGGAAAATCTTGATTAGGTTTGGAAAGTGTATGTAGACGGGAGCTCAACAAAGAACGGTTGCGGTGCATGCGTAATCTATGAATCTCCGGAAGGGGACAAATATGAGTATGCACTACGGTTCAAATTTAAGGCCTCAAACAATGAGGCGGAGTACGAAGCCCTGCTAGCTGGAATCCGCATGTGTAAGGCAGCAGGGGCAACCAAAGTTGACGCCTATTTTGATTCTCAATTGGTCGTTAGCCAGTACGAAGGTACATATGAAGCTACCCATCCGAAAATGATCAAATATCTTCAGGCAGTCAAAGAAGAGGCTAGGACACTCGAAGGGTTCACTCTGAGACAAGTGCCCAGGTCCGGTAACAACCAGGTGGATGGCTTGTCCAAATTAGCATCTTCCGCCTGTTGTGATACGCCTCGTTAAGTCTTTTGGGAAGTCCTGGAAAAAAGAAGCATTTATGAAGAGCCCATTGGAATTCTGGACTAAAGCTCTACCTGGATGGATGGCATCCGGGCTTACTGGACAGATGGCATGCTCCCTGATTCACCACTGGAGGCAGCCGTCATGAAAAAGAGAGCGGCGAACTTTGAAATGAGAAACCGAGAACTCTTCAAGGTGGGATTTCTGAAGGCGAAGTGTGTTACCCCAAAAAGGGGAAGGAAGTTCTCGAAGAATTGCATGCGGGGTACTGCGCCTCCCACATAGGCGGCATATCCTTAGCCGTCAGAGCCAGGCGACACTACTTTTGGCCTACCATTGAGGCAGACGCCAAAGAGCTGGTGAAGAAATGTGACAAATGTCAGAAATTTGGCAAACTTATTCACCGCCCGGCTACTGATCTGACGACCATCCATAGCCTAGTCCCGTTTGCAAAATGGGGCATGGACATTTTAGGTCCTTATACGCCTGCACAAGGTGGAAAACGTTACATTCCAGTGGATGTGGATTACTTCACCAAGTGGGTAGAGGCGGAGGCGGTTAGGAACATCAAGATAAAGGATGTCATCTCTTTCATTTGGAAGAACATCATCACCCGGTTTGGGGTACCTATGTCTATGGTGTTTGACAATGGCCCTCAGTTTGAGACGCCTCAGCTCAAAACTTTGTTGGGGGATCAAGGGATCTCCAACTGTTTTGCATCAGTCGGCCGACCCCAAGCAAATGGCCAGGTTGAAGCCTTCAACAAACTCATCTCAGACGGCATAAAAAAGAAAATTGAAAGAGCCGGTGGTTTATGGGCAGAAGAGGTTATTCATGTCCTATGGGCCATCCGGACAACAGCCAAAGGGGCAACCGGTGAAACCCCATTTCTTATGGTTTACGGTGCTGTAGCAGTCTTACCCATCGAACATTACGAGCCTACCCTCAGAGTAATGCTTTATGATGAAGAGACAAATTGGAAGGCCATACGTATGGCTTTGGACTCTCTCCCAGAACGCAGGGGCAATGCCGCCTTGCGTCATGAGATAAATCGTCTGAGAATGACAAGAGCCTACAACAAGAAAGTGCACAAGAGCCCTTTGAAAGTTGGCGACTTTGTGTTAGGAAAAATGGAGGCAACCGGTAGGGCCAATGAACTTGGAAAGCTGACTTCAGATTGGGAAGACCCCTACCAGATCAATGAGGAAGTTAGAAACGACACCTACCGCCTGAAAAACCCTAGACGACAGGTGCCTGCCTAGGACTTAGAATGTAGACAATTTGAAAAAGTACTACTTCTGAGTTGTAAAATTTTGTAAGCAAAAAGTCTATTAATGAGAAATCGCTTTTTGTTTTCAATTATGTTTTCGTTTTTTCAAGCTTTAAAGCCGTTTGGGAAATTCATAGGCGGCCTAATTGTTGAACTGTCTAAGTTTAAAACTTAGTAGACAATTCAACGTTCATTTTACATGAGGCCACTTGCCAGATAAATAAACTAGGCACAAAACCGCTTAGTGGCTATATAGCCGGTCTCTACCAAGACAATAGGCCAATGGCCGGATGGCTGTCTGTTTTATAAAATCGCCTGTCCCAACATGGACAAAGGCGTCCAGCGACACCCCTCCGGGTGCAATCGTCGCAGAGAGAAGCCTACCTGTTTGTTCTACGTACTTATGTAGACGACAAAGATTGAACAACTAAATTGGTCAACTCATATCCGTCTGACCAGAAAAGTTGAAAGAACGATTAAGTTTTAGAAATACCGGATGTCCTCAGACATTAGCCGGTGTCCGACCAAAGTTCCCAAGCTTTCCATTCCAAAGTTGCACCAACCCCCCCAGCGGGGCAGCAAGGGTTGTGCAATAGCTACGCAACCGTCAAAAGGACATGAGGCCGATGGCCGGATGGTTATTCGAATTTTGCCTACTCTATGAGTATTAAGGCGGCCGGTAACACCCCTCCGGGTGCAATCATCACAAGCACTACCAAAGAGTGTACTTGTACATGCATGCGGCATGGTCCAACTCATAGCCGCCTTGCCTGGTAAATTGAATCACCCTTCAAAATTACATGTTTTCCCAAGGCGGAAAAACATAATTGGATTGCAAACACCCCAGGCGCCCTTTTTCAGTATGATCCTCAGCGCTTGAGGGGTGCCTGTCATATGAGCGGTTGTGCACTTGGTTTGGGGCAATCACTGTTGTGATTGATTGACTTGCAAACATATCATGCTCTTTAAAGCATCAGACGTTTCCAAGTTAATCAATCGATTTAAAGGTGAAACCAACCACACAGCCGCCCAGGGGCAAGAGCAGCCAGACTATCAGTTGCCGCATGCTTTTCATATGTTAGGCAAAAGCAAAAAATTTCAAGCATACTTGCGAAAAGTAAAAATGCAAAATTTAAAAGCAAAGTGAACAAAACCGACTCAGTCGACGCATTCATTAAAAAACTACCCAGACAATCGGCTGTGGTAGGAAATTGTTAACCGGACCCCGTCCGGGAAGTGAAGCAAATTGTTAATTAACCCGGCTTCTCAGCCGGTAAAAACAACATATACATGGCACGCAGGCCGGAAAGAAAGTATTCTGGCATACAGCTGCTGAAACAGAAAAATGATAAAAATGGCATACTGCCGCAAAAAATCATTGTTGAGCTGCAGACGGGTCCACCTGTTCATAGCCCCCCTCATATTCTTCATCTTCCTTGTCAGAAGGAACCTCGTGCGCTTGAGTCGGGACGTGGTGACCAGGTTCTGGAAGCTCAGCATGCGCTTAGGCTTCAAACGACTCCGGCTCTGGCTCGCCCTTCTCCCTCAAGTATACAACTTCCTCTGCATATTTGTGAGCCAGTGCCCAGATGCCATACTCCTTGTTTGGATACAAGGTGTTCCAGGCAATCACTCGCAAATGCCACCCTAACTCAGGCGGGGACTCAAATGGGTTAGCCTTACCTCAGAGACGGGCTGGCGAGAGACACCCGTAGCCGCTGTAACCCCTCTTCCAATGGATAAGGGGTTGACGAGGTCAAGGCCAAAGTCGCCGTCTACCTCCTACATTCTTCCCCCAAGGCGCATTTGGGTTTTCCCGGCTTTGGCTCCAGGAGTCTGGGAGGAGCCAGTCTTTTTCTTGGAGGGGGTGGAGGCGGAGTCATCCCTAGCCCGTTTGAGAGTCTTCTCAAACGTTTTTGGGATTTCGCCTCCCTGCAAAGTGGATGCAAGTTAGTCATACATCCGGAAATAAAGCTTGCAAAGTTAAAGTAAAGTGGGGACAAGCGTCGTACCTTGGCCCTGATAGCAGCTGCCTGCTTTTCCGCCAAATCTTTGCGGATGGCGGCGGAGGACCTCTTGGGTGTCTTCTCGTCTGGGAGCATGGCTAAAGCTTCCTTTGCAAAAAAGAGCAAAAAACATCAGTAATTGCCAAATTCGGCACAAAATTACCCTAAACGGTCTTAAGGTATGCCGCATACGTTTGGTGAACATTGTGCTGAGCCCGCAGGCGGATAAAAAGGCCTCGTCTCTGAACCAGGCGCTTTTAGGAATCCAGTTCTTTGGAACCTTTATTTTTTCCCCGGTTAACAAGGTAACATCTTCAAGATAAAAAAAGTTGGTCTCAATTATTTTGTCGTAGTCCTCATCCGGAATCCGAGGAAGACAACACTTCCTGCCTAGAAGTTCGGGCTTCTTATTGTATCGACGCAGTTCAAAATTTTCTCGCCGGCAAGGCGCAGACATCAAGTAGAAGCGTTGCTTCAAGCCGTCGAACTTGGACACCTTGTCCAAGGTCATCATGTACTGAGGGAGGGTAGTTAATGTATACCACGCCCTCCATTCGCCTGGGTTGCGACTCAAGTAATGCATGTGGGCAAAGGCCTCCTAGCCGGGTGCATCCTTTGGAACTCACAGGCGGCAACATACCCCAGAATGTTAGCCTAAAAATTGGGGTTAAGTTGCCAGACTCCTAGGTCATAGCCTCTTAGAATTGCCTTCACCGCCTCGTGAAATGGAAATCTTAGCCCAACCAGGAACGCCGCCTCATAACAGCCAAAGTAGGCATTGACGTTCCTCTCGTCATCTTTCCAAGAGAGGGTGCCTTCTGCAGGCGTAACCCGGATGGTATAATTTCCGGCGAGGGGGTGCATGAGCTTAAAGTTTTCCAAGTCTTTGTCTATCTTTGCCCTGTCTTTGGCAGAGACGTGGATTTGGAAGGGGTCGTCCTTCTCACTCCATTTTTTTCTCTTCTCCACCTTACTATCCTCAAGCGGCGACATAGGCTCATCACTGCTCTCGGAGCTAGAGGCGGAGCTTTCCCCGCATGACTCCTCATCCTGCGAGCAGGGCATAGAGACGACCTCCTCACCGTCTGCCTGATTGCACTCTTCGAGGAATGAATCCCCACGAGTAGAAGGGGCACCTGGGGGAGACCTCTCAGCAGTCGTCTGGTTTTCCCTACTTGACGTCTCCCCTTCAGGCGGTTGCCCGCCTGAGCCCCTGCTCCTATAGTTGGTATCTATTTCCGTCTGCATTGTCCGAGCCATTGTGTCCATCACAGACACATAGACGGCCGGATTCCAAGCATAAGGGTGGTCCTAACACCCCGAGGCGGCACTTCCAGTCCTAAACTCAGCCGTACCAGGTGACCGGATGGACTCTAACCTAGGCTGTGCCGTGTGTGTTGGTGATGCATCCATTTATTGCAAAGAATATATACAAGCAGGAAAAAAATGAAAAGAGCTGAGAGAGACAGAGGCGGTACCTTTAAGAGTTGATATCTAAAGGTTAGGCGGAATCGTCTTGGGCAAGCGTAAATGAGCTTGATTGCTTGCGCTTGACTCAGATGTGAAAGCAGACTCTCTCTCTAAAGTTTATCTCTCTTAAAATTTTTTGTAAACGTATAAAAATGAGGGTCAACGGCTACATATTGGGGGTTAAATTCAGGGGTACCTCCGTAATTTCCGCAGAAGGTGAACAGTAATAAATTGGCGGTATAAACACCCCCAATGGAAGAGTGACACTAGTCACAGATGCCACGTCAGATGCCACGTTACATCTGTGAGGGGCAAATGTTTGGGGTAATTGTACCCTGACACGTGGTCCAGTCAGAATGTGACACGTGTCACCTTAAGGTTAGTCTAAATAGGACTAATCCTTGTTTGACACGTGTAGGGAATAAATTTCAAGCGTTAACTCCTAGCTTGAACCCCATTGTGATCATACGCTAAAGTATGGTGGCGTCCAAAAGGGAAGAAAATAGAGCAAAAGAATCGCCAACAAGTTTTAGGAACTTGTAAACCGTTCACGAGGTGAAAGTTACACCCCTTAACGATCCAAGAGATCGTCAACTCCATAAGGTCTAGAACCAAATAAGGGTTCGGGGTTGAAGGTACAAATCCAACCTAAAAGAGATTGAACCTGCCCTAATAATAGACCTCTACTTTATTCTGATCGTATTCATGTGCGCTTTCTAATTAATTTGCAATCAGTATGATTACCATAAACCTGTTTATCTATGTTGATTGAATATTAATGCAAAAACAAATCTATTATTGGCGATCACTTGAAATTATAATCACATTAACCCTAAACAAGATTATTAAATATCTTATTAAGCGTGATTACAAGTATAAATTCCCTTTAAACATGCATAAAAGGTGTGATCAAGCAATAAAGAATAAATATCAAGCAACATAATAAATAATCAATATCGAGAATAATAATCATCACAATAATAATAATAATAATAATAATAATAATAATAATAATAATAATAATATTCATAATCATCATAAATTATAACAATTATAATCATCATTAATTATAACAATTATAATCATAATCATGTTCATGTTAATATTAAAGCATAATAATAGCAAGATCCTAGGCATGATACTAACAAGATCAATAACAAACCCTAGCATGTCACTAAGAAATAAAAATCAAATCTTTAACCCTAACATGATACTAATAATCATAAATATTAGGAAGAACATAGGAAGCATCGCAGGAATCATAATAAGCATATTTGATATTATAACTTTTTCCCTAAACATGATACTAGGAATATCGTAATAACAATCTAAACATGATTTCTACATCATAACATCAATAAATCAATTAAAGTACTTACTTTGATGCCTCGTACCTCATTCTAATAACAAAATACACACGTTAGTAACTTCAAAGAAAATAATATACAAACAATCAAATTTAAATAATTGAAAGAGAGATTTGGGACCAAACCCTCATAAATTAAACCTTTCACGTCTAGGGCGAAGGCAACTTCTAATATGGCTAGGTGTTTCTAGATCTTGCGAATGCGGAATTTTGTATGTGAAAACAAAGTTTAGAAAAGAGAAAGAGAGAGATGAATGAATTATTAAGGAAATCTTGATGAGAATTAATGAATGATTAAAGAGAATGAAAGAGAATTAAAAACTGATTGTAGGTGAATATTAATTAAAACTGATTATTGATGAGAATTCGTGAATGAAAACGGAGTTTTTAATACGCTATTTATAGAGAAATCAGCCAAAAAAGATAAAATTAACAAAACAGAGTCTGGCGCACGCAAAACGAAATCGACGCCATTCATTGGCCATTGAAGCCAGGCGCCAACGTCAGCGCCAGGCGCCAATCTTGTTTTTGACGCGTTTTCTAAAATCTGATAAATTTGGCCGTACAGGAGGATAAAATCGTATCTTTTCCTCAATAATGTTCTTTGATTTTAATTAAAACTCTGAAAACTCAACAAAAGTCAATTTATCAATGCTAATTGAATTAGGAATGAAAAGAACCTTCTAGAAGAATCTAGAAGAGTAAAACCATTCCTAATTGCATTAGGAATGATAAATCATATTAGGCCCTCCCCTAGATCATTGGGCCGCATATAAGGTTCAAACCGGGCCCAGTTTAGTAAATTGGCCATAACTTCCTTAATATTCATCGGAATTGGGCTTATAATATATCGTTAGAAAGGTCTTTGCAAGCCCCATCCAACTACACTACTATTATACCCATATCATGGACCAACCAAACTGGATTGACTGTTTTCTTAAAATAAGTTTTCAAAAACAGAGAGAAGAGAAAATAAATTAAAACTATCCGCAATACTAGACTTTCCACACTTTCACTTCATTCGATTATGATTCGACGCGAAAGGTACTCATCACTGGGTTTGGTTTTGGGGAGACACAAATGGGTGTCTACAACACGTGTCATCCCAAAGAAATGGGAAAAAAGGCGGCCTTTATGGCCCATATCCCGAGAAAGCAACAATGCGGCGCAGCCCACCAATGATTAGGGCTTGATGACCTAATTAGGGGCACAATTCCCTAGGACCCTATAAATAGGGAGATTTCCTCCACTGGGGGGACACGTTTTACCATTCATTACACAATTTACTCTTTGATAGAGGCATCTTGAGCTTGGAATCCGAGCAGATCCCCACCTAAACGCCCGTACCTTTTTACTTCTATTCAAGTTACTAACTTGATCGTCTGAGGCGGAGCTCCAACCACCTTGGGTCTCTGTTGTTTTGTAGGTACAACTCATGCATGGACCAGACTTTGTGACGTAACTCTCCCGAGGGACAAAAAAATCCAAAACACCAGTGATTTGAAGCATCCCTTGTAGCCACATCATATCACCTTTCACCTTTCAAATATGCAATCCTTTTTTTGATAAACCACTTTGAGCCTCGTCTAATGATAGACCTTTTATTTTTCAACCCATATCAACCTAACCTTGGGATGGGATGATATGCAATTTATGCAATTTTTAATTTCATAAAATGCTTGAGTGACTTCAAAAGATTAAAGTAGCTAAAAATAAGCAAAAAAAATAAATAAAAGTGTACAAAAGGGCAACTGCTCCAATGTCTTTGACATGAGCATGTCTTTGATATGAGCATGTCTTTGATATGAACATGTCTCATATTGCGTCTCTTATCGAGTGCTCGGTACCGTGACTAAGAAACATGAATGTCAAGTGAGTGATAAACCACATGATCGGGATTGCCCACACTTATAAAAAAAGGTTCAAAATAAAAAAAATTGCAAAAGCAAAAAAAGAAAAGAGAGCTAAAAAAGAGTTAAAACCCTCAAACATAAATATATAAAGATTCAAAAGTAAGGTTGCACACCTTAGGGGCTTATCTAGGGTGTTGAGACTTTATCCCCTTCTTCTTCAAACCTTTAGCCTAACCACGTTACAACCCTTCAAAAGACCTTTTTGAGGTATACACACACTTGTGCGAGGTTCGACTAGAGCTACGTTTGGCCTGATTCCTAACGGATACGTAGGCAACCTCACATCGAGGTTCGGCCGTAATAAACATGCACTCATATTTTTCATTCATAATTGATCATATCAAGGGATTTCCATTGCTCATCCCTATTCACTTAGAGCTAGACTTGGGGGCTTGATCTTTACATTATTAGCCTACCCAGCCTAAAAGTCACCACCATTTAGCTCTTTTAATATATTTTTCCACGCACTTAGCCCTAGCGGCCTAACTTTAGTGTCACGATCACACACTGTACAGATACATGACTGAATATACTTCCCTTAGGAACCCTTTGTCATGAAATCGTAACACAACGCTGAAGCATGCCTTGTCATATCAAGATCAATCATCATTGCATCATAAAGTACGAAGTACATAGCCTCCGCGCCTAAGTTACCTAAATACTTTCATTATTAAGTCAACTACGGTAGTCTAAGATGTTACAAATCCTTGTACTGTGAGAGACAGCGTTAATGGATTAAGCCCATTCAACATGCACCTTCAAAAACTTCGCTTGATTCTTTTTTAGCGTATTTCTTTTTCTGGAGAAAGTCGGTACCCTCCATCAAAAAATGACGAAAATTTTTATTTTTCTGCATTCAAGTCATGTACATATCGAGTTTTATGAGTCAAAACTATGCACACACAGGTCACATCGAGTCGAGTCAAACTTGAGTCATTCAATCATAGTGAGTCAAGTTTATACTTTAAGTCATGTCAAGTCAATGAGTCAAGCAACACTAAGTCTTAGGTCAACCCTAAAGAAAGATAAGCAAAGTCCTATAGTCCAAAATATAAATACGGGTACATTCAAGTGAGCAAGACCTTTCTCGAATTTTTTTGAAAAGCCGCGAATGAAAACCTGACTCTAGCGTCAGACGACAAGGCTGTCGCCTGGCGATAGAGTGAGAACGCGGCAACAGAGTCTTCCAGCAAGCGCCGGTGCGGCGATGAGATACATGGCCCCATATTGGATTATGCAGACCTCTTACAGCAATTTTGGGTTCCTGGTACGCTAGTTAGCCCCTATAAGAAAATTGACATGATTAGTAGTCAGCTCGATTACGATCGCAGTAAGTGATTAACCTGACGACGATCGTCTCACTTAGCTTAAGCGCCTAAGCATTGGCTCATTACAAGCACCATCGCATTGGATCAAAAGCAAGCACTAATACGACAATTTTTCCAAGAATTGGATTGTCATCCCTAACTGACAACATTTCCAAAAGTGGATTGTCGCACATTCTTCTTAAACGAAAATTTTTCCAAGGTTAGATTGTCATCTCTGGCAAAGTTTCCAAGTGTGGATTGTCGTGCTCCTTCTCTGTTAGGTAATTTTTTCCAAGTTCGGATTGTTATCGCTGCCAATTTTCCGAGATTGGATTGTCACACACTGAGTTCCCTATGGAAAAATTTCCCAAAGGATTGTCGTAGGTCTCTATTCATCATAAAATTCGGCAAGAGTTCCTCAACAAGGATTGGCATTCATTTCAATTAGTGGCAAATTTTCCCAAAGTGGATTGTCGATCGACTCTTTTTTGGCAAATTTCCAAAGTGGATTTCTTTCAAGAGCAATATTTCCAAGATGTGGATTGTCGATCGTAGCAAAGTTCTTATGAAAGATTGTTACGAAGTATTGACAACTTTTCCCAAAATTGGATTTTGGCAAATTTTCTGAGATATGGATTGTCGCTTCATCGTATCAACATTTCCAAGGATGGATTATTACGTGGCATTGACAAATTTCCCTAAATCGGATTGTCACACATCTAACAAGAGTTGTGTTGATAACTGTTCTTGAAGAAAAGAGGATTATCATCACTCAAAGCATCAACAACAAAATCAAGCAGCATTAAGGATCAACAAGCGTTGATCTTTTAGTAATTTTCTTCGGAATATTATCGCAACAACTGAGGATGGCTTCAGGCGGAGCAATCTTCGATCATGTTCCCTGGCTTGCAGAAGATGGTCACAAGGCAGTAGAAGATCTTTTAAGGCAAAGCAATCTTTGATAGTATTCTCTGGCTTGCAGAAAACTATCACATTGGAGGCAGTTACAGGTGTAGCATTCTTCAGGCGGTATCCCCTAACTTGAGGAAGATCGTCGAACAAAAAGAAGCTCTTTGTTCAGAGATGCGTGGACATATGAAAAAAGCTCCATTGTTCAAAGACGAGTGAACATAATCAAAACAACAAGATGGCGTTACCTATCTTGTGAAAGGTTGTCACAACGACAAATGCAACACAAATCGGTTACCTTCGGAGACGGGTGCTTGACGGTGCAAGATACGCATTTCTTAACTCTCTTATCTGTTTTAACTAACGCTAGTTTGCAAATATCGGCGTTACAAGAATGATTTAGGATCGCAGAACGTTCTGAATTATTCTCCGTCCCTATCGATACTTTGACTTTTGTTTTCAAAACTTGCGTTTCTCCAAACTCAGTCAAGGGGGGGGGGGGCTTTTGTAGACACCAAAATGTGTCTCCCCTAAACCAAACTCAGTGATGAATACCTTTCATATCATTTGATTATCGAACAAAGCAAAAGTGTGAAAAGTCTAGTGATGATGATGTTTTTATTAAAATATCTCCTTTCTGTTTTTGAAAATATTTCTTTTCTTACCCTATTTATGAAAAACGTGCATTCCAATTTAGTTTGGTCCATGATATGGGTCCAATAATAGTATATTTGGATAGGGTTTGAAAAGACCTTTTCAACGATATATTATAAGCCCAATTATGATGAATAATGAGGAAATTATAGCAAAAATACTAAACTGGGCCTGGTTTGGTTTTTATATGCGGCCTAATGATCTAGAGGAGGGAATATGATTAATTATCATTCCTAAAGCTATTAGGATTGATTAAAGTCTTCTAGAATACTCTAGAAGATTCTTTTGAATCCTATGGAGTTAGGAATGATAATTATGTTTCAAAGAGTTTAAAATTGAATAAAACTACTCCTTTTGAGAATTCTAATTTTGTACGAGATGGAATATGTTCAGATATTATTTTAGTGCCTCATAATATTTATCTAAATTTTATAAGGTTGGATAGATATTGAAATTATATTTCCAATGATATATTATAATATTAATTCTGAGCTATAACGAAAAAGAAATGAATGGAATATTAAACTCTATCCAAAACTGACATCGTCCTACTATTTCGGCCATATCTTTTTATCTACAAAAGATTTTAATCTTATTCTAATTGGGTTGGAAAGTAGACTTCAAGATCTTTCCAAAGACATATTATATGACTTATTTAAACTTCTGGGTCAAAAGATATGATAAAAATAAATTCCGCAAAAACTGCTGTCCATCGAGTTTTATTTCGATTTGAATTCGGATTCTTCTCTTATTCTTTGACCCTATTTTTTTATCTATAAATAGAGGTCTTATCTCCTTTTTCAAATTACCAAATCTCATCAAGAATTTCTTTATTCTCTCTCTCTCTTTTAAACCAACCCCCTTTAAACAAAATTCCGCATTCACGAGATCTAGACACACCTAGCCAAGTTCGAAGTTGTCTTCGCCCTAGATGTGAAAGGTTTGATATTTTTGATGGTTTAGTCCAAAATCTAGTCTAAACTTTATTAATTCTCCATCAATTCTGACCAATTCTCATAAAAAAAATAACCCATAATTCTCTAATTCTTCTCTCTTTAAGCTAAAGCTTATTATTTTTCTCTCTCTTCTTCTAAACCAAACTTTATACAAAAAAAATTCCGCATTCACAAGATCTAGACACACCTAAGCTAGCCAAATTTGAAGTTGCCTTCACCCTATACGTGAAAGGTTTGATATTTCTAAGGGTTTGGTCCTAAATATTTGATTAGCTATATAATTTAATTGTTTGATTTTATTATTTTCCTTGAAGTTACTAACGTGTGTATCTTGTTATTAGAAAGAGATATGAGGCATCCAAGTAAGTGCTTTAATTGTTTAATTGATATTTTGATATAGAAATCATGTTTAGGGTGTTTTTCCTAGTATCATGTTAGGAGGCTTTTCTTAGTATGATGTTTAGGGTAAGAATAAGTTTCTTGATAATATCAATTATGATTTCTGTTATGCTTTCTATTTTCTTTCAAAATGATATGTTAGTATCATGTTAGAGTTAATGCTTTGATCTTTGATGTTTAGTGACATGCTAGGTTTTGTTATTAATCTTGTTAGAATCATGCCTAGAATCTTGCTATTATTATTCTTTAGTATTGACATGATTATTATTGTTATGTTGCTTGATTATATTATTTATTGTTATTGCTTGATCATGCCTTTTATGCATGTTTAAAGGGAATTTGTACTTGTAATCAAGCTTACTAAAATAATTAATAATCTTGTATAGGGTTAATATGATTATAATTCAAGTGATCGCCAATAATAGATTTATTGTGCATTAATATTCAACCAACATATAAACAGGTTTAGGGTAAACCTATTGATTGCATGATAGTCAGAAAGCGCACATGAATACGAGAAGAATACAGTATAGGCCTATTATAGGGTAGGTTCTGTCTCTTTTAGATAGGATTTGTACCTTCATCCCCGAACTTCCAGTCTTGGTTCTAGATCTATTGGAGTTAACAATCTCATGGATCCTTAAGGGTTGTAGTCTTCACCCTGTGAACGGTTTACAAGTTCTTAAAACTTGTTAGCGACTCTTTTGTTCTAGCTTCCTTCCCTTTGGACGCTACCATGCTTAAGTGTATGATCACAGTGGGGTTCAAGTTTAGGGTAATGCTTGAAATATTCCCTATAGGTATATCCACACTTGTGCGAGGTCCGGCTAGAGCTACGTTCGGCCTGATTCTTAACGAATACGTAGGCAACCTCACATCAAGGTGCGACCGTAATAAAAATTCATAAATTCATATCTACTTTCATAAATGATCATATCAAGAGATCCTCTATGTTCATCCCTATATACTTAGAGCTAGACTTGGGGGCCTGATCCCTACATTGTTAGCCTACCTGGCCTAAGAGTCACCATCTTTTGGTTCTTCTTAAAATAATATCTTTCCATACACTGAGCCTTTGCGGCCTAACCTTAGTGTCACTTTCACACACTGCAGAAATACATGACCAATCATATATTTCCCTTAGGAACCCTTTGACATGAAATCTTAACACAATGCTGAAGCATGCCTTGTCATATCAAGATCAATCATCATTGCATCATAAAAAATGAAGTGCTTAGCCTCTGTGCTTAAGTTACCTAAATATTTTCATCTAAGATAGCCTAGGATGAATTAATACTTGCACCTTGAGAAATAGTATCAAACAACATTTGACTAGGCTCATTCAACATGCACCTTCAAAAACTTCGATTCTTTTTCGCGTCTTTCTTTTTCGGGAGAAAGTCGATACCTTCCTAAAAAAATGACGAATTTATTTTGGCTTTTTCGCATTATGAGTCACACGTGTCAATACACCTTGGGTCAACCTCAAGCCAATCAATTCAACTTGGGTTAACCTAAAGTCAGTCAGTCACGTTGAGTAAACCTCAAGTTAGTCGATCACCTTAGGTCAACCTTAAGAAAAAAACATCAAGCCTTAGGTCAACCCTAAGAAAAGCACTAGCAAAGTCTTTTGGCAATCTTTTGATTTTTACAGGATACAACTATTCAGCAAAGCTCCTGTTCGCAGCCAACCAAACGATCACAATAAACATTCAAGTATCATTCAAAGCTCTTTGTTCAGAGACGTGTGGACATGTCTTTCAAGCTCTCCTACTCAGAGACACGTGGGCATCCTATTGAAGCTCTTTTGTTCATAGACGCGTGGACATATCGTCAAAGCTCTTTTTTTCAAAGACGCGTGGACATATCAAAAAGCTCTTTTTCTTAGAGACACGTAGGCATCCTATCAAAGCTCTTTGTTCAAAGACGCGTGGACATATCAAAAAAGCTCCATTGTTCAGACACAAGTGAACAACAATATAGCAAGATGGCATTCCCTAGCTTGTTGAAGGTTGTCACAATGACAAAAGCAACAACAAAATCGGTTACTTTCAGAGACGTGTGCTCGATAGTGCAAGATACGTGTTTCTTAACTCTTTAATCAGTTTAACTAACGATAGTTTGCAGGTATTGGTGTTACAAGAATGATTTTGGATCGCAGAACGTTCTAAATCATTCTCCGTTCCTATCGCTACTTTGACTTTTGTTTTCCAAACTTGCATTTCTCCAAACTCAGTCAAAGTGGGGGCTTCTGTAGACACCCATTTGTGTCTCCCCAAAACCAAAACCGTTGATGAATACCTTTCACGTCAAATCATAATAGAATGAAGTGAAAGTGTGGAAAGTCTAATGTTGCGGTTAGTTTTTATAAAAAATCTCTCTTTTTGTTTTCGAAAACTTATTCTCTTTTATGAAAACAGACAATCCACTTTAGTTTATTTCATAACAAGGGTCCAATAATAGTTTAGTTGGATAGGGCTCGAAAAGAGCTTTCCAAAGATATATTATAAGCCCAATTCCGATGAATAATGAGGAAATTATGGCCAAATTACTAAAATGGGCCCGGTTTGATCTTTATATGCGGCCTAATGATCTAGAGGAGGGCCTATTATGAATTATCAGTCCTAATGCAATTAGGAATGATTATAGTCCTCTAGAATCTTTAGAAGGTTCTTTTGAATCCTAATGGGATTATGATTGATAGTTAAGTTTTTTGAGTTTTATTTGGAATAAAAAAAGTGTTTTGAATGAAATTACGATTTTACCCCTCGTACAAACTTTTACAATTTAATTTTATTAGAAAAATAGAAAACGTGTGGGAAAATCTAATGCAGCGCCGAACGTCAGAATGTTGCCTAGCGACAGGGGCTGTTGTGGCGACAACGACGTGTTTTATTCCTCTTCAAACTCTGATTCTTTTTTATCGTATCCGGACTGTTTTCATTATAAATAGTGTCCTTAGACCTCCATTTTTGATCAATCAATTCTCCATCAATTCTGACCAATTCTCATAAAAAAAATAACCCAGAATTCTCTAATTCTTCTCTCTCTCTAAGCTAAAGCTTATTGTTTTTCTCTCTCTTCTTCTAAACCAAACTTTATACAAACAAAATTCCGCATTCACAAGATCTAGACACACCTAAGCTAGCCAAATCTGAAGTTGCCTTCACCCTAGACGTGAAAGGTTTGATATTTCTAAGGGTTTGGTCTTAAATATTTGATTAGTTATATAATTTAATTGTTTGATTTTATTATTTTCCTTGAAGTTACTAACGTGTGTATCTTGTTATTAGAAAGAGATATGAGGCATCCAAGTAAGTACTTTAATTGTTTAATTGATATTATGATATAGAAAATCATGTTTAGGTTGTTATTTTGATTCTTAGTATTATGTTAGGATGCTTTTCTTAGTATGATGTTTAGGGTAAGAATAAGTTTCTTAGTTATATCAATTATGATTTCTATGATGCTTCCTATTTTTTTTCTTAATATCATGTTAGTATCATGTTAGGGTTAAAGCTTTGATCTTTATTGTTTAGTGTCATGCTAGGGTTTGTTAATAATCTTGTTAGTATCATGCCTAGGATCTTGCTATTATTATGCTTTAGCATAAGTATTTTAATTATGATTATGATTATGATTGTGATTATTATTATTATTATTATTATTATTATTATTATTATTATTATTATTATTATTATTATGTTGCTTGATATATATTTATTGTTATTGCTTGATCACACCTTTTATGCATGTTTAAATTGAATTGGTACTTGTAATCACGCTTAATAAGAAAATTAATAATCTTGTTTAGGGTTAATTTGATTATAATTCAAGTGACCGCCCGTAATAGATTTGTTTGTGCATTAATATTCAACCAACATAGATAAACAGGTTTAGGGCTAAACCTATTGATTGCATGTTAGTCAGAAAGCGCACATGTATACGAGAAGAATAAAGTAGAGGCCTATTATTAGGGCAGGTTCTTTCTCTTTTATATTGAATTCGTACCTTCATCTCAAAACTTTCACTCTTGGATCCATACTTATTGGAGTTAACAATCTCATGGATCGTTAAGGGGTGTAACCTTCACCCTATGAACGGTTTACAAGTTCCTAAAACTTGTTGGCGACTCTTTTGCTCTAGCTTCCTTCCCTTTGGACGCCACCATGCTTAAGTGTATGATCACAGTGGGGTTTAAGTTTGGGGTAACGCTTGAAATATTTCCTACAAACGTGTAAGCGACATCGTAACCCACTCCCATGTCCATTGAGCATCAATTGGTTGTGCGAGTAGTGAGCACTCCAAGTCTTGTTGCTAGGCAATTAGACATTTTGGTCTACGTAATTTTGTGTTCTTTTGTCGTTCTATTTATTTTAATTATTTTAATTAATTTTTTAGGCTAGGCCTTGGTTTTGAGCGGCATTGACAAAATTTTATTTTGGCATTTTTTCTTGCGGCTTTATTAATTGGATTAATTGAGTTGGATGCGGAATTTAGTTTGAGCTTCAATTCTAATTGGGCTAAATTACATAATCGGTTAAACAACTTTAACCAGTTTTAATTAGTCGTGTTAATCGGATTAAAGACCTAAATTAGTTACTAGTTTACGCGTGTTTGTGCATTGTTACTTGTTTATTGTTGTAAAATGCATGGGCCATTCACAAATAGTGAATGGATGAAGGGGACGTATATTCTCCCGCAGGTTTTATTAAAATGGCTACTAGTGGGGCCCGATTAGGATAGAAAATACGGAATGCGTTCTGTGATGTATTTTTGTACATCTAAACACGGTCTGCGAATCGTTGAGTATTTTTGTACCCTAATATTTAGATTAGTCCTAACCGTAGATACTAGTATTTGCATAATTATGGTCATGTCTTGAAGACAGATGATCTTGTAAGACGAAGCCATGAAGTTACAAAAGATGACCCTGGAAGACTTGAAGACTCAAGGGGCCATGCTAGTTGCCAAATGCATCATTATTTATGTTTTTGATACATATTTATGACCATATATATGTGACTTATATGTTAGATTCATGTTTAGGATTTCGAATGTTGTGATGATTAATTTGTAAGAGATTATAGGTACTAATTGCAGAATAAAGATGAATCATATTCATACAATACCTAATCCCAAGATCTAATGCATAACACATAAAGAACAAGTAATTATACCTTTGAATTGTAATTCCACGTGCGATCGAGCAAGAACATTGGGAGATAAAGAACCCCAAGCGTGAGTCCTGTACTTGGTCCACGGGCACGGATTAAGACCTCCATTAATGCTAATTACTTGCAATTGAACCCTCAGTTGATCTTTTACGGAGAAGAGCGAGCAACGAACCAACCACGAACCACCACACGCGCCACCAAGGGTGGCCGGCCGTGAGTCCAAAGGGGAAGGAGAGGGAGTCGTGAGTTAGAGAGAGGAATTAGGGTTTTTGGATTGGTTGCCTTAATGTCAAAATACACTGTGTGTGAATTATGACTTCTTCCTTGAAACCCTAGGCATGGATCTTATTTATAGATCTCATCACTAAATAAGAGCTCATGTCAAAAGCCCAAAACTATATTGTAATCTGACTATGCTAGCCCAATCCATTTCATGAATAGAGAATTGCTCATGAGGCCCATTAATGGGCCTCTAACTTTCATAACCCAATACCCTTGTGTGTGACCTCATAGGATCCATTCTAGCAGGATCCCTAAATTCAAGTCAACAGATAACCCTTACTTCCATCTAAGAGCTTTTGAAACCATAATGAGCATTAAAGGTATCGATAAGAAGGTTTTACTCTCTTTGTTCCCACTATTTCTCGAGACCGTTTGCCAGCAATGGTTCTTTTCTCTCGAGAAAGAAAAAACCTCCACCTGGAAGTCCATAGCAAACGCTTTCATAGATAGATATAAGTGCAACATCCAAGACGAAACAGACCGTAGAAAACTCGAGATGTTAAAGCAAAAAGAAAACGAAGGGTTCACGTCTCTCTTCAACAAATGGAGGAAAACTTCTGCTAATATGGTCAAGGTTTCTACCGAAAAAGAATCTGTGAGGATGTTTATCAAGAATCTCCAAGGGAAGTATTCAAGGCACTTAAATTACCAACACAATTTAAATACTTTCAAGGCTGTTTATAATATAGGCATTGACATTGAAGATGACCTTCTAAAAGATAATAGTGCGAGAGGAAAGAAGAACGACCATCCTTCTTGTTCCTCTCCCATTAATGAAATACATGCCACGAACGCCTCTAAATCACGAATCCAAAGGTCAAAAAAGGAGTTCACTCCACTTGGTATGAGTTATGAAACAGCTTTCGAGAAGCTACATCACAAAGGACTAGTCATGCCCATATAGCCCATCAAAGATTCGATTCCAGAAGCCAGGCCACCTAAGTGGGATCCTAATAAGCACTGCATATATCACCAAGGAAAGGGTCAGAACACTGAGGAGTGTTGGAAACTTAAAGAAGCTATTCAAGATCTGATCGATAACAATGAAACTTCCGAGATTTTAGCCATCGAAGATGACCAAGAATCCTTTGATCCATCACTTCTTATCACACCTGTAGGAGAGCTCATGATCGAGACAGCTTATATGACCTCTCTCGATGAAGTGGCCATCATTGGGGAGGATGAAAGTCTTTTCTTAGATAATACCAAGGAAGACTCGTCAAGTCTAAAAGAGGACGTTCGAAAATTATAAGATGTCATTGTCATGCTCTTGAATGTGGTAGAAGGACTAGCAAATCAGGTGATGGTCATCGAACAAAATTCTAGCCAAGAGTTTAATGAAGAACTCAATTCTTCTAAGCCACGGGAAAAACGGACCATTGAAGAATACACACCAATACGAACGACTCACAACGAAGCTTTTGATTGTCTTCACGATAAAGGCCATATTCACTCCATTAGTCCCAGTCAAGACCCTCCATCTGAAAAACGTTTTCTCAATTGGGATCCAAATTCCTATTGTCGATACCATAAAGGTCGTGGTCACACAACTGAAAAGTGTCTCGCCCTCAAGGATCGTGTTCAAGACTTCATTAATTCAAATCTCCTTCATGTTCCTCCGCACGACAAGAAAGCCAAGATTAGTAACAATAACAATAGTGGCCGTAAAAGGAAGAAGAACGACTATCCTTCTTCTTTCGAAAACACCTACTCTAGCAACAATGTTGGTACTTTTGACCTTAGTGAGATCCTAGCCATGGATAGTAAAGGATTTAGAAAGCAACCAAAAAGGGATTTTACCCCTATTGGAATTAACGACGATGATGCTTTCGATCGGCTCCATGCCAAGGGACTCTTCACTCCTATTGGACCTCTTCAAGATCCCCCGCCTGAGAAGAGAGTGTCTAGTTTGAATCCAAATGTGCGCTGCAAGTACCATCAAGGTAAGGGTCATGCCACTAAGAGCTGTTGGAAGCTAAAGGAGGCTATCCAACATTTGATTGATAATAACAAGCTTCCCATACCTCCAGTTAACAAGAAGAACGAGTGATGATAAAGCAAACAACACAAGACAAGAGGCGAGCTTCAACGACGAGATTTCATGACATCTTTTTTCTTTTTCTTTATTTACCCCTTTCCCAATAAGTCTAGCATAGGCACCTTTCTTTTCCCTTAGATTAATTTTGTAGATTCTTTCTTTTCCCTTTTAATAAAATGAGCATTTACTCTCTTACATATGATCATTTCATTATATATCATTAAAAATAAATAAATAAATAAATCCATGTCGAATTAAGCACAAGGTATACCAATGATTTGAGGCACCCGTTGTAGCCACATCATATTACCCTTTACCCTTCAATTATACATCCTTTTTTAGTAAACCACTTTGAGCCTCGTCTAACAATAGACCCTTCATTTTTTCAAGCCATATCTACCTAACCTTGGGATGGGTTGGTGTGTAACTTATGCAATTTCAAAAAGGCTTGAGTGAATTCAAAAAAATTAAAATAGCAAAAATAAGCAAAAGCAAAAAGATGAATACAAGTGTACAAAAGGGCAAGTGTTCCAATGTCTTTGACATGAAAATGTCTTTGATACGAACACGTCTTAGATTGCGTCTCTGTCGAGTGCTCGGTACCGTGCCTAAGAAACATGAATGCCAAGTGAGTGATAGTCCGCATGATCGGGATTGCCCACACTTATAAAATAAATGCTAAAGCAAAAAAGAGAGCTAAAAAAGAATAGAAACTCAAGCATAAAAATATAATGATTTAAAAGCAAGGTTGCACACCTTGGAGGCTTATCTAGGGTCTTGAGCCTTTATCCCCTTCTTCTATAAATTTTATCCAAACCACGTTACAACCCTTAAAAAGACCTTTTTGAGGTATACACATACTTGTGCGAGGTTCAGCTAGAGCTACGTTCGGCCTGATTCCTAACGGATACGTAGGCAACCTCACATCGAGGTGCGGCCGTAATAAAAATGCATTCATATTCAAATTCACACACTTACACCATGATCATATCAAGGGATTCCCTATGCTCATCCCTATAAATTTAGAGCTAGAATTGGGGGCTTGATCCCTATATCATTAGCTTACCTAGCCTAAGAGTGACAATCATTTGACTCTTCTTGAAATAATATTTTCCCACACACTTAGCTCTTGCGGCCTAGCTTTAGTGTCACTTTCACACACATCACAGATACATGACCAAATATACCTTCCATTAGGAACCCTTTGTCATGGAATCTTAACACAACTCTAAAGCATGCCTTGTCATGTCAAAATGCCCAACATCACTCATAATCATCATTGCATATCGAAGTATGAAGTGCTTAGCCTCCGTGCCTAAGTTACCTAAATACTTTCATTATCGAGTCAACTAGGATAGTCTAAGATGTTACAATCCATGTACTGTGAGAAACAACATTTGACTAAGCTCATTCAACACGCTCTCAAAACTTCGATTCTTTTTCGCGTCTTTCTTTTTAGGGAGAAAGTCGGTACCCTCCACAAAAATGACGGAAATTTTTTGCTTTTTTGCATTTTCGAGTCGCAAAATCAACACTATGCATACACTGGTCATGAGTCACATGTGTCAAACACTTCGAGTCGAGTCAACCTCGAGTCAATCACAGCGAGTCAAGTTTATACCTTGAGTCATGTCAAATCAATGAGTCAAGCGACGTTAAACCTTAGGTCAACCCTAAGATAATTAAGGAGATTAGCAAAGTTCTATAGTAAAAAATAAATACAGGTGCACTAGAATAGGAAAGACCCTACTCCAGCGCCAGACGAGAACATCTAGTGTATGGAAATAGATTTCAGCGCTTGGCGCTAGATCTCAGCGTTTGGCGGCAGAGTCAATTCTTGGCGCTAGAGATATTTCAGAAGCGAAAGAGCTCGAAGCCTCTCAGAAGGGTGATTTCGACCTCATACAACAATTTCGGGTTCCTTGGTACGCTAGTTAGCCCCTATAAGCAATTTGACATAATTAAGTAGTCAGTTTGATTATAATCACAATAAGTAATCGACCTGATGAAAGATCGTCTCACTTAGCATAAAGCGCCTAAGAATTGGCTCATCACGGAGACACCGACATACTGGTTTTAGCGGAAGTAAAGTTCAAGCGAGCTTTAGAGATTGACAAGCGTTGCTCTTCGGAAATTTTTTTTCGGAATATTATCGCAACAAACATTCAAGCTCTTTTGTTCAGAGACGCGTGGGCATATCATCAAAGCTCTTTTGTTCAGAGACGCGTGGACATTTCTTTTAAGATCTTTTGCTCCATAGACGCGTGGGCATATTAATCAAGCTCTATTGTTCAGAGACGCGTGGACATATCATTCAAAGCTCTTTTGTTCAGAGACGCATGGACATGTATTTCAAGCTCTATTGTTCAGAGACGTGTGGACATATCATCAAAGATCTTTTGTTTAGAGACGCGTGGACATTTCTTTCAAGCTCTTTTGTACAGAGACGCATGGACATATCATCAATGCTCTTTTGTTCAGAGACGCGTGGACATTTCCTTCAAGCTCTTTTACTCCAGAGACGCGTGGACATTTCTTTCAAGCTCTTTCGTTCAGAGACGAGTGAACATCTATTTCAAGCTCTATTGATCAGAGACGCGTGGACACATCATTCAGAAGTTCATATTAAAAAAGAATATAATAAAGAAGCTCTATTGTTCAGAGACGCGTGGACATATAAAAAAAAAGAAGCTCTTTGTTTAGAGACGCATGGACATATTAAAAAAAAAGAAGCCCTTTGTTCAGAGGCGCGTGACCATATCCAAAAAAAAAGAAGCTCTTTGTTCAGAGACGAGTGAACATCAAAACAGCAAGATGGCGTTCCCTAGATGGTGGAGAATTGTCAAAAACAACTGAAGGTGTTTTCAAGCCAAATTATCTTTGATAGTGTTCCCTTGGACGTGGAATATTATCAAAATGGAAGAGGATCGTTTCAAGCGAAGCAATCTTCTAAATTGGAAGCAGTTACAAGCGTAGCAGTTTTCAAGTGGGATGGCATTCTCTAGCTTGCAGAAGGTCGTCAAAACAACAAAAGTGCGGTAACGAATCTGTTCTTTAAGAGATGTGTGCTCGACGGTGCAAGATACGCGTTTCTTAACTCTTTTATTTATTTAAGTAACGCTAGTTTGCAGATATCGGCGTTACAAGAGTGATTTAGGATCGCAGAACGTTCTGAATCATTCTCCGTCCCTATCAATACTTTGACTTTTGTTTTCGAAACTTCCGTTTTTTCAAACTCAGTCAAAGGGGGGGCTTTTGTAGACATCCATTTGTGGCTCCCCAAAACCAAACTCGAGGATAAGTACCTTTCACCTCGAATCATAATCAAATGAAGTTAAAGTGTGGAAAGTCTAGTGTTGCGGATAGTTTTAATTTCTTTTCTCTTCTCTCTGTTTTTAAAAACTTATTTTAAGAAAACAGCCAATCCAGTTTGGTTGCTCCATGATATGAGTCCAATAGTAGTTTAGTTGGATGGAGCTTGACAAGAGCTTTCCAACGATATATTATAAGCCCAATTCCGATGAATATTAAGGAAGTTATGACCAATTTACTAAACTAGGTCTTGTTTGAGCCTTATATGCGGCCCAATGATTTAGAGGAGGGCCTAACATAGATTTATCATTCCTAATGCAATTAGAAATGGTTTTAGTCTTCTAGATTCATCTAGAAAGTTCTTTTCATTCCTAATTTTATTAGCATTGATAAATTTACTTTTGTTGACTTTTCAGAGTTTTAATTAAAATCAAAGAGCATTTTTGAGGAAAAATACGATTTTATCCTTGTGTACGACAATTTTTATCTAATTTTAAGAAAACGCGTGAATTTCCAGATCAGCGCCAAACGCCAGCTGTAGCGCCTGGCGCTAATGTTGGCGTCTGGCGCCAATAGCCAGCGTTGGCGCCAGCTCGGTTTTATCTGCACCAGAACTCAGTTTTGATATTTTATATTTTTGGTTGATTTTCTTTATAAATAACTTCGTAAAACTCCGTTTTCGATAACCAATTCTCATCAACATTCATCTACAATAACCTACAATCATCAATTCTTATTCTTTCTACAATCTATCAATTCTTATTCTTTCTACAATCTACGAAATTCCGCACTCATTAGATCTAGATACACCTAGCCATATTCGAAGTTGCCTTCGTCCTAGACGTGAAAGGTTTAATTTCTGAGGGTTTTGTCCCAAATCTCTATTTCCATTATTTAATTATTGTTTGTTTATTATTTTCCTTGAAGTTACTAACGTGTGTATTTTGTTATTAGAAAGAGATATGAGGCATCAAAGTAAGTTCTTTAATTGTTTGCATTGTTATTATGATATATAAATCATTTCTAGGTTGTTATTATAATTCCTAATGTTATGTTAGGGCATTTTAATCTTCCTAGTATCATGTTTAGGGAAAAGGTTATAATATCAAATATGCTTATTATGATTTCTGCGATGCTTCCTATATTCTTTCCTAATATTCATGTTAGTATCATGTTAGGGTTAAAGATTTGATCTTTATTGCTTAGTGACATTCTAGGGTTTGTTATTAATCTTGTTAGTATCATGCCTAGGATCTTGCTATGCTTTAATATTAACAAGAATATGATAATGATTATAATTGTTATGATTAATGATGATAATTATTATTATTTTTTCTTTTTATTATTATGATTATTGTTTATGATTATTATGTTGCTTAATATTTATTGTTATTGCTTGATCACACCTTTTATGCATGTTAAAGGGAATTGGTACTTGTAATCACGCTTAATAAGATAATTAATAATCTTGTTTAGAGTTAATTTGATTATAATTCAAGTGATCGCCAATAACAGATTTATTTGTGCATTAAATTCAACCAACATAGATAAACAAGTTTAGGGTTAATCCTATTGATTGTATGTTAGTCAGAAAGCGCACATGAATACGATCAGAATAAAGTAGAGGCCTATTATTAGGGCAGGTTCAATCTCTTTTAGGTTGGATTTTTACCTTCATCCCCGAACTACCAGTCATGGTTCCGGACCTATTGGAGTTAACAATCTCCTATATCGTTAAGGGGTGTAGCCTTCACCTCGTGAACGGTTTAAAAGTTCCTAAAAAAACTTGTTGGCGACTCTTTTGTTCTATCTTCTTCCCTTTTGGACGCCACCGTACTTTAGTGTATGATCACTGTGGGGTTCAAGCTAGGGGATTAACACTTGAAATATTCCCTATAGCTAGGTTAGAGATATGCTGGACTAAGTTTGAACGAGCTCAAGAATCTTCTTGTTGTCCTCCTGAGTTTGTTTCATGTTTGCCTCCAACTGGGTTTGAAGGCTCTTGATAGCCAACTGGAACTCCAACTTCTGTAGCCTGAGACTGTTCTTAAGTTGTTGAACAGTCTTTTCCAACTTCTAAATTTTCCCAGCAACTTCCTTAAGGTGCCTTTCAAATAACTCTAACCTGTCATTGAATTCTGCTACCAGCCCCTCAAGAACCCTTTCATCAGTGTCTATCTCTAAAGGTTGTTCCATGTTGGTTTGGGGGAAAGAGCTTGCTGACAACCTCCTGATCTTTCTCACAACCTGCTCTAGTAATTCCTTTTCTTTCTTCTTTCATATTCCCTTATCTTTGTTTTCTTTAACCTTTTGGACCTTCCCATCAACCACCTCTAATTTATTCCTAGCAGAGTTTCTTCATTGGTAACGTTCTCAATCTTCTCATTCAAACCCCCGTACTTTCCTTTTAAAACTACATTGACATAATGGCTCCATATCCTTCTTTGATTTTTCTAGGAACACAGTGGGCCAAGTGTTGGTACGTCAAAGCAGGAAGATTAACTTTTATCTTCCAAGGAAGACAAAAGATTACTGCCATGTCCATGAGACATGCTTCTCCCTTCTTAGTAGTTCGAGGTAATATAGTCTTCTTGACAAGATTAAACATCAATTTCTTCAAGGGACTCAGTTCATTATGACTCATGATATTCTTCCCCCTTTTTACTCCCAGGGCCTTAACTATTTCACCACTCAAGAAATTTCCTACTTTAACTCTTGATTTTCCTTTGACATAAGTCTCATACCCCTCAACTGGAGTTTTTAGAATTTAACCAAGGGTTTCCACATTAAATTCCTTTTTAACACTATCAGTGTGACAAGAAATTACTCCTTGTTTTACTTGAAAGTTCTGACATAATTCAGCCGTAGCAATTGGATACATGAAATTGTTTGAAGCTTTAGACAATAAGTATTCCCATCCTTGGAACTTGATTAAACCTAGGAATTCTAGAAATCTAGCTTTCCTACACCAACTTAAATCAATTCGGTGACTAACAACATACCTTCCTGACTGCGATTCAAGTTCTTCTTAATCAGGGATTTCCACTTCTTCCACCTCCATCGGATCATCTTCCTTCTCAGAATCTTCCATTTTATTTTCTTAATTCTCAACCTCCTTAATGTGGTCTGCTACTGTCTTTCTCTTTTCTCTTATTTGTTTCCACTCTTTAGATTTTTTGAGAATTTCCTCGGAAGTTACTTCCTTTGTTCCAATAGACTTTTCTTTAGGGTTCTGCTTGATAGTGGATGAGGTTGTCTTATTTTGGGCTTGAGTTTCTTTAAAGTATACTGTAGACACCCATTTGTGTCTCCCCAAAACCAAACCCGGTGATGAATACCTTTCACGTTGAATCATAATCGAATGAAGTGAAAGTGTGGAAAGTCTAGTGTTGCGGTTAGTTTTTATTTCTTTTCTTTCTCTCTGTTTTTGAAAAACCTATTTTACGAAAATAGCCAATCCAGTTTAGTTTGGTCCATGGCAAGGGTCTAATAATGGTGTAGTTGGATTGCACTCGAAAAGAGCTTTCCAACGATATATTATAAGCCCAATTCTGATGAATAATGAGGAAGTTATGGCCAAATTACTAAACTTGGCCAGGTTTAATCTTTATATGCAGCCCAATGATCTAGAGGAGGGCCTATTATGATTTATCATTCCTAATGGAATTAGGATTGATTATAGTCTTCTAGAATCTTCTAGAAGGTTCTTTTGAATCCTAATGTGATTAGCATTGATAAATGAGTTTTAAGAGTTTTATTTAGAATAAAAGAAGTGTTTTAAAGGAAATTACAGTTTTACGCTTCGTACGCTTAAATTTTATCAAAATATGAAAACGTGTGGAAAAACTGTTTGCACCGCCGCACTACAGGCTGTCGCCTGGCGACAAGCTTTGAGCTGCGACGACACGTCTGTCGCTCAGCGACAAGCTCTGTCGTTTGGCGACAGAAGCGTGCGTGGAAACAGCGTCGTGTTTTATTTTTTTTTGAAACTCTGATTCTTTTTTATCGTAATCCGGCTGATTTTCGTTATAAATAGCCTCCATAGACCTTCATTTTCAATCATTAACTCTCATCAAGAAATTCTTAATACTCTCTCTCTCTCTGTTTTCTAAACTAGCCTTTTCACAAACAAAATTCCGCAGTCACAAGATCTAGACACACCTAGCCAAGTTCAAAGTATCCTTCGCTCTAGACGTGAAAGGTTTGGTGTTTCACAGGGTTTGGTGACAAATCCCTAATTCAATTATTTAATTTAATTGTTTGTTTTGATATTTTACTTGAAGTTACTAACGTGTGTATTTTGTTATTAGAAAGAGGTACGAGGCATCCAAGTAAGTGCTTTAATTGCTTTATTGATATTTTGATATAGAAATCATGTTGATATTATTTTATTTCTTCCTAGTACATGTTTAAGTTGAAGAATATATTTTTGATATCAAGTATGATTAAAAGGATGCTTCCTATTTTCTTTCCTAATATCATATTAGTATAATGTTAGGGTTAAAGCTTTGATTTTTATTGATTATTGACATGCTAGGGTTTGTTATTAATCTTGTTAGTATCATACCTAGAATCTTGCTATTATTATGGTTTATCATGTTTATTTTTATTATGATTATTTTTATTATGATTATTATTACTATGATTTTAATTTTGATTATTATTTATTATTAATATGTTGTTGCTTAATGCTTATTTATTGTTATTGCTTGATCACACCTTTTATGCATGTTTAAAGGGAATTTGTACTTGTAATCACGCTTAATAAGATAATTAATAATCTTGTTTAGGGTTAATTTGATTAAAATTCAAGTGATTGCCAATAATAGTTTTATTTGTGCATTAATATTAAACCAACATAAATAAACAGGTTTAGGGTTAATCATACTGATTGCATGTTAGTCAGAAAGCGCACATGAATACGAGCAGAATAAAGTAGAGGCCTATTATTAGAGCATGTTTAATCTCTTTTAGATTGGATTTGTACCTTCATCCCCGAACTTCCAGTCATGGTTCCAGACCTATTGGAGTTAACGATCTCCTAGATCGTTAAGGGGTGTAACCTTCACCCTGTGAACGGTTTACAAGTTCCTAAAACTTGTTGGCGACTCTTTTGCTCTAGTTTCTTTCCCTTTAGACGCCACCATGCTCAAGTGTATGATCACAACTAGGTTCAAGTTTGGGGTAATACTTGAAATATTCCCTACAGTTACCATGGGTAGAGAAGTTACTTCTTCTTGTTCTAGTTTGTGATCGTTTTGGGAGTTTTCTGAAGAGCTAAAGGAAGTAATGATGGCCATGGTTTTGCAATTAAGGGTTTTAGGAATGTTGTAGAAAGTTTTCACACAGAGTAAATTTGATTTGACAGTGATCATGTAAGGTGGGTGAAGATGCCTTTTATATTAATTGAAGCGCTGTGAGGGAACTGAATAGTTTTACTGTTCAGTCAATAATTGAACAAGTTCAATTAATTTTTCAAATTCAAATAAGTAGGATGTATTTACAAAAATTCCTTTTCTTTCAAAATTCATTAATTATTTTTTTTAAAAAATACTTACTTTCCAAAAACACGTATGTAGACACCCAAATGTGTCTCCCCAAAACCAAACTCAGTGATGAATACCTTTCATGTCAGTTGATTATCAAACAAAGCGAAAGTGTGAAGAGTCTTGTGATGAGGATGTTTTTATTGAAATATCTCTTCTTTCTACTTTTGAAAAAAATATTTCTTTTCTTACCTTATTTATGAAAAACGTGAATTCCTGTTAGTTTGGTCCATGATAAGGGTCCAATAATGGTGTATTTGGATGGGGCGTGAAAAGACCTTTCAAACGATATATTATAAGCCCAATTCCGATGAATAATGAGGAAGTTATGGCCAAAATACTAAACTGGGCCCGGTTTATTTTTATATGCGGCCCAATGATCTACAGGAGGACCTATTATTAATTATCATTTTTTAAACTATTAGGATTAATTATTGTCTTCTAGAATACTCTAGAAGGTCCTTTAAAATCCTAATGGAGTTATGATTGATAATTATGGTTCAAAGAGTTTGAAATTGAATAAAACTACTTGTTTTTAGAATCATTGTTTTGTACGAAGTGGAATATATTAAGATTTTATTTTCGTGCCTCATAATATTTATCCAAATTTTATATGGGTTGATGTATCTTGAAATTATCTTTCCAATGATATATTATAATATTAAATCCGTGTTATAACGAAAAAGATATGAATGAGATATGAGACTCTATTCAAAACCGACACCCTTCTACTATTTCGGCCATATCTTTTTATCTACCAATGATTTTAATCTTATTCTAATTGAATTGGAAATTAGAATTCAAGAGATTTCCAACGACATATTATATGCCTTATTTGAACTTCTGGATCAAAAGATATGATAAAAACAAAATACGCAAAAACTGATGTCCATTGAGTTTTATTTCTATTCGAATTCGGATTCTTTTCTTATTCTTCAACCCTCTTTTTTCTCTATAAATAGAGGTCATATCTCCCCTTTTTCAATCACCAACTCTCATCAAGAAATTCTTGATTCTCTCTCTCTCTTTCTAAGCCTAGATTTTTACAAACACAATTCCTCATACATTAGCACTGGACACACCTAGCCAAATTCGAAGTTCCCTTCGCCCTAGACACGAAAGGTTTTAATTTTTAAGGGTTTGGTCCCAAATCTCTCTTTCAATTATTTAAATTAATTGTTTGATTATTATTTTCCTTGAAGTTACTAACGCGTGTATTTTGTTATTAGAAGAGATATGAGGCATCTAAGTAAGTGGTTTGATTGATTGATTGATTTTATGGTTTTTAGAAATCATGTCTAGGTTGTTGTTATGATTCCTAGTGTCATGTTAGGGTGTTTTGATCTTTTTAGTATCATGTTAGGATGGTTCTTAGTATGATATTTAGGGTGATTTGCTTATTTCAATTATAATTCATGTGATGCCTTTTATTGTCTTTCCTAATAGCATGTTAGTATAATGTTAGGGCTAAAGCTTTGATCTTTATTGTTTAGTGACATGATAGGGTTTGTTATTAATCTTGTTAGTATCATGCCTAGGATCTTGCTATTATTATGCTTTAACATGATTATAATTATTTTTATGATTCATGATTATTATTATGATGATAATTGTTATTGTTATTATTATGTTGCTTGATATTTGTTGTTATTGCTTGATCACACCTTTTATTGCATGTTTAAAGGGAATTGGTACTTGTAATCACGCTTAATAAGATAATTAATAATCTTGTTAGGGTTAATTTAATTATAATTCAAGTGATCGCCAATAATAGTTTTGTTTGTGCATTAATATTCAACCAACATAGATAAACAGGTTTAGGGTTAATCCTATTGATTGCATGTTTGTCAGAAAGCCCACATGAATACGATCAGAATGAAGTAGAGGCCTATTATTAGGGCAGGTTCAATCTCTTTTAGGTTGGATTTTTACCTTCATCCCCGAAATACAAGTCATGGTTCCAGACCTATTGGAGTTAACAATCTCCTATATCGTTAAGGGGTGTAGCCTTCACCTCGTGAACGGTTTACAAGTTCCTAAAACTTTTTTGCCACTCTGTTGTTCTATCTTCTTCCCCTTTGGACGCCACCATGCTTAAGTGTATGATCACAGTGGGATTCAAGATAGGGATAATGCTTGAAATATTCCCTATAGTTTTTGGCGACTCCACTTGGGAAGATTTCTATTTTAATTCCTGAAATTTATTTCGGCAATGATTTAGAATGAGTGGATGAGACTCGAAAAGTTCTTAGTATTTCATGTGCGTAATTTTGATTATCATTATTGTCATATGCATAAAAAAGATCTCATTGAAAAGACCATCCTTAATGAATTAAAACATAGGATTTTTACACGTAGGAAATTTGAGGAATATCTTTCACAACTAGGACCGAAATAATGCTGCGCGAAACTGGAAAATTTTATCGAGCACATAAAGCTGCTGAGGCATATAGGAACTAGCGTTAGGAAACAATTTCTAGCGCCACTTATTTGACCTTAGCGCCAGGCGACAGCTTCTGTCGCCAGGCGCTAAAGCCAAATTTTGGCGCCGGCCTCTGTTTGCTGACGCCAAGTTCTTCCACTATCGAGCTAGAAATATGTGTTCTAATTTTGACCAGTTTTTAGCACTTTTTGCACGATCCTACTTCCTGATTGAGTTTTTCTCACTTTTTTGAAACCCATTTGTGCTCTATATATGGACATAACCCTCTGGGAATTCATGCTCCATCTACCTGATTGAACGCTCTGTGCAACAAAGGGTACATCCGAGAATGTTGAATTCACCAAACCATGGAAACGAGTTTTTAACTCGCGGTGTCCCATCCACTCGCGCCAACCCTTCTCGGTTAGGCTTTCGCGCGCTGCATCTGGACAATTAACCATGGACCCTCTTTGACTAACCCATATCCCGAACTTTAGAGAACTAGAGCCATGGTTAGGTTGCAAACTCATTGCATCATATTGTGACTACTTGTGCATTCTTTGCTTGTACATACTCTATGTGTTTTTCCTAACCCTTTCTTTGACTTTTGATTAAGCCTAAATAAACTAATTAATGACTAAAGGGCTTTGCTTAATGACTTAATTAATTTGAGCTAATAAATATGTCTAAAATCGAGTCATAATTCTTTTGAGTCAACCCGGATTTTATTCCCGTATACTACACAAGCGTCAACTTGTTTTGGTCATAGCCGGAGTTCTAGGAAGAGTTACAAGTTGTACATCCTATGGATCTGTAGCCCCGATTTTTATCTTTAATTTGGCGTTGGTTTCATCCTTGTTTAATGCATATACATGAAGTCTTAACTTAGTCTTTGCTTGAGTCTAGTCACATAGTCTAGCCACATGGGCATGACACGAGTCTTAACATGTCACCTACACTCACTAGTCTTAGCACACACTTTGTATATGTCACCATGACCATGTCTTAGGTTCATGCATGAGTCGATTTTTTCCGTTATTTGAGTTGGGGGTACATTCGATTCCTAATCTTTTCATATCTCTCCCTCTACATCATCTTTCTTCACATCACAACCTTCATTCTTCTTACCTTCTTCCATCCATGCACGTTGAATCGAGTTTGAGTCATGTGATTGAAAAATAAAAAAATGAGGGTAATGATGAAACAAATGCACAAGGGAAGCTTTTCGCCAAGATTTTATGCTTTCTTCTTCCTTTTTTCATACCCTTTCCCCAATAAGTATAGCATAGGCACCCTTCATCCTCCTTGAATTTATTTCTTAGAGTTTCATTTTTACCCTTCCTTTTTTAAATAAAATGAGCATTTCTTTTCTTGCATATGATTATCGCATCCCGTTGCACAAAAAAAAAAAAATAATCCATGTCTAATTAAGCACAAGGTATACCAATGATTTGAGGCACCCCTTGTAGCCACATCATATTACCTTTCACCCTTCAAATATGTAATCCTTTTTTGATAAACCACTGCCTCATCTAACGATAGACCTTCCAATATCCAACCTCCATCTACCTAACCTTGGGATGGGATGGTGTGTAACTTATGCAATATTCAATCACTAAAAGAAAAAGGGTAATTAGCGACGCCCAAAGTAGTCGGAAATCTGTCACAAAAATGGATTTGCGACGGATTAGCAACTACTTTGGTTCGTTGCTAAAGACCTCGTCGCAAATCCATTTTTGCGACTAATTTTTGAACAGTCGCAAATATAGCGACAGATTTGCAACGCCTTTGCAACTATCATTTAGCGACTAAATTTCAAATTTTAGCAACTAAGTTATTGTCCGTCGTAATTTACTTGCGACGGATTAGCAACTACAGAGATCAATGTTTTAAGACTACTTTTGCGACGGATTAGCGACTGCAAGATCAAATTTTTGCGACTACAAGACTAAATTTTTGCTACTACGGAGACTAGTTTTATTGAGACGGATTTGTGACTATTGAGACTAATGTTTTTTGCGACGAATTAGCAACTACATACGAGACCAAATTTTTGCGACTACAAAACTAATTATTTGTGACAGATTAGCGACTACTGAGACTAATGATTTTGTAACTCACCAATTAGTCTGTAAACCAAATTTGCAGTCGCTAAATATTTGCGACTAACTATCAATATTTGAGACCATAATTAAGCAACCACCAATATTAATCACAAAACAAAAAAGGTACCCACGCATAAATTCAAATAATAACCAAAATGTTAATTTTATTCAAATATAAAAAATATAATCAATTACTTGTATCACGAGAGCGGGTGACTGCGGGCGTATGAGGCTTATAAGGACGATAAACTTGTTTTTATAAGTGATGCCATTTCCTGCAATGTTTTTTGCATAGCTAATTTTTCCTTCTTCCGTGTAGCTTTTTCGATCTCATGATTTTCGACGAATTCCTTAGCACATTTTAAGCTCTCTGCCGCTATTTTTTGGCTTTCTTCCACCTTGTTATGGTTTTCTTCCGCCATCTTCTTTAGTTCTTCAACTTGAGAACTTAATTGAGAAATCATGGAAGGAGTGGAAGATGATGCAGCAGATTGAGAAGTAGGATCGCTCTTGTAATACATTTGTGAAGTGTCATTTTGAGGGTGGGTGGTTATGGTTTAAAAATTCCAGAATGTGAGGATTAGGGGTAAAAGTGTCTTTTTACCTCTTAAAAGATTTTCCAGATTACAAAGGTACAACTATTGGGGAACAGAGGATTAGGGTTATTTTTATTATCGTTTTTTTTTTTAATAAAAGATATAACACTTATAGCAAAATAATTTATGTAAGCAGTTATTAGTAAAAATTTCAACAGAGTCTCCATTGTAAATTGAAGAATTCCCTCCTATAGGGTATGGCTTCAAAATAAACTTGTTTCAATTCACATTATGCCATACCACATTAATCATATGATTAATGCCGGCAAATCATTCTCATCCTCTAACTCAATCACACAAACAAATAAACAATTTATAATATCTCCAAACATTAACTACCATATATTTTTTTGTAATCTTAGAAAAATATAGAAGTATACTCATACCATGACTTTTTGAGACTTGTCACCCATCAATTCAACTTCATCATTACCCACACAAACAGAATGAGTGCTCTCATACACTTCAACAACAGCTGGTAAAATTCCATCCTTTTTCTTTGCCTTGTAATAAAAGAAGTTGTTAGCACTTAAAGAAAAACAACAAAAAAATAGGGGGACATAGACTACAGAGCAATTGTAATAAAGACCAGTTATAGTCATCTATATTAGTGGCTAAAAAGTTTCTACTTGCTTCTATCTTATATTAAAAATCATAAGTTTGCTGCTAAAATCATACACTTACCATTTTTTTAACCACTTGAGGAGTAGATACGCTACCTTAGCGATGACCAAGGTCAAACTTATCTAATATTTGGCCAGATAACCGATTATCTCTTGCTTGGTTAGAACGTTTTACAAAATAAGGATGCTTACGCTTATTTATGAATTCAGCTCGAAAGGTGTCAGTCATGAAACTAACTTGCTTATGGAGAGCCATTTTGTAAACTTGGTTCAATGTGCCCCTAAGTCGGTCCTCATCTTTTTTGTGAAATTCTCTCCTAGCCTTAGCATCGAACTCAGGTCTCCAAGTATATTTACGCTGCATTAGAATTAACATGTAAAGTTTATAATAAATCTCAAAATAGCATTAGTAAGCCAACCTAATATGGCTGCAGGAGTGCTGGATATTACACAACAGCACATTATAGTAAGCCAAAGCTCAATTAACTACCAAAGTTTAACGATCTATTTAATTAAGATACACTAAAATATTGGCATGACGAAAACCATGGGTAACTCGTGAATCAATACTCTAGTTAGCTGTAACCTAAGTTTATACTCACAAATGAAAGATTACTACACATTTTTCCAGTTGTCCCTCTTCTCTAAGTATTTTCCAAATTCCTCATTAGTCTCATTAATGTGAAAAGATAGGCCTTGGATTTTCAAGAATTAAACACTGGATAAAAAATCAAAGATACCAACTTTACAGCCATAAATATACATGAAAAGATTTGATTTTAAAAGCATATAATGACCTATTCAGCAAACATATTCTCACTAGCATGGAACAACAGGATTATCGCTTATCATAATAATTGCTTATCATAATTACAGAGTGACATAAACACTTTAGGTTGCATTTTAATTTATCCCCTCAACTAAATGTTCTCACTTCTCAGACCACTCTGATAGAAAAACGAATAAATTTAAGAACCTGGATGCATAACGTTAATCTCTTTGGAGACATCTGGTAAGTGGTAATTTTTTCAGGTTACAGTCTACGGATCATACAAGCAACTAATTAAAGCCTGAGGCCTGATTAGTAAACCAAGCATACGGCAAGATTTAACAAGGATAAAAAAGGTGGATGATAGAAAGCTTACCACTCTCTGGTATAAATCAGACACAATTGTGCCAACACTCCAAAAGGGCAACAAAGTATAAATCAGACACAATTGTGCCAACACTCCAAAAGGGCAACAGAGTTATATGCATTAATTTAATAGTTGTCTGCTACCTATATAGTCTAAAAAAGTAGCGTATATAATAATTTATTCTTAAATATTATATACGTTACTTCGTTAATTAGGTAATTACTTAAAAGACAAAAGAAAGATAAGCAAGAAAAGGTGCAGCAGCTAAGTCATATAGTGTATACACAATCCTTTTTCTTTATTTTTGAAACAATGGAAAAAGAAGTGTTCAATATTCATTTGGTGGGACAACATAAATAGAGAGAAACCAAAAAAATAAAGTTAATAGGAACAAAAATAAAGAAACTTAATGCATCAGTGTATGATATTCACGATTTGCATATGCTTATAGTGAAACAAGCAGAACAAAACAATGATAGGTATAACTCAATATATTTTACCAAATCTAGAAACAATATTTCAGAACAGCGGAAACTACCTACATCAATATGAAGCAGCATATATATGAGAATAGGATATCTAGTGTTAAGGAAAAATATAAGAAAAATAATCTAAAAATATTATATAGGGTTTTAAGTAAGTTTTTTTTCAAGGGGTACATCTGAAAAACCTAAAAAACATGGTATGCTAGTAAGGGTTGTTTTCCTTGAAGTTTTATGCAATTTCTTTGCTCTATTTTATACATTTTACTCACACAACTGTATCCTATTTAAAGGCCTAAATTCTGAAACATAAGTTATTATATGTATTAAAATTAATTTATGTAGACATTTGGATTTTTTTTAGAAGTAGCAGGTGCTGTGTTATCCATAGTATCCGACTGCTACATTTGTGAACCAATATCTGCATTGTTCCTGATGTACACAAGCCATTGAGAGAAAGAGAGATGAACTGAATTAAACCAATGAAGCTACTGAAGAACAGACAAATACAAAGACTGCAACGACAAAAATGCTAAGACCGAGCAAAAAATTTGTTCCCAAATCCCCAATCCTTCCATTTCAATAAAGCTTCAACCAATACAAGCCACTAAAGTATGGAAGATAACAACTAGGAATGCTGATAACAATGTGACAGATTTTTGTTCATGACCCCACATAAAAAATAGTAGGCTAGTAAGGGTTGTTTTCCTTGAAGTTTTGAGAAAGAGGTGAGAACACTGATGAATCTCTAAGCTTAATTGTCACTCTAATGTGAAGACAATATGTAAGAAAAAAAAAACAAAAAACAATAAAAGGGAAAATAGCAGCATTAATCTTCAGTTAAATAATTACACTAGGAAATAAAAGGGAAAACAACAGCATTAATCTTCAGTTGAATAATTACACTAGGAAAGTACATAACAAAGTTTTTTACTTCAAAAACAGAAAGTGAGAAAGCAAGACCAAAACAGAAAAAGTACGGGGTAATAATGCTGCAGGCCTGCAGTGAATATGTACAATAAATCTATACCGATGGTTGCTACTTTATCCCACAAACGATACGTTGATTTTTATTATATTTGGTAAGAAAGAGAGCCAACGTGTACATGGATACATACATGTGCATATACATTAATAAAAATATAATATTTTTTTTTTTGAAAACACAGAGTAAAAATTCCTAAACTAAACAAGATAATTCATGGTTAAATAACACATAAAAAGACATGAATCTAGCCCAATGTTATTGTCACTCTCCATAAGTTTCTCTGTTCCTTCCCTACTAACTTGTTAAGGAAAGAGTCTGAAATGACAAAAACTACAAAGCCCTTATACATACAAGACTGGAACTTCTCTGGAAAATAAGAGATCTGCATATGATTCTCCTCCTCTCAAGCAAGAACTCATGTATTCGATAGAACTAGGTTCCTCAGTATACAAATGATTTATGCAGGTGTATATAATAATAATAATAATAATAATAATAATAATAATAATAATAATAATAATAATAATAATAATAATAATAATAATAATAATAAAAAGGGTTTTTCTAAGCTATACCCCTAAGGTATTCGAGTTTCTAAGGTGTACCCATGCTGTTTCAACTTTCTAAGTTGTGCCCCTCAACTCACTACCATTAATGTATGGTACCCTCCTTGGGACTTCCACGTCACCTAAAGTTAATTATAAATTTAATAGAAAGATGATAAAAGGTAAGGAAATGGTAGGAGAAAGAAATCTTAGCCACCGCAACCCTAATAATGAAAACTGAAGCCACAAAATCATACTCTCAAATAACTTTTAAACAACTAATAAGGGTACATTTTAGTATTGATAAGGAGTTGAAGGGCACAACTTAGAAACTTGAAAAGGCATGGGTACACCTTAGAAACAAGAATACCTTAGGGGTATAGCTTAGAAAAACCCTAAAAAGAATTATGCAGGTTATATATTCTTAAAGCAACTGTTCGTCTGTTTACTAAGTCAAATTTTGACAACAATAATCGAAGAATTCCAGTCCTCTAAGGCTCCACCATAAAGTCTAGTCTGCATTACCATGTTTTAAATAAAATATTTGTTCCTATGGTGTTGGGAGGATTCAAAGGCCTAGATCACTGTAACACTAAAATCAAACTGCAGGTGAACAATAGACATTTAGGGGTTTTGCTTGGTGAAAAGTATGGACTTTCCATTAGTTTATTATAATTCTGGATTTGCAATTTGCAATAGAAACCAAATTGAAATAAAAAATTTAACAAAAAAACTCAATAAACCCTAAAATTCGCAAGTTTTAATTCTACTAACTTATTACGTATTATTTTTATGAATAGCCACTAATAACCCATAAACATAATTGAGAAATACTAATTCCTAATTCTAGTTACTTAATTTGACCAAACATTCAATAATAATTCTCGAGTTTGTGAAATTATCAGATTAAAACCAATTTGCAATTCAATCAATAATCAGATTAATATTAATTCGCAATTGAAAAAAATTAAAATAAAAAATTGGAAAAAAAAAATCAAAGATAAACCTAAAATTCGCAATTGACATAATGCAGTAAGAGAAAGATTGAATGGAATGTAGGAAGAAGAAGAACGCGTACTAACTTGGATGAAGTGGTGGTGGCGCAACAGCAGCAGAGGAAGACGACGGTGATGGCCGGCTTGCTTTGAGGTTCTAAACTTTTTTTTTTTGAGGAAGAGTATGATACTCTTGCTTTTTACGGTGAATACTGATGATAATTCTTGTTTTTTTGGCGGCAATAACTTGTTTTTTTTTTATTTTTTATTTTGGAGGAATAAGGGTTTTCTTTTATTATACTAAGGGTTTTTTTTTTTATTATTTCTTTTTAATAAATGTTAAAAATAATAGTAGCAACTACCGTGGTAGTTGCAAATTATTATAAGAGCGTCGCACATTAGCAACCGCATAGCAACTATTATAAATTCGGTTGCAAATTTTGCGACTACTCGTTTTTTTCTGTCGCAAAAATATTTTTTTGCAACTGATTATTATTGTAGTTGAAAAAATCAGTTGCTAATTAACGACCGCATAGCAACTACTACAAATTCTGTTACAAAATTTGCGACTACTCGTCTTATTCAGTCGCTAAAATATTTTTGCAACTAATTATTATGGTAGTCGCAAAAAACAGTTGCTAATTCACCTTTTTTTTTTGTAGTGAATTTCATAAAAAGCTTGAGCGATTTCAAAAGATTAAAATAGCAAAAAGTAAAATAATAATAATAATAAAAGTGTACAAAAGGGTAAGTGTCCCAATGTCTTTAATATGAAAATATCTTTGATAAGAACACGTCTTATATTGCGTCTCTTATCGAGTACCGTGCGTGAGAAACATGAATGCCAAGTGAGTGATAGACCGCATGATCGGGATTGCCCACACTTATAAAAACAAAAAAATGCAAAAGCAAAAAAAAAAAAAAAAAAAAAAAAGGAGAGAGCAAAAATAAATAAAGCAAAAAAAAAAAAAAAGAGCTAAACTTCAAGCATGAAAATACAAATATTCAAAAGCAAAGTTGCACACCTTGGGGGCTTATCTAGGGTCTTGAGCCTTTTATCCCCTTCTTCTTCTTCCACGTTACAACCCTTTAAAAAGACCTTTTTGAGGTATACACATAGTTTTGCGAGGTTCGGCTAGAGCTACGTTCGGCCTGATTCCTAATGGATACGTAGACAACCTCACAAAGGGTTGCGGCCGTAATAAAAATGCATTCATATTCACATTCACATACCCACATCATGATCATATCAAGGGATCCCCTATGCTCATTCCTATCAACTTAGAGCTAGACTTGGGGGCTTGATCCTTATATCATTAGCTTACCCAGTCTAAGAGTTACCATTATCTGATTCTTTTCAATATATTTCCACACACTTAGCCCTTGCGGCGTAAATTTAGTGTCACTATCACACACATCACGGATACATGACCAAATATACTTCCCTTAGTAACCCTTTGTCATGAGATCTTATCACAATGTTAAAGCATGCCTTGTCATATCAACATCACTCGTCAATCAATCATCATTACATCACAAAGTATGAAGTACTTAGCCTCCGCGCCTAAGTTACCTAAATACTTTCATTATCGAGTCAACTAGGATAGTCTAAGATGTTACAATCCTTGTACTGTGAGAGACAACATTTGATTAAGCTCATTCACTATGCATCTTCAAAAAACTTCACTTCGATTCTTTTTCGTGTCTTTTTTTTCGGGAGAAAGTCGGTACCCACCACAAAAATGACAAATTTTTTTTTTATATGAATTTCGAGTCATGTACATATCGAGTTTTATGAGTCAACACTACGCACACACGAGTCACATCGAGTTAAGTCAACCTCGATTCAGTCAATCATAGTGAGTCAAGTTTATACCTTGAGTCATGTTAAGTCAATGAGGCAAGCAACACTAAGTCTTAGGTCAACCTTAAAGAAAGATAAGCAAAGTCTTGAAGTCAAAGATATAAATGCAGGTGCATCCCAGCAAGCGAGGACATTCCCGGATTTTTTTCGAAAAAACCGCGAATATGACATAGGAGATTCCTGTAAGATAAGAGGAGTTATATTGACTGGTAATTAAGAGATGAAGAGCTTTAATTTACAAAAGATTTGAGCGGGTTTGGTTGAAAGGAAACGACCAAGCTCAAAGTTCGGAGCAAAACGAAGTAATAGCGGCAGCAAGAGCATAATAGGGAAGACCCCACTCCACCGCCTAACGACAAGGCTGTTGCCTGGCGCTAGATCCCAGCGTCTGGCGACAGAGCCAATTCTTGGCGCTAGGGATATTTGAGCAGCGACAGAGGTCGAAGCCGCTCAAAATGGTTATTTTGACCTCATACAGTAATTTCGGGTTCCTTGGTACGCCAGTTAGCCCCTATAAGCAAATTGACATGATTAGTAGTCGGTTGATTACAATCGTAGTAAGTGATTGACCTGACAAAAAATCGTCTCACTTAGCTTAAGCACCTAAAACACTAGCTCATTACAAGCACCAAGGTATCGATTTAAAAGCAAGCACTTTAACGACAATATTTCCAAATATGGATTGTTGCGCATTCTTCTTAAACGACAATATTTCCAAATATGGATTGTCGCGCATATTCTTCAACAATAATATTTTTAAGATTGGATTGTCACCTCTGGCAAAGTTTTCAAGCGTGGATTGTCGTGCTCCTTCTCTGTCCGGCAATTTTTTCCAAGTTCGGATTGTCATCGCTGGCAAGTAATCCGAGATTGGATTGTCATACACCCAGTTCCTTATGACAAAATTTCCCAAAGGATTTTTGTAGGACTGTATTCATCATAAATTTTGGCAAAGGTTCCTCAACGTGGATTGTCATTCATTTCAGTAAGTGGCAAATTTTCCCGTAGTAGATTGTCGATCGACTCTTTTTTGCAAATGTTCCAAGACGTGGATTGTTAATTGTGGCAATATTTTCCTAAAAGGATTGTTGCATAACATTGGCAAATTTCCAAGATGGATTGCTTTCAAGAATTATATTCTAAGATGTGGATTGTTGATCGTAGAAAAATTCTTATGAGAGATTGTTACGTGGCATTGACAATTTTCCCTAAATCGGATTGTCCTACATCATACAAGAGTTGTGTTGGAAACTATTCCCAAAGAAAAGAGGGATTGTCATCTATAGACACCTAAAAATGTCTCCCAAAAACCAAACCCGGTGATGAACAACCTTTCATCGCCACTATTGGTCGGGTTCAGTATTTAATCCCGAGAGTGCCTAAAAAATCGTATTTGATTAAATTCATATTTTTGAATTGTCCATGGATTAGTCTTGACGTTTGGTAAAATCATAGTTTTAATTTCAGCCCAAACCTTTTTTTATTTTATTGTTTTATTATTTATTTTTGGCCCAAACCTTTTATTTATTTTATTTACTTATTTTCTTATTTTAGCCCAAATAATAAAAAATCAGAAAAAGGCTCGAAATTATCAATCGGCACTTAAAATGCTAAACGAAATTAGGGTTAAAAATGAATTTAGACGGAAAAGCGGACTGAAAATTCCAGCGCCACGGCAGTAATCCACCGTGTCACGGGAAACTTTCCCGTTTGACGGTGGGATTTCCCGTGACACAGAAAACCTACTGTGACACGGAAATTTCCGTGTCCTTTTTGCATAAACCCTTAACGCGTTTTCTCCCTGTTTACTAAATATTTCCCGTGTCACACAAAATTTACACCGTGTCATGAGAATGTTTCCCGTTTGACGGTGGGATTTCCCGTTTCACGGTACAGTTTGCCGTGTCGCAGGATACTTTTTTAGGGTTTTTTATCATTTTAGTGTTCCGTGTGTTCCCTCAGCAAATTTTTTCAATAAATACCCCCTCATTTCTGATGTACGGGGCATCAATTAATTCTCTATTTTTCTCTCTTCTATGCTTTAGCCTAAACACTAGCCTACCCTTGTTCTTTTGAAATTCCTTCTTCAAGCTTTTTAAGGAGTCCATACTTTACTCGTGGTTTCCGTCCTTAAGCTAAGGCGTGAAAGGTAGAACTGTTAGAGGCACTACTACAAAAAGAGTACATTCTCGACGCTGGGCCTTCGACGCTAGACAAGTAGCGTCATCTCTTAATTTACTATGCGTGTTTTACCGACACTTTTTAGCGTCGAAATCAATTTTCGGCAGAAAAAAGCGTCGAGAAACTCTTGCACGTGACTAACACGTGAATTCAACACACACGATTTCAAAATTTAGGAAAAAAGAAAAAAAAACCAACCCCTTACCACTCAGTTATCAACCTTAACTATTCTTCTCACCTACATTCATAATTCTACAAAGAGGCTCGTGGAACCATGAATTTCAAACTCAGATCTTCGCTCCTCTTTGAATCAAATACAAATTCTGATCTTCGCCCCTCTTGAATCAACTTTTAAGCGTGCTACATCAGTTTTAAAGTTAGATCTTCGTCCGGCGTCCCTCTCTAATTCTATTTTGAAATGAGGTAAATAAATATAAGTTTAGATCTTTGTCTCTCTAAATCATTTCAAATTAAGATACATCAATTATATAATCAGATCTATCTAATTTTAATCAATTTGTTCCTCATCTCTGTGCCGACAACATTAAGGCGTATCTTTTGTTTTTGGATTTTTTTTTTCTTTTTTTATTTGAAATTGGGTTTTTGGATTGTTTTCAAAGATTTTTTTCAATAATGTTACCAATGTATGGTCTGATGATGGGTTTAATTGATTTAACAATATAAATTTCAAGGTTTCTTTAGTCTGGTGGGTTGTGCTAATCGGGTCAGGTGGGTAGGATGTCGGATCTAAGTATGGAGTTGTAGGAATATGGGTGGGAAGAGCTCCGAAAAGAAGCCCGAAAGATTGAAGGTAATCTTGATGTTAAGCTTGTTGCTTGTTTTACCCAAGGTAACCTCATTTTTTTATTCTAATTTTTCTGGGTATTTGTTCTTCTTAACATTTTGATTTGATTAATTTTGAATTGGATTTTAATGGGTCTAAATTGTGTTGAATTTATGTATCCTAAATTTGATTTCAGATTTCTATTACTGCATTACTTTATGTTTCATGTTTTTTTGAGTTGTTAGTTTGTTTTTGTATAAATTTGTGTTGTTTGTTTATAATTATGGCGATTGGGTGTAGATAGAGATCATTTAGTTACCAATTTGGTTAATTAGTTTTGTGGGCAGTGAATTTTGATCAGAAGAATAGAACTCTGATTGTGTTAAGGTGGATTGTCCGAATCTTCATCATAATCTCAAGTGGGCACTATTACTGTGATATTGATTTGCATTAATTTAGGTCAAATATTGCTTTTGTTTTAACTATATATACTACTTGTTTAATTTGGATTACTTGCTTGGTCCATTGCTCCCTATATTCCTATTATTGTGAACTTTTGGTAATTTTGGGTTGTGTTTTGCTTTTGCTAGTTAAATGATTTCGTAATGCTGTTGAGGTAGCATTTTATGGCTAATCTGTAGATGGATTCTAATTTTTTTTTGTTCACAGGTGTATGAGTCAGACTTGACTGAACTGTTTACCTAGACTTGCTCAAGATGTAATGGAATGACAAAGGTTCTTGACTTACTATTATTAAATTTCTGTTTACATGTTTTATTTTCTCAAATTATCTCTAGTGGGCATTATGTTTAGGTATGTATATTTCTTAATTAGAAATTGTTTCCTGTTAATAGGGATTTGAAATCATAGAGCTTATTGTTGATGTCCAGCATTGCTTGTAGGTGCGTAGTCACATCTTTATCTATCCTATATGCTTCACAGAATTTTTGTCAGTTCCTCACTTCTCTCTAATATCATTATTCTGTCTAATGCAGGCATATGTTGGGGTTGCTAAGGATCTAAATTCTATTATTGTTGCATTTAGAGGAACCCAGGAACACAGGTTACATTTTTTTTTTATTCATAACTTTTTCTGTTTGAAATTGATACTTTTAAGGTTGATTATTAGTCTTATTACGTAGAAACTTATTATGTTTAGCTAAATTGTTGGTTATAAGAAAGCTTTACATACTCTGATACTTTCTCAGTGCTAAACAAAAAAAAATGATGCTTGGTCAACGTGTACATCTCTTTACATACTCTTTTTGTTAAGTTAAGAACTGAGTTGAAGACTACTATTATCAACTATGAAATGAGAGGATTACTCCATGCTCGATCAGTGATTTAGTGGCTTATAATTTTTTTTGTTCATGAGTAGATATTTATTTAGATAGTAATTAAAAATTCTTGTGTAAGAACCAATACATGAAATGGGTCTTGCTAGCTTTTTGCAGCCTCATGGCAGGTGACTGAGCAGTAGCTTGGGTGTTGCAAGTACATATGTGTTGTTGCTTTTGTTGTTAATTGTTGTTTGTTTTGTTTTTGTTCTTGTTTGATGTTGCTGCTATTATTGTATGATGTTACTGTTGCACGCGTTGAGGCGTTGTTGCATATTTGCTACTGCCTTCCATTACTGATTGAGTTGCTGGCCCAATAATCCTCATGGCTGTGTTTGTGTCCTCTATTGTGTCTGTGTGTTCGTGAAGAATGTTCATGACATAATACGGGGGAGAATGTTCAGGAAGGAATTAGTCGCTATAATTCTTCCCTGCTGCAGTTACTTTTGTTTGAGGATTATAGGTACAAGTTTGTTAATAATTTTACTTTATTTTTTTTTGGGCATCAGGCAACCTTCAAGGGCAGTTGCTTCCTCTAAATTTTGCTATCCTCGGATGTAATCTCCTACCATCATGGCCTATATTATGGGGCATCATTTAGTTATAAAGGTTTTTCCTTCGTCCTCCATTCATCTCAAACTTTGCTTTACGCCCTCTTGCAAGCATATTAAGGAGCAGCTAATTGGAGATTGATTGAAGATTTTTATAGAAGAAATGAACAGATTTGTTCCTCTATAACTAGTCACGAATGAAGTATAAGCTGGAGTTATATCTGTTGTAATAGAAAACTCATTACTATGAGATTTTGTACATGTACTATAATATACTTCTATTAAATAAAAAAAAGTTTGCCCCAATTTTTAGGTTTATAAACATATTTTGGTTATATTTTCAGTATGAAATACGTTTTTTGGTAATTTTTTTTTTAGACACTTAATTTTTGGTAAATATATTTTGGGTTTCTTTTTTAAAAGAATATGGACAAGAAAAACTGTCCCTAACACAAAAAACAATAACAGAAAAAAGCGTCGCCAAAATATTGAACATCAAATATTTGAAACTCTTGACACAAAAGAGTGTCACCAATCTAAGGATTTTAGACACAAAAAAGCGTCGATAAAGTCGAATAAGTGCGCCAACTACTGCAAATTCGACGCTTCGTATATTTTTTTGGACATAGAAAAGCGTCAAGATTCTCGACGTTTTTTTTTGTCCAAAAAAAATTATCGACTCACTTATTTTCGACGCTTTTTAAAAGCGTCGAGAAAAATTTTTGCGACGCTTTTTTGTGTCGAAAATAAGGTTTAAAAGCGTCGAAAAAGCACGCTTTTTGTAGTAGTGAGGGTTTGGCCCCAAATCAATTCTATTTAATTTAATTTAATTATTGTGTTATTATTATTTCCTTGAAGTTACTAAATCGTTTATTATTTTGTAGTAGCAAACAAACATAATTAAAGTAAGAATTATGTTCCTTTTATTTCAGCCTAAACTTATTTTTTAACTTTAGCCCAAACCATTTTTTTATTTTATTGTTTTATTATTTATTTTTGGCCCAAACCTTTTATTTATTTCATTTACTTATTTTCTTATTTTAGCCCAAATAATAATAAATCAGATAAAGGCCCGAAATTATCAATCGACACCTAAAATGCTGAACGAAATTAGGGTTAAAAATGAATATAGACGGTAAAACGGACTGAAAATTCCCGCGCCACGGCAGCAGTCCACCGTGTCACGGGAAACATTCATGTCTGACGGTGGAATTTCCCGTGAAACAGGAAACCTGCTGTGACACGGGAATTTTCGTGTCCTTTCCGCGTAAACCCTTAATGCGTTTTCTCCCCGTTTAATAAATATTTCCCACATCACACAAATTTTGCACCGTGTCACGGGAATGTTTCCCGTCTGACGGTGGGATTTCCCGTGTCACAGTACAGTTTGCCGTGTCGCGGGATACGTTTTTAGGGTTTTTATCATTTTAGGATTCCGTGTGTTCCTCAGAATATTTTTTCTATAACTACCCCATCATTTCTGATGTACGTGGCATCAATTAATTCTCTATTTTTCTCTCTACTATGCACTAGCCTAAACACTAGCCTACCCTTGTTCTTTCAAAATTCCTTCTTCAAGTACTCCAAGGAGTCCATACTTTACTCGTGGTTCTGTCCTTAAGCCAAGGCGTGAAAGGTAGAACTGTTTGAGGGTTTGGCCCAAAATCAATTTAATTTAATTTAATTTAATTTAATTTAATTATTGTTTTATTATTATTTCCTTGAAGTTACTAACTCGTTTATTATTTTGTAGTTGCAAACAAACAGAATCAAAGAAAGAATTATGTTCCTTATATTTCTATTATTTTTCTAACGATTTTGTATTGTTAGAATTATTGTTAAATTGCTTCCAATATTGATGTTATTCTATTTTTATTATTATTTATGATCACTATATTGCATGTTTAAAGGGAATATGTAATTGAAAATCACGCCTAATAAATAATTTGGACAACCGATTTAGGATCCTTTTTAATCTTGTTATTAATTCAAGTGATCACTAATATTTTATAATTATATGTTGCATTAATATTCAACCAATTTAGCATAATAATAGTTTGGAGCAAATTTATTATTATGTTTGTATGCCTTTGTGATCGCAAGAATCATTTTTCATTATAAGAATCGAGTAGAGGCCAATACGGGCGAATGTGACTCCATGACTCACTTCGTACCATCATCCTCGATCCTCCTTTCGTGGTTCCGAACCATATGAAGTTAGTAATCTCATGGATATGAATGGGGTGTAACCTTCACGGGTCAATCGTTGTTGCCTTCGTTGTCGTCCCTTTATCGTGGTTGCCTTTTATGATCCGTGAACGGTTTATAAGTTCCTAAAAAACTTGTTGGCGGCTCCATACTTTCCTTGTCCATAATCATATTATGTCAATTCCCACTTCATATGAGTGCCAAGCATATTCACACATGCTTTTAATGTAGGCGCACTTCAAACGACGCCTACAATTTGGCGACTCCACTAAGGAGGATTCTTGGTTATTTATCGATTTGAGTGATCGGTATTTAATTAAGATGAGTAGATGAGACTTGAAAGATTCTTAAATAATATTCCTGTGATTAATTAGGCATTTTTGCATAAGCATAGAAGTTTTAACGTCGCATTTAGGTCAGTCCCGTATGATAAATTGAATAACTTGATTGCGTACGAAGGAAAACTGGGCACCAGTCATATTTTCTGACTGCCGTGTCACGGTACAGTGCACCGTCTGACGGTGTGCAGTACCGTGGCACGGGAATTTCTGCCGTGTCACGATAGCCCTAAAATTAGTCCGATGGCATGTTTTATCTTCTCACAATAAACTTCCTTCGATTTTTCTGAAAAAACGTGAGTGTTCTACATGCGTCTTAGCCCCAGGGATTTAAGCTCTATCAACCCAAAAATGCTCATGGAAATAAGGGTTCATCCGAGTTATTAAATCCACCCAAACAATGGAGTCGATTTCGATTTCATCACGAACTCGCGGAGCCGCCTGCTAGCATACACCCTCAAGGGAGGCTGCCTTGCTAACGGGCCCAAACTCTTAACCATGGTACCCTTTTGACACGCAAAGCTTGACCAATAGTTGAACATAGATCTTGACTCTAGGTTGCAAACTTTTTGTACATCATCGTGACTAAATGCTACATGGTTGTTTGGTGCTAACTTTCATGTGTTTACTCTTGAAAGTGCAGCTGGTACTCAAGAAGGGGGGGGGGGGGGTTGAATTGAGTACAGGGCAGTGTTAGGAATTATTGGATTTTCTTCTATTTATGTAGGGGGACCAGGTGATGAACTGGTCCTGCAGCGGAAACAGAAAATACAATAAATAATCAACACAAAGATTTAACGAGGTTCAGCTCAACTCTGAGCCTACGTCCTCCACTACCCTAATTACTTTTATTAATCAACTCTGAAAAACAAAAGCAATTACAAATGATCACACTCGTGATCCCCACACCTAACTCTAGGTGTCACTTCGCACTTGAACTCACAAGCACTTGCACTCACACTCGTAAATGCTACCCAATCACTAACCTCTTAGTGATTCAATACAAACCCTTTGTTTCCCTCTAAATGCTTCCACTCAAAGCTTACAAGAGATAATTACAAAACAATTCTTACTGTGTGCATAAATAGTTTGTAAGAGATGAACTAACTATTTCCCTTAGAGTGTATTTCGAGCTTTCAAAGATAGAGAATTTTTTTCAGAAACGCTCACTCGAAATTCTGATCGAGTTTATGCTTTTATAAGGTTGGGAGATAAAATCTTTCGTGATCTTTTCAGATCATAACTTAGGTAAATAGAATATCTTTTATTTTGTAAATAAGAGATATTCTAAGATATTATTCTACTTTCCATAAATGGGTAGAATAATATATTCTAAGTTATATGCGAAATAATTCATCTCCAACTTTGCATAAACTGAATCAATTAGTTTAGTAAATATTCTCTAAGGATAGGAAATATATATTCCAGAAAATATTTACTGAACTAATGTCCAGGTTCATGAAACAAGCTACGAAGCAGCTGTTTCTTGACCTGTTAATGTCCTAGGGATCAGGTCAACTTTTCCTGATCTCTACAACACTAAATACTCTAAGTAAGGGATACAAATAGCTCACGTACAAACATCCATGCACACTTAACATTATAAAGACTACAAAGATCAACTATCCTAATCTAAGAGACTTCATAATCTTCAAGTCTTGGCGGCCTTCCTTGATAGAACATTCTGATACAGATTTCTTGAATGCTTTAATTCAAAAGGACTTCATATTGCCTCAAGTACTTGGGATAGCTGTTCCTGTTCAAAATGTCAGTTGATATAATATAAAACCAACAAGAACCAGCTAGTCAGCTGTTTGTCATCACTCAAAACCTTAAGTGACTCAACAACTCTTTTTGTTTAACCCATGACTGAGGGTTTTTATTTTCACATAGTAATTAGTACGGACCTAAAATCGACTAAAATCTGGAAAAATCAAGAAAAAAACCTGGAACTGCGCACCGTGTCACGGAAAGTCCTGCCGCGCCACGGTGAACAGTGTCGTGACACCGCGCTTTCTAGTATCTAACGGTAGACTGCACCGTGTCACGACAATCAGCACCGTGACACGATGCCCACGAAAAGTGTCCCGTCAGTCTTGTTTCGGTTTTTGTGCGTACGTATGAGTCCAGTTTGGTGTCATGTCTAGCTGTACAGTCATAAAACGCGTCCATAACCTCACTTAATCACTCACATGTCGTGTTCACACACTTTTTTTTCGTTAGTCGTGCGCCACTTTTTGACCGGTTTTAGGGTAGTCTTTTTGTGTCGTTTTTTTTTTCGGAGTAAGTCGGATATTATCCTCCCATATTTTTTAAAAAAATATAAATAAATAAATAAGTAGAATTTCAAAGTTATAGATCTTTAAACTTCAAATTTCTTTATTTTTTCGGATGGGTTAAGATTAAGTTTGGTCATTAAAGGTGTGTTTGTTTCGGTGTCACAGCACTTGGTCAAGAAGTAGGGGTAGATTGTTATGGTTCGAGTCAATACCTCAACAACCTCTTATACTAAAGAGGCGTACAAGGAAACCACCACAATCATCTCCACAAGATCCATCTCGAATCTACTTTCAACCAATGGCTACTAAGGAAGATATCGAGAACATCAACAGGACAATTGAAATGTTGTCTAACATGATGCAAACACTCACCACTAGAGTCAACACGGTTGAGCAAGACAATCAAAACAATGTCACTGCCGTTGCAATGGACAAGATTAAGGAGCAGATGAGTAAAATTTCTGAATAATTCACTTATGTGGAACAACCTGTCGCCCCTTCGTTCATAAGAGACAAGCTTCCTGAGAAGTTTTCCACTGCTTACAAATTCAAGCCTACTGATAATCCGCTTTTCCATTTGAAGGTTTTTTCTCCAACCACGTCTCTTAAGGGAGTAGATGTGACACTCTTCCCTACATTGTTCCCTCTTTCCACACCTTCACTTCATTCTATTATGATTCGACGCGAAAGGCACTCATCACTGGGTTTGGTTTCGGGGAGACACAAATGGGTGTCTACAGAAGCCCGCACTTTGACTGAGTTTGGAGAAACGCAAGTTTCAAAAACGGAAGTCAAAGTATCGATAGAGACAGAGAATGATTCCAAACGTTCTGCGATCCTAAATCACTCTTGTGATGCCGATACCTGCAAACTAGCATTAGTTAAACATATAAAAGAGTTAAGAAACGCGTATCTTGCACCGTCGAGCACACATCTCTTAAGTAACCGATTTTCTGCCGGTTTACTGTTTTGATGACCTCTTGCCAAGAGAATTTCATCCCGCTTGAAAACTGCTACGCTTGTAACTGTTTCCAATATTGAAGGTTGCTTCGCTTGAAACGACCCATTCCGCTTTGATAATACTCCACGTCCAAGGGAATACTATCGAAGATTGCTTCGCTTGAAACAATCCTCTTCCGCTTTGTGACCATATTCTACGTCTAAGGGAACATGATCGAAGACAACTTCGCTTGAAATCACCTTCAGGTGTTTGTGACAACTTTCCACAATCTAGGGAACGCCATCTTGCTGTTTCGATGTTTACTCGTCTATGAACAAGGAGCTTCTTTTTCCTTTGGATATGTTCACGCGCCTCTAAACAAAGAGCTTCTTTTTTTAATATGAACTTTTTAATGATGTGTCCATGCGTCTGTGAACAAAGAGCTTGATAATAGGATGCCCACGCGTCTCTAAGCAAAAGAACTTGAAAGAAATGTCCACGCGTCTTTGAATAAATGAGCTTTGATGATAAGTCCACGCGTCTCTAAACAAAAGAGCTTGAAAGAAATGTCTAGCGTCTCTGAACAAAAGAGCTTTGTTGATATGCCCACGTGTCTCTAAACAAAGAGCTTGAAAATAGGATGCCCACGCGACTTTGAGAAAAAGAGCTTGATAAGATTGTCCACGCATCTCTGAACAAAAGAGCTTTGAAAGGATTGACCGCACGTCTCTGGAACAAAAGAGCTTGAATGATATGTCCACGCGTCTTTGAACAAAAGAGTTTGAAAGAAATGTCCACGCGTCTCTGAACAAAAGAGCTTGAATGTTTATTGCGATAATATTCCGAAGAAAAATTTCCGAACACCAACGCTTGTGGATCTCTAAAGCTAGCTTGAACTTTGCTTTCGTTATGCCAATATGTCGACGGTTTGCTGCTTGTGAACCATTATGTCGGTGTCTCCATGATGAGCCAACGCTTATGCGCTTTAAGCTAAGTGAGACGATCTTTCGTCAGGTCGATCACTTATTGCGATTGTAATCAAACCGACTACTTAATCATGTCAAATTGCTTATAGGGGCTAACTAGCGTACCAAGGAGCCCAAAATTGTTGTATGAGGTCAAAATCACCTTTCTGAGAGGCTTCAAGCTCTGCCGCTGCTGAAATATCTCTAGCGCCAAGAATAAACTCTGTCGCCAAACGTTGGAATTTAGCGCCAAGCGCTGAAACCTGCTACCAAACGCTAGATGTTGTCATCTGGCGCTAGGGTAGGGTCTTCCCTATTCTGCTGCACTTGTATTTATTTTTGACTATAGAACTTTGCCAATCTCTTTAATTATCTTAGGGTTGATCTATGGTTTAACGTCGCTTGACTCATTGACTTGACACGACTCAAGGTATAAACTTGACTCTCTGTGACTGACTCGAGGTTGACTCGACTCGAAGTGAAATGACACGTGTGACTCATGACCCGTATGTGCATTGTATTATGATTGTGCGACTCGAAAATGCAAAAAAGCAAAAATTTTCCGTCATTTTTGTGGAGGGTACCGACTTTCTCCCGAAAAAGAAAGACGCAAAAAAAGAATCAAAGATTTTGGAGGTGCATGTTGAATGAGCTTAGTCAAATGTTGTTTGATACTATCTCTCAAGGTGCAAGTATTAATCCATCCTAAGCTATCTCAATGGTTGACTCAATGATGAATGTATTTGGGTAACTTAGGCACAGAGGCTAAGCACTTCATACTTCGTGATGTAATGACAATTATGATTGATGAGTGATGTTGATATGACAAGGCATGCTTCAGTGTTATGTTAAGATTTCATGACAAATGGTTCCTAAGGGAAGTATATTTGGTCATGTATGTGTGATGTGTGTGAAAATGACACTAAGGTTAGGCCGCAAGAGCTGAGTGTGTGGAAATATATGATTTTTAGAAGAGTCAAATGACGGTGACTCTTAGGCTAGATAAGCTAATGATGTAGGGATCAAGCCCCCAAGTCTAGCTCTGAGTAAATAGGGATGAGCATAGGAGATCCCATGATATGATCACGGTGTGAGTGTGTGAATGTGAATATGAATGCAGTTTTATTACGGTCGCACCTCGATGTGAGGTTGCCTACGTATCCGTTAGGAATCAGGCCGAACGTAGCTCTAGCCGAACCTCGCACAAGAATGTGTATACCTCAAAAAGGTATTTTTAAGGATTGCAACGTGGCTAGGCTAAAGGTTATAGAACAAAAGGATAAAGGCTCAAGACCCTAGATATGCCCCCAAGGTGGTGTAACCTTGCTTTTGAATCTTTATATTTTCATGCTTGAGGTTTTGCTTTCTTTTTTTTGCTTTAGCATCTATTTTATTTTTATAAGTGTGGGCAATCCCGATCATGCGGTCTATCACTCACTTGGCATTCATGTTATTCAGGCATGGTACCGAGCACTCGATAAGAGACGTAATCTGAGAGGTGTTCTTTATCAAAGATATTTTCATGTCAAAGATATTGGAACACTTGCCCTTTTGTACACTTTTATTTATTTTTTTTCTATTTAAATATTTTGAAGTCACTCAAGCTTTTTTCCTTTGAAAATTGCATAAGTTACACACCATCCCATCCCAAAATTAGGTAGATATGGGTTGAAAAATGAAAGGTCTATCGTTCGACGAGGCTCAAAGTGGTTTATCAAAAAAAGTATTGCATATTTGAAAGGTGAAAGGAGATATGATGTTGCTACAAGAGGTGCCTAAAATCATTAGTATACCTTGTGCTTAATTCGACATGGATTTTTTGTTTAACTTTTTTTAAAATGCAACGTAATGCAATGATCATATGCAAGGAAATAAATGCTCATTTTATTAAAGGAAAAAAGAAAGAATCTACAAAGTTAATCTAAGAGAAAAGAAAGATGCTTATGCTAGACTTATTGAGGAAAGGATAAACAAAGTTAATTTCGTCGTTGAAGCTCGCCTCTTGTCTTGTGTTGTTTGTTTCATCATCACTCGCTCTTCTTGTTAATTGGAAGTTTGGGAAGCTTGTTATTATCAATCAAATGTTGGATATCCTCCTTTAGCTTCCAAAAGCTCTCAGTAGCATGACCCCCGACCTTGATGGTACTTGTAGCGCACATTTGGATTCCAATTAGGCAATCTGTCCTCATGCGGGGGATCTTGAAGAGGTCTAAGAGGAGTAATGAGTCCCTTGGCATAGAGTCGATCGAAAGCATCATTGTAGCTAATTCCAATAGGGGTAAAATCCCTTTTCGGTTGCTTTCTAAATCCTCGATTATCCATGGCTAGGGTCTCATTAAGGTTGAAAGTACCAACACTATTACTAGAGTAGGTATTTTCGGAAGAAGAAGGATAGTCGTTCTTCTTCCCTTTACAGCCACTGTTACTATCGTTACTAATCTTGGCCTTCTTGTCGTGCGGAGGAACATGAAGGAAATTTGAATTAATGAAGTCTTTAATACGATCCTTGAGGGCGAGACACTTTTCGGTAGTGTTATCGCGACCTTTATGCTATTGACAATAAGAATTTGGATCCCAATTGGGAAAACGTTTTTCAGATGGAGGGTCTTGACTGGGGCCAATGGAGTGAATATGACCTTGATCATGAAGACAATCAAAAGCTTCATTGTAAGTAATTCCTATTGGCGTGTATTCTTCATTAAACTCTTGGCGAGGATTTTGTTCGATGACCAGCACCCGATTTGCTAATCCTTCTACCACGTTCAATAGCATGGCAACGACATCTTGCAGTTTTCGGACGTCCTCTTCTATACTTGACGAGTCTTTCCTGGTATTATTTAAGAAAATACTTTCCTCTTCCTCAATTATGGCCACTTCATCGAGAGAGGTTATATTAGCTGTCTTGACCATGGGCTCTCCTACAGGTGTGATAAGAAGTGAGGGATCGAAGGGTGCTTGATCCACTCCGATGGCTAGAATTTTGGAAGTTTCATTGTTATCGATCAGATCTTGAATAGCTTCTTTGAGTTTCCAACACTCCGCAGTGTCGTGCCCCTTTCCTTGGTGATATTTGCAGTTCTTATTAGGGTCCCACTTGGGTGGCCTGGCTTCTGGAACTGGATCTTTTATAGGCCCTATAGGCATGACTAGTCCTTTGTAGTGTAACTTCTCGAAAGCTGTTTCATAACTCATACCAAGTGGAGTGAACACCCTTTTTGACCTTTAGATTCGTGATTTAGAGGCATTCGCAGCATGTAGCTCATTAATGAGAGAGGAAGAAGAAGGATGGTCGTTCTTCTTTTCTCTCGCACTATTATCTTTCAGAAGGTCATCTTTAATGTCAATGCCTATATTATAGATTGTATTGAAAGTATTCAAGTTGTGTTGGTATCTCACAGATTCTTTTTCGGTAGGAACTTTAACCATAGTAGCGGAAGTTTCCTTCAATTTGTTGAAGAAAGAAGTGAATCCTTCGTTTTCTTTTTGTTTTAACATCTCCGGTTGTCTATGGTCTGTTTCGTCTTGGATGTTGCACTAAGTTTGATTCCTAAGTTTCTTGTTGCAAGCCTTTAGCACCTCAGTTACGTCATTCAATTGATTCCTAAGTTCAATAACTTCCTCTTGAGTTGCCATTATCTTTTTAGCCTTCCACTTTTCACAAATCGGTTTATCAAAAAGTTAGACTTGAATAAAGGGGTTGTCCTTGATTAATCGCCCTTCTCTCCTCGACCAAGTACTGTGGAAAAGGAATTTGGGGATATCTATTGTTAATTATTTGGCTCAAACTTTATTCAACATGCAATGGATGGAGGAAGTGAAGAAAGATTGGAATAAAATGTGAAGAAAAATGATGGAGGTGGAGGGATATGAAGAATTAGGAATAGGAAGTACCCCCAACTCAATTGACGGAAAAAACCGACTCATTAATGAACCTAAGACATGGTCATGGTGATATATACTCAAAGTTTGTACTAAGACTAGTAAGTGTAGGTGACATGTTAAGACTCGTGTCATGACCATGTGGCTAGACTATGTTACTAAATCCAATTAATGACTTAACAGGGTACTATTGACAGTAATATTTAACCAAATTAATTAGCAAACTAGTTAATTAGACATTAGGTGATGAGTCCATCAATAATCCGAACTTTCGTCAAAACGACTGGATTGGCGTCGCACTGTGTAGTGTAGCGCCAGACGACAGAGCTGCCGCCAGGCGCCACACTCCACAGAGTGGCACTGCAGCTCATATTTTGGCGCCAATGCTCGAACTTCAATTTGAGACTGTTTTCGGTGTTATTAATCAACAGGGGTATGCCTAAAGTCGTAATAGGTCAATTCTGATTAAAATATTAGACTTTATTTACTCAAATTAATTGATCAATTAATTAATTAGGCAAAGTTCATTAAGTCATTAATTTATTAAATCTCAATACAAGTCAAACAAATGGTCAAGAAATCATAGTATATGCCCAACAAATAATGCACAATTAGTCAAGTAGGCACAATATGATGCAATGAGTTTGCAACCTAACCATGGCTCTAGTTCTCTAAAGTTCAGGATATGGTTTAGTGAATAGAGGGTCCATGGTTAATTGTCTGGATGCACCGCGTGGAAGCCTAACCGTGAGGGGTTGGCGCGAGTGGATTGGACACCGCGAGTTTTAGAAAAAACTTGCTTCCATGGTTTGGTGAATTTAACATTCTCGAATGTACCCTTTGTTGCTCAGAGCGTTCAATCAGGTAGATGGAGCATGAATTCCCAGAGTTTTATGTCCATATGTAGAACACATATGGGTTTCAAAAAAGTGATATAAACTCAATCAGGAAGTAGGATCGATCAAACAATGCGAAAAACCGGTCGAAATTAGAACACATATTTCTGGCTTGGTAATGGAAAAATTTGGCGCCAGCAAATAGAGGTTGGCGGTAGGATTTAGCTGTAGCGCCTAGCGACAAAGATGTCGTCTGGCTCTACAGTTAAATGTCTAGCGCCAACTTCTTTTCGCTGACGCTAATTCCTACATGCCTTAGCGCTTTCTGTGCTCGATAAAATTTTCCAGTTTTGCGGAGTGTTATTTCGGTCCTAGTTGTGAAAGATATTTCTCAAATTTCCTACGTGTAAAATCCTATGTTTTTAACTCATTACGGATGGTCTTTCCAATGTGATCTTTTTTATGCATATGACAATAATGTGAATCAAAATTACGCACATGAAATACTTAGAACGTTTCGAGTCTCATCCACTCATTCTAAATCATTGCCGAAACAAATTCAGGAATTAAAATAGAAATCCTCCCCTGTGGAGTCGCCAAAAACTGTAGGGAATATTTCAAGCGTTAATCCCTAGCTTGAACCCCACTGTGATAATACACTAAAACACGGTGGCGTCCAAAGGGAAAGAAAAAAGAGCAAAAGAGTCGCCAACAAGTTTTTTAAGGAACTTGTAAACCGTTCATGAGGTGAAGGTTACAACCCTTAACGATCCAAGAGATCGTCAACTGCATAAGGTCTTGAACCAAATAGGGTTCAGGGATGAAGGTACAAATCCAACCGAAAAGAGATTGAACCTGCCCTAATAATAGGCCTCAACTTTATTATGATCGTATTCATGTGCGTTTTCTGACTAACTTGCAATCAATAGGATTAACCCTAAACTTGTTTATCTATGTTGGTTGAATTTTAATGCACAAATAAAACTATTATTGGCGATCACTTGATTATAATCAAATTAACCCTAAACAAGATTATTAATTATCTTATTAAGAATGATTACAAGTACCAATTCCCTTTAAACATGCATAAAATTAAAGGTGTGATCAAGCAATAAAAACAAATTTAATCAAGCAACATAATATATAATCATCTTAATGATAATAATAATTACAATCATAAAATTATAATAATAATAATATTCATAACCATAATCATGAATCATAAAAATAATCATAATTATAATTAATAATCATAAATCATGTTAAAGCATAATAATAGCATGATACTAACAAGATCAATAAAAAACCCTAGCATGTCACTAAGCAATAAAAATCAAAGCTTTAACCCTAACATGATACTAACAATCATAAATATTAGGAAGAACATAAAAGACATCATACTTTTAATCATACTTAATATTAAAGTTACTCTATACATGATACTAGGAATTTATTGTGTGTCACCCTAAACATCAATTTAAGGAAAACATCCTAACATGATACTAGGAATCAAAGTACTTACTTGGATGCCTCGCACCTCTTTCTAATAACAAAATACACACTTTAGTAACTTCAAGGAAAATAATAAACAAAACAATTAAATTAAATAATGGAAAGAAAGATTTGGGACCAAACCCTCAAGAAATTAAACCTTTCACGTCTAGGGAGAAGGCAACTTCGAATATGGCTAGGTGTATCTAGATCTAATGAATGCGGAATTTTTATATTTGAGAAAAGCTAGTTTAGAAAAGAGAGAGAGAGAGAGAGAGAGAGAGAAAACTGATAAGAATGAGAGAATGGAGATTGTAGATGAATGTAGGTTGTAGATAATTATTGGTGAGAATTGATGATTGTTGATTGTAGATGAATCAAAATGGAGTTTTTACGACGTTATTTATAAAGAAAATCAACCAAAAAGATAAAATATCAAAAACAGAGTTTTGACGCGAAAAAACCGAGTTGGCGCCAAACGCTGACCTTAGCGCCAGACGCTAAGATTGGCGCCAGGCGCCAATCGTAGCGCCAGACGCTCCAGCTGGCGTTTGGCGCTGACTAAAAAATCCAGGCGTTTTCTTAAAATCAGATAAAAATGCCGTACAGGAGGATAAAATCATATTTTTCCTCAAAAATGGTCTTTGATTCTAATTAAAACTCTAAAAAGTCAACGAAAGTCAATTCATCAATGCTAATTAAATTAGGAATGAAAAGAACCTTCTAGAAGAATCTAGAAGACTAAAACCATTCCTAATTGCATTAGGAATGGTAAATCTATATTAGGCCCTACCCTAGATCATTGGGCCGCATATAAAGCACAAACCGGGCCCAGTTCAGTAAATTGGCCATAACTTCCTCAATATTCATCGGAATTTGGCTTATAATATATCGTTGGAAAGCCCTTTTCAAGCCCTATCAAAACTACACTACTATTAGACCCATATCACGGACTAACCAAACTGGATTGGCTGTTTTCGTAAAATAAGTTTTCAAAAACAAAGAGAAGAGAAAAGAAATTAAAACTAACCGCAACACTAGACTTTCCACAACTTCACTTCATTCGATTATGATTTGACGCAAAAGGCACTCATCACTAGGTTTGGTTTCGGGGAGACACAAATGGGTGTCTACAATCTCAAAGATATAGCCTGTTCGTCTCTTGGCACAAGTGAAGATGTTTAGGGAGACCTTGAGGTCAAGGTTATCACCAGAAGTGGACGGTTGCAACAACCTAGTCTACCTGCACCTCCATCACAATCACATCCGATAGTTTTCCCATCGACCCTGTGAACAACGATGTGGTCAAACAATTACAAAAGATCAAGGTGGAGATGAATGTATGGAAGCTTTTGGCCACCTGTCACAAGCATCGAAAGGCTGTGATGAATGCTCTGGTTAAAATAGGAGTTGATGATGATATGATTCCTAAAGAACAGGTCAACTTTCTCACTACTGAATTGCCAATTACTAGCAATCTAATTTCGTTTTCGGATTAGGATCTGCCCTCGAAAGGGGATCAACATAATAAAGCCTTACACCTCACTGTGGTGTGTAGGCAGATGAATGTTTCTATGAGCCTGGTTGATAATGGCTCTGCAATCAATGTATCACTCCGCACTGCAAAGAAGTTGGGCATAAAGAATGAAGAACCGACTCCCTCAACTCAAGGGATTCGCGCTTATAATAGTACTCGCCGTCAAGCCGTGGGTACTATCACACTAAACATAACTTGGGCCATTGAACGTCGCACCAAGTTTCAGGTGGTAGACATTAAGGCCTCTTTCAATCTGTTGTTAGGACGCCCTTGGCTTCTTGAGCTAAATGCGATTCCATCATCGTTACACTAGAAAGTGAAAGCCATAGTTAGAGGGATTCTAATTACCATTGATGCTTCTCCCATGCGCATTCAAGTTATCGACACTCCTATCGTCCATGTCGAACATGACGAAGAAGACGAAGATATTTGGGGGTTTTCAGTCAATGATGTTCTCATGATCGAAAAAGAGGAGAAGTGTCATCTCGACTTCGATCTCTTTTCAAACACGAACATTAATTCCATTATGAAGAAGCAAGGGCATTTCCCTAGAATGACCCTCGGGCTCAAAAAGAAAATGGCTGAACTTTAGGGCCATCCTGGTGCACTCAAGAAGGATACTTTTGGCTTGGGATTCAAACCAACAAAAGAAGATGTGAGACAAGCCCTCTTGAAATAATGCTCGAATAATGAAAACGGAAATGGCCATGGATCCATATCCATTCACTCTCAAAGGCCAGTACATCAAAGAAGGGGAAGACTTCCCATACTATGAATTCCCTGAGCCATTCGTCCACGATGGGAAGCGTGAACCAGGATTCGACATGTTCCTCGATTGTGACTTTGTTGATGAAGACGAAGAGCTCTTCACAACTGAGCAACCAGCTAGCCCAAGCTCTGATGATCTAGGCATTAACCTTCTTTTTGGAATGGAGAAGAATGATCTAAGCCCATCTGCAATGATAATTCCGAGCTCGTTCAAGTTGTTATAGCAAACAAGAATTTTGACCCCTCCTATTTAATTGCCAAGTTGATAATATTTCAAAGGGATGGCGCAAGACATTGAGGATCACTACACCAAGCGGAGAGAAGTTGGAAATAACCGCTAGCGAAGGTCCTATGCTTGATGAGTCTGAGTCGTCTGGATCAGAGTCCGAGTCTTAGTCTAAGTCTGTAGACGAGTCCCTAGAGTCTAAGGCCGACCCTCTTTCTGCTATAGAGTCCAATCCCGAGTCTCTTGTTGAGTCTTCTCTTTCAGGTGAGGTCGCAGCTGACCTTGCCCCTCTTGATGCATTAACCGATGAATTCAATAAAATGAGTACCTTTGCTTACGATGCGTGTCATTCCCCTAGCCCTGATAAATATTGCTTTTCTTATGATAAAAATTACAAAGAAATAATAAAAGCAATGGAAGAACACAAAATAAAACGACAATTATTTAAGATACTGAAACAGTTAATATTTCCAATGATACGACTGTTAAAGAAGTTAAAAAATTGATTTACACTAAGTCAAGATGAACACAAAGAGCTAATTAACTTGCTTAATGAATTTGTTGATGTATTTGCTTGGTCATACCAAGATATGCCAGGAATTTACAGGGATATAGCTCAACATATGAAACCACTCATTCTAGGTGTGAAGCCTGTCAAAAAAAAGTTGCGCTGTATGAAACCGGATGTGGCTCTCAAAATCAAAGAAGAAATCAGAAAACAGTTGGCCGTAGGTTTCATCAAAGTATCCAAGTATCCAAAATAGATAGCAAATGTGGTTCCAGTTACAAACAAGGATGGAAGGGTCAGTATGTGTGTTGATTATAGGGACCTCAATAAAACAAGCCGAAAGATGGGTTCCCCCTACCTCACATTGACATTCTGGTCGATAACACAGCAAACCATGCACTCCTATCGTTCATGGACGGCTACACCGGATATACTCAAGTATTAATGGGTGAAGAAGATATGGAGAAAACCACATTCATCACACAATGGGGTACATATTGTTATACCGTAATGTCATTCAGGTTTAAAAATGCGGGTGCCACCTAACAAAGAGCATCCACAGCATTGTTAGATGATATGATGCACAAAGAGGTGGAGGTCTATGTCGATGATATGATTGTTAAGTCTAAAGATTGCCAAGGCCACATCATTGCATTTCGCAAGTTCTTTGAAAGACTCCGCTAGTACAACATGAGATTAAATCAAGAAAATTAAAGTGTGCATTAGTAGTCACGTCAGGCAAATTTCTGGGATATGTGATCAGTTCTCGAGGGATTGAAATAGATCCCACAAAATTCAAAGCAATCATGGCCATGCCACCGCCTAAGAATGAGAAGGAAATTCGAGGTTTCATTGGAAGGCTGCAGTACATAAGTAGGTTCATATCAAAACTCACAGCGATATGTGAACCTATATTCAAGAAGCTTAAGAAAAATGTCACAGTCACATGGGATGACGATTGCCAAAAAGCTTTCGACAAAATCAAAGAGTACCTGGCAAACCCACCCGTGCTAGCGCCAACAATACCTGACTTTTCTTTTCGACTCTACCTTACGGTCACAAGAGAAACGATGGGGGCAATGCTAGCACAAGAGATTGAAAGCAAGGAGATTGCAATCTACTACTTGAGTAAGTAGCTTCAAGGATACGAGACACGACACACACCACTCGAAAAGTTGTGTCTTGCATTTGTGTGAGCTGCGCAGAAACTAAGACATTACATGCTCACTCATAAAGTGCATGTCGTGTCTAAGATGGATCCTCTCAAATACTTGTTCGAAAAAGAAACACTCAATGGCAGATTATCAAGGTGGATAGTCAATCTTGCTCAGTTTGACTTGAAATTTGTACCACAAAAAGCCATCAAAGGTTCTGCGGTTTCTGACTTCTTAGCAGACTTTCCGCTAGAAGAAGTTGAGAAAGAAGAAGATGAGTACGATTTCCCTGACGAAGATTTACTCATGACCGAAGATGATAGCTGGACGCTCTACTTTGATGGAGCTTCAAACCAAAAAGGTTGTGGTGTAGGAGTCTTTCTTGTATCACCCAATGAAGAGTATGTCCCAATTTCCATGAAGCTCGACTTTGATGTCACCAACAATGCCGCAAAATATGAAGCATGTATTTTGGGGTCAGAAATTTGAAGCATGTATTTTGACGGAGCTTCAAACCAAAAAGGTTGTGGTGTAGGAGTCTTTCTTGTATCACCCAATGAAGAGTATGTCCCAATTTCCATGAAGCTCGACTTTGATGTCACCAACAATGCCGCAAAATATGAAGCATGTATTTTAAGGTTAGAAACAGTTGTCGCCTTGGGAATTAAGAAGCTCAGAATCTACGGTGATTCTTTACTAATCATTAACCAAATCTCCAAGAGATGGAAGGTGAGAAGTGAAAGTCTCGCTACGTATCAAGCTCATTTAGAAACTCTCACGGAGCAACTAGATGAAGTGGAATGTACGTATTTGCCGGGAGAAGAAAACTAGTTCGCCGACGTACTAGCTAAATTAGCATCAATGGTGCGAATTCCAACGGATACAATCAGAATGTCGTTGACCATAGAAAGAAGATATGAACCAGCTTACGTTCACACACTTGATGATGAACAAGAATCGCAAGAAGAAGATGAAGAGCCATGGTATACAGATATCCTTAATTATGTGATAAGTGGAGAATACCCTCCTAATACTGATAAAAAGGCACGCCGTGCTTTGAGGCTCCTAGCCTCACAATATGTGCTCATCAGGGGAGAACTCCACAAGAGGACTGCAACGGGGAGAAATCTCTTATGCATAGCCAAGAAAAAAGCACACAGAACCATAGAAAACCTTCATGCCGGTATATATGGAACGCAAATGAATGCGAAGATGTTAGTTCAAAAGATTCAACGACAAGGTTATTATTTTACTACTATGGAGAGAGATTGTCATGAATACGTCAAGAAATGTATGAAGTGTCAAGTCTACGCAAATTTACAACATGTTCCACCTTCGCTTCTCTATTTATATACTTCTCCATGGACTTTCTCCACTTGGGGAATTGACATCATTGGAAAGATAACGCCACCAGGACAAGGGGGCATGAATTCATCCTTGTAGCAATCGATTATTTCATCAAATGGGTCGAATCTGCCTCATATGCTAAGCAAACGGCAAAACACGTAGCTCAATTCATTGAGAAAAATATCATATGCCGCTACGGGGTACCTCATGAGATGATCAGTGATAATGGAACACATTTCCAAGCCAAATGCGCGGAATTATTACAGAAATATCATATCAAACATCACAGATCATCATCCTACAGACCACAAACAAATGGTGCGGTCGAATCGGCCAACAAAAATGTAAAAACTATCATCGAAAAGATGACAGAAAATTACAAGGATTGGCCAAGTAAGTTACATTTCGCCCTTTGGGGTTATCAAACCTCTATTCGTACATCAACGGGGTTTACCCCTTTCTCTTTGGTCTATGGAGTTGAAGCTGTACAACCAATAAAGCTCGAAATCCCTTCTCTCCTAATCGCTTTGGAAAGCCAACTAGATGAATTCGACTGGATTAGAGCAAGATATGATGAACTAGTCTTACTTGATGAAAAACGCTTGGCAGCTTTGCATCATGTCCAAACCTACCATTAGCGTATGGCGCGACATTTCAATAAAAAAAGTCAAGACTAGGAACATCAAAGAAGGTGAACTGGTGCTTAAAGCACTCCGCAAAAATGTGTTGGATCCAAGAGGAAAATTCAGACCAAATTGGTCAGGTCCGTACATTGTTAAAGCCATCTTGTCTGGCGGAGCGGCACAATTGGTAGACAGGATGGTAACGATTTCCACAATTTAACCAACTTGGATCAACTCAAGAAATTTTATGCCTAGTTGCATGGGTTCATGACCCAATAGAGCTACGTTTGGCCTGATTCCGTTTTAAGGATACATAGGCAACCCCTCAAGGGGGCCCGACCACTTAAAAAAAAAATCTTCCTCCGTCGATCAAGTACACGCGCTAGTTCAGAATTGCGTCACAACAAGACAACAAAAAAAAGGGATTTTCCACGCCACAGGAAACAGTATCGTGTCACGGCAAATTTCAACCGTGGCGCGGGAAACTGGAAAAAAAAAAGATTTCTCGCGCCACGGGAAACTATTCCGTGTCACGGCTAATTTCCACCATGGCGCGGTGGACCTAAAAAAAAATGCCGTGACGCGGGAATTTCCAACGTGTCACGGAATTTTTCGTCGTGGCACAGAGGAATTTCAGAATTTTTGATTTTTTTAGTGACGCGTTCTTTGCGAATTCAGTTATTTGTTGGATGTTTTTTATTTTCATTCTTCCATTGCGTCCGACTCCTTGACTCGGATATTAAAAAAAAAAAATAATCATTGTAATTTTTTTATTTAAGGCGAAAATAAATATGCTAGTATTATTGAAATAAATGTGACTACAATTATTGGCATCATGCGCCTTATTTTAAAAAAAAATTATAAATCATAAAAGCAAAGCAATACTAATCTAATCTCTCTTCACTTTAGGAACCTTCTTCTCTTTTTCAACTAGGTCGGCCTTCACCATTAATGTGTCTTTGGTAGCCCGAACCGTCACACCCCTAGTCGAACTTTCACCCCTTTCACCTTTCTTAAAATTCTTTGGTTGTTTCTCTCTATAAACCATCTTCTACTTACCCTTCCCTTTCACATAATTCTTCCTTTTCGACATTATAGGAGTCTTAAACTCAATCCCTTGTGTTCTTGGACCTAGACGTTCTTTAGGAGGCGCTTTCTTATTTCAAAGACGTTCACATCAGATTTGCGTTATCCGACTCGTTCCCTCCTACTTCTAGGATTCAACCATGCCTTATATGCACTAGATAAGGGAGGAAGAGCTTGGTTACTTGCAGAAACGATCCACAAAGGTCTTCCAATCCAATAAGTCTCGTATTTGTGAACATTACTTTAATGCAACGATACTTCACGTGGACTATCGTTATAGCGTGGAACTACTTGTTCAAGTCCAAACTGTCGCATCAGCCGAGAAGGACAATAAAAAGTCAGTCTTGAGATACTAGGAACACGGCAATACGGAGTATTATTCGTACCAACCATCCTAGTAAGCCTCCACCAAGGCACTATCCAACGAATGGAATATTCTCTCTGTGCAAAGAAATTTTTCTAGTCTTCATACGACATGTTCACAGAGTAATTCTCCTTCATGCAGACTAGATCGTTAGGGCCATATTTTTCAATATCGTCTGGGGCTTCAAATAGTTCTAAATGCTCCATATACCAAATGTGCAAAAAAAATAAAATTTAAAAAAATAAATCAGTCGAAAAAAAAAAATAAAAAAAAAAATAATAAAAAACAAAATTTTGCAGATTCCACCGTGTCACGGCAGAAGGCCACCGTGACACGTTGCCTGTTTTGTGTCATGGGGGCTACTCGGAGCGTGTTTTTACCTGCGGCAGTACTAGAGAGCCCATCCTGATGGCTTTCCGGTCAGCTTTTGCTTCATCAAGGCCACGAAATGTTTCTCCAAGGCACGTAGGCATAGGAGACCTCCAAGATTAAAGATGTTCAAGCACATACGCTAGACAAGCATGTCTTACCCAACCGTTTGCAAATAAAAGCTTGCTAAACATGCAATAAATATATTGCCTTCTACGGTATACATGATAAGACTAAGAGCCAGGGCGATTGAAATATAAATTTGCCAGTTTTCCTAAGTCTACCTCATTACCACACAAAATTCTATTTAAATCTGGATCTGTTAGATTCAGATGGCGTTCAAAGTCTTGGTAATAATACTCACGTAGGGTAGGCATGCCAATAAGATTTCTAGCAGGAAATCCAAAGATGGCACTGAATTCCTCCGGCAGGGGACAAATTTCATCGTAATCAAATTTAAAACAATGTGTTTCTGGACTCCAATAGTCTAATGCTGCTCTAAGAAAATCATGTTCAATCGCTACATGCCTCAAGGCTAGTAAACTCCTGACATGAAACAATTCCAACTCTCTTTTGTCAGCATTGGTCAAAGAATAAGACCAGTCGCGCAATGTATTATCAAAATTCTAAGACATTATTATTGAAATATGAAATTCTTTTATTTTGTGTTTCGTAATTATGCATATCACGAATATACTAGTCCTATTTTATAGTAAAAACGCTCGGAACTACTCAAAATCTATCTTTCTATACACGTAAACCACACAGTTGTACAATACGCGCACCGTGAGACGGGAATTCCCACTGTGTCACGGGAATTTTTGCCGCAACACGGCAGATTTTGCCGCGACACGGTGTACTATGCCGTGTCGCGGCGCCTACGCGTTTTCTTTTTTTATCTTTCCATGTATCTATCCGGATTTTTTAAGTATTTTATCTTCACCGTTTATTTTTTTTCTGTTTCTCGAGACTTTCATTCCTAATAAAATTCTCAACCTTTTTATTTTTTTATTTTATTAATATTTTTATGTATTTTATTTTATTTTTATCATTTTATTTTTTTTATTTTATTTTTTAGTTTTATTTTATTCATCGTTGTTATTTATTATTTTATTTCTATTATTATTTTTCTTTGGGGATGTTATAAACCTCGTTCCATTTCCAAACATATTATTTTGGGAGTAGTTGTAAAACTTATTCAGATTTTTCTTTTCTTTTTATTTCTTATTTTTTTGGGAAGGTCGGTATGTACCCTCTACTTACTCCACTTACGTTTGTTTGTCGCGTCATTAATAACTACACAATCACACACAATGAGTCTCAAGCACACACTAACACACACTAATAAATACATAAACTGTGCATAATGTATAAAGCAAGTCATAATAAATAAGCATCTCAAGTGTCATCATAGTATGTACAAATAAAGACCCTCGGTAAAAAATCAACAGAACTAGAAGAGTTAGGATTAATGTCATATCCAGCCTGTGAATATGGGAAGGGTGAGCCAAAGAGTCCCTCCATCATCCGAGTACGAGGAGTAGTATTCCTACTAGTCCCTGTAACTCCAGTAGCAGTCAAACTCAAAGCAGGACCCGTCCAAATGGCAAACAGTGTAGGGTGACTCAAAGAAATGGGAATCGTCGGTTGAGGCATCGTCCCATACACTGGAACTAAAAACAAGCCCGACACCGGTGAAGGAACCCCAGACGACGGAGCTTAAAATAAGCCAGGATCCACGGGAGTCATAACTGGCCAAAACTCAGGATGTGAAGGCTGTGAAAATGACTGTCGCTGCCTCATACCCTGACCCTTAAAGCGCTGGGAAGACTGAGGCTGCTACCACTGAGCCTCCTGAAATAGCTGAGAAATCTAAGGATCCTGCGGAGACTGAGAATGCCGATGAACCTCAGGAGATCGTCTACCACGACTAGGCTCCCCCTCGTCCGAGCCTCTATGCCTCGAGCGCGAACGGGACCTCCGTTGTTGCTTAAAGATACAAAATCAAAAGACGTCAACAATGCAAAATTAAACAAATGGTATAAATGGGAAAAAATGAAAATACCTCAAGAACATTGCAAGAACTGCTCCTGCAACTCGCACCACGCCCAAGCTTGATGATGCAGTACTTTAGAGCATCAACCAGCTTCATGAATCCCATCATCTCCGTGTGGGTAGGCTGAGAACCAAACAAATAAAAAATTAGTAACAAGCGGTGTTAAAAAGGATGAATAATGCATCAAAAACTTACCGGCTCAAAAACCTTAGGCAGAGACTCCTGCACTTGTCTGAAACCCTCTGGCGTGTCAGTAATATGGTCCTCGGTATTACCAATCGATCCTGGGTAGCGGACATATTGAGGCGAAATCTCAATCCTCTCTACGCGGCAAACAATCGTCTGAAAATACGATCGAATAATCAAGTTATTCGACTATTTAAACAGAGACTAGCGACAAAACTCCTCAAAAGAAATCGTACCTCAGGAAGATGGGGTGGAGGAGCCAGAGAGGGAAGCAAGTCCTGCGCATAATCACCCTCCATGTGCACAAGCTCCTGGCAAGGAAATGTGTGGCGCTCTCCTCTGTTTATCAACTCCCTAAGCAAGCGCGAGTCCAGCATCGACTCTGGTGGAGACAAGGGCACCACAAAGCGATCACCACTATGCTGACGAACGACACGCTCCCCCAGGTAACAGACAAAGCGTCCAGTACCAACAAAAATAGTACGATACGCTAAAAGTTGCAAGGCCTCGGGAAGATTAGTCATCCCAGCCTAAGGACAATACTGAACATCAATAGCAACCTGAAAACCATAAAAGTTGCAATGAAGCACTGGAAATAACGTCAAGATAGAAAATAACAGGCTACAAAAGTAATTCTTATGCCAACACAAGAGGTGCCTCGGCGTAGCAGCCCGCGCAGCGCAGAAACAGACTCCACCCGTGACTCTCCTCGGTCACACCAGCTAGCCCCAACCGGGAAGTCATGAGCTGCTCTACGACGCCGTCGAGGGGCCAATCCTGGAAAGTACTCGTAGAACCATAACTACAATGAAAAGTAATCTTTAAGCACATGAGTCGAACAAATTAAAACAAAACAAGAAGAGGAAAGGATCGTCACCTCTAAGACTCTCCATAAACCGTAGACAATGACAGGGGACTCGTCGTTCAGCTGCCTACAGCCATGACGTAACGACAAGAGAAGGTCGGCATATTCGAGGTTGGCCCCGCTAAAGGATCCTATGTCATTGATCCTGACTAAAGAAGGAAGGTAGCAAAGGAGTGCAGGAGAAAGAGTGATGGAAATGAGAATCATATAAAGATCCGCAGTCGCTGCTCAGGTGATGTCTCCTCCATGTCGAAACCACGGGCTAAAACCGAAGCCAACTCTGATCGCCCGCTTCTAGGACCACCTCGAGACACTAGCTGGGTCCTGATATGCTGAACGATTGGACCTAACAAGTCAGCTGCCTCAGCCGTTCCCCCAGAAAGATCAGACATATGTGCTACGACCCGGTCAGTGAAGCATAGACCGCTAATCATGCTAAAGTCCAGAGGGGTCAATGTCATCTCCCCCCAAGCAAAGTGAAAGATGTTGGTATTATCCCAAAAATACTCCAACAATGCGTGAACGACTGTCGCACCACAACCCCGCGGGCTGTGAAACCCTACGATCGCCGAATAAATGTCCACTAAACCAGCTGTTTCCCATAAGGCGTTCGTAGCAGGATCCCTTGTGATAATCCGATGAAGTTGAGGAATCAAATCTCCGGCTCCAGAACCGTGATAAAGATTCGTGCCGTCAACTATGTCGGCAAGTGGACGATGAGAAACGTGGTTCTCACGATAGAAAACCAACTGGTCTTAGGTCCACGGAGGTGGAGCCCACCTACCTCTACCCGTAGAGGCCCGAGGTTCGGACTCTAAGACGTCATCATACATACCCTCGGGAATCGTGGGATTTTCCTCCCGAAAAGCCTGACGCTGACCATGAGTGGAAAGATCGCGATCCCGTCGTCTAGGCATGCTATTATAAAAATAAAAATCTAAATGTTTAGCATCATTCCCTAAGACATTTAGTTATTTATATCGACTTACATTTTAATATAAAATCTAAATGCTTAGCATCATTTCCTAAGTTATTCAGTTATTTATTGCATTATACGCTAAATTTTTACCTCAAGGCTAAAAATTGGCAAAATAATGGAATTATTTATAGTATTTAGATTCTCCATGACGAACTAATACTATGTTCTCCTAATTGCATGATACTATGTTCTCCATGGCAATGTAGTACATACACAACACAAAACATGTCTCAAAATTGCACAAAAACAATAGATCGACGCATCATAGCATATGTCATCATTTCAAGTGCAAAAGAACAACAAGAACAACAAAGAACACCATTTACCACAAGTAGTACCAAAAATGGTGATTTGCTCAATTCTTCACCAAATCATGCAATTTTTGTCTCTAATCGCTCACAAACACACATACATACATATACAAGTAAATTCATAGCAAGAATTTCAACATAAACCTCAAAATCAAAAAATCCCCAAATTCATTTTTAAGGGTTTTTACATGAAATTATTTGAAGCAAATTTGAAACAAAAATCAAAGAAAACTTACATAGATGCTTATGGAGAACCAAAAATGAAGAAAATAGCAAAAATTTAGAGCCAAATTGATGAAAATTTGAGCTCCAGAATTCGCAAACGTGAAGACACCAGAGCAGCCGCCGCGACACGGTCAAGCTACGCCACGACTCGGTGACCAGGTGCCGTGTCATGCCGATTAAATCCCGTGTCACGGTGATTCCAAGAGTCGACGGAGCTCCGATCAACAACAGCGAGCTCTGAACAGCAACGTAGCAACTAGCAGTAGCGAATTTTCCGCGAAGAAAAAAAAAGAAACAGAAACCGGCAGCTACGCTGCGTCACGGGGCAAAACTCCGTTCGACGGGAGGAGAAACCGTGCGCCGGTGATCACTTGCCGTTGCTCGGTGATTTGACAGCTTAAAATAAAAAAAAATGGAGAAGAGGAAGAGCCAAATAGCAAGAAAATGGCAGGAATGCTTAAGAGTAGCTCGAAATAAAAGCAAAAAAAAAAAAGCATCCTCTTACATCTCGTTTTTTGTGTGACGGTTTCCGTTACCATGTAACGGTAACATATTGACACGGCGCACGTGGTCTGGACTGATCAAAGATGCAAGTAGACTGATTTGCAGCCAATAGATTTCCCGTGTCATTGGAATTTGTTCTGCGTGACAAAGATCCCTGCCGAGTAACGGGAATCTTGCTTCGTGACACGGTAGTCCCGCGCGTGCCCTGCACGTCCCTTGAAGCTATTAGTGAATATTCCTGGCATTTTTACCTAATTTGCACGATTTTCCGCGCAAATTTAACAGTTAATTTTTTAGTAAAATTGCGCGAAAAATTCTAACTCACGGTTGAAGGGTATCAAAATTACTATTTTGCCCCTAGGAAGCGTCAAAATCAATTTTGTCGATATTTTAAACACCTAATATGGTCGGATAATCGACTTGAAGGTGTGAAACAACTGCGGCCCACGTTCGGGGATAATCGAACCAACAAGCACTTGCAAATTTCAGCGATTACAGTAGTTGTCGGCTTTCCTTAAGCATGGAAAGCGTTATCGGTGGATTTTTCTTCAAGTATAGAAAACCGCCAAGTCGGCTTTCCTGAAGCATGGAAAGCGTTATCGGTGGATTTTTCTTCAAGTATAGAAAACCGCCAAGTCGGCTTACCTAAAGCATGGAGAGCGTTATCGGTGGATTTTTCTTCAAGTGTAGAAAATCGCCAAGTCGGCTTTCCTCAAGCATGGAGAGCATTATCGGTGGATTTTTCTTCAAGTATAGAAAACCGCAAAGTCGGCTTTCCTCAAGCATGGAAAGCATTATCGGTAGATTTCTTCAAGCATAGAATGACACCAAATTCATACTTCGACTTTCCTCAGGCATGGAAAGTATCATCCGATAGGTTTCTTCAGGCTTAGAAAGCTACCAAATTCCTCAGTCGGCTTTCCTCAAGCATAGAAAACGTTTCAACAAACGTCATCCGGTGGATTCCTTCAAGCATAGGAAGCTGCCAAACTCATTTGCCACTGATACACTGGTGCCAGATACGTATTCTATCTTTTTACTCTTTTATTTGTAGAATTAACATTTTTCTGCAGGTATCGGCGTAAACCGAATGATTTAGGATCGCAGAATGTCTTAAATCATTCTCCGTCCCTATCGACTACTTTGACTATCATTTTCGAAACTCACGTTTCTACAAAGTCAGTCAAAGTGGTGGCTTCTGTAGACACCTAAAATGGTATCCCCAAAACCAAACCCGATGATGAAAAACCTTTTACAGCCACTATTGTTCGGGTTTAGTATTTAATCCTGTGAATGCTTAAAAAATCGTACTTGATTAAATTCGTATTTTTGAATAGTCCATGGATTAGTCTTGATATTTGGTAAAAGCATAGTTTTAATTTCAGCCTAAACTTATTTTTTAATTTTAGCCCAAACCATTTTTTTATTTTATTGTTTTATTATTTATTTTTGGCCCAAACCTTTTATTTATTTCATTTACTTATTTTCTTATTTTAGCCCAAATAATAATAAATCAGAAAAAGGCCCGAAATTATCAATCGACACCTAAAATGCTGAACGAAATTAGGGTTAAAAATGAATATAGACGGTAAAACGGACTGAAAATTCCCGCGCCACGGCAGCAGTCCACCGTGTCACGGGAAACATTCCCGTCTGACGGTGGAATTTCCCGTGAAACGGGAAACCTGCTGTGACACGGGAATTTCCGTGTCCTTTCCGCGTAAACCCTTAACGCGTTTTCTCCCCGTTTAATAAATATTTCCCGCATCACACAAATTTTGCACCGTGTCACGGGAATGTTTCCCGTCTGACGGTGGGATTTCCCGTGTCACGGTACAGTTTGCCGTGTCGCGGGATACGTTTTTAGGGTTTTTATCATTTTAGGATTCCGTATGTTCCTCAGAATATTTTTTCTATAAATACCCCATCATTTCTGATGTACGGGGCATCAATTAATTCTCTATTTTTCTCTCTACTATGCTCTAGCCTAAACACTAGCCTACCCTTGTTCTTTCAAAATTCCTTCTTCAAGTACTCCAAGGAGTCCATACTTTACTCGTGGTTCTGTCCTTAAACCAAGGCGTGAAAGGTAGAACTGTTTGAGGGTTTGGCCCAAAATCAATTTAATTTAATTTAATTTAATTATTGTTTTATTATTATTTCCTTGAAGTTACTAACTCGTTTATTATTTTGTAGTTGCAAACAAACAGAATCAAAGTAAGAATTATGTTCCTTATATTTCTATTATTTTTCTAACGATTTTGTATTGTTAGAATTATTGTTAAATTGCTTCCAATATTGATGTTATTCTATTTGTATTATTATTTATGATCACTATATTGCATGTTTAAAGGGAATATGTAATTGAAAATCACGCCTAATAAATAATTTGGACAATCGGTTTAGGATCCTTTTTAATCTTGTTATTAATTCAAGTGATCACTAATATTTTAGAATTATATGTTGCATTAATATTTAACCAATTTAGCAAAATAATAGTTTGGGGCAAATTGAATATTTTGTTTGTATGCCTTTGAAATCGCAGGAATCATTTTTCACTGTAAGAATCGAATAGAGGCCAATACGGGCGAATGTGACTCCATGACTCACTTTGTACCATCATCCCTGATCCTCCTTTCGTGGTTCCGAACCATATGGAGTTAGTAATCTCATGGATTATGAACAGGTTGTAACCTTCACGGGTCAATCGTTGTTGCCTTTGTTGTCCTTTTATCGTGGTTGCCTTTTATGATCCGTGAACGGTTTACAAGTTCCTTAAAAACTTGTTGGCGGCTCCATACTTTCCTTGTCCCTAATCGTATTATGTCAATTCCCACTTCCTATGAGTGCCAAGCATATTCACACATGCTTTTAACGTAGGCGCACTTCAAACGACGCCTACCTCATCACAGCAAAAGCACCGACATATTGGTTCACAAGCAGCAAAGCACCGACGTACTGGCATAGAATCATTAAGGATCAACAAGAATTGACCTTTTTAAAGACTATCACAGCGGAAATTGAAGGCAGTTACAGGCGTAGCAGTCTTCAGGCGATATTCTCTAGCTTGCGGAAGATCATCACAACAAATCGATTACTTTCAGAGACGTGTGCTCGACGCTGCAAGATACGTGTTTCTTAACCCTCTTATCTTTTTTAACTAACTCTAGTTTGCAGGCATTGACGTTACAAATTTGATTTATGATCGTAGAACGTTTTGAATAATTCTCCGTCCCAATCGTTACTTTGACTTTTGTTTTCAAAACTTGCGTTTCTCCAAACTCAGTCAAAGTGGGGGCTTCTGTAGACACCCAAATGTGTCTCCCCAAAACCAAACCCAGTGATGAATACATTTCATGTCATTTTGTTATCGAACATTGCGAAAGTGTGAAAAGTCTTGTGATGAGAATGTTTTTATTAAAATATCTCTTATTTCTGTTTTTGAAAATATTTATTTTCTTACCTTATTTATGAACAACGAGAATTACAGTTTAGTTTGGTCCATGATAAGGGTCCAATAATTGTTTATTTGGATGGGGCTTGATAAGACCTTTCCAACGATATATTATAAGCCCAATTCGGATGAATAATGAGGAAGTTATGGCTAAAATACTAAACTGGGCCCGATTTGGTTTTTATATGCGGCCCAATGATATAGAGGAGGCCCTAATATTAATTATCATTCCTAAAACTATTAGGATTGATTATAGGCTTCTAGAATACTCTTGAAGGTCCTTTTAAATCCTAATGGAGTTATGATTGATAATTATGTTTCAAAGAGTTTGAAATTGAATAAAACTATTCCTTTTTAGAATCCTTATTTTGTACGAAGTGGAATATATTCTGATTTTATTTTTGTGCCTCATTAAATTTTTTCAAATTTTATATGGTTGGATAGATCTTGAAATTATATTTCCAATGATATATTAGAATATTAAATCCGAGTTATAACGAAAAAGTTATAAATGAGATATGAAACTCTATCCAAAACCAACACCCTTCCACTATTTCGGCCATATCTTTTTATCTACAAAAATAGTTTAATCTTATTATAATTGGGTTAGAAAGTAGAATTCAAGATATTTTCAACAAAATATTATATGCCATATTTGGACTTTTGGATCAAAAGATATGATCAAAACAAAATCGCAAAAACTGATGTCCATTAAGTTTTATTTCGATTCGATTTCGGATTGTTTTCCTATTTTTCGACTCTCTTTTTTCTCTATAAATAGAGGTCATATCTCCCCTTTTTCAATCAACAACTCTCATCAAGAAATTCTTGATTCTCTCTCTCTTTCTAAGTCTAGCATTTTACAAACACAATTCCTCATACATTAGCAATGTACATTATTAATTACACACGCAGTTAAGTGTTTGTAAGCTAACCTCTAGTAATTCAGCATCGGTGACACTTCAGCTATGTTTAGCACACCATAATTGTGCTAAATGCCCTTTTTCTCTATTTACACTATTTTTGACTTTTCCATATATTGGAACTTCATAAGAAATTAAATTCAGCTTGATCATCCTAAGTTGCAGTCTTTATTTCTCAAATCCTTCTCTATTAAAGGGCTTGGTTAGTGATGAGTGACATTTATGTCACTCTTAGGAAGTATTTTTAGAATCATTTTCGAGTTTATTTTATCTTAGTTTCCCTTTCTTTCTCTTGTTTTCTCTTAATAACATTTTTTGTTTATTTTGGTAATTTTGTCGTGTTTTAAGTTCTTTTCGTAGTTTTTATTAGAATTAGTTTATTTTCGTATTTTATTTGCTTTCGTTTTATTTTATTTCGTTCCTTTCCTTTGTTACTTCCATAGTTTTAATTAGCTTTATGTTTATTTTGTTATTTTATTTTACTTTCTTTTGTTATGTAGTTTTTGTTTTACTTTTGTTAGTTTTAGTTTTATTTCTCTTTTTTCTATTTTACTTTATTTATCCTATTTTATTTTACTTTATTTTTTTTCTTATCTTATTTTATTTTATTTTATCTTTTGATAATCCACTCGTGTTTTTGGTTGTAGGTGTTCCGGGTTTTAAAGTCATATTCGTGTTTGGAGGTCTAAGGTTCGAGGCATAAGCTTCCAAACAAGCTGTCGCCTTTAGTTGCTGCCACGCTTATCCATCACCCCACCTCCCTTATCCTCCACCACATCAACCTCACACAAATCAGCCAACCTCCTCTACTTCTCCCCTGCTCCACCACACATCTACTAACCCCAAAATCAGCCTGCTGCGTCCTTGCACCACAGCAGCCCCTCAACAACACCCCACAACAGCACCTCACTCGCCTACTCCCCTGCTGCCACCACATCAACGCACCAGCCAACAACCACCTGACCACCGCAACTCAGAGCAACAACCCCTGCTGCCTTCCTCACGCAACAATCAACCCCACAACCACCAACAACAGCACACTCAACCAAACACCACACACCACCAGCCTGCAACCCCGCAAACACCACACACCAACTGCATGCAACCCCGCAAACACCACACACAACAGCAGCCACCCTCACACCACCGCACAGCTGCCGCAACAACCATACCTCCAGCAGCAACAATAGCCGCACCTCAACCACCACGCCAACCCAGACCACCGCAATAAACCGCTTTTAGCCACTCAAAACGGCAGCCCTTCACCACACCTGATCCGCAACTAGTTAAACCACCAATTAAGCAACCAATCGACCCCTCAATTAAGCAAAAATAAGAGTAAATTGCAAATTAATCAAGTTCGAGCAAACCGTTGAGGGTTCGACCGAACTTCGAGTCAGAGACTTTGGGGGTTTTGTTATTCGAAGAGGAGTGGTCGAACACACCCTTGGTTTGACCGAACCAACCCCGTAGTTCGGTCGAACCAGCCATCGATTCGATCGAACCATTTTACGAGACTCGCGCATGGTTTTTAATGAAGATCGAACGACTTGAATTGATGCTCGATGAGTGCTGTTGAAGATGAACGGTGGCGATTTCATATGGAAGCTTGATGATGGATTTTTGTTAGGCTCAAAGTAGGGGATCATCTCCCATTTTTAGAGCAGTCAACATGTCGAAGAAGAGGGGAAAAGGGTCTGATGATTTTGGGGGGATTGTTTTGTTTTAATTTTCCTTTTTCTTTTATTTTTATTTCTTTCTTTTCTTTTCCCTTTTCTTTTCTCTTTTATTTTCTTTCTTTAGTTTTACTTTATTTCTTTTAATTTTCCTATTCTTTTCTTTATTTTTTTATTTTCCTTCTTTTATTTTCTTAGTTTGGCTAGCTTAGTATAAATACCCAATTTTGGGGGTAATTAAAGGGGGACATTCAATAATAATCTATTCTACTCTCTAGTTAGTTTTAGGTTAGGTTAGGATTAGTCTTTATTTGTAGAGAGAGAAAGTGAGTTTTCTTCATTAATGAACTTGGATTTTGAAGAAGGAGCTTGTTCAACCCTTTGTAGACCTTCATCTTCAATTAATGAGCAATTTCTTACTTTCTCTCCTCTATTTTTATTTGTTTTATTTTGATTATTATTTTATGTGTTGGTATTGCTTGTTAATCATGTTTATTCTTGATTGTTTGCTAATTAATCTTGTTATTAACATGATTAGTGAGTAATTTCCCCATTAAGGGAATGGTAGTGGTGTAGTTGGACCTTGAGCATGTTCTAGGTTTTAGAATTGATTTATTTGTGATTAAAGTCTTTATATGCTTGATATTCTTTAATCTTCTTGCAAGTGCACATTGTTGGTTAATTAAAGGTGAATCTTTGCTAACAAGAAACGGAAGTTGACTTAGTTAAGGTTCATTACTATAGATTGTTATTTAATAGTACCTCCTAGTATATGGTTCTAATGTGGAAACATAGAGGCTATGTGAGGAGAAGCCAATTGACCCCGGAAGGCGGTTAGATTGGACCCCTTTACTTCGGTATTCGTGCATGTTTAGTTCATAATTAACTCAATTTCTATGCCTTTGTTTACGTTCAAGTGAATGCTATACCTAAACAATTTTCCTTAATGTTTTATTTCTTGTTTTAGCATCTTTAGACTTTACTTTATTTATCCCCTATTCCGGACTAGCTTAATTGTCGATAACATTTGGAGGTGTTTATCTGTTCTCTGTGGTTCGACCCCTATGCTTGCCTTATACTCGTAGTAGGTTTGTTTAAGTTGTATAAATTGTATTTGATCTAGGGATAGACAATTGACGACGCGTTTATTCCCTTGTAAGTTAGAATATCAACAACTTGATTTTCAGTTTGACAAAATTCTAACTTTATATTCCCTTGATCCACATTATCTTTTAGAAATTGATGCCTTATGTGGATGTGTTTTACCTTTGAGTGTTGAACTGGATCCTTAGAAATACATATAGCACTAGTAATATCACGCTAAATAGGAATGATAAGTGACTTTTATGTCACTTTTAGGGTGTTTATTGAGTCGTATTCCGGCATATTTTCCAATAATTTCACCCTTTTTATCCTTTATTTCTTTTATTTACTTATTCTCGTCTTTTATCCATATTTTGAGTATTTTTGTACTTTTTAATAGTTGTTAGTTTATTTTCGTATTGTTAGTTAATAATTCCTAGTTTCTCTCATTTTCTTATTTTATTTTATTTTCATTTATTGTTTTCTTTATTTTATTTAATTTAATTTATTTTGATTTTATTTTAAAGTTATTTTATTTTATTTTATCTTTATTTTATTTTATTTTATCTCGTGGTAATACCCTTGTGTTTGTGGTTGTAGGTGTTCCGGGTTTCAAGATCATATTCGTGTTCGGAGGTCCAAGGTTCGAGGCGCAAAACTTGAGCCAACCCTTGATGCCAGCCTAACCTAAACCACCCCATTTCCCTATCTTACCCCACACCGCCCTGCTCCCTGCTTTCCACACCAATTAACCTTCTTCAATCACCGCTGCTACTTAACCCACATCGCACCACCATAATAACACCGACACCACCTAACACCAGCAGCAACTCGCAACAATTGCAGCACCTAACCAGAAAAACTGCATCCACCTACAACCTCCACTACACTCACACACAACAACCAGCAGCACCACTCAAACCCAGCCTCACCTCCCATTTCTCCACCAAAATCACAACCCACAGCGCCCCTGCTCACCTCACACCAAGAACCACCAAAACACCTCCAATCACCACCCACCAATAACCGCAATTCACCCAAGATCGAAACCACTCACAGCCACCACAATTCACCAACTGTAAAATCAGCCACTACCACCATCACGCAAACCCCAACAGCCTCCACAACCACCACCAAAACCGCCAATAATACACCACCAAAACAACTCAAATCAACCACCACACAAAACCGCAATCACCTGAACCACGCCCTTCCCCTGTTTCCACTCGCAACAACAACAATCAGCAACCAATTCACCGCCTCACCTCCAACCAAACCCACACAAACACCACCCACCAATCAGAGAAGCAGCTTCAATCGAACCTCCAAATTCGCCCAACCCAGACCAACGCGGCCGCGCAGCCCTGTCAGAAAGCGCACAAAATGGAGTCCAAAATCAGATTCGAGACAGAAGCTTTGCGCGACCTGTGTGCGTCTTCTGTGCGGGCGCGCAATTGTGGGTCAATCACGAGCTTTTCACGTGATTTTTAATGAGAATTGGACGGCCACAATTTTTGATGCTAGATGACGATGATGCTAATGAACGGTGATGTGGGATGATGGCTGATGGTGCTTAAATTAAAGCACCAAAATTCGAAAGTGGAGGGGGAAAGGGGGTAGTCTGATTGGTTTGTGTTTTTGGAGGGGTTTAGTGTGTTTTGGGTTTCTTTTTTTCATTTTCATTTTCAGTTTCCTTTTATTTTATTTTATGGTTGTTTTGTTTATTTTTGGTTTTTTAGTTTAATTGTTTATGTTTGGTTTTATTTCTTTTTTTTATACTTTTTTAGCTTGTATTATAAATACCCTCTTTGGGTTTATTTTAGAAAAACTATCAATGAACATTTTATTTTAGATAGATTAGTTTTAGTTTAGCCTTTATTTTCTCTCTCTTAGGGTTAGTTTAGGAGTAGTGTAGAGAGAGAAAGCTTGGATTTCCATGGAGCTTTTGAGAGGTTGAAGAAGCAACTTTGTGGAACTTCTTCTCATCTATTCAATGAGCATTTTCTAACTTTCTCTCATCTTTATTTCTTTGTTTAAATTCTTAGTTTTTGCTTTTTATTTGTTTATTTGAGTAGATTAATTAGTTTATTTGTTTAATTTTATTTTTATTCTTATTTTACCTTGTTTTCCATGTCTGTCTTCATTATGTTAGCTTAGATTTTGTTCTAGGAAAATGGATGAAGGTTATGTTAATAAATTGAATAATTGATTGTGATTAGTATGGAATTGTTTCTTGATTATTGTGTATGGATGATGCTTTTATGGATTAGAATCTTTCTAGCTAATTGATTCTATGTTCTTAATTGTGCTTTCAATCGATTGTGCGAGAGTGAGTTGGTTGAGAGCCCTAATTTCTTCCATACCTTTGCTAGGCTAGTTGCACGAGAGTGAATTAGTTTAGTAGGATAATTAACATGCTTAATTGTGCGAGAGTGAGTTGAATGTATTGATTGTTCCTAATCAAGGTCATTTTCATCTAATTGTATGATGTTATTGAATGTATTGATGTAATTGGATTTCACTTTCCCTAGTTTTAGTTATTTGTTCTTAGTTGTGTTTAATTGAACCTCTCTCTATCTCACAAGCTTTCCTAGTAGTCTAATTAACACAAATTGATACACTTAGTCCTTTTGGGTTCGACCCTTTACTTGCCACTAACTAGTTTAGTGTAGGTTTAGGTATTATAAATTGTTAATTTGATTAGGGTTAGTAGTCCCAATGACATATCTAATCCCGATAAAATTTTGGCGCCGTTGCCGGGGACTAAGGCGTTTATTAGTTTGTGTTGATTAGATTAGCTAGGTTCTTGTACATTATTTGATTTTATTTTCTTTTATTTGTTCTTTGTATAAAAATGGCATGCTTATCTTTTCCTCAATTTGATGGAGAACCCTTCTATGCTTACTTTGAAAGACTAGATGGTTTCCTTAGTTACCATGGGTGTTCTCTTAGTGATGCTTGTTGTATAGCTTATTGGGGCATGAATGAGTATACTAGGGGAATGGTTGAGGACATGAATAATGGTAGATTTTGTCATTTGTCTATGCATGACACTTGGGATTTCTTCACATGGTTTTCTAGGGACTCTTTAGATAGAGAATCGCATGTTTCTTGCTTTGACTCTCAATGCCAAGATTCTTTTAATTTTTGCATGAATTCTCTTGATACTTCTTATGTGCCTTGTAATAATCCAAGTATGCAAATTGATACCTTTCCCCCTTATGCTCATTTTGATGAGGTTTGTGCTAATTTTGATGATGTGCAATTTGACTTTGATCATGAACATCAACCAAATAACATTGATTCCCAAATTCTCTCTCAAATAAAATATCTCACCCAGCAACTCCAAGAGCTTCAAAAGGAACAAAAATTGCGAGAAGTGAGGCTTGCCCAAGTGATGAGTGCTATGATTGATTTAGATGGACGTGAGGCACCTCATTTGGAGTGTAAGAGTGTTTTGGAGAATGATGTGGGCCAAGGGTGTGAAGGTGAGGGGAGATTTTCTTGTGATAAGAGGATTTTTGAGGATTTTGATCCTTTTCATTCCCCATTTGAGCTTGAATGCCATCCTTCCCCTTATTCACCCCCTTTGAGAGCTTCCCATGGTGAGGATGTGAGTGAACCATCTTCATGTTTGAATGAGGGAGTTTATGAGGATGATGAGTTTGAGCAATCAAGAGAGATTTAGAGTCCCTTGAGTGATGGTGGAAGAGTTGTGAATGAAGAAAATGTCGATTTAGAGGTTTCCAACCCCCATAACCATCTTGATGAGTCTACCTTGCATGTTTGTGACCCTTCTATCCATGAGTATTTGGACTCATTTGAGGTTATGGCTAGTATGTTCATTGAAGGTGTAACAAATCACTATAGCCTTTAGAGACTCTAGGCTTTTAGGATATTGAGGGAGTTGTTGTTCATCGTTGTGATAGAGAGGAGGATGAGGTTATTTCTATTAGAGAGTTTTTGTTTGAGGGAGATGTGAGTCATGAGTGTTCTTTTGAGGATTCTATGATTGATTTTCATGCCCTCATTAGTGATGTGAGCCTTTGTGAGACCATTGTTTCTCCTCCCCTTCCTCATGTCCCTTTCTCAAGGAAATTTGACCACATCTCCTACTATCCCATGTCAAAGAGCATATTGAGGACCCTCTCTTGTTTGATGAGACTTTTCCCTTTCATCCACCTATTATTGAGGAAATGGGTGATTGTGCCACCCAAAAAGATTTTGAGGAGGTTTTGCCTTTTTATTCTTTTCCATATTTCTCTTCTTATTTTCTTGATTTTTCATTTGATTTTTCTTCTTTCTTTTGGCATCTTCCTCCTCACTTACGTGTAATAATCTTGTTGCACGTCCTCCTTCCTTCATTTGCCTACTTGTTATCCTACGAAATGTGTAGTAGTGCATTTGATAAGCTCTTGCGTTCGTTGCAATATTATTTACTAGAGCGGTCTCGCTTGGACGTTAAACAAGCCTTTCTCGGGAAGTAACCCGAGGTTTTTATTGCTTTCATTTTCTTTTCTTTTTAGATTAGATTTTCTCTCATGGAAATGTTTGTGTGACTTTTGCTAGGTACATGACTTGATATACTCTTATGCATTGGTTTTGATCAAGAAACAAGGAAGTTTGACTCCTATTTTTGCTAGCATATGGAAATCAAGATTCAATTCAAGAGGAAATCGGCTTTGAAAGGTTAAATTGGTTCATTTGCGGGTAATTACACCCACCAATATCCGGTAATATCTTTCCTAGCTCTTTCTCTAATGGTTGGTGACTCGTTGGACTTGTGTTGGTTTGTTGGATTGATTTCTTTCTTTTCCCCTCCCATGGATTATTTGGTTTATGTTTGAGTATATTGTCTCATTCAAGCTTGGGGGAGGGTATTCTATCATTTTTGGTAGGATGTTGATTCATTTATGCCATGCACTTAAGTATATGCATTTCCATGTCTTTTCTTATATTTTCAAAAGTCCAAAAAGATTTTTGTTTACTTTCAAGGTAATTTTGGCAAAATGTGTTTTGTTTGTTCTTATTTTGGACATTTTGTTTTGGGACTTGAATCCTTGAATGTTTTTCTTCCTAAGTGGTAAATGTGTGCACGGTTTGAGAGTGTCATTGGTTGACTCTAGGATACTATATGCTAAGGTAGTCGGTAAAGAACTTTTAGGGGTCCATGAAGCCTTAGTTCACGGGAATGTGGTAAGATGGAGTTGCTCTCTATAGTGGATTTGAAACCCTTGGTTGGTATTTGCTTGGTTATAATCCCTTGTGAGCTTCATTTGTTCTAGCCTTCATCACCTTGTTGAGCGGCTATTTAGGATCCTTGACTATGCATGTCTTAATCCTTATTTTGACCTCTAGCTCCCAAGATCGTGACCGAGCCACTCTAGGGGAGGAAAAGGGCACATTTTCTCATTTCTATTTATATTCTTTTTATTTTGTTACAAATTTGATTTTCTATTTTGCATCAACCTACTTATTAATCAATTTGAGCCTAATTTTTCCCGCTCTTGTTTAAACTACGTTACAAGCCTAATGGCCTATGCTTACCAACCCTTTTAGTTAGTGAAGCATTGGCATGTGGGGTTTGAGTTTTGAGAGTATTGATCATGAGCAAGAAAACTTTGTGAATTGGTTTAAGTACGATATTGAAATTTGAGCTTGAAAAGAATATGCAAAAAAGTTTGAGAAGAAAGATGCAGTTCAAGAAAATCAAATGAAGTTTCAAGAAAAAGCCTTCCATGGTAAAAATAAGGCAAGGACACAGAAAAATAAAAAAAAAAAAGATTAAAAACAAAAAAAAAAACACAAAAATATTTTAGTTTAGTTTCGTTTTCTTCCCTAGTTTAAGCATTGAGGACAATGCTTCATTCAAGCTTGGGGGGAGGAGCGTTACTTCGTTATTGGTATATATTGTGTTTGTGTTGAATAAGCTTGGGGGAGATGGCATTATTGGTATTTTTGTTTGATATTTTGTGACTTCTTGAGTTTGTTTTTTAGAGTAGGCAACTCTTTTGCTTCACTTAAGAAATTTCATTAAAATTTTTAAATTTTTACCCCGCCTTAACCCTTAGCCTTACGTTACAACCAAATAAAAGACCCTTAGACTTTATTGGGGTTGGGTCAAAGAACGGTGGAGGGAGATAGACTTCAAACCTATGGAGAGAGTATGCATAGTTGAGATGTCGGGATTACCTTCTCAAAGTTTTTCATTTCTTTATCTTTTTTCCGGTTCCTTCGTGGAATCATGAGAAGCTAGCTTAAGGGTTGATTTGAAGCTAGTGGAGAGAACGCGGCCCGATTGGTTGGGGCTAGGGTGGATTGAGTCCTCATTACTTCTCTATGCTTATCATATGTTATGTTTCAATCAACCATTGACATCTTGGAGCGTGCATACATTTGTCTATTTAGAAAGGTTTGCATTCATTGGTGCTTGTTCCTATCTCTTGTCCAAATATGAACTTGTGTTTTGCTTTCTCTTTATATGTCTCTTTTTCTTTTCTTTTTATTGCCTTGCCTTCGTTTTTTTCTAGAGTTATGGGTTAAACTCTTAGGACACCCTCACGAGAGCACACTCGCTCTCTAGGGCGATCTAGGGGTTTAAAGGGCTTGTCATTTGTCGCTAAAATTGACCGTGATTCCTACGAAAGTGAGTTAGTGTACATTCTTGTCTCCTTTAGTGTCTTAGTTTTGCTTGAATAAATCATTCTCCTTCTCCCGTGTTTCATGTTAATTTGCTCGAGGACGAGCAAAAGGTTAGCTTGGGGGATTTTGATAAGTGACTTTTATGTCACTTTTAGGGTGTTTATTGAGTCGTATTCCGGTTTATTTTCCAATAATTTTACACTTTTTATCCTTTATTTCTTTTATTTACTTATTCTCGTCTTTTATCTTTATTTTGAGTATTTTTGTACTTTACAATAAAAAATAATTCCAAAATCTCTAACCTGTTGCTTTATCCATAAAATTTGTGAGTAACATGCTGCTACAGCTACATTCTCAGCTTTAGCTGTAGATAGTGCGATTGTGTTTTGCTTCTTGAAATCCTAAGAAACTAAACAAGGTCCTAAGAACTGTACTTGTAGGCACCAAAATGTGTCTCCCTAAAATGAAACCCAGTGATGAATACCGTTCACGTCATTTAATTATCGAATGAAGTGAAAGTGTGAAAAGTCTAGTGATGTAATTGTTTTTAATTAAAATATCTCTCTTTTTCTTTTTGAAAATATACTCTATTTATGAAAATAGCCAGTACAATTTAGTTTGGTCCATATAAAGGGTCCAATAATAGTGTAGCTGGATTGGGCTCAAAAAGAGCTTTCCAACGATATATTATGAGCCCAATTCCGACGAATAATGAGGAAGTTATGGCCAAATATTAAATTGGGCCCCGGAATGAATTTTATATGTGGCGCAATGATCTAGAGGAGGGCCTATTAAATATTATTCCTAAAGTTATTTGGATTGATTTTAATCTTCTAGAATAATCTAGAAGGTTCTTTTAAATTCTAATGGAATTATGATGAATAATTATTATTTTATAGAGTTTTACTTAATTATATTAGGAAAAAGATTCCGTACAAAGCGCGTTTTATCTTTTAATTAGCGGCAAATGACAGATTCTATCGCCTGACGCTAATACCTGTTGTTTGACGCTAACTCCTGTCGTTCGCGACAGGAGATTTTTTATTCTAAATGGGACTCGATTTCTTTTCGATCGGTTTCCAGACAATTTTTTTTTCTATAAATAGGGTCCTTGGCCTCCGTTTTTATTCATTCACAATCATAATCAATCTCTATTCTCTCTCTCTAAGGCTAGAACCTTTCTCTCTCTATTTTTTTCTAAACCTCCCCTATTACAAAATTCCGCATACATTAGTTCTAGACACACCTAGTAAAGTTCGAAGTTCCCTTTGCTCTTGTAGGCGTCGCTCGAAGTGCGCCTACGTTAAGCATGGTGTGAATATGCTTGGCACTCATAGGAAGTGGAAATAGACATAATACGATTAGGGACAAGGAAAGTAGGGAGTTGCCAACAAGTTTTTAAGGAACTTGTAAACCGTAGTTCACGGATCATAAAAAGGAAATCACGATTAAGGGACAACGAAAGGCAAGAACAATTGACCCGTGAAGGTTGCACCCCATTCATAATCCATGAGATCACTAACTGCATATGGTTCGGAACCATGAAAGGAGGATCGGGGATGATGGTAAGAAGTGAGTCATGGAGTCACATTCACCCGTATTGGCCTCTACTCGATTCTTATGGTGAAAAGTGATTCCTTCGATCTCAAAGGCATACAAACAAAGATTCGATTTGCTCCAAAGTATTATTATGCTAAATTAGTTAAATATTAATGCAACACATAATTCGAAAATATTTGTGATCACTTGAATTAAATAACAAGATTAAAAAGGAACCTAAATCGGTTGTCCAAATTATCTTATTAGACGTGATTTTCAATTACATATTCCCTTTAAACATGAAATATAGTGATCAATATATATAATAAAATTAACATTAATATTGGAAGCAATGTAACAATAAATCAAAATTTTAAAATCGTTAGAAAAATAATAGAAAAAAAGGAACATAATTATTACTTTGATTCTGTTTACTTGCAACTATTAAATAATAAACGAGTTAGTAACTTCAAAGAAATAATAATAAAACGATAATTAAACTAAATTAAATTAAATAGAATTGATTTGGGGCCAAACCCTCAAACAGTTCTACCTTTCACGCCTTAGTTTAAGGACAGAACCACGAATAAAATATGGACTCCTTGGAGTGCCTGAAGAAGGAATTTTTAAAGAAGAAAGTTAGGCTAGTGTTTAGGCTAGAGCATAGAGGAGAGAAAAATAGAGAATTAATTGATGCCCCGTACATCTGAAATGAGGGGGTATTTATAGAAAAAAATGTGCTGAGGGAACACACGAAACCCTAAAAAGATAAAAACCCTAAAAAGATAAAAACCCTAAAAAACTTCACCGCGCCATGGCAAAGGACACCAGTGACACGGTGCCTGGCACCGTCAGACGGGACAAGTCCACGTGACACGGAGAACAGTTGTGTGACGCGGGAAATAATTAGGGTACAGGGAATAAAACGCGTGAAGGGTTTACGCGGAAAGGACACGGAATTGCCCCGTGTCACAGTAGGGGCACCGTGTCACGGGGAATCCCACCGTCAGACGGGGAACATTCTCATGACACGGTGGACTTTTACCGTGACGCGGGATCCTGTAGTCCATTTTTCTAGTCTAAATTCATTTTCAACCCTAATTTTGTCTAGCACTTCTATGTGCCGATTGATAATTTCGGCTCATTTCTGATTTATTATTATTAATTGGGCTAAAATAAATAAATAAATAAAATAAAATAAAAGGTTTGGGCAAAAATAAATAATAAAATAATAAAAGGTTTGTGCTGAAAAAAAAGAACTATGCTTTGACTAAACATCAAGACAGATCCATAGACTATTCAAAATTGAATTTAATTGAATACGATTTTTTAAGCACTCTCAGGATTAAATACTTAACCCGACCAATAATGGCGGTGAAAGATTGTTTATCATTAGGTTTGGTTTCGGCGAGACATTTTTAGGTGTCTACAACCCTAGACTTGAAAGGTTGACAAGTTATGAGGAAAAAGATACGAGGAATCCAAGTAAGTAATTTAATTATTCTTTTGATATAGAAAGCATGCTTTGATTATTTTGATTCCTAGTATCATGTTAGGATGATTTTATTGCTTCCTAGTATCATGTTTAGGGTATTAACTAAGATTTCTAATATCATGTTTGTTTATATGATGCTTCCTATTCTTTCTTAAATCATGTTAGTATCATGTTAGGGATAAAGCTTTGATCTTTAATGGTTAGTGACATGCTAGGATTTGTTATTAATGTTGTTAGTATCTTGCCTAGGATCTTGTTCATATTATTATGCTTTATTGAGAATATTATTATTTTGATGATGATTGCTACTTGATATTATTGTTATTGCTTGATCACACCTTTTATGCATGTTTAAAGGGAATTTGTACTTGTAATCACGCTTAATAAGGTAATTAATAATCTTGTACAGGCTAATATGATTATAATTCAAGTGATCGCCAATAATAGATTTGTTTGTGCAATAATTTTCAACCAACATAGACTCAATAGGTTTAGGGTTAACCTATTGATTGTATGTTAGTCAGAAAGCGTACATGAATATGAGAAGAATAAAGTAGAGGCCTATTTTTAGGGCAGGGTTAATCTTTTTTAAGTTGGATTTGTACCTTCATCCCTGCATATCCAGTAATGGTTCCAGACCACTATGGAGTTAGCGATCTCATGGACCGTGAAGGGGAGTAACCTTCACCATGTGAACGGTTTACAAGTTCCTAAAACTTATTGGTGACTCTTTTGCTCTTGCTTTCTTCCCTTTGGACGCCACCATGCTTAAGTGTATGATCACAGTAAGGCAAAAGTGAAGGATGCTTGAAATATTCCCTACAGTTTTTTGGCGACTCCACTAGAAGGATTTCTATTTTAATTCCTGAAATTTATTTTGGCAATAATTTAGAATGAGTGGATGAGACTCGAAAAGTTCTAATTATTTCATGTGAGTAATCTTGATTAACATTATTGGCATATGCATAAAAAAGGTCCGCATTGGAAAGACCATCTGTAATGCCTCAAAACATAGGATTTTTACACGTAGGAGATTAGGGAAATATCTTTCACAACTAGAATCGATATAACGCTACGAAAAACTAGAAAATTCAAGAACATAAAGCTGCTGAGCCATGTAGGAACTAGCGTAGAGAAAACAGTGTCATCGCTAATGCGATGGCTCTGTCGCCTAGCGACAACATCTTTTGTCTGGCGACAGAGTCAAAGTCTGGCTAGAGGCACTGTAGTCTCACGTCGAGTTCTTCTAATACTGAGCTAGAAATCTACCTTCTTTTTTCGACAAGTTTTAGTAATATTTGCTCGTTTTACTTCTTGATTGAGTTTTTTCCTCTTTTCTGAACCCATATATGTTCTACATATGGTCATAACCCTCTGGGGATTCACGCTCCATCTACCCAATCGAACACTGGTTGCAATGAAGGGTACATCCGAGTTTTTGAATTCACCAAACGTGGAAGCAATTTTAACTTGAAAGGTCCCATCCACACGCACCAACCGTTCCAAAGGTAAGACTTTTGCGCGGTGCATTTGGATTCGTAACCATGGAACATTTTTAACTCACCCTTATCCTTGAACTTTAGAGAACTAGAGCCATGGTTAAGTTGCAAACTCATTGCAACATATTGTGACTATTAGACTACTTGTGCATTCTTTGCTCGTGCATAACCTATATGTGATTAAACTAACTGACGAGGGGAAAACTAGGTCGTTATCTAAACTTCCCTTGGTCAAACTAAATTTATAAACACTTAAAAAACCTAAATAAGAGTATAGAGGCAAGTCAAGGGTCGATCCCAAAGGAACGGTAATGTTCAAATGCTTTCAATTTAGGTGCCTAAGCTAGATCGAAGCCAAAGATAAAGAGAGAATACTAACAATTAACAAAACAAGTAACCAAGGAAATCAAACACTAGGAACGGGGATCAACAAGTTATTGTGACAATTGCAACAACTTGGGAAGATCATGCCAATCAAAGGTTGTGGAGACTAATGATAAGAGCAATTAATTGGAATCAAAGAGCAATCTCATAATTTTTAAGCTAAGGTTCACTATGAATAACAAACTAAGAGAATCACAATTAAAACCAATCGATAATTGCAATTCCTAAATCAATTGTTCGTTTCATTAACAATTACAATGCAATCTAGAATAATTCTCAAGGCCTAATCGAATTACACACATGCAAACCTTCATTAATCACTTTAATATCAACAATCAATCAACACAATTCCAAAATTAATCACAATTAATCAATCATACAAGTTTTACCCAATTCCTAGCCAAAAAACAATTCAAGAATCATAATCTATCAACTAACAGCTATGGAAATCAAGAATCAACAATATATCAAGAACTATTACACTATCAAGAATCAAACATCAAAAGTTAAACCAAACAAACATGAAATTAAACAAAGCAATAAGGTGATATAGATTTAAGAATGCTCATTGATAATAGAGAATATCTTTAACACAATTGTCACCCTTGTATTTTCAATCTCTCAATTACCATTCAAATCCCTCACTTTCTCTCTCTAAAACTACTCCTAATCTAGAGAGAGAGAGAGACTCCTAAACTAACCTAATCCTCCTTGGAGTAGAGAGAAACTATTCTAAAACTAAAGAATTTCATGTATCAAGACTAAAGAAAACCATACAATATATAAAAAACGGAGAACATAAACTAAAATGCAAATAAAACCCAAAAAGCCGCGCTCGCGGAGGAGAACACCCCCAAGCCCAAGCTCGCGCCCGGGAGATCCACGCCTGCGGCCAGCCCGCGACTGCTTGTTGGGCTGATGTGCGCTGGCTACTGCTTTAGTGCGTGGCTATCGGTGCTGCTACTTTAGGGCAGCTTGCTCAAGGTGGCTTCAAGGCACTCGAGCTTACGAAGCTTGCTTGGTTGGCTTGACTTGAATGCTTGGCTTCCCGAACTTGGCTCTGTTAACTTCCTTGAATGCACTTGAGCTCCTTCCTTTATTATTAAATCCGAGAAACTCAACACACCTACAAAAGAAATCAAATAAACGGAGAAGCGAGAGAAATAGCCGAGGAATGAATAAAATAATAAGAAAACCATTGAAAGCAAGCATTTCTCTAAACTTACACACAAACATGAAATTTAAGCATTATTACCTAAAAACACGATGTAAAAGACTAAAAATGAGCAAAAAAATAAGAAGAAAACCTAGCCTAAGAGTGCCATAAATGGAACGCATCAAATTCCCCCAGGCTAAACTTTTGCTCGTCCTCGAGCTAAACAAAATCCAACCACTACTACAAAATTGGACAACGAGACCCAATATAAAAGACATGTTATATACATAACGGGTCTTTTTTATCGAAGAGCCATTTATTGTTAAAAACGGGTCTCAAACTTTTATTATTTGAGGGTAAAAATATTCGAAAGACCAGTTATCTAAGACAACCGGTCTCTTGCGTTTTTTTGAAATTTTTTTTTTTCGATAAAAATAGTCAGAGACCCATTGTTTTAGAAAATCAGTCTCTCTTTTTTTAAAAGAAAAAAAAAATAAAGTAATTTATTGGGAGAGACCCGTTATACCACTTAACCGGTCTCCCTTATATACAAAATATAAATAAATGAAACCTTAATCGCCCACTTCTATTTCTGTGCCTCCTTCTGCTAATTTCCTCCCTTCTTCCTTTTCTTTTCCTTTCTCTCTCCTCCCTTCTTCCTCCTTGCTAATTTAGTTTCCCACATTTGCTATCTGCTAATTTCCTCCATTTATAATTTCCTCCATCTGCTAATTTAGTTTGAATATGTTCAATTAAGTTTGATTTTTGCTCGAAAACTTAATCTCCTCGATTTAGTTTTGTTCAAAAAATTTCTATTTTCTTCGGTGTGATTTTGTTTAAATACTCGATTTCTTTAATTCGGTTTAAATTTGTTCTCTCTTCTGTTACTATTGGCATTTTGATTTCTCAATTAGATCGAGCATACAGGGCAACAAAGAAGGTTAGTTCCTCATCTTTTTCTTTTTAATATTTCGAGTAGATAAGTGTTTTTGAGTTTTCATGCTATTTAAGATCTATACTAACATTTTTTTTTTCAGTTTTTTCGCCTTTTATTTTAATTTTTATTATGATATTTGTTTACATTATGTTGCTAGATTTTCATCATTAGTTGATAATTTGATTTCGTTTTTAGTTTTATCATTAATTTCACTCTAATAATAGTTGCGAGTATCAAGTGGGGATTTTTTGCTTGGATATTGTTTTTAATCATAATTTAAAACAAACTTTATTTTAGATCTCGTATTTTATTAGTATTTTAGAACTCTTTTTCGGTTTTTTAATATAGTTTAAATTCTTTTTTTTTTCAGACTTTGTTATTTTTTTGTGAAATTCTCGTGTTTTTTTTTTCTTTTTTTAATTTATATATAATTTATATATAATTTTTTTAATTTATTTTTCAAGAGGTTAATTTCTATTTATTTATTTCTATTTTTGCTTGTTTCTATTTGAGGATGTAGGTAAAGATCTACAAGTTTGAAGTGAAGAAGTTTGTAACTGAAGATTTTTGAAGCTTGAAGAGTTGAAGTTATCATTTACAGAGTATTTTTTGTATTCGATTTTTTTTTCGAGACTTGTATTCGATTTTCTTCATATTTCATTATTGTGTTATGTTGGTAATTTTGTGTTATATGAAATTTAAGAATTATTTTGTACTTCGTATTTATTTATGTAAAATAAAATTTAAAATAATTAAATACAGTAAGTATTACGTAGTGATGAATTAAATATGAGTAATTTTTTATTTATTTTAAATGTGGTCAAAGAAATCCGTTTAGTTAAATAAGCTGTCTCAATTTTTATGAAAAAAGAGACTGCCTATCTTAGATAGGCGGTCTCAGTTTTCTAAAAATGAGACTGCCTATCCTAGATAGGCGGTCTCTGTTTTTTCATTCTAGAGACCGCCCCAAATAAAGCAGTCTCTTTGCCAAAGAGACCGCTTAGCTAGAGACCGCCTCTAAGGCAGTCTTTTTGGCCTTTTTGGACGGATCTCTTTGGCAAATTTTGTAGTAGTTAACCCAAGGGAAAAATGATGAAATTATTCACTTAAAGAAAGAAACATGAAAACTAGAGAGGATGGGAACATACACTAACTCACTTTCGTAGGAATCACGGTCAATTTTAGCAAGTAAAGACAAGCCATTTAAACCCCTAGATCGCCCTAAAGGACGAGTGATGCTCTTGTACAGGTTTCCTAAGAGATTAACCTTTTATTCTCATACTAATAAAAACAAGGCAAAGCATGAGAATGAAATCAAATCCAAAGAAAAGCAAACACATGTTCAAGAAAGGACTTTTCCAAATGTACAAGCATAAATAAATGCAAATCTTTCTAAAAAAGTAAGGGAGTGCACGTTCCAAGATACATGAGGTTGATTGAAACATAAATATGCTAAGCATAGTAACTAGTTTTTGCAATCCACTTTCATCCCAAACGATCTTACCGCATTCTCCCCACTAGTCTCATATATTCCCTTAGTGGGCATCTCAATAGTTCCATGAAGGAACCAGAAAAAGAGATACTTTTTGGGCTACTCGACGTCTTGACAATGCATCCCCTCTCCTTAGGCTATGATTTATAATTCCCTCCCCCGATAGGTGACTCAACCTCTAGGTCAAAAGGACTTTCAAAGGTTGTAACGTAAGGGCAAAAGATTAAGGGTAGGCTTAAAATTTTGAATTTGATGGTATTCCTAATTAGTGAAGCAAAGGGTGATCAATCCTCAACACCATAATCAAGTATCACCAAACAAAAAGAGACCAACACCCCCAAGCTTAGTCAAAGCTGTACTCATAAACGTATACAAAACAACGTGAGAACGCTTCCCCTCAAGCTTAAATGGAGCATTGTCCTCAATTCTCTAAATAGGGAGAAGGATACTCACATCAAAATATATTTGCATCTTTTCATTTTACTTTTTATTTCTTTTTTTTTTTATTAGTGCTTTGTCCTCGCCTCTTTTAACTTTGGACGGCTTATTCATTACACTGGCTTTGTCCTTGCCCTTTTTTTTAAACTCTGGACGACTTTTTTCATTTATTCATTTGCCATTGTTAACACAGATATACATAACACAAGCTTGCTTACAAATATGAAACAATATCCAAACTCATATACCACAAACTCCAATAAAATGATTATTTGCTTCATAAAAACCAAAAATAGAATAAAAATAAAACAAAGGCTCAAAATTCTAAAGATGTGGCTTGAAAAGAAGGGAAAAGGCTCGAATGGTTAGCAAGTAGGAAAATGTAAGCCCAAAGACCAAAAATAAGAAAACTATCCTTGAAAAGAAAATTTACCGCCCCGGAAAGATGCCTTTGTCCTCCCTAGATGGTTCAGTCTCGAGTTTGAGATTATGAGTCAAGATTCTAGATTAGGTCCGCAATAGTCAAGGATCCATGCCGCTCATGCAAGTATATGTTGAAGGCTTGAAAAATAATGGACCTCACATGGATGTAGCAAAAACTCGCTATTGGTGTCAATTCGACTGTAGGAAGCAACTACCAACATGCCACAAACAAGTAGAATCCGGTTTCATGGTCCCACTAGCTCTAACCAACTACCTTAGCATGCTTTATCCTAGAATCAACCAAGCATACTCTTAAACCGTGCACACTCTTAACACTTAGGAACAAAAGCATTCAATTATATAAGTCCAAATGTTATTATTTCCAAAGCAAGAACAAAACAAAAACAAATTGCAAATTTACCTTGAAAGAAACAAAAATCTTTTTGGAAAATTTTCAAAATAAAGAACATGGAAATTCATATACAAATGTGCATGGCATATATGAATCAAAATCCCAACAAACATGATAGAATACCCTACCACAAGCTTGAATAAGACAATATGCTCAAACATAAATCAAATATTCCACTGGAGGGGAAAACAAAGAGATCAATCCAACAATACCAACACATGTCCAACAAGGCATGAACTATTAGAGAAGGAGCAAAGAAAGATATTACCGGATGTTAGGTGGATGTAAATACCCACAAATAACCCAATTCAACCTTTCAAAGAAAATTTCCTCAAGAATTGAAACATGCTTTCCATATTCTAGCAAAATAGGAGTCAATCTTCCTTGATTCTTGATTCAAACCAATGCACCAAAGTATATCTTCAAGTCATATACCTAGCAAAAGGCACACAAACATTTCCATGAGATAAAATCTATTCTAAAAAGAAAATAAAATGAAAGCAATAAAACACGAGTTACTTCCCGAGAAAGGTTTGCTTAAGGTCCAAGCTTAACCGCTCTAAAAAATAATAATTCAATGCAGGCAAGAGCTTGTCAAATGCACTACTACATTTCGTAAGATAAATGGTAGGCAAATGACAAGATAAGAACGTGCAATAAGATTATTGCACGCAAGTGAGAAAGGAGATTCTAAAAGAAAGAAGAAGAGGGATTAAAAGGAAATAGAAGAAAATAAGAATAAGAAGGGGGAATAAAAGAACGGAAAGAAAAAAAAAAAAAGGCAAATCCTTCTCACTAAAATATTTTTGGGTAGTAACATCACCCTTTTCCTCAACAATAGACGAATGAGGGACATTAAGATCATCATAGACAAGGAGGTCCCCAATAGGCTCATCAACAAAGGAAGGGAGGGATATAGGAGTGTAGAGGATGTGGTTGAAATTGCTTGAAAAAGGGATATGAGAGGAGGGAATAAGGGTTATGGTCTTACTAATGAACTCTTCCTCACCACGATGCCTCAAATCACCGATAAGAGCATGAAATTCAATCATATAATCCTCAAAAGAAGAACACTCATGATCATCATCTCCCTCAAATATTCAACTTCTAAGAGAAACTACATAATCCCCTTCACTACAATCATGAAAAACAACTCATTCAACTTCCTTAAAGCCTAAAGTCTCAAAGCCATGCATGAATGGATACAAATTTATTTCAAACTCAACTCTCTCCCATGAAGAATTCTTAATAAACTCTCTCAAAAGGCTATGGGTTTTCATTTGACACTCAAAGAACACATTAGTCATAACCTCAATCGAGACCAAATACTCACGGATAAAAGGATCACAATCATGCACTTGAGACTCATCAAGATGGGAAAAAGGGTTAGGATTTTCAAAATCAACAATTTCATCATTCTCAACTCCTTCACCATCACTCAAATGGTCACCAATGGGATCCTCACACTCTCTTGGTTGCTCAAAATCATCATCATCATCCTTAACACACACATTAACTTGAGATTTTTCAAACAAGCATCAAGGATGATAATTGGCTTTCTAAATCTTTTTTTCTTTTCATTCCCTCCTCAAGACGCTCCTCATTCTTTTTCAATATCTCTAATTGACCTTTCATAGAATTAAGAACCATCTCCTTACTAGGACCAAGATCATTATCAAGCTCAATGCACCTAATTTGAGATTCAAAAGTAGCAACAAGAGATTCAAAAGGCGTAGAAGGTTGAGGCTCTACAAGAGATGAAGAAGTACAACCAAGATTGTAAAAATCAACATTAAGATCATGAGCATATACATCACATTGGGGAGTTGGGGCACAATCAAACACATGAGATTCATCATTAAGGGAACGAAACACATCATAAGAAGGCATGGTAAATAATGAAGATTATTAAAACACACCATTAGCATCAACTTGAGCATGCACCTCATCATCATGAACAAAGGGGGAAATTGAGTTAAAATCATGTGTTCTAGGTTCACTTAAGGGATCATATAACAAATCATGGGAATTCATGTTAATATTAGAAGAATCAACACACTGCATATCAATATTAGAATCATGATTACCCCTATCATAAACATCCCTAGCAAACAAAACATAAAAATCCCAAGCATCATCAATTCACAATGCTCTAAATTCACCATTATGCATACATTCAACTTCATCCCTAGTTTGCTCATTCAAACCAAAATAACATATCACACAAGCCTCCCAATGACTACAACAATTATAGTCTATTGAAATATTCACAAAAAGGCTCATTGTCATATTGAGAAAATGATAGAAATGCCAATTTTTTTTTTTCAAAACAAGCAAAAATTAGATAAAAGAAAAGTATACACAAAGACCTAGACTGAAGAAATAAAAAACACTCAAACATAGACATCGTTCCCTGGCAACGACGCTTTTTTGACGAGGGGAAAACTAGGTCGTTATCTTATCTTCCAACGGTCAAACTAAATTTATAAACACTTAACAAACCTAAATACGAGTATAGAGGCAAGTCAAGAGTTGAACCCAAAGGAACGGTAATGTTAAAATGCTTTTGGTTTATGTTCCTAAGCTAGGTCAAAGCCAAAGATAAAGAGAGAATACTAACAACTAACAAAACATGCAACCAAGGAAATAAAACACTAGGAACGGGGATCAACAAGTAATCATGACAATTGCAACAACTTGGGAAGATTATGCCAATCAAAGGTTGTGTAGACTAATAATAAGAGCAATCAATTGGAATAAAAGAGTTATCTCCTAATTGTTAAGCTAGGGTTCACTATGAATAACAAACTAAGAGAATCATAAATAAAACCAATCGACAATTGCAATTCCTAAATCAATTGTTCGTGTCATTACAAATTACAATGCAATCTAGCATAATTCTCAAGGCTTAATTGAATTACACACATGCAAATTTTCATTAATCCTTTTAATCAGAACAATCAATCAACACAATTCCCTAATTAATCACAATTAATCAATCATACAAGTTTCACCCAATTCTTAGCCAAACAACTATTCAAGAATCATCATCTATCAGCTAAAAACTATGAAAATCAAGAATCAACAATATATCAAGAATAATTACACTATCAAGAATCAAACATTAAAATTAAACCAAACAAACATGAAATTAAATAAAGCAATAAGGTGAGATAAAGTTAAGAATGATTATTGATAATAAAGAAGATCTTTAACATAATTGTCACCCTTGTATATTTAATCTCTCAATCACCATTGAAATCCCTCACTTTCTATTGTTAAAACTACTCTTAATCTCGAGAGAGAGACTCCCAAACTAACCTAATCCTCTTTAGAGGAGAGAGAAACTATTCTAAAACTAAAGAATTTCATGTATCAAGACTATAGAAAAACGTACAATATATAAACAAACAGAGAAAATAAACTAAAACGCGAATAAAACCCAGAAAGCCGCACCCGCGGAGAACTTGGCTGCGCCCGCAGAGGATAATATCCTCAAACCCGCGCCCGCGGCAAGTTACCGCTCGAATTTGGATGATTTGAGGTGCACCCACCCGCGCCCGAGGCCAGGAGACCAGCGACAAGCTACCCTACGCTAGCGGCTGCTTGCTGGTCTGCTTTGCGCTGGCTTCTTAGTGGTTGTTTCTTTGGTGCATGGCAGCTGCTTTGGGGTGGCTTCAAGGCACTCGTGCTTGTGAAGCTTGCTTGGTTTACATCACTTGCATGCTTTTCTTCCCGAACTTAGCTCTGTTAACTTCCTTGAATGAACTTCAGCTCCCTTCTTGATTGTTAAATCCCGAGAAACTCGACACACCTACAAAACAAGTCAAATAAACGGAGAAGCGAGAGAAATAGACGAGAAATGAATAAAATAAAAAGAAAACCATTGAAAGCACGCATTTATCTACACTTACACACAAACACGCAACTCAAGCATTATTACCTAAAAACACGACATAAAAGACTAAAAACGAGCATAAAAATAAGAAGAAAACCTAGCCTATACTAAGAGTGCCATAAGTGGCACGCATCACTAACCATTTGGTTTGACTTGTAATCATAAATATGCTTAACTAAACTTACCAAGGACTACAAGACTTTTCTTAATTAATTTATTAAATAATTTGAGCTAATAAATATGTATAAAATCAAGTCACAGTTCTTTTGAGTCAACCCGGATTTTTATTCCCGTATATTGCACAAGCGTCAACTTGTTTTGGTCATAGCCGGAGTTATAGAAAGATTTACAAGTCAGATAAACTATGGATATGTATCCCCAAGTTTTATCTTTCATTTGGCATTGGTTTCATCCAATACGGAGTCACATATCAAAAGTTATGACCAAAATACTACAGCCTATCCATTTTTATGCACATACGTGAAGTCTTAACTTACTCTTTGTTTATGTCTTGTCAGATAGTCTATGTAATACCTCGTATTTTAATTAATTTAAGTATTTTGAGAAGTATTTAATTAAATTGAAATATTTTATTTAAAGTATTTTAATTATTTATTTTATTAATTTTGAAAATATTTAATAAAAGGAAAGTTTATTTAAATAATTATTTTATTTAAGTTGGGATTTAATTTAAGAAAATTTTATTAAGGAAGAGATTAGGAAAGATTAAAAAAAAGGATATTTTAGGGAGAAGGGTTTCTAGAGAAGGGTATAAATATACAATACTTGAGGCAAATTAAAACTTTGCCCAGAGTAGAGAAAACCCAACGTAAACTTCTCTCATTTTTCTCTTTATTTTTCTTTTTCCTTTTCTTTCTCTTTTCCCCCCTTTCCCTTCTCGGCTCTCCCTCACCGCCGACCACCACCAGTAGCGGTGGTCGCCGGTCGCCAACAACACCAGCCGCCGTCAGCAGGTAGCCACCGGCGCTTGTAGCAACCGTGGTGGCTGTTGCTGCCACCCCTCTTTTTTCGAACAAAAAAAATTAAAACTTTGTTTTAAAAACTAGTTTAATCCTAGATCTAATTATTAATTATGAGTTTTGTGATTTGATTTTTGATGTTTGATTACGAGTATTATGTAAATTCATTTTCAAATTTTATTTTTAATTGAAAAGCCCCAATATTTGAAACCCTATGTTCTTGAATTATTAATTATTGAAGGATTATGATATATATAAGGGTTTAAACCTTTTATTAAAGTGTTTTAAGGCTTAATTACAGCAAGTTTTCAGTAAAATATAATGCTGGAATTTTTGGTAGTGCATAAAAAATCAAGTTTCTTTAAAGAATTTTAATTAGGAAAAATTGCCCGCAATAATCCGACCTTTTGCCCGTCCGCTGAAAATAATCCCACCTTTGGATTATTTTTTAATAATCCCACCTTTACCCCTAATCCGCTTCCAATGGTCCCAGGTGACCAGTTACCTGTTAAAAAGGTAATTTTTTTTTGGGTTTAAAATACACGTGTCAATAAACAATTTGGCCAAAATTTTTAATAAAAAAATGAAAAAAAAACCCTCCACCCCAACCACACCAGCCCCAGCCACCCCTAAGCCACACCACTTCAGCCACCACCATCCCCACCTGACCGTAACCCACCACCATCCCCACCTGAACGCAACCCACCAAATCGAAAAGCCACTCCCAACCGACGCTGACCGGAACCCTAGCCTAAACAACCCCAAAACTTCTTCGAAACCCACCAACCCCATGCCATTCCAAACCCCATAAACCAACCCACCAACTCCTTCGAAACCCACCGTGTTGGGAAGGGGGGTAGGGGCGACGCGGCTGGAATTTGGGAAAGGGGAAGCTCGACGCGGCCGAAAAAGGGTGAGAGAGGGTGCAGGGGATGTCGTAAAATACATGGGGTGGTTGCGAGGCCGGAATAGGGTGAAAGAGGGGGCAGGGGAAGTCGGAAAAGCCGGGATTGGTGGCTGGGAAGGTTGTCGCGCCGGGAACGGTGGCTGGGAAGGTCCGTGCACCGGAAACGATGGTTGGGAAAGTCGCAGCGCCGGGGAACAGTGGCTGGGAAGGTGGTTTGGCTGGTGGGTGGTTTTAATATTAATTAACTTTTTTTTTTTTAACTTTTTTCTTTTATTTTTTTTTAATTTTATTATTTGGACTAATCGGGTGTCGACACGTGTCAAGTAACTTGCTAAAGCAAGTTAAGTGTCCGGTTGTGACCAATAAAAAAGATCGGGGGGTAAAGGTGGGATTATTAAAAAATAATCCAAAGGTGGGATTATTTTCAGCGGACGGGCAAAAGGTCAGATTATTGCGGGCAATTTTTCCTTTCAATTACCCATTAGTTAGGATTAAAGTATGATGTTTAAAATATAATTTCAGATTATTTTAATATAATTATGAGGGGTTTTATAATAGTATATATTTTTGAAAATTTATGTAGTGAGAATTTTAATACTCTTCTATGATTTTAAATTGTAGGAGACTTTGAAGAGAGAGATTTCTATTATTCGTGACGACTTTAAGATTATATACAAGGTATGTTCACATATTTAGCATAATTTTTTTGATGTAGTAGCATGCTAAATGTGTTTAATTGATTACAAGTACTATCATGCTAGATTTTGAAAAAATATTATGATTTAGATGTTATTAGTGATTGAATTATGAAGCATGATTTATTCGTGATGGATTAATGGATGGAAAATTATAGTTTGGAATATTGTTTATGAACCACACTTTTATTTATGGCATGTTAGAGAGCATTAATTAACCTAAATGTTTAATTTGGTTTGGAATATTAAAAGAGAATTTTATTATATTTCATATAATTTTTATTGATGCTTTAAGCATGGAAAAGGAGCTATGTAAGTGTCTAAGCACACAAGGAATAAATAATATATTGCTGCCTTAGTGCACTTAAGGTCTTTTTAACACCAAGAAATAGGATTTAGGGGACTTTATGCGTTTAAGGTGTCATTGGCACCGAGGTAGAATTAAAAAGGGTTCAACATTAAATTTTACGTGGTCACTAATTATTCAAGAATTATTGTGATTTAATGATTATGGTTTGAGAGTCATCACCAAGTTTAATAATATGCAAATAACGTACAGTGAAAGATATTATGCACCAAAACTCTTAGAACGTATATACCTTGAGTATGAACACATGGGGGGAATTATGTGACTTTATATTTGATCATAACTTCTAATGGAGTACAGGACGCTGTACATTCCTTTTATTATTATTATTATTATTATTATTATTATTATTATTATTATTATTATTATTATTATTATTATTATTATTATTATTATTATTATTATTATTATTATTATTATTATTATTATTATTATTATTTTTATTATTATTATGCGCAGGAATTTCGCCACTTACGAGTGGTTATTGATGCTGGCACGGTTAGCTCCTTTGTTAGTAACCTCAATTTATTGGGGAGGTTAGTGGGGAAACCTGTTCAATGCGTAGTCAACACTTAATAATTTATGTAGTTATCGCGGTGGCAGTAATGTCTTGGATATTCCTATTTAAAGTTTTAAGTAGGGCAAAACAGGTATTTTAAAAGAAAGGAATTTCAAGGTGTAGTGAATATTTCACGCATTACCCCAAACTTGAACCCCACTGTGATCATACACTAAAGCATTGTGGCGTCTAAGGAGAAGGAAGCTAGAGAAAAAGAGTCGCCAACAGGTTTTAGGAACTTGTAAATCGTTCACAGGCTTGAGGTTACACCCCTTAACGATCCAAGAGATCGTTTACTCCAATAGGTCTGGAATCAAGACTGGAAGTTTGGGGATATAGGTACAAATCAAATCTAAAAGAGAAAGAACCTGCCCTAATAATAGGCCTCTACTTTATTCTGCCCTATTAGGAATGATAATTCATAATAGGCCCTCCTCTAGATCATTAAGCCGCATATAAAGATTAAAGCGGGCCCAGTTTAGTAACTTGGCCACAACTTTTTCATTATTCATCGGAATTGGGCTTATAATATATCGTTGGAAAGCTCTTTTCGAACCCCATCAAATTACACTATTATTGGGACCTTTCCATTGACCAAACTAAACTGTATTTTCTATTATCATAAAGTAGGTTTTCGAAATACAGGGAGAAAGAAGAGAATTTTAATAAAAACTAACCGCAACACTAAACTTTCCACACTTTCACTTCATTCGATTATGATTCAACGCGAAAGGCATTCATCACCGGGTTAGGTTTTTGGGAGACACAAATGGGTGTCAACACAAGGGTGTTAAAATCTATTCACACGGTCATGACACGAGTCTTGAACATATCACTTACACTCACAAGTATTCACACACTTTGTACATATTCTTTTCTCACCATGACCATGTCTTAGGCTCATGCATGAGTCGTCTTATCCGTAATTTGAGTTGGGGATCCACTATATTCCTAATTTATTCATATCTCTCCATCTACATTACATTTCCATACATATCTCAAATTTTCTTTCTTAAACACATTCTATATTCACATTCCTTCATCTTACATGCTTCCTTCATACATCATTCACCTCATACACTATGATATTTTCCCATCGATGCATGTTGTATTGAGTTTGAGTCATGTGATTGAAAAACAAAAATAGGGTAAAGATGAAACAAATGCACAAGGAAAGATTCTCACCAAGATTTCATACTTTCGTCTTCTATTTTTTTCAAACCCTTCGTCAATCAGTTTGGCTTAGGCACCCTTCATCCTTATTTGATTTATTTCTTAGAGTTTGGTTTTTACCCTTCACTTTTTAAATAAAATAAGCATTTATTTTTCTTGCATATGATCATCGCATTGCATTCATAAAAAAAAAAAAAAAAAAGCGTACGTTGAACTAAGCACAAGGTATACTAATAATTTGAGGCACCTCTTGTAGCCACATGATATCACCTTTTACCCTTTGAAATATAAATGCTTTTTTTGATAAACAACTTTGAGCCTCGCCTAACAATAGGCCTTTCCTTTTTTTAAACCCACATATACCTAACCATGGGATGGGATGGTATGTAATTTATACAATTTTACAAGAACAAAAGCTTGAGTGATAAAAATAGTAAAAAATAGAAACACTAGAAGTGTGCAAAAGGGCAAGTGTTCCAATGTCAGTGACATGAACATGTTTTTGATATGAACACGTCTTAGATTGTGTCTCTTATCAAGTGCTCGATACCGTGCCTGAGAAGCATGAATGCAAAATGAGTGATAGACCGCATGATCGGGATTGCCCACACTAAGCAAAATAAAAAAAATATGCAAAAGGAAAAAGAAAAAAAAACAGAGAGCAAATAAAATATAAACAAAAGAAAGAGTTCAAGAGTGAGATACCTCAAGCATAATAATATAAAGATTTCAAAAGCAAGGTTGCACACCTTAGGAGTTATCTAGGTTCTTGAGCCTTTTATCCATTTATTTTTTAACCTTTAGCCTAACCACGTTACAATCCTTAAAAGACCTCTTTGAAGTATACACACACTTTTGCGAGGTTTGGCTAGAGTTACGTTCGGCCTGATTCCTAACGGATACGTAGGCAACCTCACAACGAGGTGCGACCGTAATAAAAATGAATTCATATTCACATTCATGTATGATCATATCAAGGGATCTCCAAATGCTCATCCCTATCCATTTAAGAGCTATACTTTGGGGCTTGATCCCTACATAATTAGCTTACCTAGCCTTAGAGTAACCATTATTTGATTCTTTTCAAAAAAAAAAAATTGTTTTTCCATACACTTAGTCTTAATAGCCTAGCTTTAGTGTCACTTTCACACACATCACAAATACATAGACAAATAATCCTCTCCACAGGATCATTTTTTCAAGAAATCTTAACACAACGTTGAAGTACGCTTTGTCATATCAAAATCACTCATCATTGCATCACAAAGTATGAAGTACTTAGCCTCCGCGCCTAAGTTACCTAAATACTTTCATCATTTAGTCAACAATTGAGATATTTTAGGGTTTTACAATCCTTGAACCATAAGCTACAACGATCAATGCATACACTTAATTAAGCTTATTCAACATACACCTCAAACACTTGCTTTTTCCTTTTTGTATCTTTCTTTTTCAGGAGAGTGTCAGTACCCTCCACAAAAAAAATTACGTAATTTTTTGCTTTTATGCATTTTTCAAGTTGCACAATCACATTATAATGCACAAACGAGTCATGTACATTGAGTCATGTCACCTCGAATTGAGTCTAACGTATGTGTCAAAACACATTAAGTCACACAAGAGTCAGACACATGTCAAAACACATTGATTCAACCTCAAGTCATTCAATCATCTTAAATCTACCCTAAGAAAAACACCAGCAAAGTCTTTTGGCAATCTTTACAAGATACAATCATTCAGCAAAGCTCCTGTTCGCAGCAAACAAAAATATCACAGTAAACATTTTGGTATCAAAGCTCCTTTGTTCAGAGACGCGTGTACAATCCTATCAAGCTCTTTTTCTCAAAGATGCGTAGACATCCTACCAAAGCTCTTTTGTTTAGAGACGCGTGGACATATCATGAAGCTCTTTTGCTCGGAGACATGTGGGCATATCATTTAAAGCTCTTTGTTTAGAGATGCGTGGATATATCATGAAGCTCTTTTGCTCAGAGACACGTGGGCATATCATTTAAAGCTCTTTGTTCAGAGACACATGGACATTTCTTATTAGGCTATTTTGCTCAGAGACGCGTGGGCATCCTATCAAAGCTCTTATGTTCGGAGACACATGGACATATCATGAAGCTGTTTTTCTCGGAGACGCGTGGGCATATCATTTAAAGCTCTTTTGCTCAGAGACGCGTGGACATTTCTTTCAAAGTTCTTTTGCTCTAAGACGCGTGGGCATTCTATCAAAGATCCATTGTTCAGAGATAAGTGAACATTCTTAAAAAAGGAAGAAGCTCTTTTGTTCAAAGACGAGTGAACATCAACAGTAGGGAAGCGGGAACACAACATCAACAGCAGTGAAACTAAAGATGGCTACAAGTATTCACCTTCGACGATGTTCCCTAGGATGTGCAGGATTTTCATAAGCAGTTGAAGATAGTTACAAGAAACGGTATTTGACTATGGCGTTCACGAGGCACTGTGGAGGTTGTCATAACACAAAAATGCAGCAACAAAATTGGTTACTTTAGAGGGTGTGCTCGACAATGCAAGATACACGCTTCTTAACTCTTTTATCTGTTTAAATAATGCTTGTTTACATGTATCGGCGTTAAAAAACATTATTTAAGATCGCACAACGTTTGGAATCATTCTACGTCCCTATCGCTACTTTGACGATTGTTTTCGAAATTTACGTTTCTTTAAACTCAGTCAAAGTGGGGGCTTTTGTAGGCACCCAAATGTGTATCCCCAAAAACAAACATAGTGATGAATAACTTTCACGTAATTTGATTATCGAATGAAGTGAAAGTGTGAAAAGTCTAGTAATGCGGTTGTTTTTTATTGAAATATCTCTCATTTTGTTTTTGAAAATATACTCTATTTATAAAAATATCCAGTCTAATTTATTTTTGATCCATGATAAGGGTCCAATAATAGTATAGTTGGATTGGGCTCGAAAAGTGTTTTCCAACGATATATTATGAGCCCAATTCTGTTAAATAATGAGGAAGTTATGGCCAAAATACTAATTTGGGCCCGAAATGAATTTTATATGCTGCCCAATGATCTAAAGGAGGGACTATTATTTATTATTCCTAAAGTTATTAAGATTAATTTTAATCTTCTAGAATAATCTAGAAGGTTCTTTTAAATTCTAATGGAATTAGGATTAATAATTATTATTGTAAAGAGTTTTATTTGTAATAAAATAAGTGTTTATGATAAATCTAATCGTAAAACTATTTAACTCGGATTCTAATAAATTAATTATATTAGGAAAAGGATTCCATACAAAGAGCGTTTTATCTTTTAATTAGCGCCAAACGACAGATTATGTCTCCTGGCGTTGGTGCCTGTCGTCTGACGCTAACTCCTGTCGTTTGTGATAGGAGGTTTTTTTATTTCGAATGGGACTCGATTTCTTTTTGATCGGTTGCCCGACATTTTTTTTTCTATAAATAGGGTCCTTGGCCTCTGTTGTTATTCATTCACAATCATCATCAATCTCTATTCTTTGTCTCTCTAAGGCTAGAAGCTTTCTCTCTCTCTATTCTTTTTCTAAACCTCCCCTCTTACAAAATTCCGCATACATTAGTTCTAGAAAATTTATGAGGAAAGGGATACGAGGCATCCAAGTAAGTAATTTAATTACTCTTTTGATATAGAAAGCATGTATTGATTATTTTGATTCCTAGTATTATGTTTCGATACTTTTATTGCTTCCTAGTATCATGTTTAGGGTATTAAATAAGATTTCTAATATCATGTATGATTATATGATGCTTCTTATTCTTTCTTATATCATCTGAATATCATGTTAGGGATAAAGCTTTGATCTTTAATGTTTAGTGACATGCTAGAATTTGTTATTAATCTTTTTAGTATCATGCCTAGGATCTTGCTAATATTATTATGCTTTATTGAGAATATTATTATTTTGATGATGATTGTTGCTTGACATTATTGTTATTGCTTGATCACGCATTTTATGCTTGTTTAAAGGGAACTTGTACTTGTAATCACGCTTAATAAGATAACTAATTTTAATTCAAGTGATCGCCAACAATAGATTTGTTTGTGCATTAATATTCAACCAACATAGATTATTAAATAGGTTTATGGTTAACCTATTTATTGTATGTTAGTCAGAAAGTGTACATGAATAAGAGAAGAATAAAGTAGAGGCCTATTTTTAGGGCAGGTTCAATCTCTTTAAGATTTAATTTGTACCTACATCCCCGAACTTCTAGTCTTGGTTCCAGACCTATTGGAGTTAATGATCTCTTTGATCATGAAGGGGAGTAACCTTTGAAGGAGTTTTGTCTTTGTCGTGTGCAATTACTAGATATATAAATGAATCAAATTATGGAGATAATTAAGTTCGTACATTTGGGTCGTTGTTTTATCATAGCTAAAGGTACTAACGATCTTTGGACTAGTAAAATAGGCCGAAACCTAATTGGACGGATCCTATAAGGTCACACAAAGGGGCTAGATTAAGCATTAGAGGACGAGGCCCGTCATGGGCCTCATTACTCTTGGTGGCCGGCCATTTGGAGGACTAGAAAGGGTTATGGGCTTCGTGCCCTAGTCTAATTATATTGAGATTATAAATAGACTAGGTGCCTAGGTTTGCAAGCAAGCAATTAACTAATCTATTGATAAAACCGGAATTAGCAAACACGAAACCCAACCCCTCTCAAATTCTCTCTCTCAGACGGCTCTCTCCTCCTCCTTGGCGCCAGTGTTGTCTTGTGGTGATGGTGGTTCGTGCGGTGGTCGGTTTTTCGTAAAGGTGGTGATCGCGGTTTTTGTCAATCACTCGACCAATCTAGTATTGGTGGACGGCTCGTTCAAATCTCGTGGTCTAAGTGGAAGAGCAACGCTTGGGGCTCTATTCTCTCCCTTATTTTCCTCTCGAATAGCTTCGTGGAATTCACGCATCAAAGGTATGATTATGTGTCTTGTGTGTTATGCATGTGATTCTTGGGATTAAGTGCTTGATCGAATATGATCCATATTATTTCCGCTGCTTAGTACCTATAAACTCGTACAACCTTCACCATGTGAACGGTTTACAAGTTTGTAAAACTTGTTGGCGACTCTTTTGCTCTAGCTTTCTTCCATTTGGACGCCACCATGCTTAATTGTATGATCACAGTTGGGTCCAAGTGTGGGATGCTTGAAATATTCCCTACAGTACAATACCTGATGTACTCTTTCTATTCACAAAATCACTTACATAGTCAGCATAAGTAAAGCCATTTAACACAAATGAATCACTTCTAAGCTAAGATAGAAGAGACTCAAATCATCAGTTCCTTTTAAATATTGAAGGATTATCTTTACTTCTATTAAGTGTGACTTCTTTTGATTTGCTTGGAACATCGCATATAGACCTACACTAAAAGATATGTCAGGTCTAATAGCTATTAAGTAGAGTAGTGAACCAATCATACCTCGGTAAATAGTTTGATCTATACAGTTTTCAAATGGATCTTCATCAAGCTATGTTGCAACCTATGAGGTGGGCGTTCCCTTTGTAGGGGATCCTTCTCCTTAAATGCCCATGGCCCTTTAAAAGTCTAGGACTTTACACTTGTTAGGGTGTATTAGGATTTGAATTCCTAACTGTTTGGGAGACCTTGAATTTGAAATGATACTCCCATCACGCATTTTTATAATAAACAAGTAGGAGTTGCCAATGAGTTTTAGGAAAACTCATAAACTGAAAGGAATAGTGTTTTTCGAACAAGTGTATTATTCTAATAGTGGGTTCATAATTATTAGAAAAGCTAATATATTAAGTAAGGTCAAGTGATCGGAATTCCTTGGTGGAGGCCGCTTCCGATCAGTAATATTAATGCATAATTAATATTAAAGCTAGTCAACGAGCCGAAGCGACAAATTGATTCGGAAGGAATTAATGAGTCGATCGAGTAATATTTATTTAGACTTCGGAAATTTGATCTTGGAGTATCGAAATCGAGCGGCAGAAGTCGAGTAAAAAAAAAATAAAAGTCGAGACGACAAAACGGTAATAAATCAACAATGACCAAAATACCCCTAGCATTGGAACACTGAGTGCTAGGGGGTTAGCCTAGCTAACAGCCCGGACCAAGTGCGAGGCTTGCTAGCAAGCTGCGGCCAGCATCCCGCACATAGTGACTGGCGTGTTCGCGCGCTACAGCTAGCACCCCGCACTATTTGCGAGGTGTTCTAGCAGCAGCCCGCACGCATGTGCGTAGGCATGCTGGCGAAGAAGGCTAACAGCAGCAGCCCGCCTTGGTGTGGGGCTTGAATGGGCCGAGTAGCAAGCAGCGGTAATATGTGGGAAGCCCACTTGAGTGGGTTGGAGGGAGATGCCAAGTGGCGCAAGGTGAGGGAGAGAGTGGGGAGCAATTTTGGTCCCCCCTCTCCAAGTGGTCCTCACCTACTCCCTCATATGTAGTTGATATTTGTTGATTTATTACTAGCTTGCTTAAATAATTTTATTTTTCTTTTAAAATAAAATGTGAAAATCCCATTATCCCACATTGGTGGGAGAGACAATCATACTCTCATCATTTCATATAAATACCCTAGTAAGGGCATTGGAAATGATGCTTGAGTAAGAGTTTTAAAGGGCACACTAGTAAGTGAAAACCCTTGAACTCAAGAGTTAGAAAAGATATCACATTTAGTGAAAGCCTTTGAACTCAATTACATGGGTTTTATTGGTCGGGTCTTGGTGACCCCAAGACATTGGACCTTATCGGTATTCGCTGCAGCGGGTGGATTAACGTTCGTGGCTTTGTGTTTTCGGAGCTAGTTTTCAAGTAAGAGCCCATTTGGTCGGGCGAAGCAAGCTTCAAAAGGTAATCGTTTTATCTTAATCTAGTGATTAATTTAGTTATGTTTATGGTTTTATTTATTGCGAATGTGGTCTTGTTTTTGGGTTTGTTTCCGCAGTGATTCGGACTCACCAAACCATAAAATAAACCTCGTTCATGCCTTTCTCCCAAGTAGTGTTTAATAGATAGTTAGCCCGAATTGTATGTTTACCCATGCCCAAATTTGTACACGTGTACCAGAAATGAGTTCGAGAGCGAGGGTACTAAAATAATGTTTCTTTTAGGGAGGAATCGCTATTCTAGCCTTAACCTCTACTAGCTCCTCCTTTTTCACCATTTCATCACCAAACAATATATGCAACGTGGTTCCTAAAAACTAAGTTAGTTGATTTTATTTACAAGCATCAATCACGTAGGAATTACATTGCAAAAGTCGTTATTCTTTTTTTTATTCAAATTCATGAAAAGAACAAAATAAACAATATTCGCCCTGTCTAAAGCGATCAAACAACAATCAATTATCAAATTGTAGTCTTGATTAACGAAAGAATATTATGTGAATTAATTAATTAAAAGTCTGTTTAAAGTGATCAAAGAACACTATTTATTCAATTAAAGTTATTTAAACAATAAAAGAAAAGTGATTTATCTAAGTGCTCAGGAAACTAACCGTTCTTCTTTTATGTTAAATCTCCGTTTAATGTGTTTATGGACTTTCTTTCTTCTTCGTACCTCCAAGAGCTTCAATGGATGGATTATGGATGAAGAGTAGTTGGGAAGAAAGAGGAAAAGGTAGTGTGATAAAAGTTGAGAGATTAAGTTCTTTAGAATGCTAGAATTAGAATTCTGATTTTTCGGTCTTCCTTCGGGTTAAACGAAGACCCCTATTTATAGGTGTAGAGATCTAGGTTTATGGTTTTAAATCCGTGCCATCAGGTAAGAGCCCTAGTGGTCAGACGAAGCACGCGCCAAAGGTATATTTATTATTTTAATCTTGTCATTAAGCGCGCGAGTGCGGTCTTGTTTTTGGGCTTGTTTCCGTGGTGAGTCGGACTCAACAAAACCCCAACAGCGGTATCGGAGCCTTGCTCGTTTATTTTTAAAATCAAAATATTTTTCAAGGTATTTTAATGGCTTGGTTTTTCTGGTTTTAAGTTGCTAATTAGATTAGTAGCTCCTTTTATCCATTTTAACCTCGTATTAGAGCTGACTTCAGCTCCTGAACCCTAATTTTGACCCAAAAATAATGAATTTTTTGTGGGAAAGGCATTCTGGAAATGGTTTTTCCCTTTCGGAACTCAGTTTTTAGCCAAAAAAACGACAAGGAATGCATTTTTCGAGGGGTTTTTTTGTTTTTACGAAAAATTTTATGTCTTTCTAACCTTGAAAATCAATTTCATATTTATGGTGGTTATGTAATTAGTTCAATACATATTTGATATGCATTTTTAAACCTCTTTAGGCATGATTACTTGGTAGTAATTTTTGTTTGAAAGATTTGTTTTATTTTTCACATAATTGCAAATTAATTGCATTATGTGTGAAATTGTTGTTCTTTGAGACTTCCAAGTACTAAAGATTAAATAATTAATTATGTTAAGTGATTGAAACTTTGAGTTACTAAATTCTATGAATTTTTATTAAACATTGTTGATTTAATCATTTTTTTGTTGATTGGAATCATAAAGTTTGAAACTTGTGATAGAAATTTGTTTATCTTCAGATTGGAAGATATAATTTTTTCAAGGATTTACAAGTATTAAAGTTGGAATATTTATTGAACTTATGTTCATTTTTCCAACTCCCTTTTATTTTGTCAAAAATTAAAGATTAATTTAATTAATTTAATTGATAGTGAATAATTGCCCTCTTATTTTTGTTGCACCAAGTTAAACCAAGTTTATTAAAAACTAGTTCTTGGAAATAATTTTAGTTACATGCAACGAACTGGATGATTTTTTGTTTGAGTTAGACTTGTATAAATTTTCAATTTTGCTCATGAAAATTAGTTCTAAAATTAATTTAGAATTAATAAATTGTCACGCAAAATTTGGAATTAAAATCCCGAGGCTATGGCACACAAATCGAGACAAGGCCTCCCTTGGCTAGCTGGGCTGCATAGCAGCCTGCATGTGGCTATAAAGGGGCTTTTCGATGCGTGCGGCCATGTGTGTGGCGTGCGTGCTGCTGCCGTAGCGCAACCCCATGGTTGCTATGGTGCGTGGGGTGTGTGAGCATTTTAGCGCGTTTATGTGCTTGGTGTTTTGGTGTTATACGGCAAGAAGTCGTGGCCTTGTGTCTAGCACCTTGTAACCCGTAGCAAACGCTACTAGGGTGTACCTAGCTAGTTCTACGTGGGGTGCAGATGGCACATGCGCCAAGCTGTATAGTGCGGGGTTGTTAGACAACCTTGACTTTCATATGCATGGCACGTATGTAGTGCGTGAACCACTTGAGTACGGTTGGCTTCGTGTTTGTTTATTTTGCCATTTTAATTATTTATTAATTTAATTTGGTTTTAATTATTTTAATAAATCATTGAGGCTAGGCCTCGGTCTTCAAGAGCGGCCTTAGCAAATTTTATTTTGGCAAATAATTTTGTTTTACCGTCTTAATTAATTGGATTAATTAAGATGGATGCGGAATTTAGTGGGAGCTTCAAATATTAATTGCGCTTATTTACATAATTGGTTAAAACAACTTTGACTAGTTTTAATTAGGCGTGTTAATTGGATTAACCACCTAGATTAGGTATTAGTTATAGCGTGTTTATGCATTGTTGCTTGTTGTAAAATGCATGGGCCATTCACAAATAGTGAATGGATGAATGGAATGTATATTCTCTCACAGCTTTTATAAAAATGGCAACTAGTGGGGCCCGATTAGGATAGAAAATATGGACTGCGATCCGTGACGTATTTTTTGTAAATCTAAATACGGTCTGCGTACCGTTGAGTAAATTTGTACCTTATTATTTAGATTAGTCCTAATTGTATCAACTAGTATTGCATAATTATGGTCAAGTCTTGAGGATGGCGGTTCTTGGAATACAAAGCCATGAAGTTGCAAAAAAAGACCTTTTGAAGACTTAAAGAATTCAAGGGGTCATGCTAGTTTCCAATATGCATCAAAATGCTTATGCTTTACATATTCATGATTATTTATATATGAATTATATGTTAGATGCATGCTTAGGATTTCAAATGTTGTGATTATTAATTAAGTTCACTTAAATCAACCAACATAGAAACCCTAGGTCCCTAAATATTGAGTAAAATTGCCATTCCAAATCAACACTTATCGTCCTATTGAGAGTAGTGATGGGCTAAGCCAAAGCGAAGCATCACTACTACTCCTTAGACTCATAAGGCATACCGGGTATGCAAGTTGGTTTTGGGTGTACTCAACGATATGAGTGATGGAGTCTTAACATGTCGTGGCAAAGTGGACAAAATGTTGAGAAAGCATTATATGCGGCGATTTATTCAACCAAGAGTGGCTTGGAGCCATCAGCAAACCGTTGCTTACCTTCGGAGATTGAGTGCTAAGACAAGCCAAAGCATGCTTAGCCACTCTTTGTTTCCTTGATTGGATCTTGGAATCAACATATTCTCGCCAAATGGGGACAAATTTAATGTGTGGATAATACATTTAATAAGATTGAAAATTTGCATGAATATCTTTTAATTTTCAAACTTATTGTGTTATTTACTTGATAAATGGTAATATACTTTGCACTTATATTTGTAGAATTTCAAATCAATCTATATTGTTTTCCATGACTGGTAAAGGAAATCTTTGAGAATGGTTCTTAAAGAAAAGTAAAGCATTTCTAAAATACAATTCTCATAAATGTCTTTTACAACAAATTCCGAATGGACAGCTGGACGTCATGTATTTAAAATACTAGGTAGTTTTGGTAAAACATGAAGTATAGAGTTGCAAACTCAAATTTTCAATATTGGCAACCAACATATTTTTTCGCTTAATACATAGATGAGTAGGACTCATTGATGTAGTAATTCAAGCGTGAATTAAAGGAAAAGATGGAACTTTGTTTTACAGCGCATTAGATGCTTAATTATGGCTAACAAAGTAAAGTCAAAGACTATTAAAGAAATTTTTCTTAAAAATTATGAGATAAAGTATTATAAGAAATATAGGAAACGAGGAATAAAGAAATGGAATGAGATTCCATTTTACTAAAGAATTCATGCTATTAAAGTTAACTTAGCAACTCATTATCTTCACAAAGTATCGGATACTTCTTGAGTGTTCCACATTGAAAGTAACCTCAAACTATTGAAGATAAGCTAAGTTATCGACTTACAAGCTTAGAATGAAGCAAGTGGTGCTTCATCAGTTGTAAGGTCGTATGCTTTATTTAAAGACCATTAAGCTAAGGCTGGAAAAAATAAATGGTTATTGTGTTCCATAACCAACAATTGATCCGTTTACACACAAAAAAAATCACATACAAAGCAATGAGCAATATTTGTAAATTTATTTGAATGGCATGGTTGTCTAAACCATGAGTCAAGAATGCTTGATTATAAACAAACATTTTCTTAACAAGATAAACTGGCAAAAGCTCAAATTCATGGGCTCTATTAGATAAACTCTTGATAGTTGATTGATTCGGAATAATTCTAAAACAAGCAAGTCTTACTTGTTAAAACCGACAAAGTAAAAAGTTATTGTTCTTGGTATAGAGAATTGACTCAAAAAGCTAAGAGGATTCATTTACTTCAACGTTTCACAAAGAATTTGAAAGATTATTGCTATATTCATCAATTGTGAACAAACTTGACCTTAAATAGTTCAAGAGTTCAGTGAAGTACAAAATCGATTTGGCAAGATATCAAAACGTCTAGATTAGATCGAGCGATGTTTTCTTGAGCCAAGCGTGACCATCAAAAAGTTATGAAATTGAAATTTTCATAAATAACTCCATCAAGAACGTAGTGTGACTTCACGGAGACCTTGATGCCATTTAACAATGACACGAACAATAATATATCACATCCCTTCCTATAAAGTTATTAAGATTTGCCCGAAGGACTAATGTTACACTAAACAAAATGTCGAAGCTAAGAAAGGACGCCATATTAAGTTGGATAGAATTAACTTCTAAATGTCTTTTCAAGTATATGTCTAAAACTCTTAGCTCAAGTGGGAGCTCACTGTTTGTTTTACAACAAACTTATACCCAAAGACAATATACATGTCTCTTTATAAGCATTCAAGTGAGACCAGGGGCATTACCTCCACAACCTAATTAAGAACATAGTGTATGTTACTCTAAGTGCTGTCATTATGGAAAGTTACACATTTCCAAAACGACAAGTGGGAGGAAAATGAACTCGATGACAATCGAGCTTAGCAACAAACTAAAATTGAGAATCTCGAAAGACCTTTAAAGGGCTTCATGAGAATACTTGATCAAGAATACTCAAAAGGACTTTACAAGTGCCTTAAAAGAGAATTCACTTCTCACAAAACTTTTTAAAAGTTGGAGTAAGAACAAAAAATCAAAGGGCTTTGGAAGCGCCTTGAAACTCAGTGTTTGATGCAATAACCCTGTATAGGTATAGAATTCACCAAAGGCTTGGATTGAATCCTATAAATTTTCTATTAAGTTAGAAATAAACCTAAGACTTACAAGCATAATATTTACTATTAGATATTAAGGGAATAATGTCTTGTAAAATAGCTACGACAAATCCACATTCCGAATAATGGTTAGAGGCCATAAAAATCCAAAGTAGACTCCATGTTTGAAAATCATGTCTTAAAACTTGATTAATTTTCATAAAGGGTAAAAGACCCATCGATTGCAAATAAGTTTTCAAGGTGAAAACTAACAAATGTGTAAATGTGTATACATACATAGCTAGATTGGTTGAAAAGGATACAATTAAATTCACGGAGTTTATTTTAATAAAAACCTACTCACCAATCGGACTGCTCAAGTCTTTTCGTGATTGTTCTAGCAAAATAGCACATATGAAATATGGCAAAATAGTTACCAAAATCGCCTTCCTAAAATAGGATTTTGGAAGTGACTATAAAAATAATCTAAGGGCTTTGAAAATTTAAATAATGCTAGATTTGAAAGCAAGCTCAAGGAATCCGTTATGGGATTTAAGGAAGCATTGCATATAGGAATTGAAACATGTTTCGCGTGAAGTTAATAATAGGATTGACTAATGGAGAACATAGAAATTCTTATGATTAAGAAGTTTAGTGGGAGCAAAAGTAAATTACATAAAGGTCCAATAAGAAATCTACGAACTCTGTTGTGAAATAACTATCAAATGCTAAATGCTTAGATTTGAAAGTATTTTCAACAATGGACCAAACAAAAGACGATACTTAGTATGTATTGGGTATTAAGTTTTATTTTACAGACTTAATAAAATGTTTGAACGTGTAAAGGAGTTTACCGTGTTAAACATGAATTGAAAAACTTTGAAAGACTTTCGACCCGTATGTATAAAACTAAGTAAATGTTTGAATTATTTATGAGTTAGGATAAATACTAAGTTAAACAAGAAAGACTCTAGTAGAGACTTTCAACCATATCACATAGAAAATAATTTAGCAAGACTTAGTGAAACTAAATGAGCTAAAATGTCACATGGATGGAATAAGATTTAGAATTACTCTTCAACTTAATCCATCATATACGCTATGATATGGAATCGTCGCTGGACATACTTGCTTAGAGCATGTGAAATATGTATGTAGTACCGATCAACTTGAACCTATGTAATAGATCGTTAGATTATGGCCAAGAACATCGAAGTGCTTGGATAAGTAACAAGATGACTTCTTGACTTGTGGAATCAAAAAAAATTTAAGAATTGATGTTGCAAGCACAAACTTTAACAGGGATTAGATTCTTAACAAGGAAGTCATTTATAAGCAGAGGCTTAAAATGAGTCGTGGCTGGAGAATGGTAACATGGACGTGCATCCATGTGTAATTTACGGGTATTTAAATTAAATTTCCATGATCACAAGTGACAAGGACATCCAAAATAATCGTGACACCCAAGCAAAGCATCATCAGGAAGTCTATAAAGTATATATTGAGAATATTGTTACCTTAAAGGCGATAATAAAGAAGATGTTCTATGGAAAGTTCGTTGTTGAATGTTAATGATTATAGGTTGTCCAGTTAAAGATCTCAATCATGAAAAATGAGTGGGAGCCATCACTTGGACAATAAATCCTAAATCACATATAATCCATGGCACTCTCAAAATTTATCATCTTATTTTGAATGTAATCAGTAATGAAAAAGCTATGATTAGCAAAGTAATTATAACTAAACCTATGCAACAAGTGAACGACAACATTCACAATTGCATGAAAGAAATCAAGCATATTAGATATGGGTGTGATTTCTATAACTTTTTTATAAAGAGTGTTACTCTTAAAACATTAAATAAAACGATTAATCATAAGATAAACAATTCAGGTTTTGAAGTAATTTAAAATTTCATGCAATTTTTATCACTCCCTTTGCTGTATAATTGTGGTTTAGAATTAAATAATGAGTCCATTCGATTCTTAGAATATTCAAAATAGGGTATCAAGACAAGTCTTGGTAAGGAAACACCTATTAAGTGAACATTGAAAATTATAATAAAAAATTATCCCTAATCGAGGTCATTTAAACAATGGATGATTAATGACAAGTTCAGATAAGTGTGTAGTTTAATTTATAGCACTGTTTCATGTGCTACAAGGACATGATTGTCATGAATCATTTGCATAGGTATTGGTTTAGAACCATACTCGATCGACCTAGGAAGAATACTTTAAGAGATTAAAAATCATCATAAGTGTACTTCTCATTATTACTATCGGAACCTTTTTCCTTAAACATGAGTATTGTGAGCTTTCTTGTTTGAGTACTATTCCGCTTTGATGATTGTCAAAAGTCTGCCATAACAGGGGATTATAACGGCATCCCTTGGGCGACTAGGTCCTCTTAGTAAGAGATGCTACATTACAAGACTGGAAATGTCCCCCTATTAAAATTAGGGAAGTTGTCTTTGTTGTTTACAAGGCCTCTTGTAGAGCGAGACTGTAAAAATGCATGGCCGTGCTAGGATGGATTTTAGAAATCATCTATTTATTGACAGTCGGACTCGAAATCGAGAAACATTTCAGGACATAATAAGGATGACAAAATAATCTTACCTTATAGTTCATGAAGAGGCAGTAAGCGACATAAGAAAAAGGCTATACACTTAAAGCACACTTGTCCGGATGGACAAGTGGGAGATTAAAAGGAATAGTGTCCTTCGAACATGTGTATAATTCTGATAGTGGGTTCAAAATTATTAGAAAGATAATATATTCAGTAAGGTCAAGTCGATCGAGTAATATTTATTTAGACGTCGGAAACTCGAGCTTGGAGCGTCAAAACCAAGCGTTCGAAGCCGAGTCGAAAAATAATAAAAGACGAGACAACAAAAGGGTAATAAATCAACAATGACCAAAATACCCCAATCATCTGAACACCGAGTGCTAGGGAGTAAGCCATCCTAGGAGCCCGCACCAAGTGCGAGGCTTGCTAGCAAGATGCGGCCAGCAGCCCGCACTTAGTTCGTGGCATGTTGGCGCGTTACAGCTAGCAGCCCGCACTATGTGCGAGGCGTGCTAGCAGCAGGCTTTAACAGCAGCAGCCTGCGTGCATGTGCGTAGGCATGCTGGCCGAGAAGGCTAGCATCAAAAGCCCGCCTTGGTGCGGGCTTGGCTGGGCCGAGTAGCAAGTAGCGGCAGCATGTGGGAAGCCCACATGAGTGGGTTGGAGGGAGGTGCTAAGTGGCGCAAGGTGAGGGAGAGAGTTGGGAGCATGTTTTGTCCCCCCTCTCGAAGTGGTCCTCATCTACTCCCTTATATGTAGTTGGCACTTGTCGATTTATTACTAGCATATTTAAATAATTTTAAAATGCAAAAATCCCACTATCCTACATTGGTGGGAGAGACAATCATACTCTCATTATTTCCTATAAAAACCCAAGTAAGGTTATTGGAAATGATGCTTGAGTAAGAGTTGTAAAGAGTACCTGTAGGGAATATTTCAAGTGTTATCCCTAGCTTGAACCCCATTTTGATCATACACTAAAGTACGGTGGCATCCTAAGGGAAAGAAGATAGAGCAAAAAAGTGGCCAACAAGTTTTGGGAACTTGTAAACCGTTCCCGAGGTGAAGGTTACACCCCTTAACAATCCAGGAGATTGTTAACTCCAATAGGTCTGGAACCATGACTGGTAGTTTGGGGAAGAAGGTACAAATCCAACCTAAAAGAGATTGAACCTGCCCTAATAATAGACCTCTACTTTATTCTGATCGTATTCATGTGCGCTTTCTGACAAACATGCAATCAATAGGTTTACCCTAAACCTGTTTATCTATGTTGGTTGAATATTAATGCACAAAAAAAACTATTATTGACGATCACTTGAATTATAATCATATTAACCCTAAATAATATTATAAATTATCTTATTAAGCGTGATTACAAGTACAAATTCCCCTTAAACATGCATAAAATGCGTGGTCAAGCAATAACAATAAATATCTAGCACAATAATACTAATAATAATAATAAAAATAATAATAATCATCATCATAATAATAATTATCATAATAATCATGTTCACCATAATCATGTTAAAAATAAAGCATAATAATAGCAAGATTCTAGGCATGATACTAACAAGATTAATAACAAACCCTAACATGTCACTAAACAATAAAAATCAAAGCTTTAACCCTAACGTGATCCTAACATGCTATTAGGAAAGAAAATAAAAGCCATCGTACTTTTAATCATACTTGATATTAAAGTTACCCTAGACATGATACTAGGAAGATCAAAACACCCTAACATAACACTACGAATCATAATAACAATCTAAGCATGATTTCTACAGAATAACATCAATAAAAACCATTAAGGCACTTACTTGGATGTCTCGTACCTCTTTTTAATAACCAAATACACACGTTAGTAACTTCAAGGAAAATAATAAGCAACAATTACATTAAATAATGTAAAGAGAGATTTGGGACAAAACCCTCAGAAATTAAACCTTTCACGTCTAGGGCGAAGGCAACTTCGAATACGGCTAGTTGTATCTAAGTCTTGCGAGTGCAGAATTTTTGTATTTTGAGAAAGGGCTAGTTTAGAAAAGAGAGAGAGAGAGAGTAATCAAGAATTTCTTGATGAGAGTTGGTTCATGAAAATGGAGTTTTTAGAAGAATATTTATAGAGAAAATCAGCCAAAAAGATAAAAAAATCAAAATAGAGTTCTGACGCGCAAAAACGAGGTTAACGCCAGACGCTAAAATTCGCGTCGAGCGCTAACGCTAGCGCCAAGCGCCAAGCTAAGCGTTAGGCGCTAATGCTGGCGTTTGGCGCTAACTTAGTTATTGACGCGTTTTCTAAAATCAGATAGAAATTCTCGTACAGGAGGATAAAATCGTATTTTCCTCAAAAACAATCTTTTATTCTGATTAAAACTCTAAAAAGTCAACAAAAGTCAATTTATCAATGCTAATTGAATTAAGAATGAAAAGAACCTTCTAAAAGAATATATAAGACTAAAACCATTCCTAATTGCATAAGGAATGATAAATCCATACTAGGCCCTCCTCTAGACCATTGGGCCGTATATAAGGCTCAAAGCAGACCCAGTTCAGTAATTTGGTCATAATTTCCTCAATATTCATCGGAATTGGGCTTATAATATATCATTGGAAAGCTCTTTTCAAACCCTATCAAACTACAATACTATTGGACCCATAACATGGACCAACAAAACTGGATTTGCTTTTTTTTAAAATAGGTTTTCAAAAAAAAGAGAGAGAAGAAGAGAAAAGAAATTAAAACTATCCGCAACACTAGACTTTTCACACTTTCACTTCATTCGATTACGATTCGACGTGAAAGGAACTCATCACTTGGTTTTGTTTTGGGGAGACACAAATGGGTGTCTACAGAAGCCCCCACTTTGACTGAGTTTGGAGAAACGCAAGTTTCGAAAACAAAAGTCAAAGAATCGATAGGGACGGAGAATGATTCAAAACGTTATGCAATCCTAAATAATTCTTGTAACGCTGATACCTGCAAAACAAGCGTTAGTTAGAAAAAATAAAAGATTTAAGAAACGTGTATCTTGCACTGTCGAGCACACGTCTCTAAAGTATCCGATTTGTTGCTGCATTCTGTTTTGATGACCTCCTGCAAGCTAGAGAATGCCATTCCGCTTGAAGACTGCTACGCTTGTAACTATCTGCAATTACCACCTTGATAATCTTATGCAAGCCAGGGAACACTATCGAAGATTGCTTCGCTTGAAACGATCCTCTTTCGCTTTATGACCATCTTCCACATATTAGGGAACACAATCGAAGACAACTTTGCTTGAAATCACCTTCAGTTTTTGTGACAACTCTCCGCAAGCTAGGGAATGCTGCCGAAGATATCCTCCCTTGAAGCTACGCTCATTTGTTGCGATAATACTTCAAATAAAATTACTGAAGACCTCCGCTTGTCGATCTTTAAAAGCTCGCTTGACTTTGCTTTCGCTATGCCTGTATGTCGGCGCTTCTACTGCTTTTGAACCTTTATGTCGGTGACTTTTGTTGAATGAACTTGTATGTCGGTGCCTTTCTGAATGAACCCGTATGTCGGTGCCTTTTGCAATGAGCCAATGCTTAGGCGCTTTAAGCTAAGTGAGACGATCTTTCATCAGGTCGATCACTTTATGTAATCAAGCCAATAACTAAAAATCGTGTCAAATTTTCTTAGAGGGGCTAACTGGCGTACCAAGGAGCCCAAAATATATATTGCACAAGGTTGGAACAACCATACTGTGTGGGTGAACATTCTAACGCCACTGAAAAAACGTTGGCACTGCTTATCTGGCTGTAGCGCCAGACGCTGGAGCTAGTGCCAGGCGCTAAGGCTTATCGACTGACGCAAGGTCTGACACTTGGCGCTAGAGTCGGGTTTTCCTTAAATACCCTTCTCTTCTTCATTTCTGCTGCTAATGTTCGCGTTTCTTGCTCGAGAATTCTTAGAAATTCAATTCACTCGCCCTTGCTCGTTTCTCAACAAAATTCGCTCAAATTTGTTGCAAATTGAACCTTATTCCATCCATTTTCCCAATCTATGTAAGTTTCCTCCAAACTCATGTCGGTTTTAACGAATTTTGCATGCATTTATTCACGAATTTCTTAAAAATTCAAAATTAGAATTGCTTAATTATCTTTGTTTATTAAATTTTATGCCATGAAATTGCTTGATTATGTTTATATATTTCCTTGGGAGTAACTTGAGACTTGTTTGACTCAATTTGGTGAAGAAACGAACAAATCACCATTGTTGAACCTCTTAAGGTCGGGAAGACAATGTGGCTTGTTCTTGATGTTTTTGCTAGCAATTCTTGTCCAATTTGTCACAATAATTACTATATCATTGCAAGAAATTGTTTGATTGTTTGAAAATGTCGTGTATGCTCAATTAGAATTTGTGCTCTGTTTTAGTACTACGTACTCTGTTTTTGCGGACATAGTATCATGCGGCTAGGCGAACCTTAGATACCATAGAACCTTAATTTATGATAATTCTGCACAATGTAGCATGGCTAGACAGCGAGGCTGTAGTTCACGGTCCCGAGACGTTCGACGGGAACATGAGCCTGTAGAGGACGACGCTGAACCGTCCACTTCGCTCGGCCGACTCCGTGAGTGGGATGAGCGGACCTTGTACTTCTCTCCAGTCCACAATATCTCTGAGAGGGTGAGACATGGCGTCATAGTTGGGAGGACACGCTGTCATGGTTCCGTTTGTGACGGTTTGGGCGACCTGTACAAGATGTACATCGCCAAAGTCGATAAGATGAGACTTCTATGGGAGTCTTCCGGGCTAACGACACTGTTTAAGACTTTAGAGGCCATGATTGCCTCTAGCGAGGGTCACAATATAGTCCGTGCTCTGTTGTAGTTCTTTTGGGACACCACAACCACTTTCCACTTCCCTTGGGGCGAGATGATGGTCACTCCTACCGACTTCAGTCTCATTACGAGACTAGAGTTTAGCTATGTGGCGCTACCATTTGATAGCGTTATTACTGTCTTTTCTCCTGAGGTCGAGGAGCTGTTGGGTCCGATTGTTGTTCGGGCTCGAGCCGAGGTAGAGACGACTCAGTTTAGTGCTAGGAGGATTCGTCGCTCGACTCTAGCAGCGACTTTTAATGATGGTGCGATTACCCGAGAGCAGCGGGTGCGCATCTTTGCACTTATCTTGCTATCAGGGACGTTCTCCCCTGACAAGGGTAGTAGGGCGCTACTTTACTACCTTCCTGTCGTCCGTAACCTACACCAGATCGGGACTTATGACTAGGCCAGCATGGCCTATGCTGATTTCATCCAAGCGTTACGGGACTCGTGTCGTTATCAGTCCTTCGCGGGAAAGGTTGCACTATCCGGCTTTTGGAGGGTCGTAGAGGTATACTTTATTCCCTATAAAGTTTAGCTCTACATTTTAGTTAGCACTTGCTGATAACTTTTGCTTCTTGTAGATCTGGTACTACGAGTACTTCCCCTCAGCTTCGCCGACAAGACCGTCGCCCGCAGGTTTCCAGTTAGTGCTTCCTAAGGCAGCCGCCGTGTGGGGATGTCCACTTCCTATGTCCGAGATTGGATCATGTCGGTATGGTTCATTACTTATTTGAACTTTTTTTATGCCTTAGATAGATTCTTGTCTGATAGACGCTCTTTGCATGAGCCTGAGGTATTGTACCGACCGTGGGTCGACTTGGCAGTCCTTGGGCTAGCCGCGCAGTATTCTGCTGAGCGTCGCTATTTCTTATGGACCAACGGAGCGGCTGCGTATCTTGGAGAGAGGGTTGCTATGCAGCATTCCTCAGATACCTTTGTCGTTCCTGCTCCTCCACCACGTCACATGTTTAATGCCACGAGGTTGGTGAGCATGTCGGAGGGAGCCGGTAACCCTTAGCGATCTTACACGATCCCTAGGCGATGCTATGGGGAGGAGCTACTGTCGTTGTTAGCTCTTGTTCCAGTACCTGCTGAGGATGTGGCGGTATGATTTTCATCTTTTACCTTTCGTTAAGTAGCCCCCAAGTAATGCTTCACTGATTTTGTTTTGCTTTGTCAAGATGATGCCGTTGAGTTCGTGCCACCCCGTATGTCCATCCACTATTAGGGGACATATGGGCCGATTGGGGAGATGATTCCTCCGACTCTTGAGGGCGAGCGCTTTGTGGAGCGGTCGATTCCTCATCACCAGACTCGGGTAAGCTTATTTATTTGCAAATTTTGTCGATATATGTTATGCATGTTTACTGAATTATTTCTTTGACAGTTCTCGCGCGAGGTGGTCTCAGTGATGGCACGATGCGTAGATGCCTTCCGGAGCCAGCTTGTCCGGATGAGGAACGTGGCTACCTGTTGTCGAGATGACGCCGTTCAAGGAGGTAGCTTCCCTTTTTATGTTTTTGCATTACTGCTTTCATTTTACATGTTTCTGATTTTATTTTCTCTTGCAGGGTCAGCCCATTCCTTCTCGTACCCGCACGAGACCTGAGGTGCGGAGGGATCTTGCCAGGTCTAGCTCGAGACGTCGCCGCACTAGTTCGGGTGGTAGGGGCGGTCGTTCTGACGCTAGCCGTACCGAGGCAGTAGAGGCTCAGGCTCTTCATATGAGGGTGGACATGCTGCGCCGGTAGGCCAGGGAGAACCTACCTCGGCTCTTAGAGGTGGTGGGATGTACGAGGTCGGCTCGTCATCGCAGCAGCTTCCGCAGCCTCAGCCTCAGGTTGATCTTGGGTGGACGGGTCCTATGCGTAGTTTTCCTCCTCCCGAGGAGACAGGAGCTGGAGCTGGAGCTGGTGGAGAGGTTACTCCTCGTACGACGCAGTTTTATGAGATGATGGGTGTACGTCCTCCGGCGCCGTAGTTGTTCCTGTGCTTTTTGTTATTTTATTTTGACTTTTAAAAGAACTTTGCCTTTTAATTAGACTCATTATTTAGACATATTTTGTATATACATACTATTATGAGTTTATTCTTTATTTATCGTGTTTTTTTATGTGCATGTTTGTGTGTGCAAAGAATTGTGAAAATTTTTGCGCAAAAATTCCGTCATTTTTAATATTGATGGAGGGTATCCGAATTTCTCCCCCAAAAAAAGAAAAACTGAAAAAAATAAGAGTCACATAAAAAATATTGGATTTATAAAAACTTGGAAATTATTCTAAATAAAATTCGAACTATAATATAATTAATATAATAGTCATATTAATTAAGAGGAAGGAATAAATGAAATTTTAGAAAAAAGATAAAAAAAGAAGATTAAGGAAACCGTAAAGTCAGTGGCAGACTCGAATCATGTCAAAAAACGCGGTTTTTTAGAAAGCTCGTACGATGAGACACATTAGTGCCAGTTGGTGCCACGCGTTTTAGTGTAGCGCCAAGCGCTACACTTGGCGTTTGGCGCTAGGCTCTGGTGTCAGGCGCTAATAGTTGGCGTCTGGCGCTAATGAGCGCTGACTCCGAATCCTTCCTGGATTAATACGGCTCCAATTTTGTGTATAAATAGCCCCCTGCCCAGCCGATTTTCCTCATAATTTTAGCAAATAAATTTTTTCTTTTGCTTTAGAAAAAAATAACAACATGTCTCTAGTCTCTAAAAGTTTTACCAACTATACTCTCTAGGCTCCAATAGGGTATGATGAAATTAGCCCTTTGCCGGAAGAATTCGGTGCTATTTTAGGCTTCCCTGCGCTAGATCTTTTAGTAATCCCTAGAATAAACGAATATTATTGTAAGGATTTTGAACGCTTCTTCAATTTAAAAGACAGAGATCTATCAAAAATAGTAGATGGTAATGTAGTTAATTTGAAAGAATTTGCTCGCCATTGTTTTGATAGACCTTATTCTGAATCTTTCCATGTTTATAGAAGAAGGGCTTTCCTGTTTTGCATGCTTAATCATTTTTATCTTACTAGTGGTAAAAATAATGAGGGTCAATCAATTATATCCACTGTTTTAGAACAAACTGAATCTTGGAGACATATCCAATGCCCTTAATAGTTGGAGAGACTATGCTTAGTCTTGATGAATTAAAGAAAAATCCAAAAGCACCTTTTCAGGGCTCTCCAATTTTATTACAGGTAGAAAAACAATATTTTTAATTACAGAAATCAAAAACATATTTTTGTATAGTAATAATAATTTATTTGCATTGCAATTTTTACAGATGTGGCTAATGGAAAGATTGGAATTAATTAGCCCTCCAGACAACATTGAGAAGTATACTCCAAAATGCTTCGTGAAAAGGAAGAAACGCTTCACTAAAATGGGGCGCTATGAATGCAAGAAGGTCTTTGATTCTTGTAATTTTTCCATCAAGTGGGTCATCCCTTGGTGGAAAATAGAAAATATGGTTAGTGTTAACAAGCAGCCTTTCTGCCATCTTCCAAGCTTGTCCCGCATGACTTTTTACTATCCCTACAAGGTAAAAAGACAGTACGGCCTACTTTTGACTATTCCTTCCGGCGATCTTCGTTGTCCCTACGAGTTCCCTGCCTCCCATTAAGTAGACAAATTTGATGCTTATTAGAGTGCTAGACCTTTATGGGAAGCAATTACCCAAAAGGTTCCTCCTTCTTTGCCCAATGATGTGAAAAAGTGGCTTTGGAAGAAACCCTCAAAGGACGTGAAAAAAAATCAGAGTAAAACTGATTTGAAGAGTTGTCTAGGTGACAAAGTGATTCTTGTTAAGGAACGCTTGGGGTGAAAGAATTGAGTTCAAAACACCTATAATGCCTAAGAAGAAGAGTACAACAAAAGATAAAGGAAAAAGCAAAGCTGACACCACAGAAAAGAAAGCTTGGGTAGAAAAGAAGCATGGGGTCCTAGCTAAAGGGGAAACTATTTACTCCAAGATTGAATGTAGGTCCTCTAAATGATGCCTACTAGCTAAGGTTATGGATGAGGAAGAAGATGCAGACAAGAATTGGAAAAGGGCTAAGAAAGAGAAAAAAGATTAAGAGCATTGCTTAATGTCCAATTATTAGGCTTAGTTTTTTTTTAATTGAAAGTTATTTTATTTAAGTTTTATTTAAATTTCATTAATAATGTAATTTATTTTATTAATGAAATTCCAGCTTTTTAATTAAATTATTTACTATAAATTTATTTTATCAAGGAAAAATTGCTAAAAATAATACAACCTTTGGCCCATTCTTTTTTAATAATACAACCTTTGGATTACTTTGTAACAATACAACCTTTATGGGATAGTCATTTTAAACAAGATAAAATCAATTTTTTGGCGAACTTTGAGGCTAAGAAAGGGAACGGATGAATTTTTGGTGGTGGGGATGAGGAAGGATGGAATATCCCCTCCCCTTCTCCCACCTCAAAACTCACCGAAAATTCGATTTTATCTTGATTAAAATCAACACCCCCTTAAGATTGTATTATTACAAAATAATCAAAAGGTTGTATTATTAAAAAAGAATGGGACAAAGGTTGTATTATTTTTAGCAATTTTTCCTTTTATTAAAGCAATGAAAACTGATAAATTAATTTTCCTGCAACTTTTTTCGAGTACGGAAGTCGAAAATTTTCCGAAAAACACCGAAATATTCCCAGACATTTCACTGTAAATTGGCACCACAATTCTGCGAGTGGCGCCAGCTGCAACAGTTTGGCGTTAGGCGACAGAAGATGTCGTCTGGCGCTGATGTTCATCGGCTGGCGCCAGAATTGTTTCTGTGACGCCAATGTTTCGTCCATCTTCTGTTGAATTTTTTATTAAGTCTGGGATGCGAGATTTAAAAAATAAATAAAGTGGCCGCACCCGTAAAGGGTTGCCTATGTATCCTTTCTTAAGGAATCGGGCCAAACGTAGCTCTCGTGAGTATCCTATTCAAGTAATTATGGGTAGTATTTCTTAAGTTGGTTAAGATTTGTTATGTTCGAGAACTCATTGCCATCCATATCAGTTTATTTTGCTGCACCCCCTGACAGGATTGTTTTTACAATGTAGGGTCTAGACCAATTAGGTCTGAATTTTCCCCTTGGATCTAAAGCATTTTATCTTAATGCTTTTAACACCAAGTATCCTACTTTGATGTTTCATGTGTTGACCTTCTTATTAAAATGCCTATCCATACAAGTTAGGTAACATTGAGTGTGATGTAGAGCTTCTAGTCGTCTTTCATCGAGTAGAATTAGCTCTTCATATCTTGCCCTAGTCCATACAACTTCATCGAGTTTGCTCTCTGATGCGATGTGTAGAGATGGAATCTCTAGTTCGACAGGTTGTACGACATCCATTCCATAAACCAAGGAAAATGGCGTATTTCCTGTTTATGTGCGAATTGACGTGTGGTAACCCCACAATGCGAAGTGAAGTTTGTCAGGCCAATCCTTGTAATTTTCTGTCATTTTCTCGATTGTAATATTTAGATTCTTATAAGTTGCTTCGACTGCTCCGTTTTCCAGGGGTTTATGAGGGGAAGAATGATGATGTTAAATGCCATATTTTTGTAGCAATTCTTCACATTCGGCTTGAAAGTGAGTTCCGTTGTCACTTATCATTTCATATGGGACTCCGTATCGACAAATAATATTTCTTTCGATAAAGAGTGCTACATGTTTTGCGGTGAGTTTAGCTTATGATTGTGCTTCGACCCACTTTGTGAAGTAATCAATTGCCAGTTATTTGGATACCTTGATGAAACCTGCAGTTATTTGTTTTTGAATTTCTCCTTATATTTTAAGAGCTACGTCGGGTTTCATTCGACGTAACTTTTGTTTTATAGGTTTCATTCCCGAAATTAGTGGTATAGTGTGTTGAGCTATTTCATTATTAATGCCTTCCATATCTTTGTATAACCAAGAGAATACATCGATGAATTCTTTAAGCAAGGTAATTAAATCGGTTCTTTCTTGTTCATTGAGTGTTAATCCGATTTTAACTTCTCTTTTATTGGTTGAATCATTTGAGATATCAACCGTCTTAGTTTCTTGAATTATCGGTGTTTTCTTTTCAAGTGTTTCCATTGCTTTAATAAGTTCTTTGTCTTTTTCATTGTTAGTTAAGTAATGCTCGCCATCTTTGGTTAAAGAAGAACATAAGGAGTAAGGAGAAGAAGTCATATTATTTTACTCTGAGATCATTACATCATAGAGTGATATGTCCTCAGGGACTTGATCACTAACTATTCAAGGAGAAGAGATAGAAGGAGAAGGTGCTACAACTAAGGACGTAGATTACTCAACAGGGAGAGACTCTAACTCTGAGTCTGACTCTGACTCAGACGAATCTTTGAACACCGGTCCTTGCCCTGTTGCGATGGAGATCTTCCTTCCCCTTGGATTAGTCACCTTGATGTTCTTGCGCCACCCTTGTAGTGATCCTTCCGCTTGAGTGATTAGCTTTGAGGGATCAAAATTTTCACTTTGTAGGACTGTTTGAATAAGCAAGGAGTTATTCTATTTGTATGTCGGCTCATCCGTTTCTCGCCCAAATAATAATCCCATGAAATTAAAGTCAAAGCATGGGGGTGCTTTCTCCTTATGGACAGGAGTTGAGATTTCATCTGTGAAATAGCAATCTATGAAAATTTAGAATCCCGGTTGCCTTATGCCACTTACGACAAATGGTTCGGGAAATTCGTAGCATGGATAGTCCTCTCCTTCTTTTATGAATTGCCATTAAGGGTAAGAGGGTACTAATCAATTGGGATTGCTTTCTTTTTAATGCGAGTGTCCCTACACGCCTTTTAATTTTCCTAGGCTCGCTTAAGATCTTTCCGAGTCGGTTCGAAACCAAGTCTAAAAGTTTCTAATTTAGAGAGGCCAGGTGATTCCAGCGGTTTTGCTATTCGTTTATTCTTTCCTAGGGTCATCCCAGGAAAATGTCCTTGCTTTTTCAGAATAACATTCACGATCATGTTGGAATGGGGGTCGTGGCAGAGAGGGGTCCTTTCATCCTCCTGGATTAAGGAGACCACTTCATTAAAGCCCCAAAAATCTTCATTGTCTTCATCGTGCTCCACGTTAGATATTGGATTTTCTATAGATTTAATCCTCATAGGCGAAGCATCGATGGTAATAGGAATTCCTCCCACTATAGCTTTTACTTGTTGGTGGAGAGATGAGGGGACGACCTTTAGGTCATGAAGCCAAGGGCGTCCCAACAATATATTTAATGAAGCTTTAATATCTACTACTTGGAAAGTAGTAGCATAATCTATCGCTCCCGCCGTTACATTCATGGTAATTTTACTAAGAGCTTGACGTTGAGTGTTGTCGTAGGCTCTTATTCCTGGCGTTGACGGGGTTAAGTCTTCATCCCTTATTCCTAGCATCCTCGCATTTCTAAGTGGGCAGACATTAATGGCTAATCCATTGTCTACAAGAGTCATAGGGACATTCATTCTCTTACAAACCACTGTGAGGTTTAATGCCTTACAATGTTTGTCACCTTCTAAGGGTAAATCCTTGTCAGAAAAGGTGAAAAAATTGATGGGACCAGGTAGATCACTCGTGAGGAAGTTAGCCAACCCCTAAGGAGTGGTGTCAATATCTATCCTTATTTTGTCCAAGGCATTCATTACAACCAACCTATGTTCTCGAGACGTTGCCAGAAGCTTCCATACGTTCATTTCGACTTTGGTTTTCTTGAACTGTTTAACGATGTCATTATCTTTAATGATAGGTATGGGAACTTACTGTGTGGTTGGCATGGGTTGTGTTGAAATAGGAGATTGCATTCTCCCAGATCTTGTGAGGACGTCTATTGATGAATCTTCTTCAACCAAAAAGTCATCCATGGCATACGATACCGAAGGTGGAGGTCCTACCATGTCTTTCAAATAAACATCTTCTTCGTCGTTGTCTCAAACTCCATTAATATTTGCCACCACTTCTTGTGGAACTTGGACTAGCTTCTTATCATCAATCATTTTCTGAATTAAATCCTTGAAATTAAAACAGTTTTCAATAGTATGACCCCCTGATTGATGATATTGACAGTAATATCTATTTGTCCTTTTCAATGATTCAAATGGTCTCGGTTCGAGAGGTTTGATCTCGCCACTCTCGGAGAGCATTTCGAACATTTGTACGTAGGGAATCCCAATTGGAGTGTAGAGTCTATTACTTTTCTTGGGTTTATCGGTGACTTGCAAATAAAAGTGTTTCCTCGTTTCCTTGCTAGCTATTGGTAATGAGATCGTATTGGCTTCTACAAGATCTTGAATGAGGTTTTGAAACCTATAGCATTCATTTGTGGTATGACCTTTTCCTCGATGGTATTTGCAGTAGGACTTGGGATCCCACCTTAAAGATCGCTTTTCTAGTGTTGGATCCTCAGTAGGGCCAATAGGTTTGATTAGTTCTTTATCATAGAGATGATCAAAAGTAGCATCATAGGTCATTGCTATGGGTGTGAACTCTCTCTTAGGTTTATTTTTTGAGAGTGGAACCTCGTCATATTTCTGCTGAAGTTCTTTTACAACCTTGAGGACTTCACGTAGCAAGTGTGATCCTTCCATCATAGTCAGTGTAAGCAATTGTATGTCCTCTTTACTTGCTAGTTCTGGAAGGCTATCCATGGCGTCGAAAAAGATCTCCTCTTCTTCTTTGATGACATGGATTTCTTTAACAGGTTTGATGAGAGATGAAGGATCAACTTCATTTTCCTCATCAGAGATGGCTAAGGAATGAGCGAGAGGCGCATTATCAATACTTGGCTTCTTACTGGCAGGGGGCAATGGCAGCTTGTTGTTGTCGATTAAGTCTTGGATAGCTGCTTTAAGCTTCTAACAGTTCTCGGTAAGATGGCCCTTACCTTAGTGATAATTGCAATGTGTATTGGGGTTCCAGTTATTCGTCCTCTTTTCGACTAGTGGGTCCCCAAATGGTCCAATAGGAGTTATAAGACCTTTTGTATTTAATTGGTCAAATGCGGTGTCATAACTCATGCCAATAGGAGTAAAGTTCCTCCTAAATGGTTTCTTTTGTCCTTGATAATTCACAACAAGGACTTCACCTAGGTTAAAAGTGCTAACATTGTTTGAGTGGGTGGTTTTGGAAGAAGAAGGATTGTTGTTCTTCTTGCCTTTCCAGCCACTGTTGGAGTTATTGTTGGCAGCTTTCAACCTAGCCAGGTCGTCTTCAATATTAATTCCAATGTCGTAGACAGCCTTGAAGGTATGGAGATTATTCTGATATTTGAGATGCTTGGAGTATTTTTATTGAAGGTTTTTGATGAATAACCTTACAGACTCTTTTTCACTAGGCACCTTAATCATCTTAGCCGAGGTTTCTCTCCATTTGTTAAAGAAGAAGGTGAAGCCTTTATTCTCCTTCTGCTTGAGGATTTCAAGTTCCCTATGGTCGGTCTCAACTTGAATGTTGCATTTGTATCTATCAACGAAAGTGTTTGCTGTGGACTCTTAGGTGGAGGTTTTTTCTTTCTCGAGAGAAAAGAACCATTGCTGGCAAATGGTTTAGAGAGATAGTGAAAACAGAGAGGGGAACACCTTCTTGTCGATACCCTTAATACTCATTATTTTTTCGAAGGCTCTTAAATGAAAATAAGGGTTATTTCTGTTGCTTTGAATTTCGGGATGTCGTTGGCATTGAACCTCTGTGGAAGAAGATCCTTGTCCACCGAGACCTCTTATGAGCTAATCCCTTGAAACTTGTAGTCGCTTGATAGCTTGCTCAGACTCTCTTGCATGAGGTTTATCTGTTGTTGTTTCACGGGACCATCGATCTTGAGGCTTAGAATCTTTAGTGCCTCAGTCACAGTAACCAGTTGGTTCCTGAGCTCATTGACTTCTTCTTGTGTTGCCATTGCTGTCCTAGCTTTCCTCTTACAAGCAATGGGTTTATCGAAAAGTTGGACTTGTACAAAAAGATTGTCTTTGATTAACTGCCCTTCCTTTGTTGACCACGCGCTGTAATTTAAATCATTATTGTTTTAATTACTTGACTCAAATCCACCTTGATTTTACGGTTTTAAAGAGGAAAAAAGATTAAAAATAGGTGCATATTTTTGGCAAAAGTAAGGTACATATTTTAAGGAACCAAGTATGGTATTTAAATTGGAGGATTAATATCCGACTTACCCCCCTAAAAAAATGACAAAAAAAACGCGCATACAAGACTTTCGTAGACATGGTCAAAGTATGTGTATTGATGTGTGCGTTGAGTGTAAGTGACCTGCTTGGACTTTTGTGTAAGACCATGGGACTTGGTGTCTAGACTCAATTAATGACTTAACAAGGTATTATTAACAGTAAAATTTAACCGAATTAATTAGCAAACTGGTTAATTAGACACAAAGTGATGACTCGAGCAATAAACCGAACTGTCATTAAAACGACAGGACTGGCGCCTCTCTTTGCAGTGTAGTTCCAGACGACAGAACTGTCGCCAGGCGCCATGCTCCACAGTGTGGCGCTACAGTTCAAACTTCGACACCATTGCTGGAGTGTCGATCTGAAACTGTTTTCGGTATTATTGATCAACAAGGGTATACCTAATGTTGTACTAAGTCAACTCTGGTTAAAATATTTACCCAAGTTAATTAATTAATTAATTAATTAGGCAAAGTATTTTAGTCATTAATTTATTTAATCTTAGCACAAGTCAAACAAACAGTTAGGAAAAACACATAGAGTATGCGCAACAAATAATGCACAATTAGTCAAGTAGGCACGATATGATGCAATGAGTTTGCAACCTAACCATGGCTCTAGTTCTCTAAAGTTCGGGATATGGGCTAGTTAATAGAGGGTCCATGGTTAATTGTCCGGATGCACCACGCAGAAGCCTAATCGTGAAGGGTTAGCGTGAGTGGATGGGACACTGCAAATTTAGATAAATTCGCTTTCATGGTTTGGTGAATTCAACATTCTCGGATGTACCCTTTGTTGCTCAGAGCGTTCAATCGGGTAGATGGAGCATGAATCCCTAGAGGGTTATGTCCATATGTAGAACACATATGGGTTTCAGAAAAGTGAGAAAAACTCAATCAGGAAGTAAGATCGAGCGAACAATGCTAAAAACTGGCGAAATTAGAACGCATATTTCTTGCTCGGTATTGGAAGAACTTGGCGCTACAAAACAGAGGCTGGCGCCAGCTTTTGGCTGTAGCGCCTGGAGATAGAGGCTGTTGTCTAGCGCTAAAGTAAAATACTGGCGCTGATCTTTGTTCGCTGACGCTAGTTCCTACATGCCTCAGTAGCCTTCTGTGCTCGATAAAAATTTTCAGTTTTGCGCAGTGTTGTTTCAAACCTAGTTGTGAAAGATATTTCTCAAATTTCCTACGTGTAAAAATCTTATGTTTTAACTCATTACGGATGGGCTTTCCAATGAGATATTTTTTTATGCATATGACAATAATGTTAATCAAAATTACGCATATGAAATTTTTAGAACTTTTTGAGTCTCATCCACTCATTCTAAACCATTGCCGAAATAAATTTAAGGAATTAAAATAGTAATCCTCCCCAGTGGAGTCGCCAAAAACTATAGGGAATATTTCAAGCGTTATCCCTAGCTTGAACCCCACTGTGATCATACACTAATGTACGGTGGCGTCCAAAGGGAAAGAAAATAAAGCAAAAGAGTCGCCAACAAGTTTTAGAAACTTGTAAACCGTTCACAAGGTGAAGGTTAAACCCCTTAACGATCCAGGAGATCGTTAACTCCAATAGGTCTAGAACCATGACTGGTAGTTCGGGGATGAAGGTACAAATCCAACCTAAAAGAGATTGAACCTGCCCTAATAATAGGTCTCTACTTTATTCTGATCGTATTCATGTGCGCTTTGTGACTAACATGCAATCAATAGGTTTACCCTAAACCTGTTTATCTATGTTGGTTGAATATTAATGCACAAATAAAACTATTATTGGCGATCACTTGAATTATAATCATATTAACCCTAAATAAGATTATTAATTATCTTTTTAAGCGTTATTACAAGTACAAATTCCCTTTAATCATGCATAAAAGGCGTTATCAAGCAATAACAATAAATATCAAGCAACAGAATAATAATAATAATAATAAAAATAAATAAAATAATAATAATAATAATAATTATTATTATTATTATTATTATTATTATTATTATTATTATTATTATTAATATTATTATTATTATTATTATAATCATGCTCACCATAATCATGTTAAAAATAAAGCATAATAATAGCAAGATCCTAGGCATGATACTAACAAGGTTAATAACAAACCTTTACATGTCACTAAATAATAAAAATCAAAGCATTAACCCTAACATGATACTAACATGCTATTAGGAAAGAAAATAAAATGCATCATACTTTTAATCATACTTGATATTAAAGTTACCCTAGACATGATACTGGGAAGATCAAAATGCCCTAACATAACACTAGGAATCATAATAACAATCTAAGGATGATTTCTTCATAATAACATCAATAAAAACCATTGAAGCACTCACTTGGATTCCTCGTACGTCTTTCTAATAACAAAATACACACGTTAGTAACTTCAAGGAAAATAATAAGCAACAATTAAATTAAATAACTGAAAGAGAGATTTGGGACCAAACCCTCATAAATTAAACCTTTCACGTCTAGGGCGAAGGCAACTTCGAATATGGCTAGGTGTATCTATGTCTTGCGAGTAAGGAATTTTGTATTTTGAGCAAAGGCTAGTTTAGAAAAGAGAGTGAGAGAGTAATCAAGAATTTCTTGATGAGAGTTAGTGCATGAAAACGAAGTTTTTAGAAGACTATTTATAGAGAAAATCAGCTAAAAAGATAGAAAAAAAAATCGCGCAAAAACGAGGTTAGCGCCATACACTGACATTAGCGCCAGGCGCTAACGCTAGCGCCAGGCGCCAAGCTTAGCGTGAGGCACTAATGCTGGCGTTTGGCGCTAACTTAGTTATTGACGCGTTTTCTAAAATCATATGGAAATTGCAGTACAGGAGGATAAAATCGTATTTTCCTCAAAAACATTCTTTTATTCTGATTAAAACTCCAAAAAGTCAACAAAAGTCAATTTATCAATGCTAATTGAATTAGGAATGAAAAGAATCTTCTAGAAGAATCTAGAAGACTAAAACCATTCCTAATTGCATTAGGAATGATAAATCTACACTAGGCCCTGCTCTAGATCATTGGGCCGCATATAAGGCTCAAACCAGGCCTAGTTTAGTAATTTGGCTAAAACTTCCTCAATATTAATCGGAATTGGGCTTACAATATATCGTTGGAAAGCTCTTTTCAAGCCCTATCCAACTACACTACTATTGGACCCATATCATGGACCAACCAAACAGGATTGGCTGTTTTCTTAAAATAGGTTTTCAAAAACAAAGAGAGAAGAAGAGAAAAGAAATTAAAACTATCCGCAACACTAGACTTTCAACACTTTCACTTCATTCGATTACGATTCATTGTGAAAGTTACTCATCACTGGATTTGGTTTTGGGGAGACACAAATGGGTGTCTACATTATCACTAGTAAGTGAAAACCCTTGAACTCAACAGTTAGAAAAGGTGTCATATTCAGTGAAAGCCTTTGAACACAATTACTCGGGTTTTATTGGTCAGGTCTTGCTAACCCCAAGACATTGGACCTTTTTGGTATTCGTTGGTGCGGGTGGATCAGCGTTGGAGGCTTCGTGTTTCCGGAGCTATCTTTCAAGTAAGAGCACATTTGGTCGGGCGAAGCACGATTCAAAAAGTAATTGTTTTATCTTAATCTTGTGATTAATTTAATTATGTTTATGGTTTTATTTATTGCGAGTGCGATCTTATTTTTGGGATTATTTCCACGGTGAGTAAGACTCACCAAACCCTAAATTAAACCTTGTTCATGGCTTTCTCCCAAGTAGAGTTCAATAGATAGTTAGCACGAACCGTATGTTTACCCATGCCCAAATTGGTACACATGTACCAGAAATGAGTTCGGGAGCGAGGGTACTAAAATAACATTCATTTTAGGGAGTAATCGCTATACTAGCCCTTGTTACAACCTCTACTAGCTCTTCCTTTTCCATAATTTTATCACCAAAAATTGTATGCAACGTGGTTCCTAATAACTAAGTTAGTTGATTTTATTTACAAGCGTCAATCACGTAGGAATTACATTGCAAAAGTGGTTATTCTTTTGTTATTCAAATAAACAATATTTGCCTTGTCTAAAGTGATAAAACAACAATTAATTATCAAATTGTAGTCTTGATTAAAAAAAAAAAAATACTATGTGAATTAATTATTTAAAAGTTTGTTTAAAGTTATCAAAGAACACTATTTATTCATTTAAAGTTATTTAAACAATAAAAGAAAAGTGATTTATGTTAGTGCTTAGGAAACTAACCGTTCTTCTTTTATGTTAAATCTTCATTTAATGTGTTTATGAACTTTCTTTCTTCTTTGTACCTCCAAGAGGTTGAATGGATGGATTATGGTTGAAGAGTAGTTGGGAATAAAGAGGAAAAAGTAGTGTGATAGAAGTTAAGAGATTAGGGTTTTTAGAATGCTAGAGTTTTCTGATTTTTCAGTCCTCTTTCGGGTTCAACAAAGACCCCTATTTATAGGTGTAGGGATCTAGGTTTATGTTTTAGAGCCACCCCGTCTGGTTGTGCGCACACATCTCTGAGTCGCGCTGGGTGCCACGCGCATCACAATCAGGCACGCGCAACTTACTGAAATTCGCTGGGATGCGGTTTGCCTTATACAAAATACGTTTTTAAAACTTTCATAAATTTTGATTGAAAATTCAGATTTAGGTATTTGATATATCATTGGAAAGCTCTAAATTTCTAAATTCTAATTCACTTAGAATTAGGTTAAAATCTTTTATGGACAAAAAAAAATGGCCGTTGGAGTGAAAGGGTGTTGGTTTTAGGGCTCGATTCAGTGTTTTGAGCATAACTTCTTTGTTTTAACTCGAAATTGGGCTTATAATATACCGTGGGAAAGATATTTTAAAGGGCTAATTATATGTCAAGGACATGCACGGAAATATGATGGTTGGTTTGTCTATTTGGATCAATTTTTAACAATGTAAGATTCATTAGATCGAAACATTGCATTTGCCGCATTTAGGTCCGTTATTAATCAAGTTTAAACATGTATGAGAATGTTTTAGCCTAATTAGTAATTGAACAAGGATCTAATATAACTTGTTCTCAAATATGAGTTTTAACTTACTTCATAATGCATTCCTTAGTCCATAAACACTTCAACATTGATCTAGCATGAAGAAGGGTTTTTTGTAATATCATCGCACTTCCTTTCGAGACAAGAGGACAAAAGTAGGTATCTCCACTTAGCCCCCACTTTTATCGAGTGTATAATAGACGATGATCAAAGTAGTCATGGAAATAAATACAAGACTCATTTTGCAAATTTCACTTAGAACAGAGAATCTTTCAGTAATATTTAAGGACGTTGAAACGATCCTTGATTCGCTAAGTGTTCGAGACATGTAGCTATTAAGGCAAGAAAAAGTATTTTATATTCTTCGTTCGCTAAAGAATATAGATTAATCCTTTGGAAATGTAGAACATTTTCACATGTAAAGGTGTTCTGGGTGTAGACACCTAAAAATGTCTCCCCAAAACTAAACCCGATGATAAATAACCTTTCATCGCCACTATTGGTCGGGTTTAGTATTTAATCCCGACAGTGCTTAAAAAATCGTATTTTATTAAATTCAAACTTTTGAACGGTCCATGGTTTAGTCTTGATGTTTAGTAAAAACATAGTTTTAATTTCAGCCCAACTTATTTTAAACCCAAACCTTTTTTTTATTTTATTATTTTATTATTTTGGACCAAACCTTTTATTTATTTTTATTTAATTATTTTCTTATTTTAGCCCGAATAATAAAAGCCAGAAAGAAGCTCGAAATTATCAATCGGCACTTTATAAGCCGAAAGAAATTAGGGTTAAAAATGAATTTAGACGGAAAATGGACTGAAAAATTCCCGCGCCACGGCAGACTGCCACCGTGTCACGGGAATGCTTTCTGTCTGACGGTAGGACTTCCCGTGACACGGGACGTTCCGTGTCCTTTCCGCGTAAACCCTTAACGCGTTTTTCATCCCGTTTTCGGAAAATTTCCCGCGTCACTCCAAAACTGTACCGTGTCAAGGGAAAGTGCATCGTCTAACGGTACAGTCTGACCGTGTCACGGGATACTTTTTTAGGGTTTTTATCATTTTAGGGTTCCGTTGTCTCCCTCAGCACATTTTCCCTATAAATACCCTCTCATTTCTGATGTACGGGGCACCGAGAATTTTATTATTTTTATTTTCTCTTTTCTATGCTATTAACCTAAACACTAGCCTACCCTTTTCACTTCAAAATTCCTTCTTCAAGCACTCAAAGGAGTCCATATTTTACTCGAGGTTCTGTCCTTAAGCCAAGGCGTGAAAGGTAGAATTGTTTGAGGGTTTGGCCCCAAAATCAACTTTATTTCATTTAATTTAATTTAGTCATTGTTTTATTATTTCCTTGAAGTTACTAACTCGTTTATTATTTTGTAGTTGCAAACAAACAGAGTCAAAGTAAGGATCATGCTCCTTTTATTTTTATTATTTTTCTAACGATTTTATGTTGTTGGAATTGTGATTAAATTGGTTTTAATATTAATGTTTGTTTTATTATACTTGTTTTGATCACCATATTGCATGTTAAAGGGAATATGTAATTGAAAATCACGCCTAATAAGATAATTTGGACAACCGGCTTAGGATCCTTTAATCTTATTATTAATTGAAGTGATCACCAAATTTTTAGAATTATGTGTGCATTAATCTTGAACCAATTTAGTTAAATGATAGTTTGGAGCGAATTGAATATATTGTTTGTATGCCTTTGAGATCACAGGAATGCTTTTCCATATAAGAATCGAGTAGAGGCCAATACGGTCGAATGTGACTCCATGACTCACTTCGTACCATCATCCCCGATCCTCCTTTCGTACTTCCAAACCATATGGAGTTAGTAATCTAATGGATTATGAATGGGGTGTAACCGTCACGGGTCATTCGTTGTTTCCTATCGTTGTCCCTTTATTCGTGGTTGCATTTTATGATCCGTGAACGGTTTACAAGTTCCTTAAAAACTTGTTGGCGGCTCCCTACTTTATTTGTCCCTAATCGTTGTCCCTAATCGTAATGTCAATTCCACTTCCTATGAGTGCCAAGCATATTCACCACATGCTTTTAACGTATGCGCACTTCGAGCGATGCCTACACTAGGTGATTTCACGTCATGAGAAGAAATCAGTTTAAAAAGGAGTAAAATGGATGACGTCCTCTCAATCATGTCATCGTTAGTCTAAAGTCCCTCGATATGTCATTGAAACTTTAGCCTGATTTTAACAAAATGTAAAGATGATAAAAAAAATGTTTTTGCTTTCGTAGCCTGAATAAAGTTCTTTACAATTTACTTGTCAAAAGGCAATACTCGGTGTATACAAAATAGAAATACATGTCTCAGGACTAGAGGCATATAACCAAATTCAGTGATAGAGAAGAAAATTGGCAACTCTCTCAGCAAATTTGTCCACAAGATGAGTAAACATGTCTCAAGACTGGGGGCACATGCCTACATAGATGTAACATCGCACGTTGCTCTTTATATAGGGGTGGACGACGCCCTAACTGTCCAGCAAGTTAGTAAGCTCACTAACTGTCGTATTTGCTTTCTTTATACAGGGGGTGGACGACACCTTTAGGGAATATTTCAAGCCATCCCACACTTGAGCCCCACTGTGATCATACACTTAAGAATGGTGGCGTTAAAGGGAAGGAAGCTAGAGCAAAAGAGTCGCCAACAAGTTTTAGAAACTTATAAACCGTTCACAGGGTCAAGGTTCCACCCCTTAACGATCCAGGAGATCGTTAACACCAATAGGTATGGAACCATGACTAGAAGTTCAGGGATGAAGGTACAAATCCAACCAAAAAGAGACTGAACCTGCCCTAATAATAGGCTGATCGAGGGATTTAAGTAGTGTCGTTAGTCTACTAACCCTAATCAAATTAACAATTTATAATACCTAAACTACCCTAATACGAGTATAGGGGTAAGTAAAGGGTCGAACCCAAAAGGACTAAGTGTATCAATCTATGCTAATTAGACTACTAGGAAAGCTTGTGAGGTAAAGAGAGGTTCAATTAAACACTACTAAGAGCAAATAACTAAAACTAGGGAAAGTGGATTCCAATTACATCAATGCATTCAACAACATCAAACAATTAGATGAAAATGACCTCAATTAGGACGATTAACACATTTAACTCACTCTCGCGCAATTAAGCATGTTAATTATCCTACTAAACTAATTCACTCTCGTGCAACTAGCCTAGCAAAGGTATGGAAGAATTTAGACACTCAAACAACTCACTTTCGCACAATTGATTGAAAGCACGATTAAGAACATAGAATCAATTAGCTAGAAAGATTCTAATCCATAAAAACATCATCCATCCACAATAATCAAGAAACAATTTCATACTAACCACAATCAATCATTAAATTAATTAACATAACCTTCATCCATTTCCCTAGAACAAAGCCTAACCTAACATGGTGAACAAAAACAAGGAAAACAAGGTAAAATAATAATAAAAGCAAGAATCAACCACTAAACTAATTAATCTACTCAAATCAACAAATAAATAAGCATAAACAATAATAAATGAAAGCAATAAAGGTGAGAGAAAGTTAGAAAAACTCATTGAATTTATGATAGGTAAAATCCACAAAATGTTTCTTCAAAATCCCAAAAACTCCATAAAAATTCCAAGCTTTCTCTCTCTAAACTAATCTAACCCTAAGAGAGAGAAAATAAAAGAGCTAAACTAATCTAAAACTAATCTAGGGTAAATTAATGTTGAGTGAAAAGTTTTTAGAGAAAATAACCCCCAAAAGGGTATTTTTATACAAGGCTAAATAAAATAAAATAAATAAAACAAAACAAATAAAGAAAATAAAATATAACAAAAGAAAAGGGAAAAAGAAAAAGGAAATAAAATTAAAATAAAAAGAAAATAAAACCCATAAATCCCCAAATTCCCTCAGCAACCCACGATTTTCTCTTTCATTTCGCTGCTCTGTTTCTTCCATCATCACCATCACCACGCATACCCTCATCTTCACCATTCATCATCGTCATCTTCATCAAGCATCATTAAAACACGGCCGTTGGATTTCATTAAAATCACGTGCAAAGCTCGTGATGTGGTCCAAATTGAACCCCGATCTACGCGCCCGCGAAGACACCGCGCAGAGGTCGCGCAAAGTTACTGCCTCGACTCTGTTTAGGACTCCAATTTTTGCGCCTTCTGACAGGGCTGCGCGGCCGCGAGTAGCTGGGTAGCTCCTTGCTGTGAATTTGTGCGGTGTTAGTGTGATTGGAGATGCGAATTGGTGGTGGCTGCTGTAATTGGAGTTGAATTTGAGGTGAGGTGGTGCGTTGGGAGGCGTAGCAAGTGCTGCGGTGTTGGTTGCGGTGTTGAAGCAGGGGAAGGTTGCGAAGGGCGTTGGTGGCTGCTGTAATTGGGGTTGTTGGTGAGTGTGACGTGGGTTAAAATGGTGGCAGAGGTGGTGGTTGCAGGTGGTTTGCGTGGGTGATGATTACGGCAGCAGGCTGATGTTGCTGTTGGTGTTGTTGTTGAGGTTGTGTTTGTTGCTGTTACAGTTGGTGGTGTTGAGAAGGCAAGGAGCAGGGGAGGTGAAAGATTGGTTTGTGGTGTGAGTGGTGTGTGTGTGTGGTTGGAGATGCGGGGCTGTGCAGGTTGGTGTTGCTTGGTTTGGTTGCGTGAGGTTGGAGGTTTGTGCTGGTAGGTGGCTGGTGTAGTGGCTGCGGTGGTGTTGTGTTGGTGGTTGTTTGGTGAGTGTGTGACGGTGCTGTGTTTGGGAAATCGTTGTTGCTCAGGTTTGTGTTTGGTGATAGGTGCAGCGCAACAGTGGTTGCGCGTGAGTGGTGGTGGGTGGTTGTAAGGCACGATTAGTTGCGGGCTGCTGGTGAATTCAGGGTTGTGGTGCTGTTGGAGTTGTTATTGGTGAGTGTGAGGTGGAGATGGAAGCTGGGGAGATGTGTTTTGGTTGTGTTGTGGTGTAGGGTAAGGTAAGGTGTGGTGAAGGTTTATGGGAAGCAGCTTGTAAGACATTTTGTTGAACTTGATTGACTCGGCTCCCGAACTTCCAATGCAAAACATTTAACTTTGAAATCCGTGCTTCAACCCGAAAACATACCTACACAACCAAAAATACACATGGGAGAATTGAGACAAAGGCTAAAATAATAAAATAAAACGAAGTAAAATAAAAGGTTAACCTAAAATAAAATAAAATAAGAAAAAGAGAGAAACTAGGAATTATTAACTAAAAATACGAAAAAAAATTAAAAACTATTAAAAACTACAAAAATACTCAAAATAAAAATAAAAGACAAGAATAAGTAAGTAAAAGAAATAAAGGATAAAAAGGGTGAAATTATAGGAAAATAAGCCGGAATACGACTCAATAAACACCCTAAAAGTGACATAAAAGTCACTTATCAAACTCCCCCAAGCTAACCTTTTGCTCGTCCTCGAGCAAATTAACATGAAACTCGGGAGAAGGAGAATGATTTATTCAAGCAAAACTAAGGCACTAAAGGAGACAGAATGTACACTAACTCACTTTCGTAGGAATCACGGTCAATATTAGCAACTAAAGACAAGCCCTTTAAACCCCTAGATCGGCCTAGAGGACGAGTGTGCTCTCGTGAGGGTGTCCTATGAGTTTAACCCACAACTCTAAATAAAAACCAAGGCACGACAATAAAAGAGAAAAGAAAAAGAAACATAAAACGAGAACGAAAACACAAATTCAAATTTAGACAAGAGATAGGAACAAACACCAATGAATGCAAACCTTTCTAAATAGACAAATGTATGCACGTTCCAAGATGTCAATGGTTGATTGAAACATAACATATGCTAAGCATAGAGAACTAATGAGGACTCAATCCACCCTAGCCCCAACTAATCGGGCCGCGTTCTCTCCACTAGCTTCAAATCAACCCTTAAGCTAGCTTCTCATGATTCCACGAAGGAATCGGAAAAAGATAAAGAAATGAAAAACTTTGAGAAGGTTATCCCGACATCTCAACTATGCATACTCTCTCTATAGGTTTGAAATCTATCTCCCTCCACCGTTCTTTGACCTAACCCCACTAAAGTCTAAGGGACTTTTATTAGGTTGTAACGTAAGGCTAAGGGTTAAGGCGGGGTAAAATTTTGAAAATTTTGGTGATATTTCCTAAGTGAAGCAAAAGAGTGGCCTACTCTCAAAAACAAACACAATAATTCACAAAATATCAAACAAAAATACCAATAATGCCATCTCCCACAAGCTTACTCAACACTAACACACAATATATACAAAAAAAAAAATGAAGGAACGCTCCCCCCCCCCCCCCCAAGCTTGAACAAAGCATTGTCTTCAATGCTTAAACAAGGGAAGAAAACGAAACCAAACTAAAATATATTTGTGTTTTTTTTGTTTCTTTTTTTTTTTATTTTTTTTTATTTTTTTATGTGTCCTTGCCTTTTTCTAACCATGGACGGCTTTTTCTTGAAACTTCATTTGATTTTCTTGAATTGAATCTTTCTTCTCGAACTTTTTGCATATTCTTTTCAAGCTCAACTTTCAAATACCGTACTTAAACCAATTCACAAAGTTTTCTTGCTCATGATCAACACTCTCAAAACTCAAACCTCACATGCCTATGCTTCACTAACTAAAAGGGTTGGTAAACATAGGCCATTGGGTTTGTAATGCGGTTTAAACAAGAGCGGGAAACATTAGGCTCAAATTGGTTAATAAGGTTGATGCAAAAAAGAAAATAAAATTTGTAACAAAATAAAAAGAAGATAAAATAAAATGAGAAAAGGTGCCCTTTTCCTCCCCTAGAGAGGCCCGGTCACGATCTTGGGAGCTAGAGGTCAAAACAAGGATTAAGACATGCATAGTCAAGGATCCTAAATAGCCGCTCAACAAGGTGATGAAGGCTAGAACAAATGAAGCTCACAAGGGATTATAACCAAACAAATACCAACCAAGGGTTTCAAATCCACTATAGAGAGCAACTCCATCTTACCACATTCCTATGAACTAAGGCTTCATGGACCCCTAAAAGTTCTTAAACCGGCTACCTTAGCATATAGTATCCTAGAGTCAACCATTGACACTCTCAAACCGTGCATACATTCACCACTTAGGAAGAAAAACATTTAAGAATGCAATTCCAAAACAAAATGTCCAAAATAAGAACAAACAAAACACATTTTGCCAAAATTACCTTGAAAGTAAACAAAAATCTTTTTGGACTTTTCAAAATATAAGAAAAGACATGAAAATTCATATACTCACGTGCATGGCATAAACGAATCAACATCCCACCAAACATGATAGGATACCCTCCCCCAAGCTTGAATGAGACAATATACTCAAACATAAACCAAATAATCCATGGGAGGGGAAAAGAAAGAAATCAATCCAATAAACCAACACAAGTCCAACGAGTCACCAACCATTAGAGAAAGATCTAGGAAAGATATTACCGGATATTGGTGGGTGTAATTACCCGCAAATGAACCAATTTAACCTTTCAAAGCTGATTTCCTCTTGATTTGAATCTCGATTTCCTTATGCTAGCAAAAATAGGCGTCAAACTTCCTTGGTTCTTGATCCAAACCAATGCATAAGAGTATATCAAGCCATGTACCTAGCAAAAGGCACACAAACATTTCCATGAGAGAAAATCTAATCTAAAAAGGAAAGAAAATGAAAGCAATAAAAACCCCGGGTTACTTCCCAAGAAAGGCTTGTTTAACGTCCAAGCGAGACCGCTCTAGTAAATAATATTGCAACGAACGCAAGAGCTTATCAAATGCACTACTACACAATTCATATGATAACAAGTAAGCAAATGAAGGGAGGAGGACGTGCAACAAGATAATTGCACGTAAATGAGGAGGAAGATGCCAAAAGAAAGAAGAAAAATCAAAAGAAAAATCAAGAAAAGAAGAAGAGAAAGAAGAAGAAAAATAAGGAAGAGAATAAAAAGGCAAAACCTCCAAAAATATTTTTGGGTGGCATAATCACCCATTTCCTCAATGATGGGAGGATGAGAAGGAAATGTCTCATCAAACAAGAGAGGGTCCTCAATAGGCTCTTTGATAAAAGAAGGGAGGAACATGGGATAGTAGGAGATGTGGTCAAATTTCCTTGAGAAAGGGACATGAGGAAGGGGAGGAGAAACAATGGTCTCACAAAGCCTCACATCATCAACGAGGGCATGAAAATCAATCATAGAATCCTCAAAAGAACACTCATGACTCACATCTCCCTCAAACAAAAACTCACCAATAGAAACAAACTCATCCTCCTCTCTATCACAACGATGAACAACAACTCCCTCAAGATCCTCAAAGCCTAGAGTCTCTAAACCATGCATGAAAGGATAAAGGTTTCTCTCAAATTCATCCCTTTCCCATGAAGCATTGCCAATGAACTTTTTCAAGAGGCTATAATGATTTGTTACACCTTCAATGAACATACTAGCCATAACCTCAAATGAGTCCAAAGACTGATGGATAGAAGGGTCACAAACATGCAAGGTAGACTCATCAAGATGGGGAAGGGGGTTGGAAACCTCAAAATCGATATTTTCTTCATTAGAAACTCTTCCACCATCACTCAAGGGACTTTCAATCTCTCTTGATTGCTCAAACTCATCATCATCATCCTCATGAAATCCCTCATTCAAAATCGAAGATGGCTCACTCACATCCTCACCAAGGGAAGCTCTCAAAGGGAGTAAATAAGGGGAAGGATGGCATTCAAGCTCAAATTGGGAATGAAAAGGATCAAAATCCTCAAAAATCCCCTCATCACAAGAAAATCTCCCCTCAACATCACACCCTTGGCCCACATCATTCTAAAAAACACTCTCACACTCCAAATGAGGTGCCTCACATCCATTTACATCAACCAAAACGCTCATCACTTGGGAAAGCCTCACTTCTCTCAATTTTTGTTCCTCTTGAAGCTCTTGGAGTTGTTGGGTGAGATATTGCATTTGCAAAAGAATTTGGGCTTCAATGTTATTGGGTTGAGGTTCATGATCAAAGTCAAATTGCACATTATCAAAATTAGCACAAACCTCATCAAAATGAGCATAAGGGGGAAAGGTGTCAATTTGCATACTTGGATTATCACTAGTCACATAAGAAGTATCAAGAGAATTCATGCAAAAATTAAAAGAATCTTGGCATTGAGAATCAAAGTAAGAAACATGAGATTCTCTATCTAAAGAATCCTTAGCAAGCCATGTGAAGAAATCCCACGCATCATGCATAGACAAATGACAAAATCTACCATTATTCATGTCCTCAACCATTCCCCTAGTATACTCATTCATGCCCCAATAAGCTATACCACAAGCATCATTAAGAGAACACCCATGGTAACTAAGAAAACCATCTAGTCTTTCAAAGTAAGCATAAAAGGGTTCACCATCAAATTGAGGAAAATATAAGCATGCCATTTTTATACAAAGAACAAAGAAAAGCAAACAAAAATCAAATTATATACAAGAACCTAGCTAATCTAATCAACACAAATTAATGAACGCCTTAGTCCCCGGCAACAGCGCCAAAATTTGATCGAGGGATTTAAGTAGTGTCGTTAGTCTACTAACCCTAATCAAATTAACAATTTATAATACCTAAACTACCCTAATACGAGTATAGGGGTAAGTAAAGGGTCGAACCCAAAAGGACTAAGTGTATCAATCTATGCTAATTAGACTACTAGGAAAGCTTGTGAGGTAAAGAGAGGTTCAATTAAACACTACTAAGAGCAAATAACTAAAACTAGGGAAAGTGGATTCCAATTACATCAATGCATTCAACAACATCAAACAATTAGATGAAAATGACCTCAATTAGGACGATTAACACATTTAACTCACTCTCACGCAATTAAGCATGTTAATTATCCTACTAAACTAATTCACTCTCGTGTAGCTAGCCTAGCAAAGGTATGGAAGAATTTAGACCCTCAAACAACTCACTTTTGCACAATTGATTGAAAGCACGATTAAGAACATAGAATCAATTAGCTAGAAAGATTCTAATCCATAAAAGCATCATCCATACACAATAATCAAGAAACAATTCCATACTAACCACAATCAATCATTAAATTAATTAACATAACCTTCATCCATTTCCCTAGAACAAAACCTAAGCTAACATGGTGAACAAAAACAAGGAAAACAAGGTAAAATAATAATAAAAGCAAGAATCAACAACTAAACTAATTAATCTACTCAAATCAACAAATAAATAATCATAAACAATAATAAATGAAAGCAATAAAGGTGAGAGAAAAATAGGAAAACTCATTGAATTTATGAGAGGAAAAATCCACAAAATGTTTCTTCAAAATCCCAAAAACTCCATGAAAATTCCAAGCTTTCTCTCTCTAAACTAATCTAACCCTAAGAGAGAGAAAATAAAAGAGCTAAACTAATCTAAAACTAATCTAGGGTAAATTAATGTTGAGTGAAAAGTTTTTAGAGAAAATAACCCCCAAAAGGGTATTTTTATACAAGGCTAAAAAAAATAAAATAAATAAAACAAAACAAATAAAGAAAATAAAATATAACAAAAGAAAAGGGCATCCCCTCATCTTCACCGTTCATCATCGTCATCTTCATCAAGCATCATTAAAACACGGTCGTTGGATTTCATTAAAATCACGTGCAAAGCTCGTGATGTGGTTCAAATTGAACCCCGATCTACGCGCCCGCGAAGACACCGCGCAGAGGTCGCGCAAACTTACTGCCTCGACTCTTTTTAGGACTCCAATTTGTGCGCCTTCTAACAGGGATGCGCGGCTGCGAGTAGCTGGGTAGTTCCTTGCTGTGAATTTGTGCGGTGTCAGTGTGATTGGAGATGCGAATTGGTGGTGGTTGCTGTAATTGGAGTTGAATTTGAGGTGAGGTGGTGCGTTGGGAGGCGTAGCAGGTGCTGCGGTGTTGGTTGCGGTGTAGAAGCAGGGGAAGGTTGCGAAGGGCGTTGGTGGCTGCTGTAATTGGGGTTGTTGGTGAGTGTGACGTGGGTTAAAATGATGGCAGAGGTGGTGGTTGCAGGTGGTTTGCGTGGGTGATGATTAGGGCAGCAGGCTGCTGTTGCTGTTTCTTTCAATCTCCCACTTGTCCTTCCGGACAAGTGCGCATTTATTGTACAACATTTTTCCTATGTCTCTTAATGTCTCTTCTTGAACTATAAGGTAAGATTATTTTGTCATCCTTATTACGTCCAGAAGTTTTTCTCTATTCTGAGTCCGACCGTCAATAAATAGATGATTTCTAAAATCAATCCGAGTACGACCATGCATTTTCACAATCTAGCTCTACGAGAGGCCTTGTATATAACAAAGACATCTTCCCTATTTTAGTATGGGGACATTCCCTGTCTTGTAATGTAGCTCCTCTTACTGAGAGGACCTACCCGCCCGAGTGTTGCCATTATAATCCCCTATTATGGTAGTTGTTTGACAACATTAAAGCGGACTTGTACTCAAACAAGAGAACTCACAATACTCATGGTCGAGGAAATAAGTTTCGATAGCCATAATGAGAAGTATACTTATGACGATTTTTAATCTCTTAAAGTATTCTCATAGGTCGATCCAGTATGGTTATAAACCAATACCTGTGCAAATGATTTATGACAATCATGTCCTCGTAGCACAAGAAACGGTGCTATAAATCAGACTACACACTAATCTCAATTGGTTATTAATCTTTTATCGTTTAAATGACCTCGATTAGGGATAATTTTTCAATTATAATATTCAACGTTCACTTAATAGGTGTTTTCTTACCAACACTGGTCTTGATAAATGGTTTTTCCGAATGTTTTAAGAGTATCACTCTTTATATAACATCTATAGAAATCACACCCATATCTAATATGCTTGATTTTTTTATTCATGCAATAGTAAATGTTGTCGTTCACTTATTGCATAGTTTTAGTTATAACTACTTTGCTAATCTTAGCATATTCATTACTGTAGAAACCTAAAAATGTCTCCCCAAAACCAAACCCGATGATGAACAATCTTTCACCGCCATTATTGGTCGGGTTGAGTATTTAATCTTGGAGTGTTTAAATCCATATTTCCATTTCATAAACCAGCCCAATTCCTAGCCCATTTACCAAAACCATAACTTATTTTCCTCTTTTTGTGCCTTTAAACCCAAAATAATTCATTTCGTGTCCTTTAAAATCATTAACGTTTGATCCAGTTTTTTTTTCCATAATATAGGTCCAATGATTAAATAGTTGGACGGGGCTTGAAAAGAGCTTTCCAACGATATATTATAAGCCCAAATCCGAGTTATAACGAATAAGTTATGACCAAAATATTAAACTGAGCCCAAACCAAACCTATGCCCACCTTACCTACGACCCAATGATCATGTGGAGGGTCCAAATGATTTAATCCCAATCCTAAAATAATTAGGATTAATTAGATGCTTCTATAAGTTTCTAAAAGATCTTAATTATCCTTTTTGAAAAGACAAGATTAAATAGTTTGAAATTGAATAAAACTCCTTTTTTTGAAAGTCCTAATTTTATCCTAATTGAAAGACATTCAAAGATAGACAGATATTATTTTCGTGCCTCGTAGTTTTTATCCAAATTTTATATGGTTGGATAGCCCTTGAAATTATATTTCAAATGATATATTATAATATCAATTCCAAGCTATAACAGAAAATATATGAATAAAATGTCAAACTCTATCCAAAACTGACACCGTCTCACTATTTTGGCTATATCTTTTGTTCTACAAAATATTTTAATCTGATTTTAATTGGGTTAGAATGTAGACCTCAAGATATTTCCAACGATATCTTATTCATCTTATTACAATTTCTAGATCAAATGATATGATAATAACAAAAACCACAAAAATTGCTGTCTATCGCAAGAGTTTTATGCGATTCGAATTATTATCTTTTCTTGATTCGACCCCTCTTTTTTCTCTATAAATAGAGGTCATATCACTCCTTTTTCAATGATCAACAAGTTTGATCATACAATAATTCTCTTCTCCATTTTTAGCCTAAAACACTAGCCTCCCTATTCTCTCAAAATACTTCTCCTAATTAAGTACTCCAAGGAGTTCATACAATACCCAAAATTCTATACTTAAACCAAGGCGTGAAAAGGTAGAATTAATTGAGGGTTTAGACCAAATCAAATATAATCTTTATTTAATTTAATTTCCATTTGATTTATATGTTTATTGAAGTTACTAATAGTTTGTTCATGATGTAGCAATTTAAAGGAACACGCAAAATGTGAGTAATTAATTAATTTAATTACTCTTATTTTATTTTAATATTGCTAGTATCATGATTGGGGTTATTTTATATTCAATTTGACTAACGCTATTATTGTTGAATTGCTTCTAATATAAATGTTTATTCTATTAGTGTTATGATCACCATATTGCATGTTTAAAGGGAATATGTAATTGAAAATCACGCCTAATAAGATAATTTAAACAACCGGCTTAGGATCCTTTTTAATCTTGTTATTAAATCAAGTGATCACAAATATTTTAGAATAATGTGTTTCATTAATATTAAACCAATTTATCTTAATAATAGTTTGGAGCAAATTGAATTTTTTTTGTATGCCTTTGAGATCGCAGGGATCATTTTTGACTTTAAGAATCGAGTAGAGGCCAACACGGGCGAATATGACTCCATGACTCAATTCGTACCATCATCCCCGATCCTCCATTTGTGGTTCCAAACCATATAGAGTTAGTAATCTCATGGATTATGAATGGGGTGTAACCTTCACGGGTCAATCGTTGTTGCCTTCGTTGTCCCTTAATCTTGGTTGCCTTATAATGACCCGTGAACGGTTTACAAGTTCCTTAAAAACTTGTTGGCGGCTCCCTACTTTCCTTGTCCCTAATTGTATGTCATTTCCCATTTATTATGAGTGCCAATCATATTCACCACATGCTTTTAACGCAGGCGCACTTCGAGCGACGCCTACAATTTGGCGAATCGACTGGGAGGATTCTTGGTTATTTATTGATTTGAGTGATCGGTATTTAATTAAGATGAGTGGATGAGACTTGAAAGATTCTTGAATTGTACTCTTGCTCTTTAATTGTCATTGTCACATATGCATATGATTTTTTTTTAGGTTACCTATTTTGCCACAATAGTACGTGTTCTACGTATGTGGCTAGCCCGGGGGATTTATGCTCTATCAACTTAAAAACACTCATGGCAATAAGGGTTCATCCGAGTTTTTAAATCCACCCAAACCATGGAGTCGAGTTCGATTTCATCACGAACTCGCGGAGCCGCCCTTTGGCATACACCCTCAAGGGAGGTTGCCTTGCTAACACGTCCAAACTCATAACCATGGTACCCTTTGACACCCAAAAGCTTAACCATAGTCGAACATAGAACTTGACTTTAGGTTGCGAACTTCATTGCATCATGCGTGACTATATGCTTATGTGTGCATTTTTTTATTGACTTTTTTTTAATTTGTTTTTTCTCTTATCAAACCCTTTTTTTTTATTATTAGAGTCGAGCCATAGATTTTTTTTTTAATTTTTGAGTCACCCAGATTTTAATTCCCGTATACTGCACAAGAGTCAACTTGTTTTTGTCATATCCGGAGTTCTAAAAAGAGATACGTGTCGTACCACCATGGATCTGTAGTTCCGGGTTTTATCTTTCATTTGGCGTTGGTTTCGTCTCAATCAGAGTCACAGATAAAAATTTATAACCCATATACTACAGCATATCCGGTTTAGGTGTCTTTTTAGCGTCAACTTTCTTTTGTTTTATTTTTATTTTTTTTATATCTTTTCGTGTCAAGTTAGTATTAGCCAAATCCTTTAATCCGTGTCAAATCATATAACATAGGATTATAGATTTTTTTTTTTATTTTTTTCATTTTTTTTATTTCCATGAGTCATAACTCTTCTAGAATTCTAGTCCTCTTCCTAGTTTCTTGTGATCAATTTTTATGCTAACCTTAACATGTGTTCTTCGTCTTTGATTGTGGTTGATCTTATTTATGAATAACGATTGCCAATGGACCGTTTTCACCTAGTAAATAGCATAAACATTAAAATTTGACAAAATTAATCAAGTTAGTTTGTCTTTTAGTCTTCCGTGCTATTTGGTCATTAGGTCCTTTGTTTTTCACGTCTTCATGTCTAGCCATGCGATCATACCACGAGTCTTAATAAACTCATCTAATCATACATGTTGAGTCATTGCACACACTTTGTCTTCGAGTAATGCACTATATTGTTTATGATCGTATATTAGGACCATGCATGCGTCGTTTTCCGTCGTAATAGGAATGAGTGGAGTTTTCCCATCAGATTTCAAAATTGTTTCTTACACTCTTCCTTTCCAATCTGAGTATTGAGTGAATGCATTGAGTGAGATCGCCCTTACACAGTACTTGAGTCTAAAATCAATAGGCAATAGTTGGAAGAATAAGGGGAACGTCACTCCTTCCTTCTTTCCTTCCAATCAAAGCATCAACAACGAGAAACTTTTTTCCTTAGCAGGCGGCAAGAAGTAACTCATAAACAGCCATGCAGACAAAGCACAATGCAAGCTTCTCACCAAGATTTCATGTTTTCTCTTCTTTTGTTTCAAACCCTTCCCCCTAAAAAGTCTAGCATAGGTTCTCCTTATCCATGTGTCTATGTGTCACATTTCTTACCTTCTTCATAAACGAACATCTCTTCCTTACATTCGATCATGTGATTAGCAAAAAATAAAATAAAATAAAATATATATATATATATATATATATATATTGCCGTATCGAGAACAAGGTATACCAATGATTTTAGGTACCTTTGTAACCCATTCATTCCCCATTAACCACTCAATCACAGATCCATTTCTTCATCAACCACTTTTAGCCTCGTCTAATGATTGACCTTTTTATTTAACCCACATTCACTTAACCCTAGGATTGGAAGATGTGTAATTGTATAACATTCAAAAGGAGAGTAAAAAAAAAAAAAAAAAAGCAGCAAAACAACAATAAAACAATGTCTAAAGGCAAGTGTTCCAATGTCTTTGATATGAACACGTCACAAATTGCGTCTCTCATCGAGTGCTTGGAACCGTGCCTAAGAAACATGAATTCTAAGTTAGTGATGGACCGCATGGTCTGAGATTGCCTACATTGATTTAAAAGAATGAAAAAAAATTAAAGAAAAAATATATGAAAAATAAAACTTGCAAAGTCTAATACACAATTGCATATCTTGAGGGCTTCTCTCGAGTCTTGAGCCTTTTACCCCTTTCTTCCTTAAACCTTCAGCTTAACCACATTACAACCCTTGAAAGACCTCTTTGAGGTGTACATACACTTGTACAAAGTTCGGTTAGAGCTACGTTCGGCCTGATTCCTAACGGATACGTAGGCAACCTGACATCAAGGTGCGGCCACTGCACATTCATATTCATATCCATGCATGATCGAGTCAAAGAATATCTAATTCTTACCCTTACCCATTTAGAGGTAGACTTGGGGGCTTGAGTCCACATCATTTAGTCTACCTAGCCTAAAGAGTCATCATCTTTGACTCTTCTCACATCTCTTTCCATCGCCATAACCCTTGTAGCCAGCCTTAGTATCACATTCACATACTTCACTCACACATCCATATCCATAGCCATATCAATCATCCTTTCCTTTAAGAGCCCTTTATCATGAAATCTTGTTTCCCTATTGTGCAAGCTTCATCATCTTTCAAGATAACATTCGTTAGAAGAAACGTTGTATACTTGCTTAGCTTCCTGACCTGAGCAATGTTCATTGTTTCATGCATCGCATAATGTGCTGAGTAACATTTCTATATCAGTGATTTGTAATAATACAAAGCATATCGTTCTTAGCTCCTTGACCTAAGCAACGTTCATAATCACTTCATCTATATACGTGCTTAGCTTCTAGACCTAAATGACGTTCAAGATCGCATCTTTACACCATATATGATGCTTAGCTCCATGACCTAAGTTCATTCATCTATCGTGTCACATTTCGGGAGAAAGTCAGTACCTTCCACTCGTCTCATGACAAAAATTGATGGAAAATTTTTGCTTTAGCATCTTTGTTTAATTTTCTTGTGTCTGCACACACACATATATACACACACACATACTCACAAGTCATACACATGTCATGTCACATCAAGTCAAACTTGGTCAAGTCAGTGGTCAAGTCAATCACAATATATACGAGTCCATTGATAAATTTATTTTTGCAGGTCTCATCTACAGCCCACGTTCGGGGACAAGAGAACCAACTACAACCCACGTCCGGGGACTAGCGGACCATCTACAGCCCACGTCCGGGGATAAGTGGACCATCTAAATCCCACGTCCGGGGACAAGCGGACCATCTACAACCCACGTCCGGGGACAAGCGGACCATTTACAGCCCAGGTCCGGGGAAAAGCGAACTAACTACAGCCTACGTTCGGGGACAAGCTGACCATCTACAACCCACGTCCGGGGACAAGCGGACCATCTACAGCCCACGTTTGAGGACAATCGAACCACCATCATTTCATGGCGCAAGGTTCTCGATACACAGAGATTTGCAATCTCATCATCTGTCGACTTTCCTCAAGCATGGAAAGTATTATTCGGTGGATTTCTTCAACCATTAAAAACCGCCAGGTCGGCTTTCCTCAAGCATGGAAAGCGTTATCGGTGGATTTTTTTTCAAGTATAGAAATCGCCAAGTCGGCTTTCCTCAGGCATGGAAAGCGTTATCGGTGGATTTTTCTTCAAGTATAGAAAACCGCCAAAGAGTCGGCTTTCCTCAAGCATGGAAGGCTTTATCGATGGGATTTTCTAAGCATAGAATGACACCAAATTCATACGTCAACTTTCCTCAAGCATGGAAAGTGTCATTCTGTAGGTTTCTTCAGGTTTAGAAAGCTACTAAACTCATCTGTCGGCTTTCCTGAAGCATGGAAAGCATTTCAACATACGTCATCCGGTGGATTCCTTCGAGCATAGGAAGCTACCAAACTCATTTGTCACCGATACACTAGTGTCAGATACGCATTCTATCCCTTTACTCTTTTATCTGTAGAACTAACATTTTTTTTGCAGGTATCGGCGTATACAGAATGACTTAGGATCGCAGAACGTCTTAAATCATTCTCTGTCCCTATCGACTACTTTGACTATCGTTTTCGAAACTGACGTTTCTACAAACTCAGTCAAAGTGGGGGCTTCTGTAGACACCAAAAAATGTCTCCCCGAAACCAAACCCGATGATGACCTTTCATCGCCATTATTGGTCGGGTTGAGTATTTAATCTTGGAGTGTTTAAATCCATATTTTCATTTCATAAACCAACCCAATTCCTAGCCCATTTCTCGAAACCATAACTTATTTTCCTCTTTTCGTGCCTTTAAACTCAAAATAATTCATTTCGTGTCCTTTAAAATCATTCATTTCGTGTCCTTTTTATAAAAACGTTTGATCCAATTTATTTTTGTCTATAATATGGGTCCAATTATTAAATAGTTGGATTGGGCTTGAAAAGAGCTTCCCAACGATATATTATAAGCCAAAATTCGAGTTCTAACGAATAAGTTATGGCCAAAATATTAAATTGAGCCCAAACCAAACCTATGCCCACCTTACCTACGACCCAATGATCATATGGAGCATCCAAATGATTTAATCCCAATCCTAAACTAATTAGATTTAATTAAAAGCTTCTATAAGTTTCTAAAAGACCTTAATTATCCTTTTTGAAAAGATAAGATTAAATAGTTTGAAATTGAATAAAACTCCTTTTTTTGAAAGTCCTAATTTTATCCGAATTGAAAGATATTCAAAGATAGACAGATATTATTTTCGTGCCTCATAGTTTGTATCCAAATTTTATATGGTTTGATAGCCCTTGAAATTATCTTTCAAATGATATATTATAATATCAATTCCGAACTATAACGAAAAATATATGAATAAAATGTCAAACTCTATCCAAAACTGACACCGTCTCACTATTTCCGCTATATCTTTTGTTCTACAAAATATTTTAATCTGATTTTAATTGGGTTAGAAAGTATACTTCAAGATCTTTCCAACTATATCTTATTCATCTTATTCCGATTTCTGGATCAAAAGATATGATAAAAACAAAAACAATAAAAATTGCTGTCTATCGCAAGAGTTTTATCCGATTCGAATTCTTATCTTTTCTTGATTCGACCCCTCTTTTTTCTCTATAAATATAGGTAATATCACCCCTTTTTCAATGATCAACAAGTTTGATCATAAAAAAATTCTCTTCTCCATTTTTAGCCTAAAACACTAGCCTCCCTATTCTCTCAAAATACTTCCCCTAATTAAGCACTCCAAGGAGTTCATACAATACCCAAAGTTCTATACTTAAACCAAGGTGTGAAAAGGTAGAATAACTGAGGGTTTGGACCAAATCAAATCTAATATTTATTTAATTTAATTTCCATTTGATTTATATTTTTATTAAAGTTACTAACAGTTTATTTATGATGTAGCAATTTAAAGGAACGCGCAAAATGTGAGTAATTAATTAATTTAATTACTCTTATTTTATTTTAATATTGCTAGTATCATGATTAGGGTTATTTTATATTTAATTTGACTAACGCTATTATTGTTGATTTGCTTCTAATATTAATGTTTATTCTATTAGTGTTATGATCACCATATTGCATGTTTAAAGGGAATATGTAATTGAAAATCACGCCTAATAAGATAATTTGGACAACCGGCTTAGGATCCTTTTTAATCTTGTTATTGAATCAAGTGATCACAAATATTTTAGAATAATGTGTTGCATTAATATTAAACCAAATTATCTTAATAATAGTTTGGAGCAAATTAAATTTTATTTGTATGCCTTTGAGATCGCAGGGATCATTTTTCACTATAAGAATCAAGTAGAGGCCAATACGGACGAATGTGACTCCATGATTCACTTCGTACCATCATCCTCGATCCTCCTTTCGTGGTTCCGAACCATATGGAGTTAGTAATCTCATGGATTATGAATGGGGTGTAACCTTCACGGGTCAATCGTTGTTGCCTTCGTTGTCCCTTAATCGTGGTTTCCTGATAATGATCCGTGAACGGTTTACAAGTTCCTTAAAAACTTGTTGGCGGCTCCCTACTTTCCTTGTCCCTAATTATAAATGTCAATTCCCACTCCCTATGAGTGCCAAGCATATTCACCACATGCTTTTAACATAGGCGCACTTCTAGCGACGCCTACAATTACTGATCACTTTCATAATAAGATGATAAAATTTTAGAGTGTCATGGATTATATGTGATTTAGGATTTATTGTCCAAGTGATACCTCCCACTCATTTTCACGATTGAAACCTTCAACTTGACAACCTACAATCATTAATGTTCAGCAACGAATTTTCCATAGAACATATTCTTTATTATCGCCATTAAGGCAATAATATTCTCAACATATATTTTAGTAGACTTCCTGATAATGCTTTGCTTGGGTTTCACTCTAAACGGCTCACAATGATTTGAGATACCCTAATCACTTTTGCTCATGGAAATTTTCTTTCAACTCCTGCACATTACACATGGATGCACGTGTATGTTACCATTCTTAAGCCACGACTTATTATTAGCTCGTGCTTATAAACGGCTTCTTTGTTAAGGATCTAATCCTTGTTCAGGTTTTTGCTTGCAACATCAGTTCTCAAATCGTATTTGTTTCCACAAGTCAAGAACTCATCATGTACTTATCGAAGTACTTTGGATGTTCTTTGACATAATCTAACGATCTATTACATAGATTAAAGTTGATTGGTACTACATAAATACTTTACATGCTCTAAGCAAGCAAGTCCTGCGACGATTCCATATCATAGCGTACATGATGGATTAAATTGCGGAGTAATTCTCAATCTTATTCCATCCATGTGACATTTTAGCTTATTCAGTTTCACTGAGTCTTGCCAAAATGTTTGTTGTGTGATACAGTTGAAAGTCTCTATTAGGGTCTCTCTTGTTTGACTTAGTATTTAGCCTAGCTTATACTTAGTTCAAACATTTACTTAGTTTTATACATACGGGTCGAAAGTCTTTAAAAGTCCTTCAATTCATGTTTAACACGGTAAAATCATGTACACGTTCAAACATTTTATCAAGTCTATACAATAGATCTTAATACCAATATGTATTAAGTATCGTCTTTTACTTGGTCCATTGTCGAAAGTACTTTCAAATCTAAGCATTTAGCATTTGATAATTATTTCACAATAATGTTCATAAACTTTTCGTTGGACCTTTATTTTTGCTCCCACTAAACTTCTTATTCATCAGAATTTCTATGTTTCTCCATAAGCCAATCCTCTTATGAACTTTATGAGAAAACACGTTCTAATTCCTATATACAATGCTTTCTTTAATCCCATGACGAATTCCTTGAGTTTGCTTTCAAATCTAGCATCATTTAGATTTTCAAAACCTTAAGACTATTTTCATAGTCACTCCCAAAATCCTATTTTAGGCAGGCGGTTTTGGTATCTATTTGCCAAATTTCTTATGTGCAATTTTTCATGAACAATCATGAAAAGACTTTAGCATTCCAATTGGTGAATAGGTTTTAATTAAAATCAACTCCGTGAATTTAATTGTATCCTTTTCAACCAATCTAGCTGTGTATGCATATACATTTCCACATTTGTTAGTTTTCTACTTGAAAACTTATTTGCAATTGATGGGCCTTTCACTCTTTATGCAAATTAATCAAGTTTCAAACATGATTTTCGAACATGGAGTCTATCTTGGATTTTTATGGCCTCTAACCATTATTCGGAATTTGTATTTGTCGTAGCTATCTTACAAGGCATTATTCCTTTACTATCTAATAGTAAATAGTAGATAGTATGCTTGTATGTCTTAGGTTTATTTCTAACTTAATAAATTATTTATAGGATTCAACCCAAGCCTTTCGTGAATTCTATACCTATACGGGGTTATTCCATCAAACACTGAGTTTCAAGGCGCTTCCAAAACCCTTTGATATTCTTGATCTTACTCCAACTTTTCAAATGTTTTGTGAGAAATTAACTCTCTTTTAAGGCACTTGTAAAGTCCTTTTGAGTATTCTTTATCAAGTATTCTCACGAAGCCGTTTTAAGGTCTTCCGAGATTCTCAGTTCTAGTTTGTTGCTAAGCTCGATTGTCATCAAGTTCATTTTCCTCCTACTTGTTGTTTTGGAAATGTTTTACTTTCTAGAAAGACACCACTTAGAGCAACAAACACTATGCTCTCAATTAGGTTGTGGAGGTAATGCTCGTGGTCTCACTTGAATGTTTACAAAGAGACATGTATATTGTCTTTGGGTAAAAATTCGTTGTAAAACAAACAGTTAGCTCCCACTTGAGCTATCTTAGCCTTTAATGAGCCATTAAGCTCCCACTCAACCACCTAGCTCTTTCTAAGCCGGTGAGTTCCAACTAAGTCACTTAGCTCCCACTGAGCTAGTGAACTCCCACTATGGCTAAGAGTTTTAGACATATTCTTGAAAAAACATTTAGAAGTTAATTCTATCCATAACTGAATATGGTGTCCTTTCTTAGCTGCGACATTTTGTTTAGTGTAACATTTGTTCTTCGAGCAAATCTTAACCGAAACGGGGAGGAGTCCACTTCTAGGTCATGCGGTGACCAAGGAGACGATGAAGACTCCGTCTCAAGGTTAAGCTCCGAGGATGACAAGGCCACTCCCCTCCCTCTGCTTGAGGATAGTGAGGTTGAGGAGATAAAAAAGTGAGAGGATAAGGATGATCCTTTCCAGATTCATGACTCTGCTAAGGACAGAGACATAATTATAAACGGCATAGAGGGGTTTGTAAAGAACGGCCCTTGGGTAAAGGTATTACCATCCGGGCACCGCCTGTGCCGGGCATTGTAGCGTGGAGGATGACCAGATGAACGCCGAGGCCTACTTTGGAATTTATGAGGCGGCGTTTTTGGCAGGTCTCCGCTTCCCTCTTCACCATGCGGTGAGAGCTATTCTTAGGGCTTATGGCCTAGGATTCTGGCAGCTCTCACCAAACTCATGGGCCAACATTCTGGGGTATGTTGCCGCTTGTGAGATGTAAAACTCTAACCCTAGTTGGAAAGCGTTTGCCCACATGCATTACTTGAGTCGCAACTAAGGCGGCTGGAAGACGTGGTACACTCTGACAACCATCCCAAAGTATCAGTTGACATTGGACAAGGTGTCCAAGTACGATGGTTGAAAACGCGGTTTTATTTACTATCTACCCTAACCTATAAGGAGAACAGGGAGATGTGGCGGTACAACAAGAAACGTGACCTTCTTGGTCGTAAATGCGCTCTCCCCAAAATACCAGGAGATAACTATGACGTAATCATGGAGACAGAATTTTTAGAGCTCCATCCAGAGATTTTCTCTACCGAAGACATAATCAAATTCCCTAATAACTGGATTCCCATGTGCGCATGGTTCAAGGAAGAGGCGATCTTGTCCGCCTGCAGCCTCAGCACCATGTTTCCGAAACGTATGTTTGACTTGCATCTGACTTAATGACGCTTGTATTTCTGCTACTTACTCACAATTTGTTTAATGTTTTTGTTATCTTTTTGTAGAAGAAGCTCTAAACATGGTGGTTGAAGAGAAGACCCCCAAACGGTGCTCCACTCAGATAAGAAGGGACCTGGCAGAGGCCAAAGCTGCCAAGTTGAGGGCAGAGGTAAATTCCCTTTACATCTCTTCATTTTGTCAGGAGCTACCACTTTCTAAGCTTTATAATTGATGTTGCATGGTGGAGAACCTCCCAAGTCCTTCACCAAAAACCTTTTCAAGCGGGGCCTGGAGGACGGCCCTACCAGTACAAGAAAAAGGGTAATTAGCGACGACCAAATTAGTCGCAAATTCGTTGCAAAAATGGATTTGCGACGGATATGCAACTACTTTGGTTTGTTGCCAAAGACCTCGTCGTAAATCCATTTTTGCGACTAATTTTTGAATAGACGCAAATATAGCGACAAATTTGCAACGCCTTTGCAGCTATCATTTAGCGACTAAATTTCAAATTTTAGCAACTAAATTATTGTCCGTCGTAATTTATTTGCGACGGATTAGCAACTACAGAGATCAATGTTTTAAGACTACTTTTGCAACAGGTTAGCGACTGCAAGACCAAATTTTTGCGATTACGTGACTAAACTTTTGTGACTACAGAGACTAGTTTTATTGTGACGGATTTGCGACTATTGAGACTAATGTTTTTCGCGACGGATTAGCAACTACATACGAGACCACATTTTTGCGACTTCAAAACTTATTATTTGTGACAGATTAGCAACTACTGAGACTAATGATTTTTTCAAATAACCAATTAGTCACTAAACCAAATTTGCAGTTGCTAAATATTTGTGACTAGCAATCAATATTTGAGACCTTAATCAAGCAACCACCAATATTAATCACAAAACAAAAATGGTACCCACGCATAAATTTAAATAACCAAAATATTAATTTTATTCAAATATCCAAAATATAATCAATTTTGTATTAATGTGTTAAAAAACAATATTTAACTCATATGACTAAATGTTCCAAAAGTCACCTCCCATATAAAAAAAGCTGCTTCAAATAAGAACTAATGACAATGTAAAAGACCAGTTGTTCATAAAAGTACCATCAAAAAAATAAAAATCACCTAGTTGTATCACGAGAGCGGGTGACTGCAGGCGTAGGAGGCTTCGAAGGACGGTAAACTTGTTTTACAAGTGATGCCATTTCCTGTAATGTTTTTTGCATAGCTAATTTTTCCTTCTTCCATGTAGCTTTTTCCATCTCATGATTTTCGACGAATTCCCTAGCACATTTTAAGCTTTCTGCCGCTATTTTTTGGCTTTCTTCCACCTTGTTATGGTTTTCTTCCGCCATCTTCTTTAGTTCTTCAACTTGAGAACTTAATTGAGAAATCATGGAAGGAGTGGAAGATGATGCAGTAGATTCTGAAGTAGGATCGCTCTTGTAATACATTTGTGAAGCACTCCCTAAACCGTAGACTTTTCCTTTCTTTTACCCACCTACAACCTCCAAGTAGACTTTGTTGGGGTTTATCTCGATTTCTTTGTTCTTATATTCCTCAAGTTTTTCCATATATTCTCCCTACATTAAGATATGTATTAGTAACTATGATCTCAAATGTTAAAACTTAAATAAACTAAATACATTTAAATAAAACAACTATAATAAAAATACAAGCAATGACTTGGCACATCATCCGGGCCAAAAACTAGTTTGGACTTCTAAAACACAATTTAATTTAATTTAATTTGAGGGTGGGTGGTGATGATTTGGAAATTCCTGAATGTGAGGATTAGGGGTAAAAGTGTCATTTTACCTCTTAATAGATGTTCCAGATTACATAGGTACAACTATTGGGGAACAGAGGATCAGGGGTATTTTTATTATCGTTGTTTTTTTTAAATAAAAGATGCAACACTTAAAGCAAAATAATTTATGTAAGCAGTTATTAGTAAAAATTTCGGCAGAGTCTCCTTTGTAAATTGAAGAATTCCCTCCTATAGGGTATGGCTTCAAAATAACCTATTTTAATTCACATTATGCCATACCACATTAATCATATGATTAATGTCGGCAAATCATTCTCATCCTCCAACTCAACCACACAAACAAATAAACAATCCATAATATCTCCGAACATTAACTACCATATATTTTTTTTGTAATCTTAGAAAAATATAAAAGTATACTCATACCATGACTTTTTGAGACTTGTCACCCATCAATTCAACTTCATCATTGCCCACACAAACAGAATGAGTGTTCTCATAGACTTCAGCAGCAGTTGGTAAAATTCCATCCTTTTTCATTGCCTTGTATTAGAAGAAGTTGTTAGCACTTACAGAATAACAAAAAAAAATAGGAGGACATAGACTATAGAGAAATTGTAATATAGACCAGTTATAGTCATCTATGTTAGTGGCTAAAAAGTTTCTAGTTGCTTCTATCTTATATTAAAAATCATAACTTTGCTGCTAAAATCATACACTTACCATTTTTTTAACCACTTCAGGAGTAGATACGCTACTTGAAAATGGCCAGCATCAAACTTCTCTAATGTTTGGCCAGATAACCGATTATCTCTTGCTTGGTTAGAACGTTTTACAAAATCAGGATGCTTACACTTATTTATGAATTCAGCTCGAACAGTGTCAGTCATGAAACTAACTTGCTTATGGAGAGCCATTTTGTAAACTTGGTTCAATGTTCCCCTATGTCAGTGCCCAGCTTTTTTGTCAAATTCTCTCCTAGCCTTAGCATCGAACTCAGGTCTCCAAGTATATGTAGGATGCATTAGAATTAACATGTATAGTTTATAATTTAACTCAAAATAGCATATTATACATAAATAATTTTATTTCTAATTTACAACCTGATATGGCTGCAGGAGTGCAGGATACTACGTAACAGCACATTATAGTAAGCCAAAGTTTAATTAACTACCAAAGTTTAATGATCTATCTCATTAAGATACACTAAAATATTGGCATGACAAAAACCATGGGCAACTCGTGAATCAATACTCTAGTAAGTTGTAACCTAAGTTTAAACTCACAAATGAAAGATTAGTACACATTTTTCCAGTTGTCCCTCTTCTCTAAGTATTTTCCAAATTCCTCATTAGTCTCATTCATATGAAAAGATAGGTCTTGGATTTTCAAGAATTAAACACTGGATAAAAAATCAAAGATACCAACTTTACAACCATAAATATACATGAAAATATCTGATTTTAAAAGCATATAATGACCTATTCAGCAAACATATTCTCACTAGCATGGAACAACAAGATTATCGCTTATCATAATAATTGCTTATCATAATTACAGTGTAACATAAACACTTTAGTTTGCATTTTAATTTATCCCCTCAACTAAATGTTCTCACTTCTCAGACCACTCTGATAGAAAAAAGCATAAATTTAAGAACCTGGATGCCTAATGTTAATCTCTTTGGAGACATTTGGTAAGTGGTAATTATTTCAGGTTACAGTCTACGGATCATACAAGCAACTAATTAAAGCCTGAGGCCTTATTAGTAAACCAAGCATACGACAAGATTTAACAAGGATAAAAAAGGTGGATGATAGAAATCTTACCACTCTCAGGTATAAATCAGACACAATTGTGCCAACACTCCAAAAGGGCAACAGAGTATGAATCAGACACAATTGTGCCAACACTCCAAAAAGGGCAACGAAGTTATATGCATTAATTTAATAGTTGTCTGCTACCTATATGGTCTAAAAAAGTAACGTATATAATAATTTATTCTTAATTATTATATACGTTTCTTCGTTATTTAGGAAATTACTTAGAAGACAAAAGAAAGATAGGCAAGAAAAGGTGCAGCAATTAAGTCATGTAGTGTATACACAATCCTTTTTCTTTATTTTCGAAACAATGGAAAAAGAAGTGTTCAATATCATTTGGTGGGACAACATAAATAGAGAGAAACCAAAAAAATAAACTTAATAGGAACAAAAAAAAAAAGAAACTTAATGTATCAGTGTATGATATCCACGAATTGCATATGCTTATAGTGAAACAAGCAGAACAAAACAATGATAGGTATAACTCAATATATTTTACCAAATATAGAAACAAAATTTCAGAACAGCGGAAACTACATACATCAATATGAAGCAACATATATATGAGAAAAGGATATCTAGTGTTAAGGAAAAATATAAGAAAAATAATCTAAAAATATTATATAGGGTTTTAAGTCAGATTTTGTCAAAGGGTACAACTAAAAAATCTTTAAAACATACTATGCTAATAAGGGTTGTTTTCCTTGATGTTTTATGCAATTTCTTTGCTCTACTTCATACATTTTACTCACACAACTGTAGCCTATTGAAAGGCCTAAATTTTGAAACTTAAGTTATTATATGTATTAAAATTAATTTATGTAGACATTGGATTTTTATTTGAAGTAGCAGGTGCTGTGTTATCAATAGTATTTAACTGCTACATTTATGAACCAATATCTGCATTGTTCTTAATGTACACAAGCCATTGAGAGAAAGAGACCTGAACTAAATTAGACCACTGAAGCTACTGAAGAACATACAAATACAGAGACTGCAACGGCAAAAATGCTAAGACCGAGCAATAAATTGGTTCCCAAATGCCCATTCCTTCCATTTTAATAAAGCTTCAACCAATACCAGCCACTTAAGTATGGAAGATAACAACTAGGAATGCTGATAACAATGTGAAAGATTTTCATTTATGACCCCACATAACAAAACAGTATGCTAGTAAGGGTTGTTTTCCTTGAAGTTTTGAGAACGAGGTGAGAACACTAATGAATCTCTAAGCTTCATTGTAACTCTAATGTGAAGACAGTATGTAAGAAAAACAAAAACAACAATAAAAAGGAAAACAACAGCATTAATCTTCAGTTAAATAATTACACTAGGAAATAAAAGGGAAAACAGCAGCATTAATCTTCAGTTGAATAATTACACTAGGAAAGTACATAACAAATTTTTTGACTTCAAAAATAGTAAGTGAGAAAGCAAGACCAAAACTGCAAGAGTACGGGGTAATAATGCTGCAGGCCTGCAGTGAATATGTACAATAAATCTATACCGATGTTTGCTACTTTATCCCACAAACGATACGTTGATTTTTATTATTTTTGGTAAGAAAGAGAGCCAACGTGTACATGGATACATACATGTGCATATACATTAATAAAAATATAACAAATTTTTTTTTTTTGAAAACACAGAGTAAAAATTCCTAAACTAAACAAGATAATTCATGGTTAAATAACACATAAAAAGACATGAAGCGAGCCAAATGTTATTCTCACTCTCCACAAGTTTCGTTGTTCCCTCCCTACTAACTTGTCAAGGCAAGAGTCTGAAATGACAAAAACTACAAAGCCCTTATACATACAAGACTGGAACTTCTCTGGAAAATTAGAGATCTGCATATGATTCTCCTCCTTTAAAGCAAGAACTCATGTATTCGATAGAACTAGGTTCCTCAATATGCAAATGATTTATGCAGGTATATATAATAATAAAAAAAAGAATTATGCAGGTTATATATTCTTAAAGCAACTGTTCGTCTGTTTACTAAGTCAAAGTTTGACAACAATAATCGAAGAATTCCAGTCCTCCAATGCTCCACAATAAAGTCTAGTCTGCATTACCATGTTTTGAATCAAATATTTGTTGCAATGGTGTTGGGAGGATTCAAAGGCCTAGATCACTGTAACACTAAAATCAAACTGCAGGTGAACAATAGACATTTGGGGGTTTTGCTTGGTGAAAAGTATGGACTTTCGAGTAGTTTATTATGTTTCTGAATTCGCAATTTGCAATAGAAACCAAATTAAAATAAAAAATTGAACAAAAAAACTCAATAAACCTTAAAATTCGCAATTCCTAATTCTACTAACTTCTAACGTATTATTTTCAAGAATAGCCCCTAATAACCCATAAACATAATTGAGAAATACTAATTCCTAATTCTAGTTATTTAACTCGACCAAACTTTCAAGAATAATTCTCGAATATGAGAAATTATCAGATAAAAACCAATTTGCAATTCAATCAATAATCAGATTAATATCAATTCACAATTGAAAAAAATTAAAATAAAAAATTGGACAAAAAACTCAAAGATAAACCTAAAATTCGTAATTTACATAATGCAGTAAGAGAAAGATTGAATGGAAGGTAGGAACAAGAAGAACGCGTATTATCTTGGGTGAAGTGGTGGTGGCGCAACAGCAGCAGAGGAAGACGACGGTGATGGCTGGCTTGCTTTGAGGTTCTAATTTTTTTTTTTTAAGGAAGATTATGATACTCTTGTTTTTTACGGTGAATACTGATGATAATTCTTGTTTTTTTGGCGGCAATAACTTGTTTTATTTTTTATTTTGGAGGAATAAGGGTTTTTTTTTATTATACTAAGGGTTTTTTTTATTATACTAAGGGTTTTTTTTATTATTTCTTTTTAATAAATATTAAAAATAATAGTAGCGACTATCGTGTTAGTTGCTAATTATTATAACAGCGTCGCAGATTAGCAACCACATAGCAACTATTATAAATTCGGTTGCAAATTTTGCGACTACTCGTTTTTTTTCTGTCGCAAAAATATTTTCTGCAACAGATTATTATTGTAGTTGCAAAAATCACTTGCTAATTAACCACCGCATAGCAACTACTGCAAATTTGTTTGCAAAATTTGCGACTACTCGTCTTATTCAGTCGCTAAAATTATTTTTGCAACTAATTATTATGGTAGTCGCAAAAATCAGTTGCTAATTAACCTTTTTCTTGTAGTGAGCACCCCAACCAAACCTGCAAAGTCTGCGAAAGCGACATGAGGTAAGACGGGCCCGGATGGGTCCTCTAGAAAAACCGCCTCCGCATCGGGGGGAAGAATGTAGCCGTGGGAGGATTTGGAGTGGGCTTTGATATGTTTCCATCCGGGCTCACTGCGCCTGTGGGTGGAGCAATCCCACAAACTTCTGAAGGTAAATTCAATCCCTTCGAATCCCCGTCTGAGTTAATCTGGATGTCGCCAATGAAATCACACTCGCAATAAACTTCTTCGTCAGATGGGCGGTATCAATTTGGTGCCGCCTATATGGCTCACAAACCTTTAACGTCTTAAGTAGATCAATCCCCCCAATCGCCGGATGTCCATGCACATGCCCGTCCATGCTAGCGGCTGTGCATAAGAGGGAGAAGGATTCTATTCCTAGCATTGAGATGTTCAATGTCGAACGGATCTTGGCGCTGCTGTCTGAGGTACACTTAACTCTTTTTTCTGCAATTAAGCATAAAGTATCCCGCATGATAGACATCTCTTACTTTTGCAGACCATGCTCAGGGTTGAGGGGCTCAAGCGACCTTATGCCCTGAAGTAGGAGGAGGTAAAAAGAGCCATTAAATCGGCTAGGGATTCTCAAGATGTTGCTGAATATAAGTGTACAATTAGAAAACTTGAAACTAAATTTTTGCAGCAAGTTTCATTTTTTATTTAGATCATATTCTTAGCTTCATTGAGAGCTTCTCTCTCTAGTTTTAGGATTAGTTTTAGGAGTGGATTTTTGAGAGTGAAAGTGAGGAATTTCAATGGTGACTGAGAGATTGAAGATTCAATGGTGACAATTGTGTTGGAGATCTTCTCTGTTATCAATGAACATTACTAAATTCTATGTCATTTATTGCTTTATTTAATATTCATGTTTGTTTAATTTGATTTTGATGTCTGATCTTTAATTAGTGTATTTGTTCTTTATATATTGTTAATTCTTGTTTTCTTTAGTTGTTTGTGAACAGATGATGATGTTTGAGTAGTTATTTGCTAGGGATTGGGTGAAACTTGTATGATTGATTCATTGTCCTTAATTTGGGGATTGTGTTGATTAATTGTTGAGATTAAAGTGATTAATGGAAGTTTGCATGTGTGTAATTCGATTAGGCCTGGAAAATTATGCTGGATTACATTGTAGTTTCTAATGATACGAACCATTAATTTAGGAATTACAATTGTCTATTGAGCATGATTAGTGATGCTCCTAGTTAGAGTCTCTCGTAGTTGGCGTTAGTTTGACCTCTAGGAGATAGCTTGTTGACTCTTTTTATTGAGCTTGCCATTGGTCTTCACAACCATTGATTTGCGTACCGTTCTCGAGTTACTACAATTGTCATGATTACTTATTGATCCCGATTCCTAGTGTTTTATTTGTTTAGTTCTTCATTTTGTTGTTAGTGTTTACCTTAAATCTTTTGATTTCGACCTAGCTTTAGCGCATAATTGAGAGCGCTTGACCATTACCGTTCCTTTGGGTTCGACCCTTGACTTGCTTCTTTACTAGTATTTAGGTTGGTTAAGTGTTTATAAATTTTGTTTGACCGAGGGAGAATTAGTTTAACGACCTAGTTCCACCCCTCGTCAAAATGGCGTCGTTACCGGGGAACGGTGCTTATGTTTGAGTGTTTTTGATTGCTTGAGTCTAGGTCTTTGTATATACTTTTCTTTTATTTGATTTTTTTCTTGCTTGTAAAAAAAAATGGCATGTTTATCTTTTCCTCAATATAACAATCAGCCTTTTTGTGAATATTTATATAGATTAGCAGGGTTTCTTGACTATCATTGTTGTAGTATTTGGGAGGCTTGTGAGATTTTTTATTTTGGTTTCAATGAACAAACTAGGAATGAAGTTGAATGCATGCATAATGGTAGATTTAGAGCATTGTCAATTGATGATGCTTGGGATTTCTATGTTTGGATTTCTAGTGATGTTTATATTAGGGGTAATCATACTTCTAATTTTGATGTGCAATGTGTTTATTCTCCTAATGCTAGCATGATCTCCCATGATATATCACATGATCCTATTAATAAACCTAGAGCAAATGCTTCCAATTCTATTTCTTGTTTTGTTCATGATAATGAGGTGCATGCTCAAGTTGAAAAATCTCATATGTTTAATTGTGCCCCCGATCCCCAATGTGATGTATATGCTCATGATTTCAATGTTAACTCTTCCAATCTTGGTTGTAATTCTTGTTTTCTTGTTGAGCCTCAATCTTCTACACCTTTTGAATCTCTTATTGCTACTTTGGAAACTCAAATTAGGCATATTGAGCTTAGTGATGATCTTGGGCCTAAATAGGAGTCGATTCTTACTTCTTTGAGAAGTAAATTGGAGGTGATGAAAAAAAGTGTGGAGCATCCTTATTGCTTGTTCGTGAAAAATCTCTATCCAATGTTTGTGTTGAGGGTGATGATGATAATTTTGAGAAACCAAGAGAGTGTAAGGATCCCAATGGTGAGCATATGAGTGATGGTGAAGTAGTTGAGAATAAAGAGAGAGTTGAATTTGAAAATCCTAACCCTCTTTCCCATCTTGATGAGCCTCAAGTGTATGTTTGTGAGCCTTCAATCTATGAAGACATAGACTCTTTTGAGGTAATGTCCCAATTGTTTTGTGAGATTCAAATACAGATTTATAGATTCTTGGATGAGTTCATCCAGACAGTTTATTGGGATTAACATGAGTTTACGATGACTCTACCTCCACTTATGCACGGTTTTGAGGACTTAGGTTTTGAGATAGTTGAAGGAAAGGTTGTTTATTGTGGTGCAAAGGAGGATGAGGTTGATTCCCTTGGAGTTTTTGAGCTTGAGGGAGATGTAGATTGTGAAAGATCTTCATTTATGGACTCTATGATTGATTTTCTTGCTCTCATTAGAGATGTTAGACCTTGTGTTGAGGGAGTAGCTACCCCTTTGCCTATTTCTCATACTCCATTTTCTCAAATGATTGACCACATCCCTTCTTTCCCTGTTTTTCTCCCTTCCTATCTCAACGAGCCTATTAGGGACCCCCTAGTCTATGATGATAATAATGTCCCTCATTCGTCTATTGTTGAGGAAAAGGGTAATGTTTCCACCCAAAAATATTTTAGTGGGGAGGATTTGCCTTTTTTTTTTCTTTCCATTCTTTTATTCCCCCTTCTTTTTCATATTTTCTTGTTTTTCCTTTTGATCCCTCTTCTTCTTTCTTTTGGCATCACTCTTCTCACTTACGTGCAACAATCCTATTCCACATCCTTTTCCCATCATTTGCCTACCTTATCTCTTACGAAATGTGTAGTAGTGAATTTGACAAGCTCTTACGTGCATTGAATTATTATTTTCTAGAGCGGTCAAGCTTGGACCTTAAGCAAGCCTTTCTCGGAAAGTAACCTGTGTTTTATTGCTTTCATTTTCTTATCTTTTTGGAATAGATTTTTTCTCATGGAAATTTTTGTGTGCCTTTTTCTAGGTACATGACTTAATATACTTTGGTGCTTCGATTTGGATCAAGAATCAAGGAAGTTCGACTCCTATTTTGTCTACCATATGGATGGCAAGGTTCAATTCTTAAGGAAATTAGCTTTGAAAGTTTTAATTGGGTCATTTGCGGGTATTTACTTCCACCTAATATTCGGTAATATCCTTCGTTGCTTTTTCTCAAGTGGATGATGACTTGTTGGATATATGTTGGTTTGTTGGATTGATCTTCTTGTGTTTCCCCACCAATGGTTTCTATAATTTATGTTTGAGTATATTGTCTCAGTCAAGCTTGGGGGAGGGTATGCTATCATTGGTTATGCGATATTGATTCATATATGCTTTAAACCTTTGTATATGCATTTCCATGTTCTATATCTTGAAAAACACCAAAAAGAATTTTGTTTCTATCAAGGCATTTTTGCAATGTATCTTTACTTTGTTATTGCTTTGGACATATTAATTTTGGACTTGTATAGTTGAATAATTTTCCTCTTAAATGGTAACAGTGTGCATGGTTTGAGAGTATGTTTGGTTGATTCTAGGATAGAGTATAGTAAGGTAGTCGTTTAGGACTATAGGGACCTTGAAGCTTGATTCTATTTGTTTTTGAAAATTTCCAATTGCTCCCTTTTGGTGAATTTGAAGCTTTTAGTGAGTTTTTGCTACAACCTTGTGAGGTTTCATGTTTTTCAAGCCTTCGCCATATCTTGCATAAGTGGCATGGATCCTTGACTATTGCAGACCTAATCTTGAATCTTGACTAATAATTCTCAAACACGAGACCGAACCATCTAGGGAGGACAAAGGCATCTTTTTGGGGTGTTAATTTTTCTTTTTCTAGGTTTAATCTTTTTCATTTTAGTTCATTGGGTTACATTTTCCTTCTTGCTAACCATTTAAGCCTTTCCCCTTATTTTCAAGCCGCATCTTTAGAGCTTTGAGCCTTTTGTTTCTTTTTGTTTCATTTTTAGTTTTTGTGAAGCAAATGGTCATGTTTTTGGAGGTTTTGGTATATAAGGTTGGATATTTGTTATATTTGTAAGCAAGCTTGTCTTTTGTATATATTGTGAATAATGGAAAAGGAATGATGGAAAAAGCCATCTAGTGGGAAAGACCTTTCGACCTAGAGGTTGAGTCACATTTCGAGGGAGGGCATTATGAGTTAAAGGCTAAGGAAACAGCTGAGGATGGAAAGTCAAGATGTCGAGAAACCTCAAATCTATTTGTTTTTCCAGTTCTTTCGAGAAACTATAAAGACGCTCACTAAAAAGTAGATTTAAAGCTAATTAAGAGAATGTGCTAAAATGTTTTGAGGTGAAAGTGAATTGTTTTTCTTTAGTTCTCTATGCTTAGCATAACCTGTGTTTCAATCAACCTTAGATATATTAGAACGTGCATTCCCTTACTTGTTTAGAAAGATTTGCATTGATTTATGCTTGTACATTTGGAAAGTTCTTTCATGAAGATTTGTTTGCTTTTCTTGTATTTTGGTTTCTTTTTCATTTGTTTGTATTGTTACGAGAGTTGTAGGTTAATCTCTTAGGAAACCTTTACGAGAGCATCACTCGTCCTCTAGGGCGATTTAGGGGTTTAAATGGCTCGTATTTAGTTGCTTAAATTGACCGTGATTCCTACAATAGTTAGTGTATATTCTTGTCTCTTCTCTTCTTTTTGTTTGTTTGAATAAGCTCATCATTTCCTCCTTGGTTTCATAAATGGGTGTCATAAATGGCACCCATTTGATGAACATTTAGGTCGTTTTCACCTTATTTTCATGGCTTTCATGCTTAATAAATGCTTAGTTTTATGCATTTGGTCTTGGTTTTACCTTTTCTCTCTTATTTTGTAGCTTTTATGCATTTTGTTGGTTTTTCTACTCTTTTCTCCTTTATTTGCTCTATTTTCGTGGTTGTAGGTATTGTACGAGGTTCGGGTCTTGATATTGGTGAATAACTAAGGTGGGAGATGCTTTTAGAGCAAGCTCATGGCAATTGGAAAGCTCAAGATGCAAGGAAGTGGATTCTCCAAGTACTAGCTCTTGCGCTCTCAAGCCATGGTCTCATGAAGATAGGGTAATGAACCCACAATCAAGTGGTTTTGGGACTACCTCTCTTAGTGTTCATCATCATCATGTTGTGTGTTCAGTTGAATACCTTAGCGAACACACAAAGCCGCAAGAAGATCCGAAGAAACCCAGAAGAGCGAGGGCGCGCACTGTTGCTGCGCGGGCGCTCCTCTACGGGTCCCCGCTTTAATCTTATTCGTTTCGCGCCTCTTATAAATACCCTTTTGAACCCAATCTTTGGGGCAAGTTTCATTTTATATTTAAATCATATTCTTAGCTTAATTAAGAGCTTTTCTCTCTAGATTTAGGGTTAGTTTTAGGAGTAGATTTTAGAGAGAGAAAGTGACGAATTTCAATGGTGATTGCGAGATTGAATATTCAATGGTGACAGTTGTGTTGGAGATCTTCTCTATTATCAATGAGAATTTCTAAACTCTATCTAATTTATTGCTTTGTTTAATATTCATGTTTGTTTGATTTGATTTTAATGTTGGATATTTGATTTGTGTAATTGTTCTTCACAGATTATTAATTCTTGTTTTCTTTAGTTGTTTGTGAACAGATGATGATGTTTGAGTATTTATTTGCTAGGGATCGGGTGAAACTTGTATAATTGTTTGATTATGCTTAATTTAGGGATTGTGTTGATTAATTGTTAAGATTAAAGTGATTAATGGATGTTTGCATGTGTGTTATTTGATTAGGCCTTCAGAATTTGCAAGAGTGCATTTTAGATTCTAATGATACCGACCATTGAATTAGAAATTGCAATTGTCGATTGAGCTTGATTAGTGATGCTTTTAGTTAGAGTCTCTCGTAGTTGGTGTTAGTTTGACCACTAGGAAATAGCTTGTTGACTCTTTTGATTGAGCTTGCCATTAGTCTTTGCAACCACTGATTTGCATATTGTTCCGGAGTTGCTACAATTGTCATGATTACATGTTGATTCTCGTTGCTAGTGTTTTATTTGTTTGGTTCTTCATTTTGTTGTTAGTATTTACCTAAATCCTTTGACTTCGACCTAGCTTTGGTGCATAATTGAGAGCGCTTGACCATTACCGTTCCTTTGGGTTCGACCCTTGACTTGCCTCTATACTAGTATTTAGGTTTGTTAAGTGTTTATAAATTTTTTTTGTACGAGGGATAATTAGTTACAACTATTTAGTTCCACCCCTCGTTAGAATGCTAGTTCAGAAGAATAATGGAGGATGGTAAGAAGAAAAGAAAGAAGCAATGGTACTAAACATTCATGTGTTCTTATCTCTAAGACTAATTTATATCATGCTCTGATGGAAGGTGTTGTAGGTGTGACAGTGACCAAAGTGTCCCTAATGGGGGAGAGGGTAATCCCCCTCCAGTTCCATGATTCTTCTTAGTTGGAATGTCAAGGGTCTAAATGCCTCTGACATGGTAGCTGATGTTAAAAGGCTACTTAAGAAACATTCAGTTAATGTGGTTGTCATTTTAAAGACTAAAATTAAATTGAAAAAAAAGATAAAACGCAAAAAAATCGGGGGTTTACTTGGTGGTGGTTGGATAATTACATTTGCTCTTAGAAAGGCAAGATTTTGGATTGGGTGGAATCCTTATATCATTTCTTTAGTGCCTCTTGTTGTTCATGAACAATTCATTCATTGTTCTATTTCTCACAGGAATCTATCTGACTAATTTTTTTTTCACTTTTATTATGGTTTACATTCAATTCATGACAGGAAGCAGTTGTTGAATGGGATTAAAGGTATTACTATGCAGCAGGCCCCTTGGATTTGTTCTCGTGATTTTAATATTGTTCTGCACACTAATGACAGACTAAATGGGAATCCAATTTCTGACTTTGAGGTTAGAGACTTTCAAGGATTAATTGATGATATGGAGTTTGCTGAAAATAAAGAGTAAAGGGGTGTTTTATTCTTGGAAAAATAAAGCTTCTTCTGGCCCAATTACTCACACTAGAATTAACACGGGCTTGGTCAGGCTTGGTTAGATAATTAGAGTCATGTTGAGGCTAATTATTTCTCTCCTGCTATGTCTATTCATAGCCCTTTGCCTTTTGAGCTTTGTCCTACTCCTCCTCCTAGGGGTAGACCTTTTAGATTTCATAAATGTCTTGCTCATCATTAGATGTTCCTTGAATATGTGGTTAATGCTTGGAGTTGTTATACTTATAGAAATCCCATGTAAAAGGTTTGGTATAAATTAAAAAAGTTTAAAGATTCTCTAAAGCCCATCATTTGTGGCAGTTTGGAAATGTCGCTGAGAAGATTAAGATTGCTAAATTAGTGCTGGGGAAAATTTAACTTAGGTTAACTAGAAATATTGATGATAGTGGTTTGCTGGCTTTAGTGGCTTAGGCTATCTAAAAGGTGAAACAATGGAATTCTTTCCAGGAGAGCATCTATAGGCAAAAATTAAGAATTGAATAGGTGAAGCTTAGGGACAGTAACAATCACTATTTCTTTTCTCCTTTGAAATAAAGGCAAGCTAGGAATTAAATTGACTATATCTATTCTAATAATAGAGATCATTTGAAAGATCCAAATCTGGTTGTAAATGAGATCTATAGTTTTTACAAGACTTTCTTGGGGTCTGCTGGTTCTACTCTCCCTGCTCCTGATTTGGTCACTCTGAGAAATGGGAAACAACTGCCTGTTCATTTTAGGAGCTTTCTTATTGCTCATAATTCTTATGATGAGATTGACTTAGTTTTATTAATGACATTAAGACTCCTGGTATAGATGGGATTAATTCTTGCTTCTTTAACATAGCCTGGGCTGAAATAAAGCATGATGTTTATGCTGGGGTGTTGGATTTATTTGATAGTGGCAATATGCAGAGATAATGGAACTGTACAACAGTTACTTTGGTTCCTAAAGTTCCTAACCCATCCTTTGTGAAAGAACACAAACCCATTGCCTGCTGCACAGTTATTTACAAGCTCATTTCCAAGGTGAAAATTGCTAGGCTAGCTCAAGTTATTAGTGTAGTTGTTAATGATTCTCAGGCTGGTTTCATAACTGGAAAACATATAGGAGATAACACTTTTCTTGTAACTGAGCAAATCAAAGCTTATTCTCTTAAGCATATAACTCCTAGATATATGGTGAAGGTGGATTTGAAAAATGCTTATGACTCTATTGAGTTGAGGTTTCTTAAGACTATTCTAGATGAGTTGGGGTTTCCTGATAAGTTCACAGGGTGGATTATTGGGTGTATCACCTCAGTTTCATTCTCTATTTTTATAAATGGCTTTCCTGCCCCCCCCCCCCCCCCTTTAAGTGCTTATCTGCAAATCTTGATAAGAGTGAGGTCTGTTTTGAAGGATTTCTGGTACTGATCAGCAGATTTTTGCTCGGTCAATTGTTGTTGGGCAATGTACTATCCCTTTTTAGTACCGTGGTGTCCTTCTCTCCTCTAAAAAGCTCACAATTTCTCAGTGTAATCCCTTGATGGAAAAGGTGACTGATAGAATTACAGGGTGGTTTGGTAGGCACTTATCCTTTGTTGGAAGGCTTCAATTGGTTAAAGGGGTTCTTTTTGGGGTCAAGACTTATTGAGCTCAGATTTTTGTTTTGCCTAAGAAAATTCTTAGGGAGATTGAAGCCAGATTTAGAGATTTATTTTGGACTGGAAGTTCTTCCTTTTCTTGGAAAACTTTAATTGCTTGGAATACAGTTTGTCTTCCTAAAGTGAGTAGGGTATGGAATGTTCTATCTCTTCCTGAGTGGAATAATGCTGCTATTACCAAGCTTCTTTGGGACTTGGCTCATAAAGATGATAGCCTTTGGACGAAATGGGAGTATGAATACTATTTCAAGAATAGACAATGTTGGGATTTTCCTATTCCTAAGAAGTGCTCTTGGGTTTTAAGGAAAATTCTATAGTTCTGGGTTATATTAGAAAATAATGGAGGCTGGGGCTTTGTTACTCATGGGCATTCTATGAAAATTAGCAAAGTTTACAGGCTTATCAGACCTCAAGGCCCATAAGTGGATTGGAGAAGGTTAATCTGTAATAATGATGCATCTCCAAAGTTTGTTTTTATTCTGTGGCTTACTCTATTGAACAAGCTTTTGACAAAAGACAGGTTACTTTCTTAGAACTTTAACTGTGATCCTTTCTTCTTATTATGTTTGCAAGAAACTAAAAGTATTCAGCATCTATTTTTTTCTTTTGATTACTATAAGAGGATTTGATAGACTCTGCTTACCAAGCTTCATTGCAACAAGTCAGTTTCTGTGTTTCTGATAAAGTGAATTGGATGAAGATACACAGTAGGAAGCACAACAGGAAAGCTAAGTTGCTTCTAATGGCTTTTACAAAAATTATGTATTGTGTTTGGAGTCAGGGAAATAACACAATGTTTAATGGTAGTTGTAAACCTGTAGATTGTGTTGTAAATGATTTTATTTTTAATATTGCTTGTAGATGTTCTGCTAGTGATAAGAATGTTCTTATTTCCTAGCTGCTTTGGGGTGTCTGTTGTCTGGTCCTGGGGTCAGGTACCCTTCTATGAAGGTGGCATGTATCCCTGAGTCCAGTAATGGTTTCTTCTCCAGGCAGTTGCCATCCTATATGGTGGATGTCTGGTTTTGTAACTTTAGGTGGTTTTGGTTGCCCTTGGGGCCTTGGTAGTTTGGGACACAACTTAGTTATTGTAAGTTGTATGGTTTTGTTGGCTACTTTTGGTAATAAAATCCTCTAATTTACCAAAAAAAAAAAGTCAAACACATTAAAAAAAAGCTTTTTGTATCGAAAGAAAGTCAAACACATTCAAACAAAGCTTATATAATCAAATGAAAGTCAAACGCATTTAAACAAAGCTTTTTGAATTGAATGAAATTCAATTGCATTTAACGAATCTAATTAAATAAAATGAAAGTCAAACACATTCAAACAAAGCTTTTTGAATTAAAAGAGAGTCAAAGACATTCAAAAAAAGCATTTTGAATAGAGTAAAAGTCAAATGCATTCAACGCAGCTCATTGAATCAAATGAAAGTAAAACACATTCAAACAAAGCTTTTTGAATCAAATGAAATTCAAATACATTAAAACTAAGCTTTTTGAATCAAATAAAAGCAAAATGCATTCAACGAAGCTAATTTAATCGAAAGAAAGTCAAACACATTCAAACAAAGCGTTTTGAATAAAATGAAAGTCAAACACATTCAAACAAAGATTTTGAATCAAATGAAAGTCAATTGCATTAAAACAAACCTTCTTGAATTAAATGAAAGTCAAATGCATTCAACCAAGCTAATTAAATCAAATGAAAGTCTTACACATGCAAAAAAAGCTTTTTGAATCAAATGAAAGCCAAATAATTTCAAACAAAGTTTTTTGAATCAACTGAATGTCATACTTATTTAAACAAAGAATTTTGGATCGAATGAAAGACAAATGTATTCCACAAAGCTTATTAAATCAAATGAAAGGCAAACACATTCAAACAAAACTGTTTAAATCAAATGAATGTGAAACATATTAAAACAAAGCATTTTGAATCTAATGAAAGTCAAACACATTCATACAAAGATTTTTGAATAAAAAAAAAGTCAAACACAATAAAACAAAGCTTTTTGAATTGAATGAAAGTCAAACACATTCAAACAAAACTTATTAAATCAAATGAAAGTAAAAACATATTAAAACAAAACATTTTGAATCTAATGAAAGTCAAACACATTCATACAAAGCTTTATGAATCAAATAAAAGTCAAACACATTAAAACAAAGCTTTTTTAATTGAATGAATGTTTACACATTCAAACAAAGCTTTTAGATTCAAATGAAAGTTAAACACATTCTAACAAAGCTTTTTAAATCGAATGAAAGTGAAATGCATTCAAAGAAGCTAACTGAATCAAATGAAAGTTAAACACATTTAAATAAAGCTTTTAATATCAAATAAAAGTTAGACACATTCAAACAAAGCTTTTTGAATCGAATGAAATTCAATTTCATTCAACGAATCTAATTTAATCAAATGAAAGTCAAACACATTCAAACAAATCTTTTTGAATCAAATGACAGTCAAAGACATTCAAACAAAGCATTTTCAATCGAATAAAAGTCAAATGCATTCAACGAAGCTCATTGAATCAAATGAAAGGAAAAACCATTCAAACAAAGCTTTTTGAATCAAATGAAATTCAAATATATTAAAACTAAGCTTTTTGAATCAAATAAAAGTCAATCACATTCAAACAAAGATTTTGAATCAAATGAAAGTCAATAACATTAAAACAAAGATTTTTGAGTTAAATGAAAGTCAAATGAATTCAATGAATCTAATTGAATCAAATGAAAGTCAAACACATGCAAACAATGGTTTTTGAATCAGATGAAAGCAAAAGAAATTCAAACAAAGCTTTTTGAATAAACTGAATGTCAAACTTATTTAAACAAAGCATTTTCGATGGAATGAAAGTCAAATGCATTCCACGAATCTACTTAAATCAAATGAAAGTCAAACACATTCAAACAAACTTTTTAAATCAAATGAAAGTCAAACACATGAAAACAAAGAATTTTGAATCTAATGAATGTCAAACTCTTTCATACAAAGATTTTTGAATTAAATAAAAGTCAAACACATTAAAACAAAGCTTTTTGAATTGAATGAAAGTTAAACACATGCAAACAAAGCTTTTTGAGTCAAATGAAAGCCAAAAAAAATTCAAACAAAGCTTTTTGAATCAAATGAGTGTAAAACTTATTTAAACAAAGCATTTTGGATCGAAAGAAATACAAATGCATTCCACAAAGCTAATTAAATAAAATGAAAGTCAAACGCTTTCAAACAAAACTTTTTAAATCAAACGAAAGTCAAACACATTAAAATAAAGCATTTTGATTCTAATGAAACTCAAACACATTCATACAAAGCTTTTTGAATCAAATTAAAGTCAAACACATTAAAACAAAGCTTTTTGAATTGATTGAAAGTCAAACACATTCAAACAAAACTTTTTAAATCAAATGAAAGTTAAACACATTAAAACAAAGCATTTTGAATCTAATGAAAGTCAAACACATTCATACAAAGCTTTTTGAATCAAAAAAGTCAAACACATTAAAACAAAGCTTTTTTAATTGAATGAAAGTCAAACACATTCAAACAAAGCTTTTTTATTCAAATGAAAGATAAAAACATTCTAACAAAGCTTTTTTAATCGAATGAAAGTCAAATGCATTCAAATAAGTTAAATGAATTAAATGAAAGTTAAACACATTTATATAAAGCTGTTAAAATCAAATAAAAGTCAGACACATTCAAACAAAGCTTTTTGAATCAAATGGCAGTCAAACACATTCAAACTAAATTTTTGCAGCAAGTTCCATTTTATATTTAGATCATATTCTTAGCTTCATTGAGAAAATCTCTCTCTATTTTTAGGGTTGGTTTTAGAAGTGGATTTTAGAGAGTGAAAGTGAGGAATTTCAATGGTGACTCAGAGATTGAAGATTCAATGGTGACAATTGTGTTGGAGATCTTCTCTATTAACAATGAACATTTTTAAACTCTATCTCATTTATTGCTTTATTTATTATTCATGTTTGTTTAATTTGATTTTGATGTTTGATCTTTGATTAGTGTAATTTTTCTTTATAGATTGTTAATTCTTGTTTCTTTAGTTGTTTGTGAACAGTTATTTGCTAGGGATTGGGTGAAACTTGTATGATTTATTGATTGTGCTTAATTTGGGGATTGTGTTGATTAATTGTTGGGATTAAGTTATTAATGGAAGTTTGCGTGTGTGTTATTCGATTAGGCCTTAAGAATAATGCTAGATTGCATAGTAGTTTCTAATGATACGGACCATTGATTTAGGAATCGCAATTGTCGATTGAGCATGATTAGTGATGCTCCTAGTTAGAGTCTCTCGTAGTTGGCACTAGTTTGACCTCTAGGAGATAGTTTGTTGACTCTTTGGATTGAGCTTGCCATTAGTATTCGCAACCATTGATTTGCATATTGTTCCCGAGTTGCTACAATTGTCATGATTACTTGTTGATCCCCGTTCCTAGTGTTTTATTTGTTTAGTTCTTCATTTTGTGGTTAGTGTTTACCTTAAATCCTTTGACTTCGAACTAGCTTTGGCGCATAATTGAGAGCGCTTGACCATTACCGTTCCTTTGGGTTCGACCCTTGACTAGCTTCTTTACTAGTACTTAGGTTGGTTAAGTGTTTATAAATTTTGTTTGACCGAGGGAGAATTAGTTTCAAGGACCTAGTTCTACCCCTCGTCAAAATGGCGCCGTTGCTGGGGAACGGTGCCTATGTTTGAGTGTTTTTTATTGCTTGAGTCTAGGTCTTTGTATAAACATTTGCTTTCGAGGGAGGGCATTATGAGTTAAAGGCTAAGGAAAGAGGATGCAAAGTCAAGATGTCGAGAAATCTCAAATCTATTTGTTTTTCCAGTTCCTTCGAGAAACTATAAAGATGCTCACTAAAAAGTAGATTTGAAGCTAATTAGGAGAATATGCTAAAGTGTTTTTCGGTGAAAGTGAGTTGTGTTTCTTTAGTTCTCTATGCTTAGCATATCCTATGTTTCAATCAACCTTAGATATATTATATTAGAACGTGCATTCCCTTACTTGTTTAGAAAGATTTGCATTCATTTATGCTTGTACATTTGGAAAGTCCTTTCATGAAGATTTGTTTTGTTTTCTTGTATTTTGGTTTCTTTTTCATGATTTGCCTTGTTTGTATTATTACGAGAGTTGTAGGTTAATCTCTCAGGAAACCTTTACGAGAGCATCACTCGTCCTTTAGGGTGATTTAGGGGTTTAAATGGCTTGTATTTCGTTGCTAAAATTGACCATTATTCCTACAAAAGTTGGTTAGCATATATTCTTGTCTCTTCTATTCTTTTTTTTGTTTAAATAAGCTCATCAATTCCCCTCTTGTTTTGTTTTGCTCGAGGGAGAGCAAAAGGTAAGCTTAGGGGTATTTGATGGGTGTCATAAATGGCACCCATTTTATGAACATTTAGGTTATTTTCACTTGCTTTTCATGGCTTTCATGCTTAATAAATGCTTAGTTTTATGCATTTGGTCTTGGTTTTACCTTTTCTCTCTTATTTTGTAGCTTTTATGCATTTTGTCGGTTTTCCTACTCTTTTCTCCTTTATTTGCTCTATTTTCGTGGTTGTAGGTATTGTACAAGGTTCAGGTCTTGATATTGGTGAATTACTAAGGTGGGAGATGCTTTTGGAGCAAACTCATGGCAATTGGAAAGCTCAAGATGTAAGGAAGTGGATTCTCCAATACTAGCTCTTGCGCTCTCAAGCTATGGTCTCATGAAGATAGGGTAATGAACCCACAATCAAGTGGTTTTGAGACTGCATGTCTTAGTGTTCATCATCATCATGTTGTGTGTTCAGTTGCAGACCTTAGCGATCGCACAAAGCCGCGAAAAGATCTGAAGAAACCCAGAAGAGCGGGGGTGCACTTTGTTGCTTCGCGGGCGCTCCTCTACGGGTCCCCGCTTTGCTTTTATTCGTTTCGCGCCTCTTACAAATACCCTTTTGAACCCAATTTTTGGAGCAAGTTTCATTTTATATTTAGATCATATTCTTAGCTTAATTGAGAGCTTTTTTCTCTACATTTAGGGTTAGTTTTAGGAGTAGATTTTAGAGAGAGAAAGTGACGAATTTAAATGGTGATTGAGAGATTGAATATTCAATGGTGACAGTTGTGTTGAAGATCTTTTCTATTATTAATGAGCATTTCTAAACTCTATCTCATTTATTGCTTTGTTTAATATTTATGTATGTTTGATTTGATTTTGATGTTTGATCTTTGATTTGTGTAATTGTTCTTCATAGGTTGTTAATTCTTGTTTTCTTTAGTTGTTTGTGAACAGATGATGACGTTTGAGTAGTTATTTGCTAGGGATTGGGTGAAACTTGTATAATTGATTGATTGTGCTTAATTTAGGGATTGTGTTGATTAGTTGTTGAGATTAAACTAATTAATGGAAGTTTGCATGTGTGTAATTTGATTAGGCCTTCAGAATTTGCTAGATTGCATTTTAGTTTCTAATGACACCGACCATTGAATTGGGAATTGCAATTGTCGATTGCGCTTGATAAGTGATGCTCCTAGTTAGAGTCTCTCATAGTTGGCGCTAGTTTGACCACTAGGAGATAGCTTGTTGACCCTTTTGTTGAGCTCGCCATTAGTCTTTGCAACCATTGATTTTCATATTGTTCTCGAGTTGCTACAATTGTCATGATTACTTGTTGATCCCCGTTGCTAGTGTTTTATTTGTTTGGTTCTTCATTTTGTTGTTAGTGTTTACCTTAAATCCTATGACTTCGACCTAGCTTTAGCGCATAATTGAGAGCGCTACACCATTACCGTTCCTTTGGGTTCGAATCTTGACTTGCCTCTGTACTAGTATTTAGGTTTGATAATTGTTTATAAATTATTTTTGACCGAGGGAGAATTAGTTTCAACTACCTTGTTCCACCCCTTGTTAGAATGCTAGTTCAGAAGAATAATGGAGGATGGTAGGAACAAAAAAAAAGAAGTAATGGTATTAAATATCATGTGTTCTTATCTCTAAAACTAATTCATATCATGCTCTGATGGAAGGTGTTGTAGGTGTGACAATGAACCAAAGTGTCCCTAATGGGGGTGAGGGTAATCCCCCTCCAGTTCCATGATTCTTCTTAGTTGGAATGTCAAGGGTCTAAATGCCTATAACACGGTAGCTGATGTTAAAAGGCTACTTAAGAAACATTCAGTTGATGTGGTTGTCATTTTAAAGACTAAAATTAAATTGAAAAATAAGATAAAACGCAAAAAAATCTGGGGTTCAATTGGTGCTTGTTGGATAATTACAGTTGCTCTCAGAAAGGCAAGATTTGGATTGGGTGGAATCAATATATCATTTCTTTAGTGCCTCTAATTGTTCATGAACAATTCATTCATTGTTATATTTCTCACACGAATCTATCTGACCAATTTTTTTTCACTTTTGTTTATGGTTTACATTCAATTGATGATAGGAATTAGTTGTGGAATGGGATTAAAGGTATTACTATGCTGCAGGCCCCTTGGATTTGTGCTGGTGATTTTAATACTGTTCTGCACACTAATGACAGACTAAATGGGAATCCTATTTCTGACTATGAGGTTAGAGACTTTTAAGGATTAATTGATGATATGGAGTTTACTGAAATAAAGATTAAAGGGGTGTTTTATTCTTGGAAAAATAAAGCTACTTCTGGCCTTATTACTCACACTAGAATTAACAAGGGCTTGGTCAGGCTTGGTTAGATAATTAGAGTCATGTTGAGGCTAATTATCTCTCTCTTGCTATGTCTGTTCACATCCCTTTGCTTTTTGAGCTTTGTCCTACTCCTCCTGCTAGCTGTAGACCTTTAAGATTTCTTAATTGTCTTGCTTAGCATCAGATGTTCCTTGAATATGTTGTTAATGCTTGTAGTTGTTATACTTATGAAAATCCCATGCAAAAGGTTTGGTATAAATTGAAAAAGGTTAAACATTCTCTAAAGCCCATCATTTGCGGCAGTTTGGAAATGTTGCTGAGAAGATTGAGATTGCTGAATTAGAGCTGGGGCAAAGTTAACTTAGGTTAGCTGGGAATATTGATGATAGTGGTTTGCTGGCTTTAGAGGCTGAGACTATTCAAAAGGTGAAACAATGGAATTCTTTCGAGGAGAGCATCTATAGGCAAATATTAAGAATTAAATGGGTGAAGCTTAGGGACAGTAACAATCACTATTTCTTTTCTCCTTTGAAATAAAGGCAAGCTAGGAATAAAATTGACTCTATCTACTCTAATAATTCAGATCATTTGAAAGATCCAAATCTGGTTGTAAATGAGATCTATATTTTTTACAAGACTTTCTTGGGGTCTGCTAGTTCTGCTCTCCCTGCACCTGATTTGGTCACTCTGAGAAATGGGAAACAACTGTCTGTTCATTTTAGGAACTTTCTTATTACTCATAATTCTTATGATGAGATTTACTTAGCTTTATTGATGACATTAAGGCTCATGGTATAGATGGGATTAACTCTTGCTTCTTCAAGAGAGCCTGGGCTGAAATTAAGCATGATGTTTATGCTGGGTGTTGGATTTATTTGATACTGGCAATATGCAGAGTTAATGGAATTGTACAACAATTACTTTGGTTCCTAAATTCCTAACCCATCCTTTGTGAAAGAATACAGACCCATTGTCTGCTGCATAGTTATTTTCAAGCTCATTTCCAAGGTGAAAACTACTAGGCTAGCTCAAGTTATTAGTGTAGTTGTTAATGGTTCTCAGGCTTGTTTCATAACAGGAAATCATATAGGAGATAACATTTTTCTTGTAACTGAGCAAATTAAAGCTTATTCTCATCACCATATAACTCCTAGATGTATGGTGAAGGTAGATTTGAAAAATGCTTATGACTCTATTGAGTTGAGCTTTCTTAAGACTGTTCTTGATGAGTTGGGGTTTCCTGATAAGTTCACAGGGTGGATTATTAGGTGTATCACCTCAGTTTCATTCTCTATTTTGATCCCATGTCACCTTTCTTGTTTGCTATTGGGATGGAATACTTGTACATGTGTCTTCATGAGCTTTCTCTTGATTCTAACTTCAATTTTCATCCCATATGTGAGAGACTGTCTCTTACTCATTTGATGTTTACTGATGATTTACTTATGTTTGCTAGAGCTGACCTTGCTTCTGTCAAGTTGCTCTTTCAAGCCTTTAGTAAGTTCTATGTTGCTTCAGGCTTATCTGCAAATCTTGATAAGAGTGAGGTCTATTTTAAAGGATTTCTGGTACTGATCAGCAGAATTTACCTCGGTCAATTGGTGTTGGGCAAGGTAGTATCCCATTTTAGTACCTTGGTGTCCTTCTCTCCTCTAAAAATCTCACAATTTCTCAGTGTAATTCCTTGATGGAGAAGTGTAGACACTTAAAAATGTCTCCCCAAAACCAAACCCGATGATGAACAACCTTTCACCGCCACTATTAGTCGAGTTGAGTATTTAATCTTTGGAGTGCTTAAATCCATATTCAAATCCATAATTTCATTTCATAAACTAACCCAATTCCCAGCCCATTTCCAAAAAATAACTTATTTTCCTCTTTTCGTGCCTTTAAACCCAAAATAATTCATTTCGTGTCCTTTAAAATCATTCATTTCGTGTCGTTTTTATAAAAACGTTTAATCCACTTTATTTTGGTCCATAATCTGGGTCCAATGATTAAATAGTTTGATGGGGATTTAAAAGAGCTTTCCAATGATATATTATAAGCCCAAATCCGAGTTATAACGAATAAGGTATGGCCAAAATATTAAACTGAGCCCAAACAGAACCTAAGCCCACCTTACCTACGACCCAATGATCATGTGGAGGGTCCAAATGATTTAATCCAATTCTTAAACTAATTAGGATTAACTAGAAGCTTCTACAAGTTTCTAAAATATCTTAATTATCCTTTTTTAAAAGATAACGTTAAAGAGTTTGAAATTGAATAAAACTTTTCTTTTTGAAAATCCTATTTCTAACCGAATTGAAAGACGTTCAAAGATAGACAGATATTAGTTTTGTAACTCATATTTTTTATCCAAATTTTATACAGTTGGATAGCCCTTGAAATTATCTGTCCAATGATATATTATAATATCAATTCCGAGCTATAACGGAAAAGATATGAATAAAATGTCAAACTCAATCTAAAACTGACACCGTCTCACTATTTCGGACATATCTTTTTTTCTACACAATATTTTAATCTGATTCTAATTGGGTTAAAATGTAGACTTCAAGAGCTTTCCAACCATACATTATTCATCTTATTCCGATTTCTAGATCAAAAGATATGATAAAAACAATAACCGCAAAAACTGCTGTCTATCGAGTTTTATTCCGATTTAATTCGGATCTTATCTTGTTTTTTCGACCTCTCTTTTTTCTCTATAAATAGAGGTCATATCACCCCTTTTGCCATCATAAACAAGCTTTATCATCAAATCATTCTCTTCTCCCTCTTTATCCTAAATACTAGCCTCCCTATTATATAATTTCTTCCTTAAGCACTCCAAGGAGTCCATATAATACCTGAAGTTCTATACTTTAACCAAGGCGTGAAAGGTATAAATAACTGAGGGTTTGGACCAAATCAAATCTACATTTATTTAATTTAATTATTTCTATTTAATTCATATTTTTATTAAAGTTACTAACAGTTTATTCACAATGTAGCAATTCAAGGAAACGCAGAAAGTGAGTAATTAATCACTTGATTACTCTTATATTTATTCTTGTTGCTATTATCATGATTAGGATTATTTATTATATGATTTGACTAACACTATTATTGTTAATTTGCTTCCAATATTAATGTTTATTCTATTATTTTTATGGTCACTACATTGCATGTTTAAAGGGAATATGTAATTGAAAACCACGCCTAATAAGATAATTTGGACAACCGGTTTAGGTTCCTTTTTAATCTTGTTGTTAAATCAAGTGATCACAAATATTATAGAATTATGTGTTGCATTAATATTCAACCAATTTAGCTTAATAATAGTTTGGAGCAAATTGAATATTTTGTCTGTATGCTTTTGATATCGCAGGAATCATTTTTCACTATAAGAATCGAGTAGAGGCCAATACGGCCGAATGTGACTCCATGACTCACTTCGTACCATCATCCCCGATCCTCCTTTCGTGGATTCGAACCGTATGGAGTTAGTAATCTCATGGATTATGAATGGGGTGTAACCTTCACGGGTTAATCGTTGTTGCCTATCGTTGTCCCTTTATTGTGGTTGCCTTTTATGATTCGTGAATAGTTTACAAGTTCCTTGAAAACTTGTTGGCGGCTCCCTACTTTCCTTGTCCCTAATCGTGTCCCCTACTGTATATGTCTGTAGGCATCGCTCGAAGTGCGCCTACGTTAAAAGCATGTTGTGAATATGCTTGACACTCATAGTAAGTGGGAATTGACATATACGATTAGGGACAAAAAAGTAGGGAGCTGCCAACAAGTTTTTAAGGAACTGTAAACCGTTCACGGATCATAAAAAGGCAACCACGATAAGGGACAACGATAGGCAACAACGATTGACCCGTGAAGGTTACACCCCATTCATAATCCATGAGATTACTAACTCCATATGGTATAGAACCACGAAAGGAGGATCGGGGATGATGGTACGAAGTGAGTCATGGAGTCACATTCGCCCGTATGTGCCTCTACTCGATTCTTATAGTGAAAAGCATTCATGTGATCTCAAAGGCATACAAACAATAATTCAATTCGCTCCAAAATATTATTTAACTAAATTGGTTTAATATTAATGCACACATAATTCTAAAATATTGTGATCACTTCAATTAATAATAAGATTAAAAAGGATCCTAAACTGGTTGTCCAAATTATCTTATTAGGCGTGATTTTCAATTACATATTCCCTTTAGCATGCAATATGGTGATCAAAATAAATATAATAAAACAAACATTAATATTAAAACCAATTTAATCACAATTCCAACAACATAAAATCCTTAGAAAAATAATAATAATAAAAGGAGCATGACTCTTACTTTGAATCTGTTTGTTTGCAACTACAAAATAATAAACGAGTTAGTAACTTCAAGAAAATAATAAAATAATAACTAAATTAAATTAAATGAAATAAAGTTGATTTTGGGGCCAAACCCTCAAACAGTTCTACCTATCACGCCTTGGCTTAAGGACAGAACCTCCAGTAAAATATGGACTCCTTTGAGTGCTTGAAGAAGGAATTTTGAAGTTAAAAGGGCAGGCTAGTGTTTAGGCTAATATCATAGAAGAGAGAAAATAAAAATAATAAAATTCTCGGTGCCCCGTTCTTCCGAAATGAGGGGTTATTTATAGGGAAAATGTGCTGAGGGAGCACACGGAACCCTAAAATGATAAAAACCCTAAAAAATTATCCCGTGAGAGGGTCAGACTGTACCGTGACACGGTCAGACTGTACCGTCAAACAGTACACTTTCCCGTGACACGGTACAGTTTTGGAGTGACGCGGGAAATTTTCCGAAAACGGGATGAAAAACGCGTTAAGGGTTTACACGGAAAGGACACGGAACGTCCCGTGTCACGGCAGACCTCCCGTGTCACGGGAAGTCCCACCGTCAGACGGGAAAGATTCCCGTGACACGGTGGCAGTCTGCCGTGGCGCGGGAACTTCCAGTCCATTTTTCCGTCTAAATTCATTTTTAACCCTAATTTCTTTCGGTTTTTTAAGTGCCGATTGATAATTTCGGGCTTTTTTTCTGACTTTTATTATTCGGGCTAAAATAAGATAATAAACAATAAAATAATAAAAAAAAAAAAGGTTTGGACTTAAAATAAGTTGGGATGAAATAAAAACTATGCTTTTACCAAACATCAAGACTAATCCATGGACTGTTCAAAAGTATGAATTTAATAAAATACGATGTTTTAAGCACTCTCGGGATTAAATACTAAACCCGACCAATAGTGGCGGTGAAAGGTTATTTATCATCGGGTTTGGTTTTGGGGAGACATTTTTAGGTGTCTATAGAAGCCCCCACTTTGACTAAGTTTGTAGAAATGTTAGTTTCAAAAACGATAGTCAAAGTAGCCGATAGGTACGGAGAATGATTTAAGACGTTCTGCGATCCTAAATCACTCTGCATACGCCGATACCTGCAGAAAAATGTTAATTCCACAGATAAAAGAGTAACGGGATAGAATACATATCTGGTACTAGTGTATCGGTGACAAACGAATTTGGCATCTTCCTAATCTTAAAGGAATCCACCGAGTGACATTTGTTGAAATGCTTTCCATGCTTGAGGAAAGCCGACTGAAGAGTTTGGTCGTTTTCTAAGCCTGAAGAAAGCTACCGGATAATACTTTCCATGCCTGAGGAAAGTCGACAAATGAATTTGGTGTCTTTCTATGCCTGAAGAAATCCACCGATAATGTCTTCCATGACTGAGGAAAGCCGACAAAGGAATTTTGTGGTTTTCTATACTTAAAGAAAATCCACCGATAACGCTTTCCATGTCTGAGGAAAGCCGACTTGGCGGTTTTCTATACTTGAAGAAAAATTCACCGATAATGCTTTCCATGCCTGAGGAGAGCCGACGATTGCTGAAATTGGTAAGTGTATGATGGTTCGATTATCCCCGAACGTGGGCCGTAGATGATTCACAATTTCAAGCCGATTATCCGACCATATTAAATGCTTAAAATGCCGAAAAAAAGACATTGATACTTACTAGGGGTAAAATGGTAATTTTAATCCCCCTTAAATATCAGTTAGAATTTTCCGCGTAATTCTAGCGAAAAAATAATCGCCCAATAAGCTCGGAAAATCAGTCAAACTAGTCAAAAACGCCAGGAATATTCGTTGATAGTGTGCAGGATTGTCGCGCCACGTCACAGGATCGCCGTGACACGGGAATAACTCCCGTCAGACGGGACAGAATCCCGTGTCACGGGAACTTATTTCCCCCCCTTTTTTTTATTTTGCTGTTTGAATTGGTAAACGCGCCACGTCAAATTGTGCCGTTACACAATAATGGTAACCGTGGCACGGTTAATGGGGTCCGTTGCAACGGTTATTTTTTTCTTTCAATTCACATTTTGCTTCACCATTTCCATTTCATTGTTCATCTGATTTTCACTCCAAAAACCTAAAAAATTTCTTGGGTTGCCATGCCTCGTCAAGTTCTCACCGGGGACCGGTTTTGTTTCCTATCGGTCGGAGTTCACCACCGTGTCACGGCGGTTTTCCTTTTCTCTTTCCTTTTTATTTTTATTTTTCTGCGACCCGCAGCTGCTATCATTTCGCGTTGCCTACTGCTGTTGCTGTTGTTCGAAGTCGCTAAAAGAGTCACCGGAGCTGCCGTCTTAGTCGCCGGAGCTCCGTCGCTTGTGAAGCTCACCGTGACACGGGAGAGCTTTGCCGTGTCACGGAGTTTGTTGACCGTGTCGCGGCGGTCCTGCTGGTGGCCGGAAGTTTTTCGAGCTTTTGGAGTTCGAATTTTCACCGATTTGCTGTAATTTCTTGCTATTTTCCTCATTTTCGACCCTCTACAAACATTCATGTAAGTTGCCTTTGATTTTTGTCTTGAATTTGCTTCACATAAGTAATTACATGGAAAAACCCTTAAAAATTAATTTGAAGATTTTTAATTTTGAGGTTTTATGTTGAAATTGTTGCCATGAATTTTACTTGTATATGTATGTATATGTGTTTGTGAGAAATTTGAGACAAAAATTGCATGATTTGATGGAGAATTGAGCAAATCACCATTTTTGGGTGCTACTTTGTGAAATAATGTTCATGTTACTCCTTTGCTCTTGAAATGGTGAAAAAAATGGTGGTGAATCTTGTGAAATGATGTGTTGATTCATATTTTGCGTATGTACTATATTGTCATGGAAAACATAGTATCATGCGGCTAGGAGAACTGTAGTATTAGTTTTTCATGGAGAAACTAAATACCATAATTTTGCCAATTTTTAGCCTTGAGGTAAAAATTAAGCATATAATTTCAAAAAAAATTAAATAACTTAGGAAATGATGCTAAGTATTTTTATTTTTGCAACTTGAATTAAATGTTTAGGAAATGATGCTAAACATTTAGATTTTGATAATAGCATGCCTAGACGACGAAATTGCGATCTTTCTACCCACGGCCTGCGTCGGGCTTTTCGGGAGGACACTCCCACTGTCCCTGAGGGCATGGACGACGACGTCTTAGAGTCCGAGCCTCGGACTTCTACGAGTAGGGGTAGGTGGGTTCCACCTCCGTGGACTCCGGACCAGTTGGTTTTCTGCCGTTAAAACCACGTCTCTCATCGCGCACTCTCCGGCATAGTCGATGGCACGCTTCGCCAACATGGTTCCGGAGCCGGCGATTTGATCCCTCGACTTCACCAGGTCATTACGAGGGATCCTGCTACGAGCGCCTTATGGGAATCGGCTGGCTTGGTAGATTTCTACGCGGCCGTTCTAGTGTTTCGCAGCCCCCGGGGTTGCGGCGCGACAGTCGTTTGCGCATTGTTGGAGTATTTATGGGATACTACCAACACCTTTCATTTTGCTTGGGGGGAGATGACGGTGACCCCTCTAGACTTCAGCATGATCAGCGGGCTGCGCTTCACCGACCGGGCGTAGGTTAGATGTCCGATATATCTTGGGGATCGGCCGAGGTAGCTGATTTGTTGGGTCCGATTGTTCAGCACATAAGAACCCTACCAGTGTCTCGAGGTGGTCCTAGGAGTGGACGATCGGAGCTGGCTTTAGTTCTAGCTCGCGGCTTCGAGATGGAGGATTCGACGGCTGAGCAGCGGGTGCGGATCTTCATCTTGATCCTGATCTCTATGACCCTCTTTCCCGACAGGAGTTCGCGCGTGCTCCTTTGCTACCTCCCCTCTTTGGCCAGGATCCCCGAGATAGGATCCTATAGCTGGGCCAGTCTTGGGTACGCGGATCTTCTTTTGTCTCTACGTCATGGCTACCAGCAGCTGAACGACGAGTCCCTTATCACCGTTTATGGCCTGTGAAGAGTCGTAGAGGTGATGATCTTTTACCTTTTTGCTTCACTTTAGCTTGTTCGACTCATGTGCTAAATATTATTTTTATCGCAGCTATGGTTCTACGAGTACTTCCCAGGCTTGGCTCCTCGCCGACGTCCTGGAGTGGTCTATGATTTCCTTTTGGGGGCTAGCTGGCATGACCGAGGAGAGTCGCGGGTGGAGTCTGTTCCGGCACTTCGTGGGCTACTACGCCGAGGCACCTCTTCCGTTGGCGTAAGGATTAATTTTGTTGTTTTCTTTCCTTCTGATGTTGTTTCCGTTGTTTCACGCCTAACCTTTTTTTATGGTTTCCAGGTTTTCATCGATGTCTAGTATCGTCCTTGGGCTGGGATGACTGATCTACCTAAGGCCCTGCGTCTTTCAGCGTACCGTACCATTTTGGTTGGTACCGGACGCTTTGTCTGGTATTTGGGGGAGCGAGTCGTTCGTCAGCATAGCGGCGATCGCTTTGTGGTGCCCTCATCCCCACAAGAGTCGATGCTGGAGTCCCGCTTGATCAGAGAGCTGATCAACAGGGGAGAGCGCTATACTCTTCCATGGCAGGAGCTGGTCCACATGGAGAGTGACTATGCGCGGGACTTGCTTCCCTCTCTAGCTCCTCCACCCTGTCTTTCTGAGGTATGATTTCTTTTGAGAATCTTCTTTACTAGTCTCAGTTTTTAAATAGTCGAATAACTTGATTATTCGATCATATTTTCAAACGACCATCCGCCCTGTGGGGAGGATTGAGATTCCTCCTCAGTATGTCCGCTATCCAGGGCCGATTGGTATCACGGAGGACCATATTGTTGACAAGCCGGAGGGTTATAGACAGGCGCAGGAGTCTCTGCCCGAGGTCTTTGAGCCGATGAGTTTTCTTCGACGCTTTATCTATCCTTTTAATACTCCTTCTTACTGACTTTTCTTTGTTTTATCCTCAGCCTAACTGCCCGGAGATGATGGGATTCATGAAGCTGGTGGACGCCCTGAAGTATTGCATCATCAAGCTTCGGCGTGGTGCGAGTTGTCGGAGCTCTAGCGACGTTCATGAGGTATCACTTATTTTTTTTTCATTTCTACCATTTGTTTTATTTTGCATTGTTGACACCTTTTGATTTTGTATCTTTCAGGAGCGACGGAGGTCCCGCTCGCGCTCGAGGCCTAGAGGCTCGGAAGAGGAGGAGCTTGATCGCGGTAGACGATCTCTTGAGGCTCACCGACGTTCTCATTTTCAGCGAGAGCCTCAAACTACTCAGCCATTTCAGGAGGCTCAGTGGTAGCAGGGTCAGTCTTCCCAGCGCTTTCCGGGCAAGAGTCAAGGGCAGCGACAATCGTTTTCACAGCCTCCACAGCCTAAGTTTGGGTCTGTTCTGACTCCTTTGGATCCTGGTTCATTTTCAGCTCCATTATCCGGGATTCCTCCACCGCTGTCGGGCTTGTTCTCGGTTCCGATGTATGGGACGATGCCTTCACCGACGATTCCAGTGTCTCTGGGCCAGTCTACTCCGTTTTTCGGTTGGACGGGTCCTGCCCTGAGCCTGGCTACTGCTGGGGCTACGGGGACTAGTAGGGACGCTACTCCCTGTACTCGGATGGTCGAGGGACTCTTCGGTTTGCTTTTCCCATATGCACAAGATGGACCACCTGCATAGGGTGGAGATGAGACTGATTCTGGCTCTAGAGACTTTTGACCGAGGGTTTTTGTTTGTACATACTATGATGACACTTGACATATTTATGTATTATGACTCTTTGCACATTATTTACGGTTTATATATTTATTATTTTGTGTTAGTGTGTGTTTGAGACTCCTTGTGTGTGATTGTGTATTTATTAATGGTATGACGAAAAAACATAAGTGGAGTAATGGAGGGTACCGACCTTCCCCAAAAGAAATAAAATAAAAAGACAAGAAAAACAAAATTAGTTTCCCTAAAAGAAAAGAAATAAAAATAAAATGATAAAGAAATAAAATTACCTTCCCCAAAAATAAAATGATTAAGAGATAAAATAAATGAAATTACCTTCCCCAAAATAAAAATAAAGAAAAGACAAAATATAAATAATGTGATAAAGAAATAAAATCTTAAAATAAATAAAATAAAGATAAAAATAAAAATATAAAAGGTGAGAATTTTATTGGAAATAAAACTCTCAGAAAAAACTGAAAAATAAACGGTGAAGATAAAATATTATAAAAAATCCGGATAGCTACGGGAAAAGATGAAAAAAAAAGAAAACACGTGAAGTGCCATGACACGGCACTGTACACCGTGTCACGGCAAAACCTGTCGTGTCACGGCAAAAGTTCCCGTGACACGGTGGAATTTCCTGTGTCTAGAGACGCGTATTAGTCAGCGGTTTGTTTTACGCGTATGAAAAGATAAATTCTGGGCAGTTTCGAGCGCTTTTGCTATAAAATAAGACCAGATTATTCATGATATGCATAATTATGAAACACAAAATAATTTAGAATTTCATATTTCAATAATCATGTCTCAGAATTTTGATAATACGTTGCGCGACTGGTCTTATTCTTTGACCATTGCTGAAAAAAGAGAGTTAAAATTATTTCATGTCAGGGTTTTGCTAGCCCTGCGACAGGTAGCTATTGAACATGATTTTCTTAGGGCAGCATTAGATTATTGGAGTCCAGAAACACACTGTTTCAAATTTGATTATGATGAAATCTGTCCTCTACCGGAGGAATTTGGGGCAATCTTTGGATTTCCTGTTAGAAATCTTATTGCCATGCCTACCCTATGTGAATATTATTACCAAGATTTTGAACGCCATCTGAATCTAACAGATCCAGATTTAAATAGAATTGTTTGTGGTAATGAAGTAGACTTACTTGCTAATTTATATTTTAATCGCCCTATCACTGAGTCTTATCATGTATATCGTAGAAGGGAATATATTTTTTGCATGTTTAGCAAGCTACTATTTGCAAACGATAGGGTAGGACATGCTTGTCCAGCGTATGTGCTTGAGCATGTTGAATCCGGAAGATCTCCTATGCCAACGTGCCTTGGAGAAACATTTCGTGGTCTTGACGAGGCAAAAGCTGACCGGAAAGCCATCAGGAAGGGCTCTCTGGTACTACTGCAGGTAAAAACACGCTCCGAATAGCCCCCGTGACACAAAACAGGCACCGTGTCACGGTGGGTGTCTATCGTGACACGGTTAAAACTGCCGTGTCACGGGAATCTGCAAATTTTTTTTTTTTTTTTACTATTTTTTTTTCTTTTTTTTGCAGATTTGGTTGATGAAGCGTTTGGAATTATTTGAAGCCCCCGACGATATTGAAAAATATGGCCCTAATGACCTAGTCCGTAGGAAAAAGAATTACTCTGCGAACATGTCGTATGAAGATTGGAAAAACTTCTTTGCAAAGAGGGAATTTTCCATTCGTAGGGTGGTGCCTTGGTGGAGGCTTACTAGGATGGTTGGCACGAATGAAACTCCATATTGCCGTGTTCCAAGTATCTCCAAACTGACCTTTTGATGTCCTTCTCGACTGATGTGGCAGTATGGACTTGAACAAGTAATCCCACGCTATAATGATGAGTGTCATTTATGGCACTCATAGGGTAGTCTTTTAGGGTTATTTCTTTCCCTTTTTCATGCTTTCTTCTCTTATTTTTGGTCCTTTTTCCTTAGGTTTCTTTTTCTCCTCTTTTCTTTTGGTTCTCGTGTTTTCCTCGTGTTTTCCTTTTATTTGGCTCTTTTTCCTTTTATTTCCTTTCTTTGTTTGCTTGTGTAGGTATTTGGAGAATCACCTTTGCAAAGGAATCGAGTTGGGGCCTTAATGATCAAGTAAGGAAGAAGCATTTGGCTAGAGAGGGCTTAGAGAGGCCTTGGAGAGGTCTCTAAGGTATTTCCATCAGGCCGCGGGCGCGGGTAAGTGGAGCCGCGGGCGCGGGCTTAAGAAGAGCAAATTGCAAGATTTTGGCAGGATCTTCCCGCGGTTGCCCCGCGGGCTCTTCGCGGGCGCGGGAAATCTGGAGAGGGCGCTCCTTCTCAGAGAGACCGCGACCCCCTAATTGAGTTTTGGGAGCAAGGGATTGGCCGCGGGCGCGGGTCTATCTTGGCGCGGGCGCGGGTGCTGCCAAGAAAGCCCGCGGAGGGTTCCGCACCCATTTCTCCGCGGCCGCGGATTCATCTAGAGAGACTGCAGGATTTGCCGGTTTCTTCTTTACCTATAAATAGAATTGTAATTCCTTTTCAAAGGAGACTTTTTGATAATTTTTCATTAGCTTAGTTTTAGAGAGAGAATTTAGAGAGAAGTTATTGGTTTTGGATTTGTAACTCAACATTTGATCAATCAAGTTTGAATTTCTTCATTTTCAATCATCAATATTAGTGAGAATCTTTTCCTTCTTTCATCTTTTACTTACTTGTTATTTGATTTTATTTTGCTTGTTGCTTGTTCTTCTTTTGATTTGAATTTGATATTGTTGAATATTTTGATTTCTCTTAGATTTTGATATAGAATGAAGATTATTGCAATTTCTAGTTATTTGTTCTTAAATTTCACCATGATTAGTGAGTAGATTAGTTGCTAGGGAAAGGGGGAAGCATGTTTGATTAATGAAATTGCTAGTTGATGCTCTTTGATTGATTGATTTGTTGAAATTAAATTGGTTGACATAGTTTTGCATGTGATTGATTGGACTAGGAGTGATCAACCTATAAGATTAATCTAGATTACATTGCAACTCTTAATGACATGAACAATTGAATTGAAAGTTGCTCTAATTGATTGGGTTTGCTTGTGATTCTTCTTGATTTGCCTTTCATAGTGACACCTAGATTGGCCTATAAGAGATAGCATTTGAACTTTCTTGATTGCTACTATTGTTTGTCCATTGCAATACTTGTATTAATTGATTGAGCTCTAAACTAGCATTATCATTGAACTTGCATGTGGAACCCATATCCCTAGTGTCTAGACCTTTGTTTTACTTGATTAGACTCGTTTTAGTTTACCATAGCGCCAACCATAATCTCAACTCCATCTTCGAGGTAGCTTGACTTAGACTCTAGTTTTCATCATTGCATTCCCTAGGGATCGACCCTTAATTTGCCCTATATTCATATAAGGTTAGTTAGGTGTTTACAAATTTTGTTTGACTTGGGGGAAGGGTAGATAACGACATACATTTTCCTCTTGTCATATAACGATAGTCCTCGTGAAGTATCGTTGCATGAGAGTAACGTTCACAAGTACGAGGCTTATTGGATAGGAAGACCTTTGTGGACCATTTCTGCAAGTGACCAATCTCCTCCTCCTTTATCTAGTGCATACAAGGCATGGTTGAACCCTAGAAGTAAGAGGGAACGATTCGGATCACGCAAGTCTGATGTGAAGAGTCGCCTTGGAAATAACAAAGCTCCTCCTAAAGATCGTCTAGGTCCGAGAACACAAGGAATTGAATTTAAGACTCCTATGATGCCAAGAAAGAAGAACTATGTGAAAGGGAAGGGTAAAGAAAAAATGGTGTATAGGGAGAAATAACCGAAAAAGTTCAAGAGAGGTGAAAGGGGTGAAAGTTCGACTAGGGGTGTGACGGTTCGGGCTACAAAAGACACATTAATGGTGAAGGCTGACCTAATTGAGTAAGAGAAGGATGTTCCTAAAGAGAAGAGAGATTAGATCAATAGTGCTTTGCTTTTTCTGATTTATAATTATTATTTAAAATACGGCATATGATGCCAATACTTGTAGTCGCATTTATTTTAATAATAGCACCTTTATTTCAGCCTTAAAAATAAAAATTACAATGACTTTTATTTATTATTTATTTTTCCGAGTCAAGGAGTCGGACGCAATGGAAGAATGAAAATAAAAACTCGAACAATTAATTCGCAATGAATGCGCCAATATTCCAAAAATAAAACGGAAAAACTTAAATTCCACCGTGTCACAGTACAAATTCCCGCGTCACGGCAATATTATTAATTTTTTTTTTTGCTGACAGAGGGTGACGTGGCACGGGAACTTCTCCCGTCTGACGGGATAAATTCCCGTGTCATGGGAGTTCCTCTTTCCTTTTTTTTTTGTTCAGGCCTACCGTCTCACGGTGAACAGTATCGTGACACGGTAGGCAATTCCCCCTTTTTTTTTTTTTTTTTTTTTGGCCGTGACGCATTGCTGAACCGACGCGTGTATTTGATCAACAGAGGGCGGATTTTTTATTTTAAAGTGGTCTGGCCCCCTTGAGGGGTTGCTTACGTATCCTAAAAAGGAATCAGGCCAAACGTAGCTCTATTGGGTCATGAACCCATGCAACTAGGCATAGAATGTCTTGAGTTTATCCAACTAGGTTAAATTATGGAAGTCGTTACCATCCATGTCTACCAATTGTGCCGCTCCGCCAGACAGGATGATTTTAACAATGTACGGGCCTGACCAGTTTGGTCTGAATTTTCCTCTTGGATCTAACACATTTTTACGAAGTGCCTTAAGCACTAGGTCACCCTCTTTGATATTTCTGGCCTTGACTTTTTTATTAAAATGTCGTGCCATACGCTGTTGGTACGTTTGGACATGATGCAAAGCTGCCAAGCGTTTTTCATCAAGCAAGACCAGTTCGTCGTATCTTGCTCTAATCCAGCCGACTTCATCTAGTTGGCTTTCCAATGCGATTCGAAGAGAAGGTATTTCGAGCTCGATTGGTTGTATAGCTTCAACTCCATAGACCAAAGAGAAAGGGGTAGCCCCTGTCGATGTACGAACAGAGGTTCGATAACCCCAAAGGGCGAAATGTAGCTTACTTGGCCATTCTTTATAATTTTCTATCATCTTTTCGATGATAGTTTTCACATTTTTGTTGGCCGATTCGACTGCTCCGTTTGTTTGTGGTCTGTAAGGTGATGATCTGTGATGCTTGATATGATATTTATGTAATAATTCTGCGCACTCGGCTTGGAAATGTGTTCCATTATCACTAATCATCTCATGTGGTACCCCATAGCGGCATATGATATTTTTCTCAATAAATTGAGCTACGTGTTTTGCCGTCGGCTTGGCATATGAGGCAGCCTCGACCCATTTGGTGAAGTAGTCGATTGCTACGAGAATGAATTCATGCCCCCCTTGTCCTGGTGGTGTTATTTTTCTAATGATGTCAATGCCCCAAGTGGAGAAAGGCCATGGAGAAGTATACGTGTAGAGAAACGAAGGTGGAACATGCTGTAAGTTTGCGTAGATTTGACACTTCATACATTTCTTAGATATATTCGTCACAGTCTCTCTCCATAGTAGTCCAATAGTAACCTTGTCGTTGAATTTTCTAGACTAACATCTTTGCATTCATGTGAGTTCCACATATACCAGCATGAAGGTTTTCCATGATTTTATGTGCTTCTTTCTTGGCTATACATAAGAGATTCCTTCCCATTGCAGTTCTCTTGTGGAGTTCTCCTCTAATGAGCACATACTGTGAGGCTAGGAGCCTCAAAGCACGGCGTGCCCTTTTATCAGTATTAGGAGGGTATTCTCCTCTTGTCACATAATTAAGGATGTCCGTATACCATGGCTCTTCGTCTTCTTGCTGTGGTTCTTGTTCATCATCAAGTGCATGAACATAAGCTGGTTCATATCTTCTCTCTATGGTCAGTGGCATTCTGCTTGTGTCGGCTGGAATTCGCACCATTGATGCTAATTTAGCTAGTGCGTCGGTGAACCGGTTTTCTTCTCTTGGCAAATACGTATATTCCACTTCATCTAGTTGCTTCGTGAGAGTTTCTAAATGAGCTTGATACGTAGTGAGACTTTAGCTTCTCACTTTCCATCTCTTGGAGATTTGGTTAATGATTAGTGAAGAATCACCGTAGATTTGAGTTTCTGAATTCCCAAGGCGACACCTATTTCTAACCCCAAAATGCATGTTTCATATTCTGCGGCATTGTTGGTGACATCAAAGTCGAGCTTCATGAAAATTGGGATGTGCTCTTCATTGGGTGATACGAGCAAGACTCCTACACCACATCCCTTTAGGTTTGAAGCTCCATCGAAATAGAGCGTCCAGCTATCATCTACGGTCATGAGTAAATCTTCGTCAGGGAAATCGTACTCATCTTCTTCTTTTTCAGCTTCTTCTAGCGAAAAGTCTGCTAAGAAGTCAGAAACTGCAGAACCTTTGATGGCTTTTTGTGGCACAAATCTCAAGTCAAACTGAGCCAGATTGACTATCCACCTTGATAATCTGCCGTTGAGTGTTGCTTTCTCGAACAAGTATTTGAGAGGATCCATCTTGGACACGACATGCACTGTATGAGTGAGCATGTAATGTCTTAGTTTCTGTGCGGCCCATACAAGTGCGAGACACAACATCTCGAGTGGTGTGTATCGCGTCTCATATCCTTGAAGTTTCTTGCTCAAGTAATAGATTGCATCCTCCTTGCTTTCGATCTCTTGTGCTACCATTGCCCCCATCGTTTCTCTTGTGACCGTAAGGTAGAGTCGAAGAGGAAAGTCAGGTGTTGCTGGCGCTAGCACGGGTGGGTTTGCCAAATACTCTTTGATTTTGTCGAAAGCCTTTTGGCAATCATCATCCCATGTGACTGGGACATTCTTCTTAAGCTTCTTGAATATAGGTTCACATATTGCTGTGAGCTTTGATATGAACCTACTTATATACTGCAACCTTCCAATGAAGCCTCGAATCTCCTTCTCATTTTTGGGTGGTGGCATGGCCATGACCGCTTTTACTTTTGAAGGATCTATTTCAATTCCTCAAGAACTGATCACATATCCAAGTAACTTGCCTGACGTGACTCCGAATGCACATTTTGCTGGATTTAATCTCATGTTGTACTTACGGAGTCTTTCAAAAAACTTGCGAAGTGCAACAATATGGCCTGGGCGATCTTAAGACTTGACAATCATATCATCGACATAGACCTCCACCTCTTTGTGCATCATGTCATGTAACAATGCTGTAGCTGCTCTTTGGTAGGTGGCACCCGCGTTTTTCAACCCGAATGGCATTACCGTATATTAATATGTACCCCATTGCGTGATGAATGTGGTTTTCTCCATGTCTTCTTCGGCCATCAATACCTGATTATATCCGGCGTAACCATCCATGAATGAAAGGAGTGCATGGTTTGCTGTATTATCGACAAGAATGTCAATGTGAGGTAGAGGGAACCCATCTTTTGGGCTTGCTTTATTGATATCCCTATAATCAACACACATTCTGACCCTTCCATCCTTCTTTGGAACTAGAACCAAATTTTCTATCCATTCCGGATACTTGGATACTCTGATGATACCTGCGGCCAATTGCTTTCTGATTTCTTCCTTGATTTTGAGAGCCACATCTGGTTTCATTCGGCGTAGATTTTGTTTAACAGGCTTCATACCTGGAATGAGTGGTATCGTATGTTGAGCTATATCCCTGTCAATTCCTGGCATATCTTGGTATGACCAAGCAAATACATCAACAAATTCACTAAGCAAGTGAATTAGCTCTTTGCGTTCATCTTGACTTAGTGTTAATCTAATTTTTACTTCTTTAATAGTCGTATCATTGGAAATGTTAACTGTTTTTGTATCTTCAATAACTGTTGTTTTATTTTCGTGTTCTTCCATTGTTTTTATTATTTCTTTGTCATTTTTATCATTAGCAAAGCAATATTGATCGGGGCTAGGGGAATGGCACGCATCGTAAGTAAAGGTACTCATTTTATTGAATTCACTGGCTAATACATCAAGAGAGGCAAGGTTGGCTGCGACCTCACCAAAATTATTAGGACTAGAAAGAGAGGACTCAACAAGAGACTCAGGGTTGAACTCTATAGCAGAAAGAGGGTCGGCCTAAGACTCTAAGGACTCGTCTACAGACTTAGACTCAGACTCGGACTCGGACCCAGACGAATCAGACTCATCAAACATAGGACCCTCGCCAGCGGTTATTTCCAACTTCTCTCCACTCGGCGTAGTGATCCTCAATGTCTTGCGCCATCCCCTTGAAATGTTGTCAGCTTGGACAATTAACTCGGAGGGGTCAAAATCCTTATTCGCTATGACGGCTTGAACGAGCTCGGAGTTATCATTGCAGACCGGCTTGGATTCATTTTTCTCCATTCCAAAAAGAAGGTTGATTCCCATATCATTAGAGTTCAGGCTAGCTGGCTTCTCGGTTGTGGAGAGCTCTTCATCGATGAAGTCACAATCGAGGAACACCTCGAATCCCGGTTCACGGATCACATTATGGACAAATGTTTCAGGGAATTCATAGCATGGGAAGTCTTCCCCTTCTTTGATGTACTGGCCATTGAGGGTGAACGGATATGGATCCATTGCCATTCCGTCTTCGTGATTCAAGCGTTGTTGCGAGCCTTCATTTTCAATGCAGCTTGTTTCAGATGTTCTTTTATTGGCTTCTTGAGCCCAAGGGTCCTTCCAGGGAAGTGACCTTGCTTCTTTAGAATGGCGTTGATACTGGTGTTTAAATAGGGATCGAAGTCGAGATGGCACTTTTCCTCTTCTTCGATAACAAGAACATCATCTAGTGAAAACCCCCAAAGATCTTCATCTTCTTCGTAACGTTCAACATGGACGATAGGAGTATCAATAACTTGAATGCGCCTAGGAGAAGCATCGATAGTAATCGGAACCCCTCCAACTATGGCTTTCACTTTCTAGTAAAGCGATGACGGAATCGCCTTTAGCTCATGAAGCCAAGGGCGTCCTAACAACAGATTGAAAGAGGCCTTAATGTCCACCACCTGAAATTTGGTGCGACATTCAATGGCCCTAGTAGTTATATTCAATATGATAGTACCCACGGCTTGACGGACAGTATTATCGTAAGCTCGAATTCCTTGGGTGGAGGGAATCAATTTTTCATTCTTTATACCCAACTTCTTTGCAGTACAAAGTGGGCACACATTGATTGTAGAGCCATTATCAACCAGGCTCATGGGAACATTCATCTGCCTACACACTACAATGAGGTGTACGGCCTTATTATGTTGGTCCCCTTCCGGGGGTAGATCCTTATCAGAAAAGGAAATCAGATTGTTAGTACTCGGCAGCTCAGTAGTGAGAAAGTTGACCAGTCCTTGAGGAGTCATGTCATCATCGACTCCTATTTTCACCTGAGCATTCATCACAGCCTTTCGATGCTCGTGAGAAGTGGCCAAAAGCTTCCATACATTCATCTCCACCTTGGTCTTTTGAAGTTGTTTGACCACATCGCTATTCACAAGGTCGATGGGATCAATTATCGGATGTGATTGTGATGGAGGTGGAGGTGGGTTAGGTTGTTGCAACCATCCACTTATGGTGAGAACCTTTACCTCAAAGTCCCCCCAAACATCTTCACTGGTGCCGAGAGATGAACAGGCTATGTCTTTGAGATAGACGTCTTCATCATCACTATCCCAGATCCCACTCACTTCTTCACTACTTGAGATAAATACAACTTCCGGCAGAGGTTCATTCACAGGTTGAATGAGTATTGACAGATCAAAGGAGACTTCATCTCCAATGATAGTCAAAGCATCAGAAAGAGGACCTGTTTGAATGTTAGGCTTCTTTCCCCCTGGAGGGACAGGAAGTTGGTTAGCATCAATCAGGTCTTGGATTGCGCCTTTCAGCCTCCAACACTTCTCAGTGTTATGACCCTTGCCTTGATGATACTTGCAATAAGCATTGGGGTCATAGCTAGCGGTCCTATTCTTAGGTCGAGGTTCTGGAAATGGTTTGATTGGCATAATTAGTCCCTGACCATGCAAACGGTCATAAGCAGCATCATAAGTCATTCCCAAAGGCATATAAACCCTCCTTTGCCTTTGGAATCTTTGAGGAGGAGCATTAAGGGCCAGCACATCATTGATGTTGATATTGTTGGTAGCATTATTGGGCTTAGAAGACGAAGAAGAAGGAGTGTCGTTCTTCTTGTTTTTCCAAGTGTTGTTGTTATTGTTGCTACCAACAGTCTTCATCAGTTCATCTTCGATATTGATTCCAATATCGTATACAGCTTCAAAGGTACTTAGAGGAAGAAACTTCAAGTGTTGCTTGTATTTGTGAGTCAGATTGGCAATGAACAAGCGAACCATTTCCTTCTCCTTGGGAGGATCCACCAGGAGCGCAGTTGTTTCTCTCCACCTGTTTAAGTAAGTGGTGAAGCCTTCATTCTCTTTCTGTTTGAGAATGAAGAGTTCACGTTCAGAAGTCTTGGCCGGGATGTTACACTTGTACCGATTCATAAAGCTTTCAGCAACATCCTCCCAGGTCGTGACATGTTTGGATTCCAAAGAATAGAACCACTGTTGACAGACATGCTTTAAGGAAAGAGGAAACACCGTAGGGAAGAGTGTCACATCTACTCCCTTAAGAGACATAGTTGCAGAAAAAGCCTTCAAATGGAAAAGCAGATTATCAGTAGGCTTGAATTTGGGAATGTCAGAAGTGGAAAACTTCTCAGGAAGCTTCTCTCTTATGGACGAAGAGGTGACAGGCTGTTCCACATAAGTGAACTCTTCAGAAATCTTGCTCATCTGTTCTTTGATCTTGTCCATTGCAGCAGTAGTGACATTGTTTTGATTGTCTTGCTCTACAGTGCTGACTCTAGTGGTAAGTGTCTACATCATGTCAGACAATCTTTCGATTGTCCTGTTGAGGTTCTCAATGTCTTCCTTAGTGGCCATTGGTTGAAAGTAGACTAGAGATGGAACTTGTGGAGATGATTGACGTATGGACTCGAACCGTAACAATCTACCCCTGCTTCTTGTCCAAGTACTATGACACCGAAACAAACACACCTTTAATGACCAAACTTAACCTTAACCTATCCGGATTAAAAAGAAAATTAATTTTTATTAAAAATCTATAATTTTGAAACTCTACTTATTATTTTTTTTTTTGAAAAAAAAAACATGGGAGGATACCATCCGACTTACTTTGAAAAAACACGACACAAAAACGAGACTTCCCTAAAATACGGTCAAAAGGTGGTGCGCGACTTAAGTGTGTGAACATAATGTGAAAGTGATTAAGTGAGGTTATAGACACGTGTTTTGACTGTATAGCTAGAAACGACACAAAACTGGACACATCATTCACGCAAAAATCAAGAAAAAGACTGTGAGGACACTTTCCTGGGCACCGTGTCACCGTCAGACGGCAGGCTGCCCCGTGTCACGGCACTGTTCACCGTGGCACGACAGAAAATGCCATGACACGGTGCGCAGTTCCAGGTCAGTTTTGTGATTTTTCCAGATTTTAATTGATTCTAGGTCCGTACTAATTACTATGTGAGAATAAAAACCCTCGGTCATGGGTTAAACAAAAGAGCAAACACATGAGGGTTAGCACCAAACAACCACATAGCATTTAGGCACAATGATATAAAAAAGTTCGCAACCTAGAGTCAAGATCTATGTTCAACTATTGGTCAAGCTTTGGGTGTTAAAGGGGTACCATGGTTAAGAGTTTGGACGCGTTAGCAAGGCAGCCTCCCTTGAGGGTGTATGCCAACGGGTGGCTCCGCGAATTCGTGATGAAATCGAACTCGACTCCATGGTTTGGGTGGATTTAATAACTCGGATAAACCCTTATTGCCATGAGCGTTTTTGGGTCGATAGAGCTTAAATCCCTCGGGGCTAAGACGCATGTAGAACACATACGTTTTTTCAGAAAAATCGAAAGAAGTCGGCTGTCTGGAAAGGGCTTTTGTTCTATTTGTTGCCCTATCTCCTGCTCTCTTTCTTTCTGTTTGGTAGTTTGAGATTGGGGACAAGCTTAGGTTCTGCTACTAAGGTGAACCCTTGCTAGAAGGTGGCACCTTAGTTCCAGTACCTGATTTGGGGATTAGTTGTCTGGTTCAGGCTTATAGTTTGGGTGTCGCAACTTAGCTCTTTGTAAGTTGTTTTTCTTGTGCTATTTTAATAATAAAATTTTATTTACCAAAAAAAAAAAAAAATCAATTTCATTCAACGAATGTAATTGAATCAAATGAAAGTCAAACACATTCAAACAAATCTTTTTGAATCAAATGACAGTCAAAAATATTCAAACAAAGCATTTTGAATCGAATAAAAGTCAAATGCATTCAACGAAGCTCATTGAAACAAATGAAAGTAAAACACATTCAAACAAAGCTTTTTGAATCAAATGAAATTAAAATACATTAAAAATAATCTTTTTGAATCAAATAAAAGCCAAATGCATTCAACGAAGCTAATTTAATCGAAAGAAAGTCAAACACATTCAAACAAAGCTTTTTGAATAAAATGAAAGCCAAACACATTTAAACAAAGATTTTAAATCAAATGAAAGTCAATCACATTAAAACAAAGCTTTTTAAATTAAATGAAAGTTAAATGCATTCTTTTTTTTGAAAGGTAAGAAAAGTATATTGATAAAAACTGTACAAAGGAATAAAGTACACTCCTGAAAACAGGACCCCCAACAACACAAGCCTTAAACAAAAAGGCAAACAACTACTATGATTTCAAGTTCAGCCTTACCACCTTATAGGAAGGGTTTAAAGCATGAACAAAAAGCAAAACCAGGTCAGAGAAATCCCTTGTACTTTCTAAGAAGGGCTCAGGGAAAACCAGACCTACAAAAACAAAGAAAACTACACCCAAACCCCATACAACCAGGCTAAACAGCAAAAGACAGCAGCAAAGGCAACAAAAGACAGTTAAAAGCAGGATTTGAGGTGCTGCTACCATTTATAATCTTCAACTTTCCATGTGTGATTGATTATCTGCTGACATCTAGTCACCACTTCCCTTTTTACCCCTTTTGAAAGTAAATCCGGCCTTAGAACAACTTTATACCAAAGAGCATGATTCCTAGCCATCCAAATATTGTACACAACTGCAGACAAGCAAGCCTGAGCCACTTTCTGCTGAATACAGTTTTTGCCTCTTTGTTTCTAGTTCTTCTAATTATTAAAAGAAAGCAGAAGGGAATTGCGAATTCCAAACCAGTGAGCAATATCATCAATAATCTTTGCACTATAGCTACAAGCAAAGAACAAGTAATTACTGGTATCAACATCCTCTCCACATAGAAGACAGTCACTAAAGTCACAGACCCCAAACTGAACAAGTTTGTCTCTAGTTCTGAGCCTGTCTAAACCTGAAAGCCAGTTAATAAAGGTATGCTTGGGAATGTTAAAGTGATTCCAAACCCAACCATACCAATTAACTTTTTCCATGTTACCCTAAAGCCACTTATACCCATCTTTGATTCTGTATCTTTTATTTAACCAGTCCTTAGCCTCAAACCCCTGTCTAAGAACATCTTTAACCTTACAAAACAGCTTACCAGCCCAACCAGCATCTTTCTTTGGTTTATGACGAGTGGAAAATGTATGTCGTTATCTACCCCTTTCCCCAAGTTAAACAAAATTTGTAAACACCTAACCAACCTTATATGAATATAAGGCAAGTTAAGGGTCGATCCCTAGGGAATGCAATGATGAAAACTATAGTCTAAGTCAATCTACCTCGAAGATGGAGTTTATATTATGGTTGTAACTATGGTAAAATAAAGCAAGTCTAATCAAGTAAAACAAAGGTCTAAACACTAGGGATATGGGTTCCACATGCAAGTTCAATGATAATGCTAGTTTAGAGCTCAATCAATTAATTAAAGTATTGCAATGGACAAACAATAGTAGCAATCAAGAGAGTTCAAATGCTATCTCGTATAGGCCAATCTAGGTGTCACTATGAAAGGCAAATCAAGAAGAATCACAAGCAAACCCAATCAATTAGAGCAACTTTCAATTCGATTGTTCATGTCATTAAGAGTTGCAATGCAATCTAGATTAATCTTATAGGTCACTACTACAAAAAGCGTGTTTTTTGGATGCTTTTTAGGCTTTTTTTCGACGCTAAAAAGCGTTAAAAAATTATTTCTCGACGCTGCAAAAAAGCGTCGCAAATCCGTGAGTCGAAAATTTTTCAGGGACACAAAAAAGCGTCGAGATTCTCGACGCTTTTTAGTGTCCAAACTAATATACGAAGCGTCGAAAATTACGTATTTCGCGCATTATCCCAAATGTATGTAGTTTTTTAGCGACACTTTTTCCTGTCCACATAATCAAATTTAGCGACGCTTTTTGTTGTCTTGCGTTTATTCATGTCAGCCTATGGTATGGCGGGAAAGTCTTTAGAATTTTAAAATGTGCAATTATGTAGACATTAAAAAGCGTCTAGATTTATTTTTTAACTTTTTTTTTTCTTTAATCAAATTATTTTCATCATACATACATTATAATTATTTAAATTTATCATAAATTAAATTAATAGCATTAAAATAAAAATAAACAAATATTCTATATAACTAGATTAAAAAAAACAATAATTAATCAACAATAAAAAGAGTACGTAGTTAATTACCAAATTTAGAAAAGATAACATCTACACAGTACAATCATTAAAAAAAAAAAAAAAAAAAAAAAAAAAAGGCCGCATATTATATATAGTATGTAGCTTGTCTCTAAATAAATACATCACTAATATAAGACTAAAAACCAGAATATATAGATGATGGCCACATTGATCAATATAGTCGCTTGTTGATGCTCAAGTGTCCCGGCCTATTCTTTTGTTACACCTACATTGCCTTTTCCAATCTTCAAAAAAAAAAAAAATACAAAGTATAAATTAGTACATTACACAATATAGGCTCAAGATACAACATGTTGTATTTAAACATAGAATTGTGAGTTAAACATAAAAATATAAATGAACAAAAAAAGCCAAAAGGTCTTTCATCAAGAGTTCTTAGTGGACGTCTACTGTCTACTGTCTCACTGTTATTTCATCAAAAGGTCTCACTGTTAATGAACAAAAAAACCTATGCCTTTCTACTGTCTCACTGTTATTTCTACCTTAAGTTTAAGCTGGGTAGCACTATTATGGAGTTTCACACACACAAGCTCTGACTTTCACACACACACACACGCACACACACACACACACACACACACACACACACACACACACACACACACAAGCTTTAAATTTCACACACACACACAAGCATTTTAGGATTGAAGTTGCGATTTCAAGTATGATTTCCAGTACTGAACTTCAGATCTGAATTTCAGTTCTGATTTCAGTTCTAGAATTCATTTCTGATGTTCAGAGCTGAAATCAAAACTGAAATCCAGAACTGAATTCAGATTTGAATTTCAGTTCTGATTTCAGTTCTAGAATTCATTTCTGATGTTTAGAGCTGAAATCAAAACTGAAATCCAGAAACTGATTTCAGATTTTAATTTTAGTTTTGATTTCAGTTATAGAATTAGCATGTACTGAATCAAAAAAGAAAGCATGCTACACATATCATATGTGTGTCTCAAAATCCGATCTCATGATGCAGTAAGGAAAAATAAAAATAATAAAAAATAAAAACCAAACAAACATGACATTAGCACAAAATACATATCATAGAGACTCAATTCAAATGTCAATTAGCATGTACCTCGACATAACAAGCATAATTTACTTGAAAAATTAATTATGCAGCTCAATACAAGTTTCAAGATATAAACAATTCCATATATCTAAATTTAGAATAAGTTTGACAATGATATTTAAAATACATATGCATGTGTAACACGTATAACACAAGCTAGCCTCCACACAAGTATATAAGTAAAGATAAACAATAACAAAGCTAATAAAAAGGATAATCGACGCTTATACACACACACAAGCTCTGAATTTCACACACACACAAGCATTTTGAATTTCAGCTCTGATTTCAAATATGATTTTCAGTTCTGAACTTCATATCTGAATTGTTAGGTGGAACTTTGAATCAGAAGTTGCAAGATGATAAATTGACTAGAACCGAAATTAAATTGTAAGAAGCAGGAAGTTCTTAATTCATATAACCAAGGAAAAGATTATGTAATATAAAATCATAATAAAAATGCAATATATTTCTCACAATTAGTACTTAAAATGGCTAATTTTTTTTATGATTGACTATAAAAATATGTTGCATTTTTCCAAGCAGATGAAGAAGGTTCATGAGTACATATACTACATACCTTCGAGCTAAACCCTCAGAGTTCCCACCATCACCAATAGTTACATGGACAACACCACAACGGTCAGATTTACCTCCATACAATCGATTCTGTTAAAATATTGGAAAATACTTAACATCCAATTTCTTATATAGACCAACAAGATAAAATAATTTATAAACATTTGTACCGATTTGGTGAGCCGTGTTGCTATTGTACCAAGGGACATGGAATAAAACAATCATTAAGGTGTTCTCTTCCTGTCTACCTTACCAAGATCAGCCTACAAATAGAACATGGGATAAGTGATATCAAACTATAGAAAAGGGAAATAAAAGAAGTACACCAAATTGGGTTCCCCAGGTAACAATCATTACATTTAATGATTCAATTAACAGAACAAAAAGGCTATAATAGATTAATAGGGTTACCCAACTAATAGTCATTACATTCAATGACTCAATTAACAGAACAAAAGGCCACAAAAGATGTTTCCCCATGTAAATTACATAATATATACAACTTAATAGTAGTGAAAGGCCTTGCCTAATACTTCTCAATACAAATGGAAAACACAATAGACTACAGTTAATGCATCCTCTAGAAAGTAGCAACTATTATTCAGGATATTAGTGCTAAGCAAGAACATATTCTATCAGAGCAATACCTTGTACAGTAAAATTGAGAAGTATCTAATTAAGCACATATCTTTGACATTGAATTTGCCATCAGTAAAGTAATAAGGTCCAGATCACTAAGTGTCACAAGTTTTTATAATCTCTACTTGTAAAATGAATGATGAGTGAAGCATACCCAATAATGGCACTAAACATATCCATAAGCATACCCAATAATGGCACTAAAAACCAACATTCTACCTTTTCTTTAGAGAGTGTTCGAAGTCCATGGGCCAAGAATGAGTGCAAGAATGAGTGCAAGTATTATAATTATAAAATGCCTGATTTAAAATGCAGTAGGAATCAGGTAGTATAGATCAAATAATTAAAATGCAAATTCATTCAGCCACGAAATTCAACAAAATTAAGCAGGACATAATCAAAATTGGCAGAATAAGCATATAATAATGAGAAATTGACAAAACTTAAAACATTCGTTAAATCAGCTGCCTGGATACTAACCAGTTTGTAGAGAGTGCCAAAATGACAGCAAACTTAACTAGAAAAACAATATATATATATAGCAGCAACAAGCATATGAAACAAGGATAATATAAAATGTACCAAAACATGCACTTACAAACTAAAACCTGAACCAAGCATGCATCAAATTGGCTCCAACAGTTAGAAGCTTCTAAACCAGGTTAATCTATTCAATAATCAGCACTACAAACAACCAACTAAATTAGATAGGCCTTGTATCCTTGACATCAAGCAGCTAGTAACATTTCTACAACAATGAAATGCTATTTTCTACCCTTTTAACTCTTAATATCTTTTTGCCCTGCCTAGGAATACCAAAATGCTACAAATTAGCTCAAATAAGTAACCAAACATAAAGATTAAAGAACATAAACCAGAGATTAAGGGAGGAAGAAGAACAATCAGATATATATATGTATTAATGCTAAGCAATTAGAACCTTAATTTGAAATACCCACAAAGTATTATTCAAAGAATTGCAATTAGACCCAAAATTGGTAAAAAATACATGAAAATCGATCTAAGCGGGACAAAAATTAACAACCAAATATGTATTCTGAATTCCCTTGCACCCAACACGACATACAAAAAACCCTAGATTTCAATACCATGGCTTATTACTACTACACATTTAGACAATAACTACAAATTCAATGTTTTTTTCACAATATCTAATTAAATCTGAATGGTGTTTTAGCACAAAAGCATGGAAATTGATGAGGAAAAGAATGAGATTACCTTAAATCGAAGAACATAACAAGGAGAAAAAGGAAATTATATCACGGCTTCCACTCAAATTCGTTAAATTTCAAGCGATTTTGAAATATGATGAACTGATATCCAAGAGCAAATTCAAAAGATGGCGAACTAAGATCTAAGAGCTAGACAGAGAAGAGAAAGAGAGATAGAGAGAGAGAGAGAGAGAGAAGAGATAGGGTTTCTATAAGGCGGTTTCACTTTTTAAAGTTTTTTTCCTTATACACCCTTTTTGGGTTGCCTTGAGTCACGTGCAACTCATACAAATTTTTTTACGCTTTTTGTCGTCAAGAAATTAATTCGACACATAAAAGCGTCGAAAAATAGCGGAGATATATTTTTTTATTGACGCCCCATTCACAGCGTCGAGCCAATAGCGTCCAAAAACTAAGGAATTTGTAGTAGTGGGTTGATCACTCCTTGTCTAATCAACACATGCAAAACTATGTCAACCAATTTAATTGCAAGATATCAATCAATCAAAGAGCATCAACTAGCATTATCATTAATCAAACATGCTTCCCCCTTTCCCTAGCAACTAATCTACTCACTTATCATGGTGAAATTCAAGAATAAATAACTAGAAAGTGCTTTAATATTCATTTCTATATCAAAATCTAAGAGAAATAAAAAATAATCAACAATATCAAATTAAAATCCAAAGAAGAGCAAGTAACAAGCAAAACTCTAATAGCAAGTAAGTAAAAGATGAAAGAAGGAAGAGGTTCTCACTAATATTGATGATTGAAAATGAAGAAATCCAAACTTGATTGGTCAAATGTTGAGTTACAAATCTAAAACCAAGAACTTCTCTCTAACTTCTCTCTAGATTCTCTCTCTAAAACTAAGCTAATGAAAAAATTATCAAAAAGTTCCTTTCCAAAAGGAAATACAATTCTATTTATAAGTAAAGAAGAAATTGGCAGCTCCCGCGCCCTCTCTCGATAGACCCGCGGCAGCGGAAAAATGGGTACGGAACCCTCTGCGGGCTATCTGGGAAGACCCCGCGCCCGCGGCAACAGAGATTCTCGCCCGCAGCAGTGAAACCCGCACCCGCGGCTAAGCCCCTGCTCCCAATGCCTGATCAGGGGGCCGCGGCCTCTCTGAATGTAGCGGCCTCTCCATTTTAACCGCGGCAAGTTCCTGCCAAGTTTTGGCAAATTTTGAGTAACATGGGCCCGCGCCCGCGGCAAGATGACCCGCGCCCGCGACCTGCTGGATTGCCTTGGAAACCTCTCCGAGGCCTCTCCAAACACTCTCTAAGCCCTCTCTAGCCAAATGCTTCTTCCTTGCTTGATCCTTAAAGTCCTAAATTGAGTCCTTTGCCAAAGTGATTCTCACAATACCTACACAAGTACACAAAGAAAGGAAATAAAAGGGAAAAAGAGACAAATAAAGGAAAACACGATAAAAACACGAGAATCATAAAGAAAATAGGGAAAAGAGAAACTAAGGGAAAAAGGACCAAAAATAAGAGAAGAAAGTATGAAAAGTGAAAAGAAATAACCCTAAAAGACTACCCTATGAGTGCCATAAATGACACTCATCAAATTCCCCCAAGTTAGACTTTTGCTCGTCCCGAGCAAAACAAAGGCTAAAAGGAATAAGAAGGGCTTATTCGAAGCAAAAAGAAAAAGAGGGGCGAGAATTTACACTAAGACTCACTATCGTAGGAATCATGGTTGTTTTTAGCTACAACAAGCCATTTAAACCCCTAGATCGCTCTAGAGGACAGGTGATGCTCTCGTAAGGGTATCCTAAGAGTTTACCCATAACTCTCCACCAAACCCCCAAGAGGCAAACCAGAGATGGAAAAGAAAGAGGAAAAAGGAAACAAAATCTTTACGAAATGGACTTTACAAAGAGACTATAATTCAAATAAATAACAACCTTTCTAAAGAGAATTATGGTATGCACGTTATAAGATACCTAAGGTTGATTGAAACATAAATATGCTAAGCATAGGAACTAGTTATCACATTCCACTTTCATCCCAAACGGTCTTACCGCGTTCCCCCTACTAATCTCATGTCTCCCCTTAGTGAGCATCTCATAGATTCTGCGAAGGAACCGGAAAAGGATCAAATTTTTGGGCTACTCGACATCTTGATTTCGCATCCCCTTTCCTTAGTCTACAACCTATGATTCCCTCCACCGATGAAAGACTCAACTCCTAGGTCCAAAGGTCTTCCCCAAGGTTGTAACGCAAGGCAAGAAGGGTTAAGGTAGGCTTAAAATTTAAAATTTGGTGGTTATCCTAAATTGTGAAGCAAAGACCAGCCAAATCTCAACACCAAACTTAAGTAATCACCAAACAAAAACGTATTAACACCCCCAAGCTTATTCAAAGCAACAATCTACAATCATCATAACAAAAAGCGCAAACGCTTTCCCCTCAAGCTAAAAGAAACATTGTCCTCAATGCATAGAGAGGAGAAAGACACTTAAATTTTTTTTTATTTTTTTTATTTTTTTTTATTTTTTTAGAAGGAATTTTCTCATTAATAAAATTGTTTGAAATTCCTTAAACTCCTTAAAAGCATTAGTCCTTGCCCCTTTTTTTTACTAAGGACGGGTTTTACATAAGCATTTGCCATTATTTACCAAATATAAACAACTCAATTATGTGTACCAATTCGAACCAAACCCCAACTTCATAGACCACAATCACCAAACATTGACCCTTGCTTCACAAAAACCAAAAAGAAGGAGAACAAAACAAAAGACTCAAGATATCTAATTATGCGGCTTGAAAAGAGGGAAAAGGGTTCAAAAGGGTAACAAGTAGGCAAATGTATCCCAAACCAAAAAGTGACTATCCTAGAAAGAGAAAATTACCTCCCCGAAATACTTGCCTTTGTCCTCCCTAGGTAGTTCGGTCACGATCTTAGGAATCATACGCTAAAATTCTAGATTAGGTTTGCGAAAATCAAGGATGCATGCCGCTCATGCAAGAGTATGATGAAAGCTTGAACAAATATAAATCTCACATGGTTGTAGCAAAGACTCACTAAGGGTGTCAAATCAATGATAGGGAGCAAATACCAACATGCCACAAACGAGAAGAATCCGGTTTCATGATCCCCCTAGTTCTAGACAACTATCTTAGCATGCTTTATCCTAGAATCAACCAAACGTAATCTAAAACCGTGCATACCATTATTACCTAAGAAGACCATTATTCAAAAGCAAAAGTCCAGTGCATACAAGTCCAATTGTAAAAAAGAGAAAGAGTGAAAATAAAGCCTCAAAAAGTTATGCACACAAAGAAGATTAAAAGAAAAGGAAAGAAAAGAAAAGAAAAGAATGGAAAATTTAGACAAAGACAAGAAAGGGAAAGAGGAAAAGAGCAAAGATGCAATCATAACACGTTTATCCCAATCGACATACAAGCGGTCTAATGGCCACATCGCCAAAGACCCCAAACACACTAGGTGTTAAAATCATACATCCTCAAACCGTTCAACTTCTCCTAAATCTAATCTTAATCTAAGCAACCAAGAAAATGAAGAAGTGAAAATAAAAAGGGAAAATAAGAAAGGCCTCACCAAGCATCAGCTCTAAATTAAAGTACCCAAGGAGTAGGAATGTGCATCTCCAAAAGGTTCCGCAATTCAAAGCATAGGCTACGAGCAAGGTGAGTTAAAGAAAAAGGCTATATATACAAAATGAAATTGTTAGTAACTTCCAAACAAAAGCAACCAATAAAACACTTAGATACAAATTATATACAAAGACCTAGAGAAACCATCATCATCAAAATTTCTATTTATTCTTTTTTTTTTTTTTAAGAAACTCCCAAAAATATCAAGAAATGAACCAAAACAACAAGCAACAGACCAACGAGACCATTAGCAAAAATCCACAAAAAGCCTTATCAAAGACTTCCCACCGAGCCCTAGGTGCTTCCCCAAACCAAAATAAAACATCCTTTTTGACCCTCCCCCCTCACAAAATGAAGGCATCGACCGCGATGCCTATCATCATGCAAAATAGGGAAAGGGGAGAACAAAAAGGGGAACAAACATGCATAAGGGGACTATTGGCCACTAGGGCCGGCACCATCATCACCCGTATCCCAACCTCCGGTGTAACCGGGAGGAAAACCATAGTGACCCTGGAATAGGTCAAGTTGGGATCGGGTTAATTGGTCATAGGGCTCAGGCTGAACAAGGGGCTCGGGGTGATGGGGGTGAACATAGTAATATGTGGGATCACCCCGATAATCACTCCCCCCCGAGACCCTATAATCATAAGGTGGGAAATCGCGCCTTGGCATATCGGGGTCCTCCACCCCGGGCCAATATGGGTACGTAGGGAGGTTGTCACCACCCCATGAAGGTACCGGCCCTTGTTGGGGCGGCACATAAGGGTAGTTGACCGGAGGTGTGACCTCCCCCCTACGCACATTAGCGTCATACAATGCGCTAGTTTGATAAGACAAAGTTTGGTGGTCCGAGTACATACCTTGCATGCTCAATTGCATGCGCTCCATTTGGTCTCTCATGGCCTCCATCTCTCGGAGATAAGCATCCCCTTGGAAACCTTGCTGTTGTTGTCGTCTTCTTTCTCTTCTTGTTCCTTGAGCATCATCATGAAAATGCTCATGTTGTTGTTGTAGAGGCGGTTGTTGTTGCTCTTCATCATATTCATCTCCTCATCCTTCCTCCTCTTCCTCATCATTCTCATCACCCCCATCAATCTCATCATCCTCCTCCATCTCATCCTCAATCCTCCCATTGTCCCTAGGGACCATCCAAATGTTCCTAGCCTCACGAAGTATGGAGGTGGCAGCCGGGTTAGGGAGAAGGCAATGGTGGGTATTTCTCACTAGCCAAGAGTAGGTGTCGGTTCTCCTAGTGCTAGTTATGAAACGTAAGGTTTTAACTTGCTTCAAACTAATCCACACGTCTTCACTCCTTCCAACCGGAGCGCAAGACTTCAAGAACCCCTCTTGCTTAAAATACGACACAAGACGTGTTACCATGCCCCCACAATGAATTTCCCCCGTTTTGACCCCATGCATTATATCCTTGCAACAATTCATGAAGATATAGCCAAAATTAATCCTTGACCCTAACTCCGGCTTGGTAGCCATCCATAACACCATAATATACTCCCTAGACAACTTCCCCAAATCTTGCTTATTAAAAACCGAATACCCAAGAATTCTATGAAGGATCCTAAGGGCCGGATGGATAATCTCACTAGCAAGAGACTTTTTCGAATCAAACTCCCTCTTGGTGGCTATGGTTCTCCACCAAAAAACCTCATTATACTCAGATTGGACAAGGGAGATAAGGGCCTCGAAGATATCACCATTGGGGTTGAAACCAAGGGCTACATTGAACTCGGCTAGGTTCATGGTGTGTTTGACATTGAAGAGTTGGAAGGAAATAATAAAATCAGTTTCCCCCACCTTATTGAACTCAAATGTGGAGAAAAATTCAATGGAAGGCTCCAAATAGGTTCTAGGGGCCGATTTTAGAAACTCACCCAAGCTAAGGTTATCTAGGAGGATGTAAAGGTCATTTTCAATTCCTAACTTGGTCATATCCTCACGATAGTAATGCCGGGAGGGTCTAAACTTCCGGTCTTTCATTTTGTTATAGATGGGGGTTTGTTTAGACTGGTTCCAAAATTTGAGAGGGGGTAAAGGAGGAGGAGGAGCATCATCTTGAGTTGTGGAATGCAGTTGGGGATGAGGGTTTGAGGAGTGGCCTTGAGAAGATTGGGCGGGGGATTGGTTTGAGCGCTTCTTGCTACTTTTGACTCTTCTTATCAAATCCATTTTAACAAAATTTACACAAGTCACAAGAACACAACAAACTCCCTCAAACAAATCAACTTCCTCCAAAAATTATTCACAAACCTCCTTACAAATCCAACCAAACCACCACAAACTACAAGGTACCTGTTCCAATCAACACAACAACCAAAATCCAACAACAAACTAAAATATCAACAATCATTCAACAATATAATCATGAATCAACAAGAAAAAGTAACAATCACCTAAATATACCAATTTTCCCATACATCAACCATAAAACACAAAAATCATGCTCAAATTCAAGGTAAACAAACCAATGTAAAGAAATCAATTGAAATTGGCAAAAATATTACAAAGGTAAGAAGTATACCAAGATTGGAGACTCAAATTAAACTCAAAGCACTTCAAAGACCCGAAATTTCCTGAAGAAGCACGAGAAAGAAGAGAAGGGGTGTTGAAAATGGAGGAAAATGGAAGAATTTGTGAAAAATTTGGGCAAAATTTGAAGGAATTTTTGAGAAATTGATGTTTTGGGGTTAGGGTTTAAGAGAAGGTAGAGAGAGAAAGGGGAAAAATTAGGATAAGATGAGAAAATAAGAGAGGAGAGAGAGAGAAGAGGGGCGCGCCCAGCAAATAAACCCAGATCGCCGCGCCCTCTCCTGAACATGCCGCGCCCGCGGCAAGACCGCGGGGCAACCGCGGGGACTCCCTGGAATTTTAGAATTTTAGTACCTGATGGGGGGCCGCGCCCTCTCCAGATTTGCTGCGCCCTCTCCAAAACCTCCCGCGCCCGCGGAGAGACTGCGGGGCGACCGCGGGAAGTCCCTGGAATTGGGTTCCAAATTTGCTTAAATTTAGGTCGCGTCCTCTCCAAACATGGAGCGCCCGCTCCAAAACCTTCCGCGCCCGCGGAGAGACCGCAGGGCAACCGCAGAGACTTCCTGGAATGAAGCTTCAAATTTGGTCGAATTGAGGCCCGCGCCCTCTCCAGCAGGGGGCGCCCTCTCCAGAATCTCCCGCGCCCGCGGAGAGACCGCGGGGCAACTGCCGGAACTCCCTGGAAATGACATTATAAATTTGCCCAAGAGGAGAAATTGCCCCCGAGATCTCTCCTTGCCCTCGGGGAGCCCTCTCCACAACACTCTTTACTTTTCTTCAAACCCCTTTTTTTTTCAACAAGCGATGATAATGCCCGACCTACAAGACAAACACAAAACTAACTCAAAAATAAAATCAAAAACCAATCAAGGAAAAATAAAAGAAAAGAAAAGAAAAAAGAAATGAGATGAGAATCCGGGTTGCCTCCCGTAAGCGCTTTTGGTTAACGTCGTTAGCTCGACGTGCACCACCATCTCAAGGTGGCGTGAAAAGAATCATCTTGTGAACAAGTCCAACAAACACTTCCTCATAGTACTTCTTGAGCCGATGACCATTAACTTTGAATTAAGACGAGGAGTTCAAAGGAGAAATCTCCACGGCACCATTATCAAAATCATCTTTCACCAAGAATGGTCCACTCCATCTTGACATGAGCTTTCCGGGAAACAACTTCATCCTTGAATTGTAGAGGAGGACTTTGTCACCTACACAAAACTCCTTTTTCTCAATTAACTTGTCATGAACCTCTTTGGAGCGAGCCTTTTAGGTGCTAGCACAATCGTAAGCATCAAGTCGAAGTTCCTCTAGCTCATGAAGATCCGACCACCTCTTCTCCCCCGCACTAGCTAAGTCAAAATTTATCTTCTTGATATCCCATAAGGCACGATGTTCAAGCTCTACCGGGAGATGGCACGATTTGCCATAGATAAGGCGATATGGAGTGGTACCAATAGGCGTCTTAAAAGCCGTTCTATAAGCCCAAATAGCATCATCTAACTTGTTCGACCAATCCTTTCTATTCCTTGCAACCGTCTTCTCAAGAATGAACTTAATTTGACGATTGGAGACCTCGACTTGGCCGCTCGATTGAGGATGATATGGAAGGCCGAACCGTTGATGCATTCCATGTTTCCTCAACATCTTTTGGAAAGCATTGTGAACAAAATGAGATCCGTTATCGCTTATCGCAGCCTTAGGCACGCCAAACCTTGGGAAGATGATTTTGTTGAACAACTTCAACACTACTTTGTGGTCATTAGTAGGGGAGGCAATGGCCTCAACCCATTTAGAAACATAGTCCACAACCACAAGTATGAATTGATTACCATATGAAGACGGGAACGGTCCCATGAAGTCAATCCCCCAAACATCGAACACCTCTAACTCAACAATGGGTTGCTGAGGCATTTCATTCCTCTTGGAGATATTCCCAACCCTTTGACATCGATCACATGACTTCACAAAGCCCCATGAGTCCTTGAAGAGATGCGGCCACCATAAACCACATTGAAGAACCTTGGTAGCGGTCTTGGAAACACCCATATGCCCACCACTAGGGTCCGAGTGGTACATCCTTAAAACACTAGGCACCTCTTCATTCGGAACACAACGCCTAAGTAAGCCATCAACCCCTCATTTGTATAGGATGGGATCATCCCACAAGTAATGTCTTGCCTCCCTTTTGATTTTCTTCCTTTGGTTCTTTGAGAAAGAGGGTGGAAACTCCCCATATGCTAGAAAATTCACCAAGTTGGCATACCATGGGAGTTCCTTTACCTCTATAGCATATAAGAAGTCATCAAGCATTATATCCTCAATTGGTGAACCATCATCATGAATGTGATCACCCTCAAGGCGAGAAAGATGGTCCGCCACAACATTCTCCGCACCCTTCTTATCTCTAATCTCAATCTCAAAAGTTTGCAATTCAAGCACCCATCGAATCAACCTAGGCTTGGACTCTTTCTTGAAAAAGAGATACTTGAGGGCCGCGTGGTCCGTGAAGAATATGGTCTTGGAACCCAACAAGTAACAACGGAATTTCTCAAAAGAGTGCACACTTGCTAAAAATTCTTTTTCCGTTGTTGTGTAGTTCTTTTGCGCCCCATTGAGTGTCTTGGACATATAATAGATCACATGAATCTTCTTTTCTACACGTTGTCCCAAAACACCTCCAATAGCCCAATCACTTGCATCATACATCAATTCAAAAGGAAGATCCCACCTTGGGGCTTGAACATTAGGAGTGGAGATAAGGGCCTTCTTCAATTTATCAAATGCCTTCAAGCATTTGTCATAAAAAATGAACTCAACATCCTTTAGAAGAAGGTCATTTAGGAGCTTAGCAATAAGTGAAAAATCCTTGATGAATCTTCTATAGAAACCCACATGACCAAGGAACGATCTCACACCCTTGACATTCACCGGAGGTGGAAGTTTCTCAATAACTTCTTTTTTTGCGTTATCCACCTCAATGCCTCTATTTGAAATCTTGTGCCCAAGCACTATACCTTCTTCCACCATGAAGTGGCATTTTTCCCAATTCAAAACAAGATTGAACTTAACACATCTTTCCAAACACTTCTCAAGGTTCACAAGGCACTCCTCAAATGAGACACCCCCCACCGAAAAGTCATCCGTGAAAACCTCTATTTCCTCCTCCAACATATCCCCAAAGGTACTCATCATGCACCTTTGGAATGTAGCGGGAGCATTGCATAACCCAAAGGGCATTATTCGATAGGCAAAGGTCCCATAAGGACATGTGAAGGTATTTTTCTCTTGATCATCGGGGTGAATGGGGATTTGGAAGAATCCCGAATATCCATCGAGGAAACAATAGAACTTGTGCCTTGTTAGTTTTTCAAGCATTTGATCAATTAATGGAAGAGGGAAATGATCCTTCTTGGTGGATGTGTTTAGACGTCTATAGTCTATACACATCCGCTAACCCGTGACCGTCCTAGTTGGAATGAGCTCACCCTTCTCATTCTCAACCACGGTCATGCCCCCCTTCTTTGGAACGACATGCACGGGGGAGACCCACCTTGAGCTAGAAATGGGGAATATGATTCCCGCATTCAATAGCTTGGTGATCTCCTTCTTAACTACCTCTCCCATTTGGGGGTGTAGTTTTCTTTGTCGTTCGATAGAAGGAAGGGCGCCTTCCTCAAGTGTTATATGGTGTTGGCACAAGGCGGGGCTTATACCTTTAAGATCATCAATTGTGTACCCCAAAGCACCTTGGTGCTTTCATAAAACACCACATAACGCTTGAGCTTGGCTCACGCTCAAGGATGCACTAACTATCACGGGATAAGTGGAATGAGGGCCCAAGAACTCATACCTCAGGTGTGATGGTAGAGGTTTAAGCTCTACCATAGGCACACCATTACCTTCCTTTGATGTGGCCGCTTACAAAGCCTCTTGGCTTGAGATTTTCAAGCACATTTTCTCATTCACTTCTCCCATGCTTCCATTAAACAATTCTTCATAGAATGCCACTTCCTTGCATGGTGTACCTACTCTGTCCTTGTTCAACAAAATATTCTCAAGAGCATCGTTAGAGGTGAGCAAGTGCTCATGCATGGAAGACACAACATGATCAAGTGAATCAATCATTAAGCAATTTTCTAAAGAGGAAGATGGATATTTCATGCTTTCATTCAAATCAAATTCAATGACCTCATCTCCTACCTTAAGGGAAATCTTTGCACTCCTCACATCAATCATAGCACCCGAGGTAGCAAGGAAGGGTTTACCTAAAATGATTGGAATAGTAGCATCTTCATCCATTTCAAGCACAATAAAATCCACCAGGAACACAAACTTCCCAACCCTCAATGGAACATCTTCTACCTTACCTTTTGGAAACTTGATTAACCTATCGGCTAATTGCAAGGTAATGTTAGAAGGTAAGAGTTCCCCTAGTTCAAGCCTTTGATAAACCGAATATGGCATTATGCTAACACTAGCTCCCAAGTCACATAAGGCATTATCAATTTGCATCTTGTTAATGGCACAAGGGATGGAGAAGTTTCCGTGGTCCTTCAATTTGGGTGGCATTTTGTTCATGATGATAGCACTACAATTTTCGGTCAAATTGATAGTTTCCACAACCTCACAAGTCCTTTTCCCACTCAAAATGTCCTTGAGGAATTTGGCATAATTTGGCATTTGGTTGATCACATCGGTAAAAGGTAGAGAAAGATGAAGTTGTTTTAGCATATCAATGAATCTCCCAAATTGCTCATCCAATTTGTGTCTCATGAATTTTTGTGGGTAAGGGAGCTTGGGTTTCACAATTTCTTTCTCTACTCTCACCTCTCTAGGTGTCTCAACCACAACCTCATCCAATGATGCCCTATCCCCCTCATTCTCAACCAAGGCTTTCTTAGGAATCTCCTTATCCTCACCCTTCCTAGACAATCTCTTCTCAAGAACCTTACCGCTCCTAGTAACAATAGCATTCACGTGCTTCTTGGGATCAAGACCTTGGGAAGGTAAAGAAGAAGGGCTTGCATGATCTTTCAAAGCGTTAGCAAGTTGAGAAATTTGATTTTCAAGCATTTTATTGTGGGTCATTATTTCATTGAACTTCTTATCACTAACGGCCATGTATGTGTTAAACAACTTGGTTTGATTCTCAATTATTTCTTCCAAATTGGTCCTAGGTGAAGAAGGTTGGGAATAGGAATTTTCTCCTTGAGTCCTTGGAACAAATTCGGGTGGGGGACCTCTTTGAGCATTATTTTGAAAATTGCCCTTCCCTTGATTGTTCCAAGTACCCCTATTTTAATTTTGTCCATAACCTTGATTATGGTTACCACCACCTTGATTATGGTTAGCACTACCTTGGTTGTGATTTCCATAACCTTGGTTTTGATTACCATAATTTTGGCTTTGATTTTGGCCACTATAACCCTGATTATTATAGCTACCACGAAAACCTTGGTTCCCTTGGTTTCTATAACCACCACCTTGATTATAGTTGTCAAAATTACCTTGGTTCTGGTAATTCCTATTCCATTGACCTCTTTGATTTTCAAACCTTTGAGCATTATTATTTGACACATAATTCACATGCTCACTCTCATTGTTATCAAACTCATCAACACATTCATTAGGACAATTAAAAGAATCATGATCATACGATCCACATGCATCACAAAACAAACAACCCATAGGCATATTATGTGAAGAGGGAGGGGGTTGAGAGTTAGAAGGAGTACCTCTCCCTTTAAATTGGAAGGGAAGATTCGTAGCTTGGGATGAAGTAGAAGTGCTCTCCAACTTGGCTTTGATTGCGGTCATCTCCTTTCCCAAGTTTTTCATTTGGGAGGAAAGGTTATTGATCGCATTTAGATGGTCTACCGAGTACAATGAAGATTGCTTGTTTGAAGAGTCTCTCTCCCCATCTTGCCAATCTCTATAGTACGTCACCACGTCCTCAATGATGTCCACCACTTCTTCTTCGGTCTTGTTCATGATAGGACCCCCGGCACCCCCATCAAGGCATGACTTGCCTTGGGGACTTAAACCGCCATAGAAGATTTGGACCACTTGGTATGTTGGGATTCCGTGGTGAGGGCACTCCCTTTGATACTCTTTGTATCTCTCCCATGCTTCGTAAAGGCTTTCATTTGGCCTTTGCTTGAACCCTTGAATCAAGGCTCTTGCCTCTGCCGTCTTCTTTTGAGGGTAAAAACGGGACAAAAAGGCCTTTGTAACATCATCCCATGTTCTCAAGGAATTGGGCTTCACCTCTTTATCTAACCACTCTAAGGATCTTCCTATGAGAGAGAAGGGGAACAACTTGAGGCGTATGAACTCTTGAGAAACTCCGTTGACTTTGATGGTGTTGCAATATTTTTAAAATTCTTTAAGATGGTTCAACGGGCTCTCATTCTTGGCCCCACTATATTGCCTCCTCTCAATTAAGGTGATCATGGCCGGCCGAATCTCGAAATCATTTGCTGGTGTTGTAGGCGGAGCTATGCCGCTCTCAAACCTATAAGCACCGGGTATTCCTAGCTCCTTCAAGGCCACTCTCGGATTTTCTCCCATGCCTTGCTCTTCTTCAATCTCTTCTTCACTTGAAGAACTATACCCCAAGGAGAATCGATTAGCTATTCTTCTTCTTGAGAGAGTCCTCTCAATTTCTGGGTCAAAAGGCACAATGGATCGATCACGAGCTCTATGCATGCAAAACTTCAAAGAAAATATTAGTAGCACGGCTACAAGTGTAGCCTAAAGAAACAAAATCTTTTTGTATATATTTTTTTCAATTAAAATGAAGTAGACTCAACAACAAAAGCTAAACAACAATAGCAATTCCCCGGCAACGACGCCATTTTGACGAGTGGAAAATGTATGTCGTTATCTACCCCTTTCCCCAAGTCAAACAAAATTTGTAAACACCTAACCAACCTTATATGAATATAGGGCAAGTTAAGGGTCGATCCCTAGGGAATGCAATGATGAAAACTAGAGTCTAAGTCAAGCTACCTCGAAGATGGAGTTGATATTATGGTTGGCACTATGGTAAAATAAAGCAAGTCTAATCAAGTAAAACAAAGGTCTAAACACTAGGGATATGGGTTCCACATGCAAGTTCAATGATAATGCTAGTTTAGAGCCCAATCAATTAATTAAAGTATTGCAATGGACAAACAATAGTAGCAATCAAGAGAGTTCAAATGCTATCTCCTATAGGCCAATCTAGGTGTCACTATGAAAGGCAAATCAAGAAGAATCACAAGCAAACCCAATCAATTAGAGCAACTTTCAATTCGATTGTTCATGTCATTAAGAGTTGCAATGCAATCTAGATTAATCTTATAGGTTGATCACTCCTAGTCTAATCAATCACATGCAAAACTATGTCAACCAATTTAATTGCAAGAAATCAATCAATCAAAGAGCATCAACTAGCATTATCATTAATCAAACATGCTTCCCCCTTTCCCTAGCAACTAATCTACTCACTAATCATGGTGAAATTCAAGAACAAATAACTAGAAAGTGCTTTAATCTTCATTTCTATATCAAAATCTAAGAGAAATAAAAAATAATCAACAATATCAAATTCAAATCCAAAGAAGAACAAGTAACAAGAAAAACTCTAATAGCAAGTAAGTAAAAGATGAAAGAAGGAAGAGATTCTCACTAATATTGATGATTGAAAATGAAGAAATCCAAACTTGATTGGTCAAATGTTGAGTTACAAATCTAAAACCAATAACTTCTCTCTAACTTCTCTCTAACTTCTCTCTAGATTCTCTCTCTAAAACTAAGCTAATGAAAAATTATCAAAAAGTTCCTTTCCAAAAGGAAATACAATTCTATTTATAAGCAAAGAAGAAATTGGCAGCTCCCGCGCCCTCTCTCGATAGACTCGCGCTCGCGGAAAAATGGGTACAGAACCCTCCGCGGGCTATCTTGGCAGACCCCGCGCCCGCGGCAACAGAGATCCTCGCCCGCGGCAGTGAAACCCGCGCCCGCGGCTAATCCCCTGCTTCCAAAGCCTGATCAGGGGGCCGCGGTCTCTCTGAATGGAGCGGCCTCTCCATTTTACCCGCGCCCGCGGAGAGCCCGCGGGGCAACCGCGGCAAGTTCCTGCCAAGTTTTGGCAAATTTTGAGAAACATGGGCCCGCGCCCGCGGCCTGCTGGATTGCCTTGGAAACCTCTCCAAGACCTCCCCAAGCCCTCTCTAGCCAAATGCTTCTTCCTTGCTTGATCATTAAAGTCCCAAATTGATTCCTTTGCCAAAGTGATTCTCACAATACCTACACAAGTACACAAAGAAAGGAAATAAAAGGGAAAAAGAGACAAATAAAGGAAAACACGATAAAAACACGAGAATCATAAAGAAAAGAGGGAAAAGAGAAACTAAAGGAAAAAGGACCAAAAATAAGAGAAGAAAGTATGTAAAGGGGAAAGAAATAACCCTAAAAGACTACCCTATGAGTGCCATAAATGACACTCATCTGTTTATAACCCCACCAATCCTCATCTTTGATATAGACATCATGAACCCATCTAACCCATAGTGAATCAGATTTTTTTTTTGCAATTTTCAAGACATAGCTTCCCAGGGCAGCTTTGTTCCAGTTTCTGCAATGTCTTATACCTAAAACACCAAATTTCTTAGGTCTGCAAACCCAATCCCAGGCAATTGGAGGGGATTTAGACAATACAGCATTACCACTCCAAAGAAAGGGTCTACAAAGCTGAGTGATTATATCCACCACTCTCTTAGGCAGAAGAACACACTGAGCCCAATAAGTATGCAGACTCATAAGAACAGAGTTAATAAGGGTAACTCTAGCACTATAGGACAGGTTTCTACTACTCCAGCATTGCTATCTCATCAACATTTTATCAACGAGACTATCATTATCACTCACAGTTAGATATTTGGCATTTAAAGGGATACCAAGATACCTAAAAGGCATATCCCCAGTAACAAAACCAAAATTCATCAAAATATTGTCCTGAGCCTGCTGTTGAACATTCCCAAAGTAAATTGTTGTTTTGTCAAGATTTTCTTGAAGCCCTGATCTTGACTCAAAGGTTTTTAAGGCTCTGATAAGAAGTTTAACAGAAACAAAGTTACCATAAGAAAAGAGCATCAGATCATCAGCAAAGATCAAATGATTGAGAGCCAAAGGAGCACATCTCTGATGAAATTTGAACTCTTTCTTCTTACTAACCTTCCTGAGAAGCCTGGTTAGATACTCCATGACAATGACAAACAAGAGAGGGGACATAGGATCACCCTGCCTCACACCCATTTTCCCTTTGAAAAAACCATAGGAGCCACCATTGAGTAACCAAGAGAATGAAGGAGTGGTCAGACACTACATGATCCAGGAGATGAACTTGGTGGGAAAATTAAGAGCACTCAACATCTCATGAATGAATCTCCAATTAACAGAATCATAAGCTTTCCTCAAATCAACCTTTATAGTACATATGGGAGACTTCCTTTTGTTACTATAAGCATATCATGACAAATCAGAATGTTATAAAAGATAGATCTCCCAGACACAAAAGCTCCTTGACAACCATCAATCAGCTCAGGTAAAACTTCCTTCAATCTTTCACAAATCATTTTAGAGATGGTCTTGTAGATCACATTACAGCAAGCAATTGGTCTAAACTGAGTTACCCTATTAGCATAATCAACTTTAGGGATCAAAGTAAGAGTGGTAGCATTAATTTGCTTAAAAAGCCTTACTGAACTGAAAAAGTCCAGAACAGCCTTAGTGATATCAGAACTAGTCAAGCTCTAGGTAGCCTTGAAAAACTTACTAGAAAAACCATCAAGCCCAGAAGCTTTATCATCCTTAATGCTCCACAAAGCTCTCTTAACATCTTGCTCACAAAAATCCTTGCAAATATGGATGCCCTGGTCTTCAGAAAGCACTCTCCCTTAAGAAAAAACTCCATGATGGATATTGCCATTCATATGAGTCTCAGTACCAAGTAAACCTTGATAATACTACAGAAAAGCATCACACACCTTCCCTAGATCTGAAATAACCACATCCTCCTCAGTTACAATAGAGTAATTACTGTTCTGAAGTCTTCTCTTTCTGATCATAGCATGGAAGAAAGTTGTGTTCAAATCACCATCCTTGAGCCAATAGACTTTAGCTTTTTGTTTTAAGAAGTTAAATCTATCAGTATGAGTTTTAGTAAACTGAATCCTAGCCATTCTTTCTTGACTAATTAGCTCATCATTATCAGGATCATTTTGTAACTTAAACTGGATTTCTTCAAGATGTTTTTCAGCAATGGCACCATCAACCTCCACACAAGAGAATCTACCCAGCTTAGTTGCTTTTAGAAACTGCTTCACCTCTTTCAATTTCCTCACACATTGGAACATAGGAGTGCTAGAGACCAATTTACCCCAAGCATCCTTATCCCCAGGAAGAAAGTAACGGGAATCCAACCAGATATTTACAAACCTAAAAGATTTTTTAGTAAAATTACCATAATAAAACAGATTGATCACACAAGGACTATGACCCATTAACCCCTCAGGGAAAAAAGTAGCTTGCATATCAGCAAATTTCAGCATCCACTCATTATTAACAATAACTCTGTCAATATTTGAGCAAACCCTATCCTTGCATTCCTGTTTATTATTCTAAGTATAAAATATTCCTCCTATTGCCCAATCAGTGAGACCAGCATGCCTAAGACAAGATCTAAAAGGATTAACCTCAGCTAAGGACCCATTGCTCCCTACTCTGTCATTTAAGTTCAGCACACTATTAAAGTCACCTTTCAAAATCCAAGGGCCTTTAATCTTATTGCTGAGCACACCAATCTATTTACAAAGTTGAGTTCTAGCACTAGCAGTGTTCAGACCATAAACCATAGTGCAATTAAAACACAACCCAGTAGCTTTGTGGGTTATGGAAACATGAATCAACTGAACTTCACATCTCACCACAATCACATCAAAGAACTGAGATAACCAAAACACCTAAATTCTACCCCCTTTATGGTAAGGGTAGTTAGCACATATAGACCAGTCATTACCAAGGCTACTAAAAACATCACCAAACTTCCCAACCTCCACCTTTGTTTCAAGAAGTCCAAATAAACCCACTCCATAATGTCTAATAAACCAAAGAACATCACAGAGATTGCTAGCTTTATTTAGACCTCTTATATTCCAAAAACCAATCTTAGCCATGGCAAGAGTGAGAACATTCTCCCTCTTCCAGAACACTTAATCTATTACCACTACTGCTGATTAAAATTACCCCTGGTTGCACTAGCTGGGGCACTTGACAAGCATCATCAGCCTGCAAATCATCATTCAATATATTTGTCCTGCTCCCATCATTCTGATTCTGAGAAATAGATTTTTGAATTGGCTTCCAGACCCTTTGTGGCTTTTTCTTTTGTTTATTCAACTTATTGTTTTTATAAGCTTGCAACCCCTCCAATTTCCTAGCTTGGACTTTATGATTAGGACACTGAGCATCATCATGTCCAATTCCACCACACAACCTACACACCCTATGCTTCCATTCATATTTCACTTCCTACATGACTGTGTTACCAAGGTCATCAAGGAACTCAATGAGTTCTGGTAACTCAGCATTGTACTTAACCTCCACCATAATTCGAGCATACTCCAGTCTTTCCTTAGTTGCAGTTGCCTTATCAGTCTTAATAGGCTTTCCAATCATTGAGGCCAGTTTCATTAGAGCCTTTTGTCCCTAGTACTTCATGTTGAAACCAGGCATCCTTACCCAAATAGGGACTAAATCCACTGGTTCATCAGCAAGGTCCATTCCCGCCACCCATTTTTCATTATTACAGGCTTGTTATTAAACCAAACGGGTCCTAAACCCAACACTCTATCCCTTGCATTAACAATTCTGAATCGAATAAGAAAAATCCCATATTCCATTAAAGAAACCTTGTCTACACAAAATTTACCCCATATTCTTCTAACAAACCCATTTTTAATAGGCAATGGTGGTTTGATTCTAATCACATGGCAAACGATTGCAGAATTCCAGAAATCATTCTCTGGTTGCAAATCTTCCAAATTGATTTGAACCTTATCACAATTTTCCCTTACAAAATCATTTCTCCCCTCAGAAAGATCTACCCACTCATCCCTAGTCCTCTGAAACAAGCTCTCCCTCCAATTCAATCGAGCTACAGAATTAGAGTTAGGGGATTGAAAAACAGAGGAATGCAAATCGGGGTTTTTAGAAATTGGGGAAAATGCATTCATATTACTCCTAGAGTTCTCAAGCATCAAAATAGGAGATGGATTATCAAAATTTAATACATTATCACAACAAGCAGCAGTACGAAGCTCATCATCAATGGCAGATGAAGAAGAACGAATTACTTGAAGCCAATTGTTAAACTCTTGCTTATGCTCACCATAGTCCTCCTAAACTACCTCCTTCATAGGGCTAGGATTCTCCAATACATCATGAAGCCAGCTCTCAATTGAAACGTCCTCAGAAGCAATGCTCTGTTCTTTCCTCTTCGTATAGTTCCTTGTTTTGGGTCCAGAATTCTGTCTTGCTTTCTGCTTTTTCTTTGATTTAGACCCTGAACTCTTGCTTCCTTTCCCCTTCTTCCTCTTTGCAATTGAAATCGGGCTGAAAATCGAGGGTCAAATTTGTGGGTTTCAATCGACTTTTCAACTTTCTCTCTCTAGTTCTTGAGACTTTCTCTCTCTACTTTTATTTGATTCAATTGGCTTTGTTGAATAAGTCAAATGCATTCAATGAAGCAAATTGAATCAAATGAAAGTCAAACACATGCAAACAATGCTTTTTGAATCAAATTAAAGCCAAATAAATTTGAACAAAGATTTTTGAATGAACTGAATGTCAAACTTATTTAAACAAAGCATTTTGGATCGAATGAAAGTCAAATGCATTCCACAAAGCTAATTAAATCAAATAAAAGTCAAACGCATTCAAACAAAACTTTTTAAATCAAATGAAAGTCAAACACATTAAAACAAAGAATTTTGAATCTAATGAAAGTCAAACTCATTCATACAAAGCTTTTTGAATTAAATAAAAGTCAAACACATTAAAACAAAGCTTTTTGAATTAAATAAAAGTCAAACAGATGCAAACAAAGCTTTTTGAATCAAATGAAAGCCAAATAAATTCAAACAAAGCTTTTTGAATCAACTGAGTGTCAAACTTATTTAAACAAAGCATTTTGGATCGAATGAAAGTAAAATACATTCCACGAACCTAATTAAATCAAATGAAAGTCAAAGGCATTCAAACAAAACTTTTTAAATCAAATGAAATTCAAACACATTAAAACAAAGCATTTTGAATCTAATGAAACTCAAACATATTCATACAAAGCTTTTTCAATCAAATTAAAGTCAAACACAATAAAACAAAGCTTTTTAAATTGAATGAAAGTCAAACACATTTAAACAAAACTTTTTAAATCAAATGAAAGTTAAACACATTAAAACAAATTATTTTGAATATAATGAAAGTCAAACACATTCATACAAAGCTTTTTGAATCAAATAAAAGTCAAACACATTAAAACAAAGCTTTTTTAATTGAATGAAAGTGAAACACATTCAAAAAAAGCTTTTTTATTCAAATGAAAGTTAAAAACATTCAGACAAAGCTTTTTAAATTGAATGAAAGTCAAATGCATTCAAAGAAGCTAACTGAATCAAATGAAAGTAAAACACATTTAAATAAATCTTTTATTATGAAATACAAGTCAGACACATTCAAACAAAGCTTTTTGAATCAAATGGCAGTCAAATAATTTCAAACTAAATTTTTGCAACAAGTTTCGTTTTATATTTCGATCATATTGTTAGCTTTATTGAGAGATTTCTCTCTATAGTTTTAGGGTTAGTTTTAGGAGTGGATTTTAGCGAGTGAAAGTGTGGAATTTCAATGGTAACTGAGAGATTGAAGATTCAATGGTGACAATTGTGTTGGAGATCTTCTTTATTAACAATTAAAATTTCTAAACTCTATCTCATTTATTGCTTTATTTAATATTCATGTTTGTTTGATTTGATTTTGATGTTTGATCTTTGATTACTGTAATTGTTCTTTATAGATTGTTAATTCTTGTTTTCTTTAGTTGTTTGTGAACAGATGATGATGTTTGAGTAGTTATTTTGCTTGGGATTGAGTGAAACTTGTATGATTGATTGATTGTGCTTAATTTGGGGATTATGTTGATTAAGTGTTGAGATTAAAGTGATTAATGGAAGTTTGCATGTGTGTAATTCGATTAGGCCTTGAGAATTACGCTAGATTGCATTGTAGTTTCTAATGATACGGACCATTGATTTAGGAATTGCAATTGTCGATTGAGCATGATTAGTAATGCTCCTAGTTAGAGTCTCTCGTAGTTGGCGCTAGTTTGACCTCTAGGAGATAGCTTGTTGACTCTTTGGATTGAGCTTGCCATTAGTCTTCGCAGCCATTGATTTGTGTATTGTTCCCGAGTTGCTACAATTGTCATGATTGCTTGTTGATCCCCGTTCCTAGTGTTTTATTAGTTTAGTTCTTCATTTTGTGGTTAGTGTTTACCTTAAATCCTTTGACTTCAACCTAGGTTTGGCGCATAATTAAGAGCGCTTGACCATTACCGTTCCTTTGGGTTCGACCATTGACTTGCTTCTTTACTAGTATTTAGGTTGGTTAAGTGTTTATAAATTTTTTTTGACCGAGGGAGAATTAGTTTCAACGACCTAGTTCCACCCCTCGTTAAAATGGCGCCGTTGCCGGGAAACGGTGCCTATTTTTGAGTGTTTTTGATTGCTTGAGTCTAGGTCTTTGTATATACTTTTCGTTTATTTGATTTTTTTTCTTGCTTGTAAAAAAAATTGCATGTTTATCTTTTCCTCAATATAACAATGAGCCTTTTTGTGAATATTTGTATAGATTAGCAAGGTTTCTTGACTATCATTGTTGTAGTATTTGGGAGGCTTGTGAGATTTGTTATTTTGGTTTCAATGAACAAACTAGGAATGAAGTTGAATGCATGCATAATGGTAGATTTAGAGCATTATCAATTAATGATGCTTGGGATTTCTATGTTTGTTTTTCTAGTGATGTTTATATTAGGGGTAATCATACGTCTAATTTTGATGTGCAATGTGTTTATTCTCCTAATGCTAGCATGATCTCCCATAATGTATCACATGATCCTATTAATGAACCTAAAGCAAATGCTGCCAATTATATTTCCTCTTTTGTTCATGATAATGAGGTGCATGCTCCAGTTGAAAAATCTCATGTGTTTAATTGTGCCCCCACTCCACATTGTGATGTATATGCTCATGATTTCAATGTTAATTCTTCCAATCTTGGTTGTACTTCTTTTTCTCTTGTTGAGCCTCAATCTTCTACACCTTTTGAATCACTTACTACTACTTTGGAAACTCAAATTAGGCATATTAAGCTTAGTGATGATCTTGGGCCTAAAAAGGAGTCGATTCCTAATTCTTTGAGAAGTCAATTGGAGGTGATGAAAAAAAGTATGGAGCATCCTTATTGCTTGTTCGTGAAAAATCACTATCCAATGTGTGTGTTGAGGGCGATGATGATAATTTTGAGAAACTAAGAGAGTGCAAGGATCCCATTGGTGAGCATATGAGTGATGGTGAAGGAGTTAAGAATAAAGAGAGAGTTGAATTTGAAAATCCTAACCCTCTTTCCCATCTTGATGAGCGTCAACTATATGTTTGTGAGCCTTCAATCTATGAAGACATAGACTCTTTTGAGGTTATGTCCCAATTGTTTTATAAGATTCAAATAAAGATTTATAGATTCTAGGATGAGTTCATCGAGAAAGCTTATTGTGATTTACATGAGTTTACGATGACTCTACCTCCACTTATGCACGGTTTTGAGGACTTAGGTTTTGAGATAGTTGAAGGAAAGGTTGTTTATTGTGGTGCAAAGGAGGATGAGATTGATTCCCTTGGAGTTTTTGAGTCTGAGGGAGATGTAGATTGTGAGAGATCTTCATTTGAAGGCTATATGATTGATTTTCATGCTCTCATTAGAGATGTGAGACCTTGTGTTCAGGGAGTAGCTACCCCTTTGCCTATTTCTCATACTCCTTTTTCTCAAATGATTGAACACATCCCTTCTTGCCCTATTTTTCTCCCTTCCTATCTCAAAGAGCCTATTAGGGACCCCTTGGTCTATGATGATCATAATGTCCCTCATTCGTCTATTGTTGAGGAAAAGGGTAATGTTTCCACCCAAAAATATTTTAGTGAGGAGGATTTGCCTTTTTCTTTTTCTTTCCGTTCTTTTATTCCCCCTTCTTTTTCTTATTTTCTTGTTTTTCCTTTTGATCCCTCTTCTTCTTTCTTTTGGCATCTCTCTTCTCAATTACGTGCAACAATCTTGTTGCACATCCTTTTCCCGTCATTTGCCTACCTTATCTCTTACGAAATGTGTAGTAGTGAATTTGACAAGCTCTTGCGTGCGTTGAATTATTATTTTCTAGAGCGGTCAAGTTTGGACCTTAAGCAAGCCTTTCTCGGGAAGTAACCCGTGTTTTATTGCTTTCATTTTCTTTTCTTTTTAGAATAGATTTGTTCTCATGTAAATTTTTGTGTGCCTTTTGCTAGGTACATGACTTGATATACTTTGGTGCTTCGATTTGGATCAAGAATCAAGGAAGTTTGACTCCTATTTTTACTAGCATATGGATGGCAAGTTTCAATTCTTAAGGAAATTAGCTTTTAAAGGTTTAATTGGGTCATTTGCGAGTATTTACACCCACCTAATATTCAGTAATATCCTTCGTTGCTTTTTCTCAAGTGGATGATGACTTGTTGGATATAAGTTGGTTTGTTGGATTGATCTTCTTGTTTTCCTAACCCATCGTTTCTATGATTTATGTTTGAGTATATTGTCTCAGTCAAGATTGGGGGAGGGTATTCTATCATGTTTGATGGGATATTGATTCATATATTCTTTGAACCTTTGTATATGCATTTGCATGTTCTATATCTTGAAAAACACCAAAAAGAATATTGTTTCTATCAAGGCGTTTTTGCAATGTATCTTTGTTTTATTATTGCTTTGGACATATTACTTTTAGAATTGTATAGTTGAATGCTTTTCCTCTTAAATGGTAATAGTGTGCATGGTTTGAGAGTATGTTTGGTTGATTCTAGGATAGAGTATACTAAGGTAGTCGTTTAGGGCTATAGGGACCTTGAAGCTTGATTCTATTTGTTTTTGAAAATTTCCAATTGCTCCCATTTGGTTAATTTGAAGCTTTTAGTGAGTTTTTGCCACCATCTTGTGAGGTTTCATGATTTTCAAGCCTTCTCCATATCTTGCATGAGCGGCATGAATCCTTGACTGTTGCGGACCTAATCTTGAATCTTGACTCATAATTCTCAAACACGAGACCGAACCATCTAGGGAGGACAAAGGCATCTTATTGGGGTGGTAATTTTTCTTTTTCTAGGTTTAATCTTTTTCTTTTTAGTTCATTAGGTTACATTTTACTTTTTTCTAACCATTTGAGCCTTTCCCCTTATTTTCAAGCCACGTCTTTAGAGCTTTGAGCCTTTTGTTTCTTTTTGTTTCATTTTTGGTTTTTGTGAAGCAAATGGTCATGTTTTTGGAGTTTGTGGTAATTAAGGTTGGATATTGGTTCTATTTGTAAGCAAGCTTGTCTTTTGTATATATTGTGAATAATGGAAAATGAATGATGGAAAAAGCCATCTAAAGTTAAAAAAGGCAAGGACACGATAAATGAAAAATTTTAAAAGCCGTCCAAAGTGAAATGAGGCGAGGACATTTGCTTTGAATATATGAATAAAAAAAAGTTAAAAATGAGAAATCCAAAATTATTTTGATGTGACTCTTTTCCCTTTGTTTTAAGCATTGAGGAAAATGCTTCATTTAAGCTTGGGGGAGAAGCTTTTACGCTTTTTGTATATATGTTTGTGAGTATAGCATTGAATAATCTTGGGGGTATTAGTTTGTTTTTGTTTAGTGACTTCTTGGTTTTGGTGTCAAGGTTTGGCCAATCTTTGCTTCAAAACCTAGGTGTACCACCAAATTCAAAATTTTAGGCATACCCCTAACCTCTTTTCCCTTACGTTACAACCAGTGGGAATGACCTTTCGACCTAGAGGTTGAGTCACATTTCGAGGGAGGGCATTATGAGTTAATGGCTAAGGAAATAGGATGCAAATTCAAGATGTCGAGAAACCACAAATCTATTTGTTTTTCCAATTCCATCGAGGAACTATAAAGACGCTCACTAAAAAGTAGATTTAAAGCTAATTAGGAGAATGTGCTGAAATGTTTTGAGGTGAAAGTTAATTGTGTTTCTTTAGTTCTCTATGCTTAGCATATCCTATGTTTCAATCGACCTTAGATATATTAGAACGTGCATTCCCTTACTTGCTTAGAAAGATGTGCATTCATTTATGCTTGTACATTTGGAAAGTCCTTTCATGAAGATTTGTTTGCTTTTCTTGTATTTTGGTTTCTTTTTCATGATTTGCCTTGTTTGTGTTATTATGAGAGTTGTAGGTTAATCTCTTAGGAAACCATTACGAGAGCATCACTCGTCCTCTAAGGCGATTTAGGGGTTTAAATGGCTTGTATTTATTTGCTAAAATTGACCGTGATTCCTACAAAAGTTAGTTAGTGTATATTCTTGTCTCTCTTCTTCTTTTTTTTTGTTTGAATAAGCTCATCATTTCCCCCTTAATTTTGTTTTGCCGGAGGGACAGCTAAAGGTAAGCTTGGGGGTACTTGATGGGTGTCATAAATGGCACCCATTTGATGAACATTTAGGTTGTTTTCACCTTCTTTTCATGGCTTTCATGCTTAATAAATGCTTAGTTTTATGCTTTTAGTCTTGGTTTTACCTTTTCTCTCTTATTTTGTAGCTTATATGCATTTTGTTGGTTTTTCTACTCTTTTCTCCTTTTTTTGCTCTATTTTTGTGGTTGTAGGTATTGTACGAGGTTCGGGTCTTGATATTAGTGAATTACTAAAGTGGGAGATGATTTTGGAGCAAGCTCATGGCAATTGGAAAGCTCAAGATGCAAGGAAGTGGATTCTCCAAGTACTAGCTCCTGCGCTCTCAAGCCATGGTCTCATAAAGATAAGGTAATGAACCCACAATCAAGTGGTTTTGGGACTGCCTCTCTTAGTGCTCATCATCATCATGTTGTGTGTTCAGTTGAAGACCTTAGCGAATGCACAAAGCCGCAAGAAGATCCAAAGAAACCAAGAAGAGCGCGGGTGCGCACTATTGCTGCGCGAGCGCTCCTCTACGGGTCCCTGCTTTGCTCTTATTCGTTTTGCGCCTCTTATAAATACCCTTTTTAACCCAATTTTTGGAGAAAGTTTTGTTTTATATTTAGATCATATTCTTAGCTTAATTTAGAGCTTTTCTCTCTAGATTTAGGGTTAGTTTTAGGAGTATATTTTAGAGAGAGAAAGTGTCGAATTTCAATGGTGATTGAGAGATTGAATATCAATGGTGACAGTTGTGTTGGAGATCTTATCTATTATCAATGAGCATTTCTAAACTCTATTTCATTTATTGCTTTGTTTAATATTCATGTTTTTTTTATTTGATTTTGATGTTGGATATTTGATTTGTGTAATTGTTCTTCATAGATTGTTAATTCTTGTTTTCTTTAGTTGTTTGTGAATAGATAATGATGTTTGAGTAGTTATTTGCTAGGGATTGGGTGAAACTTGTATAATTGATTGATTGTGCTTAATTTAGGGATTGTATTGATTAATTTTTGAGATTAAAGTGATTAATGGAAGTTTGCATGTGTGTAATTTGATTAGGCCTTCAGAATTTGCTAGATTGCATTTTAGTTTCTAATGATACCGACCATTGAATTAGGAATTGCAATTGTCGATTGAGCTTGATTAGTGATGCTCCTAGTTAGAGTCCTTCGTAGTTGGTGCTAGTTTGACAACTAGGAGATAGCTTGTTGACTCTTTTGATTGAGCTTGCCATTAGTCTTTGCAACCATTGATTTGCATATTGTTCCTGAGTTGCTACAATTTTCATGATTACTTATTGATCCCCATTGCTAGTGTTTTATTTGTTTGGTTCTTTGTTTTGTTGTTAGTATTTACCTTAAATCCTTTCACTTTGACCTAGCTTGGGCGCATAATTGAGAGCGCTTGACCATTACCGTTCCTTTGGGTTCGACCCTTGACTTGCCTCTATACTATTATTTAGGTTTTGTTAAGTGTTTATAAATTTTGTTTGACCGAGGGAGAATTAGTTTCAACGACCTAGTTCCACCCCTCGTTAGAATGCTAGTTCAGAAGAATAATGGAGGATGGCACGAAGAAAAAACAGAAGCAATGGTACTAAACATTCATGTGTTCTTATCTCTAACACTAATTTATATCATGCTCTAATGGAAGGTGTTGTAGGTGTGATAGTGAGCCAAAGTGTCCCTAATGGGGGTGAGGGTAATCCCCCTCCAGTTCCATGATTCTGCTTAGTTGGAATGTCAGGGGTCTAAATGCCTCTAAGATAGTAGCTGATGTTAAAAGGCTACTTAAGATTCATTCAGTTGATGTGGTTGTCATTTTAAAGACTACAATTAAATTGAAAAATACGATAAAACACAAAAAAATATGGGGTTCACTTGGTGCTGGTTGGATAATTACAGTTGTTCTCAGAAAGACAAGATTTTGGATTGGATTGAGTCCTTATATCATTTCTTTAGTGCTTCTTTTTGTTCATGAATAATCCATTCATTGTTCTATTTCTCACTATGAGGTTAGAGACTTTCAAGGATTAATTGATTATATGGAGTTTGCTGAAATAAAGAGTAAAGGGGTGTTTTATTCTTGGAAAAATAAAGCTACTTCTTGCCCTATTACTCACACTAGAATTGACAAGGGCTTGGTCAGGCTTGGTTAGATAATTAGAATCATGATGAGGCTAATTATCTCTCTCCTGCTATGTCTGTTCACAGCCCTTTGCTTTTTGAGCTTTGTCCTACTCCTCCTGCTAGGGGTCGACCTTTTTGATTTCTTAATTGTCTTGCTCAGCATGAGATGTTCCTTGACTATGTGGTTAATGCTTGGAGTTGTTATACTTATAGAAATCCCATGCAAAGGGTTTGGTATAAATTGAAAAAGGTTAAAGATTCTCCGAAGCCCCTTTATTTGTGGTAGTTTGGAAATGTTGCTGAGATAATTCAGATTGCTAAATTAGAGCTTGGGAAAATTTAAATTAGATTAGCTGGGAATATTGATGACAGTGGTTTGCTGGCTTTGGAGGCTGAGGCTATTAAAAAGGTGAAACAATGGAATTCTTTCCAAGAGAGCATCTATAGGCAAAAATTAAGAATTGAATGGGTGAAGCTTAGGGGCAGTAACAATCACTATTTCTTTTCTCCTTTGAAATAAAGGCAAGCAAGGAATAAAATTGACTCTATCTATTCTAAGAATAGAGATCATTTGAAAGATCCAAATCTGGTTGTAAATGAGATCTGAAGTTTTTACAAGACTTTCTTGGGGTCTGCTAGTTCTGCTCTCCCTGCTCCTGATTTGGTCACTCTGATAAATGGGAAACAACTGTCTGTTCATTTTAGGAACTTTCTTATTACTCATAATTCTTATGGTGAGATTGACTTAGCTTTATTGATGACATTAAGGCTCCTGCTATAGATGGGATTAACTCTTGCTTCTTCAAGAGAGCCTGGGCTGAAATTAAGCATGATGTTTATGCTAGGGTGTTGGGTTTATTTGATACTGGCAATATGCAGAGATAATGGAATTGTACAACAATTACTTTGGTTCCTAAAGTTCCTAACCCGTCCTTTGTGAAAGAATACAGACCCATTGCCTGCTGCACAGTTATTTACAAGCTCATTTCCAAGGTGAAAACTGCTAGGCTAGCTCAAGTTATTGGTGTAGTTGTTAATGATTCTCAGGCTGGTTTCATAACAGGAAAACATATAGGAGATAACATTTTTCTTGTAACTGAACAAATCAAAGCTTATTCTCATAAGCATATAACTCCTAAATGTATGGTGAAGGTGGATTTGACAAATGCTTATGACTCTATTGAGTTGAGCTTTCTTAAGACTATTCTTGATGAGTTGGGGTTTCCTGATAAGTTCATAGGGTGGATTATTGGGTGTATCACCTCAGTTTCATTCTCTATTTTGATTAATGGCTTTCCTACCCCCCCCCCCTCTCTTTTAGAGCTAAGAAAGGTTTGAGGCAAGGTGATCCCATGTCACCTTTCGTGTTTGCTATTGGGATCGAATACTTGTATAGGTGTCTTCATGAGCTTTCTCGTGATTCTAACTTTAATTTTCATTGCATATGTGAGAGACTATCTCTTACTCATTTGATGTTTGTTGATGATTTACTTATGTTTGCTGGAGCTGACCTTGCTTCTATCGAGTTGCTCTTTCAAGCCTTTAGTAAGTTATATGCTTCAGGCTTATCTGCAAATCTTGAAAAGAGTGAGGTCTATTTTGAATGATTTCTAGTACTGATCAGCAGATTTTGGCTCGGTAAATTGGTGTTGGGCAAGGTAGTATCCCTTTTTAATACCTTGCTGTCCTTCTCTCCTCTAAAAAGCTCACAATTTCTCAGTGTAATCCCTACGGTGATTGATAGAATTACAGGGTGGTTTTCTAGGCACTTATCCTATGCTGGAAGACTTCAATTGGTTAAAGGAGTTATTTTTGGGGTCAAGGCTTATTAAGCTTAGATTTTTGTTTTTCCTATGAAAATTCTTAGGGAAATTGAGCTTAGATTTTTGTTCAATCTCTTCCTGACTGGAATAAGGCTGCTATTACGAAGCTTCTTTGGGACTTTGCTCATAAAGCTGATAGTCTTTGGGCGAAATGGGTGCAGGAATACTATTTCAAGAACAGTCAATGCTGGAATTTTCCTATCCCTAAGAAGTGCTCTTGGGGTTTAAGGAAAATTCTGTAGTTCAGGGTTATAATAGATAATCAGGGAGGCTAGGGCTCTGTTACTCATGGGCATTCTGTGAAAATTAGCAAAGTTTAAAGGCTTATCAGACCTCAAGGCCCATAAGTGGATTGGAGAAGGTTAATCTGTAATAATGATGCATCTCCAAAGTGTGTTTTTATTCTGTGTCTTACTCTATTGAACAGGATTTTGACAAAAGACATGTTACTTTCTTAGAACTTTAACTATGATCATGTCTTCTTATTATGTTTGCAAGAACCTAAAAGTATTCAACATTTGTTTTTTTCTTTTTATTACTTTAAGAGGATTTGGTAGACTGTGCTTACCAAGCTTTATTGCAGCAAGTCAGTTTCTGTGTTTCTGATAAAGTTAATTGGATGAAGATACACAGTAGGAAGCACAACAGGGAAGCTAAGTTGCTTCTAATGGCTTTTGCAAAAACTGTGCATTGTGTTTGGAGTCAGAGAAATAGAACCATGTTTAATGGTAGTTGTAAACCTGTAGATTGTCCTGTAAATGATTTTATTTTTAATATTGCTTGTAGATGTTCTGCTAGTGATAGGAATGTTCTGATTTCCTAGATGTTTTGGGGTGTCTGTTGTCTGGTCCTGGGGTCAGGTACCTTTCTATGAAGGTGGCATGTATCCCTGAGTCCAGTAATGGGTACTTCTCCAGGCATAACCCATCCTATAAGGTGGTTGTCTGGTTTTGTAACTTTAGGTGGTTTTGGTTGCCCTTTGGTCCTTGGTAGTTTGGGACACAACATAGCTTTTTGTAAGTTCTATGGTTTTGTTTGCTACTTTTGGTAATAAAATCCTGTAATTTACCAAAAAAAAACAGTCAAACACATTAAAAAAACAAGCTTTTTGAATCGAAAGAAAGTCAAACACATTCAAACAAAGCTTATATAATCAAATGAAAGTCAAACACATTCAAACAAAGCTTTTTGAATTAAATGAAATTCAATTGCATTCAACGAATCTAATTGAATCAAATGAAAGTCAAACACATTCAAACAAAGCTTTTTGAATCAAATGAGAGTCAAAGACACTCAAACAAAGCATTTTGATTCGAATAAAAGTCAAATGCATTCAACGAAGCTCATTGAATCAAATGAAAGTAAAACACATTCAAACAAAGCTTTTTGAATCAAATGAAATTTAAATACATTAAAACTAGCTTTTTGAATCAAATAAAAGCCAAATGCATTCAACGAAGCTAATTTAATCGAAAGAAAGTCAAACAAATTCAAACAAAGCTTTCTAAATAAAATGAAAGTCAAACACATTCAAACAAAGATTTTGAATTAAATTGAAGGTCAATCACATTAAAACAAAGGCATTTTATTTAAATGAAAGTCATGCATTCAACGAAGTTAATTAAATCAAATGAAAGTCAAACACATGCAAACAAAGCTTTATGAATCAAATGAAATCCAAATAAATTCAAAAAAACTTTTTGAATCAACTGAATGTCAAACTTATTTAAACCAAGCATTTTGGATCGAATGAAAATCAAATGCATTCCACGAAGCTAATTAAATCAAATGAAAGTCAAACGCATTCAAACAAAATTTTTTAAATCAAATGAAAGTAAACACATTAAAACAAAGCATTTTGAATCTAATGAAAGTTAAACACATTCATACCAAGATTTTTCAATCAAATAAAAGTCTAACACATTAAAACAAAGGTTTTGAATTGAATGAAAGTCAAACACACGCAAACAAAGCATTTTGAATCAAATTAAAGCCAAATAAGTTCAAACAAATCTTTTTGAATCAACTGAGTGTCAAACTTATTTTTTCATAGCATTTTGGATTGAATGAAAGTTAAATGCATTCCACGAAGCTAATTAAATCAAATGAAAGTGAAACGCATTTAAACAAAACTTTTTAAATCAAATGAAAGTCACAAACATTAAAACAAAGCATTTTGAATCTAATGAAAGTCAAACACATTCATACAAAGCTTTTTGAATCAAATTAAAGTCAAACACATTAAAACAAAGCTTTTTTAATTGAATAAAAGTCAAACACATTCAAACAAAACTTTTTAAATCCAATGAAAGTCAAAACACATAAAGACAAAGCATTTTTTATCTAATGAAAGTCAAACACATTCATACAAAGCTTTTTGAATCAAATAAAAGTCAAACACATTAAAACAAAGCTTTTTTAATTGAATGAATGTTTAACACATTCAAACAAAGCTTTTAGATTCAAATGAAAGTTAAACACATTCAAACAAAGCTTTTTAAATCAAATGAAAGTGAAATGCATTCAAAGAATGTAACACCCTAGAAATTCCTTTATTTTAAAATACCTTTTTTGCCCTGTATAAAACTTTAAATACGAATATCTAAGACATTACCGCCACCGTGAAAACGGTCAAGGCAAATATCAAAGATACATAGCGAAAGACTAATTTTAAAAACCTTTCCAAAACAAACCAACTTGAAAAGCTAACCAAACAAAAGTAAAGTTAAAAGCAAAATGAGCGAAGTAAAATGAAAATCAACCTACAACTTGGAACCATTAATGGCCCTTATTAAAAACCAAACCAAATCCTAACTTGATATTAGTTCCACATATAAATATTAGCATAAATAATTAAAGCAGAAACACATTGTAACTAATATAAACTAGTATGATTCGCTCTTCACTCATGCCCCATCATTAATATGCCTCGATAGCTGAAAAGCTTATCTCTACTAGTCTCCACTACTCTCCATTAAAAATGGGTCATCATAGGGCAAAGATAAAGATATGGCCAAAACACACAAACACACACAATCAGCAAAGCTGAGTACATAAGCATAATTAAACACACTAACATGCTTTCACCTATCAACACACACTTACCTCATTGCACCTGTTCACAAGCACACACACCAATCAATGAGACACAATGACTAGATACTAAATAATTCATTTTGCGTTGATTACGCATCGAACGGGTTTCCAACTATACCTATCCCAATAAATTGGGGTTAACTGACACGGGAGCTAACCGTGCCAGCAACAAACCTGTGCGACACTTAGGTGGCGGAATTCCAACGCATAATAATAAAAAGGAATTTACAGCGTCCTGTACTCCGTTAGAAGTTATGATCAAATATAAAGTCACATAACTCCCCCCATATGTTCATACTCAAGGTATATACGTTCCAAGAGTTTTGTTGCGTAATCTCTTTCACTTTACGTTATTTACATATTATTAGACTTGGTGATGACTCTCAAAGCATAATAAGTCAATCAACAATAATTATACAATTAAACAAACATACCAATTTATTTCTTGAATAATTAGTGACCACATATCATTTATTGTTGAACCCTTTTTAATTCTACCTTAGTGTCAAAGACACCTTAAACGCATAATGCGCCAAAAATTCTATCCCTCGGTGTTAAAAACACCTTAAGTGCACAAAGGCACAAACATACAATTTATTCCTCGAATACATCGACACTTATATAGCTCCTTCATCATGCTTAAAGCATCAATAAAAATTATATGAACCATAATAAAATTCCTTTTCAATATTCCAAACATAATTAAACAATTAGTTTGATTAAACATGCTCTCTATCAAGCCATAAATAAACATGTGGTTCATAAATAATATTCCAAACTATAAATTTCCATTCAATAACTCATCACAAGTAAATCATGCTTCTCAATTCAACCACTAATAACATCCAAACCACAAATTTCCATTCCAAACCTAGCATGATACTATTTTAAATTAATCAAACACATTTAGCATGCTACTTCATCAACATAACTATGCTAAGTACGCAAACGTACCTCAAATAAGCTCTTAAAATAATCGAGTACTCTACAACAATTCTCGAACCAAGTCTCCTACATAAACGGACAATAATACTATATTAATTACCCTTGTATACACAATTTCCAGCAACTTAAACTCACTTTAAATAACTTATAATAATCTGAAAATTATTTTAAAACCCCTAATTAAACTCCTTTTTAATGGATAATCACACCCTTTTATTAAAAATCACAATTATACTACTTTAAATAAAATTCCAACATTTTAACCTAATAAAAAATCTTTTGAAACTTCATCAAAATACATCTTTATACTTAAATTATCCATAGAAACATTAAATTATCTCTTACCCCTTTTAAACTCAAAGATAAAATTTAAAAACTTCGTTAAAAATCAAAAACTACTCGAAAATCGTATTTAGAGGCTGAATTTGGCCACGAGAGGGTAGTGCTCACTACTAAAGGTAGTGAGTCTTTCTTAAAACGTTGTTTCCACTCGAAAAAAACTACTTTTTTGTTTTATCATAATCGGCGAAGTTTAGAACCTGATCGGGATTAACACGAGATTAATATTAACGAATGGAAATCTAATTATTAAAACATGAATTTGCGTGTTCAAAATAAATCTGGAATTAAGTTAAACTAATAAGTAGTTATAACCCAAAATTTCAAAACATCATTACTATAAAAGCCCTAAATCAATTATTCATAAAAACCCTAAAATCATGATTTTCAATAATTAAAAACCCTAGGTTATAAAATTGACAAAATCTGAAAATTATAAAGTTCAATCATCAAAGTACGATTTGATACTAGTTAAATTAATTTCAAACAATAAAAATCAAAACCCATAAATCAATAATTATAATTACACAAATTAATAAAACAAAAGAGAGAAGAAATAAGACTAACCTTTTTGTGTGGGAAATTTTTGGGGATTCATGGGGTATTTATAGAGTAAAAAGTGTAGGGTTAAGTTTGGGCTTATAAAAATGAGGGCTTGAGTTATGGGATAGGGCTTAAGTTATGGGTTTTGGAATGGGTTATTCCAATAAGAGTATGTAGGAATAATTTACATTGCCCAATAATTAATAAACGTTTGGCCCAAAACTTATTTTACTTTTATAAAACTTTATATTTAAAATACTTTAACCCTTTAAAATATTTAATTAAGAACTTAACAATACATTTTATTAATACTTAAATAATTTTAAAAAATACATAAAAAATACGGGGTATTACAGTCTACCTGCCTTAAAAGAAGTTTCGTCCTCGAAACTTAGGTACGAAAACTTTAAAAAGTCGTTTAAAGGCAAATAAATACTTAAAATCTCAAAAACGTTTCTTAATACTTTTAGTTGTTGTACTTTTGTGATACTCCCTTTCTACCTCATCTATTCATTCACACACAAACTAGTGTGTAAAGTAACCAACTTGCTGACCTACTTACACAAAATAATGTGTAAGATAACAACTTTACTAACAAACTTACACAAAATAATGTGTAAACTATTAGACTATCTAACAAACTCACACTAGCATTAGTGTAAGAGTCAACTTTGGTAATAAACTTACACATCTTAGTGTGTAAAATAATCAAACTTATCAACTAAATCAGTGTAAAACTGACGAAAAAGCACTTTAAAATGCCTAAATTAAGGAAAAAGCGCGTAATTCTATCGCACTCTACCCCCCTTAAAGAAAACGAGTTACGCCCCTGTAACTCTACTTCACTCAACTTTAGAATCATGTTGATCTTTTCTCATTCCATCCTTGGTAAGGTCATTACACTTCTCTGTATGCATTCTTTGTTGCGAACTAAAATTCTTATTAATTCCTTACTCATTATACCAAAAATAATCAATTTCCATCTATATTATCTTTCACCCATCCTCTAGTAAAAGTATGAAGCACTTTGATATTGGGAACTTTGATTTGTCCAACTTTTTCATGATCAAATTGGCTGAACTCAATAGATCTCTTTGCAACTCATACCTTTAGTTAATGTTCTTTCACAATGACTTATGAAAATTGTCTTATACTTTACCAAGGTCCGATAATATGCCAAGTTATTTGCCACTTTACCAATTCTATGCAAATTCATATATATTTCTATATACTTTGGCTCAAATTTTCTTTATTACCAAAATTCATCTTTTGTCTTATGGGTTACACTATGAATAACACTTGTGTCATGTCCGTTGTTTTACTTGCACTACTCAGATCAAATCCATTCATGTATATTTTTCTTGCTTTCGTCACTAATGTTCCCCAACATAGTGAAATTTCATGGTTCTTTTATTCCAATCTCAAAATTTTTCCATGCCAATGCGGGCTTGCATGGTTATCTTTCATTTATTTTCTCTCCAATGCTTCATGCTCTCTAATGACTTCCAACGTCAAATATTCCTTTTGTTTGTCCATTATTATTTGGTGGTTGTAGTAATTGTCCTCAGTGTATCACTAAAGTTCTCATGTATACCTCCTAGGATCTTGAAAGAAACTAGGAATTTCAATCTAAAATGATATCTTTAGGAACTCCATGTAATCTCACAAAAAAAAAAATTTGATGTAAGCCTTTGCAAGTTGCTCCTTTCTCCAAATCTTCTGCATCAGTTTTACAGATTGTGGACTTAGACAATCTATCCACCACAATTCAAATGAAACAATCACTCTTAATCAATAATACACCTTTATCGAATCCTTTTAACTCTTGTCCTTTTCTGGGTGTATTTCACCTTCCTTCCATTATATTCACTTCAACTTCTTACTCTTAAATGTATATTTAAGCTTATTTCCATGACCAATAAAATAGCATATCCTTCTACGAATTCGACCCAAATTCACATTCTCTTCTTGATTTTCCTGCATTTCCTCGAATATCGTTGGTCTCAAACTCTAGTTATCCCAAAATTTTCTTTACTTTCTTTTTCAACACTTTTGAGGGGGTTAGTTTCCTTCTTTCCTATTTACTTTGTATCAATCCACTACATTACCTCCCCTTTCAATAATATTGAATGCCTCGCCCATATTCCTTTATCAACTCCAATCATTTCTCTGCTACATATCTACATCCTTGTGTGTGAGAGTCTATTTCAACTTTAAACTTCATTCAAATAATCATGTTTCCATACAAAAATTATTTCACCCCCCATTATCCAACTTGAAGACTTCAAATGACAACTAATTTATTGTCCATAATTCACCGCTTCTATCCCTCATCAGCAATTACCTCTATACTTTATCACAAGGTCTCCCCAGATGGTTTTTTTTTTTTGTTAATCATAACTGACTCTTAGGAAAAACCATGTGATTATTGCTTCTATCTCTGTATTGACAACTTTATCACAAGTGTTCACATCGTCCTTTCCTTCCCATTCTTAGAATTTACCAAAATATCTTTGATAAAACACTCTATTCCTCTATATAAAACATAGGTGCTCCGTTAATCCAAAAGAAAAAAAAATGAAACTCAAACCGACCAAATCTTGTCATAAATGCCAATATTCGAAATGTCCTCTTTCGAAGGTTCTTACTTAATACTAGTTCTTATCTTCAAGTCTAACCTCAATATATTTTTTTTTATTCCTTTCATTTGATCAAACAAATTGCCTCTTTTAATCAAAAGATAAATTATCCTTCATTGTTACCTTGATCAATCTTCCTAAGCCGCTTTACAAATACAAATTTTCGTCCCTTCACTTAACAAATTCATACACTCCCCAAGGCGATGTAACTTTCTTTCAATGATTTACCACAATATTCTTTAATTCCTTTAAATAATGCAATATTAATCCTTTCTTCACACACAAACACGTCCTTATATTATTTCCAAGGTTCTTCAACCCCTATATTTCTTTGTTTACATTACTTTTGCTTTCAAATTCCTTCTAATCAACCCATAATCTTTCTTCTAGCATCCCTAGAATAAATCCCGTGACTCATAAATAATCTAAACTTCAATTACTTTATAACCCATCCTTACTTAAATCATATCAACACATTCCAATCAAATTCATAAATCTTGTCATAAACTCTTTTCGTTTATGACATTTTCATGTTCATAGTTCAATAATTTCAATACCTTTAAGTATATTATTTCTTCACAGTTTTGACTTTCTTAACCTCCAAGAATTACTTAAGCCACCTTCTTGCTTCTTCTTATTCCTAAAATATCTTTTTAAAACTCCTTTAGCCATCTTGTTGATCTTTCACCCACCTTCTTTTTGGTTTTGATCCCTTACCCTCATCCTTAGTCACCCTTTTTTTTTTTTTTTTTTAGCGAATTTATGAATTGTGCACTCTTTATAAAATTCAGTCAAACTCCTAAAAACATTATATGTTGACAATTATCATTGGAACTCATATAAAGATCACCATCCTTCAACTCGTTCCTTGGGCTTCTAAGCAATACTACTCCCTTGAAAACTTTAAGATCTTAACAACTTGGAGTGCTACTCCAAAGCAAACAATCTTTTCATTTCCACCCAAACTTCACTACATGTTCCTTTCAGCTGCATGAAAGTTAGGTAAAACTTATTTTGAGTTTTCTATCTCAAATGTCCCTCAAATAAGATTGGGTGTATTCACAACTTGTTCGTTCCCATTGACATGGTAAAATTAACTCTTTCCAGTACTTATCATAAAAACTTTCATTCCCTCTCAAATTCTCAAGACACATTTTGCCTTTAAACAGCTTGCATAGCTCTTTAACTCAACCCTCAAAACTTTATTAATTGATCTCCCTTTGGTGTTTAGATGCTTTTCACTCTTTAACACTATTTAGTTACACCTTCATCCACTACAGGATTATTGGTGGTTATATCATCTTTGGCAATCTATCAAGTTTGCCTTACTACCTTGTTCAAATCATTTCCATTACTGGAATTGTTTCTTGTCACCATACTTTCTGGATGATAAAACTTGATGCTATATAGGTTGGGTTGAAACACCTAGCTTTCTCTTGTTCTAATCAAAACATCAACCAATAAACTCAATCAAGGAACAATTATTATTTAATTCGAATTAAGGTTTGAGGTAACATATTTTTGTCCTCATTTCCAATAATTCAAATGCATAAAATTATGATTGATAAACAACCATAGTTCATATAATTAAACAAGAAATCAAAAATATAAATATTCCCATGACTGCTACCCAAAAGGAGAGAAAGAAATGAGTGGCTCTTGGAAAACAATAGAAATCATAATGTTGTTGAACAACTCTAAAAGAGTAGGTCAATAAGTTCAAGAACTCTCTCCAAAATGATAGCTTTGCTATGACTCCTTAACGTAAGATAATTATCTTCATATCCCAAGGTTAATGAGTAAATACTCATAACTTTTAGATGATATGTGTTAATATTCTCAAGGTTGAACTTGTAACAATGTTCTCAAGGTTCGACAAAATAAAAGTCCTCAATATTCCAACAAGATCATAACTTCTCAAAACTCCAACCATATATAAAAATATATATGCTCCACTCTCCATCCCAAATTGAATAACTTTAATCATAAGAAATGATAAGTTACTAAGCATAAAATGTCAAACTTCAATTGATCCGCATTGAGTATCCCTCAACTCGTATAATAACTTTCATCACTACTCATCTCTAATCAATTCCTATGCTCACCTCATTTGGGCTCTTGTTCAATTTCGATTCCAATTCAAACCCATACTCAAAGACAAAACATATTCCTCAAAATAGATAATATCCCAAATGATTTCATCCTTAATCTCCTTAACCATATGCATTAAAATCAATCTCTTTATCCTTACAACTTGGTGTCTCCATACACAAGTGTACAAAACTCAAATTACTCAATTTTAATACCTAGACAACGTATTTTAACAACAAATTATCCCAGAAACAATACTCACATTCATGTGATGATGTGCATCCAAAATTTCTTCGAAAATACATCTCAAATAAGACCATCGAAGCGAACCATCCTAACATAAGCCATTAAACTCTCAAAATCCTTAACATTCCTCAAAATTCTCATCATAGAAACTCACAGGGTATAGGTTTAGGGATCCTACAAGAAAACGGGATCAACTACCAATAACAAACCCTTCCTATAACCATATAATACAGTTCTTGCAGAAAATTAAGTTCGATGTTCAATCAAACAATCTTGATAGCTCACATATAATGATTCACATATTACATGTTGTCATCAATAAACATTTAGTCATACAACATGCTTAATTACCTCTTAAAAAAAATACATATATATATATATATGCACATAGGAAAGAAATTAAATTCTAGCCTATATACCCTTTCTTCTCCTACCCAAGCTCACCAACATGCTTATAAAAGCTTTTAACACATATTTCTTACCTCAATCCTTGCTTTCCTGCAACATGAACAAACTAAAAATAACTTATTTTTTTTTTACTCCTCTTTTTTTTTTTTTTTTTTTTTTGAAAAAAAAAAAAAAGAAATTCAAAAATCACCTTTGAAAAAGATCGAAAAATTTTCGGCTTTCTTAAAAAAATCGGACATCCTTAATAAAAAAAAAGTTTTGGATGTTCTTCATCAAAAAAATTTTTTTGGTTATTCCTAAATTAAAAACAAAAATAAAATTCAAAACAATTTAGTTTAACACCGTTTAATTAAATAAGCACTTGGCCAAGTTTTAAAAAAAAACACTTGAAAATACGTTTTTTTTGTTTTTTTTTTTTTTTGCTTTAGTGGTAATAAAATCTCAACCTAAGCTCCCAGATACCACTTTGTAACACCCTAGAAATTCCTTTATTTTAAAATACCTGTGTTTGCCCTGTATAAAACTTTAAATAGGAATATCTAAGACATTACCGCCACCGTGAAAACGGTTAAGGCAAATATCAAAGATACATAGCGGAAGACTAATTTTAAAAACCTTTCCAAAACAAACCAACTTGAAAAGCTAACCAAACAAAAGTAAAGTTAAAACCAAAATGAGCGAAGTAAAATGAAAATCAACCTACAACTTGGAACCATTAATGGCCCTTATTAAAAACCAAACCAAATACAAACTTGATATTAGTTCCACATATAAATATTAGCATAAATAATTAAAGCAGAAACACATTGTAACTAATATAAACTAGCATGATTCGCTCTTCAGTCGTGCCCCAGCATAAATATGCCTCAATAGCTGAAAAGCTTATCTCTACTTGTTTCCACTACTCTCCATTAAAAATGGGTCATAATAGGGCCAAGATAAAGACATGGCCAAAACACACAAACACACACAATCAGCAAAGATGAGTACATAAGCGTAATTAAACACACTAACATGCTTTCACCTATCAACACACACTTACCTCATTGCACCTGTTCAGAACCACACACACCAATAACCGAGACACAATGACTAGACACTAAATAATTCATTTTGCGTTGATTACGCATCGAACGGGTTTCCAACTATACCTATCCCGATAAATTAAGGTTAACTGACACGGGAGCTAACCGCGCCAGCAACAAATCTGTGCGACACATAGGTGGCGGCATTCCAGCGCATAATAATAAAAAGGAATATACAGCGTCCTGTACTCCGTTAGAATTTATGATCAAATATAAAGTCACATAACTCCCCCCATATGTTCTTACTTAAGGTATATACGTTCCAAGAGTTTTGGTGCCTAATCTCTTTCATTTTACGTTATTTTCATATTATTAGACTTGGTGATGACTCTCAAATCATAATAAGTCAATCAACAATAATTATACAGTCAAACAAACATACCAATTTAATTCTTGAATAATTAGTGACGACATATTATTTATTGTTGAACCCTTTTTAATTCTACCTCAGTGTCAAAGACACCTTAAACGCATAATGCGCCAAAAATCCTATCTCTCGGTGTTAAAAACACCTTAAGTGCCCAATGGCACCAACATACAATTTATTCCTCGTATACATAGACACTTATATAGCTCATTCCTCATGCTTAAAGCATCAATAAAAATTATATGAACCATATTAAAATTCCTTTTCAATATTCCAAACATAATTAAACAATTAGTTTGATTAAACATGTTCTCTATCAAGCCATAAATAAACATGTGGTTCATAAATAATATTCCAAACTATAAATTTCCATTCAATCACTCATCACAAGTAAATCATGCTTCTCAATTCAATCACTAATAACATCCAAACCACAAATTTCCATTCCAAACCTAGCATGATACTATTTTAAATTAATCAAACACATTTAGCATGTTACTTCATCAACATAACTATGCTAAGTACGCGAACGTACCTCAAATAAGCTCTTAAAATAATCGAGTACTCTACAACAATTCTCGAACCAAGTCTCCTACATAAAGGGACAATAATACTATATTAATTACCCTTGTATACACAATTTCCAGCAACTTAAACTCACTTTAAATAATTTATAATAATCTGAAAATTATTTAAAAACCCCTAATTAAACTCCTTTTTAATGGATAATCACACCCTTTTATTAAAAATCACAATTATACTACTTTAAATAAAATTCCAACATTTTAAACTAATCAAAAATCTTTTAAAACTTTATCAAAATACATCTTCATACTTAAATTATCCATAGAAACATTAAATTATCTCTTACCCCTTTTAAACTCAAAGATAAAATTTAAAGCATAAAAAAACAACTTCGTTAAAAATAAAAAACTGCTTGAAAATCCTATTTAGAGGCTGAATTTGGCCACGAGAGGGTAGTGAGTCTTTCTTAAAACGTTGTTTCCACTCGAAAAACACTATTTTTTTTATCAAAATCGGAGGAGTTTAGAACCTGATCGGGATTAACACGAGATTAATATTAAAGAACAGAAATCTAATTATTAAAACATGAATTTGCGTGTTCAAAATAAATCTGGAATGCTAAATGCATTAAACAAAGCTAATAAACATGATAGAGTGTGCACTAAAATATCAAATGAATGTTAAATGCATTAAACAAAGCTAATAAAGTCAAAGCAATGTATATAGGCAAGATAAAAGGATATCAAGATCTAGAGAGAGAAATTCTCAAGATCTAGAAAGAGTCTCAAGATCTAGAAAGAGAAAGTTGAAAATCCGATTGAAACCCACAAATTTGAGCTTTGATTTTCAGCCCGATTTCAATGGCAAAAAGGAAACAAGGTAAGGGAAGCAAGAGTTCAAGCTCAAAATCGAAGAAAAAGCAAAAATCTAAACATAATTGTGGACCCAAAACAAGGAATTATACGAAAAGGAAAGAACAGAGCATTGCCACTAAGGATGTTTTGGTTGAAAGCTGGCTTGATGAAGTCATGGAGAGCACCATGCAGGTGAAGGAGATGACAGAGGAGGAACATGGTGAGCATCAGTAGGAGTTCAACAACTAGCTCCAGGTAATTCAATCCTCTGAATCCGCCATTAATGATGGGCTTCGAACTGATGAATGATGTGATAGTGTATTGAATAAGGACAATCCTACTCCTATTTTGATGTTTAAACACTCTAATTGTACTATGAATGCGTTTTCCCCAATTTTTGAAACCCCCGGATTGTATTCCCCTGTTTTTCATTCTCCGAGTTCTATTGATATTGCTCGATTGAATTAGAAGGAAAGAATGTTTGGTGGGACTAGGGATGAGGGGGTAGACCTATCTAATGGAGGTAAGAACTTGGATATGGATTCTTGTGATAAGGGTAGTGGTGACAAGGTCCAAAATTACCTTTAAGGATGTTCAACCTGAGATTGATTTTTGGAACTCAGCGATTGTTTGCCATATAATTGGTACTAAACCACCCTTGTCTATTGTAAATGGTTTTGCTAGAAGGATATGGGAATGATATGGGATTGATAAGGTCTCACTAATGGCAAATGGGGTGTTCCTGGTTCGTTTTCGGACTATAGAGGCGAGGGATAGAGTATTGGGGGCAGGGCCTGTTTGGTTTGACAACAAACCAGTGATAGTGAAACAATGGGTGGCAGGAATGAGACCTTGATGATGAGCCTATGGATTTGGTGCCAATTTGGGTTAGACTGCCTGGTCTGAAATTGAAATATTGGGGTCAAAAGACACTAATGAAGATAGCTTCTATGATAGGGAACCCTATCAAGACTGATAAGGCAACAGCCACAGAGGAACGATTGGAGTATGCTAGAATAATGATAGAGGTGAAATTTAATGTGGATCTACCAGATTGCATTGAATTTATGGATGAATATGGCAATACTGTAAAGCAAGCTCTGAAGTATGAGTGGAGGCCTATGATCTGTAAGGTGTGTGGTGGGATTGGGCATATTGATACTCAATGTACTAACTATAAGGTGAAGGGAAGGAATAAGATGAAAACTCAACCTGAGAAAGTCTAGAAAAAGGATAGGAAGAATAAAATCTAGAAACCAGTTCAGAAGCCTGTTTTCCAGAATTTCAATAATGGGACTAATACTTTGAAGAGTTCTCAGCAAGAAGAAGATGGTAATCAGCAACTTTAAAGTGTAAAACCTGGTGTTTTTCTGATTAGTAGCAGTGGGAATAGATTCAGTGTATTGGAGGAGGGGGAATGCTCTCATTCTCTCCATGGATATACTTTGTTTCTGGAATGTTAGAGGTCTAAATAAGGCTAGTAAGCTCTGTGATGTTTTATGGTTCTTTAGACATCATGGTGTTGGTCTTTTTGGACTTCTTGAAACTAAGGTGAAGGCTGAGAAGTTTGGTGTGGTTTTTGATAGATTGGGAAGTGATTGGTCAGTGTGTGCTAACTACTCTCATCATAAGGGTGGTAGAATTTGGGTTATTTAGCTGCCTCAGGTGTTTGATGTGTCTATTGTTAGATGTGAAGAACAATTAATCCACTTACAGTTTTTTCATAAAGGAACATGTAATAATTTTTTCTGCACTATAGTCTATGAGTTGAATGAGGCTGTTGCTAGGTATAAGCTTTGAGAGCAAATAACTGAGATTGGTTCTTGTACAAACAATCCTTGGTTTCTTTGTGGATATTTTAACATCTAGAATCTTACTGATAGAATTGGCAATCCTGTTTCTTTGACTGAAGTGGAACCTTTTAGAGCTTGCCTAAGACAGAACAACCTTTCAGATTGGGCTGCTGGGGGAATGTTTTACACTTGGTGTAATAAACAAGTTGGTTGTGATAGAGTGTGCACTAAAATAGATAGAGTCATTGTGAATTGTGTGTGGATGGATAGTTTTCAAGAAATCCAAGCTACTTTCTTCCTTGAAGGATTAAAGGATCATTGTCCTTGTATTATTAACATGTTTGATTCTGGAACTCAAGTTAATAAGCCTTTTAGGTTTGTTAATATTTGGGTGGATTCTCCTGAGTTTCTTGTAAATGCTAAGGAGGCATGGGAGATTAATGTTGATGGTACTTTAATGTTTCAATGTGTTAGGAAGTTAAAAGAGATGAAAAAAGTGTTGAAAAACTTGAAAATGGTGAATTACTCTTGTATTGAAACTGAGGATGATGTTGCTGAGAAGACTTTGATGGAAATCCAAGTGAAACTCCAAGCTGAGCCTGATAATGAGTGCCTGATTGAATTGGAAAGGGAGGCTAGAGTGAAATATGCTAAAACTCACCTGGATAGATACAATTTTTTGAAGCAAAAAGCTAAGGTTCTTTTGCTTAAAGATGGTGATATGAACTCTGCTTTCTTCTATGCTGTTATTAGGAAGAAAAGACTTCACAATAATATCTATTTCATTGTGAATAATGTGGGGGAGGTGACTGCTGATCCTAGGGAGGTGTGTGAGGCTTTCTTGGAGTATTACCAAGGGCTCCTTGGGACTGAAGCTTCAATGTAGGGCAAAATTCATTCTACAGTTATAGCTGAGGGCAATAGTTTATCTGATAAGCAAGGTTTGAATATATGTAGAGCTTTTTCTGAGAATGATGTTAAGTTTTCTTTATGAAGTATTGATGATGATAAGGCACCTGGTCCTTATGGATTTCCCAGCAAGTTTTTCAAAGCTGCTAGGCATATTATTGGTAATGATGTTACCAAGGTTATCTTGGATTTTTTCAATGCTGGTAAGTTGCTTAAACAGGCCAATTCCACTACTTTGACTTTGATCCCAAAGATTAAGCATGCAAACAAGGTCACTCAATTCAGGCCTATAGCTTGTTGTAATGTGATGTATAAGATCATTTCTAAAATGATCTGTTCTAGATTGAAGGATGTGCTGCCTGAGTTAATTGATGATTGTCAAGGAGCCTTTGTGTCTGGAAGATCTATTTTGGATAATATCCTTTTTTGTCAAGACATGCTGAAGGCTTATAATAATAAAAGGAAGCCCCCTAGGTGTACCATTAAAGTGGATCTCAAGAAGGCCTATGATTCTGTAAGCTAGGAGTTTATCCAGGGAATGATGTATGCTTTGAAGTTTCCGAATCAATTCATCTCTTGGGTTATGCAATGTGTTACTACTCCTACTTTCTCTTTGCTTCTTAATGGTGGATCTTATGGTTTCTTTAAAGGGAAAAAGAAAATAAGGCAAGGAGATCCTATGTCTCCCCTCTTATTTGTTATTATGATGGAGTATCTGTCCAGATTATAGAAGAAAGTTGGGAAGAAGAGGAGATTTAAGTATCATCAAAGGTTTAGGGAGCTTGCTTTAAATCACTTGATTTTTGCAGATGATTTGATGTTGTTTTCTTATGGGAATAATGTTTCTGTCAAACTTATGATTAAGGCTCTTAAAACCTTTGAAGCTAGATCTGGTTTGCAGGCTAATCTTGAGAAAACTGCAATTTACTTTGGTAATGTTCAACAACCTGTTAAAGACAGCATTCTGTGCCATTCTGGTTTTGTGAAGGGTGTAATGCCTTTTAGGTACTTGGGGATTCCTCTTAATGCCAAATATTTGAGGATGGTGGATTATGATAGTCTGATTGACAAGATGCTGGTCAGATTAGACTGTTGGAGTAGTAGAAATCTTTCATATGCAGCTAGGGTCACCCTTATTAATGCAGTCTTAATGAGTTTGCATACTTATTCAGCTCAATGTGTTTTACTTCCCAAATCAGTAATTGATAGGATTAATCAGCTTTGTAGAGCTTTCTTATGGAGTGGTAATGATGTTCTATCTACAACTCCACCAATTGCCTGGGATTGGTGCTGCAGACCTAAGAAGGGAGGTGGTCTTGGACTTAGAGACTGTAAAAAGTGGAATAAAGTTGCTCTGGGTGTTTATGTTTGGAAAATAGCCAAGAAAACTGATTCTTTATGGGTTAAATGGGTTCATTCAATGTACATTAAAGGTGAAAATTTGTGGGATTATGTTCCAAAGAAAGATGTTGGATGGGCATGGAAATTATTGTGCAAAGTTAAAAATGATTTGAAGCATGGTTTTACTTCTAAGGGCTGGCTGAATAATAAGTACAAAATCATAGATGGGTATAACTGGCTGCAAGGTGATTTGGATAAGATTTAATGGCACGAATGGGTTTGGAACTCCTTCAATATCCCAAAACATACCTTTATTGTATGTCTTGCTTTTTTAGGAAGACTTAAGACTAAAGATAAGCTTTTCCAATATGGGGTGAGTAACAGTAGTGACTGCTTGCTTTGTGGTGATGCTGTGGAAACTTGCAGTCACCTTTTCTTCTCTTGCAGCTTTAGCAGAAAGGTGTTGAAGGCTGTGTCACAATGGATTGGATTTGATAAAGATCAGGTAGACATTCTGCATAGCTGGAAATTATGGAAAGATGAGGGAAGGAACACTGTTTAGCAGAATTTGATCTTGGCCAGTTTGACTGCTGTTGTTTACAATATTTAGATTGCCAGGAACCATGCTCTCTGGCATAGTGTTGTGCTCAGACCTAAATTTGTTGCTATGGTCATTAGAAGGGAGGTGGTGACTAGGTGTCAGCAGCTTATCAATCATACCTGGACAATTGCTGACTGTAAATAGCTTCATCAACTTAGAGTTAGTGTCTAGTTGTTTCCTTAGTTTTTTTTCTGCTGCTGGTTTGTATTGGGAGGGTTGTCATTGTGTTTGTTTGCAGGTCTTGGTTCCCCTGTGCCCTTCTTAGAAGGTACTAGGGGTCTTTGTGTCCTGGTTTTCTGTTTTTTTTTTTTTTTGTTTCCTGGCACCCTTTTTAGAAGGTGAACATGATTCCCTTGTTTTTGCTGGTGGTGGTCTGCCTTTCTTGTAAGGCTAGTGTAGGTTGGTATTTCCTAGTTTCACAGGATGTAATTACTTGTACATTTGTATAGTTTCTGTTTATAATACTTTTCTTACTTTCCAAAAAAAAAGTCAAAGCAATGTCAAACACATTCAATCAGGGCTTTTTGAATCAAATGAAATGTCGAGGACATTCAATCAAAGGTTTTTTAATCCAAAGAAACTCAAATGTATTCAACGTAGCTAATAGTATCAAATGAAGCTGAATCACATTCAAACAAAGCCTTTTGAATCAAACAAAAGTCAAACACACTTAAACAAATCTTTTTAAGTCGAATGAAATTTTAATGTATTCAACGAAGCTAATTGAATCAAATGAAAGTTAAAACACATTCAAACAAATCTTTTTAAATCAAATGAGATTAAAACACATTCAAACAAAGCTTTTTGTATCAAATGACACTCAAACACATTAAAACAAAGGTTTCTTAATCGAATGAAAAACAAATGCATTCAACGAAGCTAATTGATTCAACAGAAAGTCAAAACACATTCAAACAAAGCTTTTTAAATCAAATTAAAGTCAAACACATTCAAATAAAGCTTTTTGAATTAAATGAATGTCAAACACATTATAACAAAGCTTTTTGAATAAAATGAAAGTCAATAAAATTCAAACAAAGGTTTTTGAATAAAATGAAAGTCAAACTGTAGACACCTATTTGTGTCTCCCTAAAACCAAAACCGGTGATGAGTACCTTTCACGTCGAATCATAATCGAATGAAGTGAAAGTGTGGAATGTCTAGTGTTGCGGATAATTTTAATTTCTTTTCTTTTCTCTCTGTTTTTTAAAAATCTATTTTAAGAAAACAGTCAATCCAGTTTGGTTGGTACATGATATGGATCCAATAGTAGTGTAGTTGTATAGGGATTGGAAATAGCTTTTCAATGATATATTATACGCCCAATTCTGACGAATATTGGGGAAGTTATGGCCAAATTACTTAACTGGGCCCGGTTTGAGCCTTATATGCGGCCCAATGATCTAGAGGAGGACCTAGTATGAATTTATCATTCCTAATGCAATTAGGAATGATTCTAGTCTTCTAGATTCTTCTAGAAGGTGCTTTTCATTCCTAATTCAATTAGCATTGATAAATTGACTTTTGTTGACTATTTAGAGTTTTAATCAGAATAAAATAATGTTTTTGAGGAAAATACAATTTTATCCTCCTATACGGTTAATTTCTATCTGATTTTAGAAAATGCGTTAAAAACTGGATTAGCACCAAACGCCAGCATTAGTATCTGGCGCTAATCTTGGCGCCAGGCACTAGCATTAGCCTCTGGCGCTAATGTCAGCGTCTGGCGTTTACTCTTTTTTTCACGTTAGAACTTTGGTTCGATTTTCTATCTTTTTGGCTAATTTTCTCTATAAATAGTCTCCTAAAAACTCCGTTTTCGATCATCTACAATCTACAATCATCAACTCTCTAGTTCTCTAATTCTTTTCTCTCTAAGCTAAAGCTTCTCTCTCTCTTTTCTAAACCTACCCTCTTTCTACAAAATTCTGCATTCACAAGACCTAGATACACCAAGCCAAGTTTGAAGTTGCCTACGCCCTAGACGTGAAAGGTTTTAATTTCTGAGGGTTTTGTCCCAAATCTCTATTTCAATTATTGAATTTAATTGTTTTGTTTGTTTTATATTTTCCTTGAAGTTACTAACGTGGGTATTTTGTTATTAGAAATAGGTACGAGGCATCCAAGTAAGTGCTTTAATGGTTTTTATTGATATTATGATGTAGAAATCATGCTTAGGTTGTTATTATGATTCCTATGGGATGTTTTCCTTAATTTGATGTTTAGGGTGACAACAATAAATTCCTAGTATCATGTCTAGGGTAACTTTAATATCAAGTATGATTAAAAGTATGATGCCTTTCATGTTCTTCCTAATATTTATGATTGTTAGTATCATGTTAGGGCTAAAGCTTTAATTTTTATTGTTTAGTGACATGCTAGGGTTTGTTATTAATCTTGTTAGTATCATGCATATGGTCTTGCTATTATTATTACGCTTTAACATGATTATGATTACGGTTATTTTTTATTGTTGATTATTATTCTGTTGCTTGATAAAATTTATTGTTATTCCTTGATCATGCATTTTATGCATGTTTAAAGGGAATTTGTACTTGTAATCACGCTTAATAAGATAATTAATAATCTTGTTTAGGGTTAATATGATTATAATTCAAGTGATCGCCAATAATAGTTTTATTTGTGCATTAATTTTCAACCAACATAGATTAAACAGGTTTAGGGTTAATCCTATTGATTGCATGTTAATCAGAAAGCGCACATGAATACGAGCAGAATAAAGTAGAGGCCTATTATTAAGGCAGGATCAATCTCTTTTAGGTTGGATTTGTACCTTCATCCCCGAACTACCAGTCATGGTTCCAGACCTATTGGAGTTAACGATCTCTTGGAATATTCCCTACAGTTTTTGGCGACTCCACTGGGGAGGATTTCTATTTTAATTCCTTAATTTATTTCGGCAATGATTTAGAATAAGTGGATGAGACTCGAAAAGTTCTAAGTATTTCATGTGCATAATTTTGATTAACATTATTGTCAAATGCATAAAAAAGATCTCATTGGAAAAACCATCCGTAATGAGTTAAAAATAGGATTTCTTACACGTAGGATATTTGAGAAATATTTTTCACAACTAGGATCGAAATAATGCTGCGAGAAACTGGAAAATTTTATCGAGCACAGAAAGCTGCTGAGGCATGTAGGAACTAGCGTCAGCGAACAAAGATTAGCGCCAATGTTTTGACTTTAGCGCCACACGACAGCCTTTGTTGCCAGGCGCTAAAGCCAAAAAGTGGCGCTGGCCTCTGTTTGCTGGCGCCAAGTTCTTCCAATAGCGAGCAAGAAATATGCGTTCTAATTTCGACCAGTTTTTAGCACTATTTGCTCAATCCTACTTCCTGATTGCGTTTTTCTCACTTTTCTGAAACCCATATGTGTTCTACATATGGACATAACCCTCTGGGAATTCATGCTCCATCTACCTGATTGAATGCTCTGAGCAATAAAGGGTACATCTGAGAATGTTGAATTCACCAAACCATGGAAGCGAGTTTTCTAAACTCGCGATGTCCCATCCACTCCCGCCAACCCTTCACGGTTAGGCTTCCGCACGGTGCATCCGGACAATTAACCATGTACCCTCTATTGACTAACCCATATCCTGAACCTTAGAGAACTAGAGGCATGGTTAGGTTTCAAACTCATTGCATCATGATGTGTCTACTTGACTAATTGTGCATTATTGGTTGTGCATTCTCTATGTGTTTTTCCTAACCGTTTGCTTGACTTGTGCTAAGATTAAATAAATTAATTTATGACTAAAAGAAGTTTGCCTAATTAAATAATTAATTTGAGTAAATAAAGTCTAATTTTAATTAGAGGTGACTTCGTACGACTTTAGGCATACCCCTGCTGAGTAATAATATCGAAAACAGTTTCAAACCGTCGCTCCAAAAATGGCGCCAAAGTTTGAAATGTAGCGCCATTCTGTGGAGTTTAGCGCCTGGCGACGATCCTGTCGTCTGGCGCTACATTGCAAAGATAGGTGCCAGTCCTGTCGTTTTGATGACAGTTCGGTTTATTGCTCGAGTCATCACCTTGTGTCTAATTAAACAGTTTGCTAATTAATTCGGTTAATTTTTACTGTTAATTATACCTTGTTAAGTCATTAATTGAGTCTAAGCACTAAGTCCCATGGTCTTAGACAAAAGTCAAAGCATGTCACTTACACTCACCACATAACGCACACACTAATACACACTTTTGACCATGTCTAAGAGAGTCTTGTATACGCGTTTTTCCGTCATTTTTTAGGGGGTAAGTCGGATATTAATCCTCCAATTTAAATCACTCGATTAAAAACCATACTTGATTCCTAAAAAAATATACCTTATTTTTGCCAAAAATATGAACCTATTTTTTACTTTTCCTCTTTAAAACCGTAAATTTAAGGTCGGTTTGAGTCAAATAATTAAAACAAAAAAATGGTTTAATTTAGAGCAAGTGGTCAAGAAAGGAAGGGTGGTTAATCAAAGATAACCTTTTTGTACAAGTCCAACTTTTCGACAAACCCATCGCTTGTAAGAGGAAAGCTAGGACAATAATGGCCACTCAAGAAGAAGTCAATGAGCTCAGGAACCAACTGGTTACCGTGACTGAGGCGTTAAAGGTTCTAACCCTCAAAATTGATGATACAGTGAAACATTAACAGATGGAACTCATGAAAGAGAGTCTGAGCAAGTTATCTAGCGACTACAAGATTCTAGGGATTAGCTCACAAGGGGTCTCGGTGGACAAGGATCTTCTTCCATAGAAGTTCAATGCCAACGACATCCCGAAATTCAAAGCAACTGATAACCCTTATTATCATTTAAGAGCCTTCAAAACAATAATGAGTATTAAGGGTATCGACAAGAAAGTCCCCTCTCTGTTCTCACTATCTCTCAAAACCGTTTGCCAGCAATGGTTCTTTTCTCTCGAGAAAGAAAAAACCTCTACTTGGGAGTCCATAGTAAACGCTTTCGTAGATAGATACAAATGTAATATTTAAGTTGAGACTGAATATAGAGAACTTGAAATCCTCAAGCAAAAGCAGAATGAAGGCTTCACCTCCTTCTTTCACAAATAGAGAGAAATATCAGCTAAGATGATTGAGGTTCCCAGTGAAAAAGAGTCCGTAAGGTTATTCGTCAAAAACCTTCAAGAAAAGTACTCCACGCATCTCAAATATCATAATTATCTCCATACCTTCAAGGCCGTCTATGACATTGGAATTAATATTGAAGACGACCTGGCTAATAAGTTGAAAACTGCTAACAATAACTCCAAAAATGGCTGGAAAGGCAAGAAGAACGACAATCCTTCTTCTTCCAAAACCACCCACTCAAACAATGTTAGCACTTTTAACCTAAGTGAAGTCCTTGCTATGAATAATCAAGGACAAAAGAAACCATTTAGTAGGAACTTTACTCCTATTGGTATGAGTTATGACACCGCATTTGACCGATTAAATGCAAAAGGTCTTATAACTCCTATTGGACCATTTGGGGACCCACTAGTCGAGAAAAGGACGGCTAACTGGAACCCCAACGCACATTACAAGTATCACCAAGGCAGGGGCCATCTTACCGAGAACTATAGGAAGCTCAAAGAAGCTATACAAGACTTAATCGACAACAAGCTACCATTGCCCCTTGCTAGTAAGAAGCCAAGTATTGATAATTCGCCGCTCTCTCACTCCTTGGCCATCTCTGATGAGGAAAATGAGGTTGATCCCTCATCTCTCATCAAACCTATCGAAGAGATTCATGCTGTTGCAGAAGAGGAGGAGGTCTATTTTTATGCCATGAATAGCCTCCTAGAATTAGCAAGTAAAGAGGACATACAATTTCTTACGTTGTCCATGTTAGAAGGATCAAACTTGCTACGTCAAGCTCTCGGAGTTGTGAAACATTTGCTGTAGAAATATGACGAGGGTCTACCCTCGAAAAATAAACTCAAGAGAGAGTTCACACCCATGGGAATGACCTACGATGCCACTTTAGATCATCTCTTGTGAATCCAATGAAATATGACGAGGGTCCACCCTCCAAAAATAAACTCAAGAGAGAGTTCACACCCATGGGAATGATATAATGTGAGGATCCAACACCAGAAAAGCGATCTTCAAGATGGGACCCCAAGTCCTACTGCAAGTACTATCGAGGGAACGGTCATACCACAAATGAATGCTACAGGTTTCGAAGCCTCATTAAAGATCTTGTGGAAGCCTACAAGATCCCATTACCTCTAGCTAGCAAGGGAATGAGGAAACACTTTTCCTTGCAAGTAATTGATGAACCCAAGAAGAGTAATAGACTCTACACTCCAATTGGGATCCCATACGCACAAATGTTCAAAATGCTCTCCGAGAGTTGCGAGATCAAACCTCTCGAACCGAGACCATTTGAATCATTAAAAAGGATATATAGATTTTACTGTCAATATCATCAATCAAGGGGTTATACTATTGAAAACTGTTTTAAATTCAAGGATTTAATTCAGAAAATGATTGATGATAAGAAGCTAGTCAAGTTCCACAAGAAGAGGATGCAAATATTAATGGAGTTTGGGACAGCAACGAAGAAGACGTCTTTTTGAAAGACATGGTAGGACCTCCACCTTCGGTGTCATATGCAATGGATGATTTTTTGGTTAAAGAAGATTCATTAATAGACATCCTCATAAGGTCCGGGAGAATGCAACCTCTTGTTTCGACACAACCCATGCCAACCACACAGCAAGTTCCCATACCTATCACAGAAGATAATGACATTATCAAACAGTTAAAGAAAACCAAAGTTGAAATGAACGTATGGAAGCTTCTAGCAACGTCTCGAGAACATAGGTTGGCCGTAATAAATGCCTTGGATAAAATAGGGATAGATTCTGACACCACTCCAGAGGGGTTGGTGTAGGGAATAGTTTCAAGCCTTTAAAATCCCACTAGATTGAACCCCACTGTGATCATACACTAAAGTACGGTGGCGTCCAAAAGGGAAGAAGATAGAGCAAAAGAGTCGCCAACAAGTTTTTTAAGGAACTTGTAAATCGTTCATAGGATGAAGGTTACACCCCTTAACGATCCAAGAGATCGTCAACTCCATAAGGTCATAAACCAAATAAGGGTTCGGGGATGATGATACAAATCCAACCTAAAAGAGATTGAACCTGCCCTAGTAATTGGCCTCTACTTTATTCTGATCGTACTCATGTGCGCTTTTTGACTAACATGCAACCAATAGGATTAACCCTAAACCTGTTTAATCTATGTTGGTTGAACATTAATGCACAAATAAACCTATTATTGGCGATCACTTAAATTTATAATCAAAGTTAACCTAACAAGATTATTAATTATCTTATTAAGCGTGATTGCAAGTACCAAATTCCCTTTAACATGCATAAAAGGTGATCAAGCAATAAATAATAAGCATCAAGCAACATAAATAATAATCAACATTATTAACAATAATAATCATCATAATTAATAATAATCATAAAATTATAACAATTATTATCATAATTATATTCATGTTAATATTAAAGCATAATAAAAATAGCAAGATCCTAGGCATGATACTAACAAGATTAATAACAAACCCTAGCATGTCATTAAGCATTAAGAATCAAACCTTTAGCCCTAACATGATACTAACATGAATAAATATTAGGAAGAACATAGGAAGCATCGTAACAATCATATTTAATATTAAAAATACCCTAGACATGATACTAGGAATATCATAACAATTTAAACATGATGTCTACATCATAATATCAATTAATCAATTAAAGTACTTACTTGGATACCTCGTACCTCTTTCTAATTACAAAATACACACGTTAGTAACTTCAAGGAAAATTATAATCAAAGCAATTAAATTAAATAATTGAAATAGAGATTTAGGACCAAACCCTCAGAAATTAAACCTTTCACGTCTAGGGCGAAGGCAACTTCGAATATGGCTAGGTGTTTCTAGATCTTGTGAATGCGGAATTTTGTATTTGAGAAAAGGCTAGTTTAGAAAAAGAGAGAGAGAATAATCAAGAAAATCTTGATGAGAGTTGGTTCTTGAAAAAGGGGAGATATGACTCCTATTTATAGGAAAAAAGAAGGTCGAAGATTTAAGAAAAGAATCCAAATTCGAATCGAAATAAAAACTCGTAGACAACAGTTTTTGTGAATTTTGTTTTTATCATATCTTTTGATCCAGGAATCGAAATAAGATGAATAAGATGTCGTTGGAAAAAACTTAAAGTCTAATTTCTAACCCAATTAGAATCAGATTAAAATATAATTTAGGAAAAAAAATATGAACGAAATAGTGAGACGGTGTCAGTTTTGGATAGACTTTGATAACTTATTCATATCTTTTCCGTTATAGCTCGGATTTAATATTATAATATATCATTGGAAAGATAATTTCAAGATCTATCCAACCATATAAAATTTGGATAAAAAAATGAGGCACAAAAATAATATCTGACTGTCTTTGAAAATGTTTAAATCCGAATAGAATTAGGACTTTAAAAAAGGAAAGTTATATAAAAAAGGAAAGTTTATATTTAAATCAAATTCCTTAATCTTATCTTTTCAAAAAAGGATAATTAAGATATTTTAGAAAATTATAGAAGATTCTAATCAATCCTAATTAGTTTAGGAATAGGATTAAACCTTTCGACCCTCCTCATGATCATTGGGTCGTAGGTAAAATCCGGGCCCAGTTTAGTAAATTGGCCATAACTTCCGCAATATTCATCGGAATTGGGCTTATACTATATCGTTGGAAAGGTCTTTGCAAACCCCATCCAACTACACCACTATTGGACCCATATCATGGACCAACCAAACTAGATTGGTTGTTTTCTTTAAAATAAAGTTTTCAAAAATAGGGAGAAAAGAAAAGAAATAAAACTTTCCGCAACACTAGACCTTTCCACACTTTCGTTTCATTCGATTATGATTCGACGTGAAAGGCACTCATCACCAGGTTTGGTTTTTGGGAGACACAAATGGGTGTCTACAGAAGCCCCCACTTTGACTGAGTTTGGAGAAACGCAAGTTTCGAAAACGAAAGTCAAAGTAACGATATGGACGAAGAATGATTCAGAACGTTCTGCGATCCTAAATCAATCTTGTAACGCCGATACCTGCAAACTAGCGTTAGTTAAACAGATAAAAGAGTTAAGAAACGCGTATCTTGCACCGTCGAGGACATGTCTCTGAAATTAACCAATTTGCTTTGATGACCTCCTGCAAGCTAGAGAATGCCATCCCGCTTGAAAACCGCTACGCCTGTAACTGCTTCCAAATTAGAAGATTGCTTTGCCTGAAACTATCCTCCTTTGCTTTGATAATATTCCACGTCCAAGGGAATACCATCGAAGATTGCTTCTCTTGAAACAATCCTCAGTTGTTTGTGACAACTCTCCACAATCTAGGGAACGCCACCTTGCTGTTTCGATGTTCACTCGTCTCTGAACAAAGAGCTTTTTTTTCCTGCTGTGATAGTCTTCGAAAAGATCACTGCTTCTTAATGTTTGTTATGCTAGTACGTCGGTGCTTTGCTGCTCGTGAACTAGTATGTCGGTGCTTTTGCTGTGATGACAATCCTCTTTTCTTTGGGAATAGTTGCCAACACAACTCTTGTATGATGTATGACAATCCGATTTAGGGAAAGTTGTCAATGCCACGTAACAATCCATCCTTGGAAGTGTTGCCACGATGAAGCGACAATCCGTACCTCGGAAAATTTGCCAAAATCCAATCTTTGGAAAAGTTGCCAATGCTTCGTAACAATCTTTCATAAGAACTTTTCTACGATCGACAATCCACATCTTGGAATATAACTCTTGAAAGCAATCCACCTTGGAAATTTGCCAACGGTATGCGACAATCCTTTTAGGAAAATATTACCACTATTGACAATCCGCGTCTTGGAACATTTGCAAAAAAGAGTCGACCGACAATCCACTTCGGGAAAACTTGCCACTTACTAAAATGAATGACAATCCACGTTGAGGAACTTTTATCGAAATTTATGATGAGTAGAGACCTACAACCATCTTTTGGGAAATTTTGCCATAGGGAACTGGGTGCATGACAATCCCATCTCGAAAAACTTGCCAACGAGCCGATGAACGTATGACAATCCGAACTTGGAAAAACTTGCCAATAAAAGAAGGAGCACGACAATCCACGCTTGGAAACTTTGCCAGAGATGACAATCCAATCTTGGAAAAATTATCGTTGAAGAATATGCACGACAATCCATTTTTGGAAATATTGTCAGTTGGGGATGACAATCCAATTTTTAGAAAGCTTTGTCGTTTAATAAGAATGCGCGACAATCCATATTTGGAAATATTGTCGTTTGAGTACTTGCTTTTGGACCGATTGTAATGAGCCAGTGTTTTAGGCGCTTAAGCTAAGTGAGACGATCTTTTGTCAGGTCAATCACTTACTACGATTGTAATCGAGCCGACTACTAATCATGTCAAATTGCTTATAGGGGCTAACTGTCGTACCAAGGAACCCGAAATTGCTGCATGAGGTTGAAATCACCTTTTTGAGAGGTTTCGAGTTCTGTCGTTGCTGAAATATCTCTGGCGCCAAGAATTGGAGTAGGGTCTTCCCTATTCTGCTGCACCTGTATTTATTTTAGACTATAGAACTTTGCCAATTTTTTAATTATCTTAGGGTTGACCTAAGGCTTAGCATTACTTGACTCATTGACTTAACACGACTCAAGGCATAAACTGGACTCGATATGTTTGACTGACTCGAGGTTGACTCGACTCAAAGTGAAATGACACATGTGTTAGACTCAAATCAAAGTGATATGGCACGACATGAATCAATGTGTACATGACTCGTGTGTGCATTGTAATGTGATCGTGCGACTCGAAAAATGCAAAAAAGCAAAAATTTTCCGTCAATTTTGTGGAGGGTACCGACTGTCTCCCGAAAAAGAAAGACGTGAAAAAGAAAATCAAAAGTTTGAAGATGCATGTTGAATGAGCTTAGTCAAATGTCATTCGATACTATCTCTCAAGGTGCAAGGATTAATCCATCCTAGGCTATCTCAATGGTTGACTCCATGATGAAAGTATTTGGGTAACTTAGGCACGGAGGCTAAGCACTTCATGCTTCATGATGCAATGACAATTATGAGAGATTTTGACGAAGCATGTTTCAGCGTTAAGATTTCATGACAAAGGGTTCCTAAGGGAAATATATTTGCTCATGTATGTGTGTGGTGTGTGAAAGTGACACTAAGGCTAGGCCGCAAGAGCTAAGTGTATGGAAAAGTATATTGAAAAGAGTCAAATGGTGGTGACTCTTAGGTTAGGTAAGCTAATAATGTAGGGATCAAGCCCCCAAGTCTAGCTCTAAATGAATAGGGATGAGCACAGGGGATACCTTGATATGATCATGGTGTAAGTGTGTGAATGTGAATTTGAATGCATGTTTATTACGGCCGCACCTCGATGTGAGGTTGCCTACGTATCTGTAAGGAATCCGGTCGAACGTAGCTCTAGCCAAACCTCGCACAAGTGTGTATACCTCAAAAGGGTCTTTTCAAGGGTTGTAACGTGGTTAGGCTAAAGGTTTGAAGAAGAAGGGGATAAAGGCTCAAGACCCTAGATAAGCCCCCAAGGTGTACAACCTTGCTTTTGAATATTTGTATTTTCATGCTTGAGGTTTTCTACTTTTTTTTAAGCTCTTTCTTTTGCTTTAGCATTTATTTTATTTTAATAAGTGTGGGCAATCCCGATTATGCGGTCTATCACTCACTTGACATTCATGTTTCTCAGGCACGGTACCGAGCACTCGATAAGAGACGCAATCTGAGACGTGTTCTTATTGAAGATATTTTCATATCAAAGACATTGGAACACTTACCCTTTTGTACACGTTTATTTATTTTTTTGTTATTGCTTATTTTTTGCTATTTCTTTCTTTTGAATTTGCTCAAGCTTTCTTTAGAATTGCATAAGTTGCACGCCATCTCATCCCAAGGTTAGGTAGATGTAGGTTGAAAAAAGAAGGGTCTATCGTTAGACGAGGCTCAAAGTGGTTTATGAAGAAAGGATTGTATATTTGAAGGGTGAAAGGAGATATGATGTGGCTATAAGGGGTGCCTCAAATCATTGGTATACCTTATGCTTAATTCGTTATGGTTTTTTTTTTTTTTTTTTTTTTTTAAATGCAGTGTAATGAAATGATCATATGCAAGGAAATAAATGCTCATTTTATTAAAAAGGGAAAAGAAAAGAAAAATTACAAACATAATCTAAAGGAAAATAAAAGGTGCCTATGCTAGACTTATTGGGGAAAGGAAAAAATGAAAAAGAAATAGAAAAAGAGGTCATGAAATCTTTTCGTTAAAGCTCGCCTCTTGTCTTGTGTTGTTTCATCATTACCCTCATTTTTTGTTTGTTAATCATATGACTCAAACTCGATTCAACACACATGGATGGAAGAAGTGAAGAAGGATTGGATGAATGTGAAGAAAGATTTAGATGGAGGGATATGAAGAATTAGGAATAGAATGTACCCCCCCAACTCAAATGACGGAAAGACCGTCTCATGCATGAACCTAAGACATGGTCATGGTGATGTGTACTCAAAGTGTGTGCTAATTAGTGAGTGTAGGTGACATGTTAAGACTCGTGTCATGACCATGTGGCTAGACTATGTAATTAGACTCAAGCAAAGACTAAGTTAAGACTTCACGTATATGCATTAAACTGGACAGACTGTGGTATTTTAGTCATAACTTTTTATCTGCGACTCTAATTGGGATGAAACCAACGCCGAATTAAATATAAAACTCGGGGCTACAGATACATAGGTTGTATGACTCGTAGTTCTTTCTAGAACTCCAGCTATGACAAAAACAAGTTGACGTTTGTGCAGTATACGGGAATAAAAATCCGGGTTGACTTAAAGGGACTATGACTCGATTTTATGTTTATTTATTAGCTCAAATTAATTAATTAATGAATTAAACAAAGTCCTTTAGTCATTAATCAGTTTATTTAGTCTTAACACAAGTCCAACAAACGGTTATGAAAAATCACATAGAGTATGCACAACAAATAATGCACAATTAGTCAAGTAGGCACAATATGATGCAATGAGTTCGCAACCTAACCATGGCTCTAGTTCTCTAAAGTTCGGGATATGGTTTAGTCAATAGAGGGTCCATGGTTAATTGTCCGGATGCACCGCGCAAAAGCCTAACCATGTAGGGTTAGCGCGTGTGGATAGGACACCGCGAGTTTTTAGAAAAAACTCACTTCCATGGTTTGGTGAATTCAACATCTCAGATGTACACTTTGTTGCCAGGAGCGTTCAATCGGGTAGATAGAGCATGAATTCCCACAGGGTTATGTCCATATGTAGAACACATATGGGTTTCAGAAAAGTGTGAAAAAATTCAATCAGGAAGCAGAATCGAGCAAACAACGCGAAAAACCGGTTGAAATTAGAACGCATATTTTTGGCTCGGTATTGGGGGAAATTGGCGCCAGCAAACAGAGACTGGCGCCAAATTTTAACTGTAGCGCCTGGCGCCAATACTGGCGTCTGGCGCTACGACTAAAAGTTTGGGGCCAAGCTCTGGCCCCTGACGCTACTTCCCACATGCCTCAGCAGCTTTCTGTGCTCAATAAAATCATCCAGTTTCGCGCGGTGTTATTTCAATCCTAGTTGTGAAAGACATTTCTCAAATTTCCTACGTGTAAAATCCTTATGTTTTTGACTTATTACGGATGGTCTTTCCAATGAGAACCTTTTTATGCATATGACACAATGTTAATCAAAATTACGCACATGAAATACTTAGAACTTTTCGAGTCTCATCCACTCATTCTAAATCATTGCCGAAACAAATTCGGAAATTAAAATAGAAATCCTCCCCAGTGGAGTCGCCAAAAACTGTAGGGAATAGTTTCAAGCCTTTAAAATCCCACTAGCTTGAACCCCACTGTGATCATACACTAAAGTACGGTGGCGTCTAAAAGGGAAGAAGATAGAGCAAAAGAGTCGCCAACAAGTTTTTTAAGGAACTTGTAAACCGTTCATAGGATGAAAGTTAAACCCCTTAACGATCCAAGAGATCGTCAACACCATAAGGTCCTGAACCAAATAAGGGTTCGGGGATGATGGTACAAATCCAACCTAAAAGAGATTGAACCTGCCCTAATAATAGGCCTCTACTTTATTCTGATCGTACTCATGTGCGCTTTAGGACTAACATGCAACCAATAGGATTAACCCTAAACCTGTTTAATCTATGTTGGTTGAACATTAATGCACAAATAAACCTATTATTGGCGATCACTTAAATTTATAATCAAAGTTAACCTAACAAGATTATTAATTATCTTATTAAGCGTGATTGCAAGTACCAAATTCCCTTTAACATGCATAAAAGGTGATCAAGAAATAAATAATAATCATCAAGCAACATAAATAATAATCAACATTATTAACAATAATAATCATCATAATTAATAATAATCATAAAATCATAACAATTATTATCATAATCATATTCATGTTAATATTAAAGCATAATAAAAATAGCAAGATCCTAGGCATGATACTAACAAGATTAATAACAAACCCTAGCATGTCACTAAGCATTAAAAATCAAACCTTTAGCCCTAACATGATACTAACATGAATAAATATTAGGAAGAACATACGAAGCATCGTAACAATCATATTTAATATTAAAAATACCCTAGACATGATACTAGGAATATCATAACAATTTAAACATGATGTCTACATCATAATATCAATTAATCAATTAAAGTACTTACTTGGTTTCCTCGTACCTCTTTCTAATTACAAAATACACACGTTAGTAACTTCAAGGAAAATAATAATCAAAGCAATTAAAATTAAATAATTAAAATAGAGATTTGGGACCAAACCCTCAGAAATTAAACCTTTCACGTCTAGGGCGAAGGAAACTTCGAATATGGCTAGGTGTTTCTAGATCTTGTGAATGCGGAATTTTGTATTTGAGAAAAGGCTAGTTTAGAAAAAGAGAGAGGGAATAATCAAGAAAATCTTGATGAGAGTTGGTTCTTGAAAAATGGGAGATATGACTTCTATTTATAGGAAAAAAGAGGGTCGAAGAATTAAGAAAAGAATCCAAATTCGAATCGAAATAAAAACTCGTAGACAGCAGTTTTTGCGAATTTTCTTTTTATCATATCTTTTGATCCAGGAATCGGAATAAGATAAATAAGATGTCGTTGGAAAGATCTTAAAGTCTACTCTCTAACCCAATTAGAAATAGATAAAATATATTGTAAAAAAAAAGATATGAACGAAATAGTGAGACGGTATTAGTTTTGGATAGAGTTTGATATCTTATTTATATCTTTTCCGTTATAGCTCGGATTTAATATTATAATATATCATTGGAAAGATAATTTCAAGATCTATCCAACCATATAAAATTTGGATAAAAAATATGAGGCACGAAAATAATATCTGACTGTCTTTGAAAATGTTTAAATCCGAATAGAATTAGGACTTTAAAAAAGGAAAGTTTTATAAAAAAGGAAAGTTTATATTTAAATCAAATTCCTTAATCTTATCTTTTCAAAAAAGGATAATTAAGATATTTTAGAAACTTATAGAAGATTCTAATCAATCCTAATTAGTTTAGGAATAGGATTAAACTTTTCGACCCTCCTCACGATCATTGGGTCGTAGGTAAAATCCGGGCCCAGTTTAGTAAATTGGCCATAACTTCCTCAATATTCATCGGAATTGGGCTTATATTATATCGTTGGAAAGGTCTTTGCAAACCCCATCCAACTACACCACTATTGGACCCATATCATGGACCAACCAAACTGGATTGGCTGTTTTCTTTAAAATAAAGTTTTCAAAAACAGGGAGAAGAGAAAAGAAATAAAACTTTCCGCAACACTAGACCTTTCCACACTTTCGTTTCATTCGATAATGATTCGACGTGAAAGGCACTCATCACCGGGTTTGGTTTTGGGGAGACACAAATGGGTGTCTACATTTGGCTAATTTCCTCACGAGTTATCTCCCTAGTCCCATCAACTTGATCACTTTTTCCGAAAAGGATTTGCTTCCAGAAGGTGACAAGCATTATAAGGCATTAAACCTCACAGTGGTTTGCAAGAGAATGAATGTCCCTATGACTCTTGTAGACAATGGATCAGCCATTTACGTCTGTCCACTTAGAACTGTGAGAATGCTAGGCATAAGGGATGAAGACTTAACTCTGTCAACACAAGGAATAAGAACCTATGACAACACTCGTCGTCAAGCTCTTGGTAAAATTACTATGAATGTAACGGCAGGAGGAATAGAACACGCTACTACTTTCCAAGTAGTAGATATTAAAGCTTCATTCAACCTATTGTTGGGACGCTCTTGGCTTCATGACCTAAAGGCTGTCCCCTCATCTCTCCACCAACAAGTAAAAGCTATAGTTGGAGGAATTCCCAATACGATTGATGCTTCGCCTATGAGAATTAAATCTATAGAGAATCTAATAATTAATATGGAGCACGATGAAGATTTGTGGGGCTTTTATAAAGAGGTCTCCTTAATCGAGGAGGATGAAAGGACCCCACTCTGCCATGACCCCCACTTCAATATGATTGTGAACGCTATTTGGAAGAAGCAAGGACAATTTCACGGGATGACCCTAGGAAAGAAGAAAGGAATAGTAAAACCGCTGGAATCATCTGGCCTCCCTAAATTAGACACTTTTAGACTTGGTTTTGAACCAACTCGAAAAGATCTCAAGCGAGCCCAGGAAAAGTCAAAGGCACGTAGGGACGCTCGCATCCAAAAAAAGGCAATCCCAACGGATCAGTATCCTCTTACCCTTAATGGACAATTTATAATAGAAGGAAAGGACTATCCATGTTACGAATTTCCCGAACCATTTGTCGTAAATGGCATAAGGCAACCGGGATTCGAAATTTTCTTAGATTGCTATTTCACAGACGAAATCCCAACTCCTGGCCATAAGGAGAAAGCACCCCCATGCTTTGACTTTAATGTCATTGGATTATTATTTGGGCGAGAAAAGGATGAGCCAACATACAAAGAGGATAACTCCTCGCTCATTCAGACAGTCCTACAAAGCGAAAGCTTCGATCCCTAGAAGCTAATCACTCAAGCAGAAGGATCACTGCAAGGGTGGCGTAAGACCGTCAAAGTAACTACTCCAAGTGGAAGGAAGATCTCCATCACAACGGGGCAAGGACTGATGTTCGAAGAGTCGTCTGAGCCAGAGCCAAAGTCAGAGTCTCTCCCTATAGAGTCATCTAAGTCCTTAGTTGTAGCACCTTCTCCTTTTATCCCTTCTCCTAGAATAATTAGTGATCAAGTCCCTGAGGACATATCCCTCTTTGATGTAATGATCTCAGAGTTTAATAATATGGCTTCTTCCCCTTATTTCTTGTGTTCTTCTTTAACCCAAGATGACGAGCATTGCTTAACTAACAATGAAAAAGACAAAGAACTTATTAAAGCAATGGAAACACTTGAAAATAAAACACCAATAATTGAAGAAACCGAGACGGTTGATATCTCAAACGATTCAACCAATAAAAGAAAAGTTAAAATCGGAATAACACTTAATGAACAAGAAAAAACCGATTGAATTAACTTGCTTAAAGAATTCATTGATGTATTCGCTTGGTCATACGAAGATATGCCAGGCATTAATAGAGAAATAGCTCAACGGACCATACCACTAATTCAAGGAATGAAACCTGTAAAACAAAAGTTACGTCGAATGAAACCCGACGTAGCTCTTAAAATAAAAGAGGAAGTTCAAAAACAAATAACTGCAGGTTTCATCAAGGTATCTAAATACCCCGAACGGGTCGCCAACGTCGTCCGAGTTCCAAAAAACGATGGAAGGGTGAGAATGTGTGTCGACTATCGAGATCTAAATAAGGCAAGTCCAAAGGACGACTTCCCTTTACCAAACATCGATATTCTGGTGGAGAACACAGCAAATCATGCACTTATCTCGTTCATTGATGGATACGTGGGCTACAATTAGACATGGTAGAAGAAGACATGGAGAAAACAATCTTCATAACACCATGGGGTACTTACTGCTACACGGTTATGCCATTCGGGTTGAAAAACGCGGGTGCTACTTACCAACGAGCAGCGACTGCCTTGCTCCATGACATGATGCATAAAGAAGTTGAAGTATACGTAGACGATATGTTTGTAAAGTCAAAAGATCGCCCAGGCCATCAGGTAGCCTTAAGAAAATTCTTCGAAAGGCTAAGAAAATACAACATGAGGTTAAATCCATCTAAGTGTGCTTTTGGAGTCACCTCAGGCAAGCTTTTAGGTTATGTCATAAGCTCTAGAGGAATAAAGATAGACCCAACCAAGATCAAGGCAATCATGTCAATGCCACCGTCCAAAACCGAGAAGCAAATTCGAGGATTTATTGGCCAGTTGCAATACATAAGCAGGTTCATATCAAAATCGACGACAATATATAAACAAATCTTTAAACAGCTTAAAAAGAATGTACCAGTGATATGGGATGACGAGTGTCATAAAGCCTTTGAAAATATCAAAGCCTATCTCGCAAATCCTCCCGTATTAGCACCAGCACTTCCGGGAATACCTCTTACGTTGTACTTAACAGTTACCAAAGAGACAATGGGAGCCATGCTAGAACAAGAAGTAGAAGGCAAAGAAAACGCGATTTATTATTAAAGCAAGAAGATGCTCGAATTTGAGGCACGCTATACACCACTTGAGAAATTGTGCCTCGCATTGATCTGAGCCACAACCAAGTTAAGAGATTACATGCTCGTGCATACAGTCTTTGTAGTTTCCTGACTAGATTCACTCAAGTATTTATTCGAGAAATCTTCAATCAACGGGTGTATAACAAGATGGATAGTCAACTTAGCCCAGTTTGATGTATAGTTCATGCCACAAAAAGCTATCAAAGGATCTGTGGTATTGGATTTTCTAGCAGACTTTCCAATAGAAGACTCGACACCAATACATGACAATGAATTCCCAGATGAAGACTTGATGGTCACTGAAGATGATACTTGGACCTTGCACTTTGACATAGCCTGAAACCAAAAGGGATGTGGATTTGGAGTATTACTAGTATCACCTAAAGAAGAGCATGTTCCAATCTCCATAAAGCTTGATTTCGACGTTACCAACAACACCTGCTAAATACGAAGAATGTGTGGTAGGCCTTGAAACAACTTTGGCATTGGGAGTAAAAAAATTACGGATATTCGAAGACTCTTCATTGATCATCAATCAAATCTCCAAAAAGTGGAAAGTAAGGAGCAAAAGTCTAGCCCCTTACCAAACTTATCTTGAAACCCTTACTAATCAATTAGAAAAGGTAGAATATACATATCTACCTAGAGATGAAAATCAATTTGTTGATGCCTTGGTAAGACTAGCCTCAATGGTTAGGATTCCTACGGAAATCGAGCAAATGCCTCTAACTATAGAAAAAAGGCACAAACCGGCCTATATTAAAGTTATAGAAGATGATGAAGTAATCCTAGAAGAAGAAGAAGAAGAAGAAGAACCGTGATAAACGGATATACTCAATTATGTCACAAAAGGAGAATACCCTCCCCATGCTGACAAAAGACCAAAACGAGCATTAAGACTCTTGGCTTCCCAATACGTACTCATAGACAACGAGCTACACAAAAGGGTACCTAAGGGTCGAGCTATGTTATGTATAGGAAAAAAGGATGCCCAAAGAGCAATGAGGATAGTCCACGGAGGACTTTGTGGAACACATGTAAATGGCAAAATGTTAGTTCAAAAGATAATGCGAGAAGGGTACTATTGGACTACAATGAATAGGGATTTCCATCAATACGTAAAATGATGCCCTAAGTGCCAAATCTACACTTATTTACAACATGTTCCTCCATCTATGCTCTACACCTACACGTCGCCATGGCCATTCTCTACATGGGGAATTGACATCATTGGCAAAATCACTCCCCCAAGGAATAGGAGGTCACGAATATATCTTAGTGGCAATTGATTACTTCACAAAGTGGGTCAAAGCACAATCGTACGCTAAACTCACTGCAAAACATGTAGCACTCTTTATCGAAAGAAAGATTATTTGTCGATATAGAGTCCCACATGAAATGATAAGTGACAATGGAACTCACTTTCAAGCCGAATGTGAAGAATTGCTACAGAAATATGGTATTCAACATCATTACTCTTTACCTTATAGACCTCAGGCAAATGGAGTAGTCGAAGCAGCTAATAAAAATTTAAAGACTATCATCGAGAAAATGACGGAAAATTACAAGGATTGGCCTAACAAACTTCACTTCGCATTGTGGGGTTATCGCACATCAATTCGCACATCAACAGGAAATACGCCATTTTCCTTGGTTTATAAAATGGATGTCGTACAACCCGTCGAACAAGAGATTCCATCTCTATGCAACACTTTAGAGAGGAAACTCGATGAAGTTGAATGGACTAGGGCAAGGTATAAAGAGCTAATTCTACTTGTCGAAAAGCGACTAGAAGCTCTACATCACACTCAATTAGTAAACTCGTATGGCTAGGCATTTTAATAAGAAGGTCAAGACAAGAAACATCAAAGTAGGAGACTTGGTGTTAAAAGCATTAAGGAAAAATGTTACAGATCCAAGGGGAAAATTCAGACCTAATTGGTCTGGACCCTACATTGTCAAAACGATCTTGTTAGGAGGTGCAGCAAAATTCACTGACATGGATGGCAATGAGTTCTCGAACATGACAAATCTTGACCAACTTAAAAAGTACTACCCATAATCACTTGAGTAGGGCACTCAAGAGAGCTACGTTTGGCCTGATTCCTTAAGAAAGGGTACGTAAGCAACCCTTATCAGGTGCGGCCACTTTATTTTTTTTCAAATCTCACATCCCAGACTTAATAAAAAAATTCAACAGAAGATCGACGAAACATCGGTGTCACAAAAAAAATTCTGGCGCCAGCCGATGAACATTAGCGCCAGATGACAACCTTTGTCGCCTGATGCCAGGCTGCCGTAGATGGAGCCAATCACAGAATAGTGGCGCCAATTTACGGTAAAATTTCGGGGAATATTTAGATCTTTTTCGGAAAATTTTCGACTTTCGTACTCGAAAAAATTTATGGAAAATTAATTTTTTTGGTTTTCATTGCTTTAATAAATTAAATTTAAAGTAAATAATTTAATTAAAAAAAGATGGAATTTCATTAATAAAATAAATTACATTATTATGGAATTTAAATAAAGTTTAAATAAATTAACTTTGAATTTAAAAAACTAAGTCTAATAATTGAAAACTCAGCAATGCTCTTAATCTTCTTTCTCTTTCTTAGCCCTCTTCCAGTTCTAATCTGCATCTTCCTCCTCATCCATAACCTTAGCTAGTAGGCATCCTTTAGAGGACCTAGATTCAATCTTTGAGTAAATAGTCTCTCCCTTAGCTAGGACCCCATGCCTCTTTTCTACCCAAGCTTTCTTCTCTGTTGTGTCAGCTTTCCTTTTTCCTTTATCTTTCGCAGAACTCTTCTTCTTAGGCATTGTAGGTGTTTTGAACTCAATTCTTTCACCCAAGCGTTCCTTAACAGGAATCACTTTGTCACCTAGACGACTCTTTACATCAGTTTTACTCTGATATTTCTACACGTTCTTTGACGGTTTCTTCAAAAGCCACTTCTTCACATCATTGGGCAAGGAAGGAGGAACCTTTTGGGTAATCACTTCCCATAAAGGTCTAGCGCTCCAATAAGCATCAAATTTGTCTACTTCCTGCAAGACAGGGAACTCATAGGGGCGACGAAGATCACCAGAAGGAATTGTCTGAAGTAGGCCGTTCTATCTTTTTACCCTGCAGGGATAATAAAAAGTCATTTGGGACAAGCTTGGAAGACGGCAGAAAGGTTGCTTGTTGACACCAACCATCTTTTCTATTTTCCACCAAGGAATGACCCACTTGATGGCAAAATTGTAAGACTTGAAGACCTTCTTCCATTCATGGCGCCACATCTTAGAGAAGAGTTTCTTCCTTCTCACGAACCAATTTGGAGTATATTTCTCAATATTGTCTGGAGGGCTAATTAATTCCAGTCTTTCTATTAGCCACATCTGTAAAATAATTGCAATACAAATAAATTATTATTACTATACAAAAATATATTTTTGATTTCTATAATTAAAAATATTATTTTTCTACCTGTAATAAAATTGGAGAACCCCGGAAAGGTGCTTTTGGATACTTCTTCAATTCATCAAGACTAAGCATAGTCTCTCCAACAATTAAAAGAATTGGATTTCTCCCACATTCAATCTGCTCTAAAACAATGGATATAATTGCTTAACCCTCATTATTTTTACCACTAGTGAAAAAATATTGATTAAGCATGGAAAAGAGAAAAACCCTTCTTCTATAAACATAGAAAGATTCAGAATAAGGTTTATCAAAATAATGGCGAGCAAATTCTTTTAAATTAACTATGCTACCATCTATAATTTTTGTTAGATCTTTGTCTTTTAAATTGAAGAAGCGTTCAAAATCCTTATAATAATTTTCATTTATTCTAGAGATTACTACCAGATCAAATGCAGGGAAGCCTAAAATAGCACCGAATTCTTCCGGCAAAGGGCTAATTTCATCATACCCCAATATAAAGTAATGAGTACCTACATCCCAATATTCTAGAGCGGTATGAATAAAATTTAAATCAAGATCTACCCCTTTGACACCATAAATACCCTAGGTGAAACACATCTAACTCTTTTCTCTCCTTTGCATTAAGAGAAAACACCATTCATGAGTGAAGTTGGTAAAATTTTTGGAGACTAGTGACATGATTATTATTTTTTTTTAAGAGCTAAGAAAATTTTTTAATCTGCTAAAGTTATGAAGAAAATCAGCTGGGCAGGGGTCTATTTATACACAAAATCGACGCATTTTTAATCCAGGAAGGATTCGGAGTCAGCGCCATTTAGCGCCAAACGCCAAACATTGGCGCTTGACGCTAGAGCCTGGCGCCAAACGCTAACTGCAGCGCCTGGCGCTACACCAAAACGCGTGGCGCCAGCTGGCACTAACGTGTCTTACTGTACGAGCTTTCCAAAACCGCGTTTTTAACCTGATTCGAGTGTGGCCATTGACTTTATGATTTTTTTTTTCCTTTTTTATACACCTTTAATTTAATTCTTTTTAATTAAACTAACTATTACATTACTTAAATTATTTTTCGGATTTTATAACTCCTATATTTTTTTACTTTTATTTTTTTTATCTTTTTTTCTTTTTTTAGGGGGAGAAAGTTGGATACCCTCCATCAATAATAAAAATGGCGGAATTTTTTTGCGCAAAATTAATATCAATTCTTTGCACACACAAAAAAAAATAAATGAAAATGAAAAAACAATAAATGATGAATAAACTCATAATAGTATGTATATACAAGCATGTCTAAATAATGAATCTAATTAAAGGAAAAGTTCTATACAAAGTCAAAATAAAATAATAAAAAGCACAGAAAAAACTACGGCGCCGCGGGACGTACACCCATGATCTCATAAAACTGCGCCGTACAAGGAGTAACCTCTCCGCCAGCTCCATCTCCAGGTCCAGTCTCCTCGAGAGGTGGAAAACTCAACACTGGACTCGTCCACCCAAGATAAACATGAGGCTGAGGCTGCTACAATGACGAGCCGACCTCATGCATCCCACCACCTTTAAGAGCCGAGTTAGCCTCTCCCTGGCTTACCGGCGCAGCACGTGCATTCTCAGATGAAGAGCCTGAGCCCTCTACCACCTCGGTACGGGCAGCCTTAGAATGACCGCTCCGACCACCCGAACCAGTGTGGCGACGTCTCGAGTTAGACCTCGCCGGTTCCCTCCGCACCTTAGGTCTCGTACGGGTACGAGAAGGAATGAGATGACCCTGCAAAAGAAACTAAGATCAGAAATACACAAAATAGAAGCAGTAATGCAAAAACATTAGAAGGGAAGCTACCTCTTGAACGGCGTCGTCTCGACAACATGTAGCCACGTTTCTCATCCAAACAAACTGGCTCCAAAAGGCATCTGTGCATCGTGCCATTGCCGAGACCACCTCACGTGAGATTTGTCAAAAAAGTAAGTCAGTATACATGCATAACATATATGGACAAAAGTTGCAAAAAATAAGCTTAGCCGAGTTTGGTGATGAGGAATCGACCGCTCCACAAAGCGCTCGCCCTCAGGAGACGGAGGAATCATCTCCTCAATCGGCCCGTATGTTCCCTGATAGTGGATAGACATATGAGGTGGCACGAACTCCGCAGGTCCACCGTAACAAAGCAAGTCAAAATAAGTAAAGCATTACTTGGGGGCTACTTAACGAAAGGTAAAAGCTGAAAATCATACCGCCACCTCCTCAGCAGGTACAAGAATTGAAGCTAACAATGGCAGTAGCTTCTCCTCATAGCACCGCCTAGGGATCGTGTAAGATCGCCAAGTGGTACTAGCTCCCTCTGACATGCTCACCAACCTCGCGGCATCAAACATGTGACGCGGTGGAGGAGCAGGAATGACAAAGGTATCTTAGGAATGCTGAATAGAAAAACTCTCCCCAAGATACACGACTGCTCCATAGGTCCCCAAGAAATAGCGACACTCAGCAGAATACTGCACGACTAGCCCAGGGACCGCCAAGTCGACCCACGGTCGGTATAGCACGTCAGGCTCTTGCAAAGAACATCTATCAGACAAGAATCTATCTAAGGTATCAAAAAATGTGCAAATAAGTAAAGAACCATACCGAGATGATCTAATCTCCGACATAAGCAGTGGACATCCCCATGCGGCGACTTCCCCATGATGCACTTACTAGAAACCCACGTGGCGACGATCTCGCCGGCGCAGCTGAGGGAAAGTACTCGAAGAACCAGATCTACAAAAGGTAAAAATTATCAGCAGGGGCTAACTAAAGCTTAGAGCTAAACTTTACAGGAGATAAAGTATACCTCTACGACCCTCCAAAAGTCGGATAGAGCAACGTTCCCCGTGAAGGAACGATGTTGACACGAGTCCCGCAACGCTTAGATGAAGTCAACATAGGCCTTGCTGGCCAAGTCATATATCCCGGTCCGATGTAAATCACGGACAGCAGGAAGGTAGTAAATCAACGTCGTACTACCCTTGTAAGGGGAGAACGTCCCTGACAGCAAGATAAGTGCAAAGATGCGCACCCGCTGCTCTCGGGTAGTCGCACCATCATCAAAAGCCGCTGCTAGAGTTAAGTGGTGAATCCCCTTCGCGCTGAACTAAATCCATTCCCCCTCAGCTCGAGCCCGACTAGCAATCAGACCCAACAGCTCCTCAACCTCAAGAGAAAAGACGCTGATCTCGCTATCGAACGGCAGTGCCACAAAGCTAAACTCCAGTCCCGTAATGAGGCTGAAGTCGGTCGGGGTGACCATCATCTCACCCCAAGGGAAGTAGAAAGTGTTGGTGGTGTCCCAAAAGAACTCCACCAGAGCACGAACCACATGGTGACCCCTGCTAGAGGCAATCATGGCCTCTGAGCTCTCGAAGAGTGCAGTTAGTCCGCAAGACTCCCATAGAAGTCTCGTCTCGTTGTCATTGGCGATGTACATCTTGTACATGTCGCCCAAAACGTCGCAACCGGAACCATGGCAGCGCATCCTCCCAATTGTGATGCCTCGTCTCACCCTCTCAAAGATATGGTGGACAGGTGAGAAGTACAAAGTCCGCTCATCCCACTAAGGGAGTCGGCCGAGTGAAGTGGACAGATCAGCGTCGTCCTCTACGGGCTCATGCTCCCGTCGAATGTCTCGGGACCGTGAACCTGAACCTCGTTGTCTAGCCATGCTACATTATGCAAAATCATCATTAATTAAGGTTCTATGGTATCTAAGGTTCGCCTAGCCGCATGATACTATGTTCGCAAAAAAACAGAGTACGTAGTACTAAAACAGAGTGCAAATACATATTGAGTATAAACGACATTTTTCAAGCATTCAAACAATTTCTTGCAATACTATTGTAAAAACGTGAAGAAGAAGCCACATTGTCTTCCCGACCTTGAGAGGTCAAACAATAGTGATTCGTTCGTTTCTTCCCCAAATTGAGTCAAACAAGTCTCAAATTACTCCTAAATCAATATATAAACATAATCAAGCCAATTTCATTGCATAAAATTTGATAAACCACGAGAATTTAGCATAATAAATTCGAATTTTCAAGAATTTCGTAAATAATGCATGCAAAATTCATTAAAATCGGCGTGAGTTTGGAGGAAACTTACATAGATCGGGAAAATAGATGGAATAAGCTTTGATTTACAACAAATTTAAGCGAATTTGGTTGAGAAACGACCAAGAACGAGCCAAATGAATTTCTGGGCAATTCTCGAGCAAGAACGCGAACATCAGCAGCGGAATTGAAGAAGAGAAGAGTATTTAATGAAAACCAAACTCTAGCGCCAAGCGTCATACCTTGGCGTCAGTCGATAAGGCTTAGCTCCTGGCGCTAGTACCAGCGTCGGTCGCTACAGCAAATGAGCGGCGCTAGCGTTATTTCAGCAGCTCCATAACGCTCAGCCAATCAGTGCGGTTTTTTTCAACCTCTTGCAATATATTTTAGGATCCTTGGTACGCCAGTTAGCCCCTCTAAGCAATTTGACATGATCTTAGTAATCGGCTTGATTACAATTACATAAAGTGATCGACCTGATGAAAGATCGTCTCACTTAGCTAAAAGCGCCTAAGCATTGGCTCACCGCAAAAGGCACCGACCTACTAGTTCATGTAGCAAGGCACCGACATATTGGTTCATTCTGCAAAAGGCACCAACATACAGGTTCAAAAACAGCAAAAGTGCCGACGTACAGGCATAACGAAAGCAAAGTTCAAGCGAGCTTTTAATGATTGACAAGCGTAGGTCTTCGGTAATTTTCTTTGAAATATTATCGAAACAAATGAGGATAGCTTCAAGCGAGGATATCTTCGGCAGCGTTCCCTAGCTTGCGGATGGTTTTCACAAACAATTGGAGGTGATTTCAAGAAAAGTTGTCTTTGATCGTGTTCCCTGGCTTGCGAAAGATGGTCACAAAGTGTTAGAAGGTCGTTTCAAGCGAAGCAACCTTCGATGGGGTTCTCTAGCTTGCAAAAGTCTATCATGGAAAATTGGAGGCAGTTAAGCATAGCAGTCTTCAGGCGTCATTCTCTAGCTTGCAGGGGGTCGTCAAAAACACAAAAGTACGGAAAAGCAGCGACAGATCGGTTACTTTCTGAGACGTATGCTCGACGGTGAAACATACGCGTTTCTTAACTCTTTTATTTGTTTAACAAACGCTAGTTTAAAGGTATCAGCGTTGCAAGAGTGATTTAGGATCGCTGAACGTTCTGAATCATTCTCCGTCCCTATCGATACTTCGACTTTTGGTTTCGAAACTTGCGTTTCTCCAAACTTAGTCAAAGTAGGGGCTTCTGTAGACACCCATTTGTGTCTCCCCAAAACCAAACCCGGTGATAAGTACTTTTTACGTCAAATCATAATCGAATGAAGTGAAAGTGTGGAATGTCTAGTGTTGCGGATAATTTTAATTTCTTTTCTTTTCTCTCTGTTTTTCAAAATCTATTTTAGAAAAACAGCCAATCCAGTTTGGTTGGTCAATTATATGGGTCCAATAGTAGTTTGGCTGGATAGAGCTTAAAAAGAGCTTTCCAATGATATATTATAAGCCCAATTCCAATGAATATTGAGGAAGTTATGACCAAATTACTAAACTGCGCCTGGTTTGAGCCTTATATGTGGCCCAATGATCTAGAGGAGGGCCTAGTATGAATTTATCATTCCTAATGCAATTAGGAATGGTTTTAGTCTGCTAGATTCTTCTAGAAGGTTCTTTTCATTCCTAATTCTATTAGCATTGATAAATTGACTTTTGTTGACTTTTTAGAGTTTTAATCAGAATAAAAGAATGTTTTTGAAGAAAATACGATTTTATCCTCCTGTACGGTTAATTTCTATCTGATTTTAGAAAACACGTCAAAAACTGGATTAGCGTCAAACGCTAGCATTAGCACCTGGTGCTAAGCTTGGCGCTTGGCGCTAGCGTTAGCGTCTGGCGCTAATGTCGGCGTCTGGCGCTAACTCTATTTTTTCACGTCAGAACTCTAGTTCGATTATCTATCTTTTTGGCTGATTTTCTCAATAAATAGTCTCCTAAAAACTCCGTTTTCGATCATCTACAGTCTACAAGCATTAACTCTCTAGTTTTCTAATTCTTTTCTCTCTAAGCTAAAGATTCTCTCTCTCTTTTCTAAACCTACCCTCTTTCTACAAAATTCCGCATTTCACAAGACCTAGATACACCTTGCCAAGTTCGAAGTTGCCTTCGCCCTAGACGTGAAAGGTTTTATTTTTTGAGTGTTTGGTCCCAAATCTCTATTTCAATTATTTAATTGAATTGTTTTGTTTGTTTTATATTTTCCTTGAAATTACTAACTCGTGTATTTTATTATTAGAAAGAGATACGAGGCATCCAAGTAAGTTCTTTAATGGTTTTTATTGATATTATGAAGTAGAAATCATTCTTAGGTTGTTATTATGATTCCTAGTATCATGTTAGGATGTTTTCCTTAATTTGATGTTTAGGGTGACAAGAATAAATTCCAAGTGTCATGTCTAGGGTAACTTTAATATCAAGTATGATTAAAAGTATGATGCCTTTTCTGTTCTTCCTAATATTTATGATTGTTAGTATAATGTTAGGGCTAAAGCTTTGATTTTTATTGTTTAGTGACATGCTAGGGTTTGTTATTAATCTTGTTAGTATCATGCCTAGGATCTTGCTATTATTATTATGCTTTAACATGATTATGATTATGGTAATTTTTTATTGTTGATTATTATTATGTTGCTTGATGATATTTGTTGTTATTGTTTGATCACGCCTTTTATGCATGTTTAAAGGGAATTTGTACTTGTAATCACGCTTAATAAGATAATTAATAATCTTGTTTATGGTTAATATGATTATAATTCAAGTAATCGCCAATAATAGTTTTATTTGTGCATTAATATTCAACCAACATAGATTAAACAGGTTTAGAATAAACCTATTGATTGCATGTTAGTCAGAAAGCGCACATGAATACGATCAGAATAAAGTAGAGGCATAATATTAGGGCAGGTTCAATCTTTTGTAGGTTGAATTTGTACCTTCATCCCCAAACTACCAGTCATGGTTCCAGACCTATTGGAGTTAACGATCTCTTGGATCGTTAAGGGGTAAAATTTTTTACCCTTTGAACGGTTTACAAGTTCCTAAAACTTGTTGGCGACTCTTTTTCTCTATCTTCTTTCACTTTGGATGCACCATACTTTAGTGTATGATCACAGTGGGGTTCAAGTTTGGGGTAATGCTTGAAATATTCCCTACAGTTTTTGGTGACTCCACTGGTGAGGATCTCTATTTTAATTCTAGAATTTGTTTCGGCAATGATTTAGAATGAGTGGATGAGACTCGAAAATACAAAGCTTTTTGAATGAAATAAAAGTCAAATCCATTCATCGAATCTAATTGAGTCAAATGAAAGTCAAACACATTCAACTAAAGCTTTATTAATCAAATGAATGTCAAACAAATTCAAACAAAGATTTTTGAATCAAATGAAAGTCAAACACATTCAAACAAAGTTTTTTGAGTTGAATGAAAGTAAAACACATTAAAACAAAGATTTTTTTATCGAATGAAAGTTAAATGCTTTCAACGAAGCTAATTAAATCAAATGAATGTCAAACACATTTAAACAAAGCTTAGTGAATCAATTTAAAATCAACTAGCGTTAAACAAAGCTTTTTTCAATCGAATAAAACTCAAATGCATTAAAAAAAGTAATTAAATCAAAAGAAAGTCAAACACATTCAAACAAAACTTTTTTAAATCAGATGAAAGTTAAATACATTTAAACAAAGGTTTTTTGAGTGAATAAAAGACAAATGCATTCAACGAAACTATTTGAATCACATGAAAGTCAAAACATATTCAAACAAAGCTGTTTAAATCAAATGAAAGTTAAACTAATTAAAACAAAACTTTTTAAATCAAATGAAAATCAAACACATTAAAACAAAGCTATTTGAATCAAATGAAAGTCAAACAAATTCAAACAAAGCTTTTTAAATCAAAGTAAAGTCAAACTTATTCAAACAAAGCTTTTTGAATCAAATAAAAGTCAAACACATTCAAACAAATCTTTTTAAATTAAATAAAAGTCAAACACTTTCAAACACAGCATTTTGAATCGAAAAAAAGTTAAATGCATTTAACGAAACTAATTGAATCAAATGAAAGTTAAACACATTCAAATAAAGATTTTTAAATCAAATGAAAGTCAATCACATTAAAACAAAGCTTTTTGAATTGAATGAAAGTCAAACACATTCAAACAAAGCTTATAGAATCAAATGAAAGTTAAACACACTCAAACAAAGCTTTTAGAATCAAGTGAAAGTTAAATACCTTCAAACAAAGCTTTTTGAATCAAATGAAATTCAAAGACATTCAAACAAAAATTTTTGAATCAAATAAAAGTTAAATGCATTCAACGAAGCTTATTGAATCAATTAAAGTCAAACACATTCAAACAAAGCGTTTTGAGTCAAATGACATTCAAATAAATAATAATAAAGCTTTATGAATCAAATAAAAGTCAAATGTAATCAAGAAAGATATTTGAATCAAATGAAAGTCAGACACATTCAAACAAAGATTTTTTAATCAAACCAATGTCAAACACTTTCAAACAAAGCTTTTAGCATTGAATGAAAGTAAAACACATACAAGTTAAGATTTTTGAATCAAATGAAAGTTAAATGCATTCAACAAAGCTAATTAAATCAAATGTATGTAAAACACATTCAAACAAAGCTTAGTAAATCAAATAAAAGTCAAACACATTCAAACAAAGCTTTTTGAATCGAAAGAAAGACAAATGTATTCAACGAAGCTAATTGAATCAAAATAATGTTAAACATGTTCAAACGAATCTTTTAAAATTAAACGAAGGTCAAAATCATTTAAACAAAGGTTTTTAATCGAATGAAAGACAAATGCATTCAACGAAGCTAATTGTATCAAATGAAAGTAAAAAACCATTCAAAAAACATTTATAAATCAAATGAAAGTCGAGCACATTAAAACAAAGCTTTTAGAATCAAATGAAAGTCAAATACATTTAAACAAAGCTTTTTGAATCAAATGAAAGTCAAACAAATTGAAACAAAGCTTTTTGAAAAAATGAAAGCCAAACACAATCAAATAAAGCTTTTTGAATCAACTAAATATCAAATACATTCAAACAGAGCTTTTTAAATCGAATAAAAGTCAAATGCATACAACGAATCTAATTGAATTAAATTAAAGTTAAACACATTCAAACAAATTTTTTAAATCAAATGAAAGTCAAACACATTAAAACAAAGCTTTTTAAATCGAATGAAAGTCAAACACATTGAAACAAAGCTTATCGAATCAAATGATTGTCAAAGACATTGAAACAAAGCTTTTTGAATCAAATGAAAGACAAAGATGTTCAAACAAAGCTTTTTGAATCGAATAAAAGTCAAATGCATTCAACGAAGCTCATTGAATCAAATGATAGTACAAAACAATCAAACAATGCTTTTTGAATCAAATGAAAGTCAAATACATTAAAATAAGGAAATTTTTACTTTTACCACTTTCAAATAACCACTTAATTGACTATACCACCTCCAAAAAAAAAAAGATTCACTTTACCACCAACAAAATTTCCAAAAAATCGATTTTACCACCAACTAACGGATTCCGTCCACGAATCCGTTAGTAGGGCCCACCTTTTTAACGTTTCTTCTTCATCTTCCCCGATCTTCCGGGTAAACCAACCAGCAACAAAATCTACTACCTCGGTTGGTCGGAATTTCGTGTGTGACTAAGGAGGGGCCGGAATTTGGTGTGTGGGTTAGGGAGGTGGTCGGAATTAGGTGGTGGTTAGGGTTTTAGGAGTGCGAAATTTGGTGGTGGCTAGGGTTTTTAGAGTGGTCGGAATTAGAAGGGGCTTTATGGGTGGTCGGGATTTGGTGGCTGCTAAAAACTGAGAAGCTAAATCACCAACAACAAGGATACAAATCGATTATCATCAACATTTCAACAAACCAAAGCAATTAATCCATTACAACACCCACAAATCGAAACCTCAAAACCAGAAAAAGAATTGGGTAAATCAAACCTTATCAATCGTATTTAGCATCAAGCTCAGAACCCCACTTCAATGGAGTCGATTCCAGGTGACTTCCGTGGTTGAGGATAAGAAGACGACGGTCAGAGGAGAGAGAATGAGCGAGATGAAGTCTGATTAAATGGGTGCTGCTGATTGATTAAGGAATGTCAAGCCTTGGAAACGCATTTGAAGCAAAGTAGTGATTTAGTGGGTAATCGAAAAGAATGGAGGTGATTAACTCCATTGGAAGAGACGCCATTGTTGTGGCTTTCGAGAAAACAGAGCAAAAAAATAAATAAAAATTGGTGGAAAGGTGGTTGTGGCTGTGTAGTGCGGTGGTGGGGTTGGTGGTGGGGTTGGTCGTAGCGGTTGGGTGGTGGGGGCTGGTCGTAGCCGTTAGGTGGTGGGGCTGGTCATGGCCGGTCGGCGGTGGGGGTCCCAACGGTGGCAGCAACACCGGTTGATTAATGGGGATTTTTTTTATTTTTTTTTGTTTTTTTTTTATTTTTTTGTAAACTTACCCAATAATATGGCGACACGTGAGCAAGGTAGGCCCCCCTAACGCATTTATGGACGGAATCCGTTAGTTGGAGGTGATTGATGGTAAAACTGATGTTTTATTTTTTTATAAGGTGGTAAAGTAAATCTTTTTTTTTTTTTTGGAGGTGGTAAATTCAAAATTTCCTTAAAATAAAGCTTTTTAAATCAAATAAAAGTCTAATACATTCAATGAAGCTAATTGAATTAAAGGAAAGTCAAACACATTCAAACAAAGCTTTTTAAATAAAATGATAGTCGAAGATATTCATAAAAAGGTTTTTTTAATCGAATGCAAGTTAAATGCATTCAACCAAGCTAATTAAATCAAATGAATGTCAAACACATTCAAAGAAAGCTTTTTGAATCAAATAAAAGTCAAAAACAGTCAAACTAAGCTTTTTTAAATCGAATGAAAGTCAAATACATTCAATGAAGATATTTAAATCAAATGTAAGTTAAACACATTCAAACAAAGCTTTTTGAATTGAATGAATATCAAACACATTAAAACAAGGAATATTTAATTATATGAAAGTCAAATACATTCAAACAAAGCTTTTTGAATAAAATGAAAGTTCAACACATTAAAACAAAGCTTTTTCAATCAAATGAAAGTCAAACAAATTCAAACAATGCTTTTTGAATTGAATGAAAGTCAAATGTATGCAACGAAGCGAATTGAATCAAATGAAAGTCAAATGCATTCAACGAAGATAATTTAATCATTTAAAAGTCAAACACATTCAATCAAAGCTATTTGAATCGAACGAAAGTCAAACATATTAAAACAAAGCTTTTTAAATCGAATGAAAGTCAAATGAAATTAACAAAGGTAATTGAATCAAATGAAAGTCAAACACTCTGAAACAAAGCTTTTTGAATCGAATGAAAGTCAAACAAATAAAAACAAAGCTTTTTGAATAGAAAGGAAGTAAAACACATTCAAACAAAGCTTTTTTAATCCAATAAAAGTCAAACACATCGAAAACAAAGCTTTTTAAATCAAATGAAAGTTAAACACATTTAAACAAAACTTTTTGAATCGAATCAAAGTTAAATTTATTCAACAAAGTTAATTAAATCAAATGAAAGTAAAACACATTCTAACAAAGTTTTTTGAATCACATCTAAGTCTAACACATTAAAACTAAGCTTTTTTAATTCACTGAAATCAAACACATTCAAATAAAGCTTTTTAAATCAAATAAAAGTCAAAATAATTTTAAAAAAAGCTTTTTAAAACAAATGAAAGTCAAACACATTAAAAAATGCTTTTTGAATCAAATAAATGTCATAACAAATTCAAACAAATCTTTTTGAATCAAATGAATGTCAAAGAGTCGACCGACAATCCACTTCGGGAAAATTTGCCACTTACTGAAATGATTGAAAATCCACGTTGAGGAACTTTTGCCAAAATTTATGATGAGTAGAGACCTACGAAAATTCTTTGGGAAATTTTTCCAAAGGGAACTATGTGTATGACAATCCAATCTCAAAAAACTTGCAAGAGATGACAATCCGAACTTGGAAAAAATTGCCAAACAGAGAAGGAGCACGACAATCCATGATAGGAATCTTTGCCAGAGATTACAATCCAATCTTGGAAAAATTGTCGTTGAAGAAGATGCGCGACAATACATATTTTGGAAATATTGTTAGTTGGGGATGACAATCCAATCTTGGAAAAATTTCCGTATAAGTTCTTGCTTTTGAAGCGATGCCTTGGTTCTTGTAATAAGCCCATGCTTAGGCGCTTAAGCTAAGTGAGACGATTGTGGTCAGGTCAATCACTTATTGCGATTGTAATCGAGCCAACTACTAATCATGTTAATTTTCTTAAAGGGGCTAACTAGCGTACCATGGAAGCCGAAAAATTATTGTATGAGATCCACATAATCCTATATGTGGCCACGCATCTCGTCACTGCACCGGCGCTCGCCGAATTATATTGTCGCCGCGTTCTCACTTTGTCGCAAGGCGGCATCTTTGTCTTCTGGTGCTGGAGTCAGGTTTTCATTCGCGGCTTTTCGAAAATAATCCGAGAATGTTCTTGCTCACTGGAATGTATCTGCATATATATTTTCGACTTATAGGACTTTGCTAATCTTTCATTAGGGTTAACCTAAGACTTAGTGTTGCTTTACTCATTGACTTGAATTGACGCATGATATAAACTTGACTTAATGATGACTCACTTCGTGTGACTCGTGTGTGCATAGTGTTGATTCATGAAGCTCGATATGTACATGACTCGAAATGCTGAAAAATAAAAATTTCCGTCATTTTTATGGAGGGTACCCGACTTTCTCTCGAAAAAGAAAGACGTGATCAAAGAAAGAAGCGAAGTTTTAGAAGGTGCATGTTGAATGAGCTTAATTCGTTAACGTTGTCTCTTACAGTAAAAGGATTGTAACATCTTAAACTATCCTAGTTGACTTGATGATGAAAGTATTTAGGTGACTTAGGCGCGGAGCCTAAGTACTTCATACTTTGTGATGCAATGATTATTGATGTTGATATGACAAGGCATGCTTAAATGTTGTGTTAAGATTTCATTACAAAGGGTTCTTAAGGGAAGTATATTTGGTCAAGTGCAGTGTGTGAAAGTGATAATAAAGCTAGGCTGCAAGGGCTAAGTGTATGGAAAATTATTTTGAGAAGAGTCAAATAATGGTGACCCTTAGGCTAGGTAAACTAATGATGTAGGGATCAAGCCCCCAAGTCTAGCTCTAAATGAAAAGGGATGAGCATTGGAGATCTCTTGATATGACCAATAATGAAAGTAAATATGAATGCATTTTTATTACGGCCGCACCTCGATGTGAGGTTGCCTATGTATCTGTTAGGAATAGGCCAAACGTAGCTCTAGCCCGAAACTCACAAAAGTGTGTGTATACCTCAAAGAGGTATCTTAAGGGTTGTCACGTAGTTAAGTTAAAGGTTGAAGAAGAAAGGGATAAAGGCTCATGACCCTCGATAAGACCCCAAGGTGTGCAATCTTGCTTTAGAATAAATATTTATTTATCACTACTACAAAAAAGGCTTTATAGAACGTCTAAAATAAGCTTTATAGAACGCCTCAGGATTGTTCTTCTGCTAAGCGATGTGTAATGTATATAGAACGGTTCTTGTAGGCGTTCTATTAATTCAACAATAGAGAACGGTCGTCTGACACAACCGTTCTCTATTCCCTAACTAAAATTAGAAAATAAAGAAGTAATAAAGAACGATTAGTCTACTTAACCGTTCTATAAACATTACTAAAGAAAACGGTCAAGTTAGAAAACCGTTCTCTAATCCTTCTTTTATAACAAAAAATGCTAATATACGGTATTTTATATAGAAAATACAATATTTTAATCTCTTGCTATAATACAAGTAATTAGGAAATATTAATACTATAACGAAATACAGAATAAATACAAGAATTATAGTAAAAAAAAATGAATTTGAAATTTAAAAATAATAATTGAATATAATAAAAATCAAACCAATATTTACGATCAATGTAGCATGAAAAAAATGAACATTATGAATCATGCGGAGTATTAAAAAAAAACATACAGAGTAATAAGGATTACAAATTATACAAAAAAAAAAATTGCCATTCATCCTTCAACTGAATATACAAAAAAAATTAGCCATTCATCCTTCAACTGTTCTTATTTCTTCTCTTTGGCTTTCTTCCATAGTTGTAAATCTACAAAACAAATATAATATAAGAGTAAACATAATATATACAAGTTTTATTCATGTTAAGAGGTGTCGAAATATACGAAGTATTTATATTTTGAATTCTAGTAACACCCATTTGTAATCAAATCAAAGCTTGGAATAGATTAAGAAGCTGCCAATATCATAATTTAATCAACATAAATAAGAACAAACTCATTTCAACTGTGAGAATTCATTTAGCCGTCCAATTATAGCCTAGAAATACGAGAAATGATTCAATCAAGGGGTGTAATTAAATTTGACCTAGGTTGGATCAATTTTGCTTAGATCAGTTTGATTTATTCTGAAATAAATTGGATGATTAAAAAAACTAAGTGTAATTTGATTGAAGTTACTGCAATTTTTTGTTCACAAAAGCCTAATTGAATTATTTTCCTAAAATTAGAACTTTTTATCACATAAAAACAGAATAAAATTACTACAGTTTGATAAATACTATGACCAAATTATCATTACAAACCAATTGAATAATTCAATTCAATAAATACTTCAAAAATAGATCTACAATTTTCTTATCAAATTTCTACAGTCCAAGGAGAAGAAAAATTCGAAATCCTACCTCATGCAGTGGCTGCGCGGTGGTTGGTCGAGGGTAAGAGTAGGTCGCTGGTCTACTAACCCTAACCAAATTAATCATTTATAATACCTAAACTTACACTAAACTAGTTAGTGGTAAGTAAAGGGACGAACCCAAAAGGACTAAGTGTATTAATTTGTGCCAACTAGACTACTAGGAAAGGTCGTGAGATAGAGAGAGGTTAAACTAAACACTACTAAGAGGAATAAACTAAAACTAGGGAAAGTGGAATCCGATCACATCAATGTATTAAACAACATCATACAAATAGATGAAAATGACCTCGATTAGGAACATCAACACATTTAACTAACTCTCGCACAACTAAGCATGTTAATTATCCTACTAAACTAATTCACTCTCGTGCAACTAGCCTAGCAAAGGTATGGAAGAATTTAGGGTTCTCAACCAACTCACTCTCGCACAATTGATTGAAAGTACAATTAAGAGCATAGAATCGATTAGCTAGAAAGATTCTAATCCATAGAAGCATCACCCATACACAATAATCAAGAAACAATTTCATACTAATCATAAAGAAAATTTTTAGTAATAAGCTTGAACCCGGCCCTAAAAGCCCGTTTTGGCCCACACTTTTGGGTGGGTTTGAGCATGAGATTTGATAGTTTGGCCCAACCATGCTCCAATTTATGGTCACCTTTACGAAAAACTCCAAACATTCATCTCTTACCATCGAAAACCCTAACCGCCAGGGTTTCAGGGTGGGGGAACGACCGATTCGGGGTTTGTGAGAGGGAGGTAAGGGTTTTTGTGGTGGTTTCTGTATGTTGTGGTTGCGCTATGGTTTCAAGGAAAGGGAAAATTAAGGGGTGCGGGTTTGCGGCTGCTAGAAAGGGAAGGGTGGGGTCGCCGACGCTGCAACGTTAGGGCACCGACAGTCGACATAAGGAGGGGGGAGGGTGGCTGACAGGGAAGGGGAAGGGTGGCAGTGGCTGGTTTTTTTTAAAAAAAAAATAAATTAAATCATTAAAAAATTAGATAATTAGCCTTACTTAAAAAAAAACCCTAACAGATTTAAATGGTACCAAAATCTATATTTCGTATCTTTGATGAGTACCACAATAAAATAAAATTTTGAATTTTTCTACCACCAAAATAAACCTGTTTCACTTTTGCTACCCATCTTTTATTTTATTTTACTATCACCAAAAATCACTTTGTTTTTATTTTATTACCTTTTATCGATTCTGTTACCGTTTTGGTTTGGGGGCCCAACTTAGTTTTTTGGTGAAGAGGTCGGGCCCTACTTAGTTTACTAACCTCTCTTATTTTCTTCTCTCTCCACGAGTCTATACCCCTCTGCCAACCTAATTACTCTCCTTCTTTCTCTATTGAATACCCTTAACCCCTAAATTTTTCTCTATTGAAGGTTGTATAATTTTTTTTTTACCAGAAATCTTTCTCTCTCATTTGTTAACATCTCCATCTTTCTCTATCTCAACTTTTCTATTGATTGAAGGTTCAACTAGTGTGTGTGTGAAAGGTTTTGACTGGTATAGCGAAGTGGGGGAAGAAAACCAACTACGAGGAATTGTCATCTCCATTGTTGGAAGTTGAAGACTCTTCTAACAACAACTGATTAGAAAGTACGAAATCCTATCTATTTGTAGTGGTCCAAAAATGGTGGTAATTTTGCAATAATGTATGTAAGTTGGGCTATTTTTGGGAGAATCTGAACTAAACTAAACCCTAGATTAGTGAACTTTTATTATTTTAAGAAATGTTGTTTGGCTAATTAAAAATTGATGCTTACATAGTCATGTGGTAGGGTATGGGTGTATGAAATTGCCTTTTTATGTTAATTGAATTGATATAAGTATTGTTAGCAATTAAAATGTTTTTTATTTGTTTATTGCTATGTAATTGTAGATTAAAGAAATGGATGATGGTGATTATAACATTGATATTAAACTTAGAATATTTTGGGTTTTGTGTTTAAGAACTGTAGGGGAAGCCAGTGCCAAGTGTATGAAGTTGGGTTTACTAATTGGAAAATGAACGCCCTACTGTCTTACTTAATAGTAGGATATTTAAGATATTTATGTGCTGAAGGGATTATGGACATGGAATAGAGCTGGCAATTTCACCCGAACCCGTGGATAACCGATCCACTCGACCTGGAAATATGGATAAAAACTCGATTAAAGGCGGATTATAAATGGATGACGAGTGGATCGGGCCGGATTCGGGTGGACCTTCATCCAACCCGCCACCCGATCCACCCACCTATCCACATAAATTATTAGCCATTTAATAAATATAAAAAAATATTAAGATAAATAAAAATATATATACAAGTAGTATTTACTAAATCTAGAAGCTACTGATATAATAAAAAATTAAATACAGTATACTGTTTAATTCATGGGTGTTGATATTAGTGCACAATAAATCATTTAATTCATTACTATAACCTTTATCCAATTCCCTTGACCTAAACCTAAGTTAACATAATGAAGAAAGACATGGAAAACAAGGTAAAATAAGAATAAAAACAAGATTAAACAAACAAACTAATTAATCTATTCAAATCAACAAACAAAAAGCAAAAACCTAAGAATTAAGTAAAGAAATATAGATGAGAGAAAGTTAGAGAATGCTCATTGAATAGATGAGAAGAAGTTCCACAAAGTTGCTTCTTCAACTTCTCAAAAACTCCATGGAAATCCAAGCTTTCTCTCTCTACACTACTCCTAAACTAGAGAGAGAAAATCCTAATCTAACCCTAAGAGAGAGAAAATATAGGCTAAACTAATCTAAACTATCTAAAATAAAATGTTGATTGAAAGTTCTTCGAAAATAACCCCAAAGAGGGTATTTATAAAACAAGTTAAAATAATATAAAAGAAATTAAAAAGAAATAAAACTAAATAAAACAATTAAAATAACGAAACTAAAAACCAAAAAAGAAAAAAAGATAAAATAAAAATAAAAAGGAAAATGAAAATAAAAAGGGGGGAAACAAGAATAAACCCCACAAAAATAAAACAATCAGACTAATACTTTTGCCCCTATTCATTTTGTGGCTGCTCCAATTCAAACACCATCACCACGCATCATCACCACCATCAACCATCAACAACAATCATCAACGGTAATCATCAAGCATCACCCTTCACCTTCAATATCAACCGTTTCATCTCATTAATTATCATGTGCGAGGCTCGTGAACTGGTTTGGTTGAACCATGGGTTGGTGCGGCTGAAATACGGGGTTGGTGCGGTCGAACCATGGGTGTGTTCGACCACACCTCTTCAATTACCAAACTTTGAAAGTTTCTGACTCGTACTTCGACCGAACTCTCAACGGTTTGCTCGAACCCAATTGGAATTGCATTTTGCTCATGTGAATTTGTGATTGGAGCTGCGAGAATTTGCCATTTGTTGCTGGTTGTTGACGGTGGTGCAGGGGTTGATGTTGGTTGAGTTGCGTGGCTGAAAGAGGTTGGTAATTGGGTTGGAGTTTGGTGGTTGATTGTGGGTGAAAGGGTGGTGGAACAGGGGAATTGCGTGGTTCAGGTGGTGGTTCGTAAGTCGTTGATGACGTGAGGTGGTTGGTTGATTGGTTTGGGTTTTGGTGGACGGTGGTGCAGGTGTTGTTGTGGGCGTTGTTGTGGCTGTGATAGGTGGTTAGTGGTGGCTGCTGTTTATGGGAGCAGGGGAATGGTGTTAAGGGTGGCAAATTGGTGGTTTAGGTGGTTTGGTGAATTGCGTGAAGGTGAGAAGAGGAGAGGGAAATCAGGGGAGTGTGGTGGTTGCTGGCGGTTTTGCGTGGCTGATTGGAGGTGGTGCGAGTAGGGTGAGGTGGCTGCTGGAGTCGAATTGATGGGTGGTTGATGGTGGTTTCCTGCGGCTGGTTTTTGTTGGTGGTTCAGGGCGGCAGCAGTAGTGGAGCTAGTGGTTGTTGTTTTGTGCGGTGAAGGGGGAAGCAGTGGCTTAGTTCAATTTTGTGCCTCGAAACTCGGACCTCGGACCTTGAACTCGAATATGACTTTGAAACTTGACCAAGAATCCGAAAACACCTACAACCAAAAACAAACACGAGGGTAGGATCGAGAACAAAATAAAAATAAAATAAAGATAATATAAAGTAAATTAAAATACTAAAACTAAAAGAAATTAAATAAAATCAGAAGAAAATAAATAAAATAAAATAAAGAAAACAAACTAGAAACTAAAAGAAAATAAATAAAAAGAGAGAAATTAGGAATTAAAAAAACTAAGTCAATCTAAATTAAACTAAAAACTACAAAATACTCAAATAAAAAGGTAAAACACGAGAAAAAGCAAAATAATAGAAATAAATGATAAAATGAGCTTAATTATTGAAATAAGCCGGAAAATATTCAATAAACACCCCTAAAAGTGACATAAAAGTCACTTATCAAACTTCCCCAAGCTAACCTTTTGCTCGTCCTCGAGCAAATTAACATGAAACACGGGATAAGGAGAGTGATTTATTCAAGCAAATCTAAGACACTAAAGGAGACAAGAATGTACACTAACACACTTTTGTAGGAATCACGGTCAATTTTAGCAAATAAAGACAAGCCCTTTAAACCTCTAGATCGCCCTAGAGAACGAGTATGCTCTCGTGAGGGTGTCCTAAGAGTTTAACCCACAACTCTTAAAAAAAAAATAAATAAATAAAATAAAATAAAAAATAAAAATAAAAAAAAAAAACCAAGGCAAGGCAATAAAAAGAAAAGAAAAAGAAACATAAAAGAGGAAGAAAACACAAAGTTCATATTTGGACAAGAGATAGGAACAAGTACCAATGAATGCAAACCTTTCTAAATAGGCAAATGTATGCACGTTCCAAGATGTCAATGGTTGACTTAAACATAACATATACTAAGCATAGAGAACTAATGGGGACACAATCCACCTTAGCCCCAACCGATCGGCCGTGTTCTCTCTACTAGGTTAAAAGCAACCCTTAAGCTAGCTTCTCATGATTCCACAAAGGAACCGGAAAAAGATAAAGAAATGAAAAACTTTGAGAAGGTAATCCCGACATCTCAACTATGCATACTCTCTCCATAGGTTTGAATTCTATCTCCCTCCACCGTTCTTTAACCTAACCCAACTAAAGTCTAAGGGTCTTTTATTGGGTTGTAACGTAAGGCTAAGGGTTAAGGCGGGGTAAAAATTTGAAAATTTTGGTGATATTTCATAAGTGAAGCAAAAGAGTGGCCTACTCTAAAAAAAAAACTCAAGAAGTCACAAAATATCAAACAAAAATACCAATAATGTCATCTCCCCCAAGCTTATTCAACACTAACACAATATATACCAAAACCGAAGTAACGCTCCCCCCAGGTTTTTACGAAGCATTGTCCTCAATGCTTAAACTAGGGAAGAAAACGAAACCAAACTAAAATATTTTGTGTTTTGTTTTGTTTCTTTTTCAATTTGTTTTTTTAGCTCTTATTAGGTGTCCTTGCCTTTTTTTTTTTAAACTATGGACGGCTTTTTCTTGAAACTTCATTTGATTTTCTTGAATTGCATTTTTCTTCTCAAAATTTTTTGCATTTTATTTTCAAGCTCAACTTTCAATACCGTACTTAAACCATTTCACAAAATGTCTTGTTCAATTTCAACACTCTCAAAACTCAAAACTCACATGTCAATGCTTCACTAACTAAAGGGGTTGGTAAACATAGGCCATTAGGTTTGTAACGCGGTTTAAAGAAGAGCGGGAAACATTATGCTCAAATTGGTTAATAAGTAGGTCGATGCAAAATAGAAAACCAAATTTGTACCAAAATAAAAAGAAGATAAAGAAGAATGAGAAAAGGTGCCCTTTTCCTCCCCTACAGTGGCTCGGTCACGATCTTGGGAGCTAGAGGTCAAAACAAGGATTAAGACATGCATAGTCAAGGATCCTAAATAGCCGCTCAAAAAGGTGATGAAGGCTAGAACAAATGAAGCTCACAAGGGATTATAACCAAACAAATACCAATCAAGGGTTTCAAAACCACTTTAGAGAGCAACTCCATCTTACCACATTCCCGTGAACTAAGGCTTCATGGACCCCTAAAAGTTCTTAACCCGACTACCTTAGCATATAGTATCCTAGAGTCAACTAATAACACTCTCAAACCGTGCATACATTTACCACTTAGGAAAAAAAACATTCAGGGATTCAAGTCCGAAAACAAAATGTCAAAAATAAAAACAAACAAAACATATTTTGCCAAAATTACCTTGAAAGTAAACAAAAATCTTTTTGGATGAAAAGACATGGAAATGCATGTACTCAAGTGCATGGAATATATGAATCAGCATCCCACCAAAAATGATAGAATACCCTCCCCTCACACTTCATTTTATTGAGAGAAGTGAGGCTTGCCCAAGTGATGAGTGCTATGATTGATTTAGATAGACGTGAGGCACCTCATTTTGAGTGTGAGAGTGTTTTTGAGGATGATGTGGGCCATGGGTGTGAAGGTGAGGGGAGATTTTCTTGTAATGAGAGGATTTTTGAGGATTTTGATCCTTTTCATTCCCCATTAGAGCTTGAATGTCATCATTCCCCATATTTACCCCCTTTGAGAGCTTCCCATGGTGAGGATGTGAGTGAGCCATCTTCATGTTTGAATGAGGGAGTTCATGAGGATGATGATGATGAGTTTGAGCAATCAAGATAGATTGAGAGTCCCTTGAGTGATGGTGGAAGATTTGCGAATGAAGGAAATGTCGATTTTGAGGATTCCACCCCCCTTCCCCATCTTGATGAGTCTAACTTGCATGTTTGTGACCCTTCTATCCATGAGTCTTTGGACTCTTTTGAGGCTATTTATAGTATATTTATTGAAGGAGTAACAAAGAATAATAGCCTTTTGAGAGAGTTCATTGGCAATGTTTCATGGGAAAGGGATGAGTTTGAGAGAAACCTTTATCCTTTCATGCATGGTTTAGAGACTCTAGGCTTTAAGTTTGTTGAGGGAGTGGTTGTGCATCTTTGTGATAGAGCGAACGATGAGGTTGTTTCTATTGGAGAGTTTTTGTTTGAGGGAGATGTGAGTCATGAGTGTTCTTTTGAGGATTCTATGATTGATTTTCATGCCCTCATTGGTGATGTGAGGCTTTGTTAGACCATTGTTTCTCTTCCCTTTCCTCATGTCCCTTTCTCAAGGAAATTTTACCACATCTCCTACTATGCCATGTTCCTCCCTTCTTTTGTCAAAGAACCTATTGAGGACCCTCTCTCGTTTGATGAGACTTTTGCTTTTCATCCTCCTATTATTGAGGAAATGGGTGATTGTGCCACCCAAAAAGATTTTGAGGAGGTTTTGCGTTTTTATAGTTTTCCTTTTTTTTTTTTTCTTTTTTCTCTTCTTATTTTCTTGATTTTTCTTTTGATTTTTCTTCTTTCTTTTGGCATCTTCCTCCTCACTTACGTGCAATAATCTTTTTGCACGTCCTCCACCCTTCATTTGCCTACTTTTTATCATATGAAATGTGTAGTAGTGCATTTGATAACCTCTTGCGTTCGTTGCAAAATTATTTACTAGAGCGGTCTCGCTTGGACGTTAAATAAGCCTTTCTCGGGAAGTAACCCAAGGTTATTATTGCTTTCATTTTCTTTTCTTTTTATATTAGATTTTCTCTCATGGAAATGTTTGTTTTCCTTTTGCTAGGTACATAACTTGATATACACTTATGCATTGGTTTGGATCAAGAAACAAGGAAGTTTGACTCCGATTTTTGCTAGCATATGGAAATCGAGATTTTATTCACGAGGAAATCGGCTTTGAAAGGTTAAATTGGTTCATTTGCGGGTAATTACACCCACCAATATCCGGTAATATCTTTCTTAGCTCTTTCTCTAATGGTTGGCGACTCGTTGGACTTGTGTTGGTTTGTTGTATTGATTTCTTCCTCTTCCCCTCCCATGGATTATTTGGTTTATGTTTGAGTATATTGTCTCATTCAAGCTTGGGGGAGGGTATTCTATCATGTTTGGTGGGATGTTGATTCATTTATGCCATGCACTTGAGTATATGCATTTCCATGTCTTTTCTTTTATTTTGAAAAATCCAAATAGATTTTTGTTTACTTTCAAGGTAATTTTGGCAAAATGTATTTTGATTGTTCTTATTTTGGACATTTTGTTTTGGGACTTGATTCCTTGAATGTTTTTCTTCCTAAGTCGTAAATGTATGCACGGTTTGAGATTGTTATTGGTTGACTCTTGGATACCATATGCTAAGGTAGTCGATTAAGAACTTTTAGGAGCCCATGAAGCTTTAGTTCACTGGAATGTGGTAAGATGGAGTTGCTCTCTATAGTGGATTTGAAACCCTTGGTTGTTATTTGTTTGGTTATAATCCCTTGTGAGCTTCATTTGTTCTAGCCTTCATCACCTTGTTGAGCGGCTATTTAGGATCCTTGACAATGCATGTCTTAATCCTTGTTTTGACCTCTAGCTCCCAAGATCGTAACCGAGCAACTCTAGGGGAGGAAAAGGGCACCTTTTCTCATTTTTCTTTATCTTCTTTTTATTTTGTTACAAATTTGGTTTTCTATTTTGCATCGACCTACTTATTAACCAATTTGAGCCTAATGTTTCCCGCTCTTGTTTAAACCGCGTTACAAACCTAATGACCTATGTTTACTAACCCTTTTTGTTAGTGAAGCATTGGCATGTGAGGTTTGAGTTTTGAGAGTGTTGATCATAAGCAAGAAAACTTGTGAATTGGTTTAAGTAAGGTCTTGAAAGTAGAGCTTGAAAAGAAAATGCAAAAAGTTTGAGAAGAAAGATGAAATTCAAGAAAATCAAATGAAGTTTAAAGAAAAAGCCGTCCATAGTTGAAAAAAAAGGCAAGGACACCAAATAAGATCTTGAAAAAAAAAATGAAAGAGAAACAAAAATCCCAAAAATATTTTAGTTCGGTTTCGTTTTCTTCCCTAGTTTAAGAATTAAGGACAATACTTTGTTCAAGCTTGGGGGGAGCGTTACTTCGGTTTTTGTATATATTGTGTTAGTGTTGAATAAGCTTGGGGGAGATTGCATTATTGGTATTTTTGTTTGATATTTTGTGATTTCTTAAGTTTGTTTTTGAGAGTAAGCCACTATTTTGTTTCACTTAGGAAATATCACCAAAATTTTCAAATTTTTACCCCGCCTTTACCCTTAGCCTCACGTTACAACCCAATAAAAAACCCTTAGACTTTAGTTGGGTTGGGTCAAAGAACGGTGGAGGGAGATAGACTTCAAACCTATGGAGAGAGTATGCATAGTTGAGAAGTCGGGATTACTTTCTCAAAGTTTTTCATTTCTTTAACTTTTTTCCGGTTCCTTCGTGGAATCATGAGAAGCTAGCTTAAGGGTTGATTAGAAGCTATCAGAGATAACGCGGCCCGATTGGTTGGGGCTAGGGTGGATTGTGTCCCCATTAGTTCTCTATGCTTAGCATATGTTATGTTTCAATCAACCATTGACATCTTGGAACGTGCATACATTTGTTATCTTGGAAAGATTTGCATTCATTGGTGTTTATTCCTATCTCTTGTCCAAATATGAACTTTGTGTTTTCTTTCTCTTTTTATGTTTCTTATTCTTTTATTTTTATTTCCTTGCCTTGGTTTTTGTTTACAGTTGTGGGTTAAACTCTTAGGACACCCTCACGAGAGCACACTCGTCCTTTAAGGCGATCTAGGGGTTTAAAGGGCTTGTCTTTAGTTGCTAAAATTGACCGTGATTCCTACGAAAGTGAGTTAGTGTACATTTTTGTCTCCTTTAGTGTCTTAGATTTGCTTGAATAAATCATTCTCCTTCTCTCGTGTTTCATGTTAATTTGCTCGAGGACGAGCAAAAATTTAGCTTAGGGGAGTTTGATAAGTGACTTTTATGTCACTTTTAGGGTGTTTATTGAGTCGTTTTCCGGCTTACTTTCCAATAATTTAACCCTATTTATCCTTTATTTATTTTATTTTCTTATTCTCGTCTTTTATCTTTATTTTAAGTATTTTAGTAGTTTTTATTAGTTTTTAGTTTATTTTTGTAGTTTTAGTTAATAATTTCCTGCTTCTCTCATTTTATTTATTTAATTTTCTTTTAGTTTCTAGTTTGATTTATTTTATTTTATTATTTATTTAGTTTTAGCATTTTATTTTACTTTATTTATCTTATTTTATTTTACTTTATTTATCTTATTTTATTTTATTTTAATTTAATTTATCTTATGATAATCCCCTCATGTTGTATTTGGTTGTAGGTATTTTCGGGTCCTTGGTTGATCCTCGCACCAACAACAACAACCTCGCACCACCTCCACTCAACCACGCAAAACCGCCAGCAACCACCACACTCCCCTGTTTTCCCTCTCCTCTTAACACCTTCACACAATTGACCAAACCACCTAAACCACCAACAACAACCAGCCGCTGCAAACACACCTCCAATCACCACCACGGAAACCACCAGCCAACTCCCCCGCTCCCTCAACTCCACCACCGCAACAACAACAAAAACAACCACCTCCCACCGCAACCAACACAGCAACCCCTGCTGCCCTTAATCATCACTCACGCATTCCCACACCTTACCACCACCGCGCAACAGAGCAGCCACCACCAGCATCAATTACAGCAGCGACCCCGCAACATCCCCCCCCCCCCATTTAATCCACCTCACACATCTCCCCTGCTCCATCTCCACCACAATCAACCACGCACATCAACAACAACCCAGCCACACCGTCCACCTGCAACAATCGGCCACCAATTGCAACCCCAAATCGCCCAAGCAACATCCGCAATTCAGAGAAAATGAAAATCAATCAAGTTCGAGCAAACCAAAGGAGTTTGGTCGAAGTTCGACTCATAGACTTTTAAGGTTTTGTAATTTGAAGAGGTCTGGTCGAACACACCCATGGTTCGACCAAACCAACCCTGTAGTTCGGCCGCACCAACCCATGGTTTGACCGAACCATTTCACGAGCTTCGCGCATGACTTTTTAATGAAAATCAAACGGGTGCGATATGATGATGCTTGATGATGATTTTTGATGAACGGTGATGATTGTTTGCTGTGATGGTTATGAATTTTCAGAGCAGCCACGAGAAAGGGGGTTTTTGGGAGTCTGATTGTTTCGTGCTTTTGGAGGGGTTTAGTGGGCTTTGGGTTTCTTTTCCCATTTTAATTTTCTTTTGTTTTCTTTTCTTTTTAGTTTTTTTTTTTTAATTTTTGGTTTTTAGTTTAGTTATTGTAATTGTTTTAGTTTAGTTTTATTTCTTCTTAATTTCTTTTATATTATTTTAGCTTGTATTATAAATACCCTCTTTGGGTTATTTTGTACTTCACTTATCAATCAACATTTTATTTTAGATAGATTAGTTTTAGTTTAGCCTTTATTTTCTCCCTCTTAGGGTTAGTTTAGGAGTAGTGTAGAGAGAGAAAGCTTCGATTTTCATGAAGTTTTTGAGAGGTTGAAGAAGCAACTTTGTGGAACTTCTTCTCATCTACTCAATGAGCATTTTCTAACTTTCTCTCATCTTTATTTCTTACTTAATTCTTAGTTTTTTCCTTTTTGTTTATTGATTTAAGTAGATTAATTAGTTTATTTGTTTAATCTTGTTTTTATTCTTATTTTTCATTGTTTTCCATGTCTTTCTTCATTATGTTAGCTTAGATTTTGTTCTAGGGAAATGGATGAAGGTTATGTTAGTAAATTAAATGATTGATTGTGATTAGTAGTGAATTGTTTCTTGATTATTGTGTATGGATGATGCTTTTATGTATTAGAATCTTTCTAGCTAATTAATTCTACGTTCTTAATTGTGCTTGCAATCGATTGTGCGAGAGTGAGTTGGTTGAGAGCCCAAATTTCTTCCCTACCTTTGCTAGGCTAGTTGCACGAGAGTGAATTAGTTTAGTAGGATAATTAACATGCTTAATTGTGCGACAGTGAGTTAAATGTGTTGATTGTTCCTAATCAAGGTCATTTTCATCTAATTGTATAATGTTATTGAATGTATTGATGTAATTGGATTCCACTTTCCCTTGTTTTAGTTATTTGTTCTTAGTTGTGTTTAGTTGAACCTCTCTCTATCTCACAAGCTTTCCTAGTAGTCTAATTAGCAAATATTGATACACTTAGTCCTTTCGGGCTCGACCCTTTACTTGCAACTAAATAGTTTTGTGTAAGTTTAGGTATTATAAATTTCTAATTTGGTTAGGGTTAGTAGGCTCAACGACTGATTTTATCCCAATCACAAAGCTTTTTTGAATTGAATGGTTGTCAAACACATTCCAACAAAGCTTTTTGAATCAAATGAAAATCAAACACATTGAAATAAAGCTTTTTGAATCAAATGGAAGTAAAAAACATTCAAATAAAGCTTTTTGAATCGAATGAAAGTCAAATGTATTCGAGAAAGCTAATTGAATAAAGTGAAAGTTAAACACATTCAAATAAAGCTTTTTAAATCAAATGAAACTCAAAAACATTGAAACAAAGCTTATTGAATAGAATGAAAGTCAAACACATTCAAACAAAGCTTATAGAATAAAATGAAAATCAAACACATTCAAACAAAGATCTTTTAGTAGAATAAAAGTCAAACACATTCAAATACTGCTTTTTGAATCGAATGTAAGTCAAATGCATTCAACGAAGCTAATTGAATTAAATGGAAGTGAAACATATTTAAACAAAGCTTTTTGAACCAAAAGAAAAGTCACACATATTTAAACAAAGCTTTTTGAATTAAATAAATGTCAAATGCATGAAATAAAGCTAATTAAATCAAATGAAAGTTAAACACATTCAAACAAAGGTTTTTAAATCAAATGAAAGTCAAACACATTTAAAGAAAGCTTTTTGAAACAGTTAAATGTCAAATTGATTCAATGAAGATAATTGAACCAAATGAAAGTCAAACACATTCAAACAAAGCTTTTTGAGTAAAATGAAAGTCGAAGACATTGATACATAGGTTTTTGAATCGAATGCAAGTCAAATGCATCAACAAAGCTAATTGAATCAAATGAATGTCAAACACATTCAAACAAACCTTTTTGAATCAGATAAAAGTCAAAGACAGTCAAACAAAGCTTTTTGAATCAAATGAAAGTTAAACACATTCAAACAAAGCTATTTGAATCGAAAGAAAGTAAAATGCATTCAACGAAGATAATTGAATCAAATGAAAGTTAAACGCATTCAAACAAAGGTTTATGATTCGAATGAAAGTCAAACACATTAAAACAAAGCCTTTTGAATTGAATGAATGTAAAATACATTCAAACAAAGCTTTTTGAATCAAATGAAAGTAAAAAACATTGAAATAAAGCTTTTTGAATCAAATGGAAATAAAATAAATTCAAACAAAGCCTTTTGAATCGAATGAATGTCAAATGTATTCGAGAAAGCTAATTGAATAAAATAAAAGTTAAACACATTCAAATAAAGTTTTTTAAATCCAATGAAAGTCAAAGACATTGAAACAAAGCTTTTTGAATAGAATGAAAGTCAAACACATTCAAACAAAGCTTATAAAATAAAACGAAAGTCAAACACATTCAAACAAAGCTTTTTGAATTCAATGAAAGTCAATTGCATTCAACAAATCTAATTGAATCAAATGAAAGTCAGTTACATTAAAATAAAGTTGTTTCAATAAATGAAAGTAAAAAACGTACAAACTAAGGTTTTTGTATCAAACGAAAGTGAAACACATTAAAACAAAGCTTTTTTTATCAAATGAAAGTGAAATGTATTCAACGAAGATAATGGAATCAAATGAAAGTCAAACACATTCAAACAAAGCTTTTTGAATCGAATGAAAGTCAAACACATTTAAACAAAGTTTTTTGAATCAAATGAATGTCAAATACATTCAACGAAGGTATTTAAATAAAAAGAAAGTCAAACACATTCAAACAAAAGTTTTTAAATCGACTGAAAGTCAAGGACATTCAATCAAAGTTACTATTTGAATCAAATGAAAGTCAAAACACATTGAAACAAAGCTTTTTAAATCACATGAAAGTCAAACACATTCAAACAAAGCTTTTTAAATCACATAAAAGTCAAACATATTCAATCAGAGCTTTTCAATAAAATAAAAGTGAAACACATTCAAACAAAGCCTTTTTGAATTGAATGAAAGTAAAATGCATTAAACGAAGCTAATTGAATTAAATGAAAGTCAAACACATTCAAACAAAGCTTTTTGAAACAAATGATAGTTAAACACATTAAAACAAAAATTTTTAAATCGAATAAAAGTCAAATGCATTCAACGAAGATAATTGAATCAAATGAAAGTCAAACACATTCAAACAAAACGTTTTTAATCGAATGAAACTCAAAACACATTAAAACAAAGCCTTTTGAATCGAATCAAAGTTAAATGCAATTCACGAAGCTAATTAAATAAAAAAAAGTCAAATACATTTAAACAAAACTTTTTAAATCAAATGAAAGTATAAGAAATTTAAACAAAGGTTTTTTAATGGAATAAAAGACAAATGCGTTCAACGAAGCTATTTTAATCGAATGAAAGTCAAAAGACATTGAAACAAAACTTTTTAAATCAAAAGAATGTGAAACACATTCAAACAAAGCTTTTTGAATCAAATGAAAATCAAACACATTAAAACAAAGCTTTTTGAATCAAATGATAGTCAAATAAATTCAAACATAGCTTTTTGAATCAAATTAAAGTCAAACACATTCAAACAAAACTTTTTGAATCAAATGAAAGTCAAACACATTCAAACAAAGCATTTTGAATCGAAAGAAAGTCAAATGCGTGCATTAAACGAAAGTAATTCAATCAATTGAAAGTTAAACACATTCAAATAAAGCTTTTTAAATCAAATGAAACTCAAACACATTAAAACAAAGCTTTTTGAATCAAATGAAAGTCAAACATTGATAAGTGACTTTTATGTCACTTTTAGGGTGTTTATTGAGCCGTTTTCCGGCTTATTTTTCAATAATTTAACCCTTTTTTTATCCTTTATTTATATTATTTTCTTATTCTCGCCTTTTATCTTTATTTTGAGTATTTTAGTAATTTTTAATAGTTTTTAGTTTATTTTCGTCTTTAATTTTATTTTTCTTACTTTTAATGTGTGTAGTTTAAGTTCTTGGTTTTTATTTTAATAATTTCTCTTTTTATCTCGTTTTCTTATTTATTTTAGTTTTGTATTTTATTTTATTTTACTTTGTTTTATTTTATTATTTTAGTTTTTGTCCCTATTTCTCTTGGTTTTTTTTGTTGTGTAAGTATGTTTTCGGGTTGAAGAACGAATTTCAAAGTCAAATGGTTTGCATTGGAAGTTCGGGACCCGAGTCAATCAAGTTCAACTAAATTCTTACAAGCTGCTGCCCCTAACCTCTTGTTGCTGCCAGCTTATCATACACCACACCATTCCTTAACCTCCACCACACAACTTCTCCTCTGCTGTTCCCCTGCACCCACGCAACTCCCTTACCACCACACACCCCCAAACCACCTCCAATCACACCAATCTTCAGCCAAGCACCCACCTAACAACTCCTCTACTCTACCACGTAACTCCAATCAGCCCTGTTACCAGCCCACATCGACCAACTCACCCACGCATATCCAACAACCAATACACCACCAAAACACCTCCAATCACCACCACCCAGAACCACCGTTAGCCACCAATAAAAGCCGACACAGCAGCGGCCAAAAATCGCAGCAACCCATGTCTAATACAACTCAACCAGCAACAACCACATTCAGCCACCCTTATCACCATTCCCCCGCTCCCATAAACCGCGCCTCACAGTCAACCACCGTCAGCCACCAAAACAACAATAGCAGCCACCCAAACCACCGTCCACCAAAACCCGTATCAACCAACACTAACACCACCAATCTGCCAGCAATCACCACCAATTCTCCCCTATTTTCCCTCTCCTCTTCTCACTGACCCGCAACCTCAATCAACCACCACGCAACCCGCAGCTCACAAACCGCCAACAACCACCATTAGCCTCTGTATCCACCACCAATCCGCACTAGCACCTCAAGTCCAATTCCCGCAGTTCCAATCAATCAATTCGCACAAGCATCAGCAAGTTCGAGCAAACCGTTGAAAGTTCGGTCGAGGTACGAATCAGAAACTTTTAGAGTTTTGTAAATTGAAGAGGTGTGGTCAAACACACCCATGGTTCGACCAAACCAACCCCGTAGTTCGGCCGCACCAACCCATGGTTCGACCAAACCATTTCACGAGCTTCGCGCGTGACTTTTAATGAAAATCGGACGACCGCGATGTGATGATGATTGATGATGATGTTGATTTACGGTGGTGATTATGATGATTGTTTTTCTGATTGATAATGGTGAAATGAAAGTAGCAATTTTTGAAAGGGAAGAAGAAGGGGGTCTGGTGGGATTTTGTGGGTTTGGGTGGGAATTTTGGGGGTTATTGGGTTTATTTCTCCATTTCTTTTTCTTTTTCTTTTCTTTTATTTTATTTTAGTTTTGTTTTTTGTGTTTAGTTTTAATTTGTTTTATTTTTTTATTTTATTTTTATTTAACTTGTATTATAAATACCCCTTTGGGGTTATTTTCTCAAAAAACTTTTAATCAACATTTTATTTTAGATAGATTAGATTAGTTTAGCCTAATTTTTATTTTCTCTCTCTTAGAGTTAGTTTAGGAGTAGTGTAGAGAGAGAAAGCTTCGATTTTCATGGAGTTTTTGAGAGGTTAAAGAAGCTACTTTGTGGAACTTCTTCTCATCTATTCAATGAACATTTTCTAACATTCTCTCATCTTTATTTCTTTGCTTAATTCTTAGGTTTTTTGCTTTTTGTTTGTTGATTTAAGTAGATTAATTAGTTTGTTTATTTAATCTTGATTTTATTCTTATTTTACCTTGTTTTCTATGTCTTTCTTCATTATGTTATCTTAGGTCTTGTTCAAGGGAATTGGATGAAGGTTATATTAATGAATTGAATGATTGATTGTGATTAGTATGAAATTGTTTCTTGATTATTGTGTATGGGTGATGCTTTTATGGATTAGAATCGATTCTATGCTCTTAATTGTGATTACAATCAATTGTGCGAGAGTGAGTTGGTTGAGAGCCCTAAATTCTTCCATACCTTTGCTAGGCTAGTTGCACGAGAGTGAGTTAGTTTAGTAGGATAATTAACATGCTTAATTGTGCGAGAGTGAGTTAAATGTGTTGATGTTCCTAATCGAGGTCATTTTCATCTATTTGTATGATGTTGTTTAATACATTGATGTGATTGGATTCCACTTTCCCTATTTTTAGTTGTTTGTTCTTAGTCGTGTTTAGTTTAACCTCTCAATATATCACAACCTTTCCTACTAGTCTAATTTGCACAAATTGATACACTTAGTCCTTTTGGGTTTGACCCTTTACTTGCCACTAACTAGTTTAGTGTAAGTTTAGGTATTATAAATGATTAATTTTGTTAGGGTTAGTAGTCCCAACGACCTACTTTTAACCCGCGATCAAATTTTGGCGCCGTTGCCGGGGACTAAGGCGTTCATTAGTTTTTGTTGACTAGATTAGCTAGGTTCTTGTAAATTATTTGATTTTGTTTGCTTTTCATTGTTCTTTGTATAAAAATGGCATGCTTATCTTTTCCTCAATTTGATGGTGAACCCTTCTATGCTTACTTTAAAAGACTAGATGGTTTCTTAGTTACCATGGGTGTTCTCTTAGTGATGCTTGTGGTATAGCTTATTAGGGCATGAATGATTATACAAGGGGAATGGTTGAAGACATGAATAATGGTAGATTTTGTCATTTGTCTATGCATGATGCTTGTGATTTCTTCACATGGTTTGCTAGGGATTCTTTTGATAGAGAATCTCATGTTTCTTACTTTGATTCTCATGCCAAAATTCTATTAATTTTTGCATGAATTCTCTTGATACTTCTTATGTGCCTTGTGATGATCCAAGTATTTAAATTGACACCTTCCCCCCTTATGCTCATTTTGATGAGGTTTGTGCTAAATTTGATGATGTGCAATTTGACTTTGATCATGAACCTCAACCCCATAACATTGATGCCCAAATTCTCTCTCAAATGCAATGTCTCACCCAACAACTCCAAGAGCTTCAAGAGCAACAGAAGTTGAGAGAAGTGAGGCTTGCCCAAGTGATGAGTGTTATGTTTGATTTGGATGGACTTGAGGCACCTCACTTGGAGTGTGAGAGTGTTGTTGAGGATGATGTAGGGCAAGGGTGTGAAGGTGAGGGGAGACTTTCTTATGATGAGAGGATTTTTGAGGATTTTGATCCTTTTTCTTCCCCATTTGAGCTTGATTGCCATCCTTCCCCTTATTCACCCCCTTTGAGAGCTTCCCTTGGTAAGGATGTGAGTGAGCCATCTTCATGTTTGAATAAGGGAGTTCATGAGGATGATGATGGTGAGTTTTAGAAATCAAGAGAGATTGAGAGTCCCTTGAGTGATGGTGGAAGAGTTGTGAATGAAGAAAATGTCGATTTTGAGGATTCCAACCCCCTTTCCCATCTTGATGAGTCTACCTTGCATGTTGGTGACCCTTCTATCCATGAGTCTTTGGACTCATTTGTGGTTATTGATAGTATGTTCATTGAAGGTGTAACAAATCATTATAGCCTCTTGACAGAGTTCATTGGCAATGTTTCAAGGGAAAGGGATGCGTTTGAGAGAAACCTTTATCTTTTCATGCATGGTTTAAAGACTCTAGGCTTTGAGGATCTTGAGGGAGTTGTTGTTCATCGTTGTGATAGAGAGGAGGATGAGGTTGTTTCTATTGTAGAGTTTTTGTTTGAGGGAGATGTGAATCATGAGTGTTCTCAAGGAAATTTGACCACATCTCCTACTATCCCATGTTCCTCCCTTCTTTTGTCAAAGAGCCTATTAAGGACCCTCTCTTGTTTGATGAGACTTTTCCTTTTCACCCTCCTATTATTGAGGAAATGGGTGATTGTGCCACCCAAAAAGATTTTGAGGAGGTTTTGCCATTTTATTCTTTTCCTTATTTTTCTTCTTCTTTCTCTTCTTATTTTCTTGATTTTTCTTTTGATTTTTCTTCTTTCTTTTGGCATCTTCCTCCTCACTTACGTGCAATAATGTTTTTGCACGTCCTCTTTCCTTCATTTTCCTACTAGTCAAACCCAAAAAGCTTTTCAAATCGAATGTGTTTGCTTTTCATTTTGGAATTTTGGAAACGAAAAATCCAAATGAAAAATCCAAAAATCCAAATGAAAAAACCAAAAATCCAAATGAAAAAATCCAAAAATCCAAATGAAAAATACAAAAAGCTTTTTAATCGATTTTTGTTTGAATTTCATTCGATTTGAAAAGCTTTGTTTGAAGGCAAATGAAAAATCCAAAAATCTTTTCAAATCGAATAAAAGTCAAATACATTCAAACAAAGCTTTACGAATCAAACGAAATTTAAACACATTCAAACAATGTTTTTTGAATCGAAAGAAAGTCAAATACATTCATCGAAGCTAATTGAATCAAATGAAAGTTAAACACATTTAAACAAAGCTTTTTAAATCAAATGAAAGTCGAAGACATTAAAACAAAGTTTTTTGAATCGAATGAAAGTTAAACGCATTCAAACAAAGCTTATAGAATCAAATGAAAGTCAAACACATTCAAACAAAGCTTTTTGATTCGAATGATAGTCAAACACATTAAAACAAAGCCATGTGAATCAAATGAAAGTCAAATGCATTTAACGAAGCTAATTAAATAAAAAGAAAGTCTAATACATTCAAACAAAACCTTTTAAATGAACTTAAAGTAAAAGACATTCAATTAAAGATTTTTTAAACGAATGAAAGAGAAATGCATTCAACGAAGCTATTTTAATCAAATGAAAGTCAAAACACATTGAAACAAAGCCTTTTAAATCAAATGAAAGTTAAACACATTCAAACAAAGCCTTTCGAATCGAATGATAATAAAATGCATTAAACAAAGCTTATTGAATCAAATGAAAGTCAAACACATTCAAACAAGGGTTTTTGAAACAAATGATAGTCAAACACATTCAAACAAAACTTTTTAAATCGAATAAAAGTCAAATGCATTCAACGAAGAAAATTGAATTAAATGGAAGTCAAACACATTCAAACAAAACTTTTTAAATCAAATGAAAGTCAAAGACATTTAAACAAAGGATTTTTATTGGAATGAAAGATAACCGCGTTCAACGAAGCTATTTGAATCAAATGAAAGTCAAAAACATTGAAACAAAGCTTTCAAACAAATTAAAACATAGCTTTTTGAATCAAATTAAAGTCAAACACATTCAAATAAAGCTTTTTTAATCAAATGAAAGTCAAACACATTCAAACAAAGCATTTTGAATCGAAAGAAAGTCTAATGCATTAATCGAAGCTAATTTAATCAAATGAATGTTAAACACATTCAAATAAAGCTTTTTTAAATCAAATGAAAGTCAAACACATTAAAGCAAAGCTTTTTGAATCGAATGAAAGTCAAACACATTAAAACAAAGCTTTTTGAATCAAATGAAAGTCAAACACATTCAAACAAAGCTTTTTGAATCAAATGAAAGTCAAATATATAAAAACAAAGCATTTTGAGTCCAATGAAAGTCAAACAAATTAAAACAAAGCATTTGGAGTCCAATGAAAGTCAAACAAATTAAAACAAAGCTATTTTAATTGAAAGAAAGTCAAACATATTCAAACAAAGCTTTTTGAATAAAAAAAAAGTCAAACACATCAAAACAAAGCTTTTTAAATTAAATGAAATTTAAACACATTTAAAAAAAGCTTTTTGAATCGAATGAAAGTCAAATTTATTTAACGATGTTAATTAAATCAAATGAAAGTCAAACACATTCAAACAAAGTTTTTTTAATAAAATCAAAGTCTAACACATTAAAACTAAGCATTTGGAATTGAGTGAAATCAAACACATTCAAACAAAGCTTTTTTAATCAAATAAAAGTAAAAAAAAGTTTAAAAAAGCTTTTTGAATCAAATGAAAGTCAAACACATTATAACAATGCTTTTTTGAATCAAATAAAAGTCAAACAAATCATTTTGAATCGAATGAAAGTTAAACACACTAAAACAAGGCGTTTTGAATTGAATGAAAGTCAAACACATTCAAACAAAGGTTTTTGAAACATATGAAAGTTAAACACATTGAAACAAAGATTTTGAATCAAATAAAAGTCAAATACATTCAAACAATGCTTTTTGAGTCAAATGAAAGTCAAATTTATTCAACGAAACTAATTAAATCAAATGAAAGTCAAACTCATTCAAACAAAGTTTTTTGAATCTAATGAAAGTCAAATACATAAAAGCAAATATTTTTGAATCAAATAAAAGTCAAATACATTCAACGAAGCTTTTTGAGTCAAATAAAAGTCAAATACATTCAAAAAAAGCTTTTTGAATAAAATGAAAGTCGAAGACATTCATACATAAGTTTTTGAATCGAATGCAAGTCAAATGCATTCAACAAAGCTAATTGAATCAAATGAATGTCAAACAAATTCAAACAAACCTTTTTGAATCAAATAATTGTCAAAGCCAGTCAAACAATGCTTTTTGAATAAAATGAAAGTCAAATGCATTCAACAAAGATAATTGAATCAAATGTAAGTTAAACACATTTAAACAAAGCTTTTTAAATTGAATGAAGGTCAAACACATTAAAACAAGGAAATTTTATTTCAATGAAAGTCAAACATATTCAAACAAAGCATTTTCAATCAAATGAAAGACAAACGTATGTAAACAAAGCTTTTTCAATCAAATGAAAGTCAAAATATTAAACAAAGCTTTTTGAATCGATTGAAAGTCAAATGTATACAACAAAGCTAATTGAATCAAATGAAAGTCAAACTCATTCAAACAAAGCTTTTTTAATCAAATCAAACTCTAACACATTAAAACAAAGCTTTTTAAATTAAGTGAATTTCAAACCCATTCAATCAAAACTTTTTAAATCAAATAAAACTCAAACATATTCTAACAAAGGTTTTTGACTCGTAAGAAAGTCAAATGCATTCAACGAAGCGAATACCATCAAATGAAATTCAAACACATTCAAACAAAGCTTTTTGAATCAAATGAAAGTCAAACATATTAAAATAAAACTTTTTGTATCTAATGAAAGTCAAAAAAATTAAAACAAAGCTTTTTGAATCAAATGAAAGTCAAAAATAAATAAAATCAAGCTTTTTGCATCGAATAAAAGTCAAATGTGTTCAACAAAGATAATTGAATCAAATGAAAGTCAAACCCATTCAATAAAAGCTTTTTGAATCGAATTAAAGTCAAATACATTAAACCAAAGCATTTTGAATTGAATGAAAGTCAAACACATTAAAACAAAGCATTTTGAATCGAATGAAAGTCAAATGCATTTAACAAAGATAATTGAATCAAATGAAAGTTAAACACCTTTAATAAACAAAGCTGTTTGAATGCAATGAAAGTCAAACAAATTAAAAAAAAGCTTTTTGAATTGAAAGAAAGTCAAACACATTCAAACAAAGCTTTTTGAATCAAATAAAAGGCAAGTACATCGAAACAAAGCTTTTTAAATAAAATGAAAGTTAAACACATTTAATCAAAGCTTTTTGAATCGAATGAAAATCAAATTTATATAATGAAGTTAATTAAATCAAATGAAAGTCAAACACATTCAAACAAAGTTTTTTGAATCAAATTAAAGTCTAACTCATTAATACTAAGCTTTTTGAATTGAGTGAAATCAAACACATTTAAACAAAGATTTTTTAATTAAATAAAAGTAAAAATAATTAAAAAAAAAAAAAAAGCTTTTTGAATCAAATGAAAGTCAAACACATTAAAACAATGCTTTTTGAATCAAATGAAAGTTAAACAAATCTTTTTGAATCGAATAAAAGTTAAACACACTAAAACAAGGCGTTTTTAATTGAATGAAAGTCAAACACATTGAACAAAGCTTTTTAAATCGAATGAAAGTCAAACACATTGAAACAAAGATTTTTAAATCAAATGAGAGTCAAATACATTCAAACAAAGCTTCTTGAGTCGAATGAAAGTCAAATGTATTCAACGAAGCTAATAGAATCAAACGAAAGTCAAACTCATTCAAACAAAGGTTTTTGAATCAAATCAAACTCTAAGACATTAAAACAAAGCTTTTTGAATTTAGTGAAATAACACACATTCAAACAAAGCTTTTTAAATCATATGAAAGTCAAAAAAATTCCAACAAATCTTTTTAAATCAAATGATAGTCAAATGAATTCAACGAAGTGAATACAATCAAAAGAAATTCAAACACATTCAAACAAAGGTTTGTGAACCAAATTAAATTTAAAATAAAGGTTTTTGAACTGAATGAAAGACAAACTCATTAATACAAAGCTTTTTGAATCGAATGAAAGTCAAATGCATTTAACAAAGATAATTGAATCGAATGAAAGTGAAACACATTCAAATAAAGTTTTTTAAACTAAATGAAATTCAAACAAATTAAAACAAAGCTTTTTAAATAGAAAGAAAGTCAAACACATTCAAACAAAGATTTTTAAATCAAAAGAAAGTTGAAACCATTTAAAGAAAGCTATTTGAATCGAATAAAAGTCAAATTTATCAACGAAGTTAATTTAATCAAATGAAAGTCAAACACATTCAAACTAAGTTTTTTGAATCAAATCAAAGTCTAACACATTAAAACTAAGCTTTTTGAATTGAGTGAAATCAAACACATTCAAACAAAGCTTTTTTAATCAAATGAAAGTCAAAATAATTGAATAAAGCTTTTTATATCGAATGAAAGTTAAATGCATTCGACGAAGCGAATTGAATTTAATGAATGTCAAAAACATTAAAACAAAGCTTCTTGAATCAAAGGAAAGTAAAACTCATTCAAACAAGGCTTTTTGAATCAAATGAAAATCAAACACATTCAAACAAAGCTTTTTTAATCAAATGAAAGCCAAACATATCAAAATTAAACTTTTAGTACTGAATGAAAGTCAAACACATTTAAACAAAGCTATTTAATCAAATAAAAGCTAAACACATTCAAATAAAGCTATTTGTATCGAATGAAAGTCAAATGCTATTAATGAAGCTAATTGAATCAAATGAAAGTTAAACACATTCAAACAAAGATTTTTGAATCAAATGAAAGTCTAACACATTTAAATAAAGCTTTTTGAATCGAATGAATGTCATATTCATTCAACGAAGATAAATTAATGAAATCAAAGTCAAACACATCCAAACAAAGTTTTATGAGTTGAATGAAAGTTAAACATATTAAAACAAAGATTTTTAAATTGAATGAAAGTCAAAGACATTAAAACAAAGCTTTTTGAATTGAATGAAAGTCAAATGCATTTAACAAAGATAATTGAATCAAATGAAAGTCAAACACATTCAAACAAAGCTTTTTGAATCAAATGAAAGTTTAACACATACAAATAATAATTTTTTAATAAAATGAAACTCAAACACATTTAAACAAAGCTTTTTGAATCGAATGAAAGTAAAAAGCATTCAACGAAGATAATTGAATCAAATGAAGGTCAAACACATTCTAACAAAGCTTTTTAAATCAAATGAAAGTTAAACACATTTAAACATAGATTTTTGAATCGTTGATAGTCAAACACATTTAAACAAAGTATTTTGAATCAAATAAAATTCAAGCACAATCAAACAAAGATTTCGAATCAAATAAAAGTCAAACACATTCAAACAAAGCTTTTTGAATCGAATTAAAGTAAAATGCATTCAACGAAGCAAATTAAAACAAATGAAAGTTATGATGTTATTCACCCTGAGGTGCTGGTAAAGGAAATCAGAAGAGAAGCTAGTGGAAGAGCTCAGCAGCTTATTGATGCTAGATGAAAGACAGAAGATTGTAAATGGTTGTTTCAGCTTAGACATATGTTGTAACTGTTGTTTAGCTTCTTTTGTGTTGTTTCTGTGATTGATAGTTTTTGTTTGAAGTTGTTTGTGTTTTGTTTCCTAAGTTCTGCTCCTCTTGTGCCCTTCCTAGAAGGTAGCAGGATGTGTGTGGCTCTCAGAAGAGTTGCCTCTCAGAAGAGTTGCCTGATTTGCCCTCTTCTCCCTGCCTGTAGGTGGTTGAGGGTTCTCTAGGCTTCTGGGGGTGGTGTGGGCTTTTTAGCTCTTGTGTAGTTTTGTGGTGCCTGTTTCAGGCTGTGTTTTGTACAGTTTGTACAGTTTTTATTGTGTTAATATAATTGCTTACTTACCAAAAAAAAAAAAAAAGAAAAGAAAACACATTAAAACAAAACTTTTTTAATTGAATGAAAGTCAAAAACATTTAAACAATGCTTTTTGAATCGAATAAAAGTCAGACACACTCAAACAAAGCTTTTTGAATAAAATGAGAGTCAAACACATTCAAACAAAGCTTTTTGAATAAAATGAAAATCAAATGCATTCAACAAAGCTAATTAAATCAAATTAAAGTGAAACACATTTAAATAAAGCTTTTTGAATGAAATGAAATTCAAACTCATTTAAACAAATCTTTTTGAATCAAATAAAAGTCAAACAAATTAAACCAAAGCTTTTTGAATCAAATCAAAGTCAAACACATTCAAATAATGCTTTTTGAATTAAATGAAAGTTAAACACATTAAAACAAAGGTTTTTGAATCGAATGAAAGTTTAATGCATTGAAGAAAGCTAATTGAATCAAGTAAAAGTTAGATAATTCAAACAAAGCTTTTGAATCAAATGAAAGTCAAATGCATTCAACGAAGCTAATTGAATAAAATAAAAGTCAAACACATTCAAACAAAGATTTTTGAATTAAATGAAAGTTAAATACATTAAAACAAAACTTTTTTAATCGAATGAAAGTTAAAAACATTCAAACAATGCTTTTTGAATCAATTGAAAGTCAAACACATTCAAACAAAGCTTTTTAAATTTAATAAAAGTAAAATTCGTTTAACAAAGCTTATTGAATCAAATAAAAGTCAAGCACATTCATTCAAATCTTTTTGAATCGAATAAAAATCAAACGCATTTAACGAAACTAATTGAATAAAATGAAAGCAAAACACATTCTCGAACGGTTGGTATTGAAGGTGAAGGATGATGCTTGATGATTACTGTTGTTGATTGTTGTTGATGGTTAATAGAGGGTGATGATGCGTGGTGATGGTGCTGATGGTGTTTGAATGGGAGCAACCACGAAATGAAGAGGGGCAAAAAAACAATTGGTCTGATTGTTTTTGTGGGTTTGGTGGGAATTTTTGGGTTTTGGGGTTATTTTCCATTTCTTTTTCTTTTCTTTTATTTTATTGTAGTTTTGTTTTTTTTTGGTTTTTAGTTTAGTTATTTTAATTGTTTTATTTAGTTTTATTTCTTTTTAATTTCTTTTATATTATTTTAACTTGTATTATAAATACCCTCTTTTGGGTTATTTTCTCACAACTTTCAGTCAACATTTTAATTTAGATAGATTAGATTAGTTTAGTGACAAGAGGAAAATGTATGTCGTTATCTACCCTTTCCCCAAGTCAAACTAAATTTGTAAACACCTAACCAACCTTATATGAATATAGGGCAAGTTAAGGGTCGATCCCTAGGGAATGCAATGATGAAAACTACAGTCTAAGTCAAGCTACCTCGAAGATGGAGTTGAGATTATGGTTGGCACTATGGTAAACTAAAACAAGTCTAATCAAGTAAAACGAAGGTCTAAACACTAGGGATATGGGTTCCACATGCAAGTTCAATGATAATGCTAGTTTAGAGCTCAATCAATTAATTCCAGTATTGCAATAGACAAACAATAGTAGCAATCAAGAGAGTTCAAATGCTATCTCCTATAGGCCAATCAAGGTGTCACTATGAAAGGTAAATCAAGAAGAATCACAAGCAAACCCAATCAATTAGAGCAACTTTCAATTCAATTGTTCATGTCATTAAGAGTTGCAATGCAATCTAGATTAATCTTATAGGTTGATCACTCCTAGTCTAATCAATCACATGCAAAACTATGTCAACCAATTTAATTGCAACAAATCAATCAATCAAAGAGCATCAACTAGCAATTTCATTAATCAAACATGCTTCCCCCTTTCCCTAGCAACTAATCTACTCACTAATCATTGTGAAATTCAAGAACATATAACTAGAAATTGCATTAATCTTCATTCTATATCAAAATCTAAGAGAAATCAAAATATTCAACAATATCAATTTCAAATCCAAAGAAAAACAAGCAACAAGCAAAAATCAAATAGCAAGTAAGTAAAAGATGAAAGAAGGAAGAGATTCTCACTAATACTGATGATTGAAAATGAAGAAATCCAAACTTGATTGATCAAATGTTGAGTTACAAATCCAAAACCAAGAACTTCTCTCAAACTTCACTCTAAATTCTCTCTCTAAAACTAAGCTAATGAAATATTATCAAAAAGTTGGTTTCAAAAAGGAATTACAATTCTATTTTTAGGTAAAGAAGAAACCGTCAAATCCCGCGGTCTCTCTCGATTAATCCGCGGCCGCGGAGAAATGGGTATGGAACCCTCCGCGGGCTTTCTGGGCAGCACCCGCGCCTGTAGCCAAAGATGTCGCGCCCGCGGCTAATCCACTACTCCTAAAACTCAATCAGGGGGTCGCGGTCACTCTGAGATGGAGCGCCCTCTCCAGATATCCCGCGCCCATGGAGAGTTTGCGGGGCAACCGCGGGAAGCTCCTGCCAAAATCTTGCAATTTGCTCTTCTTGAGCCCGCGCCCGCGGCCTGCTGGAAATAACTTGGAGACCTCTCTGAGGCCTCTCCAAGCCCTCTCTAGCCAAATGTTTCTTCCTTACTTGATCATTAAGGCCCCAACTTGATTCATTTGCAAAGATGATTCTCCAAATACCTACACAAGCAAACAATGAAAGGAAATAAAAGGAAAAAGAGCCAAATAAAAGGAAAACACGAGGAAAACACGAGAACCATAAAGAAAAGAGGAGAAAGAGAAACCTAAGGAAAAAGGACCAAAAATAAGAGAAGAAATCATGAAAAAGGGAAAGAAATAAACCTAAAAGACTACCCTATGAGTGCCATAAATGACACTCATCATTTAGCCTATATTTTCTCTCTTTTAGGGTTAGATTATAATTTTCTCTCTCTAGTTTTAGGAGTAGTTGTAGAGAGAGAAAGCTTGGATTTCCATGGAGTTTTTGAGAGGTTGAAGAAGCAACTTTGTGGAACTTCTTCTTATCTATTTAATGAGCATTTTCTTACTTTCTATCATCTTTATTTCTTTTCTTAATTCTTAGTTTTTTCTTTTTTGTTTGTTGATTTGAGTAGATTAATTAGTTTGTTTGTTTAATCTTGTTTTTATTCTTATTTTACCCTGTTTTCGATGTCTTTCTTCATTATGCTAGCTTAGATTTTGTTCTAGGGAATAGGATGAAGGTTATATTAATGAATTGAATGTTTGATTGTTATTAGTATGAAATTGTTTCTAGATTATTGTGTATAGGTGATGCTTCTATGGATTAGAATCTTTCTAGCTAATCGATTATATGCTCTTAATTGTGCTTTCAATTAATTGTGCGAGAGTGAGTTGGTTGAGAGCCCTAAATTCTTCCATACCTTTGCTAGGCTATTTTTACGATATTGAATTAGTTTAGTAGGATAATTAACAAGCTTAATTGTGCGAGAGTGAGTTAAATGTGTTGATGTTCCTAATCAAGGTCATTTTCATCTATTTGTATGATGTTGTTTAATACATTGATGTGATTGGATTCCACTTTCCCTAGTTCCTAGTCGTGTTTAGTTTAACCTCTCTCTATCTCACGACCTTCCCTAGTAGTCTAGTTGGCACAAATTAATACACTTAGTCCTTTTGGGTTCGACCCTTTACTTTCCACTAAAAAGTTTAGTGTAAGTTTAGGTATTATAAATTTCTACTTTGGTTAGGGTTAGTAGTCTCAACGACCTACTTTTACCCTCGATCAAATTTTGGTGCCGTTGCCGGGGACTAAGGCATTCTTTAGTTTGTGTTAATTAGATTAGCTAGGTTCTTGTATATTATTTGATTTTGTTTGCTTTTCTTTGTGCTTTGTATAAAAATGGCATGCTTATCTTTTCCTCAATTAGATGGTGAACCCTTCTATGCTTACTTTGAAAGATTAGATGGTTTTTTTAGTTACCATGGGTGTTCTCTTATTGTTGCTTGTGGTATAGCTTATTGGGGCATGAATGAGTATACTAGGGGAATGGTTGAGGACATGAATAATGGTAGATTTTGTCATTTGTGTATGCATGATTCTTGGGATTTCTTCACATGGATTGCTAGGGATTCTTTAGATGGAGGATCTCATGTTTCTTGTTTTGATTCTCAATGCCAATATTCTTTTAATTTTTTTATGAATTCTCTCGATACTTCTTATGTTCCTTGTGATGATCGAAGTATGCAAATTGACACCTTTCCCCCTTATGCTCGTTCTGATAAGGTTTGTGCTAATCTTGATAATGTGCAATTTGACTTTGATCATGAACCTCAACCCAATAACATTATGCCCAAATTCTCTCTCAAATGCAATATCTCACCCAACAACTCCAAGAGCTTCAAGAGGAACAGAAGTTGAGAGAAGTGAGGCTTGCCCAAGTGATGAGTGTTATGTTTGATTTGGATGGACTTGAGGCACCTCACTTGGAGTGTAAGAGTGTTGTTGAGGATGATGTAGGGTAGGGGTGTGAAGGTGAGGGGAGACTTTCTTATGATGAGAGGATCTTTGAGGATTTTGATCCTTTTCATTCCCCATTTGAGCTTGATTGCCATCCTTCCCCTTATTCACCCCATTTGAGAGCTTCCCATGGTGAGGATGTGAGTGAGCCATCTTCATGTTTTAACGAGGGAGTTCATGAGGATGATAATGGTGAGTTTGAGAAATCAAGAGAGATTGAGAGTCCCTTGAGTGATGATGGAAGAGTTGTGAATGAAGAAAATGTCAATTTTGAGGATTCCAACCCCCTTCCCCATCTTGATGAGTCTACCTTGCATGTTGGTGACCCTTGTATCCATGAGTTTTTGGACTCATTTGAGGTTATGGCTAGTATGTTCATTGAAGGTGTAACAAATCATTATATCTTTTTAAGAGAGTTCATTGGCAATGCTTCATGGGAAAGGGATGAGTTTGAGAGAAACCTTTATCCTTTCATGCATGGTTTAGAGACTCTAGACTTTGAGGATCTTGAGGGTGTTTTTGTTCATCGTTGTGATAAAGAGGAGGATAAGGTTGTTTCTATTGGAGAGTTTTTGTTTAAGGGAGATGTGAGTCATGAGTGTTCTTTTGAGGATTCTATGATTGATTTTCATGCACTCATTGGTGATGTGAGGCTTTGTGAGACTATTGTTTCTCCTCCTCCTCCTCATGTCCCTTTCTCAAGGAAATTTGACCACATCTCCTACTATCCAATGTTCCTCCCTTCTTTTGTCAAAGAGCCTATTGAGGACCTCCTCTTGTTTGATGAGACTTTTCCTTTTCATCCTCCTATTATTGAGGAAATGTGTGATTGTGCCACCTAAAAATATTTTGAGGAGAGTTTGCCTTATTTTTCTTCTTCTTTCTTTTCTTATTTTCTTGATTTTTCTTTTGATTTTTCTTCTTTCTTTTGGCATCTTCCTCCTCACTTACGTGCAATAATCTTGTTGCACGTCCTCCTCCCGTCCTTTGCCTACTTGTTATCATATGAAATGTGTACTAGTGCATTTGATAAGCTCTTGCGTTCGTTGCAATATTATTTACTAGAGTGGTCTCGCTTGAACGTTAAACAAGACTTTCTCGTGAAGTAACTCAAGGTTTTTATTGCTTTAATTTTCTTTTCTTTTTAGATTAGATATTCTCTCATGGAAATGATTGTGTGCCCCTTGCTAGGTACATAACTTGATACACACTTATGCATTGGTTTGGATCAAGAATTAAGGAAGTTTAATGCCTATTTTTGCTAGCATATGGAAATCGAGATTCAATTCAAGAGGAAATAGGCTTTGAAAGGTTAAATTAGTTTATTTGCGAGTAATTACACCCACCAATATCCGGTAATATCTTTCCTTGCTCTTTCTCTAATAGTTGGTGACTCGTTGGACTTGTGTTGGTTTGTTGGATTGATTTCTTTATTTTCCCCTCCCATGGATTATTTTGTTTATATTTGAGTATATTGTCTCACTCAAGCTTGGGAAGAGGGTATTCTATCATGTTTGGTGGGATGTTGATTCATTTATGCCATGCACTTGAGTATATGCATTTCCATGTATTTTCTTTTATTTTGAAAAATTTAAAAGGATTTTTGTTTACTTTCAAGGTAATTTTGGCAAAATGTTTTTTGTTTGTTCTTATTTTGGACATTTTGTTTTGGGACTTGAATCCTTGAATGTTTTCCTTCTTAAGTGGTAAATGTATGCACGGTTTGAGAGTGTTATTGGTTGACTCTAGGATACCATATGCTAAGGTAGTCGGGTTAAGAACTTTTAGGGGTCCATGAAGCCTTAGCTTATGGGAATGTGGTAAGATGGAGTTGCTCTCTATAGTGGATTTGAAACCCTTGATTGGTATTTGTTTGGTTATAATCCCTTGTGAGCTTCATTTGGTCTAGCCTTCATCACCTTGTTGAGCGGCAATTTAGGATCCTCTACTATGCATGTCTTAATCCTTGTTTTGACCTCTAGCTCCCAAGATTGTGACCAAGCCACTCTAGGGGAGGAAAAAGGCACCTTTTCTCATTTTTCTTTATCTTCTTTTTATTTTGTTACAAATTTGGTTTTCTATTCTGCATCGACCTACTTATTAACCAATTTAATCCTAATGTTTCCCGCTCTTGTTTAAACCGCGTTACAAACCTAATGGCCTATGTTTACCAACCCTTTTAGTTAGTGAAGCATTGGCATGTGAGGTTTAAGTTTTGAGAGTATTGAAATTGAACAAGACATTTTGTGAATTTGTTTAAGTACGGTATTGAAAGTTGAGCTTGAAAGAAAATGCAAAAAAATTTGAGAAGAAAGATGCAATTCAAGAAAATCAAATGAAGTTTCAAGAAAAAGCCGTCCATAGTTTAAAAAAAAAGGCAAGGACATCAAATAAGAGCCTAAAAAAAACAAAAAAAAAAAAAAATTAGTTTGGTTTCGTTTTCTTCCCTAGTTTAAGCATTGAGGATAATGCTTCGTTCAAGCTTGGGGGGGGGGGGGAGCATTACTTCGTTTTTGGTATATATTGTGTTAGTGTTGAATAAACATTGGGGAGATGGCATTATTGGTATTTTTGTTTTATATTTTGTGACTTCTTGAGTTTGTTTTTGAGAGTAGGTCACTCTTTTGCCTCAGTTAGGAAATATCACCAAAATTTTCAAATTTTTACCCTGCCTTAACCCTTAGCCTTACGTTACAACCCAATAAAAGACCCTTAGACTTTAGTGGGGTTAAGTCAAAGAACGATGGAGGGAGATAGACTTTAAACCTATGGAGAGAGTATGCATAGTTGAGATGTCGGGATTACCTTCTCAAAGTTTTTCATTTCTTTATCTTTTTTCCGGTTCCTTCGTGGAATCATGAGAAACTAGCTTAAGGGTTGATTTGAAGCTAGTAGAGAGAATGCGACCCGATTGGTTGGGGCTAGGGTGGATTGTGTCCCCATTCGTTCTCTAAGCTTAGCATATGTTATGTTTCAATCAACCATTGACATCTTGGAACGTGCATACATTTGTCTATTTAGAAAGGTTTGCATTCATTGGTGCTTGCTCCTATCTCTCGTCCAAATATGAACTTTGTGTTTTCTTTCTCTTTTTATGTTTGTTTTTCTTTTCTTTTTATTGCCTTGCCTTGGTTTTTGTTTAGATTTGTGGGTTAAACTCTTAGGACACCCTCACGAGAGCACACTCGTCCTCTAGGGCGATCTAGGGGTTTAAAGGGCTTGTCTTTAGTTGCTAAAATTGACCATGATTCCTACGAAAGTGAGTTAGTGTACATTCTTGTCTTCTTTAGTGTTCTATCTTTACTTGAATAAATCATTCTCCTTCTCCCGTGTTTCATGTTAGTTTTCTTGAGGACGAGCAAAAGGTTAGCTTGGGGGAGTTTGATAAGTGACTTTTATGTCACTTTTAGGGTGTTTATTGAGTCGTTTTCCGGCCTATTTTTCCAATAATTTAACCCTTTTTATCCTTTATTTCTTTTATTTGCTTATTCGCGTCGTTTATGTTTATTTTTAGTATTTTAGTAATTTTTAATAGTTTTTAGCTTATTTTCTTAATTTATTTAAATTATTTTATTTTCTATGTTTATATTTTAAGTTTTTAGTTCTTGTTATTTAATAAGTTCCTAGTTTCACTTATTTTCTTATTTTATATTATTTTTATGTTTGTTTTCTTTATTTTATTTAATTTCTTTTGATTTTATTTTCAAGTTATTTTATTTTATCTTTATTTTATTTTATTTTATCTCGTGGTAATACCCTCGAGTTTCTGGTTGTAGGTGTTCCGGGTTTCAAAGTCATATTCATGTTCGGGGTCCGTGGTTTGAGGCAAATGCACAATGCCAAGCTGCTGCCCTCTTACTAGCTGCTTATCAGACACCACCCTCCCTCCTTATCCTTCACCACACCAGTCACGCACCACTAATTCCCCTGCTCCCCTTAACAACACCAAAAGCAACAGCTGCAAAATGCAAACACACCTCTAATCCCCACCACACAAACCACCAGCCAACTCCCCTGCTCCCTCAATTCTACCACCGCAACAACAACAAAAACAACCACCTCCCGCCGCAACAAACATAGCAGCCCCTGCTGCCCTTAATCATCACTCACGCATTCCCACACCTCCAACCACCACGCATTCCACCACCACCACCAACACTCCCCTGCTTCCAGTCGCAACTCATACCAGCCAACCTTACCACCACCGCGCAACAAAGAAGCCACCACCAGCATCAATTACAGCATCAACCTCGCAACATTCCCCCCATTTAATCCACCTCACGCATCTCCCTTGCTCCATCTCCACCACAATCAACCACGCACATCAACAACAACCCAGCCACACCGTCCACCTACAACAATCAGCCATGAAACCACCAATTTGCATAAGCAGCAGCAAAAATCAGAGCAATCGCAAATTAATTAGGTTCGAGCAAACCGAATAGGAGTTCGGTCGAAGTTCGAGTCATAAACTTTTGAGGTTTTGTAATTTGAAGAGGTGTGGTCGAACACACCCATGGTTCGACCGAACCAACCCCGTAGTTCGGCCGTACCAACCCATGATCCGACCAAACCACTTCACGAGCCTCGCACATGATAATTAATGACATCGAACGGTTGATGTTGAAGGTGAAGGATGGTGCTTGATGATTAATGTTGATGATTGTTTTTGATGGTTAATGGAGGGTGATGATGCGTGGTGATGGTGCTGATGGTGTTTGAATGGGAGCAGCCACGAAATGAAGAGGGGCAAAAAAACAACTGCTCTGATTGTATTAGTGGGTTTGGTGGGAATGTTTGGGTTTTGGGGTTAATTTCCATTTCTTTTTCTTTTCTTTTATTTTATTGTAGTTTTGCTTTTTTTTTTTTTTTGGTTTTTAGTTTGGTTATTTTAATTGTTTTATTTAATTTTATTTCTTTTTAATTTCTTTTATATTATTTTAACTATTATTATAAATACCCTCTTTGGGGTTATTTACTCACAACTTTCAATCAACATTTTGATTTAGATAGATTAGATTAGTTTAGCCTATATTTTCTCTCTCTTAGGGTTAGATTAGGATTTTCTCTCTCTAGTTTTAGGAGTAGTTGTAGAAAGAGAAAGCTTGGATTTCCATAGAGTTTTTGAAAGGTTGAAGAAGCAACTTTGTGGAACTTCTTCTCATCTATTCAATTAGCATTTTCTTACTTTCTCTCATCTTTATTTCTTTGCTTAATTCTTAGTTTTTTCCATTTTGTTTGTTGATTTGAGTATATTAATTAGTTAGTTTGTTTAATCTTGTTTTTATTCTTATTTTACCCTGTTTTCCATGTTTTTCTTCATTATGCTAGCTTAGGTTTTGTTCTAGGGAATTGGATGAAGGTTATATTAATGAATTGAATGATTGATTGTGATTAGTATGAAATTATTTCTTGATTATTGTGTATGGGTGATGCTTCTATGGATTATAGAATCTTTCTAGCTAATCGATTATATGCTCTTAATTGTGCTTTCAATCAATTGTGCGAGAGTGAGTTGGTTGAGAGCCCTAAATTCATCCATACTTTTGCTAGGCTAGTTGCACGACAGTGAATTAGTTTAGTAGGATAATTAACATGCTTAATTGTGCGAGAGTGAGTTAAATGTGTTGATGTTCCTAATCAAGGTCATTTTCATCTATTTGTATGATGTTGTTTAATACATTGATGTGATTAGATTCCACTTTCCCTAGTTTTAGTTGTTTGTTCTTAGTCGTGTTTAGTTTAACCTCTCTCTATCTCACGACCTTCCCTAGTAGTCTAGTTGGCACAAATTAATACACTTAGTCCTTTTGGGTTCGACCCTTTACTTGCCACTAACTAGTTTAGTGTAAGTTTAGGTATTGTAAATTTCTAATTTGGGTAGGGTTAGTAGTCCCAACGACCTACTTTTACCCTCGATCAAATTTTGACGCCGTTGCCGGGGACTAAGGCGTTCATTAGTTTGTGTTAATTAGATTAGCTAGGTTCTTGTATATTATTTGATTTTGTTTGCTTTTCTTTGTTCTTTGTATAAAAATGGCATGCTTTTCTTTTCCTCAATTTGATGGTGAACCCTTCTATGCTTACTTTGAAAGACTAGATGGTTTTTTTAGTTACTATGGGTGTTCTCTTAATTATGCTTGTGGTATAACTTATTGGGGCATGAATGAGTATACTAGGGGAATGGTTGAGGACATGAACAATGGTAGATTTTTTCATTTGTCTATGCGTGATGCTTGGGATTTCTTCACATGGCTTGCTAGGGATTCTTTAGATGAAGGATCTCATGTTTCTTGTTTTGATTCTCAATTCCAAGATTGTTTTAATTTTTGCATGAATTCTCTCGATACTTCTTATGTTCCTTGTGATGATCCAAGCATGCAAATTGACACCTTTCCCGCTTACGCTCATTTTGATGAGGTTTGGGATAATCTTGATGATATGAAATTTGACTTTGATCATGAACCTCAACCCAATAACATTGATGCCCAAATTCTCTCTCAAATGCAATATCTCACCCAACAACTCCAAGCACTTCAAGAGGAACAAAAACTGAGAGAAGTGAGGCTTGCCTAAATGATGAATGTTATGTTTGATTTAGATGGACGTGATGCACCTCACTTGGAGTGTGAGAGTGTTGTTGAGGGTGATGTAGGGCAAGGGTGTGAAGTTGAGGGGAGATTTTCTTGTGATGAGATGATTTTTGAGGATTTTGATCCTTTTCATTCCCCATTTGAGCTTGATTGCCATCCTTCCCCTTATTAAACCCCTTTGAGAGCTTCCCTTGGTGAGGATGTGAGTGAGCCATATTCATGTTTGAATGAGGGAGTTCATGAGGATGATAATGGTGAGTTTGAGAAATCAAGAGAGATTGAGAGTCCCTTTAGTGATGATGGAACACTTGTGAATGAAGAAAATGTCGATTTTTAGGATTCCAAGCCCCTTCCCCATCTTGATGAGTCTACCTTGCATGTTGGTGACCCTTCTATCGATGAATTTCTAATTTGGTTAGGGTTAGTATTCCCAACGACCTACTTTTACCCTCGATCACTGCCTGGGCTGCTGCAGCTGCCTCGGCTGCTGCCTGGGTGCTGCAGCTGCCTGGACAGCAGCCAGCTGGGCTGCTGCAGATGCCTTGGCTGCTGCCTGGGTTGATGCAGCGGTGCTGCCCTGATTACCGGGTTTTTTTTTCTTTTTTTTCTCTTGCCTAACGTGGATGTTTGCGCCAATTACAGAGTATGTTCCATATTCCTGATTAGCCAGCCAAGAGAAAAGTCTTTGAAGCTTTTGTACAAGAGAGATCAGATTCAAAAACTTCAAGAGTTACTTAAGGACGAGATGGATCCATAAGAAAAGAACGAGAAGACCAAAGAAAAATGTGACTGCTGATGGAGAAGAGGAGAAACCTTATAAGAAGTAGTGGTATTTATATCCACAAATAACGATCAAGGACTGGGAGAAGTTTGTGGAAAAATCTTCCACTAGGACCGCACTTGTATGTTTTTATTTATCAATAGAGTCGGCTATTGATTTTTAGTTTCTTACAAAGACTAATGCTAACATATAGCCATCATATGTGTTGTAAGACATTTGCGGAGTCTAGACCAAAGTGGATCAAAGCGGGTCTATACCCCAAATCCATAATTTCATCATCTGATAAACCACTTTCTTCCACGGTCACAACTTTGGTTAATCATGCAATTGACTGGTGGTGTGCTATGCATGGGATCGACAAGAAAACCGGCAAGTATGTCATGTAACCGGATAAGAAAGTAGTAGCAGATGCACTAGTAAGCAAACTTTACCACTTATTAATTATATTTTCTTGTCAAGTACATTGTACTTAGAACCGATAACTTTTTGTGTTGTTACAGCTCGAGCATACTTCGGAAGTGATTGAAGGCAAGCTGACTCCAAGCATCGAAAATGATCCTTTCATCTTAGCTTTGGGAAAACCATACCACCCTCGGCGAGTAATTGGTTTTGGCGGGAAACAACTAGGGTGGGAGAAGTTGATGGGTTCAGAATACACCAAATCAGGAAAAAGCAGATCAAGTGTTAATTCGCCACATCGTATTGATGAGAAGGAAAAAGAATCAATTAAGGCGGAGATACGCGCGGAGGTGCAAGAACATATGCAAAGTCAATTCAATGTCATTCTGAAGCACATGAACTTGCCGCTTTTGCCATTTCCCTCGAGTAACCCACTAGACTCATGTAGTCACCCAGGAGGCCTCGAGGACGATCCAGTAGTTGAGAGAGAGGTAACTTTAGTACAAGGACGAATTACGTCAAATGAAGTTCGTCAAATGAGGTCGTTTGCATGTTTAATTATTATACTTTTGTAGGATCCTAGTCTTATGGATGCAGAGTCATTGAAGAGAGCAAATCCGATGCCTGAACCTTTCCCAGATGTTAAGGTAAACTTCACTACGTAATCAGCTTTTCTTATGTTAGGCTTTCGTTTGTTATTTCATAACTTATGTCCTAACTACTAATCAAATATGTAGGAAGAGATGCCTTGTGAGCTTCTTCACCCCGGGGAAAACAATGGTGGACAGTTGCAGTTGGTGGGGTATGGTAGTGCACAACCTTTTGACAAGGTCCATTTTAAGTCTAATACTAGCACCCATTACATCTCGGTCGGGATCGATTCTATAGTTGCTGGGTTTGAGGACTTACCACTACCAGTGCCTAGAGAGGAATATGATTTTTTTAAGCTGCGTGACGCGACCGGTAGCTTTGTGCAATGGCCACGTGATCGGTTGAGGTTGGTGGGAGGGGTAAGTAAACACTACTTGTATGTAACTAGATTAACATGTGCTTTGTGCAATGACCATGTTCTTTTATGTTACTAGATTACTATGGAAACTCAGTCCGCTAAAAGGAAGAAGGTGGAGAAGCCAAAATCCAAGGAAGAAGGTCCTCTGAACATGAATCAAGGACAAGTGTCGAAGAAGAGTTCGAGAGCTTCATGTACTCCACTAGTAGAAGCCAATGTCCTTAAGTCGTTTTCGAAAGCATGTACTTTTCTTCAAAACCGTGTTAGTGAGTTGCCTACAGGTACACATATTCAAGTGAACTTGCCTAAGGCATTGTTCCACTATGATGAGGATGCGATCGCATACATTTCTAGAGAGGATGTGACAGAATTTCTAACCAGTTCCATGCTTAATATTTCCATCATTCAAACTTTCATGAGGTAAATTAACGAGACTATTTCTAAACATATTGTATTTTTGATATTTTCGTACCAAAACAATACAACTAGTAATTACTTGCACACATGACTTTCTTGAAGGTCACTACAGAAGCTCCTAAGTAGTAAACCCGATGGTGAAGCAGCAGTTGGGTGGTTATGCCCCGAGCAGACCTCCGTAACCAAATTCTTGCATAACCCTCGTGATGTGATAGATTACCTTGAGCGGGGTATTAGAGAATCAATGCGTGCGGGAAACAAGTTCATATTAGCCCCTTGCTTTGAGGAGTAAGTTTAAATATGTCACTCTTAATTTGTTTGTTAAGTATAGATGTTGACGTATAACAATTGATGGATTGATATTTGCTTTAATATATATGTAGTCTACATTGGAGCCTTATGGTGATTTGTGTTTCCAATAACACAATCTACTACTTTGACTCGGCTCGTATATGGCCACCAAGGGAGTTGCTAGTGAATAACCTATTGAATAGGTACATACCGCTTCCTATATATTGTTTTGTATCATCACCTAAGTCATTGAGTGGCTATGTTCCTAAATCTATGCTTTTATATTTTTTTTGAAGTGTTATGAAGAAGTTCAATTGTCGTTCGGTTGCAGGTCCTACGTGGAAATATTCGAAGGTAAAGCCTTGATATAGTGATATATTTAATAAAATTGCCTTGAGTTATGGCTATGCATGACTAGTTTAACTTTGTGTCATGTTAGTGTGCGCAAAAAGACAACGGCGTTGATTGTGACCTATACGTGATGAGGTTTATGCATGACAAAGTCAATAGGTGCACTAAAGCCCAACACATTGAGGAGGTACCTGTTTTTACTTTTTTCGGTTCGATTTTGGATAAAGGATGTCCTAAAACTAAGTAGAATGCTAATTTTCTATTATTTCAAACATTAGACACCTAAGACTAGTTGTAATTGACATGTTATGATAAAGAAATAGCTCAATAGATAAGAAATGTAGAAATCGGGCAAAATAATAGTGAAATAAGCGTTTTTGGGTAAAAGCCGTCCAAATACTTAGTAAAATGATCTTTTGATATGATTTCAAACATTAGACACCTAAGACTAGATAATAATGACATGTCATGACAAAGAAATAATTCATTAGATAAGAAATGTAGAAATCAGGCAAAGTAGAAGTGAAACAGACGAATTTGGGTAAAAGCCGTCCTAAAACTTAGTAGAATGCTAATTAGCTATGATTTTAAACATTAGTCACCTAAGACTAGTAATAATTGATATGTTATGATAAAGAAATAGTTCATTAGGTAGGAAATGTATAAATCGGGCAGAGTAGAAGTCAAAGAGGCGATTTTGGGTAAATGTCGTCCTAAAACTTAGTAGAATGCTAATTTGCTATTATTTCAAACATTTGACACCTAAGACTAGTTATATTTCACATGGTATGATAAAGAAATAGGTCTTTAGGTATGAAATATATAAATCGGGCAAAGTAGAAGTCAAACAGGCGATTTTGGGAAAACCTCGTCCTAAAACTTAGTAGAATGCTAACTTGCTATGATTTCAAACATTAGACACCTAAGACTAGTTGTAATTGACATGTTATGCTAAAGAAATATTTTTCATTAGAAAAGAAATGTAGAAATCAGGCAAAGTAGTAGTGAAATAGGCGATTTTTGGGTAAAAGCCGTCCAAATACTTAGTAAAACTTTCGTTTGATGCGATAAAAGAGTTTAGACACCAAGGACTAGTTAATATGGGTCTGCTCTGAGGACAAATTAGGTCATTTGAAACAAAATGTAGAAAATGGGAAAGTGAGCACCCTAGGCAAATGCAGCTCCTGAGGAAACAACCTCGGGTCATGCCAGGCAGCTGCAAGCAGCTACCAGGCAACTAAAAGCAAGCAACAGGCAACTGCCTAGGAAATTGCAGCAGCTGCTAGGCAATAGCCCAGGATGTCGCTGCATCAGCCTAGGCAGCTTCCAGGAAACAGTCTAGGATGCCGCCGCAGCTGCCTAGGCAACTGCCCAGGCAGCCGTAGCAGCTGTGCAGGCAGCCGCTGCACAGGCCGCTGCAGCGGCACCCTAGGCAGCTGCACATGCAGCTACACATGTCGTTGCAGCAGCACCCTAGGCAGCTCTAGCAGCCACCAGGCAGCTGCACAAGCTGCTGCCTTGCTGCTGCACCTGCCCAGGCAGCAGCAGCAGCCGTGCAAGCAACCGAGCAGCTACATCAGCCATGGGAAGCAACCTGGGGATTAATGTTTTAGCCTTGTCATTAGCACCTCATGCAATTTTGTGTAATTTTTTGCATACTTGTTAGTGAATAAGCTAAATAAGTCACTTACGCCGATTTTTGTTAAAAATCGTGCTAAAACTTAGTTGGGTGCTCATGTGATGTGATATTATAAATTACATGCCTAATACTAGGTAATATGGGCATGGTATGAGAAAAAAAAGTTCAAAGGAAATAAAATGTAAAAAATGGGTAAGTAGAAGTGGAATAGGCGATTCTAGGTAAAAGTCGTCCTAAAACTTAGTAAAATGATCTTTTTCTATGATTTAAAACAATAGAAACCTAAGAATATTTAATAATGATAAGTTATGATAAAAAAAAATAGTTCATTAGATAAGAAATATAAATAATGGGTAAGTAGAAGTGGAATAGGCAATTTTGGGTAAAAGTCGTCCTAACACTAAGTAGAAGGCTAATTTGCTATGGTTTTAAATATTAGACACCTAAAACTAGTTAATATTTACATGTTCTGATAAAGAAATAGTTCATTAGATAAGATATGTAGAAATCGGGCAAAGTAGCAGTCAAACAGGCGATTTTGGAAAAAGCCGCCCTAAAACTTAGAAGAATGCTAATTTGCTATGGTTTCAAAAATTAGACACCTAAGACTAGTTATAATTAACATGTTATGATAAAGAAATAGTTTATTAGATAAGAACTGTAGAAATCGGGCAAAGTTGAAGTCAAACAGGCGATTTTGGATGAAAGTCGTCCTAAAACTAAGTAGAATACTAATTTGATATGGTTTCAAACAATAGACACCTAATACTAGTTATAATTGACATGTTATGATAAAGAAATAGTTCATTAGATAAGAAATGTAGAAATCGGGCAAAGTAGAAGTCAAATAGGCGATTTTGGATAATAAATGCTAATTTGCGATGGTTTCAAACATTAGACACTTAAGACTAGTTATAATTAACATGTTATGATAAAAAATAGTTAATTAGATAAGAAATGTAGAAATCGGGCAAAGTAGAAGTCAAATAGGCGATTTTGGTAAAAGTCGTCCTAAAACTTTGTAGAATGCTAATTTGCTATGATTTCAAACATTAGACACCTAAGACTAGTTATAATTGACATGTTATGATAAAGAAATAGTTCATTAGATAAGAAATAAAGAAATCGGGCAAAGTAGAAGTCATATAGGGCTTATTTGGGAGACTTTGGATAACAACCGTCCCATGAATTACAAAACCCTCTTTTGATGTGATTTCAAACCTTAGACACCTAATACAGTGATGTAATATGAATATGAATGATGTTTAATGTTTGGTATTTTTGAAATATTTAATATATCAAAACAGGTCACTAATATGAACGATGTTTGAAATCTTTAACATATACATTATTATTTAATTATTAGTTTGAATTTTATGTAATATATGAATGATGTTTAATGTTTGGTATTTTTTTTTTCCAAAGGTTTTTAAGATTCAAAGGGAAGGCCCTTTAACAAGGGAAGACGTTGATGAAATTCGTGACATTTGGGCTTTTTTTGTGACATTTGATGGCATCTAGGTAGAATATATAATATATATATATATGTGTTAGTTAGATAATGAGATTGAGTTTTTTATTATGAACAATTAATATTTAGTTACTATCTTTTTTTATTTTTTTTAAATATGTACATTACTTATTTTTAATTAGTACTACATATTATTTATGAGTTTTATATATGTTATTATTATTATTATTATTATTATTCATTTTATTGTTATTGAATTATTATTCTTAAATTTATAATATTTTAATTTAATTATTATTAATTTTTAATATTAATTAATAATAATATTAATAATAATAATAATAATTTTTAAAATTACAGATTAATGTGCATATCAAAACAGGTCACTAATAATATTATTATTATTAATTAATATAAAAAAAAAATTAACATATGGCAAGCGGTTTGGTGCCAAAACCGCTTGCCATTTGCACTGGACATTATATTATGTCTAGTGCAAATGGCAAGAGATTTTGGCGCCAAACCGCTTCCTTTTCCTCCCTAATGGGAAGCGGTTATGAACTGCTTGCCATTTACATGGCTATTGGCAAGCTTCCCATTAGGGGGTTTGAACCGCTTCCCATTAGGGGGTTTGAACTGCTTCCCATTACGTAATTTCTACTAGTAAATGAAAGTCAAACACATTCAAACAAATCTTTTTAAATTAAAGAAAAGTCAAAAACATTCAAAAAAAGATATTTGAATCAAATGACAGTCAAACATATTCAAACAAAGCTTTTTGAATCGAATGAAAATCAAATGCATTCAAAAAACGCTTTTTGAATCGAATGATAATCATTCAAATGAAAGTCAAAAACTTTCAAACAAAGATTTTTGAATCAAACGAAGCTTTTTGAATAAAATGAAGCTTTTTGAATAAAATGAAAGTCAAATGCATTTCAACGAAGCTAATTAAACCAAATGATCGTCAAACACATTTAAACAAACTTTTTTGATTCAAATGAAAGTAAAACTCATTCAAATAAAGCTTTTTGAATCGAATGAAAGTCAAATGCATTCAACGAAGTTAATTGAATCAAAAGAAAGTCAAACACATTCAAACAACTCTTTTTGAATCAAATGAAAATTAAACTCATTCAAAGAAAGCTTATTGAATCAAATTAAAATCAAACCCATTCAACCAATGCACTAAATGATAGTCACACACATTCAAAAAAAGCTTTTTGTATTAAATGAAATACAAACACATTCAAATAACGCTTTTTTAATCGAATGAAAGTCAAATGCATTCAAGGAAGATAGTTAAATCAAATGAAAGTCAAACACATTCAAATAAATCTTTTTAAATTAAAGGAAAGTCAAACACATTCAAAAAAATATTTCGAATCAAAAGAAAGTAAAACATATTCAAAAAAAGCTTTTTCAATCGAATGAAAGTGAAATGCATTAAATAAAGCTAATCTAATATACTCAAATGAAAGTCAAACACATTCAAACAAAGCTTTTTTAATCAAATGAATGTCAAACACATTGAAACAAATCGTTTTGAATCGAATTGAAGTCAAATGCATTCAACTAAGCTAATTAAAACGAATGAAAGTCAAACACATTAAAACAAAGCTTTTTGAATCAAATGAAAGTAAAAAAAAAAAATTCAAACAAAACTTTTTGAATCAAATGAAGGTCAAACACATTCAAATAAAGCTATTTGAATCGAATGAAAGTCGAAGGCATTCAACGAAGTTAATTAAATAAAATGAAAGTGAAACACATTCAAACAAAGCTTTTTGAATTAAATGAAAGTTAAACACATTCAAAGAAAACTTTTTGAATTAAATTAAAGTAAACACATTCAAATAAATCTTTTTGAATAAATGGAAAGTCAAACACATTGAAACAAAGCTAATAGAATCAAATGAAAGTTAAACACATTTAAACAGAGCTTTTTGAATCAAATAAAAGTCAAACACATTCGAACAAAGCTTATTTAATTAAATGAAAGTCAAATGCATTCAACGAATCTAATTAAATCAAATGAAAGTCAAACACATTTAAATATATCTTTTTAAATTAAAGGAAAATCAAACACATTCAAATAAAGCTTTTCTAATCAAATGAAATTAAAACACATTCAAAAAAAGATATTTGAATCAAATGAAAGTGAAATGCATTCAACAAAGCTAATATAATCAAATGAAAGTCAAACACATTCAAACAGAGCTTTTTTAATCAAATAAATGTCAAACACATTCAAACAAATCGTTTTGAATCAAATGAAAGCCAAACGGATTCAACAAAGCTAATTGAATCAAATGAATATTAAACACACACTACTACAAAAAAGCGTGTTTTGTGGACGCTTTTTAGGCCTTTTTTCGATGCTAAAAAGCGTCGAAAAAATTATTTCTCGACTCTGCACAAAAGCGTCGAAAATCCGTGGGTCAAAATTTTTCAGGGACATAAAAAGGCGTCGAGATTCTCGTCGGTTTTTAGTGTCCAAACTAATATACGAAGCGTCGAAAATTACGTATTTCACGCATAATCCCAAATGTGTGTAGTTTTTTAGCGATGCTTTTTCCTGTCCACATAATCAAATTTAGCGACGCTTTTTGTTGTCTTGCGTTTATTCGTGTCAGCTTATTGTATGGCGGGAAACTCTTTGAAATTTGAAAATGTGCAAATATGTAGACATTAAAAAGCGTCTAGAATTTTTTTTAAGCTTTTTTTTCCTTTTATTAAAATATTACCATCATATATACATTATAGTTATTCAAATTTATCATAAATTGAATTAGTAACCTTAAAATTAAAATAAACAAATATTCTATATAACTAGATCAGATAAAAAAACAACAATAATAAATCAACAATAATAAGAGTGCGTAGTTAATTAACTACCAAATTTATAAAAGAAAACATCAACACAATTAATAAAAATAATAATAAAAAAGTCGCATATTATAGTAGCTTTTCCGATCCCTAAATAAATACATCACTAATATAAATAAGACTAAAAACCAAAATAGATAGATGACGGCGTTATAAACGATTTAGTCGCTTGTTTTGATGCTCAAGTGTCCCGGCCTATTCTGTTGTTGCACCTACATTGCCTTTTCCAATCTTCAAAAAAAAAATACAACGTATGAATTAGTACATTACACAATATAGGCTTATACAAACACACACACACACACACACACACACACACACACACACTAAATTTCACACACACTCAAGCATTTTTGAATTTCACACACGAGCATTACACAAACGTCTTTGAGAATGCCAACACTTACAACAGGAATCTTATGGACGTCAGGCTGGCAGTCTTATAATAGCAATCTAACACACACACACACACACACACACACACATAAGCACACACACACAAGCATTACCCAAACGTCAGGATGGTAGTCTAAGGGGGATGCCAAAGGATGGGGCCACCTCACAAAAGAATTAGGGATTATTCAATGCAAATGGGAAGCTAGTCTATATCAGTATGGGTCTGTTTTGTCTAATAATACAACAAACAAGACTTATTGTACTGCAAGAGATGGTGTTGACAAGAGGATTGTTCCCCTTTATTGCAGGCGAGCCTTGCTATGAGCTTGATAATGTATTTGCTCATGCTACTTATGCTTTCAAGACTTATTATCAGAACATAGGAAAAGCAATCAACATTATAAGCGAAGTTCACATTTTTGCTTAGTAATTATACTAGTGCCTAAAGAAATATAAGAAGAGTATCCTAATCATCTATCGAGATAAGATACTATCAAATAACAAGTGCACAAAGATGACCTTATAGGACTTGAAAATGCTAATCATTCATATCATAACAGCATAATTAATCATTAATTGAAAACAATATGTGCGTTTTATTTAAAAAAAAAATAAAACTGCCAAGAAATAAACATCAATGATTTCCCCCTGAAGACAAGTTAGCTGACATATTGGAAGCTGACATGTTAACTAAACAACGGGAAACAGATTGGAAGTTGATATGTTAGCTAGTAAGTGTTGAGAAAAAACAGGACAACCATTCTGTTGGATTCAGGTTCTTTAGGTAAAGTATTCATTCTCCCTTAAAAACTCAAGAACTATTTCTTATGTAGTAAATGAATCCCCAAATCTCATTATATTGCTGATCTATTCTATGAACATTATCAGAGCGGCTCACAATATCTAAAGCACCCTCAATCTTTGCTCAACCTTAGCAAAGAAATCCCACACATTCATTAGTATAGAACTATAGATAAAAAAAATATTCCATTCCATCATGCTTTATATCATGGTTTTAGGCTCAAATATAGTATCATGATATAGCTGCAAAAGATGGAAGATAAGTCGTAGACATCTCAGGCATTCAACTTAGGCAGGGGAGCAGGATAGCAAGCAGTAGGGGAGCAGGACAGCAAGCAGCAGGGGAGCAGGGCAGACAAGCAGTATAAATGGATTCAGTTATGAATTCAGTTCTGAATTCAATTCTGAATTCATTTCTGGATTCACTTCTGAATTTAGTTCTGAATTCAAACTTCAAATAAATCAGGTCTGAATTCAGTTCTAAATTCAATTCTAGATTCAGTTCTGAATTCAGTTCTAGATTCAGTTCTGAACTTCATATCTAAATTCAGTTCTGGATTTCAGCTCTGATTTCAGTTATAAAGAAAAATGTGACTTTGTTACCAGATGTTTTGCCTTTTCTAAGAATTCAGATGCTTTGTTTAGAAGACCCGGAGATGCATTCCCTTGACGAACTGCACCTACAATCTGATAAAATTGTCCAATAAGCGCTTTAAGAAGAAGATTGTTGTGTCCGACCAATCATTTTTGTCCTAGGAATACTGACAACATCATCGGGAATAAAAAACAACAGCAACAACATTGCAAAGCAATAGTAGCAAGGTCGAAATCTGTCTTCAGCAAGTAATGCTATATTGTTATGTAACTCTCATAGCTATGAATATGGATTTGCAGTTCCGTATTTATTCCATAATGATAGGATCCTATTACATAATAACTTGAATAATAATTACTCCCACAAAAAAATAACAGCTTGATCAGGGCTCCACTTTCAGAGTTTTAGGCTCATGCAACAAGACTTTTCACAGCTGCTAGTTTTTAAGTATATTTAAACACTAAATCAGGTTTCTATCTACATGGAACTTTAAAGAATGTTGCAGCTCCTCTGAGTGGTACATAATCTCTTCGTAAGATAAAATAAAATTCATGGAATTATTCAAAGAAATAGTATTCCATACAATCATCAGGATTTTATAACTTTATTAATTAAGTAATTTTTTTTTTTTTTTTTTTTTTTTTTTTTTTTTTTTTTTTTTTTTGCAAAGTGAGCAGAAAGCTAGAGGGTACAAATAAGACAACAAATTACTACTCGTAATTTTATTCTACAATTTAGTTGAAGAAAAATATATTACAATTCAGTTAAAGAGAGTCGATTTTAACTGAAGTTCATCTTTTGCTAACTCATAATTTCAGAGTATAATTTCTATAATTAAATTATTTCTCTCTTATATTAATAAGATATTCAAACATAGACAAAACTTTACCAAAAAAAGGATAAATATGTATACAAAAACCTAGCACATAAAATGGCTCTTTCACCTATAAATAAGTAAGAAAAAGTTCTTAAATAAATAAACATATCTCCTTACAAGCTTGTAAATATCATTCTCTGCAGTTTTTGAAGCAATTGTTGACCTCCTTGGAAAAAAATGTAAGCTTAGATTTATTAAACTTGAGTCCTAGAGTCCTATAGGTAAGTACACAAATAGTATTTCTTTTATTGATTTCAGTCAAAGTACATAACAAGATGGGACTACCAACAGACAAGTGAGGTTGGGCCATAGGTGAGCTTAGCTTTCTCAAAGTAGAATCCTAGTAGTTTTATAAGCTCACAAAAATGATTTCTTTTATTGATTTATGTCTAAATAACACAAGATAGGACATAATCACAACAATAAACACACACACACACACACACACACACACACACACACACACACACACACACACACACAAGATAGGACATAAACACATCCATGAAGATAGCTGGGGTAGCATCTCAGTCAACAAAGGAAGGCAGTAGCGAGTTTGCAATAACACCTCAATGCGTGCAGCAGCAACATCAAACAATAACAACAGCAACATCAAACAAGAGCAAAAACAGAACAATAATTAATAATAAAAGCAATAACACATAGGTATCTGCAACACCCAACCTGTTGCCAAGCCACCAGCCATGACGCTGCCAATGTGGCTGTTATATTATGTCAGCAAGACAAGAGCTTCAAGGAGATCAAGTGAAGAAGAAACTTCTTCAAAACCTCTTAATCACAGTCCCTAGTACGCCATTAAAAAAAAGAACGGAAGAAAGCAAACCAAAAGAACTTTAACACTATATTTGATGCATAGATCTAAAGGAGGAATTAATTATTAAATTGTAAAATCATATTAAAACCAACAAAATTACAAGTAACATTTGCTAGGTAAAAGCAACAACCAAAGATGAATTGAATTTGATTAAAACTAACTAAAAAAAAATCTATCAAACATCCAATTAAAAGGAACAAGAAACTGTCATTCCTGTTTGTTTCTCTTTGCTTCATTACTTACTACTTCTAAAAATCACAACTTTTCTTTAGGAATTTTCTTCAAAATCTCCAATTCAATCGATTGTATATAACGTCTTTTAAATTCGCACATGAAGTCTACAATTGAATCAATTGAATATAAACTTCTTTTAAATTGCAAGCATATATTCAAAAATCAAACAACATCAGATCATAATTTTGTGATAATATTGAAAAAAAAAAAGTTGGTAAAAACAATTTAATAGACTTCAATCAAAAGAGAAATTCGAATTCGTTCTAAAATGAAAGATGTACCTTATAATCAACGGCGACATAGAGAGTGATTAAATCGATCACAGTTCAAAGTGAGTAGAGAAATTTCACCAAGCATAATTTGGGGAATTGCAACAAGATCTAGATTTAGATCGAATTCATGAATCTCGTGAAGGAGGGAGGAATAATTAGGGTTGAGAACTGAGTAGTCTGTTTTTTCTTTTCTTTTTTTTTTAGGTTTATTTTCCCCTTAAAATTGAAATGTGGGCTGAGTTGTGAGGTACTAACAATTAACGTGCGTGACAAGTGCTTGTCTTCGACGCTTTTCAGTGACAAAAATTGCTTTGTCACCTACAAGCGTCGAAAAAACGCGGATACTAAATTTATCCACTGACACCCCTTACCCAGCGTCGAGGCAACAACATAAAAAAAACACTCATTTTGTAGTAGTGACATTCAAACAAAGCTTTTTAAATTAAATGAAAGTCAAACACATTCACACAAAGCTTTTTGAATTAAATGAAGGTCAAACACATTCAAATAAAGCTTTTTAAATCGAATAAAAGTCGAATGCATTCTACGAAGTTAATTAATTCAATTGAAAGTCAAACACATTCAAACAAAGATTTTTGAATCGAATAAAAGTTAAACACATTCAAAGAAAACTTTTTTAATCAAATGAAATCAAACACATTCAAATAAATCTTTTTTAATCAAAGGAAAGTCAAACACATTGAAACAAAGCTAATTGAATTAAATGAAAGTTAAACACATTTAATAGAGGTTTTTGAATCAAATGAATGTCAAAAACATTCATACAGAGCTTTTTGAATCGAATGAATGTTGGGGTTTGGTGAGTCCAATTCACCGTGGAAACAAACCCAAAACCAAGACCGCACTCGCAATAAATAAACCATAAACATAAAAAATTAATCACAAGATTAAGACAAGATAATTACCTTTGGAGCGTGCTTCGTCCAAACGGAACGAGCTCTTACTTCGAAAGCATGCCTCAAAAATACGACGGCCTCCAACTATAGTCCACCCACAACCAGACCACCGAAAAAATGGTCCAATGCCTTGGAGTTAGCAAGGCCCGACCAAAAACCCGAGTGATTAATTAGTTCAAAGGTTTTCACAATGGTGATGCCTTTTTCAACTCTCACTCAATTGATTTTCCTAATACCCCAACTTGGGTATTTATAAGGAAAATTAGAGAGTGAAAAGCTCTCCTATTAATGTGGGAGAATTTCATTTTTTCCATTTTATTTTAAATCTAAAATAAAATTAATAATCAAACTAGTAATAAATCAACAAGTGGCAAGCTCATGTGAGAGGTTAGGTGAGGACCATTTAGAGGGGGGGGGGACTTAACTTGCTCCCCACTCCCTCTCCAAAAACCGGCCAACACACCCCTGCAAGCTCCTCTCAATTCGCGCCACGTGGCACCCACACTTGGGCACCAAGGCACCCAAGGTGGGCTGCCTTGCCGCGGCTACCCAGAAGGTCAGCAGCGCTAGCACGCGCGCAATGGTCTAGCCATGCTGCTGTTAGGTGTTGTGGCTGGCGCACATTGCGTTCTAGCTGCTATGGCTTGTTACGGCATGGCAGCTAGCCAATGCGCGCACAAGGCAGCCTCTTAGCAGCGCTAGCACGCACTAGGTTATGCCTAGTATTATGATGCTAGCCACTATTCCCCTAGCACTCGGTTTGCTCGGGGCATTTCGATGCTAGTGGTATTTTGGTCTTTGTTGATTTATTATTTTCATGTCTCGTCTTTTATTATTTCCAGACTCGACTTTCGACGTTCGGTTTCGACGCTCTAAGCTCAAATTCCCGACGTCTAAATATTAACTACTCGGTTGACTTATTAATTAATTCATAATAAATTAGTCGCTTTGGTTCGTTAGTTGCTTGGGTGTGACCAGAAGGGTTCAGTCAAGATTAAGCTGTAATATTAATTATGCATTAATATTAGTGATCGGAAGCGGCCTCCACCCAGGCATTCCGATTACTTGACCTTACTGAATATATTAGCTTTCTAATAATTCTAAACCCACTAACAGAATAGTACACTTGTTCGAAGGACACCATTCCTTTCAATCTTCCACTTGTCCTTCCTTACAAGTGCGCATTTAGTGTACAACTTTTTTCCTATGTCACTTAATGTCTCTTCATGATCTATAAGGTAAGATTATTTCGTCATCCTTATTACGTCTAGAAGTGTTTCTCGATTCCGATTCTGACTGTCAATAAACGGATGATTTCTAAAATCCATCCGAGCACGGCCATGCATTTTTACAGTCTTGCTCTACGAGAGGCCTTGTAAACAACAAAGACGTCTTCCCTATTTTAAGTACGGGGACATTTCTAGTCTTGTAATGTAGCTTCTCTTGCTAAGAGGACCTAGCCGCCCGAGTGATGTCGTTATAGTCCCCTATTACGCAGACGTTTGACAATTATTAAAGCGGACTAGTACTCAAATAAGAAATTTCACAATACTCATGGTCGAGGAAAAAGGTTCCGAGATCAATAATGAGAAATATACTGTTGACGATTTTTAATCTCTTAAAGTATTCTCATAGGTCGATCCAGTATGGTTCTAAACCAATACCTTTGCAAATGATTCATGACGATCATGTCCTTTTAGCACAAGAAACTGTGCTATAAATCAAACTACACAATAATCTCAACTGGTCATTAATTGTCCATTGTTTAAATGACCTCGATTAGGGATAATTTTCGATTATAATATTCAATGTTCACTTAATAGGTGTTTCCTTACCAAGAATGGTGTTGATACCCTATTTTGAATATTCCAAGTATCGAATGGACTCATATTTTAATTCTAAACCACAATTAAATAGCCAACGGAGTAATGAAAATTGAATGAAATTTTAAATTACTCCAAAACCCGAATGGTTCATCTTATGATAAATGGTTTTTCCGAATGTTTTAAGAGTATCAATCTTTATAAAACATCTATAGAAATCACACCCATATCTAATACGCTTGATTTCTTTCATGTAATTGTGAATGTTGTCATTCACTTAATGCATAGGTTTAGTTATAACTACTTTGCTAATCTTAGCATCTTCATTACTAATCACTTTTATAAAAAGATGATAAAATTTGAGAGTGTCATGGATTATATGTGATTTAGGATTTATTGTCCAAGTGATGGCTCCCACTCATTTTCCTGATTGGGACCTTCAACTTGACAACCTACAATTAATAACGTTCAACTTGACAACCTACAATCAATAACGTTCAACTTGACAACCTACAATCAATAACGTTCAACTTGATAACCTACAATCAATAACCCGAGTGATTAATTAGTTCAAAGGTTTTCACAATGGTGATGCCTTTTTCAACTCTCACTCAATTGATTTTCCTAATACCCCAACTTGGGTATTTATAAGGAAAATTAGAGAGTGAAAAGCTCTCCTATTAATGTGGGAGAATTTCATTTTTTCCATTTTATTTTAAATCTAAAATAAAATTAATAATCAAACTAGTAATAAATAACAAGTGGCAAGCTCATGTGAGAGGTTAGGTGAGGACCATTTAGAGGGGGGGGGGACTTAACTTGCTCCCCACTCCCTCTCCAAAAACCGGCCAACACACCCCTGCAAGCTCCTCTCAATTCGCGCCACGTGGCACCCACACTTGGGCACCAAGGCACCCAAGGTGGGCTGCCTTGCCGCGGCTACCCAGAAGGTCAGCAGCGCTAGCACGCGCGCAATGGTCTAGCCATGCTGCTGCTAGCTGCTGTGGCTGGCGCGCATTGCGTGCTAGCTGCTGCAGCTGGTTGCGGCATGGCTGCTAGCCAATGCGCGCACAAGGCAGCCTCTTAGAAGCGCTAGCACGCACTAGGCTATGCCTAGTGGCGGAGCTAGGATTTTGAGTACGGGGGGACAAATTTCAAATGTTTATAGTTCGACAAAATTTCTAAGACAAAAATTGCTCGCGTGATTTTTTTTATTACTGAGTATATATTTGAATCGCATTTGATAATTATTCCTATATGCATAACAGAAGAAGAGTTTATATGAGTTTCATCGCATATCAAGAAAATTACCCAACAAAAGGAAGAGATGTTTTGTTTGTAAACCCCAATTCTAGGTTATGTAATCCAATAATTGATAAGTATGAATCAATTACCTTATCATAAAATCAAATAATAATTTTTTTTGAACAAAATAATGATAGATATGAGGGATTTTTGGATTACCTTTGAAAAAAAAATTATGCAACTAACTAGTTAATGAAATTATTATAATGTAATTTATATTAATAAAATTTTAAATTTAGTCTCAAAGTAATTTGTGGTAATCTATTATTAATAAAAATGTATATATATAATTAAGGCACACATAATTAAAGAGATTGATAAAAAAAAAAAAAGTAATATATAATTAGATAGATAAATGTCGGCTTCACAAAAAAAAAAAAGATAGATAAATCTCACTCAACAACCACCAGGCCATGTTCATGTTAGTCTTTTATTAATGTATGTATAATAAATATATACGTTATTACTGAAACTTTTTAAACAACAATTTTTTTTTTCTGTAATTGGGGGGACAGCTGTCCCCCAATGTCCTAACGTGGCTCCGCCACTAGCTATGCCTAATATTGCGATGCTAGCCACCATGCCCCTAGCACTTGGTTTGCTTGTGGCATTCCGATGCTAGGGGTATTTTGGTCTTTGTTGATTTATTATTTTCATGTCTCGTCTTTTATTATTTTCCGAGTCCACTTTCGACGTTCGGTTTCGATGCTCTAAGCTAGAATTCCCAACGTATAAATATTAATTACTCCGTTGACTAATTAATTAATAAAATGAAAGTCAAACACGTTCAAACAATGCTTTTTAAATTAAATGAAAATCTAAAACATTAAAAAAATGCTTTTTGAATCAAATGATATTCAAACACATTCAAATACAGATTTATGAATATAATGAAAGTCAAATGTATTCAACGAATCTAATTAAATCAAATAAAAGTGAAACACATTCAAATAGATATTTTTATATTCAAGGAAAGTCAAACACATTCAAATAAAGCTTTTCGAATGAAATGAGAGTAAAACACATTCAAAAAAAGCTTTTTGAATCGAATGAAAGTGAAATGCATTCAACAGAGCCAATATAATCAAATGAAAGTCAAACACATTCAAACAAAGCTTTTTTATTCAAATGTATGTCAAACACATTCAAACAAAACGTTTTGAATCGAAAAAAAGTATAATGCATTTAACGAAGCTAATTAAATCAACTGAATGTCAAACACATTCAAACAAAGCTTTTAAAATCAAATAAAAGTTAAACACATTCAAACAAAGTTTTTTGAATCAAATGAAAGTCAAACACATTCAAATAAAGCTTTTTTAATCGAACAAAAGTCGAATACATTCAACGAAGTTAATTGAATCAATTGAAAGTCAAACACATTCGAACAAAGCTTTTTAAATTAAATGAAAGTTAAATACATTCAAAGAAAATTTTTTGAATTAAATGAAATCAAACACATTCAAAAAAATCTTATTGAATCAAAGGAATGTCAAACACATTGAAACAAAGCTAATTGAATCAAATTAAAGTTAAACACATTTAAACAATGCTTTTTAAATCAAATAAAAGTCAAACACATTCAAACAATGGTATCACATTGAATGAAAGTCAAACACATTCAAACAAAGCAAATTGAATCAAATGAAGGTTAAACACATTCAAACTAAAAAATTTGAATCGAATGATTATCAAACACATTCAAACAAAGCAATTTTAATCAACTTAAAGTGAAACACATTGAAACAAAGCTTTTTTAATCAACTGAAAGTCAAACACATTAAAACTAATCTTTTTGAAAGAACAGAAAGTCAAATATATTCAAAAAAAGCTTTTTATTTCAAATGAAATTCAAACACATTCAAACAAATCTTTTTAAATCGAATAACAGTTAAATGAATTCAACAAAACTAATTAAATAAATTAATGTCAAACACATTCAAAGAAATCTTTTTAAATTAAAGGAAAGTAAAAAACATTTTAAAAAAGCTTATTAAATCAAGTGAAAGTCAATCACATTCAAACAAAGCTTTTAGAATCGAATGAAAGCAAAAGTATTCAAAAAAAAGCCTTTTGAATTGAATGAAAGTCATATGCAATGAACGATGCTAAATGAATCAAATTAAAGTCAAACACATTCAAACTAAGCTTTTTGAATGAAATGAAAGTCAAACACATTCAAACAAAGCTTTTTGAATTTTATTTTTTCCAAAAAAAAAAAAAAAAAAAAAGCTTTTTGAATTGAATGAAAGTTAAATGCATTCAACGAATCTTATTAAATAAAACAAAAGTCAAACACATTCAAACAAAGATTTTTGAATGGTATGAAAGTCAAATATATTCAAAAAAAGCTTTTTGAATCAAATGAAAGAAAAACTTTCAAATAAAGCTATTTTAATAAAATGAAACTCAAATGCATTCAACGAAGCTAATTAAATCAAATGAACGTCAAACACATTCAAATAAAGTTTTTTGATTCAAATTAAAGTCAAACTCATTCAAATAAAGCTTTTTGAATAGAATGTAAGTTAAATGCATTCAACGAAATTAATTGAATCAAATGAAAGTCCTACACATTTAAACAACTCTTTTTGAATCATCTGAAAATTAAACACATTCAAAGAAAGCTTATATAATCAAATGAAAGTAAAACACATTCACACAATGCTTTTTAAATCAAATGAAAGTCAAACACATTAAAAAAAAACCTTTTTGAATCAAATGAAATTCAAATACATTCAAATAAAGCTTTTCGTATCGAATGAAAGTCAAATGCATTCAATGAAGCTAATTAAATCAAATGAAAGTCAAAGACATTCAAAAAAATCTTTTTAAATTAAAGGAAAGTAAAACACATTCAAATAAAGCTTTTAGAATCAAATGAAAGTGAAATGCATTTAACGTAGCTAATATAATCAAATGAAAGTTAAATACATTCAAACAAAGCATTTTTAATCAAATGAATGTAAAACACATTCAAACAAATTGTTTTGAATCTAATGAAAGTTAAATGCATTCAACGAAGCTAATTGAATCAAATGAATATCAAACACATTCAAAATAATCTTTTTAAATTAAATGAAATTAAAAAAAAATTCAAAAAAAGCATTTTGAAACAAGTGAAAGTCAAACACATTCAAGCAACTATTTTAAAATCGAATGAAAGTCAAATGCATACAAAAAAAGTTTTTTTAATCGAATGAAAATCATATGCATTGAATTATGCTAATTGAATCAAATGAAAGTCAAACACATTAAAACTAAGCTTTATGAATGAAATAAAAGTCAAATACATTCCAACAAAGCCTTTTGAATCGAATGAAAGTCAAATGCATTCAAAGAATCTCATTGAATAAAACGAAAGTTAAACACATTCAAACAAAGCTTTTTGAATCATATGAAAGTCAAATACATTCAAACAAAGCTTTTTGAATCTTATGAAAGTCAAATACATTGGAACAAAGCTTTTTAAATCAAATGAAAGTAAAAAATTTTCAAACAAAGCTTTTTGAATAAAATGAATGTCAAATGCATTCAACGAAGCTAATTAAATCAAATGAACGTCAAACACATTCAAACAAAATTTTTTTATTTAAATGAAAATCAAACTCATTCAAATAAAGCTTTTTGAATCGAATGAAAGTCAAACACATTCAAACAACTCTTTTTGAATCAAATGAAAATTAAACACATTCAAAGAAAGCTTATTGAATCAAATGAAAGTCAAACATATTCAAACAATGCTTTTTAAATCAAATAAAAGTCAAACACATCCAAAAAAATCTTTGTGAATCAAATGAAATTCAAACACATTCAAATAAAGCTTTTTGAATCGAATGAAAGTCAAATGCATTCAACGAAGCTAATTAAATTAAAATAAAGTCAAACACATTCAAATAAATCTTTTTAAAGTAAAGGAAAGTAAAAAACATTCAAATAAAGCTTTTCGAATCAAATGAAAGTAAAACACTTTCAAACAAAGCTTTTTGAATTAAATGAAAGTTAAACACATTCAAAGAAAACTTTTTGAATCAAATGAAATCAAACACATTCAAATAAATCTTATTAAATCAAAGGAAAGCCAAACACATTGAAACAAAGCTAATTGAATCAAGTGAAAGTTAAACACGTTCAAATAGTGCTTTTTGAATCAAATGAAAGTCAAACACATTCTAACAAAGGTTTCCTATTGAATGAAAGTCAAAGACATTCAAACAAAGCAAATTAAATCAAATGAAGGTTAAACACCTTTAACTAAAAATTTTGAATCGAATGAATATCAAACACATTCAAACAAAGCTTTTTTAATCAACTTAAACTCAAACACATTGAAACAAAGCTTTTGGAATCAAATGAAAGTGAAACACATTAAAACAAATCTTTTTGAAACAAAGGAAGTCAAACACATTAAAAATAAGCTTTTTAATTTAATTGAAATTCAAACACATTCAAACAAATCATTTTGAATCAAATGAAAGTCAAATGCATTCAATGAAGCTAATTAAATAAATTACAGTCAAACACATTCAAAAAAATCTTTTTAAATTAAAGGAAAGTAAAAAACATTAAAAAAAAAAGTTTTTTGAATTAAGTGAAAGTCAAACACATTCAAACAAAGCTTTTTAAATCGAATGAAAGTTAAATACATTCAAAAAAAGCCTTATGAATCGAATGAAAGTCATATGCATTCAACGATGCTAATTGAATCAAATGAAAGTCAAACACATTCAAACTAAGCTTTCTGAATCAAATGAAAGTCAAACACATACAAACAAAACTTTTTGAATCGAATAAAAGTCAAATGCATTTAACGATCTAATGATTAAAACGAAAGTCAAACACATTCAAACAAAGCTTTTTGAATCGTATAAAAGTCAAATACATTCAAACAAAGCTTTTTAAATCAAATGAAAGTAAAAAACTTTGAAAAAAAGCTTTTTGAATATAATGAAAGTCAAATGCATTCAACGAAATTAATTAATTAGGCAAAATTGGCCTTAACACTCTGAACTTTGGCTTGGGTGCACTAAGCACCCTGAACTAAGAAAAATAGCCAAAACACCCTAAAGTATTAGCATGGGTGCACTTAGCACCATACATGAAATTTTCCGGTCAAAAGTGGCCGGATTCTGGCGACTTTTTTTTTAATAAAAAAATGTTTTTTTTTTATAAAAAATGTTTTTTTTAATTTTCTTCTTCTTCTTATTATTATTATTATTATTATTATTATTATTATTATTATTATTATTATTATTATTATTATTATTATTATTGTTATTATTATTATTATTATTATTATTATTATTATTATTATTATTATTATTATTATTATTATTATTATTATTATTATTATTATTATTATTATTATTATTATTATTATTATTATTACGAAAATACCTCGATTTGCGTGTTGTTATTTTTTTGACAAATTTAGCTCGGATTTTGCAAAAAAAAAATAGAAATACCTCGTTTTGGTTGTCGAGAAATACCTAAGTAGCTAAGACACGCAATTCAAGATATTTCTTGACACGTAAAACGGGGTATTTTCTCTGCAAATCCCGAGCTAAATTCGGACCCAATAAGAGTAAAAATGACCCCGAAACCAATAAGCAAATTGAGATATTCCTCAACACGCAAAATGAGGTGTTTCCATTACTTTTTTGCGAATTTCGAGCTTAATTTGGACCTATTAAGGATAAAAATGACCCCGGAAACCTTACCCTAACAATTTCCGTAACAAAAAATAACAATACGCAAATCAAGATATTCCTCGAAACGCTAAACAAGGTATTTCCAATATTTTTTTGCAAATTCCGAGCTTATTTTGGACTCATTAAGGGTAAAAATTACCCTCAAACCTTACGTGAACAATTTTCATAAAAAAAAAAAAAATAACAACACGCAAATCGAGGTATTTTTGTAATAATAACAATAATAATATTAAATAATAAAAATAATAATAAAAATAATGATAATAATAATATTAATAATAATAATAATAATAAGAAGAAGAAAAAGAAAATAAAAAAAAAACATTTTTTTTATTATATAAAAAAGTCGCCGGAATTCGGCCACTTATGGCCGGAAATTTTCTTGAATGGTGCCAAGTGCACCTGTTTTGGGTGTTTTTTGTCCCTTGGGAGAGTTACAACACGAAAACTGATCCGCAGTGAGCTGTACCTGCAAAACCAACGGAGACACCTGTTGGGTGGTGCTCCGCCTCCGACGCACAAGTTAGTAACTTGAAACGGGATAAGGAGAACGGAAATTTAGGTGGGTATCTGCTCGGATTCCAAGCTCAGGTGTTTCTCTGGTGTCAGAGAATACAGTTGCAATAATTGGTCAAAAAACCGTCCCCTCAAAATGAGGAACATCCCCCTATTTATAGGGTCATTGGGAATTGCCCCTGATTAGGTCACTGTACCCTAATCATTGGTGGGCTGCGCCGTATTCCGGCTTTCTCGGGATTTGGGCCTGAAGGCCGCCTTTTCCCTTCTATCTCTTGAATGACACGTGTCAAACAGGGGTTGGTCCATTTTGGACCAATCTGAGGCTGACACGTGTCACCCTCTGATTGGACCACGTGGCAGGGTAAAAATACCCTAAACATTTGCCCCTCACAGATGTGACGTGGCATGCCACGTGGCATCTGTGACACATGTCACTCTTCGGTTGGCGGTAATTTTACAGTTACAGAGTAACCGTTCACCTTCAAGGTAAATTACGGAAATGCCCCCGTATTTACCCCATATATATAGCCGTTTTACCCTCATAATTTTGTATGTTTTACAAAAATTTTCTAGAGAGGAAAACTTTGAGAGAGCAGAAGCCATCCGTTTGAGTCAGGTGCAAGCAAGAAACTTTTTGTTCTTACGCAACCCAGCCGGACCCGCCCTCCTTCAGATACCAATTACAAAGGTACCGTCTCTGTCTCTCTCAGCTCTTTTCTTTTTTCACCGCCTGTACATATTTCTTGCAATAAATGGATGCATCACCAACACACACGGCACAGCCTAGGTTAGAGTCCAGCCGGTCACCGGGGACGGCTGAGTCTAGGACTGGGAGTGCCGGCTCGGGGTGTTGGGACCACCCTTTGCCATGGATTCCGACTAGTTATGTGTCTGTGCAGGACACCATGGCTCGGACAATGCAGACGGCCACTGATCCAAATTACCGAGGCGAAGGCTCAGGCGGCCAAACGCCTGAGGGAGACACGTCTGATCAGAGAGATCAGACGACTCTGGAGAGATCCCCTCCGCGCGCCCCTTCGACCCCCGCTGACTCTTTCCTAGAGGAGTGTGACCAAGGCGGCGACGATGCCGCCTCTGCCCCCATGGACCAAAGCGAGGGGGAGACGGAGAGTGACAGCTCCGCCTCTACCTCCGAGAGCAGCGATGACTTGCCCCCTCTTCCAGATAGCGAGGAGGAAGAAAGGAAAAAGTGGAGTGAGAAGGACGATCCCTTCAGCATCCACGTCTCCTCCAAGGACCGGATCCAGATGGGAGAGAACTTAGAGAATTTTAAGAAAATGCACCCGCTAGGAGACGGGTATAAGATCCGGGTGCCGCCTGAACTTGGCACCATCGCCTGGGGGGATGATCAACAGAACGCTAACAGTTATTTTGGCTGTTACGAGGCGGCGTTCAAAGCCGGCCTTCGCTTCCCCCTTCACCAGGCACTGAGGGCTATTTTGAGGGGCTACGGCCTGGGGCTCTGGCAACTTACCCCCAACTCCTGGACCAACATTCTGGGGTATGTTGCCGCCTGTGAGTTCCAAGGGCTTAACCCCGGCTGGGAGGCTTTTGCAAGCATGCATTACCTCAGCAGGAGCCCAGGCGGCTGGAGGGCGTGGTACACTCTAACCACGCAGCCGCAATATATGATGACCTTGGACAAGGTCTCCATGTTCGATGGCTGGAAACACAGGTTCTACCTGATGTCGGCCCCAACCAAACGGGATAATTATGAATTCCGTCTGTACAATAAGAAGCCTGACTTGTTAGGCAGGAAGTGCGCTCTTCCCCGGATCCCAGAAGAGGACTTTGACAAGATTATTGAGGCAGACTTTTTTGGCCTCACAGACACAACCTTGTCAACCGGGGAGACAATAAAAGTCCCCAAGAACTGGATCCCCAAGAGCGCCTGGTTCAGGGACGAGTGCTTCCTAGCCGCCTGCGGACTAGGGCACATGTTTTCCAAACGTATGCGCCTGAGTTTATATCCGTCTGTAGTCTTTTTCTATCAAAATTGTTTTATGATATTAACCAACTTCCTTCTTTTTGCAGAGGAAGCATTAAGCATGTTGCAGACGGAGAAAACCCCAAAGCGATCCTCTGCTGTCATCCGCAAGGCGCTTGCGGAGAAGGCCGCGGCTGAGGTCAAAGCCAAGGTATTGAGCGCCTGACCCTTTCTTAAGCTCATTTTATAAACTGTCTTGCCCGGATACTAACCTTATTTATTTTCAAAAGGGGGAGAAGTTGGGAAATCGTTTGAGAAGAGTCTCAAACGGGCTAGGGAGGAAGCCCCAGCCGTTCTCAATAAGCTAAAAAAGTCTGCCTCTGCATCAACTCCTGACGCCTCAGCCGGGACAAAGACGATGCGAATAGGGGGACGGCTCGAGAAAATAGGAGGCAGCCTGTGCCTTGACCTTGCCAACCCCTCAGCAGCCGCGGGGTTCACCACGCCTGCAAGCGTTTCCCGCTTGGCCGGCTCTGAAGGTAAGAATCCTTTTGAATCCCCGCCTGAGCTGGGGTGGCCTTTACGGGTGAAATCCCACTCCCAACAGACATCATCCTCAGACAGCCGGATACAAATAGGTGCCGCCTTAATTTCGCACTCATTACCTATTGATTGTGGTGCAGATCAAACACAATCTCCCCGCTGGCCAGACGTCCAGAAGCACGCCAAAGCCATGCTGGACGCCGTCCGGAAGAAGGATAAGGACAATATCCCTGGGATAGAGACGTTCAACCTTGAACGCATTCTATCCCTTCTGGCTGAGGTGAGGAACCTGTCAATTCCGTGTTATTTTTTTCAAGTAATTTCTCCGCCCATAATTCTTATACCGCCTGCTTTTTGCAGGCCATGCTGCGGGTGGACGGGCTCAAACGTCCTTATTCCCGCAAACGGGAAGAGGTAAAAAGGGCCAAGAAGTCTGTCGTAGACGCTGATAATATTGCTTTACACTCAACTATCGTAAATGAACTTGAAACTAAAGCAATAATTATGACACAGGCGTCTAAAATCCAGCAGCTGGAGCTAAATCTAAAGGCGGCCGACCAGCGGGTGACGGATGCTGAGACGGCCAAGAAGGGGGCGGAGGAGGCCCAAAAGAAGGCAGACGAGAGCGCCAAGCAGGCTGATGAGGCGCTCAAGAAGGCCCAAGCGGACCTTGGTAAACTGAAAACCAAGGTTGAGAGGCTGGAGAAGGATGCTGCTCAGGCTTAGAAAAACTTTGCAGCAACCCTGGAGGCGGAGCAAAACCGCCTCGTTGCTGAAAGCGATGCTGACAACGACGCCCGTATGAAGATTGCTTGGGCTGCCTTGTACCCAGAAGCTGATTATAGCATCTGGGCAATGACACACAGCTATGCTGAGTACGTGGTGTATTTGAGAGAGCAAGGCATGCCAGAGCCTGCCTCCTTTGAAGCCTGGCTCAGCAACAATGAGCCGTCCGCGCCTGAGCTTCCTGGTCCTGGTGAAGCGCAGGAAATTCCCTCAGACGATGAGGAGAAGGGGGAGGACCAGGAGGCTCCGTCTGCAGGCCAGAAGTGACTCTTCAGCGGCAGTATGCCAATTTATCATTTCTTTTAATTCTTTTTATTCAGCGGCTATATGCCAAAACTTGATTTTTCCGGCCTGCGTGCCGAGTATCCCTGTATTTACCGGCTGTGGAGCCGTGTTAATTAACAATTTTTCTCCCGGACGGGGTCCGGTTAACATTTGATCCATTACAACCGTTTAGTTGGATGGACTTTTATGAATTGCACCGACTAAGTCGGTTTTGATTATTTTGCATTTGAATTTTTAATTTTTGCCTATCTTATTAAAAGCATGCGGCGATTTCTTGCCTAACTAATCAGTAGTCTGGCTGTCTTTGCCCCTGGACGGCTGTGTGATTGGTTTGAGCTGGAGCTGGTTGATTGACTTGAAAACGTCTCATGCTGCAAAGAGCATGATATGTTTGTAAGTCAATCAATCACAATAGTGATTGCCCCAAACCAAGTGCACAGCCGTGCATCACAAGCGTTCAGTCACTACCCAGACGGTTTTTTGCCCGTCTTGGTAGAGATTTCATAGCCATTGAACTCTTGCCCCAATTGGGGTGAGGTGCATTTTTTTAAAATAAATAACCAAGCGAGAACTTCAGCTGATTACCGACTGATGCATATGGGCATCCGGTATTTAGGAAATTCGTCCTTCGCAAGTTATTTAGCCAGACGGCTATGTGTTGACCAATTTGGTCGTTCAATTTTTGCCGTCTGTATGGATACATAGAACCGACAGATAATCCGATCTCTGCGACGATTGCACCCGGAGGGGTGTCGCCGGACGCCTTTGTCCATGTTGGGACAGGCGATTTTTATAAAAATAGCAACCATCCGGCCATTTTAGCCTCTGGTCCTTTTTAAGACCGGTTGTGTAGCCACTAAACGTTTTTGTGCTTAGTTTCTTAATCAGTGTTGAATTTACACTAAGTATCAAACTTAGTTTGGTAAATGGAGAATCCGTCTGAGTATTACCCAGGCGGATAGAATCATACTAAGTATCAAACTTAGTTAGGTAAATGGAGAATCCGTCTGAGTATTGCCCAGGCGGATAGTCAAGCAATTGAATAAACAGAATCAAACTTAAATAAACAAATGATCCGAGTATTACCCATGCGGACTAAAAAACGAAACCTTCACTAAGTATCGAACTTAGTTAGATAAATGGGGAATCCGCCTGGATATTACCCGGATGAATAATCAAATGATAATTTTGCAAGCAAAGTCTGAATCTGCATTAACTGACACTGTTTACAAAAAGTTTACATTCTCAGAAGTAGTACTTTTTTAGATTGTCTACATTCCAAGTTCTAGGCAGGCGCCTTCCGTCTGGAGTTTCCAGGCGGTAGGTGCCGTCCCTTACTTCCTCATAGATCCGGTAGGGGCCTTCCCAATTTGGGGTTAGCTTTCCCAACTCATTTGCCCTACCGGTTGCTTCCATTTTTCGTAACACTAAGTCGTCAACCCTCAAGGGACGCTTGTGTACTTTTTTGTTGTAGGCTCTCGTCATTCTCAGACGGTAAATCTCATGACGCAAGGCGGCATTGCCCCTGCGTTCTGGGAGTGAATCCAATGCCAGGCGCATTGCTTCCCAGTTTGCCTCTTCATCATACAGCATGACTCTGAGAGTCGGCTCGTAATGCTCCATGGGCAAGACGGCTTCAGCACCGTAGACCATGAGAAATGGGGTTTCCCCGGTAGCCCCTTTTGCTGTTGTCCGGATGGCCCACAGGACATGGATTAACTCTTCTGCCCATAAACCACCGGCTCTTTCTATTTTCTTTTTAATGCCGTCTGAGATGAGTTTGTTGAAAGCTTCAACTTGGCCGTTTGCTTGGGGCCGGCCAACAGATGCGAAATAGCTTGAGACCCCCTGATCTCCCAACCAAGTTTTTAACTGAGGCGTCTCAAACTGAGGACCATTATCAAAAACCATAGACATGGGTACCCCATACCGGGTGATGATGTTCTTCCAAATGAAGGAAATTACGTCTGAGGTCTTGATATTTTTAACTGCCTCAGCCTCAACGCACTTGGTGAAGTAATCCACAGCCACTAAGATATAGCGCTTTCCGCCTAGAGCAGGCGTGTAAGGACCTAGAATGTCCATGCCCCATTTTGCAAACGGGATTGGGCTGTGAATGGCCGTCAGATCAGTAGCCGGACGGTGAATGAGTTTGCCATATTTTTGGCACTTGTCACATTTCTTCACCAACTCCTTGGCGTCCGCCTCAAGAGTGGGCCAAAAGTAATGTCGTCTGGCTCTGACGGCTAGGGACCTGCCGCCTATGTACGAGGCGCAGAACCCCGAGTGCAAGTCTTCGAGAACTTCTTTCCCTTTTCTGGGGTGACACACTTCAATAAAGGCTTCAGAAAGCCCGCCTTGAAGAGTTCTCCATTTTTCAACTCGAATCTTGCAGCTCGCTTTTTCAGGACGGCTGCTTCCCGTGGCGAATCAGGAAGTGTACCGTCTGAGAGATAGGCCCGTATGTTATCCATCCAGGTAGAGCTTCGGTCCAGAATTCCAACGGGATCCTCATAGATGCTTCTTTTCTCAAGAACTTCCCAGAAGACAGACCGAGGCGTATCATGGCAGGCGGAAGATGCCAGTTTTGACAATGCATCCGCCTGGTTGTTCTCCGACCTAGGCACCTGATTCAGCCGGAATTCCTCAAGCGCCTTGGTCTCTTCTTTGACTGCCTGAAGATATTTAACCATAGCCGGATGGGTAGCCTCGTAGCTTCCCTCATACTGGCTAACAACCAATTGAGAATCAGAGTAGGCGTCAATTTTCATGGCCCCTGCCGCCTTACATATGCGAATGCCGGCTAGCAGGGCTTCATATTCCGCCTTATTGTTAGAGGCCTGAAATTTGAAGCGTAGTGCATACTCAAATCTGTCTCCTTCAGGAGACTCATAAATTACACCTACACCACATCCGTTCTTTGTAGAGCTCCCGTCTACGTACATTTTCCAAACCTGATCAAGATTATCCGGAGCCACCGGACGAGTCATTTCCACAATGAAGTCGGCAAACGCCTGACCCTTCACTGCCTTTCTTGGTTCGTAAGTGATTTCAAGGCTCTGCATTTCAATAGCCCATTTCAACATTCTCCCGGATGAGTCCAAGGTAGACATTGGCCGCTTGAGTGGCTGGTCCGTGTAAATCACCACCGAATGCGCCAAAAAGTAAGGCTTCAATTTTTTGAATGCCATATACAAAGCGAGGCCAAATTTTTCAACCATGGGGTACCGGAGTTCAGCATTTTTAAGAACATGGCTAATGAAGTAAACCGGGAACTGAATGCCGTCTCGCTCAGCAAGGAGAACGGCGCTGAGGGCATGATCTGAGACGGCTAAGTACATGTACAACGTCTCCCTAGGTAAAGGACTGACCAACCTAGGCAGAGAATGTAAATGCTCTTTCAACCTCTGGAACGCCGCCTCAGCATCATCCCCCCATTCAAATCTAGTCTTCTTCCTGATTGCTTGGAAGAAGTAGAGGCATTTGTTACCTGACCGGCTGAGGAACCTCTCAAGGCGGCCAGACAACCGGTGAGTCTCTGAACTTCCTTAACAGAGCGGGGTGACTTCATGTCAATCACCGCCTGTATCTTTTCGGGGTTAGCCTCTATCCCCCTTTGATCAATCAGGAACCCGAGAAACTTCCCAGACTCAACACCAAAGACGCATTTCTTAGGATTTAACATAACCCTATGCCGCCAGAGGGTGGTGAATGTTTCTCGGAGATCAGCAAGGTGATCCGTTAGTAGCTTGGATTTGACTATCATGTCATCAATGTACGCCTCCACATTCCTCCCAATCTGATTAATGAAGACCGTATTAATCATCCGTTGGAAAGTGGCAGGCGCATTTTTCAAGCCAAACGACATCACAGTATAACAGAATAGCCCCTGATCAGTGACGAAGGCCGTCTTCTCTTGGTCTTTCTTCCACAGGGGTATCTGATGGAAGCCGGAGTAGGCATCCATAAAGCTCATCAAGGCGTGACCGGCTGTAGAGTCGACCAGACTGTCGATCTTTGGAAGCGGATAACTGTCCTTTGGACACGCCTTGTTGAGGTCTGTGTAATCAACACACATGCGCCAGGTCCCATTCGGTTTTTTAACAAGGACCACATTGGCCACCCAGTCGGGGAAATTACAAGGCCGAATGAACCTGGCGTCTAGCAGCTTTTTGACTTCGGCAGCTGCCGCCTGACTTCTTTCCTCGCCGTGATTTCTTTTCTTTTGCCGGATGGGCTTCTTTTTGGGGTCAACGACGAGTTTGTGGACAGCAAGATCCGGGCTGACGCCTGGCATCTCTTCCACTTCAAAGGCAAAAATGTCTTTGAATTCTTTCAGCAGAAGGTGCAAGCTTGCACCCAAGGTAGCATGAGCAACCGTCCCCACCTTAACAGTGCGTTCTGGACGGCTGTCGTCCAGTACAAGGTCAATACTTTCGCCAGCCGGTTGGGGACGTAGCTCATCTGACCGTTCACCGGTCAGTGATTGCTATTTTTTCTCTTTTTTCACCTCCACCAGCAGTGGAGCCTTTCTTTTCTTTCCGGCTGCTGATGGGGCAGGAGCTGGGTCGGCATCCTTGACGTTGTCAAGGTCTATTGGTTCCTGACCGCCTGGGGCCACGGTATCTCGGACGGCTGAGAGATAACATTCTCGGGCCGTCTTCTGATCCCCATTCAAGGAACCAACAGAGCCGTCATCCCTTTCATACTTGATGAGCATGAGGGAAGGGATGATTACCGCCTTGGCTACGTTGAGGGTTGGCCTGCCAAGAATGATGTTATAGGCGGTCAACTCCTCAACGACCAAGAATCTGACGACAATATGTCGTCCCTGGCCTTTCTCCCCCAGCCGGATGGGTAAATCAATTCTTCCGGCTTGGTAGACCATCCCACCCCCAAAACCAACCAAGGGGTGGGTGACCGGGTGCATGCTGCTGATATTGTATTTCAGTTTTTGCAAGCACCGGAGGCTGATGATGTCTAATGAGCTGCCGGTGTCAATAAGGATCCGTCCAACCAGCTGATTGGCAACCTTACATTCAATGACCACCGGGTCATCATGCGGGCGGCGAACGCTGCCCCTATCCTTCTCCGTGATCAAGACGTCTGGGAAGGAGGAGCTGGCTTCCGCCTGCTCATCATCATCTTTGTCCATCTTTCGAAGATGGCTCTTGGTGCCCCGGATGGTAGGGCCACCACATGAGAACCCGCCTGCTATAGTGTAGACCGGCTCCTTATCGGTATCCGAGCTACTAGCAGGCTGGGGGGTAGTCTTGGAGGACTGACCCTTGTTTTTCTTTTTTGCCCCGGCTGAGGACTTAGAAATGTAGGACTTCAACAGCCCTTTGTCAGCCAGACGGTCCAACGCACGCTGAAGACTGAAGCAGTCGTTGGTGTCATGGCCGACCTCCTCATGGAACTGACAGAATTTATTCTTGTTCCGTGACTGGACAAAACTCTTCATAGGATTCGGCTTCTCAATGGACAACCGGTCCTTTACCTCCATGAAGATGGAATTGCAGTCTTTATTAAACTCGTACTTGGGGACGTACGGTTTAAATTCTTTCTTTTTCTTCTGGGACGGCTGGTCAGAGTCAGTAACCGCCCAGACTTCTTTTCTTTTCTTGCTCTCTTCTTTGTTTTTAGCCGGCGGAGCTGACCGACTGTCTTTCTGTTTGTCAGACTTCTTGGAGTCTGACTGGCTACCAGGCGAGCAGAGGTCGGTAGCTTGAATGTAGCTTTCCGCCTCCCTCAGGGCTGCGTGCAGGGTGAAAGCCCCTTTTCTGACTAGGTCGAACTTAAAGGTCGACCCGTCTCTCAGACCTTTAAAAAAGTCTGTAAAAGCTACCTCATCAGACAGTCCCTGAATCTGAATTCTGATCAGGTTGAACCGCCTGACATACGAGCGCAGCCCTTCTCTCTCTCCCTGCTTAACAGTGCTCAAATCAAGGCTTGTTTTTTTAGCAGGGATGTTCATTGAGAAGTTGGAAGCAAACAGGAAGGCAAGCTTCCTGAAGCTGTCTATAGACCCGGCTGGCAGGTTGCCAAACCATTGTTGGGCGATGCCCTTCAATGTAGCCGGAAAGCATCGACACCAAGTGGCATCATCCAACCCCTGCAAATACATGAGGTTGGTGTAAGCCATGAGGTGATCTTCTGGATTGGTGGTACCATCATAGGTACCAACCAACACATTCTTAACCTTGGCCGGCTGAGCCGCCTCGGTTATCTCCCGAGTGAACGCAGAAGGCTGTTCACCCAGGCGCAGCAGTCGAAGCTGCCAGTCCAATGGCTGGACATTTGGATATGCCGCCTGACCTCCAAAGAAGGCTGGCTGCATGAAGTGAGGAGAATACTGTCCGTAAGCCTGAGTAGGCACATACGGTACATTTCCAATCATATGAGGGCCAGAATGGACGGTATTACCGCTTGTTTGACTCTCATGCAAGGAGGGTGTACTCCCTACAGAAATATTGTTGAAGCTGTCCGGAAAGTTCGACGTTGAAGCCGACTCAGACAGCGATTGATTTCTCTTCCTGTTGATGATTTCCCGGGCATCGAGAGTTGATTTTTTACTTCTCACCGGCTGATGAGGCCGGCAAGGGTTATTAGTGTTTCCCCCAGGAAGGAGAATTTTTGACCAATCAATGGTCCCGGCTGCCTTCTCCTTTGGATGGGGAGTAGGCTGTCGGTTTCTGACTGACTTCCCCTTCTCTGGAGGAGTCTTCTTTGCTGGCTGATCTTTACTTGGGCCAGCCTGGCTTTTGGTGATCAGCTTTGTGATTTCACCCTTGAAACTCGTCATGAACCTCATGAGTTCGTCTCGGGTGACAGGGGCCGATCCAGCTGCCGTTTGGGTTGCTCCTTCCGGCTGCCCAGTAGGTCTGCTTGGACCCGCCTGGGAGGCGCCCCCTTCCAGAGTCTCTCTGGGCCGGATGCGCTTGACTCTGAGGGAGTCGTCCACAGCTGTAGAGGTTTCGACTTGAGGATCCTCATCCTCCTCATGGTCTGTAAAGACTTCTGGGTCTTCGCCTAGGCGGTTAGGAGGTGGTACAGACTCTTGAACCATCTTCGAGGTACTCTCCCCACAGACGGCGCCAAATGTTTTGGGTGTTTTTTGTCCCTTGGGAGAGTTACAACACGAAAACTGATCCGCAGTGAGCTGTACCTGCAAAACCAACGGAGACACCTGTTGGGTGGTGCTCCGCCTCCGACGCACAAGTTAGTAACTTGAAACGGGATAAGGAGAACGGAAATTTAGGTGGGTATCTGCTCGGATTCCAAGCTCAGGTGTTTCTCTGGTGTCAGAGAATACAGTTGCAATAATTGGTCAAAAAACCGTCCCCTCAAAATGAGGAACATCCCCCTATTTATAGGGTCATTGGGAATTGCCCCTGATTAGGTCACTGTACCCTAATCATTGGTGGGCTGCGCCGTATTCCGGCTTTCTCGGGATTTGGGCCTGAAGGCCGCCTTTTCCCTTCTATCTCTGGAATGACACGTGTCAAACAGGGGTCGGTCCATTTTGGACCAATCTGAGGCTGACACGTGTCACCCTCTGATTGGACCACGTGGCAGGGTAAAAATACCCTAAACAGCACCCATGCTAATACTTAAGGGTATTTAGACTATTTTTCTTAGTTCTGGGTGCTGAGTGTACCCAAGCCAAAGTTCAAAGTGTTGAGGCCAATTTTTTAAATTAAAACTTTTTTAATCGAATGAAAGTCAAATGCATTCAACGAAGTTAATTGAATCAAATGAAAGTCCAACACATTCAAACAACTCTTTTTAAATCAAATGAAAATTAAACACATACAAAGAAAGCTTATTGAATCAAATGAAAGTTAAACACGTTCAAACACTGCTTTTTGAATCAAATGAAAGTCAAACACATTCTAACAAAGGTATCCTATTGAATAAAAGTCAAACACATTAAAACAAAGAAAATTTAATCAATTGAAGGTTAAACACCTTCAAACTAAAAATTTTGAATCGAATTAATATCAACCACATTCAAACAAAGATTTTTTAATCAACTTAAATTCAAACACATTGAAACCAAGCTTTTTGAATCAAATGAAAGTCAAATACATTAAAACAAATCTTTTTAAAACAATTAAAATTCAAACACATTCAAAAAAAGCTTTTTAATTCAAATGAAATTCAAACACATTCAAACAAATCTTTTTGAATCGAATGAAAGTCAAATACATTCAACGAAGCTAATTAAATAAATTACAGTCAAACACCTTCAACAAAATCTTTTTAAATTAAAGGAAAGTAAAAAACTTTTTTAAAAAAAGCTTTTTGAATTAAGTATAAGTCAAACACATTCAAACAAAGCTTTTTTAATGGAATAAAAGTTAAATGCATTCAAAAAAAGCCTTTTGAATAGAATGAATCTCATATGCATTCAACGATGCTAATTGAATCAAATGAAAGTCAAACACATTAAAACTAAGCTTTCTGAATGAAATGAAAGTCAAACACATTCAAACAAAGCTTTTTGAATTGAATATAAGTCAAATGCATTCAACGAATCTAATTGAATAAAATAAAAGTCAAACACATTCAATCAAAGCTTTTTGAATCGTATGAAAATCAAATACATTCATACAAATCTTTTTGAATCAAATAAAAGTAAAAAACATTCAAACGAAGCTTTTTGAATAAAATGAAAGTCAAATGCATTCAACGAAGCTAATTAAATCAAATGAACGTCAAACACATTCGAACAAAGTTTTTTGATTCAAATGAAAGTCAAACTTTTTCAAATAAAGCTTTTTGAATGGAATGAAAGTCAAATGCATTCAACGAAGTTAATTGAATCAAATGAAAGTCCAACACATCAAACAACTCTTTTAAAATGAAAATTAAACACATTCAATGAAAACTTATTAAATCAAATGATATTCATAAACATTCAAACAATGCTTTTAAAATCAAATGAAAGTCAAACACATTCAAAAAAGCTTTTTGAATCAATTGAAGTTCAAACAAATTCAATTAAAGCTTTTTGAATCAAATGAAAGTCAAATGCATTCAACGAAGCTAATTAAATCAAATAAAAGTCAAACGCATTCAAATAAATCTTTTTATACTAAAGAAAAGTCAAACACATTCAAATAAAGCTTTTCGAATCAAATGAAAGTAAAACACATTCAAGAAAAGCTTTTAGAATCGATTGAAAGTGAAATGCATTCAACGAAGCTAATATAATCAAATGAAAGTTAAACACATTGAAACAAAGCTTTTTTAATCAAATGAATGTCAAACACATTCAAACAACACTTTTTGAATCAAATGAAAATGAAACACATTCAAAGAAAGCTTATTGAATAAAATGAAAGTCAAACACGTTCAAACAATGCTTTTTAAATCAAACGAAAATCAAACACATTCAAAAAAAGCATTTCGAATCAAATGAAATTAAAACACATTCAAATAAAACTTTTTGAATTGAATGAAAGTCAAATGAATTCAACGAAGCTAACTAAATCAAATGAAAGTCATACACATTCTAATAAATTGTTTTAAATTAAAGGAAAGTCAAACACATTTAAATAAGGCTTTACGAATAAAATGAAAGTAAAACACATTCAAGAAAAGCTTTTAGAATCGAATGAAAGTGAACTGCATTCAACGAAGCTAATATAATCAAATGAAAGTTAAACACATTCAAAGAAAGCTTTTTAAATCAAATGAATGTTGAAAACATTCAAACAAATCGTTTTGAATCGAATAAAAGTCAAATGCATTCAACGAAGCTAATTGAATCAAATGAATATGATACACATTTAAACAAAGCTTTTTGAATTAAAGGAAAGTCAAACACGTTCAAACAAAGCTTTTTGAATCCAATGAAGGTCAAACACATTCAAATAAAGCTTTTTGAATCGAATGACAGTTGAATGCGTTCAATGAAGTTAATTGAATCAATTAAAAGTCAAACACATTCAAACAAAGCTTTTTGAATTAAATGAGAATTAAACACATTCGAAGAAAATTTTCTGAATCAAATGAAATCAAACACATTCAAATAAATCTTATTGAATCAAAGGAAAGTCAAACACATTGAAACAAAGCTAATTGAAACAAAGCTAATTGAATCAAGTGAAAGTTAAACACGTTAAAACAGTGCTTTTTGAATCAAATGAAAGTCAAACACATTCTAACAAAGGTATCCTATTGAATGAAAGTCAAACACATTCAAACAAAGCAAATTGAATCAAATGAAGGTTAAACACATTTAACTAAAAATTTTGAATCGAATGAATATCAAACACATTCAAACAAAGCTTTTTTAATCAACTTAAACTCAAACACATTGAAACAAAGCTTTTGGAATCAAATGAAAGTGAAACACATTAAAACAAATCTTTTTGAAACAAAGGAAGTCAAACACATTAAAAATAAGCTTTTTAATTTAATTGAAATTCAAACTCATTCAAACAAATCATTTTGAATCGAATGAAAGTCAAATGCATTCAATGAAGCTAATTAAATAGATTACAGTCAAACACATTCAAAAAAATCTTTTTAAATTAAAGGAAAGTGAAAAACATTAAAAATAAAAACCTTTTAAATTAAGTGAAAGTCAAACACATTCGAACAAAGCTTTTTAAATCGAATGAAAGTTAAATACATTCAAAAAAAGCCTTTTGAATCGAATGAAAGTCATATGCATTCAACGATGCTAATTGAATCAAATGAAAGTCAAACACATTCAAACTAAGCTTTCTGAATGAAATGAAAGGCAAACACATTCAAACAAAGCTTTTTGAATCGTATGAAAGTCAAATACATTCAACGAATCTAATTGAATAAAGCGAAAGTCAAACACATTTAAACAAAGCTTTTTGAATCGTATAAAAGTCAAATACATTCAAACTAAGCTTTTTGAATCAAATGAAAGTAAAAAACTTTCAAAAAAGAGTTTTTTGAATAAAATGAAAGTCAAATGCATTCAACGTATCGAAGTTAATTAAATCAAATGAACGCCAAACACATTCGAACAAAGTTTTATGATTTAAATGAAAGTCAAACTTTAAAAATATAGCTTTTTGAATCAAATGAAAGTCGAATGCATTCAACGAAGTTAATTGAATCAAATGAAAGTCAAACACATTCAAACAACTCTTTTTGAATCAAATGAAAATTAAACACATATAAAGAAAGCTTATTGAATCAAATGAAAGTCAAACACATTCATACAATGCTTTTTAAATCAAATGAAAGTCAAACACATTCAAATAAGCTTTTTGAATCAAATGAAATTCAAACACATTCAAATAAAGCTTTTTGAATCGAATGAAAGTCAAATGCATTCAACGAAGCTAATTAAATCAAACAAAAGTTCAACACATTTAAACAAAGCTTTTTTAATCAAATGAATGTCAAACACATTCAAAAATCTCTTTTTAAATCAAATGAAAAATAAACACATTCAAAGAAAGCTTATTGAATCAAATGAAAGTCAAACACATTCAAAGAATGCTTTTTAAATCAAATGAAAATCAAACACATTCAAAAAAAGCTTTTTGAATCAAATGAAATTTAAACACATTTAAATTAAGCTTTTTGAATCGAATGAAAGTCAAATAAATTCAATGAAGCTAATTCAATCAAATGAAAGTCAAACACATTCTAATAAATTAATTTAAATTAAAGGAAAGTCAAACACATTCAAATAAAGCTTTTCGAAAGAAATTAAAGTAAAACACATTAAAAAAACTTTTTGAATCGATTAAAAGTGATATGCATTCAATAAAGCTAATATAATCACATGAAAGTCAAACACATCCAAACAAAGCTTTTTTAATCAAATGAATGTTAAACACATTCAAACAAATCGTTTTGAATCGAATAAAAGTCAAATGCATTCAACGAAGCTAATTGAATCAAATGAATGCCAAACACATTCAAACAAAGCTTTTTGAATTAAATGAAAATCAAACACATTTAAACAAAGCTTTTGGAATCAAACGAAGGTCAAACACATTCAAATAAAGCTTTTTGAATTGACTGAAAGTCGAATGCATTCAACGAAGCTTATTGAATCAAATGAATATGATACACATTCAAACAAAGCATTTTGAATTAAATAAAAGTCAAACACATTCAAACAAAGCTTTTTGAATCAAATGAAGGTCAAACACATTCAAATAAAGCTTTTTGAATCAATAAAAAGTCGAATTCATTCAACGATGTTAATTGAATCAATTAAATGTCAAACACATTCAAACAAAGCTTTTTGAATTAAATGAAAGTTAAACACATTCAAAGAAAACTATTTCAATCAAATGAAATCAAACACATTCAAATAAATCTTATTGAATCAAAGGAAAGTCAAACACATTGTAACAAGGCTATTGAATCAAATGAAAGATAAACACATTCAAACATTGCTTTTTGAATCAAATGAAAGTCAAACACATTCAAACAAAAAGTATCCAATTGAATAAAAGTTAAACACATTCAAACAAATCGTTTTAAATCGAATAAAAGTCAAATGCATTCAACGAAGCTAATTGAATCAAATGAATGCCAAAAACATTCAAACAAAGCTTTTTGAATTAAATGAAAGTCAAACACATTTAAACAAAGCTTTTGGAATCAAATGAAGGTCAAACACATTCAAATAAAGCTTATTGAATTGACTGAAAGTCGAATGCATTTAACGAAGCTAATTGAATCAAATGAATATGATACACATTCAAACAAAGCATTTTAAATTAAATGAAAGTCAAACACATTCAAACAAAGCATTTTAAATCAAATGAAGGTTAAACACATTCAAATAAAGCTTTTTGAATCAAAAGAAAGTCGAATGGATTCAACGATGTTAATTAAATCAATTAAATGTCAAACACATTCAAACAAAGCTTTTTGAATTAAATGAAAGTTAAACACATTCAAAGAAAACTTTTTCAATCAGATTAAATAAAACACATTCAAATAAATCTTATTAAATCAAAGGAAAGTCAAACACATTGAAACAAGGCTATTGAATCAAATGAAAGATAAACACATTCAAACATTGCTTTTTGAATCAAATGAAAGTCAAACACATTCAAACAAAGTATCCAATTGAATGAAAGTTAAACACATTCAAACAAAGCAAATTGAATCTAATGAAGGTTAAACCTATTCATACTAAAAGATTTTAATCGAATGAATATCAAACACAATCAAACAAAGCTTTTTTAATCAACTTAAAGTCAAACACTTTGAAACAAATCTTTTTGAATCAAATGAAAGTCAAACACATTAAAAAAAATCTTTTTAAAAGAAATCAAAGTCAAACACATTCAAATAAAGCTTTTTAATTCAAATGAAATTCAAACACATTCAGACAAACTTTTTCAATCGAATGAAAGTCCAACACAATTAAACAACTCTTTTTTAATCAAATAAAAATTAAACACATTCAAAGAAAGCTAATTGAATCAAATGAAAGTAAAAAACATTCATACAATGATTTTAGAATCTAATGAAAGTAAAACACATTAAAAAAATACCTTTTTGAATCAAATGAAAGTTGAACACATTCAAACTAAGCTTTTTTTATAGAATGAAAGTCAAACGCATTCAATGAAGCTAACTAAATCAAATTAAAGTCAAACACATTCAAATAAATCATTTTAAATTAAAGGAAATTTAAACACATTCAAATAAAGCTTTTCGAATGAAATGAAAGTAAAACACATTAAAACAAAAGCTTTTTAAATCAAATGAAAGTGAAATGCATTCAACGAAGCAAATATAATCAAATAAATGTCAAACACATTCAAACAAAGCTTTTTTTAATCAAATGAATGTCAAACACTTTCAAAAAAATCGTTTTGAATTGAATCAGATGAATGAAAAACAAATTCAAACAAAGCTTTTTGTGTTAAATGAAAGTCAAACACGTTCAAACAAAGCTTTTTGAATCAAATGAAGGTTAAACACATTCAAAAAAAGCTTTTTGAATCGAAAGAAAGTCGAATGCATTCAACGATGTTAATTGATTTTATTAAAAGTCAAACACATTCAAACAAAGCTTTTTGAATTAAATGAAAGTTAAACACGTTCAAAGAAAACTTTTTGAATAAAATGAAATCAAACACATTCAAATAAATCTTATTGAATCAAAGGAAAGTCAAACTTATTGAAACAAGGCTAATTGAATCAAATGAATGATAAACACATTCAAACATTGCTTTCTGAATTAAATGAAAGTCAAACACATTCAAACAAAGTATCCAATTGAAAGAAAGTCAAACTTATTTAAACAAACCAAATTGAATCAAATGAAGGTTAAACACATTCAAACAAAAAATTTTGAATCGAATGAATATCAAACACATTCAAACAAAGCTTTTTTAATGAACTTAAAGTCAAACACATTGAGACAAAGCCTTTAAAATCAAATGAAAGTCAAACACATTAAAACAAATCTTTTTGAAACAAATGAAAGTCAAAGCATTCAAACAAAGCTTTTTAATTCAAATGAAATTCAAACACATTCAAACAAAGCTTTTTGAATCGAATGAAAGTCCAACACAATCAAACAACTCTTTTTGAATCAAATAAAAATTAAACACATTCAAAGAAAGCTAATTGAATCAAATGAAAGTAAAAAACATTCAAACAATGATTTTTGAATCTAATGAAAGTCAAACATATTAAAAAAAAAAGCTTTTTTAATCAAATAAAAGTCGAACACATTCAAATTAAGCTTTTTTTATAGAATGTAAGTCAAACGCATTCAACGAAGCTAACTAAATCAAATGAAAGTCAAACACATTCAAATAATTCATTTTAAATTAAAGGAAATTTAAACACATTCAAATAAAGATTTTTGAATGAAATGAAAGTAAAACACATTAAAATAAAAGCTTTTTAAATCGAATGAAAGTGAAATGCATTCAACGAAGCAAATATAATCAAATGAATGTCAAACACATTCAAACAAAGCTTTTTTTAATAAAATGAATGTCAAACACTTTCAAAAAAATCGTTTTGAATCGAATAAAAGTCAAATGCATTCAACGAATCTAATAAAATCAGATGAATGTCAAACAAATTCAAACAAAGCTTTTTGAATTAAATAAAAGTCAAACACATTCTAACAAAGCTTTATTAATCAAATGAAGGTCAAACACATTCAAATAAAGCTTTTTGAATCAAAAGAAAGTCGAATGCATTCAACGATGTTAATTGAATCAATCAAAAGTCAAACACATTCAAACAAAGCTTTTTTAATTAAATGAAAGTTAAACACGTTCAAAGAAAACTTTTTGAATCAAATGAAATCAAACACATTCAAATAAATCTTATTGAATCAAAGGAAAGTCAAACTTATTGAAACAAGGCTAATTGAATCAAATGAAAGATAAACACATTCAAACATTGCTTTTTGAATCAAATGAAAGTCAAACACATTCAAACAAAGTATCCAATTGAATAAAAGTCAAATTTATTCAAACAAAGCAAATTGAATCAAATGAAGGTTAAACAAATTCAAACAAAAAATTTTGAATCGAATGAATATCAAACACATTCAAACAAAGCTTTTTTAATGAACTTAAAGTCAAACACATTGAGACAAAGCCTTTAAAATCAAATGAAAGTCAAACACATTAAAACAAATCTTTTTGAAACAAATAAAAGTCAAAACATTCAAAAAAAGCTTTTTAATTCAAATTAAATTCAAACACATTCAGAAAAGCTTTTTGAATCGAATGAAAGTCCAACACAATCAAACAACTCTTTTTGAATCTAATAAAAATTAAACACATTCAAAGAAAGCTAATTGAATCAAATAAAAGTAAAAAACATTCAAACAATGATTTTTAAATCTAATGAAAGTCAAACACATTAAAAAAAAAGCTTTTTGAATCAAATGAAAGTCGAACACATTCAAATAAAGCTTTTTTTAAAGAATGAAAGTCAAACACATTCAACGAAACTAACTAAATCAAATGAAAGTCAAACACATTCAAATAAATCATTTTAAATTAAAGGAAAGTCAAACACAATCAAATAAAACTTTTAGAATGAAATGAAAGTAAAACACAATAAAACAAAAGCTTTTTAAATCGAATGAAAGTGAAATGCATTCAACGAAGCAAATATAATCAAATGAAATTCAAACACATTCAAACAAAGCTTTTTTTAATCAAATGAATGTCAAACACTTTCAAACAAATTGTTTTGAATCTAATAAAAGTTAAATGCATTCAATGAATCTATTTGAATCAAATGAATGTTAAACAAATTCAAACAAAGCTTTTTGAATTAAATGAAAGTCAAACACATTCAAACAAAGCCTTTTGAATCAAATGAAGGTCAAACACATTCAAATAAAGCTTTTTGAATCGAAAGAAAGTCGAATGCTTTCAGCGATGTAAATTGAATAAATTAAAAGTCAAACACATTCAAACAAAGCTTTTTGAATTAAATGAAAGTTAAACACGTTCAAAGAAAACTTTTTGAATCAAATGAAATCAAACACATTTAAATAAATCTTATTGAATCAAAGGAAAGTCAAACTTATTGAAACAAGGCTAATTGAATCAAATGAAAGATAAACACATTCAAACATTGCTATTTGAATTAAATGAAAGTCAAACACATTCAAACAAAGTATTCAATTGAATAAAAGTCAAACACATTCAAAAAAAGCAAGTTGAATCAAATGAAGGTTAAACACATTCAAACAAAAAATTTTGAATCGAATGAGTATCTAACACATTCAAACAAAGCTTTTTTAATGAACTTAAAGTCAAACACATTGAGACAAAGCCTTTAAAATCAAATGAAAATCAAACACATTAAAACAAATCTTTTTGAAACAAATGAAATTCAAAACATTCAAAAAAAGCTTTTTAATTCAAATGAAATTCAAACACATTCAGAAAAAGCTTTTTGAATTGAATAATAGTCAAATGCATTTAACAAAGCTAATTAGATAAATTAAAGTCAAACACATTTAAAAAAATCCTTTTAAATTAAAGGAAGGTAAAAAAACATTTAGAAAAGCTTTTTGAATCAAGTGAAAGTCAAACACATTCAAATAACGGTTTTTGAATTGAATGAAAGTCAAATGCATTAAAAAAAAGTCTTTTGAATCGAAAGAAAGTAATATGCATTGAATAATGCTAAATGAATCAAATAAAAGTCAAACACATTCAAACTAAGCTTTCTGAATAAAATGAAAGTCAAACACATTCAAACAAATATTTTTGAATCGAATGAAAGTGAAATACATTCAACGAATCTAATTAAATAATACGAAAGTTAATCACATTCAAACAAAGCTTTTTGAGTCGTATGAAAGTCAAATCCATTCAAACAAAGCTTTTTGAATCAAATGAAGGTCACAAACTTTTAAACAAAGCTTTTTTAATAAAATGAAAGTCAAATGCATTTAACGAAGCTAATTAAATTAAATGAACGTAAAACACATTCAAACAAAGTTTTTTGATTCAAATGAAAGTCAAACCTTTTCAAATAAAGCTTTTTGAATCATATGAAAGTCAAATACATTCAAACAAAGCTTTTTTAATCAAATGAAAGTCAAAAACATTCAAACAAAGCTTTTTGAATAAAATGAATGTCAAATGCATTTAACGAAGCTAATTAAATCAAATGAACGTCAAACACATTCAAACAAAGTTTTTTGATTTAAATAAAAGTCAAACTCATTCAAATAATGCTTTTTGAATCGAATGAAAGTCAAATGCATTCAACGAAGTTAATTGAATCAAATGAAAGTCAAACACGTTCAAACAACTCTTTTTGAATCAAATGAAAATTAAACACATTCAAAGAAAGCTTATTGAATCAAATGAAAGTCAAACATATTCAAACAATGCTTTTAAATCAAATAAAAGTCAAACACATTCAAAAAAAAAATTTGAATCAAATGAAATTCAAACACATTCAAATAAAGCCTTTTGAATCGAATGAAAGTCAAATGCATTCAACGAAGCTAATTAAATAAAAATAAAATCAAACACATTCAAATAAATCTTTTTCAAGTAAAGGAAAGTAAAAAACATTCAAATAAAGCTTTTCGAATCAAATGAAAGTAAAACACTTTCAAACAAAGCTTTTTGAATTAAATGAAAGTTAAACACTTTCAAAGAAAACTTTTTGAATCAAATGAAATCAAACACATTCAAATAAATCTTATTGAATCAAAGGAAAGTCAAACACATTGAAACAAAGCTAATTGAATCAAGTGAAAGTTAAACACATTCAAACAGTGCTTTTTGAATCAAATGAAAGTCAAACAGATTCTAACAAAGGTATCCTATTAAATGAAAGTCAAACACATTCAAACAAAGGAAATTGAATCAAATGAAGGTTAAACACCTTTAACTAAAAATTTTGTAATTCCCATTGATACACTCCAGGTATTGACTTTTCTCAGCGGTACCACATTTTTTTTTTACTTCATGTTGATACACTTGAGGTTTTGACTTTATAATTGACGTGATTAAGTCTGTTAATCAGACGTTAATAACTTAGTTTATTGACATTTTAGGCTTAGTAATAGATGAAATGACTAATATACCCCCATTTTTTAATCATTTCCCTCCAAAATTTCCCCCTTAATTTTGCTGTTATTTCCCTCAACTTCCCCACCCTTATTCTCTCCCTATAAAACCCCACTTTCCCTCTTCTATTCTCTATAAAATTTCCCCTCCATTTTTTCAAGCTCACCTCTTTTCCTTTTCTTTTTTTTTTTCTGTTGGTCCCTGCTGTTCTGACATGGCTGGTTCTGCAGGCAGTGGTTCCTCTTCTGGCAGCAGATTTAGGAGGTCCATGTGGGTGAGACGAACTCAATGCAATTGTAATCCACCAAGACTTATATTAGGGTGTCTGACTCAATTTCGAATCCAGGGAGGTCATATTACAAGTGCAGGCACTGTGGTTTGTTTATGTGTGTTCCTGAAGATCAAATTATAGCCAATCATGAAGAATCATCCAATTTGAGAGTATTAAGAGAGGAATTTATTGATTTCACAGACAAAGCATATGAGTTTGCAAGCTATGTTTATATGGTTGTTAGAATTGCTCTTGTGATGTATCTTATTTTACTGTTTGTAACCCTGAAATGAGCATTGGGTATTTAGTTGCCATGTAATTCAGAGACTAAGTGTACTAGGAACAAATTATAAGAGTAAGGTTGTATTTTCATTGTTTTGAATGAAAATGGAAAAATAATTTGCATTTTGATTGAGTTTAATGGTGTTTGATTAGTTACAATAGAATCAATCATTGATTACTTAAAATTAACAAGTTGAACAAATTGTGGGACCATTAAAGTCTAATCAATGATTGAGATCAACTAAAATTAACAAGCTGAACAAAATGGCATTAGTTGCCAACATTCATTAAAGTCTGGAAAATCATTCAAAATGTGGGACCATTCTTAATATAGACAAAATGGCATAATTCTTCAACATTACCATGTAAGTTCAGCAAAAAATCCAAAACATATAGAGTTGACTATAAAGTTTGACTTTCTATCCAAATCACCAAAAAAAGCATATGCTACTACTTTGCAAAACAGAACACTTGCTAGCTTTGAGAGTTTCCTTGAGACATCTGGATTGGTTGGCTAGGCAGCTGTGAGGCTGTCAGCACTGTTTGTTGCTCAGCTGAGGATCTGCCCTTCTTTCCCTTAGTTTTTTTTGGTTGAAGCTGCTGCTTGAGATGCTGAAGGTTGAGTTGCTGCAGACTGAGATCCAAGTGCTTCAGATTGCTTTGCTGCCTTAGCTGCCTTTGTTGCATTACTTTGGTCTCTGACCCTAAGGTTCTTGATGAAAACATGCTCATTTGTCTTCAATTCTTTTCCTGTTAAGCCTCCCTTGCAGGTTGTCTTATTATGCCCAAAGCAACCACATTTGCTGCATTTCACTGTTTTTGACCTTTTTCCAGGTTGCTCCTCACCTTCTTCCCTCTTTCTGTTCTTGCTTGGTCTTCCAATTCCCCTCTTCATCTTAGGAGGCATGATGATTCTACCTGACTCATCTGCAGGCCATTGATCTGTGTCAGGAATTGGGTTGATGCAGACACTATAAGCTTGCTTATAAGTCTTCACAGAGTACCATGAACTGACAAAGTCATGTGGGTCCAACTTGGCATCAATGCAAGCCCTAATGGCATGCCTACAAGGCACACCTGTCAGTTATCATGCCCCACAAGAACAAACTTTCTTGTTTAAGCTGAGAGGAAATTGTGATCTTCCCTCATGAATTTCATATTCACCTGGGCTGGACTTGAATACTCTGCATTTTGAGCTAGCTTTTCCTATTTCTTTCACTAGCTTCACAATTTTTGGAGTTACGTTTTCATCATTCCAAGACCTTGCATTCTCCATTCTTGTTGCAATTCTCACCATACATACCCTCCTTATTCCTGCACAACATTATCTTACTTAGAAAAACAAACAAAATCAGAATAAAATGACAATGTTAACACAGTAAGAGGTGGGTTAATACCTTCTAGCAAAGTCAAAATAGGCCTACACCTATTCACCCCTAGAGTAGAGTTGAAGCTCTCTACAAAATTGGATGTATTGGAGTCATTGCAAACATTTGGATCAAATGCATGCTTACTCCACTTAGACTTCTCTCCCAATTCTGCAAACCAAGTCATGACATCATCTCCTCCTGCTTTCTACAACTTCTCCATAGCTTTCCTAAATGTGAAAGCTGAAGAAGCATTGCATGCTCTCCAGAATAGAACAAACATCATAGGGTCTGGAAATAGCTTCTTGTAGTTTCTACTTAGATGCCTACAGCAGAACCTCCTGTCAGCTTTTGGCCATACTTGTTCTAGTGCAAGTTCAACTCCTGAAACAATGATTACAGCATGAGCATTTGTATGTTTGCATATCAAAAAGAAGAGAATGAAAATTTGAAAAAAGCAACAAACACTTGCCTTTTGCCTATCAGAAATAATTGTCCAATGCTCTCTTGATGAATCTTTTACAATGTTCAGCAAATGCCAAAAGAAGTAAGTCTATGACTGCTTGTCTTCTTGGCCAACTACAACATATGCTATGGGGAAGATCTCATTATTGCCATCTATTCCCACAGCAGAGAGCAATACCTCCCCATAGTTACCTTTGAGGTGGGCTCCATCTACACCAATTAAAGGTCTAACACCCCTTAAAAGACCTTTCCATTGTCCAGTGAATGATATAAAAAGGCTTGAAAATTGAAGTTGTTTAGGGATAGACTATGTTTCATTCCATGCACAAAAAGCCTTGGACTCTGGGTTTGTTTCTATACACATCTTAGCATACATTGGCAGTAGTCTATATGACTCATCATGCCCTCCAAACAACTGCTCAATCACATAGCTCTTTAACTTGTACAAGGTTGACTGCCTCATGTAAATGCCATATCTCTGAAAAAGGAGTTCATTGAGTGCTTTCCCAGGAATGTCTGGGTTAGCCCTGATGTCTTCCATGACTTTTTGAGATGCCCATTTCACATTGTAGATGGGGTTGTAAGTCTCTAAGCCCCTACAAGTGTGTATATTGGGCCATATTTTCTTGATTGCCCATGTTCTGCCATCTGCCAGACTGCTGGCATGCAATCTCCAATCACAGCATTCAGATTGGCAAACTGCACTATATCTCTTGTTGTTAGCAAACTCTACATTGATGGCAAACCTTTCTTGAACAGCAAAATCTTTCAGAGTGTCCTTGAAGTGAGCCTTGTCAGTAAAAATCATCCAAGGTCTGAGTGTTATTTTACCAAAGTCAGCATCCTCATACATCTCACCATTCTTTTACAATCTCTGAAAATAATCCTCATCATCTTCATCATAAAAAAAATCAAACCATTTTGATGGTTTCCAACTGTCCTTCACTTTTGGAATCCTAGTTACTTGTGCTAGCTCATCTGCTGGAATAGAACCCTTTGGTGCACCATCTCCATCAGAATCCTCATCTTCTTCAACAAGATTGAAACCAGGATTGGGTTGTGTCTCTACAGACTCAGAGCTGTCTACAACAAAAGTCATCTTTCTTCTAACTCTAGAACCACTTGTGCCTTGCATCTCACCCACATTCTCCTCAGCACTACTGCCCTCACTCATATTTACAGTAACCCTAGAAGCTCATCCTTGCAACTGACTCACTCTGTCACCAACACCTAGCATCCTTTTCTCTCTCACAGTTGATCCTTTCACTAACCCCCTTTCTTATAGTTGTTGATCTATGAACCATTTTCCTAAACACAGTTGTTTGTGAAGCATTTGTCAATGGGTCAGCAGCAGAAGCATTAGGTGTGTCAGGCACTACCAAAGGTGAAAATCTAGGACTCCTTCTAAGTGGTAAACCCTTGAAGACTGTGTTTGGAGACTTTGGAGATGGTGGTTGCATTGGGGATGATTTAGTTGTAGCTTTCTTCTTACCCTTTGTTGCACCCTTAACCTTCCTAGAATTCTCTATCTTCTCCATACTTTTCTCAAACTCTTTTCTACCTTTGGTATACTCAGCAGCAGCTTGATTTGTTTCATCTTGTGGTGACTCATAACCCTCAGTATACCTAGGTAGAGAGGACTCAGAAAGGGGAGGTTTAGTTTGGGAAGGGTCAGAAAGGGGAGGTTCAGTTTGAGAAGGGTCAGAAAGGGGAGCTTCAGTTTCAGGAACAAGTTGATCTGTTTCAATTTGAGGGGGTTGTTCATTTGAGGGTGCAGTATGAGAAGGTTGATCAATATGGGGTGGTTCAGATTGGGAAGGTGCAGCAAATGGTTGTGCAGATTTGGACTTGTTCCTTAGCCTATTGGTCATTCTATTCAAGGCACTTGGTTTCTTAGCAAAACCTACCCAAATGTGATAAATCTCACACTCACCTAGGGTGTGAATCATCTTAAAAAGATCAGCATCATCTAGTAAAGGGTGATTCTTTTCATTGAAACCATAACCAAATGATGGGTTGAGTATAGGAAACTCAGAGTCTACTGCAGCAGTGTCCTCAAAATCCATAACCAAATCAAGCAAATTACATCTATCTAAGTCAACAACAAGATCAACATGCTTATCAAAGTAATGAAACCTTAACACAACATCACCCATTCTGCAAAAGAAGGTAAACAGTATACACACTTACAACATGCATATAAATTCAAAATCATATCCAACAATCCACAACATGCAAATAAATTCCAAATCAGGTATCCAATTAACTATAACATGCACATAAATCCCAATTCAGGTATCCAACAATCAATCAAATAAGCAAATAAATTCCAATTCAAGTAACATACAATCAATGAAACAGGATCATGCCATTTCATCCAAATTAAATACATACTATACATAAATAATTGAACACACATAATCACGCACCTAATATACCTAAAAAAACCCTAAAATCGCACAAATATACAACATTTACATCATGAATTTAACCTAAAATTGCAAAGAAAAACAGAACATCACAACTGCACCAAATCATGCAAAAATGAACAGTAGTAGTGCTAAAGTACCTGAATTATGCAAGATTATCCTCTGATGGTTTTGTATACCAAAAAGATCAGCGAAATTCCCTTGCAAAACCCTTGGACTTCGTCGTGAAGTCAGCAGAGAGCAGAGGAGACAGAGATGAAATTTGAAAAAAGAGTTTGTTTTGTGTCAAATCGACATAAATGGAAGGGGAAGGGGTTTAATTATGGGTGATGGAGGAAAGGATTAAAAGTGGGCATTTTAGTCTTTTCACCTAATCTCAGCTTTTAACCTAGAATTATTAAGTTATTAACGAATGATTAACAGACTAATCAAGTCAGTTAACAAGTCATAAACTAGGGTGTACCACAAGGAAGTAAAAAAAAAAAATGTGGTGCCACTGGAAAAAGTCAAAACCCTAGTGGTACCAATGGGAATTTCCCAAAATTTTGAATCAAATGAATATCAAACACATTCAAACAAAGCTTTTTTAATCACTTAAACTCAAACACATTGAAACAAAGCTTTTGGAATCAAATAAAAGTGAAACACATTAAAACAAATCTTTTTGAAACAAAGGAAGTCAAACACATTAAAAATAAGCTTTTTAATTTAATTGAAATTCAAACATATTCAAACAAATCTTTTTAAATCGAATGAAAGTCAAATGCATTCAATGAAGCTAATTAAATAAATTACAGTCAAACACATTCAAAAAAATCTTTTTCAATTAAAGGAAAGTAAAAAACATTAAAAAAAAAAAGATTTTTAATTAAATGAAAGTCAAACACATTCAAACAAATCTTTTTAAATCGAATGAAAGTTAAATACATTCAAAAAAAGCCTTTTGAATCGAATGAAAGTCATATGCATTCAACGATGCTAATTGAATCAAATGAAAGTCAAACACATTTAAACTAAGCTTTCTGAATGAAATGAAAGTCAAACACATTCAAACAAAACTTTTTTAATCGAATGAAAGTCAAATGCATTCAACGAATCTAATGATTAAAACGAAAGTCAAACACATTCAAACAAATCTTTTTGAATCGTATAAAAGTCAAATACATTCAAACAAAGCTTTTTAACTCAAATGAAAGTAAAAACTTTGAAAAAAAGCTTTTTGAATAAAATGAAAGTCAAATGCATTAAATGAAATTAATTAATTAGGCAAAATTGGCCTCAACACTCTAAACTTTGGCTTGGGTGCACCCAGCACCCTGAACTAAGAAAAATAGCCAAAACACCCTAAAGTATTAGCATGGGTGCACTTAGCACCATACATAAAATTTTCTGGCCAAAAGTGGTCGGATTCTGGCGACTTTTTTTTTTAATAAAAAAATGTTTTTTTTTTTTTTATAAAAAATGTTTTTTTTAATTTTCTTCTTCTTATTATTATTATTATTTTATTATTATTATTATTATTATTATTATTATTATTATTATTATTATTATTATTATTATTATTATTATTATTATTATTATTATTATTATTATTATTATTAAGAAAATACCTTGATTTGCGTGTTGTTATTTTTTTGACAAATTCAGCTCGGATTTTGCAAAAAAAAAAACAGAAATACCTCGTTTTGGGTGTTGAGAAATATCTAAGTAGCTAAGACACGCAATTCGAGATATTTCTTGACATGTAAAATAGGGTATTTTCTTTGCAAATCTCGAGGTGAATTCGGTCCCAATAAGAGTAAAAATGACCCCGAAACCAATAAGCAAATTGAGATATTCCTCGACATGCAAAATGAGGTGTTTCCATTACTTTTTTGCGAATTTTGAGCTTAATTTGGACCCATTAAAAATATAAATGACCCCGGAAAACTTACCCAAACAATTTTCGTCACAAAAAATAACAATACGCAAATCGAGATATTCCTTGACACGCTAAACGAGGTATTTCCAATTTTTTTTGCGATTTCCGATCTTAATTTGGACTCATTAAGGGTAAATATGACCCTCAAACCTTACCTGAACAATTTTCATAAAAAAAAATAAATAACAACACGCAAATCCAGGTATTTTTGTAATAATAACAATAATAATAATAATAATAATAATAATAATAATAATTGTAATAATAAGAATAATAATAATAAGAAAATAAAAAAAAAAAAACATTTTTTATTAAAAAAAAAAAGTCGCCGGAATTCGGCCACTTTTGGCCGGAAATTTTCTTGTATGGTGCTAAGTGCACCCATGCTAATACTTCAGGGTGTTTAGACTATTTTTCTTAGTTCAGGGTGCTGAGTGCACCCAAGCCAAAGTTCAGAGTGTTGAGGCCAATTTTTTAAAATAAAACTTTTTGAATCGAGTGAAAGTCAAATGCATTCAACGAAGTTAATTGAATCAAATGAAAGTCCAACACATTCAAACAACTCTTTTTAAATCAAATGAAAATTAAACACATACAAAGAAAGCTTATTGAATCAAATAAAAGTTAAACAGTTCAAACAGTGCTTTTTGAATCAAATAAAAGTCAAACATATTCTAACAAAGGTATCCTATTGAATGAAAGTTAAACACATTCAAACAAAGCATATTGAATCAATTGAAGGTTAAACACCTTCAAACTAAAAATTTTGAATCGAATGAATATCAAACACATCCAAACAAAGATTTTTTAATCAACTTAAATTCAAACACATTAAAACAAAGCTTTTTCAATCAAATAAAAGTCAAATACATTAAAACAAATCTTTTTGATACAAATAAAATTCAAACACATTCAAAAAAAGCTTTTTAATTCAAATGAAATTCAAACACATTCAAACAAATCTTGTTGAATCGAATGAAAGTCAAATACATTCAACGAAGCTAATTAAATAAATTACAGTCAAACACATTCAAAAAAATCTTTTTAAATTAAAGGAAAGTAAAAAACTTTTTTAAAAAAAGCTTTTTGAATTAAGTGTAAGTCAAACACATTCAAACAAAGCTTTTTTAATAAAATAAAAGTTAAATGCATTCAAAAAAAGCCTTTTGAATAGAATGAATCTCATATGAATTCAACGATGCTAATTGAATCAAATGAAAGTCAAACACATTAAAACTAAGCTTTCTGAATGAAATGAAAGTCAAACACATTCAAACAAAGCTGTTTGAATCGAATGAAAGTCAAATGCATTCAACGAATCTAATTGAATAAAACAAAAGTCAAACACATTCAATCAAAGCTTTTTGAATCGTATGAAAATCAAATACATTCATACAAATCTTTTTAAATCAAATAAAAGTAAAAAACATTCAAACAAAGCTTTTTGAATAAAATGAAAGTCAAATGCATTCAACGAAGCTAATTAAATCAAATGAACGTCAAACACATTCGAACAAAGTTTTTTTATTCAAATGAAAGTCAAACTTTTTCAAATAAAGTTTTCTGAATCGAATGAAAGTCAAATGCATTCAACGAAGTTAATTGAATCAAATGAAAGTCCAACACATCAAACAACTCTTTTAAAAGGAAAATTAAACACATTCAATAGAAACTTACTGAAACAAATTATATTCATACACATTGAAACAATGCTTGTAAAATCAAATGAAAGTCAAACACATTGAAAAAAAAAAATTGAATCAAATGAAATTCAAACAAATTCAATTAAAGCTTTTTTAATGGAATGAAAGTCAAATGCATTCAACGAAGCTAATTAAATCAAATAAAAGTCAAACGCATTCAAATAAATCTTTTTAAACTAAAGAAAAGTCAAAAACATTCAAATAAAGCTTTTCGAATCAAATGAAAGTCAAACATATTCCAAAAAAAGCTTTTTTAATCGAATGAAAGTGAAATGCATTCAAGGAAGCGAATATAATCAAATGAAAGTTAAACACATTCAAACAAAGCTTTTTTAATCAAATGAATGTCAAACACATTCAAACAACACTTTTTCAATCAAATGAAAACGAAACACATTCAAAGAAAGCTTATTGAATAAAATGAAAGTCAAACACGTTCAAACAATGCTTTTTAAATCAAATGAAAATCAAACACATTAAAAAAAAGCATTCAGAATCAAATGAAATTAAAACACATTCAAATACAGGTTTTTGAATTGAATGAAAGTCAAATGAATTTAACGAAGCTAACTAAATCAAATGAAAGTCATACACATTCTAATAAGTTGTTTTAAATTAAAGGAAAGTCAAACACATTCAAATAAGGCTTTTCGAATGAAATGAAAGTAAAACACATTCAAGAAAAGCTTTTAGAATCGAATAAAAGTGAAATGCATTCAACGAAGCTAATATAATCAAATAAACGTTAAACACATTCAAACAATGCTTTTTTAATCAAATGAATGTTGAACACATTCAAACAAATCTTTTTGAGTCGAATATAAGTCAAATGCATTCAACGAAGCTAACTGAATCAAATGAATATGATACACATTTAAACAAAGCTTTTGGAATTAAAGGAAAGTCAATCACGTTCAAACAAAGCTTTTTGAATCCAATGAAGGTCAAACACATTCAAATAAAGCTTTTTGAATCGAATGACAGTTAAATGCGTTCAATGAAGTTAATTGAATCAATTGAAAGTCAAACACATTCAAACAAAGCTTTTTGAATTAAATGAGAGTTAAACACAATTAAAGAAAACTTTTTAAATTAAATGAAATCAAACACATTCAAATAAATCTTATTGAATCAAAGGAAAGTCAAACACATTGAAACAAAGCTAATTGAATCAAGTGAAAGTTAAACACGTTCAAACACTGCTTTTTGAATCAAATGAAAGTCAAACACATTCTAACAAAGGTATCCTATTGAATGAAAGTCAAACACATTCAAACAAAGCAAATTGAATCAAATGAAGGTTAAACACCTTTAACTAAAAATTTTGAATCGAATGAATATCAAACACATTCAAACAAAGCTTTTTTAATCAACTTAAACTCAAACACATTGAAACAAAGCTTTTGGAATCAAATGAAAGTGAAACACATTAAAACAAATCTTTTTGAAACAAAGGAAAGTAAAAAACATTAAAAATAAAAACTTTTTAAATTAAGTGAAAGTCAAACACATTCGAACAAAGGTTTTTAAATCGAATGAAAGTTAAATTCATTCAAAAAAAGCCTTTTGAATCGAATGAAAGTCATATGCATACAACGATGCTAACTGAATCAAATGAAAGTCAAACACATTCAAACAAAGCTTTGTGAATCGAATGAAAGTCAAATGCATTCAACGAATCTAATTGAATAAAGCGAAAGTCAAACTCATTTAAACAAAGCTTTTTGAATCGTATAAAAGTCAAATACATTCAAACAAAGCTTTTTGAATCAAATAAAAGTTAAAAACTTTAAAAAAGAGCTTTTTGAATAAAATGAAAGTCAAATGCATTCAACCAATTGAAGTTAATTAAATCAAATGAACGCCAAACACATTCGAACAAAGTTTATTGATTTAAATGAAAGTAAAACTTTAAAAATAAAGCTTTTCGAATCGAATGAAAGTCAATTGCATTCAACGAAGTTAATTGAATCAAATGAAAGTCCAACACATTCAAACAACTCTTTTTGAGTCAAATGAAAATTAAACACATATAAAGAAAGCTTATTGAATCAAATGAAAGTCAAACACATTCAAACAAAGATTTTTAAATCAAATGAAAGTCAAACACATTCAAATAAGCTTTTTGAATCAAATGAAATTCAAACACATTCAAATAAAGCTTTTTGAATCGAATGAAAGTCAAATGCATTCAACGAAGCTAATTAAATCAAACAAAAGTTAATAACATTTAAATAAAGCTTTTTTAATCAAATGAATGTCAAACACATTAAAAAATTTCTTTTTGAATCAAATGAAAAATAAACACATTCAAAGAAAGCTTATTAAATCAAATGAAAGTCAAACACATTCAAACAATGCTTTTTAAATCAAATGAAAATCAAACACATTCAAACATAGCTTTTTGAATCAAATGAAATTTAAACACATTTAAATTAAGCTTTTTGAATGAAAGTCAAATAAATTGAATGAAGCTAATTCAATCAAATGAAAGTCAAACAAATTCTAATAAATTGTTTTAAATTAAAGGAAAGTCAAACACATTCAAATAAAGCTTTTCGAAAGAAATTAAAGTAAAACACATTAAAAAAACTTTTTGAATCGATTAAAAGTGATATGCATTTAATGAAGCTAATATAATCACATGAAAGTCAAACACAGCCAAACAAAGCTTTTTTAATCAAATGAATGTTAAACACATTCAAACAAATCGTTTTGAATCGAATAAAAGTCAAATGCATTCAACGAAGCTAATTGTATCAAATGAATGCCAAACACATTCAAACAAAGCTTTTTGAATTAAATGAAAGTCAAACACATTTAAACAAAGCTTTTGGAATCAAATGAAGGTCAAACACATTCAAATAAAGCTTATTGAATTGACTGAAAGTCGAATGCATTCAACGAAGCTAATTGAATCAAATGAATATGATACACATTCAAACAAAGCATTTTGAATTAAATGAAAGTCAAACACATTCAAACAAAGCTTTTTGAATCAAATAAAGGTCAAACACATTCAAATAATGCTTTTTGAATCAAAAGAAAGTCAAATGCATTCAACGATGTTAATTGAATTAAATAAATGTCAAACACATTCAAACAAAGCTTTTTGAATTAAATGAAAGTTAAACACATTCAAAGCAAACTTTTTCAATCAAATGAAATCAAACACATTCAAATAAATCTTATTGAATCAAAGGAAAGTCAAACACATTGAAACAAGGCTATTGAATCAAATGAAAGATAAACACATTCAAACATTGCTTTTTGAATCAAATGAAAGTCAAACACATTCAAACAAAGTATCCAATTGAATGAATGTTAAACACATTCAAACAAAGCAAATTGAATCTAATGAAGGTTAAAGCTATTCAAACTAAAAGTTTTTAATCAAATGAATATCAAACACAATCAAACAAAGCTTTTTTAATCAACTTTAAGTCCAACACTTTGAAACAAAGCTTTTTGAATCAAATAAAAGATAAACACATTTTTAAAAAAATCTTTTTAAAAGAAATGAAAGTCAAACACATTCAAAAAAGCTTTTTAATTCAAATGAAATTCAAACACATTCAGACAAAGCTTTTTGAATCGAATGAAAGTCCAACACAATCAAACGACTCATTTTGAATCAAATAAAAATTAAATACATTCAAAGAAAGCTAATTGAATCAAATGAAAGTTAAAAACATTCAAACAATAATTTTTAAATCTAATGAAAGTCAAACACATTAAAAAAAAGCTTTTTGAATCAAATGATAGTCGAACACATTCAAATAAAGCTTTTTTTATAGAATGAAAGTCAAACACATTCAACGAAACTAACTAAATCAAATGAAAGTCAAACACATTCAAATAAATCATTTTAAATTAAAGGAAAGTCAAACACATTCGAATAAAGCTTTTCGAATGAAACGAAAGTATAACACATTAAAACAAAAGCTTTTTAAATCGAATGAAAGTGAAATGCATTCAACGAAGAAAATATAATCAAATGAAAGTCAAACACATTCAAACAAAGCTTTTTTTAATCAAATGAATGGCAAACACTTTCAAACAAATCGTTTTGAATCGAATAAAAGTCAAATGCATTCAACGAATCTAATTGAATCAAATGAATGTCAAACAAATTGAAACAAAGCTTTTTGAATTAAATGAAAGTCAAACACATTCAAACAAAGCTTTTTGAATCAAATGAATGTCAAACACATTCAAAAAAAGCTTTTTGAATCGAAAGAAAGTCGAATGCATTCAACGATGTTAATTAAATCAATTAAAAGTAAAACACATTAAAACAAAGCTTTTTGAATTAATTGAAAGTTAAACATGTTCAAAGAAAACTTTTTGAATCAAAAGAAAGTCAAACACATTCAAACAAAGTATCCAATTGAATAAAAGTCAAACACGTTCAAACAAAGCAAATTGAATCAAATGAAGGTTAAACACATTCAAACAAAAAATTTTGAATCGAGTGAATATCAAACACATTCAAACAAAGCTTTTGAAATGAACTTAAAGTCAAACACATTGAGACAAAGCCTTCAAAATAAAAGGAAAGTCAAACACATTAAAACAAATCTTTTTGAAACAAATGAGAGTCAAAACATTCAAAAAAAGCTTTTTAATTCAAATGAAATTCAAACACATTCAGAAAAAGCATTTTGAATCGAATGAAATTAAAGTCAAATGAATTCAACGAAGCTAATTAAATCAAAATAAAGTCAAACACATTCAAATAAATCTTTTTAAAATAAAGGAAAGTAAACATTCAAATAAAGCTTTTCGAATCAAATGAAAGTAAAACACTTTCAAACAAAGCTTTTTGAATTAAATGAAAGTTAAACACATTCAAAGAAAACTTTTTGAATCAAATGAAATCAAACACATTCAAATAAATCTTATTGAATTAAAGGAAAGTCAAACATATTGAAACAAAGCTAATTGAATCAAACGAAAGTTAAACATGTTCAAACAGTGCTTTTTGAATCAAATGAAAGTCAAACACATTTTAACAAAGGTATCCTATTGAATGAAAGTCAAACACATTCAAACAAAGCAAATTGAATCAAATGAAGGTTAAACACCTTTAACTAAAAATTTTGAATCGAATGAATATCAAACACATTCAAACAAAGATTTTTTTAATCAACTTAAACTCAAACACATTGAAACAAAGCTTTTGGAATCAAATGAAAGGGAAACACATTAAAACAAATCTTTTTGAAAGAAAGGAAGTTAAACACATTAAAAATAAGCTTTTTAATTTAATTGAAATTCAAACATATTCAAACAAATCTTTTTGAATCGAATGAAAGTCAAATGCATTCAATGAAGCTAATTAAATAAAATACAGTCAAACACATTCAAAAAAATCTTTTTAAATTAAAGGAAAGTAAAAAACATTAAAAAAAAAAGTTTTTTGAATTAAGTGAAAGTCAAACACATTCAAACAAAGCTTTTTAAATCGAATGAAAGTTAAATACATTCAAAAAAAGCCTTTTGAATCGAATGAAAGTCATATGCATTCAAACAAGTCTTTTTAAATCGAATGAAAGTTAAATACATTCAAAAAAAGCCTTTTGAATCGAATGAAAGTCATATGCATTCCACGATGCTAATTGAATCAAATGAAAGTCAAACACATTCGAACTAAGCTTTCTAAATGAAATGAAAGTCAAACACATTCAAACAAAACTTTTTTAATCGAATGAAAGTCAAATGCATTCAACGAACCTAATGATTAAAACAAAAGTCAAACACTTTCAAACAAAGCTTTTGAATCGTATAAAAGTCAAATACATTCAAAGAAAGCTTTTTAAATCAAATGAAAGTAAAAAACTTTGTAAAAAAGCTTTTTGAATAAAATTAAAGTCAAATGCATTCAACGAAATTAATTAATTAGGCAAAATTAGCCTCAACACTCTGAACTTTGGATTGGGTGCACTCAGCACCCTGAACAAAAAAAAAATAGCCAAAACACCCTAAAGTATTAGCATGGGTGCACTTAGCACCATACATGAAATTTTCCGGCCAAAAGTGGCCGGATTCTGAAGACTTTTTTTTGTAATAAAAAAATGTTTTTTTTTTTATGAAAAATGTTTTTTTTAATTTTCTTCTTCTTCTTCTTCTTCTTCTTATTATTATTATTATTATTATTATTATTATTATTATTATTATTATTATTATTATTATTTCTATTATTATTATTATTATTATTATTATTTTATTATTATTATTATTATTATAATTATTATTATTATTACGAAAATACCTCGATTTGCGTGTTGTTATTTTTTGACAAATTTAGCTCGGATTTTGCAAATTAAAAAGCAGAAATACCTCGTTTTGGGTGTCGAGAAATATCTAAGTAGCTAAGACACGCAACTCGAGATATTTCTTAACACGTAATACAGGGTATTTTCTTTGCAAATCTCGAGCTGAATTCGGACCCAATAAGAGTAAAAATGACCCCGAAACCAATAAGCAAATTGAGATATTCCTCGACACGCAAAATGAGGTGTTTCCATTACTTTTTTGCGAATTTCGAGCTTAATTTGGATCCATTAAGGATAAAAATGACCCCAGAAACCTAACACAAACAATTTCCGTCACAAAAAATAACAATACGCAAATCGAGATATTCCTCGACACGCTCAAACCTTACGTGAATAATTTTCATAAAAAAAATAAATAACAACACGCAAATCGAGGTATTTTTGTAATAATAACAATAATAATAATAATAATAATAACAAGAAAATAAAAAAAAAACATTTTTTTTTTAAAAAAAAAAGTCGTCGGAATTCGGCCACTTTTGGCCGGAAATTTTCTTGTATGGTGCTAAGTGCACCCATGCTAATACTTCAGGGTGTTTAGACTATTTTTCTTAGTTCAGGGTGCTGAGTGCACCCAAGACAAAGTTCAGAGTGTTGAGGCCAATTTTTTAAAGTAAAACTTTTTTAATCGAATGAAAGTCAAATGCATTCAACGAAGTTAATTGAATCAAATGAAAGTCTAAAACATTCAAACAACTCTTTTTAAATCAAATGAAAATTAAACACATACAAAGATAGCTTATTGAATCAAATGAAAGTTAAACACGTTCAAACAATGTTTTTTGAATCAAATGAAAGTCAAACACATTCTAACAAAGGTATCCTATTGAATGAAAGTTAAACACATTGAAACAAAGAAAATTGAATCAATTGAAGGTTAAACACCTTCAAACTAAAAATTTTGAATCGAATGAATATCAAACACATTCAAACAAAGATTTTTTAATCAACTTAAATTCAAACACATTGAAATAAAGCTTTTTGAACCAAAAGAAAGTCAAATACATTAAAACAAATCTTTTTGAAACAAATAAAATTCAAACACATTCAAAAAAAGCTTTTTGATTCAAATGAAATTCAAACACATTCAAACAAATCTTTTTGAATCGAATGAAAGTCAAATACATTCAACGAAGCTAATTAAATAAATTACAGTCAAACACATTCAAAAAAATCTTTTTAAATTAAAAGAAAGTAAAAAACTTTTTTAAAAAAAGCTTTTTGAATTAAGTGTAAGTCAAACACATTCAAACAAAACTTTTTTAATGAAATTAAAGTTAAATGCATTCAAAAAAAGCCTTTTGAATAGAATGAATCTCATATGCATTCAACGATGCTAATTGAATCAAATGAAAGTCAAACACATTAAAACTAAGCTTTCTGAATGAAATGGAAGTCAAACACATTCAAACAAAGCTTTTTGAATCGAACGAAAGTCAAATGCATCCAACGAATCTAATTGAATAAAACAAAAGTTAAACACATTCAATCAAAGCTTTTTGAATCGTATGAAAATCAAATTCATTCATACAAATCTTTTTGAATCAAATAAAAGTAAAAAACTTTCAAACAAAGCTTTTTGAATAAAATGAAAGTCAAATACATTCAACGAAGCTAATTAAATCAAATGAACGTCAAACACATTCAAACAAAGTTTTTTGATTCAAATGAAAGTTAAACTTTTTCAAATAAAGCTTTTTGAATCAAATGAAAGTCAAATGAATTCAACGAACTTAATTGAATCAAATGAAAGTCCAACACATCAAACAACTCTTTTAAAAATGAAAATTAAACACATTCAATGGAAACTTATTGAATCAAATGATATTCATACACATTCAAACAATGCTTTTAAAATCAAATAAAAGTCAAACACATTCAAAAAAGCTTTTTAAATCAAATGAAATTCAAACAAATTCAATTAAAGTTTTTAAATTAAATGAAAGTGAAATGCATTCAACAAAGCTAATTACATCAAATAAAATTCAAACCCATTCAAATAAATATGTTTAAACTAAAGAAAAGTCAAACACATTCAAGTAAAGCTTTTCGAATCAAATGAAAATAAAACATATTATAAAAAAGCTTTTTGAATCGAATGAAAGTAAAATGCATTCAAGGAAGCGAATATAATCAAGTGAAAGTTAAACACATTCAACCAAAGCTTATTTTAATCAAATGAATGTCAAACACATTCAAACAACACTTTTTGAATCAAATGAAAACGAAACACATTCAAAGAAAGCTTATTGAATAAAATGAAAGTCAAACACGTTCAAATAATCCTTTTTAAATCAAATGAAAATTAAACACATTCAAAGAAAGCATTTCAAATCAAATGAAATTAAAACACACTCAAATAAATCTTTTTGAATTGAATGAAAGTCAAATGAATTCAACGAAGCTAACTAAATCAAATGAAAGTCATACACATTTAAGAAAAGCTTTTAGAATCGAATTAAAGTGAAATGCATTCAACGAAGCTAATATAATCAAATGAAAGTTAAACACATTGAAACAAAGCTTTTTTAATTAAATGAATGTTGAACACATTTAAACAAATCGTTTTGAATCGAATAAAAGTCAAATGCATTCAACGAAGCTAACTGAATCAAATGAATATGATACACATTTAAACAAAGCTTTTTGAATTAAAGGAAAGTCAAACACGTTCAAACAAAGCTTTTTGAATCCAATGAAGGTCAAACACATTCAAATAAAGCTTTTTGAATCGAATGACAGTTGAATGCGTTCCACAAAGTTAATTGAATCAATTTAAAGTCAAACACATTCAAACAAAGCTTTTTGAATTAAATGAGAGTTAAACACATTCAAAGAAAACTTTTTGAATCAAAGGAAAGTCAAGCACATTGAAACAAAGCTAATTGAATCTAGTGAAAGTTAAACACGTTCAAACAGTGTTTTTTGAATCAAATGAAAGTCAAACACATTCTAACAAAGGTATTCTATTGAATGAAAGTCAAACACATTCAAACAAAGCAAATTGAATCAAATGAAGGTTAAACACCTTTAACTAAAAATTTTGAATCGAAAGAATATCAAACACATTCAAACAAAGCTTTTTTAATCAACTTAAACTCAAAACACATTGAAACAAAGCTTTTGGAATCAAAAGAAAGTGAAACACATTAAAACAAATCTTTTTGAAACAAAGGAAGTCAAACACATTAAAAATAAGCTTTTTAATTTAATTGAAATTCAAATAGATTCAAACAAATCTTTTTGAATCGAATGAAAGTCAAATGCATTCAATGAAGCTAATTAAATAAATTACAATCAAACACATTCAAAAAAATCTTTTTAAATTAAAGGAAAGTAAAAACATTAAAAATAAAAACTTTTTAAATTAAGTAAAAGCCAAACACATTCGAACAAAGCCTTTTAAATCGAATGAAAGTTAAATACATTCAAAACAAGCCTTTTGAATCGAATGAAAGTCATATGCATTTAACGATGCTAATTGAATCAAATAAAAGTCAAACACATTCAAACTAAGCTTTCTGAATGAAATCAAAGTCAAACACATTCAAGCAAATCTTTTTGAATCGAATGAAAGTCAAATGCATTCAACGAATCTAATTGAATAAAGCAAAAGTCAAACACATTTAAACAAAGCTTTTTGAATCGTATAAAAGTCAAATAGATTTAAACAAAGCTTTTTGAATCAAATGAAAGTATAAAACTTTCAAAAAGAGCTTTTTAAATAAAAGGAAAGTCAAATGCATTCAACGAATTGAAGTTAATTAAATCAAATGAACGCCAAACAAATTCGAACAAAGTTTATTGATTTAAATGAAAGTCAAACATTAAAAATAAGCTTTTTAAATCGAATGAAAGTCAAATGCATTCAACGATTTTAATTGAATCAAATGAAAGTCCAACACATTGAAACAACTCTTTTTGAATCAAATGAAAATTAAACACATATAAAGAAAGCTTATTGAATCAAATGAAAGTCAAACACATTCAAACAATGCTTTTTAAATCAAATGAAAGTCAAACACATTCAAATAAGCTTTTTGAATCAAATGAAATTCAAACACATTCAAATAAAGCTTTTTGAATCGAATGAAAGTCAAATGCATTCAACGAAACTAATTTAATCAAACAAAAGTTAAACACATTTAAACAAAGCTTTTTTAATCAAATGAATGTCAAACACATTCAAAAATCTCTTTTTGAATCAAATGAAAAATAAACACATTCAAAGAAAGCTTATTGAATCAAAGGAAAGTCAAACACATTCAAACAATGCTTTTTAAATCAAATTAAAATCAAACACATTCAAAAAAAGCTTTTTAAATCAAATGAAATTTAAACACATTTAAATTAAGCTTTTTGAATCGAATGAAAGTCAAATAAATTCAATGAAGCTAATTCAATGAAATGAAAGTCAAACACATTTTAATAAATTGTTTTAAATTAAAGGAAAGTCAAACACATTCAAATAAAGCTTTTCGAAAGAAATTAAAGTAAAACACATTAAAAAAAACTTTTTGAATCGATTAAAAGTGATATGCATTCAATGAAGCTAATATAATCAAATGAAAGTCAAACACATCCAAACAAAGCTTTTTTAATAAAATGAATGTTAAACACAATCAAACAAATCGTTTTGAATCGAATAAAAGTCAAATGCATTCAACGAAGCTAATTGAATCAAATGAATGCCAAACACATTCAAACAAAGCTTTTTGAATTAAATGAAAGTCAAACACATTTAAACAAAGCTTTTAGAATCAAATGAAGGTCAAACACATTCAAATAAAGCTTATTGAATTGACTGAAAGTCGAATGCATTCAACGAAGCTAATGGATTCAAATGAATATGATACACATTCAAACAAAGCATTTTAAATTAAATGAAAGTTAAACACATTCAAACAAAGCTTTTTGAATCAAATGAAGGTCAAACACATTCAAATAAAGCTTTTTGAATCAAAAGAAAGTCAAATGCATTCAACGATGTTTATTGAATCAATTAAATGTCAAACACATTCAAACAAAGCTTTTTGAATTAAATGAAAGTTAAACACATTCAAAGAAAACTTTTTCAATCAAATGAAATCAAACACATTTAAATAAATCTTATTGAATAAAAGGAAAGTCAAACACATTGAAACAAGGCTATTGAATCAAATGAACGATAAACACATTCAAACATTGCTTTTTGAATCAAATGAAAGTCAAACACATTCAAACAAAGTATCCAATTGAATGAAAGTTAAACACATTCAAACAAAGAAAATTGAATCTAATGAAGGTTAAACCTATTCAAACTAAAAGTTTTTAATCGAATGAATATTAAACACTATCAAACAAAGCTTTTTTAATCAACTTAAAGTCAAACACTCTGAAACAAAGCTTTTTGAATCAAATGAAAGTCAAACACATTAAAAAAAATCTTTTTGAAAGAAATGAAAGTCTAACACATTCAAAAAAAGCTTTTTAATTTAAATGAAATTCAAACACATTCTGACAAAGCTTTTTGAATCGAATGAAAGTCCAACACAATTAAACAACTCTTTTTGAATCAAATAAAAATTAAACACATTCAAAGAAAGCTAATTGAATCAAATGAAAGTAAAAAACATTCGAACAATGATTTTTAAATCTAATGAAAGTCAAACACATTAAAAAAAAGATTTTTGAATCAAATGAAAGTCGAACAAATTTAAATAAAGTTTTTTTTATAGAATGAAAGTCAAACGCATTCAACGAAGCTAACTAAATCAAATGAAAGTCAAACACATTCAAATAAATCATTTTAAATTAAAGGAAAGTCAAACACATTCAAATAAAGCTTTTCAAATGAAATGAAAGTAAAACACATTAAAACAAAAGCTTTTTAAATCGAATGAAATTGAAATGCATTCAACGAAGCAAATATAATCAAATGAAAGTCAAACACATTCAAACAAAGCTTTTTTTAATCAAATGAATGTCAAACACTTTCAAACAAATCGTTTTGAATCGAATAAAAGTCAAATGCATTCAACGAATCTAATTGAATCAGATGAATGTCAAACAAATTCAAACAAAGCTTTTTGAATTAAATGAAAGTCAAACACATTCAACCAAAGCTTTTTGAATCAAATGAAGGTCAAACACATTCAAATAAAGCTTTTTGAATCGAATGAAAGTCGAATGCATTCAACGATTTTAATTGAATCAATTAAAAGTCAAACACATTCAAACAAAGCTTTTTGAATCAAATGAAAGTTAAAAACGTTCAAAGAAAACTTTTTGAATCAAATGAAATCAAACACATTCAAATAAATCTTATTGAATCAAAGGAAAGTCAAACTTATAGAAACAAGGCTAATTGAATCAAATGAAATATAAACACATTCAAACATTGCTTTTTGAATTAAATGAAAGTCAAACACATTCAAACAAAGTATTCAATTGAATAAAAGTCAAACACATTTTAAGAAAGAAAATTGAATCAAATGAAGGTTAAACACATTCAAACAAAAAATTTTGAATCGAATGAATATCAAACACATTCAAACAAAGCTTTTTTAATGAACTTAAAGTCAAACACATTGAGACAAAGCCTTTAAAATCAAATGAAAGTCAAACACATTAAAACAAATCTTTTTGAAACAAATGAAAGTCAAAACATTCAAAAAAAGCTTTTTAATTCAAATGAAATTCAAACACATTCAGAAAAAGCTTTTTGAATCGAATGAAAGTCAAATGCATTAAACAAAGCTAATTAGATAAATTAAAGTCAAACACATTTAAAAAAATCCTTTTAAATTAAAGGAAGGTAAAAAAACATTGAAAAAAAGCTTTTTGAATCAAGTGAAAGTCAAACACATTCAAATAACGGTTTTTAAATCGAATGAAAGTCAAATGCATTAAAAAAAAGCCTTTTGAATCGAAAGAAAGTAATATGCATTGAATAATGCTAAATGAATCAAATAAAAGTCAAACACATGCAAACTAAGCTTTCTGAATGAAATAAAAGTCAAACACATTCAAACAAAGATTTTTGAATCGAATGAAAGTTAAATGCATTCAACGAATCTAATTAAATAATACGAAAGTCAATCACATTCAAACAAAGCTTTTTAAATCGTATGAAAGTCAAATCCATTCAAACAAAGCTTTTTGAATCAAATGAAGGTCACAAACTTTCAAACAAAGCTTTTTTAATAAAATGAAAGTCAAATGCATTTAACGAAGCTAATTAAATCAAATGAACGTCAAACACATTCAAACAAAGTTTTTTGATTCAAATGAATGTCAAACTCATTCAAATAAAGCTTTTTGAATAGAATGAAAGTCAAATGCATTTAACGAAGTTAATTGAATCAAATAAAAGCCTAACACATTTAAACAACTCTTTTTGAATCATACAGAAATTAAACACATTCAAAGAAAGCTTATTGAATCAAATAAAAGTCAAACACATTCAAAAAACACTTTTTAAATCAAATGAAATTCAAACATATTTAGAAAAAGCTTTTGGAATCAAATGAAATTCAAATACATTCAAATAAAGCTTTTTTAATCGAATGAAAGTCAAATGCATTCAACAAAGCTAATTAAATCAAATGAAAGTCAAACACATTCGAATAAATCTTTTTAAATTAGAGTAAAGTCAAACACATTCAAAAAAAGCTTTTCGAATCAAATGAAAGTAAAACACATGCAAAAAAAGCTTTTTGAATCGAATGAAAGTAAAACACATTCAAACAAAGCATTTTTAATCAAATGAATGTAAAACACATTCAAACAAATCGTTTTTAATCAAATAAATGTAAAACACATTCAAACAAATCATTTTGAATCGAATGAAAGTTAAATGCATTCAACGAAGCTAATTGAATAAAATTAATGTCAAACATATTCAATAAAATCTTGTAAATCAAAGGAAAGTAAAAAAAATTCAAAAAAATCATTTTGAATCAAGTGAAAGTCAAACACACTCAAACAAAGATTTTTTAATCATGAAGAATTTCATAACCTAAAAGCTTTTTGAATCATGAAGAGTTTCATAACCTAAAAGCTTTTTGAATCAAGAGGCGTTGACTTTCTGTTGACTTTCTCTCTAGGCGATTTCCATGGCGATTTGAGCTTGCTAGGTCGGGTTCTTCATCTAGCTTCTTCTTCATCATGCCTCTCAAGAAGAAATCATCAACACCACTCCCACAAAACACTACTCATGCTCCTCTTGATAAGGTTTTAGACAATCTGCGAAAATCTGGGCTCTCTTCCTCTTAACCGATTGCTGAAGAAGATGAAATGGTCACCCCCCCTCCTCATTTGGTGCATCCATCTGGTGGTATGATATCCAGAGGTGATCTGAGGACTCTAGAAAAATTAATCAGGGGTTCGATTGCTCAATCTCAAGCTCAATCCAATGGAACAGTAACTAGGGTTGTTGCGGTTACTGTTCCATTGATTTCTGGGCAGAATCAGAGTTCAATAGTGCCAAATGTTGTTAATCCAGAGGCTTCTAAGGCTACTAATGCTTCAAATCAAGTTCCTGAAGTTCCTGCTGATGAGTGAAAGAATCTATTCAAAGGAAAGCTGAATGCTAAAGAGGCTACTCTGTCTTTTATTGCTTCTAAAATGTGGGATGGGAAAGCTGTTGCTAAGCTTAGCTCTACTGATATTCTGGAAGGAAATAAGAAATGGGGTAATGCTCTTATCTTTTATGTTGTAGGTTACTCTCCAACTATTTCTGTTGTGCATAAATTCATTGCTGATAATTGGAGTAATTTAGCTAAACCATAAATTTTCTAGCATGATGAGGGCTATTTTATAATCAATCTGAAATCTGAGGAAGATAAGAATGATATTTTATGCTCTGGACCTCATATGTTCTATGGTAAACCTGCAATTGTTAAGGCATGGTCTGATAAATTTGATTTTCATGCTGAAATTCTTAGAACCATTCCTCTATGGGTTAAACTACCAAATCTACAATTAAACTGCTGGGGATCTGATACATTGAGTAGAATTGGTAGCTTACTTTGTGTTCCTGTTTGTGCTGATGAGTGTACATCAAGGCAACTTAGAGTGTCTTTTGCTAGGCTTTTGATTGAGATTGATGTCACCAAACCCTTTCCTACATCTGTATGGGTGGAAAGCCCTGCTGTTGAGATGATTGAGATAAAGGTTCAATATGAGTGGACTCTCCCTTTCTGTAAGAAGTGTGATAAGTTTGGGCATGATTGTTCCAAGCCTAAGGATGTTAAGAAGAAACAAACAGAAGAGATAAAATCCACTAATACTCAGAATCAGGTGAAAAAAGTTTGGGTTCCTAAGAAGCCTGGTCAGGTGCCTGCTGAAACTGTAAAGCCAATTGATCCTGTGAAAGAGATCACTCCACCTTCTTAGGTTCAAAACCCTAATGAGTGGAAAATTCCAGACAAGAAATCCAAGAAAAAGGCAAATAGGAAGATTAAGTTTCATGTGCCCAGCTCTAATACTTATCAGCCTTTGTCTTTAGATTCTGATGGTGTTGAAATTGTTGATGAGACTAATGAACCTAATAGGGGTGATGGGAATCCCCCTCTGGGGTCATGATAGTCCTTTCATGGAACATTAGGGGTCTCAATGACCCTGGGAAAGTGGCTGCTGTTAAAAAGCTACTTTCTGAGCAAAAGTGTGATGTGATTTGTCTCATAGAAACTAAAGTACAACAGACGAATTTTACCAAGATTCAAAGAAAATTTGGGTGTGCATGGTCTTGGTTTGCCAATTATGCTAACTCTCCAAAAGGTAGAATTTGGATAGGTTGGAAATCTGATCTTCTCAATCTAACTATTCTTTCCTCTCAAGAACAGTTAGTGCATTGCTTACTCACTACAAAGGATCTGCAAACTCAGATTTTCATTACTTTTGTGTATGGTTTACGTACTGTTAAGGATAGGTTATCTTTGTGGACTGGCATTAAACAGTTAACTGGTATATCTGGAGCTTAGTTGTGTGTTGGTGACTTTAACTCTATTCTATCATGTAATGATAGAATCAATGGGGCTGTGGTTACTGATTATGAAACAAGAGACTTTCAGAATCTTGTTGATGATTTGGCTTTGACTGAAATAAAGAGTAAGGGTTCATTCTTCTCTTGGTGTAACAAAGCTCATAATGGTCCTAGGACTTACTCTAGGATTGATAGAGGTCTTGTAAACCAAGATTGGGTTGAGGTGTATGGGCATGTGCAAGCTATTTATTTGCCCCCCTCTCTTTCTGATCACAATCCAGTTCTTGTTGATATTTTTCATTCTGAACTGGGCAAAGGGAGACCTTTTAGATTTCTTAATTGCTTGGCTGATCATGAAGATTTTTTGTCTGTAGTGGACTCTGCTTGGCAATGTTCTGCTACTGGTAGTGCAACACATAAAGTGTGGTATAAGCTCAAGCAAGTTAAGGCTGCTCTTAAAACCATGAATATAGAGAAATTTGGCAAATTTAGTGAAAGACTTGAAGCTGCTCAAAGTACCCTCAATGATATTCAGCAGCAGATTATCAATGATGTTGATAATGCTGTCCTGCACACTCAAGAGCAGGAAGCTATTCAGAAAGTCAAATACAGGATTAATGTTCAAGAGAGTATCTATAGACAAAAATCCAGAGTTGATTGGCTTCAACTTGGTGACAGTAATAACAAGTATTTCTTTGCTATCATGAAATAAAGACAAAGCAGGAATAGAATTGACACTATATTTGCTAGTGATGGTACATTATTGGAAACCCCTGAAGCTATTGAAGATGAAATTACTGGATTCTATAAGTCTCTTCTTGGTTCTTGTGCTATTTCTCTGCCTGGGATTGATCTTAATACTGTGAGAAGAGGTGCTCAGCTGTCTAGGGATTCTCAGCAGTCTCTTATAGCTCCTATTTCTGTTGAGGAGATTGATTTAGCTTTGAAAGACTTTGATAGCTCCAAAGCCCCTGGGATAGATGGTTTTAATTCTCACTTTTTCAAGAAGTCTTGGGATGTGGTGAAAAATGTTGTCTATGCTGGTGTTTTAGAGTTTTTCAATACTGGTTTTATGTTGCAGCAATGGAATTGTACTACTATAACCTTAGTTCCTAAGGTTCAAAATCCTTCCTTTGCTAAAGATTTCAGACCAATTGCTTGTTGTTCTGTCTTATATAAGATCATTTCTAAAATTCTTACTGCGAGGTTGGCAAAAGTCATTTCTGAGGTGATTGATGGCTCCTAAGCTGGTTTTATCCCTGGGAAACACATTGGTGACAACATTCTATTAGTAACTGAGCTTATTAAAGGTTATGGGCATAAGTTTCTTTCTCCTAGATGTATGTTGAAGATTGACTTGAAAAAGGATTATGATTCTGTTGAGTGGAGTTTACTGAAGACTGTTATGTCTGAGATTGGTTTTCCTAACTAATTTATTGCCTGGATTATGGCTTGCTTATCTTCTGTCTCCTTCTCTATATTGATTAATAGTATTCCTTCTAAGCCCTTTCCTGCAAAAAAGGGTCAGATCCAATGTCTCCTTTCTTGTTTGCCATTAGAATGGAATATCTCTTTAGATGTCTCTCTGAGTTACAGTTAAATCCTAATTTCAACTATCACCCTAGATGTGAGAAAATGTACTTAACACATCTTATGTTTGCTGATTATTTGCTTCTCTTTTCTAGGGCTGATGCCCAGTCTGTCTCCTTGCTTTTCCAAGCTTTCTCTAAATTTTCTAGAGCTTCTGGACTCTCTGCAAACTTGGATAAAAGTGAGGTGTACTTTGGTGGTCTTGAAGCTGCTGGTCAAAATGAGCTGAGAAATCTTATTGGGGTTGATCCTGGTACTATTCCATTTAGGTATCTTGGGGTTCCCCTTTCTTCTAACAAGTTGACCATTGCTCAATGTAAACCCCTTGTGGATAAAGTGACTTCCAGGATCAATAGTTGGTCTGCTAATTATCTTTCTTATGCTGGTAGACTCCAGTTAGTGAAGAGTGTTCTGTTTGGAATACAAACATACTTGGCTCAAATCTTTATCCTTCCTCAAAAGATCCTAAGAGAAATTGAGTCAAGATTTAGAGCTTTCTTATAGACTGGGAAAGCCAACCCATTTAAGAAATCCCTTGTTTCTTGGTCTCAAGTTTGTCTTCCCAAAGTTAGTGTTGGTTGGAACCTTCTTTCTCTTCCTGAGTGTAATTGTGTTGCTTTTTCTAAGAAGCTTTGGGATCTTGCTCATAAAGCTGACAACTTATGGGTGAAATGGGTTCATATCTACTATTTCAAAGGCAACTCTTGGTGGGACAAGCCAGCCCCTAGGAGATATTCTTGGGTGCTTAGTAGAATCTTGAAGTGCAGAACTGTAATTGATAATATTGGTGGTTGGGATGCTGTGAAGCATGGTGGTAGAATCAAGATTAAAAAAAACTATCTGAAGATCATGACTTAAGCTCCCAAAGTTCCATGGAGAAGGCTGTTTTGTAACAATGCTGCTACCCCTAAAAGCTTGTTCATTCTATGGCTTGCTGTTAGGAATAGATTGCTTACAAAAGATAGATAAAGCTAAAATTAGACTTCTGGGAATGTGTTTTGCTGAAGTTGTTTATCATATTTGGCTGCAGAGAAACTCTTTGATCTTTACAGGAAGCTGCAAATCTAGTGAAGTTGTGCTCAGGGATGTTCTGTTTGCGGTTGCCTGTAGATGCCCTGTTCCTGACAGAAATTTGCTGATTTTGTAACCTTGTGCTTTTTGACAATTGTGGGGTTTTTTGGTGCTCAGTTTGGTGTTACCAGTCTGAGTACAGTTTGTCTCTTTTGTCAATTCTGGTGTAATGCCTCTTTTGTCTAGCCCTGTTGTTTTCTGCAGCTGAGTCTAGGTGGAGGTTCTTTGTCTGCTGCAATTTGCAGCTTGGTTTTTGTATAGATTTTGCAAGCTCTTTACTTGCTTTTTCTGTGTCTTTTGTGTCTGGCTCTGGCTCTCAGAACCCTTCCTAGAAGGTGGCTGGAAGCTTGAGTCTAGATTGTTCTTGTCTCTTTTTCTAGAACCCTTCCTAGAAGGTGGCTAGAGAATGAGCTTGAATTGTTTGGTGGGTGTTTGGCCTGTTTTTAGGTCTTGTGGTGTTTGTTTTTTGTTATAACTTAGCTTCTGTAAGTTGTAACTTCTCCTTTTGGTAATAAAATACGTTATTTACCAAAAAAAAAAAAAAAAAGATTTTTGAATCGAATGAAAGTCAAATGCATACAAAAAAAGCTTTTTGAATCGAATGAAAGTCATAAGCATTAAACGATGCTAATTGAATCAAATCAAAGTCAAACACATTCAAACTACGCTTTCTTAATGAAATAAAAGTCAAACACATTCCAATAAAGCCTTTTGAATCGAATGAAAGTCAAATGCATTTAACGAATCTAATTGAATAAAACGAAAGTCAAACACATTTAAACAAAACTTTTTGAATCATATGAAAGTCGAATACATTCAAATAAAGCTTTTTGAATCAAATGAAAGTAAAAAACTTTCAAACAAAGCTTTTTAAATAAAGTGAAAGTCAAATGCATTTAACGAAGCTAATTAAATCAAATGAACGTCAAACGCATTCAAACAAAGTTTATTTATTCAAATGAAAGTCAAACTCATTCAAATAAAGCTTTTTGAATCAAATGAAAGTCAAATGCTTTCAACGAAGTTAATTGAATCAAATGAAAGTCAAACACATTCAAACAACTCTTTTTTAATCAAACGAAAATTAAACACATTCAAAGAAACCTTATTGAGTCAAATGAAAGTCAAATACATTCAAACAATGCTTTTTAAATTAAATGAAAGTCAAACACATTCAAAAAAGCTTTTTCAATCAAATGAAATTCAAACACATTCAAATAAAGCTTTTTGAATCGAATGAAAGTCATATGCATTCAACGAAGCTAATTAAATCAAATAAAAGTCAAACACATTCAAATAAATCTTTTTTAAATTAAAGGAAAGTCAAACAGATTCAAATAAGGTTTTCGAATGAAATGAAAGTAAAAGACATTCAAAAAAAGCTTTTTGAATCAAATGTAAGTGAAATGCATTCAACTAAGCTAATATAATCAAATGAAAGTCGAACACATTAAAACAAAGCTTTTTTTAATCAAATGAATGTCAAACACATTCAAATAAATCGTTTTGAATCGAAAAAAAGTCAAATGCATTCAACTAAGCTTATTGAATCAAATGAATGTTAAACATATCCAAACAAATCTTTTTGAATTAAAAGAAAGTCAAACACAACCAAACAAAGCCTTGTGAATAAAAGGAAGGTCAAACACATTCAAATTAAGCTTTTTGAATCGAATGAAAGTCGAATGCATTCAACGAAGTTAATTGAATCAATTGAAAGTCAAACACATTCAAACAAAGCTATTTACACTAATTGAAAGTTAAACAAATTCAAAGAAAACTTTTTGAATCAAATGAAATCTAACACATTCAGATGAATCTTATTGAATCAAAGGAAAGTCAAACACGTTGAAACAGGGCTAATTGAATCAAATGAAAGTTAAACACATTCAAACAATGCTTTTTGAATCAAATGAAAGTCAAACCCATTTAAACAAAGGAATTCAATTGAATGAAAATCAAACACATTCAAACAAAGCAAATTGGATCAAATGAAGGTTAAACATAATTAAACTAAAAATTATGAATAGATGAATATCAAACACATTCAAACCAAGCTTTTTTAATCAACTTATAGTCAAAGACATTGAAACGAAGCTTGAATAATCAAATGAAAGTCAAACACATTAAAACAAATCTTTTTGAAATAAATGAAAGTCAAACACACTAAAAAAAATTTTTTAATTCAAATGAAATTAAAACACATTCAGACAAAGCTCTTTAAATCAATGAAAGTCAAATACATTTAACGAAGCTAATTTAATAAATAAAGTCAAACGCATTCAAAAAAATCTTTTTCAATTAAAGGAAAGTAAAACACGTTCAAAAAATGCTTTTTAAATCAAGTGAAAGTCAAACACATTCAAACAAAACTTTTTGAATCGAATGAAAGTCAAATGCATTCAAAAAAGCCTTTTAATTGAATGTAAGTCGAAGGATGCTAAATGAATTAAATGAAAGTCAAACACATTCAAACTAAGCTTTCTGAATGAAATGAAAGTTAAACAAATTCAAACATGGATTTTTTAATCGAATGAAAGTTAAATGCATTCAATAAATCTAATTGAATAAAACAAAAGTCAAACATATTCAAGCAAAGCTTTTTGAATCATATGGAAGTTAAATACATTCAAACAAAGATTTTTAAAACAAATGAAAGTAAAAAACTTTCAAACAAAGCTTTTCGAATTAAATTAAAGTCAAATGCATTCAACGAAGCAATTTAAATCAAATGAACGTTAAACACATTCAAACAACGTTTTATGATTCAAATGTAAGTCAAACTCATTCAAATAAAGCTTTTTGAATCGAATGAAAGTCAAATGCGTTTAACGAACTTAATTGAATCAAATGAAAGTCAAACACATTCAAACAACTCTTTTTGAATCAAATAAAAATTAAACACATTAAAAAAAAGCAAATTGAATCAAATGATTCTCAAACACATTCAAATAAATATTTTTGAATTAAATGAAAGTCAAACACATTTAAACAAAGCTCTGTGAAACAAATAAATGTCAAACACATTCAAATTAAGCTTTTGAATCGAATGAAAGTCAAATGAATTCAACAAAGCTAATTAAATCAAATGAAAGTCAACACATTCAAATAAATCTTTTTAAATTAAAGGAAAGTCAAACACATTCAAATAAAGCTTTTGGAATGAAATGAAAGTAAAACACATTCAAAAAAAGATTTTTGAATCGAATGTAAGTAAAATGCATTCAACGAAGCTAATATAATCAAATAAAAGTCAAACACATTAAAACAAAGTTTTTTAATCAAATGAATGTCAAACACATTCAAACAAATTGTTTTGAATCGAATAAAAGTCAAATGCATTCAACGAAGCTTGTTGAATCAATTGAATGTCAAACACATTTAAACAAAGCTTTTTTAATTAAATGAAAGTCAAACACATTCAAACAATGCTTTGTGAATCAAAGGAAGGTCAAACACATTCAAATAAAGCTTTTTGAATCGAATGAAAGTCGAATGCATTCAACGAAGTTTATTGAATCAATTGAAAATCAAACACATTCAAACAAAGCTATTTAAATTAATTGAAAGTTAAACACATTCAAAGAAAATTAAACTTTTTGAATCAAATGAAATCTAACACATTCAGATAAATCTTATCGAATTAAAGGAAAGTCAAACACATTGAAACAGGGCTAATTGAATCAAATGAAAGTTAAACGCATTCAAACAATGCTTTTTGAATTAAATGAAAGTCAAAACCATTTAAACAAAGGAATTCAATTGAATGAAAGTCAAACACATTCAAACAAAGCAAATTAAATCAAATGAAGGTTAAACATACTTAAACTAAAAATTATGAATAGATGAATATCAAACACATTCAAACCAAGCTTTTTTAATCAACTTATAGTCAATGACATTGAAACAAAGCTTGTAGAATCAAATGAAAGTCAAACACATTAAAACAAATCTTTTTGAAACAAATGAAAGTCAAACACATTCAAAAAAAACTTTTTAATTCAAATGAAATTAAAACACATTCAGACAAAGCTTTTTAAATCGAATGAAAGTCAAATACATTTAACGAAGCTAATTAAATAAATTAAAGTCAAACACATTCAAAAAAATCTTTTTCAATTGAAGAAAAGTAAAACACGTTCAAAAAATACTTTTTAAATCAAGTGAAAGTCAAACACATTCAAACAAAACTTTTTGAATAGAATGAAAGTCAAATGCATTCAAAAAAGCCTTTTAATTGAATGTAAGTCATATGCATTGAACGATGCTAAATGAATTAAATGAAAGTCAAACACATTCAAACTAAGCTTTCTGAATGAAATGAAAGTCAAACACATTCAAACAAGGATTTTTAAATCGAATGAAAGTTAAATGCATTGAACAAATCTAATTAAATAAAACAAAAGTCAAACACATTCAAACAAAGCTTTTTTAATTAAATGAAAGTCAAACTCATTCAAACAATGCTTTGTGAATCAAAGGAAGGTCAAACACATTCAAATTAAGCTTTTTGAATCGAATGAAAATGAATGCATTGAACGAAATTAATTGAATCAATTGAAAGTCAAACACATTCAAACAAAGCTATTTAAATTAATTGAAAGTTAAACACATTCAAAGAAAACTTTTTGAATCAAATGAAATCTAATACATTCAGATAAATCATATTGAATCAAAGGAAAGTCAAACACATTGAAACAGGGCTAATTGAATCAAATGAAAGTTAAACACATTCAAACAATGCTTTTTGAATCAAATGAAAGTCAAACCCATTTAAACAAAGGAATTCAATTGAATGAAAGTCAAACACATTCAAACAAAGCAAATTGAATCAAATGAAGGTTAAACATATTTAAACTAAAAATTATGAATAGATGAATATCAAACACATTCAAACCAAGCTTTTTTAATCAACTTATAGTCAAAGACATTGAAACGAAGCTTGTAGAATCAAATGAAAGTCAAACACATTAAAACAAATCTTTTTGAAACAAATGAAAGTCAAACACATTCAAAAAAACTTTTAAATTCAAATGAAATTAAAACACATTAAGACAAAGCTTTTTAAATCGAATGAAAGTCAAATACATTTAACGAAGCTAATTAAATAAATTAAATTCAAACACATTCAAAAAAATCTTTTTCAATTAAAGAAAAGTAAAACACGTTCAAAAAATACTTTTTAAATCAAGTGAAAGTCAAACACATTCAAACAAAACTTTTTGAATAGAATGAAAGTCAAATGCATTCAAAAAAGCCTTTTAATTGAATGTAAGTCATATGCATTGAACGATGCTAAATGAATTAAATGAAAGTCAAACACATTCAAACTAAGCTTTCTGAATGAAATGAAAGTCAAACACATTCAAACAAGGATTTTTAAATCGAATGAAAGTTAAATGCATTGAACAAATCTAATTAAATAAAACAAAAGTCAAACACATTCAAACAAAGCTTTTTTAATTAAATGAAAGTCAAACTCATTCAAACAATGCTTTGTGAATCAAAGGAAGGTCAAACACATTCAAATTAAGCTTTTTGAATCGAATGAAAATCGAATGCATTGAACGAAATTAATTGAATCAATTGAAAGTCAAACACATTCAAACAAAGCTATTTAAATTAATTGAAAGTTAAACACATTCAAAGAAAACTTTTTGAATCAAATGAAATCTAATACATTCAGATAAATCATATTGAATCAAAGGAAAGTCAAACACATTGAAACAGGGCTAATTGAATCAAATGAAAGTTAAACACATTCAAACAATGCTTTTTGAATCAAATGAAAGTCAAACCCATTTAAACAAAGGAGTTCAATTGAATGAAAGTCAAACACATTCAAACAAAGCAAATTGAATCAAATGAAGGTTAAACATATTTAAACTAAAAATTATGAATAGATGAATATCAAACACATTCAAACCAAGCTTTTTTAATCAACTTATAGTCAAAGACATTGAAACGAAGCTTGTAGAATCAAATGAAAGTCAAACACATTAAAACAAATCTTTTTGAAACAAATGAAAGTCAAACACATTCAAAAAAACTTTTTAATTCAAATGAAATTAAAACACATTCAGACAAAGCTTTTTAAATCGTATGAAAGTCAAATACATTTAACGAAGCTAATTAAATAAATTAAAGTCAAACACATTCAAAAAAATCTTTTTCAATTAAAGAAAAGTAAAACACGTTCAAAAAATACTTTTTAAATCAAGTGAAAGTCAAACACATTCAAACAAAACTTTTTGAATCGAATGAAAGTCAAATGCATTCAAAAAAGCCTTTTAATTGAATGTAAGTCATATGCATTGAATGATGCTAAATGAATTAAATGAAAGTCAAACACATTCAAACTAAGCTTTCTGAATGAAATGAAAGTCAAACCCATTCAAACAAGGATTTTTGAATCGAATTAAAGTTAAATGCATTCAACAAATGTAATTGAATAAAACAAAAGTCAAACACATTCAAACAAAGCTTTTTCAATCATATGAAAGTTAAATACTTTCAAAAAAAGCTTTTTAAAACAAATGAAAGTAAAAAACTATCAAACAAAGCTTTTCGAATAAAATGAAAGTCTAATGCATTCAACAAAGCAATTAAAATCAAATGCACGTCAAACACATTCAAACAACGTTTTTTGATTCAAATGTAAGTCAAACTCATTCAAATAAAGCTTTTTGAATCGAATGAAAGTCAAATGCGTTCAACGAACTTAATTGAATCAAATGAAAGTCAAACACATTCAAACAACTCTTTTTGAATCAAATATAAATTAAACACATTAAAAAAAAAGCTAATTGAATCAAATGAATGTAAAACACATTAAAATAAAGCTTTTTGAATTAAATGAAAGTCAAACACATTTAAACAAAGCTTTGTGAAACAAATAAATGTCAAACACATTCAAATTAAGCTTTTGAATGGAATGAAAGTCAAATGAATTCAACGAAGCTAATTAAATCAAATGAAAGTCAACACATTCAAATAAATCTTTTTAAATTAAAGGAAAGTCTAACACATTCAAATAAAGCTTTTGGAATGAAATGAAAGTAAAACAAATTCAAAAAAAGCTTTTTGATTCGAATGTAAGGAAATTACATTCAACGAAGCTAATATAATCAAATGAAAGTCAAACACATTAAAACAAAGTTTTTTAATCAAATGAATGTCAAACACATTCAAACAAATCGTATTGAATCGAATAAAAGTCAAATGCATTCAACGAAGCTTATTGAATCAAATGAATGTCCAACACATTCAAACAAAGCTTTTTTAATTAAATGAAAGTCAAACACATTCAAACAAAGCTTTGTGAATCAAAGGAAGGTCAAACACATTCAAATTAAGTTTTTTGAATCGAATGAAAGTCGAATGCATTCAACGAAGTTAATTGAATCAATTAAAAGTCAAACACATTTAAACAAAGCTATTTAAATTAATTGAAAGTTAAACACATTCAAAGAAAACTTTTTGAATAATATGAAATCTAACACATTCTGATAAATCTTATTGAATCAAAGGAAAGTCAAACAGATTGAAACAGGGCTAATTGAATCAAATGAAAGTTAAACACATTCAAATAATGCTTTTTGAATTAAATAAAAGTCAAACACATTTAAACAAAGGAATTCAATTGAATGAAAGTCAAACACATTCAAACAAAGCAAATTGAATCAAATGAAGGTTAAACATATTTAAACTAAAAATTATGAATAGATGAATATCAAACACATTCAAACCAAGCTTTTTTAATCAACTTAAAGTCAAACACATTGTAATAAAGCTTTTAGAATCAAATGAAAGTCAAATACATCAAAACAAATATTTTTGAAACAAATGAAAGTCAAACATATTCAAAAAAAGCTTTTTAATTCAAATGAAATTAAAACACATTCAGACAAAGCTTTTTAAATCGAATGAAAGTCTAATGCATTTAACGAAGCTAATTAAATAAATTAAAGTCAAACTCATTCAAAAAAAACTTTTTAGATTAAAGGAAAGTATATCACATTTTAAAAAAGCTTTTTGAATCAAGTGAAAGTCAAACACATTCAAACAAAACTTTTTGAATCGTGTGAAAGTCAAATGCATTCAAAAAAAATACTTTTTAATCGAATAAAAGTCATATTCATCTAAGGATGCTAAATGAATTAAATGAAAGTCAATTACATTGCAATTAAGCTTTCTGAATGAAATGAAAGTCAAACACATTCAAACAAAGATTTTTGAATCGAATGAAAGTTAAATGCATTCAACAAATCTAATTGAATAAAACGATAGTCAAACACATTCAAACAAAGCTTTTTGAATCATATGAACGTTAAATACATTGAAACAAAGCTTTTTAAATCAAATGAAAGTCAAAAACTTTTAAACAAAGCTTTTAGAATTAAATGAAAGTCAAATGCATTCAACGAAGCAAATAAAATCAAATGAACGTCAAACACATTCAAACAACGTTTTTTGATTCAAATGAAAGTCAAATGCATTCAACGAAGTTAATTGAATCAAATGAAAGTGAAACGAATTAAAACAACTCTTTTTGAATCAAATATAAATTAAACCATTCAAAGAAAGCTAATTGTATCAAATGATAGTCAAACACACTCAAAAAATGCTTTTTAAATCAAATGAAAGTCCAACACATTAAAAAAAAAGCTTTTTGAATCAAATGAAAGTCAAACAAATTCAAATAAAGCGTTTTGAATAAAATGAAAGTCAAATGCATTCAACGAAGCTAATTAAATCAAATGAAAGTCAAACACATTAGCTTCTCTCTAGCCCTTTGAAGAAGGGTCCTGGTGGTTGCCTTTATCGGATTCTTTCTTCAAAGGGTTAGATTGAGAAGCTTGTTTCTTGTTCTTTCAATGTCAAAATACAAACCCTAAGGGCTTTTGGATCTTAGGTCTGTTTTTCGACCTTCATTCAAGGTTTAAGAAGCGGCGGCTGTTTTAGTCTGGTTGTGCTTAAAGTTTTAATTTTTCTCTTGCTGGGTTGTTTCTGGGTTTTTTGGGTTTGATTTCTAAATCAAACAAAGCTGCTGGACGGTGCTGCAAAGTTTTTTTTGCTTCCTTCTTCGATTTTCTGGGATCTTTGCTCGAGATTGAAGAAGGGTCTAAGTTCGGTGTTCCGGTGGTTGTTCTTGTTGGCGCGGCGGCTGGGCGGTGTTTCATGCTATTCTTTCCCAGCAGCCAGTTTGTGTTTAAAAGTGTCGATTTTTCATTTGCTAGGCTGATTCCGATTGGTTGCTGGGCGGTGGTTTGAGTCGTATCTTTTTCCCAGTAGCTGGAATTTGCTGGAAGCTCATTCGTGAGGCTGTTTCTGGGTGTTTGGGGCTAATTCGAACCCTCGATTTTCTGGGTTCTTACTCAAAGAATGTTGTTGATTTTCGGGCTAGTTTACCAGTGGCTGGGTCTGGTCTTTGTTGTTGGTGACGGGTCCAGTTCAGTGGTTGTCTTCAACCCTTGACTGGTGTTTTGTCGACGGGGCTATGCTCTATTCTTTTTCAGTTGCTGGGCATCGCTGAAATGGGTGGTGTTTCCTGCCTATTTTTTTTCCTAGCAGCTGGTTTGTTCAACGGTTGTTGTGGTTTTGTTTGCTCTAGTTTGCTGGTGGCAACTCCCTTGGTCGGTGTTGCTCTATATTTGGGGGTTGATCGTGGCAGCTCCCCTGAATTATAGATTTGTAGGTGTTGAATATTCCCTGATGTTCTTCATTTATTAAAGGAAGGTTGAATATCTCTTGTTTGCCTCCCTTTTATTATCATGTTAAAATGGGAATTGTTTTCTTTGGTTGTAACTACTGTCTAGATGTATTGTGTTATTTTGTCAGCTTAGGCTTCCTAGTGATTAGTGTTGCTGGATGATGGTTATGGTAGCGATCCTTTATCCCGTTTTGTATTGTATGCTTGTCGTGTTGTCGTCCTAGCAGGCTGATTTCTGGGTTGTTAGTTAGCTGTGATATTATGATTATGTCTATTGATGGTGGTTTGGAGGTTGGTTGTCATTGTTAAGTCTGGGTTTTGTTAGCTTGCTTGGTGTGTTGTGGGTTGAGGCCCGTTTTTTAGTACCGTCTCCTAGCATGAGGTGCTAATTGATGGCCTGGGTTGTATGGTGGGTGTTTCTCCTATTGCTACCTTGTTTCTTGCTTCTGTCTGGACTTCTTTTTATGCCTCTTCTTTTGTGGTAGTTGGTGACCTATCTTTTCCTCGGCATCTTATGTTTTTCTGCTTTGCTTGAGGCCCTGTGCTTGTGATGCTGGCTGATGGATCATGGCTACGATCCTTTGTCCGGGTTTGTTTTGGATGTATGTTTTTGTTCTATCTTGGCATGCTGATTACAGGGTTATTACCAAGCTAATTTTATGGTGATGCTGGTGGAAGGTGTTCTTTGGTTTATTTGGTGGAGGTTGGCTGTCATGGTTGAGTCTTGGCCATTTTAGCTTGCCTGGTATGTAGTGGGATGAAGCTCATTTTTAGTGCTGTCTTCTGAGGTGATAGTTGTTGGCTTGTATTGTATGGTGGGTGGTATCCCTCTTTCTACCTTGGTTCTAGCTTTTGTCCAGGCTCCTTCTTTTACCTCTTTTGTTGTAGTGGTTGTCGATCTACCTCTGTCCGGGCATCTTATGCTATTATGTTTTACTTGAGCCTCCTTGTGTTAGTGCTGTTGGTTGATGGTTCATGGCTACGATCTTTTGTTCTGGTTTGTACTGCATGTATGCTATTGTTCTGTCCTGGCAGGCTGACTATGGGGTGTTATCAAGCTATTTTATGGCGATGCTGGTGGTGGTGTTTTCTCTGTCGTTGTTTTGGCGTGGAGGAAGTGGTTGTTATGGGTGAGTCTTGGTTATTCTAGCTTACTTGGTGTGTAGTAGGTTGAGGCCTTATTTTTAGTGTTGTCTCCTAGTATGAGATGCTAGCTGATGGCCTGGATTGTATGGTGGGTGATATTCCTATTGCTTCCTTGTTTGCTGTTTCTTCAAGGATTCCTTCTTAAATGCATTCAACGAAGCTAATTAAATCAAATGAACGTTTAACACATTCGAACAAAGTTTTTTGATTCAAATGAAAGTCAAACACTTTCAAATAAAGCTTTTTGAATCGAATGAAAGTCAAATGAATTCAACGAAGTTAATTGAATCAAATGAAAGTCCAACACATTAAAAAAACTCTTTTTGAATCAAATTAAAATTAAACACATTCTAAGAAAGCTTATTGAATCAAATGAAAGTAAAACACTTTTAAACAATGCTTTTTAAATAAAATGAAAGTCAATCACATTCAAAAAAAGCTTTTTGAATCAAATAAAATTAAAATTTTACGGAATATTTTAAGCACTACCCCTAGCTTGAATCCCACTGTGATCATACACTAAAGTACGGTGGCGTCCAAAGGGAAAGAAGATAGAGCAAAAGAGTCGCTAAGAAGTTTTAGGAGCTTGTAAACCGTTCACAGGGTGAAGGTTACACCCCTTCACGATCCAGGAGATCGTCAACTTGAATAGGTCTGGAACCATGACTGGTAGTTCGGGGATGAAGGTACAAATCCAACCTAAAAGAGATTGAACCTGCCCTAATAATATGCCTCTACTTTATTCTAATCGTATTCATGTGCGCTTTCTGACTAACATGCAAGCAATAGGATTAACCTTAAACCTGTTTAATCTATGTGGGTTGAATATTAATGCAAAAATAAAGCTATTATTGGCGATTACTTGAATTATAATCAAATTAACCCTAAACAAGATTATTAATTATCTTATTAAGCGTGATTACAAGTACAAATTCCCTTTATACGTGCATAAAAGGTGTGATCAAGCAATAACAATAAATATCAAGCAACATAATCATGATAACAAGAATAATAATTATAATCATAAATCACAAAAATAATCATAATCATGTTAAAGCATAATATTAATAGCAAGATCCTAGGCATGATACTAACAAGATTAATAACAAACCCTAGCATGTCACTAAACAATAAAAATCAAAGCTTTAACCCTAACATGATACTAACAATCATAAATATTAGGAAGAACATAAAAGGCATCATACTTTTTATCATACTTGATATTAAAGTAACCCAAGACATGATACTAGGAAGATCAAAACGCCCTAACATAACATTAGGAATCATAATAACAACCTAAGCATGATTTTTACATAATAATAACAATTAAACCATTAATGTACTTACTTGGATGCCTCGTAATCATAAATATTAGGAAGCATCGTAACAGTCTTAGGAATGATACTAACAAGATTAATAACAAACCCTAGGATGTCACTAAGCAATAAAAATTATATCTTTAACCCTAACATGATACTAACAATCATAAATATTAGGAAGAACATTGGAAGCATCGTAACAATCATATTTAATATTAAAATTATCCTAGACATGATACTAGGAATATCATAATAACAATTTAAACATGATCTCTACATCATAATATCAATTAAAACCATTAAAGTACTTACTTGGATGCCTCGTACCTCTTTCTAATAACAAAATACACACGTTAGTAACTTCAAGGAAAATAATAAATTAACAATTAAATTAAATAATTGAAAGAGTGATTTGGGACAAAACCCTCAGAAATTAAACCTTTCACGTCTAGGGCGAAAGCAACTTCAAACAATGCTAGGTGTATCTAGGTCTTGTGAATGCGGAATTTTGTAAAAAAAGGTAGTAGGTTTAGAGAAGAGAGAAAGAAAGTTGATGATCATAGATTGGAGGTTGTAGATTGGAGATTCTCGATGAGAATTGATGAAAATTGATGAATGAAAACGGAGTTTTTAGAAGGTTATTTATAGAGAAAATCAGCAAAAAGATAGAAAATCGAAACAGAGTTCGGACGCGCAAAAACAAGGTTAGCGCTAGACGCTGACAGTAGCGCCAGGCGCTAACGCTAGTGCTAGGCGCCAGGCGTTAATGACTGGCGTTTGGCGCTGATTAAATTTCTAACGCGTTTTCTAAAAACAGATAGAAATTAACCGTACAGGAGGATGAAATCGTATTTTCCTCAAAAACATTCTTTTATTCTAATTAAAACTCTAAAATGTCAACAAAAGTCAATTTATCAATGCTAATTGAATAAGGAATGAAAAGAACCTTCTAGAAGAATCTAGAAGACTAAAACCATTCCTAGGAATGATAAATCCATATTAGGCCCTCCCCTAGATCATTGGGCCGCATATAAAGCTCAAACCGGGCCCAATTTAGTAATTTGGCCATAACTTCCTCATTATTCATCGGAAATATCGTTGGAAAGCTCTTTTCAAGCGCTATCCAACTACACTACTATTGAACCCATGTCATGGACCAACCAAATTGGATTGGATGTTTTCTTAAAATAGGTTTTCAAAAGCAAAGAGAAGAGAAAAGAAATTAAAACTATCCGCAACACCAGACTTTCAACACTTTCACTTCATTCGATTATGATTCGACGTGGAAGGTACTCATCACCGGGTTTAGTTTTGGGGAGTCACAAATGGGTGTCTACAGAAGCCCCCACTTTGACTGAGTTTTGAGAAACGTAAGTTTCGAAAATGTAAGTCAAAGTATCGATAGGGACGGAGAATGATTCAGAACGTTCCGCGATCCTAAATCATTCTTGTAATGTCGATACCTGCAAACTAGCGTTAGTTAAAAGGATAAAAGACATAAGAAATGTGTATCTTGCACCGTCGAGCACACGTCTCTAAAGGTAACCGATTTGCTACCGCATTGCTGTATTTCTTTAATTTTTTTGACGACCTCCTACAAGCTAGAGAATGCCGCCTGAAGACTGCTATGCTTGTAACTGCCTCCAATTCCGCCATGATAGACTTCTGCAAGCTAGAGAACCCCATCGAAGATTTCTTCGCTTGAAACAACCTCCAGTTGTTTGTGCCAACTCTCCGCAAGCTAGGGAACGCTGCAGAAGATATCCTCGCTTAAAGCTATCCTCATTTGTTGCGATAATATTCCAAAGAAAATTACTGAAGACCTACGCTTGTCGATCTTTAAAATCTCGCTTGAACTTTGTTTCCGCTATGCCTGTACGTCGGCGCTTCTGCTGCTTTTGAAACTGTATGTCGGTGCCTTTCGCTGAATGAACTAGTATGTTGGTGACTTTTGCTGAATGAACCAGTATGTCAGTGCCTTTTGGGATGAGCCAATGCTTAGGCGCTTAAAGCTAAATGAGACGATCTTTCATCAAGTCGATCACTTTATGTAATTGTAATCAAGCCGATTACTAAAATCGTGTCAAAATGCTTAGAGGGGCTAACTGGTATACCAAGGAACCCAAAATATATTAAAAAAGATTGGAAACCGTACTAAGTGGCTAAAAAGTCTGGCGCTGCTGAAATAACGCTAGCGCCGCTTCTTTGGCTGTAGCGCCAGACGCTGGTACTAGCGCCAGGCGCTAAGCCTTAAGGATTGACGCAAAGTTCTGACGCTTGGCGCTAGAGTCGGGTTTTCCTTAAAAACCCTTCTCTTCTTCATTTCCGCTACTACTGCTCGCGTTTTTGCTTGAGAAATTCTCAGAACTTCATTTGATTCGTTCTTTCTTGTTTCTCAACCGAATTCGCTCAAATTTGTTGCAAATCAAAGCTTATTCTATCCATTTTCCCGATCTATGTAAGTTTCCTCCGAACTCACACCAATTTTAATGAATTTTGCATGCATTTGTTCACGAATTTCTTGAAAATTCAAAATTTAGATTGCTAAATTCTCTTTATTTATCAAATTTTATGCCATGAAATTGCTTTATTATGTTTATATATTGCATTGGGAGTAATTTGATACTTGTTTGACTCAATTTGGTGAAGAAACGAACAAATCACCATTGTTGAACCTCTTAAGGTCGGGAAGACAATGTGTCTTGTTCTTGATGTTTTTGCTAGCAATTCTTGTCCAATTTGTCACAATAATTACTATTGTATTGCAAGAAATTGTTTGATTGCTTGAAAAATTCCGTGTATGCTCAATTTGAATTTGTGCTCTGTTTTAGTTATACGTACTCTATTTTTTGCGAATATAGTATCATGCGGCTAGGCGAACCTTAGATACAATAGAACCTTAAGTGTTGATGATTCTGCACAATGTAGCATGGCTAGACAGCGAGGCTCTAGTTCACGATCCCGAGACGTCTGACGGGAGCATAAGCCTGTAGAGGACGACGCTGATCCGTCCACTTCGCTCAGCCGACTCCTTGAGTGGGATAAGCGGACCTTGTACTTCTCTCTCGTTCCCCACATCTCAAAGAGGGTGAGACAGGGCATCACAGTTTGGAGGACACGCTGCCATGGTTCCTGCTGTGACGGTTTGGGAGACCTATACAAGATGTACATCGCCAATGACGATGAGACGAGACTTCTATGGGAGTCTTGCGGACTGACTGCACTGTTTGAGACCTAGCAGGGGTCACCATGTAGTCCGTGCTCTCGTGGAGTTCTTTTGGGACACCACTAACACTTTCCACTTTCCTTGGGGTGAGATGATGGTCACCCCAACCGACTTTAGTCTTATTACGGGACTGGAGTTTAGCTCTGTGGCGCTGCCATTCGACAGCGAGATTAGCGTCTTTTCTCCTGAGGTCGAGGAGTGGTTGGGTCCGATTGCTATTCGGGCTCGAGCTGAGGTAGACACTACTACAAAACCCGCATATTTTAGACGCTTTTGCTTCGACGCTTTGGATGCGAGTCAGCGTACAATTTTTAGTTCTGCTTTTTCTCGACGCTTTTTAGTGTCGAAGGTTTTTTTCGACACAGAAAAGCGTCGAGAAAATCACGAGTCTTACACGTGACTTTCTCACACCCTAGCTACTGCCCGCAATTTTAAAATTTAGTGAAAAAAATAGCGGGCTTAAAGAATCACCCCCAATTATTTACTCAAAAAAAAAAAAAGAAAAAAAAAGAAATACTCTCAAACCCAATTAAACCACCCACTAAATACGATCGACTGATAAAAATTTTTCGCCAAAAAAAAATACTGAGCAAATTCACCAAAGCTACTGCTGTCTCTGCTCATAATCAAAGCTACAAAATTCATCATTTTTTTGTGTTAAATTCTGGGTTTTCTTGCTAATTTTCAACGAATTTAGGAGATTTTAGGTAATTGATTCACAATTTGCTTCACAAATTTTGGTACCCTAATTGTTCATAATTCGGTAAATTTTGTTAATTTGGGAATTGTTCTTTGCATGTGTTCGATTTACAATTGGAGTAGAACAAGAATCGATCTCTTATTGCAAGGTAATTTTTTTGCCCTTAATTTGATAATTTAAATTCTTTTTTTGTTTTTTTTTCGTGAATTTTGTTTTGAAATTTCAGATTTCCTTGTTCTTGTTGTCGTATTTTTTTTTAAAAAGTTTTTTTATGCATTTTCTAGGGTTTTAGTTTAGGATTTTTCGACTATGTTTTGATATCACTTTCTTGTTTTGAAGATTGAGTTGAATTGTTTGGAAAAGTTGAAAGTGTGCTAGCTTGAAGAGGGTTCGTATGGGGGTGGTTTTTTGTAATTTTTCTTTGAATTCTGTATAAGTTGAAGGTGTCACTTATATGTTACATACTACAGTTTCAGTTACAAGTTCAAAATCTAAGCTTAAAACTGGGATAACTTAGAGAAAATTTATGTTGTTATATATTATTTTGTACAAGTTGCTTCTGCTTAGGAATACCACTTATGTAGTTTATACATTTGTTACATTTTACTTTGCATACTCTTCAAGATTACCTTTTTTATGTATTTTTTTTGGTCCTACGTACGATAGTTCCACTCGTGATCTTTATTAAGCAATGCAAGAACAAGTATCTATGAGAGCATATACTATTACATTATTTGCATGCATATATCAGCATGTCACAACATTATCATACAATATTTGTTACTTAGCTTATAAATGATCATCTGATCTTATGTGATCGAATTAAGATTTTGAATAGAGTATAATTGATTTACAATATGGGCCGGTTAGTGTTATGTTTAGTGTTAATTTCATAATACACGTGACTTTGTTTGACAATCAGTTGTTGACTATTAACTTGACTTATTTGGTCTATTATTGTATTGATAATATCTGACAAGTATATATTTATACATGGCTAATGACTTTTAGGTGTCTAACCAATCTACAATTCTATATGAAGACCTTTATGAACATATTCTTGATTTTCCCTATATATATATAAAAAAAAATAATAATAAATAAATAAATAAATAAAACATAAACAATGCGAGTCTATAAGTGCGTCTTTGGACTATAATACATTTACACTTGCTTCTTTACATCCTTCAAAATGTAAAAGCTTACCAACACTACCTTTTCTTTTTTTTTTCCAGCCTTGTTCAACATTTGGATTCGCACGCTCTTATTGTACTTTTGCGGCAAGAGAAGGTACACTCTACCTTAGACATTAGCTCAAAGTAGAATACATTTTTAAAGTTGTTGGCTTGATTAGTGTATGTCATATACTTATTTCAATTTTGTAGGCTTGATTAGATTTCCCTAATTGGATGTTTCATGTACACTATCTTCTAATTGCTTGAAAAACTTGTATAACTTTTTTTTTTTTTTTTTTTTTTTTTTTTTTTTTTGTTGCATGTTTCTTTCTAATTTTCTTCTTTCACCCCTCAACAAGTTTGTAGGCTTGAATTACTTACATTATTTATTAGTGGATAAACTTGTTGGTATTATAAGTTTTGATGGATGTCTATTTACTCGGTGAAAGTGATGTCCTTATTATATATTGGTTTTAGGATCCTTTTATTTTTGTATTGTTTTCAATTAGGAATTAATTATATACTTCTTTGTAGACATGGATACTAGTTGGATTGATTTACCAAGAGGTGATCCTGGTTATTTTAAAGGTTGCATGAACTTCTTGAAACTTGCTAAAGAGACTCTTTTACCAAATACATGGGAAACTAAATGTCAATGTAATAAGTGCAAGTTAAATAAAACGAATTCTGTAGAAGAAGTTGGAGGCCATATTTTATTTTATGGTTTTTATAAAAACTATAGAAATTGGATATTTCATTGTAAAGATGAAGGGAGTAAGACCTATGATCTACGTGATGATCAAGTAAATGCAGTAGGTCGAGATAATATGGACGGGTTACTAAGAGCAGCTTTTAGAGTTAATACACGACAAACAGACAAAACTCGAGATCCATCATTTAGTGAACAAAGTATTGAAGATGACAATTCATATGACATGGATGAAGGCTTTACCATTTATCGCGAGGTAGATGATGAGTATCAATCAACTTTCTCAAATGAAGAACAGGCAAAGTATAAAAATCTCAAGGAATCTTCCGAAAAAGGCTTGTACGAGGGGTGTACTAATTTTTCAAAACTTTCATTTCTATTGCATTTGTTTCACCTAAAGTGTATGTTCCATTGGTCTGCAGAGTCATTTAATAAATTACTTGAACTTCTAATTGATGCATTTCCCATTATTAAGGAGTTTCCATCGTCCTATTATGAAGGCATGAAGATAATAAATGATTTAGGGTTAGGATATGAGAAAATCCATGCATGTCCAAATGATTGCATGTTATATTGGGGCGAATTTGCAAATAAAAGTGAGTGTCATATATGCAAGACATCAAGGTGGAAAAATGTGAAAGGAAAAGAGGGTGATGTAAATGAAAAAGGGAAAGAAGCATGTAAGAAAGGCAAGGCAGCTAAAGTAATGCGGTACTTTCCCCTTATCCCTAGAATAAAGAGGCTTTACATGCCATCTAAAACTGCAGAGGACATGAGATGGCACTTTAATCGTAAGGATGATAAGATTCTACGACACCCTGCTGATGGCGAGGCCTGGAAAAAATTTGATGAAAAATATACAGAGTTTGCCACTGATCCTCGCAGTGTTAGATTAGGCCTAGCGAGTGATGGTTTTAATCCATATCGTCTTATGAACACAAATTATAGTACATGGCCGGTGGTCCTCATTCCTTACAATTTACCACCATGGCTTTGTATGAAACCATCTTCCTTTATTCTTTTTATAATTATTCCTGGTAAATTTGGTCCCGGTATGGATATTGATGTGTACTTGCAACCACTAATCCATGAATTGAAATTATTGTGGGAAGGTGTTTATGCTTTTGATTCTTATAGTGGAAGCAACTTCAAACTGTGAGCAGCCCTACACTCTACTATTAATGACTTTCCGACTTATGCTATGCTGTCAGGTTGGAGTACGAAAGGCTACAAAGCTTGTCCTTATTGCACTCATTCTACTCATTCATATAGATTTGGTGGCAAAATTATCTACACTAGGTATCGAAAATGGTTGCCTATTGATCACCCATATCGTTCCCAAGCTAATTTGTTTGATGGGAAAGAAGAATATGGTATTGCTCCGATTCGTACCAGCAGGACCGAAGTGTTGAAGCAACAAGAAGGGGTGAAGTATGTGTATGGGAAGACAAAAAAAGTTCCTTAAAAAAGAGGGAAAAAAGCTACCAATGAACGTGATGATGATTGCGATCCCAATGGTGATCATATTCTTTGGAAAAAGAAAAGTACATTTTTTGAATTAGAGTATTGGGAGCATAATCCTCTTGGACATAATTTAGATGTTATGCACATTGAAAAGAATGTGTCCGATATTTTATTAGGAACTCTTTTAGATATGGATAATAGTAGGGATGATGAGAGTGGCAGAGAAGCCCTAAAGAATTTGAATATAAAACCTCATCTATAGATCGATCCTTAAGGTTACATCCCGCCGGCTGCATACACTATGTCTAACGAAGAGAAAGAACGATTTTTGAAAGTCTTGAAAAAGATGAAAGTTCCTGATGGATATGGATCTAATTTGCAAAGATGTGTGAATCTAAAGCAACGGAAAATTATTAATATGAAAAGTCACGACCATCATATTCTTATGCAAGATATCCTCCCGGTTGCTTTAAGGGCGTCGAATGCCACAAGAGCTATTGACTTGCTTGAAGAGTTGTCTGACTTTTTTAAAAAGATATGTTCAACTGCTATAGATACAAGAGAATTAGATACCATTCAATCAAAGCTCGTGTTGACTCTTTGCTAGTTTGAAAAAGAATTTTTACCAACATTTTTTACAATCATGGTTCATCTACTAATTCATTTAGTAGAAGAGGTCAGACTAGGCGGACCGGTTCATTATAGATGGATGTATCCTGTTGAAAGGTACTTATTATTATTATTATTATTATTATTATTATTATTATTATTATTATATTATTATTATTATTATTATTATTATTACTATTATTATTAATATTCTTTTTTTTTTTGTAATATTTATTTGTATATAATAATTTTTCTTATTCTTTCACATTCACATACAAAATCGTTACTATAATTCAAGGTACTTGGCCTTTTTGAAATCTCATGTAAGCAATAAAGCGCAACCGGAAGGATCTATAGCGGAAGGTTACCTTTTGTGTGAGACAATTGCATTTTGTTTGAGATATTTAGAAAGTGTTGAGACTATGTTCAATAGACCTAAAAGGAATGAGGATGGTGTATCAAACATTGACAACTATTTGTATAACTCTGGTGGTCGTGTTGTTGGAAAAAAAGAAAATGTCCGTATGGATGATAGAAGTTTAAAGCAAGCTCATCGCTATGTTTTACTTCATTCTGATGAACTAACCCCGGTGCTCAAGTAAGTAGCATTATGTGTTTAGTTAAAGCGTCCAATATATACTTGTTACTAACATAAAATTAACAATCTCGATAGTGAGTTCCTAAAACCAAAGAGGCAAGAGAATGACGTTGGAGGAAGTCAAGCTAATGAATCTATTGAAAATCAGTGGATAATTGATGAATTTGCAGATTGGTTGCAAAGCCAGGTCATATGCTTTTACATTTAGGGCTTTTTATTTTCATATTATACAACTTTCTAATTCTAACTTTATTATTCTTGAATTATAGGTCCATAATTTAGATGATAGCACGATAGATGGAAAGTTAAGAAAAGCCTTAGCCGGTGGCTTGAGTAACCGCGAGAAAAGGATGAAAAGTGTTATTATCAATGGTTACAAATTTGATATTATGGATCGTGAGCGATTTTGAGTAACTTAGAATTCAGAAATCATGGTGGAAGCAGAGGGTCACGAATATTATGGAAAACTCAAAGAAATTTTGGAATTAGATTATTATGGTTCATATAAGGTTGTATTGTTTCGTTGTGATTGGGTCGATATCAATAGGGGTATCAAAACAAATCTGAATGGAAGTGTTCGTATCAATTTCTCAAAGTTGATGCACACTGGTCAATTTTTGCGTGATGATTCATTTGTTTTCTCATCTCAAGCAAAACAAGTTTTTTATATTGATGATGAGATACAAAAAGGGTGGTGTCATGTTGTGAAAACTAAGCCTAGGGACTTGTTTGATATACCTGAATAGATTGTTTACAACTTTTATAATTTATTATAGATTTGAGTTCATAAATTTGGATGGGTGTGTATTTTTATATTTCATTTATTTATTCTAATTTATCAAAGTTTGTATTTTGTCAACTTAATTTCTGTTTCTATTAACTAAATTCTATAACTGAAATCAAAACTGAAATTCAAATCTGAATTCAGTTTTGGATTTCAGTTTTGATTTCAGCTCTGAACATCAGAAATGAATTATGGAACTGAAATCAGAACTGAAATTCAAATCTGAATTCAGTATTGGAATTCAGTTTTGAATTCAGCTCTGAACATAAATTCAAAACTGAATTGCAGCTTGTGTGTGTGTATTTGCAAAATTCATTGGCTACAGTGTTGGGTTATTTTGTAGATTTTTTCTAAAAAAAATTTATCTGCTTCTCTGTTAGAACATATTGTCCATGTAACTGATTATTTCTTTTAACTTAATTTTGTTATTTTATTTAGATGCCAAGGGTAATACTACATTAGTAAGTGGTATTATTCTTCCAATTGACGTATGGAGTAATAATGGCGTCCAGTACTATGTCGAATTCAATGATTTATGCCAGCCAATTAGGAAGGGTGGACATATTTTTGTTAAATTCATTAGTATGATTGCGAAGATGGAGTCACATTGTCCAGTTGGGGAAAAAAATTGGAAAGCAATCGACAAGCATTTTAAAGGGAAAATAATTAAAGACATAAGAGTAAGTATATTCATCCCTAAGACATCCCTTGTCATTGCCTAAACACACATACTTAGACGGTCTCTTACTTCTAATAGATTACTTACTGATTTATATTTTTAACTAATTATTTTTACTGAAGGATCGTTTTGTGATTCCTCCTGGTGTGGAATATGACAACCAAGCTCTCAAGCGTGCCAATAAATGTTGGAGGAAATTCAAATATTCTCTGAAACTAATTCATTACAAGCCACTGGAGAAGAAATTGAATGATATTTGTAATAATGTGCCACATGGAATTACCAGTAGTATCTGGGTTAAGTTGGTAAAATATTGGGATTCGGATTACGGGAAAGTAAGGACAATATTTACCTTATTGTTTACTCTATTAAACGCTATTTAATCTCTAACTAAAAAATCTGAAAATGTGATTGCAGACTATGTCAGCATGCGGTAAAAAGGCACGAGCTTGTCAAAATCAGATTCATACATCTGGCTCTAAAAGTTTTGCAAACCAACAAGCTGATTATGTATGGAATATATATGTCATTTTATATTTACTTAGGATATTAGTAAGAGCAAAGCCAAGTTATATGCGTTATATACTATTGTACACATATTTAATGCTTGTTTTGCCTTATTATTTATAAGAAGATGAACATGGACAAAAAATGAGCTTGTTAGCGCTGTGGAATAAAACCCATGCGAGTAAAGACGGAAAATTTCTTCCGAACACATTCACTCAAGATTTTGTGGTATGGTTTTGTGACAGATTTCTGGAATCATTTTGTGTAGATTTTGTGGTGTGATTTTGTGTTATTTGTGGTCTTACATTACTCCTAAATGTTGGTATAGGATGATGTTAAAGCTAAGGTTGAAGAGTTGAGGATTGTGCACCCTAAGATGTCTGAACAAGAGCTCGAAGATGAAGCATTTCAGCAAACTATGTATGGCGATGAGATTCCAGATCGTCCGGTGGGTTACGGACTAGGGGTTAAACAGGGGGACATTTTCGGAGTACGTGGTGTGTTAAGGATGGAAGGCTCTGGAAAAGTTCAAAAGAGGACTATTGTGATGGATAGTGTAAAAGAAGAAGTGAATGCTTTACACAAAAAAAATGATACACTATCTCAAGAAAATGAAAAGCTGAAAGACGAGGTCGGACACAACAATCTTCTTCTTAAAGCGCTTGTTGGACAATTTTCTCAGATTGTAGGTGCAGTTCGTCAAGGGAATGCATCTTCGGGTCTTCTAAACAAAGCATCCGAATTCTTAGGAAAGGCACAACATCAGGTAACAAAGTCACATTTCTCTTTCTGACTGAAATCAGAGCTGAAATCCGGGTCTTCAATCCTAAAATGCTTGTGTCTGTGTAAAATTCAAAGCTTGTGTGTGTGTGTGTGTGCCCTGCTCCCCTGCTACTGCCTATCCTGTTCCCCTACTACTTTTATACTGCTCGTCTGCCCTGCTCCCCTACTACTTGCTGTCCTTCTCCCCTGCTGCTTGCTGTCCTGCTCCCCTGCTGCTTGCTGTCCTACTCCTCTGCCTATGCAATTTGAGTTCTTTTATTTTACCAGCTCTGAACATCAGAACTTGTGTGTCTGTGTGATTATATTTCAGAGCTTGTGTGTGTGCGTGTCATCAGATTTTGTCTTTTTGATAGAAATCTGTTGTTATGGCTAATTATTCAGTGATTTAAAGGGGGAAGGGTGTTTCATAATGGGAGTGTTAGTTTATTAATGATTCAATTTTTGTATAATGAAATCTGTTGAATCAATAATGAAAGATTAAAATAGACTTATTAGGAAGTTGCTGTAATTATCAACTATAGAATATTGAAGAGTTATTGAGATACATGGACATCAAAGTAATCTGAAAATTTTGAAATGATATAATCATTTTGAAATATTTCACAGGTCCTAAGTTATATGACTATAGTATTTTCCTTAACCACACATGGACTTTCTTTGGGTTTCCTGATGTCAAATCCATCATGGATGTTGATGGTCCTTATCTTAATGACTTGGAACTGGGTGTGAATTATGTTCCAAATTTGTAGTATGGATTTAGTGGTTTCTTGACTGTATGATCTCTTCCCATACCTATACAACCATTTTGCACATTTTTTTACCTGTCTGCCTGCCTCTTTGTAATCAGTCATGCAATTGTACTTAGTTCTTTGGGAAAGAGCTGCATTGTAGGAATAACATGTGTTGTCCCGTGTTTGTATCAAGTATGTTATGCATTCTATATGCTTATAGAATAATGTATCTGAATTTATGTGAAACTTTCTTTCGTTTAGGACCTTGGTATTATAGGTTAGTTAACGGACATGTGGGTGCCATGTATCATTGTTTCATAAAGACATTGGTTCACTATTAGACTATTAGTCTTTATGTTATTGGAATTGATAATGTGTTTCAACTAGTGATATAGAGTTCTACTGCAACATGTTAATTTCTATTTGAAGAACCAATGTTTCTTGTCCTAACTTCCTGTGTAAAATAGCCTGTCAAAAAGGAATAGATATTTGATCATCATACTGAAAGTAGAAGACTGAGGGCACATTTTCTAGAACTTAAAAAAGCCAATCTTTAGTGAATATCTGCTTTATTAAGTGAAAATAAAATTGACTGATTTGTGTTTCATCAGTCAACTTCAGTTTTAAGCATTATCTGTATATGCGAGGGGAAAGAAAAAAAAAACACTTGTCCAGCAAATAAGATATAAGAGAACAAAGCCTATCATTGATTCATAGGAAAAGGCATAAATAATTATCATCAACTGAACCATTATATATCAGAGCATTATTAGTGTAACAGAACCTATCAATGTTTCCTGTCCTGCTCCCCTGCTACTTGCTGTAAAGATTGTGTGTGTGTGTGTGTGTGTGTGTGTGTGTGTGTGTGTGTGTGTGTGTGTGTGTGTGTGTGTGTGTGTGTTTGTTTGTTTGTGTGTGTGTGTGGGTGTGTGTGTTGCAACAGACTTGCGTGATCAACACAATTTTTAAGCTTTCTAATGGACAGCAAGAAAGCTTAAAAATTTATCGGCCTACTTTACAGATTAATATGTGCATTGTACATAATTATTTTCCTAGATTAAAGTATAATGTCCGTGTATTGTCTCAAATCGACTATGAAGCTTGAGCCTATATTGTGTATTGTACTAATTTATATATATATATATTTTTTGAAGATTTGAAAAGGCAATGTAGGTGCAACAAGAGAATAGGCCGGGACACTTGAGCACCAAAACAAGTGACTATGTTGTCTATAAGGCCATCATCTATGAATTTTGGTGTTTAGTCTTATATTAGTGATGTATTTATTTAGGGACAAACTACTAAAATATGCGACGTTTTTTTTTAATTGTGTTGATGTTTTCTTTTTATAAATTTGGTAATTAACTACGTACTTTTATTATTGTACTTGATTAATAATTGTTTTTTTTTTATTTTATTAAATCTAGTTATTATATAGAATATTTGCTTATTTCAATTTTTATGTTATTAATTTAATTTATGATAAAATTAAAAAACTATAATGTGTATGTATATATGATGATGGTAATAATTTAATAAAAGAAAACAAAAGCTTAAAAAAAAAATTCTAGACACTTTTTAATGTCTACATATTTGCACATTTTCATATTTTAAGAGTTTCCCGCCATACAATAGGTTGACACGAATAACGCAAGACAAGAAAAAGCGTCGCTAAATTTGAGTTTGTGGACATGTAAAAGCGTCGCTAAAAAACTACACACTTTTGGGATAATGCGCGAAATACGTAATTTTGGACACTTCGTATATTATTTAGGACACAAAAAAGCGTTGAGAATCTCGACGCTTTTTCATGTCTCTGAAAATTATCAACGCTTCTAATAATTTTTCGACGCTTTTAAGCGTCGAAAAAAGTCCTAAAAAGCGTCTAGAAAACGCGCTTTTTGTAGTAGTGAGAGTTAACTCAGTTCAGTTCTAGTGGGATTCGCCGCTCGACTCTAGCAGCGACTTTTGATGATGGTGCGCCTACCCGAGAGCGCCCGGTGCGCATCTTTGCAATTATCTTGCTGTCAGGGACGTTTTCTCCTAACAAAGGTAATAGGGCGCTGCTTTACTACCTTCATGCTGTCCGTGATCTTCACCAGATCAGAACTTACGACTGGGCCAGCTTGGCCTATGCGGACTTCATCCGAGCGTTGCGGGACTCATGTCGACATCGTTCCTTCACGGGGAACGTTGCTCTATCTGATTTTTGGAGGGTCGTAGAGGTATACTTTATTTCTTGTAATGTTTAGCTCTAACTTTTAGTTAGCGCTCGTTGATAATTTTTGCCTTTTGTAGATCTTGTTCTACGAGTACTTCCCTTCAGCTACGCCGGCGAGACCGTCGCCGCGCAGGTGCCTAGTAAGTGCTTCCTAGGGAAGCCGCCGCGTGGGGATGTCCACTGCCTATGTCCGAGATAGGATCATCTCGGTATGGTTCTTTGCATATTTGAACATTTTGTGATGCCTTCAATAGATTCATGTCTAATAGACGTTCTTTGCAGGAGCCTAACGTGTTGTACCGACCGTGGGTCGACTTGGCGATCCTTGGGCTAGCCGTGCAGTTTTTTGGTGAGCGTCGCTATTTCTTGAGGACCTATGGAGCGATTGCATATCTTGGGGAGAGGGTTGTTATTCAGCATTCCTCGGATACTTTTGTCGTTCTTGCTCCTCCACCGCGTCACATGTTTGATGCCGCGAGGCTGGTGAGCATGTCAGAGGGAGCTGGTACCCCTTAGAGATCTTACAGGATCCTTGGGCGGTGCTATGAGGAGGAGCTACTGCCGTTGTTAGCTCAAGTTCTTGTACCTACTGAGGATGTGGCGGTATGATTTTCAGCTTTTACTTTTCGTTAAGTAGCCCCCAAGTAATGGTTCACTGATTTTGATTTACTTTGACAGGGTGGTCCTGCTAAGTTCGTGCCACCTTGTATGTCGATCCATTATCAGGGGACATACGGGCCGATTGAGGAGATGATTCCTCCGGCTCCTGAGGGCAAGCTCTTTGAGGAGCGGTCGATTCCTCGTCACCAGACTCGAGTAAGCTTATTTATTTGCAACTTTTGTCCATATATGTTATGCATGTTTACTGACTTACTTCTTTGACAGCTCTCACGCGAGGTGGTCTCGGCGATGGCACAATGCAAAGATGCCTTCCGGAGCCAGCTCGTCCGGATGAGGAATGTGGCTACATGTCGCCGGGACGACGCCGTTTAGGAAGTAGCTTCCCTTCTTATGTTTTTGCATTACCGCTTCTATTTTGCATGTTTCTGATCTTAGTTTCTTTTGTAGGGTCAGCCCATTCCTTCTCGTACCCGTACGAGACCTTAGGTGCGGAGGGATCCGACGAGGTTTAGCTCGAGACGTCGAGGCACTGGTTTGGGTGGTCGGGGCGGTCGTGCTGAGGGTGCCCGTATCGAGGCGGTAGAGGGCTCAGGCTCTTCATCTGAGGGTGCACATGATGCGCCGGTAGGCCAGGGAGAGGCTACCTCGGCACTTAGAGGTGGTGGGATGTACGAGGTCGGCTCGTCATCGCAGCAGCCTCCACAGCCTTAGCCTCAGGTTTATCTTGGGTGGACGGGTCCTGTGCTAAGTTTTCCTCCTCCCGAGGAGACCGGAGCTGGAGCTGGTTGAGAGGTTACTCCTTGTACGGCGTAGTTTTATGAGATGATGGGTGTACGTCCCCCGGCGCCGTAGTTTTTTCCTGTGCTTTTTATTATTTCATTTTGACTTTTTATAGAACTTTCCCTTTAATTAGACTCATTTTTTAGACATGCTTGTATATACATACTATTATGAGTTTATTCATCATTTACTGTTGTTTTTCATTTTTTTTTATTTTTTTATGTGCATGTTTGTGTGTGCAAAGAATTGTGAAAATTAATTTTGCGCAAAAATTCCGTCATTTTTATTATTGATGGAGGGTATCCGACTTTCTCCCCCAAAAAAGAAAAAGTGAAAATAAATGTCAAAAAAATATTGGATTTATAAAAACTTGGAAGTTAGTCTAAATAAAATCCGAAAAATATTATAACTAATAAAATAGTTATATTAATTAAGAGGAAGGAGTAAATGAATTTTTAGAAAAAGATATAAAAGAAGAATAAAGAAACCATAAAGTCATTGGCAGACTCGAATCAGGTCAAAAACGAGGTTTTTTGAAAAGCTCATACGATAAGACACATTAGCGCCAACTGGCGCCACGCATTTTGGTGTAGCGCCAGGCGCTACAATTAGTGTTTGGCGCCAGGCTCTAGCGTCAGGCGCCAATGTTTTGCGTCTAGCGCTAATGAGCGCTGACTCCGAATCCTTTCTGGATTAAAACTGCGTCAATTTTGTGTATAAATAGCCCCCTGCCTAGCCGATTTTCTTTATAATTTCAGCAAATAATATATTTTCTTAGCTTTAAGAAAAGAATAACAACAAGTTTATATTCTCCAAAAGTTTTACCAACTATACTCATGAATGGTGTCGGTCTCTTTATGCCAAGGAGAGGAAAGAGTTAAATGTGTTTCACGTGGGGGGTATTTATGGTGTCAAAGGGGTAGATCTTGATTTAGATTTTATTCATACCGCTCTAGAATATTGGGATGTAGACACTCATTGTTTTAGAATAGGTTATGATGAAATTAGCCCTTTGCCGGAAGAATTCGGTGCTATTTTAGGCTTCCCTAACTACTAGAAAATCCGTCCTTTTTAGACGCTTTTCAAGCTATTTTTCGACGCTAAAAAGCGTCAAAAATATATTTCTCGACGCTAAAAAGCGTCGAAAATATATTTCTCGACGCTTCAAAAAAGCGTCAAAAATATGTGAGTCGAGAAAACTAGACGTCACAAAAAAGCGTCGCAAATCTCGACGCTATAAGACGTCCAAATTTTTATACGAAGCGTCGAAATTTGCAGTTTTGGCGCACTTTCTCAAGTTTATCGACGCTTTTTTGTGTCTAAAACTTCAAATTTGGAAACGCTTTATTGTGTCCATATTCTCATATATTAGATGTTTAATATTTTGGCGACGCTTATTTCTATCTATATTCTCATTGTTTGTGACTTTTTTTGTCCAGAATCTTTACAAATATCTAGAATATAATTACCTAAAAAATTATTTCACACTAAAAATTTACTACTATGCTAGTATTAACAATATATACACAACAAAATTAAGCCAATTTTTTTTATTGCATATAAATATAGTACATGTACAATATCTCGTTGTAATGAATTTTCTATTAGGTAGTACAAGAAATATAATTCCAACCTATACTTCATTCATGACTAGTACATAGTGGTAAAAATCTGCTCATTTCTTCACAAAAAAAAAACATCAATCGATCTCCAATTAGCTGCTCCTTAATATGCTTGCAAGGGGCGTAAAGCAAAGTTCATATTGTTTCGAATCATTGTTGGCCTTGAATTCACAGCACACCTTTTGATGTTTGAAGATCCTTCGGTAGGAACTAAGTGATTTAGTGTGGACTAGGAAGGCAAACAACAACATCATCATGGACCAACAACATCAGCAACAATATTATGGAGCAACAACACAAGGTGGAGCGACAACAGTGTGATCAGCATCCTGCAACAACAACATCAATCTATCTACAATTTATTGTTCTAATTTGGTGCTATAGGTGTTAAGAAGGAACAAGGATATTGAGAAATATCGATGAGAAATATAGTTGAATAGTGGAGATGCATTACCAAGACAATACATGGGATATTCCACTCAGATATCCCCACACAACCAATTATATCTCACACTCATCGGCTCAAACTGAGTCTTAAACTCATTAGTATGCAGAACCCAACTCTAGAGGATGAAATACCAGGAAAAAAGAACTAGATAGCCAAAATGATAACATGTACAACTTTTAAATAGTTACATCACAACATTACTAAAATTACTATATGCAAAATATCACATTTTCAGCAAACTCAAATGAATAACATCAAGGCTCAGCCTAGTACTTAAAACTTGTTTGATAAATTCACTACTATCATGCATATAAAAGAAGAAGCCTTTATGGTTGACAGTTGCACATTAATAGAAAAAAAAAATATTAAAAACCAAAGGTCTAAACAACAAATTACATGTTACCTTATCAGGAAGGATCCCCCTCTTGAATCATTAGGCAAATATCTATGTTAGAAATCAACCTTGAACTGAAGAAGCACCAAAAGTGATGGTATTGGGAGCATCACATCAGTTTTGAGTAGTAATTTAGTCATTTTAACGGAAGATAGAAATTAAAATAGTAATATAAATATGCATTAATACTATAAGGCAATAACAAGCCACCCTCTTGTTTCAGAATAAGGGTATTCAAGCATAAGAAACTAGCAATTAAACTCTGATGATAGAAATTTAAATAGTAATAGAAATACCAATTACTAAAAGAAACGACACCAAGTACTATAAGGCAATAACTAGAAGCCACCCTCTTTTTTCAGAATAAGGGTATTCAAGCATTAGAAACTAGCAAAAGCAAAACACAACCACTAATTAATAAAAATTCAGAGCAATAGGAACATATGAGTGGAAACAATTGGACCAAACAAGCATTCAAAACAAACTACATAGCTAACAAAAGCAATGCACATTAATATCACCAAAATTATTAAGCTGAGTATTTTAGAATATAACATTAAATCTGAATAATTTTGCAATATTTAAAAGAGAGAGAGAGAGAGAGAGAGAGAGAGAGAGAGAGAGAGAGAGAGAGAGAGAGAGAGAACTAACATCAACTCATCAAGAACTATTCATACCAAGAAAAATGAGTTTATCTCAGCTAAGTTGAGAATGCACCAATTGTGGTATGACTATTCATCAATATAAGTTTGTTGTGTTATGATTAGCATAGCTAGTTTACTTTTAAGAGCATAATTAACTTAAGAAGTTCAAATGAAATATTAGTAGAAAAGAGAATTGGAATTCGCATAGAAAAAAAAAATTAACCATGGAGGATTTCTTCACTAACAAAATATAGTTAAAAGAGATTCCAGTTGTATATGAGATAAAGAATGTATCTTGTAGATTCTATAAGAACCTAAAATCGATATATACAATCTTGTCAGTATAAGCTTGCAAAGTATAACTTGTAGATTCTATACGCACTCAAAATTTTAAATAAAATTTACATATTAGAATAGCATTTATACTAGTGTCGAGAAAGAAATATACTTCGTATTTGTATAGGAGAATCCTAATCAATCTTAAGAAATAGGACACAATCAAATAAATGAAAAAAAAACCAACTTGTCAAGAAACACGCTAAATCAAACTCATTTTACAACAACCAAATGACAAATCCTAAACAAATTAATTCACTACACCATAACAAAACATGGAAGAAGGATCAGACGAACAAAAAAGTAAGAGGGAAGGACAAACTCAAATAAAAACATGATGACCAAATTATTAAGTATTATTGTTTCATGTTTGTCCCAAATATTAACACTACTTTGCAACTAATTAAACGCTAGATTCCTAAAACTGCAAAGTAAGGAATTAGGAAACTAGGGAAATTGACACACTATAAAGCACATCTACATGATATATATTACACATAAAATTAATAATAATTGGCAGCAGTATCACGCTAACAGAAATAACAAATAAATCCCCTAAATTAGTCAATTCAAATTTCATGCACAATTCTTCATATGTCAACTTAAATTTTATGCAAGAAAACCCTTAAATTTGTCAATTCGTATAGCAGAAAAAATCAAATTACAAAAATTTTCACAATTCAGATAAATTGGAGACAAGTTGTTGATTTGATTATTATAATAGAAATTTACAGAAAAACTTACAGATTAATGGTGTTACAATGAGAACAGCTTCTGCTTCTTCGTCTGCGATTTTAAAGATTCAGTTATGCAGTAGATTAAACAAGGAACGAATAGTGAATTACCCTCCTCTATCACATTTTTTTTAATTGAGCAGCCACAGATATATTATATGATTTATACCCCAACATCAAGAACTGCAACGAAGGCTATCAAAATACCAAATTAATTAATTACACCATAAAACAAATCAAAACGTGTAAAAAAAGAGTAAACATCCGAAAATTGAAGACCCAAAATAATTGTACTGTCGATTAACTTCAATTATGCTTGAAAAACGAGATCTAGAAAAGAAAAAATTGAACCTGCGATAAATACCTGACTAGAGAATTTCATATCTTGTGAGGACAGAAAATGGAAGAAAAAAAAGAAATTTGAGTAATTTAATGGACATATAATGGAAGCAAAGACTGGAATATTAGTAATTTATTGAGAAGATGAGATTTTTTCAAAAAAAAAGGGAGAGAGAAATTGAGATTATGAGAGGGTGGCGGTTGAAAATGAAGCTTGAAAGAAGATAACTCTAACAAGCTAACTACAATACTATCACGTGCAGGGCACGTGACCACTAATGCTTCTCGACGCGGAAAATTGATGAGAAAGTCAAAGGACGCTTAAAAGCGTCGACAAAACACGAAAAACTTAATTTATGTATGACGGACATTCTCAGCGTCGAGGACAATGCGTCGAGAATATAAGCATTTTGTAGTAGTGCCTACTCTAGATCTCGTAGTAATCCCTAAAATAAACGAATATTATGATAAGGATTTTGAACTCTTCTTCAATTTAAAAAATAAAAATCTATCAAAATTAGTAGGTGGTAGCATAATTAATTTGAAAGAATTTGCTCGCCATTTTTTTTATAGACCTTATTCTGACTCTTTCCATGTTTATAGAAGAAGGGATTTTCTCTTTTGTATGCTCAATCAATATTTTCTCACTAGTGGTAAAAATAATGAGGGTCAAGCAATTATATAAACTGTTTTAGAGCAGATTGAATCTGGGAGAAATCCAATGCCTTTAATAGTTGGAGAGACTATGCTTTGCCTTGATGAATTAAAGAAGAATCCAAAAGCACCTTTTCGGGGCACTCCAATTTTATTACAGGTAGAAAAATAATATTTTTAATTACAGAAACCAAAAAATAATTTTTGTATAGTAATAAAATTTATTTGCATTAAATTTTTTTTACAGATGTGGCTAATGGAAAGACTGGAATTAATTAGCCCTCCAGACAATGTTGAGAAGTATACTCCAAATTGTTTCGTGAGAAGGAAGAAACGCTTCTCTAAGATGGGGCGACACGAATGGAAAAAGGTCTTCGAGTCTTATAATTTTGCCATCAAGTGGGTCATCCCTTGGTGGAAAATAGAAAAGATGGTTGGTGTCAACAAGCTGCCTTTCTGCCGTTTTCCAAGCTTGTCCCGAATGACATTTTATTATCCCTGCAGGGTAAAAAGACAGTACGACCTACTTCAGGCTATTCCTTCCGGTGATCTTCTTCGTCCCTATGAGTTCCCTGTCTCTCAAGAGGTAGACAAATTTGATGCTTATAGGAGCGCTAGACCTTTTATGGGAAGTGATTTCCCAAAAGGTTCCTCCTTCCTTGCCCAATGATGTGAAAAAGTAGCTTCTGAATAAACCTTCAAAGGACGTGAAGAAAAAACAGAGTAAAACTGATGTGAAGAGTCGTATAGGTGACAAAGTGATTCCTGTTAAGGAACGCTTGGGTGAAAGAATTGAGTTCAAAACACCTAAAATGCCTAAGAAGAAAAGTACTGCGAAAGATAAAGGAAAAAGGAAAGCTGACACCACAGAAAAGAAAGCTTGGGTAGAAAAGAAGCATGGGGTCCTAGCTAGGGGAGAGACTATTTACTCAAAGATTGAATGTAGGTCCTCTAAAGGATGCCTACTAGCTAAGGTTATGGATGAGGAAGAAGACGCAAACAAGAATTGGAAAAGGGCTAAGAAAGAGAAAAAAGATTAAGAGCATTGCTTAATTTTAAATTATTAGACTTAGTTTTTTTTTTTCTTTTTTTAAAAATTCAAAGTTAATTTATTTAAGCTTTATTTAAATTCCATCAATAATGTAATTTATTTAATTATTGAAATTGCGGCTTTTTAATTAAATTATTTACTTTAAATTTATTTTATTAAAGCAATGAAAACCGAACAATTAAATTTCCAAAAAAATCTTCGAGTACGGAAGTCGAAAATTTTCCGAAAAACACCGAAATATTCCCAGATATTTTTCAGTAAATTGTCGCCACAATTCTGCGACTGGCGCCAGCTAAGGCGGTTTGGCGTCAAGCGACGAATGTTGTCATCTGGTGCTGATATTCATCGGATGGCGCAATAATTTTTTATCTGTGAGGCCGATGTTTCATTGATCTTCTGTTGAATTTATTATTAAGCCTGGGATGCGAGATTTGAAATAAATAAAGTTGTCGCACCCGTAAAGGGTTGCCTACTGTAGGCGTCGCTCGAAGTGCGCCTATGTTAAAGCATGTGGTGAATATGCTTGGCACTCATAGGAAGTGGGAATTGGCATATACGATTAGGGACAAATAAAGTAGGGAGCAGCCAATAAGTTTTTAAGGAACCTGTAAACCGTTCACGGATCATAAAAGGCAACGACGAATAAAGGGACAACGAAGGCAACAACGATTGACCCGTGAAGGTTACACCCCATTCATAATCCATGAGATTAGTAACTCCATATGGTTTGGAACCACAAAAGGGGGATCGGGGATGATGGTACGAAGTGAGTCATTGAGTCACATTCGCCCGTATTGGCCTCTACTCGATTCTTATAGTGAAAAACATTTATGCGATCTCAAAGGCATACAAACAAAGATTAAATTCGCTCCAACTTATCATAAAGCTAAATTTGTTTAATATTAATGCAACACATAATTCTAAAATATTGTGATCACTTGAATTAAGCAACAAGATTAAAAAGGAACCTAAACCGGTTGTCCAAATTATCTTATTAGGCGTGATTTTCAATTACATAATCCCTTTAAACATGCAATATAGTAATCATAAATATAATATAATTAACATTAATATTGGAAGCAATTTAGCAATAATTCCAACAATATAAAATCGTTAGAAAAATAATATAAATAAAAGGAACATAATTCTTACTTTGATTCTGTTTGTTTGCAACTACAAAATAATAAACGAGTTAGTAACTTCAAGGAAATAATAATAGAACAATAATTAAATTAAATTAAATTAAATTAAATAGAGTTGATTTGGGGCCAAACCCTCAAACAGTTCTACCTTTCATGCCTTGGCTTAAGGATAGAACCACGAGTAAAGTATGGAATCCTTGGAGTACTTGAAGAAGGAATTTTGAAATAAGAAGGGTAGGCTCGTGTTTAGGCTAAAGCATAAAAGAGAGAAAAAACTAGAGAATTAATTGATACCCAGTACATCAGAAATGAGGGGGTATTTATAGAGAAAAAGTGCTGAGGGAACACAAGGAACCCTAAAATGATAAAAACCCTAAAAAAGTACCCCGCGACACGGCAAACTGTATCGTGAAACGGGAATTCCCACCGTCAGACGGGAAACATTACCGTGACACGGTGCAGTTTTTGAGTGACGCGGGCAATTTTTAGTAAACAGGGATAGGACACGGAAATTCCCGTGTCACAGCAGGTTTCCCGTGTCACGAGAAATCCCACCGTCAAACGGTAATGATTCCCGTGACACGGTGGATTCCTGCCGTGGCGCGGGAATTTTCAGCCCGCTTTTCCGTCTAAATACATTTTAAACCCTAATTTCGTTCAGCTTTTTAAGTGCCGATTGATAATTTCGGGCCTTTTTCTGATTTATTATTATTTGGGCTGAAATAAGAAAATAAGCAAATAAAATAAATAAAAGGTTTGGGCAAAAAAAAAAAAAAAATAATAAAACAATAAAATAAAAAAGGTTTGGGCTAAAATTAAATAATAAGTTTGGGCTGAAATTAAAACTATGTTTTTACCAAATACAAATTTAATCAAATACGTTTTTTTAAGCACTCTCGGGATTAAATACGAAACCCGACCAATAGTACCGTGAAAGGTTGTTCATCATCGGGTTTGGTTTTGGGGAGACATTTTTAGGTGTCTACAGAAGCACCCACTTTTACTGCGGTTGTAGAAACGTTTATAAGTGACTTTTATGTCACTTTTAGGGTGTTTATTGAGTCATATTCCGGCTTATTTTCCAATAATTTCACCTTTTATATCCTTTATTTCTATTATTTTATTATTCTCGTCTTTTATCTTTATTTTGAATATTTTTGTAATTTTATATAGTTTTTAGTTTATTTTCGTGTTTTATTTTATTTTTCTTTCTTTTAATGTTTGTAGTTTAAGTCGTTAGTTTTTATTTTTAATAATTTCTCTTTTTATCTCATTTTCTTATTTATTTTAGTTTCGTATTTTATTTTATTTCATTTCATTTAATTTTATTATTTCTTTAGTTTTAGCATTTTATTTTATTTTATTTTACTTTATTTATCTTATTTTATTTTACTTTATTTTATTTATTTTATTTTATTTTCCATTTCACCCTCGTGTTGTTTTTGGTTATAGGTGTTTTCGGGTCCGTGGTCGATCGGGTTTCAAAGTCAAATTTGTGTTCGGAGGTCAAGGTTCGAGGCATTATGCACAAGCCAACCTACTGCCCACCTCTTAACCTACACTACCTCATTTTCCTATCCTACACCACCCCAAACAACACACAAACATCACTTCCCCTGCTCCAACTCTCCTTCTCCCTTGCTCCCTGCTCTCCCAATTCACCACCAGCCCTCACAACACCACCTCACAACCCTCACAACACCACCTCACAACCCTAACAACACCAACATCGCTCCACCTCTCTGCCCACTCACACCATCTCCATCACCAACAGCAACAACAACTTACAACAACCACCAGCGCCACCAATAGCAACTGCCCAGACGCAATCCACACACACACTCACCAATTAAACCCCGCAACACCAATTAAACCACCAGCCACAATCCCCTGCTCCAACCAGCGCTACACCACCACGCGTTCCACCAACGCGCAACCCAACATCACCAAACCGCCTCCAATCGCACCGAAACCACCCAACCTCACCTCCCATTTCACCACCAAGCCTAGCCATCACACCGCCACCACCAATTCGCATCTCCAATCACACCAATCGAACCAAATTCACAGCAAGGAGCAACCAAGACCTCGCGGCCGCGCAGCCCTATCAGAAAGCGCACGAGATTGAGTCCAAAATCAGAGTCGAGGCAGAAGCTATGCGCGACCTCTGCGCGGTGTCTTTGCGGGCGCGCATTCGTGGGTTAATCACGAGCTTTTCACGTGATTTTTAATGAGAATTGAACGGCTTTGATTGATGCTTGATTGATGACGATGAGGATTGGCAGTGGTGATTGAGTGATAATTGATGATGCGTGATGGTGATGCAGGTGATGCAAATCAGAGCAGCCAAGATCGAAAGAGAAAGAAATGGAAGCTGATTTGTTTAGACTGTTTTGGGGGATTTGTTGGGTTTTGTTTTGTTTTCCTTTTTCTTTTCATTTTCTTTTATTTTTAGTTTAGTTTTATTTTTGTTTTTTTATGTTTAGTTATTTTAATTATTTTAGTTTAGTTTTTATTTTCTTTTTAGTTTTCTCTTTTACTTTATTTTATTTAGCCTTGTATTATAAATACCCCTTTGGGGTTATTTTCTCAAAACTTTCACTTAACATTATTTTAGATTAGATTAGATTAGTTTAGCCTTTATTTTCTCTCTCTTAGGGTTAGGAGTAGTTTAGAGAGAGAAAGATTGGATTTTTCATGGAGTTTTTGGGATTTTGAAGAAGCAAATTTGTGGATTTTTCCTCTCATAAATTCAATGAGTTTTCCTACTTTCTCTCACCTTTATTGCTTTCATTTATTATTGTTTTTGCTTATTTATTTGTTTATTTGAGTAGATTAATTAGTTTAGTTGTTGATTCTTGCTTTTATTATTATTTTACCTTGTTTTCCATATTTTTGTTCATTATGTTAGTTTAGGTTTTGTTCTAGGGAACTGGATGAAGGTTATGTTAATTAATTTAATGATTGATTGTGGTTAGTATGAAATTGTTTCTTGATTATTGTGTATGGATGATGCTTTTATGGATTAGAATCTTTCTAGCTAATTGATTCTATGCTTTTAATTGTGTTTTCAATCAATTGTGCGAAAGTGAGTTGTTTGAGAACCCTAAATTCCTCCATATCTTTGCTAGGCTAGTTGCACGAGAGTGAATTAGTTTAGTAGGACTATTAACATGTTTAATTGCGCGAGAGTGAGTTAAATGTGTAAATCGTCCCAATTGAGGTCATTTTCATCTAATTGTTTGATGTTGTTGAATGCATTAATGTAATTGGATTCCACTTTCCCTAGTTTTAGTTATTTGCTCTTAGTAGTGTTTAGTTGAACCTTTCTTTACCTCGCAAGCTTTCCTAGTAGTCTAATTAGCATAGATTGATACACTTAGTCCTTTTGGGTTTGACCCTTTACTTACCCCTATACTCGTATTAGGGTAGCTTAGGTATTATAAATTGTTAATTTGATTAGGGTTAGTAGACTAACGACACTATCTAAACCTCCGATCAAATTTTGGCGCCGTTGCCGGGGACTAAGGCGTTCATTAGTTTGTGTTGATTAGATTAACTAGGTTCTTGTATATAATTTGATTTGTGTTTTCTTTTCTTTGTTCTTTGTATAAAAATGGCATGCTTATCTTTTCCTCAGTTTGATGGTGAACCCTTTTATGCTTACTTTGAAAGACTAGATGGTTTTCTTAGTTACCATGGGTGTTCTCTTAATGATGCTTGTGATATAGCTTATTGGGGCATGAATGAGTATACTAGGGGAATGGTTGAGGACATGAATAATGGTAGATTTTGTCATTTGTCTATGCATGATGCGTGGGATTTCTTCACATGGCTTGCTAAGGATTTTTTAGATAGAGAATCTCATGTTGCTTACTTTGATTCTAAATGCCAAGATTCTTTTAATTTTTGCATGAATTCTCTTGATACTTCTTATGTGCCTAGTGATAATCCAAGTATGCAAATTGACACCTTTCCCCCTTATGCTCATTTTGATGAGGTTTGTGCTAATTTTGATGATGTGCAATTTGAATTTGATCATGAACCTCAACCCAATAACATTGAAGCCCAAATTCTTTCTCAAATGCAATATCTCACCCAACAACTCCAAGAGCTTCAAGAGGAACAAAAATTTAGGGAAGTGAGGCTTGCCCAAGTGATGAGTGCTTTGGTTGATGTAAATGGATGTGAGGCACCTCACTTGGAGTGTGAGAGTGTTTTTGAGAATGATGTGGGCCAAGGGTGTGAAGTTGAGGGGAGATTTTCTTGTGATGAGGGGATTTTGATCCTTTTCATTCCCCATTTGAGCTTGAATGCCATCCTTCCCCTTATTCACCCCCTTTGAGAGCTTCCCTTGGTGAAGATGTGAGTGAGCCATCTTCAATTTTGAATGAGGGATTTCATGAGGATGATGATGATGAGTTTGAGCAATCAAGAGAGATTGAAAGTCCCTTCTGTGATGGTTGAAGAGTTTCTAATGAAGAAAATATCGATTTTGAGGTTTCCAACCCCCTTCCCCATCTTGACGAGTCTACCTTGCATGTTTGTGACCCTTCTATCCATGAGTCTTTGGACTTATTTGAGGTTATGGCTAGTATGTTCAATCAAGGTGTAACAAATCATTATAGCCTATTGAAAGAGTTCATTGGCAATGCTTCATGGGAAAGGGATGAATTTGAGAGAAACCTTTATCCTTTCATGCATGGTTTTGAGACTCTAGGCTTTGAGGATCTTGAGGGAGTTGTTGTTCATCGCTGTGATAGAGAGGAGGATGAGGTTGTTTCTATTGGAGAGTTTTTGTTTGAGGGAGATGAGAGTCAAGAGTGCTCTTTTGAGGATTCAATGATTGATTTTCATGCCCTCATTGGTGATGTGAGGCCTTGTGAGACCATTGTTTCTCCTCCCCTTCCTCATGTCCCTTTCTCAAGGAAATTTGACCACATCTCCTACTATCCCATGTTCCTCCCGTCTTTTGTCAAAGAGCCTATTGAGGACCCTCTCTTGTTTGATGAGACTTTTCCTTCTAATCCTCCCATCATTGAGGAAATGGGTGATTATGCCACCCAAAAAGATTTTGAGGAGGTTTTGCCTTTTTATTCTTTTCCTTATTTTTCTTCTTCTTTCTCTTCTTATTTTCTTGATTTCTCTTTCGATTTTTTTCTTCTTTCTTTTGGCATCTTCCTCCTCATTTACGTGCAATAATCTTGTTGCACGTCCTCCTCCCTTCATTTGCCTACTTGTTATCATATGAAATGTGTAGTAGTGCATTTGATAAGCTCTTGTGTTCGTTGCAATATTATTTACTAGAGCGGTCTCGCTTGAACGTTAAACAAGCCTTTCTCGGGAAGTAACCCGAGGCTTTTATTGCTTTCATTTTCTTTTCTTTTTAGATTAGATTTTCTCTCATGGAAATGTTTGTGTGTCCTTTTGCTAGGTACATGGCTTGATATACTCTAATGCATTGGTTTGGATCAAGAATCAAGGAAGTTTGATGCCTATTTTTGCTAGCATATGGAAATCGAGATTCAATTCAAGAGGAAAATCGGCTTTGGAAAGTTAAATTGGTTCATTTGCGGGTATTTACACCCACCAATATCCGGTAACATCTTTCTTAGCTCCTTCTCTTATGGTTGGTGACTCGTTGGACATGTGTTGGTTTGTTGGGTTGATTTCTTTCTTTTCCCCTCCCATGTTTTATATGGTTTATGTTTGAGTATATTGTCTCATTCAAGCTTGGGGGAAGGTATTCTATCATGCTTGGGTAGAATGTTGGTCATTTATGCCATGCACTTGAGTATATGCATTTCCATGTCTTTTCTTATATTTTGAAAATTCCAAAAAGATTTTTGTTTACTTTCAAGGTAATTTTGGCAAAATGTTTTTTGTTTGTTCTTATATTGGACATTTTGTTTTGGGACTTGAATGCTTGAATGTTTTTCTTCCTAAGTTTTAAATGTATGCACGGTTTGAGAGTGTCATTGGTTGACTCTAGGATACTATATGCTAAGGTAGCCGGTTTAAGAACTTTTAGGGTTCCATGAAGCCATAGTTCACGGGAATGTGGTAAGATGGAGTTGCTCTCTATAGTGGATTTGAAACCCTTGGTTGGTATTTGTTTGGTTATAATCCCTTGTGAGCTTCATTTGTTCTAGCCTTCATCACCTTGTTGAGCGGCTATTTAGGATCCTTGACTATGCATGTCTTAATCATTGTTTTGACCTCTAGCTCCCCAGATCGTGACCGGGCCTCTCGGGGGGAAGAAAAGGGCATCTTTTCTCATTTTTCTTTATCTTCTTTTTATTTTGTTACAAATTTGATTTTCTATTTTGCATCAACCTACTTATTAACCAATTTGAGCCTAATGTTTCCCGCTCTTGTTTAAACCGCATTACAAACCCAATGGCCTATGTTTACCAACCCTTTTAGTTAGTGAAGCATAGGCATGTGAGGTTTGAGTTTTGAGAGTGTTGATCATGAGCAAGAAAACTTTGTGAATTGGTTTAAGTACGGTATTTGAAAGTTGAGCTTGAAAAGAATACGCAAAAAGTTCGAGAAGAAAGATGCAATTCAAGAAAATCAAATGAAGTTTCAAGAAAAAGTCGTCCATGGTTAGAAAAAGGCAAGGACACATAAAAAAAAAAGCCGTCCATGGTTAGAAAAAGGCAAGGACACATAAAAAAAAATAAATAAAAAAAAATAAAAAACAAAAAGAAACAAATAAACACAAATAATATATTTTAGTTTGGTTTCGTTTTCTTCCCTTGTTTAAGCATTGGGGACAATGCTTCGTTCATGCTTGGGGGGGGGGGAGCGTTCCTTCCTTTTTTTTTTGTATATATTGTGTGTTAGTGTTGAGTAAGCTTGTGGGAGACGGCATTATTGGTATTTTTGTTTGATATTTTGTGAATTCTTGAGTTTGTTTTTAAGAGTGGGCCACTCTTTTGCTTCACTTAGGAAATATCACCAAAATTTTCAAATTTGTACCCCGCCTTAACCCTTAGCCTTACGTTACAACCCAATAAAAGACCCTTAGAATTTAGTGGGGTTAGGTCAAAGAACGGTGGAGGGAGATAGACTTCAAACCTATGGAGAGAGTATGCATAGTTGAGATGTCGGGATTACCTTCTCAAAGTTTTTCATTTCTTTATCTTTTTCCGGTTCCTTCGAGGAATCATGAGAAGCTAGCTTAAGGGTTGATTTGAAGCTAGTGGAGAGAACGCGGCCCGAGTGGTTGGGGCTTGGGTGGATTGAGTCCTCATTAGTTCTCTATGCTTAGCATATGTTTTGTTTCAATCAACCATTGACATCTTGGAATGTGCATACATTTGTTTATTTAGAAAGGTTTGCATCCATCGGTGTTTGTTCCTATCTCTTGTCCAAATATGAACTTGTGTTTTCTTTATTTTTTTTTATGTTTCTTTTTCTTTTCTTTTTTATTGTCGTGCCTTGGTTTCTATTAAGAGTTGTGGGTTAAACTCTTAGGACACCCTCACGAGAGCAGACTCGTCCTCTAGGGCGATCTAGGGGTTTAAAGGGCTTGTCATTAGTTGCTAAAAGTGACCGTGATTCCTACGAAAGTGAGTTAGTGTACATTCTTGCCTCCTTTAGTGTTCTAGCTTTGCTTGAATAAATCATTCTCCCTCTCCCGTGTTTCATGTCAATTTGCTCGAGGACGAGCAAAATGTAAGCTTGGGGGAGTTTGATAAGTGACTTGTATGTCACTTTTACGGTGTTTATTGAGTCGTATTCCGGCTTATTTTCCAATAATTTCACCTTTTATATCCTTTATTTCTATTATTTTATTATTCTCGTCTTTTATCTTTATTTTGAGTATTTTTGTAATTTTCTATAGTTTTTAGTTTATTTTCGTGTTTTATTTTATTTTTCTTTCTTTTAATGTTTGTAGTTTAAGTTGTTAGTTTTTATTTTTAATAATTTCTCTTTTTATCTCATTTTCTTATTTATTTTAGTTTCGTATTTTATTTTATTTCATTTCATTTAATTTTATTATTTCTTTAGTTTTAGCATTTTATTTTATTTTATTTTACTTTATTTATCTTATTTTATTTTACTTTATTTTATTTATTTTATTTTATTTTCCATTTCACCCTCGTGTTGTTTTTGGTTATAGGTGTTTTCGGGTCCGTGGTCAATCGGGTTTCAAAGTCAAATTTGTGTTCGGAGGTCAAGGTTCGAGGCATTTTGCACAAGCCAACCTACTGCCCACCTCTTTACCTACACAACCTCATTTTCCTATCCTACACCACCCCAAACAACACACACAACATCACTTCCCCTGCTCCAACTCTCCTTCTCCCCTGCTTTCTACTCTCCCAATTCACCACCAGCCCTCACAACACCACCTCACAACCCTCACAACACCACCTCACAACTCTAACAACACCAACATCGCACCACCTCTCTGCCCACTCACACCATCTCCATCACCAACAGCAACAACAACTTACAACAACCACCAGCGCCACCAATAGCAACTGCCCAGACGCAATCCACACACACACTCACCAATTAAACCCCGCAACACCAATTAAACCACCAGCCACAATCCCCTGCTCCCACCAGCGCTACACCACCACGCGTTCCACCAACGTGCAACCCAACATCACCAAACCGCCTCCAATCGCACCGAAACCACCCAACCTCACTTCCCATTTCACCACCAACACCAGCCATCACACCGCCACTACCAATTCGCATCTCCAATCACACCAATCGAACCAAATTCACAGCAAGGAGCAACCCAGACCTCGCGGCCGCGCAGCCATGTCAGAAAGCGCACGAGATTGAGTCCAAAATCAAAGTCGAGGCAGAAGCTATGCGCGACCTCTGCGCGGTGTCTTCGCGGGCGCGCATTCGTGGGTTAATCACGAGCTTTTCACGTGATTTTTAATGAGAATTGAACGGCTTTGATTGATGCTTGATTGATGACGATGAGGATTGACGGTGGTGATTGAGTGATAATTGATGATGCGTGATGGTGATGCAGGTGATGCAAATCAAAGCAACCAAGATCGAAAGAGAAAGAAATGGAAGCTGATTTGTTTAGACTGTTTTGGGGGATTTGTTGGGTTTTGTTTTGTTTTCCTTTTTCTTTTCATTTTCTTTTATTTTTAGTTTAGTTTTATTTTTGTTTTTTTAAGTTTAGTTATTTTAATTATTTTAGTTTAGTTTTTATTTTCTTTTTAGTTTTCTCTTTTACTTTTTTTTATTTAGCCTTGTATTATAAATACCCCTTTGGGGTTATTTTCTCAAAACTTTCACTTAACATTATTTTAGATTAGATTAGATTAGTTTAGCCTTTATTTTCTCTCTCTTAGGGTTAGGAGTAGTTTAGAGAGAGAAAGATTGGATTTTTCATGGAGTTTTTGGGATTTTGAAGAAGCAAATTTGTGGATTTTCCTCTCATAAATTCAATGAGTTTTCCTACTTTCTCTCACCTTTATTGCTTTCATTTATTATTGTTTTTGCTTATTTATTTGTTTATTTGAGTAGATTAATTAGTTTAGTTGTTGATTCTTGCTTTTATTATTATTTTACCTTGTTTTCCATATTTTTGTTCATTATGTTAGTTTAGGTTTTGTTCTAGGGAAATGGATGAAGGTTATGTTAATTTATTTAATGATTGATTGTGGTTAGTATGAAATTGTTTCTTGATTATTGTGTATGGATGATGCTTTTATGGATTAGAATCTTTCTAGCTAATTGATTCTATGCTTTTAATTGTGTTTTCAATCAATTGTGCGAAAGTGAGTTGTTTGAGAACCCTAAATTCCTCCATATCTTTGCTAGGCTAGTTGCACGAGAGTGAATTAGTTTAGTAGGATTATTAACATGTTTAATTGCGCGAGAGTGAGCTAAATGTGTAAATCGTCCTAATTGAGGTCATTTTCATCTAATTGTTTGATGTTGTTGAATGCATTGATGTAATTGGATTCCACTTTCCCTAGTTTTAGTTATTTGCTCTTAGTAGTGTTTAGTTGAACCTTTCTTTACCTCGCAAGCTTTCCTAGTAGTCTAATTAGCATAGATTGATACACTTAGTCCTTTTGGGTTCGACCCTTTACTAACCCCTATACTCGTATTAGGGTAGTTTAGGATCTATGTAAGTTTCCTTTGATTTTTGTCTCAAATTTGCTTCAAATAATTTCATGTAAAAACCCTTAAAAATCAATTTGGGGATTTTTTGATTTCGGGGTTTATGTTGAAATTCTTGCCATGAATTTACTTGCATATGTGTGTATGCGTGTTTGTGGGCAGTTTGAGACAAAAATTGCATAATTTGGTGAAAAATTGAGCGAATCACCATTTTTTGTACTACTTGTGGTAAATGGTGTTTTGGGTATTTTTGTCCCTCAGGAGAGTTACAATACAAAGACTGGTCCGGCGCGGCTTGTACCTGCAAAACAAACGGAGACACCGGTTGGGTGGTGCTCCGCCTCCGACGAACAAGTTAGTAACTTGAAGGGAGAGAAAAAGGTGCAAAAATTTAGGTGGGTATCTACTCGGATTCCAAGCTCAGTTGTCTATATCACAGGGACAATTTTGTAATAAATGGTAGAACGTGCCCTCCAAAAGAGGGGAATCACCATATTTATATGGTCCTCGGGATTTGTGCCCTGATTAGGTCACCGAACCCTAATAATTGGTGGGCTTTGCTGCATTGCGGCTTTCTTGGGATTTGGGCCTGAAAGCCGCCATTTTCCCCCTGGTTTCTGGAGTGACAAGTGTCAAGCAGGGATAGGTCCACCTTGGGCCATCCTGGAGCTGACACGTGTCATCCTCTGATTGAACCACGTGGCGGGGTAAAATTACCCTATACATTTTCCCCTCACAGATGTGACGTGGCACACCACGTGGCATCTGTGACACTTTTCACGCTCTGGTTAGTGGTAGTTTTACCGCCAAAAATTAACCGTTCAACTTCTGAGTAAATTATAGGGATGCCCCCGCATTTACCTTCTATATATAGCCGTTTACACTCATAATTTTGTACGTTTACAAAAAATTTTCAAGAGAGAGAACTTCGAGAGAGCCAAAGTCACCCGTCTGAGTCCAGCGCAAGTACGAAAACTCGTTCTCGTCAACCCAGTTGGACCCGTCTTTCTTAAGTTATCAAATCTAAAGGTACCGTCTCTGCTTCTCTCAGCTCTTTTTCATGTTTGACCGCTTGTACATATTTCTTGCAATAAATGGATGCATAACCAACACACACGGCACAACCTAGGTTAAAGTCCAGCCGGTCACCAGGGACGGCTGAGTCTAGGACTAGGAGTGCCGTCTCGGGGTGTTGGGACCACCCTTTTGGTTGGATTCCGACCATTTACGTGTCGGTGCAGGACAAAATGGCTCAGACTATGCAGACGGCCCCCGATCCGGACTACAGAAGCGAGGGCTCAGGCGACAAAATGCCTGAGGGAGAAGCGTCTGGTCAGAGGAACCAGACGGCTCTGGAGAGATCCCCACCGTGTGCCCCTTCAACTCCCGCAGATTCCTCTTTGGAAGAATGCGAACAAGGCGGCGATGAAGCCGTCTCAGCTCCTTTACCACAAAATGAGGAGGAGACGGAAAGTGAAAGTTCAGCCTCCACTTCTGAGAGCAGTGACGACTTGCCACCGCTTGAAGACATTGAGGAGGAGGAGAGGAAGAAGTGGAGTGAGAAGGACGACCCCTTCAAAATCCACGTCTCTGCCAAGGACCAGGGTCAAATGGAGGACAACCTAGAGAGATTTTAACAAATGCACCCGTTAGGAGACGGGTACGAAATCAGGGTGCCGCCTGAGGAAGGTACCATCGCCTGGGAAGACGATCAACATAACGCCAACAACTACTTCGGCTGTTATGAGGCGGCGTTCAAGGCCGGTCTTCGCTTTCCCCTTCACCAGGCGGCGAAGGCAATCTTGAGAGGCTACGGCCTCGGAGTCTGGCAACTTACCCCCAATTCTTGGGCAAACATCTTGGGGTATGTTGTCGCCTGCGAATTCCAGGGGCTCCATCCCGGGTGGGAGGCTTTTGCTAAGATGCATTATCTTAGCCGAAGCCTAGGCGGATGGAGGGCGTGGTACACTTTAACCACTTATCCCCAATACATGATGACCTTAGACAAGGTCTCCAAGTTTGACGGCTGGAAGCACAGGCTCTACCTGTTGTCGGCTCCCAGCAGGCGGGAGAACTACGAGTTCCGCGAATACAATAAGAAGCCCGAACTGATGGGCCGGAAGTGCTGTCTTCCCCGGATCCCAGATGAGGACTTTGACAAAATAATTGAGGCAGAGTTTTTTGGCCTCACAAACGCAACCTTATCAACAGAGGAGAAAATAAAAGTCCCCAAGAACTGGATCCCTAAGAGTGCCTGGTTCAGGGACGAGTGTTTCTTGGCCGCCTGTGGGCTAGGAAACATGTTTACCAAACGTATGCGCCTAAGATTCACATACGCCTGTAGTACTTTTGTATCGGAATTTCTTGATGATGTATTGATAAACCTTTTTTTCTTTTAACAGAAGAAGCTTTAAGCATGTTGCAAACGGAGAAGACACCCAAGCGGTCCTCTGCAACCATCCGCAAGGAGCTTGCGAAAAAACAACCGGCCGCAGTCAGGGCCAAGGTAAAAAACACTTGACTCTTTCTCAGGTTGGCCTCAAAGTTTACTATCTCCGGATGCTAACTTTAACTTGGTTATTTTCATAGGGAGGAGAGGTAGGCAAGACGTTTGAGAAAGATCTAAAATGGGCCAGGGAGGAATCCGCCTCAACCCCAACAAGACCTAAAAATCTAGCTCCGCCTTAACTCTTGGCGCGTCAGCCGGGAATAATCAGATGCGGATATGGGGGCGAAACGAGAGGATATGCGGCAGTCTGGGCCTCGACCTCGTCAACCCCCTATCAGCAAACGGGGGGTTCACTACGCCTGCAAGCGGCTCCCGCTTGGCCGGCTCAGAAGGCAAGAACCCATTTGAATCCCCGCGTGAGCTGAGGTGGCCTTTGCGAGTGAAATCCTACTCCCAACAAACGTCATCCTCAGACTGTTGGCAACAGAAAGGTGCTGTCTTAATTTTGCACTCATCACCTGTTGATTATGGTGCAGATCAATCTCCTCGCTGGCTAGACGTGCAGAGGCATGCTAAGGCCATGCTGGAGGCGGTAAGTAGGAAAGATAAGAACGCTATCCCTGGGATAGAGACGTTCAATCTGGAACGAATCCTGTCCCTTATGGCTGAGGTAAGATACTAAACAATTTTTTCTAAGTGCGTTACTCCGCCTGCAATACTAACTTGATTTGCTTTTGCAGGCTCTCTTGCGGGTAGACGGGCTCAAGCGTCCTTATACCCGCAAACGGGAAGAGGTAAAAAGGACGAAGAAGTCCGCCACAGACGCTGATAATGTTTCTTTATACTCCACTATCCTAAATGAACTTGAAACTAAAGCAATCACAATGACACAGGCGTCGAAAATCCAGCAGCTGGAGGCGGATCTGAAGACGGCCAACCAGCGGGTGAACGACGCTGAGACGGCTTACAAGAAGGCGGATGAGGCTAAAAAAAAGGCGGATGAGGGCCTCAAGATGGCTGATGAGGTGCTCAAGAAGGCCTAGGCGGACCTTGGTACACTCCAAGGTTTTTCTGAAGAGAACACGAACCTGAAAGCCAAGGTTGAGAAGCTGGAGAAGGAGGCTACCCAGGTTCTGATACACTTTGCAGCAACTCTGAAGGCGGAGCAAAACCGCCTGGTTGCTGAAAGCGATGCTGAAAACGACGCCAGAATGAAGATCGCCTGGGCTGCCTTGTACCCAGACAAGGATTATGGCATCTGGGCACTGGCTCACAGGTACGCCGAAGACGTGGTGTACTTGAGAGAGAAAGGTAAGCCAAAGCCTCAGTCCTTCGACGCCTGGGCCAACGCCAACACTGAGCTTCCCGGGCCTAAGCTACCCGGTCCTGGTGAAGCACATGAGATTCCCTTAGATGATGAGGAAGAGAAGGAGGAACAGGAGGAGCCGCTTGTGGGCCAGAAGTGATTTTCAGCGGCAATATGCCAACTTTTGTTTTTATTTAATCTGCGACAGTATGCCAAAAACTTGCTTTTCCGGCCTGCGTGCCGAGTATCCTTGTATTTACTGGCTGAGGAGCCGGGTAATCAACAATTTCAATCTTCTCCCGGACGGGGTCCGGTTAACATTTGATCCACTACAACCGTTTGGTTGGGTGGACTTTTAATGAATGCACCGACTGAGTCGGTTTTGATCATTTTGCATTTATGTTTGGATTTCAATTTTTGCATTTGTTCGTATATGCCTAATTTTTTCCTAATTTATTAAAAGCATGCGACGATTTTTTGCCTAACTTATTAAAAGCTGGCTATCTTTGCCCCTGGACGGCTGTGCGGTTGGTTTCAAATTTAGTTGGTTGATTGACTTGGGAACGTCTGATGCTGCAAAGAGCATGATACGTTTGTAAGTAAATCAATCACAATAGTGATTGCCCCAAACCAAGTGCACAACCGTACACCAACGGGCGTTCCAATCACTATGCAAATGGTTTTTCTCCGTCTTAATAGAGATTGCATAGCCATTGCACAACTCTTTTGCCCCAATTGGGATAGAAAGTGCAACAATGGAATAAATAACCTAAGTGAGAACTTCAGCCGGTGGCCGACTGATGCCCAGGGCATCCGGCATTCGGTAACTTGATCATTCTTCACAGATCATTCTGGTCAGACGACTATGAGTTGACCAATTTGGTCGTTCAATTTTTTCCATCTGCATAGGTACGTAGAACCAACAAATAGTCTGTTCTCTGCAACGATTGCACCCGGAGGGGTGTCGCTAGACGCCTTTTGTCCATGTTGGGACAAGCGGTTTTATAAAATAAGCAACCATCCGGCCATTTTAGGCTTTGGTTTTGTTTAAGACTGGTTGTATAGCCACTAAGCGTTTTTGTGCTTAGTTTTTAATCGGTGCATTGGCCGAGCGTTATTACAACATTGAATTTACACTAAGTGTCAAACTTAGTTGGTTAAACAAAAAAGTCCGTCTAGGTATTACCCAGACGGACAGGCAATTATTAAATCATACCAAGTATCAAATTTAGTTAAATAAACAAAGGATCCATCTGAGTATTACCCAGGCGGTTAAACAATTATAACCTTTACTAAGTATCAAACTTAGTTAGTTAAATGAAGAATCCGTCTGAGTATTACCCAGACGGATAATAAAAAAACAACAAAAAAATTTTGCAAACAAAGTCTGAATTCTCATTAATTGACTCACTGTTTACAAAAATTTACATTCTTAGAAGTAGTACTTTTTCAAATTGTCTACATTCCAAGTTCTAGGCAGGCGTCCTCCATCTGTATTTTTCAGGCAGTAGGTGCCGTCTCTTACTTCTTCATAGATCCGGTAGTGACCTTCCCAATTTAGAGTTAGCTTTTCCAGCTCACTAAGTCGTCAACTTTAAAGGAATGCATGTGTACTTTCTTGTTGTAAGCTCTGGTAATTCTCAGACGGTAAATCTCATGAAGCAACATCATTGCCCCTGCGTTCTAGGAGTGAATCCAATGCCAAGCGCATTGCTTCCTAATTTGCCTCTTCATCATATAGCATGACTCTGAGAGTCGGCTCGTAATGTAAATGGGCAAGATGGCTTCAGCACCGTAAACCATGCGAAATGGGGATTCACCGGTTTCCCCCTTTGCTGTTGTCCGGATGGCCGTTAGGACATGGATTAACTCTTCTGCCCACAAGACACCGACTCTTTCAATTTTCTTCTTAATGTCGTCTGAGATTAGTTTGTTGAAGGCTTTAACTTGGCCGTTTGCTTGGGGTCAGTCGACTGATGCAAAACAGCTTGAGATCCCTTGATCTCCCAAACAAGTTTTGAGCTGAGGCGTCTCAAACAGGGGACCATTATCGAACACCATAAACATAGGCACCCCATACCGGGTGATAATGTTCTTCCAGATGAAGGAAATTACGCGTGAGGTCTTGATGTTCTTAACCGCCTCAGCCTCCACCCACTTAGTAAAATAATCCACAGCCACCAAGATGTAGCGCTTTCTGCCTGGAGCAGGTGTGTAAGGACCTAAAATGCCCATGCCCCATTTTGCAAACGGGATTGGACTGTGGATGGCTGTCAAATTAGTAGCCGAACGGTGAATATGTTTGCCAAAATTTTGGCACTTGTCACATTTCTTCACCAACTCCTTGGCGTCTTCCTCAAGAGTGGGCCAAAAATAATGTCGTCTGGCTCTGACGGCTAGGGACCTGCCGCCTATGTGGGAGGCGCAGAATCCTGAGTGCAAGTCTTCGAGAACTTTCTTCCCCTTTTTCTGGGGTGACACACTTCAACAAAGATTTCAGAAACCCCGCCTTTAAAAGTTCTCCATTTCTAAACTCAAAGCTTGCAGCTCGCTTCTTTAGGACGGCTGTCTCATGTGGCGAATCAGGAAGTGTACCGTTTAAAAGGAACGCCCGGATGCAATCCATCCAGGTAGAGCTTCGGTCAAGAGTTCCAATGGTATCTTCATAGATGCTTCTGTTTTCAAGTACTTCCTAGAAGACTGACCGAGGCGTATCATGGCAGGCGGAAGATGCAAGTTTTGACAATGCATCCGCCTGGTTGTTGTCCGACCTAGGCACTTGATTTAGACGGAATTCCTCAAGTGCCCTAGCCTCTTCTTTGACTGCTTGAAGGTATTTGATAATAGCCGGATGAGTTGGCTCTTATTTTCCCTCACACTAGCTAACGACGAATTGTGAATCAGAGTAGGCGTCAATTTTCATTGCCCCTACCGCCTTACACATACGGATACCGGCTAGCAGGGCTTCATATTCCGCCTCATTGTTATAATCCTTAAACTTGAACCGTAGTGCATACTCATATTAGTCCCCTTTAGGAGACTCGTAGATTACACCTGCACCACAACCGTTCTTTGTAGAGCTCCCGTCTACATACACTTTCTAAACCTGATCAAGATTATCCGGAGCCACCGGACGGGTCATTTCAATAATGAAGTCGGCAAACGCCTGACCTTTCTCTTCCTTTCTTGGTTCATAAGTGATTTCAAGACTTTGCATTTCAATAGCCCATTTCAACATTCTCCCGGATGACTCCAAGGTGGATATTGGCTGCTTGAGTGGCTGGTCGGTGTAAATCACCACCAGATGTGCTACAAACAAGGCCAAAATTTTCAACCATCGGATACCGGAGTTCAGCATTTTTTAGAACATGGCTAATGAAGTAAACCGAGAGCTGAACGCCGTCTCGCTCAGCAAGGAGAACGACACTGAGAGCATGATCTGAGACGGCTAAATACATGTACAACGTCTCCCTAAGCAAAGGACTGACCAGCCTAGGTAGAGAATGCAAGTGTTCTTTTAGCTTCTGGAATGCCGTCTCAGCATCATCTCCCCATTCAAACCTGGTCTTCTTCTTGATTGCTTTGAAGAAGTAAAGATATTTGTCGCCTACAGGCTGAGGAACCTCCCTAAGGCGGCCAGGCAACCAGTGAGTCTCTGAACTTCCTTGACAGAACGAGGTGACTTCATGTCAATCACCGCCTGTATCTTTTCGGGGTTAGCCTCTATCCCCCTTTGATCAATCAGGAATCCGAGAAACTTCCAAGACTCAACACCAAAGACGCATTTCTTGGGGTTTAACATGACCTTATGCCGCCTGAGGGTGGTGAATGTTTCTCGGAGATCAACAAGGTGATCCGCCTGTTGCTTGGATTAGAGTATCATGTCATCAATGTACGCCTCCACATTCCTCCCAACTTGATTAATGAAGACCGTATTAATCATCCGTTGGAAAGTGGCAGGCACATTTTTCAAGCCAAACGACATCACATTATAACAGAATAACCCCAAATCAGTGACGAAGGCTGTCTTCTCTTGATCATTCTTCCAGAGGGGTATTTGATGGAAGCCAGAATAGGCATCCATAAAGCTCATCATGGCGTGACAGGCTGTAGAGTCGACCAAACTGTTGATCTTTGAAAGCGGGTAACTGTCCTTTGGACACGCCTTGTTGAGGTATGTGTAATCAACACACATGCTCTAGGTCCTATTCGGTTTCTTAACAAGGACCACATTGGCCACCCAGTCGGGGAAATTACGAGGCCGAATGAACCTGGCGTCTAGCAGCTTTTTTACTTCGGCAGCTGCCGCCTGACTTTTTTCGTCGCTGTGGTTTCTTTTCTTTTGCCAGATGGGCTTCTTTTTGGGGTCCACGGCGAGTTTGTGGACAGCGAGATCCGGGCTAACACTTGGCATCTCTTCCACTTCAAATGAAAAAATGTATTTGAATTCTTTCAACAGAAGGTGCAAGCTTGCACCTAGAGTAGCATGAGTAGAGGTAGGTGGGTTCCACCCCCGTGGACCTAGACCAGTTGGTTTTCTATCATGAGAACCATGTTTCTCATTGCCCACGTGCCGACATAGTTGACGGAACGCTTCGCCACCACGGTTCTAGAGCCGAAGATTTGATTCCTCGAGTTCACCAAATTATCACGAGAGATCCTGCTACAAACGCCTTATGGGAATCAGCTGGTTTAGTGGACTTTTATTCGGCGGTCGTAGGGTTTCGCAGCCCCCAGGGTTGTGGTGCAACAATCGTTCGCACATTGTTGGAGTATTTTTGGGATACTACCCAACACCTTTTACTTTGCTTGGGGGGAGATGACAGTGACCCCATTGGACTTTAGCATGATTAGTGGTCTACGCTTCACTAACCAGGCCGTAGATCAGATGTCTGATCTTTCTTGGGGAGCGGCTGAGGCAGCCAATTTGTTAGGTCCGATCGTTCAGCATATCAGGACCCAACCAGTGTCTCGAGGTGGTCCTAAGAAAGGGGCGATCGGAGCTGGCTTTGGTTCTAGCCCATGGTTTCTACATGGAGGAGACATCGGCTGAGCAGCGAGTGCGAATCTTCATTCTAATTCTCATTTCCATGACTCTTTCTCCTAATAGGAGTTCACGTGCACTCCTTTGCTACCTCCCTTCTTTAGTTAGGATCAGTGAGATAGGATCCTTTAGCTGAGCCAGCCTCGAATATGTCGACCTTCTCTTGTCATTACGCCATGACTGTAGGCAGCTGAACGACGAGTCTCCCGTCACTGTCTACGGTCTATGGAGAGTCGTAGAGGTGACGATCCTTTCCTCTTCTTGTTTTATTTTAATTTGTTCGACTCATGTTCTCAAAGATTACTTTTCATTGCAGCTATGGTTCTACGAGTACTTCCTAAGATTGGCTCCTCGACGGCGTTGTGGAGCGGTTCATGACTTGCATGTCTGGACCAGCTGGCGGTACCAAGGAGAGTCGCGGGTGGAGTCGTTCTCTGCGCTGCGCGGGCTGCTATGCCGAGGCACCTCTTCTATTGGCGTAAGAATTAGTTTTGTAGCTTGTTATTTTCTCTTTGACATTATTTCCGGTGTTTCATGTCAACTTTTTATGGTTTTCAGGTTGCCATTGATGTCTAGTATCGTGCTTGGGCTGGGATGACTAATCATCCCGAGGCTTTGCAGCTTTCAGCGCACCGCAATGTTTTGGTTGGTACCAGACGCTTTTTCTGGTATCTGGGGGAGCGTGTCGTTCGTCAGCACAGTGGTGATCGCTTTGTGGTGCCCTTATCTCCACCGGAGTCGATGCTGGACTCGCGCTTACTTAGGGAGTTCATAAACAAGGGAGAGCGCTGCACTCTTCCTTAGCAAGAGATTGTGCGCATGGAGGGTGATTATGCGCAGGATTTGCTCTCCTTTTTGGCTCCTCCACCCCACCTTCCTGAGGTATGATTTCTTTTGAGGAGTTTTGTCGCTAGTCAATGTTTAAATAGTCGAATAACTTGATTATTCGATCGTATTTTCACACGACTGTTTGCCCCTTGGGGAGGATTGAGATTACGCCTCAATCTGTCCGCTACCTAAGGCCGATTAATATTACTGAAGACCATATTGCTGACGCGCCAGAGGGTTTCAGACAGGTGCAGGAGTCTATGCTTGAGGTTTTAAGCGGGTAAGCTTTTGATGCATTATTCATCCCTTTTAACATTGCTTGTTACTGATTTTTCTATGTTTTGTTATCAGCCTAACCGCCCGGAGATGATGAGATTCATGAAGCTTGTTGACGCTTTGAAGTACTGCATCATCAAGTTTCGGCGTGGTGCAAGTTGTCGGAGCTGTTCTGGCGATGTTCTTGAGTTATGTTCACTTTTTCCCATTTTTCCCATTTGTTTTATTTTGCATTATTGACGTCTTTCGATTTTGTATCTTTCAGGAGCAACGGAGGTCCCGCTCGCGCTCGAGGCTTAGAGGCTCGGACGAGAGGAAGCCTAGTCATGGTAGACAATCTTCTGAGGTTCATCGGCATTCTCAGTCTCTGCGGGATCCTCAGCCGTTTCTGGAGGCTCAATGGCAGCAGCCTCAGTCTTCCCAACGCTTTCAGGGTCAGGGTCACAGGTAGCAACATTCGTTTTCACAGCCTTCACAGCCTGAGTTTAGGCCTGTTTTGACTCCCGTGGATCCTGGTTTATTTTCAGCTCCATCGTCTAAAATTCCTCCAACGGTGTCGGGCTTGTTTTCAGTTCTAATGTATGGGACGATGCCTCCACCGTCGATTCCCATTTCTTTGAGTTAGTCTACACCATTTGCTAGTTGGACAGGTCCTGCTTTGAGTTTGACTGCTGCTGGAGTTACAAGGACTAGTAGGGATACTACTCCTCGTACTCGGATGATGGCGGGACTCTTTGGGTCACCGTTCCCATATTCACCTGTTGGAGATGATATTGATCCTAACTTTTCTAGTTCTGCAGATTTTTGACCGAGGGTCTTTATTTGTACATACTGTGATGACACTTGATGCTGCTTATTTATAATGACTCATTTTGTACATTATTCACAGTTTATGTATTTATTAGTGTGTGTTAGTGTGTGCTTGAGACTCATTGTGTGTGATTGTGTATTTATTAATGACGCGACAAAAAACGTAAGTGGAGTAAGTGAAGGGTACCGACCTTCCCCAAAAGAAAAAGAAATAAAAGGATAAGAAAAATAATAAATAGAATAAAAAAATAAATATATAAAGAAAAAATAGAACTAAAAATTAATAAATAAATAAAAACAAAATAATAAAAATAAAATGATAAAAAAATAAAAGAATTCAAAAAAAGGTTGAGAATTTTATTGGGAATGAAACTCTCAAAAAAATAACGATGAAGATAAAATACTAAAAAAATCCGGATAGATACAGGAAAAGAAAAAAAAAGAAAACGCGTGGGCGCCGTGACACGGCATTGTACACCGTGTCACGGCAAAAATTGTCGTGTCGCGGCGCAAATTCCCGCGACACGGTGGGACTCCCCGTGTCACGGTGCGCGTATTCTAGAACGTTGTGGTTTACGCGTATGGAAAGATAATTTTTGAGTAGTTCCGAGCGCTTTTGCTATAATATGCGTAATTACGAAACACAAAATAATTAGAATTTCATATTTCAATAATTATGTCTCAGAATTTTGATAATACATTGCGCGACTGGTCTTATTCTTTGACCAATGCTGACAAAATAGAGTTAGAATTGTTTAATGTCAGGGGTTTACTAGCCCTGAGGCATGTAGCAATTAAACATGATTTTCTTAGGGCAGCATTAGACTATTGGAGTCTAGAAACACATTGTTTTAAATTTGATTACGATGAAATTTGTCCCCTGCTAGAGGAATTCGGTGCCATCTTTGGATTTCTTGCTATAAATCTTATTGTCATTCCTATCCTACGGGAGTATTATTACCAAGACTTTGAACACCATCTGAATCTAACAGATCCAAATTTAAATAGAATTGTGTGTGGTAATGAGGTAGACTTAGAAAAACTTGCAAATTTATATTTCAATCGCCCTATCTCTGAATCTTATCATGTATACCGTGGAAGGGCTTATTTTTTTTGCATGTTTAGCAAGCTTTTATTTGCAAACGGTAGGGTAGGACATGCTTGTCTTGCGTCTGTGCTTGAACATGTTGAATATGGGAGGTCTCATATGCCTACGTGCCTTGGAGAAACGTGGCCTTGACGAAGCAAAAGCTAACCGAAAAGCCATCAGGAAGGGCTCTCCAGTACTGCTGTAGGTAAAAATACGTTGCGAGTAGCTCCCGTGACATAAAACAGGCACCGTGTCACGGTTGCTCTCTGTCGTGACACGGTTAACTCTGCCGTGTCACGGTGGAATCTGCAATATTTTTATTTTATTTTATTTTTTTTTTTTTTGCAGATTTCGTTGATGGAGCGTTTAGAACTATTTAAAGCCCCTGACGATATTGAAAAATATGGCCCTAACGATCTAGTCCACAAGAAGAAGAATTACTCTGTGAACATGTCGTATGAAGACTGGAAATTTTTTTTTGCAAAGAGAGAATTTTCCATTCGTTGGGTGGTGCCTTGGTGGAGGCTTACTAGGATGGTTGGTACGAATGATACTCCGTATTGTCGTGTTCCTAGTATCTCACGACTGACTTTTTATTGTCCCTCTCGACTGATGCGACAGTATGGACTTGAACAAGTAGTTCCACGCTATAACGATAGTCCTCATGAAGTATCGTTGCATGAAATTAATGTTCACAAATACAAGACTTATTGGATTGGAAGACCTTTGTGGACCGTTTCTGCAAGTAACCAAGCTCCTCCTCCTTTATCTAATGCATACAAGGCATGGTTGAATCCTAGAAGTAGGAGGGAACGAGTTGGATCACGCAAATCTGATGTGTAAAGCCCGTCTTGGAAATAAGAAAGCACCTCCTAAAGATTGTCTAGGTCCAAGAACACAAGGAATTGAGTTTAAGACTCCTATAATTCCGAAAAGAAAGAATTTTGTGAAAGGGAAGGGTAAAGAGATGATGGTATATAGAGAGAAACAACCGAAGAATTTTAAGAAAGGTGAAAGGGCTGAAAGTTCGACTAGGGGTTTGACGGTTGGGCTATAAAAGACACATTAATGGTGAAGGCCAACCTAGTTGAAAAAGAGAATGAGGTTCCAAAAGTGAAGAGGGATTAGATTAGTATTGCTTTGCTTTTATGATTTATAATTTTTTAAAATAAGGCGTATGATGCCAATAATTGTAGTCACAATTATTTCAATAATAATAGCATATTTGTTTTAGCCTTAAATAAAAAAACTACAATGAATATATATATATATATACATATGTATATATACATATATACATATATATATATATATATATATATATATATATATATATATATATATATATATATATATATACATATGTATATATATATATATATATATTTTAATATTCGAGTCAAGGAGTTGGACGCAATGGAAGAATGAAAATAAAAAAAACATCGAACAAATAATGAATTCGTAAAGACTGCGTCACTAAAAAAAAATCGAAAAATCTGAAATTCCATCGTGCCACGGTAAAAAATTCTGTGACACGTTATAAATTCCCGCGTTACGGTATTTTTTTTTTTTTTTTTGCTCAGGTGCACCATGCCATGGTTGACTGTGCCGTGACACGGTGGAAAATCCCGTGTCACGGTAAATCTCCCCCTTTTTTAATTTTTTTTTATCAGGGGCAGCGTCCCATGGTAGACTGTTCCGTGACACGGTGGAAAATCCCGTGTCGCGGTAAATCACCCCATTTTTTTTTTGTCGTGACAAAATGCTGAACTGACGCCTATACTTTGATCGACGGAGGGAGGATTTTATTTTTTAAAGTGGTCAGGCCCCCTTGAGGGGTTGCCTACGTATCCTTAAAAAGGAATCAGGCCAAACGTAGCTCTATTGGGTCATGAACCCATGCAACTAGGCATAGAATATCTTGAGTTGATCCAAGTTGGTTAAATTGTGGAAACCGTTACCGTCCATGTCGACCAATTGTGTCGCTCTGCTAGACAAGATGGCTTTAACAATGTAAAGGCCAAACCAATTTTGTCTGAATTTTCTTGTTGGATCCAACAGATTTTTACGAAGTGCCTTAAGCACCAGGTCACCCTCTTTGATGTTCCTAGTCTTGACTTTTTTTTATTAAAATGTCGCGCCATACGCTGTTGGTAGGTTTGGACATGATGCAAAGCTGCCAAGCGTTTTTTATCGAGTAAGACTAGTTCATCATATCTTGCTCTAATCCAGTTGACTTCATCTAGTTGACTTTCCAACGCGATTTGGAGAGAAGGGACTTCGAGCTCTATTGGTTGTACACCTTCAACTCCATAGACCAAAGAGAAAGGGGTAGCCCCCGTTGATGTACGAACAGAGGTTCGATAACCCCAAAGGGCGAAATGTTGCTTTCTTGGCCAATCCTTGTAATTTTCTGTCATCTGTTCGATGATAGTTTTCACATTTTTGTTGGCTGATTTGACCGCACCATTTGTTTGTGGTCTGTAAGGTGATGATCTGTGATGTTTGATATGATATTTCTGTAATAATTCTGCGCATTCGGCTTTGAAATGCGTTCCATTATCGCTGATCATCTCATGAGGTACCCAATAGCGGCATATGATATGTTTCTCAATGAATAGAGCTACGTGTTTCACCGTTAGCTTAGCATATGAGGCAGCTTTGACACATTTGGTGAAATAGTCGATAGCTACGAGGATGAATTCATGCCCCCTTGTCCTGGTGGCGTTTTTTTCCAATGATGTCGATGCCCCAAGTGGAGAAAGGCAATGGAGAAGTGAAGGTGGAGAGAAGCGAAGGTGGAACGCTGTAAATTTGCGTAGACTTGACACTTCATACATTTTTTGGCGTATTCGTGACAATCTCTCTCCATAGTAGTCCAATAATAACCTTGTCGTTAAATCTTTTGGACTAACATCTTTGCATTCATGTGCGTTCCACATATACCGGCATGAAGGTTTTCCATGGTTCTGTGTGCTTCTTTCTTGTCTATGCATAAGAGATTTCTCCCCATTGAAGTTCTCTTGTGGAGTTCTCCCTTGATGAGAACATATTGTGAGGCTAAGAGACTCAAAGCACGGCGTGCCCTTTTATCAGTATAAGGAGGGTATTCTCCTCTTGTCACATAATTAAGGATATCTGTATACCATGGCTCTTCATCTTCTTCTTGTGATTCTTGTTCGTCGTCGAGTGCGTGAACATAAGCCGGTTCATATCTTCTTTCTATAATCAACGGTATTCTGATTGTATCCGTTGGAATTTGCACCATTGAAGCTAATTTAACTAGTGCGTCGACGAACTAGTTTTCCTCTCTAGGCAAGTACGTATATTCCACTTCATCTAGTTGCTCCGTGAGAGTTTCCAGATGAGCTTGATACGTAGCGAGACTTTCACTTCTCACCTTCCATCTCTTGGAGATTTGGTTAATGATTAGTTAAGAATCACCGTAGATTCTGAGCTTCTTAATTCCCAAGGCAACAGTTGTTTCTAACCCCAAAATACATGCTTCATATTCTGCGGCATTGTTGGTGACATTAAAGTCGAGCTTCATGGAAATTGGAATATGTTCTTCATTGGGTGATACGAGCAAGACTCCTACACCATAACCTTTTTGGTTTAAAGCTGTATCGAAATAGAGCGTCCAGCTTTCATCTTCAGTCATGAGTAAATCTTCGTTGGGGAAATCGTACTCATCTTCTTCTTTCTCAACTTCTTCTAGCGGAAAGTCTGCTAAGAAGTCAGAAACCGCAGAACCTTTGATGGCTTTTTGTGGTACAAATTTCAAGTAGAACTGAGCAAGATTGACTATCCACCTTGATAATCTGCCATTGAGTGTTGCTTTTTCGAACAAGTATTTGAGAGGATCCATTTTCGACAGGACATGCACTATATGAGTGAGCATGTAATGTCTTAGTTTCTGTGCGGCCCACACAAGTGCGAGACACAACTTTTTAAGTGGTGTGTATCGTGTCTCATATCCTTGATGCTTCTTACTCAAGTAGTAGATTGCATTCTCTTTGCTTTCAATCTCTTGTTCTAGCATTTCCCCCATCGTTTCTCTTGTGACCGTAAGGTAGAGTCGAAGAGGAAAGTCAGGTATTGCTGGCTCTAGCACGGGTGGGTTTGCCAGCTACTCTTTGATTTTGCCGGAAGCTTTTTGGCAATCGTCATCCCATGTGACTGGGACATTTTTCTTAAGCTTCTTGAATATAGGTTCACATATCCCTGTGAGTTTTGATATGAACCTACTTATATATTACAACTTTCCAATGAAACCTGGAATCTCCTTCTCATTCTTGGGCGGTGGCATGGCGATGATCGCTTTTACTTTTGTGGGATCTATTTCAATCCCTCAAGAACTGATCACATATACAAGTAATTTGCCTGACGTGACTCCGAATGCACACTTTGCTGGATTTAATCTCATGTTGTACTTGCGGAGTCTTTCAAAGAACTTGCAAAGTGGAATGATATGGCTTGGGCGATCTATACACTTAACGATCATATCATCGACATAGACCTCCACCTCTTTTTGCATCATATCATGTAACAATTATGTAGCTGCTCTTTGGTAGATGGCACCTGCGTTTTTCAACCCGAATGGCATTACCGTATAGCAATATGTACCCCATTGTGTGATGAATTTGGTTTTCTCCATATCTTCTTCAGCCTTCAATACTTGATTATATCTGGCGTAACCGTCCATGAACGATAGGAGTGCATAGTTTGTTGTGTTGTCGACCAGAATGTAAATGTGAGGTAGAGGGAACCCATCTTTCGGGCTTGCTTTATTGAGGTCCCTGTAATCAACACACATTCTGACCCTTTCATCCTTCTTTTGAAACTGGCACTACATTTGCTATCCATTCCGGGTACTTGGATACTTTGATGAAACCTACGGCCAACTGCTTTCTGATTTCTTCTTTGATTTTGAGAGCCACATCCGGTTTCATACGTCACAGCTTTTGTTTGACAGGCTTCATACATGGAATGAGTGGTATCGTATGCTGAGCTATATCCCTGTCAATTCCTGGCATATCTTGGTATGACCAAGTAAATACATCAACAAATTAACTAAGCAAGTTAATTATCTCTTTGCGTTCATCTTGACTTAGTGCTAATCCAATTTTTACTTCTTTAACAGTCGTATCATTGGAAGTATTAACTGTTTTTATATCTTCGATAACTGTCGTTTTATTTTTGTGTTCTTCCATTGCTTTTATTATTTCTTTGTCATTTTTATCATTAGCTAAGCAATATTGATCAGGGCTAGGGGAATGACACGCATCGTAAGCAAAGGTACTCATTGTATTGAATTCATCGGTTAATACATCAAGAGGGGCATGGTCAGATGCGACCTCACCTGAAAGAGAAGACTAAACAAGAGACTCGGGATTGGACTCTATAGAAGAAAGAGGGTCGGCCTCAGACTCTAAAGACTCATCTACAGACTTAGAGTCAGACTCAGACTCAGACCCAGACGACTCAGACTCATCAAACATAGGACCTTCGCCAGCGGTTATTTCTAATTTCTCTCCGCTTGGTGTAGTGATCCTCAATGTCTTGCGCCACCCCTTTGAAATATTATCAGCTTGGACGATTAGCTTGGAGGGGTCAATATCCTTGTTTGCTATAACAGCTTGAACAAACTCGGAATTATCATTGCAAACGGGCTTTGACTCATTCTTCTCCATTCCAAAAAGCAGGTTGATGCCTAGACCCTCAAAGTTTGGGCTAGCTGGTTTCTCAGTTGTGAAGAGCTCTTCGTCTTAATCAACAAAGTCACAATCGAGGAACATCTCGAATCCTGGTTCACGCTTCCCATCGTGGACGAATGGCTCAGAGAATTCATATCATGGGTAATATTCCCCCTTCTTTGATGTACAGGCCATTGAGGGTTAATGGATATGTATCCATGGCCATTTTTCGTCTTAATGATTCGAGCGTTATTGCAAGCCTTCATTTTCAAGAGGGCTTGTTTCACATCTTCTTTTGTAGGCTTGAATCCCAAGACAAAATTATCCTTCTTGAGTGCACCAGGATGGCCCCAAAGTTCAGCCATTTTCTTTTTTAGCCCGAGGGTCATTCCAGGGAAATGCCCTTGCTTCTTCATAATCGCATTAATGTTTGTGTTCGAATAGGGATTATAGTCGAGATGACACTTTTCCTCTTCTTCGATCACGAGAACAACATCGAGTGAAAACCAAAGATCTTCATCTTCTTCGTCATGTTCGACATGGACGATAAGAGTGTCGATAACTTGAATGCGCATAGGAGAGGCGTCAATGGTAATTGGAACCCCTCCAACTATGGCTTTCACTTTCTGGTGTAGTGATGAAGGAATCGCCTTTAGCTCTTGAAGCCAAGGGCGTCCTAAAAACAGATTGAAAGAGGCCTTAATATCTACCACCTGAAATTTGGTGCGACGTTCAATGGCCCCAGTAGCTATGTTGAGTATGATTGTACCCACGGCTTGACGGCGAGTATTATCATAAGGTCGAATCCCTTGAGTAGAGGGAGTCAGTTCTTCATTCTTTACGCCCATCTTCTTTGTAGTGCGAAGTGGGCATACATTGAATATAGAGCCGTTATCAACCAGGCTCATAGGAACATTCATCTTCCTACACACCACAATGACGTGTAAGGCCTTATTATGTTGATCCCCTTCTGGGGGCAGATCCTTGTCAGAATACGAAATCAGATTGCTAGTACTTGGCAATTCAGTAGTGAGAAAGTTGACCAGTCCTTAAGGAGTCATGTCATCATCAACTCCTATTATCACCAGAGCATTCATCACAGCTTTTCGATTCTCGTTGGAGGTGGCCAAAAGCTTCCATACATTCATCTCCACCTTGGTCTTTTGCAATTGTTTGACCACATCGTTGTTCACAGGGTCGATGGGATCAACTATCGAATGTGTTTGTGGTGGAGGTGGACTAGGTTGTTGAAACCGTCCACTTCTGGTGAGAACCTTGACCTCAAGGTCTCCCCAAACATCTTCACCTGTGCCTAGAGATGAACAGGGTATATCCTTGAGATAGACGTCTTCATCGTCACTATCCCAAATTCCATTCACTTCTTCAGAACTCGAGATAAATACAACTTCTGGCAGAGGTTCATTCATGGGTTGAATGAGTATTGACGGATCAAAGGAGACTTCATCTCCCATGATAGTCAAAGCATCGTAAAGAGGACCTGTTTAAATGTTAGGCTTCTTGCCCCCTAGAGGGACAGGAAGTTGATTAGCATTAATTAGGTCTTAGATTGCATCCTTCAACCTCCAACACTTCTCAGTATTATGACCCTTGCCTTGATGAAACTTGCAATAAGCATTGGGGTCATAGCTAGCGATCCTATTCTCTGGTCGAGGTTCTGGAAATGGTGTAATTGGCATAATCAGTCCTTGACCATGCAAACGGTCAAAACCAGCATCATAAGTCATTCCCAAAGGTGTGTAAACCCTCCTTTGCCTTTGGAATCTTTGAGGAGGACCATTAAGGGCCAACACATCATTGATATTGATATTGTTGGTAGCATTATTAGGCTTGGAAGACGAAGAAGAAGGAGTGTCGTTCTTCTTATTTTTCCAAGTGTTGTTATTATTGTTGCTACCAGCAGTCTTCATCAGTTCATCCTCGATATTGATCCCAATATCGTATACAGCTTCAAAGGTACTCAGAGGCAGAAACTTCAAGTGTTGCTTGTCCTTAAGAGTCAGATTGGCAATGAACAAGCGAACCATCTCTTTTTCCTTGGGGGGATCCACCAAGAGCGCGGATGTTTCCCTCCACCTTCTTAAGTAAGTGGTGAAGCCTTCATTCTCTTTCTGTTTGAGAATGGATAGTTAACGTTCAGAAGTCTTGGCCTGAATGTTACACTTGTAGCGATTCATAAAGCTTTCAGCAACATCCTCCCAAGTCGCGACATGTTTGGATTACAAAGAGTAGAACCATTGTTGACAGGCATGCTCCAAGGAAAGAGGGAACACTGTAGGGAAGAGTGTCACATCTACTCCCTTAAGAGCCTTGGTTGCAGAAAAAGCCTTCAACTGGAAAAGCGGATTAACAGTAGGCTTGAATTTGGGAATGTTAGCAATGGAAAACTTCTCAGGAAGCTTGTCCCTTATGGACGAAGAGGTGACAGGTTGTTCAACATAAGTGAATTCTTCAGAAATCTTACTCATCTGTTCCTTAATCTTGCCCATCGCATCAGTACTGACATTGTTTTGATTGTCTTGCTCTACCGTGTTGACCCTAGTGGTGAGTGTTTGCATCATGTTAGACAACATTTCAATTGTCTTGTTGATGTTCTCGATGTCTTCCTTAGTAGCTATTGGTTGAAAGTAGACTGGAGATGGATCTTGTGGAGATAATTGTGGTGGTTTCCTTATACGCCTCTTTGGTATAAGAGGTTGTTGAGGTATTGACTCGAACCGTAACAATCTACTCCTGCTTCTTGACCAAGTGCTGTGACACCGGAACAAACACACCTTTAATGACCAAACTTAACCTCAACCTATCCGGATAAAAAAAAAAATTGAATTTAAAAAAATCTATAATTTTTAAATTCTATTTGTTTATTATTGTATTATTATTATTTTTAAAAAAAAACAGTATGGGAGTATACTATCCGACTTACTTTGAAAAAAAGGACATAAAAAAGACTACCCTAAAATACGGTCAAAAAGTGGTGCACGACTAAAGAAAAAAGTGTGTGAACACGATATGTGAGTGATTAAGTGAGGTTATGGACGCTTGTTTGACCGTACAGCTAGACATAACACCAAAACTGGACATATAAACTATATACGTACGCACAAAAACCGAAAAAGGACTAACGGGACACATTTTCAGGGCACTGTGTCACGGTGCTGACTGTCGTGACACGGTGCAGTCTACTGTCAGACGGTAAAAAGCCCCGTGTCACGGCAATGTCCACCGTGGCGCGGCAAAAAATGTTGTGACATGGTGCGCAGTTCCAGGTCAGTTTTGTGATTTTTTCAAGATTTTAATCGATTTTAGGTCCGTACTAATTACTATGTGGAAATAAAAACCCTCGGTCATGGGTTAAACAAAAGAGTAAACACATGAAGGTTAACACCAAACAACCATGTAGCATTTAGTCACGATGATGTAAAAAGAGTTCGCAACCTAGAGTTAAGATCTATTTTCAACTATTGGTCAAGCTTTTGGTGTTCAAAGGGTACCATGGTTGAGAGTTTGGACGCGTTAGCAAGGCAGCCTCCCTTGAGGGTGTATGCCAACGAGCGGCTCCGCGAGTTCTTGATGAAATCGAACTCGACTCTATGGTTTTAGTGGATTTAATAACTCGGATGAACCCTTATTGCTATAAGCGTTTTTGGGTTAATAGAGCTTAAATCCCCCGGGCTAAGACGCATGCAGAACACACACGTTTATTCAGAAAAATTCAAGGAAGTTGACTATGGGAAGAGACAATAAGCCAATGGATTGATTTTAGGACTGCTTTGACACGACCAAAATTCCTGTGCCATGGTACGGCACACCGTCAAACGGTGCAATGTACCGTGACACGACAATTAGAAAATCTGACCGGTGTCTTGTTTTCCTTCGTACGCAATCAAGTTATTCAATTTTTCCTACGAGACTGACCTAAATGCGACGTTAAAACGTCTATGCATATGCAAAAATGCCAAATTAATCATAGGAATATTTTTCAAGAATATTGCAAGTCTCATCAACTCATCTGAATTATATACCGATTACTTAAATCGATAAATAACAAAGAATACTCCCTAGTGGAGTCGCCAAATTGTAGGCGTCGCTCGAAGTGCGCCTATGTTAAAGCATGTGGTGAATATGCTTGGCACTCATAGGAAGTGGGAATTGACACATACGATTAGGGACAAATAAAGTAGGGAGTCGCTAACAAGTTTTTAAGGAACTTGTAAACCGTTCACGGAACATAAAAGGCAACCATGAATAAAGGGACAACGAAGGCAACAACAATTGACCCGTGAAGGTTACACCCCATTCATAATCCATGAGATTACTAACTCCATATGGTTCGGAACCACAAAAGGAGGATCGGGGATGATGGTACAAAGTGTGTCATGGAGTCACATTCGCTCGTATTGGCCTCTACTCGATTCTTATAGTGAAAAACATTCCTGCGATCTCAAAGGCATACAAACAAAGATTCAATTCACTCCAAACTATTGTTAAGCTAAATTGGTTTAATATTAATACATCACATAATTCTAAAATATTGTGATCACTTGAATTAAGCAACAAGATTAAAAGCAACCTAAACCGGTTGTCAAAATTATCTTATTAGACGTGATTTTCAATTACATGTTCCCTTTAAACATGCAATATAGTAATCATAAAAATAATAGAATTAACATTAATTTTGGAAGCAATTTGACAATAATTCCAACAATATAAAATCGTTAGAAAAATAATAGAAATAAAAGGAACATAGTTCTTACTTTGATTTTGTTTGTTTGCAACTACAAAATAATAAACGAGTTAGTAACTTCAAGAAAATAATAATAGAACAATAATTAAATTAAATTAAATTAAACAGAGTTGATTTGGGGCCAAACCCTCAAACACTTCTACCTTTCACTCCTTGGCTTAAGGACAAAACCACGAGTAAAGTATGGACTCCTTGGAGTACTTGTAGAAGAAATTTTGAAATAAGAAGGGTAGGCTCATGTTTAGGCTAAAGCATAGAAGAGAGAAAAAACTAGAGAATTAATTGATGCCCCGTACATCAGAAATGCAGGGGTATTTATAGAGAAAATTTGCTGAGGGAACACACGGAACCCTAAAATGATAGAAAACCCTAAAAAAGTATCCCGCGACATGGCAAACTGTACCGTGACACGGGAAGTCCCACCGTCAGACGGGGAACATTCCCGTGACACGGTGCAATTTTTGAGTGACGCGGGCAATTTTTTGTAAACGGGTAAGAAAACGCGTTAAGGGTTTACGCGAAAAGGACACGGATATTCCCGTGTCACAGCAGGTTTCCCTTGTCAGAAGAAATCCCACCGTCACATGAGAATGATTCTCGTGACACGGTGGATTCCTGCCGTGGCGCGGGAATTTTCAGCCCGCTTTTCCGTCTAAATACATTTTTAACCCTAATTTCGTTCAGCATTTTAAGTGATCGATTGATAATTTCGGGCCTTTTTTTGATTTATTATTTTTTGGGATAAAATAAGAAAATAAACAAATAAAATAAATAAAATGTTTGGGCCAAAAATAAATAATAAAACAATAAAATAAAAAAGGTTTGGGCTAAAATTAAATAATAATAAGTTTGGGCTGTGTTTAGGGTATTTTTACCCTGCCATGTGGCCCAATCAGAGGGTGACACGTGTCAGCCTCAGATTGGTCCAAAATGGACTAATCCCTGTTTGACATGTGTCATTCCAGAGATAAAAGGGAAAAGGCGGCCTTCAGGCCCAAATCCCGAGAAAGCCGGAATACGGCGCAACCCACCAATGATTAGGGTTCAGTGACCTAATCAGCGGCAATTCCCAATGACCCTATAAATAGGGAGATGTCCCTCATTTTGAGGACACGTTTTTTACGATTGATTACAATTGCATTCTCTTACATCAGAGAAACACCTGAGCTTGGAATCCGAGCAGATACTCACCTAAATTTCCGTTCACTTTATCCCGTTTCAAGTTATTAACTTGTGCGTCGGAGGCGGAGCACCACCCAACAGGTGTCTCCGTTTGTTTTGCAGGTTCAACTCTTCCCGGATCAGTCTTCGTGTTGTAACTCTCCCGAGGGACAAAAACACCCAAAACATTTGGCGTCGTCTGTGGGGAGAGTACCTCGAAGATGGTTCAAGAGTCTGCACCCCCAAACCGTCTGGGCGAAGACCCAGAAGTCTTTACAGACCATGAGGAGGATGAGGATCCTCAGGTCGAAAACTCTACAGCCGAGGACGGCTCTCTAAGAGTTAAGCGCATCCGGCCCAGAGAGACTCTGGAGCGGGGTGCCACCCAGGCGGGTCCGAGCAGACCTACTGGGCAGCCGGAAGGGGCAACCCAAACGGCAGCTGGATCAGCCCCAGTCACCCGAGACGAACTCATGAGGTTCATGACGAGTTTCAAGGGTGAAATTAAAGAGCTGATCACCAAAAGCAGGGCTGGCCCAAGTAAGGGTCAGTCGGTGAAGAAGACTCCTCTAGAGAAGGGGAAGTCAGTCTGAAACCGACAGCCTACTCCCCATCCAAAGGAGAAGGCAGCCGGGACCATTGATTGGTCAAAAATTCTCCTTCCTGGGGGAAACACTAATAACCCTCGCCGACCTCATCAGCCGGTGAGAAGTAAAAAATCAACTCTCGATGCCCGGGAAATCATTAACCGGAAGAGAAATCAATCGCTGTCTGAGTCGGCTTCAACGTCGAACTTTCCGGACAGCTTCAACAATATTTCTGCAGGGAGTACACCCTCCTTGCATGAGAGTCAAACAGGCGGTAATACCGTCCATTCTGGCCCTCATATGATTGGAAATGTACCATATGTGCCTACTCAGGCTTACGGACACTATTCTCCTCACTTCATGCAGCCAGCCTTCTTTGGATGTCAGGCGGCATATCCAAATGTCAAGCCATTGGACTGGCAGCTTCGACTGCTGCGCCTGGGTGAATAGCCTTCTGCGTTCACTCGGGAGATAACCGAGGCGGCTCAGCCGGCCAAGGTTAAGAATGTGTTGGTTGGTACTTATGATGGTACCACCAATCCAGAAGACCACCTCATGGCTTACACCAACCTCATGTATCTGCAGGGGTTGGATGATGCCACTTGGTGTCGGTGCTTTCCGGCTACATTGAAGGGCATCGCCCAACAATGGTTTGGCAACCTGCCAGCCGGGTCTATAGACAGCTTCAGGAAGCTTGCCTTCCTGTTTGCTTCCAACTTCTCAATGAACATCCCTGCTAAAAAGACAAGCCTTGATTTGAGCACTGTTAAGTAGGGAGAGAGAGAAGGGTTGCGCTCATATGTCAGGTGGTTCAACCTGATCAGAATTCAAATTCAGGGACTGTCTGATGAGGTAGCTTTTACAGACTTTTTTAAAGGTCTGAGAGACTGGTCGACCTTTAAGTTCGACCTAGTCAGAAAAGGGGCTTTCACCCTACAGGCGGCCCTAAGGGAGGCGGAAAGCTACATTCAAGCTACCGACCTCTGCTCGCCTGGTAGCCAGTCGGACTCCAAGAAGTCTGACAAACAGAAAGACAGTCGGTCAGCTCAGCCGGCTAAAAACAAAGAAGAGAGCAAGAAAAGAAAAGAAGTCTGGGCGGTTACTGACTCTGACCAGCCGTCCCAGAAGAAAAAGAAAGAATTTAAACCGTACGTCCCCAAGTACGAGTTTAATAAAGACTGCAACTCCATCTTCATGGAGGTAAAGGACCGGTTGTCCATTGAGAAGCCGAATCCTATGAAGAATTATGTCCAGTCACGGAACAAGAATAAATTCCGTCAGTTCCATGAGGAGGTCGACCATGACACCAACGACTGCTTCAGTCTTCAGCGTGCGTTGGACCGTCTGGATGACAAAGGGTTGTTGAAGTCCTACATTTCTAAGTCCCAAGCCGGGGAAAAAAAGAAAAACAAGGGTCAGTCCTCCAAGACTACCCCCCAGCCTGCTAGTAGCTCGGATACCGATAAGGAGCCGGTCTACACTATAGCAGGCGGGTTCTCATGTGGTGGCCCTACCATCCGGGGCACCAAGAGCCATCTTCGAAAGATGGACAAAGATGATGATGAGCAGGCTGAAGCCAGCTCCTCCTTCCCAGACGTCTTGATCACTGAGAAGGATAGGGGCAGCGTCCGCCGCCCGCATGATGACCCGGTGGTCATTGAATGTAAGGTTGCCAACCAACTAGTTGGACGGATCCTTTTTGACACCGGCAGCTCATCAGACATCATCAGCCTCCGCTGCCTGCAAAAGCTGAAATACAACGTCAGCAGCATGCATCCGGTCACCCACCCCTTGGTTGGTTTTAGGGGTGGGATGGTTTACCCAGCCGGGAGAATTGATTTACCCATCCGGCTGGGAAAGAAAGGCCAGGGTCGACATATTGTCGTCAGATTCTTGGTCGTTGAAGAGTTGACCGCCTATAACATCATTCTTGGCAGGCCAACCCTCAACATAGCCAAGGCAGTAATCATCCCTTCCCTGATGCTCATCAAGTATGAGAGGGATGACGGCTCTGTTGGTTCCTTGAATGGGGATCAGAAGACGGCTCGAGAATGTTATCTCTCAGTCGTCCGAGATACCGTGGCCCCAGGCGGTCAGGAACCTATAGACCTTGACAACGTCAAGGATGCTGACCCAGCTCCTGCCCCATCAGCAGCCGGAAAGAAAAGAAAGGCTCCTCTGCTGGTGGAGGTGAAAAAAGAGAAAAAATAGCAATCACTGGCCGGTGAACGGTCAGATGAGCTCCGTCCCCAACCGGCTGGCGAAAGCATTGATCTCGTTCTGGATGACAGCCGTCCAGAACGTACTGTTAAGGTTGGGACGGTTGCTCATGCTACCTTGGGTGCAAGCTTGCACCTTCTGTTGAAAGATTTCAAAGACATTTTTGCCTTTGAAGTGGAAGAGATGCCAGGCGTCAGCCCGGATCTTGCTGTCCACAAACTCGCCGTGGACCCCAAAAAGAAGCCCATCTGGCAAAAGAAAAGAAACCATGGCGAGGAAAGAAGTCAGGCGGCAGCTGCCGAAGTCAAAAAGCTGTTGGATGCTGGGTTCATTCGGCCTTGTAATTTCCCCGACTGGGTGGCCAATGTAGTCCTTGTGAAGAAACCGAATGGGACCTGGCGCATGTGTGTTGATTACACAGACCTCAACAAGGCGTGTCCAAAGGACAGTTATCCGCTTCCAAAGATCGACAGTCTGGTCGATTCTACAGCCGGTCACGCCTTGATGAGCTTTATGGATGCCTACTCCGGCTTCCATCAGATACCCCTGTGGAAGAAAGACCAAGAGAAGACGGCCTTCGTCACTGATCAGGGGTTATTCTGTTATACCGTGATGTCGTTTGGCTTGAAAAATGCGCCTGCCACTTTCCAACGGATGATTAATACGGTCTTCATTAATCAGATTGGGAGGAATGTGGAGGCATACATTGATGACATGATAGTTAAATCCAAGCTACAGACGGATCACCTTGCTGATCTCCGAGAAACATTCACCACCCTCAGGCGGCATAAGGTTATGTTAAATCCTAAGAAATGCATCTTTGGTGTTGAGTCTAGGAAGTTTCTCGGGTTCCTGATTGATCAAAGGGGGATAGAGGCTAACCCCGAAAAGATACAGGCGGTGATTGACATGAAGTCACCCCGCTCTGTCAGGGAAGTTCAGAGACTCACCGGTTGTCTGGCCGCCCTGGGAAGGTTCCTCAGTCGGTCAGGTGACAAATGCCTTTACTTCTTTCAAGCAATCAGGAAGAAGACCAGATTTGAATGGGGGAATGACGCTGAGGCGGCGTTCCAGAGGTTGAAAGAGCATTTACATTCTCTGCCTAGGTTAGTCAGTCCTTTGCCTAGGGAGACGTTGTACATGTACTTTGTCGTCTCAGACCATGCCCTCAGTGTCGTTCTCCTTGCTGAGCGAGACGGCGTGCAGCTCCCGGTTTACTTCATTAGCCATGTTCTTAAAAATGCTGAGCTCCGGTACCCCATGGTTGAAATATTTGGTCTTTCTTTGTACATGGCATTCAAAAAATTGAAGCCTTACTTTTTGGCACATCCGGTGGTGATTTACACGGACCAGCCACTTAAGCGGCCAATGTCTACCTTGGACTCATCCGGGAGAATGTTGAAATGGGCTATTGAAATGCAGAGCCTTGAAATCACTTACGAACCAAGAAAGGCAGTGAAAGGTCAGGCGTTTGCCGACTTCATTGTGGAAATGACTCGTCCGGTGGCTCCGGATAATCTTGATCAGGTTTGGAAAGAGTACGTAGACGGGAGCTCTACAAAGAACGGCTGTGGTGCAGGTGTAATTTATGAATCTCCTGAAGGAGACAGATTTGAGTATGCACTACGCTTCAAGTTTCAGGCCTCTAACAATGAGGCGGAATATGAAGCCCTGCTAGCCGGAATTCGCATGTGTAAGGCGGCAGGGCCATAAAAATTGACGCCTATTCTGATTCTCAATTGGTTGTTAGCCAGTATGAGGGAAATTATGAAGCTACCCATCCGGCTATGATCAAATATCTTCAGGCAGTCAAAGAGGAGGCTAGGGCACTTGAGGAATTCCGGCTGAACCAAGTGCCTATGTCTGAAAATAACCAGGCGGATGCGTTGTCAAAACTGGCATCTTCCGCCTGCCATGATATGCCTCGGTCTGTCTTTTGGGAAGTTCTGGAAAAGAGAAGAATCAATGAAGATCCCATTGGAGTTTTGGACCAAAGCTCTACCTGGATGGATGGCATCCGGACTTATCTCTCAGACGGCACACTTCCTGATTCGCCACAGGAGGCAGTCGTCCTGAAGAAGCGAGCTGCAAGCTTTGAGTTGAGAAATGGAGAGCTCTTCAAGGCGGGGTTTCTTAAGCCTCTGTTGAAGTGTGTCACCCCAGAAAAAGGGAAAGAAGTTCTCGAAGACTTGCACTCAGGGTTCTGCGCCTCCCACATAGGCGGCAGGTCCCTAGCTGTCAGAGCCAGACGACATTACTTTTGGCCCACTCTTGAGGCAGACGCGAAGGAATTGGTGAAAAAATGTGACAAGTGCCAAAAGTTTGGAAAGCTTATTCATCGTCCAGCTACTGATCTAACGGCCATCCACAGCTCAATCCCGTTTGCAAAATGGGGCATGGACATTCTAGGTCCTTACACGCCTGCTCCAGGCGGAAAGCGATATATATTAGTGGCTGTGGATTACTTCACCAAGTGGGTTGAGGCCGAGGCGGTTAAAAACATCAAGACCTCAGACGTAATTTCCTTCATCTGGAAGAACATTATCACCCGGTACGGGGTACCCATGTCTATGGTTTTTGATAATGGTCCTCAGTTTGTGACGCCTCAGCTAAAAACTTAGTTGGGAGATCAGGGGATCTCAAGCTATTTCGCATCTGTTGGCCGGCCCTAAGCAAACGGCCAAGTTGAAGCTTTCAAAAAACTCATCTCAGACGGCATTAAAAAGAAAATAGAAAGAGCTGGTGGCTTATGGGCAGAAGAATTAATCCATGTCCTGTGGGCCATCTGGACAACTGGGAAAGGGGCAACCGGTGAAACCCCATTTCTCATGGTTTACGGCGCTGAAACCGTCTTGCCCATCGAACATTACGAGCCGACTCTCAGAGTCATGCTGTATGATGAAGAGGCAAACTGGGAAGCAATGCGACTGGCATTGGATTCACTCCCAGAACGCTGGGGCAATGCCGCCTTGCGTCATGAGATTTACCGTCTGAGAATGATGAGAGCCTACAACAAAAAAGTACACAAGCGTCCTTTGAAAGTTTACGACTTAGTGCTACGAAAAATGGAGGCAACCGGTAGGGCCAATGAACTGGAAAAGCTAACTCCAAATTGGGAAGGCCCCTACCGGATCTATGAAGAAGTAAGGGACAACACCTACCGCCTGGAAACTCCGGACGGCAGGCGCCTGCCTAGAACTTGGAATGTAGACAATCTAAAAAAGTACTACTTCTGAGTTTGTAGTTTTTTGTAAACAATGAGTCAATTATTGAAGATTAAGTATTTGTTTGCAAAATTTGAGTTATCGTTTGATTATTCATCCGGGTAACATCCAGGCGGATTCCCCATCTACCTAACTAAGTTCGATACTTGGTAAAGGGTACATTTTTATTTTGTTTATCCGCCTGGGTAATGCTCGGATCCCATGTTTACTTAAGTTGGATACTTTGTTTATTCAACTGCTTAACCATTTTTCTAACTAAGTTTGATACTTAGCATGGTCCGCCTGTGTAATACACAGACGGATTCTCCATTTTTCTAACTAAGTTTGATACTTAGCATGGTCCGCCTGTGTAATACACAGACGGATTCTCCATTTTTCTCAACTAAGTTTGATACTTAGCATAATCGCCTGGGTAATACCCAGACAGACTCGTTTGATTAAAAAGTTAAGTTCGATACTTGGTGTAAATTCAACACTAATTAAGAAACTAAGCACAAAAACGTTTAGTGGCTACACAACCGGTCTCAAACAAGACCAGAGGCTAAAATGGCCGGATGGTTGCTCTTTTTATAAAATCGCATGTCCCAGCATGGACAAAGGCGTCCGGCGACACCCCTCCGGCTGCAATCGTCGCAGAGAACAGACTACCTGTCGGTTCTACATATCCATACAGACGGCAAAAATTGAACGACCAAATTGGTCAACTCATAGCCGCCTGACCGAAATAACCTACGAAGAACGAATAAGTCCCTAAATACCGGATGCCCATAGGCATCAGACGGTCACCAGATGAAGTTCTCACTTAGGTTATCCATTCCAAAATTGCACCTCACCCCAATTGGGGCAAGAGTTCAATGGTTATGAAATTTCTACCAGGACGGGCGTAACCCGTCTGGGTAGTAACCGAAATGCCTGTGGGTGTACGGCTGTGCACTTGGTTTGGGGCAATCACTACTGTGATTGATTGACTTACAAACATATCATGCTCTTTGCAGCATCAGACGTTTACAAGTCAATCAACCAGCTCCAACTGAAACCAATCACATAGCCGTCCAGGGGCAAGGACAGCCAGACTATTGACTAGTTGGGCAAAGAATCGCCGCATGCTTTTAATAAGATAGGCAAAAATTAAAAATTCAAATGCAAAATAATCAAAACCGACTTAGTCGGTGCAATTCATAAAAGTTCATCCAACCAAACGGTTGTAATGGATCAAATGTTAACCGGACCTCGTCCGGGAGAGAGAAATTGTTAATTAACACGGCTCCACAGCCGGTAAATACAAGGATACTCGGCACGCAGGCCGAAAAAATCAAGTTTTGGCATATAGCCGCTGAAAAAAAAAGAATTAAAAGAAAGCAAAGATTGGCATACTGCCGCTGAAGGGTCACTTCTGGCCTGCAGACGGAGCCTCCTGGTCCTCTCCCTTCTCCTCATCGTCTGAGGGAATTTCCTGCGCTTCATCAGGACCAGGAAGCTCAGGCGCGGACGGCTCATTGTTGCTGAGCCAGGCTTCAAAGGAGGCAGGCTCTGGCTCGCCTTGCTCTCTCAAGTACACCACGTACTCAGCATAGCTGTGTGCCATTGCCCAGATGCTATAATCAGCTTCTGGGTATAAGGCAGCCCAAGCAATATTCATACGGGCGTCGTTGTCAGCATCACTTTCAGCAACGAGGCGGTTTTGCTCCGCCTCCAGGGTTGCTGCAAAGTTTTTCTGAGCTTGAGCAGCATCCTTCTCCAGCCTCTCAACCTTGGTTTTCAGTTTACCAAGGTCCGCTTGGGCCTTCTTGAGCGCCTCATCAGCCTGCTTGGCGCTCTCGTCTGCCTTCTTTTGGGCCTCCTCCGCCCCCCTCTTGGCCGTCTCAGCATCCGTCAGCCGCTTGTCGGCCGCCTTCAGATCTAGCTCCAGCTGTTGGATTTTAGACGCATGTGTCATAATTATTGCTTTAGTTTCAAGTTCATTTACGATAGTTGAGTGTAAAGCAATATTATCAGCGTCTATGGCAGACTTCTTGGCCCTTTTTACCTCTTCCCGTTTGCGGGAATAAGGACGTTTGAGCCCGTCCACCCGCAACATGGCCTGCAAAAAAGCAGGCGGTATAAGAATTACGGGCGGAGAAATTACTTGAAAAAAAAAATAAATAAATAACATGGAATTGACAGGGTTCTTACCTCAGCCAGAAGGGATAGAATGCGTTCAAGGTTGAACGTCTCTATCCTAGGGATATTGTCCTTATCCTTCTTGCGGATGGCGTCCAGCATGGCTTTGGCGTGCTTCTGGACGTCTGGCCAGCGGGGAGATTGTGTTTGATCTGCACCACAATCAATAGGTGATGAGTGCGAAACTAAGGCGGCACCTATTTGTATCCGGCTGTCTGAGGATGACGTCTGTTGGGAGTGGGATTTCACCCGTAAAGGCCACCCCAGCTCAGGCGGGGATTTAAAAGGGTTCTTACCTTCAGAGCCGGCCAAGTGGGGAACGCTTGAAGGCGTGGTGAACCCCGCGGCTCCTGAGGGGTTGGCAAGGTCAAGGCACAGGCTGCCACCTACTTTCTCGAGCCGCCCCGCTATTCGCATCGTCTTTGTCCCATCTGAAGCGCCAGGAGTTGATGCAGAGGCGGACTTTTTTATTTTATTGAGAACGGCTGGGGCCTCCTTCCTAGCCCGTTTGAGATTCTTTTCAAACGATTTCCCAACTTCCCCCCCCTGTGAAAATAAATAAGTTAAGGTTAGTATCCGGGCAAGACAGTTTATAAAATGAGCTTAATACCTTGGCTTTGACCTCAGCCGCCACCTTCTTCGCAAGCGCCTTGCGGATGACAGCAGAGGATCGTTTTGGGGTTTTCTCCGTCTGCAACATGTTTAATGCTTCCTCTGCAAAAAGAAGGAAGTTGGTCAATATCATAAAACAATTTCGATAGAAAAATACTACAGACGGATATAATCTCAGGCGGATATAAACTCAGGCGCATACGTTTGGAGAACATGTGCAACCCGCAGGTGGCTAGGAAGCACTCGTCCCTGAACCAGGCGCTCTTGGGGATCCAGTTCTTGGGGACTTTTATTGTTTCCCCGGTTGACAAGGTTGCGTCTGTGAGGCCAAAAAAGTCTGCCTCAATAATCTTGTCAAAGTCCTCCTCTGGGATCCGGGGAAGAGCGCACTTCCTGCCTAACAAGTCAGGCTTCTTATTGTACAGACGGAATTCATAATTCTCCCGTCTAGTTGGGGCTGACATCAGATAGAACCTGTTCTTCCAGCCATCAAACTTGGAGACCTTGTCCAAGGTCATCATATATTGCGGCTGTGTGGTTAGAGTATACCATGCTCTCCAGCCGCCTGGGCTCCTGCTGAGGTAATGCATGCTTGCAAAAGCCTCCCAGCCGGGGTTAAGCCCTTGGAACTCACAGGCGGCAACATACCCCAGAATGTTGGTCCAGGAGTTGGGGGTAAGTTGCCAGAGCCCCAGGCCGTAGCCCCTCAAAATAGCCCTCACCGCCTGGTGAAGGGGGAAGCGAAGGCCGACTTTGAACGCCGCCTCGTAAAAGCCAAAATAACTGTTGGCGTTCTGTTGATCATCCCCCCAGGCTATGGTGCCAAGTTCAGGCGGCACCCAGATCTTATACCCGTCTCCTAGCGGGTGCATTTTCTTAAAATTCTCTAAGTTCTCCCCCATCTGGATCCGGTCCTTGGAGGAGACGTGGATGCTGAAGGGATCGTCCTTCTCACTCCACTTTTTCCTTTCTTCCTCCTCGCTATCCGGAAGAGGGGGCAAGTCATCGCTGCTCTCGGAGGTAGAGGCGGAGCTGTCACTCTCCGTCTCCCCTTCACTTTGGTCCATGGGGGCAGAGGCGGCATCGTCGCCGCCTTGGTCACACTCCTCTAGGAAAGAGTCAGTGGGGGTTGCAGGGGCGCGCGGAGGGGATCTCTCCAGAGTCGTCTGATCTCCCTGATCAGACGTGTCTCCCTCAGGCGTTTGGCCGCCTGAGCCTTCGCCTCTGTAATTTGGATAATTGGCCGTCTGCATTGTCCGAGCCATGGTGTCCTGCACAGACACATAACTAGTCGGAATCCATGGCAAAGGGTGGTCCCAACACCCCGAGCCGGCACTCCCAGTCCTAGACTCAGCCGTCCCCGGTGACCGGCTGGACTCTAACCTAGGCTGTGCCGTGTGTGTTTGTGATGCATCCATTTATTGCAAGAAATATGTACAGGCGGTGAAAAAAGAAAAGAGCTGAGAGAGACAGAGACGGTACCTTTGTATGTGGTATCTGAAGGAGGGCGGGTCCGGCTGGGTTGCGGAAGAACAAAAGTTTCTTGCTTGCGCCTGATTCAAACGGATGACTTCTGCTCTCTCAAAGTTTTCCTCTCTAGAAAATTTTTGTAAAACGTACAAAATTATGAGGGTAAAACGGCTATATATATGGGGTAAATACGGGGGCATTTCCGTAATTTACCTGGAAGGTGAACGGTTACTATGTAACTGTAAAATTACCGCCAACCGGAGAGTGGCATGTGTCACAGATGCCACGTGGCATGCCACGTCACATCTGTGAGGGGCAAATGTTTAGGGTATTTTTACCCTGCCACGTGGCCCAATCAAAGGGTGACACGTGTCAGCCTCAGATTGGTCCAAAATGGACCAATCCCTGTTTGACACGTGTCATTCCAGAGATAAAAGGGAAAAGGCGGCCTTCAGGCCCAAATCCCGAGAAAGCCGGAATACGGCGCAGCCCACCAATGATTAGGGTTCAGTGACCTAATCAGGGGCAATTCCCAATGACCCTATAAATAGGGAGATGTCCCTCATTTTGAGGACACGTTTTTTACGATTGATTACAACTGCATTCTCTTACATCAGAGAAACACATGAGCTTGGAATCCGAGCAGATACTCACCTAAATTTCCGTTCACTTTATCCCGTTTCAAGTTATTAACTTGTGCGTCGGAGGCGGAGCACCACCCAAAAGGTGTCTCCGTTTGTTTTGCAGGTTCAACTCTTCCCGGATCAGTCTTCGTATTGTAACTCTCCCGAGGGACAAAAACACCCAAAACAGGCTGAAATTAAAACTATGCTTTTACCAAATACAAATTTAATCAAATACGATTTTTTAAGCATTCTCGGGATTAAATACTGAACCCGACCAATAGTAGAGGTAAAAGGTTGTTCATCATCGGGTTTGGTTTTGGGGAGATATTTTTAGGTGTCTACACCTATGTATCCTTTCTTCAAGAATCAGGCCAAACGTAGCTCTCTTGAGTATCCTACTCAAGTAATTATGGGTAGTATTTCTTAAGTTGGTCAAGATTTGTCATGTTCGAGAACTCATTGCCATCCATGTCAGTTAATTTTGTTGCACCTCCTGACGGGATTGTTTTGACAATATAGGGTTCAGACGAATTAGGTCTGAATTTTCCCCTTGGATCTAAAACATTTTTCCTTAATGCTTTTAACACCAAGTCTCCTACTTTGATGTTTCATGTCTTGACCTTCTTATTAAAATGCCTAGCCATACGAGTTTGGTAAAATTGAGTATGATGTAGAGCTTCTAGTCGTTTTTCATCAAATAGAACTAGCTCCTCATATCTTGCCCTAGTCCAATCAACTTTATCGAGTTTTCTTTCTAATGCGATGCATAGAGATGGAATCTCTAGTTCGACAGGTTGTACGACATCCATTCCATAAACCAAGGAAAATGGCATATTTCTTGTTGATGTGCGAATTGACGTGCGACAACCTCACAATGCGATGTAAAGTTTTTCATGCCAATCCTTGTAATTTTCCATCATTTTCTCGATGATAGTCTTTAGATTTTTATTAGTCGCTTCGACTGCTCCATTTTCCTGAGGTCCATAAGGGGAAGAATGATGATGTTGAATTCCCTATTTCTGAAGCAATTATTCACATTCGGCTTGAAAGTGAGTTCCTTTGTCACTTATCATTTCATGTAGGACTCCGTATCGAAAAATAATATTTCTTTCGATAAAGAGAGCTACATGTTTTGTAGTGAGTTTAGCGTATGATTGTGCTTCGACCCACTTTGTAAAGTAATCAATTGCCAGTAGGATATATTCGTGACCTCCTATTTCTGAGGGAGTGATTTTGATGATGATGTCAATTCCCCATGTAGAGAACGGCCATGGCGACGTGTAGGTGTAGAGCAAAGATGGAGGAATGTGTTGTAAATTAGCGTAGATTTGGTACTTAGGGCATCTTTTTACATATTGATGGCATTCCCTATTCATTGTAGTCCAATAGTATCCTTCTCGCATTATATTTTAGACTAACATCTTACCATTTACGTGAGTTCCACAAATTCCTTTGTGGACTATCCTCATTGCTCTTTAAGCATCCTTTTTTCCTACACATAAGAGAGCTCGACCCTTAGGTACCCTTCTATGTAACTCGTTGTCTATGAGTACATATTGAGAAGCCAAGAGTCTTAATGCTCGTTTTGCTCTTTTGTCAGCATGGGGAGGGTATTCTCCTTTGGTGACAAAATTGAGTATACCACGGTTCTTCTTCTTCTTCTTCTTCTTCTTCTTCTTCTTCTTCTTCTTCTTCTTCTTCTTCTTCTTCTTCTTCTTCTTCTTCTTCTTCTTCGTCCTGGATTACTTCATCATCGTCTATACCTTGAATATATGCTAGTTTGTGCCTTTTTTCTATAGTTAGAGGCATTTGCTCGATTTTTGTAGGAATCCTAACTATTGAGGCTAGTCTTGCCAAGGCATCAGCAAATTGATTTTCTTCTCTAGGTAGATATGTGTATTCTACCTTCTCTAACTGATTAGTAAGGGTTTCAAGATAGGTTTGGTAAGGGGCTAGACTTTTGCTCCTTACTTTCCACCTTTTGGAGATTTGATTGATGATAATGAAGAGTCTCCAAATATCCGTAACTTTTTTACTCCCAATGCCAAAGCTATTTCAAGGCGTACCACACATGCTTCGTATTTAGCAGCGTTGTTGGTAACGTTGAAATCAAGCTTTATGGAGATTGGAACATGCTCTTCTTTAGGTGATACTAGTAATACTCCAACGCCACATCCCTTTTGGTTTGAGGCTCCGTAGAAGTACAAGGTCCAAGTATCATCTTCAGTGACCATTAAGTCTTCATCTGGAAATTTGTCATCGTGTCCTAGCGTCGAGTCTTCTATTGGAAAGTCCGCTAGAAAATCTGACACCACAGATCCTTTGATATTTTTTTGTGGCATGAACCTTACATCAAACTGGGATAAATTGACTATCCATCTCGATATGCGCCCATTGAGTGTAGATTTCTCGAATAAATACTTGAGTGGATTTAATCGGGAAACTACGAAGACTGTATGCATGAGCATGTAATGTGTTAACTTGGTTGTGGCCCACACCAAGGCGAGGCACAATTTCTCGAGTGGTGTATAGCATGCTTCATATTCGAGCATTTTCTTGCTTAGAAAGTAGATTGCGTTTTCCTTGCCTTCTACTTCTTGTGCTAACATAGCTCCCATTGTCTCTTTGGTGTTAAGTATAGCCTAAGAGGTATTCTCGGAAGTGCTGATGCTAATACGGGAGGATTTGCGAGATAGGTTTTGATCTTTTTAGAGGATTTTTGACACTCGCCATCCATATTACTAGTACATTCTTTTTAAGCTTTTAAAAGATTGGTTCACATATTGTCGTCAATTTTGATATGAACCTGCTTATGTATTGCAACCGGCCAATAAATCCTCAAATCTGCTTCTCGGTTTTTGGCGGTGGCATTGACATGATTGCCTTGATCTTGGTTTGTTCAATCTCTATTTCTCTAGATATTATGACATAACCCAAAAGCTTGCCTGAGGTGACTCCAAAAGCACCCTTTGATGGGTTCAACCTCGTATTGTATTTTCTTAGCCTTTCGAAGAATTTTCTCAAGGCTACTTGATGGCCTGGGCGATCTTTTGACTTTACAATCATGTCTTCCACATATACTTTTACCTCCTTACGCATCATGTCATTGAGTAAGGCAGTCGCTGCACGTTGGTAAGTAGCACCCGTGTTTTTCAACCCGAATGGCATTACCGTGTAGCAGTAAGTACTCCATGGTGTTTTGCAGGTTGTTTTCTCCATGTCTTCTTCTGCCATGAGAATCTGATTATAGCCTGCGTATCCATCCATGAACGAGGGAAGTGCGTGATTTGCTATGTTATCCACCAGAATATCGATGTGTGGTAAAGGGAAGTCGTCCTTTGGACTTGCCTTCTTTAGATCTCGATAGTCGACACACACTCTTACCTTTCCATCCTTTTTCGGAACTGGGACGACGTTGGCGACCCATTCAGGGTATTTGGATACCTTGATGAAACCTGCAGTTATTTGTTTTTGAACTTCCTCTTTTATTTTAAGAGCTATGTCGGGTTTCATTCAACGTAACTTTTGTTTTACAGGTTTCATTCCCGAAATTAATGGTATAGTGTGTTGAGCTATTTCTCTATTAATGCCTAGCATATCTTCGTATGACCAAGCAAATACATCGACGAATTCTTGAAGCAAGTTAATTAAATCGGTTCTTTCTGGTTCATTAAGTGTTAGTCCGATTTTAACTTTTCTTTTATTTGTTGAATCATTTGAGATATCAACCGTCTCAGTTTCTTCAATTATCGGTGTTTTCTTTTCAAGTGTTTCCATTGTTTTAATAAGTTCTTTGTCTTTTTCATTGTTAGCTAAGCAATTCTCGTCATCTTGGGTTAAAGCAGAACACATGGAGTAAGGAGAAGAAGTCATATTATTATACTCTGAGATCATTACATCAAAGAGTGATATATCCTCAGAGACTTGATTACTAAGTATTCAAGGGGAAGGGATGGAAGGAGGAGGTGGTAAAACTAAAGACCTAGATGACTCTATAGGGAGAGACTCTGACTCTGACTCTGACTCTGACTCAGAAGACTCTTCGAACATCGGTCCTTGCCCTATCGTGATGGAGATCTTCTTTTATAAATTTCCCATTAAGGGTAAGAGGGTACTGATCCATTGGGATTGCTTTCTTTTGAATGCGAGCGTCCCTACGCCTTCGACTTTTCCTGGGCTCGCTTGAGATCTTTCCGAGTCGGTTCAAAACCAAGTCCGAAAGTGTCTAATTTAGGGAGGCCAGGTGATTCCAGCGGTTTCGCTATTCCTTTCTTCTTTCCTAGGGTCATCCCAGGAAAATGTCCTTGCTTCTTCAGAATAGCATTTACGATCATGTTAGAATGGGGGTCGTGGCAGAGAGGGGTCCTTTCATCCTCCTCGACTAAGAAATCCTCTTCATTGAAGCCCCACAAATCTTCATCGTCTTCATCATGCTCCACATTAATTATTGGATTTTCTATAGATTAAATTCTCATAGGCAAAGCATCGATGGTAATAGGAATTCCTTCAACTATAGCTTTTACTTGTTGGTGGAGAGATGAGGGGACGACCTTTAGGTCATGAAGCGAAGGGCGTCCCAACAATAGATTGAATGAAGCTTTAATATCTACTACTTGAAATATAGTAGCATGTTCTATCGCTCCCACTGTTACATTCATAGTAATTTTACCAAGAGCTTGACGATGAGTGTTGTCATAGGCTCTTATTCCTTGCGTTGACGGGTTAAGTCTTCATTCCTTATGCCTAACATCCTCGCAGTTCTAAGTGGACAGACATTAATGGCTAATCCATTATCTACAAGAGTCATAGGGGTGTTCATTTTGTTGCAAACTACTGTGAGGTTTAATGCCTTATAATTTTTGTCACCTTCTGGGGCAAATCTTTGTCGGAAAAGGTGATCAAGTTGATAGGACTAGGGAGAGCACTCGTGAGGAAATTAGCCAATCCCTCAAGAGGGGTGTCAGAATCTATCCCAATTTTGTCCAAGGCATTCATTACGGCCAACCTATGTTCTCGAGATGTTGCCAGAAGCTTCCATACGTTCATTTCAACTTTTGCTTTCTTGAACTATTTAACGATGTCATTATCTTCTATGATAGGTATGGGAACTTGCTGTGTGGTTGGCATGGGTTGTATCAAAATAGGATGTTGTATTCTCCCGGATCTTGTGAGGACGTATATTGGTGAATCTTCTTCTACCCAAAAGTCATCCATGGCATATGACACCGAAGGTGGAGGTCCTACCATGTCTTTCAAATAGACGTCTTCTTCGTCGTTGTCCCAAACTCCATTAATATTTGCATCCTCTTCTTATGGAACTTGGACTAGCTTCTTATCATCAATCATTTTCTGAATTAAATCCTTGAATTTAAAACAGTTTTCGATAGTATGACCCCTTGATTGATGATATTGACAATAATATCTATCTGTCCTTTTTAATGATTCAAATAGTCTTGGTTCCAAAGGTTTGACCTCGCCACTCTCGGAGAGCATTTTAAACATTTGTGCGTATTGGATCCCAATTTGAGTATAGAGTCGATTACTCTTCTTGGGTTTATCGGTAACTTGCAAAGAAAAGCGTTTCGCCTCATAAGTCGTTCCCATGGGTGTGAACTCTCTCTTAGGTTTATTTTTTGAGAGTGGACCCTCATCATATTTCTTCTGAAGTTCTTTAACGACTTTGAGGGCTTCACGTAGCAAGTGTGATCCGTCCATCATAGTTAGTGTAAGAAACTGTAAGTCCTCTTTACTTGCTAATTCTGGAAGGTTATCCATGGCGTCAAAAAAGATCTCCTCCTCTTCTTCGATAGCATGGATTTCTTTGACAGGTTTGATGAGAGATGACGGATCAACCTCGTTTTCCTCATTAGAGATGGCTAAGTAGTGAGCAAGAGGCACATTATCAATACTTGGCTTCTTACTGGCAGGGGGCAATGGTAGCTTGTTGTTGTTGATTAAGTCTTGGATTGCTTCTTTAAGCTTCCTACAATGCTCGGTAAGATTGCCCCTACCATGTTGATACTTGTAATGTGCATTGGGGTTCTAGTTAGTCGTCCTCTTCTCGACTAGTGGGTCGCCAAATGGTCCAATAGGAGTTATAAGACCTTTTGCATTTAATTGGTCAAATGTGGTGTCATAACTCATACCAATAAAAGTAAAGTTCCTCCTAAATGGTTTATTTTGTCCTTGATTATTCATAGCAAGAACTTCACTTAGGTTAAAAGTGCTAACATTGTTTGAGTGGGTGGTTTTGGAAGAAGAAGGATTGTCGTTCTTCTTGCCTTTTCAGCCACTGTTGGAGTAATTGTTGGCAACTTTCAACTTAGCCAGGTCGTCTTCAATATTAATTCATATATCATAGACAGCCTTGAAGGTTTGGAGATTATTCTGATATTTGAGATGCTTAGAGTATTTTTCTTGAAGGTTTTTGATGAATAACCTTACGGATTCTTTTTCAATGGGCACCTCAATCATCTTAGCTGAGGTTTCTTTCCATTTGTTAAAGAAGGTGGTGAAGCCTTCATTCTCCTTCTTCTTGAGGATTTCAAGTTCCCTATGGTCGGTCTCAACTTGAATATTGCATTTTTATCTATCAACGAAAGCGTTTTCTATGGACTCCCAGGTGGAGGTTTTTTCTTTCTCGAGAGAAAAGAACCATTGCTGGCAAATGGTTTCGAGAGATAGTGAGAACAGAGAAGGGAACACTTTCTTGTCGATACCCTTAATACTCATTATTGTTTCGAAGGCTCTTAAATGAAAATAAGGGTTATTAGTTGCTTTGAATTTCGGGATGTCATTGGCATTGAACTTCTGCGGAAGAAGATCCTTGTCCACCAAGACCCCTTTTGAGCTAATCCCTTGAAACTTGTAGTCACTAGATAGCTTGCTTAGACTCTCTTTCATGAGATCCATCTGTTGTTGTTTCATGGGATCATCGATCTTGAGCGTTAGAATCTTTAATGCCTCAATCACGGTAACCAGTTGGTTCCTGAGCTCATTGACTTCTTCTTGTGTTGCCATTACTGTCCTAGCTTTCCTCTTACGAGCGATGGGTTTGTCGAAAAGTTGGACTTATACAAAAATATTGACTTTGATTAACCGCCCTTCCACTCTTGACCACGCGCTGTAATTGAGACCATTTTTGTTTTAATTATTTGACTCAAATCAACCTTGACTGTACGGTTTGAAAGAGGAAAAGTTAAAATAGGTGCATATTTTTGGCAAAAATAAGGTATATATTTTTAGGAATCAAGTATGGTATTTAATCAAGTGATTTAAATTGGAGGATTAATATCCGACTTACCCCCCCTAAAAAAGTGACGGAAAAAACGCGCATACAATACTCTCTTAGACATGGTCAAAAGTGTGTATTAGTTTGAGAGTTATGTGGTGAGTGTAAGTGACATGATTTGAATTTTGTGTAAGACCATGGGACTTAGTGCCTAGACTCAATTAATGACTTAACAAGGCATTATTAATAGTAAAAATTAATCGAATTAATTAGCAAACTGTTTAATTGGACAAAAAGTGATGACTCAAGCAATAAGCCGAACTGTCGTCAAAACGAAAGGACTGGCGGCTCTCTTTGCAGTGTAGTGCCAGACGACAAGATTGTTGCCAGGCGCTACACTCCACAGAGTGGCGTTACAGTTCAAACTTCGGCTCCATTACTGGAGCGTCGATCTGAAACTGTTTTCGGTATTATTGCTCAACATAGGTATACCTAAAGTCGTACTAAGCCAATTCTGATTAAAATATTAGACTTTATTTACTCAAATTAATTAGTCAAAGTTCTTTAGACATTAATTTATTTAATCTTAGCACAAGTCAAACAAACGGTTAGGAAAAACACATAGAGTATGCACAACAAATAATGCACAATTAGTCAAGTAGGCACAATATGATGCAATGAGTTTGCAACCTAACCATGGCTCTAGTTTTCTAAAGTTCGGTATACGGGTTATTCAATAGAGGGTCCATGGTTAATTGTCCGGATGCACCGCACGGAAGCCTAATCGTGAAGGGTTGGCGCAAGTGGATGGGACACCTCGAATTTAGAAAAACTCACTTCCATGGTTTGGTGAATTCAACATTTTCTGATGTACCCTTTGTTGCTCAGCGCGTTCAATCAGGAAGATGGAGCATGAATTCCTAGAGGGTTATGTCCATATGTAGAACACATATGAGTTTCATAAAATTGAGAAAAACTCAATCATGAAGTAGGATCGACCAAACAATGCTAAAAATTGGTTGAAATTAGAACGCATATTTGCAGCCAGCAAAAAGAGTCCAACGCCACTTTTTGGCTTTAGCGCCTGGCGACAGAAGCTGTCGTGTGGCACTAAAGTTAAAATACTGGCGCTAATCTTTGTCCGCTGACGCTAGTTCCTACATGCCTCAGCAGCTTTCTGTGCTCGATAAAAATTTCCAGTTTTCGCACAGTGTTATTTCGATCCTAGTTGTAAAAGATATTCCTCAAATTTCCTACGTGTAAAAATCCTTTATTTTAACTCATTACAGATGGTCTTTCCAATGAGATCTTTTTTATGCATATGACAATAATGTTAATCAAAATTACGCACATGAAATACTTAGAACTTTTCGAGTCTCATCCACTCATTCTAAATCATTGCCGAAATAAATATCAGGAATTAAAATAGAAATCCTCCCCAGTGGAGTCGCCAAAAACTATAGAGAATATTTTAAGCATTACCCCTAGCTTGAACCCCACTATGATCATACACTAAAGTACGGTGGCGTCCAAAGGGAAAGAAGATAGAGAAAAAGAGTCACCAACAAGTTTTGGAACTTGTAAATCGTTCACAGGGTGAAGATTACACCCCTTAAAGATCCAGGAGATAGCCAACTCCAATAGGTATGGAACCATGACTGGTATTTTGGGGATGAAGGTACAAATCCAACCTAAAAGAGATTAAACATGCCGTAATAATAGCCCTCTACTTTATTCTGATCGTATTCATGTGCGCTTTCTTACTAACATGCAAACAATATGATTAACCCTAAACCTGTTTAATCTAAGTTGGTTGAATATTAATGCACAAATAAAGCTAATATTGGCGATCACTAGAATTATAATCAAATTAACCCTAAACAAGATTATTTATTATCTTATTAAGCGTGATTACAAGTACAAATTCCCTTTAAACATGCATAAAAGGTGTGATCAAGCAATAACAATAAATATCAAGCAACATAATCATGATTACAATAATAATAATCATGTTAAAGCAGAATATTAATAGCAAGATCCTAGGCATGATACTAACAAGATTAATAACAAACCCTAGCATGTCACTAAACAATAAAAATCAAAGCTTTAACCCTAGCATGATACTAACAATCATAAATATTAGGAAGAACATAAAAGGCATCATACTTTTCATCATACTTAATATTAAAGTTACCCTAGACATGATACTAGGAAGATCAAAGCGCCCTAACATAACATAAGGAATCATAATATCAACCTAAGCATGATTTCTACATAATAATAACAATTAAACCATTAAAGTACTTACTTAGATGCCTCGTACCTCTTTCTAATATCAAAATAGACACGTTAGTAACTTCAAGGAAAATAATAAACAAACAATTAAATTAAATAATTGAAAGAGAGATTTAAACTAAACCCTCGGAAATTAAAACCTTTCACGTCTAGGGCGAAGGCAAATTCAAACAATGCTAGGTGTATCTAGGGCTAAGACACCATTATGGTCTAAGGTACTAACATTATTACTAGAGCGTGCGTTTTCGGAAGAAGAAGGATTGTCGTTCTACTTTCCTTTCTAGCCACTGTGGTTACGTTTGTTAGTAGCTTTTTACTTTGCAAGGTCGTCTTCGATTTCAATTCTGATGTCATAAACGGCCTTCAAAGTATTCAAGTTGTGTTGATATTTTAAGTGCTTTGAATAATTTTCTTGGAGATTCCTGATAAACATCCTCACATATTCCTTTTTAGTGGGTACTTCATCATCTTGGCAGAAGTTTCTCTCCATTTATTAAAGAAAGAAGTAAAGCCTTCATTCTCTTTTTGTCTTAGCATCTCAAGTTATCTATAGTCGGTTTCAACTTGAATATTGCGCTTGTACCTATCAACGAAAGCGTTCACTATCGATTTCCAGGTAGAGGATTTCTCCTTATCAAAGGAGAAGAACCATTGTTGGCAAACGGTTTCAAGAGATAGTGGGAACAGAGAGGAGAAAACCTTCTTATCGATACCCTTAATACTCATTATAGTTTCGAAAGCTCTTAAATGAAAATAAGGGTTATCAGTTGCCTTGAATTTAGGGATGTCAGTGGCGTTGAATTTATGCAGAAGAAGTTCCTTGTCCAGCGAGACCCCTTGTGAACTCATGCCCTGAAATTTATAGTCACTAGATAGCTTTCTCAAGCTTTCTTGCATGAGTTTCATTTGTTGTTGCTTCACGGGATCATCGACCTTGAGGGTGAGGAGCTTCAGTGTTTCAGTCATGGTAACTAGTTGGTTCCTAAGCTCATTGACTTCTTCTTGAGTTACCATTATCCTTTTAGCCTTCCTCTTTTGACGAATCGGTTTATCAAAAATGAAACTTGAATAAAGAGGTTGTCCTTGATTAATCGCCCTTCTCTCCTCGACCAAGTACTGTGGAAAAGGAATTTAGGGATATTCATGTTTAATTACTTGACTCAAACTTTATTCAACATGCAATGAATGGAGGAAGTGAAGAAAGATTGGAATATAATGTGAAAGAAGATTTAGATGGAGGGATATGAAGAATTAGGAATAGGATGTACCCTCCAACTCTAATGACGGAAAAGACCGACTCATGCATGAACCTAAGACATGGTCATGGTGACATATACTCAAAGTTTGTGCTAAGACTAGTGAGTGTAGATGGTACGTTAAGACTCCTGTCATGACCATGTGGCTAGACTATGTGACAAGACACAAGCAATGACTAAGTTAAGACTTCACGTATATGCATTAAACTTGACAGTTTATGGTATTTAAGTCATAACTTTTTATCTGTGACACTAATTTGGATGAAACCAACGCCAAATTAAAGATAAAACTCGGGGCTACAGATCCATAAATTTTTTGAATTTTAGTTCTTTCAAGAACTCCAGCTATGACCAAAACATGTTGACGCTTGTGCAGTATACGGGAATAAAAATCGGGATTGACTTAAAGGAACTATGACTCGATTTTAGATATTTATTAGCTCTAATTAATTAATTAATTAATAAAATAAAGTCCTTTAGTAATTAATCAGTTTATTTAGTCTTAACACAAGTCAAACAAACTGTCAGGAAAAATCACATAGAGTATGCACAACAAATAATGCACAATTAGTCAAGTAGGCACAATATGATGCAATGAGTTTGCAACCTAACCATGGCTCTAGTTCTCTAAAGTTCGGGATATGGTTTAGTCAATAGAGGGTCCATGGTTAATTGTCCGGATGCACTGCGCGGAAGCTTAACCTTGAAGGGTTGGCGCGAGTGGATGGGACACCGCGAGTTTTAGAAAAAACTCGCTTCCATGCTTTGGTGAATTCAACAATCTCGGATGTACCCTTTGTTGCACAGAGCGTTAATTCGGGTAGATGGAGCATGAATTCCCGGAGGGTTATGTCCATATGTAGAACACATATGGGTTTCAGAAAAGTGAGAAAAAATTCAATCAAGAAGTAGGATTGAGCAAACAATACGAAAAACCGGTCGAAATTAGAATGTATAGTTCTGGCTCGGTATTGGGGGAGGTTGCCGCCAGCAATCAGAGACTTGCGCCAATTTTTAACTGTAGCGCCTGACATCAATGCAGGCGTCTGACGCTATGGCTAAAAGTCTAGCGCCAAGCTCTGGGCCCTTGCGCTACTTCCCACATGCCTAAGCAGCTTTCTGTTCTCGATAAAATTTTCCAGTTTTGTGCGGTGTTATTTCGGTCCTAGTTGTGAATGATATTTCCCAAATTTCCTACGTGTGAAATCCTATGTTTTTAACTCATTACGGATGGTCTTTCCAATGAGATCTTTTTTATGCATCTGACAATAATATTAATCAAAATTACGCACATGAAATACTTAGAACGTTTCAAGTCTCATCCACTCATTCTAAATCATTGCCGAAACAAATTCAGAAATTAAAATAGAAATCCTCCCCAGTGGAGTCGCCAAAAACTGGGGGGAATAAATTTCAAGCGTTAAACCCCTAGCTTGAACCCCACTCTTATCATACACTATAGTACGGTAGGGTCCAAAAGGGAAGAAGATAGAGCAAAAGAGTCGCCAACAAGTTTTAGGAACTTGTAAACCGTTCACAGGGTGAAGGTTACACCCCTTAACGATCCAAGAGATCGTCAACTCCATAAGGTCTAGAACCAAATAAGGGTTCGGGGATGAAGGTACAAATCCAACCTAAAAGAGATTGAACCTGCCCTAATAATAGGCCTCTACTTTATTCTAATCGTATTCATGTGCGCTTTCTCACTAACATGCAATCAATAGGTTCAACCCTAAACCTGTTTATCTATGTTGGTTGAATTTAATGCACAAATAAACTATTATTGGCGATCACTTGAATTATAATCAAATTAACCCTAAACAAGATTATTAATTATCTTATTAAACGTGATTACAAGTACCAATTACCTTTAAACATGCATAAATGGCGTGATCAAGCAATAAAGAATAAATATATAATCAAACAACATAAATAATCATCATGAATGATAATTATAATAGCAATAATAATATCATCATAAATAAAATAATCATCATCAAAATAATAATAATAATAATAATAATAATAAAAAAAAAAAAATAATAATAATAATAATAATAATATTCTTAATCATCATAAATTATAACAAATATAATAATAATCATGTTCATGTTAATATTAAAGCATAATAATAGCAAGATCTTAGGCATGATACTAACAAGATTAATAACAAACCCTAGCATGTCACTAAGCAGTAAAAATTATATCTTTAACCCTAACATGATACTAACAATCATAAATATAAGGAAGAACATAGGAAGCATCGTAACAATCATTTTTAATATTAAAATTACCCTAGACATGATACTAGGAATATCATAATAACAATTTAAACATGATCTCTACATCATAATATCAATTAAAACCATTAAAGTACTTACTTTGATGCCTCGTACCTCTTTCAAATAACAAAATACACACGTTAGTAACTTCAAGGAAAATAATAAAACAAACAATTAAATTTAATAATCGAAAGAGAGATTTGGGACAAAACCCTCAGAAATCACGTCCAGGGCGAAGGCAACTTCGAATATGGCTAGGTGTTTCTAGATATTGCGAATGCGGAATTTTGTATATAAAAAAACAAAGTTTAGAAAAAAGAGAAAGAAAGATGAATGAGAAGAGAATGAGAGAATTAATGAATAATTGCAAATGAAAACTAATTGTAGGTGAATGTAGATTGAAAAGCTGGTTGTTGATGAGAAATGGTGAATGAAAATGGAGTTTTTACGACGTTATTTATAGAGAAAATCAGCCAAAAAGATAAAATAAACAAAACAGAGTATTGGCACACGAAAAACAGAGCTGGCGCCAACCCTGGCTAACTAGCGTCAGGCACCAACACTGGCGCCATGCCTGGTTCCAAGCACCAAGCCTGTTTTTAACGCGTTTTCGAAAATCAGATAAGTTTGTCGTACTGGAGGATAAAATCGTATATTTTCCTCAAAAATGCTATTTGATTTTAATTAAAATTCTGAAAAGTCAACAAAAGTCAATTTATCAATGCTAATTGAATTGGGAATGGAAAGAACCTTCTATAAGAATCTAGAAGACTAAAACCATTCCTAATTGCATTAGGAATAATAAATCATATTAGGCCCTCCCCTAGATCATTGGGCCGCATATAAAGCTCAAACCGGGCCCAGTTTGGTAAATTGACCATAATTTCCTCAATATTCATCGGAATTGGGCTTATAATATATCGTTGGAAAGGTCTTGTCAAGCCCCATCCAACTACACCATTATTGGACCCATATCATGGACCAACCAAATTGGATTGACTGTTTTCTTAAAGTAAAGTTTTCAAAAACAGAGAAAAGAAAAGAAATTAAAAAAAAAACTTTCCGAAACACTAGACCTTTCCACACTTTCGTTTCATTCAATTATGATTCGACGTGAAAGGTACTTATCACTGGGTTTGGTTTTGGGGAGACACAAATGGGTGTCTACACCTACTCAAGTAATTATGGGTAGTAATTTTTAAGTTGGTCAAGATTTGTCATGTTCGAGAACTCATTGCCATCCATATCAGTTAATTTTGTTGCACCTCGTGATAGGATTGTTTTGACAATATTGGGTCCAGACCAATTAGTCCTAAATTTTCCCCATGGATCTAAAACATTTTTCCTTAATGCTTTTAACACCAAGTCTCCTACTTTGATGTTTCTTGTCTTGACTTTCTTATTAAAATGCCTAGCCATATGAGTTTGATAGCATTGAGTATGATGTAGAGGTTTTAGTCGTTTTTCATCAAGTAGAATTAGCTCCTGATGCAAGTCTAAGCATGGAGAACTTCGAAGATTTGCTTATCATGCATCAAGATAGCTTGTCCCTAAACATTGATTCAAGCCAAGCATTGCATGGACACTTTCTTGGATATCAAAGCAAAGCCACGGTTTGCTTAGTGACTTTTCTTGGAGTCTAGTTCACTTTCTTGAACTTTCTTGAATTTTCTTTACTTAGATTTTGCTTACAAGTTTTTACCTTTCACTTGAAAGGGTTTTTCTTGGTTCAAGCATTAGGATCTTAATCTTTATTTAGTTCTTTAATTTTTATTTATTTATTTAGTTGCTTTAAAAATCAGTTAGTTAGCAAAAAAAATCAGTTTGGTGTATGCTTGTGCGCCAAGGTGCTTGCTCTTCAAGCAAGTTAGAATTCTAGTTTAATTAGGATTGAATTAGGGACTTGTCCTAATCTTCCTAGGAAAACTAAGTCTTATAAATAGGGCAGTAAACACACGAATAGACACATATAGAGATTAATATTCAGATTATTTCTTAAGTTGCATACTTGAGTTTTGGTTGATTGCGATCAATTGCTGTTTTGCTTGTTTTAGTTAAAACATTCGTTTGGATTGATTAATTAGGTGGATTCTTAATTGATTAATCTTAGTTTTTGTGTAATTCTTGGTGGATTTCCTGTATAGAATTAGACTTAAACATATCCCTTGTGTTTTGTTGATTTTTGGATCAATAATTTACATCATCTTTGGTATCAGAGCCAGGTTTACGCAACTTCGGAAAAAATTAAACTGGGAACAATTGGCTGCGAATTTTTGCGTGATTCGTTTTGCATTGAACTCTAAAAACGTCCAGCTACCACCATATAAAATTTCATAATTTTTAGTTGAGTAACGCGTTCTACACAGCCTCAAACGTTTGGTGTTTGTGCACTGATTTGCGGTTTAGAGTCCGGTTTTTGTGTTGCCTAGTTTTCCTTCAAGAATCGATCTTTTAATCAAGATTTTTGCATGAACTGACTTGATTTGTGTAGGAATCATGAGTGACGAGGAGGTTCTTTAGGTTCCAAGGGGATTAACCTTAGAACAGGCTCAAAATCTTAGAAGAGATAGGCGAATTGACGAGTTGGCAGCAAGGATGGATGAGATATTAAAAAGGCTTGATACTCTTGCTGGAGATTCTTCAAGGAAAGGGAATTCTAACCCTAATTCTGGTTCAAGTGAGGAAGAACAACCAAGGAGGAACCCAAGGAGGCCACAAAATAATTATTCCTCAAGTGATGAATCACCAAGGCCTAGGAGAAGAGACCGACCAAAGGATGATGATAGGAACCTTAGATTAGATCTTCCCGAATTCAATGGGAGTATGAATGAACCTGAAAAATACTTTGAGTGGATTAGAAGGGCCGAGACACTTTTTGATTACAAGGAGTATGATGAAAGGAAAAGATGCAAATTGGCTGAATTAAAACTGACCGGTTATGCTAGTCTTTGGTATGATAATCTAAAGAAGAAGAGGCATAAGGAGGGGCGTGCAAGAATCTCAACTTGGGAACAACTCAAGAAGCACATGAAAAAAAGGTTCGTACCTAGTGATTATATTCAAGATGTTTATCTTAAGATGCAACTTTTTAAACAATTTTCTATGACTGTTGAGAATTATATTGGTGAATTTGAAAAGTTATGCATGCTATGTGGCTTAGAAGAGATTGTTGAGCATAAGATTGCTAGATTTATTTCGGGGTTGAATGATAATATTGCTGAAAAAGTTGAATTGCAACAATATTGGTCCTTTGAGGATGTTTGCAAGGTAGCTTTGAAAGTTGAAAAACAGATAAAGGGGAAGAAAGGGACGTACACTAAGCCCTTTGTAAAAGATTTCACTAAACCTTTTGAGAAGAACAGCTTGGAGAAAAGTGGTTCTAGTTCGAACTACAAGGAGACTAAATCAAAGTTTGAAGCTCCTAAAAAGCTTGTTGAAGATAGGAAGTGCTTCAAGTGTGGTAGTGTTGGTCACATTGCAACTAATTGTCCATCAAAAAGAGTAATGACTGCTCAAGAGTGGGAACAAGAACAAGCTAAGTGTGAGCAAGGTAGTGACTATGAAGAAAAGAACGAAGAGGAAAACTTTGAAGAAGAGGAGGGGCATATTGACGAAATTGATCAGACTCATGGTCAAAGTTTGGTTCTAAGAAGGGCGCTACACTCTAAAACCGTACCTATGGAAAACAATCAATGGGAAAAAATCTTTCTTACAAGGTGCAAGGTAGAAGATAGGTTGTGTGATATGATCATAGACACGGGGAGTTGCACTAATGTGGTATCTACTACTTTGGTAGACAAATTGAAGTGGCCAACTACTGAACATCCAAGCCCTTATAAGCTTCATTGGCTTAATAATTCGAGTGATGTTAAGGTAACTAAACAAGCCTTAATCTCCTTTTCAATTGGTAAATTTCATGATAAAGTTTTGTGTGATGTTTGTCCTATGGATGCTTGTCATATACTATTAGGCCGTCCTTGGCAATATGATAGATTTGTGAAGTTTGATGGAAGGACTAATGTGTATGTTGTGAGAAAAGGAGAAAAAGAGAGACAAGTTGCTTTAAAACCTTTGATAAGCAACAAGTCTTCTAATGTTACCCCTAATTCGAAGAGTTCTTATTTGATTAGTGAGAGGGAATTAGAAAAAGAGATTTGCAGCAACAATGTGGTATATATACTTGTTTCTAATGAGATTCGAATTGATCAAGATAAACAAGCAAAGAGGCCGTATGAATTGGAATCTGTTTTAGAAGAATTCAAGGATGTCTTTCCTAAGGAATTACCTCCGGGACTACCTCCTATTCGTGGGATAGAACATCAAATTGACTTGATTCCGGGAGCATCATTACCTAATAAAGCAGCCTATAGAAGTAATCCGGAAGAAACAAAGGAGATGCAAAGGCAAATTGAAGAGCTTATGGCTAGAGGATACGTGAGGGAAAGTATGAGCCCTTGTGCTGTGCCTACTTTACTTGTCCCAAAGAAAGATGGGAGTTGGCGCATGTGTATTGATAGTAGGAGTGTGAATAACATCACTATCAAATACCGATTTCCTATTCCAAGGTTAGATGATCTACTTGATGAAATACATGGTTCAAAGTTGTTTTCTAAGATTGATCTTATGAGTGGTTATCATCAAATTCGAATGAGAGAAGGAGATGAGTGGAAAACAGCATTCAAGACTAAGTTAGGGTTGTATGAATGGTTGGTGATACCGTTTGGACTCACTAATGCACCTAGCACTTTCATGAGGTTGATGCATGAGGTACTTAAACCTTTCCTTGGCAAGTTTGTTGTTGTTTATTTAGATGATATTATGATATACTCTAAAAATTTGCATGATCATCTAAATCATCTAACAAGTGTGTTTGAAGTGTTAAGAGAGAAGAAACTATATGCTAAGCTTGAAAAATGCTACTTCTTAGTGCCTAGTGTTACTTTTCTTGGTTATGTTGTACCAAAGGATGGAGTTTCAGTTGATCATTCGAAAGTAGAGGCTATTAAAACTTGGCCTATTCCTATTAATGTGAGTGATCGAGATACAAAGTTCATGAGTTTCATTTGGAAGTCTTTATGGAAGCTTGTGGGAACTAAATTGCTCTTTAGTACATCTTACCATCCACAAACTGATGGACAAATCGAGGTTACTAATCGTACTCTTGGTGCGCTTTTGCGTGGGTTAGTGAGTAAGACACAAAAGGATTGGGACATCAAGTTAGCTCATGCGGAGTTTGCTTATAATAGATCACCTACATATGCTACCAAACATAGTCCTTTTGAGGTAGTCTATGGAGTCAATCCGAAACTTCCAATTGATCTTGTTCCATTGCCTAAGGGTGAATTAATTCACAAAGATGCCGAGTCTAAGTTGAAGAGTATGCTGAAATTACATGCTCAAGTTCGAACAAGAATAGAGAAAGTAAATGACATGTACAAAGCTAGAGCAAACAAACATAGAAAGTAACAAGGTTACAATGTTGGAGACTTGGTATGGTTACATTTGAGAAAGGAAAGATTTCTAGGAAAACGCAAGAATAAGTTGATGCCTAGAAGTGAAGGTCCTTTCAAGATTGTTGAGAAGATCAATGACAATGCTTATAAGTTAGAACTTCCGGGAGAATATGGAGTTAGTGCTACATTCAATGTTGGCGATTTGGCTAAGTATATTCCTGATGAAGAACTTCGAGATTTGAGGACAAATTCTTTCGAAGAGGAGGAAAATGATGCAAGTCTAAGCATGGAGAACTTCGAAAATTTGCTTATCATGCATCAAGATAGCTTGTCCCTAAACATTGATTCAAGCCAAGCATTGCATGGACACTTTCTTGGATATCAAAGCAAAGCCACGGTTTGCTTAGTGACTTTTCTTGGAGTCTAGTTCACTTTCTTGAACTTTCTTGAATTTTCTTTACTTAGATTTTGCTTACAAGTTTTTACCTTTCACTTGAAAGGGTTTTTCTTGGTTCAAGCATTAGGATTTTAATCTTTATTTAGTTCTTTAATTTTTATTTATTTATTTAATTGCTTTAAAAATCAGTTAGTTAGCAAAATAAATCAGTTTGGTGTATGCTTGTGCGCCAAGGTGCTTGCTCTTCAAGCAAGTTAGAATTCTAGTTTAATTAGGATTGAATTAGGGACTTGTCCTAATCTTCCTAGGAAAACTAAGTCTTATAAATAGGGCTGTAAACACACGAATAGACACATATAGAGATTAATATTCAGATTATTTCTTAAGTTGCATACTTGAGTTTTGGTTGATTGCGATCAATTGCTGTTTTGCTTGTTTTAGTTAAAACATTCGTTTGGATTGATTAATTAGGTGGATTCTTAATTGATTAATCTTAGTTTTTGTGTAATTCTTGGTGGATTTCCTGTATAGAATTAGACTTAAACATATCCCTTGTGTTTTGTTGATTTTCGGATCAATAATTCACATCAGCTCCTCATATCTCGCCCTAGTCCATTCAACTTCATCAAGTTTGTTTTCTAATGCAATGCGTAGAGATGGTATCTCTAGCTCTATAGGTTGTATGGCATCCATTCAATAAACCAAGGAAAATGGCGTATTTCCTGTTGATGTGCGAATTGACGTGCGATAACCCCACAATGCGAAGTGGAGTTTGTTAGGCCAATCCTTGTAATTTTCTGTCATTTTCTTGATGATAGTCTTTAAATTTTTATTAGCCGCTTCGACTGCTCCGTTTGCCTGAGGTCTATAAGGAGAAGAATGATGATGTTGAATGCAATATTTTTGTAACAATTCTTTTCACTCAGCTTGAAAGTGAGTTCCATTCTCACTTATCATCATGTGGGACTCCATATCGACAAATAATATTTCTTTCGATAAAGAGTGCTACATGTTTTGCAGTGAGTTTAGCATATGATTGTGCTTCAACCCACTTTGTGAAGTAATCAATTGATACTAAGATATATTCGTGACCTCTTGTTCCCAGGGGAGTGATTTTACCAGTAATGTCAATTGCCCATGTAGAGAATGGCCATGGCAAAGTGTAGGTGTAGAGTAGGGATGGAGGAACATGTTGTAGATTGGCGTAGATTTGGCACTTAGGGAATTTTTTTACATATGACAATCCCTATTCATGGTAGTCCAATAGTATCCTTCTCGCATTATCTTTTGGACTAGCATCTTGCCATTTGTGTGAGTTCCATAAATTCCTTTGTGGACTATCCTCATTTCTCTTTGAGCATCCTTTTTTTATACACATAAGAGAGCTCGACCCTTAGATACCATTTTGTGTAACTCGTTATCTTTGAGTACGTATTGGGAAGCCAAGAGTCTTAATGCTCGTTTTGCTCTTTTATCAGCATGGGGAGGGTATTCTTCTTTGGTGACATAATTAAGTATATCCATATACCATGGTTCTTCTTCTTCTTCTTCTTCTTCTTCATCTTGGGTCACTTAATCTTCTTCTATAGCTTGAATATAGGCCGGTTTATGCCTTTTTCTATAGTTAGAGGCATTTGCACGATTTCTGTAGGAATCCTAACTATTGAGGCTAGTCTTGCTAAGGCATCGGAAAATTGATTTTCTTCTCCAGGTAAATACGTGTATTTCACCTTCTCTAACTGATTAGTGAGAGTTTCCAGATAAGTATTGTAAGGGGCTAGGCATTCGCTCCTTAATTTCCATCTCTTAGAGATCTAGTTGATGATCAATGAAGAGTCTCCGAATATCCGTAATTTTTTCACTCCCAATGCCAAAGCTGCTTCAAGGTCTACCATGCATGCTTCGTATTCACCAGCGTTATTGGTAACGTCAAAATCAAGCTTTATGGAGATTGGAACATGCTCCACTTTAGGTGATACTAGTAATACTCCAACGCCACATCCCTTTTGGTTTGAGGCTCCATCGAAGTATAAGGTCCAAGTATCGTCCTCCGTGACCATCAAGTCTTCGTCAGGCAATTCATTGTCGTGTATTGGCGTCGAATCTTCTATTGGAAAGTCTGCTAGAAAATCTGAAACCACGGATCCATTGATAGCTTTTTGGGGCATGAATCTTACATCAAACTGGGCTAAGTTGACTATCCATCTTGATATGCGCCCATTTAGTGTAGATTTCTCAAATAAATACTTAAGCGGATCTAATCAGGAAACTACAAAGACCGTATGCACGAGCATGTAATGTCTTAACTTGGTTGTGGCCCACACCAATGCGAGGCACAATTTCTCAAGTGGTGTATAGCGTACTTCATACTCGAGAATCTTTTTTCTTAGATAGTAGATCGCATTTTCTTTGTCTTCTACTTCTTACGCTAGCATGGATCCCATTGTTTCTTTGGTGACTGTTAAGTACAATCTAAGAGGTATTCCTGGAAGTGCTGGTGCCAATACGGGAGGATTTGTGAGATAAGATTTGATCTCTTCAAAGGCTTTTGACACTTGTCATCCCATTTTACCGGTACATTCTTTTTAAGATATTTGAATATTCGTTCACATATTGTTGTCGATTTTTATATGAACCTGCTTATGTATTGCAACCGGCCAATAAATCCTCGAATTTGCTTCTCGGTTTTGGGCGGTGGCATTGAAATGATCGCCTTGATCTTGGTTGGGTCTATCTCTATTCTTCTAGAGCTTATGTCATAACCCAAAAGCTTGCCTGAGGTAACTCCAAAAGCACACTTGGATGGGTTAAACCTCATGTTGTATTTTCTTGGCCTTTCGAAGAATTTTCTCAAGGCTATTTGATGGCGTGGGTGATCTTTTGAATTCACAACCATATCGTCCACATATACCTTAACTTCTTTGTGCATCATGTCATGGAGCAAGGCAGTCGCTGCTCGTTAGTAAGTAGCACCCGCGTTTTTCAACCCGAATGGCATTACTGTGTAGCAGTAAGTACCCCATGGTGTTATGAAGGTTGTTTTCTCAATGTCTTCTTCTGCCATGAGAATTTGATTGTATCTTGCGTATCCATCCATGAACGAGAGAAGTGCATGATTTGATGTGTTATCTACTTGAATATTGATGTGTGGTAAAGGGAAGTCGTCCTTTGAACTTGCCTTATTTAGATCTCAATAGTCGACACACATTCATACCTTTCCATCCTTTTTCGGAACTGGGACGACGTTGGCGACCCATTCGGGGTATTTAGATACCTTGATAAAAACCTGCAGTTTTTTTTAATAACTTCTTATTTTATTCTAAGAGATACGTCGGGTTTAATTCGACGTAAATTTTGTTTTACAGGTTTCATTCATGGAATTAGCGGTATGGTGTATTGAGCTATTTCTCTATTAATGTCTAGCATATCTTCATATGACGAAGCAAATACATCAATGAATTCTTTAAGTAGATTGATAAAATCGGTTCTTTCTTGTTCATTAAGTGTTAATCCGATTTTAACTTTTCTTTTATTAGTTGAATTATTTGAGATATCAACTGTATCAGTTTCCTCAATTATCGGTGTTTTCTCTTCAAGTGTTTCCATTGCTTTAATAAGTTTTTTGTCATTTTCATTGTTAGTTAAGAAATGCTCGTCATCTTGGCTTAAAGAAAAACACGAGGAGTAAGAGGAAGAAGACATATTATTAAATTTGGAAATCATTACATCGAAGAGAGATATGTCCTCAAGGACTTTATCGCTAACTATCCTACGGGAAGAGATTAAACAAGAGGGTGCTACAACTAAGGACATAAATGTCTTTACAAGAAAAGACTCTGAATCTGACTCTGACTCAGACGACTCTTCGAACATCAGTCCTTGCCTCGTTGTAATGGAGATTTTTTTTCCGCTTAGAGTAGTCACCTTGACTATCTTGCGCCACCCTTGTAGTGATCCTTCCGCTGGAGTGATGAGCCTTGAGGAATCAAAGCTTTCGCTTTGTAGGACCGTTTGGATGAGCGAGGATTTATCCTCTATGTACGTTGGCTCATCTTTTTCTCGCCCAAATAGTATTCCCATGATATTAAAGTCAAAGCATGGGGGTGCTTTCTCCTTGTGGATAGGAGTTGGGATTTCATCTAGAAAATAGCAATCTAGGAAAATTTAGAATCCCGTTTGTCTTATGCCATTTACGACAAAAGGTTCGGGAAATTCGTAGCATGGGTAATCCTCTCCATCTTTTATGAATTGTCCATTGAGGGTAAGAGGATACTGATCCATTAGGATTGCTTTCTTTTGGATGCGAGCGTTCCTACGTGCTTTTGAATTTGCCTGGGCTTGCTTGAGATCTTCTCGAGTCGGTTCAAAACCAAGTCCAAAAGTGTCTGATTTAGGGAGGCCAGGTGATTCTAGCGATTTTTCTATTCCTTTTTTCTTTTCTAGGGTCATCCTAGGAAAATGTCCTTGTTTCTTCAGAATAGCGTTCACTATCATATTGGCATGGGGGTCGTGGCAGAGAGGGGTCCTTTCATTCTCCTCGATTAAGGAGACCTCTTAAATAAAGCCCCACAAATCTTCATCGTGCTCCACATCAATTATTGGATTTTCTATGGACTTAATCCTCATTGGTTAAACATCGATCGTAATGGGAATTCCTCCAACTATGGCCTTTACCTGTGGGTGGAGAGATGAAGGGACGACCTTTAGGTCATGAAGCCAAGGGCGTCCCAACAACAAATTGAGTGAAGCCTTAATATCTACTACTTGGAATGTAGTAGCGTGTTCTATAGCTCCCGCCGTTATATTCATAGTAATCTCGCCAAGAGCTTGACGACGAGTGTTTTCATAAGCTCTTATTCCTTGCGTTGACAGGGTTAGGTCTTCATCCCTTATGCCTAGCATCCTCGCAGTTTTGAGTGGACAGACATTAATGGCCGATCCATTGTCTACAAAAGTCATAGGGACGTTTATCCTCTTGTAAAATTTTGTAAGGTTAAATGCCTTATAATGCTTGTCACCTTCTAGAGGTAAATCATTGTCGGAAAAAGGTAATCAAGTTGATAGGACTAGGGAGATTACTCGTAAGGAAGTTAGCCAACCCCTCAGGAATGGTGTCAGAATCTATCCCTATCTTATCCAAGGCATTCATCACTACCAACCTATGTTCTCGCGATGTTGCTAGAAGCTTCTATACATTCATTTCAACCTTGGTTTTCTTGAACTGTTTGACAATATCATTGTCTTCTATGATAGGTATGGGAACTTGTTGCGTAGTTGGTATAGGTTGTGTCGAAATAGGAGGTTGCATTCTCCCCGATCTTGTAAGGACGTTTATTGATGAATCTTCTTCAACCCAGAAGTCATCCATGGCATATGACACTGAAGGTGGAGGTCCTACCATGTGTTTTAAGTAAACGTCTTCGACATCACATTCCCAAACTCCATTAATACTTATATCTTCCTCTTATGGAATTTGGACTAGCTTTTTGTCATCAATCATTTTCTGAATTAAATCTTTAAATTTAAAAACAGTTTTGAATAGTGTGATCCCCTGATTGATGATATTGACAGTAGAACCTATCTGTCCTTTTTAATGATTCAAATGGTCTCGGTTCGAGAGGTATGACCTCGCCACTCTCGGAGAGCATATTGAACATTTTAGCATATGGAATCCCAATTGGAGTCTAGAGTGTATTACTTTTCTTGGGTTTGTCAATTACTTGCAGAGAAAAGGGTTTATTCTTTGTGGATGGGTCTTTGTAACATTTTTTCTGAAGTTTTTCTAATTGTTTCTTCGCAACTTCGAGAGCTTCATGCCGCAAGTTTGATCCCTCAAACATGGACAATGTAAGCAATTGTATGCCCTCTTTACTTGCTAGTTCAGGAAAGTCATCTATGGCATCGAAAAAGATCTCCTCCTCTTCTTCAATAGCATGGATGCACCATCATAAGAGATGGCTAAGGAGTAAGCAAGAGGTGCACCATCAATGCACGACTTCTTTTTTGCAGGAGGCAATGGCAGTTTGTTGTTGTCGATTAAATCTTGGATAGCTTCCCAAAGCTTCCAACAATTTTCGGTAAGATGGCCCCTACCTTGGTGATACTTGAAATGGGCATTGGGGTTCTAGTTAGCCTTCATCTTCTCGACCGGTGGGTCCCTAAATGGTCTAATAGGAGTGATAAGACCTTTTGCATTTAATCGGTCAAATGCGGTGTCATAACTCATACCTATAAGAGTAAAGTTCCTCCTAAATGATTTCTTTTTCCCTTGATTATTCATAGCAAGGACTTCACTTAAGTTAAAGGTACTAACATTGTTTGAGTGGGTGGTTTTGGAAGAAGAAGGATTGTCGTTCTTCTTGCCTTTCCAGCCACTGTTGGAGTTTCACTTTGTCCTGTAGGTCTTAATGACCCTAATAAAGTAGCTTCTGTCAAGAAGTTACTCTCTGAGTAGTCTGTTGATGTGATTGGTATTTTGGAAACCAAGGTGAAACTGAAGAATTGTGTCAAATTACAGAAGATGTTTGGCAAAGCTTGGTCTTGGTTCTGCAATTATGATCATTTTTATAAAGGAAGAATTTGGGTTGGTTGGTTACAGGACAAAGTGAATGTGACTTTTCTTTCTTCTCATGAGCAGTTTATTCATACTAATATTTGTTCTAAAGACCAACAACATCATTTCTTAGTTACTTTTGTAAATGGTCTTCACTCTATTCATGATAGAGTTCCTCTTTGGACTGGTATTAGCAACATTTTAGTGTCTTCTGATCCTTAGCTTCTCATTGGTGATTTTAATTATGTTCTTCATGATGATGCTAGGTTTAATGGTGCTCCTATTACTAATTATGAGGTGAAATACTTTAAAGAGTGTATTGAGACCATGGACTTTTGTGAAATCAAGAGTAAGGGTTATTTCTTTTCTTAGAATAATTAAGGGCATGGTGATGATAGGATTGCTACTAGAATTGATAAGGGTCTGGTTAATCAAGCTTGGATGTCTGTCTACAGTTCTTTTGAAACTATCTTTCTCCCTCCCTTACTTTCTAATCACTGTCCTATTTTGGTTGAGGTCTGTTCTCATAATCTTGGGAAGGGAAGGCCTTTCAGATTTTTGAATTGCCTTGCTGATCACAAAGATTTTTGCTCTATTGATGAAGCTGGCTGGATTAAGGTGTTTAAGAGCACTGCTATGTCTGATGTTTGGCATAATTTGAAAACTGTTAAACATTGTCTTAAGAGCATAAACACCAAATATTTTGCAAATATTGATGATAGAGTTGATCAAGCAAATGCTGCTTTAATTCAAATCCTAGAAAAGCTTGCTACTGATATTACCAATGGGAACTTACATTTACAGGAAGCTGCTGCTATTGAGAAAATTAAGCATTGGATGAATATTCAGGAGCACATATACAAACAGAAAGCTAGAGTGGATTGGATCAAATTAGAAGATTCTAACTCTCACTATTTCTTTTCTGTTATGAAGCAAAGACAAAGCAAGAATAGAATTGATTATATTTTTACTGATCTTGATGTGTTGCTGAAGAATCCTATTCAAGTAGAACAGGAGATTGTGGGTTTCTATAAGGTTCTACGGGGTACTAGAGCTTCTTCTTTGCCTGCTGTAGATATACAAACTATGAGAGCCGGTAAAAAGCTAGACCAAACGGCTATAGAGATCCTGTCTGCAGATGTTGCTTTTTCTGAGATTGATGCTGCTTTGGCTAGTATTGGCAATGACAAGGCTCCTGGTATTGATGGCTTTCATGCTGTCCTTTTCAAGAAGGCTTGGCACATTATTAAGCATGACATCTATACTGTTGTTACTCAGTTTTTTCAAACTCGTATTATTGCTAAGCAATGGAGTTGCACAACAGTAACTTTAGTTCCTAAAGTCTCTCATCCTTCTTATGTTAAAGAATACAGACCCATTGCTTGTTGTACTATGGTCTATAAATTAATCTATAAAGTGCTTACTCATAGAATTGCTCAGGTTGTGGGTTCTGTTGTTAGTGATTCTCAATCTGGCCTTATTCCTGGGAAGCATATTTAGGATAATATTCTCTCAGCTACTGAGCTCATCAAGGGTTACACTCACAAATATATCACTCCTAGATGTATGCTCAAGATTGATTTGAGGAAAGCTTATGATTCTGTTGAATGGAGCTTTCTTAAGACTATGCTTGAGGAAACTGGCTTTCCTCAAAAGGTGGTTAATTGGATTATGACCTGTGCCTTTTTTTTTTATTCTATAATGGTGAATGGTTTTCCTTCTAAACCTTTCCAAGCTCAAAAAGGGTTGAGATAAGGTGATCCTATGTCTCCTTTCCTGTTTGCTCTTTGTATGGAGTATCTGTCTAGGTGTTTGAAAGAGATGGCTCATGATCCTAATTTTAATTTTCACCCTAGATGTGAGAAGCTAGGTATTACTCATATGATGTTTGCTGATGACTTATTGCTTTTTGCTAGAGCTGATGTTGGCTCTATTCAGCTTCTTTTAAATGCTTTTCAGAAGTTTTCTAGTGCCTCTGGTCTATCTGCTATTTTTAACAAAAGTGAGGTGTATTTTGGTGGTTTACTTGAAGCTGAAAAAGATAACTTACAGACTATTCTTGGGATGAGTAGGGGTACCCTTCCTTTCAAGTATCTTGGTGTTCCTCTTTCTTCTAAGAAGTTGACCATTTCTCAGTGCAGGCCTTTGATTGAGAAAATTACTGCTAGAATTGAAAACTGGTCTGCTAGATATCTCTCTTATGCAGGAAGGTTACAACTCATTAAAAGTGTTCTCTTTGGCATCCAAGCTTATTGGGTTCAGATCTTCATTCTTCCCAAAAAGGTGCTTAGGGAAATTGAATCCAGATTTAGGGTGTTTCTTTGGACTGGCAAAAATGTTTATTCTAAGAAAGCTCCTGTTTCTTGGAATCATATGACCTTCCCTAAAGTTTGGTGTGGTTGGAATATAACTTTACTGAGTGATTGGAACAAAGCTGCTGTTTGCAGGATTCTATGGGATTTAGCTCATAAATCTGATAATTTATGGGTTAAATGGGTCCATATATACTATTTCAGCAACAAGGATCTTTGGTCTGCTACTATTTCTAAAAAGTGCACTTGGGTTTTAAAGAAAACTCTAGGGTGCAGGGAAGTTATTGACAGCATTGGTGGTTGGTCTGCAGTTACTCATAATTGAAAAATGAGTATCCCTAGAATGTTCTCTAAAATAAGACCTCAAGCTGATAAAGTGAGCTGGAAGAGACTTGTTTGCAACAATCAAGCTTCTCCTAAGAATATTTTTATAACTTGGATGGCTCTGAAGAATAGAATGGTGAGTAAGGATAGTCTTATTTAATGGCATATTAAATGTGATCCTTTGTGCTTCTTTTGCCAGAACTGTGATGAAAGTGTTGCTCATTTATTCTTTACTTGCTCTTATTCTATAGAAATTTGGCGGAAAATTCTTGATTTGCTGAATATCCAGAAGACAGTGCAATATTTTGAGCTTGAACAACAATGGGCTGCAAGGTTTTGCAGGAAAGCTAACAGAAAGAGTAGGCTCTATTTGATGTTCTTTGCTGAAACTGTTCATAGCATTTGGCTTCAGAGGAACAGTTTAATGTTCACTAGTAGCTGTCAGCTTGCTGAGGTGGTTTTCAGAGAGCTTGTGTATAGGGTTGTTGTTAGGTGTTCTGAGTCTGACAGGAAATTATTGTACTTTTGATGTTCTGGTTCTGGGTTTGTTGTCTAGAAGCTCAGGCCTGTTTGTTTTTGTTGTTGTTGTTTTGTTTTGTTTGGTCCCTGCCTCTAGAACCCTTCCTAGAAGGTGGTTGGAGCTTGAGTCCAGTTCTGGTCCCTGGTTTTTTCTTGCTCCCCTTCCTAAGGGTGTCTTGTTTGTTTGCTGTTTCTTTGGGTCTCTTTGGTCCTGTTTGGTTGTGTGGTGTCTTTTGTTAGTTATAACTTAGCTTGCTGTAAGTTTAAACTTTTCTCTTTGGTAATAATATTCTCTATTTACCAAAAAAAAAAAAAAAAAAAAAAAAAAAAAAAAAAATTGCCATAGACGACCTTAAAGGTATGGAGGTTATTCTGGTATTTGAGATGCTTGGAGTACTTTTCTTGAAGGTTTTTGATGAATAAACTCACAGATTCTTTTTCACTTGGCACCTCAATCATCTTAGCAGAGGTTTCTCTCCATTTGTTGAAGAAAGACGTAAAACCTTCATTCTCCTTTTGTTTGAGGATTTCAAGTTCCCTATAGCCAGGTTTAACTTGAATGTTGCACTTGTATCTATCAATAAAAGCGTTTACTATAGACTCCAAAGTAGAGGTTCTTTCTTTCTCAAGGGAGAAGAACCATTGTTGGCAAACGGTTTCAAGAGATAGTGAGAACAAAGAGGGAAACACCTTCATGTCGATACCCTTAATACTCATTATTGTTTCGAAGGATCTTAGGTGAAAGTAAGGGTTGTCAGTTGCTTTGAATTTCGAGATATCGTTGGCATTGAACCTCTGCGGAAGACGATCCTTGTCCACCGAGACCCCTTTGTGAGCTAATTCCTTGAAACTTATAGTCACTAGACAATTTGCTCAGACTCTCTTGCATGAGGTCCATCTGTTGTTGCTTCACAGGATCATCGATCTCGAGGATTAAAACCTTTAACGCCTCAGTCACAGTAATCAATTGGTTCTTGAGCTCATTAACTTCCTCTTGAGTTGTCATTATTGTCTTAGCTTTCCTTTTACGAGTGATCGGTTTGTCGATTGGACTTGAATAAAAAGGTTGTCTTTGATCTAACGGCCTTCCTTTCTTGACCACGCGCTGTAAATTAAACCATTTTTATTTTAATGACTTGACTTAAATTGTCTTTGACTTTACAGTTTTGAAAAAGAAAAAAAAAAAAAAGCAAAAATAGGGTGTATATTTTTGGCAAAAATAAGGTGTACATTAAGTATAGGGTTCAAACAAGTGGTTTAATTGAAGGATTAATATCTGACTTACCCCCCCAAAAAAATGACGGAAAATACGCGCATACAAGACTCCCTTAGACATGGTCAAAGTGTACATTAGTGTGTGTTTTATATGGTGAGTGTAAGTGACATGCTTTGACTCTTGTGTAAGACCATGGGACATAGTGTTTAGACCGATTAATGAGTTGACAAGGTATTATTACCAGTAAAAATTAACTAAATCGACTAGAAAAGTGTTCAATTGGACGTAAGGTGATGACTCGAGCAACAAACCGAACAATTGTCAAAACGTCAGGGCTAGCGCCACTCTTTGCAGTGTAGCGCCAGACGACAGGACTATCGCCAAGCGCTACGCTCCACAAAGTGACTCTGCAGTTTTAATCTTGGCGCCATTGTCAGAACGTCGATCTGGAACTACTTTTAGTATTATTACTCTACAGGGTATGCCTAAAGTCATACTAAGTCAACTGTGATTAAGTTATTAGACTTTAATTCCTCAAATTAATTAATTGATTAATTAATTAATTTGGTAAAGTTCTTTTAGTCATAAATCAGTTTATTTAATCATAACACAAGTCAAATAAACGGTTAGGAAAAACACATAGAGGATGCACAACCAATAATGCACAATTAGTCAAGTAGGCACAACATGATGCAATGAGTTTGCAACCTATCCATGGCTCTAGTTCTCTAAAGTTCGGGATATAGGTTAGGCAATAGAGTGTCCATGATTAATTGTCTAACAGCACCGCGCGGAAGCCTAACCGTGAAGGGTTGGCGCGAGTGGATGGGACACCACGAGTTTAGAAATCTCGCTTCCGTGGTTTGGTGAATTCAACATTCTCGGATGTACCCTTTGTTGCTCAGAGCGTTCAATCAGGTAGATGGAGCATGAATTCCCAGAGGGTTATGTCCATATGTAGAACACATATGGGTTTTTGAAAAGTGAGAAAAACTCAATCAGCAAGTAGGATCGAGCAAACAGTGCTAAAAATTGGTCAAAATTAGAACGCATATTTCTGGCTCGGTATTGGAAGAACTTGGAGCCAGCAAACAGAGGCCAACGCCATAATTTGGTTTAGCGCCTAGCAACAGAAGCTGTTGCCTGGCGCTAACGTCAAATTGTTGGCGCTAAAGTTTGTAACCTGACGCTAGTTCCTACATGGCTTAGCAAATTTCTGTGCTCGATAAAATTTCCAGTTTTGCGTAGCATTATTTCGATCCTAGTTGTGAAAGATATTCCACAAATTTCCTTCGTGTAAAAATCCTATGTTTTAACTCATTACAGATGGTCTTTTCAATGAGATCTTTTTTATGCATATGACAATAATGTTAATCAAAATTACGCACATGAAATACTTAGAACTTTTCGAGTCTCATCCACTCATTTTAAATCATTGCCGAAATAAATTTGAGGAATTAAAATAGAAATCTCCCCAGTGGAGTCGCCAAAAACTGTAAGGAATATTTCAAGCATTATCCTTAGCTTGAACCCCACTGTGATCATACACTAAAGTATGGTGGCGTCCAAAGAGAAAGAAGGTAGAGCAAAAGAGTCGCCAACAAGTTTTAGGAACTTGTAAATCGTTCACAGGGTGAAGGTTACACCCCTTAACGATCCAGGAGATCGTCAACTCCAATAAGTCTGGAACCATGACTTGTAGTTCGGGGATGAAGGTATAAATCCAACCTAAAAGAGATTGATTCTTCCCTAATAATAGGCCTCTACTTTATTTTGATCATATTCATGTGTGCTTTCTGACTAACATGAAATCAATAGGATTAACCCTAAACCTGTTTATCTATGTTGGTTGAACATTAATGAACAAATAAATCTATTATTGGCGATCACTTGAATTATAATAATATTAACCCGAAATAAGATTATTAATTATCTTATTAAGCATGATTACAAGTACCAATTCCCTTTAAATGTGCATAAAAGGTGTGATCAAGCAATAACAAAATATAAAGCAACATAATAATAAAGCATCATAATAATAATAATCATAATAAAAAATATTCATGTTAAAGCATAATTTTAATAGCAAGATCCTATGCATGATACTAACAAGATTAATAATAAACCCTTTCATTTCACTAAACATATAAAAATAAAATATATATAGCCCTAACATGATATTAGGAAAGAAAATAAAAGGAATACTTTTAATCATACTTGATATTAGGAATTTTTAGTTGTTACCCTAAACATGATACTAAGAAGATCAAAACATCCAAACATGACATTAGGAATCATAATAACAAACTAAACATGATTTCTATATCATAATATCAATAAAACAAAAAAAAAAACACTTACTTGGATGCCTCGTATCTCTTTCTAATAACAAAATACACACGTTAGTAACTTCAAGGAAAATAATAAACAAACAATTAAATTAAATAATTGAAAGAGAGAATTGAGACCAAACCCTCAGAAATATAAAACCTTTCACATCTAGGGCGAAGGCAACTTCGAATTACGCTAGGTGTTTCTTGGTCTTGTGAATGTAGAATTTTGTATGTAAAAAGGTTAGCTTAGAATAAGAGCAAGGGAGAATAAGCATCAGCTTAGAGAGAGAAGAGAATTAGAGAATTGGTTATTAAAAACGGAGGTTTTAGTAGGCTATTTATAGAGAAAATCAGCCTAACATATAGAAAAACAAATCAGAGTTTCGACGAGGATAAAACAGATTAGCGTCAGGCACTGAACACTAGCGCCAGGCGCTAATGTCTGTCGTCAGGAGCTATATAATATTTTAACGCGTATTATTAATTCAAATAAAATTTAGCCGTATAGAAGGGCAAAATCGTATTTTCCTTAAAAACAATCTTTTATTCTGATTAAAACTCTAAAAAGTCAACCAAAGTCAATTTATCAATGCTAATTGAATTAGGAATGAAAAAAACCTTCTAGAAGAATCTATAAGACTAAGATCAATTCTAATTGCATTAGGAATGATAAATCCATATTAGGCCCTCCTCTAGATCATTGGGCCGCATATAAGTATCAATCGAGCCCAGTTTAGTAATTTGGCCATAACTTCCTCATTATTCATCGGAATTGGGCTTATAATATATCGTCGGAAAGCTCTTTTCAAGCCCCATCAAACTACACCATTATTGGACCTATCTTATCTTCAATAGTTTGAGGTCACTTTCAAAGTGGAACACTCAAGTAGTATCCGATACTTTGTGAAGATAATGAGTTGCTATGTTAATTTCAATAACATGAATTCTTTAGTAAAATGAAATCTCATTCCTTTTCTTTGTTCCTCGTTTCCTATATTTCATATCATACTTTATCTCATAATTTTTAAGAACCATTTCTTTAAGAGTCTTTGATTTTTATACTTTGTTAGGCATGATTAAGCACCTAGTGCGCCGTAAAATAAAGTTTCATCTTTTCCTTTAATTTATGCTTGAATTACTACATCAATGAGTCCTACTCATCTATGTATTAAGCAAAAAGATATTTTGGTTGTCAATATTAATAATATGAGTTTGCAACTCAATACTTCATGTTTTATCAAAACTACCTATTATTTTGAATACATGATGTCCAACCCTCCTGTCAGACTTTGTTATAAAAGTCAGTAATGAGAATTGTATTTTAGAAATGCTTTTCTCTTCCATTCTCAAAGATTTCCTTTAGCAATCATGGAAAACAATATACTTTGATTTGGAATTCTACAAATATAAATGCAAAGTATTACCATTTATCAAGTAAATAACATAATAAGTTTAAAAATTACGAGGTATTCATGCATATTTCAAACTTATTTAATGTCTTATTCACTATTAAAATTTGTCCCCTTTTTAGTGAAAATAAGTCGATTCCAAGATCCAAGGAAACAAAGAGTGGCTAAGCATGCTTTGGCTGGTCTTAGCACTCAATCTCCCAAGGTAAGCAACACTTTGCTAATGGTTCCAAGCCACTCTTGGTTGAATAAATCGTCGCATCTAATACTCTCTCAACAATTTATTCACTTTACCACAAGATGTTAGGACACCATCACTCATATCGTTGAGTACAACCAAAACCAACTTGCATACCCGGTATGCCTTATGAGTCTAGGGAGTAGTAGTGATGCATCGCTTTGGCGTAGCCCTTTACTACTCTTAATTGGTCGATAAGTATTGTTTTTTAATGGCAATTTTACTCAATATTTAGGGACCTAGGCTTTCTATGTTGGTTGATTTAAGTGAACTTAATTAATCATCATAACATTTGAAAACCTAAACATGCATCTAACATATAATTGATACATAAGTAATCATGAATATGTAAAGCATAAGCATTTTGATACATTTTGGCAACTAGCATGACCCCTTGAATTCTTCAAGAACCTCTGTCTTCAAGACTTACAAAAATACATCACGGATCGCAGTCCGTATTTTCTATCCTAATCGGGCCCCACTAGTTTCCACTTATATAAAACATGTGAGAGAATATACATTCCATTCATCCATTTACTATTTGTGAATGACCAATGCATTTTTCAACGATAAACAAGTAACAATGCATAAACATGCGATAACTAGTAACTAATCTAGGTGGTTAATCCAATTAACACACCTAGTTACAACTAGTCAAAGTTGTTTTAACCGATTATGTAAATAAGCGCAATTAATATTCAAAGCTCCCACTAAATTCCGCATCCATCTTAATTAATCTAATTAATGTAACCGGTTAAAAACCAATTATTTGCCAATTTTTTTTTTGCAAATATCGCTCTTAAAACTGAGGCCTAGCCTCCAAAATTTATTAAAATAATTAAAACAAAATTAAATTAATAAAATAATTAAAACGCAAAATAAGCAAACACGAAGCCAACCGTACTCAAGTGGTTCACGCACTACATACGTGCTATATGAAAGTCAAGGTTGTCTAACAACCCCGCACTATACGGCTTGGCGAAAGTGCCTTCACCACCCCACGTAGCACTAGCTAGGCCGAGCCTAGTAGCGTTTGCTATGGGTTACAAGGTGATAGACACAAGGCCACGGCTGCTTGCCCCTATACCAAAATACCAAGTACATACACGCACTCAAAACGCTCGCATACCCTACTGCACCATAGCACCCATGGCTGCGCTACGGTAGCACGCACCCACGTAGCACAGCCGTAGCACGCTAGTGCTTGACGGGTGCTGCTGCGTTGCTGCTGTGGCTGGGCGCGCATGCCACACACATGGCCGCACGCCACCACCGAGCAGCCCCTTGGCAGCCACATGCGGGGTGCTATACAGCCCGGCTAGCCAAGGGAGGCTTTGCCTCGATTTGTGTGACATAGCCTCGGGATTTAAATCCCAAATTTCAGGTGACAATTTATTAATTCTTAATTAATTTTAGAGCTAATTTTAAAGAACAAAATTGAAAATTTAAACAAGTCTAACTTAAATAAAATCATCCAACTGCATGTAACCAAAATTATTTCCAAGAACCAATCTTTAATAAAATTTGTTTAACTTGGTGCAACAAAAATAAGAGGAAAATTAATCACTATTAATTGAACTTAATTAATCTTGAATTTTTGACAAAATAAAAGGGAGTTGGAAGAATGAACATAAAATCAAAAAAGATTCCAACTTTAATACTTGTGAATTCTTGAAAAGTTACATCTTCCAATATGAAGATAAACAAATTTCTATCACAAGTTTAAAACTTTATGATTCCAATCAACTAAAAAAATGATTAAAAAAACAAAGTTCAACAAAAATTCATGAAATTTAGTAACTCAAAGTTTCAATCACTTAACGCAATAATTAAAGATTGAATCTCTAATACTTAGAAGCCTCAAAGAACAACAAATTCACACTTAATGCAATTAATTTGCAATTATGTGAAAAATAAACCCAAGCTTTCAAACACAAATTACCACCAAGTAATCATGCCTAAAGAGGTTTCAAATTGCATATAAAATATGTATTGAACCAATTACATAACCACCATAAATATGCAGTTAATTTTCAAGGTTAGAAAGACATAAAAATTTTCATAAAAACGAAAAACCCCTCAAAAAGTGCATTTTTGGTCGTTTATTTTTGGCTAAAAACCTAGTCCTAAAAGTTTTAAACCATTTCCAGAATGCCTTTTCCACCCAAAATTCACTTTTTTTTGGTCGAAATATGGGCTCGGAAGCTTGATGAGTGACATTTATGTCATTCTTAGGGAGTAGTTTTAGAGTTATTTCCGTGTTTATGTTCCCTTATTTTCCCTTTTATTCTCTTGTTTTCTTTTTAGTAAAGTTTCTAGTTTATTTCTTAGTTTTAGTATGTTTTAATTTAATTTCTTTATTTAATTGGTTTCTAGTTTATTTTCGTATTTTATTTGCTTTCGATTTATTATATTTCGTTCCTTTTCTTTGTTACTTTCATAGTTTTAATTAGCTTTATGTTTATTTTGTTATTTTATTTTACTTTATTTGCTTGTATAGTTTTTGTTTAATTTTTGTGAGTTTTAGTTTTATTTATCTTTTTCCTATTTTACTTTATTTATTTCATTTTATTTGTCTTGATGTCTCCTTAGTTTTGTGTTTAGGGTCCCCGGTTTCATGTCAAGTGAGTTCGGAATCCGGGGATGAGACAAAGTGTGAGCCTTTTTTCTTTGTTGTCTGCTGCCCACCTCCTATCCTTCACCCCACCTCTTTCTTAACCTCCACCACATCAAAAACCCACATCAGCTCCCCATCTTTTTCCTGCCTTGCTCCAATTCGCATCCAGCAATTCCGGCCAACAAAAACCACGTAATTCCCTTGTTCCAATTTGACTAGCAGCAAACCGCAACCAACCCAGCTATACCAAAGCTTAATCGCACCTTCAGCCACCCTTAACATCACTTCCCCAACTCCAACCACCGTTGCAGCAACCACAACTCACCCTTCACCAAACCCGCAGTAACACCACCTGCACCACCGTCAACCGCATCCAACCAACACCCACTTCACCACCAGCCCAGCATCAATTACAACAGCAGCCGCGCAAACTCTAGCCACCGCACATCGCACCCCTGTCGCAGCTCCTCAACTTCTCCAACCACTGCAACAAATTGCACAACAAACAGCCTAAAATTAGAGCAAAATGCAAGTTCATTTGGGTTCGAGCAAACCGTTGAACAATTCGGTCGAAGTGCCAAAACATTTAGCAGTTAGAAACTTTCAAAGCTTTCTAAATTGAAGAGGTGTGGTCGAACACACCCATGGTTCGACCGAACCAACCCCGTTGTTCGGTCGAACCGATCCTCGGTTCGACCGAACCACTGCACGAGCTTCACTCGAGGTTATTAATGAAGATCAACAACTTGAATTGATGCTCGATGAGTGATGTTGATGATGAACCTTGGCGATTTCATGATAAAGCTTGATGATGGATTTTGATAGGGTGTGAAGTAGGGGAATTAATCTCATTTTTAGAGCAGCCAAAATATCGAAGAAGAGGGGGAAAAGGGTTTGATGTGTTTTGTGGGATTTTGGGGTTTTATTTTTTCTTTTCCTTTTATTTTTATTTCTTTTCCTTTCCCTTTTCTTATTTATTTCTTTAGTTTTATTTTATTTAGTATATTTATTTTATTTATTTTATTTTCCTTTTATTTCTTTATTTATTTCCTTCTTTTATTTTTCTTATTTTGGCTAGCTTAGTATAAATACCCATTTTTGGAATAATTAGTATATAAAAACAATTGAACAGTTAACAATTATTCTACTCTCTAATTAGTTTTTAGGAGAGTTTCTCTCTCTAGGCTTAGCTTTGTATTAGAGTATTTTAGAGAGAGAAAGTGGGGTTTCACCATTGTTGAGCTTGGATATTGAAGAGGAAAACTGATCATCTTGCTTGTATATTTTCACATTCAATCAATGAGAATCTCTAACTTTCTCTGCTCTATTTTATTTGCCTTTTATTATTATAATTTTTGGTTGTTGGTATTGCTTGTTAATCATGTTGATTCTTGATTATTTGTTGATTAATCTTGTTGTTATCATGATTAGTGAGTAATTCCCTCATTAAGGTGATGGTTGTGGTGTAGTTGGATTTTGAGCATGTTCTAGAGTTAAGAATTGATTTATTTGTGATTAAAGTCCCTATATGCTTGATATTCTTTAATCTTCTTACAAGTGCACATTGTTGGTTGATTAAAAATGAATCTTTGCTAACAAGGAACGGAAGTTGTCTTAGCTAGGGTTCATTATTATCGATTGTTATTTAATAGTACCTCCTAGTATATGGTTCTAATGTGGAAACATAGAGGCTATGTTAGGAGAAGCCAATTAACCTCGGAAGGCGGCTAGATTGGATCCATTACTTCGATATTCAAGCATGTTTAGTTCTTAATTAATTTAATTTATATGCCTTTGTTTATGTTCAAGTGAATGTTATACCTAAACCATTTCTCTTAGTGTTTTATTTCTTATTTTAGCATCTTTAGACTTTAGTTTATTTATCTCCTATTTCGGACTAGCTTAATTGTCAATAACATTTGGTGGTGTTTATTCGTAACCTGTGGTTCGACCTCTATGCTTGCCTTATACTCGTATTAGGTTTGTTTAGGTTGTATAAATTGTATTTGGTCTAAGGATAGACAATTAACGGCGCGTTTATTCCCTTGTCAAATTGAATTCCCCCAAGCTAAACCTTTGCTCGTCCCCGAGTAAAGCCAAGGGAAAAGAGAACAAGATGGAATTATTGAAAGCAAAAGAAACAAAATAGAAACAAAGAGAAAGAATGTACACTAACTCACTGCCGAAGGAATCACTGGTGCATTTGGCGTATGCATTAAGCCCTTTAAACCCCCATGTCACCAAAGAAGACGAGTAAGCTCTCGTGAGGGTTTCCTAAGAGGTTTAACCCAGAACTCTCGACAAACACTAAGGCAAGGCAAAAAAAGGAAAAAGAGAAGAAACATGAAAAGAGAAAACAAACACAAGCTCATATATGGACAAGAGAACGGGACAAGTACTAATGAATGCAAACCTTTCTAAATGGAGAAATATATGCACGTTCCAAGATTTCAATGGTTTATTGAAACATAACACATGCTAAGCATAGAGACTACTTAGGACTCAATCCACCCTAGCCCCAACAAATCGGGCTACGTTCTCTCCACTAGCTTCAAATCAACCCTTAAGCTAGCTTCTCAAGATTCCACGAAGGAACCAGAAAAAGATAATAAATATGAAAAACTTTGAGAAGGTAATCCTAACTTCTCAACTATGCAAACTCTTTCCATAGGTTATAAGTCTATCTCCCTCTATCGTTCTTTTGACCTAACCTACTAGAGTCCAAGGGTTTTTTTATTGGTTGTAACGTAGGGCTAAGGGTTAAGGCGGGGTAAAAATTTGAAATTTGGTGAAATTTCCTAAGTGAAGCAAAAAGTGCGGCCGACACTCAAAGACAACTCAAGAAGTCACTAAATATCAAACAAAAATACCAATAATGCCACTCCCCCAAGCTTATTCAACACCAACACACAATAAATACAAAATGAAGGAACGAACCCCTCCCCCAAGCTTGAACAAAGTATTGTCCCTAATGCATAAACTAGGGAAGAAAACAAAACTATCAAAAATATTTTTATTATTTTTGTTTCTTTTCGAATTTTTTTTCCTTTTTTTATTCTTTTGAAACTTTTCTTGCATAGTCATAACAAGCTCAACTTTAAATACCTACTTAAACCATATCTCAAACTGCTTCTTGTTTATGATCAATATTCTCAAAACTCAAACCTCACATGCCAATGCTTCACTAACTAAAAGGGTTGGTAAACATAGGCCATTATGTTTGTAATGTGGTTTAAACAGGATTGGGAAACATAAGGCTCAAATTGGTTAGCAAGTAGTTGGATGCAAAATAGAAAATCAAATATGTAACAAAACAAAAAGAAAATTAAGAAAAATGAGCAAGAGTGCCCTTTTCCTCCCCTAGAGTGCTTTGGTCACGATCTTGGGAGCTGTAAGTCAAAACAAGGATCAAGACATGCATGGCTAAGGATCCAAATGTGCCACACAACAAATTAATGAAGGCTAGAACAATGTTACCTCACAGGGGATAATAACTAGTCAAATACCAACCAAGGGTGTCAAATCCACTATAGAGAGCAACATCATCTTACCACATACCCGTGAACTAGGGCTTCATGGATTCCTTAAAGTTCTTAACCCGACAACCTTAGCATGTAATATTCTAGAGTCAACAAATGACACTCTCAAATTGGCACACAATAACCACTTAGGAAGAAAGACATTCAAGAGTAAACAAATCCAAAAGATATAATGTCCAATCCAAGTTAAAACAAAGACACAACACCTAATTGCCTTGATTAAAACTAAAATCTTATTGTATTTTTCAAAAGCATGAAAAACATGGAGATGCATATGCTCAAGTGCATGACATATATCAGTGAATATCCTACCAAACATAATAGAATACCCTTTCCCAAACTTGAATGAGACCAAGCTCTCAAATCATGAACAATGAAACCAAAGAGGGGAAAACAAGGAGAGATTAATCCAACATTACCAACACATGATCTTCAAGTCACAATGAGTAAGAGAGAGGGAAAAGAAGGATATTACCGGATATGGGGACAATGCAAAATCACATAAAAACCCGAGATAACCTCATAGGGTCCCCAATCTCTATAAATAAGGCTTAAACTCCACATGATAGGTAAGTTGAGGCACATTCCTTGATTCTTGATCATCACCAATGCACAAGAGTATATCGAGTAGTGTACCTAGCAAGGAACACAAACACGTATATGAGAGAAAATCTAATCTAAAAGAAAAGAAAATGAAAGCAAAAAAAAAACACAGGTTACTTCCCGAGAAAGGCTTGCTTAACGTTCAAGCATGACCAATCTAGTAAATAACCCGACAAAGAACGCAAAAGCTTGTCATATGCATCGGCAAACATATCAAGAAATAGAGCATACGCGATGCTCATATGACAAACAAACATAAAGTACAAGGAGACTTTATGCTTCAGAGAAGGGTGAAAAGAAAACGTGTTGTAGCCAAGCCTAACAACTTGGTTATGGACGTTTCTTTGGTCCAAGATGTAGCATCATGCATTGGTGCTATGCATTCTATCCATGTGCTGCAAGATATTTAATCCCTTGAATTTCTTGTTGTTCTTATTAACTAGTTTATTCTAGTTCATTTTATGCTTTAAATAAATTGTAAACTTTATTCATATTTTAAGTTTGCAAATTAGTTATATTTTTCTTATTTCTTTTTAGCTGATTTTAGTTTGAAAATATAATGTCACATTCACACAAAGTACATGTGCAAGATACATCAAGAAGGCATCCATTTAAGCTTGAGAAGAAGCATGGAATCCGAAATTCTTTTAAAAGGAATTTAAAAGCTTTGACTTGGGTGTTACACTCAATTTCAAAGATGAATTACAAACCTTAAATTCAGCCTTCAAGTGGCCGTTTATTTCAGTCAGCATTGGAGCATCTAAAGGGCGTCCAAGTACATCCTTGTCCACATACATTCAAGCTTATTTCAAGGCTTGAAACAAGGAGGAGTTACACTTCTTTGCTGTTTGAATTTGGGCGTGAATATTGGAGGAAATACATCTCCAAATTGCTGCTTTATTGGGCGTGAATCAAGGGGGAGTTACACTCTCTTATTTCTGATTTTTATTTCAGCCATAATTTGGAGGTTACAAACCACCATTTTCCCTTTGATGTATCTAGTTAAATAAGGCTTCTTTTATTAATGTATCTAGACAAAAAAAAGCTGATTTGTACTTAGCTTAGGCGTGTAACAAGTGAGCTGAAAAGCCACTTAAGTTAGCTTGTACTTAAGGATGCTTGTTTACTATAAATAGCAAGCAAATGTGAATGAAAAAATCATATTATTCAAACAAAAAAAACTTATCTTACATTCGTTTCTTGGATTAGAAACAAAAACCTGAAATTCTTAGATTTGGAATTTCGTTTCCTTTGCTTAGTTAGCTAGTTTATGCTACTAGTTGGCTTATGATCTTAGGAATCCAAACCGTTTCTTAGTGGTGTGACTTTATCTAAGAAGCCTTTGGTTCTTTAGCCTTAATTATCCCTTGGTTTATCCCTTGTGTATTTCAAGTGTTACTCCATTTATACAACATTTGGCGCTAGAAGGAGGGGAATGTTGCAAAACAAATACCAAAACACATACCCCAAACACAAACCATGTCCAGCGTTCCACCCCTTAATTGGCAAGAATATGTCAACAAGGTTGAACAAGAGAAAGAAGATATGGAGCAACGAATGCAATATTTGCAAGATCAGTTAAAAGATCTTTCTACTAAGTTGCGCCCTCAAAAAGAGGGTTCACCCAATCATAGTGATGAAGAGTTGAGTGAATCTAATTTCAATCACAATGAGAGACCTTTTCATGAAAGAGAAAGGTCACGACCTAACAATGACATTAAGGTTGACATCCCGGAGTATGATGGCAAACTCGACGCTGATGAGTTTGTAGAATGGCTTAGAACGGTGGAGAGAAAGTTTGATTACAAGCAAACACCGGAAGAAAAAAAAGGTGAAGATTGTAGCCTTGAAGTTAAGAAAATATGCCTCAACTTGGTGGGCTAGTGTGTGCGCCAAGAGGGGAAGGCAAGACAAAGAGAAAGTGAGATCGTGGACCAAGATGAAAAAGATGCTGAAACAAAAGTTTCTTCCCACATACTATGTGCAAGAAAACTTTTCCAAGATCCACAACCTCAAACAAGGTACAAAATATAGTAGAAGAATATGCTAGGGAATTTGAAGGATTTTTCATGAAATGTGGAGTAGAGGAAGATGAACCTCAAACATTGGTGCGCTTTTTGGGAGGACTTGACCCAAAAATAGCCAATGTGGCCGAGCTACACCCTTACACCACCCTTTAAGAGCTCATTATCTTAGCACATAAGATTGAGCAGCAACAAAAAGCAAGAGGCTAAAGTGATTCATCACGTTTTGCATCTCACACCTCATTTCCCCAAAAAAAGCAAACATCCAATTTCCCACCTTTCAAACCCACATCCAATTAGCCTACTTCTAAACCACCTTTACAAAACACCCAAAATTCCAACCCAAAACCAGCCCTAAGAAGATGTTTTAGGTGTCAAGGCCTTGGACATTTGGCTAGTGATTGTCCAAATAAAAAGATTGTTACTTTGATTGAGCATGAAGAGGAGGATGAATTAGAAGTTGAAGAGGAAAGCAACCTTGAGGAGAATTATGAGCATCCGTGTCTTGGACCGGATGAAGGAGAATGCTTGATGGTTCGATGTACACTAAGCAATATGATTGGCAAAGAAGGGACTTTGCAACGTGAGGCAATCTTTCACACTCGTTGCACCATTGGTGGTAAGGTATGTACCTTGATTATTGATGGAGGTAGTTGTACCAATGTAGCTTCACAAGTAATGATAGACAAGATGAAAATAAAAATCGTTCCTCACCCTAAACCTTATTTGATTCAATGGCTAAATCATGGTAAAGGGATTCAAGTAACACAACAAGTCTTGTTATCATTTAGCATTGGTAAAACTTATGAGGAAGAAATATGGTGTGATGTTATGCCTATGGATGCATGTCATATTTTACTTGGTAGACCTTGCCTATTTGATAGGCGTGTGATGCATGATGGGTATTAAAACACTTATTCCTTTACTATGGATGGACAAAAAATAATCCTTACCCCTCTAAACCTCAAAAACGGCCATCCCACATCCACATCTCCCACTTCCCTTACCACTCGCATAAAATCAGAATTGCATGAGTATAAAGCTCACAAACAATTTATTTTGAGCCAACATGATACCCCTTCCCAATGCAGAAAAAGAACAACACCCACTTCTGACCCCTCTTCTCAAAACCTTTTCCCATGTTTTCCCCGAAGACATTCCCCATGGCCTACCCCCAAAACGTGACATACAACACAAAATAGATCTTGTTCCCGGATCAATGCTCCCAAACAAACCAGCCTATTGAACCACTCCAAAAGAAACCGAAGAGATTAGGAGGCAAGTGGAAGAATTATTGTCCAAGGGTCTTATTCGTAAGTCTCTTAATCCATGTGCTTGTCCTACTTTGATTGTGCCTAAGAAGAATGGAGAATGTGTGTTGATAGTAGATCAATCAATAAGATCACTATCAAGTACCGGTTTCCTATTCCCAGGTTGAATGATTTGCTTGATGATTTGCATGGTTCTAAAGTGTTCTCTAAAATTTATTTGGGAAGTGGCTACCATCAAATTCGTATTTTCAAAGGAGATGAATGGAAGACCGCTTTCACTAGTGGAAAAAAGGTCATCCGTAACGGGCAAAAAGGGCCCATCCGTAATGAGCAGCGTCCGTTACGTATGCGGCCGTTACGGATGGCCATTGTTATTCGTAACGGGCAATGTCCATTACAAATAATGGGTTATTCGTAACGGACATTTGAAATGTCCATTACGAATAACCCATTATTCATAACTGACATTTCAAATGTCCGTTACGAATAACCCCTTATTCGTAACTGACATTTCAAATGTCAGTTACGAATAAATCCTTTTTTGTATTATAATAAGTCCTTATTCGTAACGGGCACATAAAACGCCCGTTATGAATAAGTGATTATTTGTAACGGACATTTTAAATGTCCGTTACGAATAAATTTTTATAATATATAATTTAACACTTATTTGTAACGGGCAACAAAAATGCCCGTTACGAATAAGTGGTTATTTGTAACTAACAACTCTACTGCCCGTTACAAATAATCATTAAATTGAATTTTTATTTATTAAATTTCGACAGGATGTATTTATATATAATTAATATATATTAATTAAAACCTGTTATAATAAACATGTTCCTGTAAATAAGCAATTATACCGAACAATCATTCGAATTAATACGACGTAATATAAAAATTGAAGTAGTAACACATTACAAATAAAAACTTGTATAACTTTATCCAACATATACAACAACACTAAAAATATAACTTTGTTCTACCTAAGCTAATAGTTATGCATTCAATAAATATTTATTTCTAAAGTATTGCGCCCACTGTTGTCGAACCACATTCAACTCGTCAACATCATACGGGGTTGTCCTTGGAAAAAAATCCTATTGGAAAAAAAAAAACATATGAAAGAGGTTACAAAATATAAACAATCCATAATAAAACAATCATTATAATAAATGTGATGGACCAAATTATAGAAATAAAACTCATAATATAGAAATAAAACACATAACATCCTTAATAAACTTATATTTTGATTTTTATGAGTTGAAATCAATGAAAATTGAACATTTACTAACTTTTGGGAGCGTATAGAGCCAAAAAGGCTTCAAAATTGTGCTAAGGGACTTCTATCTTTCCCATGTATCAAGTATTGGTTAAAATTAACACAATATAACAGCATAACATCCTTAATTACCTTATATTTTGGTTTCTATGAATTGAAATCAATGAAAAGTGACCAATTACTCACTTTTGGGAGCGTTTAGAGCAAAAAAGGCTTCAAAATTGCCTAGGGGAATTCTACCTTTCCCATCTTTCAAGTATTTGTACAAATTAACACAATATAACACATAACATCCTTAATTACCTTATATTTTTGTTTCTATGAATTGAAATCAATGAAAAGTGACCAATTACTCACTTTTGGGAGCGTTTAGAGCCAAAAAGGCTTAAAAATTGCCTAGGGGAATTCTACCTTTCCCAACTTTCAAGTATTTGTTCAAATTAACAAAATATAACACATAACATCCTTAATTACCTTATATTTTTATTTTTATGAATTGAAATCAATGAAAATTGACCATTATCTCACTTTTGGGAGCGTATAGAGCCAAAAAGGCTTCAAAATTGCCTAGGGGACTTCTACTATATGATTAACGGAAAGATAGGTCGTTAAGCTGCTACCCTAATCCAATTAATCATTTATAATACCTAAACCTACACTAAACTAGTTAGTGGCAAGTAAAGGGTCGAACCACTAGGGAAGCACACTAATTCAACATCAATAATCACTAATGCAAGAGTGAAAAAGGGATTTTTTTTTTTGTTTTGTTGAGTAAGAACACTAAAACTACAACTAAGCAAGAAAATGATGATTAAAATCAAGGGAAAATGACGCCAAGGATAAGGGGGTATCAAATAATGGTGATTATCATGAAACACATGCCAAAGAACACAAGATTCTACCTACACAATTCATTCTCATGCAATAGTCTAGGCAAATCAATGAAAGAGGTCTACACTAATAAGGATCATTCTCATCCATCCTATTAGTTACAATTAAATCAAGAGAATAAAGAAGCACAATCCATAAAAACTCCACTTTAATAACTCATTCTCATGCAATCATTAAAATAGAGATGATCTTAATCTAGTTCAACTCACTTTCATGCATTTAAATTAGAAAACATCAAATAGACTGCAACAATAATCTCAAGCTAATAAAAATCATGTCTTTCATCAATTTATGGCATAAGTTCAATCCAACCATCATCATTCATCCAATTTTAACTCATATCTTTCACCCCCTTCCCCTAGCTACAAGTTTAGCCTAGAGAAGGGAGCATGATATCAAAACAAGAAATAAACTCAACACTCAAAACAAAACATGATTAAAATTATTGAAATCCATAACAACAAGATGAACTAATAAGATTAAGAAGAATAAGTAACAATAAAACAATTAAATATATCTAAAGGAAAGGAGAAGAGATTACTAAAGAAAGGATAAATGAAAGATGAAAACTTGGATTCTTGCTTGATTGATTGAAGATTAAAACTTGAGCAAAGTTGAATACAATAAAGGATGCTTGAATAACAATCTACTTTCTCTCTCTAGATTAGGCTAATGTTCTATGGAATTAGTACTCAGTGTCCTCTATTACAAAGAGTCCCGTCTATATATATATGGCTCACCCAAAAGAAAGAAACTTGGGATACAAGGCACAAAAAAATCAGAAACCTAGCGGTGCGCGCCTGCACACGACATATGCGCACTAGCAAAGTAGAAGTGTGTGCCCTCTTAGCATAGTGCGCGGCAGCAACTTTGAGGATACGGGGAAATCAAGCGCGCACGCACTGTAAACCTGCGCGCCCGCACGGAAGCCGCAGAATAGGTCGTGCAAGCTCTCTGGTTTGGCTTTGTTTCTTCAGCCTAGCTGCGCGGGTTCTGACAAGGCTGCGCGCCCGCACAGCCAAGGGTGTGCGCCTGCGCAATAGCCGCACAGCATCCCGCGTAGAACAGTGTGCTTGGCTCCTTGAAATCCTCTTTCTTTATTCACAAAATACCTACAAAACAAAAGCATGGAAATCAAAATAAAAATAAGGCGAGAAGTCTAAGAAAAGGGAAGATAGAGGAGAAACGAAAAGAGGAAACAAAACTAGGTAAAAATGCTTAGAAAAAGGACCAAACAAGTGAAAATGAGGGGAGAATCCTTAGAGAAAAAGGATAAAAGAGTGGTATAAATGCCACTCATCAAAATCCCCCACACTTGCGTCTTACTTGTCCTCAAGCAACGAAAAGTAGAACAAAAAGACAAACACAACAAACATAACATGACAAGGTTTTAGCAAAACCAATCAAATCTCAAGGTAATGAAATGCTCCATTTGGACTCACACGCAAATAAATGCACCAAAGAATACTTATCTTTCTCAATTCAAAGAGGGAAAACACATTCCAAGATGCTCAAGGTTAAAAAAGACAAACCTAAGCTAAGCATAGAGAACTAATGATTTCATTCTCCGCCCTAGCCCCAACCAAAACAGTCCGCGTTCTCTCCACTAGCTTCAATTCATCCCCTAGCTAGCTCCTCATGATTCCTCGAGGGAACTGGAAAAAGAAATTTTTATGTGGAATCATAAGGTCATCCCGACATCTCAACTATGCATACTCTCTCTATAGGGTTGAAATCTATCTCCCTCCACCATTCTTTGACCACGCCCCTCTAAAATCCACTGGTTGTAATGTCATGGCTAGAGGTTAAGGTTGGGAAACAATTTGAAAATTTTGGTGGCAATTCCTAAGTGAAGCATAAGAGTGGCCATCTCTCACAAACTTCCTAAGAATTGAACCTATTCTCGAACTTACAACCTTTCAAAACAAACCACACCACATTACTTCAATTCTTTCTTGCTTAATTTCAACATTATCAAACTCGAACCTCACAAGCCAATTCTTCACTAACTACAAGGGTTGGTAGAACATAGGCCGATAGGTTTGTAATATGAATAAGTCAAGAAAGGGGAAATAAGGCTCAAATTGGTTAGCAAGTGGGTGAATGTAAAAATGAAAACCAAATTTGTAACAAAACACAAAGAAAACAAAGAAAAATGAGAAGAAATGCCCTCTTCCTCCTCTAGAGTTATATGGTCACGATCTTGGGAGCTAGACGCCAACACAAAGATTAAGATATGCATAGTTAAGGATCCTAAATTGCGCTCACAAGAATGATGAAGGCTAGAACAAATGACGCTCACACGGGATAAGAAATATAGCAAATACCAACCAAGGGAATTATATCCACCATAGAGAGCAACACCATCTTACCACTTTCCCATGAACTAAGGATTCAACCGTCCTCAAAAGTTCTTAATCGGGCTACCTTAACTTACAATGTTTCTAATTCAACCCAAAGCATTCTCAAACTGTGTAAACCCTCATCAACTAGGAAGATAAGCATAAAAAGGCACATCGTCAAGAGAGGCAAACCAATCCAAAAGAGTGAGCAAACTACAAATAAAAAATAATTTCAAATTTTCATAATTATGTTTGTAACACAAAAAGGGGAAAACAAAACAAAAGAAAGAGGAATAAATAAAAAAGTTTCACATACGAGGCATAAAATCCAATTAAATCCCAATCGTCACACAAGTGATCGTTCGATAACAACATCAACGATCCCAGGTTCTTTAGAACCAAAAGCAAACATCCTCAAACCATTCAACTTTTTTCCTAAGATAAACCTAAGCTAAACTCCCAAAGAAAAAGAAAATAAAAGAGAGGAAAGGTCTCACCAAACGCCGCTTGAAATGAAGACAAGATAAATTATGCAATCTCACCGAGGGGGCTCGATTTGCCCCTTAACTTCCTTTATCTCCATTTCCAAGCTTGAAAAGTGAGCCAAAACGAAAGAAACGACTGAGATAAAACAAAAATAAATAAAAAAGTAAAAAATCAAAGAAGGAAACTACAACTTTAAACAAAATGAAGAAATAGAAATAAAATAGAACAATCTTAAAAAAAATTTGGATTAAGGGAAATTTGGATTATCGGGAGTTTTGATTTTTCTTCATAGGAGCGCCATCACCTACACAAACATTTGAAAATTCATTAGCAAAAGCTTATCAAAATCGCCCAGAGACATCATCATCACAATCAAGAAGATAAATCAACATCAAAACATGATAAACCAACCCGAACCATGTAAGCTCTACTACCTAAAATGAAGTCCCCCCCCCCACACTAGCATGATGACAAGCCTTCCCACACACTATCAAATTAATCCCTTTCCTTCTTACACACCACCCCCACACTAAAACATTGCAACGTCCGCGGTGCGCCAAATCAAAATATTGGGAGGAGGCAAAGGGGAAAAATAAAGAAAAAGGGGGGCTAGTGGCCACTAGGGGCCGGCTTCGTCATCATCTCTATCATCCTCGGTGTCATAAGAAAAACCGTCCGGAGGGAAGCCGTGTGGATCCCAACCACCGGTAAAACCCGGAGGCCTACCATAATGACCTTGGAAGAGGTCTTGTTGTCATTGAGGCAACGGGACAAAAGGGGCGACAAGCTAAAGAGGGGAAGGGTGGGTAGGGTCGACATATGGATAGTTGGGGTCACCCCTAAAATCGCTCCGCCCCGGGGCACGATAATCGTACCTGGTTTCCGTCATGTAGTCTACCAAAGAAACACCGTGAGAGGAGGGCCCTTGCCAATAGGGCAAAGTAGGTTACGATCCCTGCCACTGAGGGACCGGGCCTTGTTGGGGTGGCCAATAAGGGTAATTTACCGGGGGGTGACCTCACCCCTATCCACGGCCGCACCATAGAGAGCTTGGGTTTGCATAAACATACTCTGTTGGTTCTTTATCAAGATTTGCATGCCAAGTTGCATGCTCATCATTTGTTGTTCAAGGCTACTAATGCCTTGATGTTGTTGCTGTTGTTGTTGTTGTTGTTGTTGTTGCTGATGTTGTTGTGGTTGTTGTTGTTGTTGTTGTTGATGTTGTTGTTGCTATTGTTGTTGTTGCATATCGACTACCATATTCCTTGCGCCACCCAAAGCAATGGGTAACACACCATTGTCAAGTGGAATTTTCCATACATTCCTAGCGTTCTGCTCCAAGGATGTATGGTTTGGGTAAGGCAAGCTACAATGGTGCTCGCGGTCAACAATCCAAGCATGAAAATTGTTGGCATCAGAAGTTCCTTCAACTAAGCTTGCACACCATGAAAATGCAGGATTTTAAGGTATTTTAGAGAGAGAAAGTGGGTAAATAAGGTTAGGGTTTGAGTTTGTGAGGAGAGAGAAGAGAGCATGAAATAAGGCTTGTGAAAATATAAGGGCGAAATAGGGAAGAGGAGGTTAAAAACCGATTTTCCAAGCTCTACGCACCCGCACAGGAGTTCGGCGCGCCCGCGCAAGAATTTGCGCGCCCGCACATTAGTCGCGCACTAGGTCACGCAGACTTCCTGCCTCAATTCTCCAATTTTGAATAAAAGTGTGCGGGTTCTGACAATTCTTGCGCGCCCGCGCACCTTTTCCTGTGCACCTACACAGAGGTCGCGCACTAGGTCGCGCGAACCTTCTGTCTTGAATCTTTAATTTTGAATAAAAGTGTGCGGGTTCTAACAGCACTGCGCGCCCGCACAGGGGTCGTGCAGAGCAACTTCAATTTCTTTCTATTCTCATCTTCGATATAGAAAATACTTTACTCATTCATCATCCAAACACCTATTAACTAAAAGGGGAAAAATGAAATTCAAATTCAAATTCAAATTCAAATTCAAAGAAGAAAGTGAAATCGGAATAGTTAAAAAAATATAAAAAGAAGTTAGAAACTCGGGTTGACTCCCGAGAAGGGCTTCTTTATGAGGTCACTAGCTTGACCATGAGGAAAATTCTTCAAGTGGGAGGCTTGGGATCCAAAGGATGAAGCATTATACATTCGATGATTCCAACTTCTTCCTTGCAAAAGTAATGCTTTAAACAATGACCATTAACCATATAATTGTTACCATCCACATCTAACTCAAAGGAGCCATAAGGAGTAGTATTTGATATCACAAAAGGACCCGACCACTTTGATTTGAGTTTACCCGAAAACAAACGAAGCCTTGTGTTGAAAAGCAAAACCTTGTCTTCAACCTTAAAGTTCTTGTTTCGAATATGTTGGTCACGCCACTTTTTAGTCTTATCCTTATATAAACTTGAGCTCTCATAAGCATCATCTCTAAGCTCTTCAAGTTAATTGACCTTAAGCAACCTCTTATCACCGGCCAACGATAAATCCATATTTAGATCTTCCATGGCCCACCAAGCCTTGTATTCTAAATCAACTGGCAAGTGACAATCCTTTCCATCGACCAACCTATAGGGGGTCGTGCCGATTGGAGTCTTGTACGCCGTCCTAAGAGCTCATAGTGTGTCATCAAGTTTGAGAGACCAATCTTTCCTTGATTTGTTCACCATCCTTTTAAGAATATTTTTGATTTCACGATTCGAGACCTCCACTTGTCCTTGAGTTTTAGGGTGGTAAGGTAATCGAACCTAGTGATGAACGCCATACATCTTGAGAAGAGCTTCAAATTGCTTTTTGGCAAAATGGGAGCCTCCATCACTAATTAGCACCCTCGGAACCCCAAATCTAGGAAAAATGATCTTTTTTAGAAGTTTAAGCACAACCTTGTGATCATTGGTAGGTGAGGGTATGGCTTCAATCCATTTCGTTACATAATAAACCGCTACCAAGATATATAGATTTCCACAAGAAGAAACGAGAAAGGCCCCATAAAGTCCACTCTCCATACATCAAATGGCTCAACTTCTAAAATACTTTGTTAGGGCATTTAGTCCCTCTTGGTAATGCCTCCTCTCCTTTGACATCTATCACATTGCGCAACGAATTTGTGGGCGTCTCTATGCATTGTCGGCCACCACAATAAAGATTGAGAGATTTTTTCGACTGTTTTGTCAACACCACCATGTACTCCACATGGTAGTGAGTGGTAATGCTCAAAAGCTCCTTGAACTTCATGGTCTGGAATACACTTCCAAAAAAGGCCATCTGCACATTGTTTGTATAGGTATGGGTCGTTCCAAAAGTACCTCCTCACTTCCTTGAAAAAATTCTTCTTTTGTTGAGAAGAAAACTCCGGGGGAACGACTCCACAAGCAAGATAGTTAGCTATATCCGCATACCAAGGGGTAGAAGTTGACACCATAGCCATGAGAGACTCGAATCCTATCTCATCATTAATCGATACATCCTCCTTGTTCTCAAAAGGTATCCTAGACAAATGATCCGCTACATAGTTCTCCGCTCCCTTTTTGTCCCTCATTTCCATGTGAAAGTCTTGGAGAGACAGAACCCAACGGATCAAGCGAGGCTTTTCTTCTTTCTTGGTCATGAGATATCGTACCGCGATGTGATTTGTGTACACAATAACTTTTGAGCATATAAGATAGGACCAAAACTTATCGAATGCAAACACTACCGCTAGCATCTTTTTCTCCGTTGTTGTATAATTATTTTGAGCCTCATCGAGAGTCCTACTTGCATAGTAGATGACATATGATTTCCCTTCTTTCTTTCGACCAAGAACGACACCTACTGCAAAGTCACTAGCATCGCACATTAGCTCAAAAGGTAAACTCCAATCCGGAGCTTGCACAACGGGAGAAGAAATGAGAGCTTCCTTGAGCTTACAAAATGACTCGAGGCAAGTCTCATTGAAGCTAAAAACAACCTCCTTTTTTAGTAATTTGGTTAAAGGTTTGACAATTGATGAAAAACCTTTGATAAACCTCCGGTAAAAACCGGCATGCCCAAGAAAAGCTCGTACCCCCGTGATGGAAGTAGGAGGGGGCAACTTTTCAATCACCAAAACTTTGGCTGGATCAACCTCAATGCCATTTTTTGAAACCTTATGGCCAAGGACAATGCCCTCCTTGACCATAAAATGGCACTTTTCCCAATTTAAAACCAAACTCATCTGTTCACACCTTTTCATAACTTTTGCAACGTTAAAAAGACAAGTGTCAAAAGACGAGCCCTCAACACTAAAATCATCCATGAAAACATCAATTTATTTTTCAAGCATTCAGAGAAAATGGAAGTCATGCATCTTTGAGAAGTAGAGGGAGCATTGCATAATCTGAATGGCATTCTTCGGTATGCAAATGTCCCATATGGACATGTGAAAGTAGTTTTCTCTTGATCACTAGGATGGATAGGGATTTTGAAAAATCCGGAGTACCCATCCAAGAAACAAAAGAAAGCATGGTTAGAAAGCCTTTCAAGCATTTGGTCCATGAAAGGGAGAGGAAAATGACCTTTCTTGGTGTTTTTGTTCAATCTCCTATAATCAATGTACATTCTCCACCCGGTCACTATCTGGGTGGAGATTTCCTCTCCCTTTTCATCCTTTATTATGGTCATTCCACCCTTCTTTTGAACTACATGAACCGGGCTAACCCATTTGCTATAGGAGATAGCATAGATGATGCCCGCCTCACGTAGTATCAAAATTTCGTTCTTCACAACTTCTTGAAGGTTGGGGTTCAACCTTTATTGAGGTTCAATGGAGGTGGAATGATCATCTTCAAGATGAATACGATGCATGCATAAAGAAGAGCTAATACCTTTTATATCATCAATGATATACCCTACCACGTTCTTATCTCTATAGTACTATATAAAGAGAAAGGACTTCTTCGTCGATAAATTTTGTTTTTCCAAAAATACCCCTCTACTTTTTACAAATTACATTATTTACACACAATTAATTTTTTTTTTTCAAAAAACTATCCTATCATAACTGAATGATTTTCCCAATTGGTGTTAATAAATAAATAAATTACTAAAATAGTGTTCACTTAAAAATATTTCTCAAAGTAGTGTTCATGTAGGTTCGGAAATTACGAAGCTAGGAGTTAATATTGCTTCGTTTAAAAGTTTAAATTAAAAATTAGAGTCTCAAAACTAGTTCTCTTAGGTTTTATTATTTCACTATTGTTATACACTGCACGTTGATGGTAGATGCGATCGGGAAGGAAGCATAGTCAATCTCTGAAATCACTATAATCAGGTATGCTTTCCTTCTTAACAATTATATTAAACTTTAATGGAATAATGTAAATTGGTAAAATTTAACCTAATTATGAAAAATTATTTGTGAGTATCTTCCGATTATACTCATATAAGCTTGGTGAATTAGATTTTGCAATTGTATATGTCAGACATGCACCACTTACAAGTGCTCAGAGTTCTAGAAGATTATTGGGTTAATCAGTATTCAATAGTAATTAGTTTTAAATTAATTTTTTCAATTTTTTTGTAATCTTTGGGAAGGAGGTCGTCCAGGATTGTTTAAATATATGTATTTTTTTGGATTGTATTAGCCATTAATATTTAATTCCTAGCTTTGTAATTTCCGAACCTGCATGAACACTACTTTAAGAAATATTTTTAAGTAACCACTATTTTAGTAATTTATTTATTTATTAACATATATTGGGCAAATCATTCATCATAACTACCCATAAACATAAATCATTATTTAAATAAATAAAAGCTATCTATCATAAGTTCATAACTACCCTATAATAACTGCTCCACTTCTTTCACATAAATGTATATCTTTTACTGTTCTTACTCCCTATAAAAAATAAAATTGCTCTTGATTTTTTTTCCCTTCTACGTAGTAATTTTTATATGGTAGGACCCCTTAGCTTATAAGATAAATAGGAGAATTTAGCAAGTTTTTTATATTGCGCGTGCACACACACGCATTTGCGTGTGTTTTTTACCTTGTTTTCTTAAAATATCAAGAAGTTTTTCCAAATTAAGACTATCTAGGGTAGCATATACAATAATAGGGTATTTTCCCTCCTTATCAAGAACAACATATTTCAAAGAAGGGGGAAGGGCTTGAGTTCTACCTTGGGAGGAGGCTTAGAACTCTCCTCCAATTTCTCCTCCTCGGACAAAAGCTCGATCTCAACATGTTGTTCAACTTCCTCCTTTGATGATTCCTCCATTGTCATGACAAAATCCTTAGCCTCTTGAGAGTGGAACTCTACTTTGCATGTAAGAGCTTCTATCACTGGATCTTGAGGTCTCATCACGACCCTCCCCAAGCAATCTAGCTCCTCATTCACAACATCAACTTTATAGCATTTTTCAACCATGGGGGTCTTAAGCAACTTAGAAAACTCAAAGACAATCTTTTCATCGGCCATCTCACATGTGATGGTGTTGTTCTTGCAATTGATGATCGCCCCCAATGTTTTAAGAGCTTCACGTCCCAAAATCAAAGGAGTGTTAACATCCTCCTCCATATCCATCACTACAAAGTCACAAGACACGTAGATGTGTCCCACTTGAATTAGAACATCCTCAAGCTCTCCACAAGGGAAATTCACCGACCGATCGACCAATTGAATTGTCTTCCTTGTAGGGATCATCTCTATATTGAATTTTTGAGCAATAGATAGAAGGATTAAATTAACACTTGCTTCAAGATCGGCTAAGGCGCCCCTAGCTTCCATGTTCCCAATTTTCACCGGCAAAGTGAAACTTCCCGGGTCTTTTTCCTTCTTAGGCATCTTATGTTGGACAAGAGTACTCACTTGATGTGGAAGGGTGATAAGCTCATCATTGAGCTTTCTCTTGTTGGTGAGAATATCTTTGAGGAACTTGGAGTAAGATGGCATTTGTGTCACAACTTCAAGAAAAGGGAGGTTGATATGCAAATTCTTCATGACACTAAGAAATTTTGCAAACTTGTCATTCAACTTCCTCTCCGCAAGCCGACTAGGAAAAGGAACCGGTCCATCAAGATTCCTAGCCTCACTAGGAATTGAAGTTGTCTTCTCATTGTCAAGCTTCTTCTTCTCCAAACCTCCTTCTATCTCATCACCTTTTTCTTTCTCACCTCCCTTGTTTTCATTCACACTCTCCTCTCCTCCCTTCTTTTCCTCACTATCCCCTTCATTTGGCCCTTCATAGGAAGTTCCCGACCTCAATGTGATCGCCTTGCATGTATTGGATTTTTGGTTGTGAGATGGGTTAGGTTGTGGTTGTCCGGGTAAAGTAGATGGTGAATTGAACGGAGTTCTCTCGGCCAATTGAGCTAGTTGTGAATCAACCATCTTGTTGTGAGCTCTTATCTCTTTCATTTTTTGCCCAAAAGATTGCAGTTGCGCATGCATGGCTTGGAGGAGTTGAGTTTGAGTTAACTTCGCTTGAGGTGCTTGTTCTTTATGATTTCTTTGAGGTGCTTGGGTATGATTGTTGTATTGGTTGTTCCTTGTGTAGCGTCCTCTTGGGTTTTGGGGTTGAGATGAAGGAAGGTTGAGCTTGTTGGTTTCATTGTTGAGGTTGAGGTACAAACCCGGGTTGTGGTTGTCTCTAAGCTACTCCACCGCCGCTTTCTCTAAATCCCTCTTCCCTTGTGTTGTATGCCGCTACATGATCGGGGCTTAAACCTCCATAATAAGATGTATCATGGTTCGTTCCTCCACAATTTTGACAAGAGAAAGAGTTAACTTAAGAGGAGCTTGCTCCACCGCTGGAACTTGCATTCACACTCGTGTTCAACTTGGAAAGCCCTTTTGTTAGTTGATCTATTTGATGATGTAATTGATCAACTTTCTCCAATTCGTAAATACGACCTTTCTTTGGAGCATTTCTTCTTCGACCCCCCAAGAGTAATTCTTTGCTAACTCTTCTATTATGGCTTCAACTTTATTTTCAGGGATTTTTATTAATTGACCACCTGCCCCCGCATCCAAATTGGCTCTTGACATGGGCTCCAATCCGTCGTAGAAAAACCGCAAGAGCAACCCTTTATTGTACTCATGGTGGGGACATGCTTGTACCAACTCTTTGAATCTCTCCCATGCTTCACCAAGACTTTCATTGGCATCTTGCTCAAATGATGCAATCTTCCTTCTCATTTCGGTGGTCTTCTCCTCGGAGATTAATCGCTTCAAGAACGCCTTTACTACCTCCCTCCATGTTGTGAGAGTGTTAGGCTTTACTTGCTATAGCTATTTCATTGCTCGTTCGGTGAGAGATTGCCAAAAAAGGTGCATACGAATATAGTCTTGACTCACTTCATTGGTTTGCATCGTTGCGCACAATTCAAGGAATCGGTCCAAATGTTCAATAGGGTCCTCACTTGCACTTCCAAAAAATTGCTCCGATTGGACCATTCTAGTATATTGTGGATGGATTGAGAAGTTGGTTTCCGTGACGGGTAGCAAAATCCCTCCCGTACGCTCATAATCCCCCGAATTTCCGAACTCACAAAACAAAACATCATTCTCTTGTCCCGCCATTGATCCGCTTGGTGAACTTGAAGAGTAAGTATCACTCTCACTATCAACTATATCACCAAAACCTACGGACTTGTCTCAAGGTTTGGTTGATCTCATGGTCAATTTGATGTGAGGGTGCTCCTTGAGACCTCCTAAGCATTCACCAAAGCTAAGAAAACAATTAGCAATGACAAGGATGATAAAACAAAATAAAACAAAAAGAAAAGAAAGTAAAATGCCTCTAACTAAAGCAAAAATAGACGCTAAACAAGCCGCTTCCCCGGCAACGGCGCCAAAATTTGATCAAGGGTTAGATAGGTAGTTAAGCTACTACCATAATCAAATTAATCATTTATAATACCTAAACCTACACTAAAATAGTTAGTGGCAAGTCAAGGGTCGAACCACTAGGGAAGCACACTAATTCAACATCAATAATCAGTAATGCAAGAGCGAAAAGAGGATTGTTTTTGTTGGTTTTGTTGAGTAAGAACACTAAAACTACAACTAAGCAAGAAAATGATGATTTAAATCAAGGGAAAATGACGATAGGGATACGGGGGTGTCCAATATGATTAGAAAGAGGGGAATAATGGTGATTATCATGAAACACATGCCAAAGAACACAAGATTCTACCTAAACAATTCATTCTCATGCAATAGTCTAGGCAAATTAATGAAACAGGTCTACACTAATAAGGATCATTCTCATGCATCCTATTAGTTACAATCAAATCAAGAGAATAAAGAAGCACAATCCGTAAAAACTCCACTTTAATAACTCATTCTCATGCAATCATTAAAATAGAGATAATCATAATCTATTTCAAATCACTTTCATGCATTTAAACAAGAAAACATCAAATAGAGTGCAACAATAATCTCAAGCTAATGAAAATCATGTCTTTCATCAATTTATGGCATAAGTTCAATCCAACCATCATCATTCATCCAATTTCAACTCATATCTTCCACCAGCTAAAAGTTTAGCCTTGAGAAGAGAGATTAAACATAATATCAAAACTAGAAATAAATTGAAGACACTCAAAACAAAACACGATTAAAATCAATGAAATCAATAACAAGTAGATGAACTGATAAGATTAACAAGAATAAGTAACAATAAAATATATAAATATATCTAAAAGAAAGGAGAAGAGATTACTAAAGAAAGGATTAATGAAAGATGAAAACTTAGATTCTTGCTTGATTGATTGAAGATTAAAACTTGAGCAAAGTTGAATACAATCAAGGATACTTGAATAACAATCTACTTTCTCCCTCTAGATTAGGCTAATGTTCTATGGAATTAGTACTTAGTGTCCTCTATTACAAAGAGTCACGTCTATATATATGTGGCTCCCCCAAAAGAAAGAAACTTAGGCAACAAGGCGCAAAGAAATCAAAAACCCAGCGGTGCGCGCCAGCACATGACATATTCGCGCCCGCGCAATAGAAGTGTGTGCCCTCTTAGCATAGTGCGCGGCCGCAACTTTGAGAGTACGCGAAAATCAAAAGCGCCCGCATAGTAAACCTGCACGCCCGTGCAGAAGGTCGCACTCGCGCATAGAAGCTGCACAATAGGTCGCGCAAACTCTCTAGTTTGGCTCTGTTTCTTCAACCTAGCTGCGCGGGTTTTGAGAGGGTTGCGCGCCTGCACAGCCAAGGGTGCGCGCCTGTGCAATAGCCGCAAAGGATCCCTTGCAGAACAGTTTGCTTGGCTCCTTGAAATCCTCTTTCTTTCGGCACAAAATACCTACAAAACAAAAGCATGGAAATCAAAATAAAAAGAAGGCGAGAAGACTAAGAAAAGGGAAGATAAAGGAGAAAAGAGGAAACAAAACTAGGTAAAAATTCTTAGAAAAAGGGCCAAACAAGTGCGAATAGGGAGAATCCTTAGAGAAAAAGGATAAAAGAGTGGCATAAATGCCACTCATCACTATAGTAGAAAAAGATGGTAAATAAAATGTATGTATCATAAGCATTCAATACATTTCTGAAGTGGTATAACTGGTAAATAAAATGCATGTAAATAAAAAAAATGGCCTAGTTCTACCCCTCGTCAAAATGGGGTCGTTGCCGGGGAACGGTGTCTATGTTTGCGTGTTTTTGACTGCTTGAGTCTAGTTTATTATATATTTTTTTCTTTATTTGATTTTTGTTTGCTTTGTAAAAAATGGCATATCTATCATTTCTTCAATATAACAATTAGCCTTTATGTGAATATTTCCATAGACTTGGGGGATTTCTTGACTAGCATTGTTGTAGTCTTTAGGAGGCTTGTGAGATTTGTTATTTTGGTTTGAATGAGCAAACTAGGGACATAGTTAAGGGAATGCATAATGTTATATTTAGATAATTTTCTATTGATGATGCTTTGGAATTCTATGTTTGGTTCGCTTGGGAAGTTCATAATGGGGGTAATCATGCTTCTAATTTTGATTTGCAATGTGTTAATTCTTCTAATGCTAGCATGATTTCCCATGATGTGTCACATGATCCCACAGTTGAACCTAGAACAAATGCTTCCAATTCAATGCCTCTTTTGTTCATGATAATGAGGTGCATGCTCATGTTGACAAATCTCATATGATTGAATGTGCCCCAAATCCCTTATTTAATGAAAACGCTCATGTGTTGTAATGATGATGATCATATCCTTGGTTGTGACTCTTCTTTTACTATTTATATACCCTCTTTGCCTTTTCATTCTCTAAACTCTTGTGATTAGTCTCTAGTCCCCTTTAGCCAAATTGAAGATTCTTTGAGGGAGTTAGAGATGAATCCTAATCTTAGGCCCTTAGAGAGACAGATGATGGAAACTTTAAGGATCCAATTGGAGATGATTAGAGAGGGTGAGGATCTTTTTAATGAAGACTTGAAAAGAAAAGAAGAGTTAGAAAATGAATTGTTATCCTTAATGCTTGTTTCTGAAAAACCCTAATCTAATGTGTGTGTTGAGGATGATGATGTGAATTATGAGCAACTAAGAGGGTGTGAGGATCCCATTCTTAAGCATATGAGTGATGGTGAAGGAGTTGAGAATGAAGAGAGAATTGAATTTTAGAATCCTAACCCTCTTTCCCATCATGATGAGACTCAAGTGTATGCTTATGAGCCTTCAATCTATGAATACATAAACTCTTTTGAGGTAATGTCCCATTTTTTTGTGAGAGTCAAATGAAAATTTATAGATTTTTGGATAAATTCATCGAAAAATCTTATTGGGATTTAGATAAGTTTACGATTACTCTACCTACACTCATGCACGTTTTTGACGACTTAGGTTTTGAGATAGTTGAAGGAAAGGTTGTTTATTATGGTGCAAAGGAGGATGAGATTGATTCCCTTGGAGTTTTTAAGCTTGAGGGAGGTGTAGATTGTTAGAGTTCTTCATTTGAGGACTCTATGGTTGATTTTCATGCCCTCATTGGCGATGTGAGACCTTGTGTAGAGGGAGTAGCTACCCTATACCCCCTTTACTCAAAGGTTTGACCACATCCCTTCTTGTCCTATTATTCTCCTTTCCTATCTTAAAGAGCCTATTGGGGAGCCCTTTTCTATGGAAGATTTTCATGTCCCTCATTTCATCATTGTTGAGGAAGAGAGAAAATATGCAAACCAAAAATTTTGTGAGGAGGATTTGCCTTTTTTCTTTTCTTTCCCTTCTTATTTTTCCCCCTTCTTCTTCTTACTTTCTGTTTTTCATTTTGATCCTTCTTCTTCTTTGTTTTGGCATCTCCCTTCTCACTTGCGTGCAACAATCTTGTTGCATGTTCTTATCCCGTCATTTTCCTATCTTCTCTCTTACGAAATGTGTAGTATTGCATTTGACAAGCTCTTGCGTGCATTGAATTATTATTTTCTAGAGCGGTTAAGCTTGGACCTTAAGCAAGCCTTTCTCTAGAGGTAAACCGTGTTTTATTGCTTTCATTTTCTTTTCTTTTTTTGAATAGATTTTCTATCATGGAAATGTTTGTGTGTCTTTTGCTAGGTACTGATAGGTTGTCGTACACCTGTAAAAAATAATTTCCTAAAAAACCAACTAACAATGTAGTAGGGTAAGTAGGATCAAATCCACAAAGAGATGGCTATTCAATCTAGCTTTCAAGGTATGGAGAAACTAAACTATGTCGCGAAATTGGGATAAAAATATAGTCTAAATTAAAAGAGGGAAAATAAATAAATAAAAAGACCTAGGGTTATGGTTCACCATGTTTATAGTTCTAAATCTATCAAATAACAATAACAATTCAATCAATCAAATGTCTAGAGCAATTGGTAAGCCTACAGTCAGGTCTTAACGCTCTCAATTCAACATATGTAGTTCGGTCGCTAACATAATCAGAATTGCTAATTGTAGGTAAGCCTCTAAAAGTAATATCTTTCGATTCAAACTCTTATTAACAATAATTAATCAAACAATTGATCAGGTTGCAAGATTAACAATAAAACACTATCAATTAGAGAAATCAATAATAAAAATATTAAAATTATCAATCAAGATTCATAATATAAACATGGATTCCCAAACCCTAGAAATAAACTATTCTTGCATGAAATAAATAATAATAACTAGATCAAAGGAAGAAAATATAATTAAAAGCAAGAAAATATAAATAAAATACTTTAATGAATAAAATTAATAAACTCAAGAACAATCCATGGAGAAACCATGGAATTGCTCATGAGAAAAACTATGGCTAAGAAAACGAACGTAAAAACGTCCTAAGGGAAAAATAATAATTCTAACCCCTTAAAATGTTTTACTTTACTCCCTTATGAACAGTAACTGCATGTGTGAAATAGCTGATGTGTCATTTTTTCCTCCTTTGCTTTGTTTTATGAATCATTCTGACTTACTTTTTACCTTGGAATTTTCTTCTTTTTCCTTTCTTGATTTATGAGTTATTATACTTAAGAGCTCTAGAAATTCAACTTAGCTTGAATGCATCAACTTTCTCACTCCTCTAATCCTCTCTTAGTTTTCTTGCTTTCTCTCTCTTGCATTTCTCTTACTTGGAAGGTTATGGAGATAAAGCATGCTTTTCCAACAAGAGCTTCAAAAGTTTTGACAACCAGAGCTTTGAATTTTTTTTTTTTATTGGGTAAATTTTGATTTTTTTTTAGGGAACTAATTTTGTGGCTTTTCAATTTATTTATCTAATGTGAAAACCCTAATTTCAGGAAAAAATATTCATAAAAAAAAATGGAGAGAAGAGGAGACTTCAGATACAATATGGCGTGGTTAAGAAGGCATATCATTTACTTTGATTTACTGAATTTCAATCTTATTATATAATCCTATAGAATTTATGTTATCATATAACTAATTTACATTTCACTATTTTTAAAACAGACCGAGAAGGCCTTGAAACAGCAAAGTGTTTATGAGGTAATCATCCAATTCTGTAAAATGCTAAATTTGCTAAATAATTAAGTTAAATTATTCTAATTTAATAATATTAAGGAAATTGCAGCTTGAAGAAAACAGGAAACGGAAAGCGTCCCGGGAAAGGAGGAAACAGGTTATGGAAGAGCATTAGTTTGGAATTCAAGACTCCTAGATAAGCTATTGAAGGTTAATTCTTTTTCTTTTTTAGGTTGAGTTTAAGTATGTTAAAATGAAGTGAATATATTAGTTTTTTATTGGTCACTGGAATGACGACTCTGGCATTGATGACCTTGCTTAACCTTGAGATATTGTTGTTGTTGTTGTTCATGTTCTTCACTCTTCTACTTGTTAGTATTCATTTTAATTGTTTTTTTAAAAATTTTAATTTTGGGTTTGTTGAATTATTTGTAAGAGGCTTCTTCTTTCTCTATCTGTTAGTCCCTTTACTAGGTGGACAATTGAATCTGATGAGGAGAGAGAAAGAAGAGAATGATACTATAAAATGGCGCAACACAATAATGGGATACCCATGATTGAAATATACCCGTCTTTGGTTAATAAAGTTGATAAGAAATTCGCTAAGATCAGGGATTTCCCTCTTTATGAACGCAATAGGTACATTTCTTTTGTTGTTGTTTTTTTTTCTCCGATTTTCAAGCCTTTTGATTGTTGATTTAATGGGGTAAAGATTGTTGATTATACTTTTATTTTAATCTACTTATTTTGAATGGGTTTTGTACTTTTGTGTTTGAATTGGGTTTTCATGTTATTATTTTGGAATTGAAATTATCCCCAAGTTATTATCACCAGATTGTTGTGAAAATCTTTGATGAAGAAGAAGGTAATGATAATTTATGCCTGTTTATTTTAATTTAATTCCATGGATGGCTCTATAAAGGTTGGTTTAATGTGAATTTTTATTATCATTGAGTAATGGCTCTTGTTTTTGGGCTTTTGCGACGGACGTCTCAGTTGTCATGACATTCTCCGTCTTCATCTGGTGTGGTTGGGTTCTGTTCAACCGCTTTGTTAGGGGATGCAACGGTGTTGGGGATTAGTGCTTAAGATTGTTGGGAGATTTGCGTTTGCTACGTCTTTGGCTACTAAGAGTTTGTTTTTTAAGATGAATATGCTTTAGCTACTAGGAATTTGTTGTTTAAGATGAATTTGCTTTGGCTAAAAAGAAGTTTGTTGTTTATGATGAATGTGCTTTATTTTGATGTTTCCCAGGTAATTGTAAGGTTTTTATTTGCTTTAGAAATTCATTTAATTCTGTCAATTTCTAGTAAATATGTAGTTTTCTTGCATAAAGATTGTTTTTTGGAGAGCGAAAGATTTGATCTTTGTTGTAGTGTGACATTGGGTTGATTTATTTATTTTCTGGAGTTTGGTTTGTAAAAATTAATGTTGTGGTTAATTTATTCCGTTGGTGAAGGAGTTAGGTTCTGGCTTGGTTTGGAGATGAAACAAATGGTTTTGATTGTTTAATTAGTGTGACATTGTGTTTTTATTGCTTGGCTTCCGTTTAATGATATGCTAAAATGCCTAAACTTTAGCTTAATTATGCAGTTGCTTAGAATGCTTCTTGCAAGATGGTTATGAAAGAAGAAAAAAATTCTTTTCAATGGTTTTTTATTAGCTGTTCAAGAGAGTAGATTATCTAGATTTTTGTTCTTCTGAAATTAGTTGCAATAGGATATATATAGCTTATATGTGCTAAGATTATTACTAGGATCATAAAAGTTGATAGAAATGTTGCCTTGCTGGCTTGGATTCAATACTTGCGAAGTTGCGATCTTTCATTTTGGAGAATGAAATGTTTGGGAAGTCCGGCAGTTGGAACTCAGTTGTGTTCTATTCATTGTCGAATTTCTAAATCCATGTCAGGCCTTTGGCTTGAGGTAGCAATTTGACATAAGGATGATAAGTCAACTTCTAAAGGAAAATCTATATAATTTGCCAATCACATCACCCTCCCCGCTATTATCATAAAACGATATAGTATGCATATGTGAATCTTGTGCTTATAGGTCTGTTCTTCTCTTTTAGCAACATATGAGATGTTATAGACTTATCGCATAAACTCTTAAATCGATATGTTTGGTTTGACAGATGTCATACTCACAAATATATACATTTGTTGCCCAACCCGTGCCTAATGAAAACAAGTAATATGAATAGAATGTGACGAAATTTTGAATGTCACTAGAGAAAGGAGATGCGGATGATGCAAAAATTGTTAGCGAATAGTTGTGATAGGTTCTTGTTACTTTCTACCCTCTTGCAGGGCGGTTAACTATTAGCCCTGATGGTAAATTGATCGTTGATTGTACCAGGGAAGGACCGTTGTTTGTCAAGGAAGAGGCGAATTGTTGTGTTAGAGCTGGTGGGAATAGTTGGTGCTGATCCCATGTTGCTAAAGAACCTTGTTTATGATGTTCCTTTTGCTGAAAAATATCATTAAGACTCCTATTTTAACTTGTTTAGGTATTTTTTTTCTATTTCTGAAGTTCAAAAATTTTATATATGTATTATTTTTTATCCCTATCTAATAAATAATTTGGTGATATTTACCTAAAATGGTTGGGAAATAAATTGCTATATGAGATGTTTATACTATTAATGTCTTTATAGTCATTTTTGCATGTATTGACATAGGAAGTTTAATACTACTTGCAACATCAAAATCGGGTAATAGCAATTTATTTATAGTGTCCTTTGTAAATTTATATTGATGTTCAATACTAGCCTCTATATAGTAAATTTGATTTATAATTATGGCCTTTTTGTGTCCAAGTTAGTTTATAGAATTAATTTTTGTTTGGTTTTTGTATGTAAGAATAATGCCTTAGTGCTTTGATTGGACTATTAGTTTCATTTTTATAAAGCTATTAAAATGTTTAGCTACTTTTTTTTTTGCATACTTTGATTCAAGTGGAATAATGTGATTGTACCATATAGTTTAATCTAAGGATATTAGTTCTGTTTGATACTCATTTCATGCTTTAGCATATGTGGTGGAATCCTAGAATAGCTATTTCAGCTACTAACTATGCCTTCCTGTCCGAGGTACTGTCGTTGGGATTTCTATCTCGATCCTGAATATATTGATTGTTGTCAGTTCATTCTATTTATGAATACAACATGCAAGCATAGTGGTTTTGTTATGATATCATATTACGTCAGTTTTTTTTCCTTGTAAATACTTTTCTGTTTTTATTTTTGGTAGGTTTTCAAGATCTGAAGTTACTCTCGCTTCATTGAAGTTTTTAGGACCTCCATCTGAGAAGGATATTAATCAGGGAACATTAGTAATCTTTAATTTGGATCCATCGATTTCAACTTTCAAATGAGGAACTGCATCTAATATTTGGGGCTTGTGGACAGGTCAAAGAGGTGATTGAGTTTTCCTCTTACATATGCTTTGTGTTTATTAGTTTTCATATTTTGGTAGCTGACAATAATCTTACTTGTTACCTTCTACTGGTAAAACTCTACATCAATAACCGCAATCCACATCTATGTTGTAACCCTTGTGCACTTTTACTCTATAGATATGAGATCACAACTCAGGACGGATGAGAGATCATAAAGAATTTAGGAGATTAGATCGATGTTGGCTATCGTGAAAATGATATGAGGTAATTTGATCAATAGCTACAACTGAGATGCTGCTTTTGAATTAAAATTTACATCAAAGAACAATTTAATGTCTATTATACATGAAATGACTTACACTAGAGCACTATCAGATGCTCAGTTGCTTGTACGACATCAAGATATATATAGTTCATCATGTTGTTTTTAGTGTAAACATTAAATTGATGTACATTACATCAGGATTTATAGCCACAAATGTTGTAGCTACACTTTTTTTTTTGGATGTATACTTATATTATAATTTTGTTTTACAATTATATTCAAAATATATGAGCTTGATTTTAACCAGTTTTACAAGCCCTTTTGCTACTAATTTACACAATAATACATTAATACACTTAAGATTACACGTATTAGTTGCATATCATAGCAAGCTCTATATAGTGGTTATATATGCAATAAAGTGACATTGATAGTTTGATAATATTAACTATTTAGTGTAGAAATTACAATAAACATTGCAAATTGTGGAAGAGACATATTGTCCATGAAAGAGGGATTGGAGAGAAATTAGTGAACATGAAAAAATCAAACTTATTATTAATCTCTTCAGAATAAAAAATTTTAACCTTGTAGTATAATAGTTAACTAATTGCTTCTTTTATATTTCTATAACCAATTAACCATAATAGATTATATCAATGAAAAGATAGATAAGTTTTTCATACTTGTGAAACCATAAGAAAGAGGTTTATATGCAAGCATGAATTAACTATGAACATCACAAATTTATATAAATATTTATATGAGAGAGAGAGAGAGTTATCACTTTGAAAAGGTCATGTGTTGAGTAAAATTTCGGTGAAATATAAAACACTTAAAAAGGTTACTAAAGAAGCTAAACGGTTTATATAATCACTGTAATAGTATGACATAAAATAAAATACGTAGTATTAATCATTTTAGAAAAAAAATTAACATTCTAACCATTAAGCTAAAGAAAGTCATTATTCCTACTTGACATATGACTTAGCAAGTTAGCATATATGGTGTACAAAATGTCACTCAATTCGATTATTTGTTATTGACAATGCTTATTATTCTAAACTTACAACGTGACATGTGCAAATAATATTTTTTGAGATATTTGCTTACTAAGCTACATGTACAATACATTCATTACACGGTGCACTTGTAACCCATCATAACGTATACCAATAGTATGAGGTAGATACCCCTTAATGTTGCATTGTATGTATTTGGCCACACATTTTTCATAAAAGAATAAGACAAATTTAAGCATTCCAAATAACTTACTAATATAAAATAAGAATTTTTTTACAAATTACTTTTTAAACCCTCAACCATCCAAAAAAATTTAATTAATAATCTAATAAATAAATTATACATTTAAGTATTTCAAAAAACATGTACAATCACTAGCTATTAATGCAATTCAATTTATCAATATGTAAATTCACTAATTAATATTCATTAATTCATAATTATCTAAACAAAACCTACACATTAGCCAAAAGATATCACTTTTCCTGTCTCACACACTAACAACACCACATTGCTTCACGCGCAACGCGCGTGTAGCACCGCCCTAGTCCTTTGAAGTATTTATAAACTTCTCAAATCTTATTTAAAACTAATTAAAGAAAAGAAATAAGAAAATATAAATTACATAAGTTCCAATGCTATTGGGCGATAGATGATGACGTGGCATAAAACCGTAAGTGAGGTCGAGGGATCGACACAAGTTATATGTGCACCGATAATGCTTCATGGGCATCTTTGGCTGCTTGGAAAAACCTGCGGGTGCAGGCACAGCCTGTGGGCTGGCAGTAGCACCTGCTAGTGTCGAGTGGTTGGGGGATAGGGGCGCATCAATAATCCCGCGGGTGGCTGACTGCATCACTCGGATTCAAACCCCTATAAATTCTGTTCTAGGAATCGGCTTGGAACGTGTGACCTATCATTGGAAAGATTTTCAAGTCCAGTTTCTAACGCAACTTTAATCGCTTCAATACGAACTGTAGAACACAAGTTATGATCAAAAGAGTGGACAAAGGTCAGTTTTGACACTTTGTAAACAATCGTTTAACTTTGTATCTAACTCAAATTTGATTCCGAAAGGTGCATAGCGACCCTTATGAATGATATATTCATTCCTCGTGCATATTAATCCCAAAATCTTCGATTAATAAACTCAATTCATAGGCTTCCATCTAAATATCATCGGAATCAACTCTAAACACTCTAAAAGCGTCCAAATGACTATAAAATCACCTGAAACATTAAGAAAAATACAAACATAGTGTAATAGAGCACAAAAGAAACAACTTATGCATTTGCGTCCTAAAAAGCAACAAAAAGACCTTAAAAGCTACTACAAACTTAGCATAAACGTGCCTATAAATCCTATATGAATGTTATTTATCAGGTTCATGACTTGATGTACTTTGGTGCTTCGATTTGGATCAAGAATCAAGGAAGTTTGACTCCTATTTTTGCTAAAATATGAAAGGCAAGGTTCACTTCTTGAGGAAATTAGCTTTGAAAGGTTTAATTGGGACATTTGCGGGTATTTACACCCACTTAATATCCGGTAATATCTTTCGTTGCTCTTTCTCAAGTGGATGATGAATTGTTGGATATATGTTGGTTTATTGGATTGATCTTTTTGTTTTCCCCTACCATGGTTTCTGTGATTTATGTTTGAGTGTATTGTCTCATTCAAGCTTGGAGAAGGGTATTCTATCATGTTTAATGAGATTTTGATTCATGTATGCTATCACCTTTGTATATACTTTTCCATATTCTTATAGTTTGAAAAACTCCAAAAAGATTTTTATTTCTATCAAGGCAAAATTGCAATGTTTTTTGTTTTATTCTTACTTTGGACATAATACTTTTGGACTCGTATAGTTGAATGATTTCTTCTTAAATGGTGATGGTGTGCCCAATTTGAGTGTATGTTTGGTTGATTCTAGGATAGAGTATACTAAGGTAGTCGCTTAGAACTTTTGGAACCTTACAGCCGAGTTCTATTTTTTTGAAAATTTATCATTGCTCCGTTTTGGTGAATTTGAAGCTTATTGTGAGATTTTGCTACAAACTTGTGAGGTTTCATGATTTTCAAGCCCAGTTCAATTACTTGCATGAGCGACATGGATCCCTGACTATTGCGGACCTAATCTTGAATCTTGACTCATAATTCTCAAACACGAGACCGAACCATCTAGGGAGGACAAAGGCATCTTTTTGGGGTGGAAATTTTTATTTTTCTAGGTTAATATTCTTTATTTCTAGTTATTGGGTTTACATTTGCCTTCTTGCTAACAATTTGAGACTTTTCCCTTCTTTTCAAGCCACATCTTTAGAACTTTGAGCCTTTTGTTTCTTTGTGTTCCATTTTTGGTTTTTGTGAAGCAAATGATCATGTTCTTGGAGTTTGTGGTATATGAGTTTGGAATTTTGGTTCTATTTGTAAGCAAGCTTGTGTTTTGTATATTTTGTGAATAATGGCAAATGAATGATGGAAAAAGCCGTCCAAAGTTAAAAAAGGAAAGGACATAATAATGAAAAGTTGTAAGAGTTGTCCATAGTTAAAAGAGGCAAGGGAAATTGCTTTGAATATATGCATAAAAAGAAAAAAAAATGTGAAAAATGAGAAAATTCAAAAATAATTTGATGTGAATTTTTCTCCCTTTCTAAGCATTGAGAACAATGCTTCATTTAATCTTGGGGAAAAAGCGTTAATGCTTTTTGTATATATGTTTGTGAGTATAGCTTTGAATAAGCTTGGGGGTGTTAGTTTGTTTTTGTTTGGTGACTACTTGATTGTGATTCTAAGAAAGGGCTCGTTCTTTGCTTCACTATTAAGGATACCGCCAAATTTTTAAATTTTAGCCTACCCTCAAACGTTTTCCTTTATGATACAACCATTGGGAAAGACCTTTCGACCTAGAGGTTGAGTCACATATCGAGGGAGGGTATTATGAGTTAAAGCCTAAGGAAAAGGGATGCAAAGTCAAGATGTCGAGAAACCTCATGTCTATTTGTTTTTCTGGTCCCTTCGAGGAACTATAATGACGCTCACTAAAAAGTAGATTTGAAGCTAATTAGGAGAATGTGCTTAAATATTTTGAGATAAAAGTGAATTGCGTTTCTTTAGTTCATTATGCTTAGCATATCTTATGTTTCAATCAACCTTATAAATCTTAGAACGTGCACTCCTTTACTTGTTTATAAAGATTTGCATTCAATTATTCTTGTACATTTGAAAAAAGTCTTTTCATGAACATTTGTTTGCTTTTCTTGTTTTTTAGTTTCTTTTTCATGCTTTACCTTGTTTGTATTATTACGAGAGTTATAGGTTAATCTCTTAGGAAACCTTTACGAGAGCATCATTAGTCCTCTATGGCGATCTAGGTGTCTAAATGGCTTGTCTTTAGTTGCTAAAACTGACTATGATTCCTAAGAAAGTGAGTTTGTGTATATTCTTGTCTCTTCTCTTCTTTTTGTTTGTTTGAATAAGATCAACATTTCTCCCTTGATTTTGTTTTGCTTGAGGACTAGCAAAAGGTAAGCTTGGGGGTATTTGATGGGTGACATAAATGACACTCATTTGATGAGCATTTAGGTTGATTTCTTCCTCTTTTCATAGCTTTCATGCTCAATAAGTGCCTAGTTTTATGCTTTTGCTCTTGGTTTTACCTTTCCTCTCTTATTTTGTAGCTTTTGTGCATTTTATTGGTTTTTTTACTCTTTTCTCCTATATTAGCTATTTTTTTGTGTTTGTAGGGATTGTACGATGTCTGGGTCTTGATATTGGTGATTTACTAAGGTGGAAGATGCTTTTGGAGAAAGTTCATGGCAATTGGAAAGCTCAAGATGCAAGGAAGTGGATTCTCCAATATCTAGCTCTTGAACTTTCAAGTCGTGCTCTCATGAAGATGGGGTGTTAAACCCACAATCAAGTGCTTTTGGGAATGCCTCTCTTAGTGTTTATCATCATCATGTTGCGCGTTCATTCGAAGTCCTTAGCGAACGCAAGAAGACGCGAGAAGATCGAAGAAACCCAGAAACGCGCAGGCGCGCAAAGCACGGGAGCGGGTGTGCAGCCCCTATGCGCGGGCGCGCCACCCTTGCTGGCGCAGCCTTGCCTCTCTGGGTACTTCCATGCTCGGTTTTTTTTCGCGCCTTCTATATACATCTTTGTAACCCAACTTTTGGGGCAAGTTTTAGAATAGGTTTTGGGGAGAATATGAATTCATAATTTTAGCTTAGTTGAGAGCTTCTCTCTCTAGTTTTAGGGTTAGTTTAGTAGTAGATTTTAGAGAGATAAAGTGAGGAATTTCAATGGTGATTGAGAGATTGAAGATTCAATGGTGACAATTGTGTTGAAGATCTTCTCTATTGTCAATGAGCATTTCTAACTCTATCTCATTTAATTGATTTGTTAAATATTCTTGTATGTTTGGGTTGATTTTGATGTTTTATGCTTGATTAGTGTAGTCGTTCTCCATATATTGTTGATTTTTGATTTCTTTAGTTGTTAGTTGATTAGATGATGATGTTAGAGTAGTTGTTTTCTAGGGATTGGGTGAAACTTGTATGATTGATTGATTGTGCATAATTTGGGGATTGTGTTGATTAATTGTTGAGATTAAATCGATTAATGAAAGTTTGCATGTGTGTAATTTAATTAGGCCTTTAGAATTACTATAGATTGCATTGTAGTTTCTCATGATACGGACCATTGATTTAGGAATTGCAATTGTTGATTGAGCTTGATGTGATGCTCCTAGTTAGAGTCTCTCGTAGTTGGCGCTAGTTTGACCTCTAGGAGATATCATGTTGACTCATTTGATTGAGCTTGCTATTAGTTTTCATAACCATTGACTTACATGTATTTCCAAGTTGCTACAATAGTCATGATTACTTGTTGATCCCAATTCGTAGTGCTTTATTTGTTTTGTGTCTTTGTTTGGTAGTTGGTTAGTGTTCTCTTTTTATCTTGGACTTCGACCTAGCTTAGGCACATAATTGAGAGTGTTTGAACATTACCATTCCTTTGGGTTCGACCCTTGACTTGACTCTATACTAGTATTTAGGTTAGTTAAGTGTTTATAAATTTAGTTTGACCGAGGGAGGATTAGTTTTAGCGACCTTGTTCCACCCCTCGTAAGCCACCTTCATCCGAGGTGGCCCCAAATGAACCCGTCAACAAGGAAGGAGGGGATGAGCCGACTCAGGAGAACACGACCAGTCACGACATAGCTCCATATGTTGAGTTTTTGGGAACTAAGATTCCTGGTTTCCAAACTGGTGGAGAGCTGCCCTCCCCGCCCAAGGCGGCCGAGTAGCCCCAGCTGGCACACCCTCCCGAGGGCGTCCACGCTTTCTAAATCTCTCAAAAAGTACTTGTACCTCTTTGTCCTTTTCTCTTTTGATATTTTTATTTTCTTTTCTTCAGAACTATAAGTTGTTTTTATTTTGCAGAAACTTCTGAGGATTTGGACGTTCGTGCCCCTAATTCTTCCTTAAATGGGGCCAAACGCAAGACTGTCCGGGATTCTATTCAAAAGGTCGTCCCGTCCTAAACTCAGCACAAATACCGGGATATCCATGATAGGCACCTCAGTCCAATGATAAACAGCTGCGTTGAGGTAGACTTGTGGTTCTTCAACCAATCTACTTAGCCAAATTTTTGCAATTTATCTTTCTTTTACTAATTATTTTCTGTTCGTACGCAGCTTCTCCTTAGGCTCTTTGCCTTCTAATACTGGCGTCTGAGCAGAGGCGCAAGCTCGAGGCAGCCTAAAAGGATCTCCATAAGCTGCAGGACGTAAACACTTGCCTGCCGGCTGTAGAGACGGCTCACCACCAAACAATAACGAATACTCTATCCGAGAAAGTTACTTGGCTGAATGAGGACATCGTCAAGATGGGCGATGCTCTTAAGCTGGAGAAGCTGGAGAACAAGGCCCTTACTAAAGAGAGGGACAAGGTCGTCTCGGTTGCGGCCAGTATGCAGGAGGCAGCCGACACCTCGGACAAGCTAAGGGTTGAGCTAGAGACAAGCCAGGAAGCCTTGAACGCAGCTCTTCATGCTGCGGACGAGAGCAACCAGGAGGCCGAGCATTTGAGGATGGAGGTAGAAGAGCTAAAAAATCAGCTAAGTGCTCCAAGGCCTATTCCTCCAGCTGACGTCGTCCGCATCGAACAGACAACACTCACTCGCCTCAAAAATCGTTTTGAGGACGCCTTTGCCATGATGGTGGAACTAGACAAGCTTTCTTATTATTATGAGTGGTTCACCAAAAGGCTGGACTTCCTCATTATGAATGAAGAGTGTGAGGTTGTCAGTCAACCTTATTTTCCTTTTGTCGAGACTCCCAGCTACAACGAAAATGAAGCCGAGGGCGAGGATGAAGAGGTGGCCGAGGATGAGGTCGCCCTGATGATAACGCGGCCAATGCCGACAATGTGGCCAATGACGACAATGCTGATAATAGGGGTTATGATGCGGCCTAGTGAGGAGCCTCTTCTGTAGCTTATTTTAAGCTTTTGGTCTTCAATTTTTGTTTTCAATCTGCCTTCATTGTGAACAATTTTTATTGGCCGCCTGTTTTAAGCGGTCTTTGTAAGGATTTCACCGCCTTCTGAGTGGTTTTAATTTTTAATTCAATTTGCTTCCTTTTGAGCGGTTTTTTGGATTTTCGTACTAGGTAATTTTTATGCTTTTACATTATTTTTTTTTATATATGCTTATTGCTCATTCGTACAAGTACTGAGGGTATGCCCCTTTATTCGGCATGTGCCTAGTCTTAATTCAAGGTGCTTTGATTAACTTAGTAGATTTATACCTTGAAGGGTATGACTATATTTAGTTAATTAAATAATATATAATTTTTCCCCTAGGACTAGGTGAACGCCGAATCAATTTTAAAGTATACGGCCTTTGTAGGCTTTTGGTTGAGTCGTCCGTTGAAACTATCCCACGAACAGGCTCAAGAAATTCCAAGTGTGAACTCAGCTTATGAATTCCCATTTACTGGGCTCGTTTGCCTAGTGAATCCTTGCCCTGTACTAGGCTATTTATGCCTTAGGCAATTTTTATTTCCCTCTTGGTCTACAAGTCGTCCTGATAGGGTCGAATAGTTTGACTAGCCTTTGAGCTTGTTGGCCGAGTGGCTAATCAAGGTATACCCTTGCTATTTTCAATAGTCAGCATTTTATTTAAATGTGGCCGAGTGACTTGGCTAATGATGCCCTCTATTAACTTTTTAAGTAGCCGCCACATGAGAAGTGAACGAATGCCTACTGTTAGGATTTTCACTCCGCCAATTCAGTTTATCGCTCGACTCAGTGTGGCTGAGTCAATTCATTATGCTGGATTCTCATTGAGGTCCTACTCGGCCTACACTTCATTCCCTACGTTGGGAAGGTCCGAGTAGCTATGTTGAAGCAACATTGGTTTCTCATTTCAGGTGCCCATCAAGCTTATTTGTGGTGCCCGACAAGCATAGTTGTGAACATCTAAGTTTTCAATTTTATTCAGCATTTTTAGCTTGCTATATTATGAACATAACTATAGAAAATAAAATTAACAACAATGCTTGACTTTTCATTAATATTTGTCAAAATTTTACATTGTTGGTGGTCGTTCTACTTAATTACATCGTTCGCCCATGAAGGCTTAGTTAGACTAATTGGTCATAAAGACTAATGCAAAATTTGGCTGATAAGCTTTAAATTTAATATTTTTTCAAATTGTCCGTATTCCACTTTCGAGGAATAGGACGGATGTCTAAGGCTTCAAGACGATAAGTACCATCTCTCACCTCTTCTGTAATCCGGTAGGGCCACTCCCAATTTGGGGTGAACTTCCCATCTTCATTGGCTCGGCCCACCACTTCTATCTTCCTTAAAACCAGATCCCATCTTCAGTGGACGCTTAGACACTCAGCGATTGTATGCCTTTGTCATCCTTAGATGATAGATTTCGTGTCTGAATGGCGCATTGCCCCTAGCTTCCGGAAGGAAGTCTAAAGCAGTCTTCATGGCCTCCTAATTGACCGATTCATCATACAACATCACCCTGAGGGTAGGCTCGTACATCTCAATTACGAGAACTGCCTCAGCACCATCGAAAGAAAAGAATGGGGTCTCCCCTGTGGAGCTTTTTGTTGTTGTTCGTATGGACCATAACACATTAACCAACTCATTGGCCCATAGGCCGCCTGCTTTTTCAAGCTTACGCTTGATACCATTGGAGATCAACTTGTTATAGGCCTCTACTTGGCCGTTGCCTTGTGTTCGGTCGACTGAGGCAAAGCAATGAGCTATGCCATGGTCTCCCAACTATTCTTTGAGCTGGCGCGTTTGGAATTGGGGTCCATTATCGAACACCATTGATTGTGGCACCCTATAGCGAGTAATTACGTTTTTCCAAATAAAAGCTGACATGTCCGTCTACTTAATCCTTCAGACCACCTCAGCCTCGACTCACTTTGTGAAGTAGTCGACTGCTACCAACACATACCGCCTTTGCCCTGATGCTGGCGTGTACGTCCCAAGATGTCCATGCCATGTTTTTCAAAAGTAGGCATTGTCGTTCCTCTCGTCATTCTTCCAAGAGACGGTGCCCTCTTCAGGGGGCACCCATATGCTAAAATTACCGGATAGGGGGCGCATAAGTTTGACATTCTCCAAGTCCTTTTCCATGTTTTCTCTATCTTTGGCAGAGACGTGGATCTTTAAGGGGTCGTCTTTCTCACTCCATTTTTTCCTCTCCTTCACCTCACTATCCTCAAGCGGTGATAAAGGTTCATCACTGCTCTCAGAACTGGAGGCAGAGCTTTCTCTAGATGACTCCTCATCCTGCGAGCAGAGCATAGAGACGGCTTCCTTACCGTCTCTCTGATCGCATTCATCGACGAAGGAATCTGCATGGGTTGAAGTGGCACGTGAAGGAGACCTCTCAGCAGCCGTCGGGTTTTCCCTACCTGACGTCTCCCCCTCAAGGGCTTTCCCGCCTGAGCCCTCGCTCATATAATCAGGATCTATGGCCGTCTTCATTGTCCGAGCCATTGTGTCCTGCACAGACATAGAGACGGTCGGATTCCAAGCATAAGGGTGGTCCTAACACCCCGAGGCGGCACTCCCTATCCTAGACTCAGCCGTACCAGGAGACCGGCTGGACTCTAACCTAGGCTGTGCCGTGTGTGTTTGTGATGCATCCAATTATTTCAAGAAATATATACAAGCAAAAATAATGAAAAGAGCTGAGAGAGACTGAGACGCTAACTTTAGATTTGATACCTAAAGGTAAGATAGAACCGGCTGTGGTAGATGGGAACGAGCTTGATTGCTTGCGCTTGACACAGACGTAAAAGAAGACTCTCTATCTCTCTAAGTTTATCTCTCCTATTGTTTTTGTAAACGTACAAAATAATGAGGGTAAACGGCTATATATAGGGGGTAAATCCGGGGGCATCTCTGTAATTTCCGTAGAAGCTGAACAGTAAAAAACTGGCAGTAAAATCACCCCCCAATGGAAGAGTGACATGTGTCACAAATGCCACGTGGAATGCCACGTCACATCTGTGAGGGGCAAATATTTGGGGTAATTTTACCCTACCATGTGGTCCAACCAAAAAGTGACACGTGTCACGTGTAACCTTAGGGTTAGTCCAAAATGGACCGACCCTTATTTGACACGTGTCATTCTAAAGAAATGGGAAAAAGGCGGCCTTCATGGCCCAAATCCCGAGAAAGACGCAATGCGGCGCAGTTCACCAATGATTAGGGCTTGATGATCTAATCAGGGGCACAATTCCCAAGAATTGAAGGCACGTTTTACCATTTATTACACATTTACTCTTTGAAAGAGACATCTCGAGCATGGAATCCGAGCAGATACCCACCGAAATTTCTACACCTTTTTACTCCTATTCAAGTTACTAACCAGACTTTGTGACGTAACTCTCCTGAGGGACAAAAACACCCAAAATAGGAACATCGTTAGGCTGAAAATGGGGCCAATGCTGATGATGTGTCTGATGCTAATAATGGTACCGAGGAAGCAGCCCAGTGAGGAGCCTTCCTCTTCTACAACTTGACGAGTGAAACTAGGTTGTTATCTAATCTCCCCTTGGTCAAACTAAATTTATAAACACTTAACAAACCTAAATACGAGTATAGAGGCAAGTCATGGGTCGAACCCAAAGGAACGGTAATGTTCAAGCACTTTCAATTATGCGCCTAAGCTAGGTCGAAGACGAAGGTAAGAGAGAATACTAACAACTAACAAAACAAGTATCCAAGGAAATAAAACACTAGGAACGGGGATCAACAAGTAATCATGTCAATTGCAACAACATGGGAAGAGCATGCCAATCAAAGGTTGTGAGGACTAATGATAAGAGCAATCAATAGGAATCAAAGAGCTATCTCCTAATTGTTAAGCTAGGGTTCACTATGAATAACAAACTAAGAGAATCACAATCAAAACCAATTGATAATTGCAATTCCTAAATCAATTGTTCATGTCATTAGCAATTACAATGCAATCTAGCATAATTCTCAAGGCCAAATTGAATTACACACATGCAAACCTTCACTAATCACTTTAATCTCAACAATCAATCAACACAATCCCCAAATTAATCACAATTAATCAATCATACAAGTTTCACCCAATTCTTATCCAAACAACTATTCAAGAATCATCATCTATCAACTAACAACTATGGAAATCAAGAATCAACAAAATACCAAGAACAATTACAATAATCAAGCACCAAACATCAAAATTAAACCAAACAAACATGAAATTAAACAAAGAAATAAGGTGAGATAGAGTTTAGAAATGCTCATTGATAATAGAGAAGATCTTGAACACAATTGTCACACTTGCATCTTCAATCTCTCAATCACCATTGAAATTCCTCACTTTCTCTCTCTAAAACTACTCCTAATCTAGCCTAATCTAGAGAGAGAAGCTCTCAACCTAAGAGAGAGAAAACTATTCTAAAACTAAATAATTACATGAATTAAGAATAAAGGAAAACCAAAAACTATATAAATAAAAGGAGAAAAGAAGCTTAAAATCGTAAAAGACCCAGAAACCCGCGCCCGCGGAGAAATCGGCCGCGCCCGCGGAGGGGAAGGGACACCCCGATAGCCGTGCCCGCGCCAGCGGGGCCAAGGCCCGCGTCCTCGGGGAGCCCTCGGGACAACCGCGGGTGCTTACGACCCAAATACGGCAGTTTTGGAGCTGCAGCAACCCCGCGCCCGCGGGTACTGTAGCCCGCGCCCGCGGCAGTTTTCCAAGGCCAACTTCAGAAGGCTGTAACTTCCGATTTAAGAATCGTATGAAGGCGTACGACCTATTATTGGAAAGCTCTTCAAGTCTAGTTTCCAACCCAACTTGAATCACCTTAATTTGATCTGTAGAACTTGAGATATGACTAAAACAATGCACAAAGGTCCTATTTGATACTTTGCAATCCTTCGTTTTCCTTTGTTTCAAACTCAAATTCAATTCCGAAAAGTGCATATTGATCCTAGTGGGTGCTATTTTCAATTCCCATGCATATAGCCCGCGACGTACCTACAAAACAAGACAAAGAAACGGAGAAGCAAGAGAAATAGCCGAGAAATGAATAAAATGATAAGGAAGCCATTAAAAGCATGCATTTCTCTAAACTAACACAAAAACACGCAAATCGAGCATTATTCTCTAAAAATACGACATAAACGACTACAAAGGAGCATAGAAATATAAAGAAAACATAGCCTAAAGGTGCCATAATTGGCACGGATCAAATTCCCCCAAGCTAAACTTTTGCTCGTCCTCGAGCAAAACAAAATCCAACCCAAAGGAAAAATGATGACATTATTCAAGCAAAGAAAAAAAACGAGAAAACTAGAGAAGATGGGAATATACACTAACTCACTTTCGTAGGAACCACGGTCAATTTTAGCAACTAAAGACAAGCCATTTAAACCCCTAGATCGCCCTAGAGGACGAGTGATGCTCTCGTAAGGGTATCCTAAGAGTTTACCCATAACTCTCATAATAATACAAACAAGGCAAAGCATGAAAAAGAAAACAAAATACAAGAAAAGCAAACAAATGTTCATGAAAGGACTTTTGCAAATGTACAAGCACAATGAATGCAAATCTTTCTAAACAAGTAAGGGAGTGCACGCTATTTGAAACATAAAAATGTTAAGCATAGGAACTAGTTATCACACTCCACTTTCATCCCAAACGGTCTTACCGCGTTCCCCCTACTAATCTCATATATCCCCATAGTGAGCATCTCATAGATTCCGCGAAGGAACCGAAAAAGGATCAAATTTTTGGGCTACTCGACATCTTGACTTCGCATCCCCTTTCCTTAGGCAATGACCCATGATTCCCTCCCCCGAATAGTGACTCAACTTTCTAGGTCGAAAGGTCTTTCCCCAAGGTTTTAACATAAGGCATAAAGGGTGAAGGTAGGCTAAAATTTAAAATTTGTAGGTTTTCCTAAAAAGTGAAGCAAAAGGGTGATCAATCCTTAACAACACGATCAAGAAATCACCAAGCAAAAGCAACACCCCCAAGCTTATTTGAAGCTATACTCACAAGAAATATATACAAAAAGCGTAAACGCTTCTCCCCCAAGCTTAAATGAAGCATTGTCCTCAATGCTTAGAAAGAGAAAAGAATACATCAAAATATTTTTGAATTTTCACTTTTTTCATTTTTTTTTCTTTTTTTTTTTTACTTAAACTTGCAATGTCCTCGCCTTTTGCTAAATTCGGACGGCTTTTTCTATAATGCAATTTATTAGTCTATGCCTTTTATGATTAAGGACGGCTTTTACTCAAACACTTGCCATTATTCACAAAGAAAACTTAACACAATCTTGCACTCATAAAAACCAAACATCCAACTTCACCACCACAAACTCCATCAAATATGATCAATTTGCTTCACAAAAACAAGAAAAGAAAGAAAATGAAACAAAAGGCCAAAGATCTAAAGATGTGGCTTGAAAAGAAGGAAATAGGCTCAAATGGTTGCAAGAAGGAAAATCAAACCCAAAAACAAAAATGAATCAAACTAACCTAAAAATAAAAAAAAAAATACCACCCCGAAAAAGGTGCCTTTGTCCTCCCTAGATAGCTCGGTCTCGGGTTTAAGAATCATACATCAAGCTTTATAGATTAGGCTTGCAAAGTCAAGGACACCATGCCGCTCATGCAAGAATATGATGAAAGCTTGAACAAATATAAATCTCACATGGTTGTAGCAAAAACTCACTAAGGTTGTCAAACCGAAGATAGGGAGCAACTACCAAACATGCCACAAACAAGTAGAATCCGGCTTCATGATCCCCCTAGTTCTAGACAACTACCTTAGCATGCTTTATCCTAGAGTCAACCAAACGTAATCTCAAATCGTGCACACCACTACCATTTAGGAAGAAAAGCATTCAATTATACAAGTCCAAATGTTATTATGTCCAAAGCAAGAACAAAACAAAACACATTGCAAATTTGCCTTGATAGAAACAAATTTATTTTGGAGTTTTTCAAAATATAAGAACATGGAAAAGCATATACAAAGGTGCATAGCATACATGAATCAACATCCCACCAAACATGATAGAATACCCTCCCCCAAGCTTGAATGAGACATTACACTCAAACATAAACCAAAAAAAAAAAAAATCCATGGGAGGGGAAAACAAGGAGATCAATCCAACAAACCAACATATGTCCAACATGGCATCATCCACTAGAGAAAGAGCAAGGAAGGATATTACCGGATATTAGGTGGGTGTAAACACCCGCAAGTGACCCAATTTAACCTTTCAAAGCTAATTTCTCAAGAATTAAACCTTGTTTCCATATGCTAGCAAAAATAGGAGTCGAACTTCCTCGATTCTTGATCCAAATCGAAGCAACGAAGTATATCAACTCATGTACCTAGCAAAAGGCACACAAAAATTTCCATGAGAGAAAATCTATTCTAAAAACAAAAGAAAATCTATTCTAAAACACGGGTTACTTCCCGAGAAAGGCTTGCTTAAGGTCCAAGCTTGACCGCTCTAGTAAAATAATATTGCAACGATCGCAAGAGCTTGTCAAATGCATTACTACACATTTCATATGATATAAGGTAGGCAAATGACGAAAGAAAAACGTGCAACAAGATCATTGCACGCAAGTGAGAAGGGAGGTGCCAAAAGAAAGAAGAAGAAGGATCAAAAGGAAAAACAAGAAAATTAGAAGAAGAAGAAAAAGAAGGGGGAATAAAAGAATGGAAAGAAAAAGAAAAAGGCAAATCCTCCTCACTAAAATATTTTTGGGTGGCAACATCACCCTTTTCCTCAATAATAGACGAATGAGGGAAATTAAGATCATCATAGACAAGGGAGTCCCCAATAGGCTTATCAACAAAGGAAGGGAGAAAATAGGGAAATAGGGGATGTGGTCAAACCTTTGAGAAAAAGGGGTATGAGAAATAGGCAAAGGGTTCGCGACTCCCTCAACACAAGGTCTCACATCGCCAATGAGGGCATGAAAATCAATCATAGAGTCCTCAAATGAAATTCTCTCACAATCGACATCTCTCTCAAGCTCAAAAACTCCAAAGTAATCAACCTCATCCTTCTTTGCACCACAATAAACAACCTTTCCTTCCACAAACTCAAAACCTAAGTCCTCAAAACCGTGCATGAATGGATGCAAATATAATTCAAAATCATCTCTCTCCCATGAAGCATCATCAATGAACTCACTTAGAAGGCTATGGGTTTTCATTTGACTCTCAATAAACACATTGGACATAAACTCAAACAAGTCCAAACACTCATGGATAGAAGAGTCACATTCATACACTTGAGACTCATCATAATCAACCAAGGAAGAGGAGTTTAGATTCACAAAAACATCATATAATCATTATCACTCTCAACTCCCTTTCCTTCACTCCTATGCTCAACAATAGGATCCTCACACACTCTTGGTTGTTCAAAATGATGATCATCATCATCCTCAACACACACATCAAATTGAGATTTTTCACAAACAAGCATCAAGGATGACAATTGGCTTTCTAACTCATCTTTTCTTCTCTTTCCCTCCTCAAGACGCTCCTCATTCTTTTTCATTATCTCTAATTGACCTCTCATATATTGAAGGATCATCTCCTTACTAGTCCCAAGATCATCATCAAGCTCAATGTGCCTAATTTGAGACTCAAATATATCAACAAGAGATTCAAAAGATGTAGAAGGTTGAGGCTCAACAAGGGAAGAAGAAGTACAACCAATATTGGAAGAATCAACATTAAGATCATGAGCATATACATCACATTGGGGAGTGGGGGCACAATTTATAACATGAGATTCATCATTAAGGGAATGAAGCACATCACAAGAAGGCATGGTAAATAATGAAGAATATTAAAACACACCATTAGCATCAACTTGAGCTTGCACTTCATTATCTTGAACAAAAGGAGAAATAAAGTTGAAATCATGTGTTCTAGGTTCACTTAAGGGCTCATGTGACAAATCATGGGAATTCATGCTAATATTAGAAGAATCAAGACATTGCATATCAATATTAGACTCATGATTACCCCTATCATAAACATCCCTAGCAAACCAAACATAAAAATCCCAATCATCATCAATTGACAATGCTCTAAATTCACCATTATGCATACATTCAACTTCACCCCTAGTTTGCTCATTCAAACCAAAATAACAAATCTCACAAGCCTCCCAAATATTACAACAATTATAGACCAAAAATCCCTCAAGTCTAATGAAATATTCACAAAAAGGCTCATTGCTATATTGAGGAAATGATAGACATGCCATTTTTATTCACAAAACAAACAAAAATCAAATAAAAGTAAAAATATACACAAAGACCTAAACTCAAGCAATCAAAAACACTCAAACAAAGACATCGATCCCCGGCAACGGCGCCATTTTGACGAGTGGAAAACTAGGTCGTTATCTAATCTCCCCTCGGTCAAACTAAATTTATAAACACTTAACAAACCTAAATATGAGTATAGAGGCAAGTCAAGGGTCGAACCCAAAAAAACGGTAATGTTCAAGCACTTTCAATTATGCGCCTAAGCTAGGTCGAAGACGAAGGTAAGAGAGAATACTAACAACTAACAAAACAAGTAACCAAGGAAATAAAACACTAGGAACGGGGATCAATAAGTAATCATGTCAATTGTAACAACATGGGAAGAGCATGCCAATCAAAGGTTGTGAGGAATAATGATAAGAGCAATCAATAGGAATCAAAGAGCTATCTCCTGATTGTTAAGCTAGGGTTCACTATGAATAACAAACTAAGAGAATCACAATCAAAACCAATTGATAATTGCAATTCCTAAATCAATTGTTCATGTCATTAGCAATTACAATGCAATCTAGCATAATTCTCAAGGCCAAATTGAATTACACACATGCAAACCTTCACTAATCACTTTAATCTCAACAATCAATCAACACAATCCCCAAATTAATCACAATTAATCAATCATACAAGTTTCACCCAATTCTTAGCCAAACAACTATTCAAGAATCATCATCTATCAACTAACAACTATGGAAATCAAGAATCAACAAAATACCAAGAACAATTACAATAATCAAGCACCAAACATCAAAATTAAACCAAACAAACATGAAATTAAACAAAGAAATAAGGTGAGATAGAGTTTAGAAATGCTCATTAATAATAGAGAAGATCTTGAACACAATTGTCACACTTGCATCTTCAATCTCTCAATCACCATTGAAATTTCTCACTTTCTCTCTCTAAAACTACTCCTAATCTAGCCTAATCTAGAGAGAGAAGCTCTCAACCTAAGAGAGAGAAAACTATTTTAAAACTAAAGAATTACATGAATAAAGAATAAAGGAAAACCAAAAACTATATAAACAAAAGGAGAAAAGAAGCTTAAAATCGTAAAAGACCCAGAAACCCGCGCCCGCGGAGGGGAACGGACACCCCGATAGCCGCGCCCTCAGGGAGCCCTCGGGACAACCGCGGGTTCTTATTGCCCAAATACGGCAGTTTTGGAGCTGCAGCAACCCCGCGCCCGCGGCAGTTTTCCAGGGCCAACTTTAGAAGGCTGTAACTTCCGATCTATGAATCGTGTGAAGGCGTGCGACCTATCATTGGAAAGCTATTCAAGTCTAGTTTCCAACCCAACTTGATTCACCTTAATCCGATCTGTAAGAACTTGAGATATGACTAAAACAATGCACAAAGGTCCTATTTGATACTTTGCAATCCTTTGTTTTCCTTTGTTTCAAACTCAAATTCAATTCCGAAAAGTGCATATTGATCCTAGTGGGTGCTATTTTCAATTCCCATGCATATAGCCCGCGACATACCTACAAAACAAGACAAAGAAACGGAGAAGCAAGAGAAATAGCCGAGAAATGAATAAAATGATAAGGAAGCCATTAAAAGCATGCATTTCTCTAAACTAACACAAAAACACGCAAATCGAGCATTATTCTCTAAAAATACGACATAAACGACTACAAAGGAGCATAGAAATATAAAGAAAACATAGCCTAAATGTGCCATAAATGGCACGGATCACAACTTTTAGCTTGTCTTTCCCTTTTCTGTTTCTGTTAAACAATTTTAATTTTATTGCTACCTGTTTTAAGTGGCTATGCAAAGATATTTTGCCGCCATCTGAGCGGTTTTTAATTTATGCTAGTTTTGCCGCCTTTTGAGCGGTTTTATACATTTTAGAAATTTTGCCCAATTTATTTATGCTTTTTATTGCTTTTCGTACAAGCACTGGGGGTATGCCCGTTTATTCGGCGTTTGCCTAATCCATATTCCGAGTGGTTTGATTAACTTAGTATATTTTATACCTTGAAGGGTATAACTACTAATAAGTTATTTAAATCATATGTAATAATTTCTCTAAGACTAGGTGAATGTCAAATCAATCATTATGTATACCGCCTTTTTATTAGCTTTGTTTGAGTCATCTGTTGAAGCTATCGTTTGGACGGACTCAAGAAATTCCAATTATTATCTCAACTTGTAATTTTTCATTTACATGGCTCGTTCTCCTAGGGAAGCCTTCATCTTAAATAGGTAAAACCACCTTAGGCAGATTTTTAACCTCCTGCTTGTCTTTCGTTCAGCCTGGTGGGAAAATTTCAAAACCCTAGAACATGTTCAAGATCAAACTACACCACAACCATCCCCTTAATAGGGAAATTACTCACTAATCATGATAATAAAAAGATTAATTAACAAATAACTAAGAATCAACATGATTAACAAGAAATATTAACAACTAAAACAAAAATAATCAAAAGAAAGCAAATAAAATAAAGGGGAGAGAGTTAGAGATTCTCATTTATTACAGATGAAAGTCTACAAACAAGATGATCAATCTTCATCTTGAAAATCCAAGCTCAACAATGGTGAAACCTACACTTTCTTTCTCTAAACTACTCTAATTCTAAGCTAAACCTAGAGAGAGAATCTCTCCTAAAACTAATTAAGAAAATAGAATATATAAATCAATTTTTCCTCTTACCCTAAAAATGGGTATTTATACATATCTAGGAAAATAGACTAGTAAAAAAATGGGAAATAAAATAAGTAAACTAAAAAAAAAAGGAGAATAAAATAAATAAAAGAAAACAAAATAAAGAAAAATAAAAATAATACAACCCAAAAGTCCCACCTAAAAAATTCAGACCTGCTATTCTCTTCTTTTCGAATTGGCTGCTCTAAAAATAGGGGAATAATCCCCTACTTCCCATTTCACCAAATTCCATCATCAATCGTCACCGAAGAACCACCACCGCTAATCCACATCGTTCGCAATCAAGCATCAGTCAAGGCCGTTCGATTTTCATTAAAATCACATGTTAAGCTCGTGATTGAACCCACATTTGCGCGCCCGCGAAGACGTCGTTCATTGGTCGTGCATAACTTACTGCCTACAATCTGAATTTGGACTCCATTTGTGCGCCTTCCGACGGGGTTGCGTGCCCGCGAACATCCCTAATGAAATTGGGGCTGAATTAAGGTTCAATTGTTGTTGCTTGAAGAGGGAATTGTTGAAAAGTGGTGTCCTAAATTCGCTGCTTTGCGTGGGCGAAAATGGTGGCTGGAGATTGAGGGTGAGATATTGTGAAGGTGGTGTGTTTGGGTAGCTGAAGTAGAGATGTGGGCTTCTTTGGTTTTTGGTTGTGTTGCGAGTAAGGCAGCGGCTGAAGGAAGCATCAGCATTGTGTGGTGGCGAATTGTGGTTTTCTGCAATGAAAAGCGTTGGTGCGGTTTGGATTGGTTGTTTGTGTGAGCAGGTTTGCTGGTGGTTCTATAGCTCGGTGGTCAGGTGGTGATTGGAGGTATGTAGCTGCGATGGTGTAGGGCTGTAGGGCGAAGCTTGGTTGGTGCTGTTCGAATTGGAGTAGGGGAGTAAGGGATTGAGTGGCTATAGTTTGGTGGTGATTGATGGGAGGTGGAGATGCGGTTGGAGGCTGATTGTTGCGGTGGTGATTGGTGGTTGGAATTGCAAGTCAGGTGTGAATTGGTGGACTGATTTGGTTGTGGTGGCAGGGAGTAAGGGTGTTTGGTGTGAGTAGGGCAGCAGGGAAGTTGGTTAAGGTGTTTGGTGATTGACAATTGACACGAACCCGAAAACCGAACTCACTTAACTTGAAACCCGAACACCTACACACAAAACCGAGGAGAGGAATTGAGACACATAAAATAAAATGGAAATAAATAAAATAAAATAGAAAAAAAAAGAAATAACACGAAACTAATAAAAATTAAATAACACTATACAAGTAAATAAAATCAAATAAAATAAGAAATAAACCATAAACTAAATAAAACTATGAAAGTGACAAGGAAAAGAACGAAAAAAAAATCCAAAGCAAATAAAATACGAAAATAAACTAGAAACTAATTAAATAAAGAAATTACACTGACACATACTAAAACTAAGAAGTAAATTAGAAACTTTATTAAATAGAAAACAAGAGCATAAAAGGGAAAATAAGATAAAAAGAACACGAAAAAAAACCTAAACACTATCACTAAGAGTGACATAAAAGTCACTCATCACTTCTTCACAAGCACAAACTTTTCCCTCCCAATTTAAGGGGAGAGGTACATCTTCTTACTCTAACCCTCTTTTCGCTTCTGGTTACATGATTAGAGAATGTTTTGTTTGCGATTTATGTGGAAAGAATGATCATGATGCTTCTAATTGCCCCAATGTTCCTTGTCATTGATGTTATGAATATGATGGAAATGAGAATGAGAATGTTAATTGTGTTGATAATAATGATTTTTGACCTAGATTTAATGTTGAAAAGAATGTTAGGATTAGGAATTATCACAACCATGGGATCTATGATAGTTATAACAAAAATAGTGGTTATAGGAACCAAGTAACCCAAGGTTTCGTGGTAATCATAACAATTATCGTTATAATGATCAAAGTCACAGCCAAGGATATGGGGATCATAACCTAGGTTATGGTAACCATAATCGAAATTTTGGCCAAAATCATGGTAGGGGTATTTGGAGTAATCAAAGAAGGGGAAATTTTCAAAACGATGTTCAAAGAGGTTCCCCACCCGAATTACTCCAAAGATCCAATGGCAAGATGATAATTCCTATGATCAACAATTTCAATCTATTTCATGGAAGATCAAGCAAAAAAGTTGAACGATCACATATCATCTAATGACAAATTTGTCAAGGACATGTTGACTAATGGTAAGATGTTGGAGACCCAAATTTTTCGATTTATCAATGTTTTGATGGAGTGTATTACCCCTTCTTCTTTACCCTCGCAAGAAATTAATCTTAAGGAACTGGTTTGTTCTATCACCACTAGGAGTGGTAAGGTCCTTGAAGAAAGTGTTTCTAGGAAGAGTAAGGAGGGTGAAAAGGAGAGTTACTAGAGTGAGGGGAATAAGCATAAAGAGTCTAGCAAAATGAATGAGAGCTCTAATGAGGAGACTAAGGAGAAAAAGAGGAAGCAAGATGAGGTTTACAAACCTGAACTTCCTTACCCTCAAAAGTTCAATAGGCACAAATAGGATGAACAATTTGGAAAATTCTTCGAGATGCTAAGGAAAATTCATCTTTCTATTCCTTTCACCGAAGTTTTGGAACAAATGCCAAACTATCCTAAGTTTCTTAAGGAAATTTTTAGCGACAAGAGAGATTGCAATATGGTGGAACTGGGGAATTTGAGGTAATGTTGTAGTGCCCTTATCCATAATGACTTACCCCAAAATTTTAAGGACCCGGGGAATTTCTCCACCCCTTGCAATATTAAAGGGAAATTGTTCCAAAATGCCCTTGTGATCTTGGTGCTAGTGTTAGCATCATGCCTTATTCCGTCTTCAAGAAACTTAAGATAGGTGAGCTCCTTCAATTCCAACCAACATGACCCTTCAATTGGCTGACCGTTTTATTAAGTTTCTTAAAGGTAAAGTTGAGGATGTCCCCCTCAAGATAGGAGAATTCACTACACCCGTTAATTTCATTGTGCTAGAGATTGTGGAAGATGACCATATTCCTATCATTTTAGGGAGACCTTTCTTAGCTACCTTAAGAGCTTTGATAGATATTAGAGGGAGGTCGTATTACTTTAAGAGTTGGTAACAATGAGGAAATTTTTAAGCTAAACCGATGCATGAGTCCTTGTCCCTTATAAAAGGAATCATGAGTGCTAATTCCCTTTACTCATTTGGTAATGTGTGTATGATTGATTCTTCAACTAACGATGTTCTTGAGAATTGTGGTGATGTGCTTGTAATTTTTTATTGCATGAAAGTTAGTGAAGAGATAAAGGAGCTTTCAAAGCCTATGGACGAAGAGGTAATTGGCATTCCGCATTGGTTTAAGCTTCACCCTCAAGAGGAGGAGGTTGATTCCAAGGATGTGGATGGTGTGAAACCGTCTACAAGAAGGAACAAGGCCAAGAAGATGGCAACAGCTTCTAAGAGGAAGAGAATGAGATTGAAGTTGAATCACGAGAAGGTTGTTTTTGAAGTTCGAGCAAATGAAGTCTCATCAAGCAACAATGAGAAGTTGCTAAAAATTGAAGAAGAATATGTACCTTCCGCCACTTTGAATAAGGTGGTGTTCTTTGACCCACCATTATTTGGAGGATGGGTCGACCTAAGGACCATAAGCAAGCGCTTCCTAGGAGGAAACCCTAATTCTTTTGATTTATATTTTACTTGATTTTCTTTCTTTTGCTTCTTTCTTTTCTTTCTCCGGTTTTCTATTTGGATTGATAGGTTAATTTCGTGAGAATCGGATTACTTCAAGTGAGCATGAGCAATGAATAGGCGTTTCGCGGTTTTAGATGTGATTATATTCAATTTTATCGAATATTGAGGTAAAGGGGTAGGAAATTTTAGTAAGGTAAGATAGGGAAGATTATGCTAAAAATTTGAAGAAAGTTTGAACTTGTGGGTTAATTGTGGTGCTATCATTATTTTGGGATGTTGAACCCACCGTTAATATCTTTTAAAACTACCATATTTGGTGGGTTAAGTGATCGGGATTAAATAGGTCGTTAAACTATTAACCCTAATCAAATTAATTATTTATATTGCCTAAACTTACACTAAACTAGTTAGTGGCAAGTAAAGGGTCGAACCACTAAGGAAGCTCACTCGTCCAACATCAATATCACTAATGCAAGAGTCAAGAGGGGAAATGTTTTTGTTGATATATTGGATAAAAAGCACTAAAACTACGAATAAGCAAAGATAAAGATGAGTAAAATCAAGAAAGAACAACGCTAGGGATACGGGGGTGTCAAACATGACTAGAAAGAGGGAAATAATGATAGTTATTAAGAAGAACATGCCAAAGAACACAAGATCCTACCTAAACAATTCATTCTCATGCAATAGTCTAGGCAAATCAATGAAAGAAGTCCAAGCTAATTAGGATCATTCTCATGCATCCTATTAGACACAAGCAAATCAAGAGAATAAAGAAACACAATTCATAAAACTTAATTTTAACAACTCATTCTCATGCAATCATTAAAATAGAGGTGATCTTAATCTAGTTCAAATCACTTTCATGCATTTAAACTAGAGGGAAATCAAATAAAGTGTAACAATAATCTCAAGCCATCAAAAATCATATCTTTCATCAATTTAAGGCATGTATTCAATCCAATTATCATCATTCATCCAACATTCAACACATATTTTCCACCCCCTTCCCCTAGCTAAGAAATTAGCCTAGAGAAGAGAGATTAAACATAATAGCAAAACCAAAAATAAATTCAAGAAACACAAAATAAAACATGATTAAGAACAATGAAAACAATAATAAATAGATAAACTAAAAGGATAACAAAAACAAGCAACAATAAAGCAAATAAATAAAGCTAAAGTAAAGGATTAGAGATTACTAGAGAGAGGATTAATGAAAGATGAAAACTTGAAGGAATTGCTTGATTGGAAATTAAACTTGACCAAAATTGATTACTTGGAAGAAAATTGAGCAATAATCTCCTTTATCTCTCTAAAAACTATCTAATCTAACCCTAAGAGAGAGAAGCTCTCCTAAACTAACTAAGAAAATAGCATAATAGATCCCCTCTCTAATTACCCCAAAAATGGGTATTTATACAAAGCTCATAAAACTAAGAAAAATAAAAGAAATAAAAGAAAGAGAAAAAAAAGGAAAAACAAAAGAAAAATAAAAGAGAAAGGAAATAAGAAAAGGAAAAGGAAAATATAAAAAGAATTAAAAAAAAAAAAATAAGAGAAAAAAAAATGAAAATGGGAAAAAGAACCAAAAACCCACTAATTTCCCCCTAAAAACCCACGAAACAATCAGACCCCCCCCCCCCAAACCCCTTTCACTTTCGGATTCCCTTGCTCCAATTCAAGCAGCCATTCAAGCATCATCCCAAACAACCATCATCACCGTTCATCAGCATCATCGTCATCTAGCATCCAAAATCGTGGTCGTCCAATTCTCATTAAAAATCACGTAAAAAGCTCGTGATTGACCCACGATTGTGCGCCCGCACAGAAGACGCACACAGGTCGCGCAAAGCTTCTGCCTCGAATCTGATTTAGCACTCCATTTTGTGCGCTTTCTGACAGGGTTGTGCGTCCGCGTTTGAATGAGGTAAGTAATTTGGTGGTGATTTGGGTGGTTGTTGGTTGTTACTTGTGGCGGGTTGCTGCTGGTGTAGCTTGTGGTGATGCGGGCTGCGACTTGAATTGGTAGCCTGTGGTTGTTGCGTGGCTGATTGGAGTTTCTGGTGAGAGGGGTGGAGATGCGTGGGAGTTTGTTTTGTGGGTGTGATTGTGGTGGTGCGATGTGGGGTTGCGTGGTGGAATTGATTGTGAGCTGAGGGAGCAGGGGAGGTGCGAATTGTTGCTATTGCAGTTGTTGTTGTTGTTGGTGTTGGGTTTATTGCGGGGTGAAGGTTGGTGCTGGTAGGTGGCTGGTGTTGTGTTTGTTGTTGTTGTTGGTGTTGGTGGGTGGAGGGTGGAGGTTGGAGTTGTTGGTGTTGCGTGGTGGTGTGTTGCTGGTGGGAGCAGGGGAAGTGCAGGGGAGGTTGTGTGTTGTTGCTGTTGTGTTGTGGTGTAGGGTAAGGTGAGGTGTGTGGTGAAGGATAAGAGGAGGGCAGCAGCTAGGGGGTGACGTTTTGTGCCTTGACCCTTGACCTCCAAACACAAATAATGACTTTGAAAACCGGAACACCTACAACCAAAAACACGAGGGTATTACCACGAGATAAAATAAAATAAATTAAAGAAAAATAAAGTAGAATAAAATAAGATAAATAAAGTAAAATAAAATAAAATGCTAAAACTAAAGAAATAATAAAATTAAATGAAATAAAATAAAATAAAATAAAATAAAATATGAAACTAAAATAAATAAGAAAACGAGATAAAAAGAGAAATTATTAAAAATAAAAACTAACGACTTAAACTACAAACATTAAAAGAAAGAAAAATAAAATAAAACACGAAAATAAACTAAAAACTATAGAAAATTACAAAAATACTCAAAATAAAGATAAAAGACGAGAATAATAAAATAATAGAAATAAATGATATAAAAGGTGAAATTATTGGAAAATAAGCCGGAATACGACTCAATAAACACCCTAAAAGTGACATAAAAGTCACTTATCAAACTCCCCCAAGCTTACCTTTTGCTCGTCCTCGAGCAAATTAACATGAAACATGGGAGAAGGAGAATGATTTATTCAAGCCAAGCTAGAACACTAAAGGAGACAAGAATGTACACTAACTCACTTTGCGGTCACTTTTAGCAACTAATGACAAACCCTTTAAACCCCTAGATTGCCCTAGAGGACGAGTGAGATCTCGTGAGGGTGTCCTAAGAGTTTAACCCACAACTCTAGACAAAACCAAGGGAAAACAAAAAGAAAAAGAAAAGCAAAAACAAAAAGCAAGCACAACCACGACCAACATGACATGACAAGGCTTAAGAAAACCAAACAAGCTTTTAGATAGAAAATGCTCCATTTGGACTCAAAACATAGAGACATGCACCAAAGAATGCTCACCTTTCTTAATTAAATAAGGGAATACACGTTCCGAGATGCTCATGGTTGAAAGGGACAAACCTAAGCTAAGCATAGAGAACTAATGATTTCACTCTCCGCCCTAGCCCCATCCAAGACGGTCCACGTTCTCTCCACTAGCTTCAAATCATCCCTTAGTTAGCTCCTCATGATTCCTCGAGGGAACCGGAAAAAGAAATTTTTATGTGGAATCATAAGGTCATCCTGACATCTCAACTATGCATACTCTCTCCATAGGGTTGAAATCTATCTCCCTCCACCGGTCGTTGACCTCACCCCTCTAAAGTCAAAGGGTCTTTACTAGGGTTGTAACGTAAGGCTAAGGGTCAAGGCGGGGCAAAAATTTGAAAATTTTGGTGATATTTCCTAAATGAAGCAAAAGGGTGATCAAACCTCAAAAACAAACTCAAGAAATCACCAAACATCAAACAAAAATACCAATAATGCCATCTCCACCAAGCTTATTCGACACTGACACTCAATAAAAACAAAAATGAATTAACGCTCCCCCCCAAGCTTGAACAAAGCATTGTCCTCAATGCTTAAACTAGGGAAGAAAACGAAACCAAACTAATTTTAATTTTTTTTTTTTATATATATTTTATTTGTTGTCCTTGCCTTTTTTTAACTTTAGACGGCTTTTTCTTAGCATTTGCTTTATTTCACACAATATATACAATTTACTTTTCTTGCTTGGTACAAAAAGCATAATACTTTCTCATTTTATTACAACACAAAACAAACTCTTAAACCGAAATGCTTCACAAACTAAGGGTTAGGGAAACGAAAGGTCATAAGGCTTGTAATGTGGCTCATAATCAAGAAAGGGAATAGGCTCAAAGGGTTGGCAAGAGGAGCAAATGCGAAATAAAAACAAAATAAGTAACAAAACAAAAAGAAGATAAAGAAAAATGAGAAAAGTGGCGCCCTTTTCCTCCCCTTGAGATGCTTGGTCACGATCTTGGGAGCTAGAGGACAACACAAGGATTAAGTTATGCATAGTTAAGGATCCTAAATGCCGTTCACAAGAATGATGAAGGCTACAACAAATGACGCTCACACGGGATAAGAAATAAGCAAATACCAACCAAGGGAATCCTATTCACCATAGAGAGCAACACCATCTTACCACTTTCCCGTGAACTAGGGGTTCAAACGTCCTCAAAAGTTCTAAACCGGGCTACCTTAGTTTACAATGTGTCTAATTCAACCCTAAGCACTCTCAAACCGTGTAAACCCTCATCAACTAGGAAGATAAGCATTCAAAGACACATTATCATGAAAGGCACACAAATCCAAATAAATGAGCAATTCTAAATCAAAATCATTGCAACTTGTCATAGTCATGTTTGTCACACAAAAGGGAAAAAAAACAACACAAAAGCAAGAGGAAGAAGTAAAAAAGGTTCACAAATGAGGCAAGTAATTCAAGTAAATCCTAATCGTCATACAAATGACCGTTGATAACAACATCAACGATCCCAGGTTTCTTAGAACCAATGCAAACAACCTCGAACCATTCAACTTCTTCCTAAACTAACCTTAAACTAAGCACTTAAAGAAAAATTAAGAGAGTGAAAACAAGAAAGGTCTCATCGAGAGGTTGGCTTAAAAGAATAAAGGAGCATAAAATCGAGTTCACCAAATGTCACTCCGCTCTAAGCTTCCAAAATGCAACCTACAAGGCAAGACAAGACATAAAAGAAAACATTAAAAGAAAACAAAGAAAGAAAACAAAAAAGAAAAAGAAAGGAGGGGGAGAAAAAGGGGTAGAAATCCTCCGGGTTGCCTCCCGGGAAGCGCTTGTTTATGGTCTCTAGCTTGACCCTTCACCTCCTTCAAGGTGGAATAAAGAACATCACCCTCATCAACTTGAGGATTGAATCATAGATGCACCCAAGCTTTAGAACTAGCATTCCTTGAGGTCTCAAATCACCACAAGGGAAAGGAGGGAATGAATCAAGAGCCAATGGTGGCTCATCTTTTCTTTTTCTCTTCTTCTTGTCGTTTCTTCTAAAAGGGCGATGAAGCTTGGAATCCTCAATATTAGGAAGGGAAACCTCACCTTCCTCAAGAGAGCCTTCAAACCAAGCAGGAACTTCAAGAAAGTCATCATACCTCATTGTCACCTTACCATCACATGGAGGTAAGCTCTCATTATCCATCACACCATCGACCACATCAACTCTACATACGCTCACCGCCATAGGGCTCTTCAAAACAACATTCTCAACTAGCCTACAAGGGAAAGGAACCGGGCCTTCAAACTTGTTTGGTTCACTAAAATCTAATGGCTCCTCATTTTGTTCTTGAACCTTCTTCTCAACCACATCCTCCACAACCTTGTCTTCCTTACTTTCATCCTCCTTGCAAGTTTCGAGATGATAAGCATATGAAGGGTTAGTAGATGATTGTAAGGGGAGTTTTGCGGTTAAATGGAGAGAAGAAATGTTGGCTAGTTGGGAGTCAACAACTTCATTGTGAGATTTGATCTCTTGTAATTGTTGAGTGAGAATTTGACGTTGTTGAAGAATTTGGGTTTGTGTGTGGTCGGGTGGGGATTGTTCTTCATACGCTTGAGGATTTTGGTCATGATGTTGACCTTGAAAGTTCCCCATTTGGATGGAAGGGTAAGAAAAATTTTCGGTTAGAGGATTGAAAAGAGGTTCATCTTGGAGGTAGGAGTTTTCTTGTTATGGAGGTTGTTGAAGTTGTTGAGAATGAGCTTGGGTTACAAACTCTCCTTCCCTCAAAGTCAAAGCCTCACCTTGCTTGGGATTGAACTCTCTACAATACGATGCATCATGATCCGTCCCACCACAACAAGCACATGAGAAATCAATGATTTGTGACAGTTTTGAACCCAAACCAACACTTGAGTTCAACTTGAAAAGACCTTCATTCAAGAGTTCAACTATGTGCTTAAGTTGACCGACTTTCTCCAACTCATAAAGATCACCTTGCTTTCCTTGGGACCTTCTTTGACCTCCCCAAGAATAGCTAGTAGCCACCTTTTCAATTATAGCTTCAACTTGGCTTTGAGGGATCTTAATCAATAGGCCACCGGTACCCGCATCTAGATTGGTTCTTGAAACTGGCTCTAAGCCATCATAAAAGAATCTCATGAGCAAATTATGGTTGAATCCATGGTTAGGACATGCTCTAATCATATCCTTAAAATAGAGGTGATCTTAATCTAGTTCAAATCACTTTCATGCATTTAAACTAGAGGGAAATCAAATAAAGTGTAACAATAATCTCAAGCCATAAAAAATCATATCTTTCATCAATTTAAGGCATGTATTCAATCCAATTATCATCATTGACAAAGCCAACAAGCGTACTTGGCAAAGCTTCCAAAAGAGAACCTATAAGCCCTCACGATATTACCATTAATTTAGCATGATAAAGTTGGGGATCAATGATGATTTATGGGTTCTATATAATAATCTTGGCTTTAGAACACATGCTATTAAGAGCTACCGAGCCTACTTTGAGCCTACTTGGGAGTTCTTGGCTTCTTTGAGTGTGACTCCTAATTGTGATAAAGAATATGAGCTCACCTTCTGTAGACACCTAAAAATGTCTCCCCAAAACCAAACCCGATGATGAACAACCTTTCACCGCCACTATTGGTCGGGTTTAGTATTTAATCCCGAGAGTGCTTAAAAAATTGTATTTGATTAAATTCATATTTTTGAATAGTCCATGGATCAGTCTTGATGTTTGGTAAAAGCATAAGTTTAATTTCAGCCTAAACTTATTAATTAATTTTAGGCCAAACCTTTTATTGTTTTATTATTTATTTTTGGCCCAAACCTTTTATTTATTTTTATTTAATTATTTTCTCATTTTAGCCCAAATAATAAAAAGTCAGAAAAGGCCCTAAATTATTAATCGGCACTTAAAATGCCGAATGAAATTAGGGTTAAAAATGTATTTAGACGGAAAAATAGGCTGGAATTTCCCGCGCCACGGCAAGTACCCACCGTGTCACAGGAATCCTTCCCGTCTGACGGTGGGATTTCCTGTGATACGGAAAGTTTTCCGTGACACGGGGCATTCCGTATCTTTTCCGCGTAAACCCTTAACGGCATTTTTTATCCCGTTTTTTCAAAATTTCCCGCGTCACACCAAAAATGTACCGTGACACGAGAAAGTGTGTCGTTTGACGGTGGGGCTTCCCGTGTCACGGGATAATTTTTTAGGGTTTTTATCATTTTAGGGTTCCGTGTGCTCCCTCAGCACATTTTCCCTATAAATACCCCCACATTTCTGATGTACGGGGCACCGAGTAATTTTTCTAATTTATTTTTCTCTCTTCTATGCTTTAGCCTAAACACTAGCCTACCCTTTTCACTTCTAAATTCCTTCTTCAAGTACTCAAAGGAGTCCATACTTTACTTGTGGTTCTGTCCTTAAGCCAAGGCGTGAAAGGTAGAACTGTTTGAGGGTTTGGCCCCAAAATCAACTCTACTTTATTTAACTTAATTTAATTATTGTTTTATTATTTCCTTGAAGTTACTAACTCGTTTATTATTTTGTAGTTGCAAACAAACAGAATCAACGTAAGAGTAATGCTCCTTTTATTTTTATTATTTCTCTAACGATTTTATGTTGTTGGAATTGTGATTAAATTGGTTTTAATATTTATGTTGTTCTATTATATTTTTTATCATCACCATATTGCATGTTAAAGGGAATATGTAATTGAAAATCACGCCTAATAAGATAATTTGGACAACCGGTTTAGGTTCCTTTTAATGTTGTTAATTAATACAAGTGATCACCAATATTTTAGAATTATGTGTGCATTAATATTCAACCAATTTAGTTAAATAATAGTTTGGAGCGAATTGAATTATTGTTTGTATGCCTTTGAGATCACAGGAATGCTTTTCAATATAAGAATAGAGTAGAGGCCAATACGGGCGAATGTGACTCCATGACTCACTTCGTACCATCATTCCCGATCCTCGTTTCGTGGTTCCGAAACATATGGAGTTAGTAATCTCATGGATTATGAATGGGGTGTAACCTTCACGGGTCAATTGTTGTTGCCTATCGTTGTCCCTTTTCGTGGTTGCCTTATAATGATCCGTGAATGGTTTACAAGTTCCTTAAAAACTTTTTGGCGGCTCCCTACTTTATTTGTCCCTAATCGTTGTCCCTAATCGTAATGTCAATTCCTACTTTCTATGAGTGCCAAGCATATTCATAACATGCTTTTAACGTATGCGCACTTCAAACGACGCCTACGATTTGGCGACTCCACTGCGGAGGATTCTTAATTATTTATCGATTTGAGTGATCGATATTTAATTAAGATAAGTGGATGAGACTTGAAATATTCTTGAAAAAATATTCCTGTGATTAATTTGGCATTTGTGCATCTGCATAGACGTTTTAACGTCGCATTCAGGTCTATCCCGTAGGAAAAATTGGATAACTTGATTGCGCGCGAAGGAAAACAGGGCACCAGTCAGATATTCTAGCTGTCGTGCCACGGCAAAGTCTGGCGTGTCACGGTACAGTGCACCGTCTGACGGTGCACAGTACCGTGACATGGGAATTTTTGCCGTGTCACGACAGTCCTAAAATCAGTCCGGTGGCTTATTTTCTTTCCACATAGTCGACTTCCTTCGATTTTTCTGAAAAAACATATGTGTTCTACATGCGTCTTAGCCTCGGGGGGTTTAAGCTCTATCGACCCAAAAACGCTCATGGCAATAATGGTTCATCCGAGTTATTAAATCCACCCAAACCATGGAGTCGAGTTCGATTTCATCACGAACTCGTGGAGCCGCCCGTTGGCATACAACCTCAAGGGAGGCTGCCTTGCTAACGCGTCCAAACTCTTAACCATGGTACCCTTTTGACACCCAAAGCTTGACCAATAGTTGAACATAGATCTTGACTCTAGGTTGCGAACTTTTTTTACATCATCGTGCCTAAATGCTATGTGGTTGCTTGGTGCTAACCTTCATGTGTTTGCTCTTTTGTTTAACCCATAACTGAGGGTTTTATTCTCACATAGTAATTAGTACGGACCTAAAATCGGTTAAAATCTGGAAAAAAAATCACAAAACTGACCTGGAATTGCGCACCGTGTCACGGCATATTTTGCCGCACCACGGTGAACAGTGCCGTGACACGGGGCTGTCTACCGTCTGACGGTAGGCTGCACCGTGTCACGACAGTCTGCACCGTAACACGGGAAAGTGTCCTGTCAGTCTTTTTTCGATTTTTGTGCGAATGCGGTGTCCAGTTTGGTGTCATGTCTTGCTATACGGTCAAAACACGCGTCTATAACCTCACTTAATCACTCACATATCGTGTTCACACACTTTTTTCTTTAAGTCGTGCACCACTTTTTGACCGTATTTTAGGGAAGTCTTGTTTTTGAGTCGTTTTTTTTTTCGGAGTAAGTCGGATGGTATCCTCCCATATGTTTTTTTTTAAAAAAAAATAAACAAGTAGAATTTCAAAATTATAACAAAAAAAAAATTTATTCTTTTTAATCCGGATGGGTTAAGGTTAAGTTTGGTCATTAAAGGTGTGTTTGTTTCGGTGTCACAGCACTTGATCAAGAAGCAGGGGTAGATTGTTACGGTTCGAGTCCATACCTTAACAACCTCTTATACCAAAGAGGCGTACAAGGAAACCACCTCAATCATCTCCACAAGATCCATCTCCAGTCTACTTTCAACCAATGGCCACTAAGGAAGACATCGAGAACCTCAACAGGACAATAGAAAGATTGTCTGACATGATGAAGACACTCACCACTAGAGTCAGCACGATAGAAGAAGACAATCAAAACAACGTCACTAATGCTGCAATGGACAAGATTAAGGAACATATGAGCAAGATTTCTGAAGAGTTCACTTATGTGGAACAACCTGTCACCTCTTCGTCCATAAGAGACAAGCTTCCTGAGAAGTTTTCCACTGCTGACATTCCCAAGTTCAAGCCTACTGATAATCCGCTTTTCCACTTGAAGGCTTTTTTTGCAACTATGGCTCTTAAGGGAGTAGATGTGACACTCTTCCCTATGGTGTTCCCTCTTTCCTTAGAGCATGCCTGTCAACACTAGTTCTATTCTTTGAAATCTAAGCATGTCGCGACCTGGGAGGATGTTGCTGAAAGCTTTATGAATCCTTACAAATGTAACATTCAGGCCAAGACTTCTGAACGTGAACTCTCCATTCTCAAACAGAAAGAGAATGAAGGCTTCACCACTTACTTAAGCAGGTGGAGGGAAACAGCTGCGCTCCTGGTGGATCCCCCGAGGAGAAAGAAATGGTTCACTTGTTCATTGCCAATCTGACTCATAAGTACAAGCAACACTTGAAGTTTCTACCTCTGAGTACCTTTGAAGCTGTATACGATATTGGAATCAATATCGAGGATGAACTAATGAAGTCTGTTGGTAGCAACAATAATAACAGCACTTGGAAAAACAAGAAGAACGACACTCCTTCTTCTTCGTCTTCTAAGCCCAATAATGCTACCAATAATATCAATATCAATGATGTGCTGGCCCTTAATGCTCCTCCCCAAAGATTCCAAAGGCAAAGGAGAGTTTTCACGCCTTTGGGAATGACTTATGATGTTGCTTATGACCGTTTGCATGGTCAAGGACTAATTATGTCAATCGGACCATTTACAGAACCTCGACAAGAGAATAGGACCGCTAGCTATGACCCCAATGCTTATTGCAAGTTTCATCAAGGAAAGGGTCATAACACTGAGAAGTGTTGGAGGCTGAAGGATGCAATCTAAGACCTAATCGATGCTAATCAACTTCTTGTCCCTCCAGGGGGCAAGAATCCTAACATTTAAACAGGTCCTCTTTCTGATGCTTTGGCTATCATGGGAGATGAAGTCTCCTTTGATCCATCGATACTCATTCAACCTGTGAATGAACCTCTGCCGAAAGTTGTATTTATCTCAAGTACTGAAGAAGTGAATGGAATTTGGGATAGTGATGATGAAGACGTCTATTTCAAGGATATAGCCTGTTCATCTCTTGGCACAAGTGAATATGTTTAGGGGACTTTGAAGTCAAGGTTCTCACCAGAAGTGGACGGTTGCAGCAACCTAATCCACCTCCACCTCCACCACAATCACATCCGATAGTTGATCCCATCGACCCTGTGAACAACGATGTGATCAAACAACTGCAAAAGACCGAGGTGGAGATGAATGTATGGAAGCTTTTGGCCACTTCCCACGAGCATTAAAAGGTTGTGATGAATGCTCTGGTGAAGATAGGAGTAAATGATGACATGACTCCTCAAGGACTGGTCAACTTTCTCACTACTGAGTTGGCAAGTACTAGCAATCTAATTTCGTGTTCTGATAAGGATCTGCCCCCGGAAGGGGACCAACATAATAAAGCCTTACACCTCACTGTGGTGTGTAGGCAGATGAATGTTCCTATGAGCCTGGTTGATAATGGCTATGCAATCAATGTGTGCCCACTCCGTACTGCAAAGAAGTTGGGCATAAATAATGAAGAACTGACTTCCTCTATTCAAGGGATTCGCGCTTATGATAATACTCGCCGTCAAGCCGTGGGTACTATCATACTGAATATAAGTACTGGGGCCATTGAACGTCGTACCAAATTTAAGGTGGTGGACATTAAGGCCTCTTTCAATTTGTTGTTAGGACGCCCTTGGCTTCATGAGCTAAAGGCGATTCCATCATCGCTGCACCAGAAAGTGAAAGCCATAGTTGGAGGGGTTCAGATTACTATTGATGCTTCTCCTATGCGCATTCAAGTTATTGATACTCCTATCGTCCATGTTGAACATGACGAAGAAGATGAAGATCTTTGGGGGTTTTCACTTGATGATGTTCTCGTGATTAAAGAGGAGGAAAAGTGCCATCTCGACTTTGATCCCTATTCAAACACCAATACCAATGCCATTCTGAAGAAGCAAGGTCATTTTCCTGGAATGACCCTTGGACTCAAGAAGAAACTGGCTGAATCCTGGGGCCATCCTGGTGCACTCAAGAAGGATACTTTTGGCTTGGGATTCGAGCCAACAAAAGAAGATGTGAAACAAGCTTTATTGAAGATGAAGGCTCGCAATAATGCTCGAATCACGAAGACGGAAATGGTCATGGATCCATATCCGTTCACCCTCAATGGTCAGTACATCAAAGAAGGGGAAGACTTCCCATGCTATGAATTCCCTGAGCCATTCGTCCACGATGGGATCCGTGAACCAGGATTCGAGATGTTCCTCGATTGTGACTTTGTTAATGAAGACGAAGAGCTCTTCACAAACGAGAATTCAGCTAGCCCGAACTCTAATGATCTAGGAATCAACCTCCTTTTTGGAAAGGAGAAGAATGAGTCCAAGCCGGTCAGCAATAATAACTCCGAGCTCGTTCAAGCTGTCATAGCAAATGTAACACCCTAAAAATTCCTTTATTTTAAAATACATGTTTTGCCCTGTATAAAACTTTAAATAGGAATATCTAAGACATTACCGCCACCGTGAAGACGGTGAAGGCAAATATCAAAGATACACAGCGGAAGACTAATTTTAAAAAAACCTTTCCCAAAACAAACCAGCTTGAAAAGCTAACCAAACGAAAGTAAAGTTAAAACCAAAATGAGCGAAGTAAAATGAAAATCAACCTACAACTTGGAACCATTAAAGGCCCTTTTTTTAAAAAAAACCAAACCAAATCCAAACTTGATATTAGCTCCACATATAAATATTAGCATAAATAATTAAAGCAGAAACACATTGTAACTAATATAAACTAGCATGATTCGCTCTTCACTCGTGCCCCATCATGAATATGCCTCAATACCTGAAAAGCTTATCTCTACTTGTCTCCACTACTCTCCATTAAAAATGGGTCATCATAGGGCCAAGATAATGACATGGCCAAAACACACAAACACACACAATCAGCAAAGCTGAGTACATAAGCGTAAAATAGCCACACTAACAAGCTTTCACCTATCAACACACACTTACCTCATTGCACCTGTTCACAAATACCAATCAACAAAATACAATGACTAGACCCTAAATAATTCATTTTGCATTGATTACGCATTGAACGGGTTTCCACCTATTAACCTCCCCCAAATAAATTTGAGGTTAACTGACACGGGAGCTAACCGTGCCAGCAACAAACCTGTGCCACACATAGGTGGCGGAATTCCAGCGCATAATAAAAATAAAAAGGAATATACAGCGTCCTGTACTCCGTTAGAAGTTATGATCAAATGTAAAGTCACATAACTCCCCCCCCCCATATGTTCATACTCAAGGTATATACGTTCCAAGAATTTTGGTGCGTAATCTCTTTCACTTTACGTTATTAACATATTATTAGACTTGGTGATGACCCTCAAAGCATAACAATTCAATCATCAATAATAATTCAATCAATCAAACATACCAATTTAATTCTTGAATTTAGTGACCACATAATATTTAATGTTGAACCCTTTTTAATTCTACCTCAGTGTCAAAGACACCTTAAACGCATAAAGCGCCAAAAATCCTATCCCTCAGTGTTAAAAACACCTTAAGTGCACAAAAACACCAACATACAATTTATTCCTTGTGTACATAGACACTTATATAGCTCCTTTCTCTTGCTTAAAGCATCAATAAAAATTATATGAACCATAATAAAATTTCTTATCAATATTCCAAACATAATTAAACAATTAGTTTAATTAAACATGCTCTCTATCATACCAAAAATAAATATGTAGTCTATATAATCATGCCAAAATATAATTTTCCAACCATAAACCATCACAAATAATTCATGCTTCACAATTCAATTACCAACACCATAAATTCACAATTCCATACATAAACCTTGGCATGATACTACTTGTAATTGATTGAAATCAAGCCTAGCATAATTCTACATCATCAAAATATGCTAAGTACGCGAACGTACCTCAAATAAGCTCTTAAAATAACCGAGTACTCTACAACAATTCTCGAACCAAGTCTCCTACATAAAGGGACAATAATACTATATTAATTACCCTTGTATACACAATTTCCTGCAAATTAAACTCACTTTAAATAACTTATAATAATCTGAAAATTATTTAAAAACCCCTAATTAAACTCCTTTTTAACGGATAATCACACCCTTTTAATAAAATCACAATTATACTACTTTAAATTAAATTCCAACATTTTAAACTAATCAAAAATCCTTTAAAACTTTATCAAAATACATCTTTATACTTAAATTATCCATAGAAACATTAAATTATCTCTTACCCCTTTTAAACTCAAAGATAAATTTAAAGCATAAAAAAAAACTTCGTTAAAAATAAAAAACTGCCCGAATATCATATTTAAAGGCTGAATTTGGCCACAAGAGGGTGGTGCTCACTACCCTCTTGTAATTGATTGAAATCAAGCCTAGCATGATTCTACATCATCAAAATATGCTAAGTACGCGAACGTACCTCAACTAAGCTCTTAAAATAACCGAGTACTCTACAACATTTCACGAACCAAGTCTCCTACATAAAGGGACAATAATAACCGAGTACGCAAATTCATGTTTTAAAATAACCCATTAAAATTTCATTAAAACTCCATAAAGATACAATCTTTAAGCTTTATTACCACTTACAATCAATGGGTATATAAAACCCCAAATCAATTGTAAGTTAGAACCCTAAAAATCAACACTTTAATAATTAAAACCCTAACTTTTAATACTTCATAAAATCTAAAAATTAAACTTTTTATAATCTAAAATTTACAACCTTTAATCATCAAAACACAATTGTAGAACATACTAATCATGTTTAAACAATTTAAAATCAAAACCCCAAAGTATATATAATAGGAATAATTATTAAAACAAAATAAAAGAGGAGAGAGAAGGGAAGAACCACCTTGGGTGGTGGCCGGCCAGCTGGGCGGCTGCTGGCCGGCGGCGGCGGCAGCGGACCGGCGGTGGTGGTTGGTGTGATGATGTGGCAGCAACAAGGTGGAAATTTGGGTGGGTTTATGTCACCCAAAACCCACGTAAATGCAAGAAAAGAAAGAATAAGAAAAGGAAAAAGGAAAAGAAGAAAGAAAAAATAAAAAGAAAAAGAAAATAGCTTACCTTGACCATTTGACCTTTTTGGGTGGTAAAATTTTGGGGATAAGTAGAGTATTTATAGTGTAGAGTAGGTTGGGGTATGTTTGGGCTTCTTAAAAATAATGGACTTAAATGATGATGTAGGTGGCCCAAAAATAAAAATAAGATGATTGGGTTCAATAAAGATGGGCTACGTTTGGATTGAATGCTTATTGACCCAAATATAAATACTTGCTTTATTTATAATTCAATAATTAAAATAGTTTGACCCAAAATATACTTTATAATTAAATAAATAATTTATAAAATACATTAAAAATACGGGGTATTACAGTCTACCCCCCTTAAAAGAAGTTTCGTCCCCGAAACTTAGGTACGAAAACAAGAAAAAGCTCGCTTGAAAACGAATAAATGTTTGTAAAATCTGAAAATTTCCTTAATATTTTTAGTTGTTGTACTTTTGTGATACTCCCTTTCTACCTCATCTATTCATTCACACACAAACTAGTGTGTAAAGTAACCAACTTGCTAACCTTCTTACACAAAATAATGTGTAAGATAACAACTTTACTAACAAACTTAAACAAAATAATGTGTAAACTATTAGACTATCTAACAAACTCACACTAACATTAGTGTAAGAATCAACTTTGGTAATAAACTAACACATCTTAGTGTGTAAAATAATCAAACTTATCAACTAAATTAGTGTAAAACTGACGAAAAAGCACTTTAAAATGCCAAAATTAAGGAAAAAGCGCGTAATTCTATCGCACTCTACCCCCCTTAAAGAAAACGAGTTACGCCCCCGTAACTCCACTTAACTCAACTTTAGAATCATGTTGATCTTTTCTCATTCCGTCTTTGGTAAGGTCATAACAATTCCTTGTATGCATTCTTTGTTGCGAACCAAAATTCTTATTACTTCTTACTCATTATACCAAAAATAATAAATTTCCATCTATACTATCTTTCACTCGTCCTCTAGTAAAATTATGAAGCACATTGATATTCGAAACTTTGATTTGTCTAGCTTTTTCATGATCAAATTAGCTGAACTCAATAGATCTCTTTGCAACTCATACCTGTAGTTAATGTTCTTTCATAATGACTTATGAAAATTGTTGTATACTTTACCAAGGTCCGATAATATGCCAAGTTATTCGCCAATTTACCAATTCTATGCAAATTCATAAATTTCTATAAACTTAAGCTCATATTTCTTGCTTCTCTATAACTTTACTTGCTTGAAGACCTAAAACGATCTTCTCACTAATGTTCTACGACATAGCGAACTATTCTGGTTCTTTCTGTACCAACCTCAAAATGTTGCCATGCTAATGCTGGCTTACTTGTATGGTTTGTGTTTGTTTTCACTTCAATGTTAACTTTACATCCTTTTTGAAACTGAATACACATGCTCTTTACATGACCTCCAACGTCCAATATTCCTTTTGTTTGTCCATTTATTACTTGGTGGATGTTGTCATCGTACTCAATGTATTACCAAAGTTATCCTGTATACCTTCTAGGATCTTGAAAGAAACTAGAAATCTCTATCTAATATAATATTCTTAGGAACTCCATGCAGTCTCACAACAAAATTATGTAAGCCTTCGCAAGTTGCTCAATCCTCCAAGTTTCCTTTATCAGTTTTTAATCATCGAGGATTTAAACAATCTATCCATCACAATTCAAATGAATCAATCACTCTAAACCATTAATAACCTTTATCGAGTCCTCTTACAAGTTGTCCTTTCATTTCACTTTTCTGCCATTATATTTCATTTAAACTTTTTACTCTTAAATGTATATTCAAGCTTTTATCTCCATGACCAATAAAATAGTATATCCTCTTACGAATTCGACCCAAATTCACATTCTCTTCTTGATTTTTCTTCATTTCCTCTAATATTACATTCACTTGTCTATAAACCTCTCGAATCTATCAAAATCTTCCACACCGTTGTCCAACTTAAACCTCAACAACAATTGTTTTATCACGGAGTCCATAATTCACCGCTTCTATCCCTGTTACATCAAGATTTCCTCTTATCGCAAGGTTTCCCGAAATGGTCTTTTCTCAATCACAACACTTGAGTTCAACTTGGAAAGACCTTCATTCAAGAGTTCAACTATGTGCTTAAGTTGACCGACTTTCTCCAACTCATAAAGATCACCTTGCTTTCCTTGGGACCTTCTTTGACCTCCCCAAGAATAGCTAGTAGCCACCTCTTCAATTATAGCTTCAACTTGGCTTTGAGGGATCTTAATTAATTGGCCACCGGCACCCGCATCTAGATTGGTTCTTGAAACTGGCTCTAAGCCATCATAAAAGAATCTCATGAGCAAATTATGGTTGAATCCATGGTTAGGACATGCTCTAATCATATCCTTAAACCTTTTCCATGCTTCCCCAAGAGTTTCATCCGGTTCTTGCTCAAAAGAAGTTATCTTCCTCCTCATTTTTGCGGTTTGCTCATCGGAAATGAACCTCTTGAGAAAGGCCTTCGCAACATCTTTCCATGTGGTGAGAGAGTTGGGCTTCAAAGCTTGAGCCATTTCTTTTCTCTTCCGTTGAGATATTGCCGAAAGAGATGCATACGAATGTAATCTTGGCTCACTTCATTTGTTTGCATCATTGCACACAACTCAAGGAATCGGTCCAAATGCTCAATGGGGTCTTCACTTGCACTTCCGGAAAATTACTCAACTTGTACCATCCTAGCATATTGTGGATGGATTGTGAAATTAGACTCGGTGGTTGGGAGAAGTATACCACTCGTGAGCTCATAGACTTCCGGATTTCCAAACTCCCTAAAAAGAAGGTCATCCTCGTGTCTTGCCATATCTCTCTTTGAATACAACAAAGCTAAGCACACGATTAGCAATGACAAGTAGGATTAAAAAAAGGCAAAATAATAAAAAGAGAGAAAATAAAATGACTCTAACAATAGCAAAAATAAATGCTAAACAAGCCGCTTCCCCGGCAACGGCGCCAAAATTTGATCGGGATTAAATAGGTCGTTAAACTATTAACCCTAATCAAATTAATTATTTATATTGCCTAAACTTACACTAAACTAGTTAGTGGCAAGTAAAGGGTCGAACCACTAAGGAAGCTCACTCGTCCAACATCAATATCACTAATGAAAAAGTCAAGAGGGGAAATGTTTTTGTTGATATATTGGATAAAAAGCACTAAAACTACGAATAAGCAAAGATAAAGATGAGTAAAATCAAGAAAGAACAACGCTAGGGATACGGGGGTGTCAAACATTACTAGAAAGAGGGAAATAATGATAGTTATCAAGAAGAACATGCCAAAGAACACAAGATCCTACCTAAACAATTCATTCTCATGCAATAGTCTAGGCAAATCAATGAAAGAAGTCCAAGCTAATTAGGATCATTCTCATGCATCCTATTAGACACAAGCAAATCAAGAGAATAAAGAAACACAATTCATAAAACTTAATTTTAACAACTCATTCTCATGCAATCATTAAAATAGAGGTGATCTTAATCTAGTTCAAATCACTTTCATGCATTTAAACTAGAGGGAAATCAAATAAAGTGTAACAATAATCTCAAGCCATAAAAACTCATATCTTTCATCAATTTAAGGCATGTATTCAATCCAATTATCATCATTGACAAAGCCAACAAGCGTACTTGGCAAAGCTTCCAAAAGAGAACCTATAAGCCCTCACGATATTACCATTAATTTAGCATGAAAAAGTTGGGGATCAATGATGATTTATGGGTTCTATATAATAATCTTGGCTTTAGAACACATGCTATTAAGAGCTACCGAGCCTACTTTGAGCCTACTTGGGAGTTCTTGGCTTCTTTGAGTGTGACTCCTAATTGTGATAAAGAATATGAGTTCACCTTCTGTAGACACCTAAAAATGTCTCCCCAAAACCAAACCCGATGATGAACAACCTTTCACCGCCACTATTGGTCGGGTTTAGTATTTAATCCCGAGAGTGCTTAAAAAATTGTATTTGATTAAATTCATATTTTTGAACAGTCCATGGATCAGTCTTGATGTTTGGTAAAAGCATAAGTTTAATTTCAGCCTAAACTTATTAATTAATTTTAGGCCAAACCTTTTATTGTTTTATTATTTATTTTTGGCCCAAAACTTTTATTTATTTTTATTTAATTATTTTCTTATTTTAGCCCAAATAATAAAAAGTCAGAAAAGGCCCTAAATTATTAATCGACACTTAAAATGCCGAATGAAATTAGGGTTAAAAATGTATTTAGACGGAAAAATAGGCTGGAATTTCCCGCGCCACGGCAAGTACCCACCGTGTCACAGGAATCCTTCCCGTCTGACGGTGGGATTTCCTGTGATACGGAAAGTTTTCCGTGACACGGGGCATTCCGTATCTTTTCCGCGTAAACCCTTAACGCATTTTTTATCCCGTTTTTTGAAAATTTCCCGCGTCACACCAAAAATGTACCGTGACACGAGAAAGTGTGTCGTTTGACGGTGGGGCTTCCCGTGTCACGGGATAATTTTTTAGGGTTTTTATCATTTTAGGGTTCCGTGTGCTCCCTCAGCACATTTTCCCTATAAATACCCCCACATTTCTGATGTACGGGGCACCGAGTAATTTTTCTAATTTATTTTTCTCTCTTCTATGCTTTAGCCTAAACACTAGCCTACCCTTTTCACTTCTAAATTCCTTCTTCAAGTACTCAAAGGAGTCCATACTTTACTCGTGGTTCTGTCCTTAAGCCAAGGCGTGAAAGGTAGAACTGTTTGAGGGTTTGGCCCCAAAATCAACTCTACTTTATTTAACTTAATTTAATTATTGTTTTATTATTTCCTTGAAGTTACTAACTCGTTTATTATTTTGTAGTTGCAAACAAACAGAATCAACGTAAGAGTCATGCTCCTTTTATTTTAATTATTTTTCTAACGATTTTATGTTGTTGGAATTGTGATTAAATTGGTTTTAATATTTATGTTGTTCTATTATATTTTTTATCATCACCATATTGCATGTTAAAGGGAATATGTAATTGAAAATCACGCCTAATAAGATAATTTGGACAACCGGTTTAGGTTCCTTTTAATGTTGTTAATTAATACAAGTGATCACCAATATTTTAGAATTATGTGTGCATTAATATTCAACCAATTTAGTTAAATAATAGTTTGGAGCGAATTGAATTATTGTTTGTATGCCTTTGAGATCACAGGAATGCTTTTCAATATAAGAATCGAGTAGAGGCCAATACGGGCGAATGTGACTCCATGACTCACTTCGTACCATCATCCCCGATCCTCCTTTCGTGGTTCCGAAACATATGGAGTTAGTAATCTCATGGATTATGAATGGGGTGTAACCTTCACGGGTCAATTGTTGTTGCCTATCGTTGTCCCTTTACGTGGTTGCCTTATAATGATCCGTGAATGGTTTACAAGTTCCTTAAAAACTTTTTGGCGGCTCCCTACTTTATTTGTCCCTAATCGTAATGTCAATTCCTACTTCCTATGAGTGCCAAGCATATTCATAACATGCTTTTAACGTATGCGCACTTCAAACGACGCCTACAATTTGGCGACTCCACTAGGGAGGATTCTTAATTATTTATCGATTTGAGTGATCGATATTTAATTAAGATAAGTGGATGAGACTTGAAAGATTCTTGAAAAAATATTCCTGTGATTAATTTGGCATTTGTGCATCTGCATAGACGTTTTAACGTCGCATTCAGGTCTGTCCCGTAGGAAAAATTGGATAACTTGATTGCGCGCAAAGGAAAACAGGGCACCAGTCAGATATTCTAGCTGTCATGCCACGGCAAAGTATGCCGTGTCACGATACAGTGCACCGTCTGACGGTGCACAGTACCGTGACACGGGAATTTTTGCCGTGTCACGACAGTCCTAAAATCAGTCTGGTGGCTTATTTTCTTTCCACATAGTCGACTTCCTTCGATTTTTCTGAAAAAACATATGTGTTCTACATGCGTCTTAGCCTCGGGGGGTTTAAGCTCTATCGACCCAAAAACGCTCATGGCAATAATGGTTCATCCGAGTTATTAAATCCACCCAAACCATGGAGTCGAGTTCGATTTCATCACGAACTCGTGGAGACGCCCGTTGGCATACAACCTCAAGGGAGGCTGCCTTGCTAACGCGTCCAAACTCTTTACCATGGTACCCTTTTGACACCCAAAGCTTGACCAATAGTTGAACATAGATCTTGACTCTAGGTTGCGAACTTTTTTTACATCATCGTGCCTAAATGCTATGTGGTTGCTTAGTGCTAACCTTCATGTGTTTGCTCTTTTGTTTAACCCATGACTGAGGGTTTTTATTCTCACATAGTAATTAGTACGGACCTAAAATCGGTTAAAATCTGGAAAAAAATCACAAAACTGACCTAGAACTGCGCACCGTGTCTTGGCATATTTTGCCGCACCACGGTGAACAGTGCCGTGACACGGGGCTGTCTACCGTCTGACGGTAGACTGCACCGTGTCACGACAATCTGCACCGTGACACGGTGCCTAGGATAGTGTCCTGACAGTCTTTTTTCGATTTTTGTGCGAATGCGGTGTCCAGTTTGGTGTCATGTCTTGCTATACGGTCAAAACACGCGTCTATAACCTCACTTAATCACTCACATATCATGTTCACACACTTTTTTCTTTAAGTCGTGCACCACTTTTTGACCGTATTTTAGGGAAGTCTTGTTTTAGTGTCGTTTTTTTTTCGGAGTAAGTCGGATGGTATCCTCCCATATGTTTTTTTTTAAAAAAAAATAAACAAGTAGAATTTCAAAATTATAACAAAAAAAAAATTTATTCTTTTTTATCCGGATGGGTTAAGGTTAAGTTTGGTCATTAAAGGTGTGTTTGTTTCGGTGTCACAGCACTTGATCAAGAAGCAGGGGTAGATTGTTACGGTTCGAGTCCATACCTCAACAACCTCTTATACCAAAGAGGCGTACAAGGAAACCACCTCAATCATCTCCACAAGATCCATCTCCAGTCTACTTTCAACCAATGGCCACTAAGGAAGACATCGAGAACCTCAACAGGACAATTGAAAGATTGTCTGACATGATGAAGACACTCACCACTAGAGTCAGCACGATAGAAGAAGACAATCAAAACAATGTCACTAATGCTGCAATGGACAAGATTAAGGAACAGATGAGCAAGATTTCTGAAGAGTTCACTTATGTGGAACAGCCTGTCACCTCTTCGTCCATAAGAGACAAGCATCCTGAGAAGTTTTCCACTGCTGACATTCCCAAATTCAAGCCTACTGATAATCCGCTTTTCCACTTGAAGGCTTTTTCTGCAACTATGGCTCTTAAGGGAGTAGATGTGACACTCTTCCCTATGGTGTTCCCTCTTTCCTTAGAGCATGCCTGTCAACACTAGTTCTATTCTTTGAAATCTAAGCATGTCGCGACCTGGGAGGATGTTGCTGAAAGCTTTATGAATCCTTACAAATGTAACATTCAGGCCAAGAATTCTGAACGTGAACTCTCCATTTTCAAACAGAAAGAGAATGAAGGCTTCACCACTTACTTAAGCAGGTGGAGGGAAACAACTGCGCTCCTGGTGGATCCCCCGAGGAGAAAGAAATGGTTCGCTTGTTCATTGCCAATCTGACTCATAAGTACAAGCAACACTTGAAGTTTCTACCTCTGAGTACCTTTGAAGCTGTATACGATATTGGAATCAATATCGAGGATGAACTAATGAAGTCTGTTGGTAGCAACAATAATAACAGCACTTGGAAAAACAAGAAGAACGACACTCCTTCTTCTTCGTCTTCTAAGCCCAATAATGCTACCAACAATATCAATATCAATGATGTGCTGGCCCTTAATGCTCCTCCCTAAAGATTCCAAAGGCAAAGGAGAGTTTTCACGCCTTTGGGAATGACTTATGATGTTGCTTATGACCGTTTGCATGGTCAAGGACTGATTATGCCAATCGGACCATTTACAAAACCTCGACAAGAGAATAGGACCGCTAGCTATGACCCCAATGCTTATTGCAAGTTTCATCAAGGAAAGGGTCATAACACTGACAAGTGTTGGAGGCTGAAGGATGCAATCCAAGACCTGATCGATGCTAATCAACTTCTTGTCCCTCCAGGGGGCAAGAATCCTAACATTTAAACAGGTTCTCTTTCTGATGCTTTGGCTATCATGGGAGATGAAGTCTCCTTTGATCCATCGATACTCATTCAACCTGTGAATGAACCTCTGCCGAAAGTTGTATTTATCTCAAGTACTGAAGAAGTGAATGGAATTTGGGATAGTGATGATGAAGACGTCTATTTCAAGGATATAGCCTGTTCATCTCTTGGCACAAGTGAAGATGTTTAGGGGACTTTGAAGTCAAGGTTCTCACCAGAAGTGGACGGTTGCAGCAACCTAATCCACCTCCACCTCCACCACAATCACATCCGATAGTTGATCCCATCGACCCTGTGAACAACGATGTGATCAAACACTTGCAAAAGACCGAGGTGGAGATGAATGTATGGAAGCTTTTGGCCACTTCCCACGAGCATTGAAAGGTTGTGATGAATGCTCTGGTGAAGATAGGAGTAAATGATGACATGACTCCTCAAGGACTGGTCAACTTTCTCACTACTGAGTTGGCAAGTACTAGCAATCTAATTTCGTGTTCTGATAAGGATCTGCCCCCGGAAGGGGACCAACATAATAAAGCCTTACACCTCACTGTGGTGTGTAGGCAGATGAATGTTCCTATGAGCCTGGTTGATAATGGCTATGCAATCAATGTGTGCCCACTCCGTACTGCAAAGAAGTTGGGCATAAATAATGAAGAACTGACTTCCTCCATTCAAGGGATTCGCGCTTATGATAATACTCGCCTTCAAGCCGTGGGTACTATCATACTGAATATAAGTACTGGGGCCATTGAACGTCGCACCAAATTTCAGGTGGTGGACATTAAGGCCTCTTTCAATCTGTTGTTAGGACGCCCTTGGCTTCATGAGCTAAAGGCGATTCCATCATCGCTGCACCAGAAAGTGAAAGCCATAGTTGGAGGGGTTCAGATTACTATTGATGCTTCTCCTATGCGCATTCAAGTTATTGATACTCCTATCGTCCATGTTGAACATGACGAAGAAGATGAAGATCTTTGGGGGTTTTCACTTGATGATGTTCTCGTGATTGAAGAGGAGGAAAAGTGCCATCTCGACTTTGATCCCTATTCAAACACCAATATCAATGCCATTCTGAAGAAGCAAGGTCATTTTCCTGGAATGACCCTTGGACTCAAGAAGAAACTGGCTGAATCCTGGGGCCATCCTGGTGCACTCAAGAAGGATACTTTTGGCTTGGGATTCGAGCCAACAAAAGAAGATGTGAAACAAGCTTTATTGAAGATGAAGGCTCGCAATAATGCTCGAATCACGAAGACGGAAATGGCCATGGATCCATATCCGTTCACCCTCAATGGTCAGTACATCAAAGAAGGGGAAGACTTCCCATGCTATGAATTCCCTGAGCCATTCGTCCACGATGGGATCCGTGAACCAGGATTTGAGATGTTCCTCGATTGTGACTTTGTTAATGAAGACGAAGAGCTCTTCACAAACGAGAATTCAGCTAGCCCGAATTCTAATGATCTAGGAATCAACCTCCTTTTTGGAAAGGAGAAGAATGAGTCCAAGCCGGTCAGCAATAATAACTCCGAGCTCATTCAAGCTGTCATAGCAAATGTAACACCCTAAAATTCCTTTATTTTAAAATACATGTTTTGCCCTATATAAAACTTTAAATAGGAATATCTAAGACATTACCGCCACCGTGAAGACGGTGAAGGCAAATATCAAAGATACACAGCGGAAGACTAATTTTAAAAAAACCTTTCCCAAATCAAACCAGCTTGAAAAGCTAACCAAACGAAAGTAAAGTTAAAACCAAAATGAGCGAAGTAAAATGAAAATCAACCTACAACTTGGAACCATTAAGGGCCCTTTTTTTAAAAAAAAACCAAACCAAATCCAAACTTGATATTAGCTCCACATATAAATATTAGCATAAATAATTAAAGCAGAAACACATTGTAACTAATATAAACTAGCATGATTCGCTCTTCACTCGTGCCCCATCATGAATATGCCTCAATACCTGAAAAGCTTATCTCTACTTGTCTCCACTACTCTCCATTAAAAATGGGTCATCATAGGGCCAAGATAAAGACATGGCCAAAACACACAAACACACACAATCAGCAAAGCTGAGTACATAAGCGTAAAATAGCCACACTAACAAGCTTTCACCTATCAACACACACTTACCTCATTGCACCTGTTCACAAATACCAATCAACAAAATACAATGACTAGACCCTAAATAATTCATTTTGCATTGATTACGCATTGAACGGGTTTCCACCTATTAACCTCCCCCAAATAAATTTGAGGTTAACTGACACGGGAGCTAACCGTGCCAGCAACAAACCTGTGCCACACATAGGTGGCGGAATTCCAGCGCATAATAAAAATAAAAAGGAATATACAGCGTCCTGTACTCCGTTAGAAGTTATGATCAAATGTAAAGTCACATAACTCCCCCCCCCCCCCCCATATATTCATACTCAAGGTATATACGTTCCAAGAATTTTGGTGCGTAATCTCTTTCACTTTACGTTGTTAACATATTATTAGACTTGGTGATGACCCTCAAAGCATAACAATTCAATCATCAATAATAATTCAATCAATCAAACATACCAATTTAATTCTTGAATATTTAGTGACCACATAATATTTAATGTTGAACCCTTTTTAATTCTACCTCAGTATCAAAGACGCCTTAAACGCATAAAGCGCCAAAAATCCTATCCCTCAGTGTTAAAAACACCTTAAGTGCACAAAGGCACCAACATACAATTTATTCCTTGTGTACATAGACACTTATATAGCTCCTTTCTCTTGCTTAAAGCATCAATAAAAATTATATGAACCATAATAAAATTTCTTTTCAATATTCCAAACATAATTAAACAATTAGTTTAATTAAACATGCTCTCTATCATACCATAAATAAATTTGTAGTCAATATAATCATGCCAAAATATAATTTTCCAACCATAAACCATCACAAATAATTCATGCTTCACAATTCAATTACCAACACCATAAATTCACAATTCCATACATAAACCTTGGAATGATACTACTTGTAATTGATTGAAATCAAGCCTAGCATGATTCTACATCAACAAAATATGCTAAGTACGCGAACGTACCTCAAATAAGCTCTTAAAATAACCGAGTACTCTACAACAATTCTCGAACCAAGTCTCCTACATAAAGGGACAATAATACTATATTAATTACCCTTGTATACACAATTTCCTGCAAATTAAACTCACTTTAAATAACTTATAATAATCTGAAAATTATTTAAAAACCCCTAATTAAACTCCTTTTTAACGGATAATCACACCCTTTTAATAAAATCACAATTATACTACTTTAAATTAAATTCCAACATTTTAAACTAATCAAAAATCCTTTAAAACTTTATCAAAATACATCTTTATACTTAAATTATCCATAGAAACATTAAATTATCTCTTACCCCTTTTAAACTCAAAGATAAATTTAAAGCATAAAAAAAAACTTCGTTAAAAATAAAAAACTGCCCGAATATCATATTTAAAGGCTGAATTTGGCCACAAGAGGGTGGTGCTCACTACCCTCTTGTAATTGATTGAAATCAAGCCTAGCATGATTCTACATCATCAAAATATGCTAAGTACGCGAACGTACCTCAACTAAGCTCTTAAAATAACCGAGTACTCTACAACATTTCACGAACCAAGTCTCCTACATAAAGGGACAATAATAACCGAGTACGCAAATTCATGTTTTAAAATAACCCATTAAAATTTCATTAAAACTCCATAAAGATACAATCTTTAAGCTTTATTACCACTTACAATCAATGGGTATATAAAACCCCCAAATTAATTGTAAGTTAGAACCCTAAAAATCAACACTTTAATAATTAAAACCCTAACTTTTAATACTTCATAAAATCTAAAAATTAAACTTTTTATAATCTAAAATTTACAACCTTTAATCATCAAAACACAATTGTAGAACATACTAATCATGTTTAAACAATTTAAAATCAAAACCCCAAAGTATATATTATAAGAATAATTATTAAAACAAAATAAAAGAGGAGAGAGAAGGGAAGAACCACCTTGGGTGGTGGCCGGCCAGCTGGGCGGCTGCTGGCCGGCGGCAGCGGCAGCGGACCGGCGGTGGTGGTTGGTGTGATGATGTGGCAGCAACAAGGTGGAAATTTGGGTGGGTTTATGTCACCCAAAACCCACGTAAATGCAAGAAAAGAAAGAATAAGAAAAGGAAAAAGGAAAAGAAGAAAGAAAAAATAAAAAGAAAAAGAAAATAGCTTACCTTGACCATTTGACCTTTTTGGGTGGTAAAATTTTGGGGATAAGTAGAGTATTTATAGTGTAGAGTAGGTTGGGGTATGTTTGGGCTTCTTAAAAATAATGGACTTAAATGATGATGTAGGTGGCCCAAAAATAAAAATAAGATGATTGGGTTCAATAAAGATGGGCTACGTTTGGATTGAATGCTTATTGACCCAAATATAAATACTTGCTTTATTTATAATTCAATAATTAAAATAGTTTGACCCAAAATATACTTTATAATTAAATAAATAATTTATAAAATACATTAAAAATACGGGATATTACAGTCTACCCCCCTTAAAAGAAGTTTCGTCCCCGAAACTTAGGTACGAAAACAAGAAAAAGCTCGCTTGAAAACGAATAAATGTTTGTAAAATCTGAAAATTTCCTTAATATTTTTAGTTGTTGTACTTTTGTGATACTCCCTTTCTACCTCATCTATTCATTCACACACAAACTAGTGTGTAAAGTAACCAACTTGCTAACCTTCTTACACAAAATAATGTGTAAGATAACAACTTTACTAACAAACTTAAACAAAATAATGTGTAAACTATTAGACTATCTAACAAACTCACACTAACATTAGTGTAAGAATCAACTTTGGTAATAAACTTACACATCTTAGTGTGTAAAATAATCAAACTTATCAACTAAATTAGTGTAAAACTGACGAAAAAGCACTTTTAAATGCCAAAATTAAGGAAAAAGCGCGTAATTCTATCGCACTCTACCCCCTTAAAGAAAACGAGTTACGCCCCCGTAACTCCACTTAACTCAACTTTAGAATCATGTTGATCTTTTCTCATTCCGTCTTTGGTAAGGTCATAACAATTCCTTGTATGCATTCTTTGTTGCGAACCAAAATTCTTATTACTTCTTACTCATTATACCAAAAATAATAAATTTCCATCTATACTATCTTTCACTCGTCCTCTAGTAAAATTATGAAGCACATTGATATTCGAAACTTTGATTTGTCTAGCTTTTTCATGATCAAATTAGCTGAACTCAATAGATCTCTTTGCAACTCATACCTGTAGTTAATGTTCTTTCATAATGACTTATGAAAATTGTCGTATACTTTACCAAGGTCCGATAATATTCCAAGTTATTCGCCAATTTACCAATTCTATGCAAATTCATAAATTTCTATAAACTTAAGCTCATATTTCTTGCTTCTCTATAACTTTACTTGCTTGAAGACCTAAAACGATCTTCTCACTAATGTTCTACGACATAGCGAACTATTCTGGTTCTTTCTGTACCAACCTCAAAATGTTGCCATGCTAATGCTGGCTTACTTGTATGGTTTGTGTTTGTTTTCACTTCAATGTTAACTTTACATCCTTTTTGAAACTGAATACACATGCTCTTTACATGACCTCCAACGTCCAATATTCCTTTTGTTTGTCCATTTATTACTTGGTGGATGTTGTAATCGTACTCAATGTATTACCAAAGTTATCCTGTATACCTTCTAGGATCTTGAAAGAAACTAGAAATCTCTATCTAATATAATATTCTTAGGAACTCCATGCAGTCTCACAACAAAATTATGTAAGCCTTCGCAAGTTGCTCAATCCTCCAAGTTTCCTTTATCAGTTTTTAATCATCGAGGATTTAGACAATCTATCCATCACAATTCAAATGAATCAATCAATCTAAACCATTAATAACCTTTATCGAGTCCTCTTACAAGTTGTCCTTTCATTTCACTTTTCTGCCATTATATTTCATTTAAACTTTTTACTCTTAAATGTATATTCAAGCTTTTATCTCCATGACCAATAAAATAGTATATCCTCTTACGAATTCGACCCAAATTCACATTCTCTTCTTGATTTTTCTTCATTTCCTCTAATATTACATTCACTTGTCTATAATCCTCTCGAATCTATCAAAATCTTCCACACCGTTGTCCAACTTAAACCTCAACAACAATTGTTTTATCACGGAGTCCATAATTCACCGCTTCTATCCCTGTTACATCAAGATTTCCTCTTATCGCAAGGTTTCCCGAAATGGTCTTTTCTCAATCACAACTCACACTCGGGAAAACTTGCGAGCATTTGCTTCTCTCTAAGCATCAGCACATTTTATTACAGATGTTCACATCGTCCTTTCCTTCCCATTTTTAGAATTCACCAAAATACTTTCAATGAAAATACTGAATTCCATAAGTCCATGGAAATTATAGGTGATTCATTATCCCAAAAGGCAAAAATGAAAATTCAAATCGTCCAAACCTTGTCATAAGCGCCAAATTCTAAATATCCTCTTTCGAATATTTTTACTTAGTAGTTCTATCCTCAAGTCTAATATCGAAATTATATTTGCTCCTTTCATTTGATCAAACAAATCGTCGCTTTAAAGCAAAGGATAATTATATTTCTTTGTCACATTGATCAATCCCCCATAGGCACATTACAAACACTTCCATCCCTTTCTTTAACAATTACATGCGCTCTCTAGGGTGATGTAACCTTCTTTCAATGACTTCAATAGTATCTTTCAACCCCCTTTAAGCAATGCAACATTAAGTCTTTCTCTAAACGCAAATATGTCCATATAATACCTCCAAATTCACTTAACCTTTATATCCTTGCTTATATTTCCCATGCTTACATCTTTCCTCCAATTAAACCCATAATCTTTCTTCTAGCATCCCTTGAATAAATCTCGTGACCCCTAAATAATCTCAACTTCAAACACCTCATATACAATCCTCACTCAAGTTATTTAAACACATCTAATCAAATTCATAAATATTGTCATAAACTCTTTCTCCTTTATGACATTTTTACATCCATAGTTCAATTTTTTCGACACTTTCAAGTATACAGCATCTTCATAATTCAAATTCCTTAAGTTTCAAGAGTTATTCAAGCCGCCTTAAAACTTTTTATCATTTCCAAAATATTCCTTTAAAGCTCTTTAGCCATTTTGTGAACTTTCGCCTACTTTCTTTCTTGATTTGATTCCTTATCTTTATTTTTGATCTCACCTTTCTTTTAGCTAATATATGAATTGATTATTTATAATTCAATTCAATAAAACTCCCAAAGACTTTATGTCTTGAAAACCACCCTTAAACTCATAGTTCGCCGTCCTTCAACTCATTCTCTTAAGTTTAAAGCAATATCATTTTCTTGAATACCGAGAGATCTTAACAACTTGGATTACTTCTCGAAACCAAGTAATATTTTAATTTCCACTTAATTAAACCTCACTATCTTTTCTTTCTATCTGCATGAAAAACTGGTAAAACTTATTTCGGGTTGGTTATCTCAAACATCTCCAAATAAGATCAGTTGTATTCATAACTTGTTCGTTCCCTCTTACATGGTAAAAATCAACTCTCTCCATTAATTACCATACAAACTTTTATTGACTCTCAAATTCTCAAGACACAAATTGTTTTTAAATAACTTGTATAACTCTTTAACTTAACCGTCAAAACTTCATGAATTGATCTCCCTTTGGTTTATATATAGTTTTTACTTTTTAACACCATCTTGTTTCACCTTTTTCCCACTATGGGATTGTTGGTGGTTATATCATCCTTGCCTCCTTGGCAATCTGACAAGCTTGCCTTACTACCTTGTTCAAATAATTCCATTATTAAAATTGCTTCTTGTTACCATACTTTCTTGATGATAAAACTAGTTGCTATTTAGGTTGGGTTGAAACATTTAGCTTCCTCTTTTTCTAATCAACTAACACCAACCACTAAATTAAACTCAATCAAGAAACAATTATCATTTAATTCGAATTAAGGTTTGAGGTAAAAAACAAATTTTGTCCTCATTCCCAATAATTCAAATACATAAAATCTTGATTGATAAACAACCAAAATTCAAATACTTAAACAAACAATCAAAAATAAAAAAAAAAATATCACCATTAACTGCTACTCACAAAGGGAAGAAAGATATGAGTAGCACTTGGAAAACAATAGAAATCATAAGGTTGTTGAACAACTCCGATCCAAAAGATTAGGTGAATAAATTCAAAAATTTTCTCCAAAATGATAGCATTGTTACCCATAATGACTCCTTGAAGTAAAATAATCATCCTCATATCCCAAGTGTAGGAATAAATACTCATAACTCCTAAATAACATATGTCAATATTCTCAAGGTTGAACATGTGACAATGTGTTTAAGGTCCAACATAACAAGAGTCCTCAATATTCCAACAAGATCATAACTTCTCAAAACTCCAACCATTTATTAAAATATATATGCTCAATTCTCCATCCCAAATTAAATAACTTTAATCATAAGAAATGATAAGTCACTAAGCTTAAAATGTCAAACTTCAATTGATCCGCATTGAGTATCCCTCAACTCATATTATAACTTTCATCATTACTCATCTCTAATCAATTCCTATGCTCACCTCATTTGGGCTCTTGTTCAATTTCGATTCCAATTCAAACTCATACTGAAAGACAAAACATAGTCCTCAAAATAGATCATATCCCAAATGGTTTCATCTTTAAGCTCCTTAACCATATGCATTAAAATCAATCTCTTTATCCTTATAACTTGGTGTCTCCATACACAAGTGTTCAAAACTCAAATTACTCATTTTTTTTTTATATCTAGACAACGTATCTTAACAACAAATTATCCCAAAAACAATACTCACATTCCTGTGATGATGTGCATCAAAAATTTCTTCGAAAATACATCTCAAATAAGACCATTGAAGCGGACCATCCTAACATAAGCAATTGAACTCTCAAAATCCTTAACATTCCTCAAAATTCTCATCATAGAAATTCACAGGGTATAGGTTTAGGGATCCTACAAGAAAACGGGATTAACTACCAATATCAAACCCTTCCCATAACCATATAATACAGTTCTTGCAGAAAATTAAGTTCGATGTTCAATTAAACAATCTTGATAGCTCACATATAATGATTCACATATTACATGTTGTCATCAATAAACATTTAGTCATACAACATGCTTGAACACCTCTTAAAATATATATATATATATATATATATATATATATATATATATATATATATATATATATATATATATATATATATATATATATATATATATATATATTATATATATTATATGCACATAGGAAAGAAATTAAATTCTAGCCTATATGCCCTTTCTTCTCCTACCCAAGCTCACCAACATGCTTATAAAAGCTTTTAACACATATTTCTTACCATAATCCTTGCTTGCCTGCAACATGAACAAACTAAAAAAAATTCGGACATCCTTAATAAAAAAAAAATTCGGATGTTCTTCATAAAAAAAAAATAATTGGTCATTCCTAAATAAAAACAAAAATAAAATTCAAAACAATTTAGTTTAACACCGTTTAATTAAATAAGCATTTGGCCAAGTTTTAAAACAAAACACTTTAAATTTTTTTTATTTTTTATTTTTTATTTTTTATTTTTTATTTTTGCTTTAGTGGTAATAAAATCTCAACCAAAGCTCCCAGATACCACTTTGTAACACCCTATAAATTCCTTTATTTTAAAATACCTGTTTTGCCCTGTATAAAACTTAAAATAGGAATATTTAAGACATTACCGCCACCGTGAAGACGGTTAAGGCAAATATCAAAGATAAACAGCAGAAGACTAATTTTAAAAAAACCTTTCCAAAAACAAACCAACTTGAAAAGCTAACCAAACGAAAGTAAAGTTAAAACCAAAATGAGCGAAGTAAAAAGAAAATCAACCTACAACTTGGAACCATTAAAAGCCCTTTTTTTAAAAAAAAACCAAACCAAATCCAAACTTGATATTAGCTCCACATATAAATATTAGCATAAATAATTAAAGCAGAAACACATTGTAACTAATATAAACTAGCATGATTTGCTCTTCACTCGTGCCCCATCATGAATATGCCTCAATACCTGAAAAGCTTATCTCTACTTGTCTCCACTACTTTCCATTAAAAATGGGTCATTATAGGGCTAAGATAAAGACATGGCCAAAACACACAAACACACACAATCAGCAAAGTTGAGTACATAAGCGTAAAATAGCCACACTAACATGCTTTCACCTATCAACACACACTTACCTCATTGCACCTGTTCACAAATACCAATCAACAAAATACAATGACTAGACCCTAATTAATTCATTTTGCATTGATTACGCATCGAACGGGTTTCCACCTATTAACCTCCCCCAAATAAATTTGAGGTTAACTGACACGGGAGCTAACCGTGCCAGCAACAAACCTGTGCCACACATAGGTGGCGGAATTCCAGCGCATAATAATAATAAAAAGGAATATACAGCGTCCTGTATTCCGTTAGAAGTTATGATCAAATGTAAAGTCACATAACTCCCCCCCATATGTTCATACTCAAGGTATATACGTTCCAAGAGTTTTGGTGCGTAATCTCTTTCACTTTACGTTATTTACATATTATTAGAATTGGTGATGACCCTTAAAGCATAACAATTCAATCATCAATAATAATTCAATCAATCAAACATACCAATTTAATTCTTGAATATTTAGTGACCACATAATATTTAATGTTAACCCTTTTTGATTCTACCTCAGTGTCAAAGACACCTTAAACGCATAAAGCGCCAAAAATCCTATCCCTTGGTGTTAAAAACACCTTAAGTGCACAAAGGCCCCAACATAAAATTTATTCCTTGTGTACATAGACACTTATATAGCTCCTTTCTCATGCTTAAAGCATCAATAAAAATTATATGAACCATAATAAAATTTCTTTTGAATATTCCAAACATAATTAAACAATTAGTTTAATTAAACATGCTCTCTATCATGCCATAAATAAATATGTAGCCCATATAATCATGCCAAAATATAATTTTCCAACCATAAACTATCACAAATAATTCATGCTTCACGGTTCAATCACCAACACCATAAATTCACAATTCCATACATAAACCTTGGCATGATACTACTTATAATTGATTGAAATTAAGCCTAGCATGATTCTACATCATCAAAATATGCTAAGTACGCGAAGGTACCTCAACTAAGCTCTTAAAATAACCGAGTACTCTACAACAATTCTCGAACCAAGTCTCCTACATAAAGGGACAATAATACTATATTAATTACCCTTGTATACACAATTTCCAACAAATTAAACTCACTTTAAATAACTTATAATAATCTGAAAATTATTTAAAAACCCCTAATTAAACTCCTTTTTAATGGATAATCACACCCTTTTATTAAAAATCACAATTATACTACTTTAAATAAAATTCCAACATTTTAAACTAATCAAAAATCCTTTAATACTTCATCAAAATACATCTTTATACTTAAATTATCCATAGAAACATTAAATTATCTCTTACCCCTTTTAAACTCAAAGATAAAATTTAAAGCATAAAAAAAAATTTCGTTAAAAATCAAAAACTGCCCGAACATCATATTTAGAGGCTGAATTTGGCCACAAAAGGGTGGTGCTCACTACCAAAAGTAATGTGTCTTTCTTAAAACGTTGTTTCCACTCGAAAAACACTACTTTTTTTATCAAAATCGGAGGAGTTTAGAACCTGTTCGGGATTAAAACGAGATTAATATTAACGAACGGAAATCTAATTATTAAAACATGAATTTGCGTGTTCATATAAAAATTCCAGCATACTTTTTAAGGCTTAAACCCCTTAAATAAAATCAGAAATTTATATTAAAACCACTTAAAATATTCTCTACTTATGGGTAATCAACTCCTTTTAATTAATACACAAAAGTAGTATGTAAATAAAAATTCCAGCATTATTCTATTAACAAAACCCATTAAAATTTCATTAAAACTCATAAAGATACAATCTTTAAGCTTTATTACCACTTACAATCAATGGGTATATAAAACCCCCAAATCTATTGTAAGTTAGAACCCTAAAAATCAACACTTTAATAATTAAAACCCTAACTTTTAATACTTAATAAAATCTGAAAATTAAACACTTTATAATCTAAAATTTACAACCTTTAATCATCAAAACACAATTGTAGAACATACTAATCATGTTTAAACAATTTAAAATCAAAACCCCAAAGTATATATTATAGGAATAATTATTAAAACAAAATAAAAGAGGAGAGAGAAGGGAAGAACCACCGTGGGTGGTTGCCGGCCAGTTGGGCGGCTGCTGGCCGGCGGCGGCGGCAGCGGACCGGCGCTGGTGGTTGGTGTGATGATGTGGCAGAAAAAAGGTTGAAATTTGGGTGGGTTTATGTCACCCAAAACCCACGTAAATGCAAGAAGAAAAGAAAGAATAAGAAAAGGAAAAAGGAAAAGAAGAAAGAAAAAATAAAAAGAAAAAGAAAATAGCTTACCTTGACCATTTGACCTTTTTGGGTGGTAAAATTTTGGGGATAAGTAGAGTATTAATAGTGTAGAGTAGGTTAGGTTAGGTTTGGGCTTCATAAAAATAATGGACTTAAATGATGAAGTAGGTGGCCCAAAATTTAAAATAAGATGGTTGGGTTCAATAAAGATGGGCTACGTTTGGATTGAATGCTTATTGACCCAAATATAAATACTTGCTTTATTTATAATTCAGTAATTAAAATAGTTTGACCCAAAATATATTTTATAATTAAATAAATAATTCATAAAATACATTAAAAATACGGGGTATTACAGCAAACAAGGATTTTGACCCCTCCGAGTTAATCTTCCAAGCTGACAACATTTCAAGGGGATGGCGCAAGACATTGAGGATCACCACGCCGAGTGGATAGAAGTTGGAAATAACCGCTGGCGAGGGTCCTATGTTTGATGAGTCTGAGTCGTCTGGGTCCGAGTCTGAGTCTGAGTCTAAGTCTGTAGACGAGTCCTTAGAGTCTTAGGCCGACCCTCTTTCTGCTATAGAGTTCCACCCTGAGTCGCTTGTTGAGTCCTCTCTTTCTAGTCCTAATAATTCTGGTGAGGTCGCAGCCGACCTTGCCCCTCTTGATGTATTAGCCAATGAATTCAATAAAATGAGTACCTTTGCTTATGATGCGTGCATTCCCCTAGCCTTGATCAATATTGCTTTGCTAATGATAAAAATGACTAAGAAATAATAAAAGCAATGGAAGAACACGAAAATAAAACAGCAGTTATCGAAGATACAGAAACAGTTAAAATTTCAATGATACGACTGTTAAAGAAGTAAAAATTGGATTAACACTAAGTCAAGATGAACGTAAAGAGCTAATTAACTTGCTTAGTGAATTTGTTGATGTATTTGCTTGGTCATACCAAGATATGCCAGGAATTGACAGGGATATAGCTCAGCATACGATACCACTCATTCCAGGTATGAAGCCTGTCAAACAAAAGTTGCGCCGTATGAAACCTGATGTGGCTCTCAAAATCAAGGAAGAAATTAGAAAGCAGTTGGCCGCAAGTTTCATTAGAGTATCCAAATATCCAGAATGGATAGCAAATGTGGTTCCAGTTCCAAAGAAGGATGGAAGGGTCAGAATGTGTGTTGATTACAGAAATCTCAATAAAGCAAGCCCAAAAGATGGGTTCCCTCTACCTCACATTGACATTCTGGTCGATAATACAGCAAACCACGCAATCTTGTCATTCATGGATGGTTACGCCGGATATAATCAGGTATTGATGGCCGAAGAAGACATGGAGAAAACCACATTCATCACGCAATGGGGTACATATTGCTATACGGTAATGCCATTCAGGTTGAAAAACGCGGGTGCCACCTACCAAAGAGCAGCTACAACATTGTTACACGACATGATGCACAAAGAGGTGGAGGTCTATGTCGATGATATGATCGTTAAGTTTAAAGATCGCCAAGGCCATATTATTGCACTTCGCAAGTTCTTTGAAAGACTCCGCAAGTACAACATGAGATTAAATCCAGCAAAATGTGCATTCGGAGTCACGTCAGGAAAATTACTTGGATACATGATCAATTCTCGAGGGATTGAAATAGATCCTACAAAAGTAAAGGCGATCATTGCCATGCCACCACCCAAAAATGAGAAGGAGATTCGAGGTTTCATTGGAAGGTTGTAGTATATAAGTAGGTTCATATCAAAGCTCACAGCGATATGTGAACCTATATTCAAGAAACTCAAGAAAAATGTCCCAGTCACATGGGATGACGATTGCCAAAAGGCTTTCGACAAAATCAAAGAGTATTTGGCAAACCCACCCGTGCTAGCGCCAGCTATACCTGACTTTCCTCTTCGACTCTACCTTACGGTCACAAGAGAAACGATGGGGGCAATGCTAGCACAAGAGATCGAAAGCAAAGAGAATGCAATATATTACTTGATCAAGAAACTTTAAGGATATGAGACGCGATACACACCACTTGAGAAGTTGTGTCTCGCACTTGTATGGGCCGCACAGAAACTAAGACATTACATGCTCACTCATACAGTGCATGTCGTGTCCAAGATGGATCCTCTCAAATACTTGTTCGAAAAAGCAACACTCAATGGCAGATTATCAAGGTGGATAGTCAATCTTGCTCAGTTTGACTTGAGATTTGTGCCACAAAAAGCCATTAAAGGTTCTGCAGTTTCTGACTTCTTAGCAGACTTTCCGCTAGAAGAAGCTGAAAAAGAAGAAGATGAATACGATTTCCCTGACGAAGATTTACTCATGACTGAAGATGATAGCTGGACACTCTATTTCGATGGAGCTTCAAACCAAAAAGGATGTGGTGTAGGAGTCTTGCTTGTATCACCCAATGAACAGCACATCCCAATTTCCATGAACCTCGACTTTGATGTCACCAACAATGCTGCAGAATATGAAGCATGCATTTTGGGGTTAGAAACAGTTGTCGCCTTGGGAATTAAGAAACTCATAATCTACGGTGATTCTTCAATAATCATTAACCAAATCTCCAAGAGATGGAAAGTGAGAAGTGAAAGTCTCGCTACGTATCAAGCTCATTTAGAAACTCTCACGGAGCAACTAGATGAAGTGGAATATACGTATTTGCCAAGAGAAGATAACCAATTCGCCGACGCACTAGCCAAATTAGCATCAATGGTGCGAATTCCAACTGATACAATCAGAATGCCATTGACCATAGAAAGAAGATATGAGTCGGCTTATGTTCACGCACTCGACGATGAACAAGAATCACAAGAAGAAGATGAAGAGCCATGGTATACAGACATCCTTAATTATGTGACAAGAGGAGAATACCCTCCTAATACTGATAAAAGGGCACGCCGTGCTTTGAGGCTCTTGGCCTCACAGTATGTGCTCATCAGGGGAGAACTCCACAAGAGAACTGCAATGGGTAGAAATCTCTTATGCATAGCCAAGAAAGAAGCACATAAAACCATGGAAAACCTTCATGCCGTTATATGTGGAACACACATGAATGTAAAGATGTTAGTCCAAAAGATTCAACGACAAGGTTACTATTGGACTACTATGAAGAGAGATTGTCACGAATACATCAAGAAATGTATGAAGTGTCAAGTCTATGCAAATTTACAGCATGTTCCACCTTCGCTTCTCTACACATATACTTCTCCATGGCCTTTCTCCACTTGGGGCATCGACATCATTGGAAAAATAACACCACCAGGACAAGAGGGGCATGAATTCATTCTCGTAGCAATCGACTATTTAACTAAATGGGTCGAAGCTGCCTCATATGCTAAGCTGACGGCGAAACATGTAGCTCAATTCGTTGGGAAAAATATCATATGCCGCTATGGGGTACCACATGAGATGATCAGTGATAATGGAACACGTTTCCAAGCCGAATGCGCGGAATTATTACAGAAATATCATATCAAGCATCACAAATCATCACCTTACAAACCACAAACAAATGGTGCAGTCAAATCGGCCAACAAAAAAGTGAAAACTATCATCGAAAAGATGACAGAAAATTACAAGGATTGGCCAAGTAAGCTACATTTCGCCCTTTGAGGTTATCGAACCTCTGTTCGTTTATTAACGGGGGCTACCCCTTTCTCGTTGGTCTATGGAGTCGAAGCTGTACAACCAATTGAGTTCGAAATCCCTTCTCTTCGAATCGCATTGGAAAGCCAACTAGATGAAGTCGACTGGATTAGAGCAAGACACGACAAATTGGTCTTACTTGATGAAAAACGCTTGGCATCTTTGCATCATGTCCAAACCTACCAACAGCGTATGGCGCGACATTTTAATAAAAAAGTCAAGACCAGGAATATCAAAGAGGGTGACCTAGTGCTTAAGGCACTTCGTAAAAATGTGTTAGATCCAAGAGGAAAATTCAGACCAAATTGGTTAGGCCTGTACATTGTTAAAGCCATCTTGCCTGGCGGAGCAGCACAATTGGTAGACATGGACGGTAATGGTTTCCACAATTTAACCAACTTGGATCAACTCAAGAAATTCTATGCCTAGTCGCATGGGTTCATGACCCAATAGAGCTACGTTTTGTCTAATTCCTTTTTAAGATACGTAGCCAACCCCTCAAGGGGGTCCGGCCACTTTTTAAAAAAAAATCCTCCCTCTGTTGATCAAATATGCGCGTTAGTTCAGCATTACGTCACGACAAAAAAAAAAGGAAATTGCCGCGACACGGGACATTTCTCCGTGGCACGGTGGCCCTGAGCGCAAAAAAAAAATAAAAAAAAAGGGGGAAACTGCCGTGACGCGGGAATTTGTAACGTGTCACGGGATTTTTCACCCTGACACGGTGGAATTTCAGGTTTTCCGTTTTTTTAGTGACGCATTCGTTGCAAATTCATTGTTTGTTCGATTTTTTTTTTTTTTTTTTTCGTTCTTCCATTGCGTCCGACTCCTTGACTCGGATAAATAAATAATAAATAAAAGTCATTGTAATTTTTATTTTTAAGGCTGAAATAAATATGCTATTATTATTGAAATAAATGTGACTACAAGTATTGGAATCATATGCCTTATTTTAAGTAAAAATTATAAATCATAAAAAGCAAAATACTATTGATCTAATCTCTCTTTACTTTAGGAACATCCTTCTCTTGGTCAATTAGGTTGGGCTTCACCATTAATGTGTCTTTCGTAGCCCGAACCGTCACACCCCTAGTCGAACTTTCACCCCTTTCACCTTTCTTGAATTTTTTCGGTTTTTCTCCCTATAAACCATCTCTTCTTTACCCTTCCCTTTCACATAATTCTTCTTTTTGGCATTATAGGAGTCTTAAACTCAATCCCTTGTGTTCTCGGACCTAGACGATCTTTAGGAGGGGCATTCTTATTTCCAAGACGACTCTTCACATCAGACTTGCATGATCCAAATCGTTCCCTCCTACTTCTAGGGTTCAACCATGCCTTGTATGCACTAGATAAAGGAGGAGGAGCTTGGTCACTTGCAGAAACGGTCCACAAAGGTCTTCCAATCCAATAAGTCTCATACTTGTGAACGTTACTTTCATGCAAAGATACTTCACGAGGACTATCGTTATAGCGTGGAATTACTTGTTCAAGTCCATACTGCCGCATCAGTCGAGAAGGGCAATAAAAGGTCAATTTTGAGATACTAGGAACACGGCATTATGGAGTATCATTCGTGCCAACCATCCTAGTAAGCCTCCACCAAGGCACCACCCAACGAATGGAAAATTCCCTCTTTGCAAAGAAATTTTTCCAATCTTCATACGACATGTTCGAAGAGTAATTCTTTTTCCTACGGACTAGGTCGTTAGGGCCATATTCTTCAACATCGTCGGGGGCTTCAAATAATTCTAAACGCTCCATCAACCAAATCTGCAAAAAAAAAAATAAAAAAAAACATAAAAAAAAAAGAAAAAAATCAGTCGAAAAAAAAAATATATATATATATTGCAGATTCCCGTGACACGGCAGGTTTCACCGTGTCACGGCAGACATCCACCGTGACACGATGCCTGTTTTGTGTCACGAGGGCTACTCGAAGCGTATTTTTACCTGCAGCAGTACCAGAGAGCCCTTCCTGATGGCTTTCCGGTCAGCTTTTGCTTCGTCAAGGCCACGAAATGTTTCTCCGAGGCACGTCGGCATAGGAAATCTGCCAGATTCGACATGTTCGGCACAAACGCTAGACAAGCATGTCCTACCCTACCGTTTGCAAATAAAAGCTTGCTAAACATGCAAAAAATATATGCCCTTCTACGATATACATGATAAGACTCAGAGATAGGGCGATTAAAATATAAATTTGCAAGTTTTTCTAAGTCTACCTCATTACCACAAACAATTCTATTTAAATCTAGATCTATTAGATTCATATGGCGTTCAAAATCTTGGTAATAATATTCACGTAGGGTAGGCATGGCAATAAGATTTCTAGCAGGAAATCCAAATATTGCACCGAATTCCTCTGGCAGGGGACAGATTTCATCATAATCAAATTTAAAACAGTGTGTTTCTGGACTCCAATAATCTAATGTTGCCCCAAGAAAATCATGTTCAATAGCTACATGTCGCAGGGCTAGCAAACCCCTGACATGAAATAATTCTAACTCTCTTTTTTCAGCATTGGTCAAAGAATAAGACCAGTCGCGCAATATATTATCAAAATTCTGAGACATGATTTGTGAAATATGAAATTCTAAATTATTTTGTGTTTCGTAATTATGCATATCATGAATAACTGGTCTTATTTTATAGCAAAAGCGCTCGAAATTGCCCATAATTTATCTTTTCATACGCGTAAAACACACCGTTGAGTAATGCGCGTACCGTGACACGGCAAGTCCTACCGTGGCACGGGAACTTTTGCCGCGGCACGGCAAGTTCTGCCGTGTCACGGCACCTCACGCGTTTTCTTTTTTCATCTTTTCCCGTATCTATCCGGATTTTTTATAGTATTTTATCTTCACCGTTTATTTTTCAGTTTTCTGAGAGTTTTATTTCTAATAAAATTCTCAACTTTTTATCTCTATTATTATTATTTTTTTATTTATTTGTTTATTCATCACTTTAATATTTTATTTCTTTATCATTTTATTTTTGCTTGTTTTTTTTTATTTTGATTTCTTTTTCTTTTGGGGAAGGTAATTTTATTTATTTATTCATCACTTTAATATTTTATTTCTTTATCATTTTATTTATTTTTGCTTGTCTTTTTATTTCTTTTTCTTTTGGGGAAGGTCGGTACCCTCCATTACTCCACTTATGTTTTTTGTCGCGCCATTAATAAATACACGATCACACACAATGAGTCTCAAGCACACACTAACACACAATAGTAAATACATTAGCTATGAATAATGCACAAAATAGTCATAATAAATAAACATGTCAAGTGTCATCATAATATGTACAAATAAAAACCCTCGGTCAAAAGTCTGTAGAGCCAGAATCAGTATCATCTCCAACCTGCGAATATGGGAACAGTGAGCCAAAGAGTCCCTCCATCATCCGAGTACGGGGAGTAGTGTCCCTACTAGTCCCTGTGACCCCAGCAGTAGTCAAACTCAAGGCAGGCCTCGTCCAGCCAGAAAACGGTGTAGACTGGCTCAAAGACACAGGAATCGTCGGTGAAGGCATCGTCCCATACATCGGAACTGAGAACAAGCCCGACACCGGTGGAGGAATCTCGGACAATGGAGCTGAAAATGAACCGGTATCCAAGGGAGTCAAAACAAACCCAAGCTCAGGCTGTGGAGGCTGTGAAAACGACTGCTGCTGCCCCTGACTCTGGCCTGGAAAGCGCTGAGAAGACTAAGGCTGCTGCCACTGAGCCTCGTGAAACGGCTGAGTAGTCTGAGGCTCTCGCGGAGAATGAGAACGCCGGTGAATCTCAGGAGATCGTCTACCACGACCAAGCTCCTCCTCGTCCGAGCCTCTGTGCCAAGAGCGCGAGCGGGACCTCCGTTGCTCCTGAAAGATACAAAATCAAAAGGTGTCAACAGTAAAAAGTAAACAAATGGTAGAAGTAAAAAAAATGAATGATACCTCAAGAACGTCGCTAGAGCTCCGACAACTCGCACCACGCCGAAGCTTGATGATGCAATACTTCAGGGCGTCAACCAGCTTCATGAGTCCCATCATCTCCGGACGGTTAGGCTGAGAATAAAACAAAGAAAAGTTAGTAACAAGCGGTGTTAAAAGGATGAATAATGCATCGAAAAACTTACCGGCTCAAAGACCTCGGGCAGAGACTCCTGCGCCTGTCTGTAACCCTCTGGCGTGTCAGCGATATGGTCGTCGGTGATACCAATCGGCCCTGGATAGCGGACAGAATGAGGCGGAATCTCGATCCTCCCCACAGGGTGAATAGTTGTCTGAAAATACGATCAAATAATCAAGTTATTCGACTATTTAAAACAGAGACTAGTAACGAAGATCCTCAAAAGAAATCGTACCTCAGGAAGACGGGGTGGAGGAGCTAGAGAGGGAAGCAAGTTCCGCGCATAGTCACTCTCCATGTGTACAAGCTCCTACCATGGAAAAGTATAACGCTCTCCCCTGTTTATCAACTCTCTGATCAAGCGTGAGTCCAGCATCAACTCTTGTGGGAATGAAGGCACCACAAAGCGATCGCCGCTATGCTGACGAACGACTCACTCCCCCAAATACCGGATAAAGCCTCCGGTACCAACCAAAATGGTACGGTGCGCTGAAAGACGCAAGGCCTCAGGTAGATCAGTCATCCCGGCCCAAGTACGATACTGGACATCAATGGCAACCTGGAAACCATAAAAAGTTGGCGTGAAACAACGGAAACAACGTCATAAGGAAAATAACAGGCAACAAAACTAATCCTTACGCCAACAGAAGAGGTGCCTTGGCGTAGTAGCCCACGCAGTGCAGGGACGGAATCATGGACCGCTCCACGACGCCGGCGAGGAGCTAAGCCTGGGAAGTACTCGTAGATCCATAGCTGCGATGAAAAGTAATCTTTAGCACATGAGTCGAACAAGTTAAAGTGAAACAAAAAGGGAAAAGATCATCACCTCTACGACTCTCCACAGACCATAGACGGTGATGGGAGACTCGTCATTCAGCTGCCGACAGCCATGACGTAGCGATAAGAGAAGATCAGCGTATCCAAGGCTGGCCCAGCTATAGGATCCTATCTCATGGATCCTCACCAAAGTGGGGAGGTAGCAAAGGAGTACGCTTGAACTCCTATCAGGAGAAAGGGTCATAGAGATCAGGATCAGGATGAAGATCCGCATTCGCTGCTCAGCCGACGTATCCTCCATGTCAAAGCCACGAGCTAAAACTGAAGCCAGCTCCGATCGTCCGCTCCTAGGACCACCTCGAGACACTGGTCGGGTCCTGATATGCTAAACGATCGGACCCAACAAATCAGCTGCCTCAGCCGATCCCCAAGACAGATCAGACATCTGAGCTACAGCCCGGTCGGTGAAACGCAGCCCGCTAATCATACTGAAGTCTAGAGGGGTCACCGTCATCTCCCCCCAAGCAAAATGAAAAGTGTTGGTAGTATCCTAGAAATATTCCAACAATGCGCGAACGACCGTCGCACCGCAACCCCGGGGGCTGCGAAACCCTATAACCGCCGTATAGAAATCTACTAAACCAGCCGATTCCCATAGGGCGTTCATAGCAGGATCCCTCGTAATGATCTGGTGAAGTTGAGGGATCAAATCGCCGGCTCTAGAACCGTGGTGGCGAAGCGTGCCATCGAATATGCCGGAGAGTGGGCTATGAGAAACATGGTTTTCACGGCAGAAAACCAACTAGTCTAGAGTCCACGAAGGTGGAACCCACCTACCTCTACTCGTGGATGCCCGAGGCTCGGACTCTAAAGCATCGTCGTCCATACCCTCAGGAATAGTGTGAGTGTCATCCCGAAAAGCCCGACGCCGGCCGTGGGTAGAAAGATCGCAATCTCGTCGCCTAGGCATGCTATTATAAAAATCTAAATGCTTATTATCATTTCCTAAGACATTTAATTCAAGTTGCATTTTTATAAAAATAAAGATCTAACTACTTAGCATCATTTCCTAAGTTACTTAGTTATTTATCGAATTATACGCTAAATTTTTACCTCTAGGCTAAAAATTGGCGAAATTATGGTATTTAGTTTCTTCATGACAAACTAATACTACAGTTCTCCTAGCCGCATGATACTATGTTCTCCATGACAATATAGTACATACGCAAAATATGTTTCGAAGTTGCACAAAAACAATGAATCAACACATCATGAAATATTTCACAAGGTTTACCACCATTTTTTCACCATTTCAAGAAGTAGCATGAACATCATTTCACAAAAGTAGTACCCAAAAATGGTGATTTGCGCAATTCTCCATCCAATCATGCAATTTTTGTCTCAAATTTCTCACAAACACACATACATACCTATACAAGTAAAATCATGGCAAGAATTTCAACATAAAACCTCCAAATCAAAAACCCCCAAATTGATTTTCAAGGGTTTTTCATGAAATTACTTATTTGAAGCAAATTTGAGATAAAAATTAAGAGGAAATTACATAGATCCTTGTAGAGAGTCGAAAATGAGGAAAGTAGCAAAAAATTAGAGCAAAATTGGTGAAAATTTGAGCTCCAAAAGATCGAAAAACTTTGAAAATCTGCGCAGCCGCCGTGACACGGTTGAGCTTGGTCGCGGCTCGATGAAAGGATGACGTGTCACGGGGACCCAGTCCTGTGTCACAGTGAGCTTGAGAGGTGACGGAGCTCCGGTGACTCCGACGGCAATATCAAGTAGTAAACAGCAATAGCAACAGCAGTAGGCAGAGCGAATAACAGCAGCAGCAAGTCGCAAAAAAAAAATAAAAAAAGAAGAAGAAGAAAGAGAAAGGAAAACAGAACCGTCGTGACACGGTGGAGAACGCCGGCCGACGGGAAGGAAAACCGAGCGCTGGTGAGCAGGCAACGAGACACGGCAAACCGAGCAAATTTTTTGAGCTTTTTGAGTGAGAATCAGACGAGAAAGAGAATGGCCAAAATGAGAAAAATGTTGATATTTAAAATCAAAAAATACCGTGCAACGGACCCCGTTCCCACGTAACGGTCAGATTTTTGTGTGGTGCACAAGCTTTGACCGGTTAAAGATGCTTTTTGACCATTTTTCAGCCATTTGATTCCCGCGAAACGGGAGCCCCTTGCCGTGTCACGGGAAACAGCTCCGCGTGACGGGGGACCCTTGCCGTGTCACGGGAATTTTTTTGTTACACGGTGGCTTTGCACAGTTATTTGCGAATATTCTAACATTTTGACTGAAGTTGCACGATTTTTTACGTAAATTGGAAAGTTATTTTTCGCTGGAATTACGCAGAAAATTGTAATTGATACTAAAAGGGGACTAAAATTACCATTTTTACCCCTGGCAAGCATCGAAGTCTATTTTTCGGCATGGTCGGATAATCGACTTAAAGGTGTGAATCATCTGCGGCCCACGTTCGGGGATAATCGAATACACTTACAAATTCCGGCAATCGTCGGCTTTCCTCAGGCTTGGAGAGCGTTATCGATGGATTTTTCTTCAAGTATAGAAAACCGCCAAGTCGGCTTTCCTCAGGCTTGGAAAGCGTTATCGGTGGATTTTTCTTCAAGTATAGAAAACCGCCAAGTCGGCTTTCCTCAAGCATGGAAAGCGTAATCGGTGGATTTTTCTTCAAGTATTGAAAACCGCCTAATTCCTTTGTCGGCTTTCCTCAGGCATGGAAAGCGTTATCGGTGGATTTTTCTTCAAGTATAGAAAACCGCCAAATTCCTTTGTTGGCTTTCCTCAAGAATAGAAGGTATTATCGGTGGAATTCTTCAAGCATAGAATGACACCAAATTCATACGTCGACTTTCCTCAAGCATGGAAAGTGTCATCCGGTAGGTTTCTTCAGGCTTACAAAACTACCAAACTCTTCAGTCGGCTTTCCTCAAGCATGGAAAGCGTTTCAACAAATGTCATCCGGTGGATTCCCTCAAGCATAGGAAGCTGCCAAATTCATTTGTCACCGATACACTGGTGCCAGATACGTATTCTATCCCTTTACTCTTTTATCTGTGTAATTAACATTTTTCTGCAAGTATCGGCTTATACAGAGTGATTTAGGATTGCAGAACGTCTTAAATCATTCTCCATCCCTATCGGCTACTTTGACTATCGTTTTCGAAACTTACGTTTCTACAAACTCAGTCAAAGTGGGGGCTTCTGTAGACACCTAAATATGTCTCCCCAAAACCAAACCCGATGATGAACAACCTTTCACCGCCACTATTGGTCGGGTTTAGTATTTAATCCCGAGAGTGCTTAAAAAATCGTATTTGATTAAATTCATATTTTTTAACAGTCCATGGATCAGTCTTGATGTTTCGTAAAAGCATAATTTTAATTTCAGCCCAAACTTATTAATTAATTTTAGCCCAAACCTTTTATTGTTTTATTATTTATTTTTGGCCCAAACCTTTTATTTATTTTTATTTAATTATTTTTTTATTTATCCCAAATAATAAAAAGTCAAAAAAGGCCCAAAATTATTAATCGGCACTTAAAATGCCGAATGAAATTAGGGTTAAAAATGTATTTAGACGGAAAAATAGGCTGGAATTTCCCGCGCCACGGCAGGTACCCACTGTGTCACAGGAATCCTTCCCCTCTGACGGTGGGATTTCCCATGACACGAGAAGTTTTCCATGACACGGAGCATTCCGTGTCTTTTCCGCGTAAACCCTTAACGCGTTTTCTATCCCGTTTTCTGAAAATTTCCCGCGTCACACCAAAAATGTACCGTGACACGGGAAAGGGTGTCGTCTGACGGTGGGGCTTCCCGTGTCACGGTACAGTTTGTCGTGTCACGGGATACTTTCTAGGGTTTTTATCATTTTAGGGTTCCGTATGCTCCCTCAAGACATTTTCCCTATAAATACCCCTTCATTTCTGATGTACGGGGCACCGAGTAATTCTCTAATTTATTTTTCTCTCTTCTATGCTTTAGCCTAAACACTAGCCTACCCTTTTCATTTCTAAATTCCTTCTTCAAGTACTCAAAGGAGTCCATACTTTACTCGTGGTTCTGTCCTTAAGCCAAGGCGTGAAAGGTAGAACTGTTTGAGGGTTTGGCCCCAAAATCAACTCTACTTTAATTAATTTAATTTAATTATTGTTTTATTATTTCCTTGAAGTTACTAACTCGTTTATTATTTTGTAATTGCAAACAAACATAATCAAAGTAAGAGTCATCCTCCTTTTATTTTTATTATTTTTCTAACGATTTTATGTTGTTGGAATTGTGATTAAATTGGTTTTAATATTAAAGTTGTTCTATTATATTTTTTATTATCACCATATTGCATGTTAAAGGGAATATGTAATTGAAAATCACGCCTAATAACATAATTTGGACAACCGGTTTAGGTTCCTTTTAATCTTGTTAATTAATTCATGTGATCACCAATATTTTAGAGTTATGTGTGCATTAATATTCAACCAATTTAGTTAAATAATAGTTTGGAGGGAATTGAATTATTGTTTGTATGCCTTTGAGATCACAGGAATAGTTTTCAATATAAGAATCGAGTAGAGGCCAATACGGGCAAATGTGACTCCATGACTCACTTCGTACCATCATCCCCGATCCTCCTTTCGTGGTTCCGAACCATATGGAGTTAGTAATCTCATGGATTATGAATGGGGTGTAACCTTCATGGGTCAATCGCTGTTGCCTATCGTTGTCCCTTTTCGTGGTTGCCTTATAATTATCCGTGAACGGTTTACAAGTTCCTTAAAAACTTGTTGGCGGCTCCCTACTTTATTTGTCCCTAATCGTTGTCCCTAATTGTAATGTCAATTCCTACTTCCTATGAGTGCCAAGCATATTCACAACATGCTTTTAACGTAGGCGCACTTCAAACGACGCCTACACCTTCCAGCTTTTCAATGATGTTCATGTCATGTCCTTGGCCGAGTTGAATGTGGCCTTGGATTTCAATCCGAATGCGGATCTCCTCTTCTCCGATCGCGAGCACGATTATTTTGATGGTGTCTCTCCTGATGCCTTTTGACACACCATCTCGATTTTTAACAAGTTTGGTGCTCGTTTTTCTCTTACAAGCGACATTTATCAACCGTGTATGAGAGTACTCCATAGGCTATTTGGGTACTCGGTGTTCCCTAAACAAGATTTGTGTAATTTGTCGCTCCCCGAGTTGCGAGATTTGTGGATAGCAACTAAGGAAGAGTATAGGGGTCGGTTAAACCTTAGGCAGATTTTTCCTGAAGAATTGTTTGGACATGAGAGGTAGCCCGTTGGTTGAAATTCCTTGTGGTAGCATGATCACAAGGTTTGCTACGAAGCTCAAGTATGAGAGGTATCTTCTTTCTTGCACGTCGGTAGGGGATCTTGACTCCCTTTACCTTGATATCAAGCAATTGAAGCAAGTGCAATTCCTAGACAAGAATGAAGATGATGAGGTCTTTGATTGGCTTCATAGGGGTACCCATTGGTGCTATCTTCCGATCCCCTCTCTTACCTCTATTCAATGGCATGCCCCGAATGTATGGTTTGTGCCCTCTAGTAACCGCATCCCCGGGGAGGATGAATATATGGAAGATTTTCTCAATGAGGAAAGGCAAGCCAAACAACATCAACAACATCATCAACAACATCATCACCAACAGCATCAACAACAGCAACATAAAGAACAACAACACCGAGTTTGCTAATCCCGACTTGGATGCTCTTAATAGGAAAATGAAGGGGATTCAAATTCATTTGGAAGGCATGTATGATCAAGATTTTGTAGCAATGTATAATAAAATGGGGGGCATTATATGATGCGGGTGTTGACCGGGGAGATATCACTCCCCCGGTTAACTACCCATACTTTCCACCCCAACATGGTCCTATACCATCTTATGGGGGTGATGGGGTACCTACGTACCCATATTGGCAAGGACCCCGGGGTCCAACACCGAGACTCGCTCATTCCCCGATGAGCACGGTAACTATGATTACCGAGTTCCCAGTAGGAGCGACTATAGGGGTGATCCTAACTACCCCTATGAGCACCCCGAGCACCCACTACCGCACGTTTTGCCCGAGCAATTTACTCCCCTTTCCCCATGGCAGCAAGATAACATCAAGGGACACTATGGTTGGTCACCCGTTTACACCGAGGGATGGGATCCTCATGGTCCCCCATCTGGGTTTTCCTATGATAAGGATGACCAAGAAGGCGCCGGACCGAGTGGTAGTTGTAGCTAGTTCCCCCATTTTTGTGACGTTTGCCTCCATCCCTTATTTTATGTGTGCTTGCTTTGTATTGATGGGATGTTGGTATTCATGTTTAGCTTAAGGAGCTTCATTTTTCTTAGGGGTTTGTCTCGGTGGCCAATATTGTTGTTGACCTTGACTTGTTTTTCTTGGCCTCTTTGTTTGATAGTCTCATATCTTCATCTCTTTTTGATGGTGTTTGTTTGTTGCTTTTATTAGCTTTCCATGCCTATTATTTCTATCTTATTCTTGTTGTTGTAGTGATGATTCTTCTTTGATGATGATGCATGTGTTGCTCCCACAAATCCAAAACCCTAATTTCAAAATCCCATTAAATCCAAATTTTTAGTTTAGTGTTAGTTGTTAGATTACTGTGTAGTTGCTTTAGTTTAATTACTTTGTGGTTTACTTCTTGATAGTTTACTCTTTCTTATTTCTTGTTAGTTTAATTTGGCTTGATTGTGCTTTCTTTTATTTTGTTTTGAAGATACTAACTGTTTCTTTGTTTATAGTTCCTTTTTCTATTCTTATTATCCCTTGGCTTTGTGGATGATGCTAATGATTCTTGGAGCTTAATGAGGGCGGTATACTTTTCTCCTTATTTCTATTAGCATTGCTTGGAAGCCAAGTGAGATCATTCTTATTTGTTTTCTTTTATTTTATTTTCTTTTCTTTTCATGGATGCATAGATTAGGATTAGTTAAGGAGAAGTTGAATGGTTCGTTGATGTAATTCTTGTAACACCTTAGAGTGTTTGGGGTCATTGACTCTGTTGTCGAATGAGCACTTGTTTGACGATTGGGAATTACATGTTCTACTTGCATCTTTGTTCCTTTCTTTACTTTCCTACTTTTCCTCTACCTTTGATTTCCTATTTTTCTTTTATTTTCTTTACTTTTCCCTTATTTTTCTTTCTTTTTGATTTTGATTTGAATAAAGTTTTTGAGGCTTTCCTTTTTCTATTTATTGACTTTCTTGTGAATTGGACTATATACCAACGGACTTTTGCTTTTGAATGAACATATTTCTAATTGATAGTGGTATGCATGGTTTGAGAATATGCTTGGGTTATTCTAGGATAGCGTATGCTAAGGTAGCATGTTTAAGAACTAAGGGATCATGAAACTGGATTCTACTTGTTTGTGGCATGTTGGTAGTTGCTTCCTATAGTCGATTTGACACCTTTAGTAAGTTTTCGCTACATCCATGTGAGGTTTACTTATTTTTCTAGCCTTCTACAATTACTTGCATGAGCAGCATGTATCCTTAACTATTGCAAACCTAATCTTGAGTCATGGCTCATAATTTTCAAACACGAGACCGAACCATCTAGGGAGGACAAAGACATCTTTTTGGGGTGGTATTTTTTTTTTCTAGGATTAATCTTCTTTTCTAGTTATTGGGTTCACATTTGCCTACTTGCTAACCATTTTAGCCTTTTCTCTTCTTTTCAAGCCGCAGCTTTAGAACTTTGAGCCTTTTGTTTCTTTTTGTTCTATTTTTAGTTTTTGTGAAGCAAATGATCACGTTCTTTGAGTTTGTGGTATTTGAGTTTGGAAGTTAGTTTTATTTGTAAGCAAGCTTGTCTTGTGTATATTTTGTGAATAATGGCAAGTGAATAAATGGAAAAGTCGTCCAAAGTTAAAAAAGGCAAGGACATTTAATTACAAAGTTGTAAAAGCCGTCCATAGTTAAAAGAGGTAAGGACAACGAATAAAGTATAAAAATGAAAAATTGTAATAATGATAAAAGCAAAGCAATCCAAACGCTTTGGATAAAATGACAAAAATGTCATAAATGTCATTTTTTTTTTTTAATTTTTTTTTTTTTTTTTTGAGAAAATTTAAAAAAATATTTTGATGTGATCCTTTTCTCCTTTTCAAGCATTGAGGACAATGCTTCCTTTAACCTTGGGGGATAAGCGTTTACGCTTTTTGTATATATGACTGTGGTTATAGCTTTGAATAATCCTGGGGGAGTTAGTTTGTTTTTGTTTGGCGATTGCTTGGTTATGAGGAGAAGGTTTGATCACCCTTTTGCTTTACTAATTGGGAATACCGCTAAATTCTAAATTTTAAGCCTACCCTCACCCTTTTTGCCCGTACATTAAAACCATTGGGAAAGACATTTTGACCTAGAGGTTGAGTCACATATTGAGGGAGGGAATTATAAGTAATCTTTGTTTATTTGTCCGCAGCTTCTTTCAGGACTGGCGTCAGCAGCAGAGACACGAGATCAAGTCGGAATGGGAAAACATCTGGCGCCTCCAATACGAAAACAATAGTCATCTAGTTGTCGAACAAGTCCGCCACCAAACCGCCATGAAAGCCCTAAACGAGAAGGTGGCCAAACAAGCTGAAGACATCATCAAAATCGATGATGCTCTTAAGCAGGAACGATTGGTAATCGAAGCTCTCACCAAGGAGAGAGATGAGGCGGTCACTAAAGCGGCCAGTTGGAAGAAGGTGGCTTAGTCCTTGGACAAGCTTAATGCCGAGATAGAGCCCAACAGGGAGGACTTAAAAATGGTTCTAAAGGCTATAGAATAACGGAATCAGGAGGCAGAGCGTCTCAGGAAGGAAGTAGTGGAGCTGAAGCAGCAGCTAAAAGCTTCAAGGCCTATCCCTCCAGCAAACGTCTTCCGAATTGAGCAGTCAGCCCTTACTCGTCTCAAGAACTGGTTTGAGGATACTTTTTCAATGATGGTGGAAATGGACGAGCTAGGCTATTGTCAGGATTGCTTCACCAGAAGGCAAGGCTTCCTTACCATGAGCTACATGTCTCTCCCTTCGTCAAGACTTCTTCCCCCTCCCAACGACGTTGAAGATGGAGAGGACGAGGAAGAAGATACGGCCGAGGATGGGAACCACCTCAGGCTGACAATGCGGCCAATGCTGATGATGTGTCCGATGTTGATAATGGTACCCAGGAAGCAGCCTAGTGAGGAGCCCTCCTCTACTGCAACTTTTAGCTTGTCTTTTCTTTTTCTGTTTCTGTTAAAAAATTTTAATAATTATCGCTGCCTGTTTTAAGCAGCTTTGCAAAGATATTTTACCGTCTTTTGTTTGATTTTTATGCATTTTAGAAATTTTGCCCAATTTATTCATGCTTTTTATTGCTTTTCGTACAAGCACTGGGGGTATGCCCCTTATTTGGCGTTTTCCTAGTCCATATTCCAAGTGGTTTGATTAACTTAGTAGATTTAAAACTATGAAGGGTATAACTACTAATAAGTAAGTTAAATCATATATAATGATTGCCCTAAGACAAGGTTAATGTTGAATCAATCGTTAAGTATACAGCCTTTTATTGGCTTTTTTTTAGTCATCTGTTGAAGCTATTGCTTGGACAGACTCAAGAAATTTCAATTATTATCTGAACTTGTAAATTTTCGTTTACATGGCTCATTCGCCTAGGGAAGTCTTCGTCTTAAATGGGTAACTTTCCGCTTGTCTTTCGTTCGGCTTGGTGGGGCCGAATGATAAGATTGGCCTTCTAGGCTAGTTGGCCGAGTGGCTAAGCAAAGTATACCCTTTCTTAACATTCTATTCGGCCAACATAAGGCTGATGGCTGAGTAGCTTCGTTAGGGAAGCCCTTGCTTAGCAATTTCCTCGGCCCAAATGCATTCCCTTCTTTTTCTGGGTGCATCATTGTTCGATTAGGGGTTGCTGAGTCAGTCTGTTTTTACATGCTCGCTGTGAGTTTTTAATCAGCCTGCACTCTATGCTCTATTTTGAGATGACCGAGGTGCTATGTTGAAGAAGCATTGGTATCTCTTTTTAGGCGGCTATTGTGTCTACTTTTTTGGTGGCCGATTAGCATTGTTGTGAGCCACGTTGTTGTTACATTCATTAGGCATTTAGCTTAACAATATAAACATTATAAACAAGAAAAAGACAAAGAATTTAACAACAATGGTTTGAATTTTCATTAATATTTGTCAAATTTTTACATTGTTGGTCGTCGTTCGGCTTAATTTCATTGCTCGGCCATTAAAGCTTAGATGCAAGAATTGGTTGTTAAACTTTAAACATGATATTCTTTCATGTTGTCCGTATTCCATGTACCAAGATAGGACGGCCATCTAAGGCTTTGAGTCAGTATGTTTCGTCTTGCACTTCTTCTTTGACTCGGTAGGGCCCTTCCTAGTTCGGAGCTAACTTTCCATATTCATTAGCTTGGCCCACTGCTTTCATCTTTCTTATGACTAAATCCTTCAATTTGAGAGGTCTCTTAGACACTCGGCAATTGTATGCCCTTATCATTCTTGGACGATATATTTCTTGTCTAAGCGCCACATTTCCCCTAGATTCAGTAAGAAATTCCAGGGCAGTCTTCATGGCCTCCCAATTGGCCGACTCGTCATATAACATTATTCGGAGGGTGGGCTCGTACATCTCAATTGGGAGCACTACTTCGACACCATATACTAAAAAATAGAGTTTTCCAGTGGAGCTTTTTGTTGTGGTATAGATGGACCATAGTATATTAACCAACTTGTCTACCCACAGGTCGCCTGCCTTCACAAGCTTACGCTTGATGCCATTGCAAATCAGCTTGTTATAGGCCTCAAATTGGTCGTTTGCTTAGGGAAGGTCGACCAAGGAAAAAACAGTGAGTGATGCCCTAGTCACTTAACTATTCCTTATGTTGGCTCGTTTCGAACTGGTGTAGACACCCATTTGTGTCTCCCCAAAACCAAACTCAGTGATGAATACCTTTCATGTCATTTGATTATCAAACGAGGTGAAAGTGTGAAAAGTCTAGTGATGAGGATGTTTTTATTAAATTATATATCTCTTCTTTTTGTTTTTGAAAATATTTCTTTTCTTACCCTATTTATGAAAAACGTACATTCCAGTTTATTTTTGTCAATGATAAGGGTTTAATAATAGTGTAGTTGGATAGGGATCGAAAAGAGCTTTCCAACGATATATTATAAGCCCAATTCCAATGAATAATAAAGAAGTTATGGCCAAAATACTAAATTAGGCCCGATTTGATTCTTACTTACGGCCCAATGATCTAGAGGAGGGCCTATAATTCATTATCATTCCTAAATCTATTAGGATTGATTATATTCTTCTTGAATACTCTAGCAGGTTCTTTTGAATCCTAATGGAGTTAGGATTAAGAATTATGTTTCAAAGAGTTTGAAATTGAATAAAACTACTCTTTTTAAGAATCCTCATTTTGTACGAGATGGAATATATTCATTTTTTATTTTCGTGCCTCATAATCATTATCCAAATCTTATATGGTTGGATAGATCTTGAAATTATCTTTCCAATGATATATGATAATATTAAATCCAAGCTATAATGAAAAAGATATGTATGGAATATGAAACTCTATCCAAAACTGACATCCTTCCACTATTTAGGCCATATATTTTTATCTACAAAATATTTTAATCTGATTTTAATTGGGATGGAAAGTAGACTTCAAGAGCGTCTTTTTACATCTTTTTGATTGCCTTAATCCCATTTGTTGTTATATTTGTATTCTTGATTCTTTCTTTTCACTCTTCCTCATTGTCTTCACCAAGTAAAAGGACTTATGCTTTTCGGTTTCCCATTTTTTTCTTCTTTGGGGGCTTTTCTTTATTTGTAGACTTTGGAATGTATGATGCATCTGATAGTCATAATATGAGTAAGCCCCACACGGCCACTGAGTCATATTCTTCTTCTTCCAAGTCTTCTCATTTAGGTGAGCGCTCTACACACACTCCTTTTAGTTCTCCTGTTTATTCCCCCTTTTCTATTCAAATAGGTATGCCTTTTGATAGTCCCTCCGCTGCAAGGAGGGCGGGTACTACCATGGCTTCTTCCTCTCCTTCCGAGCCGGGTAGTAGTTGTTCTGCTGAAACCAGTGCGTTCCAACCTTTTCACCCTTGACCTCGTCCTAACTTTTTCGACCCCTACTGTGAGCGGGAACTGACCCTGAATGGGGTGCCCCTGCCCCACCTCGCTCTTTTGTGGAGGCGTGCAGTGTGCCATGAGATTCTAGCTGACATGGTAAAGGCTAATCCCCCTGATGTTTCCCTTGTTAGCCCCATTCCCCATGTTTAGCCTTTAAACACTTTCGCTTGGCTAGATGACATGGCTGACATACATCAGTTTGACCATTATGTAGTACGTGGTGGGAACGCTGCTACGTCTTCATTGTCTCCCTCTCCGGTTGCTGCCTAGGACAGAATAGCTGGGTCTCCCATTGAGCGCGCCTTTTATGATTATTAGCCTTCTTATCTTGTTAAGCCCGTTGAAGAGGGAAAATCTGACTTCTTTCTAGATGACAAATGTCATGGTCCCATGAACTGTATGCTGGATTCTAATAGGCGTAAGGATGCTAGGAGGTTAAATCTAGCATCTGTGGGACATAAATTTTATGGGTTTGGTTAAGGTTATGAGCTAGTCCTCCCTGCAGAGGGTGCGAAGCTGTCTGCTCCCCGGGTTGGTCACATTACAGTGTTTTCTTCCCAGTTGGACTTGGGTTTGAGGTTTCCCCTTGACCCCACTCTTAAGAAGGTGTTTCGAGCTTTCAACCTTTGCATTGCTTTGCTGCACCATGCTTTTATGCATACCTTGATATGCTTTCTGTGGTTTCTGCGGTTTTGGAGGTATATTGAGTCTTTGCACCTGTTTAAGTCTTTAATGAGCTTGAAAATGTCTTCTTTTGGTTCTGAGTCAGGATGGTATTACGTAGCTCTCTAGGAGGGAAAAATATTGTCCTAACCGAAGCTTGGTCGCTTCCGGGACTGGGCTGGAAAACTCTTTTGGGTTAAGGTGCCTTCCTTGATCTTTTGTTGTGTCGCGCAACTTCCGGGAGATTCGCACCAACATGGTGAAGAGAGGTGAACTAGGTTGCTGAAACTAATCCTCCCTCGGTTAAACTAAATTTGTAACACTTAACAAACCTAAATACAATTATAGAGGCAAGTTAAGGGTCGAACCCAAAGGAACGGTAATGTTCAAGCGCTCTCAATTATGCTCCAAGCTAGGTCGAAGTGTAAGGATAAAAGGTAAACACTAACCAACTAACAAAACGAAGAACCAAACAAATAAAGCACTAGGAACGAGGATTAACAAGTAATCATGACAATTGTAGCAACTTAGGAACAATATGAAAATCAATTGTTGCAAACACTAATGGTAACATATATAAAAAGAGCTCGACAACCTATCTCCTAGAGGTCTAAATAGCACCAACTACGAGAGACACTAACCGGGAATGTCACAAATCAAACTCCATCGACAATTATAAGCTAAAAATCAATGGTTCGTATCAATGTAGACTCATAATACAATCTAGCATATTTCTCAAGGCCTATCGAATTACACACATGCGTAATTTCAATTAATCACTTTAATCTAAACAATCATCAACACAATTCCCAAATTAAGAACAATCAATCAATCATAACAGTTTCACCCAATTCCTAGCCAAACAGCTACTCTAACATCATCATCTAATCAACAAACAACAAAGGTAATCAAGAATAAACAGTATATGAAGAACAACTACACTAATCAAGCATCAAACATCAAAATCAATCTAAACAAACTTGAATATTAACCCAGGCTATAAAATAAGCCAAACAGCTACTCTAACATCATCATCTAATCAACAAACAACTAAGGTAATCAAGAATCAACAGTATATGAAGAACAACTACACTAATCAAGCATCAAACATCAAAATCAGTCTAAACAAACTTGAATATTAAACCAGGCTATAAAATAAGATATAGTTAGAAATGTTCATTGATAATAGAAAAGATCTTCAACACAATTGTCACCATTAAATTTTCAATCTCTCAATCACCATTGAAATTCCTCACTTTCTCTCAACTAAGCTAAAATTATGATCTAATTTCAATCTCTAATTACGTACAAATATTGGGTTACAATTAGGTATTATATAAGGAGCGAAATGAAGACGAGCAAAACAGGGACCCGGAGGGACGTGCCCGCGCCACTGTGCTGCGCACCCGCGTTCCTCTGGGTTTCTTCGATTCTTCTCGAGGGTTTGTGCGTTCTCTAATGGCTTTGAATGAGCGCATCGAATGATGATGATGGACACCAAGAGTGGCAGTTACAAAAAGCACTTGACAGTGGGTTCAACACCCCATCTTCAGGAGAGCACAGCTTGAGAGCGCAAGAGCTAGAACTTGGAGAACCCTCTTCCTTGAATCTTGAGCTTGCCTATTGTCATGAGCTTGCTCCAAAAGCATCTTCCAACTTTGTAATCCATCCATATCAAGACCTGAACCTCGTACAATACCTAAAACCACAAAAAGAGAGCAAATAAAGGAGAAGATACTAGAAAAACCATCAAAATGCACAAAAGCATTAATTAACAGAGAAAAAGAAAAATAAAGAGCAAAATCATAACACTAAGCATTTATTAAGAAGGAAATCTATAAAAAGAAGGTAAAAACAACCTAAATTCCCATCAAATGGGTGCCATTTATGACACCCATCAAATACCCCCAAGGTTACCTTTTTCTCGTCCTTGAGCAAAAAAAAAAAAAAAAAAAAAAAAAAAAAAAAAAAAAAAAAAAAAAAACCCAAGGGAAAAATGATGAGCTTATTCTAACAAACAAAAAGAAATAGCGAAGAGACAAGAATATACACTAACACACTTTCGTAGAAATCACGGTCAATTTTAGCAACTAAAGACAAGCCATTTAAACCCCTAGATCGCCCTAGAGGACGAGTGATGCTCTCGTAAAGGTTTCCTAAGAGATTAAACTATAAATCTCGTAATAATATAAACAAGGAAAAGCATGAAAAAGAAACCAAAATACAAGAAAAGCAAACAAATGTTAATTAAAGGACTTTTCCAAATGTACATGCACAAGTGAATGCAAATATTTCTATACAAGGGAGTGCACATTCTAAGATATCTAAGGTTGATTGAAACATAGGATATGTTAAGTATAGAGAACTAATGGAACGCGATTCACTTTCATCTCAAAAACGTTTTAGCACATTCTCCTACTCAGCTTCAAATCTACGTTTAGTGAGCGTCTCTATAGTTCCTCGAAGGAACCAAAAAAACAAATAGATTTGAGGTTTCTCGAAATCTGTACTTTGCATCCCCTTTCCTTAGGCTTTAACACATAATGCCATCCCCCGATATGTGACTCAACCTCTAGGCCAAAAGGGTTTTTCCAACGGTTGTAACATAAGCGCAAAAGGTTTAGGGTAGGCTTAAAATTTAAAATTTGGTGGTACACCTATGTTGTGAAGCAAATATTGGCCAAATCTCAACACCAAAATCAAGAAGTCACCAAACAAAAACAAACAAACACCACTAAGCTTATTCAAAGCTATAACCACAATCATATATACAAAAAGCATAAGGCGCTTCCTCTTAAGCTTGAACTAAGCATTGTCCTCAATGCTTAAAGTAGGGAGAAACATTTACATCAAAATGTATTTGAATTTTCTCATAATTCAATTTTTTTTACTTTTTGCCAAAGCTTTTTGAATTTGCTTTGCTTTTTCTCATTTTTTTAGTTTTTTCGTTTTTATCTTTATTCATTGTCCTCACCTCTTTTAACTATGGATGGCTTTTTAAACTTTGTATTTGAATGTCCTTGCCTTTTTTTAAATTGGACGGCTTTTTCATTTTTTTCACTTGCCATTATTAACAAGATATACAAAATAGAAGGTTGCTTAGAAATAAGAATCAATATGCAAACGCATATACCACAATCTCCAAGAACATGATCATTTGCCCCACAAAAACCAAAAATGGAATAAAAAGAAACAAAAGGCTCAAAGTTCTAAAGATGTGGCTTAAAAAGAAGGGAAAAGGCTCAAATGGATAGCAAGAAGGCAAATTTAAACCCAAGGAATTAAGAGAAAGAAGATTAATTTAGAAAAGAAAAGTTACCACCCCGAAAAGATGCCTTTGTCCTCCCTAGATGAATCGGTCTCGTGTTTGAAAATTATAAGTATCGATTCAAGATTAGGTTCGCAATAGGAAAGGATCCATTCCGCTCATGCAAGTATTGTAGAAGGCTTGAAAATCATGAAACCTCGTAAGGTTGTGGCAAAAACTCACTATTAGCTTCAAATTCACCAAAAGGAAGCAATTGCAAATTTTCCAAAACAAAAGAAGTTGGCTTTAAGGTCTTAAAGGTTCTAAGCGACTTCCTTAGCATACTCTATCCTAAAATCAACCAAACATACACTTAAACCGTGCACGCCGTTACCATTTAAGAATAAAAGCATTCAACTATACAAGTCCAAAAGTATTATGTCCAAAGCAAGAATAGAATAAAGACACATTGCGAATTTCCCTTGAAAGAAACAAAAATCTTTTTGGAGTATTTCGAGATATAAAACATGAGAATGCATATACAAATGTGAGTGGCATATATGAATCGAAATTCCACCAAATATGATAGAATACCCTCCCCCAAGCTTGAATGAAACAACATGCTCAAACATAGATCAAAGGATCCATGGGAGGGGGACAACAAAGAGAACAATTCAACAATGCTAACACATGTCCAACACGGCATTAACCATTAGAGAAAGAGCAATGAAAGATATTACCGGATGTTAGGTGGGTGTAAATACCCGCAAATGACCCAATTTAACCTTTCAAATCCAAATTCATCTAGAATTGAGTCTTGTTTTCCATATGCTAGCAATTGTGGAGTTTACTTCCTCGATTCTTGATCTAAAGCAATGCACCATAGTATATCAAGTCATGTACCTAGAAAAAGGCACACAAACATTTGTATTAGAGAAAATCTATTCTAAAAAGAATAGAAAATGAAAGCAATAAAACACGGGTTACTTCCCGAGAAAGGCTTGCATAAGGTCCAAGCTTGACCGCTCTAGAAAATAATAATTCAACGCACCTAAGAGCTTGCCAAATGCACAACTAATCATTTCATAAGATAAAATATAGGCAAATGACGGGATGAGAACGTGCAACAAGATTTTTGCACGCAAGTGAGAAGGGAGATACCAAAAGAAAGAAGAAGAGGGATCAAAAGAAAATTCAAGCAAATAAGAAGTAGAAGGGGGGAAAGAAGAATGGAAAGAAAAAGAAAAAGGCAATTCCTCCTCACTAAATTTTTGGTTGGCATATTTCCTCTCTTCCTCAACAATGATGAATGAGGGACATGAAAATCTCCCATAAATAAAGGGCTCTTCAATAGGCTCTTTGAGATAGGAAGGGAGGAAAATAGGGCAAGAAGGGATGTGGTCAAACCTTTGAGAAAAAGAGGTGTGAGAAATAGTAAAAGGGGTAGTTACTCCCTCAACACAAGGTCTCACGTCGCCAAAGAGGGCATGAAAATCAATCACAGAGTCCTCAAATGATGAACTCTCACAATCTACACATTCCTCAAGCTCAAAAACTCCAAGGTGATCAACCTTAAGCTCCTTTCCACCACAATAAACAACCTTTCCTTCAACTATCTCAAAACCCAAGGCCTCAAAACCATGCATGAATAGAGGTAGATTCATCTCAAACTCATCTAAGTCCCAAGAAGCGTTCTCAATGAAATCATCCAAAAATTTATAAGTCCTCATATGACTCTCAAAAAACAAATGGGACATTTCCTCGAAAGAGTCTATATACTCATAGATTAAAGGGTCACAAACATACAATTGAGACTCATAAAGATGAGGAGGGTTGGGGTTTTCGATATTGACACTCTATTCATACTCAACTCCTTCACCATCACTCAAATGCTTACAAAAGGGATCCTCACACTCTCTTGGTTGTTCAAAATCATTATCATCATCCACAAAACACACATTAGATAGGGATTTTTTTACAAACAAGCATCAATTGGCTTTCTAACTCATCTCTTCTTCTCTTTTCCTCCTCAATACGCTCATTCTTTTTCATCATCTCTAATTGGCTTCTCATAGAATTAAGAATTGATAAGTGACTTTTATGTCACTTTTAGGGTGTTTATTGAGTCGTTTTCCTGCTTATTTTCCAATAATTTCACCATTTTATTCTTTATTTCTATTATTTTATTATTCTCGTCTTTTATCTTTATTTTGAGTAGTTTTGTAATTTTCTATAGTTTTCAGTTTATTTTCGTGTTTTATTTTATTTTTCTTACTTTTAATGTTTGTAGTTTAAGTTTTTAGTTTTTATTTTTAATAATTTCTCTTTTTATCTTGTTTTCTTATTTATTTTAGTTTCGTATATTATTTTATTTTACTTCGTTTTATTTTATTATTTTAGTTTTTGTCCCTATTTCTTTCGGTTTTCTTGGTTTGTGTAGGATTGTGTTCGGAGGTCCAAGGTTCGAGGTTCAATATACGCGTCTCAAGTTTTGAGTCATAAACGGAGTCTCGCGTTCAAGCCAAACATCACCCTCTTGTTGCTGCCACTCTAACCTACACCACACCTCACCTTACCCTACACCACAATAGCAACAACACGCAAATTCCCCTTCTTCCATCTCCACCTCACACTGACAAGAAACTCCAATCAGCCACGCAACAACCACCAGCCTACCAATTTGAGTCGCAGCCCGCATCACCACAAGCTATACCAGCAGCAAGCCGCCACAATTGACAACCAACAACCACCAGCCATCGCGTCCTCACAGCATATCAATCACCACCAAACCACCTCCAATCACACCAATTTCTAGCCTCGCACTCCACCCCTGCTTTCCCTGCTCGACCACGCAACTCCAATTACAGCAGCCACCACCAATCGTAGCCCCCAAATTTCCCCAAATCAGCCCGCAACTTATACCCAGACCACTGCGGGCGCGCAGCCCTGTCAGAAGGCACACAAATTGGGGTCCAAAATCAGAGTTGAGGCAGTAGCTATTGTGCGACCTCTGTGCGATGTCTTCGCGGGCGCGCAAATGTGGGTCAATCACGAGCTTTTCACGTGATTTTTATGAAAATCGGAGGGCCACGATTTGATTCTAGATGATGATGGATGCTTGCGATGGTGGTGATGATAATTGCGTGATAATTGATGATGGAGTTTGATGGTGAGTGAAGCAGGGAATTAAAACCCCCATTTTTGGAGCAGCCAAATTCGAATGGAAGAAGTAGAAGGGATCTGATGTGTTTTTGGTAGGATTTTGGGGGTTTAATTTTCTTTTTCTTTTAATTTTATTTCTTTTCTTTTAATTTTCCTTTTCTTAGAGCAACTCCAATGGTAAGCTAATTGTGAAATTAGCTTACCATGCCACCTAGGATTGCAAAGCTAATCTACCTTGTACCTAATTAATCCCACAATGGTTAAGCTAATTTTCAATAAATTTTTTTATTTATTTAATTTTTTTTAAATCCCACAATTTGCTAAGCTAATTAGCTTAGCTAAGCGAATAGCTTTGCCTAGCTAATTTGGTAATGCAATTTCAATGGTTAAGCTAATTATTTATTAGTTTCATAAATTGCAAGCTAGTCCTAATTTTACATTGTTGGAGTTGCTCTTATTTCTTTTCTCTTTTATTTTCTTTTTATCTTCCTTTTCTTTCTTTATTTATTTCCTTCTTTTATTTTTCTATTTTTCCTAGCTTAGTATAAATACCCATTTTTGGGGTGATTAGAAGGAATTTATCTATTATTCTAATTTCAAAATTAGTTTAGGGGAGCTTCTCTCTCTTAGGGTTATATTAGATAATTTTAGAGAAAGAAAGTAGATTATTGCTCAAGTTTCTTCATTGTATTCAACTTTTGGTCAAGTTCATTTCAATCAAGCTTCCAAGTTTTCATCTTTATTAATCTCATCTTTAGTAATCTCTAATCCCTTTCTTTTATTAGCCTTATTTATTTGCTTTGTAGTTGGTATTTTCATCTATCTCCTTAGTTGAACTAGTTGGTATTGTTTTATTGTTCTTAAACATGCTTAGTTTTGTGCTTCTTGAATTCATGTTTAGTTTTTCTATTATATTTAATCTCTCTTTTCTAAGCTAATTTCTTAGCTAGGGGAAGGGGGTGGAAAATATGTGTTGAATATTGGATGAATGATGATGGTTGGATTGAATACATGCCTTAAATTGATGAAAGACATGATTTTTAATGGCTTGAGACTGTTGTTGCACTTTATTTGATTGCCTTCTAGTTTAAATGCATGAAAATGATTTGAACTAGATTAAGATCACCTCTATTTTAATGATTGCATGTGAATGAGTTGTTAAAATGGAGTTTTGTGTATTGTGTTTCTTTATTCTCTTGATTTGCTTGTGTCCAATAGGATGCATGAGAATGATCCTAGTTAGCATAGACCTCTTTAATTGATTTGCCTAGACTATTGCATGAGAATGGGTTGTTTAGGTAGGATCTTGTGTTCTTTGGCATGTTCTTCATGATAACTATCATTATTCCCCCTTTTCTTATCATGTTTGACACCCCCGTATCCCTAGCGTTGTTCTCTCTTGATTCTATTCATCTTTATCTTTGCTTATTCGTAGTTTTAGTGCTTTTTATCCAAAAAAAAAAAAAAAAAAAAATTCAACAAAATTATCCTTTCCTTGACTCTTGCTTAGTGAATTTGGTGTTTAGCTCGCATGCTTCCTTTTTGGTTCGACCCTTTACTTACCCCTATACTTGTATTAGGGTAGTTAAGTTATAAATATTTTATTTGATTAGGGTTAGTAGACCAACGACCTACTTAATCCTTGATCAAGAATCGACTCCTTACTAGGACAAGCTCATTACTAAGATCAATGCACCTAATTTGAGACTCAAATATATCAACAAGATATTTAGAAGGTGTCGAAGGTTGAGACTCAAAAAGAGAAGAAGAAGTACAACCAAGATTGGAAGAATCAACATTAAAATCTTGAGCATATTCATCATATTGGGGAGTGGGGGCACAATCAAAAACATGAGATTCATTATTAAGGGAACGAAGCACATCACAAGGTGACATGGTAAATAATGGAAAAAATTGAAACACACCATTAGCATCAACTTGAGAATGCACCTCATCATCATGAACAAAAGGGGAAATAGAATTGGAAGCATTTGTTCTAGGTTCACCAATGGGATCATGGACAAATAATGGAAAATCATGCTAAAATTAGAAGAATCAAGACAATGCACATCAACATTAGAATCATGACTACTCCTATTACAAGCATCCATACCAAACCAAACATAGAAATTCCAAGCATCATCAATTGACGATGCTCTACATTCACCATTATGCATGCTTTCAACTTCGTTCCTAGTTTGCACATTCAAACCAAAATAACAAATCCCAGAAGCTTCCCAAAGATTAAAAAAAATTATAATCTAGAAATTCCTCAAATCTATGAAAATATTCACAAAAAGGTTCATTGTCATATCGAGGAAATGATAGACATGCCATTTTTTTTTTCAAAAAAGTAACAAAAATCAAATAAAAGAACGGAAAAATTGCTCCCATTAATCTGAACTTTGCCTCGTCCGCCTAAATTAATCCCAACTTTCGTTTATTATCTATCACTCCCAACTTTAGAGGGTATTAATTTCTATTGCACCCAAATGACTTGAAACCGGTTGAAGAGGTAAATTTTGTTGACTTGTGATTAGTTGCACACGTATCACATAATGATTGATTAAAATAAAAAAAAAATTAAAGATTAAAAAAAAAAAAACCAAAACCTTCCCCATGACAGCAACAGTCCGCCCCACCCACCCACCCACAGCCACAAACACCTTCCCCTGGAGCACCGACCACTGTTCTCTGCTGGAGCTGAGAATGCTCCATTCCGTCCATTAATGAATGTTAGGGCTGATGAGTCCTAGTTTGTTGACAAACCTCAAGATGGCGGCACTTTGGGATACCGCCTTACTTAAGGGGTTTGTCTCCCCTCTGATTCTAACAGTAGCTCAATCAGTCTCCCTGTGGCCACTGGGTGCCATTATATGCAGAAGGTCAGCCTTTTCTCTTAACCTTTATTTTTATTTATTTTATTTTAGTTTTAGTTTCCTTTTCTAGCTTATTCTTTTATTTGTGGCTTGGATTATTTTTCTCGTTTTTTGGCTTTTACTTTAGCTTATTTTCGTCTTCTTTCTTGTTTGCAGCTCGTTAAGTCTGTTAGTGACTTGTCCAATGCCTTTCTTACGGTGGAGATGGAGTATTAGAATTAAGGTTTGGCCCTTATTCAAAAGGATAAGGAAATTCAGCAAGCTCACTCAAAGAGGGATACAATGGCTGGTGAAGTGACTCCGCAAAGAGAGAAGGCTAGGAATCTAGTATTTTCTCCTTTATTTCTTCTCTTTCTATGGTTGTAGGTATTGTATGAGGTTCTGGTCTTGATATTGTTAGTTTTCTAAGTTGAAAGATGCTTTTGGAGCAAGCTCATAGCATTGGGAAAGCTCATGATGCAATAAAGTGGGAGCTCCAAGTTCTAGCTCTTGCGCTCTCAAGCCGCGCTCTCATGAAATCGCGATGTTGAACCCACCCTCAACTCTGTTTGAATCTGCCATGCTTAGTGACTATCATGAACATATTACGTTCACTCACGAAGACCAATTTGCGAGGGCACAAGGCTAGGAAGAAGTCGAAGAAACCCAGAAGCGCGCGGCCACACGCTTGGGCGTGCAGATCCGTGCGAGGGCGCGCCACTTCGAGTTTTTGGTTTTGTTCAGTTTCGTTCTCACGCCTCTTATAAATGGTTTTTCAACCCAACTTTTGTAGGAATTTTTTAACATAATTTTTATAATAATTTTAGCTTAGTTGAGAGTTTCCCCCTCTAGTTTTAGGGTTAATTTAGGAGTAGATTTTCAGAGAGAAAGTGGGAGATTTCATTGGGGATTTGAGATATTGAAGATTGAAGGTGACAATTGTATTAAAGATCTCCATAATCAATCAATGAGGATTTCTAACTCTATCTCATTTTATTGCGTAGTTTAATTTCATGTTTGTTTGAATTGATTTTGATGTTTGATTCTTGATTAGTGTAATTTTTCTTTACATTTTGGTGATTCTTAATTTCTTAATTGCTAGTTCATTAGATGATGATTCTTAAGTAGTTGTTTGACTAGGGATTGGGTGAAACTTCTATGATTGATTGATTTTGGTTAATTTAGGAACTATGCTGATTGATTGTTGAGATTAAAGTGACTAGTGTAAATTTACATGTGTGTAATTTGATTAGGCCTTGAGAATTATGCTAGATTGCATTGTGATTTCTAATGACACGACCCATTGTTTTAGGAATTGCAATTGTCCATTGGTTTGGATTGTTATTCTCCCAGTTTGTTAGTCGGTGAGACTACAAGCTTAACGATTAGGAGATAGCTCAGTGATTCCAATTGATAGCTCTTATTATTAGTCTTCACAACCACTGATTGGCATGTTCTTCCTAAGTTGTTGCAATTGTCATGATTTATTGTTGATCCCTACTCCCTAGTGTTTTATTTGTTTGATTCTTTGTTTTGTTAGTTCATTAGTCATAGTTATTGTATTCTTCACCCTTAATTTCGACCTAGCCTAGACGCACAATTGAAAGCATTTGAAAATAACCGTTTCTAGGGTTTCGACACTTAACTGACCTCTATACTTGTATTTAGGTTTGTTAAGTAATTATAAATTGTGTTTGGCTTAGGGAGGATTAGTTAACGACCTAGTTTCCCCTTTGTTAGGAATTTACTCGTGTAACAATGTATTAGAGCCTTCATGTTGCTGGCTTGTCATGATATAGTGCTAGGAAATTTTAACCTTTTTAAGCGAAAGATGACGGATAGCCCCAAGTGATACATTTGTGGGGCTGTTGAAGAAAGCACATTGCACATAATTCGTGACTTCCTAGCTGCAAAAATGGTGTGGAGAAAAACAATGGATGACTCGATAATGCAAAGGTTCTTTCGAGGAAATGTCAAAGAGTTGATTACTGAAAGTGCAAGAGATGACGACATTGAATGTAAAGAATCTTGACGTATTTATTTTGGAGTCACGATATGGTGGATTTAGCGTTAGAGAAATTGTTCTGTGTACAATCGAAGGAATAAAATCCCTTTGGATTTTTGAGCTTTTCTTCAAGTCATGTATGATGAAGCGAGGAGAATAATTTTGGATGCTTCAATTGATGAATTAGCACAAAACAAATATAAGATACCTGCCAACATCAATTGGCATGCTCCTTTTTTTGGGTAGTATGTTCTAAATTGCGGTGGTGCAGCTAAGGGCAGCCTTAGGCTAGCTAGGGGTGGTGGAATTATTAAAGACTATGCTGGTAGCTTTGTGATGGCTTTTGTAGCAAGCTATGGGTATTGATCTGCTTATAGAGCGGAGGTTTTTTTCTTGGTAAGAGGTTTAGAGTTGGCCTTAAGCCTCCAAATTGAGAAGCTAGAAATTCAATTGGATGATTTGGTTGTGGTCCAAGAAATGCAGAAGAAATAAGCTAGAAGAGGTGAATGTGTTCATGATATACAACAATGCTTAAATCTTATTTGCGTTGATCATTGGCAAGTGACTAAAGCTCACATTTTCAGAGAAGGGTTTAGAGCGGCGGATTGGTTAGCAAATCATGAAGTCATTCAGGATTTTCAATTGGAAGTCTATGATAATAATATAATGCTCAGGTAAAACTTAGTCGTATTTTAGAGGAGGATAATAGAAGTGTGGCTATGCCTCGGCTTATCCCTCTGTAGGTAATTTTTATTTTGTGTGCTTTTCTTCTTTCTCTTGAAACTTTGTATCCTCATTTGAATAAAAAAAATAAAATAAAAAATAATAATAATAATAATAAATAATAATAATAATAATAATAATAATAATAATAATAAAACACTAGGGAATAGGGATCAACATGTATAATGATAATTGCACACATTTGGGGAAAGTCAAGCTAATAAATAGTTGAAAGGACTAGTAGTAAGAGCAATCAATAAGAATTGATGAGTTATCGCCTAATCATCAAGTTACGTCTCCATTATGAAAAACAAACAAGGAGAATCACAGTTCTAACCATCCAACAATTGCAAATTATAAATCAAATGGACATGTCAAAAGGATTTACAATGCAATCAAGCTTAGTCATCAAGGCTTAATAAAACTAAGCACATGCAAACTTCCATTAATCATTTACAATGCAATCTAGTTTTTGCATAGTACAGGTTTTTATTTTCTTGCATTGTCTTTACGTGTTAATGAACAAATTATTAGTGTGTAAAAAATATGAACACATTTTTTTAATGCGTCTTTTACTATTTTGAAGTAGTAGTATATGTATATGTGTGTGTATATATATATATATATATATATATATATATATATATATATATATATATATATATATATATATATATATATATATATAAATTAATAAAAATCATAGTTAGACCCGTTTTTGACCCGAGACCCGCTAGACACGATGGATCTGGGTTTTGGTCTGGGTCCTCCTTGAAAATTCGGGTCTGGGTTGACGGATTTATGTCTTTGTCGTGTGCAATTACTAGATACATAAATAAATAAAATTATGGAGATAATTATGTTCGGACATTTAGATCGTCGTTTTATCATAGCCAGAGTAATTAATGATCTTTGGGCTAGTAAAATAGCTCAAAACCTAAATAGACGGATCCTATAAGGTCACACAAAGGGTTTTGATCGGGCACGAGAGGACAAAGCCTATGATGGGCCTCATCCCCTACTATGGCAGACCATATGAAGAGGATTGGAGGGTTTTGGGCTTCCTAACCCTAGTCTAATTATAATGTGCTTATAAATAGAAAGGTGCCTATGGTTTGCATGACACGGTAATTCAATTGATCAGTAAGATCAAAACTCGAGTTAGCAAACACAAGACCAACCCCCTCTCATACTCCTCTCTCTCACGGCTCTCTCTCCTCCCTCAGCGTCAGTGTGGTGGTTCGTGGCAGTGGTGGATTATGGTGGTCGGCTTAGTCCATTAAAGGTTGTGATCGCAGTATTTCTCAATCACTCGACCAATCTAGTATTGTTGGACAGTTTGTTCGAAGCTCGTGGACTAAGTACAGGAGCAACGCTTGGGGCTCTATTCTCTGCTTAATTTGTCAATTATTTGCTACGTGGAATTCACGCTTCAAAGGTATGATTATCTGTCTTGTGTGTTATGCATGCTATCTTGGGATTAGGTGCTAGATTGAATATGATTTATTATTTTCCATTGCGTAGTACCTATAAAATCCTACGGTGGTATCACTTAGCCTCTTGCATGAACGCGCTTGATCATATTAATACGATTAATTTGAAGTCCATGTTAATTTTATAATCAATTAAGAGGGAGAAACTAATTGAATTATAGTTCAATTGTTATATTTAATGTAATTAAACTTTTGGAATTGATTAAATGCAATTTAAATATGCTCAACTACCCATGAAGAGGGCCAAAATTTAGCCCTAAAAATGTTCGAAATTTTCAAACCCCTAACCCTAAATTTTGAATTTTTTCGAAAATTCATAGCCCTAAATTATAATTTTATTTTTTATTTTTTTGCTTAAGTTTAATTTAATTAAAATTGTTTTATGTTTCATAATAATTAGATTGATTTTACATAAAAATGTTATGTGTATGATCATCGATTTAATTTTAAGAGTTAGAATAAAATTGGGATTAATTTTATGATGAACCCTAATTTTAGAGTTGAATGTTGATTTAATTTTAATTTTTGGACTGAATTATTTTAATTTTGATTTATTTTAATTAAATTAAAAACCAAAAAAAATATTAGTTTTAAGGCCGACAGTCGCGGCTAGGTGGCGCAGCCACGGCGGTTGCCGACTTGGTGGTCTGTCCAGGAGGGAGGGGAAGGGAGGGCGGCGGTCTAGGGTGGCTGGGGCAGCAGCTGTGCAAGCGTTGCACGCTCCTGCCACTAGTGGAAAAATCGTTATCCGTAACAGGCAAAAATAGCCTATTCGTAATGGGCAACGACCGTTACGTTTACGGCAGTTACAGATTGAAAATGTTATTTGTAACGGGCAGTGTCCATTACAAATAAGTAGTTATTTTTAACTGGCAAAACAAGTGCCCATTACGAATAAGCAGTTATTTGTAACGGGCAAAACAATTGCCCGTTACGAATAAGCAGTTATTTGTAACTGGCAAAACAAGTGCCCGTTACGAATAACCCCGTTATTCGTAATGGGCATTACATCTACCCGTTACAAATAGGTTTTGATCCAATTAAAAAAAATGTCTGCCACATGCTGGACAACTAGCTTTCACATGCTTATATCAAATAATATGATAAATTTATATTTACACTTAATATATATTGGTTTTAATTCCGATAAAAATAAATTCAAATATAACTCATACACAAAAAAAAACATTATATCTCTAGAACTGCTCATAAACCCATCACATTGTATGATTAAAAATGTTAATAATTAAAAAAAAAAATAATAAACCGGGAACATCACGTCACCACCAGCAACACTACAGCAGCAACCAAGAACCCAGCAACTTAAGAGCAGTAGCAAAACGGCAGCTAAGAAGAACAACTAAGCGCAGCAGCAACTAATTAAGAGCAACATGCCAGCAGCAACCAAATCACTTTAGCATCGATCAATGCCCAAATTTTCATGTCCCTTGAAAAAATCCAAAGTTTCATTATCTCCAAATCACTTTAACATAGTGTACTTCGTAATTAAATCCTAGAAAATTAAAAAAAATAAATAAAAATTCTTGACTCAGCTGCAAGAAAATCACCCAAATTCTATCATTATAATCAAGGTATAGCAAAATCCCATTTTCAATTACAACTACTATAAGGTATAACAATTATTATCAACACAGTACAAATATTCAAGAATTTGTCCTGATTAATATATCATAACAACTTGCTTTCGATTGTTTAAAAGAAGTGAAACCCGGTTAACTACATACCATTAATGCTAGCTCCTTAAAAGAAGCTTTGGTATTTCCTAGTTATGAAGTATCTCCTTCCTTGTCCCCTTGACCTGCCAATTAAGAACCAAGCTTGACATGAATCGTCAAAACTAATTTAAACATTACACTTTTTGTTAGGCTAAGACGCTAATTATCACGGTCCGGGTGTTGAAGGCAAGAGTTCTCTGCATGATCCGGTGCCAAAACACCCGGACTGTGACAATAAGGAATTTCCAAGATTTTTGTGTCCTCGTGTAAAGCTTTAAGTCTCAGTAACGAGTAAAGTATCAGATTTGCCATTTTGATTTGGACCTATACTAACATACTATGGAGCCATGGTTCTGGAATAGTGCATGCCACACCTATATATATGATTTTACAATGAAATAGCCACAGCTAAACATGATTTGCATGCAATTATCATTGAATTCCTAGAAGGTCTAAGTGAGATTTTCAGATCGGATTATTTAAATCAGTGTTCTATACCTTACTTAATAAGATATATTCCACTGATAAGTAAGAAATCTCTTTTCTTGCAAGCTTTGAAAAAATCTCAAGTATGTAATAGAACCAAACCAATCAAATTGAACATGTAAGAAATTCATGGAGAACTATGCAGAAATGTAGAGTACCAAGATAGATCTACCAGCTTTAATGAGGCATATGTGGCATACTTCTTATCTTATATGAATGAATAAGATCTAGAAATACAATCCTTGGAGTAATTTGGATGAAAACTTGGAACACAGGATCTATAGCAAACCATTTTATAAATCAAATACAACACACTACATTAAACAATATGACCGTTTTCAGAATAAATTAAATAGACATTTTCAGGATAAAAGGCAACCAACCTCGAAGATTAGACTTAAAACCACAATTGGTCAAAAAATTAGCAAGCATGTCTCCCAACTCTTGTCGCCAGTTTGGCACATCATTGGCTCCGGATACAGGCCAGACAATTGCAGTCTCTGTTGCAAGATTGACACTCGCAGAAGACACTTGAGACTGTTATACATAGCCCAATGAATTTACCTTCAACACAAAAATCTCTTTATAAAGTAATAAGAAAGTAACAAATTCAAGGCATGCTTGGCAACCTGCATAGTTTAACACAAACAGAAGCAAGCTCATCATATGGGAAATCAGCAAGCAAGCTCTCATATGGGAAATTCCTCCTATGGATATCTACCACCCCTTTCACACCCATAATCCTAACCTAGACTCTAAACGTAAGAAAATGATGTTGCTTCTTAATAAACCTCACAGATACAATATATCATCTACTAAAGTCTAAAAGTCTATGTTTCCACTTATAAAATTGCTAGATGACAAATACAATGGTACTACTGCACTAATGTAGCTGCTTTGGCTTTTCTACTAGGCTCTCTACTTGAAGTAAATTAGGCCTGGTAATTTGGATTGTAAAGAGTGGGGTAAGAGAGATATGTGAACAATTAATGTCCACATAGCCAACTCTAATTTCCTAACAATAGCAAAAGGTTACCTCGAGGAATTTCAGCCAAGTCAAGTTTAAATCAGAATTATTAATCAACAAAAAAGGCAAGTGTATACACATAACCTTAATTTCATTTAAAAGCATGCTCGTTATAAAAAACAATTTCCTTAACCAATCACAATAATGCAGAGTTAACGAATTTGAAGATCTTCACAAGCAAAATTGATCCCCTTCCTCCCCCCGCACAGCTGCCATCCCCCACCTTGACCCAAATGGAAAAGACTTGATGATCAGCAAACCCATAATACTCAGGATGTGAGCACAAGCAATTGAATAACCCAGTTATGACCGCTAACACAAAAAAAGAAGCCTTCAACATAGCATAACTTGATGGACTCTGGCAGCTATTGGACTCACCCCCATACCAATACCGCCCCCCTCCCCCTTATGAGGAAAAAAAATAATAAATAAATAAATAAAGGAAGCATGGACACATGAATCAGAAAAATAAATCACCAGTCAGCCACCAACATCTAGCAAAAAAGCAATAATCAGGAAATGCCAGACAATATCAAAAACGGTTGGATGAGGTGTACCTACCTACCAAATAGAAATATCATTGCTGATTTCCCATATAATAGCTTGCTTACTCCTTTCACAGTCAGTCAATGATATGTCTATTTTATATACTTCCTCCGTTTTCTTTTACTTGCAACACAGCCTTGTGGCACGTGTTTTGAGGTCGGGTTTATGTAATGTAAACGTACAAATTTTTCATTGTAATTTTTACAAATGATACTTAACCCTATTCTAATTTTCGTGTAAAAATTATATTGATAAAATCGCTCGTTTACCCTCACTAATCATCTCCTAAAACTGCGTGCTTAAAAGGTGTGTTGCAAGTAAAAGAAAACGGAGGAAGTAATATTTTACCACCATCTTTTGGTCATAATTATAGTTGTTTTTAGCTCTTTAGAGCCACTTTTATTACTAATTAATGTTTTCGTAGTTTTGGTTGACTTTTGTAGGGATTTGCACTTTTGGAGCATTTTCCCGAGATATTATGGAATGACTATGAGCATTGGAGGAGCGCGAGAAGTTTTTATAGCCCAGGGCCACTTAGAGTCATTGAACCGGTGATTAAGGGCTTATTAGCATTTGAGATTCCAATGCATTTGGGACCGAGTATTCAAGACCCGAAGAGGAAATCCGGATTGGACCGAAGAATCGGAGCCCAATCAATAAGTCCAAGCTAGCCAAAGTGCTCGGGCCCGGCCGAGAAAGCTACCGCCTAATGGCGTGCCCGGCCGGGTTGGGAAGAGTAGCTTACGCCCGAGTTCGGGCACGAGGGAAGCTCCTATTGAAGAAAAGGCGGGCCCGATCAGGCGCGAGAGTTTTAGAGTGCTAATTCAGAAATTTATTTTAGTTTTAATTAGGAGTAATTGTTTTAGATATAAATACGATTTTAATGCTTTCGATTAGTACTACTTCTCTTAGACTTTCTCCCTCTACTTAGCTTTAGATTAGTTTCTCTCTCTATAGCTTTTGTTCTCTACTTTGTTCTTAATTCAACTCCTTAATTTTGATTATTTTGGTAACGACTTCTTCTACTCTAATCTCAGTTATTTACTTTATTTCTTTCATCATGTCTCCTTTAATTATTTTGTTTAGTTTATATTTAATTATGTCTGAGTAGTTTCCTTTCTAGGGTTTGTGGAGATTCATAAATAATATGAAGGGGTAATTTATTGTTGTTGATTATCAATGCTAGATTAATTTCCTATTGATTGTTTAATGCTGTGTGACTAGATTAGGCCTGATCTTTTATGCATGAGTTTTACAATATTGATTCGAGATTCGAGAGATGAGAGTTGATGTTTAGGTCTAGTTTCAATAGGCAGGTTAATTTATAAAATATTAAGTCGAGATTCGAGAGATGAGATTTAATACCGGTAGATTAATTCTGTGATTGTAATACGTAGCCAAAGCCCTTTATGATCTGATTAATTGATGCATTGATGTTTGATTATTATGTTTTACCCTGGAATGTTATTTATTGGTGAACCTATGCCCTAGGTCTTTTATTCATTGATTTTCCTATTCTTATTCTTCTCTACTTTTACTTTCCGTAGTTTAGTTTCCTTTCACCATAATATTATTTTGTTACTTAATAATTTAGATTGCTTTAATTAATTAGGAATAGAAAAACTAGTTTCCCTGTGGATTCGACCCTACTTCCCTATCTGCATTAGTTAGAGGATTTAGGAAATACTTTTGATTGGGTGATACGACTTTAGCCTTTCAGTCAACCAAACACCATCATATGATAAGCTACCTCCATGAGATTCTGAAATTCACAAGCAAAACATCAATCATCCATAGCTCTTAGATTCCAACTATATTAATTCAACAAAAACGCCAGTCAATAACAACACCACATTAACTGACTGTGATGAGGCACACATATGTGATTCCATTGTTGTCATGTTAAAGCACAAATTGCACATACTTATAAAGAATAAATACAGCAGTTTATTTATCAAATTGTGTATTTGTATCATTTACTTACTATACAAATGATTACTAATACTAGGGACTGATTTTTGGGTCCGAGTGATGCCTCGAGTTATTGGAAAGATTATAATAATCATCATCTTATACATAAAGTTGCCAGGTTAGTTGCGTGAGATTAAGCAAGCAATGTTATAATGCTTTAGTACAGAGTTGCTTTGCAGATTTCATTTTCATGATAAAGAATGTCTGATGACCTCACTAAATAATCAACTTGAAGTCTTGAGCTGATTCAAATTGACAGCATATGTATCTTTTAAATTTCCTTTGTTTCTATTTTCTCCTAATTATAAAACTTCATCTTTAAATTCACTATGATTTTGTCAAAAACAGGTAGAAATAAGTACTCTATCCTCGAAATATCACACTTAGATAAATAAATTCACATCCAATTTTCAAGCATAAATAAATTAAGTGAAAATTCGCAAAAAATTCATGAAACAAATTACATTTCTCAAATATAGAAGCAATCCTATATTATCATGTATCACTCAGACATATAAAATACCAAATAAAATAGATCGAAAAACAAAAAATCCAGATAAAAGCATGAAATACCCTCGAACCGTATGCCAGAAGATCTTAGGAGGAGCACGAAATGAATAGGACCATGAGAAGGTTTGGTGTTCATCCTCTTACGAAGATACTTCATCTTCTACCTAACAAGACCACCAGAAAGTGCGATCTTTTCGCAACAAACAACAACACGTTGCCCAGAATGTGTTGCGCAAATTTGAAACACCCGTCTCTTCTAGTTGCGTTGAGGAAAGACCTTGAGAAGGATCTGGCGCGACCCCCGTCAATAAACCCTTGGATGTATAAAGCAAATCAAAACCCCTAATTTAACCATTTTTCTCTACGATTGATGGAGGAGAGGAGAGAAGGACTGAGTTCGAAATGAGTAAAAGAGATGAATGACGGCCGTGAAATGAGTGGAGAGGAAAGGGGGTGAATGACGACCGAAATGAGAGGAGAGAGAAAGGGAGTGAATGACGGGCGTGAAATGAGGGAAAGAGGTGAAAGCCGTGAAACCCTAATAAAAAACCTAATGGGCTCCTTTATAAGTTGGGCCAAGGATTTGTAACAGGCAAAATAGTGTCCGTTACAAATACTTATTTATTTGTAACGGACACTAATTTGTCCTTTACAAATACATACGTATTCGTAACGGACACTATTTCTCCCGTTACAAATAAATAAGTATTCATAACGGACACTATTTTGCCCGTTACAACTATCTTAATTGTAACGGGCAAAGCTTTGCCCGTTACAAATAGCCTGTTACGAATGAGATTTTTTTTCACTATTGTGTCGTGGCTGCCACATCTACGGGGTGCTGCTACCTTATGGTAGTGGCTGCTGTGAAGCAGCCAACCACCATGGCTAGCCTCGGCTAGCCAACCATGGTGGCCAGCACCATGCAGGTATGGTTTTCAAATAAAAAATTTATGTTTTGAAAAATATTTAAAGATAATTACAAAATTAGTTTCGGATAAAATTGGTTTTATTTTAGATAAAATCTTTTATTTAGGATAAAATCAAATATTCAAAAGTTGTTATATTTGATATTATCCATATTTAAAGTTGTTACTCCCTCGGTCCCAAATTACTTGCAACAGTTTGACTTTTTGAACTATTCACACATCTCCCTTTGACCCTCTTTTTTAACTGATATATGAAAGTCAATGTAATCATGTAAGATGTGTTTGGGTCTATTTTAATGTATAACTACTTAATATAAACTTTTTATAACTTATATAAATATATAATAAAAAAGATATCAACGGTCAAACATGTGCATCGGCAAGCGTGTTCAGTCAAAATGTTGCAAGTAAACTGGGACAGAGGGAGTAAATTGGTAATTATCCATAGTTAAAGTGGTTAATTTTGGATAAGATTGATTCGGATATTCAGAGCATATTCTAAAAGGATAATAATTGATTTAAATAATGTGATTATCCCATAATTAGATTAGGATATAATTGATTTTAAAATTATTTGATTGGCTAATAATTAGGATAGAATCTCCTAAAGTTGTTAGGATAATCATGGAAGATTAAATATGATTTATCTTTCTGCATTAAAATAAGATTTGATTCTATCTCATGCCTAAATTAAAGTATATGATATTTTATAATTAGTCATGAATAATATATGATGTTATCTAATTATGATTTAAAATATAAGATATTTTAGGAAATGCGTTACCTTAATTATGAACATTTGATGTTGCAATTTAGACAAGCATGTTGAGTGATTTATTATATGGCATTTATATAATATATTATATTATGTTGCTGTATATATAGACTAGTATGGTTCATAGATTCTAAAATATGATCTGCGCATCGTGATGTATTTTTGTAATCTAAATACGGTATGCGTACCATTAAGTATTTTTGTAACTTTTAGGAAAAATTGCTCCCATTAATCTGATCTTTGCCTCATCCGCCGAAAATAATCCCAACTTTCGTTTATTATCTATTGCACCCAAATTTAGGGGGTATTAATTTTCGTTGCACCCAAATGACCTACAACCGGTAAATCAGGTAAACATTTCTAATTTTTTTTTTGGCACACGTGTCAACATGTAATTGGTTGAAAAAAATAGAAAAAAAAATTATAAACATAATTATAAAAAAAACAAAAAAAATTAAAAACATAATTAAAAAAAAAAGTTTAAAACAAAAAAAAAAAAAAAAGTAAAAAAAACGACCACCACCAGCAACCCCCCCCCCCCCAACCACCGCCAAACCCTAACCGTTCCCGTAGCCCCACCAAACACCGGTCGCCCGCCGCCATAAACCCATGAAAACGGCCGGCCGGAACCCCTAACTATTGAAAACCACCCCGCCAACAAAACCTACCCTGAAAATCGCACAATCCCACCCCAAAAACCACCATAACCACCACCCTAAAAATCGCACCTAGCCGCCGTAAACCCGTCGAAACCCCACACAGCCGCCGAAAATCCCACCCAGCTACCGTTAAACCGCTGATAATCACCAACAACGTCATCCCAAAATCCCTAACCAGAAGGGGAGGGGGTTTTCGTGGGTGGGGGAGGGGATTTCGGGGTGGGGGAGGGGGTTTTCGGGGGTGGGGGAAGGGAAGGGGTGGGTTTCGAGGGAGGGGGAGAGGTTTCCGGGGATGGGTGTTGGTTTTCGGCACCTGGGGAGGGGTTTTTCGGGGGTAGGGGTGATTTCCCGGCGGGGTGGGGGTGGGGGTGTGGTGGCCGGCTGCTGGGTATAGGTGGTTTGTGGGGTTTTTATTTATTTTTTTTTTTTTGTTTTTTTTTAAAAAAAAAAAAAAAATTAAGCCAATCATATGTTGACACATGGCTAGGTGACCTGCTACATCAGATTAGATGACCTGTTGGGTGCAACGAAAATTAATACCCCCTAAAGTTGGGTGCAATAGATAATAAACGAAAGTTGGGATTATTTTCGACGGACGAAGCAAAGTTCAGATTAATGGGAGCAATTTTTCCTAACTTTTATTTAAAGTAAATAGATTAGTTAATTAAATAGCGTTAATCCAAAGAAGCCCATGAAATGAATGCCCAAAGGAGCAAGGTGGATGGAGATCCATGGTGATTCAAGTTGGAGCTTTTCATTTCTAGTTTTCTTAGGATTAAGGGGCCTTATTATGTCATGTTTTATTGCATTAGTAGATTATGCATGATTAGATTTTATTTATGTTGATTGATGATGCGCTAGAGTTCACTAAATAATCACAACATGATGAATCTAGGTCCTAGTAATATTGAGAATGCTTTTCCAATTATATACCTAACAATCCTTGGATAGTGAGTGATAGGTCGGCCTCCGCAGAGTGTCACTTGTTATTTTAGACATTGTGGGGTGGATCATGTTCTACATATTTAATTGGTTATGCTCAACAATGTTACCTAAAGCGTTTAGAACCTTGAAACAAAGGGTAATAATTAAGTATATGATGGTTAATTATTCAACCAAAAGTAACAACAGTTGAAATCAGTAAAGAGTTTACTCACCTTGAAAATGTAATAATTGATGGTAGGGCCTCAGTCAGGTCAACTATTACACAAATAAAGGTTCTTGGATTTACTTATAATTCAATTGGGATCAATTAATATTGAATAAAGTGCTTTAAAGTTACCAATTTAATTCGTATATGGTATTTTAATGTTTAATTAAACATAATTATTAAACTTTGCATTATTTTGACATAGATGGGTAGCCGTAACAATGATGATAGTAATTCTTTACCACCAACTATGAAAACAATGCTTAATTTTCTCAAGTTCATGGGAAATCGAACTTAGAAGTGTTCCAAGGAACGAAAAATCTCGAATTTCATTTAGACTTACCAATTGAGGGCAGATTTAGTTCACGCATGACTCCTGAGAAGCATTTGAGAAATGATCAGATTCTAATATAGTCGCATATGTAATGTTGTATTCTATTCTAGAGGATTGGGCTAGAAGATTCATGGACTATGAACCTTATCTCTTATTCAAGTGCTTATGTGATGTTTGCAATGGAATACTGAATTCCCATGTTGATGGGAAAGTGGATGGAAACGTCGAGGAAATCATTAATATGGTTCCCAAGAACGACAAATCCTGGACTGGAAATAATAGGTTTGAAACCTATAAGATCAAGGTGGCGAGATAATTTCGAGAAAACTCTTGCCAAGCCACTCAGTACAGATTCATGTGGACATGATGGTTAAACTATTTAACCGCATGAGTATGTTAGGGAGACCATACAAAGACCATCAGGTTCATGATATAATTCTGCATTCTCTACATGATTGTTTTGATCTTGAGAAACTTTCACTAGATGATAATGATTCTGCAGTCAAGCTAGTTGATTTAGTCAAGAATCACGCAGAGAATTAACTGAAAGGAGAATAAGCCAGAGCTTGAAAAAGAATGTCCTTACTAGGATGAAGTGACAGGTAAGAGTTACCTAACACTCCTGTTATAAACATTTTAACTTTCACTAAGGTATGTGATACCAAGTTGCAGTGCTTAACATTATCAATGTTGCGCAGGAACTGCAAATAAGTGAGGCTAGCAAAGGAAATGGAGCTTGAAGGTGCACTAGCGGTTTTTGAGTGGCCAAAGATAGATTCATAGTTTTATTTTCTAATCAGTTTATCATGATTTTAGAACAATTTCCTGTTTTGATGAGACAATTTACAGTGTTAGTTTAAATACTGATTTGTTTTTACTTGGTTTGGACAAGTGTTGATCCATGACCAAGGTAATAAATTGTTTTCATTTTGCTAGATATGAGTTATTTTGTTTTATGAAAATGATATAAGTAGATCACAAAAGTAATATTAGTTGATTCAAAGTAAACTTACTTACAACAAAGTAAGGAGGTCACATAACGATTTTGCAGATCCAAAGTAACAATTCGATGGACTCTTATTCTCATATGATTATGAATCACTTGAGAATTAGAAGTCATGCTTAATAAGGTAAGATGACCAAGTTGCCTTTTAGTTTAAAGGGTGAAAGATCTAAAATGACCTTTTGGAACACAAACATATGATGTGTGTGAACCAATAAGTTCAAGAATTAGCAAAGAGATTTAACGATTTCATTACTTTTACTTACAATTTAAGTAACTATATTGATAATTACTTAATGAAGTAAAGTTTGGGATCATTGAAATGTTCAAAATTCGAAAATGAAATGTAAAAATCAGTTTGAGATAAACAATTAAACACCATAATATGATTGTTGTGATAAATATTTAACTCAAAATCAATGACCATCTAAAAGGGACTTGTTGAATTAGTTCACAATCCAAAAACATTACAATTTAAATGTATGAATAAGGAATCAAACTTTGATTGCCATTGTTCGATCCAAGATTTAATGATTTACAAATATTGTTTTGAGGATAACCATTACAATAACAATTGCGAATATACTAAACATGAAACTTAACCAAAGCAGTAGAAAAGATGTCATAAGAGTTATGATTTTGGGAATGTTCTATAACTTATCTTTTCAAAACAGGATTAAGGGTTATGAAATCAATGTAAAATGTTTACAAAGATGACATAATGCACCCTAGATCAAACAAATAGTTCTTCATGAGTTTTTCATGGAAACTAAGAGGTATTATTCCTACAAACGCGTAGATAAAAAAGTGTTTGTGATTGTGTCTTTATATAAAGAAATCTCTTCCTACAAAGCCAAGTGGGAGTATAGTTATATCTAGATGAGATTCTTAGACGAGCAACAAACGGATGTAAATAACACCACATCAGAGACTAAAGCATATGAAATCAGCTAATTTAATAAACCATATGTCGAAGCGAGCTAATTCCACTAGCGAGGCTTCTATCGACCCACTTGAATGAAAGGCTTCAATGAGTTGAAGAATATAATTTTACTGTTGCTCATACCTATTGTAGGTTACTTGGGATCAAAACAAACAGTTTGTTGAAATTCTTAGAAAAGATGGATTCTAATATTTTCCTATTGGAATGGTTGGAATCCATGCCCTACAGGCAATCTTTGGATAAGTACTAACTCAGGAAATGGCATAAAGCCATGAAATCCATAATGGACTCCATGTCTTAAAGAAGTGTTAGTCCATGATAGTCTTACAAATGAGGTAAAACCTATTAGTTGTGTTAACCTATTCAGATTCTTCTAGTGATTGTTGATCTCGATTACGAAGTTTAGCATTGGATATAAAAAATCACCTCTTTGAAATGTTCTTGATGGAGGATATGTATATGATACAACCTAAGAATTTTTAAATCCAGAAATCCTAGAAAGTTTTGCAAACTTTAGAAATTCATTTAATGGATTGAAGTAAGCATAAGGGAGTTAAAACATTCATTTCGATTAGGCAATCAAACAGTTTTATTTCCTCAAAGAACGATAAGGAATCTTGTAGAGACAAAAAGTTTAGTGGGAGAAATTGGTCTTCTTGGTCATGTATGTAGATGACATACTGTTCATATGAAATGACATATCAATGCTTGAATAAGTGAAGTAGTGGTTAAGGAGTTGTTTCTATATGAGAGGCTTAGGAGATGTTAAATACATATCGAAAATCAAGATCAACGAAGTGAATCTTGAAGAATGATTCGACAACATCAAGAGACTTATGTTTATAAGAATCTTGACAAGTTCATGAAGCAAGACTCTATGAGAGGATATATTCCCATGTTTCATGGTATTACGCTCAGTAAAACTCAATGCCTTTCAAAAGCTAGTAGAGTTAAGTTGTTTGTATAGTGTACCTCATGCTTTTGCAAAAGGTCCATTACATGTGCCATGATATGTACAAAGTAAGATGTTACATATGACTTGTGCATGTGTAGTAGGTTTAAAGTAAATTCATAAAAGCATACTGAAAGTTGCAAAGAGAAAATCCTTGAGTACTTGAGAAGGACTAAAGAAATGTTTCTAGTATATGGTGTTTAAAGTGAATAAGTTGTCAAAAGGTTATACGAATGCAAGTTTTCAAGCAGGCACGATGATTTTAGATGTTGATCTAGATGCGCACATATGTCTGGTGATGAAGGACGGTAAGCTTAAAGAGTTCAAAGCAAAATGTTGTTGCATACCCAATATTAAAATATGTGTGTTATAGCTACAGTAAAAGTAATTAAGGAAAAAGTTTGGATCAAATTGTCTAATGACTAAAGGACACCTTTGTTAGAAACAAAGGAGCCAGGGTCACATCACAAATCCAAACAAATAGATATGAGATATTACCTCGTTTATGAGATCAATGACAAGCGGGATTTCGTGATCTGCAAAGATTTATTATGGGTGAGAAATCAATAAACCCCTTTCATAGACTAAGATATGAGAGTCATATCAAAGACTTGGATTGAAGCAAATTATGTAATTTAAGTTATATATATTTTGAGAAGACATATTACATAAGGAATGCATCAATTTGAAGAATTATGTTTAAAATAGAAATAATTATTTCTCTTATTTAATTATGGTTTTGGAAATTAAATAAAATGTCTAAAATTATTATGAATTGATGGGCTCATCAGGTTGATGACCTGGTGAATGAAACCCCACAGGTGAACAAAGTTCATATATTATTTAAGTTCCTAGTTCGAAATCTTTAAAGTGGACATAAATGATTTCAATAAATGGACTAGCATGTTAGATTGATTAGATAGTGCAATTTCATGGGCTATAGGGGCATAGTGATGCTCGGTCAATCACTTGGATATGCATGAATGATTCATGATCGAACTAATGACCAACTTTGAAATTCAAGTATATAAATTCCGAATATATTAGTGGATTCCTTTGACATTAGTGGAACATTGATTTCATTCAATGGATGTTATGATTGTGGTACACTCTAACGGCTACCCGTAACTAGAGATTATAAAGGGTGTTTCCTGGTTATTTCAAAAGTTGAGTGGGAGCCTGGTTGCCACAAGATTTAATTGATTCTACCTATTAAATTAGGAAATGTGTCATGGCCGCTTGAAGAGGGAGAATTAAGAAAATACGTGGTCACGTTCAAATGCATTACTCAATAATCATTTGGTTTTGTAATTCTAACTCAGATTTCAAGAAACGATTTGTAAATTAATATGATCTCGACATGTGATGTAATCATATTAACAAATCGACACATATTGACTTAAGAATTTGAATATTGCACACTTATCTCAAACAAGTGGGAGATTGAAGGATTTATGTCTTTGTCGTGTGCAAATACTAGATATATAAATGGATCAAATTATGGACATAATTAAGTTTGCACGTTTGGCTCGTCGTTTTATCATAACTAGAGGTACTAACAATCTTTGGGCTAGTGAAATAGCCTAAAGTCCAATTGGGCGGATCCTATAAGGTCACACAAAGGGACTAGATCGGGCACGAGAGGAAGAGACCCATGATGGGCCTCATCCCATAGTATGGCCGGCCATATGAAGAGTATTGGAGGGTTTTGGGCTTCCAAACCCTAGTCTAATTATAATGTGATTATAAATAGACTAGGTGCCTAGAGTTTGCATGACACACTAATTCACTTGATTAGTAAGATCAAAAACCGAGTTAGCAAACACAAGACCAACCCCCTCTCATACTCTCTCTCTCACGGCTCAATCTCCTCCCTTGGCGCTAGTGTGGTCGTTCGTGGTGGTCGACTTAGTATATTAAAGGTGGTGATCGCGGTTTTCCTCAATCACTAGATCAATCTAATATTGCTAGACGGCTGGTTCGAAGCTCGTGGACTAAGTAGAGGAGCAACGCTTGGGGCTCTGTTCTCTCCTTGATTTGTCAATCATTTGCTACGTGGAATTCACGCTTCAAAGGTATGATTATGTGTCGTGTGTTATGCATGCGATCTTGGGATTAGATGCTAGATTGAATATGATTCATGTTTTCCGCTGCGTAGTATCTATAAACTCCTACATAGGTCTGGGTCTTTGTGGACCTGACCCAGACCCAACCCATTGCCATCTCTAGTCTAACCATTTGGAATGGTAATGCCTAAGCTAGGTTGAACCCGTTAATGAAAGAGAGAACTAAAGCTAATCAACTAACACTATAAACAATATCAAATAAAGTTTTCTTTTTAAAAAAAGTCTAATAGGGCCAAGATCCACATTGTGTAACTAATAAGCTAAAGAGTATAGAATCAAAATTCGGCCGGTATGTACCGGATTTGAAGCCTACTAATCCGAGATTTCCCGATTGATGCGGTGTTTATTAAAACGCCGAGTTTTTAGCCGATTCAACCGATGCGAACTTAATTTCGCCCGCATTGACCGATATTAACTCACAACTGGTTAATTTCCAATGAAGTACTTGCTTTTTAAGGAAAAAAATGGAGAAACCTCCATTAAAATCGATAGAGTTCTTGAAAGAGGAGATAGAAACTAGTTGGGTGGGTGGGTGGGTGGGAGAGAGAGTGAGAGAGAGAGAGAGAGAGAGAGAGAGAGAGAGTGGGCTGGCAGGATTTTTTTTTATTTAAATAATCTTCTTTTGGATAGGTGGGGATAATGGGGCATTATTTTATCAAAAATATTGAACACCACCACGTGATACTTTTCTAGACCGCTCCTCTCTCCTTAATTTAGTACTCTTGTACAGTTGTGTACCATGTGTAGTGTGAACTTAAATACTTCGTATAAATCGTATTTATTTTAGTGAAATTCTAATTTAGCTGCCTTAAATTTAATTAATAATTATAAAATATATATATATATTTAAAATAAAATAAAATCATATAATATATTTTTTTGGTTTAATAAATTTAATACAAAATTTTGCTATTACAACCACGACCTATCCTGTGACAAACGCATCAATTCGGATACCGTGATATTGTGACCGTTTCCGCGATCGCGACGGATACCGCATTTTTATTCTATGCTAAGGAGAATCCAAATAACAGTAAATCATGCAAACAAATATTTGAAATGAAAATCAGTTACACTCCAGAGCAATCTCCCAATAAAGTTTAGTTTGATAGTTTGATTAAGCTCATGTCAATGTTTTTTTTTTAAAAAAAAAAACAAAAAAACAAAAATCGTCCAAAGAGGTGCTCAAGCAAAATTGCAAAATGACAAAAATTCATATAAGAGTTGTGAAAATGGAACTTCAATTCTCTTTCAGAATCAATCTAAAATAATTATCAACAGAGTCACAACATTATACATAGAGTGCAAAAGAATCGAAGATCTCAAGTCTCCGGTCCAACAATAAGAGCACCCAAGCACCATTCCCACCAAAACTAGTTGGATGAAATTCTCAACAGAGAGATGTGATGCACTGAAGATGAGTGAACTTATCATTACTGCCTTATACCATTCCATACAGGTTGAAAGAGAGGTCAAGAAAAACCATCTGTATACAATCTCCTCCAGCAGGGGAGCTACCACGCAATATACAAGTGTACAAGCAGTCTGAGCTATATTGCCGCTCAACAATATTTCCTTCACTACTTGATTACTCATATCCTAGATGAATCAGACCCAAAATTGTTGTGTCAAGTGCAGTTTTACAGTAAATTGTAAGCATAAAATTAATGAGAACATTATAAATTATCTCATGCGATTGAGAATTCCAGCTAAAATTAATGACAACAATAGTAATACAATCTGCCAACGAATGCCCTTCACATTTATATGTACCAAACTAAGTCTTGATTTGTTAGCACATACTTCTTAAATATGAACATTATTATGAGCCGATAATATTAGTTTCCTCCTTATACATATCCCTCTTCGGACATGGTGATATCTTTTGATTACATAACTTTTTAGAGGTCCTGAAACTAAATCCAAATCTCATACCAAGATTCAAATCTGGGCCTCCAACGGTATAATTGCTCCATGTTTCAAAAACATGTCTTTTTTGGTTAAGTGTCGGCTGTGGTTAAGTTAATGAAATTGTAAGGTAAAAACTTGATCCCTATGGAATCACAAGGATACTATAGTAGAAAAAGATGGTAATAAAATGTATGTATCATAAGCATTCAATACATTTCTGAAGTGTTATAAATGGTAAATAAAATGTACGTAAATAAAAAGAAATGATATAGTCATGAGAGATTTACAAGGCATACAATGCAATATGGTAAGCAATTATCGCAGCTTGATAGTCTAATACTAGAGAATTTCCTTGACTCTTTCTCTTTATCTCATTGGGAAGTTGCTATTAATAAAAATTTCCAAAAGTGTTAAGAAAGAGCTTGTATCTTCTTGTTGCTTGGCCTTGATACTCAACGACTTGTTATTTTCTTGCCATGATCAATGTCTTTCTTTGCTATCACTGATCGAGTCAGGGGATTGTTTAGGGCCGCACATTTTGGGCGAGCTTATGATGGGGCTTGACCATTTAAAGAAAAACATGGTTTTGTCAAAGAATGTCTTGTTGTGCCTCAACTTTGGCTATGTGAGAAATTCAGGCTACGTGAGAATACCATAAATATTCTCAATTGTGACTCTCTTATTTGCAAATTAATTGTCTTTCGTTTAATTTATTTGTGGAGAATCAACCCTATTTACCATTATAATCGTTAATTGGTAGTTGGGTTAATTTGATAAATTGATCTACATATCCATAACTTAATAGACCTGGTGTCAACCCTGAACATGCTAACTTTTTATTTTTCTCTTCTTTTTCTAATCTATAAATACACCTTACTTGTAATTTATTGAGCTTCAATTTCATTTTTTTCACTGTTCACCAGCCTAATTAGAGAGAGTAAGTGAAGAGCTCAATAATATTTTTTTTTTATTTTTTCTTCCTTTCTAGCTATCTTTTGCGTTGTTCATCCATGAGCTTTAATATTGTGCAATGAGCCAATGACATTGATTCTGTTGTGTTTTTTGCTTAATTTTGGCCAAAAGCATCTACTATAGCAGTTTGTGCCATATTTGTAGGTGTTTTGCTCAGGAGTTCTTAGAGTTGAGTGAAACGAGAAGCTGCTGTAAGAAAGAGTGCAACCTGTGCTCCTTGGAAGCCAGTGAGGAGCAGCAGAAGCGTGAACAGAGCCAGCTCCATGAGCAGCCCACACCAAAAGCAAAAGCATAGCATAGTAGCAACTGCAGCAGCAGCTCAGCAAGGCCCCAACGCTTTGGAAGCAAGGCCTTAGGCATGCAGCAAGAGTCCAAACAATGGCTTAATTAGAGAGAAAGTGCAAAATTAATTAATTTTCTTCATTAATCAAGTATTCCAAGTTTTAATTTCAAGTTGTGGATCAAGTTTAGTAAGTAAGATGTCTTTACTTGCAACTAAATTTCTGCTTCGGTTGCCAAGTTACTATAATAGATTGGTTAGTATAACTGTGATTAATTTGCTTCTTCTTTGTATGATCTTAATGATGTTGATAATGATTAATATTTTGATTGTATTTTATTTCATTATGCCTAATGAGTAGTTTCTTTAGTTAGGGGATTAGGTGAATCTTGATCAAATGGTTGTTATCGTTTAATTAGAGGAATTTTGGGTGTTCGCTCAATGATCAAAGTGATTATTTAAGGTAATTTTACCCTCTAAATGTATTTTAGTAATTTCATTATTTACTGGAATTGGGCACACTTGGTGGTCCAAGCATCTGATATAGGCGAAATAAGGAAGAGAAACAAATTTGTTAAATTTGGCGGGAAATTCTGTTATTTGGATGAGACTGTTACATTTTTGTCTTTTTATGCTTAGTTCAATTACAGTTGTATTAGGGGAATCTTTTTGTTAGTGTCATGCTTTATTAGTGACTTTGGGTTGTAATTAGAAAATTATGAAAAGAAATTACAACTTCTCTCTCTCTCTCTCTCTCTATTCTGTTATCTTCTTCTTCTTTCTTCTTTTGGTAACTGTTCGATTGAATTCTAGAGCTAAAGCTTTAGCTCCAGCTGAGTATAAGGTTTTCCACCTTATCAGTGGTATCAGAGCCAGGTTGTGCTGCACTCAAACCATTCGAGCACCATTTGTAACAACTCGGGTAATTAGAATAGAGAGAGAAGGCTGGAGTCTCAATCATCAACATCAACTCAGTTAGCTCAGCAATTTGAAGAGATGATGAAAATGATGCAGAAACTTCACCAAAATTGGGGTATAATCCTAAACTTGAGTTCCCTAAATTTGATGGTAGTAACCCTAGGATCTGGATTAAAAAATGTTGTAAATACTGTTATCTATGTAAAATACCAGCATCCAAAAGTCAATCTGGCTTGGCTTATGTGAATATGACTGGTAAAGCATAAAATTAGATCTCAAGCTATCTTGCTAACAGATCTAATGTAGATTGGAGTGATTTTGTTATTAGATTCAAGGATGAAAGAGGGATGAATGTGGTTGAGGAATTCAATAGATTGCAACAGACTCACAACACTGAATCATATGTTGATGAGTTTAAGAGCCTGAAATCAATTATGATTCAGAATAGTCTTTGTTTGCTGGAAAGTTTTATTGAGGGTCTTAAACCCGGAATAAGACCCTTTCTGAGAGTCTTTAAACAACAGACTATTGCTGCTGCCATGGAAGATGCCAGGTTGCAGGATGAGACCATCTTAGCAAACACCCCCAAAACCATGAAAACAAACACTACCTACACTAAACCCTACCGAAACAACAAACAACCTCCCTTACTTCCCACTCCACCAACACCACCCCTAACCTTAGCCAAAACTACCCTTAAACCATACCAGAAACCCAAGTATGTTCCTGCAGATGTGAGGGCCGAAAAGATAGCTAGGTGACTGTGTTATTATTGTGATGCTCTTTATGATAGGAATCACAAGTGCCGGTTTAAAGAACCTCAGCTATTCACTATTGAGATTTCTGGACTAGATGAAGTGGAGAAAGCAGTAGTGGAATTAGAGGAACATGACATCCTAGAATCTCTTTGTGTGCATTGTCTGGTGGGCAGAGCTTTCATACTATGAGAGTGAAGGCTATAGTGGGGAATATTCCTTTACATACCTTGATTGACTCAGGAAGCACACATAATTTTCTCGACAAAAACTTGGATGCAAAACTGAAATCTTTGAAGGACAACCTATAATGATGGCCGATGGGAATAGGCTGGTCTTTTTGCAGACAGTTTTCTTGGACTATGGGAAAGCATAAATACATGACTGATGTCATGTTAATTACCTTAGGCATTTGTGATATGGTACAGTAGTTTGGGTTCCATTTCTTGGGATTTCAAAGAGCTCACTATGAAATTTCATATGAATGGTGATAAGGTAGAGCTCAGGGGTAACCCAATCAAGAAGCCGAAGGTGCTAACACCTGAACCTCTCAGAAATTGTTAGATGGAGCAGCTCAAGTTTGCTTAATGCAAGCCATTGATCTTTCAGGCCCCTCAACTCACTCTTGCTTAATGCAAGTGAGTGGCAGTGAAGATAATCATCCAATTGTTGCAACAGTTTGCAAGGGTCCTGTGGAGTTACCACCCAGCAGAGAAATGTTTGACCATAGGATTCACTTGGACCAAGGTGCAGGAACTGATTAGACCCTATAGATATCCTTTAAAACAAAAGGACATCATAGAGCAGCTGGTGCAGGAAATGCTTGACAGAGGCATTATACAAACAAGCACAAGCCCCTTTGCTTCACAAGTGGTGCTTGTTGGGAAGAAGGATGGCACTTGGAGACTCTGTGTTGATTACAGGAGCTGAACAAAAGAACAGTAAAGAACAAATTTCCAATTCCAGTATTGGAAGAATTAATTGATATATGGAGTAGTAATTTTCAGCAAGCTCGACTTAAGAGCAGGCTATCATCAACTCAGAATTCACCCAAATGATGTGTTTAAAACTGCTTATAAAATTCATGAGGGTCACTATGAGTTTTTAGTCATGCCATTTGGCCTTACCAATGCCCCTTCTTCATTTCAAAGTTGGATGAATGCTGTGTTCAAACCCTTGTTAAGGAAATGTGTGTTGGTGTTCTTCAATGATATCTTGGTGTATAGTAGAAGCCTAGAAGAGCACTAGCAACATCTTGCAGAGGTGATCACTATAATGACTCAGCACTCTCTTTATGCAAAAGAGAGTAAATGCTCTTTTGTTACTTCAAAGGTCTAATACTTAGGGCATTTTATTTCTGGAGCTGGGGTTGAGATTGACCCAAGTAAGATTGCTACTGTATGTTCATGGACTGTTCCATCTTTTGTAAAAGAGTTGAGAGCTTCCTTGGTATTACAGGAAGTTCATCAAAGGGTATGCAATCATCAGCAAACCTTTACCGGACTTGCCTAAGAAGGGTGGTTTTGAATGGTCAAGTTGCTTTTGAAAAGTTGAAACAAGCTTTGGTATCTGCACCTGTATTAGCACTCCCAGATTTCTCTAAACAATTTATTGTTGAGAATGATGCTTCAAAAACAGGCATTGGTGCTGTATTAATGCAGATTGGACACCATCTGGCTTTAATTAGTAGGTCCCTGGGATATAAGTGGCAGAAACAATCTATTTATGAAAAAGAAATCCTAGCTATGGTTTTTGCAATTTAAAAGTGGGAACAATACCTCAGTGGATCCCATTTTGTGGTCAAGAAAGATCAGAAGAGGTTAAAGTGGCTATTACAGCAAAAGATCTCTACTACATTCCGGGTTTGACTATAAGATAGGGCTGGAAAGGAAAATACTGTAGCTGTTGCTCTATCTAGAGTTATATCTTACTCTGTGTTATTACTGAAGTAGATTCTAACTTGGTACAATGCATCAAAGATAGTTGCTATTTAGATGATAATACTATGGTGATTTTGACCAAACTCAATCAAGGAGAAGTTGTTGTTGGTTTTTCCTTGCAAGATGCTTTGCTGAGAAAGCATGGCAAAATTATGGTGGGACCTGATGAGAATCTCATAAAGAAGTTAATAAGTTGGCCGCAAGCAAGCATCCATAGAAGCAGGGCACTAAGGAAGGGATCAAACTCTCAAAAGGTTGCACTCTCTCTTTCCTGGAAGGGTTTAGCAAGGGATGTGAGCCAATTTGTAAGGAAATGTAAAGTTTGTCAAGTTTCTAAGTATGATACAGCTACTAAATCAGGAGCTTTACATCCTTTACCAATTCTAGAACAGATATGGACTGATATTTCAATGGATTTCATCACTGGACTTCCAATGTCCGTGTCTAGAAACGTGATCTTTGTGGTTGTAGATAGAATGAGTAAATACGCCCACTTCTTGTCTATGAAACATCCTTTCACTGCAGTTGATGTAGCTCAAGCTTACTTAGACAATGTCTTCAAACTCCATGGGTGGCCAAGGAGCATTGTAAATGACAGGGACTCAGTCTTTCTAAGCCAATTCTGGAAAGGACTGTTTTCCTTGTATGGCACAGAATTCTTATTATCATCAGCTTACTGGGTATTGAACCGTTGCCTTGAGACTTATTGGTACAACACCCACTTTCATACTGCTGCAGCAATGACACCATATAAAGCAGTATACTGCCAACCTCCACCAGTTCATCTTCCATACTTGCCCGGTGAATCTAGCAATGAGGTGGTGGACAAGAGTATGTAGAAGGGGGAAGCAGTGATTGAACTTTTGAGAGAAAATCTTATCAAGGCTCAGCAAAGAATGAAGCTTCCGATAAAAAGAGATCAGAAAGAAGCTTTATGGTGAATGATTGGGTTTGGCTAAAGTTGCAGAACTGTAGGCAACAGTTTGTGCAGTATAGGGGATGCAATAAACTTGCTGCAAGGTACTTTGGTCAACTGATGTTATTGGTAAAGTGGCTTACAAGCTGAAGCTTCCTAGTTCTGCCAAAATTCACAATGTGTTCCATGTCTCACAGCTTAGGCTTTTTGTGATGATCTTCCGGCTGCTTCATTTCTGATAACACGAGTTCCCCTCTCTTAATACCATTAGCTGTGCTGGAGTAGCAGTTCAATTAGCTGGTACACCAAGCAATCAGGTTTTGGTTCAGTGGCAAGGTAAGCCTAGACATGAAGCTACTTGGGCTGAGAAATCTGAAATTTCTAGCTCAATTCCCTGGTTAAGCTCATCTCTTGCCTTGAGGACAAGTCTTTTAAAGGGGGAGGGTATGATATAGGCAAAACGAAATAAGGAAGAGAAACAAATTTGTTAAATTTGGCGGGAAATTCTGTTATTTGGATGAGACTGTTATTTTCATTTTTGTCTTTTTGTGCTTAGTTCAATTACAGCTGTATTAGGGGGAATCTTTTTGTTAGTGTCATGCTTTATTGGTGACCTTGGGTTGTAATTAGAAAATTATTAAAAGAAATTACAACTTCTCTCTCTAATCTTCTCTCCCTCCTCTCTCTCTCTCTCTCTCTCTCTCTCTCTCTATTCTGTTATCTTCTTCTTCTTTCTTCTTTTGGTAATTGTTTGATTGAATTCTAGAGCTAAAGCGTTTTTAGCATCACTCGATTTGACAGGACGAGCAGGCTCCCTTGCTTTCACATAACGAATTTATAGTGTTGCATAATGTTTGTTTGATTTGATAGGGTAGCCTTTGATGGCATTATTTGAATGACAATGAATGCGAGTTTGGATTTCTTTTAATTGATAGCTCTATATCAAATTTCTTTTATTGTTTAAGTTCAGGAATCTAAACTTAGGATGTTTTAGATAAGATCACGCTAGGGATTGGTTGCTCTTATAATCTAGCCTTTGTTATGCTCATTCCCTAGTGACTTTAATATCTTATATCAATCTCAATAGCTTAGCGTATCTCTAGTAGACTCTAGATCAAACAACACCTTGGACTTCGAATTAGCATAATGTTGGCATTTGACACACCTTTTGCTTGCAGACCAAACCCTTGCTAGCCATTGTATTTGGTTTGTTTAATTTTTGTTATAAAATTATTTGATTGAGTGTGAAATTTCACAACAATTTTATGCTTGTCACTCAGTTGACAAGTTATAAGAACAAGAAAATGATGAGGTTAGCAGACTAACCTTATGGCCAACCAATTTATCACCAATAAATTCTACAAAGAACATGGCTAGAATAAGAATTGCGAAACCCAGAAGAGCACTAGAGATCCAGTTCCTCTCATTCTGTTTTTTGCCAACTCGAAAGAACCTAACAGGCATATGCTTTGCAGTAAACTGCAGAAGCAGTACAGCAGAAAACAGCTCCAGAATCTCAATCAAAAGTATGGCTACTGCCTACACAAAAGAAAGGAAAATAACGAAGTTTTATATGATGGGTAATCTCTGACAAAAATTACCATTTCTCTGAATCAAGAACAAGATAATTCCTGAATAACTATTTTAAAGGCATATTTGATCAACATTTCTTCAGCAAATGGGTTAAAAGTCTTAAAACAATACCGAGCCACGGTACCCAATTCACCCATCCAAAAATGCATATCTAACTGTATAAAGCGAGAAATGAATACAGCATCAATTTCCAAAATAATTGAACTAAATTTCATAAATGCAGCAAAATAAGATTCAAATAATTATTCATTCCTATAATTTCACCATCCAATTAGAGACATTCCACCGGTCAATAACATGATAATTATATTTTCATTTACAAAAAAAAAAAAAAAAAAAAAAAAAAAAATCAACATCTCATTACAATCACTAGCAAAGGTATCAGTAACTAAAAGAGAATTTACCTTGATTTGAGGCTCGAGATCAGGCTGATGCAAAAGATTAGCAATAACAGATAATCCACCAAAACTTAATGGTATATGCAAGCTAAAAATATACAAAGCCATTGTGCTCCAAACACTCCCACTTTCCCATGGTGGGTCGGATTCCAGTTGTGAGAAACTCTGTTTGAAAAATAAATCCAAAAATAAATAAAGGTTGAAGCAAAAATTCAATTGATGAATTATTATAGAAAAAAAAAAAAAGGATTTCCACCTGCACGGTTTGCTTGCATTCTTCATGGTTTTTGCAGCAGATATTAGATTGGATTTTGGGTTTGAAAAAGTAGGAGATTGGTTTTTGAAGAACTAATTTATGAGTGGCAGAAGAAGAAAATTGAATTTGGTTACTAAATTTGGCGGGCATATACTGAGTTGTGCTGAGTATTTCCATTTTTCTTTCGCGGTGTTAGGTCCTGTGCCTAGACAGCGCCACGCCCATACCTGGATCAAAACCTACCTTTTGTTGTCGATATGAATGGCTTGCTAAAATTGAAAAAAATAATTTTTTGTTATCAAATATTTGCGGATGTCCTATAGTCTCTACAATATTTTTTTTTTTTTTTTTTTTTTTTTTTTTTTTTTTTTTTTTTTTTTTTTGTGACACAAAATCTCTACAATATTCTAGGTTTAGTAAGTGATATTTTCTAAGAAAAATCCTAGCTATTCTATATGTGCATTGTGTATAGATATCCCTAATTTTCTCTCTTTACAACAAAGCTCATAGCAACCGATTAAAATTAAAAATCTACCATCAAAAGTCGGTGATCCCTTCCATGATTCCGATTTGGTGAAAAAAAAAATATAGGATATAAACGACCACTTTTTTCTTAGGAATTTGGAGAAGGAAATATCCCACATGATCTGAAACAATACCAACGAAGTTATGTGATGTGAGATTTGCCAATTGCAAAGTCCTCGTTCGATGAATGTTTGTACCCAATTATATTAATTCTTATTATGTGGGAAAACCAATTCAAGTTGGTAATAAGAACACATCCAATAGTTTGTTCTTATTCAAGTAGAACTCCTTTATCTCCTATATAATTCATTTTAATTTAATTCGTGTTTTCGATTGGATACGAGTGAAAAAAATAAAAATAAAAATAATCGGCATTAATTTTTCAAATTATGTGTTGGGATACTTGAATTGCATGTGTACGACTACTTTGTATTTACAGAGTTTGTTATTCTATATACTTCATATCTCTATTAATTTAGTGATATAAATTAATGGTCTAAACTTATGAATTGAGTTTTAGATGGAGTTTAAGGGTATGTTCTCATTAACTAAACTCAGCTGAACTGAACTGAACTGAATTGAACTGAACCGAACTGAAATGAACTAAACTTATTAATTAGTGATTTTTAACTACGGATTAGTGATCTTTGATTATTAATTATTATTATTATAAAAAAAATAATAAAAAAAAACCTATTAAGTCAATCAATTTAATTACAAGAAATTGGTGGGGAGCCGAGATACAATCTGGGCCCCCATCCCTCTAGCTATTGCGAACCCGATCCTACTGAAGATGTGAGCAGCCGCACGAGCACCAATATCCTGAGTCTTAGAGAACGCCTGAACCCGCTTCAGCAACGCAATATCATCTTTCTCTAATTCCGCCAACGAAGAAAAGGAAAAAGGAAGAAAACCATAGCCAATAGCCATGCAACGCGCCCCATACTTCTCTCGCTTCCACTGAGCCGCCGCCGACACAACACGACCAGGAACGAAGTCAGACAACCCTGATTGCGTTAAAGGTGAAGATCCCGTCAAGTCAACACATACATCAAGGATGTTATTATTATTATTATTATTATTATTATTATTATTATTATTATCTCAAAAACAAAAGTCATACAACCTACAATAAATTAGTGGGAAGCCGAGATACAATCTGGGCCCCCACTCCTCTAGCTATTGCAAATCCTACCCTAGTATAATAATACTAATAATAATAATAATAATAATAATAATAATAATAATAATAATAATAATAATAATAATAATAATAATAGCATCCTTATTAATAATAACAATAAAAGATATGAGCTGCAGCACGAGCCCCAATGTCTTGCGTCGTCGAGAACCTCTGAATCCACTTCAGTAACGCAACAACCTCTTTCTCTAATTCCCCAAGCGAAGAAAAGGAGAAGGGAATGAAACCATATCCAATCGCCTGACATCGAGCTTCATACTTAACCCGCTTCCGATGAGCTGCATCAGCCATAACCCGCCCAGGAATGAAGTCAGATAGCCTTGACTTTGTCATAGGAGAAGACCCTGTCAAATCAACACAAACATCACGACCACGATCCCATGAATAAAGTAACACATCCGCGGGTCTGAGGGCCTCGTCGTTCCCTCCGGCCAACCGAATGTCAACCTCTTTTCTCGCTGAAATCCCAGAACGATAGCAAACATCAACAAGGGTATCCCGAACAACATTATGCCGATGTTTAATACCCACAATACCAGCACAAGACACTGCGTGATCACCGAAAATATCTCCAGCAAAAACCCTCGAACAAGCTGAGCACAACGTACAATAAATTATTATTATTATTATTATTATTATTATTATTATTACTATTACTATTACTATTACTATTACTATTACTATTACTATTACTATTACTATTACTATTATTATTATTATTATTATTATATCTCAAAAACAAAAGTCATACAACCTACAATAAATAAGTGGGTAGCCGAGATACAATCTAGGCCCCCACTCCTCTAGCTATAGAAAATCCTACCCTAGTGAAGATATGAGCTGCAGCACGAGTCCCAATGTCTTGCGTCGTCGAGAACCTCTGAATCTGCTTCAGTAATGCAACAGCCTCCTTCTCTAATTCCCCAAGCGAAGAAAAGGAGAAGGGAATGAAACCATATCCAATCGCCTGACATCGAGCTTCATACTTAACCCGCTTCCGATGAGCAGCATCAGCCACAACCCGCCCAGGAATAAAGTCAGATAGCCCTGACTATGTCAAAGGAGAAGACCATGTCAAATCAACACAGACATCGCGACCACGATCCCATGAATAAAGTAACACATCCGCAGGTCTGAGGGCCTCGTCGTTCCCTCCAGCCAACCCAATGTCAACTTCCTTTCTCGCTGAAATCCCAGAACGATAGCAAACATCAATAAGGGTATCCCGAACAACATTATACCGATGTTTAATACCCACAATACCAGCACAAGACACCGCGTGATCACCAAAATATCTCCAGCAAAAACCCTCGAACAAGCAGAGCACGACGTCGAGATAGAGAACAATGGAACACCCAACCGATAGGACAACACACAGCGATAAGTCTTGGCGTTCATCGTCTAACCCAACCCCGAAATAGGAACCGCCCGAAGCCAAGCAGAGGTGTGATCACCCTGCTGTGATGTCCATATTATTATTATTATTATTATTATAGCTGTTATTATTATTATTATTATTATTATTATAAAAAAAAACCTACAGAGTTAATCAATTTACAATATCTGGGCCCACACCCCTCTAGCTATAGAGAACCCGATCCTTCTAAAGATATGAGCAACTGCATGAGAACCAATATCCTGAGTCTCAGCGAACATCTGAATCCGCTTCAACAACGCAATAGCATCCGTCTCTAATTCCCCCAACGAAGTAAAGGAGAAAGGAAGATAACCATAGCCAATAGCCCTGCAATGCGCCCCATACTTGTATTGCTTCCGTTGAGCCGCCGCCGACACAACACAACATGGATTGAAGTCAGACAAACCCAATTGTGTCAAAGGTGAAGTGAGTGATGAAGACCCCATCAAATCAACACATACATCAAGGCCTCTATCCCAGGAATAAAGCAGCACATCTGCTGGTTGTAGAGCCCTGTTGTTTCCTCCAATCAACCCAATGTTAACCTCCTTTCGATCAGAATCCCAGACCGAAAACAAATATCAACAAGGGTGTCACGAACAACATTGTGCCGATGTTTAATACCCGCCATTTCAGCACAAGACACTACATGATCCCCATAAATATCCCCATAATAATAATAATAATAATAATAATAATAATAATAATAATAATATTATTATTATTATTATTAAGTGTTATTAATAAATATTATTATTATTATTATCATTAAATTTTATTATTAATTAACTATTATTATTATTATTATTATTATTATTATTATTATTAATATTATTATTATTATTTCGCTTCTTCGTTTCTTTGATTTATTTTGTAGGTCAGTTGAGTTTCTCTAGGTTTGATTATTAAGGAGGGAGCTCGAGCGCATTCAAGGAAGTTTATGGAGCTAAGTCCGAGAATCAAAACATGCAATTCAAGTTAGCTCCGTAAGCAAAAGTACCGTGGAAACAATGTTTTGGTTCGAAGTGTTCAAGTGCTCGGAGAATAAAAGGGCTTCCCTTCTTTCGGGCATCGCCTCAAGTGCACTAATGGTAGGGATGCTCGAGAGCGCGGAGATCGATCGAGCAAGCAAAGGAGGCAAGCCACTAGCACCACAGCAGGGGTGTGCGTGTGCAGACCTCACTGTGCGTGCGCGCATACCCTGCTTTTCACGCACGCGACTAGGCTAGTACTTGACACTTTTTATAGCTTTTAACTTTTCCTTTTTTAAGGAGATGACTTATTTTTGTACTTGACACTTTTTTCCAGAAATAGAAGAGAGAGAAAGTAGAAAGAGAAGCTTAGGATTACTTGATTGTACTTCAAATTTGATCTTGGATTTCTTCTTCAAATCAATGAAAGTTTGTGAGATTTCTTTCCTTTGAATTTACTTTTATTGTAATTTCCTTAAATTCTTGAATGTTTGATTTGAATTTTTATCTTTGCTTTGGAAAATGTTGAATGATTGAACTTCTTTTTGATTAAACTTGAAATGAATATGTTTGTGATTCAGCTTGTTTTGTTTTTCAATTTCACCATGACTAGCGAGTAGATTAGTTGCTAGGGAGAAGGGGAAGCATGCTTGATTGATGATATTTGCTATTTGATGATCCTTGATTGATTGAATTGTTGAAATAAAATTGGTTGACATAGTTATGCATGTGATTAATCAGACTAGGAGTGATCAACCTATAAGATTAATCTAGATTGCATTGCAAATTTCAATGACATGAACCCTTGATTTGAGAATTGCTTTAATTGATTGAATTTGATTGTGATTTTCCTTGTTAGACATCCATAGTGAACCCTAGCTTGGCTTATAGGAGATAGCTTTTGGATTTCCTTGATTGCAACTATTGTTTGTCATTTATAATGTTTGAATTGATTGAGTGATCCATCAAGCATAATTCTTTTGGGCGATTTTTGGAACTCCCTTGGGACACTGGTCACGCTCTAATCTGGCAACGGGACGCATACACCTGCAAAACACGAATCTCCGATTATCGAAGATTCACCTCCGACGATTAAGTAAGAGACCGGAAACGGAATAAATATACAAAGGGAAAGTAGAGTGAAGTTAGAGCAATTGGTGCTATATAAAATGTTATGTCATAATCCACCCCTTCCATCAGCAATGATTAGGGTATTTATAGGGGTGGGGATTTGTGCCCTTTACGGTAAGTGACCTAGAATTTAGGGTCATTGAACGGCTGCGCAATATGCGTAGGACATGTGTCCCCTGGGGTGTCGTTTTGCGGCTTTCTAGCTACTTTTGGGCCTCCTTATGTAAGGGGCCTTTATGACATATTAGACTTCTGGTGCTTTCCTTGCTCATTATACGTGTTATCTTCTTGTGGTGACACGTGTTGCCCATTTATTGGGCCACGTGTCATCATTGGGTTGGACCACGTATTTAGGGTATTTTCACCCTAAACATTTGCCCCCTCAGAGGAGGTGGCTTGTCCCAACTGGGCCGCCTCCTCTGACTTCCACCTCGTTCGAGTGCCTTGGGCGAGTTTGGAGCATCATAAATTTGTAAGCTGGATTCGGACGAGAGCGTCTGTCCGCTATATTGGGTTAAAAGCCTGGTCTGAATGACCTGAGCTCTTTTACAAGCTTGGCTGAATTGTTCTTGCTGAGTGGGTCGAGCGGCCTTGAATTGGGCCACATGCCTAGGTGGCCTTGTCTCAACGATAACAAGGAGCAGCGCCGAATGGTCGGTCAGTCATCAGCGGCCGACGAGACTTATCTGATATTACTTTGAATTGCACTTTCCAAGGGAACGGTTCAACTTCCGAGATTCATGCATAGAGTTACAAGTGTTTATGACGCCTGTTCGTATTCCGTCATAAATAGGAAGGTTTTTACACGAATTCTGTCAAACGGAAAAGTTAACCGTTAGACTTCTAGGTTGAATTCTTTAAATGTTAACCCTTTGGCATTCTTTAGGCAGGAACCAATGTTTACCAATTTACCCATCTAAATTTTGCCTATAAATAGGAAGGGTTTGACCTTCATTTTTTACTTTGGATTTCCTTGCTTTCTAGAGAGAAGTCAACGCTTCTAGAGAGAGAAAGTTACTTCTTCCCGGATTCTTCAAGAGCTCTGTCGCACATTCTAGTTTTCCTTCCAAGATCTTGCGTTTTCCGGCCTTTCTTCAACTAAGACCTCCCAAGAACTTCTTCAAGTCTTTCAACTTTCCTCTCGGACAAAGGTAACAAAATACTCTCCTTTTCTTTAATTTTCTATTCAACTTTTTGCTTTATTTTTCAAACATCCTGGATCAACACTCGGCCTCGTCCGTTTCTCCTCATGAGAACGTCTGTTTGCCTAGGATTGAGTAATCTAGAGGGGACCGGGACGATTCCTCGTCTTTATGGAGTGGGTCCATTTCTAGTGCGTACCAACTCACCCCCACCTATTCTTCTGTGTCCCTGCAGCCAAGCATGGCGCGTACGAGGCAAACGAATGATCTCCATGCCGCAAGAAATCCTGACGGCACTCTAGTTCAACCTCTGGCCTCCTATGATCCGAAAAACTCGGACGTGGGGACCAACCCCTCAAACACAAACACAGACACCACCACTACTATTGACAGTATTGCGTGTTCAGTGGTTGAGGTGACCACCTCTTTTGAAGAGCGCCAGAATCAATTAGACACCTCCACTTCTAGGAGGGGTCAGAGTATAAACCGTGCTTTATTTGCTAACTCGATCCTTGGAGCGGACCAGTTACCGCTTCTTTGCCCCCTTCTTCTCCTTAGTCGATCATAGGTCGAACTAAACAAGATTAGCCCGAGCAGTCATTGCACCACCACCGTATTCAATTTAGCAAAAATCGGCAGTAATTATCGGTGGCTGCTCAGGTACTATACCAAAATCAGCCAGGCCCTTCTACTAAGGCTGGGCGAACTCTTGCTCCCCCTTTCTCTCAAGCTCTTAGGTCGGCCAGACCTAGGAGCAACTTAGTAATTGCCGAACCCACTGACTCCCCCCGCCCCGCTCCATCTGAAAGTCACAGTTTTGGGGTCGGGGCAAAAGACAAGGGCAAAGCCCCTTTGGTGCCCGAAGGACTAGTGATGGCCGAGCCAAGGCAGGGCTCGGTTAGAGGAAGTTCCACTGAGGTGGACTAGCTGGATAGGGTCTTATCCCAAGACTTTGGTTCAACAAGGGACCCTGAACCTCAGCAAGCCGAACAGCAGGCTGAAAATGCCGTTGATGAGGCAGAAGAAGAAGATAATGATTTCAGCAGCCCTTACGGCTATATGATCGGGGACGTCGCCTTGGCGTACCTCAATAATAGGTTCGAGGAATGGGAATAATTCTCCATGCTAGGAGAAGATTATACAATTACTCCCCCTCAAACCTCTGGCTCCGTCGCCGCCTCGGAGGATCCTAAGAAGATCCGTTGGGGCTTCAATCTATATAGGGCAGCCTTTGAGGTTGGCCTTCTCTTTCCTCTTCACCCATTCATCCAGGAGCTGCTAGACGAATATTAGAAAGCTTTGATCGAGCTATCGTCGAACATCTGGGTCAACATTTTTGTTACTTGGTGACCTGTCTTCGGATGGGCTTCACCCCCAACTTTCCCGTCTTCTGTGCCATGCACAATATGATGAAGATGGAGGCAGACTTAGACGGGTGGTTTGTTCTGAGCACCCGGCTGGAATACATGGTGACTCTGCTCAAGCCGTCCAAGTGGCGCGACTGGAAGCATATATTCTACCTTGTCCAGACAAGGGACCGAGAGTTCAACAAGAAGATGAACAAATTTAACTCCTTTACCCTCCATCTTGGACGAGGGGATCACCGGCCGACTCGGCCCCCCTTTCACCCAGTCCACGCCGATCAACTTGACTATTTTAGGGTCAAGCGAGAATTTAGAGGGGGGCGCCGGGTATCCGTCATTCCGAGGTCGATTCCCTTAGTGATCTAGCTAAGGGATCCTATCATCATGTCCTCCTTCGGCCTGCTGAAGAATTATCCCCAAGGTTGACCTTCGCTGTACACATTGTCATTTTTTTTCTTTGAAAATTTACTAACTCCCACTGATTTTTTATTTTCAGAGGAAGCCGCGACCAAGCTCGACCCAGCGTAGAGGAGAGATATGGACGTGAACGAATTCAACATGGAGCGTTACAAGCTCATGCGAGCTCAATATGAGAAGGCTAAGGGGGTACAGCTGATCTCTTTGCCTTGAGAATATTTTTTTTATTTTTTTATTTTCTTACGCACGACCTGCTTACTTGGAGAAGCATTACATTGCTGGTTGGTTCGGACATTGCTCCTGGCCGAGTGAAATAGAAATGTAGGTTCTTACCTTCAACCCTACTCGGACAGGGGTGGAGTACCTTTGGCCGACGGGACTTTAACTATATGTTCTTTGCTTTAATGTAACTCAAACGGTGATCTCTAATTAAACCCTTTTTCTTGCTTTTCCAGTTAGCTACCCCTAAGCTTGCGATCAAGTAGTCGACGCCTGCTTCAAAAGATGATGAGGCGTCAAAGGCTCGCTAAGTTTCGGTGTCCGCGACTTCGGCGGCCAGGGCTAGGTCACAGGTTGCATTAGTGCAACCTAAAGGAGAACAACCCATATGGCACCTAGTGGGGACTCCAGGCCCTCGGAGCCACTAATGGGTAACATAAATGGCACCCATTTGATGAGCATTTAGGTTGTTTTCTTCCTCTTTTCATAGCTTGCATGCTCAATAAATGCCTAGTTTTATGCTTTTGCTCTTGATTTCACCTTTCCTTTCTTATATTTGTAGCTTTTGTGCATTTTGTTGGTTTTTCTACTCTTTTCTCCTTTATTTGCTCTATTTTCATGGTTGTAGGGATTTTACGAGGTCCGTGTCTTATTATTGGTGATTTACTAAGGTGGAAGATGCCTTTGGAGCAAGCTCATGGTAATTGGAAAGCTTAAGATGCAAGGAAGTGGATTCTCCAAGTTCTAGCTCTTGTGCTTTCAAGCCGTGCTCTCATGAAGATGGGGTGTTGAACCCACAATCAAGTGCTTTGGGGACTGCCTCTCTTAGTGTTTGTCATCATCATGTTGCGCGTTCATTTGAAGACCTTAGCGAACGCACGAAGCCGCGAGAAGATCGAAGAAACCCATATACGCCCGGGCGCGCAAAGCACGGGATCGAGCGTGCCACATGCCTGCGCGGGCGCGCAACCCCTATGAAAGGGCCCGCCACCAGTGCTTGCGCGGTTGCCCTCTATTTGGGTACTTCCTTGCTTGGTTTTTGTTCGCGCCTCCTATATATATTTTTGTAACCTGATTTTTGGGGCAAGTTTTAGAATAGGTTTTGGGGAGAATTAGAATTCATAATTTTAGCTTAGTTGAGAGCTTCTCTCTCTAGTTTTAGGGTTAGTTTAGGAGTAGATTTTAGAGAGAGAAAGTGAGGAATTTCAATGGTGATTTAGAGATTGAAGATTCAATGGTGAAAATTATGGTAAAGATCTTCTCTATTATCAATGAGCATTTCTAACTCTATCTCATTTTATTTCTTTGCTTAATATTCATGTTTGTTTGGGTTGATTTTGATGTTTGATGCTTCATTAGTGTAGTTGTTCTCCATATATTATTGATTTCTTATTTCTTTAGTTGTTAGGTTATTAGATGATGATGTTGAAGTAGTTGTTTTCTAGGGATTGGGTGAAACTTGTATGATTGATTGATTGTGCATAATTTGGGGATTGTGTTGATTAATTGTTGAGATAAAACTGATTAATGGAAGTTTGCATATCTGTAATTCGATTAGGCCTTGAGAATTATGCTAGATTGCGTTGTAGTTTCTAATGATACGGACCATTTATTTAGGAATTGCAATTGTCGATTGAGCTTGATTAGCGATGCTCCTCGTTAGAGTCTCTCAAAGTTGGCGCTAGTTTGACCTCGATGAGATAGCTTGTTGACTCTTTTGATTAGGCTTGCCATTAGTCCTCATAACCATTGACTTGCACGTATTTCCAAGTTGCTACAATTGCCATGATTACTTGTTGATCCCCGTTCATAGTGCTTTATTTGTTTGGTTTCTTTGTTTGGTAGTTGGTTAGTGTTCTCTCTTTATCTTGGACTTCGACCTAGCTTAGGCACATAATTGAGAGCGCTTGAACATTGTCATTCCTTTGGGTTCAACCCTTACTTGTCTCTATACTAGTATATAGGTTGGTTAATTGTTTATAAATTTAGTTTGACCGATGGAGGATTAGTTTCAGCGTCCTTGTTCTACCCCTCGTCAAAATGGCGCCGTTGCCGGGGAACGGTGTCTATGTTTGAGTGTTTTTGATTGCTTGAGTCTAGGTCTTTGTATATTTTTTTTTATTTGATTTTTATTTGCTTTGTAAAAAATGGCATGTCTATCATTTCCTCAATATAACAATGAGCCTTTTTGTGAATATTTCCATAGACTTGAGGGATTTCTTGACTATCATTGTTGTAGTCTTTAGGTGGCTTGTGAGATTTGTTATTTTGGTTTGAATGAGCAAACTAGGGACATAGTTAAAGGAATGCATAATGTTATATTTAGAGCATTTTCTATTGATGATGCTTGGGAATTCTATGTTTGGTTTGCTTGGGAAGTTCATAGTGGGGGTAATCATGCTTCTAATTTTGATTTGTAATGTGTTAATTCTTCTAATGCTTGCATGATTTCCCATGATGTGTCACATGATCCCATAGTTGAACCTAGAACAAATACTTCCAATTCTATTTCCTCTTTTGTTCATGATAATGAGGTGCATGCTCAAGTTGACAAATCTCATATGATTGAATGTGCCCCAAATCCCCTATTTAATGAAAATGCTCATGTTTGTAATGATGATGATCATATCCTTGGTTGTGACTCTTCTTTTACTATTGATATACCCTCTTTGCCTTTTCATTCTCTAAACTCTTGTGATGAGTCTCTAGTCCCCTTTAGCTAAATTGAAGAATCTGTGAGGGAGTTAGAGATGAATCCTAATCTTAGGCCCTTAGAGAGACAAATGATGGAAACTGTAAGGAGCCAATTGGAGATGATTAGAGAGGGTGAGGATCTTTTTAATGATGAATTGAAAAGAAAAGAAGAGTTAGAAAATGAATTGTTATCCTTGATGCTTGTATGTGAAAAACCCCAATCTAATGTGTGTGTTTAGGATGATGATGTGAATTTTGAGCAACCAAGAAGGTGTGAGGATCCCATTGTTAAGCATATGAGTGATGGTGAAGGAGTTGAGAATGAAGAGAGAATTGAATTTGAAAATCCTAATCCTCTTTCCCATCATGATGAGCCTCAAGTGTATGTTTATGAGCCTTTAATCTATGAATACATAAACTCTTTTGAGGTAATGTCCCATTTTTTTGTGAGAGTCATATGAAAATTTATATATTTTTGGATGAATTCATCGAGAAAGCTTATTAGGATTTAGATGAGTTTACGATTACTCTACATCCACTCATGCACGGTTTTGAGGACTTAGGTTTTGAGATAGTTGAAGGAAAGGTTGTTTATTATGGTGCAAAGGAGGATGAGATTGATTTCCTTGAAGTTTTTAAGCTTGAGGGAGGTGTAGATTGTGAGAGTTCTTCATTTGAGGACTCTATGGTTGATTTTCATGCCCTCATTGGCGTTGTGAGACCTTGTGTAGAGGGAGTAGCTACCCTATATCCCTTTTTCTCAAAGGTTTGACCACATCCCTTCTTGTCCTATTATTCTCCCTTCCTATCTTAAAGAGCCAATTGGGGGAGTCCTTTTCTTTGGAAGATTTTCATGTCCTTCATTTCATCATTGTTGAGGAAGACAGGAAATATGCAAACCAAAAATTTTATGAGGAGGATTTGCCTTTTTTTTTTTTTTTTTTCTTTCCCTTCTTATTTTTCCCCCTTCTTCTTACTCACTTGTTTTTCCTTTTGATCCTTCTTCTTCTTTGTTTTGGCATCTCCCTTCTCACTTGCGTGCAACAATCTTGTTGCATGTTCTTATCCCGTCATTTTCCTATCTTCTCTCTTACAAAATGTGTAGTGGTGCATTTGACAAGCTCTTGCGTGCATTGAATTATTATTTTCTAGAGCGGTTAAGCTTGGACCTTAAGCAAGACTTTCTCTGGAAGTAATCCGTGTTTTATTGCTTTCATTTTCTTTTCTTTTCAGAATAGATTTTCTATCATGGAAATGTTTATGTGCCTTTTGCTAGGTACTGATAGGTTGTCGTACACCTGTAAAAAAATAATTTCCTAACAAAACCAACTAATAATGCAATAAGGTAAGTAGGGTAGAATCTACAGAGAGATGGCTATTCAATCTAGCTTTCAAGGTATGGAGAAACTAAACTATGTCTCGAAATTGGGATAATAATATAGTCTAAATTAAAAGAGGGAAAAAATAATAAATAAAAAGACCTAGGGTTATGGTTCACCATGTTTATAGTTCTAAATCTATCAAATATGAATAACAATTCAATCAATCAATTATCTAGAACAATTGGTAAGCCTACGGTCGGGTCTTAATGCTCTCAATTCAACATATGTAGTTCGATCGCTAACATAATCAGAATTGCTAATTGTAGGTAAGTCTCTTGTTTTGGGTGTTTTTGTCTCTCTGGAGAGTTACGTCACAAAGATTGGTCCGGCTGAGTTGTACCTGCAAAACAACGGAGACTCCGGATGGTTGGAGCTCCGCCTCCGAAGATCAAGTTAGTAACTTGAAAGAGAATAAAGAGTGCGGAAATTTAGGTGGGGATCTGCTTGGATTCCAAGCTCAGTTGATTCTGCGATGAGAGAGAAAGTAGGTGTAATAAATGATTGAATGTGTCCCCAAAATTGGGAAATATCTCCCTATTTATAGGGTCGTTGGAGAATGTGCCCCTATCTAGGTCACTTGACCTAGATTTTAGTGGGCTACGCCGTTTTACGGCGCTTGTAGGGATTTGGGCCCTTGAAGGCCGCCATTTCAGAAGCCTATCTGAGGGGGCCACGTGTCAAGAGGATATCGGCCCACTTGAGCCATCGTGAGCTCACCACGTGGCCTCCTCTCATTAGTCCACCTGTCTAGGGTATTTTTACCCTAAACATTTGCCCCTCACAGGGGTCACGTGCATGTCACGGTACACCTGTGACACGTGTCCACCCATCAAGGGTGAACAATAACAACGGATAGTAATTTGAAATTCAAACGGGAATGCCCCCGTTTCACCCTTCTATAAATAGAAGTTTACCCCCCTCCTTTTTCTCACTATTTCATTTTCTTTGACTTTCTAGAGAGAGAAAAAGGAGAATTTTAGAGAGAGACTCTCTGCTTCCGTATGCGTCAGAATTTACACGATTCCTGCGTGCTAACGTTGCAACTCCCGGTTCACCGTCTGTAGCTGTTTTCAGATTTTTCAGAGCTAAAGTAAGGTAATCGCCTGTACCATCTTTAGCTTTTCTCTTTTTCAACTTGTATACATTCTTTCTCCGCTTGTATACATAGTTTAGAAGTAAAAATGAGTTCTCAATCCACACACTCGGCACTGCCTAGGACACTCAGCCGGTCCCCCGGAACGGCTGAGTCTAGAACAGGGGGTGCCTTTTCTGGACTGTCAGAATTGCTGTGCTCATCTCCGAATTCCTCCCTCTCTGTGTCTTTACAGGACACAATATCTAGAGTCAAACAAACGGCCAGAAAGTCTAGGAGTCGGCGCAGTGTAGCAGTGCCAGCCGATGAGATTGTTCCGGATGGGGAACATGAGGATTTGGATGAGAGTGGTTCTGATGAAGAGGCTCCCTCTTCTTCCGTGAGCTCGGAGGTACGGGAGGAAGGCGGTGAAGAAGCCGCCTCCTCTAATGGATCCGGCGATAATGAGGCTGGTGAAAGGTCGAGGGTCGAAACTTCAAGCTCTGACCAGGATAACTTTGCGGCTGACTATCAGCAGCCACCGAAATTCGCTGACAACCCCAACCCTAAAAGAATTAGAATGCTTCCGGGTGACATTGCCCTAGTAAAGAGCGGTTTTAAGGCCTTCAAAGAGAAGCACCCCTTTGGAAAGGGGTGAGATATTATCGTCCCGCCTGCTGATGAAGTAATGGCATGGGACGATAACATTGATAATACAGACCACTACTTTGTCTGCTACGAGGCGGTTATAGAAGCCGGCCTCCGGTTCCCCCTCCATACCGGGATTAGGAAAATCCTAAAGGGGTATGATCTGGGAGTTTGGCAACTCACCCCCAACTCATGGGTGAACATTTTAAGTTACATTGTCGTCTGCGAGCTCCTGAACTTAGCTCCAAGCTTCTCCGCCTTCGCTCATATGCATTACTTGAGCAAGGCACCAGGCAGTCATGGGGCGTGGTACACTCTTTCTACCTTGCCCCAATACTTGATGAGTTTCGACAAGGTGTCCAAGTGGTCAGGGTGGAAAGATAAGTTTTATTTGATTTCTTCTCCAACTTCGAGACACAACTGGACACTGCGCCGGTACAACAAGGAACCGGTTCTTCTAGGCAGGAAATGCCCCCTCCCGGCGCTCTCTACTAGGGCCCGGGAACAAATAATGGAGCCGGGTTTCTTTGAAACCACTACTGAGCCCATGGGGGATGGGACTCATATTATAGTTCCAAAAAACTGGATCCCCCACCCGGAATACTTCAAGGACGAATGCTTCTTGTCCGCCTGTGGGTTAAGTCCCATGTTTCCCAAGGGTAGATCAACTTGCATCCAGAATGTTTGTAACTTTTTTCTTTTTAATTACAAACTTTCCATAATTTCTTCTAACTTTTATTTTCTTCGTGCAGCCGACACCTTGAAGATGGTTGACCTAGCCAAAACCCCGGCTAAGTCAGTGGCGCTACTGCGCAAGGAGGCTGCTATTACAAAGAAAGCAACCGTTGAAGACAAAGAGTCCAAGAAAGGTATATATATATATATATATATATATATATATATATATATATATATATATATATATATATATATATATATATATATATTCCTTTTTTTTTTGCAAAGGCAACTTGCCGGTTGGGTATATTTAACTTTCTTAATTTGCAGGACTCTGCAAAACGCATGCCTCGATCCTTCTCCAAGATTTTCAAAAGGCAAGGAGAGGATTTGGAAACGGCTCCGGCTGCCAAGGCCCCCAGGAAGGACCCTCCCCGGTCAAGCTCTACTGCAAAAACCGATCGTCCCACGACTGGTGGCAAATTCTCTACTGCAATGAAGATTCTGAGCAAAGGCTCAGAGCGTTCGCAGCAGAATGCGCCGGATGCCTCCACGGCATCGAAGGGTGGCCCGCCTCCTAATGTTGCAGCCGGTGCGGCAACAACCGGGGAGGAGAAGGTTCCTAAGCCCCATCCGGAAACCCAAGGTAAGGGAAAGATTGAAATACCTTTGCCACTTGACTTTATAAGAGTCAAGACAAAGGTAGACCCCTCCGGGAGTTCAGTCAACAGTCGGCAACGGATGAATGCCAACTATGCTGCTTCCTTCTCACAGAGTACTTTTACTTTTGCTGTAGATCTTACATCCGACGAGCCGGATCTTGTTGGTTTCGCAAAACGGATGGTGAGGACCCTCACCCGGTCAGAGAAGAATTCAATTCCTGATCTGCAGGTAGTGGACTTCGACCGGATAATGGGCCAGCTGGATGAGGTAAAGAATCCCCACCTTAACTCTGATATCTTTTCTTTAGTTTAACTAAATATGCCATTATCCGGCTGCTCTTTTGTCAGGTAATGCTGAGAGTGGACAGGCTCTAAGGTCCCTTCAAGCGGAAAAAAGAAGAGATAAATGACGCCAAACGGAGGACCCTTGAAAACCTCAACTTTGTTGAATATGCTAATTATATGTGTGATTTACATATTCAAGCAGTAGAGTTGAAACAAGAGGAGCTGGTCCGAAGCTTGACGGCTGCAAATGATGAAGCCACCAGCCGGGCTAATGACCTTGAGCAAAAACCGAAGGATGCCAATTATGAGCTCAAGGCATTAGAAGATGCTGACTAGGAAAACGCCCAACTCCGGGAAAACGTCTCTAGTCTGGGGGTCGAGATTGTCAATCTGCGGAGCAAGTAGTTGTATGAGATCGCCCAAGAGCAAAAAAGGATGATGGAAGAGAACGAGCGGGACAACGAAGCCCGCCTGAAGATAGCATAGGGGCTTCTCTACCCAGATGTAGACTTCGAGGTCTACAAGCTTAGGTATGATTACGCCACAGCGGTGTACGATGCCAAAGTGCTGGGTGAGGCTCCTCCGCCTTGCTTCCAAGATTGGGCTGCCGAGCAAGGGTATGAAGTCTCGGACAATGAGGAGCCGACGGAGAAAGAGCGAAATGAAGGTAATCAGCCTTAAGTAGCTGATGATCAATCTGAAGCCCTACCAACCGGCCAAGACTAGCCGGAGCAGCAGCTTCCACCTCAGCCTTAGGCAAGCCTCCCCAAATTCAGCGGCAGGTTGCCAAGCTAAGTTTATTTCTTTTCCGGCTTGTAAGCCGAGTATGTTGTATCTTTACCAAATGTTGAGTTGGGTAAACAATTATTTCTTTGCTTTTTCACCGAATATGAGTCCGGTTAACAATTATTATGGCCTCAGTGCCATCCTTAATATTTATATGAAGTAATCCGACTTAGTCGGTTGTTTATACATGTTTGTGTTTGAATTTTTTGGATTTTGCGTATTTTAAATTTTGCATATATACTGCAATTCTTTAATATTTTGCCCAACTTAAAAAAGCATGCAGCAATTTCCAATCCAGGTGCTCTTGCCCCTAGACGGTTGTGTGGTTGGTTTCATTTCAAATTGATTGATTGGCTTGAAAACACTTGATACTTGGAGAAGTATGAGGTGTTTTAAGGCCAATCAATTACAATGGTGATTGCCCCAAACCAAGAGCACAACCGGCCATTAGAACGGGTGCTTTGAGTCTCTTACCTAGATGGAAATATTCCATCTAGGATTATTACATAGCCATTACACAAAATCTTATGCCCCAATTAGGAGAGAGAGTACAACTTTGGAATAAATAATCTAAGTGGAAACTTCAGCCGGCAACCGACTGATGCCTCGGGGCATCTGGTATTCGGTAACTTAATCGTTTCTCATAGATTATTCTGGTCAGACGGCTATGAGTTGACCAATTTGGTCGTTCAATCTTTGCCGTCTGCATAGGTACGTAGAACTGACGAAGAGTGTGTTCTTTGCAACGATTGCATCCGGAGGGTTGTCGCCGGACGCCATTGTCCATGTTGGGACAGGCGATTTTATAAAATAATAAACTATCCGGCCATTTGGCCTTTGGTCTTGTTTAAGACCGGTTGTAGAGCCACTAAGCGTTTTTGTACTTAGTTTTTTCAAGCTGGCCATTGGCCACGCAATATCATATTTACACTAAATGTCAATTTTAGTTGGTTAAGAAATTAGTCCGTCTGGGTATTACCCATGCGGAATGGTAACTATAACATTAAATTACACTAAGTATCAAATTTAGTTGGTTAAACAAGTAGTCCGTCTGAGTATTACCCAAGCGGATAAGTAATTATATCATTGAATCTACACTAAGTGTCAAACTTAGATAGTTAAGAAAAAGTTCCGTTTGAGAATAACCCAGGCAGATAAGTAATTATAAAGATAGCAAAACAATTTTGCAAACAAAGCCTGATTTCTCATTGATGGACTCACTGTTTACAAAAAAATTACATTTCTTAGAAGTAGTACTTTTTTAAGATATCTACATTCCAAGTTCGAGGTAGACGCCGGCCGTCTGGAGTTTCCAAACGGTAAGTGCCATCCCTGACTTCTTCATAAATTCGGTAGGGGCCTTCCCAATTAGGAGTTAGCTTTCCAGCCTCATTGGCCCTACCGGTTGCCTCCATTTTACGTAACACAAAGTCGTCAACTTTCAAAAGCCGCTTGCATACTTTCTTGTTGTAGGCTCTGGTCATTCTCAGACGGTATATCTAATGGCGTAGGGTAGCATTGCCCCTGCATTCCGGGAGGGAGTCCAATGCTAGCCGCATGGCCTCCTAATTTGCCTCTTCACCATAAAGCATGACTCTGGCAGTCGGCTCGTAATGTTCAATGGGCAAGACGGCTTCAGCACCGTATACCATAAGAAATGGGGTTTCAGCGGTTGCCCCTTTGGCAGTCATCCGGATGGCCCATAGGACATGAATTAGCTCTTCTGCCCATAAGCCACCGGCTCTTTCAATTTTCTTTTTTATGCCGTCTGAGATGAGCTTGTTGAAGGCTTTAACTTTGGCGTTTGCTTGGGGTCGGTCGACTGATGCAAAACAATGTGAGATACCCTGATCTCCCAACCAAGTCTTAAGGTGAGGCGTTTCAAACTAAGGTCCATTATCATACACCATAGACATAGGTACCCTGAACCAGGTGATGATATTCTTCCAAATGAAAGATATGACATCCTTTGTCTTGATGTTCTTGACTGGCTCAGCTTCTACCCATTTGGTAAAATAATCCACAGCCACCAAAATATAGCGCTTTCCACCTGGAGCAGGCATATAAGGACCCAGGATATTCATGCCCCATTTAGCAAACGGGACAAGGCTGTGGATTGCCGTCAGATTAGTAGCCGGGCGGTGAATAAGCTTGCCAAACCTCTGGCATTTGTCACATCTCTTCACCAACTCTTTAGCGTGTGCTTCAAGAGTAGGCTAAAAGTAATGTCGCCTGGCTCTGACGGCTAGGGACCTGCCGCCTATATGAGAGGCATAGTATCCAACATGCAATTCTTTAAGAACATCTTTCCCCTTTTCTGGGGTAACACACTTCAACAGAGGTTTAAGGAAACCCGCCTTGAAGAGCTCTCTGTTTCTCAACTCAAAGTTTTCTACTCGCTTCTTCATGATGGCTGCTTCCTGTGGTGAATCAGGAAGTATGCCGTCTACTAAATATGCCCGGATGCCTTCCATCTAGGTAGAGCTCCGGTCCAGGATTCAATTGGGCTCTTCATATATACTTCTCTTTTCAAAAACTTCCCAAAAGACTGACCAAGGCGTATCACATCAGGCGGATGAAGCCAATTTAGACAACGCATCCGTCTGGTTGTTATCTAACCTGGGCACTTGACTCAAACAAAATTCCTCAAGTGCCCCGACCTCTTCTTTGACTGCCTGAAGGTACTTGATCATAGCTGGATGAGTTGCCTCATATTTTCCCTCATACTGGCTCACGACCAACTGTGAATCAGAGTAAATGTCAATTTTAGTTGCCCCTGTTGCCTTACACATGCGAATTCCGGCTAACAGGACTTCATATTCCGCCTCGTTATTTGAGGCTTTAAACTTAAACCGCAGTGCATATTCAAATATGTCCCCCTCAGGGGACTCATATATACCGCAGCCGTTCTTCGTCGAGCTCATATCTACATACACCTTCCAAACCTGATCAACGTTATCTGGTTGAACCGGTCGTGTCATTTCAACAATGAAGTTGGCAAACGCCTGACCTTTCACTGCCTTTCTAGGTTCAAAAGTGATTTCAAGGCTTTGCATTTTAATATCCCATTTCAGCATTCTACCGGATGATTCTAAGGTAGACATTGGCCGCTTGAGGGGCTGATCGGTGCAAATTACCACCGGATGGGCCAAAAAATACGGCTTCAATTTCTTGAAGGCCATATATAGGGCAAGGCTAAAATTTTCAACCAAGGGATACCGGAGCTCAACATTTTTTAGAACATGGCTAATGAAATAGGCCGGGAGCTGAATGTCGTCTCTCTCTACAAGGAGAACAGCACTGAGAGCATGATCTGAGACGGCTAGATACATATATAACGACTCTTTGGGCAGAGGGCTAATAAGCCTTGGCAAAAAGTGCAAGTGCTCTTTCAGCTTTTGAAAGGTCGCCTTAGCATCATCCCCCCATTCAAATCTGGTCTTCTTCCTGATTGCTTGGAAGAAGTAAAGGCATTTGTCACCTGACCGGCTGAGGAACCTCCCCAAAGCCGCCAGGCAACCGGTTAGTCTTTGTGTTTCCTTGACAGTGCGGGGTGACTTCATGTCAATTACCGCCTGTATCTTCTCGGGGTTAGCCTCTATCCCCCTTTGATCAATCAGGAACCCGAGAAACTTCCCAAACTCAACAGCAAAGACGCATTTCTTAGAGTTTAACATAACCTTATGCCGCCTGAGTGTGGTGAAGGTTTCTCGGAGATCAGCAAGGTGATCCGCCTGCCACATTCCTCCCAATTTGATTAATGAAGACCGTATTATTCATCCGTTAGAATGTAGCCGGCGCATTTTTCAAGCCAAACGACATCATGGTGTAACAGAATAACCCCTGATCAGTGACGAAGGTCGTCTTCTCTTAATCTTTTTTCCACAAGGGTATCTGATGGAAGCCGGAGTAGGCATCCATGAAACTCATCAAGGCATGCCCGGCTGTCGAATCGACCAAATTGTCGATCTTTGGAAGTGGGTAACTGTCCTTGGGACATGCCTTGTTGAGTTCTGTGTAATCAACACACATACGCCAGGTACCATTCGGCTTCTTTACAAGCACAACATTTGCCACCCAGTCGGCAAAACTACATGGCCGAATGAACCTAGCGTCCAACAGCTTTTTTACTTCGGCAGCTGCCGCTTGACTTCTTTCCTCCCCGTGATTTCTTTTCTTTTGCCGAATGGGCTTCTTTTTAGGATCCATGGCGAGTTTCTGGACAGCAAGATCCGGGCTAACGCCTGGCATCTCCTCCACTTTAAAGGAAAAAATGTCTTTGAATTCCTTCAGCTGGAGGTGCAGATCTGCATCCAATTTAGCATGAGCAGCCGTCCCAACCATAATATTATGCTCTGGACGGCTGTCGTTTAGAGGTATATCAATATGGTCTCCAGCCGGCAGGGGACGGAGCTCAGCTGACCGCTCCCCGTTCAGTGATTGCTATTTTTTCTCTTTCTTCACCTCCACCAACATCGGGGCCTTTCTTTTCTTCCCGATTGCTGGTGGGGCTAGGACTGGGGAGGCATCGGCATCCTTGAGATTGTCAAGGTCTATTGGTTCTAGGCCTTGGTCGCCTGGGGTCACAATATCTTTGACGGCTGAGAGGTAGCACTCTCGGGCCGTCTTTTGATCCCCATTCAAGGAACCAATAGAGTCGTCATCCCTCTCATACTTGATGAGCATGAGGGAAGGGATGATTACAGCCTTGGCTTCGTTAAGGGTTGGCCGGCCTAGAATAATGTTATAGGCGGTCAGTTCCTCAACAACCAAGAACTTGACGACCAGGTGTCGTCCTTTTCCTTTTTCACCCAGCCGGATTGGTAAATCAACCCTTCCGACTTGGTAAACCATTCCACCCCCGAAGCCAACCAAGGGGTGTGTAACCGAATGCATGCTGCTGACGTTGTATTTTCAGCTTTTGCAGGCACCGGAGACTGATGATGTCCGATGAGCTGTCGGTGTCAATAAGGATTCGTCCAACCAGCTGGTTGGCAACCTTACATTCAATGACGACCAGGTTGTCATGCTGATGGCGAACGCTGCCCCTATCCTTCTCAGTGATCAGAACGTCTGGGAAGGAGGAGCTAGCAGACGCTTGATCATCATCATTGTCCGTCTTTTGAAGATGGCTCTTGGTGCCCCGGATTGTAGGGCCACCATATGAGAACCTGCCTGCTATGGTGTAGACCGGCTCCTTATCAGTGTCCGAATTGCTAGCAGGATGGGGTGTCTTAGACGACTGCCCCAGGTTCTTCTTATAAGTCCCTTTGGACTTAGAGATATAGGACTTTAACATCCCCTTGTCAGCCAGACGGTCCAACGCCCGTTGAAGGTTGAAGCAGTCATTGGTGTCATGGCCAACTTCCTCATGGTATTGGCAGAATTTATTTTTTTTCCTTGATTGAATGGAACTTTTCATTGGATTCGGCTTCTCTAGAGACAGCCGGTGCTTGATCTCCATGAGGATGGAGTTCCAGTCCTTGTTAAACTCGTACTTAGGAACGTACGGTTTAAATTCTTTCTTCTTCTTCTGAGACGGCTAGTCAGAATCACTAACCGCCCAGACTTCTTTTCTTTTCTTGCTCTCTTCTTTTTTCTTGGCCGGCTGAGCAGGCCGGCTATCTTTCTGCTTATAAGAATTCTTAGAGTCCGTCTAGTTTCCAGGCGAGTAGAGGTATGTTGCTTGAATAAATCTTTCCGCCTCCCTCAGGGCCTCCTTTAAAGTGAAAGCCCCTTTTCTGACTAGGTGGAACTTAAAAGTCGACCCGTCTCTCATACCTTGAAAAAGTCTGTAAAAGCTACCTCATCAGACAGTCCTTGAATCTGAATTCATATCAGATTGAACCGCCTGACATAGGAGCGCAATCCTTCTCTTCCCCCCTGCTTAATGGTGTTCAAGTCAAGACTTTTTTTCTTTGCAGGGATGTTCATTGAGAAATTGGAAGCAAACAGGAAGGCAAGCTTCTTGAAACTATCAATGGACCCGACTGGCAAGTTGCCAAACCATTGTTGGGCAATGCCCTTCAATGTAGCCGGGAAGCATCGACACCAAGTGGCATCATCCAACCCCTGTAAGTACAAGAGGTTGGTGTAAGCCATGAGGTGATCTTCCGAGTTGGAGGTACCGTCATAGATGCCTACCAACACATTTTTAACCTTGGCCGGCTGTGCCGCCTCGGTTATCTCCCAGGTGAACGCATAAGGTTGTTCACCCAGGCGGAGCAGACGAAGCTGACAATCTAGTGGCTGGATGTTGTTGTATACCGCCTGACCTCCAAAGAGGGTCAGCTGCATGAAATAGGGAGGATACTGACTGTAGACCTGAGAAGGTACATAAGGTGCAGTCCCAATCATTCGAGGACCAGAATGGACGGTATTACCGTCTGTTTGGCTCTCATGTAAGGAAGGTACATTCCCTGCAGAGGTGTTGTTGAAGCTGTCTAGAAAGTTCGACGTAGAAGCCGACTCAGACAACTACTTATTTCTCTTGCGGGTGATGATCTCCCGGGCGTCAAGAGTTGACTTTTTGCTTCCTAACGGCTGTTGAGTCCAGCGGGGATTGTTGGCATTCCTCTTAGGCAGAAGAATTTTAGACCAATCAATGGTCCCGGCTGCCTTCTCCTTTGGATGAGGACTTGGCTGCCGATCTCTAACTGACTTCCCCTTCTCCAGAGGAGTCTTTTTTGCCAACTGACCCATACTTGGGCCAGCCCAGCTCTTTGTGATCAGATCTTTAATTTCACCCTTGAAACTTGTCATGAAATTCATGAGTTCATCTCGAGTGACGGGAGCTGATCCGCTGGCGGTATGGGTTTCCCCTTCCGGCTGCCTAGGGGGTCGATTTGTACCCGCTTGGTTGGCACCCCGCTCTAGAATATCTCTGGGCCGAATATGCTTGGTTATCAAGGAACTATCCTCTATATAAGTTTCGACCTGAGGATCTTCATCCTCTTGGTCCGTGAAAACTTCTGGGTCGTCGCCCGGACGCTTAGGAGGTGGTACAGACTCTTGAACCATCCTTGAGGTACTCTCCCCACAGACGACGCCAAATGTTTTGGGTGTTTTTGTCCCTCTGGAGAGTTACGTCACAAAGATTGGTCCGGCTGAGTTGTACCCGCAAAACATCTGAGACTCCGGGTGGTTGGAGCTCCGCCTTCGAAGATCAAGTTAGTAACTTGAAAGAGAATAAAGAGTGCGGAAATTTAGGTGGGGATCTGCTTGGATTCCAAGCTTAGGTGATTCTCTGATGAGAGAGAAAGTAGGTGTAATAAATTATTGAATGTGTCCCCAAAATGGGGAAATATCTCCCTATTTATAGGGTCGTTGGAGAATGTGCGCCTATCTAGGTCACTTACCTAGATTTTAGTGGGCTGCGCCGTTTTACGGCGCTTCTAGGGATTTGGGCCCTTAAAGGCCGCCATTTCAGAAGCCTATATGTGGGGGCAACGTGTCAAGAGGATATTGGGCCACTTAAGCCATCATGAGCTCACCACGTGGCCTCCTCTCATTGGTCCACATGTCTAGGGTATTTTTACCCAAGACACCTCTAAAAGTAAAATCTTTCGATTCAAACTCTTATTAAAAATAATTAATCAAACAATTGATCAGGTTGCAAAATTAACAATAAAACATTATCAACTAGAGAAATCAATAATCAAAATATTAAAATTTTCAATCAAGATTCATAATATTAACATGGATTCCCAAACCCTAGAAATAAACTACTCTAGCATGAAATAAATAATTAAAACTAAATCTAAGGAAGAAAACATAATTAAAAGCAAGAAAATAGAAATAAAATACCTTAATGAATAAAATTAATAAAAAGAATAACAATCCATGGAGAATCCATGGAATTGCTCATGAGAAAAACTAGGGCTAAGAAAACAAACGTAAAAACGGCCTAAGGGAAAAATAATAATCCTCACCCCTTAAAAGGTTTCACTTTACTCCCTTATGAACAGTAACCACATGTGTGAAAGATCTGATGTGTCATTTTTTCCTCCTTTCCTTTGTTTTATGAATCATTCTTACTTACTTTTTACCTTGGAATTTTCTTCTTTCTCCTTTCTTGATTGATGAGTTATTATACTTCAGAGCTCTAGCCATTCAACTTAGCATGAATGCATCAACTTTCTCACTCCTCTGATCCTCTCTCAGTTTTCTCGCTTTCTCTCTCTTGCATTTCTCTTACCTAGAAGGCTACGGAGATGAAGCATGCTTTGCTAACAAGAGCTTCAAAAGTTTTGCCAACCAGAGCTTTGAAATTTTGTTTTTGTTTTTGTTTTTTTTTTTTATAGGTAAATTTTGATTTTTTTAGGGAACTAATTTTGTGGATTTTCAATTTATTTATCTAATATGAAAACCCTAATTTCATAGAAAAATATTCATAAAGAAGAAATGGAGAGAAGAGGAGACTTCGGATACAATATGGCGTGGTTAAGAAGGCATATCATTTACTTTGATTTACTAAATTTCGATCTTATTATATAATCCTATAGAATTTATGTTATCATATAATTAATTTACATTTCACTATTTGTAAAACAGACCGAGAAGGCCTTAAAGCAACAAAGTGTTTATGAGGTAATCATCCAATTCTGTAAAATGCTAAATTTAATAAATAATTAAGTTAAATTATTCTATTTTAATAATATTATGGAAATTGCAGCTTGAAGAAAACAGGAAAGGGAAAGCGTCCCGGGAAAAGAGGAAACAGGTTATGGAAAAGCATTAGTTTGGAATTCAAGACTCTCAGATAAGCTATTGAAGGTTAATTCTTTTTCTTTTTTAGGTTGAGTTTAAGTATGTTAAAATGAAGTGAATATATTAGTTTTTTATTGGTCACTAGAATGACGACTTTGGTATTGAAGACCTTGCTTAACCTCGAGGTCTTGTTGTTGTTGTTATTGTTCATGTTCTTCACTCTTCTACTGGTTTGTATTCATTTTAATTGTTTTTTTTTTAATTTTCATTCTGGGTTTGTTGAATTATTTGTAAGAGGCTTCTTCTTTCTCTATCTATTAATCCCTTTTCTAGGTGGACAATTGAGTCTGATGATGAGAGAGAAAGAAGAGAATGATACTATAAAATGGCTCAACACAATAGTGGGATACCCATGATTGAAATCTACCGGTCTTTGGTTAATAAAGTTGATAAGAAATTCGCTAAGATAAGGGATTTCCCTCTTTATGAACGCAATAGGTACATTTCTTTTGTTGTTGTTTTTTTTTTCTCCGATTTTCAAGCCTTTTGATTGTTAATTTTAAGGGGTAAATATTGTTGATTATACTTTTATTTTAATCTACTTATTTTGTATGCATGGGTTTTGTACTTTTGTGTTTCAATTGGGTTTTTCTTGTTATTATTTGGGAATTGTAATTATCCCCAAGTTATTATCACAAGATTGTTGTGAAAATCTTTGATGAAGAAGATGATAATGATAATTTATGCCAGTTTATCTTAATTTAATTCCATGGATGGCGCTATAAAGGTTGGTTTAATGTGAATTTTTATAATTATTGAGTAATGGCTCTTGTTTTTGGGCTTTTGCGACGGACGTCTCTGTTGTCATGACATTCTCTGTCTTCATCTGGGGTGGTTGGGTTATGTTCAACCGCTTTGTTGGGGGATGCAATGGTGTTGGGGGTTAGTGCTTAAGATTATTGGGAGATTTGCGTTTGCTACGTCTTTGGCTACTAAGAGTTTGTCGTTTAAGATGAATATGCTTTAGCTACTAGGAAATTGTTGTTTAAGATGAATTTGCTTTGGCTAACAGAAGTTTGTCGTTTATGATGAATGTGCTTTATTTTGATGTGTTCCAGGTAATTTTAAGGTTTGGATTGCTTTAGAAATTCGTTTAATTCTATCAATTTTTGGTAAATATGTAGTTTTCTTGCATAAAGATTGTTTTTTGGAGAGCGAAAGATTTGGTCTTTGTTGTAGTGTGACATTGGGTTAATTTATCTATTTTCTGGATTTTGGTTTGTAAAAATGAATGTTGTGGTTAATTTATGCCATTAGTGAAGGAATTAGGTTCTGGCTTGGTATGGAGATGAAACAAATGGTTTTGATTGTTTAATTAGTGTGACATTGTGTGTTTATTGCTTGGCTTCCGTTTATTGATTTGCTAAAATGCCTAAACTTTAACTTAATTATGCAGTTGCTTAGAATGCTTCTTGCAAGATGGTTCTGAAAGAAGAAAAAAATTCTTTTCAATGGTTTGTTATTAGCTATTCAAGAGAGTAGATTGTCTAGATTTTTGTTCTTCTGAAATTAGTTGCAATAGAATATATAGTTTATATGTGCCAAGATTATTACTAGGATCATAAAAGTTGATAGAAATGTTGCCTTGCTGGCTTGGATTCAATACTTGCGAAGTTGTGATCTTTCATTTTGGGGAATGAAATGTTTGGGAAGTCCGGCAGGTGGAACTCAGTTGTGTTCTATTCATTGTCAAATTTCAAAATCCTGGTCGGGCCTTCGGCTTGAGGTAGCAATTTGACATAAGGATGATAAGTCAACTTCTAAAGGAAAAATCTATATAATTTGCCAATCACATCACCCTCCCCGCTATTATCATAAAACGATATAGTATGCATATGTGAATCTTGTGCTTATAGGTCTATTCTTCTCTTTTAGCAACATATGAGATGTTATAGACTTATTGCATAAACTCTTAAATCGATATATCTGGTTTGACAGATGTCATACTCACAAATATATACATTTGTTGCCAAACTTGTGCCTAATGAAAACCAGTAATATTTATTGAATGTGACGAAATTTTGAATGTCACTAGAGAAAGGAGATGCGGATGATGCAAAAATTGTTAGCGAATCATTGTAATAGGTTCTTGTTAATTTCTACCCTCTTGCAGGGCAGTTAACTATTAGCCCTGAGGGTAAATTGATCGTTGATTGTACCAGGGAAGGACCTTTGTTTGTCATGGAAGAGGCGAATTGTTGTGTTAGAGCTGGTGGGAATAGTTGGTGCTAATCCCATGTTGCTAAAGAACCTTGTTTATGATGTTCCTTTTGCTGAAAATATCATTAAGACTCCTATTTTCACTAGTTCAGGTATTTTTTTTTCTATTTCTGAAGTTTAAAAATTTTATATATGTATTATTTTTTATCCCTATCTAATAAATAATTTGGTTAGATTTACCTAAAATTGTTAGGAAATAAATTGCTATATGAGATGTTTATACTATTAATGTCTTTATAGTCATTTTTGCATGTATTGACATAGGAAGTTTAATACTACTTGCAACATCAAAATCGGGTAATAGCAATTTATTTATAGTGTCCTTTGTAAATTTATATTGATGTTCAATACTAGCCTCTATATAGTAAATTTGATTTATAATTATGGCCTTTTTGTGTCCAAGTTAGTTTATAGAATTAATTTTTGTTTGGTTTTTGTATGTAAGAATAATGCCTTAGTGCTTTGATTGGACTATTAGTTTCATTTTTATAAAGCTATTAAAATGTTTAGCTACTTTTTTTTTTGCATACTTTGATTCAAGTGGAATAATGTGATTGTACCATATAGTTTAATCTAAGGATGTTAGTTCTGTTTGATACTCATTTCATGCTTTAGCATTTGTGGTGGAATCCTAGAATAGCTATTTCAGCTACTAACTATGCCTTCCTGTCCGAGGTACTGTCGTTGGGATTTCTATCTCGATCCTGAATATATTGATTGTTGTCAGTTCATTCTATTTATGAATACAACATGCAAGCATAGTGGTTTTGTTATGATATCAAATTATGTCAATTTTTTTCCTTGTAAATACTTTTCTGTTTTTATTTTCGGTAGGCTTTTAAGATCTTAAGTTACTTTCTCTTCATTGAAGATTTTAGGATCTCCATCTGAGAAGGGTATCAATCAGGGAACATTAGTAATCTTTAATTTGGATCCATCAATTTCAACTTTCAACTGAGGAACTACATCTAATATTTGGGGCTTGTGGAGAGGTCAAAGAGGTGATTGAGTTTTCCTCTTACATATGCTTTGTGTTTATTAGTTTTCATATATTGGTAGCTGACAATAATCTTACTTGTTACCTTCTACTGGTAAAACTCTACATCAATAACCGCAATCCACATCTACGTTGTAACCCTTGTGCACTTTTACTCTATAGATATGAGATCACAACTCAGGACAGATGAGAGATCATAAAGAATCTAGGAGATTAGATCGATGTTAACTATCGTGAAAATGATATGAGGTAATATGATCAATAGCTACAACTGAGATGCTGCTTTTGAATTAAAATTTACATCAAAGCACAATTTAATGTCTATCAAACATGAAATGACTTACACTAGAGCACTAGCAGATGCTCAGCTTCTTGTACGACATTAAGATATGTATAGCTCACCATGTTGTTTTTAGTGTAAACATTAAATTGATGTACATTACATCAAGATTTATAGCCACAAATGTTGTAGCTACACTTTTTTTTTTGGATTTATACTTATATTATAATTTTGTTTTACAATTATATTCAAAATATCTGAGCTTGATTTTAACTAGTTTTACAAGCCCTTTTGCTACTAATTTACACAATAATACATTAATACACTTTAAGATTACACGTATTAGTTGCATATCATAGAAAGCTCTAAATAATTGTTATATATGAAATAAAGAGACATTGATAGTTTGATAATATTAACTATTTAGTGTAGAAATTACAATAAACATTGCAAATTTCAAAAAAAAAAAAATATTGCAAGAGAGAGAAAAACAAGTGTATCCATAAATTTTCAAAGCCATTTAATAAAGGGAACGAAGAGATTATGATTTAGGAAATTAAAAAAAAAGAGCAAGTGAATGAGGTTAGGGCAATAGAGTAAGGAATGAGTTAGAGGGGGAACAAGTGTAACTTATAATTTCAAACCCTTAGGGAAACAAAGGAAGGGTGAGGTAGGGAGCAGTAGAAAAAAACTATTTTTTAGTGTTTAATTGTGGAAGAGACATATTGTCCATGAAAGAGAGAATGGAGAGAAATTAGTGAACATGAAAAAATCAAACTTATTAATAATCTCTTTAGAATAAAAAATTTTAACCTTATGGTATAATAGTTTTAAATTGTTAACTAATTGCTTCCTTTATGTTTCTATAACCAATTAGCCATAATAGATTATATCAATGAAAATATAGATAGGTTTTTCATACTTGTGAAACCATTAGAAAGAGGTTTATATGCAAGCATGAATTAACTATGCACATCACAAATTTATATAAATATTTATATGAGAGAGAGAGTTATTACTTTTAAGAGGGTATGTGTTGAGTAAAATTTCGATGAAATATAAAACACTTAAAAAGGTTACTAAAGAAGGTAAACGGTTTATATAATCACTATAACAATATGACATAAAATTAAATACATAGTATTAATCATTTTAGAAAAAAGTAACATTCTAACCATTAAGCTAAAGAAAACTATTATTCCTACTTGACATATGACTTAGCAAGTTAGCATATATGGTGTACAAAATGTCGCTCAATTCGATTATTTGTTATTGACAATGCTTATTAATCTACACTAGAACGTGACATGTGCAAATAATTTTGTTTGAGATATTTGCTTACTAAGCTACACGTACTATACATTCATTACACAGTGCACTTGTAACCCATCATAACGTATACCAATAGTATAAGGTAGATACATCTTAATGTTGCATCGTATGTACTTGGCCATACGTTTTTCATGCAAGAATAAGACATATACAAGAATCTAAATTACTTACTAATATAAAATAAGAATTTTCTTACAAGTTACTTTTAAAACCCTCAACCATTCAAAAAAATGTAGTTAATAATCTAATAAATAAATTATACGTTTAAGTATTTCAAAAAACAAGTACAATCACTAACTATTAATGCAATTCAATTTATCAATATGTACATTCACTAATTAATATTCATTAATTCATAATTATCTAAACAAAACCTACACATTAGCCAAAAGATATCACTTTTCCGGTCTCACACACTAACAACACCACATTGCTTCACGCGCAACGCGCGTGTAGCACCGCCCTAGTCCTTTGAAGTATTTATAAACTTCTTAAATCTTATTTAAAACTAATTAAAGAAAAGAAATAAGAAAATATAAATTACATAAGTTGCAATGCTATTGGGCGATAGATGATGACGTGGCATAAAACCGTAAGTGAAGTCGAGGGATCGAACAAGTTATATGTGCAGCGATAATGCTTCGTGGGCTTCTTTGGCTGCTTGGAAAAACCTGCGGGTGCAGGCACAGCCTGCGGGCTGACAGTAGCACCTGCTGGTGTCGAGTGGTCGCGGGATAGGGGCGCAACAATTATCCCGCGGGTGGCTGACTGCATCACTCGGATGCAAACCCCTATAACTTCTGTTCGAGGAATCTTCTTGGAACGTTTGACCTATCAGTGGAAAGATTTTCAAGTCTAGATTCTAACGCAACTTGAATCGCTTCAATCTGATCTGTAAAACTCATGTTATGATCAAAAGAGTGGACAAAGGTTAGTTTTGACACTTTGTAAACAATCGTTTAACTTTGTTTCCAACTCAAATTTGATTCCGAAAGGTGCATAACGACCCTTATGAATGCTATATTCATTCCTCGTGCATATAAATCTCAAAATCTTCAATTAATAAACTCGATTCATCGGCTTCCATCTAAATATCATCCGAATCAACTCTAAACACTTTGAAAGCGTCCAAATGACTATAAAATCACCTGAAACATTAAGAAAAACACAAACGGAGTGTAATAGAGCACAAAACAAACAACTTATGCATTTGCGTTTAAAAAGCAACAAAAAGACCTTAAAAGCTACTACAAACTCAGCATAAACGTGCCTATTAATCCTATATGAATGTGATTTATCAGCTACATGACTTGATATACTTTGGTGCTTCGATTTGGAATAAGAATCAAGGAAGTTTGACTCCTATTTTTGCTAGCATATGGAAGGCAAGGTTCACTTCTTGAGGAAATTAGCTTTGAAAGGTTTAATTTGGGACATTTGTGGGTATTTACACCCACCTAATATCCGGTATTATCTTTCATTGCTCTTTCTCAAGTGGATGATGACTTATTGGATATATGTTGGTTTATTGGATTGATCTTTTTGTTTTCCCCTACCATGGTTTCTATGATTTATTGAGTGTATTGTCTCATTCAAGCTTGGAGGAGGGTATTCTATCATGTTTGATGGGATTTTGATTCATGTATTCTATGCACCTTTGTATATACTTTTCAATATTCTTATATTTTGAAGAACTCCAAAAAGATTTTTGTTTACATCAAGGCAAAATTGCAATGTGTTTTGTTTTGTTCTTGCTTTGGACATAATACTTTTGGACATAATACTTTTGGACTCGTATAGTTGAATGCTTTTCTTATTAAATGGTAATGGTGTGCATGATTTGAGAGTATGTTTGGTTGATTCTAGGATAGAGTATACTAAGGTAGTTGCTTAGAACTTTTGGAACCTTGAAGCCGGATTCTATTGTTTTTGAAAATTTGCAATTGCTCCCTTTTGGTGAATTTGAAGCTTATAGTGAGTTTTTTCTACAAACTTGTGAGGTTTCATGATTTTCAAGCCTACTTCAATTACTTGCATGAGCGGCATGGATTCTTGACTATTGCTGACCTAATCTTGAATCTTGACTTATAATTCTCAAACACGAGACCGAACCATCTAGGGAGGACAAAGGCATCTTTTCGGGGTGGTAATTTTTCTTTTTCTTGGTTAATCTTCTTTATTTCTAGTTATTGGGTTCACATTTGCCTTCTTTCTAACCATTTGAGACTTTTCCCTTCTTTTCAAGCCACATCTTTAGAACTTTGAGCCTTTTGTTTCTTTGTGTTCCATTTTTGGTTTTTGTGAAGCAAATGATCATGTTCTTGGAGTTTGTGGTATATGAGTTTGGAATTTTTGTTCTAATTGTAAGCAAGCTTGTGTTTTGTATATTTTGTGAATAATGGCAAATGACTGATGGAAAAGCCGTCCAAAGTTAAAAAAGGAAAGGACATAATAATGCAAAGTTGTAAGAGCTGTCCATAGATAAAAGAGGCGAGGGCAATTGCTTTGAATATATGCATAAAAAGAAAAAGAAATGTGAAAATTCAAAAATATTTTGATGTGAATCTTTTCTCCCTTTCTAAGCATTAAGGATAATGCTTCATTTAAGCTTGGGGGAGAAGCATTAATGCTTTTTGTATATATGTTTGTGAGTATAACTTTGAATAAGCTTGAGGGTGTTAGTTTGTTTTTGTTTGGTGACTACTTGATTGTGATTCTATGAAAGGGCCCGTTCTTTGCTTCACTATTAGCGATACCACCAAATTTTTAAATTTTAGCCTACCCTCAAACGTTTTCCTTTACGTTACAACCATTGGGAAAGACCTTTCGACCTAGAGGTTGAGTCACATATCGAGGGAGAGCATTATGAGTTAAAGCCTAATGAAAGGGGATGCAAAGTCAAGATGTCGAGAAACCTTAAATCTATTTGTTTTTCCGGTTCCTTTTAGGAACTATAAAGACGCTCACTAAAAAGTAGATTTGAAGATAATTAAGAAAATGTGCTTAAATATTTTGAGATGAAAGTGAATTGCGTTTCTTTAGTTCTCTATGCTTAGCATATCCTATGTTTCAATCAACCTTAGATATATTAGAATGTGCACTCCCTTAATTGTTTATAAAGATTTGCATTCATTTATGCTTGTACATTTGTAAAAAGTCTTTTCATGAACATTTGTTTTCTTTTCTTGTATTTTAGTTTCTTTTTCATGCTTTGCCTTGTTTGTATTATTACGAGATTTATAGGTTAATCTCTTAGGAAACCTTTACGAGAGCAACACTCGTCCTCTATGGCGATCTAGGGGTCTAAATGGCTTGTCTTTAGTTGCTAAAATTGACCATGATTCCTAAGATAGTGAGTTAGTGTATATTCTTGTATCTTCTCTTCTTTTTGTTTGTTTGAATAAGATCATCATTTCTCCCTTGGTTTTGTTTTGCTCGAGGATGAGGAAAAGGTAAGCTTGGGGGTATTTGATGGGTGACATAAATGGCAACCATTTGATGAGCATTTAGGTTGTTTTCTTCCTCTTTTCATAGCTTTCATGCTCAATAAATGCCAAGTTTTATGCTTTTGCTCTTGGTTTTACCTTTCCTCCCTTATTTTGAAGCTTTTGTGCATTTTATTGGTTTTTCTACTCTTTTCTCCTTTATTAGCTATATTTTCGTGGTTGTAGGGATTATACGAGGTTCGGGTCTTGATATTGGTGATTTACTAAGGTGGAAGATGCTTTAGGAGAAAGCTCATGGTAATTGGAAAGCTCAAGATGCAAGGAAGTGGATTATCCAAGTTCTAGCTCTTGCGCTTTCAAGCCGTGCTCTCATGAAGATGGGGTGTTGAACCCACAATCAAGTGCTTTTGGGACTGCCTCTCTTAGTGTTTATCATCATCATGTTGTGTGTTCATTCGAAGACCTTAGCGAATGCACGAAGCCGCGAGAAGATCGAAGAAAACTAGAAACGCACAGGCGCGCAAAGCACGGGAGCGGGCGTACAACCCCTATGCGTGGGCGCGCCACCCCTGCTCGTGCAGCCGTGCCTCTCTGGGTACTTCCTTGCTTGGTTTTTTTTCACGCCTCCTATATATATCTTTGTAACCCAACTATTGGGGCAAATTTTAGAATAGGTTTTGGGGAGAATTAGAATTCATAATTTTAGCTTAGTTGAGAGCTTCTCTCTCTAGTTTTAGGGTTAGTTTAGGAGTAGATTTTAGAGAGAGAAAGTGAGGAATTTCAATGATGATTGAGAGATTGAAGATTCAATGGTGATAATTGTGTTGAAGATCTTCTCTATTATCAATGAGCATTTTTAACTCTATCTCATTTTATTGATTTGTTTAATATTCAAGTTTGTTTGATTTGATTTTGATGTTTGATTATTGATTTGTGTAATTGTTCTTCATATATTGTTTATTCTTGATTTCTTTAGTTGTTTGTTGATTAGATGATGATGTTAGAGTAGTTGTTTGCTAGGAATTGGGTGAAACTTGTATGATTGATTGATTGTGCATAATTTGGGGATTGTGTTGATTAATTGTTGAGATTAAATCGATTAATGGAACTTTGCATGTGTGTAATTCGATTAGGCCTTTAGATTACTATAGATTACATTGTAGTTTCTCATGATACGGACCATTGATTTAGGAATTGCAATTGTTGATTGAGCTTGATTAGTGATGCTCCTAGTTAAAGTCTCACGTAGTTGGCGCTAGTTAACCTCTAGGAGATATCTTGTTGACTCTTTTGATTGAACTTGCTATTAGTTTTCATAACCATTGACTTACATGTATTTCCAAGTTGCTACAATTTTCATGATTAGTTGTTGATCCCCTTTCCTAGTGCTTTATTGGTTTTGTTTCTTTGTTTGGTAGTTAGTTAGTGTTCTTTCTTTATCTTGGACTTCGACATAGCTTAGGCACATAATTGAGAGTGCTTGAACATTACCATTCCTTTGGGTTCGACCATTGACTTGACTCTATACTAGTATTTAGGTTGGTTAAGTGTTTATAAATTTAGTTTGACCGAGGGAGGATTAATTTGTAATACCCCGTATTTTTATACGTATTTTATTTAATGTATATACATTTTATACGTATTTTATTTAATATATATATTTTATAAGGGTATTTAAATAACTCTAGCATTTTAATTATGATGTTTTAATTATTTATCCCATGTAAATTTGGAATATTTTACAAAAGGAAAAGTCATTTAATTAATTAATTAATAGAAGTTGGGGTTTTATTTTAGGAAATTATGATTTTTAACAAGTTTTAGTAGGGAAGGAATTAGGAAAAACTAAAGGAGGAAAGTTAGGGTAAAAGGGGAAATAGAAAAGGGGTATAAATATCCCTCTTATGAGGCAAATCAACTTTGCCCAGAGTGGAGAAAACCCAAGGAGACTTTGAAGTAAGCGATTTCTACTAGTCGTGGCAGTTTTAAAAACGCACTCAAGGTACGTACGCGTACTTAGCTTAATTTGGTGATGTTGAATCATGCTAGGTTTGTTTGTAATTGATTATAAGTAGAATCATGCTAAGGTTTATATATGAAATTGTGAGTTTATGGTGTTTGTGATTGAATGATGAAGCATGAATTATTTGTGATGGTTTATGGATTGGAAAATTGTATTTTTGGTATGTTGTGTTTGAACCACATTTTTATTTATGGCATGTTAGAAGACATTATTAATTAAACTACATGTTTAATTATGTTTGGATTATTGAAAAGGAATTTTATTATGGTTCAAATAATTTTTATTGATGTTTTAAGCATGAGGAAGGAGCTATATAAGTGTCTAGGTACACAAGGAATAAATTGTATGTTGGTGCCTTTGTGCACTTAAGGTGTTTTTAACACCGAGGGATAGGATTTTTGGCGCATTATGCGTTTAAGGTGTCTTTGACACTGAGGTAGAATTAAAAAGGGTTCAACATTAAATAATATGTGGTCACTAATTATTCAAGAATTAAATTAGTATGTTTGTTTGATTGAATAATTATTGTTGATTGATTTATTATGCTTTGAGAGTCATCACCAAGTCTAATAATATGAATAACGTGAAGCGAAAGAGATTACGCACCAAAACTCTTGGAACGTATATACCTGAGTATGAACAATGGGGGGGTTATGGGGTTTTATATTTAACCATAACTTCCAATGAAGTACAGGACGCTGTATATTCCTTTTTATTATTTATTATGCGCAGGAATTCCGCCACCTTTGTGTGGTTTGTCGCTGGCACGGTTAGCTCCCGTGCCAGTTAACCTCAAATTTATTTGGGGGAGGTTAATAAGTGGTAACCCGTTCGATGTGTGATCAATGCAAAATGAATTAATTAGGGTCTAGTCATTGTATTGTGTTGATTGGTATTTGTGAACAGGTGCAATGAGGTAAGTGTGTGTTGGTAGCTGAAAGCATGTTAGTGTGGCTATTTTACGCTTATATACTCAGCTTTGCTGATTGTATGTGTTTGTGTTTTTGGCCATGTCTTTACCTTGGCCCTATGATGACCTATTTTTAATGGCGAGTAGTGGAAGCAAGTAGAGATAAACTTTTCAGGTATTGAAGCATGATCATGATGGGGCATGAGTGAAGAGTGAATCCTATTAGTTTTCATTAGATTGCAATGTGTTTTATGCTTTATTTATTTATGATATATTATGTGTGGACTAACATAAAGGTTTGATTTGGGAGCGGTTTTTGAATAAGGGCCTTTAATGGTTCCATGTTGTAATTTGAATTTATTTTAACTTGTTCGTTTGGTTTTAAACTTTATTTTCGTTTGGTTGACTTTGGGTTAACTTGTTTAATCGGTTTTAAATTTTGAGTCTTCCGCTGTGTATCTTTGATAATTTCCTTAGCCGTTTTCACGGTGGCGGTAATGTCTTAGTTATTCCTAAATCGTATTTTTAAAAGAGAAGAATGAGTATTTAAAGAAACGAATTTCTAGGGTGTTACAAACTGGTATCTGGGAGCTTAGGTTGAGATTTTAAATTACCACTAACCCGAAAACATTTTTCTTTTTTGATTTAAACTTGGCCAAGTGTTAATTTAATTATTTAACGATGATTGTTCTAATTTTATTTTTTATATATATATATACATATATATATTTATTTTTTTTATTTATAAGGGCCGATTTTATTTATTTATTTATTCGTTTATTTATTATTCATGGTCCGAATTTTTTTTTTTTTTATGAAACACACGATTTTTTTTTGTGTCAAAATTTATTTTATTTTATTTTATTTATTTTTTTTACGGCCGAAATTTTGATTATTTATATTTTTTGGGGTAAATATGTATACTTTATTTTTTTTATTATGTATTGCAGGAAGCAAGGATTAAGGTAAGTATTATGTGTTAAAAGCTTTTATTAACATGTTGGTGAGCTTGGGTAGGAGAAAGAAAGGGCATATAGGCTAAGATTTAAATTTCTCCCTATGTGCATAATTTTATTTTGAGTATCAAGCATGTGATTTGACTAGATGTTTGTTGATGAAGGCATGCAAAATATGTATTTTTCTATGTGAACCCTAAAGATTGTATGATTGAACACTGAACTTTGTATTATTTATTTCATTTTATTTTATTTCTTTAGGGAAGGGAAATCTTTTCTAAGCCTTTTTCTCTACAGGATGCCAATCTTTCCTAGCAAATTTACCCAAATGGGATCTCTTGTAAAGAAAAATAATGAACACCCCTTTGACTTTGTAGAAAAGATCAGATACTTTTGTTCCTACATGAGCAATGTCCTACGAGAGAAAGTTTATGACACCCTTGATCGTATTCGGTAATGACTGTCCATTGTCTTCCAGAGGAGCCCCCTTACTTTGCTGTCAAACAAAGATTTTTCTGATTTTTATCTTCCAGGAGACGTCCCAAATTACCATAAATGCAGAGACTATTATGGCCAGTGGTATCCAGACTATATTTTCTTAACTAAATATCTCGTAAGGGTGGAGAAAGCTTATTGTCAGCGCTTAAACCTTCCCTACCCTAACTACTACTATGATAACCCAGTAGGGAACAATCCTCCTCCTAATCAACAACCAGAAAATTCTGCTTCTTCTTCTTCTTCTTCTTCTTCTTCGCCAGGGGGTAATCAAGCCGAGAATGGAGAACAACAAGAGGGTAATAGTTCACTTATGGACATTTCTGATCCAAATCCACCTCCAACTCCAATAATTATAGATATTTCATCGGATGAGGAGGAAGAAGGGGAGTTTGTACAAGTAGAACATGAACCTGAGTCACCTGAACTAATGGAAGAGTCAAATGATTCTAATTTCGATCCTTCAAGCTACAAGTAATCCACCGACAAAAGGGACAACGTTCGAAAGGATTAGATCTTATGACCTCCCTCGCCACGAATTCATATTCTTTATTTTAAAATTTATTTATTATTTCAGTTTTAGCTAATAAGTGGCATGACCACATCAGTTCTTGGAACACACTTTTTATTTTAATATCTTCAGTCTATTTTAATTAATAAAACCTTATTTATTTCTTTGATAAATTTTTATTAATAAATTCTTTTGTTTTACAAATCTTCCATTTCACACCATTATTCCAGTAATCACCATTCCAAGCAACTTATCTCCAACAAACAATTATAAGCTGCGAACGTCTATGGGAATTATTTTTATATTTTTTTGTGATGCTTTATTAAATTCATGGTTGGTTAGCAATCAATATTAATTGATAAAGCTACATTAAGGGAATTTTTAGCAACTGCTATCCCAAATTGTTAGCTTCAAATTCTATAGTAAATGTCTAAAGGTCGTTAGGTAATAGACGAGTGTACGTCTTGAGAGCTAAACCTAGCCATTTCTAATAGTTATCCTTGTCCTATATTCAGGAGAAACAAAATGGAAGGGGGAAGAAGTTCAGGTAATGGTGGAAACAATTTAAATGAAGTAGTGAGGCAATTGGCAGCAGTTGCCCAACAATTGGCAAGGAATTCAACTGGTAATGGGGATGCTCAAGGGGAGCTCTTTAAAAAGGTGGTGCAAAGCAAGCCAACCTATCAGGGCAAGCCTGACCCTGTTGTGTTGGGAAACTGGTTAAGGGAATTTGAGAAACTGTTTGGAGCTGTGGGATGCCCTGAAAACTCAAAGGTGAGTTGTGCTACCTACTACCTGAGGGGTGAAGCTGACCTTTGGTGGAAACAAAACGAGGCTACCATTAGAGCATTACCTGGGTTCAACTGGACCAAATTCCAAGAAAAAGTGAGAGACAAGTTTTATCCTATCTTTTTGCAGAAGCAGAAGGCTGAGGAATTTTCAAACCTTAGGATGGATAAGATGACAGTTACGGAATACTACACCAAGTTTATTGAGTTATCCCGTTTTGCTGAAGGATCTATCTCTACGGAGAAGGCAAAAGCTAAGAAGTTTGAGAGTGGGTTATCTACTGATTTGCAGTTAAAGCTGTGCGGGCAGGTATTTGAGACCCTGTATGAAGTATATGGAAGGGCCGCAAGCCTTTATGCTCTAGAAGAAAAGAAGAAGAAAGAGTTAGCTGAAATAGAAGGAAGAGAGAAGAGGAAGGAAATGGGGCAAGTTTCTGGAAACCAACAGGGAAACCAGAATGGTTTTAAGAAACAGAAGTATCACCATAACAATAACTTCCACAACAATAACAACTTCCATGGTAATAACCCTCAAGGGAACCGTAACAACAATGGAGGGGCTAGAAACAATAACCAGGGAAACAACAAGAATGAAAGAGTTTATTTTTGCAAAAGGTGCAAGAATAACCACCCTAGAAAGGATTGTGAGGGCAATGCGGTCACTTGTCGTTTCTGTAATAAGCTCGGGCATAGAGAATATGAGTGTTTCTCCAAGAATAGCAATGGGAACAGGAAAAACAGTAATAATTCAGGGAGAAACCAGAGGAATTTCCAACAGAACAACAACAACTTTGCTGGAAACAAGGGAGTACAACAAAATGGGGCAAGGAGCAGTAACACTACCAGTGGGAATAACCAGCAGAAGAACGGAACTGCAGGGAAACTGAATATTCTGAGTAAGCATGAGGCGGATGCCACGAAAGATGTTATCACTGGTACTTTTTCTATTAACTCTATTCCTGTTAAAGTATTGTTTGATTCTGGTGCAACTTTTTCTTTTATTTCTAAGGATGTTGTTGCAAAACTTAAAGACTATTTAAAAACAGTAGAGGTAGTAGATTTACCAATAACCATTCCGACAGGTGGGGTAGTAAATTGTACCAAAACTTTTAGAAATGTGCCTTTAGAAATAGAGGGAAAGATATTCCTGTCTGAACTCATTGAGTTCCGGCTGAGCGACTTTGACCTTATTTTGGGGATGGACTGGCTGAGTAAGTATAATGCTGAGATTAGTTGTAGATCATAGAAAGTGAAGATGGTCACAACTGGAAATGAATCAGTGACTTACTGGATGAATGGTAAAACCAAGTGCCCAAGGGTAATATTAGTGCTGAAATTAGCAAAGTACATGAAGAAGGGACATACAGTATATTTCTGCAGCGTTAGGGATATGAACCATAAACAAGTGGCAAATCCAGAAAATATAGAAGTGGTCAACGAATTTCTGGATGTGTTTCCGGAAGAGATCCCTGGAATGCCACCTAAGAGGGCCATCGACTTTTCCATAGATTTAGTTCCTTGAACAACCCCAATATCCAAGGCACCATATCGAATGGCACCTGCAGAAATGAGTGAATTAAAGGAGCAGTTACAAGATCTGTTGGACAAAGGGTACATTAGACCAAGTGCTTCTCTTTGGGGAGCACCTGTTCTGTTTGTGAAAAAGAAGGATGGAAGTATGAGGTTGTGCATTGACTACAGGGAACTAAATAAAGTAACCATAAAGAATAAGTATCCCTTGCCAAGATTAGATGATCTGTTTGACCAGCTGAAGGGTGCCACTGTGTTTTCAAAGATCGACTTGAGATCTGGGTATCACCAATTAAGGATTGCCGACGAAGACATTCCAAAAACTTCATATAGGACAAGATATAGGCATTACGAATTTGCAGTTATGCCTTTTGGATAGACCAATGCCCCAGAAATCTTTATGGATTTGATGAATATAGTGTTTCATAAATTTATGGATAAGTTTGTAGTTGTGTTCATAGATGACATACTGGTGTACTCGAAGAGTAAGGAAGAGCACGTAGAACACCTAAGGGCAATTCTGCAAACACTAAGAGAAAACCACCTCTACGCAAAATTCTCTAAGTGTGAGTTTTGGTTGGAAAAGGTAGCCTTCTTAGAACATTACGTGTCCAAAGACGGAGTGGAGGTAGATCCAACCAAAATAGAAGCAGTTAAGGGTTGGCCGACACCCAAGACAGTATCTGACGTGAGAAGTTTCTTAGGTTTAGCAGGGTATTATAGACGTTTTGTTAAAGATTTTTCTAAAATTGCTAAACCCATGACCACCTTGATGAAGAAGGACAAAAAGTTTGAGTGGGACGATAAATGTGAAGAAGCGTTCCAAATCTTGAAACAGAAACTAATCACAGCACCAGTACTTACACTCTCGGATGATAGTGGACTATATTATGTGTAAAGTGACGCATCAAAGAATGGCTTAGGATGCGTGCTTATGCAAAATGGGAAGGTGATTGCATATGCATCGAGACAGTTAAAGAAGCATGAAGTAAACTATCCCACCCATGATCTGGAATTAGCTGCAATCATTTTTATGCTAAAAATTTGGCGCCATTATTTGTATGGGGTGAAATGTAGAATTTACACGGATCACAAAAGCTTAAAATACATTTTCACCCAAAAGGACTTAAACTCCCGTCAGCGAAGATGGTTAGAGTATACGACAGATTATGATTTAGATATACAATACCACGAAGGGAAAGCGAATGTGGTTGCGGACGCTCTAAGTCGTAAGACTAGTCATGGAATCAACTCGTTGGTAGTAGCTAATGAACTATGCAGAGAAATGATGAAATTGAATCTGGAGGTCGTAGAATGAGGAGTACCAGCGGGTATTCTTGCAAATCTAAGCATCCAACCAACTATCTTTGACGAGATCCGGGTCAACCAAGACGGGAATGTAAAGTTGGATAGAATTCGCGAGAAAATTAAGCAGGGAAAGACTACAGATTTCAAGATCCACGAAGATGGGAGTTTGAGGTACAAAAATAGATGGTGCGTACCACAGAAATGTGAGGAGGTGAAGAGGAAGTTGATGGAAGAAGGCCACAATACACCTTACTCTATACACCCGGGAGGAGACAAACTATATAAGGATTTGAAGAAGATGTTTTGGTGGCCAAGAATGAAAAATGAGGTTGCTGAGTTTGTGGCAAAGTGCTTAACATGTCAAAAGGTGAAGATAGAGCACAGAAGGCCTCAGGGAACGGTATAGTCACTAGAAATTCCAGGATGGAAGTGGGATTGCATTTCAATGGATTTCGTGACTTGCTTACCTAAGTCAAAGAGTGGAAATGATACCATTTGGGTAGTGGTGGACAGACTTACGAAATCAGCAGTGTTTATACCAATGAAAGAAACTTGGAAGATGGAAATACTTGCGAAAGCTTACATCAAACATGTGGTGAGGTTACATGGAGTTCCAAAAGATATTGTATCTGACAGGGATTCCGAATTTCTCTCAAAATTCTGGAAAAGTGTACAAGAAAATTTTGGTACAATACTTAAGATGAGTACAGCGTTTCACCCAACTACAGATGGGAAAACTGAAAGAACTATTCAAAACTTGGAGGACATGTTGAGAGCTTGTGTAATAGACTTCCACGGAGGTTGGGAAGACAGTTTTGATTTAATTGAATTTTCCTATAATAATAGTTACCACGCAAGCATAGGAATGGCACCATTTGAGGCTTTGTATGGGAGAAAATGTAGAAGTCCAATTTGTTGGAATGACATTAGTGAAACCATGATCTTAGGGCCTCAAATGATTGAAGACACAGTTAAACAAGTAAGGGAAATTCAAGCTAAAATTCAAGGAGCTCAAGATCGCCAAAAGAGCTATGTAGACTCGAAGCGAAGGGAAGAAGAGTTCGAAATTGGTGATAAGGTGTTGTTAAAGGTGTCACCAATGAAGGGGGTGATGAGATTTGGAAAGAAAGGAAAGCTCAGTCCAAAATACGTTGGTCCATATGAAATACTACAAAGAATAGGCAAGGTAGCTTATAGGTTAGCATTACCTATGGAGCTTAGTAAAGTACATGATGTATTTCATGTGTCCCAACTAAGAAGGCACATCCCTGATAAATCCCATGTGCTACAACCCGAAACCATTGAGTTTGATCAAAGCTTAACTTATGAAGAGAGACCTGTCAAGATTCTCGACAGTAAAGTGCATAGTAAACGCAATAAGAACGTGAACATTGTAAAGGTACTTTGGTCTAACCAAGAATATGAGGAAGCCACTTGGGAGGCAGAAGATGAAATGAAAAAGAAATACCCAGAACTGTTTCAGGTATGTTGAGTTACGGGGGCGTAACTCGTTTTCTTTAAGGGGGGTGGAATGCGATAGAATTTCACGCTTTTTCCTTATGTTTTATATACTTTTGGTGCTTTTTGCACAAATTCTATCAAGTGTTTTAGGTATTAGAGCTGTCAAAGAGACACAAGGGAGTGATAAATGACAAAAAGTACAGCAATAATATACACAAAAAGGAAAATTTTTGTGTTTCGTTTCCCCAAGTTTCGGGACGAAACTTGTTTTAAGGAGGGTAAACTGTAATACCCCGTATTTTTATACGTATTTTATTTAATGTATATACATTATACCTATTTTATTTAATATATATATTTTATAAGGGTATTTAAATAACTCTAGCATTTTAATTATGATGTTTTAATTAATTATCCCATGTAAATTTGGAATATTTTACAAAAGGAAAAGTCGTTTAATTAAATAATTAATAGAAGTTGGGGTTTTATTTTAGGAAATTATGATTTTTAACAAGTTTTAGTAGGGAAGGGATTAGGAAAAACTAAATGAGGAAAGTTAGGATAAAAGGGGAGATAGAGAAGGGGTATAAATATCCCTCTTATGAGGCAAATCAACTTTGCCCAAAGTGGAGAAAACCCAAGGAGACTTTGAAGTAAGCGATTTCTACTAGTCGTGGCAGTTTTAATAACGCACTCAAGGTACGTACGCGTACTTAGCATAATTTGGTGATGTAGAATCATGCTAGGTTTGTTTGTAATTGATTATAAGTAGAATCATGCTAAGGTTTATGTATGGAATTGCGAGTTTATGGTGTTTGTGATTGAATGGTGAAGCATGAATTATTTGTGATGGTTTATGGATTGGAAAATTGTATTTTTGGTATGTTGTGTTTGAACCACATTTTTATTTATGGCATGTTAGAAGGCATGATTAATTAAACTACATGTTTAATTATGTTTGGATTATTGAAATGAAATTTTATTATGGTTCAAATAATTTTTATTGATGCTTTAAGCATGAAGAAGGAGCTATATAAGTGTCTAGGTACACAAGGAATAAATTGTATGTTGGTGCCTTTGTGCACTTAAGGTGTTTTTAACACCGAGGGATAGGATTTTGGCGCTTTATGCGTTTAAGGTGTCTTTGACACTGAGGTAGAATTAAAAAGGGTTCAACATTAATAAATATGTGGTCACTAATTATTCAAGAATTAAATTGGTATGTTTGTTTGATTGAATAATTATTGTTGATTGATTTATTATGCTTTGAGAGTCATCACCAAGTCTAATAATATGTAAATAACGTAAAGCGAAAGAGATTACGCACCAAAACTCTTGGAACATATATACCTTGAGTATGAACAATGGGGGGGTTATGGGGTTTTATATTTAATCATAACTTCCAATGGAGTACAGGACGCTGTATATTCCTTTTTATTATTTATTATGCGCAGGAATTCCGCCACCTTTGTGTGGTTTGTCGCTGGCACGGTTAGATCCCGTGCCAGTTAACCTCAAATTTATTTGGGGGAGGTTAATAGGTGGAAACTCGTTCGATGCGTAATCAATGCAAAACGAATTAATTAGGTTCTAGTCATTGTATTGTGTTTATTGGTATTTGTGAACAGGTGCAATGAGGTAAGTGTGTGTTGATAGGTGAAAGCATGTTAGTGTGGCTATTTTACGCTTATGTACTCAGCTTTGCTGATTGTGTGTGTTTGTGTTTTTGGCCATGTCTTTACCTTGGCCCTATGATGACCCATTTTTAATGGAGAGTAGTGGAAGCAAGTAGAGATAAACTTTTCAGGTATTGAAGCATGATCATGATGGGGCATGAGTGAAGAGTGAATCCTATTAGTTTTCATTAGATTACAATGTGTTTTATGCTTTATTTATTTATAATATATTATGTGTGGACTAACATAAAGGTTTGATTTGGGAGCGGTTTTTGAATAAGGGCCTTTAATGGTTCCAAGTTGTAATTTGAATTTATTTTGACTTGTTCGTTTGGTTTTAAACTTTATTTTCGTTTGGTTGACTTTGGGTTGACTTGTTTAATCGATTTTAAATTTTGAGTCTTCCGCTGTGTATCTTTGATAATTGCCTTAGCCGTTTTCACGGTGGCGGTAATGTCTTAGTTATTCCTAAATCGTATTTTTAAAAGGGAAGAATGAGTATTTAAAGAAAGGAATTTCTAGGGTGTTACAAATTTCAGTGACTTAGTTCCACCCCTCGTCAGCCTCCTTCGTTTGAGGTGGCCCAAAATGAACCCGTCAACAAGAACAGAGGGGATGAGCCGACCCAAGAGAACACCACCAGTCATGACATAGCTCTACATGTTGAGTTTTTGGGAACTAAGCTTCCTGGTTCCCAAACTAGTGGAGAGCTGCCCTCCCCGCCCAGGGCGGCCGAGTAGACCCAGCTAGCGCCCCATCCTGAGGGGTGTCCGCGCTTTGCAAATCTCTTAGACGGTACTTGTTTTATTTTCTTAAGAACTTTAACTTGTTTTTATTTTGCACAAGCTGCAGGACGTAAACACCGGCCTACCGGCCGTAGAGACGACTCGCCATCAAACGCTAACGAATGCTCTGTCCGAGAAAGTTACTTGGCTAAATGAGGACATCGTCAAGATGGGCGATGCTCTTAACCAGGAGAAGCTGGCAAACGGGGCCCTTACCAAAGTGAGGGACAAGGTTGTCTCGCTTGCGGCCATTATGCAGGAGGCGGCCAACACCTCGGACCAGCTAAGGGTTGAGCTGGAGACCATCCAAGAAGCCTTGAACGCAGCTCTTCAGGCTGCGGACGAAAGTAACCAGGAGGCCGAGCGTTTGAGGAAGGAGGTAGAAGAGCCGAAAAATCAGCTAAGTGCTCCAAGGCCTATTCCTGCAGCTGACGTCATCTGCCTCGAACAAACAACACTCACTCGTCTTGAAAACCATTTTGAGGACGCCTTTGCCATGATGGTGGAACCAGACGAGCTTTCTTATTATTATGAGCGGTTCACCAAAAGGCTGGACTTCCTCATCATGAATGAAGAGTTCAAGGTTGTCGGTCAACCTTACTTTCCCTTTGTCGAGACTCCCGGCTACAGCGAAAATGAAGCCGAGGGCGACGATGAAGAGGTGGCCATAGATGAGGTCCCACCTGATGATAACGCGACCAATGCCAACAATGTTGCCATGACGACAATGCTGATAATGGGGGTGATGATGCGGCCGAGTTAGGAGCCTCTTCTGCAGCTTATTTTAAGCTTTTAGTCTTCAATTTTTGTTTTCTATCTGCCTTCATTGTGAGCAATTTTTATTAGCCGCCTGTTTTGAGCGGTCTTTGTAAGGATTTCACCGCCTTATGAGTGGTTTAAATTTTTAATTCAATTTGCCACCTTTTGAGCTGTTTTTTGCATTTTCGTACTAGGCAATTTTTATGCATTTACATTATTTTTTTTATATATGCTTATTGCTCACTCGTACGAATACTGGGGGTATGCCCTTTTATTCGGCGTTTACCTAGTCCAAATTCTAGGTGGTTTGATTAACTTTGTAGATTTATACCTTGAAGGGTATGACTATATTTAGTTAATTAAACCATATATAATGATTGCCCTTGAACTAGGTGAACGCCGAATCAATTTTAAAGTATATGGCCTTTGTTGGCTTTTGGTTGAGTAGTCCGTTAAAAATATCCTACGAGCAGGCTCAAGAAATTCCAAGTATGATCTCAACTTGTGAATTCCCATTTACTGGGCTCGGTTGCCTTGGGAATCCTTGCCCTGAACTAGGCTATTTATGCCTTAGGAAATTTTAATTTCCCTGTTGGTCTACAAGTCGTCCTGATAGGGTCGAACAGTTTGACTGGCCTTTAGGCTTGTTGGCCAAGTGGCTAATCAAGGTATGCCCTTGCTATTTTCAATAGTCACCATTTTATTTAAATGGGCCGAGTGACTTGGGTAATGATGCCCTCTATTAACTTTTTAATCGGCCGCCACATGACTAGTGGACGAATGCCTATTGCTAGAATTTTCACTCGGCCAATTCAGTTTATCGCTCGACTTAGTGTGGCCGAGTCAATTCATTATGGTGGACTCTCATTGAGGTCCTACTCGGCCTACACTTCATGCCCTACGTTGGGAAGGTTCGAGTTGCTATGTTGAAGCAACATTTGGTTCTCATTTCAGGTGCCTATCAGGCTTATTTGTGGTGCCCGACAAGCATAGTTGTGAACATCCAAGTTTTCAATTTTATTCGTCATTTTCAGCTTGCTTTAATTATGAACATAAATATAGAAAATAAAATTAACAACAATGCTTGACTTTTTATTAATATTTGTCGAAATTTTACATTGTTGGTGACCGTTTCGCTTAATTACATCGTTCACCCATGAAGGCTTAGTTAGACTAATTGGTCATAATGACTAATGCAAAATTTTGCTGATAAGCTTTAAACATAATATTTTTTTCAAATTGTCCATATTCCACGTTCGAGGAATAGGACGGATGTCTAAGGCTTCAAGACGATAAGTACCGTCTGTCACTTCTTCTGTAATCCGGTAGGGCCCCTCCCAATTTGGGGTTAACTTCCCATCTTCATTGGCTCGGCCCACCACTTCTATCTTCCTTAAAACCAGACCCCATCTTCAGCGGACACTTAGATACTCGGCAATTGTATGCCTTTGTCATCCTCAGAAAATAGATATCGTGTCTGAATGCCGCATTGCCCCTAGCTTCCTGAAGGAAGTGTAGAGCAGTCTTCATAGCCTCCCAATTGAACGATTCATCATACAACATCACCCTGAGGGTAGGCTCGTACATCTCAATTGGGAGAACTGCCTCAGCACCATAGAAAGAAAAGAATGGGGTCGACTCTATGGAGCTTTTTGCTGTTGTTCGTATGGACCATAACACATTAACCAACTCATCGGCCCATAAGCCGCCTGCTTTTTCAAGCTTGCGCTTGATACCATTGGAGATCAACTTGTTGTAGGCCTCTACTTGGCCGTTGGCTTGTGGTCGGCCGACTAAGCCAAAGCAATGAGCTATGCTGGCTTGTGGTCGGCCGACTGAGTCAAAGCCTCGACCTCGACTCACTTTGTGAAGTAGTCGACTGCTACCAACACATACCGCCTTTGCCTTGATGCTGGCGTGTACGTCCCAAGATGTCCATGCCCTATTTTGCAAAAGGGAGCGGACTACTTATGGCCGATAAACTATTAGCTGGGGGATGAATTAGGGTTGCAAACTTCTGGCACTTATCACATTTTTTCACCATCTGCATGACATCTATATTTAAGCTCAGCCAGTAATACCCTAGGTGGGTGGGCTTCTTGGCCAAAGCTCTTTGGTGGAGGTCGTCCAACACATCATGCCCCCTCTCTGGGTAATACATTTTTGATAAGGTTTCACAAAAGCTTTCTTGAATATCTCCCCGTTCTTCATCTTGAACCAAGCCGCTCTCTTTTTCATCAACCAGCTCTCTTTTGGATCGACCGGAAGCAATCCAACCCTCGGATAGGAAATGACATCGTCCATATATCCAAGCTGAGCTTCTGTTGATGGTCTGTACTGGCTCGACATCAATGCTTATTTTTTCCGCTACTTCCCAAAACACCGATCTGGGAGTATCAAATGATGTTGAGGATGATAATTTGTAGAGGGCGTCCGCTTAATGATTGGACGAACGAGGCACTTGTTGCAGAGTAAAATGCTCAAGGCTCTCGACCTATTCTTTAATTTTCTTCAAATATTTCATCATGGCCGGCTCCCTTACTTCGAAGTCACCATTCACCTGGCCGACTATTAGCTGGGAGTTTAAGCTCACATCAACCTTGGTTGCTCTGTCGCCTTACACATTCTAAGGCCAGCTAGGAGAGCTTCATACACAACCTCATTATTTAAGGCTTGGAATTGAAATCTCCGCGCACATTCAAATTTATCTCCTTCGGGGGATTGATAGATAATTCTAGTACCGCATCCTGTTGCTGTTGCACTTTCATCCACATAAACCTTCCATATTTGATCCCCGGTCGAATGTAGGTTCTAATGTGATGTCAAAACCCTAAGATCCAAGGCCCACTTTAGCATTCGGCCACTAGCTTCCAAGGTTGCAAACGAGTTCTTAAGAGGTTGACCAGTGTAGACCACAGTCGAATGGGATAAAAAATACGGCTGCAGCTTCTTGGATGCCATAAACAAGGCCAGACCAAACTTTTCAATGGGTGGGTACCTAAGCTTGGCATTACGCAGCACATGGCTAATGAAGTAGACTTGAATCTGATCGTCGTCCCGTTCCACGAGGAGAACTGCGCTTAAAGAGTGATCTGAAATAGCGAGATACATGTATAGCTTTTCATCTTTGAGTGGACTGACGAGCCGAGCCAATGTATGCAAAAGGCTTTTCAGCTGTATAAAGGCTTCCTTAGGCTCTTCAGTCCACTCGAACATAGCTTTCTTCTTAATAGTCTGGAAAAAGTATCGGCACTTATCCCCTAGTTTGTTAAAAATCGGCTGAGTGAAGCTAAACAGCTAATGGATGTCATAAATGACACCCATTTGATGAGCATTTAGGTTGTTTTCTTCCTTTTTTTCATGGCTTTTATGCTTAATAAATGCTTAGTTTTATTCTTTTGGTCTTATTATTTCAGGGGTTTTTGTCCCTTGGGAGAGTTACAACACTGAGACTGGATTCAGCAAAGGACGCTTGTACCCGTAAAGCAAACGGACCGCCGGATGGTCGGTGGTCCGCCTCCGAAAATTAAGTTAGTAAGTATTCGGTAGTAAAACGTGCGGAAGTAAAGTTATCTGCTTGGATTCCAAGCTCAGGTAAAGTGTTGTATGTTCCTTGAAAACGAAAGCTCTGTAATGAGAAAGTGACGTGTTGTCTCGTATTGCGTGTATCCATCCTATCATAAATGTAGGAACTGTCCCTATTTATAGGGTCCTTTTGGAAAGTGTGCCCTCTCTAGGATATGGTGTCCTAGGGATTAGGTCACGCCGCAAAACGACGCCTCAAGGTTTGGGCCCTTGAAGGCCGCCATTCCAGAGGCAATGTCAGAGTGACACGTGTCACTGAGCTCAAAAGGCTTTTAGGCATCTTTTAGGGTGACACGCGTCGCCCTCTAAATGGTCCATGCTAGATCATCGATCTTTTTAGGATAGAAGGATGTTTTCCCACCACGTGTCGTAATCTCATAGGTCCAGATGGCACCTTTACTGATGACACATGACAGTTTTTAATTGGGCCACCTGGCTGGGTAAAAATACCCAAATCATTTGCCCCTCACAGGGGTCATCATCTGACTGGACGGATTTTTTAATTGCATTTTGGGGGGAAAAATTAGGGTTTCCCCCTTCTATAAATAGGAGGTTTTGACTTCATTTTTGTTTTCACACCTTTGCAAATCTTGGAAAATCTCTGGACTTTTGACTTTCAAAGACTCTCAAAGACCTAAACTTTGTCAAGCATCCGATGCTCGGCTTTCTGTCCGTCTGCTTCAGCCAACCAGGCGTCTCGTAATACCTTCTTCTAAGGTAACCGCCTGCTCTTTTCATTTATTCTTTCTTGCATTTTTTATTTTTCAAATGGTTTCCCAAACGTACACGACATGGCCTAGGTTAGTGATCAGCCGGTTACCGGGGACGGCTGAATCTAGAACTAGGAGTGCCGAATGCTTGTTCGAGAACTTTCCTTTAAGTACATCTCCAAATCCGACAGTGTCTGTGCATCTGCAGGACACGATGGCTCGAACAAAGCAGACAACGAGGAGATATACGCCGGATGGTTCCTTTTACCATTCAGATAGTGAAACTGTAAACTCTGACGGCTCCATTAGGGTGCCTGCTAGCGAAATTTCTAAGCACCCCCCAAACCCTTCTTCTGACCTTCCCCCAACTCCAACTTATTACTCTTCCCCTTCTTCAAGCGGCACCCCCAGTGATACTATACTGCGGGAAGACCCTGCTGGCTCTAGCCGGCAGTCCCCTAGCTTTAGGGAGAGTTCTGATGACGATTCGACCTCGTCATCTTCTGATATTGCCTCCGTCACCTCAGAGGAGGCCCGAGCAAAAATAAGCACTGCAAGGGAATCCTTGTCAGTGGAAAAGGGGGGAAGGCTGGGCAGAGCCGAGTGCTTCTAGGCGCTTGGAACGCGCCCCCTACTATCACCATGTTCCGCAAAGCAAGCGGACCTCTATGACATCCGGTCTTGCTAATTTCAAGCGCAAGACCGTAATGGGTTATGGTTTTTCCTTGTCCGTTCCCAACAAAGATGACACGATAACCTGGCCGACCTTGGCCAGTTATAAGGACCAAGCCTTCGGTTGCTACGAGGCAGTCCTTCAGGCTGGTCTACGCTTCCCTCTCTATCCGGCCGTGGAGAGAATACTGGACGGATACCAACCAGGTTTATGGAAACTTGTCCTGAATTCATGGATCAATATCATCGGATACGTTGCCGCATGTAAAATGCTGGAGGTGGATCCCAGCTTTGAGGCATTCGCCCACATGCATTATCTCAGCCGAGCGCCTGCCAAGGGCGGCGAAGGCTGGTACACCTTGTCCACCTGCAAGGTGTACATGATGGCAGTCGGCAAGGAGAACAAGTAGAAGGACTGGAGAACAAAGTTCTACATAGTCCATTCCTCTGATAGCCAACTGAACCAAAAATACAATAGGTGGAACAAGGATCCGCCCCTCCTGACTGGCAAGAGCGCCTTGCCCCCTCTCCCTAGGCGGGCCCAGGAGGAAATTTTTGACCGGGGTTTGTTCAAAGTGTCCATTTGGAAAAATGAGAAGGGGGAGAAAATAGTCGTCCCCCTAGAGCTACATTCCCCTTTACAAGTGGCTGGAAGATGGGGTGTTCTTGGCCGCTTGTGGGCTAAGCTCTGAGATACCGAGAGGTAGTCGGCCGTCTGATTTTTTGCAACCTTTAAATTGTTTTTCAATGTATGTTTATAAAGTCTAACCCCTGCTTTTGGTGTAGACAAAGCTATGGAAAAGGTCTCGGCAACAAGGAAGCCGGTTGTCGTCTCTGCAGCAAAATATCGCTCAAACGTCCTTAATCAGGCGAGTGACGAGCAGAAAACAGCCGGGACTCCCAAGGTAGCTATTTATGACACTTGGTATATTTTTCAACAAAGGTTAAATTTTGCCCGCCTGTTTTTCTGACGCCTTTCTTTTTGCTCATGCAGAGTGGTTCCACCAGGCCCTCTTCCTCCAAGCAATCCCAAACAAAGATTAAAAAAACTGGGGCTGGTGATGTGAGTGCATCCGGCAAGAACCGGAAGCACATTGCTCACAAGCCCAAGAGAGGGGACGGCTCTACTCTCAAAGCTGACAGGGAGGTAAGCAAACCGGATGCTACTCAGGCATCGAAGGGTGGCTTTAAGCAACCCAGCACTGTTGTCGGCTCAGCAGGAGAGAAAAGGCGTCACGGGAAGGAGGAGGAAGCTCAGCAAGACGGAACCGCGCCTTTACTGAATTTCTATGTCAAGATAGTTTCTTAGAATTTCTTTGACTAACTTTTAATTTTGCAGCTCCTGTGCAAAGGCCGATTGTCATCCAAATGGCCAAGGATATGCTAAGGGCGCTTGACCCAGAGGACAAGGCGTCCGTAAGGGGAGTCGACACCCTCAACTTGGATGCCATCTTGGGGAACCTCTGTGAGGTAAAAAGTTAGCTTAATTTTCTTAGTATTTAAGCACATATCCGATTTGTCTTAACCATTCGGCTCTTTTCTCATTTTCAGGCTATGCTGCGCATCCAGGGGCTAAGAAGGCCAATAAAGGAGAAGTCTAAAGAGGTAACAACCGCTAAAGCTCGAGCCGAGTCCGCCTTAGACCGACTTCAATTTGAAATTGCTCAGAAAGAGCTTCTGACCCTTGATATGATGTATTCCCAGGCGGACGCCAACTTGCAGGTGAAGAAAGACTTGGATTTGGCTCGCTCCAAAATCAATGAACTTAAGGCCAAAATTAAAGGCCTTAAGGAAAAGCTTGAGCCTCTTCAAGAGGCCAAGAAAGAGGCCGAGAGGGCCAAGGAGCGGGTTGGCCGCCTGGAGGTGCGCCTGTCGAATCAGGAGAAGCAGCTGAAGGCCAAGTTCCAGTCCTGAGCTGAGGAGGAGAAGCAGGCCTTTGTCAAACAAATGATGGAAGACTATGAGGCCATCATGCGGATGTCATGGAATGCGGTATAGCTGGGTGCTGATTTTGGCATCTGGAAATCCAAGTTTAATCAAGCAAACGAGGATTTCAATGCTGAACTCCTTTGCCAGGCTGAAGAGGAGGCAAACAAGGCTGATGCTGAGGGCGAAGAGGCCGGCTCCCCTTCACGCTCTTCTGGGGACGAGGAGGGGGACGAGGGATGCGGCTGCCAATGTTGATAACTCCCCTGCCCCTTAAGCTTTTTATAAGTTATTTCTGCGGCCGAATGGCCATTTAACTCATGTTCCGGCCTGCGTGCCGAGTATTTGTGTATCTTTACCGACAGAGGGGTCGGGTAAATTAACAATTTCTCTGGCTTTTCCAGCAAACAGTCTTACCTAGTCGTCTGGTGGCGATTGGGCTTTTTAATTTGAAATCATTCGGCCGTTTGGCTGAAGTTATTCATATTGTTGTTTTAAATTTTTTCATTGTATGGTTTTTTGCTAAGTATTATAACCTGTATACCATGCGAATGTTCTTTCCCCTGGACAAATGTCGAGTGGTTTCGGTTGAGTGGATTGATTGACTTATAAATTATTGATACTTAGAAGAGTATGCATGGTTTCTAAGTTAATCAATCACTATGGTGATTGCCCCAAACCACGCGACAGACGGTCATCCGGAGTTAATGAATGATTGTTTTTATTCGGCCATTAGCACAAACGAAATGCAAAATTCTTGACTTAGAAATTTTTCTTAAAAGAAAACTTTCGCCTGTTTTGCCCCAAAAGCTAAAAGCAGGCGTCTCCGGCCATAGGCCTCATGGAGGTAAGATGCTATGTTTTAACTTAGTCTTAATTTTACTTAAGAATAGTTCGCCTGTCTTGCCCTAAGAGCTAAAAACAGGCGCATCCGACCTAATGCCTTAATAGCCTCTACTTATGAAATAGTGACCCTTTTCGACTATGCTAGAATAGTTAGAAAATTCTGGCCTTTTAGATTTCACTTTCGATTAAATCAAACGACTACAAATGCTGCCTTATCATTCGGTAGGGCCTCTTGGTGTATTTGTAGAGCAATGTGCCATCCAAATGGGAGATGCTTCTCCTCGACGAATTTGCCCAGATGGACGTCGCTGGTTATCTGACTCATGTTGGAGCAGACGGTCATACTCATGTTGGAGAAGACTGTGACCATTCGGTCTCTATTTGTTTTTAACATCCGGCCATTGGCCTCAAAATGATTTATCTGGCCTTAGGCCTTCTAAAGAATTAAGCATATATTTGTTAAGTGTTAGCATAAACATAAAGAATTTCGTAGAAACGACTATTTTAAAGTTGTCGGCTCCTTCAGAGAGATTAGGGCGTCTGCTGTTGGGACAGACGCTAACCAAATACATTGGTCGTCTGTATTTTGTACAGGTGACACTAATACTAAAAAGACAAGTTAGGAATGAAGGCATATTCTCATTAGCAAAATTTGAAATGACAAAATTTGAGGTATTTACATTCGTACTTAGAAATAGTACTTTTTCAAGTTGTCTACATTCCAAGTTCGAGGCAGCTTCCTGCCGTCTGGTTCTTCCAAGCGGTAGGTGCCGTCTCTTACTTCCTCATATATTCGGTAAGGGCCTTCCCAATTTGGGGTCAGCTTTCTCTGTTCATTCGCTCTACCGACTGCCTCCATTTTCCGTAGCACAAAGTTCCCCACTTTGAGAGGACGCTTGTGTACTATTTCGTTGTAAGCCCGTGTCATTCTCACACGGTAAATCTCATGGCGCAAAGCAGCATTGTCCTTGCGCTCTGGAAGTGAGTCCAATGCTAGCCGCATGGCCTCCCAGTTAACTTCTTCGTTATATAACTTGACTCAAAGAGTCGTGAAAGTGCAGCTGGTACTCAAGAAGGGGGGGGGGGGTTGAATTGAGTACAGGGCAGTGTTAGGAATTATTGGATTTTCTTCTATTTATGTAGGGGGACCAGGTGATGAACTGGTCCTGCAGCGGAAACAGAAAATACAATAAATAATCAACACAAAGATTTAACGAGGTTCAGCTCAACTCTAAGCCTACGTCCTCCACTACCCTAATTACTTTTATTAATCAACTCTGAAAAACAAAAGCAATTACAAATGATCACACTCGTGATCCCCACACCTAACTCTAGGTGTCACTTCGCACTTGAACTCACAAGCACTTGCACTCACACTCGTAAATGCTACCCAATCACTAACCTCTTAGTGATTCAATACAAACCCTTTGTTTCCCTCTAAATGCTTCCACTCAAAGCTTACAAGAGATAATTACAAAACAATTCTTACTGTGTGCATAAATAGTTTGTAAGAGATGAACTAACTATTTCCCTTAGAGTGTATTTCGAGCTTTCAAAGATAGAGAATTTTTTTCAGAAAAGCTCACCCGAAATTCTGATCGAGTTTATGCTTTTATAAGGTTGGGAGATAAAATCTTTCGTGATCTTTTCAGATCATAACTTAGGTAAATAGAATATCTTTTATTTTGTAAATAAGAGATATTCTAAGATATTATTCTACTTTCCATAAATGGGTAGAATAATATATTCTAAGTTATATGCGAAATAATTCATCTCCAACTTTGCATAAACTGAATCAATTAGTTTAGTAAATATTCTCTAAGGATAGGAAATATATATTCCAGAAAATATTTACTGAACTAATGTCCAGGTTCATGAAACAAGCTACGAAGCAGCTGTTTCCTGACCTGTTAATGTCCTAGGGATCAGGTCAACTTTTCCTGATCTCTACAACACTAAATACTCTAAGTAAGGGATACAAATAGCTCACGTACAAACATCCATGCACACTTAACATTATAAAGACTACAAAGATCAACTATCCTAATCTAAGAGACTTCATAATCTTCAAGTCTTGGCGGCCTTCCTTGATAGAACATTCTGATACAGATTTCTTGAATGCTTTGATTCAAAAGGACTTCATATTGCCTCAAGTACTTGGGATAGCTGTTCCTGTTCAAAATGTCAGTTGATATAATATAAAACCAACAAGAACTAGCTAGTCAGCTGTTTGTCATCATTCAAAACCTTAAGTGACTCAACAAGTCGGCTCATAGTGTTTAATAGGCAGGACAACTTCTGCACCATACACCATGAGGAACGGGGTTTCTCCAGTTTCCCCTTTAGCAGTCGTTCCGATGGACCAAAGGACGTGTGGTAATTCATCCGCCCAAAGACCACCAGCCCGTTCAATTTTCTTTTTAATTCTGTATGAGATTATCTTGTTGAAGGCTTCGACCTGGCCGTTTGCTAGAGGCCGGCCGACTGATGCGAAGAAGCTTAAGACCCCTTGTTCTCCCAACCAAGTCTTGAGTTGAGGCGTCTCAAATTGAGGACCATTGTCAAAAACCATAGACATGGGCAGCCCGAAGCGAGTGATAATATTCCTCCAGATGAAGGAAATGACATCTTTTATCTTGATGTTTTTGACCGCCTCCGCCTCTACCCACTTGGTAAAGTAATCCACAGCTACCAATATGTAGCGCTTGCCGGCTGGTGCTATGGTGTAAGGCCCAAGTATGTCCATGCCCTATTTGGTAAAGGGTATTGGGTTGTGGATGGCCGTCAGGTCTTTGTAAGGCCCAAGTATGTACATGCCCCATGGAATCCGATTCCAGAGTAGGCTAGAAATAGAGCCGCCTGGCCTTGGCAGCTAAGGACCTGCCACCTATATGGGAGGCGCAGAAACCCGCATGCAAATCTTCGAGGACCTCTTTACCCTTCTCTGGGGTAACACACTTTAAAAGGGGTTTCAAGAAACCAGTTTTGAAGAGTTCTCCTTGCCTCAGCTCGAAGTGTGTCGCTTTCTTCTTCAGAGCAGCCGCCGTCTGCAAGATAAGCCCAGATGTTGTCCATCCATGTAGAGCTTCGATCGAGAATTCCAATGGGGTCTTTGTTAGATATACTTCTCTTTTCCATAACCTCCCAGAAGACCGACCGAGGCGTTTCACAAGAGGCGGATGATGCTAGCTTTGACAGAGCATCTGCTTGATTATTTGAAGATTTGAGCACCTAAGTTAGATGGAACTCCTCAAGTGTCCCAACTTCACTTTTGACTGCCTGCAAATATTTTATCATGGTCGGATGAGTGGCCTCGTACGTTCCATTGATTTTGAGTACGACTAGTTGAGAATCAGAGCTGGCGTCAATCTTCTTAGCCCCTGCCGCCTTGCAATACCGAATGTTAGCAAGCAGGGCCTCATACTCGGCCTCATTGTTAGAGACCTAGAACTTGAACCGTAGTGCATATTCGTACTTATCTCCCTCAGGAGATTGAAAGATAATCCCTGCACCATAGCCATTCACAGTGGAGCTCCCATCCACATACACTTTCCAAACCTGGTCAGTATTGTCTAGTGCAACCGGCCTTGTCATTTCGACAATAAAGTCGGCGAATGCTTGCCCCTTTATTGCGTTCCGTGGTTTGTAAGTGATTTCTAATCCTTGCATTTCAATCGCCCATTTAAGCATTCGTCCAGAAGACTCCAAGGTTGTGAGTGGCCGCTTGATCAGTTGGTCAATATAGACCTCTACCGCATGCGCCAAGAAGTAGGGTTTTAGCTTCTTGATGGCCATGTAAAGGGCAAGGCCAAATTTCTAAACCATGGGGTACCGAAGCTCTGCGTTCCTTAGAACATAGCTAATGAAATACACCGGGAGCTGGATGCCGTCTCTTTCAGCTAAGAGAACGGCACTGAGGGCATGATCATAGACGGCTAAGTACATGAAGAGCTTCTCTTTAGGAAAAGGGATAACAAGCCTTGGCAAAGAGTGCAGATGAGTTTTAAGCTTTTGAAAGGCCGCCTCTGCATCATCCCCCCATTCAAAGTTGGTCTTCTTTTTTATTGCTTGGAAGAAGTAGAGACACTTGTCGCCTGACCGACTAAGGAATCTCCCCAAGGCCGCCAGGCAACCTGTTAACTTTTGCACTTCCTTCATAGTACGGGGCGACTGCATGTCGATTACTGCCTGTATTTTCTCAGGGTTGGCCTCTATTCCCCTTTGGTCAATAAAAAATCCGAGAAACATCCCAGACTCAATGCCAAAGACACACTTTTTTGGGTTTAGCATGACCTTTTGCCGTCTGAGTGTGGCGAATGTTTCTCGGAGATCAGCAAGATGATCCGCCTATTGTTTTGATTTGACTATCATGTCATCAATGTACGCCTCTACATTCCTTCCGATTTGATTAATGAAGACCGTGTTAATCATTCGTTGGAAAGTAGCGGGCGCATTGTTCAAACCAAACGCCATCACCGTATAACAGAACAACTCCTGATCAGTGACGAATGTCGTCTTTTCTTGATTTTTTTTCCACAAGGGGATCTGATGAAAACCTGAATAGTCGTCCATAAAACTCATCAGGGCATGTCCGGCTGTTGAATCGACCAGACTGTCGATCTTAGGCAGTGGATAGCTATCCTTTGGACATGCCTTGTTGAGGTCTGTGTATTCAACACACATCCGCCAAGTTCCATTCGGCTTTTTTACTAACACAACGTTAGCTACCCACTCAGGGAAATTGCATAGCCAAATGAACTTGGCGTCTAGTAGCTTTTTAACTTCGGCGGCTGCCGCCTAACTTCTTTCCTCGCCATGGTTTCTTTTCTTTAGCCGGATGAGCTTCTTTTTAGGATCCACGGCGAGTTTGTGGACAACGAGATCCGGGCTGATGAATGGCATCTCTTCCACTTCAAAGGCAAAGATGTCTTTGAATTCTCTCAACAGCTGATGAAGGCTTTCACCCAGCTTTGCAAATGCAACCGTCCCCACCTTAACCGTCCGCTCTGGGCGGCTGTCGTCCATAGGGATATTAATGTGTTCGCCAGCAGGCTGGGGACGGAGATCATCCGACCGTTCCCCGGTTAGTGATTGCTATTGTTTTTCTTTTTTGATCACCACCAGCTGATCAATCTTTCTTTTCTTTCCGGCTTGTGGGGCCGACTGTTCTTCCTTGACATCGTCGAGGTCGATCATTTGCTTGCCTCGGCCGGATGCTACGCCCGCAGGCTTGACGTCCGAGAGGTAACACTCTTGAGTCGTCTTTTGGTCCCCATTGAGGGAACCAACTGTTCCATCATCTTCTCATACTTGAGCAGCATGAGAGTAGGGATGATGACGGCCTTACACTCATTTAGAGTGGGGCGGCCAAAGATGAGGTCGTAAGCTGTGAGCTCTTCAACCACTAGGAAACGGATGGTCATGTGCCGACCGTCTCCCCTACTTTCAGCCGGACAGGTAAGTTAATGCGTCCGACTGGGTGCACAAGTCCTCATCCAAACCTAACAAGGGTGTGGGAGACCTCCATCATGCTATCCGGTTTGTACTTGAGATTGGATAAGCATTTGAGGCTGTTGAGGTCCGAGGAGCTTCCTGTGTCAATCAGAATTCGACCAACCAGCTGGTTGGCAACCTTGCATTCAATGACCATAGGGTCATCATGCGGCCGACGGACTTTGCCTTTGTCCTGCTCGGTGATGACAACTTTAGGGAAGACGGATGTGCATGCCGCCTCTCCTTCCTCAACCGAGTTGACCATCTTTCTCAGATGGTCCTTGGTGCTCCGAATGGTGGGGCCACCACCGGCAAATCTGCCTGCTATTGTGTATACCAGATCTTCATCAGTTTCGGCACTCATAGTAGGTTGGGGTGTCTTTTTCTTGGACTGCCCCAGATTTGCCTTTGAAGTCACTTTGGACTTCACATAGGACTTCAGCTGTCCATTGTCGGCCAGACGGTCGAGCTCCCGCTTGAGACTGAAGCAGTCGTTCGTGTCATGGCCGACATCCTCATGGAAATGGCAAAGCTTGTTCTTGTTTCGATTTTCAGCGGAACCTCTCATAGGAGTCGGCTTCTCAAGACTCAGTCGATCCTTAATTTCCAATAGGATGGAGCAGCAGTCCTTGTGGAACTCGTACCTTAGGACGTACGATTTTCACTCTTTTTTCTTCTTCTAGGCCGGTTGATCAGAGTTATCAATGGCCCAGACTTGTTTTTTCTTTTTGCTCTCTTCTAGCTTAGGGGTCGGCTGAGCAGGCCGACTCTCCTTCTATTAGTCGGACTTCTTATGGTCCAACTACTTATTGGAGGAGCAGAGTTCAGTCGCCTGTATATAGGCTTCCGCCTCTCGTAAGGCTCCTTGCAGAGTAAAGATTTGTTTGCGGACGAGTTCGTACTTAAAAGTAGACCCGTCCTTCAGACCCTTAAATAAGTCTGTGAAGGCGACCTCATCAGACAGCCCATGAATCTGGATTCGTACCAGATTAAATCGCCTGACATAGGAACACAATCCTTCTCTATCTCCCTGCTGTACATTGCCCACGTTAAGGCTTGTCTTTTTGGCAGGGATGTTCATAAAGAAGTTTGAAGCGAACAAGAATGCAAGCGTCTTGAAGCTATTAATGCAACAAGCTGACAGATTGTCGAACCACTTTTGTGCTATGCCCTTCAGGGTGGCTGGAAATCAACGACACCATGCGACATCATCCAACCCCTGTAAATACATGAGGTGGGTGTATGCTAGCTGGTGGTCTTCTGGGTTGGAGGTCCCGTCATAGGTTCCAACAAGAACATTTTTAACTTTAGCCGGTTGTTCGGTTTCTTTTAAATAAAGATGGCTATCCTGGTCAGTCATCAGTGTCATAAGTCTTTTACACAAGATATCCCTTGTGTAGAAAGTCTAGTAGAAAGTCTTGTCTTCTTAAGTGTAGATTAGAACTTTCTTTACTTTGCTGTTTCTCACTAACGTGCAGGTGCAGGAAACTTCAAAGTGTTTGTCATCATCAAAAAGGGGGAATTTGTTGAGTCACTTAAGGTTTTGAGTGATGACAAACAGCTGACTAGCTGGTTCTTGTTGGTTTTATATTATATCAACTGACATTTTGAACAGGAACATTCTCTAACAGTTAGTTAATCTAATTCTATGACAAACAGCTGACTAGCTGGTTCTTGTTGGATTTTTGTAAAAAGACACTGAAACAGTTAGTTAATCTAACTGTTCCCTCTATTTTAACTTGTTTTTGTGATTATCTGACTCAAGGAAATAAAAGACTCAATCTAATTGTCTAACAAGGCCTTTTCAGAAACTTCAACCTGCTTTTCCCCCTTTTGGTATCATTAAAAAGCATTCAAAAAATAGAATTGCACACCAAAATATCGCAAGTAAGCCAAAAATCAGTAGTTTCAACCACTGATCAATCTCAATGCTGCAGGTTAGCACAAACAGGTTATTCAATCACATAAAACTGAAAAAGCTTAAAACTGTTCAGGATTACACACCAGAAGGTTAGAAACATAATAGAAACCACACTGCATTAAAAACAGTCTAGCAGTGTGGGGGAACAACAAATATTATGGCAGTTAATGGAAGGGGAGGGGGAGACTGAAGTGATCATTCATCATCATCTTCATCCTCTTCTTCACCCTCTGGGTTGATCTCCTCCTCGAAGTCAGACCCTTCCTCATCTGTCTTTTCTTCTTCCTTCTTCTCCTTTTCTTCTGTTTCCTCTTTCTCTTCTTCTTCTTCCTCATCAGATTCATTTTCTTCTTCCTCAGAGCCTTCTCCTTCTTCAGCATCAGGACCCTTCTCACTGGAGGATTCCTCATCATCCGTCTCAATGATCCTACAGTGTGCAGGGTCAAACTGCATCCCAGACTCTGGGGGCAACAGGTGATCAATCACCCTGCAAATAGTGAGGAATTTCCTGTTGTTCATAAGCTTATCAAGCTTCCTTTCTTCTTCAGCCTGCACTAGACTGGCAGCCAACTTTGTTATCCTCTCATCCTGCCTTTCCAACTTGGCAAGAAGCATTGCCACATCCGCAGGAGTGATTTCCTCCTGGTTCCCTTCATCCCTTGGGCTACTTTCTTGACCTACAAAAGTCAGCCTCTTTCCAGAGTAGTCAATCTTCTTCTGAGTGAGTATTTTCTTGGAGAACAACTGAAGACTCACCACCTCACCAGAAAAAGAAAACTTGGGATTCTGCTCCTTGATGATTTTGCAGATAAAGGAACCATAGGGCAGGGAGTTGTGAGATGAAGCATGGCAGTACAGCATGTGCTCCATCATTAGAGCTGGCAGATTAACCTTAACCTTTTTCATGATCAGATAGATCAGGACCATGTCCATGATCCTAACAGTACCTCTGCCTTGACCCTTGGGCAGAAAGACCTTCAAACACATGGAGTGCAGAACCAACATAATTGCCTCCCTAAAGACACTTGGGGAACCAGCTTCTTCCTTCTTTCCAAACAAAAACTGAGTAACCACCTCAGGTGTTACTCCTCCCATTAGGGGCCACCCATCACTGCTATATCTAACAAAACCATCTCTAGGTATACCCAGCAACTCAGATAAAACAGACTCAGAAACATGTACAACACTACCAGAAACAGTTGATACCACAGACATATCAATGTTTTGCTTCAGATTAACAAAGAACTTACGAACAGGACCAACAAAAGCATCATTTAAATCATTAAACAGAGACATCCATCCTTGGAACTCAAGAAGTTCCTTAACTTGACTCAAAGTAGGAATATCAAAATATTCATTCTCAACACCACAACCAGATAACACAGTCCTAGAACTTAAAGAAGTTGCACCAGTACTGGGGGTAACAGGTTGTTTACCTTTAGCAGCCTTGGAGATACGGGAAACAGATGATGTTGCTTTCCTTTTCTCTCCTCTCTTAGGCTCAGATGGTGTAGTCTCCTTCTCATCTGAGCCCTTAATGACCTTTGAAGCAGCCCTAGTCTGCCTCTTCCTTACAGAACCAGTAGTGGTACCAGCAACCACCTTGGTCACCACTACATCTAGATCCTCCTCCATCTTCTTGTCCTCCTTCTCCTCATCCAATCCTTTATCAGCCACTTCCTCTAACTGTTTTTCAAGTTTCTTGGCTATCTTTTTAACAGGTTCCCCCTCAGATGGTGATTTGGGGTTTGAAGAAACGGTTTCAGTTATTTGAGTGAGGGTTTCGATGGATTTTTCTTTTGGGGCCCTTTTGGATTTGGATTTTTGTGGAGATGGGGTTAAAGTTTTAGTCTTTGATGGTGAAACAGGTTTTTCCTTCAAGACATTCTCTTTTGAAGGAGTTTGTCTCAAGGGAACGGCCTTGATGGGTTCAGTTTCAGAGGGGTTGATTTCTGGTGTTGCTTGTGAAGGTGTCTGCTCAGAGACGTTCATAAGAACATCCTTGATTGTTTCTTGAGATTTTGAAGAGGGGGAACTAGCCAAACTTCCTTTGGAACCTCCTTTCCTTCCTCCTTTCCTTCCAGTTCCAGCCTTTCTCACCATTGTTGCTAGTCTAAGCTTCGAAGAATTGATCTTGTGTAGAGAGAGAAGTTGAGAATTTTTTATGAATGATGAATAATCACGGAGCAAGGAAAGGGAAGCAAATATATAGCAAGAGAAATTATAGAGACAAACAGAAATAAAATCAGAGAATCAGAAGATATTTGGAAGTTATTTTGATTTGGAAATAACTTCCATAAATGAACAACTGGCCATAATTGCAACTGTCAGATCAAATTGCCGTCAGAGGAAAATAACTGCCATATTTGAAAGATTTTAAAATCAAATAAGAATATAAAAAAAAATATTTTCTCACGGTTTAATTTGAAATTAATTTCAAAATTAATCCGTTCGTATTTGCTGCTGTTTCCTCTACTGGTAGGGTTACTGAAACAGTTGCTTATCTGTTCAATATGACCTTCAATCCTGAAAGTGATTAGCTACAATATTGCTCACATAGAGATAAGCAATTAACATTGAGATAATAGACAGATTGCAAAGGTATGATGCACGCACACATTTAAAGAATACTTAATTAGCCAATCATTGGGGAAAACAGCTGAGAGAGGTCTCTTAGTTTGACCTAGTCAGACCTAACATGACTCTAAACTTGCAGAAAGACTCTTTACCCAATGGCTTAGTGAAGATATCTGCAATTTGTTCTTCACTGTTGCAAAAACTCAGCTCTACAAGACCTTTCTCAACATTATCTCTTAGGAAATGATGTCTTATCTCAATATGCTTTGTCTTGGAATGCTGCACAGGATTCTTAGAAATGTTAATAGCACTTGTATTATCACATAAAATAGGTACATTTTCATAGAAAATACAAAAATCTTTCAACTGGTTCCTTATCCACAACAGCTGAGAGCAGCAAGCTGCAGCAGCTATGTATTCAGATTCTGCTGTAGATAAAGCAATAGAATTTTGTTTCTTTGATCCCCATGAAATCAAGCAGGGACCTAAGAAATGTGCCATACCAGATGTGCTCTTTCTGTCTACTAGGAATCCAGCATAATCTGCATCTGTGTACCCTAATAGTTCAATTGAACCACCTTTGGGGTACCACAAGTACAGATCATCTGTTCCTACTAAGTATCTAAGTATTCTCTTGACAGCCTTTAGGTGAGATTCTTTGGGATTGCTTTGAAAACGTGCACACAATCCCACAGAAAACACTATATCTGGCCTACTAGCTGTCAAGTAGAGAAGAGAACCAATCATACCTCTAAACAGTGTAGCTTCCACACTCTCTCCTTTATCATCACTGTCTAGCTTTGCATTTGTAGGTATTGGAGTTGCATATGATTTACTGTCTTGCAATCCATACTTCTTGATTAGTTCCTTTAGATACTTCTGTTGATGTATCATGATTCCATCAACTGTTTGCTTGATCTGCAATCCTAGGAAGAATCCTAGTTCTCCCATCATGCTCATCTCAAATTCACTTTGCATCAGATCTGCAAACTCACTACACAAAATTTGATTAGTAGCACCAAATATTATATCATCTACATATATCTGTACTACAATCAAATCAAAATTCCTGGTTTTGATAAAGAGGGTCTTATCAACCGTTCCCCTTCTATAGTCATGTTCCATCAGAAAGTTGGACAGCCTTTCATACCAAGCTCTAGGAGCTTGTTTAAGACCATAGAGTGCCTTGTCCAGCTTATATACATGATTTGGGAATTGACTATCAGCAAAGCCAGGGGGCTGCTCAACATATACTTCTTCTTTCAAATAACCATTAAGAAATGCTGTCTTACCATCCATTTGAAAGAGCTTAATGTTCTTATGAGCAGCAAAGGCAATCAAGATCCTTATTGCCTCAAGTCTAGCTACTGGGGCAAAGGTTTCATCATAATCAATGCCTTCTTGCTGATTATAACCTTGCACGACCAGTCTAGCTTTGTTTCTGACTATAGTACCCAGATCATCCAATTTGTTTCTGAAGACCCAACTGGTACCTATGACTGACCTGTTCTCAGGTCTTGGCTCAAGATGCCACACTTTATTTCTTTCAAATTGATTTAATTCATCTTGCATAGCCAAAACCCAATCAGGATCTTTTAAAGCCATCTTGTAGTCAGTTGGTTCTATATTAGATAAAAATGAGAAAAATGCACAAAAGTTTTCATAAACAGCTCTCCTAGTCTGAATACCTCTACTGATATCACTCAGAATTTGTTCAGTAGGATGAGAAGATTTATATTTAAAAATGCTAGACCTAGGTGCATTCTCATTTAATCCATCAGAACCATCATGCATCCCTGGTTCATTTGTGCCATCGAATTGGTTTTGCACAGATGGACCAGTATGCTGAGATGTTCCCCCTACCTCCCTTACCTGGGTGGAAAACTTGTCCTGAAAGTTTTCTGTTCCCCCTGAGGTGTTGCTTTCTCCATTTACTTGGGGGCCTTCATCTCCACCCTCATGAGTATCTACTTGTTGAGGATCTCCTTCATTGTGACCAAGTCCTTCACCAGCAGCATCTGGTGAACCAGTAGGTGAACCTGGTTCTTCTAAGGAAACAGCAGTTGATTCTCCTGTAAAATACAAAAGTCCTATCTCATCTAAGTCATCAACCTGCACATTCTCACAACACATATTAAATTCATCAAAGACTACATGAACACTTTCTTCAACACACAAAGTTTTCTTATTGAATACTTTATATGCCTTACTGTGAGAAGAATAACCAAGGAAAACAGCTTCATCACTTCTTGGATCAAATTTATCCAAGCTGTTCTTACCATTATTATGCACATAACACTTACAACCAAAGGTTCTGAAGTATGCTATGTTTGGTTTCCTTCCTCTAAGTAGTTCATATGGAGTCTTCTTCATTTGAGGCCTTAACATCAACCTATTTAACATGTGACAAGCTGTATTTACAGCTTCTGCCCAAAAAGACTTGGGGAGACAACTCTCAATGAGCATTGTTCTTGCCATTTCTTCCAAAGTCCTGTTCTTCCTCTCAACTACTCCATTTTGTTGAGGAGTTCTTGGGGCAGAGAAATTGTGAGAAACTCCATGTTCCCTGCAGAACTCTATGAAGCTAGAGTTATCAAACTCTGATCCATGATCAGATCTTATGGCAGCCAGTTGATGATTGATCTTGTTCTGAACCTGCTTTACTGACACAATAAACTCATCAAAAGTTTCATCTTTAGAAGACAGAAATAGAGTCCATGTGTATCTGGAATAATCATCAACAATGACACACACATATCTAGAACCATTTCTACTTTGGACTCTCATGGGTCCACATAAATCAATATGAATAAGTTCTAGAGGTCTGCTGGTACTGATAGTTTTCTTTGGCTTAAAAAAGGATTTGACCTGTTTCCCTTTAGCACATTCTTCACAAACTCTATCTGCTTCAAACTTGATGTTAGGCAGGCCTATCACCAATTCTTGAGACCTGAGTTTGCTAAGAAGTCTAAAGCTGACATGTCCCATCCTTTTATGCCAAAGCCACTGGTCCCTATCAGAAACAGCATTCAAACAGATGGACTTGTTCTCAGGGATTTGGTTTAAATAAGTAATGTAAACTTTTTCATGTCTGAATCCCTAGCAGACAAGTTCATTTGTTTGCAAATTCACTATGTGACAAAGGTTGTCTTTGAACTCAACTTTATTACCTTTATCACATAATTGTGAAATACTCAAGAGATTATGTTGTAAACCATCAACATAATATACATCACTAATAGCATGGGAAAGTGACTTACCAACCTTACCAATTCCAAGAATGGTACCTTTGCTGTTATCACCAAAGGTCACCTTTCCCCCTTCATGAGCTGTAAGTGAGAGAAACTGTTTCCTATCCCCTGACATGTGTCTTGAGCAGCCACTGTCCAAATACCAGTAGGTATTGTCTCTCACTTCAGCCTACACAGGAAATTCAAACATTAGCTTTAGGAACCCAAATCTTTTTGGGTCCCTTTCCGACAGCAGATTCAAGCAAGTCTTTTCTAACCCAAATCTGCTTAACATTTTTCTTATTTTTATCCAATCTACTTTTCCTGTCTTTACACTCATATTTCTTATGGCCATTCTTGCCACAATGATAGCACACATGCATGTCTTTTGCTAAGACATACTTACCTTTCTTATACTCCTGTAACCATGTAGTATCTCTGGGAGACCAGTTCCTCCTGTTCCCCTTCCCAGTATAACCAAGTCCCCTTCTACCACTATTTCTAGCAGTTAAAGTTAACTGGTTCAATGAGTTCTGGGATTGGAGGACTTTATCCATTCTCTTCTTAAATTCTATGAACTCTCTGTCCTTTAAGTTCATTTTCTCATGCAGGGATAAATTCTGGTCAACAACTATCTCAAAGTCAAGCTTAGCTCTTTCAAGCTCAGCTTGCAATTTTGAAATATTTGAATCATGCAAAACTACAGAATCACATGAATTAGTCTTTCTAAGCTGGGCTAACTCAACCTGCAAGCTACAAATTTTAGCTTCACATTCATCATGCATATTACTAGAAACAGTTTCAGAACCAGTACTTTTGCTGTTCTTAACTAGGACATATGCTTTATATAGTTCCTCTACATCATCAACTAACAAGTTGAATCCTTCTAACAGTTTAGACCTATTTAGAGCACTTGCCCTAGATTTTATACTATTAAAGTCATACAAGTCATCACCACTATAATCAAGCACATTAATGACACAACTTGTAAACTGTTTCTCACATTCATCATCACTGTCATCACACAAACCCATATCAGATTTTATTCTCTGAATTTCAAGTTTGCTTTGATATAAAGCAATCTCTAGTTCAGCTACTTCCTGCTTCAAGTTAGCACAGACACTTTCCAACAGATCACAACTTGAATTAGCAATATCATATTCTTTAGACTTTTCTTTAAACTTTCTCTTAAAATCATGATAAGCAATTCCAAGTTCTAAACATTGATCTAAAGCACTACTAGCACATTCCATCAAGTTTTCTCTATCATAAAAGAGCATATCCTTTTTGATCTGATCAATGTTTACCTGATGTTGATCCAAGGGGTGCTTCTTTGCCATGAGGCAGTGGACATCTGAGCTGGTTCCTCTGCTGTTCCTGGTACCTTCTTCTGAACTTTGATTCAGTATTGCTGTCATACATACATCTGACTGACTTGAATCATCTTCCTCTTCATCACTGTCTGTATCTCCCCAGACAACAGCAACCATGGCCTTTTTGTAGGCCATCTTGTCTGCTTCCTTGGACTGGTTGTCCTTCCATTGAGGACAATTCTTCACAAGGTGTCCCTTCTCACCACACTTAAAGCATCCTGTTGCAGAGAAGTTGTTAGTTTTTTTATTTGATGCATTATTAAACTTACCCTTGATGAATTTTCCCTTCTGGTTTCTGAAACTTCTTTCAAACCTTCTAGCCATCATTCCTATCTCATCATTCTCATCTTCGACTGTTCCCTTTAGTGCAATTCCTTTTGCTAGTACCTTCTCTGACTTAGATCCAACCAGCATTTCATGGGTCATGAGGGAACCTATCAGCTGTTCAACTGATAGAATTGAAAGATCCTTTGCTTCATAAATGGCTGTAACCTTGGGAGTCCATTCACCTGTCAAACTTCTCAAAATCTTTCTAACAAGATCTTCATCAGTAAGGCTTTTACCAAGAGATTTTAAATCATTTACAATAGTCATGAATCTACCAAAACAAGTATTAATATCTTCATCCTTAAACATATTAAAAGATTCATATTTTGACATAAGTAAATCAATTTTAGATCTCTTTACCTCACTGGTACCCTCAAAGGCAAGTTCAAGGGTATCCCAGATCTCCTTGGCAGTGGTGCATGTTGAGATCCTATTTGTCTCATTCTCAGCAATGGCCTGTTGCAGTATTGACATAGCCTTAGCATTTTTCTCCAGCTTTTTGTAATCAGTGGAGATGTATTCATCTTCAGTCTTTGGGACTAGCTTCCCTTCTGGATCAGACTTCTCAATGGTCAAGGGACCATTCTTAACAACCAACCAGCATTCATAATCAATGCCAATGATGATGTTCTTGATTCTGTTCTTCCACCATGCATAGTTCTTCCCATTGAACTTTGGTGTCTTGTTGTCATATCCCATAGCATTCATTTCCTGAGTACTCATGATCTACTTCTCTAGGTGTTAACCTTACAAGAAGCCGAGGCTCTGATACCAATTGAAAGTGCAGCTGGTACTCAAGAAGGGGGGGGGGGGTTGAATTGAGTACAGGGCAGTGTTAGGAATTATTGGATTTTCTTCTATTTATGTAGGGGGACCAGGTGATGAACTGGTCCTGCAGCGGAAACAGAAAATACAATAAATAATCAACACAAAGATTTAACGAGGTTCAGCTCAACTCTGAGCCTACGTCCTCCACTACCCTAATTACTTTTATTAATCAACTCTGAAAAACAAAAGCAATTACAAATGATCACACTCGTGATCCCCACACCTAACTCTAGGTGTCACTTCGCACTTGAACTCACAAGCACTTGCACTCACACTCGTAAATGCTACCCAATCACTAACCTCTTAGTGATTCAATACAAACCCTTTGTTTCCCTCTAAATGCTTCCACTCAAAGCTTACAAGAGATAATTACAAAACAATTCTTACTGTGTGCATAAATAGTTTGTAAGAGATGAACTAACTATTTCCCTTAGAGTGTATTTCGAGCTTTCAAAGATAGAGAATTTTTTTCAGAAAAGCTCACCCGAAATTCTGATCGAGTTTATGCTTTTATAAGGTTGGGAGATAAAATCTTTCGTGATCTTTTCAGATCATAACTTAGGTAAATAGAATATCTTTTATTTTGTAAATAAGAGATATTCTAAGATATTATTCTACTTTCCATAAATGGGTAGAATAATATATTCTAAGTTATATGCGAAATAATTCATCTCCAACTTTGCATAAACTGAATCAATTAGTTTAGTAAATATTCTCTAAGGATAGGAAATATATATTCCAGAAAATATTTACTGAACTAATGTCCAGGTTCATGAAACAAGCTACGAAGCAGCTGTTTCCTGACCTGTTAATGTCCTAGGGATCAGGTCAACTTTTCCTGATCTCTACAACACTAAATACTCTAAGTAAGGGATACAAATAGCTCACGTACAAACATCCATGCACACTTAACATTATAAAGACTACAAAGATCAACTATCCTAATCTAAGAGACTTCATAATCTTCAAGTCTTGGCGGCCTTCCTTGATAGAACATTCTGATACAGATTTCTTGAATGCTTTGATTCAAAAGGACTTCATATTGCCTCAAGTACTTGGGATAGCTGTTCCTGTTCAAAATGTCAGTTGATATAATATAAAACCAACAAGAACCAGCTAGTCAGCTGTTTGTCATCATTCAAAACCTTAAGTGACTCAACAAGTCGGCTCATAGTGTTTAATAGGCAGGACAACTTCTGCACCATACACCATGAGGAACGGGGTTTCTCCAGTTTCCCCTTTAGCAGTCGTTCCGATGGACCAAAGGACGTGTGGTAATTCATCCGCCCAAAGACCACCAGCCCGTTCAATTTTCTTTTTAATTCTGTATGAGATTATCTTGTTGAAGGCTTCGACCTGGCCGTTTGCTAGAGGCCGGCCGACTGATGCGAAGAAGCTTAAGACCCCTTGTTCTCCCAACCAAGTCTTGAGTTGAGGCGTCTCAAATTGATGACCATTGTCAAAAACCATAGACATGGGCAGCCCGAAGCGAGTGATAATATTCCTCCAGATGAAGGAAATGACATCTTTTATCTTGATGTTTTTGACCGCCTCCGCCTCTACCCACTTGGTAAAGTAATCCACAGCTACCAATATGTAGCGCTTGCCGGCTGGTGCTATGGTGTAAGGCCCAAGTATGTCCATGCCCTATTTGGTAAAGGGTATTGGGTTGTGGATGGCCGTCAGGTCTTTGTAAGGCCCAAGTATGTACATGCCCCATGGAATCCGATTCCAGAGTAGGCTAGAAATAGAGCCGCCTGGCCTTGGCAGCTAAGGACCTGCCACCTATATGGGAGGCGCAGAAACCCGCATGCAAATCTTCGAGGACCTCTTTACCCTTCTCTGGGGTAACACACTTTAAAAGGGGTTTCAAGAAACCAGTTTTGAAGAGTTCTCCTTGCCTCAGCTCGAAGTGTGTCGCTTTCTTCTTCAGAGCAGCCGCCGTCTGCAAGATAAGCCCAGATGTTGTCCATCCATGTAGAGCTTCGATCGAGAATTCCAATGGGGTCTTTGTTAGATATACTTCTCTTTTCCATAACCTCCCAGAAGACCGACCGAGGCGTTTCACAAGAGGCGGATGATGCTAGCTTTGACAGAGCATCTGCTTGATTATTTGAAGATTTGAGCACCTAAGTTAGATGGAACTCCTCAAGTGTCCCAACTTCACTTTTGACTGCCTGCAAATATTTTATCATGGTCGGATGAGTGGCCTCGTACGTTCCATTGATTTTGAGTACGACTAGTTGAGAATCAGAGCTGGCGTCAATCTTCTTAGCCCCTGCCGCCTTGCAATACCGAATGTTAGCAAGCAGGGCCTCATACTCGGCCTCATTGTTAGAGACCTAGAACTTGAACCGTAGTGCATATTCGTACTTATCTCCCTCAGGAGATTGAAAGATAATCCCTGCACCATAGCCATTCACAGTGGAGCTCCCATCCACATACACTTTCCAAACCTGGTCAGTATTGTCTAGTGCAACCGGCCTTGTCATTTCGACAATAAAGTCGGCGAATGCTTGCCCCTTTATTGCGTTCCGTGGTTTGTAAGTGATTTCTAATCCTTGCATTTCAATCGCCCATTTAAGCATTCGTCCAGAAGACTCCAAGGTTGTGAGTGGCCGCTTGATCAGTTGGTCAATATAGACCTCTACCGCATGCGCCAAGAAGTAGGGTTTTAGCTTCTTGATGGCCATGTAAAGGGCAAGGCCAAATTTCTAAACCATGGGGTACCGAAGCTCTGCGTTCCTTAGAACATAGCTAATGAAATACACCGGGAGCTGGATGCCGTCTCTTTCAGCTAAGAGAACGGCACTGAGGGCATGATCATAGACGGCTAAGTACATGAAGAGCTTCTCTTTAGGAAAAGGGATAACAAGCCTTGGCAAAGAGTGCAGATGAGTTTTAAGCTTTTGAAAGGCCGCCTCTGCATCATCCCCCCATTCAAAGTTGGTCTTCTTTTTTATTGCTTGGAAGAAGTAGAGACACTTGTCGCCTGACCGACTAAGGAATCTCCCCAAGGCCGCCAGGCAACCTGTTAACTTTTGCACTTCCTTCATAGTACGGGGCGACTTCATGTCGATTACTGCCTGTATTTTCTCAGGGTTGGCCTCTATTCCCCTTTGGTCAATAAAAAATCCGAGAAACATCCCAGACTCAATGCCAAAGACACACTTTTTTGGGTTTAGCATGACCTTTTGCCGTCTGAGTGTGGCGAATGTTTCTCGGAGATCAGCAAGATGATCCGCCTATTGTTTTGATTTGACTATCATGTCATCAATGTACGCCTCTACATTCCTTCCGATTTGATTAATGAAGACCGTGTTAATCATTCGTTGGAAAGTAGCGGGCGCATTGTTCAAACCAAACGCCATCACCGTATAACAGAACAACTCCTGATCAGTGACGAATGTCGTCTTTTCTTGATTTTTTTTTCCACAAGGGGATCTGATGAAAACCTGAATAGTCGTCCATAAAACTCATCAGGGCATGTCCGGCTGTTGAATCGACCAGACTGTCGATCTTAGGCAGTGGATAGCTATCCTTTGGACATGCCTTGTTGAGGTATGTGTATTCAACACACATCCGCCAAGTTCCATTCGGCTTTTTTACTAACACAACGTTAGCTACCCACTCAGGGAAATTGCATAGCCGAATGAACTTGGCGTCTAGTAGCTTTTTAACTTCGGCGGCTGCCGCCTAACTTCTTTCCTCGCCATGGTTTCTTTTCTTTAGCCGGATGAGCTTCTTTTTAGGATCCACGGCGAGTTTGTGGACAACGAGATCCGGGCTGATGAATGGCATCTCTTCCACTTCAAAGGCAAAGATGTCTTTGAATTCTCTCAACAGCTGATGAAGGCTTTCACCCAGCTTTGCAAATGCAACCGTCCCCACCTTAACCGTCCGCTCTGGGCGGCTGTCGTCCATAGGGATATTAATGTGTTCGCCAGCAGGCTGGGGACGGAGATCATCCGACCGTTCCCCGGTTAGTGATTGCTATTGTTTTTCTTTTTTGATCACCACCAGCTGATCAATCTTTCTTTTCTTTCCGGCTTGTGGGGCCGACTGTTCTTCCTTGACATCGTCGAGGTCGATCATTTGCTTGCCTCGGCCGGATGCTACGCCCGCAGGCTTGACGTCCGAGAGGTAACACTCTTGAGTCGTCTTTTGGTCCCCATTGAGGGAACCAACTGTTCCATCATCTTCTCATACTTGAGCAGCATGAGAGTAGGGATGATGACGGCCTTACACTCATTTAGAGTGGGGCGGCCAAAGATGAGGTCGTAAGCTGTGAGCTCTTCAACCACTAGGAAACGGATGGTCATGTGCCGACCGTCTCCCCTACTTTCAGCCGGACAGGTAAGTTAATGCGTCCGACTGGGTGCACAAGTCCTCATCCAAACCTAACAAGGGTGTGGGAGACCTCCATCATGCTATCCGGTTTGTACTTGAGATTGGATAAGCATTTGAGGCTGTTGAGGTCCGAGGAGCTTCCTGTGTCAATCAGAATTCGACCAACCAGCTGGTTGGCAACCTTGCATTCAATGACCATAGGGTCATCATGCGGCCGACGGACTTTGCCTTTGTCCTGCTCGGTGATGACAACTTTAGGGAAGACGGATGTGCATGCCGCCTCTCCTTCCTCAACCGAGTTGACCATCTTTCTCAGATGGTCCTTGGTGCTCCGAATGGTGGGGCCACCACCGGCAAATCTGCCTGCTATTGTGTATACCGGATCTTCATCAGTTTCGGCACTCATAGTAGGTTGGGGTGTCTTTTTCTTGGACTGCCCCAGATTTGCCTTTGAAGTCACTTTGGACTTCACATAGGACTTCAGCTGTCCATTGTCGGCCAGACGGTCGAGCTCCCGCTTGAGACTGAAGCAGTCGTTCGTGTCATGGCCGACATCCTCATGGAAATGGCAAAGCTTGTTCTTGTTTCGATTTTCAGCGGAACCTCTCATAGGAGTCGGCTTCTCAAGACTCAGTCGATCCTTAATTTCCAATAGGATGGAGCAGCAGTCCTTGTGGAACTCGTACCTTAGGACGTACGATTTTCACTCTTTTTTCTTCTTCTAGGCCGGTTGATCAGAGTTATCAATGGCCCAGACTTGTTTTTTCTTTTTGCTCTCTTCTAGCTTAGGGGTCGGCTGAGCAGGCCGACTCTCCTTCTATTAGTCGGACTTCTTATGGTCCAACTACTTATTGGAGGAGCAGAGTTCAGTCGCCTGTATATAGGCTTCCGCCTCTCGTAAGGCTCCTTGTAGAGTAAAGATTTGTTTGCGGACGAGTTCGTACTTAAAAGTAGACCCGTCCTTCAGACCCTTAAATAAGTCTGTGAAGGCGACCTCATCAGACAGCCCATGAATCTGGATTCGTACCAGATTAAATCGCCTAACATAGGAACACAATCCTTCTCTATCTCCTTGCTGTACATTGCCCACGTTAAGGCTTGTCTTTTTGGCAGGGATGTTCATAAAGAAGTTTGAAGCGAACAAGAATGCAAGCGTCTTGAAGCTATTAATGCAACAAGCTGACAGATTGTCGAACCACTTTTGTGCTATGCCCTTCAGGGTGGCTGGAAATCAACGACACCATGCGACATCATCCAACCCCTGTAAATACATGAGGTGGGTGTATGCTAGCTGGTGGTCTTCTGGGTTGGAGGTCCCGTCATAGGTTCCAACAAGAACATTTTTAACTTTAGCCGGTTGTTCGGCTTCAGTTATTTCCCTAGAGAAGGCAGAGGGTTGATCTCCAAGGTGTTACAACCTAAGCTGCCAGTCCATCGGTTGATAGTCGTATGCCGCCTGTCCTCCAAAGAGGGCAGTCTGCATGTAAGGTAAAACTAGCGACTGGTACAATGGTTGAGCCATGTACTGGGCCGACTGTATCATATGTGGTCCAGACTGAACCCGTGGGCTGCTTGCTGGGGTCTCATGTACAAACTAGGAACACCTCACAGAGGTATTTCGAAAGCTATCTTGATAAGTCGACGTTGAAGCCGACTCTGATAGCTAAGTCTTCTTCTGCTCAATGTATTGTCGAGCATTAGAGAATGTTTTCTTGCTACCATCCGACTGTATGTGTCGGATGGCTTTTCTTGTGCCCGTTTCTGGGAAATAAAGCCTGGTAAGGTCAAATTGGGGCCGAGCCTTCTCCGTAGGGGCAGGATGAGGAGTCGGCTGACGGTCCCTGACGGACTTCTGTTTGCCAGCTTGGGCTGGCTTCTTTGCCGACTGCTCCTTTCTAGGAGTAAGCGACTTCTTGGAGGCGAGTTGTTTGATTTCACCCTTGAGACTGCTCAGGAATCTCATGAGTTCATCTCCAGTGACGGGAGTCGATCCTGCCGCCTAGGTTGGATCACCCGTCCGCACCGGGGTCTTTTTTGGCTGGCCAACAGTTTTTCTTGGCCCCGCCTGATCAGTGTTACGCTCCCGCTTTTCCCAACTGCGGATGCGTTTTGAGATGAGGGACCCGTTAGGATCCACATAGGTTTCGACGTCAACGTCGTCCCCTGAGTCATGGTCCGGCTGGACCTCTATGTCTTCTGGAGGCCGATTGGCCTATGGATTCGGTACAGGGACTTGTGAAGCCATTTCAGAGGTACTCTCCCCCCAGACGGCGCCAAATGTTTCAAGGGTTTTTGTCCCTTGGGAGAGTTACAACACTGAGACTGGATTCAACAAAGGACGCCTGTACCTGCAAAGCAAACGGGCCGCCTGATGGTCGGTGGTCCGCCTCCAAAGATTAAGTGAGTAAGTATTCGATAGTAAAACGTGCGGAAGTAAATTTATCTGCTCGGATTCCAAGCTCAGGTAAAGTGTTGTCTGTTCCTTGAAAACGACAGCCCTGTAATGAGAAAGTGACGTGTTGTCTCGTATTGCGTGTATCCATCCTATCATAAATGTAGGAACTGTCCCTATTTATAGGGTCCTTTTGGAAAGTGTGCCCTCCCTAGGATCTGGTGACCTAGGGATTGAGTCACGCCGCAAAACGGCGCCTCAAGGTTTGGGCCCTTGAAGGCCGCCATTCCAGAGGCAATGTCGGAGTGACACGTGTCACTGAGCCCAAAAGGCTTTTAGGCATCTTTTAGGGTGACACGCGTCGCCCTCTGAATGGTCCATGCTGGATCATCGATCTTTTTAGGACAAAAGGATGTTTGCCCACCACGTGTAGTCATCTCATAGGTCCAGATGGCACCTTTACTGATGGCACATGATAGTTTCTAATTGGGCCACTTGGCCGAGTAAAAATACCCAATTCACTTAGTCTTACATTTCCTCTCTTATTTTTGTAGCTTTTGTGCTTTTCTATGGTTTTTCTAGTCTTTTCTCCTTTATTTGCTCTATTTTCCTTGTTGTGGGTATTGTACGAGGTTTTGGTCTTGATATTGGTAATTTACTAAGGTGGAGAAAGCTTTTGGAGCAAGCTCACAGCAATTGGAAAGCTCAAGATGCAAGGAAGTGAATTCTCCAATTCTAGCTCTTGCACTCTTAAGCCGTGCTCTCATAAATATGGGGTGTTGAACCCATAATCATGTGCTTTTGGGACTGCCTCACTTAGTGTTCATCATCATCATGATTGTGCGTTCATTCGAAGACCTTAGCGAACGCACGAAGCCGCGAGAAGATCGAAAAAACCCAGAGAAGCGCGGGCACGCAAGGCACGGGCGCGAGCGCGCCACCCCTGCAGCGTGGGCGCGCCTTCCTGGGTATTTGTTTGCTCCGTTTTTTTTGCGCCTCTATAAATACCTTTGTAAACCCGATTTTGGGGCAAGTTTAGAATAAGCTTTATTTCAATTTTTGATCATTTTCTTTGCTTAATTGAGAGCTTCTCTTTCTAGTTTTATGGTTAGTTAAGGACTAGATTTTAGAGAGAGAAAGTGAGGAATTTCAATGGTGATTGAGAGATTGAAGATTCAATGGTGACAATTGTGTTGGAGATCTTCTCTATTATCAATGAGCATTCTTAACTCTATCTTATTTTATTGCTTTGTTTAATATTCAAGTTTATTTGATTTGATTTTGATGTTTGATTATTGATTTGTGTAATTGTTCTTCATATATTGTTGATTCTTGATTTCTTTAGTTGTTTGTTGATTAGATGATGATGTTAGAGTAGTTGTTTGTTAGGAATTTGGTTAAACTTGTATGATTGATTGATTGTGCTTAATTTGGGGATTGTGTGGATTAATTGTTGAGATTAAAGTGATTAATGGAAGTTTGCCTGTGTGTAATTCGATTAGGCCTTGTGAATTATGCTAGATTGCATTGTAGTTTCTAATGATACAGACCATTGATTTAGGAATTGCAATTGTCGACTGAGCTTGATTAGTGATGCTCCTAGTTAGATTCTCTCGTAGTTGACGCTAGTTTGACATCTAGGAGATAGCTTGTTGACTCTTTTGATTGAGCTTGCCATTAGTCTTCACAACCATTGACTTGCATGTATTTCCAAGTTGTTACAATTGTCATGATTACTTGTTGATCCCCGTTCCTAGTGTTTTATTTGTTTGGTTCTTCATATTGTTAGTTGGTTAGTGTTTACCTTTTATCCCTAGACTTCGACCTAGCTTAGGCGTATAATTTAGAGCACTTGAACTTAACCGTGCCTTTGGATTCGATCCTTAACTTGCCTCTATACTTTTATATAGGTTTGTTAAGTGTTTATAAATTTAGTTTGACCGAGGGAGGATTAGTTTTAACGAACTAGTTCCACCCCTCGTCAGCAGCCAGTCAGTCTTTGCACTTCTTTGATTGTTCTCAACGACTTCATGTTTAAAGTAGCTTGAATTGTTTCAAGTTGGCCTCAATTCCTCGCTGATAGATAAGAAACTCGAGAAATTTGCCGAACTCAAATCCAAAGACACATTTATTTGGATTTAACATCATCTTATGTCGTTTGAGTTCGGTAAACGTTTCTCGAAGGTCCTTCAGTTGGTCGGCCGACTCTTTTGATTTGACAATCATGTCATCAATATATGCTTCCATGTTTCGGCCGATCTGATCTCTGTGTTGATGAGTCTTTGAAAAGTAGTCGGGGCATTCTTGAGGCCGACACTACTACAAAACTTGGAAAAAAGACCCCTAACTAAAGACCCGTTTTCTCAATCAATGGGTTTGATTGAAATATGAGATCTAATAACAATGATATCAGGTCTCTTATGTGCATGAGGACCCACTATGTTTCGTGGATAAAAAATGTATATAGATATAAGAGACCCGTTGTCATTTTTACAGGTCTTTTATGTGCATGAGGGCCCACTTATCTTGCTTGAAAAAAAGTAGAGATGTATAAGAGATCCGTTGTCCAAATAAAAGGGTCTCTTGCATTTTATTTATTTTATTTTTTTAAATAAACTTTTTATTGAAATTCCTAACAAAGTTTCAAGTCACAAGTTCTATCCCTCTCTCTCCCTTATTTACTCACCTTGAAATTAACTCCATATCTGCTAAAGTTTCATACTTTCACAAACGCTCCTCTACCTCCCTTCATCCACTAATTATTATTTTTTTTCTATCCTCTTATCTCTTATGTCATGTATTTCCTCTATAATTATTGTTCTTAATTATCAACCCAGAAGGCTGGAGCAATCCCCCCTCCCCGAGCTTGCACTTTGAAGATGGAACAAATCATTTTTACAGCTTAGCTTTAAGACCCTTTGCTTTCGTTCGCTGCTTTCTACCGACTCATATGGGTGGTGCTGCTGGTTCGTATTTCTTGTCCTGGTTTTCGCCGTCAGATCTGCAGTGTTTTGACGAGAAGAGTTTTTAAAAGGCTCGGCAACCTTGTTAGCTTCGAATCCTTCTATAACCTCAATTAATCTGAAGTATAATTATACTTCTTATGTTATTAGAGTTTATATGTGACATGAAGATTATTGGGTTTTCATATTTGGTGAATTTATCTTTTTTTTTTTTGAAATTTTTTTGCGTGAATTTTGGATTTTAATGAGTTCCCATTTCCAATTCAATCCTCGTTTCATATCAATATTTACCGTTCCTTATTTTTTTTCAGTTTAATTTATTCTATAATCTGAACATTTTAATTAAATTAAGACTTACTGTTTAGATCTATTGTTTAGGTTTTGTTCTTGATTTTTTTTCTCCATTTTTTTTCCCAAATGTCTTATTTCTGATTTTACTGATTTTATGGAATTTCGGTAGCATCATAGTATGTCTTAAACCTTAATTGGTACTTAAATTTTCAGTAAGCAGCTAGCTTTGTGACTAAATTCCCAAAGATTTTAAACTTCAATTATCTTGGTTTTGAATAGAACTAGTCAATAGTCATTATATTCTGTGACTTGATTGAGTTTTCAATACATTTTGTTTCTTATTTCTAGCGGTAATGGCTAAAATAAGATGCTCAAGATCTATTAATTGAATGTTGTGTTGGTGAGTATATGATGTTTTACTCCAAATTATGCTTGGGTTAATTTGATTTTTAATATGTTCTAAATTTTTGTGTTTGATTTGTTCTCCAGTTCGTGACAATTGCAGTAATTATTGGAATGAATGGGTGGGGACTGGAGATGGTGACTTGGTGAGCAAAAGTCCGATTATGAGAAGAAAATATATGATTATGTGCGGCTTCTTCAGCTAGTTAGCTTTCCATTACCAAATAATCACAATTGGCAAGTTTATGAATTGCAATACAATTTTTTTTTCCATATCAATTACAATACTTTGGTAGTGTTCTAGAATGCTAAGTATTTTTGTTAAACTTGTTGAACCAAAGGGGTTTAATTTTATGTTGGTGATTGAGTAATTGTAGTTGTAAAATTCTATATTATTAATATTATTTTATTTAATTTTCAATTGTATTGGTGTTATTGAAATTTTAAAATTTCAGCAATTTGAATGGAGCGGTAACAATTAAAACATTCAAAATTCAAATAAATATTACATTGAAAAAAATTAATTTTTTTTTTGAAAATAAAGGGATCAAACAGACCCGTTTTATAATATAGCAGGTCTTTTTCACTCCCCTCAAATAGACCCCATGTCACACATAACGGGTCTTTTTCTCTTCTAATGTAACTTTAATATACCACGCCTAACAGACCGCCTAACTCTTATATCAGGTCTGTTTGTTTTTACAAACAGACCCCTCTAAATGAGGGGTCTCTTTATCAAGCAGACCTCTAAGATAGAGTCCCGTTAAAGACGGGTCTCTAAAGCCAATTTGGACGGGTTTGTTAGCCTATTTTTGAAGTAGTGCGAATGACATGACTTTATAGCAGTACATCCCCTGCTTAGTCACAAAAGCAGTTTTCTCTTGATCTTCCTCCCACAATGGGATCTGGTGGAATTCGGAGTATACGTCACTAAAACTCATAAAGGGCATGTCCGACCGTCACTAAAACTCAATTTTTATCAAAGGAAAGCTATCCTTCGGACATGCCTTGTTGAGGTCAGTATAATGAACACACATTCTCCATGTCCTATTTAGCTTCTTGACAAGGACTACATTGGCTACCCAATGTGGATAGTAACATTGCCGAATGAACCTGGCTTCCAACAGCTTTTGCACTTTAGCTGCGGCCGCCAGATTTCTCTCTTCCCTGTGGTTCCGTTTCTTCTGACGGACGGGCTTTATAAGCGGGTTAACAGATAACTTATGCACAATTAGGTCTTTGGCTAATACTCGACATTTCACTTACTTCAAATGCAAACACATCTTTGAAATCCCTTAGCAGCTTGACTAGGTTGTCCCCAAGAAATTTTACGGCTATAGTGCCTACGTTGAACGTCAGAATAGGTTGGTCCGAATCCAGCACTACATACCGGTGATAGCCGGCCGGTTGGGGCCTTAACATTTCTAGCCAGCCGACGGTCATTAATTGCTATGCTTGCTCTCTTTTGGCCGCCTTTCTCTTTTGGCCGACCTGGTATGCTTGGAGTGACCCTTCATCTAAGTTTGGCTCGATTGACTTTACTTGCCCACGAATGGTCGGTTTCACAACTAATTGATTACATTCTTTTGCCATTTTCTGACTTCCCTCGATCGAACCAATCTGCCTGTCCGATCTTTGAAACTTCATCAGCATAAGGTGTGGCACAATAATTTCCTTAGTTGCAATCAAGGTGGGTCGGCAGAGTATGACATTGTAGCGTGTTAGCTCTTTGACCACTAGAAAGCGGACCACCATGTCCCTTCTTTCCCCTTTCTTCCCCAGCTGGACCGACAAATCTATCTGTCCGGCTTGGTAAATAAATGCCCCTCCAAACCCATCCAACGACTCAGAGACGTCCTTCAAAGCATCTTCTGCGAATTTCAAAATTTTAAAACAGCTGAGACCAATAATATCGGACGAGCTACCCGTATCAATCAGTATCCTCCTAAACTTCAAATTGGCTTTCTTCAGAATAAATACCATCGGATCATTGTGCAAGGTCTTGACGTCTCCTCGGCCGGCCTTACTCACTATTACCTCTGGAAAAGGCTTGGCCTTAACCCCTTCGGTATGCATTACACCCTTTCCAAAATTCCATGTATCCTTCTTAATTCCTCTCATGATCGGGCCGCTTGCAGCGAAATTGCCTGCTATGACGGCCACAAAACTAGAGTCCGTGCTGTTCCCATCTTTTTCCTTTTCATTTTGATTTTTCTTCTCAGACTTATTGTCTGTCTGTAGACACCCATTTGTGTCTCCCTAAAACCAAACCTAGTAATTAATACCTTTCACATCGAATCATAATCGAATGAAGTGAAAGTGTTGAAAATCTTGTGTTGCGGTTAGTTTTTAATAAAAATCTTTTCTTTCTGTTTTCGAAAACTTACTCTATTTTATGAAAATAGCCAATCCAATTTAGTTTGGTCCATAATAAGGGTCCAAAATAGTATAGTTGGATTAGGCTCAAAAAGAGATTTCCAACGATATATTATAAGCTCAATTCCGATGAATAATGAGGTAGTTATGGCCAAATTACTAAATTGGGTCCGGTTTAATCTCTATATGCGGCCCTATAATCTAGAGGAGGGCCTATTATGAATTATCATTCCTAATGCAATTAGAATTGATTATAGTCTTCTAGAATCTTCTAGATGGTTCTTTTGAATCCTAATGTTATTAGGATTGATAATTCAGTTTTATGTGTTTATTTGGAATAAAAGAAGTGTTTTAAGTGAAATTTCAATTTTATCCATCGTACGGACTTTTACAATTTGATTTTATTAAAAAAATAAGAAAACGTGTGGAAAAATCGCCTGCAGCGCCGAACGTCAGGTTGTCGCCTCGGGGCAGGCACTGTCGCGCGGCGACAGCGACGACGTGTTTTATTCCTTTTTGAACTCTGATTCTTTTTTATCTAATCCGGACTGTTTTCATTATAAATAGCGTCCTTAGACCTTCACCCCTTCTCACCAACTCTCATCAAGAAATTCTTGATACTCTTTTTTTTTTTCCTAAAGTAACCCTTTCACAAACAAAATTCCGCATTCACAAGATCTAGATACACCTAACCAAATTCGAAGTTGCCTTTGCTCCAGACGTGAAAGAAAGAGGTACGAGGCATCCAATTAAGTGCTTTAATTGTTATTTGATGTTTTGATATAGAAATCATGTTTAGATTGTTATTTTGATTCCTAGTATCATGTTAGGATGTTTTATTGCTTCCTAGTATCATGTTTAGGGTAATTTCTAATATAAAGAATGATTAAAAGAATGCTTCCTCTTTTCCTTCCTAATAGCATGTTAGTATCATGTTAGGGTTAAAGTTTTGATCTTTGATGCTTAGTGACATGCTAGGGTGGGTTATCAATCTTGTTAGTATCATGCCTAGGATCTTGCTGCTATTATGATTTAACATGATGATGATTATTTTTATGATTCATGATTTTTTTTAATTATGATTATTATGACTATTATTAGTGTTGTGATTATTATGTTGCTTGATATATTTATTGTTATTGCTTGATCACGCCTTTTATGCATGTTTCAAGGGAATTGGTACTTGTAATCACGCTTAACAAGATAATTAATAATCTTGTTTATGTTAATTTGATTATAATTTTAGTAATTGCAATTAATAATCTTATTTGTGCATTAATATTCAACCAACATAGATAAACAGGTTTAGGGTAAACTTAATGATTGCATGTTAGTCATAAAGCGCACATGAATACGAGAAGAATAAAGTAGAGGACTATTATTAGGGCAGATTCTTTCTCTTTTAGATTGGATTTGTACCTTCATCCCCAAACTTCCAGTCTTGGGCTGACCTATTAGAGTTGATGATCTCTTGGATCGTAAGGGGTGTAACCTTCACCCTGTGAATGGTTTACCTGTTCCTAAAACTAGTTGGTGACTCTTTTGCTTTAGCTTCCTTCCCTTTGGACGCCACCACGCTTAAGTGTATGATCACAGTGGGGTTCAAGTTTGGGGTAATGCATGAAATATTCCCTACAATTTTTGGCGACTCCACTAGGGAGGATTTCTATTTTAATTCCTAAAATTTATTTTGGTAATGATTTAGAATGAATGGATGAGACTTGAAAAGTTCTAAGTATTGCATGTGCGTAATTTTGATTAACGTTATTTTCATATGCGTAAAAAAGGTTATCATTGGAAAGACCATCCGTAATTAGTCAAAAACGTAGGATTTTTACACATAGGAAATTTAAGGAATATCTTTCTGTAGACACCCATTTGTGTCTCCCAAAACCAAACCCAGTGTTGAGTACCTTTCACGTCGAATCATAATCGAATGAAGTGAAAGTGTGGAAAGTTTAGTGTTGCGGATAGTTTTAATTTCTTTTCTCTTCTCTCTGTTTTTGAAAACTTATTTTAAGAAAAACAGTCAATCAAGTTTGGTTGGTCCAAGATATGGGTCCAATAGTAGTGTAGTTGAATGGGGCTTGACAAAAGCTTTCAAACGATATATTATAAGCCCAATTCCGATGAATATTGAGGAAGTTATGGCCAATTTACTAAACTGGGCCCGGTTTGAGCCTTATTTGCGGCCCAATGATATAGAGGAGGGCCTAATATAGATTTATCATTCCTAATGCAATTAGGAGGGTTTTAGTCTTCTAGATTCTTCTAGAAGGTTCTTTTCATTCCTAATTCAATTAGCATTGATAAATTGACTTTTGTTGACTTTTCAGAGTTTTAATAAAAATCAAAGAACATTTTTTGAGGAAGATACGATTTTATTTTCCTGTACAACAATTTTTATCTGATTTTAAGAAAACGCGTGAATTTCTAAATCAGCGCCAAACGCCAGCAGTAGCGCCTGGCGCTCCAGCGTTGGCACCAACATCGTTTTATGTGTGCCAGAACTCTGTTTTGATATTTTATCTTTTTGGCTGATTTTCTTTATAAATAACGTCGTAAAAACTCCGTTTTCATTCACAAATTCTTATCTATCAATCAACAATTCTCTCTCTTTCTCTCTCTCTTTTCTACACTAGCTTCACTCAAATATAAAAATTTCGCATTCATTAGATCTAGAAACTCCTAGCCATATTCGAAGTTGCCTTCGCCCTAGACGTGAAAGGTTTAATTTCTAAGGGTTTGGTCCTAAATCTCTCTTTCAATTATTTAATTTAATTGTTTAATTATTATTTTCCTTGAAGTTACTAACGTGTGTATTTTGTTATTAGAAAGAGGTACGAGGCTTCAAAGTAAGTACTTCAATGGTTTAATTGATATTATGATTGTTATTTTTATTCCGAGTATCATGTTAGGATGTTTTCCTTAATTTGATGTTTAGGGTGACAACAATAAATTCCTAGTATCATGTCTAGGGTAACTTTAATATTAAGTATGATTGTTATGATGCCTTTTATGTTCTTCCTAATATTTATGATTGTTAGTATCATGTTAGGGTTAAAGCTTTGATTTTTATTGCTTAGTGACATGCTAGGGTTTGTTATTAATCTTGTTAGTATCATGCCTATGGTCTTGCTGTTATTATATATGCTTAAACATGAATATGATTATGTTTTTAATTGTTATGATTTATGATGATTATTATTGTTAATATTTTTATTATTTATTATGTTGCTTGATATATATTTATTGTTATTGCTTGATCATACCTTTTTGCATGTTTAAAGGGAATTTGTACTTGTAATCACTCTTAATAAGATAATTACTAATCTTGTTTAGGGTTAATTTGATTATAATTTCAAGTGATCGCCAATAATAGATTTATTTGTGGATTAATATTCAACCAACATTGACTAAACAGGTTTGGGTACACTTATTAATTGCATGTTAGTCAGAAAGCGCACATGAATACGATCAAAATAAAGTAGAGGCCTATTATTAGGGCAGGTTCAATCTCTTTTAGGTTGGATTTGTACTTTCATCCCCGAACCCTATTTGGTTCAAGACCTTATGTAGTTGACGATCTCTTGGATCGTTAAGGGGTGTAACCTTCACCTTGTGAACGGTTTACAAGTTCCTAAAAAACCTATTGGCGACTCTTTTGCTCTATCTTCTTTCCCTTTGGACGCCACCGTACTTTAGTGTATGATCACAGTGGGGTTCAAGCTAGGGGTAATGCTTGAAATATTCCCTACACTTTCACAACTTGATTCGAAATAATACTGCAAAAATTGGAAAATTATAAGAACACAAACAACTGCTGAGGAATGTAGGAACTGGCGTCTAGGAAACAGATCCTGTCGCCAAAGATATGGCTCTGCCGCCTGGCGAAAGGGCTCATATCCTGGCGACAGACTCTGTTGGCTGGCGGTGTGTTCTTCCAATACCGAGCAAAAAATCTGCCTTCTTATTTTGACCAATTCTAGCAATTTTTTTTTGCCCGATTCTACTTCCTGATTGAGTTTTTTTCACTTTTCTAAAACCCATATATGTTCTACATATGGATATAACCCTCTGGGAATTTATGCTCCATCTACCTGATTGAACGCTCTTAGCAATAAAGGGTACATCCGAGAATGTTGAATTCACCAAACCATGGAAGCGAGTTTATCTAGCGAGATCCATCCACACATAGGCTTCCGCGGGGTGCATCCGGGACTCATAACCGTGGACCATCTTTGACTAACCCATATCTCGAACTTTAGAGAACTTGAGCCAAGGTTAGGTTGTAAACTCATTGCATCATATTATGTCTACTTGACTACTTGTGCATTATTTGTTGTGCATACTCTATGTGTTTTTCCTAATCGTTTGTTTGACTTGTGTATAAATCTTAATAAACTAACCAATGACTAAAAGGACTTTGCCTAATTAATTAATTAATTAATTAATGTGAGTAATTAAAGTTTAATAAATTAATCAAAACTGACTTAGTACGACTTAGGCCTTTCCCGTAGAGTAAAAAGACAGAAAGAAGTATCAGATTAACGTTACTGTAGCAACAAAAATCTTGGATGCAGCACCAAACGCTACTGTGCAACAACTCTGTCTTCTAGCGCCGCACTACAGTGTGCGACAACAGTCCTGTTGCTTTGGCGACAATTCAGATTTTTGCTCGAGTCATCGCGACGAGTCTAATTAAACAGTTTGGTTATTTTGTTAAAGGCAGTAACCTTATTTAGTCCTTAATTGAGTCTAAGCACTTAGTCCCATGGTCTTACACAAGAGTCAAAGCATGTCACTTGCACTCAAATATAAAGCACACACTAATATGTATGTACACTTTTACCATGTCTAGAGAGTCTTGTATGCGCGTGTTTTCCGTCATTTTTTTAGGGGAGTAAGTCGAATATTAATCCTCCAATTAAACCACACTTGTTTGAACCCATATACTTGATTCCCAAAAATATGCACCCTATTTATGTTTTTTTTTTTCTTTATAAACCCATAAAGTCAAAGTGAAATTGGGTCAAGTCATTGAAACAAACAAAATGGTTTAATTTACAGCGCGTGGTCAAGAAAGGAAGGGCGTTTAATCAGAGACAACCTTTTCATTCAAGTACAACTTTTTGATAAACTAGTCAGTCGGAAAAGAAAACCTAAGAAGATAATGGCAAGTCAAGAAGAAGTCAATGAGCTCAAGAAGCAAACGGCTAGTGTTACTGAAGTGCTAAGGACCTTAACCATCCAAATCAATGACCCTGTGAAGCAACAACAAATGGAGCTCATGCAAGAGAGCTTGAGAAAGATATCTAATGACTAAAGGTTCCACAGCATTAGCGCAAAAGGGGTCTCGGTGGACAAGGAGCTTCTTCCGCAGAAGTTCAATGCCAACGACATCCCATTGTTCAAAGCAACTGATAACCCTTATTTTCATTTAAGAGCCTTTGAGACTATAATGAATATTAAGGGGAGTGATAGGAAAGTCTTTCAATCCTTATTTTCTTTATCTCTTGAAACCGTTTGCCAACAATGGTTCTTTTCCCTTGACAAAGAGAAAACCTCTACTGAGGAGTAAATTGTAAACTGTAGACATCTACTTTTGGCCTCTCGTCCCGCCAGAAAGTGCAATGACGATAAATAAAACCATCTTTGTGTTGGATCGAAGTGGAGAATGCTTATGGATAAGTTGTTTAGCCACAAAACACAAAAACTAGCCCAAACTAAATAAACAAAGCTAAACGAGGTCTTATTAATTAAATCCGATCAATATTAGGCTAAAGCCCGTGCTTAAAACCCAATAATGACGGATTTAGGAGCGCCTAGGTTAAATTTTAATGCTGCCGTAGGAAAATCCGGGAGTATCTCAATCAGTCGCGCTGGGCAATCACGCGCTACTAATTAAGTTGCACGCGACACTCAGCGCAACCCCCATAGATACGCCCGCAGAAGATTTAGAATTTTATAAAAATATAGAATCAAATCTTTCCATAATGTCGCGCGCAAGAAAATAAGTAGTGCTGCCTATAGCAACGCGACTCAATCACTAGTGCTGGGATGTCGCGTGCATCTCATCCAGTTGCGCGCGGCACCTGGTGCGGCAGAATTTTCAAAACCCTATACCTACTTATTCCTTATAAATAGAGGCTTAATTCGAGGCTTAAACACACAGAAAATAACCTAAAACATTGACGAAATACTTGTGAACTTGTGCTACCTAAATCCTCTTGTCTTAAACACTCACCCCTTGATCTTTTGTTACTACGGTGGAGTTCCCCAACAAGAAGGTGTCCATAATTGTTTGAAACGGAGAACAAACAAAGAGAAGTGGTAAATTCCCGAGCACTTAGATAAATCACATTTATTTTCTTGTTTAAAGGAACTTTAATTAATTAATTAGTGTTGTTTGATCATACTTAAAGGACTAATTAATTATTTTCACATAGTATCTTGCGCTAAATAAAGAATTGAATTGGACAATTAATTATTGGTTGATCACTTAAGCGAAGGCGAAAATTGTTTATTCTCTTGTTCTTTTCACGAATTTGATTAAATAAAGAATAACGACGTTGCAATGTAATTCCTATGTGAATTAACGTGTGTAAATAAAATCAACTAATATAATTTTAGGTATCGCGTTGTATATATTGTTTGGTAATGAAATTGCAAAAGGAAGTGCTAGTAGAGACCGTACTAGGGCTACAATAGTGATTCCACTCTAAAAGGAACGTTATTTTAGTACCCTCGCTCCTGAACTCATTTCTGGTTTATGTAGTCCAATTTGGGCATGGGTAAACTTACAATTCGTGCTAAATATTCCATGAACTCCACATGGAACAAAGGCATGAACGAGGTTTATGAGTTTTCCTAAAACTCATTGGTGACTCCTACTTGTTTCTTACAAAAAAGCATGATGAGAGTATCATTTCTAATTCAAGGTCTCCCAAACAGTCAGGAATTCAAATCCTAATACACCCTAACAACTGTAAAGTCCTAGGCTTTTAAGCGGCCATGGGAATCTATGGAAGGACCCCCATACGATGGGGATCACCCTCCTTACAGTTGTGACTTCGCTGGGGACTTAGAGATTACAAGATTAATTCGTAGTTATGGTTCAAGATTTCCAACACTAGGTTGCCTATGGGTTGTACCGAGAATTAACTTGGATAATCTCTAGTTATAGAGCAAGACTCAAAGGCATAATATCTTCCTTTTGCGCAAAAGTAAAAACCAAACAAGCAACACTGCATGGAAATATGTGAATCTTGGCTTATGATTTGCTTTATGTGCTTATGTGACTATGTGCAACGTGTTAGGATAGTTTTTCTCCTTTTTTCCTTTTTTTTCGGTCTAGGTTCCCAATTATGAAGTAGTCTCTTCGTAATTTTGTGTCATATTCGAAGGGTAACCAAAAAAAAAAAAAACGATGAAAAAAAAAGAAGCGCTCGAATTTAAAAAAAAAATAATAATTTACGAGTAGGTGACGCGCACAACTTTATAAGTTGCGTGACCCCAACCAGCACAACATATTTTGTTGCATGCGACATCCGCACGCAACTCAATCTCTTGCACGCGCCCACTGTACGAGTCTATTTGATTTGTCAAAAAAACAAGCCAACTCGTTCAAACAATATCTTTATCGGAGAATTGTTTTAGGGTGATGTTATTCGTTCGAATATATTTTACGTTATTTTGTTTTTTTTTCTTTTAAACAAGCTTATTGATTCACTTATCCTCTTGTACTTCTTTTAGGGCCGGTTCTCAAGCTTGGGAACGAAGACTCCCGGGCGCTCGTATTCTACGTTTATAATAAAGTAAGCCACCTCTTTCAAACAACTTTTCCTCGACAACTAGTCCTAGTCCAACAACAATGTCAACCATCGAACAACTCAAAGAAGAGATTGCTCGATTAAGAGAAGAAAAGGCTCAAGAGGCAGAGGAAAGAAGAAATAAGAAACTTGAAAAAGCCGAAACAAAAAATGCCGAGGCTCTAGCCTTACAACAAAAGTTGAAACAAATATCCGTCAAAGAAAAGTTGTTAGAGAAGCTTGTTCTTCGTTCCACCATGGGGAACAAGTACTTCGACGCTGAAAAGTTTGCTCCTCCCTCAGGACTAGCTTTACCAGATAAGTTCGTAGTTACAGACTTGCGAATATTTAAGGTGAAAATAATCCACAAAACCACTTAATGTGTTTTACTGGAACCATGACATTAAAGGGAGTTGATCCTAAACATTATGCTTTAACTTTCCCTTTATCTTTAGACCCAACCGCGAGAGAATGGTACTATGGGTTGGATCCAAAATTTAAAACAACATGGGAAGATTTAGTTTCGTCTTTCATTACCCAATATGAGAGTAACGTAGAGTTCAAATCGACTCTACGTGAGCTTGAAATGCTTAAGCAAGGCGACGATGAAGGTTTCCTTGCTTTCTATGGTAGATAGCGAGAAAAGGAGGCCCACCTTGCCTAAAGGCCACTTTAACTCGAGTTGGTACAAAAATTCATTCACAACTGTCATGAAAAGTACAATAAACATCTACGCTACCTTGGTCTAGACACTTTTCAAAAGGTCTATTCTATGGCTACTAGGATTGAAGATAATCTTGCTAAAGAAAAAGCAAATAAACCCCATTATCATCATTAACCTAAGAATAACTACAAAAAGGGGAATGATAATACATCATCCTCTATTGATGTATTTGCGACCACCACGCAATATAATAATACGAATCAATACAATAATAATGATCCTAGAAGGAGGTGGACAAAAGAAAGAAAATTTAACCATTTCATGTAAGCTATAAAGAGGTACTAGAAAAACTAAGCGACAAAGGCTTACTTGCGCCAATAGGGCCAACACCACCCACTCCACCAGAAACAAGGTTTCCTTAATGGGATGGTAATGCTTATTGTGCTTATCATAGGGGCGTTGGGCACGATACTGAACGATGCTACTTCCTAAGCACAAAATACAAGATTTAGTAGACGATGGGAGAATTCTTACGCCTAAACCTAAAAATAATGCATCCCCATTAGGTATGTTTCATATCGATGAGGATTATATGGGACGTGGCATGCTCAATCCATTGGATTATATCACACCTATACAAAAACCTCTAGCCACAATACTCATAGGGGTAACTAACAATTTATGTGGATTATTGGGCGACGACTTTCAAGACTTATATGTCTCTAAGTATATCGTTGTCCCACCTCCATCTTGTTTACAAAATGAGACAAATGGAGCACTTGATTGGGGTCATTTATTCGGGAAGTCACATGACCTATCAAATCTCTCATTGGATGAACATTGGCATCAAGCACAACTCATGGACCATCTTGAAATGGAAGCACACCCAAAGCCTCTAGAAGAAAGTTGGTTTGTGAGTGCTACAACTAATCCAAATGAGGTAGATCATCTAACTCATTCTGGGCGAGTTTATCAAGCACCACCACCACCAAATGGATCTTCGACCACACAAAATAAAACTCAAGGTCACATGCAAAACACAATACCACCTCCACTGGAAGTAGAGGATCCATTGGTTAAACAACTTCGCCAATCCAAGGAGAATGTTAGCATTTGGGAACTCTTAAGTACTTCTAAAGAATATAGGAATTGTCTTATGAATGCTCTAACGGCCTTGTCTGTAAACACAGAAACGACCCCTCAGGATCTTGTTAGCTTGCTTACTAGTAAAAAATCTGACAAATTAATAATTTTTACTAATGATGATTTGCCTTCAAAAGACACTACCCACAATAATGCAATATACTTAACTGTGGGGTGTAAGGGATACAACATCCCTCTTACTTTGGTAGATAATGGGTCAGATGTAAATGTATGCACATTGTGAACTGTGAAATATTTAAGCCTTAATCTAGAAAAGTAACTTTCAATCAACAACACAAAGTATTAGGGCCTACGATAACTCGAGAAGATCAGTGTGTGGAACTGTTAAGATACCAATTGCCACAGGCCCAATCCAAAAGATGGTTGAATTCCATGTTATGGACATTAAACCTACATTCAACCTTCTACTTGGACGTCCTTGAATACATGAGCTTGGTGCAATACCATCATCACTTCATCAAATGATTAGGTTGAACTATCTAGGGCATCCGATGACTATACATGCTTCTCCACTCAAAATAGCCATAAATGACCAATCACTTTTGGAAATAAATCATGATAATGATGAAGAGGACATGTGGGGATTTTCCGCAGAGCCAATCTACACAATCGAAATGGAAGAAGGCCTTGAAGAATCATTCAAGCTTGATCCATATTCTACCAAGATAGTAAAAAAATCTTATTCAAGAGTAGTTACTTTCCTAGGATGCCTTTGGGAATCGGAATGAAGAAATCCCTCTTACTTCATATCCCAAAGAAAAGCTTCTCCTTTGGATTGGGATATAAACCAACCAAAGAAGAATTAGAGTCTAACGATGCAAAGAACAAAACATGTAGAGACAACCATAAGAAAGGGATAGTCACTTTACTCCCATCCTACCAACGAACCCTTAATGGACAATTCATTAGGGAGGGAGAAGATTACCCATGCTACGACTTTCCAAAACCATTAGTTCTGGAAGGAATCAAGAAGCATGGATTCAAAATGTTCCATGATTGCTACTTCTTGAATGATGATCTTAAAATCGTTGAATCAAAACACCCAATTTCAGGGTGCAATGATGGGAAAACATTTAACTTACTATTTGGACTAGAGCAAAATCATGTCGCTACAATGACTAATCAGAATTCCCTTCAAGATGAAGCTTTTGACCCAACCTCGTTGATTACCCCTTTAAATGAAACCTTTGAGCATGGATGGTGTTTTGGGTGTTTTTGTCCCTCGCTAGAGTTACAACACGAAGACTGATCTGGGAAGAGTTGAACCTGCAAAACCAACGGAGACACCTGTTGGGTGGTTCTCCGCCTCCGACGCACAAGTTAGTAACTTGAAACGGGATAAAGAGAATGGAAATTTAGGTGGGTATCTGCTCGGATTCCAAGCTCAGGTGTTTCTCTGATGTAAGAGAATGCAGTTGTAATAAATGGTAAAAACGTGTCCTCAAAATGAGGGACATCTCCCTATTTATAGGGTCATTGGGAATTGCCCCTGATTAGGTCACTGTACCCTAATCATTGGTGGGCTGCGCCGTATTCCGGCTTTCTCGGGATTTGGGCCTGAAGGCCGCCTTTTCCCTTTTATCTCTGGAATGACACGCGTCAAACAGGGATTGGTCCATTTTGGACCAATCTGAGGCTGACACGTGTCACCCTCTGATTGGGCCACGTGGCAGGGTAAAAATACCCTAAACATTTGCCCCTCACAGATGTGACGTGGCATTTGTGACACATGCCACTCTCCGGTTGGCGGTAATTTTACAGTTACAGAGTAACCGTTCACCTTCCAGGTAAATTACGGAAATGCCCCCGTATTTACCCCATATATATAGCCGTTTTACCCTCATAATTTTGTACGTTTTATAAAAATTTTCTAGAGAGAAAAACTTTGAGAGAGCAGAAGTCATCCGTTTAAGTCAGGCGCAAGCAAGAAACTTTTGTTCTTCCGCAACCCAGCCGGACCCGCCCTCCTTCAGATACCACATACAAAGGTACCGTCTCTGTCTCTCTCAGCTCTTTTCTTTTTTCACCGCCTGTACATATTTCTTGCAATAAATGGATGCATCACCAACACACACGACACAGCCTAGGTTAAAGTCCAGTCGGTCACCGGGGACGGCTGAGTCTAGAACTGGGAGTGCCGGCTCGGGGTGTTGGGACCACCCTTTGCCATGGATTCCGACTAGTTATGTGTCTGTGCAGGACACCATGGCTCGGACAATGCAGACGACCTATGATCCAAATTACAGAGGCGAAGGCTCAGGCGGCCAAACGCCTGAGGGAGACACGTCTGATCAGAGAGATCAGACGACTCTGGAGAGATCCCCTCCGCGCGCCCCTTCAACCCCCGCTGACTCTTTCCTAGAGGAGTGTGACCAAGGCGGCGACGATGCCGCCTCTGCCCCCATGGACCAAAGCGAGGGGGAGACAGAGAGTGACAGCTCCGCCTCTACCTCCGAGAGCAGCGATGACTTGCCCCCTCTTCCGGATAGCGAGGAGGAAGAAAGGAAAAAGTGGAGTGAGAAGGACGATCCCTTCAGCATCCACGTCTCCTCCAAGTACCGGATCCAAATGGAGGAGAACTTAGAGAATTTTAGGAAAATGAACCCGCTAGGAGACGGGTATAAGATCCGGGTGCCACCTGAGCTGGGCACTATCGCCTGGGGTGACGATCAACAGAACGCCAACTACTATTTTGGCTGTTATGAGGCGGCGTTCAAAGCCGGCCTTCTCTTCCCCCTTCACCAGGCGGTGAAAGCAATTTTTAGAGGCTACGGCCTTGGGATCTGGCAACTTACCCCCAACTCCTGGACCAACATTCTGGGGTATGTTGCCGCCTGCGAGTTCCAGGGGCTTAACCCCGGCTGGGAGGCTTTTGCAAGCATGCACTACCTCAGCAGGAGTCTAGGCGGCTGGAGGGCGTGGTACACTCTAACCACGCATCCGCAATATATGATGACCTTGGACAAGGTCTCCAAGTTCGATGGCTGGAAACACAGGTTCTACCTGATGTCAGCCCCAACCAGACGGGAGAATTATGAATTCCGTCTGTACAATAAGAAGCCTGACTTGTTAGGCAGGAAGTGCGCTCTTCCCCGGATCCCAGAGGAGGACTTTGACAAGATTATTGAGGCAGACTTTTTTGGCCTTACAGACGCAACCTTGTCAACCGGGGAAACAATAAAAGTCCCCAAGAACTGGATCCCCAAGAGCGCCTAGTTCAGGGACGAGTGCTTCCTAGGCGCCTGCGGGCTAGGGCACATGTTTTCCAAACGTATGCGCCTGAGCTTATATCCGCCTGAGTTTATATCCGTCTGAGTTTATATCCGTCTGTAGTATTTTTCTATCGAAATTGTTTTATGATATTGACCAACTTCCTTCTTTTTGCAGAGGAAGCATTAAACATGTTGTAGACGGAGAAAACCCCAAAGCGATCCTCTGCTGTCATCCGCAAGGCGCTTGCGGAGAAGGCAGCGGCTGAGGTCAAAGCGATCCATTTATGATATTGAGCGCCTGACCCTTTCTTAAGCTCATTTTATAAACTGTCTTGCCCGGATACTAACCTTAACTTATTTATTTTCACAGGGGGGAGAAGTTGGGAAATCGTTTGAGAAGAGTCTCAAACGGGCTAGGGAGGAGGCCCCAGCCGTTCTCAATAAGCTAAAAAAGTCCGCCTCTGCATCAACTCTTGGCGCCTCAGCCGGGACAAAGACGATACGAATAGCGGGGCGGCCCGAGAAAGTAGGTGGCAGCCTGTGCCTTGACCTTGCCAACCCCTCAGGAGCCGTGGGGTTCACCACGCCTGCAAGCGTTCCCCACTTGGCCGGCTCTGAATGTAAGAACCCTTTTGAATCCCCGCCTGAGCTGGGGTGGCCTTTACGGGTGAAATCCCACTCCCAACAGACGCCATCCTCAGACAGCCGAATACAAATAGGTGCCGCCTTAGTTTCGCACTCATCACCTATTGATTGTGGTGCAGATCAAATACAATCTCCCCGCTGGCCAGACGTCTAGAAGCACGCCAAAGCCATGCTGGACGCCGTCCGGAAGAAGGATAAGGACAATATCCCTGGGATAGAGACGTTCAACCTTGAACGCATTCTATCCCTTCTGGCTGAGGTAAGAAACCTGTCAATTCCATATTATTTTTTCCAAGTAATTTCTCCGCCCGTGATTCTTATACCGCCTGCTTTTTTGCAGGCCATGCTGCGGGTGGACGGGCTCAAACGTCCTTATTCCCGCAAACGGGAAGAGGTAAAAAGGGTCAAGAAGTCTGCCATAGACGCTGATAATATTGCTTTACACTCAACTATCGTAAATGAACTTGAAACTAAAGCAATAATTATGACACAGACGTCTAAAATCCAACAACTGGAGCTAGATCTGAAGGCGGCCGACAAGCGGGCAGCGGATGCTGAGACGGCCAAGAAGGGGGCGGAGGAGGCCCAGAAGAAGGCAGACGAGAGTGCCAAGCAGGCTGATGAGGCGCTCAAGAAGGCCCAGGCGGACCTTGGCAAACTAAAATCCAAGGTTGAGAGGCTGGAGAAGGATGCTGCTCAAGCTCAGAAAAACTTTGCAGCAACCCTGGAGGCGGAGCAAAACCGCCTCGTTGCTGAAAGCGATGCTGACAACGACGCCCGTATGAAGATTGCTTGGGCTGCCTTGTACCCAGAAGCTGATTATAGCATCTGGGCAATGGCACACAGCTATGCTGAGTACGTGGTGTACTTGAGAGAGCAAGGCGAGCCAGAGCCTGCCTCCTTTGAAGCCTGGCTCAGCAACAATGAGTCGTCCATGCCTGAGCTTCCTGGTCCTGATGAAGCGCAGGAAATTCCCTCACACGATGAGGAGAAGGGAGAGGACCAGGAGGCTCCGTCTGCAGGCCAGAAGTGACTCTTCAGCGGCAGTATGCCAATCTTTGCTTTCTTTTAATTCTTTTTTATTCAGCGGCTATATGCCAAAACTTGATTTTTCCGGCCTGCGTGCCGAGTATCCTTGTATTTACCGGCTGTGGAGCCGTGTTAATTAACAATTTCTCTCTCCCGGACGAGGTCCTGTTAACATTTGATCCATTATAACCGTTTGGTTGGATGGACTTTTATGAATTGCACCGACTAAGTCGGTTTTGATTATTTTGCATTTGAATTTTTAATTTTTTCCTATCTTATTAAAAGCATGCGGCGATTCTTTGCCCAACTAGTCAATAGTCTGGCTGTCCTTGCCCCTGGACGGCTGTGTGATTGGTTTCAGTTGGAGCTGGTTGATTGACTTGTGAACGTCTGATGCTGCAAAGAGCATGATATGTTTGTAAGTCAATCAATCACAGTAGTGATTGCCCCAAACCAAGTGCACAGCCGTACATCCACAGGCATTTCGGTTACTACCCAGACGGGGTACGCCCGTCCTGGTAAAAATTTCATAACCATTGCACTCGTGCCCCAATTGGGGTGAGGTGCAATTTTGGAATGGATAACCTAAGTGAGAACTTCAGCTGGTGACCGTCTGATGCCTATGGGCATCCGTTATTTAGGGACTTGCTCGTTCTTCGTAGGTTATTTCGGTCAGGCGGCTATGAGTTGACTAATTTGGTCGTTCAATTTTTGCCGTCTGTATGGATATGTAGAACCGACAGGTAGTCTGTTCTCTGCGACGATTGCACCCGGAGGGGTGTCGCCGGACGCCTTTGTCCATGCTGGGACATGCGATTTTATAAAAAGAGCAACCATCCGGCCATTTTAGCCTCTGGTCTTGTTTGAGACCGGTTGTGTAGCCACTAAACGTTTTTGTGCTTAGTTTCTTAATTAGTGTTGAATTTACACCAAGTATCGAACTTAACTTTTTAATCAAACGAGTCTGTCTGGGTATTACCCAGACGATTATGCTAAGTATCAAACTTAGTTGAGAAAAATGGAGAATCCGTCTGTGTAATACACAGGCAGACCATGCTAAGTATCAAACTTAGTTAGAAAAATGGAGAATCCGTCTGTGTATTACACAGGCGGACCATGCTAAGTATCAAACTTAGTTAGAAAAATGGTTAAGCAGTTGAATAAACAAAGTATCCAACTTAATTAAGTAAACAAGGGATCCGAGCATTACCCAGGCGGATAAACAAAATAAAAATGTACCCTTTACCAAGTATCGAACTTAGTTAGGTAGATGGGGAATCCGCCTGGATGTTACCCGGATGAATAATCAAACGATAACTCAAATTTTGCAAATAAATACTTAATCTTCAATAATTGACTCATTGTTTACAAAAAACTACAAACTCAGAAGTAGTACTTTTTTAGATTGTCTACATTCCAAGTTCTAGGCAGGCGCCTGCCGTCCGGAGTTTCCAGGCGGTAGGTGCCATCCCTTACTTCTTCATAGATCCGGTAGGGGCCTTCCCAATTTGGAGTTAGCTTTCCCAGCTCATTGGCCCTACCGGTTGTCTCCATTTTTCGTAGCACTAAGTCGTCAACTTTCAAAGGACGCTTGTGTACTTTTTTGTTGTAGGCTCTCGTCATTCTCAGACGGTAAATCTTATGACGCAAGGCGACATTGCCCCGGCGTTCTGGGAGTGAATCCAATGCCAGCCGCATTGCTTCCCAGTTTGCCTCTTCATCATACAGCATGACTTTGAGAGTCGGCTCGTAATGTTCGATGGGCAAGACGGCTTCAGCGCCGTAAACCATGAGAAATGGGGTTTCACCGGTTGCCCCTTTCGCTGTTGTCCGGATGGCCCACAGGACATGGATTAACTCTTCTGCCCATAAGCCACCGGCTTTTTCTATTTTCTTTTTAATGCCGTCTGAGATGAGTTTGTTGAAAGCTTCAACTTGGCCGTTTGCTAGGGGCCGGCCAACAGATGCGAAATCGCTTGAGATCCCCTGATCTCCCAACCAAGTTTTTAGCTGAGGCGTCTCAAACTGAGGACCATTATCAAAAACCATAGACATGGGTACCCCGTACCGGGTGATAATGTTCTTCCAGATGAAGGAAATTACGTCTGAGGTCTTGATGTTTTTAACCGCCTCGGCCTCAACCCACTTGGTGAAGTAATCCACAGCCACTAAGATATATCGCTTTCCGCCTGGAGCAGGCGTGTAATGACCTAGAATGTCCATGCCTCATTTTGCAAACGGGATTGGGCTGTGGATGGCCGTCAGATCAGTAGCTGGACGATGAATAAGCTTTCCAAACTTTTGGCACTTGTCACATTTTTTCACCAATTCCTTGGCGTCTGCCTCCAGAGTGGGCCAAAAGTAATGTCGTCTGGCTCTGACAGCTAGGGACCTGCCGCCTATGTGGGAGGCGCAGAACCCTGAGTGCAAGTCTTCGAGAACTTCTTTCCCTTTTTCTGGGGTGACACACTTCAACAGAGGCATAAGAAACCCCGCCTTGAAGAGTTCTCCATTTCTCAACTCTAAGCTTGCAGCTCGCTTCTTCAGGACGGCTGCCTCCTGTGGCGAATCAGGAAGTGTGCCGTCTGAGAGATAAGTCCGGATGCCATCCATCCAGGTAGAGCTTCGGTCCAAAACTCCAATGGGATCTTCATTGATGCTTCTCTTTTCCAGAACTTCCCAAAAGACAGACCGAGGCGTATCATGGCAGGCGGAAGATGCCAGTTTTGACAACGCATCCGCCTGGTTATTTTCAGACCTAGGCACTTGGTTCAGCAGGAATTCCTCAAGTGCCCCAGCCTCCTGTTTGACTGCCTGAAGATATTTGATCATAGCCGGATGGGTAGCTTCATAACTTCCCTCATACTGGCTAACAACCAATTGAGAATCAGAATAGGCGTCAATTTTTATGGCCCCTACCGCCTTACACATGCGAATTCCGGCTAGCAGGGCTTCATATTCCGCCTCATTGTTAGAGGCCTGAAACTTGAAGGGTAGTGCATACTCAAATCTGTCTCCTTCAGGAGATTCATAAATTACACCTGCACCACAGCCGTTCTATGTAGAGCTCCCGTCTACGTACACTTTCCAAACCTGCTCAAGATTATCCGGAGCCATCGGACGAGTCATTTCCACAATGAAGTCGGCAAACGCCTGAGTTTTCACTGCCTTTCTTAGTTCGTAAGTGATTTCAAGGCTCTGCATTTCAATAGCCCATTTCAACATTCTCCCGGATGAGTCCAAGGTAGACATTGGCCGCTTAAGTGGCTAGTCCGTGTAAATCACCACCGGATGTGCCAAATAGTAAGGCTTCAATTTTTTGAATGCCATGTACAAAGCAAGACCAAATTTTTCAACCATGGGGTACCGGAGCTCAGCATTTTTAAGAACATGGCTAATGAAGTAAATCGGGAGCTGCACGCCGTCTCGCTCAGCAAGGAGAACGGCACTAAGGGCATGGTCTGAGACGGCTAAGTACATGTACAACGTCTCCCTAGGCAAAGGACTGACCAACCTAGGCAGAGAATGTAAATGCTCTTTCAACCTTTGGAACGCCGCCTCAGCGTCATTCCCCCATTCAAATCTGGTCTTCTTCCTGATTGCTTGGAAGAAGTAAAGGCATTTGTCACCTGAACGACTGAGGAACCTTCCCAGGGCGGCCAGACAACCGGTGAGTCTCTGAACTTCCCTGACAGAGCGGGGTGACTTCCTGTCAATCACCACCTGTATCTTTTCGGGGTTAGCCTCTATCCCCCTTTGATCAATCAGGAACCCGAGAAACTTCCCAGACTCAACACCAAAGACGCATTTCTTAGGATTTAACATAACCTTATGCCGCCTGAGGGTGGTGAATGTTTCTCGGGGATCAGCAAGGTGATTCGTCTGTAGCTTGGATTTGACTATCATGTCATCAATGTACGCCTCCACATTCCTCCCAATCTGATTAATAAAGACCGTATTAATCATCCGTTGGAAAGTGGCAGGCGCATTTTTCAAGCCAAACGACATTACAGTATAACAGAATAGCCCCTGATCAGTGACGAAGGCCGTCTTCTCTTGGTCTTTCTTCCACAGGGATATCTGATGGACGCCGGAGTAGGCATCCATAAAGCTCATCAAGGCGTGACCGGCTGTAGAATCGACCAGACTGTCGATCTTTGGAAGCGGATAACTGTCCTTTGGACACGCCTTGTTAAGGTCTGTGTAATCAACACACATGCGCCAGGTCCCATTCGGTTTCTTCACAAGGACTACATTGGCCACCCAGTCGGGGAAATTACAAGGCCGAATGAACCCAGCATCCAACAGCTTTTTGACTTCGGCAGCTGCCGCCTGACTTCTTTCCTCGCCATGGTTTCTTTTCTTTTGCCGGATGGGCTTCTTTTTGGGGTCCACGGCGAGTTTGTGGACATCAAGATCCGGGCTGACGCCTGGCATCTCTTCCACTTCAACGGCAAAGATGTCTTTGAATTCCTTCAGCAGGAGGTGCAGGGTTGCACCCAAAGTAGCATGAGCAACCGTCCTAACCTTAACAGTACGTTCTGGACGGTTGTCATCCAGAACGAGATCAATGCTTTCGCCAGCCGGTTGGGGACAGAGCTCATCTGTCCGTTCACCGGCCAGTGATTGCTATTTTTTCTCTTTTTTCACCTCCACCAGCAGAGGAGCCTTTCTTTTCTTTCCGGCTGCTGATGGGGCAGGAGCTGGGTCAGCATCCTTGACGTTGTCAAGGTATATTGGTTCCTGACCGCCTGGGGCTACGGTATCTCGGACGGCTGAGAGATAACATTCTCGGGCCGTCTTCTGATCCCCATTCAAGGAACCAACAGAGCCGTCATCCCTCTCATACTTGATGAGCATCAGGGAAGGAATGATTACTGCCTTGGCTACGTTGAGGGTTGGCCTGCCAAGAATGATGTTGTAGGCGGTCAACTCCTCAACAACCAAGAATCTGACGACAATATGTCGACCCTGGCCTTTCTCTCCCAGCCGGATGGGTAAATCAATTCTCCCGGCTGGGTAGACCATCCCACCCCCAAAAACAGCCAAGGGGTGGGTGACTGGATGCATGCTGCTGACATTGTATTTCAGCTTTTGCAGGCACCGGAGGCTGATGATATCTGATGAGCTGTCGGTGTCAATAAGGATCCGTCCAACCAGTTGGTTGGCGACCTTACATTCAATGACCACCGGGTCATCATGCGGGCGGCGGACGCTGCCCCTATCCTTCTTAGTGATCAAGACGTCTGGGAAGGAGGAGCTGGCTTCCGCCTGCTCATCATTATCTTTGTCCATCTTTCGAAGATGGCTCTTGGTGCCCCGGATGGTAGGGCCACCACATGAAAACCCGCCTGCTATTGTGTAGACCGGCTCCTTATCGGTATCCGAGCTACTAGCAGGCTGTGGCTGGGGGGTAGTCTTGGAGGACCGACCCTTGTTTTTCTTTTTTGCCCCGGCTGGGGACTTAGAAATGTAGGACTTTAACATCCCTTTGTCAGCCAGACGGTCCAACGCACGCTGAAGACTGAAGCAGTCGTTGGTGTCATGGCCGACCTCCTCATGGAACTGACAGAATTTATTCTTGTTCCGTGACTGGACAGAACTCTTCATAGAATTCGGCTTCTCAATGGACAACCGGTCCTTTACCTCCATGAAGATGGAGTTGCAGTCTTTATTAAACTCGTACTTGGGGACGTACGGTTTAAATTCTTTCTTTTTCTTCTGAGACGGCTGGTCAGAGTTAGTAACCGCCCAGACTTCTTTTCTTTTCTTGCTCTCTTCTTTGTTTTTAGCCGGTTGAGCTGACCGACTGTCGTTCTGTTTGTCAGACTTCTTGGAGTCTGACTGGCTACCAGGCGAGCAGAGGTCGGTAGCTTGAATGTAGCTTTCCGCCTCTCTCAGGGCCGCCTGTAGGGTGAAAGCCCCTTTTCTGACTAGGTCGAACTTAAAGGTCGACCCGTCTCTCAGACCTTTAAAAAAGTCTATAAAAGCTACCTCATCAGACAGTCCCTGAATCTGAATTCTGATCAGGTTGAACCGCCTGACATATGAGCGCAGCCCTTCTCTCTCTCCCTGCTTAACAGTGCTCAAATCAAGGCTTGTCTTTTTAGCAGGGATGTTCATTGAGAAGTTGGAAGCAAACAAGAAGGCAAGCTTCCTGAAGCTGTCTATAGACCCGGCTGGCAGGTTGCCAAACCATTGTTGGGCGATGCCCTTCAATGTAGCCGGAAAGCACCGACACCAAGTGACATCATCCAACCCCTGCAGATACATGAGGTTGGTGTAAGCCATGAGGTGGTCTTCTGGATTGGTGGTACCATCATAGGTACCAACCAATACATTCTTAACCTTGGCCGACTGAGCCGCCTCGGTTATCTCTCGAGTGAACGCAGAAGGCTGTTCACCCAGGCGCAGCAGTCGAAGCTGCCAGTCCAATGGCTGGACATTTGGATATGCCGCCTGACCTCCAAAGAAGGCTGGCTGCATGAAGTGAGGAGAATACTGTCCGTAAGCCTGAGTAGGCACATACGGTACATTTGCAATCATATGAGGGCCAGAATGGATGGTATTACCGCCTGTTTGACTCTCATGCAAGGAGGGTGTACTCCCTGCAGAAATATTGTTGAAGATGTCCGGAAAGTTCGACGTTGAAGCCGACTCAGACAGCGATTGATTTCTCTTCCGGTTAATGATTTCCCGGGCATCGAGAGTTGATTTTTTACTTCTCACCGGCTGATGAGGCCGGCGAGAGTTATTAGTGTTTCCCCCAGGAAGGAGAATTTTTGACCAATCAATGGTCCCGGCTGCCTTCTCCTTTGGATGGGGAGTAGGATGTCGGTTTCTGACTGACTTCCCCTTCTCTAGAGGAGTCTTCTTCACCGACTGACCTTTACTTGGGCCAGCCCTGCTTTTGGTGATCAGCTCTTTAATTTCACCCTTGAAACTCGTCATGAACCTCATGAGTTCGTCTCGGGTGACTAGGGCTGATCCAGCTGCCATTTGGGTTGCCCCTTCCGGCTGCCCAGTAGGTCTGCTCGGACCCGCCTGGGTGGCACCCCGCTCCAGAGTCTCTCTGGGCCGGATGCGCTTAACTCTTAGAGAGCCGTCCTCGGCTGTAGAGGTTTCGACCTGAGGATTCTCATCCTCCTCATGGTCTGTAAAGACTTCTGGGTCTTCGCCCAGACGGTTTGGGGGTGGAGACTCTTGAACCATCTTCGAGGTACTCTCCCCACAGACGGCGCCAAATGTTTTGGGTGTTTTTGTCCCTCGGGAGACTTACAACACGAAGACTGATCTGGGAAGAGTTGAACCTGCAAAACCAACGGAGACACCTGTTGGGTGGTGCTCCGCCTCTGACGCACAAGTTAGTAACTTGAAACGGGATAAAGAGAACGGAAATTTAGGTGGGTATTTCCTCGGATTCCAAGCTCAGGTGTTTCTCTGATGTAAGAGAATGAAGTTGTAATAAATGGTAAAAACGTGTCCTCAAAATGAGGGACATCTCCCTATTTATAGGGTCATTGGGAATTGCCCCTGATTAGGTCACTGTACCCTAATCATTGGTGGGTTGCGCCGTATTCCGTCTTTCTCGGGATTTGGGCCTGAAGGCCGCCTTTTCCCTTTTATCTCTGGAATGACACGTGTCAAGCAGGGATTGGTTCATTTTGGACCAATCTGAGGCTGACACGTGTCTCCCTCTGATTGGGCCACGTGGCAGGGTAAAAATACCCTAAACAGATGGAGAAGATCTTTCAAATGGACCAATCACAAAGACGAAAAACTGGAGATCATGACAGACGAAGGGAAGACGTTTGAAGAATCAGACGATGAATCTAGCATAGACTCTAGGGAAGCTGAAAATTTAGGCCTTGTTGTAATACCCCGTATTTTCAATGTATTTTATAAATTATTTATTTAATTATAAAATATATTTTTGGTCAAACTATTTTAAAGATTTGGATTATAAATAAAGCAAGTGTTTATATTTGGGTCAATAAGTATTTAATCCAAATGTAGCCTGCTTAAGGTATTTTTACCCTAGACACGTGGACCAATGAGAGGTCGCCACGTGTCGAGCTCAAGATGGCCCATGTGGCTCAACATCCTCTTGACACTTGGCGCCCTTAGATATGCCTCTGAAATGGCGGCCTTCAAGGGCCCAAATTCCTAGGAGCGTCGTAAAACGGCGCAACCCACTAAAATCTAGGTCAAGTGACCTAAGTAGGGGCACATTCTCCAACGACCCTATAAATAGAGAGATATTTTCCCATTTTGGGGACACATTCAGTCATTTATTACACCTTTATTCTCTTACATCAGAGAAAGACCTGAGCTTGGAATCTGAGCAGATACCCGCCTAAATTTCTATTCTCTTTATTTCGTTTCAAGTTACTAACTTGACCGTCGGAGGCGGAGCTCCAACCACCCGGAGTCTACGTTATTTTGCAGGTACAACTCAGCCAGACCAGACTTCGTGACGTAACTCTCCCAAGGGACAAAAACCCCCAAAACATAGCCCATCTTTATTATAAACCCAACAATCCTATTTTTATATTTGGGCCAACTCTTTCATCATCTAAGTTTATTATTTCTATAAGCCCAAAATTTACCCCAACCTACTCTACACTATAAATACTCCTTCAATCCCCAAAATTTCCCACACAAAAAAAAAAAGTCAATTGGTCAAGGTAATTGTTTTGTCCCTTAATTTTTTTTTTCTTTTCTTTCTTTTTCTTTTCTTTTTCCTTTTCCTTATTATTTTCCCTTCTTTGTTGCTGCTTGGGTTCATACGTGAGTATGAAAATGCATGGCCATCATCACATGCTGCCAACCCCTTGCCACGTGATCTTACCGGCACCGACCCCAGCCGCCTTCAGCCACCTCCGGCCGCCCAACAGCCGCCGGCGACCAGCCGACCACCACCACCACGGGTCACCTCCTTCTTCCCTTTTCTCTCCTCTTTTCATTCTAGCTATTTTAATGATTTTATTTATGGGTTTTGGTTTTAATTTTTCATATGTTTGATTAGTATCATAATTATGTTTTGATGATTAAAGATTGCAAATTTTAAATAATAATGTGTTTTATTTTCAGATTTCGTAAAATTATAAGTTAGGGTTTTAATTATTAAAGTGTTGATTTTTAGGGTTTTTATGAATAATTGATTTAGGGCTTTTATAGTAATGATGTTTTGAAATTTTGGTGATTACAACTACTTATTAGTTTAACTTAATTCTAGATTTATTTTGAACACGCAAATTCATGTTTTAATAATTAGATTTCCGTTTGTTAAAATTAATCTCGTTTTAATCCCGATCACGTTCTAAACTCCTCCTATTTTGATAAAATAAATAGTGTTTTTCGAGTAGAAACAACGTTTTAAGAAAGACTCAATACTAGTTAGTGAGCACTACCCTCTCGTGGCCAAATTCAGCCTTTAAATACGATTTTCGAGCAGTTTTTGATTTTTAATGAAGTTTTTTTTTATGCTTTAAATTTTATATTTGAGTTTAAAAGGGGTAATAGATAATTTAATGTTTCTATGGATAATTTAAGTATAAAGATGTATTTTGATGAAGTTTTAAAGGATTTTTTATTAGTTTAAAATGTTGGAATTTTATTTAAAGTAGTATAATTGTGATTTTAAATAAAAGGGTGTGATTATCCATTAAAAAGGAGTTTTATTAGGGGTTTTAATTAGGGGTCAATAAGTATTTAATCCAAATATATCCTGTTTAGGGTATTTTTACCCGAGACACGAGGAACAATGAGAGGTCGCCACGTGTCGAGCTCAGGATGGCCCATGTGGCTCAACATCCTCTTGACACTTGGCGCCCTCATATATGCCTCTAAAATGGCGGCCTTCAAGGGCCCAAATTCCTAGGAGCGCCGTAAAACGGCGCAGCCCACTAAAATCTAGGTCAAGTGACCTAGGTAGGGGCACATTCTCCAACGACCCTATAAATAGGAGATATTTCCCCATTTTGGGGACACATTCAATCATTTATTACACCTTTATTCTCTTACATCAGAGAAAGACCTAAGCTTGAAATCCGAGCAGATACCCACCTAAATTTCCGTTCTCTATATTTCGTTTCAAGTTACTAACTTGACCGTCGGAGGCAGACCTCCAACCACCCGGAGTCTCTGTTATTTTGCAGGTACAGCTCAGCCGGACCAGACTTCAATTCGTGAAGTAACTCTCCCAAGGGACAAAAACCCCCAAAACATTTGGCGCCGTCTGTGGGGAGAGTACCTCGAAGATGGTTTAAGAGTCTATGCCACCCCCTAACCGTCTGGGCGATGACCAAGAAGTCTTTACAGACAAGGAGGACGAGGATCCTCAGGTCGAAACCTTTACAGTCGATGACGGCTCTCTCAGAACCAAACGCATCTGGCCCAGAGACACTCTGGAGCAGGGTGCCTCCCAGGCGGGTACAAACTAACCCTCTGGGCAGCCGGAAGGGGAAACCCAAACGGCCGCTGGATCAGCACCTGTCACCCGAGACGAACTCAAGAGATTCATGACAAGTTTCAAGGGTGAAATTAAAGAGCTGATCACCCAAAGCCGGGCTGGCCCAAGTAAAGGTCAGTCGGCAAAGAAGACTGCTCCAGAGAAGGGGAAGTCACTTAGAGACCGGCAGCCCACTCCTCATCCAAAGGAGAAGGCAGCCAGGACCATTGATTGGTACAAAATTCTCCTTCCTAAGAGGAACGACAACAACACCCGCCGGACTCAGCGGCTGGTGGGAAGCAAAAAATCAATTCTCGATGCCCGGGAGATCATCAACCGGAAGAGAAACCAATCGCTGTCTGAGTCGGCTTCAACGTCGAACTTTCCAGATAGTTTCAACAACATTTCTGCAGGGAGTGTGCCCTCCATGCATGAGAGCCAGACAGGCGGTAATTCCGTCCATTCTGGCCCTCATATGATTGGAGCTGTACCGTACGTGCCTACCTAGGCTTACGGATAATATCCTCCTCACTTCATGCACCCGACTCTCTTTGGAGGTCAGGCGGCATATCCAAATGTTCCGCCATGGGACTGGCAGCTTCGTTTGCTGCGCCTGGGTGAACAACCTTCTGCGTTCACCCGGGAGATAACCGAGGCGGCCCAGCCGGCTAAGGTTAAGAATGTATTGGTCAGTACCTATGACGGTACCACCAATCCGAAAGACCACCTCATGGCTTACACCAACCTCATGTATCTGCAGGGGTTGGATGATGCAACTTGGTGTCGATGCTTCCCGGCTACATTGAAGGGCATTACCCAACAATGGTTTGGTAATCTGCCAGCCGGGTCCATCGATAGTTTCAAGAAGATTGCCTTCTTGTTTTCTTCCAACTTCTCAATGAACATCCCTGCTAAGAAAACAAGCCATGATTTGAGCACTGTAAAGTAGGGAGAGAGAGAAGCGCTGTGCTCATATGTCAGGCGGTTCAATCTGATCAGAATTCATATTCAGGGACTGTCTAATGAGGTAGCTTTTACAGACTTTTTCAAAGGTTTGAGAGACGGGTCGACCTTTAAGTTCAACCTAGTCAGAAAAGGGGCTTTCACCCTATAGGCGGCCCTAAGAGAGGCGGAAAGCTACATTCAAGCTACCGAACTCTGCTCGCCTGGTAGCCAGTCGGACTCTAAGAAGTCCGACAAGCAGAAAGACAACCGGCCTGCTCAGCCGGCTAAAAAGAAATAAAAGAGCAAGAAAAGAAAAGAAATCTGGGCGGTAAGTGATTCTGACTAGCCGTCCCAGAAGAAGAAGAAAGCATTTAAATCGTACGTTCCAAAGTACGAGTTTAACAACGACTGCAACTCCATCCTCATGGAGTATAAGGACCGGCTGTCCTTAGAGAAGCCGAATCCAATGAAAAGTTCCATTCAATCAAGGAATCAAAATAAATATTGCCAATACCATGAGGAAGTTGGCCATGACACCAACGACTGCTTCAGCCTTCAACGGGCGTTGGACCATCTTGCTGACAAGGGAATGCTGAAGTCCTATATTTCTAAGTCCCTAGCCGGGGCTAAGAAAGAAAATAAGGGTCAGTCCTCTAAAATTACCCCCAGCCTGCTAGTAGCTCGGATACCGACAAGGAGTCGATCTACACAATAGCAGGCGGGTTCTCATGCGGTGGCCCTACCATCCGGGGCACCAAGAGCCATCTTCAAAAGATGGACAAGGATGATGATGAGCAGGCGTCTGCAAGCACCTCCTTCCCAGACGTCTTGATCATTGAGAAGGACAGGGGTAGCGTCCGCCGTCCGCATAATGACCCGGTCGTCATTGAATGTAAGGTTGCCAACCAACTGGTTGGAAGAATCCTTATTGACACCGGCAGCTCATCAGACATCATCAGCCTCCGGTGCTTGCAAAAGCTGAAATATAACGTCAGCAGCATGCATCCGGTCACCCACCCCTTGGTTGCTTTTGGGGGTTGGATGGTCTAACCAGCCGGAAGAATTGACTTACCTATTCGGCTGGGAGAGAAGGGCCAAGGACGACATATTGTCGTCAGATTCTTAGTCGTTGAGGAGTTGACCGCCTACAACATTATCCTTGGCCGGCCAACCCTCAATGTAGCCAAGGCAGAAATCATCCTGTCCCTCATGCTCATCAAGTATAAGAGGGATGACGGCACTGTTGGTTCCCTAAATGGGGACCAGAAGACGACCCGAGAGTGCTATCTCTCAGCTGTCAGAGACACTGTAACCCCAGGCGTCCAGGAACCAATAGACCTTGACAATGTCAAGGATGCTGAGCCAGCGCTTGCCCCACCAGCAGCTAGATAGAAAAGAAAGGCACCTATGCTGGTGGAGGTGAAGAAGGAGAAAAAATAGCAATCAGTGACCGGTGAACGGTCAAATGAGCTCCGTCCCCAACCGGATGGTGAGCATATTGACATACCTATGGACGAAAGCCGTCCAGAGCGTACCGAGAAGATTGGGACGGTTGCCTTTGCTAAGTTAGGTGCAGACTTGCACCTTCTGCTGAAAGAATTCAAAGACATTTTTGCCTTTGAAGTGGAAGAGATGCCAGGCGTCAGCCTTGATCTTGCTGTCCACAAACTCGCTGTGGATCCTAAAAAGAAGCCCATCCGGCAAAAGCAAAGAAATCACGGCGAGGAAAGAAGTCAGGCGGCAGCTGCCTAAGTAAAAAAGGTGTTGGACACTGGGTTCAATCGGCCATGTAATTTCCTTGACTGGGTGACGAATGCTGTGCTTGTAAAGAAGCCGAATGGTAACTGGCGAATGTGTCTTGATTACACAAATCTCAACAAGGCATGTCCCAAGGACAGTTATCCGCTTCCTAAGATCGATAGTCTGGTCGATTCAACAGCCGGGCATGCCTTGATGAGTTTTATGGATGCCTACTCCGGCTTCCATCAGATACCCCTGTGGAAGAAAGATTAAGAAAAAATGCGCCAACGACGTTCTGCTGGATGATTAATACTGTCTTTATTAATCAAATTAGGAGGAATGTAGAGGCATACATTGATGACATGATAGTTAAATTCAAACAGCAGGCGGATAACCTTGCTGATCTCCGAGTAACCTTCACCACACTCAAGCGGCATAAGGTTATGTTAAATCCAAAGAAATGCGTCTTTGGTGTCGAGTCTAGGAAGTTTCTCGGATCCGTGATTGATCAAAGGGGGATAGAGGCTAACCCTGAGAAGATACAGGCGGTGATTGACATGAAGTCTCAGATCATGCCCTTAGTGCCGTTCTCCTTGCTGAGAGAGACGGTGTTAAGATTCCGGTCTATTTCATTAGCCATGTCTTAAAAAATGCTGAGCTCCGGTACCCCATGGTAGAAAAATTTGGCCTTGCCCTTTATATGGCTTTCAAGAAATTAAAACCATACTTCCTGGCTCATCCGGTGGTAATCTACACCGACTAGCCCCTCAAGCAGCCAATGTTTACTGTGGAGTCATCCGGCAGAATGTTGAAATGGGCTATTGAAATGCAAAGTCTTGAAATCACTTTTGAACCTAGAAAGGCAGTGAAAGGTCAGGCGTTTGCCGACTTCATTGTTGAAATGACGCGACCGGTGCAACCAGATAATGTTGACCAGGTTTAGAAACTGTATGTAGACGGAAGCTCAACAAAAAACGGTTGCGGTGCAGGAATTAAATATGAATCCCCTGAGGGGGACAAATTTGAATATGCACTGCGGTTTAAGTTTCAAGCCTCAAATAACGAGGCGGAATATGAAGCCCTGCTAGCCGGAATCCGCATGTGTAAGGCAGCAGGGGCAACTTAAATTGACGCCTATTCTGATTCACAGTTGGTCGTTAGCCAGTATGAGGGAGCATATGAGGCAACTGATCCGGCTATGATCAAATACCTTCAGGCAGTCAAAGAAGAGACTGAGGCACTTGAGGAATTTCGTCTGAATCAAGTTCCTAGGTCAAATAACAACCAGGCGGATGCATTGTCTAAATTGGCTTCTTCTGCCTGCTGTGATACTCCTCGGTCGGTCTTTTGGGAAGTTCTTGAAAAGAGAAGCATACATGAAGAGCCCATTAGAACCTTAGACCGAAGCTCTACCTGGATGGATGGCATCCATGCATGTATAGCAGACAGCACACTTCCTAATTCATCACAGGAGGCAGCCGTCCTGAAAAAGCGAGCAGCAAACTTTGAGTTGAGAAATGGAGAACTCTTTAAGGCAGGTTTCCTCAAACCTTTATTGAAGTGTGTTACCCCAGAAAAGGGGATAGAAATTATCGAAAATTGCATGCCGGATACTGCGCCTCTCATATAGGCGGTAGGTCCTTAGCCGTCAGAGCCAGGCGGCATTACTTTTGGCCTACTTTTGAAGCAGACGCTAAAGAGTTAGTCAAAAGATGTGACAAGTGCCAAAGGTTTGGCCCATTGATTCGCCGCCCGGCTACTGATCTAACGGCAATCCACAGCCCAGTCCCATTTGCCAAATGGGGCATGGATATCTTGGGTCCTTATACGCCTGCTCCAGGCGAAAAGTGCTACATTTTGGTGGCTGTGGATTATTTCACTAAATGAGTAGAAGCTAAGCCGGTTAAGAACATCAAGACAAAGGATGTCATCTCTTTCATCTGGAAGAACATTATCACCCGGTTTTGGGTACCTATGTCTATGGTGTTTGATAATGGCACTCATTTTGAGACCCCCTAGCTCAAGACTTGGTTGGGAGATCAGGGTATCTCACATTGTTTTGCATCAGTCGGCCGACCCCAAGCAAACGGCCAAGTTGAAGCCTTCAACAAACTCATCTCACACGGTATAAAAAAGAAAATTGAAAGAGTCGGTGGTTTATGGGAAGAGGAATTAATTCATGTCCTGTGGAACCGGAGAAACCCCATTTCTTATGGTATATGGTGCTGAAGTCGTCTTGCCCATTGAGCATTATGAGCCGACTCTCAGAGTTATGCTCTATGATGAAGAGGCAAATTGTGAGGCCATGCGGCTGGCATTGGACTCCCTCCTAGAACGCAGGGGCAACGCTGCCCTGCGCCATGAGATATACCGTTTGAGAATGACCAGAGCTTATAACAAAAGAGTGCACAAGCGTCCCCTGAAAGTGGATGACTTCGTGTTACGATAAATAGAGGCAACCGGTAGGGCCAATGAGGCTGGGAAGCTAACCCCTAATTGGGAAGGCCCCTACCGGATTTATGAAGAAGTCAGGAATGGTACCTACCGTCTGAAAACTCCGGACGGTCGCTGCCTGCCTAGAACTTGGAATGTAGACAATATAAAAAAGTACTACTTCTGAGAATGTATAGTTTTTGTAAACAGTAAGTCAATTAATGAAAATCCAGGCTTTATTTGCAGAATTATTTTTGCCATTTTTATTGTTCGTCCGCCGGGGCAATACCCAGACGGATCCTGTGTTTAACTTACTAAGTTTGATACTTAGTTTGGTTGAATATTATAACTGCTTGTCCGCCTGGGTAAAACCCAGACGGACTCTTTATTTATTTAATTACGTTTGATAGTGTAATTTAATAATTGTTGGACCGCCTGGGTAATACTTAGACGGACTATTTGTCGGTTCTACGTACCCATGCAGACGGCTAAAATTGAACTACCAAATTGGTCAACTCATAGTCAACTCAGAACGATTAACTGAGTATCGAATGCCCTGAGGCATCAGTCGGTCATCGGCTGAAATTCTTACTTAGGTTATTTATTCCAAAGTTGCACTAACTTCCCCTATAAGGGCAAAAGGTTGTGTAATAGCTACGCGTTAACCCCAGACGGAATATAACCGCCTGGGTAAGAAGCTCAAAGAACCCGCTATTATGGCCGGCAGTGCACTTGGTTTGGGGCAATCACCATTGTGATTGATTGGCCTAAAAACACTCCATACTTCTCCTAGTATCAAGTGTTTTCAAGCCAATCAATCAGCTTGACATAAAACCAACCACAAAGCCGTCCAAGGGCAAGAGCACCCGGACTACAACCTGCCGCATGCTTTTTTAAGTTAGGAAAAATATTAATAAATTGCAAACATAACGCAAAATTCTAATAAAAAATTTGAAACGCAAACAGGTATAAAAGAACTGACTAAGTCGGAATACTTCATTAATATGGCTCAAAGGCCAGAAGTTGTGTTAATCGGAGTTACATCCGGTGAGGAAATAAAAAAGAAATTGTTAATCCAACCCCATGGTTGGTAAAAGATACAACAAAACATGGCATACAAGCCGGTAAATAACATGGTTGGCATACTGCCGCAGAGATTGGGGAGGTCCGCCTAAGGCTGAGGTGGAGTCTGCTCTGGCTGAGTTTGGCTGACTTGGCTCTCGTGATGATCATCCGCCGCCGGCTCCTCATCATCAAAGACTTCATATACCTGCTCAGTAGCCCAGTCTTTGAAGCGAGGCGGTGGAGCATCACCAAGTTGCTGGGAATAATACACTGTAGTGGCGTAATCATACCTCAGCTTATAGACTTCAAAGTCTATTTCTTGGTAAAGGAGGCCCCAGGTGATCTTCAGCCGGGCCAAGTTGTCCCGCTCATTCTCCTCAGTCAGTCGGGTCTGCTCTTGGGCCAGCTCATCCGACTGCTTGTTGCGCAGATTGATGAGATCGACCTTCAGGCGGTTATTGTCTGTCCGAAGTTGGGCATTCTCCTTGTCAGCATCTTCCAATACCTTGAGATCTGATTTGGCATCTTTCAGCTTCTTGGCAAGGTCATCAGCCCGGCTGTTAGCTTCATCGTTTGCAGCCATCAAACTCCGGATCAGCTCCTCCTGTTTCAACTCTACTTCTTTAATCTTTAAATTACACATATAATCAGAATGTTCAGCAAAGTTGAGGTTTTCTAGGGCCCTCCGTTTGGCGTCATTTACCTCTTCTTGCTTCCGCCTGAAGGGGCCCCGGAGACTATCAACTCTCACCATAGCCTGAGACAATAACATCCGGTTTATGAGTTACCTAGCCAAATTAAAGATGAAAGATATCAGGGCAGAGGGATTTTTTACCTCACCCAGAGAACCCATTATCCGGTTGAAGTCCACAACCTGCAGATCAGGTATGGAGTACTTCTCAGACCGGGTGAGGGTCCTCACCATCCACTCTGCGAAGCTTGCAAGATCCGGCTTGTTAGAAGTCAGATCTGCATCAAAAGTAGTGCTTTATGAGATAGAAGCAGCGTAGTCGGCATTCATCCGTTGCCGGCTGCTGACTGACCCTTTTGAAGGATTAACCTTGGTCTTGACTGTCATAAAATCAAGTGGCCAAGGTATTTCAATTCGTTCCTTACCTTGAGCTTCCAGAAGGGTCTCCGTCTTACTCTCCTCCTAGTGGTTGCCGCACCGCCTGCAACCTCAGATGGCTCTCCACCTTTTGATGCCGTAGAGACATCCGGCGCTTTCTCAGTACAGAAGGAGACTTGCCCCAAGTCGTTGGACGACCGGATTGGGCAGACGTTTGTTTCTGGGGTGGAGGGTCCTTCTTGGCGGCTTTGGCAGCCGGAGCCTTCTCCAGATCATCTCCTTGCCTTTTGAGCAGCTTGGAAAATGATCGTGGAATCCTCTTGACGGACTCCTGAGAGAGAAGCAAAATGTAAGTATACCCAACCGGTATATATATAACAAAAAAAAAAAATATGAAAACACATAAAGTCAGGCGGTCTTACCTCGCCTTTCTTCGTATCCTTAGCTTCGACGGCTGCCTTTTTGGCAAGTGTCGCCTCCTTGCGTAGCAGCGCTGCTGCGGACTTAGCCGGAGTCTTATCTTGGTCAACCATCCTCAAGGCTTCGTCTGCAAGAACAAGAATTTAAAGTTAGAGAAAATTAAGGCAAGTACGCAATTAAAATAAAATAACAATCATTCCGGATGAAGAGAATTCTACCCCTTGGAAACATGGTACTTAGCTCGTATGCGGACAAGAATCACTCGTCCATGAAGAAGTCCGGATGGGGGATCCAGTTTTTAGGTACAATAATATGAGTCCCATCCCCCATGGGCTTAGTTGTTGTTTTAAAGAATCCCGGCACCATGATTTGCTCCCGGGCCTTAGTAGATAGTGATGAGAGAGGGCATTTACGTCCAAGGAGAGCCGGTTCAGTATTATACCGGTGCTGTGTCCGGTTGTGGCTTAGAGTGGGGGAGGAAATCAAATAAAACTTGTCCTTCCACCCGGACCATTTGGACACTTTGTCCAAAGTCATCAAGTATTGGGGCAAGGTAGTCAGAGTATACCATGCCCCATGGCCGCCTAGAGCCTTGCTCAAATAGTGCATGTGAGCGAAGGCAGAGAAACTAAGGTTTAAGTTCTGATACTCGCAGGCGGCGATGTAACTTAAGATGTTCACCCACGAGTTAGGGGTGACCTGCCAAACCCCCAGATCATACCCCTTGAGGATTTTCCTAATCTCGGGGTGGAGGGGGAACCGGAGGCCGGCTTCGATGACCGCCTCGTAGTAGATGAAGTAATCATCTGCATGATCAATTTCGTCACTCCAGGCCATTACAGCATCAGCCGGAGGGACAATAATCTCCCAGCCCCTTCCAAAGGGGTGCTTCTCTTTAAAAGCCCTGAACCCGCTATTAAGTAGAGCGATATTACTCGGCAGCATCCGTGTCTTTTTGGGATTGGGATTGTCAGCAACCTTAGGCGGCTGCTGATAGTCAGCCGCAAAATCATTCTGATCGGAGCCGGAAGATTCGGCTCTGGATCCTTGGCCGGCCTCAGCACCGCCGACTTCATTAGAGGAGGCGACTCCCTCGCCGTCTACCTCTCTTATTCCAGAGCACCCGGAGGTATAGGGAGCCTCTTCGTCAGATCCGCTCTCCTCCCAATCCCTCTGTTCCCCTTCCGGGAAAACCTTATCGGTTGGCACTCTCATAGTGCGCCGACTCTTAGACCGCCTGGCCGTCTGTTTCGTTCTGGCCATTGTGTCCTGCACAGACACAGAGAGGGAAGAATTCGGAGATGAGCATATTGGTTCCGACAGTTCAGAAGAGGCACCCCCTATTCTAGACTCAGCCGTTCCGGGGGACCGGCTGAGTGTCCTAGGTAGTGCCGAGTGGGTGGATTAAGAACTCATTTATATTCTCTAAAAAAGCCGGGTATACAGGCGGAAAAAATGGTATACAAATTGAAAGGGAGGAAAGCTAAAATGGTACAGGCGGTTACCTTGATTTTACTCTGAAAAATCTGAAAACCGCTACAGCCGTTGAACCGGGTGATGAACTGCTAGCACTCGGGAGCTTGAAACTTGCTGTGATGCAGACGGGAGCAAAGAAATCTCTCTCTAGAATCTCTCTTTTTCTCTCTCTAAAAAGTCAATGTGAACGTAAGGTGTGAAATGGAGGGGGGTAACTTTCTATTTATAGAAAGTAAAAGTGGGGGGAAAATTTTTGATTTGAAATTCAAAAATATTACCCGTTACTGTTGACCTATGAAAGGTGGATACGTGTCACAGGCCCCACGTGATATGCACGTGCGACCTGTGGGGGGCAAATGTTTAGGGTATTTTTACCCTAGACACGTGGACCAATAAGAGGTCGCCACGTGTCGAGCTCAGGATGGCCCATGTGGCTCAACATCCTCTTGACATTTGGCGCCCTCAAATATACCTCTAAAATGGCAGCCTTCAAGGGCCCAAATTCCTAGGAGCGCCGTAAAACGGCGCTGCCCACTAAAATCTAGGTCAAGTGACCTAGGTAGGGGCACATTCTCCAACGACCCTATAAATAGGGAGATATTTCCCCCTTTTGGGGACACATTCAATCATTTATTACACCTTTGTTCTCTTACATCAGAGAAAGACCCGATCTTGGAATCCGAGCAGATACCCACCTAAATTTCCGTTCTCTTCATTTCGTTTCAAGTTACTAACTTGACCGTCGGAGGCGGAGCTCCAACCACCCGGAGTCTCCGTTATTTTGCAGGTACAGCTCAGCCAGACCAGACTTCGTGACGTAACTCTCCCAAGGGACAAAAAACCACAAAACATAGCCCATCTTTATTATAAACCCAAAATTTACCCCAACCTACTCTACACTATAAATACTCCTTCAATTCCCAAAATTTCCCACACAAAAAAAAAGTCAATTGGTCAAGGTAATTGTTCTGTCCCTTTTTTTTTTTTTCTTTTCTTTCTTTTTCTTTTCTTTTTCCTTTTCCTTATTATTTTTCTTTCTTTTTTGCTCCTTGGGTTCATACGTGAGTATGAAAATGCATGGCCATCATCACTTGCTGCCAACCCCTTGCCACGTCACCTTGCCGGAACTGACCCCAGCCGCCTTCAGCCACCTCCGGCCGCCCAGCAACCGCCGGCGACAAGCCGACCACCACCACCACGGGTCACCTCCTTCTTCTCTTTTCTCTCCTCTTTTCATTCTAGCTATTTTGATGATTTTATTTATGGGTTTTGGTTTTAATTATTCAAAGTATGTTTGATTAGTATCATAATTATGTTTTGATGATTAAAGATTGTAAATTTTAAATAATAAAGTGTTTTATTTTCAGATTTCATAAAATTATAAGTTAGAGTTTTAATTATTAAAGTGTTGATTTTTAAGGTTTTTATGAACAATTGATTTTGGGCTTTTATAGTAAAGATGTTTTCAAATTTTGGTGATTACAACTACTTATTAGTTTAACTTAATTCCAGATTTATTTTGAACACGCAAATTCATGTATTAATAATTAGATTTTCGTTTGTTAATATTAATCTCGTTTTAATCCCGATCAGGTTCTAAAATCCTCCTATTTTGATAAAAAAAAATAGTGTTTTTTGAGTGGAAACAACGTTTTAAGAAAGACTCACTACTTTGTTAGTGAGCACTACCCACCCGTGGCCAAATTCAGCCTTTAAATACGATTTTCGAGCAGTTTTTGATTTTTAACGAAGTTTTTTTTTTATGCTTTAAATTTTATATTTGAGTTAAAAAGGGGTAAGAGATAATTTAATGTTTCTATGGATAATTTAAGTATAAAGATGTATTTTGATGAAATTTTAAAGGATTTTTTATTAGTTTAAAATGTTGGAATTTTATTTAAAGTAGTATAATTGTGATTTTTAATAAAAGGGTGTGATTATCCATTAAAAAGGAGTTTAATTAGGGGTTTTTAAATAATTTTCAGATTATTATAAGTTATTTAAAGTGAGTTTAAGTTGCTGGAAATTGTGTATACAAGGAGAATTAATATAGTATTATTGTCCCTTTATGTAGGAGACTTGGTTCGAGGGTTGTTGTAGTGTAATTGACCATTTTAAGAGCTTATTTGAGGTTTGTACGCGTTCTTAGCATATTTCGGTGATGTAGATTCATGCTAGGTTTGATTTCAATTAATTACAAGTAGTATCATGCTAAGGTTTATGTATGGAATTGTGAATTTATGATGTTTGTGGTTAAATTGGGAAGCGTGAATTATTTGTGATGGTTATAGATTGGAAGATTATATTTTTGGGCATGTTGTGTTTGAACCACATTTTTATTTATGGCATGTTAGAAGGCATGATTAATTAAACTACATGTTTAATTATGTTTGGAATATGGAAAATGAATTTTATTATGGTTCAAATAATTTTTATTGATGCTTTAAGCATGAGGAAGGAGCTATATAAGTGTCTATGTACACAAGGAATAAATTGTATGTTGGTGCCTTTGTGCACTTAAGGTGTTTTTAACACCCAGGGATAGGATTTTGGCGCTTTATGCGTTTAAGGTGTCTTTGACACTGAGGTAGAATTAAAAAGGATTCAACAATAAATAATATGTGGTCACTAATTATTCAAGAATTTAATTGGTATGTTTGTTGATTGAATAATTATTGTTGATTGACTTATTATCCTTTGAGAGTCATCACCAAGTCTAATAATATGTAAATAACGTAAAGTAAAAGAGATTACACACCAAAACTCTTGGAACGTATATACCTCGAGTACGAACAATGGGGGGAGTTATTGGGTTTTATATTTAACCATAACTTCCAATGGAGTACATGACGCTGTATATTTCTTTTTTATTATTATTTATTATTATGCGCAGGAATTCCACCACTTTTGTGTGGTTTTGTCGCTGGCACGGTTAGCTCTCGTGCTAGTTAACCTCAAATTTATTTGGGGGAGGTTAATAGGTGGAAACCCGTTCGATGCGTAATCAATGCAAATTGAATTAATTAGTGTCTAGTCATTGTGTCTTGTTGATTGGTGTGTGTGCTTGTGAACAGGTGCAATGAGGTAAGTGTGTGTTGATAGGTGAAAGCATGTTAGTGTGTTTAATTATGCTTATGTACTCAGCTTTGCTGATTGTGTGTGTTTGTGTGTTTGGCCATGTCTTTACTTTGGCCCTACGACGACCCATTTTCAAATGGCGAGTAGTGGGGACAAGTAGAGAGGAGGTTTTCAGGTGATGAAGCATATTCATGAATGGGCATGGGTGAAAAGCGAATCATGCTAGTTTCTATAAGTATATGATGTGTTTAATGCTTTAATTATTTATGATATTATTATCATGCATGACTAACGCAAAAGTTTTAAAGTCGGTTTGGTTTTAATAAGGGCCTACAATGGTTCCAAGTTGTAGGATGATTTTGTTTTACTTTGTTTGACTTTGGTTTTGACTTTACTTTCGTTGGTTGACTTTTCAAGTTTACTTGTTTTGAATGGTTTTGAAATTAGTCTTCCGCTGTGTGTCTTTGATGGTTGCCTTAACCGTTTTCACGGTGGCGGTAATAACTTAGATATTCCTATTTAAATTTTTAAACAGGGAAAAACAGGTATTTTAAAAGAAAGGAGTTTCTAGGGTGTTACACTTGTGGCCATTACTGAGTCTTTATTTTCTAGTTATAAGGACAAGGATCCCAAAAAGGATTCTTCTCTTGATGTACTCTCTTTTGAATTTAATAATATGAGCTCTATTTCCGAGTATATGCCTTCTCTTGATTCTTTCAAATGCTATAACAATCAATCTAATAAAATGACGAAATTAATAAATTGGTTGAACTAATGAATGAACGAAAACAAAAGAACCCTGTCATTGAAGAAACTGAAATAATCAATATAGGAACCAATGAAAATAAAAGAGAAGTCAAAATTGGCTTAACTCTAAATCTGGAAGAGCGGTCGACTCTCATATCGACGCTCAAAGAATTCAAAGAGGTGTTCACTTGGTCACACAAGGACATGCCTAGAATATATAGGGAAATTGCGGAACATACCATACCCTTGAACCCTCTCTCAAAACCAGTAAAACAAAAACTTCAACGAATGAAACCTGATGTCGCATTAAAAATAAAAGAAGAAGTAAGGAAACAATTGGACGCTGGTTTCATTTGCTTATGTAATTACCCAAAATGGGTGGCGAACATCATCCCAGTCCCCAAAAAGGATAGACAAGTTCACATGTGTGTCGATTTTAGGTACCTTAATAAGGCTAGCCCTAAAGACAATTTTCCTCTACCATATATTGATATATTGGTAGATAACACGACTGAACATGCGATGTTATACTTTATGGATGGATACGCAGGTTACAACCATATTTTAATGGCAAAAGAAGACGAAGAAAAGACATGTTTTATTACCCATTGGGGTACATATTGCTACATAGTCATGCCATTTGGCTTAAAAAATGCAGGAGCTACGTACCAAAGAACGGCTACGACTCTCTTGCATGATATGATGCATAAAGAGATAGAAGTGTATGTGGAGGACATGATAGTAAAGTCCAAAGATAGAATGGGACATATAAAATCTCTACGCAAATTTTTCACTAGCATAAAAGAATACAAAATGCGATTGAATCAACAAAAATGCGCCTTCGGAGTAACTTCCGGCATGTTACTCGGATACGTAGTAAGCACACGTGGTTTTGAGATCGATCCCTCTAAAATAAAGGCAATTGTTGACATGCCTCCCCTTCAGACAGAAAAAGAAATTAGGGGTTCCTTGGAAAATTGCAATACATTAGTCGATTCATTAACAAATTGACTATGACTTGTGAGCCAATATTTAAAAAACAGAATAAAGAGGAAAAACATGAATGGGACGATCAATGCCAAAAGGCCTTTGAGAAAATTAATGATTATCTCAAAAGTCCACCAATTTTAGCACCACAAGTACCCAAACTACCTCTTAGGCTATATATCACTGGTACAGACACAACCACATGTGCCACGTTAGCACAAGAGGTAGAAAAAGTCGAGCATGCAATATATTACATAAGTAAAAAATTCATTCAATATGAAACAAAATATAGCACCTTGTGTAAGGAGAGTGATCCCATTGTAAGGGGTACTCTCCTAAGATGCCCTTGGCCACTTAAAAGCCTAGGACTTTACACTTTTTAGGGTGTAGTAGGATATGAATTCCTGACTGTTTGGGGGACCTTGAATTAGAATTGATTCTATCATTACGCTTTTTTGTAAGAAACAAGTAGGAGTCGCCAATGAGTTTTAAGAAAAACTCATAAGTCTCGTTCATGCATTTCTTCCATGTGGAGTTCATGGAATAATTAGCACAAATCATAAGTTTACCCAAGCCTAAATTGGTCTATAAACCAGAAATGAGTTCGGGAGCGAGGGTACTAAAATAACGTTCCTTTTAGAGGGGAATCGTTATCCTAGACCTAGTGCGGCCTCTACTAGCTATTCCTTTTTACAGTTTCATCACCAAAAAAATATATGCAACGCAATACCTAAAACTATGTTAGTTGATTTTATTGACATGCATTAATTCACGTAGGAATTACATCGTAATGTCGATATTCTAATTTAATCAAATTCATGAAAAGAACAAGAAATTAAACAAGATTCGCCTTGGCTTAAGTGATCAACCAACAATTATTTAATTCAATTCTAATCTTTATTTAACGCAAGATACTATGTGGAATTGATTAATTAATTATTTTAATTAATTAAAGTCCTTTTCAACAATAAAATAAATGTGATTTAACTAAGTGCTCGAGCATTTACCACTTCTCTTTGCTAGATCTCCGTTTAGAACACTTATGAACTCCTTCTTTTTGGGGAACCTCCACCGTAATAACAAAATATCGAAAGGGTGAGTGTTTAGGACAAGATGGGCTAGGTTGCACAAGTTCATAAGTTACTTCGCCAGAGTTTTAGGTTAATTTCTCTCTGTTTAGGCCTCGGTATAAGCTCGTATTTATAGGGAATTATTAGGTTTAGGATTTCGAGCATTCTGCCGCAGCAGGTGTCGCGCGCAAAAGAATGAGTTGCGCGCGGCATCCTAGAGCAAGTGATTTGGTTGCACTGATAAGGGCAGCGCAACTAATTGTCTTGCGCGCGACTTTATGGTAAGATTCGATTTTATATTTTCCTTATTGTAGAAACCCAAATGTGTCTCCCAAAAACCAAACCCGGTGATGAGTACCTTTGTCGTCAAATCATAATCGAATGAAGTGAAAGTGTGGAAAGTTTAGTGTTGCGGATAGTTTTAATTTCTTTTCTCTTCTCTTTGTTTTTGAAAACTTATTTTAAGAAAAACAGTCAATCCAGTCTTGTTGGTCCATGATATGGGTCCAATAGTAGTGTAGCTGGATGGGGCTTGACAAGAAATTTCCAACGATATATTATAAGCCCAATTCCGATGAATATTGAGGAAGTTATAGTCAATTTACTAAACTGGGCCCGGTTTGAGCTTTATATGCTGCCCAATGATCTAAGGGAGGGCCTAATATGATTAATCATTCCTAATGCAATCAGGAATAGTTTTAGTCTTCTAGATTCTTCTAGAAGGTTCTTTTCATTCCTAATTCAATTAGCATCGATAAATTGACTTTTGTTGACTTTTCAAAAGTTTTATTTAAAATCAAAGAGCATTTTTGAGGAAAATACGATTTTATCCTCCTGTACAACAATATTTATCTGATTTTAGAAAACGGTCAAAAGTAGGATTAGCGCCTAACGCCAGACATTAGCGCCTGGCGCTAGTATTGGCGCCTGACGCTAATGTTGGCACCTAGCGCCAATGTCCAGCATTGGCGCCAGCTCTGTTTTTTTGTGCGCCAAACTCTGTTTTGATATTTTATCTTTTCGGCTGATTTTCTCTATAAATAACGTATTAAAAACTCCGTTTTGATTCACCTACATCCAGTTTTCATCAATATTCACCTACAACCAGTTTTCATTCATCAATTCTCTCATTCTCTTTAATCATTCACTATCTCTCTCCCTCTTTCTAAACTTGCGTTTCAAATACAAAATTCCGCATTCATTAGATCTAGAAACACCTAGCAATATTCGAAGTTGCCATCGCCCTAGACGTGAAAGGTTAATTTCTCAGGGTTTGGTCCTAAATCTCTCTTTCAATTATTTAATTTAATTGTTTGTTTATTATTTTCCTTGAAGTTACTAACGTGTGTATTTTGTTATTAGAAACAGGTACGAGGCATAAAAGTAACTACTTTAATGGTTTTTATTGATGTCATGATGTAGAAATCATGTTTAAATTGTTATGATATTCCTAGTATCATGTCTAGGGTAATTTTAATATTAAGTACGATTGTTACAATGCCTTTTATTCTCTTCCTAATATTAATGATTGTTAGTATCATGTTAGGGTTAAAGATTTGATTTTTATTGCTTAGTGACATGCTAGGGTTTGTTATTAATCTTGTTAGTATCATGCCTAGGATCTTGCTATTTTTATTATACTTTAACATGATTTATGATTATTCTTATAATTGTTTTTATTATGATTATAATTTTATTATTGCTGTAATTATTATTATTATGATTAATCTGATTATTATTATTATGATTATTGTTTTGATGATTATAATTATTATTTTGATTATTTATTATGTTGCTCAATATTTATTGTTATTGCTTGATCACACCTTTTATGCATGTTTAAAGGGAATTTGTACTTGTAATAACACTTAATAAGATAATTAATAATCTTGTTTAAGGTTAATGTGATTATAATTTCAAGTGATCGCCAATAATAGATTTGTTTGTGCATTATATTCAACCAACATAGATAAACAGGTTTAGGGTTATCCTATTGATTCCATGTTAGTCAGAAAGCGCATATGAATACGATCTGAATAAAGTAGAGGCCTATTATTAAGGCAGGTTCAATCTCTTTTAGGTTGGACTTGTATCTTCATCCCCGAACCCTTATTTGGTTCTAGACCTTATGGATTTGACGATCTCTTGGATCGTTAAGGGGTGTAACCTTCACCCTATGAACGGTTTACAAGTTCCTAAAAGTTGTTGGCGACTCTTTTGCTCTATCTTCTTTTCCTTTTGACGCCACCGTACTTTAGTGTATGATAACAGTGGGGTTCAAGCTAGGGGTTTAAAGCTTGAAACTTATTCCCCATAGTTTTTGGCAACTCCACTGGGGAGGATTTCTATTTTACTTCCTGAATTTGTTTCGGCAATGATTTATAATGAGTGGATGAGACTCAAAACGTTCTAAATATTTCATGTGCGTAATTTTGATTAACATTATTGTCATATGCATAAAAAGATCTCATTGGAAAGACCATCCTTAATGAGTTAAAAACATAGGATTTTACACGTAGGAAAATTGAGAAATATCTTTCCCAACTAGGACCGAAATAACACCGCGCAAAACTGGAAAATTTTATTCAGCACAGAAAGCTGCTGAGGCATGTAGGAATTAGCGCCAGGGGCCAGAGTATTGGCGCCAGAATTTTAACTGTAGCGCCAGAAGCTAGCATTGGCGCCAGGCGCTCATGCTAAAAACTGGCGTCAATCTCTGTTTGCTAGCGCCAGCTTCCCCCAATACCGAGCTAGAAATATGTGTTGTAATTTCGACCGGTTTTTTTGTATTGTTTGCTCGATCCTACTTCCTGATTGAATTTTTTTTTCTCACTTTTCTGAAACCCATATGTTCTACATATGGACATAACCCTCTGGGAATTCATGATCTGAATAAAGTAGAGGCCTGTTATTAGGGCAGGTTCAATCTCTTTTAGGTTGGATTTTATACCTTCATCCCTGAACCCTTATTTGGTTCTAGACCTTATGGAGTTGACGATCTCTTGGATCGTTAAGGGGTGTAACCTTCACCCTGTGAACGGTTTATAAGTTCCTAAAACTTGTTGGTGACTCTTTTGCTCTATCTTCTTTCCCTTTGGACGCCACCGTACTTTAGTGTATGATCACAGTGGGGTTCAAGCTAAGGGTTTAACGCTTGAAATTTATTCCCCACACGTATAATTCTTATTCTTCCGCAGCGCAACTCTTTGGGTTGCATTGGGTGTCGCGCGCAATTAAATTTGTTGCGAGCGGCAGCCCAGCGCGACTCTTTGAGATGTGCACGGCTTTTTCTGCGGCAGCACTAAAATTTAACCTAGGCGGTCCTAAATCCGTTATTATTAGAGTTTAAGCATGGGCTTAAGCCTAACTATGATATGGTTTAGTTAATTGGACCTTTGTTTTGGGTTTTCCTTGAATTTGGGCTAGTCTTCTGTGTTTTATGGCTTAACTAGTTATCCATAAGTATTTTTCACTTTGATCCAAAACGAAGATGGTTTATTTATCGTCATTGCACTTCCTGTCTAGACAAGAGGCCAAAAGTAGATTTCTACATTTATCCCCTACTTTGATCGAGTGTAGAATAGACGATGATCAAAGTAGTCATGGAAATAAATCTGAGACTCATTTTGCAAAGTTCTCTAAGGATAGAGAATCTTTCAGTAATGTTAAAGGATGTCAAAACAATCCTTGGTTCGCTAAGTGTTTGAAACAAGTAGCTATTAAGTCTAGAAATGTTTTTTTTTTGTCTTAACGCACTAAAGAATCTAGATTGATCCTTTGCAATTGTAGAATGCTTTTACAAGTAAAGGTATTCTGGGTGATGTCAAGTCATGAGAAGAGATCGGTTTTAAAAGAATAAAAGAGGAAGATTTCCTCTCAATCGTGTCATCGTTGGTCTAAAGTCTCTCGATATGTAATTGAAACTTCAGCCTGACTTTAACAAAGTAAAAGATTAAAAAGGGTTTTCGGTATTGGAGCCAAAATGGTCCGGTATTCGAGCTAGAAGTCCACAAGATAGAAATATACGTCTCAGGACTGGAGGCATATATCCAAATTCGGTGAGAGGGAAGAAAGTTAACAACTCTCTCATCAGTTTTGTCCACAAGATGTGTACACGTGTCTCTGGACTGGGGGCACATGACTACATAGGTGCAGCATTGTCTCGTCGCATCCTGATACAGGGGATGGATTCGACACCCTAATTGTCCAGTAAATTAGTAACCACACTAACTACCGTATTTTCTCTAATTCAAGAAGTGCCTGTTCTTGAAGATTCGGCGCGCCTGTCGACTCGTTAGCTAACGCCTACAATAATTCTCTACCTTTTAGTCCTTAAAGGTAGATCTCGCAAAGCTTGGGTTGAGTGAAATTTTACGCAACACCTACACCGTACAATTATGCGCCGTACGATACGCCATTTGCATTTTAACGCTGCATGAAAACGCCTTCTATTTTTCTTCGGACGTGAAAAAAAAGAAAAACCCGGACATTTGTAACGTTAATACAGTAAAATGACAAACTTGTCTATGGGTGCTTTTACATAAAGCACCACCATAAAAAGTCTTAAGGCACTCTTACGAAAAATGTTCAAAACGTATAGTTGGGGAAGGCACATAGCACGGTGTGCATGCAATATGATGCAAAAAACTAACAAAAAAGAAAACAAACTACAATATTGTAAAGAGAGTGATCCCATCGTAAGGGGTACTCTCATTAAATGCCCATGGCCGCTTAAAAACCTAGGACTTTACACTCGTTAGGGTATAGTAGGATTTGAATTCCTGACTTTTTGGGAGACCTGGAATTAGAAATGATACTCTCATCATGCCTTTTTGTAAGAAACATGTAAGAGTCGCCAATGAGTTTTAGGAAAACTCATCAACCTCGTTCATGCCTTTCTTCCATGTGAAGTTCATGGAATAACTAGCATGAATCATAAGTTTACCCATGCTCAAATTGGTCTATATAAACCAGAAATGAGTTTGGGAGCGAGGGTACTAAAGTAACGTTCCTTTTAGGGAGGAATCGCTATTCTAGCCCTCGTACGACCTTTACTAGCTCTTCCTTTTTCACAATTACATTATCAGACAATAAATGCAACGTGATACCTAAAGACTAAGTTAGTTGATTTTATTTACAAGCATTAATCATGTAGGAATTACATTGCAAAACTTGTTATTCTTTGTTTAATCAATATTCGTGAAAAGAACAAAATAAACAATATTCCCCTTGTCTTAAGTGATAAAACAACAATTAATTATCAAATTCTATTCGTGATTAACAAAAGAATACTATGTGAATTAATTAATTAAAAGTTTGTTTAAAGTGATCAAACAATACTATTTATTAAATTAAAGTTGTTTAAACAATAAAGGAAAAGTGATTTATCTAAGGGCTCAGGAAACTAACTATTCTTCTTTTATGTTAAATCTCCGTTTAATATGTTTATGGACTTTCTTTATTCTTCGTACCTCCAAGGACTTCATAGGAATCAATTAGGGTTTGAAAGTATTTGGGAAGAAAGAAGAAAAAGTAGTATGATAGTAAGAGAAGTTGATAGATTAGGGTTTGGAGAATACTAGGGTTTTAATTCTTAATTTTCCGGTTCCCGTAATGCTGAACGAAGACCCCTATTTATAGGCGTTGGGATCTAGGTTTAGGGTTTTAGAGCCGCGCCGTCAGGTGGCGCGCGCAACTCTCAGAGTCGTGCTGGGTGCCGCGCGCATCTCAATGAGTTGAGCGCGCCACTAATTGAGTTGCCTTCGTTTGCAGTTTGCCTTATACAAAAACGCCTTTTTAAAACTTCCATAAATTTTTATTGCTGAGTCGGATCAAGGCGTGTGAGATATCATTGGAAAGCTCTGAATGTCTACTTTCCAATGTCGTTAAATTAGGTTAAAATATATTATGGACAAAAGTGTAAAAGGGGAAGATTTCCTCTCAATCGTGTCATCGTTGGTCTAAAGTCCCTCGATATGTCATTTAAACTTTAGCCTAACTTTAACAAAGTAAAATATGAAAAAGGGTTTTCGGTATTCGAGCCGAAATGGTCCAGTATTCGAGCCGGAAGTCCACAAGATAGAAATACATGTCTCAGGACTAGTGGCATATATCCAAATTTAGTGAGAAGGAAGTAAGTCAGCAACTCTCTCAACAGTTTTGTCCAATATAAGTACACGTGTCTCAGGACTAAGGGCACATGACTACATAGGCGCGACATCATCTCGTCGCTTCTTTATACAGGGGATGAATTCGATACCCTAACTGTCTAGTAAGTTAGTAAGCGCACTAGCTACCGTATTTGTTCCCATTAAAGAAGTGTCTGTTCCTGAAGGTTCAGCGCGCTTGTCGACTCGTGAGCTAACACCTACAATAATTCTCTACCTTTTAGTCCTAAGAGGTAAATCTCGCAAAGCTTGGGCTGTGTGAAATTTTACGTTACACTTGCGCCGTAAAATTTTGCGTCGTACGATACACTATTTACATTTTTACGCTGCATGAAAACGCCTTCCTTTTTGCTTCGGACGTGAAAAAAGAAGAAAACCCGGACATTTGTAACGTCAGTACAATAAATGACAAACTTGTCTATGGGCGCTTTTACGTAAAGCACCAGCGCGGAAAGTCTTAAGGCGCTCTTACGAAAAACATTCAAAACGTATGCTTGGGGAAGGCACAAAGCACAGTGTGCATGCAATATGATGAAAAATACTAACAAAAAAGAAAACAAACTACAATATGCAAAGCAATTTAAAAAGATTTTGATAACTTACGCACCATTACGTTTAATACCGATCAAAAACCGTTAAAATGATCCAACGAATCAAAATCAAAATCCCGCTCTTTTAAGTGACCAGTATCCACGCGGAACTTAGTAGGTCGCGTTGGCCAGGCGCGTGCATCTTTCTGAGTTGCGCAGGTCTGTTTCGCGCAACTAATTTAGTTAGGTGTGACATTTAAGTCGGCAAAAAGAGAATCGCTAAGCGCGATTTTTCATTTCGCTTTCTCTCTCCTTCCTTCACGATTTTCGCTTCTTTCTCACTCTAAAGAGCTCGGATTTTCTTGTTTTTCGAAGCTAAAGGAAGTAGATCTCGTCCCTTATTTATAGTTGAAAAGGGATCCGATAATTATATTATTTTCAAAACTGGACCTAAAATGGAAGAAAAGTCTAGCTCGTAATTGAGTGTGACTTTTTTGTCCAAGATTGATGAAGATAAGTTGTAATTTGCAACTTATTTCAATAAAGATATGAAGATGTGAGCAAACTTTCGTATATCTGATTTTGTTTATGTTTTTCTGCTTGTCATTATTGTCATATTTTTCTAATTAAAAGTGAAGTTCTTTCAATTAAATAAGTACCGTAGTTTGAAAATGAATGTTTATCAAACCTAGGTTTGGTGAAGTGTTAGAATAATTCATAAAATCATTTAAATCACTTTCTAAAATATGGTCTCATTTTAGAATGAAAGTTAAGGTGAGACCTTTATTTTTAATTTGAAGCCCCCATGCGTAGACTTTAGGTGGCTTTTGGAATTCATGTATACATATGCTAAGGGATGTTTCTCATGTTTATTTAAATCCCCAAGACTTGTGTTTTTAATTTGTGGAATATTGCATGTGTTTATCATAAATTGTTTGATCAAGTAACATAATTAATTATCTTGGTCAAATAATAGGAAGTGGTATTCTTCCCTTTGTCATTTAAAGTTATTAAGATGGTTTGTAATAAGCTTTACATGACATTAATTTTGCAGCATAAATAGCGTGTTCAAATCTATAAATAGAGAGAAATAATGGGGATGTCCTGGCTTTTTTAAGCCCCCAATTTGAGTCAAAGAGATAATTTTTTTTACTATTTTTGATTATTTTAGATGCCAAATGGGAAGGATCATCCCGACTTGCCCCCTTAAAAAAGAAATGAATAAAAAAACGGATTTGTATAAAAAGGAAGGGGAATCCAGCTTTCCCATAAAAGAATAAAGAAAGACAATTGGACATGTTTTCGAAAAGCAAGGATTATTGACTTAATATTTGAATTATCGTGATGACTTGGCAGTAAGGTATATGTGTGATAGCGATAACGATCATTTTTTTCATGTAGCGATCATGTTCAATCAATATTCCTCGATTAGAGAAGATGGAGATATCCCACGTAGGCGGATATTTTAGTTGCTCATGACAAGTGAAAAGACCAATTCTTAAGAGTTGTAAAAGACATCTTAAGTTGACGTCGAGGCTGTCGGTATATCAAATCAATTTATTGTGTTAACTATTTTTCTTTCTAGGCGATGTATATAGAACCTGAATTACCTTGGTAATAAATAGCCCTGTTATTAAAAGAAAATAAGATGATTGTGTTTTTTTTTTTTTTTTAAAAAAAAAAGTGATAGTCATCTCATTTTTCTTTGGCAAAGGATATGGAAAACATCGAATTTAGTTTGATTCGATTGCTTTACTAACATGATGTAATCAAGCCAATGGCTATCAAATCATCCAAATCATTTGAAATTTTTTTATATGATCTTGTAATCATAACTCAACACTTCATGCATTTTATATATGGGCAGGACTACTTAATAGTAGGTCCATATGTGCAAAGGCCTAAGATTGGCCATATTTTCATGGAATGATGATTTTGGTATATGGTTATGGTCTACCTCAAGGAGGGACTTTCCAAGGTCGTAACTTGGATATGCTTGGGGTTATGAACAATGGACAGGCTCAAGTACACTTCTAAAATTCCTTACTTTTGGTGCTTCTCAAATTTAAACCTTTCTTCTTTGTGTGGAAACTTCCTACATTAGGTGTCTTTTCCTTGTCATCTCTCCTTTCTTTTCTTTTTTTTTTTTGACAAGTTTTGTTTTGGGTTTCAAACGTTTTTTTTCTTTTTTCTTTTGCATTTGATCTTTCCTTTTGGGTTTAGACTAACTTTGTGTCCCCCTTTTATGTTTCGTTCCCCCAATTTCCTATTTGTATCTTTGCACCATTCCCATCCCAAGGTATGGAATAATGTAGGTTGAATAACTAAGGCTCAATTGACGAGGCACTAAAGGGTTGCCAAAAAGATGGATTTTCTCTAAGGATAAGAACATGGGATTATATTTATGGAGTTTCAAGTTGCCTCTTGTGTTGGTGGAATCATCATATCCTTTCTTCCTGGGCCTAAGATGGGCCTCTTTTCATTCAATACATCTTGTAAGCCAAAGCGCATCAAGATTCTTATAGTGTTTAGTATGTATGCCTTTTGATATTGCCTGTTTATATGTATACATTTTATTTAATTCAAGACAATAACAATAACGAGATTGAGAAGAGAACATGATTGACGTACTTGAAAATATATTTTTTATTCATTAATTAATGAGAGTACAAAATAAATAGATTTGACAGCATGAATCTCTTAGTGTGTCATAAAAAACAAAGGAAAGAAACAACACAAGACCTAGGGTGCTACATCTTGAATTGTTGACAACTTCTTGAGATTGTGTCTTCGAGCCTTGTCCGTTTCTGACGTAGGTGAAACCCTCTCTAAAAATCAAGTCCATATATATGATTCATGGTTTCATTTATCAAGTCCCTTTCAATTAATGTTCCAACAGTATAGACTTCTTGAAATGTGTCTAAACCAAGGTATTGTAAATGGCACTTGTATGGTGGAGACATATTGTCTATTAACTTTGGGACAAGTTCATGATATAGAGGTCTTTGTGGAATAAGAGCAACCTTTGATTGCCACCTGGAAAAGATGTCAATGAAGCCTTCTTCTTCCCCTTGCTCAAGCAATTCGAGATCACGCAAGGTAGTTGTGGGCTCGATGTTATCTCCATATTAGGTTAAAAACGCTTTTACAACGTCACTCCAAGTGGAAGTTTGTTTTGCATCGAGGTTATAAAACCATGATCTAGCATTTGGGTCCAATGAAAGAGGAAAAGTACATACATATAGGCTTGGCTAAACCCCTTTGAATGCCATAATTCCAATAAAGCTCATTAAGTGAGTCCTAGGATTGTCTGTAACCTTAAAGGTTGGCAAATCTGTAGACAAGAACTTTTCTGGTAGAGTCTTGCCACTAGGTTGTGGTGCAAGCTCATAATTGAAGTACTTATTCCTAAGTTAGCTTGAAGGACAAGTTTCTCTAAGGCCTCTACTCTTTCGGCTCTTGCTTTTTTTTTATGAATGTTTTTTTTTTCTTTTCCGTTTTTTTATCCTTTTCTGCTTTTTTTATGAGCCTTCATTTGGGCTTCTTCTTCTCATAGGCTCTTTAGGTTTTGGAGTTCCTCTCTAAGTTTCTCTAATGCTGCTTTGTCACCCATGACTACACTAGTATGCGAATGTGGAAGATGATCTAGTTATGTGTGTCACGTGAAATTGAGCGCGTTCACTTAAACCTTTTCTGCCAAGCATTCAAACAATGAACCAAAGTCAAAATGATTGTTTTATTTCCATTTTTTTAATCCTTGTAATACGATATCCCTTTAAGCAAGTTTATTGATAAAGAATGTTAAAAAATTCACGAAGAATCATTAATGGAATGTCATGATTTGTGTTGACTTCAACAAGGTAATCATCTAAGGATTTTAGTTCAAATGATTTGTTTTCAAAAAAGGTAAAAGAGAAAGATAAGAAAGTTTGATTGAAAGTGCGCATCAGATTTTTAGAAATATAAATCGACCAGAACACACACCTTAAAATGATCAAATATACTATAATATTTGTTGATCATTTAGATTACAATAGAGATCAATATCGTTTTTTTTTTTTTAATTATGATTCTCATATTACTTATCTTTAAAGGATAATATAATACTATTTGTTTAAAAAGAATGATGGCCTCCGAATGTAAAATCCAAGAAATAATTAAATCATTTTCTCAATTATATCATTCATTATCTTCTTTTTTTTTTTTTAAAACGACAATTTTTTTTCCGTGTTATTTTCTCTTTTTTTTTTCTTTTTTTTTTTCTTTTTGTTTTTTTGGATGAGACAATCATCCCAAGTAAAGTTCTCGGGATTTTCTTTTTAAAACATAGAAGAGGTAAATAAATTATACTCTTAAATCAAGGTTGACCAATTCCAACTAAAAAAAATGATGAACACGAAAATAGGCACGTTCTATTAAGAGATGCGAACTTCTATTGATGATGTCAAGTTTTCGAGAATAAACATATTGATGATGTCCAATTAAGAGATGCGAACTTCTAATGACGAACCTCATAAGAAATAATGTTATTAGCTCAATTATCAAGTACGTAAACGAATCATCATAATAAAAAATAATATCGCGCGTAATTTACCGTCTTGCGCTAAGGTGGAGAGTGCATCTTCAAGAGTAGCATCTACAACATGCTGTATTTTTTTTTTTTCAAAAACGATATTTATATTTATTTATTTGTTTATTTTTTTGCGAAAACACAAAAGGAACGATAAAAAAAAAAACATGTTTTTCGAAAAAAGACGATCGTAGTAAAAGTTAGACAACGTTGTTAGCCAAGCTGATATTTTTAGCACCTAGTTAACGATTAACCTTGAAGCGGTAGTATCATTTTCTCCGTATGATATTGCTCGTAATTAGTCAAAGTCAACGTTGAACAGTGGGCGCGCGCATGACTCAAAGTTGCGCGGAGGTGCCGCGCGCAACTTTAGAACTTGCGCTTGGAGGGCAATTTTTTTTTAGGGGGGTTCAAAAACGCTATTTTTTTGGGGGGGGGGGGGGGGTTCGAAAGCGCTAATTTTTTATTTTTTTTTGGGGGGGGGGGGGTTCGAAAACGCAATTTTTTATTTTTTTTTTTTTTTGGCGAACCATAATTTTTGCGATTTTGTTTTAAAAGTTTTATCTCTAGGTAACAAGTTGGAATTAGTTAGATTAGACACGAAGAAAATATTCATGTAGTCATATAAGCACATAAAAGGAACCGTCAAATCATATAATGTCATTCTAAGGTCAAGACTTGGGTGTCTAAAGGTACCATATCTTAAGGGATGATGCACGAATCAATAACTCAACGTGTTGACCCACGACATAACCCTCCCAACATTTTGTTGTCGATATGGGTGGGATGATTGTTATTGATTTTGGGATAGAAGCCTAATATTGGCAACCCCTAGTCAATGAGCCAATCCCCAATTGTTAAAGTGTGCTATGCTTATGCATGATGCAATGTTGCTTGTTTGATTTTTACTTTTGTGAAAAAGGAAGATATCATGCGTTCGAGTCTCTCTCGCTAACTAGAGATTATCAAAGTTAGTTCTCGTTACAATCCATAGGCAACCTAGTGTTGGAAACCTTGAACCATAACTATGAACTAATCTTGTAACCTCTAAGTCCCCAATGAAGTCGCCATTGTAAGGAGGGTGATCCCATCTTAAGGGGTACTCTCCTTAAATGCCCATGGCCACTTAAAACCATAGGACTTTACACATGTTAGGGTGTAGTAGGATTTGAATTCCTGACTGTTTGGAAGACCTGGAATTAGAAATGATACTCTCATCACGCCTTTTTGTACGAAACAAGTAGGAGTCGCCTATGAGTTTTAGGAAAACTCATAAACCTCGTTTCATATCTTTCTTCCATGTGGAGTTCATGGAATAATTAGCACAAATCATAAGTTTATCCATGCCCAAATTTGTCTACATAAACCATAAATGAGTTCGGGAGCGAGGGTACTAAAATAACGTTCCTTTTAGGGAGGAATCGCTATTCTAGCCCTAGTACGGCCTCTACTAGCTCTTCCTTTTTCAAAATATCATTACCAAACAATATATGCAACGTGATACCTAAAGACTAAGTTAGTTGATTTTATTTACAAGCATTAATCACATAGGAATTACATTGCAAAAGTCGTTATTCTTTGTTTAATCAATATTCGTTAAAAGGACAAAATAAACAATATTCGCCTTGTCTTAAGTGATAAAACAACAATTAATTATCAAATTCTATTCTTGATTAACAAAATAATACTATGTGAATGAATTAATTAAAAGTTTGTTTAAAGTGATCAAACAAAACTATTTATTCAATTAAAGTTATTTAAACAATAAAGGAAAAGTGATTTATCTAAGGGCTCAGGAAACTAACCGTTCTTCTTTTATGTTAAATCTTCGTTTAATGTGTTTATGGACTTTCTTTCTTCTTCGTACATCCTAGGACTTCAATGGAATCAATAAGGGTTTGAAAGTATTTGGGAAGAAAGAAGAAAAAGTAGTATGATAGTAAGAGAAGTTGAGATATTAGGGTTTTTAGAATACTAGGGTTTTAATTCTGAATTTTTCAGTCCCTGTAATGCTGAATGAATACCCCTATTTATAGGCGTAGTGATCTAGGTTTACGGTTTTCGAGCCGCGCCGTCAGGTGGCACGCGTAACTCTTAGAGTTGCGTCAGGTGGCAAGCGCAAATTTACCTTATACGAAAACGCATTTTTAAAACTTCCATAACTTTTTATTGCGAAGTCAGATTAAAGCATGTGAGATATCATTGGAAAGAACTGAATGTCTACTTTCAAATTCCATTATAATTAGGTTAAAATATGTTATGCATCCAAAGTTATGGCCATTGGAGTGCAAGTGTGTCGGTTTTAGGGTCCGGTTTAGTGTTTTGATCATAACTTCTTCGTTTTGGCTCGAAATTAGGCTTATAATATACCGTTGGAAAGGTCTTTGAAAGGGCTATCTATATGTATTGGCCTTGAAAGGGAATTTAATGGTTGCTTTATCTGTTTGGATCGGTTATCAACAATGTAGGTTCCATTGGATCCAATCATTGCATTTGACGCATTTGGGGTCCGTTATTAATCAAGTTTAAACATGCATGAGCATGTTTTAGGCCTAATTAGTAACCGAACAAGGCTCAAAGATAAATTGGTCTCAAATATGGGTTTTCAACTTACTTTATAATTCTTTTCATAGTCCATAAACATTTCAAGTTTGATCTAACATGAAGAACGGATTTTTGTAACATCATCGCACTTCCTTTCGGGACAAGAGGCCAAAAGTAGGTGTCTACAAATATGCAAAGCAATAAAAAAAGATTTTGATAATTAGCAGGTCGTTACATTTAATAACGAGCAAAAACCGTTAAAAAAATGATCAAACGGATCAAAATAAAAGTCCCGGTCTTTTAGTGACCAGTATCAACGCGCAACTTAGAAGGTCGCGCTGTCCAGGCACGCGCATCGTTCCTAGTTGCGCTGGTATGTTACGCGCAACGAATTCAGTTGCGCCCGACATTTTTGTAAGTAAAGTGAAAATCGCAAACGCGATTTTTCACTTCCCTATTTCTCCTTCCTTCGCCATTTTTGACTATTTCTCTCTCTAAGAAGCTAGTTTTTTTTGTGATTTTCGAAGCTAAAGGCAGCAAATTTCTTCCTTAATTCATATTTTCCGTAATCCAATGTAATTTTTTTTTGCTAAAATTTGTTCTTTTTCGGCTGAATTTGAAAGATTTTCGAATCATTAAATCCCAAATTTCGAATTTGGGGGTTTTTGATCCGGTTCATTTTTCTTGAAATTGTTTACTCTATGTTGTTATGCTATGTTTAAGGAGTGTTTTGCAACAAATTTCATGAAAAATTCTTAAGTATTGAACCTTGTATGAGCATTTCTTTATTGAAGTTCGTTCTTGCTTTTTTTTCGAATTTTGCTTGACTTTATTGCTTTTTCTTGCTCATTTTTGATATAATTACTGATTATGAAGTATATTATAGTGATGGAACTAATATAACTTTCATAATTCATTTTAATGAATTTTGAATTGTTAAAAAAGGCGCGAAACATACTCTTAGCTTATTTTTGCCATATTTGAACTTCAAAATTGTTTGGTAGACGATAATTATGTTTATATTACTGTTATTCGTCTAGAATTAGTTGATTCTTGGAGATTTTGGAATAGAATCCCTTGAATAATTAGTTGAAGCTGGTATAGGTTGACTTTTGTGGGTGTTAGAAGCCCCCATTTACTAAGTTTAATTGCAGGTATCGTAGCCCCCAAGTATGAGTGGCATTCAATTTTCGTGTTTAACCCCATCGGCAACCGTTATGCTGCTGAAATGGGTCTAGAATACGTATATTAGTTTAGTTTAGGAAATAAAGTAAACTAATTACAGAAATTTTATCTATCATAGCACGGAGTCGCCTCCATTTGTCAATGCTAAGGAGGTTCTCGGTGGTCCGGGCGAGGTAGTTCGCTCTCGGAAGAGGGAGACCCGTCCTCGAGAGGAGGTTCGAGAGCGACGCGTTGCGGCGGATCGACGTCGCTAGGAGGATGTTGTTTGGGAGGGTTCTCCAAACTGGGACCCTAGGATCCTTAAGTGGGATCCAGATCATAACGTCTCGATCAGAGGGTGGCGCGACATCGGTAGTTTTTCGCGCCTTTGTTTCTTTCTATTTTCTTTCGTTTCTCCTTTTAAAACCATTACCGTTTTTATTTTTATTCTTTTAATTAGAGTGAGCCTAGCATGCGTTTGTACGGCTCTGGTGACCAACAAGCCCGTTTTGAGAGTTTGCCCAAGTTGGCAAAGGAGATTGTAGCACTTTCTGGGATTGACTCTCAGTTGGCGGCTCTTTAGGATTTATCGAGTCAGCCTACATCGTTTGCTTTCCTCCGTGGATTGCTGGAGTTTTGGTGGGATTCCACCAACACTTTCTTCTTTCCATGGGGAGAGATGACGGTTACCGCTTTTGACTTCTTTATGATTACGGGTTTTCCTTTTGGAGTCGAGCCTGTAGTCATAGAGTTCGTTAAGGGGTCATACGAGAGATTGCGCGACCTTGTGGGGGACCGTCTTGCGTTGGTCCTTCACGTGTACGCGCAATCTTGTTCGTACTCGGTTCTTGCCGACGAGTTGTCGGCTGACGAGCTTGACCAACAGTGTACGCCTGAGCAGCTTGCTCTGATTTTACATTGCCCACGTTCTTTCCGTCACCATCTTGGGTGATCGAGGAGAGCGTTTCGCCATTAGGTTACTTATTTTCCTCAGCGATTTGGGGCAAGTAGGTGACCTGAGTTGGGCGGAGGTGTCGTATGCCCGTATGCTTACGGCTATGGGCAAGGCGACCCGGGTCATTGATGCTGGGGCAGCTACTAAGGTGCCTCGGATCTCGCTTACGTGGAATAATCGTATACTCGATGTACGTGTTTTAAGCTTCTTTCGGTTAATAATTTCGCTTTTTCCTTTAAGCTTACCTTTTCTCGATTTCAGGCTTGGGGATACTCGTACCTGCCTTTCTTAGCACCAGGGAGCTTGGGGCTTCTCGTTTTCCTATCGGCCATCGATTAATCGCGATTAAGAAGAGACGAGATACTTCTGCCGGCAACTTTCGCCAAAGGAACATTTCGGTGACTCGTGTGTCGGTGAGTATTCCAACCACATGTGCTCTTTTTTTATTTTATTCATTTTCTGACGATTTTTCATGTGGTTGTGTTTTATAGATCGATCTCCATCCTTGGAGTTTGGTCGTTAGAGTCCCTGAGGTTATCTTGTCTGGCATGGTTCGTTGCTGTTTTCGGGCCCTCTATACGGGACTCTCAGTGTTCCAGAGGACAGGCGCTTGGTTTTTAGGCGAGCGTTATCTCTGGCAGCTTTCGTCCGAGGAGCCTTTTGTTCCAGCGGATTCCCTGATCCGGATGTTGCGTCCGGACATGCTGTCTACCGAGGATCGAGCTTAGGCGATCCTTGTTTATCTAGCGGAGGATCTAATCCGGCTTATATAACATCCAGACTGACTCCTTTTTCGGCTTTCGTTCCGGTTAGTACTCTAACTCTCTATTTTCCTTATTTCAATTTATTTTTCAGAAATTTGACCCTTTTATCGGCTGTTTTTTTTTTACATTTGTAGTCCCAATTTTTAATCTTTAATTTGGTGTTGGTTTCATCCCATTTAGAGTCTTTTTTATGACTAAAATACCACAGCATGTCCAGTTTAATACATATTCGTGAGGTCTTAACTTAGTCTTTGTTCGAGTCTAGTCACATAGTCTAGCCACATGGTCAAGACACGAGTCTTAACATGTTACATACACTCACTAGTCTTAGCACACACTTTGTGATATGTCACCATGACCATTTCTTAGGTTCATGCATGAGTCGGTTTTTTCCGTCATTTGAGTTGGGGGTACATTCTATTCTTATTTTTTTTTTTTTTTTGGTAAATAAGAAATTTATTGCCAAAATAAGAAAGTTACAAACTTACATGAAGCTAAGCTGTAACAACACCAAACACCACAAACCAAAAAGGCAAAACCAACACCAATAGCCTAAGAATCTACCTGAACCACCTTCTAGGGAGGGGGCTTGAGAGAAACAAGGACATCTACTGGACTCAAGCTCACAACCACCTTCTAGGAAGGGTTCTGAGAGCCAGGACCAGACAACAACACCTAAGACAGAAACAACACACAAAAATAGACTAAAACAGCAGTTATAAGCACCAAAACCAGCCTATATCAGCAAACAAAGAAGCTAAAGCAGCTAAGATAAAAAAGAGAAAGACACCAAACCACCAACTGCCAAAACAGAAAAGCAAAACCAACACCCAAGCTGCAGCAGACTTGCTGTCAGACTTGCTTACCAGATACCAAAAAAAGCAGCAGCAGCAATCCAAAAACAGCATCAACAACCTGGCAGACCTAAAATCAGACTGTAGTAAACAAAAAAGTAAGTGAATCAAAAGCAGCTTCCTGTCTGCTCCATTGCACCTAACAGCAACATGAAAAACAATGTCTTTAAAAACAGTTTCTGCAGGTTCATAGTCACCTGTAAACATCAAACTATTCCTTTGCAGCCATACACTGTAAATAGCCTCAGCAAAACACATAGAGTATACTCTTCCCTTGCTGCTGGACTTCCTACAATTCTTAACTATCCATTACTGTTCAATGTGAAAAGGTTAAACTGATTTTTTTACATCAAGAAGCTTTAAAATATGTTCCCAAATAGTCTTAGAGTAAGGACAACAAAAAAACAAGTGAGAAACAGTTTCACAAGAGTTCTGGCAGAAAAGGCAAATAGGATCACAACTTGCATTCCACTTAACAATTCTGTCCTTAGTAGCAAGTTTATCAAGCAAGGCTAACCAAGTAATGAAAATACTCTTAGGAGCAGCTTGGTTATTGCAAACAATTCTTTTCCACCCTACTTTAGAAGCCTGAGGTCGAATCCGGGCATAAAGTTTAACAATACTCATTTTCCCATTTTTCATAATAGATGACCAGCCACCAATATCATCAATAATATCTCTGCAAGTCAAAATTTTCTTCAAAACCCAGGAGCATTTCTTGGGAATAGTAGCAGTCCAAATATTTCTATTGCTGAAATAATAGGTATGCACCCATTTCACCCACATATTGTCAGCTTTATGAGCAAGATCCCAAAGAATCTTACAAATAGCAGCTTTATTCCAATCACCAAGAGAGGTAATATTCTAGCCACCACACACCTTAGGAAGAGTCATATGACGCCAGGAGACAGGGGCCTTTTTTGCATAAGTGTTCTTCACAGTCCAAAGAAAAATCCTGAACTTAGATTCAATTTCCCTAAGAATCTTCTTAGGTAAGATGAAAATCTGAGCCCAATAAGCCTGAATACCAAAAAGAACACTTTTGATAAGCTGTAACCTACCAGCATAAGACAAGTTTCTAAAAGTCCAGCATCTAATCCTAGTAGTAACCCTTTCAACCAAAGACCTACACTGAGCAACAGTAAGCTTTTTAGAAGATAAAGGCACCCTAAGATATCTAAAAGGCAAGCTACCTCTACTCATGCCAAGAACAGTTTGCAGCTGATCTTTATCAAAATCAGAGATGCCGCTAAAATAAACCTCACTCTTACTTAAATTAGCCATCAGACCAGAAGCACAAGAGAATTTCTCGAAAGCCTGCAAGAGAAGCTGAATAGAGATGGAATCAGCGCTAGAAAAGAGGAGAAGATCATCTACAAACATCATATGGGTAATACCTAATTTCTCACATCTAGGATTAAAATTGAAATTAGGATTCCCACTCATTTCCTTAAGGCACCTAGATAGGTACTCCATACATAAAGCAAAGAGAAAATTAGACATAGGATCTCCTTGCCTAAGACCCTTTTTGGCAGGAAAAGGCTTTGCAGGAAAACCATTAACCATCACAGAGTAAGAAACATAACAGACACAATCCATAGTCCACTTCACAACAGTATGAAGGAAACCAAGCTCTTCTAAAACAGTCTGCAAAGGGGCCATTCAACAGAGTCATAGGCCTTTCTCAAGTCAATCTTGATCATGCACCTAGGAGAAACAAACTTATGAGAGTAGCCTTTGATCAATTCAGTAGCCAAAGAGAATATTGTCACCAATTTTCTTACCCGGGATAAACCCAGGTTGAGCATCATTAATGACAGTCCCCACCACTTTAGAGATCCTGTTTATGAGAACTTTAGAGATCAACTTGTACAACACGTTACAACAAGCAATAGGCCTAAACTCTTTGACATAAGAAGGATGCTGAACCTTAGGCACTAAGGTGATTGTTGTACAATTCTACTGTTTAGCAATGACACCAGTCTCAGAGAAAGAGAAGATAGCAGCATAAATATCAGTTTTAACCATAGGCCAGGCCTTTTTGAAGAAAACAACATTGAAACCATCAATACCAAGCGCCTTATCATCTCCAATTTGAACTAGAGCATTATCAATGTCAGAATTAGTAACAACAGCAGTCAAAATGTCAATGGAGCCAGAACTGAGTTGAGAACCTCTCCTAATAGTTGCTAGATCAACACCAGGGAGAGAACTAGCACTAGAACCAAGGAGTCCTTTAAAAAATCCCACAATCTCATTTTCAATAAGCACAGGGTCTTTCAAAAGGACATCATCCTCAGTGAAGATAGAATCAATTCTATTTCTACCTTGCCTGTGCTTCATAACAGAAAAAAAAGTAGTGAGAATTGGAGTACCCCAGCTTAATCCAATCAACCCTAGATTTTTGCTCATAAATGGACTCCTGGATATACATCCAATGCTTCACCATATTTACAGCTTCAGCCTCTTTAACATGAAGGTCAGAATTAGAATAGTCCATAGCAAGCTGGTCTTGAATAGCTTTCACAGAGGCAAGAGCCACATCAACTTTCTCATCAACATTAGCAAAATACTTAGTGTTCAGATCTTTCAGGTTCTTATTTATAGTTTTCAAATTCTGCCAAATAGTAACCATAATAGAAGAATATGAAACACTATGTCAGGTGTTTTCCACAATAGAACAAAAATCAACATGATCAGCTAGGCAATTAAAAAACCTAAAAGGTCTCCCATTAGCAGGAACAAATCTACACACTTCAACCAAGAGAGGATTATGATTAGAAAGAAGAGGAGGAAGATAGATGGCTTCAACATGAGCATACTTGTTCAACCAAGCCTGATTCACTAGCCCCGTGTCAATCCTTGTAGCAGTTCTAGTAGCACCATGGCCCTTATTAGACCAAGAGTAGAAAGAACCTTTGCTCTTGATTTCACAAAGATCAAGATTGTCAACAAAACTTCTAAAATGATTAACCTCATAAATAGTGACAGCATTACCATTAATTTTATCATAAGAGTTGAGAACATAATTAAAGTCACCAATAATAAGCCAAGGCCCAGAAACAGCTCCAAGACTAGAAATACCATCCCAAAGAGGTAACCTGTCATGAATAGAATGCAAGCCATACACAAAGGTACAGAAAATCTGATGCTGAAGATCTTTAGAGCTAATTTGGACATGAATGAACCGCTCATGAGAGGAGAGGACAGAGAGATTAACCTTGTCATGCAACCAGCCAACCTAGAGTCTACCCCTATGAGAAGATGAGTAGTTACAAAACCAAGACCAAGCAGGCCTAAATTTCTTCTGAAGCTTAACGCTCTTATCACATTTAACCTTAATTTCCATGATATCAATAACATCCACAAACTGTTCAGCTTGCAGTTTCTTAACAGAAACTACTTTGCAGGGATCATTAAGACCCCTCATATTCCATGATAGGATAATCATGACCCCAGAGCGGGATTACCATCACCCCCGATCGGAACAAGATCTCCAGCACCATCACCAATTTTAATCAAAGCAGCATAAGTATTAGAATGAGGAACCTTAGTAAGAACAGGAGGATTACTATGACTTCTATGTTTCCTTCCCACCACTCTCCTATCATTATCAGAACTAACTTGCAAAGTAGTTGGGGCAGGAGTGAAAACACCAGCACTCTGAATAGTATCATTACCCCCAGATTCAAGCAAACTAGGTTCAGGTGCAGGAACAATGGTAGGTTGGGGCTTAGCAACCCAAACCTTTGCTTGTTGCTTAGGCTTCTCCTTAGAAGCCACCTGCTTCTTTTGAGGCTAAATCTTCCTAGGAATAGTACAGTCATGGCCCACTTGTTACATTTACTACAAAAGGGGGGGTGTCCATTCAAAACAACTTTTTGTTCAATGAAAACACCATCTGGACACTCAAACCAGATAGTCTTGGACAAAGCCTTGGTTACATCAACTTCAATGAGCAACCTAGCAAAAGAGACCCTCAACTGTTTTGAAGTACATTTATCAGCACATAAAGGGACTCCTAAAACACTTCCAAGTCTGCTCAAAGTGTCCACACCCCAGCAATTCAAAGGTAAGTTAGGTAACTTAACCCATCAAGGACCAGTTCTCAGACCAAGGCTTAACAATAGCTGCCTTACCAAAGAACATATGTGGACTAGCACTAAGAACAATATTCATATCATTAGAGTTTTGTATTTTAATCAGAAAATAGCCATCATCATGCCAAAACACATCAGGTTTAGCTACGGCACTCCAATTCTCAGCAATATATCTTTGAACAGCAACAATAGTAGGATAATAGCCTATTAGATAAAAAACTACAGAGTTCTTCCACTTGAGATTACCTTCATTAATTTAGACTTGCCATCTTTGAGCACAGGAGCTACAAAAGAGAGGGCAGAGCCCTTAGCTGTGAGCTTAGCAGATCCTGGCATAGCGGCAGGAATAAAATCAGGCTGTGGGGGAACCACATCATTCTCCAAAGTAATCGGGTCATCAATTGGAGCAGAATCGAGCTCGGAAATCAATGGAATAGTACATTAAGAAACCCTATGTCTGTTGTGTCTGGGATTCGAGGAATTGATCCAAAATTGAGGACAGGATTACCTTCAACCATCTTGGAATCATCCTTCGAAGCACTGCCTGCATTAAAACAAGAAAGGGTGGCTCTGAAATCGAATGGAACAGTAGATTGGGGTACTGTTTTATTAGCTTTGATCAATCGACCATGAAAATCCTCAAGAGCTTTCAGCTCAGCTCTAGTAATCTTCTCAATCGAGAATCGACTCAAATGTGAAGGTGGAGTGACAAGGTCATCAGGGTCCTCATCAACTTCCGGAATCGAAGTAGAGCCAGAAAACCTAGAAACATTTAATCGATTAACAACATCATTCAAGAAGATAAATAAGATTTGGAAGGGTGATTCAAGTTATTTGAAGGTTTAGGAGTAAATTGCTTCTTCTTCTTCGCCATTGAGACTCAATTAAGCTGAAGTAAAACCAACAAACTCGCCATGGGAGGAAAGAGAAGAGAGAAAAGTCAACGCAAAGTCAAACCTTCAATACAATGCATGTTGAATAGAGTTGAGTCAAATAATTAACAATGAATAGCCCTAATTTCCCTCTCCAAAGTACTTGGTCAAGAAAAGAAGGACGATTAATCAAGGACAACATGTTTGTTCAAGTTCTACCTTTTGATAAACCAGTGAGTCGGAAAAGAAAAGATAAGAAGATAATGGTAAGTCAAGAAGAAGCCAATGAACTCAAGAAACAGTTGGCTGGCGTAACTAAGACATTGAAGGCCTTAAACCTCATAATCAATGACCTTGTGAAGCAACAACAAATGCACCTTATGCAAGAAAGCCTGAGCAAGCTATCTAGTTACTACAAGTTCCAAGGCATTAGTTCACAAGGGGTCTTGCTGGACAAGGAACTTCTTCAACATAAGTTCAATGCCAACGACATCCCAAAATTAAAGGCAACATATAACCCTTACTTTCATCTTAGAGCTATTAAAACTATAATGAACATTAAAGGGATTGATAAGAAAGTCTTTCATTCCTTGTTTTCTTTATCTCTTGAGACCGTTTGTCAATAATGGTTCTTTTCCCTTGACAAAGAGAAAACCTCTTCTTGGTATTCCATAAAAAACGCTTTCATAAATAGATATAAGTGCAACATTCAAGACGAAACAGACCATAGACAACTTGAGATGTTAAAACAAAAAGAAAACGAAGGGTTCACTTCTTTCTTCAACAAATGGAGGGAAGCTTCTGCTAATATGGTCAAGGTTCCTACCGAAAAAGAATCAGTGAGGATGTTCATTAAAACCCTTCAAGAGAAGTATTCAAGGCACTTAAAAAACTAACACAACTTGAATACTTTCAAGGCTGTGTATAATATAGGCATTGACATTGAAGATGACCTTCTGAAAGATAATAGTGCGAGAGAAAAGAAGAATGACCATCCTTCTTCTTCCTCACCCATTAATGAAGTACATGATACGAACGCCTCTAAACCACAAATCCAAAGGTCAAAAAGAGTGTTCACTCCACTTGGCATAAGTTATGAAGCAGGTTTAGGAAAGCTACACCATAAAGGACTAGTCATGCCCATAGGGTCTATCAAAGATCTAGAAGCCAGGCCACCCAAGTGGGATCCTAATAAGCACTGCAAATATCACCAAGGAAAGGGTCACAACACTAAGGAGTGTTGGAAACTTAAAGAAGTTATTAAAAATCTGATTGATGACAATAAAACTTCCGAGATTCTAGCCATTGTAGAAGATCAAACATACTTCGATCCTTCACTCCTTAACATACCTATAGGTGAGCCCATGATCGAGAAAACTTATATAACCTCTCTTGATGAAGTGGCCATGAATGAGGACGATGAAAGTATTTTCTTAGATAATACTAGGGAAAACTCATCAAGTCTAAAAGAGGACGTTCGAAATTTACAAGATGTCGTTGCCATGCTCTTGAATGTGGTAGAAGGATTAGCAAATCGGGTGATGGTCATTGAACAAAATTCTCAAACAAGGATTTAATGAAGAACTCAATGCTCCTAAGCCATGGGCGAAACGGATCATTGAAGAATACACACCAATACGAATGCATTACAATAAAGCTTTTGACTGTCTTCACGATCAAGGTCTCATTCACCCCATTGGTCCCAGTTAATACCCTCCGCCTAAAAAAAGGTATCCTAATTGGGACCCAAAATCTTATTGTCGATATCATAGAGGTCGTGGTCACACCACCGAAGTATGTCTTGCTCACAAAGATCATGTTCAAGACCTCATTGATTCAAGTCTCCTCCATGTCCCTCCAAGCAACAAGAAGGCCAAGATTAGTAACGATAGTAACAATGGTTGTAAAGGAAAGAAGAACGAATATCCTTCTTCTTCCGAAAACACCTACTCTAGTAATAGTGATGGTACTTTCGACCTTAATGAAATCTTAGCCATGGATAATCGAGGATTTAGAAAGCAACTAAGAAAGGATTTCACCCCTATTGGAATTAGCTACGATGATGCTTTCAATCGACTCCATGCAAAGGGACTCATTACTCCTATTGGACCCATTCAAGATCCCCCACTTGAGAAGAGATTGCCTAGTTGGAACCCAAATGTACACTGCAAGTAACATCAAGGTAGGGGTCGTACTACTAAGAGCTGTTGAAAACTAATGGAAACAATCCAATATTTGATCGACAATAAAGGGGTTCCAATACCTCTAGTCGGTAAAAACACCAAGTGATGATAAGCCAAGGGACAAGTGGCAAGCTTCAACGACAAGATTTCATGATCTTTTTTCTATTTTTTATTTAACCTTTCCTCAATAAGTCTAGCATAGGCACCTTTTTATTCTCCTTAGATTTATTTTCCTTTAATAAAATGAGCATTTTATTTCCTTGCATATGATCATTGCATTGCATTGCATTTTTTTTTAAAAAAAAAATTCATGTCAAACTAAGCACAAGGTATACCAATGATTTGTGGCACCCCTTGTAGCCACATAATATTGCCTTTAACCTTTCTAATTTACAATCCATTCTTCATAAACCACTTTGAGCCTCGTCTAACGTAGACCTTTCAGTTTTCAAACTACTTCTACCTAACTTTGGGATGGGATTGTGTGCAACTTACGCAATTTTCAATTTCAAAAAAAGCTTGAGTGACTAAAAGATTAAAATAGCAAAAAGTAAATAAAAGTGTACAAAATGGCAAGTGTTCCAAAGTCTTTGATATGAAAATGTCTTTGATAAGAACACGTCTCAGATTCTTTCTCTTATCGAGCGCTCGGTACCGTGCCTGAGAAACATCAATGCCAAGTGAGTAATAGACCTCATAATCGGGATTTCCAACACTTATAAAATAAAATAAATGCTAAAGCAAAAGAGAGAGCTAAATACGAGTCAAAAGCCTCAAGCATAAAAATATAAAGATTCAATAGCAAGGTTGCACACCTTGTTTGCTTATCGAGGGTCTTGAGCCTTTATCCCCTTCTTCTATAACCTTTAGCCTAACCACGATACAACCCTGAAAAATACCTTTTTGAGGTATACACACACTTGTGCGAGGTTCGTCTAGAGCTACATTTGGCCTGATTCATAACAGATATGTAGGCAACCTCACATTGAGGTGCTGCCGTAATAATCATGCATTCATACTCACATTCACACACCATGATCATATCAAGGGATCTCCAATGCTCATCCCTATTTACTTAGAGCTAGAATTGGGGGCTTGATCCTTACATTATTAGCTTACCTAGCCTAAAGAGTATCCATCATTTGGCTCTGCTTGAAATAATATTTTCCCACACACTTAGCCCTTGCAGCCTAACTTTAGTGTCACTTTCACACACCGCACAAATACATGACCAAATATACTTCCCTTAGGAACTCTTTTTCATGAAATCTTAACACGACATTAAAGCATGCCTTGTCATATCAAAATATCTCATCACTCAATCATCATTGCATCACAAAGTATGAAGTACTTAGCCTCCGCGCCTAAGTTACCTAGATACTTTCATTATCGAGTCAACTAGGATAGTCTAAGATGTTACAATCCTTGTACTATGAGAGACAACATTAATGGATTAAGCTTATTCAACATGCACCTTCAGAAATTTCAATTCTTTCTTTTTTCGCGTCTTTCTTTTTCGTGAGAGAGTCGATACCCTCCAAAAAAATGACGGAAAATTTTTGCTTTTTTGCATTTTTTAGTCACACGATCACAATACAATGCACACACGGGTCATGAGTCACACGTGTCATTTCACTTCGAGTCGAGTCAACCTCGAGTCAATCACAACGAGTCAAGTTTATACCTTAAGTCGTGTCAAGTCAATGAGTCAAGCGACAGTAAACCTTAGGTCAACCCTAAAAATTATTAAAGAGATTAGCAAAGTCCTATAGTCAAAGATAAATACAGGTACATTCCAGCGGCATCAAGAGCAGAATAGGGAAGACCTTACTCCAGTGCCAGACAGTAACATCTAGCGCCTGGCAACATATTTCAGCGCCTGGCGCTAGATCCCACCGTCTGGCAACAGAGCCAAATCGCGGCGAAAGAAAGCTTAACCACTTAGAGTAGTTATTCAATCTCTTTCAGCAATTTTGGGTTCCTTGGTACGCCAGTTAGCCCCTATAAGCAATTTGACATGATTAAGTAGTCAGCTTGATTACAATCGCATTAAGTGATCGACCTGACGAAAGATCGTCTCACTTAGCTTAAAGCGCCTAAACATTGGCTCATACTGGTTCATAAACAGAAGAGGCACCGACATAATGGTTCACAAGAAGCAAAAGCGTGGATGTACTGGCATAGTGGAAACAAAGTTCAAGCAAGCTTTAAAGATCGACAAGCATTGGTCTTCAGAAGTTTTCTTCGGAATATTATCGCAACAAACATTTAAGTTTCAAGCTCTTTTGTTCAAAGACGCGTGGACATCTCATCAAGCTCTTTTATTCAGAGACGCGTGGACATTCCTTTCAAAGCTCTTTTGCTCAGAGACGCGTGGGCATCCTATTATCAAACTCTTTTGTTCAAAGACGCGTGAACACATTATTTAGAAGCTCTTTGTTCAGAGGCGCGTGAACATATTCAAAAAGCTCTATTTTTCAGAGACGAGTGAGCATCAAAATATTAGGATAGCGTTCCATAGATTGTGGAAGGTTGTCACAACAACAAATGCAGTAACATACCGGTTACCCTTAGAGACGTGTGCTCGACGGTGCAAGATATGCTTTTCTGAACTCTCTTATCTGTTTAACTAATGCGAGTTTACAGGTATTGGTGTTACAAGAATGATTTAGGATCGCAGAACGTTCTTAATCATTCTCCATCCCTATTGATAATTTGACTTTTGTTTTCGAAACTTGTGTTTCTCCAAACTCAATCAAAGTGGGGGCTTCTGTAGACACCCATTTGTTTCTCCACAAACCAACCCCGGTGATGAGTACCTTTCACGTCGAATCATAATCGAATGAAGTGAAAGTGTTGAAAGTCTAGTGTTGCGGATAGTTTTTAACTCTTTTCTTTCTCTCTGTTTTAGAAAACCTATTTTAAGAAAACAGCCAATCCAGTTTAGTTTTGTTCAGGGAAAGGGTCAAGTAATGGTGTGGTTGGATGGGGTTTGAAAAGTGATTTCCAACAATATATTATAAGCCCAATTCCGATGAATAATGAGGAAGTTATGGCCAAATTACTAAACTAGGCCCGGTTTGATATTTATGTGCGGCCCAATGATCTAGATGAGGGCCTAATATCGATTTATCGTTCCTAATGCAAGTAGAATTGATTTTAGCCTTCTAGATTCTTCTAGAAGGTTCTTTTCATTCCTAACTTAATTAGCATTGATTAATTGACTTTAGTTGACTTTTTGGAGTTTTATTCAGAATAAAAGAAGTGTTTTAAAGGAAAATATGATTTTGCCCTTCTGTACGGCTAATATTTATCAAAATTAAGAAAACGCATGAAAACGGCTTTTAGCGCCTGGCGCTAATCTTCAACGCCTGGCGCTAACCTTCAACGCCTGGCGCTAATGTCAAGCGACTGGCGCCAATAGTGATTTATTCTCGTCGAAACTCTGATTTGTGTTTCTATCCATCCGGCTGATTTTCTCTATAAATAGCCTCTTAAAAACTTCGTTTTTTATCATAAATTTCTATCAATAACTCTCAACTCTCTAGTTTTCTAATTCTCTTCTCTCTCTATGCTAAAGCTTATTTTCTCTCTCTTTTCTAAACTAGCCTTTTCTCAAACAAAATTCCGCATTCATAAGATCTAAACACACCTAGCCAAGTTCAAAGTTGCCTTCGCCCTAGACGTGAAAGGTTTTAATTTTTGAGGGTTTGGTCCCAAATCTCTATTTCAATTATTTAATATAATTCTTTGATTTTATTTTCCTTGAAGTTACGAACGTGTGTATTTTGTTATTAGAAAGAGGTATGAGGCATCCAAGTAAGTGCTTTAATTGATTTATTGATTTTATGATATAGAAATCATGCTTAGATTGTTATTTTTATTCCTAGTATCGTGTTAGGATGTTTTATTGATTCCTAGTATCATGTTTAGGATGTTCCTAGTATCACGTAGGATGCTTTCTTTAGTATGATATTTAGGGTGATTTGCTTATATCAATTATGATTTCTATGATGCTTCCTATTTTCTTTCCTAATAGCAAGTTAGTATCATGGTAGGGTTAAAGATTTAATTTCTTTCCTAATCTTGTTAGTATCATGCCTAGGATCTTGCTATTATTATGCTTTAACATGATTATAGATTATAATTTTTATTATGATTATTTTTATAATGGTTATTATTTTTTATGATGATTATTATAATATTATTTTGCTTGATAAATATTTATTGTGATTGCTTGATCACGCATTTTATGCATGTTTAAAGGGAATTGGTACATGTAATCACGCTTAATATGATAATTAATAATCTTGTTTAGGGTTAATTTGATTATAATTAAAGTGATCGCCAATAATAGTCTTATTTGTGCATTAATATTCAACAAACGTAGATAAACAGGTTTAGGGTAAACCTAACTATTGCATGTTAGTCAGAAAGCGCACATGAATACGATTAGAATAAAGTAGAGGCCTATTATTAGGGCATGTTCAGTCTCTTTTAGGTTGGATTTGTTCCTTCATACCCAAACTAACAGTCATGGTCCAGACCAATTGGAGTTGACAATCTCCTAGATTGTTAAGGGGTGTCACCTTCACCTCGTGAACGGTTTACAAGTTCTTAAAACTTGTTGGCGACTCTTTTGCTCTATCTTCTTTCCCTTTGGACGCCACCGTACTTTAGTGTATAATCACAGTGGGGTTCAAGCTAGGGATAATGCTTGAAATATTCCCTACAGTATGTTGGGAACCCCGTGACAGAAAAACGACGTCCATTCTTCTTCATTTTTATGCTTGTTAAGAATTCGACGTCCGGGGAATGTCCTCACTCCGTTAGCCTCAAGATTTTTTGGTTGATCGACAATTCACAAACGCTCCATGAGCCAAATCTAAAAAGAAAATAAAAGTAGTTTGCGATTTACACAAGCAGTTGGTGTGCGCATCAAAATCAGTTTTCGTTAGGGTCTCCCATGAAACCGTTTTGCGCTGGAATACGACGTAAATAAAAAAAACGATTTACACAAGCAGGTGGTCCTTCCTACGCAACTTCATGATTTGCGCTGGAATACGACGTAAATAAAAAACACGTACGTGTAATAGGAGTGGACTTCCCATAAAACCGTTTTCGTTAGGGTCTCCCCTAAGGCGATTCAAGCATAGAACGGTTTCCGCTAAAGCCAAAGGAGCGGGTGAATAACATTCCCTCTATTTGTTCTACTATGGACGCCATATTCTTTGCCTGTCCTAAGTAAACAATTAACAACAAGACTATAACATAAAGCACAAATTTTAAAGCGTTGTTTACTCATGTTGTCACGAGGGGCGACAAAGTGTTTAATAAATTTAATCAAATTCACGCCTTCTTCACTTCCAATGTTAGTCATATCATTATCGGACAAACCAAAAAATCTTAGGAATATAGGTTTGGAATCCGACAAGGTAGGCACATAAGTCACAGGGAGAATGTTTCTAGGGAAGCCTAGCAAGGCCTCAAACTCACCAGGAAGTGGGACAATCTCGTCCCCTTTAAACAAGAAAAGATGATGGTTAGAGTCCCAATGGTTGACGGCGGCATGAAGAAAATCAAAATTGATCACTAGTTGCATATAGTACAATAAAGGGTCCAAGTGGTAAAATTTGAAAGCTAATTTATCCTCAGTTGAGAAAGAGGTGACCCTTTGCTTCAAGCGTTGTTTAAAGGTTTTCACCATTGTTCAAATAAAAAAGAGAGAGAGAGAGAGAGAATTTAGATAGATTTATTCTTGTAGATTCTTATTACTAAGCGAATGAATGCGAGATACTTAAAAGCCTACATGAAATCGCATTTAGATAGACCCAAAAGGGGCAAAATTTTTGCAATTTTTGCTCGAAGGAAAGTTCACCAGCTGGTTTTGTGCGCAACTCATGAGTTGCGCGCGATGTACCTGCGCAACCAATTTACAAGCGCGCGACAACCGCTCGCAACTCCTTCAGTTGCTCGTGTCTGCATTGTCGCAACATGTGAGCTAGGATTATTTCTGTATTTTGAACTACATAATAACGGAATCCCACGAGATCTTAAGACAAATCATACGCTTACCTTTTACTAACCTTTGTGTTTTTTTCCTTAATATTTTCTTATTTTTCATATTTTCTTTTTTATTTTTCTTTACTTTCTTTTTCTATTTTCTTTTTTATTCCTTTCTTTTAAGCATCATTGAAACAAATAGAAAAAGGTAAAAAATAAAAATAATAATAAAAAAATGTACACATTGAAACAAAAGAAAATGACATACGTACAAAAAACGTGTCATATGTACAACAAAAGATATATACATTTGTTTCCTAATTAAAAAAATGCCTATACAAAGGAAGTCAGGATGGTCGGCGACTCCTAGACTGCTGCTGCACATCGTGCAAAATCCAAATGAAGATTAATACATAAATTATGTGATAACTTTGTTAAAAGAAAAATAAATAATAAACGTACCTCGACCATTCGATGATTACGACATGAAAAAGTGAGGACATCTCTCCGATAAGCAGCTCGAAAAGCGCGCAAAGTCTTCACCATGTTGTTCACGGTCTCTCGCGGAACCTATTCTAAAAGACTGGGATAGTCAGCAAAAATGTATATGAAAATGTATATACATAGGGAACATACCGACACAACCGTCTCAGGAACGAATGGTATCCCCTCCTCATCCTCCGCTGCAGGAAGGATCTTACGAATTACTGACCCAACGACATCGGTATACATGATCTCCGCTGTTGGAGGCACCCAACCACCTAGCTCAACCCGCTGAAAAATAAATAAAAGGGTCAAAGTTCCAAAAAAAGAAATATAAATAACAAAAGAAAGTTAAAGTACAAACCGGAACAAAAGCTGGGAAAGAAATCAGCCTTGATGCAATGAAAGTCATATACGATGCATCCGGCAGAACCAGCTGCTCCGCTAGATAATAAAGGATCGCTTGAGTTCGATCCTCGGTAAACAGCAAGTCCGGAAGTAACATCCGGATCGGAGGATCCATAGGAACCAAGAGCTCCTCGAATGCAGACTTCTAGAGAACACGCTCGCCTAAAACCAAGAGTGTGCCTCCGAAGGACTGGAAGTCCTTGATAAATAAACTGGTAATGGCAAATAATCATGCCGGACCTAAAAGCCTTAGAGACTCCGACGATCAAGCTCCAAGGACGGAGATCGATCTATGAACACAACCACATGAAAAATCGACAGAAAATAAATAAAAATCAAACGATGCACATGTAGTTGGAATACTCACCGACGCACGAGTCTCCTAAAGAATCCTCTGGAGAAAGTCGCTGGCAAAAGTGGCTCGTCTCTTCTTAATCGTGACTAATCGATGGCCGATAGGAAAACGAGCAGCCCTAAGCATCCTGGGGGCTAAGAAAGGCAGTTACGAGTATCCCCAAGCCTTAAACCAAAAAAGGATAAGCCTAAAGAAAAAAAAAGCAAAACAAATTGAAAGAAGCTTAAAATATGTACATCAAGGATACGACCATGCTAAGTAAGGGAGATCCAATGCACCTCAGTAGCTGCGCGGAATCCATCACCTAGGTTGCCTTGCCCATAGTTGTAAGAATACGGCCATACGTCACCTCCGCCCAATTTAATTTACCTACTTGCCCCAAATCACTGAGGTAAATAAGTAACCCCATGGCAAAATACGTTCCTCGATCACTCAAGATAGTGACGGAAAGAACGTAAGCAATGTATATCCGAGCCAGCCGCTCAGGTGTACACTTCCGATCAAGATCATCATCCGACAACTCATCAGCAAAGATTGAGTACGGACAAGACTGAGCGTACACGTGAAGGGCCGACGTAACACGGTCCCCCACAAGGTCGTGTATTCTTCGGTCACACCCCTCAACGAACTCTATGGCTACGGGCTTGCCTCCAAAAGGAAAACTCGTAATCATAGATAAATCGACAGGGAATGTCACCGTTGGTAAACTATTGGAGGACAGTACAATTAATACTTATTAAACTGTACATAATTTTCAAGTAAATGTAGACATGTATGTGACATCACTCCCCATGAAAAGTGGAAAGTGTTGGTAGAATCCCACAAACACTCCAGCAAACCACAGAGGAAAGCGGACAACGCAGGCTGACTCAAGCTGGGAGTCAATCCCTGAAAGCACCACAATCTCCTTTGCCACCTCGGGCAAACTCTCAAAACGAGCTTGTAGGTCAGCAGAGCCGTATAAACACATGCTAGGCTCACTCTAAGTAAAATAAAAAATTTAGTTATGGTTTAAAAAGGAGAAGAAACAAAAGAAAAAAGAAAAAGACGAAAGCGCAAAGAACTCACGATGCTGCGCCACCCTCTGATTGAAACATGATGGTATGGGTCCCACTTAAGGACCCTATGGTCCCAGTTGGGAGGAGCCTCCCAAACCACATCCTCCTAGCGACGTCAATCGGCTGCGATGGTCGCTCTTAAACCTCTTCTCGTGGACGGGTTACCCTCTTTCGAGGGCGAACCGCCTCGTCTGGACTACCTAGAATCTCCTAAGCATCGAAAAATAGAGGTAAGTCCATGCTATGATGGATAAAGTTTCTTTATAAGTTTACTTTATTTCCTAAACTAAACTAATACATGTATTCTAGACCCATTTTGGCAGCATAACGACTGCTGATAGGGCAAAACACAAAAATAGAATGCCACCCATACTTGGGGGCTACGATACCTGCAGATAAACTCAGTAAATGGGGGCTTCTAACACCCACAAAAGCCATCCTATACCAGTTTCAACTAAGAATTTAAGAGATTGTATTTCAAAATCTCAAAGAATTAACTACTCCTAGACGAATAACAGTAATATAAACATGATAATCGTCTCCCAAAAAATTTTGAAGTTTAAACATGGCAAAAATAAGCTAAGAGTATGTTTCGTGCCATTTTTCAACAATTCAAATTTCGCAAAAATGAATTATGAAAGTAATATTGGTTCCATCACTATAATCTACTTCATAATCAGCAATTATAACAAAAATGAGCAAGAAAAAGCAATAAAATAAAGCAAAATTCGAAGAAAAAGAGCAAGAACGAACTTGAACAAAGAAATGCTCATATAAGGTTCAATACATAACCATTTTTCATGAAATTGGTTGCAAAACACTCCTTAAACATAGTATAACAACATGGAACATACAATTTCAAGAAAAATAGACCGAATTGAAAACCCCCCAAATTCAAAATTTAGGGTTTAACAGTTCTAAAATGGCGAAGGAAGGAGAAAGAAATAGCGAAATGAAAATCGCGCTAAACGATTTCATTTTGGTGACATAAATGCCGCGCGCAACTGAATCTGTTGTGCGTGACATACCAGCAAGACACAGAAAGATTCGCGCGCCTGGCCAGCGCGACCCACTAAGTTGCGTGTGGATATTGGTCACTATAATGACCAGAATCTTGATTTTTATCCGTTTAATCATTTTTCGACGGTTTTTGCTCGTTATTAGACGTAATGGCGCATAAATTATAAAAATATTTTTAAATTGCTTTGCATATTGTTGTTTGTTTTCTTCTTTGTTAGTTTTTTGCATCATTCTTGCATGCACAATGTGCTTTGTGCCTTCCCTAAGCATGCGTTTTGAACGTTTTTCATAAGAGCGTCTTAAGACGTTCCGTGGTGGTGCTTTACGTAAAAGCACTCATAGACAAGTTTATCATTTTACTGTATTGACGTTACAAATGTCCGGCTTTTCTTCTTTTTTCAAGTTCGAAGCAAAAAGGAAGACATTGTCATGCAGCGTAAAAATGCTAAAGGCGTATCGTACGACGCAAAATTGTACAACGTAGGTGTTGCGTAAAATTTCACTTCAGCCTAAGCTATTGCGAGATCCACCTCTCGGAACTTAAAGGTGGAGGATTACTTTAGGCGTTAGCTTACGAGTAGACAGGCGCGCCGAACCATCAGGAACAGACACTTCTTGAATGGAAGCAAATACGGTAGTTAGTGCGCTTACTAGCTTACTAGACAATTAGGGTGTTCGTGCACCCCCTGTATAAAGAAGCGACGAGACGATGTTACGCCTATGTAGTCACGTGCCCCCAATCCTGAGACACGTGTACTCATCTCGTGGACAAATTTGCTGAGAGAGTTGCTTATTTTCTTTCCTCTCACTGGATTTGGATATATGCCTCTAGTCCTAAGACATGTATTTCTATCTTGTGGACATTCGGCTCGAATACTGGACCATTTTTTCTCGAACATCGAAAACCCCTTTTTCATCTTTTTACTTTGTTAAAATCTGGCTAAAGTTTCAATGACATATCAATGGGCTTTAGACCAACGATGACATGATTGAGAGGAAATCATCCCCTTTTATTCTTTTAAAACCGATATCTTCTCATGACTTGACATCACCCAAAACACCTTTACTTGTAAAAACGTTCTACAATTGCCAAGGGTCATTCTAGATTCTTTAGCGCATTAAGACTAGAAATAAACTTTTCCAGCCTTAATAGCTACTTGTTTCGAACACTTAGTGAATAAAGGATCGTTTTGACAACCTTAAACATTTCTGAAAGATTCTCTATTGTTTGAGAACTTTGCAGAATGAGTCTCGGATTTATTTCCTTGACTACTTTGATAATCGTCTATTCTAGACTCGATCAAAGTGGGGGCTAATTGTAGACATCTACTTTTGGCCTTATGTCTCGACAGGAAGTGCAACGACGATAAATAAAACCATCTTCGTGTTGGATCGAAGTGGAGAATGCCTATGATAACTGGTTAAGCTACAAAACCCAAAAACTAGCCTAAACTAAATAAACAAAGCTAAAACGAGGTCCAATTAATTAAATCCTATCAATATTAGGCTTAAGCCCGTGCTTAAAACCCAATAATGACGGATTTAGGAGCGCCTAGGTTAGATTTTAATGCTGCCACAGGAAAATCCGCGTGCATCTCAATCAGTCGCGCTAGGCAGATGCGCGTAACTAAAAAGTTGTGCACGACACTCAGCGCAACCCCAGAGATGCGCTCACGAAAGATTCAGAATTTTATAAAAATATAGTATCGAATCTTACCATAATGCCGCGCGCAAAAAAATAAGTTGCGCTGCTTATAGCAGCGCAACTCAATCACTTGCGCAGGGATGCCGCGTGCATCTCATCCAGATGCGCGCGACACCTGCTGCGACAGAATTTTCAAAACCCTTAACCTACTTATTTTCTGTAAATAGAGGCTTACTTCATGGCTTAAACACACATAAAATAACCTAAAACTCTAACGAAATACTTGTGAACTTGTGCTACCTAAACTCTCTTGTCCTAAACACTCACCTCTTGATTTTTTGTTACTAAGGTGGAGGTTCTCCAACAAGAAGGTGTCCATAAGTGTTCTAAACGGAGATGTAGCAAAGAGAAGTGGTAAATTCTCGAGCACTTAGATAAATCACATTTATTTTCTTGTTTAAAGGAGCTTTAATTAATTAATTAGTGTTGTTAGATCATATTTAAGGACTAATAAATTATTTTCACATAGTATCTTGCGTTAAATAAAGAATAGAATTGGATAATTAATTATTGGTTGATCACTTAAGCCAAGGCGAAAATTATTTATTCTCTTGTTCTTTTCACGAATTTGATTAAATAAAGAATAACGACGTTGCAATGTAACTCCTATGTGAATTAACGTGTGTAAATAAAATCAACTAACTTAATTTTAGGTATCGCGTTGCATATATTGTTTGGTAATGAAAATTTCAAAAAACGAAGAGCTAGTAGAGGCCGTACTAGGGCTATAGTAGCAATTCCTCTCTAAAAGGAAAGTTATTTTAGTACCCTCGCTCCCAAACTCATTTCTGGTTTATGTAGACCAATTTGGGCATGGGTAAACTTACGATTTGTGCTAATTATTCCATGAACTCCACATGGAAGAATGAAATGAATGAGGTTTATGTGTTTTCCTAAAACGCAGTGGCGACTCCTACTTGTTTCTTTCAAAAAAGCGTGATGAGAGTATAATTTATAATTCAAGGTCTCCCCAACAGTCAGGAATTCAAATCCTAGTACACCATAACAATTGTAAAGTCTTAGTCTTTTAAGCGGCCATGGGCATCTAAGGAAGGACCCCCCTACGATGGGGATCACCCTCCTTACATAAACGCTTCTAAGCGGCCATGGGCATATGAGGAAGTGGAAACTGATCGTAGAGAACTTGAATTACTTAAACAAAAAGAGAATGAAGGCTTCACTTCTTTCTTTAATATATGGAGAGAAACTTCTGCTAGAATGATTGAAGTACCAAGTGAAAAAGAATTTGTGAGGATGTTCATTAAGAACCACCAAGAAAATTACTCCAAATATCTTAAGTACCAAAATAACTTACATACTTTTACGGCTGTCTATGATATTGGGATTAACATTGAAGATGATCTTGCTAAACAAAAAGATGCTAATAATAATAACTCCAACAATGGCTGGAAAGGCAAGAAGAACGACAATTCTTCTTCTTCTAAAACCAACCACTCAAATAATGTTAGCGCTTTTAATATGAGTGAAGTCCTTGCTATGAACAACCAAGGACAAAAGAAACCATTTAGGAGGAACTTTACTCCTATTGTTATGAGTTATAACACAGCATTCGACCGACAGAATGCAAAAGGTCTTATAAATTCCATAGGACCATTTGGGGATCCACTTGTTGAAAAGAGGACAACTAACTGGAATCCCAACGCACATTGCAAGTATCACCAAGGCAGGGGCCATCTCACTGAGAACTGTTGGAAGCTTAAGGAAGCTATCCAAGACTTAGGAACTAGTCACATACATGTCTACATTTACTTGAAAATTATGTACAGTTTAATAAGTATTAATTGTACTGTCCTCCAATAGTTTACCAACGGTGACATTCCCGTTATGTTTATCACACCAAAATTGTGATAGATGTTTTATTTCTTCTAATTGATCCTGTAATTGACAATGCCATACCTAGGAACTTCAGTTGCAATCAATTCAGCTTGATTATCCTAGGTTCCAGTCTCATGTTCTCAAAGCGTTCTCTTCTCAAAGGCATTGTCAAAATATCAGCAATTTGATTATCAGTTGGACAAAATACTAACTTTATATAGCCTTTTTTCACATTATCTTTTAGAAAATGATGTCTAATGTGGATATGCTTGGCTTTAGCGTGTTGTACTGGATCTTTTGATATTAAGATAGCACTAGTGTTATCACAATAAATTGGAACACATTCAAATTTTAAACCAAAATCACATATTTGTTGTTTTATCCATAGCATTTGTGAGCAACATGCTGCAACAGCTACATATTCATCTTCTGGTGTGGACAAAGCAATTGTGTTCTGTTTCTTGGAACCCCAAGAAACTAAGCATGATTTAAGGAATTGAGTCATACCTGATGTGCTCTTTCTGTTAACTAAGTCACCTGCATAGTCAGCATCTATGTATCCAACTAGATCAAATGATTCATTTCTTGGATAGTATAAGCATAAATCATCGGTTCCTTTTAGATACCTAAGTATCCTTGTGACTACTTTAAGATAAGATTCCTTTATATTAGCTTGGAACCTAGCACCCAAACCTACACTGAACAATATTTCAGGTCTACTAGCAGTAAAATATAATAAGCAACGTATCATACCTCGATATATCTTCTAATCTATGCAAGTTCCAGTTGTATCTTCATCTAGTCTGATGTTAGTTCCCATAGGTGTTTTTGTAGACTTGGAACTTTCCATCTTATATTTCTTTACAAGTTCCTTCACATATTTTTGCTGGAGAATCATTTTGCCTTTCTGAGTTTGCATAATTTGCAAACCATAAAAAAAGTTTAGCTCACCCATCATACTCATTTCGAACTCGCCACTCATAAGGTCAGCAACATACTTATCCAAAGTTTCATTAGTTGCACCAAAAATAATATCATCAATGTATATATGTACAACTAAAATGTCAATTCCTTTAGATTTCAAAAACAGTGTTTTGTCTAATTTTCCTCTTATAAAATCATTATTTAAAAGGAACTTGTATAACCTCTTTTTGTAAACCATTTAAAAAAGCACATTTGACGTTCATCTAGAACAATTTAATATCCATGAAAGCTGCAAAAGCAATAAGAATGCATATAGCTTCTAACCTGGCAACTGGTGCAAATTTCTCATTAAAGTCTATGCCTTCTTGTTGATTGTACCCCTTGACAACTAGTCTAGCCTTGTTTCTCACAATTATTCCATGTTCATCAAGCTTGTTCCTATACACCAATTTTAGTCCAATGACTTTCTGGTTTTTCGGTCTAGAAACTAGGTTCTAGACTTTATTTCTTTAAAATTCACTCAATTCAACTTGCATTACTATTATCCAGTCTGTATCTTGTAAGGCTTCATCACAGTTCTTTGGTTCCATAATAGATAAGAACGAGAAAAATGCACAAAAGTTCCTCAGCTTGGATCGAGTCCGAGTTCCTTTTGTTATGTCACTCATGATCATGTCCATTGGGTGAGACATTTGATGTTTCCAACGTTTAGGGATAAAGTCTTTATTTGGATAAAATTTCTCATGTTCAGCACCGTTGTCTTTTATCTCTTGATTCAATGGTTCTGAATCCTCAGGTTCTTGGTTCTAAGGCTCTGGATGTTCCTCATGAGGAAATACTATTTCAGCTATCGTTTTATTTTCAGCTACATGATTCTTCTCTTGCTGCTTCATAGATATAGTTGATTCCTCATTAGGGTCCTGTCTTCTTACTAACCCTATTTTGAAATCATCATCATCATCATCCTGCACATGAATCACATAATCAATTTCATCAAAAATTATATGTACATATTCTTTAACACACATTGTTCTTTTATTATAAACTCTATAAGCTTTACTATTTAAGGCATATCCTAAGAATACAGCCTCATCAATCCTTTCATCAAATTTTCCCAAGTTTCTCTTTACATTGTTGTGCACAAAGCACCTACAACCAAATGATCTAAAGTATGAGATATTTTGTTCTCTTCCTTTCATTAGTTCATAGGGTGTCTTATTGGTTATTGCTCAAATAGAAACTCTATTTAGTATATAACATGTTGTATTTACTGCTTCAGCCAAGAAGTTCCTAGGTTGTCCACTAGAAATAAGCATTGTTCTTGCCATGTCTTCCAAGCTTCTATTTTTCCGTTTAACAACTCCATTTTGTTGTGGACTTCTGGAAGCTAAGAAGTTATGGTCCATTCCATGTTCGTTGCAAAATTCATCAAAATTTAAGTTTTCAAAATCAGATCAGTTCCATGATCTTGCCTCAGACGAACTAATTGGTAACCTGTTCTTCTCTGTTCTTTTTTTACAAAAGCAACAAACTCATCAAACGTATCATCCTTTCTTACAATAAAGAAAACCAAGGTAAATCTTGAAAAATCATCTACAATAACTATTACATACCTTTTACCACTCCTTCTTTGTATCCTAAAAGGACCACAAAGATCCATATGGATAAGTTCCAATGGTTTTGTGGTGCTTACCATATTCTTAGACTTGAATGATATTCCCATCTGCTTACCCTTAACACATGCACTACAGACTTTATCTTTTAGGAACTTGATGGATAAAAGTCCTTCCACAAGTTCTTTTGATCAATGTTTATCAAGCAAAGAAAATCTTGCATGGCCAAACCGTTTGCGCCATAATAGGGGATCATCCTCAATGACACTAAGATAAGTCAGGCTACTACTTGGAACTTCATTGAGATCCACAACATATGTGTTCCCTTTTCTAGTTTCTTCAAAGATAATTCTATTAGTGTCATTGTTGATGATTCTACAAAGATTAGAAGTAAAGCTAACTAAGTTACCGTTATCACAAAATTGAAATATACTTAATAAATTGTGTTTAAGACCCTCGACTAAAAAACCAATTTCTATAGCATGGGAACTTGACCTTCCTATTTTACCTATGGAATTAATTTCACATTTCTTATTATTTCCAAAGGTCACAGTTCCTCTGTAGTAGGCATATAGTGAGAGAAATTTAGATTTGTCTCCAGTCATATGCTTGGAACAACCACTGTCGAGGTACCAAGTGTTCTTCCCCCTCACTGGAACATGCCTGAAAACTAAGTGTTACATTCTAAAACCTAGGTTTCCTTGGGTTCCACTATTTTGGAAAAAGAGTCAGATTTCTTTATCCAGATATGCAGCTCAAAGATGTCATGTGCCACCTGTAGGGAATAGTTTCAAGCCTTTAAAATCCCACTAGCTTGAACCCCAATGTGATCATACACTAATGTACGGTGGCGTCTAAAAGGGAAGAAGATAGAGCAAAAGAGTCGCCAACAAGTTTTTAAGGAACTTGTAAACCATCACGAGGTTAAGGTTACACCCCTTAACGATCCAAGAGATCGTCAACTCCATAAGGTCATGAACCAAATAAGGGTTCGGGGATGAAGGTACAAATCCAACCTAAAAGAGATTTAACCTGCCCTAATAATAGGCCTCTACTTTATTCTCCTCGTATTCATGTGCGTTTTATGATTAACATACAATCAATAGGATTAACTCTAAACCTGTTTAATCTATGTTGGTTGAATTTAATGCAGAAATAAACTATTATTGGCGATCACTTGAATTATAATCACAATTAACCCTAACAAGATTATTAATATCTTATTAAACGTGATTGCAAGTACAAATTCCCTTTAACATTCAATAAAAGGTGATCAAGCAATAAAGAATATATAATCAAGCAACATAATAATAATCATGATCATAAAATAATAATAATAATCAATCATAAATTATTATAATCATGTTAAAGCATAGCAAGATCCTAGGCATGATACTAACAAGATTAATAACAAACCCTAGCATGTCACTAAACAATAAAAATCAAATCTTTAACCCTAACATGATACTAACATGAATAAATATTAGGAAGAATATAGGAAGCATCGTACTTTTAATCATACTTGATATTAAAGTTACCCTAGACATGATACTAGGAATCAAAATAACAGTCTAAGCATGATTTCTATATCATAATATCAATTAAACCATTAAAGTACTTACTTGGATGCCTCGTACCTCTTTCTAATAACAAAATACACACGTTAGTAACTTCAAGGAAAATAATAAACAAAGCAATTAAATTAAATAATTGAAAGAGAGATTTGGGACCAAACCCTCATAAATTAAACCTTTCACGTCTAGGGCGAAGGCAACTTCGAATATGGCTAAGTGTATCAAGATCTTGTGAATGCGGAATTTTGTATGAAAAAGCAAGAAAGAAAGAATGCCAAAAGATTAATATTATTGAGAATTAATGAAAGAAAGATGATGAATAAAGAGAATTGAAGAATGATTTTTGTAAAGAGATTGTTGATCCTAGATGAATCAAAACGGATTTTTTGATACGATATTTATAAAGAAAATCGGCCAAAAAAGATAATTTATCAAAACAGAGTCTAAAGATCACAGAAACAACTTGGCGCCAGCCCTGGCTCATTGGCGCCAGGCGCCAATGGCTGGCGTCTGGCGCCAATCCTGGTTCCAGGCGCCAAGGCCTGGGGTTGGACGCTAAACCGGCTTTTAACACATTTTCGAAAATCTGATAATTTTACCGTACTGGAAGATAAAATAATATAATTTCAGTCGAAAATACTATTTGATCTAATTAAAACTCTAAAGAATCCTAATTGAATTAAGAATGACAAGACCTTCTAGAATGTTCTAGAAGACCAAAACCATTGCTAATTACATTAGGAATGATAAATCATATTAGGCCCTCCTCTAGATCATTGGGTCGTACTTAAAACTCAAACCGGGCCCAGTTTAGTAAATTGGCCATAACTTCCTCAATATTCATCGGAATTGGGCTTATAATATATCGTTGAAAAGGTCTTTGCAAGGCTTATCCAACTACACCACTATTGGACCCTTATCATGGACCAACCAAACTAGATTGGCTGTTTTCTTAAAATAAAGTTTTCAAAAACAAGGAGAAGAGAAAATAAAACTTTCCGCACAGTAGACCTTTCCACACTTTCGTTTCATTCGATTATGATTCGACGTGAAAGACACTCATCACTGGGTTTGGTTTTGGGGAGACACAAATGGGTGTCTACAGAAGCCCCCACTTTGACTGAGTTTGGAGAAACGCAAGTTTCGAAAAACGAAAGTCAAAGTATCAATAGGGACGGAGAATGATTCAGAACGTTCTGCGATCCTAAATCAATCTTGTAACGCCGATACCTGCAAAACTAGCATTAGTTAAACAGATAAAAGAGTTAAGAAACGCGTATCTTGCACCGTCGAGCACACGTCTCTGAAAGTAACCGATCTGTTTTGATGACCTCCTGCAAGCTAGAGAATGCCATCCCGGTTGAAAACTGCTACGCCTGTAACTGCTTCCAAATTAGAAGATTGCTTCGCCTGAAACTATCCTCTCCGCTTTGATAATATTCCACATCCAAGGGAATACTATCGAAGATTGCTTCTCTTGAAACAATCCTCAGTTGTTTGTGACAACTCTCCACAATCTAGGGAACGTCACCTTGTTGTTTCGATGTTCACTCGTCTCTGAACAAAGAGCTTCTTTTTCTTGCTGTGATAGTCTTCGAAAAGATCATTGCTTCTTAATGTTTGCTATGCCAGTACGCCGGTGCTTTGCTGCTTGTGAACCAGTATGTCAGTGCTTTTGCTGTGATGACAATCCTCTTTTCTTTGGGAATAGTTGCTAACACAACTCTTGTATGATGTATGACAATCCGATTTAGGGAAAGTTATTAATGCCACGTAACAATCCATCCTTGGAAATGTTGTCACGATGAAGCGACAATCCGTATCTCGGAAAATTTGTCAAAATCCAATTTTTGGAAAAGTTGCCAATGCTTCGTAACAATCTTTCATAAGAACTTTGCTACGATCGACAATCCACATCTTGGAATATAACTCTTGAAAGCAATCCACCTTGGAAATTTGCCAACGCTATGCGACAATCCTTTCGGGAAAATATTGCCACAATTGACAATCCGCGTCTTGGAACATTTGCAAAAAAGAGTCGACCGACAATCCACTTCGGGAAAATTTGCCACTTACTGAAATGAATGACAATCCATGTTGAGGAACTTTGCCGAAATTTATAATGAATAGAGACCTACAACAATCCTTTGGGAAATTTTGCTATAGGGAACTGGGTGTATGACAATCCAATTTTGGAAAACTTGCCAACGAGCCGACGAATGTATGACAATCCGAACTTAGAAAAAACTTGCCAATAAAAGAAGGAGCACGACAATCCACGCTTGGAAACTTTGCCAGAGATGACAATCCAATCTAGGAAAAATTGTCGTTGAAGAAGATGCACGACAATCCATTTTTGGAAATATTGTCAGTTGGGGATGACAATCCAATTTTTTGAAAACTTTGTCGTTTAATAAGAATGCGCGACAATCCATATTTGGAAATATTGTCGTTTAAGTGCTTGCTTTTGAACCGATTGTAACGAGCCAGTGTTTTAGGCGCTTAAGCTAAGTGAGACGATCTTTCGTCAGGTCGATCACTTATTGCAATTGTAATCAAACCGACTACTTAATCATGTCAAATTGCTTATGGGGGCTAACTGGCGTACCAAGGAACCCGAAATTGCTGCATGAAGTCGAAATCACCTTTTTGAGAGGCTTCGAGCTCTATCGTTGCTGAGATATCTCTGGCGCCAAGAATTGGAGTAGGGTCTTCCCTATTCTGCTGCACCTGTATTTATTTTTGACTATAGAACTTTGCCAATTTCTTTAACCATCTTAGGGTTGACCTAAGGTTTAATGTTGCTTGACTCATCGACTCGACACGACTCAAGGCATAAACTTGACTCGATATGATTGACTCACTCGAGGTTGACTCGACTCGAAGTGTAATGACACATGTGTTAGACTCAAATCAAAATGATATGACACAACATGACTCAATGTGTACATGACTCGTGTGTGCATTGTAATGTGATCGTACGACTCGAAAAAAGCAAAAAAGCAAAAATTTTCCGTCAATTGTGGAGGGTACTGACTTTCTCCCGAAAAAGAAAGACGTGAAAAAGAAAAATAAAAAGTTTGAAGATGCATGTTGAATGAGCTTAGTCAAATGTTGTTTGATACGATCTCTCAAGGTGCAAGGATTAATTCATCCTAGGCTATCTCAACTGTTGACTCCATGATGAAAGGATTTGGGTAACTTAGGCACGGAGGCTAAGCACTTCATACTTCGTAATGCAATGACAATTATGAGTGATTTTGATATGATAAGGCATGCTTCAGCGTTGTATTAAGAGTCGCCAACAAGTTTTTAAGGAACTTGTAAACCATCACGAGGTGAAGGTTACACCCCTTAACGATCCAAGAGATCGTCAACTCCATAAGGTCATGAACCAAATAAGGGTTCGGGGATGAAGGTACAAATCCCACCTAAAAGAGATTGAACCTGTCCTAATAATAGGCCTCTACTTTATTCTGCTCGTATTCATGTGCATTTTCTGATAAACATACAATCAATATGATTAACCCTAAACCTGTTTAATCTATGTTGGTTGAATTTAATGCACAAATAAACTATTATTGGCGATCACTTGAATTATAATCACAATTAACCCTAACAAGATTATTAATATCTTATTAAACGTGATTGCAAGTACAAATTCCCTTTAACATTCAATAAAAGGTGATCAAGCAATAAAGAATATATAATCAAGCAACATAATAATAATCATGATCATAAAACAATAATAATAATCAATCATAAATTATTATAATCATGTTAAAGCATAGCAAGATCCTAGGCATGATACTAACAAGATTAATAACAAACCCTAGCATGTCACCAAACAATAAAAATCAAATCTTTAACCCTAACATGATACTAACATGAATAAATATTAGGAAGAATATAGGAAGCATCGTACTTTTAATCATACTTGATATTAAAGTTACCCTAGTCATGATACAAGGAATCAAAATAACAGTCTAAGCATGATTTCTATATCATAATATCAATTAAACCATTAAAGTACTTACTTGGATGCCTCGTACCTCTTTCTAATAACAAAATACACACGTTAGTAACTTCAAGGAAAATAATAAACAAAGCAATTAAATTAAATAATTGAAAGAGAGATTTGGGACCAAACCCTCAGAAATTAAACCTTTCACGTCTAGGGCGAAGACAACTTCGAATATGGCTAAGTGTATAAAGATCTTGTGAATGCGGAATTTTGTATGAAAAAGCAAGAAAGAAAGAATGCCAAAAGATTAATATTATTGAGAATTAATGAAAGAAAGATGATGAATAAAGAGAATTGGAGAATGATTTTTTTAAAGAGATTGTTGATCCTAGATGAATCAAAACGGAGTTTTTGATACGATATTTATAAAGAAAATCGGCCAAAAAAAATAACTTATCAAAACAGAGTCTGAAGATCACAGAAACAACTTGGCGCCAGCCCTGGCTCATTGGCGCCAGGACCAGTGGCTAGCGCCAGGCGCCAATGGCTGGCGTCTAGCGCCAATCCTGGTTCACGACACCAAGGCCTGGGGTAGGACGCCAAACCGGCTTTCAACACGTTTTTGAAAATCTGATAATTTTACCGTACTGGAAGATAAAATAATATAATTTCAGTCGAAAATGCTATTTGATCTAATTAAAACTCTAAAGAATCCTAATTGAATTAAGAATGACAAGACCTTCTAGAATGTTCTAGAAGACCAAAACCATTCCTAATTACATTAGGAGTGATAAATCATATTAGGCCTTCCCCTAGATCATTGGGTCGTACTTAAAACTCAAACCGGGCCCAGTTTAGTAAATTGGCCATAACTTCCTTAATATTCATCGGAATTGGGCTTATAATATATCGTTGGAAAGGTCTTTGCAAGGCTTATCCAACTACACCACTATTGGACCCTTATCATGGACCAACCAAACTGGATTGGCTGTTTTCTTGAAATAAAGTTTTCAAAAACAGGGTGAAGAGAAAATAAAACTTTCCGCACAATAGACCTTTCCACACTTTCGTTTCATTCGATTATGATTCGACGTGAAAGACACTCATCACTGGGTTTGGTTTTGGGGAGACACAAATGGGTGTCTACACCACCACAATAGTAACATAATTTTTTAGTAGGCAGATCCACATATTTCTTGTTTCTCCTAGACTTCTTTTTATAACTTAGTCCTTCTTTATGTTTATTTGAAGCGTTAGCTATCTCAGATGGAATTCCATTATTAATAACTTCTTTACCTTTTCTAGTTCTAGAAAGTTCCTCCACCAAGGTTTGATTTTTCATTTTTACTTCTTCCAAATTTGATTTTAGTTTCTAAAAATTTTGAAGTTTGCTTGCAGGAGGAACTTCATAATCAACAGAATTAATTCCAAGTTTAAATTAAGCTTTATCTACGTTTAACATAATGTTATCATGTTTTAATTTTTTAACTTGTTCTTTTAGAAGGACATTTTTATCATAAAGATAAATAATCTAGTATGAATATCAGTTTAAATATTGAAAACCCATTCATTTTGTTCTTTTTGGATTTTTAAAGCTTAATCAGTTTGGAATTTTGAACTATTTAATTCAATAAAGTCATCTTGAAGTTCCAGAATGATGTCCATAAGATGTTATTTGTTTAAATGTTTAAGTTGTCGATAGTCATACCATACCTCAAACTCAAGTTCCTTCAGACAAACTTCATTGTCAATTTTAGCCATCAAACACAAGTTGGTTGTTTCTTCCACGTATTCTCTTTCTCCTTCTTCTTCTGAGTCGGAGTTTTCATATGCAGCCACCATTGCTTTCCTGACATCTTCCTTAGAGAATGATGATTTTTAGTACTTGCTTTGATCCTTCCCTTTGTATTTGTGTTTCTCATCCTCCTTAGGTTGAGGGCAGTCTCTGATGAGATGTTCCCTAGAGCCACATCCAAAGCACTTAATCTCCTTGAAACATAGTTGTCCTTGTTTGCTCTTGTCTCATCTCTTTACCAGCATCTTCCTAAACCTCCATACAAGCATTTTTGTCTCAACATCATAATCTTCAAAGTCGCTTGATTCATAAACCTTTTGAGCAAGGCTTTTATTCTTGGAAATCTCAGTGTTTTCTTGAAGATGAAGTTAATGAGGGAGCAGGGATCCATTAAGCTGTTCAAGGTTGAACTAGGTGAAGTCCTTTGATTCCTATAGAGCGGTAACCTTGGATCTTTACCTCTCAACTTAAGGAAGACTTTTGAGAACTTTTCTCACATGTTCATCAATGGGTATGGACCTGCCTAAGATTCTAACTCATTGACAATGTTAGTAAATCTACTGAACAAATCCTGAATGGATTCCTTATGTCGCGTTTCAAATCTTTCATATTTTGACATTAGTAGATCAATTTTGGAACGTTTAACTTCATTTGATCCTTCACGTGTTACTTATAATAAATCCCAAATCAACTTTGCAAACTTACAACCCATGATTCTATTATGCTCATGAGGTCCTAGTCCACAATGTAAGATTTTCACTGCTTGAGCATTAAAAAAATATTTTACATAATCTTCTTTGTCAAATACAGCCAATTGTTTAAGGATTACCTTATTGTTTGAATTGGTTTTTGTTACCTTAAAGTCACCACTTTCAATGACTGTACATACTTGATAATTTTCAGCTTTGTTAAATATCTCCATTCTATTCTTCTAGTATGAATAGCACTTGCCACGTGGTCTTTTGGTCGAGTACCCTTCTGCATGTTTCTCGTGTGCATTCATCTATTGAGAAACATACTCTACAAGGTTGCTTGTAATTTCGTAAGAACCTGCTTTGATATTAATTGTTAGTTTAGATGAACTACTATAAAAGGGGGGGAATAGTAGTAGGTTCCAATCGTGAAACTTATGCGGAAATTAAAAACAAAACACAAAAGGAACATAAAGAACACAACAAGTTTTACTAGAAAACCATCCAGTGCCTAGTAGGAAGTAAAACCTCAACCCTATTGGGACTTATAAACAAATTACACAATAATAGGAAACTCTCCTAGTACAACCTATTACACAGACCTTTGCTTCGCATGTTCCACTACAGGCACTTGCCACTTGATAGGACACCTCCTATCAGACCTAAGACACTTCCTAGGTACCTTTTTCAATTAATCCATGACACTTCGTAGGTGACCCAAGACATCTCTGAGGTTCCTTTCGTTTAACCCAAGACACTTCTCAGGTTCCTTTCACCCATTGTGCGGTCCCAGCTACCACTTGATTTTTAGAGAATCTTAAACTCATACATTCTAACGTGACTTTGTAGAGAAGTCACAATCTCATCCCAAAACCAATTACAACACAAAGACTCACTCTAACACATAAATGGAAAGCTACACATGAAACCCGAAATCAAATGATAAAGCTTAAACCTTTGGCAAACTTACTCTTAAGCACTAAGTGGTTTTCACGCTTAAAACTCTTATTTTCCTTCACTAAATTACTTCTATATTTATAGAGGTTTTTTAGTTCACAAAAAAGTGTTTTCGCAAATATGATAATCTTAAACTGAAATCTAATCTTATCACTTTAAAACCGAAATCAAAACATATTTAATTTCGCTTTATTTGTAAACCAATTTTATCAAATTAGTTTTAGATAAAAGATATAATTTTATGAAAAAGATAAAACCGAGTTAAAAAAGATTTTAGAAGATAAAATCAAATCAAAACTTTTTCATAAAAACTGTAATTATCTTTTACGAATTGATGAGCTTTCCAAGCTTTATCTAATTTCTAATAAGTTCCAAGCATCACAACCAATTACATGCTTACATCAACCTAAAAAACAAACTTATCTTTTATACAACTATAAGTTATGAAGTCCATCTTTTTTTAGTTGATATCTTGAGCTTTGCACTTATCTTTGGTCGTTGAGGTTTGCCCTAGCATTACACCGGAACTAGGTCATTACAACCCGTTGTGAAGTTCTTATTAAGAACCTTCGGGAAGTTCCATTTCTGGAACTCTTCTTCTATCTTTACTTGTCCTCATGGATCTTCTAAAGTCCCTTTGTTTCAGTTCCTACTTCAACTCTAAACCTGCAAACAACACAACACTAGAAAATCCTTATTAGATGGAAGTTTGCTGATTTCTTAACATCATCATCAAAACTTCATAAGGGTCAACAATCAATATATATATATATATATATATATATATATATATATATAGTTATATATATATATATATATATATATATATATATATATATATGTATATCATATCATATCATATCACATTTTTTTTCCATAGGTATAAGGGTACCCGACTTACCCCCGTCGAAAAAAATAACAAAAAAGAAAACAAACAAGAAAAAAACGAAAAAGTAAACACAAGAAAAAGAAAGGTGGAAGGAAAAAAGAAAATAAAAGAAAAAAAAAGAAGGTAAAGGAAATAAAAAGAAAGTAAGCAAAAAAAAGAAAAAAGAAAAAGAAAAAAAAGTATGGAGAAAGGAAATAAAATTATCAAAGGTAAGCGTATGGATAGTAATAAAATTCCGTTAATATTCTATTGTTTTGTAGCCCAAAATACGGAAATAAGCCAAACGACATTTTGCGACATAACAAGGTGCGCGCAACTAGATGGGTTGCGCGCGGTTGTAGCACACATGGGAATCGGATGTGTGCGCCACCTGCGGGTGAACTTTCCTTAAGACAAAAATTGCCAAAACTTTGCCCCATTTGGGTCTATATAAATGTGGTTTCGTGTAGGCTTTTGATCATCTCGCATTCATTCGTTAGTAAACTTATAAAGAAAAAACATTATGCTCTCTATTCTTTTTTTTTTATTATTGGCGAAAACCTTTGAACAATGCTTGAAACAATGGGTGACTTCCCTTTCAATAGAGGATAAACAAGGTTTTAAAATACACTACCTTGACCCCTTATTGAGTTTAATGCAACTTAATATTAATTTTTATTTCCTCTATGCCAGTGTTAATCATTGGGACTCGAACCACCATCTTTTCCTCTTTAAATGGGATGAAATTGTCCCGTTCCCTGGTGAGTTTGAGGCTCTACTAAGTTTCTCCTACATATACTTTCCCCGTGACATATGCCCCTAACTTGTCAAATTATTCCAAACCTAAATTTCATAGATTTTTTTGTTTGAATGACAATGATATAGCCAATATTGGGGCAGAAGAAGGCGTGAACTTAATTCAATTTATTGAACACTTCTTCGCCCCTTGTGACAACATGACTAAAAAATGTTTTAAAATTTGTGCTTTATGTTTTTGTCTTGTTGTCAATTGTTTGCTTAGGAAAGGTAAAGAGTATGGAGATTATTCCATGTCCATAATAGAGAAAATAGAAGAGTTTCACTCACCAACTCCTTTAGCTTTGGAAAAAAATGTTCATTTCTTTAATCGCCTTAGAGGAGACCCTAACGAGAACGGTTTCACGGTTTAATACAAATATATTTTCGAATTTTTATTTCGTCGAATTCAGCGCAAACAAGAAAGTTGAGCTGGTCCGCCTAGCGCAATCTTTTGGGATGCGCGCGCTACATTCTTGTGTAACGTCGCAAATTTATTTTTCTTTAATTTTTTTATATATGGCTCATGGAACGCTTGTGAATCCTTGATCAACCACAAAATCCTGAGGCTGATGGAGTGAAAACATTCCCTAGACATCGAATTCTCTACAAACAAACGAATGAAGATGAATGGATGTCTTTTTTCTGTCACGGGATTCCTAATATACCCTTTGTGATTCCATATCATGGTAGAACATAAGTAGTATGATTGGAAATAGTTTTAATTGTCCCTATACTAGGCATTTGGGCCTTTCTAGTACTACTTACACTTTTTCTTACAGGGTGATGAGACAATATGGGATGAAACAATTTATCCCCTAAAAGATTGTGATGCCCCTAAGGAAGTGATTTTTAAGCCCAAACAAATTCCCTGCTTGATGGAATATTGGACAAGTCTTCCTAGGTAGGTACAGCAAAATCCCATAGCGATCATTGTACTATCTTCTTTTTACAAGGCTTGGATGAATGCGGCTGACAAATGAGAGTTAAACAAGGCTCGATAAAAAAATCAAGTCGTCTCGGCTCATTATCCACCCAAGCCTTTAATGCATTCGACCACCACTACTCTTCCTAATGGCAAAAATAAAGGACAGAGAAGAAAGTTAGACTTCTCCTCATCACCTAACGTTTGTTCAAGGGAACCAAAAAGGAAGACTCCTCCTAAACCTGCGCAAAAAGTTGTGAATATTAAGAAACCTTCACCAAATCCTCTCAAAAGGCTCCTATTCGTAAGTTGAAGAATAATGTTTGGGTCAAGAAGAAGGGCGAAGAGGAAAGCTTTAGGGTTGTTGAAAGTACTGCGATGGAAACTACTCTTTCGTCTACTGTGACAATTGAGGATATAGCAAAACCTTAGAGTGATACACACTTGTAAGTAGTTTAATTTTGAATAAAGTGTAATCACAACTATTTTTTTTAGTCAATTGTTTATTATCTAGTTTAATAATGTCTTCTTTAATTTCTATGGGAATAAAAAATGAGCTCTTTTTTTCATATATGAACTAATCATAAAGATAGCGTACATATTCGTATTACAAAATAAGGTCTTTGTGTAGTTCTTTGCAAAAAATATTATTATTTTTTTTTTATAATTCCTTGAATACCTCCTATAGAAATTAAATGAAAAATTTATCAAACTTAGTTTAATGACTTAAAAAAAAGTTTAATTTTTATTGTTCCGAGCATGTATGATGTTTGAGAAACTCCCTTATTTTATCGCTAGTAAAAATCGAAATTTTATTCGAGCATAAAATTAAGAATCTGTAGTCTGTCATCAGGCGACGCGCGCAACATCAAAGGTTACGGTTGCTTGTTGCGCACAACAAATTTTGTTGCGCGTGATATCCGCGCGCAATTGATTTAGTTGCGTGCGACACCTGTGCTACGAGCTTTAAAATTTTTTTAAATCATTTTATTACCCCCCAACTGTGAAGAGTTTTTGAAAAATGTCTAAACACTTTGAATGGTATGTATGTTTTTTATTACCCCCCAAGTGTTATGAGCTTTACCGTGTGGTTCAGTAAGGTGCATAACACATAAAATCTTTATTTGAATGCTAAAAGATATGATTTTTAATGAATGAACGAGTTTATCCAAATATTCATATGTAATATATTTTAAGTCGACCAATGTTTATTAATTGAGGGATTTCATCGCCACCAATATCCATAAATCTGACAACTCCTCCTGATATAATTTTAATAATGTGTATGGTCCTATCTAATTAGGTTTAAATTTCCCACTTGTATCGGTTGGCGGACCCCTATCCTTTTTTAGTACAAAGTGACCTTCTTTAATATTTCAGTGTCGTACCCTTTTGTTAAAGGGTTGTGCAATGCGTCGTTGGTAGACTTGTACATGATGCCAATCTTTTAATTGTCGTTCGTCGTGAAATAAAAGCTCTACATATCTTGCGCTTTCCAATTTAGCTTTCGGTAGCCTACTCTCGAGTACGATGCATAGGGATGATATTTCTAGTTCAACTGGTTGAACTACGTCCATTCCAAAAATCGAGTATGAATTACTCCTATTGATGTTTGTATGAATGTTTTATAACCCCATAGGGCGAAGTGTAGTTTGTTCGGCCAGTCCTTATAATTTTCTGCCATTTACATAACGATGATTGTTATGTTTTTATTCACCGATTCTACAGTCCTGTTCAATTGAGGTCTATATGGAGACGACTGATGATATTTTACTTTATAACAAGTTAAGAGGGTCTCAACTTCTGCTCTGAATTGAGATCCCTGATCACTAATTAGTGTGGAACTCCTTATCTTCAAAATATGTTTTGCTCGAGAAACTTTGCAACATATTTAGAAGTGATATTAACTTAAGAAGTGTCCTTAATGCACTTAGTAAATTAATCGATGGCTACTAGTACGTACTTGTGTCCTCCTGCTCCTTTTGGAGAAACTTTACAAATTATGTCAATTCCCCAAGTCGAGAAAGGCCTTGAGGGAGTGAGGTTGTAAAATTTGGATGGTGGAAGGTGCTGTAAATTAGCAAACATTTGGCACTCTAGACATTTCCAGACATATATTATGCAATCATGTTCCATAGTGGACTAAAAGTATCCCTGTCGTGAGAATATTTTAGCAAAAAAATTTCCATCCATGTGAGGTCCACAAATACCTTTGTGAGGGTACTCCTTAAGGCGTATGGATTTTTGTTGGTCTATACGCAATAAGCTTTGAACGTTAGGTCCTTTTTTTCATGATTGACCATTTAATAAACCACATTAGTCTACGAGTGTTATAAAATCCCAGCTCGTTTGTCTTTCGATGAAGTATTTTCAAGATATAAGCCATGAGTAATATATTATAGGATATGATCACACCCATATTGAAAGGAATAGTGTCTTTTGAACAAGGGTATTATGCGAATAGGGGGTTCGAAATTATTAGAAAGCTAATTATTCATTGAGGTCAAGTGATCGCAATGCCTGGGTGGAGGCCGCTTTCCATCAGTAATATTAATACATAATTAATATTACATCTTAATCTTGACTGAACCCTTTGGGCCACATCTAAGAAACTAACAAGCCGAAGCGACGTATTAATTAGGAATTAATTAATAAGTCGACCGAGTAATTAATATTTAAACGTCGGAAATTCAAGCTTGGAGCATCAGAAGTCAAGTAAAAAATAGTAAAAGACGAGACGTGAAAAATTATAATAAATCAACAATGACCGAAATACCCCTAGTATCTGTAAAACCGAGTGCTAGGGGCGCGACAAAAATCTAGCAACCTGCACCAAGTGTGTGGCAATGCTAGCATGCGGCACCTAGCAGCCCGCACACTTGGTGTGTGGCTTGCTAGGCTGTGGCAGCTAGGAGCCCACGCTTTTGGGCGCAAGTGAGGTGGGCCGAAGCCTCACAACCACCCCATGGATGCCCACAAGGCAACCAAGGGAGCCCAAGTGAGCTGCCATGTTTCGCAACTCAAATGGGGGAGAGTTAAGGGAGGTGGCCGGTTATGGGAGCATGAGTGGGGAGCAAGTTTGGTCCCCCCCCCCCTCCAAGTGGTCCTCACCTTCTTCTCCTTGTATGCTTGCCACTTGTTGATTTATTACTAGTCTGATTGTTAATTCTATTTTAGCTTTAAAATAAAATGGGAAAATCAAATTCTCCCACATTGATGGGAGAGCTTTTCACATTCATACATTTCCCTATAAATACCCAAGTTGGGGTATTAGGGAAAGCACTTGAGTAAGAGTTGTAAAAGGCATCACTAGTAGTGAAAACCTTTGAACTTACGAGTTGAAAAAGACATCACCTTTGTGAAAACCATTGAACTCAATTACTTGGTTTTTCGGTCGGGCCTTGCTAACTCTAAGGCATTGGACTTAGTCGGTGTTCGAGTTTTGGGTGGACTTCTGTTAGAGGTCGTCGTAATTTCGAGGCTAGCTTTCCAAGTAAGAGCCCCTCGCGGTCGAGCGAGGCACGCGTCAAATGTATATTTATTAGCTTAATCTTGTCATTAAGTTAATTATGTTTATAGCTTTATTTATTGCAAGTGCGGTCTTATTTTTGGGTTTGTTTCCGCGGTGAGTACGAATCACCTAAACCCAACAGCGGTATTGGAACCTCGCTCGTTTATTTTTAAAATCATATTATTTTTAAAATTAATTGCTTAATTTTTTCTGTTTTGAGTTGCTAATTAAATTAGTAGCTCGTTTTATCCATTTTAACCTCGTATTAGAACTGACTTCAGCTCCCGAACCTAGATTTTGACCTAATAATAGTAAATTTTTGGGTGGAAAAGGCGTTCTTGAAATGGTTTTACCCTCTTATAACTTAATTTTTAGCCAAAAAACGACCATAAATGTACTTTTCAAAGATTTTTTCATTTTGACGAAAAATTTTAAGTCTTTCTAACTAGAAAATTAATTGCATATTTATGGTGGTTATGTAATTGGTTCAATATATATTTATATGCAATTTTCATTTAATTTAGGCATGATTACTTGGTAGTAATTTGTGTTTAAAAGATTGGTTTTATTTTCACATAATTGCAAATTAATTGCATTGAGTGTGAAATTGTTGTTCTGTGAGGCTTTTAAGTACTAAAGATTCAATCTTTAATTATGTTAAGTGAATTAAACTCTAAGTTATTAATTTAAATTCCATGAATTTTGGTTGAACTTTGTTGATTGAATCAATTTTAAGTTGATTGGAATCATAAAGTTTGAAACTTATGATAGAATTTTGTTTATCTTCATATTGGAAGATATAATTTTTCGAGGATTCACAAGTACTAAAGGTTGAAGTCTTTATTGAACTTATGTTCATTTTTCCAACTCCCTTTTATTTTGTAAAAATCTCAAGATTAATTTAAATTGACTAAATTAATAGTGAGTAATTGCCCACTTATTTTTGTTGCACCAAGTTAAATAAATTCTATTAAAGAAAGATTCTTGGAATAGTTTTTGGTTTTATGCACTTGGATGAATTTATTTAAGTTAGACTTGTTATATTTTCATTTTTCCTCAAAATTAATTGATTCTAAAATTAATTTAGACATTAATTAAATGTGTCACACAAAAGCGGGATTTTTCCCAAGGTATGAGCACCTCAAATCGAGGCCGAAGAAGCTCGAGGTAGCTCTCGGCTAGCCGAACTGCGTGCTCACGCAGCCATGGGCTGCCAAGGCTGCTTGGGTGCCTCAATTATGGTGTTGCTGTGTGTGCCATGTATAGGTTGCGGTGCGTGCACCCCTTGGCGCACCATGGCTGCCTTGTGGCTCGAATTTAGGGTGTGTAGGTTGCGGTGCGTGCATCGCTTAGAGTGCTTGCATATAAGCTTCCATTGAGTGTTGTTTTTGTGCATAGCTTGGTAAATAATTAAGGGGGAATATGCATAGACATTTCTTGCGAAGTAATGTGGTGCGATGAGCTCATGCAACATGGCCATAATGAGCCACAAATTGGTGTGTGAAAGTTCGCTGATGTGGGCGGTGTAACGCCTAGGGACATCGTGACCCACTCCCACGTTTCTTGAGCATCATTCGGTTGTGCGAGTAGTGAGCACTCCAAGTCATAGTGCTAGGCACTAGGATATTTTGGACTACGTAATTTTTGCTTATTTTGTCGCTTTAATTATTTTATTAATTTTTTTGTAATTTGGTTTTAATTATTTTAATAAATTTTAAAGGCTTGGCCTCGGTTCAATGATCGACATTTGCAAAATTTTATTATTTCAAATAATTGGGTTTTACCGGGTTTAATTAATTGGATTAATTAAGTTGGATGCGGAATTTGGTGGGCGATTCAAACATTAATTGTGCTTATTTACATAATCGGTTAAATCAACTTTGATTAGTTTAATTGGGCGTGTTAATTGGATTAACCACCTAGATTAGTTACTAGTTGTCGTGTGTTTATGCATTGTTACTTGTGTTTATCGTTGTAAAATTCATGGTCCATTCACAAATAGTGAATAGATGAATGGAATGTATATTCTCTCACATGTTTTATAAAATGACAACTAGTGGGGCCTAATTAGGATAGAAAATACGGACTGCTATCCGTGATGTATTTTTGTAAATCTAAATTTGGTTTGCATACCGTTAAGTATTTTTGTACCTCAATATTTAGATTAGTCCTAATCGTAGATATTACTAGTTGAATAATTTTTGTGGCTTGCATTCGGAGGTTCATGGAAGACAAAGCAATGACGTTGCAAAAGAAGACCTGTTGAAAGCTTGAAGAATCCAATGGGTCATGCTAGTTGCCAATATGCATCAAAATGCTTATGATTTACATATTTATGATCATTTATGTATTAATTATATGTTAGATGAATGTTTAGGATTTCAAAAGTTGAGATGATTAATTAAGTTCACTTAAATCAACTAACATAAGTACCCTAGGTCCCTAAATATTGAGTAAAATTGTCATTCCAAAACAACACTTATCGACCAATTGAAAGTATTGATGAACTACGCCAAAGCAAGGCATCATTACTACTCCCTAGACTCATAAGGCATACCGAGTATGCAAGTTGGTTTTGGTTGTACTCAACGATATGAGTGATGGAGTCCTAAAATGTCGTGGCTAAGTGAATAAATTGTTGAGAGAGCATTAGATGCGACGATTTATTCAACCAAGAGTGGCTTTGAGCCATTAGTAAAGCGTTGCTTACCTTGGGTGATTGAGTGCTAAGACAAGCCAAAGCATGCTTAGCCACTCTTTATTTCCTTCACTAGGTAAAAAAATAAGATTTCCACCGCCCTAAGGCCACCGGGTTTTTAAAAATCGGTGGAAAAAATAGGGAGAAAAATAGGCGGGATTTTGAGGGGTGATTTTTGCCACCGGTTCAAACCAAACCGGTGGGAAAAACCATTATTCCCACCGATTTGGTTCAAACCGGTGGCCTTTTATTTAAAAATAAAATCATATATAAACCCTCTAACCCTACCCAGCCAGCCTCCTCACTTCTTCTCTCTCATGCTCTCTCCTCTCTCCTCTCAAGAAATACCCAGAAAAATCAGATCCCAAATTGCGGCAAATTCATCAAAAATTCTCTTTACACTTCCAATCCTAAATGTCGATGGTGTTGCAGCGATGTGCTTGATTCTATGTGTACTAATAAGCCTGAAGCTTGGCGCCTTCCTTCCCAAATCTTCACTTGCGATTGAACTTATTTCATTCATTTTCTCAGACAACCACCTTCGCCACCAAGTCCAACATGCATGATTTTTTGCTAGATGTAATTGATTCTCGTCTCGTCTCTCTTCTCTCTGGGGTTAATTGATTTTGTTTAGGTTTTTGCGTTTAATTGAGTGTCGAAATTTCTGGGTTTAATTTCGAAATTGATGGGTTCGATATTGTTTGAAATTTCTGGGTTTTAGTTTTTTTCTAGGTGTGATTGATTTTTGAAAGTTTATGGGTACATGCATGATTTCTAGGTCTTTTTTCCGCATTTTTTTGTGAGTTTTAATAATTTGTGGATTTTTTTTTTTTTTTTGCATTGTTTTAAGTTTAATAAATTCTAGGTTTGCTGGGTTTGATCGATAACAATTTTTGGGTTTTCTTTTTCTGGGTTTTTTTTTTTCTGGGTTCCTTTTTTGGGTTCTCTTTTATTGGTTTTTATTTAATTTCTTGGTTTATGGGTTTTTTTTTTTTATTTTTTTTGCAGCTTAAATTATTTATGTTAAACAATTTTTTTTTTGTTTTAATTGATGCATACATATTGATTTAGATCTTAAATCGAAGATGCAGGAATATTGATTTGGATGATGTCTGGGGTTTTTTTATTTAAATGTTGTAATTTTTTTTTGATATATATTGTAATTTTTTTATTTATTTATATGTTGTAGTTTTTAGATTATATTGTAATTTTGATGTTCGTAGTTGTGATCGAAAATTAATCATTAATAAAATTATGATGTTGCGTTTCTAATTGTTTGATTTTTTTTTTTTCAATATGTATGAATTAAAATTCAATCTTATTTAAGTATTATGAATGGTTTTTCATTAAAATTCTTTCAAATGTAGAATCATCTATTCAAGTAACTCAAACAACCAATTTTCATTACGCTCAATTCTCGACAAGGAGAAGTTGAGTGGGACTAATTTTCTTAATTGGCAAAGAAATTTGCAAATTGTTCTCATGCAAGAGCAAAGGGAATTCGCCTTGATGAGGAAATGCCCGATGCTCCTAATGAGGAAGTGACTCAGGCTGCCCTAAACTGATTCCAAAGTGCCAATCGGGATGTCAAATGCATCATGTTGGCCACAATGTCTCCCGAGCTTCAAAAGACTTTATTTGAGAAGGAAACAACTTTTGAGATCATTTTTGAGCTACAGAATATGTTCCAAGAGTAGGCCCAACTGAGAGGTTTGAAACCCACAAACGGATATTTGAGAGCAAGCTCAAGAAAGGATAGTTAGTAAGCCCACATGTACTCAAAATGATAGGATTATTTGAGAACATGGGAAGGCTTGATGCAGGCTATTCAACCGAGATGGGAATTGACATCATTCGGCACTCGTTGCACAAAGGCTATGATTAGTTTAAGATGAACTATAATATGCCTAACATGGAGAAAACCCTCATTGAGCTTCATTATATGTTAAAGCAAGCCGAGCAAACACTCAATGATGAGAGAAAACATGACATGCTCATGGTCAATAAGGGCAAGCCGTTCAAGCGCATGGGAAAAACGAAGAAAGACTTCAAGGGGAAAGATAAGAAGAACTTTCCACCTAAGCCAAAAGCTACTAAGGACAACAAGAAGAAGAGACATTGGAAGAGAGATTGGCTCAAATTCAAGGAAGATAAGAAGAATGGAACCGTTGCTTCTGAATCAGGTACATTCCTTATAGACTTAAACTTCACTAGCTCAACATCATGGGTATTAGATACCGGATGTGGATCACACCTTTATTCTAATTCTAAAGGACTAAGGAACGTTAGGAAGCTAGAGAAGGGAGAGGTTGAACTCCGCGTCGGCAATAGAGCCAGAATAGTCGTATCCGTTGGAACTCTCAGTTTGTCTTTGCCTTCTGGGCTTGTTTTGAACTTGATAGTTTTTACTATGTTCCCAACATTACCAAAATATCATTTCCATTTCGGCGCTGGACGCCAAAGGTTTTGAATTTCGACTAAAAGATAATGAATGTTCGTTTACCTCGATAATGTTTTATATGGTATTGCACATTAAGAAAATGGTCTTTATTTTCTTTCTTTAGACAAACAAGTGTATAATGTGAATAATACTACCAAAAGAGCTTATACCATGGAGTCAAATCAAACTTACTTGTGGCATTGTCGTCTTTGCCACATTAACATCAAACGCATCAAGAAGGTGTTCTTGGCTCTTTCGATTTGGAATCTTTTGAGAATTGCAAAGGATGTTCATTAGACAAGATGATAAAGCAGCCGTTCTCCAAGTTGGGAGAAAGAGCTGGTAACTTATTGAGTTGAATACATACTGATGTATGTGGACTAATGAGCTCCTCTACAAGAAATGGACATCGATATTTCATCACCTTCACAGACGACTACAGTAGATATGGCTATGTCTACCTAATGTCGCATAAATCTAAATTGTTTGACAAGTTCAAAGAATTTCAGAGTGAAGTGGAAAATCAGCTTGGCAAGAAAATCAAAGCCCTTTAATCGGATTGAGGTGGTGAATACTTGAGCCATGAATTTGATGACCATTTGAAAGATCATGGCATAATTTCAGAACTGACACCTTGAGGAACTCCACAATGGATTTTAGTATCCGAAAAAAAAATGAACCTTGTTAGACATGGTACGATCAACCATGGTACGATCAACCGTGCTCCATCGAAAGATATAGAAATGTTTCCATACGGGTTATGGACGAAGAAACCTCCTAGGTTGTCCTTTCTAAAGATATGGGGATGCGAAGCATATATTAAGAAATTTATTTCTGAAAAACTTCGTCACAAATCTTATAAGATTTACTTTGTGTGCTACTCAAAAGAAACCAAAGGTTATTACTTCTACAACAAATTGGAGAACATAGTGTTTGTTGCTCGCAATAATGTCTTTTTGGAGAAGGATCACCTTTCTAAAATGACAAGTGGGAGGTGAATTGAACTCGATGAAGTTTGTGAGGATTAGCAACAAAATCAGAATGACAGTCAAAGTGCTCAAACAACATCTGTTGATGAAGGTCAAAGTGATCAAAATATGCAAGGTCGAACTGACAATGGAAATCCTCAGTCCAGGACGTAGGTTTAAGAGGCCGACATTTGAACCAGATAGATATCTTACTGTAGTATTAACTGAGAATCAAGACATCCTTATCATGGATGGAGATGAACCGGCAACCTACAAGCAAGCAATGGAAAGCACCGACTCTGCTGAATGGCAAGAGGCCATGAGATCTGAAATGGATTCCACGTTTGAAAATCAAGTCTGGGACTTGGTTAACTTACCCGAAGGCTACACACCTATCGGATGTAAGTGGATTTTCAAGTTGAAAACCGACAAAGATGAAAATGTATTCACTTACAAATCTAGATTGGTAACAAAAAGTTATAGACAAGTTCATGGTATTGATTACGATGAAACCTTTTGCCCAGTCGCAATGCTGAAATCCGTTCGGATTCTCCTAGCGATTGCTGCATATTACAATTGTGAAATATATATGGTATATGGACGTCCAAACCGCCTTCCAAAATGGTATTTTTGAAGAAACTATGTATATGACATAGCCTGAAGGTTTTGTCGACCAAAACAACGCTAGAATGGTATGCAAGCATAAGAAATCCATTTGTGGATTAAAGCGAGAAAGCACAAATTTGGAATCTACGATTCAATGAAGCCATCAGTAAGTTTGGTTTTATTTAGAATCCAAACGAGTCTTATGTTTAAAATAAGGTCAGTGGTTGTGACATCGCCATCCTAATCTTATATGTCGATGACATATTACTCATTGGAAACAACATTCCATTGTTAGAGCCCGTAAAGGCTTGCCTCGAAAAATGTTTCTCAATGAATGACTTGGTAGAGGCTTAGTACATATTAGGCATCAAGATCTATAGGGATAGATAAAAAAGGATGATATAATTGAGTCAAAGTACTTTTATTGAAAAGGTACTAGCTCGTTTCCAAATTGAAGAGGCAAAGAGAGGTCACGTACCCATGTCACATGGCAAAACTCTAAGCAAGATGCAGTGTCCTAAGACACCTGATGAGCGAGAAAGGATGAATCGGATTCCATATGCTTTGCTGATTGGATCGATCATGTATGCCATGATATATACTAGGCCAGATGTATCGTATGCCTTGAGCGCTACGAGCCTATACCAATCAGACCCAAGAGAGGCGCATTGGACTGCGGTCAAGAATATCCTAAAGTACCTGAAAAGGAACAAGGATAAATTCCGAGTCTATGGTGGCAGAGATTAATTAGTTGTTGAGGGTTATACCGACGTAAACTTCCAGACAAAACGAGACGACTTCAAGTCACAGTCTGGGTAAATATTCTGTCTTAGTGAAGGAGCGTTTAGTTAGAAGTGTGCTAAGCAAAGCACAACTGCGGATTCTACAATTGAAGCCGAATACTTGGCAACATCTAGTTGGGGTTCAGTAAGTCCAACTTACCGCGGAAAAAACCCCGACCCAAAGAACCACTCTCAATTAATTAAACCATAAAGCATAACAAATAAATATAAAGGGACCAAATAGGCTCTTACTTGAAAGCTTTAGCTCCGAAAATACCGAGCCTCCAACGGTATCCACCCACAAAGGACGAACACCGAATTTTTAGTTCTGCTACCTTGGAGTTAGCAAGGTCCGACCAAAACCCAAGTGTTAATGGAGTTTAAGAGTTTTTTCCAAAATGCAATGCTTTTTCTAACTCCCACACAAGCACTTTTCTCTAAAACCCAACATGGGTATTTATAGAGAAATGTGGGAGTGAGAATTTCAATCCCATCAATGTGGGATCATGAAATTCCACAATTTATTTTAAAGCTAAAATAAATTAAATAGGCAAGCAAGTAATAAATTAACAAGTGTCCTTGTTGTATGTAAAGAAAAGTGAGGACTACTTGGAGAGGAGGGGACCATACTTGCTCCCCACTCCTTCCTCTCCTTGTGCCACTTATCCTCACACAAACACACTCCCTGCACATGCTTCCCCAATGACTCGCCCTAGCACTCGACCAAGCCTAGCCCCGCACATGCGGGCTGCTAGCTGCTGCCTTCTCGGCCCAGCACGCCCACGCACATATGTGCGGGCTGCTGCTGCCGATGGGCGCTTCTAGAAAGCCACGCACATGTGCATGCTGCTAGCAGTAGCGCATGCGCCAGCAAGCCACGCAATGTTTTTGGGCTGCTGGCCGTGGCTCACTAGCAAGCCTTGCACATGGTGCGGGCTGCTAGCTTGCCTAATCCCCTAGCACTCGGGATTCCGATGCTAGGGGTATTTTAGTCATTATTGATTTATTACTAATTTTGTCGTCTCGTCTTTTACTATTTTTGACTCGACAACTGACGCTCAGTTTTGACGCTCAGATCTCGAATTTCCGACGTCTAAATATTTAACACTCGGGCGACGAATTAATTTCTTCCGTATTAATTCGTCGAGTCAGTTCGTATATTTGCTTGGGTGTGACCCAAAGGGTTCAGTCAAGATTAAGCTGTAATATTAGTTTTACATTAATATTACTGATCACAAGCGGCCTCCACCTAGGCATTCCGATCACTTGACCTTACTCAATATATTATCTTTCTAATAATTCTGAACCCGCTATCAGAATAATACACTTGTTCGAAGGACACCATTCCTTTCAATCTCCCACTTGTCCTTCCGGACAAGTGAGCATTTAGTGTATAGCCCCTTTCCTATGTCTCTTCATGTCTTTCCATGAACTATAAGGTAAGATTATTTCGTCATCCTTATTACGTCCAGAAGTGTTTCTCGATTCTGAGTTCGACTGTCACTAAACAGATGATTTCTAAAATACATCCGAACACGGCCATGCATTTTTATAGTCTCGCTATACGAGAGGCCTTGTATACAACAAAGACATCTTCCCTGTTTTAGTAGGGGGACATTCCCAGTCTTGTAATGTAGCTCCTCTTACTAAGAGGACCTAGCCGCCTGTGTTTTTCCGTTATAATCCCCTATTACGGCAGACGTTTGACAACATCAAAGCAGACTAGTACTCAAACAAGAGAACTCACAATACTCATGGTCAAGGAAATTGGTTCTGATAGCCATAATGAGAAGTATACTTATGACGATTTGTAATCTCTTAAAGTATTCTCATAGGTCGATCCAGTATGGTTCTAAACCAATACCTGCACAAATGATTTATGACAATCATGTCCTCGTAGCACAAGAAACGATGCTATAAATCAGACTACACACTAAACTCAATTGGTCATTAATCGTCCATCGTTTAAATGACCACGATTGGGAATAATTTTTTATTATAATATTCAACGTTCACTTAATAGGTGTTTCCTTACCCAGACTAGTCTTGATACCCTATTTTGAATATTCCAAGAATCGAATGGACTCATTATTTAATCCTAAACCATAGTTAAATAGCAAACGGAGTGATAAAATTGCATGAAATTTTAAATTACTCCAAAACCTGAATGGTTCATCTTATGATAAATGGTTTTTCAGAATGTTTTAAGAGTATCACTCTTTATAAAACATCTATAAAAATCTCTTCAATATCTAATATGCTTGATTTCTTTCACGCAATTGTGAATGTTGTCGTTCACTTACTGCATAGGTTTAGTTATAACTACTTTGCAAATCTTAGCATCTTCATTACTGATCACTTTCATAATTAGATGATAAAATTTGAGATTGTCATGGATTATATGTGATTTAGGATTTATTGTCCAATTGATGGCTCCCACTCATATTCATGATTGAGTCCTTCAACTTGACAACCTAAATCATTAACGTTCATCAACGAACTTTCCATAGAACATCTTCTTTATTATCGCCAATAAGGCAACAATTTTCTCAACATATATTTTAGTAGACTTCCGGATGATGCTTTGCTTGAGTTTCATTCCAAACGCCTCACAATTATTAGGGATACCCTAATCACTTGTGATCATGGAAATTTTCCTTGAATTCCTGCACATTACACATGGATCCACGTCCATGTTACCATTCTCAAGCCACGACTTATTGTTAGCTCGTGCTTATAACCGACTTCCTTGTTAAGGAAATAATCCTTGTTGAGGCTTGTGCTTGCAACATCAATTCTCAAATTGTATTTGTTTCCACAAGTCAAGAACTCATCCTGTTACTTATCCAAGTACTTTGGATGTTCTTGGCCATAATATAACGATCTAATACAAAGATTTAGGTTGATTGGTGCTTCATACATACTTTACATGCTCTAAGCAAGTAAGTCACACGACGATTCCATATTGCAACGTACATGATGGATTAAATTGCAGAGTAATTCTCAATCTTATTCCATCAATTTGTCATTTTAGCTCATTCATTTTCACCGAGTCTTTGCTAAACAGTTTGCTGTGTGATATGGTTGAAAGTCTCTATTAGATTCTTTCATGTTTGACTTCGTATTTAGCCTAGCTTATACTTAGTTCAAACATTTACTTAGTTTTATACATATGGGTCGAAAGTCTTTCAAAGTCCTTCAATTAAAGTTTAACACGGTAAACTCGTTTACACGTTCAAACATTTTATCAAGTCTATAAAATAGAACTTAATATCCAATACGTACTAAGTATCGTCTTTTGCTTGGTCCATTGTCGAAAATAGTTTCAAATCTAAGCATTTAGCATTTGATAGTTATTTCACAATAGAGTTCGTAAACTTCTCGTTAGACCTTTACTTTTGCTCCCACTAAACGTCTTATTCATCAGAATTTCTATGTTTTTCCATAAGCCAATCCTCTTATTAACTTTATGAGAAAACACGTTCCAATTCCTATATACAATGCTTCCTTAAATCCCATAACGGATTCCTTGAGCTTGCTTTTAAATCTAGCATTATTTAGATTTTCAAAACCCTTAGATTATTCCATAGTCACTTCCAAAATCCTATTTTGGGAAGGCGGTTTTAGTATCTATTTTGACATATTTCATATGAGCAATTTTGCTAAAACAATCACGAAAAGACTTTAGCATTCCGATTGGTGAATAGGTTTATATTAAAATCAACTTTGTGAATTTAATTGTATCATTTTCAACCAATCTAGCTATTTATGCATATATATTTCCATATTTGTTAGTTTTCTACTTGAAAACTTTTTTGCAATCGATGGGTCTTTCACCCTTTATGCAAATTAATCAAGTTTCAAACATGATTTTCAAACATGGAGTCTATCTCGAATTTTTATGGCCTCTAACCATTATTCGGAATTTGGATTTGTTATAGCTATCTTTAAAGACATTATTCCTTTACTATCTAATAGTAAATAGTATGCTCTTAAGTCTTAGGTTTATTTCTAACTTAATGAAAAATTTATAGGATTCAACCCAAGCCTTTGGTGAATTCTATACCTACACGGGGTTATTGCATCAAACACTAAGTTTCAAAGCGCTTCCAAAGCCCTTTGATATTCTTGATCTTACTCCAACTTTTCAAAAGTTTTGTTAGAAATGAATTCTCTTTTAAGGCACTTGTAAAGTCCTTTTGAGTATTCTTGATCAAGTATTCTCACGAAGCCCTTTTAAGGTCTTCCAAGATTCTTATCTCTAGTTTGTTTCTAAGCTCGATGGTCATCGAGTTCATTTTCCTCCCACTTGTCGTTTCGAAAACGTGTTACTTTCCAGAAAGACACCACTTAGAGCAACAAACACTATGTACTTAATTAGGTTGTGGAGGTAATGCCCATGGTCTCACTTGAACGCTTACAAAGAGACATGTATATTGTCTTTGGGTAAAAGTTCATTGTGATGAAACAAATAGTTAGCTCCCACTTAAGCTATCTTAGCCTTTAATGAGCCATTAAACTCCCACTCAACCACCTAGCTCTTGCTAAGCTGGTGAGCTCTCACTGAGTCACTTGGCTCCCACTGAGCCAATGAACTCCCACTGTGGCTAAGAGTTTTAGACATATACTTCAAAAGACATTTAGAAGATAATTCTATCTATAACTGAATATGGCGTCCTTTCTTAGCTTTGACATTTTTTTAGTGTAACATTAGTCCTTCGTGCAAATTTTAAGAACTTTATAGGAAGGGATGTGATCCATCATTGTTTGAGTCATTTTTAAATGGAATCTAAGTCTCCGTGAAGACACACTATGTTCTTTGTGGAGTTATTTATGAAAATTTCATTTTCATAACTTTGTGATGGTTACACTTGGCTCAAGCAAACATCGCTTGATCTAATCTAGACGTTTGGATATCTCGCCAAGTCGATTCTTTACTTCACAAAACTCTTGAACTATTCAAGGTCAAGTTTGTTCACATTTGATGAATATAGCCATATTCTTTCAAATTCTTTGTGAGACGTTGAAGTAAATAAATCCTCTTTAGCTTTCGGAGTCAATTGTCTATACCAAGAACAATAGCACTTTACTTTGTCGGTTTCAACAAGTAAGACTTGCTCGTCTTTGAACAATTCCGAATCAATCAACTATCAAGAGCCTATCTAATCGAGCCTTGAGTACGTTCTTGTCGATGTGACATTGCTAAAGATGTTCGGAATGCAAATCATGCCCATGAATTTGAGCTTTTGCTAGTTTATCATGTTAAGATAATATTTGTTTATAAACAAGCATTCTTAACTCATAGTTTAGACAACCATGCCATTTGAATAAAATTGCAACTATTTCTCATTGCTTTTAATGTGAGTCTTTCCGTGTGTAAATGGATCAATTGCTGATTATGGAACACAATAATCATTTATCTGTTCTAGCCTTAGCTTTAAGTCTTTAAAACAAGCATACGTCCTTACAACTGATGTAGCACCACTTGCTTCATTCTTAGCTTATAAGTCGATAACTTAGCTTATCTTCAATAGTTTGAGGTCACTTTCAAAGTGGAACACTCAAGCAGTATCCGATATTTGTGAAGATAAGGAATTGCTAAATTAACTACAATAATATGAACTCATGGGTTGAAATGGTATCTTATTCCTTTCTTCATTCCTCGTTTCCTATATTTCTTATCATACTTTATCTCATAATCTTTTAAGAACCATTTCTTTAAGAGTCTTTGACTTTTATACTTTGTTAGGCATAATTAAGCATCTAATGCGCCGTAAAACAAAGTTCCATCTTTTCCTTAATTCATGCTTGAATCTACATCAATGATTCCTACTCATCTATGTATTAAGCAAAAAGATATGTTGGTTGTCAAAGTTTACAATTTTGAGTTTACAACTCAATACTTCATGTTTTATCAAAACTACCTAGTATTTTGAATACATGATGTCCAACTGTCCTTTAGGACTTTGTTATAAAAGTCCTTTATGAGAATTGTATTTCAGAAATGCTTTACTTTTCTTTGAGAACCATTCTCAATGATTTCCTTTACCAATAATGAAAAGTAGTATAGTTTGATTTAAAATTCTACAAATATAAGTGCAAAGTACAACCATTTATCAATCAAGTAAATAACATAATAAGGTTGAAAATTAGAAGGTATTCATGGAAATCTTCAATATTATTAAACGTCTTATCCATGCATTAAAATTGTCCCCATTTGGCGATAATAAGTCAATTCCAAGATCCGAAGAAACAAAGAGTGGTTAAGCATGTTTGGCTTGTCTTAACACTCAATCTCCTAAGGTAAGAAACGCTTTGCTAATGGCTCCAAGCCACTCTTGGTTGAATAGATCGTCGAATCTAATGCTCTCTCAACATTTTATTCACTTTGCCAGACATGTTTTTACTCAATATTTAGGGACCTAGGGTTTCTATGTTGGTTGACTTAAGTGAACTTAATTAATAATCTCAACATTCAAAATCCTAAACATGCATCTAACATAAAATTCATATACATAAACATATATATACATAAAACAACATAAATATAGATGCATTTGGCAACTAGCATGACCCCTTGAGATCTTCAAATCTTCAAAAGGTCTTCATTGCAACTTTCATGGCTACGTCTTCAAAGAACCTCCATCTTCAAGACTTGACAATAATTAAATGCAACTACTAGTATCTATGATTAGGACTAATCTAAATATTAAGGTGCAAAAATACTCAACGGTACGCAGACCGTATTTAGATTTACAAAAATACATCACGGATCGTAGTCCGTATTTTCTATTCTAATCGGGCCCCACTAGTTGCCATTTCATAAAACCTGTGAGAGAATATACATTCCATTCATCCATTCACTATTTGTGAATGGCCCATGCATTTTACAACGATAAACAAGTAACAATGCATAAACACGAGTTAACTAGTAACTAATCTAGGTGGTTAATCTAATTAACACTCCTAATTAAAACTAGTTAAAGTTTTTTTAACCAATTATTTAAATAAGCGTAATTAAAATTTGAAGCCCCACTAAATTCCGCATCCAACTTAATTAATCCAATAAATTAAGCATGTAAATCTCAAAATTTGTCAAAATAAATTTTGTCAATGTCGCTCAAAACAGAGGCCTAGCCTCCAAAATTTATTAAAATATCTGAAACCAATTAGATTAATAAAATAATTAAAACGACAATTTTTAAGCAAAAATACGTAGTCCAAAGTGTCTAAGTGCCTAGCACTAAGACATGGAGTACTCACATTTCGCACAACGATTTGATGCTCAATGAACGTGGGAGTGGGCCTGATGTCATTAAGCGTTACACCGCCCACATCAGCGAACTTTCACACGTTAATAACGTGGCCTTTGATGGCCATGTTGAACAAATTCATTGCACTACATTGCTTCGCAAACAACGTCTACGCATACCCCTAATTACACGACGCATGCACCAAGTCCCAAGCGATGCACGATGTGCTCGTGCTTGCACCAGTCGCGGCCAGCCACGTAAGGCAGCATGCATAGGCACGCACATCACCTTGATGCTGCTTGGTGCTTGCTGGCGCGCCATGTTGCTGGCAGCAAGCAGCAGCCACGCATCGGCTCACGCGCAAGCTCGGGGATGCATCCTTGGCAGCCACATGCAGGCTGCTATGCAGCTCGGCTAGCCAAGTGATGTGTTGCCTCGTTTTGCGTGCCATAGGCTCGGGATTTTGATCCCAATTTTGCGTGACATAATTTTTAATTCTAAATTAATTTTAGAACTAATTCATTTGAGCAAAATAAAAAAATTTAAACAAGTCTAATTTAAATAAAATTTTAAAGTTCATGTATCCAAAATAATTCCCAAGAACCATTCTTTAATTAAATTGGTTTAACATGGTGCAACAAAAATAATAGGGAAATTACTCACTATTAATTTAATTAATTTTAAATTAACCTTGAGTTTTTTACAAAATAAGAGGGAGTTGGAAAAATGAACATAAATTCAATAAAGATTCCAACTTTAATACTTGTGAATCCTTGAAAAATTATATCTTCCAATATGAAGATAAACAATTTTTTTATCACAAAGTTCCAAACTTTATGATTCTAATCAACTAAAAAATGATTAAATCAACAACGTTTAACAAAAATTCATTGAATTTAGTAATATAAAGTTTCAATCACTTAAAATAATTAAAGATTGAATCTTTAATACTTGGAAGCCTCAAAGAACAACAATGTCACAATTAATGCAATTAGTTTGCAATTATGTGAAAAAATAAAACCAAACATTCAAGCACAAATTACTACCAATTAATCATGCGTAAATAAGTTTATAATTGCATATAAATATGTATTGAACCAATTACATAACCACCATAAATATGGAATTAATTTGCAAGGTTAGAAAGATTTAAAAAATTTCGTAAAAACGAAAAAAAAAACCCTCAAAAATAGCATTTCTAGTCGTTTTTTTGGCTAAAACCGTCCTCTTGAAGGATAAAACCATTTCCAGAACACATTTTCCATAAAAAAAATTCACTATTTTTGGGTCAAAATCTGGGTTCAGAGCTGAAGGTAGCTTTAATACGAGGTTAAAATAGATAATACGAGCTACTAATCTAATTAGCAACTTAAACCAGAAAAATTAAGCCATAAAAATAACCTTGAAAAATATTATGATTTTAAAACTAAACGAGCGTGGCTCCAATACTGCTGTTGGGGGTTTATTAAGTCCAACTTACCGCGGAAACAACCCCGACCCAAAGAACCACTCGCAATTAATAAAACCATAAAGCATAATAGATAAACATAAAAGGATAAAATCAGAATTTACCTTTGACACGTGCTTCGCCCGACCAAATGGACTCTTAATTACTTCAAAGCATTAGCTCCGAAAATACCGAGCCTCCAACGCTATCCACCCATAAAGGACGAACACCGACTTTTTAGGTCCTCTACTTTGGAGTTAGCAAGGTCCGACCAATACCCAAGTGTTAATGGAGTTTAAGAGTTTTTGCCAACATGCAATGCTCTTTCTAACTCCCACTCAAGCACTTTTCTCTAAAACCCAACATGGGTATTTATAGAAAAAAGTGGCAGTGATAATTTCAATCCCATCAATGTGGGATCATGAAATTTCCCAATTTAACTTAAAGCTAAAAAAAATTAAATAGGCAAGCAAGTAATAAATCAACAAGTGTCCTTGTTGTATGTAAAGAGAAGTGAGGAGTGATAAAGCAGCAAGTAATAAATTAATTTATTCTGTATTAATTCGTTGAATCGGTTTGTATATTTGCTTGGGTGTGACCCGAAGGGGTCAATCAAGCTTAAGTTGTTATATGAATTATACATTAATATTAATGATCGGAAGCGGCCTTGACCCAGACATTCCGATCACTTGACCTTACTGAATGTATTAGCTTTAAAATAATTCTTAACCCGCTATCAGAATAATACACTTGTTCGAAGGACACCATTCCTTTCACATCCGAGGTAGCTAAGGAGGTAGTTTTGATTCGCAAGTTCATTTGTGAACTTGGTGTTGTACCCTCCATCAAGGGACCAATTGACCTCTATTGTTACAACAATGGAGCTATTGCTCATGCTAGAGAGCCAAGAGAACATCAGAAGGTCAAACATGTCAAGCGTCATTTCACATTATCTGAGAATGGAAATCAGAAGGTGAAATCAGAATTTTTAAAGTTGGAACGGATGACAATGTAGCCGATCCACTTACTAAACCTTTGCCTCAATTGAAGCACAACAAGCACGTTTAGACAATGGGAATCAGGCACATCGGTGATTGGCTTTGATTTCCTTATTTTAGTGCTTTAATTAATTTTAGACAATTTTAATATAAAACACTATGATGAACCATTATATTTTAGAGTAATTTAATTTTTCATGCGATTTAAATTACTCCGTTGGCTATTTAATTGTGATTAAGAATTAAATAATGTATCCATGTGATTCTTAGAATATTTAAAATAGTTTATCAAGACCAGTCTTGGTAAGGAAACACCCATTCCGTGAACATTGAATATTATAATCGAAAATTATCCCTAATCGAGGTCATTTAAACGATGGACGATTACTGACCATTTTAGTTTAGTGTGTAGTTGATTTATATCACCGTTTCTTGTGCTACAAGGACATGATCGTCATGAATCATTTGCGCATGTAATGGTTTAGAACCATACTTGATCGACCTATGAGAATACTTTAAGAGATTAAAAATCGTCATAACTATACTTCTCATTATTTCTATGGGAACCTTTTTCCTCGACCATGAGTATTGTGAGCTTTCTTATTTGAGTACTAGTCCGCTTTGATTATTGTCAAAGTTCTTCCGTAATAGGGGATTATAACGGCATCTCTCGGGCGGCTAGGTCATCTCTGTAAGAGAAGCTACATTACAAGAATGGAAATGTCCCCATACTAAAATTAGGGAAGATGTCTTTGTTTTTTACAAGGCCTCTTGTAGAGAGAAATAGTAAATGTGCATGGTCATGCTCGGATGGATTTTAAAATTCATCTGTTTATTGAAAGTCGGACTCGGAATCGAGAAGCACTTGTGGACGTAATAAGGCATTAAGCGACATAGGATAAGGGCTATACACTAAAAGTAAACTTGTCCAAAAGGACAAGTGGGAGATTAAAAGGAATAGTGTTCTTCAAACAAGTGTATTATTCTGATAGGGGGTTCGGTATTATTAGAAATCTAATTTTTCAGTGAGGTCAAGTTATCGGAATGCCTTGGTGGAGGCCGCTTCCGATTTGTAATATTAATGCTTAATTAATATTACAGCTTAATCTTGACTGAACCCTTCGGGTCAAACCCAAGAAACTAACGAGCCGAAGCAACGTATTTATTAGGAATTAATTAATAAGTCAACCGAGTAATTAATATTTAGACGTCAGAAATTCGAGCTTGGAGCGTCGAAACCGTGCGTCGGAAGTCGAGTTGAAAATAGTAAAAGACGAGATGTGAAAAATAATAATAAATCAACAATGACCGAAATACCCCTAGCATTGGTAAAACCGAGTGCAAGGAGCACGGCAAAAAGCTAACAACACACACGAAGTGTGTGTGGCAATGCTAGCATGCGGCAGCTAGCAGCCCACACACTTGGTGCATCGCTTGCTAGGCTGTGGCAACTAGTAGTCCACGCTTTTGGGCGCATGTGAGGTGGGCCGAAGCCTCACAACCACCCCATGGAAGCCCATAAGGCAACCAAGGGTGCCCAAGTGAGCTGCCTTGTGGCGTTACTCAAATGGAGGAGAGTTAAGGGAGGTGACCGATTATGAGAGCATGAGTGGGGGGTAAGTTTGGTCCCCCCCCCCCTCCAAGTTGTCCACACCTACTCCTCCTTGTATGCTTGCCACTGGTTCATTTATTACTAGTTTGATTATTAATTTTATTTTAGCTTTTAAATAAAATGGGAAAATTAAATTCTCCAACATTGATGGGAGAGGTTTTGACATTCATGAATTTCCCTATAAATAACCAAGTTGGGGTATTGAGAAAATCACTTGAGTAAGAGTTTGAAAAGGCATCAATAGTAGTGGAAACCTTTGAACTCAAGAGTTGAAAAAGACATCAACTTTGTGAAAACCTTTGAACTTAATTACTCGTGTTTTCGGCCAGGCCTTGCTAACTCCAAGGCATTGGACCTAGTCGGTGTTGGAGTTTTGGGTGGACTTGCGTTGGAGGTCGTCGTAATTTCGAGGCTACCTTTCGAAGTAATAGCCCCTCGAGATCGGGAAAAGCACGCGTCAAAGGTATATTTATTTTCTTAATATTTTCATTAAGTTAATTAAATTTACGAATTTATTTAATGCGAGTGCAGTCTTGTTTTTGGGTTTGTTTCCGCAATGAGTCGGACTCACCAAACCCCCAACACATATCTAATATGCTTGATTTCTTTCGTGCAATTGTGAATGTTGTCGTGCACTGATTGCATAGGTGTAGCTATAATTACTTTTCTAAACTTAGCATCTTCATTAATTACTAATCACTTTAATAATAAAATGATAAAATTTGAAAGTGCCATAGATTATATGTGATTTAGGATTTATTGTCCATGTGATGGCTCCTACTCATTTTCATGATTGAGATCTTCAACTTGACAACCTACAACCATTAATGTTCAACAGTGAACTTTCCATAGAACATCTTCTCAACATATATTTTAGTAGACTTGTTGATGATGCTTTGCTTGGGTTTCACTCCAAATGGCTCACAATAATTTAGGATACCCTAATCACTTGTGATCATGGAAGTTTACTTAAATTCTTGCACATTACACATGGATGCACATCCATGTTACCATTCTCAATCCACGACCCATTGTTAGCTTGTTCTTATAAACGGTTTCCTTGTAAAGCTTTGTGCTTGCAACATCAATTCTTAAATTGTATTTGTTTCCACAAGTTAAGAACTTTATCCTATTACTTATCGAAGTACTTTGGATGTTCTTTGCCGTAATCTAACGATCTATTACACGGATTCAGGTTGATTGGTACTATATACATACTACACATGCTTAAAGTAAGTAAGTTATGTGAATATTCCATATCGTAGCGTACATGATGGATTTAATTGTAGAATGATTCTCAATTTTTTCCACCCATGTCATATTTTTAGCTCATCATGTGTCACTGAGTCTTGCTAAACTATTTGCTATGTGATATGGTTGAAAAGTCTCTACAAGAGTCTTTCTTGTTTGACTTAGTATTTAGCCTATCTCATACTTAGTTCAAACATTTACTTAGTTTTATACATACAAGTCCAAAGTCTTACAAAGTCCTTCAATTCATGTTTAACACGGAAAATTCCGTTACACGTTCAAACATTTTATTAAGTCTATACAATAGATCTTAATACCCAATATGTACTAAGTATTGTATTTTGCTTGGTCCATTGTCAAAAATACTTTTAAATCTAAGCATTTAGCATTTAATATTTGATCTAAAACAGAGGTCGTACGCATCATGTCGGACCTTACAAGATTGACTCTTGCTCCCACTAAACTTCATATTCATAAGTATTTCAATGTTTCTTCATAAGTCATTCCTTTTATTAACTTAATGAGAAAATTCAAATTCCTTTATGCAATGATTCCTTCAATCCCATAACGGGTTTCATGAGCTTTTTTTTCAAATCTAGCATTATTTAGATTTTAAAAACCCTTAAAATATTTTCATAGTCACTTCCAAAATCCTATTTTAGGAAGTGGTTTTGGTATCTATTTTGCCATATTTCATTTGTGCAATTTTGCTAGAATAACCACGAAAAGACGTGAGCGTTATGATTAGTGAATAGGTTTTTATTAAAATAACCTCCGTGAATTTAATTATATCCTTTTCAACTAATCTAGCTATCTATGCATATATATTTCCACATTTGTTAGTCATCTCCTTGAAAAATTATTTGAAATCGATGAGTCTTTCACCGTTCATGCAAATAATCAAGTTTTAAACATGATTTTCAAACATGAAGTCGATTTTGGATCTTATGGCCTCTAACCATTATTTGGAATTTTGATTTGACGTATCTATCTTACAAGGCATTATTCCCATACTATCTAACAGTAAATAGTACGCTTGTAAGTCTTAGTTTTATGTCTAACTTAATAGAAAATTTATAAGATTCAATCCAAGCCTTTGATCAATTCTAAACCTATACGGGGTTATTGCATCAAACACTAACTTTCAAGGCGGTTCCAAAGCCCTTTGATTATCTTGATCTTACTCTAACTTTTCAAACGTTTTGTGAGTGATGAATAAAAAGGTGCGACTTATATACAAAAAACCCCTAATAAGTCGGACGTTTAGAGTCACCTATACATAAGGTGCGACTTATAAACATATCGAGTCGCCTCATATTTATTAGGCGACTTGTTAAGTTGGAGTTAAAATCTATAAAGCACCTAACGAGTCGCCTAATATATATGAGGTGACTTGATAAAGTAACAAGTCGCCTCATATACGCATGCGACTCTATAATCTGACTTATTTGATGGCTTAAATTAGATTTTCAAAGTCACCTGTACGTAAGGTGCGACTCGAAACCCTGTCGAGTCGCCTTATAAATATTAGGTGACTCAATAGGTGAGTTTTCTTATCTACGACTCTAACCTAATGAGTCGCCTGATATTTATAAGGCGACTCAATAGGTTAAAAAGTCGCACCTTATACACAGGTGACTTTTAAAATCTAATTTAAGCCACCTAATAAGTCGGGTTATTGAGTCACATGCATATATGGTGCGACTTGTAGACCTATCAAGTCACCTCATGTATATTAGGCAATTCATTAGGTGCTTTGTTGATTTTAACCCCAACATAACAAGTCGCCTAATAAGTATGAGGCGACTTGATATGTTTACAAGTCGCACCTTATATATAGGAGACTCTAAAATTCCGACTTCTTAGGTGCTTTATTATATGATCACTACCTAATAAGTCGCATAATACGTAAGACGCGACTCGATAGGTTAATTCTAAAAATGTATATAACATAGTTACAATATCATCTATATATGAAAAGTAACTTTGGCATAATGGCAAGAACTTCAACCTTCCATGCAAAGAACCACAGATCAAGCATGCTGAGTGTCATAAACACTGACATTATATGAGCTAATAAAAATAGTTGGAAAAAATGTTGATTTTTTACGTGTCGCCTCTTTCAACACAAGCGACACAATAGATTAACCTATGGAGTTGCCTCTTTTAACACAAGCGACACAATAGCTTAACAAATAGAGTCGCCTAACAACTAATAGGCGACTTATATAAAAGCTATCAAGTCGCCTCAGAGGCGACTCCTAAAGTTGGAAGCTATTATGTCGGTGGATGTGGAGTCGCCATTAAAGCGACTCGTTAGGTCATTTACAGGCGACTTGATAGGGGTTTTTTGTAGTAGTAAATTATCTTTTAAGGCAATTGTATAGTCCGTTTGAGTATTCTTGATCAAGTATTCTTACAAAGCCCTTTTAAGGTCTTTTGAGATTCTCTTTTCTAGTTTGTTGCTAATCTCGATGATCATCTATTTATTTTCCTCCCACTTGTCGTTTTGGAAATGTGTTACTTTCCATAAAGACACCACTTAGAGAAACAAACATTATATTTTCATTTAGGTTATGGAGGTTGTACTCGTAGTCTCACCTGAAAGCTTACAAAGAGACATGTATATTGTCTTTGGTTAAAAGTTGTTGTGAAACAAACACTTAGCTCCCACTTAAGCTATCTTAGCCTTTAATGAGTCATTAAGCTCCCACTGAACCACCTAGCTCTTGTTAAGCCGGTGAGCTCCCACTGACCAGTGAACTCCCACTGTGGCTAAGAGTATTAGATAAATACTTAAAAAGATGTTTAGAAGTTAATTTTATCCATAACTGAATATTGTGTCCTTTCTTAGCTCCGACATTTTTTTTTTGTGTAACATTAATCCTTTACGCAAATCTTTAAGAACTTAATAGGAACGTGTGAAATCCATCATTGTTTGAGTTATTATTAAATGGCATAAAGGTCTCCGTGAAGACACACTAAGTTCTTTGTGGAGTTATTTATGAAAATTTCAATTTCACAATTTCGTTATCGTAATTCTTGGCTCAAGCAAACATCGCTCAATCTAATCAAGACGTTTTGATATCTTGCCAAGTCAATTTTGTACTTCATTGAACTCTTGAACTATTCAAGGTCAAGTTTGTTCACATTTGATGAATATAACCATATTCTTTCAAATTCCCCGTGAAACGTTGAAGTAATTGAATCCTCTTTAGCTTTCGGAGTCCATTTTCTTTACCAAGAACAATATCTCTTTATTTTGTCTGTTTTTAAAAAGTAAGACTTGCTTGTCATAGAACGATTCAGAATCAATCAACTATCAAGAGCCTATATAGCCTTGAGTACGTTCTTGTTAATCTTACATTGCTAAAGATGTCCGGAACAAAAATCATGTCTATGATTTGAACTTTTGTAAGTATTCATGTTAGTGAAATGATTGTTTATAATCAAGTATTCTAGACTCATGGTTTAGACAACAATGCCATTCAAATAAAATCGCAAATTTTGCTCTTTACTTGGAATGTGAGCCTTTCTGTGTGTTAACGGATTGTTTGTTGGTCATGGAACATAATAATCATTATTTATTTTTTCCAGCCTTAGCTTAAAAGGTCTTTAAACAAAGCATACGACCATATAACTGATATAGCACCACTTGCTTCATTCTAAGCTTGTAAGTCAATAACTTAGCTTATCTTCAGTATTTTGAGGTCACTTTAAAAGTGGAACACTCAAGAAGTATATGATACTTGTGAAGATAATAACTGCTAAGTGATGAGTGACATTTATGGCACTCTTAGGGAGTAGTTTTAGAGTTATTTCCGTGTTTATTTTCCCTTATTTTTCCCTTTTATTCTCTTGTTTTCTTTTTAATAAAGTTTTTAGTTTATTTCTTAGTTTAGTATGTTTTAATTCAATCTTTATTTAATTGGTTACTAGTTTATTTTCGTATTTTATTTGCTTTTGATTTATTTTATTTTGTTCCTTTTCTTTGTTACTTTCATAGTTTTAATTAGCTTTGTGTTGATATTGTTATTTTATATTACTTTCTTTGCTTGTATAGTTTTTGTTTAATTTTTGTTAGTTTTAGTTTTATTTCTCTTTTTTCTATTTATTTTATTTATTTCTAATTTATTTATTTCATTTTATTTGTCTTGATTTCTCCTCGGTTTTGTGTTTAGGGTCCGGGGTTTCATGTCATGTGAGTTCGGAATTCGAGGACGAGACAAAATGTGTGCACTTTACTTTGTTGGCTGCTGCCCACCTCCTATCCTTCACCCCACCTCTATCTTAACCTCCACCACATTAACATCCCACATCAGCTCCTATCTCCTTCCTTCCCTGCTCCAATTCACATCCAGCAATTCCAGCCAACAACAACCACGCAATTTCCCTATTCCAATTCGAGCAGCAGCAAACCGCAACTAACCCCGCATCTCCATTCAAAACCTGACCACCGTCAACATAGCATCCACCTCCAACCTCCAATAACATCCCGCATCAGCTCATGCCTCCACCTCACAGCCACATCCAACTAAGACCCACTTCACCACCAGCCCAACATCAATTACAGCAGCTCCTCACAGCCACCCCGGAACAGCAAAACACAACCGCACCTAACACCAGCCCTAACTCACTTCCCCTGCAGCCGCGCTGTACACCGCTACGACAAACAACCAGCCCGCACCATCCTCACTGCATCATTGCAGCCAACACCGCACCAATCACAACCCTTCAATCTAGCGCCCAAAATAAGAGCAAATAACAAATCAATCGGGTTGGGGCAAACTATTGAGGAGTTCGGTCGAAGTGCCAAAACAATAAAAAACTTTCGAAGTTTTCTAAATTGATGAGGTGTGGTCGAACACACCCATGGTTCTACCAAACCAACCACGTAGTTCGACCACACCAACCCATGGTTCGACCGAACCACTCCACGAGCTTCACACATGGTTTTTCATGAAGATCGAATGGCCTTGATTTGATTATCGATTATAGCTGTTGAGGATGAACGGTGGTGATTCTTTGAAGAAGCTTGATGATGGATTTTGATGGGTGTGGGGATTGAATCCCATTTTTAGAGCAACTAAATTTCAAAGAAGGGGGAAAAGGGTTATGAGGTTTTTTGGGATTTTGGGTTTTATTTTTCCTATTTATTTTTCTTTTTAATTTTATTTCTTTAGTTTTATTTTACTTATTTTATTTTTATTTTCTTTATTCTTTTTAATTCCTTTTCTTTATTAATTTCCTTCCTTTATTTTTCTGTTTTCTTAGCTTAGTGTAAATACCCATTTTTTGGATAATTAGTGAACAGTTATTCTATTCTCTAATTAGTTTATAGGAGAGCTTCTCTCTCTAGGTTTAGCTTAGGATTAGAGTAGTTTAGAGAGAGAAAGTGAGGGTTTCACCATTGTTGAGCTTGGATTTTGAAGAAGAAGATTGATCATCTTGTTTGTAGACTTTCATTTTGAATCAATGAGAATCTCTAACTCTCTCTCCTCTATTTTTATTGCTTTCTTTTGATAAATTTTTAAGTTGTTGGTATGGCTTGTTAATCATGTTGATTATTTATTATTTGTTAATTAATCTTGTTATTATCATGATTAGTGAGTAATTTGCCCATTAAGGGGATGGTTGTGGTGTACTTGGATCTTGAGCATGTTCTAGGATTTAGAATTGATTTATTTGTGATTAAAGTCTTTATATGCTTGATATTTTTTAATCTTCTTGCAAGTGCATATTGTTGATTGATTAAAGGTGAATCTTTGCTAACAAGGATCGGAAGTTGACTTAGTTAGGGTTCATTATTATCAATTGTTATTTAATAGTACCTCCTATTATATGGTTCTAATGTGGAAGCATAGAGGTTATGTTAGGAAAAGCCAATTAACCCCATAAGGCGGCTAGATTTGATCCTTTACTTTGATATTCGAGCATGTTTAGTTCATAATTAATTCAATTTCAATGCCTTTGTTTATGGTCAAGTGAATGCTATACCTAAACAATTTCTCTTAGTGTTTTATTTCTTGTTTTAACATCTTTAAAAATTTAGTTTATTTATCTCCTATGCCGGACTAGCTTAATTGTCGATATCATTTGGTGGTGTTTATTTGTTCCCTGTGGTTCGACCCCTATGCTTGCCTTATAATCATATTAGGTTTGTTTAGGTTGTATAAATTGTATTTGATCTAGGGGTAGACAAATGACGACGCGTTTATTCCCTTGTCACTAAGTTAATAAGAGTAACATTAACTCTTTAGCCGGAATGGAATCTTATTCCTTTTCTTTGTTCCTCGTTTTCTACAATTTTTATCATACTATATCTCATAATCTTTCATAATCATTTCTCTAAGAGTTTTTGACTTTTATAATTTTTTTTGGTAAATAGAAATTTATTACCAAAGGGAAAGATACAGCAAACAAAAGAAAGCCAAAACAGCCTCCAAACACCACAAGACCACAAAGGCCAAACAAAAACCAAAACAGTTCCAAGTGCACTCCTAGCCACCTTCTAGGAAGGGTTTTAACAGGAACCAGGATTAACTACTAAACTCAAGCAACTGGCCACCTTCTAGGAAGGGTTCCAAAAGCTAGGACAAGAAAAACATCCTAAACACAAAAACAAGTATACTGCGACAAACAGACTGCAAATAGACACAACATCACTACAACAAACTATTGCAGCAGAAGCAGTTTCATGTCGGCAGCAGGGCATCTGCAGGCAATTCTAAAGACAACATCCCTAAAAACAAAATCTGCATGAAAACAATAGCCTGTAAACATAGTGTTGTTCCTCTGAATCAAGATAGCATAAACTGCCTCAACAAGAAACATCATATACAACCTCCTAACAACTTTAGTCTTCCTACAATACTTGATGCTCCAGGTAAGTTCTTGATTGAAATCTAGCACAGTTTTCCTGCATTCCAAAAGAGCTAAAACTCTCTACCAAATCTTATTAGAGTAGCTACACTAAAAAAATAAGTGATTGACACTCCCAGCAGCTGTCAGACAAAGCACACAAATTGGATCACACTGCAAGTTCCAAGACAAAAGCCTTTCTTTAGTCATCAACCTGTTCCATGAAGCCAGCCAAAGAATGAAAATGCTCTTTGGAGAAGCATGGCTATTACAAACTAACCTTTTCCAAGGCACTTTAGAAGCTTGATGTCTCAAGCACCTATAAATTTTCTTGATTTGCACTCAAGGCCCTCTCTAACCTTATCCCAGCCACAAATATCATTGATAATCTGCCTGCATTTGAGAATTCTTCTCAACACGTAGGAGCTTTTCTTAGGGATAGTAGCTTCCCATCAATATTGGTTCTTTAAATAATACACATGCACCCAATTTACCTAAAGAGAGTCAGCATTATGAGTAAAATCCCATATAAGCTTAGAGACAACAGCAGTATTCCATTAAGGGAGAGAAATTACATTCCAGCCTCAACTAACTTTGGGTAAACACAATGAGTTCCAAGCAACAAGGGATTTTCTCGAAGGGTTGGATTGGCCAGTCCATAAGAATACCCTAAACCTAGTTTCAATTTCCTTCAAGATCTTCTTAGAGAGCATAAAAATTTGACTCTATCTATGAGCATAACACACTCTTAATTAATTGCATCCTTCCAGCATAAGAAAGGTGCTTAGCAGCCTAACCATTAATCCTTGCTGTAACTCTATCTATGAGGGGCTTGCATTGTCAAATGTTGAGATTTTTAGAGGACAGAGTTACACCAAGGTACCTAAAAGGGATGTAATCAGGGACCATACCCAAGATATGTAGAAGAGCAACCTAAGCTTGATCAAAGATCCCCCAAAAATAAGCTTCACTTTTATCCAAATTAGTAGAGCTTCCAAAAGCTAAAGAGAACTTATTAAAAGCTTGAAGAAGAAACTTGGAAGAACATTCATCAGCTTTTGAAAACAACAACAAATCATTAGCAAACATTAGATGACTTAAATGGAGCTTTTCACATCTAAGGTAAAAATTGAAGTCAGAAAGAGTATAAAGCCCATGTAAGCACCTTGAGAGATACTCCATACCAATAGAAAATAGGAAAGGAGACAAAGGATCAACCATTCTATGTAACACCCCAGAAATTCCTTTTTTTTCAATACCCACTTTACTTTTTAAAATACGATTTAGGAATATCTTAGACATTACCGCAACCATGAAAACGGCTAAGGCAACTATGAAAGATACACAGCAGAAGACTTTAAATTAAAAAAACGTTTAAACAAGTCAACTCAAAAGTCAACCAAATGAAAGTAAAGTTAAAAACCAAACAAACAAAGTCAAATAAAATCAAACTACAACTTGGAACCATTAAAGGCCCTTAATCAAAACTGTTCCAAAACCAAGCCTTTGCGTTAGTCCAAATGAAAAGTATCATATATAAACAAAGAATAAAACACATTGTAAACTATTGGAAACTAGCATGATTAACTCTTCGCTCATGCCCCGTCATGAATATGCTTCAATACTTGAAAAGTTTATCTCTACTTGTCCCTACTACTCTCCATTAAAAATGGGTCGTCATAGGGCAAAGATAAATACATGGCTAAACACACAAACACACACAATCAGCAAAGCTGAGTACGTAGGCGTAATTAAACACACTAACATGCTTTCACCTATCAACACACACTTACCTCAATGCACCTATTTACAAGCACACGCAACAATCAACAAGACACTTTACTAGACACTAAATAATTCATTTAGCGTTGATTACAGATCAAACGGGTTTCCAACTATACCTCCCCCAAATAAATTGAGGTTAACTGACACAGAAGCTAACCGTGCCAGCGACAAAACCATTCAAAGGTGGTAGAATTCCTGCGCATAATAATAAATAAAAAGGAATATACAGCGTCCTATACTCCATTAGAAGTTATGGTTAAATATAAAACCCCATAACTTCCCCCCATTGTTCATACTCAAGGTATATACGTTCCAAGAGTTTTGGTGCGTAATCTCTTTCACTTTACATTATTTACATATTATTGGACTTGGTGATGAATCTCAAAGCATATTAAATTTATCAACAATATTTATTCAATCAACCAAACATACCAATTTAATTCTTGAATAATTAGTGACCAAATGTTATTTAATGTTGAACCCTTTTAATTCTACCTCAGTGTCAAGGACACCTTAAACGCATAAAGCGCCAAAAATCCTATCCCTCGGTGTTAAAAACACCTTAAGTGCACAAAGGCACCAACATACAATTTATTCCTTGTGTACATAGACACTCATATAGCTCCTTCCTCATGCTTAAAGCATCAATAAGAATTGTTTGAACCATAATAAAATTCCTTTTTAATATTCCAAACATAACTAAGCATGTAATTTAATTAATCATGCATTCTAACATGCCATAAATAATAGTGTGGTTCAAACACAACATGCCAAACAATAATTTTCCAACTAATAACTCATCTCAAATAAATCATGCTTTCTAATTTAATCACCAATATAAATAATCCACAATTTCCAATCATAAATTTTAGCATGATACTATTTAGGATTAATTAAATCAAGCCTAGCATGATACTACATCACCAAAAATATGCTAAGTACGCGAACGTACCTTAAGTACGATTTTAAATTTGCCACGACTAGTAGAAATTGCTTACTTCATAGTCTCCTACACATTAAAATCATAATAGAGTATTGAAATCCACTCTAAACAAATTTCCAGCAATATATACTATTTTAAAACCCCTCATAATTTAATTAAAGTAAGCTAAAATTATATTTAAAACACCATAATTGAGTCCCTATTAATGGGTAATTAAAATTTCTTCAAGAAACATAATATTAAGTGTTCTACATAAAATTCCAGCACTTTATTTTAATTAAAACTTGCTATAATTAAGCCTTTAAACACTTAAAACAAAGGTCTACCGCAATATACATCATAATCCTTCAATAACTCATATATCAAGAACCTAGGGTTTCAAAAATTGAGGCTTTTTTTAATTAAAAACCAAATCTGAAAATTAATTAACATAATTATAATAATCAAACATCAAAATTAAATCCCAAAACTCATAATTTACAATTAGATTAAAGCATAGATAAAATTTGAGCAAGAAACATTTGATTTTTTTAATTTATTTATTTTTTTTCGAAACTCACGACTGTCGACTGCAAGCCGGTGCCACTGCCGGCTGCTGCCGGCTGGTTGCCTGGTGGTCGGCGGCCCACCGGTGGTGGTGGTGCGAAAACAAAAGGGGAAGGGGAAGGAGAAAAAAAAAGAAATAGAAAGAAGAAAAATATGGAGAAAAGGGAGAGAAGTTTATCTTGGGTTTTCTCCACTCTAGGCAAAGTTGAATTGCCTCATAAGAGGGATATTTATACCCCTTCTCTATCACCCTTTTACCCTAAACTTTCCTCCTTTAGTTTTTCCTAATCCCTTCCCTACTAAAACTTGTTAAAATCATAATTTCCTAAAATAAAACCCCAACTTTTATAAAATAAATAATTAAACAAACTTTCCTTTAGTAAAAATATTTCCAAACTTACATAGGATAAATAATTAAAACACCATAATTAAAATATTAAAATTATTTAAATACCCTTATAAAATACGTATTTTAAATAAAATACGTATAAAAATACGGGGTATTACAGTCTACCCCCCTTAAAAAAAGTTTCGTCCCAAAATTTGGGAAACGAAATTCAAAACTTTTCCTCTTTATGTATAGTATTGTTGTACTTTTTGTCATTCCTTTACTCCTTTGTGTCTCTTTGAGAGCACTAATACACAAAATACTTAATAGAATTTGTGCAAAAAGCACCAAAAATAAGTAAAATATAAGGAAAAAGCGCGAAATTCCATCGCATTCTACCCCCCTTTAAGAAAACGAGTTACGCCCCCGTAACTCCACATACCTGAAACAGCTCCGGGTATTTATTTTTTATTTCATCTTCTGCCTCCCATGTGGTTTCCTCATATTCTTGGTTAGACCATAGTACTTTCACAATGATAACATTCTTATTGCGTGTACTACGCACTATACTGTCAAGAATCTTGACAGATCTCTCTTCATAAGTTAAGCTTTGATCTAACTCATTGGTTTCGGGTTGTAGCACATGGGATTTTTCAGGAATGTACCTTCTCAATTGGGACACATGAAATACATCATGTACTTTACTAAGCTCCATAGGTAAGGCTAACCTATAAGCTACTTTGCGTATTCTTTGTAGTATTTCATATGGACTAATGTATTTTGGACTGAGCTTTCCTTTCTTTCCAAATCTCATCACCCCTTTCATTGGTAACAACTTTAACAACACTTTATCACCAATTCCGAACTCTTCTTCCCTTCGCTTTAAGTCTGCATAGCTCTTTTGGCGATCTTAAGCTGCTTGAATTTTAGCTTGAATTTCCCTTACTTGCTTAACTGTATCTTCAATCGTTTGAGGCTCTAGGATCATAGTTTCAATAATGTTGTTTCAACAAATTGGACTACGACATTTCCTCCCATACAAAGCCTCAAATGGTGCCATTCCTATGCTCGCATGGTAACTTTTATTGTAGGAAAATTCAATTAAATCCAAGCTATCTTCCCATCCTCCCTGGAAGTCTATTACACAATATTTCAACATGTCCTCCAAGGTTTGAATGGTTCTCTCAGTTTTCCCATCTATGGCAGGGTGAAATGTTGTACTTATCTGAAGTGTTGTACCAAAATTTTCTTGTACACTTTTCAAGAATTTTGAGAGAAACCTGGAATCTATGTCAGATACAATATCCTTTGGAACCCCATGTAACCTCACAACATGTTTGTTGTAAGCTTTCGCAAGTTGCTCCATCTTCCAAGTTTCTTTATTGGAATAAACACTGCTGATTTTGTAAGTCTATCCACCACTACCCAAATGGTATCATTTTCACTCTTTGACTTAGGAAGGCAAGTCAGAAAATCCATTGAAATGCAATCCCACTTCAATCCTGGAATTTCTAATGACTGCACCGTCCCTTGAGGGCTCTTGTGCTCTATCTTCACCTTTTGACATGTTAAACACTTTGCCACAAACTCAGCAACCTCATTTTTCATTCTAGGTCACCAAAACATTTTCTTCAAATCTTTATATAGCTTGCCTCCTCCCGGGTGTACTGAGTAAGGTGTATTGTGGCCTTCTTCCATCAACTTTCTCTTCACTTCCACACATTTCTGTGGTACGCACCATCGATCTTTGTACCTCAAACTCCCATCTTCGTGTATCTTGAAGTCTGTAGTTTTTCCCTGCTTAATTTTCTCGCGAATCGTATCCAACTTTACATCTCCCTCTTGGTTGGCTCGAATCTTGATGCTTAGACTCGCAAGAATACCCGCTGGTACTCCCCATTTTACAACTTCTAAATTCAATTTCATCATTTCCCTACATAACTCATTAGCAACTACTAACGAGTTTAGTCCATTACTAGTTTTACGACATAGAGCATCTGCAACTACATTCGCTTTCCCTTCATGGTATTGTATATCTAAATCATAATCCCTTGTATACTCTAACCATCTCCTTTGATGAGAGTTCAAATCCTTTTGGGTGAAAATGTATTTTAAGCTTTTATGGTCTGTGTAAATTCTACATTTCACTCCATACAAATAATGGCCCCAAATTTTTAGTGCAAAAATGATTGCAGCTAATTCCAAATCATGGGTTGGATAGTTTACTTCGTGGGTCTTTAACTGCCTCGATGCATATGCAATCACCTTCCCATTTTTCATAAGCACGCACCCTAAACCATTCTTTGATGCAACGCTATACACATCATACAATCCACTATCATCCGGAAGTGTAAGCACTGGTGCTTTAATTAGTTTGTGTTTCAAGAGTTGGAACGCCTCTTCACACTTATCGTCCCACTCAAAATTCTTGTCCATCTTCATCAAGATGGTCATAGGTTTAGCAATCTTGGAAAAATCCTTGACCAAACGTCTATAATACCCTGCTAAACCTAAGAAACTCCGCACGTCAGATACTATCTCTGGTGTAGGCCAACTCTTAACAGCTTCTATTTTGCTAGGTCTACCTCTACTCCGTCCTTGGACACGAAATGTACCAAGAAGGCTACCTTTTCACACCAAAACTCACACTTAGAGAATTTTGCATAAAGGTGATTTTCTCTTAGTGTTTGCAGAATTGCCCTTAGGTGTTCTGCGTGCTCTTCCTTGCTCTTTGAGTACACCAATATATCATCTATGAACACTACTATAAACTTATCCATAAATTGATAAAACACCCTATTCATCAAATCCATAAAGATTACTGGAACATTTGTTAATCCAAAAGGCATAAATTTAAACTCGTAGTGTCCATATCTTGTCCTAAATGCGGTTTTAGGAATGTCCTCGTCGGCAAACCTCAATTGGTGATACCCAGATCTCAAGTCGATCTTTGAAAACACTATGGCACCCTTTAGTTGGTCAAACAAATAATCAATTCTTGGTAGGGGATACTTATTCTTTATGGTTACTTTATTTAGTTCCCTGTAGTCAATACACAACCTCATACTTCCATCCTTCTTTTTCACGAATAGAATTGGCGCTCCCCAAGGAGAAGCACTTGGTCTAATGTATCCCTTTTCCAATAAATCTTGCAATTTCTCCTTTAATTCACTCATTTCTGCAGGTGCCATTCGATATGGTGCCTTGGATATTGGGGTTGTTCCGGGAACTAAATCTATGGTAAAGTCGATTTCCCTCTTAGGTGGCATTCTAGGAATCTCCTCTGGAAATACATCCAGAAATTCATTGACTACTTCTATATTTTCTGGATTTGTCACTTGTTCATGGTCCATATTCCTAACACTACAGAAATATACTGGATGTCCCTTCTTCATTTATTTTTCTAATTTTAGCACTGATATTAACCTTGGGCACTTGGTTTTACCATTCATCCAGTAAGTCACTGATTCATTTATGCTTGTGACCATCTTCACTTTCTGTTATCTACAACTAATCTCAGCATTATACTTACTTAACCAGTCCCTTCCCAGAATAAGATTAAAGTCACTCAGCCCAAACTAAAAAAGGTCAGACGGGAATATCTTTCCTTCTCTTTCTAAAGGCACATTTCTAAAGGTTTTGGTACATTTCACTACCCCACCTCTCGGAATGTTTATGGGTACATCTACTACTTGTACTGTCTTTAAACAGTCTTTAAGTTTTGAAACAATACCCTTAGACACAAAAGAAAAAGTTGCACCAGAATCAAACAATACTTTATTAGGAATAAAGTTAATAGAAAAAGTACAAGTGATAACATCTTTCGTGGCATCCGCCTCATGCCTACTCAGAACATTCAGTTTCCTTGCAGTTCCACCCTTCTGTTGGCTATTCCCACTGGTGGTGTTATTGTCCTTTGCCCCATTCTGTTGCACTCCCTTATTCCCAGTAAAGTTGTTGATGTTCCCCTGGAAATTCCTCTAATTTCCTTCTGAATTATTGTTGTTTTGCCTGTTCGCATTGCTATTCTTGGAGAAACACTCATACTCCCTATGCCCAAGTTTATTACAAACACGACAAGCGACCAAATTGCCCTCACAATCCTTTCCAGGGTGGTTATTTCTACACCTCTTGCAAAAATAAATCCTCCCAATCTTGTTATTCCCCTTTCTAGCCCCTTCATTGTTGTTACGGTTTCCCTGACGGTTATTACGCTGGAACTTATTATTGTTGTGAAAGTTATTGTTATGGTGGTACTTCTGCTTCTTAAAACCATTATGGTTTCCCTGCTGGTTTCCAGAAACCTGCCCCACTTCCTTCCTCTTCTCCTTTCCTTCTATTTCAGCTAACTCCTTCTTCTTCTTCTTCTCCTCCAATGCATAAAGGAGTGTGGCCCTTCCATATACTTCATCCAGGGTCTCAAATACTTGCCCGCACAGCTTTAACTACAAATCAGTAGTTAAACCACTCTCAAACTTCCTAGCTTTTGCTTTCTCCGTAGCAACAGACTCTTCAGCAAAACGGGACAACTCAATAAACTTAGTGTAGTATTTCGTAACTGACATCCGTTCCATCTTAAGGTTTGAGAATTCCTCAGCTTTCTGCTTCTGCAAAAATCTAAGATAAAACTTGTCTCTCACTTTCTCTTAGAATTTAGTCCAATTGAACCCAGGTAGCGTTCTAATGGTAGTCTCATTTTGTTGCCACCAAAGGTCAGCTTTACCCCTAAGATAGTAAGTAGCACAACTCACTTTTAAGTTTTCAGGGCATCCCACAGCTCCAAATAGTTTTTCAAATTCCCTCAACCAGTTTTCTAATATGGTAGGGTCAGGCTCCCCTTGATATGTTGGTGGATTACTTTGTGCCACCTTCTTTAAAGAGCTCCCCCTGAGCATCCCCATTACCAGTTGAGTTTCTTGCCAATTGTTGGGCAACTGTTGCCAATTGCCTCACTATTTCATTCAAATCATTTCCACCATTACAAGAACCTCTTCCCCTTGCCATTTTGTTTGTCCTGAATTAAGGACAAGGGTCTATATTAGAAATGGATATGGTTAGTTCTCAAGACATACACCAATCTTTTACCTAGCATTCTTTAAACATTCACAGTAAAATTTGAAGCTAACAAATTGGGATAGCAAAAGCTAAGAATTCCCTAAATTTGTAGCTTTGTCAATCAATTATTGATTGCTAACCAACCATACATTTAATAAAGCATCACATAGATAAAAAAAAAAAAAAAAAAATTCCCATAGATGACCATAGCTTAGAAACATTTATTAGAAGTTAGTTGCTTGGAATTTTGGCTATTGGAATAGTGACGTGAAATGGGAGAAAGTAAAAATAAATGAATTTATTTATTAGTAATATATAAAATAAATTTGACAAGGAAATAAATGAGGTCTTATTAATTAAAATAGACTGAAATTACTAAAATAAATATTGTTTTCTAGAAACTTGTGTGGTCATGCCACTTATTAATTTAAAACTAAAATAATAATAACTAAAATAAAGACTGTGAATTCATGATGAGGAAAGTTATAAAATCTAATCCTTTCGAACGTTGTCCCTTTTGTCAGTGGATTGTTTGTAGCTTGAAAGATCGAAATCATAATCATTTGACTCCTCCATTTGTTCAGGTGTCTCAGGTTCGGGTTCTACTTGTACAAACTCCCCTTCTTCCTCCTCATCTGATGAAATGTCTATTATTATTGGAGTTGGAGGTGGATTTGGATTAGAAATCTCCATAAGTGAACTATCTCCCTCTTGTTGTTCTCCATTTTTTGTCTAACTACCCCCTGACGAAGAAGAAGAAGAATTTCTTAGTTGTAGATTAGGAGGAGGATTGTTCCCTACTGGATTATCGTATTAGTAGTAGGGTAGGGAAGATTTAAGTGTTGACAATGAGCTTTTTCTACTCTTACGAGATATTTAGTCAAGAAAACATAATCTGGATACCACTGGCCATAATAGTCTTTGTATTTATGGTAATTCAGAATGTCTCCTCGAAGGTAAAAATCGGAAAATCTCTGTTTGACAACAATGTAAGGAGGCTCCTCTAGAAGACAATGGACAATCATAGCCCAAATACGATAAGGGGTGTCATAAACTCTGTCTTGTAAGACATTGCTCATGTAGGAACAAAAGTATCTGATCTTTTCTACAAAGTCGTAGGGGTGTTCATTATGTTTCTTTACAAGTGATCCCATTTGTGTATATTTGCTAGGAAAGATTAGCATCCTGTAGAGAAAAGGCTTAGAAAAGAATTCCATCTTAAAAAAATAAAATAAATAATAAAGTCTTGTAGAAAATTATGTTCGGTGTTCAATCATACAATTTTGAAGGATCACATAGAATAATACACATATTGCATGCTTTCATCAACAAACATCTAGTCAAACAACATGCTTGAACACTCAAAATAAAATTATGCACACAGGGAAGAAATTAAATTCTAGCCTATATGCCCTTTCTTTACCTACCCAAGCTCACCAACATGTTAATAAAAGCTTTTAACACATAATTCTTACCTCAATTCTTGCTCCCTGCAAAACATAACAAACAAAAAAAGTATATATATATTTTTACCCTTCTAATAAAAAAATTTGAAATTAATGAGAAGAGGGCCAAAAATTTCGGCCCTACTAAACAAAATTCCGACACTCTAAAACAAAAAAATTCAATTGTCCCACTTAAAAAAAATCGGACCAAAATAAAATAAATAAAAAAATATAATTCAGCCCTTAAAAAAAATAAAAGAAATAAAATCGTAACAAATAACATTGCATAATTAAATTAACACTTGGCCAAGTTTAAATCATAGTAAGAAAAACGTTTTCGGGTTAGTGGTAATTTAAAATCTCAACCAAAGCTCTGATACCACTTTTTTAACACCCTAGAAATTCCTTTTTTTTAAATATCCACTTTAATTTTTAAAATACAATTTAAGAATATCTAAGACATTACCGCCACCGTGAAAACAACTAAGACAACTATCAAAGATACACAGCGGAATACTTTAAATTAAAAAAAACCGTTAAAACAAGTCAACCAAATGAAAGTAAAGTTTAAAACCAAACAAACAAAGTCAAATAAAATCAAACTAAAACCTGAAACCATTAAAGGCCTTTATTCAAAACCGTTCCAAAACCAAGCCTTTGTGTTATTCTACATGAAAAGTATCATAAATAAACAATGCGTAAAACACATCGTAAACTATTGGAAACTAGCATGATTCACTCTTCACTCATGCCCCGTCATGAATATGCTTCAATACCTGAATAGTTTATCTCTACTTGTCCCCACTACTCTCAATTAAAAATGGGTAGTCATAGGGCCAAGATAAAGACATGGCCAAACACACAAACACACACAATCAGCAAAGCTGAGTACGTAGGCGTAATTACACACACTAACATGCTCTCACCTATCAACACACACTTACCTCAATGCACCTATTTACAAGCACACACAACAATCAACTAGACACTAAATAATTCATTTAGCGTTGATTACGGATCGAACGGGTTTCCAACTATACCTCCCCCAAATAAATTTAGGTTAACTGACACGGGAGCTAACCGTGACAGCGACAAAACCACTCAAAGGTGGCGGAATTTCTGCGCATAATAATAAATAAAAAGGAATATATAGCGTCCTAATCTTAATTAGAAGTTATGGTTAAATAAAAAACCCCATAACTTCCCCCCATTGTTCATAATCAAGGTATATACGTTCCAAGAGTTTTGGTGCGTAATCTATTTCACTTTACGTTATTTACATATTAATTGACTTGGGGATGACTCTCAAAGCATAATAAATCAGTCAACAATATTTAGTCAATCAACCAAACATACCAATTTAATTCTTGAATAATTAGTGACCACATATTATTTAATGTTGAACCCGTTTAATTCTACCTCAGTGTCAAGGACACCTTAAACGTATAAAGCGCCAAAAATCCTATCCCTCGGTGTTAAAAACACCTTAAGTGCACAAAGGCAACAACATACAATTTATTCCTTGTGTACATAGACACTTATATAGCTCCTTCCACATGTTTAAAGCATCAATAAGAATTGTTTGATCCATAATATTTCAAACATAACTAAGCATGTAATTTAATTAAACATGCATTCTAACATCCCATAAATAAAAGTGTGGTACAAACACAACATGCCAAACATTAATTTTCCAACTATTAATTCATCTCAAATAAATCATGTTTTCTAATTTATCACCAATATCAATAATCCACAATTTCCAACCAGAAATCTTAGCATGATACTAATTAAGATTAATTAAATCAAGCCTAGCATGATATTACATCACAAAAAATATGCTAAGTACGCGAACGTACCATGAGTACGATTTTAAAATTGCCAAGACTAGTAGAAATTGTTTACTTCAAAGTCTCCTACTTATTAGAATCATAATAAAGTATTAAAATCCACTCTAAACAAATTTCCAGCAATATATACTATTTTTAAAACCCCTCATAATTTAATTAAAGTAAGCTGAAATTATATTTAAAACAACATAATTAAGTCCCTATTATTGGGTAATTAAAATTTCTTCAAGAAACATAATATTAAGTGTTCTACATAGAATTCCAGCACTTTAATTTAATTAAAACTTTTTGTAATTAAGCCTTAAAACACTTAAAACAAAGGTCTACCGCAATATACATCATAATCCTTCAATAACTCATATATCAAGAACGTAGGGTTTCAAAAATTGGGTCTTTTTTAATTAAAAACCAAATCTGAAAATTAATTTACATAATTATAATAATCAAACATCAAAACTAAATCCCAAAACTCATAATTTACAATTAGAATAAATCATAGATTAAATTTGAGCAAGAAAGATTTGATTTTTTAATTTTTTTTTCGAAACTCACGAATGCCAATAGTAGGCCGGCGCCACTGTCGGCTTCTGCCAGCACTGGTAGTCGTCGTTGCTGCCAGCTGGGTGGCTGGTGGTCGGCGGCCCACCGGTGGTGGTGATGCAAAAACAAAAGGGGAAGGGGAAGGAGAAAGAAAAAGAAAAAGAAAGAAGAAAAATAAGGAGAAAAGGGAGAGAAGTTTACCTTGGGTTTTCTCCACTCTGGGCAAAGTTGAATTGCCTCATAAGAGGGATATTTATACCTCTTCTCTATCACCCTTTTACCCTAAACTTTCCTCCTTTAGTTTTTCCTAATCCCTTCCCTACTAAAACTTGTTAAAATCCTAATTTCCTAAAATAAAACCCTTACTTTTATAAAATAAATAATTAAACAAACTTTCCTTTAGTAAATATATTTCCAAACATACATAGGATAAATAATTAAAACACCATAATTAAAACTATTTAAAAACCCTTATAAAATACATATTTTAAATTAAATAAGTATAAAAATATGAGTTAAGTATAAAACTGAATATTGTCTTTTTATTTTTTTCACCTTTTGGGTACTTTATGTGTATTTTTTTTTCACCTTTTAGGTACTCTAGTTAGAAAACCGGTGACTTAACCCAACATTAACCCACCGGAGCAAAACTCAGTACCTTAGCTAAATAAATCCAAAAAAAACTTAGTACCTTCATTTAATTTTCAGTCCTAAAATACTTAGTCCCCTATTTAATACATGCGCAGCAGCCAAAATAGGTAAGTCCTTAAATATGTTTATGCAAATACAGAGTATATTTCACTCCCAAAAAAAAAAATTTAAAACAAAATAGTCAAAGCAACATCACCTAATGAGTTGATTAAGGTTTTGAGATATGTACCATCAAAATCAACATCCAAGTCATTGAAAGCTTTCACTTCACCACCCACATATGATGAATTACTCTGCCAATGCCCACCATGATGAACAATAATGCAAGATGCAATGTCATCAGCCATATCTACAAATCATTTAGAAGTAGGATTCATGTTATGAGAGGTACATTACCAAAGATCAAATACAATACATAACAAAAGTCACACTGCATTGTCATTAACACTTTAACAAAAAAAAGAGAGTATGTAAAGAAACATGAATTATAAGACAAACTAAACCATTTTCCATTTGATCAACAAAATATTTCATTACAAAGATAATCATTTGAATCAATTAGTTGTCAATACTTTGACAATGTGTTACAAAAAGGGACATTCTCACAATGTCATCTAGCATTGACAATAACATCTAAAGGCTACAAGCAAAAAACGGTTCTACCCCCATCTAAATAAGTTAGCTATACAAACCCAAAATTCTAACTACAACAACCCCATCCACCTAAACCTACAACTACAACTACTCCTCCCCAAACAAACAAGAGAAGCCATCACAATAGGTTGTCTAGTCACCGGTCATGTGAGCCTAAAAGTCATGACCTCCATTGTTAACTATGTCATCAGCTTCCCACCCTAGGTGGGCATTGTAGTTGTTGAAGTGATGGTAGGCAACAATCCTACGCTTATGGACGATCCTCCACTAAACCATACAAACCCTCCCAGCCTCAAGTTGATCTGCCCAGCTAAGTTTGGGGAACACATGGAGCACCATAATTTGCTCCATACCTAAAACAGGTGCCTCCTCAAGGCCAAATCTTATCATCTCCCTCAACCTCCTACAAGTATTAGAGGCCGCAGCCGTAGAAGAAGCTTCCAATCTTGGGAAAACATGAAAACGAAGGACTTCAAGGTGTAGCAATGGGTGAGCATCCTCAAGACCATCCATTTTCCTCCTACAATCACCAAAGATAACAACTTCTTTAATATCTCACACTAAGACTCTGTTTTTATCAAAACCTTAACCAACACACATCTGACTAACTAACGCAACCAAAATCAAACACACACAAAACACGTAACCCATTTTAGCACATCCACCATCTAATTTACACACATAATCGCATAATTTAAGCACAAAATTGAAAAAAAAAAACACATAACCCTAAAACCTAAATATACCCATTCGAAACTTTGAACAATTTCGCAAAATAAACCACAAAACTAGAAGTTCAGGATGCTTACCTCAACAATCTTCAATAATGGAATGTGAATTACCACTTTTGGAAGCCCCCAAATCAGAAGAATGTTCAAGTTTGCAGAGAGAATTTGAGAAGACGAACAGAGGAATAAATGAGAAATGGGGCCTAAATAAACCCCCTTGGTTATCCAAACGCTGCGTTTCATTTTAAGCCACAGAAATGAGTTCCTTGTACAGCAAGCTCCCACTCCCCCTGGCACACGTGTTAAAATCCAATGCGCCGCCATCAAATCATTCTCATACGCATTTAATAGGGGACTTAGTTTTTTACACTTTCCATTTCATTTTTTAAAGCGAGTCCCACATTTAACCAAGGTACTAAGTTATTTACTCACCTTTGGTTAAATTTTGGACAGAATATTCCTTTCAGTACCCAAAAGGTGAAAAAAAACATAGAGTACCCAAAAGGTGAAAAAACTAAAAAGAGAGTACCTACTTTTATACTTAACTCATAAAAATACGGGGTATTACAGTCTAAGACCTTTCTTAGCAGCAAAAGGAGGAGAAGGGATGCCATTAATGATAACAAAAAAGGAGACAGCAGTAACATAATTCATAATCCATCCAATAAAAATCCCAAGAAACTTCATTCAATAAAATCCCAAGGAACTCAGCTAAGACAGTTTCCAACAAACTTCATTCAATAAAGTCATCAGCTTTCTTCAAATCCACTTTGATCATGCACCTAGGAGTGATATGCTTATGAGAGTAACCCTTAATCAGCTCAGTAGCCAAAAGAATATTGTCACATATGTGCTTACCAATAATAAAACCAGCCTGAGCTTCATCACAACATCCCCTATAATCCTTGAAATTCTAGCTGCCAGAATCTTTAAAATGATTTTATATGACACAGTATAGCAAGCAATGTGCCTGAAATCATTAGCAAAGGAAGGATTCTGAACTTTAAGATCTAGAGTAATAGTTGTGCAATTCTAGGCTTTTTACAAGATTCTAGTTTTAAAGAATTCTAGCACAACAACATAAATATCACTCTTAACAATAAGCCAGGACTTATGAAAAAAGAAAGAGTTAAAACCATCAATACCAAGAGCTTTAGTGGCTTCAATTCCCTTAATGGCTTCATTAATCTCACATGTAGTCACATCAGCAATAAGAGATTGCTGAGTAGAAACTGACAATTGCCTCCCTTTTCTTAAAGTGACAAGATAAACTACAGTCAGAGAAATGGCAGCAAACCCCATAAAATTCTTGTAAAAACAAACAATCTAATGCTCAACCTCATTAGGTTTCTTCAACAAAATGTTATCATCACTAGTAGAAAATATCAAAAAGGCACCCCCTAATTGGCACCGGTTCAGTCTAAACCGGTGCCAAAATTTGCCTACAAAATTGGTGGGAAGCTGAACCATAATAAAAGGCACCAGTTCACTTCAAACCGGTGCCAAAAACACAAAGGCCACCGATTTAAACTGGTGCCTTTGTGAACTGGACCTTTTAATTATTAAAAAAATAAAAAACCGCCCTTACTCTCTCCCTTTAATTAAAACCCTAAAACCTTGCTCCTTCTCTCTCCTCTCAGTCTGCCTCCTTCACTCTCTCCTCTCCATTCTCGATCCTCTACTCTCCCTTCTCTCTCCTCTAGTTCTCCTTCCCAATCACTTCTCTTTCTCTACAACAACAATAAACACCACTGCAACAACAACAACAACAACACCACCGCAAAGTCGCCACCACAAAGTTCGATGTTCTTATTCGATTAACTCATTTTTTCCCGCCAATTTTACCACCACCGTAACAGCATCACCACCACCAGCGATTTCCTCAATTTTTTTTCACACTTTCTCTCCCCCTCGTGATGAAATTAAAGGTTTTCAGGTCAAATTCGACCATGAAAACTCTAGATCTGGAGTTTTCATGGTCGAATTCGACCTTTATAACCCAAATTTAAGCTAATTTTAGGGGTTTTTTTGTGTAATTCGAGGTAAAATCTCTTTTTTTCTCACTTTTTTTTTGAGATTTTTGGTGGACTTCGAAGGTTTGAGGGTGTGTTTCTGGGTTAGCTCGAGTGCATTCAAGGAGTTTGATGGAGCGAATTGTGGAATTGAGATTACATTTTTTTTTTTTTAGTTTTTTTTTTTTTTTTTTGAATAGCAGATCTCTATTTTTTTGAGTTTCATATTACCATATATTTTGTTATTGTTTTTTGGTTTAATTTGGTTGCAATTGTTTTTTTTTAATTTTTTTTTTGTCCTATAATGTTTAAAAGTTTAAGATTGTTGTTTACTTAGGATTTATATTAATTTTGGTGTCCAAATTTGATGCAGGTTTTACACTCCACACAGAAAAAGGATTCAAATATGAAGATGATGTAGATTTTGGTGTTTTAATTCGATGTTGTAATGTAATATTTTTTTTTCTAAAATTGTAATATAATGTTTTAATGTAATGTAATATCAATTTTTTTTCTATAATTTGATGAATATATATATATATATATATATATATATATATGTCATTATTAATTTATTTGATGAATGTGATTATTGTATGTATTTTGTTTTTAATTTTAGTCACTTTTGGCACCTGTTAACCGGTGCCAAAAACAAGCAAATAAATTTTTTTTGCCATTTTTGGCACTGGTTATCTGGTGCTAATTCTGAGTTTTGGCACCAGTTTGAACTGGTGCCTTTTTTAACCACTTATTGGCACCCCTCAGATTGGCACCGGTTCAAACCGGTGCCTTAGGCCAGGTTTGAACAAGTGCCAATTCAATTTTTTCACGTAGTGGATGAGTGTAAATAGAATCAATTCTATTAACACTCTTTCTATGCTTCATAATAGAAAATAAATAATGAGTATTACCATCTCCCAACTTGAATCCATTCAATTCTAGATTTTTGTTTATAGATATTCTCTTGAACATATCTCCTATACTTCACTTGTTGTATACAGTTATTTTAAGCAAGGACCAAATCAGGGTCAAAACCATCATTTAGCTTCACCTACACCTCTTAAAAAGCTACCTGAGCAACATCAATTCTAGCATACGCATTGTTAAAGAGCTTAGAATTTAAATCATTCACTTTAGCTTTGACACTCTTAAGTTTATTCCAAACTTTACCCATAACAGAGCCGTAGCCTGAACTGTCCCAAGTTATTCTAACAGAATCGTCAAAATTAGCATGAGAAGCAATACAATTAAGGAATCTAAAGGGTCTTCCCTTTCTAGGAAAAGAAGCAAAAACATTAAAGAGCAAAGGGCTATGATCAGACAAGGAAGGAACCAAGTAAATAGCTTCAATATGAGCATAGTGATCAAGCCAACACTGATTAACCATGCCTCTATCAATCCTAGTACATGTTCTAGGCCCTGAATTAGCTTTATATGAACATGACTACAAGAAAACTTTACTCTTAATCTCAAGAAGCTCCACATAATCAATAAACTGTTTAAAGTAATCACTAACTTTATAGTCACTGACTTCAGTCCCATTCATTCTATCATCAGTATTCAAGACAGAATCAAAATCCCTTGCACAAAGCCAAGGAAGATTAGGGATATGCAACCCTTTAATGCCAGCCTAAAGATCCTTCCTCTCACGAATAGAATGAAGCCCATACACAAAAGTGCAAACAATTTCTTTCCAAAAATCCTTAGAACTAAAAATACAATGAACATATTGCTCATTGACAGCCAGAACCTGAAGAGTAAGCCTATCATTTCTCCACTCTATTTAAATTCTGCCATTTTGAAAACAAGAATAGTTATCAGTCTAAGCCCAAACTCTACCAAGTTTCCTCTACATAGTCACTTCAGTCATCTTTCTTATTTTTGTTTCAAAGAGAGCAACAACATCAACACTTTATTTATAAAGCAACTGTTTTACATCAGCCACTATATTAAGGTCATTAACACCTCTTATGTTCCATGTGAGGACTATTATGATTCTATATGGGGATTACCATCACCCCCGTTAGGAAATAGCCTAAGAGTATCATCCAAGGCAAAATATGAATTTGAATTAACAATTCCAATAGCAGTATAAATAGAACCATGAGTCTTATGCCTTCTCCCTACTATTCTCCCGTCATCTGAGTTGTGTTGATAAGCAGGAGTAATATTAGAAGCACCATGAAGATAGTGGTCACCATTATTAGAAGAACCAGCAACAACAGGAACAACCATAGGAATTGCAAGAAAAAGAGCAGGACCAGCAGGAACAGGGCCCATCTTAGGTTTTGGAACCCAAACCTTGACTGGTTCCTTTGCAGGTTGTTTATTCGGAGCTGGTTTCTTAGTTGGTGGCTTAGCGGGAGCATCACAGTTATGGCCAACCCTATTACAATTTTTACAGAAATGAGGATCCCACTAAAATATAATTTCTTTTTCAATCAGTTCACCTACAGGACTCTCAACCCATATACTAGAACGAAGAGGTTTAGTAGCATCTACCTCAATGAGAAGCCTAGCAAAGGAGACTCTCATTTCTTTAGATGTACACTTATCAGCACAAATAGGTACCTAAATAATACTCCCCAGTCTGCTAATAGTCTCAATACCCCAGTAGCTGAAAGGCAAGTTAAGGAGCTTAACCCATAAAGGAATTGTTCTAAGAACTTCATCATGAAAATTAAATTTCTCAGATAATGATTTAACAATAGAAGGTCTACCCATAAACATATGAGGCCCAACATTCAGAATAGTATCCTTATCGGAAAAATTTTGCAAATTAATGAGAAAATAACCATAATCTTGCCAATATATATTAGGCTTAAGAACACTACTCTAATTATCATAATTGTACCTGTGTACAGCAGCAATGGTTGGATAATATCCTAGAACATAGAAAACAACAGTGTTCCTCCATTTTATTACCCTACTCTAGTTCTGCAATCTAAAGCTGAGCAACAATCTTCCCATCTTTAATTACAGGGGTAACAAAGCACAGGCTGATACCCTTAGAAGTAAGCATCTCTTGAGAAACCTTATTCCAAGGATTGCTTTTTTGAGGTTGATTAACTGTCTCAGGCTGTCTAGGTGGTTGATTAACACCTATAAGAATACTTCCCAAAGCAATTAAAGAAGAATCGGGCATGGAATATAATGGAACAATAGTTTGCGAAACCCTAGGTATTGCTAGGTTTACAACCCTTACAATTGATCAAAAATTGAGAGCATTACTACTTCCAAGCAACTCAAAATTATTATGTGGAGCAACTCTTGTACTAATTAAAGTAGAATCAGATCCAAGAACCAATGGAACAATATTTTTGGGTAATGTTTTATTGGATTTGTTCAAGTGAGCACTCAACACATAAACTTTCTCAAGAGCTTTCAAATCTGCTCTAGTAATATTCCCAATAGAAGGATGAACTAAATCAGTTGGAGGAGTAACTAGCTTTTAAAGATAATCAGTTTCTTCAGGAATCAAAGCAGACCTAGAAAATCCATGATCATTCAATTGATTTAATCCATCAATCAAAGTAATCGATGAAGCTATATTAGTTTGATTTAGGTTATTTTGAGGTATGGGGGTTGATTGTTTCTTCTATTGAGCCATGGAAACCGATTAAGCAGAAGGAAAACAAGCAGAATCAAATCGCCATGGAAGGAGAGTGAAGAGAGAAAAGTCAATGCCCCTTCGATTCAAAAAGCTTTTTACTCAATTACACTCCTGACTTTTATACTTGTTAGGCATAATTAAGCATATAATGCGTCGTATAACAAAGTTCCATCTTTTCCTTTAATACATACTTCAATTACTACATCAATGAGTTGTACACAACAACATATAAAGCGAAAAGATATGTTGGTTGTCAAGCATCGACAATTTTGAGTTTCCAACCCAATATACTTCATGTTTATCAAAACTACCTTGTGTTTTGAATACTAGATGTCCAACCCTCCTCTCAAACTTATAACAATCATTTATGAGAATTGTATTTTTAGAATTGCCTTTCCTTTCTTTGAGAACAATTCTCAAAGATTTCCTTTACTAATCATGGAAAACAATATAGTTTGATATGGAATTCTACAAATATAAGTGCAAAGTATAACCATTTATCAAGTAATATAAGTGCAAAGTATAACCATTTTTAAAAAACATAATAAGTTTGAAAATTAAAAAATACATTCATGGAAATTTTCAATCTTATTGAACGTCTTATCCACGCATTAAATTTCTCCCCATTTGGGGAGAATAAGTCGATTCCAAGATCCAAAGAAAACAAAGAGTGATTAAGCATGCTTTGAATTGTCTTAACACTCAATCTCCTAAGGTAAGCAACTCTTAGATAATGGCTCAAAGCCACTCTTGGTTGGATAAATCGTCCAATCTAATGCTCTCTCAACAATTTATCCACTTTTCCACGACATGTTAGGACTCCATCACTCATATCGTTAAGTATAACCAAAACTAAATTGCATACTCGGTATGCCTTACGTATCCTAAGGAGTAATAGTGATGCCTCGCTTTGTCGTAGCCCATCACTACTCTCAATAGGTCGATAAGTGTTGTTTTGGAATGGAAAGTTTTACTCAATATCTTAGAGACCTATGTTTTTCTATGTTAGTTGATATAAGTGAGCATAATGAACCATCACCACATTCGAAATCCTAAACATGCATCTATCATATAATTCATATATAAATACTCATAAATATGTATCAATAGCATTAATAAAGATGCATTTGGCAACTAGCATGACCTTTTGAATCTTCAAGTCTTCAAGGGACGACTTTTGCAACTTCATTGCCTTATCTTCCAAGAACCTCCGTCTTTAAGACATGACCATAATTATGCAAATACTAGTATCTATGATTAGGACTAATCTAAATATTAAGGTATAAAAATACTCAACAGTTCGCAAAGCGTATTTAGTTTTACAAAATTACTTCATGGATCGCAGTTCGTATTTTCTATCCCAATCGGGCCCCACTAGTTGCCATTTTATAAAACCTATGAGAGAATATACATTTCATTCATCCATTCACTATTTGTGAATGACCCATGCATTTTACAACGATAAAACAAGTAACAATGCATTAAACGCGCGTAAACTAGTAACTAATTTATGTCGTTAATCAAATTTTCATGCCTAATTATAACTGGTCAAAGTTGTTTAATTGATTAAGTCATTTAACGAAATTAATAATTGAAGCTCTCACTAAATTCCACATTCATCTTAATTAATAAAATTAATTAATCCGGTTAATCCAAATATTTGCCAAAATAAAATTTTGCAAATGCCACTCAAAAGCTGAGGCCTTGCCACCAACATTTATTAAAATAATTAAAACCAATTTAAATTAATAGAATAAAATTAAAACGGCAAAAATTAAGCAAAAATACGTAGTCCAAATGGCTAGCACCAAGACCTAGAGTGCTCACTAGTAGCACAATCGATTGATGCTCAATGAACGTGGGAGTGGTCCGATGTCTCAAAGCGTAATACCGTCCACATTAGCGAAATTTCACGCACCAAGTTGTGGCCCTTGATGGCCATGTTGTACGAACTCATTGCACCGCATTACTTTGCACGCAATGCCTACGCTTACTAACCCTTATTAAGCACCAACGTACATACACATATGTAGTAAGCCCTGCACCACAAGTCTCGACCACACACAAGCGACCACTGACAAGGGTCGGACTAGGTCGTTGAAACTAACCCTATCCTAGGCAAAACAAAATTTGTAATCTCTCAACACACCCTTATACAAGTATAATGGTAAGTCGAGGGTCGAACCACTAAGGAATGGAGGGCGATCTTATATTGTCAAGTCAAGCTATTCCGGAAAGGTTAGGTAAGGGTGTGAATGTTAAACAACTAAACAAGCTAGGTTGGGACAAATGTAATAAACACTAGGGCTCTGGATCCACATATACTTGTAACGGTAACTACTAATTGGGATAGAGTTGACTAAGTCAAGTGATGCGAGGGAAAACCAATTATGTAACTAAAAGAGCATATCAAGCTATTTTCCTAGAGGTCTAACTAGCGTCAACTTCTAGGAACGTCACAAGACACCTCAATCGTTAAATGCAAGCTACAAATCAATGGTCCGTATTAATGTGAACCTACAATGCAATCTAGTGTGAATAACTACGGTGATCAAGCCTAAATCAAACACACACATGCACATAATCAATTAACCAATTTAATCACATCATCAACTCCATCAATTTCCCCAAATTAACATTAATCCATTACTCATATATTCTTCACCATTACCCTAGCAATCAAACTACTCACAACCCATAGAAATCAAGATCAAAACAAAGTTAAACAACAAATTCATCATGATCAAATTAAACAAACTAAAATCAAAACACTAATCAATCAAACCTCAATCAAACTTGAACATTCTACAAAACAATTGAGATCAAACTAAAGATCAAACTAAAGATTGAATTAAAGAAAAGGAATCCTTACAAACTTGATCAAAGATCAAAGGAAATGGAGAAGTCTACAATCATCAACAATCCACTATGAAATTCTATCACTAAAACCTAGAGTGTCTCTCTCTAAAAATCTCTCTAATTTGATCTAAAACTAATTCTCCCTTCTATTCTAATCATTCTCTCTCTAAAAATAGAAGGAAAAACTATATATAGTAAAACTAACAAGAGAAAAGTTAGTTAGATCATCCAAAAGAAACCCCGGAATGTGAGGTCGTAACAAGGGAGAGACGCGGCCGCGAGAAAATGGGTACGGAACAGGGGCCTTCGCAGGCGCGCCGCGCCACACCAGTGCGCGGCCGCACCACCCTCATGCGCGCCCGTACCTGGCAGCAGGGGAGCTCCCTCTTCTTCGTCCTAGATCATCCTTGTGCGCTCGTCTTGGTGATGATGATGAACACTAAGGTAGGCAGTCTTGAAATGGCTCTTTTGGTGGGTTCATGCCAAAGATGATGCCCCCACCGCATGCATGCACCGATCTCATGAACTTGCTCCTTGTATTCCTTCAAACTTGAGCTCCAAATGACAAACAAGAGGCATCCAAAATGATGGGAAATATGAGAGGAAGGCTTAGGAATCCTCAGAACACGATCATAACATGAAAATACACGAAAACAAGAAAATAAAAGAAAAAAAGACCAAATAAACAAAGAAATGCACAAAGAAAGAAAACTAACTAAGGAAAGCACAAACTAAAGAAATTAAGAACAAAACTAAGGAAAACTAAAGAAAAGAGATATACAATAGCATGAAATTCATCCTAAAAGAAGCCAAATAAGTGCCATAAATAACACTCATCAGCCACAAGCAGCCGAGCCATAGCACTGCAGTCCACACATGGTTGGCTTGCTACTGCACCATAGTGCTATTGTTGCCACGGCTAGGCAGCCGTGCTTGCTTATTATAGAAGCAGCCACGTATGGCTGCACCATGTTGAGGCTGTCCTTGGTAGCCATATGCGGGCTGCTATGAAGCCCGGCTCGCCAAGGGGCATTTTTCCCTCGATTTGCATGCTACACTAGGGTTTTTAACCCCATTTTTGCGTGACTAATTAATTAGTTCTAAATTAATTTTGGAATCAAACAAATTGAGCCAAAAATGAAAAATTAATACAATAAGTCTAATTAAAAATAAAATTCATAAAAGTGTATACAACAAAAATTATTTCCAAGAACAATTCTTTGATAAAATTGGTTTAACTTGGTGCAATAAAATATGAAGGGAAATGAGATTTATTAAATAAATTTAAATTAATCATGAGATTTTGACAAATTAAAAGGGATTTGGAAATATGAACACAAAGTTCAACATAAAATTTCAATATTAACACTTGTGAATCCTTGAAAAATTAAATTTTCTTATATGTAGATAAATGAAATTTCTATCACAGGATTCAAACTTTATGATTCCAATCAACTTAATACATAATTAAATAAAAAGTTCAACAAAAAATTTATGGAATTTAGAAACTAAAAATTGACATCACTGTAAAACAGTTAAATATTGAATCTTTAATATTTGGAAGCAACAAAGAACAAACTTTTCAAACTTAATGCAATTAATCTGCAATTATTTGAAAAATATAACCAAACTTTCAAGCGCCAATTACTACCAAATAACCTTGTTTAAAGAGGTTTAAAATTGCATATAAATTAATGAATGAACCAAATACATAACCACCATAAATATTCAATGAATTTTAATGGTTATAAAGACTTAATTTTTTTCGTCAAAACGAAAAATCCCTCGAAAAGTGCATTTCTAGTCGTTTTTTGGCAAAAAAACACAGCCCAAATAGGGAAAAACAATTCTAGAATGCCTTTTCCACCAAAAATTCACTATTTTTAGGCGACAATCTGGGTTCAGGGCTGAAATTTGCTATAATACGGGTTTAAAATTAATAAAACCAAGTTACTAATCTAATTAGCAACTTAAAACTAGAAATATTATGCCATAAAAACACCTTGAAAATTTGATTATAAAAATAAATGAGCAAGGCTTTGATACTGCTATTGGGTTTCGGTGAGTCTGACTTATCGCGAAAAGAATCCCGACCCAAAAAAAACTCATAATATTTAAAACTATAAAACATAATTAACATAAACACAAGACTAAGTAAGAGATTATTACCTTTTGTAGTGTGATTTTCTCACTTAATCGAGCTCTTAATTCGAAAGCCCCTTAGCCCCGCTCACACGGGGACTCCTACAAAGTCCACCTGGAATGCGAGCACCGAACTCGGTTTATTGCCTTGAAGTTGCCCAACATAAACTCGAGTAATTGTGTTCAAAGGTTTTCACACTATGATGCCTTTTTCAACACTTACTCAAGTGAATAATCCCAAGGCATGCCTTGGGTATTTATAAGGAAAGCTTTCTTATGAATTCCACTCATATTTAAATGTTGTACTTTGTCAATAAAAGATCCCACATGGAAAGATTGGTGAATTCAATCCTTACATAATAAACCAAGAAATAACTAATTAATAACTGTCACATAGTTAGGTGAGGATAACTTCCTCATTTGCTCCCCAAGGCAACTCACATGCATTATGAGTTAATCATGTGTCACCCAACCTTGAGCCCCAAATTGGGTTTGGTTTGGCCACTACTTATTTGGCCCGTGTTCATGACCCTTCACCCGGGTTCACGGCCCAAGAAATGTGGCGTTGTTGTCAACGTGGCTCACTACCACATGGCGCCCAACCACTTGGTGGTGGATGCCAATGTGGTTGCTGCCACATGGCGCTTCCATATGCACTACCATGTGGCACACTCCTATTTGGCATGGTTCCCTAGCCTTTCACGAGGCTAGAGTTTTAATTGTTACTTGAAGCATTTTCCCATCTCGCCAATTCCTAAATTTTTGGTTGACTTTCGATGCTCTAAGCTTGAATTTCAAACGTCTAAATATTAATTACTTGGGTAACACATTAATTCCTTCCGGATTAAATAGTTGCTTCGGTTTGTTAGGTTCTTGGGTGTGACTAGAAGGGTTTAGTCAAGATTAAGATGTAATATTAATTATACATTAATATTACTGATCGGAAGCGACCTTCACCTAGGCATTCTAATCACTTGACCTTATTGAATAGCTTTCTAATAATTCTAAACCCTCTATCGTAATAATACACTTGTTAGAAGGGCACCACTCCTTTCATATACCTCTAAGTTGAGCACACCTATGCTAGATGCTGCTTCTAACCAAAAAAATTCACGCTTTACATTTTGTGGCATTATTAGTAACCTGAAAGTTTAGTTTTACAGAGATTGGTGTATGTTCTCCCTCTGGACTTATGAGTAACACTCCCACACCACACCCTTTTTTATTTTATCCGCCGTCAAAGTACATTACCCATTTGTCATCTTTAATTTAGTCATGAGAATCTCTTCATTCTGAAGATGAATAGTTTCTGCATGACTTTGTTGAATAGGAAGTTGGGCCAGAAAATCAGATATGATTTTCCCTATAATTGATTTTTCCCGAATAAATTTTAGTTCAAATTCGCCAACATTACCAACCTCTTGGATATTCTTCCTTGTATAAGTGGTTGTTCAAACACATACTTTATCGGATTTTGTTGTGAAATCACATGAGTGGTGTGGAGTAGCATATAATGTCGTAGTTTTTTAGTTGCCCAAACCAATGATAAACTTGTTTTTTCCAATGTTCAATATTTTGTTTTGTATTGAATTTATTTTTTTCTTATGTAATATATTGCACGCTCGACTTTTTCTACCTCTTGTGTTAACATGTCTCAGCTCCTATGGTCGTGTTTGTGACTTTGATGTATAGCTTCAGAGGTAGTTTCGGTACTAGTGGAGCTAAAATTTGTGGACTTTTGAGAATATCCTTGATTTTCTCAAAGGCCTCTTGGCATTGATCATCTCATTCATGTTTTTCCGCTTTTTCAATTTTTTAAATATTGGCTCACAAGTCATTATCAACCTGTTAATCGACTAATGTACTGTAGTTTCCCAAGGAACCCCCTAATTTCTTTTCCTATTTGAGGGGGAGGCATATCAACAATTGCCTTTATTTTAGAAGAATCGATCTCAATCTCACGTGTGCTCACTACATATCTGAGTAACTTGGCAGAAGTTACTCCGAAGGCACATTTTTGTGGATTCAATCGCATTTTATATTCTAATATACGAGTGAAGAATTTGTGTATAGCTTTTATGTTTCCTATTCTATATTTGGACTTCACAATCATATCATCCACATACACTTCTATTTCCTTATGCATCATATCATGCAAGAGAGTCGTAGATGTTCTTTGGTACATAGCTCTTGCGTTTTTAAGAAAAACGACATGACTGTATAGCTAAATGTACCCAAAGGGGTGATAAAGAATAATTTTGTCTTCTTTTGCCATTAGTATTTGGTTGGAACATGCTTATCAATCCATAAAGGATAACATCGCATGTTCAGCCGTGTTTTCTACCAAATATGTCAATATGACGTAGAGGAAAATCGTCTTTAAGACTATCCTTGTTCAGGTCCATAAAGTCAACACACATGCGAACTCGTCCATCATTTTTAGGGATTGAGACGATGTTTGCTACCCATTCTGGGTAATTACATACGCAAATGAAGCCTACGTCGAATTACTTTTGTACTTCTTCTTTTATTTTCAAAGCGACGTCAAGTTTCATTCATCGACGTTTTTGTTTTAGTGGTTTAGAAGTAGGGTTCAAGGGAAGGGTATGTTCCACAATTTCCCTTTCTATTGTTGGTGTCTTCGAATTATTTGAACGTTGATATAAGGATCGATCACTCTTTGGGATTTAAAGTTAAGCCAATTTGACTTCCCTTTTGTTATCATTAATTCCTACATTGATTGTTTCAGTTTCTTCAATTACAGGATTCTTTATTTCTCTACCATTCATTAATTCAACCAATTTGTTAATATATTCATCTTTATTAGATTGATTATTTTAACATTCAAAACATTCAGGAGAGGGCATATACTCGGATATAGAGCTCATATTATTGAAATCAAAAGAAAGTAAATCAAGAGAAGAATCCTTTTGGGATCTTCGTCCTCAAAACTAGAAAATAAAGACTCGACAATGGCCGTAAGTCCTAAACTTTAAGCTTCCGTAAAATCTAAAGTAGACTCATCGTCAGATTCTTCAAACATCTTCCCTTCGACAGTGATGATTTCCAGCTTACGGTTAATCCATTTGAAAGACTTCCTACATCCATACTCAATGGTTTCATTAGAAGAGGTGATCAATGAGGTTGGGTCAAAAGCTTCATCTTAGACGGTCAAAAGCTTCATCTTGGATGGCATTCCGATTAGTCATTGTAGCAACTTGGTTTTGATCTAGTCCAAATAGCAAGTTGAATGCTTGTCTATCATAGCACCCTAGAGTTGGGTGTTTTGATTGAACGATTTCAAAATCGTCATTCAAGATGTAACAATCATGGAATATTTTGAATCCAAGCTTCTTGATACCGTCTAGAACTAATGGTTCTGGAAATTCATAGCATATTTAATCCTCTCCCTCCCTAATGAATTCTCCATTAAGGGTTTTATTATACGATGGGAGTAAAGTGATTATCCCTTTGATCTTAGCATCGTGAGACTCTAGTTCTTCTTTGGTTGGTTTATATTCCATTCTATAAGAAAGCTTTTCTTTGGGATAAGAAGTAAAATTTATTTCTTTATTCCTTTTCCCAAAGGCATCCTAGGAAAGTAACTACTCTTGAATACGATGTTGTTTACTATTGGGTGGAGTATGGATCAAGCTTGAATGGTTCTTCAAGACTTTCCTCCATTTCTAGATTGGAAATTGCCTCCGCAGAAAATCCTCAAATGTCCTCTTCGTCATTATAACGCTTTATTTCAAAAAGTGACTGATCATTTATCGTTCTTTTGAGAGAAGAAGCATGTATAGTCATAGGAAGACTTTGATAGTTCAACCTTATTATTTGATGAAGCAAAGATGGAATCGATCCAAGTTCATGTATCAAAGGACGTCTAAGAATAAGATTTAATGTAGGTTTAATTTCCATGACATGGAATATAACCATCCTTTGTATTGGGCTTGTGATAATTTGTAGATTAACAATTCCACACATACACCGATCTCCTTGAATTTTCATTGGCCTTAATGCCTTGTGTTATTAATTGAAAATCTTTTTCTAGATTAAGGCCTAAGTATTTTGTAGTTCATAATGGGCACACATTTACAACTGACCCATTCTCTACTAAAGTAAGAGGGATGTTGTATCCCTTGCACCGCATAGTTAACTATAATGTGTTGTTGTGGGTAGTGTCTTTTGAAGGAAAACCATCATTAGTAAAAATGATTGATTTGTCAGAATTTTCGCTAGTAAGAAAGATAACAATATCCTGGGGGTTGTGTCCGTACTTACAGACAAAGCCTTCAGAGCATTCATAAGAGGATTCCTATGTTCTTTAAAAATACTTAGGAGTTCCCAAATGCAAATATTTTCCTTGGATTTGCAAATTTGTTTAACAAATGGATCTTCCACCTCAAGTGGAGATGGTATTGAATTTTGAACTTGACTTTGAACTTGATTATGAGTGGTTGAAGATACGTTTGGTGGTGCTTGATAAACATGCCCAGAATGAGTTAGATAATCTATCTCGTTTAGGTTTGTTTTAGGACTCATGAACTAACATACTTCTAGAGGTTTTGAGTGTGCCTCCATTTTAAGATGCTCTAGAAGTTTTCCTTGATGCTATTGTTCATCAAAGGAGATTTTTGATAAATCTTGTGATTTCCCCATCTAAGAAATGATCCCAATCAAGCGCTCCACATGTCTTATTTTGTAGACAAGGCAGAGGTGGGACGGCGGGGTACTTAGAGACATTTAAGTCTTGAAAGTGGTCATGCCATAACCCACACACTTCATTAGTTGCCCCTATGAGTGTTATGGTTAAAGGCTTCCCTATGGAAGTGATATAGTCCAAAGTATTGAATGTATCATTTCCTACATGATCCTCATCAATGTGAAATGTTCCTAATGGGGATACATTGTTGTTGGGTTCAAGCATGGGAAATCTCCCATCGTGTACTAGATATTAAATCTTGTGCTTTAGGACAAAGCAACATTCAGTGTCGTGCCCAAAAACTTTATGATAAGCACAACAGGCATTGTCATCCCACTGTGTGTTTCTTTTTTCTGGAGGAGTGGGTGGTGTTAGCCTTGTTGGTGCAAGTAATCCTTTTTCGTTTAATTATTCTAGCAATTTTTTTGTAGTTCACTGGAAATTGTGTGAACCTTCTTTCTCATGTCCATCTTCTTCGAGGGTCATTAATATGGTATTGATTTGTGATATTATGTTGTGTGGAAGTCGCAAATAGATGAATAGGGGATGAAGTGTTATCATTTCCATTTTTATAGTTGTTCCTTGGTTTATAACGATCAGGCTTATTTACCTTTTCTTTAGCAAGATCATCTTCAATCCTACTAGCCACAGTATATACCTTTTGAAACGTGTCTAAACCAAGGTAGCCTAGATGTTTATTGTACTTTTCATGACAATTGTAATTGAACTTTTGTACTAACTCGAGTTCAGGTGGCCTTTCGGCAAGGTGAGCCGTCTTTTCTCGCCATCTACCCTAGAAAGCAAGGAAACCTTCATTGTCGCCTTACTTAAGCGTCTCAAGTTCACGTAAAGTTTATTAGAACTCTACATTACTCTCATATCGGGTGATAAAAGTCAAAACTACATCTTTGTATGTTGTCTTGAACTTTGCATCTAGCCTATAGTACCACTCTCTTGCGGTTGGGTCTAGAGATAAAGAGAAAGTCAAAGCATAAAGCTTAGGTTCAACTCCCTTTAATGGCATGGTGCTAGTAAAGCTCATTAAATGATTTTTTAGGATTATTGGTTACCTTGATGATTGGCAAGTCCATAGCTACAAACTTTTCTGGTTAAGCTAGTCCTGTAAGAGGAGGAAACTTTTCTTCGTCGAAGTACTTGTTCCCCATTGTGGAACGAAGAACAAGCTTCTCCAACGATTTCTCTTTCATATATAATTCCTCCATCTTCTGTTGCAAGGCCAAAGTTTCTACATTTTTCTTTTCAGCTTTTTTGAGTTTATGAATCCTTCTCTTCTTGTCCTCTTGAGCCCTTTCTTCTCTCAAATGACCAATCTCTTCTTGGAGTTGCTCTTTGGTTGACAATGTTATTGGACTAGAATTAGTTGTTGAGGGAAGGTGGTTTGAAAGGTGTGAATTGTTTAATTGTAAACGTAGAATGCGAGCGCCCGGGAGTCTTCATTCCCAAGCTTGGAACCTGGCCCTAATAGAATTATAAAGGGATAAGTAAATCAATACGATTGTTTATGAGACAAAAGAAGAAGAAAGGGAGAAAGAAAAGATGCAAGATGCATTCGATTGGATAACACCACCTTTACACAATTCTTTAATAAAGATATTGTTTTAACAAGTCGATTGTTTTTTGAAGAATCAAAAGGACTCGTAACATCAGGTGCACGTAAGTAGCTAGGTTGTGCATGGAAGGCGTGCGCATCCTTGAATGTTGTGCTGGGGGTGGTCGCGCAACTGAGTGAGTTGCGCGCGCCACCTGCTCATGCGTTTTTTTTTTTTAGCAGGTTTCTTTTTTATTGTATGTTAATTATTTCCGATTTTTTTTATGTTACCCTTCGAATACATATCAAAATTACAATGACACAACTTCGTAATTGGGAACCTAAACCAAACTAAAAAGAAATAAGAAAAACTATCCTAAACACGTCACATAATCATGTAATCATATATGTATACAATAAGCCAAGGTTCACACAATACATTTCTAAGGTCGTAAGCATGGGTGTCCAAAGTTACCATATCTTAAGGAATGATGCAAAAATAAATCACTCAACGTGTTGACTACTGACATAGCCCTCCAAACATTTTGTTGAAGATATGGGTTGGAAAATTGTTATCGATTTCGAGATAGAAGTCTAGTGTTGGAAACACCTAATCAATGAGCCAATCCACAAAGGTTATAGTGTGCTATGATTATGCATGATGCAATGTTGCTTGTTTGGTTTTACTTTCATGAAAAAGGAAGATATTATGTGTTCAAGTCTTGCTCTCTAGCAAGAAATTATCCAAGTTAATTCTCTTACAACCCATAGGCAACCTAGTGTTGGAAACCTTTGACCATAACTAAAAATTAATCTTGTAACCTCCAATTCCCAAGTGGAGTCGCACCTGTAAGGAGAGTGTTCCCATCGTAGGGGATCTTTCTCCTTAAATGCTCATGGCCCTTTAAAAGCCTAGGACATTACACTTGTTAAAGTGTATAAGGATTCGAATTTCTGACTTTTTGGGGGACCTTCAATTAGAAAGGATCCTATCATCATGCATTTTTGTAAGAAACAAGTAGGAGTCGCCAATGAGTTTTAGGAAAACTCATTAACCTCGTTCATGCCTTTCCCCCAAGTAGAGTTCAAGAGATATTTAGCACAAATTGTAAGTTTAATCATGCCCAAATTAGTCTACATGAACCAGAAATAAGTTCAGGAGGGAGGGTACGAACATAACGTTCCCTTTTGTAGGGAATCTCTATCTTAGCCCTAGTACATCCTCTACTAGCTCTTCCTTTTTACAATTTCATCAAACAAAATATGCAACGCGATACCTAAATACTAAGTTAGTTGATTTTATTTACACGAATTAATCATGTAGGAATTACATTGCAAAATTCTTTATTCTTATTTAATCAATATTTGTGAAAGGAACAAAAATAAACAAGATTCGCCTCGTCTTAAGTGATCAATTAACAATTAACTATTCAATTCTAGCCTTTATTAGGCGCAAGATATTATGTTGAATTAATTAATTAAAATTTTGTTTAAATTGATCAAACAACACTAATTAATTAATTAATGTTATTTTAAACAAGAAAATAATGTGATTGATCTAAGTGCTCGGGAATTCACCACTTCTCTTTGCTAGATCTTTTTTTAAACACTTATGGACTCCTTCTTGTTCGGGAACCACCACCGTAGTAACAACTATTGAGAGGGTAAATGTTTAGGACTTGAGGGTTTGATAGTTCATAAGTTCACAAAGTTTATGCTAGAATTTGAGGTTAATTTTTGTCTCTTTGAGCCTCGTATTAAACCTCTATTGATAAGGAATGGGTGCGTTTAGGCCGGGTTTTAAGCATTCTTCCATAGCAAGTACTATGGGTGCGACAGCCCAGCGCAAGTTATTGAGATGCGCTACTTTTGGTAGCACAACTAATGATCTTGCACGCAATACTATGGTAAGATTTGATTTTATATTTTATAGTTGCGTTGTGTGATGCACACAATTCAGTAGGTTGCGCACGCCATACCAGCGCGACTCATTAATATGCGCACGAATTTCTCTGCAGCAACATTGATTTTTAACCTAGGCGCCTCTAAATCCATCATAATTAGGTTTTAACCTCAGGCATAAGCCTAATTAAGATCGGACATAGTTAAATAGATCTTATTTCATTTGTTTTAGGGTTAGGCTAGTCTTTTTTGTGTCCTTCTGATCGAGGTTAAAGTAGGTCGTTGGGACTACTAACCCTAACAAAATTTGAAATTTATAATACCTAAACTTACACTAAACTAGTTAGTGGCAAGTAAAGGGTCGAACCCAAAAGGACTAAGTGCATTAATTTGTGCCAACAAGACTACTAGGAAAGGTTGTGAGGTATAGAGAGATTAAACCAAATACTACTAAGAGAAAATAACTAAAACTAGGGAAAGTGGAATCCAATTACATCAATGCATTCAACAGCATCATACAATTAGATGAAAATGACCTCGATTAGGAATATCAACACATTTAAATCACTCTTGCACAATTAATCATGTTAATTATCCTACTAAACTAATTCACTCTCGTGCAACTAGCCTAGCAAAGGTATGGAAGAATTTAGGGCTCTTAACCAATTCACTTTCGCACAATTGATTGAAAGCACAATTAAAAACATAGAATCGATTAGCTACAAAGATTCTAATCTATAAAAGCATCATCCTTACACAATAATCAAGAAACAATTTCATACTAATTACAATCAATCATTCAATTCATTAATATAACCTTCATCCAATTCCCTAGAATAAGACCTAAGCTAACATAATGAAGAAAGACATGGAAAACAAGGTAAAATAAGAATAAAAACAAGATTAAACAAACAAACTAATTAATCTACTGATATCAATAAACAAAAAGCAAAAACTAAGAATTAAGCAAAGAAATAAAGATGAGAGAAAGTTATAAAATGCTCATTAAATAGAGGATAAGAAATTCCACAAAGTTGCTTCTTCAACCTCTCAAAAAACTCCATGGAAATCCAAGCTTTCTCTCTTTACACTACTCCTAAACTAACCCTAAGAGAGAAAAAATATAGGCTAAACTAATCTTATCTCTCTAAAATAAAATGTTGATTAAAAGTCAATCCCAAAGAGGGTATTTATAATACAAGCTAAAATAACATAAAAGAAATTAAAAAAAGAAATAAAACTAAACCAAAACAATTAAAATACTAAACTAAAAACCAAAAAAAAACAAAACTAAAAATAAAATAAAATAAAATAAAATGAAAAGGAAAAGGAAAAGATAAACCCCAAAACCCACTAAATTCCCCCCAAAACACGAAAAACAAATCAGACTCCCCAAACTCCTTTCACTTTCGAATTCCCCTGCTCCAATTCAAGCACCCATTCACGCATAATCATCACCGTTCATAATCCATCATCATCAGCAATTATCACTTTGCAGCCGTTCGATTTTCATTAAAAGTCACGCGCAAAGCTCGTGAAATGGTTTGGTCGAACCATGGGTTGGTGCGGCTGAACTACGGGGTTGGTTCGGTAGAACCATGGGTGTGTTCGACCACACCTCTTCAAATTACAAAAGCTCAAAAGTTTCTGACTCGAACTTCGACCGAACTCCTTTGGTCTGCTCGAACTTGATTAATTGCTATTTGCTCTGATTTTGGGCGCTTGATTGAAGTGAATTGTTGCGATTTGTTTGCTGCTACTGTTGCGGTAGTTTTGGTGGCTGACGGAGTGCGAGTTGGCTAGGATTGGTGGCGAATTGCGTGGCTGAAGGTGGGTAGTTTGGGTTGGAGTTTGGTGATGTTAGTTGCGGTTTATGGGAGCAGGGGAGTAGTTGCGATTTTGGTGGTGGTTTGGTGAATTAAGGTTGGTTTTCCGTGGCTGTGGAGGTTGTTGTTGGTTTTTGGTGATGTTGGTGGTTAATTGGTGGTAGATTGAAGGTGAGTGGAAGGTGGTAATTGCTGGCGGATTGGTGGTGTTGGTTGGGCTGATTGGAGTTGTGTGGTTCAGGTGGTGGTTCGCAAGTGGTTGCGTGAGGTTGTTGTTGAGGGCGTTGTTGTGGCTGTGATAGGTGGTGAGTGAAGGTGAGATCGGTGGTGGTTTGGTGACTTTGGAGGCTGTTGGTGTTGGGTTGATGTGGTTGGGATGGTGGTGCGCTGGTGAATGTGTGGTGAAGGGGGCTGCATTAGTGGAGCTGGTGGTTTGGGTGGCTGAAGGTGGTGGTTTTGGTGGTAGGTTGCTGCCAGGGGAGTTGGTGTTGGGTGGCAATTGAAAAGCCTTGGCTTGGACCTTGAACCCGATTGACCACGGACCCGAAAACACCTACAACAAAAAACAACACGAGGGGATTTTTAAAAGATAAAATAAAATAAATAAAATAAAATAAATAAAATAAAATAAGATAAGATAAGATAAGATAAAGTAAAATAAAATGCTAAAACTAAATAAATAATAAAATACAATGAAATAAAATAAAATAAAATAAAATGAAACAAACTAGAAATTAAAAGAAAATAAAATGAGAGAAGCAGGAAATTATTAACTAAAACTACAAAAATAAAATAAAATTTAATAAAAACTACTAAAATACTCAAAGTAAAGATAAAAGACGAGAATAAGCAAATAAAAGAAATAAAGAACAAAATGGGCTAAATTATTGTAAAATAAGCCGGAAAACGACTCAATAAACACCCTAAAAGTGACATAAAAGTAACTTATCAAACTCCCCCAAGCTAAACTTTTGTTCGTCCTCGAGCAAATTAACATGAAACACGAGAGAAGGAGACTGAATTATTCAAGCAAAACTAAGACACTAAAGGAGACAAGAATGTACACTAACTCACTTTCGTAGGAATCACGGTCAATTTTAGAGGACGAGTGTGCTCTCGTGAGGGTGTCCTAAGAGTTTAACCCACAATTTTTTTAAAAAAAAAACCAAGGCAAGGCAATAAAAAGAAAAGAAAAAGAAACAAAACAAGAGAAAGAAAACACAAATATCATATTTGGACGAGAGATAGGAACAGGCACCAATGAATGCAAACCTTTCTAAATAGACAAATGTATGCACGTTCCAAGATGTCAATGGTTGAATGAAACATAACATATGCTAAGCATAGAGAACTAATGGGGACACAATCCACCCTAGCCCCAACCAATCTGGTCGCGTTCTCTCCACTAGGCTCAAAGCAACCCTTAAGCTAGCTTCTCATGATTCCACGAAGGAACCGAAAAAAGATAAAGAAATGAAAAACTTTGAGAAGGTAATCCCGACATCTCAACTATGCATACTCTCTCCATAGGTTTGAAGTCTATCTCCCTCCACTGTTCTTTGACCCAACCCCACTAAAGTCTAAGGGTCTTTTATTGGGTTGTAACGTAAGGCTAAGGGTTAAGGCGAGGTAAAAATTTGAAAATTTTGGTGATATTTCCTAAGTGAAGCAAAAGAGAAGCGTACTCTCAAAAACAAACTCAAGAAGTCGCAAAATATCAAACAAAAATACCAAAAATGCAATCTCCCCCAAGCTTATTCAACACTAACACAATATATACCAAAAACGAAGTAACGCTCCCCCCCCCCCCCCCTAAGCTTGAACGAAGCATTGTCCTCAATGCTTAAACTAGGGAAGAAAATGAAACCAAACTAAAATATTTTTGTGTTTTTTGTTTCTTTTTCGATTTTATTTTTTAGAGAATTATTCGATGTCCTTACTTTTTTTTTTTTACTATGGACGGCTTTTTCTTGAAACTTCATTTGATTTTTTCTAATTGCATCTTTCTTCTCAAACTTTTTGCATTTTCTTTTCAAGCTCAACTTTCAAGACTGTACTTAAACCAATTTACAGAATGTCTTGTTCAATTTCAACACTCTCAAAACTCAAACCTCACATGCCAACGCTTTAGTAACTAAAAGGGTTGGTAAAAATAGGCCATTGGGTTTATAATGCGGTTTAAACAAGAGCGGGAAACATTAGGCTCAAATTGGTTAATAAGTAGGTCGATGCGAAATAGAAAACCAAATTTGTAACAAAATAGAAAGAAGATAAAGAAAAATGAGAAAAGGTGCCCTTTTCCTCCCCTAGAGTGGCTCGGTCACGATCTTGGGAGCTAGAGGTCAAAAGAAGGATTAAGACATGCATAGTCAAGGATCCTAAATAGCCGCTCAAAAAGGTGATGAAGGCTAGAACAAATGAAGCTCACAAGGGATTATAACCAAACAAATACCAACCAAGGGTTTCAAATCCTCTATAGAGAGCAACTCCATCTTACCACAATCCCGTAAACTAAGGCTTCATGGACCCCTAAAAGTTTTTAACCGACTACCTTAACATATAGTATCCTAGAGTCAACCAATGACACTCTCAAATTGTGCATACATTTACCACATAGGAAGAAAAAAATTCAAGGATTCAAGTCCCAAAACAAAATGTCCAAAGTAAGAACAAACAAAACACATTTTGCCAAAATTACCTTGAAAGTAAACAAAAATATTTTGGAATTTTCAAAATAAAAGAAAAGACATGGAAATGCATATACTCAAGTGCATGGCGTAAATGAATCAACATCCCACCAAACATGATAGAATACCCTCCCCCAATCTTGAATGAAACAATATACTAAAAAATAAACAAAATAATCCATGGGAGGGGAAAAGAAAGAAATAATTCCAACAAACCAACACATGTCCAACGAGTCACCAACCATTAGAGAAAGAGATAAGAAAGATATTACCGGATATTTGTGGGTGTAAATACCCGCAAATGACCCAATTTAACCTTTCAAAGCCGATTTCCTCTTGAATTGAATCTCGATTTCCATATGCTAGCAAAAATAGGCGTCAACTTCCTTAATTCTTGATCCAAACCAATGCATAAGTGTATATCAAGTTATGTACCTAGAAAAAGGCACACAATTATTTCAATGAGAGAGAATCTCATCTAAAAAGAAAAGAAAATGAAAGCAATAAAAACCTTGGGTTACTTCCCGAGAAAGGCTTGTATAACGTCCAAGCAAGACCGCTCTAGTAAATAATATTGCAACGAACGCAAGAGCTTATCAAATGCACTACAACACATTTTATAGGATAACAAGTAGGCAAATGAAGGAAGGAGGACGTGCAACAAGATTATTGCACGTAAGTGAGGACGAAGATGCCAAAAGAAAGAAGAAAAATCAAAAGAAAAATCAAGAAAATAAGAAGAGAAAGAAGAAGAAAAATAAGGAAAAGAATAAAAAGGCAAAACCTCCTCAAAATCTTTTTGGGTGGCACAATCACCCTTTCCTCAATAATAGGAGGATGAAAAGGAAAAGTCTCATCAAACAAGAGAGGGTCCTCAATAGGCTCTTTGACAAAAGAAGGGAGGAACATGGGATAGTAGTAGATGTGGTCAAATTTCCTTGAGAAAGGGACATGAGGAAGGGGAGGAGAAACAATGGTCTCACAAAGCCTCACATCACCAATGAGGGCATGAAAATCAATCATAGAATCCTCAAAAGAACACTCATGACTCGTATCTCCCTTAAACAAAAACTCTCCAATAGAAACAAAACGATGAACAACAACTCCCTCAAGATCCTCAAAGCCTAGAGTCTCTAAATCATGCATGAAAGGATAAAGGTTTCTCTCAAATTCATCCCTTTCCCATGAAACATTGCCAATGAACTCTCTCAAAATGCTATAGTTATTTGTTACACCTTCAATGAACATACTAGCCATAACCTCAAATAAGTCCAAAGACTCATGGATAGAAGGGTCACAAACATGCAAGGCAGACTCATCAAGATGGGGAAGGGGGTTGGAAACCTTAAAATCGACATTTTCTTCATTCACAACTCTTCCACCATCACTTAAGGAACTCTCAATCTCTCTTGATTTCTCAAACTCACCATTATCATCCTCATGAACTCCCTCATTCAAACATGAAGATGGTTTACTCACATCCTCACCAAGGGAAGCTCTCAAAGGGGGTGAATAAGGGGAAGGATGGCATTCAAGCTCAAATGGGGAAGGAAAAGGATCAAAATCCTCAAAAATCCTCTCATCATAAGAAAATCTCCCCTCACCTTCACACCCTTGCCCTACATCATCCTCAACAACACTCTCACACTCTAAGTGAGGTGCCTCAAGTCCATCTAAATCAAACATAGCACTCATCACTTGGGCAAGCCTCACTTCTCTCAATTTTTGTTCCTCTTGAAGCTCTTGGAGTTGTTGGGTGAGATATTGCATTTGAGAAAGAATTTGGGCATCAATGTTATTGGGTTGAGGTTCATGATCAAAGTCAAATAGCACATCATCAAAATTAGCACAAACCTCATCAAAATGACCATAAGGGGGAAAGGTGCCAATTTGTATACTTGGATTATCACAAGGAACATAAGAAGTATCAAGAGAATTCATGCAAAAATTAAAAGAATATTGACATTGAGAATCAAAATAAGAAACATGAGATTCTCTATCAAAAGAATCCCTAGCAAACCATGTGAAGAAATCCCAAGCATCATGCATAGACAAATGACAAAATCTACCATTATTCAATTCATGTCCTCAACCATTCCCCTAGTATACTCATTCATGCCCCAATAAGCTATACCACAAGCATCACTAAGAGAACACCCATGGTGACTAAGAAAACCATCTAGTCTTTCAAAGTAAGCATAGAAGGGTTCACCATCAAATTGAGGAAAAGATAAGCATGCCATTTTTATACAAAGAACAAAGAAAAGCAAATAAAAATTAAAAATGTACAAGAACCTAGCTAATCTAATCAACACAAACTAATGAACGCCATAGTCTCCGGCAACGGCGGCAAAATTTGATCGAGGTTAAATTAGGTCGTTGGGACTACTAACCCTAACCAAATTAGAAAGTTGTAATACCTAAACTTACACTAAACTAGTTAGTGCCAAGTAAAGGGTCGAACCCAAAAGGACTAAGTGCATTAATTTGTGCCAACTAGACTACTAGGAAAGGTTGTGAGATATAGAGAGATTAAACCAAATACTACTAAGAGCAAATAACTAAAAGTAGGGAAAGTGGAATCAAATTACATCAATGCATTCAACAACATCATACAATTAGATGAAAATGACCTCGATTAGGAATATCAACACATTTAACTCACTCTCGCACAATTAAGCACATTAATTATCCTTCTAAACTAATTCACTCTCGTGCAACTAGCATAGAAAAGGTATGGAAGAATTTAGGGCTTCTAACCAACTCACTCACACACAATTGATTGAAAGCACAATTAAAAGCATAGAATCGATTAGCTATAAAGATTCTAATCCATAAAAGCATCATCCATATACAATAATCAAGAAACAATTTCATACTAATCACAATCAATCATTCAATTCATTAATATAACCTTCATCCAATTCCCTAGAATAAGACATAAGCTAACATAATGAAGAAAGACATGGAAAACAAGGTAAAATAAGAATAAAAACAAGATTAAACAAACAAACTAATTAATCTACTGATATCAATAAACAAAAAGCAAAAACTAAGAATTAAGCAAAGAAATAAAGATGATAAAAAGTTAGAAAATGCTCATGAAATAGATGAGAAGAAGTTCCACAAAGTTGCTTCTTCAACCTCTCAAAAACTCCATGGAAATCCAAGCTTTCTCTATCTACACTACTCCTAAACTAACCCTAAGAGAGAGAAAATATAGGCTAAACTAATTTAATCTATCTAAAATAAAATGTTAATTAAAAGTCTCTTTTTAAAATATCCCCAATGAGCGTATTTATAATACAAGCTAAAATAACATAAAAGAAATTAAAAAAGAAATAAAACTAAACTAAAACAATAAAAATACTAAACTAAATACCAAAAACAAACAAAACTAAAAAAAATAAAATAAAATAAATTGAAAAGGAAAAGAAAAACCTGAAAACCCACTAAATTCCCCCCAAAACGCGAAAAACAAATTAGACTCCCCAAACTCCTTTCACTTTCGAATTCCCCTGCTCCAATTCAAGCACCTATTCACGCATCATCATCACCGTTTATACTGCATCATCACACTAGTGGAAAAATAGCTATCAGTAACGGGCAGCGGGCGTTACGTATGTTGCCGTTACGGATAGGCTATCTTATTCGTAACGGGCAGCGCCCGTTACAAATAACGGGTTATTCGTAACGGGCAGTTTGACTGTCCGTTACGAATAACCCGTTATTTGTAACGGACAGTTTGACTGCCCGTTACGAATAACCCGTTATTTGTAACGGACAGTTTGACTGCCCGTTACGAATAACCCGTTATTTGTAACGGACAGTTTGACTGCCCGTTACGAATTACGGGGTTATTTGTAATGGGCAGTCAAACTGTCCGTTACAAATACTATTGAACCCAAATTAAAAAAAAAATGCAGTAGGTGATACCTGCTACACTACTAACTGATAATCTTCTATGATGCCATATTTTAATTACTATTATCAATATTCAATAATAATAAATGTAAAATTTAATTAATTATAAAATCAAAGATACAAACTTTAACAAATGTCCAAATTAAATTTACAACAACTCCCTAACATGAGTCAAAAGCTACTATATGAATAATACTCTGAACATCTGGTAGATTCTCAATGCCCAAAAGTAAAGTATCCATCTCATGTTCAATAGGTAAACATGTAGAGTCGTAGAGGTGAATTTGAAAGGTCCATCATGGAGTTGCCATTCCTCAGAGATCATGCACATATGCTGTTAGATAGAAGCATACTCAATTAATTCTGATAAGCAACATATATATAACATCAAACTTGCAGAAGATTAGAACTTACATTGACTGAATCTATTGTTTGAAGTTGCTGAGATTTAACCCTAATGTCCCTCACAAGTTTAACATCATTTATCCCAAAATAAGATTGTAGATATAATGATACCTCCTTGCAAGATGAAAGTTGTTCTCCTGTTGGACTACAGTAAGATAATAGTGAAAAATAAAAAACAACAACCTTCTTCTAAATAGGATCAATATACAACTAATCCAAACAATGTGATGGGAAAGATCATTCTATCAATTTAAATTGCTTGAAATGACCATATAAAGCATGCATGTAGACTTCATGACATGGATGAGAATCAGACAGTGATTCAAGCCGCATTATCAATAATCAGTCCCTTTAAACTCTTATATATATATACACCCGGTTTACTCATTTGATGATTAAATGAGCACTAATCACTATAATGAGAAAAAAAATACCCTTGGTTCACCTAGCTACTAATCCCCACCTCCCCGTCTCAGCGTCATGGCCCATCTATTTTTATAAGATGGCACAAGATTAAGCCTGTACTTATCAATTTCAAAATCCAAAAAGCCAAAAAATAGCAAAATGCATCTTTTTTCCTCCACACTCATTCATATATTCACAACCATACATAATGGGATACACTGAGTTACTAATAACATGAATAACGAATAGGCACCCGTTGCTCCCACAAAAACAAAAACCTAAAGAAAGGGCCACTGAGTTACTAAAAAGACTCGGTGGTTAATCTGCTAGCATAATAGGGAAAATTCAAATAACACTGGACATGTGTGTAAATGGCAATAATGAGGCCTCAAATCATCCCAAATCAACACAGAACAACTTCAAACTTTACATAATTCAAGATTCCAGAATACAACACCAGAATTCTGTTTTTAGCATCTGCAATACGATTCTCTAATGCAAACAAAACAAAATCAACAAACTGCAAGAAGCTTCGCATACAAAATTTTAAAAAAACATTTAATAGGCTTATTGTAATCATTGAAAATGAATCTAAAGCATAAGATCAACCAAAATCTAACGTAAAATTCCTATATTCAGATGCATAGATGTAAACAATTTGAGGCAAAATAAGCTAAAAAAATCGCAAAAAAACAATACTATAAAAAAGGTTCCATTAAAAACAGTAGCAAATCACAACAACAAAGTACAACTTCAAACATCTAATAACCTAACATTTATGACGATATAATAACAAAAAAATAGCAAATATTTTGCAACTAAACACAACAGAACCAGGATTCTAGCGTCAATCTAAACCGAAAACATATAAAATTGAAGAACAAAATAGAAATCAATCCAAAAACATATATAAAGAAATCATAGACCAGATCCAATTTCAAATTAAACTGAACAAATTCATCAAATCAAAACAAAAGATAAAAAAAGAAGCAATGATAAGCGTAATACAAGTGAAACAGATGATCACAGATACCTTTACCTTCAAGGCAACATGAACCTACAAGCGTAATACATTGGCTTTCCTACATACTTGACAGCTTTCTTGAAGTACTGATCTTGATTGAATACCTTTTCAGCCTACAATGTAAAGTAAGATTCATAAATAAATAATTAAATAAACAAAAAGGGAATAAATAGGCATGAAGACAATATTGAAAAGGATTCTGCATGGTGACAAAGCCCCAGATATTCAGTTTACCTCGAGACAAATCCTATCAATAGTTGGGGAATGAATAATGCTGGGGAATGAATAAAGAGGATTTTAGAAGCTCATTATTGTTGAATGAAGCGTGATGGCTCATACCTCAACATTTTCAATCTTTGCAAATATCTGAGTCTGATTAAGATCACCTAAACTTGCAGCAGCTCACGTGCCTAAACAAAAACAAACAGATACAATAAAATATAGGAATGCATAGGAGGAGATTACTCAAAAGATAACCATATTGCACTACCTAATACTTGGCGAACATGTTCTGCATGACGAGTATATGATAGTGAAAGGAAGTCAATTTTGTTTTGAACACCCCATGTGCTTATAAACTGAACAACATTGAAGAGGTCAAATTATTGAACTAATAAGAACAAGAATGCTGGAGATAAAAAGCAAAAATCAAGCATAAAATAAACCAATAAAAACCTGCAACCCAACAGCACACCACCATTAGCATGCACCTACAAAATTCATCAAATCGCAAAGTCAGATTTGATTGTATTTCTATAATACAAGTGCTTCAGCACGACAAATACATACCCCAAAATGACAGTATATCTCACCCATCAGCTTTAATTTCAATAAAAACAAGTTTTAACTACTACCTAACTCAAAGTAATCCAGCATACTAATTAATTCTCATTTCATCAACATAAATCTCACAATGTCAACATAAATCTCACAATAACATATTCAATCAACCAATCCAAACTATCTAAAAGATTCAATTGTAGCTCCAAAATATAATTAAGCCTAGAAAGTTGAATATTTGCAAGTTCATATAAGACCTAGAAATATAAATTGATAAAAAAAAAATATCGAGAAAAAGTAGAAAAATTAAACTTACTTATGCTTCAACCTCCGAACCTTCTTCAGTTTTTCTTGGCACTAGCGGCACACATTTTGAACAAAGAATCACGAGAAATACCTGTCACAAACAAGCTGAAATCAATAAGGCCAACACTTATAAAGATCAAATTGTACCATTATTTTATAATCTATGATCTTAAAAATTCAACAATCACAAATATAATTCATAGAACAAAATCCAGATCTAGTAAGTTTTTTCTTCCTCACCCTCAACACTAATTCTTTTCGTATTTCCAGAAATACTGCTACGTACTTTGCTGCTTTGATGGCTATACTTTTCTTTTCATCCTCTTTGATAGCTTCATCTCTATTCAACTTTACAATCGATTTAACTTTACTGAAATTAGGGTTTAGGATTCATCAAAAAAATAAAAACAATTGGAAAAATCAAATTCAAAATAAAAAAAAAAGAATTCTAATAAAAAAAAAATTAAGGTTTTTCCCCCGATGAAAATCTGCCAATTGGGGCTTACGAAAAAGCAATTCAACAAAAAATGAGGGAACCTTAATTAAGAAATCAATTTGGGGGAATTAAGAAAGAAAAAAAAAACAATATTTTGCTCCAGATCTAGCCAAAAAAACACCAAAAATTAAAAAACTTAATATCAAAACACCAAAAATATAGAATACCTTGGAAGTTTGAGGGGAAACATTCCCTTCCTAGACGACATTATAGCATGTTTCGACCTAAAACAGCTCAGTTTCCAACTTTCCATTGCAAGAATGAGAAGAGAGAGAAAGCTAAATCGTATGAGAAGAGAGAGAAAGAGTCAATTGAGGAGAGAGAGAGGAGGAGAGGAAAATAAGAAAAGTGAAGTTAGACGGCTAGGGTTTTTTAACATCTACTCCGTAATTTCTCATATTGAATTGTATCGGGCAAGTTTTGCCTGTTACGAATAATATAATTATCGTAACGGGCAAAACGCTGCCCGTTACGAATAACATATTATTAGTAACGGACACCTTTTTGCCCGTTACGAATACATATCCTCTAAATCTCCGCGCTGTTTTAATGTAACGGCTTATTATTTTGCCCGTTACGGATAGGTTTATTGTAACTGGCATACTTATGCCCGTTACAAATAGGGTGTTACAAATAGGAATTTTTCCACTAGTGTCATCAGGAATTATTACTTTGCAGTCGTTCGATTTTCATTAAAAGTCACGTGCGAAGCCTGTGAAATGGTTCGGTCGAACCATGGGTAGGTGCGGCCGAACAACGGGGTTGGTTCGGTCGAACCATGGGTGTGTTCGACCACACCTCTTCAAATTACAAAGCTCAAAAGTTTATGACTCTAACTTTGACCGAACTCCTTTGGTTTGCTCGAACTTGATTAATTGCTATTTGCTCTGATTTTGGGCGCTTGATTGAAGTGAATTGTTGCGATTTGTTAACTGCTACTGTTGCGGTGGTTTGGGTGGCTGACGGAGTGCGAGTTTGCTGGGATTGGTGGCGAATTACGTGGCTGAAAGTGGGTGGTTTGGGTTGGAGTTTGGTGATGTTAGTTGCGGTTTTGGGAGCAGGGGAGTAGTTGCGATTTTGGTGGTGGTTTGGTGAATTGAGGTTGATTTTGCGTGGCTGTGGAGGCTATTGGTGTTGTCTGGTGATGTTGGTGGTGAATTGGTGGTAGATTGTAGGTGAGTGGAAGGTGGTAATTGCTGGCGAATTGGTGGTGTTGGTTGGGCTAATTGGAGTTGCGTGGTTTAGGTGGTGGTTCGCAAGTGGTTGCGTGAGGTGGTTGTTGAGGGCGTTGTTGTGGCTTTGATAGGTGGTGAGTGAAGGTGAGATTGGTGGTGGTTTGGGGACAGTGGAGGTTGTTGGTGTTGGGTGGATGTTGTTGGGATGGTGGTGCGCTGGTGAATGTGTGGTGAAGGGGGCTGCATTTGTGGAGCTGGTGATTTGGGTGGCTGTAGGCGTCGCTCGAAGTGCGCCTACGTTAAAAGCATGTTGTGAATATGCTTGGCCCTCATAGGAAGTGGGAATTGACATTATGATTAGGGACAACGATTAGGGACAAATAAAGTACGGAGCCGCCAACAAGTTTTTAAGGAACTTGTAAACCGTTCACGGATCATTATAAGGCAACCACGAAAAGGGACAACGATAGGCAACAACGATTGACCCGTGAAGGTTACACCCCATTCATAATCCATGAGATTACTAACTTCGTATGGTTCGGAACCACGAAAGGAGGGTCGGGGATGATGGTACGAAGTGAGTCATGAAGTCACGTTCGCCCGTATTGGCGTGTACTCGATTTTTATATTGAAAAGCATTCCTGTGAGCTCAAAGGCATACAAACAAAATATTCAATTCGTTCCAAACTATTATTAAGCTAAATTGGTTGAATTTTAATGCACACATTATTCTAAAATATTGGTGATCACTTGATTAAACAACAAGATTAAAAAGGAACCTAAATCAGTTGTTCAAATTATCTTATTAGCCGTGATTTTCAATTACATATTCCCTTTAAACATGCAATATGGTGATCATAAATAAAATAGAATAAACCTTAATATTGGAAGCAATTTAACCATAATTCCAACTATATAAAATCGTTAGAAAAATAAGAGAAATAAAAGGAACATGATTCTTACTTTGATTCTGTTTGTTTGCAACTACTAAAAAATAAATGAGTTAGTAACTTCAAGGAAATAATAATAAAACAACAATTAAATTAAATTCAACAAAGTAGAGTTGATTTGGGGCGAAACCCTCAAACAGTTCTACCTTTCACGCCTTGGCTTAAGGACAGAACCACGAGTAAACTAGGGACTCCTTTGAGTACTTGAAGAAGGGATTTTGAAATAAGAAGGGTAGGCTAGTGTTAAGGCTAAAGCATAGAAAAGAGAAAAATCAATTTGAAAATTAATAGATGCCCCGTACATCAGAAATGAGGGGGTATTTATAGAGAAAATGTGCTGAGTGAGCACACGGAACCCTAAAATGATAAAAACCCTAAAAAAGTATCCCGCGACACGGCAAACTGTACCGTGACACGGGAAATCCCACCGTCAGACAGGAAACATTCCCGTGACACGGTGCATTTTTTGTGTGACGCAGGAAATTTTCAGTTAACGGGGAAGAAAACGCGTTAAGGGTTTACGCGGAAAAGACACGGAATTTCCAGTGTCACGACAGACTTCCTGTGTCACGGGAAATCCTACCGTCAGACGGGGAGGATTCCCGTGACACAGTGGGTACCTGCTGTGGCGCGGGAATTCCCAGCCTGCTTTTCCGTCTAAATACATTTTAAACCCTAATTTCGTTCAGCATTTTAAGTGTCGATTAATAATTTCGGGCCATTTTCTGATTTATTATTATTTGGGCTAAAATTAGAAAATAATTAAATAAAATAAATAAAAGGTTTGGGCCAAAAATAAATAATAAAACAATAAAATAAAAAGGTTTGGCCTAAAATTAAAACTATGCTTTTCCAAACATTAAGACTAATCCATGGATTGTTCAAAAATATGAATTTAATCAAATACGATTTTTTAAGCACTCTCGGGATTAAATACTGAACCCGACCAATAGTGGCAATGAAAGGTTGTTCATCATCGGGTTTGGTTTTGGGGAGACATTTTTAGGTGTCTACAGAAGCCCCCACTTTGACAGAGTTTTTAGAAACGTCAGTTTCGAAAACAATAGTCAAAGTAGCCGATAGGGACGGAGAGTGATTTAAGACGTTCTGCGATCCTAAATCACTCTGTATACGCCGATACCTGCTGAAAAATGTTAATTCTACAGATAAAAGAGTAAAAGGATATAATACGTATCTGGCACCAGTGTATCGGTGACAAATGAGTTTGGCAGCTTCCTATGCTTGAAGAAATCCACCGATAACACTTTCCATGCTTGAGGAAAGCCGACTTGGCGGTTTTCTATGCTTGAAGAAAAATCCACTGATAACGCTTTCCATGCTTGAGGAAAGCCGACTTGGCGGTTTTCTACACTTGAAGAAAAATCCACCGATAACGCTTTCCAATCTTGAGGAAAGCCAACGACTATTGTAATCACCGAAATTTGCAAGATGGTTCGAATATCCCTGAATGTGGGCCGCAGATGATTCACACCTTCAAGTGGATTATCCGACCATATTAGGTGCTAAAAATATCGACGAAATGACTTTAACGCTTGTAGGGGCAAAATAGTAATTTTAATCCCCTTTAAATATCAGTTAAAATTTTCCACGTAATTTCAGCGAAAAAAATAATTGCCCAAAAGCCTCGAAAAATCATTCAAACTGGTCAAAAACGTTAGGAATATTCGCTGACAACGCGCAGAATTATCGTGCCACGTGGAATTATGCCGTGACAAGGTAACATCCCCCGTCAAACGAGATACAACCTCGTGTCATGGGGTATTTTATTATTATTATTATTATTATTTATTAATTTTTTTTATTTTTGCTGTTTGAATTGGTCAACGGCGTGGATTTTCCTGCTTTTGTCCCACAAATCTCAGCGCGCCACGTCATTATAATACCGTTACATGGTAACGATCACCGTGGCACGGTGAACGGGGTGCGTAACGGATACTTTTTGGCATTAAATTCAATCTTCTGCTTCACCTTTTTCACCATTTCGCCATTTTCTTATTCATCTCCTCTCTCTATCTTCTCCGTTTTCATTTTCTTGCTCACATAGATCACCGCGCCACTGTTAAAACAACCGACGCTCGTCTAGCGTCACCGTGACACGGGATTGGAAACCGTGACACGGCGGATTTCTTCGCCTGACTGCTTCGTTCTAGCTGCGGTGTATTGTTGCTGCAAACTGCTTCCACTGCCTGCACTCCGTTGCTGCTGCCGAAGCTCTGTCATCGTCTCAGAGGCTCCGTGACACGAACGACAGCCACCGTGTCACGGCGCTGCTTCCTGTGTCGCGATGAGTGAGCTGGGTTGACGAATTTATTTTTGAGCTTTTGTTGCTCGATTTTTCACCAAATTCACTCCAAATTTTTTGCTATACTCCTCATATTTGAACCTCTATAAGGATCTATGTAAGTTCCTCTTAATTTTTGTCTCGAATTTGCTTCAAATGAGTAATTTCATGAAAAACCCTTAAAAATCAATTTGGGGATTTTGATTTTGAGGTTTTCTGTTGAAATTCTTGCCATGAATTTACTTGTACATGTATGTATGTGTGTTTGTGAGAAATTTGAGACAAAAATTGGGCATGATTTGACGGAGAATTGAGCAAGATCACCATTTTTGGTTACTACTTTTTGTGAAATGATGTTCTTGTTGTTCATGTTACTTCTTTGCACTTGAAATGGTTAAATATTGGTGGTAGATCTTGTAAAATATGTCATGATGTGTTGATTCATCATTTTTGCGTAATTTCGAAACATATTTCGTGTATGTACTATATTTTCATGGAGAACGTAGTATCATGCGGCTAGGAAAACTGTAGTATTAGTTTGTCATGGAGAAACTAGATACTATAAATAATTCCATTATTTTGCCAATTTTTAGTCTTGAGGTAAAAATTTAGCGTATAATGCGATAAACAACTAAATAACTTAGGAAGTGAAGCTAAGCATTTAGATTTTTTATTAAAATGCAACTCGAATTAAATGTCTTAGGAAATGATGCTAAGCATTTATATTTTTATTTTTATAATAGCATGCCTAGGCGACGGGATCGCGATCTTTCCACCCATGGCCAGCGTCAGGCTTTTCGGGAGGACACTCCCACTATTCCCGAGGGTATGGATGACGATGTGTTAGAGTCCGAGTCTCCTGCTTCTACGAGTAGAGGTAGGTGGGTTCCACATCCGTGGACTCCAGACCAGTTTGTTTTCTGTCGTGAGAACCACGTGTCTCATCGCCCACTCTCTGGCATAGTCGACGGCACGCTTCGTCACCATGGTTCTTGAGCCGAAGATTTGATTCCTTGACTTCACCAGATCATTACGAGGGATCCTGCTACGAACGCCTGATGGGAATCGGCTGGTTTAGTGGATTTTTACTCGGCGGTCGTAGGGCTTCGCAGCCCCCGGGGTTGCGGTGCGACGGTTGTTCGCGTATTGTTGGAGTATTTTTGGGATACTACCAACACCTTTGATTTTGCTTGGGGGGAGATGACAGTGACCCCTCTGAAATTTAGCATGATTAGCAGGATGCACTTCACTGACCGGGCCGTATCTCAGATGTCTGATCTTTCTTGGGGAGCGGCTGAGGCACCCGATTTGTTAGGTCCGATCGTTCAACATATCAGGACCCGGCCAGTGTCTCGAGGTGGTCCTAGGAGCGGGCGATCGGAGCTAGCTTCAGTGCTAGCTCGTGGTTTTGACATGGAGGAGACATCGGCTGAGCAGCGAGTGCGGATCTTCATTTTAATTCTGATCTCCATGACTCTTTCTCCTCATAGGAGTTCACGCGCACTCCTTTGCTACCTTCCTTCTTTAGTCAGGATCAGTGAGATAGGATCCTATAGCTGGGCCAGCCTCGGATACGCCGATCTTCTCTTGTCGTTACGTCATGGTTGTCGGCAGCTGAACGACGAGTCTCCCATCACTGTCTACGGGCTGTGGAGAGTCGTACAGGTGATGATCCTTTCCTCTTCTTGTTTTATTTTAATTTGTTCGACTCATGTGCTCAAAGATTACTTTTCATTGCAGCTATGGTTCTACGAGTACTTCCCAGGCTTGGCTCCTCGACGGCGTCGTGGAGCGGTTCTTGATTTCCCTGTCAGGACCAGCTGGCGTGACCGAGGAGAGTCACGGGTGGAGTTTGTCTCTGCGCTGCGCGGGCTGCTACGCCGAGGTACCTCTTCTGTTAGCGTAAGAATTAGTTTTGTTGCCTGTTATTTTCTCTCTGACGTTATTTCCGGTGTTTCACGCCAACTTTTTATGGTTTTAAGGTTTCCATTGATGTCTAGTATTGTCCTTGGGTCGGGATAACTGATCTTCCTGAGGCCTTGCGTCTTTCAGCGCACCGCACCATTTTGGTTGGTACCGGACGCTTTTTCTGGTATTTGGGGGAGCGTGTCGTTCGTCAACATAGCGACGATCGCTTTGTGGTTCCCTCATCTCCACCAGAGTCGATGTTGGACTCACGCTTGATTAGGGAGTTGATAAACAGGGGAGAGCGCTATACTTTTCCTTGGCAGGAGCTTGTGCACATGGAGGGTGATTATGCGCAAGACTTGCTTCCCTCTCTGGCTCCTCCACCCCGTCTTCCTGAGGTATGATTTCTTTTGAGGATTTTTGTTACTAGTCTCTATTTTAAATAGTCGAATAACTTGATTATTCGATCATATTTTCAGACGACTGTTCGCCCTGTGGGGAGGATCAAGATTTCGCCTCAGTCTGTCCGCTACCCGGGGCCGATTGGTATTACCGAGGACCATATTGCTGACGCACCAGAGGGTTACAGACAGGCGCAGGAGTCTCTGCCCGAGGTCTTTTAGCCAGTAAGTTTTTTTATGCATTACTCATCTTCTTATCACCGCTTGTTACTGATTTTTCTTTGTTTTATCCTCAGCCTAACCGCTCGGAGTTGATGGAATTCATGAAGCTGGTTGACGCCTTGAAGTACTGCATCATCAAGCTTCGGCGTGGTGCGAGTTGTCATAGCAGTTCTAGCGATGTTCTTGAGGTATCCTCATTTTTTCCACTTCTACCATTTGTTTTATTTTGCATTTGTTGACGCCTTTTGATTTTTTATCTTTAAGGAGCAACGGAGGTTCTGCTCGTGCTCGAGGCATAGAGGCTCGGACGAGGAGGAGCTTGGTCGTGGTAGACGATCTCCTATGGTTCATCGGCATTCTCAGTCTTAGCGAGAGCCTCAGATTACTCAGCCATTTCAGGATGTTCAGTGGCAGCAGCCTCAGTCTTCTCAGCGCTTTCATGGTCAGAGTAAGGGGAAGCGGCAGTCGTTTTCACATCCTTCACAACCTGAGTTTAGGCCTGTTTTGAATCCCATGGATCCTGGTTTATTTTCAGCTCCATCGTTTGGGATTCCTCCACCAATGTCGGGCTTGTTCTCAATTCCGATGTAAGGGACGATGCCTCCACCGACGATTCCCGTGTCTTTGAGTCAGTCTACACCGTTTTCCGGTTGGACTTATTTTTTTAATTTTTTTTATAAACGACTTATTTTTTTAAATTTTTTTTGTTTGTTTTTTTTTTTTTTTTTTTGCAGATTTGGTTGATGGAGCGTTTAGAATTATTTGAAGCCCCCGACGATGTTGAAAAATATGGCCCTAACGACCTATTCCGCAAGAAAAAGAATTACTCTGTGAACATGTCGTATGAAGAATGGAAAAATTTCTTTGCAAAGAGGGAATTTTCCATTCGTTGGGTGGTTCCTTGGTGGAGGCTTACTAGGATGGTTGGCATGAATGATACTCCATATTGTTGTGTTCCTAGTATCTCAAAACTGACTTTTTATTGTCCTTCTCAACTGATGCGGCAGTATGGACTTGAACAAGTAGTTCCACGCTATAACGATAGTCCACGTGAAGTATCGTTGCATGAAAGTAACGTTCACAAGTACGAGACTTACTCGATTGGAAGACCTTTGTGGACCGTTGCATACAAGGCATGGTTGAACCCTAGAAGTAGGAGGGAACGATTAGGATCACGTAAGTCTGATGTGAAGAGTCGTCTTGGAAATAAGAAAGCACCTCCTAAAGATCGTCTAGGTCCAAGAACACAAGGGATTGAGTTTAAGACTCCTATAATGCCGAAAAGAAAGAATTATGTGAAAGGGAAGGGTAAAGAGAAGATGGTCTATAGAGAGAAACAACTCAAGAATTTTAAGAAAGGTGAAAGGGGTGAAAGTTTGACTAGGGGTGTGAAGGTTCGGGCTACAAAAGATACATTAATGGTGAAGGCCGACCTAATTGACAAAGAGAAGGATGTTCCTAAAGTGAAGAGGGATTAGATCAGTATTGCTTTGCTTTTATGATTTATAATTTTTTATTTAAAATAAGGCGTATGATGCCAATAATTGTAGTCACATTTATTTCAATAATAGCATATTTATTTCAGTCTTAAAAAATAAAAAATTACAATGACTTTTTTTATTTATTTATCCGAGTCAATGAGTCGGACGCAATGGAAGAATGAAAATAAAAACCTCGAACAAACAATGAATTCGCAACGAATGTGTCACTAAAAAAAATCGAAAAACCTGAAATTCCACCGTGTCACGGTGAAAAATCCCGTGACACATTACAAATTCCCGCGTCACGACAATTTTTTTTTTCTCTTTGGCGTAGGTCCACCGTGCCACGGTGGACTGTACCGTGACACGATGGAATGTCCCGAGTCGCGACAAAAATATATATATATATATATTTTCGGGACGCAATGCTGATTTGACGAATATACTTGATTGATGGAGGGTGGATTTTTATTTTTTAAAGTGGTCGGGCCCCCTTTAGGGGTTGCCTACGTATCCTTAAAAAGGAATCAGGCCAAACGTAGCTCTATTGGGTCATGAACCCATGCGACTAGGCATAGAATTTCTTAAGTTGATCCAAGTTGGTTAAATTGTAGAAACCGTTACTGTCATTGTCTACCAATTGTGCCGCTCCGCAAGACAAGATGGTTTTAACAATGTACGCGCCTGACCAATTCGGTCTGAATTTTCCTCTTGGATCTAACACATTTTTACAAAGTGCCTAAAGCACTAGGTCACCCTCTTTGATGTTCCTAGTCTTGACTTTTTTATTAAAATGTCGCGCCATACGCTGTTGGTAGGTTTGGACATGATGCAAAGCTGTCAAGCGTTTTTCATCAAGTAAGACTAGTTCATCATATGTTGCTCTAATCCAGTCGACTTCATCTAGTTGGCTTTCTAATGCAATTCGAAGAGAAGGGATTTCGACTCCTATTGGTTGTACAGCTTTAACTCAATAAATCAGAGAGAAAGGAGTAGCCCCCGTTGATGTACGAACAGTGGTTCGATAACCCCAAAGGGCGAAATGTAGATTACTTGGCCAATCCTTGTAATTTTCTGTCATCTTTTCGATGATAGTTTTCACATTTTTGTTGGCCGATTCGACCGCACCATTTGTTTGTGGTCTGTAAGGTGATGATCTGTGATGCTTGATATGATATTTCTGTAATAATTCCGCGCATTCGGCTTGGAATTGCGTTCCATTATCGCTGATCATCTCATGTGGTACCCCATAGCGGCATATGATATTTTTCTCAATGAATTGAGCTACGTGTTTCGCCGTCAGCTTAGCATATGAGGCAGCTTCGACCCATTTGGTGAAATAGTCGATCGTTACGAGGATGAATTCATGCCCGTCTTGTCCTGGTGGTGTTATTTTTCCAATGATGTCGATGCCCCAAGTGGAGAAAGGCCATGGAGAAGTATATGTGTAGAGAAGCGAAGGTGGAATGTGCTTTAAATTTGCGTAGACTTGACACTTCATACATTTCTTAACGTATTCGTGACAGTCTCTCTCCATAGTAGTCAAATAATAACCTTGTCGTTGAATCTTTTGGACTAAAATCTTTGCATTCATGTGCGTTTCACATATACCGGCATGGAGGTTTTCCATGGTTTTATGTGCTTCTTTCTCGGCTATGCGTAGGAGATTTCTCCCCATTGCAGTTCTCTTATGGAGTTCTCCCCTGATGAGCACATACTGTGAGGCTAGGAGCCTCAAAGCACGACGTGCCCTTTTATCAGTATTGGGAGGGTATTCTCCTCTTGTCACATAGTTAAGGATATCTGTATACCATGGCTCTTCATCTTCTTCTTGTGGTTCTTGTTCATCATCAGGTGCGTGAACATAAGCCAGTTCATATCTTCTTTCTATGTTCAGTGGAATTCTGATTGTATCAGTTGAAATTCGCACCGTTGATGCTAATTTAGCTAGTGCATTGGCGAATTGGTTTTTTTTTTCTCTCGGCAAATACATATATTCCACTTCATCTAGTTTCTCCGTGAGAGTTTCTAAATGATCTTGATACGTAGCGAGACTTTCACTTCTCACTTTCCATCTCTTGGAGATTTGGTGAATGATTAGTGAAGAATTACCGTAGATTCTGAGTTTCTTAATTCCCAAGGAGACAGCTGTTTCAAACCCCAAAATACATGCTTCATATTCTGTGGCATTGATGGTGACATCAAAGTCGAGCTTCATGGAAATTGGGATGTGCTCTTAATTGGGTGATACAAGCAAGACTCCTACAGAACATCCTTTTTGGTTTGAAGCTCCATCAAAATAGAGCGTCCAGCTATCATCTTCAGTCATGAGTAAATCTTCGTCAGGGAAATCATACTCATCTTCTTCTTTCTCAACTTCTTCTAGTGGAAAGTCTGCTAAGAAATCAGAAACCGCAGAACCTTTGATGGCTTTTTGTGGTACAAATCTCAAGTCAAACTGAGCAAGATTGACTATCCACCTTGATAATCTGCCATTGAGTCGCTTTTTACGAAAAAGTATTTGAGAGGATCCATCTTGGACACGACATGCACCGTATGAGTGAGCATGTAATGTCTTAGTTTCTATGCGGCCCACACAAGTGCGAGACATAATTTTTCAAGTGGTGTGTATCGTGTCTCATATCCTAGAAGCTTCTTACTCAAGTAGTAGATTGCATTCTCCTTGCTTTCAATCTCTTGTGCTAGCATTGCCCCTATCGTTTCTCTTGTGACCGTAAGGTAGAGTCGAAAAGGAAAGTCAGGTATTGCTGGCGCTAGCACGGGTGGGTTTGCCAGGTACTCTTTGATTTTGTCGAAAGCTTTTTGGCAATCGTCATCCCATGTGACTGGGACATTTTTCTTGTGCTTTTTGAATATAGGTTCACATATCGCTGTGAGCTTTGATATGAACCTACATATATACTGCATCCTTCCAATGAAACCTCGAATCTCTTTGTCATTCTTGGGCGGTGGCATGGCTATGATCGCTTTTACTTTTGTGGGATCTATTTCAATCCCTTGAGAACTGATCACATATCCAAGTAATTTGCCTGACGTGCTCCGAATGCACATTTTGTTGGATTTAATTCATGTTGTATTTGCGGAGTCTTTCAAAGAACTTGCGAAGTGCAATAATATGGCCTGGGCGATCTTTAGACTTAACGATCATATCATCGACATAGACCTCCACCTCTTTGTGCATCATGTCGTGTAACAATGCTGTAGCTGCTCCTTGGTAGGTAGCACCCGCGTTTTTCAACCCGAATGGCATTACCGTATAGAAATATGTACCCCATTGCGTAATGAATGTGGTTTTATCCATATCTTCTTCGGCCATTGATGAGTGACATTTATGTCATTCTTAGGAAGTATTTTTAGAGTCATTTTCGCGTTTATTTTATCTTATTTTCCCTTTCTTTCTCTTGTTTTATCTTAATAACATTTCTTGTTTATTTGGTAATTTTGTCGTGTTTTAGTTCTTTTCGTAGTTTTTATTAGAATTAGTTTATTTTCGTATTTTATTTGCTTTTGATTTGTTATATTTCGTTCTTTATTTTTCCTTGAAAGTATTCTAATTTACTTTTATTTATTTTAATTAGTTTTGAGTCTATTTTATTTCACTTTCTTTGCATGTATAGTTTTTGTTTAGTTTTTATTAGTTTTAAGTTTATTTTGTTATTTATTTGATTTTATTTACTTGTATAGTTTTATTTAATTTTTATTAGTTTAGTGTTATTTCTCTTTTTCTATTTTACTTTATTTTATTCCTAATTTATTTATTTTATTTTTATTTGTCTTGATTTCTCCTCGGTTTTGTGTTTAGGGTCCTGGGTTTCATGTCAAGTGAGTTCGAAGTTCGGGGACGAGTGAAAGTGTGTGCAATTCTTTACTTTGATGGCTGCTGCCCACCTCTTATCCATCACCCCACCTTCTTAACCTCCACCACACCAATTCCCCTGCTCCCTCTCGCACACAGCAGCCCACCAAAACCTTGCTGCAACCACCAACCAAATCAGCCCACCAATTTCCACCTACCAGCCGAGCCGCACCACTGCAGCATCTCCCACCTATCGCAGCCTTCACGCAACTCCCTCTTCCCTGCAATTCCACACCAATCAAACACCTTCAGCACCCCAAATGGCAGCCACACAACTCCCCTGCTGCCACCCAATCAACGCACCATCTCTCAACACAACTCTAATTCACTCACCTGCTGCCACCCTCACAACACCACCAGCCGCAACAGCGCACACCAAGGACCACCACTCACCTCCATTTCCCCTGCTCCATTTCGCACCAACACCCCATAACAGCCACCATCACAATCCCCTGCTCCGCCACCACAATCAATAACATCAGCCACTCAATTTCAGCCACCAATTAACCTCCTCCCTCCACTCACACCACCTGACCACCTAGAACCTCCCCTGTTCCACCGTCAACAACCAGCAACAATTAAGCAATTCGACCCCTCAATTAAGCAAAAATCAGAGTAAATCTTGATTTCAATCAAGTTCGAGCAAACCGTTGAGGGTTCGGCCGAATGTCGAGTTAGAGACTTTGGGGGTTTTGTTACTCAAAGAGGAGTGGTCGAACACACCCATGGTTCGACCAAACCAACCCCGTAGTTCGGACGAACCAACCATCGGTTCGATCGAACCATTTCACGAGACTTGCACATGATGTTTAATGAAGATCGAACGACCTTGATTGACGCTCAATGATAAGAGATGATGATTGACGGTGGTGATTTAACGATAATGGTTGATGATGGTGGTATGATGATCGAAAATCAGAGCAGCCATGAAGATCGAAGAGAAGGAGTCTGATGTTTTTGTTTTTGGGGTTTTATTTTGTTTTTCTTTTATTTTTATTTCTTTTTCTTTTCCCTTTTCTTATTTTCTTTCTTTTATTTTTATTTTTATTTTAGTTTCTGATTTTTTACTTTTCCTTTTTAATTTATTTTATTTTATTTTCTTTTTCTATTTTTCCTAGTTTTATTAAGTTGGTATAAATACCCAATTTTGGGGGAAAACAAACATATTCAATAACTATCATTTTTCTACTCTCTAATTAGTTTTAGGAGAGCTTCTCTCTCTAGGTTTAGGTTAGGATTAGTCTTCATTGGTAGAGAGAGAAAGTGGGGTTTTCTTCAGTAATGAACTTGGATTTTGAAGAAGGAGCTTGTTCAATCCTTTGTAGACCTTCATCTTCAATTAATGAGCAATCTCTTACTCTCTCTCCTCTATTTTTATTTGTTTTATTTTGATTATTATTTTAGTTGTTGGTATTGCTTATTAATCATGTTTATTCTTGATTGTTTGTTAATTAATCTTGTTATTAGCATGATTAGTGAGTAATTTCCCCATTAAGGGAATGGTTGTGGTGTAGTTGGACCTTGAGCATGTTCTAGGGTTTAGAATTGATTTATTTGTGATTAAAGTCTTTATATGCTTGATATTCTTTAATCTTCTTGCAAGTGCACATTGTTGGTTGATTAAAGGTGAATCTTTGCTAACAAGAAACGGAAGTTGACTTAGTAAAGGTTCATTACTATCGATTGTTATTTAATAGTACCTCCTAGTATATGGTTCTAATGTGGAAACATAGAGGCTATGTTAGGAGAAGCCAATTGACCCCGGAAGGCGGCTAGATTGGATCCTTTATTTCGATATTCGAGCATGTTTAGTTCATAATTAATTCAATTTATATGCCTTTGTTTATGTTCAAGTGAATGCTATACCTAAACCATTTTCCTTAATGTTTTATTTCTTGTTTTAGCATCTTTAGACTTTAGTTTATTTATCCCCTATTCCGGACTAGCTTAATTGCCGATAACATTTGGTGGTGTTTATCCGTTCTCATTGGTTCGACCCCTATGCTTGCCTTATACTCGTATTAGGTTTGTTTAGGTTGTATAAATTGTATTTGATCTAGGGATAGACAATTGACAACGCGTTTATTCCCTTGTCAGCCATCAATACTTGATTATATCCGGCGTAACCGTCCATGAATGATAGGAGTGCATGGTTTGCTGTGTTATCGACCAGAATGTCAATGTGAGGTAGAGGGAACCCATCTTTTGGGCTTGATTTATTGAGGTCCCTATAATCAACACACATTCTTACCCTTCCATCCTTCTTTGGAACTGGAACCACATTTGCTATCCATTCTGGATACTTGATACTTTGATGAAACCTGCGGCCAACTGTTTTCTGATTTCCTCTTTGATTTTTAGAGCCACATCCGGTTTCATACGGCGCAACTTTTGTTTGACAAGCTTTATATCTGGAATGAGTTTTATCGTATGCTGAGCTATATCCCTGTCGATTCTTTGCATATCTTGGTATGACCAAGCAAATACATCAACAAATTCACTAAGCAAGTTAATTAGCTCTTTGCATTCATCTTGAGTTAGTGTTAATCCATTTTTTACTTCTTTAACAGTCGTATCATTGGAAATGTTAACTGTTTCTGTATCTTCGATAACTGCAGTTTTATTTTCGTGTTCTTCCATTGCTTTTATTATTTCTTTGTCATTTTTATCATTAGCAAAGCAATGTTGATCAAGGCTAGGGGAATGACACACATCGTAAGCAAAGGTACTCATTTTATTGAATTCATTGGCTAATACATCAAGAGGGGCAAGGTCAGCTGTGACCTCACCGGGATTATTTGGACTAGAAAGAGAGGACTAAACAAGAGGCTCAGTATTGAACTCTATAGCAGAAAGAAGGTCAGCCTCGGACTCTAAGGACTCGTCTACAGACTTAGACTCAGACTTGGACTCGAACCCAGACGACTCAGAATCATCAAACATAGGACCTTCGCCAGCGGTTATTTCCAACTTCTCTCCACTTGGCATAGTGATCCTCAATGTCTTGCGCCATCCCCTTGAAATATTGTCAGCTTGTACGATTAACTCGGAGGGGTTAAAATCCTTGTTTACTATGAGAGCTTGAACGACCTCGGTGTTATCATTGTAGATGGGCTTAGACTCATTCTTTTCCCTTCTAAAAAGCAGGTTGATGCCTAGATCATCAGAACTCGAGCTAGCTGGCTTCTTGGTTGTGAAGAGCTCTTCGTCTTCATCAACAAAGTCACAATCGAGGAACATCTCGAATCCTAGTTCACGGATGCCATCGTGAACGAATGGCTCAGGGAATTCATAGCACGGAAAGTCTTCCCCTTCCTTGATGTACTGGCCATTGAGTGTTAATGGATATGGATCCATGGCCATTTCCTTCTTCATGATTCGAACGTTATTGCGAGCCTTCATCTTTAATAGAGCTTGTTTCAAATCTTCTTTTGTTGGCTTGAACCCCAAGCCAAAAGTATCCTTCTTGAGTGCACCAGGATGGCCCTAAGATTTAGCCAATTTCTTTTTGAGTTCTAGGGACATTCCAGGGAAATTCCCTTGCTTCTTCAAAATGGCATTAATGTTGGTGTTTGAATAGGGATCGAAGTCGAGATGGCACTTTTCTTCCTCTTCAATCATTAGAACATCGTCGAGTGAAAATCCCCAAAGATCTTCGTCTACTTCGTCATGTTCGACATGGACGATAGGAGTGTCGATAACTTGAATGCGCATAGGAGAGGCATCAATGGTAATTGGAACCCCTCCAACTATGGCTTTCACTTTTTGGTGCAGCGATGATGGAATCGCCTTTAGCTCATAAAGCCAAGGGCGTCCTAACAACAAATTGAAGGAGGCCTTAATGTCTACCACCATAAATTTGGTGCGACGTTCAATGGCCCCAGTAGCTATGTTCAGTATGATAGTACCCACGGCTTGACGGCGAGTATTATCGTAAGCGCGAATCCCTTGAGTGGAGGGAGTCGGTTCTTCATTCTTCATGCCCAACTTCTTTGCAGTACGGAGTGGGCACATATTGATTGCAGAGCCATTATCAACTAGGCTCATAGGAACATTCATCTGCCTACACACCACAGTGAGGTGTAAGGCCTTATTATGTTGGTCCCCTTCCGGGGGTAGATCCTTGTCAGAAAACGAAATCAGATTGCTAGTACTTGGCAATTCAGTAGTGATAGAAAGTTGACTAGTCCTTGAGGAGTCATGTCATCATCAACTCCTATTTTCACCAGAGCATTCATCACAGCCTTTCGATGCTCATGGGAGGTGGCCAAAAATTTCCATACATTCATCTCCACCTTGGTCTTTTGCAATTACTTGACCACATCGTTGTTCACAGAGTCGATGGGATCAACTATCAGATGCGATTGTGGTGGAGGTGGGGGTGGACTAGGTTGTTGTAACCGTCCACTTCTGGTGAGAACCTTGACCTCAAAGTCTCCCCAAACATCTTCACTTGTGCCAAGAGATGAACAGGCTATATCCTTGAGATAGACGTCTTCATCGTTACTATCCCAAATTCCATTCACTTCTTCAGAACTCGCGACAAATACAACTTCCGGCAGAGGTTCATTCACAGGTTGAATGAGTATTGACAGATCAAAGGAGACTTCATCTCCCATGATAGCCAAAGCATCAGAAAGAGGACCTGTTTGATTGTTAGGTTTTTTGCCCCCTGGAGGGACAGGAAGTTGATTAGCATCAATTAGGTCTTGGATTACACCCTTTAACCTCCAACACTTCTCAGTATTATGACCCTTGCCCTGATGAAACTTGCAATAAGCATTAGGGTCATAGCTAGCGGTCCTATTCTCTGGTCGAGATTATAGAAATGGTCCAATTGGCATAATCAGTCCTTGACTATGCGAACGATCATAAGAAGCATCATAAGTCATTCCCAAAGGGGTGTAAACCCTCCTTTGCCTTCGAAATCTTTGAGGAGGAGCATTGAGGGCCAAGCATTATTGGGCTTAGAAGATGAAGAAGAAGGAGTGTCGTTCTTCTTTTTTTTCCAAGTGCTGTTATTATTGTTGCTACCAGCAGTCTTCATTAGTTCGTCCTCAATATTGATTCCAATATCGTATACAGCTTCAAAGGTACTCAAAGGCAGAAATTTCAAGCGTTGCTTGTACTTATGAGTCAGATTGGCAATAAACAGGCGAACCATTTCTTTCTCCTTGGGGGGATCTACCAGGAGCGCGGCTGTTTCCCTCCACCTGCTTAAGTAAGTGGTGAAGCCTTCATTCTCTTTCTGTTTGAGAATGGAGAGTTCACGTTCAGAAGTCTTGGCCTGAATGTTACACTTGTAACGATTCATAAAGCTTTCAGCAACATCCTCCAAGGTCGCGACATGTTTGGATTCCAAAGAATAGAACCACTGTTGACATGCATGCTCCAAGGAAAGAGGGAACACTGTAGGGAAGAGTGTCACATCTACTCCCTTAAGAGCCATAGTTGTAGAAAAAGCCTTCAAATGGAAAAGCGGATTACAGTAGGCTTGAATTTGGGAATATCAGCAGTGGAAAACTTCACAAAAAGCTTGTCTCTTATGGACGAAGAGGTGACAGGCTGTTCCACATAAGTGAATTCTTTAGAAATTTTGCTCATCTTTTCCTTAATCTTGTCCATTGCAGCGGTAGTGACATTGTTTTGATTGTCTTGTTCTACTGTGCTAACTCTAGTGGTGAGTGTCTGCATCATGTTAGACAACTTTTCAATTGTCTTGTTGAGGTTCTCGATGTCTTCTTTAGTGGCCATTGGTTGAAAGTAGATTGGAGATTGATCTTATGGAGATGATTAAGGTGGTTTCCTTGTACGCCTCTTTGGTATAAGAGGTTGTTGAGGTATTGACTCGAACCGTAACAATCTACCCCTGCTTCTTGACCAAGTACTGTGACACCGAAACAAACACACCTTTAATGACCAAACTTAACCTTAACCCATCCGGATTAAAAAAAAGAAAAAAAGAATTTTTTTTTTTTTAAATAAAAATCTATAATTTTGAAATTCTACTTATTTATTATTTTTTTAAAAAAAATGGGAGGATATCATCCGACTTACTCCGAAAAAAACGACAGAAAAAACAAGACTACCGTAAAATACGGTCAAAAAGTAGTGCACGACTAAAGAAAAAAAAGTGTGTGAACACGATATGTGAGTGATTAAGTGAGGTTATGGACGCATGTTTTGACCGTACAGCTAGACATGACACCAAACTGGAAACAACAACCACATACGTTTGCACAAAAACCGAAAAAATACTAATAGGAAACTTTTCCTAGGAACCGTGTCACGGTGCTGACTGTCGTGACACGGTGCAGTCTACCGTCAGATGGTAGAAAGCCCCGTGTCACGGCACCATGGCGGGACAGAACATGCCGTGACACGGTTCACAGTTCCAGGTCATTTTTGTGATTTTTCAAGATTTTAATCGATTTTAGGTCTGTACTAATTACTATGTGAGAATAAAACCCTCGGTCATGGCTTAAACAAAAGATAAAACACATGAAGGTTAGCACCAAACAACCACATAGCATTTAGGCGCGATGATGTTCAACTATTTGGTCAAGCTTTGGGTGTCAAAAGGGTACCATGGTTAAGAGTTTGGACGCGTTAGCAAGGCAGCCTCCCTTGAGGGTGTATGCCAATGGGCGGCTCCGCGAGTTCTTGATGAAATCGAACTCGACTCCATGGTTTGGGTGGATTTAATAACTCGGATGAACCCTTATTGCCATGAGCGTTTTTGGGTTGATAGAGCTTAAATCCCCCGGGGCTAAGACTGTAATACCCCGTATTTTTAATATATTTTATAAATTATTTATTTAATTATAAAATATATATTTTGGGTCAAACTATATTAATTATTGAATTATAAATAAAGCAAATATTTATATTTGGGTCAATAAGCATTCAATCCAAACGTAGCCCATCTTTATTGAACCCAATCATCTTATTTTTACTTTTGGGCCACCTACTTCATCATTTAAGCCCATTATTTTTATGAAGCCCAAACCTACCCTAACCTACTCTACACTATAAATACTCTACTTATCCCCAAAATTTTACCACCCAAAAAGGTCAAATGGTCAAGGTAAGCTATTTTCTTTTTATTTTTATTCTTTCTTTCTTCTTTTCCTTTTTCCTTTTCTTATTCTTTCTTCTTGCATTTACGTGGGTTTTGGGTGACATAAACCCACCCAAATTTCAACCTTGTTGCTGCCACATCATCACACCGACCACCACCGCCGGTCCGCCGCCGCCGCCGCCGGCCAGTAGCCGCCCAGCTGGCCGGCTACCACCCACGGCGGTTCTTTCCTTCTATCTCCTCTTTTATTTTGTTTTAATAATTATTCCTATAATATGTACTTTGGGGTTTTGATTTTAAATTGTTTAAACATGATTAGTATGTTCTACAATTGTGTTTTGATGATTAAAAGTTGTAAATTTCATATTATAAAGTGTTTAATTTTCAGATTTTATGAAGTATTAAAAGTTAGGGTTTTAATTATTAAAGTGTTGATTTTTAGGGTTCTAACTTACAATTGATTTGGGGGTTTTATATACCCATTGATTATAAGTGGTAATAAAGCTTAAAGATTGTATCTTTATGGAGTTTTAATGAAATTTTAATGGGTTTTTGTTAATAGAATAATGCTGGAATTTTTATTTACATACTAATATTGTGTATTAATTAAAAGGAGTTGATTACCCATAAGTACAGAATATTTTAAGTGGTTTTAATATAATTTTCAGATATTATTTAAGGGGTTTAAGCCTTAAAAAGTATGCTGGAATTTTTATATGAACACGAAAATTCATGTTTTAATAATTAGATTTCCGTTCGTTAATATTAATCTCGTTTTAATCCCAATCAGGTTCTAAACTCCTCCGATTTTGATAACAAATAGTGTTTTTCGAGTAAAACAACGTTTTAAGAAAGACTTATTACCGGTGGTAATGAGCACCAACCTCTCGTGGCCAAATTAAGCCTCTAAATATGATTTTCGGGCAGTTTTTGATTTTTAACGAAGTTTTTTTTTATGCATTAAATTTTATCTTGGAGTTTAAAAAGGGTAAGAGATAATTTAATGTTTCTGTGGATAATTTAAGTATAAAGATGTATTTTGATGAAGTTTTAAAGGATTTTTGCAGTGGCGATTCCAGGAATTGCTCGTTATGGGTTCGGACTCTCCAAACTAATATAGCGATATCAAATGTCATAATTAAAATAAAATTTGCATTTGTAAATTCGGGTGTGCACAATACATGTCAATTACAACAACAACAACAAAAAAGTTAAACTAAATTACAATTAAACTCAACTTTTTACGAATTTTGCAATTTTAACACACGTTCTTTCCAAAAATACTTTAAGTTTTTCATATCCAAACTGTAAAACACAATGATATATAGAATATATACTTCCTCTATTCTTTTTTATTTTACTTGGCCTGTTTCTTTTATCACGCTTGCCAATGCAAAACTTTAATGGTTAATAACTTTAATTCTCCATAATAAAAAAATATAAAAGTCATATATTATGATAGTACTTATTGAGACAAATTCAAAATGATCCAACATAAATATGTTTTTCCTTACATATTATTCACAAAACACGGTCAAAGGAGGGGTGGTGAATAGTGTAAAAGTCAAAGCGGATCAAGTAAAAAAGAACGGAGGAAGTACGTACTAACATTCTACTTTCTACTTCACGGATGAATTCACAGTTTCACAATTCACATCATTTATCCAATTACCAATTTACTCCAACTAATTAACAATTGTACAAATCCATCAAGCATTTACAACTTCAGTTATTGAATAATTAACAATACAAATAACAAATTTTGAGTTTAATTAACAATTTTTGAGTTTAATTAACAATTTTAAACTTTTAAAAAAATATATATAAGCTGAAAAAAAATAAAAAAGTGCAAGGTTAACGGGTTTCGAACCCAGACCTTTCCTCTAAAATGTAAAGTACTAATCAATAGTCCGCACATTGTCTCGTGTAAATAAATGCATGGTTTTATTTTTAACCCTTGTTTTGATTATTTTTTCTGCAAAAATATAGAGAAGTGCGGTTGGGTTTCAAACCCATACCTTTCCTCTAGAAGGTGATGCGCTAACCTGTAGTCCGCGCATTGTCTAACGTAATTAATTGCGTTGTTTAATATTTATCCCTTATTTTGATTACTTTTGTAAAAAAAAATGCCTATTAGTTTTTTTTCGGATCCAGTATGGGTTCAGCTGAAACCACTGAACCAATACTGGAATCGCCATTGGATTTTTGATTAGTTTAAAATGTTGGAATTTTATTTAAAGTAGTATAATTGTGATTTTTAATAAAAGGGTGTGATTATCAATTAAAAAGGAGTTTAATTAAGGGTTTTTAAATAATTTTCAGATTATTATAAGTTATTTAAAGTGAGTTTAAGTTGCTGGAAATTGTGTATACAAGGGTAATTAATATAGTATTATTGTCCCTTTATGTAGGAGACTTGGTTCGAGAATTGTTGTAGAGTACTCGGTTATTTTAAGAGCTTATTTTAGGTACGTTCGCGTACTTAGCATATTTTGATGATGTAGAATCATGCTAGGTTTAATTTCAATCAATTACAAGTAGTATCATGCTAAGGTTTATGTATTGAGTTGTGAATTATTGGTGTTGGTGATTGAATTGTGAAGCATGAATTATTTGTGATGGTATATGGATTGAAAAATTATATTTTGGCATGATTATATGGACTACATATTTATTTATGGCATGATAGAGAGCATGTTTAATTAAACTAATTGTTTAATTATGTTTGGAATATTGAAAAGAAATTTTATTATGGTTCATATAATTTTTATTTATGCTTTAAGCATGAGAAAGGAGCTATATAAGTGTCTATGTACACAAGGAATAAATTGTATGTTGGTGCCTCTGTGCACTTAAGGTGTTTTTAACACCGAGGGATAGGATTTTGGCGCTTTATGCGTTTAAGGTGTCTTTGACACTGAGGTAGAATTTAAAAGAGTTTAACATTAAATATTATGTGGTCACAAAATATTGAAGAATTAAATTGGTATGTTTGAGTGATTGAATTATTATTGATGATTGAATTGTTATGCTTTGAGGGTCATCACCAAGTCTAATAATATATAAATAACGTAAAGTGAAAGAGATTACGCACCAAAACTCTTGGAACGTATATACCTTGAGTATGAACATATTGGGGGAGTTATGTGACTTTATATTTGATCATAACTTCTAACGGAGTACATGACGCTGTATATTCCTTTTTATTATTATTATGCGCTGGAATTCCGCCACCTATGTGTGGCACAGGTTTGTTGCTGGCACGGTTAGCTCCCGTGTCAGTTAACCTCAAATTTATTTGGGGGAGGTTAATAGGTGGAAACCCGTTCGATGCGTAAACAATGCAAAATGAATTAATTAGTGTCTAGTCATTATGTTCTTGTTGATCGGTGTGTGTGCATGTGAACAGGTGCATTGAGGTAAGTGTGTGTTGATAAGTGAAAGCATGATGATGTGTTTAATTACGCTTATGTATTCAGCTTTGCTGATTGTGTGTGTGTTTGTGTATTTGGCCATGCCTTTATCTTGGGCCTATGATGACCCATTTTTAATGGAGAGTAGTGGAGACAAGTAGAGATAAGCTTTTCAGGTATTGAGGCATGTTCATGATGGGGCACAAGTGAAGAGCGAATCATGCTAGTTTATATTAGTTACAATGTGCTTCTCCTTTAATTATTTATGCTAATATTTATATGTGGAGCTAATATCAAGTTTGGATTTGGTTTGGTTTTTAAAAAAAAAAGGGCCTTTAATGGTTCCAAGTTGTAGGTTGATTTTCATTTTACTTCGCTCATTTTTGTTTTAACTTTACTTTCGCTTGGTTAGCTTTTCAAGTTGGTTTGTTTTGGAAAGGTTTTTAAAATTAGTCTTCCGCTGTGTATCTTTGATATTTGCCTTAACCGTTTTCACGGTGGCGGTAATGTCCTATATATTCCTATTTAAAGATTTATACAGGGCAAAACAGGTATTTTAAAATAAAGGAATTTCTAGGGCGTTACAAAGACGCATGTAGAACACATACGTTTTTTCAGAAAAATCAAAGGAAGTTGACTATGAGAAGAGAAAATAAGCCACCGGACTGATTTTAGGACTGCCGTGACACGGCAAAAGTTCCCGTGCCACGGTACTGTGCACCGTCAGACGGTGCACTGTACCGTGACACGGCAGATTTTGCCGTTGCACGGCAGTCAGAAGATCTTACTAGTGCCCTGTTTTTCTTCGTGCGCAACCAAGTTATTCAACTTTTCCTATGGGACAGACCTGAATGCGACGTTAAAACGTCTATGCAGATGCAAAAATGCCAAATTAATCATAGGATTTTTTTTCAAGAATCTTTCTAGTCTCATCCACTCATCTTAATTAAATATCGATCACTCAAATCGATAAATAATCAAGAATCCTCCCAGTGGAGTCGCCAAATTGTAGGCGTCGCTCAAAGTGCGCCTACGTTAAAAGCATGTTGTGAATATGCTTGGCACTCATAGTAAGTGGGAATTGACATTACGATTAGGGACAACGATTAGGGACAAAAAAAGTAGGGAGCCGCCAACAAGTTTTTAAGGAACTTCTAAACCGTTCACGGATCATTATAAGGCAACCACGAAAAGGGACAACGATAGGCAACAATGATTGACCCGTGAAGGTTACACCCCATTCATAATCAATGAGATTACTAACTCCATATGGTTCAGAATAACGAAAGGAGGATCGGGGATGATGGTACGAAGTGAGTCATGGAGTCATGTTTGCCCGTATTGGCCTCTACTCGATTTTTATATTGAAAAGCATTCCTGTGATCTCAAAGGCATACAAACAAAATATTCAATTTGATCCAAACTATTATCAAGCTAAATTGGTTGAATATTAATGCACACATTATTCTAAAATATTGGTGATCACTTGATAAAACAACAAAATTAAAAAAGAACCTAAACCGGTTGTCCAAATTATCTTATTAGGCATGATTTTCAATTACATATTCCCTTTAAACATGCAATATGGTGATCATAAATAAAATAGAATAGACCTTAATATTGGAAGCAATTTAACCATAATTCCAACAATATAAAATCGTTAGAAAAATAAGAGAAATAAAAGGAACATGATTCTTACTTTGATTCTGTTTGTTTGCAACTACAAAATAGTAAACGAGTTATTAACTTCAAGGAAATAATAATAAAACAACAATTAAATTAAATTAAACAAAGTATAGTTGATTTGGGGCCAAACCCTAGAACAGTTCTACATTTAACGCCTTGGCTTAAGGACAGAACCACGAGTAAAGTAGGGACTCCTTTGAGTACTTGAAGAAGGAATTTTGAAATAAGAAGGGTAGGCTAGTGTTTAGGCTAAAGCATAGAAGAGAGAAAAATCAATTTGAGAATTAATTGATGCCCCGTACATTAGAAATGAGGGGGTATTTATAGAGAAAATGTGCTGAGTGAGCACACGGAACCTTAAAATGATAAAAACCCTAAAAAAGTATCTCGCGACACGACAAACTGTAACGTGACACGGGAAATCCCACCGTCAGACGGGAAACATTCCCGTGACACGGTGCATTTTTGGTGTGACGCGGGAAATTTTCAGTAAACGGAAAAGAAAACGCGTGAAGGGTTTACGCGGAAAAGACACGGAAATTCCCGTGTCACGACAGACTTCCCGTGTCACGAAAAATCCCACCGTTAGACGGGGAGGATTCCTGTGACACGGTGGGTACCTGCCGTGGCGCGGGAATTCCCAGCCTGCTTTTCCGTCTCAATACATTTTAAACCCTAATTTCGTTCAACATTTTAAGTGTCGATTGATAATTTCCGGCCATTTTATGATTTATTATTATTTGGGCTAAAATTAGAAAATAATTAAATAAAATAAATAAAAGTTTTGGGCCAAAAATAAAAATAAAACAATAATATAAAAAGGTTTGGGCTAAAATTAAAACTATGATTTTTCAAACAATAAGACTAATCCATGGACTGTTCAAAAATATGAATTTAATCAAATACGACTTTTTAAGCACTCTCAGGATTAAATACTGAACCCGACCAATAGTGGCGGTGAAAGGTTTTTCATCATCGGGTTTGGTTTTGGGGAGACATTTTTAGGTGTCTATAGTGGCTGAAGGTGGTTGTTTTAGTGGTAGGTTGCTGCCAGGGGAGTTGGTGTTGGGTGGCAATTGAAAAGCCTTGGCTTGGACCTTGAACCAGATTGACCACGGACCCGAAAACACCTTCAACCAAAAACAACACGAGGGGATTTTTAAAAGATAAAATAAAATAAAATAAGATAAATTAAATAAAATAAGATAAGATAAGATAAAGTAAAATAAAATCCTAAAACTAAATAAATAATAAAATAAAATAAAATAAAACAAACTAGAAACTAAAAGAAAATAAAATAAATAAAATGAGAGAAGCGGGAAATTATTAACTAAAACAACAAAAATAAACTAAAAACTAATAAAAACTACTAAAATACTCAAAATAAAGATAAAAGACGAGAATAAGCAAATAAAAGAAATAAAGAACAAAACGGGCTAAATTATTGTAAAATAAGCCGGAAAACGACTCAATAAACACCCTAAAAGTGACATAAAAGTCACTTATCAAACTCCCCCAAACTAAACTTTTGCTCGTCTCGAGCAAATTAACATGAAACACGAGAGAAGGAGAGTGAATTATTCAAGCAAAACTAAGACACTAAAGGAGACAAGAATGTACACTAACTCACTTTCGTAGGAATCACGGTCAATTTTAGCAACTAAAGACAAGCCCTTTAAACCCCTAGATCGCCCTAGAGGACGAGTGTGCTCTCGTGAGGGTGTCCTAAGAGTTTAACCCACAACTCTAAACAAAAACCAAGGCAAGGCAATAAAAAGAAAAGAAAAAGAAACAAAACAAGAGAAAGAAAACACAAAGTTCATATTTGGACGAGAGATAGGAACAAGCACCAATGAATGCAAACCTTTCTAAATAGACAAATTCATGCATGTTCCAAGATGTCAATGGTTGAATGAAACATAACATATGCTAAGCATAGAGAACTAATGGGGACACAATCCACCCTAGCCCCAACCAATCGGGCCACGTTCTCTCCACTAGACTCAAAGCAACCCTTAAGCTAGCTTCTCATGATTCCACGAAGGAACCGGAAAAAGATAAAGAAATGAAAAACATTGAGAAGGTAATCCCGACATCTCAACTATGCATACTCTCTCCATAGGTTTGAAGTCTATCTCCCTCCACTGTTCTTTGACCCAACCCCACTAAAGTCTAAGGGTCTTTTATTGGGTTGTAACGTAAGGCTAAGGGTTAAGGCGGGGTAAAAATTTGAAAATTTTGGTGATATTTCCTAAGTGAAGCAAAAGAGTGGCCTACTCTCAAAAACAAACTCAAGAAGTCGCAGAATATAAAACAAAAATACCAAAAATGGCATCTCCCCCAAGCTTATTCAACACTAACACAATATATACCAAAAACGAAGTAATGCTCCCCCCCCCAAGCTTGAACGAAGCATTGTCCTCAATGCTTAAACTAGGGAAGAAAACGAAACCAAACTAAAATATTTTTGTGTTTTTTGTTCCTTTTTCGATTTTAATTTTTAGAGAAATATTTGATGTCCTTGCCTTTTTTTACTATGGACGGCTTTTTCTTGAAACTTCATTTGATTTTCTTGAATTGCATCTTTCTTCTCAAACTTTTTGCATTTTCTTTTCAAGCTCAACTTTCAATACCATACTTAAACCAATTCACAGAATGTTTTGTTCAATTTCAACACTCTCAAAACTCAAACCTCACATGCCAACGCTTCAGTAACTAAAAGGGTTGGTAAACATAGGCCATTGGGTTTGTAATGCGGTTTAAACAAGAGCGGGAAAAATTAGGCTCAAATTGGTTAATAAGTAGGTTGATGCGAAATAGAAAACCAAATTTGTAACAAAATAGAAAGAAGATAAAGAAAAATGAGAAAAGGTGCCCTTTTCCTCCCCTAGAGTGGCTCGGTCACGATCTTGGGAGCTAGAGATCAAAACAAGGATTAAGACATGCATAGTCAAGGATCCTAAATAGCCGCTCAACAAGGTGATGAAGGCTAGAACAAATGAAGCTCACAAGGGATTATAACCAAACAAATACCAACCAAGGGTTTCAAATCCTCAATAGAGAGCAACTCCATCTTACCACAATCTCGTGAACTAAGGCTTCATAGACCACTAAAAGTTCTTAACCGACTACCTTAGCGTATAGTATCCTAGAGTCAACCAATGACACTCTCAAATAGTGCATACATTTACCACTTAGGAAGAAAAACATTCAAGGATTTAAGTCCCAAAACAAAATTTCCAAAATAAAAACAAACAAGACACATTTTGCCAAAATTACCTTGAAAGTAAACAAAAATATTTTAGAATTTTCAAAATAAAAGAAAAGACATGGAAATGCATATACTCAAGTGCATGGCGTAAATGAATCAACATCCCACCAAACATGATAGAATACCCTCCCCAAAGCTTGAATGAGACAATATACTCAAACATAAACCAAATAATCCATGGAAGGGGAAAAGAAATAAATCAATCAAACAAACCAACACACGTCCAACGAGTCACCAACCATTAGAGAAAGAGCTAAGAAAGATATTACCGGATATAGGCGGGTATAAGTACCCGCAAATGACCCAATTTAACCTTCCTTGATTCTTGATCCAAACCAATGCATAGTGTATATCAAGTTATGTACCTAGCAAAAGGCACACAGACTTTTTCATGAGAGAAAATCTAATCTAAAAAGAGAAGAAAATGAAAGCAATAAAAACCTCGGGTTACTTCCCGAGAAAGGCTTGTTTAATTGCCTTGTGCATTTGTTTCATCATTACCCTCAATTTTTTTATTTTTTGTCAATCACATGACTCAAACTAGATTCAACATGCATGGATGGAAGAAGGTAGGAAGAATGAAGTTTGTGATATAGAGAAAGCATGTAGAGAATGGAAAGATGATGTAGATGGAGAGATATGGAAAAATTAGGAATAGAATGTACCCCCAACTCAAAGGACGAAAAAAACTAACTCATGCATGAACCTAAGGCATGGTCATGGTGACATATACACAAAGTGTATGCTACTACTAGTGATTGTAGGTGACATTCTAAGACTTGTGTCATGATTATAACACTATACTATGTGACTAGACTCGAACAAAGATTAAGTTAAGACTTCACGTATGTGCACTAAACTGGACAGGCTGTAGTATTTTAGTCATAACTTTTTATCTATGACTCCAAACTGAGCGAAACCAATGCCAAATTAAATATAAAACTAGGGGCTACATATCCATAGGTAGTAAGACTCGTAAATCTTCCTAGAGCTCGGGATATAACCTAATCAAGGTTGATGCTTGTGCTACATACGAGAATAAAAATCCGGGTTGACTCAAAGGAACTATAACTCTATTTTAGACATATTTTTTAGTTTAAATTAATTAATTAAGCAAAGTACTATAGTTTAATTAGAGTCATACACAAGTTAAACAAATTGTTAACTTAGTCACATAATAAGTATGCATAAGTAAGAGATGCACAAGTAGACAAGTAGTCACAACATGATGCAATGAGTCTGCAACCTAACCATGGCTCTAGTTCTCTAGAGTTCAAGATATGGGTTAGTCAAATAGGGTCCTTGGTTATGAGTTCAGATGCACCGCGTGGAAGCCTTACCTTTGGAAGGATTGGCGTGTGTGGATGGGACCCCGCGAGTTAAACTCGCTTCCATGGTTTGGTGAGTTCAACAATCTCGGATGTACCCTTCGTTGCTAGGAGCGTTCGATTGGGTAGATGGAACGTGAATTCCCATAGATTTATGGCCATAAATAAAACACATATGGGTTTCAGAAAAAAAAGAAAAAACTCAATCAGGAAGTAAAATTGAGCAAACAGTACTAGAAAACTAGTCGAAACAAGAACGTAGATTTTTGGCTTAGTAGTGGAAGAATTCGGCGAGAGAAAATAAAGTCGTCGCCAGACACTGGCACCGTCGCCAGACGACAAGCTTGTTGCTAGGCAACGACGCCATCGTTTGGCGCTGACACTGTTTTATCAGTGCTAATTCCTACATACCTCAGCAGCTTTCTATTCTTGAATTTTCCAGGTTTTTTCGTAGCATTTTTTCGATTTAAGTTGTGAAATATATTTCCCTAAATTCCTACGTGTAAAAATCCTATGTCTTTTACTCATTATAGATGGTCTTTCCATTTAGAATATTTTTATGCTTATGCCAATAGGTCTGGAACAATGACTAGAAGTTAAGGGATGAAGGTACAAATCCAACCTACAAGAGATTGAACCTGCCCTAAAAATAGGCCTCTACTTTATTCTTCTCGTATTCATGTGCTCTTTCTGACTAACATACAATCAATAGGTTTAACCTAAACCTATTTATCTATGTTGGTTGAATAATAATGCACAAATAACACTATTATTAGCGATCATTTGAATTATAATCATATTATCCCTAAACAAGATTATTAATTATCTTATCAAGCGTGATTACAAGTACAAATTCTCTTTAAACATGCATAAAAGGAGTGATCAAGCAATAACAACAATATATATCAAGCAACATAATCATAATATTTATACCAATTATAATCAAAATAACAATCATTATTAAAAAAAATCATATTAAAGCATAATATTAACAATCATAATCATGTTAAAACATAACATTATTAGAAAGATCCTAGGCATGATACTAACAAGATTAATAACAAACCCTAGCATGTCACTAAACATAGAAATCAAAGCTTTTTCCCTAACATGATTTAAGGAAAGAAATAGGAAGCATCAAAATAATCATACTTGATATTAGAAATATTAATTAACCCTAAACATAATACTAGGAAGCAATAAAACATCCTAACATGATTTCTATATCAAAAGATCAATGAAACAATTAAATTACTTACTTCGATGCCTCGTATCTCTTTCTAATAATAAAATACACGCGTTAGTAACTTCAAGGAAAAATAATAATCAAACAATTAAATTAAATAATTGAAATAGGGATTTGGTACCAAAACCTCAGAAATATAATACCTTTCACGTCTAGGGCGAAGGCAACTTCAAACTTGGCTAGTTATGTCTAGAACTAATGTATGAGGAATTTTGTAAAAGGGAAGGTTTAGAAAAAGAATAGAGAAAGAAGGAAAGCTTCTAGCTTTTAAAGAGAGATGGTTGTTGTTAATGATTAAAAACGGGGAGATACGACCCCTATTTATAGAAAAAATAGCACGGAAATGATAGAAAAGAGTTCGAGTCCTATTCAAAATGAAAGACCTATTGTCTCAAACGACAGGAGAAGTTGATGTGTCCAATTTATATAGTGTTTCAGCCCCGTCCCTTGTTCATAATTAGTAGTGTTTTTGCCTCTTTAGATCCACTTTTATTTCTAATTGCTGTTTTCTAGTGCTTTTGTAGTTTTGTAGGAAATTGCACATTTAGAGCGTTTTCCGGGTTTTTCATGGAGCAACTACGAACATTAAGAGGAAACGACCATCTTTAAAGCCCGGGACCGGTTAGAACCGGTGATTAAGGGCTCGGTGTGTGATACCGGGTCATTTGGACCAAGTATTCAAGTCCCGAAGAGGAAATCGTGATTAGGCCGAAGAATCAAGCCCAATCAAAGTCCAAGCCTCGAGGAGAAGACCGGGCCCAATCGGGCACGCTTCCGCCTCATCGGGCGGGCGCGCAGAAGAGGGCACAACAAAAAGATCACCCGATCGGGTGAGCGTTACCTCGATCGGGCGCGGCTGCCCAGAAGAACCTTGAAATAAAAGGCGATCCCGATCGGGCGCGTGTTTTTGGAGGTATTTGATTGCCGAGATTTTTGTTTTCAATTAGGATTTGTTTTGTGGGTGTTTAAGTACAATTTTTGTACGTAATATTGATTACCTTCTCTTTTAGACTTTCACTCTCTACTTAGAATATGAAGGGGTAATTTGTGATTGTTGATTATCAATGCTTGATTTTTTCTTATTGATTGATTTAATGCTATGCAATTAGGTTTGGCCAGATTTAATTGTATGAGTTTAGCAATATTGATTTGAGATTCGAGATATGAGAATTGATATTTAGGCTTAGTTTCAATAGGCGGACTAATTTATAAATGGTTAAGTCGAGATTCGAGAGATGAGATTTAATACTAGTAAATTAACTTTGTGATTGTAATTTGTGGCGAAAGCCTTTTATAATCTGATTAATTGATGCATTGATGATTGCTTATTATGATTTACCCTGGAATATTGTTTATTGGTGAACCTATGCCCTAGGTTTTTTCCTTCATGATTAACCTTTTACTTTACTCCCTTCCTACTCTTACCTTTAGTAGTTTAATTGCCTTTTAACGATATTTTGTTTACTTGATAATTAAGATTTCTTCTAATTACTTGATAAATTGCTTCTTAGGTCAGGGTTTTATCGTCGCTTTATCAAAGATTTGTCTAAAATTGCTAAACAACTGACTCAGCTTTTACTCAAGGATGCCCCTTTTTTTTTTACTGACGAGTTTCTTGAGCCTTTCAACAGGATTAAGCAGGCTTTGATATCGGCACCCATCATATGTGCTCCCGATTGAAATCTACATTTCGAGATTATGTGTGATGCAAGTGACTTTGCAATAGGAGCTGTGCTCAGACAGAGAAAGAACAAAGTTTTGCATGCTATTTATTATGCAAGCAAAACTTTGGATGAAGCCCAATTCAACTATGCCACTACGGAGAAGGAGTTTCTTGCTGTCATATATGCTTTAGAAAAATTTAGATCATATCTTGTTAGTTCTAAAGTCATTGTTTTTACTGACCATGCTTCTTTGAAGTACTTGATAGCTAAGGCGGAATTAAAGCCTAGGCTACTCCGTTGGGTTCTTTTGCTCTAAGATTTCAATATTGAGATAAAAGATAAAAAGGGAGCAGAGAACGTAGTGGCAGACCACTTGTCACGTATGACGTATGATGAGGGTAAGGATTCTCTTCCTATAGATGATTCTTTCCCTGATGACAACCTGTATGCAGTTGTAGAGCAACACCCTTGGTATGCTGACTTTGCTAATTATTTAGTGGGTGGTACTCTACCTCCTGACTTGTCCTACTAATAGAAAAATAAATTCCTTTCTAATGTTAAACACTATTTTTGGGATGATCCTTTTTTGTTTTGTGAGTGTACAGATGGATTATTTCGCAGGTGTGTTCCCGAATGGGAAGTTCATAGTGTGCTTACTAGTTTCCACAACTCACCATATGGAGGACATCATAGCCCCACCAAAACGGTGGCCAAGATTAATGAGTCAGGTTACTATTGGCCTACTATGTTTAAGGATGCTAACATTTGGGGTGTTGATTACATGGGACCGTTCCCTTCTTCAAACGGGAATTGCTATATACTTGTCGTCGTTGATTATGTATCCAAGTGGGTTGAGGCCATTGCTACTCCTATTAATGATGCTAGGGTGGTCCACAGACTTTTCAAGAATACTATCTTTCTAAGATTTTGAGTGCCTAGAGCTATAATCAGTGACGGAGAATCTCACTTTCATGAGCGGAAGTTAACACCCTCCTCAAAAAGTATGGTGTCTACCACAAGACAGGTTTAGCCTGCCATCCCCAAACTACTGGCCAAATTGAAATTTCCAACCGTGAGATCAAGGCCATTCTTGAGAAGGTGGTGGCAATATCAAGGAAAGATTGGAGCGATAAGTTGGATGACACCCTTTGGGCATACAAAACTGCGTTTAAGACCCCAATAGATACTACTCCATATAGACTCGTGTACAGTAAAGCATGTCATCTTCTGGTGGACTTAGAATACAAGGCATATTGGGCTATTAAGGAGCTCAATTTGGATGCCAAATTAGCGGGAAAAAAGAGGTTACTTCAACTTAACCAACTCGATGAGTTTAGGTTGACAGCCTATGATAGTGCTCATATCTACAAGAAGAAGAGAAAGAGATGGCACGACAAGATGATCCTCCGAGAGAATTCAAAGATGCTGATAGAGTGTTGTTGTTCAACTCTAGACTTAAACTTTTCCCAGGAAATTTGAATTCAAGGTGGTCGGGTCTTTTTACTATCAAAAAGTCTAACAAATTTGGTTCTGTGGAGGTATTCGATGAACATGGTAACGAGTTCAAGGTTAATGGCCAGAGACTCAAGCTATATCATGAGCGGGCTACGATTGGTGCAGTTGAACTACTTCACCTAAGCGGTTCCGGTTCATTTTGAGCTTCAATGTGGTAAGAGGATCGTGCAGGACCTAGATAAACCAGCGCTTTGCGGGAGGCAACCCGTATTTCTTGCTTTCTAGACTAATTTTTCCTTTATTTTATTTTTATTTTTTTTTAGAGAGATGAGAGTGCAATTTTACCTTTCATAAGTGTTTTTGTACAGGTATTAGATCATAAAGTAAGGAGTTTTAAAGAAAAAAAGTTTGAAGAAAAGAACCATTTGATTTGGGTACGGGCCCGATCAGGCGCGCACCTAAGGGTTCAAATCGAGCAAATATGTGCCCGATCGGGCAAAGAGTCCCGATCGGGTGCGCAATTTGAGTTTTTTGGAGCTTTAATTCGCCCGATCGGGCATGCAATGAAGGAAGAAAAATCCAGGGAAATTCGCCCGATCGGGCGAAGCTGCCAGATCGGGCGGATTTTTGGAGAAATCGAGAGAAGTAAAAATGAAATGTCGGGCGAAGCTCGCCCGATCGGGCGAGCAAAATGGCAAAATTCATGTTCGAGTTCGCGCCCGATTGGGTGGAGGTCGCCCGATCGGGCGCGCATTTCCAAATTCAGTAGAACACATCTTCACCTGATCGGGCCAGGCTTAAATTTCTTTTCTCCTCCTTTCTTTTCTTTTTCCTTCTTACTTCTTCTTCTTCATTCACACTTTCTCTCTCTAAAACCTCAATTTTCAAACCTTTAAGCTCACTTTCCTTTCAAGATCTCCTCAAATTCATCCATCAAAACTCTAAAATTTTCACATATTCTCCATCCTTACACCTTCCTCTACATTCTCCACTAAATTTCTACCACTTTCTCTCAAGATTTATCAAAACCCTTAGAGAGAGAAAGCTTCAAATCCTACCTTCTACACATAAAATTGCTTCAAAGAGATTAAGATAACAAAGAGGTGAAGGTTCGAGGCAACAACAACAACCTATGGTCGACTAGGAGCTTCAAATTCCGGAATGGGAGGAAGTTTTCATAACCTCAACAAAACAACGAGCTAGGATGCTTGACCTTATCCATAGCCAGGTAATTTCTACTCGATTTGTACATCATCCTACTTTGTTTAGGCTAGGAATTGATAAACCGGTAGAGAAATTGTTCAAAGGTATAGGAATGAGTGGATTCTTTCAAATGCATTATGACACCTATGATTATTTGACTTTAGAATTTGTTTCTAGCTTCAATGTTATTAAAACTAATGCTTTGATCACTCATGTCCAATTCTGATTGCTAAACAATAATGTGCGTTTAATTTTAAAAGAATTTGGTAAATTTTTTGAGCTTAAATCGGATAAGCCTATTGAACCATCCCAAGACCACATTGATGTAGTCTATAAAAGACTCACCAAGGAAGGTTTACTTAACCTCCAACATGAGAAAAGGACGTGGATTCAACATCCTGTCCCAAAGTTTTGGCAAAGGTTTGCCGGCCTCACAATCTTTGGGAGGCATGAACCGGCAAACGTTAGGAGGGATGAACTTGAATTGTTGGCTTCCTATATGATCCCCAATGCTGTAAAACTGAACATACCACATAGGATAGCCCAACATTTTCAAAGGGTGGCCAATGCGCCCGATGGGGGTAGGTCTAGGGCGCCTATCTATTTTTGGGGGTTGGTGACCAATATAGCAGTGAAACACCTAAGATAAAACCCGACCGAGCATAGGAAAGTGGAGAGTTCTACCCTCATGGACCTAGCATACTTAGGGGGCCTTAATTGGGTGCAACCTATGGGAGGTGAGACTTGGTGGATAGTCCACCGAGAGTCGGGTAGAAGAGGGCAAGAGATAGTGGAGGGCATAGTGCACAACCTAGACTCTAGATTAGACACCCTAGATAGGAGGGTTGGCCATGTTTAGAGGAACCTCGGGAGGGGTTTTTACCCCATGTATGACAATTATGCACACCGAGGGGCTATTCCCCTGAGGCATTATTTCCCGATTGGTTCCAAATACCCCCAAGGAGGGTATTCAACCCCTTGAGCCTATCATACTTATGTGGACTACTCTTCAGTGAAAAATCCTTGATGAATCTCCTATAAAAACCCGCATGACCAAGGAATGATCTCACTCCCTTGACATTCACCGGAGGTGAAAGTTTCTCAATCACTTCTATTTTTGCCTTATCCACCTCAATGCCTCTATTTGAAATCTTGTGCCCAAGCACTATACCTTCCTCCACCATGAAGTGGCATTTCTCCCAATTCTAAACAAGATTGACCTTCACACATCTTTCCAAACACTTCTCAAGGTTCACGAGGCACTCCTCAAATGAGACACTCCCCACCGAAAAGTCATCCATGAAGACCTCCATTTCCTCCTCCAACATATCCCCGAAAATTCTCATCATGCACCTTTGGAATGTAGCGGGTGCATTGCATAACCCAAAGGGAATTCTTCGATAGGCAAAGGTCCCATAAGGACATGTGAAGGTAGTTTTCTCTTGATCATCGGGGTGGATAGGGATTTGAAAGAATCCCGAATATCCATCAAGGAAACAATAAAACTTGTGTCTTGTTAGTCTTTCAAGCATTTGATCAATAAATGGAAGAGGGAAGTGATCCTTCTTGGTGGATGTGTTTAGACGTCTATAGTCTATACACATCCGCCAACCCGTCACCGTCCTAGTTGGAATGAGCTCACCCTTCTCAATCTCAACTACGGTCATGCCCCTCTTCTTTGGAACGACATGGACGGGGGAAACCCACCTTGAGCTAGAGATGGGGAATATGATTCTCGCATCCAATAGCTTGGTGATCTCCTTCTTAACTACCTCTCCCATTTGGGGATGTAGTTTTGTTTGTCGTTCGATAAAAGGAAGGGCGCCTTCTTCAAGTGTTATGTGGTGTTGGCACAAGGCGGGGCTTATACCTTTAAGATCATCAATTGTGTACCCCAAAGCACCTTGGTGCTTTCTCAAAACACCACATAACACTTGAGCTTGGCTCACGCTCAAGGATGCACTAACTATCACGGGGTAAGTGGAATTAGGGCCCAAGAACTCATACCTAAGGTGTGATGGTAGAGGTTTGAGCTCTACCATAGGCACACCATTACCTTCCTTTGATGTGGCCGGTTGCAAAGCTTCTTGGCTTGAGATTTTCAAGCACATTTGCTTATCCACCTCCTCCATTCTTCCATTAAGCAATTCCTCATAGAATGCCATGTCCTTGCATGGTGTACCTACTTTGTCCTTGTTCAACAAAACATTCTCAAGAGCATCGTTAGAGGTGAGCAAGTGCTCATGCATGGAAGACACAACATGATCAAGTGAATCAATCATCATGCAGTTTTCTAGAGAAGAACATGGATACTTCATGCTTTCATTCAAATCAAATTCAATGACCTCATCTCCTACCTTAAGGGAAATCTTAGCACTCCTCACATCAATCATAGCACCGGAGGTAGCAGGAAAGGGTCTACCTAAAATGATTGGAATGGTAGCATCTTCATCCATTTCAAGCACAATAAAATCCACCAAGAACAAAAACTTCCCAACCTTCAATGGAACATCTTCTACCTTACCTTTTGGAAACTTGATTGACCTATCGCCTAATTGCAAGGTAATGTTAAAGGGTAAGAGTTCCCCTAGTTCAAGTCTTTGATAAACCAAATATGGCATTATGCTCACACTAGCTCCCAAGTCACATAAGGCATTATCAATTTGCATCTTGTTAATGGCACAAGGGATGGAGAAGTTTCCGGGGTCTTTCAATTTGGGTGGCATTTTGTTCATGATGATAACACTACAATTTTCGGTCAAGTTGATAGTCTCCACAACCTCACAAGTTCTTTTCCCACTCAAAATGTCCTTGAGGAATTTGGCATAATTTGGCATCTGGTTGATCACATCGGTAAAAGGTAGCGAAAGATGAAGTTGTTTTAGCATATCAATGAATCTCCCAAATTGTTCATCCAATTTGTGTCTCATGAAGTTTTGTGGGTAAGGGAGCTTGGGTTTCACAATTTCTTTCTCTACTCTCACCTATCTAGGTGTCTCAACCACAACCTCATCCAATGATGCCCTATCCCCCTCATTCTCAACCAAGGCTTCCTTAGGAATCTCCTTATCTTCACCCTTCCTAGGCAATCTCTCCTCAAGAACCTTACCACTCCTTGTAACAATAGCATTCACGGGTTTCTTGAGATCAAGACCTTCGGTCGGAAGGTAAAGAAGAAGGGCTTGCATGATCTTTCAAAGCATTAGCAAGTTGAGAAATTTGGTTTTCAAGCATTTTATTGTGGGTCGTCATTTCATTGAACTTTTTATCACTAACGGCCATGTATGTGTTCAACAACTTGGTTTGATTCTCAATTATTTCCTCCAAATTGGTCCTAGGTGAAGAAGGTTGTGAATAAGAATTTTCACCTTGAGTCCTTGGAACAAATCTGGGTGGGGGACCTCTTTGAGCATTATTTTGAAAATTGCCCCTCCCTTGATTGTTCCAAGTACCCCTATTTTGATTTTGACCATAACCTTGATTATGGTTACCACCACCTTGATTATGATTACCACTACCTTGGTTATGATTTCCATAATCTTGGTTTTGATTACCATAATTCTGGCTTTGATTTTGGCCACTATAACCTTAGTTATTATAGCTACCACGAGAACCTTGGTTCCCTTTGTTTCTATAACCACCACCTTTGTTATAGCTGTAAGAATTGCCTTGGTTTTGGTAATTCCTATTCCATTGACCTCTTTGACTATCAAACCTATGAACATTATTATTTGACACATAATTCACATGCTCACTGTCATTGTTATCAAACTCATCAACACATTCATTAGGACAATTACTAGAGTTATGATCATACGATCCACATGCATCAAAAAACAAACAACCCATAGGCATATTATGTGAAGAGGGAGGGGGTTGAGAGTTAGAAAGAGTACCTCTCCCCTTAAATTGGGAGGGAAGATTCGAAGCTTGAGAAGAAGAAGAAGCGCTCTCCAACTTGGCTTTGATTGCGGTCACCTCATTTCCCAAGTTTGTCATTTGGGAGGAAAGGTTGTTGATCGCATTTAGATGGTCACACCGAGTACAATGAAGATTACATGCTTGAAGAGTCCCTCTCCCATTCTTGCCAATCTTAAAAGTACGTCACCACGTCCTTAATAATGTCCACCACTTCTTCTTCGGTCTTGTTCATGATAGGACTCCCGCCCCCCCCATCAAGGCATGAATTGCCTTGGGGACTTAAACCGCCATAGAAGATTTGGACCACTTGGTATGTTGGGATTCCGTGGTGAGGGCACTCCCTTTGATACTATTTGTATCTCTCACATGCTTCGTTCTCATGGGTGTGAATTCTCTCTTGAGTTTACTTTTCAGGAGTGGAACCTCATCATATTTCTTTTGAAGTTCCCTTATAGCTTTCAGAGTTTCACGTAGCAAGCGCGACCCTTCAATCATAGACATTGTGAGCGAACGTATGTCCTCTTTACTCGTCGGTTCTAGAAGGCTATCCACGGCGTCGAAGAATATCTTCTCGTCTTCTTCAATGGCATGGATTTCTTTTATAGGTTTAATGAGAGACGAGAGGTCAACCTCGTTTTCCTCATCAGACACAGCCAAGGCATGAGAGAGAGGTGTATTATCAATGCTTGGCTTCTTATTGGCAGGAGGCAATGGCAGCTTGTTGTTATCGATTAAGTCTTGGATAGCTTCCTTAAGCTTCCAACAGTTTTCGGTGAGATGGCCCCTACCTTGGTGATACTTACAGTGTGCATTGGGGTTCCAATTAGTCGACCTCTTTTCGGCTGGTGGGTCTCCAAATGGTCTAATAGGAGTTATTAGACCTTTTGCATTTAATCGATCAAATGCGGTGTCATAACTCATGCCAATAGGAGTAAAGTTTCTCTTAAATAGTTTCTTTTGTTCTTGATTGTTCATAGCAAGGACTTCTCCTAAATTAAAAGTGCTAACGTTGTTTGAGTGGGTGGTTTAGGAAGAAGAAGGATTGTCGTTCTTCTTTCCTTTCCAGCCTCTACTGGAGTTATTGTTGGTAGCTTTTAACTTAGCCAAGTCGGTCTTCAATATTGATCCCAATGTCGTAAACGGCCTTGAAGGTATGGAGATTATTTTGATACTTGAGATGCTTGGAATATTTTTCTTGAAGGTTTTTGATGAACAACCTTACAGACTCTTTTTCACTTGGCACCTCGATCATCTTAGCTGAGGTTTCCCTCCATTTGTTAAAGAAAGAGGTGAAGCCTTCGTTCCCTTTTTGCTTGAGGATTTCAAGTTCCCTATGGTCACTCTCAACTTGAATGTTTCACTTGTATCTATCAACGAAAGCGTTCGCTATGGACTCCCTGGTAGAGGTCTTTTCTTTCTCGAAAGAAAAGAACCATTGTTGGCAAACGGTCTCGAAAGATAGTGAGAACAGAGAGGGGAAAACCTTCTTATCGATACCCTTAATACTCATTATCGTTTCAAATGATCTCAAATGAAAATAAGGATTATTAGTTGCTCTAAATTTTGGAATGTCGTTGGCATTGAACTTCTGCGGAAGAAGATCTTTGACCACCGAGACCCCTTGTGAAGTAAGCCCTTGAAACTTGTAGTCGCTAGATAGCTTGCTTAGACTCTCTTGCATGAGGTCCATCTGTTGTTGTTTTACGGGATCATCGACCTTAAGTGTGAGGAGCTTCAGTGTTTCAGTCATGGTTACCAGTTGGTTCCCAAGCTCATTAACTTCTTATTGTGTTGCCATTATGGTCTTAGCTTTCCTCTTATGAGCTATGGGTTTGTTGAAAAGTTGGACTTGTATGAAGAGGTTGTCTTTGATTAACCGTCCTTCCTTTCTTGACCACGTACGTGCTGTAATTTAAACCATTTTTCGTTTTAATTACTTAACTGAAATCGAACTGACTTTACGGTTTTTTTAAAGATGAAAAAAAATAAAACAAAAAATGGGTGCGTATTTTTGCCAAAAATAATGTACATATTTTTAGGGAACTAAGTATAGTTTTTAAATTGGAGGATTAATATCCGACTTACCTTCCTAAAAAAAATGACGGATAAAACGCGCATGCAAGACTCCCTTAGACAAGGTCAAAGTGTGTGTATTGGTGTTTGCGTTAAGTGTAAGTGACATGTTTGGACTCTTATGTAAGACCATGGGACTTAATGCCTAAACTCGATTAATGACTCAACCAAGTACTATTGACAACGAAAATTAACCGAATTAATTAGCAAACTGGTTAATAAGACACTAGGTGATGACTCGACCAATAATCCGAACTGTCGGCAAAACGAAAGGACTGGCGTCGCACTGTGTAGCGTAGCGCTAGACGACAGAGCTGTCGCCAGGCGCCACACTCCACAGAGTGGCGCTACAGTCCGAACTTTAGCGCTAATTCTGGAGCTTCAATCTGGGACTGTTTTCGGTGTTATTAATCAACAGGGGTATGCCTAAAGTCGTACTAGGTCTATTCTGATTAAAATATTAGACTTTATTGACTCAAATTAATTAATTAATTAATTAATTAGGCAAAGTTCTTTAAGTCATTAATTTATTTAATCTCTACACAAGTCAAACAAATGGTTAAGAAAACATAGAATATAATCACAACAAATAATGCCTAATTAGTCAAGTAGACACAATATGATGCAATGAGTTTGCAACCTAATCATGGCTCTAGTTCTCTAAAGTTTGGGAACTGGTTTAGTCAAAAGAGGGTCCATGGTTAATTGTCCGGATGCACCGCGCAAAAGACTAACCGTTAAGGGTTGGCGCGAGTGGATAGGACACCGCGAGTTTTAGGAAAAACTCGCTTCCATGGTTTGGTGAATTCAATAATCTCGGATGTACCCTTTGTTGCTCAGAGCGTTCAATCAGGTAGATGGAGCATGAATTTTCAGAGGGTTATGTCCATATATATGTAGAACACATATGGGTTTCAGAAAAGTGAGAAAAAATTCAATTAGGAAGTAGGATCGAGCAAACAATACGAAAAACTGGTCGAAATTAGAACGCATTTTTCTGGCTTGGTATTGGAAGAATTTCGCGCCATCAAACAGAGACTGGCGCCAGGTTTTAGCTGTAGCGCCTAACGCCAATGCTGGCGTCTTATGCTACAATTAAAATTCTGGCGCCAATGCTCTAGCCCCTCGTGCTAATTCCTACATGCCTCAGCAACTTTCTATGCTCGATAAAATTTTCCAGTTTCGCGCGATGTTATTTCGGTCCTAGTTGTGAAATATATTTTTGAAATTTCCTACGTGTAAAATCCTATGTTTTTAACTCATTACGGATGGTCTTTCCAATGAGATCTTTTTTATGCATATGACAATAATGTTAATCAAAATTACGCACATGAAATACTTGGAACGTTTCGAGTCTCATCCACTCATTCTAAAATCATTTCCGAAGCAAATTCAGGAACTAAAATAGAAATCCTCCCTAGTGGAGTCGCCAAAAACTGTAGGGAATAATTTCAAGCGTTAACCCCTAGCTTGAACCCCACTGTGATCATACACCAAAAGTACGGTGGCGTCTAAAAGGGAAGAAGATAGAGCAAAAGAGTCGCCAACAAGTTTTAGGTACTTGTAAACCGTTCACAGGGTGAAGGTTACACCCCTTAACGATCAAAGAGATCGTCAACTCCATAAGGTCTTGAACCAAATAAGGGTTCGGGGATGAAGGTACAAATCCAACCTAAAAGAGATTGAACCTGCCCTAATAATAGGCCTCTACTTTATTCTGATTGTATTCATGTGCGCTTTTTGACTAACATGTAATCAATATGTTTACCCTAAACCTGTTTATCTATGTTGGTTGAATTTTATGCACAAATAAATCTATTATTGGCGATCACTTGAATTATAATCAAATTAACCCTAAACAAGATTATCAATTATCTTATTAAGTGTGATTACAAGTACAAATTCCCTTTAAGCATGCATAAAAGGCGTGATCAAGCAATAAAAATAAATATATATATATCAAGCAACATAATAATAATCAAAACAATAATCATAAAAAATAATCATCATAATAATTATAACAATTATAATCATAAATCATAAAGAATAATCATAATAATATCAATCATATTAATAATAATAATAATCATGTTAAAGCATAGCAAGATCCTAGGCATGATACTAATAAGATTAATAACAAACCCTAGCATGTCACTAAACAATAAAAATCAAATCTTTAACCCTAACATGATAATAACAATCATAAGTATTAGGAAGAATATATGAATCATCGTAACAATCATATTTTATATTAAAGTTACCCTAGACATGATACAAGGAATCAAAATAACAATCCAAACATGATTTCTACATCATAACATCAATAAAAACTATTAAAATACTTATTTTGATGCCTCGTACCTCTTTCTAATAACAAAATACACACGTTAGTAACTTCAAGGGAAATAATAAAATCAACGATTAAATTAAATAATGGAAATAGAGATTTGGGACCAAACCCTCATAAATTAAACCTTTCACGTCTAGGGCGAAGGCAACTTCGAATATGGATAGATGTTTCTAGATCTAATGAATGCGGAATTTTGTATGTAAAAGCTAGTTTAGAAAAGGAGAGAAAGAGTAATCAAGAGAATCTTGATGAGAGTTGGCGAATGATTATTGAAAAGAATGAAAACTGGTTGTAGGTTAAATCTGGTGAATGAAAACGCAGTTTTTAGCATGTTATTTATAGAGAAAATCAGCCAAAAAGATAAAATATCATAACAGAGTCTAGCGCACAAAAAACAAGGTTGGCGCCAACGCTGGCTATTGGCGTCAAACGCTGACCCTGGCGCCAGGCGCTACAGCTAGCGTTTGGCGCTGACCTGGAAATTCACGCGTTTTCTTAAATCAGATAAAAATTGCCGTACAGGAGGATAAAATCGTATTTCCCTCAAAAATGCTCTTTGGTTTTAATTAAAACTCTGAAAAGTCAACAAAAGTCAATTTATCAATGCTAATTGAAAGAGGAATGAAAAGAACCTTCTAGAAGAATTTAGAAGACTGAAACCATTCCTAATTGCATTAGGAATGATAAATCTATATTAGGCCCTCCCCTAGATCATTAGGCCGCAATATAAGGCTCAAACCGGGCCCAGTTTAGTAAATTGGCCATAATTTCCTCAATATTCATCGGAATTAAGCATAAAATATATCGTTGGAAAGCTCTCGTCAAGCCTCATCCAACTACTCTAATATTGGACCCATATCATGGAACACCCAAACTGGATTGGCTGTTTTCTTAAAATAAGTTTTCAAAAACAGGGAGAAGAGATAAGAAATTGAAACTATCCGCAACACTAAACTTTCCACACTTTCACTTCTTTCGATTATGATTCGACGTGAAAGGTACTCATTACTAGGTTTTGTATTGGGGAGTCACAAATGGGTGTCTACAAGTAGAGATAGGGACGGAGAATGATTCAGAACGTTCTACAATCTTAAATCATTCTTGTAACGCAGACACCTGCAAACTAGCGTAAGTTAAAAAAGATAAGAGAGTTGAGAAACGCGTATATTGCACCGTCGAGCACATGTCTTTGAGGGTAATCGATTTATTGCTACATTTGTTGTTGTGACAACCTTCCACAAGCTAGGGAACACCATCTTGCTGTTTTTTATGTTGTGGTCGTGCTTTGTCGCTATTGATGTTCACTCGTCTTTGAAAAAAATAGCTTTCTTTTTTAGGATTGTTCACTCGTCTTTGAAAAAAAGTGCTTTATGATGTAGAGGCTAAGTACTTCATACTTTAGGTAACTTAGGCGCAGAGGCTATCCTAGTTGACTTGATAATGAAAGTATTTAGGTAACTTAGGTGCAGAGGCTAAGTACTTCATACTTTGTGATGCAATGATGATTGATATAGATATGAAAAGTCGTGCTTCAACATTGTGTTAAGATTTCATGACAAAGGGTTCCTAAGGGAAGTATATTTGGTAATGTATCTATAATGTGTGTGATACTGAAACTAAAGTTAGGCCGCAAGGGCTAAGTGTTTGGAAAAATATATTGAAAAGAGTCAAATGGTGGTTACTCTTAGGCTGGGTAGGCTAATAATGTAAGGATCAAGCCCCCAAGTCTAGCTCTAAATGAATAAGGATGAGCATTGGAGATCCTTTGATATGATCATGGTGTGAGTGTGTGAATGTGATTATGATTGCATGTATATTACGGTCGCGCCTCGATGTGAGGTTGGCTACGTATCCGATAGGAATCAGGCCGACCGTAGCTCTACCAGAACCTTGCACAAGTATGTGTATACGACGAAGAGGTCTTTTAAGGGTTGTGATGTGGTTAGGCTAAAGGTTGAAGAAGAAAGAGATAAAGGCTCAAGACCCTAGATAAGCCCCCAAGGTGTGCAACCTTGTTTTTTATTCTTTGTATTATTATGCTTGAGGTTTCTCACTTTTAAGCTCTTACTTTTTTTATTTTGCTCTCATTTTTTTATTTTACATTTTTAATATTTGAAACTTTTCTATAAGTGTGGGCAATTCTGATCATGTGGTCTATCACTCACTTGGCATTCATGTTTCTCAGGCACGGTACCGAGCACTCGATAGAAGATGCAATCAGAGACGTGTTCATATCAAAGAGATGTTCATGTCAAAGACATTGGAACACTTGGCCTTTTGTACACTTTTATTTTTTTTTCTTTTTTAATCTTTTGATTCACTCAAGCTTTTGTTCATTGAAAATTGCATAAGTTACACACCATCCCATCCCAAGGTTAGGTAGATGTGGGTTGAAGAAAAAAAAGGTCTATCATTAGACGAGGCCTAAAGTAGTTTATCAAGAAATAATCTATATTTGGAAGGTGAAAGGTGATATGATGCGGCAACAAGGGGTGCCTCTCATCATAAGTATACCTTGTGCTTAGTTCGACATGAATTTTTTTTTAAATGCGATGTAATGAAATAATCATATGCAAGAAAAGAAATGTTCATTTTATTAAAAATGAAGGGTAAAAACCAAACTCTAAGAAATAAATTCAAGGAGGATAAAGGGTGCCTATGCTAGACTTGTTGGGGAAGGGTTTGAAAAAAAAAAAAGAAAGCATGAAATCTTGGTGAGAAGCTTGCCTTGTGCATTTGTTTCATCATTACCCTCAATTTTTTTATTTTTTGTTAATCACATGACTCAAACTAGATTCAACATGCATGAATGGAAGAAGGTAGGAAGAATGAAGTTTGTGATATAGAGAAAGCATGTAGGGAATGGAAAGATGATGTAGATGGAGAGATATGGAAAAATTAGGAATAGAATGTACCCCCAACTCAAAGGACGAAAAAAACTAACTCATGCATGAACCTAAGACATGGTCATGGTGACATATACACAAAGTGTGTGCTACAACTAGTGATTGTAGGTGACATTCTAAGACTTGTTTCATGACCATATGACTATACTATGTGACTAGACTCGAACAAAGATTAAGTTAAGACTTCACGTATGTGCACTAAATTAGACAAGGTGTAGTATTTTAGTCATAACTTTTTATCTATGACTCCAAACTGAGCGAAACCAATGCCAAATTAAAGATAAAACTAGGGTCTACATATCCATAGGTAGTAAGACTCGTAAATCTTCCTAGAGCTCGGGATATAACCTAATCAAGGTTGATGCTTGTGCTACATACGGGAATAAAAATCCGGGTTGACTCAAAGGAACTATGACTCTATTTTATACATATTTATTAGTTTAAATTAATTAATTAAGCAAAGTACTATAGTTTACTTAGAGTCATACACAAGTTAAACAAATGGTTAACTTAGTCACATAATAAGTATGCATAAGTAAGAGATGCACAAGTAAACAAGTAGTCACAACATGATGCAATGAGTCTGCAACCTAACCATGGCTCTAGTTCTCTAGAGTTCAAGATATGGGTTAGTCAAATAGGGTCCATGGTTATGAGTTCAGATGCACCGCGTGGAAGCCTTACCTTTGGAAGGATTAGCGCGTGTGGATGGGACCTCGCGAGTTAAACTCGCTTCCATGGTTTGGTGAGTTCAACAATCTCGGATGTACCCTTCGTTGCTAGGAGCGTTCGATTGGGTAGATGGAACGTGAATTCCCATAGAGTTATGTCCATATATAAAACACATATGGGTTTCGGAAAAAAAAAAAGAAAAAACTCAATCAGGAAGTAAAATCGAGCAAACAGTACTAGAAAACTAGTCGAAACAAGAACGTAGATTTTTGGCTCAGTAGTGAAAGAATTCGGCACGAGAAAATAAAGTCGTCGCCAGACATTGGCACCGTCGCAAGACGACAAGCTTGTTGCTAGGCAACGACGCCATCGTTTGGCGCTGACACTGTTTTATCAGTGCTAATTCCTACATACCTCAGCAGCTTTCTATTCTTGAATTTTCCAGGTATTTTCGCAGCATTATTTCGATTTAAGTTGTGGAATATATTTCCCTAAATTCCTACGTGTAAAAATCCTATGTCTTTTACTCATTACGGAAGGTATTTCCATTTAGAATATTTTTATGCTTATGCCAATAGGTCTGGAACAATGACTGGAAGTTAAGGGATGAAGGTACAAATCCAACCTACAACAGATTGAACCTGCCCTAAAAATAGGCCTCTACTTTATTCTTCTCGTATTCATGTGCTCTTTCTGACTAACATACAATCAATAGGTTTAACCTAAACCTATTTATCTGTTTTGGTTGAATATTAATGCACAAATAACACTATTATTGGCGATCATTTGAATTATAATCATATTATCCCTAAACAAGATTATTAATTATCTTATCAAGCGTGATTACAAGTACAAATTCCCTTTAAACATGCATAAAAGGAGTGATCAAGCAATAACAACAATATATATCAAGCAACATAATCATAATATCTATAACAATTATAATCAAAATAACAATCATTATTAAAAAAAACATATTAAAGCATAATATTAACAATCATAATCATGTTAAAACATAACATTATTAGAAAGATCCTAGGCATGATACTAACAAGATTAATAACAAACCCTAGCATGTCACTAAACATAGAAATCAAAGCTTTTTCCCTAACATAATATAAGGAAAGAATTAGGAAGCATCAAAATAATCATACTTGATATTAGAAATATTAATTAACCCTAAACATAATACTAGGAAGCAATAAAACATCCTAACATGATTTCTATATCAAAAGATCAATGAAACAATTAAATTACTTACTTCGATGCCTCGTATCTCTTTCTAATAATAAAATACACGCGTTAGTAACTTCAAGGAAAAATAATAATCAAACAATTAAATTAAATAATTGAAATAGGGATTTGGTACCAAAACCTCAGAAATATAATACCTTTCACGTCTAGGGCGAAGGCAACTTCAAACTTGGCTAGTTATGTCTAGAACTAATGTATGAGGAATTTTGTAAAAGGGAAGGTTTAGAAAAAGAATAGAGAAAGAAGGAAAGCTTCTAGCTTTTAAAGAGAGATGGTTGTTGTTAATGATTAAAAACGGGGAGATACGACCCCTATTTATAGAAAAAATAGCACGGAAATGATAGAAAAGAGTTCGAGTCCTATTCAAAATGAAAGACCTATTGTCTCAAACGACAGGAGAAGTTGATGTGTCCAATTTATATAGTGTTTCAGCCCCGTCCCTTGTTCATAATTAGTAGTGTTTTTGCCTCTTTAGATCCACTTTTATTTCTAATTGCTGTTTTCTAGTGCTTTTGTAGTTTTGTAGGAAATTGCACATTTAGAGCGTTTTCCGGGTTTTTCATGGAGCAACTACGAACATTAAGAGGACACGACCATCTTTGAAGCCCGGGACCGATTAGAACCGGTGATTAAGGGCTCGGTGTGTGATACCGCGTCATTTGGACCAAGTATTTAAGTCCCGAAGAGGAAATCCTGATTAGGCTGAAGAATCAAGCCCAATCAAAGTCCAAGCCTCGAGGAGAAGACCGGGCCCAATCGGGCACGCTTCCGCCTCATCGGGCCGGCGTGTAGAAGAGGGCACAACAAAAAGATCACCCGATCGGGTGAGCGTTAGCTCGATCGGGCGCGGGTGCCCAGAAGAACCTTGAAAAAAAAGGCGAGCCCGATCGGGCGCGTGTTTTTGGAGGTACTTGATTGCCGAGATTTTTGTTTTCAATTAGGATTTATTTTGTGGGTGTTTAAGTACAATTTTTTGTACGTAATATTGATTACCTTCTCTTTTAGACTTTTTCTCTCTACTTAGAATATGAAGGGGTAATTTCTGATTGTTGATTATCAATGCTTGATTTTTTCTTATTGATTGATTTAATGCTATGCAATTAGGTTTGGCCAGATTTAATTGTATGAGTTTAGCAATATTGATTCGAGATTCGAGAGATGAGAATTGATATTTAGGCTTAGTTTCAATAGGCGGACTAGTTTATAAATGGTTAAGTCGAGATTCGAGAGATGAGATTTAATACTAGTAAATTAACTTTGTGATTGTAATTTGTGGCGAAAGCCTTTTATAATCTGATTAATTGATGCATTGATGATTGCTTATTATGATTTACCCTGGAATATTGTTTATTGGTGAACCTATGCCCTAGGTTTTTTCCTTCATTGATTAACCTCTTATTTTACTCCCTTCCTACTCTTACCTTTAGTAGTTTAATTGCCTTTTTACGATATTTTGTTTACTTGATAATTAAGATTGCTTCTAATTAATTAGGAATAAATTGACTTGTTTCCCTATTGTTCGACCCTTCTTCCCTATGTACATAGCTTTTAGAGAGAGATGATTGTTGTTAATGATTAAAAACGGGGAGATACGACCCCTATTTATAGAAAAAAAAGCACGGAAATGATAGAAAAGAGTTCGAGTCCTATTTAAAATAAAAGACCTCTTGTCGCAAACGACATGAGAAGTTGATGTGTCCAATTTATATAGTGTTTTACCCCCGTCCCTTGGTCATAATTAGTAGTGTTTTTGGCTCTTTAGATCCATTTTTATCACTAATTGGTGTTTTCTAGTGTTTTTGTAGTTTTGTAGGAAATTGCACATTTGGAGCGTTTTCCGGGTTTTTCATGGAGCAACTACGAACATTAAGAGGACACGACAATCTTTGAAGCCCAGGACCGGTTAGAACCGGTGATTAAGGGTTCGGTGTGTGATACCGGGTCATTTAGACCAAGAATTAAAGACTAGAAGAGGAAATCCTGATTAGGCCGAAGAATCAAGCCCAATCAAAGTCCAAGCCTCGAGGAGAAGACCGGGCCCGATCTGGCACGCTTGCCCCCGATCGGGCGGGCGCGCAGAAGAGAGCACCAGCAAAAGGCTCGCTCGATCGGGTGAGCGTTAGCTCGATTGGGCGCGGCTGCCCAGAAGAACCTTGAAGAAAAAGGCAGGCCCGATCGGGCGTGTGTTTTTAGAGGCATCTGATTGCCGAAATTTTTGTTTTCAATTAGGATTTGTTTTATGGGTGTTTAAGTAAGATTTTTGTACGTAATTTTGATTACCTTCTCTTTTAGACTTTCTCTTTCTACTTAGAATATTTTCTCTCTCTGAAATTCTCTCAACTTTGTTCTTTATTCCATTACTTAATCCAAAATACTTTTCGTAACAATTTCTTCTGTTTTAATTTCAATTAGTTTCTTTATTTCTTTCATCATGTCTTATTTTATTGTTTTGATTAGTTTAGATTTAATTATGCGTGAGTAGTTTTGTTTTTACGGTTTATGGGGATCTAATAAATAATATGAAGGGGTAATTTGTGGTTGTTGATTATCAATGCTTGATTATTTTCCTATTGATTGATTTAATGCTATGCAATTAGGTTTGGCCAGATTTAATTGTATGAGTTTAGCAATATTGATTCGAAATTCGAGAGATGAGAATTGATATTTAGGTTTAGTTTCAATAGGCGGACTAATTTATAAATGGTTAAGTCGAGATTCGAGAGATGAGATTTAATACTAGTAAATTAACTTTGTGATTGTAATTTGTGGAAAAAGCCTTTTATAATCTGATTAACTGATGCATTGATGATTGCTTATTATGATTTACCCTGGAATATTGTTTATTGGTGAACCTATGCCCTAGGTTTTTTCCTTCATTGATTAACCTCTTATTTTACTCCCTTCCTACTGTTACCTTTAGTAGTTTAATTGCCATTTTACGATAATTTGTTTACTTGATAATTAAGATTGCTTCTAATTAATTAGAATTAAATTGACTTGTTTCCCTATGGTTCGACCCTTCTTCCCTATGTACTTAGTTAGTGGATTTAGGTTTTATTTTTTATTAGGTGAATACGACTTGAGCCTGTCATATTTTGACGCCGTTGCCGGGGAAACGTTTTTTTTTTCTTTTTATTATTTTTTGTAGCATAGATTATCCCCTCTTGTCTCAGAGAACGTTAGTTCTTTGAGGCAATTCTCATATTTGTCTTTTAGTTCCTTGTTTATGCCCAAGTGTTCCAAATCAGGTTACATCCCATTCGATCCTGAGATCAAGTGCTCGTTTCATAGGCAAAAGAATCTTTATAGACAAATCCTGGAGGATTATGAGGAAAACAATAATCAAAGAGACCCTCCAACTTATTCTAGTGTCTCAAAAATTCCTTTAGATAAAGAATCGGAGATGACGGCTGAAAAGAAGCTCAGTGACTATTCGCTACTAAAGCTCAAGGATTTTCCGCACCTTACTACCACTCCGGCTCTTGATGGAGTACAATTTGAATCAAGCCCCAATCTATCACCATGATAGAGAGGGAGCAATTTAGTGGAGCTAAGGGTGAAGATCCTAATCTTCACATTGCAGATTTCTGCCAATATTGCATCACCATTAGACATGCCGGGGTCACGCAAGACCAAATCAGGGAGATTCCTTTTTCTTTTTCATTATGTGGAAAAGCTAAATTATAGTTTAATGGTTTGAGTAGAACTGCACTTGGTATTACTAACTGGGAAACTCTTGCATTGAATTTTTATAATAAATATTACCCTGCTGAGAGAACAGCTGTACTAAGGAGTGCTATTCAGAATTTCTCTCAAGAGGCCGATGAAACTTTATATGAGGCATGGGAGAGGTTCAAGGATCTACAAAGAGAATGCCCCCACCACAATCCGACACAATGGCATTTGATCCAAGCTAAGCTTTCTACAATGGACTTGGAAATTCATCTAGATTAGTTCAAGTTTCTGCAGCTAGTGGGAGATTCATGAATTTAAATGTGGACGATGTCGAACAGGTTATCGAAGATATGGCAATACACAATTCTCAATACGGGAATCTGAGAGGGTTTGCAAATAAAGGAAAACATAATGTTGATTCCGTATCCTTTTTGCAAGCTCAATTAACATCTATTTGTCAGATACTAGATAATCTTACTGCTACTCCTAACTCTGTAGCTAATGTTTCTGCTGTTGCTAACAATGAAGCTTTATGTGAAAATTGTGGAATTGTAGGGCATTGGTAGCAAGATTGTAGGAGTTCCGTGGAACAAGTTAATGCCTTCCAAACCTATAGGCAAAATAACTTATATTCCAACTCTTTTAATCCTGGTTTCCGGAACCATCCATATCTTTTGTACCGGGGTACCAATGTAAAAAAAACTCTCCACCTTCACAACAACCACAACGACAACCTCCACCACAACAGAAATATTACAATCCTAATTCTGGCCAGAAAAACCAAGCACAACCCTCATCATCTTCTTACCCTGCTATGACAGAAATTAGAGCAATTATTACCAACATGCAAAAGCATATGGAGAGTAGGGATGCGTAAATTGATTCAATTTTAGATCATAATAAAATCATGGATAATCAAATTGCACAACTTTCATCTACCCTATAAACCCGTCAGCAGGGAGCTCTACAATCACAACCAATTCAATTTTAGATCATAATAAAATCATGAATTCAAGGTGGTCGGGTCTTTTTACTATCAAAAGGTCTAACAAATTTGGTTCTGTGGAGGTATTCGATGAACATGGTAATGAGTTCAAGGTTAATTGCCAGAGACTCAAGCTATATCATGAGCGGGCTACGATTGATGCAGTTGAACTACTTTACCTAAGCGGTTCCGGTTCATTTTGAGCTTCAATGTGGTAAGAGGGTCGTGCAGGACCTAGAAAAACCAGCGCTTTGCGGGAGGCAACCCGTATTTCTTGCTTTCTAGACTAATTTTTCCTTTATTTTATTTTTATTTTTTTTAGAGAGATGAGAGTGCAATTTTACCTTTCATAAGTGTTTTTGTACAGGTATTAGATCATAAAGTAAGGAGTTTTAAAGAGAAAAAGTTCGAAGAAAAGAACCATTTGATTTGGGTACGGGCCCGATCAGGCGCGCACCTAAGGGTTCAAATCGAGCAAATATGTGCCCGATCAGGCAAAGAGTCCCGATCGGGTGCGCAATTTGAGTTTTTTTGGAGCTTTAATTCGCCCGATCAGGCATGCAATGAAGGAAGAAAAATCCAGGGAAATTCGCCCGATCGGGCGAAGCCGCCTGATCGGGTGGATTTTTGGAGAAATCGAGAGAAGTAAAAATGAAATTTCGGGCGAAGCTCGCCCGATCGGGCGAGCAAAATGGCAAAATTCATGTTCAAGTTCGCGCCCGATTTGGTGGAGGTCGCCCGATCGGGTGCGCACTTCTAAATTCAGTAGAACACATCTTCACCTGATCGGGCCAGGCTCTCCCAATCAGGCGCGTCTATTTGATGGTCGGGCTTAAATTTCTTTTCTCCTCCTTTCTTTTCTTTTTCCTTCTTACTTCTTCTTCATTCACACTTTCTCTCTCTAAAACCTCAATTTTCAAACCTTCAAACTCACTTTCCTTTCAAGATCTCCTCAAATTCATCCATCAAAACTCTAAAATTTTCACATATTCTCCATCCTTACACCTTCCTCTACATTCTCCACTAAATTTCTACCACTTTCTCTCAAGATTTATCAAAACCCTTAGAGAGAGAAAGCTTCAAATCCTACCTTCTACACATAAAATGGCTTCAAAGAGATTAAGATAACAAAGAGGTGAAGGTTCGAGGCAACAACAACAACCTATGGTCGACCAGGAGCTTCAAATTCCGGAATGGGAGGAAGTTTTCATAACCTCAACAAAACAACGAGCTAGGATGCTTAACCTTATCCATAGCCAGGTAATTTCTACTCGATTTGTACATCATCCTACTTTGTCTAGGCTAGGAATTGATAAACCGGTAGAGAAATTGTTCAAAGGTATAGGAATGAGTGGATTCTTTCAAATGCATTATGACACCTATGATTATTTGACTTTAGAATTTGTTTCTAGCTTCAATGTTATTAAAACTAATGCTTTGATCACTCATGTCCAATTCCGATTGATAAACAATGATGTGCGTTTAATTTTAAAAGAATTTGGTAAATTTTTTGAGCTTAAATCGGATAAGCCTATTGAACCCTCCCAAGACCACATTGCTGTAGTCTATAAAAGACTCACCAAGGAGGGTTTACTTAACCTCCAACATGCGAAAAGGACGTGGATTCAACATCATATCCCAAAGTTTTGGCAAAGGTTTTCCAGCCTCACAATCTTTGGGAGGCATGAACCGGAAAACGTTAGGAGGAATGAACTTGAATTGTTGGCTTCCTATATGATCCCCAATGCTGAAAAACTGAACATACCACATAGGATAGCCCAACATTTTCAAAGGTTGGCCAATGTGCCCGATGGGGGTAGGTCTAGGGCGCCTATCTATTTTGGGGGGTTGGTGACCAATATAGCATAGAAACACCTAGGATAAAACCCGACCGAGCATAAGAAAGTGGAGAGTTCTACCTTCATGGACCTAGCATACTTAGGGGGCCTTAATTGGGTGCAACCTATGGGAGGTGAGACTTGGTGGATAGTCCACCGAGATTCGGATAGAAGAGATCAAGCCTTAAAGCTACTCAACCCCGCCTTGACCAAATTTGAGAAGGGGAGGCCTTTCTACACTTTAGAGTCAGATGGTCAAGGCGAGGTTCAAGAGCCTCACCATTCACCACAACCCCATCATTCACCCCAACACCAACCACCACCCCAACCCTACACATATGGCATACCCACCCCCTCCGTCGATTATAACATCGACCCCCATGCCCCTTATGACATTTCAGCTTTTAGGAGCCACCTAGACCGTATTGAGAGAGGGCAAGAGATAGTGGAGGGCATAGTGCACAACCTAGACTCTAGGTTAGACACCCTAGATAGGAGGGTTGGCCATGTGGAGAGGAACCTCGGGAGGGGTTTGTACCCCATGTATGACAATTATGCACGCCGAGGGGCTATTCCCCTAAGACATTATTTCCCGATTGGTTCCAAATACCCCCAAGGAGGGTATTCAACCCCTTAAGCCTATCATACTTATGTGGACTACTCTTCAGTGAAAAATCCTTGATGAATCTCCTATAAAAACCCGCATGACCAAGGAATGATCTCACTCCCTTGACATTCACCGGAGGTGGAAGTTTCTCAATCACTTCTATTTTTGCCTTATCCACCTCAATGCCTCTATTTGAAATCTTGTGCCCAAGCACTATACCTTCCTCCACCATGAAGTGGCATTTCTCCCAATTCTAAACAAGATTGACCTTCACACATCTTTCCAAACACTTCTCAAGGTTCACGAGGCACTCCTCAAATGAGACACCCCCCACCGAAAAGTCATCCATGAAGACCTCCATTTCCTCCTCCAACATATCCCCGAAAATACTCATCATGCACCTTTGGAATGTAGCGGGTGCATTGCATAACCCAAAGGGAGTTCTTCGATAAGAAAAGGTCCCATAAGGACATGTGAAGGTAGTTTTCTCTTGATCATTGGGGTGGATGGGGATTTGAAAGAATCCCGAATATCCATCAAGGAAACAATAAAACTTGTGCCTTGTTAGTCTTTCAAGCATTTGATCAATAAATGGAAGAGGGAAGTGATCCTTCTTGGTGGATGTGTTTAGACGTCTATAGTCTATACACATCCGTCAACCCGTCACCGTCCTAGTTGGAATGAGCTCACCCTTCTCAATCTCAACTACGGTCATGCCCCTCTTCTTTGGAACGACATGCACGGGGGAGACCCACCTTGAGCTAGAGATGGGGAATATGATTCTCGCATCAAATAGCTTGGTGATCTCCTTCTTAACTACCTCTCCCATTTGGGGATGTAGTTTTGTTTGTCGTTCGATAAAAGGAAGGGCGCCTTCTTCAAGTGTTATGTGGTGTTGGCACAAGGCGGGGCTTATACCTTTAAGATCATCAATTGTGTACCCCAAAGCACCTTGGTGCTTTCTCAAAACACCACATAACACTTGAGCTTGGCTCACGCTCAAGGATGCACTAACTATCACGGGGTAAGTGGAATTAGGGCCCAAGAACTTATACCTAAGGTGTGATGGTAGAGGTTTGAGCTCTACCATAGGCACACCATTACCTTCCTTTGATGTGGCCGGTTGCAAAGCTTCTTGGATTGAGATTTTCAAGCACATTTGCTCATCCACCTCCTCCATTCTTCCATTAAGCAATTCCTCATAGAATGCCATTTCCTTGCATGGTGTACCTACTTTGTCCTTGTTTAACAAAACATTCTCAAGAGCATCGTTAGAGGTGAGCAAGTGCTCATGCATGGAAGACACAACATGATCAAGTGAATCAATCATCATGCAATTTTCTACAGAAGAACATGGATACTTCATGCTTTCATTCAAATCAAATTCAATGACCTCATCTCCTACCTTAAGGGAAATCTTAGCACTCCTCACATCAATCATAGCACCCGAGGTAGCAAGAAAGGGTCTACCTAAAATGATTTGAATGGTAGCATCTTCATCCATTTCAAGCACAATAAAATCCACCGAGAACAAAAACTTCCCATCCTTCAATGGAACATCTTCTACCTTACCTTTTGGAAACTTGATTGACCTATCGCCTAATTGCAAGGTAATGTTAAAGGGTAAAAGTTCCCCTAGTTCAAGTCTTTGATAAACCAAATATGGCATTATCTTCACACTAGCTCCCAAGTCACATAAGGCATTGTCAATTTGCATCTTGTTAATGGCACAAGGTATGGAGAAGTTTCCGGGGTCTTTCAATTTGGGTGGCATTTTGTTCATGATGATAGCACTACAATTTTCGGTCAAGTTGATAGTCTCCACAACCTCACAAGTTCTTTTCCCACTCAAAATGTCCTTGAGGAATTTGGCATAATTTGGCATTTGGTTGATCACATCGGTAAAAGGTAGCGAAAGATGAAGTTGTTTTAGCATATCAATGAATCTCCCAAATTGCTCATCCAATTTGTGTCTCATGAATTTTTGTGGGTAAGGGAGCTTGGGTTTCACAATTTCTTTCTCTACTCTCACCTCTCTAGGTGTCTCAACCACAACCTCATCCAATGATGCCCTATCCCCCTCATTCTCAACCAAGGCTTCCTTAGGAATCTCCTTATCTTCACCCTTCCTAGGCAATCTCTCCTCAAGAACCTTACCACTCCTTGTAACAATAGCATTCACGGGTTTCTTGAGATCAAGACCTTCGGTCGGAAGGTAAAGAAGAAGGGCTTGCATGATCTTTCAAAGCATTAGCAAGTTGAGAAATTTGGTTTTCAAGCATTTTATTGTGGGTCATCATTTCATTGAACTTTTTATCACTAACGGCCATGTATGTGTTCAACAACTTGGTTTGATTCTCAATTATTTCTTCCAAATTGGTCCTAGGTGAAGAAGGTTGTGAATAGGAATTTTCACCTTGAGTCCTTGGAACAAATTTGGGTGGGGGACCTCTTTGAGCATTATTTTGAAAATTGCCCCTCCCTTGATTGTTCCAAGTACCCCTATTTTGATTTTGACCATAACCTTGATTATGGTTACCACCACCTTGATTATGGTTACCACCACCTTGATTATGATTACCACTACCTTGGTTATGATTTCCATAACCTTGGTTTTGATTACCATAATTTTGGCTTTGATTTTGGCCACTATAACCTTGGTTATTATAGCTACCACGAGAACCTTGGTTCCCTTGGTTTCTATAACCACCACCTTGGTTATAACTGTCAGAATTGCCTTGGTTTTGGTAATTCCTTTTCCATTGACCTCTTTGACTATGAAACCTATGAACATTATTATTTGACACATAATTCACATGCTCACTGTAATTGTTATCAAACTCATCAACACATTCATTAGGGCAATTACTAGAGTCATGATCATACGATCCACATGCATCACAAAACAAACAACCCATAGGCATATTATGTGAAGAGGGAGGGGGTTGAGAGTTAGAAAGAGTACCTCTCCCCTTAAATTTGGAGGGAAGATTCGAAGCTTGAGAAGAAGAAGAAGCGCTCTCCAACTTGGCTTTGATTGCGGTCACCTCATTTCCCAAGTTTGTCATTTGGGAGGAAAGGTTGTTGATCGCATTTAGATGGTCACACCGAGTACAATGAAGATTACATGCTTGAAGAGTCCCTCTCCCCATCTAGCCAATCTCTATAGTACGTCACCACGTCCTCAATAATGTCCACCACTTCTTCTTCGGTCTTGTTCATGATAGGACTCCCGCCCTCCCCCCCCCCCCCCATCAAGGCATGACTTGCCTTGGGGACTTAAACCGCCATAGAATATTTGGACCACTTGGTATGTTGGGATTCCATGGTGAGGGCACTCCCTTTGATACTCTTTGTATCTCTCACATGCTTCGTAAAGGCTTTCATTTGGCCTTTACTCAAACCCTTGAATCAAGGCTCTTGCCTCCGCCGTTTTCTTTTGAGGGTAGAAGCGGGACAAGAAGGCCTTTGTAACATCATCCCATGTTCTCAAGGAATTGGGATTCACCTCTTTATCTAGCCACTCTAAGGATCTTCCTATGAGAGAGAAGGGGAACAACTTGAGGCGGATGAACTCTTGAGAAACTCCGTTGACTTCGATGGTGTTGCAATATTTCTCAAATTCTTTAAGATGGTTCAACGGGCTCTCATTCTTAGCCCCACTATATTGCCTCCTCTCAGTTAAGGTGATCATGGCCGGCCGAATTTCAAAATCATTTGCCGGTGTTGTAGGCGGAGCTATGCCGCTCTCAAACCTATACGCACCGGGTATTCCTAGCTCCTTTAAGGCCACCCTCGCATTTTCTCCCATGTCTTGCTCTTCTTCAATCTCTTCTTCACTTGAAGAACTATACCCCAAGGATCGATTAGCTATTCTTCTCCTTGAGAGAGTCCTTTCGATTTCCAGGTCAAAAGGCACAATGGATCGATCACGAGCTCTATGCATGCAAAACTCAAAGAAAATATTAGTAGCACGGCTACAAGTGTAGCCTAAAGAAATAAAATCTTTTTGTATTTTTCAATTAAAATGAAGTAGACTCAACAACAAAAGCTAAGCACCAATAGCATTCCCCGGCAACGGCGCCATTTTGACAAGAGGAAAATGTATGTCGTTATCTACCCTTCCCCCAAGTTAAACTAAATTTGTAAACACCTAACCAACCTTATATGAATATAGGGCAAGTTAAGGGTCGATCCCTAGGGAATGCAATGATGAAAACTAGAGTCTAAGTCAAGCTACCTCGAAGATGGAGTTGAGATTATGGCTGGTACTATGGTAAACTAAAACAAGTCTAATCAAGTAAATCAAAGGTCTAAACACTAGGGATATAGGTTCCACATACAAGTTCAATGATAATGCTAGTTTAGAGCTTAATCAATTAATTCAAGTATTCCAATGGACAAACAATAGTAGCAATCAAGAGAGTTCAAATGCTATCTCCTATAGGCCAATCTAGGAGTCACTATGAAAGGCAAATCAAGAAGAATCACAAGCAAACCCAATCAATTAGAGCAACTTTCAAATCAATTGTTCATGTCATTAAGAGTTGCAATGCAATCTAGATTAATCTTATAGGTTGATCACTCCTAGTCTAATCAATCACATGCAAAACTATGTCAACCAATTTAATTGCAACAAATCAATCAATCAAAGAGCATCAACTAGCAATTTCATTAATCAAACATGCTTCCCCCTTTCCCTTGCAACTAATCTACTCACTAATCATGGTGAAATTCAAGAACAAATAACTAGAAATTGCATTGATTATCATTCTATATCAAAATATAAGAGAAATCAAAATACTCAACAATATCAAATTCAAATCCAAAAAAAAACAAGCAACAAGCATAAATCAAATAGCAAGTAAGTAAGGGATGAACGAAGGAAGAGATTCTCACTAATATTGATGATTGAAAATGAAGAAATCCAAACTTGATTGATCAAATGTTGAGTTACAAATCCAAAACCAAGAACTTCTCTCTATCTTCTCTCTAAATTCTCTCTCTAAAATTAAGCTAATGAAATATTATCAAAAAGCTGGTTTTGAAAAAGGAATTACAATTCTATTTATAAGTAAAGAAGAAACCGGCAAATCCCGCGCCCTCTCCCGATGAATCCGCGGCCGCGGAGAAATGGGTACGGAACCCTCCGCGGCCTGCTGGAAATATCTTGGAGACCTCTCCGAGGCCTCTCCAAGGCCTCTCTAAGCCCTCTCTAGCCAAATGCTTCTTCCTTACTTGGTCATTAAGGTCCCAACTTGATTCCTTTGCAAAGGTGATTCTCCAAGTACCTACACAAGCAAACAAAGAAAGGAAATAAAAGGGAAAAAGAGTCAAATAAAAGGAAAACACGAGAACCATAAAGTACAGAGGAGAAAGAGAAACTAAAGGAAAAAGGACCAAAACTAAGAGAAGAAAGCATGAAAAAGGGAAAGAAATAACCCTAAAAGACTACCCTATGAGTGCCATAAATGACACTCATCAGTGAGTAGTTTTATTTCTAGGGTTTATGGGGATCTAATAAATAATATGAAGGGGTAATTTGTGATTGTTGATTATCAATGCTTGATTATTTTCCTATTGATTGATTTAATGCTATGCAATTAGGTTTTACAAGATTTAATTGTATGAGTTTAGCAATATTGATTTGAGATTCGAGAGATGAGAGTTGATGTTTAGGCTTAGTTTCAATTGGAGGAATAATTTATAAATGGTTAAGTCGAGATTCGAGAGATGAGATTTAATACCGGTAAATTAACTCTGTGATTGTAATACGTAGCGAAAGCCCTTTATAATCTGATTAATTGATGCATTGATGATTGCTTATTATGATTTACCCTGGAATATTGTTTATTGGTGAACCTATACCGTAGGGTTTTTCCTTCATTGATTTACCTCTTATTTTACTCCCTTTCTACTCTTACCTTTAGTAGTTTAATTACCTTTTTACAATAATTTGGTTACTTGATAATTTAGATTGCTTCTAATTAATTAGGAATAAATTGACTTGTTTCTCTGTGGTTTGACCCATCTTCCCTATCTACATAGTTAGTGGATTTAGGTTTTATTTTTGATTAGTTGAATACGACTTGAGCCTGTCAGAAACGGCAGACGACAAGCTCGTCGCCAGGCGACATGCCAGTTGTTTGGCGCTAGGACAGGTTTTTTTACGGATTTTGTTTTTATCATATCTTTTGATCCATATCTCCAAATAAGTCATATAATATGTCATTATAAAGATCTTAATGGTCTACTATCCAACCTAATTAGAATCAGATTAAAATATTATGTAGATAAAACGATATGGATGAAATAGTGGAAAGGTGTCAGTTTTGGATAGAGTTCCGTATTCCATTCATATCTTTTTCGTTATAGCTCGGAATTAATATTATAATATACCATTGGAAAGATAATTTCAAGATATCTCCAACCTTATAAGATTTGGATAAATATTATGAGAAACAAAAATAATATCAGACTGTCTTTGAACATCTTTAAATAAAAATTGAATTAGGATTTTAAAAAAGGAAAGTTTTATTCAATTTTAAACTCTTTGATTTTATCTTTTCAAAAAGGATAATTAAGATCTTTTAGAAACTCATAGATTATTCTAATAAAACCTAATTATTTTAGGAATAGGATTAAAGCTTAAGACCATCTACATGATCATTAGGTCGTAGGTAAAATCCGGTTTGGGCCCAGTTTAGTATTTTGGCCATAACTTCTTCATTATTCATCGGAATTGGGCTTATAATATATTGTTGGAAAGGTCTTCTCAAGACCCATCCAATTGCACTATTATTGGACTCATATGATGGATTAAACTAGCTAAACAAGAATGCAAGTTTTTCTTAAATAAATAGGGTAAGAAAAGAAATATTTTCAAAAAAAGTAAGAAGAAATATTTTAATAATAACATCCTCATCACTAGACTTTTCACGCTTTCGCTTTGTTCGATAATCAAATGACTTGAAAGGTATTCATCACTGGGTTTGGTTTTGGGGAAACACATTTGGGTGTTTACATATACCTTGCTCGGTAACAGGAGCCCAAAACCGAGTACGTCAGTTACTGTGCATGGTAACCGGTTTTGGGCTCCAGTTATCGCGCACGGTAACCAGTTTTGGGCTCCGATTACCACGCACAGTAACCGGTTTTGGGCTCCGGTTACCGTGCACCTTAACCGATTCCATGGTAACCGAAGCCCAAAATCGGTCATCGTTTCCGGTAACCGGTTTTGGGCTTTAGTTGGTACGATTGCCAGGAAAAAAACCACCACCTTTTCGCCAAAGAGGGAAGGTGGTGGGTCGTCTTTGAGGGGGATGTTGTGGGTCACCGTTCAGTATGGTGGTGGTGGTCAACACCAGTCAGTGTGGTGGTAGTGGTGGTCGTCGTTGCCAGTCAATGTGGTGGTGGTGTTAGTCGTCAATTGGGGTGGCGGTGTCAAGGTATTAGTGGTTGGTGCCTTGGTGGCAAGAAAGAATATAGTGGCGAAGTGCTAAGGGTATTGTTGTCTATTCACACCAAATGTTTGTTGTTTTGATCATTTTGAATGGAGGTATTTAACACCCCCCATTTCAATTATCAAAATTTACTTGATGTAACAAGTTTCTTATACATATTTAACCATACAAGCTCGCCATTTCTCAAGCCAAAACACCAGCCTTTGTTTCTCACGCCACCACCCAACTAGCCACCACCATCACCACAAACAAAACCCACCCAGCAACGGAAACAACCCACTCACCACCAAACCCACACATCCACCGCTTGAAAAAAGGCCCCAAATGTAACTTCCCATTAGCTGATCTACGTACTAGCGTCAGAATCGAACCTCCTCCAAATCGCACCACCTCTGCAAACGAGCAGCACCGACTGAAGTAGACCATGACCATTATTTCCGGCAATAGCAGCGGGGGCTGAAATCATAGTGGTCTGATCTTCCATGTCTAAATTGCCTCCAATAAATCACAAATTGGTGGAAAAAGAAGAAAAAGGAGAGAGAAAGGTTCACTTATCTAATTTCGGAGAGAAGTAAAGTGAAATAGCGGAAAATAAAGAATGGTCGCACAAATACTTGGGTGCTGGTGGACGCACCCAATAGTTTGCGAAAAGTAAAACGCCAATATATGAGATTATTAAAGTGTATTTTAATTACTAATTTATTATAAACAAAGTTTATGAAAGAGTTTGGCCTAAATAGTACAATTCATAATTTAGTGTTACCAACATTAATTTTGTAAAAATCATAAACCTATGCACTTTAAACAAATCAACCCCATATATCAGCTAAAAACCCTCTAATAGAATGCTAAAAAAACAAAACGTTTGAATATTACCTTCTCTCTCATGAGGCCTTCCAAAGGAAGGTTAGTTTTGTATGAGTAAATGCATAACGAGGGGCATGAAGGTAATTTTACGTAAATGCATTTCTGAATTTAGAGTAGTATCACTAGGTGATCAATTGTATCACTAGATAATTAAATGGTATCATTAAATATTTCAGTGGTACTATTTATGTATGTAATGGTATTATATATTCATTCAGTGGTGTTCACTACGTGTAGAAATAGTATAACTACGGGAGAAATTGTATCACTACATAGTCAATGGTACTATCTAAGCTTTCAACGGTACATTTAAAAAATGGACCCACTTACCCATCTCTCTCCTCCTTTCTCTCACCCCCATGTGCTTTTTAATATTTTAGTATTTGTTATGTATTTGCAAATGCATAACTAACCTCCATCACTACTTCTTCCTTTCCTATCACTCTAAAATTTCAAAAATCCAAAATCAATTCCTTATTGGTTAATCTTATTGACGTGGCCAATCCATCAACGTTCTATACCGGCCCACCTTATCCTACCCATATTCGTAAAATAAATTATAAAAAACTTCCGTAATTCATTCCAACGTTTTCTCATTTAATCGTCCCAAAAATAAGTTTAAATCATCGTTGTTAAAATTAATTTAAATAAACTTGTTACAATGGCGCTACAAGCTGCATCTTTGGTACCCTCTACTGTCTCATTTCATAAAGAAGTAAGCTCACAATTTTCATCATTATTTTTTTGTTTAATTAATTTTTTTTGGTTTGGTTTGATATCAGGGTAAATGCATTGGTTTTAAAGAGACATCCTTTTTTGGAGTTTCATTCTCTGATCATTTGAAAGCTGAATTTTTTGCTCCATCATTGAGGACTAAGGTGAATTTTTATTGCTGTAATTGAGGACTAAGGTGAATTTTGGGGTTTTTTTTTTTCTCTTAATTCCAATGTTATAGGGCGTCTGAATAGTGTAAACTGTAAAACGTTGCATCTCAGAATGTATGGAATTACGTAGTTGGTATTAATTTAGAACAAAATTAACTTCTAATCTCCTTTTTTCATAAACAGCTCTGTTCAGTTGAGCTCAGCTAAGTTTAGTAAATTAGATCAGGCCCTAGCTACATATATATACTAGTATAACATTAAATAGTACGAGGGCAAAACAAGACACATTATCTGGGCTTTGTTTGGTTTTAGATTAACTTTGTTTGTTGTCAACCTTGCTCATAGTCTGACTGATGGTCATGTATGTAATGTGTACTTTTCCTTAAGAAGGTTGTGACTAATAATTAAACAAGTCTGTACCATGCTAGTGAAATATGTGCGAATGAAAACCTATTCTTGTACGAATTTACCTGTTGTATACATGATCGAATTCAGTTTTACAACCATGCTGAACTTCGGTATTGCAAATCTTAGTGGTTTTGTAATAAGAAGTTGATTGAGTTTGTTAAGTAGTTTTGACATGTCTTTAGTATTCTCAACTTAGCGACTGGCAGTTAAAACTTCAGCATACAAGTTTTTATTACCATGATAACAAATTATTAAAATTATTTGAGTACTTGATCCTACTCGGAGCTATAATAATTTGTAGTTCAGTGAGTGGAGGAATGGAGGATGTAATGGAGGAAAATGCGTTAATCCAAACTTGACATGTGATTCATAAATCTTTAAACATGAACTACTGTATTTGCTTCTGAAAAATCAAACACATTAATGTCTAGTATATATGCACGACATTATTCCAATATTATGTAAGACGTATCAAATTACTCCCTTTGGAAATCCAGATATTATTAGAGGGCATTTGGATTGGCAGTATTAAATTAAGGGGTAATAAAAGTCAAACCAAACAAAATTAAAGTAAACATAGGAGAGAGAGAGCTAGTGATGATGCGATTGTAAGAAGATTTATATAGTGATGGTGTGGTGATAGGTGAAGAAAGGGAACTACTACCCTTATTTTGGGGGTAATAGGTTATACTAGGGGAAGGGTGGGCAACCTAATACCCTCATTTTAAGGGTAATAATTCCTCCTCCCCTCTCTTTTCCTTATGTCACTACAACCTTAATTCATTCATAAACACTTTGTCTCCCTACAATAGTACCTCTAATCAACTATAATATCTCATTTGACTTTTATTACCCCTTAATTTATTACCCCCATTCCAAGCACCCCCTTAGTAGTAAGTTTTCATCTGCTGTTTAATTTGCTACATTGTTATGTTATCGTTGTTTGTCTACCCTTTTGTTAATTGGTAAATACCTCATTTTCAAGATAATGGTTGAATAATTGTTCCTCATTTTTGACACAAAAGTTTTTCTTAACAGCAAGAAACGAGAAATGGAATGATTAAAGCTCAAACAGTTACAGCATCTCCATCAGCCGACCAAGCTACCCTTGAAGGAAAGAAGACACTGAGAAAGGGAAATGTAGTTATTACAGGAGCCTCATCTGGGCTGGGCTTAGCCACGGCCAAGGCCCTCTCAACGATGGGAAATTGGCACGTAACCATGGCCTGTAGAGATTTCCTCAAAGCAGAGAAAGCAGCCATTAGAGTAGGTATGCCCAAAGGAAGCTACTCTGTCATGCACCTTGACCTTGCCTCCCTTGAAAGCGTACGCCAATTTGTAGATAACTTTCGGCGTTCTGGTAAACCGCTTGATGTTTTGGTTTGCAATGCTGCTGTGTATTTGCCTACTGATAAAGAGCCTACCTTTACTGCTGATGGCTTTGAGCTTAGTGTTGGGACCAACCATCTTGGGCATTTTCTTTTATCAAGGTTGCTCATTGATGACCTGAAGCAGTCCGACTATCCATCAAAGCGTCTTATCATTGTTGGCTCTATCACAGGTAACATACTGCAGTACTGTCTTACGGAGTAATTTATATCAGAAATTAGATACAAGACATGTTGCTGATATGTAATAATGTTTATTTTATAACAGGGAACTCAAACACAGTAGCTGGGAATGTTCCTCCAAAGGCAAACCTTGGAGATCTGAGGGGACTTGCCGGAGGGTTGAATGGGGTAAACACCTCATCAATGATTGATGGAGGTGAATTTGATGGTGCTAAGGCCTACAAAGACAGCAAAGTTTGCAACATGCTCACTATGCAAGAGTTCCACAGGCGGTTCCATGAAGAAACTGGAATTACTTTTGCATCACTCTACCCTGGATGTATTGCGGAGACTGGTCTGTTCAGAAATCATGTTGCGTTGTTCAGAACTCTTTTCCCACCCTTCCAGAAATACATTACAAAAGGTTATGTTTCTGAGGAGGAGGCCGGAAATAGGCTTGCACAGGTGAGTTTAGATCATATTCATAATCAATATTTATTGCAATACAAGATTATGAAACTTGTACCCCAGTAGATGAACTGTAAACTATTCTGTTAACAGGTGGTCAGTGATCCGAGCTTGACGAAGTCAGGGGTTTACTGGAGCTGGAACCAAAATTCAAAATCCTTTGAAAATGAGCTGTCAAAGGAAGCTAGTGATGAAGAGAAGGCAAGGAAATTGTGGGAGGTTAGCGAAAAACTTGTTGGAATGGCTTAGAAATATTTTATATATTACTGCATTCAGCAGCCAAGTATCCAACGGTTATGTTTTCAATATAGTGATAGGATAAGTAGTGCAAAGGTAATGTAGAATTGAACAATGCAGTGTATGAAATCGGAAAACATATCATTCTAAGCTTTCCATGATTGCATTCATCTTGTATCTCATTCTGACTGGTATTGTTATTTGTGACTTCTATATTTGTTAATTTGAATTGTTAGTATTAGATACTGACTTTCATCTTGTTTCCTTCTGTTATTTAAACTGTGAATTGGTTACTACCCTCCAATATTTTGCGGACATGGATGACTGTTACCTAGTAGCTTTTGTGCGTTTTCAAATTGGTCGCAAAAACTATATTTCTTTCTTAAGAACTGATATAAATTAAGTCTGTAGGAGGAGGCGAACCTTCTAGGAAGGATTCCCTGGACATGCAAAGTTAAGAAATTTGCTGGCCCTGAAGTTTTAATGAGTGGTATCTTGATATATATTACGTGTTTTTATCCTTAAAGGCTAGTAGCTATACTGCTGTTAACATTGTGTTTAATATGCTATACAACTCAGGCAATATGTGTAATTTTTCATCCCAAAAAGTGTAATGCCATGCACAACTAAACGACTAAACAATACACTGCTGTTGGCCCGTTGATATAATATCTACGATCACCTTCCCTTGGGAGCCAGACACTTGAAAGCCTGTTCTTGTTTATTGCTGAAGCTAATTTAAACAAGAACTGAAGTACCAGTTAGAGGATAGATGGTTGTGAATTCACTATGATTCCCATAATTAAATAAGTTACAGTTCTACACTTAAATTTACTGATTCCAAATATCAGAAGTCAGTCTTCTTCTCTGAAACCTGTCCAGCATAGCCTATGTTTTGGTTTCATCTTTTCAAGACCCCTTTTTGTTCAGTGCAGAGACTGATTAGGGTCATGAAGATAGTAGCTTTTCCGCTATTAGAGGTGTGTACATCTTGACCTCTCAGTTACGATGATTGTGTAAAACCTGATACTCCAGTTTCAATGATTCGTACATCTTGATCTTGCAGTTCAAAAAGTGTTAGAGCTGCTAAAAGTGACCTATCTGATCGTTGTTTGTTTATCTTTAAAATGCTTAAATGGTGGTTTTCTACCATTAACGAGTATAACTTGACTGACATACTGCCATAATGCCATTGAAACTAATCCTCCCTCGATCAAACTAAACTTATAAGCACTTAACAAACCTATATAATAGTATAGAGGCAAGTCAAGGGTCGAACCCAAAGGAACGTTAATGTTCAAGCGCTCTCAATTATACGCCTAAGCTAGGTCAAAGTCTAAGGATAAAAGGTAAACACTATAACCAACTAACAAAATGAAGAACCAAACAAATAAACACCAGGAACGAGGATCAACAAGTAATCATGACAATTGTAGCAACTCGGGAACAATATGCAAATCAATGGTTGTGAAGACTAATGGCAAGCTCAATCAAAAGAGTCAACAAGCTATCTCCTAGAGGTCAAACTAGCGCCAACTACGAGTGACTCTAACTAGGAGCATTACTAATCAAGCTCAATCGACAATTGCAATTCCTAAATCAATGGTCCGTATCATTAGAAACTACAATGCAATCTAGCATAATTCTCAAGGCCTAATCGAATTACACACATGCAAACTTCCATTAATCACTTTATTCATACAAGTTTCACCCTATCCCTAGCAAACAACTACTCTAACATCATCATCTAATCTATAAACAACTAAAGAAATCAAGAATCAATAATATATGAAGAACAATTACACTAATCAACAATCAAACATCAAAATCTAATCAAACAAACTTGAATATTAAACAAAGCAATAAAATGAGATAGAGTTAAGAATGCTCATTGATAATAGAGAAGATCTCCAACACAATTGTCACCATTGATTATTTAATCTCTCAATCACTATTAAAATTCCTCAATTTCTCCCTCTAAAATCTACTCCTAAACTAACCATACACTAGAGAGAGAAGCTCTCAACTAAGCTAAGAATATGATCAAAAACTAAAATAAAACTTCTTTCTAAAACTTTTTCCAAAAATCGGGTTACAATGATATTTATAGAGAGCGCGAAAAAAAAACCGAGTAAGCAAATACCCAGGAAGGCGCGCCCGCGCCCGTGCTTTGTGCGCCCGTGTCATTCTGGGTTTCTTCGATCTTTTCGTAGCTTCGTGCATTCGCTAAGGTAACACGATTATGATGATGATGAACACTAAGAGAGGTAGTCCCAAAAGCACTTGATGGTGGGTTCAACACCCCCCATCTTCATTAGAGCACGACTTGAGAGCGCAAGAGCTAGAACTTGGAGAATCCTCTTCCTTGCATCTTGAGCTTTACAATTGCCATGAGCTTGTTCCAAAAACATCTCCCACTTTAGTAATTCACCAATATAAAGACTCGAACATCGTACAATACCTATATCCACGAAAATAGAGCAAATAAAGGAGAAAATAGTAGAAAAACCAACAAAATGCATAAAAGCTACAAAATAAGAGAGGAAAGGTAAAACCAAGACCAAATGCATAAAACTAAGCATTTATTAAGAATGAAAGCCTTGAAAAGAAGGTGAAAACAGCCTAAATGCTCATCAATTGGGTGCCATTTATGACACCCATCAAAGTTCAATTTGAATGGACACCACCTTATTGTAAAAAGTGTGATAAGGTTGGGCATGATTGTAATACTCTTAAGCCTAAGTTTGTCTTTAAACCTAAACCTTCTCAAGAAAATCACAAAAAACTGAACAACAGCAGAAGAAAATCTGGGTTCCAAAATAGGCTGTTACTGACCCTATTTCTATTCATGTCTCTGAATTTGCTGATCAAGGAAAGGGTAACAATCAGGCCCCTGCTGACACTCTTCTAGTAACTCTTGCGCATACATATTTTGCTACAAATTTAAATGATGATTAGAGAGTGGTTAGCCAGAGAACTAGACCCCATATTGATGTTCGGCAGCAAGATATTCCTAGCTCCTCTATTGGCTATTCTTCTTTGTTAGAAGATGAAGCTGCTAAAATATTTCCTATCGAGGGTGATGGTAATCCCTCTCTATTGGAATGATTGTTGTTTCATGGAACATTAGGGGTTTTAATGACCCTGACAAGGTAGCTGCTGTTAAGCAGTTGCTAAAAGATCATGATATTGATATTATTGGTATTCTGGAAACCAAAGTTAAAAGCCATAATCTGTATTCTGTTCAGAAGAAATTTGGTAGATTCTGTCTTGGCATTGTTCTTATGCTCACTCTATGAAAGGTAGGATTTGGGTGGGTTGGAAAAATGATAAAGTTACTCTTGATGTTTTAGCTGATCATGAACAGTTTGTTCATACTAAGATTAGCTCTAAAGATTTGCAGCATGTCTTTTTATGTTCCTTTGTCTATGGCTTGCACTCAGTTCATGATAGAAGACTTCTTTGGTCTACTTTAAAAGCTTTGGGGAGTTCTTCTCTTCCTTGGATTAGTTTAGGTGATTTTAATTCTGTCTTTTGCTCAGAAGATAGAGATAATGGAAATCCTGTTACTGATGCTGAGGTTAAGGATTTTATGTATTGTATTGAGATAATGGAGTTCACTGAAGTAAAAAGTAAAGGCTCCTTCTACTCTTGGTCAAACAAGGAGGAAGGTGATAGTAGAACTGCCCCTAGGATTGATAGGAGGATTGTTAATAAAGCTTTGGTACATGCTTATGGTCATGTTGAGGTTGTTTATCTCCTTCCCTCCCACTCTGTTCATTGTCCTCTTCTTTTTGAGATTTTCATTGCTGCTACAGGAAAAGGGAGACCTTTCAGATTTTTAAACTGTCTTGCAGATCATAAAGATTTCTAAGAAACTGTTAAACATGCTTGGGATTTCCGTACATCCCATTACTCTCCAATGGTTTATGTCTGGAACAAATTAAAGGTTGTTAAGTCTGGTTTGAAGACTCTTAATACTAAGCAGTTTGCTAATGTGGCTGGAAAGTTAGAGATTCCTCAGTAGAAACTTAGTGAAATTCAGGTTAAACTGGCTGCTGATTGGACAAACTCTCAACTACAAGTTTCTAAGTTGCAGGCTATTGATATTGTGAAGCATTGGATGCACATTGTGAGTAGCATTTTCAAATAGAAGTCCATGATTGACTGGATTAATCTTTGAGATGCTAATTCTCAGTATTTCGTTTCCATGATGAAGTAGAGGCAAAGTAAAAACAGAATTGATTCTATCTTTAATGACCAAGGCGTTTCGTTGAGAGATCCAGCTCTTAAATCTGATGAAATTATTGGTTTTTACAAGAACCTTCTTGGTTCTGCTTCTACTTCTCTTCCTAGGGTAGACTTGGTGATATGTCCGATTTATATAGTGTTTTACCCCCGTCCCTTGGTCATAAGTAGTAGTGTTTTTGGCTCTTTAGAGCCACTTTTCTTACTAATTGGTGTTTTGTAGTGTTTTCGTAGATTTGGTTGATTTTTGCAGGGAATAGCGCTTTTGAAGCATTTTCCCGAGATATCATGGAGCGATTACGAGCACTAGAGAAGCACGACCAGTTTCTATAGCACAGGGTCGGTTAGATCCATCGAACCGGTGATTAAAGGCTCGGTAAATTGGGATACCAAGGTATTTGGACCGAATGATCAAGACCCTAAGTGGATATCCGGATTGGGCCGAAGAAATAAGCCTAATCGAAGTTACAAGCCTCGAGGTGAAGCAAGGGCCTGATCAGGCGCGGCTGTTTATAAGAGTACGCAGAGAAAAAGGCGCGCCCGATCGGGCGGCCTTTAGCCCGATCGGGCGCGTGTTATTTTAAGGAGTTAATTTTCGACGATTAAGTTTGTTTTAGTTTAGGATTCTTTCTTAGTATAAATACTTTTCCATTAAGCAAGTTTAGAACCTTCTTTTCACTCTTTCTTAGAGTTTCTCTCTCTACTTAGCTTTTAGATTAGTTTTTCTCTCATATACTTTATTCTTAACATTATTCTTAATTCCAGATTTCTTTGGTAACAATTTCTCTTCTCTTAATCTTAGTTATTTATTTTATTCCTTTGATCATGTATTTCTTTATTACTTTGATTTTCTTAGATTTAATTATGTGTGAGTAGTTTTATTTCTAGGTTTTGTGGGGATCCATAACTAATATGAAGGGGTAATTTATTGTTGTTAATTGTCAATGCTGGATTAATTTCCTATTGATTGATTAAATGCTCTGTGACTAGATTTGCGCAAATCTTTTATGCATGAGTTTGACAATATTGATTCGAGATTCGAAAGATGAGAATTGATGTTTAGTTTTAGTTTCAATAGGCAGGTTAATTTATAAATGGTTAAGTCAAGATTTGAGAGATGAGATTTAATACCAGTAAATTAATTGTGTGATTGTAATACGTAGCAGAAGCCCTTTATGATCTGATTAATGTATGCATTGATGATTGATTATTATGTTTTACCCTGGAATATTATTTATTGGTGAACCTATGCTCTAGACCTTTTATTCATTATTTTCTCCTTATTCTTAATCTTTGTAGTTTAGTTTTATATCCAAATTTACATATTGGTTACTTGATAATTTAGATTATATTAATTAACTAGGAATAAAAAGACTCGTTTCCCTGTGGATTCGACCCTACTTCCCTATCTTTTATTAGATAGTGGTTTTAGGAATTACTTTTGATTAGGTGATATGATTTGAGCCTGTCAAAATTTGGCGCCGTTGCCAGGGAAACGATCTTATTTTTATTTCTGATTATTTTTGTAGTCTAGGTTATTTCTTTTTGTCTCAGAGAACGTTAGTTCTTTGAGGAAAGTCTCATATTTGCTTTTAGTTTTTTTTTTTTTTTTTTTTTTTTTTTTTTTTTTATTTTTATGCCCAAGTGTTCTAGATCAGGGTAAATCCTATTCGATCCTGAGATCGAACGATCCTTCCATAGACATAAGGATTTCTACAAGCAAATTGTGGCAGATTCTTGTGATAATAATAATCACCGAGATCCTCCAACTGATTCTAGCGATTTAGAGGTATCATCAGATCCAGAATCAGAGATGACGGCTCCAAAAAAGTTTAGTGATTACTCACAACCAAAGCTTACAGATTTTCCACACGTTACTCCCACTCCGGCTCTTGATGGGGTACAGTTTGAGATTAAACCCCAATTTATAACGGTGATAGAAAGGAAGCAATTTAGTGGAGCTAAGGGTGAAGACCCAAATCTTCATATTGCAGACTATTGTCAGTACTGTAATACCATCAGGCAAGCTGGGGTCACACAAGACCAAATCAGGGAGATTCTCTTTCCTTTTTCTTTAACTGGAAAAGCCAAACTATGGTTTAATTGGTATAATTGACTGGAAAACTCTTGTTTTAATTGTTTATAACAAGTATTATCATGCAGAGAGAACAGTCGTACTACGGAGTGCAATTCAGAACTTTGCCCAAGAAGCCGATGAAACTTTATATGAGGCTTGGGAGAGGTTCAAGGACCTACAAAGAGAATACCCCCACCATAATTTGGTACAATGGCAGTTAATCCAAGCCTTTTACAATGGCATTGGAAATTCATCTAGAATAATCTTAGATTCTGCAGCTAGTGGGAGGTTTGTGAACCTTAATGTTGATGATGCTGATCAAGTTATCGAAGATATGGCGATACATAATTCCCAATATGAGAATCCCAGAGGCTTTGCTAGCAAGGGAAAGCATTGTGTGGAGTCTGTATCCTTTTTGCAAGCTCAATTAACCTCTATATGCTAGAAATTAGATAATCTTAGCACTGTTAATATTGCTAATGTTTCTGCAATTAATAATAATGCTAATGAGGCTTTCTGTGAAAATTGTGGAATTTTAGGTCATTGGTAACAAGATTGTAGGAGTTCCGTGGAGCAAGTTAATGCCTTTTAAGCTTATAGGCAGAATAACCCATACTCCAACACCTACAATCCTGGGTATCGGAATCATCCGTACCTTTCCTATCGGAGTACTAATGTTCAAAATCCACCACCACCACAAGAACCACAAGCGCCACAACAATAACAAAAGAAATATTACCACCCCAATGTTGGGAAGAAGAACCAACCACAACAACCCTCCTCATCTTCCGACCCTTCTTTGGTAAACATTAGAGCAATGCTGGTAAACATGCAGAAGCACATGGAGAGTAGAGATGCCCAAATTGATTCAATTCTAGCACACAATAAAATTGTAGATAATCAAATTGCGCAACTTTCCGCTACTGTACAAGCCTGTCAACAGGGAGCTCTGCTAGCACAGCCGACAAGGCCTACGGATCAAGCCTATGCAATTACTCTAAGGAGTGGTTCAAACTATGAAGGGCCCCTTATGCCAAGAGATGATGAACTTGTTTTAATAAACAATGGTAATCTTGATTCCGTTAAACAAGACAATGTAGCTAATAGCCCTGAAGGGCTAAAGCATAGTACTAATACATCTAATTCTACATTGCAGGGTACAACTCCAGGGAAGGTGGCCACTCCAGATAAGAGCAATAATGCTCCAAAGCCAGTTATCAAACTTCCATTCCCCAATCGTCACTTGAAAACAAATTTGGATAAGCAGTTTGGTATGTTTTTGGAGATGGTAAAAGACTTGAAGGTAACAGTTCCCTTCACTGAATTAATCACACAAATTCCTGCATATGCAAAATTTATGAAGGAAATATTGACAAAAAAAAGGTCTATTAGTGAGGTAGAGACAGTAGCTTTCACTGCAGAGTGTAGTGCCGTACTTCAAAATAAATCTCCACCTAAATTAAAAGATCCTGGTAGTTTTCTATCCCTTGTCATATTGGCAATCTAATGATTGATAATGCATTGTGTGATTTTGGTGCTAGCGTTAGTGTTATGCCATTATTTGTGTGTTCCAAGTTAAATATGGGTAAATTAAAAGCTACTAATATTACTCTACAAATGGCCGACCGTTCTTTCAAATACCCCTTAGGTGTTTTAGTGGATGTTACTGTTAGAGTAGGTAAATTTTATATACCTGTTGATTTTGTTGTTCTTGATATGGCTGAGGATATGCAAACTCCTATCATTTTGGGTAGACCATTACTTAACACTGCAGAAGCAGTTATAGATGTGATAAGTTGCAAATTAACACTATCAATAGGGGACGAAAAAATTATTTTTAATCTTAATAATACCCCTAAATGCCCCATGACAGAGGAGAAGTGTTTTAGTGTTAATGTGGTTCATAATTATTCTAACAAGCCCCAAGCTCTTGTAAAATATCCCTTGGATGCGGTATCTTGTGTTGCATCCTTTACAGATGAGATAGACAAATGGCAGAAGGAAGTTGATGCAATAAAAAGAGCCATTTACATTGTCGGTCTTGAGGATGAAAAGGTGGAATCAATCGAGCAAGTTGTGGAAATTGAGCATGCGGTGAGTGTTCTGCCAGATTGAGTTGCAAGTTCTAAATGCAATGAAAATTTGAAGCAACCATTGATCGAAGAGGGATCTTTAGTGCGTAACATTGAAGAGCCCCCAATCCAAGTCAAGGAGGATCCACCAGACAAGGTGAATTGGCGTCCCACAGGGTATGTCAGGAAGCCACGTCGTAGCCTAAACATCGCTCGACCAGGTGAGAAATCACCCGACCAAGCGTTAGGTCAAGGGTCCTAGTTCTTGTACTTGGTAAGAAGGTCGTGCAAGACCTAGATAAACCAGCGCTTTCCAGGAGGCAACGCGTATTTCTTGCTTTCTAGACTAGTTTTTCTTTCATTTTTCTTTATTTTTATTATTATTTTTTTAATTTTTAGAGAGGAGAGGAGAGCGCAATTTTACCTTTTGTAAGTGTTTTTGTACAGGTATAGATTTGACAGGTACGAAGACTTAAGAAAAGAAGTTGAAAATAAAGAGGAGATCCGATTTAGGCACGGACCCGATCGGGCGCGCAAGTAAAGAAAATTCCAGCTTTATTTTTGCCCGATCGGGCAAGCTCTGCCCGATCGAGCGCGTAAGTGAGGTTGGAAATAAAGCTATTTTCGCCCGATCAGGCGAAATTTTTGAAAAATCGAGTAAGTAGAAAAGATATGTCGGGCGGAGCTTGCCCGGTCGGGCGCACATTTAAACTTTCAGAACAAACTATTTTCGCTCGATCGGGCGCGCCACTTTTTGGCCGACCTATTACTTTCTTTTCTTCCTCTTCTTTTCTCACTTCTCCTTATTTCATCTTCTTCTTCATCACTTTATCTCTCTAAAACCCCCATTTTCATACCTTCAAACTCTACTTCTTTTCAAGATCTTCTCTAATTCTTCCATCCAAACTCAAATTTTTTTACATATTCTTAATCCTCTCATCTTTCCCTTTGATCTACACTAAATTTCTACCACTTTCTCTCAATTTTTTCCAAAACCCTAAGAGAGAGAAAGCTTCAAATTCCACCATTTCTCATAAAAAAATGGCCTCCAAAAGATCTAGAACCGTAAGGGGTGAAAGCTCAAGTCAACAACAACCACCATTGGTTGACCCGGAGCTGCAAATTGTGGGATGGAGCGAGGTGGTGATAACCTCATAAGAAGAACGACAAAGGATGCTTAACCTCATCTCGAGATAGGTAATTCCTACACACTTTGTTCATCATTCTACACTTTCTAGATTAGGAATCGATAAACAGGTAGAAAAATTGTTTAAGGGTATTGGAATCAGTGGTTTATTTCAATTGCATTATGATACTTATGACTATCTAACTTTGGAATTTATTTCTAGTTTTAATGTGATAAAATCTAATTCTTTGATTACTCATGTCCAATTCCGTTTGCTTAATAATTATGTGAGATTGACTTTGAAAGAGTTTGGTAAATTATTTGAGTTGAAATCGGATAGGCCTATTGAACCGTCCCAAGACAACATTTCCATTGTCTATCAATCCCTCACGGGGGATGCTAATCTAAACCTCCTACATGCCAAGGGCACTTGGATACAACATCCCGTGCAAAAATTTTGGCAACGGTTTGTTAGCCTCACTATCTTTTGGAGGCATGAACCCGCCAATGTAAGGAGGGATGAACTAGAGTTGTTAGGGTCTTACATGATCCCTAGGAGTGACAAACTAAACATACCTCATAGGATAGCCCAACACTTCCAACGGGCGGCCAACGCGGCCGAGAGTGGTAGGTCTAGGGCCCCTACATATTTTGGCGGTTTAGTCACCCACATAGCGGTCAAGCACCTTAACTTTGTTCCTAACGACTTTAGGAAGGTAGTAGGCCCAACTCTTATGGACTTACCCTACTTAGGTAGCAATTGGATCAATGTCATAGGGGGTGAAACTTGGTGGGTAATCCAAAGGGAGTTGGGTAGAAGGGACAATGCCTTTACGTTGCCTAACCCCGTTTTGACTATGTTTGAGAAGGGTCAACCTTCTTACACATTTGTTTTATGTAACCAAGGTGAGGCTCAAGCAGCTCACCAAGCACCACCTTCACCATAACCTCAATTTCACCCTCAACCACCACTTCATCCCTACACATATGACATCCACACTTCTTCCACGAACTATAACACCAACCCAAACGCCCCTTATGACTTCTCGGCTTTTAGGAGCCAACTAGATAGGATTGAGATGGGGCAAGGGAGAGTGGAGAGTATGGTGCGAAACTTAGATACGAGAGTAGGATCTCTAGATAGGAGGGTGGGGTATGTAGAGAGAAACCTTGGGATGGGTTTATATCCCATGTATGATGACTACGCACGTCGGGGGGCTATTCTCCCCGACTCACTTGTTCCCGATTGGTTTCAATATCCTCAAGGAGGATATTCGGACCCCAAGTGCCTTTGGTACCTATGTGGACTACTCTTCGGTCCACGATTATGGGACCGATGCTGTTTTTGGTGGGCTTGGGGGGAATGTAGACCCTAACTATTTTGCAGGTGGTTCGGGTTATGGAGGAGCCGGTTCTAGCCATGGGGGAGGCTATTCGAGGATGGATGAAGATGAAGATGAAGAGTAGTTACTCTATCTACAATCCCAAGTCAATGAGGACATTGCTTGATTTGGCTTGGGGGGATGATCTTGTTTTGGGTACTTCTCTTCCTTTTCGCTATTTATTTGCTTTCTAGTATAGTTTTATTTGCTTTCTAGTGTAGTTCTTTATTGCTTTCCTATATTAAAAATACAAAAAAATTAGAAAATAAAAAAAATTCCAAAATACGTTCCAATGAATTATAAATCATGCTTCCCTGTGCCCCTTACTTGAGAAAATTGTTTTAATTCTTGGTATATGATGATAAATATTGTGGATTAGTTGATCATGATTTGAAGTTTGATTGCTTAGATTCCTTAACATGAGTCAGTTTTTCCCAACTATTTGTGAATATAGTGCTTGACTAGTTGATTTGGTTAGAAATGTGTGATAGTTCCTAGTATGTCAAGGAATTTGAGTATTGGTTTGCAACTATTAGCAATGTTTATATGACTCAATATTGTGCACATTGAAGAGGACGAAGGCATTTGTTCTCTTTGGTAGCCTTCAGACGATATTAGATACATTTGTTCCCTTCTTGTTACCCATGTTATTGCTTGTGCCCTTGATAAGTGGCATTTATGCCACTCTTTTATCCTTTTTCTCTAAGGATTCTCCCCTCATTTGCTCTTGTTTGGCCCTTTTTCTAAGCATTTTTACTTAGTTTTGCTTCCTCATTTCTTTTCTCCTTTATCTTCCCTTCTGTTAGTCTTCTCGCTTTGTTTTTATTTTGATTTCCATGCTTTGGTTTTGTAGGTATTATGTGCCAAAAGAAAGAGGATATCAAGAATCCAAGCTAATTTTTGTGCGCGGGGTGCTATGCGGCTTCTGTGCGGGCGCGCAACCCTGTCAGAACCCGCACAGCCAGACTGAAGAAACAGAGCCTAACTAGAGAGTTTGCGCGACCTTGTGCGCGACTTATGTGCGGGCGCACACACCTGGTGCGCGGGCGCGCAGGACTAATGTGCGGGTGCGCTTATTTTCCCCGTACCCTCAAAGTTGCGGCCGCGCACTACGCTGAGAGGGCGCACAAACCTACTGCGCGGGCACGCACGGCTGGGTTTCCGGTTTATTTGTGTCTTGTTGTCCAAGTCTCTTTATTTTAGGGGGGGGGGGCACATATATATAGACGGGACTCTTTGTAATAGAAAACACTTAGTACTAATTCCATAGAACATTAGCCTAATCTAGAGAGAGAAAATAGATTGTTATTCAAGCTTCCTTTATTGTATTCAACTTTGCTCAATCTTTAATCTTCCATCAATCAAGCAAGTATCCAAGTTTTCATCTTTCTTGAAGTTGTGACACAAATGCCATCTTATTCCAAGTTCCTCAAAGATATTCTCACCAACAAGAGGAAGCTCAATGATAAGCTTATCACCCTTCCACATCAAGTGAATTCTCTTTTCCAACATAAGATGCCCAAGAAGGAAAAAGACCCGGGAAGTTTCACTTTGCCGGTAAAAATTGGAAACATGGAAGCTAAGGGCGCCTTAGCGGATCTTGGAGCAAATGTTAGTTTAATCCCTCTATCCATTGCTCAAAAACTCAATATTGAGATGATCCCTACAAGGAAGACAATTCAATTAAATAGCCGATCTATCGGTGAAATTACCTTGTGGAGAGCTTGAGGATGTTCCAGTTCAAGTGGGACTCATCTACGTGCCTTGTGACTTTGTAGTGATGGATATGGAGATAGATGTTAACACTCCTTTGATTTTGGGACGTGAAGCTCTTAAAACTTTGGGGGCGGTCATCAATTGCAAGAAGAACACCATCACTTGTGAAGTGGCCGATGAAAAAATTGTCTTTGAATTTTTGAAGTTGCTCAAGACCCCCATGGTTGAAAAATGCTATAGAGTTGATGTTGTGAATGAGGATCTAGATCGCTCGGGGAGGGTCGTGATAAGGCCTCAAGATCCAATGATTGAAGCCCTTACATGCAAAGAAGAGTTCTAATCTCAAGAGGCTAAATAATTTGTCATGGCAATGGAGGAATCCTCAAAGGAGGAAGTTGAACAACAAGTTGAGGTCGAGCTTGAGTCCAAGGAGGAGAAATTGGAGGAGAGTTCTAAGCCTCCTCCCAAGGTAGAACTCAAACCCCTACCCCCTTCTTTGAAATATGCTTTTCTTGATAAGGAGGGAAAATACCCTATTATTGTCAATGCTACCCTAGATGGTCTTAATTTCGATAAACTTCTTGATGTTTTAAGGAAATATAGGGATGTGATAGGGTATACCATTTATGATATTAAAGGTATTATCCCTTCTTTATGCATGCATCGTATTCATCTTGAAGATGATCATTCCACCTCTATTGAACCTCAAAGAAGGTTGAACCTCCACCTTCAAGAGGTTGTGAAGAAAGAAATTTTGAAACTACGTGAGGCGGGCATCATCTATGCTATCTCCGATAGCAAATGGGTTAGCCCGGTTCATGTAGTTCCAAAGAAGGGTGGAATGACCATAATTAAGAATGAAAAGGGAGAGGAAATCTCCACCCGGACGGTGATCGGGTGGAGAATGTGCATTGATCATAGGAGATTGAACAAAAATACCAAGAAAGATCATTTTCCTCTCCCTTTCATGGACCAAATGCTTGAAAGGCTTTCTAACCATGCTTTCTTTTGTTTCTTGGATGGGTATTCCGGATTTTTCCAAATCCCTATCCATCCAAGTGATCAAGAGAAAACTACTTTCACATGTCCATATGGGACATTTGCATACCGAAGAATGTCATTTGGGTTATGCAATGCTCTCTCTACTTTTCAAAGATGCATGACTTCCATTTTCCCTAAGATGCTTGAAAAAGAAAATGAGGTTTTCATGGATGATTTTAGTGTTGGTGGCTCGTCTTTTGACAATTGTCTTTTTAACCTTGAAAAAGTTTTGAAAAGGTGTCAAGAGACGAGTTTGGTTTTAAATTTGGAAAAGTGCCATTTTCTGGTCGAGGAGGGCATTGTCCTCGGCCATAAGGTTTTAAAAAATCGCATTGACGTTGATCCGGCCAAGGTTTCGGTGATTGAAAAGTTGCCCCCTCCTACTTCCATCACGGGGTACGGGCTTTTCTTGGGCATGCCGGTTTTTACCGGAGGTTTATCACAAATTTTTCTTTAATCGCCAAACCCTTGACCGAATTGCTCAAAAAAGAGGTTGTTTTGACTTCAATGAGGCTTGCCTTGAGGCGTTTCGTAAGCTCAAGGAAGCTCTCATTTCTTCTCCCGTTGTGCTAGCTCCGGATTGGAGCTTGCCTTTTGAGCTAATGTGCAATGCTAGTGACTTTGCAGTAGGTGTCGTTCTTGGTCAAAAGAAATAAGGAAAATCATGTGTAATCTACTACGCAAGTCGGACTCTAGATGAGGCTCAAAGGAATTACACAACAACGGAGAAAGAGATGTTGGCGGTAGTGTTTCCATTCGATAATTTTCGGTCCTATCTCATATGATTAAAAGCTATCGTGTACACGGATCACATCGCGGTGCGGTATCTCATGACCAAGAAAGAAGCAAAGCCTCGCTTGATCCGTTGGGTTCTCTCTCTCCAAGACTTTCACATGGAAATGAGGGACAAGAAGGGAGCAGAGAACTATGTAGCGGATCATTTGGCTAGGCTACCATTTGAGAACAAGGAGGATGTACCAATTAATGATGAGATAGGATTCGAGGCTCTCATGGCTTTGGTGTCAACTTCTACCCCTTGGTACGCGGATATAGCCAACTATCTTGCGTGTGGAGTCGTTCCCCCGGAGTACTCTTCTCAACAAAAGAAGAAGTTTTTCAAGGAGGTGAGAAGATACTTTTGGAATGACCCATACCTATTAAAGCAATGTGGAGATGGCATTTATCGGAAGTGCGTTCCAGATCATGAAATTCAAGGTGTTCTTGAGCATTGCTACTCACTACCATGTGGAGGACATGGTGGTGTTTACAAAACAGTGGCAAAAATCTCTCAATCTATTTGTGGTGGCCGACAATGCATAGAGACGCCCACCAATTCGTTACGCAATGTGATAGATGTCAAAGGAGCGAAGGCATTACCAAGAGGGACGAAATGTCCTAACAAAGTGTTTTAGAAGTTGAACTCTTCGATGTTTGGGGAGTGGATTTTATGGGGCCTTTCGTTTCTTCTTGTGGGAATGTATATATCTTGGTAGCGGTCAATTATGTGGCAAAATGGATTGAAGCCATACCCTCACCTACCAATGATCACAAGGTTGTGCTTAAGCTCATAAAGAAGTTCATCTTTCCTAGGTTTAGAGTTCCGAGGGTGCTAATTAGTGATGGAGGCTCCCATTTCGCCAAAAAGCAATTTAAAGCTCTTCTCAAGAGATATGGCGTTCATCACAAGGTTGGATTACCTTACCACCCTCAAACTCAAGGACAAGTGGAGGTCTCGAATCGTGAAATCAAAAATCTTCTTGAAAGGATGGTGAACAAATCAAGGAAAGATTGGTCTCTCAAACTTGATGACACGCTATGGGCTCTAAGGACGGCGTACAAGACTCAAATCGGCATGACCCCCTATAGGTTGGTCTATGGAAAGGCTTGTCACTTGCCGGTTGAGTTGGAATACAAGGCTTGGTGGGCCATCAAAGAGCTCAATATGGATTTATCGTTGGCCGGTGAGAAGAGATTGCTTAAGCTCAATGAACTTGAAGAGCTTAGAGATGATGCTTATGAAAGCTCAAGGTTATATAAGGAGAAGACCAAAAAGTGGCATGACCAACATATTCGAAACAAGAACTTTAAAGTTGGAGACAAGGTTTTGCTTTTCAACTCAAGGCTTCGTTTGTTTCCGGGTAAACTCAAATCAAAGTGGTTGGGTCCTTTTGTGATTTCAAAGACTACTCCTTATGGCTCCTTTGAGTTAGATGCGGATGGTAACAAGTTTATGGTTAATGGTCATCATTTAAAGCATTACTTTTACAAGGAAGAAGTTGGTATCATCAAATGTATATTGCTTGATCCTTTGGATCCCAAGCCTCCCACTTGAAGAATTTTTCTCATGGTCAAGCTAGTGACCTCATAAAGAAGCGCTTCTTGGGAGACAACCCGAGTTTCTAACTCCTTTCTAAACTTTTTTTTAGAATATTCCGATTTCACTTTCTCCTTTTTGAATTTGAATATGATTATTTTTTCACCTTTTTGGTTAATAGGTGTTTGGATGATGAAGGAACAAGGATTTTCTATTTCGAAGATGTGAGGATAAATCGAAATTTACTCTGTGCGACCTTGTGCGCGACATCTGTGTGGGCGCGCAGTGTGATCTGTGCGGGCGCGCATGAACTGTCAAAACCCGCACAGATTTATTCACAAATTGAAGCTCGAGGCAGAAAGTTTGCGCGACTTGCTGTGCGACTTATGTGCGGGCGTGCATGGTTTATTTGCAGGCGTGCGTTCACTGTCAGAACCCGCACAGATTTAATCAAAAGTTGAGATTCAAGACAGAGAGTTTGCGCGACCTAGTGCGCGACTTTTGTGCGGGCGCGTAGCTCATCTGTGCGGGAGCGCAACTCACCTGTGCTGGCGCTCAGAGCAGGAAAATCGGGTCTTAACCCTCTTCTTCTCGATTTCATTCTCATATTTTCGATACCCAATTTTCATGCTCTCTTCTCTCTCCTCACAAACCCAAACCATAACCTTCAAATTTCCCCCATTTCTCACAAATTCCATTAATTTTCTTTCAAATCCATCAAAAACTTTCACTCTACTCACAAATTCACCCACTTTCTCTCTCCAAAATACCCAAAAATCCCCCATTTTCATGGTTTGCAAGCTTCATTGAAGTTGGTGTTCTTGGAGGCTCTTAGTGGTGTTCAAGCTTCTATAAAGTGGTATAGCTCTAAATTTTGCTATTTTATTACTTAATTTCACTTATTTATGCAAAATTTTTAGTTATTAAACATGAATTAGCTTGAGTGAATTGCATGTGATTTTGGTTTTCTTTGTGAAGGATTTGTTGGTTATTAGTGTGAAATTTAGTGATTTTGGGGACATTCTTGTTAACACTATTGATTTAGAAGCCATTTTCATGAAATTAAGTTGAGAAATTTGGTGCTTGTATTGTTGTTAATGCAACTACTCTCATGAGAATTGCTTGCTATCATAATGTGTTTTGATTGACTGCTTTGTTGTTGATTCTTGTTGTCTTGGGCGTTATATTTGTGTGGTTAGTTGTTAGCACTAACCCTTTTGCAGATTGTTGAGACTTGGGTTGTTGTTGTTTTCCAATTGCTGGTTGAGTTCGAAGGTAGTTCTCCTTTTGGTTGGGTTGTTTGTATTGGTTGAACATAATGAGCAAAAGAAAGAGCATAAAGGAGCCCAGGTTAAGGGTTGAAGAACCGAGTACCCAACAAACTCAAGCTGAAGGACCTAATGTTCTCCCTAGATTGAGATTTTCAAACAAGGTCCATGCTACGTTCTTCAACGACCTTCACGGACGAAAGTTAAATCCCTCCCGACACTATGATCAACGCTCCATGAGAGCTTTGGGGATTGACGACGACATAAGGTCGCTCCTTGATAACTTGGGGATGAGTGAGTTCATCAAACATCAATACCGAACTTAAAAGGAGCCCACCTTCGAACTCTTGGCCTCTTTTGAAAAAGAGCCTCTTGGGAACGACTTCCAAATTTCCTTCCAACTGTTCAACAACCGGCACACTATGACTCTGAGTGATCTTAATGTATTGTTGGATTTGAACTCCGAGGCGGACCTCCTTGCCCCTTCGTTGAGCCTGTTCCCTGAGTACGATACATTTAGATGGTGGCAAACGATTACCGACTTTGAAGAGTTCAACACCAGGTATTCGGTGGCCAACCATATTATCCACCTTGTGCTCCGTATTCTACACCGCATTCTGGGGTTTGCGGTGTTTAGCAAGCAGGACTTGAGCAAGCTCTCGCGTGAGGAGCTATTTACTTTGTAGGTTGCCACTAGGGAGGAATTGAAAGGGCGGCTCAATATGGGGTACTGGTTCGTCTTGTGCTGCGAGGCCATCAAGTCGGGCCACAAGACAGGAGAAATTGCCCTCGGTGGGATGATTACAAGGATTGCCAAGAAGCTGAACTATGAACGCTTCTTCCCCTCGTGCACTCAAGTTGGGGCCGACAAAGATTTATTCATCGACATACAACAGATGAGAAGGTCGGGGTTCCTCTAAGGAACTTCAGATGCCAACAATTTTCATGCCTGGATAGTTGACTGAGAGCACCATTGTATCTTGCCATACCCCGGCCGTACATCTTTTGAGCGGAATGCAAGGAATATATGACAGATTCCGCGAGATAATGGTGTGCTAACCACTACTCTGGGTGGCGTAAGGACTATGGAAGTCGGCCCACAACAGCAACAACAGCAACACCAACAACAGCAGCAGCAGCAACAACAACAGCAGCAGCAGCAGCAGCAACAACAACAACAACAACAACAACAACAACAACAACAACAACAACAACAACAACAACAACAACAACAACAACATCATCAGCGACAACAACATCATCAAGGCATGAGTATCCTTGAACAACAAATGATGAGCATGCAACTTGGCATTTAGAGCATAATGGAGAACAAACAGGGTATGTTTATGCAAACCCAAGCTCTTTATGGTGCGGCCGTGGATAGGGGTGAGATGTTCACAACCTACTTGGCCCTATTGGCAAGAGCCCTCCTCCCACGGTGTTCCCCGGGTAGACTACCCGATGGAAACCGGGTACGATTATCGTGCCCTCGGGGGGAGCGATTTTCGGGGTGACCCCAACTATCCATATGTCGACCCTACCCACCCTTCCCCTCTTCAGCTTCCCGCCCCTTTCGACCCGTTGTCTCAATGGCACCAAGACCTCTTCCGAGGTCACTATGGTTGGCCTCCGGGTTACTCCGGTGGTTGGGACCCACACGACATCCCTCCAGACGGTTTCTCTTAAGACACCAAGGATGATAGAGATGATGACGAAGCCGTCCCTAGTGGCCACTAGCCCCCCTTGTTCTTTACTTCTCCCCTTTGTCCCCTCCTAATGTTTTTAATTTAGCGCACCGCGGACGGTGCATTGTTTTAGTGTGGGGGGGGGTGTGTAAGAGGCAAAGGGATGTTTTTTTTTTATAGTGTGGGGGAAGGCTTGTCATCATGCTAGTGTGGGGGGGATTTCATTTTAGGTGGTAGAGCTCTCATGGTTCGGTTGGCTTTATCATGTTTTTATGTTGATTTATCTGCTTGATTGTGATGATTATGTCCCTGGGTGATTTTGATAAGTTTTTGCTAATGAATTTTCATTTGTTTGTGTAGGTGATGGCGCTCCCATGAGGAAAAATCCAAACTCCCGATAGTCTAAACTTCCCTTAATCAAAATTTCTTTTAGTTTATCTTATTTTATTTCTATTTCTTCATTTTGTTTAAATTCTTAGTTTCTTTCTTTGATTTTTAACTTTTTTTATTTTATTTTTGTTTCATCTCAGTCGTTTCTTTCATTTTGGCTCACTTTTGAAGCTTAGAAATGGATATAAAGGAAGTCAAAGGGCAATTCAAGCCCCCCTCGGTGAGATTGCATAATTTATATCTTGTCTTCATTTCAAGCGGCATTTGTTGAGACCTTTCCTCTCTTTTATTTTCTTTTTCCTTGGGTGTTTAGCTTAGGAAGAAGTTTAATGGTTTGAGGATGTTTGCTTTTGGTTCTATGGAACCTGGGATCGTTGATGTTGTTATCAAACGATCACTTGTATGACGATTGGGATTTAATTGAATTATATGCCTCGTATGTGAACCTTTTTTATTTCTTCCGCTTTCTTTTGTCTTGTTTTTCCCTTTTTGTGTTACAAGCATAATTATGACAATTTGAAATGATTTTTGGTGTGTAATTTGCTCACTGTTTTGGATTGGTTTGCCTCGATGTGTCTTTGAATGCTTATCTTCCTAGTTGATGAGGGTTTGCACGGTTTGAGAATGCTTTGGTTTGAGTTAGACACATTGTAAGCTAAGGTAGCCCAGTTTAGAACTTTTGAGGACGTTTTAACCCCTAGTTCACGGGAGAGTGGTAAGATGGTGTTGCTCGATCTCTATGGTGGATAGGATTCCCTTGGTTAGTATTTGCTATATTTCTTATCCCGTATGAGCGTCATTTGTTCTAACCTTCATCATTCTTGTGAGCGGCACTTAGGATCCTTAACTATGCATGTCTTTATCTTTGTGTTGGCGTCTAGCTCCCAACATCGTGACCATATAACTCTAGAGGAGGAAGAGGGCATTTCTTCTCATTTTTCTTTGTTTTCTTTGTGTTTTGTTACAAATTTGGTTTTCATTTTTACATTCACCCTCTTGCCAACCAATTTGAGCCTCATTTCCCCTTTCTTAACTTAGCCATATTACAAACCTATCGGCCTATGTTTTACCAACCCTTGTAGTTAGTGAAGCATTGGCTTGTGAGGTTCGAGTTTGATAATGTTGAAATTAATGAGCAAGAAAGTTGTGTAATTTGATTCAAATAAGGTTCTGAAAGGCTATTCATGAAAAGAGTACGCAAAAAGGCTTGCCAAGAAAGTTGAAAGGACTTGAAACTCATTAAAACCAAGCAAAAAAAAAAAAAAAAAAAAAAAAAATTTAAGTAATGTGGTGTGGTTTGTTTTGAAAGGTTGTAAGTTTAAAGAATAGGTTCAATTCTTAGGATGTTCTTAAGAGATGACCACTCTTACGCTTCACTTAGGAATTGCCACCAAAATTTTCAAATTGTTTCCCAACCATAACCCCTAGCCATGACATTACAACCCTACTTAAGACCCTTGGATTCTAGAGGGGCATGGTCAAAGGATGATGGAGGGAGATAGATTTCAACCCTATGGAAAGAGTATGCGTAGTTTAGATGTCGGGATGACCTTATGACTCCGCATAAAATTTTCTTTTTCCGGTTCCCTCGAAGAACCATGAGGAGCTAGCTAGGGGATGAATTGAAGCTAGTGGAGAGAACGCGGATCGTCTTGGTTGGGGCTAGGGCGGAGAATGATATCATTAGTTCTCTACGCTTAGCTTAGGTTTGTCTTTTTCAACCTTGAGCATCTTGGAACGTGTTTTCCCTCTTTGAATTGAGAAAGATAAGTATTCTTTGGTGCATTTATTTGCAAATGAGTCCAAATTGAGCATTCCATTACCTTAAGGTTTGATTGGTTTTGCGAAAACCTTGTCATGTTATGTTTGTTATGTTTGTCTTTTTGTTCCGGTTTTCCTTGCTTGAGGACAAGCAAGAGGCAAGTGTGGGGGATTTTGATAAGTGGCATTTATGCCACTCTTTTATCCTTTTTCTCTAAGGATTCTCCCCTCATTTTCACTTGTTTGACCCTTTTTCTAAGCATTTTTACTTAGTTTTGCTTCCTCATTTCTTTTCTCCCTTATCTTCCCTTCTCTTAGTCTTCTTGCTTTGTTTTTATTTTGATTTCCATGCTTTGGTTTTGTAGGTATTGTGTGCGAAAAGAAAGAGGATATCAAGAAGCCAAGCTAACTGTTGTGCGCGGAGTGCTAGGCGGCTTCTATGCGGGCGCACAAGTTAGGCTGTGCGGGCACACATGTTAGGCTGTGCGGGCGCGCAGCCCTGTCAGAACCCGCATAGCCAGCCTGAAGAAACAGAGCCTAACCAGAGAGTTTGTGCGACCTTGTGCGCGATTTATGTGCGGGCGCACACACTTGATGCGCGGGCGCGCAGGACTAATGTGCGGGCACGCTTATTTGCCCTGTACCCTCAAAGTTGCGGTCGCAAACTACGCTAAGAGGGCGCAGACACCTACTGCGCGGGCGCGCATATGTCTTGTGCGGGCGCGCATATGTCGTGTGCGGGCGCGCACGGCTGGGTTTCCGATTTATTTGCGCCTTGTTGTCCAAGTCTCTTTCGTTTGGGGGGAGCCACATATATATAGACGGGACTCTTTGTAATAGAAAACACTTAGTACTAATTCCATAGAACATTAGCCAAATCTAGAGAGAGAAAATAGATTATTATTCAAGCTTCCTTTATTGTATTCAACATTGCTCAAGCTTTAATCTTCCATCAATCAAGCAAGTATCCAAGTTTTCATCTTTCTTTAATCCTTTCTTTAGTAATCTCTTCTCCTTTCCTTTAATATTATTTATTTGTTTTATTGTTACTTATTTTTGTCAATCTTATTAGTTTATCTAGCTATTATTGATTTCATATTTTTCAATCATGTTTTGTTTTGAGTTTCTTGTGTTTATTTCTAGTTTTGATATTATGCTTAATCTCCCTTCTCTAGGCTAAACTTTTAGCTAGGGGAAGGGGGTGGAAGATATGATTTGATATTGGATGAATGATGATGGTTGGATTGAACTTATTCCATATATTGATGAAAGACATGATTTTTATTAGCTTGGGATTATTGTTGCACTCTATTTAATGTTTTCTAGTTTAAATGCATGAAAGTGATTTGAACTAGATTAGGATCACCTCTATTTTAATGATTGCATGAGAATGAGTTATTAAAGTGGAGTTTTTATGGATTGTGCTTCTTTATTCTCTTGATTTGATTGTAACTAATAGGATGCATGAGAATGATCCTTATTAGTGTAGACCTCTTTCATTGATTTGCCTAGACTATTGCATGAGAATGAATTGTTTAGGTAGAACCTTGTGTTCTTTGGCATATGTTTCATGATAATCACCATTATTCTCCTCTTTCTAATCATATTGAACACCCCCGTATCTCTAGCGTCATTTTCTATTGATTTTAATTATCATTTTCTTGCTTACTTGTACTTTTAGTGTTCTACTCAACAAAACAATCCCCTTTTCACTCTTGCATTAGTGATATTTGATGTTGAATTAGCGTGCTTCCCTAGTTGTTCGACCCTTTACTTGCCACTAACTAGTTTAGTGTAGGTTTAGGTATTATAAATGATTAATTTGGTTAGGGTTGTAGCATAACGACCTATCTATCTCGCGATCAGCCTTTTTATTGTTTATTTAGCCACATTACAAGCCTATATGAGCCCCATTGGTTACTAGTCCCAAGCTTGGCTTGGGGGAGCTATTAGTTGGTGAGGTGAGGGAGTTGTGGTGTGCATATCATTTGCACAATGTGGGGATAAAAGAAGAGTGTTTGTTCTTTTATATTTTTATTAGAAAATATTGATGTTTTAAGTTTCAAAGTTTAAAATTTCCAATATGAGTCTAAAAGAAAAAAAAGAGCAAGGAAAAAAAGTTGTTTCATATGTTCAAATGTTCTATTTGAGGGTTGCTCAAGAAGGAAAAAAAAAAAAAGAAAAATTCAAAAGAGAGAAAAAAAGAGTTCAAGTTTGAAAAAAAAAAGAAAGAAAAAAATAAGTACTTAAAAGTTTGTTTTAATTCACTCTATTTCTTATTATCATATTTTGGGAGTGAATATGTAAGTGTTGGGATTATGTTGTGTATATGACTGTTTGGTGAACTTTTGTGGAGTTGAGTTGTGATTGGAAGTGTTTTTGTCATCACTTGTTGTGACCTTGGGTTTTATTAGGATATGGCTCCCTTAAGCATGGATTTACTCTCACATTTTCCTAAATATTTCTTACCCTTTATCCTAGCCTTACATTACAAGCTTTAAAAACCTTCCGACCTTTGTGCATAAGAGTTGTATGAATGTGAAAGTGTTGTTTATCAATGCAAGTTATGATTTGACATATTTCGAGTCGACTAATAGGTTGAGCGTACATCTTTTTATACACACAAGAGTGTGAGTTGGGAGGGCATTGTTCACATTAAAGGGGTTGGTTGGAGAGCAATCGAGTACATCTTTTACTCGCCACATACATGAGAGTTGAGTGTGTGAGCATGATCGAGGGTGGAAAGTAGGTCGTTGGGACTACTAACCCTAACCAAATTAGAAATTTATAATACCTAAACTTACACTAAACTAGTTAGTGGCAAGTAAAGGGTCGAACCCAAAAGGACTAAGTGTATCAATTTGTCCTAATTAGATTACTAGGAAAGTTTGTGAGATAGAGAGAGGTTCAACTAAACACAACTAAGAACAAATAACTAAAACTAGGGAAAGTGGAATCCAATTACATCAATACATTCAATAACATCATACAATTAGATGAAAATGGCCTTGATTAGGAACAATCAACACATTTAACTCACTCTCGCACAATTAAGCATGTTAATTATCCTACTAAACTAATTCACTCTCGTGCAACTAGCCTAGCAAAGGTATGGAAGAAATTAGGGCTCTCAACCAACTCACTCTCGCACAGTCGATTGAACGCACAATTAAGAACATAAAATCAATTAGCTAGAAAGATTCTAATCCATAAAAGCATCATCCATACACAATAATCAAGACACAATTCCATATTAATCACAATCAATCATTCAATTTATTAACATAACCTTCATCCATTTCCCTTGAACAAAATCTAAGCTAACATAATGAAGAAAGACATGGAAAACAAGGTAAAATAAGAATAAAAACAAGATTAAACAAATTAACTAATTAATCTACTCAAATCGATAAACAAAACGCAAAAACTAAGAATTAAGCAAGAAATAAAGATGAGAGAAAGTTAGAAAATGCTCATTGAATAGATGAGAAGAAGTTCCACAAAGTTGCTTCTTCAACCTCTCAAAAACTCCATGGAAATCCAAGCTTTCTCTCTCTACACTACTCCTAAACTAACCCTAAGAGAGAGAAATTAAAGGTTAAACTCATCTAATCTATCTAAAATTAAAATGTTGATTCAAAAGTCTTTTTTTAGAAAATAACCCTAGAGAGGGTATTTATAATACAAGTTAAAATAATATAAAAGAAATTAAAAAGAAATAAAACTAAACTAAAACAATTAAAATAACTAAACTAAAAACCAAAAAAAACAAAACTAAAAATAAAATAAAAGAAAAGAAAATGAAAAGGAAAAGAAAAACCCAAAACCCACTAAATTCCCCCCAAAACCCACGAAAACAATCAGACCCCTTTGTCCTTCCCTTTCGTATATGGCTGCTCACATTCTCCATCATCAACAGCAAACAATCATCACCGTTCATCAAAAATCATCATCAAGCATCATCACATCGCAGTCGTTCGATTTTCATTAAAAGTCACGAGCGAAGCTCGTGAAATGGTTCGGTCGAACAATGGGTTGGTGCGGCCGAACTACGGGGTTGGTTCGGTCGAACCATGGGTGTTTTCGACCACACCTCTTCAAATTACAAAACCTCAAAAGTTTCTGACTCGAACTTTGACCGAACTCATTTGGTTTGCTCGAACTTGATTAATTGCTATTTGCTCTGATTTTGGGCGCTTGATCGAAGTGAATTATTGCGATTTGTTTGCTGCTACTGTTGCGGTGGTTTTGGCGGCTGACGGATTGCAAGTTGGCTGGGATTGGTGGCGAATTGCGTGGCTGAAGGTGGTGCTTGGTGTGAGGTGAGCAGGGGTTGCTGGTGGTTATGATAGGTGGTGGTTTGATTGTGATTTTTGTAGCTGGTGAGAATGAATTGGACATGGGTTGCTGCGATTTTTGGCCGCTGTTGTGTCGGTTTTTATTGGTGGCTTATAGTGGTTGGAAGAGGTTGTGATTGGAGGTTGGTGGTGGCTGTAAATTGGTGCGGTGGTTGATTGTGGGTGGTGTGCGGCTGTTGCTTGAGGGAGCAGGGGTTGTAGGTTGTAAAGTGGAGCAGGTGGTTGTTGTTGATGTGCGGTGAAGGGGGCTGAAGTGTGGGTGCAAGAAGGTGGTTGCTGGTGGTTGTTTGGTGATGTTGGTTGCGGTTTATGGGAGCTGGGGATTGGTTGGAGATGGTGATTCAGGTGCGGCTGGGTGTGGATTGGTGGTGGGTTTGGGTGGCTGTTGTGGCAGTTGGTGTGATCCGAGGTGGTTTGGTGATTTAGGTTGGTGGTTGATTGGTGGCTGACAGAGGTAAGGGGCAGCAGCTTGCTTGGAATTTTGTTGAACTTGATTGACTCGGGTCCCGAACTACCAATGCAAACCATTTGACTTTGAAATCCGTGCTTCAACCCGAAAACATACCTACACAACAAAAAAAAACCAAGAGAAATAGGGACAAAAAATAAATTAATAAAATAAAACGAAGTAAAATAAAATAAAATAGGAAACTAACATTAATAAGAAAATGAGATAAAAAGAGAAATTATTAAAAATAAAAACTAAGAACTGAAACTACAAACATTAAAAGTAAGAAAAATAAAATAAAACACGAAAATAAACTAATAACTAATAAAAACTACTAAAATACTCAAAATAAAGATAAAAGACGAGAATAAGCAAATTAAAGAAAAAAAGAACAAAATGGGCTAAATTATTGTAAAATAAGCCGAAAAGCGACTCAATAAACACCCTAAAAGTGACATAAAAGTCACTTATCAGAGCACTAGTCTTGAATTCTATATGCTCTTGTGGTTTGCTCTATTTGACAATTATTAGGGAAGAAGGGTAATTTGATGGATTTGATTAGTTGGCTTTGAAGCATGTTTATTGGATTTACCTTAAATTGTTTGTGCTTGATTTTTACATTTTGGGGTGAAGCATATTTATTTATTCACTGATGAGATCTTTGCTTAGGAACAAGCAAAGGTTTTCCTTGGGGGATTTTGATATGTCCGATTTATATAGTGTTTTACCCTCGTCCCTTGGTCATAATTAGTAGTGTTTTTGGCTCTTTAGAGCCACTTTTATTACTAATTGGTGTTTTCTAGTGTTTTCGTAGATTTGGTTGACTTTTGCAGGGACTTGCGCTTTAGAGCATTTACTCGAGATATTATGGAGTGATTACGAGCACTAGAGAAGCACGACCAGTTTCTATAACCAGGGCCGGTTAGAGCCATCAAATCGGTGATTAAGGGCTCGGTAATCGGGATACCGAGGTATTTGGACCGAATCATCAAGACCCTAAGTGGATATCTGGATTGGGCCGAAGAAATAAAGCCAATCGAAGTTCCAAGTCTCGAGGTGAAGCAAGGGCCCGATCGGGCGCGGTTGTTTAGAAGAGTACGCGAAGAAAAAGTTACGCCCGATCGGGCGGCCTTTAGCCCGATCGGTCGCGTGTTATTTTAAGGAGTTAATTTTCGACGATTAAGTTTGTTTTAGTTTAGGATTCTTGCTTAGTATAAATACTTTTCCGTTAAGCAAGTTTAGGACCTTCTTTTCACTCTTTCTTAGATTTTCTCTCTCTACTTAGCTTTTAGATTAGTTTCTCTATCATATACTTTGTTCTTAACTTTATTCTTAATTCCAGATTTTTTTGGTAACAATTTCTCTTCTCTTCTCTTAATCTTAGTTATTTATTTTATTCCTTTGATCATGTTTTTCTTTATTACTTCGATTTACTTAGATTTAATTATGTGTGAGTAGTTTTATTTCTAGGGTTTGTGGGGATCCATAACTAATATGAAGGGGTAATTTATTGTTGTTAATTGTCAATGTTGGATTAATTTCCTATTGATTTATTTAATGCTCTGTGATTAGATTTGCGCAGTTTATTTATGCATGAGTTTGACAATAATGTTTCGAGATTCGAAAGATGAGAATTGATGTTTAGGTTTATTTTCAATGGACAAGTTAATTTATAAATGGTTAAGTCGAGATTCAAGAGATGAGATTTAATACCGGTAAATTAATTGTGTGATTGTAATATGACAAGGGAATAAACGCGTCGTCAATTGTCTATCCCTAGATGAAATACAATTTATACAACCTAAACAAACCTAATACCAGTATAAGGCAAGCATAGGGGTCGAACCACAGAGAACGGATAAACACCACCAAATGTTATCGACAATTAAGCTAGTCCGGAATAAGAGATAAATAAACTAAAGTCTAAAGATGCTAAGACAAGAAATAAAACATTAAGGGAAATGGTTTAAGTATAGCATTCACTTGAACATAAACAAAGGCATAGAAATTGAATTAATTATGAACCAAACATGCATGAATATCAAAGTAAAGGATCCAATCTAGTCGCCTTCCGGGGTCAATTGGCTTCTCCTAACATAGCCTCTATGTTTCCACATTAGAACCATATACTAGGAGGTGCTATTAAATAACAATCGATAGTAATGAACCTTAACTAAGTCAACTTCCGTTTCTTGTTAGCAAAGATTCACCTTTAATCAACCAACAATGTGCACTTGCAAGAAGATTAAAGAATATCAAGCAAATAAAGACTTTAATCACAAATAAATCAATTCTAAACCCTAGAACATGTTCAAGATCTAACTACACCACAACCATCCCCTTAATGGGGAAATTACTCACTAATAATGCTAATAACAAGATTAATTAAGAAATAATCAAGAATAAACATGATTAACAAGCAATACCAACAACTAAAATAATAATCAAAATAAAGAAAATAAAAATAGAGGAGAGAGAGTTAGAGATTCTCATTGATTGAATGTAAAAATCTACAAGCAAGATGATCAATCTTCCTCTTCAATATCCAAGCTCAACAATGGTGAAACCCTTACTTTCTCTTTCTAAACTATCCTAATCCCACCCTAAACCTAGAGAGAGAAGCTCACCTAAAACTAATTAGAGAGTAGAATAAATGGTAATTGTTTTTCTTCCCTTTCTAATTACCCCAAAATTGGGTATATATACATAGCTAAGAATACTAAGTAACTAATAGAAAAGAAATAAATTAAAAAGGAAAAAATAAAATAAGAAACTAAATATAAAAATAAAAGAAGGAAATATGAAAAAGGGAAAAGAAAAGAAAGAAATTAAAAATAAAAGAAAAAGAAAAAGGAAATAAAATAAACCCACAAATCCCCAACAAAAACATCAGACCCCTCCTTCCTCTTCTTCTTTCGAATTAAGCTGCTCTAAAATGAGGTTTTAATCCCATGCTTTGCATCTCACCAAAGGAAACTAACAACCATCATCATCAAATCACTACAGCTCATCATCAGTGAAATTCGGCATCAAGCAAACACCACCGTTCGATCCTCATTAAAAGCCATGTGTGAAGCTCGTGGAATGGTTCGATCGAACCATGGGTTGGTGTGGCCGAACTACGGGGTTGGTTCGGTCGAACCATGGGTGAGTTCGACGACACCTCTTAAATTTAGAAAACTTCCAATGTTTCTGACTCTTTTTGCATTTCGATCGAACTCCTCAATGGTTTACGCGAACCATGATAATTCGTAATTGCTCTGATTTTTGTCGTTGCTTATGCAAATTGGGGTTGCAATTGGTGGCTGATTTGTTGCTGTAAATTGGTGATGCAGTTGTTGACATTTGGTGATTGAGAATTGTGGTGCGGCTGGTGGTGGATACGGAGGAGGGGTGACGGATAGGAGGCAGCAGGGGCTTGATGTTGGGTGGAAATTGAAAAGCCTCGACTTGGACATTGAACTCGAGCCTACACACAAACAAACCTGAGGGTAAAAGTGTGAAATCGAGACAAATAAAATAAAATAAATAAAAAGGAAATAAATAAAATAAAATAGAAAATAAGAGACATAAAACTAAACTAATAATAATTAAACAGAAACTATACAAGCAAAGAAAGCAAAATAAAATAACAAAATAAACATAAATCTAATTAAAATTATGAAAGTAACAATAAAAGAAAAGAAAAGAAATAAAAATAAATCAAAAGCAAATAAAATACGAAAATAAACTAGAAACCAATTAAATAAAGAAATTAAATTAAAACATACTAAAACTAAGAAATAAACTAGAAACTTTATTAAAAAGAAAACAAGAGAATAAAAGGGAAAATAAGGTAAAATAAACACGAAAATGACTCTAAAAATACTTCCTAAGAGTGACATAAATGTCACTCATCATAATACGTAGCGAAAGCCCTTTATGATCTGATTAATGTATGCATTGATGATTGATTATTATGTTTTACACTGGAATATTATTTATTGGTGAACCTATGCCCTAGACCTTTTATTCATTGTTTTCTCCTTATTCTTAATCTTCGTAGTTTAGTTTTATATCAAAATTTACATATTGGTTACTTGATAATTTAGATTATATTAATTAATTAGGAATAAAAAGACTTGTTTCCCTGTGGATTCGACCCTACTTCCCTATCTATTATTAGTTAGTGGTTTTAGGAATTACTTTTGATTAGGTGATACGACTTGAGCCTGTCACTTGGTTACTATGAGATCAGGGAAACAAATTGATTCTTATGCTAGAGACCTGCTTATTGCTGATATTACTTATTCTAAGATTGATCAGGCTTTGGCTTATATTGGTAATGATGATAAAGCCCCTGGTATTAATGGCTTTAATGCTGTCTTTTGTAATCATTCTTAGAATATTATCAAGTTTGATGTCTATGCAGCTATTCTTGATTTCTTTACCCAGGGGAAGTTGGAAAAGTAGTAGAACTGTACTAGTATTATTCAGGTTCCCAAAGTGAATAATCCTTCTTATGTAAAGGAGTTCAGACCCATTGCTTGTTGTACTCTTGTTTACAAACTGATTTCTAAGATTCTCACTTCTAGGCTCTCTCAGGTAGTGGGTTCTGTCATTAATGAGGCTCAAGCAGGTTTTATCCCCGGTAAGCACATTGGTCACAACATTCTTTTGGTTAATGAGTTTATTAAGGGTTATACTCCCAATCATGTGACTCCTAGATTCATGCTAAAAATTGATCTTAGGAAAGCTTATGACTCAGTTGAGTGGAGCTTTCTTGATACTCTTTTGAAAGAATTGGGTTTCCCTAATTAGTTCATTTCTTGGATTATGGCTTGTGTTACTTCATTTTCATATTCTGTTCTTGTCGAAGGTTATCCCTCTATTCCTTTTCCTGCTAAGAAAGGTCTAAGGCAGGGTGATCCTATGTTCCCCTTCCTCTTTTGCAATTTGCAAGGAATATCTCTCTATATGTTTATATGAGATGACCCTGAACTCTGATTTCAATTTCCATCCTAGGTGTGAGAAGTTAGGTATCACTCATATGATGTTTGTTGATGATTTGCTTCTATTTTCCTGAGCTGATGTTGTGTCTATTCAATTAGTTATGAATGCTTTTTAGAAGTTTTCTTGTGCTTTTGGTTTGGCTGCTAATTTGGAGAAGAGTGATATCTACTTTGGAGGTATAAGTGACTATGATCAAGATGCTTTGATTAGTGTTATTGAAGTGTCTAAATGCTCTTTACCCTTTAGATATCTTGGTGGGCCTCTTTCTTCTAAAAAGCTTACTATTTCCTAGTGTAAGCCTTTAGTTGAGAGAGTGATTGCTTGAATTGAAAGTTTGGCTACAAGACATCTTTCTTATGCTGGAGGCTTTAGTTAGTCAAGAGTGTGTTGTTTGGTATTTAAGCCTTTTGGGCTCAAATTTTTATTTTGCCCAAAAAGATCTTAAGAGAAATTGATTCTAGTTGTAGGTGCTTTCTTTGGACTGGTAAAGGTAATCCTAGCAAGAAAGCTCTTGTTTCTTAGAAATTTATGTGTTTACCTAAAGTTTGTTGTGGTTGGAATTTGACCTCTCTTGAGGATTGGAATAAAGCTGCTGTCTCTAAGGTCCTTTGGGATATATCTCATAAAGCTGATTTTTGTTAGGTGGATTCATACCCATTATTTTTGGGATATATCTCACAAAGCTGATTTTTGTTAGGTGGATTCATACCCATTATTTAAAAGGTAAAGATTTTTGGTCTGCTCCTATCCCTAAAAATTGTTCCTGGGTTTCAAAGAAAATAATGAGCTGTAGGGCTCTTGTTGATAGCATTGGTGGCTGGTCAGGGGTTACTCATAATAGTAGAATGAGCATAAGAAAGTCCTATGGTCAAATTAGGCCCCAGGGTGAGAAAGTCACTTGGAAGAGATTGATCTGTAACAATAAGGCTTCCCCTAAGAGCTTATTTGTTACTTGGTTAGCTTTGTGGAATAGATTGGTGACTAAAGATAGAATTATTGCTTGGAGCATATCTTTTGACCCTTCTTGCTTTTTCTGCTCCAACTGTGATGAGACTGTTTCTCATTAGTTCTTTAAATTCAAGTATTCTGCTAAAATTTGGAACGGACTGCTGTTGTTACTTGGTTATTGCAGGTTAGCTCAGAGTTTTCAGATTGAGGTTGAGTCGGTTTTGCAGCAAAGCAAGAGATCTAGTGCTAAGGGCAGATTGATGGCTATGTGTTTTGCTAAAGATGTGCACTATACCTGGATTCAAAGGAACACTCGTATATTCATAGGAAACTATAAGTCTTCTAATGCTGCTGTTAGAGACATGATTTTTGAAGTGGCTTGTAGAAATTTTGAAGCTGACAGAATCTTGCTTGATGTGTAATTTGGTTTTTTCTGATTTGGGGTTTGTTGTGTTGCCATTGTTGTCTAGTCTTGCTGCTGGTTTGCAGTTGAGTCTAGGCTTGGCTTTTGTTTTGTTCTCAGGTTTTCTTTTCCCTGCACCCTTTCTTGAAGGTGGCTAGGGTTGGGAATAGGTTTTGTTCCCGGTTCTATGGAGAACCCTTCTTAGAAGGTGGCATCATAAATTCCAAGAACTATTTGGGATTTTGTGTGTCTTTGTTTATAAGCTTGTGTAGTTTGATGATGCAGCTTAGCTTTTGTAAGTTGTATTTTTCTTATTTCCTTTTGGTAATGAAATTTTTATTTTTATTTGCCAAAACAAAAAAGTCAAACATATTCAAACAAAGCTTTTTGAATCAAATGAAAGTCAAATACATTCAAACAAAGCTTTTTGAATCAAATGAAAGGCAAACACATTCACACAAAGCATTTTGAATCAAATGAAACTCAAACACATTGAAACAAAGCTAATTGAATCAAATGAAAATAAAACACATTCAACAAAGCTTTTTGAATCAAATGAAAGTAAAAAACATTCAAACAAAGGTTTTTGAATTGAATGAAAGTCAAACACATTCAAACAAAGCTAATTGAATCAAATGAAGGTCAAACAGATTCAAACAAAGCTTTTTGAATCGAATGAAAGTCAAATGCATTCATATAAAGCTTTTTTTATTGAATGAAAGTCTAATTCATTCAAACAAAGCTAACTGAGTCAAATGAAGGTCAAACATTTTCAAAATAAGCTTTTTGAATCGAATGAATATCAAACACATTCAAACAAAACTTTTTAAATCAAATAAAAGTCAAATACATTTAAACAAAAACTCTTTGAATCAAATGAAATTCAAACAAAGCTTTTTGAATCAAATGAATGTTAAATGCATTCAACAAAGCTAATTTAATCAAATGAAAGTTATACACATTCAAAGAAATCTTTTAAAATAAAATGAAAGTAAAACACATTCAAATAAAGCTTTTTAAATCAAATGAAAGTCAAATGCATTCAACGAAGTTAATTGAATCAAATGAAAGTCAAACACATTCAAACAAAGCCTTTTCAATTAAATGAAAGTTAAACACATTCAAAAAAACCTTTTTGAATCAAATGAAATCAACCACATTCAAATAAATTTTTTTGAATCAAAGGAAAGTCAAACACATTAAAACAAAACTAATTGAATCAAATAAAAGTTAAACACATTCAAACAAAGCTTTTTGAATCAGATTAAAGTCAAACACATTCAAACAAAGGTTTTTCAATCCAATGAAAGTCAACCACATTCAAACAAAGCAAATTGAATCAAATGAAAGTCAAACACATTCAAACATAAAATTTTGAATCGAATGAATATCAAACACATTCAAACAAAGCTTTTTAAATCACATTAAAATCAAACACATTGAAACAAAGATTTTTGAATCAAATGAAAGTCATACACATTAAAACAAAGCTTTTTGAAACAAAAGAAAGTCAAACACATTAAAAAAACGCTTTTTGATTCAAATGAAACTCAAACACATTCAAACAAAGCTTTTCGAATCGAATGAAAGTCAAGTGAATTAAACGAAACTAATGAAATCAAATGAAAGTAAAACACATTCAAACAAATCTTTTTGAATTAAAGGAAAGTCAAACACATTCAAATACAGTTTTTTGAATCAAATAAAAGTCAAACACATTCATACAAAGTTTTTTAAATCGAATGAAAGTGAAATGCATTCAACGATGCTAATTGAATAAAATGAAAGTCAAATAGATTAAAACCAAGCATTTTGAATTAAATGAAATCAAACAAATTCAAATAAATCATTTTGAATCAAAGGAATGTCAAACACATTGAAACAAAGCTAATAGAATCAAATAAAAGTTAAACATATTCAAACAGAGCTTTTTCAATTAAATGAAAGTCCACATTCAAACAAAGCTTTTTGAATCGATTAAAAGTCAAATGCATTCAACGAATCTAATTGAATAAAACGAAAGTAAAACACATTAAAACAAAGCTTTTTGAATCATATGAAAGTCAATTACATTCAAACAAAGGTTTTTGAATCAAATGAAAGTAAAAAACTTTCACACAAAGTTTTTTGAATAAAATGAAAGTCAAATGGATTCAACGAAGCTAATTAAATCAAAACAACGTCAAACACATTCAAACAAAGTTATTTGATTTAAATGAAATTCAAACTTATTCAAACAAAGCTTTTTAAATCGAATTAAAGTCAAATGCATTCAACGAAGTTAATTGAATCAAATGAAAGTCAAACACACTCAAACAACTCTTTTTGAATCAAATGAAAATTAAACACATTCAAAGAAAGCTTATTAAATCAAATAAAGGTCAAACACATTCAAACAATACTTTTAAAATTAAATTAAAGTTAAACACAGTAAAAAAAAGCTTTTTGAATCAAATGAAATTCAAAAAGATTCAAATAAAGCTTTTTTAATGGAATAAAATTCAAATGCATTCAACGAATCTAATTAAATAAAATGAAAGTCAAACACATTTAAAAAATTCTTTTTAAATTAAATGAAAGTCAAACACATTCAAATAAAGCTTTTCGAGTTAAATGAAAAAAAAACACATTCAAAAAAAGCTTTTTGAATTGAATGAAAGTTAAATGCATTCAACAAAGCTAATAGAATCAAATGAAAGTCAAACACATTTAAACAAAGCTTTTTTTATCAAATGAATGTTAAACACATTCAAAAGAATCGTTTTGAATCGAATTAAAGTCAAATGCATTCAACGAAGCTAATTGAATCAAATGAATGTCAAACACATTCATATAAAGCATTTTGAATCGAATGAAAGTCAAATGCATTCAACGAAGTTAATTAAATCAAATGAAAGTCAAACACATTCAAACAAAGCTTTTTAAACTAAATGAAAGTTAAACACATTCAAAGAAAACTTTTTGAAACAAATGAAATCAAACACATTCAAATAAATCTTTTTGAATCAAAGGAAAGTCAAACACATTGAAATAAAGCTTAATGAATCAAATAAAAGTTAAACATATTCAAACAGAGCTTTTTGAATCAAATGAAAGTCAAACACACTCAAATAAAGATTTTTAAATCGAATGAAAGTCAAATGCATTCAACGAAGCTAATTAAATGAAATGAAAGTCAAACACATTCAAATAAATCTTTTTAAATTAAAGGAAAATATGACACATTCAAATAAAGCTTTTATAATCAAATGAAAGTAAAACACATTCAAACAAAGCTTTTTCACTACGTGAAAAAATGAAATTGGCACCGGTTCAGACCCGACTTAAGGCACCGGTTTGAACCGGTGCCAATGTGGGGGGTGCCGATAAGAGGTTTAAAAAGACACCGGTTCAAACCGGTGGCAAAAGTTGGAATTGGCATCGGTTAACCAGTGCCAAAAAATCTCAAAAAAATTAATTCAATGACTTTGGCACCGGTTAACCGGTGCCAAAAGTACAAACAAAATTAATTTTTTATTTTTATTTTTTTTTGTCTTCTTTTGCTTAAAAATTAAATAAACTAAATTAAATAAGAACACAAAATATTAATCAAACATCACAATCAATATAAACGATTCTGTTTAATATATATATAATCAATAAAATTTTACAGCATAGATCAATAAAAAAAATTACAACATATAAATAAAAAAAATTAAAACATATAAATCAAAAAAAAAAAAATTACAACATATAAATAAAACTACAATATAAATCAAAAAAAAAATTACAACATCACAATCTAAAAATCCCCATATTCTTTACTCTTGATTCTTCGATTATGTATACCTGCTCCAATTTAAACATCAAAAATAAATTGATTAAAATGAATAAGTTGCAAAAAAATTAAAAAACCAAGAAAATAAAAAAAAAATCGAATTAAAATCTATTAAAAGGAAAAAAATCGATTAAAATAAAAACAAAATTGAAAAAACCCAGAAATCAATAAATCAAAACAAAATCGAAAAAAAAACAAAATCCCAGAAAAAAATGAAAAAAACCTAGAAATCATAAAAATAAAAACAAAATCGAACAATTAAAAAACCCAGAAATCAAATAAAATAAAAACAAAAACAAAAAAAAATTGAAATCGAAAAAACCCAGAAAAAATCGAAAAACAAAAATCAAAAAATCAAAATAAGACAACAAAAGTAAAAATCGAAACACAAAAATCAAAATTGAAAAAAAATAAAAAAATATCAAAATCGAATAACAAAAATCAAAAATCAAAATCAGACAACAAAAGTAAAAATTGAAACACAAAAATCAAAATCGAAAAAAAAAAGAGAAACAAAAATCAAAATCGAAAAACAAAAATAAAAAATTGAAAAACCCAGAAATCGAAAAAATTAAAACAAAAACGAACAAAAAAAAAAAACCCAGAAATCAATTAAAATAAAACAAAAAAGAAAAAAAATTGAAATTTAAAAAACCCAGAAAAAATCGAAAATCAAAATCGAAAAACAAAATTCAAAAATCAAAATAAGAAAACAAAAACCAAGAAAAAAAATTGAAAATCAAAATTGAAAAACAAAAATCAAAATTAGACAACAAAAAACAAAATCAAAAGTCAAAAATAAAAATCAGAAAGACAAAAATAAAAACCGAAAAAAAAATCTAAATCGAAAAACACAAACCCAAAAATTGAAATCAAACTCGAAAAAAAAAAAATCTGAATCGAAAAACGCAAACTCATAAATTGAAATCAAACTTAAAAAAAGGAAAAATTAGAAATAATAATCCCAACTTTGTCTAATTTATGTAGAATAATCCCAACTTTCGTTAATACTGAATAATCCGAGCTTTGGGGGGTCTTCTTTTTCTTCAATCCCTAACCGGTCAAAAAAAGTGAATGACCTATTATATCAGGTCGCTTGACACGTGTCAAGTCCTGATTGGTCTAAAAATTAAAAAAAAAACCAAAAACAAAAAAATAAACAAAAAAAATCAAAAACCCAACCAAGCTCCCCTCCACACCGTCCCACCCTAACCCCCACCAGACCACCACCATTGCCGAGTCTGCCGCCGATCGCCGACAACCAATCTTCCCACGTCCACCGCCCATTTTTCCCCTTCCCCGAAATACCGTCCAACTCCTCCACGCAAGCACCAGTCCACCACAAAAAAAATCCTTTTCCCACTCTCAATAAAAAACCCCCAAAAACTCTTCCTCCACCTCGAAACCCTTGCGGCTAGGGTTTTCAATGGTGGGGAGGAGTTTTTGGGGGTTTTCGGGACTAAGGGAGGAGGTTTTAAGGGTTTTCGAGTGGTTTGAGGGTTTTGGCGAGGTGGTTTTGTGGAGGTTTCGAGTGGTGGTGGTGGCTGGAGCAGGTTGACGGTAAAGGAGATTCGTGGGTTTGCGGGGAAGTTTGAGGGTGGTGGTTCAAGGGGGAAGGACGACTGGGGTTTATCGGGATTAGTGTGGCTAGACGGCGAGAGGAGGGTTGTGGGTTGTGGACGGCGGGGGGAGGTTTGTGGGATTGTGGTGGCTGGAGATTCGGTGAGCCACAGGGCTGGGAATCTGGTTTTTTTTTTTTGTTTTTTTTTTGTTTTTTGTTTTTTTTATAGTTTTTTGGCTAATTAGCTCATGACACGTGGCATAATATATATGAATAAAAAAAATAACCTTTTCAACAGGTAACCGGTAATTGGGATTGAAGAAAAAGAAGACCCCCCAAAGTTCGGATTATTCTAATATTAACGAAAGTTGGGATTATTATTCATAAATTAGACAAAGTTGGGATTATTATTTCTAATTTTTCCAAAAAAAACCCATATGTTGCATGTTGGTGGTCTTCAAATGAAAGAAATAAAGGAGAAGGAGATAGAAAGAGAAATAATAGGGAGAAGGAGACCGTGAAAGAGGAGGAGAGGAGGAGAGGTGAGGAGAGAGAAAGAGGAGGAGAGGTGAGAAGAGAGAAAGAGGAGAGAGAGCGGACGACATGTAATTAGGGTTGGAGGTGGTTATAAAGGGGCGGGTTTTTTTTATTAAATAAAGGCACTGGTTCAAACCAGTGGGCTTTATTTTGTGCCACCGGTTTGAAATGAACCGGTGCCATATATCTTGGTTCATTAGACAGGCATGTTTTAAGTCTATTTTTGGCACCGGCTTGGACTGGACCAGTGCCAATTAGGGGGTGCCTTTTTGTATTTTTCTACTAGTATTTGAATCGTATGAAAGCAAAATAAATTCAACGAAGCAAATAGAATCAAATGAAAGTCAAACACATTCAAACAAAGCTTTTTTAATCAAATAAATGTCAAACACATTCAAACATATGTTTTTGAATCGAATGAAAGTCAAATGCATTCAACGAAGATAATTGAATCAAATGAATATCAAACACATTCAAACAAAGCTTTTGGAATTAAATGAAAGTCAAACGCATTCAAACAAAGCTTTTTGAATCAAATAAAGGTCAAACACATTCAAATAAATCTTTTTGAATCGAATGAAAGTCGAATGCATTCAACGAAGTTAATTAAATCAAATGAAAGTCAAATACATTAAAACAAAGCTTTTTAAATTAAATGAAAGTTAAACACATTTCAAGAAAACTTTTTGAAACAAAGGAAATCAAACACATTCAAATAAATCTTTTTGAAACAAAGGAAAGTCAAACACATTGAAACAAAGCTAATTGAATCAAATGAAAGTTAAACACATTCAAACAGAGATTTTTGAATCAAATGAAAGTCAAACACATTCAAATAAAGGTATCCAGTCGAATGAAAGTCAAACACATTCAAAGAATGCAAATTGAATCAAATGAAGGTCAAACACATTCAAACTAAAAATTTTTAATCGAATAAATATTAAACACATTCAAACAAAGCTTTTTGAATCAACTTAAAGTTAAACACATTGAAACAAAGCTTTTTGAATCAAATGAAAGTCAAACGCATGAAAACAAAGCTTTTTGAAATAAATAAAAGTTAAACACATTAAATAAAAGCTTTTTAATTTAAATGAAATTCAAACACATTCAAACAAAGCTTTTTGAATTAAATGAAAGTTAAATGCATTCAACGAAGCTAATTAAATCAAATAAAATTCAAACACATTCAAACAAATCTTTTTAAATTAAAGGAAAGTAAAAAAACATTCAAAAGAAGCTTTTTGAATCAAACGAAAGTAAACACATTCAAACAAAGCTTTTTGAATTGAATGAAAGTGAAATGCATTCAAAAAAAGCTTTTTAAATCGAATGAAAGTCATATGCATTCAACGATGTTAATTGAATAAAACAAAAGTAAAACACTTTCAAACAAAGATTTTTGAATCATATGAAAGTCAAATACATTCAAACAAAGCTTTTTGAATCAAATGAAAGTCAAAAACTTTCAAACAATGCTTTTTGAATAAAATGATAGTCAAATGCATTCAACGAAGCTAATGAAATCAAATGAACGTCAATCACATTCAGACAAAGTTTTTGATTCAAATGAAAGTCAAACTCATAAAAATAAAGCTTTTTGAATCGAATGAAAGTCGAATGTATTCAACGAAGTTAATTGAATCAAATGACAGTTAAACAAATTCAAACAACTCTTTTTGAATAAAATGAAAATTAAACACATTCAATGAAAGCTTATTGAATCAAATGAAAGTCAAAATCATTCAAACAATGCTTTTTAAATGAAATGAAAGTCAATCACATTCAAAAATCGAATGAAAGTCAAATGCATTCAACAAAGTTAATTGAATCAAATGAAAGTCAAACACATTCAAACAAATCTTTTTGAATAAAATGAAAGTCAAACAAATTCAAAGAAAGCTTTTAAAATCAAACGAAAGTCAAACACATTAAAACAATGCTTTTTGAATCAAATGAAACTCAAACACATTCAAACAAAGCTTTTTGAATCAAATGAAAGTCAAATAAATTGAACAAATTTTTTTGAACCAAATGAAAGTCAACACATTAAAACTAACCTTTTTGAATCAAATAAAAGTTAAACACATTCCAAAAACGCCTTTTGAATCAAATGATAATAAAAAAAATTCAAACAAAGCTTTTTAAATCGAATGAAAGTCAAATGCAATTAACGTAGCTAATTAAATCAAATGAAAGTCAAGCACATAAACGAAAGTGGAGAGAGAAAGTCTCAAGAACTAGAGAGAGAAAGTGCAAAATTTGATTGAAACCCATGATTTTGATCTCAGTTTTTAAGCTCGATTTCCATGGCAATGAGAAAGAAAGGCAAAGGAAGCAAGAATTCTAGATCAAAATCGAAGAAAAAATAAAAGGCAAAGCACAATTTAGGACCTAGAACGAGGAATTTTACTAAGCGGCAGGAACAGTTGTAATCCCCCGTATTTTCAAATATTTTATAAATGAAAATTTATTTTATTTATAATATTTATTTGTTATTTTTCATAATTTAATTTTAAAATTTTCAAATTATTAATCTCGGTCGAAAATTATTTGAACAAATTATTTTATGCACCTTTAATCTACAATTTATGTTCAATCACACAAGCCTAACCCATTTGTTTACTTAATCGACCCATTATTTTTATGAGGACCAATCTTCCAATTTACCCTACAATTCTCTCCTATAAATACCCCCATGAATCTCTAAAAATTTCCCACACAAAAAGGTTAGTCTTATTTACTCTCTCCTTTGTTTTATTAATTTGTATAATTATAATTATTGATTTATGGATTTTGATTTTATTATTTGAAAGTAATTTAACTAGTATCAATTTGTATTTTGATGATTTAACTTTATAATTTCAGATTTTTATAATGTCATAATTTTCAGATTTTGTAAATTTTATAACCTATGGTTTTTAATTATTGAAAATCATGATTTTAGGGTACAATTTTTATTAACAATTTATTTAGGGCTTTTATAGTAATGGTATTTTGAAATGTTGGTTATTATAACTACTAATAAGTTTAACTTAATTCCAGATTATTTTAAACACTCAAATTCGTGTTTTAATTTTAAGATTTCCGTTCATTAATATTAATCCCTTTTTAATCCGGATCAGGTTCTGAACTCATCCGATTTTGATGAAAAAGTAGTGTTTTTCATGTGGAAATAACGTTTTAAGAAAGACTCACTAGCATTGGTAGTGAGCACCACCCTTTCGTGGCCAAATTCAGCCTCTAAATATAATTTTCGAGCAGTTTTTGATTTTAACGAAATTTTTTTATACTTAAAATATTATCCTTGTGTTTGATTAATAAAATTAATTATGTTTAAAGTTAATTAAGCATAAATATAAATTTTTATTGAAGTTTTAAGTGCTGGAAATAGTTTCTAAGTAATATTTTTGATGTTTTATACAGAAGGTTTAATCACCCATTAAAAAGGGAGATTATTCTGGGTTTTTACATAATTTAAAGATTTTTATTAAACTTTAAATTTGCTGTAATTTCATGTATAAGAGTGTATTTTAAGTTTTTTATGAAGAAAATTTAAACAACTATATATAAGCCTTTAGTTTTAACTAAAGGGAAGGTTTTAAAGTGTTGTTTGATTTGGATTTTAAAGGTTTTAAAGTAAGTTAGTATTGCTTTAAATTTGATTGATTGGGTATTGATTGAGATGTTATTGTTTGGTTTAGGAGCGGAGTTTATTAAAGGTGATTTCTAGATAGTAAAGTGGTTTACCAATTTGTTTATTATTCAAGGTACGCACAAGTTATGAAACCTTTCTTTTAGGTGCATGTTTAAGGATGGATCGAGAACTTAGTATCATGTATAGGGATGACTAAGTTAAATTGTTTGGTTATACATTGTGAATTTCGTATGACGTGCACTATTTTATATTGCAAGTATTATTTGTGCTCTAATTATGCAAGGTGCGCTTAGAGGCAAATGTATATGGTTGGTGTAATGATTAATTTATTACTCATTCGTGGATATGCAAACACGATGAGTAAAAGAAGAATTCAAGTCTTATAAGACGAGGTTAAGGTTTTGGGGTGCCTTTTGCACTCAAGGTGTTTATACACCGAGGTAGTTAAAGGAATAAATAATAAATGTTACCTGTCAGTAATAAATCAAGAATTGAAATTGAAAAGTAGTTTTACTTGATTGAATTGATATTGGATTGATTGTATTGTTTGCATATGAGTCATCACCAAGTCTAAACTTGTAAATCACGTAAATTGCAAAATGGATGAGCAATAAAACTCTGGTTTGGTGCTCTTCTGGAGTAATGACAATCAAGAGTTGGGCTACACGGGGTATTAGCCGTGTACATTTATCGAGGCCGTCTGATCTACGAGTCTCCTATTTTAAATATTTTTAAAAACTAGGAGTTAGATGGGATCTCATACTAACTACGGTCACGGACTCGCGCCCGTGGTCGTTGGTGTTTATTGATGTTTCTGAAAGGAGACATGGGGTTTTTCTTTTATTGATGTTCCAATTGGGACATGGGGTTGGACAACCTTGTCTATTGCTAAATCCAATGAAATAAATAAATGAGTTAGTTAATATTAACTAGTGAAGTATTAATAAATTTGATAGTTGAGTCATGTGTCGAGTCTATAAACTAATGATGCGTGATGATTGACTATTAGTAGCATGTTAGGGATTTCTTTTATGTTTTGCAGCTTGTATGTACTCAACTTTGCTGATTGCGTGCTTTGTGTGTCTTTCTTTTGTCATGGTCTTCGTCTTTCAATGACCCTGTGACGATCCACTTTTTACACTTGTAATATTGGGGAGCAGAATAACCACAGGTTCTTACACATGCAGCATTCATTAGGGTTGTGGGATCTTAAGTAGAGAGTTGGTTATTTGCATTTTATTTCTTTTGCAAGTTTGAATTTATTTTAATTCGATTTTATTTGACACTAAATCTTTTGGGTTTGAATTTATCCGTACACTGGATTTAATCACTTACTACTTATATTGAATTTTGAATAAGGCCCTTAATGGTTCCAACTTGTAACACTTATTTTGATTTAATCCTTTTGTTTTGAATTTTATTCACAACTGTTTTGGTTTTCCGCTGCTAATTTCTGACATAGCCTTAACGTTTGAACACGTGGCGGTAACACGTTAGTAATTCTCTTGGATTTTATTCAGGGTATTTACAGGTTTTAATAAAGAATTATTGGGGTGTTATAAAGTGGTATCAGGGAGCTTAGGTTCGATTTAATTACCACTAAAGTCAATTTAAAGATTTTGGGCGCCTATTGTTTTTAAATCTAATGATTTTGGATTTAAGTACTTGATTTAAAGTTAAAATTTTGTTTTTGACAATTATTTTATTTAAAATTAATTAATTTAGAATTTATTTAAAATAATATGTATATATACATATAAATAAATTTGTGTGTTGTATAAATATTTTAAAATAAAATGAATTTGAATATTCATTATACTCTTTTAACTTGGTTACTATTTGTGTCATTTTATCGGTCAGTTTTGGTCAGTCTTAGGATGGGCATATAAGTTGATGAATTCTTTTTTATGTGCATTGAATTCAATTTTTGTGTTATTTAATGTTGAATGAAGTGATTTATGCAAGGGATTTAAATTATATATGTGGTATATGGGATGATTTGTGCAATTTAATATCTGTGATTGATCATTATGTGGTATGTGAAGCATGTAATTATGTGAGTTTTGATTTGTGGTTACTTAATGATGCTAATTATTGTTTTGGTGGTTATTCATAGGATATTTCTTTCTTTAATTTGACTAACCTCCAAACCTTACACCCAATGGGAGTTTATTTTACTTGAAAAATGAATGAAACATGTTGTGATAATGAAATATTAAATTGAGAATTGAGTTATGATTTTCTTGTTTTTTTGTAAAAGGTTATTACTTGGGAATTTTTGAGAATAAGCTTATGATATGAAGGAATTGAGTAAGTTTAATTGGGAAATTAGAAGAGCACTGGTGAGCTAGTTAATAAGTATTAAAGTGTGAATACGTGAGTTAAACTACGAGTGTTTCGTAGAGGATTGGGAGATGAATGAGAGGAGAACTGCGACCTACGAAATTATAATAAAATGCTTGGTGATGTTATTTATTGAGGTGAGTTACGGGGGCGTATCTCTTTCTTTTAAGGGGGGTAGAATGTGATGTAATTTCTGGTTTTTTTTTACTTCAATTATGCTATTTATTGTTTGAGATTGCATGATTTTGCTTATTAATATGCACTATTGTTGTATTTACATGCACTTAAAGTATGTAAACTTTGGCCAAGTACGAGTTTATTTAGTATAAGTTCAGTTTGTTGAGTATACATGTTGAGGATAAAGCAATTTACAGCAATACAAAACACAAAGTTTGAATGGTTTTGGAAAATTTATGGCTTTTGGGTTAAGTTTCGAGGGCGAAACTTCTTTTAAGAGGGGTAGATTGTAATCCCCCGTATTTTTAAATATTTTATAAATGAAAGTTTATTTTATTTATAATGTTTATTTTTTATTTTTCATAATTTAATTTCAAAAGTTTCAAATTATTAATCTGGGTCGAAAATTATTTGAACAAATTATTTTATGCACCTTTTTTCTACAATTTATGTCCAATCACACAAGCCTAACTCATTTGTTTATTTAATCGACCCATTATTTTTATGAGGCCCAATCTTCCTATTTACCCTACAATTCTCTTATATAAATACCCCATGAATCTCCAAAAATTTTCCACACAAAAAAGTTAGTCTTATTTTCTCTCTCCTTTGTTTTATTAATTTGTATAATTATAATTATTGATTTATGGATTTTGATTTTATTGTTTGAAAGTAATTTAATTAGTATCAAGTTGTATTTTGATGATTTAAATTTATAATTTCAGATTTTATAATGTCATAATTTTTTGATTTTGTAAATTTTATAACCTAGGGTTTTTAATTATTAAAAATCATGATTTTAGGGTGCGGTTTTCATTAACAATTGATTTAGGGATTTTATAGTAATGATGTTTTGAAATTTTGGTGATTATAACTACTACTTAGTTTAATTTAATTCCAGATTATTTTAAACACTTAAATTCGTGTTTTAATTTTAAGATTTCCGTTCATTAATGTTAATCCCGTTTTAATCTCGATCAGGTTCTGAAATCATCCGATTTTTATGAAAAAGAAGTGTTTTTCATGTCGAAATAACGTTTTAAGAAAGACTCACTACCAATGGTAGTGAGCACCACCCTTTTGTGGTCAAATTCAGCCTCTAAATATAATGTTCGGGCAGTTTTTGATTTTAACGAATTTTTTTATACTTAAAATATTATCCTTGAGTTTGATTAATAAAATTAATTATGTTTAAAGTTAATTAAATATAAATATATATTTTTATTGAAGTTTTAAGTGATGGAAATAGTTTCTATGTAATACTTTAGATGTTTTATAAAGAGGGTTTAATCACCCATTAAAAAGGGAGATTATTCGGGGTTTTTACATAATTTTAAGATTTTTTTTAAACTTTAAACTTACTGTTATTTCATGTATAATAGTGTATTTTAAGGTTTTTATGAAGAAAATTTAAAGAACTATATATAAGCCTTTAATTTTAACTAAAGGGAAGGTTTTAAAGTGTTGTTTGATTTGGATTTTGAAGGTTTTAAAAGTAAGTTAGTATTGCTGTAAAATTGATTGATTGGGTATTGATTGAGATGTTATTGTTTGGTTTAGGAGCGGAGTTTATTGAAGGTGATTTCTAGATAGTAAAGTGGTTTACCAATTTGTTTATTATTCAAGGTACATACAAGTTACGAAACCTTTCTTTTAGGTGCATGTTTTAGGATGGATCGAGAACATAGTATCATGTATAGGGATGACTGAGTTAAATTCTTTGGTTATACATTGTGAATTTTGTATGACGTGCACTATTTTATATTGCAAGTATTATTTGTGCTCTAATTATGCAAGGTGCGCTTAGAGGCAAAGGTATATGATTGGTGTAATGTTTACTTTATTACTCATTCATGATTATGCAAACAGGATGAGTAAAGGAAGAATTCAAGTCTTATAAGACGAGGTTAAGGTTTTGGGGTGCCTTATGCAATCAAGGTGTTCATACACCGAGGTAGTTAAAGGAATAAATAATAAATGTTACTTGTCACTATTAAATTAATAATTGAAATTGAAAAGTAGTTTTACTTGATTGAATTGATATTGGATTGATTGTATTGTTTGCATATGAGTCATCACCAAGTCTAAACCTGTAAATCACGTAAAGTGCAAGATGGATGAGCAATAAAACTCCGGATTGGTGCACTTCTGGAGTAATGACAATCAGGGGTTGGGGTACACGAAGTATTAGCCGTGTACTTATATCGAGGCCGTCGATATACGAGTCTCGTATTTCAAATATTTTTTAATACTAGTAGGTAGGTGAGATCTCATACTAACTACGGTCACGGTGTCGCGCCCGTGGTCGTTTGATGTTTATTGATGTTTCTGAAAGTAGGCATGGGGTTTTTCTTTTATTGATGTTCCATATTGGACATGGGTTGGACAACCTTGTCTATTGCTAAATCCAATGAAATAACTAATTGTTTAATTATGTTTTGAATATTGAAAAGAAATTTTATTATGGTTCATATAATTTTTATTGATGCTTTAAGCATGAGAAAGGAGCTATATAAGTGTCTATGTACACAAGGAATAAATTTTATGTTGGTGCCTTTGTGCACTTAAGGTGTTTTCAACACCGAGGGATAGGATTTTGGGCGCTCTATGCGTTTAAGGTGTCTTTGACACTGAGGTAGAATTAAAAAGGGTTCAACATTAAATATTATGTGGTCACTAAATATTCAAGAATTAAATTGGTATGTTTGAGTGATTGAATTATTATTGATGATTGAATTGTTATGATTTGAGGGTCATCACCAAGTCTAATAATATGTAAATAATGTAAAGTGAAAGAGATTACGCACCAAAACTCTTGGAACGTATATACCTTGAGTATGAACATATGGGGGGAGTTATGTGACTTTATATTTGATCATAACTTCTAACGGAGTACAGGACGCTGTATATTCCTTTTTATTATTATTATGCGCTGGAATTCCACCACCTATGTGTGGCATAGGTTTGTTGTTGGCACGGTTAGCTCCTGTGTTAGTTAACCTCAATTTATTGGGGGAGGTATAGTTGGAAACCCGTTCGATGCGTAATCAACGCTAAATGAATTATTTAGTGTCTAGTTAAAGTGTCTTGTTGATTGTTGTGTGTGCTTGTAAACAGGTGCAATGAGGTAAGTGTGTGTGATGATAGGAGAATGCATGTTAGTATGTTTAATTACGCTTATGTATTCAGCTTTGCTGATTGTGTGTGTTGTTTGTGTCTGGCCATGTCTTTATCTTGGCGCTACGATGATCAATTTTAATGGAGAGTAGTGGGGACAAGTAGAGATACACTTTTCAGGTATTGAAGCATGTTCTTGATGGGGCATGAGTGAAGAGAGAATCATGCTAGCTTCTATTAGGATATGATGTGTTTTATGCATTGAATATTTTATTATATTACTTTATGGACTAACACAAAAGTTTGGTTGTTTCGGTTTTGAATAAGGGCCTTAAATGGTTCCAAGTTGTAGTTGATTTTATTTTACTTTGGTTTTGTTGATTTTCAACTTTACTTTTGTTGGTTTGGTTTTTAAATTGTGTTATTTAAATAGTTTTGGTTTTCAAGTCTTCCGCTGTGTATCTTTGATAGTTGACTTAGCCGTTTTCACGGTGGCGGTAATGTCTTAGATATTCCTAAAACGTATTTTAAAAAGAGTAAAGTGTGCATTTAAAGGAAAGGAATTTCTAGGGTGTTACAACTTTAACCATATTAGCGGAAGTTTCCTTCCATTTGTTGAAGAAAGAAGTGAATCCTTCGTTTTCTTTTTGTTTTAACATCTCGAGTTGTCTATGGTCTGTTTCGTCTTGGATGTTGCACTTATATTTATCTAGGAAAGCGTTTTCTATGGACTCCTAGGTGGAGGTTTTTTCTTTCTCAAGAGAAAAGAACCATTGCTGGCAAACGGTTTCGAGAGATAGTGGGAACAGAGAGGGGAAAACCTTCTTATCGATACTCTTAATGCTCATTATAGTTTCAAAAGCTCTTAGATGAAAGTAAGGGTTATCTGTTGCCATGAATTTAGGGATGTCAGTGGCGTTGAACTTATGCGGAATAAGTTTCTTGTCCAGCGAGACCCCTTGTGAACTAATGCCCTGAAATTTATAGTCACTAGATAACTTGTTCAAACTTTCTTGCATAAGGTTCATTTGTTGTTGCTTCACAAGGTCATCAATTTTGAGGGTTAAAGCCTTTAGCACCTCAGTCACGTCATTTAATTGATTCCTAAGTTCATTAACTTATTCTTGAGTTGCCATTATCTTTTTAGCCTTCCTCTTTTGACGAATCGGTTTATAAAAAAGTGAGACTTGAATAAAGAGGTTGTCCTAAATTAATCGCCTTTCTCTCCTCGACCAAGTATTGTGGAAAAGGAATTTGGGGATATCTATTGTTAATTATTTGGATAAAACTTTATTTAACATGCAATGGGTGGAGGAAGTGAAGAAATACTGGAATAGAATGTGAAGAAAAATGATGGAGGTGGAGGGATATGAAGAATTAGGAATAGGATGTACCCCCAACTCAAATGACGGAAAAAACCGACTCATGCATGAACCTAAGACATGGTCATGGTGATATATACTCAAAGTGTGTACTAAGACTAGTAAGTGTAGGTGACATGTTAAGACTCGTGTCATGACCATGTGGCTAGACTATGTGACTAAACTCAATTAATGACTTAACAGGGTATTATTGACAGTAATATTTAACCGAATTAATTAGCAAACTGGTTAATTAGACACTAGGTGATGACTCCATCAATAATCCGAACTGTCGTCAAAACGACAGGACTGGCGTCGCACTGTGTAGTGTAGCGCCAGACGACAGAGCTACCACCAGGCGCCACACTCCAGAGAGTGGCACTACAACTCATATTTTGGCGCCAATACTTGAACTTCAATTTGAGACTGTTTTCGGTGTTATTAATCAACAGGGGTATGCCTAAAGTCGTACTAGGTCAATTCTGATTAAAATATTAGACTTTAATTACTCAAATTAATTAATCAATTAATTAATTAGGAAAAGTTCTTTAAGTCATTAATTTATTAAATCTCAACAAAAGTCAAACAAACGGTTAAGAAATCATTGTATATGCACAACAAATAATGCACAATTAGTTAAGTAGGCACAACATGATGCAATGAGTTTGCAACCTAACCATGGCTCTAGTTCTCTAAAGTTCGGGATATGGTTTAGTCAATAGAGGGTCCATGGTTAATTGTCCGGATGCACCGCGCGGAAGCCTAACTGTGAAGTGTTGGCGCAAGTGGATGGGACACCGCAAGTTTTAGAAAAACTCGCTTCCATGGTTTGGTGAATTCAACATTCTCGGATTTACCCTTTGTTGCTCAGAGCGTTCAATCAGGTAGATGGAGCATGAATTCCCAGAGGGTTATGTCCATATAAAGAACACATATGGGTTTCAAAAAAGTGATAAAAACTCAATCAGGAAATAGGATCGAGCAAACAATGCGAATAACCGGCCGAAATTAGAACGCATACTTGGTATTGGAAGAATTTGGCGCCAGCAAACAGAGGTTGGCGCCAGGATTTAGATGTAGCGCCTAGCAACAGAGTTGTCATCTGGCGCTACAGTTAAATGTTTGGCGCCAACTTCTTTTTGCCGACGCTAATTCCTACATGCCTCAGCAGCTTTCTGTGCTCGATAAAATTTTCCAGTTTCACGCAGTGTTCTTTCGGTCCTAGTTGTGAAAGATATTTCTCAAATTTCCTACATGTAAAATCCTACGTTTTTAACTCATTACTGATGGTCTTTCCAATGAGATCTTTATTATGCATATGACAATAATGTTAATCAAAATTACGCACATGAAATACTTAGAACGTTTTGAGTCTCATCCACTCATTCTAAATCATTGCCGAAACAAATTCAGGAATTAAAGTAGAAATCCTCCTCAATGCAGTCGCCAAAAACTGTAGGGAATATTTCAAGCGTTAATCCCTAGCTTGAACCCCACTATGATCATACACTAAAGTACGGTGGCGTCTAAAGGGAAAGAAGATAGAGCGAAAGAGTCGCCAACAAGTTTTTTTAAGGAACTTGTAAACCGTTCACGAGGTGAAGGTTACACCCCTTAACGATCCAAGAGATCGTCAAATCCATAAGGTCTTGAACCAAATAGGGTTCGGGGATGAAGGTACAAAACCAACCTTAAAGAGATTGAATCTGCCCTAATAATAGGCCTCTGCTTTGTTCTGACCATATTCATGTGCGCTTTCTTACTAACATGAAATCAATAGGATTAACCCTAAACCTGTTCATCTATGTTAGTTGAATATTAATGCACAAATAAAACTATTATTGGCGATCACTTGAATTATAATCATAATTAACCCTAAACAGGATTATTAATTATCTTATTAAGCATGATTACAAGTACCAATTCCCTTTAAACATGCATAAAATGAAAGGTGTGATCAAACAATAAAAATAAATTTAATCAAGCAACAAAATATATAATCATCATAATGATAATAATAATTGTAATCATAAAATTATAATAATAATAATATTCACAACCATAATCTTGAATCATAAAAATAATCATAATCATAACTAATAATCATAAATCATGTTAAAGCATAATAATAGCAAGATCCTAGGCATGATACTAACAAGATCAATAACAAACCCTAGCATGTCACTAAGCAATAAAAATCAAAGCTTTAACCCTAACATGATACTAACAATCATAAATATTAGGAAGAACATAAAAGACATCATACTTTTAATCATACTTAATATTAAAGTTACCCTAGACATGATACTAGGAATTTATTGTTGTCACCCTAAACATCAAATTAAGGAAAACATCCTAACATGATACTAGTAATCAAAATAACAATCTTAGCATGATTTCTATATCATAATATCAATTAAATCATTAAATTACTTACTTGGATGCCTCGTACCTCTTTCAAATAACAAAATACACACGTTAGTAACTTCAAGGAAAATAATAAACAAAACAAAACAATTAAATAATGGAAAGAAAGATTTGGGACCAAACCCTCAAAAATTAAACCTTTCACGTCTAGGGCGAATGAAACTTCGAATATGGCTAGGTGTATCTAGATCTAATGAATGCAGAATTTTAATATTTGAGAAAAGCTAATTTAAAAAATAGAGAGAGAGAGAGAGGGAAAATTTATGAGAATTAGAGAATGGAGATTGTAGATTGTAAATGAATGTAGGTTGTAGATAATTATTGGTGAGAATTGATGATTGTTGATTGTAGATGAATCAAAACGGAGTTTTTATGACGTTATTTATAAAGAAAATCAGCCAAAAAGATAATATATCAAAAAAGAGTTCTGACGTGAAAAACCGAGTTGGCCCCAAATGCTGACCATAGCGCCAGACGCAAAGATTGGAGCCTGGCTCTACAGCTGGCGTTTGGCGCTGACTTAGAAAACCACGCATTTTCTTAAAATCAGATAAAAATGGCGTACAGGACGATAAAATTGTATTTTTTTTCTCAAAAATGCTCTTTCATTCTAATTAAAACTCTAAAAAGTTAACGAAAGTCAATTCATCAATGCTAATTGAATTAGGAATGAAAAGAACCTTCTTGAAGAATCTAGAAGACTAAAACCTTTCCTAATTGCATTAGGAATGATAAATCTATATTAGGCCCTCCCCTAGATCATTGGGCCGCATATAAAGCTCAAACCGGGCCCAGTTCAGTAAATTTGCCTTAACGTCCTCAATATTCATCGGAATTGGGCTTATAATATATCGTTGGAAAGCTCTTTTCAAGCCCCATCCAACTACACTACTATTAGACCCGTATCACAGACCAAACAAATTGGGTTGGCTGTTTTCTAAAAATAAGTTTTCAAAAATAGAGAGAAGAGAAAAGAAATTAAAACTATCTGCAACGCTAGACTTTCCACACTTTCACTTCATTCGATTATGATTCGACGCGAAAGACACTCATCATTGGGTTTGGTTTTGGGGAGACACAAATGGGTGTCTACACTGATTATGATGCTTTGATTGATAAGGTGCTTGGAAAATATCAATGCTGGAGTAGTAGGAACTTGTCCTATATGGACAGAGCTGTTCTGGTCAATGTTGTGCTTATGAGTTTGCACGCTTATTGGGCTCAATGTTGTGCTTATGAGTTTGCACGCTTATTGGGCTCAATGCTTAGAATTGTTTATCTTTGCAGAGCTTTTCTTTGGGATAGTAATGTTGTTTTAGGGAGGTCCCCCCCCCTTGGCTTGGGACTGGGTTTGTAGACCCATATGTGCTAGTGGTTTGGGTGTCAGGAACTGCGTTCACTAGAATAAAGCTGCCTTGGGAAGTTATGTTTGGAAAATAGCTAAAAAGACAGACTCTCTTTGGGTGAAATGGGTTCATTCTGTTTATATCAAATAGCAGGATTGGTGGCACTATGTTCCAAAGAGATATGCTGGATGGGGTTGGAAACTGATGTGCAAAGTAAAAGAGGAGATCAAGGATAGTTTTGTGAGCTAGAACTGGTTAAACAAAAAGTACAAGATTGCTGATTGTTATAAATGGCTGCAGGGTAATATGGAAAAAGTTCCTTGGAGTAAATAGGTTTGGAACAGCTACAATGTGCCCAAGCACTTCTTTGTGGTCTGGTTGGCTGTGCTTGATAGGCTTAGGACAAGGGATAAACTGCTGAAATTTTGAGTTTGTATTGAAGATTTGTGTTTGTCATATGGTGATATGTCTGAATCTATAACCCATTTGTTCTTTGAGTGTAATTACAGTAAAAGATATTTGGGTTGTATTTGCAGTTGGCTGGGATTTGGTATGCAACATGATAATATTGAGCAGGCCTGGAAAAACTGGGAAAAAAAGGATTCAAAGAAAGTTATTTCAAGTTGTTTTGGCAGCTCAAGTTAATCACATTTGGCTGGCTAGAAATCACTTTTTCTGGTAAAATAGTGTGTTGCACCAGATTTGATTGTTAAAGTTGTTAGAAGAGAGGTGTAGGGAAGGGCTCAGCAACTCATTGACTCAAGATTGAAGATTGAAGACTTCAAATGGTTGTCTCAGCTGAGAGCTCTTTAGTTTTGCTTGTTTTGTTATTTTATTTCTTTTTAGAGTTGTTTTGTATTGGTTGCCTGGGTTAAGTTTCCCTGAGCCCTTCCTAGAATGTACCGGGGTTAACTGTTTCCTAGTAGGGGTTTCCTGTATTTTCCAACACCCTTCCTAGAAGGTGGTTGGAAAATTTCAGGTTCCAAGGTATCTATTTGGGCTTATGCTCTTGTGATGTTTGGGTGGCCTGGCTCAGGCTGATATATTTGGTACATTTTTTGATTAATACAATTGCTTACTTACCTAAAAAAAAAAAAAAAACAGAAAGTCAAGCACATTCAAACTAAGTTTTTTTAATTGAATGAATATCAAACACATTCAAACAAAGCTTTTTGAATCAAATGAAAGTTAAACACATTCAAATAAAAGCTTTCTAAATCAAATGAAAGTTAAACACATTCAAACAAAGCTTTTTTAATCACATGAAAGTCAAACACGTTCAAACAAAGCTTTTTGAATCAAATGAAAGACAAATGAATTCACCGAAGATATATGAATAAAATGAAAGTAAAAAACATTCAAACAACAATTTTTAAATCTAATGAAAGTTAAACAAATTAAAACAAAGTTATTTAAATCAAATGAAAGTCGAACACATTGAAATAAAGCTTTTTTGAATTAAATGAAAGTCAAACACATTCAAACACAAAATTTTGAATCAAATGAAAGTCAAACATATTTAAACAAAGATTTTTGAATAGAATGAAAGTCAAATGTATTCAACGAAGCTAATTGAATCAAATGAAACTAAAAAACATTCAAACCAAATTTTTTAAATCAAATGAAAGTCAAACACTTGCAACGAAGCTAATTAAATCAAATGAAAGTCATAAATATTCAAACGAAATTTTTTGAATCAAATGAAAGTCAAACACATTCAAATAAAGCTTTTTCAATCGAATGAAAGTCAAATGCATTCAACAAAGTTAATTGAATCAAATGAAAGCCAGACCTAAGTCTACATTATGAAAAGAGAGAAACTCTAGAGAGAGAAAGTAGGAGAGAGAAAGTAACCCGCCATTTTGAGCTTGTTTTTTAAGCTTGTTGGAAGTTGATTTCCATGGCAAAAAGGAGGAAAGGAAAAGGGAAGAAATCCTCGGGCTCAAAATCGAAAGGGAAGAAGAAAACAAAGCCAAGAACGAGGAACCTCGAAGAGCAAAAACAGAGTATGACCATGGATGATGTTTCGGTTGAAAGCTGACTTAATAGGGAGGCAATTGAGGAGATTCCGGTGAGAATGGTGATGGAAGAGGACAAAGCTCTGCATAGTGAAGAGTTCAATCGATGGTTGCAGGTAATTCGAACCCCTAGTCCTGTGCATTTCAATGGAACAGTAGATTCTGATGTTAGTACTGGGTCTATTAATCCGACTCCCTTGTTGATGATTAATGAGTCTGATAGACTAGGGAATGATTTTCATGTGAATTTGGAGAAAATTTTTGTAAACCCCCAATTTGTGGTGTCTGTAGAGGAATGGGGCATGGAGATATATGAAAGGAAGCCTATCATTTGTGGTGTCTGTAGAGGAATGGGGCATGGAGATAGTGACTGTCCTAATCATAGAATTAAGATTCAAAAGCCACCAGTTAGGAATCAGCAACAAAGGTAGTAGAAGAAACCTGAGGTGAGGAAGGTTTGGATGCCAAAGGCTCAGCAAAGCAATCAGCAGATAGAACAACCTCAAGGCATTAGAGTGGATAAGAACAAGTTTGATGTTGATGTTGATCCAGATATTGTTTCTGGAATAGCTGGTGGTGATAAATGTGTTATGGGATCAGTGTGCAGAACAACAAATGGGAGGGTGATGTTTGGTGACTGGGAGACAGGGGAGTGTTCATACACTCTCCATGGATAATTGGGGATTTTGGAATGTCAGGGCCCTTAACAAACTGAATAAAATTTGTGATGTTATTTGGTTTATGAAAAACTAAGGAATTGGTTTGTATGGGCTCCTGGAGAATAATGTGAAGGCTGGTAACTTTAGTAAGGTCTTCACTGATTTTGGTGGCAAGTGATCTGTGACTGCAAACTATAGTAAGCATCATGGAGGGAGAATATGGATTGTGTGGTTACCTGATATCTTTCAGGTAGAGATTGATAGAGTAGAAGCTCAATTAATTCATGTGAAAGTTGTTCACAAGGTTTCTAAGTTTGTGTTCTAGTATACTGTTGTCTATGGATTGAATACTGCAGATGACAGGGAGGTGCTGAGGCATCAGATTTGGGAGATAGGAAAGGATATTGTAGGTCCATGGGTTTTGGGAGGTGATTTCAATAATATCCTTAATACTGAGGACAAAATTGGATCCGTAGTTACTTTTGCTGAGATTGAGAAGTTTAGACAATGTGTTAGGCAAAACTTGCTAATTGATTTTAAAGTTTGGGGTTTATTTTACACTTGGAATAATAAGCAGCAAGGGAGTGATAGAGTGTGCACAAAGATTGATAGGATTTTGGTTAATGAGCTTTGAACTGAAAAATGCAGGGAGTTTAGAGCTGATTTCTTGCCTGAGGGATTAATGGATCATTGTCCTTGTATTATGAGATTATTTGGGTGTAATGGGAAAGTTAAGAAACCTTTTAGGTTTTTTAATATGTGGATTAATGATCCAGGCTACTAGGAAGTTGTAAAGCAGGCTTGGAATAGTGAGGTGAAAGGAACTGATATGTTTATTGTGGTGAAAAAGATGTAAAAGGTGACAGAAGCTCTTAAGTTGTTAAATCTAGCTAATTTCTCCTCAGTGGAGAGTGAAGATGCTAGTGCTGAGGCTAAGTTAGCAAAGGAACAGTGTCAGCTGAATAATGATCCTCAAAATTTGGAGTTGATTCAGCTAGAAAATGATGTCAGGGAAAGGTTTTCAACTACTCATAATGCAAAAGTGAAGTTTTTGAAGCAGAAAGCCAAATTGCATTGGATGAAAGAAGGTGATGTTAATTCTTCTTACTTTCATGCCTGTATTAGGAAGAGAAGAATGCATAATAATGTGTACAACATCTAACTTTAAAATGGTGATATAATTCAGGATCCTAATAGTATTGTAGAAGCTTTTATTGGATTCTATGAAGAGTTATTGGGCACTGGTGGGACCCCTTCTAGATATGTTTATCTTGATGTTATAGCTGCAGGTCCTATTTTGGATGATGAGCAACATATAAGTCTATGCAGAGGGTTTATTGAAGAGGATGTGAGAAGTGATGTCTGAAGTATTCAGGATGACAAGGCTCCTGGTCCTGATGGTTTCTCCAATAAGTTTTTCAAGAATGCTTGGGGAGTTGTGAAAAATGAGGTGTGTAAGGCAGTTTTGGGCTTCTTTGAGCATGGTCAGCTGCTGAAACAGGTGAATGCAACTACTTTGACTCTGGTTCCTAAATTAGATAATGCTACTAGAGTTACTCAGTTTAGGCCAATAGCATGCTGTAATGTGCTGTACAAGATCATTTCTAAGATGTTGTGTAAAAGGTTCAAAGAGGTACTGCCTGGTTTGATTAGTGAGAATCAAAGTGCTTTTATTGCTGGTAGATCTATCTTAGACAACATCTTAGTATGCCAGGATATGTTAAAAGAGTACAATAATAAGAGAAGATCTCCTAGGTGTACTATTAAGATGGATTTGAGGAATGCTTATGATTTTGTGCACTGGTCTTTTATTCATGATATGCTGCAGGCTTTGAATTTCCCAAGTAAATTCATATCTTGGGTCATGGAGTGTATTACTTCCCCTTCTTTCTCTATTATGATTAATGGTGGTCTGGTGATCCTTTGTCACCATTGGTGTTTGTCATTGTGATTGAGTATCTATCAAGATTGCTCAAAAAAGTGGGTGCAAAAAGAGGCTTTAGATTCCATCAAAGATGCAAGTCTTTGAGGTTAAAACACTTGATTTTTGCTGATGATTTGATGTTGTTATCCTATGATGATAAGAAATATGTCTCCCTGTTAGTGAGGGATCTTAAAGCTTTTAAGGGTTGTTCTGGTCTCCAGGCTAATGCTGATAAGTCTGCTATCTATTTTGCGAGTGTGCAGCCTGAAGTGCAGCAAGGAATTGTGAATGAGTCTGGATTTGTAATAGGAGAAACTCCTTACAAATGTCTTTATATCCCTTTGAATGCTAAATATTTGAGAGTATTAGACTTTGATGCTATTTTTGATAAGATGCTGGCTAGAATCACTTGTTGGTCGAGCAAAAATTTGTCTTATAATGCAAGAGTAGTGCTGGTGAATTATGTATTGATTAGTTTGCACATTTACTGGGCTTAGTGTGTGTTGTTACCTAAATTAGTTATTTTGAGGATTACTCAGCTTTGCAGAGCTTTCCTTTGGTGTGGAGATGTTGTTTTGTCTGAGGCTCCCCCAATTACCTGGGATTGGGTTTGCAAGAGCAAAGCTGAGGGTGGTTTAGGAGTTAGAGACTGTGGGATGTGGAACAGGGCAGCTTTGGGGAAATATGTGTGGAAAATAGCTAAGAAAGAGGATTCTCTCTGGGTGAAATAGGTTCATGTTGTGTACATCAAAGGTCAAGACCGGTGGACTTATAGCCCTAAGAGATCTGCAGGTTGGGCTTGGAGGAGATTGTGTTCAGTCAAAGACCAGCTAAAAGAAGGATTTGAGCAAAACAGTTGGTTGAGTGGTACTTACAGAATCTCTGAGTGTTATAAGTGGCTGCAGGGAGCTGGCATAAAGGTGGATTGGTGTAAATGGGTATGGAATAAGTCAAGAGTGTTTGCTTGGAGTTGCTCATTGGATCCATATTCCAATTCAGAATCTCTGCATTGATGAGGTTTGGAAGAGTTGGCTCAGAGAAGTAAAAGATAAGGTGCAGTAGAAGGTTGTTTTGGCAGTTCTGGCATGTGTTGTCTACCATATTTGGTTTGCTAGGAATACTGCTTTCTGGCAGAAAGCTATTATTCACCCTTCAAAACTCTGTAAGGTCATTGGTAAGGTAAGCATGGAGAGAATCAAGCAGCTCATAAACAAGAAGTGGAGCAGATTGCTGTGCAAATGGATTCAGGAGCTGTACAACAGCATCCCAAATTAGTTTTGTTTGTGTGTTGCTGTGTTGTTTAATGCTTTGGTTTTTTTGTAAGTCCTTTTCAGTTGTGGTCTATGTCCTTTCTAGAAGGCAGCGGACTGCTTCTGATTAGGTTTGCTTTCCTCTCCTTCAGTTGAACCCTTCCTAGAAGGTGGCAACTGAGGAGTGTAAAGCTTGAGGAGGGGGGTGGCCTTTGTTTTAGGTCTTGTGTAGTTTTGGAGTTGCATGCTTTCAGCTTGTAAATTTTATACATTTGTACAGTTTTTTGATAGTAATACACTTTCTTGCTTACCAAAAAAATAAAAAAGAATCAAATGAAAGTCAAACACATTCAAACAAAGATTTTAAATCAAATGAAAGTTAAACATATTCAAAGAAAGCTTATAAAAACAAATGAAAGTCAAACACATTCTAACAAATTTTTTTTAAATCTAATGAAAGTTAAAACACATTCAAACAAAGCTTTTTTAATGAAATGAATGTCAAACACATTCAGACAAATCTTCTACAATCGAATGAAAGTTAAATGCATTCATCAAAGCTAATTAAATCAAATGAAAGTAAAAAACATTTAAACAAAGCTTTTTGAATCAAATAAAAGTCAAACACATTCAAACAAAGCTTTTTATTATATGGCGGTTTTCTATACTTTAAGAAAAATCCACTGATAATGTTTTCCATACCTGAGGAAAACCGACAACTGATATAATCGCTGAAATTTGCAAGTGCAGGATGGTTCGATTATCCCCGAACGTGGGCCGCAGATGATTTACCATCAAGTCGACTATCCGACTATATTAGGCGCTTAAAGTGTCGGAAATACAACCCTAATGCTTGTTAGGGGTAAATCAGTAATTTTGACACCTTTTAAATACTAATTCAAAATTTTTTGCGCAATTCCGGTGAGAAAATAACTGACCAAAAGTTGCGAACAATTGCTCCAACATGGTAAAAAATGCCTGAATATTTGCCAAAAGGTCAAAAGGAGTGTGTACAGGTCAAAACAGAACATCGTGCCATGTGGAAATATCTTGCGACACAGTAGAAGACCCCGTCAAACAGTGGGTTCCCTGTGACGCGAAACTTTTCCTTTTTTTTATTTAAATTTATTTTTTTGAAATTTTGTTGTTACCTGGTAACAGGGTATGTGGCACGGGAACAGAGGAGCGTAACGGTTATTTTTTTCTTTAAATTTGCTGCTTCCTTCCCCATTTTCTCACTCCTTCACCATTTTAGATCTCACCTTCCTGCTGCTCTCTTTCTCTTCTCCATTTTTTATTTATTTTTTCACAGATCACCGAGACACGGTGTCCGACGCGCACAACTACCCCTTTTTTATATATATATATTTTTTTCGTTTGTTGCCGCTGCTGTTGCCTGAGATCCACTGGGTTCCGCTGCTGCTGCCGGAGCTCCGCCACCATCCCAGAATCACTGTGACACAGGAAATATTCACCGTGCCACGACTTTTGGCCACCATGTCACGGTGGTTGCTCCTGCATTGTTTCGGGTTTTTGGAGCTTTTTTAGCTCAAATATCCACCAAATTTACTCCAATTTTTTGCTAATTTCCTCAATTATGATTTCTCACATGGATCTATGTAAGTTTATTTTTCCTTTTCTCAAAATTAGTTGTAAATTCCATACTTGCTTGAAACCCTAAAAAAAATCAAATTGGGGGTTTTTAAATTTTGAGCTTCCATGTCAAAATTCTTGTTATGAATTGACTTGTATATGGATGTATGTGTGTTTGTGAGCAATTTGAGACTAAGTTTTTGTGTTTTGGTGAGGAATTGAGCAAATCACCATTTTTTGGTACTACTTGTGTGAAATGGTATTCTTGTTGTTCATGTTGTTCTTTTGCACTTGAAATGATGATATATTGGTTGTAGATTTTGTAAAATATGCCATGATGTGCAATTTATCGTTCTTGTGCAACTTTAAAACATGTTTTATTTTGTATATGTACTATATTGTGATGGAATAGTATCATGCAAGTAGGAGAACATAATTTTAGTCTGTCATGGAGAAACTAAATACTAGAAATAATTCCATTATTTTGCTAATTTTTAGCCTTGAGGTAAGAATTTTGCGTATAATAGAAAATGACACTTGAGGTAACTGTTAACCCGCTTTTGAATAAATAACTAATAACTTGAGAAATGAAGCTAAGCATTTAGATTTTTATTTTTTTAATAGCATGCCTAGACAACGGGATCGCGATCTTTCTACTCGTGGCCGGCGTCAGGCTTTTCGGGAGGACACTCTCACAATTCCTGAGGGCATGGACGACGATGCCCTAAAGACTAAGCCTCGCCCTTCTTTGAGTAAGGGCAGGTTGGTTCCACCTTCGTGGTCGCCAGATTAGTTGATTTTCTGCCGTGAGAACCACGTTTCTCACCGTCCACTTACCGGCATAGTCGATGGCAAGCTTCGCCATCATGGATCTGGAGCTGGAGATTTGGCTCCTCGACTATACGGGATTATCACGAGGGATCCTATTACGAACGCCTAGTGGGAATCTTTTGGTTTAGTAGATTCGGCGGTCGTAGGCTTTTGCAGCCCCCGGGGTTGTGGCTTGACATTTGTTCGTGCGTTCTTGGAGTATTTTTGGGATACTACTAACACTTCTCACTTTGCTTGGGGGGAGATGACAGTGACCCCTCTGGATTTTAGCATGATCAGCGGTCTACGCTTCACCGATAAGGTCGTCCGGCAATTTTCTGACCTTACTTGGGGGCGGCCAAGGTAGCAGATTTGTTAGGTCCGGTCATTCAGCACATCAAGACTCAGCCGGTGCCTCAAGGTTGTTCTAAGAACGGGGGATCAGAGTTAGCTTCTGTTCTGGCCCGTGGCTTTGACATGGATGAGACATCACCTGAGCAGCGAGTTCGGATCTTCATTTTGATTCTCATTTCCATGACTCTTTCTCCTTGTAGACACCCATTTGTGTCTCCCCAAAACCAAACCCAGTGATGAGTACCTTTCACGTCGAATCATAATCGAATGAAATGAAAGTGTGGAAAGGTCTAGTGTTGCGGAAAGTTTTTATTTCTTTTCTCTACTTTTTGTTTTTGAAAACTTTATTTTAAGAAAACAGCAAATCCAGTTTGGTTGGTCCATGATATGGGTCCAATAATGGTGTAGTTGGATGAGGCTTGCAAAGACCTTTCTGATGATATATTATAAGCCCAATTCCGATGAATATTAAGGAAGTTATGGCCAATTTACTAAACTGGGCCCAGTTTGAGTTTTAATGCGGCCCAATGATCTAGGGGAGGGCCTAATATGATTTATCATACCTAATGCAATTAGGAATGGTTTTAGTCTTCTAGATTCTTCTAGAAGGTTCTCTTCGTTCCTAATTCAATAAGCATTGATAAGTCGACTTTGTTGACTTTTCAGAGTTTTAATTAAAATCAAATAGCATTTTCAAAGAAATTATATTATTTTATCCTCTAGTACGGTAAATTTATCAGATTTTCGAAAACGCGTCGAAATCAAGTTTGGCGTCCAACCCCAGGCCTTGGCGCCTGGAACCAGGCTTGGCGCCTGACACCAGCTAGCCAAGGTTGGCGCCAGCTCTGTTTCCTGAGCGTCAGACTCTGTTTTGTTATTTTATCTTTTTTGGCTGATTTTATCTATAAATATCGTATTAAAAACTCCGTTTTCATTGATCATCTACATCTTTCATTCACTAATTCTCCTCATTCGCAAGTTAAATCATTCATGCACTAGCATTCTTTAAATCTCTTAATCATTCATCTCTTTCATTCATCTTTCCCAAAACTTTGTGTTTTCATACAAAATTCCGCATTCGCAAGACTTAGAAACACCTAGCCATATTTGAAGTTGCCTTCGCCCTAGACGTGAAAGGTTTAATTTCAGAGGGTTTGGTCCCAAATCTCTCTTTCAATTATTTATTTTAATTGTTTGTTTATTATTTTCCTTGAAGTTACTAACGTGTGTATTTTGTTATTAGAAAGAGGTACGAAGCATCAAAGTAAGTGCTTTAATGGTTTTAATTGATGTTATGATGTAGAAATCATGTTTATATTGTTATTATGATATTCCTAGTATCATGGCTAGGGTAATTTTAATATTAAATATGATTAGTACGATTCTTCCTAATATTTGTAATTGTTAGTATCATGTTAGGGTTAAAGATTTGTTTTTTATTGCTTAGTGACATGCTAGGGTTTGTTATTAATCTTGTGAGTATCATGCCTAAGATCTTGCAACTATTATGATTTAATATTAACATGAACATGATTATGATTATAATTGTTATAATATATTATTATTTTTATGATGATTATTTTATTTATGATTATTATTATTATGATTATGATTATAATTTTATAATGATGATTATGGTTATTGTTATGATTATTATTCATGATATTGATTATTTATTATGTTGATTGATATTTTATTTTTATTGCTTGATCACACCTTTTATGCGTGTTTAAAGGGAAGTGGTACTTGTAATCACGCTTAATAAGATAATTAATAATCTTGTTTAGGGTTAATGTGATTATAATTCAAGTGATCGCCAATAATAGATTTGTTCGTGCATTAATATTCAACCAACATAGATTAAACAGGTTTAGGGTTAATGCTATTGATTGCATGTTAATTAAAAAGCGCACATGAATATGATCAGAATAAAGTAGAGGCCTATTATTAGGGCAGGTTCAATCTCTTTTAGGTTGGATTTGTACCTTCATCCCCGAACCCTTATTTGGTTCTAGACCTTATGGAGTTGACGTTATCTTGAATCGTTAAGGGGTGTAACCTTCATCCTATGAACGGTTTACAAGTTCCTTAAAAAACTTGTTGACGACTCTTTTTGCTCTATCTTCTTCCCTTTTGGACGCCACCGTACTTTAGTGTATGATTACAGTGGGGTTCGAGCTAGTGGGATTAAAGCTTGAAATTATTCCCTACAATTTTTTGGCGACTCCACTGGGGAGGATTTCTATTTTAATTCTTGAATTTGTTTCGGCATTGATTTAGAATGAGTGGATGAGACTCGAAAAGTTCTAAGTATTTCATGTGCGTAATTTTGATTAACATTATTGTCATATGCATAAAAAAGATCTCATTGGAAAGACCATCCGTAATGAGTTAAAAACATAGGATTTTACATGTAGGAAATTTGAGGAATGTCTTTCACAACTAGGACTGAAATAACACAACGTGAAACTGGAAGATTTTATCGAGCATAGAAAGCTGCTGAGGCATGTGAGAAGTAGCGTCAGGGGCCAGAGCTTGGCGCAACACTTTTAGCCGTAGCGCCAGACGCCAGTATTGGCGCCAGGCGCTACAGTTAAAAGTTGGCGGCAGTCTCTTTTTGCTGGCGCCAATTTCCCCCAATACCGAGCCAGAAATATGCGTTCTAATTTCGACCGGTTTTTCGTATTGTTTGCTCGATCCTATTTCCTGATTAAATTTTTTCTCACTTTTCTGAAACCCATATGTGTTCTACATATGGACATAACCCTCTGGGAATTCATGCTCTATCTACCCGATTGAACGCTCCTGGCAACAAAGGGTACATCTGAGATGTTGAATTCACCAACCCATGGAAACGAGTTTTTTCTAAAACTCGCGGTGTCCCATCCACTCGCGCCAACCCTTCACGGTTAGGCTTCCGCGCGGTGCATCCGGACAATTAACCATGGACCCTCTATTTGACTAACCCATATCCCGAACTTTAGAGAACTAGAGCCATGGTTAGGTTGCGAACTCATTGCATCATATTGAGCCTACTTGACTAATTGTGCATTATTTGTTGTGCATACTCTATGTGATTTTTCCTAACCGTTTGTTTGACTTGTGTTAAGACTAAATAAACTGATTAATGAATAAAGGACTTTGTTTAATTAATTAATTAATTAATTTGAGCTAATAAATATACCTAAAATCGAGTTATAGTTCCTTTAAGTCAATCCGAATTTTTATTCCCGTATACTGTACAAATGTCAACTTGTTTTGGTCACATCTGGAGTTCTAGAAAGAACTACGAGTCGTACAACCTATGGATCTGTAGCCCCGAGTTTTATCTTTAATTCAGAGTTGGTTTCATCCCAATCAGAGTCGCTGATAAAAAGTTATGACTAAAATACAACAGTCTGTCCTGTTTAATGCATATACGTGAAGTCTTAACTTAATCTTTGCTTGAGTCTAGTTACATAGTCTAGCCACATGGTCATAACACGAGTCTTAACATGTCACCTACACTCACTAGTCTTAGCACACACTTTGAGTATACATCACCATGGCCATGTCTTAGGTTCATGCATGAGTCGGTTTTTTCCGTCATTTGAGTTGAGGGGGTACATTCTATTCCTAATTCTTCATATCCCTCCATCTAAATCTTCTTTCACATTCTATTCCAATCTTTCTTCACTTCTTCCATCCATGTGTGTTGAATCGAGTTTGAGTCATATGATTAACAAACAAAAAATGAGGGTGATGATGAAACAACACAAGACAAGAGGCGAGCTTCAATGACAAGATTTCATGACCTCTTTTTCTATTTCTTTTTCATTTTTTCCTTTCCCCAATAAGTCTAGCATAGGAACCTTTTCTTTTCCTTTAGATTATTTTTGTAGTTTTTCTTTTCTTTTCCCTTTTTAATAAAATGAGCATTTATTTCCTTGCATATGATCATCACATTGCATCAAAAAAAAAAAAAGTCCATGTCGAATTAAGCACAAGGTATACCAATGATTTGAGGCACCCCTTGTAGCCACATCATATCTCCTTTCACCTTTCGAATTTACAATCCTTTCTTCGAAAACCACTTTGAGCCTCGTCTAACGATAGACCTTTCTTTTTTTCAACCTACATCTACCTAACCTTGGGATGGCATGGCGTGCAACTTATGCAATTCTAAAGAAAGCTTGAGCAAATTCAAAAGAAAGCAATAGCAAAAAAAAGCAATAATAAAAATAAATAAAAGTGTACAAAAGGGTAAGTGTTCCAATGTCTTTGATATGAAAATATCTTTGATATGAACACGTCTCAGATTGCGTCTCTTATCGAGTGCTCGGTACCGTGCCTGAGAAACATGAATGCAAAGTGAGTGATAGACCGCATGATCGGGATCGCCCACGCTTAAAAAAATAAAATAAATGCTAAAGAAAAAGAAAGAGCTAAAAAAGAAGAGTAGAAAACCTCAAGCATAAAAATACAAATATTCAAAATCAAGGTTGCACACCTAAACCGAAATAACACCGCGCAAAACTGGAAAATTTTATCGAGCACAGAAAGCTGCGGAGGCATGTGGGAAGTAGCGTCAGGGGCCAAAGCTTGGCGCCAGTATTTTAGTTGTATCGCCAGACGCCAGTATTGGCGCAAGGCGCTACAGTTAAAAGCTGGCGCCAGTCTCTGATTGCTGGCGCCAATTTCCCCCAATACCGAGCCAGAAATATGCGTTCTAATTTCGACCGGTTTTTCGTATTGTTTTCTCGATCCTACTTCCTGATCTAATTTTTTCTCACTTTTCTAAAACCCATATGTGTTCTACATATGGACATAACCCTCTGGGAATTCATGCTCCATCTACCCGATTGAACGCTCCGTGCAACAAAGGGTACATCCGAGATGTTGAATTCACCAAACCATGGAAGCGAGTTTTTTCTAAAGCTTGCGGTGTCCCATCCACTCGCGCCAACCCTTCACGGTTAGGCTTCCGCGCGGTGCATCCGGACAATTAACCATGGACCCTCTTTGACTAAACCATATTCCAAACTTTAGAGAACTAGAGCCATGGTTAGGTTGCGAACGCATTGCATCATATTGTGCCTACTTGACTAATTGTGCATTATTTGTTGTGCATATATATTCTATGTTTCTCCTAACCGTTTGTTGACTTGTGTTGAGATTAAATAAATTAATGACTTAAAGAACTTTGCCTAATTAATTAATTAATTAATTAATTATTTAATTTGTTTCAATAAAGTCTAATTTTCCAATCGAAATTGACCTAGTACGACTTTAGGCTAACCCCAGTTGACTAATAATACCGAAAAAAGTCCCAGACCAAAGCTCCACTATTGGCGCCAAAGTCTGAGCTGTAGCGCCACACTATGGTGTGTAGCGCCTAACGACATCTATGTTGTCAGGCGCCAACCCCCACAGTGTGACGCTAGTCCTGTCGCTTGGCCAACAGTTCGGATTATTGGTCGATTCATCACCTAAGGTCTAATTAATCAATTTTCTGTTTAATTCTGTTAATTTTGCTGTCAATAATGTTTAATTGAATCAATGATCGAGTTTAGGCACTAAGTCCCATGGTCTTACACAAGAGTCCAAGCATGTCACTTACACTCAATGCACACACCAATACACATGCTTTGACCATGATTAAGAGAGTCTTGTGTGCGCGTTTTTCCGTCATTTTTTTTAGGGGGGTAAGTCGGATATTAATCCTCCAATATAAAAATAATAATACTTAGTTCCCTAAAAATATGTATGTTATTTTTTGCCAAAAATATGCACCCTTTCTTTTTTTTTTCCCCTTAAAATAAACCATAAAGTCAAGTTGATTTGAGTCAAGTAATTAAAACGCAAAATGGTTTAATTTACAGCGCGTGGTAAAGAAAGGAAGGACGATTAATCAAAGATAACCTTTTCGTACAAGTCAAACTTTTCGAAAAACCTGTAGCTCGCAAGAGGAAAGCAAGGGTTATAATGGCAACTCAAGAAGAAGTCAATGATCTTAAGAACCAACTGGCTATTATGACCGAGACATTGAAGCTTCTCGCACTTAGGATCGATGATCCCGTGAAACAACAACAAATGGACCTCATGCAAGAGAGCCTAAGCAAGTTGTCCAACGACTACAAGGTTCAAGAACTCACATCACAAGGGGTCTCGGTGGACAAAGATCTTCTTCCGCAGAACTTCAACGCCAACAACATCCCAAAATTCAGAGCAATTGACAATCCATACTTCCATTTAAGAGCATTTGAAACAATAATGAGTATCAAGGGTATTGATAAGAAGGTCTTCCCTTCTCTTTTCTCACTATCTCTTGAGACCGTTTGCCAACAATGGTTCTTTTCTCTTGAGAAAGAAAAGACCTCTACCTGGGAGTCTATAGCAAACGCTTTCGTTGATAGGTACAAGTGCAACATTTAAGTCGAGACTGACCATAGAGAACTTGAAATCCTCAAACAAAAAGAGAATGAAGGCTTCACCTCTTTCTTTAACAAGTGGAGAGAAACCTCAGCTAAAATGATTGAGGTACCAAGTGAAAAAGAGTCTGTGAGACTGTTTATCAAGAATCTCCAAGAAAATTATTTCAAACATCTTAAATATCAAAATAACCTCCATACCTTTAAGGCTGTTTATGATATTGGTATCAATATTGAAGATGACTTGGCTAAGTCAAAAGCTGCCAACAATAACTCAAACAGTTGCTGGAAAGGAAAGAAGAATGACAATCCTTCTTCTTCCAAAATTGCCCACTCAAATAACGTTAGCACCTTTAATCTAGGAGAAGTTCTCGCCATGAACAACCAAAGACAGAAGAAACCATTTAGGAGGAACTTCACTTCTATTGGCATGAGTTATGACACTGCATTTAATCGATTAAATGCAAAAGGTCTTATAACTCCCCTTGGACCATTCGGGGACCTACCAGTTGAGAAGAGGTCGGTTAACTGGAACCCCAACGCACACTGCAAGCATCACCAAGGTAGGGGCCATTCTACTGAAAGCTGTTGGAAGCTTAAGGAAGCTATCCAAGACCTAATCGACAATAACAAACTGTCGTTGCCCCTTGCCAGTAAGAAGCCAAGCATTGACAATGCACCTCTAGCTCATACTTTGGCTATCTCCGATGAAGAAAACGAGGTTGACCCGTTATTTCTCATTAAACCTGTCAAAGAAATCAATGTCTTAGAAAAAGAAGAGGAGATCTTTTTCGATGTCAAAGATAACCTTCTAGAACCGCCAAATAAGGAAGATGTATATGAAGGAGGCAACTTTATATGAAGGAGGCATCGCAACTACTACGTGAAGCTCTCAAGGTTATGAACGAACTCCACAAGAAATATGATGAGCTTCCATGTCCAAAGGAAGAATCTAAAAGAGAATTCACACTAGTGAGAACGACTTATGAGGCAAAGTATTTTCCCTTACAAGTCACCGAAAAACCCAAGAAGAGCAATAGAATCTACACTCCAATTGGGATCCCATATTCCAAATGTTCGAAATGCTCTCCAAGAGTGGCGAGGTCAAACCTCTCGAACCGAGACCATTTGAGTCATTAAAAAGGACAGACAGATATTACTGTTAGTACCATCAATTAGGGGGGCACACCATAGAAAACTGTTTCAAGTTCAAGAATTTGGTACAGAAAATGATTGATGAAAAGAAATTAGTCCAAGTTCAAAAAGAGGAGGAAATAACCGTTAATGGAGTGTGGGACAGTGATGAAGAAGATGTCTACCTAAAGGACGTAGTAGGACCTTCACCTTTTCTATCATACACCACAGACGACATTTGGGCTGAAGAAGATTCATCAATAGACGTCCTCACAAGATCCGGGAGGATGCAACCTCCCGTTTCAACACAACCTATGCCTACCGTACAACAAGTTCCCATACCTATCATCGAAGACAACGACATTGTTAAACAGTTTAAGAAGATAAAAGTTGAGATGAATGTAGGGAACCTCCTGGAAACATCTCGAGAGCATAGGTTGGCTGTAATGAATGCCTTGGATGAAATCGTGATAAATTCTGACACTACTCCTGAGGGACTAGCCAACTTCCTCACAAGTGACCTTCCTAGTCCGATTAATCTAATCACCTTCTCTGACAAAGATTTACCCCTAAAAGGTGACAAACATTACAAGGAATTAAACCTCACGGTAATCTGCAAAAGGATGAATGTTCCCATGACTCTTGTAGACAATGGATCAGCTATTAATGTCTGTCCACTTAGAACTGCGAGGATGCTCGGCATAAGGGACGAAGATTTAACTCCGTCCACACAAGGAATAAGAGCCTACGATAATACTCGTCGTCAAGCTCTTGGCAAAATAACCCTAAATGTGAAAGCAGGAGCAATAGAACATGCTACTACCATTCAAGCAGTAGACATCAAATCCTCATTCAAATTGCTGTTGGGACGCCCTTGGCTTCATGATCTAAAGGTCGTTCCTTCATCTCTCCACCAACAAGTGAAAGCCATAGTTGGAGGAATTCCAATCACTATTGATGCTTCGCCTATGAGAATCAAATCCATAGAGAATCCAATCATCAATGTGGAGCACGACGAAGATGATGAAGACCTATGGGGATTTAACGAGGAAGTCTCCTTAATCCAGGAGGATGAAAGAACATCTCTTTGCCATGACCCCCATTCCAACATGATCCACAACACCATGCTGAAGAAACAAGGACACTTCCCTGGGAAGACCCTAGGAAAGAAGAAAGGGATAGCAAAATCGCTGGAGTCACCTGGCCTCCCTAAGCTAGATTCTTTCGGACTTGGTTTTGAACCGACTCGGAAAGATCTCAAGCGAGCCCAGGACAAGTTGAAAGCACGTAGGGACGCTCGCATTCAAAAGAAAGCAATTCCAATGAATCAGTACCCTCTTACGCTTAATGGTCAGTTCATAAAAGAAGGAGATGACTATCCATGCCACGAATTTCCCGAGCCATTTGTTGTAAACGACATACGACAGCTAGAGTTCGAGATTTTCTTGGATTGCTACTTCACTGATGAAATTCCAACTCCCGTCCATAAGGAGAAAGCACCCCCATGCTTTGACTTTAACGTCATGAGATTACTGTTTGAGCGAGAAAAGAATGAGCCAACTTATAAAGAGGATAACTCCTCGCTCATTCAAACAATCCTACAAAGCGAAAACTTTGACCCCTCGAAGCTAATTACTCCAGCCGAAGGATCACTACAAGGGTGGCGCAAGACTATCAAAGTGACTACTCCAAGTGGAAGGAAGATATCAATCACGACAGGGCAAGGACCAATGTTCGAAGAGTCGTCTGAGTTAGAGTCCGAGTCAGAGTCTTCCCCTTTAGAGTCTTCTAAGTCTTTAGCAGTAACACCTCCCCTTCCTATTTCTTCTCCTAGGATAGTTAGTGATCCAGTCCCTGAGGACATATCACTCTTTGATGTAATGATCTCAGAGAATAATAATATCTCTCATTCTTCTTACTTCTTGTATTTTTCCCTAACCCAAGATGACGAGCATTGCTTAGCTAACGATGAAAAAGACAAAGAAATTATTAAAGCAATAGAAACACTCGAAAAGAAAACAACGGTAATCGAAGAAACTGAAACAGTTGACATCTCGAATGATTCAACTCATAAAAGAGAAGTTAAAATCGGACTAACATTGAATAAACAAGAAAGAACCGATTTAATTAACTTACTTAAAGAATTTATTGATGTATTTGCTTGGTCATATGAAGATATGCCAGGCATTAACAGAGAAATAACTCAACACACTATACCACTAATTCCATGAATGAAACCTGTAAAACAAAAGTTGCGTCGAATGAAACCCGACGTAGCACTCAAAATAAAAGAAGAAGTTCAAAAACAAATAACTGCAGGTTTCATCAAGGTATCCAAATACCCCGAATGGGTCGCCAACGTCATCCCAGTTCCAAAGAAAGACGGAAGGGTAAGGATGTGTGTCGACTATCGAGATCTAAATAAGGCAAGTTCAAAAGACGACTTCCCTTTGCCACACATCGATATTCTGGTAGACAATACGGCAAATCACGCGCTTCTCTCATTCATGGATGGATACGCAGGGTACAATCTGATTCTCATGGCAGAAGAAGACATGGAGAAACGACCTTTATCACACCATGGGGCACTTACTGCTACACGGTAATGCCATTTGGGTTGAAAAACGCGGGTGCTACTTACCAACGTGCAGCAACTGCCTTACTCCATGACATGATGCACAAAGAAGTCGAAGTATATGTCGACGACATGATTATGAAATCAAAGGACCGTCCAGACCATCAAGTAGCCTTAAGGAAATTTTTCAAAAGGCTAAGAAAATACAATATGAGGTTGAATCCGTCAAAATGTGGTTTTGGAGTCACCTCAGGTAAGCTCTTGGGATACGTCATAAGCTCTAGAGGAATAGAGGTAGGTCCAACCAAGATTAAAGCAATCATGTAAATGCCACCGCCCAAGACTGAGAAACTGATCCGAGGATTTATTAGCGGGTTGCAATACATAAGTAGGTTCATATCAAAACTGACAACGATATGTGAACCAATCTTTAAGAAGCTCAAGAAGAATGTACCAGCAATATGGGATGACGAGTGTCAAAAAGCCTATGACAAGATCAAAGCCTATCTCGCAAATCCTCCCGAATTAGCGCCAGCACTTCCAAGAATACCTCTTAGGTTATACTTGACGGTTACCAAAGAGACAATGGAGCCATGCTAGCACAAGAGGTAGAAGGCAAAGAGAACACAATCTATTACCTAAGTAAAAAGATGCTGGAATACGAAACACGCTATACACCGCTCGAGAAATTGTGCCTCGCCTTGGTATGGGCCAAAACTAAGTTGAGACATTACATGTTGGTTTATACCGTTTTTGTAGTCTCCCGATTGGATCCACTCAAGTATCTGTTCGAGAAATCTACACTCAATGGACGTATTTCTAGATGGATAGTCAGTCTAGCCTAGTTTGATGTACGGTTTATGCCAAAAAAAAGCTATTAAAGGATCCGTGGTGTCAGACTTTCTGGCAGACTTTCCAATAGAAGACTTGACACCAATACAGGACAATGAATTTCCAGATGAAGATTTAATGGTCACTGAAGATGATACTTGGACCTTGTATTTCGACGGAGCCTCAAACCAAAAGGGATGTGGCGTCGGGGTGCTACTAGTATCACCTAAAGAAGAGCACGTTCCAATCTCAATAAAGCTTGATTTTGACGTTACCAACAACGCTGCTGAATATGAAGCATGCGTGGTAGGCCTTAAAACAGCCTTGGCATTGGGAGTAAAGAAGTTAAGGATATTCGAAGACTCTTCTTTGATCATCAATCAGATATCTAAAAAGTGGAAAGTAAGGAGCGAAAGCCAAGCCCCTTACGAAACCTATCTAAAAACTCTTACCGATCAGTTAGAGAAGGTAGAATACACATATCTACCTAGAGAAGAAAACCAATTTGCTGATGCCTTGGCAAGATTAGCCTCAATGGTTAGGATTCCCACGAAAATCGAGCAAATGCCTCTAACTATCAAAAAAAGGTACAAACCAGCATATATCCAGGCTATAGAAGACGACGACTTAGTCCAAGGCGAAGAAGAAGAACAAGAAGAAGAGCCATGGTACACAGACATACTCAACTATGTCATCAATGGAGAATACCCTCCTCATGCTGACAAAAGAGCAAAGCGAGCATTGAGACTTTTGGCTTCTCAATATGTACTCATAAACAATGAGCTACATAAAAGGGTACCTAAAGGCCGAGCTCTTCTATGTGTAGGAAAGGTGGATGCACAAAGAGTAATGAGAATAGTTCACGAAGGAATCTGTGGCACCCATGTAAATTGCAAAATGTTAGTCTAGAAAATAATGCGAGAAGGATATTATTGGACTACAATGAATAGGGATTGCCATTAATATGTAAAAAGATGCCCTAAGCGCCAAATTTATGCCAATTTACAACATGTCCCTCCATCTTTTCTCTACACCTACACATCGCCATGACCATTCTCTACATGGGGAATTGACATAATTGGCAAAATCACTCCCCCAGGAACAGGAGGCCACAAATTTATCCTAGTAGCAATCGATTACTTTACGAAGTGGGTCGAAGCGCAATCATACGCTAAACTCACTGCAAAACATGTAGCACTCTTTATCGAGAGAAATATTATTTGTCGATATGGAGTCCCACATGAAATGATAAGTGATAATAGAACTCACTTTCAAGCCGAATGTGAAGAATTGCTACAAAAATATGGCATCCAACATCATCATTCGTCCCCTTATAGACCTTGAGCAAACGGAGCGGTCGAGGCAGCTAATAAAAATCTAAAGACTATCATCAAGAAAATGACAGAAAATTATAAGGATTGGCCTGACAAGCTTCACTTCGCATTGTGGGGTTATCGCACGTCAATTCGTACATTAACGGGAAATACGCCATTTTCCTTGGTATATGGAATGGATGTCGTACAACCTGTCGAACTAGAAATACCATCTTTATGCATTGCGCTAGAGAGTAAACTCGATGAAGTTGAATGGACTAGGGCAAGATATGAAGAATTGATTCTACTCGACGAAAAACGACTAGAAGCTCTACATCACACTCAGTGTTATCAAACTCGTATGGCTAGACATTTTAATAAGAAGGTCAAGACAAGAAATATCAAAGTAGGGGATTTGGTATTAAAAGCACTAAGGAAAAATGTTTTAGATCCATGGGGAAAAGTTAGACCTAATTGGTCTGGCCCCTACATTGTTAAAACAATCCTGTCAGGAGGTGCAGCAAGACTAACTAATATGGATGGCAATGAATTCTCAAACTTCACCAATCTTGACCAACTTAAGAAATACTACCCATAATTACTTGAGTAGGATACTCAAGAGAGCTACGTTCGGCCTGATTCCTTAGTAAAGGATACATAGGCAACCCTTTACGGTTGTGGCCACTTTATTTTTCGACATCTCTGAGTTCCACAATCAATTAAAAAGTCAACAGAAAATCGGCAAATTATTGGCATCGCAGAACAGAGCCTGGCGCCAGCCAGAAGTTAAGAGCGCCAGCCGATGTAATTGGCGCCTGGCGCCAGACCTCAATAGCTGGCGCCAAACACCAATTACTGGCGCCAATTTGGGAATAAAATCAGGGCAAATTTTGGTGTTTTTCGAAAAATTTTCGACTTCCGTACTCGAAGAACTTCTGGAAAATTACTTTTTTTCGATTTTCATTGCTTTAATAAAATAAATTTAAAGTAAACAATTTAATTGAAAGATGAAAAATCATTAATAAAATAAAATTACATTATTGATGGAATTTAAATAAGGCTGAAATAAATTAACTTTAAATAAAAACAACAATCTAAGTCTAATAAATCTAAAGCTAAGCAATGCTTTTAATCTTTCTTTTCCTTTTTAGCTCTTTTCTAATTCTTTTCTACTTCATCCTCTTCATCCATTACTTTAGCTAGTAGGCATCCTTTAGAGGACCTACATTCAATTTTGGAGTAGATTGTTTCCCCTTCAGCTAGCACTCCATGATTCTTCTCCACCCAAGCCTTTTTGTCTGCGGTGTTAGCTTTCCTTTTTCCTTTGTCTCTGGTAGTATTTTTCTTCCTAGGCATTGTAGAAGTTTTGAATTCAATTCTTGCACCTAAGCGTTCTTTGGCAGGTGTCACCCTTTCACCTAGACGATTCTTCACATCGGTTCTACCCTGATCAATCAAAGATTTCTTCAACAACCACTTCTTTACATCATTAGGTAAAGAAGGGGGAACCTTTTGGGTAATTACTTCCCGTAAAGGTCTAGCGCTCCAGTAAGCGTCGAATCTATCTACTTCTTGAGATACAGGGTACTCATAAGGAGGACGAAGATCCCCGGAAGGAATATTCTGAAGTAAGCCGTATTGTCTCTTTACCCTGCAGGGATAATAATATGTTACACGAGACAAGCTTGGAAGACGGCAGAAAGGTTGCTTGTTAACACCAACCATCCTTTCTATTTTCCACCATGGGATGACCCACTTGATAGCAAAATCACGTGATTAAAATACTTTTCTCCACCCAGGGCGCCCAATTTTAGGGATGCGCTTCTTTCTTCTCACGAAGCAATTGGGAGTATATTTTTCTATGTCATCCGGAGGGCTAATTAATACTAGCCTCTCCATTAGCCACATCTGTAAAAAAATTGCAATGCAAATAAATTTATTATTACAATACAAAAATATTATATTTGATTTCTCTAATTAAAAATATTATTTTTCTACCTGTAATAAAATTTGAGAACCGCGAAAAGGCGCTTTTGGGTCCCTTTTCAATTCATCGAGACTAATCATGGTCTCTCCAACTATTAATGGCATTGGATTACTTCCTGATTCAATTTGTTCTAGTACAGTGGTAATAATTGATTGACCCTCATTATTTTTACCACTACTAAGAAAAAATTGATTGAGCATGCAAAATAAAAACGCCCTTCTTCTATATATATGAAAGGATTCAGAAAGAGGTTTATCAAAATAATAGCGTGCAAATTCTTTCAAATTAACTATATTGCCATCTACTATTTTTGATAAATCCCTTTCCTTTAAATTAAAGAAGCGCTCAAAATCCTCATAGTAGTATGCATCTACTCTAGGGATTACTACCAGGTCTATTGCAGGGAAGCCTAAGATAGCACCAAATTCCTCTGGCAAAGGGCTAATCTCATCATACCCTATTATGAAACAATGCGTATCAACATTCCAAAATTCTAAAGCGGTATGTATGAAGTCTAGGTCTAGATCTACCCCTTTGATGCCATAAATCCCCCCCAAGTGAAATAAAACTAATTCCTTTTTGTCTCTAGCATTAAGAGATCGACACCATTCATGAGTATATTGGGTGAAGGTTTTAGTGGCTAAAGACATGATTATTATTTTTTTCTAAAGAAGAGAATAATTTTATTCACTGGAATTATGAGAAGAATCGGCTGGGTAGGGGGCTATTTATGCACAAATTGCGAAGAGTTTTAATTAGAATGAAATACAGAGTCAGCGTCAATTGGCGTCAAACACCCGCGATTGGCGGCAATCGCCAAAGCTTGCCACACGCTAAGTGTAGCGCCTGGCGCCACGCGCCATAGTGTGGCGCCAGCTGGCGCCAAGTCACCAAGACAGCCGCGCGTGCCCAATTTGCGTTTTTGATATTAAACTCGAGTCGGTTAATGACTTTATGGCCCCGTTTAATAATCCTAAACATCTTTTCTATCTTTTTTCTTAATTAATTAAATATAGCTATTATTTTTAATTTATATTAATAAATTCCAAAACTCGACATTTTTATTCGTTTCTTTTCCTTTTTTTTATTTTTTTCTTTTGGGGGAGAGAGTCGGATAATATCCTCCATCAATAATAAAAATGATGGAATTTTTGCGCAAAATTGCTGTCACACTTCTTTTGCACACACTAACATACACATAACAATAAACTCATAATAAATTCATAATAACATAAAAATACAAAATGTGTCTAAATAATGAGTCAATGGCAAAGTTCTATAAAAAGTCAAAATAAAATATATATATACAGGAAGAAACTACGGCGCCGGAGGACGTAGGACCATCATGCCATAAAAATGTGCCGTACGAGGAGTCACCTCTCCACCAGCTCCAGCTCCAGCACCAGCTCCAGTCTCCGTGGGAGGAGGAAGACTCAAGATGGGACCACTCCAGCCAAGATCAACCTGAGGCTGAGGCCGCGGAGGCTGATGCAATGACGAGCCGACCTCGTACATCCCACCGCCTCTGAAAGCCGAGGTAGCCTCTCGTACTGGTGCAGCAGGAGCACCCTCAGAGGAAGATCCCGAGCCCTCAGCAACATCGGCTCGAGGAGCCTCAGAACGACCGCCTCTACCCCCTGACAAAGTACGACGACGTCTTGAGCTAGACCTCGCCGGATCTCTCCGCCCCTCAAGTCTCGTACGGGTGTGAGAAGCGATAGGTTGGCCCTGCAAAAAGAATTAAATCAGAAACAAAGTAAAACTGAAGCAGCAATGCAAAAATAATGAGTAAAGAAAGGTTACCTCTCGGACAACGTCATCCCGACGATAGGTGGCCGCGTTCCTCATCCGGACGAGCTGGCTCCAGAAGGCATCTGTGCATCATGCCATAGCCGAAACCACCTCGCGTGAAAACTGTCAGAAAAATGAGTCAGTAAAAATGCATGATAAATGAACACAAAAAATTCTGAATTAAAACTAGGCTTACACTAGTCTGGTGGCGAGGAATCGACCGCTCTACGAAGCGCTCGCCCTCGGGAGCCTGAGAAATCATCTCCTCGATCGGCCCGTATATCTCCTGGTAATGAATGGACATACGGGGCGGCACGAATTCAGCAGGACCGTCCTGATAAAACTAAAAAAATCAGTAAAGTATTACTAGGGGGCTACTTAGCGAAAAATAAAAAGCTAAGAATATTACCCTCACATCCTCAGCCGGTACGGGGGCTGGAGCTAACAAAAGTAGTAGCTCCTCAGCATAACACCGCCCGAGGATCGCATGGGATAGCCAAAGGGTACCAGCTCCCTTAGACATGCTCGACAACCTCGCCTCGTCGAAGATATGACGTGGTGGAGCGGCATGAACGACGAAGACATTAGAAGAGTGCTGTCTAGCGACTCTCTCTCCTAAGTACGCGACTACTCCATAGGACCCCAGAAAATAGCGACGCTCAGCAGAGTACTGTGCGGCTAATCCAGGGACTGTCCAACCGCCCCAGTAATACCCCGTATTTTTAATGTATTTTATAAATTATTTAATTAAATATAAAATATATTTTTGAGTCAAACTATTTTAATTATTGGATTATTAATAGAGCAAGTATTTATATTTAAGTCAATAAACTAATTCATCCTACTTTTGTATTTGGGTTAACTATTTTAAATCCATGACTATATGAAGCCCAAACCTACACTAATTACCCTACACTATATATATCTACTAGATCCCCAAAATTCCCCACACAAAAAGTCAAATGGTCAAAACGGACTATTTTTCCTTTTCTTTTCTTTATTATCCTTTTCTTTTCCTTTTTTTCTACTTCTTTTCTTTTCTTTCCCCTTTCCTCCTTCCCGTAAGAACAGAGCAGCCACGCACCCCGTGCTACTGCCGCCGTCGAAAACGGCCTGCCAGCCGTCGGCCACCTAACGGCGACCCCAGCTGCCACGCCTTTCCCCTCTCCTCTTTTCCTTCTTTTCTTTTTCTTTTTCTTCTTTATTTTCCTTTAATTCCCTCTTTGTCTTCACATAGAAAAACCGCTGCCACCACCTCGCTGCTGCCGCGGCTCCACCGCAGCAGTCCTCCGGCGCCGCTGCCACCTCTGGCCAGCAATAGGCCGCCAGCCACCGCTCCTTTTTGGCTTGGTTCCTCTCTTCCTCTTCCTTTTCTTATTTTTATTTATTAGTTTAGTTTTGATTTTATTAGTTTCAAAATGGTTAATTTAGTATCAAATCATGTTTTAATTGATTTAAAGATATAATTTCAGATTATTATTATAAGTATTATTTTCAGATTTGGATATAATTAAAGTAAGGGTTTCTAATTTATTAAAGATGTAATTTTTAGGGTTCTTATACTATTTTATTTGGGGCGTTTGTTTATCTATTGATTTTATTGATTAATTGGGCATAATAGTATGTTTTAACCAAGTTTTTAAGGGAGTTTTGATGAAATATGTTGCTGGAATTTTTTTTAAAGTAGTAGATTTGCGATTTTATAAAAGGGTTTAATTACCCATTAAAGAAGAGTTTAATTAGGGGTTTTTAAATAATTTTCAGATTATTTTAAATAGTCTAAAGCGGATTTAAGTTGCAGGAAATTGTGTATAAAAGAGCAATTGATATATTATTATTGTCCCTTTATGTAGGAGACGTGATTCGAGAGGTGTTGTAGTGTATTTGGCCACTTTAAGGGCTTATTTGAGGTACGTTCGCGTACTTAGCATATTTTGATGATGTAGAATTATGCTAGGTTTAATTTCAATCAATTACAAGTAGTATCATGCTAAGGTTTATGTATTGAACCGTGAATTATTGGTGTTGGTGATTGAATTGTGAAGCATGAATTACTTGTGATGGTTTATGGATTGGAAAATTATATTTTGGCATGATTATATGGATTACATATTTATTTATGGCATGATAGAGAGCATGTTTAATTAAACTAATTGTTTAATTATGTTTGGAATATTTAAAGAAATTTTTATTATGGTTCATATAATTTTTATTGACGCTTTAAGCATGAGAAAGGAGCTATATAAGTGTCTACGTACACAAGGAATAAATTGTATGTTGGTGCCTTTGTGCACTTAAGGTGTTTTAACACCGAGGTATAGGATTGTTGGCGCTTTATGCGTTTAAGGTGTCTTCGACACTGAAGTAGAATTAAAAAGGGTTCAACATTAGATATTATGTGGTCACTAGTTATTCAAGAATTAAATTGGTATATTTGTTTGATTGAATAATTATTGTTGATTGACTTATTATGCCTTGAGAGTCATCACCAAGTCTAATAATATGTAAATAACGTAAAGTGAAAGAGATTACGCACCAAAACTCTTGGAACGTATATACCTTGAGTATGAACATATGGGGGGAGTTATGTGACTTTATATTTGATCATAACTTCTAACGGAGTACAAGACGCTGTATATTCCTTTTTTTAAGCGCTGAAATTCCGCCACCTATGTGTGGCACAGGTTTGTTGCTGGCACGGTTAGCTCCCGTGTCAGTTAACCCCAATTTATTGGGATAGGATTAGTTGGGAAACCCGTTCGATGCGTAATCAACGCAAAATGAATTATTTAGTGTCTAGTCATTGTGTCTCGTTGATTGGTGTGTGTGCTTGTGAACAGGTGCAATGAGGTAAGTGTGTGTTGATAGGTGAAAGCATGTTAGTGTGTTTAATTACGCTTAAGTACTCAGCTTTGCTGATTGTGTGTGGTTGTTTGTGTCTGGCCATGTCTTTATCTTGGCCCTACGATGATCCATTTTAATGGAGAGTAGTGGGGGCAAGTAGAGATACATTTTTCAGGTATTGAAGCATGTTCATGACGGGGCATGAGTGAAGAGAGAATCATGCTAGCTTCTATTAGAATATGATGTGTTTTATGCATTGAATATTTTATTATATTACTTTATGGACTAACACAAAAGATTGGTTGTTTCTGTTTTGAATAAGGGCCTTAAATGGTTCCAAGTTGTAGTGGATTTTAATTGGCTTTGGTTATTTTGATTTTCAACTTTATTTTCGTTGGTTTGGTTTTTAAATTGTGTTATTTAAATAGTTTTGGTTTTCAAGTCTTCCGCTGTGTATCTTTTATAGTTGCCTTAGCCGTTTTCACGGTGGCGGTAATGTCTTAGATATTCCTAAAACGTATTTTAAAAGGAGTAAAGTGTGCATTTAAAGGCCATAAATTTCTAGGGTGTTACAATGTGGTATCTGGGAGCTTAGGTTGAGATTTTATTACCACTAAAAAAAAAAAATGTATTTTAAAGTGTTTTGTTTTAAAACTTGGCCAAGTGCTTATTTCATTAAACGGTGTTAAACTAAATTGTTTTGAAATTTATTTTTGTTTTTATTTTAGAAATGACCAAAATTTATTTTATGAAGAACATCCGAATTTTTTTTAAGAAAGCCGAAAATTTTTCGGTCTTTTTCAAAGCTTATTTTTGAATTTCTTTACAAAAAAAAAAAAAAAAAAAAAAAGGAAAGGAGGAGTCAAAAATATTTTTAGTTTGTTCATGTTGCAGGAAAGCAAGGATTGAGGTAAGAAATATGTGTTAAAAGCTTTTATAAGCATGTTGGTGAGCTTGGGTAGGAGAAGAAAGGGCATATAGGCTAGAATTTAATTTCTTCCCTATGTGCATATTTTTATATGAGGTGTTCAAGCATATTGTATGACTAAATGTTTATTGATGAAAGCATGCAATATGTGAAATATTATATGTGAGCTATTAAGATTGTTTGATTGAACATCGAACTTAATTTTCTACAAGAACTGCATTATATGGTTATGGGAAGGGTTTTCTATTGGTAGTTGATCCCGTTTTCTTGTAGGATCCCTAAACCTATACCCTGTGAGTTTCTATGATAAGAATTTTGAGGAATGTTAAGGATTTTGAGAATTCAATTGCTTATGTTAGGATGGTTCGCTTCAATGGTCTTATTTGAGATGTATTTTCCAAGAAGTTTTGGATGCACATTATCACATGAATGTGAGTATTGTTTTTGGGATAATTTGTTGTTAAGATACGTTGTCTAGATATTAGAGATGAGTAATTTGAATTTTGTCTGCTTGTGTATGGAAACACTAAGTTATAAGGATAAAGAGATTGATTTTACTGCATATGGTTAAGGAGCTTAAAGATGAAATCATTTGGGATATTATCTATTCTGAGGAATATGTTTTTTCTTCGAGTATGAGTTTGAATTGGAATCGAAATTGAACAAGAGCCCTAGAGAGGTGAGCATAGGAATTGATTAGAGATGAGTAATGATGAAAGCTATTATATGAGTTAAGTGATACTCAATATCAATTGAAGTTTGACATTTTATGCTGAGTGACTTATCATTTCTTATGATTAAAGTTATTTGATTTGGGATGGAGAATTGAGCATATATATTTTAATATATATATGGTTGGAGTTTTGATAGTTATGATCTTGTTGGAATATTGAGGACTCTTGTTATGTTGGACCTTAAATACATTGTCACATGTTCAACCTTGAGAATATTGACATATGTTATTTTGGAGTTATGAGTATTTATTCTTTCACTTGGGATATGAGGATAATTATTTTACTTCAAGGAGTCATTATGGGTAGCAATGCTATCATTTTGGAGAAAATCTTGAATTTATTCACCTAATCTTTTAGAGTTGTTCAACAACCTTATAATTTCTATTGTTTTCCAAGTGCTACTCATCTCTTTCTTCCCTTTGTGAGTAGCAGTTAATGGGGATATTTTTTTTTATTTTTGATTGTTTGTTTAAGTATATGAATTTTGGTTGTTTATCAATCAAGATTTTATGTATTCGAATTATTGGGATGAGGACATAAAAAAAAAAAAAAAAAAAAAAAATTACCTCAAACCTTAATTCGAATTAAATGATAATTGTTTCTTGATTGAGTTTAGTGGTTGGTGTTACTTGATTAGAATAAGAGGAAGCTAAGTGTTTCAACCCAACCTATATAGCAACCGGTTTTATCATCAAGAAAGTATGGTAACAAGAAGCAATTTTAGTAATGGAATTATTTGAACAAGGTAGTAAGGCAAGCTTGACAGATTGCCAAGGAGGCAAGGATGATGTAACCACCAACAATCCCATAGTGGGAAAAGGGTGAAACAAGATGGTGTTAAGAAGTGAAAACTATATATATACCAAAGGGAGATCAATTCATGAAGTGTTGACGGTTGAGTTAAAGAGTTATACAAGTTGTTTAAAAACAATTTGTGTCTTGAGAATTTGAAAGTGAATAAAAGTTTGTATGGTAAGTACTGGAGAAAGTTTATTTTTACCATGTCATAGGGAACGAACAAGTTATGAATACATCCGATCTGATTTGGAGATGTTTGAGATAACAAACCCGAAATAAGTTTTACCAGTTTTTCATACAGATAGAAAGAAAAGATAGTGAGGTTTAATTAAGTGGAAATGAAAAGATTACTTGGTTTCGAGAAGTACTCCAAGTTGTTAAGATCTCTCGGTATTCAAGAAAATGATATTGCTTTAAACTTAAGGGAATGAGTTGAAGGATGGCTAACTATGAGTTTAAGGGTGGTTTTCAACACATAAAGTCTTTGGGAGTTTGATTGAATTGAATTATAAATTATCAATTCATGTATTAGCTAAAACAAAGGTGAGATCAGAAAATAAAGATAAGGAAACAAATCAAGAAAGAAGGTAGGCAAAAGTTCAACAAAATGGCTAAAGAGCTTTATAGTAATATTTTGGAGATGATACAAAGTTTAAAGGCGGCTTGAGTAACTCTTGAAACTTAAGGAAATTTGAATTATGAAGACGCTGTATACTTGAAAGTGTCGAGAATATTGAACTAGGGATGTAAAAATGTCATAAAGGAGAAAGAGTTTATGACAAGATTTATGAATTTGATTAAGATGTGTGGAAATAACTTGAGTGAGGATTGTATATGAGGTGATTGAAGTTGAGATTATTTAGGGGTCACGAGATTTATTCAAAGGATGCTAGAAGAAAGATTATGGGTTTAATTGGAGGAAAGATGTAAGCATGGGAAATATAAGCAGGGATATAAAGGTTAAGTGAAGTTGGAGGTATTATATGGACATATTTGCGTTTGGAGAAAGACTTAATGTTGCATTGCTTAAAGGGGGTTAAAAGATACTATTGAAGTCATTGAAAGAAGGTAACATCACCCTGGAGAGCGCATGTAATTGTTAAAGAAAGGGATGGAAGTGTTTGTAATGTGCCTATGGGGGATTGATCAATGTGACAAACAAGTATAACTATCCTTTGCTTTAAAGCAATGATTTGTTTGATCAAATGAAAGAAGCAAATATAATTTCGATATTAGACTTGAGGATAGAACTACTAAGTAAAAATACTCGAAAGGGGATATTTACAATTTGGCGCTTATGAAAAAATTTTGGACGATTCGAGTTTTCACTTTTGCCTTTTGAAATATTAAATCACCTATAATTTCCATGGACTTATGGAATTCAGTATTTTCATTGAAGGTATTTTGGTGAATTCTAATTATGGGATGGAAAGGACAATGTGAACATCTGCAATAAAACGTGTTGATGCTTAGAGAGAAGCAAATGCACGCAAGTTTTTCCCGAGTGTAAGTTGTGATTGAGAAAGGACCATTTTGGGAAACCTCGCAATAAGAGGAAAAGTTTATGTAACAGGGATAGAAGCGGTGAATTTTGGACTCCGTGATAAAACAATTGTAGTTGAGGTTTAAGTTGGACAACGGTGTGGAAGATTTTGATAGATTCGAAAGGATTATTAACAAGTGAATACCCTGGCGAAGAGTAATTGGAAGTTCATGGAAAGTAATAAGTGTGAAATAACTTTGTATAAATTAATGATTATTTGCGAATGAATTTTAAAGTTAAAATTTTTAGATAGACTCTCACACACAAGGATTTAAAAATGTAACAAGAAATTATTGGAGTTGATAAAGGACCGTGGAAGAGACATTCAATGTCATTGAAAGGGAAGCAATGTATTGGGAAAATGTGTTGCTAATAATGTTAAAGTTAAAGGGGAATAAGGGCATTAATCTCCTCGAAAGTGTTGGAAAAGGAAAGTTAAAAAAAAAAAAAAAGAAAATGTTGGGGTAACGACAACATGAGACCAACAATATTCGACGAAATGAAAAAAAAAAAAATCAAGTGGAGAGTGTGAATTTGATCAAATTTGTAAGAGGATATGTCATTTCAATATTCATGGAGATAAAAGCTTGATTATACTTTGTATGAGTAAGAAGTTTAAAGGAAATATAACGAAAGGAAAGTGAAATACAACCAAGAAAGGACAAGCTGCAAAAATGATTTGGTAAAGGTGTATTGAGGGTTTAGAGTGATTAATTTATTCAGATTGTGGTGGATAGATTGTCTAAGTACGCAATGTTTAAAACCCGATAAAGGAGACTTCGACGATGGTGCAACTTGCGAAGGCTTACATCAAATTCGTTTTGTCATACCCCGTATTTTTTATGTATTTTTATAAAGTATTTAAGTATTAATAAAATGTATTGTTAAGGGCTTAATTAAATATTTTAAAGGGTTAAAGTATTTTAAATATAAAGTTTTATAAAAGTAAAATAAGTTTTGGGCCAAACGTTTATTAATTATTGGGCAATGTAAATCATTCCTACATACTCTTATTGGAATAACCTATTCCAAAACCCAATAACTTAAGCCCTATCCCATAACTCAAGCCCACATTTTTATAAGCCCAAACTTAACCCTACACTTTTTACTCTATAAATACCCCATGAATCTCCAAAAATTTCTCACACAAAAAGGTTAGTCTTATTTCTTCTCTCCTTTGTTTTATTAATTTGTGTAATTATAATTATTGATTTATGGGTTTTGACTTTATTGTTTGAAATTAATTTAACTGGTATCAAATTGTATTTTGATGATTGAACTTTATAATTTTCAGATTTTGTAAATTTTATAACCTAGAGTTTTTAATTATTGAAAATCATGATTTTAGGGTTTTTATGAATAATTGATTTAGGGCTTTTATAGTAATGATGTTTTGAAATTTTGGTGATTATAACTACTTATTAGTTTAACTTAATTCCAGATTTATTTTGAACACGCAAATTCATGTTTTAATAATTAGATTTCCGTTCGTTAATATTAATCTCGTTTTAATCCCGATCAGGTTCTAAACTCCTCCGATTTAGATAAAACAAGTAGTGTTTTTCGAGTGAAAACAACGTCTTAAGAAAGACTCACTACCTATGGTAGTGAGCACTACCCTCTCGTGGCCAAATTAAGCCTCTAAATACGATTTTCGAGCAGTTTTTGATTTTTAACGAAGTTTTTTTATGCTTTAAATTTTATCTTTGAGTTTAAAAGGGGTAAGAGATAATTTAATGTTTCTATGGATAATTTAAGTATAAAGATGTATTTTTATGATGTTTAAAAAGATTTTTGATTAGTTTAAAATGTTGGAATTTTATTTAAAGTAGTATAATTGTGATTTTTAATAAAAGAGTGTGATTATCCATTAAAAAGGAGTTTAATTAGGGGTTTTTAAATAATTTTCAGATTATTATAAGTTATTTAAAGTGCGTTTAAGTTTCTGGAAATTGTGTATAAAAGGGTAATTAATATAGTATTATTGTCCCTTTATGTAGGAGACTTGGTTCGAGAATTGTTGTAGAGTACTCGATTATTTTAAGAGGTTATTTGAGGTACGTTCGCGTATTTAGTATAGTTATGTTGATGAAGTAGCATGCTAAATGTGTTTGATTAATTTAAAATAGTATCATGCTAGGTTTGGAATGGAAATTTGTGATTTGGATGTTATTAGTGATTGAATTGAGAAGCATGATTTACTTGTGATGAGTAATTGAATGGAAATTTATAGTTTGGAATATTATTTATGAACCAAATGTTTATTTATGGCTTGATAGAGAGCATGTTTAATCAAACTAATTGTTTAATTATGTTTAGAATATTGAAAAGGAATTTTTTTATGGTTCATATAATTTTTATTGATGCTTTAAGCATGAGAAAGGAGCTATGTAAGTGTCTATGTACACAAGGAATAAATTGTATGTTGTAGCCTTTGTGCACTTAAGGTGTTTTAACACCGAGGTATAGGATTGTTGGCGCTTTTTGCGTTTAAGGTGTCTTCGACACTGAGGTAGAATTAAAAAGGGTTCAACATTAAATATTATGTTGTCACTAATTATTCAAGAATTAAATTGGTATATTTGTTTGATTGAATAATTATTGTTGATTGACTTATTATGCCTTGAGAGTCATCACCAAGGCTAATAATATGTAAATAACGTAAAGTGAAAGAGATTACGCACTAAAACTTTTGGAACGTATATACCTTGAGTATGAACATATGGGGGGGAGTTATGTGACTTTATATTTGATCATAACTTCTAACGGAGTACAGGACGCTGTATATTCCTTTTTTTTATGCGCTGGAATTCCGCCACCTATGTGTGGCACTGGTTTGTTGCTGGAACGGTTAGCTCCCGTGTCAGTTAACCCCAATTTATTGGGATAGGATTAGTTGGGAAGCCCGTTCGATGCGTATTCAACGCAAAATGAATTATTTAGTGTCTAGTCATTGTGTCTCGTTGATTGGTGTGTGTGCTTGTGAACAGGTGCAATGAGGTAAGTGTGTGTTGATAGGTGAAAGCATGTTAGTGTGTTTAATTACGCTTATGTACTCAGCTTTGCTGATTGTGTGTGTTTGTGTGTTTTGGCCATGTCTTTATCTTGGCCCTATGATGACCCATTTTTAATGGAGAGTAGTGGAGACAAGTAGAGATAAGCTTTTCAGGTATTTAGGCATATTCATGATGAGGCACGAGTGAAGAGCGAATCATGCTAGTTTATATTAGTTACAATGTGTTTCTGCTTTAATTATTTATGCTAATATTTATATGTGGAACTAATATCAAGTTTGGATTTGGTTTGGTTTTTAATAAGGGCCTTTAATGGTTCCAAGTTGTAGGTTGATTTTCATTTTACTTCGTTCATTTTGGTTTTAACTTTACTTTTGTTTGGTTAGTTTTTCAAGTTGGTTTATTTTGGAAAGGTTTTTAAAATTAGTCTTTCGCTGTGTATCTTTGATATTTGCCTTAACTGTTTTCACGGTGGCGGTAATGTCTTAGATATTCCTATTTAAAGTTTTATACAGGGCAAAACAGGTATTTTAAAATAAAGGAATTTCTAGGGTGTTACACGTTTTGAGTTATATGGAGTTCCTGAAAACATCATGTCAAATAAAAAATTCCTAGTTTCTTTCAAAATCCTAGAAGGAGGCATACAGGAGAAATTTGGTAATACATTTTAGAAATTACAACCTCCACCCATTGGTATAATAGCAAAATAATATTTGACAGGGGAATTTATGCAAGAAAACAAGCGTATTCAATTTCAGAAAAGGATGTAACAAAGTCACCATACAAGCCAGCATTGATATGGCAACATTTTGAGGTTGGAATAAAAGAACCATGACAGTTCACTATGTTGGGAAACATTAGTGATCGAAGCAAGAAAAGTATACATGAATGGATTTGATCTGAGTAGTGCAAGTTAAACAACGGACAAGGCACAAGTGTTATTGAAAGTGTAATCCATAAGACAAAAGATGAATTTTAGTAAGAAAGAAAATTTGAGCCAAAGTATATAGAAATATATATGAATTTGCATAGAATTGGTAAAGTGGAAAATAACTTGGCATATTATCGGACCTTGGTAAAGTATAAGACAATTTTCATAAGTCATTGTGAAAGAACATTAACTACAGGTATGAGTTGCAAAGAGATCTATTGAGTTCAGCCAATTTGATCATGAAAAAGCTAGACAAATCAAAGTTTCGAATATCAAAGTGCTTCATAATTTTACTAGAGGATGGGTGAAAGATAGTACAGATGGAAATTTATTATTTTTGGTATAATGAGTAAGAATTAATAAGAATTTTGGTTCGCAACAAAGGATGCATACAAAGGAGTGTTATGACCTTACCAAAGATGGAATGAGAAATGATCAACATGATTCTAAAGTTGAGTTAACTGGAGTTACGGAGGCGTAACTCTTTTTCTTTAAGGGGGGTAGAGTGCGATAGAATTACGCGCTTTTTCCTAAATTTTGTCATTTTAAAGTGCTTTTCGTTAGTTTTACACTGATTTAGTTGATAAGTTTGATTATTTTAAACACTAAGATGTGTAAGTTTATTACCAAAGTTTATTCTTACACTAATGTTAGTGTGAGTTTGTTAGAGAGTCTAATAGTTTACACATTATTTTGTGTAAGAAGGTCAGCAAGTTGGTTACTTTACCCACTAGTTTGTCTGTGAATGAATAGATGAGGTAGAAAGCAAGTATCACAAAAGTACAACAACTAAAAATATTAAGGAAATTTTCAGATTTTACAAACATTTATTCGTTTTAAAACGTGCTTTTTTCTAGTTTTCGTACCTAAGTTTCGGGTACGAAACTTCTTTTAAGGGGGGTAGATTGTAATACCCCGTATTTTTAATGTATTTTATAAATTGTTTATTTAAATATAAAATATATTTTTGAGTCAAACTATTTTAATTATTGGATTATTAATAGAGCAAGTATTTATATTTAAGTCAATAAACTAATTCATCCTACTTTTGTATTTGGGTTAACTATTTTAAATCCATGACTATATGAAGCCCAAACCTACACTAATTATCCTACACTATATATATCTACTACATCCCAAACATTCCCCACACAAAAAGTCAAATGGTCAAAATGGACTATTTTTCCTTTTCTTTTCTTTCTATTCCTTTTCTTTTCCTTTTTTTCTTCTTCTTTTCTTTTCTTTCCCCTTTCCTCCTTCCCGTGAGAACAGAGCAGCCACGCACCCCGTGCTACTGCCGCCGTCGGAAACGGCCTGCCAGCCGTCGGCCACCTGCCGGCGACCCCAGCAACCACGCCTTTCCCCTCTCCTCTTTTCCTTCTTTTCTTTTTCTTTTTCTTCTTTATTTTCCTTTATTTCCCTCTTTGTCTTCACATAGGAACACCGTTGCCACCACCTTGCTGCTGCCGCGGCTCCACCGCAGCTGTCCGTCGGCGCCGCTGCCACCTCCAGCCAGCAGCAGGCCGCCAGCCACCACCCCTTTTTGGATTGGTTCCTCTCTTCCTCTTCCTTTTCTTATTTTTATTTATTAGTTTAGTTTTGATTTTATTAGTTTCAAAATGGTTAATTTAGTATTAAATCATATTTTAATTGATTTAAAGATATAATTTCAGATTATTATTATAAGTATTATTTTCAGATTTTGATATAATTAAGGTAAGGGTTTCTAATTTATTAAAGATGTAATTTTTAGGGTTCTTATACTATTTGATTTGGGGCTTTTGTTTATCTATTGATTTTATTGATTAATTGGGCATAATAGTATGTTTTAACCAAGTTTTTAAGGGAGATTTGATGAAATATGTTGCTGGAATTTTATTTAAAGTAGTAGATTTGCGATTTTATAAAAGGATTTAATTACCCATTAAAGAAGAGTTTAATTAGGGTTTTTTAAATAATTTTTAGATTATTTTAAATAGTATAAAGCGGATTTAAGTTGCTGGAAATTGTGTATACAAGAGCAATTGATATAGTATTATTGTCCCTTTATGTAGGAGACGTGATTCGAGAGGTGTTGTAGTGTATTTGGCCACTTTAAGGGCTTATTTGAGGTACGTTCGCGTACTTAGCATATTTTGATGATGTAGAATCATGCTAGTATAATTTCAATCAATTACAAGTATAGTATCATGCTAAGGTTTATGTATTGAATCGTGAATTATTGGTGTTGGTGATTAAATTGTGAAGCATGAATTACTTGTGATGGTTTATAGATTGGAAAATTATATTTTGGCATGATTATATGGACTACATATTTATTTATGGCATGATAGAGATCATGTTTAATTAAACTAATTGTTTAATTATGTTTGGAATATTGAAAGGAAATTTTTATTATGGTTCATATAATTTTTATTGACGCTTTAAGCATGAGAAAGGAGCTATATAAGTGTCTATGTACACAAGGAATAAATTTTATGTTGGTGCCTTTGTGCACTTAAGGTATTTTAACACCGAGGTATAGAATTGTTGGCGCTTTATGCGTTTAAGGTGTCTTCGACACTGAGGTAGAATTAAAAAGGGTTCAACATTAGATATTATGTGGTCACTAATTATTCAAGAATTAAATTGGTATATTTGTTTGATTGAATAATTATTGTTGATTGACTTATTATGCCTTGAGAGTCATCACCAAGTCTAATAATATGTAAATAACGTAAAGTGAAAGAGATTACGCACCAAAACTCTTGGAATGTATATACCTTGAGTATGAACATAAGGGGGGAGTTATGTGACTTTATATTTGATCATAACTTCTAACGGAGTACAGGACGTTGTATATTCCTTTTTTTATGCGCTGGAATTCCGCCACCTATGTGTGGCACAGGTTTGTTACTGGCACGGTTAGCTCCCGTGTCAGTTAACCCCAATTTATTAGGATAGGATTAGCAGGAAACCCGTTTGATGCGTTATCAACGCTAAATGAATTATTTAGTGTCTAGTTAAAGTGTCTTATTGATTGTTATGTGTGTTTGTCAACAGGTGCAATGAGGTAAGTGTGTGTGATGATAGGAGAATGCATGTTAGTGTGTTTAATTACGCTTATGTACTTAGCTTTGCTGATTGTGTGTGGTTGTTTGTGTCTGGCCATGTCTTTATCTTGGCCCTACGATGATCCATTTTAATGGAGAGTAGTGGGGGCAAGTAGAGATACACTTTTCAGGTATTGAAGCATGTTCATGACGGGGCATGAGTGAAGAGAGAATCATGCTAGCTTCTATTAGAATATGATGTGTTTTATGCATTGAATATTTTTTTATATTACTTTATGGACTAACATAAAAGATTGGTTGTTTCGGCTTTGAATAAGGGCCTTAAATGGTTCCAATTTGTAGTGGATTTTAATTGGCTTTGGTTTTGTTGATTTTCAACTTTATTTTCGTTGGTTTGGTTTTTAAATTGTGTTGTTTAAATAGTTTTGGTTTTCAAGTCTTCCGCTGTGTATCTTTGATAGTTGCCTTAGTCGTTTTCACGGTGGCGGTTATGTCTTAGATATTCCTAAAATGTATTTTAAAAGGAGTAAAGTGTGCATTTAAAGGCCAGGAATTTCTAGGGTGTTACAACCCCACGCTTGGTATACAACCTCAGGTCCCTATAAAAAGCATCAATCAGGCAAGAATATATATAAAGCACCGCGGAAGAGCAAGATAAACATTAAAACTCATACCGAGATGATCCAGCTCCGGACACGTACAGTAGACATGTCCACGTGGTGGCCGCCCCAAGAGGTGCTCACTGGAAATCCCCTCGGCGATGGTCTCGCCGGCGCAACGGAAGGGAAGTACTCGTAGAACCAGATCTACAAGGAGTTAAAAGTGTGAATAAATGCTAACTAATATGTAGGGCTAAACTTTATAGGGAATGATGTTTACCTCTACCACCATCCAAAAAGCAGACAAAGCCACGTTCGTCCTAAAGGACCGGTGACGACACGAGTCCCTCAGCGCACGAACGAAGTCAGCATAGGCCAAGCTGGCCCAGTCATAAGTCCCGATCCGCTGGAGATCACGGACATCAGGAAGGTAGTAAAGCAATGCCCTACTACCCTTGTCAGGGGAGAATGTCCCTAACAACAACATCAGCACAAAGATGCGCACCCGCTGCTCTCGGGTGGTCGCATCATCATCAAGAGCCGTTGCCAGCGTCGAGCGGCGAATCCCTCTAGCACTGAACTGAGTCGTCTCGACCTCATCTCGGGCCCAAATAGCAATCGGCCCCAACAACTCCTCGACCTCTGAAGAACAGACCTCGATCCCACCGTCAAATGGCAGTGGCACAGAAGTGAACTCCAGTCCTGTGATGAGACTAAAGTGCGTAGGGGTGACCATCATCTCACCCCAAGGGAAATGGAAGGTGTTGGTGGTGTCTTAGAAGAACTCCACCAAAGCGCGCACTACGTGATGACCCTCGCTGGAGGCAACCATAGCCTCGGAGGTCTCAAACAGAGTAACTAGCCTGCAAGACTCCCATAGGAGTCTCGTCTCAAGGTCCCTGGCGATGTGCATCCTGTACAAGTCGCCTATACCGTCACAGCCAGAGCCGTGATGTCGTGTCCTCCCGGGCTCGGTACCCCATCTCACCCTCTCAAAAATGTGGTGGACAGGGGCAAAGAACAGAGTCTGCTCATCCCACTCCGGAAGCCGACCAAGCAAAATGGATGGCGTGGCGTCGTCCTCCACGGGCTCATGCTCCCGTCTAGTGTTTCGGGACCGTGAACCTGAGCCTCGTTGTCTAGCCATGCTACATTATGCAGAATCATCATAAATTAAGGTTCTATAGTATCTAAGGTTCGCTTAGCCGCATGATACTATGTTCGCAAAAACAGAGTACGTAGTACTAAAACAGAGCAAAAATCAAAGTGAGCATGATAGCATTTTTTCAAGCAATCAAACAGTTTCTTGCAACACTATAGTGATTATTGTGACAAATTGAACAAGAATTGCTAGCAAAAATGTCAAGAACGAGCCACATTGTTCTTCACGACCTTAAGAGGTCCAACAGTGGAAAATTGCTAATTTCTTCATCAAATTGAGTCAAACAAGTCTCAAATTACTCCTAAGGCAATATACAAACATAATCAAGCAATTTCATGGCATAAAACTTGACAAACAAAGCAAATTGAGCATCATAAAATTCGAATTTTCATAAAATTAGTGAATATTCATGCCAAGAACTCATAAAAACTGATGTGAGTTTGAGGAAAACTTACATAGATCGGGAAAATATATGAGAAGAGCTTTTTTTTGTAACAAATTTGAGCGAATTCGGTTGAAAAATGAGCAAGCAATGAGCAATTGAAGTTTCGCGTTTCCTCGAGCAGTTTTCGCGACGAACAGAGTAGTGAAATGAGGAGAAAACGAGCATTTAAAGAGAATCCCGTGCTGGCGCCAATCCCTAGGCATTGGCATCACAAGTTGGGCTTGGCGCCTGGCGCCAACATAAGCGCCTGGCGCTAACACCAAATAGCTGGCGCTGATGGTTTTTCATCGACGCCAAAGCGTCTAGCCACCTGTTGAGATTATGCTAGCCTTCTACAACATATTTTGGGTTCCTTGGTACGACAGTTAGCCCCTCTAAGCAATTTGACATGATTTAGTAATCGGCTTGATAACATAAAGTGATCGACCTGACAAGAGATCGTCTCACTTAGCTTAAAGCGCCTAAACATTGGCTCATTAGCAAAAGGCATCGACATATAGGTTCAAGAGCAAAAGGCACCGACATATAGGTTCAAGAGCAAAGAGCACCGACATACAGGTTCAAAGCAACAAGAGCGCCGACGTACAGGCATAGCGGAAGCAAAGTTCAGGCGAACTTTTAAAGATCGACAGGCGTTGATCTTCGGTAATTTCCTTTGGAAAACTATCGCGTCAAATGAGGATGACTTCAAGAGAAGATATCTTTGACAGCGTTCCCTAGCTTGCGGAGAGTTGTCACAAACATCATGAGGATTATTTCAAGCGAAATAATCTTCGATAGTATTCCCTAGGATGTGGAATATTGTCAATGCGGCTGAGGATTATTTCAAGCGAAATAATCTTCGATAGTATTCCCTAGGATGTGGAATATTATCAATGCGGATGAGGATTATTTCAAGAGAAATAATCTTCGATGGTATTCCCTAGGATGTGGAATATTATCATTGCGGGGAGGATCGTTTCAGGCGAAGCAATCTTCTAATTTTAAAGCAGTTACGGGCGTAGCGGTTTTAAAGCGGGATGGCATTCTCTAGCTTGAAGGAGGTCATCAAAACAAAAGTAAAGCAGCAGCAAATCGGTTACTTTCAGAGACGTGTGCTCGACGATGCAAGATGCGCGTTTCTTAACTCTTTTTTCTGTTTAACTAACGCTAGTTTTGCAGGTATCAGCGTTACAAGAGTGATTTAGGATCGCAGAACGTTCTGAATCACTCTCCGTCCTTATCACTACTTTGACTTTTGTTTTCGAAACTTGCGTTTCTCCAAACTCGGTCAAAGTGGGGGATTCTGTAGACACCCATTTGTGTCTCCCCAAAACCAAACCCAGTGATGAGTACCTTTCACGTCGAATCATAATCTAATGAAACGAAAGTGTGGAAAGGTCTAGTGTTGCGGAAAGTTTTTATTTCTTTTCTCTTCTTTTTGTTTTTGAAAACTTTATTTTAATAAAACAGCCAATCCAGTTTGGTTGGTCCATGATATAGGTCCAATAATGAAGTTGTTGGATGGGGATTGCAAAGAGCTTTCCGATGATATATTATAAGCCCAATTCCGATGAATATTGAGGAAGTTATGGCCAATTTACTAAACTGGGCCCAGTTTGAGCTTTATATGCAGCCCAATGATCTAGGGGAGGGCCTAATATGATTTATCATTCCTAATGCAATTAGGAATTGTTTTAGTCTTCTAGATTCTTCTAAAAGGTTCTTTTCATTCCAGATACAATTAGCATTGATAAGTTGACTTTTCAGAGTTTTAAATAAAATCAAATAGCATTTTCGAAGAAATTATATTATTTTATCCTCCACTACGATAAATTTATCAGATTATTGAATACGCGTCGAAATCAAGCTTGGCATCCGACCCCAGGCCTTGGCGCCTGGCGCTAGCCAGGGTTGGCGCCAGCTCTATTTCCTGAGCGTCAGACTCTGTTTTGTTATTTTATCTTTTTTGGCTGATTTTCTCTATAAATATCATATTAAAAACTCCGTTTTCATTGATCATCTACATCTTTCATTCACTAATTCTCCTCATTCGCAAGTTAAATCATTCATGCATTAGTTTGTGTTTTCATACAAAATTCCGCATTCACAAGACTTAGAAACACCTAGCCATATTCGAAGTTCCCTTTGCCCTAGACGTGAAAGGTTTAATTTCTGAGGGTTTGGTCCCAAATCTCTCTTTCAATTATTTAATTTAATTGTTTGTTTATTATTTTCCTTGAAGTTACTAATGTGTGTATTTTGTTATTAGAAAGAGGTACAAAGCATCAAAGTAAGTGATTTAATGGTTTTAATTGATGTTATGATGTAGAAATCATGTTTATATTGTTATTATGATATTCATAGTATCATGTCTAGGGTAATTTTAATATTAAATATGATTAGTACGATGCTTCCTATGTTCTTCCTAATATTTGTGATTGTTAGTATCATGTTAGGGTTAAAGATTTGATTTTTATTGCTTAGTGACATGCTAGGGTTTGTTATTAATCTTGTTAGTATCATGCCTAGGATCTTGCATTTATTATGCTTTAATATTAACATGAACATGATTATGATTATAATTGTTATAATTTATTATTATTTTGATGATGATTATTTTATTTATGATTATTATTATTATGATCATGATTATAATTTTATAATGATGATTATGGTTATTGTTATGATTATTGTTCATGATATTGATTATTTATTATGTTGCTTGATATTTTATTTTTATTACTTGATCACACCTTTTATGCGTGTTTAAAGGGAATTGGTACTTGTAATCACGCTTAATAAGATAATTAATAATCTTGTTTAGGGTTAATGTGATTATAATTCAAGTGATCGCCAATAATAGATTTGTTCATGCATTAATATTCAACCAACATAGATTAAACAAGTTTATGGTTAATCCTATTGATTGCATGTTAATCAGAAAGCGCACATGAATATGATCAGAATAAAGTAGAAGCCTATTATTTGGGCAGGTTCAATCTCTTTTTGGTTGGATTTGTACCTTCATCCCCGAACCCTTATTTGGTTCTAGACCTTATGGAGTTGACGATCTCTTGGATCGTTAAGGGGTGTAACCTTCATCCTATGAACGGTTTACATGTTCCTTAAAAAACTTGTTGGCGACTCTTTTTGCTCTATCTTCTTCCCTTTTGGATGCCACCGTACTTTAGTGTATGATCACAGTGGGGTTCGAGCTAGTGGGATTAAAGCTTGAAATTATTCCTTACACTCCTGATAGAAGGTCGCGTGCGCTCGTTTGCTACCTTCCTTCTTTGATCAGGATCAGTTAGATAGGATCCTTTAGTTGGGCAAGCCTTGGGTATGCTGATATTATCTTATCGCTACGTCATGGCTGTAGGCAGCTGAATGACCAGGCCCCTGTCACTGCCTACGGCTTATGGAGAGTCGTAGAGGTGATGATATTTCCTTTTCTTGTTTTATTTTAATCCGTTTGACTCATGTGCTTAGAGACTACTTTTCATTGCAGCTATGGTTTTATGAGTACTTTCCGGGATTGGCCCATCGACGGCTTCGTGGAGCGGTCCATGACTTCCCTGTCGGAGCTAGCTGGCGTGACCGAGGCGAATCACGAGTGTAGTCAGTCCCTACGCTACGCGGGCTGCTATGCCGAGGCGCCTCTTCTATTGGTGTAATAATTTTGTAGCCTGTTATTCTGTACCTTGACGTTATTTTCGTCGTTTCATTGCAACTTTTTATGGTTTTCAGGTTGCTATTGATATCCAGTATCAGCCTTGGGCTGGGATGACTTATCTTCCCAAGGCCTTGCAGCTTTCGGTGCACCGTACTGTTTTTGTTGGTACTGGACGCTTTGTTTAGTATCTTAGGGAGCGTGTTGTTCGTCAACACAGTGATGATCGCTTTGCGATGCCTTTACCTCCACCGGAGTTGATGCTGAAGTCACGCTTGCTTAGGGAGCTGATAAACAGGGGAGAGCGCTACACTTTTCCTTAGAAGGAGCTTGTGCGTATGGAGGGCGATTATTCGCAGCACTTGCTTCCCTCTTTGGCTTCTCCACCCCATCTTCCTGAGGTATGATTTCATCTGAGAATTTTGTCGGTAGTCTCTGTTTAAACCGTCAAATAACCTGATTATTCGATCGTATTTTCAGACGATTGTTCGTCGTGTGGGGAAGATTGAGGTGCCACCTCAATCCGCCCGCTCCCCGGGGCCGATCGGTATTACTGAGGATCATATCGTTTACGCGCCAGAGGGTTTCAGACAGGCACAGGAGTCTTTGCCTGATGTATTTGAGCCGGTAAGCTTTTTGACACATTATACATCCTTTTTAATACCGCTTGTTACTGATTTTTCTTTGCTTTGTTCTCAGGCTACTCCCCCGGAGATGATGGGATTAATGAAGCTGGTTCACGCTTGATACCATTCTTTAGGGCGGTTCCTCTACCGGTTCTTGGCTTTTTTTTCGGTTCCAATGTGTTGGACGATGCCTCCACCGACACTTCCTACCTCTTGGAGTTAGTCAACGCCGTTTGCCAGTTGTACGGGTCCTGCTTTGAGTTTGACTGCTAATGGAGCTACAAGGACTAGTAGGGATAAGACTCCTCATACCCGGATGATGGCGAGACTCTTTGGTTCACCGTTCCTGTATTCACAGGCTGGAGATGACACTGATCCTCACTCTTCTAGTTCAACAGATTTTTGACCGAGGGTCTTTATTTTGTACTTTGGTTGATGACACTTGACACTGCTTATGCATCATGATTCACTTTGTACATTATTCACAGTTTATGCATTTCTTATTAAGTATTAGTGTGTGCTTGAGACTCATTGTGTGTGATTGTGTATTTATTAATGACACGATAAAAAAACGTAAGTGGAGGGTACTGACTTTCCCCAAAAGAAAAAAGAAATAAAAAGATAAAAAATAAGGGGTACAAGTTTTACAACTCCTCCAAAAATAAGAAAGAAAAATAAAAATAAATAAAATAAGAATAAGAATAATAGAAATAAGAATAAAGTAATAATAAATAATAAAATTAAATAATAAATTATAAGGATAAATAGAAAAAAGAATAAAGTAAGAATAATAAAATTAAATAATAAAGATAAAAAATAAAATTAAAATAAAAATAGAAACAAAAAGACGGAGAATTTTATTAGGAATGAAACTCTCAAAAAACAGACTTAAAAGATAAACGGTGAAGACAAAACAATAAAAATCCGGATAAAAATAGGTAAAGGATAAAAAATGAAAACTTGTGGGCACCGCGACACAGCACCGTACACCGTGTCACGGCAAAGGCTGTCGTGTCGCGGCATAAATTCATGTGGCACGGTGGAAATTCCTGTGTCACGGTGCGCGTATTCTTCAACGGTGTGGTTTGCGCGTTTAAAAAGATAGATTTTGAGTATTTCCAAGCGTTTTTGCTATAAAATAGGACCAGTATATTTGTGATATGCGTAATTACGAAACATATAATAATTAGAATTTCATATTTCAATAATAATGTCTCAGAATTTTGATAATACATTGCGCGACTGGTCTTATCCTTTGATCAATGCTGACAAAAGAGAGCTAGAATTGTTTTATGTTAGAGGATTATTAGCTTTGAGACATGTAGCCCTTGAACATGATTTTCTTAGGGCAGCTTTAGACTATTGGAGTCCTGAACATGATTACGATGAAATCTGTCCCCTGCCGGAGGAATTTTGTGCCATCTTTGGGATTCTTTCCAGAAATCTCATTGCCATTCCTACCCTACGTGAGTATTATTACAAAGACTTTGAACGCCATCTGAATATGACAGATCCAGATTTAAATAAAATTGTGTGTGGTAATGAGGTAGATTTACAAAAACTTGCAAATTTGTATTTCAATTGCCCTGTCCCTGAGTCTTATCATGTGTACCGTAGAAGGGATTATATTTTTTGCATGTTTAGCAAGCTTTTATTTGCAAACGGTAGGGTAGGACATGCTTGTTTAGCGTCTGTGCTTGAACATGTTGAATCAGGGAGATCTCCTATGCCTTCGTGCCTTGGAGAAACTTTGCGCGGCCTAGACGAAGCAAAAGCTGACCGGAAAGCCGTCAAGAAGTGCCTTCTAGTATTGTTTCCGGTAGAAACACTCTCTCAGTAGCTCCCGTGACACAAAACAGGCACCATGTCACGGTGCACTTCTACCGTGACATGGTGCATTATGCCGTGTCACGGTGGGTTTCTGCAAATTTTATTTTATTATTTATATTTTTGAAAAATTCTTCGACTGATTTATTTATTTATTTTTTTTTTTTTTTTTGCAGATTTGGTTGATGGAGCATTTAGAACTTTTTAAAGACCCCGACGATATTGAAAAATATTGTCCCAACAATCTAGTCCGTAGGAAGAAGAATTACTCTGAGAACATGTCATATGATGATTGGAAGAATTTCTTTGCAAAGTGAGAATTTTCCATTCGGTGGGTGGTGCCTTGGTGGAAGCTTACTCGAATGGTTGACACGAATGATACTCCGTATTGTCGCATTCCTAGTATTTCAAGGCTGACTATTTATTGTCCTTCTCAATTGATGCGACAATACGGACTTGAACAAGTAGTTCCACGCTATAATGATAGCCCTCGTGATGTATCGTTGCATGAAGGTAACGTTCACAAGTACGAGGCTTATTGGATTAGAAGACCTTTGTGGACCGTTTCTGCAAGTAACTAAGCTCCTCCTTTCTTATCTAGTGCATACAAGGAATGGTTGAATCCTTGAAGTAGAAGGGATCGAGTCGGATCATGCAACTTTGATGTGAAGGGACGTCTTGGAAGTAAGAAAGCGCCTCCTAAAGATCGTCTAGGTCTGAGAACACAAGGAATTGAGTTTAAGACTCCTATAATGCCTAAAAAGAAGAATTATGTGAAAGGAAAGGGTAAGAAAAAGATGGTTTATAGAGAGGAGCAACCGAAGAATTGTAAGAAAGGTGAAAGGGGTGAAAGTTTGACTAGGGGTGTGACAGTTCGGGCTACAAAAGACACATTAATGGTGAAGGCCGACCTAGTTAAAAAAAAAGAGAAGGAGGTTCTTAAAGTGAAGAAGGATTAGATCAATATTGCTTTGCTTATATAATATAAAGTTTTTATTTTTAAAATAAGGCGCATGATGCCAATAATTGTAGTCACATTTAATTTAATAATAATAGCATATTTATTTTCGCCTTAAAAAAAATTACGATGCCTTTTTTTTTATTTTATTTTATATATCCGAGTCAAGAAGTCGGACGCAATGGAAGAATAACAACAAATGTCGAACAAATAACAGAATTCTGAAAGTCCAGTTTTACTGCGCCACGGAACAATTCACCATACCTTTTTTTTGGTTGGAATTCAACTGTGTCACGATGGAAAATGTCGTGACACGGTGGAACTCCCCGTGGCGTGGCAAATTATTTTTTAAATTTTTTTTTTTTTTATTTTTTTATGCAATTCTACCGTGGAACGGTGGAAACTCCCGTGTGACGGTGTGTGCTGATGTGGCACGGTGGATGTAGCGCAATGTTGAATTGGCTCGTGTACTTGATCGACGGAGGAAGGATGTTTATTTTTTTTAAGTGGTCAGACCCCCTTGAGGGGTTGCCTACGTATTCATAAAAAGTAATCAAGCCAAACGTACCTCTATTGGGTCATGAACCCATGCTACTAGGCATAGGATTTCTTGATTTGATCCAAGTTGGTTAAATTGTGGAAACTGTTACCGTCCATTTCTACCAATTGTGCCGCTCTGCAAGACAAGATGGATTTAACAATGTACGGACCCGACCAATTTAGTCTAAATTTTCCTCTTGGATCCAACTCATTTTTGCGAAGTGCTTTAAGCACCAAGTCACCTTCCTTGATGTTCCTAGTCTTGACTTTTTTATTGAAATGTCGCGCCATACGCTGTTGGTAGGTTTGGACATGATGCAAAGCTGCCAAGCGTTTTGTCAAGTAAGACTAGTTCATCATATCTTGCTTTAATCCAGTCGACTTCATCTAGTTGGCTTTCCAACGTGATTAAGAGAGAAGGGATTTCAAGCTCTATTGGTTGTACAGATTCAACTTTATAGACCAAAGAGAAAGGGGTAGCCCCCGTTGATGTACGAACATAGGTTCGATAACCCCAAAGGGCGAAATGTAGCTTACTTGGCCAATCTTTGTAATTTTCCGTCTTCTTTTCGTTGATAGTTTTAACATTTTTGTTGGCCGATTGGACCGCACCATTTGTTTGTGGCCTATAGGGTGATGATTTGTGATGCTTGATATGATATTTCTATAATAGTTCCGTGCACTCGGCTTGGAAATGCGTTCCATTATAACTGATCATCTCATAAGGTACCCCATAGCGGCAAATGATATTTTTCTTAATGAATTGAGCTACATGTTTTGCTGTTAACTTAGCATTTGAGGCAGCTTCGACCCATTTGGTGAAACAGTCGATTGCTCCGAGGATGAATTCATGCCCCCCTTGTCCTGGTGGCGTTATCTTTCCAATGATGTTGATACCCCAAGTAGAGAAAGGCTATGGAGAAGTATATGTGTAGAGAAGCGAAGGTGGAACATGCTGTAAATTTGCATAGACTTGACATTTCATACATTTCTTAATGTATTTGTGACAGTCTCCCTCCATGGTATTCTAATAATAACCTTGTCGTTGAGTCTTCTACATTAACATCTTAGCATTCATATGCGTTCCACATATGCTGGCATGAAGGTTTTCCATGGTTTTGTGTGCTTCTTTCTTGGCTATGCATAAGACATTTCTCCTTAGTGAATTCCTCTTGTGGAGTTCTCCTCTGATGAGCACATATTGTGAGGCCAGGAGCCTCAAAGCATGGTGTGCCCTTTTATCAGAATTAGGTGGGTATTCTCCCTTTGTCACATAATTAAGGATATCTGTATACCATGGTTCTTCATTTTCTTCTTGTGCTTCTTGTTCATCATCAAGTGCGTGAACATAAGCCGGCTCATATCTTCTTTCTATGGTCATTCTGATTGTGTCTGTTGGAATTTGCACCACTAATGATAATTTAGCCAGTGCGTCAGCAAACTGGTTTTCTTCTCTAGGCAAGTACGTATATTCCACTTCATCTAGTTGCTTCGTGAGAGTTTCCAGATTTGCTTGATACGTAGCGAGACTTTCACTTATCACTTTCCATCTCTTGGAGATCTGGTTAATTATAACTGATGAATCACCATAGATTCTGAGCTTCTTAATTCCCTTTGCCACAGCTGTTTCTAATACCAAGATTCATGCCTCGCACTCTATGACATTGTTGGTGGCATAAAAGTCGCGCTTCATGGAAATTGGGATATGCTCTTCATTGGGTGATACAAGAAAGACCTCTACACCATAACCTTTTTGGTTTGAAGTTCCGTCAAAGTATAGCGTCCAGCTATCATCTTTGGTCATGAGTAAATCTTCGTCAGGGAAATCGTACTCATCTTCTTCTTTCACAACTTCTTCTAGCGGAACATCTGCTAAGAAGTCAGAAACCGCAGAACCTTTGATGGGTTTTTTCGGTACAAATTTCAAGTCAAACTGAGCAAGGTTGACTATCCACCTTGATAATCAGCCATTCAGTGTTGCTTTTTCAAACAAGTACTTGAGTGGATCCATCTTGGATACGACATGCACTGTATGAGTGAGCATGTAATGTCTTAATTTCTGTGCGGCCCACACAAGTGCGAGATACAACTTTTCAAGTGGTGTGTATCATGTCTCATACCCTTGGAGCTTCTTCCACAAACAGTAAATTGCATTTTCCTTGCTTTCTATCTCTTGTGCTAGCATTGCCCCCATCGTTTCTTTTGGGACCGTAAGGTCGAGTCGAAGAGGAAAGTCAGGCATTGCCGGCGCTAGCACGAGTGGGTTTTCCAGGTAGTCTTTGATTTTGTCGAAAGCTTTTTTGGCAATCATCATTCCATGTGACCGGGACATTTTTCTTAAGCTTCTTGAATATAGGTTAACATATTGCTTGAGTTTTGATATGAACCTACTTATATATTGCAGCCTCCCAATAGAGCCTCGAATATCTTTCTCATTCTTGGGTGGTGGCATGGCCATGATCGCTTTAACTTTTGTGGGATCTATTTCAATCCCTCGGGAACTGATCACATATCCATGTAGTTTGCCTGACATGACTCAAAATGCACACTTTGCTGGATTTAATCTCATGTTGTATTTGCGGAGTCTTTCAAAGAACTTGCGAAGTGCAATGATGTGGCCTGGGAAATCTTTTGACTTGATGATCATATCATCAACATAAACCTCCACCTCTTTGTGCATGAAATCATGTAACAATGTTGTGGCTGCTCTTTGGTAGGTAGCACCCGCGTTTTTCAACCCGAATGGCATTACCGTAGTGCAATATGTACCCCATTGTGTGATGAATGTGGTTTTCTCTATGTCTTCCTCGGCCATTAATACTTGATTATATCCGATATAGCTGTCCATGGACGATGAAGTGCATGGTTTGCTGTGTTATTGACTGTAGGGAATAAATCAAGCCTTTAAAATCCTACTAGCTAGAACCCCACTGTGGTCATACACTAAAGTACGGTGGCGTCAAAAAGGGAAGAAGACAGAGCAAAAGAGTCGCCAACAAGTTTTTTAAGGAACTTCTAAACCGTTCATAGGATGAAGGTTACACCCCTTAACGATCCAAGAGATCGTCAACTCCATAAGGTCATGAACCAAATAAGGGTTCGGGGATGATGGTACAAATCCAACCTAAAAAAGATTGAACCTGCCCTAATAATAGGCCTCTACTTTATTCTGCTCGTATTCATGTGCGCTTTCTGATTAACATGCAATCAATAGGATTAACCCTAAACCTGTTTAATCTATGTTGGTTGAATATAAATGCACAAATAAATCTATTATTGGCGATCACTTGAATTTATAATCATATTAACCCTAACAAGATTATTAAATATCTTATTAAGTGTGATTACAAGTACCGATTCCCTTTAAACATGCAATGAAGGTGATCAAGCAATAAATATCAAGCAACATAATGAATAATCATTATCATGAATAATAATTAATAATCATCATAAATAAAATAATAATCATCAAAATAATAATAATAATAATAATAATAATAATAATAATAATAATAATAATAATAATAATAATAATAATCATTATAACAATTATAACAATTATAATCATAATCATATTCATGTTAAAGCATAATAAACAAAGCAAGATCCTAGGCATGATACTAACATGATTAATAACAAACCCTAGCATGTCACTAAGCAATAAAAATCAAATCTTTAACCCTAACATGATACTAACATGAATAAATATTAGGAAGAGAATAAAAAGCATCATAACAATCATATTTAATATATTTAATATTATAACCTTTTCCCTAAACATGATACTAGGAATATCATAATAACAATATAAACATGATTTCTACATCATAATATCAATTAATCAATTAAAGTACTTACTTTGATGCTTCGTACCTCTTTCTAATAAAAAAAATACACGCGTTAGTAACTTCAAGGAAATAAATAAATCAAACAATTAGATTAAATAATTGAAATAGAGATTTGGGACCAAACCCTAAGAAATTAAAACCTTTCACGTCTAGAGCGAAGGCAACTTCGAATATGGCTAGGTGTTTCTAGATCTTGTGAATGCGGAATTTTGTATGTAAAGCAAAGTTTTGAAGGAGATGAATGAGAGAGATGAATGAATTAAAGAATGCCAAAGAATTAATGATTGTTGATGAAAACTTGCGAATGAGGAGAATTGGTGAATGAAAACGGGGGTTTTTATACGATATTTATAGAGAAAATCAGCCAAAAAAGATAAATTAACAAAACAGAGTCTGACGCTCAGGAAACAGAGCTGGTGCCAACCCTGGCTAGCTGGCGCCAGGCGCCAAGCCTGATTCCAACGCATTTTTGAAAATCCGATAAGTTTACCGTTCTGGAGGATAAAATAATATAATTTCTTCAAAAATGCTATTTGATTTTGAATAAAACTCTGAAAAGTCAACAAAGTCAACTTATCAATGCTAATTGAATTAGGAATGAAAAGAACATTCTAGAAGAATCTAGAAGACTAAAACCATTCTTAATTGCATTAGGAATGATAAATCATATTAGGCCCTCCCCTAGATCATCGGCCCGCATATATAGCTCAAACCGGGTCCAGTTTAGTAAATTGGCCATAACTTCCTCAATATTCATCGGAATTGGGCTTATAATATATCGTTGGAAAGGTCTTTGCAAGCCCCATCCAACTACACCAATATTGGACCCATATCATGGACCAAACAAACTGGATTGGCTGTTTTCTTAAAATAAAGTTTTCTAAAACAGAGAGAAGAGAAAAGAATTAAAACTTTCCGCAACACTAGACCTTCCACACTGGGTTTGGTTTTGGGGAGACACAAATGGGTGTATACAGAAGCCCCCACTTTTGACTGAGTTTGGAGAAACGCAAGTTTCAAAAAACGAAATCCAAAGTAGCGATAGGGACGGAGAATGATTCAGAACGTTCTGCGATCCTTAATCACTCTTGTAACGCCGATACCTGCAAAACTAGCATTATTTAAACAGATAAAAGAGTTAAGAAACGCGTATCTTGCACCGTCGAGCACACATCTCTGAAAGTATTTGATTATTTTGATGACCTTCTACAAGCTAGAGAATGCCATCCCGCTTGAAAACAGCTACGCCCGTAACTGATTCCAATATAGAAGATTGCTTTGCCTGAAACGATCCTCCTCCGCATTGATAATATTCCACGTCCAAGGGAGTACTTATCGAAGATTGCTTATCTTGAAACAAATCCTCATCCGCATTGATAATATTTTACGTCCAAGGGAATACTATCGAAGATTATTTCTCTTGAAACAATCCTCATCCGCATTGATAATATTCCACATCCAAGGGAATACTATCAAAGATCGCTTCTCTTGAAACAATCCTCAGTTGATGTTTGACAACTTTTCACAATCTATGGAACGCCATCTTGCTGCTTGTTTTGACGATCTTCCGCAATCTAGGGAACGCCGTCGATCAATGTTGCTACATCTTAAGCCTTTTCTTGAGTCGTAGTGACAACCTTTCCAATCATAGCAAAAGTCGTCAAAGACCGCCTCATCATGAACCGCTCTTCTCATATCTTGGTGACAACCTCCACTATCTTAGCGAACGCCGTCGAAGACCGCCCATCTCGTGCTATCTTCTCAAATCTCGGGTGACAACCTCCACAATCTTAGCGAATGCCGTCGAAGACCGCCCATCTCGTGCTATCTTCTCGAATCTTGGGTGACAACCTCCACAAGCTTAGCGAATGCCGTCGAAGACCGCCCATCTCGTGTTTTCTTCTCAAATCTTTAGTGACAACTTCCACCAATCTTAGTGAATGCCGTCAAAAATAACTTTAATTGAAGTCATACTCATTTGATGCGATAATATTCCAAAGGAAATTACCGAAGACCCACGACTGTCGATCTTTAAAAGTTCGCCTGAACTTTGCTTCTGCTATGCCCGTACGTCGGCGCTCTTTTGCTTTTGAACCTATATGTCGGTGCCCTTTTGCTCTTGAACCAATGCTTAGGCGCTTTAAGCTAAGTGAGACGATCTCTTATCAGGTCGATCACTTTATGTAATCAAGCCGATTACTAAAACATGTCAAATTGCTTAGAGGGGCTAACTGGCGTACCAAGGAACCCAAAAATATGTTGCAGAAGGCTAGCACAACTTCATCAGGTGGCTGGGTGCTTTGGCGTCGCTGAAAAACCATCAGCGCCACCTATTTAGCGTTAGTGCCAGGCACTGATGTTGGCGCCAGGCACCAAGCCTAATTTGTAACGCCAATGCATAGGGTTTGGTGCCAGCACGGGGTATTCCTTAAATACCCCTTTCCTCTTCATTTCGCTGCTCTGTTCGTCGCGAAACAGCTCGAGGAAACCCGAAACTTCAATTGCTCATTGCTTGCTCGTTTCTCAACCGAATTCGCTCAAATTTGTTGCAAATCAAAGCTCTTCTCATCTATTTTCCTGATCTATGTAAGTTTTCTTCAAACTCACATCAGTTTTTATGAATTCTCGGCATGTTTATTCACGAATTTTATAAAAATTCGAAACTTATAATGCTCAATTTGCTTTGTTTGTCAAGTTTTATGGCATGAAATTCCTTGATTATGTTTATATATTGCCTTGGGAGTAATTTGAGACTTGTTTGACTCAATTTGGTGAAGAAATGAGCAATTTGCCATTGTTGGACCTCTTAAGGTCGTGACGAACAATGTGACTCGTCCTTGATGTTTTTGCTAGCAATTCTTGTTCAATTTGTCACAATAATCACTATAGTGTTTCAAGAAATTGTTTAATTGCTTGAAAAATGCTGTTATGCTCAATTTGAATTTGTGCTCTGTTTTAGTACTACGTACTCTGTTTTTGCGAACATAGTATCATGCGGCTAGGCGAACCTTAGATACTATAGAACCTTAATTTATGATGATTTTGCACAATGTAGTATGGCTAGACAACGAGGCTCATGTTCACAGTCCCGAAACATTAGACGGGAGCATGAGCCCGTGGAGGATGACACCACGCCTTCCACTTCGCTTGGTCGGCTTCCGGAGTGGGATGAGCAGACCCTGTTCTTCACCCCTGTCCACCACATTTTTGAGAGGGTGAGACAGGGCACCGAGCCCGGGTGGTCACGGCATCACGGCTGTGGCTGTGACGGTTTAGGCGATTTGTACAGGATGTACATCGTCATGGAGACGAGGCTCCTATGGGAGTCTTGCGGGCTAGCTACTTTGTTCGAGACCTCTGAGGCTATGGTTGCCTCCAGCGGGGGTCATCACGTAGTGCGCGCTTTGGTGGAGTTCTTCTGGGACACCACCAACACCTTCCATTTCCCTTGGGGCGAGATGATGGTCACCCCTACAAACTTCAGTCTCATCACAGGACTGGAATTCACTTATGTGCCACTGCCGTTTGACAGTGGAATCAACGCTTTCTCTTCGGAGGTCGAGGATTTGTTGGGGCCGATCCACTGCACGTGTCCGGAGCTGGATCATCTTGGTACGACTTTTATTGTTTATCTTGCTCTTTTGCGGTGCTTTAGATAATTTTTGCCTGATTGATGCTTTTTATAGGGACCTGAGGTGGTATACCGACCGTGGGGCGGTTGGACAGTCCTTGGATTAGCCGCACAGTATTCTGCTGAGCGTCGCTATTTTCTAGGGACTTATGGAGCGGTCGCGTACTTAGGAGAAAGGGTCGCTAGACGGCACTCTTCTGATGTATTCGTAGTTCTTGCCGCTCCACCACGTCATATGTTCGACAAGACGCGGTTGTCGAGCATGTCTGAGGGAGCTGTTACCCCTTGGCAGTCCCATGTGATCCTCGGGCGATGTTATGTTGAGGAGCTACTACCTTTATTAGCTCCAGCCCCTGTACCAGCTGAGGATGTGAGGGTAAGATTCTTAGCTTTTTTTTTCGCTAAGTAGCCCCCAAGTAATACTTTACTGATTTTTTCTGTTTTATCAGGACGGTGCTGCTGAGTTCGTGCCGCCCCGTATGTCCATCCACTACCAGGGGATGTATGAGCCGATCGAGGAGATGATTCCTCCGGCTGCCGAGGGCTAGCGCTTCGTAGAGCCGTCGATTCCTCGCCACCAGACTAGAGTAAGCCTAGTTTTAATTCAGAATTTTTGTGTTCATGTGTATCATGTGTTTTTACTGACTTATTTTTCTCACTGTTTTCACGCGAGGTGGTTTTGACTATGGCACGATGCATAGATGCCTTCCGGAGCCAGCTCGTCCGGATGAGGAACGCGGCCACTTGCCGTCGGGATGACGTCGTCCGAGAGGTAGCCTTTCTTTACCCGTTATTTTTGCATTGCTGCTTCAATTTTACCTTGTTTCTGATTTAACTCTTTTGCAGGGCCAGCCTATCGCTTCTCACACCCGCACGAGACTTGAGGGGCAGAGGGATCCGACAAGGTCTAGCTCGAGACGTCGTCGCACTTCATCAGGGGGTAGAGGCGGTCGCTCTGAGGTGCTCGAGCCGACGTTGCTGAGGGCTCAGGATCTTCTTCTGAGGGTGCTCATGCCGCACCGGTAGGAGAGGCTACTTCGGCTTTCAGAGGTGGTGGGATGTACGAGATCGGCTCGTCATTACAGCAGCCTCCGCGATCTCAGCCTCAGGTTGATCCTGGCTGGAGTGGTCCTATCTTGAGTCTTCCTCCTCCTATGGAGGCTGGAGCTGGTGCTGGAGCTGGTGCTGAAGCTGGAGCTGGTGGAGAGGTGACTCCTCGTACGGCGCAATTTTATAACATGATGGGCCTACGTCCTCCGGCGTCGTAGTTTGTTCCTGTGTATATTTTTTTTGACTTTTTAATAGAACTTTGCCTTTAACTCATTATTTAGACACATTTTGTATATTTATGAATTTATTTACTGTTGTGTGTACGTTTGTGTGCAAGAAAAGTGTGACAACAATTTTGCGCAAAAAATTCCGTCATTTTTATAATTGATGGAGGGTATCCGACTCTCTCCCCCAAAAAGAAAAAATAAAAAGAAGAAAATCGAATAAAAATGTCGGGTTTTTGAAATTTAAAATAAAGTCCAAAAAAGAATAATATAAATTAAAAGTAATAGCTATTAAGAAAAAAAATAAAAAAGTATGTTTAGGAAAATTAAACGGAGCCATAAAGTCATTAACCGACTCGAGTTTAATATTAAAAACGCAAACTGAGCACGCGCGGCTTTCTTGGTGACTTGGCGCCAGCTGGCGCCACACTATGGCGCGTGGCGCCAGGCGCTACACTTATCGTGTGGCGCCAAGCTCTGGTGGTTGGCGCCAATCACGGGGGTTTGACGCCAATTGACGCTGACTCCGTATTTCATTCTGATTAAAATTCTTCGCAATTATTGAATAAATAGCCCCCTGCCCAGCCGATTCTTCTCATAATTCCAGCGAATAAAATTATTCTCTTCTTTAGAAAAAATAATAATCATGTCTTTAGCCACTAAAACCTTCACCCAATACACTCATGAATGGTGTCGATCTCTTAATGCTGGAGACAGAAAATAATTAGATTTATTTCACTTGAGGGGAATTTATGGCTTCAAAGGGGTAGATCTTGACCTAGACTTCATACATACCGCTATAGAATTTTGGAATGTTGATACTCATTGTTTCAGAATAGGGTATGATGAGATTAGCCCTTTGCCAGAGGAATTTGGTGCTATTTTAGGCTTCCCTGCAATAGACCTCGTAGTAATCCCTAGAGTAGATGCATACTATTATAAGGATTTTGAGCGCTTCTTTAATTTGAAGGAAAGGGATTTATCAAAAATAGTGGATGGCAACATAAATATTTTAAAAGAATTTGCACGCCATTATTTTTGATAAATCTCTTTCTGAATCTTTTCATATATATAGAAGAAGGGCGTTCCTATTTTGCATGCTTAATCAATTTTTTCTTAGTAGTGGTAAAAATAATGAAGTTCAATAAATTATCACCACTGTACTAGAACAAATTGAATCAGGGAGAAATCCAATGCCATTAATAGTTGGAGAGACCATGATTAGTCTAGATGAATTGAAAAGGGACCCAAAAGCGCCTCTTTGCGGTTCTCCAATTTTATTACAGGTCGAAAAATAATTTTTTAATTACAGAAATAAAAATATATATTTTAGTATTTGTAGACACCCATTTGTGTCTCTCCAAAACCAAACCCGGTGATGAGTGCCTTTCACGTCGAATCATAATCAAATGAAACGAAAGTGTGGAAAGGTCTAGTGTTGCGGAAAGTTTTATTTCTTTTCTCTTCTCCCTATTTTTGAAAACTTTATTTTAAGAAAACAGCCAATCCAGTTTGGTTGGTCCATGATATGGTTCCAATAGTGGTGTAGTTGGATGGGGCTTGCAAAGACCTTTCCAACGATATATTATAAGCTCAATTCCGATGAATATTAAGGAAGTTATGACCAATATACTAAACTGGGCCCGGTTTGAGCTTTAAGTACGACCTAATGATCTAGGGGAGGGCCTAATATAATTTATCATTCCTAATGCAAGTAGGAATGGTTTTAGTCTTCTAGAACATTCTAGAAGGTTCTTTTCATTCCTAATTCAATTAGGATTCTTCAGAGTTTTAATCAAGATTAAATAGCATTTTCGATTGAAATCATATTATTTTATCTTCCAGTACGGGAAATTTATCAGATTTTTGAAAACGCGTTAAAAGTCAGTTTGGCGTTCAACCCCAGGCCTTGGCGTATGGAACCAGGATTGGCGCCAGGCGCTAGCCACTGGTCCAGGCGCCAATTAGCCAGGGCTGGCGCCAATGTGTTTTTGCGATCTTCAGAATCTTTTTGGTAAATTATCTTTTTTGGATGATTTTCTCTATAAATATCGTATCAAAAACTCCGTTTTGAATTCATCATCTACATCTATCATTCACCAACTCTCATCAAGATTTTCTTGATTATTCTCTCACTCTTTTCTAAACTAGGCTTTTCTAAAATAAATAATTCCGCATTCGCAAGACTTAGAAACACCTAGCCATATTCGAAGTTGCCTTCGCCCTAGACGTGAAAGGTTTTAATTTCTGAGGGTTTGGTCCCAAATCTCTCTTTCAATTATTTAATTTAATTGTTTTGATTATTATTTTCCTTGAAGTTACTAACGTGAATATTTTGTTATTAGAAAGAGGTACGAGGCATCCAAGTAAGTGCTTTAATGGTTTAATTGATATTACGATATAGATATCATGTTTATGTTTTTGTTATGATTCCTAGTATCATGTCTAGGTTAATTTTAATATTAAATATGATTGCTATGATGCCTTTTATTCTCTTCCTAATATTAATTCATGTTAGTATCATGTTAGGGTTAAAGATTTGATTTTTATTGCTTAGTGACATGCTAGGGTTTGTTATTAATCTTGTTAGTATCATGCCTAGGATCTTGCTATTTTTATTATGCTTTAATATTAACATGAATATGATTATGATTATAATTGTTATAATGATTATGAATATTATTATTATTTTGATGATCATTATAATTATTATTCATGATGATGATTATTTATTATGTTGCTTGATTATATTTATTGTTATTGCTTGATCACCTTTTATTGCATGTTTAAAGGGAATTGGTACTTGTAATCTTGCGTAATAAGATAATTAATAATCTTGTTTAGGGTTAATTGTGATTATGATTCAAGTGATCGCCAATAATAGATTTATTTGTGCATTAAATTCAACCAACATAGATTAAACAGGTTTAGGGTTAATCTTATTGATTGCATGTTAATCAGAAAGCGCACATGCATACGAGCAGAATAAAGTAGAGGCCTATTATTAGGGCAGGTTCAATCTCTTTTAGGTTGGATTTGTACCTTCATCCCCGAACCTTTGTTTGGTTCATGACCTTATGGAGTTGACGATCTCTTGGATCGTTAAGGGGTGTAACCTTCACCTCGTGAACGGTTTACAAGTTCCCTTGAAACTTGTTGGCGGCTCTTTTGCTCTATCTTCTTCCCTTTTGGACGCCACCATACTTTAGTGTATGATCACAGTGGGGTTCAAGCTAGTGGGATTTTAAAGGCTTGAAAATATTCCCTACAGTTTTTGGCGACTCCACTGGGGAGGATTTCTATTTTAATTCCAGAATTTGTTTCGGCAATGATTTAGAATGAGTGGATGAGACTCGAAAAGTTCTAAGTATTTCATGTGCGTAATTTTGATTAACATTATTGTCATATGCATAAAAAGGTTCTCATTGGAAAGACCATCCGTAATGAGTCAAAAATATAGGATTTTACACGTAGGAAATTTGAGAAATGTCTTTCACAACTAGGACTGAAATAACACAACGTGAAACTGGAAGATTTTATCGAGCATAGAAAGCTGCTGAGGCATGTGAGAAGTAGCGTCAGAGGCCAGAGCTTGGCGCCACACTTTTAGCCGTAGCGCCAGACGCCAGTATTGGCGCCAGGCGCTACAGTTAAAAGTTGGCGGCAGTCTCTGTTTGCTGGCGCCAATTTCCCCCAATACCGAGCCAGAAATATGCGTTCTAATTTCGACCGGTTTTTCGTATTGTTTGCTCGATCCTATTTCCTGATTGAATTTTTACTCACTTTTCTGAAACCCATATGTGTTCTACATGTGGACATAACCCTCTGGGAATTCATGCTCTATCTACCCGATTGAACGCTCCTGGCAACAAAGGGTACATCTGAGATGTTGAATTCACCAAACCATGGAAACGAGTTTTTTCTAAAACTCGCGGTGTCCCATCCACTCGCGCCAACCCTTCACGGTTAGGCTTCCGCGCGGTGCATCCGGACAATTAACCATGGACCCTCTATTTGACTAACCCATATCCCGAACTTTAGAGAACTAGAGCCATGGTTAGGTTGCGAACTCATTGCATCATATTGAGCCTACTTGACTAATTGTGCATTATTTGTTGTGCATACTCTATGTGATTTTTCCTAACCGTTTGTTGGACTTGTGTTAAGACTAAATAAACTGATTAATGACTAAAGGACTTTGTTTAATTAATTACTTAATTAATTTGAGCTAATAAATATACCTAAAATCGAGTTATAGTTCCTTTACTTCAACCCGGATTTTTATTCCCGTATACTGTACAAACGTCAACTTATTTTGGTCACATCTGGAGTTCTAGAAAGAACTACGAGTCGTAAAACCTATGGATCTGTAGCCTCGAGTTTTATCTTTAATTCGGAGTTGGTTTCATCTCAATCAGAGTCGCCGATAAAAAGTTATGACTAAAATACCACAGTCTGTCCTGTTTAATGCATATACGTGAAGTCTTAACTTAATCTTTGCTTGAGTCTAGTTACATAGTCTAGCCACATGGTCATAACACGAGTCTTAACATGTCACCTACACTCACTAGTCTTAGCACACACTTTGAGTATACATCACCATGGCCATGTCTTAGGTTCATGCATGAGTCGGTTTTTTCCGTCATTTGAGTTGAGGGGGTACATTCTATTCCTAATTCTTCATATCCCTTTATCTAAATCTTCTTTCACATTCTATTCCAATCTTTCTTCACTTCTTCCATCCATGTGTGTTGAATCGAATTTGAGTCATATGATTAACAAACAAAAAATGAGGGTGATGATGAAACAACACAAGACAAGAGGCGAGCTTCAATGACAAGATTTCATGACCTCTTTTTCTATTTCTTTTTCATTTTTTCCTTTCCCCAATAAGTCTAGCATAGGAACCTTTTCTTTTCCTTTAGATTATTTTTGTAGTTTTTCTTTTCTTTTCCCTTTTTAATAAAATGAGCATTTATTTCCTTACATATGATCATCACATTGCATCAAAAAAAAAAAAAAAGTCCATGTCGAATTAAGCACAAGGTATACCAATGATTTGAGGCACCCCTTGTAGCCACATCATATCTCCTTTCACCTTTCGAATTTACAATCCTTTCTTCGAAAACCACTTTGAGCCTCGTCTAACGATAGACCTTTCTTTTTTTCAACCTACATCTGCCTAACCTTGGGATGGGATGGCGTGCAACTTATGCAATTCTAAAGAAAGCTTGAGCAAATTCAAAAGAAAGCAATAGCAAAAAAAAAGCAATAATAAAAATAAATAAAAGTGTACAAAAGGGTAAGTGTTCCAATGTCTTTGATATGAAAATATCTTTGATATGAACACTTCTCAGATTGCGTCTCTTATCGAGTGCTCGGTACCGTGCCTGAGAAACATGAATGCAAAGTGAGTGATAGACCGCATGATCGGGATCGCCCACGCTTAAAAAAATAAAATAAATGCTAAAGCAAAAGAAAGAGCTAAAAAAAAAGAGTAGAAAACCTCAAGCATAAAAATACAAATATTCAAAATCAAGGTTGCACACCTTGGGGGCTTATCTAGGGTCTTGAGCCTTTATCCCCTTCTTCTTTAAACCTTTAGCCTAACCACGTTACAACCCTTAAAAAAACCTTTTTGAGGTATACACACTTGTGCGAGGTTTGTCTAGAGCTATGTTCGGCCTGATTCCTAACGGATACGTAGGCAACCTCACATCGAGGTGCGGCCGTAATAAAAATGCATTCATATTCACATTCACACACTTACACCATGATCATATCAAGGGATCCCCTGTGCTCATCCCTATTCATTTAGAGCTAGACTTGGGGTCTTGGTCCCTACATCATTAGCTTACCTAGCCTAAGAGTCACCACCATTTGACTCTTTTCAATAATATATTTTTCCACACACTTAGCTCTTGAGGCCTAGCTTTAGTGTCACTATCACACACATCACGCATACATGACCAAATATATTTCCCTTAGGAACCCTTTGTCATGAAATCTTAACGCTGAAGCATGCTTCGTCAAAATCACTCATAATTGTCATTGCATCCCGAAGTATGAAGTGCTTAGCCTCCGTGCCTATGTTACCCAAATACTTTCATCATGAAGTCAACCGTTGAGATAGCCTAGGATGGATTAATCCTTGAACCTTGAGAGATAGTATCAAACAACATTTGACTAAGCCCATTCAACATGTATTCGAAAACTTCGATTCTTTCTTCGCGTCTTTCTTTTTTGGGAGAAAGTCGGTACCCTCCAATAAATTGACGAAATTTTTTTGCTTTTTTGCAATCGCACGATCGCATTACAATGCACACACGAGTCATGTACACAATGAGTCATGTCGTGTCATATCACTTTGATTTAAGTCTAACATACGTGTCATTTAACTTTGAGTCGAGTCAAACTCGAGTCAGTCAATCAGCGAGTCAAGTTTATACCTTGAGTCGTGTCAAGTCGATGAGTCAAGCAACATTAAGCCTTAGGTCAACCCTAAGATAATTAAAGAAATTGGCAAAGTTCTATAGTCAAAAATAAATACAGGTGCAGCAAAACAGAGAAGACCCTACTCCAATTCTTGGCGCCAAAGATATTTCAGCAACGACAGAGCTCAAAGCCTCTCAGAAAGGTGATTTTGACTTCATACAACAATTTCGGGTTCCTTGGTACGCAAGTTAGCCCCTATAAGCAATTTAACATGATTAAGTAGTCAGTTTGATTACAATTGCAATAAGTGATCGACCTGATGAAAGATCGTCTCACTTAGCTTAAAGCGCCTAATCACGGAGACACCGACATACTGGTTTTAGCGGAATAAAGTTCAGGCGAGCTTTAGAGATCGACAAACGTTGGTCTTCGGAAATTTTTCTTTAGAACATTATCGCAAGAAACATTCAAGCACCGAAGCTCTATTGTTCAGAGACGCGTGAACATTTCCATCAAAAGCTCTTTTGCTCCAGAGACGCGTGGGCATATCAATCAAGCTCTTTTGTTCAGAGACGCGTGGACAATCCTTTTTAAAATCTTTTGTTCAGAGACGCGTGGACATTCCCTATTTTCAAGCTCTTTTGTTCAGAGACGCGTGGACATTTCATTCAAGCTCTTTTGCTCAGAGACGCGTGGACATCCTATTATCAAGCTCTTTGTTCAGAGACACGTGAACATATCAAAAAGAAGCTCTTTTCTCAGAGACGCGTGAACATATAAAAAAGAAGCTCTTTGTTCAGAGACGAGTGAACATCGACACAGCAAGATGGCATTCTCTAGCTTGCAAGAGGTCATCAAAACAACAATACGGCAACAATCGGTTACTTTCAGTGACGTGTGCTCGACGGTGCAAGAGACGCGTTTCTTAACTCTTTTATCTGTTTAACTAATGCTAGTTTTGCAGGTATCGGCGTTACAAGAGTGATTTAGGATCGCAGAAAGTTCTGAATCATTCTCCGTCCCTATCGTTACTTTGACTTTCGTTTCCGAAACTTGCGTTTCTCCAAACTTAGTCAAAGTGGGGGCTTCTGTAGACACCCATTTGTGTCTCCCCAAAACAAAACCCGGTGATGAGTGTCTTTCATGTCGAATCATAATCGAATAAAGCGAAAGTGTTGAAAGGTCTAGTGTTGCGGAAAGTTTTATTTCTTTTCTCTTCCCCCTGTTTTGGAAAACTTTATTTTAAGAAAACAGCCAGTCCAGCTTGGTTGGTCCATGATATGGTTCCAATAGTGGTGTTGTTGGATGGGGCTTGCAAATACCTTTCCAACGATATATTATAAGCCCAATTCCGATGAATATTGAGGAAGTTGTGGCCAATTTACAAAATTAGGCCCGGTTTGAGCTTTAAGTACGGCCTAATGATCTAGGGGAGGGCCTAATATAATTTATCATTCCTAATGCACTTAGGAATGGTTTTAGTCTTCTATAACATTCTAAAAGGTTCTTTTCATTCCTAATTCAATTAGGACTCTTCAGAGTTTTAATCAAGATCAAATAGCATTTTCGATTGAAATTATATTATTTTATCTTCTAGTACTGGAAATTTATCAGATTCTCGAAAACGCGTTAAAAGTATGTTTGGCATCCAACCCCAGGCCTTGGTGTCTGGAACCAGGATTGGCGCCAGGCGCTAGCCATTGGCGCCTGGCGCTAGCCACTGGTCCTGGCGCCAATTAGCCAGGGCTGGCGCCAATGTGTTTTTGCGATCTTCAGACTCTGTTTTGTTAAATTATCTTTTTTGGATGATTTTTTCTAAAAATATCGTATCAAAAACTCCGTTTTGAATTCATCATCTACATCTATCATTCACCAACTCTCATCAAGATTTTCTTGATTATTCTCTCTCTCTTTTCTAAACTAGCCTTTTCTCAAATAAATAATTCCGCATTCGCAAGACTTAGAAACACCTAGCCATATTCGAAGTTGTCTTTGCCCTAGGCGTGAAAGGTTTTAAATTCTGAGGGTTTGGTCCCAAATCTCTCTTTCAATTATTTAATTTAATTGTTTTGATTATTATTTTCCTTGAAGTTACTAACGTGTGTATTTTGTTATTAGAAAGAGGTACGAGGCATTCAAGTAAGTACTTTAATGGTTTAATTGATATTACAATGTAGATATCATGTTTATGTTGTTGTTATGCTTCCTAGTATCATGTCTAGGTTAATTTTAATACTAAATATGATTGCTATAATGCCTTTTATTCTTTTCCTAATATTAATTCATGTTAGTATCATGTTAGGGTTAAAGATTTGATTTTTATTATTTAGTGACATGCAAGGGTTTGTTATTAATCTTGTTAGTATCATGCCTAGGATCTTGCTATTTTTATTATGCTTTAATATTAACATAAATATGATTATGATTATAATTGTTATAATGATTATGAATATTATTATTATTTTGATGATGATTATAATTATTATTCATGATGTTGATTATTTATTATGTTGCTTGATCACCTTTTATTGCATGTTTAAAGGAAATTGGTACTTGTAATCATGCTTAATAAGATAATTAATAATCTTATTTAGGGTTAATTGTTATTATAATTCAAGTGATCGCCAATAATAGATTTATTTGTGCATTAAATTCAACCAACATAGATTAAACAGGTTTAGGGTTAATCCTATTGATTGCATGTTCATCAGAAAGCGCACATGAATACGAGAAAAATAAAGTAGAGGCATATTATTAGGGCAGGTTCAATCTCTTTTAGGTTGGATTTGTACCTTCATCCCCGAACCCTTATTTGGTTCATGACCTTATGGAGTTGACGATCTTTTGGATCGTTAAGGGGTGTAACCTTCACCTCGTGAACGGTTTACAAGTTCCTTAAAAACTTGTTGGCGACTCTTTTGCTCTATCTTCTTCCCTTTTGGACGCCACCGTACTTTAGTGTATGATCACAGTGGGGTTCAAGCTAGTGGGATTTTAAAGGCTTGAAATTATTCCCTACAGTATTGTAATAATAATTTATTTGCATTGCAATTTTTTACAGATGTGGCTAATGGAGAGGCTAGGATTAATTAGCCTTCCAGACGACATTGAAAGATATACTCTTTATTGTTTCGTGAGAAGGTAGAAGCGCATCCCTAAAATTGGGCGCCATGGGTGGAGAAAAGTCTTTGAATCACGTGACTTTGCTATCAAGTGGGTCATCCCATGGTGGAAAATAGAAAGGATGGTTGGTGTTAACAAGCAACCTTTCTGTCGTCTTCTAAGCTTGTCTCGTGTAACATATTATTATCCCTGCAAGGTAAAAAGACAATACGACTTGCTGCAGAATTTTCCTTCCGGGGTTCTTCGTCCTCCCTATGAGTACCCTGTATCTCAAGAAGTAGATAGATTCGATGCTTACTGGAGCGCTAGACCTTTATGGGAAGTGATTACCCAAAAGGGTCCTCCTTCTTTGCCTAATGATGTAAAGAAGTGGTTGCTGAAGAAATCTTCGATTGATCAGGGTAGAATTGATGTGAAGAATCGTCTAGGTGACAGGGTGACTCCTGCCAAAGAGCGCTTAAGTGCAAGAATTGAATTCAAAACACCCACAATGCCTAAGAAGAAAAATACTACAAAAGACAAAGGAAAAAGGAAAGCTAACACCACAGACAAAAAAACTTGGGTGGAAAAGAAGCATGGAGTGCTAGCTAAAGGGGAGACTATCTACTCCAAAATTGAATGTAGGTCCTCTAAAGGATGCCTACTAGCTAAAGTAATGGATGAAGAGGAGGAAGCAGAAAAGAATTGGAAAAGAGCTAGAAAGAAAAAGAAAGATTAGGAGTATTGCTTAGCTTTAGATATATTAGACTTAGATTGTTATTTCTATTTAAAGTTAATTTATTCTATCAATAATGTAATTTTATTTTATTAATGAAATTTCATCTTTCAATTAAATTATTTACTTTAAATTTATTTTATTAAAGCTATGAAAATCGAAAAAAACTTAATTTTCCAGAAATTCTTCGAGTACGGAAGTCGAAAATTTTCCGAAAAACACCGAAATTTGCCCAGATTTTATTTCCGAATTGGCACAAGTCATTGGCATTTGGCGCCTGCCATTGAAGTCTGGCGCCAGGCGCCAATTCCATTGGCTGGTGCTGATGACTTCTGGCTAGCGCCAGACTCTGTTCTACGATGCTAATAGTTCGCCGATTTTCTGTTGAAATTTTAATTAATCCTGGAACGCGGAGATGTCGAAAAATAAAGCGGCCGCACCCGTAAAGGGTTGCCTACGTATCCTTTCTTAAGGAATCAGGCCGAACGTAGCTCTCTTAAGTATCCTACTCAAGTAATTATGGGTAGTATTTTTTAAGGTTGTCAAGATTAGTCATGTTTGAGAATTCATTGCCATCCATATCATTTAGTTTTGCTGCACCTCGTGATAGGATCGTTTTGAGAATGTAGGGGCCAGACCAGTTAGGTCTAAATTTTCCCCTTGCATCTAAAACATTTCATCTTAGTGCTTTTAATACCAAATCTCCTACTTTGACATTTCTTGTCTTGACCTTCTTATTAAAATGCCTAGCCATACGAGTTTGGTAACACTGAGTGTTATGTAGAGCTTCTAGTCGTTTATTGTCTAGTAGAATCAATTCTTCATATCTTGCCCTGGTCCGTTCAACTTCATCGAGTTTACTCTCTAACGCAATGCCTAGAGATGGTATTTCTAGTTCGACATGTTGTACGACATCCATTCCATATACCAAGGAAAATGGCGTATTTCCTGTTCATGTACGGATTGACGTGCGATAACCTCACAATGCGAAGTAAAGCTTGTCAAGCCAATCCTTATAATTTTCTGTCATTTTCTCGATGATAGTCTATAGATTTTTAGTAGCTGCCTCGACTGTTCCGTTTGCTTGAGTTCTATAAGGGGAAGAATGATGATGTTGAATGCCATATTTTTGTAGCAATTCTTCACATTCGGCTTGAACAAGAGTTCCATTATCACTTATCATTTCATGTGGGACTCCATATCGACAAATAATATTTCTTTCGATAAAGAGTGCTTCATGTTTTGCTGTGAGTTTAGCGTATGATTGCGCTTCGACCCACTTCGTAAAGTAATCGATTGCTACTAGAATAAATTTGTGGCCTCCTGTTCCTGGGGGAGTGAATTTTGCCAATTATGTCAATTCCCCATGTAAAGAATGACCATGGCGATGTGTAGGTGTAGAGCAAATATGGAGGGACATGTTGTAAATTGGCTTAAATTTGGCACTTAGGGCATCTTTTTACGTATTGATGGCAATCCCTATTCATTGTAGTCCAATAATATCCTTCTCGCATTATTTTTTGGCCTAACATTTTTCCATTTACATGAGTGCTACAGATGCCTTCGTGAACTATTCTCATTACTCCTTGTGCATCCACCTTTCCTACACATAGAAGAGCTCGACCTTTAGGTACCCTTTTATGTAGCTCGTTGTCTATGAGTACATATTGAGAAGCCAAAAGTCTCAATGCTCGCTTTGCTCTTTTGTCAGCATGAGGAGGATATTCTCCATTGGTAACATAATTGAGTATGTCCGTATACCACGGTTCTTCTTCTTCTTTTTTGACTAAGTCGTCGTCTTCTATAGCCTGGATGTATGCTGGTTTGTGCCTTTTTTCGATAGTTAGAGGCATTTGCTCGATTTCCATGGGAATCCTAACCATTGAGGCTAATCTTCCCAAGGCGTCAGCAAATTGGTTTTCTTTTCTAGGTAGATATGTGTATTCTACCTTCTCTAACTGATCGGTAAGAGTTTCCAGATAGGTTTGGTAAGGGGCTAGGCTTTCGCTCCTTACTTTCCACCTTTTAGATATCTGATTGATGATCAAAGAAGAGTCTCCGAATATCCTTAACTTCTTTACTCCTAATGCCAAAGTTGTTTCAAGGCCTACCACGCATGCTTCATATTCAGCAACGTTGTTGGTAACGTCGAAATTAAGCTTTATTGAGATTGGAACGTGCTCTTCTTTAGGTGATACTAGTAGCACTCCGACACCACATCCCTTTTGGTTTGAGGTTCCGTCGAAATACAAGGTCCAAGTATCATCTTCAGTGACCATTAAGTCTTCATCAGGAAATTCATTGTCTTGTATTGGCGTCGAGTCTTCTATTGGAAAATCTACTTGAAAGTCTGACACCACGGATCCTTTAATAGCTTTTTGAGGCATAAACTGTACATCAAACTGGGCTAGATTGACTATCCATCTTAAAGTACGTCCATTGAGTGTAGATTTCTCGAACACATACTTGAGTAGATCTAATCGGGAGACTACAAAAACGGTATGCACCAACATGTAATGTCTCAACTTAGTTGTGGCCCACACAAAGGCGAGGCACAATTTCTCGAGCGGTGTATAGCGTTTTTCGTATTCGAGCATCTTTTTTACTTAGATAATAGATTGCGTTCTCTTTGCCATCTACATCTTGTGCTAGCATGGCTCCCATTGTCTCTTTGGTAACCGTCAAATATAACCTAATAGGTATTCCGGGAAGGGCTGGCGCTAATACGGGAGGATTTGTGAGATAGGCTTTGATCTTTTCAAAGGCTTTTTTTACACTTGTCATCCCATATTACTGGTACATTCTTCTTGAGCTTCTTGAAGATTGGTTCACATATCGTTGTCAGTTTTGATATGAACCTACTTATGTATTGCAACCGGCCAATAAATCCTCGAATCTGTTTCTCAGTCTTGGGCGGTGGCATTGACATGATTTCTTTAATCTTTGTTGGATCTACCTCTATTCCTCTAGAGCTTATGACGTATCCCAAGAGCTTGCCTGAGGTGACTCCAAAAGCACATTTCGATGGATTCAACCTCATATTATATTTTCTTAGCCTTTCGAAAAATTTCCTTATGGCTACTTGATGGCCTAGACGGTCTTTTGATTTCACAATCATGTGGTCGAAATATACCTCAACTTCTTTGTTCATCATGTCATGGAGTAAGACAGTTGCTGCACGTTGGTAAGTAGCACCCGCGTTTTTCAACCCAAATGGAATTACCGTGTAGCAGTAAGTGCCCCATGGTGTTATAAAGTGCCATGAGAATCTGATTGTAACCTGCGTACCCATCCATGAACGAGAGAAGCGCGTGATTTGCCGTGTTATCTACCAGAATATCGATGTGTGGCAAAGGGAAGTCGCCCTTTGGACTTGCCTTAATTAGATCTCGATAGTCGACACACATCCTTACCCTTCCGTTATTCTTTGGAACTGGGACGACGTTGGCGACCCATTCGGGGTATTTGGATACCTTGATGAAACCTGCAGTTATTTGTTTTTGAACTTCTTCTTTTATTTTAAGTGCTACGTCGGGTTTCATTCGACGCAACTTTTGTTTTACAGGTTTCATTCCTGGAATTAGTGGTATAGTTTGTTGAGTTATTTCTCTATTAATGCCTGGTATATCTTCATATGACCAAGCAAATACATTGATAAATTCTTTAAGTAAGTTAATTAAATCGGTTCTTTCTTGTTTATTCAATGTTAGTCCGATTTTAACTTCTCTTTTATGAGTTGAATCATTCGAGATGTCAACTGTTTCAGTTTCTTCAATTACCAGTGTTTTCTTTTCGAGTGTTTCCATTGCTTTAATAATTTCTTTGTCTTTTTCATCGTTAGCTAAGCAATGCTCGTCATCTTGGGTTAGAGAAGAACACAAGAAGTAAGGAGAATGAGAAATATTATTGTACTCTGAGATCATTACATCAAAGAGTGATATGTCCTCCGGGACTGGATCACTAACTATCCTAGGAGAAGAAATAGGAGGGGGAGGTGTTACTACTAAAGACTTAGAAGACTCTAAAGGGGAAGACTCTGACTCAGACTCTAACTCAGACGACTCTTCGAACATCGGTCCTTGCCCTGTCGTGATTGATATCTCCCTTCCGCTTGGAGTAGTCACTTTGATAGTCTTGCGCCACCCTTGTAGTGATCCTTCGGCTGGAGTAATTAGCTTCGAGGGGTCGAAGCTTTCACTTTGTAGGACCGTTTGAATGAGCGAGGAGTTATCTTCTTCGTAAGTTGGCTCATTCTTTTCTCGTCCAAACTGTAATCCCATGATGTTAAAGTCAAAACATGGGGGTGCTCTCTCCTTGTGGACGGAAGTTGGGATTTCATCAGTGAAGTAGCAATCCAAGAAAATCTCGAATCCCGGTTGTCGTATGTCGTTTACAACAAATGGCTTGGGAAATTCATGGCATGGATAGTCCTCTCCTTCTTTAATGAACTGACCATTAAGCGTAAGAGGGTACTGATCCATTGGAATAGCTTTCTTTTGAATGTAAGCGTCCCTACGTGCTTTCAACTTGTCCTAGGCTTGCTTGAGATCTTTCCGAGTCGGTTAGAAACCAAGTCCGAAAGTATCTAGCTTAGGGAGGCCAGGTGACTCCAGCGATTTTGCTATCCTTTTCTTTTCCTAGGGTCATCCCAGGGAAGTGTCCTTGTTTCTTCAGCATGGTGTTGACAATCATGTTGGAATGGGGGTTATGGTAAAGAGATGTCCTTTCATCCTCCTGGATTAAGGAGACTTCATCGTTAAAGCCCCATAGGTCTTCATCATCTTCGTCGTGCTTCACATTAATGATTGGATTTTCTATGGATTTTATTCTCATTGGCGAAGCATCGATAGTGATTGGAATTCCTCCAACTATGGCTTTTACTTGTTGGTGTAGAGATGAAGGGACGACCTTTAGATCATGAAGCCAAGGGCGTCCCAACAACAACTTGAATGAGGCTTTGATGTCCACTACTTGAAAAGTAGTAGCATGTTCTATTGCTCCTGTCGTTACATTTAGGGTTATTTTGCCAAGAGCTTGACGACGAGTATTATCGTAGGCTCTTATTCCTTGTGTGGACGGAGTTAAGTCTTCATCCCTTATGCTGAGCATCCTCACATTTCTAAGTGGACAGACATTGATAGCCGCTTCGTTATCTGCAAGAGTCATGGGAACATTCATCCTTTTGCAGACTACCGTGAGGTTTAATGCCTTGTAATGTTTGTCACCTTTTGGGGGTAAATCTTTGTCAGAAAAGGTGATCAATTTAATCGGACTAGGAAGGTCACTTGTGAGGAAGTTGGCTAGTCCCTCAAGAGTAGTGTCAGAATCTATCCTGATTTTATCCAAGGCATTCATTACAGCCAACCTATGCTCTCGAGATGTTGCCAGAAGTTTCCACACATTCATCTCAACTTTTATCTTCTTAAACTGTTTAACAATGTCATTGTCTTCGATGATAGGTATGGGAACTTGGTGTGTGGTAGGCATAGGTTGTGTTGAAACGGGAGGTTGCATTCTCCCGGATCTTATAAGGACGTCTATTGATGAATCTTCTTCAGCCCAAATGTCATCTGTGGTGTATGATACAGAAGGTGAAGGTCCTACTATGTCCTTTAGATAGACATCTTCTTCATCACTATTGCAAACTCCATTAACGGTTATATCCTCTTCTTGTTGGACTAGTTTCTTTTCATCAATCATTTTATGTACCAAATCCTTGAATTTGAAACAGTTTTCTATAGTGTGACCCCCTGATTGATGATACTGACAATAATATATATCTATCCTTTTTAATGACTTGAATGGTCTCGGTTCGAGAGGTTTGACCTCGCCACTCTCGGAGAGCATTTCGAACATTTGCGCATATGGGATCCCAATTGGAGTGTAGATTCTATTGCTCTTCTTGGGTTTTTCAGTGACTTGTAAGGGAAAATACTTTGCCTCATAAGTCGTTCTCACAGCCGTGAATTATCTTTTAGGTTCTTCCTTTGGAAGTGGAAGCTCATCATATTCTTGTAGAGTTCGTTCATAACTTTGAGAGCTTCACGTAGTAGTTGCGATGCCTCCTTCATAGACAGTGTGAGCAATTGTATATCTTCCTTATTTGCCGGTTCTGGAAGGATATCTTTGACATCGAAAAAGATTTCCTCTTCTTTTTCTATGGCATTGATCTCTTCAACAGGTTTAATGAGAGATGAGGGGTCAACCTCGTTTTCTTCATCTGAAATAGCCAGGGTATGAGCTAGAGGTGCATTGTCGATGCTTGGCTTCTTACTGGCAGGGGGCAATGACAGTTTGTTATTGTCGATTAGGTCTTGGATAGCTTCCTTAAGCTTCCAACAGCTTTCGGTGGAATGGCCCCTACCTTGGTGATACTTACAGTGTGCATTGGGGTTCCAGTTAACCGACCTCTTCTCAACTGGTGGGTCCCTAAATGGTCCAATGGGAGTTATAAGACCTTTTGCATTTATTCGATCAAACGCGATGTCATAACTCATGCCAATAGGAGTGAAGTTCCTCCTAAATGGTTTCTTCTGTCCTTGATTGTTCATGGCAAGAACTTCTCCTAAATTAAAGGTGCTAACATTATTTGAGTGGGCGGTTTTGGAAGAAGAAGTATTGTCGTTCTTCTTTCCTTTCCAGCCACTGTTGGAGTTATTGTTGACAGCTTTTGACTTAGCCAAGTAATCTTCAATATTGATCCCAATGTCATATACAACCTTAAAGGTATGAAGATTATTTTGATATTTAAGACGCTTGGAATATTTTTCTTGGAGATTCTTGATAAATAGTCTCACAGACTCTTTTTAGCTTGGCCCCTCAATCATTTTAGCTGAGGTTTCTCTCCACTTGTTAAAGAAAGAGGTGAAGCCTTCATTCTCTTTCTGTTTGAGGATTTCAAGTTCTCTATGGTCAGTCTCGACTTGAATGTTGCACTTGTACCTATCAACGAAAGCATTTGCTATAGACTCCCAGGTAGAGATCTTTTCTTTCTCGAGAGAAATAAACCACTGTTAGCAAACGGTCTCGAGAGATAGTGAGAACAGAGAAGGGAAGACCTTCTTATCAATACCCTTGATACTCATTATTGTTTCAAATGCTCTTAAATGGAAGTAAGGGTTGTCAATTGCTCTGAATTTTGGGATGTCGTTGGCGTTGAACTTCTGCAGAAGAAGATCTTTGTCCACCAAGACCCCTTGTGATGTAAGCTCTTTAAACTTGTAGTCGCTAGACAACTTGCTTAGGCTCTCTTGCATGAGGTCCATTTGTTGTTGCTTCACGGGATCGTCGATCCTAAGTGCGAGAAGCTTCAGTGTCTCAGTCATAGTAGCCAATTGGTTCTTAAGATCATTGACTTCTTCTTGAGTTGCCATTATAACTCTTGATTTCCTCTTGCGAGCTATAGGTTTGTCTAAAAGTTGGACTTGTACGAAGAGATTATCTTTGATTAATCGTCCTTCCTTTCTTGACCACGCGCTGCAAATTAAACCATTTTGCGTTTTAATTACTTGACTCGAATCAACTTGACTTTATGGTTTATTTTAAGGGAAAAAGAAAAAAAGGGTGCGTATTTTTGGCAGAAATAATGTACATATTTTTAGGGAACTAAGTATTATTATTTTTAAATTGGAGGATTAATATCCGACTTACCCCCCTAAAAAAAATGACGGAAAAATGCGCACACAAGACTCTCTTAATCATGGTCAAAGTATGTGTATTGGTGTGTGCGTTGAGTGTTAGTGACATGCTTGGACTCTTCTGTAAGACCATGGGACTTAGTGCCTAAACTCGATCATTGATTCAATTGTCCATGGTTAATCATGGTCAAGTTTTTTAAGGAACTTGTAAACCGTTCATAAGATGAAGGTTACACCCCTTAACGATCCAAGAGATCGTCAACTCCATAAGGTCATGAACCAAATAAGGGTTCGGGGATGATGGTACAAACCAACCTAAAAGAGATTGAACCTACCCTAATAATAGGCCTCTACTTTATTCTGCTCGTATTCATGTGCACTTTCTGATTAACATGCAATCAATAGGATTAACCCTAAACCTGTTTAATCTATGTTGGTTGAATATTAATGCACAAGTAAATCTATTATTGGCGATCACTTGAATTTATAATCATATTAACCCTAACAAGATTACTAAATATCTTATTAAGCGTGATTACAAGTACCGATTCCCTTTAAACATGCAATAAAGGTGATCAAGCAATAAATATCAAGCAACATAATGAATAATCAATATCATGAATAATAATTAATAATCATCATAAATAAAATAATAATCATCAAAATAATAATAATAGTAATTATAATAATAATAATCATTATAACAATTATAACAATTATAATCATAATCATATTCATGTTAAAGCATAATAAACATAGCAAGATCCTAGGCATGATATTAACAGGATTAATAACAAACCCTAGCATGTCACTAAGCAATAAAAATCAAATCTTTAACCCTAACATGATACTAACATGAATAAATATTAGGAAGAGAAAAAAAAGCATCATAACAATCATATTTAATATATTTAATATTATAACCTTTTCCCTAAACATGATACAAGGAATATCATAATAACAATATAAACATGATTTCTACATCATAATATCAATTAATCAATTAAAGTACTTACTTTGATGCTTCGTACCTCTTTCTAATAACAAAATACACGCGTTAGTAAATTCAAGGAAATAAATAAATCAAACAATTAAATTAAATAATTAAAATAGAGATTTGGGACCAAACCCTAAAAAATTAAAACCTTTCACGTCTAGAGCAAAGGCAACTTCGAATATGGCTAGGTGTTTCTAGATCTTGTGAATGCGAAATTTTGTATATAAAGCTAAGTTTTGAAGGAGATGAATGAGAGAGATGAATGAATTAAAGAATGCTAAAGAATTAATGATTGTTGATGAAAACTTGCGAATGAGGAGAATTGGTGAATGAAAAGGGGGTTTTTAATACGATATTTATAGAGAAAATCAGCCAAAAAAGAAAAATGAACAAAACAGAGTCTGACGCTCAGGAAACAGAGCTGGTGCCAACCCTGGCTAGCTGGCGCCAGGCACCAGCACTAGCGCCAGGCGCCAAGCCTGATTCCAACGCGTTTTCGAAAATCCGATAAGTTTACCGTTCTGGACGATAAAATAATATAATTTCTTCGAAAATGCTATTTGATTTTGAATAAAACTCTGAAAAGTCAACAAAGTCAACTTATCAATGCTAATTGAATTAGGAATGAAAAGAACCTTCTAGAATAATATAGAAGACTAAAACCATTCCTAATTGCATTAGGGATGATAAATCATATTAGGCCCTCCCCCAGATCATTTGGCCGCATATAAAGCTCAAACCGGGTCCAGTTTAGTAAATTGGCCATAACTTCCTCAATATTCATCGGAATTGGGCTTATAATATATCGTTGGAAAGGTCTTTGCAAGCCCCATCCAACTACATCACTATTGGACCCATATCATGGACCAACCAAACTGGATTGGCTGTTTTCTTAAAATAAAGTTTTCTAAAACAGAGAGAAGAGAAAAGAATTAAAACTTTCCGCAACACTAGACCTTCCACACTTTCGTTTCATTCGATTATGATTCGACGCGAAAGGTATGTATCACTGGGTTTAGTTTTGGGGAGACACAAATGGGTGTCTACATTGACCAGAATGCCAATGTGAGGTAGAGGGAACCCATCTTTGGGGCTTACCTTATTGAGGTCCCTGTAATCAACGCACAGTCTTACCCTTCCCTTCTTCTTCGTAACTAGAACCACATTTGCTATCCATTCTGGATACTTAGATACTTTGATAAAACCTGCAGGCAATTGTTTTCTGTTTTGTTCCTTGATTTTGAGAGCCACATCCGGATTCATACAACACAACTTTTGTTTGACAGGCTTCATACCTGGAATGAGTGGTATTGTATGCTGAACTATATCCCTATCAATTCCTTGCATATCTTGGTATGACCAAGCAAATACATCAACAAATAAACTAAGCAAGTTAATTAGCTCTTTGCGTTCGTCTTGACTTTGTGTTAATCCAATTTTTACTTCTTAGATAGTCGTATCATTGGAAATATTAACTGTTTCTGTATCTTCAATGATTGCTGTTTTATTTTCGTGTTCTTCCATTGCTTTTATTATTTCTTTGTAATTTTTATCATTAGCAAAGCAAAGGTACTCATTTCATTGAATTCATTGGTCATTACATCAAGGAGGGCAAGGTTAGTTGCGACCTCGCCAAAATAATTTTTGATAGAAAGAGGAGACTCAACCAGAGACTCAGGATTTGACTCTATAGCAGAAAGAGGGTCGACCTCAGATCCTAAAGACTTAGACTCGGACTCGGACCCAAACGACTTATATTCTTCAAACATAGGACCTTCACCGGCGGTTACTTCCAACTTCTAGCCACTCGGCGTAGTGATCTTCACTGTCTTGCGCCATCCCTTTGAAACATTATCAGCCTCGACGATTAACTCAGAGGGGTCAAAATCCTTGCTTGATAAAATAGCTTGAATGAGCTCGGAATCATCATTGCAGACAGGCTTGGATTCATTCTTTTCTAGTCCAAAAAGAGTTTAATGTTCAGATCATCATAGCTTGGACTAGCTGGTTTCTCCATTGTGAAGAGATTATCGCCTTCATCGACAAAGTCACAATCATGGAACATCTCGAACCTTGGCTCTCGCTTCCCATCGTGGATGAAAGGCTCAGGGAATTCATAGCATGAAAAGTTTTTCCCTTCTTTGATATACAGGTTATTCAGAGTGAATGGATATGGGTCCATGGCCATTTTCGTCTTCTTGATTCGAGAATTATTGCGAGCCTTCATTTTCATGAGAGCTTGTTTCATATCTTCTTTTGTTGGCTTGAATCCCAAGCAAAAGGTATCTTTCTTAAGTGCACTAGGATGGCCCTAAAGTTCAGTCATTTTCTTTTTGAGTCCGAGGGTCATTCTAGAGAAATGCCCTTGCTTCTTTATAATGACATTAACATTGGTATTTTAATAAGGATAAAGTCAAGGTGACTGTTTTCCACTTCTTCGATCATGAGAACATCATCCATCGAAAACCCCCAGAGATCTTCATCTTCTTCGTCAAGTCGACATGGACGATATGAGTATCAATAACTTAAATGCGCATGGGGAAGGCATCAATGGTAATTGGAACCCCTCCAACTAGGGCTTTCACTTTTTGGTGCAATGACGATGGGATCGCCTTTAGTACATGAAGCCAAGGACGACGTAACAACAGATTGAAAGAAGCTTTAATGTCCATCACCTGAAACATAGTGCGACGCTCAATGGCTCCAGTAGTGATGTTTAGCATGATAGTACCCACGGCTTGACAGCGAGTATTATTGTAAGCACGAATCCTTTGAGTAGAGGGAGTCAATTCTTCATTTTTTATGCTCAACTTCTTTGCAGTGCGGAGTGAGCACACATTGATTGTAGAGCCATTATCAACCAGGCTCATAGGAACATTCATTTGCCTACAATCCATTGTTAGGTGTAAGGCCTTGTTATGTTGGTCCCCTTCCGGGAGCAGATCCTTGTCAGAGAAGGAAATTCGATTGCTAGTACTTAGCAATTTAGTAGTGAGAAAGTTGACCAGTCCTTGAGGAGTCATATCATCATCAACTCTTATTTTCACCAGAGCATTCATCACAACCTTTCGATGCTCATGAGAGGTGGCCAAAAGCTTCCACACATTAATTTTCAGCTTGGTCTTTTGTAATTGTTTGACCACATCGTTATTCACAAGGTCGATGGGATCAACTATTGGTTATGATTGTAGTGGAGGTGGAAGTGGACTTGGCTGTTGCAACCGTCCACTTCTGGTGAGAACCTTGACCTCAAGGTCTCCCCAAACATCTTCACTTGTGTTAAGAGACGAACAGGCTATATCTTTGAGATAGACGTCTTCATCGTCACTATCTCAAATTCCATTTACTTTTTCATAGTTCGAGACAAATACAACTTCCGGCAAAGGTTCAGTCACAGGTTGAATGAGTATTGACAGATCAAAGGAGACTTTATCTCCCATGATAGACAAAGCATCAGAAAGAGGAACTTTTGAATATTAGGCTTCTTGCCCCTTGGAGGGACAGAAAGTTAATTAGCATCCTTCAACCTCCAATACTATTCAATAGTATGACCCTTGCCTTAATGAAACTTGCAATGAGCATTGGGGTCATAGCTAGCAGTTTTGTTCTCTGGTCGAGGTTCTGGAAAAGGTCTAATTGGCATAATTAGTCTTTGACTATGCAAGCGATCAAAAGCAGCATCATAAGTCATTCCCAAAGCCGTGTAAACCCTCCTTTTCCTTTGGAATCTTTGAGGGGGAGCATTAAGAGCCAGCACATCATTGATATTGACATTGTTGGAAGCATTATTGGGCTTGGAAGACGAAGAAGGAGTGTTGTTCATCTTGTTTTTCCAATTGCTGTTGTTATTACTGTTGCTATCAGCAGTTTTCATCAGTTCATCTTCGATAATGATTCCAATATCGTACACAACTTTGAAGGTACTCAAAGGCAGAAACTTCAAGTGTTGCTTGTACTTATGAGTCAAATTTGCAATAAACAGGCGAACCATCTCTTTCGTCTTAGGAGGATCCACCAAGAGCGCAATTGTTTCTCTTCACCTTCTTAGGTAAGTAGTGAAGCCTTTATTCTCCTTCTGTTTAAGAATGGAGAGTTCACGTTCAGAAGTCTTGGCTTGGATGTTACACTTATAACGATTTATAAAGCTTTCACTAACATCCTCCCAGGTCCCAATATGTTTGGATTCTAGAGAGTAGAACCAATGTTGACAGGCATGCTCAAAGGAAACAGGGAACACAGTAGGGAAGAGTGTCACATCTAATCCCTTAAGAACCATGATTGCAGAAAAGGCCTTCAAGTGGAAAAGCGAATTATCAGTAGGCTTGAACTTGGGAATGTCAAGAGTGGAAAGCTTCTCAAGAAGTTTGTCCCTTTTGGACGAAAAGGTGAGAGGTTGCTCCACATAAGTAAACTCTTCAGAGATCTTACTCATCTGTTCCTTGATTTTATCCATTGCACTGGTAGTGACATTGCTTTGATTGTCTTGCTCTAGCGTGTTGACTCTAGTGGTGAGCGTTTGCATCATGTTGGACAACATCTCAATGGTCTTGTTGATGTTCTCTGGATCTTCCTTAGTAGCCATTGGTTGAAATTAGACTGGAGATGGATCTTGTGGAGATGATTGTGGTGCTTTCCTTGTACGACTCTTTGGTATAAAGAGGTTGTTGAGGTATTGACTCGAACCGTAACAATCTACCCCTACTTCTTGACCAAGTGCTGTGACACCGAAACAAACACACCTTTAATGACCAAACTTAACCCTAACCCATCAAGTTTTAAAAAAAAAATTATTTTGAAATTTACTTTATTTTTTTTAAAAAAAAAGTATATGGGAGGATACCATCTGACTTGCTCGGAAAAAAAACAACACAAAAAAGACTACATAAAACTACCCTAAAGTACGGTCATGAAATGGTGCATGACTAACGAAAAATTGTGTGAACACGACATGTGAGTGATTAAGTGAAGGTTATGGAAAAGTGTTATGACCGTACAGCTAAAAAGGACACTAAGCAAGACATACGAACCAAATATGCATGCACAAAGACCAAACAAAAAAAAACTAACTGGATAAATCTCCTGGGCACTGTGTCACGGTGCTCACTATTGTGACATGGTACGGTGCACCGTCAGACTGGGCAAAGCACCGTGTCACGACATTGCACACCATGGCGCGGCAGACCTGCCGTGACACGATGCGCTATTCTAGGCCTAAGTTTATATAATTTCCATATTTTAATCAATTTTTAGTCAGTACTAATTACTATGTTGAAACAAAAACCCTAGGTCATGGGTTAAACAAAAACAGCAAACACATGAGGGTTTCCACCAAAAAAAACCATGTCGCATTTAGTCACGATGATGTAAAAAGATTTTGCAACCTAAGGTCAAGATCTATGTTCAACTATTGTTCAATACTTAGGTGTCCAAAGGGTATTATGGTTAAGAGTTTGGATGCGTTAGCAAGGCAGCCTCCCTTGAGGGTGTATGCCAACGGGCGGCTCCGCGATTATGTGATGAAATCGAACTCGACTTCATGGTTAGGGTGGATTGAATAACTCAGATGAACCCTTATTGCCATAAGCGTTTTAGGGTTGATAGAGCTTAAATCCCCCGGGGCTAAGACGCATGTAGAAAACATACGTTTTTTTCAGAAAAATCGAAGGACGTTTATTGAGAGAAGAGATAACAAGCCACCGGACTGATTTTAGGACTGTCGTGACACGGTAGATAACACCTTGCCACAGTGCTTCCCACCTCAGACGATGAACTGCACCGTGACACGGAAAATTTTGTCGTTGCACGATAGTTAGAAAATCTTACCGGTGCCCTGTTTTCCTTCGTACGCAATCAATTTATTTAATTTTTCCTACGGGACAAACCTAAATGCGACATTAAAACGTCTATACTTATGCAAAAAATGCCAAATTAATCACAGGAATATTTTTCAAGGATCTTTCAAGTCTCATCCACTCATCTTAAATAAATACCGATCACTCAAATCGATAAATAACCAAGAATCCTCCCAAGTGGAGTAGCAAAATTGTAGGCGTCGCTCAAAGTGCGCCTACGTTAAAGCATGTTGTGAATATGCTTGGCACTCTTAGGAAGTGGGAATTGACATATACGATTAGGAACAAGGAAAGTAGGGAGCCGCCAACAAGTTTTTAAGGAACTTGTAAACCCTTCACGGATCATAAAAAGGAAACCACGATTAAGGGACAACGATAGGCAGCAATGACTGACCCGTGAAGGTTACACCTTATTCGTAATCAATGACATTAATAACTCCATATGGTTCGCAACCGCAAAAGGAGGATCGGGGATGATGGTACGAAGTGAGTCATAGAGCGACATTCGCCCGTATTGGCCTCTACTCGATTCTTATGGTGAAAAGTGAAACCTACAATCTTAAAGGCATGCAAACAAAGATTCAATTTGCTCCAAACTATTATTATGCTAAATTGGTTGAATATTAATGCAACATATCATTCTAAAATATTTGTGATCACTTGAATTAAATAACGAGATTAAAAAGGAACCTAAACCGGTTGTCCATATTATCTTATTAGGAGTGATTTTCAATTACATATTCCCTTTAAACATGCAATATAGTGATCAATAATTAATAATAGAATAAACATTAATATCGGAAGCAATTTAACAATAAATCAACCAATATAAAATCGTTAGAAAAATAATGGAAATAAAAGGAACATAATTCTTACTTTGATTCTATTTGTTTGTAACTATGAAATAATGAACGAGGTAGTAACTTCAAGGAAATAATAACAAATAAATGATTAAAATAAATTAAATTAAATAGAGTTGATTTGGGGCCAAACCTTCAAATAGTTCTACCTTTCACGCCTTGGCTTAAGGACAGAACCACGAGTAAAGTATGGACTCCTTGCAGTGCTTGAAGAGGGAATTTTGAAAGAAGGGTAGGCTAGTGTTTAGGCTAGATCATAGAGGAGAGAAAAATAAATAAATTTATTTATGCCCATACATCATAAATGAGGGGGTATTTATAGAAAAAAAAATGTGCTGATGGAACCCTAAATAATTACACCGCGACACGGTAGAGGGCACCGTTAGACATGACAAGTTCCCGGAACACGGTGGATAGCTGTGTGACGCGGGAAATATATAGGGTACGGGGAATATAACACGTGAAGGGTTTACGCGGAAAGGACACGAAATTTCCCCGTGTCACAGCCGGGGCACCGTGTCACGGGAAATTCCACTGTTAGATAGGGCAAATTCCCGTGACACGGTGGACAATTGATGTGACGCGGGAGCCTTTAGTCTATTTTTCCGTCTAAATTCATTTTTAACCCTAATTTCGTTCAGCATTTTAAGTGTCGATTGATTATTTTGAGCCATTTCTAATTTATTATTATTAATTTGGCCAAAATAAATAAATAAATAAAATAAATAAAAGGTTTGGGCCAAAATAAATAATAAAATAAAAAGGTTTGGGCTGCAATAAAAAAAACAAAGAACTATGCTTTGACTAAACATCAAGACATATCCATTGGACCTTGGTTTTTGGCTTTTTCTTTAATTTGGGCTAGTCTTTTGTGTTTTGTGGTTTAACCAGTTATCCATAAGTATTGTTCACTTCGATCCAACACGAAGATGGTTTTATTTATCGTCATTGCACTTCCGACCGAGACAGGAGGCTAAAAGTAGATGTCTACAGATATTATCCTACTATTGCTACAGTTCATAGGTTTATAGCTCATAATTTGGGTGATTTTGAGAAGCTAGAGGAATTCTGGCATGATGATGGTTATTTTATCATCAATTTACATTATACTGCCAATGTGAATACTATGTTATGCTCTAGTCCTCACATGTTTTATGGAAAGCCTGTTATTGTCAAGCATTGGAGTGAAAAGTTTGATTTTTAATTTGAAGTGCTCAGAACAATACCCTTATGGGTTAAGTTCCCAAACTTACCCTTGAACTGTTGGGGTACAAAGACCTTAAGTAAAATAGGTAGCTTGTTAGGAGTGTCTATTTGTGCCGATGAGTGTACTTTAAGGCAGCTTAGGGTCTCTTTAGCTAGAATCCTTGTAGAGGTAGATGTAACTAAGGTTTTACTTAATTCTATTTTGGTTGAAGGTTCAACTGGTGAAACTGTTTAGCTTAAGGTTCAGTTTGAATGGAAACCTCCATTTTGCAAGAAATGTGACCGGGCTGGCCATGATTGTTCAGCTCCTAAGGCTCCTCAGAAACAGAATGCCCCTGTTCCAGGTCAGAAAGAGGCTGCTCAAAAACAAAAACAAGTTTGGGTACCGAAGACACAAGCTGATGTTCTTCAGACAAGGTCTACTCGTCAAGAGGTTGTGAAACCTACTAATCCTCCTATGACTACTCCTGCTCAAGACCATTTGGTTAATTCTGATGATTGCCGGAGATTGGTGGGGAAAAGACTAAAACTCAGAATGTTAGACAGACTCAGCATGTTGTTACTAAGGTTACTGCTTATAATGCTTTAATGGATGATGAGAAGACTGCTAATCCTATCAGGGGTGATGGTAATCCCCCTCTGGTGCCATTATTATTAAAACCTAGAACATGAGGGGTCTTAATGATCCCAATAAAGTGACTGTTGTTAAGTAGTTACTCAGAGATCACTCTATTAATGTTATGGCTATATTAAAAACTAAAGTCAAACTAAATAAGTTTGATTCTGTGAAAAAGAAGTTTAGAAAGGCTTGGGAGTAGACTTGTGTAGACACCCATTTGTGTCTCCCCAAAACCAAACCATGTGATGAGTACCTTTCGCGTCGAATCACATTCGAATGATGTGAAAGTGTGGAAGGTCTAGTGTTGCGGATAGTTTTAATTTCTTTTCTCTTCTCTCTGTTTTTGAAAACCTATTTTAAGAAAACAGACAATCCAGTTTGGTTTGGTTTGTAGTAAGGGTCCAATAATGGGGTAGTTAGATAGGGCGTGAAAAGAGATTTCCAACGATATATTATAAGCCAAATTTCGATGAATAATTTGAAAGTTATAGCCAAATTACTAAACTGGGTCCGGTTTGGTACTTATATGTGGCCCAATGATCTAGAGGAGAGCCTAATATGGATTTATCATTCCTAATGCAATTAGAATTGATTTTAGTCTTCTAGATTCTTCTAAAATGTTCTTTTAATTCCTAATTCAATTAGCATTAATTTATTGACTTTAGTTGACTTTTTAAAGTTTTAATCAGAATAAAAGAGTATTTTTAAGGAAAATACGATTTTGCCCTTCTGTACGGCTAAATTTATCTAAATTAAGAAAATGCGTAAAAATAATAATTAGCACCTAGCGCTAATGCTTGGCGCCTGGCGCTATTGTTCAGCGCCTGACGCTAATTTGTTTTATCCTCGTCGAAACTCTGATTTGTTTTTCTATTCGTTTGGCTGATTTTCTTTATAAATAGCCTCCTAAAACCTTCGTTTTTAATCACCAACTCTCATCAAGAATCTCTTGATTACTCCCTCTCTCTCTTTTCTATACTAGCCTTCTCTCAAACAAAATTCCGCATTCACAAGACCAAGAAACACCTAGCATAATTCGAAGTTGCCTTAGCCCTAGATGTGAAAGGTTTAATTTCCGAGGGTTTGGTCCAAAATCTTTATTTCAATTATTTAATTTAATTTTTTGTTTTATATTTTCCTTGAAGTTACTAACGCGTGTATTTTGTTATTAGAAAGAGATACGAGGCATCTAAGTAAGTGCTTTAATTGGTTTTATTGATATTATGATATAGAAATCATGTTGTTATTATGATTCCTAATGTCATGTTAGGGTGATTTGATCTTCCTAGTATCATGTTTAGGGTAACAACTAAAAATTCCTAATATCAAGTATGATTAAAAGTATGCTTCCTATTTTCTTTCCTAATAGCATGTTAGTATCATGTTAGGGTTAAAGCTTTGATCTTTATTGTTTAGTGACATGCTAGGGCTTGTTATTAATCTTATTAGTATCATGCCTAGGATCTTGCTATTATTATGATTTAACATGATTATTATAATTATGATTGTTATTTTTATAATTATTATGATTATAATTGTTATTTTTATGATTATTATTATGTTACTTGATATATTTATTGCTTGATCACGCCTTTTATGCATGTTTAAAGGGAATTTGTACTTGTAATCACACATAATAAGATAATTAATAAACCTTTTTAGGGTTAATTTTATTATAATTCAAGTGATCGCCAATAATAGATTTATTTGTGCATTAATATTCAATAAACATAGATAAACAGGTTTAGGGTTAACCTATTGATTGCATGTTAGTCGGAAATCGGACATGAATACGATCAGAATAAAGTAGAGGCATATTATTAGGGCAGGTTCAATCTCTTTTAGGTTTTATTTGTACCTTCATCCCGAACTACCAGTCATGGTTCCAAACCTATTGGAGTTGACGATGTCCTGGATCATTAAGGGGTGTAACCTTCACCTCGTGAACGGTTTCCAAGTTCCTAAAACTTGTTGGCGACTCTTTTGCTTTATCTTCTTTCCCTTTTGACGCCACCGTACTTAAATGTATGATCAACGTGGGGTTCAAGCTAGGGGTAATGCTTGAAATATTCCCTACAGTTTTTTGGCGACTCCACTGGGGAGGATTTCTATTTTAATTCCTGAAATTTATTTCGGCAATGATTTATATTGAGTGGATAAGACTCGAAAAGTTCTAAGTATTTCATGTGCATAATTTTGATTAACATTATTGTCATATGCATAAAAAATATCTCATTGGAAAGACCATCCGTAATGAGTTAAAACATAGGAATTTTACACGTAGGAAATTTGAGGAATATCTTTCATAACTAGGACCGAAATAATGTTGCGCAAAACATGAAAATTTTTTCGAGCACAGAAAGCTGTTGAGGCATGTAGGCACTAGCGTCAGCAAACAGAGTTTAGCGCCACTAATTTGACTCTGGCGCTAGGCGACAGTTTCTGTCGTCAGGCGCCAAAGCCAAATTGTTGGCGCCGACCTCTGTTTGTTGGCGCCAAGTGTTTCCAATACCGAGCTAGAAATATGCGTTCTAATTTTGACCAGTTTGTAGCACTGTTTGCTCTATCCTACTTCCTGATTGAGTTTTTCTCACTTTTCAGAAACCCATATGTGTTCTACATATGGCCATAATTGTAATACCCTAGAAATTCCTTTCCTTTAAATACCCACTTTACTCTTTAAAATACGATTTAGTAATATCTAAGACATTACCGCAACCGTGAAAACGGCTAAGGCACCTATCAAAGATACACTGCGGAAGACTTAAAATTAAAACCGTTTAAACAAGACAACTCAAAAGTCCACAAAACAAAAGTAAAGTTTAAAACCGAAACAAACGAAGTAAAAAAAAAAATCAAACTACAACTTGGAACCATTAAAGGCCCTTATTCAAAACCGTTCCAAAACTAAAACTTTGCGTTAGTCCACACAGAATATGTCATAAATAAATAAAGCATAAAACACATCGTAAACTAATGGAAACTAGCATGATTCACTCTTCACTCATGCCCCGTCATGAATATGATTCAATACCTGAAAAGTTTATCTCTACTTGTCCCCACTACTCTCCATTAAAAATGGGTCATCATAGGGCCAGGATAAAGACATGGCCAAACAAACAAACACACACAATCAGCCAAGTTGAGTACATAAGCGTAATTAAATACACTAATATGCTTTCACCTATCAACACACACTTACCTCAATGCACCTGTTTACAAGCACACACAAAAATCGACAAGACACTTTAACTAGACACTAAATAATTTATTTAGCGTTGATTACGCATCAAACGGGTTTCCAACTATACCTCCCCCAAATAAATTGAGGTTAACTGACACGGGAGCTAACCGTGCCAGCGACAAAACCACTCAAAGGTGGCGGAATTCCTACGCATAATAATAATAAACAAAAAGGAATGTACAACGTCCTGTACTCCATTAGAAGTTATGGTTAAATATAAAACCCCATAACTCCCCCCATTGTTCATACTCAAGGTATATACGTTCCAAGAGTTTTGGTGTGTAATCTCTTTCACTTTACGTTATTTACATGTTATTGGACTAGGTGATTACTCTCAAAGCATAATAAATAAATCAACAATAATTATTCAATAAACCAAACATACCAATTTAATTCTTGAATAATTAGTGACCACATATTTATTTAATGTTGAACCCTTTTTTTTATTCTACCTCAGTGTCAAAGACACCTTAAACGCATAAAGCGCCAAAAATCCTATCCCTCGGTGTTAAAAACACCTTAAGTGCACAAAGGCACCAGCGTACAATTTATCCCTTGTGTACATAGACACTCATATAGCTCCTTCCTCATGCTTAAAGCATCAATAAAAATTATTTAAACCATAATAAAATTCCTTTTTAATATTCCAAACATAATTGAACATGTAGTTTAATTAATCATGCATTCTAACACGCCATAAATATAAGTGTGGTTCAAACACAATATGCCCAAAATATAATTTTCCAATCCATAAACCGTCACAAATAATTCATGCTTCACAATTCAATCACCAACACCATTAATTCACAATTCCATACATAAACCTTAGCATGATACTACTTGTAATTAATTGAAATCAAGCCTAGCATGATTCTACATCATCAAAATATGCTAAGTACGCGAACGTACCTTCAGTACAATCTTAAAATTGCCACGACTAGTAGAAATTGCTTACTTAGAAGTCTCCTAAACGTTAAAATCATAATAGAGTATTAAAATCCACTCTAAACAAATTTTCATTAATATATAATATTTTAAAACCCCTCATAATTTAATTAAAGTAAGCTGAAATTATATTTAAAACACCATAATTAAGTCCTAATTAATGGGTAATTAAAATTCCTTCGAAAAACATAATATTAACTGTTCTACATAAAATTCCAACACATTATTTTAATTAAAACTTGCTGTAATTAAGCCTTAAAACACTTGAAACAAAGATCTAAACTAATATACATCATAATCCTTCAATAACTCATAAATAAAGAACCTAGGGTTTCAAAAATTGGGGCTTTTTAATTAAAATCCAAATATGAAAATTAATCAACATAATTATAATAATCAAACATCTAAATTAAATCCGAAAACTCATAATTTACAATTCGATTAAAGCATAGATTAAATTTGAGCAAAAATGATTTGATTTTTAAGTTTTTTTTTTTTTTTATCGAAAACCAAGACCGCCAACAGCAGGCCGGCGCCATTGCCAGCTGCTGCCAGCACTGGTGGTCGTCGCTGCCGCCAGCTAATGGCTGGTGGTCGGCGGCCCACCGGTGGTGGTGGTTGCCGGTGGTGTTGGTGCGAAAACAAAAGGGAAAGGGGACGGAGAAAGAAAAAGAAAAAGAAGAAGAAAAATAAGGAGAAAAGGGAGAGAAATTTAACTTGGGTTTTCTCCACTGTGGGCAAAGTTGATTTGCCTCATAAGAGGGATATTTATACCCCTTCTTTACCACCCTTTTTTCCTAACTTTCCTCCTTTAGTTTTTCCTAATCCCTTCCCTACTAAAACTTGTTAAAATCATAATTTCCTAAAATAAAACCCCAAATTTTATAAAATAAATAATTAAACAAACTTTCCTTTAGTAAAAATATTTCCAAACTTACATAGGATAAATAATTAAAACACCATAATCAAAATATTAAAATTATTTAAATACCTTTTTAAAATACATATTTTAAATAAAATATGTATAAAAATACGAGGTATTACAGTCTACCCCCCCCCCTTAAAAAAAGTTTCGTCCCGAAACTTGGGAAACGAAATTCAAAACTTTTCCTCTTTATGTATAGTATTGCTGTACTTTTTGTTATTATTTTACACCTTTGTGTCTCTTTGAGAGCACTAATACTCAAAATACTTCATCAAATTTGTGCTAATACCACCAAAATAAGTAAAATATAGGGAAAAAGCGCGAAATTCTATCGCATTCTACCCCCCTTAAAGAAAACGAGTTACGCCCCGTAACTCAACATACCTGAAACAACTCTGGGTATTTCTTTTTTACATTTCAACTTCGGCCTCCCAAGTGGCTTCTTCATATTCTTGGTTAGACCAAAGTACTTTCACAATCTTAACGTTCTTATTGCGTGTACAACGCACTTTACTGTCAAGAATCTTGACAAGTCTCTCCTCAGAAGTTAAGCTTTGATCTAACTCAATGGTTTTGGGTTTTAGCACATGGGATTTATCATGAATGTACCTTCTCAATTGGGACACATGAAATACGTCATGTACTTTACAAAGCTCCATAGGTAAGGCTAACCTATAAGCTACTTTGCCTATTCTTTGCAGTATTTCATATGGACCAATGTATTTTGGACTGAGCTTTCCTTTATTTCCAAATATCATCTCTCCTTTCATTGGTGACACCTTTAACAACACCTTATCACCAGTTTCGAACTCTTCTTCCCTTCGTTTTATGTCTGCATAGCTCTTTTGGCGATCTTGAGCTGCTTAAATTTGAGCTTGAATTTCCTTTACTTGCTTAACTTTATCTTCAATCATTTAAGGCCCAAGAATCATAGTTTCACTAATATACTTCCAACAAATTGGACTATGATACTTCCTCCCATACAAGGCCTCAAATGGGGCCATTCAAATGCTCTCATGTTAACTATTATTATAAGAGAATTCAAATAAATCCAAGTTATCTTTCCATCCTACTTGGAAGTCTATAACATAATCTCTCAACATGTCCTCCAAGGTTTTGATGGTTCTGTTAGTTTGCCCATATGTGGCAGGGTGAAATGTCGTACTCATCTTAAGTGTTGTACCAAAATTTTCTTGTACACTTTTCAAGAATTTTGAGAGAAACCTGGAATCTCTGTCAGATACAATATCCTTTGGAAACCTATGTAACCTCACAACATGTTTAATGTAATCTTTCGCCTTTCGTATGTTGCTCCATCTTCCATGTTTCCTTCAATGGTATAAACACTGCTGATTTTGTAAGTCTATCCACCACTACCCAAATGGTATCATTTCCACTCTTTGACTTAGGAAGGCAAGTCACAAAATCAATTGAAATGCAATTCAACTTCCATCATGGAATTTCTAATGACTGCACAGTCCCTTTAGGCCTCTTGTGCTCTATCTTCACCTTTTGACATGTTAAACACTTTGCCACAAACTCAGTAACCTCATTTTTAATTATAGGCCACCAAAACATCTTCTTCAAATCTTTATATAACTTGTCTCCTTCCAGGTGTACTGAGAAAAGTGTATTGTGGCCTTCTTCCATCAACTTTATCTTCACTTTCCTCACATTTCTTTGGTACGCACCATCGATCTTTGTACCTCAAACTCCCATCTTCGTGAATGTTAAAGTCTGTAGTTTTTCCTTGCTTAATTTTCTCGCGAATCCTATACAACTTTAATTTATATCTCCCTCTTGATTGGCTCAAATCTCGTCGAATATTGTTGGTTGGATGCTTAGACTTGCAAGAATACCTGCTGGTTCTCCCCATTCTACAACTTCTAAATTCAATTTCATCATTTTTCTACATAACTTATTAGCTACTACTAACGAGTTTAATCCATGACTAATTTTACGACTTAGAGTATCCGCAACCACATTCGCTTTCCCTTCATGGTATTGTATGTCTCAATTATAATCCGTCGTATTCTCTAACCATCTCCTTTGACGAGAGTTCAAGTCCTTTTGGGTGAAAAGGTAATTTAAGTTCTTATGGTCTTTGTAAATTTGACATTTCACTCCATACAAATAATGGCGCCAAATTTTTAGTGCAAAAATGATTGCAGCTAATTCTAAATCATAAGTTTGATAGTTTACTTCGTAGGTCTTTAACTTCCTCGATGCATATGCAATCACCTTTCCGTTTTGCATAAGCACGAACCCTCTACCATTCTTTGATGCATCGCTATACACATCATACAGTTCACTATCATCCGAAAGTTTAAGCACTAGCGTTGTAATTAGTTTGTGTTTCAAGAGTTGGAATGCCTCTTCACACTTATCTTCCCACTCAAACTTCTTATTTTTCTTCATCAAGGTAGTCACAGGTTTAGCAATCTTGGAAAAATCCTTGACAAAACGCCTATAATACCCTGCTAAACCTAATAAACATTGCACATCAAATACTGCCTTGGGTGTAGGCCAACTCTTAACATCTTCTATTTTGGCATGGTCTACCTCTACTCCGTCCTTGGATACGAAATGTCCTAAGAAGGCTACCTTTTCCAACCAAAACTCACACTTAGAGAATTTTGTATAAAGGTGGTTTTCTCTTAGTCTTTGCAGAATGGCCCTTAGGTGTTCTGCATGCTCTTCCTTGCTCTTTGAGTACACCAATATATCATCTATGAACACTATTATAAACTTATCCATAAATTGATGAAACACCCTATTCATTATATCCATAAAGATTGTTGGAGCATTTGTCAATCCAAAAGGCATAAATATAAACTCTTAGTGTCCATATCTTGTCCTAAATGCGGTTTTAGGAATGTCCTCGTCGGCAATTCTCAATTGGTGATACCCAGATCTCAAGTCAATCTTTGAAAACACTGTGGCACCCTTTAGTAGGTCAAACGAATCGTCGATTCTTGGTAAGGGATACTTATTCTTTATGATTACTTTATATAGTTCCCTGTAGTCAATACACAACCTCATACTTCCATCCTTCTTTTTCACAAATAGAACTGGCACTCCCCAAGGAGAAGCACTTAGTCTAATGTATCCCTTTTCCAATAAATCTTGCAATTGCTCCTTTAACTCACTCATTTCTGCAGATGCCATTCCATATGGTGCCTTGGATATTGGGGCTGTTCCGGGAATTAAATCTATGGTAAAGTCGATTGCCCCTTAGGTGGCATTCCATGAATCTTCTATGGAAATACATCAAGGAATTCATTGACTACTTCTATATTTTCTGGATTTGTCACCTGTTCATAGTCAATATTCCTAACACTACAGAAATATACTGGATGTCCCTTCTTCATGTATTTTGCTAATTTTAGCACTGATATTAACACTAGTAGAAAAATTGCATTTGGCACCCCCCATATGGCACCGGTTCAGCCCAAACCGGTGCCAAAAACCTGCCCAAAAATGGGCGGGATTTTAAACAAAGGGAAAAGGCACCGGTTCAATTCAAACCGGTGCCAAAAATGTAAAAGGCACCGGTTTGAACCGGTGCCAAATGAACCGGTGCCTCATTTGAAAAAAAAAAAAAAACCGCGTCTTCTTTCTTCCTTATTCTTCCTTCTCTTTCTCTTTCTTTTCATTTTCGCTGTTCAAAATTATCTTCTTCACTGTTCCATTCTCTAAACCCCTCACCTCACCTACGAAACCCCTCACCTCACCGCCGCAACAGTCGCCGGCCACCATCACCGCCGCCACCCCTGGCCTTCTCTTTCTCCCCTGCCATTCTCTTCTCCCCTACCATTCTCTTTCTCCCCTCAGCTCAACCCCCTCCACGCCGACGTTACTTGGACCTCCAATGTTTCTGAATTCTTGCTGAAGGTTTCTTGGTAGCTCGGTATCGTTGATGTTAACAATAGTTAAGCCGGTAATTTCTGGATCTGAATCTATGAACATTACAGTCTCGCTTTGAATTGCTAATCCCTGTGCTGATTTTGGTAGTAATTTGTTTGATTATTGATTTTTGTTAGATTTAGGGTTTCAGATTTCAAATCTAGTTGTTATTTCTTGTGAATTGCTGTTATGTGTGCTGTTTTGGTTATAATTCGTTTGATTATCAGCGTATGTTAAATCGAATTTAGATTTTGGTAGTAATTTGTTTGATTATTGATTTTTGTTAGATTTAGGGTTTGCTGCTTTTGTGTGAGTTTGAATTTCGTTGTTATTTGCTCAAGTGTTAGGGTTTCAGTTCAATTTGCTCAATACTCAAGCTACTACATATGCACCCGCAACCAATGAGACATTTAACATAGAGAGACTTTACAATAGCAGCCGAGTTCATATTAAACTTCAGAGTGGCATCTACTCGCAGGTATATATTTGCATCTTAACTCTTATGCTTATGATCGGGTTAATGATTGTCCAGTAATCATCAGAAAATCCTAACAGAGAATTTCAAGTACCTTGACAAATGTCCTTGTCTGACAACTATGATCAGGAAAATAAAAGGGGGAAACAAAACTCTTGGACTAATGTGTTAATACATATTACATAATATTCTGCATGGTATTCTGCAAAATTTAGTTTTGCTGAACAAATTTTTGTGCCAAGATTCAAGAGTCACAGAGTCGGCTTCTCTTCTCAGAATGTTGGTTACTAAGAACTATGTGATTTGGCCTCACAATTTAGGCTCTGACAGAAAGCCAGATTACAACAGATTATCAAGGGACACCAGGATGGGATGATAATGCAGCCACCTTTGAGATGACAATAGTGTTAAATAAGCTTAATGGCGATTTCCAGCTTGCAAATGGATATGGACATGCCAAGGCCAAAGAAGTTCTGGAGGTATGCTGTAATTCTTAGCAGTTCTAATCCACTTTCTTGTAATGTATGGGGGCAATGCTTTAAGTCTTTTGAGTGAGCCTAAACTTTACGGATAAAGTTTCCTGTAAAATGTGAAGCAATAGATTAATGTGGGGCAAAGGGAGTAGTTTAGCTGTTCCTTGGCCTGTGAGGCATTCAGTCTATTTTCTTAATGAAGAAGTTCAGAAAACACACAATTTGTTCTAATTCTTATATGTGTTGTTTTTCTTCACCTTTTGAAGCACAGGAACATAGAAACGGCTTTATTACCAGAGATGATTTTTATTTTATCAGTAAACATGGGATAAATGCGGTGAGGATCCCTGTTAGCTGGTGGATTGCTTTTGATCCTGATCCTCCTGCACCTTTCATTGGGGGATCATTGGCAGCATTAGACAATGCGTTTTCCTGGGCGCAGTAGGTCTTTGCTCTAATACTTACGAAGTATATAGTCTATATATCAGTGAATTTTGAGTTTTCCTTCGTATTGATAAGCATGTTACATTTGTAGTTCAGAACATATAATATCAAGTGCATAATCGATCTTCATGCTGCCCCCGGCTCTCAAAATGGAATGGAACATAGTGCAAGCAGAGACGGCTCAGTTGATTGGCCTAAGTCACAAGATAATATTGATAAAACATTGGATGTTATTGACTTCTTGGCCTCCAGGTAATCCCCCCACACCAAAGCTTCTTGGGCTCTGTTCTTTTCACCTTACAGGCTTACAGCATAATGTTTCGGGAAAAATCCGTTCAGATGACAAGGATGATGCCTTATTGCCTCAAATCTATATGGTTGTCCATTTTTAGACAACGTTGGTTTCTACATCACCAACTTGTTGAATTTTTTTTGTTGTTGCAGATATGCAGACCACCCTGCATTGCCGGGAATCGAGCTCTTGAATGAACCATCAGCTGCAGGAGTTTCGCTTGACATTTTGATTTCCTATTACAAAAATGGCTATGAGACAGTGAGAAAATATTCCCCAACAGCTTATGTTATAGTCTGTCAGAGAATCGGCAATGCAGATCCTCTTGAACTTTATCAGGCTAACATAGGCTTCTCAAATGTTGTGGTGGACCTGCACTATTATAACCTTTTTGATACTTTCTTTGTTAATATGAGTTCAGCTCAGAATATTGACTATATATACAAGAGTAGGGAAGCTCAACTCCAACAGCTTAACAATGCGAGTGGTCCACTTCTTTTCATTGGTAATAAAGATTAAAAAACCCTGCAATTATTGCCAAATCTCCCAAGGGCTTCTGTGTTTGATATGTGTATGGTAGTGTGGATATGGCATTGATAAGATGAGATTGTAAGAAATTATGAATGTCATAGAGAGTCTTGTAGAGTAGTGATGTAGATGAGATTTAATACCAGCATTGAATATTAAAGTTGATCAAACTTGTTCAATGAATAACATTACTAGGATCAGCTTTTTGTTATTATTGAGTATGGTAATATTGTTGCTCTTGTGTATCAGTATCATACATGATCTTTCACAAATATCTTTTATAATTGCACGATTGAAAAACAAAAAAACGAAAAAAAAAAAATTATACAAAAGGCACCGGTTAGGCAGGAACCGGTGCCTAAACTATCCACCACCCAAAAAAAAATGGCGGGAGAGCAGTATTAGGCACCGGTTAACCGGTGCCTATTCTACCCTATGGCACCGGTTAACCGGTGCCTATTAAACCCTATGGCACCGGTTTTGAACCGGTGCCAAATAGGGGGTTTTTTGGCACCCCTCAAATAGGCAGCGGTTCAAACCGGTGCCTTAGACCGGGTTTGAACCGCTGCCTAATGCGTTTTTTCTACTAGTGTAACATTGGGCACTTGGTTTTACCATTCATCCAGTAAGTGACTGATTCATTTTCGCTTGTGACCATCTTCACTTTATGTGATCTACAACTAATCTCAGCATTATACTTACTCAAGCAGTCCATTCCCCGATTAAGATCAAAGTCACTCAGCCCAAAATCAATAAGGTCAGACGGGAATATCTTTCCTTCTATTTCTAAAGGCACATTTCTAAAGGTTTTGGTACATTTCACTACCCTACCTGTCAGAATGGTTATAGGTAAATCTACTACTTCTACCGTCTTTAAACAGTCTTTAAGTTTTGAAACAATACCTATAGAAACAAAAGAAAAAGTTGCACCATAATCAAACAATACTTTAACAGGAATATAGATAATAGAAAAAGTACCAGTTATAACATCTTTCGTGGTATCCGCCTCATGCCTACTCCAAACATTCAGTTTCCCTGCAGTTCTACCCTTCTGTTGGCTGTTCCCACTGGTGGTGTTACTGTTCTTCACTCCATTTTGTTGCACTCCCTTATTCCTAGTAAAGTTGTTGTTGTTCCCCTTGAAATTCCTCTGGTTTCCTCCTAAATAATTGTTGTTTTTCTTGTTCCCATTGCTATTCTTGGACAAACACTCATACTCCCTGTGCCCAAGTTTATTACAAACACGACAAGCGACCAAATTGCCCTCGCAATCCTTCCCATGGTGATTATTTCTACACCTCTTGCAAAAATAAATCCTCCCATTCTTGTTATTCCCTTGGTTATTGTTTCTAGCCCCTCCATTGTTGTTACGGCCTCCCTGACGGTTTTTTCACTAGAAGTTATTATTGTTGTGAAAGTTATTGTTTTGGTGGTACTTCTGCTTCTTAAAACCATTCTGGTTTCCTTGCTGGTTATTAGAAACCTGCCCTACTTCCGTCCTCTTCTCTCTTCCTTCTATCTCAGCTAACTCCTTCTTCTTCTTCTCCTCCAATGCATAAAGGTGTGCGGCCCTTCCATATACTTCATCCAGGGTCTCAAATACTTGCCCGTACAGCTTTAACTCCAAATCAGTACATAAACCACTCTCAAACTTTCTAGCCTTTGCTTTCTTCGTAGCGACAGACTCTTCAGCAAAACGGGACAACTCAATAAACTTGGTGTAGTATTACGTAACTGACATCCTTTCCATCTTAAGGTTAGAGAATTCCTCAGCTTTCAGCTTTTGCAAAAGGCTAGGATAAAACTTGTCTCTCACTTTCTCTTAGAACTTAGCCCAATTGAACCCAGGTAGCACTTTAATGGTAGTCTCATTTTGTTGCCACCAAAGGTCAGCTTCACCCCTCAAATAGTAAGTAGCACAACTCACTTTTGAGTTTTCAGGACATCCACAGCTCCAAATAGTATCTCAAATTCCCTCAACCAGTTTTCCAATATGGTAGGATCAGGCTCCCTTGATATGTTGGTGGTTTACTTTGTGCCACCTTCTTGAAGAGCTCCCCCTGAGCATCCTCATTACCAGTTGAGTTTCTTGTCAATTGTTAGGCAACTACTGCCAATTGCCTCACTACTTCATTCAAATCGTTTCCACCATTACAAGAACTTCTTCCCCCTGCCATTTTGCTTCTCCTGAACTAAGGACAAGGGTCTATATTAGAAATGGCTATGGTTAGTTCTCAAGACATACACCCATCTATTACCTTGCACTCTTTAAACATTCACAGTAAAATTTAAAGCTAACAATTGGGATAGCAAAATCTAAGAATTCCCTAAATTTGTAGCTTTGTCAATCAATTATTGATTGCTAACCAACCATACGTTTAATATAGCATCACATAGATAAAAAATAATAATTTCCATAGATTCCCATATCTTAGAAATATTTATTGGAATTAATTTGCTTGGAATTTTTGCTATTGGAATAGTGATGTGAAATGGAAGATTTGGAAAATAATGAATATATTTATTAATAATATAAAGATTTTCACAAGGAAATAAACGAGATCTTATTAATTAAAATAGACTGAAATTACTAAAATAAAAATTGTTTTCTAGAAACTTATGTGGTCATGTCACTTATTAATTTAAAACTAAAATAATAATAACTGAAATAAAGACTGTGAATTCATGACGAGGAAAGTTATAAAATCTAATCCTTTCAAATGTTGTCCCTTTTGTTAGTGGATTGTTTGTAGCTTGAAAGATTGAAATTAGAATCATTTGACTCCTCTATTGGTTCAGGTGACTCAGGTTCGGGTTCTACTTGTACAAACTCCCCTTCATCCTCCTCATCCGATGAAATGTCTATTTTTATTGGAGTTGGAGGTGAATTAGGATTAGAAATCTCCATAAGTGAACTATCTCCCTCTTGTTGTTCTCCATTTTCTGTCTGACTATCCCCTGACGAAGAAGAAAAAGAATTTCCTGGTTGTTAACTATCCCCTAGAAATTCCTTTCCTTTAAATACCCACTTTACTCTTTAAAATACGATTTAGGAATATCTAAGACATTACCGCCACCGTGAAAATGGCTAAGGCAACTATCAAAGATACACAACGGAAGACATAAAATTAAAACCGTTTAAACAAGACAACTCAAAAGTCCACCAAACGAAAGTAAAGTTTAAAACCAAAACAAACGAAGTCAAATAAAATCAAACTACAACTTGGAACCATTAAAGGCCCTTATTCAAAACCGTTCAAAAACTAAACCTTTGCGTTAGTCCACACAGAATATGTCATAAATAAATAAAGCATAAAACACATCGTAAACTAATGGAAACTAGCATGATTCACTCTTCAGTCATTCCTCGTCATGAATATGCTTCAATACCTGAAAAGTTTATCTCTACTTGTCCCCACTACTCTCCATTAAAAATGGGTTATCATAGAGCCAAGATAAAGACATGGCAAAACACACAAACACACACAATCAGCAAAGTTGAGTACATAAGCGTAATTCAACACATTAACATGCTTTCACCTATCAACACTCACTTACCTCAATGCACCTTTTTACAAGGACACACAAAAATCGACAAGACACTTTAACTAGATACAAAATAATTCATTTAGAGTTGAGTACGCATCGAACGAGTTTCCAACTATACCTCTCCCAAAAAAATTGAGGTTAACTAACACGGGAGCTAACCGTGCCAGCGACAAAACCCCTTAAAGGTGGCGGAACTCCTACGCATAAAAATAAATAAAAAGGAATGTACATCGTCCTGTACTCCATTATAAGTTATGGCTAAATATAAAACCCCATAACACTCCCCATTGTTCATACTCAAGGTATATACGTTCCAAAAGTTTTGGTGCGTAATCTCTTTCACTTTACGTTATTTATATGTTATTAATTGGACTTGGTGATGACTCTCAATTCATAATAAATCAATCAACAAAAATTATTCAATAAACCAAACATACCAATTTAATTCTTGAATAATTAGTGACCACATATTATTTAATGTTAAACCCCTTTTTCTAATTCTACCTCAGAGTCAAAGACACCTTAAATGCATCAAGCTCCAAAAATCCTATCCCTCGGTGTTAAAAACACCTTAAGTGCACAAAGGCACCAGCATACAATTTATCCCTTGTGGACATAGACACTTATATCGCTCTTTTCTTATGCTTAAAAGCATCAATAAAATTATTTGAACCATGATAAAATTCCATTTTAATATTCCAAACATAATTAAACATGTAGTTTAATTAATCATGCATTCTAACATGCCATAAATAAAAGTGTGGTTAAAACTCAACATGCCCAAAATATAATTTTCCAATCCATAAACCATCACAAATAATTCATGCTTCAAAATTCAATCACCAACACCATTAATTCACAATTCCATACATAAATCTTAGCATGATACTACTTGTTATTAAGTGAAATCAAGCCTAGTATGATTCTACATCATCAAAATATGCTAAGTACGCGAACGTACCTTGAGTACAATCTTAAAATTGCAACGACTAGTTGAAATTGCTTACTTCGAAGTCTCCTACACATTAAAATCATAATAGAGTATTAAAATCCACTCTAAACAAATTTATAGAAATATATACTATTTTAAAACCCCTCATAATTTAATTAAAGTAAGCTGAAATTATATTTAAAACACCATAATTAAGTCCCAATTAATGGGTAATTAAAATTCCTTCGAGAAACATAATATTAAGTGTTCTATATAAAATTCCAACACTTTGTTTTAATTAAAACTAGCTGTAATTAAGCCATAAAAAACTTGAAACAAATATCTAAACTAATATACATCATAATTCTTCAATAACTCATAAATCAAGAACCTAGGGTTTCAAAAATAGGGGCTTTTTAATTAAAAACCAAATCTGAAAATTAATCAACATAATTATAATAATCAAACATCAAAATTAAATCCCAAAACTCATAATTTACAATTAAATTAAATCATAGATTAAATTTGAGCTAGAAAGATTTGATTTTTATGTTTTTTTTTTTCGAAAACCAAGATTGCCGACAGTAGGACGGCGCCACTACCGGCTGCTGCCAACACTGGTGGTCGCCGCTGCTGCCAGCTGGGTGGCTGGTTGTGGGCGGCGCTCTTGTGGTTGTGGTTGCAGGTGGTGGTGGTGCGAAAACAAAAGGGGAAGGTGACGGATAAAGAAAAAGAAAAAGAAAGAAGAAAAATAAGGAGAAAAGGGAGATAAATTCACCTTGGGTTTTCTCCACTCTAGGCAAAGTTGATTTGCCTCATAAGAGGGATATTTATACCCCTTCTCTACCACCCTTTTACCCGTACTTTCCTCCTTTAGTTTTTCCGAATCCCTTCCCTACTAAAACTTGTTAAAATCATAATTTCCTAAAATAAAACCCCAACTTTTATAAAATAAATAATTGAACAAACTTTCTTTTAGTAAAAACATTTCCAAACTTACATAGGATAAATAATTAAAACACCATAAATAAAGTATTAAAATTAATTAAATACCTTTATAAAATACATATTTTAAATAAAATATGTATAAAAATAAAGAGTATTACAGTCTACCCCCCTTAAAAAAACAGAATTCAAAACTTTTCCTCTTTATGTATAGTATTGTTGTACTTTTTATCATTCTTTTACTCCTTTATGTCTCTTTTAGAGCACTAATACTAAAAATGCTTAATAAAATTTGTGCAAAAAGCACCAAAAATAAGTAAAATATAAGGAAAAACGCGAAATTATATCGCATTCTACCCCCTTAAAGAAAACGAGTTACGCCCCCGTAACTCCACACACCTGAAACAACTCTAGGTATTTCTTTTTCAATTCATCTTCTGCCTCCCAAGTGGCTTCCTCATATTCTTGGTTAGAGCAAAGTACTTTCTCAATCTTAACGTTCTTATTGCGTGTACTACACACTTTACTGTCAAGAATCTTGACAGGTCTCTCCTCATAAAATAAGCTTTGATCTAACTCAATGGTTTTGGGTAGTAGCACATGGGATTTATCAAGAATGTACCTTCTCAACTGGGACACATAAAATATGTCATGTACTTTAATAAGCTCCATAGGTAAGGCTAACCTATAAGCTACTTTGCCTATTCTTTGCAGTATTTCATATGGACCAATGTATTTTGGACTGAGCTTTCCTTTCTTTCCAAAAATCATCACTCCTTTCATTGGTGACACCTTTAACAACACCTTATCACCAATTTCGAACTCTTCTTCCCTTTGTTTTAAGTCTGCATAGCTCTTTTGGCGATGTTGAGCTGCTTGAATTTTAGCTTGAATTTTCTGAACTTGCTTAACTGTATCTTCAATCATTTGAGGCCAAAGAATCATAGTTTCACTAATATCATTCCAACAAATTAGACTACGACTGTAGACACCCATTTGTGTCTCCCCAAAACTAAACCCAGTGAAGAGTACCTTTCACGTGAAATCATAATCGAATGAAGCGAAAGTGTGGAAAGTTTAGTGCTGCAGATAGTTTTTTTTTTCTTTTCTCATCTCTCTATTTTTGAAAACTTATTTGAAGAAAATAGCCAATCCAGTTTGGTTGGTCCATGATATGGGTCCAATAGTAGTGTAGTTGAATGGGGCTTGATAAGAGTTTTCCAACGATATATTATAAGCCCAATTCCGATGAATATTGAGGAAGTTATGGCCAATTAACTAAACAGGGCCCGGTTTGAGCCTTATATGCGGCCCAAAGATCTAGGGGAGGGCCTAATATAGATTTATCATTCCTAATGCAATTAGGAATGGTTTTAGTCTTATAGAGGTTCTTTTCATTCCTAATTCAATTAACAATGATAAATTGACTTTAGTTGTCTTTTCAGAGTTTTAATTAAGGGTTTTTCTAAGTTGTACCCCTAAGGTATTCGAGTTTCTAAAGTGTATCCATTCTTTTTCAAGTTTCTAAACTGTGCCCTTCAACTCCTTATCAATACTAAAATGTACACCTTAGAAACGCGAATACCTTAGGGGCACAACTTAGAAACATGAAGAGTATTTTTGAGGAAAATATACGATTTTATTCTCCATTACGGCAAAATCTATCTAATTTGAGAAAGCGCGTTAAAAACAATGTTGGCGCCAAACGCCAGGCATTGGCGCCTGACGCTAAGCCTAGCGCCTAGCGCCAATAGTTGGCGTTGGCACCAACTCTGTTTCAGTTGCGCCAACACTCTGTTTTGTTAATTTTATGTTTTTGGCTGATTTTCTCTATAAATAACGTCGTAAAAACTCCGTTTTCATTCACCTACAACTAGTTTTCAATTCTCTTTCTTTCTCTTTCATCATTCGCTAATTCTCATCAAAATTCTCTCTAATCATTCATTCATCTCTCTCTTTCTCTTTTCTAAACTAGTCTTTTACATACAAAATTCCGCATTCATTAGATCTAGAAACACCTAGCCATATTCGAAGTTGCCTTCACCCTAGACGTGAAAGGTACGAGGCTTAAATCTCTATTTCAATTATTTGATTTAATTGCTTGTTTATTATTTTCCTTAAAGTTACTAACGTGTGCATTTTATTATTAGAAAGAGGTACGAGGCATCAAAAAAAGTGCTTTAATGATTTTAATTGATATTATGATGTAGAAATCATGTTTAAATTATTATTACAATATTCCTAGTATCATGTTTAGGGAAAATGTTATAATATCAAATATGCTTATTATGACTCCTGCGATGTCTTTTATTCTCTTCCTAATACTTATGATTGTTAGTATCATGCTAGGGTTAAAGCTTTGATTTTCATTGCATAGTGACATGCTAGGGTTTGTTATTAATCTTGTTAGCATCATGCCTAGGATCTTGCTATTTTTATTATGCGTTAACATGATTTATGATTTTTTTTATTGTGATTATAATTTTATTGTTGCTATAATTGTTATTATAATTATTATAATTACATGTTTATTGTTATTTTTTATGATGATTATTTTATTTATGATGATTATTTATTATTATTGTTGCTTGATATTTATATTTATTGCTTGATCACGCCTTTTATGCATGTTTAAAGGGAATTAGTACTTGTAATCATGCTTAAAAAGATAATTAATAAACTTTTTTAGGTTTAATTTGATTATATTTCAAGTGATCGCCAATAATAGTTTATTTGTGCATTATATTCAACCAACATAGATAAACAGGTTTAGGGTTAATCCTATTGAATGTATGTTAGTCAAAAAGCGCACATGAATACAATCAGAATAAAGTAGAGGCCTATTATTAGGGCAAGTTCAATCTCTTTTAGGTTGGATTTGTACCTTCATCCCCGAACCCTTATTTGGTTCTAGACCATATGGAGTTGACGATCTCTTGGATCGTTAAGGGGTGTAACCTTCACCTCGTGAACGGTTTACAAGTTCCTAAAACTTGTTGGCGACTCTTTTGCTCTATCTTCTTCCCTTTTGGACGCCACCGTACTTTAGTGTATGATCACAGTGGGGTTCAAGCTAGGGTTTAATACTTGAAATTATTCCATACAGTTTTTTAGCGACTCCACTAGGGAGGATTTCTATTTTAATTCCTGAATTTGTTTCGGCAATGATTTATAATTAGTGGATGAGACTCGAAATGTTCTAAGTATTTCATGTGCGTAATTTTGATTAACATTATTGTCATATGCATAAAAAAGATCTCATTGGAAAGACCATCCGTAATGAGTTAAAAACATAGGATTTTACACGTAGGAAATTTGAGAAATATCTTTCACAACTAGGACCAAAATAACACCGCGTGAAACTGGAGAATTTTATCGAGCACAGAAAGCTGCTGAGTCATGTGGGAAGTAGCGCCAGGGGCCAGAGAATTGGCGCTAGCATTTTAACCGTAGCGCCAGACGCCTGCATTGGCGCCAGGCGCTACAGCTAAAAGCTAGCGCCAGTCTCTGATTGTTGGTGCCAATTTCCCCCAATACCGAGCAAGAAATATGTGTTCTAATTTCGACCAGTTTATCGTATTGTTTGCTCGATCCTACTTCCTGATCGAATTTTTTCTCATTTTTTTGAAACTCATATGTGTTCTACATATGGACATAACCCTTTGGGAATTCATGCTCCATCTACCCGATTGAACGTTCCGTGCAACAAAGGGTACATCCGAGATTGTTGAATTCACCAAACCATGGAAGCGAGTTTTTTCTAAAACTCGCGGTGTCCCATCCACTCGCGCTAACCCTTCACGGTTAGGCTTCCGCGCGGTGCATGCGGACAATTAACCATGGACCCTCTATTGACTAAACCATATCCCGAACTTTAGAGAACTAGAGCCATGGTTAGGTTGTGAACTAATTGCATCATATTGTGCCCACTTGACTAATTGTGCATTATTTGTTGTGCATATATTCTATGTTTCTCTTAACCGTTTGTTGACTTGTGTTGAGATTAAATAAATTAATGACTTAAAGAATTTGGCCTAATTAATTTGAGTAAATAAAGTCTAATATTTTAATCGAAATTGACCTAGTACGACTTTAGGCATACCTAGTTGATTAATAACACCGAAAATAGTCCCAAATTGAAGCTCCAATATTGGCGCCAAAGACTGAGTTGTAGCAGTGTGGCGCTTGGCGACAGCTCTGTCGTCTGGCGCCAAGCTACACAGTTTGATGCCAGTCTTGTCGTTTGGCCGACAGTTCGGATTATTGGTCGAGTCGTCACCTAGTGTCTAATTAATCAATTTGCTAATTAATTCGGTTAAGTTTTGCAATCAATAGTTTTTATTTTAGTCGTTAATCGGGCTTAGGCACTAAGTCTCATGGTCTTACACAAGAGTCCAAGCATGTCACTTACACTCAACGCACACACCAATACACATACTTTGACCATGTCTAAGAGGGTCTTACATGAGCGTTTTTTTTTCCGTCTTTTTTTTTGGGGGGTAAATCGGATATTAATCCTCCAATTAAAAAAAAAACTATACTTAGTTCCCTAAAAATATGTACATTATTTTATGTACATTATTTTTGCCAAAAATATGCACCCATTTTTTATTAAAACGCAAAATGGTTTAATTTATAGCGCGTGGTCAAGAAAGGAAGGACGGTTAATCAAAGACAACCTTTTCGTACAAGTCCAACTTTTCGACAAACCTATAGCCCGCAAGAGGAAAGCTAAGACTATAATGGCAACACAAGAAGAAGTCAATGAGCTTAGGAATCAATTGATTACCGTGACTGAGACACTGAAGCTCCTAACACTCAATATCGATGATTCCGTGAAGCAACAACAGATAGACCTCATGCAAGAGAGTCTAAGCAAGATGTCTAGCGACTACAAGTTTCAAGGGCTTACATCATAAGGGGTCTTGGTGGACAAAGATCTTTTTCCGTAGAAGTTCAATGCCAATGAAATCCCAAAATTCAGAGCAACTGATAACCCTTATTTTCATTTAAGAGCATTCGAAACAATAATGAGTATTAAGGGTATCGAGAAGAAGGTTTTCTCCTCTCTGTTCTCACTATCTCTCGAGACCGTTTGCCAACAATGGTTCTTTTCTCTCCAAAAAGAAAAGACCTCTACCTGGGATTCCATAGCAAACGCTTTCGTTGATAGGTACAAGTGCAACATTCAGGTTGAGACTGACCATAGGGAACTTGAAATCCTCAAACAGAAAGAGAACGAAGGCTTCACCTCTTTCTTTAACTAATAGAGGGAAACCTCAGCTAAGATGATTGAGGTGCCAAGTGAAAAAGAGTCTGTAAGATTGTTCATAAAAAAACTTCAAGAAAAATATTCCAAGCATCTCAAGTATCAAAATAATATCCATACCTTCAAGGCCGTCTATGACATTGGAATCAATATTGAAGACGACCTGGCTAAGTTAAAAGCTGCCAACAATAACTCCAATAATGGCTGGAAAGGAAAGAAGAACGACAATCCTTCTTCTTCCAAAACCACCCACTCAAACCATGTTAGCACTTTTAATTTAGGTGAAGTCCTTGCTATGAACAATCAAGGACAAAAGAAATCATTTAGGAGAAACTTTACTCCTATTGGCATGAGTTATGAAACCGCATTTGATCAATTAAATGTAAAAGGTCTTATAACTCCTATTGGACCATTTGGGGACCTACCAGTCGAAAAGAGGTCGGCTAATTAGAACCCCAATGCAAACTGCAGGTATCACCAAGGTAGGGGCCATCTCACCAAAAACTGTTGGAAGCTTAAGAAAGCTATCCAAGACTTAATCGACAACAACAAGCTACCATTGCCCCCTGCCAGTAAGAAACCAAGCATTGATAATGCACCTCTCGCTCATGTCTTGGCTATCTCTGATGAGGAAAATAAGGTTGACCCCTCGTCTCTCATTAGACCTGTCAAAGAAATCTATGCTACAGAAAAAGAAGAGGAAACCTTTTTCGATGTCATGGATAACCTTCTAGAACCGGCAAGTAAGGAAGATATACAATTGCTCACACTGTCTATGATGGAGGTATCGCATCTACTACGTGAAGTTCTCACAGCTATAAGGGAACCCCAAAAGAAATATGACGAGGTTCCACTTCTGAAAGATAAACCTAAAAGAGAATTCACACCCATAGGAATGACCTACGATGTTACTTTTGATTATCTCTATGATCAAGGATTAATCAAACTTATTGATCCAACAGAGGATCCAACACCAGAAAAGCGATCTCCAAGATGGGATCCCAAATCCTACTGCAAGTACCATCAAGGAAACGGTCATACTACAAATGAATGCTACAGGTTTCAAAACCTCATCCAAGATCTTGTGGAAGGTAATAAGATCTCATTACCTCTAGCTAGCAAGGGAGTGACTTATGAGGCAAAGTGTTTTTCCTTACAAGTAACTAAAAAACCCAAGAAGAGTAATAGAATTTACACTCCAATTGGGATCCCATATGCACAAATGTTCGAAATGCTCTCCGAGAGTGGCGAGATCAAACCTCTCGAACCGAGACCATTCGAATCATTGAAAATGGCAGATCGGTATTACTGTCCGTATCATCAATCAGGGGGTCACGCTATCTAAAACTGTTTCAAATTAAAAGATTTGGTTCAGAAAATGATTAATAAAAAGAAACTAGTCCAGGTGCAACAAGAAGATGATGCAACCATTAATGGAGTTTGGGAAAGTGATGAAGAAGATGTCTACTTAAAAGACATAATAGGATCTCCACCTCCTGTGTCATACACCATGAATGACTTTTGGGCTGAAGAAGACTCCTCAATAGACGTCCTCACTAGATCCGGGAAAATGCAACCTCCCGTTTTAACACAACCTATGCCAACCACACAATAATTTCCCATACCTATCATTGAAGATAATGATATTGTTAAGCAGTTTAAGAAGACAAAAGTTGAGATGAACGTATGGAAACTTTTGGCAACATCTCGAGAACATAGGTTAGCTGTAATGAATGCCTTGGATAAAAGTGGGATAGATTCTGACACTACTCCTGAGGGATTAGCCAACTTCCTCACAAGTGATCTTCCTAGTCCAATTAATTTGATCACCTTTTTTAACAAGGATTTATCCTTAGAAGGTGACAAATATTACAAGGCATTAAACCTCACAGTAATTTGCAAGAGGATGAATGATCCTATGACTCTTGTAGACAATGGATCGGCCATCAATGTTGTCCACTTAGAACCACGAGGATGCTAGGCATAAGAGACGAAGATTTAACTCCGTCTACACAAGGAATAAAAGCCTATGACAACACTCGTCGTCAAACGCTTGGCAAAATCACCCTGAATGTAACGGTAGGAGCAATAGAACATGCTACTACTTTCCAAGTAGTAGACATTAAAGCTTCGTTCAATTTAATGTTGGGACGCCCTTGGCTTCATGATCTAAAGGCCGTCCCTTCATCTCTCCACTAACAAGTAAAAGCTATAGTTGGGGGAATTCCTATCACCATCGATGCTTCGCCTATGAGGATCAAGTCTATAGAGAATCCGATCATTAATGTGGGGCACGACAAGGATGTTGAAGATTTATGGGGCTTTAACGAAGAAGTCTCCTTAATCCCGGAGGATGAAAGGACCCCTCTTTGCCATGACCCCCATACCAACATGATTGTAAATGCCATGCTGAAGAAACAAGGACATTTTCCTAGGATGACCCAATGAAAGAAGAAAGGAATGGCAAAACCGCTGGAGTCACCTAACCTCCCTAAGTTGGATACATTCGGACTTGGTTTCTAACCGACTAGGAAAGATCTCAAGCGAGCCTAGGTAAAGTCAAAGGCACGTAGGGACGCTTGCATTTAAAAGAAAGCAATCCTAATGGATCAATACCCTCTTACACTTAATGGTCAATTTTTAAAAGAAGGAGAGGACTATCCATGCCATGAATTTCCTGAGCCATTTGTTGTAAACGGCATCAGACAACCGGGATTTGAGATTTTCTTGGATTGCTACTTCACTAATGAAATCCCAACTCCTGTCCACAAGGAGAAAGCACCCCCATGCTTTGACTTTAACGTCATGGGATTACTATATGGACGAGAAAAGAAAGAGCCAACTTATAAAGAGGATAACTCCTCGCTCATTCAAACAGTCCTACAAAGCGAAAGCTTCGATCCCTCGAAGTTAATTACTCCAGCTCAAGGATCACTACAAGGGTGGCTCAAGACGATCAAGGTGACTACTCCAAGCGGAAGGAAGATATACATCACGACAGGGCAAGGGCCGATGTTTAAAGAGTCGTCAGAGTCTGAGTTTGAGTCTCTCCCCCTAGAGTCTTCTAAGTCCTTGGTAGTAGCACCTCCCCCTTCTATTACTTCTCCTAGAATAGTTAGTGATCAAGTCCCTGAGGACATATCACTCTTTGCTGTAATAATCTCAGAGTATAATATTATTTCTTCTTTTCCTTATTTCTCGTGTTCTTCTCTAACCCAAGATGACGAGCATTGCATAACTAACAATGAAAAAGACAAAGAAATTATTAAAGCAATGGAAATACTCGAAAAGAAAACACCGGTAATTGAAGAAACTGAAACGGTTGATATCTCAAATGATTCAACCCATAAAAAAGAAGTTAAAATCGGATTAACACTGAATAAACAAGAAAGAACCGATTTAATTAACTTAAAGAATTATCGATGTATTTCCTTGGTCATACGAAGATATGCCAGGCATTAATAGAGAAATAGCTCAACACACTATACCACTAATTCCAGGAATAAAACCCGTAAAAAAAAAGTTACGTCCAGTGAAACCCGACGTAGCTCTTAAAATAAAAGAAGAAGTTCAAAAACAAATAACTGCAGGTTTCATCAAGGTATCTAAATACCCCGAATGGGTCGCCAACGTCGTCCCAGTTCCGAAGAAAGACGAAAAAGTAAGAATGTGTATCGACTATCGAGATTTAAATAAGGCAAGTCCAAAGGACGACTTCCCTTTGCCACACATCGATGTTCTAGTAGATAACACGGCAAATCACGCGCTCCTCTCGTTCATTGATGGGTATGCAGGTTACAACCAGATTCTCATGGCAGAAGAAGACATGGAGAAAACAACTTTTATAACACCATGGGGCACTTACTTCTACACGGTAATGCCATTCGGGTTGAAAAACGCGGGTGCTACTTACCAACGTGTAGCAACTGCCTTACTCCATGACATGATGCATAAAGAAGTCGAGGCATATGTCGACGACATGATTGTAAAATTAAAAGACCGTCCAGGGCATCAAGTAGCCTTAAGGAAATTTTTCGAAAGGTTAAGAAAATATAATATGAGGTTGAATCCAGCTAAGTGTGCTTTTGGAGTCACCTCAGGCAAGCTTTTGGGTTATGTCATAAGCTCTAGAGGAAAAGAAATAGACCCAACCGAGATCAAAGCAATCATGTCAATGCCACCGCCCAAGACTGAGAAACATATTCGAGGATTTATTGGCCGGTTGCAATACATAAGTAGGTTCATATCAAAATTGACGACAATATGTGAACCAATCTTCAAAAAGCTCAAGAAGAAGGTACCAGTAATATGGGATGACGAGTGACAAAAAGCCTTTTAAAAGATCAAAGCCTATCTCGCAAATCCTCCCGTATTAGCACCAGCACTTCCCAGAATACTTCTCAGATTATATTTAACGGTTACCAAAGAGACAATGGGAGCTATGCTAGTGACAAGGGAATAAACGCGTCGTCAATTGTCTATCCCTAGATCAAATACAATTTATACAACCTAAACAAAACCTAATACGAGTATAAGGAGAGCATAGGGGTCGAACAAAATAGAAAGGATAAACACTACCAAATGTTATCGACAATTAAGCTAGTCCGGAATAGAAGAAAAATAAACTAAAGTCTAAAGATGCTAAAAAAAGAAATAAAACACTAAGGGAAATGGTTTAGGTATAGCATTCACTTGAACATAAACAAAGGCATAGAAATTGAATTAATTATGAACTAAACATGCCCGAATATCGAAATAAAGGATCCAATATAGCCGCCTTTCGGGGTCAATTGGCTTCTCCTAACATAGCCTCTATGTTTCCACATTAGAACCATATACTAGGAGGTACTATTAAATAACAATCGATAGTAATGAACCTTAACTAAGTCAACTTCCGTTTCTTGATAACAAAGATTCACCTTTAATCAACCAACATTGTGCACTTGCAAGAAGATTAAAGAATATCAAGCATATAAAGACTTTAATCACAAATAAATCAATTCTAAACCCTAGAACATGCTCAAGATCCAACTACACCACAACCATCCCCTTAATGGGGAAATTACTCACTAATCATGCTAATATCAAGATTAATTAACAAATAATAAAGGATAAACATGATTAACAAGAAATACCAACAACTAAAATAATAATCAAATAAAGCAAATAAAAATAAAGGAGAGAGAGATAGAGATTCTCATTGATTGAATGTGGAAATCTACAAACAAGATAGTCAATCTTCTTCTTCAAAATCCAAGCTCAACAATGGTGAAACCCTCACTTTCTCTCACTAAACTATCCTAATCCTAACCTAAACCTAGAGAGAGAAGCTCCCCTAAAACTAATTAGAGAGTAGAATAGATAGTAATTGAATTCTCCTCCCCCTCTAATTACCCCAAAAATGGGTATATATACTAAGCTAGGAAAAATAGAAAAATAAAAAAAAAGAAAATAAAATAAATTTAAAAGGAAAAGTAAAAATAAGAAATTAAAATAAAAATAAACATAAAAGAAAGAAAATAAGAAAAGTGAAAAAAACCAAAGAAAAAAAAATAAAGAAAAAGAAAAAGAAATAGCAAAACCCACTAATCAAATCCCCTAAACCGACCATTCTCCTTCATCTTTCATTTTGCTGCTTTGTGAACTTCATCACCACCGTATCACATCATCATCAGCGGACATCATCATTACAATTCAAAATCAACGGTAATCACCAAGCTACAATTGTTTGCTCTCATTAATTATCAAACTCGTGAGGTGGTTCGGTTGAACCACTTGTTGGTGCGGCCAAACTACGGGGTTGGTTCGGTCGAACCATGGGTGTGTTCGACCACACCTCTTCAATTTAAAGAACTTTGAAAGTCTCTAGCTCATACTTCGACCGAACCCTCAACAGTTTGCTCGAACCCGATCAATTTGTGATTTGCTCTGATTTTTGGGTGAAAATAGAAGAATCGGGGTGAGTAATTGTTGTGGACTGGTGGCAGCAGGGGGTTCTGGTTGTTGGGTGCAAAGGGTGGACGGAGGAGGTTAATTGGTGGTTTGATTTGGTTGGTGGTGCTGGTTGTTGATGGTGGTTTAGGTGGTTATTGGTGCGTGTGAGTGTGAGTAAGCAGGGGATAATTGGGGTGTTGGTGGTTGCAATTGCGGGGTGTTGAAGGTGGCATGACTTGTGAGTGGCTGGTGAGGCTGTGCGTGAAGGTGGTTGGTTTGAGGTGGCTGCGATGAATTGGAGTTGCGCTGATAGCTTGTGCGTGGATTGGGTGGCAGCAGGGGAGTTGCGTGGCTACTGCAATTGGTGGTCAGGTGCGTGGGAGTTGGAGGTGGGGGAGCAGCGATGTTAGTGGTTTGGGTGGCTACTGGTGGTAACGGCTGTGGTTGGTGCTGGTGTGTGTGGTGTTTGAGGGGTTGCAGGCTGAAGGTATGGTTGTTGTTGGTTTGTGGGAACGGTGGGCTGCTGTGTGCGTGAGGGAGCAGGGGAGTGAGGTGCTGTTGTGGTGGAGGATAAGGGGAATAGAGAGGAAGAGTGTGGTGAAGAATAAGGGGCAGCAAGTTGGTTCTTGCGGCAGTGGAGCCGGCAGCATGCTCATGAAATGGGGCTTGGCGTTTGACTCAAATTGAAACCCGAACTCCTACACACAAAACCGAGAAAGGATTGGGACAAAGAAAAAGAATAAAATGAAATAAAAATAAATAAAGGACGTAATAAAACAAAACCAAGACAAATAAAATAAAATAAATAAAATAGAAATAAATAAAATAAAATAGAAAATAAGAGACATAAAACTAAACTAAAAATAATTAATACTACGCAAGTAAATAAAATAAAATAAAATACGAAAATAGACTAAATTTAATAAAATAAAGAAAAAAAACTAAAATGCTTCAAAATTACCAAAATAAAATAGAAACTTTATCAAAGATAAAACAAAAGAATAAAAGGAAAATAAGGGAAAATAAGATGTAATAAACACGAAAATGACTCTAAAACTACTCCCTAAGAGTGACATAAATGTCACTCATCAAATTCCCCCAAGCTAAACCTTTGTTCGTCCTCGAGCAAAGCTAAGGCAGAAGAGAACAATATGAAATTATTGAAAGCAAAAGAAACAAAATAGAAACAAAGAGAAAGAATGTACACTAACTCACTGTCGTAGGAATCACGGATGCATTTAGCATATGCATCAAGCCCTTTAAACCCCTATGTCGCCAAAGAGGACGAGTAAGCTCTCGTTAGGGTTTCCTAGGAGGTTTAACCCACAACTCTTGGTAACACATAACATTCAAGGCAGAGGTGAAATCAAGAAAACTCGAGTTTTGATATTTCAAACCAAACACAAACAATGGGCTAAATGCACAAGAATACAATCCTTTCTAGACATTAAGGGTAGCCAAGCAAAAGAATAGCTAAGGTTGATGCACACATAAAGCATGCCAAGGGTAGAGAACATAGAGGGACTTACATTCCTCCATATCTCCAACCAAACTTCCGCGTCCTCTCTAGTTTTGCATCCACTTTTAAGGTGATATCTCGAGATTCCTCGAAGGAATCGGAAGAAATAATCAATGAAAAACATTTAGGCTACCCGAAATCTTGGCATTGATAGCTTGCTCAATAGGCTTGGCTTGATTACCCTCCATCGGTAGTAAATAAACCTTACTAAGGTCAAAAGGTCTTAAAAGTGTTAAAACGTTTAGGCTAGGGTAAAGGGTGTGGAAATAAATTTGGAAATTGGTGGTAAACTTAGAAGTGAAGGAAGGTTGATCATTCCTAAATTAAAACTTAATAAACTACCAACTTTCAAATAAAAAATTCTAGCAACTCCTCACCCATGTTTATTCTTTTTCAACCAAACAACAAATATTTTTGTATTTTCTCAATATTTTCTTCTTTTTTTTTTCTTTTCTTTTTATTCTTTGCTTTCGCCTCTTTTAACTTTGAGCGGCTTTTTCTTTCATTTCCTTTATTTTCTTCTCATTTACTCAAACCATTCAACATAACAAATGTAATCATAAGTACCAAAATTTGAGTTTTTCACTTCTTTTTCATTCTTTTTCTCACTTTCATTAACCAAAATTACAAATCAAGTCCCAAGAATGCTTTACAAAAACTAATAAAGGTGAAAATAAAGCAAAGGTCCATTGGTTTGTAATGTGGTTATGCCAAAGAAGGGAAAATGGCACAAATTGGGTTGCTAAATGAGCAAATGAAAAAGAAAATAAAAGAGTAGAAAATAACAAAACAAAACAAAAATCCTAATTGCCTTCGTCTTCCCCTAGGTTGGTTTTATCTCGATCTTGGGTAGAATCAAGCCAAATTTTTGATATAAGCTAGCAATGCCAAGGATCAAAACGCCACATATGCAAGAAATGTAGAAGGCTAGAACAATATAGACACATCCTCACAAGAATGACGGTAGTGGAGTAGCAAAAATCACCTTTAAAGCTTCAACTAGCTAGAGAGCGACAACCATCTTACCACAAACCAAGTGAGCTAAGGTCTCATAGCCCTTAAATTCTACTACCTTGGCAATGTTATATGTGTGAACCAACCTCGACATTCAAGTGCATGAAAACCTCTAACAACTAGCAAAGAGGGTATTCTAGGTGCTAAAGCCCAATTATGTCCAAGTTTAAAACAAAGCATTTTGAAACTTGCCTTGAATGCCATGGAAAGACACTATACACACAAATATTCACAAAACCAACAATACTCAAGAATGCATATACAATTGTGCAAGATGAAAGCATGATCAATCAAAGCTACAAATACCAAAACTCAACTCAATAAGGCGCTCATGGCCATCTAAACATAGAAAACCAATCTCAATAATAGACTTTGGCAAGTATAAGAGAAATAAATCAAGCAATCATGAGACTATGGATTAAGAAACCACCAAGAGATATAGATAACCCCCCAAGCTAGTGAATAGCTACTCCCCCAAGCTAGAATGGAGCGTTGTCCTCAATGCTCCAAATAAAGGCACAAAGGGGGGGGGGGTGGGAGGGGAAGAAAGAAAACACATTCACACAACAATTCAAAATTCATTAAATCCAAATGTATATAAGAAAGCAAAGATGAGGGAAAAAGGAAAGAGTAAACCAAATGTGAGGTGGGTGTTGAAACCCGCAATTGAACACATTGTCCACAATTTCATCTTATTCCTCGTCTTTGTTGCTTTTACAAATGCAAGCAATCATTGGTGTGCTTCTTCTCAAGAATCTCAATCCAAAATCCTTGCACATGAGTATATGCATTGAGTACCTATACACATAGACAAGAGAGTAAACAAAAATGAGAAAGAGAAAAGAAAGAAAAAGAAAGCAATAAAACACGGGTTACTTCCAGAGAAAGGCTTGCTTAACTTCCAAACATGACCAATCTAGTAAATAACCCGATAAAGAACGCAAAAGCTTATCATATGCACCGACAAACATATCAAGAAATAGAGCATACGAAATGCTCATATGACAAGCAAACATAAAGTACAAGGAGACTTTATGTTTGAGAGAAGGGAGAATAGAAAAAGTAAAAGAATCAAAAGAAAAATAAAGAAAATAAGAAGAAAAAGTAGAAGAAGAAAAAGAAAAATCCTCACAAAATCTTTTTGGTTGGCATTATAACTCTTTTCCTCATCAGCAATGAAAAAGTTAGGGGCTTCGGAAGCATGAATAGGAAGAGGATCCCTAAGAGGTTCTTTGAGAAAAGAAGGGAGGAACATAGGATAGTAGGAGATATGGTTAAACCTTTAGGAAAAAGGTGTATGAGAAAGGGAAAAAGGGGTAGCTAATCCCTCATCACAAGATCTCACATCACTAATGAGAGAATGAAAATCAATCATGGAATCCTCAAATGAAGAACCCTCATGTTCTACATCTCCCTCAAGCTCAAAAACTCCAAATGATTCAATCTCAACCTCCTCTTCACAACCTTGAACAACATCTTCCTTAAATTTCTTAAGGCCTACCATCTCAAAATCAAGAGTGAATGGGGGCAAATTTCTCTCAAACTCATCTCTTTCTAATGAAGCCTTATCAATGAACTCACTCATAAGGTTATGGGCTACCGTTTGAAACTCAAGAAATATTTGGGCCATAATCTCAAATGGGTCCAAATCATCATGGATAGACGAGTCAAAAACTTGCTCATTGGAATCACCTAGGGGACTATGGGGAACACCTTTAGAATTCATGAAAAAATTGGAAGCAATATGAGAAAGGACATGCACTTCATCATCATTAGAATGTACCTCATTACATTGAGCTATAGAGGGAGGGGAGTTGAAATCATGCATTACATGGTCACTATGGGAAGCATCAAGCACATCATGAGAATTCATATTAGACAAATCATGACAATTAGCATCAACATTAAAAGCATGAGAATCCCGAACATAAGTCTCATGATTGTCCCTCTCCCAATCATAATTATCCCTAGCTAACCATGAATAGAAATCCCAAGCTTCATCCGAAGACATGTCTTGAAATTTACCATTTAACATATTATCAACTACTCCTCTAAAATTCTCATTTAATCACCCTTGGTTAAACCTTTAACACCATCTAGGAAATCCTCAAGTCTATTTAAATACACCCAAAACGGTTCATTATCAAATTGAGGAATAGAAATATAAGCAATTTTTTTTCAAATAAAGCAACACAAATAAAAAACGACAAATCAAAAGAAAATTATAAACAATGGACTAGTCTTAATAAGATAACATAACAGTAATGGAAGCCGTTCCCCGACAACGACGCCAATTTGGCAAGGGAATAAACACGTCGTCAATTGTCTATCCCTAGATCAAATACAATTTATACAACACAAACCTAATACGAGTATAAGGCAAGCATAGGGGTCGAACCACAGAAAACGGATAAACACCACCAAATGTTATCGACAATTAAGCTAGTCCGGAATAGGAGATAAATAAACTAAAGTCTAAATATGCTAAAACAAGAAATAAAAAAAATAAGGGAAATGGTTTAATATAGCATTCACTTGAACATAAACAAAGGCATAGAAATTGAATTAATTATGAACTAAACATGCTCGAATATCGAAATAAAGGATCCAATCTAGCCGCCTTCCGGGGTCAATTGGCTTCTCCTAACATAGCCTCTATGTTTCCACATTGGAACCATATACTAGGAGGTACTATTAAATAACAATCGATAGTAATGAACCTTAACTAAGTCAACTTCCGTTTCTTGTTAGCAAAGATTCACCTTTAATTTACCAACAATGTGCACTTTCAAGAAGATTAAAGAATATCAAACATATAAAGACTTTAATCACAAATAAATCAATTCTAAACCCTAGAACATGCTAAAGATCCAACTACACCACAACCATCCCCTTAATGGGGAAATTACACACTAATCATGCTAATATCAAGATTAATTAACAAAAAATCAAGGATAAACATGATTAATAAGCAATACCAACAACTAAAATAATAATCAAAATAAAGCAAATAAAATTAGAGGAGAGAGAGTTAGAGATTCTCATTGATTGAACGTGGAAATCTACAAACAAGATAGTCAATCTTCTTCTTCAATATCCAAGCTCAACAATAGTGAAACCCTCACTTCCTCTCTCTAAACTATCCTAATCCTAACCTAAACCTAGATAGAGAAGATCCCTTCAAACTATTTATAATGTAGAATAGATAGTAATTGAATTCTCCTCCCCCTCTAATTACACCAAAAATGGGTATATTTACTAAGCCAGGAAGAATAGAAAAAGAAAAGAAAATACATTAAAAAGGAAAAGTAAAAATAAGAAATTAAAATTAAAATAAAAATAAAAGAAAGAAAATAAGAAAAGAGAAAAAAATTAAAATAAAAGAAAAAGAAAATGAAATAGCAAAACCCACTAAACAAATCCCCTAAACCGACCCTTCTCCTTAATCTTTCATTTTGCTTCTTTGTGAACTTCATCACCATTGTATCACATCATCATCAACGGACATCTTCATTACAATTCGAAATCAACGGTAATCACCAAGCTCCAATTGTTTGCTCTCATTAATTATCAAGTAAGAAGCTCGTGAAGTGGTTCAGTCGAACCACGGGTTGGTGCGGCCGAACTACGGGGTTGGTTTGGTCAAACCATGGGTGTGTTCGACCACACCTCTTCAATTTACAGAACTTTGAAAGTCTCTGGCTCGTACTTCGACCGAACCCTAAACGGTTTGCTCGAACCCGATTAATTTGTGATTTGCTCTGATTTTTGGGTGAAAATAGCGGAATCGGGGTGAATAATTGTTGTAGACTGGTGGCAGCAGGGGGTTCTGGTTGTTGGGTGCGAAGGGTGGACGGAGGAGGGTAATTGGTTGGCTTATTTGGTTAGTGGTGCTGGTGGTTGATGGTGGTTTAGGTGGTTGTTGTTGCGTGTGAGTGTGAGTGAACAGGGGATAATTGGGGTGTTGGTGGTTGCAATTGCGGGGTGTTGAAGGTGGCATGGCTGGTGAGGCTGTGCGTGAAGGTGGTTGGTTGGAGGTGGCTGCGATAAATTGGAGTTGTGCTGAGAGCTGGTGCGTGGATTGGGTGGCAGCAAGGGAGTTGCGTGGCTTTTGCAATTGGTGGTCAGGTGCGTTGGAGCTGCAGGTGGGGGGCAGCGGTGTTAGTGGTTTGGGTGGCTGCTGATGGTTACGGCTGTGGTTGGTGCTGGTGTGTGTGGTGTTTGTGGGGTTGCAGGCTGGAGGAATGGTTGTTGTTGGTTTGTGGGAACAGTGGGCTGCTGTGTGCGTGAGGGAGTAGGGAAGTGAGGTGCGGTTGTGGTGGAGGATAAGAGGAATAGAGAGGAAGAGTGTGGTGAAGGATAAGGGGTAGCAGGTTGGTTCTTGCGGCAGTGGAGCTGGCAGCATGCTCATGAAATGGGGCTTGGCGTTTGACTTAAATTGAAACCCGACTTCCTACACACAAAATCGAGAAAGGATTGGGACAAAGAAAAAGAATAAAATAAAATAAAAATAAATAAAGGACGAAATAAAACAAAACCAAGGCAAATAAAATAAAATAAATAAAACAGAAATAAATAAAATAAAATATAAAATAAGAGACATAAAACTAAACTAAAAATAATTAAAACTACGCAAACAAATAAAATAAAATAAAATACGAAAATAGACTAAAACTAATAAAATAAAGAAAATAAACTAAAATGCTCCAAAATTACCAAAATAAACTAGAAACTTTATTAAAGAGATAACAAAAGAATAAAAGGAAAATAAGGGAAAATAAGAAAAAATAAACACGAAAATGACTCTAAAACTACTCCCTAAGAGTGACATAAATGTCACTAATCAGCTAGCACAAGAAGTAGAAGGCAAAGAGAATGCAATCTACTATCTAAGCAAGAAGATGCTTGAATACGAAGCACGCTATACACCGCTCGAGAAGTTGTTCTTCGTTTTGGTGTGGGCCTTAACCAAGTTAAGACATTACATGTTAGTGCATACCGTCTTCGTAGTCTCCCAATTAGATCCACTTAAGTATCTTTTTGAGAAATCTACACTCAATGGACGCATATCAAGATGGATAATCAATCTAGCCCAGTTTGGTGTAAGGTTCATGCCACAAAAAGCTATCAAAGGATCCGTGGTGTCAGACTTCCTAGTAGATTTTCCAATAGAAGACTTGACGCCAATACAAGACTACGAATTTCCAGACGAAGACTTAATGGTCGCTGAAGATGATACTTGGACCTTATAATTCGACGGAGCCTCAAACCAAAAGGGATGTGACGTTGGAGTATTACTAGTATCACATAAATAAGAGCATGTTCCAATCTCCATATAGCTTGATTTCGACGTTACCAACAATGCTGCTGAATATGAAGCATGCGTGGTAGGCCCTGAAACAACTTTGGCATTGGGAGTAAAAAAGTTAAGGATATTCGGAGACTCTTCTTTCATTATCAATCAGATATCTAAAAGGTGATAAGTAAGGAGCGAAAGTCTAGCCCCTTACCAAACCTATTTGGAAACTCTTACCGATCAGTTAGAGAAGGTAGAATACACATATCTACCTAGGGAAGAAAATCAATTTGTTGATGCCTTGGCAAGATTAGCCTCAATGGTTAGGATTCCCACAGAAATCGAGCAAATGCCTCTAACTATAGAAAAAAGGCACAAATCAGCATACATCCAGGCTATAGAAGACGACGAAGTATTCCAAGGCAAAGAAGAAGAAGAAGAAGAAGAAGAAGAAGAAGAACCATGGTACACTGATATACTAAATTATGTCACCAAAGGAGAATACCCTCCCCACGTTGACAAAAGAGCAAAATGAGCATTGAGGCTTTTGGCTTCCCAATATGTACTCATAGAAAACGAGCTACATAAAAGGGTACCTAAAGGTCGAGCTCTCTTATGCGTAGGAAAAAAGGATGCACAAAGAGCAATGAGAATAGTCCACGAAGGAATCTGTGGCACTCATATAAATGGCAAAATGTTAGTCCAAAAAATAATGTGTTAAGGATAATATTGAACTACAATGAATAGGGGTTGCCATCAATACGTAAAAAGATGCCATAAATTCCCCCCAAGTGAAACAAATCTAATTCTTTTCTGTCTCTAGCATTAAGAGATCGACACCATTCATGGGTGTATTGAGTGAAAGTTTTGGTGACAAGAGACATGGTATTATTTTCCTAAAGCCAAGAATTATTTTATTTGCTGAAATTATGAGAAGAATCGGCTGGGCAGGGGGCTATTTATACACAAATTGCGAGCAGGAGACAGCGCCATTTGGCGTCAGACTCCGCAATTGGCGCCAGACGGCAAATCTTGGTGCCACACGCCAAGTGTAGCGTCTGGCACTACACCTAATTGCGTGGCGCCAGCTGGCACCTAGTTGCCACGTCAGGCGCGCTTTCTTAAATCACGTTTTTACCTTAAACTCGAGTCGACTAATGACTTTACAGCTCCGATTATCATTTTTTTCTTAAAACATCTTTTTACTCTTTTTTAATATAACTATTATATTAATTATATTATTCTTTTTCGGGTTTTATTTTTTTTATTTTCCAAGTTTTTATACACCCAACATTTTATTTGCCTTTTCCTTTTTTCATTTTTCTTTTTGGGGGAGAGAATCGGATACCCTCCATCAACAATAAAAATGACGGATTTTTTGGGATTTTTTGCGCAAAATTTTTTGTCACACTTTTCTTGCACACACAAACATGCACATAATAATAGCAAACATAAATAAACTCAAAATAGTATGTATATACAGAAAATGTTTAATAAAATGAGTTTAACTAAAAGGCAAAGTTCTATACAAAGTCAAATAAATAATAAAAAGCACAGGTACAAACCACCTCGCGCGAGAACCGTTAGTAAACATGCATAATATATGTGGACAAAATTTGCAAATAAATAAGCTTACTCGAGTCTGGTGGCGAGATATCGACCGCTTTACGAAGCGCGACCGAGGAAATAATCTCCCCAATCGGCCTATATGTCCCCTGGTAGTAAATAGACATACGAGGTGGCACGAACTTAGCGGCATCGTCCGGACAAAGCAAAACCAAGTCAATGAAGCATTACTTGAGGGCTACTTAACGAAAGATAAGAGCTGAAAAATCGTACCGCTACATCCTCAGCCGGTACAGGAACTGGAGCTAATAACGAAAGTAGCTCCTCTGCATAGCATTGCCAAGGGATCATGCAAGATCTCCAAAGGGGGACCAGCTCCCTCTGACATACTCAACAATTTCGCGGCGCCTGGATACTCAGCCACTTGGTGGGGTTGTTCTATCTTTTTAAAATATATTTTGGGTTCCTTGGTACGCCAGTTAGCCCCACTAAGTAATTTGACATGATTTTTAGTAATCGGCTTGATTAAATAAAGTGATCGACCTGATGAAAGATCTTCTCACTTAGCTTAAAGTGCCTAAGCATTGGCTCATTCACAAAAGGCACCGACATACAGGTTCAAAAGCAGCAAAAGGCACCGACATATTGGTTCATTCATTCGCAAAGAGGGCCCCGACGTACAGGTTCAAAGCAACGGAAGCGCCGACGTATGGGTATAGCAGGAGCAAAGTTTGGGCGGGCTTTTAAAGATCGACAAGCGGAGATCTTCGGTAATTTCCTTTGGAAAATTAGCATCAAATGAGGATGACTTCAGGCGAGGATATTTTCGACGGCATTCCCTAGCTTGTGGAGAGTTGTCACAAATAACTGAAGGTAATTTCAAGTGAAGTTGTCTTCGACCATGTTCCCTTAGACGTGAAAGATGGTCGTAATGCGAAAGGAGTTTGTTTCAAGAGAAACAATATTCAATAGTATTCCCTTGGACGTGGAATATTATCAATGCGGATGAGGATTGTTTCGAGAGAAATAATCTTCGATGGTATTCCCTTGGACGTGGAATATTATCATAGCAGAGGAGGATCGTTTCAGGCGAAACAATCTTCTAATTTGGAAGTAGCTACGGGCGTAGCGGTTTTCAAGCGGGATGGCATTATCTAGCTTGCAGGAGGTCACCAAAACAGTAAAACGGAAGCAAATCGGTTACTTTCAGAGACGTGTGCTCGACGGTGCAAGATATGCGTTTCTTAACTCTTGTATCGGTTTAACTAACGCTAGTTTGCAGGTATCGGCGTTACAAGATTGATTTGGATCGCATAACGTTATGAATCATTCTCTGTCCATATAGATACTTTGAATTTTGTTTTCGAAACTTGCGTTTCTCCAAACATAGTTAAATTGGGGGCTTCTATAGACACCCATTTGTGTCTCCCCAAAACAAAACCCAGTAATGAGTACCTTTCACGTCAAATCATAATTGAATAAAGCGAAAGTGTGGAAAGTTTAGTGTTGCGGATAGTTTTAATTTCTTTTCTCTTCTCTCTGTTTTTGAAAACTTATTTTAAGAAAAAATCCAATCCAGTTTGGTTATTCCATTATATGGGTCGAATAGTAGTGTAGTTGGATCGGGCTTGACAAGAGCTTTCCAACGATATATAATAAGCCCAATTCCGATTAATATTGAGGAAGGTATGGCCAATTTACTAAACTGGGCCCGGTTTGAGCCTTATATGCGGCCCAATAATCTAGGGGAGGGCCTAATATAGATTTATCATTCCTAATGCAATTAGGAATGGTTTTAGTCTATTAGATTCTTCTAGAAAGTTCTTTTCATTCCTAAGTTAATTAGCATTGATAAATTGACTTTTGTTGACTTTTCAGAGTTTCAATTAAAATCAAAGAGCATTTTTGAGGAAAATAAACGATTTTATCGTCCTGTACGGCAAAATCTATCTAATTTGAGAAAGCGCATCAAAAACAGTGTTGGCGCCAAACGCCAAGCATTGGAGCCTGGCGCTAAGCATTGGCGCCTAGCGCCAATAGCTGGTGTTGGTACCACCTCTGTTTCCGTTGCGCCAATACTCTGTTTTGTTAATTTTATCTTTTTGGCTGATTTTCTCTATAAATAACGTCGTAAAAACTCCGTTTTCATTCACCTACAACCACTTTTCAATTCTCTTTCATTATCTTTAATCATTCGCTAATTCTCATCAAAATTCTCTCTAATCATTCATTCATCTCTCTCTTTCTCTTTTCTAAACTAGTCTTTTACGTACAAAATTCCGCATTCATTAGATCTTGAAAAACCTATCCATATTTGAAGTTGCCTTCGCCCTAGACGTGAAAGGTTTAATTTCCGAGGGTTTGGTCCCAAATCTTTATTTCAATAATTTAATTTAATTGCTTGTTTATTATTTTCCTTGAAGTTACTAACGTGTGTATTTTGTTATTAGAAAGAGGTACCAGGCATCAAAGTTAGTGCTTTAATGGTTTTAATTGATATTATGATGTAGAAATCATGTTTAAATTGTTATTACGATATTCCTAGTATCATGTTTAGGGAAAAGGTTATAATATCAAATATGCTTATTATGATTCCTGCGATGTCTTTTATTCTCTTCCTAATACTTATGATTGTTAGTATCATGTTAGGGTTAAAGCTTTGATTCTTATTGCTTAGTGACATGCTAGGGTTTGTTATTAATATTGTTAGTATCATGACAAGGATCTTGCTATTTTTGTTATGCTTTAACATGATTTATGATTGTTTTGATTGTGATTATAATTTTATTGTTGCTATAATTGTTGATTTGGGTATTTTATACCCGGCCAAGTGGCCCAATAAGAAAGTGCCACGTGTCCTCCATATAGGTGCCATTTGGACCTATGGAATGATGACACGTGGAGGGAGGACTCTTCTCCGTCCTACGTGGACTGAAGGTCCAGCAGGGACCATTTAGGTGGCGACACGTGTCATCCAAAAAGTGCTTCAAAATCCATTGGGCACAGTGACACGTGTCACTCAGGCATTGGCCCTGGGATGGCGGCCTTCTAAGGCCCAAGTCCCGAGCCGCCGCAAAACGGCGTGACCTAACTCCTAGGTCACCAAATCCTAGGAAGGCACACTTTTCAAAAGGACCCTATAAATAGGGACATTATGTCATTTATGACGAGAACACACAACAACAAAAAAGAGAGAGAATTTTTTACACGCAATACGAGACAATACGTCACTAACCACAAAGCTGTCGTTTTCAAAGAACATGCAGCACTTTACCTGAGCTTGGAATCCAAGCAGATAACTTTACTTCCGCACGTTTTATTTCCGAACATTTACTAACTTAATCTTCGGAGGCGGACCACCGACCATTCGGCGGTCCGTTTGCTTTGCAGGTACAGGCATCCTCAGTTGAATCCAGTTTCAGTGTTGTAACTCTCCCGAGGGACAAAAACCCCCGAAATATTTGCCGCCGCCTGTGGGGAGAGTACCTCTAAAATGGCTTCACAAGAGCTTGTACCAAATCCGGATGTCATTCGGCCTCCAAATGATGTACTGGTCCAAACGGACCATGACTTAGGTGACGACGCAGATGTCGAAACCTATGTGGATCCAAATGAATCCCTCATCTCTAAACGCATCCGCAGTAAGGAACGACGAGAGCGTCCCCATGTTCAGGCAGGACCAAGCAAAACTGCTGGCCAGCCAAAAAAGCCCTCGGGGCGGCCGTTTGATCCTTCCCAACCGGCAGGATCAACTCCCGTCACTCGGGATGAGCTAATGTCACTTCTGAGCAGCCTCAGGGGTGAAATCAAGCAGCTTGCCTCAAAGAAGTCGCCTACTCCTAGAAAGGAGCAGTCGGCCAAGAAGCCAGCCCAAGCTGGCAAACAGAATTCGGTCAGGGACCGTCAGCCGACTCCTCATCCTGCTCCTAAGGAGAAGGCCAGGCCCCAATTTGACCTTAATCTGCTCCGTTTCCCAGAAATGGGCGCAAGAAAACCCATCCGGCACATACAGCCGGATGGTAGCAAGAAAACGTTCTCTGACGCTCGACAATACATTGAGGAGAGGAGAACCCAACAATCAGAGTCGGCTTCAACGTCGACTTATCATGATAGCTTTCGGAATACCTCTGTGAGGTGTTCCCAGCCTGTACATGAGACCCCAACAAGCAGCCAAAGGGTTCAGTCTGGGCCGCATGTGATTCAGTCCGCCCAGTACATGGCATAGCCATTGTACCAGGCGCCAGTTGTACCTTACATGCAACCTACCCTCTATGGAGGACAGGCAGCATACGGCTATCAGCCGATGGACTGGCAGCTTAGGCTGCAACACCTTGGAGATCAACCCTATGCTTTCTCCAGGGAAATAACTGAAGCCGTACAGCCGGCTAAAGTTAAAAACGTTCTGGTTGGAGCCTATGACGGGACCTCCAACCCAGAAGACCACCTGCTAGCATACACCCACCTCATGTATTTACAAGGGTTGGATGATGCCGCATGGTGTCGTTGCTTTCCAGCCACCCTGAAGGGCATAGCCCAGCAGTGGTTTGGCAACCTGCCGGCTGGCTGCATAAATAGCTTCAAGACGCTTGCGTTCTTGTTTGCATCAAACTTCTCTATGAACATCCCTGCCAAAGAGACAAGTCTTGACTTGGGCAATGTACAGCAGGGAGATAGAGAAGGTTTGCGATCCTACGTCAGGCGATTCAATCTGGTCCGAATCCAGATTCATGGGCTGTCTGATGAGGTCGCCTTCACAGACTTCTTTAAGGGTCTGAAGGACGGGTCTACTTTTAAGTACGAACTCGTCCGCAAACAAATCTTTACCCTGCAAGGAGCCTTGTGAGAGGCGGAAGCCTACATACTGGCGACCGAACTTTGCTCCTCCAATAAGCAGTCGGACCATAAGAAGTCTGACCAACAGAAAGAGAGTCGGCCTGCTCAGCCAGCTCCTATGCCAGAAGAGAGCAAAAAGAAAAACCAAGTCTGGGCCATTGATAACTCTGATCAACCGGCCCAGAAGAAGAAAAAAGAGTGGAAGTCGTACGTTCCAAGGTACGAATTCCACAAGGACTGCTACTCCATCCTTTTGGAAATTAAGGATTGGCTAACTCTTGAAAAGCCGACTGCTATGAAAGGTTCCGTTGAAAATCGGAACAAGAACAAGCATTGCCATTTCCATGAGGATGTTGTCCATGACACGAACGACTGCTTTAGTCTCAAGCGAGAGCTCGACCGTCTGGCCGACAAGGGACAGCTGAAGTCCTATGTGAAGTCCAAAGTGACTTCAAAAGCAAATCCGGGGCAGTCCAAGAAAAAGACTCCCCAGCCTTCTGTGAGTGCCGAAACTGATGAAGAACCAGTGTATACCATAGCAGGCGGATTTTCCGGTGGTGGCCCGACCATTCGGGGTACCAAGGACCATCTGAGAAAGATGGTTAATTCTGTTGAGGAGGGGGATACAGCTAGCACATCCACCTTCCCTAAAGTTGTCATCACCGAACAGAACAAGGCCAAAGTCCGTCGGCCGCATGATGACCCTGTTGTCATTGAGTGTAAAGTCACCAACCAGCTGGTTGGCCGAATTCTGATTGACACATGAAGCTCCTCTAACCTCATCAGCCTCAAATGCTTGTCCAATCTCAAGTACAAACCGGATAGCATGATGGAGGTCACCCACACCTTAATTGGGTTTAGGGGAGGACTTGTGCACCCAGTCGGACGAATCGACCTACCTGTCCGCTTGGGAAGCAGGGGAGACGGTCGGCACATGACCATCCGTTTCCTAGTGGTTGAAGAGCTCACGGCTTACAACCTCATCTTTGGCCGACCCACTCTTAATGAGTGTAAGGCCGTCATCATCCCTGCTCTCATGCTACTCAAGTATGAGAAGGATGATGGAACAGTTGGTTCCCTTAATGGGGACCAAAAGACGGCTCGAGAGTGTTATCTCTCGGACGTCAAGCCTGCGGCTGCAGCATCCGGCCGGGGCAAGCAAATGATTGACCTCGACAATGTCGAGGAAGAACAGTCGGCCCCACCAGCCGGAAAGAAAAGAAAGACTGATCAGCTGCTGGTGGTCAAAAAAGAAAAGCAATAGCAATCACTGACCGGGGAAAGGTCGGATGATCTTCGTCCCCAGCCTACTGGAGAGCACATTGATATCCCTCTGGATGATAGCCGTCCAGAGCGGACTGTTAAGGTGGGGACGATTGCCTTTACAAAGTTGGGTGAAAACCTTCACCAGCTGCTCAAGGAATTCCAAGACATCTTTGCATTTGAAGTGGAAGAGATGCCAGGCATCAGCCCGGATCTCGCTGTCCACAAACTCGCCGTGGATCCTAAAAAGAAGCCCATCCGGGAAAAGAAAAGAAACCACGGTGAAGAAAGAAGTCAGGCGGCAGCTGCCGAAGTAAAAAAGCTGTTAGACGCCAAGTTCATTCGGCCGTGCAACTTCCATGAGTGGGTAGCTAACGTTGTGTTAGTAAAAAAGCCGAATGGAACTTGGCGGATGTGTGTTGATTACACAGACCTCAATAAGGCATGTCCAAAGGATAGCTATCCACTGCCTAAGATCGACAATCTGGTCGACTCAACAGCCGGACATGCCCTGATGAGTTTCATGGACGCCTATTCAGGTTTCCATCAGATCCCCCTGTGGAAAAAAGATCAAGAAAAGACGGCATTCGTCACTGATCAGGGGTTGTTCTGTTATACGGTGATGCCGTTTAGTTTGAAGAATGCGCCTGCTACCTTCCAACGAATGATTAATACGGTCTTCATTAATCAAATCGGAAGGAATGTAGAGGCGTACATTGATGATATGATAGTCAAATCCAAACAGCAGGCGGATCACCTTGCTGATCTCCGAGAAACATTCGCCACACTCAGGCGGCACAAGGTCATGCTTAACCCAAAAAAGTGTGTCTTTGGTGTTGAGTCTGGGAAGTTTCTCGGATTTTTGATTGACCAAAAAGGAATAGAGGCCAACCCTGAAAAAATACAGGCGGTAATCGACATGCAGTCGCCCCGTACTGTGAAGGAAGTGCAAAAACTAATAGGTTGTCTGGCGGCCCTGGGGAGATTCCTCAACCGTTCAGGCGACAAGTGTCTCTACTTTTTCCAGGCAATCAAAAAGAAGACAAACTTTGAATGGGGGGATGATGCAGAGGCGGCCTTTCAAAGGCTAAAAACTCATCTGCACTCTTTGCCGAGGCTTGTCAGCCCTTTGCCTAAAGAAAAGCTCTTCATGTACTTAGCCGTTTCTGATCATGCCCTCAGTGCTGTCCTCTTAGCTGAAAGAGACGGCATCCAGCTCCCGGTGTATTTCATAAGCCATGTTTTGAGAAATGCGGAGCTTCGATACCCCATGGTTGAGAAATTCGGCCTTGCCCATTACATGGCCATCAAGAAGCTTAAACCTTACTTCTTGGCGCATGCGGTAGAGGTCTATACTGACCAACCGATCAAACGACCACTCACAACCTTGGAGTCTTCTGGACGAATGCTCAAATGGGCAATTGAAATACAAGGATTAGAAATCACTTATGAATCAAGGAAGGCAATAAAGGGACAAGCATTCGCTGACTTTATTGTTGAAATGACAAGGCCGGTTGTTCTGGACAATACGGACCAGGTCTGGAAAGTGTATGTGGATGGGAGCTCCACTGTGAGCGGCTGTGGTGCGGGGATTATCTGTCAATCTCCTGAAGGAGATAAGTACGAATACGCACTGCGGTTCAAGTTTCAGGTCTTTAATAATGAGGCCGAGTATGAGGCCCTGCTGGCCGGCATCCGGTATTGCAAGACGGCAGGGGCGAAGAAGATATCCGCCTGCTCTAATTCTCTTACTGGTCGTACTCCAGGTTAATGGAACGTACGAGGCCACTCATCCGGCCATGATAAAATATTTGCAGGCGGTGAAGAGTGAAGTTGGGTCACTTGAAGAATTTCATCTAACTCAGGTGCCCAGGTCTTCAAACAATCAGGCGGATGCCCTGTCCAAGTTGGCATCATCCACCTCATGTGAAACGCCTCGGTCAGTCTTCTGGGAGGTCATGGAAAAAAGAAGTATATCTGAAGAAGACCCCATTGGAATTCTTGACCGAAGCTCAACTTGGATGGACAGCATCCGGACCTATCTTGCAGACGGCACGCTCCCTGACTCACCACGGGAGGCGGCTGTTCTAAAAAAACGAGCAGCAAACTTCAAGTTGCGGCAAGGAGAGCTCTTCAGGGCTGGCTTTTTGAAACCCCTGTTGAAATGTGTTACCCCTGAAAAGAGGAAGGAAGTTCTCGAAGAGTTGCATTCGGGATTCTGCGCCTCCCATATAGGCGGCAGATCCCTCGCGGCCAAGGCCAGGTGGCTTTACTTTTGGCCAACTCTGGAGTCGGATGCCATGGAAATAGTGAAAAAATGTGATAAGTGCCAAAAATTTGGCAAGCTCATCCATCGTCCAGCTAAAGACTTGACGGCCATCCACAGCCCAATACCCTTTGCCAAATGGGGCATGGACATTCTGGGGCCATATACAACTGCACCAGGCGGCAAGCGCTATATATTGGTGGCTGTGGATTAATTTACCAAGTGGGTAGAGGTTGAGGCAGTAAAAAACATCAAGACTAAAGACGTCATATCCTTTGTTTGGAGGAGCATAATCACTCGTTTCGGGGTGCCCATGTCTATGGTTTTTGACAATGGTCCTCAATTTGAGACGCCTCAACTCAAGACTTGGCTGGGAGACCAGGGGGTCTCAAGCATCTTCGCATCAGTCGGCCGGCCACAAGCAAACGGCCAGGTCGAAGCCTTCAACAAGTTAATCTCAGACGGGATTAAAAAGAAGATTGAACGGGCTGGTGGCCTTTGGGCGGATGAATTACCACACGTCCTTTGGTCCATCAGAACGACTGCTAAAGGGGCAACGGGAGAAACCCCATTCCTAATGGTGTATGGTGCATAAGCTGTTCTGCCCATTGAGCACTATGAGCCGACCCTTCGAATCATGTTGTATGATGAAGAGGCAAATTGGGAGGCCGCACGCCTAGCATTGGACACACTTCCAGAGCGCAGGGGCAATGCTGCCTTGCGTCATGAGATATACCGTCTGAGAATGACTCGGGCTTACAACAAAAGAGTACACAAGCGTCCTCTCAAAGTGGGGGACTTTGTGCTACGAAAAATGGAGGCAGTCGGTAGGGCGAATGAATAGGGAAAGCTAACCCAAAATGGGGAAGGCCCCTACCGAATTTATGAGGAGGTAAGAGACGGCACCTACCGCCTGGAAGAACCAGACGACAAGCAGCTGCCCAGAACTTGGAATGTAGACAACTTGAAAAAGTATTACTTCTAAGTACGAATGAAAAGACCTCAATTTTGTAAATCTCACGTATTGTTAATGAGAATATGCCTTCATTTCCCAAGTTATCTTTTTATTTAAGTTTTTTAAGTGTCGCCTATACCAAATACAAACGGCCAATATGTTTGGAAAGCGTCTGTTCAAACAGTAGACGTCCCAATCCCTCTGAAGGAGCCGATTGTTTTAGAACCGTCGTTCCTACGAAATTCATCAAGTTTACACCAACACTTGACGAATCATTAAAGAGGCCTAAGGCCAGATAAAATCATGATGAGGCCCATGACCGGATATTAATAAACAAAAAGATACCGAACGGTCACAGTCTACTCCAACATGAGTATGACCGTCTGCTCCAACATGAGTCAGATAACCGGCGACGTCCATTTGGGCGAATTCGTCGAGGAGAAGCATCTCCTATTTGGGTGGCACATTGCTCTACGAATATATCAAGCGGCCCTACCGAATGCTAAGGCAGCATTCGCAGTCGTTTGTTTTAATCGAAACTGAAATCTAAAAGACCTGAAATTTCTATCTAGCGCAGTTCAGAAATGGTCACTGTTTCCTAAGTAGAGGCTAAGCGAGGAATAAAGCCGGATGCGCCTGTTATTGCTCAGGGGCAAAACAGGAGGAATATTTTATTAATATACGTGTTAAAGTTAACTAAACACTTATTGAGGCTATTGGTCGGATGACGCCTGATCCTTGCCTATGGTGGAAGACAGGCGGACAATTATTTTTTAAGGAAATTTGTTAAGTTACAAACTTAGCATTTCATCTCAAAGAGGCCTATGGCCGGAGGCGCTTGTTTTTGCTTATGGGGCGGAATAGGCGGAGGTTTACCCTTAGCAAATTAGCTAAGTTGGAAATTTGAGTTAGTTCGAGCCAATGGCCGAATGAACACTTTATGTTTGCCAATTCTGGATGGACGTCTGCCGCGTGGTTTGGGGCAATCACCATAGTGATTGATTGACTTAGAAACCATGCATACTCTTATAAGTATCAAAAATTTCTAAGCCAATCAATCCAATGAACCGAAACCACTCGACATCCGTCCAGGGGCAAGAACATTCGCATGATATACAGGTTATTATACTTAGCCAAAAACATGCAATGAAAAATTCGAAATGCAAAGGACAACTATATGGATAACTTCAGCCAAATGGCCGAATGATTCAAATTAAAAAGACCAATCGTCACCTGATGATTGGTTAAGATTGTTATCTGGAAAAGCCAGAAATATTGTCAAATTACCCGACCCCTCGATCGATAAAGATACAAATACTCGGCACGCAGGCCGAAAAAGAAAAGTACATGGCCATTCGGCCGCAGAAAAGCATAAAAGCTTAAGTGATCAGGGGAGAGCCTCTTTAGTGGCAGCCGGCTTGTCGTCCTTCGGCTGCTCTTCCTCCTTTTTCTCTGACTCCTCCGCCTGATCCTCCTCCTCGCCGCCCGAGGACGACTACCTAGAGGAGTCGGACCCAGAACTTTCCTCGGCCTCAGCATTCTCAGCCTCTTCAATAAGGCGAGCGTCGAATGCTTTGCTGGCTTCGTCAAATTTGGATTTCCAAATCTGATAGTCCGAGTCCGGTTGTACAGCCGTCCAAGTGTCCCGCATGATGGCTTCATAATCGCTCATCATTTGCTTAACAAGAACCTCTCTCTCTTGATCAGCCACAGACTCAAACTTGGACTTCAGCTGATGCTCCTGGTTGCTGAGGCGCTGCTCCAGGCGGCCCACCTTCTGCTTGGCTCTCTCGGCCTCTTCTTTGGCATCTTGAAGAGGCTCGAGCTTCTCCTTAAGAGTTGTAATCTCTTTCTTAAGGGAAGTGATGCGCAGGCGGGCCGAGTCCAGGTCCTTCTTCACTTGCATATTGGCTTCCGCCTGCGAATACATCATATCAAGCGTCAGATACTCATTCTGAGCAATATCAAATTGAGCTCGATCCAAGGTGGACTCGGCCCGAGCTTTGGCGACTGTTACCTCTTTGGATTTCTCTTTGAGGGGTTGCCTGAGCCCTTGGACGCACAGCATGGCCTGCAAAAGAACCGAATGGTTAAAACGAGGCGGAAAAAGAAATAATGCTGAATAAAAAAAAATAAAAAAAAAAATTGCTCGAGCTAAGACTCATACCTCGCAGAGGTTCCCCAAGATGCCATCCAAGTCAAGGGTGCCGACTCCTCAGACAGACGCCTTGTCGTCAGGATCAACCGCCCTTAGCATGGACTTGGCCATCTGGACTACAGTCGGCCTCTGCACAGGAACTGAGAAGGAGAGAAAGTTAGAAAAAATAACTCAAGTACATCTAAATGGAAGAACAAAAGGGGCGAATGGATTTTACCGTCGTCCTTCTGTTCCTCCTCTCTCCCCAGGCTCCTCTTCTCTTCTGCTGAGCCGGCAGCAGTGGTGGGTTGCTTAAAGCCACCCTTCGATGCCCTCTAGGCATCCGGTTTGCTGATCTCCTTTTCAGCATCGAGAGAAGAGGCGTCTGGGCCCTTCATGGGCTTATAAGCAACGTGCTTCCGGCCGCCCTTGCCGGATGCGCTCACATCACCCGCCCTTGTCTTTTGGATTTTAGGGTCGGATGGTTTTGAAAGAGATTTGGAAGGCGCACCCTACATCAACACAAGATAAACGCAAGTTAGAAATCATTCGGGAAAATTTAATATTGGTCAGAAATGAAAGTATAACAATTTTCTACCTTGGAGGTGCCGCCAGTTTTCTGCTCGTCCACTTTGGTGCGAGTGGTTACTTCTGCCCTGTTTAAAACATTCGACCTGTATCGAGCAGCAGATACAACCGGCTTCCTTGTGGCCGAGAGCTTTTCCATTGCTTTGTCTGCAAAAATGAACAAGTGATTAGCATCATTAAACAAGTACTGAAAAGCAGAAGTAAATTGCATATAAAACAGGCGGCCGACTACCTCTCGGCATCTCAGAACATAGCCCGCAGGCGGCTAAGAATGTCCCTTCTTCAAACCACTTGTACAAAGGGAGATAGCATTGAGGGGTGACCTCCTTGTCCCCCTCATCATTCGTCCACACGGACACGGTAAACAACCCCGCGTCCATGATCTCCTCCTTTGCCCGCTTGGGAATAGGCGGCAATGCGCTCTTGCCTGCTAGGAGAGGTGGATCCTTATTCCACCTGTTATACTTTTGGTTCAGGCGGCTATCGGCAAACTTGACTATATAAAACTTAGTCCTCCAGTCTTTCCACTTGTTCTCTTTGCCAACAGCCATCATGTACCCCTTGCAAGTGGTCAAGGTGTACCAGCCTTCACCGCCCCTAGCAGGCGCCCCGCTCAGATAGTGCATGTGGGCGAACGCTTCAAAGCTCGCCTCCACCTGCAGCATCTCACATGCGGCAACGTACCCCAAAATATTGATCCAGGAGTTGGGTACAAGTTGCCAGATACCCAGTTGGTATCCGTCCAAGATCCTCTCCAGGGCCGGATGGAGAGGGAAGCGGAGGCCAGCCTGGAAGGCCGCTTCATGGCAGCCGAATGCTTTGTCTTGATAGCTGGCCAGGCTCGGCCAGGTTATGGTGTCGCCCTCGTTAGGGACCGACAAAGTGTAGCCATAGCCTAGGACGACCTTGCGCCTAAAATTGGCAAGGCCGGATGCCATGGCGCTCCGCCTGCCTGGCGGAACATGCTGATAGTAGGGGGCTCTCTCCAAGCGCCTAGAAGCACTCGGCTCGGCCCAGCTCTCCCCCCTATCCACTGCCAGGGACTCTCTGGCAGAATCTATGTTTGATCTAGCCTCCTCTGAAGTTACGGAGGCATTCTCTGTAGAAGATGACGAGGCCGACTCGCCATCAGAGCTCTCATCAGAGCTAGGGGACCGCCGACTGGTGCCAGCGGGGTCCTCCCCTAGACTCTCTTCCGGCGCCTGTCCAGAAGGCCCGGGTTGATATTCTTCATCCGCCTCCCCCAGGATTCCATCACTGGGAGTTCCACTAGATGTGGGCGAATGGTAATAGGTGGGGGTTGGAAGAAGATAGGAAGGGCTGTCAGGGTGTTCCGACAGCTCACTTTGAGGCACTCTTATTGAGCCGTCTGAATAAACAGTCGACCCATCCGAATGGTAGAAAACTCCATCGGAGCTACACTGCCTTGCTGTTCTTTTTGTCCTGGCCATAGTGTCCTGCACAGACACGGAAACGGTCGGATTCGGAGAAGTTCGCAAAGAACGATCTTTGGCCAAGCATTCGGCACTGCTAGTTCTAGATTCAGCCGTCCCCGGTGACCCAAGATTCTCCAGAGATTCGCCACGGTGTGAATTCAAGAGGGGGGGTCAAACCTTACTATTTATAGGGGGTAAAACCCTAATTTTTTCCTTCTAGTAAATTTTCGAATCTGACCACTCAGATAATGACACCTGTCACAGGAGTCACGTGCAATGCACGTGGCCCCTGTGAGGGGCAAATGATTTGGGTATTTTATACCCGGCTAAGTGGCCCAATAAGAAAGTGCCACGTGTCCTCCATATAGGTGCCATTTGGACCTATGGAATGATGACATGTGGAGGGAGGACTCTTCTCCGTCCTACGTGGACTGAAGGTCCAGCAGGGACCATTTAGGTGGCGACACGTGTCATCCAAAAAGTGCTTCAAAATCCATTGGGCACAGTGACACGTGTCACTCAGGCATTGGCCCTGGGATGGCGGCCTTCTAAGGCCCAAATCCCGAGGCGCCGCAAAACGGCGTGACCTAACTCCTAGGTCACCAGATCCTAGGAAGGCACACTTTTCAAAAGGACCCTATAAATAGGGGCATTATGTCATTTATGACGAGAACACACAACAACAAAAAAGAGAGAGAATTTTTGACACGTAATACGAGACAATACGTCACTTACCACAGAGCTGTCGTTTTCAAAGAACACGCAGCACTTTACCTGAGCTTGGAATCCAAGCAGATAACTTTACTTCCGCACGTTTTATTTCCGAACATTTACTAACTTAATCTTCGGAGGCGGACCACCGAGCATTCGACGGTCCGTTTGCTTTGCAGGTACAGGCATCCTCAGTTGAATCCTGTTTCAGTGTTGTAACTCTCCCGAGGGACAAAAACCCCCGAAACAATTGTTATTATAATTATTATAACTACAGGATTATTGTTATGATTTATGATGATTATTTTATTTATGATGATTATTTATTATTATTGTTGCTTGATATTTATATTTATTGCTTGATCACGCCTTTTATGAATGTTTAAAGAGAATTAGTACTTGAAATCATGTTTATAAGATAATTAATAATCTTGTTTAGGGTTAATTTGATTATATTTCAAGTGATCGCCAATAATAGTTTATTTGTGCATTATATTCAACCAACATAGATAAACAGGTTTAGAGTTAATCCTATTGATTGTATGTTAGTCAAAAAGCGCACATGAATACGATCAGAATAAAGTAGAGGCTTATTATTAGGGCAGGTTCAATCTCTTTTAGGTTGGATTTGTACCTTCATCCCTGAACCCTTATTTGGTTCTAGACCTTAAGGAGTTGACGATCTCTTGGATCGTTAAGGGGTGTAACCTTCACCTCATGAACGGTTTACAAGTTCCTAAAACTTGTTGGCAACTCATTTGCTCTATCTTCTTCCCTTTTGGACGCCACCGTACTTTAGTGTATGATCACAGTGGGGTTCAAGATAGGGGTTAACGCTTGAAATTATTCACTACAACGACACTTCCTCCCATACAAGGCCTCAAATTGGGTCATTTCGATGCTCGCATGGTAACTATTACTATAAGAGAATTCAATTAAATCTAAGAAATCTTCCCATCCTCCCTGGATGTCTATAACACAAGCTCTCAACATGTCCTCCATGGTTTAGATGGTTCTCTCAGTTTGCCCATCTGTGGCATGGTGAAATGTCGTACTCATCTTAAGTGTTGTACCAAAATTTTCTTCTACACTTTTCCAGAATTTTGAGAGAAACCTGGAAGCTCTGTCAGATACAATATCCTTTGGAACCCCATGTAACCTCACAACATGTTTGATGTAAGCTTTTGCAAGTTGCTCTATCTTCAAAGTTTTCTTCATTGGTATAAACACTACTGATTTTTTAAGTCTATCCACCATTACCCAAATGGTATCATTTCCACTCTTTGACTTAGGAAGGCAAGTAAAAAAATCAATTGAAATGCAACCCACTTCCATTCTTGAATTTCTAATGACTGCACAGTCCCTTGAGGCCTCTTGTGCTCTATCTTCACCTTTTAACATGTTAAACACTTTGCCACAAACTTAGCAACCTCATTTTTCATTCTAGGCAACCAAAACATCTTCTTCAAATCCTTATATAGCTCATCTCCTTCCGGGTGTACTGAGTAAGGTGTATTGTGGCCTTCTTTCATAAACTTTCTCTTCCCTTCCTTACATTTCTGTGGTACGCACCATCGATCTTTGTACCTCAAACTCCCATCTTCGTGAATCTTGAAGTCTGTTGTTTTTCCCTGCCCAATTTTCTCGCGAATCCTATTCAACTTTATATCTCCCTCTTGGTTAGCTCGAATCTCGTCGAATATTTTTGGTAGGCTGCTTAGACTTGCAAGAATACCCGCTGGTACTCCCCATTCTACAACTTCTAAATTCAATTTCATCATTTCCCTACATAACACATTAGCTACTACTAACAAGTTTTATCCATGACTAGTTTTACAACTTACAACATCCACAACCACATTCGCTTTCCCTTCATGGTATTGTATGTCTAAATCATAATCCGTCGTATACTCTAACCATCTCCTTTGATGAGAGTTCAAGTCCTTTTGGGTGAAAATGTACTTTAAGCTCTTATGGTCTGTGTAAATTCTACATTTCACTCCATACAAATAATGGCGCAAAATTTTTAGTGCAAAAATGATTGCCGCTAATTCCAAATCATGGGTTGGATAGTTTACTTCGTGGCTCTTTAACTTCCTCGATGAATATGAAATCAATTTTCCGTTTTGCATAAGCACGAACCCTAAACCATTCTTTGATGCATCGCTATACAAATCATACAGTCCACTATCATCCGAAAGTGTAAGCACTAGCGCTGTAATTTGTTTGTGTTTCAAGAGTTGGAATGCCTCTTCACACTTATCGTCCCACTCAAACTTCTTGTCCTTCTTCATCAAGGTAGTCATAGGTTTAGCAATCTTGGAAAAATCATTGATAAAACGCCTATAATACCCTGCAAACCTATGAAACTTCGCACATCAGATTCTATCTTGGCTGTAGGCCAACTCTTAACAGCTTCTATTTTGGATGGGTCTACCTTTTCCAACCAAAACTCACACTTAGAGAATTTTGCATAAAGTGGGTTTCCTCTTAGTTTTTGCAGAATTACCCTTAGGTGTTTTACATGCTCTTCCTTGCTATTTGAGTACACCAACTACTACAAACTTATCCATATTTTGATGAAACACCCTATTAATCAAATCCATAAAGATTGCTGGAGCATTTGTAAATCCAAAAGGCATAACTGTAAACTCGTAGTGTCCATATCCTGTCATAATTGCGGTTTTAGGAATGTCCTCGTCGACAAACCTCAATTGATGATACCCAAATTTCAAGTCAATCTTTGAAAACACTGTGGCAACCTTTAGTTGGTCAAACAAATCATCGATTCTTGGTAAGGGATACTTATTCTTGATGGTTACTTTATTTAGTTCCCTGTAGTTAATACACAACCTCATACTTCCATCCTTCTTTTTCACAAATAGAACTAGCGCTCCCCAAGGAGAAGCACTTGGTATAATGTATCCCTTTTCAAATAAATCTTGCAATTGCTCCTTTAACTCACTCATTTCTGCAGGTGCCATTCGATATGGAGCCTTGGATATTGGGGTTTTTCCGAGAAATAAATCTACGCTAAAGTCGATTGCCCTCTTGGGTGGCATTCCATGAATCTCCTCTGGAAATACATCCAGGAATTCATTAACTACTTCTATATTTTCTAGATTTGTCACCTGTTCATGGTCCATATTCCTAACACTACAGAAATATACTGGATGTCCCTTCTTCATGTATTTTGCTAATTTTATCACTGATATTAACCTTGGGCATTTGGTTTTACCATTCATCTAGTAAGTCACAGATTCATTTCCGCTTGTGACCATCTTCACTTTCTGTGATCTACAATTAATCTCAGCATTATACTTACTCAACCAGTCCATTCCCAGAATAAGATCAAAGTTACTCAGCCCAAACTCAATAAGGCCAGACGGGAATATCTTTCCTTCTATTTCTTAAGGCATATTTCTAAGGTTTTAGTACATTTCACTACCCCACCTATCAGAATGGTTATAGGTAAATCTACTACTTCTATTATCTTTAAACAGTCTTTTAGTTTTGAAACAATACCCTTAGAAACGAAAGAAAAAGTTGCACCAGAATCAAACATTAGTTTAACAGGAATAGAGTTAATAGAAAAAGTACCAGTGATAACATCTTTCGTGGCATCCGCCTAATGCCTACTCAAAACATTCATTTTCCCTGCAGTTCCACCCTTCTGTTGGTTGTTCCCGCTGGTGGTGTTAATGTTCTTCACTCCATTCTATTGCACTCCCTTATTCCCAGTAAAGTTGTTGTTGTTCCCCTGGAAATTCCTCTAGTTTCCTCCTTAATTATTGTTGTTTTGCCTATTCCCGTTGCTATTTTTGGAGAAACACTCATACTCCCTATGCCCAAGTTTATTACAAACACGACAAGCTACCAAATTTCCCTCGCAGTCCTTCCTAGGGTGATTATTTCTACTCCTCTTGCAAAAATAAATCCTCCCATTCTTGTTATTCCCCTGGTTATTGTTTCTAGCCCCTTCATTGTTGTTACGGCCTTCCTGACGGTTATTTTCCTGGAAGTTATTATTGTTGTGAAAGTTATTGTTATGGTGGTACTTCTGCTTCTTAAAACCATTCTAGTTTCCCTGCTGGTTACCAGAAACCTGCCCCACTTCCTTCCTCTTCTCTCTTCCTTCTATCTCAGCTAACTCCTTCTTCTTCTTCTCCTCCAATGCATAAAGGTGTCCGACCCTTCCATATACTTCATCCTCGGTCTCAAATACTTGCCCGCACAACTTTAACTGCAAATCAGTAGTTAAACCACTCTCAAACTTCCTAGCCTTTTCTTTCTCCGTAGCGACAGACTCTTCAGCAAAACGGGATAACTCAATAAACTTGGTACGTATAGTATTCCGTAGCTGACATCCTTTCCATATTAAGGTTTGAGAATTCCTCAACTTTCTGCTTCTGCAAAAAGCTAGGATAAAACTTGTCTCTCACTTCCTCTTGGAACTTAGTTCAGAAGGAAGAACCGCCATAAAAAGATTCCTTGTGTATCATCTGTAGCAAAACTGTTGAACCCAGGTAGCGCTCAAACGGTAGTCTCATTTTGTTGCCACCAAAGGTCAGCTTCACCCCTCAGATAGTAAGTAGTACAACTCACTTTTGAGTTTTCAGGGCATTCCACAGCTCCAAATAGTTTCTCAAATTCCCTCAACAAGTTTTCCAATATGGTAGGATCAGGCTCCCCTTGATATGTTGGTGGCTTACTTTGTGCCACCTTCTTGAAGAGCTCCCCCTGAGCATCCTCATTACAAGTTGAGTTTCTTGTCAGTTTTTGGGCAACTGCTGCCAATTGCCTCACTACTTCATTCAAATCGTTTCCACCATTACCAGAACTTCTTCCCCCTGCCATTTTGCTTCACCTGAATTACGGACAAGGGTCTATATTAGAAATGGCTATGGTTAGTTCTCAAGACATACACCCATCTATTACCTAGCACTCTTTAAACATTCACAGTAAAATTTGAAGCTAACAATTGGGATAGCAAAAGCTAAGAATTCCCTAAATTTGTAGCTTTGTCAATCAATTATTGATTGCTAACCAACCATACATTTAATAAAGCATCACATAGATAAAACAAAAATAATTCCCATAGATTCCCATAGCTTAGAAATACTTATTGGAATTAATTTGCTTGCAATTTTGGCTATTGGAATACTGATGTGAAATGGAAGATTTGAAAAATAATGAATTTATTTATTAATAATATAAAGATTTTGACAAGGAAATAAACAAGATCTTATTAATTAAAATAGACTGAAATTATTAAAATTAAAATTTTTTTCTAGAAACTTATGTGGTCATGACACTTATTAATTTAAAACTAAAATAATAATAACTGAAATAAAGACTGTGAATTTATGACGAGGAAAGTTATAAAATCTAATCCTTTCGAACGTTGTCCCTTTTGTTAGTGGATTGTATATAGCTTTGAAAGATCGAAATTAGAATCATTTGACTTCTCCATTGGTTCAAGTGACTCAGGTTTGGGTTTTACTTGTACAAACTCCCCTTCTTTCTCCTCATTCGATGAAATGTCTACTATTATTGGAGTTGGAGGTGGATTATGATTAGAAATCTCCATAAGTGAACTATCTCCCTCTTGTTGTTCTCCATTTTCTGTCTGACTATCCCTGACGAAGAGGAAGAAGAAGAATTTCCTGGTTGTTAATTAGGAGGAGGATTGTTCCCAAGTGGATTATCGTAGTAGTAGTAAGGGTAGGGAAGATTTAAGTGCTGACAATGAGCTTTTTTCCACTCTTACGACATATTTAGTCAAGAAAGCATAATCTTGATACCACTGGCCATAATAGTCTTTGTATTTATGGTAATTTGGGATGTCTCCTGGCAGGTAAAATAAGAAAATCTCTGTATGACAACAATATAAGGAGGCTCCTCTAGAAGACAATGGACAATCATAGCCGAAATACGATCAGGGGTGTCATAAACTCTATCTCGTAAGACATTGCTCATGTAGGAACAAAAGTATATGATCTTTTCTACAAAGTCATAGGGGTGTTTATTATGTTTCTTTACAAGTGATCCCATTTGTGTTTATTTGCTAGGAAAGATTGGCATCTTGTAGAAAAAAAGGCTTTGAAAAGAATTCCCTTCCCAAGGAAAATAAAATAAATAATACAGTCTTGTAGGAAATTAAGTTCGGTGTTCAATCATACAATTTTGAAGGATCACATAAAATATCACACATATTGCATGCTTTCATCAACAAACATCTAGTCATACAACATGCTTGAACACTCAAAATAAAATTATGCACACAGGGAAAAAATTTAAATTCTAGCCTATATGCCCTTTCTTTTCCTACCTAAGCTCACCAACATGTTAATAAATGCTTTTAACACATAATTCTTACCTCAATCCTTGCTCCCTGAAAAAATTAAAAAACTAAAAATATTTTTACCCTGCTAAAAAAAAATTTCGAAATTAATGGAAAGAGGGCCAAAAATTCGGCCCTAAAAAAAAAAAATTCAGACACCCTAAAAAAACTTCGAGTGTCCCCTTTAAATAAAAATCGGATAAAAAAATTAAAAAAAATAAAAAAAATTTCGACCCCTTTTAAAAAAAAAAAAGAAATATAATCGGAACAAAAACATTGCATAATTAAATTAACACTTGGCCAAGTTTAAATAATAGTAAGAAAAACGTTTTCGGGTTAGTGGTAATTTAAAATCTCAACCAAAGCTCCCAGGTACCACTTGTTAACACCCTAGAAGTTCCTTTCTTTTAAATACCCACTTTACGCTTTAAAATACGATTTAGGAATATCTAAGACATTACCACCACCGTGAAAACGGCTAAGGCAACTATCAAAGATACACAGCGGAAGACTTAAAATTAAAACCGTTTAAACAAGACAACTCAAAAGTCCACCAAACGAAGTCAAATAAAATCAAACTGCAACTTGGAACCATTAAATGTCCTTATTCAAAACCGTTCCAAAACTAAACCTTTGCGTTAGTCCACACAGAATATGTCATAAATAAATAAAGCATAAAACACATCGTAAATTAATGGAAACTAGCATGATTCACTCTTCACTCATGCCCCGTCATGAATATGCTTCAATACCTTAAAAGTTTATCTCTACTTGTCCCGTCTACTCTCCATTAAAAATGGGTCATCATAGGGCCAAGATAAAGACATGGCCAAACATACAAACACACACAATCAGCAAAGCTGAGTACATCAGCGTAATTAAACACACTAACCTGCTTTCACCTATCAACACACACTTACCTCAATGCACCTGTTTACAAGAACACACAAAAATAAACAAGACACTTTAACTAGACACTAAATAATTCATTTACAATTGATTACGCATCGAACTGGTTTCCAACTATACCTCCCCCAAATAAATTGAGGTTAACTGACACGGGAGCTAACCGTGCCAGTGACAAAACCACTCAAAGGTGGCGGAATTCCTGCGTATAATAATAAATAAAAAGGAATGTACAACGTCCTGTACTCCATTAGAAGTTATGGTTAAATACAAAACCCCATAACTCCCCCCATTTTTCATACTAAAGGTATATACGTTCCAAGAGTTTTGGTGCGTAATCTCTTTCACTTTACGTTATTTAAATGTTATTTGGATTTGGTGATGACTCTCAATGCATAATAAATCGATCAACAATAATTATTCAATCAACCAAACATACCAATTTAATTCTTGAATAATTAGTGACCACATATTATTTAATGTTGAACCCTTTTTTTAATTCTACCTCAGTGTCAAAGACACCTTAAACGCATATAGCGCCAAAAATCCTATCCGTCGGTGTTTAAAACACCTTAAGTGCACAAAGGCACCAACATACAACTTATCCCTTGTGTACATAGACACTTATATAGCTCCTCCCTCATGCTTAAAGCATCAATAAAAATTATTTGAACTATGATAAAATTCCTTTTTAGTATTCCAAACATAATTAAACATGTAGTTTAATTAATCATGCATTCTAACATGCCATAAATAAAAGTGTGGTTCAAACACAACATGCACAAAATATAATTTTCCAATCCATAAACCATTACAAATAATTCATGCTTCACAATTCAATCACCAACACCATTAATTCACAATTCCATACATAAACCTTAGCATGATACTACTTGTAATTTATTGAAATCAAGCCTAGCATGATTCTACATCATCAAAATATGCTAAGTACGCGAACGTACATTGAGTACAATCTTAAAATTGCCACGAATAGTAGAAATTGCTTACTTCGAAGTCTCCTACACATTAAAATCATAATAGAGTATTAAAATCCACTCTAAAAAAATTTCCAGCAATGTATACTCTTTTAAAACCCCACATAATTTAATTAAAATAAGCTGAAATTATATTTAAAACACCATAATTAAGTCCCAATTAATGGGTAATTAAAATTCCTTTGAGAAACATAATATTAAGTGTTCTACATAAAATTTCAGCACTTTATTTTAATTAAAACTTGTTGTAGTTAAGCCTTAAAACACTTGAAACAAAGATCTAAACCAATATACTTCATAATCCTTCAATAACTCATAAATCAAGAACCTAGGATTTCAAAAATTAAGGCTTTTTAATTAAAAACTAAATCAGAAAATTAATCAACATAATTATAATGATCAAACATCAAAATTAAATCCCAAAACTTATAATTTACAAATAGATTAAAGCATAGATTAAATTTGAGCAAGAAAGATTTGATTTTTAAGTTTTTTTTTTCGAAAACTAAGACTGCCTATAGCAGGCCGGCGCCACTCCCGGCTGCTGCCAGCATTGGTGGTCGCCGCTGCTGCAGGCTGTTTTGCTGGTGATCGGCGGCCCACCGGTGGTGGTGGTGCGAAAACAAAAGGGGAAGGGGACGGAGAAAGAAAAAGAAAGAAGAAAGAAGAAAAATAAGGAGAAAAGGGAGAGAAATTTACCTTGGGTTTTCTCCACTCTGGGCAAAGTTGATTTGCCTCATAAGAGGGATATTTATACGCCTTCTCTACCACCCTTTTACCCTAACTTTCCTCCTTTAGTTTTTCCTAAGCCCTTCTCTACTAAAACTTGTTAAAATCATAATTTCCTAAAATAAAACCCCAACTTTTATAAAATAAATAATTAAACAAACTTTCCTTTAGTAAAAATATTTCCATACTTACATAGTATAAATAATTAAAACACCATAATTAAAATATTAAAATTATTTAAATACATTTATAAAATACATATTTTAAATAAAATACGTATAAATATACGGGGTATTACAATAACCCTCTGGAATTCATGCTCCATCTACCTGTTTGAACGCACTGAGCAACAAAGGGTACATCTGAGAATGTTGAATTCACCAAACCATGGTAGCAAGTTTTTCTTAACTCGCGGTGTCCCATCCACTCGCGCCAACCCTTAACGGTTAGGCTTCCGCGCGGTGCATCTAGACAATTAACCATGGACCCTCTATTGACTAACCCATATCCCAAACTTTAGAGAACTAGAACCATGGTTAGGCTGCAAACTCATTGCATCATGTTGTGCCTACTTGACTAATTGTGCATTATTGGTTGTGCATCCTCTAGTTGTTTTTCCTAACCGTTTGTTTGACTTGTGTTAAGATTAAATAAACTTATTTATGACTAAAAGAACTTTGCCTAATTAATTAATTTGAGTAATTAAAGTCTAATAACTTAATCAGAGTTGACTTAGTATGACTTTAGGCTGTAGAGTAATAATACCGAAAGCATTTCCAGATCGACGTTTCTGTAACGTTGTCAAGATTAAAACTGCAGCGCCACTCTGTGGAGTGTAGCGCCTAGCGACAGTCCTGTCGTCTGGCGCTATACTGCAAAGAGAGGCGCCAGTTCGATCGTTTTGGCAACAGTTCGGTTTGTTGCTCAAGTCATCACCTTACGTCTAATTGAACAGTTTTCTAGTCAATTCAGTTAATTTTTATTGTCTATAATACCTTGTCAAGTCATTAATCGAGTGTAAGCACTAAGTTCCATGGTTTTACACAAGAGTCAAAGCATGTCACTTACACTCACCTCATAATGTACACACTAATGCACACTTTGACCATGTCTAACGGAGTCTTGTATGCGCGTATTTTCCGTCAGTTTTTTTAGGGGGGTAAGTCAGATACTAATCCTCTAATTAAACAACTTGTATGAACCCTATACTTAACTCCCTAAAATGTACACCTTATTTTTGCCAAAAATATGCACCCTATTTTTGCTTTTTTCTTTTTCAAAACCGTAAAGTCAAAGTCAATCTGAGTCAAGTCATTAAAACAAAAATGGTTTAATTTACAGCGCGTGGTTAAATAAGGAAGGGAGTTTGATCAAAGACAACCTTTGTTGGGGTTTGGTGAGTTCTTCTCACCGCGGAAACAACCCCGACCCAAGGAACCACTCGTAATTAATAAAAACATAAAGCATAAATAAATAAGCACAAGAAAAGGAAGAACGAACCATACCGTTGAAGCGAGCTTCGCCCTCTCAAAACGGGCTCTTGCTTATAAATCCTTGAGCACCGTAAATGCCGTGCCTCCAACGGTATCCACCCACAAAGGACAAACACGACTTTTTAGGTTCACTACCTTGGAGTTAGCAAGGTCCGACCAAAACCCAAGTGTTAATGGAGTTTAAGAGTTTTTCCAAAATATGGAATACTCTTTCTAACTCCCACTCAAGCACTTTATTCCAAATCCCAAGGTTGGTTTTTATAGAAGAAAGTATAAGTGGGAATTTCTATCCCATCAAATGTGGGATCATGAAATTCCACAAAAATTTGCAAACAAATAATAAATCTACAAGTGGCATTACCATGTGAAATGGGTAGGTGAGGACCACATGGAAAGTAGGGCACCATACTTGCTCCTCACTTAATACTCTCCTTGTGCCACATGTCCTTACCCACTTGCTCCCATATTCCTCAAGCTTCTCCAAAGTGACCGGCCTTATGGCCCAGTCACAAGCCTAGCCCGAGCCCAGCCCCGCACAAAGATGCGGGCTGCTGCTATGTGTGCAAGCCACGCACTTGGTGCGGGCTTGCTGTTGTGCGTGGATGCTAGTGCGTGCGCTGCTAGCACGCCTAGCTTGCGGCAGCTGCTGCACGGACCATGTGCAAGCGCCTGCTAGTTGCTGGTGTGCGTGGCTGCTACCACGATGCGCTAGCACGCACCTAGCCAGCCATGCTAGGCTCAGCTTTGTGTGCTTGCTAGTCACCTATGCTTGGACATTTCGACCCCTAGCATTCGGATGCTCGGGGCATTCCGATGCTAGGAGTATTTTGGGAATATGGTCGATTTATTATTATTTTGCGTGTCTCGTCTTTTTATTATTTTTGACTCGACTTCCGACGATCGGTTTTGACGCTCCAAGCTCGAAAAACCGACGTCTAAATATTTAATACTCAGGCGACGAATTAATTTCTTCCGAATTAATTCGTCGAGTCGTTTCGTATATTTTGCTTTGGTGTGACCCGAAGGGTGCAGTCAAGATTAAGCTGTAATATTAATTATATTAATATTACTGATCGCTAGCGGCCTCCACCCAGGCATTCTGATCACTTGACCTTACTTAATATATTAGCTTTCTAATAATTCTAAACCCGCTATCAGAATAATACACTTGTTCGAAGGACACCATTCCTTTCAATCTCCCACTTGTCCTTCCGGACAAGTGTGCATTTAGTGTATAGCCCCTTTATTATGTCTCTTCATGTCTCTTCATGAACTACAGAGTAAGATTACACGTCATCTCTGTGACGTCCAAAAGTGTTTCTCGAAATCCGAGTTTAACTGTCAATAAGCAGATGATTTCTAAAATCCATCTGAGCACGACCATGAATTTTCACAGTCTCGCTCTTCGAGAGGCCTTGTAAACAACAAGACAAGTTCCCTATTGTTAGTAGGGGGACATTTCCATTCTTGTAATGTAGCTTCTCTTACTAAGAGAACCTAGCCGCCCGATATCTGTCGTTATAATCCCCAGTTATAGCAGACGTTTGGCGGATACCAAAGCGGACTAGTACTCAAACAAGAGACCTCCCACTACTCTTGGTCAAGGAAAAGAGTTCCGATAGTAATAATGAGAAAAATACTTATGACGATTTTAAATCTCTTAAAGTATTCTCATAGGTCGATCAGTATGGTTCTAAACCAATACCTGTGCAAATGATTTATATCCTCATAGCACAAGAAACGGTGCTATAAATCACACTACACTCTAATCTCTAATGGTCATTAATCGTCCACAAAAATATGACCTTGATTAGGGATAATTTTCGATTAAAATATTCAATGTTCACTTAATAGGTGTTTCTTTATCCAAGCCATTGACTTGATACCCTATTTTGAATATTTATTAAAATCGAATGGACTCATTATGTAATTATAAACCACAATTAAATAGAGACGGAGTGAATTAAATTGCATGAAATATTTTAATTACTCTAAAAACTGAATGGTTCATCATAGTGCTTTACATTAACATTGTTCAAAATTTAATTAAAACACTATAATATGGAAATCAAAGCCAGTTCGTGACATGCTTGATTCCCATTGCCTCAATGTGTTTGTTGAGCTTCACTTGAGACAAGGGTTTAGTAAGTGGATCGGCTATATTGTCATCCGTTCCCACTTTGCAAATTCTAATTTCACCCTCTGTCTTCCATTCTCGAATCATGAGAAATCGCCTCTTGACATGTTTGACCTTCTGATGTTCTTGTGGCTCTCTAGCCTGAGCAATAGCCCCGTTGTTGTCACAATGGAGGTCTATTGGACCCTTGATGGAGGGTACAACACCAATTTCATCAATGAACTTGCGAATCCATTGAAACAAAATCAGCGGTTGTGCTTTACTTTGCACTCTTCCAACTAAACGCTCCTCCATTGAGACATAATATGTATCTGGATTGTGACTTGGAGTCATCTTTGTCTGTCTGGAACCTTGCGTCGGTATATCCTTCAACAACCAATTCATCTTTACCGCCATAGACTAGGAATATTCTTGGTCGCAGTCCAATGCGCCTCTTTTGGGTCTGATTGGTATCGGCTCGTAGCACTCAAGGCATACGATACATTCGGCCTAGTACATATCATGGCATACATGATCGATCCAATAAGCGAAGCATATGGAATACGACTCATCCTTTCTCGCTCATCAGGTGTCTTTGGACACTGCTTCTTGCTTAAGGTTATGCCATTTGACATGGGTAGGTGCCCTCTCTTGGCTCCTTCTATATGGAATGGAGCTAGTACCTTATCGATGTAAGTACTTTGACTCATTCCTATCATCCTCTTTGATCTATCCCTATAGATCTTGATTCCTAGTATGTAATGAGCCTCTCCCTAGTCTTTCATTGAAAAATATTTCCCGAGCCAAGCCATTATAGACTCTAACAACGGAATGCTATTTCCAATGAGCAAAATGTCATTGACATATAAGACTAGGAAGGCGATGTCACTCCCACTGACCTTCTTGTAAACAAAAGACTCGTCTGAATTCTTGATAAAACCAAACTTACTAATGGCTTCATCAAATTGCAGATTCCAACTTCTGCTTGCTTTCTTTAATCCATAAATGGACTTCTTAAGCTTGCATATATTCTTAGGACTGTTCTGGTCGACAAAACCTTCAGGCTATGTCATGTACACAGTTTCTTCAAAAATTCCATTGAGGAAGACGGTTTTGACGTCCATCTGCCATATTTCATAATTGTAATATGCAGCAATCACTAGAAGAATTCAAACGGACTTAAGCATAGCTACTGGAGAAAAGGTTTCATCATAATCAACGCCGTGAATTAGCCTGTAACCTTTTGCTACCAGCCTTGCTTTGTAAATGAATACATTTTCATCTTTGTCGGTTTTCATCTTGAAAATCCATTAACATCCGATAGGTGTGTAACCCGTAAATCAACCAAGTCCCATACTTGATTTCCAAACATGGAGTCCATTTCGGATTTCATGGCCTATTGTTATTTTGCAGAGTCGGGGCTCGTCATAGCTAGCTTGTAGGTTTCCGGCTCATCTCCATCCACTACTAGAATGTCCTGATCTTCGGTTAATACAACACCGAGATATCTGTCAGGTTGAGATCTTGGCCGAGTTGACCTACGTTGGGTAATGGACTGAGCATTTGCATTGTCGGTTTGACTTTGCATATTTTTACTTTGATCAATGTCAACAGATGCTTCGTGATCACTTTGATTGTCAACTTGTCCTTATTGCTCGTCCTCTCGAACTTTGTCAAGTTTGATTTTCCTCCCACTTGTAATTTTGGAGAGATGCTCCTTCTCAAAAAAGACACCATCACGAACAACAAACACTTTGTTCTCGGATTTGTTGTAGAAGTAATAACCTTTGGTTTCTTTTGGATAACCCACAAAGTAAACCTTGTCAGATTTCGGATGAAGTTTGTCAGAAATGAGCTTCTTGACATATGTTTCGCATCCCCAAATCTTGAGAAAAGACAACCTTGGAGGTTTATTTGTCCATAATTCATATGGAGTCTTTTCCACTGCCTTTGATGGAGACCGATTCAGTGTAAGTGCCGCAATTAAAAGTGCATGTCCCTAGAAAGAGATTGGAAATTCACTAAGACCCGTAGTCGATCGGACCAAGTCTAACAGGGTTCGATTCCTCCTTTCAGATACTCCATTCCATTAAGGAGTTCCCGAGGGTGTCAACTCTGAAAGTATTCCATGTTCTTTCAGATGGTCATCGAATTCTTGGCTCAAATATTCGCCACCTCGATCCGATCGAAGCGCTTTGATTTTCTTGCCGAGTTGGTTTTCAACTTCGTTCTGAAATTCCTTGAATTTATCAAACGATTCAGATTTATGCGACATTAGATAGACATAACCATATCTACTATAGTCGTCCGTGAAGGTTATGAAATACCGATAACCACTCCTTGCGGGTGTACTCATTGGCCCACATACATCGGTGTGTATTAGTCCCAACAAGTCACCGATCCTTTCTCCCAACTTGTTGAATGGTTGCTTTATCATCTTGCCTAATAAACATCCTTCGCAATTCTCAAAGGATTCTAAATCAAATGAGCCAAGAATATCTTCTGAACGAAGCTTCTTGATGTGTTTGATGTTAATGTGGCCAAGACGACAATGCCACAAGTAAGTTTGACTAGACGGTGTAGTCTTAGCTTTATTTGCATTGGTATCAAACATTTTGTCTAAAAACACGTGAAAGTGTAATTCCATAAATATATTCAAGACATCAAAACAAAAATCTTGGTTGATGAAAACGACGTCAAACGTCGGAAATACATCAAAAGTATGGTGCATAAAATTAAATATGTTCTACTTCTTTGGACAAAACATGATATTACAAGTTTTCTTGGATAGATCACCTTCATCCTACTTGTGTACTCATTTCCACATGAAAAAGCACCGCTCACTTGGTTCCTGAAAAAGGAGTGTATTGTGAGTCAATTTTTCGGTATGTAATACCTTTTAAAATTGCTTATATTCAAGTGTTTATGATGATACCTGAGATTGAGTTTACTTTTCCTTTCGCCTCATCATCCAGATACTTGCTTCATTATCTTTTGTAGTGTCCAGGGTTACCACAATAGAAGCAGCGCATCTTCCTCTTGTCTTTGAACTCCTTTTTCCTTGGTCTAAGGGCAAAGTTAGCCTTCTTGCAAGAATAGGTCTTTTGGAGCTCTTTGATGACATCCCTTAAGGACAGTGTATCCCTATTGGCGGTGAGACGCATTTTAAGCCCCACATCTTTCGAGTGAAGAGAGTTAAGAAGCATGTGAGCCGCTTGCTCGTCTTCCACTAGTTTGCCAATTAGCTCCAGATGGTTGAATAGCCTTGTAATGTTAATTACATGAGCTTGAAGTGGCATTCCGGCCTAAGTCTCGCATTGTTGACTTTTCCCCACACCTCTTGTCTTTCTTTCGAGAGACAACCATCTTGCGGTGGCTTGATCCTCATTTTGGAGAGTGACCTAGTCACATCCTCCACGTGACCATCATAATTGCCCCTAGCACTTTTGGTGACCTTCAAATTGACTACATCCTCAAGAGCTTTGAGCATCATATCCGGAAAGTAACCGGAGAAAATCTCCTTCCATTTAACCGGGATGGAGTTTGCCATGAGTTTCAAAACTCTCTAGCAATCCATGCTCCATTCTTCATGAGCTTCATCACTCATGATCCCTTTCGAGTAGAAACTGGGGATCCGAGTGTCCAAGATATGCTCTAGGTAGCAATTTCTGAGTGTCTTTCGGAGTTCATCTTCCCATTCCTTAAAGTTCACGAAATTGAGAAAAAATGGTAACTTTTTGGTAAGTTCCTGGTACATAAGGTCGTTGTCATTAGTTGAAGACATGATTCTACAATTGAAAGAATTTTAATGAAAAACCATTCAAAATTACATAAATAAGATTGAATTTTATTCATGCAAATTTTCAATACTTATTTAGCGTCTTATTTACACGTAAAATTGTCCCTATTTTGTGAAAATAAGGCGATTCCAAGATCCGAAGAAACAAAGAGTGGTTAAGCATGCTTTGGCTTGTCTTAACACTCAATCTTCTAGGGTGAGCATTGCCTTGCTAATGGCTCTAAGCCACTCTTGGTTAGACAATCGTCGCATCTAATTCATCTTTGACGATGTATCTCTTTTGCCACGGTATGTGAGGACTCCTCACTCATACTGATGAGTTAAACTAAAACCAACGTGCACACCCGGTGTGCCTTATGAGCCTTGGAGAATTGATGGCACCTCGCTTTGGTCTAGTCTACCATCACCCTCGTTCGGTTGGTAAGTGTTGTTCTGGAAAGGAAAGTTTGACTCAATATTATTAGGGACCTAGGATTTCTATGTTGGTTGATTTAAGTGAACTTAACTAATCATCGCAACATAAAGAAAACCTAAACATGCATCTAACGAATAATTCACATGTATATATAAGCATAAAATATAAAGCGAAATTATAGATGCATATTGGCAACTAGCATGACCCCTTGAATTCTTCAAATCTTCAAAAGGTCTTCATTTGCAATTCAAGGCTTTGTCTTCTAAGATACTCCGTCTTCAAGACTTAACCAAATTATGCAAATACTAGTGTCTACGACTAGGAATAATCTAAATATTAAGGTACAAAAATACTTAACGGTGCGTAGACCGTATTTAGATTTACAAAAATACATAACGACACGTAGTCCGTATTTTCTATCCTAATCGGGTCCCACTAGTAACCATTTCATAAAACCTGTGAGAGAGAATATATATTCCATTCATCCATTCATTATTTGTGAATGGCCCATGCAATTTACAATATCAAACAAGTAAAATGCATTTAAACAACACGCGCACTAGTAACTAATCTAGGTGGTTAATCAGATTAACATGCCTAATTAAAACTAGTCAAAGTTGTTTAACCGATTATGTAATTTGACGTCATTAATTAATTGAAGCTCCCACTAAATTCCGCATTTCCCTTAATTAATCCAATTATTTAATTTGGTAGCACCCAAACTTGTTAAAAAAAAATTAAGCCAATGCCGCTCAAAACCGAGGCCTAGCCTCCCAAAATTTTAATTAAAATAAACAAAATTAATTAAAATAAATAAAACGGCAAAATAAGAAAAATTAAGCCAACCGCATTTCAAGTGGCTTTCGCTTTAAGCGTTTTGCTAAGGAAACTCGAATAATCGCGGCTCATGCAAACCAAGCATACTACGACTATTTACCTCACCGCACCAAGCATATGCACACACAAAAAACTCCGCACACACGGCCCGCGGCAAGCAGCCATGGGCTGCTGCCACTGCCGCACGCACGCGCACGCACAGCCATGGCTGCTGTTGCGTGGCTGCTGCGGCCGTGTGCTGCTGTCGCGCGTGTGGCCCCACGCAAGGCGGGGCAGCCACCTTGGTAGCCACATGTGGACTGCTCTGCAGCCCGGCTAGCCAAGGGTGGTTCTTTGCCTCGTTTTGCGTGCCTTGGGATTTGATCCCATTTCGCGAGACATAATTAATTAATTCTAAATTATTTTTAGAACTAACTCAATGAGCAAAAAAATAAAATTTTAAACAAGTCTAACGTAATAAAATTTCAAAGTGCAAATAACCAAAATAATTCCTAGAACCATTCTTAATTAAATTGGTTTAGCTTGGTGCAATAACAAAGTTGAGGAAATTTCTCACTTTTAATTTAATCAATTTAAATTAAACTTGAGAATTTGAAAAAGTAAGGGGAAGTTGGAAAAATATAAACTTTAATGTTCAAATAAAAATTCCAACATCTAAATTTTGTGAATCCTTGAAAATTATATCTTGCAACGTGAAGATAACCAAATTTCTATTACAAAAATTGAAACTTTATGTTTCCAATCAACCCAAAATGATTAAAACAACAAAGTTTAACACAAAATAACATGGAATTTAGTGGGTTTTACAGTTTCAATTACATATCACAAATAAAGATTAAATCTTTAACACTTAGGAAGCCTCAAACCAAAAAATTTCACACTAAAAAGCAATTAGTTTGCAATTATGTGAAAATAAATCAACCTTTAAGCATCAAATACTACCAAGTAAGTGTGCTTTATGGGGACTTGAAAATGCAGAAAATAATGCAAATAATCAGCCACATAATCAAGAAGTTATGCCATTAATTTCAAGGTTAGGAAAGACTTAAAACTTTCGTCAAAAACGAAAAATCCCTCAAAAAGGCATTCTTGGTCAGAATTTAGCTAAAATCACAGACCCTTTGGGAGAAAAACCTTTCCAGAACACCTCTTCCACCCAAAATTCACAATTTTTGGGCGAAAATCTGGGTTCTGGACCAAATTCAACATTAAAAATGGGATTAAAATAAATAAAACTGAAATACTAATCTAATTAGCAACTTAAACCAGAAAAATAAGCCAAAATAAACCTTGAAAAACATGATGTGGGCTGCTGCTGTGCGCGCAAGCCACGCACTTGGTGCAGGCTTGCTGCTGTACGTGGATGCTAGTGCGTGCGTTGCTAGCACGCCTAGCTTGCGGCAGCTAGCTGCTGCACGCACCATGTGCACGCGGCTGCTAGATGCTGCTGTACGTGGCTGCTAGCATGGTGCGCTAGCACGCACCTAGCCAGCCATGCTAGGCTTGGCTTGGTGCGCTTGCTAGTCACCTATGCTTGGACATTTTTGCCCCTAGTATTCAAATGCTCAGGGCATTCCGATGCTAGGGGTATTTTGGGAATATGGTCGATTTATTGTTATTTTGTGCGTCTCGTCTTTTTATTATTTTTGACTGGACTTCCGACGATCGGTTTCGACGCTCCAAGCTTGAATTACTAACGTCTATATATTTAACACTCGGGCGAAGAATTAATTTCTTCCGAATTAATTCGTCTAGTCGGTTCGTATATTTTGCTTGGGTGTGACCCGAAGGGTTCAGTCAAGATTAAGCTGTAATATTAATTATATTAATATTACTGATCGGAAGCGGCCTCCACCCAGGCACTCCGATCAGTTAACCTTACCGAATATATTAGCTTTCTAATAATTCTAAGCCCGCTATCAGAATAATACACTTGTTCAAAGGACACCATTCCTTTTAACCTTTTTATTCAAGTCCAACTTTTCGACAAACTGATCGCTCGTAAAAGGAAAGCTAAGACAATAATGACAACTCAAGAGGAAGTTAATAAACTCAGGAACCAATTGATTACTGTGACTGAGGCGTTTAAGGTTTTAACCCTCAAAATCGATGATCCTGTGAAGAAACAGCAGATAGATCTCATGCAAGAGAGTCTAAGCAAACTGTCTAGTGACTATAAGTTTCAAGGAATTAGCTCACAAGGGGTCTCGCTGGACAAGGATCTTCTTATGCAGAAGTTCAATGCCAACGACATTTTGAAAGTCAAAGCGACTGACAACCCTTACTTTCATCTAAGAGCCTTCGAAACAACAATGAGTATTAAGGATATTGTCAAGAAGGTGTTTCCCTCTTTGTTCTCATTATCTCTTGAAACCGTTTGCCAACAATGGTTCTTTTCTCTTGAGAAAGAAAGAACCTCTACTTGGGAGTCTATAGTAAACGCTTTCATTGATAGATACAAGTGCAACATTCATGTTGAGACTAACTATAGGGAACTTGAAATCCTCAAGTAGAAAGAGAATGAAGGTTTCACCTGTTTCTTCAACAAATGGAGAGAAACCTCTACTAAGATGATTGAGGTACCAAGCGAAAAAGAATCTGTGAGGTTATTCATAAAAAACCTTCAAGAGAAGTACTCCAAACATCTCGAATACCAGAATAATCTCCATACCTTCAAGGTCGTCTATGACATTGGAATCAATATTGAAGATGACCTAGCTAAGCTGAAAGTTGCTAACAGTAACTCCAACAGTGGCTGGAAAGGAAAAAAGAAGGATAATCCTTCTTCTTCCAAAACCACCCACTCAAACAATGGTGGTACCTTTAACTTAAGTGAAGTCTTTGCTATGAATAATCAAGTACAAAGGAAACCATTTAGGAGGAACTTTACCGCTATAGGTATGAGTTATGACACCGCATTTGACCGATTAAATGCAAAAGGTCTTATAACTCCTATTGGAATATTTGGGGACCCACCGGTCGAGAAGAGAACGACTAATTGGAACCCCAATGCACATTGCAACTATAACCAAGGTAGGGGTCATCTTACCAAAAATTATTGGAAGCTTAAGGAAGCTATCAAATTTAATCGACAACAACAAACTGCCATTGCCTCCTGCCAGTAAGAAGTCGAGCATTGATAATGCACCTCTCGCTCACTCTTTGGCCATCTCTGATGAGGAAAACGAGGTTGATCCCTCATCTCTCATCAAACCTGTTGAAGAAATCCATGCTATTGAAGAAGAGGAGGAGATCTTTTTCGATGTAATGGATTACTTTCCTGAACTAGTAAGTATAGAGGACATACAATTGCTTACATTGTCCATGTTGGAGCGATCAAACTTGTTGCGTGAAGCTCTCAAAGTTACGAAAAAACAATTAGAAGAGGTTTAGAAGAAGTGCGACAAGGTCCCATCCACAAAGAAGAAACCCTTTTCTCTACAAGTAATTGACAAACCTAAGAAGAGTAATAGACTCTATACTCCAATTGGGATTCCATATGCTAAAATGTTCAATATGCTCTGCAAGAGTGGCAAGGTCAAACCTCTCGAACCGAGACCATTTGAATCATTAAAAAGGACAGATAGGTTCTACTATCAATAACATCAATTAGGGGGTCACACTATTGAAAACTGTTTTAAATTTAAAGATTTAATTCAAAAAATGATTGATGACAAAAGGCTAGTCCAAATTCCACAAGAGTAAGACATAAGTATTAATGGAGTTTGGGACAGTGATGAAGAAGACGTTTACTTAAATGACATGGTAGGACCTCCACCTTTTGTGTCATATGCCATGGATGACTTCTGGGTTGAAGAAGATTCAACTATAGACGTCCTAACAAGATCCGGGAGAACGCAACCTCATATTTCGATACAACCTATACCAACTACGCAGCAAGTTTCCATACCTATCATAGAAGACAATGATATTGTCAAGCAGTTCAAGAAAACCAAGGTTGAAATGATTATATGGAAACTTCTAGCAACATCTCGAGAGCATAGGTTGGTAGTGATGAATGCCTTGGATAAGATAGGGATAGATTCTAACACCACTCCTAAGGGGTTAGCTAACTTCCTTACGAGTGATCTCCCTAGTCCTATCAACTTGATCACCTTTTCCGACAAGGATTTACCTCCAGATGGTGACAAGCATTATAAGGCACTAAACCTCACAGTAGTTTGCAAGAGAATGAACGTCACTATGACTCTTGTAGACAATGGATTGGCCATCAATGTCTGTCCACTCTGAATTGCGAGGATGCTAGACATAAGGGATGAAGATCTAACCCCGTCAACACAAGAAATAAGAGCTTATGACAACACTCGTCGTCAAACTCTTGCCAAGATTACTATGAATATAATGGCGGGAGCAATAGAACATGCTACTACATTTCAAGTAGTAAATATTAAGGCTTCATTCAATTTATTGTTAGGACGCCCTTGGATTCATGACTTAAAGGTCGTCCCTTCATCTCTCCACCAACAGGTAAAGGCCAGAGTTGGATGAATTCCCATTACGATCGATACTTCACCAATGAGGATTAAAACCATAGAAAATCCAATAATTAATGTGGAGCACAATGAAGATGATGAAGATTTGTGGGGCTTTAATGAAGAGGTCTCCTTAATCGAGGAGGATGAAACAACCCCTTTCTGCCACGACCCCCACTCCAATATGATAATGAACGCTATTATGAAGAAACAAGGACATTTTCCTAGGATTACCCTAGGAAAGAAGAAAGGAATAGCAAAATCGATGGAATCACCTGGCCTCCCTAAATTAGACACTTTCGGACTTAGTTTCGAACCGACTCGGGAAGATCTCAAGAGAGCCCAGGAAAAGTCAAAAGCACGTAGGATTGCTCGCATCCAATAGAAAGAAATCCCAATGGATCGATATCCTATTACCCTCAATGGACAATTTATAAAAGAAAGAAAGGACTATCCATGCTACGAATTTCCGGAACCTTTTGTCATAAATGGCATAAGGCAACCGGGATTCGAAATTTTCCTAGATTGCTATTTTCTAGATGAAATCCCAACTCCAATCCACAAGGAGAGAGCAACCCCATGGTTTGACTTTAACGTCATAGGATTACTATTTGGGCAAGAAAAAGATGAGCCAATGTACATAGAGGATAACTCCTCGCTCTTCCAAACGGTCCTACAAAGCAAAAGCTTTGATCCCTCAAGACAAATCACTCCAGTGAAAGGATCACTACAAGGGTGGCGCAAGACAGTTAAGGTGACTACTCCAAGTGGAAGGAGAATCTCCATTACGACAGGGCAAGGACCGATTTTTTAAGAGTCGTCTGAGTTAGAGTCAGAGTCAGAATCTCTTCCTGTAGAGTCATCTAAGTCTTAAATTGTAGCACCCCCTTCTCCTATTCTTCCCCTAGGATAGTTAGCGATCAAGTCCCTGAGGACATATCTCTCTTCGATGTAATGATTTCTGAATTTAATAATATGTCTTCTTCCTCTTACTCCTTGTGTTTTTCTTTAACCCAAGATAACGAGCATTGCTTAACTAACAATGAAAATGACAAAGAACTTATTAAAGAAATGGAAAAACTTGAAAAGAAAACACCAATAATTGAGGAAACTAAGACGGTTGATATCTCAAATGATTCAACCAATAAAAAAGAAGTTAAATCGGATTAACACTTAATGAACAAGAAAGAACCGATTTCATCAATTTGCTTAAAGAATTCATCGATGTATTTGCTTGGTCATATGAAGATATGCCAGTCATTAATAGAGAAAAAGATCAACACACCATACCTCTAATTCCAGAAATGAAACCTGTAAAACAAAAGTTGCGTAAAATGAAACCCGACGTAGCTCTTAAAATAAAAGAAGAAGTTCAAAAACAAATAACTGCAGGTTTATCAAGGTATCCAAATACCCCGAATGGGTCGCCAATGTCGACTATCGCCAAAAGTTCCGCAAAAGGATGGAAGGGTAAGAATGTGTGTCGACTATCGAGATCTAAATAAGGCAAGTCCAAAGGAAGACTTCCCTTTACCACACATCGATATTCTGGTAAATAATACAGCGAATCATGCACTTCTTTTGTTCATGGATGGATACGTCGGGTACAATCAAATTCTCATGGCAAAAGAAGACATGGAAAAAACAACCTTCATAACACCATGGGAGACTTAATGCTACACGGTAATGCCATTCAGGTTGAAATACGCGAGTCCTACTTATCAACAAGAAGCGACTACCTTTCTCCATGACATGATGCACAAAGAAGTTGAGGTATATGTGGACGATATGATTGTTAAGTCAAACGATCGCCCAGGCCATCAAATAGCCTTGAGAAAATTCTTCGAAAGGCTAAGAAAATACAACATGTGGTTCAATCCATCCAAGTGTGCTTTTGGAGTCACCTCATGCAAGCTTTTATGTTATGTCATAAGCTCTAGAGGAATAGAGATAGACCCAACAAAGATCAAGGCAATCATGTCAATGCCACCGCCCAAAACCGAGAAGCAAATTTGAGGATTTATTGGCCGGTTGCAATATATAAGCAGGTTCATATCAAAATTGACAACAATATGTGAATCAATATTCAAAAAGCTTAAAAAGAATGTACCAGTAATATGAGATGACGAGATTTATAAAGCCTTTGAAAAGATCAAAGCCTATCTCGTAAATCCTCCCGTATTGGCAGCAACACTTTCGGGAAACTCTTAGGTTGTACTTATCAGTCACTAAAGAGACAATGGGAGTCATGCTAGCAAAAGATTTAGAAGGCAAAGAAAATGCAATCTACTATCTAAGTAAAAAGATGCTCAAGTATGAGGTACGCTATACACCACTTGAGAAATTGTGCCTCGCATTGGTGTGGGCCACAACAAAGTTAAAACATTACACGCTCGTGCATACAGTCTTTGTAGTTTCCTGATTGGATCCACCCAAGTATTTATTCGAGAAATCTACACTCAAAGGGCGCATATCAAGTTGGATAGTCAACTTAGCCCAGTTCGATATAAGGTTCATGCCTCAAAATGCTATTAAAGGATCTGTGGTTTCAGATTTTCTAGCGGACTTTCCAATAGAAGATTCGACGCCAATAAACAACAATGAATTTCCAGACTAAGACTTGATGGTCACGGAGGACGAAACTTGGATCTTATACTTCGATGGATCCTCAAACAAAAAAGGATGTGGCGTTAGAGTATTACTAGTGTCACCTAAAGAAGAGCATGTTCCAATCTCCATAAAGCTTGATTTCGACATTACCAACAACGCTGCTGAATACGAAGCATGAGTGGTAGGCCTTGAAACGGCTTTGGCATTGGGAGTGAAAAGATTACGAATATTCGGAGACTCTTCATTGATAATCAATCAAATCTCTAAGAGATGGAAAGTAAGGAGCAAAAGTCTAACTCCTTACCAAACTTATCTGAAAACTCGCACTAATCAGTTAGAGAAGGTGGAATACACGTATTTACCTAGAGAGGAAAATCAATTTGCTGATGCCTTAGCAAGACTAGCCTCAATGGTTAGGATTCCTACGGAAATCGAGCAAATGCCTCTAACTATAGAAAAAAGGCATAAATTAGCTTATATTCAAGCTATAGAAGATGATGAAGTGATCCAAGATGAAGAAGAAGAAGAAGAAGAAGAAGAAGAACCGTAGTATACGGATATACTTAAATATGTCACCAAAGGAGAATACCCTCCCCATGCTTACAAAAGAGCAAAACGAGCATTAAGACTCTTGGCTTCCCAATACGTACTCATAGACAACGAGTTACACAAAAGGGTACCTAAGGGTCGAGCCCTCTTATGTGTAGGAAAAAGGGATGCTCAAAGAGCAATGAGGATAGTCTACGAAGGAATTTGTGGAACTCACGTAAATGGAAAAATGCTAGTCCAAAAGATAATGAGAGAAGGATACTATTGGACTACCATGAATAGGGATTGTCATCAATACGTAAAAAGATGCCCTAAGTGCCAAATTTACGCCAATTTACAATATGTTCCTCCATCTCTACTCTACACCTACACTTCGCATGACCATTCTCTACATGGGGAATTGACATTATTGGTAAAATCACTCCCCCAGGAATAGGAGGTCACGAATATATCTTAGTAGCAATCGATTACTTCACAAAATGGGTCGAAGCACAGTCATACGCTAAACTCACTGCAAAACATGTAGCACTCTTTATCGAACGAAATACTATTTATCGATATGGAGTCTGAAATGAAAAGATAAGTGACAATGGAACTCACTTTCAAGCCGAGTGTGAAGAATTGTTACAAAAATATGGCATTCAACATCATCATTCTTCTCCTTATAGACCTCAGGCAAAGGGAGCAGTCGAAGCGGCTAATAAAAATTTAAAGACTATCATCGAGAAAATGACAGAAAATTACAAGGATTGACCTGACAAACTCCACTTCGCATTGTGGAGTTATCGCACGTCAATTCGGACATCAACAGGAAATACACCATTTTCCTTGGTTTATGGAATGGATGTCGTACAACCTGTAGAGCTAGAGATACCATCTCTACGTATTGCATTAGAAAGCAAACTCGATGAAGTTGAAAGGACTAGGGCGAGATATGAGGAGCTAATTCTACTTGATGAAACACGACCTGAAGCTCTACATCACACTTAATGCTATCAAACTCGTATGGCTAGAAATTTTAATAAGAAGGTCAAGACAAGAAACATTAAAGTAGGAGACTTTGTGTTAAAAGCATTAAGGAAGAATGTTCTAGATCCAAGGGGGAAATTTAGGCCTAATTGGTATGGACCCTGTATTGTTAAAACAATCCTATCAAAAGGTGCAGCAAAATTAACTGATATGGATGGCCATGAGTTCTCAAACATGACAAATCTTGACCAACTTAAAAAAAGGTTACCCATAATTATTTGAGTAGGGTACTCAAGAGAGCTATGTTTGGCTTGATTCCTTAAGAAAGGATACGTAGGCAACCCGTTACGGGTGCGCCCCTTTATTTTTTTCAAACCTCGCATCCCAGACTTAATAACAAATTCGACAGAAACTCGACGAAACATCGACGTCACTGGAAAAAATCCCGGCGCCTGCCGATTAACCTTAGCGCCAGACGACAATGTCTGTCGCCTGACGCTAGACAGCCACAGCTGGCGCCAATCATAAAAGAGCGGTGCTATTTTTCTGCAAAGTTCCTGGGAGTATTTCGGTGTTTTTCGGAAAATTTTCGACTTCCATACTCGAAAAAATTTCTGGAAATTTAAATTTTTAGTTTTCATTGCTTTAATAAATTAAATTTAAAGGAGATAATTTAATTAAAAAAAAAACTACAATTTCATAAATAAAATAAACTAACAATTACATTATTGATGGAATATAAATAAATTAACTTTAAATTTAAAATCAAGTCTAATAATTGAAAGTAAAGCAATGCTTTAATCTGTTTTCTCTTTCTTTGCTCTCTTCCAATTTTTGTCTGTATCATCTTCTTCATCCATAACTTTAGCTAGTAGGCATCCTTTAGAGGACCTACATTCAATTTTGGAGTAAATAGTTTCTCCCTTAGCTAGGACCCCATGTTTCTCCCTTAGCTAGGACCCCATGTTTCTTCTCTACCCAAGCCTTCTTCTCTGAAGTGTCGGCTTTTCTTTTTCCTTTATCCTTCGTAGAGATTTTCTTCCTAGGCATTGTAGGTGTTTTGAACTCAATTTTTTCACCCAAACATTCCTTAACGGGAATCACTTTGTCACCTAGACGACTCTTCACATCAGTTTTACTCTAATTTTCCTTCATGTCCTTTAAAGGTTTCTTTAGAAGCCACTTCTTCATATCATTGGGCAAGGAAGGAGGAACCTTTTGGATAATAACTTCCCATAAAGGTATAGCACTCCAATAAGCATAAAATTTGTCTACTTCTTGAGAGACAGGAAATTCATAGGGACGACGAAGATCCTCGGAAAGAATTATTTGAAGTAGGCCGTACTGTCTTTTTACCCTGCAAGGATAATTAAAAGTCCTCCTGGACAAGCTTAGAAGACGGCATAAAGGTTGCTTCTTGACACCAAACATCTTTTCTATTTTCCACCAAGGGATGACCCACTTGATGGTGAAATTGCAAGAGCCAAAGACCTTCTTCCATTCATGGCTAGCCATCTTAGAGAAGCGTTTCTTCCTTCTCACAAAGCAATTTGGAGTATATTTTTAAACATTATCTGGAGGACTAATTAATTCTAGTCTTTCCATTAGCCAAATCTGTACAAAAAAAATTCAATGCAAATAAATTAATATTACTATTCAAAAATATGATTTTGATTTCAGTAATTAAAAATATTATTTTTCTACCTGTAATAAAATTGGAGAGCCCCCAAAAGGTGCTTTTGGTTTTTTCTTTAATTCATCAAGACTACGCATAGTCTCTCCAACAATTAATGGCATTGGATTTCTCCCAGATTAAATTTGCTCCAAAAAAGTTTATATGATTGCTTGACCCTCATTAGCTCTACCGCTAGTAAGAAGATATTGGTTAAGCAGGCAAAAAAGAAAAGCCCTTCTTCTATAAACATGAAAAGACTCAGAATAAGGTCTATTAAAATAATGGCGAACAAATTCTATCAACTAAACTATGCTACCATCTACTATATTTGTTAGGTCTTTGTCTTTTAAATTAAAGATGCACTCAAAATACTTATAATAATATTCATTTACTCTAGGGATTACTGCAAGATCTAATGCAGGGAAGCCTAAGATAGCACCGAATTCTTCCGACAAAGGGCTAATTTCATTACACCCTAATCTAAAACAATGAGTATCCACATCCCAATATTCTATGGCGGTATGAATAAAGTCTACATCTAGATCTACACCCTTAACACCGTAAATAACCCCCATATGAAAAAAGATTGTGAATAAAATCGGCTAGGCAGGGGGATATTTATGCACAAAATCGGCACAGTTTCATTCCAAAAAGGATTCGGAGTCAACGCTCATTAGCGCCAGATTTTGGCGCCATACACTAAAAATTAGCATCTGGCGCTAACTCAAATGGCGCTGACGTGTTTTATCATACGAGCTTTTCAATAACCGCGTTTTTTTGCTTGATTCAAGTCTGACCAATGATTGATCTCTATGGTCATAACTGCTACACTGGCAAGGGTTGTAGGTTCTGTTATTAATAATGATCAGGCTGGTTCATTCCTGGTAAGCACATAGGGGATAACAGAAGGAGACGTGTCTTCGATAAGTGCAATTGCTAGATATGTTAAGGATCACTATTATGTAGATAATAAGTTCATTCTCTTAGGGCGTCATCATCTAATGCTAAACTATGAGAGATGATCTTTGGGCTAGTAAAATAGTCCAAAGCCCGCTAGAATGGATCCTATGAGGTCACACACAAAGGTATTGGGTTAAACAAGTAAGAGGCCCATTAATGGGCCCTATGAGCATTTAACTAATCATGAATAGGATTGGGCTAGTGTAGTTTGATTGGGATTAGGAATTGGGCTTTGTCTTGGACTCTTTTTTATAGATGTGATCTATAAATAAGATCCATTCCTAGGGTTAATTAATTAAGTCACAATTAACTTACAGTGAATTGTGAATCAAGGCAACCAAATCCCAAAAACCCTAAACCTCCTTCTCTCTCTCACGGCACCCCTTTTCCCCCCCTCGGACTTGCGGCCTGCCACTCCTAGTGGCGTTCGTGGTGGTTTGTGACTAGTTCATTGTTCATTCTTCTCTGTAGAAAGTCGATAGAAGAGTTCGATCGCGACTAACTAACATTAGTGGAGGTCTTAATCCGTGCTTGTGGACCAAGTAGAGGAATCACGTTTGAGGTTCTTTGTCTCCTTTGTTCTTGCTTGATTACTAGTGGCATCACGCTTCAAAGGTATAATTCTTATTCTTTATGTGTTATGCATGAGATCCTTGGTTAGGTGCTTTATGAATGTGATTAATGTTTATTCCACAATTAGTACCTATAATTCCCTAAAGTGGTTTCAGTTAGCCTCTTGCAATTACATGTATTGAGTATTAATTCTTTGATAATCCACAATTTTAATTCATTTAGGAGGGAGAATAATATATTTATGGGTAAATTATTATATTAAATGTGATTCAACAATATAGAATCATTTAAAGTTGTTTAATTTGCTTTAAATTAACCTTAATTTTATCCGAAAATTGCCCTAATTAATTCGAAAAATTATACCCCAACACTAATATTTCAAAAATTTCAAAATCATAAACCCTAATTTGTGAAATTTGTGTTTTTGGTTTTGATTTAATTCGATAGTTATGTGATTAAAGAATTTATCCATTTGATTTCATGTTAAAATTATGAATTTTTCACGATCAAATTATTTAATTTAAAATTTAAATTGAATTGGGGATTAAATAAATGAAGAACCCTAATTTTGAAACTTAATATGATTTAATTTTAAAAATAGAAGGACCACATTAATTATATTTTGATAAAAATGTTTTACTTTAAATTAAAAATCAAAAAATAAAATAAAAGGATATTAGGTGCGGCAGCCGCGGTTGGGTGGCGTAGCCACGACGACTACCGCAACGACGGTGCTTCAGCAGGGAGGGCAGTGCAGTGGTCTAATAGGGGCAGCGCAGCAGTGCACTACCTTATTGCGTGTGCTACTGTTGCTGTCCTTGCGTCGCTGTAGGGCAGTTTACACCACGGTAGCTGGCACTTTTTTTAAAAAAATAATTATTTTATTTTGGATAAAAATCAGTTTTCAAAATTAAAAAATTAAAGGATAAGTTTTAATTTTGAAAAGATAATTAATAAAGTTAAAGTTGTTAATTTTTTTAAGATTGGATAATTATGGAGAAACAGATTCTATTTGGATAATAATTTATTAAATAATGTGATTACCTGTAACACCTTAGAAATTCCTTTCCTTTAAATACACACTTTACTCTTTTTAAAATACGTTTTAGGAATATCTAAGACATTACCGCCACCGTGAAAACGACTAAGGCAACTATAAAAGATACACAGCGGAAGACTTGAAAACCAAAACTATTTAAATAACACTATTTAAAAACCAAACCAACAAAAGTAAAGTTGAAAATCAACAAAACCAAAGTCAAATAAAATCCACTACAACTTGGAACCATTTAAGGCCCTTATTCAAAACCGAAACAACCAAACTTTTGTGTTAGTTCATAAAGTAATATAATAAAATATAATCATGCCAAATATATAATTTTCCAAATCCATAAACCATCACAAATAATTCATGCTTCACAATTCAATCACCAACACCAATAATTCACGATTCAATACATAAACCTTAGCATGATACTACTTGTAATTGATTGAAATTAAACCTATCATGATTCTACATCATCAAAATATGCTAAATACGCGAACGTACCTTGAATACGATCTTAAAATCGTCACGACTAGTAAAAATTGCTCACTTCGAAGTCTCCTACACATTAAAATTATAATAGAACATTAAAACCCACTCTAAACAAATTTCCAGCGATATATACTGTTCTAAAACCCCTCTTAAAATAATTAGAATAAGCTCAAATTATATTTAACCACAATAATTAAGTCCCACTTAATGGGTAATTTAAATTTCCTTCAAAAACATAATATTAAGTGCTCTACATAAAATTCCAGCACTTTATTTCTAATTAAAACTTGTTGTAATTTAGTCTTAAAACACTTAAATTGAAGATTTAAACATTAATACCTCATATACTTTCATAATTTTCATAAATCAAGGACCTAGGGTTTCAAAAATTGGGGCTTTTTAATTAAAAACCAAATCTGAAAATTAATTCATATAATTACAATTATCAAACATCAAAATTAAACCCCCAAACTCATAATTTATATTTAGATCCAAGAATAGATTAAATTAAAACAAGAAAGCTTAGTTTTTTTTTTATTTTTTATATACATAGTTTGAAAAGGGGGAAAAAGAGGAGGAAGAACGGTAGCCACCACCGGCTGCCGGCGGCTTGCGTTGCTGGCAGTGGCGGCCACCAGCTGCCGGTGGCTGGCAGCGATGGTGAGGGAGAAGGGCAGCCGAAAAAAATAAGGGGAAGGGGAAAAAGAAAAAGAAAGAAAAATAAGGAGGAGAGAGAGAGAAGTTTACCTTGGGTTTTCTCCACTCTGGGCAAAGTTTGATTTGCCTCATAAGTGGGTTATTTATACCCTTTCTCTACTAACCCTCTTCCAGGTTTTCCTAATTCCTTCCCTAATAAAACTTCTTGAAAATTAAACTTTCCTAAAATAAAACCCCAACTTTTAAATAAAATAATTAAATAAACTTTCCTTTAATAATAATATTAATTAAAATACTTTAATTAAAATAATTACAACTATTTAAATACTTTATAAAATACATACTTTAAAAAAATACGTATAAAAATACGGGGTATTACATTATCCCATAATTATTTTAGGATATTAATTGATTTAAAATATGTGGTTGGCAAGTAATTAGGATAGAATCTCCTAAATTAGTTCGGATAATCATGGAAAATAAATATGATTTATGTTCCATAATTAAAATAAAATTTGATTCTATCTCATACCTAAATTAAAATATATAATATTTTTTTATTGGTAATGAATAATATATGATATTATCTAATTACAGTAATTAATTAAAATATGAGATATATAGGAGCCATGTTTCCTTAATTGTGAACATTCAATGTTGTAGTTTAGGAAAGCATGATATGTGATTTATTATATGGCATTATATAATATATTATGTTATTTATTGCTATATAGACTAGTATAGCCCATAAATTTTAAATACGATCTGCGCATCGTGATGTATTTTTGTAATCTAATTAGGTCTGCGTACCGTTATGTATTTTTGTAATTTAGTTTATTTTATTTAAGTAGTAGATAGAGTAGAATAGTATTATAGGTTGCAGTTAATCTATGAAATTTATGGAGTGAAGGCCCAAAGGAGCAAGATGGATGAGATCCATGAAGGTTCAAGTGGGAGCTTTTTGCTTTATTAGTTTTTTCTTAGTATTAAGTGGTCATACTATGCATTAGTAGATTTTATTTATGTTGCTTGATGATGCGCTAGAGTTCACTAAATAATCACAACGTAATAAATCTAAGTCCCGGTATCATTGAGGCTGCTTTTCCAATTAAAAACCCGATGAAACCTTCGACATTTATGATAGGTCATGCCTCATCCGGGTGTCATATTATATCTTAGGGGGAGTGGGGGTAAATCAAGTTTTACAATTGTAATTGGTTATACTCAACAAAGTTACCTAAAGCGTTTAGAACCTTGAAGCTAAGGGTAATAATTAAACATGTGATGGATAATTATTCAACCAAGAATTACAAAGAGTTGTAAACAGTAAAGAGTTTACTCACCTTAAAAATGCAATACTTGATAGTGGGGCCCGAGTTAGGTCAATTATTGCACAAATAAAGGATCTTGGAATCATTTTATTCAATGGGGTTCAATTAAATTGAATAACTGCTTTAAAGTGACCAGTTTTAAAATCGCTTATGTTACTTTAAATTTATTAAACATTATTATTCAATTTCGCCTCGTTTGTTTTTGTTTGTAGATGAATAACTTATACGACAACAATGTTTAACCAATGAAACTTAATTTAAGACCGAATCTCAAAAACTTCAGGAAATGGGAAAATGAGTTGAGAAAAGTTTTCACAAGCCATGGGCTTAAATCTCGTTCATATATATTCCTGTTGAGAGCGAGTATACAAAGCGTTATAAAGCTGAAAGGCATGCTGAAATTGTTTCAGGTGTAGAGAAAATAAGAAAACTCATTTTAGAATCTATTTCAATTAGTTGGAAAAGACTATTCAGGCACTATAAGCTAACCAACTTGCATAAATGTCTTCGTGCTACCTGTTGAGGTGACATTGGGGCATTAGGAAGTGGAGGCTTCAAAGATCATAATCTAAGAGAGTTCGTTAACTCGATCCATCGGATTTACTATTCTTGGACTGACAGCATTAGTTATGAGGCTTATAATTTTCATCGTAAGATAATGGCTAAGAAACTGATGCCTGGTAGTTAGTAAGGGCCCATGTCAATGAACTAATTGAAATGTTCAATCAGATGGATGTCCTAGGGAAACCGATTGATGATGACTCTGCACATGATATTATCTTGTTCTCACTCCACGATGGTTTTGATATAGTCAAGCTCACTCATAATGATGAGGGCTCATCAGTGACAATGATCAACCTCTTACTCAACCATGCTGAGGAGTTCCTAAAAATGAGAGGAATCGAATGCTTCTTTTGTGGTAGTTGGCCATGCCATACACCAGGGTGTCCCCATCATACACTAGTGAAAACAGAAGGTAAGGAGTTACTTGATGTTTTTGTTGTAGAAATTAATCTTACTTCATCATCCACTTGGGTATTAGATACCGGTTGTGGTGCTCACATCGTTAATAACGTGCAGGGCTTAAGAAAAAGTAAGAAGATAGCAAAAGGGGATGTAACACTTCGAGTAGGTAATCGAGAAAAAGTTGATGCAGTTGCTACTAGAAGTTATCACTTGAGACTTCCCTCTCGACTGATTTTGCTGCTTAATAACTGTTATTATGTACCAACAATTACTAAAAACATTACTTCAGTTCCTGTTTTAGATTTTAAAGGATTTTCATTTGAAATAAGACAAATGTTGTTTTATTTCTAGGGAAAATATGTTTTATGCTAATGCAAAATTAATTAATGGTTTGTATGTCTTAGAATGTACTGACACGATGGAACTCCCCGTGGCGCGGCAGATTATTTTTTTTATTATTTTTTTTTATGCAATTCCACTGCGGCACGGTGGAAACTGCCGTGCGACGGTGTATGTTGATGTGGCGCGGTGGGCGTTGAACTGGTGCAATGTATGATTTTTTTTATTTTAGCTCTAGTTTGTCGTAGCGCAATGGTGAACTAGCGCGTGCACTTGATCGACAGAGGAAGGATTATTTTTTTTTTAAAGTGGCCGTGCCCCCTTGAGGGGTTGCCTACGTATCCATAAAAAGAATAAGGCCAAAGGTAGCTCTATTTGGTCATGAACCCATACAACTAGGCATAGAATTTCTTGAGTTGATCCATGTTGGTTAAATTGTTGAAATAGTTACCGTCCATGTCTACCAATTATGCCGCTCCGCCATACAAGATGGGTTTAACAATGTACGAACCTGACCAATTTTCCTCTTGGATCCAACACATTTTTGCGAAGTGCTTAAAGCACCAAGTCAACTTCCTTGATGTTCCTAGTCTTGAATTTTTTATTAAAATGTCGTGTCATACGCTGTTGGTAGGTTTGGACATGATGCAAAGCTGGCAAGCGTTTTTCGTCAAGTAAGACTAGTTCATCATAACTTGCTCTAATCTGGTCGACATCATGTAGTTGGCTTTCCAACGCAATTCGGAGAGAAGGGATTTCGAGCTCTATTGGTTGTACAGCTTCAACTTTATAGACCAAAGAGAAAGGGGTAGCCCCTTTTGATGTACGAACAGAGGTTTGATAACACCAAAGGGCAAAATGTAGCTTACTTGGCCAATCTTTGTAATATTCTGTCATCTTTTCGATGATAGTTTTCACATTTTTGTTGGTCGATTCGACCGCACTATTTGTTTGTGGCCTGTAGGGTGATTATCTGTGATGCTTGATATGATATTTATGTAATAGTTCCGTGCACTCTACTTGGAAATGCGTTCCACTATCCCTGATCATCTCATGAGGTAACTGTAGACACCCAAATGTGTCTCCCCAAAACCAAACCCAGTGATAAATACCTTTCATGTCATTTGATTATCAAACAAAGCGAAAGTGTGAAATGTCTAGTGAAGAGGGTGTTTTTATTTAAATATCTTCTCTTTCTGTTTTTGAAAATGTTTCTTTTCTTACCCTATTTTTGAAAAACGTGCATTCCAGTTTAATTTGGTCCATGATATGGTTCCAATAATGGTGTAGCTGGATGGAGCTTGAAAAGACCTTACCAACGATATATTATAAGCTTAATTCCGATGAATAATGAGAAAGTTATGACCAAAATACTAAACTGGGCTCGAACCGGATCTTACCTACGACCCAATGATCATGTGGAGGGTCCAAAGGTCTAATCCTATTCCTAAACTAATTAGGATTAATTAGAAGCTTCTATAAGTTTCTAAAAGATCTTAATTATCCTTTTTGAAAAAATAAGATTAAGGAATTTGTGTTAAATAAAAACTTTCCTTCTTTTAAAACTTTCCTTTTTCATAAATCCTAATTCTATTCAAATTTAAAAATGTTCAAAGATAGTGAGATTTTATTATTTAAACTTATTGTCTTTATCCAAATTTTATATGGTTGGATAGATCTTGAAATTATCTTTCTAATGATATATTATAATATTATTTCCGAGCTATAACGAAAAAGATATGAATGAGATACAAAACTCTATCCAAAATAGAAACTCTTCCACTATTTCGGCCATATCTTTTTATCTACAAAAGATTTTAATCTGTTTCTAATTGGGGTGGAAAAGAGACTTCAAAATCTTTCCAATGACATATTATATGCCTTATTTGGACTAATGGATCAAAAGATATGATAAAAACAAAAAACGCATGAAACTAATTATTAGCGCCTGACGACAAGCATTATTTTTATCCTGGCGCTAAGGCTTGGCGCCTGGCGCTAATGACCAGCGTCTGGCGCTAATCGTGTTTTATTCTCATTGAAACTTTGATTCACTTTTTATCCATCCGACTGAATTTCTCTATAAATAGCCTCTTAAAATTATGTTTTCAATCATGAATTCTCATCATGAATTTCTTGATTCCCTCTCTCTTTCTAAGCCTAGTCTTTTACATACACAAGAAACACATACATTGGAATTAGACAAACCTAGGCAAGTTCGAAGTTTCCTTCGCCTTAGACGTGAAAGAAATAGATGCGAGGCATCCAAGTAAGTGCTTTTAATTGATTTATTGATATTATGATTTATATATCATGTCTAGGTTGTTATTATGACTTGTGTCAAGTTAGGGTGTTTTGATCTACCTAGTATTATGTTTAGGGTAACAACTAAAATTTCTAATATCAAATATGACAATTTTTATTCCTGCGACGCTTCGTATTCTTGTTTAGGGTAAAAATTACCCTAGATAGGTGTCCCAATAAGAGAAGGACACATGTAAAGATCAGACTGACCCAAGTGGCCCCTTGGCCATTTGACACGTGGCTCCTTCAGATAGATTCTGAAATGGCGGCCCTCAAGGGCCCAAATCCCTAGGAGCACCGTAAAACAGCACAACCCACTTAAATCTAGGTCAAGTGACCTAGATAGGGGCACATTCTCCAACGACCCTATAAATAGGGAGATATTTCCCCATTTTGGGGACACATTCAATCATTTATTACACCTGTATTCTCTTACATCAGAGAAAGACCTGAGCTTGGAATCCGAGCAGATACCCACCTAAATTTATGTTCTCTTTATTCCATTTCAAGTTACTAACTTAACCGTCGGAGGCGGAGTTCCAACCACCCGGAGTCTCCGTTATTTTGCAGGTACAGCTCAGCCGGATCAGACTTCGTGACGTAAATCTTCCAAGGGACAAAAAGACCCAAAACATTTGGCACCGTCTGTGGGAAGAGTACCTCGAAGATGGTTCAAGAGTATGTGCCACCGCCTAACCGTCTGGGCGATGACCCAGAAGTTTTTACAGACCATGAGGATGAAGATCCTCTTGTCGAAACCTTTACAGCCGATGAAGGCTATCTCAGAACTAAGCGCATCCGGCCCAGAGATACTCTGGAGCGGGGTGCCTCCCAGGCGGGTACAAGGCGACCCTCTGGGCAGCAGGAAGGGGAAACCCAAACGGCCGTTGGATCAGCCCCTTTCACCCGAGACAAACTCATGAGATTCATGACAAGTTTCAAGGGTGAAATTAAAGAGCTGATCACCCAAAGCCGGGCTGGCCCAAGTAAAGGTCAGTCGGCGAAGAAGACTCCTCCGAAGAAGGGGAGGTCAATCAGAGAACGGCAGCCCACTCCTCATCCAAAGGAGAAGGAAGCCGGGACCATTGATAGGTCAAAAATTCTCCTTCCTAAGAGGAAAAAACAACAGCACCCGCCGGACTCAACAGCCAATGGGAAGCAAAAAATCAATTCTTGAAGCAAAAAACAACAGCACCCGCCGGACTCAGCAGCTGGTGGGAAGCAAAAAATCAAACCCAGTGATAAATACCTTTCAAATGTTGATGCCCGGGAGATCATCAACCGGAAGAGAAACCAATCGCTGTTTGAGTCGGCTTCAACGTCGAACTTTCCAGACAGTTTTAACAACAATTCTGCAGGGAGTGCACCCTCCTTGCATGAGAGCCAGACAGGCGGTAATACCGTCCATTCAGGCCCTCACATGATTGGAGCTGTACCGTACGTGCCCACTCAGGTTTGCGGACAGTATCCTCCTCACTTCATGCGGCCGACTCTCTTGGGAGGTTAGGCGACATATCAAAATGTCCAGCCATTGGACTGGCAGCTTCGTCTGCTGCGCCTGGGTGAACAACCTTCTGCGTTCACCCGGGAGATAACCAAGGCGGCCTAGCCGGACAAGGTTAAGAATGTATCGGAAGACCACCTCATGGCTTACACGAACCTCATGTATCTGCAGGGGTTGGATGATGCCACTTGGTGTCGGTGCTTCCCGGCTATAATGAAGGGCATTTCCCAACAATGGTTTGGTAATCTGCCAGCCGGGTCCATCGATAGTTTCAGGAAGCTCGCCTTCATATTTGCTTCCAACTTCTCAATGAACATCCCTGCTAAGAAAACAAGCCTTGATTTAAGCACTGTTAAGCAGGGAGAGAGAGAAGGGCTATGCTCATATGTTAGGCGGTTCAATCTAATCAGAATTCAGATTCAGGGACTGTCTGATGCGGTAGCTTTTACAAACTTGTTCAAGGGTCTGAGAGACGGGTCGACCTTTAAGTTTGACCTAGTCAGAAAAGGGGCTTTCACCCTACAGGCGGCCTTGAGGAAGGCGAAAAGCTACATTCAAGCTACCGACCTCTGCTCGCCTGGTAGCCAGTCGGACTCTAAGAAGTCCGACAAGCAGAAAGACAACCGGCCTGCTCAGCCGGCTAAAAAGAAAGAATAGAGCAAGACGAGAAAAGAAATCTGGGCGGTAAGTGAGTATGACCAGCCGTCCAAGAAGAAGAAGAAAGAATTTAAACCGTACGTCCCAAAGTACGAGTTTAACAAGGACTGCAACTCCATCCTCATGGAGATTAAGGACCGGCTGTCCCTAGAGAAGCCGAATCCAATGAAAAGTTCCATTCAATCAAGGAACAAAAATAAATTTTGCCAATACCATGAGGAAGTTGGCCATGACACCAACGACTGCTTCAGCCTTCAACGGGCGTTGGACCGTCTGCTGACAAGGGAATGCTGAAGTCCTATATTTCTAAGTCCCCAGCCGGGGCTAAGAAGAAGAAAAAGGGTCAGTCCTCTAAGACTACCCCCAGCCTGCTAGTAGCTCGGATACCGACAAGGAGTCGGTCTACACAATAGCAGGCAGGTTCTCATGCGGTGGCCCTACCATCCGGGGCACTAAGAGCCATCTTCGAAAGATGGACAAAGATGATGATGGGCAGGCGTCTGCAAGCTCCTCCTTCCTGGATGTTCTGATCACTGAGAAGGATAGGGGCAGTGTTCGCCGCCCACATGATGACCCGGTCGTCATTGAATGTAAGGTTGCCAACCAACTGGTCGGGCGGATCCTTATCGATACCGGCAGCTTATCAGACATCACCAGCCTCCGGTGCTTGGAGAAGCTGAAGTATAATGACAGTAGCTTGCATCCGGTCACCCACCCTCTAGTTGGCTTTGGGGGAGATGGTTTACCTAGTCGAAAGAGTCGATCTACCCATCCGGCTGGGTGAGAAAGAAAAAGGGCAACATCTGGTCGTCAAGTTTTTGGTCGTTGAGGAGCTGACCGCCTACAACATTATCTTGGGTCGGCCAACCCTCAACGAATCCAAGGCTATGACCATCCCTTCCCTCATGCTCATCAAGTATGAGAGGGATGACGGCTTTGTTGGTTCCTTGAATGGGGATCTGAAGACGGCCAGGGAATGCTATCTCTCAGCCGTTAGAGATACCATGGCCCCAGGCGGCCAGGAGCAAATAGACCTTGACAATGTCAAGAAGGCCGATCAAGCACCAGCCCCACCAGCAGCCGGAAAGAAAAGAAAGGAACCTATGCTGGTGGAGGTGAAGAAGGAGAAAAAATAGCAATCACTGACCGGTGAACGGTCAGATGAGCTCCGTCCCAACCGGCTGGTGAGCATATTGACATACCTCTGGACGACAGCCGTCCAAAGCGTATCGTGAAGGTTGGGACGATTGCCTTTGCTATGTTAGGGGTAGACTTGCACCATTTGCTGAAAGAATTCGAAGACATTTTTGCCTTTGAGGTGGAAGAGATGTTAGGCATCAGCCCGAATCTTGCTGTACACAAACTCGCCGTGGATAAAAAAAAAAGCCCATCCGGCAAAAGAAAATAAATCACGGCGAGGAAAGAAGTCAGGAGGCAGCTGCCGAAGTAAAAAAGCTATTGGATGCTGGGTTCATTCGGCCATGTAATTTCCCCGACTAGGTGGCGAATGTTGTGCTTGTAAAGAAGCCGAATGGTACCTGGCGGATGTGTGTTCATTACATAGATCTCAACAAGGCATGTCCTAAGGACAGTTATCTGCTTCCTAAGATCGACAGTCTGGTCGATTCAACAGCCGGGCATGCCTTAATGAGTTCTATGGATGCCTACTCCGGCTTCCATCAGATACCCTTGTGGAAGAAAGATCAAGGAAAAACGGCCTTCGTCAGTGATCAGGGGCTATTCCGTTACACGGTGATGTCGTTTGGCTTGAAAAATGCGCCGGCTACGTTCTAACGGATGATTAATACTGTCTTTATTAATCAAATTGTGAGGAATGTTGAGGCATACATTGATGACATGATAGTCAAATCCAAACAGCAGGCGGATCACCTTGCTGATCTCCGAGAAACCTTCACCACACTTAGGCGACATAAGGTTATGTTGAACCCTAAGAAATGCGTTTTTGGTGTTGAGTCTGGGAAGTTTCTCGGATTCCAGATTGATCAAAGGGGGATAGAGGCTAACCCTGAGAAGACACAGGCGGTGATTGAAATGAAGTCACCCCGCACTGTGAAGGAAGCAAAGAGACTAACCGGTTGCCTGGCTGCTCTAGGGAGATTTCTCAGTCGGTCAGGTGACAAATGCCTTTACTTCTTCCAAGCAATCAGGAAGATGACCAGATTTGAATGGGGGGATGAGGCTGAGGCGGCCTTTCAACGGCTGAAAGAACACCTCCACTCTTTGCTAAGGCTTGTTAGTCCACTGCCTAGAGAGGTGTTATACATGTACTTAGCCGTCTCAGATCATGCCCTCAGTGTACTTAGCCTTTGGTCTGGTCTATTTCATTAGCCATGTCTTAAAAAATGCCGCGCTCCGATACCCTATGGTAGAAAATTTTGGCCTTACCCTGTATATGGCTTTCAAGAAATTGAAACCGTATTTCCTTACTCATCCGGTGGTAATCTACACCGACCAGCCCCTCAAGCGGCCAATGTCTACTTTGAAGTCATCCGACAGAATGTTGAAATGGGCTATTGAAATGCAAAGTCTTGAAATCACTTTTGAACCTAGAAAGGCTGTGAAAGGTCAGGCGTTTGCCGACTTCATTGTTGAAATGACACGACCGGTGCAACCGGATAATATTGACCAGGTTTGGAAAGAGTATGTAGACGGAAGCTCAACGAAGAACGGCTGCGGTGCAGGAATCATATATGAGTCCCCTGAGGGGGATAAATTTGAATGTGCACTGCGGTTTAAGTTTCATGCCTCAAATAAAGAGACGGAATATGAAGCCCTACTAGACGGAATCTGCATGTGTAAGGCAGCAGGGGCAACTAAAATTCACGCCTATTCTGATTCATAGTTGGTCGTCAGCCAGTATGAGGGAGCATATGAGGCAACTCATCCGGCTATGATCAAATATCTTCAGGAAGTCAAAGAAGAGACTGGGGCACTTGAGGAATTCCGTCGGAATCAAGTGTCTAGGTCAGATAACAACTAGGCGGATGCGTTCTCTAAATTTGCTTCTTCCGCCTGCTGTGATACTCCTCAGTCGGTCTTTTTGGAAGTTCTTGAAAGGAGAATCATACATGAAGAACCTATTGGAATCTTAGATTGAAGCTTTACCTAGATGGATGGCATCCGGGCATATTTAGCAGACGGCAAGCATCCTGATTCATCACAAGAGGCAGCCGTCATGAGAAAGCGAGCAGCAAATTTCGAGTTGAGAAATGGAGAACTCTTCAAGACAGGTTTCCTCAAACCTTTATTGAAGTGTGTTACCCTAGAGAAGGGGAAAGAAATTCTCGAAGAATTGCATGCCGGATACTGCGCCTCTCATATAGGCGGCAGGTCTTTAGCCGTTAGAGCCAGGCGGCAATACTTTTGGCCTACTCTTGAAGCAGACGCCAAAGAGTTAGTCAAAAGATGCGACAAGTGCCAAAGGTTTGGCCCACTGATTCGCCACCCGGCTACTGATCTGACGGCAATCCACAACCCAGTCCCATTTGCCAAATAGGGCATGGATATCTTGGGTCCTTATATGCCTGCTCCAGGCGGAAAGCGCTACATTTTTGTGGCTGTGGATTATTTCACCAAATGGGTAGAAGCTGAGCCGGTTAAGAACATCAGGACAAAAGATGTCATCTCCTTCATCTGGAAGAACATCATCACCCGGTTTGGGGTACCTCTGTCTATGGTGTTTGATAATGGCCCTTAGTTTGAGACCCCCCAGCTCAAGACTTGGTTGGGAGATCAGGGTATCTCACATTGTTTTGCATCAGTCGGCCGACCCCAAGCAAACGGCCAAGTTGAAGCCTTCAACAAACTCATCTTAGACGGCATAAAAAAGAAAATTGAAAGAGCCGGTGGTTTATGGGCAGAAGAATTATTTCATGTCCTGTGGGCCATCCGGGCTACTTCTAAAGGGGCAACCGGAGAAACCCCATTTCTTATGGTATACGGTGCTGAAGCCGTCTTGCCCATTGAGCACTATGAGCCGGCTCTCAAAGTTATGCTCTATGATGAAGAGGCAAATTGGGAGGCCATGCGGTTGTCATTGGACTCCCTCCCGGAACGCATGGGCAACGCTGCCCTGCGCCATGAGATATATCGTCTGAGAATGACCAGAGCTTAAAACAAGAAACTTCACAAGCGTCCTCTGAAAGTGGATGATTTTGTGTTACAAAAAATGGAGGCAACCGGTAGGGCCAATGAGGCTGGGAAGTTAACCCCTAATTCGGAAGGCCCCTACCAGATTTATGAAGAAGTCAGGAATGACACCTACCGTTTGGAAACTCCGGACGGCTGCCGCCTGCCTAGAACTTGGAATGTAGACAATCTAAAAACGTACTACTTTTGAGAATGTATAATTTTTTGTAAACAGTAAGTCAATTAATGAAAATTCAGGCTTTGTTTGCAGATTTGTTTTGCCATGTTTATTATTCGACCGCCTGGGCAATACCCAGACGAAGCCTGTGTTTAACTTACTAAGTTTGATACATAGTTTGATTAAATATTATAACTGCTTGTCCGCCTGGGTAAAACTCAGACGGACTCGTTATTTAATTAATTACGTTTGATAGGGTAATTTAATAATTGCGTGACCGCCTAAGTAATACTCAGACGGAATATTCATTCAACCAATTAAGTTCGACATTAGGTGTAAATCCAATGTTGTAATAACGCTCGGCCAATGATCCGATTAAAAATTAAGCACAAAAGCGCTTAGTGGCTATACAACCGGTCTCAAACAAGACCAAAGGCCAATATGGCCGGATGGTTGCTTTTCTTATAAAACCGCCTGTCCCAACATGGACAAAGGCGTCTGGCGACACCCCTCCGGGTGCAATCGTCGCAGAGAACGGACTATTTGTCGGTTCTATGTACAAATGCAGATGGCGAAAATTGAACGACCAAATTGGTCAATTCATAGATGTCTAACCAGAATAATCTATGAAGAACGATTAAGTTACCGAGTACCGGATGCCCTGAGGCATTAGTCGGTCATCGTCTGAAATTCTTACTTAGGTTATTTATTCCAAAGTTGCACTCACTTCCCCTATTGGGGCACAAGATTATGTGTAATGGCTACGTGTTAACCCAAGACGGAATACAACCGCCTGGGAAAGAAGCTCAAAGCACTCGCTTTTATGGACGGCTGTGCACTTTGTTTGGGGCAATCACCATTGTGATTAATTGGCCTAAAAACACTCCATACTTCTCCTAGAATCAAGTGTTTTCAAGCCAATCACTCAACTTGAAAAAAAACCAATCACACATCCGCCTAGGGGCAAGAGCATCCGGATTGCAAATTGCCGCATGCTTTTTTACGTTAGGAAAAATATTAAAGAATTGCAAACGAATACAAAACTCAAATTAAAAAACTCAAACACAAACAAGAATAAACAACCGACTGAGTCAGAATACTTCATTAAATATTTAAGATGGCTTAAAGGCTAGAAGATGTGTTAACCGGAGTTACATCCGGTGAAGAAACAAAAAACAAATTGTTAATCCAACCCCATGGTTGGTAAAGATACAACAAAACACGGCATACAAGCCGGTAGAGAAAATGGTTAGCATACTGCCGCAAAAGTTGGGGAGGCCCACCTAAGGCTGAGGTGGATGCTGCTGCTCCGGCTGAGTCTTGCTGGTTTTGCCTTCGTTATGCTCATCCGCCGCCGGCTCCTCGTTATCAGAGACTTCATATCCCTGCTCAGCAGCCCAATCTTTGAAGCGAGGCGGTGGAGCATCACCCAGTTGCTGGGCATCATACACCTCAGTGGCGTAATCATACCTCAGCTTATAGACCTCAAAGTCTATTTCTGGGTAAAGAAGGCTCCATGTGATTTTTAGCTAGGCCAAGTTGTCCCGCTCATTCTCCTCTGTCAGCCATTTTTGTTCCTGGGCAAGCTCGTCCGACTACTTGTTCCGCAGATTGACAAGTTCAATCCCAAGGCGGGTAACATCTAAACGGAGCTGGGCGTTCTCCTTGTCAGCATCTTCTAATGCCTTGAGATCTGATTTGGCATCTTTCAGCTGCTTGTCAAGGTCATAAGCCCGGCAGTTAGCTTCATCATTGGCAGTCGAGAAACTCTAGATCAGCTCCTCCTGTTTCAACTTTACTGCTTTAATCTTTAAATTACACATATAATCAGAATATTCAGTAGAGTTGAGGTTTTCTAGGGCCCTCCGTTTGGCGTCATTTACCTCTTCCTGCTTCCTCCTGTAGGGGCCCCGGAGACTGTCCACTCTCAGCATCGCCTGAGACAATAACAGCCGGTTTATAAGTTACTTAGCCAAATTAAAGATAAAAGATATCAGGGTAGAGGGATTTTTTACCTCAGCCAAAGAACCCATTATCCGGTCGAAGTCCACGACCTGCAGATCAGGTATGAAGTTCTTCTCAGACCAGGTGAGGGCCCTCACCATCCGTTTTGCAAAGCTTGCAAGATCTGGCTCGTCAAAAGTCAAATCTGCATCAAAAGTAGCGCTTTGTGAGATAGTTACAGTGTAGTCGGAACTCATCTGTTGCCGGCTGCTGACCGACCCTTTTGAAGGATCAACCTTGGTCTTGACTCTCATAAAATCAAGTGGCCACGGTAATTCAATTCGTTCCTTACCTTGGGCTTCCGGATGGGTCTCCGGCTTCTTCTCCTCCCCAGTGGTTGCCGCACCGCCTGCAACCTCAGGTGGCTCGCCACCCTTCGATGCCGTATAGACATCCGGCGCTTTCTGTTGTGAGCGTTCTGAGCTTTCGCTCAGTTTTCTCAGCACAACAGGGGATTTTCCCCCAGTCGTTGGACGACCGGATTGGGCAAATGATTGTTTTTGGGGTGGAGGGGGGTCCTTCCTGGCGGCTTTCGCAGCCGGAGTCTTCTCTAGATCATCTCCTTGCCTTTTAAGCAGCTTGGAGAAGGATCGTGGAATCTTCTTGACGGACTCCTGAGAAATAAGCAAAGGGTAAGTATACCCAACTAGTAAAAAAAAAAGTGCAAACACATAAAGTCAGGCGGTCTTACCCCGCCTTTCTTAGAATCTTTAGCCTTGACAGCTGCCTTTTTTGCAAGTGCCGCCTCCTTGCGCAGCAGCGCCGCGAACTTAGCCGGTGTTTTTGCCTGGTCTACCATCCTCAAGGCTTTGTCTTCAAGAACAAGAATTAATAGTTAGAGAAAATTATGGCAAGTTTGCAATTAAAATAAAATAACAATCATTCTGGATGAGAAGTATTCTACCCCTGGGAAACATGGTACTTAGCCCGTAGGCGGACAAGAAGCACTCGTCCTTGAAGAAGTCCGGATGAGGAATCCATTTTTTTGGTACAATAATATGAGTCCCATCCCCCATGGGCTCAGTTGTTGTTTAAAAGAATCCCGGCTCCATTATTTGCTCCCGGGCCTTAGTAGATAGTGCCGGGAGAGGGCATTTGCGTCCAAGAATAGCCGGCTCAGTATTGTACCGGTGCAGTGTCCGGTTGTGTCTAAGGGTGGGGGAGGAAATCAAATAAAACTTGTCCTTCCACCCGGACCATTTGGACACTTTGTCCAGAGTCATCAAATATTGGGGCAAGGTAGTCAGAGTATACCATGCCCCATGGCCGCCTGGAGCCTTGCTCAAATAATGCATGTGAGCAAAGGCAGAGAAGCTGGGGTTCAAGTTCTGAAACTCCCAGGCGGCAATGTAACTTAGGATATTCACCCACGAGTTAGGGGTGAGCTTCCAAACCCCTAGATCGTACCCCTTAAGGATTTTCCTAATCCCGGGGTGGAGGGGGAACTGGAGGCCGGCTTCAATAACCGCCTCGTAGTAGATGAAGTAATCATCTACGTGCTCAATGTCTTCACTCCAAGCCATTACAGCATCAGCCGGAGGGACGATAATCTCCCAACCCCTTCCAAAGGGGTGCTTCTCCTTAAAAGCCCTAAACCCGCTATTTAGGGGGGCGATATTACTTGGGCGCCAGCTGATAGTCAGCCGCAAAATTGTCCTGGTCGGAGTCGGAGGATTCGTCTCTTGATCCTTGGCCGGCTTCAGCATCGCTGGCTTCATTAGAAGAGGCGGCTCCCTCGCCGTCTACCTCTCTTACCCCAGAGCTCCCGGAGGTGGAGGGAGCCTCTTCGTCAGATCCGCTCTCCTCCCAATCCCTCTGTTCCCCTTCCTGGAAAAACGCATTGGCTTGCACTCTTATAGTGCGCCGGCTCTTAGACCGTCTGCCCGTCTGTTTTGTTTTGGCCATTGTGTCCTGCACAGACACAGAGAGGGAGGAATTCGGAGATGAGCATATTGGTTCCGACAGTCTAGAAGAGGCACCCCCTGTTCTAGACTCAACCGTTCTGGGGGATTGGATGAGTGTCCTAGGCAGTGCCGAGTTAGTGGATTGGGAACTCATTTATATTCTCTAAAAAAGCTGGGTATACAAGCGGAAAAAACGGTATACAAATTCAAAGGGAGGAAAGCTAAAGTGGTACAGGCGGTTACCTTGCTTTTTCTCTGGAAAAATCTGAAAACCGTTACAGCTGGTGAACCGGGTGATGAACTGCTAGCACTCGGAAGCTTGAAACTTGCTATGACGCACACGGGAGCAGAGAAATCTCTCTCTAGAATCTCTCTTTTTCTCTCTCTAAAAAGTCAATGTAAACGTAAGGTGTGAAAAGGAGGGGGGTAACTTTCTATTTATAGAAAGTGAAAGTGGGGGGAAAATTTTTGATTTGAAATACAAAAATTTTACCCGTTACTGTTCACCTTTGATAGGTGGACACGTGTCACATGCCCTACGTGACATCCACGTGACCCATGTGAGGGACAAATGTTTAGGGTAAAAATTACCCTAGATAGGTGTCCCAATAAGAGCAGGTCACGTGTCAAGATCAGACTGACCCAAGTGGCCCCTTGGCCATTTTACACGTGGCTCCTACAGATAGATTCTGAAATGGCGGCCCTCAAGGGCCGAAATCCCTAGGAGCGCCGTAAAACGGCGCAGCCCACTAAAATCTAGGCCAAGTGACCTAGAGAGGGCCACATTCTCCAACGACCCTATAAATAAGGAGATATTTCCCCATTTTGGAGACACATTCAATCATTTATTACACGTGTATTCTCTTACATCAGAGAAAGACCTGAGCTTGGAATCCGAGCAAAACCCACCTAAATTTCCTTTCTCTTTATTCCGTTTCAAGTTACTAACTTGACCGTCGGAGGCTGAGTTCAAACCACCTAGACTTTCCGTTATTTTGCAGGTACAGCTCAGCCGGATCAGACTTAGTGACGTAACTCTCCCAAGGGACAAAAACACCCAAAATAATTCGCTTCTTAATATTCATGTTAGTATCATGTAAGGGCTAAATATTTGATCTTTATTGTTTAGTGACATGCTAGGGTTTGTTATTAATCTCGTTAGTATCATGCCTAGGATCTTGCTATTATTATGCTTTAACATGATTAAGATTTATGATGATAATTATGTTGCTTGATATATATTATATTTATTGTTATTGCTTGATCCCGCCTTATATACATGTTTAAAGGGAATTTTTACTTGTAATCACGCTTAATAAGATAATTAATAATCGTGTTTAGGGTTAATATGATTATAATTCAAGTGATCGCCAATAATAGATTTGTTTGTGCATTAATATTCAACCAACATAGATTAAACAGGTTTGGGGTTAACCTATTGATTGCATGTTAGTCAGAAAGCGCACATGAATACGAGAAAAATAAAGTAGAGGCTTATTATTAAGGTAGGTTCAATCTCTTTTAGGTTGGATTTGTACCTTCATCCCCAAACTTTCAGTCATGGTTCCAGACCTATTGGAGTTGACGATCTCCTAGATCGTTAAGGGGTGTAACCTTCACCTCGTAAACGGTTTACAAGTTCTTAAAACTTGTTGGCACTCTTTTGCTCTAGCTTCCTTCCCTTTGAACGCCACCGTACTTAAGTGTATTATCACAGTGGGGTTCATGTTTGGGGTAATGCTTGAAATATTCCCTACAGTACCCCATAGGGGCATATGATATTTTTCTCAATGAATTAAGCTACATGTTTTGCTGTTAACTTAGCTTATGAGGCAGCTTCGACCCATTTGTTGAAATAGTCGATTGCTACGAGGATGAATTTATGCCCCCCTTGTCCTGCTGACATTATCTTTCCAATTATGTCGATACCCCAAGTAGAGAAAGGCCATGGAGAAGTATATGTGTAGAGAAGCAAAGGTGGAACGTGCTGTAAATTTGCATAGACTGGACATTTCATACATTTCTTGACGTATTTGTGAGAATCTCTCTAAATGGTAGTCGAATAATAACCTTGTCGTTGAATCTTCTTGACTAACATCTTAGCATTCATATGCGTTCCATATATGCTGGTATGAAGGTTTTTCATGGTTTTGTGTACTTCTTTCTTGGTTATGCATAAGAGATTTCTGCCTAGTGCAGTCTTCTTGTGAAGTTCTCCCCTAATGAGCACATAATATGAGGCTAGGAGCCTCAAAGCACAGCGTGCCCTTTTATCAGTATTAGGAGGGTATTCTCCCTTTTTCACATAATTAAGGATATCTGTATACCATGGTTCTTCATCATCTTCTACTACTACAAAAGGCGTGCTTTTTAGACGCTTTTTAGCCTTATTTTCGACACTAAAAAGCGTCGCAATATTTTCTCTCGACGCTTCTAAAGAGCGTCGAGAATAAGTGAGTCGAAAATTTTGTTAGACATCAAAAAGCGTCGCGAATCTCGATGCTTTATTGTGTCTAAATTTTTATACGAAGCGTCGCAACTTGCAACAGCTGGCGCGCTTTCTTAACTTTGGCGACGCATTTTGTAGTCAAGAATTTTAGGATTGGTGACGCTTTTCTATGTCCAGATTTTCATACATTTGTTATCTAACATTTTGGCAACGCTTTTCCTGTCCACGTTTTCTAATTTGGGGACGCTTTATCTTGTCCATATTCTTTTTTAAAAATATCAAAAATTATAAAAATAAAATAAAATATTTCATTCACTGACAATAATTTCTAGTATACTAATATATATTACAAAAAAAATTTAAGAAGTACAACAAAATTATACCAAAATTTTTATATTGCATATATAAATATATTATAGCATATATACAATTTATCATAGTAATGAGTTTCTATAACAACAATTATAATTGAAACTTAGAATTCATTCGTGACTAGTTGTAGTGTATGTAACAAATTCCGAATCACTAATTGAAATCTTTAAAGAGCTTAAATATATCTTTCTTTCGTCCTTGAAATATTGCAGTGTTAGTTGTCAGCCTTTTACTATCGTTTCTCAGCATTCATACATGGATTTCTACATAATCTTTTGACCCTGCAACACATTAAAGCATATGCATTGATCAATACATCAACAAGTGGATCTAAATGACAGAATCTCAAACAACTCCACTAATGAAACAGACACCTACAAACATAGTTACAAGTGGAGTTCAGGATCTACTGATTACAAACAATAGGCACATTTAGCCCTTCACATTCAAATGACAGAAAATTTGAGTGGCTAACAGTACCGTAACACACTTACCTGCATGTAGCGTAGAATTAATTCTGGAAGACAACAACTTCATCAACATTGTATAGAACCGAAACATATCCAAGTCCTGCAACAATGCTCATTTTAATTATCATGCTGGAGTCACACTATTAATAATAATAACTTACAGGAAAAGAAAACAATCACAATACAATCAATGTACAATTCTCCAGCAATATATATAATAGATCCTCTAAGTACACAATAGAAGATCAAATGTTACTAGAAGAAAGAAGATGCAACTAGTATTGGAATAGGATACTGTAAGGTCTATAACTAACAACCCCAAAAGAGACACTGCTACTACCCTTTGCTAAAAAAAATCCAGTCCCGCAAGATATTATGAAATTACATTCTACAAAACTTCAATAGTGCTGACTACAAAATAAGGGGGATGGCATCAAAACAAGCACTACCTCATCATTTTTAACTCCTTAAGCAAAAGCATGTGGACAACTAAAAAGGATAGAAAAAATATACTTCACAATAAGAGCCATGTAAAGTCCATAGAAAATTAAACCAATTATAGTGTGAAAAAATCAAAGTACTACTTACTTCAGGAGCAACCAAGAAGGAAACACTAGCATAAAGAAGAGCAATAGAGATCCCATCAAACTTAAATTTCATCACAGGTACATGCGCATCAGGAATTGGTTCAAGCTCGGTCACTTCCACCAATTGTGCTAGAATATCATGGAAAATGTAAAAGAAATCCTCCTATTGAGCACAAGGTAGAAAAACAATTAGAAGCTAAAACCCGGAGCAAATTCAATGAAATTGGACAAATCTCACAAATTAAGACCACCACTTACATCTCGGTTGATATATGATGGCCCCACACATAAAGCATCTATATCAGCTTCGGGACCACTCACCTGTATAAGGCATATAAAGGATAAGTTTCGAATTGAAAAAAAAAACAATTAGTATTTATGTCAGAATATAAGTCATACAAAAATAACTTCTTTCTGAAAGCATACTTCAATAAATCACAACAAGAAAATGATACCATAAATCAGCATAGCAAACCAAAACAAGACACATTAAAAAAAAAAAAAAAAAAAAAAAACTATGAAACCATCAGTTATCGCAATAAACGACATCAAAAATCTCTGAAAAGAAGTATCAGAAAAACCAGACAAAGAAAACTTCAAGAATCTATAACTTGAGTTTTAATCAACAATGCATAATCAATCTCCTCAAATGCAGATTCATCAGACATATATTAATCAATAGCAGCAATCTAAAAATGGTTTCACCAAAGCATAAAATCTTTGATTTCTTACACCTAGACGACAACATCCAAAAGTGAGTATCAATGCATTAGTATTTTCAACCATTTGATCTTTATGCAAGCTAAGACATCATTTTTCCAGTATTTATGACTCGATAGGCTAAAAAATGTATGACATCTCAATTTAAGGAGAGCGGCAGGACTCCTCCTCCAATACCCTGGTAATTTTATCTTTTAAGAAAAATTAAAGTCCCAAGGAACATATAGTCTAAATCAGCATGAAAACCAGAGCTAAATTAAACACCAGAGAAATATTGTGATGGCAGAGATGAGGCCAGCAACAAAAATAAAACACTCAAACCAGCAACAAGCATGAAATAAGGATGATATGTACAAAAACAGGCACTTTACAAACCAAAACCTGAACTAAGCATCAAATTAGCTCTAAACATCAGGCTGCTAGGAGCATTTCTACAACAAACAAATACTATTTGCTCCCCTTTTACTCTCTATATTCTTTTGCCCTGCCTGGGAATACCAATGCTACGAATCAGCTCAGATAAGTAATAATTAATAACAGAAGAAATAATACATACGTACCTGCAACTCCCAACCTTTTGCCTAGTAACTTGCTAGGAGGTTACCAATGTGGCTGCTATGTCAGCAAGACAAGAGCAGCAAGGAGATCAGGTAGGCTGTAGGCACCAAATTAGCAAAAAAACAGCAAGTGTAGAAAAATCTTCTTCACACCCTCTTAATCACAGTCCCTATTAAATCTAGAAAAATGGAATTAGTTTACAAAATAAATTCCTTGTTATTAAGATAGAGGATTCAATTGAAATCAAATAATTAAAAAAATTAAACTCTTCCTAATTATCTCTGACAAACATGAAAGATCTCTTTGATTACACAAAGGTGTGTCATATTGCAAAGATCTAGGGATTAAGACCCAATTAAGGTTTTGATTCTTACACTAGAATTTTCAATTACTAGCTAAATAAACATAACCTCGTGAACAAAAAAATTAAAAGCCACTAAATAATTGATTGTGTGCATGGATTATTTCTTTGAAGTTGATAATAAGTAGTCTTCAACTCATTTCTTAACTAAACAAAAAAGAGTGTGCAATGAGATTTACCCACTCTCCAAGAAAGTGGGCTTTGTCAACATGTCCGACTTTACACCATAACCATTAAATCTTAGCTTTGCTTTTCTCAAATCCAATGCAAACTCGTAGAGTCGCATCTCACATGAAGGGGGAAATTCCTAATCAATATGCCAAAAAAAAAAAAAAAAAAAAAAAAAACAGACTACTTAATAGATTTTGGAGGAACATTTACTAGCAAAAACATACACTCTAAAAAGGCCAGGAGATAAAATGTTAATAGGAAGATATACTAAATATCATAATGTATGTAGTAGTAAATTTCTATGTAATCAAAGTATATATAACCAATTATTGCACCCATAGAAATATCATGCATTGAAATGGGTGTTTAGCTCTCTGAATATTAAACTACAAGTACTTAAGCACCTAATATTCTCTGATATTTCCATCACTACAAGTACTCAGAACAACAAACTACAAGCACTCAAAAATTTTCTCTTTCAAGCATTTTCATAAACTTGTATAGAGGGAACACATTGCACTTAAACTCCTCTTACATAGATGGCAGAGAAGAATCCAGGCAACACCAGAAATAAAATACTTAAACTATAAGACCAAACTTTTCATATAAAACAATAATTATTATCACCTAATTCACAAATGTGCTGAGAGGACTAAGATATAAATCTATCCTTCTCATTTATCCATTCAATTATAATACAGAACCTAAATAGTCCCAACATTGAACAATATTCATGATATTCCATATCTACAGGCACTCTAAGGCCGCAGGGCTCACACTAAAATTCTTTCAGCATATAACTTAACATATCTTCCAATTCAGTTGAAGAGTGTAAATATTAATCAAAATTCAATTTTTGCTAACTCGTTTCTATAATAAAATGATTTCTCTAATTTATAAAATATTAAAACATGGACCTAACCACAAACAAAACATAGCCGGCAGAGAGATAGGAATAGGAAGAAATTAACCTTAGACCATGAAATACTGATGAATTAGAATAAATTCTCAACAAAAAAAGTGTAATTTAAAAAATAATTATTCACATTAAAATAAAAAATAACAAGATAATATGGCTTGTGCTAAAAACCAACAGTAGCTCCCACTATCCATTCATCATGATGCACTTAGTCAACAAACAATGATTTTAGCATTAAATTTCATAATATATTTCACAAATAAGTACTTATTCAACTACTAATTTGCTTCCTGTGGCCCTAATTAAAAAAAAAATCATGTGTACTTGAAGATTCTTTTGTTGATCGCCACTGTTGTTGGGCTAATGTTGATGCCTCACATTGTATAATCTTCAAGATTCACAATTTGAAATCCAATGTTGTTGGGCTAATGATTTTTATTTTATTTTTTTTACTCTAATAAACAATAAAATTCAATGTCGAATTTTTCATACCGTAATCTAAGAATTTATATAAAAAAATAATCTAGAATCTAAGAGTTTTAATTGAAGAAATAGTAAATTAACAAGATTTATAACCTAGGGTATTGAAACATGTGAAATTGGGTAATTGCAACTTGCAAGTACCAATTAACTCACACAAAAAATGAAAGAAGTACTACTAAAAATTAAAATTCAACAAAGAGTGATGTAGAAATGTAACCTGTGAAGAGAACAAGAGCAGTAGATGTCGCAAATCAATTTTCAATTCAAACAATCATATCTAAGAGAAAGAAAGTAATTTTTGGCAAGATATGTAAATTATTGTGATAGAATTTGAGAAATGCAAGGAGGAAGAAGATCTCAATTTGAAATCTAGGCCATAACTCCATGAATCTCTGCGTAGAATGTCGATCGAATGAAGAAAAAAATACAGAATAGTTATGGTAAAGAATATGATGAGTTTGGGGTTTTGTGATTTTAAGCGGTATCATGATCGCATGGGTTCCTGATTAAGTACATGTGCGGGGCACATGTTTGTGTTCCTCAACGCTTAAAAATGTCTAAAATTACTTTGGACATTGAAAAGCGTCGTAGACACACGGAATCATTAACTTTGTTGTTGATGCCCCAACCTAGGCGTCGAGCCAAAAGCGTCGAAAAAAGGGTCCTTTTGTAGTAGTGTCTTGTGCTACTTGTTCATCATTAAGTGCATGAACATAAGCAAGCTCATATCTTCTTTCTATGGTTAATGGTATTCTGATAGTGTCTGTTGGAATTCGCACCACTAATGCTAATTTATCCAGTGCGTCGGCAAACTGGTTTTCTTCTCTATGCAAGTACGTATATTCCACTTCATCTATTTGCTCCGTGAGAGTTTCCAGATGAGCTTGATACGTAGCGAGAATTTCACTTCTCACTTTCCATCTCTTGGAGATCTGGTTAATAATTAGTGATGAATCACCGTAGATTCTGAGCTTCTTAATTCCCAAGGCCACAACTTTTTCTAATCCCAAGATGCATGCCTCGTACTCTGCGGCATTGTCGGTGACATCAAAGTCGAGCTTCATGGAAATTGGGATATGCTCTTCATTGGGTGATACGAGCAAGACCCCTACACCACAACCTTTTTGGTTTGAAGCTCCGTCAAAGTACAACGTCCAGCTATCGTCTTCGGTCATGAGTAAATCTTCGTCAGGGAAATAGTACTTATCTTCTTCTTTATCAACTTCTTTTAGCGGAAAATCTGCTAAACGTCAGAACCCGTAGAACTTTGATGGCTTTTTGTGGTACAAATTTCATGTCAAACTAAGCAAGGTTGACTATCCACCTTGATAATCTGCCATTGAGTGTTGCTTTTTCCAACAAGTACCATAGAGGGTTCATATTGGACATGACATGCACTGTATGAGTGAGCATGTAATGTCTTAATTTATGTGCGGCCCACACAAGTGCGAGACATAACTTTTCAAGCGGTGTGTATCGTGCCTCATATCCTTGAAGCTTCATGCTCAAGTCGATAATTGCATTTTCCTTGCTTTCGATCTCTTTTGCTAGCATTGCCCCAATTGTTTCTCTTGTGATCGTAAGGTTGAGTCGAAGACAAAAGTCACGCAATATTGGCGTTAGCACGGGTGGGTTTGCCAGGTACTCTTTGATTTTGTCGAAAGCTTTTTGGCAATCATCATCCCTTGTGTCTGGGACATTTTTCTTAATCTTTTTTAATATAAGTTCACATATCGCTTTGAGTTTTGATACGAACCTACTTATATATTGCAGCTTCCCAATGAAGCCTTGAATTTCTTTCTCATTCTTGGGTGGTGGCATGGCCATGATCGCTTTGACTTTTGTGGAATCTACTTCAATCTCTCGAGAACTGATCACATATCCAAGTAGTTTTCCTGACGTGACACCAAATGCACACTTTGTTGGATTTAATCTTGTAGACACCTAAAAATGTCTCCCCAAAACCAAACCCGATGATGAACAACCTTTCACCGCCATTATTGGTCGGGTTGAGTATTTAATTTTTGGAGTGCTTAAATCCATATTTCCATTTCATAAACCAACCCAATTATTAGCCCATTTCCCCAAACCATAACTCATTTTCCTCTTTTTGTGCCTTTAAACCCAAAATAATTCATTTCGTGTCCTTTAAAATCAATCATTTCGTGTCCTTTTTATAAAAACGTTTATTTCAGTTTATTTTGGTCCATAATCAGGGTCTAATGATTGAATATTTGGATGGGGCTTTAAAATATCTTTCCAACGATATATTATAAGCCCAAATCCGAGTTATAACGAATAAGTTATGGCCAAAATATTAAACTAGCCCAAACCGAACCTAAGCCCACCTTACCTACGACCCAATGATCATGTGGAGGGTCCAAACTATTTAACCCCATTCCTAAACCAATTAGGATTAATTGGAAGCTTCTATAAGTTTCTAAAAGATCTTAATTATCCTTTTTGAAAAGATAAGATTAAATAGTTTGAAATTGAATAAAACTCCTTTTTTTGAAAATCCTATTTATATCCGAATTGAAAGACGTTCAAAGATAGACAGATGTTATTTTCGTGTATTATAGTTTTTATCCAAATTTTATATGGTTGGATAGCCCTTGAAATTATCTTTCCAATGATATATTATAATATCAATTCCGAGCTATAACGGAAAAGATATGAATAAAATGTCAAACTCTATCCAAAACTGAAACCATCTCACTATTTCAGCTATATCTTTTGTTCTACAAAATATTTTAATCTGATTTTAATTGGGTTAGAAAGTAGACTTCAAGAGCTTTCCAACCATATCTTATTCATCTTATTCCGATTTCTGGTTCAAAAGATATGATAAAAACAAAAACCGCAAAAACTGCTGTCTATCGCAAGCGTTTTATCCGATTCGAATTCTTATCTTTTCTTGATTCGACCCCTCTTTTCCTCTTATAAATAGAGGTCATATCTCCCGTTTTTTATTCATCAACAATCTTGATCAAAAAACAATTCTCTTCTCCCTCTTTAGCCTAAACACTAGCCTCCCTATTCTATCATTTCTTCCCTAAGCACTCCAAGGAGTTCATACAATACCCAAAGTTCTATACTTAAACCAAGGCGTGAAAGGTATAATTGACTGAGGGTTTGGACCAAATCAACTCTACTTTAATTTAATTTCCATTTACTTTTTATTTTTATTGAAGTTATTAACAATTTATTCATGATGTAGAAATTTAAAGGAACGCGCGAAATGTGAGTAATTAATTAATTTAATTACTTATTTTATATTGCTAGTATTATGATTAGGTTAATTTCGTATTTGATTTGACTAACACTATTATTGTTAAATTGCTTCCAATTTTAATGTTTATTTTATTATATTTATGATCACCATATTGCATGTTTAAAGGGAATATGTAATTGAAAATCACGCCTAATAAGATAATTTGGACAACCGGTTTAGGTTCCTTTTTAATCTTGTTGTTTAATCAAGTGATCACTAATATTTTAGAATAATGTGTGCATTAATATTCAACCAATTTAGTTAAATAATAGTTTGGAGCGAATTGAATATTTTGTTTGTATGCCTTTGAGATCACAGGAATGCTTTTCACTATAAGAATCGAGTAGAGGCCAATACGGGCGAATGTGACTCCATGACTCACTTCGTACCATCATCCCCGATCCTCCTTTCGTGGTTCCGAACCATATGGAGTTAATAATCTCATGGATTATGAATGGGGTATAACCTTCACGGGTCAATCGTTGTTGCCTATCGTTGTCCCTTATCGTGGTTGCGTTTTTATGATCCGTGGACGGTTTACAAGTTCCTAAAAAAACTTGTTGGCGGCTCCCTACTTTGCTTTGTCCCTAATCGTAATGTCAATTCCCACTTCCTATGATTGCCAAGCATATTCACAACATGCTTTTTAACGTAGGCGCACTTCGAACGACGCCTACAAATCTCATGGTTTATTTGCGGAGTCTTTCAAAGAACTTGAAAAGTGCAATGATGTGGCCTGGGCGGTCTTTTGACTTGACAATCATATCATCAACATAGACCTCCACCTCTTTGTGCATCATACAATGTAACAATGATGCTGCTGCTCTTTTGTAGGTGGCACCAGCGTTTTTCAACCCAAATGGCATTATCGTATAGCAATATGTACCCCACAGTGTGATGAATTCGGTTTTCTCCATGTCTTCCTAGGCCATTAATACTTGATTATATTCGGCGTAGCCGTCCATGAACGATAGGAGTGCATGGTTTGCTATGTTATCGACTAGAATGTCAATGAGAGGTAAAGGGAACCCATCTTTATGGCTTGCCTTACTGAGGTCCCTGTAATCAACACACATTATGACCCTCCTTCTTCGAAGCTGGAATCACATTTGCTATCCATTCTAGATACTTGGATACTTTGATGAAACCTGTAGGAAATTGTTTTCTTTTTTCTTCCTTGATTTTGAGAGCCATATCCGGTTTTATACGGCGCAGATTTTGTTTGACAGGCTTCATACCTGGAATAAGTGGTATTGTATGCTGAGCTATATCCCTGTCAATTCCTAGCATATCTTGGTATGACCAAGCAAATACATCAACAAATTCACTAAGCAAGTTAATTACCTCTTTGCGTTCATCTAGACTTAGTGTTAATCAAATTTTTACTTTTTTGATAGTCGTATCATTGGAAATATTAACTGTTTATGTATCTTCAATGATTGCGGTTTTTTTTTTATGTTCTTCCACTACATTTATTATTTCTTTGTCATTTTTATCATTAGCAAAGCAATATTGATCAGGGTTAGGGGAATGACACGCATCGTAAGCAAAGGTACTCATTTCATTGAATTCATTGGTCATTACATCAAGAAGGGCAAGGTCAGCTGCGACCTTGTCGGAATTATTTGGGATAGAAAGAGGAGACTCAACAAGAGACTCAAGATTGGAGTCTATAGCTGAAAGATGGTCGCCCTCAGATCCTACAGACTCGCCTACAGATTTAGACTAAGACTCGGAATCGGACCTAAACGACTCAGATTAATCAAACATAGGACCTTCGCCAGCGGTTACTTCCAACTTCTCTCCAGTTGAATGCACATGGGGGAGGCATCAATGGTAATTGGAACCCCTCAAACTATGGCTTTCACTTTTTGGTGCAACAACGATGGGGTCGCCTTTAGCTCATGAAGCCAAGGATGACCTAACAGCATATTGAAATAAGCCTTAATGTTCACCACCTGAAACTTGGTTTAATGTTCAATGGCTTCAGTAGTTATGTTTAGCATGATAGTACCCACGACTTGACGGCGAGTATTATCGTAAGCACAAATCCCTTGAGTAGAGGGAGTCAATTCTTCATTTTTATGCCCTACTTCTTTGCACTGCGGAGTGGGCATACATTGATTACAGAGCCATTATCAATAAGGCTCATACGAACATTCATCTACCTACACACCATAGTGAGGTGTAAGGCCTTGTTATGTTGGTTCCCTTCCGGGGGCAGATCCTTGTCAGAGAAGGAAATCAGATTGCTAGTACTTGGCAATTTAGTAGTTAGAAATTTGACCAGTCCTTTAGGAGTCATATCATCATCAACTCCTATTTTAACCAAAGCATTCATCACAGCCTTTCGATGCTCGTGAGAGGTGGCCAAAAGCTTTCATACATTAATTTCCACCTTGGTCTTTTGTAATTGTTTGACCACATCGTTATTCACAGGGTCGATGGGATCAACTCTTGGTTGTGATTGCGGTGGAAGTGGAGGTGGACTAGGTTGTTGCAACCGTCCACTTCTAGTGAGAACCTTGACCTCAAGGATGAAGGTCTCCCCAAACATCTTCACTTGTGCCAAGAGACGAACAGGCTATATCTTTGAGATAGACGTCTTCATTACACTATCCCAAATTCCATTTGCTTCTTCATAGTTCAAGACAAAAATAACTTTCGGCAGAGGTTCTTTCACAGGTTGAATGAGTATTGATGGATCAAAGGATACTTCATCTCCCAAGATAGAAAAAGCATTAGAAAGAAGACCTATTTGAATATTAGGCTTCTTGCCCCCTAGAGGAACAGGATATTGATTAGCATCAATTAGGTCTTTGATCGCATCCTTCAACCTTAAACACTTCTTTGTAGTATGATCCTTGCCTTGATAAAACTTGCAACAAGAATTTTGGTCATAGCTAGCAGTTCTGTTCTCTTGTCGAGGTTATAGAAAAGATCCAATTGGCATAATCAGTCCTTGACTATGCAAGCGATCAAAAGAAACGTCATAAGTCAATCCTAAAGGCGTGTAAACCCTCCTTTGCCTTTGGAATCTTTGTGGGGGGGGGGGCATTCGGAGCCAGCACATCATTGATATTGACATTATTGGTAGCATTATTGGGCTTGGAAGACGAAGAAGAGGGAGTGTCGTTCTTCTTGTTTTTCCAAGTGCTGTTGTTATTATTGTTGTAACCAGCAGTCTTCATCAGTTCATCTTCGATATTGATTTCAATATCGTACACAGCTTCGAAGATACTTAAAGGCAGAAACTTCATGTATTGCTTGTACTTATGTGTCAAATTTGCAATAAATAGGCGAACAATCTCTTTCTCCTTGGGAGGATCCTCCAATAGCACAGTTGTTTCTCTCCACCTGCTTAGGTAAGTAGTTAAGCCTTCATTCTCCTTCTGTTTGAGAATGGAGAATTCACGTTCAGAAGTCTTGGCTTAGATTTTACAATTGGAATGATTTATAAAGCTTTCTGTAACGTCCTCCCAGGTCGCAACATATTTGGATTCCAGAGAGTAGAACCACTGTTGCCAGGCATGCTCCAAGGAAAGAGGGAACACAGTAGGGAAGAGTGTCACATCTAATCCCTTAAGAGCCATGGTCGCAGAAAAGGCCTTCAAGTGGAAAAGCGGATTATCAGTAGGCTTGAACTTGGGAATATCAGCAGTGGAAAACATCTAAGGAAGTTTCTCCCTTATGAACGAAGAGGTGACAGTTTGCTCCACATAAGTGTACTCTTTAGAGATCTTGCTCATTTGTTCCTTGATTTTGTCCATTGCAGCGGCAGTGACATTGTTTTTATTGTCTTGCTCTATCGTCATGACTCTAGTGGTAAGAGTTTGCATCATGTTGGACAACATCTCAATGCTCTTGTTGATGTTCTCAATATCTTCCTTAGTAGCCATTGGTTGAAAGTAGACTGGTTATGGATCTTGTTGAGATGATTGTGGTGGTTTCCTTGTACGCCTCTTTGGTATAAGAGGTTGTTGAGGTATTGACTCGAACTGTAACAATCTACCCCTGCTTCTTGATTAAGTGTTGTGACACCAAAACAAACACACCTTTAATGTTAAAAACTTAACCTTAACCCATTCGATTTTAAAAAAAAAATTATTTTGAAATTTACTTAATTTTTTTATTTTAAAAATAAAAGTATATGGGAGGATACCATCCGACTTACACCGAAAAATAAACGACACAAAAAAGACTACACAAGACTACCCTAAAGTAAGGTCATGAAATGGTGCATGACTAACGAAAAGTTTGTGAACACGACATGTGAGTGATTAAGTGAAAGGTATGGACATGTGTTATGACCGTACAGCTAAACAGGACACCAAACAAGACATACGAATCACATAAGCATGCACAAAGACAAAAAAAAACTCTGACTAGACAAACATCCAAGGCACTGTGTCATGGTGCTGACTATTGTGACACGGTACGGTGCACCTTCAGACGGGGCAAAGCACCGTGTCACAACAATCCACACCGTGGAGCGGCAGACCTGTCGTGACACGGTGCGCAATTCTAGGCCTAAATTTGTGTAATTTCCAGACTTTAATCAATTTTTAGTCCGTACTAATTATTATGTGAAAATAAAAACCCTCGGTCATGAGTTAAACAAAAGGAGCAAACACATGAGGGTTAGCACTAAATAAACCATGTAGCATTTTGTCACGATGATGTAAAAAGAGTTCGCAACCTAAGGTCTAGATCTATTTTCAACTTTTGGTAAAGCTTTGGGTGTCAAAAGGGTACCATGGTTAAGAGTTTGGACGCGTTAGCAAGGAAGCCTCCCTTGAGGGTGTATGCCAACGGGCGGCTCCGCGAGTTCGTGATGAAATCGAACGCGACTCCATGGTTTGGGTGGATTTAATAACTCGGATGAACCCTTATTGCCATGAGCGCTTTTGGGTTGATAGAGCTTAAATCCCCCGGGGCTAAGACGCATGTAGAACACATATGTTTTCTAAGAAAAATCAAAGGAAGTTGACTGTGAGTAGAGAAAACAATCTTCCGGACTAATTTTAGGACTGCCGTGACACGACAAATAGCACCTTGCCACGGTGCTACCCACCGTTAGACGCTGAACTACACAGTGACACGACAGTCAGAAAATCTAATTGTTGCCCTGTTTATCTTCGTACGCAATCAAGTTATTCTATTTTTCAAATGGGACAAACCTAAATGCGACGTTAAAACGTCTATGCTTATGGAAAAAATGCCAAATTAACCACTGGAATATTTTTCAAGAATCTTTCAAGTCTCATCCACTCATCTTAATTAAATACCAATCACTCAAATCGATAAATAACCAAGAATCCACTCTAGTGGAGTCGCCAAATTGTAGGCGTCGCTCGAAGTGCGCCTACGTTAAAGCATGTTGTGAATATGCTAGACACTCATAGGAAGTGGGAATTATCATATACTATTAGGGACAAGGAAAGTAGGGAGCCGCCAACAAGTTTTTAAGGAACTTGTAAACAATTCACAAATCATAAAAAGGCAACCACGATTAAGGGACAACAATAGGCAACAACAATTGACCCTTGAAGAAATCCCTTTCATAATCCATGATATTACTAACTCCATATGGTTCGGAACCACAAAAGGAGGATCGGGGATGATGGTACGAAGTGAGTTATGGATTCACATTCGCACGTATTAGCCTCTACTCGATTCTTATAGTGAAAAGTGATTTTTGCGATCTCAAAGGCATGCAAACAAAGATTAAATTTGCTCCAAACTATTATTATGCTAAACTGGTTGAATATTAATGCAATATATAATTGTAAAATATTTATGATCACTTGAATTAAATAACAAGATTAAAAAGGAACCTAAACCGGTTGTCCATATTATCTTATTAGGCGTGATTTTCAATTACATATTCCCTTTAAACATGCAATATAGTGATCAATAAATAATAATAGAATAAACATTAATATCGGAAGAAATTTAACAATAAATCCAACAATATAAAATCGTTAGAAAAATAATAGAAATAAAAGGAACATAATTCTTACTTTTATTCTGTTTGCTTGCAAATATATAATAATAAACGAGTTAGTAACTTCAAGGAAATAATAATAAAATAATTATTAAATTAAATTAAATATATTTGATTTGGGGTCAAACCCTCAAACAATTCTACCTTTCACGCCTTGGCTTATGGATAGAACCACGAGTAAAGTATGGACTCCTTGGAGTGCTTGAAGAGGGAATTTTGAAAGAAGAAGAGTAGGCTAGTGTTTAGGCTAGAGCATAAAGGAGAGAAAAATGGAGAATTAATTGATGTCCCATACATCAGAAATGAGGGGGTATTTATAGAAAAAATGTGCTGAGGGAGCACAAGGAACCCTAAAAAGATAAAAATCCAAAATAATTTCACCGCGACATGGCAGAGGGCACCGCAACACGGTAAAGGACATAGTGACACGTTGCCTGGCATAGTCAGACGGGACAAGTTCCCATGACACGGTGGATAGCTGTGTGACAAGGGAAATATTTAGGGTATGGGGAATAAAACGCATGAAGGGTTTACGCGTAAAGGACACGTAATTTCGCCGTGTCACAACAGGGGCACCTTGTCACGAGGAATCCCTCCGTTAGACGAGGCAAATTCTCGTGACACAATGGACAATTGCCGTGACGCGGGAGCCTTTAGTTAGTTTTTCCGTCTATATTCATTTTTAACACTAATTTCGTACAGCATTTTAAGTGACGATTGATTATTTCGGGCCATTTCTGATTTATTATTATTAATCGGGCAAAAATAAATAAATAAATAAAAGGTTTGGGCCACAATAAATAATAAAATAGTAAAATAAAAAGGTTTGGGCTGAAATTATAAAAAATAAAAAAATAAAAAAAATAAAAAACTATGCTTTGATTAAACATCAAGACTAATCCATAGACTATTCAAAAATTGAATTTAAATAAATACGATTTTTTAAGCACTCTCGGGATTAAATACTTAACCCGGCCAATAATGGCGGTGAAAGTTTTTCATCATTGGGTTTGGTTTTGGGGAGACATTTTTAGGTGTCTACAGCTGGGTGTCGCGCGCAATTGAATTAGTTAAGCGCGGCTGCCAGCGCGACTCTTTGAGATGCGCGCGGCTTTTTCTGAGGCAACACTAAGATTTAGCCTAGGCGCTCCAAAATTCGTCATTATCAGCTTTTAAGCACGGGCTTAAGCCTAATTATGAGCACGTTTAGTTAATTGGATCTTTGTTTTGGCTTTTCCTTTAATTTGGGCTAGTCTTTTGTGTTTTGTGGTTTAACTAGTTATCCATAAGTATTCTTCACTTCGAACCAATACAAAGATGGTTTTATTTATTGTCATTGCACTTTCTGTCGGGACAGAAGGCAAAAAGTAGATATCTACATATATTGTCCTACTATTGCTGTAGTTCATAGGTTTATAGCACGGAATTTGGGTGATTTTGAGAAGCTAGAGGAATTCTGGCATGATGATGGTAATTTTATCATCAATTTACATTCTGCTGCTAATGTGAATACTATGTTATGCTCTAGTCCTCACATGTTTTATGGAAACCCTGTTATTGTCAAGCCTTGGAGTGAAAAGTTTGATTTTTAGTCTAAAGTGCTCAGAATAATACCACTATGGGTTAAGTTCCCAAACTAACCATTGAGCTGTTGGGGTACTGAGACCTTAAGTATAATAGGTAGCTTGTTAGGAGTGCCTATTTATGCAGATGAGTGTACTTCAAGGCATCTTAGGGTCTCTTTTGCTAGAATCCTTGTAGGGGTAGATGTAACTATGGTTCTACCTAGTTATGTTTTGGTTGAAGGTTCAACTGGTGAAACTGTTAAGCTTAAGGTTCAGTTTGAATGGAAACCTCCAATTTTCAAGAAATGTGACTAGGCTGGCCAGGATTGTTCTGATCCTAAGGCTCCTCAGAAACAGAATGCCCATGTTCTAGGTTAGAAAGAGGTTATTTAAAAACAAAAACAAGTTTAGGTACCTAAGACTCAAGCTAATGTTCTTCTGACAAGGTCTATTCATCAAGAGGTTGTGAAATCTAATAATCCTCTTTTAACTACTCCTGCTCGGGACCATTTGGTTAATTCTGATGATGGTCGGAGATTGGTGGGGAAAAAGACTAAAACTCTGAATGTTAGACAGACTCAACATGTTGTTACTAAGGTTAATGCTTATAATGCTTTAATGGATGATGAGGAGGCTTCTAATCCTATAGGGGGTGATTGTAATCCCCCTCTGGTGCCATGATTATTACAACCTAGAACATTAGGGATCTTAATGATCCCAATAAAGTGACTGTTGTTAAGCAGTTACTCAGAGATTACTCTACAGATGTTATGGCTGTATTAGAAACTAAAGTCAAATTGCATAAGTTTGATTCCGTGAAAAAGAAGTTTAGAAAGGCTTAGGAGTGGATTTGCAATTATTTTTTTTCTCCCAAAGGTAGAATTTGGGTAGGCTGGAAACCAGACGATGTTTCTTTGGATGTTAGTTGTTACTAAGCAATTCATTAATACTATTATATCTACTAAAGATTTGCAGCATCATATTACCTACACCTTTGTTTATGGGCTTCATTCTATTCAGCATAGGGCTCCTATGTGGACTAATATCAAAGGTTTAGGTAATATTCTATTACCTTGGCTCTGCATTGGTGATTTCAACTCTGTCTTATCTTCTCAGGACAGGCTTAATGGTAACCCAGTTACTCACTTCGAGGTTAAGGATTTCCAGGATTTTGTTCGATCTGGAGCTTGTTGAAATTAAGAGTAAAGACTCCTTTTATTCTTAGAATAATAAGGGTCATGATATGAACAGGATTGCTACTAGGATTGATAGGGGTTTGGTAAATGAATCTTGGATGTTGGCCTGTGGTCAAACTGAGGCTGTTTATCTCACTCCTTCTCTGTCTTATCAATGTCAGAGGATTTGGCTCGTTCTGTTGTTGGGAAAGGAAAGCCTTTTATGTTTCTTAATTGTCTTTCCTCTCACAAGGATTTTTAGGTGGTTATGTCTTCTCATTGGAGTATTAATGCCACTGGTAACTCTATGTTACAGGTCTGAAAGAAACTGATGTATGTCAAAACTGGTCTTAAGAACTTGAATACTAAGCATTTTGCAAAGATTACAGACTGATTGGAAGCTGCTAGGTCTTATCTCTCTAAGATTAAAATTCAGTTAATTGATGACTTCACTAATATTGGATGGATACCTATGAAAGTATCATGAAACAAAAGTCAAGAGTTGACTGGATCAAACTTGGGGATTCCAATTCCCACTATTTCTTTTATGTCCTTAAACAAAGGAAGATAGGAATAGAATTGACTCCATTTATACTAGTGATGATGTTCTGCTTAAGGATCCTGATTTAGTTCAAGCTAAAACTATTAGATTCTATAAGAATCTCTTAGGTTCTACTACTAGTACTCTGCCAACTGGTTATGTGGCTATTGTTAGAGCTGGGAAACAGCTCTCTTATTAAGATATTGGTATTCTCTCTACTCCTGTTTCTCATGTTGAAATTGATCACGCCCTGTTCAATACTGGGGATGACAAAGTCCCAGGCATAGATGGATGCAATGATGTTTTCTTTAAACAAGCTTGGAATCATGTGAAATATGATATTTATAAAGCTATTATAGAATTCTTTAACACTGATATGTTAGAGAAGTCTTGGAGTATTACTACTTCTACCCTGGTTGTAGGTTCTGTTGTTAATAATGCTCAGGTTGGGTTAATTCTTGGTAAGCACATAGGGGATAATTGAAGGAGTATTGTCTTCGATATGTGCAATTACTAGATACATCAAGGATCACTATTATGGAGATAATAAGTTCATTCTTTAGGGGCGTCATCATTTGTTGCTAGACTATGAGAGATGATCTTTGGGCTAGTAAAATAGTCCAAACCCGGTAGAATGGATCCTATGAGGTCACACACAAAGGTATTAGGTTAAGCAAGTAAGGGGCCCATTAATGGGCCCTATGAGCATTTAACTAATCATGAATAGGATTGGGCTAGTGTAGTTTGATTGGGATTAGGAATTCAGCTTTGTTATGGAATCTTATTTAGAGATGTGATCTATAAATAAGATCCATTCCTATGGTTGATTAATTAAGTCACAATTAACTTATAGTGAATTGTGAATCAAGGCAACTAAAACTCAAAAACCCTAAACCTCCCTTTCTCTCTCTCTCACGGCACCCCTTTTCCCCCCTTGGACTTGCGGCCCGCTACTCCTAGTGGCGTTCGTGGTGGTTCGTGACTAGTTCGTTGTTCATTCTTCTCCATAGAAAGTCGATTGAAGAGTTTGATCGCTACTAACTAGCATGATTGGAGGTCTTCATCCGTGCCTGTGGACCAAGTAGAGGAATCACGTTTGATGTTTTTTGTATCCCTTGTTCTTGCTCGAGTACTAGTGGAATCACGCTTCAAAGGTATAATTCCTATTCTTTATGTGTTATGCATGAGATTCTTGATTTGGTGCTTTATGAATGTGATTCATGTTTATTTAGCAATTAGTACCTATAATCCCTATAGTGGTATCAGTTAGCCTCTTGCAATTACATATATTGAGTATTAATTCTTTGATAATCCACAATTTTAATTCAATTTAGAATGAGAATAGTTTAACTATGGGTCAGTTATTATATTAACTGTTATTTAACAATATAGAATCATTAAAAGCTGTTTAATTTGCTGCATATTAGCCTTATTTTGATCCAAAATTTGCCCTAATTAATTCGAAAAATTCAAACACCCACCCTAATATTTCAAAAATTTCGATATCATAAACCCTAATTTGTGAAATTTGTGTATTTGGTTTTGATTTAATTCTATAGTTATGTGATTAAAGAATTTAATCCATTTGATTTCATGTTAAAATTATGAATTATTTACGATAAAATTATTAAATTTAAAAGTTAAATTGAATTGGGGATTAAATTCATGATGAACCCTAATTTTGAAATTGATTATGATTTAATTTTAAAATTAGAGGGACCACAATAATTTATTTTAATAAAATGATTTTTGGTGTGCAACCGCGGTTGGGTGGCACAGCCACGGCGACTACCGCACCGGCGGTGGTCAAGGACGGAAGGCGGGCTAGGCAGGGGTCAAACAGGGGCAGCGCAGCAGTGCACCACCTTGTTGCGTGTGCTGCTGCTGCTGACCTTGGATCGCTGAAGGGCAATGTACACCGCAAGGTGTACGACCACTATGGCCGGCTTCGGCTAGCCACTGGCGCGTTTTTCAAAAAAGAAAAAATTTTATTTTATTTTGGATAAAAATCAGTTTTGAAATTTAAAAAATTAAAGGATAAGTTTTAATTTTGAAAAGATAACTAACAAAGTTAAAGTTGTTAATTTTGTAAAGATTGGATAATTATGAAGCAACAAATTCTATTTGTATAATAATTGATTAAAAAATGTGATTATCCCATAATTATTTTAGGATATTAATTGATTTAAAATATATGATTGGCAAGTAATTAGGATAGAATCTCCTTAATTAGTTAGGATAATCATGGAAAAAAATATGATTTATCTTTCATAATTAAAATAAGATTTTATTCTATCTCATACCTAAATTAGAAAATATGATATTTTATAATTGGTTATAAATAATATATGATATTATCTAATTACAGTAATTAATTAAAATCTGAGATATTTGGGAGCCATGTTTCCTTAATTGTTAAAATTCAATGTTATAGTTTAGGAAAGCATGATGAGTGAGTTATTATATGGCATTCTATAATATATGATGTTATTTAATGTTATATAGACTAGTATGGCCCATAGATTCCATGAAGGTTCAAGTGGGAGCTTTTTGCTTTATTAGTTTTTTCTTAGGATTAAGGGGTCATACTATGTCATGTTTTATTTATGCATTAGTAGATTATGCATGTTAGATTTATTTATGTTGTTGCTTGATGATGCGCTAGAGTTCACTAAATAATCACAACTGAATAAATGTAGGTCCCGGTAATATTGAGGTTGCTTTTCCAATAAAATACTCGATGAAACCTTCGATTTTTTATGATAGGTCATGCCTTAGTTGGGTATCATATTATATATCATAGGGGAGTGGGGGTAAATCACTTTTTACAATTTTAATTGGTTATACTAAACAAAGTTACCTAAAGCATTTAAAACCTTGAATCTAAGGGTAATAATTAAACATGTGATGGGTAATTATTCAACCAAGAATTACAAAGAGTTGTAATCAGTAAAGAGTTTACTCACCTTGAAGATGCAATACTTGAGGGTAAGGCCTCAGTCCGGTCAATTATTGAACAAATAAAGGATCTTGGAATCATTCTATTCAATAGGGATCAATTAAATTGAATGACTGCTTTAAAGTGACCAGTTTTAAAATCGCTTATATTACTTTAAATTTATTAAACATAATTATTGAATTTTGCCTTGTTTGTTTTTGTTTGTAGATGAATAACTTATACGACAACACTGTTTTACCAATGAAATTAATTTAAGACCGAATCTCAAAAACTTCATTGAATGGGAAAATGAGTTTAGAAAAGTTCTCACAAGCCATGGGCTTGAATCTCGTTTATATATTCTCTTTCAGAGCGAGTATACAAAGGGTTATAAAGCTGAAAGGCATGCTGAAATTGTTTCAGATGCAGAGAAAATCAGAAGACTCATTTTAGAATCTATTCCAATCAGTTGGAAAAGACGATTCAGGCATTATGAGCTAACCAACTTGCATAAATGTCTTCGTGCTACCTGTCGAGGTGACATTGGGGCATTAGGAAGTGGAGGCTTCAAAGATCATAATGTAAGAGAGTTCGTTAACTCGATCCATCAGATTTACTATTCCTGGACTGATAACATTAGTTATGAGGCTTACAATTTTCATTGTAAGATAATGGCTAAGGAACTCATGCCTGGTAATCAGTAAGGGCCCATGTCAATGAACTGATTGAAATGTTCAATCAGATGGATGTCCTAGGGAAACCGATTGATGATGACTCTGCACATGATATTATCTTGTTCTCACTCCACGATGGTTTTGATATAGTCAAGCTCACTCATAATGATGAGGGGTCGTCGGTGACAATGATCAACCTCTTACTCAACCATACTGAGGAGTTCCTAAAAAGGAGAGGAAGCGAATGCTTCTTTTGTGGTTGTTGGCCATGCCATACACGAGGGTGTCCCCATCATACACCAGTGTAAACAGAAGGTAAGGAGTTACTTGATGTTTTTGTTGTAGTAATTAATCTTACTTCATTTTCCACTTGGGTATTCGATACCGGTTGTGGTGCTCACATCATTAATAACGTGCAGGGCTTAAGAGAAAGTAAGAAGTTAGCAAAAGGGGAAGTAACGCTTCGAGTAGGAAATGGAGAAAAAGTTACTGCACTTGCTATTGGAAGTTATCACTTGAGACTTCTCTCTGGACTTATTTTGGTGCTTAATAACTGTTATTATGTACCAATAATTACTAAAAACATTATTCCAGTTCTTGTTTTAGATTTCGAAGGATTTTCATTTGAAATAAGAGACAAATGTTGTTTTATTTCTTAAGAAAATATGTTATCTGCTAATGTAAAATTAATTAATGGTTTGTATGTCTTTGAATATACAACTCAAATCTAAAGTATTGATCATAAAAAGCAAAGAACAGATGGTTCAAACCCATCATATCTATGGCATTGTAGACTTGGTCACATTAACCAAAAGCGCATTCAGAAATTACATAAGGATGGACTCCTTTCTTCTTTTGATTATGAATCATTTGAAAATTGTGAGTCATGCTTGCTTAGAAAAATGACTGAGTCACCCTTCACTGGTATAGGTGAAAGAGCTAGTGACCTTTTGGGACTCATACATATGTGTGTGGACCAATTTGTTCAAAAGTAAGGGGTGGGTTTAATTACTTCATTACTTTTACTGATGATTTAAGTATTTATGGTTATATTTACTTAATGAAGAACAAGTCGGAATCCTTTGAAAAGTTAAAAGAATTCCAGAATGAAGTACAAAACCAACTTGGGAAAACAATTAAAGCATTACGATCTGATCATGGTGGTGAATATTTGACCCAAGATTTTGATGAACATCTAATTAGCTGTGGAATAATTTCATAGTTAACTCCTCTAGGAACGCCACAGTTGAATGGTGTGTCATAAAGGAGGAATAGGACCTTGCTACATATGGTTCGGTCCATGTTGAGCTTTACTTATCTTCACATATCGTTATGGGGATATGCATTAGAAGCAGCTGCTAGAATACTAACCAGAAGCCCGTCCAAAGCAGTTGAATATACTCCATATGAGATGTGGAATGGAAGAGCTCCAAGGTTGTCTTTTCTCAAGAATTGGAGATGTGAAGCCTATGTAAAACGTTTACAAGGTGATAAACTACACCCTAAATATAATAAATGTTTCTTTGTGGGTTATCAAAAAGAAACAACTGGGTATTACTTCTACAATCGCAAAGATAACAAAGTGTTGGTTGATCGCGATGGTGTCTTTCTAGAAAAGGAATTCCTCTCTACAAAACCATGTGGGAGTAAAGTGGTTCTCGAAGAAATTCAAGATGAGCAACAAATGGATGTGGATAACACCACATCAGAGGCGAGATCGCATGAGTCGATTAATCATTCGTCGGAGCAAGCTAATTCGACTAGCGAGACTCTTATCGTCCCACTTGAATCTTATTCATGCAAAAATATTCAAAGAGTTGGACAAAATATTTTTACTGTTGCTCCTACCCCACGTAGGTCTACCAGAATCGGAAACAAACAATTTGTTGAGGTTATGATAACTGAGGATTCTGAAATCTTCTTATTGGAAAATGAGGAACCTACAACCTTAAAGAAAACTTTGGCAAGCCCCAAATCAGATAAATGGCTTGAGACCATGAAATCTGAAATGGAATCGATGTCTGAAAATGAAGTGTGGACCCTAGTTGACTTTCCCGATAGGGTAAAACCTATTGGTTGCAAGTGGGTTTACAAGATTAAAACAGACAAATATGGAAATGCCTACATCCATAATGTAAGATTGGTTGTGAAAGGATACAAACAGATTCATGGTATTGACTATGATGAAACCTTTTCCCCAGTAGCCATGCTTAAGTCCATTTTTTTATTACGAAATTTGGAAGATGGATGTCAAAACTGCCTTCTTGAATGGGTTCATGATGGAGGAAGTGTTTATGACACCACCTGAGGGTTTTGAAGATCCAAAAAATCCTAGATAGGTATGCAAACTTCAGAAATCTATTTATAGATTACAACAAGCATCCAGGAGTTGGAATCTTCATTTTGCTGAAGCAATCAACAATTTGATTTCTCAAAAGTCAAGAGGAACCTTGTGTATACAAGAAGTCTAGTGGGAGAAGCATAGTTTTCCTAGTTCTTTACGTGGATGACATACTACTCATGGGAAATGACATACCAATGCTTGAGTCAATTAAGGAATGGTTGAAGAGTTGTTTTTCCATGAAGGACTTGGGTAACACCGAGTACATTTTGAGAATCAAGATCCATCGAGACAGGTCTCGAAGGATGATTAGACTAAGTCAAGAGACTTATATTGATAAGATTCTTCACAGGTTCGAGATGACAAACTCCAAGAGAGTGTTTCTCCCCATGTCCTATGGCATTATGCTCAGTAAATTTCAATGTCCGGTTATGCCAGATGAGATGAGACATATGGCTATCACTTCTTGTGCTTCTGCAATAGGATCGATAATGTATGCTATGATTTGTACAAGGCCGGATGTTGCATATGCTCTAAGCATGTCTAGCAGGTTTCAAGCAAATCCAGGTGATGCACACTGGACAGTTGCCAAGAACATCCTTAAGTACTTGAGAAGAACGAAAGGAATGTTTCTAGTATATGGTGGCAAAGATGAGTTTTTTGTCAAAGGTTATACGGATGCGAGTTTCCAAACAGATAGAGATGACTTTAGATCACTGTCTGGGTACATTTCCTGTCTGAATGGAGGAGCAGTGAGCTGGAAGAGTTTAAAGCAGAGCACTGCCGCAGACTCTACAACAGAATCAAAATATTTGGCTGCAGATGAAACAACTAAAGAAGCAGTTTAGATATAGAAGTTCCTAACGGAGCTAGATAGCATACCAAGTGCTGAAAAGGGAATCGAGTTGCATTGTGACAACAATGGCACCATTATTCAATCAAAGGAGCCTAGATCACACTTCAAATCTAAACATGTTGAGAGGAAGTATCACCTTATTCGAGAGATCGTTAACAGAGGAGATGTGAAGATGTGCAAAGTTCATACAGATGAGAATATCGCTAATCCACTCAGTAAACCCCTTCCACTACCTAAGCATGAGAAACATGCTAGTGAAGCTGGATTAAGGCAAATGATGTAATTAGAAGTTGTATTTGTTTTTGGAGAAAAATAAGTTACATATGTAATACATTCATATGCAGAATTATGTTTAATAAGCAATTTTATCATTTCTCTTATTTAATCGTGGTTTCAATATTAAATAAAATGTCCAAAATAATTATGAAATGATGGGCTCATCAGGTTGATGACCTGGTGAATGGAACCCCACAGGTGAACTAAATTCATATAATTTTTAAGTTCCTAGTTCGGAATCATTAAGCTGGACATAAATGATTTCTAATAATGGACTAGCATGTTAAGATTGATTGGATGGAGCAGTTTCATGGGTTATAGGAGTGTAGTGATGCTCAGTCAATCACATGGATATGCATGAATGATGCATGATCGAACTATAGCCCTACTTTAAAGTTCAAGTATAGAACTTCCGGATATATTAGTGGATTCCTTTTACATGAGTGGAACATTGATTTCATTCAATGGATGTTATGGCTAAGGTACACTCAAACGTCTGCCCGTAACTAGAGATTATAAAGGGTGTTTCCTGGTTATTTCAGAAGTTAAGTGGGCGCTTTGGTTGCCTCAAGATTGGATTGAGTCTACCTATTAAATAGGAATGTGTATTGGTCCCTTGAAGAGGGAGAATTCAGAAAAATGCATGGCCGTGCTCAAATGCATTACATAGTAATTATTTGTTCTGTGAACCTCACTCAGTTTTTCAAGAAAAGATTTGTAGACTAATATAATCATGACATGAGATGCATTCATATTATCAAATTGACACACATTGACTTAAGGAATTTGAAAATTACGCACTTGTCTTAGACAAGTGGGAGATTGAAGGAGTTGTGTCTTCGATAAGTGCAATTACTAGATATATCAAGGATCACTATTATAGAGATAATAAGTTCATTCTCTTGGGGCGTCATCATCTGTTGCTAGACTATGTGAGATGATCTTTGGGCTAGTAAAATTGTCCTAAGCCCGCTAGAATGGATCCTATGAGGTCATGCACAAAGGTATTGGGTTAAGCAAGTAAGGGGCCCATTAATGGGCCCTATGAGCATCTAACTAATCATGAATATGATTGGGCTAGTGTAGTTTTATTAGGATTAGGAATTGGGCTTTGTCATGGACTCTTATTTAGAGATGTGATCTATAAATAAGATCCATTCCTAGGGTTGATTAATTAAGTCACAATTCACTTACAGTGAATTGTGAATCAAGGTAACCAAATCCCAAAAACCCTAAATCTTCCTCTCTCTCTCACGACACCCCTCTCCCCCCCGGACTTGCGGTCGTCCACTCCTAGTGTCGTTTGTGGTGGTTCGTGACTAGTTCGTTGTTCATTCTTCTCCGTAAAAAGTCGATTGAAGAGTTCAATCGCGACTAACTAGCATTAGTGGAGGTCTTAATCCGTGCCTATGGACCAAGTAGAGGAATCATGTACTGTTAGAGGTTTTTTGTCTCCCTTATTCTTTCTTGATTACTAGTGGAATCACGCTTCAAAGGTAAAATTCTTTTTCTTTATGTGTTATGCATGAGATCTTTGGTTTAGTGCTTTATGAATGTGATTCATGTTTATTCCGCAATTAATACCTATAATTCCCTATAATAACATATTGCTTGCTACAGAGTTGATCAAAGGTTTTCTCACAAATTTGTTACCCCTAGGTGTGTGTTGAAAATAGATCTTAGGAAAGCCTATATTTTATTGAATGACGTTTCCTTTAGACTATGCTTGGTGAATTGGGGTTTACTAACAAGGTCATAACCTTGATTATGGGCTTTATAACTTTTGTGTCTTACTCAGTTATGATTAATGGTTTTCCTTCTGCTCCCTTTCAGGCAAAACAAGGTTTGAGGCAAGGTGATCCCATGTCCCCTTTTCTCTTTGTTTTCTGTATGGAGTATTTGTCAAGATGTTTGTAGAATATGACTAAGGATCCAGATTTTAACTTTCATTCTAGGTGTGAGAAACTTGTGATTACCCATTTAATATTTGCAGATGTTCTGCTTCTTTTCACTAGGGTTGATTGAGGTTTGTGAAGCTTCTGGTTTGTCTGCAAATCTGGATAAAAGTGATTCTTACTTTGGGGTATCTTGGATAATGAAAGAAGTGAGCTTCAACAGGTTCTTAGAATGCTAATGGTACTCTTCCTTTTAGATACCTGGGTGTTCCCCTTTCCTTTAAAAAGCTTACTATTTCTGAATGCAGGCCCTTGGTTGAAAGGGTTACAAGCCGAATGACACTTGGGCTGCTAAACATTCATCTTATGCTGGCAGGTTACAGTTGGTTAAAAGTGTTCTCTTTGGTGTTCAAGCTTTTTGGACCCAGATCTTTATTATACCAAAGAAAATCATCAATGAAATGGTGTCTAGATTTTGGTACTTTTTATGGACTAGGTAAGGTAACACCACAAAGAAAGCCTTAGTTTCCTGGAAGTTTATGTGCTTACCTAAATCTTGTGGTGGCTGAAACTTAATGTAACACCCCATATTTTCGAACCACTATTTTATGTGCATTTAAACCTATTAAAACTAATTTCTAATTTAAATCTCAATTTCCAAATCAAATTCTAATTTAATTATTAAAATCTTTATTTTGATTTAAGGGTTATCCTAAGCTTTTGAATTCTAATGATTTAACAAAACGACTAAAGATTTTAATTTAAAAGATTTTATACTTGAGTTTTATTCATTTCAACTATATTTGACATGTTTGAATTGATATTAGCTTTAAAGGGTGATTCCTTAAGATTAAGTGTCAATTTAGTAAGTGTTTATAAGTTATAGGTAATTAAAATAATTAACTTATCATAATTGACACGGGTCATCATGGGTAATTTCTTGACTCACTTAAACAAAACTAACCTAAGGTAACACCACATGGTATCACTTTGAAAGCTAGACACATAACTAATTTATAAGTAACACTATTGTATTACTTTGACATTTTGTAACACATGGTTGTAACACTTTGATATTATGTAACACTTGATTGTAACACTCTGATATTAAGTAACACTTGATTGTAACACTTTAAAATAGGTAACATTGTGTGGTAACATTAAGAGGTCTTACTTATTTATGGGGAAAAATGAATTAAACTTAACTTTCAATAACAATAAGTGCGTTAATTAATTACTAATTTTAACTATTCATATATCTGCTGCTAACTAGGTTTTTTTTTTTTTGAATCGAATGAGGATCAAGTCCAAATTATAGAGAAAGAAAATACAACTCGAAGCAAAGAAACCAAAAACACTAACATCTAAAAAAACAAAAAAACACCTTAATTAATTAGCTAGGTCTATTATTATTTCCACGAAAGGAAAATAAAATTAAAAAAACTAAGTGTAATTTGGAGCAAGTTTATTGCCAAACCGCATAATTCACGAGTGAATTTTTTCGAAACCACAAAAGTAAAAAAAATAATGAATACAAAATCGAATTTCATCCTCCTAGAGCCATCGACAATATTGACCTAAGTGTATTAACATAGATATTACCTTATTTTTTGGAAAAACAAAATAAATAAAACATTGAAATAAAAAAAATACAATTGTTAATCCCCAAATTTGTATCAATTCATTAAAATGCCTTAGGCAAAAAATATCAATTCATTAAATTAGCCAATTAGCCGCCAAAGTTAAAAGAAAACTTGGCCAAAACTGCTAGATTAATTAAAAAAACAAGAAGAAAAGAAAATTGCAATCTCTCAAAATTTTATTTGATCTTCATTCTCAATTCAACATCAGAAGATAATCAATTAGGTTTAAGCAAAAATCAGCCGTCTCCATAATTTCATCAGAAGATTAGTCTTCCCGTGCAATTTCATCTTTAGTTTCTGTGATCTCATCGGTCATCTTTCGCAATTTCATCTAAAATCAAGTCATCTCTAGCAATTTCATCGTGATATTGGGTTACATTGTATTTGTGCTTCTAATTTCAGGTAATTTATGATTTGTGATGGATGGGTTTCTTATTTTTTTTTGTTATTTTACCTTTAATTTTAAAGAATGTATGAATTAAAGCGTTTATTTTTCGATTGAATTGTGAATGATTATTGTCTTTGTGTTTGATGTGGTTGTTTTTTTTTATTGAATTTTTTGATCTGGATATTTCGAGTTTGGTTTTTGATTCTGAATTTTAATTGTGTTCTACTGTTTTTTTTTTTTTTTTTTTTTCTTTTGTTGCATTTCATGCATGACGTAGACTCGTAGAGGACATTGTAGTTGCTATTTCTAAACCTTGTTTTCATTGTGTGAGAAGTTTTAGAACTATTGTTAGCTGTTATATGTTTAGAGTAAAAACCGAATGAACATTGTTATATATTTTTAGTCTAATGGCTATTGTACATTTCAGTATAAGATTAGCCATCAGCCCTACATTTTACTGTTTCACCAAGGTGATTATTGATTAGCTAGATTGTATTGTTATTGTCAACATTGAAATGAATAAAGAAAGTGTAAAAACTAATCAGAAAGGTAGAGTATTATGTCTGATAATTTGATACAGTAAGTTCTAAAAAGAGAAAACATCTCAAAATTTGGTTCATATACTTGGTATATATGTAAGCGTGCTAGTTGTAGTAAAAAGAAGTTGAGACATGATGCAATTAAACTGGAAAAACATAGTATATGATTCATAAACATAATTTCCACCACCATATACCAGAATGAAAAGAAATTCAGCTACCCAACAATTAAATAAAAAAGATAATTATATATTATAAAGAAAACTAGAGATAAATGTATAGGTTTCATTGTAAAAGTTATTAGATTAAAATATTCATAAGGGTGTTCAATTCTATTGATATTTTCGTTCCTTTTAGAAATCTTAAAATTATATGCCAATATTTCAAATCTTTAAACTCACCATGTTAAAATATTGATATAGGTTACGAAATGAGTAGTTGGACCAACTTCTTACAATCTAGTCATGTGTATGAGAGAGGTGTAAAAGATTACTTAGATAAAATGTTCTCTACACGAGCAATTGGAGATCAAATTACTTGCCCGTGTAAGGCGTGCTATCACCTCTTTTGGCATCGTAGAGAGACAAAGTTCAATCATTTGATTGCAAACGGGATTGAGCCTATGGCATTGCTATGAAAAAGGCATGTCAACAACATTAAATAATAAGAAGGATGTTGAAGACATGCATGACGATATTAAACGTTTTATATATGATGTTCATAGAGATGTGGCAGAAAGGTATAAAGATGTTGGAGATTAGCCCAATGATGAGGCTAAGAAGCATTAAAAGTTAGTTGAAGATGGAAAACAAGAGTTATATCCTGCGTGCAAAATAATTTCAAAGCTATCATTTCTTATTCGTTTTTACCTTTTGAAGTGTACTCATGGGGTAACTAATATAGCAATTTCAGAGTTTTAAGAGCTTTTTCGAGAAGTGTTACAGATGTATCCAACATGCCCAACTGAATCCCAAGAAGATAAAAGATTTGGGTCTTCATTATGACAACATTGATGCATGTCGTAATGATTGTATGCTATATTGGAAGGAGCATGAAGCTGCCACGTCTTGTAATTTTTGTCATGCTCCAAGGTGGAAAGAAACACAAACTGAATCCCAAGAAGATATTAGCAATCAACCACCTAAGAAAGTGCATCAAGTCCCTAAAAAAGTTCTTTGACATTTTCCTCTTAAACCAAGGCTTGAAAGGTTGTATATGTGTTCAGAAACAGCAGAGCTAATGAGGTGGCATGTTGAAGAAAGAAAGAAAGTTGAGTTACTGAGGCATCTCGCTGATGGTGAGGCATGGAAAGAGTTTGACCAAAAGTACTAAGATTTTGCTAATGAGACACGTAACGTTCGTTTGGGCCTCACAAGTGATGGATTCAATCCACTTCGAACTATAAGAACACAACATAGTAAATGGCCTGTTGTTCTAATTAATTATAACTTACCACCATGGCTGTGTATGAAGCCAGAATTCTTAATGTTATCCCTCCTTATTCCCGAGCCCACCTCTCTTGGAAATGAAATTGATGTCTACCTTCAACCATTGGTTAAAGAACTTAGAGATTTGTGGGAGTATGGGTTGGACACCTATGATGCAAACAAGTGTTAAAAATTTAAGATTCATGCAACTTCACAATCAACGATCAACGACTTTCCAAGTTATGCTACGCTATCTGGTTGGAGCACTAAAGGGAAGTTTGCATGCCCCTATCGTCACTACGAGACTAATCATCATCACCTGAATAATAGTAATAAATCCTACTATTTGGCTCATCGTCGATGGTTAGATGAAAATCATCCTTGGAGGCATGATATGGAGTCTGTTAACGGGGAAAAGAAAGAGAGGACATCTTCAGATCCTTTAACAGGAGATCAAATTTCAAGCTTGTTGGAAAACTAGGAAAACAAGTTTGGAAAGTTACAACCAAAGAAGAAATATGTTAATTGTTCATGGAGAAAGTCTTCCGTCTTCCACACTTTTTCTTATTGGAAAGATTGTGGGTGTCGTCATCATTTGGATGTCATGCACATCGAAAAAAAATGTATGTGATAATGTGCTGGCAACTTTGTTAGACGTACCTGGCAACTCAAAAGATCATCATAAGGATCGATTAGATCTACAAAAAATAGGTATAAGGGAAGAACTACATCATATAGATGTTTGTGATGAGCGGTATGTTTTGTTGCCCAAAGCATCATTCTCAATGACGAAGGAAGAGAAAAGCATATTTTGTAGTGTTTTGAAGAAGGCAAAGTTCTCCCCAAGGTTTTGTTTCAAATATTGCAAGGTGTGTGCAAGTGAAGGAGGGGAAAGTATCAGGGTACAAGAGTCATGATGCTCATATAATACTGCAACACTTACTTCCGTCAGCAATAAGAAAACCTTTACTAGAGCATGTTGCTTTTCCTCTTATGAGTTTGAGTGGTTTTTAAGAGAAATATGCAAGAGAGTCATCAATAAAAAAGATTTGGATCGCCTTTAAGCACAAATTGTTGAGTCTCTTTGTGAACTAGAAGAATATTTCCACCATCTTTTTTTGACATAATGGTCCACTTACCGATTCATTTAGTTGATGAGATAAAGCCTGGTGGACCAGTTTGTGATTGGTGGATGTACCCCATAGAAGTTACCTCGGAAATTTAAAATCATACGTTAAAAATCGATGTCGCCTCGAGGCTTCTATAGCAGAAGGTTATTTGGCTGAAGAGTGCTTGATATTCTGCTCTAGGTATTTGAATGCTAGTGTAAAGAAGCGGTCTAAGTGGTTTAACAAAAGTTAAGAGAAAACTAATGAAGTTGATAAAGAATCACCTTTATTCCCTAAGGCTAGTTATCCTCTTAGGAGGAAAAAGAAAGGGAAGAAGAAAGGGAAGTCATACACTCTTGACTCAAACACAATGACTCTAGCACATCGTTATGCGTTGTTTAATTGTGAAGATGACCAAGTTGAGAATTACATCAAGTGAGTAATTTTTCAATTATCTTTTTTCCATTGTGTTTGAATTCATATTTTTTTATTACCTTACTTATATGGTTGTTTAATACTATGAAGGGAACATGAAGATTTTGTAAAGAAGTCTAGAGATAGACGAAAAAGAAGGTGGAAAGAGGCACAAGAGCATAACAATGAATTCATCGAGTGGTTTAGAGGAAAGGTTGAGGTGGATAATGTTCCAGATCACATCAAGTGGCTATTGAAAGGTCCTTCTAGTAGTGTTGCACGGAGCTACTCTAGATATTTTTGTAATGGATATAAGTTCTACAAAAGAGATCATGATGAAAAGTGTAAAACTCAAAATAGTGGAGTCTCTTTGACAACTTTGACTCCAAGCTTCACGAGTAGCAGGGAACACAATCTTGTTCTTGGTGATGTAACGTACTATGGGATTATAAGGTTGATAATTGAGATAGATTATTAGAGTGCTTTCAGTGCTGTATTATTCGAGTGTGATTGGTTCCATGTGGAAGTAGACAATTATGGACTCACTCGTGTTAACCTCAAGAAACTCAGCTCTAAAGATGATCCTTTTGTCTTGGCATCACAAGTGCATCAAATGTTCTATACTCAAGATGGCCTTGAAGAAGTTTGGTACTTTGTGAACCGAAATTTTCCAAGAGTCTTTTTTATGTTGACGAGCAGTCTGAACAAACGTTCATGAGTGAAGTTCGTGAACCTGCAGAGGTTGTAATTTCTTCTACAGATCATGATGAACATTATAATTTGTGTAGAGAAGCTGCTTATGAAAGAGTTGAGGTTTCATTGAACAATGAAATTATGGTTGATAATCGACAAGATGATTCCGATATGGATGACACAGATTGGGATTGGATGGAACCATCAAAGTTACATTCCCGAAGAATTTAATAAAAATTATTATTATTATCATAGATTTAAACCTATTTTGTATATTTGACAAACTATCATTGTACTACTTTATTTTTCTTTCCTAAATTCTTGTGTTAGTTGTTTCTAAGTTAGTTGTTATATTAAGTGTTGTACAATAGAGCACCTCTATGTTGCTAGTTGATTTGATTTGAGGTTTGATATTATACTGACATTTGAATAGGCCATTAGCTGTTAAGTGTTCAGAGGGTCATTCTTATTTTCACAAGGACCCAAATTACATTTAGGAAACTGTTAAAATATCCTTTCTACTAATAATATGTAAATTAATCTAGACTTTGTTTTATGTGCATTCAGATGTGCTGAGGTGCTCAATCTTTGTTGAGGTACTGAAATTTCCAGTCACGTGCTCTTTCTTTGTTCCCGTCTCTCTCAATTTTTCTTTTTTGTCTTATATTGATATCAGTGTGGAAAATAAGATTGGCAAAGGGGTACATGTTTTTGCTTCAGCGGTATACTTTCTTTCTAATAGCTTGGATTGAACAATAATTGTTTATGAATGTGTTTTCTCTAGCACTGTGAGTAGTAGCTGAAAGAGGTTATATGTGTGTTACAACAAACGTTGTTGTTCAAATATGTTTAAGTGATTGGTGGTGGTTGTGTCTTGTCTTGTTGTTGCTACTCTTGTTTTTTCTCCTATGTCCTATTGCTGCTGCTTTTGTTTTTTTTCTTATTGTCCTACTGCTGCTGCTTTTGTTTTTTTTTCCTTGCTGTCCTGCTGCTTTTGTTTTGTTTTCCCTTGATGTCCTGCTGCTGCTACTTTTGTTTTTTTGGCAGTGGGTTCATTGCATGTGTGCAAGTAGTTAGAATTTTTATCAATGATGATAAACGCCTTGGTTTAGCACTGTCAATTTGTCATGACACTTGAGGTTTAGACTAGGAGTTTGATTACAATTCTTGCAATGATGGACCTTGGTGTTTAAATTCAACTTTGTTGCAGCGCCTTTGCAAAATCATACTTGGGAATTTTGGGACTTATGTGTACTCGATTTGCCTTAACAATAATGTTAACAATTTACACTAATCTAGGAAGGGAAAGATTGAAGATTGATTACTGAATAATTTGCTTCCCTACGCTGCTGGTTGCTCTCCCTTGTTGCGCCTCAAATAAACCATCATAGGTTGACTTGGGTCGTTGAATCCGTCCATAACAGGGACCTTTGAGTATTGTGAAATCCACCTTTATTAATCTATTTGCAAGTGAATTGATGTTGTCTTTGCCAGATAATGGGTTTATAGTCTAAAATTGTAGGCTTGTAAATCTAGGAGCAATACTCTTTCTTAGGCCTCATAGTAATGTACTAATGTGTATATCAATCATACTATAAAAATAAAGGAAATTACATGAATTTTTGTCATTTCTTGGATGCTAAATTTATGCCATAAATGGCACCTTAGTTTTTATACTGTAAAATTTTATGCCTCCTTTTCTTACATGTCATTCCTGTATTTCTTTGTATCCTAGTTGGGTTTTAATCTTGGTTTTTATACGAATTGATGCAGTAATCTAACTTATATAATAATTATTCCGTAGAAGCAATCTGTTCCCTCACAACTCTCACTTTTGACAAAATCAAAACAACTGAAATCAGACCTGAATTTCAGAACTGAAATTAGACCTGAATTTTATAACCTAATTAATACCTCAACTCAGATTAGAATTTTAGATCTGTTAAGTTAGAGGACTATAATTATAACTTTAAGAACTGTTAAGTTAGAGGACTATATTTGAAAGATTCATAAAAAGCTCTTGCAGTCTTTAGTGTCTTACCTCACTAGATTTATGATTGAGATGATATTGTTCAATTTCATTCACTATAACAACTGTGCAGCTAGTTCTTGCTGTTCTCTAAAAAAATTACCAGCTAAATTAACAAGTAGGGGCAGCATGATTTCAGGCAGTAGTATGCAATCAATCTGGGTATAAGAGAGTCCATCCAGTCACATTTGCTTTTCAGTCTTTTTTCATATAGAGGTTAAGGAATCTCTTTTAAATTCGCAGATGACCTTTGTGATGCTTGTTCAAAAAGACATATAGAGTGTGCAGTTGTGCACCCCCTATTGGTCCTATACTCTGTTAGAGAGTTACTGTCAAATGATTAACCTTTGTAAACCCATGGCTTTATTCTTTTCATGATTTCATTGGTGAGCCTTTTCTAGTTTTATATGTCCATTATTTTGGGGTGTAATCTTGTCAATTGCCTTACAAATCGTACTGTCTTTTGTTTGACAGTATGAGGCATGATTTATTTTTTCCTGTTTGAAATTATCAGACATGCAAGCTTGTTCTGTTTGGAATATATTTGTGTTATACTGACTTGCTGCATGGTTTGTAGTTTGACATTATTGTGCCATTTAATAATAGGAAGACATAATTATTGTTGTTAATCTATGGTAACATTGGATCTACTCAGAGTTTCTAGTATTTTCCTTTTTGTTTATACATTTCGGGTAGATCAACAGTATCCTGAATGATGAACACGATATACACCTATATGGGCATTAAAACTATACAAAAAACAAAAACATTTTTCTCTCTATATTTTTGTGTGTTGTTATACGATGTTCTTGAAGTTAGTTCAATTCCAAACACATGAATGAATTTGAGTTTTTTTTTTTAAGAAAATGTTTCTGATAAGCTATTACAGATGTACTCGGAATTAGAACTAGTTCAATAAATGTTGCATTTCTTAGAAGTATATTCTATACTTGACCAGCAAGTATGTCAAACCCTTTTACATAACTAACTACAAAACTGATCACCTTCCTATTTTCCATTGAATTGAGCCTCTACAACATTTAGACCTTCTGCCTTAAAAATAACTTGCATATACTACCTAAGGATATTAGATTATGGAATGAGTTTTTCTGTAGGAAGCGATGGAAGATTATGAGAAAGCTAGACAAGCAAGGATAGAACAAAATAGAAGCAGAATGAAGGATTTAAGGGTTATGTCCATGGCTTATCAACTAAAATAATATGTGAAGGGATCGAAAAAAATTAAAAAAAGCAAGGTGACTAAAGGTACTAACGAGTACACACCTGATGAAGAGGGTGAATTGAACCACTAAAGTGAAGAGGATGAAAATCAGATAAGGAAAAACAGTGTAAACATGAGGTCTCGTTCAAAAACAGTGTTTCTTTTTTTTCTGACAACTTAATTATGTGAATCAGAATTGATAAAAAGTCATGTAATACTTTTAATGTTTTTCACGAATACTTTATTGCAGGTTGTGGCATTGAGAGGGAAGATTCACACAAACATTAAAGACACAACAAGTGTCTCTTCAGTACCAATGGCTAATTTTGTTAAGATATGTCAACAAAACACCGAAAAACAATAATAGGGCAAGGGTTGCAAGGGATAAATTCAACGCAAAGAAAAATCCAATTAGACAAGTCCACTGCACAGAAAAATTTATCGTCCCATAGAAAGCAAGAGAAAGAGATTGAGATTAGGAATGGTGTCCAAGCTAAGATAGCGCAGAGTAAGGTAATGGTTGCTCTTGGTTCACTCAGTGCTTTCAGGCAAATGAAACACAATTGATAGAAAAAGAAAAAAGAGCGAAACAAATTAATTTATTACAACGACAACCACAACCTATTAAAAGAGCTAGTTCACAGGTGTTGTTAGGGGTTTCGCAAGCACACAGTTTTACACAACCACAAAGAATTGAACCTGACTTACAGGAAGATTACGAGAATCATATAGGTTCAAAGGAATGCAATTTGGAACAATATGCAGATGAAGAAGTTAAGTATTGTGATGATTTTAGTACTCTTACCCCCGGGGAGCTAGGATTGCAAGTTGAAACATTAATGAACCATGAGCACGAAAGTTAACAAATAGGTAATGATCACTATCATTCCGTTCTAAATATTTTAAGATAGATATGTTAACAGCAATACATGATTTTAATGACTTTGTTAAGTTAGTGTTGATGTTGCACATCCAAAAAAAAAGCGCACCAGAGGACCTACTATGTGTAAGGATGTTCATGAATGGAAAATATAAGAGCGTAAGCTTACTGTTCTTAATGAAATGGGAAAGCCTATTAGTCCTGACGATAAGACCATAGATACATTTACAAGATTCTTAGGGACATTAGCTCGTAGTGCTTTTATAGCGTCGTTGAACAAGATTAATTGGCATCATGTTAAAGACAATGAAGAAATCTGGAGTTATGTGAAGGTATGTACCTTTTATTATGTATTCAAAAGCTACTGTTTTGTTTTTTTATATAGAGTATGAGTTACATAGCTACTGTAATTTTCAAAGTGCTAAATGTTTTTTATTGTGAGAAGATACAACATACACTTGACTTTATCTAGCAGCCACATATTTAACCTACTTGGAAACGACCTGACCTTCACAATAGCAAACAAGTAGGCCTCTGCCAAGTAGCTATCTTAAGTAGATCCCCCTTGTAATTTTTTATCACACATCCAGCACCCTGCATAGCAAAAAATTTCTGATATAAAGAATAATGTAGCATGATCAATTCTGATACATTCTAATACAAGTACAATTCTAATACATTCTGATACAAGTATAATTCGAAATAGATTATTATAAAGAGCATAATGTAGTGTTCTTTGTTAATATGTGATTCTTTTGGCGCTCCCTAATTTTCTTGTTTAATATTTTGCATAATACAGAAGAAATTCATTATCCCTGAAGAAGGTAATAAGGGCAGTGTGTATTATCATCCGTGGGAAGGCTTTGGCGTAAATATATATGTAGTTTAAAGGCAAGGCACTTTACTCCATATGACAATGATGGAGTTAGGTTGGCAAATCCACCTATTACAATTCCAGAAGCGCATTTTAAAGAGTTGCTAGAATTTTTGAATTTGGAACAAGTTCAGGTAAAATTTATTGTATGTTTTTGTTATATGTATAACAATTGCTTACTACCCTCTAAAAATAAAAGATTTTAAGCTAAGAAATGTGTGCTATGCATGCATGTAGGAAGATAGCAACAAGAAAAGTGAAATAAGTAAAGATAAAACAGATAGGCACACTATGGGTCCTATGACATTCGCGAGGAAACAACATAAATTGGTATATTTGAATTTAGTTATTTCTTTCTTATCGTTCTCACTATGATCATTTATCAATCTTTATTGAATTCTAATTTTGATGTATTTTTTATTCTAGCAACAACTAGATGTTGAAAATAAGGCACCATCCTTAGCACATGTGTACAAAGAAAGTCGTAAAAGGAAAGAAGACAAACAATACAAAACTTCTTATGAGCCAACCCAAAGTAACAATGTAAGTCTCCTTGTCTCCATTTTTTTTTTTTTGGAATATGATTATTTGTGTGAAATTAGCTAGTTATTTATTTGTTATATTTCCAAATGCAAAGTGAAATTGATGGAGATGTTGCATACTTTGAAGTACTGAATAAGCCAAATATCTTTGGCCATAAAAAAAAGTAACCAGGGATTTGTTCGCTAAGGGTAAAGTGCAACAAACCAATAATTCCTGATGAGTTCTTAAAGCCCTGTAAAGACGAAATTTTGAAAGACATAGTAGCAGAATTAATGAAGACGCTCAAGAAAATTGATCCTAAAGTTGTGGATACTTTGACTCGAACACTTGAAAATGTGTCATCCAAGCTAGAGCTTGGAGATCAAGTTCCAAATTTAGACTTTGAACAACAACAAAATGAGGTAATGGTTAATATATTCACTTTTAGAATGAATTAAATGTGATTATTATTTTTTGTTTAGGTTATCTTATATATGTTGCTTTTACAAATACATAGGATGAAATGGTTGAGGATGAAGGCTTACACTAGCAATTCAAGATGCATGTTACTGATTGCATAAATGTTTCCGCTCTCTGTTGTTTTTGCTCTTTGCTAGTTACCGCTTTATGTTATCAAGATGCCTATATTTTGCTAGCTGTTACTACTTTCTGATGCGGTTTTCTTCCCATTGTTGCTGATGCATGCTGCTGTTTTCTGCCCGTTAATGCTGATGTATGCTGCTGTCACTGTTGTCTACTACTATCGGTGTTTGTTGCTACCGCTATTTGAAGCTTTGGTGCTAATGTAATTCCTTCTAGCCACTGCTTCTACTATTTGCTGTCCAGAAGTGGGTAAAATTTGGTGGTCTAATTTCAAGGCCGAAGCTGACTTATTAAATTTATTTTATTACATTACTTAGCCAAACAAAAAATTGGCGTTTATACATTTTTGTGAAGAAACGATGAAATTATATAAATTCAAATAATTGTTTATCGTATTTGTTTATTTCACTATTGTTGATGTTTAAGGTTAGTTTTCAAGTGTTTTTATGTCTGGTTTTTCTAGTAAATGTTTGGCTGTTGTTCTAGTGCGTTTTGGGTGGTGTTTTTGGTGTTATTTGGGTGCATTTTTCAAACAGCTGTATAGGGGTTTAAGTGGTAGTTTCAAAGTCTATTTGCAGCGTATGTTTGGTTGTTGTACTTGGTAGTTTTTGTCTTGTATCATCTTTGTTAGTGTTTCTTGCGACTTGGATAGTTTTGGATGGTGCATGTTTGTGTGCAGCTATGGCAGCTGCCACTGTGAAGTTTCATTGTACCTTTGTGGGTCTTAGTGGTTGTCAAGATGGGAGTGGCAATGGCCTTACACGACAGTCTCTAATTAGGCATCTTAGCGATCGTCATTGTTGTATCGGTGCGCGAGATATTACCCGACATTCTCTTACTTGTTACTTGGTTGTTTATACTGAGGCAGAAGTTACTTTTAGGCGTAGGGGGATTTGATAATGTAGAGTTTGCTTCAAAACGCACACTGTTCATTCTAAGTGTCATCATGGTGTGGGTGAGGATGTGTCACCCCCTGATGAAGGAGATGGTATTGTTCGTTTTTTGCTTCATAATTTCACCAAGCCACAAGCTCCTTCTTCTCCTGGTCAAGTTGTACATGTGGATAGTTTGGCTCGAGATCATGCGGTGGTTTTGATGTGGCTCTTCTGATTGTTTATTCTCTAAGGGGTTTCACTCTGTTAAGTTTATTCCTCCCAAGTGTCGTTTGGGGTTTTCTCGGGTTTTGAAAGGTGCTCTTGATAAGGTGATCTCTAAACCTGATGACATTTCTAATTGGGTCTCTTGGTTGGTGTTACTTCTTTGCATCCTTAAAATCTTTCACCCGCGGAGCAGTCGTGAGTCTCAGTCTTCGGTAAGACGTCGGCATTAGGAAGAGAGTATTTCCCGTGCTATTTGTTCTTGGAGTGTAGCGGGTGTTAATTTGCAGCTTGTGAGGGAAATTTTGGCAAAGGATTCGCCTTCTTTGTTGGTGGTTGATGATGAGGATCACGATTTAGATGAGCGTAACATTAAGCAGTGTCGTAGGAAGATTAGCGATGGCCATTACACCGCTGCAATTCAGGTTCTTTTTTCTTCAGACATTGCTCCATATAATGACGCCACTCTTGCATATTTACAGTCAAAGCACCCTTCGTCACCAGCTCCATCCTTGCCTGATATACCTGTTGATCACCTTCATCTCGTTACGACTTCTGCTTTTGTTTTGGATCGGATTAAGAGTTTTCCTCGTGGCACATCATGTGGTAGGGATGGTTTACGTGCTCAACATCTTATGGACTGCTTGAGTGGTACAGATGTGGCACTCTCAGATTAGTTGGTAACATCTTATGGATCGGGGTGGTCAATTACTTTTTAGCTGGAAGATGTCTTATGGAATTAGGAGAGTGTATTGCTAGTGCTCTTCTTACACCACTTGTCAAGCCCGGTGGTGGTACTCGTCCTATTGTTGTGGGTACGGTTTTGCGTCGTCTAGTTTCAAAGGTGGGTGCTGTTATGGTTGGCCAGTCTTTAGGGAGTTACTTTGATGGTCTTCAATTTTGTGTTGGGGTTTCTTCAGGTAGTGAGGCAATTCTTCATGCAATGAATCGGTTGTTTGAGTATCGTGGTTCCAATGTGGGTCTTTCTATGTTGTTGGTGGATTTTCAAAACGCCTTCAATCTAGTTGATTGTTCGCTCATGTTACGAGAAGTACATCGCCATTGTCCGGGCATTTCGCGATGGGTTGAATTTTGCTATTCTAATCTAGCTAGATTATATTATGGGGACCAAACCTTATGGTCGTCTCAAGGGGTGCAGCAGGGTGATCCCCTTGGTCCTTTTCTTTTTGCTTTGGTTTTACATCCCCTGGTGTGTAAAATCAGAGAGACGATGTAAGTCTTCAGGCTTGGTATTCGGATGACGACACTATTATTGGTGACATGTTGGTGGTGGGGAAGGTTTTATAGTTTATTATGGAGGAAGGGCCTCGTTCTAGGTTACCTCTTAACGTGGAAAAAACTGAAGTTTTCTAGCCTCCAAAAGACCCTCGAAGGAGGCTTGTAGGTGTCTTTCCACCTAATATTGCTCGACCTTTGCATGGTGTTAAATTGCTTGGTGATCCCGCTAGTTTCGATTCTTGTTTTAGTGGTGAGCTTGTGATGTAGAGGGTGACCAAGACCATTTCCCTACTGGATAAGGTTGTTATGCTAGATGATCCTCAGTGTGACCTGCTGATACTTAGGGCATGTACCAAAGTTTCTAAACTCTACTTTGCATTGTGTACTTGTCCTCCTAAAAGTTTTGAGGCGGCTCAGCGCACTTTCAACGGGGCTCTTCGATCTTCCTAGGAGCGTATAGTTACTGCTTCAGGGCCTTGATTTTTCGACTGTTAGTGGCGGCTTGCCACCTTACCATTTTCATTTTGGAGGGCTTGGTGTTTATTCCGCAGGTGATGTTCGTCACTATGCTTTTCTTGCTTCTCGGTTGCAATCTGTTGGGTTGCAGACAAAACTTCTTCGGCATGCTGGCATTGTCGGTCTTGGAAAAGCCTTTGAGGATGCGTTGGGTCTGTTTAATGGAACAATGGAGTCTGACATTTTGAGTAATCATTGTGAGGTCGCTGCCCCTAAACTCATGAAGAAATTGGCAGATATATATTTCATAAATTTTACTATTGTACTAGGTTGCTAGAAATGCCTTAGATGTTACCAAATTTTACTATTGTACTAGATAGAAATGCATAATCTCTAAACATTTGGAGTCCAAGGGTTAAGTCCATATGAGTTGCAATGTTCAAGTGTGTGTTACTTATGAGCAATGGAGGTAGTTGTTAGTTTATTACAGTGTTTTGGAGTTAGGCTGAGAAGTAGAAGTAAAATTGAGTACATGGAGTTTTGTTTTGGCACTAGAAGGGAGTTCAAAGAGGATTTAGTAGAAGTTAAGCGATGAAGAGTTGCCTAAGGAGTGAAGAAAATTTCCCCATGTAAATTTTGGTGTTAATGTGAAATTAGCTTTATTGAATGACCATGATATAATGCTTCATTTTGAGGAGGAATGGATAAATTGCCTTAGATGTTACCCAATTATACTATTGTACTAGTTAGAAGTGCATAATCTCTCAACATTTGAAGTCCGAGGGTTGAGTCAGTATGAGTTGTAATGTTCAGGTTTCTGTTACTTTTGAGCAATGGATGCAGTTGTTAGTTTGTTATTACAGTATTTTGGGTTTAGGCTGAGAAGTAGAAGTAAAATTGAGTACATGGAGTTTTGTTTTGGCACTAGAAGGGTGTCCAAAGAAGATTTAGTAGAAGTTAAGGGATGAAGAGTTGGCTAAGGAGTGAAAAAAATTTCCCTATGTAAACTTTGGTGTTAATGTGAAATTTGCTTCATTAAATGACCATGATATAGTGCTTCATTTAGAGGAGGAATGGATAAATTTCCTTAGATGTTACCTAATTATACTACTGTATTAGTTAGAAGTGCAGAATCGATCTCTCAACATTTGGAGTCCGAGGGTTGAGTCCGTATGGGTTGTAATGTTGAGGTTTGGGTTACTTTTGAGCAATGGTGGCAGTTGTTAGTTTGTTACAGTGTTTTGGGTTTAGGCTGAGAAGTAGAAGTAAAATTGAGTACATGGAGTTTTGTTTTGGCACTAGAAGGGATTCCAAAGAGGATTTAGTAGAAGTTAAGCAATCAAGAGTTGCCCAAGGAGTGAAAAATTTGTCCTATGTAAACTTCGGTGTTAATGTGAAATTTTCTTCATTGCCCAAGTATGTTCCCACTATATGTCAGATGCATGGAATGGTAGCTCATAGATATTTGGAATTCTCCTGTATTCACACTCATATAGTCAATCTGGTACAATTGGATGTAATATTGTACATGTATACAATTGGTGGTATGTATAAGCAGATTAAATAAACCAATTTTGTTACACTTGTATGTAAAATGTATTCACTGGTACGTCCTTTCAACCTGCTGTTGGATAATTTCCATAGACAATGTTACCATCGACGTTATCAGGAATCAGTGGAGTGACTTGATCAATGGTCACATTCCATTAATGCAGTTGGAGACTTTCCATAGACAATGTTACAATCAAAGTTATTCTACCCCTAATACAGTAGTATATTTACACCAATTCATATGTACCACTAGTGAGATTGGTTTATACATTAGTAAATTCAATTATTCATCCTCAATTTGTATTGACAACTATTGGGATTATTCGTACCGTTATAATAATTTCGGCTATTGGTAAATTGTATGGTAATAGCCGTATAATATTGAGTTTCTTTTTTTTTATTCCTTCACCTCGCTACGATTGCACTTGTATGATGTAACGAATTATATGTTTATTTAGATTTAGGATTGCAATGGACTTGAGCTATTCATCCTCAGAAAATGCGGCTACGGATTGGGATCTAGATTTGGTAATTACAAATTACACTTCAACTTATTATTATAAAAGTGAGAACTTTACTAATTATTACTTTATGGTAAAAAATTTAGGCATTGGGGCTAAGCTCAAAAAGGGGAAGGGATGGTAAGCAGGTATGAACGGATACCCTAATTATTCCATTTTTGTTTTAGAGAGCTTGTGAAAATTCATGTTACATCCTGAACCAGGTTTACAGGCCAACATCGAGTGTTAGAGCTAATGGAAAACTTGTAGAACTTAGCTCTGAGATTTTAGAGGTACTGCAAAGTTTAATTTATGATGTATGATTTTGCCAATTTATTTATAGGTCGCTTACTGCTTGTATTAAACAGGGTGATCACTTGACTGTGGACTGGTTAGTTAAAGCTAGAGGTGAAGTCTTGCTATATCAAGCAAGGGGTAGGAGTAAGGTTTGTTACTGTTTTATACTTTTAACTTTGAAAAATGGTAATGTCATTCGTAAAATATGGTCTCTATGTTGAATGTTGTTGACTCGCAGTTTTTATATTGACATGTATTGCTGGCACCAAATTTAACATGCCGTTTTGAGTCAATTGGTAGAATATGTCAGAAATTTGATGAAAAAAGAAAGAAGTGGGTGCACGACAAGGGATTTGGTTGATTGCTTCACCCAACAACAAGCATGCAACTTCCTAAACTCTTAGCCTATTAGCTATTGAGCCGTGATTCCATTAAACAAGAATCCATTGCCTCATGATGGTAAGATGCGAAAGTTGTCCCAAAACCAAGTTCATTGGATCTTAGGCCTGCCAAACAATGGCAAAGCTGTACCGTTGAAGAAGAATGTGAATGATAAGCTGTGTTTGAATGATGAAACGTTATTGAACAAATACGGCCATTCATGGGCGACCACGAATAGCAGATATAAAGGAAGGGTATAAATATTTAAGGGTATACACATAAACTCTTGCCTGATGGATGATGAGTGTCATTTATGGCACTCATTTGGTTCTTTTTAGGGTGAATTTCATGTTATTCTATAGCTCTTTTATTTAGCTTTTCCTTAATTTTACTCTTTATTCCTTTTAGTTTGCATCTTCTTAGTTTGATTTCTTTCTTTATGCATTTCTTGGTTTATCTCGTTATTTTCTCTTTTATTTGCTTGTTTTCCTTTATTATTTAGGTTAAGGTCGTTATCCAAGTTTCCCGAGGCCTCTTCCCAAGTTTGGCATTGATTAGGATGTCTAATGTTCTCTATTTGAAGCTCAAGCATGGAGAAGTGCAAGTTCCTAAAGTCCTTAAGATGTGCATTCAAGCCATGTGGGCATAATTCCTCGTGTTAAACCCATAAATATGTTGTTTAGAAACTACAAGGTCCCGTGTTTATCAAGAGCATTAAGTGGAACGCATGAGGAGCATCGGCATGATAGGGAAGAGGGCTGCCATGTCCCAGGCGTGGGCGCGCATGGCTATGGTGCGGCCTCGCGGCTTGGTGTCGCTGGTGGCGCAGGCGCGCCTGTATGGTTCTCTGTTCTGTACCAAGATTTGCGCGGCCGCGCTCTTTCTTATGGTTGGCCACGCCTGTACGAGTCTATTTAGGGACGATCTAACTAACTTCTCTTAGTTAGTTTTACTATATATAGATTTTCATTCTATTTTTAGACTGAGGAGTATTATTCAAAAAATTAAAATAGAATTAGAATTAGAATTTTAGAGAGAGAAGTTCTTGATTGATGAGTGAAGATTGGTAATTCTAGCATTTTCTCCATTGGATTGAAGCAAGTTTGTAAGGATTTCTTTTACTTTAATGCAATCTTTAGCTTATCATTTCAATTTCTTTGTTGATTATTCAAGTTTGAATTAAATTTGTGATTGAATTAGTTTTAATTATATAAAGATGATGAAATTGTTGATTAGCTTAGTTTTGATCTTGATTTCAATGGATTGTGAGTAGTTCTCTTGCTAGGGGAATGGTGAAGCATATATGAGTAATGGATTGATGCTAATTGGGGAAAATTGATGGAGTTGATGTTGTGATTAAATTGGTTGATTGATTAAGTTCATGTGTGTGATTAATTGAAGAGTAGCTAACGTTGATTGTTACACTAGAATGCATTGTAAGCTCGCAATGATACGAAAAATTGATTTGTGGCTTGCTTTTGTCGATTGAGTAGGTTTGCAAGGTTCCTAGTTAGAGTCTCTCGTAGTTGACGCTAGCTTGACCTCTAGGAGATTAGCGTACCTTACTCTCTTAATTTCTTAATTGATTTTCCCTCGCAATACACGACTTAGTCATCTCCAATCCCAATTAGCTATATCCATTCCGAGTATATGCGGATCCTAACCCTAGTGCTTGATAGATTTGATTTCATTTTTGATTGTTTGATTGTTTAGAATATACACCTCACTTCATTGCTTTGAAATAGCTTAGCTTTGACATTAGCATTCACCTCTCATTCCTAGTGGTTGACCCACGACTTACTCTATGCCTGGTATAGGGGTGTGTTGAGAGATTACAAATTTTATTTTGACCGAGGGTAGATTAGTTTTCAAAAACCTAGTCTCCACATTAGATCAATTGAACGAGTTGAGGGTGAATAGGAAGACGACGAGGAAACTGAATTTAAGACAATATTTCCCCTTTTGTCCCTGCACATGGTTCTTTGCCCGACTTAGTCACCACGATTATTGTCTGATCTTTTCGCTGCAATGACATGTACAATGCAATGTGATCAGTACGACTGGTGTAACCTCGTATTTACAAAATTTATGGGTAGTGTCATGAGCTTTTTAAAATGATTTAATGCCACAGGATATGCTGGTGGCAGCGGAGGTTGTTTATTGTTCATTATGGTTAGTGAACTGATATCCTTCGAAGCATACATTTTGAAATATATTTCTATCTCGCCCAAATAATTTACATTTTTGTGTATAGGTTTATTATCTGGACCATTTGAATAGAGACCCTGTAAAGTGGTCTGTTTATCCAACGTTGAGTGTATGGGATATGCGAAACATTAGCGTTGCTATCAAGGCTGATCATCTCTATGCAAACGGGGATTACGGAAAGCTAGGGGTAATTAATGATAGATTCACATCTCTTGTGTGGTAAGTAATTATTCTTTGCTATTGCAATTAGACTAATGTTTGTGTCCATTCTTATATATTGGATGTGGAGTACAGGGAAAAACATCCAAGGGATTCCTGGGATAGTGACGGTCCTTTTACCGGAGCCCATTTTCTGGAAAACACTAGTAATCACAAGCATTGTTTTATACATTGTCTGATATTCATGATTTTGTGGTTTGATACGTCCCCGACGGTGACCAAGTATGTGCTATTAGATCAGCAAAAACGTCGCAAGTGAAGCCTAGAAGGAAAAGGAGACCGAATCACACTAGGGCACCCTTGTTTGCAAAGTGTATCGCTCCCATAAGTGGGAATTTCGGTATAGACATAGATATGCCAATTCCAGAAGAAGATCTTCATGATGATTCTACGACTATAGCTCGTAATTCCACTCGTACTCTGATGTGGTAGTTAGGACGTCTGAACAATGTTGTCAGTTAGTTATGAGGTCGTGATTAGCGACATTTCGTTAGAGCGGCATTGTGCTCTACAAAACGAAAATTACATTTGTTTTAATAGCGGCATTGTACTCTACAAAACGAGAATTATGTTTGTTTCTTTCTTTATTGTGACAATATCTAGTGGTCTAATTACTACGATGTCTTGTTGTGTCTACTAAGTAATTGCATAGCTCTGCTAGATGATAATTAGAAAATGGCAGTTTGTTCTGATTTATTGGTTTAACTGTACCAACACCAGTTATATTTGCCAATCCTAGCAGAGTTAGGAAATTTTGAAACTTGAACACCACCTTGTTATTAACCTTAAGAATTATGTAACACCACCTTCATGAACCCATAAGTGTAATGCTTCACCCACAATCTTCTTTCATTGAAATGAGGTGGACACAAATTAGAGAGAAATTAGAAAACACTATGCTTGAGGTGTATGGTTACAATCTGAATGCAATTCATTGAATTGGTAAAGGAACTAATTAGGTAACCTTATTGGAATGCAACATCCGAGCTTTATTGGAATGTTAAAAAGGTGATTAAGTGAATCCATTACATAACTATGATACTCCTCTAACAAAACTATAAGTTCAGACTACTAATTACAAAATTAAAAATTCAATGTCGAAACGAATTTAATTAAAAATGACACAAACGATAGAGGGTTAGGATATCATGCACAATTCTGACATGAACCTTTCCCAAATAGAAGCATCAAACATCTTCAAACAAACTTTGCTACTTCCAATTAGATATGGCAATAAACTCTAAACGTCAACAGTCATGCAATCCATTCAACAAACAAAACATATCTTACGCAGATAAATTGTTAGGATTAGTGTGGAGATGCATCAATATATGGAGGCATAAGGAAGAATCAAAGAGGAAGCTTGTTGAAGGTAGTTCGACCGAACATACTCTAAGGTTCGGTCGAACCTTGAGACAGGGAGTTGTGCAATTTCAGCAAAAATGAAGGAGTGGTCGAACCACTATAAGTTCGGCCGAACCACCCTATGTTCGACCGAATCTCTGGGTTGGTTTGGCCGAACCTCTGTGCGACTTTGTTTTACGGTGCGATTTCAGCCCGAGTTTCTTGATTAATTGCTAGCCCTTGGATTGCCATTTATTACCTAGACTATATATATTCTTTGTTTTGCTTCTTCCCCAAGTATTCACAAACTTTAAACATTAAGAGAGGGTTTATGAGAGGTTTTGTGAGGAGCATTGGAATTCCATATAATTCATGCTTGTAATCTTGATTCATTCATCATCAATACTACTCCATAGTGCAAGGTGGGTTTTTTCTCCCGGTTCTCGGGTTTTCCCACGGTAACTTTGTCTCCCTTTTATTTGCTTTGATTTCTTCATGGTTGTTCTTAGTTGTTGTGCTTGCATGTTCTTCATTGTTGTGGGTTGATTGCAATAAGTTAGAGCCCTTAATCCTTTCAATTGGTATCAGAGCCAAGGTTGAATCTTTGGTGTTTTAGTGATTTTAGGTTGTGTTGAACTTGAATTTGGGATTGAGTTACAAAGTTTAAGTCTTTAGGTATTCAAAGATTGAATCTTGGGTGTCAAGTTGCATTCTTTGTTGTTGAAAACCTATTGTGAACTTTGTGTGTTTGATTTGCAATGGAGGAAGGCAAGTTAAAATTGAGAAGTTTGATGGGAAAGACTTTGGGTTTTGGAAGATGCAAATGGAGGACTATTTGTTTCAAAAGAACCTATTTTTGCCTCTTTCTAGTAAACCATCGGGGATGAAGGAAGAAGAGTGGAAAATATTGGATAGACAAGCTCTTGGAGTGATTAGGTTGACATTGGCAAAGAGTGTTGCTTACAATGTCAAAGATGTGACAACGACGGTCGGTGTAATCAAAGCTTTGACAAATATGTATGAGAAACCATCGGCTATGAACAAGGTGTTCTTGATGCGTCGTTTGTTTGAGATTGAGATGAATGATAGTGGTTCCGCCCCGGAACACATAAATGAATTCAATTCGATAATCTCTCAACTAGCTTCGGTTGAGATCAAATTTGATGATGAAGTGAAGGCCTTGATTTTGTTCTCATCGTTGCCTAGAAGTTGGGATACCGTTGTAGCCGCCATTAGCAACTCCTCCGGGAATACGAAGTTGAAATGTGATGATGTGAGAGACTTAATCTTGAGTGAGAGCTTGAGAAGGAAGAACTCGGGTGAGTCATCGGGTGGTGCATATTCTAGTGAAGGTAGGGGACGTGGAAGACAACAAAAAGGTGCTCAAAGGGGAAGATCGAAGTCTAGAGGGAGGAGTAAGTCGAAAGGAAAGGTGAACATTGTGTGTTGGGGTTGTGGTGTGAAGGGACATACTAAGAGGGATTGCCCTAATCCAAAGAAGAAGGGTGGTTCAAACTACAAGAACCACGATGATGCTAGTTGATCGGTTAGCTTGGCATCAAGTGATGAACTTGGTGATGCATTGATCTTGAGCGTTGATAGTCCCATTGAGTCTTGGATCCTTGATTCGGGAGCTTCATTTCATTCTTCTCCATGTAAGGAGATTTTCCAAAACTTCAAGAGTCGTAAGTTTGGAAAGGTGTACCTTGCGGATGATGAACCGTTGGATATTGTGGGGAAGGGAGATGTTATGATCAAGAGTTCAAGTGGGAGTTCATGGAAGCTTGTAGATGTTAGGTACAAACCTAAGCTAAGGAAAAATTTGATTTCGGTGGGTCAACTAGACTCAAGCGGTTTTAGAACCATGTTTGGTGAAGGTACTTAGAAGGTGTCAAAGGGAGCTATGGTGGTGGCTCGGGGCACGAAGACCGGCACTTTGTACACTACCTTAGGGTGTAAAAGCATGATTGCTACAACCGCAAATGATGAGACTAAGCTTTGGCATACTCGGCTTGGTCACATGAGTGAGAAAGGGATGAAATTTCTAGCTTCAAAGGGTAAGTTGTCGGGGTTGAAATCAATCGACATGCAATTTTGTGAGACATGTGTTTTTGGGAAGCAAAAGAAGGTGTCTTTCACAAAAACCAAACGGTCCTTGAAGAAGGAGAAGCTAGAACTTGTGCACACGGATGTTTGGGGCCCATACCCCATCAAGTCCCTTGGTGGTTCTCACTATTTTGTCACTTTCATTGATGATTCAACCCGGAAAGTATGGGTATATTTTATGAAGCACAAGTCGGAAGTGAATGAGAAGTTCAAGACTTGGAAGGCGGAGGTTGAAAATGTTTCGGGCAAGAAGATTAAGGCAATCAAGTCCGACAATGGAGGAGAGTATGAGTTGGAAGCTTACAAAAACATTTGTAAGGAGCATGGCATTGTTTTGGAGAGGACCATTCCCGGTAAACCTCGCCAAAACGGGGTAGCGGAGCGGATGAATAGAACTTTACTTGAGAGGGCAAGGTGTATGAGGTTGTTTGCGGGCCTCCCAAAATGTTTTTGGGCGGATGCCGTTAGTACCGCGGCTTACTTAATAAACCGTGGACCTTCGGTGCCCTTGGATTTCAAGATACCGGAGGAAAAGTGGAGTGGTAAGGAGGTGTCCTACACTCACTTGAAGACCTTTGGTTGTGTGGCCTATTTACAATCCGAGAAAAGAGATAAGCTAGATCCAAAGGCCATCAAATGTTACTTCATCGGGTATGGATGTGAGAAATACGGTTATAGATTGTGGGATCCTAAGAATCGAAAGATTGTTAGGCATTGTGACATCACTTTTGATGAGAGTTCTTTGTATAAGGACAACTTTGGTGGAAAATCCGTGGAAAGAGAATCAATAGGAGATGAGTGGAAATATGTTGAGCTAGATGGTGAAGTTAAAAATGGCAAGGAGGTTGAACAAGTAGAAGTTGAAGTGCCAATTCAACAAGCATCTCCTCAACATGGTGCTCATATCCCGGTGGATTCGGATTCTAGTGATTCGGATGATGATGATCATTTTGAGACAGATGAACGAGTATTTATGGGTGAGCCCGTTGTGGTTCAAGGAGAGCCTTCTACACCACCAACAATGAGAAGATCATCAAGACCAATCAAGCCACCAAACCGATATTCTCCATCCTTGCATTATTTGTTGTTGACGGATTCCGGTGAACCGGAATGTTATCAAGAGGCAATGGGCATGGGTGACTCGTTGAAGTGGGAGCAAGCAATGGAAGATGAGATGTCTTCATTGGAGAAAAACAACACTTGGGTGTTGGTTGAATTGCCTAAGGGCAAGAGAGCACTTTTGTGCAAGTGGATATTTTGAAAGAAAGAAGAACCGGATGGTACAATTCGGTACAAGGCAAGACTTGTGGTGAAAGGTTTTTCACAAAAGGAGGGCATTGATTATCATGAGATCTTTGCTCCGGTTGTGAAGTTGACCACTATAAGAATCTTGTTGGCTATAGTGGTTTCGGAGAACTTATTTCTTGAGCAAATGGATGTAAAAACCGCGTTTTACATGGTGATTTGGAGGAGGAAATCTACATGAAGCAACCGGAAGGGTTTCAAGTTCCGGGTCAAGAGAACTTAGTGTGCAAACTCAAACGGAGTCTATATGGGTTGAAACAAGCTCCGAGACAATGGTACAAGAAGTTTGACAATTTCATGCTAGGCAATGGTTTCGTGAGAGCGGAAGGTGATCATTGTTGCTACTTTCAAAGGTATGACAATGGCTACATCTATTTACTTTTGTATGTTGATGATATGTTGATTGCGGGAACTAGTATGCAAATTTTCAATGGCTTGAAAAAGAAGTTGTCTAGAAGATTTGAGATGAAAGACTTGGGTGAGGCCAAGCAAATACTTGGCATGAGAATTTCTAGAGATAGCTCAACGGGTGTGTTGAAGTTATCTCAAGAGGAGTATGTCAAGAAGGTGCTAAAAAGATTTAACATGATGGATGCTAAGCCTCAAAGCTCACCTCTTTCAAGTGAACTCAAGTTGACAAAGGAGGATTGCCCAAAGACAAGGGAAGAGAAGGACAAAATGGTCATTGTTCCTTATGCTTCGGCCGTTGGTAGCATGATGTATGCTATGATTTGCACGAGGCCCGATATTGCTCACGCAGTGGGAGTTGTGAGTAGGTTCATGTCAAATCCGGGTGAGAGACATTGGGAAGCCGTGAAGTGGCTATTGAGGTATTTGTTGGGTATGTACTTCAAGTATGGCTCTTTGCTTTGGAAGAATTGGAGTTGTTTTGGAAGGTTTTGTTGATGCCGATTTTGGTGGATGTTATGATTCAAGCAAAAGCACTTCGGGGTATGTGTACACTATTGGTGGTACGACCATTAGTTGGATGAGCAAGCTCCAAAAGTGTGTCTCTATGTCTACGACGGAAGCCGAGTATCTGGCCATGTCGGAAGCGGGAAAAGAGATGGAATAGTAGAAGGGTTTTCTTGAAGAAATGGGCATGAAATAAGATGTTTGTGCGTTGTATAGTAATAAGCTAAAGTGCGGTTCAATTGGCTAAGAATCCTATGTTTCATTATCGCACTAAACACATCAAGAGACGCTATCACTATACTAGGAGTTTGGTGAAGGATGGCACGATGTGTTTGAGGAAGATTGTCGGTTCAAAGAATCCGGCGGATATGCTCACTAAGGTGGTTTCTAGTGACAAATTGAGGTTGTGTAGGACCTCAATTGGACTCCATCATTAACTTGACGGAGTGTTGCGCTATGGTGAAAAAATTGCTTTGATGAATGTGTTGAGTGCTTTTGAGGAAGGAGTGTATATATGGATGTCTATGGTGTATGCATTATTGATCCTATCTCCAAGTGGGAGATTGTTAAGATTAGTGTGGAGATGCATCAATATATGGAGGCATAAGGAAGAATCAAAGAGGAAGCTTGTTGAAGGTAGTTCGACCGAACATACTCTAAGGTTCGGTCGAACCTTGAGACAGGGAGTTGTGCAATTTCAGCAAAAATGAAGGAGTGGTAGAACCACTATAAGTTCGGCCGAACCACCCTATGTTCGACCGAACCTCTGGGTTGGTTCGGCTGAACCTCTGTGCGACTCTGTTTTACGGTGCGATTTCAGCTCGTGTTTCTTGATTAATTGCTAGCCCTTGGATTGCCATTTATTACCTAGACTATATATATTCTTTGTTTTGCTTCTTCCCCAAGTATTCACAAACTTTAAACACTAAGAGAGGGTTTATGAGAGGTTTTGTGAGGAGCATTGGAATTCCATACAATTCATGCTTGTAATCTTGATTCATTCATCATCAATACTACTCCATAGTGCAAGGTGGGTTTTTTCTCCCGGTTCTCGGGTTTTCCCACGGTAACTTTGTCTCTCTTTTATTTGCTTTGATTTCTTCATGGTTGTTCTTAGTTGTTGTGCTTGCATGTTCTTCATTGTTGTGGGTTGATTGCAATTAGTTTGAGCCCTTAATCCTTTCATAAATATCATTTATAACTATCATGATTGAGACTTATAATCATCAACAAAGAATAAATCACATACATTTGGTAAAATAGGAATAAACATAACTACCATATTATATGCTAAATTAAGAACTAATTACATCCACTAGTGACTAATTAGTTTAATTACATCCAGCAAAAGCTTCTAATTACATCCTGCCCAAATCAAATGATTTGAATCGATGGCAAACCTAAAAAAAGCACATCACCATAGCCATCGTTTGATTTGTCAAAACCATTAATTATCCATAGTCAAATAGAGTTAATACTCCCAAAAAAGTAATCTTCTAAACTACCATAAACCGCCAAGGGTATATACACAAACCAAACAAAACACATTTCAAATTTCAATATCTGAAACTCTTACCTTCATTATCTGGAGTCGCTGGGGGAGACATGGGACGAAACATACTAATTTCTGTACTACCATCAAGATAGTCTTCCGAGTCATCCATGTCAGGCTCAGAGTTATATCACTTGTATTTGTTGTAGTTCCAGTATGGGTTTCGGTTGGCCTCTTCACCAAATCGCCTTCATCATCATAGCCATAAGCATCGAACGTATCAACTGGCCTCCTCTGTCGCGCTTCCTCAGTGTCAACGTCAGATGACGACTCAATGTCTTCAGTAGTCTCCTCCTCTTCCTCTTCTTCTTCCTCTTAAACTGAACCACTTTATTGAACGTGATTAGCACAAGCTTCCTCTTTCACTGCATTCTTTACCGTCATCAGCCTTGAATTCTTCATCGCTGTAAAAGAGGATGATAATTGGACACTTAGGACCACCTTTGTCCCTCCTCTTGCCTTTTGCACTTGGCTTTCCAACTTCTCCAGCAAATCTCCCACCTTGAAGCTTTTGACGGCATGAATTAATTTCGTTCAACTTTTTCACAAAGTGTTCATTAAAAGCTTTAATGGTTTTATGAAGGGGTTTTGTTAAATCGGGTTTTGGAGGTGGATTGAATGTCTTCTTTTTTTTTTTTATGTTGCTCTCCTTTTGATGCTGTCAGTACTAGCCATTTTTAAGTAACTAAATGACAGAGTACAATAGAGAAACAAGAAGAAAGGGAAATGAAGAAGACGAAAGAGGAAGAGTTTGGGACCACTTTGTGTATTAATTTAGGCAAACAAAAAATGAACTGACATAGTGACATGGCTCCATAAATGGACCATCAAAAACTGCCCGTAATAAATAGCTTGAACTATATTAAAAAAAATTCCAAAAAAAGTTGAATATTCTATTTTAATGTTATCTACGGTCGTCGAACACGAACAAAATCAATATTAAACTAGAAAGTCTTTTTTTTGCATTTCACAGACATGTTAAGAATCTCATCCAGCGTGCAAACAACGGGCGATGTCCCGGGCTACAATTAGAGTTATAGTTACTGCTTATTTAGTGTATATTACTCCCTTCGGTTTTATTTTTATTTGAATCAATTTCCTTTTATAGATGTTTTTTTATTTGCATCACTTCTATATATTGTAACTTTATACTCTTTTTTATTATTTCTCTCTCTTACTTTGAATCCCACTCAAATAATTTATCATTTCTCTCTCTCATGGTCACCACTACTTTCTCTCACAGACTTTGACTTTCATGGTCCCCAAATTACTTTTATTAAAATAAATTATTCATCAACTCACATTATTATATTATACCTAATTCATTCTCCTAAACCTCGTGTAAACACAAGTGATGCCAAAAAAAAAAAAAAAAAAACAGAGGGAGTACATTGGCCGAAGGTACAAGCCATTGTTGGATGTTAACAATGTCGTTACATTCACTATTACAAAATTGCCACTATAGGTCCTCTTCTTGTTTATCAAGATTAGGAAACAGGGCTCTCTCTATTTAATTTCTATAAGGCTATATATTCAAATAATTCTATATATGAAGATAAGAAGTGTTTTTAGTTGGATATTTATGAATGGACCATTTTACCATCTACAATTATATAACAAATAAGATGTTACAATTAAAATATTAGGTTTAATATCTGGACAATTTGAATAGAGACCCTATGAAGTGGTCGATTTATCCAATGTTAAGAATGGACCCATGTAATTAAATCAAATTACAAAAGAAAGATAACATTTCTTATTTCTAAATTTACATGTTCATTTCTTTAATCAATGGGACAATAGCTCTTAAGGATGGCAATCCAGACCGGATTCGATACTACTACGCTCGGAGAATGAGAAGAAAGTACGAAGAATTCGACTACGTTAAATTCATCCGACTTTGAGTCGAAGATGAGTCGGAGTCGGATCCTAAAAAAATATTTGAGTCTAACAAATTATTCGACTCCGACCCATAACACATGCTCTAATCAGAAACTTTAATTATTTGCAATAAGGTACAGTCAATTGTAAAATGTAATTTAAATTATAAATAAGGAAAATTTGTCAGAAACAACCTTTTAAAGTGACCTCTATGTTAAAAAAAAAACCTTTTAAATTTTTCTTGGCCAAGCGAAACCTGTTTTAAAAATTTTTTGTTCAAGGCAACCAACTCACACTTTCCGGCGTTGAATGAACTTTTTCCGGCATTGACCACGTGTTTACCCCTATGTGCGTTGCACATGACCCCTAATACCCTATTTACACCCCTTTTCCTAATTTCACATCCGTTTCCCTCCAATTACACATTCTCTCTCCTATTCCCTCTCTCTCTTACTCTCTGTATTTTATCTCGTCTGTTTTTCTACTCTGTGGTTTCAAATTCTCACCCCATTGTTTGAGTGCAGCAAAATCAAAGCAATAGAAGGCTTTCCCACAAATACTCGACCACAGAAAAGTGATTAATTTGTGTAACTCAGAGTTTTTCGATTCTTGATTGAAAATTAGGGGTTTTTTTCCCCTTGTTAAATTTTCTCAATTATGCAACAAATATGGGTCGAGGAGGTGTTATGAGGTGTGGTTGTGGTTTTCTTGATACGAAGAGGACTTCATGGACCCATTTTTAATTCTAAACTTACTGTTTGTGGGTTTAGTGATAAAACAATGTAGCTTCAGCTCCTCATTGATGATGTCGCAGGAATGGCAGAGAAGATTAATGGCCTCGATGTGTTCACATAGATAGAGAAAGATTAGGAGAGAGTGTGTGTAATTGGAGGGAAAAGGGTGTGAAATTAGGAAAAAAGAGGTGTAATAAGGGAATCAGGGGTCATGTGCCACGCAAATGGGGGTACACACGTGGTCAACGCCGAAAAAAGTTCAGTCAATGCCGGAATGTATGAGTTGGCTGTCTTGAACAAAAAAAATTAAAACAGGTTTCTCTTGGCTAAAAATTTTTTAAAAGGTTTTTTTTTAACAAAAAGGTTACTTTAAAAGGTTGTTTTGGACAAATTTTCGGACAAATTTTCCTATAAATAAATAATCGTCCTTGTGGTAAGGTCCCCATTTCAAATTACTATTCGAAACAACTATACCTATTAGAAAATATCACACGGTGGTAGTATTGTCCCAATGGTCTACATTCTTTACAATTCTCAACCTAACTCTAATTATAACGACCTAGGGTTCGGTTCCTACCACCCCTCCCGCCTCGGCGCCCCCTCCTCCCAATTTATTTTCCCTTTTTTTAATTTTATTTTTTAGTTTATATTTTTTTTATATAATTGGAAGTGAAAGATTGCGACTGTTGTTAAAAATCCATTAAAAAGCACAGTATTCCATCAGTTATCCCCCCAAATGCTTGTCATTTTCTATTGTTTCCATTTGTCAAAAACAAAGTAAAATTAATTTTTTTATAATCAATTGTAATAGTTGGTCATGGACGGAAATATTGGCGATCCTCCAATCCCTAAAGTCCTCCGTTGGATTCTCGAGCAAAGGAGGGATAACATCGACGGCCAATTAGAGGCACTTTTCGAAGTTCGAGCTCACATAATTCGGAAGGTTGATGCTCTATTGAAGAAACTCGAGTCCATTAAAAGGCAGTTAGGCATTCCCAACAATCCTATTAAAGACAAGAGGGATGGAAACCAATTGACAATCGGTGATGGTAAGGGCGACGGTGTAGTCGACACTAATAGCGGTAGCGATGATGACATTCCTCCGGTGAAGAGGCAATTTGTGGGTGAGTCATCACACATTAAGGGTGAGGGTTGTAATGTAAGCGCAGCCGCGGTGGATGGACATGAGGCTGGAGACTGTGATATGAGGATTAACAATGACGAATACCATGCTATGATGCACCAAGTGCAAGAACATCTTGTTGATGTAGATCAAGGCCAAGTAGATGCAGAAGTAGAAGAAGATGAAGAAAAAGGGAATGATGATGACCATGCGAACCAAAAACAGGTAGTGGTGGAGGCTGTAATAATCAATGACGGTGCCCGGGGTGGTGAGGGGAATGAAAATGCCCCTGAATTTGAAGGTGAAAGAGATGATGAAGAAGAAGTTGATAGGCATTCGAGTACAAGCTTTGATTCCGGTGATGAGTTTGGCGTGGATGATTTTAGTAATTTCACTCGTCTATGTTAGGATGGAATGTGATGAATCATCCTTTTTCGTCTGATTAAGTTGTTTGTGATGTTTTGTAGGTGTTAAACCAAAACTATCAAAGGCTTTTATATTTTTTGGTGTAGTATTATGGTGTAATAGGTCTTTAATCTAAATTTTTTCTATTACTTATTTATTTACTTCTTTGAACAAAAATTTTAGCTATCACTTTGTATGTGATCGAATTGGATTCTTCTTTTTCTATATTGTGTAGTAATATTCAGTGGCGGATCCAGATTGTATTGATGTTGTCTCTAGATTTGGTTTATTATAACAAATGATGGATCATTTGAATAGAGACCCTGTGAAGTGGTCTGTTTATCCAAGGTTAAGAATGGACCCATGTATTTATATCAAATTACGAAAGAAAGATAACACCACTTATTTTCAAATTAGCATGTTCGATTCTTTCTTTACTGGACCCATGGCAATCCATTCAGGATTCGATACTACTCCGCCCTGATTTGAGGTAAAAAAAATCCGCTCGGAATATGAGAAGAAAGTAGAAAGAATTCGACTTCGTTAATTCAATCCGACTTCTAGTCGGAGATGGGCAGGAGGTAGATCCTATAAAAAAAACCGAGTTTGAGGAATTATCCGACTCCTACACATAACACATGCGCTAATAAAAAACTTCAATTATTTGCAATAAGGTATAGTTAATTGTAATAAAAAACTTCGGACACTTCAGGTAACCGTTTATTCCATGAAACCCTGTCATCCTCTTCGGAGCTAACATCCCATGGATCAAATTCATCTTCATGCACTCCCTATTCTTCATATTCTTCCTCCCCCTATTCTTCTACAACACTAGCAGCTACTGCATTCCCCTGCATCTGATTGACCGGAACAGGAGCCTCCTTCACTTCTTCCCCTCATCCTCACTAATCTCCATATCAGCCTTGCCACCTTCTACTTCACCCGTCGCAATTTCGCTCCCACTACGAGCCCCCCTGCCCTTTTGATGATTCGCCAACAAAAAATGCTTCTTGCTCGCTGCAGTACAATCTTCGTCACTATCACTGTCAATCTTAATCACCCCTTGAACATCACTATCAATTCTCAATTATTTATGTTTTTCATACATTTCTTTATGCTTATCAAGTTCTGCAAGCCTTTTGTTTAAATCTTCAAGCTCCTTAACCAATTCCCCAACCTTACGTATAGCCTCTACTCGCAATCCAAGAATAGCAGAAATTGTCGTTCCACAATTGCCTTCCTCAATTCCAACAACTCCGGTATCTTTGCGCACTTGAAGGTTCACCATTGTTTCCACCCATCTTAACCAATTACAAGAAACAGGAAAACCCAAAATTTGAGGAAAGTTGAGCGCGTGGTTTTCTCTCTAAGAGCGCGTGTGTGAGCTTAGCAGCCATGGCAGTGAGTACGCGTACTCAATCTTCCTCAGAAATTGCGCAAAACAAACAAAAACACAATAAAAAACAAAGAAATAACAAAAAGAAAAAGGAAAAGCATGGAAACCCAGAAATCAAAGAGATAGAAATTGGAAACCCAGAAATTGATCGATTCATGGAAGAACAAATTCTTTCACCAAGGGCTTCAATATTGGAATTAGAGCAGCAGGAGAGGACAAAGAGGACTTTCTCTGAATGGATTAGTGCCATGGAAGCAAGTTCGAAGCAGAAATCGAAGGAGCAGAATCTAGGTATGCATCGAACCCTTGTTCTTCAGGTAAACTCTGTTTCAAAGAATCTGCAATATGATTTTGATGAGTCGAATATGCATGCAATTGATGATGATATTGTGAAAACAAAAGGCCCTGAATGTGTTAAAATTGACCTAGAAGATATACAGGATGAAATTGACTTCTGGAATTCTGTAATTGTGGTTTATGTTTGTGGTGCTAATCCCCCATTAACTGTGATAGAAGGATTCTTTAGAAAGATATGGAGGAATTTGGGGATAGATAAAGTGGCATTGAAGGAGAAGGGTATTTTTATGGTTTGTTTTAGGACCATGGGAAACAAAGACAGAGTATTCGCTGGACCCAAAATTTTCTTCGATAAAAACCCATCTTCATGAAAGCCTGGACTCAAGATAATGAAATATCAAAGGAAGAATTTAGAATTGTTCCAACTTGGGTTTAATTATGGGGCTTAGATGTGAAGTATTGGGGGGGGGGGGAAATCTCTTAAGAAGATTGTGGGAAGTTTGGGGAATTTAGTGAAAATGGATGCTTCTACTGAAAAAAAGGAGAAATTGCAATATGGTGGAGTTTTATTGGAGTTAGGGATTGATCAACATTTTCCGGATATGATTGAGTTTCTAAATGAAAAAGATGTAAAAGTATCTATCTCTTTGAAGTATGATTGGAAGCCAGTGGTCTGCACCACTTGTAAGAAAATGGGGCATGTGGCTTCTGATTGTATGAAAGGGAAGCAAAGAATGTGGGTTCCAAAGAAGAAACAAGAACAGCAGGGACCTAAGGTTAACACTAAAGATGTGACAGACAAGGAGAAGGCAAATCCAAATGAGGATGGTTGTCAGATTGTGACCAGATCTGTAAGGAAAGTTTCTGGTTCAGGGGTTAATGTGCCTGTTAAGAATACTTTTGTTGTGCTTAGAAATGAGAATGAAATGGAGGTTCAGCCTGATGTAATCTATGTACCTGGATTCCATACTGTTGAGAGGGGGGAGCCCTCTAACAGGCATGGATAGAATCCTTGCACGGAATGTGAGAGGGGCCAAATTAGCCAATAAACAACTGAAAATAAAGCATTTTATTCAGGCTAATAACTGCGGTTTGGTTGGCTTCTTGGAGACTAAGGTAAAAAGTTCTAATATGGGGAAATTTTACCCTAGAACTTTTGATGGATGGTGTTTCACTAGTAATAATAATAATCATCCTAATGGGAGGATTGTGTTAGCTTGGAAGGCTCAGTCCTTTGATGTTACTATCCTGCTGAGTACTGATCATATTATTCATTGTATTGTTAAAGAAAAAAATAGAAGTGTTCCTTTTCATTGCACTTTTATTTATGCTTTTAATAATGCAAAGGATCGAGGTACTCTCTGGGATAGTTTAAGAAGTCCGCATAGCTCAATTGATGACCATTGGTTAATTTTAGGGGATTTTAATTGTATTCTGAATGCTGAAGAGAGAATTGGGGCTCATGTCTCCTGGACTGACATGACAGACTTTAGGGAGTGTGTAGCTTACTGTGGTTTTGTTGATATGAGATGCAGTGGTAATTTTTACACCTAAAACAATAAACAAGAGGGTACAGCTAGAGTATTCTCTAAAATTGATAAGGGTATGGTGAATGAAAAATGGGAAGATATCTTTGAGCATTCTGAGATGTGTTTCCTAAATGAAGGAGATTTTGACCATTGTCCTAGTATTGTGTCAGTCTTTTCTGAACAGGCTACTAGAAAGAAACCTTTTAGATACTTTAATATGTGGAGTAAGGCTCCAGATTTTAAAGACATTGTTTCTACAGCCTGGAAAGTGCAGATACAGGGCACTAAAATGTACAGAATTACTAGGAAATTAAAGGAGGTTAAAAAAGCTTTAAATGGCTTGAATAAGAAGGGTATTCAAAATGTTGAGGTAGCTTATAAGATGGCTTATGATAATCTGCAAGGGTGTCAGAGTGATATGCATCAGAACCCAAATGATACTGCTAAGAGAAGACTAGAAAGTGAGGCAAGGAAGGAGTATTCTATTGCTCAGCAGAATTATGTCTCTTTTTTAATACAAAAGTCCAAAGTGACTTGGATTCTTTAAGGAGATCAGAACACTTTTGTATTTCATGCATCTTTGAAGAAAAGACAGTTGTAGAATAATATATACACAATTCATGACATGGCAGGCAACTGGATTGATGATCCTGTTGAGGTGCCAAATGCTTTCCTGCAGTACTATGATAGTTTGCTTGGCAATTCAGATGATTGCAGAATGCAGGTGAATAGAGCTATTATACAGTCTGGCCCGATTATCTCCTCTGAGTTGAAATCAAAGTTGGATGCAACTTTTACTATGCAGGAGATTAAAATTGCAATGTTTGCTATTGATGATAACAAAGCCCCTGGTCCTGATGGTTTTGGTAGTAATTTCTATAAAGAAACGTGGGATATTGTAGGGCAGGATGTGAGTGAAGCTATTCTGAATTTTTTAGAACATGGCAGGATGCTTAGAGAGATCAATACAACTGCAGTAACTTTAGTTCCAAAAACTAAATGCTCTGCTAATGTTACTGAACACAGGCCAATAGCCTTTTGCAATGTGGTTTTCAAATGCATCTCTAAGGTGCTTTATGATAGATTAAAGATGGTTTTACCTCACATCATTGCTAATAATCAGAGTGCATTTGTGCATAGCAGATTTATAGTGCATAACATCATGGTAAGCCAGGATTTAGTTAGACAGTATGGGAGAGCAAATGTGGCTCCTAGCTGTTTGATTAAATTAGACTTAAAAAAAGCCTATGACACTGTGGAATGGGATTTCATTGAAGAAATGCTATTAGCTTTGGAGTTTCCTTCCCATTTTATACATCTAATTATGATTTGTGTTAGGACTCAAAAGTTTTCTTTGAAGATTAATGGTTCCTTTCATGGGTTTTTTTCTTCAAAAAGAGGCTTGAGACAAGGGGATCCCCTCTCTCCTCTCCTGTTTGTGCTTTGCATTGAGTATCTTTCAAGAATCCTAAAAGTGGTGAGTAAACACAAGGATTTCAGCTTTCACCCCAGATGCAAGCCTGTGGGGCTGACTCATCTTTGTTTTGCAGACGATTTAATCTTGTGCTGTAAAGGAAATTTAAAATCTTTAAAGCTGATTATGAAGGGTTTTGACGCTTTTTCTAAAGCAACTGGTTTGAAGGCTAGCCCTGAAAAAACTTCTATTTTCTGTGCTGGAATGGTTCATGTGACTATGCAAGAGATCCTTGATCTTACTGGGTTTTCTAAAGGGAAGCTTCCCTTTAGGTACTTGGGTGTTCCTATCTGTTCTAAGAGAATTTCCGCTGTTGAGTGTGAGCATCTGATTGACAAAATGTGTGCAAGAATAAGAGTTTGAAGTTCCAGACATTTGTCTTTTGCAGCAAGACTGACATTGATCAATTCTGTGTTATTAAGCATCCAGGTGTATTGGGCTCAAATTATGGTTCTTCCTAAATTTGTTTTTCATCAGATTAATGCAATCTGCAGGAATTATCTTTGGGGTGGTGATATGAAGAATAGATCAGGGTATATTGCTTGGGACAGGGTCTGCAGAAGAAAGAAGGAAGGTGGTTTGGGTGTAAGAAGCATAGAAGACTAGAATACTGCAGCTCTGGGGAAACATTGTTGGGCAATTTCTCAGAAGCAAGAAAATCTGTGGGTTAGATGGATCAATGCAGTCTATATTAAAAATCAGAATTGGCTTGATTATCAGCCAAATGCTGATTCAAGTATGTATTGGAAACAAATCTGCAGAGTTAAAGATAAAATGAAGAGTGTGTTAGATCCTGCTCATATAGGGCAGGGTATGTACAACATTAGCAGAATGTATAAGGCCCTGAGACCTGACTTGACTGGCTGCAATTGGGACAAGTTGGTCTGGGAAAAGTGGGTTGTTCCAAAGCATAAATTCATTGGCTGGATTGCTTGGCACAACAGGTTGATGACCAGGGACAGACTGCTGAGGTTTGGTACTCTTACAGATTCTATATGCCTTCTGTGTTGTGATATGCAGGAGAATCATGAACCTTTGTTTTTCACATGTAAATACAGTCAGATGATTTGGAAGGAAATAAGTAATTGGTTGGATACTAGGATTAAACTAGTCAACCTGGCTAGTGCTAGACGTGCCATAAGAAGAGTTAAGAAAGATTTCTGCAGAAGGGTCTTGCATATGTGTATACGGACCTGCATTTATAAGATCTGGAAGTCAAGAAATACTGCTTTGTGGGAGCAGAAGATATTTTGTATACATACTGTTGTAAAAAGCATCAAATTTGACATTGTAACTAGACTTAGGAATATGAATACGAAGAAGATAACAAAGGAAAATATGGAGTGGATAGATAAGCTTGTGTAGCTTATGTTTGTTTTATTAGGTTTTTCCTAGGCTAGGTCTGTTCCTCTGGAACTCAGTTGTAAACTATTATTTTTTGTCAATAAATTTTCTTAATTACCAAAAAAAAAAAAAAAAAAAAAAAAACAGAAACAGGAAAACGATTTTTTTTTTCTTTTGTAAAACTAAATTACTTGAATAGAGTACTAATGATTGCTAGAAAAAGATCGAATTTCTTAGGGTATATAACCAGTAAAAGCAGACCATTTAATTCCATGTCTCTCCAAATACCATTAATTAAAACAAGTCACGTCCTTTCACACTACTCACTTCACCCAAGAAACCCTTATTTTCCAAATACTATGTATTACGCGGCAAAATCAACCATGTATTAATCAAAATACTTGTATAAACTTTTTACTGTTTATGTAATTGGGAGAACCTGAACCCAACCTTAAGGGGGTGTTTGTTTAGGGGGATAAAAAGGGAGGGATGATAAGGATAAAGGATGAGGATAGAAGAAAAGTTGTGTTTGTTTAGAGGGATGGGGATTAAAATGGGTTAGGGATAGGGATTAAATCACCCCCTTATCCCTCTATTTCTATAACTAAGGGCAGGTGGTATAAGGGGAAGGGATAAGAAATAGGCTAAAAATACCAAATTACCCTCAATGAAATTGATAGAATAAGGGAAAGAGTAGAAGTTAGTAAGGGTATTTTTATAATTTTACTAAATATCCCTAATGTATTTCCCATACTTACCAATCATGAGATAAGAATTATTTATCCTTGTTTCACCTATTAATTCCCTATCTTTATCCTCCCTCCTTATCCCTTTTATTCCTATCCCTCCAACCAAAATCCCTGTAAGTATATGGGTTTTGTAAAGGATTTTCAACCCGATTATGTAATTGGGTCAACCGTAACCCGACCAAAAGTCAAACGGGATAGGTTGAAAATCCTAATCTGAAACAAACCCTCTTAAATTCTAATTTTAAAATATGGCCATTTTTAAATATGGGCCAAGCCCAAATCATCAATTCACAAATAACCCTAATTGTACACCCTAATCTTTCTCTCATTCACGCTGCTCATTCTCATTCTATCTCATCTCTCTTTCCAGCCTTTCCTTTTTCCTCCCTCTTCTTTTCTTGCCATTTTTTATTATGTCATCAAAAAGCCCTTTTTGACCCTAATCTTCTCGTTAATCTACATCGTAACATTGTAAAGAGTAACATACTTTATAATTTATCCACTTTATTTACCTTTTCTTTGTATTTATGCCTTTAAATTCTTCAGTTTCATCTCAAAGTTCAGTTTGTCATTATACGTTTACTTGTTTGCGATTTAAGTTCTTCGTTTTCATCTGATCTATGTTTGTTTGTTATTATGCGATTTGTGTACTGATAAGTCAATATTTTATATAATTATTAACTCGTGTTAGAACTAAATTGGACTGAGTGTTAGATGCAGTCCGAGAAGAGTAGTCCGAGAAGAGGATGGAGCAGCAGCAACCGTGAGCCGTGATTGGACTGAGTGTTGATGCAACGCCCAACTTCTGCTATTGGAGTTTACTCTTCCTCCCTTTAGTTTAGGCAATTGGTTGATTTTGGTTTGATTAAATATGTTTATTAGTATCAATTCTTCATCAATTAGTTGTGTTCTCTTAATTACCATGTCTAGCTAATTTCGTTTGTTCTAGTTTAGGGATGTAGTCTTTTTTATTTCTATTTCTATGTATGAATTGAATATATTGTTTAGGTTTAATTTATTGGATGCAATTTGATAATCTTGTTTAATTTTGTATAATTGATTTGGCTAATTAATTGTATGTTTAAGGTATTGATTTATTAGCGAGAGTGAACTTTCAATACTAGTTCGTGGGATTATCAAACGTCAAGTAGTATAATTTTAGGAATAGTTATACACTTGGGGTGGTCTTATTGAATTCCTTTACCTAATGAGTTTATTTCAATAGTTGTGATCAAGGAAGTAGACATGAGATTGATTTAAATATACGTTCTCTACCTTAGGAAAGGAGATTACATGATATTAGTAATTCAATCATTGCTACATTAAATATGTTCAACCCTACAACTAGTTTAATTTCATTGTTGAGAGTAATTGGTAAAACCCGAAACCTAGAACTATTTCTCATACTTGTTTGCAACCTTAATCCTTTATAGTTTAGTACTACTTTTCTCATATTTTCTGTCGTCTAAATAATATTTTAGTTTCTTAACTTGGTAATTGAGTAGACGTCCTTGTGGATACGATACCTTGCTCACCCTATATTTACTGTAATTGACCCGTACACTTGCGGTAGATTTTGACCCGACCATGTACACGATTTTCATCTGATATTTTCAGTTTAATTCTGTTTATCTGAATTAATTACGCGTGATATGCCTGCTTATGCGTTCATGAGTGTTTATATGACTTAACTCATATGTTCATGTCTGTACTGTTCTGATTTCTAGCACCAGGTTTCTGTTATGTTGCAATTAATCTAGGTTAAAGTCCTTTTGAAGTAATTCATAGTTTTTGCTAAGGTAAATACTAAAGTTTTCAATTATGCTGTGGGATATTTAATTAGCTGCTGCTGAATGCCTTGAACTTCAGCTGGTCACTTGTTTTGGTGTTTGCTATTGTGCATGTTGTTGAACTTCAGTTGTTCACATGATTTGGCCATATGTGTTATTATGGTTGTCCAGTTAACAAATTGTAACTTTTTTTCCAATTTCAAATCACATATTGCTGATAGCCCTAATCCTGCTAAAACCATTGTGGAATAATTATGTCGATGAAAGTCAATGATGGTGCGGGTGTTACACCAAAATCCTCTATAAGGTTCATCTCAAAGTCCTCCTGATTTGTAGTGTTTATTTACTAAAAAATAATTGTTGTTTTATGTAGTATTTTTGTGGTCTTTTGGACATGTTTTGAACTTCTAGTTGAAACCTTTTTTTGCAAGCTATCTGTGGAACTCTTTGTAATTTTGGAAGTAATTTGGAACATGGGAACTGTTTATTGTTGTATGCTCGTGGTTTTGAAGTGTTGTATTTGCATTTTATATTTTTATGTTGTTGAATCATTAAAGACTCTGTAAGAATTACAGGTTAAATTTTTAGGTGGCCTTAAAGACTCTGTAACATAAGAATTACAGGTTAAATTTGATAAAGTACATGTTAAATCAGTCATTTTTGCCAATCTTATTCAAGGACTAATCTGGGAAATTTGAAACTTGAAAATGCATATTAAATACTCAAGTTCTGCTCCACCTACAATCTTCATTCCCTTTGTCTTCTATCCTATTTATATTAAAACGAGGTTGGCTGACACAAGTTGAGAGCAATTAGAAAACACTATGCTTTAGGTTATTTGGTTACAATCTGAGTGAAACTCTTTTTATTTGTTTAAGGAACGAATTAGGTAACTTTATCAGTTTAAAGGATTTTAAACTCTCAATTACAGGGCAACATTGAACCTTTGTTAGAATGTTACACAGGTGTTTATGTTAAGAAGTATTGTAATGAATAGATGGAAGACAAAATGAACAGAGTAACAAGGCTTCAACTCTAAAGGTGATTAAGCAAAAGCATTTTGGTTAAGCAATGTCTACTAATTACAAGCTTTTGCCAAAACATTTTGACTGAAAACTTAGTTGGACTCGTGTAAAATAATGCAAATTCATTTGGCCCAAGTATTACACATATGATATACCATTGTAAAGGGTCATATATTTGTACATTATTATATAGGGTCTCACTTTCCTATTCAATTTTAGATTAAGAATCCCATAGGGGGTTTTTAGCCTTTCACTCCTATTCATATCTTTTCCGTTATATCTCGGAATTGATATTATAATAAATCATTTGAAAGATAATTTCAAGAGATATCCAGCCATATAAAGTTTGGATAAAAAATATGAGGCACAAAAATATTATCTGTCTATCTTTGAACCTCTTTCCACTCGGATAGAATTAGGACTTTCAAAAACAAAAGTTTTATTCAATTTCAAACTCTTTAAATATTATCTTTTCAAAAAGAATAATTAAGATTTTTTAGAAACATATAGAAGCTTCCAATGAATCCTAAATTTTTTAGGAATGGGATTAAATAATTTGGACCCTCCACATGCTCATTGGGTCGTAGGTAAGGTGGGCTTAGGTTTGGAAAGCTCTTTTCAATCCCCATCTAATTATTAAATCATTGTACCCAGATTATGTGTAACACCCCGACCCCAAACAAATTAGGGAGGGGCCTATTGTCATGAAATGCGCATCGAGGGCCAACAACTGTCCTCACAAACCAACACAAGTCCTCTCGGCGCATTTTGTCCTCACTCATGCACACCCCGAGAAAACTTCCCAGGAGGTCACCCATCCCAAGACTACTCCCAGCCAGGCACGCTTAACTATGGAGTATTCATAGTGTATGAGCTCCCTAAAAAGAAGATGCACCTTGTTGATATGAGTAGTATATCAAATCCTTTTAAACCAATCATGAGGGGTATTACATTATGGACCAAAATAAACTGGATTAAATCTAATATATATATATATATATAAAGGGGAGTTTTTTCCCGAGTTTTTAGAGAGCCACGTAGGATCTAATTTTCTTAGCGCGCCATGTAGGATTATAAATCTTAGTAGTAGCCAATTAAATAAGAGATTATTAATTTCTTTTAGAATTAAATAATTTAAATGCCATGTAAGCAAAATTGGCGAATGAGATTTTTAAGTTTAAATTAATTATATATTATATATTATCTTTTAATATTAGGAATTTTATCTAAATATATAACAAATTTTAGGCTCATAAATACAAAAAAAAAACATTATTTAAAAAAATCAAACAAATCGTGCATCGCACGGGCTTCATCTAGTGTTTTTATAAAAAGGACACAAAATGAATGGTTTTAAAGGACACGAAATGGATTATTTTGGGTTTTAAGGCTCACAAAAAAGGAAAGTAAGTTATGGTTTGGGGAAATGGGCTAGGAGTTGGGTTGGTTTGTGAAATGGAAATATGGATTTAAGTACTCTAAGATTAATACTCAACCCGGCCAATAATGGCGGTGAAAGGTTGTTCATCATCGGGTTTGGTTTTGGGGAGACATTTTTAGGTGTCTACAATGATATAATTAATGCACAAGTCCAAACATTTCATTAATAAACTATTGTCACATTCAAGCTGGGATTTTCACCTATGTCCTCTGTTGAACTAAATTTTATGTCATTAGTATAGACTAACAATGTAACTCCGCCGTTAGCTTCTTTACTAGAACTCCCATACATTGCAAAGCATTTTGTTTTTTTGACATATAACACGATCCATATTTACAAACACTCGTGTTTCAGTCAACAACAACATATCTAGCATATGTAACTCCACAATATGTTTTAGATACGGTAAGAAGGTATTTCTTGCCATATCTCTACAATTCCACACCATTAATTTTGTTTTACCCTTTGATGCAGTAGTGTTCTTGGTTGCATAGAATTCTATCGATACATTCCTGCCATCTAGTCGATGGACCCCGAGCCATTCCCATCTCGTGGCGATGCGGGTGAAGCAAACCAAATTTTCTATAAAGTATAATTTCAAAACATCTGAGTAACTGTTTATATGCAATTGAAACTCACCATTAGACACAGCAAATGTTTCCAATATACGTGGGATAGTACAAATTGGATCTACTATGTGACCAATTGACGAAGGGATAATGTGCTCTATGTTATTCCCCCGACCTCCCTCATTATTCAAAAGGGACCATCTAATTGCTATCTTCAGTGCCGCTTGAAGCAGTGCCAAATTAGATAAGTCAGGCAGCTGGGATGGATAAACACCTTTTTTTACCAACACCATCACGTCACGGCCGTGCTGTACCCCATTTGCCACCCAAGAGGTAACCTCTCAAGCATCTACTATCTCTTAACAACAACATTGTCCACGGATAATTCTTTAGCCTTCACCAGACCAATGAGGCCTCTGTCCATACAAGGTTTTCCACCTACCGGCCGCCGCTTCTTACATGCCAAACAAACCGTATTTGTGCGTAAAATTAAATACGGGCCCAAATTGCAAACCTACTTGTTTGATTTCATGGACCCCCTTTTTCCCTAGTAATAGGGCCCCTTGGTTGATGTGTTGCGGGGTTTAATCAGCGAGGCTAGTATTTGAAGCTCTCTTCTCTCCATTTCAATATTTGTCTACTATATTTATTTCGTATGTTGGTAGGGTTGCAGTAGGGTTATTTATGAGTTGGGAACTAGATGTATATATATGGGAGTTGGGGTTGTGGTATGGAGGGATAGTAATGACTTATGGCGGGAAAAACAACGCATGCAACAAACATAGTTTGACAATCATTACCCTTCACATACATTCCTAGGGCTACATGTGTGTTTCTGCAAAAGAATTTAGGATGTGAGTTGTGGGGGAGCCTGGTTGCTGGGTCAAACTGTGTCCCTTAAAACAACGTTGGTATTTTGCAATAGATACCGTCATACCGGTAAGTTAGTATCCACACTTAATAACCACTTTAAATGGACGTTTCTAAGTTAAGAGTACACCCAGCCATTGGTTATTGAGGTTGGTTATTAAGAGAGTGAAAGTGGAATAATATTAAAATAATGAAGAGAGAGAAATTTTTGGGGGAAGTTTTCAATAACCTGTTAGTAGAATAACTAGTTATTGTTCCAATTGATCTCAATTCAAATTTAGATACAAATTTTCAACAATTTTCGAATTATGGTTCCGAAGTACTTTTGTTTTTGTAAATATAAAATTCCTATGTAAATTTTGTTTTTTCTGAAGTACTATTATTACTTTCTCCTACTACTTTTTTGCATACCCAATTTCAATTTACTTTTTCAATGTAATTTTAATATTTTTATATGTGTTTAATGAATTCTCTTAAAAAAATATCCATAAGGGACTATAAAAAATGGACGGAAGGAGTAATTGCTAATAGGAATGGCAACGGATCGGATTCGGGTCGGATGGAGCACCACCCGTATCCACCCGAATTAACCATCTGCTTCACCCGATCTACCCGTCAATATATATATACGGATGGACAGCAGATCGGGTGACAAACGGATGACGGATCGGGTAACGGATGAAACGGAGCCCCACCCAAATCCGACCCGATCCGTCACCCGCCCTTCATCCATTTAATGCGGATTTTCGTCCATTTATTTATTTTAGGTGGATCGGATTTACGGATATCCATTTAGAATTGCCATCCCTAATTCCTAATTTGCGAGGTAAGCTAGGTCCAATCACTAAAGATGACTTTATCTCGAGGATCCATTGGTCACAATGACTTTCTTGCGATTTCTCGATAGATATTTATTTCTGCCATAGAAATTTAAGTAGATAATTTATTAAATTCTACCATTAAAACACATTGAATTTACCCATCCCTCTAGACACTAGCGCCACTTATGAGGCGCCAGTTCAGTCTCTATAAACAAGAAAGTCGGTTCATTCTCCATAAACAAGAACGTCCACAGTGTTTGAGAGTTCTTTATTGGTTTATTTTGTAAATGTCGTCTATTCATCACTTTTCTTTAAACAATAATTCATCCTCCACGATGGATAATCCTTTAATGTATTGTTCATATGATTTTTGTCACCCCATCCTCTGAACGCCCCACAATAGAAATTGCAAAAGAGGAAATCCAAAGTCGCATGAAAAACATCCCTGATGATATTCGCTCATTGTTGGCAACATTACCCTTAAAAAAAGGAATCGGTATATGATGTTAGTCACCAGCTTGCTACTATTGAGCGAGGCGGTAATGTCGTGTATGACATCCTATTCCACCTGGAATATCCGTACCTTCGCTCTTTTAAGATTGTTGATTCCAACTATTTTTAGGCTCGAAGCCTTTTATATGCTATATTATATGCTTGATTTATACACGACTGCTTTTTCATTTGAATTGGCAGAATGAAGAGAAATTGTAGAAATGAGATCTTTTAGACTGAATTTCAGGAAACTCATGGTTGTAATGCATGGGCTTTGGTGACTATACGCCGTGAGTTTACTACTCAAATTGATGAACAGAAGACTGTTGATACAATGGAGTGGGTCCAATTTTCCCCGAAAGAATTTCACGAGGTGTTTAACGAGGATGAGAATGCATACATGACCTTTGTTTTAATGATTTGTGCATCAAACGGTTTGCAAGCCTGCGTAGTGGCCAGTATTTTAAAGCACCTTCCTGTCTCATACAGTGTTTTCCCAGAAAATTATGAGGCGAACCTTTGACATACATCCCACAACCATGAAGAGAGATATTGGAATAATGAGTTTTATAGGAGAATATGTTTGGGTAACACCGATAAGGTGGACTCCGCCGTTGAAGACAACGACGACAAAGATGGAACTGAACCTATTGTTTGCGGTGACTCTTATGAAATATCAATGTCATTCTGAATCTAGAAATATTCATTAATTATGTTGGTTTAACTTGTATCTTTGCGTTTGTTACGTATTTCTATAATAGACAATATGTGTAGAATTTTATTTTGTCAATGCTATGAGTATTTATAAATAATTTGAAGACGTTCAATTATACTAGAGCTGTTAATTCGGGTAAATGGATCGGGTATGAGTCGGGTTAGTGTGAGTCGAGTCATCTCGGGTCAGGTCAATACGGGTTTTGTCATAACATATGCGGGTCGGGTTAGGGTTGGGTCATGCTTGAGTTGGTTCACGTCGGCTCATATATCTTATCGGGTTTGGCTCGGGTTTAGGTCAGGTTAGTAAAAGGTCGGGTTACATTCGTATCGGTTGAAAAATAGGTTGGGTTAAATTCCGGTCTTTACGGGTTTAAACGTGCTAGAGTCGTTCTCGGGATCGAGTCGTGTTCGATTCAAGTCAATTATGTACGATTAATAATCAAGTCAAGTCATTCTCGGGTTCAAGTGTGGTTCGATTCAAGTCAATAATTTGCGGGTTATAATCAAGTCGGGTCATTTCCAAGTCGGGTCATTCTCGGGTTCAGTTCAAGTCAATAATTTGCGGAAAACATGTTTCCTCCCTGAAATTGGTCCCTAAAAAACATGTTGTGAAACTAACCTCTTAAAATTCAAAGTGAAATATTGAAGGAATAGAGTTAGGATTCAATTTCCGTTCACATTGTTATAAACATAATTGCATACACTACTTGTCACTGATCGAGCTTTTGGTATGAACCATATAATAAACGAAGAAACAAAGAAATAAATAAGATAGGGAAAATGATTCATGTAGATTCTAACAAGTACATTTTGAAACAAGAATATTACGAAGTAACTAATTAATTAAACAATCAGAATACTAAGTAAAAATTAAAACTACTTATAAACAATTAATTTAAATCTGCATTAATATAACAATTTATAACGAAGAAACATAATTTGTAAAAACACTAAATGTAAACTAATGTCTTATTCAGGACTTAACTAGGTAATATAAGTCCACATTCATCCCCAATACCAATATTGTCCGTACCCACCAAATAACGACTTGTGTTTATTGTGGTATAGACGCCTTATCCCCCGATCGGGTCCCCTTTCATATATGAATTGAGGATCAACCAAGTGCCTCCATTCCCAATTATTCCTATAAGGGCTATCGTGAACAAATAATGGAATGAGTCTAGATTATTCCCTACAAGTGAGTATGACCTTGGATAGGGTTCTCTGGGACATTAAACCCCATATTTTATCAATTATGTCATAATGTTTCCATAAGCACACGTCTACTGGATTGAGCGGCTAAATCATATGTAAATTACACAACTGAAAGTACAAACCCTATGGCAACTGTCGCTTCCACCTCAGCTCGGCGGCCATAGCCAATAAAAACTTAACACAAGAGCATTGATCAGTATCACGATGGGGGTAAGAGTCTTTAATCGTCTCCTTTTTGTAGGCTTCCCTTTCGAATTCCATCCTGTACCAAGGTTGACATTTTAACAAAATTAGTTCTATTATGATTGATTATTAATCCTGTAGGGGGGATAAGACTAGCTTGGTTAACTATGAAAGTGTAACATTTAATTTATAGCATTTTTTTTTAATATACCTAATTGTAGGCGTCGTTCGAAGTGCGCCTACATTAAAAGCATGTGTGAATATGCTTGGCACTCATAGGAAGTGGGAATTGACATTACGATTAGGGACAACGATTAGAGACAAATAAAGTAGGGAGCCACCAACAAGTTTTTAAGGAACTTGTAAACCGTTCACGGATCATAAAAGGCAACCACGATAAAGGGACAACGAAGGCAACAACAATTGACCCGTGAAGGTTACACCCCATTCATAATCCATGAGATTACTAACTCCATATGGTTCGGAACCACGAAAGGAGGATCGGGGATGATGGTACGAAGTGAGTCATGGAGTCACATTCGCCCGTGTTGGCCTCTACTCGATTCTTATATTGAAAAGCATTCCTGTGATCTGAAAGGCATACAAACAAAATATTCAATTTGCTCCAAACTATTATTTAACTAAATTGGTTGAATATTAATGCACACATATAATTCTAAAATATTTGTGATCACTTGAATTAATTAACAAGATTAAAAAGGATCCTAAACCGGTTGTCCAAATTATCTTATTAGGCGTGATTTTCAATTACATATTCCCTTTAACATGCAATATGGTGATCAATAAATATAATAAAATAACATCAATATTAGAAGCAATTTAACAATAAATTGTTAGTCAAATCAAATATAAAATAACCCTAATCATGATACTAGCAATATTAAAATAAAATAAGAGTAATTAAATTAATTAATTACTCACATTCTGCGCGTTCCTATAAATTGCTACATCATGTATAAACTGTTAGTAACTTCAATAAAAATATACATCAAATTGAAATTAAATTAAATAAAAAGTAGAGTTGATTTTGTCCAAACCCTCAGTTATTTGTACCTTTCACGCCTTGGTTTAAGGACGGAACCTCGGGTTAAGTATAGACTCCTTGGAGTGCTTAGGGGAATTATTATGGAAGAAAAAGGAGGCTAGAAATTAGGTTAAAGAGGGAGAAGAGAATGATTTTTGGGTGTAAGGTGAGAGAGAATGATTATTGTTGCCCCGTACATCAGAAATGAGGGGGTATTTATAGAGAAAATGTGCTGAGTGAGCACACGGAACCCTAAAATGATAAAACCCCTAAAAAAGTATCCCGCGTCACGGCAAAGCAACCGTGACACGGGAAATCCCACCGTCAGACGGGAAACTTTCCCGTGACACGGTACAAATCTGCGTGACACGGGTAATATTTAGGTTACGGGAAGTGAAAACGCGTTTAGGGATTACGCGGAGAAAACACGGAGCAATCCCGTGGCACGGGATGTGCACCGTGACACGGGAAGAAATTCCGTGACACGGCATTGTCCACCGTGGCACAGTGCAGTATGCCGTGTCACGGTGTGAAAATTACGCGGAAATTACACGGAATGGGCACCGTGACACGAGAAATTGCACCGTGACACGGTGCAAAATCCCGTGACACAGGGGAAAATTGTGCATAATTACAAAGATGGGCACCGTGTGACGGGAATAATCCCCGTGACACGTCAGCTTTTGCCGCGTCGCGGCATTTTTGCTGCTGCGCGGTAATTTCAGTTTTTTACCCGTTTTTAAAATAACCATAACTTTTGATCCGTAACTAGGAATAAGGCATATAATATATCATTGGAAATATTTTCAAGTTTAATTTCCAACCCAATTAGAATAAAGTCAAAATGGTATGTATATTTCAAGATATGGCCATTTTAGTGGAAGGGTGTTGGTTTTAGGCCGAGTTTAGTGTTTTGCTCTTATCTTTTTCGTTATAGCTCGGAATTAGGCTTATGATATATGGTTGGAAATATTATTTAAAGGCCTATCCAACAAAATAATAATTGGATCAAAATTGTATAGCCATAAAATCAGTTTCTCTCAGTTTTGCGATATGGACACCAAAAGTGGAAAATAGGTTATGGTTTAGGGAAATGAGCTAAAAATTGGATTGGTTCATGAAATATATTGAATAGAACATGAATTTAAGCACTCCAAAGATTAAATACTCAACTCGACCAATAATGGCGGTGAAAGGTGTTCATCAACGGGTTTGGTTTTGAGGAGACATTTTTAGGTGTCTATACTAATCAATGAAAATATTGAGAGCAACAAAAACATTATTTTAAAAAAATATAGTGAAAAATGCCAGCAACAAGGATCGAAACTTATTTTTTCAATTATTATAAAAGTAAAAGGGCCCCAAAAATCCGCTCATTTATACCACGATATAGTTAAAATTTTCAAAGCACAATATTGACTTATTTAGTAATTAAATGTTATATGTTGATTATTACCGATTTCTTCCATCGGAGAAGTTTTTCATTGTCAAATTGTTGGTCCCCTTCGCTGACATCATCCTCTTGTAATCAAAACAGTAGTATGTTGAATATATTAATTAATTTAATTGTGTGACAAATTTCTACAAAACAAAACAACTTTACTTACTATCATAAGTGTATTTAGCAAGTATATTTTATGCAAATCTATTATGTCATTTGTAATAAACAGGGCTATTTTTGGAATGAAATAATGATGGCATAATTGCATGATGTGTATAATTTTATAACTAAAATACACCTTTTTTCGTTTTCGTTTAGATGATGATCCAACGTCTTCTCCTTCTTGATCCTCTAAAGCTCGTTTTCTCTTATGAACAATACCCTAGCACAAGAAGAAAGTTGAAAGCAAAAGATCCAAAAACGACATATTAATAATTATTGGCATATAACTTATAATTTTGTTTTTTCCAATTGGACTTCATAAAAAAAACAATACAAATACAAAGAAAATTAAAAACACCAATTCAATTGCATGCTTATCATCCGCCTCCTTATCATCGCCTTCCTCATTAGTATGTGGTGGGTGTAAATTACGTGCCTAAAATCCATATTATGATGAACACAAATATTAAAAAAAAATAAAAAAAAAAAAAAAAAAAAAAAAAAAACAGGTTAAGATCTGACATCACAATACGTACAAAGAGATGAACTTCAACATGATAGACAATTTGCGATAAGAAGTACGTACATTATCACCCACAACGATTTTGTCTTCATCGGAAAACTCTTTAATTACCACCATAATAAAAGAATGTAGAGGTTTGAAGGATTTGAAAGTGGATTGGATGGAGTGTGTGGGTGTTGGTTTAATTTGTTGTTGCCTATGGAATTTATAAGAGGAAATACAATAACAATTTTATTCTATAATTGGGGTTTAGTGGGTAGTTATTTTTTAAAAAAAATTACTAGATGAAACCGGCACATACAAGTGGATTAGTGGGTGGTTTTTATTTTATTTATTTTATTTTTTGACATTTTTTTCTCAAAAAAAATAAAAAAATGGGACGAAATAACTTCTTTGATAATGAAAGCCATCTTGTATTCTTATAGCATGCACCGGTATAATACGTAAACTACGAATGTATTTGATAAAAAATAAGTTGTTTACTCAATAAAGTATGCAAATATGATAAATTATCATTATAGTATATACATAGTTATAAAAATCATGGACCCTAGTTTTACACATGAATCTATTAATCCATAAATGTACATGTCAGTTAACTATATTTATAGAGATAATTTATATAGGAAGAGTATGCGCGAAAATTTTCGGATGTCAAATTACTTAACATTTATTTTTAGTTTCAAATGTAACTAACCACAAATTAAATACAACTATTTAATAAATTTATAATAAAAAATAATTAAGTTACAAGAACCGAGTACAACTTACATTGCAAGAGGTTACCATAAAATACCATAATATATCTTTATCACCCTAGTAAATATACAACATACATATTTTACATAAATAATAGTCCACACTGTGTTACTACATATTATACTAATATTAGTACACTAATATTGTGTGAATATTTCCATGTTGAATTACTTTTTTCCTTCATCTTCGGAGTAGATAACTACACTAGAGTCGTCTATATCGTCTTCATTGGAATCCGTATATATGTATGGCAATCTAATGCCCTTCCCAGGCCCTAAACCTCCATGGTTATGGCCATACCAACATTTTCTAGCCATAGTGTGCCTCCAATGTGGAATTGCTCTTCCCCATTCCCTACATACTGTCATGCACCTTGCAAGATCAAATTCACGAAATTTCATCCAAACGTTGTGCATAACAGATTCAAGTCCTGCGAAGGCCAGGACTTCATTATTATCATTCGCCTTAATAGTGTAGTAGTCGCACAATTGGAAATATAGCCCCTTAGGCATAATATGACCGTCCCAAGCAGTCTTTTTATTCTCCTTCTTGATTCTTTTGTGGCAAGAACATACAACTAGTTTGCTTATAGAAGATTCGCCAACAACATATTCTCCGCCTTTGGCGGAACAATAATTCACCTACATAAACAACAGAGCGCAGTTAAGATTGATAACAATAATAAAAAAAGTAAGTGTTAATAACATATATATTATGATTCCCTCGGAATTTAAAACATAAACAACTACAACGTAAATTATTTTAAACTTACTACGTTACAACTCGGTTAAAACTTACCTTCCGTACTTTCTTATCCCTACGCAAATTGGAATCACCCTTGTCTGATGATTCTTCATCGGTTGCCGGCCTCTTTCCCATATTTTTCTTAGACGTATAAGATTTAGAATCATTTCCTTTGTCATCACCCTCCATTTGGTTTTCACCATATATTGTGTTTTAACCAATTCTCAAGTTATATATAAAGGTTATAAAACGGATAATACATACCTACCGTTTCAAATGGGTACCAAGCGATTGGTTTTTGTGGGTTTACCAAATTTTTATAACCCATGAAAGCATAACCCTCCGTATCTACAGTTTAGCCTAGGAAGCAGTGCTTCACTGAAGCATCGCACCTGTTTGCACCAAAAAGCAACCTATCACTCACACCTATTAGATAGAATATAGGGTTACGGTAGTTGTTTTAGTTAAATAGAATATAAAGTGCTTAGTTAGATCTTGCCTTTATCAACAACCTGTTGGTTAGAGTATAAGTTTTTCTATAAAGAGGTCATGGGTTCAATTATTCCTCCGAACATTTTCTCTTATTTATAAAATTTTTTTGGTTAATTTGTGCATAATTTTCTATTTATCCAATACCAAAATTCTTACCTTGAAAGTTAGTTATATTACTTTGAACAAAATTTTACTTCTCCATTAAGATGATGGAATTGATGATGTAATACCGTTTCAAAACTTGAAGATTGGTCAAGTTTAATTGTACTTTTAATTATTTGTTTTATATTTCTATTAGTATATGCACTCTCAAATCATTAGTTCGTTGTAGTTGCTATTTTTAATCACGCTATTTTAAACAAAGAATGCGTTGAGTGATTTTGAACCCAAACATAGGATGAATAATATATTTTATAAATGGGTCATGCTGAAAGCCTTAACTAAGTCAGGGTGACATTTGATTGATTTTTAAATACTCTGTGATTAAAGTTTATCTTGATTTTTTTTAATTAAAAAGTTTAAGGAGCCTTTTTTTTTTTTTTTGTTAAGAGGATAGTTAGATGGTGCGGTACCCTACCATTTAAATAATTCTGGCTCCGCCACTAATTCTCTTCGAAACCATTGTGTTGTTTCACCAAGCAACGCACTACTTTACCAATCGACATGCGAGGAGGCACTCACCCCCTATAGAGCTTTTTTTTGTTTTAGGCTTCAAATACTAGTGAACACTGGAGTGACAATTACACAATAATGGGACCTTTGGCCAATCCATTGGAACCAAAGATAGCCCATAGGTACGTACTTAGTCAGATAATATATCATATATATAATGCTACAAACTTACAAATGACACAATTAACTACACCATAGAGTAAACAAACTATTTACAGGTATTTACAAGCGCAACCGCACATCATGCACATGCACGATTATTAAGGGTCTTACAAACCTCCCCCGCTTAAATTGTTTAAACGAAAAGATGATGTCTTAAGTGGACATAAAAGTCCAAACTAAAGACATGGCAAAAAAATGTTCACATTAAAGACATGGAAAAAATTATCAATCACTACAAACATTGCATTGCAACCTTGGTGGTTCACAAGCCAATTTACTTAAAAATAATATTATGGGCGTTGAGGGCAAACTCGAATCAAGGCATGGTTTTCCTATTCTTGTAGGTAATATTCACTCTTTGGCCTACTTTTACCAAATAATCATTCATCCATTGTTTCACTCCATTATATCTGACGACGCAGTGCCTGATTTTCCTCTCTTCGTTTTTATCAATAATCAAGCTCACTTCATACCAGTCATTGAAATTCTGGAGTGAAACTAGGGTTGGACTCTAAAACTTATCAAAGAAATGATGTGCAAAATACAATGGGATATTTTGTAATAGAGTCAGAAGCAACACAGTTACAACTTAAGTGTAAACAAACCAAATAACTATCCAAAGGAAGACAATTAAAGTGATTACCAGTATTGCATCGCGAATGTATGATTGATTAATCGTTTCTTTAAATGTGGGTAAACGTCGTATCCCACCGTACAAACGGCATCCGGGTTAGTTATATTTATACCAAACCTAAAAATAGTCACGTGCAAGGACCCTCCATTTTTATTGTAAAACACTTCCAATAAATCTCCTGTTTTGATGTTGATTTTCTTGACAAAGTTGTTCCAACCCTCCTTTAAAGCAATACTACTTGCATCATCATGACCAATATGTGCCATCTTAGCGGTCCAATGCTGACTTTTTCACCTCGGTACATTTTTACAGTATTGTCAATAGTGTTTATTATGTTTTGTCTTTATTGTACTCATTAAAAGTTGTTACAATTTGCATTGGCAAAGTAAGGCAGGTATAAAACCTATATAATAGCTCTTTAGTCCGTACTCTAGTATAGGAAAAGATATTTGTCAAGTACTGTACAATTATCATGGAAAATAACCTCAAATTAGAAGTCAATAATGACGTGTTTCTCATGAATAGTAATGTGTCTTCCGTCAAAGCAATAGCCTTTTGAGTACTCCCTCTATCCCTAAATTACATTCCTATTTCTAGCAGTTATTTCTTGTATAATAGAGAAAAACAGGAATATACTTTAGGGACGGAAGGAGTAACTTTTACTTAAAAATGTTATATTTTGGTACATTGTACCTTTTACTGGTATACAGGGTATATATTGATACATTGTACCTTATACTGATATGCACTTATTGATCAAACTTTACTTTCTCTATTACATTAAAATACCCTGTAATTTACTTTCTCTTTCTACATTTTTATAAACCTATGTGATTTTTTTTTGTGGGATCTTGCTAACGAACGCCCCTGGGGCGTTGGATAAGCATTTAAAATCTTACATAAAATTGTATTCATTTGGGAATGCAAGATTAAATCACGCTTCAATCGTTGTAATTAATGTTAATGTTAATTTAATATTTATACTTTTACCTAGCTTAGCTTATCCAACGCACCCGTGGCGTTTGTTATCATAAACCCCTATGTGAATTTAACCTTTAGATATATATTTAAGCTTCCAATGTACTACATTAAAATAAATATGTTAGTATTGCAAATACTCTACCAATACAACTTATACTAGTTGAGAAAGTCCATTACATATTTGTCAAATTTGCGATATTTGTTTTGCTTCATTAATCTATTTTTTTGTCATATTCAAATTTGGATTTTCTGGTACGAGTATTATAAACTCTTCTAGTAGCTTTGTTTCCTTGAACATAATTAAACAAGAGAATCAAACTGAAGCATTGAAATTAGAAAACAACAAAGCATTGAAAATGACAAAATTTAAAAGCATTAAAAGCATTGAAAATTGACAAACCATTGAAAATGATCAAACTTAAAAGCTATTACTTTCCTCTTTTACGGCACTCAAAAGTAGAAAGATAGCTACTTTAATTTGCATGACTTGTATTGTCATATTTCATATTTGTCAATAGAGCCTATATAGGTAACTATATACTACAAGGCTACACTTACTTTTGCATGCCTAGTGACGAGGGGTGGAACTAGGTCGTTGAAACTAATCGTCCCTCGGTCAAACTAAATTTATAAATACTTAACAAACATATATACTAGTATAGACTATAGAGGAAAATCAAGGATCGAACCCAAAGGAACGATAATGTTCAAGCGCTCTCAATTATGTGCCTAAGCTAGGTTGAAGACAAAGATAAAGAGAGAACACTAACAATTAACAAACAAAGAAACCAAACAAATAAAGCACTAGGAACGGGATCAGCAAGTAATCATGACAATTGTAGCAACTCGGGAACAATATGCAAATCAGTGGTTGTGAAGACTAATGGCAAGCTCAATCAAAATAGTCAACAAGCTATCTCCTAGAGGTCAAACTAGCTCCAACTACGAGAGACTCTAACTAGGAGCATCACTAATCAAGCTCAATCGACAACTGCAATTCCTAAATCAAATGGTCTGTATCATTAGAAACTACAATGCAATCTAGAATAATTCTCAAGGCCTAATCGAATTACACATATGCAAACTTCCATTAATCATTTTAATCTCAACAATTAATCAACACAATCTCCAAATTAAGCATAATTAATCAATTTAATTATACAAGTTTCACCCAATCCCTAGCAAACAACTATTCTAACATCATCATCTAATCAACAAACAACTAAAGAAATTAAGAATCAACAATATACGAAGAACAATTACACTAATCAACAATCAAACATCAAAATCAAATCAAACAAACTTGAATATCAAACAAAGCAATAAAATGAGATAGAGTTAAGAATGCTCATTGATAATAGAGAAGATATCCAACATAATTGTCACCATTAAATCTTCAATCTCTCAATCACCATTGAAATTCCTCACCTTCTCTCTCTAAAATCTACTCCTAAACTATCCCTAAAACTAGATAGAGAAGCTCTCAATAAAAGCTAAGAAAATGAATTCTAAATCTAATTTAATTCTCCTACTAATTCTAACCCAAAAAATGAAATTTTCTTCATGGAGGCGGATGCACCATGCATGGTGCATCCCCCTCCTAAACGCATGTTTTTTCTTTTTTTTTTTTTAGAAAAAAAGAATCTCTTCTTTCTATATATATAGTGTCTAAACTAGGAAATTTATCTTCAGACTTCAATTTTCAAATTGATTGAATTTCTAGAGAGAGAAATAGGGAGAAATAAACTTTAAGAGAGAGAAGCTAAAGAACATGGCCAATCATGGCGAATTTCGACATGATTCAGATCGCCGTTTTGCGTTTGATGATCAAGATGATGATGGTTTCGGCAAGACTGAAGACATTGTTACAGAAGGAAAAGGTAGTGTAGTTTTAGTTTTTTTGTAATTTAATTGAATTTCATGATTTTCTTATTGATTTTATAACTTTGTTGAATTTGATTGAATTGATATCTTGAATTATCATTTGATTGAATTGAATTATAATTATTTTTCACAATGATGATTTATTGCATTGATTTCTTGCATTGATTTCTTAAATTATTAGATGATTGCATTGATTTCTGGAATTATTAATGTATTACTCTGTTCTTTTTTATTTATAATGTGTCACGTTGAAGATGATGAAGATGATGTTCTTTAAAATTAGCACACATGTTCATTATATTATATTTTAATGTTCTTTAATGTTGCATATAATGTACATTACATGAATCTTATATATAATGTTGTGTTGTTAACCAATGTACATTTATATTAGCTACAATGTTCATTATGTCTCTTTCTACACCAATCAAATTTGAATATGATGCTCATTAATTTTGGATACAATATTCATTTATATTTTGGCTAATGTTCATTTAAGTTGACTATAATGTTCATTTATTTTGACTACAATGTTAATTTATTTTGACTATAATGTTCATTTATATTTATGAGAATCCACAATTTTATTAATTGCTATGTACAGGCTTTACAGAATCTACTACTTCTGAGCTACTATTTAGAAAAGTTATGTCAGACAAAGAAGCATGTGATTTGTACAATTCATATGCTTTTAAGCATGGATTTGGTACACGCAAAGCACTTAAAAAGACAAGGGAGGATAAAAAGACAATTCGAATGCGAACTCTCGTTTGTAGTTATGTTGGCTTTAAGAAAATGAAGTCTAATTCTGTGTAGCAAAAAAAGGATTACCGTACTGGTTGCAAAGCATTTATCCAGTTTGATGTTGATAAGGACACTGGTTTGTATCATGTTGTCAAACATGAAATGGAGCATAATCATAGCAGGGTTCCCGTTTCAAAGAGGCACTTGATAAGATCTCATAGAAAGGTTGGTCAACATTAAAGAACATTACTCATATAGTAAAAGAACATAGTATTGTATTTTAATGTACATTGTATTATTTGATAAAGAACATGTATGTGATAATGTTTTCATTACAGGTTTATGGATCAGATTCAAATGGTATCTACCTTGACTGAAAATGGTATTCCTATTGCTGAAGCGTATCATGTAATAAGGAACCGAGCTGGCGGTGAAGCTAATCTTACCTTTCTTAAAAGAGATCTTTACGTTGCATTAGCTAGTGAGAAAAAAAAGAAGTTCGACGATTTTGACACAAAACAGCTTATTTGTTATTTTAAAGAAAGGAAGGCTTTGGAATATGACTTTTATTATGATTTTGATGTTGATGAAAAAGGGCATCTTCAGTCATTTTTCTTTCGGGATAGCAGGATGAAGGTTGATTATGATGCTTTTGGTGATTTGCTAGTCCATGATACTACATATCGTACTAATAATTACGGTATGATATGTGGTCCTTTCGTGGGTATGAACCATCATAATAAGAATGTAATGTTTGGTATTGGATTTCTCATCAATGAAAAGTGGGAATCTTTTCAGTGGCTCTTCAATACTTTCTTAAGATCAATGAATGGCAATTATCCAATTACCGTCATGACTGACCATGATGCATCAATGGCCAAAGCTATTAGGATTGTATTCCCTAACAGTCGACATCGATTATGCACTTGGCACATTGGTGAAAATGCCAAGAAAAATATCAAAGGACTAAGGGCAAAGGAAGGCTTTACTGACTTATTTGACATTGTCCTAAAATACACTGATACAATTGCAGAGTTCGAACATTATTGGACAAGGTATGTCTTTGAATTGTTTTTAATTATTTTGCTCTATTTTTTTTTAATTTATAAGTTCATGTTCTTTATTTTTATTGCAATGTTGTTTACTTATAATTTCAATGTTCTTTGTTCAGTGTTTATGTTCATTATTTTTATTGCAATGTTCTTTACTTATAATTTCAATGCTCTTTGTTCAGTGTTCATGTTCATTTAAATTTTAGAGTATGTTATTTTTTATTTACACGTATGCTCTATTAAGAAGTATTATATATTCTTTTCAGAAATAATGTATGTTCTTAGTTCAGAAATTAATAATGTATGTCCTACCTGCTGTAGTTTTTTAGTTGAGAAATATGTACTTTATAAATACACAATAGGTTCATTTTGATTAAATGCAATGTTCATTTTTAATATAAATGATGTTCTTTATTTTATATGTTCAGTATGATTACAAAAGACAAATGCAATGATAAGAAATGGCTCAGCAATCTACATAATATTAGAGAGATGTGGTGTCCTGCATATTCAAAAGACTTTTTCACTGGAGGAATTCTTTCTTCTCAAAGGAGTGAAACTACAAATAAATCTATTTCACGTAGACTTCATTTTACTCATGATCTTTGTGATTTTTACAAGTCATTTATTGAGGTTGTTGATGAGTGGAGGAGCAAAGAAAATGACAAAGACTATGACAGTATGACAGGGAATCGCCATTTAGTGTGGGCTGATGTGGGTTTGTTAGAGCATGCTAGAAAAATTTACACCATTCAAGTTTATCTTCAATTTGAAGACAATTTTATAGGTGGTGTTCCATGTATTGCAAAGGTTATTGCAATGCAGTCTCCACTCTTTGAGTATCATGTTGGACATCCAAAAAAGGACTTGATTATGCATACAGTAACTTTTGATGAGTCGGATGCTACGGTTGAGTGTACTTGTAAGAATTACAGTGAAGTTGGATTACTTTGTAAGCATGCTCTTCGTGTCCTACCTCTCAACAACATTACCTACATTCCTAAGAAATACATTATGAAAAGATGGACTAAGGCTGCTATGTGCACAAGGGTGGATGAACATGTTGTTGAAAACTCTGGGGTGACCCCTTCAAGTGTTTGGAGATTACAACAAGTAAGGACTTTCATTCGATTAGTTGATCGTTGGCCGCATGATTTAGGTACACGTAATGTAATTGAGGAAGCCATTGCTGAGTGTACTAGTAGAATTGAAGTCTTGTTGAGAAATGATGACAAGGAAGTAGGACAAGGTGAAGAAAACACAAATGGACAAGCTGCTACACAATGCTCTAAAGTTGACAATTTATTGGAGCCTATTGATGTGTTACAAGCTGGTAATGAAGAACCGGCAGAAGTTGCTGAAATTTCAGTTGAAAATGAGAAGGAATCCACCGTTAAAAACCCCATTAGTACGAGGAAGAAAGGACAAAGGAACACCCACCTTAAGAGCACTCAAGAAAAAATATGCTACAAGTTGAAAGGGCAAAAGATTAAGTCATGGAAGAAGAAGAGTGCAAAAGGTGTATCCATAATGAAAAAGAAACCTCAGAAAACAATAAAGGTATATTATATTTCATGATAATAATGTCTTTTAAATAATGTTATTTATATCTATTCATTATGTTCTTTGTATTTGTTCACAATGTTCTTTGTATTTGTTCATAATGTACATTATAAAAGTACATGAAGTTTTTATAGAGAGAATATGTTACTATTATATAAAGAACATTGTATATATTATGAATGAACATCATGTACATTATTATCAAATAAAGAACATTGAATATCATATGAATGAACATATTATTAAGATATAAAGAACATTGTATATCTAATGAATGAGCAACATATAAATTATAAAAATTAATTATATGAAACAAATATTAATACTTGAACATTGTTTGGAGCAGTCTGATGGGTGTTGTTTTGTTGCTGTTGTTGCTGTGGTTCTTCTTCCTTGTGCTGTTGATTCTTAATATTTTCTTCTACTTGCTGCTGTTGTTCTTCTTGGCCTTCAATCATCAAATTTTGATTCCTTACAAAAATTGGAAGTTGGATTCTATCCAACAATGTTCCAAACCCAATTCCTGATCTAATCTCAAGCTTGACCCTGTCTTTAATTTTCTTCCTCTTCCACACCTTGATGAGTGGATGCTCTCTTGGCTCAATCACGTTCTTCATTTGTAAACGATCAAAATAACAAACCTAGTTTCCAATTACCAATATATCATCAATGAAATTTAAAAATAAAAAAAATTATAACCTATACAATATAATTAATATATTATAAGTTAGAAACTATGTATTAGTCTTACCATGATGAAAGGAAGTGGACCATAGAAATATCTGCCTATTTCACCATTCACATAATCTATATCATCAATTAAGCTTCTAATGGTATAGTCACACCAATCATATTCAGCAATTCTATTGGTCTCCTTGGCAGTGTACAAAACCCTAAATAAATAACATTTAATATTTTTAGAAAGAACATTCAGTCTATTCAAAAAGAACAATCAATATAAAAGAAAAGAACACACACCATAATAGTAAAGAACATTTCTAATAATAATAAGGAACATTACTAAAAAGGAACTAAAAAACATAGTGTACATTTATAAATGAACGTTCCCCAATAAAAAACAATAAATATAAAAGAAAAGAACATTATACCTTCGCAAAGGTTGTTTGTTGCTTGTGCTCTTGATGCAACAATTCACAGCCAAAACTAAGAAAATCCTCTTCTAGTCATCATCAACACGAGTATTAAGCTTTGCTAATGTATTGGCAACTTTTCCCAATGTTGATATCCCAATTTGAAACACATGGAGTGTATATAAAGTGTGATAGGAGCAGAGCACTTGAAATTGATGCAAAGGATGTCCTTTGTGTATATGGAATTCCATATGGTGGTGAGAAAATTGTTGAGCCCAAGCCTGAAGATCCTTTGTACAAGGAGATGTGTAGTCGTTACAAGAAATATCATGGGGGCATAATTCCTACATTGGGAAAAGTTGCCAATACATTAGAAAAGCTTAATACTCGTGTTGATGATGACTGGAAGAGGAGTTTCTTAGTTTTGGCTGTGAATTGTTGCATCAAGAGCACAAGCAACAAACAACCTTTGCTAAGGTATAATGTTCTTTTCTTTTATATTTATTCTTTTTTATTAGGGAACGTTCATTTATAAATGTACAATATGTTTTTTAGTTCCTTTTTAGTAATGTTCCTAATTATTATTAGCAATGTTCTTTACTATTATGGTGTGTGTTCTTTTCTTTTATATTGATTGTTCTTTTTGAATAGACTGAATGTTCTTTCTAAAAATATTGAATGTTATTTATTAAGGTTTTTGTACACTACCAAGGAAACCAATAGAATTGTTGAATATGATTGGTGTGACTATACCATTAGAAGCTTAATTGATGCTACAGATTATGTGAATGGTGAAATAGGCAGATATTTCTATGGTCCACTTCCTTTCATCATGGTAAGACTAATACATAGTTTCTAACTTATAATACATTAATTATATTGTATAGGTTATAATTTTTTTTTATTTTTAAATTTCATTGATGATATATTGGTAATTGAAAACTAGGTTTGTTATTTTGATCGTTTACAAATGAAGAACGTGATTGAGCCAAGAGAGCATCCACTCATCAAGGTGTGGAAGGGGAAGAAAATCAAAGACAGGGTCAAGGTTGAGATTAGATCAGGAATTGGGCTTGGAACATTGTTGGATAGAATCCAACTTTCGATTTTTGTGAGGAATCAAAATTTGATGATTGAAGGCCAAGAAGAACAACAGCAGCAAGTGGAAGAAAATATTGAGAATCAACAGCACAAGGAAGAAGAACCACAGTAACAATAGCAACAAAACAACACCCATCAGACTGCTCCAAACAATGTTCAAGTATTCATATTTGTTTCATATAATTAATTTTTATAATTTATATGTTGCTCATTCATTAGATATACAATGTTCTTTTTATCTTAATAATATGTTCATTCATATGATATTCAATGTTCTTTATTTGATAGTAATGTACATGATGTTCATTCATAATATATACAATGTTCTTTATATAAAAGTAACATATTCTCTCTATAACAATTTTATGTACTTTTATAATGTATCTATAGGAGTATAGCAAAATGCTTCGTGAAGCAACAGAGAGAATTGCAGCTGATTTTGTCAATCTGTCAAATGTGCTGAAGATGGGAGAGAAATTCTACTCTTCTCCTTTGGTTGAAGAGAACGCAATGAACAATGTTACATCCATGTGGTCAAAGTGTTGTGGGTACAAGATGTCAGCAGAACTTCAACCACGGGCTGAATTGAAAGAGGGGAGGGCATCTCAATACTTAGTCAAGACAATGACTTGTTTGGAGCTGACTGGCTTGGAAAAATGATTGATGAGGTTGTTACGAATTTTATAAAGCAAGACAACTATGTTGAAGAAAACCAGTCAATCAATCAACAACAACCAGAGCCAAACGACCATGTTGAAGAAGACAAATTAACCAACCAACAACAACAAGAGCAGTACATCAGTACACCAATTTAATCCCCAATATTGCAACCTCTCGTATTCAGTCAAGTGGCTACACCCATAACTTATGGGATGTCTGAGCAGCCATTTGATCTAGAGTTGAAGCTCTGTTTAGGATCAGCTGATGTTAAGGTACCAGAAATGGAGTTTGATGCAATTGACTATGACATTTTCAAAGAGCAACAACTAGAGATTAATGCTGTTGACAAGGCTCTGAAAGAAGGAAAAAGTAATGTGGACAAGACAGGGTAAACTATTGTCCTTAATGCTTGTATTTTATTTATGTTGGTGGTATGTAATATTTTCATGTGTTTTGTTAGTGCACTTTAGTTGTGCTTGTATTTTATTTATGTTGGTTTGTAATATTCTATTTATATTTCTTGAATGTATCAAATAGTGTTGTGTTATTTGGTGGTTTGTATTATGATATCTATTCTAGCACTATTATGTTCTTTAGTGAAATGTTGGATGTTCTTTAGTTATATGTGGGATGTTCTTTAAATTAATATAAAATGTTCCTTAGTTTTATCAATATTTATTTTGATGCTTTTTACATACTATATGATGTCTGTCATGGTAATCAGTGAAGAAATTTAGAACGATGCTGATGTTGAGAATTCAAAAGCTGAAAATGTCTTACAGAGGTATATTCATGTACCTTCAATCTACAATGTTCTTTTTATTCATGTATTTTTGTTCTTTAATTCTATTTTTATTTATTTAGTTTTATATATGATGATTTTTCTGCTGTTCTTATAGAGATGTGGTTAATGATAAAAGGAATAATGAAGAGGAAGTGACAAAGTCAAAGAATGAAGTAGGTGTTGTAGAAAAAAATGAAAATCAAAATGAAAAAGAAAAAGGATTTTATGAAAGGAGGTATGTTTTTTCTCAATTTATATGATTTTTTTTAATATGTATATATATCTATATAATTATGTGTTATATTAAATGATCTTTATGTTTGAAATGAAGGGATTCAATTATTGAACAAAAAGATGGGTCAGAGGATGCAACAAAGAAGATAAAAAACAAAGGAAATATGGTTAAAGGGTATATATTAATCCTAAATATAAATATAATGTTCTTTACATTATTACATAATGTTCTTTGATTCCTAGTATGTTGATTTTGAATTTGAAAGTGTGTTTTATTAGTGATGAATCACCAAGAATTGAAAAGAGAAAAAGGAAGTTGCCTTTGATCTACAAATCTCCATATTTAGTTAAATATTCACATTTGTTGGAAGGTTCAGAAGAAGAACAACATATGATGCTGGAATTTGTCCTTACAAATGATTATCCAGGAGAGTAAGTATTCATTCTAGTGATATTGGATGTTCTTTTTAATCTTGGGCAATGTTCTATCTAAATTAAGATAAAGTTCTTTATTAAGACATTTGATGTTCACTAAGATGATTTATTAAGATGTTATTTTTGTTTTGTGTAAATGTTCTTTTTAATAAGATGATTACTTCTTTTTTTTTTCAAGTGACTTGTTGTATGATGATGGTAAAACTATGCTTAACCACACACAATTTCAGATACTTTTGAGTGATACATATGTATAAAATGAGATGGTAGATGCTTAGGCAAATATTCTGAACTACAAGAATGTTAAAGAAATGAGAATAGATTATTTTTCACCAACCATCCATTTGTAAGTATTAATATTTGTTTCATATAATTAATTTTTATAATTTATATGTTGCTCATTCATTAGATATACAATGTTCTTTTTATCTTAATAATATGTTCATTCATATGATATTCAATGTTCTTTATTTGATAGTAAATACATGATGTTTATTCTTAAGATATACAATGTTCTTTATATAATAGTAACATATTCTCTCTATAACAACTTCATGTACTTTTATAATGTATCTATAGGAGTATAACAAAATGCTTCGTGAAACAACAGAGAGAATTGCAGCTGATTTTGTCAATCTCTCAAATGTGCTGAAGATGGGAGAGAAATTCTACTCTTCTTCTTTGGTTGAAGAGAATGCAATGAACAATGTTACATCCATGTGGTCAAAGTGTTGTAGGTACAAGATGTCAGCAGAACTTCAACCACAGACTGAAATTGAAAGAGGGGAGGGCATCTCAATACTTAGTCAAGACAATGACTTGTTTGGAGCTGACTGGTTTGGAGAAACGAATGATGAGGTGGTTATGAATTTTATAAAGCAAGACAACCATGTTGAAGAAAACCAGCCAATCAATCAACAACAACCAAAGTCAAACGACCATGTTGATGAAGACAAATCAACCAACCAACAACAGCAAGAGCAGTACATCAGTACACCAATCAAATCCCCAATATTGCAACTTCTCGTATTCAGTCAAGTGGCTACACCCACAACTTATGGGATGTCTGAGCAGCCATTTGATCTAGAGTTGAAGCTCTGTTTAGGATCAGCTGATGTTAAGGTACCAGAAATGGAGTTTGATGCAATTGACTATGACATTTTCAAAGAGATTAATGCTGTTGACAAGGCTCTGAAAGATGGAAAAAGTAATGTGGACAAGACAGGGTAAACTATTGTCCTTAATGCTTGTATTTTATTTATGTTGGTGGTATGTAATATTTTCATGTGCTTTGTTAGTGTACTTTAGTTGTGCTTGTATTTTATTTATGATGGTTTGTAATATTCTATTTATGTTTCTTGAATGTATCAAACAGTGTTGTGTTATTTGGTGGTTTGTATTATGATATCTATTCTAGTACCATTATGTTCTTTAGTGAAATGTTGGATGTTCTTTAGTTATATGTGGGATGTTCTTTAAATTAATATAAAATGTTCCTAGTTTTATCAATATTTATTTTGATGCTTTTTTCATACTATATGATGTATGTCATGTTAATTAGTGAAGAAATTTAGAACGATGCTGATGTTGAGAATTCAAAAGCTGAAAATGTCTTACAGAGGTATATTCATGTACCTTTAATCTACAATGTTCTTTTTATTCATGTATTTTTGTTCTTTAATTCTATTTTTTATTTATTTATATGATTATAGTTTGTTCTTTACCTTATAACAAGATGTTCTTTACTTTATAACAATATGTTCTTTAATTTATGTTGTCATGGTCATTTATATTTATGATCGGTTGTTGTGATATATGTTGACACATATTGTATATCCATTGATATATATAATTTAATTATAAAATAAAGCATTTTATTTATAGATGAAAGTAATTATAAAAAACCAAAAAAAAAATGTGTACTATATTGTGTAAAAGGAATTATTACATGAAATCAAAGAAATGTATTGTGTCCGTGATAAAAGTATCTATAAAAAAAAAAAAAAAATGATACTTGAACGCTGTTGACAAAGCCTACGAAAAATGTAAACCAAGATTAATTAGTAAATAGACTTTTAAATAATAAAATGTAAAATAAATTAAAACTAATTAGTTATTAGGAAAGAGATATACCTTTTACTCTATAACCGGGGCTATATGCACTCCAAAATATTCATCAGGTTCAAAATACTCTATTGAACCACCAAAAAGTTATGAATGAGCCAATATATTTCCTTCAGGAACAGCCAAAGACTACTACAAATATAAAGGTAGCCTATTTAAAAAAGCACATTATGAACAAATACAAAGAACATTGTGAACAAATACAAAGAACACAATGAATAGATATAAATAACATTATTTAAAAGACATTATTATCATGAAATATAATATACCTTTATTGTTTTATGAGCTTTCTCTTTCATTATGGATACACCTTTTGCACTCTTCTGCTTCCATGACTTAATCTTTTGCCTTTTCAACTTGTTGCATATTTTTTCTTGAGTGCTCTTAAGCCGGGTGTTCCTTTGTCCTTTCTTCCTTGTACTAATAGGGTTTTTAACGGTGGATCCCTTCTCATTTTCAACTGAAATTTCAGCAACTTTGCCGGTTCTGCATTACCAGCTTGTAACACATCAATAGGCTCCAATAAATTGTCAACTTCAGAGCATTGTGTAGCAGCTTGTCCATTTGTGTTTTCTTCACCTTGTCCTACTTCCTTGTCATCATTTCTCAACAAGACTTCAATTCTACTAGTACACTCAGCAATGGCTTCCTCAATTACATTACATGTACCTAAATCATGCTGCCCACGATCAACTAATCGAATGAAAGTCCTTGTTGTAATCTCCAAACACTTGAAGGGGGTCACCCCAGAGTTTTCAACAACATGATCATCCACCCTTGTGCACATAGCAGCCTTAGTCCATCTTTTCATAATGTATTTCTTAGGAATGTAGGTAATGTTGTTGAGAGGTAGGACACGAAGAGCATGCTTACAAAGTAATCCAACTTCACTGTAATTCTTACAAGTACACTCAACCGTAGCATCCGACTCATCAAAAGTTATTGTATGCATAATCAAGTCCTTTTTTGGATGTCCAACATGATACTCAAAGAGTGGAGACTGCATTGCAATAACCTTTGCAATACATGGAACACCATTTATAAAATTGTCTTCAAATTGAAGATAAACTTGAATGGTTTAAATTTTTCTAGCATGCTCTAACAAACCCACATTAGCCCACACTAAATGGCGATTCCCTGTCATACTGTCATAGTCTTTGTCATTTTCTTTGCTCCTCTACTCATCAACAACCTCAATAAATGACTTGTAAAAATCACAAAGACCATGAGTAAAATGAAGTCTACGTGAAACAGATTTATTTGTGATAAGTGACTTTTATGTCACTTTAGGGTGTTTATTGAGTCTTATTCCGACTTATTTTCCAATAATTTCACCTTTTTTATTCTTTATTTCTATTATTTTATTATTCTCGTCTTTTATCTTTATTTTGTGTATTTTTGCCCTTTTTATTAGTTTTTAGTTTATTTTTGTAGTTTTAGTTAATAACTTCCCGCTTCTCTCATTTTATTTAATTTCTTTTAGTTTCTTGTTTATTTTATTTTATTTTATTATTTCTTTAGTTTTAGTATTTTATTTTACTTTATTTGTTTTTATTTTATTTTATTTTAGTCTTTGTCCCGATTTCCCCTCATGTTTGGATTTGTTTGTAGGAACGTTCGGGTCGAGTCTTGGTTATAATCAAAGTCATGTTCGAAAGTCCAAGGTCAAATGTTCTAACGAGCAAAGTAAAACTCCCTCACTCCCTTGCCAAATTGCAAAGCTGCTCAATTGCCCACCTCTTAACCTACACCACCCCATTTCCCTATCCTTCACCACACCTTCCGTCACCATCTCCCTTGCTCCAACTCTCCTTCTCCCCTGCTCCCAGCTCCTCAACACCACCAGCCCTCACAACAACGCTGCCCACTCACACCATCACCAACAGCAACAAACACAACACCATCAGCCCATCTCTCTAATCAACCACCACGCAACTCCCTTACCACCTCCAATCAACCTCCGCCAAAACCACCAAGCGTCTATCAATCAAACCACCAATTTAAACCACCAAGTGCCGCAAACAGAAGCGCCACCTGCGACCTCCATCTCACCACCATTAATTACAGCAGCCACGCATTCTCACAACTCCTCCCCGCATCACCAAACCGCAACAATTCACAACAAGAGGCTACCCAGACCACCGCGGGCACACAATCCTGTCCGAAAGCGCACGAAATCGAGTCCAAAATCGAGTTGAGGCAGAAGCTTTGCACGACTTGCTGTGCGACCTCTGTGCGGGCGCGCAATTGTGGGTCAATCACGAGCTTTTCACGTGATTTTTATGAATATTGGACGGCCACGATTCCTTCAATTAATCCAAAGGCTGCGATTTGGTGATGCTAGATGATGACAATGTTGATGAACGGTGACGATGATGCGTGATATGGTGAATGGGAGCAGCCACTAAGAGAAAGGGGGAAGATGAAGGTAGTCTGGCGGGGGGGTTTTCGTGGGTTTGTACGGGAATGGTGGGTTTTGGGGGAAATTAGTGGGTTTGTTTGTTTTGTTTTTTCTTTTTCCTTTTCATTTTCCTTTTATTTTATTTTATTTTTAGTTTTTTTTTTTTTGGTTTTTAAGTTTAGTTATTTTAATTATTTTAGTTTAGTTTTTATTTCTTTTTAGTTTTCTCTTTTACTTTATTTTATTTAGCCTTGTATTATAAATACCCCTTTGGGGTTATTTTCTCATAACTTTTCAACTTTCAACATTCAATCAACATTTTTAATTCTACCCTAGATTAGATTAGAGTAGTTTTTAGTTCTTTTATTTTCTCTCTCTTAGGGTTAGATTAGGAGTTTCTCTCTCTAGTTTAGGAGTAGTTTAGAGAGAGAAAGCTTGGATTTTTCATGGAGTTTTTGGGATTTTGAAGAAGCAAATTTGTGGATTTTTCCTCTCATAATTTCAATGAGTCTTCCTAACTTTCTCTCACCTTTATTGCTTTCATTAATTATTGTTTTTACTTATTTATTTGTTGTTTTGAGTAGATTAATTAGTTTAGTTATTTGATTCTTGCTTTTATTATTATTTTACCTTGTTTTCCATATTTTTGTTCATTATGTTAGCTTAGGTTTTGTTCTAGGGAAATGGATGAAGGTCATGTTAATAAATTGAATGATTGATCGTAATCAGTATGGAATTGTTTCTTGATTATTGTGTATGGATGATGCTTTTATGTATTAGAATCTTTCTAGCTAATTGATTCTATGCTTTTAATTGTGCTTTCAATCGATTGTGAGAGAGTGAGTTGGTTGAGAGCCCTAAATTCTTCCATACCTTTGTTAGTCTAGTTGCACAAGAGTGAATTAGTTTAGTAGGATAATTAACATGCTTAATTGTGCGAGAGTGAGTTAAATGTGTTGATTGTTCCTAATCAAGGTCATTTTAATCTAATTGTATGATGTTATTGAATGTATTGATGTAATTGGATTCCACTTTCCCTAGTTTTAGTTATTTGTTCTTAGTTGTGTTTAGTTGAACTTCTCTCTATCTCACAAGCTTCCCTAGTAGTCTAATTAGCAGAGATTAATACACTTAGTCCTTTTTGGTTCGACCCTTTACTTACCCCTATACTCGTATTAGGGTAGTTTAGGTTTTATAAATTTCTAATTTGATTAGGGTTAGTAGACCAACGACACTATCTATCTCCGATCAATTTGTAGTTTCACTCCTTTGAGAAGAAAGAATTCCTCCAGTGAAAAAGTCTTTTGAATATGCAGGACACCACATCTCTCTAATATTATGTAGATTGCTGAGCCATTTGTAATCATTGCATTTGTATTTTGTAATCATACTGAACATATAAAATAAAGAACATCATTCATATTAAAAATGAACATTGCATTAAATCAAAATGAACATATTGTGTATTTATAAAGTACATATTTCACAACTAAAAAACTACAGCAGGTAGGACATACATTATTAACTTCTGAACTAAGAACATACATTATTTCTGAAAAGAATATATAATACTTCTTAATAGAGCATACATGTAAATAAAAAAGAACATACTAAAAAATAAAAAGAACATACTCTAAAATTTTAATGAACATGAACACTGAACAAACAACATTGAAATTATAAGTAAAGAACATTGCAATAAAAATAATGAACATGAACACTGAACAAAGAACATTGAAATTATAAGTAAAGAACATTGCAATAAAAATAAAGAACATGAACTTATAAATTAAAAAAAAAAATAGAGCAAAATAATTAAAAACAATTCAAAGATATACCTTGTCCAATAATGTTCGAACTCTGCAATTGTATCAGTGTATTTTAGGACAATGTCAAATAAGTCAGTAAAGCCTTCCTTTGCCCTTAGTCCTTTGATGTTTTTCTTGGCATTTTCACCAATGTGCCAAGTGCATAATCGATGTCGACTGTTAGGGAATACAATCCTAATAGCTTTGGCCATTGATGCAGCTTGGTCAGTCATGACGGTAATTGAATGTTTGCCATTCATTGATCTTAAGAATACAATCCCACTTTTCATTGATGAGAAATCCAATACCAAACATTACATTCTTATTATGATGGTTCATACCCACGAAAGGACCACATATCATACCGTACTTATTAGTACGATATGTAGTATCATGGACTAGCAAATCACCAAAAGCATCATAATCAACCTTCATCCTGCTATCCCGAAAGAAAAATTACTGAAGATGCCCTTTTTCATCAACGTCAAAATCATAATAAAAGTCATACTCCAAAGCCTTCCTTTCTTTAAAATAACAAATAACCTATTTTGTGTCACAACCGTCGAACTTCTTTTTTTTCTCACTAGCTAATGCAACATAAAGATCTCTTTGAAGAAAGGTAAGATTAGCTTCACCGCCAGCTAGATTACTTTACACGATACGCATCCGCAATAGGAATACCATTTTCAATCAAGGTAGATACCATTTGAATCTGATCCTCATAACCCTGTAATGAAAACATTATCACATACATGTTCTTTATCAAATAATACAATGTACATTAAAATACAGTACTATGTTCTTTTACTATATGAGTAATGTTCTTTAATGTTGACCAACGTTTCTATGAGATCTTATCAAGTGCCTCTTTGAAACGGGAACCCTGCTATGATTATGCACAATTTCATGTGTTGGCAACATGATACAAACCAGTGTCCTTATCAACATCAAACTAGATAAATGCTTTGCAACCGGTACGGTAATCCTTCTTTTGGTACACAGAATCAGACTTCACTTTCTTAAAGCCAGCATAACTACAAACAAGAGTTCGCATTCGAATTTTCTTTTCATCCTCCCTTGTCTTTTTAAGTGCTTTGCGTGTACCAAATCCATGCTTAAAAGCATATGAATTGTACAAATCACATGCTTCTTTGTCTGACATAACTTTTCTAAATAGTAGCTCAGAAGTAGTAGATACTGTAAAACCTATACATAGCAATTAATAAAATTGTGGATTCTCATAAATATAAATGAACATTATAGTCAAAATAAATTAACATTGTAGTCAAAATAAATGAACATTATAGTCAACTTAAATGAACATTAGCCAAAATATAAATGAATATTGTATCCAAAATTAATGAGCATCATATTCAAATTTGATTGGTGTAGAAAGAGACATAATGAACATTGTAGCTAATATAAATGTACATTGGTTAACAAAACAACATTATATATAAGATTCATGTAATGTACATTATATGCAACATTAAAGAACATTAAAATATTATATAATGAACATGTGTGCTAATTTTAAAGAACATCATCTTCATCATCTTCAACGTGACACATTATAAATAAAAAAAACAGAGCAATACATTAATAATTCCATAAATCAATGCAATCAACTAATAATTCAAGAAATCGATGCAATAAATCATCATTGTGAAAAATAATTATAATTCAATTCAATCAAATGATAATTCAAGATATCAATTCAATCAAATTCAACGAAATTATAAAATCAATAAGAAAATCATGAAATTCAATTAAATTACAAAAAAAAAAAAAAAAAAAAAAAAAAAAAAACTACATTACCTTTTCCTTCTGTAACAATGTCTTCAGTCTTGCCGAAATCATCATCATCTTGATCATCAAACGCAAAACGGCGATCTGAATCATGTCGAAATTTGCCATGATTGGCCATGTTCTTTAGCTTCTCTCTCTTAAAGTTTGATTTCTCCCTATTTCTCTCTCTACAAATTCACTCAATTTGAAAATTGAATCTGAATATAAATTTCCTAGTTTAGACACTATATATATAGAAAGAAGATATTATTTTTTTCTAAAAAAAAAACAGAAAAAACATGCGTTTAGGAGGTGGATGCACCATGCATGGTGCATCCGCCTCCATGAAGAAAATTTCAGGAATCAATCCCATGCTTCGCACAGCCATCACCAAATCATAAACCATTATAACCGTTCGATCATCAAAATCAAAGGCCCTATTTCATACCCAGATGTGCGCGGCCGCGATGTAAGGTTGCGCGCCCACGGTGAATTCAAGCGCAGCCGTGTTAAGTGAGGTTCAAATCGAGCTTGTTTGCGTGACTCTAAGTGCGGTGGACGAAACATGGGAGCTGCGTTGTGGCTGCGGTTTGCGGAGGAATAAGGTGGCTATGGTGGCTGCTTCTTAGTGTAGTGTTTAATTAAAGGTTGTGGCTGGTCGCTTATTGTTGCGGGATGTTGGTGGTGATGGTGCTGCTAGGTGCTGCTGTTGTTTGGTTGCTGTAGTTGTTGGTGAATTGGCGAAGGAAAGGAGGTCTGTGAATGGTGGATTTTGTTGCTGGTTGGTTGTTGGTTATGTCAGTTGATGGTGTGACGAAGGTAGCAGCTCGATGGTTTTCGGTGGCAAAGATTGGTGGTAGTTGCGGGGGCATTTGTTGTTGGAGATGTATGGGCTACTGTAGGCGTCGCTCGAAGTGCGCCTACGTTAAAAGCATGTTGTGAATATGCTTGGCACTCCTAGGAAGTGGGAATTGACATAATACGATTAGGGACAAGGAAAGTAGGGAGCCGCCAACAAGTTTTTTTAAGGAACTTGTAAACCGTTCACGGATCATAAAAAGGCAACCACGATAAGGGACAACGATAGGCAACAACGATTGACCCGTGAAGGTTACACCCCATTCATAATCCATGAGATTATTAACTCCATATGGTTCGGAACCACGAAAGGAGGATCGGGGATGATGGTACAAAGTGAGTCATGGAGTCACATTCGCCCGTATTGGCCTCTACTCGATTCTTATATTGAAAAACATTCCTGTGATCTCAAAGGCATACAAACAATAATTCAATTCGTTCCAAACTATTATTTAACTAAATTGGTTTAAAATTTATGCACACATAATTCTAAAAATTTGGTGATCACTTGATTAAACAACAAGATTAAAAAGGAACCTAAACCGGTTGTCCAAATTATCTTATTAATCGTGATTTTCAATTACATATTCCCTTTAAACATGCAATATGGTGATCAAAATAAATAATAGAATCAATATAAAAACCAATTTAATCATAATTCTAACAACATAAACATCGTTAGAAAAATAACAATAATAAAAAGAGCATGATCCTTACTTTGAATCTATTTGTTTGCAACTACAAAATAACAAACGAGTTAGTAACTTCAAGAAAATAATAAAACAACAATTAAATTAAATTAAATTAAAAACAAGGTTAATTTTGGGGCCAAACCCTCAAACGATTCTACCTTTCACGCCTTGGTTTAAGGACAGAACCTCGAGTAAAATATGGACTCCTTTGAGTGCTTGAAGAAGGAATTTTGAAGTGAAAAGGGTAGGCTAGTGTTTTGGTTAAGAGCATAGAAGAGAGAAAAAATAAGAATAATAGAATTCTGGTTGCCCCGTTCATCAGAAATGAGGGGGTATTTATAGGGAAATGTGCCGAGGGAGCACACGGAACCCTAAAATGATAAAACCCTAAAAACGTATCCCGTGACACGGTCAGACTGTACCGTGACACGGTCAGACTATACCGTGACACGGTTAGACTGTACCGTCAGACGGTACAAGTTCCCGTGACACGGTTAGCTTTGGAGTGACGCGGGAAATTTTCAGAAAACGGAACGGAAAACGCGTTAAGGGTTTACGCGAAAAGGACACGGAACTCTCCGTGTCACGGGAAGTCCCACCGTCAGACGGGAAGACTTCCCGTGAAACGGTCAAGCTTGACCGTGACACGGTCAGTTCCAGTCCACTTTTCCGTCTAAATTCATTTTTAACCCTAATTTCTTTCGGCTTTTTAAGTGCCGATTGATAATTTCGGGCTTTTTTCTGACTTTTATTATTCGGGCTAAAATAAGAAAATAATAAAATAAAAATAAATAAAATATTTGGGCCAAAAATAATAAATAATAAAATAATAAAATAAAAAGGTTTGGACTTAAAATTAATTAACAAGTTTGGGCTAAAATTAAAACTATGCTTTTACCAAACACCAAGACTGATCCATGGACCTTTCAAAAATATGAATTTAATAAAATACGATTTTTTAAGCACTCTCGGGAATAAATACTAAACCCGACCAATAGCGGTGGTGAAAGGTTATTTATCATCGGGCTTGGTTTTGGGGAGACATTTTTAGGTGTCTACAGAAGCCCCCACTTTGACTGAGTTTGTAGAAACGTCAGTTTCGAAAACGATAGTCAAAGTAGTCGATAGGGATGGAGAATGATTTAAGACGTTCTGCGATCCTAAATCACTCTGTATACGCCGATACCTGCAGAAAAATTTTAATTCCACAGATAAAGAGTAAAGGGATAGAATACATATCTGGCACCAGTGTATCGGTGACAAACGAGTTTGGTATTTTCCTATGCTTGAAGGAATCTACCAAGTGACATTGATTGAAACGCTTTCCATGCTTGAGGAAAGCCGACTGAAGAGTTTGGTACCTTTCTAAGCCTGAAGAAAGCTACCGGATAATACTTTCCATGCCTGAGGAAAGTCGACGAACGAATTTGGTGTCATTCTATACTTGAAGAATTCCACCGATAATGCCTTCCATACTTAAGGAAAGCCGACAAAGGGATTTTTGTGGTTTTCTATACTTGAATAAAAATCCACGGATGATGCTTTTCATGCCTGAGGAAAGCCGATTTGGCGGTTTTCTATACTTGAAGAAAAATCCACCGATAACGCTTTCCAAGCCTGAGGAAAGCCGACGATTGCTAAAAATTGATGGTGGTTTGATTATCCCCGAACGTGGGCCGCAGATAATTCAAAATTTTAAGCCGATTATCCGACCATATTAAATGCTTAAAATGCCGAAAAATAGGCTTTGACGCTTGCTAGGGGTAAAATGGTAATTCTAGCCCCCCCCCCCCTTAAATATCAGTTGGGATTTTCTGCGTAACTATAGCAAAAAAATAATCGCCCAATAAACTCGGAAAGTCATTCAAACTGGTCAAAAAGCTAAGAATATTCCTTGACCAGGCTCAGATTTGCTGCGCCACGTCAGCAGGGTCCCGTGACACGGTCAGGGATTCCCGTCTGCCGGGACTATATCCTGTGTCACGGGATACCTGTTTTCCCCTTTTTTTTTCTTGTTTGAATCAGTCAACAATGGCTCTTTTGCTTTTTGTCCTTTGCTGCCTTCCAATGCGCGTGCACCCCTTTCACACTTGGTTTCACCATTTTAGCTTCTCTCTTCCTAAAATCTGCCGCGCCACGCCTGAGTTTAACCGCCGGACGTTCATAGCTTGCCGTGACACGGTAAAGGCGACCGTGACACGGTTAGACTGGCTCTTTTTTTTTTTGTGCTTTGCTGCGGTTGTTTGGCCACTGTACTGAGTTGCTACTTCTGTTTCTGTTCCAATACTGCCGCCCATTTCACCGGAGCTCCGTCGAATTTTACTCTTGACCGTGACACGGTTTCTCTTAACCGTGACGCGGTTTCTTTTAACCGTGACACGGTTAATCTCGCCCGTGTCGCGGCAGTGGTGCTGGTGGCCGGATCACATTTTCAAGCTTTGGAGTTCGAATTTCACCAATTTTGTTGTAATTTCTCGATTTTCTCTTCATTTTTGACCCTTTACAAACATCCATGTAAGTTCCCTTTGATTTTTGCTTTTAATTTACTTCACATTAACAATTTCATGACAAACCTTAAAAAATCAATTTGGGGGTTTTTGATTTTGAAGCTTTATGTTGAAATTCTTGCCATGATTTTACTTGTATATGTGTACATGTGTGTTTGTGAGAAATTTGAGACAAAAATTGCATGATTTGGTGGAGAATTGAGCAAATCACCATTTTTGGGTGCTACTTTGTGAAATAATGTTCATGCTTTAAAATGGTGAAAAAAGATGGTGGTGACCCTTGTGAAATGATGTGTTGATTCATATTTTGCATATGTATTATATTGTCATGGAGAACATAGTATCATGCAGCTAGGAGCACTGTAGTATTAGTTTGTCATGGAGAAACTAAATACTATAATTTTTGCCAATTTTTAGCCTTGAGGTAAAAATTTAGCATATAATTCAATAAACAACTAAATAACTCAGGAAATGATGCCAAATATTTAGATTATTATTTTGCAATTTAAAATGTTTGGGAAATGATGCTAAACATTTAGATTTTAATAAAATTTAGCATATAATTCAATAAACAACTAAATAGCTTAAAAAATGATGCTAAGTATTTAGATTTTATTATAAATATGCAACTTGAACTAAATGTTTAGGAAATGATGCTAAACATTTAGATTTTGACAATAGCATGCCTAGACGATGAGATTGCGACCTTTCTACCCGCGGCCGGCGTCGGGCTTTTCGAGAGGACACTCCCACTGTCCCTGAGGGCGTGGACGACGACGTCTTGGAGTCCGAGCCTCGGACTTCTACGAGTAGGGGTAGGTGGGTTCCACCTCCGTGGACCCCAGACCAGTTGGTTTTCTGCCGTGAAAACCACGTTTCTCACCGCGCACTCTCCGGCATAGTCGATGGCACACTTCGCCAGCATGGTTCCGGGGCCGGTGATTTGATCCCTCGACTTCACCAGGTCATTACGGGGGATCCTGCTACGAGCGCCCTATGGGAGTCGTCTGGCTTGGTCGATTTCTACGCGGCGGTTGTAGGGTTTCGCAGCCCCCAGGGTTGCGGCGCGACGGTTGTTCGTGCATTGTTGGAGTATTTTTGGGATACTACCAACACATTTCACTTTGCTTGGGGGGAGATGACGGTGACCCCCTTAGACTTCAGCATGATCAGCGGGCTGCGCTTTACTGACCGGGCAGTAGGCCAGATGTCTGATCTATCCTAAACATCGGCTGAGGTAGCTGATTTGTTGGGTCCGATCGTTCAGCACATCAGGACTCGACCGGTGTCACGAGGTGGTCCTAGGACTGGACAATTGGAGTCGGCTTCAGTTCTTGCTCATGGCTTCGATATGGAGGATACGACGGCCGAGCAGCGGGTGCGGATCTTCATCTTGATCCTGATTTCTATGACCCTTTCACCCGATAGGAGTTCTCGTGTGCTCCTCTGCTACCTCCCGTCTTTAACCATGATCTCCGAGATAGGGTCCTAAAGCTGGGCCAGTCTTGGGTACGCGGATCTTTTGCTGTCTTTGCGTCATGGATGTCGTCAGCTGAATGACGAGTCCCCGGTCACCGTTTACGGCATGTAAAGAGTCGTAGAGGTGATGATCTTTTCCCTTTTTGTTTCATTTTGACTTGTTCGACTCGTGTACTAAGTATCGCTTTATTGCAGATATGGTTCTACGAGTACTTCCCAGGCTTGGCTCCTCGCCGACGTCGGGGAGCGGTCCACGACTTTCCTGTTGGGGCCAGCTGACACGACCGAGGAGAGTCGCGGGTGGAGTCTGTTCCGGCGCTTCGTGGGCTACTACGCCGCGACACCTCTTCTGTTGGCGTAAGGATTAGTCATGTCCTTTCCTTCTGATGTTATTTCTATCGTTCACGCCTAACTTTTTCTGATTTCCAGGTCCCCATCGATGTCCAGTACCGTCCTTGGGCCGGGATGACTGACTTACCCGAGGCCCTACGTCTTTCAGCGTACTGTACCATCTTGGTTGGTACTGGGCGCTTCGTCTGGTATTTAGGGGAGCGAGTCGTCCGTCAGCATAGCGGCGATCGCTTTGTGGTGCCTTCTTCTCCGCCAGAGTCGATGTTGGACTCCCGCTTGATCAGAGGGCTGATCAACAGGGGAGAGCGCTACACTATTCCATGGCAGGAGCTCGTTCATATGGAGAGCGACTACGCGCGGGATTTGCTTTCCTCTCTGGCTCCTTCGCCCCATCTTCCCGAGGTATGATTTCTTTCGAGAATCTTCTTTGCTAGTCTCTGTTTTAAATAGTCGAATAACTTGATTATTCGATCATATTTTCAGACGACCATTCACCCTGTTGGGAGGATTCAGATTCCTCCTCAGTCTGTCCGCTACCTTGGGCCGATCGGTATCAAGGAGGACCATATTACCGACGCGCCGGAGGGTTATAGACAGGCGCAGGAGTCAGTTCCCGAGGTTTTTGAGCCGGTGAGTTTTCTTTGACGCATTACCCACTCTTTTAATGCTGCTTATTACTGATTTTTCTTTGTTTTATCCTCAGCCTAACCGCCCGGAGGTGATGGGAATCATGAAGCTGGTGGACGCGCTGAACTATTGCATCATCAAGCTTCGGCGTGGTGCAAGTTGTCGGAGCTCTAGCGACGTCCTTGAGGTATCACTTATTATTTTTTCATTTCTACCATTTGTTTTATCTTACATCCTTGACACCTTTTGATTTTTTGTTTTTCAGGAGCGACGGAGGTCCCGCTCGCGCTCGAGGCCTAGAGGCTCGGACGAGGAGGAGCTTGGTCGTGGTAGACGATCTCCCGAGGTTCACCGGCGTTCTCAACGGGAGTCTCAGACTACTCAGCCGTTCCAGGAGGCTCAGTGGCAGCAGGGTCAGTCTTCTCAGCGTCTATCATTTTCACAGCCTCCAGTTCCTGAGTTTAGGTCTCCTTTGGATCCTGGTTCTTTCTCGGCCCCATAATCCGGGCTTCCTCCACCACTGTCGGGCTTGTTCTCGGTTCCGTTGTATGGGACGATGCCTTCGCCGACGATTCCAGTATCTTTGGGCCAGTCTACTCCATTCTCCGGCTGGACGGGTCCTGCTTTGAGCTTGGCTACTACTGGGCCTACGGGGACTAGTAGGGACGCTACTCCCCGTACTCGGATGGTCGAGGGACTCTTTGGTTCTCCGTTCCCATATACCCAGGGCGAACCACATGCACAGGGTGGAGACGCGACTGATTCTGATTCTAGAGATTTCTGACCGAGGGTTTTGTATTATGACTCTTTGTACATACTTGACATACTTATATATTACGACTCCTTGTACATTATTTACAGTTTATACATCTATTATTACGTGTGTTAGTGTGTGTTTGAGACCCTTTGTGTGTGATTGTGTACTTATTAATGACGCGACGAAGAATATAAGTGGAGTAATGGAGGGTACCGACCTTCCCCAAAAGAAAAGAAATAAAAAAAAATACTTAAAATAAAATTTCCCCAAAAATAAAAAAAAAACAAAACAAAACAAAACAAATATAAAAATAAAAATAAAAAGGTGAGAATTTTATTAGAAATAAAACTCTCGGAAAAGACGAATAAAATTTTAAAATAAAGATAAAAAAAGGTGGGAATTTTATTAGAAATAAAACTCTCAGAAAAGACAAAAGAAAATAAACGTTAAAGATTAGAAAATATATATAAAAAATCCGGATAGATACGGAAAAGATGAAAAAAGCAGGCGCGTAAAGTGCCGTGACACGGTACTGTTCACCGTGTCACGGCAAAGGTTCCCGTGACACGGTGGAATTTCCCGTGTCACGGGAAGTGTATTATTCAGCGGTTTGTTTCACGCGTGCGAAAAGATAAATTCTGGGCAGTTCCGAGCGCTTTAGCTATAAAATAAGACCAGATTATTCATGATATGCATAATTACGAAACACAAAATAATTTAGAATTTCATATTTCAATAATCATGTCTCAGAATTTTCATAATACATTGCGCGACTGGTCTTATTCTTTGACCAATGCTGAAAAAAGAGAGTTAGAATTATTTCATGTCAGGGGTTTGCTAGCCCTGCGACATGTAGCTATTGAACATGATTTTCTTAGGGCAACATTAGATTATTGGAGTCCAGAAACGCACTGTTTCAAATTTGATTATGATGAAATATGTCCTCTGCCGGAGGAATTTGGTGCGATATTTGGATTTCCCGCTAGGAATCTTATAGCCATGCCTACCTTACGTGAATATTATTACCAAGACTTTGAACGCCATATGAATCTAACAAATCCAGATTTAAATAGGATTGTTTGTGGTAATGAAGTAGACTTAGAAAAACTTGCTAACTTATATTTTAATCGCCCTATCTCTGAGTCTTATCATGTGTATCGTAGAAGGGCATATATTTTTTGCATGTTTAGCAAGCTACTATTTGCAAACGGTAGGGTAGGACATGCTTGTCTAGCGTCTGTGCTTGAGCATGTAGAATCCGGAAGATCTCATATGCCAACGTGCCTTGGAGAAACATTTTGTGGCCTTGACGAGGCAAAATCTGACCGGAAAGCAATCAGGAAGGGCTCTCTGGTACTATTACAGGTAAAAATACGCTCAAAATAGCCCCCGTGACACAAAACAGTCACCGTGTCACGGTTAAAGTCTGCCGTGACACGGTCAAAACTGTCGTGCCACGGGACTCTGCAGTTTTTTTTTTTTATTTTTTTTTATACGATTAATATTCTTTTTTTTATTATTATTTTTTTTTTTTTTGCAGATTTGGTTGATGGAGCGTTTGGAATTATTTGAAGCCCCCGACGATATTGAAAAATATGGCCCTAACGACTTAGTCCGTAGGAAGAAGAATTATTCTGCGAACATGTCGTATGACGATTGGAAAAATTTCTTTGCAAAGAGAGATTTTTCCATTCGTTGGGTGGTGCCTTGGTGGAGGCTTACTAGGAAGGTTGGCACGAATGAAACTCCATATTGTCGTGTTCCTAGTATTTCCAAACTGACTTTTTACTGTCCCTCTCGACTAATGCGGCAGTATGGACTTGAACAAGTAATTCCACGCTATAACGATAGTCCTCGTGAAGTATCGTTGCATGAAAGTAACGTTCACAAGTACGAGGCTTATTGGATTGGAAGACCTTTGTGGACCATTTCTGCAAGGGACCAAGCTCCTCCTCCATTATCTAGTGCATACAAGGCGTGGTTGAATCCTAGAAGTAGGAGGGAACGATTCGGATCGCGCAAGTCTGATATAAAGAGTCGTCTTAGAGAGAAGAAAACTCCTCTTAAAGATCGCCTAGGTCCGAGAACACAAGTAATTGAGTTTAAGACTCCTAAGATGCCAAGAAAGAAGACCAATGTGAAAGGAAAGGGTAAAGAAAAGATGGTGTATAGGGAGAAACAACCGAAAAAGTTCAAGAAAGGTGAAAGGGGCGAAAGTTCGACTAGGGGTGTGACGGTTCGGGCTACAAAAGACACACTAATGGTGAAGGCCGACCTAATTGAACAAGAGAAGGATGTTCCTAAAGAGCAGAGAGATTAGATCAATAGTGATTTGCATATTATTATTTATAATTTTTATTTAAAATAAGGCATATGATGCCAATATTGTAGTCGCATTTATTTTAATAATAATAGCGCATTTATTTCTTACAATTACAATGACTTTTATATATTATCCGAGTCAAGGAGTCGGACGCAATGGAAGAACGAAAACAAAAATTCAAACAAGAAATTCGCAACGAATGCGCCAATAAATAAAAACGGGAAACTAAAAATCTGTCGTGTCACGGTTAAAATTCCCGCGTCACGGCATTTTTTTTTTTTTTTTTTTTTTTTTTTTTTTTGGCAGACAAGGTGATGTGGCATGGAACGGTTAAAATTGCCGTTTAGAGTTTACTGTGACACGGGATTTCCTCCCGTTAGACGGGAATATCTCCCGTGTCGCGACATATTTACTTTTTTTTTTTTTTTCTTTTTTTGGTCGTGACGCAATGTTGAATCGGGCACATATTAAATCAATAGAGGGAGCATTTTTTTTATTTTAAAGTGGCCGGGCCCCCTTGAGGGGTTGCCTACGTATCCTAAAAAGGAATCAGGCCAGACGTAGCTCTATTGGGTCATGAATCCATGCGACTAGGCGTAGAATTTTTTGAGTTGATCCAAGTTGGTAAAATTATGGAAGCCGTTACCGTCCATGTCTACCAATTGTGCCGCTCCGCCAGACAGGATGGCTTTAACAATGTACGGGCCTGACCAATTCGGTCTGAATTTTCCTCTTGGATCTAACACATTTTTGCGGAGGGCCTTAAGCACTAGGTCACCCTCTTTGATGTTCCTGGTCTTGACTTTTTTATTAAAATGTCGTGCCATACGCTGTTGGTAGGTTTGGACATGATGCAAAGCTGCCAAGCGTTTTTTATCAAGCAAGACCAGTTCGTCGTATCTTGCTCTAATCCAGTCGACTTCATCTAGTTGGCTTTCCAATGCGATTCGGAGAGAAGGTATCTCGAGCTCGATTGGTTGTACAGCTTCGACGCCATAGACCAAGGAGAAGGGGGTAGCCCCTGTCGATGTACGGACAGAGGTTCGATAACCCCAAAGGGCGAAATGTAGCTTACTTGGCCAATCTTTATAATTTTCCGTCATCTTTTCGATGATGGTCTTCACGTTTTTGTTGGCCGATTCGACTGCTCCGTTCGTTTGTGGTATGTAAGGTGATGATTGATGATGTTTGATGTGATATTTCTGCAACAATTCCGCGCATTCGGCTTGGAAATGTGTTCCATTGTCACTGATCATCTCATGTGGTACCCCATAGCGGCATATAATATTTTTCTCAATTAATTGAGCTACATGTTTTGCCGTCAGCTTGGCATATGAGGCTGCCTCAACCCATTTTGTGAAGTAATCGATTGCTACGAGAATGAATTCATGCCCCCCTTGTCCTGGTGGCGTGATTTTTCCAATGATGTCGATGCCCCAAGTGGAGAAAGGCCATGGAGAAGTATACGTGTAGAGAAGTGAAGGTGGAACATGTTGTAAGTTTGCATAGATTTGGCACTTCATACATTTCTTAACGTACTCGTGACAATCTCGCTCCATACTAGTCCAATAGTAACCTTGTCGTTGAATCTTTTGGACTAACATCTTTGCATTCATGTGAGTTCCACATATACCAGCATGAAGGTTTTCCATGGTTTTATGTGCTTCTTTTTTAGCTACACATAAGAGATTCCTTCCTGTTGCGGTTCTCTTGTGGAGTTCTCCCCTGATGAGCACATACTGTGAGGCCAGGAGCCTCAAAGCACGGCGTGCCCTTTTATCAGTATTAGGAGGATACTCAGCTCTTGTCACATAATTAAGGATGTCTGTATACCATGGTTCTTCATCTTCTTCTTGTTCATCATCAAGTGCATGAACATAAGCTGGTTCATATCTTCTCTCTATGGTCAGTGGCATTCTGATCGTGTCAGCTGGAATTCGCACCATTGATGCTAACTTAGCTAGTGCGTCGGCGAACTGGTTTTCTTCTCTTGGCAAATACGTATATTCCACTTCATCTAGTTGCTCCGTGAGAGTTTCCAGATGAGCTTGATACGTAGCGAGACTTTCACTCCTCACTTTCCATCTCTTAGAGATTTGGTTAATGATTAGTGAGAAATCACCATAGATTATGAGTTTCTTGATTCCCAAGGCGACAGCTGTTTCTAATCCCAAAATGCATGCTTCATATTCTGCGGCATTATTGGTGACATCAAAGTCGAGCTTCATGGAAATTGGGATGTGTTCTTCATTGGGCGATTCAAGCAAGACTCCCACGCCACATCCCTTTTGGTTTGAAGCTCCATCGAAATAGAGCGTCCAACTATCGTCTTCGGTCATGAGTAAATCTTCATCAGGGAAATCGTACTCATCTTCTTCTTTTTCAGCTTCTTCTAATGGAAAGTCTGCTAAGAAGTCAGAAACTGCAGAACCTTTAATGGCCATTTGTGGCACGAATCTCAAGTCAAATTGAGCTATATTAACTATCCACCTTGATAATCTGCCGTTGAGTGTTGCTTTCTCGAACAGGTATTTGAGAGGATCCATCTTAGACACAACATGCACTGTATGAGTAAGCAAGTAATGTCTCAGTTTCTGCGTGGCCCATACAAGTGCGAGACACAATTTCTCGAGTGGCGTATATCGCGTCTCATATCCTTGGAGTTTCTTGCTCAGGTAATAGATTGCATTCTCCTTGCTTTCGATCTCTTGTGCTAGCATTGCCCCCATCGTTTCTCTTGTGACCGTAAGGTAGAGTCGAAGAGGAAAGTCAGGTATTGCCGGCGCTAGCACGGGTGGGTTTGCCAAATACTCTTTGATTTTGTCGAAAGCCTTTTGGCAGTCATTATCCCATGTAACTGGGACATTCTTCTTAAGCTTCTTGAATATAGGTTCACATATCGCTGTGAGCTTTGATATGAACCTACTTATGTACTGCAATCTCCCAATGAAGCCTCGAATCTCCTTCTCATTTTTGGGTGGTGGCATGGCCATGATCGCTTTTACTTTTGAAGGATCTATTTCAATCCCTCGAGAACTGATCACATATCCAAGTAATTTGCCGGACGTGACTCCGAAAGCACATTTTGCTGGATTTAATCTCATGTTGTACTTACGGAGTCTTTCAAAAAACTTGCGAAGTGCGACAATATGGCCTGGGCGATCTTTAGACTTGACAATCATATCATCGACATAGACCTCCACCTCTTTGTGCATCATGTCATGTAAGAGTGCTGTAGCTGCTCTTTGGTAGGTGGCACCTGCGTTTTTCAACCCGAATGGCATTATTGTATAGCAATATGTACCCCACTGTGTGATGAATGTGGTTTTCTCCATGTCTTCTTCGGCCATCAATATCTAATTATATCCGGCGTAACCATCCATGAATGACAGGAATGCATGATTTGCTGTATTATCGACCAGAATGTCAATGTGAGGTAGAGGGAACCCATCTTTTGGGCTTGCTTTATTGAGATCCCTATAATCAACACACATTCTGACTCTTCTGTCCTTCTTTGGAACTGGGACCACATTTGCTATCCATTCCGGATACTTGGATACTCTTATGAAACCTGCGGCCAACTGCTTCCTGATTTCTTCTTTGATTTTGAGAGCCACATCTGGTTTCATTCGGCGCAACTTTTGTTTGACAGGCTTCATACCTGGAATGAGTGGTATCGTATGCTAAGCTATATCCCTGTCAATTCCTGGCATATCTTGGTATGACCAAGCAAATACATCAACAAATTCACTAAGCAAGTTAATTAGCTCTTTGCGTTCATCTTGACTTAGTGTTAATCCAATTTTTACTTCTTTAACAGTCGTATCATTGGAAATGTTAACTGTTTCTGTATTTTCAATAACTGCTGTTTTATTTTCATGTTCTTCCATTGCTTTTATTATTTCTTTGTCATTTTTATCATTAACAAAGCAATATTGATCAGGGCTAGGGGAATGGCACACATCGTAAGAAAAGGTACTCATCTTATTGAAGTCACTGGCTAATACATTAAGAGAGGCAAGGTCAGCTGCGACCTCACCAGAATTATTAGGACTAGAAGGATAAGGCTCAACAAGAGACTTAGGGTTGAACTCTATAGCAGAAAGAGGGTCAGCCTCAGACTCTAAGGACTCTTCTACAGACTTAGACTCAGACTCGGACTCGGACCCAGACGATTCAGACTCATCAAACATAGGACCCTCGCCAGCAGTTATTTCCAACTTCTCTCCATTTGGCGTAGTGATCCTCAATGTATTGCGCCATCCCCTTGAAATATTGTCAGCTTGGACGATTAACTCGGAGGGATCAAACTCCTTGTTTGCTATGACCGCTTGAATGAGCTCAGAGTTATCATTGCAGACCGGCTTGGGTTCATTTTTTTCCATTCCAAAAAGGAGGTTAATTTCTAGATCATCAGAGTTCAGGCTGGCTGACTTCTTGATTGTGGAGAGTTCTTCATCGATGAAGTCACAATCGAGAAATACCTCGAATCCTAGTTCACGAATCCCATCATGGACAAGTGGTTCGGGGAATTCATAGCATGGGAAGTCTTCCCCTTCTTTGATATACTGGCCGTTGAGAGTCAACGGATATGGATCCTTGGCCATTTCTGTCTTTGTAATTCGAGCATTGTTGCGAGCCTTCATTTTCAACGCAGCCTGTTTCAGATCTTCCTTTGTCGGCTCGAATCCTAAGCCGAAAGTGTCCTTCTTGATTGCACCAGGATGGCCCCAAGATTTAGCCATTTCCTTCTTAAGCCCAAGGGTCATTCCAGGAAAGTGACCTTGCTAATTCAGAATGGCGTTGATACGGGTGTTTGAATAAGGATCGAAGTCGAGATGGCAATTTTCCTCTTCTTCGATCGCAAGAACATCATCTAATGAAAACCCCAAAAGATCTTCATCTTCCTCGTCGTGTTCAACATGGACGATGGGAGTATCAATAACTTGAATGCGCATAGGAGAAGCATCGATGGTAATCGGAACCCCTCCAACTATAGCTTTCACTTTCTGATGAAGCGACGATGGAATCGCCTTTAGCTCATGAAGCCAAGGGCGTCCTAACAGCAGATTGAAAGAGGCCTTAATGTCCACCACCTGAAATTTGGTGTGACGCTCAACGACCCCAGTGGTTATATTCAGTATGATAGTACCCACGGCTTAACGGCGAGTATTATCGTAAGCTCGAATCCCCTGAGTGGAGGGAGTCAACTCTTCATTCTTTATACCCAACTTCTTTGCAGTAGGGAGTGGGCACACATTGATTGCAGAGCCATTATCAACCAGGCTCATAGGAACATTCATCTGCTTACACACCACAGTGAGGTGTAAGGCCTTATTATGTTGGTCCCCTTCCGGGGGTAGATCCTTATTAGAAAAGGAAATCAGATTGCTGGTACTCGGCAGCTCAGTAGTGAGGAAGTTGACCAGTCCTTGGGGAGTCATGTCGTCATCGACTCCTATCTTCACCAGAGCATTCATTACGGCCTTTCGATGCTCGTGGGAAGTGGCCAAAAGCTTCCATACATTCATCTCCACCTTGGTCTTTTGTAGCTGTTTGACCACATCGCTATTCACAGGGTCGATGGGATCAACTATCGGATTTGATTGTGGTGGAGGTGGAGGTGGAGGTGGAGGTGGGTTAGGTTGTTGCAACCGTCCACTTCTAGTGAGAACCTTGACCTCAAGGTCCCCCCAAACATCTTCACTGGTGCCGAGAGATGAACAGGCTATATCTTTGAGATAGATATCTTCATCATCACTATCCCAAATCCCATTCACTTCTTCAGTGCTTGAGATAAATACGACTTCTGGCAGAGGTTCATTCATAGGTTGAATGAGTATTGACGAATCAAAGGTGACTTCATCTCCCATGATAGCCAAAGCATCAGAAAGAGGACCTGTTTGAATGTTAGGCTTCTTGCCCCCTGGAGGTACAGGAAGTTGGTTAGCATCTATCAGGTCTTGGATTGCGTCTTTCAGCCGGCCTCCAACACTTCTCAGTGTTATGACCCTTGCCTTGATGATACTTGCAATAAGCATTGGGGTCATAGTTGACGGTCCTATTCTCAGGTCGAGGTTCTGGGAATGGTCCAATTGGCATAATCAGTCCCTTACCATGAAGACGGTCATAAGCAGCATCATAAGTCATTCCCAAAGGCGTATAAATCCTCCTTTGCATTTGGAATCTTTGAGTAGGAGCATTAAGGGCAAGCACATCATTGATGTTAATATTGTTAGTAACATTATTGGGCTTAGAAGACGAAGAAGAAGGAGTGTCGTTCTTCTTGTTTTTCCAAGTGCTGTTGTTATTGTTGCTACTAACAGACTTCATCAGTTCATCTTCGATATTGATTCCAATATCGTATACAGCTTCAAAGGTACTTAAAGGCAGAAACTTCAAGTGTTGCTTGTATTTATGCATCAGATTGGCAATGAACAAGCGAACCATTTCCTTCTCCTTGGGAGGGTCTACCAGGAGCGCAGCTGTTTCTCTCCACCTGCTTAGGTAAGTAGTGAAGCCTTCATTCTCTTTCTGTTTGAGAATGGAGAGTTCACGTTCAGAAGTCTTGGCCTGAATGTTGCACTTGTATCGGTTCATAAACCTTTCAGCAACATCTTCCCAGGTCGCGACATGCTTGGATTCTAGAGAATAGAACCACTATTGACAGGCATGCTCTAAGGAAAGAGGAAACACCGTAGGGAAGAGTGTCACATCTACTCCCTTAAGAGCCATAGTTGCAGAAAAAGCCTTCAAATGGAATAGCGGGTTATCAGTAGGCTTGAACTTGGGAATATCAGCAGTGGAAAACTTTTCAGGGAGTTTCTCTCTTATGGACGAGGAAGTGACAGGCTGTTCCACATAAGTGAACTCTTCTGAAATCTTACTCATCTGTTCCTTGATCTTGTCCATCGCAGCAGCAGTAACACTGTTTTGCTTGTCTTGCTCTATAGTGCTGACTCTAGTAGTGAGTGTCTGCATCATGTCATACAACCTTTCGATTGTCCTGTTGATGTTCTCGATGTCTTCCTTAGTGGCCATTGGTTGAAAGTAGACTGGAGACGGATCTTGTGGAGATGACTGAAGTGGTTTTCTTGTACACCTCTTTGGTACAAGAGGTTGTTGAGGTATGGACTCGAACCGTAACAATCTACCCTTGCTTCTTGCCCAAGCGCTGTGACACCGAAACAAATACACCTTTATTGACCACACTTAACCTTAACTTATCTGGATTAAAAAAAGAAAAAAAAAAAAAAATTGAAGTTCTACTTATTGTTTTTTTTTTATATTATAAAAAAAAAAAGAAAAACATGGGAGGATACCATCCGACTTACTCCGAAAAAAAAACGACACAAAAACGAGACTTCCCTAAAATACGGTCAAAAGTGGTGCACGACTAAAAAAAAGAAAAGTGTGTGGACATAACATGTAAGTGATTAGGTGAGGTTATAGACGCGTGTTTTGACCGTATAACAAGACACGACTCAATACTAGACACAAAAAATCGAGAAAAAAGACTAACGGGACACTTTCCTGGGCACCGTGTCACGGTGCAGACTGGCGTGACACGGTTAAGCCTATCGTCAGACGGTAGCCTTTACCGTGTCACGGCACTGTTCACCGTGACACGACAGACAATGCCGTGACACGGTGTGCAGTTCCAGGTCAGTTTTGTAATTTTTTTCAGATTTTAATCGATTTTAAGTCCGTACTAATTACTATGTGAGAATAAAAACCCTCGGTCATGGGTCAAACAAAAAAACAAACACATTAGGGTTAGCACCGAACAAACACATAGCATTTAGGCACGATAATGTAAAAAAAGTTCGCAACCTAAAGTCAAGGTCTATGTTCAACTATTGGTCCAGCTTTGGGTGTCAAAAGGGTACCATGGTTAAGAGTTTGGACACGTTAGCAAGGCAGCCTCCCTTGAGGGTGTATGCCAACGGGCGGCTCCGCGAGTTCGTGATGAAATCGAACTCGACTCCATGGTTTGGGTGGATTTAATGACTCGGATGAACCCTTATTGCCATGAGCGTTTTTGGGTTGATAGAGCTTAAATCCCCTGGGGCTAAGACGCATGTAGAACACATACGTTTTTTCAGAAAAATCGAAGGAAGTCGACTGTGAAAAAGAAAATAAGCCACTGGACGGATTTTAGGATTGTCGTGACACGGCAAAAATTCCCGTGTCACGATACTGACGGTACACTGTACCGTGACACGGCAGACTCTGTCGTGACACGGCAGTCAGAAAATCTGACTGGTGCCCTGTTTGCTTTCGCGCGCAATCAAGTTATCCAATTTTTCCTACGGGACAGACCTGAATGCGATGTTAAAACGTCTATGCAGATGCAAAAATGCCAAATTAATCACAGGAATATTTTTTCAAGAATCTTTCAAGTCTCATCCACTCATCTTAATTAAATACCGATCACTCAAATCGATAAATAATCAAGAATCCTCCCCAGTGGAGTCGCAAATTGTAGGCGTCGCTCGAAGTGTGCCTACGTTAAAAGCATAGTGGTGAATATGCTTGGCACTCATAGGAAGTTGGAATTGACATTACGATTAGGGACAACGATTACGGACAAAGCAAAGTAGGGAGCCGCCAACAAGTTTTTAAGGAACTTGTAAACCGTTCACGGATCATTTAAGGCAACCACGAAAAGGGACAACGAAAGGCAATAACGATTGACCCGTGAAGGTTACACCCCATTCATAATCCATGAGATTACTAACTCCATATGGTTCGGAACCACGAAAGAAGGATCGGGGATGATGGTACGAAGTGAGTCATGGAGTCACATTCGCCCGTATTGGCCTCTACTCGATTCTTATAGTGAAAAGTATTCTTGTGATCTCAAAGGCATACAAACAATAATTCAATTCGCTCCAAACTATTATTTAACTAAATTGGTTTAAAATTTATGCACACATAATTCTAAAAATTTGGTGATCACTTGATTAAACAACAAGATTAAAAAGGAACCTAAATTGGTTGTCCAAATTATCTTATTAATCGTGATTTTCAATTACATATTCCCTTTAAACATGCAATATGGTGATCAAAATAAATAATAGAATCAATATAAAAACCAATTTAATCATAATTCTAACAACATAAACATCGTTAGAAAAATAACAATAATAAAAAGAGCATGATCCTTACTTTGAATCTGTTTGTTTGCAACTACAAAATAATAAACGAGTTAGTAACTTCAAGAAAATAATAAATCAACAATTAAATTAAATTAAATTAAAACAAGGTTAATTTTGGGGCCAAACCCTCAAACGATTCTACCTTTCACGCCTTGGTTTCAGGACAGAACCTCGAGTAGAATATGGACTCCTTTGAGTGCTTGAAGAAGGAATTTTGAAGTGAAAAGGGTAGGCTAGTGTTTAGGTTAAGAGCATAGAAGAGAGAAAAAATAAGAATAATAGAATTCTGGTTGCCCCGTTCATCAGAAATGAGGGGGTATTTATAGGGAAATGTGCTGAGGGAGCACACGGAACCCTAAAATGATAAAAACCCTAAAAACGTATCCCGTGACACGGTCAGACTGTACCGTGACACGGTTAGACTGTACCGTCAGACGGTACAAGTTCCCGTGACACGGTCAGCTTTGGAGTGACGCGGGAAATTTTCAGAAAACGGAACGGAAAACGCGTTAAAGGTTTACGCGGAAAGGACACGGAACTCTCCGTGTCACGGCAGACCTCCCGTGTCATGGGAAGTCCCACCGTCAGACGGGAAGACTTCCCGTGACACGGTCAAGCTTGACCGTGACACGGTCAGTTCCAGTCCACTTTTCCGTCTAAATTCATTTTTAACCCTAATTTCTTTCGGCTTTTTAAGTGCCGATTGATAATTTCGGGCTTTTTTATGACTTTTATTATTCGGGCTAAAATAAGAAAATAATAAAATAAAAATAAATAAAATATTTGGGCCAAAAATAATAAATAATAAAATAAAAAGGTTTGGACTTAAAATTAATTAACAAGTTTGGGCTAAAATTAAAACTATGCTTTTACTAAACACCAAGACTGATCCATGGACCTTTCAAAAATATGAATTTAATAAAATACGATTTTTTAAGCACTCTCGGGATTAAATACTAAACCCGACCAATAGCGGCGGTGAAAGGTTATTTATCATCGGGCTTGATTTTGGGGAGACATTTTTAGGTGTCTACAGCTACCGAAGTTGATTGCTGGAGCAGGGGATTGTGAAGTATGAGGGGAGTAGGTGGGCAGGAGCATCATCCTCACAACATGCTCATGATGAACACTAAAGTAGGTAGTCCCTAAACACCATGATTGTGGGTTCAACACTACTCGACATGAGAGCGCGGCTTTGCAAACGCAAGCAGTTGAACTTGGAATATCCACCTACAAAACACAAATGAAACAAATGATAAAATGAAGTAAAATAAACTCAAAATTAACAAATAAAACTAAGAGAAATAAAATGAAAATGAAAAGAATAAAAGAAAGAAAACATTAAAAAATCAAAAGAAAATAAAGGAAACAAAATGAATTGAAAATGAAAACTAAAATAAAATAAAATGAAAACTAAATCTAAAAAATCTAAAATAAAGGAAAAGCGACTAAAATAACGAAAATAGAATAAATAAAGGAGAAAAGACTAAAAAACCATCAAAATGCATAAAAGCCATAAAACTAGAGAGGAAAGGTAAAATAGAGAGAAAAAACATATAACTTAACATTTATTGAGAAAGAAAGCTATGAAAAGAAGATGAAAACGACTTAAATGCTCATCAAATGAGTGTCATTTAATACACCCATCACCTGGTCTCTAGCATGTATCACTATGATGAATTTAAATCTACGACTACGGCTATTTATTAAGTATGTCTAAAGCTATTTGATACGTGTATATATTTAAATCATTAAATTGACACTCAATTTATTGCTCTAAATATTCTCGTCTAATCACAAATATATTTAACTTCGTACTTGAGTATAATTTTAAATATATTTATCCATACTACGCAGTAATTTGTTTTAGTATTACAACACAGAAGCAATCAAACAATAGAAACTTGCAAGTGCTCTACAACCGTATAGTTGAGAAATTCTTTACACATTTTTGTCAAATTTACAATTCCTTACTACACATTTTAATCTAAAGCAACCATATACCTACTACTACACATTTTGATAAAAGTCTAGTGGATATGGATAGTACCAAACTTAGACCATCTAGTATTCCATAATTAGTAATTTCTTCTAGGTAATGGTTTCTTTGAACATACTTACCAAGAGAATCAAAGTTGAAGCATGAAAATAGCAAAGCATTGAAAACCAAAGATGTACTACTATTCACACCCTTTCACGGCACCCAAAACTAGCAAAATAGCTAATTTTTCATGACTTGTCTTGTCATATATGTCAACATAGCATTATAGCCTATAGGCCTATATGCATGCATCTCCTACAAAGCTACACCGATTTGCCCGTTATTGTCCTACACCAAATATAGCATGTCTTGTCCCATCTACTCGTATAATATTAGGTATTTATCAACTACTGATATCATTTGATATGAAAATAATTTGTTATTGTAGACACCTATTTGTGTCTTCCCAAACCCAAACCCGGTGATGAGTGTCTTTCACGTCGAATCATAATCAAATGAAACGAAGTGTGGAAAGATCTAGTGTTGCGGAAAGTTTAATTTCTTTTCTCTTCTCCTTGTTTTTGAAAACTTTATTTTAAGAAAATAGTCAATCCAGTTTGGTTGGTCCATGATATGGGTCCAACAGTGGTGTAGTTAGATGGGGCTTGCAAAGACCTTTCCAACGATATATTATAAGCTCAATTACGATGAATATTGAGGAAGTTATGGCCAATTTACTAAACTGGGCCCGGTTTGAGCTTTAAGTACGGCCCTATGATCTAGGGGAGGGCCTAATATAATTTATCATTCCTAATGTAATTAGGAATGGTTTTAGTCTTCTAGAACATTCTAGAAGGTCTTATCATTCTTAATTCAATTAGGACTCTTCAGAGTTTTAATCAGATCAAATAGCATTTTCGATTGAAATTATATTATTTTATCTTCCAGTACGAGAAATTTATCATATTTCGAAAACGCGTTAAAAGTCAGTTTGGCGTCCAACCCTAGGCCTTGGCGCCAGGCGCTAGCCATTGGCGCCTGGCGCTAGCCACTGGTCCTGGCGCCAACTTGCCAGGGCTGGCGCCAAGGCTGTTTTGCGATCTTCAGACTCTGTTTTGTTAAATTATCTTTTTTGGGTGATTTTCTCTATAAATATCGTATCAAAAACTCCGTTTTCAAAAAGATTCATCAATAATTCATCAACAAGCATCATCGATCATCAACTCTCTTTATTCACAAATCATTCATCAATTCAAATCATTCATCTCTTTCATTCATCATTAGAATTCTTTTCTTATATTCTTTCTTGCTTTCTCATACAAAATTCCGCATTCACAAGATCTTGATACACCTAGCCATATTCGAAGTTGCCTTTGTCTTAGACGTGAAAGGTTTTAATTTTTGAGGGTTTGGTCCCAAATCTCTCTTTCAATTATTTAATTTAATTGTTTGATTATTATTTTTCCTTGAAGTTACTAACGTGTGTATTTTGTTATTAGAAAGAGGTACGAGGCATCCAAGTAAGTACTTTAATGGTTTAATTGATATTATGATGTAGAAATCATGCTTAGATTGTTATTTTGATTCCTAGTATCATGTCTAGGGTAATTTTAATATTAAATATGATTGTTATGATGCTTCCTACGTTCTTCTAATATTAATTTATGTTAGTATCATGTTAGGGTAAAAGGTTTGATTTTTATTGCTTAGTGACATGCTAGGGTTTGTTATTAATCTTGTTAGTATCATGCCTAGGATCTTGCTATGCTTTAACATGATTATGATTATGATTGATATTATTATTATTAATGATGTTGATTATTTATTATTATGTTGCTTGATTTTTATTGTTATTGCTTGATCAACTTTTATTGCATGTTAAAGGGAATTTTTACTTGTAATCACACTTAATAAGATAATTAATAATCTTGTTAGGGTTAATATGATTATAAATTCAAGTCATCGCCAATAATAGTTTATGTGTGCATTAATATTCAACCAACATAGATTAAACAGGTTTAGGGTTAATCCTATTTATTGTATGTTAGTCAGAAAGCGCACATGAATACGAGCAAAATAAAGTAGAGGCCTATTATTAGGGCAGGTTCAATCTCTTTTAGGTTGGATTTGTACCATCATCCCCGAACCCTATTTTGGTTCATGACCTTATGGAGTTGAGGATCTCTTGAATCGTTAAGGGGTGTAACCTTCACCTCGTGAACGGTTTACAAGTTCCTTAAAAACTTGTTGGCGACTCTTTTGCTCTATCTTCTTCCCTTTTGGACGCCACCGTACTTTAGTGTATGATCACATTGAGGTTCAAGCTAGTGGGATTTTTAAAGGCTTGAAACTATTCCATACAGTTTTTGGCGACTCCACTGGGGAGGATTTCTATTTTAATTCCTGAATTTGTTTCGGCAATGATTTAGAATGAGTGGATGAGACTCGAAAAGTTCTAAGTATTTCATGTGCGTAATTTTGATTAACATTGTGTCATATGCATAAAAAGGTTCTCATTGGAAAGACCATCCGTAATGAGTAAAAAACATAAGGATTTTACACGTAGGAAATTTGAGAAATGTCTTTCACAACTAGGACTGAAATAACACCGCGCGAAACTGGATGATTTTATTGAGCACAGAAAGCTGCTGAGGCATGTGGGAAGTAGCGTCAGGGGCCAGAGCTTGGCGCCAAACTTTTAGCCGTAGCGCCAGACGCCAGTATTGGCGCTAGGCGCTACAGTTTGCTCGATCGGTTTTTCGTACTGTTTGCTCGATCCTGCTTCCTGATTGAATTTTTTCTCACTTTTCTGAAACCCATATGTGTTCTACATATGGACATAACCCTCTGGGAATTCATGCTCTATCTACCCGACTCAACGCTCTTGGCAACAAAGGGTACATCTGAGAGGTTGAATTCACCAAACCATGGAAGTGAGTTTTTTCTAAAAACTCGCGGTGTCCTATCCACACGCGTTAACCCTTCATGGTTAGGCTTCTACGCGGTGCATCTGGACAATTAACCATGAACCCTGTTTGACTAAACCATATCCCGAAATTTAGAGAACTAGAGCCATGGTTAGGTTGCAAACTCATTGCGTCATGTTGTGCCTACTTGACTAATTGTGCATTATTTGTTGTGCATATATATCCTATGCTCCTCTTAACCGTTTGTTGATTTGTGTTGAGATTATAATTAATGACTTAAAGAACTTTGCCTAATTAATTAATTAATTAATTAATTTGAGTCAATAAAGTTTTTTCTTCTTCTAATTGGAATTAACCTATTACGACTTTAGGCATACCCCAGTTGACTAATAATACCGAAAACAGTCCCAGACCAAGGCTCCAATATTGGTGCCAAAATCCGAGCTGTAGCGCCACTGTATGGTGCGTAGCGCCAGACATTTACTAAAAAGTCTGGCGCCAATCACCATATTGTGACGCCAGTTCTGTCGCTTGGCCGACAGTTCAGATTATTTGTCGAGTCATCACCTAATGTCTATTTAGTCAGTTTTCTGTTTAACTCGATTGACTTGGCTGATTATAATGCTTAGTTAAATTAATATTTGAGTTTAGGCACTAAGTCCCATGGTCTTACACAAGAGTCCAAACATGTCACTTACACTCAATACACACACCAATACACATGTTTTGACCATGATTAAGAGAGTCTTGTGTGCGCGCGTTATTTTTCGTCATTTTGTTTTAGGGGGGTAAGTCGGATATTAATCCTCCAATAAATAATGATACTTAAGTTCCCTAAACACATGTACATTATTGCTCCCTAAAAATATGCATACCTTTTTTTTTAAAATAAAAACCATAAAGTCAAATTGATTCGAGTCAAGTAATTAAAACGCAAATTGGCTTAATTTACAGCGCGTGGTCAAGAAAGGAAGGACGATTAATCAAAGATAACCTCTTCGTACAAGTCCAACTTTTCGACAAACCTATAGCCCACAAGAGGAAAGCAAGAGTCATAATGGCAGCTCAGGAAGAAGTCAATGATCTCAAGAACCAATTGGCTACTGTAACCGAGACACTGAAGCTTCTCGCACTTAAGATCGAGGATCCTGTGAAGCAACAACAAATGGAACTCATGCAAGAAAGCCTAAGCAAGTTGTCCTGCGACTACAAGTTTCAAGAACTCACATCCCAAGGGGTCTCGCTGGATAAAGATCTTCTTCCGCAGAAGTTTAGTGCCAACGACATCCCAAAATTTAGGGCAATCGACAACCCTTACTTCCATCTAAGAGCATTTGAAACAATAATGAGTATCAAGGGTATCGATAAGAAAGTCTTCCCTTCTCTGTTCTCGCTATCTCTCGAGACCGTTTGCCAACAATGGTTCTTTTCTCTTGAAAAAGAAAAGACCTCTACCTGGGAATCCATAGCAAACGCTTTCGTTGATAGGTACAAGTGCAACATTCAAGTCGAGATTGACCATAGAGAACTTGAAATCCTCAAACAGAAGGAGAATGAAGGCTTAACATCTTTCTTTAACAAGTGGAGAGAAACCTCAGCTAAAATGATTGAGGTACCAAGTGAAAAAGAGTCCGTGAGACTGTTCATTAAAAACCTTCAAGAAAAATATTCAAAACATCTTAAATATCAAAATAACCTTCATACCTTTAAGGCTATTTATGATATTAGGATTAATATTGAAGATGACTTGGCTAAATCCAAAGCTGCCAACAATAACTCCAACAAGTGGCTGGAAAGGAAAGAAGAACGACAATCCTTCTTCTTCCAAAACCGCCCACTCAAATAATGTTAGCACCTTTAACCTAGGAGAAGTCCTCGCCATGAACAACCAAGGACAAAAGAAACCATTTAGGAGAAACTTCACTCCTATTGGCATGAGTTATGACACCGCGTTTGATCGATTAAATGCAAAAGGTCTTATAACTCCCATTGGACCATTTGGAGATCCACCAGTTGAGAAGAGGTCGCTTAACTGGAACCCCAATGCACATTGCAAATATCATCAAGGTAGGGGTCATCCTACTGAAAGCTGTTGGAAGCTTAAGGAAGCTATCCAAGACCTAATTGACAGTAACAAGCTGCCGTTGCCTCCTGCCAGTAAGAAGCCGAGTATTGACAATGCACCTCTAGCTCACACTTTGGCTATCTTCGATGAAGAAAGCAAAGTTGACCCCTCATCTCTCATTAAGCCTGTCAAAGCAACCAATGTCGAAGAGGAAGAAGAAGAGATTTTTTTCGATGTCAAAGATAATCTTCCAGAACCAGCAAATGAGGTAGACATACGAGTGCTCACGCTGTTTATGAGAGAGACATCGCAACTGTTACGTGAAACTCTCAAAATTATGAATGAACTTCACAAGAAATATGATGAAGAATCTAAGAGAGAATTCACACCAGTAAAAACGACTTATGAGGCAAAATACTTTCCCTTACAAGTCACCGAAAGACCCAAGAAGAGCAATAAAGTTTATACTCCAATTGGGATCCCGTATGCACAAATGTTTGAAATGCTCTCCGAGAGTGGCAAGGTCAAACCTCTCGAACCGAGACCATTTGAATCATTACAAAGGACAGATAGATATTACTGTCAATACCATCAGTCAGGAGGACACACCCTAGAAAACTGCTTCAAGTTCAAGGATTTGGTGTAGAAAATGATTAATTGAAAGGAATTAGTCCAAGTTCAACAAGAAGAGGACATAAATGTTAATGGAGTACGGGACAGTGATGAAGAAGATGTCTATCTAAAAGACATAGTAGGACCTTCACCTTCTGTATCATACACCACGGACGACATTTGGGTTGAAGAAGATTCATCAATAAACGTCCTCACAAGATCCGAGAGAATGCAACCTCCCGTTTCAACACAACCTATGCCTACTATACAACAAGTTCCCATACCTATCATCGAAGACAATGACATTGTTAAACAATTCAAGAAGACAAAAGTTGAGATGAACGTATGGAAGCTTCTGGCGACATCTCGAGAACATAGGTTAGCTGTGATGAATGCCTTGGATAAAATCAAGATAGATTCTGACACCACTTCTGAGGGACTAGCTAACTTCCTCACGAGTGACCTTCCTAGTCCGATTAATCTAATCACCTTCTCTGATAAAGATTTACCCCCGGAAGGTGACAAACACTACAAGGCGTTAAACCTCACGGTAGTCTGCAAAAGGATGAATGTTCCCATGACTCTTGTAGACAATGGATCGGCTATTAATGTTTGTCCACTTAGGACTGCAAGGATGCTTGGCATAAGGGATGAGGATTTAACTCCGTCCACACAAGGAATAAGAGCTTAAGATAATAGTCGACGTCAAGCTCTTGGCAAAATAACCCTAAATGTGACAGCAGGAGCAATAGAACATGCTACTACTTTTCAAGTGGTAGACATCAAAGCCTCATTCAATCTGTTGTTAGGACACCCTTGGCTCCATGATCTAAAGGCCGTCCCTTCATCTCTCCACCAACAAGTGAAAGCCATAGTTGGAGGAATCCCCATCACTATTGATGCTTCGCCGATGAGGATCAAATCAATAGAGAATCCAATCATCAACGTGGAGCACGACGAAGATGATGAAGACCTATGGGGCTTTAACGAAGAAGTCTCCTTAATCCAAGAGGATGAAAGGACATCTCTTTGCCACGACCCCCATTCCAACATGATTATCAACACCATGCTAAAGAAACAAGGACACTTCCCTAGGATAACCTAAGGAAAGAAGAAGGGGATAGCAAAATCGATAGAGTCACCTGGCCTCCCTAAACTAGATACTTTCGGACTTGGTTTTGAACCGACTCGGAAAGATCTCAAGTGAGCCCAGGACAAATTGAAAGCACGTAGGGACGCTCGCATTCAAAAGAAAGAAATTCCAATGGATCAGTACCCTCTTACGCTTAATTGTCAGTTTATAAAAGAAGGAGAGGACTATCCATGCCATGAATTTCCCGAACCATTTGTTGTAAATGGCATACGACAACCAGGATTCGAGATTTTCATGGATTGCTACTTCACTAACGAAATCCCAACTCCCGTCCATAAGGAGAAAGCACCCCCATGCTTGACTTTAACGTCATGGGATTACTGTTTGGGCGAGAAAAGAATGAGTCAGTTTATGAGGAAGAGAACTCCTCACTTATTCAAACGGTCCTACAAAGTGAAAACTTCGATCCCGTAAAGCTAATTACTCCAGCTGAAGGATTACTGCAAGGGTGGCGCAAGACTATCAAGGTGACTACTCCGAGTGAAAGGAAGATATCAATCACGACAGGGCAAGGGCCGATGTTTGAAGAGTCTTCAGAGTCAGAGTCAGAGTCAGAGTCTAAGTCAGAGTCTTTCCCTGTAGAATCTTCTAAGTCTCTAGCTATAATGCCTCCCCTTCCTATTTCTTCTCCTAGGATAGTTAGTGATCCAGTCTCTGAGGACATATCACTCTTTGATGTAATGATCTCACAGTATAATAATATCGCTCATTCTTCTTACTTCTCGTGTTCTTCCCTAACCCAAGATGACGAACATTGCTTAGCTAACGATGAAAAAGACAAATAAATTATTAAAGCAATGGAAACACTTGAAAAGAAAACACCGGTAATTGAAGATACTGAAACAGTTGACATCTCAAATGATTCAACTCATAAAAGAGAAGTTAAAATCGGACTAACATTGAATAAACAAGAAAGAACCGATTTAATTAACTTGCTTAAAGAATTTATCGATGTATTTGCTTGGTCATATGAAGATATGCCAGGCATTAACAGAGAAATAGCTCAACACACTATACCATTAATTCCAGGAATGAAACCTGTAAAACAAAAGTTGCGTCGAATGAAACCCGACGTAGCGCTTAAAATAAAAGAAGAAGTTCAAAAACAAATAACTGCAGGTTTCATCAAGGTATCCAAATACCCCGAATGGGTCGCCAACGTCGTCCTAGTTCCAAAGAAAGACGGAAGGGTAAGGATGTGTGTCGACTATCGAGATCTAAATAAGGCAAGTCCAAAGGACGACTTCCCTTTGCCACACATCGATATTCTGGTAGACAACACGGCAAATCACGCGCTTCTCTCATTCATGGACGGATATGCAGGGTACAATTAGATTCTCATGGCGGAAGAAGACATGGAGAAAACGACCTTTATCACACCATGGGGCACTTACTGTTACACGGTAATGCCATTTGGGTTGAAAAACGCAGGTGCTACTTACCAACGTGCAGCAACTGCCTTACTCCATGACATGATGCACAAAGAAGTTGAAGTATATGTTGACGACATGATTGTGAAATCAAAGGACCGTCCAGGCCATCAAGTAGCCTTAAGGAAATTTTTTGAAAGGTTAAGAAAATACAATATAAGGTTGAATCCATCAAAATGTGCTTTTGGAGTCACCTCAGGCAAGCTCTTGGGGTACGTCATAAGCTCTAGAGGAATAGAGATAGATCCAACCAAGATTAAAGCAATCATGTTGATGCCACCGCCCAAGACCAAGAAACAGATTCGAGGATTCATTGGCCGGTTGCAATACATAAGTAGGTTCATATCAAAACTAACAACGATATGTGAACCAATCTTCAAAAAGCTCAAGAAGAATGTACCAGTAATATGGGATGATGAGTGTCAAAAAGCCTTTGACCGGATCAAAGCCTATCTCGCAAATCCTCCCGTATTAGCGCCAGCACTTCCCGGAATACCTCTTAGGTTATATTTGACGGTTACCAAAGAGACAATGGGAGCCATGCTAGCACAAGAGGTAGAAAACAAAGAGAATGCAATCTATTACTTAAGTAAGAAGATGCTCGAATACGAAACACGCTATACACCACTCGAGAAATTGTGCCTTGCTTTGGTGTGGGCCACAACTAAGTTGAGACATTACATGTTGGTGCATACCGTTTTTGTGGTATCTCGATTAGATCCACTCAAATATCTGTTCGAGAAATCAACACTCAATGGACGTATTTCAAGATGGATAGTCAACTTAGCCCAATTCGATGTGTGGTTTATGCCACAAAAAGCTATTAAAGGATCTGTGGTGTCAGACTTTTTGGCAGATTTTCCAATAGAAGACTCGACACCAATACAGGACAATGAATTTCCAGATGAAGATTTGATGGTCACCGAAGATGATACTTGGACCTTGTATTTCGACGGAGCCTCAAACCAAAAGGGATGTGTTGTCGGAGTGCTACTAGTATCACCTAAAGAAGAACACGTCCCAATCTCAATAAAGCTTGATTTCGACGTTACCAACAATGCTGCTGAATATGAAGCATGTGTGGTAGGCCTTGAAACAGCTCTGGCATTGGGAGTAAGGAAGTTAAGGATATTCGGAGATTCCTCTCTAATTATCAACCAAATATCTAAAAGGTGGAAAGTAAGAAGCGAAAGCCTAGCCCCTTACCAAACTTATCTGGAAACTCTTACCGATCAGTTAGAGAAGGTGGAATACACATATCTACCTAGGGAAGAAAACCAATTTGCTGATGCCTTGGCAAGATTAGCCTCAATGGTTAGGATTCCCACGGATATCGAGCAAATGCCTCTAACTATCGAAAAAAGGCACAAACCAGCATATATACAGGCTATAGAAGACGACGACCCAGTCTAAGACGAAGAAGAACCATGGTACACAGACATTCTCAACTACGTCACCAATGGAGAATACCCTCCTCATGCTGACAAAAGAGCAAAACGAGCCTTGAGACTTTTGGCTTCTCAATATGTACTCATAGACAGCGAGCTACATAAGAGGGTACCTAAAGGTCGAGCTCTCCTATGCATAGGAAAGGTGGATGCACAAAGAATAATGAGGATGGTCCACGAAGGAGTCTGTGGAACTCATGTAAATGGCAAAATGTTAGTCCAGAAAATAATGCGAGAAGGGTATTATTGGACTACCATGAATAGAGACTGCCATCAATATGTGAAAAGATGCCCTAAGTGTCAAATTTATGTTAATTTACAACACGTTCCTCCATCTTTTCTCTACACCTACACATCACCATGGCCATTCTCTACATGGGGAATTGACATAATTGGCAAGATCACCCCTCCAGGGACAGGAGGCCATGAATTTATTCTAGTGGCAATTGATTACTTTACAAAGTGGGTTGAAGCACAATCATATGCTAAACTCACTGCAAAACATGTAGCACTCTTTATCGAGATAAATATCATTTGTCGATATGGAGTCCCACATGAAATGATAAGTGACAATGGAACTCACTTTCAAGCCGAATGTGAAGAATTGCTACATAAATATGGTATCCAACATCATCATTCGTCCCCTTATAGACCTCAAGCAAACGGAGTAGTCGAGGCAGCTAATAAGAATTTAAAGACTATCATCGAGAAAATGACAGAAAATTATAAGGATTGGCCTGACAAGCTTCACTTTGCATTGTGGGGTTATCGCACGTCAATCCGTACGTCAACAGGAAATACACCATTTTCTTTGGTATATGGAATGGATGCCGTACAACCTGTCGAACTAGAAATACCATCTCTACGTATTGCGCTAGAGAGTAAACTCGATGAAGTTGAATGGACTAGGGCACGATATGAGGAATTGATCCTACTCGACGAAAAACGACTAGAAGATCTACATCACACTCAGTGCTATCAAACTCGTATGGCTAGACATTTTAATAAGAAGGTCAAGACAAGAAATATCAAAGTAGGAGATTTGGTATTAAAAGCGTTAAGGAAAAATGTTTTAGATCCAAGGGGAAAGTTTAGACCTAATTGGTCTGGCCCCTACATTGTCAAGACAATCCTGTCAGGTGGCGCAGCAAAATTAACTGATATGGATGGCAATGAATTCTCGAACATGACCAATCTTGACCAACTTAAAAAATACTACCCATAATTACTTGAGTAGGACACTCAAGAGAGCTACATTCGACCTAATTCCTTAGGAAAGGATACGTAGGCAACCCATTACGAGTGCATCCACTTTATTATTCGACATCTCCGCGTTCCAGAATCAACAAGAAGTCAACAAAAAGTCGGAAAAGCTACTAGCGTTAAAAAACAGAGCCTGGCGCCAGCAATAGGCCGTTAGCGCCAGCCGATGGTATTGGCGCCTGGCGCTAGACCTTAATAGCTGGCGCCAATCTGCAATTACTAGCGCCAGCTCGGCAATAAAATCTGGGCGAATTTCGGTGTTTTTCGGAAAATTTTCGACTTCCGTACTCGAAGAATTTCTGGAAAATTAATTTTTTCGGTTTTTCATTGCTTTAATAAAATAAATTTAAAGTAATAATTTAATTGAAAGCTGAAATTTCATTAATGAAATAAAATTACATTGTTAATGGAATTCAAATAAGGCTGAAATAAATTAACTTTAAATAAAAAAAATTAATGATCTAATAAATCCAAAGCTAAAGCAATGTTCTAGTCTTTCTTCTCCTTCTTTGCTCTTTTCCAATTCTTTTCTGTTTCCTCCTATTCATCCATTACTTTAGCTAGTAGGCATCCTTTAGAGGACCTACATTCAATTTTAGAATAGATTGTTTCTCCTTCAGCTAGCACCCCATGCTTCTTTTCCACCCAAACCTTTTTGTCTGTAGCTTTCCTTTTCCTCTTGTCTTTAGTAGTATTCTTCTTCTTAGGCATTGTAGGTGTTTTGAACTCAATTCTTGCACCTAAGCGTTCTTTGGTCGGTGTCACCCTGTCACCTAGACGATTCTTCACATCGGTTCTACCCTGATCAATTGAAGACTTCTTCAACAACCACTTCTTTACATCATTAGGTAAAGAAGGGGGAACCTTTTGGGTAATAACTTCCCATAAAAGTCTAGCACTCCAGTAAGTGTCAAATTTATCTACTTCTTGAGATACAGGATACTCATAGGGAGGACGAAAATCCCCGGAAGGAATATTTTGGAGCAAGCCATATTGTCTCTTTACCCTGCAGGGATAATAATATGTCATGCGAGACAAGCTTGGGAGACGGCAGAAAGGTTGCTTGTTAACACCTACCATCCTTTTTATTTTCCACCATGGGATGACCCACTTGATAGCAAAATCACGTGATTCAAAGACTTTTCTCCACCCATGGCGCCCAATTTTAGGAATGCGTTTCTTCCTTCTCACAAAGCAAGTGGGCGTATAATTTTCAATGTCGTCCGGAGGGTTAATTAATCCTAGCCTCTCCATTAGCCACATCTGTAAAAAAATTGCAATGCAAATAAATTAATATTACAATATAAAAGTATATCTTTTGATTTCTATAATTGAAAATATTATTTTTCTACCTGTAATAAAATTGGAGAGCCGCGAAGAGGTGCTTTTGGGTCCCTTTTCAATTCATCTAGACTAATCATAGTCTCTCCAACTATCAATGGCATTGGATTTCTCCCTGATTCAACTTGTTCTATCACAGTGGTTATAATTGATTGTCCCTCATTAATTTTACCACTACTAAGACAATATTGATTAAGCATGCAGAATAAGAACGCCCTTCTTCTATATATGTGAAAAGATTCAGAAAGCAGTTTATCAAAATAGTAGCGTGCGAATTCTTTCAAGTTCACTACATTGCCATCTACTATCTTTGAAAAATCCCTTTCCTTCAAGTTAAAGAAGTGCTCAAAATCCTTATAGTAATATGCATCTACTCTAGGGATTACTACCAGGTCTATTGCAGGGAAACCTAAAATAGCACCAAATTCTTCTAGCAAAGGGCTAATTTCATCATACCCTATTCTAAAACAATGTGTATCAATGTTCCAAAATTCATAAGCGGTATGTATGAAGTCTATGTCTAAATCTACCCCTTTGATACCATAAATTCCCCCCAAGTGAAATAAATCCAATTCTTTTCTTTCTCTAGCATTAAGAGATCGACACCATTCATGAGAATATTGGGTGAAGGTTTTAGTGGCTACAGACATGATTATTATTTTTTCTAAAGAGAAGAATATTTTTCGATGAAATTATGAGAAGAATCGGCTAAGCAGGGGGCTATTTATGCACAAATTGCGAGGAATTTCAATCTGACTTAAATACGGAGTCAGCGTCGACTAGCGTCACACACCCGAAATTGGCGTCACCCATCAGCTTTTGGCGCCACATGCTAGGTGAAGCGCCTGGCGCCACGCGCCACAAGCTGGTGCCAGCTGGCGCCAAATCAGCAGAGAGGCCGCGCGTGCTCAGTTGCGTTTTGATATTAAACTGGAGTCGGTTAAAGACTTTATGGCCCCGTTTTAATTTTTTCTAAATATTTTTCTATCCTTTTCTTAATTAATTAATTAAATATAGCAATTATTTTTAGTTATTTTTATTTGAATTTTATGTTAATTTTTAAAAATCAGCTTTTTTCTCCGTTTTATTTTTTCCTTTTTATCTTCTTTTTTGGGGGAGAGAGTCGGATAATACCCTCTATCAATAATAAAAATGACGGAATTTTTGCGCAAAATTGTTATCACACTTGCACACACTAACATACACTAACATAATAATAAATAATAATGAATTTAGAATAACATAACATAAAGTACAAAGTGTCTAAATAATAAGTCAAAGGCAAAGTTCTATAAAAAGTCAAAATAAAATACATATACAGAAGCAAACTACGGCGCCGGAGGACGTAGGCCCATCATGCCATAAAACTGCGCCGTCCGAGGAGTCACCTCTGCACCAGCTCTGGCCTCAGCACCAGCTCCAGCCTCCGCAGGAGGAGGAAAACTCAAGACAGGACCGCTCCAGCCTAGGTCAACCTGAGGCTGAGATCGCGGAGGCTGCTGCGATGACGAGCCAACCTCGTACATCCCACCACCTCTAAAAGCCGAGGTAGCCTCTCCTACCGGTGCAGCAGGAGCACCCTCAGAAGAAGACCCTGAGCCCTCAGCAACGTCGGCTCGAGCAGTCTCAGAACGACCACCTCTACCTCCGGACGAAGTGCGACGACGTCTCGAGCTAGACCTCGCCGGATCACTCCACCCCTCAGGCCTCGTACGGGTGTGAGAAGCGGTCGGCTGACCCTGCAAAAAGAATTAAATCAGAAATAAGGTAAAAACTGAAGCATAATGCAGAAATAATAAGTGAAGAAAAGTTACCTCTCGGACAGCGCCGTCTCGACGACAGGTAGCCGCGTTCCTCATCCGAACGAGCTGGCTCCGGAAGGCATCTATGCATCGTGCCTTAACCGAAACCACCTCGCGTGAGAACTGTCAAGGAAAATAAGTCAGTAAAAATACATGATGACTGAATACAAGATTCTGAATTAAAACTAGACTTACCTTGGTCTGGTGACGAGGAATCGACCACTCCACGAAGCGCTCGCCCTCAGGAGCCGGAGAAATCATGTCCTCGATTGGCCCATATGTCCCCTGGTAGTGGACGGACATACGGGGTGGCACAAACTCAGTGGGACCATCCTGATAAGACGAAAAGAAATCGGTAAGGTATTACTTGGGGGCTACTCAGCGAAAAACAAAAAGTTAAGGATCTTACCCTCACATCCTCGGCCGGTACAGGGGCTGGAGCTAACAAAGGAAGTAGCTCCTCAGCGTAACTCCGCCCAAGGATCACATGGGACCGCCAGAGGGAACCAGACTCCTCAGCCATGCTCGATAACTCTCTCTCGTCGAACATATGACGCGGCGGAAGAGCAGAAACAACGAAAGCATCGGAAGAGTGCTGTCTAGCAACTCTCTCTCCTAAGTACACAACCGCTCCATAGGTCCCCAGAAAGTAGCGGCGCTCAGCAGAGTAATGTGAGGCTAATCCAGGGACTGTCCAACCACCCCATGGTCGGTATACTACCTCAGGTCCCTATGAAAAATACCAATCGGGTAAGAACATGTCTAAAACATCACAGAAAAGCAAGATAAACACTAAAAGTCGTACCGAGATGATCCGAATCCGGACACGTGCAGTAGATAGGTCCACATGGTGGCCGCCCCAAGAGGCGCTCACCGGATACCCCCTCAGCGACGGTCTCGCCGACGCAATGGAAGGAAAGTACTCGTAGAACCAGATCTACAAGAAGTTAAACGCATGAGTAAATGCTAACTAACATGTAGGGCTAAACTTTATAGGGAATAAGGTTTACCTCTACGACTTTCCAGAAAGCAGACAAAGCAACGTTCGTCCTAAAGGACCGGTGGCGACACGAGTCCCTCAGCGCGCGAACGAAGTCAGTGTAGGCCAAGCTGGCCCAGTCATAAGTCCCGACCCGCTGGAGATCGCGAACAGCAGGGAGGTAGTAAAGAAGTGCCCTACTACCCATGTCCGGGGAGAATGTCCCTGATAACAACATCAGCACGAAGATGCGCACCCGCTGCTCTCGGGTGGTCGCATCGTCATCAAGAGCCGCTGCCAGCGTCGAGCGGCGAATCCCTCTAGCACTGAACTAAGTCGTCTCGACCTCAGCTCGGGCCCGAACAGCAATCGGCCCCAACAGCTCCTCGACCTCTGGAGAAAAGACGTCGATACTGCCGTCGAACGGCAGCGGCACAGAAGTGAACTCCAGTCCTTTGATGAGAATGAAGTCTGTAGGAGTGACCATCATCTCACCCTAGGGAAAATGAAAGGTGTTGATGGTGTCCCAGAAGAACTCCACCAAAGCGCGTACTACGTGGTGACCCCCTCTGGAGGCGACCATAGCCTCGAAAGTCTCGAACAGGGCAACTAGTCCGCAGGACTCCCATAGGAGTCTCGTCTCGCGGTCTCTGGCGATGTGCATCCTATACAAACCGCCTAGACCATCACAGCCAGAGCCGTGATGCCATGTCTTCCCAGGTTCGGTTTCCCGTCTCACCCTCTCGGAAATGTGGTGGACAAGGGCAAAGAATAAGGACTGCTCATCCCACTCCGGGAACCGACCAAGCGAAGTGGACGGTGTGGTGTCGTCCTCCACGGGCTCATGTTCCCGTCTAGTGTTTCGGAACCGTGAACCTGAGCCTCGTTGTCTAGCCATGCTACATTGCGCAAAATCATCATAAATTAAGGTTCAATAGTATCTAAGGTTCGCCTAGCCGCATGATACTATGTTCGCAAAAAAAACAGAGTACGTAGTACTAAAACAGAGCACAAATTTAAATTGAGCATGACAGCATTTTTTCAAGCAATCAAACAATTTCTTGCGACACTATAGTGATTATTGTGACAAATTGAACAAGAATTGCTAACGAAAACATCAAGAACAAGCCACATTGTTCTTCACGACCTTAAGAGGTCCAACAATGGCAGATTGCTCATTTCTTCACCAAATTGAGTCAAACAAGTCTCAAATTACTTCCAAGGCAATATAAAAACATAAACAAGCAATTTTCATGGCATAAAACTTGATAAACAAAGCAAATTGAGCATCATAAGTTTCGAATTTTCATGAAATTTGTGAATAAAAATGCCAAGAATTCATAAAAACCGGTGTGAGTTTGAGGAAAACTTACATAGATCGGGAATATAGATGAAAAGAGCTTTGATTTGCAACAAATTTGAGCAAATTCGGTTGAGAAATGAGTGAGCAACGATCAATTGAAGTTTTCGGACTTCTCTCGGGCTGTTTCGCGACGAACAAAGCAAGAAATGAACGGAAAATGGAATTTAAAGAAGATTCCCGTGTTGGCGCCAGTCCCTAGGCATTGGCATCACGTTCTGTGCTTGGCGCCAGACGCCAATGCCAGCGCCTGGCGCTAATGCCGTATGGCTGGCGCTGATTGTTTTTCAGCGACGCCAAAACAGCCAGCCACCTGTTGGGGTTGTGCTAGCCTTCTGCAACACATTTTGGGTTCCTTGGTACGCCAGTTAGCCCCTCTAAGCGATTTGACATGATTAAGTAATCGGCTTGATTACGTAAAGTGATCGACCTGATAAAAATATCGTCTCACTAAGCTTAAAGCGCCTAAGCATTGGCTCATTAGCAAAAGGCACCGACATACAGGTTCAAGAGCAAAGGGAACCGACATACAGGTTCAAAGCAAAAGAGCGCCGACGTACAGGCATAGCAAAAGGCAAGTTCAGGCGAACTTTTAAAGATCGACAGGTGTGGATCTTCGGTAATCTCCTTTGGGAAGTTATCGCATCAAATGAGGATGACTTCAAGAGAAGATGTCTTTGGCATCATTCCCTAGCTTGTAGAAAGTTGTCACAAACAACTGAAGGTAATTTCGGGCGAAGTTGTCTTCGATCATAGTTCCTGAGGCATGGAAGATGATCATAATGCGAATGAGATTTATTTCAAGAGAAATAATTTTCAATGATATTCCCTTGGACGTGGAATATTATCACAGCGGGGAAGGTAGTTTCGGGCGAAGCAATCTTCTAATTTGGAAGCAGTTACACAAGGCGTAGCGGTTTTCAAGCGGGATGGCATTCTCTAGCTTGCAGGAGGTTGTCAAAACAACAGCAACAGCAACATGTGGTTACTTTCAGAGACGTGTGCTCGACGGTGCAAGATACGCGTTTCTTAACTCTTTTATCTGTTTAACTAATGCTAGTTTTGCAGGTATCGGCGTTACAAGATTTATTTAGGATCGCAGAACGTTCTGAATCATTCTCCGTCCCTATCGATACTTTGGCTTTCGTTTTCAAAACTTGCGTTTCTCCAAACTAAGTCAAAGTGGGGGCTTCTGTAGACACCCATTTGTGTCTCCCCAAAACCAAACCCGGTGATGAGTGCCTTTCACGTCGAATCATAATCGAATGAAACGAAGTGTGGAAAGGTCTAGTGTTGCGGAAAGTTTTATTTCTTTTCTCTTCTCCCTGTTTTTAAAAACTTTATTTTAAGAAAATAGCCAATCCAGTTTGGTTGGTCCATGATATGGGTCCAATAGTGGTGTAGTTGGATGGGGCTTGCAATGACCTTTCCAACGATATATTATAAGCCCAATTCCGATGAATATTGAGGAAGTTATGGCCAATTTACTAAACTGGGCCCGGTTTGAGCTTTAAGTACGGCCCTATGATCTAGGGGAGGGCCTAATATAATTTATCATTCCTAATGTAATTAGGAATGGTTTTAGTCTTCTAGAACATTCTAGAAGGTCTTATCATTCTTAATTCAATTAGGACTCTTCAGAGTTTTAATCAGATTAAATAGCATTTTCGATTGAAATTATATTATTTTATCTTCTAGTACGGGAAATTTATCATATTTTTGAAAACGCGTTAAAAGTCAATTTGGCGTCCAACCCCAGGCCTTGGCGCCTGGAATCAGGATTGGCGCCAGGCGCTAGCCATTGGCGCCTGGCGCTAGCCACTGGTCCTGGCGCCAACTAGCCAGGGCTGGCGCCAAGGCTGTTTTGCGATCTTCAGACTCTGTTTTGTTAAATTATCTTTTTTGGGTGATTTTCTCTATAAATATCGTATCAAAAACTCCGTTTTTAAAAAGATTCATCAATAATTTATCAACAAGCATCATCGATCATCAACTCTCATTATTCACAAATCATTCATCAATTCAAATCATTCATCTCTTTCATTCATCATTAGAATTCTTTTCTTATATTCTTTCTTGCTTTCTCATACAAAATTCCGCATTCACAAGATCTTGATACACCTAGCCATATTCGAAGTTGCCTTTGTCCTAGACGTGAAAGGTTTTAATTTCTGAGGGTTTGGTCCCAAATCTCTCTTTCAATTATTTAATTTAATTGTTTCATTATTATTTTTCCTTGAAGTTACTAACGTGTGTATTTTGTTATTAGAAAGAGGTACGAGGCATCCAAGTAAGTAATTTAATGGTTTAATTGATATTATGATGTAGAAATCATGCTTAGATTGTTATTTTGATTCCTAGTATCATGTCTAGGGTAATTTTAATATTAAATATGATTGTTATGATGCTTCCTACGTTCTTCTAATATTAATTTATGTTAGTATCATGTTAGGGTAAAAGGTTTGATTTTTATTGCTTAGTGACATGCTAGGGTTTGTTATTAATCTTGTTAGTATCATGCCTAGGGTCTTGCTATGCTTTAACATGATTATGATTATGATTATGATTGATATTATTATTATTAATGATGTTGATTATTTATTATTATGTTGCTTGATTTTTATTGTTATTGCTTGATCACCTTTTATTGTATGTTAAAGGGAATTTGTACTTGTAATCACGCTTAATAAGATAATTAATAATCTTGTTAGGGTTAATATGATTACAAATTCAAGTGATCGCCAATAATAGTTTATGTGTGCATTAATATTCAACCAACAAAGATTAAACAGGTTTAGGGTTAATCCTATTGATTGTATGTTAGTCAGAAAGCGCACATGAATACGAGCAGAATAAAGTAGAGGCTTATTATTAGGGCAAGTTCAATCTCTTTTAGGTTGGATTTGTACCATCATCCCCGAACCCTATTTTGGTTCATGACCTTATGGAGTTGACGATCTCTTGGATCGTTAAGGGGTGTAACCATCACCTCGTGAACGGTTTGCAAGTTCCTTAAAAACTTGTTGGCGACTCTTTTGCTCTATCTTCTTCCATTTTGGACGCCACCGTATTTTAGTGTATGATCACAGTGGGGTTCAAGCTAGTGGGATTTTTAAAGGTTTGAAACTATTCCCAACAGTTATGGAAATAATTTGACACTCGGTACTATACGTAAAAAGAATTACTAATTTTTTAGCTTTTATTTATCTCAAAATACTCTCGTCTTGTCCCACCTATAATAATTTAATTATAACCGACCTCTACCAACAACGAATCTTTTTAAAATGTATTTACTCTTTAATTATAACCGACCTCTACCAACCAACAATTTCTTAAAAATACACTCATCTTACCTAGAATAAAGGGAAAGAATAAGTGGCGAAAAGAAGAATTTCATTTCTTTTGCGACCCCTATAATAAGGTGATTACTCACAAAACACATACACCTTTAACAAACAGCTTGATTCATAATACTTAACTTTGTGTTTTAATATTTCATTGTTCACCGAAGATTTCACAAAAGGAATAAACATGTATCAGCGTTCAATAACCACTGAAAGCAACCAAATATGATAAGCAAAGCTACAAAGTAATGCACTATACATGTCATTAATTACCATAACTACCCAAACTTACAAATTATATGTCTAACAATAGATTACTCACAGACAAACGCTTTAAAACAAATTACAAAAGCCACGCATAGAAGGTTATAAACGTCGCTGTCATAGCGTTTGAACTTAATGGCCATCCCCTGACCCACAGCAATGTCATGCCTCTTAATGTAGTCTCGGACGCCTTCATCATAAATAATACGTTGGGTCAACTTACCTCTTTAATATTCCGCCTTCAACTTCACCTCCCCTTCGAGGTTTGCATCCTTGTCCGACAAGGTGACATACGCCGCTCCTCCATTGAAGTCTCTAGGGTTGAGGTGTTTCTTGGCAAAGTGCAACGGGATATTCTACAATAGTTAAAAATCTAAATTATGTACAAGCAACATTCACATAATTATATAATAAACTCAATTAAACTTTTTGAAAATATTAAAAATATGACAAAAAACATAAGATTACAATAATGAGGGTGGTAATGTATGATTTATTCCACATCATCGCAAAAGTCCGCTTTAGTCCCTTATCCTTAATGAACCTTTCGACTCCTTCTCTTGTACTTGTAACCGTCGATGATGAACCCGCAAGAGATGATTTTCTTCCATGACCAGATTCAATGTCTAGATCAAAAGTCTCGGGTTCATAGTTCTCGAGAGGATGGAGTACAAACTGACTCCTTTTAATCTTAATTCGCATCTCTCCGTTGAAGCAATTCTACAACTTGACGGAGTCCCCATCTTCTAACCCATTTTCTCGGATGAATTTTTCCCACCCTTCATTAATACTGTTACATCCACCCCTTCTAGATTTGGATATACGGATGTCCCAACTTTGTTAACCAATCTTTCCTCGATACAACTTATGTTTGGTCACATCCCTTGTCAGATCACCAAACCAATTCTCTAGTGGCTGCAGTAATTATGCAAGACATAATAAGTGGCCGTGCATGTGCATACTTAGCGTACAAAGGATAACTATGTTAACAACATGTCATAACATATCACAAAATACCAAAACTTTGTCTTATGCCAACTAGTTATTCCTAATCGAATTGAATCAAATCAAATAAAATCAAGTCAAATCAAATCAAATCAAATTAAATCAAATCTTCACCATAATATAATAACCGGAACATATACTCACCAAGCGGTTGCTATGCCTATTAGCATTGTAAGAAATAAAAATCGAAGAACTCGCCTGCAGAACAAAGGATTATGCCACGAGGTTGAAAAACGATTAACGTTATCATAAATTAATATGCATATGATACAATTAGGAGTACTCAGACGCCTGACCATATTCGAGAATAATGAAATTGATGCGCTCGCTGAGATGAGATAGACGAAGGTTATTGGAACATGGAGTGAAGTGAAGGAAACGATGGAATGAAAAAAACGAAAATGAATGTTGGAAGTAACTTTAGCATTTTATAGGAGATAAATTTTTGGAGAAACCAATAAGGGGTAACCGTTTATAAGTTTCCTTTTCAAAAATTATAAAAATAACTGATTATAATAAATTAAAAAAAAAAACATAAAAAAATTCAAATATAAAAAACCCCTTGCAAATAGAGTTGTCAATTCGGGTTAACGGGTCGAGTTCGGGTTGGGTCATGCTTGAGTTGGGTCACGTCGAGTCATACATCTTATCGGGTTTGGGTTGGGTTTAGGGCGGGTTAGTAAAAGATCGGGTTAATTTGTGTCGGTTGAAAAATAGGGCGGGGTAAATTCGGGTCATTACGGGTTTAAACGAGTTAAGGTCATTCTCGGGTTCGGTTCAAGTCAATTATTTCTGGGTTATAATCAGGTCAGGTTATTCTCGGGTTCAAGTGGGGTTCGGTTCAATTCAATAATTTGCGGATTATAAACAAGTCGGGTCATTCTCGGGTTCGGTTCAAGTCAATAATTTGCGGAAAATATGTTTCTTCCCTAAAATTCGTCCCTAAAAACATGTTGTGAAACTAACCTCTTAAAATTAAAAGTGAAATATTAAAGGAATACAGTTAGGATTCAATTTCCGTTCCCATACCAACATGAGTTAACGACCGATACATATTGAGTCAATAACAAGCTAAGTCGGGTTGAATTAGGTCGGGTTAATAACAAGTTGGGTTTTTTCGAGTTGGGTTTGTAATAGGTTGGGTTGAAATTTTAGTCGGGTTTGTTTTAGGTCGGGTCGGGTTAGGAACAGGTCGGTTTAAATTCGGGTCGGTTTAGGAACAAGTCTGGTGAAATTCGGGTTTAGTCGGGTTAAAACGGGTTTGGGTCAATTTCAGTTCATGTCGGGTTCAGTTCAGGTCAGTAATTTACGGGTTACATTTAGGTCAGGTCGTCTCTAGGTCGGTTAATGTTCGGGTTCGGGTCTCAAATACTTTGGTGAACTCGGTCTAGGATTGCTTTCAAGTCTGGTTAGGTCGAGTTCGGGTCACCATTTTTTTCGGGTTCAGATAGGTCGGTTAATAAGTCGGGTTAGGATCGATATTTTGGGCCGGGTCAGCTTTTGACAGCTCTACTTGCAATGTTTCAACAACTCAGATTGCCATTGGCCCCCTACCATGTGTAAAAAAACGATTGGTGTACATGTTGGGTTTGAAGCAAATTTGCAACAATCTATCTTCTAACGGCTATTGTCACGCCTATAATGCACCCACATTTGATTCATTTCTCTAGTTATATGTAAGTAGTTATTAATCATCGTATTACATTATGGGCTAAATTTCTAAATATGTATTACATAAAATTACTAGATTATTACATACAATCAATATCCTCAAATACTTGTATACGTAATGAGTAATGATGACAGCTACTCACTCATGCCTACAAACTAAAACGTGTTAAATTTAAGGTCATAATGACGTTTATACATTGGATCACATTTTTTTAAACAAAAAATAGAAATTAAAAAAATTAACATGGGTTACACCTTTATACATACTTTGCAAAAACAAATATTATATTAAAGCTATAATTTACATTACAAAAATCCATCATGGTCTAGTGGTTTGTCGGCTATATATTAGTCATGAATCTTTGTATGGTCCCATGTTCGACGCTTGATTCAGGCACTTGCAGTATTTGGTTTTTTAATTTTCGACGTCATTTTTTACTATTTGATTTATTTTCACTTTCAATTTTTTTTTTAACATCCTATTCTTGGATTCTATTACAATTTCATTATACTTAATATAGTTTATACACAGTGCTCCCATATTATTTCTTTTTATTGTTTTTGGATTTTGCCTAACTCATTTTTTTTTTTTGGATTTCCTTTTATCCATAGCCACAATTATGTGGAGAGTATCAACCACTAAGCCTTGTTCACTATTTGGTAGGAAGTCGTAAATTTCTATGAATGAACTTAAGTAAGCGATAGTTGTAGCCAATTACACATGTATCCTTGATTTAAAAATAAAAAGGGTTATAATAAGCTAGATAAACGTAAATTGTTGATATCTGGGTTACGTCTCTTACATTTTGAAAGATGTGTGTGTTAGATATTATGGACCATTGATATGTGACAAAACTTTTCGACAAGTCGAGTATAGTGATTTAGATATTACAATAAAGGTTAATTTGAATCGTAATTATATATGCTAGATTTAAAGTTGTGCCCTCATGATTTAGATATTAAATATATTTCCCACAAACTGAAATATCATCGAATTTTAAACTCATATAATTTAACCAATGACCCCTTTTATCACTTTGGTAATTTATAATAAGCGTCCACTAATTTCAGTTTGTATTCCATTTTTGAGAACCCACCGGCGGGCAGCGATCACGAAACTCACAAGTCACATGTATATGCATATTTACCTATAGTCTACAACTAGTAGACTGGGTATGATAGCGTATGCCACAATCATTATAATTAAAATTGGATTTTCATGTCCATTTATGACAACATTTTCTAATTATCATTTACTTTGTTTTACTATATTTCAATCATTACTATTTACTTCTACTCCGTATTTTACTCCCTATGAGGGCTATGACATCATTACTATATTTCCATCATTACTACTAGTCCGTATTCCACCCTTAAATACGCCCTCTTTTGGTGACCCAAAATGTTACTCCGTAATCATATTTTTTATTTATCCAAGTACCGTTAACATTATTTTTTTACCAAAAGTCTCTCTCATTTGCAAAAATATTTATGCAATTTTAAATTACCCATGTAAATTTTGCTTTTCCATGTACTTATTTACTTTCTCTCTCTATTTTTTTTCATACTCAATGTTAATTAATATTTTCAATAAACTTTTTCTATTTCTTATTTATGTTTATTAATTCTACTAAAATTAACTACCAAAAGAGACGGAGGGCACACTATCTAATTATTTGGTAATTGGAGAGATTAACTAACCCAACTATTTTGGGTAAAAAGACCCTAGACACGTGGACCAATGAGAGGAGGCCACGTGGTGAGCTCAAGATGGCCCAAGTGGCCCAATATCTTCTTGACACGTGGCCCCCTTAGATAAGCCCCTGAAATGGCGGCCTTCAAGGGCCCAAATCCCTAGGAGCACCGTTAAGAGGCGCAGCCCACTAAAATCTAGGTCAAGCGACCTAGATAGGAGAACATTCTCCAACGACCCTATAAATAGGGAGATATTTTCCCATTTTGGGACACGTTCAATCATTTATTACACCTACACTCTCTCTCATCAGAGAAACACCTGAGCTTAGAATCCAAGCAGGTCCCCACCTAAATTTCTGTACTCTTTATTCCCTTTCAAGTTACTAACCTGACCTTCGGAGGCGGAGCTCCAACCACCAAAAGTCTTTTTTGTTTTGCAGGTACAGCTCAGCTGGACCAATCTTTGTGACGTAACTCTCCCAAGGAACAAAACCCACTATGGCCCTCAAATGATTGGGACTATACCGTATGTACCTTCTTAGGTCTACGGTCATTATCCTCCTTATTTCATGCAGCCGACCCTTTTTGGAGGACAGGCGGCATACAACAACGTCCAACCTCTAGACTAGCAGCTTCGTCTGCTCCGCCTGGGTGAACAACCTTCTGCGTTCACCGCATAGATAACCGAGGCGGCACGGCCGACCAAGGTTAAAAATGTGTTAGTAGGTACCTATGACGGTACCAAGATCACCTCATGGCTTACACCAAACTCATGTATTTACAGGGGTTGGATGATGCCACTTGGTGTCGATGCTTCCCGGCTACATTGAAAGGCATTGCCCAACAATGGTTTGGCAACCTGCCAGCCGGGTCCATTTATAGTTTCAGGAAGCTTGCCTTCCTGTTTGCTTCCAACTTCTCGATGAACATCCCTGCGAAGAAAACAAGTCTAGACTTGAGCACCATTAAGCAAGGGGAGAGAAAAGGATTGCGCTCCTATGTCAAGCGGTTCAATCTGATCAGAATTCAGATTTAAGGACTGTCTGACGAGGTAGCTTTTACAGACTTTTTCAAGGGTCTGAGAGACGGGTCGACTTTTAAGTTTGACCTAGTCAGATAAGGGGCTTTCACTTTACAGGCAGCCCTGAGGTAGGCGAAAAGCTATATTCAAGCAACCGACCTCTGCTCGCTTGGAAACCGGTCGGTCTCTAAGAAGTCTGACAAACAGAAAGACAGCCGGCCTGCTCAGCCGGCCAAGAAGAAAGAAGAGAGCAAGAAAAGAAAAGAAATTTGTCGGTTAGTGATTTTGACCAGCCGTCTGAGAAGAAGAAAAAAGAATTTAAACCGCACGTTCCTAAGTACGAGTTTAACAAGGACTGCAACTCCATCCTCATGAAGATCAAGGACCCGTTGTTCCTAGAGAATCTAAATCCAATGAAAAGTTCCATTCAATCAAGGAACAAAATATAAATTCTGCCAATACCATGAGGAAGTTGGCCATGACACCAACGACTGCTTCAGCCTTCAACGGGCGTTGGACCGTCTGGTTGAAATAGGGATGTTAAAGTCCTATATCTCTAAGTCCAAAGGGACTAATAAGAAGAACCTAGGGCAGTCGTCTAAGACACCCCACCCTGCTAGTTGTTCGGACACTGATAAGGAGCTGGTCTACACCATAGCAGGCGGGTTCTCATGCGGTGGCCCCACCATCTGGGGCACCAAGAGCCATCTACGAAATATGGACAAAGATGATGATGAGTAGGCGTCCGCTAGCTACTCCTTCCCAGACGTTCTGATCAATGAGAAGGATAGGGGCAGCGTTCACCATCCGCATGACGACCCGGTCGTCATTGAATGTAAGGTTGCCAACCAGCTGGTTGGACGAATCCTTATTGACACCGGCAGCTCATCGGACATCATCAGTCTCTAGTGCCTGCAAAAGCTGAAATACAACGTCAGCAGCATGCATCCGGTTACCCACATCTTGGTTGGATTTGGGGGTGGGATGCTTTACCCTGTCGGAAGGGTTGATTTACCAATCCGGCTGGGTGAGAAAGGAAAAGGACGACACCTGATCGTCAAGTTCTTGGTCGTTGAGAAGTTGACCGCCTATAACATTATTCTGGGCGGGCCCACCCTCAACGATGCCAATGATGTAATCATCCCTTCTCTCATGCTCATCAAGTATGAGAGAGATGACAGCTCTTTTTGTTCCTTGAATGGGGATCAGAAGACGGCCAGGCATGCCTGTTGATTACACAAACCTCAACAAGGCAAGTCCTAAGGACAGTTACCCACCTCCAAAGATCAACAGTCTGATCGACTCGACAGCCGGGCATGCCTTGATGAGTTTCATTGATGCCTACTCCGGCTTCCATCAGATACCCCTGAGGAAGAAAGACCAAGAGAAGACGGCCTTCGTCACTAATCAGGGGTTATTTTGTTACACTGTGATGCCGTTTGGCTTGAAAAATGCGCCGCCTACATTCCAATGATTGATTAATATTGTCTTCATTAATCAAATTGGGAGGAATGTGGAGGCGTACATTGATGACATGATAGTCAAATCCAAGCAGCAGGCGGATCACCTTACTGATCTCCGAGAAACCTTCACCACACTCAGGCGGCATAAGGTTATGTTAAATCCTAAGAAATGCGTCGTTGGTGTTGAGTCTGGAAGTTTCTCGGATTCCTGATTGATCAAAGGAGAATAAGAGCTAACCCCAAGAAGATACAGGAGGTAATTGACATGAAGTCACCCCGCACTGTCAAGGAAGCGCAAAGAATAATCGGTTGCCTTGCGGCCTTGGGGAGGTTCCTCAGCCGGTCAGGTAACAAATGCCTTTACTTCTTCCAAGCAATCAGGAAGAAGACTAGATTTGAATGGGGGGTGACAAATGCCTTTCAAAAGCTGAAAGAACACCTGAACTCTTTGCTAAGGCTTGTTAGTCCTCTGCCCAAAGAGTCGTTATACATGTACCTAGCCGTCTCAGATCATGCCCTCAGTGCTGTTCTCCTTGCTGAGAGAGACGACATTCAGCTCCTGGTCTATTTAATTAGTCATGTTCTAAAAAATGTTGAGCTCCGGTATCTCATGGTTGAAAATTTTGGCCTTGCCCTGTATATGTCTTTCAAGAAATTAAAGCCGTATTTTCTGGCCCATCCGGTGGTAATTTACACCGATCAGCCCCTCAAGCGGCAAATGTCTACCTTGGAATCATCCGGCAGAATGTTAAAATGGGCTATTGAAATGCAAAGTCTTGAAATCGCTTTTGAACCTAGAAAGGCAGTGAAAGGTCAGGCGTTTGCCGACTTCATTGTTGAAATGACACGACCGGTTCAACCGGATAACCTGGATCAGGTTTGGAAAGTGTATGTAAACGGGAGCTTGACGAAGAACGGCTGCGGTGTAGGAATCATATATGAGTCCCCTAAGGGGGACAGATTTGAATATGCACTGCGGTTTAAGTTTCAAGCCTCCAATAACGAGGCGAAATATGAGGCCCTGCTAGCCGAAATTCGCATGTGTAAGGCAGTAGGGGCCACTAAAATGGACGTTTACTCTGATTCACAGTTGGTCGTTAGCCAGTATGAGGGAAAATATGAGGCAACTCATCCGGCTATGGTCAAATACTTTCAGGTAGTCAAAGAAGAGGCCGGGGAACTTGAGGAATTCTGTCTGAGTCAAGTGCCCAGGTCAGATAACAACCAGGCGGATGCGTTGTCCAAATTGGCTTTATCCGCCTGCTGTGATACGCCTCGATCAGTCTTTTGGGAAGTTCTTGAAAAGAGAAGTATATATGAAGAGCCCATTGGAATCCTGAACCGAAGCTCTACCTGGATGGATGGCATCCGAGCATATTTAGCAGACGGCATACTTCCTGATTCACCACAGGAAGCAACCGTCATGAAAAAGCGAGCAGCAAACTTCGAGTTGAGTAATGAAGAGCTCTTCAAGGCGGGTTTCCTTAAACCTCTATTGAAGTGTGTTACCCCAGAAAAGGGGAAAAAAGTTCTTGAAGAATTGCATGCTGGATACTGTGCCTCTCATATAGGCGGCAGGTCCCTAGCCGTCAGAGCCAGGCAGCATTACTTTTGGCCTACTCTTGAAGCAGACGCTAAAGAGTTGGTGAAGAGATGTGACAAATGCCAGAGGTTTGGCAAGCTTATTCAACGGCCGGCTACTAATCTGACGGCAATCCACTGCCAGTCCCGTTTGCTAAATGGGGCATGGATATCTTGGGTCCTTATACACCTGCTCCAGGCGGAAATCGCTATATTTTGGTGGCTGTGGATTATTTCACCAAATGGGTAGAAGCTGAGCCGGTCAAGAACATCAAGACAAAGGATGTCATCTCTTTCATTTGGAAGAACATCATCACCTGGTTCGGGGTACCTATGTCTATGGTGTTTGATAATGGCCCTCAATTTGAAACACCTCATCTTAAGACTTGGTTGGGAGATCAGGGTATTTCACATTGTTTTGCATCAGTCGGCCGACCCCAAGCAAACGACCAAGTTGAAGCCTTCAACAAACTCATCTCAGACGGCATAAAAAAGAAAATTGAAAGAGCCAGTGGCTTATGGGCAGAAGAGCTAATTCATGTCCAATGGGCCATCCGGACTACTGCCAAAGGGGAAACCGGTAAAACCCCATTTCTTATGGTATACGGTGCAGAAGCCGTCTTGCCCATAAAACATTACGAGCCGACATTAGTCATCTATTTCAAACACCTAGACAGATACTCCATACAAAGAGCAAATAGGAAAGGAGACATAGGATCACCTTGTCTCAACCCTTTTTGAGCTGGGAAAGGTTTAGAAGGAAAACCATTCACCATTATAAAATAAGAAACAGAAGAGACACAGGTCATAATCCAATTAACCACCTTTTGAGGAAAGCCAGTTTCCTCAAGCACAGTCTTAAGAAAGCTCCATTCAACAGAATCATAAGCTTTCCTCAAATCAATCTTGAGTATACATATGGGAGTGATATATTTGTGAGTGTAACCCTTGATGAGCTCAGTAGCTAAAAGAATATTATCCCTAATATGCTTCCCAAGAATAAAGCCAGATTGAGAATCACTAACAACAGATCCCACAACCTGAGCAATTCTATGAGTAAGCACTTTACAGATTAATTTATAGACCATAGTACAACAAGCAATGGGTCTGTATTCTTTAACATAAGAAGGATGAGAGACTTTAGGAACTAAAGTTACTGAGGTGCAACTCCATTGCTTAGCAATAATACCAGTTTGAAAGAACTGAGTAACATCAGTATAGATGTCATGCTTAATAATGTGCCAAGCCTTCTTGAAAAAGACAGCATTAAAGCCATCAATACCAGGAGCCTTGTCATTGCCAATACTAGCCAAAGCAGCATCAATCTCAGAAAAAGCAACATCTGCAGACAGGATATCTATAGCAGTTTGGTCTAGCTGTTTACCAGCTCTCATAGTTTGAATATTAACAGCACGCAAAGAAAAAGCTCTAGTACCCAGTAGAACCTTATAGAAACCCACAATCTCCTGTTCCACTTGAATAGGATCCTTCAGCAACACATCAAGATCAGTTAAAATAGAATCAATTCTATTCCTGCTTTGTCTTTGCTTCATAATAGAAAAGAAGTAGTGAGAGTTAGAATCTCCTAATTTGATCCAATTCACTCTAGCTTTCTGTTTGTATATGTGCTCTTGAATATTCATCCAATGCTTAATTTTCTCAATAGCAGCAGCTTCCTGTAGATGTAAGTTCTCATTGGTAATATCAGCAGCAAGCTTTTCTTGGATTTGAATTAAAGCAGCATTTGCTTGATTAACTTTATCATCAATATTTGCAAAATATTTAGTGTTTAAGCTCTTAAGACCTTGTTTAACAGTTTTTAAATTCTGCCAAACATCAGACATAGCAGTGCTCTTAGACACCTTAATCCAGCCAGCTTCAACAATAGAGCAAAAATCTTTGTGATCAGCAAGGCAATTCAAAAATCTGAAAGGCCTTCCCTTCCTAAGATTATGAGAACAGACCTCAACCAAAAAAGGACAGTGATCAGAAAGTAAGGGAGGGAGAAAGATAGCTTCAACAGAATTGTAAACAGAAATCCAGGCTTGATTAACCAGACCCCTATCAATTCTAGTAGCAATCCTATCATCACCATGCCCTTTATTATTCCAAGAAAAGAAAGAACCCTTACTCTTGATTTCACAAAAGTCCATTGTCTCAATACACTCTTTAAAGTGTTTCACCTCATAATCAGTAATAGGAGCACCATTAAACCTATCACCATCATGAAGAACAGAATTAAAATCACCAATGAGAAGCCAAGGATCAGAAGACACTGAAATGTTGCTAATACCAGTCCAAAAAGGAACTGTATCATGAATAGAGAGTGAAGACCATACACAAAAGTAACTAAGAAATGATGTTGTAAGTCTTTAGAACAAATATCAGTATGAATAAACATTTCATGAGAAGAAAGAACAGTCACATTAACTTTGTCCTGTAACCAACCAACCCAAATTCTTCCATTATAAGAATGATCATAATTGAAGAGCCAAGACCAAGCTTTTCCAAACTTCTTCTGTAATTTGACACAATTCTTTAGTTTCACCTTGGTTTCCAGAATACCAATTACATCAACAGACTGCTCAGAGAGTAACTTCTTGACATAAGCTACTTTATTAGGGTCATTAAGACCCCTAATATTCCAAGAGACAACAATCATCCTCCCAAAGGGGGATTACCATCACCCCCGATAGGATCAGTGTGAGTATCTTCAAACAAAGAAGAATAAGGATTAGAGCTAGACAAATCTGGCACAGGATGAGAAACACTGAAACTTCTATTCTTTCTGCCAACTATTCTCCAATCATAATCAGAATTAGCTTTGTGTGTAGTAGGAGCTGGAGTAACAACAGCAGCACCATGGACTGTTTCATTCACAGAATTAGAGACAGGAACAGCAGTAGTAGCAGGATTAGGCTCCCTAGGAACCAAAACCTTAGCTTGCTCCTTAGTACCAAGCTGTTTTTTCTAAGCCTGAGTCTTTTTAGTTGGAGCATTACAGTCATGACCTACCTTATTACACTTCTTGCAAAAAGGTGGAGACCACTCAAATATAAGCTTTTATTCAATGAGGTTGCCATCTGGATTCTCAACCCAAATACTCTTAGGTAAAGGTTTAGTAATATCAACTTCAATAAGCAATCTAGCAAAAGTAACCCTTAATTGCTTAGAAGTACAGTCATTAGCATACAGGGGCACCCCAATAACACTTCCAATTCTACTCAAGGTATCAACCCCCCAGCAATTGAGAGGAAGATTAGGAAGTCTCACCCATAGAGGAACAGTTCTAAGAACCTCATAATGAAAGTCAAACTTATCATTCCAAGGCTTAACAATAGCTGCTCTGCCGTAGAACATATGTGGACCAGCATTCATAAAAGTATGAATATCATAGTCATTTTGCATCTTAATCAAGAAGTAACCATCATCGTGCCAAAATATATCAGGTTTAGCAATGGAATTCCCATTTTCAGAAATGTATCTATGCACAACAGCAATTGTAGGGTAATAACCAATAACATAGAAAATAACAGAGTTTTTCCATTTGAGGTTACCTGCTTGCATTTCAGCACTCTGCAACTGAGCAATAGACTTTCCATCCTTAAGAACAGGAGCAATAAAAGCCAGGGAAGCTCCTTTTTGCAGTGAGTTTGGGATTAGACCTTGGATTAGCTTCCTGAGGCACCTCAGCACCCACAAAAGCACTATCAGCATTCTCAGGCACACCCATGCCATCAGTAGTAGAGCCGGCTCCAGTATTTAGTGGAACAGTAACTCTAGGAGCTCTAGTAACTGATTGAGTTAGATCTGGAGCAATATCTCCAAAACTGAGACTAGCACCAGCATTAGAAACATCAGAATTGTTGCCAATACCCTTCAATTGAGCTGGATCTCCTTTAATAGCTCCAGGATCCAATGGAACAGTAACCCGAGAAACCCTCGTTACTGTTTCATTGGATTTCTCCAGAAAACTAGGTAAAACAGACTGATGATTCAATTTAAGAGCTCTAAGTTCAGTTCTAGTAATCTTACCAGCAGAAGAAGGATTCACCAGATGAGGAGGTGGTGTAATCAGTTCATCCATATCAGACTCCTCAAAGATCGAAGGAATGCTTGCAGAAAAACCATCAGCATTGAGTTGATTCAAGCCAGAATTCACTGAAGTCAAAGATGCTAAGTTTGAGGGTTGAGGAGTTGGAGTTGCCTGCTTCTTCTTCTTAGCCATAACCAATCACCGAGTGAAGAAAACCAGCTCAGAAAATCGCCATGGAAGAGAGAAAATTCAAGAAAAAGTCAACCCTTCAACCAAAGTCGAATGTGTTTGGCATTCATTTGAATAAAAAAGTTTTTTTTTAATGTGTTTAACTTTCACTTCATTTATTAAGCTTTGTTTGTATATGTTTATCTTTCATTTGATTCAATTTTCTTCGTTGAATGCATTTAACATTCATTCAATTCAAAAAGCTTTATTTGAATGTGTTTAACTTTAATTTGTTTCAAAAAGATGTGTTTGAACGTGTTTGACTTTCATTTGATTTAATTAGTTTCGTTGTATGCATTTGACTTTCTTTCGATTAAAAAAGCTTTGTTTGAATGTCTTTAACTTTCATGATCCAAAATCTTTGTTTTAATGTGTTTGACTTTCATTGGATTCAAAAAGCATTGTTTGTTTAACTTCATTTGATTCAATTAGCATCGTTGAATGCATTTGACCTTCTTTTGATATAAAAAGCTTTGTTTGTTTGTGTTTCACTTTTATTTTATTAAGAAAGCTTTGTTAGAATGTGTTTAAGTTTTATTTGAGTAAAAAATTTTGTTTGATTGTGTTTGACTTTTATTTGATTGAAAAAGTTTTGTTTTAATTTGTTTGAATTTCATTTGATTGAATTAGCTTCGTTGAACAAATTTAACTTTTATTCGATTCTAAAAGCTTTATTTGAATTTGTTTCACTTTCATTTGATTCAAATAGATTTGTTTTAAAGTGTTTGACTTTCATTTAATTTAATTTGCTTTGCTGAATGCATTTGACTTTCATTCGATTTAAAAGCTTTGTTTGAATGTGTTTGACTTTCATTTGATTAAAAAAGCTTTGTTTTAATGTGTTTGACTTTCATTTGATTGAATTTGCTTCATTAAATGCATTTGACTTTCATTCGATTCAAAAAGCTTTGTTTGAAAATGTTTGATTTTTATTTGATTCAAAAAGCGTTGTTTGAATGTGTTTTAGTTTCATTTGATTCAAAAAGCTTTGTTTGGTTGTGTTTGACTTTCATTTTATTCTTTTTTTTTTGGTAAGTAAGAAATTATATTAATCACACAAAAAAACTCTATAAAATGTACAAATTACAACAGCCTGTAAAGGCTACCCACAACTGTACAGAGGACAAAGGCCCAAACCAACTCCTAGAAGCCTAGAATAAACCAGGCAACTCTTTTGAGAAACCACACAGATCCTGCTACCTTCTATGAAGGGCACAGGAGGAGCAGGACTTAGGCAGCAACACAAAAAACTCCAAAAATAAATAAACAACAGAAAAAAGGACACTAAGCAGCAATTACAGCATATGCCTAAGATTAAACAACCATTTACAGTCTTCTGTCTTCCACTTAGCATCAATAAGTTGTTGAGCTCTTCCCCCAACTTCTCTTCTGATTGCTTTTACTAGTACCTCAGGATGTATTACAACATGCTGCCAGAACACATGATTCCTGGCTAGCCAAATGTTGTAAATAGCAGCACTCAATGTGGCAAGATAGAAACTGCTCTGAATCTTACTTTTCCCCAGCTTCCTCCAGCTCTTCCAAGCCTCACCAATATTATCCTGCTGCAGACAAATTCCTAGCCAACTGCAAACACCAGTCAAGCATCTTTTACTATACTTACAACCAAAAAACAAATGGGTAACAGTTTCAGTCTCTTCACCACATAGAAGACACAAATCATCAGAGCAAACCCCAAACCTTGAGAGCTTGTCCCTAGTTTTGAGCCTCCCCAACATTGCTAACTGTAGGCATCGCTCGAAGTGCCGATTGATAATTACGGGCTTTTTTCTGACTTTTATTATTCGAGCTAAAATAAGAAAATAATAAATAAATAAAATATTTGGGCCAAAAATAATAAAATAAAAAGTTTGGGCTTAAAATTAATTAACAAATTAAAACTATACTTTTACCAAACATCAAGACTGATCCATGGACCTTTCAAAAATATGAATTTAATAAAAATACGATTTTTTAAGCACTCTCGGGATTAAATACTAAACCCGACCAATAGCGGCGGTGAAAGGTTATTTATCATCGGACTTGGTTTTGGGGAGACATTTTTAGGTGTCTAAAGAAGCCCCCACTTTGACTGAGTTTGTAGAAACGTCAGTTTCGAAAACGATAGTCAAAGTAGTCGATAGGGACGGAGAATGATTTAAGATGTTCTGCGATCCTAAATCACTCTGTATACGCCGAAACCTGCAGAAAAATGTTAATTCCACAGATAAAAGAGTAAAAGGATAGAATACATATCTGGCACCAGTGTGTCGGTGACAAACGAGTTTGGTATTTTCCTATACTTGAAGGAATCTACCGAGTGACATTGGTTGAAACGCTTTCCATGCTTGAGGAAAGCCGACTGAAGAGTTTGGTACCTTTCTAAGCCTGAAGAAAGCTACCGGATAATACTTTCCATGTCTGAGGAAAGCCGACTTGGCGGTTTTCTATACTTGAAGAAAAATCCACCGATAACGCTTTCCAAGCCTGAGGAAAGCCGACTTGGCGGTTTTCTATACTTGAAGAAAAAATCCACCGATAACGCTTTCCAAGCCTGAGGAAAGTCGAAAGATTATGAGATTGCAAGTCTCTGTGTATTGAGAACCTTGCGTCATGAAATGATGGTGGTCCGCTTGTCCCCGGACGTGGGCTGTAGATGGTCCGCTTGTCCCCGGACGTGGGCTGTAGATGGTCCGCTTGTCCCCAGACGTGGGCTGTAGATAAGACCTGCAAAAATAAATTTGCCAATGGACTCGTATACACTGTGATTGACTTGACCTCTAACTTGACCAAGTTCGACTTGATGTGACATGACATGTGTATGACTTGTGAGTGTGTGTGTGTGTGTGTGTGTGTGTGTGTGTGTGTGTGTGTGTGTGTGTGTATGCAGACACAAGCAAACGAAGATGCAAAAGCAAAAAAAATTCCGTCAATTTTTGTCATGAGTGGAGGGTACCGACTTTCTCCCGAAAAAGAAAGATGTGAAAACTGAACTTTTATTTTCGAACTTCCTTCGATAAAAACTTGGAAAAAGTTTTTGAACTTCCCCAAAATAAAATAATGAAAAGGGAGAGAAGTTTTGAACTTCTTCCTTGAGCAAGACAAAATGATTCGTATGGATTGAATTGTTTGTCCTGAAAATAATGTATGCATGATGCATGTTCTTAGGCCAGGAGGCTAAGGATAATTACATCATGTGACACGATAGATGAATGAACTTAAGTCATGGAGCTAAGCATCATATATGGTGTAAAGAAGCGATTTTGAACGTCACTTAGGTCTGGAAGCTAAGCACGTATAACACGATAGATGAATGAACTTAAGTCATGAAGCTAAGCATCATATATGGTGTAAAGAAGCGATTTTGAACGTCACTTAGGTCTGGAAGCTAAGCACGTGTAGTGATTATTGCATAATGAACGTTGCTTAGGTCAAGGAGCTAAGCACGATATGATTTGTATGATTAAAAATCATAGATATATAAATGTTTCTTATGCGAAACAATGAACATTGCTCAGGTCAGGAAGCTAAGCAAGTATGCAATGTTTCTTCTACTAAATGTTGTCTTTAAATATGATGAAGCATGCACAGTGTTGAAACAAGATTTCATGATAAAGGGCTCTTAAAGGGAAGGATGATTGATATGGATATGGATGTGTGAGTGAAGTGTGTGAATGTGATACTAAGGCTGGCTGCAAGGATTATGGTGATGGAAATAGATGTGAGAAGAGTAAAAAATGATGACTCCTCAGGCTGGGTAAGCTAATGTGATTTGGGTTCAAGCCCCCAAGTCTAGCTCTAAATGGGTAGGGATAAGCATTGGATATTCTTTGACTCGATCATGCATGGATATGAATATGAATGTGGCCGCACCTCGATGTGAGGTTGCCTACGTATCCGTTAGGAATCAGGCCGAACGTAGCTCTAACCGAACTTTGCACAAGTGTATGTACACCTCAAAGAGGTCTTTCAAGGGTTGTAATGTGGTTAAGTTGATGGTTTAAGGAAGAAAGAGGTAAAAGGCTCAAGACCCGAGAGAAGTCCCCAAGATGTGTAATTGTGAATTTGAAAATTTTGAATTTTGCAAGTTTATTTTCAACACATTTTGCTTTGAACCTTTTTTTTTTTTTTTTTTCAATCTTTTGAATCAATGTAGGCAATCTCAGATCATGCGGTCCATCCCTCACTTAGCATTCATGTTTCTCAGGCACGGTACCGAGCACTCGATGAGAGACGCAATTTGAGACGTGTTCATATCAAAGACATTGGAACACTTGCCTTTAGACATTGTTTTATTTTTGCTTTGCTACTTTTTTTTACTTGCTTTTTGAATGTTATACAATTACACATCTTCAAATCCCAGGGTTGAGTGAATGTGGGTTGAAGAAATGAAGGCCAAACGTTAGACGAGGCTCAAAGTGGTTGATGAAGAACTGGATATGTGATTGAGTGGTTAATGGGGAATGACAGGGTTGCATAGGTGCCTCAAATCATTGGTGTACCTTGTGTTTAGTTCGGCATTTTTTATTTTTATTTATTTATTTTTTATTTTTTATATTATTTTTTTTTTTTTGTTTTTGCTAATCACATGATCGAATGTAAGAAAGAGATGCTCATTTATGAAGAAGGTAAGAAATGTGACGCATAGGCACATGGATAACGGGAACCTATGCTAGACTTATTGGGGGAGAGGGTCGAAACAAAAGAATAATAAAAAATAAAAAATAAAAAAAAGCATGAAATCTTGCACGAAGGATCTGTGTGCCTTGTATTCATTACTTCTTGCCACCTGGAGGGACAGGAAGTTTATTTGCATCCATCAAGTCTTGAATGGCGTCCTTCAAATTCCAACATTGCTCCGTAGTGTGGCCCCTTCCTTGATGGTACTTGCAATGGGCATTGGGATTCCATTTGGCGCTCCTTTCTTCAGGTTTTGGCTCTGGAAATGGTCCAATAGGCGTGATCAAGCCTTGACCGTAAAGGCGATCAAAGGCCGGATCATAAGTCATTCCTAAATGAGTGTAAGTTCTTTTCTTCTTGGGCAATGGAGCATCAAGAGCTAACACTTCATTGAGATCAACTTGGCTTATATTGTTGGTAGTATTTTCGTGCTTAGAAGACGAAGAAGAAGGATGGTCGTTCTTCTTGTTTCTCCAAGTGTTATTATTGTTACTACCAGCAGTCTTTATTAGCTCATCCTCGATATTGATGCCGATGTCGTATACAGCTTCGAAAGTGTTTAATGGAAGAAATTTGAGATGTTCTCTATATTTATGAGTCAGATTTTGAATAAAGAGGCGAACCATCTCTCTTTCTTTGGGAGGATCTACCAAGAGTGAAGTTGTTTCCCTTCACCTGTTCAGGTAAGCGGTGAAGCCTTCATTCTCTTTCTGTTTGAGAATGGAGAGTTCACGTTCAGAAGTTTTAGTTTGAATGTTACACTTGTAACGATTCTTGAAACTGTCGGTGACATCTTGCCAAGTCGTAGTACGCTTGGCATCTAGGGAATAGAACCATTGTTGGCAAGCATGTTCTAAGGAGAGAGGGAACACCGTAGGGAAGAGTGTTACGTCCAATCCCTTAAGAGCCATGGTTGCAGAGAACGCCTTCAAATGGAATATTGGATTGTCAGTAGGCTTGAACTTTGGAATATCAGTAGTGGAGAACTTTTCAGGGAGTCTATCCTTCACATTCAAAGGAGTGGGAGGCCGTTCCACATAAGTGAAATCCTCAGAAATCTTACTCATTTGTTCCTTCAGTTTGTCAAGGGTGGAAACAGTGACCTTGTTTTGTTCCATGGTAGTGACCCTAGTGGTAAGGGTTTGCATCATGGAAGACAGTGCCTCAATGGATTTGTTGATGTTCTCAATGTCTTCTTTAGTGGCCATTGAAAGGTGATGAGTAACGGAGATGACAAAGTTCTCTTTGAACGCCTATTAGATCTGAGAGATTGTTGCGGTAATGGCTCGAACCGTATTGATCTATCTTTGTTCCTTGAACAAGTACTGTGAAATAAAACAATTCACTTAATTGTTTGACTCATTGCTCAAGATAGGAAAGGAAGGAAAAAATAGACATTTGAAAACAGGTGAGAAAACTCCACTCATTTTTTTTTTTTATTATGACGAAAAAAAAGGGTGCATGAACCTAATATACGATCATAAACGACCTGGTGCACGACTCGAGTCGGACATAAAGAAAGTGTGTGGACTATACTTGACTCGTGAGTGATCAAGTGATGTTATAAGACTCGTGGTATGATCGTATGGCTAGACATGTGAACAATAACCAAAATGACTGACGCGAGTACCAAATTAAAACGAATGACTAAACTGACGCTTTTTTTTTTCTTTTTTTTTTTGAAAAAGGGTGACATGGCACGGGACACTTCTCCCGTCAGACGGGATAAGTTCCCATGTCACGGTAAAAAAAAAAAAAATTTTATTTTTTTTTTTGAAAAGGGGTGACGTGGCACGGGACACTTCTCCCGTCAGACGGGATAAGTTCCCGTGTCACGGTCAAATTTTTTTTTTTTTTTTTTTTATGAAAAAGGGTGACGTGGCACGGGACACTTCTCCCGTCAGACGGGATAAGTTCCCGTGTCACGGTCAAAATTTTTTTTTTTTTTTTACGTTGCTTGTTTATTTTTAAAGGGAGGATACCATCCGACTTTTAAAACAAGACTTTCCCTAAAATACGGTCAAAAAAGTGGTGCACGACTTAAAGCAAAAAAAAGTGTGTAAACACGACACGTGAGTGATTAAGCGAGATTATAGACGCGTGTTTTGACCGTATAACTAAACACGACTCAATACTGGACACATAAATCGAGAAAAAACACTGACGGGACACTTTCCTGGGCACCGTGTCACGGTGCAGACTGCCGTGACACGGTTAAGACTTACCGTCAGACGGTAGCCTTTACCGTGTCACGGCACTATTCACCGTGACACGGCATAAAATGCCGTGACACGGTGCGCAGTTCCAGGTCAGTTTTGTGATTTTTTTTTTTTTTTTTAGATTTTAATCGATTTTAAGTCCGTACTAATTACTATGTGAGAATAAAAACCCTCGATCATGGGTCAAACAAAAAAGCAAACACATTAGGGTTAGCACCGAACAAACACATAGCATTTAGGCACGATGATGTAAAAAAGTTCGTAACCTAAAGTCAAGGTCTATGTTCAACTATTGGTCAAGCTTTGGGTGTCAAAAGGGTACCATGGTTAAGAGTTTGGACGCGTTAGCAAGGCAACCTCCCTTGAGGGTGTATGCCAACGGGCGGCTCCGCGAGTTCGAGATGAAATCGAACTTGACTCCATGGTTTGGGTAGATTTAATGACTCGGATGAACCCTTATTGCCATGAGCGTTTTTGGGTTGATAAAGCTTAAATCCCCCGGGGCTAAGACGCATGTAGAACACATACGTTTTTTCAGAAAAATCGAAGGAAGTCGACTGTGGAAAAAGAAAATAGGTCACCGGACAGATTTTAGGAATGTCGTGACACGGCAGAAATTCCCGTGTCACGGTACAGTCTACCGTCAGACGGTACACTGTACCGTGACACGGCAGACTCTGCCGTGACACGGCAGTCAGAAAATCTGACTGGTGCCCTGTTTGCTTTTGCGCGCAACCAAGTTAGCCAATTTTTCCTACGGGACAGACCTGAATGCGACGTTAAAACGTCTATGCAGATGCAAAAATGCCAAATTAATCACAGGAATATTATTTCAAGAATCTTTCAAGTCTCATCCACTCATCTTAATTAAATATCGATCACTCAAATCGATAAATAATTAAGAATCCTCCCTAGTGGAGTCGCCAAATTGTAGGCGTCGCTCGAAATGCGCCTACGTTAAAAAGCATGTTGTGAATATGCTTGGAACTCATAGGAAGTGGGAATTGACATTACGATTAGGGACAACGATTAGGGACAAATAAAGTAGGGAGCCGCCAACAAGTTTTTAAGGAACTTGTAAACCGTCCACGGATCATAAAAAGGCAACCACGATAAGGGACAACGATAGGCAACAACGATTGACCCGTGAAGGTTACACCCCATTCATAATCCATGAGATTACTAACTCCATATGGTTCGGAACCACGAAAGGAGGATCGGGGATGATGGTACGAAGTGAGTCATGGAGTCACATTCGCCCGTATTGGCCTCTACTCGATTCTTATAGTGAAAAGTATTCCTGCGATCTCAAAGGCATACAAACAATAATTCAATTCGCTCCAAACTATTATTTAACTAAATTGGTTTAAAATTAATGCACACATTATTCTAAATATTTGGTGATCACTTGATTAAACAACAAGATTAAAAAGGAACCTAAACCGGTTGTCCAAATTATCTTATTAGTCGTGATTTTCAATTACATATTCCCATTAACATGCAATATTGTGATCAAAATAAATAATAGATTCAATATAAAAACCCAATTTAATCATAATTCTAACAACATAAAAATCGTTAGAAAAATAACAATAATAAAAAGAGCATGATCCTTACTTTGAATCTGTTTGCTTGCAACTACAAAAATAATAAACGAGTTAGTAACTTCAAGAAAATAATAAAACAACAATTAAATTAAATTAAATAAAAACAAGGTTAATTTTGGGGCCAAACCCTCAAACGATTCTACCTTTCACGCCTTGGTTTAAGGACAGAACCGCGAGTAAAATATGGACTCCTTTGAGTGCTTGAAGAAGGAATTTTGAAGTGAAAAGGGTAGGCTAGTGTTTAGGTTAAGAGCATAGAAGAGAGAAAATAAGAATAATAGAATTCTGGTTGCCCCGTTCATCAGAAATGAGGGGGTATTTATAGGGAAATGTGCTGAGGGAGCACACGGAACCCTAAAATGATAAAAACCCTAAAAAAGTATCCCGTGACACGGTCAGACTGTACCGTGACACGGTTAGACTGTACCATCAGACGGTACAAGTTCCCGTGACACGGTCAGTTTTTGGAGTGTCGCGGGAAATTTTCAGAAAACGGAACGAAAAACGCGTTAAGGGTTTACGCGGAAAGGACACGGAACTCCCCGTGTCACGGCAGACCTCCCGTGTCACGGGAAGTCCCACCGTCCCGTTTGACGGCCCTAAAGCCAAGCATGATTTCAAATCTGATTTTATGTCTAAAACCCGACTAGGACAAGCCCATCTTGATCATCAATAGGTATATTGACATAAATTGTACCGTTGGTCGCAAATATTTTTAATTTCACACTAGAGAACATAATAAAAATAAAACGTTTATAATATACTCACTAACACCTAAGAGTTCCCGTGACACGGTCAAGCTTGACCGTGACACGGTCAATTCCAGTCCACTTTTCCGTCTAAATTCATTTTTAATCCTAATTTCTTTCGGCTTTCTGAGTGCCGATTGATAATTACGGGCTTTTTTCTGAATTTTATTATTCGGGCTAAAATAAGAAAATAATAAATAAATAAAATATTTGGGCCAAAAATAATAAAATAAAAAGTTTGGGCTTAAAATTAATTAACAAATTAAAACTATACTTTTACCAAACACCAAGACTGATCCATGGACCTTTCAAAAATATGAATTTAATAAAATACGATTTTTTAAGCACTCTCGGGATTAAATACTAAACCCGACCAATAGCGGCGGTGAAAGGTTATTTATCATCGGACTTGGTTTTGGGGAGACATTTTTAGGTGTCTACACTAACCAAATTACAAAAGAATGCTTAGGTACATTGACCTTGTTCCACACCCATTTGCTCCAAGTGACCTTATCCAGATTGCCCTACAACCACTTATAACAATCTGCAATTTTATACTGTTTGCTAAGCCACATATTACTAGTAAATCCTTCCTTTAGCTCCTCCTTAACCTTACACATCAATTTCCAGCCCCACCCAGCACTTCTCTTGGGACTGTAATGCCACCAATCTTGCCCTTTAAGGTAAACTGAGTGCACCCATTTTACCAATAAAGACCCAGTGTTCTTGGCAATCTTCCATACTTAGCTACCAATAGCTGCCCTGTTCCATAGCAAATAGTTTCTAGCTCCCAACCCACCAGCATTTTTTGGTCTACAAACCCAATCCCAAGCCAGGGGAGGAGCTCTACTCAGAACAACCTTACCATCCCATAAAAAAGCTTTGTAGAGTTGCACAATCCTGAGCATCAAAGTCTTAGGAAGTAATAAGCACTGAGCCCAATAAGTGTGCAAGCTCATAAGCACTGCATTAATCAAAGTAGCTCTAGTAGCATAGGACAAATTCCTACTACTCCAACAATAAATCTTATTAAGCATTTTATCGACTATAGCATCATAGTCAATAACTCTCAAATACTTGTCATTCAAAGGAATTCCAAGATATTTAAAAGGCATATTACCAACAACAAACCCAGACAACTGCAAAATGGCATCTCTAGTCTGATTCTGCACATTACCAAAATACACAGCTGTCTTACCAGTGTTAACCTGCAATCTAGATCTTCTTTCATAAGACTTAAGAGCTCTGAGAAGTAGCTTAACAGAGTCCACATTCCCATAAGAGAAGAGCATCAAATCATCAGCAAAGATAAGGTGGTTCAAGGCTAAGCTCTTACATCTCTGATGATATTTAAAGGCCTTTTTCTTCCTAATTTTCTTTAACATTCTAGTCAAATACTCCATGACCAACACAAATAATAAGGGAGACATAGGATCACCTTGTCTTATCCCCTTTTTCCTAGAAAAAAAAAACCATGCAAACCACCATTTAACATCAAAGAGAAAGAAGGAGTACTAACACACTCCATAATCCAACCAGTAAACTTTACAGGAAACCCCAAAGCCCCAAGCATATTTTTTATAAAACTCCAACTTATAGAATCATAGGCTTTCCTCAAGTCCACCTTTACTGTACACCTAAGGGGCATTCTCTTATTATTGTAGCTCTTAAGCATATCTTGGAAAACCAAGATATTATCCAATATGGATCTTCCAGCAACAAAAGCACCCTGGCAAGAGTCAACTAAATCAGGAAGCACTTCCTTAAGCCTAGCACAGATGAGCTTAGAGATGATCTTATAAACAACATTACAGCAAGCAATTGGCCTAAACTGAGTCACTTTATTAGCATTTTCAACTTTAGGCACCAAGGTCAAAGTAGTAGCATTAACTTGCTTCAGCAGACTTGAAAAACCATCAGGACCCGGGGCTTTATCATCATCAATACTCCAAAGAGCCTCTTTCACATCTTTCTCACTAAAACTTCTGCATAAGCTAACTGACTGCTCCATACTCAAACAATTCCCTTGTTGAATAACACTACCATGAATCTGACCAGTAGCAACAGCACTGCTACCTAGTAGAGATTTATAGTAGTCCAGAAAAGCCTCACATACTGTCCTAGGATCAGCTAATACAGTCCCATCATCACACACTATAGAATAAACACTTTTATGAATTCTCCTTTTCCTCAAAATTGCATGAAAGAATGCAGAGTTAATGTCTCCATCTTTTAACCAATGAACCTTAGCTTTCTGCTTCAAAAACTTATACCTAGCATTATGAGCCTGATTATACTCCTCCCTTACTGTCTTCTCTTGCAAGATTAAACCTTCATCCCTAGGATCACTCTGCAGTTGAGATTGTATATCTAACAATTTCTTCTTAGCAACAGCATCAGCTGTCTCAACACAAGTAAATCTAGTCAAATTAATGCTCTTAAGTTTCTTTTTAGCTTCAGTTAACTTCCTAACCAATTGAAACATATCAGTTCCCTGGAACCTAGTAGCCCAGGCTTCCTTTACAGCATCCAAAAAACCAGGAGCATCTATCCACATATTGAAGAATCTGAAAGGTTTCTTTAGCTGCATACCACCATCTAACAGCTGAATAACACATGGACAATGATCCATGAGACCCTCAGGGAAAAAAGTAGCTTATAAATTAGGAAACTCATCCAGGAAAGCATTATTAACCAGAACTCTATCAATTCTAGTGCTCACTCTATCAATCCCACCTTGTTTATTATTCCAAGTATAGAACATTCCTCCAGTTTGCCAATCAAACAGATGAGCATCACTCAAACACTGTCTAAATGGCTCTACTTCAGCAAGACTTACATTAGAGCCCACCCTATCACTAAGATTAAGAACATTGTTAAAGTCCCCACCTATAAGCCAAGGACCATGGACAATCCCAGCAAGCATCTTTAGTTGATCCCATAGCTCTTCCCTTTGCACAGCTTCATTTAGACCATACACAAAGGTTACCTCAAACTGAATACCAGTGGCCTTATGAACTACTCTACAGTGAACTTATTGCACCTCCACCTTAATCACCATCACCTCAAAAATTTGGGACAACCAAATCACCCAAATTCTACCATTTTTATGCTTACTGTAATTAGAGCAAACTGACCAATCACCACCAACTCTATCAAACACCCTACCAAAATTCCTATCCTTCACCCTGGTTTCAAGAAGCCCAAACAAACCTATATTATGTTGTCTTATGAACCACAAAACATCACATAACTTGCTAGGCATATTTAGGCCCCTAACATTCCAAAATCCCACACTATCCATTGAATAATTCAGGGCATTCCCCTTCCTCCAATACCCTAAATCTGTTACCACTGCCCCCAACCAATACAACACCTGGCCTTAACAATTTAGGAGCTTCAAACAGTGTATCCTGTCCACCAGCATCAGTCACATCATCTGTCCTGCTCCCCCTCACATCATTATTTTGCTGCTGAGAAGAGCTAGTCTTCTGAACTAGTCTCCACATTTGCTTAGGTGGTTGCCTATGTTGCTTTTTTGCTCTCACTTTATGATTAGGACAGTGATCATCCTCATGCCCCATACCATGACAAACCTTGCATATTATAGGCTTCCAATCATACTCCACTTTCTGAGTAATGCAGACACCCTTTTCATCAAGAAATGTAATATTATCTGTAAATGAAGCATTAATCTCAACTTCAACCATCACACGAGCATAATTCAATTTCTCTGTAGAGGCAGTAGTTTTATCAGTCTTAATAGGATTACCAATTAGAGAGGCAATCTTCATCAAAGCATTCTGACCCCAAAATTTAAGCTCAAGCCCCACAAGCCTAACCCAAACAGGAACCTTAGTGAATGTCTCCTTAGCCAAATCCAACTCAGGCTCCCATGCTTTCATGATAACAGGCTTCTTGTCAAACAGAATGGGTCCAGCATTCAGAACCTTGTCTCTATTCTTAACAGTTCTAAAACGAACCAAGAACACCCCATTATCCATCAAAGAGATCTTATCTATCCCATACTTGCCCCAAACCCTTCTTATGAAACCATTAATCACATTCAATGGAGGTTTGGCACAAACAATGTAGCAAACAATCGCTGACTTCAAAAAATCAAGTTCTGGTTTCACATCATCCAAAGTAATCTGCACCAAATGACTAGCATCTTACCCAATAACACAAAATTTTCCACCCCCAGAGAGATCTAAACCCTCATCCCTAATACCCTCAAATAGAGATTCCCGCCAATTTAATCGAACAGGAGGAGATTGAAAAACTGGGTATTGCAAATCGGGGGTCTCAAAAATTGGGGGAGACAAATTCGGAGTGGGATTGGCATGCTCAATCATCAAGATAGGAGTTGGATTATCAAATTTTAGAACACTATCACAGCAAGCATCAGTTCGAAGCTCATCATCAATGGCGGAAGCAGAGTTATGGATTACCTGTAACCACGCATTGAAGTCTTCTTGATGTGCTCCTTTCTCCTCCTCAGTAATCTCTATCTCCGAAATAACATTCTCCATTACATCATCAAGCCAGCTCTCAGCTGAGACATCTTCAGAAGCAATGCTCTTTTCCTTCTTCTTCGTAAAATTTCTTGTTCTAGGTCCAGAATTCTGCCTTGCCTTCTACTTCTTCTTCGATTAAGACCCTGAACTCTTGCTTCCCTTACCCTTCTTCCTCTTTGCCATTGAAATCGGGCTAAAAATCGAAGCTCAAATTTGTGGGTTTCAATCAATTTTTCAACTTTCTCTCTCTAGTTCTTGAGACTTTCTCTCTCTAGTTCTTGATTCAATTTGTTTTATTACTTTCATTTGATTCAATTAGCTTCAACTTTGATTTGATTCAATTAGCTTCATTGAATGCATTTGATATTCTTTCGATTCAAAAAGCTTTGTTTGAATGTATTTGCCTTACATTTGAATAAAAAATATTTTTTTGAATGTGATTGACTTTCATTTGATTTAAAAATCTTTGTTTGAATGTGTATGACTTTCATTTGATTCAATTAGCTTCGTTGAATGCATTTACCTTGCATTCAATTCAAAAAGTTTTATTTGAATGTGTTTGACTTTCATTTGTCTCAAAAAGATTTGTTTTAATGTGTTTAACTTTCATTTGATTCAATTAGTTTTGTTGAATGCATTTGACTTTCTTTCAATTAAAAAAGCTTTGTTTTAATTTGTTTAAAATTCATTTGATTCAAAAGCTTTATTTTTAATGTGTTTGACTTTCATTGTAATTAAAAAGCTTTGTTTGATTGGGTATGATTTCTAATGATTAAATTAGCTTCGTTGAATGCATTTGACTTTCATACATTAAAATAAGCTTTGTTTAAATGTGTTTAACTTTCATTTGATTAAAAAAGCTTTCTTTGAATGTGTTTGGCTTTCATTTGATTTTAAAAGCTTTGTTTGAATGTGTTTGACTTTCATTTGATTCAATTAGCTTCGTTTAAAATATTTATCTTTCATTCGATTTAAAAAGCTTTATTTGAATATGTTTGACTTTCATTTGATTAAAAAAGATTTTTATTAATGTGTTTGACTTTCATTTGATCCAATTAGCTTCGTTGAATTTATTTAACTTTCATTCGATTCAAAAAGCTTTGTTTAAATGTGTTTGACACTCATTTGATTCAAAAAGTTTTGTTTGAATGTGTTTGTCTTTTATTTGATTTTAAAAGCTTTGTTTGAATGTGTTTGACTTTCATTTGATTCAATTAACTTCGTCGAATGCATTTAACTTTCATTCGATTCAAAAAGCTTTATTTGAATGTGTTTGACTTTCATTTGATTCAAAAATATTTGTTTGAATGTGTTTTACTTTCATTTAATTCAATTAATTTCGTTGAATGCATTTGAATTTTTTCCATTCAAAAAGCTTTAATTGAATGTGTTTATCTTTCATTTGATTAAAAAAGCTTTATTTGAATGTGTGTCACTTTCATTTAATTTATTTAGCTTCGTTGAATGCATTTGACTTTAATTCGATTCAAAAAGCTTTGTTTGAATGTGTTTGACTTTCATTTGGTTCAAAAAGCTTGGTTTTAATGTGTTTAACTTTCATTTGATTGAATTCGCTTCGTGAAATGCATTTGACTTTCATTCGATTCAAAAAACATTGTTTGAATTTGTTTAACTTTCATTTGATTAAAAAGGTTTGTATTAATGTGTTTGATTTTCATTGGATTCAAAAAGATTTGTTTGATTGTGTTTGACTTCATTTGATTCAATTAAATTCGTTGAATGCATTTGACGTTTATACAATTCAATAAGCTTTATTTGAATGTGTTTAACTTTCATTTGATTAAAAAAGCTTTGTTTAAATGTGTTTGGCATTTATTTAATTTTAAAAGCTTTGTTTGAATGTGTTTGACTTTCATTTGATTCAATTAGCTTCATTGAATGTATTTAAGTTTCATTCGATTAAACATGATTTATTTGAATGTGTTTTACTTTCATTTGATTCAAAAAGATTTGTTTGAATGTGTTTGACTTTAATTTGATTCAACTAGCTTCGTTGAATGCATTTGAATTTTTTCCATTCAAAAAGCTTTGTTTGAATGTGTTTAACTTTCATTTGATTAAAAATGCTTTATTTGAATGGGTTTGACTTTCATTTGATTCAAAATGATTTTTTTGGATGTGTTTGACTGTCATTTGATTCAATATTCTTCGTTAAATGCATTTAACTTTCATTCGATTCAAAAAGCTTTGTTTTAATGTGTTTGACTTTCATTTGTTTCAAAATGATTTGTTTGAATGTGTTTGACTTTTATTTGATTCAATTTACTTCGTTAAATGCATTTGACTTTCATTCGATTCAAAAAACTTTATTTGAATGTGTTTAACTTTCATTTGTTTGAAAAAGATTTGTTTGAACGTGTTTGACGTTCATGTGATTTAATTAGTTTTGTTGTATGCATTTGACTTTCTTTCGATTAAAAAAGCTTTGTTTGAATGTCTTTAACTTTCATTTGATTCAAAAGCTTTGTTTTAATGTGTTTGACTTTCATTGGATTCAAAAAGCTTTGTTAGTTTGACTTCATTTGATTCAATTAGCATCGTTGAATGCATTTGACCTTCTTTCGATTCCAAAAGCTTTGTTTGTTTGTGTTTCACTTTTATTTTATTAAGGAAACTTTGTTATAATGTGTTTGAATTTTATTTGAATAAAAAAGTTTTGTTTGATTGTGTTTGACTTTTATTTGATTGAAAAAGTTTTGTTTTAATTTGTTTGAATTTCATTTGATTGAATTAGCTTCGTTGAACAAATTTAACTTTTATTCGATTCTAAAAGCTTTATTTGAATTTGTTTAACTTTCATTTGATTAAAATAAATTTGTTTTAAAGTGTTTGACTTTCATTTAATTTAATTTGCTTTGCTGAATGCATTTGACTTTCATTCGATTCAAAAAGCTTTGTTCGAATGTGTTTGACTTTCATTTGATTGAATTCGCTTCATTAAATGCATTTGACTTTCATTCGATTCAAAAAGCTTTGTTTGAAAAAGTTTGATTTTTATTTGATTCAAAAGGCTTTGTTTGAATGTGTTTGAGTTTCATTTGATTCAAAAAACTTTGTTTTGTTGTGTTTGACTTTCATTTGATTGAATTAGCTTCGTTGAATGCATTTAACTTTCTTTCGATTCAAAAAACTTTGTTTGAATGTGTTTGGCTTACATTTGAATAAAAAATAATTTTTTTAATGTGTTTGACTATCATTTGATTTAAAAAGCTTTGTTTGAATGTGTATGACTTTCATTTGATTCAATTCGCTTCATTGAATGCATTTAACTTGCATTCAATTCAAAAAGTTTTATTTGAATGTGTTTGACTTTCATTTGTCTCAAAAAGATTTGTTTGAATGTGTTTCACTTTCATTTGATTCAATTAGCTTCGTTGAATGCATTTGACTTTCTTTCGATTAAAAAAGCTTCGTTTGAATTTGTTCAAAATTCATTTGATTCAAAAGCTTTATTTTTAATGTGTTTTACTTTCATTGTAATTAAAAAGCTTTGTATGATTGGGTTTGACTTCCTTTGATTCAATTAGCTTCGTTAAATGCATTTGACTTAATACAATTAAATAAGCTTTTGTTTAAATGTGTTTAACTTTCATTTCATTAAAAAAGCTTTGTTTGAATGTGTTTGGCTTTTATTTGATTTTAAAAGCTTTGTTTGAATGTGTTTGACTTTCATTTGATTCAATTAGCTTCGTTGAAAATATTTATCTTTCATTCGATTCAAAAAGCTTTATATTTATGTGTTTGACTTTCATTTGAATCAAAAAGATTTTTATTAATGTGTTTGACTTTCATTTGATCCAATTAGCTTCGTTTAATGTATTTAACTTTCATTCGATTCAAAAAGCTTTGTTTGAATGTGTTTGACTTTCATTTGATTCAAAAAGCTTTTTTTTAATGTTTTTGACTTTTATTTGATTGAATTCGCTTCCATGAATGCATTTGACTTTCGTTCGATTCTAAAAGTTTTGTTTGAAATGTTTACTTTGATTTGAATTAATAAGCTTTGTTTTTATGTTTTTAACTTTCATTTGATTGAAAAAGCTTTGTTTGAATGTGTTTGTCTTTTATTTGATTTCAAAAGCTTTGTTTGAATGTATTTGAATTTCATTTGATTCAATTAACTTCATCGAATGCATTTAACTTTTGTTCGATTCAAAAAGCTTTATTTCAATGTGTTTGAAATTCATTTGATTCAAAAAGATATGTTTGAAATTGTTTTACTTTCATTTAATTCTATTAACTTCGTTGAATGCATTTGACTTTCTTTTAATTCAAAAAGCTTTAATTAAATGTGTTTAACTTTCTTTTGATTAAAAAAGCTTTATTTGAATGTGTTAGACTTTCATTTAATTTAATTAGCTTCGTTGAATGCATTTGACTTTCTTTCGATTCAAAAAGCTTTGTTTGAATGTGTTTAACTTTCATTTGAATCAATTAGCTTCGTTGAATGCATTTGACTTTCATTCGATTCAAAAAGCTTTGTTTGAATGTGTTTGACTTTCATTTGATACAAAAAGCTTTTTTTAATGTGTTTGACTTTATTTTAATTGAATTTTCTTCGTTGAATGCATTTAACTTTCATTCGATTCAAAAGGCTTTGTTTGAATGTTTGTGAGTTTCATTTGATTCAATTAGCTTCGTTTAATACATTAGAATTTTGTACGATTTAATGTGTTTGACTTTCATTGGATTCAAAAAGCTTTGTTTGTTTGACTTTATTTGATTCAATTAGCATCGTTGAATGCATTTGACCTTCTTTCGATTCAAAAAGCTTTGTTTGTTTGTGTTTAACTTTTATTTGATTATAAAAGCTTTGTTTGAATGTGTTTGACTTTTATTTGAATAAAAAAGTTTTGTTTGACTGTGTTTGACTTTCATTTTATTTAAAAATCTTTGTTTAAATTTGTTTGACTTTTATATGATTCAATTAGCTTGGTTAAATAAATTTAACTTTCTTTCGATTCTAAAAGCTTTATTTGAATGTGTTTCACTTTCATTTGATTCAAATAGGTTTGTTTGAATGTGTTTGACTATCATTTAATTTAATTAGCTTTGTTGAATGCATTTAACTTTCATTCGATTAAAAAAAAGCTTTGTTTGAATGAGTTTTACTTTCATTTGATTTAAAAAGCTTTGTTTTAATGAGTTTGACTTTCATTTGATTGAATTCGCCTCATCAAATGAATTTGACTATCATTCGATTTAAAAAGCTTTTTTTGAAAAAGTTTGATTTACATTTGATTCAAAAAGCTTTGTTTGAATGTGTTTGAGTTTCATTTGATTCAAAAAGCTTTGTTTGATTGTGTTTGACTTTCATTTCATTCAATTAGCTTCGTTGAACGCATTTGACTTTCTTTTATTCAAAAATTTTTGTTTGAATGTGTTTGGCTTTCATTACAATAAACAAATAATTTTTTTTTTGAATGTGTTTGGCTTTCATTTGATTTATAAAGCTTTGTTTGAATGTGTATGACTTTCATTTGATTCAATTATCTTCGTTGAATGCATTTAACTTGCACTCAATTTAAAAGGTTTTATTTGAATGTGTTTGACTTTCATTTGTTTCAAAAAGATTTGTTTGAATGTGTTTGACTTTCATTTGAATCAATTAGCTTCGTTGAATGCATTTGACTTTCTTTCAATTAAAAAAGCTTTGTTTGAATTTGTTTAAAATTAATTTGATTCAAAAGCTTTGTTTTTAATGTGTTTCAGTTTCACTGGATTCAAAAAGCTTTGTTTGATTGGGTTTGACTTCCTTTGGTTCAATTAGCTTCGTTGAAATCATTTGATTTTCATACAATTCAATAAGCTTTGTTTGAATGTGTTTATTTTTATTTGATTAAAAAAGCTTTGCTTGAATGTGTTTTGATTTCATTTCATTTTAAAAACTTTGTTTAAATATGTTTGACTTTCATTTGATTCAATTAACTTCGTTGAAAATATTTAACTTCCATTCGATTCAAAAAGCTTTATTTGAATGTGTTAGAATTTCATTTGATCAAAAAGATTTTTTTTAATGTGTTTGACTTTCATTTGATTCAATTAGCTTCGTGGAATGTATTTAACTTTCATTCGATTCAAAAAGCTTAGTTTGAATGTGTTTCACTTTCATTTGATTCAAAAAGCTTTTTTTAATGTGTTTGACTTTAATTTGTTTAAATTTGCTTCGTTGGATGCATTTGACTTTCATTCGATTCAAAAAGTTTTGTTTGAAAATGTTTGACTTTGATTTGATTCAATAAGCTTTGTTTTAATGTGTTTAATTTTCATTTGATTTAAAAAGCTTTGTTTAAATGTGTTTGTCTTTCATTTTATTTAAAAGCTTTGTTTGAATGTGTTTGACATTCATTTGATTCAGTTAGCTTCGTTTAATGCATTTAAGTTCATTCGATTAAAAAAGCTTTATTTGAATGTTTTTTACTTTCATTTGTTCAAAAATATTTGGTTGAAAGTGTTTTACTTTCATTTTATTTAATTAGCTTCTTCAAATGCATTTGACTTTCAGTTGATTCAACAAGCTTTGTTTGAATGTTTTTGAGTTTCAATTGATTCAAACAACTTTTTTTGATTGTGTTTGACTTTTATTTGATTCTATTAGCGTCGTTGATTTTATTTGACTGTCTTTCGATTCAAAAAGCTTCGTTTGAATGTGTTTTACATTCATTTGATTCAAAAACTTGTTTTAATGTGTTTGAGTTTCATTGGATTCAAAAAGCTTTGTTTGATTGTGTTTGACTTCATTAGATTCAATTAGCTTCGTTGAATACATTAGACTTTCATACGATCTAATCAGCTTTGTTTAAATGTGTTTAACTTTTATTTGAATAAAAAGCTTTGTTTGAATGTGTTTGGCTTTCATTTGATTTTAAAAGCTTTGTTTGAATGTGTTTGACTTTCATTTGATTCAATTAGCTTGGTTAAATAAATTGAACTTTCTTTTGATTCTAAAAGCTTTATTTGAATGTGTTTCACTTTCATTTGATTCAAATAGATTTGTTTGAACGTGTTTGACTATCATTTAATTTAATTAGCTTTGTTGAATGCATTTTACTTTCATTCGATTAAAAAAGCTTTGTTTAAATGAGTTTTACTTTCATTTGATTTAAAAAGCTTTGTTTTAATGAGTTTAACTTTCATTTGATTGAATTCGCTTCATTAAATGAATTTGACTATCATTCGATTTAAAAAGGTTTTTTTTGAAAAAGTTTGATTTACATTTGATTCAAAAAGCTTTGCTTGAATGTGTTTGAGTTTCATTTGATTCAAAAAGCTTTGTTTGATTGTGTTTGACTTTCATTTGATTCAATTAGCTTCGTTGAATGCATTTGACTTTCTTTCGATTCAAAATTTTTTGTTTGAATGTGTTTGGCTTTCATTTGAATAAAAAAATAATTTTTTTTAATGTGTTTGACTTTCATTAGATTTATAAAGCTTTTTTTGAATGTCTTGGACTTACATTTTATTTAATTAGCTTCGTTGAATGCATTTAACTTGCACTCAATTTTAAAGGTTTTATTTGAATGTGTTTGACTTTCATTTGTTTCAAAAAGATTTAATTGAATGTGTTTGACTTTCATTTGATTCAATTAGCTTCGTTGAATGCATTTGACTTTCTTTCAATTAAAAAAGCTTTGTTTGAATTTGTTTAAAATTAATTTAATTCAAAAGCTTTGTTTTTAATGTGTTTCACTTTCATTGGATTCAAAAAGCTTTGTTTGATTGGGTTTGACTTCTTTTGATTCAATTAGCTTCGTTGAAAGCATTTGACTTTCATACAATTCAATAAGCTTTGTTTAAATGTGTTTAATTTTTATTTGATTAAAAAAGCTTTGCTTGAATGTGTTTTGATTTCATTTCATTTTAAAAACTTTGTTTGAATATGTTTGACTTTCATTTGATTCAATTAACTTCGTTAGAAATATTTAACTTCCATTCGATTCAAAAAGCTTTATTTGAATGAGTTAGAATTTCATTTGATCAAAAAGATTTTTTTTTAATGTGTTAGACTTTCATTTGATTCAATAAGCTTCGTTGAATGTATTTAACTTTCATTCGATTCAAAAAGCTTAGTTTGAATGTGTTTCACTTTCATTTGATTCAAAAAGCTTTTTTTAATGTGTTTGATTTTTTTTGTTTGAATTAGTTTCGTTGGATGCATCTGACTTTCATTCGATTCAAAAAGTTTTGTTTGAAAATGTTTGACTTTGATTTGATTCAATAAGCTTTGTTTTAATGTGTTTATTTTCATTTGATTTAAAAAGCTTTGTTTGAATGTATTTGTCTTTCATTTTATTTAAAAGCTTTGTTTAAATGTGTTTGACATTCATTTGATTCAGTTAGCTTCGTTTAATGCATTTAAGTTCATTCGATTAAAAAAGCTTTAATTGAATGTTTTTTACTTTCATTTGTTCAAAAATATTTGGTAGAAAGTGTTTTACTTTCATTTGATTTAATTATCTTTGTTAAATGCATTTGACTTTCAGTTGATTCAACAAGCTTGGTTTGAATGTTTTTGAGTTTCAATTGATTCAAAAAGCTTTGTTTGATTGTGTTTGACTTTTATTTGGTTCAATTAGCGTCGTTGATTTTATTTGACTGTCTTTCGATTCAAAAAGCTTTGTTTGGATTTTTTTTACATTCATTTGATTCAAAAACTTTGTTTTAATGTGTTTGACTTTCATTAAATTCAAAAAGCTTTGTTTGATTGTGTTTGACTTCATTTGATTCAATAAGCTTCGTTGAATAAATTTGACTTTCATACGAATCAATAAGCTTTGTTTAAATGTGTTTAACTTTCATTCGAATAAAAAGCTTTGTTTGAATGTGTTTGGCTTTCATTTGATTTTAAAAGCTTTGTTTGAATGTGTTTGACTTTCATTTGATTTAATTAGATTTTTTTAATACATTTAACATTCATTCGATTCAAAAGGCATTATTTTATTGTTTTTGACTTTCAATTGATTCTAAAAGATTTGTTTGAATGTGTTTGACTTTAATTTGATTCAATTAGCTTCGTTGAATGCATTTGAATTTCTTTCGATTAAAAAAGCTTTGTTTGAATGTGTTTAACTTTCATTCGATTAAAAAAGCTTTGTTTGAATGTGTTTTGGCTTTCGTTTGAATAAAAAAGTTTTGTTTGAATGTGTTTGACTTTCATTTGATTTAAAAGCTTTGTTTTAATGTGTTTGACTTTCATTTATTTCAAAAATATTTGTTTAAATGTGTTTTACATTCATTTGATTCAATTAGATTCGTTGAATGCATTTGACTTTCTTTCGATTCAAAAAATTTTGTTTGAATATATTTAATTTCATTTGATTCAAAAGCTTTGTTTTAATGTTTTTTACTTTCACAGGATTCAAAAAGCTTTGTTTGATTATGTTTGACTTCATTTGGTTTCATTAGCTTCGTTGAATGCATTTGATTTTCATTTGATTCAAAAAGCTTTGTTAGAATGTGTCTGACTTTCATTTGATTTAATTAGCTTCGTTGAATGCATTTGACTTTCATTCGATTCAAAAAGCTTTGTTTGAATGTGTTTGACTTTCATTTGAATCAATTAGCTTTGTTGAATGCATTTGACTTTCATTTGATTCAAAAAGCTTTGTTTGAATATTTGTGAGTTTCATTTGATTCAATTAGCTTCGTTGAATACATAAGAATTTTATACGATTTAATGTGTTTGACTTTCATTGGATTCAAAAAGCTTTGTTTGTTTGACTTTACAATTAGCATCGTTGAATGCATTTGACCTTCTTTCGATTCAAAAAGCTTTGTTTGTTTGTGTTTAACTTTTATTTGATTATAAAAGCTTTGTTTAGATGTGTTTGACATTTATTTGAATAAAAAAGTTTTGTTTGACTGTGTTTGACTTTTATTTTATTTTAAAATCTTTGTTTAAATTTGTTTGACATTTATATAATTTAATTAGCTTCGTTAAATAAATTTAACTTTCTTTTGATTCTAAAAGCTTTATTTGAATGTGTTTCGCTTTCTTTTGATTCAAATAGATTTGTTTGAATGTGTTTGACTATCATTTAATTTAATTAGCTTTGTTGAATGCATTTGACTTTCATTCGATTAAAAAAGCTTTATTTGAATGAATTTTAGTTTCATTTGATTTAAAAAGCTTTGTTTTAATGAGTTTGACTTTCATTTGATTTAATTCGCCTTATTAAATGAATTTGACTATCATTCGATTTAAAAAGCTTTTTTTGAAAAAGTTTGATTTTCATTTGATTCAAAAAGCTTTGTTTGAATGTGTTTGAGTTTCATTTGATTCAAAAAGCTTTATTTGATTGTGTTTGACATTCATTTGATTCAATTATCTTCGTTGAATGCATTTGACTTTCTTTCGATTTTAAATTTTTTTTTGAATGTGTTTGGCTTTTATTTGAATAAAAAAATATTTTTTTTTAATGTGTTTGACTTTCATTTGATTTATAAAGCTTTGTTTGATTGTGTATGACTTTCATTTGATTCAATTAGCTTCGTTGAATGCATTTAACTTGCACTCAATTTAAAAGGTTTTATTTGAATGTGTTTGGCTTTCATTTGTTTCAAAAAGATTTGTTTGAATGTGTTTGACTTTCATTTGATTAAATTAGCTTCGTTGAATGCATTTGACTTTTTTTCAATTAAAAAAGCTTCGTTTGAATTTATTTAAAATTAATTTGTTTCAAAAGCTTTGTTTTTAATGTGTTTCACTTTCATTGGATTCAAAAAACTTTGTTTGATTGGGTTTGACTTCCTATGATTCAATTAGCTTCGTTGAAAGCATTTGACTTTCATACAATTCAATAAGCTTTGTTTGAATGTGTTTGATTTTTATTTGATTAAAAAAGCTTTGCTTGAATGTGTTTTGATTTCATTTCATTTTAAAAACTTTGTTTGAATATGTTTTGACTTTCATTTGATTCAATTAACTTTGTTGAAAATATTTAACTTCCATTCGATTCAAAAAGCTTTTTTTGAATGTGTTAGAATATCATTGGATTCAAAAAGATTTTTTTGAATGTGTTTGACTTTCATTTGATTCAATTAGCTTCGTTGAATGTATTTAACTTTTATTCGATTCAAAAAGCTTAGTTTGAATGTGTTTCACTTTCTTTTGATTCAAAAAGCTTTTTTTAATGTGTTTGACTTTTATTTGTATGAATTTGCTTCGTTGGATGCATCTGACTTTCATTCGATTCAAAAAGTTTTGTTTGACAATGTTTGACTTTGATTTGATTTAATAAGCTTTGTTTTAATGTGTTAAATTTTCATTTGATTTAAAAAGTTTTGTTTGAATGTTTTTGTCTTTCATTTAATTTAAAAGCTTTGTTTGAATGTGTTTGACATTCATTTGATTCAGTTAGCTTCGTTTAATGCATTTAATTTTCATTTGATTAAAAAAGCTTTATTTGAATGTTTTTGACTTTTATTTGTTCAACAATATTTGGTTGAAAGTGTTTTACTTTCATTTGATTTAATTAGCTTCGTTAAATGCATTTGACTATCAGTTGATTCAACAAGATTTGTTTGAATGTTTTTGAGTTTAAATTGATTCAAAAAGCTTTGTTTGATTGTGTTGACTTTCTCTCGATTCAAAAAGCTTTGTTTGAATGTGTTTTACATTCATTTTATTCAAAAACTTTGTTTTAATGTGTTTGACTTTCATTGGATTCAAAAAGCTTTGTTTGATTGTGTTTGACTTCATTAGATTCAATTAGCTTCGTTGAATACATTAGACTTTTATACGATTCAATAAGCTTTGTTTAAATGTGTTTAACTTTCATTCGAATAAAAAGCTTTGTTTGAATGTGTTTGGCTTTCATTTGATTTTAAAAGCTTTGTTTGAATGTGTTTGACTTTCATTTGATTTAATTAGCTTTTTTTAATACATTTAACGTTCATTCGATTCAAAAAGCATTATTTGATTGTTTTTTACTTTCATTTGATTTTAAAAGATTTGTTTGAATGTGTTTGATTTTCATTTGATTCAATTAGCTTCTTTGAATGCATTTGAATTTCTTTCGATTAAAAAAGTTTTGTTTGAATGTGTTTAACTTTCATTCGATTAAAAAAGCTTTGTTTGAATGTGTTTGGCTTTCATTTGAATAAAAAAGTTTTGTTTGAATGTGTTTGACTTTCATTTGATTTAAAATCTTTGTTTTAATGTGTTTGACTTTCATTTGTTTCAAAAAGATTTGTTCGAATGTGTTTTACATTCATTTAATTCAATTAGATTCGTTTAATGCATTTGACTTTCTTTCGATTCAAAAACTTTTGTTTGAATGTATTTAATTTTAATTTGATTCAAAAGCTTTGTTTTAATGTTTTTTACTTTCACAGGATTCAAAAAGCTTTGTTTGATTATGTTTGACTTAATTTGATTTTATTAGCTTTGTTGAATGCATTTGACTTTCATTCGATTCATAAAGATTTGTTTGAATGTGTTTATTTTTCATTTGATTAAAATAGCTTTGTTTGAATGTGTTTGGAATTCATTTGAATAAAAAAGCTTTTTTTCACTAGTGGAAAAAATCTTATTCGTAACGGGCTATTTGTAACGGGCAAAGCTTTTTCTGTTACAATTAAGATATTCGTAAGGGGTAAAATAGTGTCCGTTACGAATACTTATTTATTTTTAACGGGTAAAATTTTGTCCGTTACGAATACTGGCAAAATAGTGTCCGTTACGAATAAGTGTATTTGTAACGGACACTATTTTGCCCGTTACGAATACTCTAATACAAGTAACAAATGCCCAAATGTGGCCCAATTGATGAAAGGAGCCCAATACTTGGTTTTTTAGGGTTAGCCGTCATTCACTTATTTCTCTCTCATCAGTCCCTCACTCCCTCTCTTTCTCCTTTCCTCTTTTCCCCGTCATGGCGTCATTCACCTCTTTCTCTCATGTCTATATTTCTACATATTCTTCCGCCATGGATGTACAAGTCAAGCAAGAATACGAAGTTCTCTTCCAACGAATGTGAGACAAAGCCGTCAATACTCCGTTCTCGCCGCCTGCTCCCGTCATTGATCTTAGCGACGACGATGACGTCGTCGATGTTGGTGTCGAGAAAAGAGCCTTGAGTTCCTCTAATGGCGGTTTTCTGGCGATGAAGCAGAAGGTTGGTGATGTTGCTCTTCCGCCGGGGTTTCTCGATTCTATTCCGCTGTTGCCAGAGTCTTCTAACGGCGGCGGTTTCGATGAGTTCGCAGGGGAATAAGCAGTTTTGGAAGGCGAGTGATTATGAGGGTGCTCCTGGTGCTAACTGGGATAATAATACATGTTTTTTGTTCTTCTGGGTTTGATTTAATTTTTGTTTTTTTTCAGTTGGTTTGATTTTAGGTTTTTTGTTTCTTGGTGTTGTGTGATTTTTGTTGATATTTAAGTTAATGTGTGTCAAATTCGTTGCTTGAAGATTTAGAATGTTTTTAATTGAAAGTTGATTTAGGGTTCTTTGAGTTCTTTACCGAAATCGATCAATTTATCCCCAATTCCTTCATTTTTAGTGGTAATTTATGGGTTGTTGGTATATAATCTCTGTTAATCGGTTTGTTGAAGTGAGAATTTGGGTATTGTTTATTGATTCTCTACGTAAGGTTCTTTCTTTCTTCATTCTTTGGTTTTTTAATCTCATAATTAGTGTTTCTTTAAGGCTAATTAGTGTAGAATTAAGATTTTGTCAACAATTGTTGTGTATTGGTAAGTACCTGTTTCTGGTGGTGCTTCTTGTGCCGTTATTGCTGATTGTTGCTGCTATAGTTGTTATATTAGTTGTTGCGCGTTCCTTCTTTTCTCTAATGTTGTTGGTGATAAATCTAAAATGGGTTCATTTCTTGGTTAAAGCAGGTTTTTGTTTGAGTGTATAATTCTGTGTGTATTTGATTCATTTTTGGCTACGCGTTCCTTCTTTTCTCTAATGTGTGTTTGATTCTTTAGTAAGCCTTAATCTTAGCAGTAATCTCATTTGGGGTACTATCCCAGAACAGATTTCTCAGAGCTGCTGGAATCCCCTCCTTTCGAAGTATATGCATTTGTTTGATTCTTTGAGCTTCCACATGATCTTATAAAGCTGATTTTAAAGTATATTCATTTATTTGATCTCTGGTATTTTCAAGATAAAGCTTCTGGTGTCCGCTCCTTTCATCCTTCCTATTGTCTTTTTAAGCTTAAATGAATTAGTGGGTTTTATATAGGAAATTTTATTTAATTCTACTTTATATGATTGAAAGAGGCTACTCGAACAAAAATTAATCTTAGACAGCAGCGAGCTGCTGGTTTTTCCAATAGAACGTCAACAGACAGGCCCCCAAAAGTCGAAGGTGGTTCCTATGGGCTTCCTTATGAAGTTTCTTCTCAACAAGACCAAGTTCTTCCTCTCCTTAGCTTGCTTAAATGGGAACCTCCTTCTCGGCATTTCTCCGGTTAGTTAGATTTGTGCCAGTTTGCAGGCATGGCGAGACATGAATGCATACTTCCTTTATTGCATGCATCTAATGATAATAAGGCAAATGGTGAACCTGATTTCCTGATGGCAGAATTCGCAGGTATCATATCTATCTGTTTTTCCCTCCCCTTCCTCCTTGTGTATGTTGGTGGGTGGATCAATGGGTGGTGTACTGATATGTGTGCAGCACAAATCCTTTTCTTACGTTGTTAGAATTAGTTGTTTGTTTATTGTTGTTGTTATCTCTTTGTAATAAACCGTATCAGCAATGATAATGCATATCAGCAAATAAGACTTAGCTACTTGTCTCGAATTATAAGACAATTTACATCATGAGTTATTTTTTTTGGTTTGATTTAAATCATGTGTTTCTTTTATCTATATGAATAAATTATTACCATTGGTACATTGAGTATGTAACGGTTATGAGTGTTAGCGGAAGCAAATAAATTCATGGACGATAAACCCTAAAACCCAGAAAATAGGACAACATAGGAGTATAAGAATCCTGAATTACCAGAGTGTAAGATAATTTAACGACACTCAAGATTTATGAAAAATTTCGCAAAGATCTGATTGGCTATTTGGCTTGTGATTGCCTCGTAATTGGTTTTTGTGGTGAATATCCATATCCCTGGTAGTCAAATTTCCAACCTGACTATGTATATTTAACAAGAAGTCATATATTGTGGAAGCTGCAACTGTATTTTGTTATACCTTGATTTCTAAAAATTGCAGGTTTAATAAATGTTGGCAATGCTATTCTTGTGAAGGTTTCTGATTTTTGTTAAATTGGAATCAAGTAACTCTCAATAATATTTTTCTTTCTCTAGAATAATTGAACTGTTGTACTTTCAATAACCTGCTATTTTGTTTATAAACTCATTGAGATCAGGTACTTGACAGTCATTGTTACATGTCCGGTCAATCTTCAATAGGAATATGTAAATTATGAATGTCATTGTGGTTATCATTCTGTTTTTTTTAGGAAATATTTTACTTTTGTTGCAATGTATTGCCTAATCTCTGTTGAGTAATTAAAGAGATTTTTAAAGATAAGAGAAGTAAGGAATCCATTGTCTTCCTCTTTTTCTTGAAGTTCTTGGTCCTAAATATTTTTTTTTGTGGGTAATATTTTATTCTTCTTCCGACCACCCCCTTTTAGCATTTGAGTTGCTGATCAATTACTGCCTGATTAAAATAAGCATTTGAGTTGTTTGAATAGTTACTCCCTGATTAAAATTTAATGTGCTCTTACTCTCTTAGAGTCTTTAAGAAGATTTTTGGTCTTAAATTGATTCCAGTCTATAGCTGGCTCAACTGGGAAATGAAGTTTGGTTTAATTGCTACTTTTGTTATAATTGCTGATTTGAGGAAGGTTCCTTGATAGGACAGTGGTAGGATATTGGTCAACATTGGATTATGCATTTCTAGTGCATTATACTGCCTTTTCTGCTCCGTGCTGCTACATATTAACTGAAATTATAGATTGATTGAACCTTTTCTGCTCTGCGCCGCTACATATCAACTTAAATTATACATTGATTGAACCAAATTTTACATTTGCTGATAATGTCTAATGTGGCCCATGCAAGTGTGAAAAATATCAACAGTAAACTAATTTTTACTATTTTGACAGTTCCTTTCAGGCATGGAGAGCGTATGGATTTCAGTTATTTTATATCCCAGAAATATACTAGAGATAAAGCTGAAATCAAGATACTGCATGATTCGGCGGTGCACACATTCAACATTAAAATTGGTACTCATAGAAGTTTCATTCCTGCACATAGCAAGGGTAGACCTCATTCAATTTGTATTATATAGTTGCTGGATTTGTATTTATGGCTGTCTCAGTTCCATATCTCCGTTTTGAGGTTTGGCTTTGAACTTCTTTCTACCTCCCCTGCTCCCCATTGATATATTGCCTCTGTATCAAGTATTATTTACTTTCATTGATGTATCTTTTTGGTTATTTGAAGAATAAGCTTTCCTCAATTGTGAAAAGATCTAAGAATTTCACCCAAATTAAAGGTTCATTGCTATAGTAGGATATGTCAGGCACCTCATAATTCTCTTTTTTCCCGTAATGTGTGTGTGTTTGTTGTAAGTTAGAATAGACTATCTTTAATATTGATTCATTTATGTGAAATCAACAGGAAAACTAAGGTAAACACCAAAGCTCACAACCATGGCAGAATCCATTGTTGCATCAGCTGTCAAGTGGATTGGCTATATATTGATTCAAGAGGCCAATATATTATTTGATGTTTCAAGTACGTGGCCTGATGCAGCAATAGCTTTGGCCTAAGAAGAATCAATAAAGCAGAAGGTTTGGACTAAGAAGATCATTGAAAAGTTAAATAGCTTTGGACTAAGAAGAATCAATGAAGCAGAAGGTTTTTAGTTTAAATTATTTAGGCAATAATAAATGTTTTTTTTTTTTTTTTGCTCATTGTATAAATATGAAGTACTATTTTTATCTCAATTAATTAATAAAATAATAGTGCTATAATTTTTATTCAAGCTAGCTAATCCAGCAGAGCATGTGCTGGATTTTTTTTTTAAAATTGGGTTACACACTATTTGTAACGGGAAGATATCATGCCTGTTACAAATAACCCCGTTATTTGTAACGGGCAGTTGAAATTCCCGTTACAAATAACTTGTTATTTGTAACGGGCACTTGAAATGTCCGTTACAAATAATGGGTTATTTGTAACGGTCACATGAAATGTCTGTTATAATAACGGGTTATTTGTAATGGGCACTTGAAATGTCAGTTACGAATAATGGGTTATTCGTAACAGACACTTGAAATGTCCGTTACAAAAAACCCAACATTCGTAACGGACAGTGCCCGTTACGAATAACAATGGCCATCCGTAACGACCACATACGTAACAGACGTTGTCCATTACGGAGGGGCGCTTTTTGCCCGTTACGAATGACCTTTTTTCCACTAGTGTTTTGAATGTGTTTGACTTTTATTTAATTTAAAAAGCTTTGTTTGAATGTCTTTGACTTTCGTTCGATTCAATTTGCTTCGTTGAATGCATTTAACTTTCATTCAATTCAAAAAGCTTTATTTGAATGTGTTTAAGTTTCATTTGTTTCAAAAAGATTTGTTTGAACGTGGTTGACTTTCATTTGATTCAATTAGTTTCGTTGAATTCATTGACTTTCTTTCGATTCAAAAAGCTTTGTTTGAATGTGTTTAACTTTCATTTGATTCAAAAACTTTTTTTTAATGTGTTTGACTATCATTGGATTCAAAAAGTTTTGTTTGATTGTGTTTGACTTCATTTGATTCAATTAGCTTCGTTGAATGCATTTGACCTTCATTCGATTCAAAAAGCTTTGTTTGTATGTGTTTAACTTTAATTTGATTAAAAAAGAGTTGTTTGAATGTGTTTGGCTTTTAATTGAATAAAAAAGTTTTGTTTGAATGTGTTTGTCTTTCACTTGATTTAAAAAGCTTTGTTTTAATTTGTTTGACTTTCATTTGATTCTAATCGCTTTGTTGAATAAATTTAACTTTCATTCAATTCTAAAAGCTTTTTTGAATGTGTTTCACTTTCATTTGAGGATTTGTTGAATGCACTTGACTTTAATTCGATTAAAAAGGCTTTGTTTGAATGTGTTTTACTTTCATTTGATTAAAAAAGCTTTGTTTTGATGTGTTTGACTTTCATTTGATTGAATTCACTTGATTAAATGCATTTGACTTTCATTCGATTCAAAAAGCTTCGTTTGAAAATGTTTGATTTTCATTTGATTTAAAAAGCTTTGTTTGAATATGTTTGAGTTTTATTAGATTCAAAAAGATTTGTTTGAAAGTGTTTGACTTTCATTTGATTCAATTACCTTTGTTGAATGCATTTCACTTTCTTTCGATTCAAAAAGCTTTGTTTGAATGTGTTTGACTTTCATTTGAATAAAAAATATTTTTTTTGAATGTGTTTGACTTTCATTTGATTTAAAAAGCTTTGTTTTAATGTGTATGACTTTCATTTGATTAAATTTTGTTGAATGCATTTAACTTTCATTAAATTCAAAAACTTTTATTTGAATGTGTTTGACTTTAATTTGTTTCAAAAAGATTTGTTTGAATGTGTTTGACTTTCATTTGATTCAATTAGCTTTTTTTTTTTTTTTTTTTTGGAAAATAAGATTTTATTACCAAAGAGAGAAAGTTACAACTTACAAGAGCTAAGTTATAACTACCACCAGAACACCACAAGACCTGAAAAACAAGCCAACCCCAAAAACCTGTTCTAGATCAAATCCTAGCCACCTTCTAACGGGGCCTTACTTTTTCAAGGGGGAGAGTGGAGCCAACAAACTGGACTCAGATTTCCAGCCACCTTCTAGGAAGGGTTCTGGAAACCAGGACCATACAACAACACTAGAAGCAAACTACAAGGCCACCAACCCAAAAACCACAAAAAAAAAAAAAAAAACAATCAGAAGCAGACATGCCTTTAAACTGACCAGCAAACACAACAAAAACCTAAACAAAGATTTCCTATTAAAGACAAGGCATCCACAAGCAAAAGCAAGGCCAGCAACAAGAGCAGCAGCAGACCCAAACCCCTCCCCCAGTTGCCAAAACTGCAACACTAGCATACCCCTGCACCATCAGAACAGTAGCACTAGCAGCCTCTGACCATAACAACAACACAGTCAGCAGGACAGCAACAGCAACAGCAACAAGGAGCAGCAGTACAACAAGTCAGCAGCAGCGGAAAACCAGAGCAACAGAGCAGCAGACAGCAGACAACAGACAACAACAGATGCAAATAGCAGCAGATGCAGCCAGCAGCTGCAGCACAACACCAACCATACAGCAGAGCAATTCTGCTAGTAGTAGCCAGCAACAGCCACTGCAGCAGAACAGTAGCAGTATAGCAGAACAGGCAGACAACAGACAACAATAGATGCAGCCAGTAGCTGCAGCACAACACCAACCAGAGCAAACAGCAGAGCAAACCTGCCAGCAGCAGCAAAAGAAACAACAATTGTAACTGGAATTCAGCAACAGCAAGAAAGCATAAGCAACAACAGAACCCAGCATCACAAAAAGAGCCAAAAGAGCAACCAAAACAAGACAGCTATAAACATAATCCCAAAAAAAAAAAGAAAAAAAGAAAAAAAACAGAACTCAAAAATTAGGAACCAACGAACCAGCAACAGCAATAGAAGACCAAGAACAGGAGAAGCTCCTAAACGATCAAATATTTGCTTCCCGTCGGGATTCTCCAAACTGAATGAAAGACAATATCCCTAACTAGAGCATCAACAGATTTGCAACAACCAGTAAAAAGAACTACATTCCTCTGAATCCAAATACCATAAATTGTTTCAGTGAAGGCCACCTGGATCACTTTGTTTTTCAATCTGGAACTTCTGCAGATTTTCTTCATCCAATCAACCTCATCACTAAACTGCTGAACAGGCTTGGAAACACGTAAGATACCCAACACCTTGCTCCAAACCTGCCTAGAGTATTCACAATCAAAAAATAAATGCTGAACACTTTCATTGCTATTCAGGCACAAGAAACACTTTGGATCACAAGAAATGTGCCATTGAAGCAACCTATCCTTAGTGACAAGCCTATTCCACAAAGCTAGCCACAAGATAAAAACACTTTTAGGAGTTGCTAAGTTATGACAAATAACTCTCTTCCAAGGAACTTTAGGCACTTGAGGCCTAATAGCAGCATAAAGCTTCTTGATTTTCAACTTGTTGCCTTGTATGAAACCATCCCATCCCCCTTGATCATTCACAACATCTCTACAACTCAAAATCTTCTTCAAGAACCAAGAGCATTTAGCAGGGGTAGGGGTGGTCCAACAATCTTTATGCTTGAAGTAGTAGATATGGACCCACTTAACCCAAAGATTATCAGCCTTGTGAGCAATATCCCAAAGTAACTTAGTGACAGCTGCTTTATTCCACTCAGGAAGAGAAAGCAAGTTCCAGCCACCACAAACTTTAGGAAGATAGACATTATTCCAAGCAACCAAAGATTTCTTAGCAGGGGCAGAGGATCCAGTCCAGAGAAAACACCTGAACCTAGCCTCAATCTCTTTCAGAATTTTCTTCATTAAGATAAAAATTTGATCCCAATAAGTCTGAATACCAAACAACACACTCTTCACCAATTGAAGCCTCCCAGCATAGGACAAGTGTTTATCCATCCATCCTTGGGTTCTAGCAGTGACCTTCTCCACAAAAGGCCTACATTGAGCAATAGTAAGCTTCTTAGAAGAGAGAGGGACCCCAAGATACCTTAAAGGAATGGTACCTTGAGAAACACCGAGAAGCTCCCTCAGCTCTTTCTGAACATCAACAGAAACTCCTCCAAAATAGACTTCACTTTTATCAAGATTAGCAGAAAGCCCAAAGGCACCCGAAAATTTCGAGAAGGCTTGGAAGAGAAGCTTAACAGAAACACTATCAGCTTTAGAAAACATCAATAAGTCATCGACAAACATCATGTGAGTTAGGTTTAACTTTTCACATCTAGGGTGAAAGTTAAAATCAGGAGTTAACCTAAGCTCATCAAGGCATCTGGAGAGGTATTCCATACCAATAGCAAAAAGAAAGGGAGACATAGGGTCACCTTGTCTTAACCCTTTCTTAGCTTCAAAGGGAGGGGCAGGAAAACCATTAATAAGAGACAGAAGTAAGACAAGTCCAAATCAAGCCAACAAATCTCTAGGGTAAACCAAGCTCCTGCATAACAGTGATCAAGAATCCCCACTCAACTGAATCATAGGCTTTCTTCAAATCCACCTTAACCATGCACCTAGGAGAGATAAATTTGTGATCATAGCCTTTAATCAATTCAGTTGCAAGAAGGATATTGTCACCAATGTGCTTGCCTGGAATGAACCCTGCCTGAGCATCATCAATCACCTCACCAATGATAGCAGCAAGCCTAGCAGTTATGACCTTAGAAATGAGCTTATAGATCACAGTACAACAAGCTATAGGTCTAAAATCCTTAACATGAGAAGCATTAAGGATTTTAGGAACCAGAGTGATAGTTGTGCAATTCCACTGCTTAGGCAAAGTCCCTTTAGTGAAGAAATCAATAACACTAGCATAAATATCATCTTTCACAATATGCCAAGCTCTCTTAAAGAAAAAGGACTTTCATAGGATTCAATTTGCTTCGTTGAATACATTTAACTTTCATTCAATTTAAATCCTTTATTTGAATGTGTTTAACTTTCTTTTGTTTCAAAAAATTTTGTTTGAACGTGATTAACTTTCATTTGATTCAATAAGTTTTGTTGAACGAATTTGACTTTCTATCGAATCAAAAAGATTTGTTTGAATGTGTTTAACTTTCATTTGATTCAACAGCTTTATTTTAATGTATTTAACTTTCATTGGATTCAAAAAGCTTTGTTTGATTGTGTTTGACTTCATTTGATTCAAATAGCTTTGTTGAATGCATTTGACATTCATTCGATTCAAAAAGCTTTGTTTATATGTGTTTAACTTTTATTTGATTATAAAAGCTTTGTTTGAATGTGTTTGGCTTTTATTTGAATAAAAAACTTTTGTTTGAATGTGTTTGTTTTTCATTTGATTTAAAAAGCATTGTTTAAATTTGTTTGACTTTCATTTGATTCAATTAGCTTCGTTGAATAAATTTAACTTTCATTCGATTCTAAAAGCTTTATTTGACTGCGTTTCACTTTCACTTGTATTAAATAGATTTGTTTGAATGTGTTTGACTTTCATTTAACTTAATTCGCTTTGTTAAATGAATTTGACTGTCATTCGATTCAAAAAGCTTTGTTTTAATGTGTTTTACTTTCATTTGATTCAAAAAGCTTTGATTTAATGTGTTTGACTTTCATTTGATTGAGTTCGCTTCATTAAATGCATTTGACTTTCATTCGATTCAAAAGGCTTCGTTTGAAAATCTTTTATTTTCATTTGATTCAAAAAGCTTTCTCTGAATGTGTTTGAGTTTCATTTGATTCAAAAACCTTTGTTTGATTGTGTTTGACTTTCATTTGATTCAATTAGCTTCGTTGAATGCATTTGACTTTCTTTCGATTCAAAAAGCTTTGTTTGAATGTGTTTGGCTTTCTATGAATAAAAAATATTTTTTTATGAATGTGTTTGTTTTTCATTTGATTCAATTAGCTTCGTTGGATGCATTTAAATTTCATTCGATCTAAAAAATTTTATTTGAATGTGTTTTACTTTCAGTTGATTCAAAAAGATTTGTTTTAATGTTTTTTAGTTTCATTTAATTTCATTAGCTTCGTTGAATGCATTTGAGTTTCATTCGATTTGTTTGAATGTGTTTGAGTTTCATTTGATTCAAAAAGCCTTTATTTGATTGAAAAAGCTTTGTTTGAATGTGTTTGTCATTCATTTGATTTTAAAAGCTTTGTTTGAATGTGTTTGACTTTCTTTTGACTCAATTAGCTTAGTCGAATGCATTTAACTTTCATTCGATTCAAAAGCTTTATTTGAATGTGTTTGACTTTCATTTGATTCAAAAAGATTTGTTTGAAAGTGTTTTACTTTCACTTAATTAAATTAGCTTCGTTGAATGCATTTTACATTTTTTCAATTCAAAAAGCTTTAATTGAATGTGTTTAACTTTCATTTTATTAAAAAAGCTCTATTTGAATGTGTTTCACTTTCATTTAATTTAATAGTGTTGTTAAATGCAATTGACTTTCATTCGAGTCAAAAAGCTTTATTTGAATGTGTTTGACTTTCACTTGATTCAATTAGCTTCGTTGAATGCATTTGACTTTCATTCAATTCAAAAAGATTTGTTTGAATGTGTTTGACTTTATTTTAATTGAATTTTCTTCGTTAAATGCATTTGACTTTCATTCGATTTAAAAAGTTTTGTTTTAATGTTTTTTAGTATCATTTGATTCAAACAACTTTGTTTGATTGTGTTTGACTTCATTTGATTCATATAGATTCGTTGAATAGATTAGACGTTTTTACGATTCAATAAGCTTTGATTAAATGTGTTTAACTTTCATTTGATTAAAAAGCTTTTTTTTGAATGTGTTTGGCTTTCATTTGATTTTAAAAGCTTTGTTTGAATGTGTTTGACTTTCATTTAATTCAATTAGCTTTGTTGAATACATTTAATTTTCATTCGATTCAAAAAGCTTTATTTGAATGTGTTTGACTTTCATTTGATTTAAAAAATTCTGTTCGAATGTGTTTGACTTTCATCTGATTCAATTAGCTTCGTAGAAATCATTTGACTTTCTTTCCATTCAAAAAGCTTTGTTTGAATGTGTTTAACTTTCATTTGATTAAAATAACTTTTTTTGAATGTGTTTGGCTTTCATTTGAATAAAAATTTTTTGTTTGAATGTGTTTGACTTTCATTTGATTTAAAAAGCTTTGTTTAATTTGTTTGACTTTCATTTAATTCAATTAGCTTTGTTCAATGCATTACACTTTTAATCGATTAAAAAGCTTTAATTTAATGTATTTTACTTTCATTTGATTAAAAAAACATTTGTTTGAATGTGTTTGAATTTTATTTTTTTTCAATTAGCTTCGTTGAATGCATTTAACTTTAATTAGTTTCAACAAGCTTTATTTAACCGTGTTTGACTTTCATTTATTCAAAAAGATTATTTTGAATGTGTTTGACTTTCATTTAGTTTAATTAGCTTTGTTGAATGCATTTAATTTTAATTCGCTTTAAAAAGCTTTGTTTGAATGTGTTTAACTTTCATTTGATTCAAAAAGCTTTGTTTTAATGTGTTTAACTTTCATTTGATTGAATTCGCTTCGTTAAATGCATTTGACTTTCATTCGATTCAAAAAGGTTTGTTTGAATTTGTTTAACTTTCATTTGATTGAAAAGGTTTGTTTTAATGTGTTTGACTTTCATTGTATTCAAAAAGCTTTGTTTGATTGTGTTTGACTTCATTTGATTCAATTAAATTCGTTGAATGCATTTGACTTTTATACGATTCAATAAGCTTAGTTTGAATGTGTTTAGCTTTCATTTGATTAACTAAAGCTTTTTTTGAATGTGTTTGGCTTGTATTTGATTTTAAAAGCTTTGATTAATTGTGTTTGACTTTCATTTGATTCAATAAGCTTCGTTGAATGCATTTAACTTTCATTCGATTCAAAAAGCTTTTTTTGAATGTGTTTTACTTTCATTTGATTCAAAAAGATTTGTTTGAATGTGTTTGACTTTAATTTGATTAAATTAGTTTCGTTGAATGCATTTGACTTTTTTCCATTTAAAAAGCTTTGTTTGAATGTGTTTGACATTCATTTGATTAAAAAAAGCTTTATTTGAATGTGTTTGACTTTCATTTGATTCAAAATGATTTGTTTGGATGTGTTTGACTTTCATTTGATTCAATTAGCTTCGTTGAATCCATTTAACTTTCATTCGATTCAAAAAGCTTTGTTGAATGTGTTTGACTTTCATTTGAATCAAAAAGCATTATTTAATGTGTTTGACTTTCATTTGATTGAATTTGCTTCATTGAGTGCATTTGAATTTCATTCGATTCTAAAAGTTTTTTTTGAAAATGCTTGACTTTGATTTGATAAAAAAGCTTTGTTGGAATGTGTTTGAGTTTCATTTTATTCTAAAAGCTTTATTTTATTGTGTATGACTTTCATTTGATTCAATTAGCGTCGTTGATTGCATTTTACTTTCTTTCGATTTAAAAAGCTTTGTTTGAATGTGTTTAACATTCATTTGATTCAAAAGCTTTATTTTAATGTGTTTTACTTTCATTGGATTCAAAAAGCTTTGTTTGATTATGTTTGAACACATATGATTCTTTTTTTTTGGAAGGTATGAAAAATATATTGATAAAAAAAATTGTACAAAAGAATAATGTACAATCCTGACAAGCAGGAGCCCAAAACTACACAAGCCTTAACAACAAAGGCACACAACCACCATAGTTTTAAGTTCAGCCTTACCACCTTCTAGGAAGGGTTTAAAGCATGACCAAAAAACCAACAACCAGGTCAAAGAGATCCCTGGTACCTTCTAGGAAGGGCTCAGGGAAAACCAAACCTTCAGAAGCAAGAAAACCTACACCCAACACCCCATACAACCAGACTAAGCAACAAAATACAGCAAAACAGTTAAATGCAGGACTTGAGGTGCTGCAACCATTTACAGTCTTCAATCTTCCATGTGTGATTAATAATCTGCTGACATCTAGTCACAACTTCTCTCTTTACACATTTTGATAACAAATCCGGCCTGAGAACAACTTTATACCAGAAAGCATGATTCCTAGCCATCCATATATTGTACACAATTGCAAACAAGCAAGCCAGAATAACTTTTTGCTGAATACAGTTTTTACCTCTTCTTTTCCAATTCTTCCAGCTATTAAGAGAATGCAGAAGGGAACTAGGAAATCCAAGCCAGTGAGCAACATCATCAATAACCTTTGCACTATAACTGCAAGCAAAGAACAGGTGATTGTTGGTTTTAGCATCCTCACCACACAGAAGACAGTCATTAGAGTCACATACCCCAAACTGAACTAGTCTGTCTTTAGTTCTGAGCCTATCCAAAGCTGAAAGCTAGGTTATAAAGGTGTGCTTAGGAATGTTGAATTGATTTCAAACCCAATCATACCAGTTTACTTTGTCCATGTTACCCTGAAGCCATTTGTAGCCATCATTGATTCTGTATCTTTTATTTAACCAATCCTCAGTCTCAAACCCCTCTCTAAGCTCATCTTCGATCTTACATAACAGCTTCCAGGCCCAACCAACATCTTTCTTTTGTTTATAATCCCACCAAACCTCATCCTTGATTTAGACAGAATGAACCCATCTAACCCATAATGAGTCAGATTTCTTTGCAATTTTCCAGACATAGCTTCCCAGAGCAGCTTTGTTCCAATTTCTGCAATGTCTAATACCTAAGCCACCAAACCTCTTGGGTCTGCAAACCAAATCCAAGGCAATTGGGGGGGACTTAGACAACACAGCATTACTACTCCATAGGAAAGCTCTACATAGCTGAGTGATTCTATCCACCACTTTCTTAGGTAAAAGAACACACTGAGCCCAATATGTATGCAAACTCATAAGGATAGAATTAATAAGGGTAACTCTAGCAATATAGGACAAGTTCCTGCTACTCCAGCATAACACATATGATTCAATTAGCTTTGTTGATTGCATTTGACTTCAATACAAAAGCTTTGTTTTAATATGTTTGGCTTTCATTTGATTTTATAATCTTTGTTTGAGTGAGTTTGACATTCATTTGATCCAATTAGCTTCATTGTATACATTTAACTTTTATTCAATTTAAAAAGCTTTGTTTGACTTTCATTTGATTAAAAAAGATTTGTTTGAATGTGTTTTACTTTCATTTGATTCTATTAGCTTTGTTGAATGCATTTGAATTTCATTCTATTCAAAAAGTTTTGTTTGAAAATGCTTGACTTTGATTTGATAAAAAAGCTATGTTTGAATGTGTTTGAGTTTCATTGGATTCACAAAGCATTGTTTGGTTGTGTTTGACTTTCATTTGATTAAATTAGTGTCGTTGATTGCATTTGACTTTCTTTCGATTTAAAGAGCTTTCTTTGAATGTGTTTAACACTCATTTGATTCAAAAGCTTTGTTTTAATGTGTTTGACTTTCATTGGATTCAAAAAGCTTTGTTTGATTATGTTTAACATCATTTGATTCAATTAGCTTCGTTGAATGCATTTGACTTTCATACAATTTAAAAAGCTTTATTTGAATTTGTTTAACTTTCATTTGATTTAAAAAGCTTTGTTTTAATGTGTTTGGCTAACATTTGATTTTAAAAGCATTGTTTGAATCTGTTTGACATTCATTGGATTCAAAAAGCTTTGTTTGATTATGTTTGACATCATTTGATTCAATTAGCTTTGTTGAATGCATTTGACTTTTATACAATTTAAAAATCTTTATTTGAATTTGTTTAACTTTCATTTGATTTAAAAAGCTTTGTTTGAATGTGTTTGACATTCATTTAATTTAATTAGCTTCGTTAAATGCATGTGACTTTCATTCGATTCAAAAAGCTTTGTTTAAATGTGTTTGACTTTCATTTGATTTTAAAAAATTTGTATAAATGCGTTTAACTTTCATTTGATTGTATTCGCTTCGTTAAATGCATTTGATTTTCATTCGATTCAAAAAGTTTTGTTTGAAAATGTTTGACTTTCATTTGATTCAAAAAGCTTTGTTTGAATGTGTTTGAGTTTCATTTTGTTCATAAAGCTTTGTTTGATTGTGTTTGACATTCATTTGATTCAATTAGCTTCATTGAATGCATTTCACTTTCATTCGATTCAAAAATATTTGTTTGAATGTGTTTAACTTTTATTTGATTAATATAGCTTTGTTTGAATATGTTTTGCATTCATTTGAATAAAAAAGCTTTTTTTTAATGTGTTTTACTTTCATTTGATTTAAAAAGCTTTGTTTGAATGTGTTTGACTTTCTTTTGATTCTATTTGCTTCGTTGAATGCATTTAACTTTCATTCAATTCAAAAAGCTTTATTTGAATGTGTTTAACTTTCATCTGTATCTAAAGAATGTGTTTGAACGTGTTTGACTTTCATTTTATTTAATTAGTTTCTTTAAATGCATTTGACTTTTTTTCGATTCAAAAAGCTTTGTTTGAATGTTTTTACTTTTCATTTGATTCAAAAGATTTGTTTTAATGTGTTTGACTTTCATTGGATTCAAAAAGCTTTGTTTGATTGTGTTTGAATTCATTTGATTTAATTAGCATCGTTGAATGCATTTGACCTTCTTTCGATTCAAAAAGTTTTGTTTGTTTGTGTTTAACTTTTATTTGATTAAGAAAGCTTTGTTTGAATGTGTTTGACTTTTATTTGAATAAAAAAGTTTTGTTTGACCGTGTTTGACTTTCATTTTATTTAAAAAGCTTTGTTTAAATTTGTTTGACTTTTATTTGATTCAATTAGCTTCGTTGAACAAATTTAACTTTGATTTGATTCTTAAAGCTTTATTTGAATGTGTTTCACTTTCATTTGATTCAAATAAATTTGTTTGAATGTGTTTGACTTTCATTGAATTTAATTAGCTTTGTTGAATGCATTTGACTTTCATTCGATTAAAAAAGCTTTGTTTGAATGTTTTTTACTTTCATTTGATTCAAAAAGCTTTGTTTTAATGTGTTTGACTTTAATTTGATTGAATTCGCCTCATTAAATGAATTTGACTTTCATTCGATTCAAGAAGCTTTGTTTGAAAATGTTTGATTTTCATTTGATTCAAAAAGCTTTATTTGAATTTGTTTGAGTTTTATTTGATTCAATAAGCTTTGTTTGGTTTTGTTTGACTTTCATTTGATTACATTAGCTTCGTTGAATGCATTAGACTTTCTTTCGATTAAAAAAGCTTTGTTTGAATTTGTTTAACATCCATTTGATTCAAAAGCTTTGTTTTTAATGTTTTTGACTTTATTGAATTAAAAAGCTTAGTTTGATTGGGTTTGACTGATCGTGATTAGATAGGTCGTTGGGACTACTAATCTTAATCAAATTAATTATTTATAATACCTAAACTTACACTAAACTAGTTAGTGGCAAGTAAAGGGTCGAACCCAAAAGGACTAAGTGTATCAATTTGTGCTAATTAGACTAATAGGAAAGCTTGTGAGATAGAGAGAGGTTCAACTAAACACAACTAAGAACAAATAACTAAAACTAGGGAATGTGGAATCCAATTACATCAATACATTCAACAACATCATACAATTAGATGATAATGACCTTGATTAGGAACATTCAACACATTTAACTCACTCTCGCACAATTAAGCATGTTAATTATCCTACTAAACTAGTTCACTCTCGTGCTACTAGCCTAGCAAAGGTATGGAAGAAATTAGGGCTCTCAACCAACTCACTCTTGCACAATCGATTGAAAGCACAATTAAGAACATAGAATCAATTAGCTAGAAAGATTCTAATCCATAAAAGCATCATCCATACACAATAATCAAGAAACAATTCCATACTAATCACAATCAATCATTAAATTTATTAACATAACCTTCATCCATTTCCCTAGAACAAAATCTAAGCTAACATAATGAGAAAAGACATGGAAAACAAGGTAAAATAAGAATAAAAACAAGATTAAACAAATAAACTAATTAATCTACTCAAATCAATAAACAAAAAGCAAAAACTAAGAATTAAGCAAGAAATAAAGATGAGAGAAAGTTATAAAATGCTCATTGGGTAGATGAGAAGAAGTTCCACAGAGTTGCTTCTTCAACCTCTCAAAAACTCAAAGCTTTCTCTCTCTACACTACTCCTAAACTAACCCTAAGAGAGAGAAAATATAGGATAAATTAATCTAATCTATCTAAAAATAAAACGTTGATTGAAAATTATGAGAAAATAACCCCAAAAGGGTATTTATAATACAAGTTAAATAGAAAATAAAATAAACGAAAGAAACTAAAAAGAAATAAAACTAAATCAAACAAATAAATTAACTAAACTAAAAACCAATAAAAACAAAACTACAATAAAAAAAAATAAAAGAAAAAACGAAATGGGAAAAAGAAATCCCCTAAACCCCTAATTCCCACCAAAACCCACGACATATCAGCCTACCCCCTTCTTCTCCCTTTCGAATTGGCTGCTTTCAATTCACCATATCAATAGCAAACAATCATCCTCACCGTTCATCAACACTATCATCATCTAGCATCAAATCGTGGCCGTTTGATTTTCATTAAAATCACGTGAAAAGCTCTTGCTTGACCCACAATTGCGCGCCCGCACAGAAGACGCACAGCAAATCGCGCAAAGCTACTACCTCGACTATGATTTTGGATTCCTTTTACGCGCTTTCTGACTGGGTTGTGCGCCCGCGTTTGAGGCTTGAGATGGTGAGTTTGGGTGTTGTGAGTTGCGCGGCTATGAGGTGAGTAATTTGGTGGTGATTTGGGTGGTTGTTGTTGATTGGAGGTGGCTGACGGTGGTCTTAGTTGGAGTGGAGTGCTGGTGCGGTTGTGGTGGGCTGATAGGTGGTGTTGGTGGTTTAATTGGTGTTTGTTTGGTGTGTGGAGGAGGTCAGTTTGCGCGGCTGCCAATTTGGGGTGCTGAAGGAGGCATGGCTGGTGCGGGTTTTGGGTGGCGCTGCTAGTTGTTACGAGTGGAAACAGGGGAAGGTGGCGGAGGTTGTGATGCGGACTGTGAGCAGAGATTGTTATTGCGGTGGTGGCTATAGTGGTTGTTTGTTGGGGCTGCTAGTGCAAATTGGTGAAGGGGCATTGGTTGGTGTTGTTGGTGGGCTGTTTTGCGTGAGGGAGCAGGGGAGAATTGGTGGTGATGCTGGTGGATTGGTGGTTGATTGCAGTGGCTGCGGCTGTTGCTTGAGGGAGCAAGGGTTGCAGGGTGTTGGTGTATTGTTGGGCTGATTTGGGTGTGGATTGGTTCAATTTTTATGCTTTGAACCTCGGACCTTGAACCCGATCGACCACGGACCCGAAAACACCTACAGCCAAAAACAATACGAGGGGATTTTTAACAGATAAAATAAGATAAAATAAAATAAAACAAGATAAATAAAGTAAAATAAAATGCTAAAACTAAAGAAATAATAAAATAAAATGAAATAAAATAAAATAAAATAAAATAAAACAAACTAGAAACTAAAAGAAAATAAAATAAATAAAATGAGAGGACCGGGAAATTATTAACTAAAACTACAAAAATAAACTAAAAACTAAAAAAAACTACTAAAATACTCAAAATAAAGATAAAAGACGAGAACAAGCAAATAAAAGAAATAAAGAACAAAATGGGCTAAATTATTGTAAAATAAGCCAGAAAGCGATTCAATAAACACCCTAAAAGTGACATAAAAGTCACTTATCATTGACTTCCTTTGATTCAATTAGCTTCGTTGCATGCATTTGATTTTCATACAATTCAATAAGCTTTGTTTAAATGTAATTAACTTTCATTTGATTAGAAAAACTTTGTTTGAATGTATTTGGCTTTCATTTGATTTTAAAAGCTTTGTTTGAATGTGTTTGACTTTCATTTGATTCAATTAGCTTCGTTGAGAAAATATTTAACCTTCATTCAATTCAAAAAGCTTTGTTTGAATGTGTTTAACTTTCATTTAATTCAAAAAGATTTTTTTTATGTGTTTGACTATCATTTTATTAAATTCGCTTCCTTGAATGCATTTGACTTTAATTCGATTCAAAAAATTTTGTTTGAAAATGTTTGACTTTGATTTGATTCAATAAGCTTTGTTTTTATGTGTTTAATTTTCATTTGATTGAAAAAGCTTTGTTTGAATGTATTTGTCTTTTATTTGATTTTAAAAGCTTTGTTTGAATGTGTTTAACTTTATTTTGATTCAATTAGCTTCGTCGAATGCATTTAACTTTCATTCGATTCAAAAAGCTTTATTTGAATGTGTTTCACTTTTATTTGATTCAAAAAGATTTGTTTGAAAGTGTTTTACTTTCACTTAATTAAATTAGCTTCGTTGAATGCATTTGACTTACTTTCGATTAAAAAAGCTTTAATTGAATGTGTTTAACTTTGATTTGATTAAAAAAGCTTTATTTGAATGTATTTGACTTTCATTTAATTTAATTAGCTTCGTTAAAGCATTTGACTTTCATTCGATTCAAAAAGCTTTGTTTAAATGTGTTTGACTTTCACTTGATTCATTTAGCTTCGTTGAATGCATTTTACTTTCATTCAATTCAAAAAGCTTTGTTTCAATGTGTTTGACTTTCATTTGATACAAAAAGCTTTTTTTTTTAATGTGTTTGACTTTATTTTAATTGAATTTTAATCGTTAAATGCATTTGACTTTCATTCGATTTAAAAAGCTTTGTTTGAATGTTTTATAGTTTCATTTGATTCAAAAAGCTTTGTTTGATTGTGTTTGACTTCATTTGATTCAATTAGCTTCGTTGAATACATTAGACTTTCATACGATTCATTAAGCTTTGTTTAAATGTGTTTAACTTTCATTTGATTAAAAAGCTTTGTTTGAATGTGTTTGGCTTTCATTTTATTTTAAAAGCTTTGTTTGAATGTGTTTGACTTTCATTTTATTCAATTAGCTTTGTTGTATATATTTAACTTTCATCCGATTCAAAATGTTTTATTTGAATGTGTTTGACTTTCATTTGATTGAAAACGATTTGTTTGAATGTGTTTGACTTTCATTTGATTCAATTAGCTTCGTTGAAATCATTTGACTTTTTTTCCATTCAAAAGGCTTTGTTTGAATGTGTTTAACTTTCATTTGATTAATAAAGCTTTGTTTGAATGTGTTTGGCTTTTATTTGAATAAAAAGTTTTTGTTTGATTGTGTTTGACTTTCATTTGATTTTAAAAGCTTTGTTTTAATTTGTTTGACTTTCATTTAATTCAATTAGCTTTGTTCAATGCATTAAACTGTTATTCGATTAAAAAGCTTTAATTTAATGTATTTTACGTTCATTTGATTAAAAAGATTTGTTTGAATGTGTTTGACTTTTTTTTTCAATTAGCTTCGTAGAATGCATTTAACTTTCATTACTTTCAACAAGCTTTATTTGACTGTGTTTGATTTTCATTTATTCAAAAAGATTTGCTTGAAAGTGTTTGACTTTCATTTAATTTAATTAGATTCGTTGAATGCATTTGACTTTAATTTGATTCAAAAAGCTTTGTTTGAATGTGTTTAACTTTCATTTGATTGAAAAGGTTTGTTTTAATGTGTTTGACTTTCATTGTATTCAAAAAGCTTTGTTTGATTGTGTTTGACTTCATTCGATTCAATTAAATTTGTTGAATGAATTTGACTTTTATTCAATTCAATAAGCTTAGTTTGAATGTGTTTAACTTTCATTTGATTAAAAAAGCTTTTTTGGAATGTGTTTGACATTTATTTGATTTTAAAAGCTTTGATTGAATGTGTTTAACTTTCATTTGATTCAATTAGCATCGTTGAATGCATTTATCTTTCATTCGATTCAAAAAGCTTTATTTGAATGTGTTTTACTTTTATTTGATTCAAAAAGATTTGTTTGAATGTGTTTGACTTTAATTTGATTTAATTAGCTTCGTTGAATGCATTTTACTTTCTTTCGATTAAAAAAGCTTCGATTTAATTTGCTTAACATTCATTTGATTCAAAAGATTTGTTTTTAAAGTGTTTTACTTTCATTGGATTCAAAAAGCTTTGTTTGATTGGGTTTGACTTCCTTTGATTCAATTAGCTTCGTTGAATGCATTTGACTTTCATACAATTTAATAAGCTTTGTTTTAATGTGTTTATTTTCATTTGATTAAAAAAGCTTTATTTGAATGTGTTTGGCTTTCATTTCATTTTAAAAACTTTGTTTGAGTATGTTTGACTTTCATTTGATTTAATTAGCTTCGTTGAAAATATTTAACTTCCATTCGATTCAAGAAGCTTTATTTGAATGTGTTTGAATTTCATTTGATTCAAAAAGATTTTTTTGAATGTGTTTGACTTTCATTCTATTTAATTAGATTCGTTGAATGTATTAAACTTTCATTCGATTAAAAAAGCTTTATTTGAAGGTGTTTGACTTTCATTTGATTCAAAAAGCTTTTTTTAATGTGTTTAACTTTTATTTGGTTGAATTCGCTTCGTTGAATGCATGTGACTTTCATTCGATTCAAAATGTTTTGTTTGAAAATGTTTGACATTGATTTGATTCAATAAGCTTTGTTTTAATGTGTTTAATTTTCTTTTGATTAAAAAAGCTTTGTTTGAATGTGTTTGTCTTTCATTTGATTTTAAAAGCTTTGTTTGAATGTGTTTGACTTTTTTGTTTTTTGGCAAATAAAGATTTTATTACCAAAGAAAGAGAGTTACAACTTACAATAGCTTAGTTATAACTACCACCAAAACACCACAAGACCTGAAAAACAGACCACACCCCAAACACCAGTTCTAGGACCCACCCTAGCCACCTTCTAGGAAGGGTTCTAGGAAGGACCTAGAATAAACTGGACTCACACTTCCAGCTACCTTCTATGAAGGGCTCTGGAAACCAGGACCAGGCAACAAAAATAGCATCCACTTTGTAAAACAACAACTATCAAACATGCCTACCAACTGTACCAGCAAACAACAAAACCTAAATATACAAATATTTTCTATCAGAGTCAATGCATCTACAAGCAACAGAAAAGATAACATCCCTAAAAGCAATGTCCGCAGGCTTGTAATCTCCAGTGAACATCAAAGTATTTCTTTGTATCCAGATGCAATGAATAGTCTCTGCAAAACACATAAGCAGCAACCTTCCTTTAGCAGTGGCTTTTCTACCTTGCTGCAGCACCCAAAGAACTTTAGAGTCAAATCTCTGCCCAATTCTGCCAAATCCAAGAAGTTGCGAAATTCTGTTCCAAATACTAGCAGAATAAGAACACTCAAAAAATAAATGTCAAACAAATTTTGTAGTACTAGCACAGAAGAAACACAAAGGATCACAGGCTATATTCCAGGTAGTAAGTCTATTTTTAGTGACTAATATGTTCCATATAGCCAACCATGTGATAAACATACTCTTAGCAGAAGCCCTGTTATTGCAAATTATTCTCTTCCAAGTCACTTTCTCAACTTGTGGTCTGATCCGAATGTAGAGCTTTCTGATGCTCATTTTACCATTAACTGTAATGCTAGTCCAACCACCAACATTATCAACCAAAATTCTGCAATACATGATCTTCCTTAAAACCCAAGAACATTTATTAGGAACAGGAGAAGACCAAAAATCTTTGTTGCTAAAATAATATGTGTGAATCCATTTTACCCATAGATTATCAGACTTATGAGCAATGTCCCAGAGAACTTTGGTGATTGCTGCTTTATTCCAATCTTCAAGAGAGGTAAGGTTCCACCCTCCACAAGTCTTAGGCAAGCATAAAAACTTCCAAGAGACCAGAGCTTTCTTGCTAGGATTAGACTTCCCAGTCCAAAGAAAACATCTAAATCTTGATTCCATTTCTCTCAAAATCTTTTTTGGTAAAATAAAAATCTGAGACCAATAAGCTTGAATACCAAAAAGAACACTCTTTATCAGCTGAAGCCTGCCTGCATAAGAAAGGTGCCTAGCTGCCCACCCTTCAATCCTAGTAGTTACTTTCTCAACTAAAGGCTTGCATTGAGAAATAGTAAGCTTTTTAGAGGAAAGAGGCACACCCAGGTATCTAAAAGGCAAGGAGCTTCCAGCAACCGCCAAAACAGACTGAAGCTCAACTTGATCCTGCTCACTTATCCCTCCAAAATAAACATCACTCTTATCTAGATTAGCATCCAAACCAAAAGCACTAGAGAATTCTGAAAAGCTTGAAAAATCATTTGAATAGAGACAAGGTCAGCCCTGGAGAAAAAAAGTAAATCATCTGCAAACATCAAATGTGTAATCCCCAACTTTGCACATCTTGGTTGGAAATTGAAATCAGGGTTCAAAGTCATCACTGTTAAGCACCTTGAAAGATATTCCATACAAACAGCAAAGAGAAAAGGGGACATAGGATCACCTTGCCTCAAACCCTTTTTAGCAAAAAAGGGAAGAGAAGGGTATCCATTAATAAAAATAGAATAAGAGACAGTTGTAACACACCCCATAATCCAAGAGATAAATCTATTAGGGAAACCAAACTCAGCAAGAATAGTTCTAAAAAAACTCCATTCAACAGAATCATAAGCTTTCCTAAGATCAACCTTAAGTAAACATCTAGGAGTGATGAACTTATGAGAATAACCTTTGATAAGCTCAGTAGCAAGAAGGATATGATCACCAATATGCTTACCAGGAATAAAGCCAGCCTGAGCATCATTAATGACGCCTCCAATAACCTTTGAAAGCCTGGCTGTAATGATTTTAGAAATAAGCTTGTAGACAAAAGTACAACAGGCAATAGGTCTGTACTCCTTTGCGTAAGAGGGATTAGAAACTTTAGGAACAAGAGTAATGGTAGTGCAATTACTTTGCCTAATTATTTGACCATTAGAAACGAAATCCAAGACAGCAGCATAAACATCAATTTTAACAATATCCCAAGACTTATTGAAAAAGACAGCATTGAAGCCATCAATTCCAGGAGCTTTATCATTATCAATACCCTTAAGAGCAAGATCAATCTCACTGAAAGTAACTTCAGCCACAAGAAAATCCTTAGCATCCTGATCAAGCTGAGGGCCAATGCTCATAACAGCTAAATCAACCCCAGGGAGAGAATAAGCAGCAGAACCTAAAAGATTCTTATAAAAGTCCAAGATTTCAGCAGCAATGAGATCAGGATCCCTGAGAAAAACCCCTTCACTATCATAAATGGAATCAATTCTGTTCTTGTTTTGCCTCTACTTCATTATAGAGAAAAAAAAATGAGAGTTTGCATCTCCAAGCTTAATCCAGTCAATTCTAGATTTTTGCCTGTAGATACTACTTTGAATATTCATCCAATGTTTCACTTTATCAATAGCAATATTCTCAAGAGTCTAAAACTGAGTATTAGTCCAATCATCAGCCAACTTCATTTGAATATCACTAAGATCCGTGTGAGCTTGCTCCAATTTTTCAGTGACATTAGCAAAGTGTCTGATATTCAAAGCCTTCAAACCTAATTTAACAGCCTTTAGTTTATTCCAAACAAACAACATTGGGGAATCATGATGACCACAAGACACCCAAGAATCCTTGACAGTCTGCTGGAAATCTTTATGTTCAGAAAGGCAGTTAAGAAATCTGAAGGGCCTACCCTTCCCTGGACCAGCAATACTAATATCAAACAAAAGAGGACAATGATCAAAGAGGGAGGGAGGGAGATAAATGATTTCAGTTTGATCATAATTATTGATCCAAGCTTCATTGACAATTCCCCTATTAATTCTAGTAATAATTCTATTAGCACCTTCACCCTTATTAGACCAAGAATAAAAAGAGCCTTTACTCTTAATCTCAGTGAAGTCCATTGATTCCATACAATCCTTAAAGTCTCTAACTTCAGCATCAGTCACAGGATTGCCATTATATCTATCTTCAGAGCAAAGAACAGAATTAAAGTCCCCCATACAAATCCAAGGGACATGAGAACTCCTAAGAGACTGCAATCCAAGCCACAAAGGTTTCCTATCATGAATTGAATTCAGTCCATACACAAAGGTACACAAGAAAAGATATTGTAAATCTTTAGAGCTAATCTGAGTATGAACAAACTGCTCATGATCAGATAAAACATCAACAGTAACTTTATCAGTTTTCCATCCAACCCAAATTATGCCTTTAACAGCATGATTATAGTTAAAGTGCCATGACCAAAATCTACCAAACTTCTTCTGAATAGAATTTGAATTATGAATTTCGACTTTAGTTTCCAGAATAGCAATCACATCCACATTATGATCTTTTAGAAGCTGCTTAACAGCAGCTACCTTATCAGGGTCATTAAGACAACTGATGTTCCAAGAAACTACAATCATTTAACCAAAGAGGGATTACCATCACCCTCGATAGGATTTGTTTCAGCAATTTCATCTTCTAGCAGAGCAGAATAAGCATTTTTAGTTCTAGGAATATTATGGTTCACCCCAACAGTATGAGATCTAACCCTTTTGCTTACCACCCTCCAATCAGCATCAGAATAAGTAGCAAAAGAAGTATGAGCAGGAGTAATCATGGGTTGCAAATCAGAACTCTGATCCTTCCCCTGATCTTGTTCAGAAGTAGCAACTGCAGGGTCTGGAACAGGCTGTTTCTGTACCCAAACTTTCTTTGATTGAGCTTTTGGCTGGGGATTAGCTTGCCCCACTCTATCACACTTCTTGCAAAAGGGAGGAGACCATTCAAATATGATTATTAGTTCAAGCATCTCTCCCATAGGACTCCCAACAATCACAGTAGTAGGTAGGGGCCTAGTTATATCAACTTCAATGAGCATTCTAGCAAAGGAAACTCTCAGTTGTCTAGTTGTACATTCATCAGCAAACAAAGGTACCCCAATTGTGCTACCAATTCTACTTAAGGTATCTGAGCTCCAGCAATTCATAGGAAAATTTGGTATTCTTACCCACAAAGGAACAGTTCTAAGAATTTCAGCTTGAAAATTAAACTTATCACTCCATGGTTTAACAATAGCAGGCTTATTATTGAACATATGAGGTCCAGAGCTTAAAACAGTATCCTTCTCAGCAGAGGAATTCAAATTGATTATAAAATAACCATCATTATGCCAAAAAATCTCAGGTTTAGCAAAGTTACTCCAAGTGTGAGCAATGTATTTGTGAATAGCAGAAATTATAGGGTAAAAACCAACCACATAAAAGATAATAGCATTGCACCATTTAGAGTTACCTACCTCAATATCTTTAGCCTGGATCTGAGCAACAGGTTTCCCATCCTTAAGCACAGGGGCCACAAAAGAAAGAGCAGCACCTTTAGCAATCAGTTTGCCTCGGAATAGATTTACCCTTTTCTCAAAATTAGCTACCTCTTTCAATGATTCAGCTGGTTCAGGAAGATCCTCAGCCCCCGAAACAACCGGAACAGAAGCATTTGGGTCACTATCCAACGGATTATCCAATGGAACAGTAACCGGGGAAACCCTAGTTACTATTTCATTGATTTTCTGCATCTGAGAAGCAGCAAACGATTCCTCTAAAATCTTCAATTCAGCCCTAGTAATCCTACCTCCTGATGGGTGAACAAGATGAGCTGGAGGAGACAATAGCTCAGTCTCATCTTCAACCTCTGGAATAGTGCTGGGGTTCATATTCAAATTCTTCAATCGATTGAGATCAGCAGGAGTGAGAGATCCAAAAGTAGGGGAACGAGGAAGTGGAGTAGCTTGTTTCTTCTTCTTAGCCATGATGATCAGAGCTGAGTGAAAAAAACCAGCATCACCTCAAACCACCATGAAAATCAAAGAAAACTAGAGCTTCTCTCTCTAACTTTCTCTCGAATGTGTTTGACTTTCATTTGATTCAATTAGCTTCGTTGAATGCATTTAAGTTTCATTCGATCTAAAAAGCTTTATTTGAATGAGTTTGACTTTCATTTGATTCAAAAAGATTTGTTTGAAAGTGTTTTACTTTCATTTGATTCAATTAGCTTCGTTGAATGCATTTGACTTTCATTTGATTCAACAAGCTTTATTTGAATGTTTTTAAGTTTTTTTTTTTGGTAAAAAAGTTTTTAAGTTTCATTTGATTTGAAAAGCTTTGTTTTATTGTGTTTGACGTTCATTTGATTCAATTAGTGTTGCTGATTGCATTTGACTTTCTTTCGATTCAAAAAGTTTTGTTTGAATGTGTTTAACATTCATTTGTTTCAAAAACTTTGTTTTAATGTGTTTGACTTTCATTGGTTTCAAAAATCTTTGTTTGATTGTGTTTAACTTCATTAGATTGAATTAGCTTCGTTGAATACATTAGACTTTCATACGATTCAAAAAGCTTTGTTTAAATATGCTTAACTTTCAGTTGAATAAAAAGCTTTGTCTGAATGTGTTTGGCTTTCATTTGATTTTAAAAGCTTTGTTTTAATGTGTTTGACTTTCATTTGATTCAATTAGCTTCGTTGAATTTATTTAACTTTCATTCAATTCAAAAAGCTTTATTTGAATGTGTTTGACTTTTATTTGTTTCAAAAAGCTTTGTTTGAATGTGTTTGACTTTCATTTGATTCAATTAGCTTCGTTGAATGCATTTGACTTTCTTTCGATTAAAAAAGCTTTGTTTGAATTTGTTTAACATTCATTTGATTCAAAAGCTTTGTTTTTAATCTTTTTTACTTTCATTGGATTCAAAAATCTTTGTTTGATTGGGTTTCACTTCCTCTAATTCAATTAGCTTCGTTGAATGCAATTCACTTTCATACAACTCAATAAGCTTTGTTCAAATGTGTTTAATTTTCATTTGATTAAAAAAAGCTTTGTTTGAATGTGTTTGGCTTTCATTTGATTTTAAAACCTTTGTTTGAATATGTTTGACTTTCATTTGATTCAATTAGCTTCGTTGAAAATATTTAACATCTATTCGATTCAAAAAGCTTTATTTGAATGCATTTGAATTTCATTTGATTAAAAAAGATTTTTTTTTAATGTGTTTGACTTTTAATTGATTCAATTAGCTTCGATACATCTATTTAACTTTCATTCGATTTAAAAAGCTTTGTTTGAATGTGTTTGACTTTCATTTGATTTAAAAAACTTTTTTTTTATGTGTGTAACTTTTATTTAGTTGAATTTGCTTCGTTTAATGCATCTGACTTTCATTCGATTCAAAAAGTTTTATTTGAAAATGTTTGACTTTGATTTGATTCAATAAGCTTTGTTTTAATGTATTTAATTTTCATTTGATTAAAAAAGCTTTGTTTGAATGTGTTTGTCTTTCATTTGATTTTAAAAGCTTTGTTTGAATCTGTTTGACTTTCATTTGATTCAATGAGCTTCGTTGATTGCATTTAAGTTTCATTCGATCCAAAAAACTTTATTTGAATGAGTTTGACTTTCATTTGATTCAAAAAGATTTTTTTGAAAGTGTTTTACTTTCATTTGATTCAATTAGCTTCATTGAATGCATTTGACTTTCATTTGATTCAACAAGCTTTGTTTGAATGTTTTTGAGTTTCATTTGATTTAAAAAGCTTTGTTTGATTGTGTTTGACTTTCATTTGATTCAATTAGTGTCGTTGATTGCATTTGACTTTCTTTTTGATTCAAAAAGCTTTGTTTGAATGTGTTTAACATTCATTTGTTTCAAAAACCTTGTTTTAATGTGTTAGACTTTCATTTGAATAAAATAGTTTTTTTGAATGTGTTTGACTTTCATTTGATTTAAAAGCTTTGTTTGATTGTATTTGACTTCATTAGATTTAATTAGCTTCATTTAATACATTAGACATTCATACGATTCAATAAGCTTTGTTTAAATGTGTTTAACTTTAATTTGAATAAAAAGCTTTGTTTGAATGTGTTTGGCTTTCATTTGATTTTAGAAGCTTTATTTGAATGTGTTTGACTTTCATTTGATTAAATTAGCTTTGTTGAATACATTTTACATTCATTCAATTCAAAAAACTTTCTTTGAATGTGTTTGAGTTTCATTTGATTCTAAAAGATTTGTTTTAATGTGTTTGACTTTCATTTGATTCAATTAGCTTCGTTGAATGCATTTGACTTACTTACGGTTAAATAAGCTTTGTTTGAATGTGTTTAACTTTCGTTTGATTAAAAAAGCTTTGTTTGAATGTGTTTGGCTTTCATTTGAATAAAAAAGTTTTGTTTGAATGTGTTTGACTTTCATTTGATTTAAAAGCTTTGTTTTATTGTGTTTAACTTTCATTTGTTTTAAAAAGATTTGTTTGAATGTGTTTGACTTCCGTTGTTTGAATGCATTTGACTTTCATACAACTCAATAAGCTTTGTTTTAATGTGTTTAACTTTAATTTGATTAAAAAAGCTTTGTTTGAATGTGTTTGACTTTCTTTTGATTTTAAAAGATTTGTTTGAATGTGATTGAATATCATTTGAATCAATTAGCTTTGTTGAATTTATTTAACTTTCATTCAATTAAAAAAGTTTTATTTGAATGTGTTTGACTTTCATTTGATTCAAAATGATTTGTTTGAATGTGTTTGACTTTCATTTGATTCAATTAGCTTTGTTGAATTGATTTGACTTTCATTCGATTTAAAAAACTTTGTTTGAATGTGTTTGACATTCTTTTGATTCAAAAAGGTTTTTTTTAATGTGTTTCACCTTTATTAGATAGAATTCGCTTCGTTAAATGCATTTGATTTTCATTCGATTCAAAAAGTTTTGTTTGAAAATGTTTAACTTTAATTTGATTCAAAAAGCTTTCTTTGAATGTGTTTGAGTTTCTGTTTGATTGTGTTTGACTTTTATTTGATTCAATTAGCATCGTTGATTGCATTTGACTGTCTTTCGATTCAAAAAGCTTTGTTTGAATGTGTTTAACATTCATTTGATTGAAAAGATTTGTTTAAAGTGCTTGATTTTCATTGGATTCAAAAAGCTTTGTTTAAATGTGTTTGACTTCATTTGATTCAATTAGCTTCGTTGAATGCATTTGACTTTCATACGATTCAATAAGCTTTGTTTGAATGTGTTTAACTTTCATTTGATTAAAAAAGTTTTGTTTGAATGTGTTTTGCTTTCATTTAATTTTAAAAGCTTTGTTTTTAATGTGTTTGACTTTCATTTGATTCAATTAGTTTCGTTGAATGCATTTATTTTTCGTTCCATTCAAAAAGCTTTGTTTGAATGTGTTTGACTTTTATTTGATTCAAAAAGATTTTTTTGAATGTGTTTGACTTTCATTTGTTTTAGTTAGGTTTATTGAATGCATTTGACTTTCTTTCGATTCAAAAAGTTTTGTTTGAATGTGTTTAATTTTCATTTGATAAAAAACAGCTTTGTTTGAATGTGTTTTGTCTTTCATTTGATTTTAAAAGCTTTGTTTGAATGTGTTTGACTTTAATTTGATTCAATTAACTTCGTTGAATGCATTTAAGTTTCATTCGATTCAAAAAGCTTTATTTTAAAGTGTTTGACTTTCATTTGATTCAAAATAACTTGTTTAAATGTGTTTGACTTTCATTTGATTCAATTACCTTCGTTGAATTCATTTGACTTTCATTCGATTCAAAAAACTTTGTTTGAATGTGTTTGGCTTTCATTTTATTCAAAGAACTGTTTTTAATGTGTTTAACCTTTATTTAATTGAATTCGCTTCGTTAAATGCATTTAATTTTCATTCGATTCAAAAAGTTTTGTTTGAAAATGTTTGTCTTTGATTTGATTCAAAAAGCTTTGTTTGAATGTGTTTGAGTTTCATTTGATTCAAAAAGCTTTGTTTGATTATGTTTTACTTTCATTTGATTCAATTAGCGTCGTTGATTGCATTTGACTGTCTTTCGATTTAAAAAGCTTTGTTTAAATGTGTTTAACTCTCATTTGATAGAAAAGGTTTGTTTTAATGTGTTTAACTTTCATTGGATTCAAAAAGCTTTGTTTGATTGTGTTTGACTTCATTTGATTCATTTAGCTTCGTTGAATGCATTTGACTTTCATACGATTCAATAAGTTTTGTTTGAATGTGTTTAACTTTCATTTGATTAAAAAAGCTTTGTTTGAATGTGTTTAACTTTCATTTGATTAAAAAAGCTTTGTTTGAATGTGTTTGGCTTTCATTTGTTTTAAAATCTTTGTTTGAAAGTGTTTGACTTTCATTTTATTCAATTAGTTTCGTTGAATGCATTTAACTTTCATTCGATTCAAAAAGCTTTATTTGAATGTGTTTGACTTTCATTTGATTCAAAAAGATTTGTTTGAATGTGTTCGACTGTCATTTGATTCAATTATTTCCGTTTAATGCATTTGACTTTCTTTCGATTCTAAAAGCTTTGTTTGAATGTGTTTAACTTTCATTTGATTAAAAAAGCTTTGTTTGAATGTGTTTGGCTTTCATTTGAATAAAAAAGTTTTGTTTGAATGTGTTTGACTTTTAAAGAGGCGAAGAGATTCTGCTATAGGTACAATATATCATGAGAACTTTGGTAATGCATTTGAGACGATTACAACCTCCATCCATTGGTATAATAGCGATATAATATTTGACAGGAAAATTTATGCAGAAAACAAGCGTATTCAATTTCAGAAAAGGATGTAACAAAGTCACCATACAAGCCAGCATTGATATGGCAACATTTTGAGGTTGGAATAAAAGAACCATGAAAGATCACTATGTTGAAAAACATTAGTGACCGAAGCAAGAAAAGTATACATGAATGGATTTGATCTGAGTAGTGCGAGTTAAACAACGGACAAGGCACAAGTGTTATTGAAAGTGTAACCCATAAGACAAAAGATAAATTTTGGTAAGAAAGAAAATTTGAGCCAAAGTATATAGAAATATATATATGAATTTGCATAGAATTGGTAAAGTGGCAAATAACTTGGTATATTATCGGACCTTGGTAAAGTATAAGACAATTTTTATAAGTCATTGTGAAAGAACATTAACTAAAGGTATGAGTTGCAAAGAGATCTATTAAGTTCAGCCAATTTGATCATGAAAAAGCTGGACAAATCAAAGTTTCGAACATCAAAGTGCTTCATACTTTTACTAGAGGATGGGTGAAAGATAGTATAGATGGAAATTGATTATTTTTGGTATAATGTGTAAGGAATTAATAAGAATTTTGGTTCACAACAAAGAATGCATACAGAGAAGTGTATGACCTTACCAAGGATGGAATGATAAAAGATCAACATGATTCTAAAGTTGAATTAAGTGGAGTTATGGGGGCGTAACTCGTTTTCTTTAAGGGGGGTAGAGTGCGATAGAATTGCGCGCTTTTCCCTAAATTTGGCATTTTAAAGTTCTTTTTCGTCAGTTTTACACTAATTTAGTTGATAAGTTTGATTATTTTACACACTAAGATGTGTAAGTTTATTACAAAAGTTGATTCTTACACTAATGCTAGTGTGAGTTTGTTAGATAGTCTACTAGTTTACACATTATTTTGTGTAAGTTTGTTAGTAAAGTTGTAATCTTACACATTATTTTGTGTAAGTAGGTAAGCAAGTTGGTTACTTTACACACTAGTTTGTGTGTGAATGAATAGATGAGGTAGAAAGGAAGTATCACAAAAGTACAGCAACTAAAAGTATTAAGAAAAGTTTATGAGATTTTAAGTATTTATTTGCCTTTAAACGAGTTTTTAAAGTTTTCGTACTTAAGTTCCGAGGACGAAACTTCTTTTAAGGGGGGTAGACTGTAATACCCCGTATTTTTATGTATTTTTATAAAATATTTATGTATTATTAAAATGTATTATCAAGGGCTCAAGTATTTTAATTAAATATTTTAAAGGGTTAAAGTATTTTAAATATAAAGTTTTATAAAAGTAAAATATGTTTTGGGCCAAACGTTTATTAATTATTGGGCAATGTAAATTATTCCTACATACTCTTATTGGAATAACCCATTCCAAAACCCATAACTTAAGCCCTATCCCATAACTCAAGCCCACATTTTTATAAGCCCAAATTTAACCCTACACTCTCTACTCTATAAATACCCCATGAATCCCCAAAAATTTCCCACACCAAAAAGGTTAGTCTTATTTTATCTCTCCTTTGTTTTATTAATTTGTGTAATTATAATAATGATTTATGGGCTTTGATTTTATTGTGTAATTATAATAATGATTTATGGGCTTTGATTTTAAAAATTTGTGTAATTATCTCTCCTTTGATATTATAATATATGGCTGGATAGCCCTTGTAATCTTGTTTTTTAATCAAGTGATCACAAATATATTAGAATTATATGTTGCATTAATATTCAACCAATTTAGCCTAATAATATTTTGGTGCAAATTGAATCTTTGTTTGCTTGCCTTTGAGATTGCAGGAATAATTTTTCACTATAAGAATCGAGTAGAGGCCAATACAGACGAATGTGACTCCATGACTCACTTCGTACCATCACTACGATCCTCCTTTCGTGGTTCCGAACCATATGGAGTTAGTAATCTCATGGTTTATGAATGGGGTGTAACCTTCACGGGTTAATCGTTGTTGCCTTTCGTTGTCCCTTTATCGTGGTTGCCTTTTATGATCCGTGAACGGTTTACAAGTTCCTTAAAAACTGTTGGCGGCTCCCTACTTTCCTTGTCCCTAATCGTATATGTCAATTCCCACAACCTATGAGTGCCAAGCATATTCACAACATGCTTTAACGTAGGCGCACTTCGAACGACGCCTACAATTTGGCGACTCCACTAGGGAGGATTCTTGGTTATTTATCGATTTGAGTGATCGGTATTTAATTAAGATGAGTGGATGAGACTTGAAAGATTCTTGAATTGTATTCCTAAGATTTAATTGGCATTGTCACATATGCATATGCTTTTTAGGTTACCTTTTTTTGCCACAATAGTACGTGTTCTATGTATGTTGCTATCCCGGGGGATTTAAGCTCTATCAACCTAAAATCGCTCATGGCAATAAGGGTTCATCCGAGTTTTTTAATCCACCCAACCCATGGAGTCGAGTTCGATTTCATCACGAACTCGCGGAGCTGCCCGTTGGCATACACCCTCAAGGGAGGCTGCCTTGCTAACGCGTCCAAACTCTTAACCATGGTACCCTTAGACACCCTTTTAAGCTTGACCATAGTCGAACATAAAACTTGACTTTAGGTTGCAAACTTCATTGCATCATTCGTGACAATGTGGTTATATGTGAATTTTTTGACTTTTTATTTATTTATTCTCTTATCAAACAATTTTTTTTTTATTATTAGAGTCGAGCCATAGATTTTTTTTTTATTTTTTTATTTTTGAGTCACCCGGATTTTTATTCCCGTATACTGCACAAGAGTCAACTTATTTTGGTCATATCCGGAGTTCTTGAATGAGTTACGTGTCGTGTAACCAATGGATTTGTAGCCCCGAGTTTTATCTTTCATTTGGAATTAGTTTCGTTCCAATCAGAGTCACAGATAAAACATTATAACCGATATACTACAGCCTATCCAGTTTAGGTGTCTTTTCAACGTCAATTTTCTTATTTTTTTTTTAATTTTTTAAAATTTTTTTATATATATTTTCGTGTCAAGCTAGTCTTATCCAAGTCCTTTAATCCTTGTCAACTCGTATAACATAGTATTATAGATTTTTATTTATTTATTTATTTATTTTTTTTTATACCCATGAGTTCTAACTCTTCTATAATTCTATTCTTCTTTCTAGTTTCTTGTGATCGATTTTTGTGCTAATTAACCTTAATATGTGTTCTTTGTCTTTGATTGTGGTTGATCTTGTTTATGACTAATGATTGCCAATAGACCGTTTTCACCTAGTAAATAGCATAAACATTAAAATTGGACAAAATTAATCAAGTTAGTTTGTCTTTTAGTCTTCCGTGCTATTTGGTCATTGTGTCCTTTGTTTTTCACAACGTCCTCATGTCTAGCCATGAGATCATACCACGAGTCTTAATAAATTCACCTAATCTCACATGTTGAGTCATTGCACACACTTTGTTTTCAAGTAATGTATTATATTGTTTATGATCGTATACTAGGACCATGCATGCATCACTTTCCGTCGTAATAGGAATGAGTGGAGTATTTCCCATTAGTTTTCAAATTGTTTCATACACTCTTCCTTTCCAATCCAAGTATTGAGTGAATGCATTAAGTGAGTTCATCCTTACACAGTACTTGAGTCTAAAATCACTAGGCAATAGCTGGAAGAATAAGGAGAACATCACTCCTTCCTTCTTTTCTTACAATCAAAGCATCAACAACAATAAACTTTTTTCCTCACCAGGAGGCAAGAAGTTACTCATAAACAGCCATGAAGATAAAGCACAATGCAAGCTTCTCACCAAGATTTAATGATTTCTTCTTTTGTTTTAAACCCTTCTCCCTAAAGAGTCTAGCATAGGTTTTCCTTATCCATGTGTCTATGTGTCACATTTCTTACCTTATTAATAATTGAGCATCTCTTTCTAACATTCGATCATGTGATTAGCAAAAAATCAATTGCCGAACTAAACACAAGGTACACCAATGACTTGAGGCACCTTTGCAACCTATTCATTCCCCATTAACCATTCAGTCACATATTAATTTTTTCATCAACCACTTTGAGCCCCGTCTAACGTTTGGCCTTCATTTCTTCAACCCACATTCACTTAACCCTGGGATTGGAAGATGTGTAATTATTTAACATTAAAAAAGCAAGTAAAAAAAAAAGCAACAATAACACAATGTCTGAAGGCAAGTGTTCCAATCTCAAATTACGTCTCTCATCGAGTGCTCGGTATCGTGCCTGAGAAACATGAATTCTAAGTGGATGGACCGCATGATCTGAGATTGCCTACATTGATTCAAAAGAATAAAATAAAAAAAAAAATAAAAAAAAAAAAAATAATCAATGCAAAAAAAAAAAAAAAAAAAAAATGTTGAAAATAAACTTGCAAAATTCAAAATTTTCAAATTCACAATTACACAACTTGGAGGCTTCTCTCGGGTTTTGAGCCTTTTACCCCTTTCTTACTTAAACCATCAACTTAATCACATTAAAAACCTTGAAAGACCTCTTTGAGGTGTACATACACTTGTGCAAAGTTCGGTTAGAGCTGCGTTCGGCCTGATTCCTAACAGATACGTAGGCAACCTCACATTGAGGTGCGACCACATTCATATTCATATCTATGCATGATCTAGTCAAAGAATATCCAATGCTTATCTCTATATCCCTACCCATTTAGAGCTAGACTTAGGGGCTTGAACCCACTTCACATTAGCTTACCCAGCCTAAAGAGTCATCATCTTTGACTCTTCACGCATATATTTCCATCACTATAACCTTTGCAGCCTCACCTTAGTATCACTTTCACACACTTCTTTCACTTAGGAACCCTTTATCATGAAATCTTGTTTCCCTACCGCGCATGCTTCATCATCTTTCAAGACAACATTCATCATAAGAAATATTGTATACTTTCTTAGCTTCTTGACCTAAGCAATGTTCATTGTTTCATGCATCGCATAATGTGCTGAGTAACATTTCTATATAAATGATTTGTAATAATACAAAGTATATCGTTCTTAGCTCCTTGACCTAAGAAACGTTCATAATCACTTCATCTATATACATGCTTAGCTTCCAGATCTAAGTGACGTTCAGGATCGCTTCTTTACACCATATATGATGCTTAGCTCCATGACTTAAGTTCATTTATCTATCGTGTCACATGATGTAGTTGTCCTTAGCCTCCTGTCCTAAGAACATGCATCATGCATACATTATTTTCAGGACAAGCAATTCAATCCATATGATTCATTTCGTCTTGCTCAAGGAGGAAGTTCAAAACTTCTTTCCTTTTTCATTATTTTATTTTGGGGAAGTTCAAAAACTTTTTCAAAATTTTTATCGAGGGAAGTTCGAAAATAAAATTTCATTTTTCACGTCTTTCTTTTTCAGGAGAAATTCGATACCCTCCACTCGTCTCATGACAAAAATGATGGAAAATCTTTGCTTTTGCATTTTCGGTTGCTTGTGTCTACACACACACACTTAAAACTATACACACACAATAACAAATCATACTCATGTCATGTCATGTCATGTCAAGTCAAACTTGGTCAAGTCAATCATAGTCTATACGAGTCCCTTGGCAAATTTTATTTTGTAGGTCTCAATTACAGCCCACGTCCGGGGACAAGCGGACCATCTACAGCCCACGTTTGCGGACAAGCGAACCAACTACAGCCCACGTTCGGGGACAATCGAACCACCATCATTTCACGGCGCAAGATTCTCGATACATAGGGACTTGCAATCTCATCATTAGACAATTCTTTCCTCAAGCAGGGAAAGCAATATCGGTTGATTTCTTCAAGCATAGAAACTCGCCAATATCATATGTCGACTTTCCTCAAGCATGGAAAGTGTCAACTTGTAGGTTTCTTCAGGCTTAGAAAGCTACCAAACTCATCTATCGGCTTTCCTCAAGCATGGAAAGCATTTCAAGAAAAGTCATCCGGTGGATTCCTTCAAGCATAGGAAAATACCAGACTCATTTGTCACCGATACACTAGTGTCAGATAAGCATTCTATATACAAAGTCATTTAGGATCGCTGAACATCTTAAATCAATCTCCGTCCCTATCGACTACTTTGACTACCGTTTTCGAAACTAACGTCTCAATAAACTCAGCCAAAGTGGGGGCTTCTGTACGTAGACACCTAAAAATGTCTCCCCAAAACCAAACCCGATAATGAACAACCTTTCACTGCCATTATTGGTCGGGTTGAGTATTTAATCTTGGAGTGCGTAAATCCATATTTCCATTTCATAAACCAACCAAATTCCTAGCCCATTTCCCCAAACCATAACTTATTTTCCTCTTTTCGTGCCTTTAAATCCAAAATAATTCATTTCGTGTCCTTTAAAATCATTCATTTCGTGTCCTTTTTAATAAAAACTTTTAATCCAGTTTATTTTGGTCCATAATATGGGTCCAATGATTGAATTTTTGGATGGGGCAATAAAAGAGCTTGCCAACTATATATTATAAGCCCACATCCGAGTTATAACGAATAAGTTATGGTCAAAATATTAAACTGAGCCCAAACCAAACCTAAACCCATCTTACCTACGACCCAATGATCATGTGGAGTGTCCAAATTATTTAATCCCATTCCTAAACCAATTAGGATTATTTGGAAGCTTCTATAAGTTTCCAAAAGATTTTAATTATCCGTTTTGAAAAGATAAGATTAAAGAGTTTGAAATTGAATAAAACTTTTCTTTTTGAAAATCCTATTTCTATCCGAATTGAAAGACGTTCAAAGATAGACAGATATTATTTTTGTGCCTCATATTTTTAATCCAAAATTTATATTATTGGATAGCCCTTGAAATTATCTATCCAATGATATATTATAATATCAATTCCGAGCTATAACGAAAAAGATATGAATAAAATGTAAAACACTATCCAAAATGGACACCGTCTCACTATTTTGGCTATATCTTTTATTCTATAAAATATTTTAATATGATTCTGATTGGGTTAGAAAGTAGAATTCAAGAGCTTTTCAAAAAATATCTAATTTATCTTATTTCAATTTCTGGATCAAAAGATATGATAAAAACAAAAACTGCAAAAACTGCAGTCTATCGAGTTTTATTCCGATTTAATTCAGATCTTATCTTAATTCTTCGACCCTTCTTTTTTTCTCTACAAATAGAGGTCATATCACCCCTTTTCCAAGGATCAACAAGCTTTATCATCGAATAATTCTCTTCTCCCTCTTTATCCTAAACACTAGCCATCTTATTCTTTCACTATTCCTTCCCTTAAGCACTCCAAGGAGTCTATACTAAACTCGAGGTTCTATAATTAAACCAAGGCGTGAACGGTATAAAAAACTGAGGGTTTGGACCAAATCAACTCTATTTTTAATTTATTTTAATTTTCAATTTGAATTATATTTTTATTGAAGTTACTAACAATTTATTCATGATGTAGCAATTTAAAGGAACGCGCGGAATGTGAGTAATTAATTTATTTAATTACTCTTATTTTATTTTGTTATTTCTAGTATCATGATTAGTTTATTTTATATTTGATTTGACTAATGCTATTATGGTTAAATTGCTTCCAATGTTAATGTTTATTTTATTATATTTATTAATCACCATATTGCATGTTTAAATGGAATATGTAATTGAAAATCACGCCTAATAAGATAATTTGGACAACCGTTTTGGTTCCTTTTAATCTTGTTTTTTAATCAAGTGATCACAAATATATTAGAATTATATGTTCATTAATATTCAACCAATTTAGCTTAATAATAGTTTGGATCAAATTGAATCTTTGTTTGCATGCCTTTGAGATCGCAGGAATAATTTTTCATTATTAGAATCGAGTAGAGGTCAATACGGGCGAATGTGACTCCATGACTCTTTTCGTACCATCATCCCTGATCCTCCTTTTGTGGTTCCGAACCATACGGAGTTAGTAATGTCATGGATTATGAATGGGGTGTAACCTTCACGGGTCAATCGTTGTTGCCTTTCGTTGTCCCTTTATTGGGGTTATCTTCTATGATCCGTGAACAGTTTACAAGTTCCTTAAAAACTTGTTGGCGGCTCCCTACTTTCCTTGTCCCTAATCGTATATGTCAATTCCCACTTCCTATAAGTGCCAAGCATATTCACAACATGCTTTAACGTAGGCGCACTTTGAACGACGCCTACAGGTACCCCATGGTTGAAAATTTTGGCATTACTCTATATATGGCATTCAAGACATTGATGTCGTACTTTCTGGCACATCCGGTTGTAATTTACACCGATCAACCCCTTAAGCAGCCAATGTCTACCTTGGTGTCATCCGGCAGAATGTTGAAATGGGCTATTGAAATGCAAATTCTTGAAATCACTTTTAAACCTACGAAGGAAATGAAGGGTCAGGCGCTTGCCGACTTCATTGTTGAAATGACACGATCGGTACCACCGGATAATATTGATCAGGTTTCGAAAGTGTATGTAGACGGGAGCTCGACGAAGAACGGCTGTAGTGCAGAAATTTTATATATGAGTCCCTTGAGGGGGACATATTTGAATGTGCACTGCGTTTTAAGTTCCAGGCCTCGAATAACGAGGCGGAATACGAAGCTCTTCTTACCGGAATCCGCATGTATAAGGTAGCAGGGGAAACAAAAATTGACGCCTAATCTGATTCACAGTTGGTCGTAAGCCAATATGAGGGAAAATATGAGGCAACTCATTCGGCTATGATCAAGAATCTTCAGGCAGTTAAAGAATAGGCTGGGGCACTTGAAGAATTTCGTCTGAGTTAAGTGCCCGGTTAGATAACAACCAGGCGGATGCATTGTCCAAACTGGCATCATCCGCCTGCTGTGATACGCCTCGCTGAGTCTTTTGGGAAGTTTTGGAAAAAGGAAGTATATATAAAGAACCCATTAGAATCTTGGACCGAAGCTCTACCTGAATGGATGGCATTCGGGCATATTTAATAGACGACGCGCTTGCTGATTCACCACAGGAGGCAGCCGTCATGAAGAAACGAGCAGCAAATTTCAAGATGAGAAATGGAGAGCTTTTCAAGGCGGGTTTCCTTAAACCTCTATTGAAGTGTGTTACCCCATACTAGGGTAAAGAAGTTCTCGAAGAATTGCATGTGGGGTACTGTCCCTCTCTTATAGGCGGTAGGTCCCTAACCGTCAGAGCCAGGCGACATTATTTTTGGCCTACTCTTGAAGCAGATGCTAAAGATTTGGTTAAGAGGTGTGACAAATGCCAGAAGTTTGGCAAGCTTATACACTGTCCGGCTACTGCTCTGACTGCAATCCACGGCCCAGTCCCGTTTGCTAAGTGGGGCATGGATATCTTGGGTCCCTATACGCCTGCTCCAGGCAGAAAGCGTTATATTTTGGTGGTTGTGGATTACTTCACCAAATGGGTAAAGGCTGAGCCGGTCAAGAACATCAAGACGAAGGATGTCATCTCTTTCATTTGAAAGAACATCATCAACCGGTTTGGGGTACCTATGTCTATGGTGTTCGATAATGGCCCTCAATTTGAAACGCCTCACCTTAAGACTTGTTTAGGAGATCAGGGAATCTCACACTATTTTTGCATTAGTTGGCCGACCCCAAGCAAACGGCCAAGTGGAAGCCTTCAACAAGCTTATCTCAGACGGCATAAAAAAGAAAATTGAAAGAGCGGTGGCTTATGGGAAGAAGAGCTGATTCATGTCCTATAGGTCATCCGGACAACTGCCAAAGGGGCAACCGGTGAAACCCCATTTCACATGGTGTACGGTGTAAAGCCGTCTTTCCCATTAGCATTATGAGCCGACTCTCAAAGTCATGCTTTATGATGAAAAGGCAAATTAGGAGGCCATGCGGCTGGCATTGGACTCCCTCCCGAAACGCAAGGGCAATGCTGCCATGCGTCATGAGATATACCGTTTGAGAATGACGAGAGCCTACAACAAGAAAGTACTCAAGCGCCCTTTGAAAACTGGCGACTTTGTTACGAAAAATGGAGGCAACCGGTAGGGCCAATGAGCTTGGAAAGCTGACCCCCAATTGGGAAGGCTCCTACCAGATCTATGAAGAAGTCAGGGATGGCACCTACCGTTTGGAAACCCCAGATGAAAGACGCCTACCTAGAACTTGGAATGCAGATAACTTAAAAAAGTACTACTTCTAAGAATTGTAAATTTTGTAAACAAAGAGTCTATTAATGAGAAATCAGGCTTTGTTTTCAAAATTGTTTTGTTATCTTTATAATTACTTATCCTCCTGGGTAATGCTCAAACGGACTATTTGCTTAACCAACTAAGTTCAATACTTAGGGTAAATTCAATGTTAAAATAACACGCGGCCAATGGCCAGATTGAAAAAACTAAGCACAAAAACGCTTAGTAGCTATACAACAGGTCTCAAACAAGACCAAAGGTTGATGGCCGGATGGTTGCTTAATTTACAAAACCGCCTGTCCGGATATGGACAATGGCGTCCAACGACACCCCTCCGAGTGCAATCGTCGCAGAGAGCATACTCTTTCTCAGCTCTACGTACCTATGCACAAGGCAAAGATTGAACGACGAAATTCGTCAACTCATAGCTATCTGACCAGAATAGTCTACAAGAACAATAAAGTTTCCGAATACCAGATGCAATGAGGCATCAGTCGGTTACCGGCTGAAGTTCTTTCTTAGATTATTTATTCCAAAATTGCACTTTCTCTCCCAATTGGGGCAAAAGAGTTTATGTTAAGGCTATGGAATAAACCCAGACAGAATATTACCGCCTAGGTAAGAGGCTCAAAGCACCAGTTCTAATGGGCGGTTGTGCACTTGGTTTGGGGCAATCGCCATTGTGATTGATTGGCCTTAAAACACCTCATACTTCTCCAAGTATTAAGTGTTTTCAAGCCAATCAATCAATTTGAAATGAAACCAACCACATAGCCGTCTAGGGGCAAGAGCAGCCGGATTGCAAATTGTCGCATGCTATTTTTAGTTAGGCAAGATATTACAAAATTGCAGTATATACGCAAAATTCAAATTCAAAAAATTCAAACACAAACATGTATAAAAAACTTACTAAGTCTGAATACTTCATATTAATATTAAAAATGGCACTAAGGCCATAATAACGGTTAACCGGAATCACATTCGGTGAAGAAGAAAAGAAATATTTGTTAACCCAACTCCACAGTTGGTAAAAATACAACATACTCGGCTAACAAGCCGGAAAAGAAAGAAACTTGGCATACTGCCGCTGAATTTGGGGAGGCTGGCCCTAGGCTGAGGTGGAGGTTGTTGATCCGTCTGGTTCTGACCGGCTGGGAGGGTTTTTGATTGGTTATCAGGCTGGCTACCATTATTCTGCTCATCCTCCGCCGGCTCCTCCTCATTATCTTAGACTTCATCGTTCGCAGCCGTCAAACTCCTAATTAGCTCCTCCTGTTTCAACTCTACTGCTTTAATCTCTAAATCAGACATATAATTAGCATATTCATCAGAGTTGAGGTTTTCAAGGGCCCTCCGTTTAGCGTAATTTAACCTTTCTTGTTTCCGCCTGAAGGGGCCCCGGAGCCCATCCACCCTCGGCATTACTTGAGAAAAGCGCAACCGGATTATGAAATACTTAGTGATAAAATGAAGAAAAAAATATCAGAATTGAGTTGAAGAATCTTTTACCTCATCCAGTTGGCCCATTATCCGGTCAAAGTCCACCACCTGAGATCAGGTATGGAATTCTTCTCCGACCGGGTAAAGGTCCTCACCATCCGTTTGGCAAACCCAACAAGATCCGGCTCGTCGGATGTAAGATCTGCACTAAAAGAAGTACTTGGTGAGAAGGATGCAGCATAGTTGGCATTCATTCGTTGCCAGTTGCTAGCTGAACCCTCCAAAGGGTCAACCTTAGTCTTGACTCTCATAAAGTCAAGTGGCCAAGGTAGTTTAATCTTGTTTTTACCTTGGGTTTCCGGATGGGGCTTGGGAGTATCCTCCTTCCCAGTTGTTGCCGCACCGGCTGCAACATTAGGTGGCTCGTCACCCTTTTATAAATTAGAGGCATCCAATGCTTTCTTCCCCGATTGTTCTGAGCTTTCACTCAGAATTTACATGGCGGAAGGAGATTTGCCGCCGGTTGTGGGACGATCCGGGTTGGCAGTAGAAGTTGTCTGGGAAGGGTTCTTCCTGGCGGCCTTGGGAGCTGAAGTTTTTTCCAGCTCCTCCCCTTGCCTTTTGAAAAGCTTAGGGATGGAGCGTGGAATACGTTTGGCAGAATTCTACAAATCAAGAACCAAATGTTATCAGCCGACAAAAAACCTTTGCAAGAAATTTAAAGAAAAAGCTAAAGTCAGGCGGTCTTACCCCGCCTTTCTTGGTCTCCTTGGCCTCGACAGCCGCTCTCTTGGAGAGCGCACTTTCCTTGCGCAACTGCGCTGCTGACTTAGCTGGAGTCTTAGCCGGGTCAACCATTCTCAAAGCGTCGGCTGCAAGGAGAAAACAAAAAGTTAGAGAAAATCATAAAAAGTTAGAAAAATAAAATAAAAACTACAGAAAAGCCAGATGCAGGTGGATCTACCCTTGGGAATCATGGGGCTTAACCCACAGGTGGACAGAAAGCATTCATCTTTGAAATAGTCCGAGTGGGGAATCCTATTCTTTGGAATAATGATATGAGTCCCATCCTGCAAGGGCTCAGTAGTGGTCTCAAAGAAACCCGGATCCATTATTTGCTCTCGGGGCCTAGTAGAGAGCACCGAGAGAGGGCATTTCCTCCAAAGGAAAACCGGTTCCTGATTATACCGGCGCAGTGTGCGGTTGTGTCTCAAAGTTGGTGAGGAGATTAAATAGAATTTGTTCTTCCACCCCGACCATTTGGACACCTTGTCCAATGTCATCAAATACTAGGGCAATGTGGTAAGAGTATACCATGCCCCATGACCGCCTGGGGCCTTGCTCAAGTAGTTCATATGAGCAAAGGCAGAGAAACTGGGAGCGAGGTTCTTGAGCTCGCAGGCGGCAATACAGCTTAAAATGTTCACCCACGAGTTTGGGGTGAGCTGCTAGACTCCCAGATCATACCTCTTTAGGATTATCCTAATCCTAGTATAGAGGGGGAACCAAAGGCCAGCTTCTATTACCGCCTCATAGCAGACAAAATAGTTGTATGCATTCTTTATTTTGTCGTCCCAGGCCATCACTGCATCAGCAGGCGGAATGATAATATCCCAACCCTTTCAAAAGGGGTGCTTTTCCTTAAAAGCCCTGAAGCCACTTTTCAGCAGGGCTATGTCACCGGGAAACATCCTAATTTTCTTCGGGTTAGGGTTGTCAGCAACTTTTGCTGGTTGCTGATAGTCAGTCGCGAAATTATCTTGATCGGAGCCAGAAGCTTTGGCTCCCGATCTTTCAGCGGCCTCAGTACCGCCTGATCCTTCCCCGGATCCATTAGAGGAGGCGCCTCTTCACCGTCTACCTCTCGTACACTTGAGCTCCCGGAAGAAGAGGGAGCCTCTTCATCAAAATTGTTGCTCTCCTCCAAACCCTCATGTTCCCTATCCGGAACAACTTCGTCGGCGAACACTTCCATAGTGCGCCGGCTCTTAGACTTTTTGGGCGTCTGTTTGACTCTGGCTATTGTGTCCTGCATAGACACAAAGAGGGAGGAATTCAGGGATGAGCACAGCAGCTCCGACAGTCCAGAAAAGGCACCCCCTGTTCTAGACTTAGCCGTTCCGGGAGGCCTGTTGAGTGTCCTAGGCAATGCCGAGTGTGTGGATTGAGAATCATTTGATTTTTAAGACTGTGTATATAAACGGAAAAAAGAATGTGTACAAGTTGGAAAAGAAAAGATAAAAGGGTACAGGCGGTTACCATGCGTTTAACTCGGGAAACTCTGAAAATTGCTATAGACGGTGACCGGGTGTTGCAAGGTTAGCACACGGAAATCTTGAGAATTTGATGCAGACAGAATCACAAAATCTCTCTAAAAAAAATCCCTCTTTCTCTCTCTAGAAAGTCAAATGAAAATGAAGTGAGAGAAGGGAGGGGGGATAAACTTCTATTTGTAGAAGGTGAAAACAGGGGCATCTCGTTTGAATTTTAAATTTTACTAGCCGTTATTACTATTCGCCTTTGATAGGTGGACACGTGTCATAGGCCCCACGTGACATCCACGTGACCCCTGTGAGGGGCAAATGTTTAGGGTAAAAATTACCCTAGACAGGTGTCCCAATAAGAGAAGGCCACATGTTCAGACTAGGCTAGCCCAAGTGGCCCCCTAGCCATCTGACACGTGGCACCTCACATAGCTTTAGAAATGGCGGCCTTCAAGGGCCCAAATCCCAACAAAATGCCGTAATTTGGCGCAGCCCACTAAAATCTAAGTAAAGTAACCTAGATAGGGGGAGACCTACCAACGACTCTATAAATAGGGAGAAATTTTCCCATTTTGGGGGGAGATTCAATCATTTATTACACATACTTTCTCTCTCATTAGAGAAACACCTCAGCTTGGAATCCAAGCAAATACCCACCTAAATTTCCGCACTTTTCACTCTCTCTCAAGTTACTAACTTGATCTTCAGAGGTGGATCTCCAACCACCCGAAGTCTCCGTTGTTTTTGCAGGTACATCTCAGCTAGACTAGTCTCTGTGACGTAACTCTCCCAAGGGACAAAAACACCCAAAACAGAATCGAATGAATATCAAACACATTAAAACAACGCTTTTTGAATCAAATGAAAGTTAAACAAATTGAAAAAAAAAGTGTTCTGCATCAAATGAAAGTTAAACAAATTTAAACAAAGCTTTTTGAATCACATGAAAGTCAAACACTTTCAGATAAAACTTTTTGAATCGAATGAAAGTCAAATGAATTCACCAGAGATAATTGAATAAAATGGAAGTCAAACACATTCAAACAAAGCTTTTTAAATCAAATGAAAATAAAACACATTTAAATAAAGCTTTTTTAATCAAATCAAAGTCGAACACATTGAAACAAAGCCTTTTGAATAAAATGAAAGTCAAATACATTCAAACACAAAATTTTGAACTAAATGAAAGTAAAACACATTCAAACAAAGCTTTTTGAATCAAATGAAAGTCAAATGCATTCAACGAAGCTAATTGAATCAAATCAAAGTAAAACACATTCAAACAGAATTTTTTAAATCAAATGAAAGTCAAACACATTTAACGAAGCTAATTTAATTAAATAAAAGTCATACACATTAAAAATTTTTTTTTTTAATAAAATGAAAATCAAACACATTCAAATAAAGCTTTTTGAATCGGTTGAAAGACAAATGAATTCAACGAAGATAATTGAATCAAATGAAAGTCAAACACATTCAAACAAAGAATTTTGATTCAAATGAAAGTTAAACACATTCAAATAAAGCTTATTGAATTAAATGAAAGTCAAACACATTCAAACCAAGCTTTTTAAATCAAATGAAAGTTAAACACATTCAAACAAAGCTTTTTGAATTAAATGAATGTCAAGCACATTCAAACAAATCTTTTTGAATCAAATGAAAGTTAAATGCATTCAACGAAGCTAATTGAATCAAATGAAAGTCAAACACATACAAACAAAGCTTGTTGAATCAAATAAAAATTAAACACATTCAAAAAAAGCTTTTTGAATCAAATAAAAGTAAAAAACATTTAAACAAAGCTTTTTAACTCAAATGAAAGTCATACACTTTCAAAAAAAGTTTAAACAAAGCTAATTGAGTCAATTAAAAGTCAAACACATTCAAACAAAGCTTTTTGAATAAAATGAAAGTTAAACACATTCAAATAAAGCTTTTTGAATCGAATGAAAGTCCAATGCATTCAACGAAGTGAATTGAATCAAATGAATTCAAACACATTTAAACAAAACTTTTTATATCAAATGAAAGTTAAACAAACTTAAAGAAAGTTTTTTAAATCAAATAAAAGTTAAACACATTCAAACAATGCTTTTTAAATTAAATGAAAGTCAAACACATTCAAACAAAGCTTTTTGAATAAAATGAAAGTCAAATACATTGAACAAAGGTTTTTGAATGAAATGAAAGTTAAACACATTCAAACAAAGCTTTTTAAATCAAATGAAAGTTAAACACATTCAAATAATGCTTTTTTGATCAAATGAAAGTTAAACACATTCAAACAAAGCTTTTTAAATCAAATGAAAGTCAAATAAATTGAACAAAGTTTTTTAACCCAAATGAAAGTGAAACACATTAAAACTAAACTTTTTGAATAAAATGAAAGTTAAACCCATTCAAAAAACGCTTTTTGAATCAAATGATATTCAAACACATTGAAACAAAGCTTTTTAAATCAAATGAAAGTCAAATGCATTCAACGTAGCTAATTAAATCAAATGAAAGTCAAGCACATTTAAACTAAGTTTTTTTAATTGAATGAATATCAAAGACATTCAAACAAAGCTTTTTGAATTAAATGAAAGTTAAACACATTCAAATAAAAGCTTTCAGAATCAAATGAAAGTTAAACATATTCAAACAAAGCATTTTTAATCACATGAAAGTCAAACACGTTTAAACAAAGCTTTTTGAACCAAATGAAAGTCAAATGAATTCATCGAAGATAATTGAAAAAAATGAAAGTCAAACACATTCAAACAACAATTTTTAAATCTTATGAAAGTTAAATGATGAGTGACATTTATGTCACTCTTAGGAAGTAGTTTAGAGCTATTTTTCGTGTTTTTTTTTATCTTATTTTCCTTTTCTTTCTCTTGTTTTTCTCTTTAATAACATTTCTTGTTTATTTGGTAATTTTGTCGTGTATTAGTTCTTTTCGTAGTTTTTATTAGAATTAGTTTATTTTTCGTATTTTATTTGTTTTCGATTTATTTTATTTCGTTCCTTTCCTTTGTTGCTTTCATAGTTTTAATAAGTTTTAAGTTTATTTTATTTAATTGTATAGTTTTATGTCTTTTTTAAGTTTTAGTTTTATTTTTCTTATTTCTATTTTATTTCTATTTATTTTATTCTATTTGTCGTGGTTTTTTTTTATTTCGTCCTTTGTTTATTTTCATTTTATTTTATTTTATCTTTGTACAGATTCTCCCTTGTTTTTATTTGGCTGTGTAGGATCGTGCTCGGAGGTCGAAGGCTCGAGTCAAAGGTGTCAATCTAAGAAGCTTTCAAGCCCCAAAGTTGCTGCCCAATCTTAACCATCACCACACCCTTCACTATCCTACACTACCCCAAGCAACAACATCTCACTCCCCTGCTCCCTCTCCTTCACTCACGCATCAACCACCACGCATTCCAGCCTTACCACCATCAACACCACTCACCACCAGTCCAACCTTCAATCACCAATTTACAGCCATCCCGCAAACACCACACACACCAACACCAACCACCGCCAAAACCGCCAACATCTCCAACCACAATCAGCCACGCACTTCTCAGCTCACCAATTTCAGCCACTCCGCAATTAACCACCAGCTTCTCCAATTACAGCCACCAATACCCCCTGTTCTCACGCACACCACAAACCAAAACCCTCCCTGCTCCAATTCACTCACCTACTGCCACCCTCACAGCACCACCAGCCGCAACAGCGCAAACCAAGGACCACCACTCACCTCCATTTCCCCTGCTCCAATTCGCATCAACATTCACCTGACCACCGCACCTAAACCAGCAATCAGCCGCACCTGCACCACCGTCAACAACCAGCAACAATTAAGCAACCAATCGACCTAAAAATCAGAGCAAATCACAAATTGATCGGGTTCGAGCAAACTGTTGAGGGTTCAGTCGAAGTAAGAGTCAGAAACTTTGGAGGTTTTGTTATTCGAAGAGGAGTGGTCGAACACACCCATGGTTTGACCGAACCAACCCCGTAGTTCGGTCGAACCAACTATCGGTTCGATCGAACCATTTCACTAGACTCGCACATGATGTTTAATAAGACCAAACGGTTGATATTGAAGGTCAAAGCTAGGATAGCCATTGATGGTTGATAAACGGTGGTGATGGTGATGCACTTCAATGGAGTTTAGAGCAGCCAATTGATATCGAAGAAGAAGCTTGAGGAAGGCTGATGTTTTTAGGAATTTTGGGATTTATTTCTCCTTTTTCTTTTATTTTTATTTCTTTTTTTCCTTTTCCTTTTCTTATATCTTTCTTTAGTTTTACTTTATTTCTTTTTATTTTCCTTTTTTTTCTTTATTTTATTTCCTTCTTTTATTTTTCTTACTTTGGTTAGCTTAGTATAAATACCTAATTTTGGGGGTAATTACAAGAATTATTCAATTACCATCTATTCCATCCTCTAATTATTTTTAGGAGAGCTTCTCTCTCTAGGTTTAGGTAAGGATTAGGATAGTTTAGAGAGAGAAAGTGAGGGTTTCACCATTGTTGAGCTTGGATATTGAAGAAGAAGATTGACTATCTTGTTTGTAGATTTTCACATTCAATCAATGAGAATCTTTAACTCTATCTCCTCTATTTTTATTAGTTTTATTTTGATTATTATTTTAGTTGTTTGTATTGCTTGTTAATCATGTTTATTCTTGATTGTTTGTTAATTACCATGATTAGTGAGTAATTTCCCCATTAAGGGGATGGTTGTGGTGTAGTTGGACCTTGAGCATGTTCTAGGGTTTAGAATTGATTTATTTGTGATTAAAGTCTTTATATGCTTGATATTCTTTAATATTCTTACAAGTGCACATTGTAGGTTGATTAAAGGTGAACCTTTGCCAACAAGTAACGGAAGTTGACTTAGTTTAGGTTCATTATTATTATCGATTGTTATTTAATAGTACCTCCTAGTATATGGTTCTAACATGGAAACATAGAGGCTATGTTAGGAGAAGCCAATTGACCCTGGAGGCGGCTAGATTGGATCTTTTATTTCGATATTCGAGCATGTTTAGTTCATAATTAGTTCAATTTCTATGCCTTTGTTTATGTTCAAGTGAATGCTATACCTAAACCATTTCCCTTAGTGTTTTATTTCTTGTTTTAGCATATTTAGAATTTAGTTTATTTATCTCCTATTCCAAACTAGCTTAATTGTCGATAATATTATGTGGTGTTTATCCGTTCTCTGTGGTTCGACCCCAATGCTTTCCTTATACTCGTATTAGGTTTGTTTAGCTTGTATAAATTGTATTTGATCTAGGGATAGACAATTGACGACGCGTTTATTCCCTTGTCAAATTGGCGCCATTGCCGGGGAACGGCTTCCATTACCATTGTGTTATCTTATTGAGACTAGTCCTTTGTTTATAATTTTCTTTTGATTTGTTGGTTTTTATTTGTGTTGCTTTATTTGAAAAAAATGGCTCATATTTCTATTCCTCAGTTTGATAATGAACCGTTTTGGGTGTATTTCAATAGACTTGAGGATTTCCTAGATGGTGTTAGTGGTTTAACCAAGGATGATTATTGTGAAATCATTTATTTGGGATTAAATGAGCATTTTAGAGGAGTAGTTGATAATATGTTAAATGGTAAATTTCAAGACATGTCTTTGGATGAAGCTTGGGATTTCTATTCATGGTTAGCTAGGGATAATTATGATTGGGAGAGGGCTAATCATGAGACTTATGTTCGGGATTCTCATGCTTTTAATGTTGATGCTAATTGTCATGATTTGTCTAATATGAATTCTCACGATGTGCTTGATGCTCCCCATAGTGACCATGTAATGCATGATTTCAACTCCCCTCCCTCTATAGCTCAATGTAATGAGGTACATTCTGATGATGATGAAGTGCATGTTCTTTCTCATATTGCATCCGATTTTTGCATGAATTCTAAAGGTGTTCCCCATAGTCCCCTAGGTGATTCCAATGAGCAAGTTTTTGACTCGTCTATCCGTGATGATTTGGACTTATTTGAGATTATGGCCCATATATTTCTTGAGTTTCAAACGGTAGCCCATAACCTTATGAGTGAGTTCATTGATAAGGCTTCATTAGAAAGAGATGAGTTTGAGAGAAATTTGCCCCCTTTCACTCTTGATTTAGAGATGGTAGGCCTTGAGAAATTTAAGGGAGATGTTGTTCAAGGTTGTGAAGAGGAGGTTGAGGTTGAATCATTTGGAGTTTTTGAGCTTGAGGGAGATGTAGAACATGAGGGTTCTTCATTTGAGGATTCCATGATTGATTTTCGTTCCCTCAATAGTGATGTGAGATCTTGTAATGAGGGATTAGCTACCCCTTTTTGCCTTTCTCATACACCTTTTTCCTAAAGGTTTAACCATATCTCCTACTATCATATGTTCCTACCTTCTTTCAAAGAACCTCTTAGGGATCCTCTTCCTATTCATGCTTCCGAAGCCCCCGACTCTTTCATTGTTGATGAGGAAAAGAGTAATAATGCCAACAAAAAAGAGTTTTGGGAGGAGAGTTTGCCTCCCTATTTTTCTTTTTCTTCTTCTACTTTTTCTTCTTATTTTCTTCATTTTTCTTTTGATTCTTTTACTTTTTCTTTTCTCCCTTCTCTCAAGCATAAAGTCTCTTTGTACTTTATGTTTTCTTGTCATATGAGCATCGCGTATGCTCTATTTCTTGATATGTTTGTCGGTGCATATGACAAGCTTTTCCGTTCTTTGTCGGGTTATTTACTAGATTGGTCATGCTTGGACGTTAAGCAATCCTTTCTCGGGAAGTAACCCGTGTTTTATTGCTTTCTTTTTCTTTCTTTTATGCATCTCATTTTTGTTTACTCTCTTGTCTATGTGTATAGGTACTCGATACATATACTCATGTGCAAGGATTTTGGATTGAGCTCGTTGAGAAGAAGCACACCAACGATTGTTTGCATTTGGAAAAAAAATAAAGACGAGGAATTAGATGAAATTGTGGACAATGTGCTCAAATGCAGGTTTCAACACCCTCCTCACATTTAGTTTACTCTTTCCTTGTTCTCTCATCTTTGCTTTCTTATATGCATTTGGATTGAATGAATTATGAATTGTTGTTTGAATGTGTTTTCTTTCTTCCCCTCCCACCCACCCTTTATGCCTTTATTTTGAGCATTGAGGACAATGCTCCATTCTAGCTTGGGGAAGTAGCTATTCGCTAGCTTGGGGGGTTTTTTATATCTCTTGGTGGTTTCTTAATCCATAATCTCATAATTGCTTGATTTATTTCTCTCATACTTGCCAAAGTCTATTATTGAGATTGGTTTTCTATGTTTGGATGGCCATGAGCGCCTTATTGAGTTGACTTTTGGTATTTGTAGCTTTGATTGATCATGCTTTCATCTTGCACAATTGTATATGCATTCTTGAGTATTGTTGGTTTTATGAATATTTGTGTGTATAGTGTCTTTCCATGGCATTCAAGGCAAGTTTCAAAATGTTTTGTTTTAAACTTGGACATAATTGGGCTTTAGCACCTAGAATACCCTCTTTGCTAGTTGTTAGAGGTTTTCATGCACTTGAATGTCGAGGTTGGTTCACACATATAACATTGCCAAGGTAGTAGAACTTAAGGACTATGAGAACTTAGCTCACTTGGTTTGTGGTAAGATGGTTGTCGCTTTCTAGCTAGTTGAAGCTTTAAAGGTGATTTTTGCTACTCCACTACCGTCATTCTTGTGAGGATGTGTCTATATTGTTCTAGCCTTCTACATTTCTTGCATGTGTGGCATTTGGATCCTTGGCATTGCTAGCTTATATCAAGAATTCGGCTTAATCTACCCAAGATCGAGACCGAACCAACCTAGGGGAAGACGAAGGCAATTAGGATTTTTGTTTTTTTTATTTTATTTTATTTTCTATTCTTTTATTTTTCTTTTGCATTTGCTCATTTAGTAACCCAATTTGAGCCATTTTCACTTCTTTGTCATAACCACATTACAAACCAATGGACCTTTGCTTTATTTTAACCTTTATTAGTTTCCGTGAAGCATTCTTGGGACTTGATTTGTATTTTTGGTTAATGAAAGTGAGAAAAACAATAAAAAAGAAGTGAAAAGCTCAAATTTTGGTACTTGTGATTATATTTGTTATGTTGAATGGTTTGAGTAAATGAGAAGAAAATAAAGGAAATGAAAGAAAAGGTCGCTCAAAGTTAAAAGAGGCGAGAGAAAATAATAAAAAGAAATGAAAAAAAAGAAGAAAATATTGAGAAAATACAAAAATATTTGTTGTTTGGTTGAAAAAGAATAAGCTTGGGGGAGGAGTTGCTAGAATTTTTGAATCGAAAGTTGGTAGTTTATTGAGTTTGAATTGAGGAATGATCAACCTTGCTTCACTTCTAAGTTTACCACCAATTTCCAAATTTATTTCCACACCCTTTACCCTAGCCTAAACGTTTCAACCCTTTTAAGACCTTTTGACCTTAGTAAGGTTTAGTTACTACCGATGGAGGGTAATCAAGCCAAGCCTATTGAGCGAGCAATCAATGCCAAGATGTCGGGTAGCCTAAATGTTTTTCATTAATTATTTTTTCCGATTCCTTCGAGGAATCTCAAGATATAACCTTAAAAGTGGATGCAAAACTAGAGAGGACGCAGAAGTTTGGTTGGAGATAAGGAGGAATGTAAGTCTCTCTAAGTTCTCTACCCTTTGCATGCTTTATGTGTGCATCAAACTAAGCTATTCTTTTGCTTGGCTACCTTTAATGTCTAGAAAGGATTGTATTCTTGTGCATTTAGCCCATTGTTTGTGTTTGGTAGGAAATATCAAAACTCGAGTTTTCTTGATTTCACCTTTGCCTTGAATGTTATGTGTTGCCAAGAGTTGTGGGTTAAACCTCTTAGGAAACCCTCACGAGATCTTACTCGTCCTCTTTGGCGACAAAGGGGTTTAAAGGGCTTGATGCATCCGTGATTCCTACGACAGTGAGTTAGTGTACATTCTTTCTCTTTGTTTCTATTTTGTTTCTTTTGCCTTCAATAATTCCATCTTGTTCTCTTTTGCCTTAGCTTTGCTCGAGGACGAGCAAAGGTTTAGCTTGGGGGAATTTGATGCGTGACATTTATGTCACTCTTAGGAAGTAGTTTAGAGCTATTTTCGTGTTTATTTTATCTTATTTTCCCTTTCTTTCTCTTGTTTTTCTCTTTAATAACATTTCTTGTTTATTTAGTAATTTTGTCGTGTATTAGTTCTTTTCGTAGTTTTTATTAGAATTAGTTTATTTTCGTATTTTATTTGTTTTCGATTTATTTTATTTCGTTCCTTTCCTTTGTTACTTTCATAGTTTTAATTAGTTTTAAGTTTATTTTATTTAATTGTATAGTTTTATGTCTTTTTTTAGTTTTAGTTTTATTTCTCTTATTTCTATTTTATTTATTTTATTCTATTTGTCGTGGTTTTGTTTTATTTCGTCCTTTGTTTATTTTCATTTTATTTTTTTTTATCTTTATCCCGATTCTCCTTTGTTTTTATTTGGTTGTGTAGGATCGTGCTCGAAGGTCGGAGGCTCGAGTCAAAGGTGTCAATCCAAGAAGCTTTCAAGCCCCAAAGTTGCTGCCCAATCTTAACCATCACCACACCCTTCACTATCCTACACCACCCCAAGCAACAACATCTCACTCCCCTGCTCCCTCTCCTTCACTCACACATCAACCACCACTAATTCCAGCCTTACCACCAACAACACCACTCACCACCAGTCCAACCTTCAACCACCAATTTATAGCCATCCTGAAAACACCACACACACCAGCACCAACCACCGCCAAAACCGCCAGCATCTCCAACCACAATCAGCCACACACTTCTCAGCTCACCAATTTCAGCCACTCCGCAATTAACCACCAGCTTCTCCAATCACAGCCACCAATACCCCCTGTTCTCACACACACCACAAACCAAAACCCTCCCTGCTCCAATTCACTCACCTACTGCCACCCTCACAGCACCACCAGCCGCAACAGCGCAAACCAAGGACCACCACTCACCTCCATTTCCCCTGCTCCAATTCGCACCAACAACCACCTGACCACCGCACCTAAACCAGCAATCAGCCGCACCTGCACCACCGTCAACAACCATCAACAATTAAGCAACCAATCGACCCAAAAATAAGAGAAAATGACAAATTGATCGGGTTCGAGCAAACCATTGAGGGTTTGGTCGAAGTAAGAGTCAGAAACTTTGGAGGTTTTGTTATTCGAAGAGGAGTGGTCGAACACACCCATGGTTTGATTGAACCAACCCCGTAGTTCGATCGAACCAACTATCGATTCGATCGAACCATTTCACGAGACTCACACATGATGTTTAATAAGATCGAACAGTTGATATTGAAGGTCGAAGTGAGGATAGCCATTGATGGTTGATGAACGGTGGTGATGGTGATGCGCTTCAATGGAGTTTAGAGCAGCCAATTGATACCGAAGAAGAAGCTTGAGGAAGGCTGAAGTTTTTAGGAATTTTGAGATTTATTTCTCCTTTTTCTTTTATTTTTATTTCTTTTTTTCCTTTCCCTTTTCTTATTTCTTTCTTTAGTTTTACTTTATTTCTTTTTATTTTCCTTTTCTTTCTTTATTTTATTTCCTTATTTTATTTTTCTTACTTTGGCTAGCTTAGTAGAAATACCCAATTTTGGGGGTAATTAAAAGAATTATTCAATTACCATCTATTGCATTCTCTAATTAGTTTTAGGAGAGCTTCTCATTCTAGGTTTAGGTTAGGATTAGGATAGTTTAGAGAGAGAAAGTGAGGGTTTCACCATTGTTGAGCTTGGATATTGAAGAAGAAGAATTACTATCTTGTTTGTAGATTTTCACATTCAATCAATGAGAATCTCTAACTCTCTTTCCTCTATTTTTATTTGTTTTATTTTGATTATTATTTTAGTTGTTGGTATTGCTTGTTAATCATGTCTATTCTTGATTGTTTGTTAATTAATCTTTTTATTAGCATGATTAGTGAGTAATTTCCCCATTAAGGGGATGGTTGTGGTGTAGTTGGACCTTGAGCATGTTCTGGTGTTTAGAATTGATTTATTTGTGATTAAAGTCTTTATATGCTTGATATTCAAGTGCACATTGTTGGTTGATTAAAGGTGAACCTTTGCTAACAAGAAACGGAAGTTGACTTAGTTTAGGTTCATTATTATCGATTGTTATTTAATAGTACCTCCTAGTATATGGTTCTAATGTGGAAACATAGTGGCTATGTTAGGAGAAGCCAATTGACCCTGGAAGGCGGCTAGATTGGATCCTTTATTTCGATATTCGAGCATGTTAAGTTCATAATTAATTCAATTTCTATGCCTTTGTTTATGTTCAAGTGAATGCTATACTTAAACCATTTCCCTTAGTGTTTTATTTCTTGTTTTAGCATATTTAGACTTTAGTTTATTTATCTCCTATTCCGGACTAAATTAATTGTCGATAACATTTGGTGGTGTTTATCCGTTCTCTGTTGTTCGACCCCTATGCTTGCCTTATACTCGTATTAGGTTTGTTTAGGTTGTATAAGTTATATTTGATCTAGGGATAGACAATTGACGACGCGTTTATTTCCTTGTCATTAAACCAATTTAAACAAAGCGTTTTAAATCAAATGAATGTCGAACACATTGAAATAAAGCTTTTTGAATTACATGAAAGTCAAACACATTCAAACACAAAATTTTGAATCAAATGAAAGTCAAACACATTCAAACAAAGCTTTTTGAATATAATGAAGGTCAAATGCATTCAACGAAGCTAATTCAACCAAATGAAAGTAAAAAAACAGTCAAATTAAAGTTTTTAAATCAAATGAAAGTCAAACACATTCAACGAAGGTAATTAAATCAAATGAAAGTCATACATATTCAAACTAATTTTTCTGAATCAAATGAAAGTCAAACACATTTGAATGAAGCTTTTCCAATCGAATAAAAGTCAAATGCGTTCAATGAAGTTAATTGAATAAAATGAAAGTCAAACACTTTCAAACAAAGATTTTTTAGTCAAATGAAATTTAAACATATTGAAAGAAAGCTTATTGAAACAAATGAAAGTCAAACAAATTTTGACAAAGCTTTTTAAACTAAATGAAAGTTAAAACACATTCAAACAAAGCTTTTTTTAATAAAATGAATGTCAAACACATTCAAACAAATCTTTTTGAATCGAATGAAAGTAAAATGCATTCAAAAAAGCTAATTAAATCAAATGAAAGTAAAAAACATTCAAACAAAGCATTTAGAATAAAATAAAAGTCAAACACATTCAAACAAAGCTTTTTGAATAAAATGAAAGTAAAACACATTCAAACAAATCTTTTTGAATCAAATGAAAGATAAGAACATTCAAACAGAGCTTTTCAAATCAAATGAAAGTCAAATGCATTCATTAAAGCTAATTGAATCAAATGAAAGTCAAGCACATTCAAAAAAAGCTTTTGAAATCAAATGAAAGTCAAACATATTCAAACAATGCTTTTTGAATCAAATAAATGTTAATCACATACAGAAAAATATTTTTGAATCGAATGAAAGACTAACGTATTTAACAAAGCTAATTGAATAAAATGAAATTGAAACACATTCAAACAAATCTTTTTAAATCAAAGGAAAGTCAAACACATTCAAATAAAGCTTTTTAAATAAAATAAAAGTTTAATATATTTAAATAAAGCTTTTTGAATCGAATGATAGTTAAGTGCATTCAACAAAGCTAATTGAATCAGATGAAAGTCTAACACATTCAAACATAGCTTTTTGAATCAAATGAAAGTGAAACACAATAAAACAATGCTTTTTGATTCAAATGAGAGTCAAATGCATTCAAATAAAGCTTTTTTAATCGAATTAAATTTAAATGCATTCAAAAAAAGCTTTTTGGATAGATGAAAGCCTAATGCATTCAATGAAGCTAATTGAATCAAATGAGAGTCAAACACATTCAAATAAAGCTTTTTGAACCAAATAAAAGTGAAATACATTTAAACAAAGCTTTTGAATTAAATGAAATCAAACACATTTAAACAAAACATTTTGAATCGAATGAAAGTCAAACACATTCAAACAAAGATTTTTTAATCGTATGAAAGTCAAATGTATTCAATAAAGCTAATTGAATCAAATGAAAGTCAAACACATTGAAATATTCACAAAAAGGTATTTAATTGGCGTTGAATTGCGTTGACTTTTCTCTCTTCTCTCTCCTTCCATGGTGATATGATTTTTCTGGTTTTTCTTCAGCTTAATCGGTTCCATTGGCTCGAAAGGAGAAGCAATCTACTCCTCAACCCTCAAACAAATTGAATCATGCTTCTAAATCTCTATTGAATGATGGTGTTAATAGGTTGAATGTGTCTAGACTTGCGGGTTCTGCTTCGATTCCAGAAATTGATGAGGATCCTAATGAGCTGGTTACTCCTCCTTTTCATTTGGGTCATTCAATTAAGAAGATTACTAGAGCTGAGCTGAAAGCCCTTGAGGATTTTCATGCTCGTCTGATTAAAGCTAATAAAACAGTGCCTAGATCCACTGTTTCATTGGATCTCCAAGCTTCTTTGTCTGAACTTAATGCTGGTTGTGCTTTAACAGGTGATACTATGGTGGCTGAAGGTAATCCTGGCCTTAACTTTGGTTCAGTTCTGCGAATTCCAGAGACAGCAGCTCTTGTTACTATTCTATTGGTTTTTGGGATCGATTCTGCTCCAATTGCTGACCCAGTTTCTTTGGAGGGTGATGTTGTTCCTCCTCAGCCAAATATTCCTACTCCTAAGCTAGGCGTTGCTAAGCTTACTGCTAAGGATTCGACCCTTTCTTTTGTTTCTCCTATGGTGAAAGATGGCAAATCTGTTGCCATGTTAAAACAAGCCGAAATTACGGAAGGTAATCTTAAGTGGAAGAATTTTGTAATTTTCTATGTCATAGGCTATTATCCTACTATAGCTACTGTTCATAGATACATTGTTGAAAATTGGAATGTTGTAGCTAAACCAGATGTTTTTTGGCATGATGATGGCTACTTTATGATTAAAATGCAAAACTCTGATGATATGAATGTTGTTCTTAATGCTAGTCCACACATGTTCTTTGGTAAGGCGGCTATTGTTAAGCCTTGGTCTGAGAAATTTGACTTTCATGATGAGGTATTGAGAACTGTTCCTATATGGGTGAAATTACCTAACTCACCTTTGAATTGTTGGGGTGTGGACACCCTGAGCAGACAGGAAAGTGTCTTAGGAGTTCCTTTATGTGCTGATGAGTGTACTTTAAAGAAGTTGAGGGTCTCCTTTGCTAGGTTGCTCATTGAAGTTGATGTAACTAAGGCTTTACCCAAGATTATCTGTTTTGAAAGCCCAGATGGTGCTTTGATTGAACAAAAAGTTATTTTTGAGTGGGCACCCCCCTTTTGTAGCAAATGTAACAAAGTAGGCCATGATTGTGCTAGGAAGGTTCAGCCTCAAAAGAAGCAGGTGGCTTCTAAGGAGCAACCTGAGCAAAAGGTGTGGGTTGTTAAGCCCTAACCTGCTACTGTTCCGCACCTGGGCCTAGTGTGCCTATATCTGGGGGTAATGGCTCTATGCATAATGCTGGTGTTTTCACTCCTGCTCCAACTACTGTGCAAGCTAATTCTGATGATGATTGGAGAGTGGTGGGAAGGAAGCAAAGAAGTCATAGTAATCCTCCTGTCTTTACTAGTGTTCCTAATTCTAACACTTATGTTGCCCTGCTTAAGGATGGAGATGGTGCTGGAGAACTTGTTCCTATCGGGGGTGATGGTAATCCCCCTCTGGGATCATAATTATCCTATCATGGAACATTAGGGGTCTTAATGATCCCTGCAAAATAGTTTCTCTTAAGAAACTGCTAGCTGAACAGTGTGTGGATGTTGTTGGTATATGGAAACTAAAGTGAAGTGTGATAAGAGTGTTAAGCTTCAGAATAAATTTGGATCTTCTTGGTCTTGGTTTTGTAACTACTCACCTTCTCATAGGGGTAGACTCTGGGTTGGCTGGTCTCATGACAAGGTTAATCTTTCAGTCATCTCCTCTCATGAGCAGTTCATTCATGTCCAAATTAGCTCCAAGGATCTTCATCATCAGATTTTCTGCACCTTTGTGTATGGCTTACACTCTATTCATGATAGGTTACCTCCTTGGGATGGTATTTCTAGTTTTGGAGCTGTTTCTGGGCCTAGGCTTGTTATTGGTGACTTTAATTCTGTTCTCAATTCTTATGATAGAGTTAATGGTAATGCTGTCACTGATTATGAGGTCAATCATTTTAGAAGTCTTGTTGACAATCTTGATCTTTGTGAGCTTAAGAGTAAAGGTTCTTTTTACTCTTGGTCTAATAAGGGTCATGGTGACACTAGAATTGCTACAAGGATTTATAGGGGGCTTGTGAATCAGGCTTGGTTGAGCAAGTTTCCTCATGTTGAATCTATCTATCTTCCTCCTCTCCTTTCTGATCACAACCCTCTCTTGGTTGAAGTGAGTAGGTTTGCTGCTACTAAGGGGAGACCTTTTAGGTTTCTTAATTGCCTGGCTGATCATGCTGATTTCTGTTCCATTGTGGAAAAAAGCTGGCATAGTGTTACAGGTTGTTCTGCTAAGGATACTATTTGGCAGAATATGAAATATGTCAAAAAGAACCTGAAAGATCTGATCACTAAGTTTTTTTCTAATGTCGATGAGAAAGTTGATGTGGCTCTTGCCTCTTTGAAAGCCATTTAGAACCAGCTTATTGTGGATTATTCTAATTCTGACCTTCATGTTAAAGAGGCTGAAGCTGTATCTATGGTGAAGCATTGGATGAATATCCAAGATTCCATTTATAAGTAGAAATCTAGGGTTATTTGGATTAAACTAGGGGATTCCAGTTCTCACTACTTCTTTTTTGTTATGAAGCACATGCAAGGTAGAAATAGAATTGATTCTATCTTCACTGAAGATGATGTCCTTTTGAAAGTTCCTGTTCTTATTGAAAATGAGATTGTGGGGTTCCATAAAGGGCTCCTTGGTTCTAGTGCTAACTCTCTCCTTGCTGTTGACATAGCCACTATTACTACTTCTGAGATTGATAGTGCTCTAGCTCAGATTGGAGATGATAAGGCACCTGGAATTGATGATTTTAATGTTGTTTTCTTCAAAAAGGCTTGGCCTATGATCAAAACTGATATTTATACTGCTATCTTCTCTTTCTATGAGACTGGTGTCATTGCTAAGTAGTGGAATTGTACAACAATCACCTTAGTGCCTAAGGTTCAACATCCTTCTTATGTCAGAGAGTTTAGGCCTATTGTTTGTTGTACCATGTTGTACAAGCTGGTCTCCAAAGTTCTCACAAACACGATTTCTAAAGTGGTGGGGACTGTTATTGATGAGGCTCAAGCTGGGTTTATCCCGGGTAAGCACATTGGTGACAATATTCTCCTGGCTACTGAATTGATCAAAGGCTACTCTCATAAGTTTGTTTCTCCTAGATGCATGATCAAGATTTACTTGAGAAAGACCTATGACTCTGTTGAATGGCCATTTCTGCAGACTGTTTTAGAAGAGCTTGGTTTCCCTCATTCTTTTGTTAAATGGATTATGACTTGTGTCTGCTCTGTTTCTTACTCTGTAATGGTTAATGGTTTTCCTGCTAAACCTTTTTCTACAAAAAAAGGCCTTAGGCAAGGAGATCCTATGTCTCCTTTTCTTTTTTCTCTATGTATGGAGTACCTCTCTAGGTGCCTTAAGGAAATGACTGGGAATCCTAATTTCAATTTTCATCCTAGATGTGAGAAGTTAGGTATTACCCATATGATGTTTGCTGATGATCTTCTCCTCTTCTCTAGGGCTTATTCCATCTCTATTCAGCTTCTGTTGCAGGCTTTCCAGAAATTCTGTTGTGCTTCTGGTCTGGTGGCTAATTTAAGTAAGAGTGAGGTTTATTTTGGAGGTATCTCTGATTCTGATAAAGATCAGCTGCAAACTGTTCTTGGTATGAGTAGAGGTAGTTTGCCTTTTAGATATCTTAGGGTGGGCTTTCTATTGCTTGCTATTGCTCAGTGTAGGCCTTTGGTTGATAGGGTTCCTACTAGGATTGATTGCTAGACTTCTAGACACTTGTCTTATGCAGGCAGGTTACAGCTTATTAAAAGTGTTCTCTTTGGTAATCAAGCTTATTGGGCTCAGATTTTCATTCTTCCTAAGAAGATTCTTAGGGAAATTGAAACCAAGTTCAGGGTTTTCCTTTTGACTGGGAAGAACACTTATGCAAAAAAGGCCCCTGTCTCCTGGTATCATATGACTTTTCCTAAGGTTTGTGGTGGCTGGAATATTACCTCTCTTGGTGATTGGAATAAAGCTCCTATTTGCAAGAATCTTTGGGATCTTGCTCACAAATCTGACAATATGTGGGTGAAATGAGTGCATACCTATTATTTCAACAATAGGAATATTTGGACTACCACTATTCCCAAGAAATGCTCATGGGTTTTGAAGAAAATCTTGACTTGCGGAGATATTATTGATGATATTGGTGGTTAATCCTCTATTATGAAAAATGGGAAAATGAGTATTGCTAAACTCTATGCCCGGATTCGACCTCAGGCTCCTAAAGTAGGGTGGAAAAGAATTATTTGCCATAACCAAGCCGCTCATAAGAGTATTTTCATTACTTGGTTAGCTTTGCTTGACAAACTTGCCACTAAGGACAAAATTGTTAAGTGGAATGCAAGTTGTGATCCTATTTTCCTTTTCTGCCAGAACACTTGTGAATTTGTCTCTCACTTGTTCTTCTGATGTCCTTACTCTAAGACTATTTGGGAACAGATTTTGAAGCTTCTTGATGTTAAAAAAGCAGTTCAATCTTTTCACATTGAACAGCAATGGATAGTTAATAATTGCAGGAAGTTTAGCAGCAAGGGTAAAGTATACTCTATGTGTTTTCCTGAGGCTATTTACAGTATATGGTTGCAGAGGAATAGTTTGATGTTTACGGGTGACTGTAAACCTGCAGATATTGTCTTTCATGACATTATCTATCATGTTGCTATTAGGTGTAAAGGAACAGACAGAAAGCTGCATTTGATTCACTGATTTGGTGTTGCAGTTGTCTGATTTTTTGTGTGTTCTGGTTGGATGGCAGCTGGTCAACAGCCTGTTTTGGTTGGTTTTGGCTGTTGTTGGGCTGTTGTTGCTGTTCTGTTGTTATTTCTGTGCTGCTACTGTTTTCTTGTTGTTGTTGCTGGCTTGTTTCAGCTGCTTTTTTATTTTGCAGTTGTTGTTTGCTGCTGCTGCATTCTATGTGCTATGTGCTGGTCTGTTGCAGTTGTTGTTGCTGTCTTGTTGCAGCTCTGGTTCTGTTCTTATGTTGTTGCTATGTTACTGTTATAGTCTGTGTGCTGTTTCTGGTTGCTGCTGCAGTGTTTTGTTGCTGTTATGGAGCTGCTGCTTTTTATTGCTGTTGAAGTTTGTTTGCTGCCTCTGGTCTGGTGTTGTGGTTAGGGTGGCAGCTGGTGGTTATGTTATGATGTTCTGCTAGATGTTGCTGTTCTAAGTTTTGGTTGCTGATGTTTTGGCAGCTGGTGCAGGTGTTGTTTGGGTCTGCTGCTGCTCTTGTTGCTGACCCTGAGTTGCTGCTGGTTTTTTCTTGGGTGTGCTGCTGTTTTTTTTGCTTTTGGTCTTTTGTTTTGGCTGTTTGGCCTTCTGGTCTTTAGTTTTGGGGTGGTTTTTGCTTAGCTTTTGTAAGCATTAACTTTGTATGCTGTAATTTGTTTCCTTTGGTAATAAAATCTCTATTTACCAAAAAAAAAAAGTCAAACACATTCAAACAAAACTTTTTGAATAAAATGAAAGTGAAACATATTCAAACCAAACTTTTTGAATAAAATGAAAGTCAAACACATTCAAATAAAGCTTTTTTAATCGAATGAAATTTAAATGCATTTTACGAATCTAATTGAATAAAATGAAAGTCAAACACATTCAAACAAAGGTTTTTAAATCAAATGAAAGTCTAACACATTCAAACAAATATCTATGAATCAAATGAAATTCAAACACATAAAAACACGTTGTTTTGCATTCGGGGGTTTTACTTTTGTTCACTTTCTCTCTTCTCTGGCGATTTCAATGGCGATTTGCTAAAGCTGGTTCTTCTCACTCAGCATCAATTGATCATGGCTCGCAAGAAAAAGTAATCAACTCCTTTGCCTCAAACCCCATCTTTTGGATCCCTAGCTCCTTCAGATTTTAATCAATTGAATAGTGTGAATGTGGTTGAAAACCCTAACTCCATTATAGAGGTTGATGATGAACTCAAGCTGGTTACTCCACCTGCTCACCTTGTTCATCCTTCTGCTAGAAAAGTTACTAGGGCTGATTTGAAGACCCTTGAGCATAATTATCAACTGTCTCGGAATCAAAATCCGCAGAAAACCAATGAAACAGTACCGAACTCGAGTAATGTTATATTACCTGGATCTGTGGATGATCAACTAAATGATACTACTCTAGTTGTCTCTAGGTCTTGAGATCATCAGGATCAACTTAAATCACTTAAGCGCACTAAAAACTCTACGAATTGGTCGAATTTGTTTCGTGGGAAGCTGACTGCAAAGGGTGCTGCTCTGTCATTTGTTGCTCTTGTTCTTAAGGATGGGAAAGCTGTTGCTCAACTTCATGCTACAAAGATGGATCTAGGTAACTCTAAATGGTGTAATGCAATTATTTTCTATATGGTGGGATTTTATCCTACAATTGCTGCTATATATAGATTTATTGCTCAACATTGGAGTTATTTTGCTAAACTTGATATATATTGGCATGATGATGGTTATTTCTACATCAATCCGTGTTCTGCTAAGGATAAAGAAGATGTTCTTAGTCCAGGACCACATATGTTTGATAACAAACCTGCAATAGTTAAGCCATGGAGTGATAAGTTCAACTTTCAAGCTGAAATTCTTAAAACTGTTCCTCTCTAGGTGAGACTCCCTTATTTACTTTTGAATTTCTAGGGCACTGAAACTTTGAGTCAAATTAGTAGTATTCTTGGTGTTCCCTTGTGTGCTGATGAATGTACCTCTAGACAACTTAGGGTGTCTTTTGCTAGAATGCTAGTGGAAGTGGATATCACTAAACCACTTCCTAAATCTATCACAGTTAAGAGTCCTATGGGTAAATTACTTGATCTGAAAGTTTGATCTAGGGCGAAGACTAGGTCGTTGAAAACTAATCTACCCTCGGTCAAAAGAAAATTTGTAATCTCTCAACACACCCCTTTACTAAACATAGAGTAAGTATAGGGTCGAACCACTAGGAATGGGAGGTGAATGGTAATGTCAAAGCTAAGCTATTTTGAAGCAATGAAGTGAGGGTGTGTATATTCCAAGCAATCAAACAATAAAAATGAAATCACATTATTAAGCACTAGGTTTAGGATCCGCATATACTTGGAATGGATATAGCTAATCGCGATTGGAGATGACTAAGTCGAGTGTTGCGAGGTAAAATCAATTAAGTAATCAAGAGAGTAAGGTAGGCTAATCTCCTAGAGGTTAAGCTAGTGTCAACAACGAGAGACTCTAACTAGGAACCTTGCAAACCTACTCAATCGACAAAACCAAGCCACAAATCAATTTTCCGTATCAATGCAAGCTTACAATGCATTCTAGTGTATTAATCAAAGTTAGGTACTCTTCAATTAATCACACACATGCACTTAATCAATCAACCAATTTAATCACAACATCAACTCCATCAATTTCCCCCAATTAGCATCAACCCATCACTCATATTTGCTTCACCATTCCCCAAGCAAGAGAACTACTCACAATCCATTAAAATCAAGATCAAAACTAAGCTAATCAACAATTTCATCATCATATCAATAAAACTAATTCAATCACAAATTCAATTCAAACTTGAACAATCAACAAAGCAATTGAAATGATAAGCTAAAGATTGCATAAATGTAAAAGAAATCCTTACAAACTTGATTCAATTTAATGGAGAATATGCTAGAATTACCAATCTTCAATCATTAATCTAGAACTTCTCTCTCTACAATCTAGAGTTTCTCTCTCTAAAATTCTAATTCTAATTCTATTCTAATTTCTGAATAATATTTCTCTCACTAAAAATAGAATGAAAATCTATATATATTTAAACTAACTAAGAAAAGTTAGTTAGATCGTCCCCAAATAAACCCGTACAGGCGCGACCAACAATAAGGGAGGCGCAAATCTGGGTATAGAAAAGAGACCCAGACAGGCGCGCCCGCGCCACCAAGCCGTGTAGCCGCGCCTAGGAGCAAGGCAGCCCTCTTCCCTATCATGCCGATGCTCCTCGTGCGTTCCACTTAATGCTCTTGATAAACATAGGACCTTGCAGTTTCTAAACTCCGTGTTTGTGGGTTCAACACTAGAAATCATGCCCCCAAGGCTTAAATGCACAGCTTGAGGACATTGCACTTCTCCATGTTTGAGACTCAAATGGAGAACATTAGACATCCTAATCAATGCCAAACTTAGGAAGAGGCCTCGGGAAACTTGGATAACGACCTTAACTTGAAAAATAAAGGAAAACAAGCAAATAAAAGATAAAATAACAAGATAAACCAAGAAATGAATAAAGAAAGAAATCTAACTAAGAAAATGCAAACTAAAAGAAATAAAGAATAAAATTAAGGAAAAGCTAAGTAAAAGAGCTATAGACTAACATGAAATTCACCCTAAAAAGAGCCAAATGAGTGCCATAAATGACACTCATCAAATTCCCCCAAGCTAAACTTTTGCTCGTCCTCAAGCAAAACAACGCAAGAAAGAATATGGATGTGATACTTATTCAAAAAGAAAAAGAAAGACATAAGACGGGAATATACACTAAGACTCACTAACGTAGGAATCACAGTAGTTTTTAGCTACAACAAGCCCTTTAAACCCCAAAGTTGCCTATGAGGACGAGTGAGGTCTCGTAAATGTTTCCTAAGAGCTTAACCTATAACTCTCCACCAACATACATGAGGCAAACAACAAAAAGGAAAATAAAAGAAAGAAAAACAAAATTGAAACTTTTATGAATTAGAATTTACAAAATGACCACATTTCAAATGAATAAACATCTTTCTTAAGCAATAGGGGCATGCACGTTTTAGGATATCCGAGGTTGATTGAAAAATATAGTATACTAAGCATAGAGAACTATTTATCACAATTCACCTTCATCCCGTTTGATCTTACGTGTTCTTCCTATAGTCTCAAATCTCCCTCTAATTAGCATATCAATAGCTCCTCGAAGGAGCCGGAAAAGAACACATTTATGGGCTACACGACGTCTTGACTATGCATCCCCTCTCTTTAGTCTTTCCCACATAATGCCCTCCCTCAAAATTTGACTCAACCTCTAAGTCAAAAGGTCTTTCCCAATGGTATTAATGTAAGGGCAAAAGGGTTAGGGGTAGGCTAAAATTTTAAAAGTTGGCGGTATTCCTAATTAGTGAAGCAAAGGGTGATCAAACCTTCTCCTCATAACCAAGCAATTGCCAAACAAAAACAAACTAACTCCCCCAAGCTTATTCAAAGCCATAACCACAATCATATATAAAAAAAGTGTAAACGCTTCTCCCCAGAGCTTAAAGGATGCATTGTCCTCAATGCTTGAAAAGATGAAAAGAATCACATCAAAATATTTTTGATTTTTCTTATTTTCAATTCTTTTTTTTTATTTACAATTCTTTCAAAGCAAATGTCCACGCATTCTTTAACTTAGGACGACTTTTACAATTTTGCATTTATTAAATCCTTGCCTTTTTTACACTTAGGATGACTTTTTCCATCAATCATTTGCCATTATTCACGAAATATACACAAAATACAAGCTTGCTTACAAAAGGAACCAATATCCATACTTATATACCACAAACTCCAAAAACATGGCCATTTGCTTCACAAAAACCAAAAATGGAACAAAAAGAAACAAATGGCTCAAAGTTCAAAAGATGTGGCTTGAAAAGAAGGGAAAAGGCTCAAATGCTTAGCAAGAAGGCAAATGTAAACCCAGTGAACTAAAAGAAGAAAATTAACCTAGAAAAGAAAAATTACCACCCCGAAAAGATGACTTTGTCATCCCTAGATGGTTCGGTCTCGTGTTTGGGAATTATGAGTCAAGATTCAAGATTAGGTCCACAATAGTCAAGGATCCATGCCATTCATCCAAGATATGTGGAAGGCTTGAAAAATGATGAACCTCACATGGATGTAGCAAAAACTCACTATAGGTGTCAAAATGACCATAGGAAGCAACTACCAACATGCCATAAACAAGTAGAATCCGATTTTATGATCCTCCTAGTTCTAAAACATGCTACCTTAGCATACACCTATCCTAGAGTCAACCAAGCATATTCTCAAAACGTGCATACCTATACCATTTAGGAAGATATTCATTCAAAAGCAAAAATTGGTTGTATACAGTCCAATTCAAAGGAAAAACAAAAAGTGACAAATAAAGCCTCAAAACATTCCAAAAACCAAAAACATGAAGAAAGAAAAATAAAAGATAAGAAAGGAGTAAAACAAAAACATCGATAAAGGAAAAGAAGGAAAATAAAGAATGGAACGAATATGCAAGTTAAACATGTAATTCCTAATCAACAAACAAGTGATCAAATAACAACATCGCCAATGATCCCAAACACTCTAGGTGTTAAAAGCATTCATCCTTGAACCATTCAACTTTTCCTAAAACTAATCCTAAACTAATCATCCCAGAAAAAAAAAAAAAGAGAATAAAGAAAAACAAGAAAGATCTCACCGGCTTCTGAGCAATGCTAAAATAGTAAGGTGAAGAATCAACCATCATCATCAAAGCCATATGAGAAAAAAAAATGGAAAAGAGAACTATGGACAAAGAAAATGGTTAGTAACTTCAAAACAAAAGAAAAAGAAAAGAAAACAAAAAGGAAAGAAAATAAAAAGCAAAAATAAGCGAAACTAAACTATTAAGAAAGCAAAAAAATAAGAAAATAATAACTAAAGAACCAACTAAACATCTAACTAATCAACAAAGTACTAAACTACAAAATTTGGATTCAAGGGTTTGGATTCATGGGATTTGGATATTAGGGGTTAGGATTCTACGGAGCAAATCACGCATCATCATCACAACAACAAGAATATAAAGAATGAGCAAACACCATCAAAAAGGAATCAAGAAGGAGATCATCATACAAAGAGGCAAAAGAAACAAGGTGAGTTTTAACAACAAATTGGCCACCGAGACAAACCCTTAAGAAAAGGAAATGTTCCCCCAAGCTAATCATAGATAAATCTTAACATCCCAACAGTACAAAGCAAGCACACATAAGACAAGGGATGAAGGCACATAACATAAAAATGAGGGGACTAGCATTCCCTACCACTCGGCCCGGGGCCATCATTGTTATCCCCATCATAGGAAAACCCAGATGGGGCATAAGGATCCCATCCCCGGTATAACCAAGTGGCCAATTATAATGCCCCCTAAAGTTATCTTTTTGCCAAGGGGCAAGGGAAGTTAATTTCTTGGGCAAGGCGAGCGGTAGTGGGTAATCGGGGTGTACATAGGGGTAGTTAGGATCACCCCTAAAGTTGCTCACACCGGGAACACGGTAATCATAGTTACTTTGCTCATCGGGAAATGAGCGAGTCTCGGTGTTGGACCCTGGGGGTCCTTGCCAATATGGGTATGTAGGTACCCCATCACCCCCCAAAATATAGGACCATATTGGGGTGGAAAGTAAGGGTTGTTACTTGGGGGAGTGATGTCTCCCCGGTTAGCACCCGCATCATACAAATGTTGTTGTTGGAGAAACATTCCTTGTTGCATCTCCGAAATCCCTCTCATATGAGAAAAAAGGGCCTTAAAATCTTGATCATACATGCCCTCCAACTAGATTCGCATTTCCATCATTTGAGCACTAAGGGCATCCAAGTTAGAGTTAGCAAATTTGTGATGTTGCTCATGATGTTGTCGTTGTTGTCGTTGTTGTTGTTGGTATTGTTGTTGTTGTTAATGTTGTTGTTGTAAATGTTGTTGTGGCTCTTCTTCCTCTTCTTCACCCATCTCCTTATCATCATCATAGTAGGGAGGGCGGTGACTTTTGGAGACATGCCAAATGTTTGCCACATTCTCGCGGTAGAGAGAAGTCAAGGAGGGGTTAGGGAGATAGCACCAATTTGCGTTATCTCTTACCTAATCAAACACCTGGTCGTCATCATTCTTTGCTAAGAACTGGATTTGCTTTAATTGTCGGACGTCGAGGTAGAGAGAATCAATATCCCCCACCGGAGTGCAAGACGACAAATATTGCCGAGCTCAAGGTTAGTCACTAGCCTTGTTACCATGCTCCCACAAGGGATTTCGCCGGAATCCCTATCTTGCAATCCTTGGCAATACTTGACAAAAGTGTACCCCAAATTTAGGTGACCTCGGTACTTCGCACGATTAACCACCCAAAGAATCCGAAGCTCCGACTGACTCATCTTTCCCAATTCTTGCTTCGGAAACACCGAATACCCTAAAACCCGATAGAGAACAAGGAGACATGGCTGGTACATATTAATAATCTTGGCATACCAAGTCACAAAGTCACCACATCCAGAAATGTCGTCCTACCATGTATTTTGATCATATTCATCATTGAAAAAGAGCTTTGGATAAAAAAATATCTGAGTTTGGATCGAAGTCTAGAGCCACATTGAACTCTTCAAGGGATTGATCAAATTGAATGTTGAAGAGCTGAAACCGAACAAGGTAGTAACCACCCTCGACCACCACAAGATCAACCGTGGCCAAGAACTCCAAAGTGATTTGAACATAGGTACAGAAGCTCCAGCTCACGAAAGATCCCATACGAAGGTTGTTAAGCAATTCCTTAAATATTCATCAATTCTTAACTTAATCATGTCCGCTTGGAAGTAGTGTCGAGAAGGTTTAAGGGAACGGTTTTCTTTGAGTTTGGTGTATGTAGCTTTTTGAATGGAGTCGGTAATTTGTAGTTTGGGGATAAGGGTAGGTTGACGAGGTTGTGAGGTAGAGGGGGAAGGAGCGGGTTCTTTAATAGTTACATTGGTTTTCCTTTTCTTGAGGAGGTTTTTGATGTGTTTAGACATGATGAATTTTAAAAGATAGTAACTCAACAATCCAATCACAATATACCACAATCACCACAAGAAACTCCAACCAACAATTTAGAATGCCTCAATCAAACTCCTTTACCAATCTTGTCAAGCAACAACTCACTACCAAAATCGAGCAATCCAAAATTTACACAATCACCACCAATTCAAGTAAACAAATGCATTCCAACCATACACCAAGCACAAAGAAACCAAGAACCAATGCTCAACAATAGTAATGTAGCACTACCAAAAATCCGACCTAAACAATTCTCAAAAATTACGATCAATTTAGCTACACAAACATCAAACAACACAATGTTAGACAATAATAATCAACAACAACACATATAATCAACCAAAATTCAACATCAATCATCAAAATTACAAAAATTCATACTACTATAATTCACAATTATTAACAATCCAATACTTGCAATTATATGATAAAATTATGCATTTAAGAGTAAAAGAGAATGTTTATACCATACAAGATGCAAGATTGAACAAGCTTTGGCCACCAATTCCCTTATAAAAGAAAAAGCCCAAATTTCTTCAACAATAGATGAGAGATATTGAAGCTTGCAATAGATGAAAATAGTGTAGTTTATGTTGAAAAGGATGAAAATGTGGAAAGAATTGATGATTTTTTATTGAAAATTTGTTGATTTTTTATGAAATTTGATGAATGGGGTTAGGGTTTGAGCTGTTTTAAGATCAATATGAGAGGAGTGTGCGTTTGAATGAGATAGGGAGGAAGAAGAAATGAGAAAAATAAGGAAAAATAAAGCTCGACGTGCAGGGGTGCGCGCCCGCGCGACCGAGGCTGTGCGCCCGCATCCGTGTCGCGCGCGGCCGTGCACTCCCCTTGAGCCCCCGCGCCACTAGCTAGCTCGGCCTTTTGCTTCTTTGGTGCGTTCATCTGTGGGCTTATCGTTCAATATCATCCTGGGATTTTTGAACCCATCGTAATGATCAGATTCTAAACATGAAGAATATGGGTTCAACACCCCTAAAATAATGGTAGCACCACAATGAACTCACCAAATTCAAATTTTCTTCAAACTTTAGCACAATTTCCCTATCTTACCTCACTAATATTTCTTACCCTTGTTGCCTCAAAAATTCGATAAAATCGAACATACATCGCCATGAAAACCAAAAAAACTCCTATCCAATGCTCTTGCTCCAAAAGAAAATAATCCATCTCCATCAGTTACCTTATAATTCCAAAACAAAAATAAGTGAAAGAAAAGAATATAAAATAAAGAAAATTAAGAAAATAGAAAACAAAAGGGAAGGTTAGAAATCTCCGAGTTGCCTCCCGAGAAGCGCTTGCTTAAGGTCCTAAGCTCGACCCTCCCTCCAAATCATGGAGGGTCAAAGGAATCCACCTTCTTCAAAGTGGTGGAAGGAACATATTCCTCTTCATTCATGAGCAACTTCAAATTGTTACTTGATAAAACCTCACTTGCTTGGATCTCAAAAACAACTTTTTCATTCTTCAACTTCAATCTCATTCACTTCTTTCTAGAAGCTCTTGCCTTCTTCTTAGCTTTATTCCTTTTTGTAGACGGTTTCTCACCATCCACTTACATGGAATCACCCTCCTCTTGAGGACAAAGCTCAAACCAATGCGGAATGTCAATTACCTCTTCGTTCATAGCCTTTGAAAGCTCCTTCTTATCTTCACTAACTTTCATGCAAACAAAACTCACAAGCACATCATCAAAAATATCATGAACATTCTTAGATGAAGAATCAATCACATACACATTATCAAATGAATGAAGGGAATCATCACTCTTGATTCCTTCCACAAGGGATAAGGACTCATGCATCGGTTTTAGCTCAAAGCTCTCCTTCTTGTTACCAACTCTCAAAGTAGTACAACCTCCCTTAACATCTACCAAATCTTCTGAAGTAGCTAAGAACGGTCTCCCTAAGATAATAGGAATGTGGTCATCATCTTCTATTTCAAGCACAATGAAATCAACGGGAATTGTAAAACCACCTATCTTAAGGGGAACATCCTCAACTCTTCCCTTTGGAAACTTGATGGATCTATCGGCCAATTGCGAAGTGATGTTAGTAGGAAGAAATTCTCCTAGCTTAAGCTTCTTATGACCGAGAAAGGCATAATGCTAACACTAGCACCTGAGTCACACAAAGCATTCTCAAACAACTTACTCTTGATTTTGCAAGGAACGGAGAAATTACTCGGATCTTTCATCTTCTCGGGGAGGTCATTGTGAATTAAAGCACTACAACACTCACCAAGCTCTACCGAATCTACCTCATTTCACTCGCTCTTGCCACTCAAGATTTCCTTAAGGAATTTGGAATATCGAGGCATTTAAATCATGGCTTCGGTAGGAAGGATAGAAAGATAGACCTCCTTCCACATTTCAAGGAACCTCCCAAAATTGTTCATCCAAATTGTTCCTCAAAAACTTTTAGGGGTATGGAAGGTCGGGTTTTCTAACTTCCTCTTGCTTTCTCTCAACACTCTTCTTTATCTCATGACTCTCCTCTTTGCTTACATCTTTTACACATCTTCCTCATTTTGATCACTTGAAAAACTCTTCTTCTTATCCTCCTCAAAATCCCTAGAAACTCTCTTTAAGAAATCTTCCACTCCTTGTGGTGATGGAATAAACGGGTTTCTTAGGATCAACTCCTTGAGAAGGCAATGAAGAAGGACTAGCACAATCTTTCAAAGTGTTTTCTAGTTGTGTTATTTGTGTATCAAGCATTTTGTTATGTGTCATGATCTCATTAAATTTCTTATCGCTCACCATCATATATCATCTATGCCATTCCCTGGTAACGGCGCCATTTTGACGAGGGTTGGAACTAAGTCATTAAAACTAATCCTCCCTCGATCAAGCTAAATTTATAAACAGTTAACAAACCTATATACTAGTATAGAGGCAAGTCAAGGGTCAAACCCAAAGTAACAGTAATGTTCAAGCGCTCTCAATTATATGCCTAAGCTAGGTCGAAGTCTAAGGATAAAAGGTAAACACTATAACCAACTAACAAAATGATGAACCAAACAAATAAACACTAGGAACGAGGATCAACAAGTAATCATGACAATTGTAGCGACTCGAGAACAATATGCAAATCAATGGTTGTGAAGATAATGGCAAACTCAATCAAAAGAGTCAATAGGCTATCTCCTATAGGTCAAACTAGCGCCAACTACGAGAGACTCTAACTAGGAGCATCACTAATCAAGATCAATCGACAATTGCAATTCCTAATTCAATGGTCCGTATCATTAGAAACTACAATGCAATCTAGCATAATTCTCAAGGCCTAATCAAATTAAACACATGCAAACTTTCATTAATCACATTATTCATACAAGTTTCTGTTGGGGTTTGAAGAGTCCGACTCACCGCGGAAACAACCCCGACCCAAGGAACCACTCGTAATTAATAAAACCATAAAGCATAAATAAATAAACACAAGAAAAGGAAGAACGAATCATACCCTTGAAGCGAGCTTCGCCCTCTCAAAACGGGCTCTTATTTGAAAGCCTTGAGCACCGAAAATGCCGTACCTCCAACGGTATCCACCCACAAAGGACGAACACGACTTTTTAGGTCCGCTACCTTGGAGTTAGCAAGGTCCGACCAAAACCCAAGTGTTAATGGAGTTTAAGAGTTTTTCCAAAATATGGAATGCTCTTTCTAACTCCCACTCAAGCACTTTACTCCAAATCCCAAGGTTGGTATTTATAGAGGAAAATATGAGTGGGAATTTCTATCCCATCAATGTGGGATCATGAAATTCCACAAATTAATTTAAAGCTAAATTAAATTAAATTGCAAAGTAATAATAAATCTACAAGTGGCATTACCATGTGAAATGGGTTTGTGAGGACCACATAGAGAGTAGGGGACCATACTTGCTCCCCACTCAATACTCTCTTTGTGCCACATGTCCTTACCCACTTGCTCCCATATTCCTCAAGCTTCCTCATAGTGACCGGCCCTATGGCCCAGCCATGAGCCCATCCCGAGCCCAGCGCCGCACCAAGATGCGAACTGCTGCTGTGCGCGCAAGCCACGCACTTGGTGCGGGCTTGTTGCTGAGCGTGGCTGCTAGTGCGTGCACTGCTAGCACGCCTAGCTTGCGGCAGCTAGCTACTGCACGCACCACGTGCACGCGGCTGCTAGTAGCTGCTGTGCGTGGCTGCTAGCACGGTGCGCTACCACGGTGCGCTAGCACGCACCTAGCCAGCCATGCTAAGCTTGACTTGGTGCGCTTGCTAGCCACCTATGCTTGGACATTTTTTCCCCTAGAATTCGGGTGCTCGAGGCACTCCGATGCTAGGGGTATTTTGGGAATATGGTCAATTTATTATTATTTTGCGCGTCTCGTCCTTTTTTATTATTTTTTACTCGACTTCCGACGATCGGTTTCGACGCTCCAAGCTCGAATTACCGACGTCTAAATATTTAACACTCAGGCGACGAATTAATTTCTTCCGAATTAATTCGTTGAGTTGGTTCGTATAGTTTGCTTGGGTGTGACCTGAAGGGTTCAGTCAAGATTAAGCTATAATATTAATTATATTAATATTACTGATCGGAGGTGGACTCCACCCAGGCATTCCGATCACTTGACCTTACTGAATATATTAGCATTCTAATAATTATGAACCCGCTATCAGAATAATTCACTTGTTCGAAGGACACCATTCCTTTCAATCTCGCACTTGTCCTTCCGGACAAGTGTGCATTTAGTGTATAGCCCCTTTCTTATGTCTCTTCATGTCTCTTCATGAACTATAGAGTAAGATTACTCGTCATCTCTGTTACGTCCAGAAGTGTTTCTCGAAATCCGAGTTTGACTGTCAATAAGCAGATGATTTCTAAAATCCATCTGAGCACGGCCATGCATTTTCACAGTCTCGCTCTTCGAGAGGCCTTGTAAACAATAAGACATGTTCCCTATTGTTAGTAGGGGGACATTTCCAGTCTTGTAATGTAGCTTCTCTTACTAAAAGGACCTAGCCGCACGATATCTGTCGTTATAATCCCCAGTTACGGCAAACGTTTGGCGGATACCAAAGCGGACTAGTACTCAAACAAGAGACCTCCCACTACTCATGGTCAAGGAAAACAGTTCCAATATTAATAATGAGAAAAAATACTTATGACGATTTTAAATCTCTTAAAGTATTCTCATAGGTTGATCCAGTATAGTTCTAAACCAATACCTGTGCAAATGATTTATATCCTCATAGCACAAGAAACGGTGCTATAAATCATACTACACACTAATCTGTAATGGTCATTAATCGTCCACAAAAAATATGACCTTGATTAGGATAATTTTCGATTAAAATATTCATTGTTCACTTAATAGGTGTTTCTTTATCCAAGCCATTGACTTGATACCCTATTTTGAATATTTATTAAAATCGAATGGACTCATTATTTAATTCTAAACCACAATTAAATAGAGACGGAGTGAATTAAATTGCATGAAAAATTTTAATTACTCCAAAAACTGAATGGTTCATCATAGTGCTTTACATTAGCATTGTCCAAAATTTAATTAAAACACCATAATATGGAAATCAAAGCCAGTTTGCGACATGCTTGATTCCCATTGCCTCAATGTGTTTGTTGTGCTTCACTTGAGACAAGGGTTTAGTAAGTGGAGCGGCTACATTGTCATCCGTTCCCACTTTGCAAATTCTGATTTCACCCTCTGTCTTCCATTCTCGAATCATGTGAAATCGCCTCTTAACATGTTTGACCTTCTGATGTTCTCGTGGCTCTCTAGCCTGAGCAATAGCTCCATTATTGTCACAGTGGAGATCTATTGGACCCTTGATGGAGGGTACAACACCAAGTTCATCAATGAACTTGCGAATCCAAATGCCTCCATGGTTGCCTTAGACGCTGCCAAGTACTCGGCTTCAGTTGTAGAATCAACGGTTGTGCTTTGCTTTGCACTCTTCCAACTAAACGCTCCACCATTGAGACAAAATATGTATCCGGATTGTGACTTGGAGTCGTCTCCGTCTATCTGGAAGCTTGCTTCATTATATCCCTCAAAAACCAATTCATCTTTACCGCCATAGACCAGGAATTTATCCTTGTTCCTTTTCAGGTACTTCAGAATATTCTTGGCCACAGTCCAATGCGCCTCTCCTGGGTCTGATTGGTATCAGCTCGTAGCACTCAAGGCATACGATACATCCGGCCTAGTACATATCATGGCATACATGATCGATCCTAAAAGAGAAGCATATGGAATACGACTCATCCTTTCTCGCTCATCAGGTGTCTTTGGACACTGCTTCTTGCTTAAGGTTATGCCATGTGACATGGGTAGGTGCCCTCTCTTGGCTCCTTCCATTTGGAATCGAGCTAGTACCTTATCGATGTAAGTACTTTGACACATTCCTATCATTCTCTTTGATCTATCCCTATAGATCTTGATGCCTGGTATGTACTGAGCCTCTCCCAAGTCTTTCATTGAAAAACATTTCTTGAGCCAAGCCTTTACAGACTCCAACAACGGAATGCTATTTCCAATGAGCAAAATATCATCGACATATAAGACTAGGAAGGCGATGTCACTCCCACTGACCTTTTTGTAAACACAAGACTCATCTGGATTCTTGATAAAACCAAACTTACTGATGGCTTCATCAAATCGCAGATTCCAACTTCTGCTGGCTTGCTTTAATCCATAAATGGACTTCTTAAGCTTTCATACCTTCTTAGGATTGTTCTGGTCGATAAAACCTTCAGGCTGTGTCATGTACAAAGTTTCTTTCAAAATTCCATTAAGGAAGGCGGTTTTTACGTCCATATGCCATATTTTATAATTTAATATGCAGCAATCGCTAGAAGAATTCGAACGGACTTAAGCATAGCTACTGGAGAAAAGGTTACATTATAATCAACGCCGTGAATTTGCCTATAACCTTTTGCTACCAGCCTTGCTTTGTAAATGAATACATTTCCATCTTTATCGGTTTTCATCTTGAAAATCCATTTACATCCGATAGGTGTGTAACCTACGGGTAAATCAACCAAGTCCCATACTTGATTTTCAAACATGAAGTCCATTTCGGATTTCATGGCCTCTTGCCATTTTGCAGAGTCGGGGCTCGTCATAGCTTGCTTGTAGGTTGTCGGCTCATCTCCATCCACTACTAGGATGTCTTGATCTTCGGTTAATACAACACCGAGATATATGTCAGATTGAGATCTTGGCCGAGTTGACCTACGTAGGGTAATGGACTGAGCATTTGCATTGTTGGTTTGACTTTGCATATTTTGACTTTGACTAATGTCAACATATGCTTCGTGAGCACTTTGATTGTCAACTTGTCCTTGTTGCTCGTCCTCTCAAACTTTGTCGAGTTCAATTTTCCTCCCACTTGTCATTTTGGAGAGATGCTCCTTCTCCAAAACGACACCATCACGAGAAACACACACTTTGTTCTCGGATTTGTTGTAGAAGTAATACCCTTTGGTTTCTTTTGGATAACCCATAATGTAAACCTTGTCAGATTTCGGATGAAGTTTATCTGAAATGAGTTTCTTGACATATGCTTCGCATCCCTAAATCTTGAGAAAAGACAACCTTGGAGGTTTATTTTTCCATAATTCATATGGAGTCTTTTCCACTGCCTTTGACGAAGCACGATTTAGTGTAAGTGACGCAGTTAAAAGTGCATGTCCCAGAAAGATATTAGAAGTTCACTAAGACCCATAGTCGATCGGACCATGTCTAACAGGGTTGGATTCCTCCTTTCAGATACTCCATTCCATTGAGGAGTTCCTGGAGGTGTCAACTCTGAAAGTATTCCATGTTATTTCAGATGGTCATCGAATTCTTGGCTCAAATATTCGCCACCTCGATCCGATCGAAGCGCTTTGATTTTCTTGCCGAGTTGGTTTTCAACTTCGTGCTGAAATTCCTTGAATTTATCAAACGATTCACATTTGTGCGACATTAGATAGACATAACCATATCTACTATAGTCGTCCATGAAGGTTATGAAATACCGATAACCACTCCTTGCGGGTGTACTCATTGGCCCACATACATCGGTGTGTATTAGTCCCAATAAGTCACCAGCCCTTTTTCCCAACTTGGAGAATGGTTGCTTTATCATCTTGCCTAATAAACATCCTTCACAATTCTCAAAGGATTCTAAATCAAATGAGTCAAGAATACCTTCTTGAAGTAGCTTCTTGATGGGTTTGATGTTAATGTGGACAAGACGACAATGCCACAAGTAAGTTTCACTACACGGTGTCGTCTTAGCTTTCTTTGCAGGATTTTTAACGTTATAAATTTCTTTGTCTAGATATAACACATAAAGACCATTTTCTGAATGTGCCGTACCATTTAAAACATTATCGAGATAAAATGAACATGATTGGTCCTTAACACGAAATTCAAAACCTTTGGCGTCCAACGCCGAAATTGAAATGATGTTTTTGGTAATGTTGGGAACACAATAAACATTGTCAAGTTCTAAAACTAGCCCCGTGGGCAAAGACAAACTAAGAGATCCTACAGATATAGCACCAATCCTTGCTCCATTTCCAACCTGGAACTTGATCTCTCCCTTCACTATCCTCTTAGTATTCCTTAGTGCCGGTGAATCGGAACAAAGGTGTGAGCCACATCCGGTATCTAATACCCATGAAGCCGAGCTAGTGAAGTTAAAATCTATAACGTAAATACCTGATGTAGAAGCAACAGTTCCGTTCTTCTTATCTTCCTTGAATTTGAGGCAGTCTCTTTTCCAATGTCCCTTCTTCTTACAATAGAAGCATTCGGAATCAGACTTAGAAGATGATACCTTTTTCTCGTCGTCTTTGGTAGCTTTCGGCTTAGGCGGAAAGTTTTTCTTTCCTTTCCCCTTTGAAACTCTTCTTCTTTTTTCCCGCCCTTTTGAATGGCTTGCCCTTCTTAATCATTAGCATATCGTGCCTTCCCTCGTCCTTGAGCGTCTGCTCAGCTTGCTTCAACATCCCATGAAGCTCAGTGAGGGTTTTCTCCATGCTATGCATGTTGTAGTTTATCTTGAACTGGTCATAGCCTATGTGAAGGCAATGGAGAATGATGCCAATAGCCATTTCAGTTGAATACCCCGCATCAAACCTTCCCATATATGTTCTCAAATAATCCGATCATTTTGAGCACATGGGGGCTGACTAGCTCTCCTTTCTTGAGCTTAGTCTCAAGGATCTCCCTGTGGGTTTCAAACCTTTTAGTTCGAGCATGTTCTTGAAACATATTCTGTAACTCAGAAATGATCTCATCAGCCGATTCCTTCTCGAAGAAGGTTTTATGAAGTTCACGAGACATAATGGCTAACATTACGCACTTGACATCCTGATCGGCTACTTGCCATCGGTTAAGGGCTGCTTGAGTTACCTCCTCATTGGGAGCCTCGGCCATTTCCTAATCAAGGACATACTCTTTCTGTTCTTGCATAAGAACGATGCACAAATTCCTTTGCCAATCAAGGAAATTGGTACCACTCAACTTCTCCTTGTCGAAAATTGAGTGTAATGAAAACTGGTTGTTTGAGGTTGAAGACATGATTCTACAATTAAAAAAAATTTAATGAAAAACCATTCAAAATTACTTAAATAAGATTGAATTTTATTCATGCAAATTTTCAATACTTATTTAACGTCTTATTTACACGTAAAATTGTCCCTATTTTGTGAAAATAAGGCGATTCCAAGATCCGAAGAAACAAAGAGTGGTTAAGCATGCTTTGTCTTGTTTTAACACTCAATCTTCTAGGGTAAGCATTTCCTTGCTAATGGCTCTAAGCCACTCTTGGTTAGACAATCGTCGCATCTAAGGCATCTTTGACGATGTATCTCTTTTGGCACGGTATGTGAGGACTCCTCCCTCATACCGATGAGTTAAACCAAAACCAACGTGCACACCCGGTGTGCCTTATGAGCCTCGGAGAAGTGATGGCACCTCGCTTTTGCGTAGCCTACCATCACCCTCGCTCGGTTGGTAAGTGTTGTTTTGGAAAGGCAAGTTTGACTCAATATTATTAGGGACCTAGGATTTCTATGTTGATTGATTAAAGTGAACTTAACTAATCATCGCAACATAGAGAAAACCTAAACATGCATCTCACAAATAATTCACATGTATATATAAGCATAAAATATAAAGCGAAATTATAGATGCATATTGGCAACTAGCATGACCCCTTGAATTCTTCAAATCTTCAAAAGGTCTTCATTTGCAATTCAAGGCTTTGTCTTCCAAGATACATTGTCTTCAAGACTTAACCAAACTATGCAAATACTAGTGTCTACAACTAGGAATAATCTAAATATTAAGGTATAAAAATACTTAACGGTGTGTAGACCGTATTTAGATTTACAAAAATACATAACGGCACGTAGTCCGTATTTTCTATCCTAATCGGGTCCCACTAGTTGCCATTTCATAAAACCCGTGAGAGAGAATATATATTCCATTCACCCAGTCACTATTTGTGAATGGCCCATGCAATTTACAATATCAAACAAGTAAAATGCATTTAAACAACGCGCGCACTAGTAACTAATCTAGGTGGTTAATCCGATTAACACGCCTAATTAAAACTAGTCAAAGTTGTTTAACCGATTATGTAATTGACGTCATTAATAATTGAAACTCCCACTAAATTCCGCATTTCCCTTAATAAATCCAATTAATTAAGTCGGTAGCACCCAAACTTGTCAAAATAAAATTTTGTCAATGCCGCTCAAAACCGAGGCCTAGCCTCTAAAAATTTTAATTAAAATAAACAAAATTAATTAAAATAAATAAAACGGCAAAATAAGCAATATTAAGCTAACCAAATTTCAAGTGGCTTTCGCTTTAAGCGTTTTGCCAAGGAAACTCGAATACTCGCGGCTCATGCAAACCAAGCATACTACGGCTATTCACCGCACCAAGCATATCAATCAATCAATCAATCAATCAAAGCCTTAATCCCAAAAGTGGGGTCGGCTAACATGAACCAAATTTGATTATTCCGTGTAGTCATCAACATAAATCTTTCTCCTCCATCCCTTACGATCCAAAACTTCATCCTCACGTAAATCCATGCACTTCATATCCTTCCTCACTCCTTCCAACCAAGTCATCTTTGGTCTCCCTCTTCCTCGTTTAATCCCTCCATGGTCCCACTCTTCCACTCTTCGCACCGGTGCACCCTCGGGTCTCCGTCTTACATGTCCAAACCAACGCAGACGATTTTCCCTTAATTTATCTACAATGCCCGCCACACCTACTTTCTTGCGAATAACCTCATTTCTGATTCTATCTCTTAAAGTGTTTCCACACATCCACCTTAACATGCGCATTTCCGTAACCTCCATCTTTTTAATATGCTCTTTCTTAGAAGCCCAACATTCTGTACCATAGAGCAACACTGGTCTTATGGCAGTCCTGTAGAATTTTCCCTTCAACTTTAAGGGAATGCTGCGGTCGCATAGCACTCCCGTGGCCGCTCTCCATTTAAGCCACCCTGACTTAATCCTGTGGGTCACGTCTTGATCAATGTCACCATTCTTCTGGATGATCGACCCTAGGTACTTAAAACATTCACTCATGGTCAAATCCTTTCCATCCAAACTCACCACTTCATTGCTTGTCCCCCTCTGAGTGCCAAAACGACATACCAAATATTCAGTCTTACTCCGACTTAGCTTAAACCCTCTAGATTCCAACCTTTGCCTCCATTGCTCCAACTTGACATTAACCCCATCCTTAGTCTCATCCACCAAAACGATATCATCTGCGAACAGCATACACCATGGAACCTCATCTTGAATTGGTCTAGTTAATTCGTCTAGAACCGTTGCAAAAAGAAAAGGGCTTAATGCAGACCCTTGATGCAATCCGATTGTAATAGGGAAATCTTTTGTCAACCCTCCGCATGTCCTCACATTTGTTGACACATCCCGATACATATCCTTAACTAGGTCTACATACCTTCGTGGGATACCTTTCTTCAACATTGCCCACCAAAGTATCTCTCTTGGCACCTTGTCATATGCCTTCTCTAAATCAATAAAGACCATATGAAGATCTTTCTTCTTTACCCTATAAAACTCCATCATTTGTCTTATCAAATGGATTGCCTCCATAGTAGATCTCCCAGGCATAAAACCAAATTGGTTATCTGAAATGCTTGTGCATGCCCTCAACCTTTGTTCAATCACCCTTTCCCACAACTTCATAGTATGGCTCATAAGCTTAATTCCTCGATAGTTAGAACAATCTTGAGCGTCTCCTTTGTTTTTATAAACCGGGACCAAGGTGCTCTTCCTCCAATCTTGTGGGATCCTTGTAGCCGTCCATATCTTGTTGAAAAGGTTTGTTAACCAATCAATACCAATCTTACCCAAACACCTCCACACCTCTATCGGTACCCCATCAGGGCCAACCGCCTTCTTAGGTTTCATCTTCCTCAGTGCATTCTCCACCTCTACTCTCCTAATCCTTCGCACATACTCCATGTTGATTTCTTCATCACTCATAGAGGTATCTCCTATCACAACTCCATTACTTCCATTAAATAATTCATCGAAGTACCCCTTCCACCTGTCCTTGATGTCCTCCTCTTGCACTAGGACCATTTGGTTCTTATCTTTGACACACTTCACCATGCCAATATCCTTCCTTGCCTCTTGTCTTCTCTTTGCCATCTTATAAATGATCCTTTCTCCCTCCTTGGAATCAAGCTTTTCATAAACCTCCTGATATGCCTTTTCTTTTGCTTGGCGAACAGCTGCCTTTGCCTTACTCTTAGCCTCCTTATACGCTGCAAAGGTTTCATCACTCCTACATTTTCCTAAGGCTTGATAGCATTCCCTTTTTTGCTTAATTACTGCTTTCACCTCTTCATTCCACCACGAAGTATCTCTCTGTACCGAAGTTCTTCCCCTTACTTCCCCTAAGACCTCTTTGGCCACTCTTAGGAAACAGTTCTTCATTCGTAACCAGGTCATGTCCGGATCCACCTCTCCATCCCAATCCGCTTCTTCAATTACCTTTTCTGTAAAAACCTTAGCTTTTGCATCCCTTAGGGTCCACCATCTTATCCTTGGTTCTTCTTGTCTAACTTTTTTCTTCGCCTTCTCTTTCAGACGAATAGTCATTACCAATAGCCGGTGTTGGGTGACCACACTCTCCCCTGGGATAACCTTACAGTTTATGCAACTTTGTCTATCTATGCTCCTTGTGAGCAGGAAGTCTATTTGAGTTGCATTTGCTCCATTCCGAAAAGTTATCAAGTGTGAATCCCTCTTCTTAAACCAAGTATTAGCCAAAATTAAATCATATGATTGGGCAAAATCCATAATAGCTTCACCACCGGCGTCCCTCTGCCCATACCCAAAGCCTCCATGGACACTCTCATAGCCATCTCGGCTCGCCCCAACGTGCCCATTTAGATCCCCTCCAATATATAACTTCTCTGAGTGGTGGACACCCTGCACCACCTCGTCTAGGTCCTCCCAAAATTGTCGTTTCTCTTCTGCATCTAAACCCACTTGGGGAGCATAAGCACTGATAACATTCACAATCTCCTTGCCACATAGCAACTTCAGCCTTATGTGAAACTCCCACTAAATTCCGCATTTCCCTTAATAAATCCAATTAATTAAGTCGGTAGCACCCAAACTTGTCAAAATAAAATTTTGTCAATGCCGCTCAAAACCGAGGCCTAGCCTCTAAAAATTTTAATTAAAATAAACAAAATTAATTAAAATAAATAAAACGGCAAAATAAGCAATATTAAGCTAACCAAATTTCAAGTGGCTTTCGCTTTAAGCGTTTTGCCAAGGAAACTCGAATACTCGCGGCTCATGCAAACCAAGCATACTACGGCTATTCACCGCACCAAGCATATGGACACACAAAAAAAAAAACTCTGCACAAACAGCCCGCGACAAGCACCCATGGGCTGCTGTCTAATAAGTGACTTTTATGTCACTTTTAGGGTGTTTATTGAGTCGTATTCCGGCTTATTTTCCAATAATTTCACCTTTTATATCCTTTATTTCTATTATTTTTTTATTCTCGTCTTTTATCTTTATTTTGTGTATTTTAGTAATTTTCTATAGTTTTTAGTTTATTTTCGTGTTTTATTTTATTTTTCTTTCTTTTAATGTTTGTAGTTTAAGTCGTTAGTTTTTATTTTTAATAATTTCTCTTTTTATCTCGTTTTCTTATTTATTTTAGTTTCGTAATTTATTTTATTTTATTTTATTTCATTTAATTTTATTATTTCTTTAGTTTTAGCATTTTATTTTATTTTATTTTACTTTATTTATCTTATTTTATTTTTCTTTATTTTCTTTATTTTCTTTATTTTATTTTATTTTCCATTTCACCCTCGTGTTTTTTGTTGTAGGTGTTCCGGGTTTCAAAGTCATGTTCGAGTTCGGAGGTCCAAGGTTCGAGGTTCAATATACGTGTCTCAATTTTTGAGTCATAAATGGAGTTTCGAACTCAAGTCAAACACTATTCACAATGCCCCTAACCGACCTAGCTGTTGTCATCCTTATCCTTCACCACAACATAACCTATCCTCCACCACACACTCAATCTCCTCGTCCTCCCCTGCTCCTTGCTTTTCCTCATCACCAACAACAACATCAATTACAACCAGCATCCCCCTGCTCCAGTTCATTAAAATCAACCACCAGCGCCACCAATAGCAACCTCCCACAAACCTCCATACATCACAACACCAACAGCAACAACAGCGACAACAACCATCAACAACACCAACATCGCAACACTCCCCTGCTCCAACTCTCCTTTTCACGCAGCACCTCCAACCAGACCAACTTCCACCTGCGACCACAGCCGCGCAAGCCACCCAGCCTAAACACCTCTGCCACCAGTCAATACCCACACAATCCCACACACACACACACCAACAGCAACAGCCACCCCGCAACTCCAACCAAACCACCTCCAATTCTTCTCCATCAACCGTCGCAACCAATACACCAGCCACCGCCAAAACCACTATCAATCACCACCAAACCACTCACCAATTAAACCCCGCAACACCAATTAAACCACCAGCCCTTCACCCACAATTAACCACCCAAATCACCACCCAATTACACACCAATTATAGCCGCATTTTGCCCACCACCCAAACTTCTCAAGCCCCAATTCGCGGCCGCGCAGCCCTGTCAGAAAGCGCACGAAATTGAGTCCAAAATCAAAGTCGAGGCAGAAGCTTTGCGCGACCTCTGTGCAGGCGCGCAATTGTGGGTCAATCACGAGCTTCTCATGTGGTTGTTTAAAAAAATCGAATAGCCTTGATCGATGCTCAATGATATGCGATGATGATAATGCTGATGATTGCGATGAACGGTGATGATGCGTGAATGGTGAAGATCAAAGAGCTGAGAAGTCATGAAAGGGAGTGGGATATTGGTCTGAGGGACTTCGTAAGGTTGGAGAATATTGGGGATTTTTGGTTAACTTTTTCCTTTTTATTTTCTTTTTAGTTTTGTTACTTAATTATTTTGTTTAGTTTTATTTTCTTTTATTTATTTAGCTTGTATATAAATACCCCTTTTGGGGGTTATTTTCTAACAACTCTTAACATTAATTTACCCTAGATTAGTTTTAGATTAGTTTTTAGTTCTTTTATTTTCTCTCTCTTAGGGTTAGATTAGGAGTTTCTCTCTCTAGTTTAGGAGTAGTTTAGAGAGAGAAAGCTTGGATTTTTCATGGAGTTTTTGGGATTATGAAGAAGCAAATTTGTGGATTTTTTCTCTCATAAATTCAATGAGTCTTCCTAACTTTCTCTCACCTTTATTGCTTTCATTTATTATTGTTTTTGCTTATTTATTTGTTTATTTGAGTAGATTAATTAGTTTAGTGGTTGATTCTTGCTTTTATTATTATTTTACCATGTTTTCCTTGTTTTTGTTCACCATGTTAGTTTAGGTTTTGTTCTAGGGAAATAGATGAAGGTTATGTTAATTAATTTAATGATTGATTGTGGTTAGTATGAAATTGTTTCTTGATTATTGTGTATGGATGATGCTTTTATGGATTAGAATCATTCTAGCTACTTGATTCTATGCTTTTAATTGTGTTTTCAATCAATTGTGCGAAAGTGAGTTGTTTGAGTGCCCTAAATTCCTCCATACCTTTGCTAGGCTAGTTGCACGAGAGTGAATTAGTTTAGTAGGATTATTAACATGTTTAATTGCGCGAGAGTGAGTTAAATGTGTTAATCGTCCTAATTGAGGTCATTTTCATCTAATTGTTTGATGTTGTTGAATGCATTGATGTAATTGGATTCCACTTTCCCTAGTTTTAGTTATTTGCTCTTAGTAGTGTTTAGTTGAACCTCTCTTTACCTCACAAGCTTTCCTAGTAGTCTAATTAGCATAGATTGATACACTTAGTCCTTTTGGGTTCGACCCTTTACTTACCCCTATACTCGTATTAGGGTAGTTTAGGTATTATAAATTGTTAATTTGATTAGGGTTAGTAGACTAACGACACTATCTAATCCCGATCAAATTTTGGCGTCGTTGTCGGGGACTAAGGCGTTCATTAATTTGTGTTGATTAGATTAGCTAGGTTCTTGTATATAATTTGATTTGTGTTTGCTTTTCTTTGTTCTTTGTATAAAAATGTCATGCTTATCTTTTCCTCAATTTGATGGTGAACCCTTTTATGCTTACTTTGAAAGACTAGATGGTTTTCTTAGTTACCATGGGTGTTCTCTTAATGATGCTTGTGGTATAGCTTTTTGGGGCATGAATGAGTATACTAGGGGAATGGTTGAGGACATGAATAATGGTAGATTTTGTCATTTGTCTATGCATGATGCGTGGGATTTCTTCACATGGCTTGCTAAGGACTCTTTAGATAGAGAATCGCATGTTTCTTGCTTTGATTTTCAATGCCAAGATTCTTTTAATTTTTGCATGAATTCTCTTGATACTTCTTATGTGCCTAGTGATAATCCAAGTATGCAAATTAACACCTTTCCCCCTTATGCTCATTTTGATGAGGTTTGTGCTAATTTTGATGATGTGCAATTTGACTTTGATCATGAACCTCAACCCAATAACATTGAAGCCCAAATTCTTTCTCAAATGCAATATCTCACCCAACAACTCCAAGAGCTTCAAGAGGAACAAAAATTGAGAGAAGTGAGGCTTGCCCAAGTGTTGAGTGCTTTGGTTGATGTAAATGGATGTGAGGCACCTCATTTGGAGTGTGAGAGTGTTTTTGAGAATGATGTGGGCCAAGGGTGTGAAGTTGAGGGGAGATTTTCTTGTGATGAGGGGATTTTTGAGGATTTTGATCCTTTTCATTCCCCATTTGAGCTTGATTGCCATCCTTCCCCTTATTCACCCCCTTTGAGAGCTTCCCTTGGTGAGGATGTGAGTGAGCCATCTTCATGTTTGAATGAGGGAGATCATGAGGATGATGATGATGAGTTTGAGCAATCAAGAGAGATTGAGAGTCCCTTGAGTGATGGTGGAAGAGTTTTTAATGAAGAAAATATCGATTGTGAGGTTTCCAACCCCCTTCCCCATCCTGATGAGTCTAGCTTGCATGTTTGTGACCCTTCTATCCCTGAGTCTTTGGACTCTTTTGAGGCTATGGCTAGTATGTTCGTTGAAGGAGTAACAAAACATTATAGCCTTTTGAGAGAGTTCATTGGCAATGCTTCATGGGAAAGAGATGAGTTTGAGAGAAACCTTTATCCTTTCATGCATGGTTTAGAGACTCTAGGCTTTGAGGATCTTGAGGGAGTTGTTGTTCATCGTTGTGATAGAGAGGAGGATGAGGTTGTTTCTATTGGAGAGTTTTTGTTTGAGGGAGATGTGAGTCATGAGTGTTCTTTTGAGGATTTTATGATTGATTTTCATGCCCTCATTGGTGATGTGAGGCTTTGTGAGACCATTGTTTCTCCTCCCCTTCCTCATGTCCCTTTCTCAAGGAAATTTTACCACATCTCCTACTATCCCATGTTCCTCCCTTCTTTTGTCAAAGAGCCTATTGAGGACCCTCTCTTGTTTGATGAGACTTTTCCTTTTCATCCTCCTATTATTGAGGAAATGGGTGTTTATGCCACCAAAAAATATTTTGAGGAGAGTTTGCCTTAATTTTCTTCTTCTTTCTCTTCTTCTTTTCTTGATTTTTCTTCTTTCTTTTGGCATCTTCCTCTTCATTTACGTGCAATAATCTTGTTGCACGTCCTCCTCCCGTCATTTGCCAACTTGTTATCATATGAGATGTGTAGTAGTGCATTTGATAAGCTCTTGCGTTCGTTGCAATATTATTTACTAGAGCGGTCTCGCTTGGACGTTAAACAAGCCTTTCTCGGGAAGTAACCCGAGGTTTTTATTGCTTTCATTTTCTTTCCTTTTTCGATTAGATTTTCTCTCATGGAAATGTTTGTGTGCCTTTTGCTAGGTACACGGCTTGATATACTCTTATGCATTGGTTTGGATCAAGAACCAAGGAAGTTTGACGCCTATTTTTGCTAGCATAAGGAAATCGAGAATCAATTCAAGAGGAAATCGGCTTTGAAAGGTTAAATTGGTTCATTTGCGGGTAATTACACCCACCAATATCCGGTAATATCTTTCCTAGATCTTTCTCTAATGGTTGGTGACTCGTTGGACTTGTGTTGGTTTGTTGGATTGATTTCTTTCTTTTCTCCTCCCATGGATTATTTGGTTTATGTTTGAGTATATTGTCTCATTCAAGCTTGGGGGAGGGTATTCTATCATGTTTTGTGGGATGTTGATTCGTTTATGCCATGCACTTGAGTATATGCATTTTCATGTCTTTTCTTATATTTTGAAAAGTCCAAAAAGATTTTTGTTTACTTTCAAGGTAATTTTGGCAAAATGTGTTTTGTTTGTTCTTATTTTGGACATTTTGTTTTGGAATTGCATTCTTGAATGTTTTTCTTCCTAAGTGGTAAATGTATGCACGGTTTGAGAGTGTCATTGGTTGACTCTAGGATACTATATGCTAAGGTAGCCGGTTTAAGACCTTTTAGGGGTCCATAAAGCTTTAGTTCACGGGAATGTGGTAAGATGGAGTTTGTTTAGGGTATTTTTACCCTGCCACGTGGTCCAATCAGAGGGTGACACGTGTTAGCCTCAGATCGGTCCAAAATGGACTAACCCCTGTTTGACACGTGTCATTCCAGAGATAGAAGGGAAAAGGCGGCCTTCAGGCCCAAATCCCGAGAAAGCCGGAATACGGCGCAGCCCACCAATGATTAGGGTACAGTGACCTAATCAGGGGCAATTCCCAATGACCCTATAAATAGGGGGATGTTCCTCATTTTGGGACGACGGTTTTTTGACCAATTATTGCAACTGTATTCTCTGACACCAGAGAAACACCTGAGCTTGGAATCCGAGCAGATACCCACCTAAATTTCCGTTCTCCTTATCCCGTTTCAAGTTACTAACTTGTGCGTCGGAGGCGGAGCACCACCCAACAGGTGTCTCCGTTGGTTTTGCAGGTACAGCTCACTGCGGATCAGTTTTCGTGTTGTAACTCTCCGAAGGGACAAAAAACACCCAAAACATTTGGCGCCGTCTGTGGGGAGAGTACCTCGAAGATGGTTCAAGAGTCTGTACCACCTCCTAACCGCCTAGGCGAAGACCCAGAAGTCTTTAAAGACCATGAGGAGGATGAGGATCCTCAGGTCGAAACCTCTACAGCTGAGGACGGCTCCCTCAGAGTCAAGCGCATCCGGCCCAGAGAGACTCTGGAACGGGGCGCCTCCCAGGCGGGTCCAAGCAGACCTACTGGGCAGCCGGAAGGAGCAACCCAAACGGCAGCTGGATCGGCCCCTGTCACCCGAGACGAACTCATGAGGTTCATGACGAGTTTCAAGGGTGAAATCACAAAGCTGATCACCAAAAGCCAGGCTGGCCCAAGTAAAGGTCAGCCAGCAAAGAAGACTCCTCCAGAGAAGGGGAAGTCAGTCAGAAACCGACAGCCTACTCCCCATCCAAAGGAGAAGGTAGCCGGGACCATTGATTGGTCAAAAATTCTCCTTCCTGGGGGAAACACTAATAACCCTCGCCGGCCTCATCAGCCGGTGAGAAGTAAAAAATCAACTCTCGATGCCCGGGAAATCATCAACCGGAAGAGAAATCAATCGCTGTCTGAGTCGGCTTCAACGTCGAACTTTCCGGACAGCTTCTACAATATTTCTGCAGGGAGTACACCCTCCTTGCATGAGAGTCAAACAAGCGGTAATACCGTCCATTCTGGCCCTCATATGATTGGAAATGTACCGTATGTGCCTACTCAGGCTTACGGACAGTATTCTCCTCACTTCATGCAGCCAGCCTTCTTTGGAGGTAAGGCGGCATATCCAAATGTCCAGCCATTGGACTGGCAGCTTCGACTGCTGCGTTCACTCGGGAGATAACCGAGGCGGCTTAGCCGGCCAAGGTTAAGAATGTGTTGGTTGGTACCTATGATGGTACCACCAATCCAGAAGATCACCTCATGGCTTACACCAACCTCATGTATTTGCAGGGGTTGGATGATGCCACTTGGTGTCGATGCTTTCCAGCTACATTGAAGGGCATCGCCCAACAATGGTTTGGCAACCTGCCAGCCGGGTCTATAGACAGCTTCAGGAAGCTTGCCTTCCTGTTTGCTTCCAACTTCTCAATGAACATCCCTGCTAAAAAAACAAGCCTTGATTTGAGCACTGTTAAGCAGGGACAGAGAGAAGGGCTGCGCTCGTATGTCAGGCGGTTCAACCTGATCAGAATTCAGATTCAGGGACTGTCTGATGAGGTAGCTTTTACAGACTTTTTTAAAGGTCTGAGAGACGGGTCGACCTTTCAGTTCGACCTAGTCAGAAAAGGGGCTTTCACCCTGCAGGCAGCCCTGAGGGAGGCGGAAAGCTACATTCAAGCTACCGACCTCTGCTCGCCTGGTAGCCAGTCAGACTCCAAGAAGTCTGACAAACAGAAAGACAGTCGGTCAGTTCAGCCGGCTAAAAACAAAGAAGAGAGCAAGAAAAGAAAAGAAGTCTGGGCGGTTACTGACTCTGACCAGCCGTCCCAGAAGAAAAAGAAAGAATTTAAACCGTACGTCCCCAAGTACGAGTTTAATAAAGACTGCAATTCCATCTTCATGGAGGTAAAGGACCGGTTGTCCATTTAGAAGCCGAATCCTATGAAGAGTTCTGTCCAGTCACGGAACAAGAATAAATTCTGTCAGTTCCATGAGGAGGTCGGCCATGACACCAACGACTGCTTCAGTCTTCAGCGTGCGTTGGACCGTCTGGCTTACAAAGGGCTGTTGAAGTCCTACATTTCTAAGTCCCCAGCCGGGGCAAAAAAGAAAAACAAGGGTCAGTCCTCCAAGACTACCCCCCAGCCTGCTAGTAGCTCGGATACCGATAAGGAGCCGGTCTACACTATAGCAGGCGGGTTCTCATGTGGTGGCCCTACCATCCGGGGCACCAAGAGCCATCTTCGAAAGATGGACAAAGATGATGATGAGCAGGCGGAAGCCAGCTCCTCCTTCCCAGACGTCTTGATCACGGAGAAGGATAGGGGCAGCGTTCGCCACCCGCATGATGACCCGGTGGTCATTGAATGTAAGGTTGCCAATTAGCTGGTTGGACGGATCCTTATTGACACCGGCAGCTCATCAGACATCATCAGCCTCCGGTGCTTGCAAAAGCTGAAATACAATATCAGCAGCATGCACCCGGTCACCCACCCCTTGGTTGGTTTTGGGGGTGGGATGGTCTACCCAGCCGGAAGAATTGATTTACCCATCCGGCTGGGGGAGAAAGGCCAGGGACGACATATTGTCGTCAGATTCTTGGTCGTTGAGGAGTTGACCGCCTATAACATCATTCTTGGCAGGCCAACCCTCAACGTAGCCAAGGTGGTAATCATCCCTTCCCTCATGCTCATTAAGTATGAAAGGGATGACGGCTCTATTGGTTCCTTGAATGGGGATCAGAAGACGGCCCGAGAATGTTATCTCTCAGCCGTCCGAGATACCGTGGCCCTAGGCGGTCAGGAACAAATAGACCTTGACAACGTCAAGGATGCCTACCCAGCTCTTGCCCCATCAGCAGCCGGAAAGAAAAGAAAGGCTCCACTGCTGGTGGAGGTGAAAAAAGAGAAAAAATAGCAATCACTGACCGGTGAACGGTCAGATGAGCTCCGTCCCCAACCGGCTGGCGAAAGTATTGACCTTGTACTGGACGACAGCCGTCCAGAACGCACTGTTAAGGTGGGGACGGTTGCTCATGCTACCTTGGGTGCAAGCTTGCACCTTCTGCTGAAAGAATTCAAACACATTTTTGCCTTTGAAGTGGAAGAGATGCCAGGCGTCAGCCCGGATCTTGCTGTCCACAAACTCGCCGTTGACCCCAAAAAGAAGCCCATCCGGCAAAAGAAAAGAAATCACGGCGAGGAAAGAAGTCAGGCGGCAGCTGCCGAAGTAAAAAAGCTGCTAGACGCCAGGTTCATTCGGCCTTGTAATTTCCCCGACTGGGTGGCCAATGTGGTCCTTGTTAAAAAACCGAATGGGACCTGGCGTATGTGTGTTGATTACATAGACCTCAACAAGGCGTGTCCAAAGGACAGTTATCCGCTTCCAAAGATCGACAGTCTGGTCGACTCTACAGCCGGTCACGCCTTGATGAGCTTTATGGATGCCTACTCCGGCTTCCATCAGATACCCCTGTGGAAGAAAGACCAAGAGAAGACGACCTTCGTCACTGATCAGGGGCTATTCTGTTATACTGTGATGCCGTTTGGTTTAAAAATGCGCCTGCCACTTTCCAACGGATGATTAATACGGTCTTCATTAATCAGATTGGGAGGAATGTGGAGGCGTACATTGATGACATGATAGTCAAATCCAAGCTACAGACGGATCACCTTGCTGATCTCCGAGAAACATTCACCACCCTCAGGCGGCATAGGGTTATGTTAAATCCTAAGAAATGCGTCTTTGGTGTTGAGTCTGGGAAGTTTCTCGGGTTCCTGATTGATCAAAGGGGGATAGAGGCTAACCCCGAAAAGATACAGGCGGTGATTGACATGAAGTCACCCCGCTCTGTTAAGGAAGTTAAGAGACTCACCGGTTGTCTGGCCGCCCTGGGGAGGTTCCTCAGCCGGTCAGGTGACAAATGCCTCTACTTCTTCCAAGCAATCAGGAAGAAGACTAGATTTGAATGGGGGGATGATGCTGAGGCGGCGTTCCAGAGGTTGAAAGAGCATTTACATTCTCTGCCTAGGTTGGTCAGTCCTTTGCCTAGGGAGACGTTGTACATGTACTTAGCCGTCTCAGACCATGCCCTCAGCGCCGTTCTCCTTGCTGAGCGAGACGGCATTCAGTTCCCGGTTTACTTCATTAGCCATGTTCTTAAAAATGCTGAACTCCGGTACCCCATGGTTGAAAAATTTGGCCTCGCTTTGTATATGGCATTCAAAAAATTGAAGCCTTACTTTTTGGCGCATCCGGTGGTGATTTACACGGACCAGCCACTCAAGCGGCCAATGTCTACCTTGGACTCATCCGGGAGAATGTTGAAATGGGCTATTGAAATGCAGAGCCTTGAAATCACTTACGAACCAAGAAAGGCAGTGAAGGGTCAGGCGTTTGCCGACTTCATTGTGGAAATGACTCGTCCGGTGGCTCCGGATAATCTTGATCAGGTTTGGAAAGTGTACGTAGACGAGAGCTCTACAAAGAACGGATGTGGTGCAGGTGTAATTTATGAGTCTCCTGAAGGAGACAGATTTGAGTATGCACTACGCTTCAAATTTCAGGCCTCTAACAATGAGGCGGAATATGAAGCCCTGCTAGCCGGCATTCGCATGTGTAAGGCGGCAGGGGCCATGAAAATTGACGCCTACTTTGATTCTCAATTGGTTGTTAGCCAGTATGAGGGAAGCTACGAGGCTACCCATCCGGCTATGGTTAAATATCTTCAGGCAGTCAAAGAAGAGACCAAGGCGCTTGAGGAATTCCGGCTGAATCAGGTGCCTAGGTCGGAGAACAACCAGGCGGATGAATTGTCAAAACTGGCATCTTCCGCCTGCCATGATACGCCTCGGTCTGTCTTCTGGGAAGTTCTTGAGAAAAGAAGCATCTATGAGGATCCCGTTGGAATTCTGGACCGAAGCTCTACCTGGATGGATGACATACGGGCCTATCTCTCAGACGGTACACTTCCTGATTCGCCACGGGAAGCAGCCGTCTTGAAAAAGCGAGCTGCAAGATTCGAGTTGAAAAATGGAGAACTCTTCAAGGCGGGCTTTCTGAAGCCTTTATTGAAGTGTGTCACCCCAGAAAAGGGGAAAGAAGTTCTCGAAGACTTGCACTCGGGGTTCTGCGCCTCGCACATAGGCGGCAGGTCCCTAGCCGTCAGAGCCAGACGACATTACTTTTGGCCCACTCTTGAGGCGGACGCCAAGGAGTTGGTGAAGAAATGTGACAAGTGCCAAAAATATGGCAAGCTCATTCACCGTCCGGCTACTGATCTGACGGCCATTCACAGCCCAATCCCGTTTGCAAAATGGGGCATGGACATTCTAGGTCCTTACACGCCTGCTCCAGGCGGAAAGCGCTATATCTTAGTGGCTGTGGATTACTTCACCAAGTGGGTTGGGGCTGAGGCGGTTAAAAATATCAAGACCTCAGACGTAATTTCCTTCATCTGGAAGAACATCATCACCCGGTATGGGGTACCCATGTCTATGGTTTTTGATAATGGTCCTCAGTTTGAGACGCCTCAGTTAAAAACTTGGTTGGGAGATCAGGGGGTCTCAAGCTATTTCGCATCTGTTGGCCGGCCCCAAGCAAACGGCCAAGTTGAAGCTTTCAACAAACTCATCTCAGACGGCATTAAAAAGAAAATAGAAAGAGCCGGTGGTTTATGGGCAGAAGAGTTAATCCATGTCCTGTGGGCTATCCGGACAACAGCAAAAGGGGCAACCGGGGAAACCCCATTTCTCATGGTCTACGGTGCTGAAGCCGTCTTGCCCATCGAGCATTACGAGCCGACTCTCAGAGTCATGCTGTATGATGAAGAGGCAAACTGGGAAGCAATGCGCCTGGAATTGGATTCACTCCCAGAACGCAGGGGCAATGTCGCCTTGCGTCATGAGATTTACCGTCTGAGAATGACGAGAGCCTACAACAAAAAAGTACACAAGCGTCCCTTGAGGGTTGACGACTTAGTGTTACGAAAAATGGAAGCAACCGGTAGGGCAAATGAGTTGGGAAAGCTAACCCCAAATTGGGAAGGCCCCTACCGGATCTATGAGGAAGTAAGGGACGGCACCTACCGCCTGGAAACTCCAGACGGAAGGCGCCTGCCTAGAACTTGGAATGTAGACAATCTAAAAAAGTACTACTTCTGAGAATGTAAACTTTTTGTAAACAGTGTCAGTTAATGCAGATTCAGACTTTGTTTGCAAAATTATCATTTGATTATTCATCCGGGTAATATCCAGGCGGATTCCCCATTCATCTAACTAAGTTCGATACTTAGTGAAGGTTTCGTTTTTTAGTCCGCCTGGGTAATACTCGGATCACTTGTTTATTTAAGTTTGATTCTGTTTATTCAATTGCTTGATTATCCGCCTGGGCAATACTCAGACGGATTCTCCATTTACCTAACTAAGTTTGATACTTAGTATGATTCTATCCTCCTGGGTAATACTCAGACGGATTCTCCATTTACCAAACTAAGTTTGATACTTAGTGTAAATTCAACACTGATTAAGAAACTAAGCACAAAAACGTTTAGTGGCTACACAACCGGTCTTAAAAAGGACCAGAGGCTAAAATGGCCGGATGGTTGCTATTTTTATAAAAATCGCCTGTCCCAACATGGACAAAGGCGTCCGGCGACACCCCTCCGGGTGCAATCGTCGCAGAGAACGGATTATCTGTCGGTTCTATGTATCCATACAGACGGCAAAAATTGAACGACCAAATTGGTCAACACATAGCCGTCTGGCCAAATAACTTGCGAAGGACGAATTTCTTAAATACCGGATGCCCATATGCATCAGTCGGTAATCAGCTGAAGTTCTCGCTTGGTTATTTATTTTAAAAAAATGCACCTCACCCCAATTGGGGCAAGAGTTCAATGGCTATGAAATCTCTACCAAGACGGGCAAAAAACCGTCTGGGTAGTGACTGAACGCTTGTGATGCACGGCTGTGCACTTGGTTTGGGGCAATCACTATTGTGATTGATTGACTTACAAACATATCATGCTCTTTGCAGCATCAGACGTTTTCAAGTCAATCAACCAGCTCCAGCTCAAACCAATCACAAAGCCGTCCAGGGGCAAAGACAGCCAGACTACTGATTAGTTAGGCAAGAAATCGCCGCATGCTTTTAATAAGATAGGCAAAAATTAAAAATTCAAATGCAAAATAATCAAAACCGACTTAGTCCATCCAACCAAACGGTTGTAATGGATCAAATGTTAACCGGACCCCGTCCGGGAGAAAAATTGTTAATTAACACGGCTCCACAGCCGGTAAATACAGGGATACTCGGCACGCAGGCCGGAAAAATCAAGTTTTGGCATATAGCCGCTGAATAAAAAGAATTAAAAGAAATGATAAATTGGCATACTGCCGCTGAAGAGTCACTTCTGGCCTGCAGACGGAGCCTCCTGGTCCTCCCCCTTCTCCTCATCGTCTGAGGGAATTTCCTGCGCTTCACCAGGACCAGGAAGCTCAGGCGCGGACGGCTCATTGTTGCTGAGCCAGGCTTCAAAGGAGGCAGGCTCTGGCATGCCTTGCTCTCTCAAATACACCACGTACTCAGCATAGCTGTGTGCCATTGCCCAGATGCTACAATCAGCTTCTGGGTACAAGGCAGCCCAAGCAATCTTCATACGGGCGTCGTTGTTAGCATCGCTTTCAGCAACGAGGCGGTTTTGCTCCGCCTCCAGGGTTGCTGCAAAGTTTTTCTGAGCCTGAGCAGCATCCTTCTCCAGCCTCTCAACCTTGGTTTTCAGTTTACCAAGGTCCGCTTGGGCCTTCTTGAGCGCCTCATCAGCCTGCTTGGCGCTCTCGTCTGCCTTCTTTTGGGCCTCCTCCGCCCCCTTCTTGGCCGTCTCAGCATCCGTCACCCGCTGGTCGGCCGCCTTCAGATCTAGCTCCAGCTGCTGGATTTTAGACGCCTGTGTCATAATTATTGCTTTAGTTTCAAGTTCATTTACGATAGTTGAGTGTAAAGCAATATTATCAGCGTCTATGGCAGACTTCTTGGCCCTTTTTACCTCTTCCCGTTTGCGGGAATAAGGACGTTTGAGCCCGTCCACCCGCAGCATGGCCTGCAAAAAGCAGGCGGTATAAGAATTATGGGCGGAGAAATTATTTAAAAAAAAAAATAATAACACGGAATTGACAGGTTTCTCACCTCAGCCAGAAGGGATAGAATGCGTTCAAGGTTGAACGTCTCTATCCCAGGGATATTGTCTTTATCCTTCTTCCGGACGGCGTCCAGCATGGCTTTGGCGTGCTTCTGGACGTCTGGCCAGCGGGGAGATTGTGTTTGATCTGCACCACAATCTATAGGTGATGAGTGCGAAACTAAGGCGGCATCTATTTGTATCCGGCTGTCTGAGGATGATGTCTGTTGGGAGTGGGATTTCACCCGTAAAGGCCACCCCAGCTCAGGCGGGGATTCAAAAGGATTCTTACCTTTTGAGCCGGCCAAGCGGGAAACGCTTGCAGGCGTGGTGAACCCCGCGGCTGCTGAGGGGTTGGCAAGGTCAAGGCACAGGCCGCCTCCTATTTTCTCGAGCCGTCCCCCTATTCACATCGTCTTTGTCCCGGCTGAGGCGTCAGGAGTTGATGCAGAGGCAGACTTTTTTAGCTTATTGAGAACGGCTGGGGCTTCCTCCCTAGCCCGTTTGAGACTCTTCTCAAACGATTTCCCAACTTCTCCCCCCTGTGAAAATAAATAAGGTTAGTATCCGGGCAAGACAGTTTATAAAATGAGCTTAAGAAAGGGTCAGGAGCTCAATACCTTGGCTTTGACCTCAGCCGCGGCCTTCTCCGCAAGCGCCTTGCGGATGACAGCAGAGGATCGCTTTGGGGTTTTCTCCGTCTGCAACATGCTTAATGCTTCCTCTGCAAAAAGAAGGAAGTTGGTTAATATCATAAAACAATTTTGATAGAAAAATACTACAGACGGATATAAACTCAGGCGCATACGTTTGGAAAACATGTGCCCTAGTCCGCAGGCGGCTAGGAAGCACTCGTCCCTGAACCAGGCGCTCTTGGGGATCCAGTTCTTGGGGACTTTTATTGTCTCCCCGGTTGACAAGGTTGTGTCTGTGAGGCCAAAAAAGTCTGCCTCAATAATCTTGTCAAAGTCCTCTTCTGGGATCCGGGGAAGAGCGCACTTCCTGCCTAACAAGTCAGGCTTCTTATTGTACAGACGGAATTCATAATTCTCCCGTCTGGTTGGGGCCGACATCAGGTAGAACCTGTGTTTCCAGCCATCGAACTTGGAGACCTTGTCCAAGGTCATCATATATTGCGGCTGCGTGGTTAGAGTGTACCACGCCCTCCAGACGCCTGGGCTCCTGCTGAGGTAATGCATGCTTGCAAAAGCCTCCCAGCCGGGGTTAAGCCCTTGGAACTCACAGGCGGCAACATACCCCAGAATGTTGGTCCAGGAGTTGGGGGTAAGTTGCCAGAGCCCCAGGCCGTAGCCCCTCAAAATAGCCCTCACCGCCTGGTGAAGAGGGAAGCGAAGGCCGACTTTGAACGCTGCCTCGTAACAGCCAAAATAACTGTTGGCGTTCTGTTGATCATCCCCCCAGGCGATGGTGCCAAGTTCAGGCGGCACCCGGATCTTATACCCGTCTCCTAGCGGGTGCATTTTCTTAAAATTCTCTAAGTTCTCTCCCATCTGGATCCGGTCCTTGGAGGAGACGTGGATGCTGAAGGGATCGTCCTTCTCACTCCACTTTTTCCTTTCTTCCTCCTCGTTATCTGGAAGAGGGGGCAAGTCATCGCTGCTCTCGGAGGTAGAGGCGGAGCTGTCACTCTCCGTCTCCCCCTCGCTTTGGTCCATGGGGGCAGAGGCGGCATCGTCGCCGCCTTGGTCACACTCCTCTAGGAAAGAGTCAGCGGGGGTCGAAGGGGCGCGCGGAGGGGATCTCTCCAGAGTCGTCTGATCTCTCTGATCAGACGTGTCTCCCTCAGGCGTTTGGCCGCCTGAGCCTTCGCCTCGGTAATTTAGATCAGTGGCCGTCTGCATTGTCCGAGCCATGGTGTCCTGCACAGACACATAACTAGTCGGAATCCATGGCAAAGGGTGGTCCCAACACCCCGAGCCGGCACTCCCAGTCCTAGACTCAGCCGTCCCCGGTGACCGGCTGGACTCTAACCTAGGCTGTGCCGTGTGTGTTGGTGATGCATCCATTTATTGCAAGAAATATTTACAGGCGGTGAAAAAAGAAAAGAGCTGAGAGAGACAGAGACGGTACCTTTGTAATTGGTATCTGAAGGAGGGCGGGTCCGGCTGGGTTGCGTAAGAACAAAAAGTTTCTTGCTTGCACCTGACTCAAATGGATGGCTTCTGCTCTCTCAAAGTTTTCCTCTCTAGAAAATTTTTGTAAAACGTACAAAATTATGAGGGTAAAACGGCTATATATATGGGGTAAATACGGGGGCATTTCCGTAATTTACCTGGAAGGTGAACGGTTACTCTGTAACTGTAAAATTACCGCCAACCGAAGAGTGACATGTGTCACAGATGCCACGTGGCATGCCACGTCACATCTGTGAGGGGCAAATGTTTAGGGTATTTTTACCCTGCCACGTGGTCCAATTAGAGGGTGACACGTGTCAGCCTCAGATTGGTCCAAAATGGACTAACCCCTGTTTGACACGTGTCATTCCAGAGATAGAAGGGAAAAGGCGGCCTTCAGGCCCAAATCCCGAGAAAGCCGGAATACGGCGCAGCCCATCAATGATTAGGGTATAGTGACCTAATCAGGGGCAATTCCCAATGACCTTATAAATAGGGGGATGTTCCTCATTTTGGGACGACGGTTTTTTGACCAATTATTGCAACTGTATTCTCTGACACCAGAGAAACACCTGAGCTTGGAATCCGAGCAGATACCCACCTAAATTTCCGTTCTCCTTATCCCGTTTCAAGTAACTAACTTGTGCGTCGGAGGCGGAGCACCACCCAACAGGTGTCTCCGTTGGTTTTGCAGGTACAGCTCACTGCGGATCAGTTTTCGTGTTGTAACTCTCCCAAGGGACAAAAAACACCCAAAACAGAGTTGCTCTCTATAGTGGATTTGAAACCCATGGTTGGTATTTGTTTGGTTATAATCCCTTGTGAGCTTCATTTGTTCTAGCCTTCATCACCTTGTTGAGCGGCTATTTAGGATCCTTGACTATGCATGTCTTAATCCTTGTTTTGACCTCTAGCTCCCAAGATCGTGACCGGGCCTCTCTAGGGGAGGAAAAGGGCACCTTTTCTCATTTTTCTTTATCTTCTTTTTATTTTGTTACAAATTTGATTTTCTATTTTGCATCAACCTACTTATTAACCAATTTGAGCCTAATGTTTCCCGCTCTTGTTTAAACCGCATTACAAACCCAATGACCTGTGTTTACCAACCCTTTTAGTTAGTGAAGCATAGGCATGTGAGGTTTGAGTTTTAAGAGTGTTGATCATGAGCAAGAAAACTTTGTGAATTGGTTTAAATACGGTATTTGAAAGTTGAGCTTGAAAAGAATATGCAAAAAGTTCGAGAAGAAATATTCAATTCAAGAAAATCAATTGAAGTTTCAAGAAAAAGCCGTCCATGGTTAGAAAAAGGCAAGGACACATAAAAAAAATGATTAAGGAACAAATAAACACAAATAATATATTTTAGTTTGGTTTCGTTTTCTTCCCTTGTTTAAGCATTGAGGACAATGCTTCGTTCAAGCTTGGGGGGGGGGGAGCGTTCCTTCATTTTTTTTGTATATATTGTGTGTTAGTGTTGAGTAAGCTTGTGGGAGTTGGCATTATTGGTATTTTTGTTAGATATTTTGTGACTTCTTGAGTTTGTTTTTGAGAGTAGGCCACTCTTTTGCTTCACTTAGGAAATATCACCAAAATTTTCAAATTTGTACCCCGCCTTAACCCTTAGCCTTATGTTACAACCCAATAAAAGACCCTTAGACTTTAGTGGGGTTAGGTCAAAGAACGGTGGAGGGAGATAGATTTCAAACCTATGGAGAGAGTATGCATAGTTGAGATGTCGGGATAACCTTCTCAAAGTTTTTATTTCTTTATCTTTTTCCGATTCCTTCGTGGAATCATGAGAAGCTAGCTTAAGGGTTGATTTGAAGCTAGTGGAGAGAAAGCGGCCCGATTGGTTGGGGATAGGGTGGATTGAGTCCTCATTAGTTCTCTATGCTTAGCATATGTTATGTTTCAATCAACCATTGACATCTTAGAACGTGCATACATTTGTCTATTTAGAAAGGTTCGCATTCATTGGTGTTTGTTCCTATCTCTTGTCCAAATATGAAATTGTGTTTTTTTTGTTTTTTTTTTTTTTTTTATGTTTCTTTTTCTTTTCTTTTTTATTGCCGTGCCTTGGTTTTTATTTAGAGTTGTGGGTTAAACTCTTAGGACACCCTCACGAGAGCACACTCGTCCTCTAGGGCGATCTAGGGGTTTAAAGGGCTTGTCATTAGTTGCTAAAAGTGACCGTGATTCCTACGAAAGTGAGTTAGTGTACATTCTTGTCTCCTTAAGTGTTCTAGCTTTGCTTGAATAAATCATTCTCCTTCTTTCGTGTTTCATGTTAATTTGCGCGAGGACGAGCAAAAGGTAAGCTTGGGGGAGTTTGATAAGTGACTTTTATGTCACTTTTAGGGTGTTTATTGAGTCGTATTCCGGCTTATTTTCCAATAATTTCACCTTTTATATCCTTTATTTCTATTATTTTATTATTCTCGTCTTTTATCTTTATTTTGAGTATTTATGTAATTTTCTATAGTTTTTAGTTTATTTTCGTGTTTTATTTTATTTTTCTTTCTTTTAATGTTTGTAGTTTAAGTCGTTAGTTTTTATTTTTAATAATTTCTCTTTTTATCTCGTTTTCTTATTTATTTTAGTTTCGTATTTTATTTTATTTTATTTTACTTTATTTATCTTATTTTATTTTACTTTATTTTTCTTTATTTTATTTTATTTTCCATTTCACCCTCGTGTTTTTTGTTGTAGGTGTTCCGGGTTTCAAAGCCATATTCGAGTTCGGAGGTCCAAGGTTCGAGGTTCAATATACGTGTCTCAAGTTTTGAGTCATAAATGGAGTTTCGAACTCAAGTCAAACACTATTCACAATGCCCCTAACCGACCTAGCTGTTGTAAGCCTTATCCTTCACCACAACATAACCTATCCTCCACCACACACTCAATCTCCTCGTCCTCCCCTGCTCCCTGCTTTTCCTCATCACCAACAGCAACATCAATTACAACCAGCAGCCCCCTGCTCCAGTTCACTAAAATCAACCACCAGCGCCACCAATAGCAACCTCCCACAAACCACCACACATCACAACACCAACAGCAACAGTAGCGACAACAACCATCAACAACACCAACATCGCAACACTCCCCTGCTCCAACTCTCCTTTTCACGCAGCACCTCCAACCAGACCAGCTTCCACTTGCGACCACAGCTGCGCCAGCCACCCAGCCAAAACACCTCTGCCACCAGTCAATACCCACGCAATCCCACACACACACACACCAACAACAACAGCCACCCCGCAACTCCAACCAAACCACCTCCAATTCTTCTCCATCAACCGCCGCAACCAATACACCAGCCACCGCCAAAACCACTATCAATCACCACCAAACCACTCACCAATTAAACCCCGCAACACCAATTAAACCACCAGCCCTTCACCCACAATTAACCACCTAAATCACCACCCAATTACACACCAATTCTTGCCGCATTTTGCCCACCACCCAAACTTCTCAAGCCCCAATTCGCGGCCGCGCAGCCCTGTCAGAAAGCGCACGAAATTGAGTCCAAAATCAGAGTCGAGGCAGAAGCTTTGCGCGACCTCTGTGCGACCTCTGTGCGGGCGCGCAATTGTGGGTCAATCACGAGTTTCTCACGTGGTTGTTTAAAAAAATCGAATAGCCTTGATCGATGCTCAATATGATGCGATGATGATAATGCTGATGATTGCGATGAACGATGATGATGCGTGAATGGTGAAGATCAAAGAGCTGAGAAGTCATGAAAGGGAGTGGGATATTGGTCTGAGGGAATTCGTGGGGTTGGAGAATATTGGGGATTTTTGGTTAACTTTTTCCTTTTTATTTTCTTTTTAGTTTTGTTACTTAATTATTTTGTTTAGTTTTATTTTCTTTTATTTATTTAGCTTGTATATAAATACCCCTTTTGGGGGTTATTTTCTAACAACTCTTAACATTAATTTACCCTAGATTAGTTTTAGATTAGTTTTTAGTTCTTTTATTTTCTCTCTCTTAGGGTTAGATTAGGAGTTTCTCTCTCTAGTTTAGGAGTAGTTAAGAGAGAGAAAGCTTGGATTTTTCATGGAGTTTTTGGGATTTTGAAAAGGCAAATTTTTGGATTTTTCCTCTCATAAATTCAATGAGTCTTCCTAACTTTCTCTCACCTTTATTGCTTTTATTTATTATTGTTTTTGCTTATTTATTTGTTTATTTGAGTAGATTAATTAGTTTAGTGGTTGATTCTTGCTTTTATTATTATTTTACCTTGTTTTCCTTGTTTTTGTTCACCATTTTAGTTTAGGTTTTGTTCTAGGGAAATGGATGAAGGTTATGTTAATTAATTTAATGATTGATTGTGGTTAGTATGAAATTGTTTCTTGATTATTGTGTATGGATGATGCTTTTATGGATTAGAATCTTTCTAGCTAATTGATTATATGCTTTTAATTGTCTTTTCAATCAATTGTGCGAAAGTGAGTTGTTTGAGAGCCCTAAATTCCTCCATACCTTTGCTAGGCTAGTTGCACGAGAGTGAATTAGTTTAGTAGGATTATTAACATGTTTAATTGCGCGAGAGTGAGTTAAATGTGTTAATCGTCCTAATTGAGGTCATTTTCATCTAATTGTTTGATGTTGTTGAATGCATTGATGTAATTGGATTCCACTTTCCCTAGTTTTAGTTATTTGCTCTTAGTAGTGTTTAGTTGAACCTCTCTTTACCTCACAAGCTTTCCTAGTAGTCTAATTAGCATAGATTGATACACTTAGTCCTTTTGGGTTCGACCCTTTACTTACCCCTATACTCGTATTAGGGTAGTTTAGGTATTATAAATTGTTAATTTGATTAGGGTTAGTAGACTAACGACACTATCTAATCCCGATCACTGTCACTGCCGCACGCACGCGCACGCACAGCCATGGCTGCTGGTGCGTAGCTGCTGTGACCGTGTGCTGCTGTCGCGCGTGTGGTCGCACGCAAGGCGGGGCAGCCACCTTGGCAGCCACATGCGGGCTGCTATGAAGCCTGACTAGCCAAGGGTGGTTCTTTGCCTCGTTTTACGTGCCATGGCCTCGGGATTTGATCCCATTTCGTGAGACATAATTAATTAATTCTAAATTAATTTTAGAACTAACTTAATAAGCAAAACAATAAAAATTTTAAACAAGTCTAACTTAATAAAATTTAAAGTGAAAATAACCAAAATAATTACAAGAACCATTCTTAATTTAATTGGTTTAGCTTGGTGCAAAAACAAAGTTGAGGCAATTTCTCACTTTTAATTTAATCAATTTAAATTAAACTTGAGAATTTGACAAAGTAAGGGGAAGTTGGAAAAATATGAACTTTAATGTTCAAATGAAAATTCCAACATCTAAATTTTGTGAATCCTTGAAAATTATATCTTCCAACATGAAGATAACCAAATTTCTATCACAAAAATTGAAACTTTATGTTTCCAATCAACTCTAAATGATTAAAACAACAAAGTTTAACACAAAATAACATGGAATTTAGTGGTTTTTAAAGTTTTAATCACTTATCACAAATAAAGATTGAATCTTTAACATTTAGGAAGCCTCAAAACAAAAATTTTCACACTAAAAAGCAATTAGTTTGCAATTATGTGAAAATAAATCAACCTTTAAGCATCAAATACTACCAAGTAAGTGTGCTTTAAGGGGATTTAAAAATGCAGAAAATAATGCAAATAATCAACCACATAATCAACAAGTTATGCCATTAATTTCAAGGTTAAAAAAGACTTAAAATTTTTTGTCAAAAACGAAAAATCCCTCGAAAGAAGCATTTCTAGTCAGAATTTGGCTAAAATCACATTCCCTTTGGATCAAAAACCATTCCAGAACACCTTTTCCACCCAAAATTCACTCTTTTTTGGCGAAAATCTGGGTTCTGGGCCAAATTCGACATTAAAAACGGGATTAAAATAAATAAAACCGAGCTACTAATCTAATTAGCAACTTAAACCAGAAAAATAAGCCAAAATAAACCTTGAAAAACATGATTATAAAAGTAAACGAGCGAGGCTCCGATACCGCTGTTGGGGTTTGGTGAGTCCGACTCACCGCGGGAACAACCCCGACCCAAGGAACCACTCCTAATTAATAAAACCATAAAGCATAAATAAATAAACACAAGAAAAGGAAGAACGAATCATACCCTTGAAGCGAGCTTCGCCCTCTAAAAACGGGCTCTTACTTGAAAGCCTTGAGCACCGCAAATGCCGTGCCTCCAACGGTATCCACCCACAAAGGATGAACACGACTTTTTAGGTCCGCTACCTTTGAGTTAGCAAGGTCCTACCAAAACCCAAGTGTTAATGGAGTTTAAGAGTTTTTTCAAAATATGGAATACTCTTTCTAACTCCCACTCAAGCACTTTACTCCAAATCCCAAGGTTGGTATTGATAGAGGAAAGTATGAGTGGGAATTTCTATCTCATCAATGTGGGATCATGAAATTCCACAAATTAATTTAAAGCTAAATTAAATTAAAATTGCAAAGTAATAATAAATCTACAAGTTGCATTACCATGTGAAATGGGTTGGTGAGGACCACGTGGAGAGTAGGGGACCATACTTGCTCCCCACTCAATACTCTCCTTGTGCCACATGTCCTTACCCACTTGCTCCCATATTCCTCAAGCTTCCCCATAGTGACCAGCCCTATGGACCAGCCACGAGCCCAGCCCGAGCCCAGCCCCGCACCAAGATGCGGGCTGCAACTGTGCGCGCAAGCCACCCACTTGGTGCGGGCTTGTTGCTGAGTGTGTCTGCTAGTGCGTGCGCTGCTTGCACGCCTAGCTTGCGGCAGCTAGCTGCTGCACGCACCACGTGCACGCGACTTCTAGTTGCTGCTGCGCGTGGCTGCTAGCACGGTGCGCTAGCACGCACCTAACCAGCCATGCTAGGCTCGGCTTGGTGCGCTTGCTAGCCACCTATGCTTTGACATTTTTGCCCCTAGCATTCGGATGCTCGGGGCACTCTGATGCTAGGGGTATTTTGGGAATATGGTCGATTTATTATTATTTTGCGCGTCTCGTCCTGTTTTATTATTTTGACTCGACTTCCAACGATCGGTTTCGACGCTCCAAGCTCGAATTACCGACGTCTAAATATTTAACACTCGGGCGACGAATTAATTTTTACCGAATTAATTTGTCGAGTCGGTTCGTATATTTTGCTTGGGTGTGACCCGAAGGGTTCAGTTAGGATTAAGTTGTAATATTAATTATATTAATATTACTCATCGGAAGCGGCCTCCACCCAGGCATTCCGATCACTTGACCTTAATGAATATATTATCTTTCTAATAATTCTGAACCCGCTATCAGAATAATACACTTGTTCGAAGGACACCATTCCTTTCAGTTTCACCTAATCCCTAGAAAACAACTACTCTAACATTATAATCTAATCAATAAACAACTAAAGAAATAAAGAATCAACAATATATGAAGAACAATTACACTAATCAACAATCAAACATCAAAATCAAATCAAACAAATTTAAATATTAAACAAAGCAATAAAATGAGATAGAGTTAAGAATGCTCATTGATAACAGAGAAGATCTCCAACACAATTTTCACCATTGAATCTTCAAACTTTCAATCACTATTGAAATTCCTAACTTTCTTTCTCTACAATCTACTCCAAAACTAACCCTAAAACTTGAGAGAAAAGCTCTCAACTAAGCTAAGAATATGATCAAAAACTAAAATAAAACTTCCATCTACAACTTTTTCCAAAAATCGATTTACAATGATATTTATAGAGGGCGCGAAAACAAAAACCGAGCAAGCAAATACCTAAGAAGGCGCGCCCGCGCTGCAGGGGTTGCGCGCCTGCGTTGCAGGGGTGGCGCGCCCGCGCCCGTGCTTTGTGCGCCTGCGTCTTTCTAGGCTTCTTCGATCTTTTTGCGGCTTCGTGCATTTGCTAAGGTCGCATGATTATGATGATGATGAACACTAAGAGAGGCGGTCCCAAAAGCACTTGATGGTGGGTTCAACACCCCATCTTCATGAGAGCACGACTTGAGAGAGCAAGAGCTAGAACTTGGAGAATCCACTTCCTTGCATCTTGAGCTTTCCCATTGCCATGAGCTTGTTCCAAAAGCATCTCCCACTTTAGTAATTCACTAATACCAAGACCCGATCCTTGTACAATACATATATCAACGAAAATAGAGCAAATAAAGAATAAAATAGTAGAAAAACCAACAAAATGCATAAAAGCTACACAATAAGACAGGAAAGGTAAAACCAAGACTAAATGCATAAAACTAAGCATTTATTAAGCATGAAATCCATGAAAAGAAGGTGAAAACAACTGAAATGATCATCAAATGGGTGCCATTTATGACACTCATCAAAGTTTAATTAGAATGGACACCATCTTATTGTAAAAAGTGTGATAAGGTTGGGCATGATTGTAATACTCTTAAGCGTAAGGTTATCTTTAAACCTAAAGCTTCTCAAGACAAATCACAAACAACTCAACCACAACAGAAGAAAATCTGGGTTCCAAAATAGGTTGTTACTGGTCTTGTTACTGTTTTTGTCTTTGAATTTGCTGATAAAGGAAAAGGTAACAATAAGGCCCCTGCTGAAACTCCTCTTGTAACTCCTGCGCATAAATCTTTTGCTAAATATTCAAATGATGATTAGAGATTGGTTAGCCAGAGAACTAGACCCTAGACTGATTTTAGGCAGCAAGATATTCCTAGCTCCTCTAATGGTTATTCTGCTTTGTTAGAAGATGAAGCTGCTGAAATATTTCCTAGCAAAGGTGATGGTAATTCCTCTCTGTTGGAATGATTGTTGTTTTATGGAACATTATGGGTCTTAATGACTCTGACAAGGTAGCTGCTGTTAGGCAGTTGCTAAAAGATCATGATGACATTATATGTATTCTAGAAACAAAAATTAAAAGCCATAATCAGTATTCTGTTTAGAAGAAATTTGGTAGATTCCTGTCTGGTCACTGTTCTTATACTCACTCTATGAAAGGTAGGATTTGGGTGGGTTGGAAAACTGATAAAGTTACTCTTGATGTTTTAGCTAATCATGAACAGTTTGTTAATACTAAGATTAGCTCTAAAGATTTGCAGCATGTCTTTTTATGTTCCTTTGTCTATGGCTTGCACTCAGTTCATGATAGAAGACCTCTTTGGTCTAGTTTAAAAGATTTGGGGAGTTCTTCTCTTCCTTTGATCTGTATAGGTGATTTTAATTCTGTCTTTTGCTCGAAAGATAGAGATAATGGAAATCCTGTTACTGATGCTGAGGTTAAGGATATTAAGTATTGTATTGAGATAATGGAGTTCACTGAAGTAAAAAGTAAAGGCTCTTTCTACTCCTTGTCAAACAAGGGGGAAGGTGATAGTAGAACTGCCACCAGGATTGATAGAGTGATTGTTAATGAAGCTTGGGTACATGATTATGGTCATGTTGAGGTTGTTTATCTCCCTCCTCCCTTTCTGATCATTGTCCTCCTCTTTTTGAGATTTGCATTGTTGCTACAGGAAAAAGAAGATCTTTCAGATTTCTAAACTGTCTTGCAGATCATAAAGATTTCCAGGAAACTGTTAAACATGCTTGGGATTTTTGTACTTCCCATGACTCTCTAATAACAAATTAAAGGTTGTTAAGTCTGGTTTGAAGACTCTTAATACTAAGCAGTTTGCTAATGTGGCTGGAAAGTTAGAGATTGCTCAGTAGAACCTTAGTGAAATTCAGGTTAAACTGGCTGCTGATTGGACAAACTCTAGACTACAAGTTTCTAAGTTGCAAGCTATTGATACTGTGAAGCATTGGATGCACATTGAGAGTAGAATTTTCAGACAGAATTCCAGGATTGACTAGATTAACCTTGGAGATGCTAATTCTCAGTATTTCTTTTCCATGATGAAGTAGAGGCAAAGTAAAAACAGAATTGATTCTAACTATAATGACCAAGGGGTTCTGCTGAGAGATGTAGCTCTTAAATCTGATGAAATTATTGGTTTTTACAAGAACCTTCTTGCTTCTGCTTCTACTTCTCTTCCTGGGGTAGACTTGGTTACTGTGAAATCAGGGAATCATATTGATTCTTATTCTAGAGACCATCTTATTGCTGATATTACTCATTCTAAGATTGATCAGTCTTTGGCTTGTATTGGTAATGATAAAGCCCCTGATATTGATGGCTTTAATGCTGTCTTTTGTAATCATTCTTGGAACATTATCAAGTTTGAAGTCTATGCAGCTGGTCTTGATTTCTTTACCCAGGGGAAGCTGGCAATGTAGTGGAACTGTACTACTATTACTCTGGTTCCCAAAGTGGATAATCCTTCTTATGTAAAGGAGTTCAAACCCATTTCTTGTTGTACTCTTGTTTACAAATTGATTTCTAAGATTCTCACTTCTAGGCTCTCTAAGGTGGTGGGTTCTGTCATTAATAAGGCTCAAGCAGGTTTTACCCCTAGTAAGCACATTGGTGACAACATTCTTTTGGCTACTTAGTGGATTATGTGTTATACTCACAAACATGTGACTCGTAGATTCATGCTAAAAATTGATCTTAGGAAAGCTTATGACTCGGTTGAGTGAAGCTTTCTTGATACTGTTTTGAAAGAGTTGGGTTTCCCTAATTAGTTCATTTCTTGGATTATGGCTTGTTTTACTTCATTTTCATATTCTGTTCTTGTCAATGGTTATCCCTCTCTTCCTTTCCCTGCTAAGAAAGGTCTAAGGCAGGGTGATCCTATGTCCCCCTTCCTCTTTATAATTTGCATGGAATATCTCTCTAGATGTTAATATGAGATGACCCTGAACTCTGATTTCAATTTCCATCCTAGGTGTAAGAAGTTAGGTATCACTCATATGATGTTTGTTGATGATTTGCTTCTATTTTCCCGAGCTGATCTTATATCTATTTAATTAGTTATGAATGCTTTTTAGAAGTTTCTTGTGCTTCTGGTTTGGCTGCTAATTTGGAGAAGAGTGATATCTACTTTGGAGGTATAAGTGAGTATGATCAATATGCTTTGATTAGTGTTTTTGGAGTGTCTAAAGGCTCTTTACCCTTTAGATATCTTGGTGTGCCTCTTTCTTCTTAAAAGCTTACTATTTCCTAGTGTAAGCCTTTAATCGAGAGAGTGACTGCTAGAATTGACAGTTTGGCTACTACACATCTTTCTTATGCTGGAAGGCTTTAATTAGTCAAGAGTGTATTGTTTGGTATTCAAGCCTTTTGGGCTCAAATTTTAATGTTGCCCAAACAGATCTTAAGAGAAATTAATTCTATTTGTAGGTGCTTTCTTTGGACAGCTAAAGGTAATTATAGCAAAAAAAGCTCTTGTTTCTTGGAAATTTATGTGTTTACCTAAAGTTTGTTGTGGTTGGAATTTGACCTTTCTTGAGGATTGGAATAAAGCTTCTGTCTCTAAGGTCCTTTGGGATATCTCTCATAAAGCTGACAATATTTGGGTTAGGTGGATTCATACCCATTATTTCAAAGGTAATGATTTTTGGTCTGCTCCTATCCCTAAGAATTGTTCTTGGGCTCTAAAGAAAATTATGAGTTGTAGGGATCTTGTTGATAGCATTGGTAGCTGGTCAGGGGTTACTCATAATGGTAGAATGAGCATCAGAAAGTTCTATGGTCAAATTAGGCCCCAGGCTGAGAAAGTCACTTGGAAGAGATTGATCTGTAACAATAAGGCTTTTCCTAAGAGCTTTTTTGTTACTTGGTTAACTTTGTGGAATAGATTGGTGACTAGAGATAGAATTATTGCTTAGAGCATATCTTGTGACCCTTCTTGCTTTTTCTTCAGATAGAATTATTGCTTAGAGCATATCTTGTGACCCTTCTTGCTTTTTCTGCTCCAATTGTGATGAGATTGTTGCTCATTAGTTCTTTGAATGCAATTATTTTGCTAAAATTTGGAACGGACTGCTGTTGTTACTTGGTTATTGCAGGTTTGCTTAGATTTTTCAGAATGAGGTTGAGTGGGTCTTGCAGCAAAGCAGGAGATCTAGTGCTAAGGGTAGATTGCTGGCTATGTGTTTTGCTAAAGTTGTGCACTGTATCTGGATTCAAAGGAACACTATGATGTTCATAGGAAACTATAAGTCTTCTAATGTTGCTGTTAGAGACATAATCTTTGCAGTGGCTTGTAGAAAATTTGAAGCTGATAGAAACTTGGATTATCTATAATTTTGTTTTTTTTTCTGATTTGGGATTTGTTGTGTTGCCTTTGTTGTCTAGTCCTGCTGCTGGTTTGCAGTTGAGTCTAGGCTTGGCTTTTGTTTTGTTCTTAGGTTCTATTGTCGTTGCACCCTTTCTGGAAGGTTTCTAGGGTTGGGAATAGGTTTTGTTCCCTGTTATATGGTGAACCCTTCATAGAAGGTGGCATCATAGATTCCAGGAGCTGTTTAGGATTTTGTGTGTCTGTGTCTATAGGATTGTGTAGTTTGGGGATGCACCTTAGCTTTTGTAAGTTGTATTGTTCTTATTTCCTTTTGGTAATAAAATTTTTATTTTAATTTGCCAAAAAAAAAGTCAAAAACATTCAAGCAAAGCTTTTTGAATCAAATGAAAGTCAAACACATTCAAACAAAGCTTTTTGAATAAAATAAAACGCAAACACATTCACACAAAGCTTTTTAAATCAAATGAAAGTCAAACACATTGAAACAAAGCTAATTGAATCAAATAAAAATTAAACACATTCAAACAAAGCTTTTTGAATCAAATGAAAGTCAAACACATTAAAACAAAGGTTTTTGAATCGAATGAAAGTCCAACACATTCAAACAAAGCTAATTGAATCAAACGAAGGTCAAACACATTCAAATAAAGGTTTTTGAATCGAATGAAAGTCAAATGCATTCAAATAAAGCTTTTTGAATCGAATGAAAGTCAAATACATTCAAAAAAAGCTAATTGAGTCAAATGAAGGTCAACCATTTTCAAAATAAGCTTTTTGAATAGAATGAATATCAAACACATTCAAACTAAACTTTATGAATCAAATGAAAGTCAAATACATTCAACAAAAGCTCTTTGAATCAAATGAAATTCAAACAAAGCTTTTTGAATCGAATAAATGTCAAATGCTTTCAACGGATCTAATTGGATCAAATGAAAGTCATACACATTCAAACAAATATTTTTAAATAAAATGAAAGTAAAACACATTCAAATAAATTAAAGCTTTTTAAATCGAATAAAAGGCGAATGCATTCAACGAAGTTAATTGAATCAAATTAAAGTCAAACACATTCAAACAAAGCTTTATGAATTAAATGAAAGTTAAACACATTCACTGAAAACTTTTTGAATAAAATGAAATCAAACGCATTCAAATAAATCTGTTTGAATCAAAGGAAAGTCAAACACATTAAAACAAATCTAATTGAATCAAATGATAGTTAAACACATTCAAACAAAGCTTTTTGAATTAGATTAAAGTCAAACACATTCAAACAATGATTTTTCAATCGAATGAAAGTCAAACACATTCAAACAAAGCAAATTAAATCAAATGAAGGTCAAACACATTCAAACATAAAATTTTGAAACGAATGCATATCAAACACATTCAAACAAAGCTTTTTGAATCACATTAAAGTAAAACACATTGAAACAAAGCTTTTTAAATCAAATGAAAGTTAAACACATTAAAACAAAGCTTTTTCAAACAAAAGAAATTCAAACACATTAAAAAAAAAAACTTTTTGGTTCAAATGAAATTCAAACACATTCAAACAAAGCTTTTTGAATCGAATGAAAGTCAAATGAATTAAACAAAAATAATTAAATCAAATGAAAGTCAAACACATTGTAGCAAATCTTTTTAAATTAAAGGAAAGTCAAACACATTCAAATAAAACTTTTTCAATCAAATTAAAGTCAAACACATTCAAACAAAGTTTTTTGAATCGAATGTAAGTCAAATGCTTTCAAACAAAGCTTTTTGAATCGAATGAAAGTCATATGCATTCAACGATACTAATTGAATCAAATTAAAATCAAACACATTAAAACTAAGCTTTTTGAATCAAATGAAAGTCAAACACAATCAAACTAAGATTTTTGAATCGAATGAAAGTCAAATGCATTCTACGAATCTAATTGAAAAAAATGAAAGTAAAACACATTAAAACAAAGCTTTTTGAACCATATGAAAGTCAAATACATTCAAACAAAGCTTTTTGAATAAAATGAAAGTAAAAAACGTTTTCACAATGCTTTTTGAATAAAATGAAAGTCAAATGCATTAAAAAAAGCTAATTAAATCTAATGAACGTCAAACACATTCAAACAAAGTTTTTTGATTCAAATGAAAGTCAAAATCATTCAAATAAAGCTATTAAAATCGAATGAAAGTCAAATGCATTCAGCGAAGTTCATTGAATTAAATGAAAGTCAAACACATTCAAACAACTCTTTTTGAATTAAATGAAAATAAAACACATTCAAAGAAAGCTTATAGAATAAAATGAAAGACAAACTCATTCAAACAATGTTTTTTAAATCAAATGAAAGTCAAACACATTCAAAAGAAGCTTTTTGAATCAAATGAAATTCAAACACATTCAAATAAAGCTTTTTGAATTGAATGAAAGTGATATGCATTCAACAAAGCTAATTAAATCAAATGAAAGTCAAACACATTCCAATAAATATTTTTAAATTAAAGGAAAGTAAAACCCATTCAAAAAAAAGCTTTTCGAATCAAATGAAAATAAAACACATTCAAAAAAAGCTTTTTGAATTGAATGAAAGTGAAATACATTTAACGAAGCTAACATAATCAAATGAAAGTCAAACACATTCTAACAAAGCTTTTTTAATCAAATGAAATGTCAAACACATTCAAAAAAAGCTTTTTGAATTGAATGAAAGTTAAATGCATCCAACGAAGCTAATTGAATTAAATGAATGTCAAATGCATTCAAACAAAGCTTTAAGAATTAAATGAAAGTAAAACCCTTTCAATCAAAGCTTTTTTAATCAAATGAATGTCAAACACATTCAAAAAAAAAATTTTGAATCGAATGAAAGTCGAATGCATTCAACATAGTTAATTAAATCAACTGAATGTCAAACACATTCAAACAAAGCTTTTAGAATCAAATGAAAGTTACACACATTCAAATAAAGCTTTTTGAATCGAATGAAATCAAGCACATTCAAATAAATATTTTTATATCAAACGAAAGTCAAACATAATGAAACTCAGCTAGTTGAATCAAATGAAAGTTAAACACATTTAAATAGAGCTTTTTGAATCAAATGAAAGTCAAACATATTCAAACAAAGCTTTTTGAATTGAATGAAATTCAAATGCATTAAACGGACCTAATTTAATAAAATGAAAGTTAGACACATGAAAACAAAGCATTTTGAATCATATGACAGTCTAAGACATTCAAACAAAGCTTTTTGAATCAAATGAAAGTAAAAAACTTTAACTTTCACACAAAGCTTTTTGAATAAATTGAAAGTCAAATGCATTCAACGAAGCTAATTAAATCATATGATCGTCATACACATTCAAACAAAGTTTTTTGATTCAAATGAAATTTAAACTTATTCAAATAAAGCTTTATGAATTGAATGAAATTCAAATGCATTCAACGAATAAAGTTAATTGAATCAAATGAAAGTCAAACACATTCAAATAACTGTTTTTGAATCAATTTAAAATTAAACACATTCAAAGAGAGCTTATTGAATCAAATGAAAGTCAAACACATTCAAACAATTCTTTTAAAATTAAATGAAAGTCAAACACTCTTAAAAAAAGCTTTTTGAATCAAATTCAATCAAAGCTTTTTGAATCGAATGAAAGTCAAATGCATTCAACGAAGTTAATAAAATCAAACAAAAGTCAAACACATTCAAATAGATCTTTTTAAATTAAGGGAAAGTCGAACACATTCAAATAAAGCTTTTCGAATCAAATGAAAGTTAAACACATTCAAAAAATTCTTTTTGAATCGAATGAAAGTGAAATGCATTCAACAAAGCTAATAGAATCAAATGAAGTCAAACACATTCAAACAAAGTTTTTTTAATAAAATGAATGTCAAACACATTTAAACAAATCGTTTTTAATCAAACTAAATTGAAATGCATTAAACGAAGCTAATTGAATCAAATGAATGTTAAACACATTCATACAAAGCTTTTTGAATTAAATGAAAGTTAAACACATTCAAACAAAACTTTTTGAATCAAATGAAGGTCAAACACATTCAAATAAAGCGTTTTGAATCGAATGAAAGTCGAATGCATTCAACGAAGTTAATTAAATCAAATAAAAGTCAAACACATTCTAATAAAGCTTTTTGAATTAAATGAAACTTAAAAACATTCAAAGAAAACTTTTTGAATCAGATGAAATCAAACACATTCAAATAAATCTTCGTGAATCAAAGGAAAGTCAAACACATTGAAACAAAGCAAATTGAATCAAATGAAAGTTAAACACATTCAAACAGTGCTTTTTAAATCAAATGAAAGTCAAACACATTCAAACAAAGGTATCCAAGAGAATGAAAGTCAAACACATTCAAAGAAAGCTTTTTGAATAAAGTTAAAGTTAAACATATTGAAATAAATCTTTTTTAATCAAATGAAAGTCAAACACATTAAAAAAAACTTTTTGTAACAAATTATAGTCAAACACATTTAAAAAAAAAGCTTTTTAATTAAAATTAAATTCAAACACATTCAAACAAAGCTTTTTGAATCGAAGGAAAGTCAAATGCATTCAACGAAGCTAATTTAATCAAAGTAAAGTCAAACACATTCAAACGAATCTTATTTTACTAATGGAAAGTCAAAAACATTCAAAAAAAGCTTTTTGAATAAAATGAAAGTCAAACACATTTAAACAAAGATTTTTGAATCGAATGAAAGTCAAATGCATTCTAAAAGAGCTTTTTGAATCGAATGAAAGTCATATGCATTCAGCGATTCTAATTGAATCAAATGAAAGTTAAAGACATTCTCACTAAGCTTTTTGAATGAAATGAAAGTCAAACACATTCAAACAATGTTTTTTGGATAAAACGAAAGTCAAATGCATTTAACGAATCTAATTGAATAAAACAAAAGTCAAACACATTCAAACAAAGCTTTTTGAATCTAATGAAAGTAAAAAACTTTTAAACAAAACTTTTTGTAAAAAATGAAAGTAAAATGCATTTAACGAAGCTAATTCAATCAAATGAACGTAAAACACATTCAAACAAAGTATTTTTATTCAAAAGAAAGACTAACTCATTCAAATAAAGCTTTTTGAATCGAATGAAAGTCAAATGCATTCAACGAATTTAATTGAATCAAATGAAAGTCAAACACATTTCAAACAACTGTTTTTGAATCAAATGAAAATAGAACACATTCAAAGAAAGCTTATTGAATCAAATGAAAGTCCAACACACGCAAACAATGCTTTTTTAATATAATGAATATCAAACACATTCAAACAAATCGTTTTGAATCGAATTAAAGTCATATGCATTCAAATAAGCTAATTGAATTAAATGAATGTCGAACACATTCAAACAAAGCTTTTGGAAGTAAATGAAAGTCAAACACATTCAAACAAAGCTTTTTGAATTAAATGATGTCAAACACATTTAAAAAAAAGCTTTTTGAATCAAATGAAGGTCAAACACATTCAAATAAAGCATTTTGAATCGACTGGCAGTCGAATGCATTCAGCGAATTTAATAAAATCAAATGAAAGTCAAACACATTCAAACAAAGATTTTTGAATTAAATGAATGTTAAACACATTCAAAGAAAACTTTTTTAATCAAATAAAATCAAACACTTTCAAATAAATCTTTTTGAATCAAAGGAAAGTCAAATACATTGAAACAAAGCTAATTGAAACAAATGAAAATTAAACACATTAAAATAGAGCTTTTTGAATCAAATGAAAGTCAAACACACTCAAACAACGGTATCCAATCAAATGAAAGTCAAACACATTTAAAGAAAGCAAATTGAATAAAATGAAGGTGAAACACATTCAAACTAAAAATTTTAAATCGAGTTAATTTGAAACACATTCAAACAAAGCTTTTTGAATCAACCTAAAGTCAAACACATTGAAACAAAGCTTTTTGAATCAAATGAAAGTAAAACACATTAAAACAAAGCTTTTTGAAACAAATGAAGTCAAACACATTAAAAAAAAGCTTTTTATTTCAAATGAAATTCAAACACAGTCAAACAAAGATTTTTGAAGCGAATGAAAGTCAAATGCATTCAACGAAGATAATTAAATCAAATCACTGGTTGAATAAATGTGATGGGAAGCTATAATTGGCAATCGGTTTTTATAATCCGCTTCCCATTGTTGAATTAAAAAAAACAATGAATTGACAAGAGGTTTTGGCGCAAACCGCTTGCCTTTTAACTAATGGCAAGCGGTTTAAGGTTGAACCGCTTACCATTAGTTAAATTGGCAAGCGGTTCAACCCCAAACCGCTTCCCAATTTTTTAAAAAAAGCGGGCTTCTTCTATTTCTCTCCTCTTTAGCGCTGCTGCCTCTAACACTCAAGCAATTTGCAAAATTTTCACACTCTCGCCTTCACTCCGCCTCTCTGTCGTCTCTCCTTACCCTCTAGTTTTTCCGGCCACCACCACCACCACTCTATTTACTTGTTGTTGAGGGTGTTTGTGGGTGCTGCTCGCGCGTGGGTTGAGGGTGTTTGGGGTTCTGCTCGAGTGTGGGTTATTGGATTGTGGGTCTTGCTCGAGGCTGCTTGTGGATGGGTTAGTTGCTGCTCCTAGTTGCTGGTGGTGGTTGCTGATCCTTGTTGCTGGTGGTGTTCTTGGATTGGTTGCATTGGGTGGTGCTGTTCGTGGGTGGTGGTGAACCGAGCCCAACACACACCACAACTCTTCCTCATCCCTTGATATATCTCTTTCTCACTCTCAAATTAGGGTGAGTTTTGCTAAATTTATGTTTCATATGTATTAATTTGTATTAATATTTCGTTTATTCCAAAATTTCAAGTTAGGGTTTCAAGTAGTTAACTCAATTTTATTTTAATTGTTTTATCATTTGTTTGTATATTAGATAATGTTTATTGTTACTTTAATTATTGTTTAAATGTTATATATATGTATATATATATTGTTTGAATTTAAGTAGTTTTAAAGTGAAAATTTTTAATAGAATATATATTAATTAACATTTTAGTTTGTTAAATTACATGTGGTTAGTATAGTAATAAATTGCAATAATGTATGAATATAATGAATTGCTATATTGATTGTATGTACGTTAATTTAATTATTAGCACTATTTAAATGAATGAACTTGTCTATTGTTAAATGTTAAATAAGTGCAAATTATTGAATGCTTGCATCATCATTTGCCTAGATACCCGTTCGAGTCTTTCTCAATATGAGAAAGTCTTGAATAGTCCCCAGTTGGGACTGTTCTTGGACGTTTAATCTCACTTAGGTAGTGAATGTATGTCTCTTTTTCGATTTTAAGGAATATCCGGGCTTCTCATTTTCTTACCATGTTCTCTGGGTACATATATAGGTAAGTTATTACCTACATCGTGTACTTGGAGAACTGGGGGGAAATGCTGCTGGATTTTCCTTAAAATTGAAAAGTTGACATACATTCACTAGTGAGATTAGACGTTCAAGGATGGGTTAGGTTGGAGTGATAAGGACCTTTTGGGAGCATTCATTTTTACGATATATGGATGATATATATGCTATGTACTTTGATTGACATAATATATGTTACATTTATCATTGTTTGAAATGTGTTGGTATGTTTAAAGGCAATTTAAAGCGTCAATGGATCGCGGTTGGATGTATGGTAGACGTGATACATTGGAATTTTTTAATGGGGTTCAAGAGTTTTGCAAGAGTGCTTCATAGTATCAGCTTAGAACGGGTGCCAATTACCTTTATTGTCCTTGTGTCAATTGTAATAATGTCACAAGGGTCAATAGTGTTGATACCATCATGGCTCATGTACAATGTCATGGGTTTAGGCCTCAATATCATGTTTGGGTTTTGCATGGTGATAAGGGATCGTATAGGGAAAATGTTGTTGGCAATGAGACGTATGTTGAAAGTGCCGAGATTCATGATGAAGAAGAAAATGGGAGTGATGATGGTGGTGAAGGGGATGCCACCGAGGATGGTGGTGGTGATGATCACTTGGATGAGATGATGCGTGATGTTGAAGGTGAATTTGGTGACCGACCTGATGTATTTGAGTCATTATCAGAGCCTGCCAAAAAGCCTTTGTATCCCGGGTCTAAAAAATACACAAAACTCTCAGTCGTGCTTACACTATTTAACATTAAGTCTAAGCATAACTGGAGTGACACTAGTTTCACTACTTTATTGACTGTGTTATGTGATATGTTGCCAGATGGGAATGAACTTCCTAATTCCTATTATTATGCAAAGAAACTAATGTATCCATTTGATTTGGAGTATAAGAAGATACATGCATATCCTAATGATTGTGTTCTTTGTCGAAATGAGTATGAAGAGTTGGAGGAGTGTCCACGTTGCAATAAGTCGCGTTACAAGCGATCAAGCTACAATGCTGGTATTAAAGGACCTCCTGCCAAGGTGTTGTGGTATCTTCCTATTATTCCACGGTTAAAGCGTCTATTTTCAATAGCAAAAGCCGCCAAGAACCTGAGATGGCATGCTGAGGGAAGAAAGAAAAATGGTTTTTTGAAGCATCCTGCTGACTCTCCACAATTGAACAACATTGATATGAAGTTTAGGACATTTGGTGGTGAAGTCAAAAATTTAAGGCTTGGGTTGTGCACGGACGGTATGAATCCATTTGGCACTCTTAGTACTAAACATAGCACATGGCCGGTACTTTTAGTGATTTACAACTTGCCTCCGTGGTTGTGTATGAAACGAAAATATTTAATGCTTTCACTTTTGATAACGGGGCCAAGGAAACCTGGAAACTACATTGATGTTTACCTTGAGCCCCTTATTGATGATTTGAGAAAGATGTGGGACGAAGGTGTTACCGTTTATGATGCCCATAAGAACGAGATGTTTCTTTTGCGTGCTGCCCTTATGTGGACCATCAATGATTTTCCCGCATATGGAAATCTGTCCAGATACAAGAACAAAGGGCATAAAGCATGTCCCATTTGCATTGATGACACACCGAACGTGTAATTAAGCACTATAGCAAAGATGTGTATGTGAGGACCTGAAGATTTCTTAGGCGTGATCAACCGTATCGTAACCAGAAAAAGGCCTTCGACGGGAAAGTTGAGGAGGGGGTTGCGCCTAGGCCATTAAGTGGAAAGGAGGTTTATGCAAGAGTGAAGGGTATTCCATGTGTTTTTGGTAAAACAACGAAACCAATTGACCCACATGCTCTCTTTAAAAAGGAATCAATCTTTTGAAAGCTTGAGTACTGGAAAGAACACGATGTTTGACATTGTCTCGATGTGATGCATATAGAGAAGAATGTTTGTGATGCAATTATTGGGACAATTATGAACAGTCCTAGAAAAACGAAGGATGGAAAGAGTGCGCGTTTAGATTTGCAAGCGTGGGGTGTTTGTCCGGAGTTGTGGATTCAAGCTAAGGTAGGAATGGCAAAGGTTAAGGAAAAGGGAAACGAAGATGGTGGTCAAAACCGTAAGGGGAAGCGCAAGGAAAAGGCCACGGGTATCGCAAAGAAGAAAGGTGATGGAAAAGGAAAGGACCAAAAGGTGTATATACCTCCAGCTTGCTACACATTGTCAAAGGAAGAAAAACAAAGGTTTTGTGCTTGTTTGTGTGACATTAAGCATCCATCTGGGTTCTCATCAAACATGAAAAGGTTTGTTTCCTTAAATGGAGAATTGAAGATGACAAGTATGAAATCCCATGATTGTCACATAATGATGCAAGTATTCCTACCGATTGCAATTCATAGTATTTTACCAAAGCACGTGAGAGAAGTTATTACAAGCCTCTGTGGGTTTTTCAATACTATTTGCAACAAAGTTCTTGATCCCTTTACACTTGATGCTCTCCAGGCGAATGTTGTGGTAACTTTGTGCAAATTTGAGATGTTTTTCCCATCTTCACTTTTTGACATAATAGTGCATTTGATTCTGCATTTGGTTCAGGAGATTAAGTTATGCGGTCCAGTATTTATGAGGTGGTGCTACCCTTTTGAACGACACATGGGTACACTGCAAGATAAAGTAAGAAATCCAGCCCAACCGGAAGGCAGTATGATACAAGGAATTGTGTCCGAGGAGATTGGGAATTTCGTGGCAGAGTATGTTGCCGTTACTGAACCTATTGGGCTTCCCACTTCCCGACATGAAGGGAGACTTGATGGTCATGGCACAATCAGGTCAAAAAGGATCTGGGCTGCTCGAGATCAAATCATGCAAGCTCACCTATTTGTGCTTCATCATATTGTGGAAGTTCACCCATATTTAGAAGAGCACATGGATAGTTTGAGTGTTGAAAATCCATCAAAAGGGGAAAGAGCACTAAAGCAGTTGCATAATAAGATGTTTGTGAAGTGGTTCCATTATCGTGTGATGCGTCAATTGGATGAGACTGTCTGATACAATAAAGTGGCTAGCTTATGGTCCAAAGGAAGATGTTCATTCATTTGAGGGATATGACATAAATGGGTACACATTTTGGACTGAAAGTCGGGATCAGAAATTCTCATCGACTGAAGATAGAGGTGTCACTCTTGTGGCTTCATCGAGAGAGTTTTCAAGTGCGAAGGATACATCACCAGTTGACGCACTATTATCATACTATGGACGAATTCAGAAAATATGGGAACTAGATTACCGTGACTTCAAGGTTGGTCTATTCAAGTGTAAATGGGTCCATAATAATAGGCGCAACATGAGAAATGATGACTTCACTCTTGTAGATCTTGGCCACTTGCGGGATAGTCTTGAACCATTCATCCTTACATCTCAAGCTAAGTAAGTGTTCAATGTAACTAACACGTCCGATCCAAAATGGTCCATCGTCCTTGCTGGCAAAAGGAGAAGTTCAGGGGTTGGAGAGGTTGAGGATGAGGAAGAATATGATGCATTTGATGATTCTCCCCCTTTCATTGCTCTGACACTTGATGTAGCAACTGATGTAGATGATGATGCTACTTATATTCGATCTAACCACTATGAGGGAATATACGGATGAGGTACTTTTATTGATGCATGTTTTATTTACTAAATACCTTATGCTCTGACAACCTTGTTTATTTCAGGAAGTGTTTTAAATTTTTGCATTTTCAACGTATAAGCATGTAATATGCACTAAATATATGAATTGTTAAGAGGATTATATGTGAATTTGTTATGAAACCAAAGAAGTTTGGTAAGAGTTTGTCTTTCTTCGTGCCACAGATTTGATTGCCATTACTGATGACTAACAACATGCTTTACTTGTTTACTGTAGGTGTGCACATATCATGGATCCTGATGAGAACCTTCATTCTGATGAGGATAGGAATGATGATGATGATGATGACGAGTTGTATGATGTTAATAAGGAGACGGATATGGGGGAACCTGAAGACCAAGCTTATGACGAGTTCCAACATAAGCTTGATGAATATGTGCGTGTAGCTGAAACTGCCCCATCTACTGAGGATAATGTGGTTTCCGAGGTTGTAGGTGATTCACATTGTGAAACTCAAATGCAAATCCAAGTGAAAACGACCGGTAGTGGAGGAGGGGTAAAGCCACCGGTGAACAGAAGGAGTAGGGGTGCAACAAAAGCTTTCAAGAAACCCGGCGTTCCTATTGTGCTTGAGTTTGATGAGTTAAGTCAACCTACTGGCCAATGAAGTGTCAAATTTTCTAGTCAAGTTGGCATTCTACCTCGTAAAATACCAATCACACTTGAGTTCGCCGATATACCTCACGGGTTGCTTCAAACATTTTGGGACGATACAATGGTAAGTATGATTAATATATTATTATTTAATACCAATCACACTATTATTATTAATTAATATATATGTAGGGGAAAAAAATTAAAAAATTTGCAAAACTAACCCCCGAGCCTAACCCGAGGGCTGCAGCCGGCAGCTGCCCGGGCAGCAGCCTGGGCTTGTTCAGCTGCCTACGCTGGTGCAGCTGCTTGGGCAGCAGCCAGGTCTAATGCAGCTCCCTGGGCTGCTGTACTTGCCTGGGTACTGCAGCTGCCTGGGCTGGAGCCTGGGTGCTGCTGCTGTCTAGGTAGCAACCTGGGCCACTGCAGTTGCCTCGGCTGCTTCCTGATAAGTGACTTTTTTGTCACTTTTAGGGTGTTTATTGAGTCGTTTTTCGGGTTATTTTTCCAATAATTTAACCCTTTTTATCCTTTATTTCTTTTATTTGCTTATTTGCGTAGTTTATCTTTATTTTGAGTATTTTAGTAGTTTTAAATACTTTTTAGCTTATTTTCTTAATTTATTTGAATTATCTTATTTTCTATGTTTATATTTTAAGTTTTTAGTTCTTTTTATTTAATAAGTTCCTAGTTTATCTCATTTTCATTTTTTATTTTCTTTTTATGTTTGTTTTCTTTGTTTTATTTAATTTCTTTTGATTTATTTTCAAGTTATTTTATTTTATCTTTATTTTATTTTATTTTATCTCGTGGTAATACCCTCATGTTTCTGGTTGTAGGTGTTCCGGGTTTCAAAGTCATATTCGTGTTCGGGGTCCGAGGTTTGAGGAAAATGCACAATGCCAAGTTGCTGCCCTCTTGCTAGCAGCTTATCAGACACCACCCTCCCTCCTTATCCTTCACCACACCAGTCACGCACCACTAATTCCCCTGCTCCCCTCAACAACACCAACATCAACAGCACCAAACTGCAAACACACCTCCAATCACCACTACGCAAACCACCAACCAACTCCCCTGCTCCCTCAATTCCACCACCGCAACAACAACAAAAACAACCACCTACCACCACAACCAACATAGCAGCCCCTGTTGCCCTTACTCATCACTCACGCATTCCCACACCTCCAACCACCACGCATTCCAGCATCAACCCCAACACTCCCCTACTGCCAGCCGCAACTCATAATAGTCCACCTTACCACCACCGTGCAACAGATCAGCCACCACCAGCATCAATTACAGCAGCAACCCCACAACATTCTCCCATTTAATCCACCTCACGCATCTCCCCTGCTCCATCTCCACCACAATCAACCACGCACATTAACAACAACCCAGCCACACTGTCCACCTGCAACAATCAGCCATGAAACCACCAACTCGCATAAGCAACGGCAAAAATCAGAGCAATCGCAAATTAATTGGGTTCGAGCAAACCGAATAGGAGTTTGGTCAAAGTTCGAGTCAGAAACTTTTGAGGTTTTGTAATTTGAAGAGGCGTGGTCGAATACACCCATGGTTCGACCGAACCAACCCAGTAGTCCGGCCGCACCAACCCATGGTTCGACCGAACCACTTCACGAGCCTCGCACATGATAATTAACGACATCGAACAGTTGATATTAAAGGTGAAGGATGATGCTTGATGATTATCGTTGATGATTATTGTTGATGGTTAATGGAGGGTGATGATGCGTGGTGATGGTGCTGATGGTGTTTGAATGGGAGCAGCCACGAAATGAAGAGGGGCAAAAAAACAATTGGTCTGATTGTTTTCGTGGGTTTGGTGGGAATTTTTGGGTTTTGGGGTTATTTTCCATTTCTTTATTTTTTTATTTTATTTTATTGTAGTTTTGTTTTTTTTTTTTTTTTTTGGTTTTTAGTTTAGTTATTTTAATTGTTTTATTAAGTTTTATTTCTTTTTAATTTCTTTTATATTATTTTAACTTGTATTATAAATAATCTCCTTTGGGGTTATTTTCTCACAACTTTCAATCAATATTTTGATTTAGATAGATTAGATTAGTTTAGCCTATATTTTCTCTCTCTTAGGGTTAGATTAGGATTTTCTCTCTCTAGTTTTAGGAGTAGTTGTAGAGAGAGAAAGCTTGGATTTGCATGGAGTTTTTGAGAGGTTGAAGAAGCAACTTTGTGGAACTTCTTCTCATCTATTAAATGAGCATTTTCTTACTTTCTCTCATCTTTATTTCTTTGCTTAATTCTTAGTTTTTTCCTTTTTGTTTGTTAATTTGAGTAGATTAATTAGTTTGTTTGTTTAATCTTGTTTTTATTCTTATTTTACCCTGTTTTCCATGTCTTTCTTCATTATGCTAGCTTAGGTTTTGTTCTAGGGAACTGGATAAAGGTTATATTAATGAATTGAATGATTGATTGTGATTAGTATGAAATTGTTTCTTGATTATTGTGTATGGGTGATGCTTCTATTGATTAGAATCTTTCTAGCTAATCGATTATATGCTCTTAATTGTGCTTTCAATCAATTGTGCGAGAGTGAGTTGGTTGAGAGCCCTAAATTCTTCCATACCTTTGTTAGGCTAGTTGCACGATAGTGAATTAGTTTAGTAGGATAATTAACATGCTTAATTGTGCGAGAGTGAGTTAAATGTGTTGATGTTCCTAATCAAGGTCATTTTCATCTATTTGTATGATGTTGTTTAATACATTGATGCGATTGGATTCCACTTTCCCTAGTTTTAGTTGTTTGTTCTTAGTCGTGTTTAGTTTAACCTCTCTCTATCTCACGACCTTCCCTAGTAGTCTAGTTGGCACAAATTAATACACTTAGTCCTTTTGGGTTCGACCCTTTACTTGCCACTAACTAGTTTAGTGTAAGTTTAGGTATTATAAATTTATAATTTGGTTAGGGTTAGTAGTCCCAACGACCTACTTTTACCCTCGATCAAATTTTGGCGCCGATGTCGGGGACGAAGGTGTTCATTAGTTTCTGTTGATTAGATTAGCTAGGTTCTTGTATATTATTTGATTCTTTTCTTTTTTGTCTTTGTTCTTTGTATAAAAATGGCATGCTTATCTTTTCCTCAATTTGATGGTGAACCCTTCAATGCTTACTTTGAAAGACCAGATGGTTTTCTTAGTTACCATGGATGTTCTCTTAATGATGCTTGTGGTATAGCTTATTGGGGCATGAATGAGTATACTAGGGGAATGGTTGAGGACATGAATAATGGTAGATTTTGTCATTTGTCTATGCATGATGCTTGGGATTTCTTCACATGGCTTGCTAGGGATTCTTTAGATGGAGGATCTCATGTTTCTTGTTTTGATTCTCAATGCCAAGATTCTTTTAATTTTTGCATGAATTCTCTCGATACTTCTTATGTTCCTTGTGATGATCCAAGTATGCAAATTGACACCTTTCCCCCTTATGCTCCTTTTGATGATGTTTGTGCTAATCTTGATGATGTGCAATTTGACTTTGATCATGAACCTCAACCCAATAACATTGATGCCCTAATTCTCTCTCAAATGCAATATCTCACCCAACAACTCCAAGAGCTTCAAGAGGAACAAAAATTGAGAGAAGTGAGGCTTGCCCAAATGATGAGTGCTATGTTTGATTTAGATGGATGTGAGGTACCTCACTTGGAGTGTGAGAGTGTTGTTGAGGATGATGTAGGGCAAGGGTATGAAGTTTAGGGGAGATTTTCTTGTGTTGAGAGGATTTTTGAGGATTTTGATACTTTTCATTCCCCATTTGAGCTTGATTCCCATCCTTCCCCTTATTCATTCCCTTTAAGAGCTTCCCTTAGTGAGGATGTGAGTGAGCCATCTTCATGTTTGAATGAGGAAGTTCATGAGGATGGTAATGGTGAGTTTGAGAAATCAAGAGAGATTGAGAGTCCCTTGAGTGATGATGGAAGAGTTGTGAATGAAGAAAATGTCGATTTTGAGGATTCCAACCCCCTTCCCCATCTTGATGATCTACCTTGAATTTTGGTGACCCTTCTATCCATGAATTTCTAATTTGGTTAGGGTTAGTAGTCCCAACGACCTACTTTTACCCTTGATCACTACCTGGGCTGCTGCAGCTGCCTCGGTTGCTGCATGGGTGCTGCAGCTGCCTGGGCAGCAACCAGCTGGGCTGCTTCAAATGCCTTGGCTGCTTAAGATGCCTTGGCTGCTGCCTGGGTTGATGCAGCGGTGCTGCCCTGATTCCCGAGTTTTTTTTTTCCCTTTTTTTTCTTTTTTTTTCTCTTGCCTAACGTGGATGTTTGCGCCAATTACATAGTATGTTCCATATTCCTGATGATCCGGCCAAGAGAAAAGTCTTTGAAGCTTTTGTACAAGAGAGATTCAAAAACTTCAAGAGTTACTTGAGGACGAGATGGATCCATAAGAAAAGAAGGAGAAGACCAAAGAAAAATGTGACTGCTGATGGAGAAGAGAAGAAACTTGATAAGAAGCAGTGGGATTTATATCCACAAATAACGGTCAAGGACTGGGAGAAGTTTGTGGAAAAATCATCCACTAGGACCGCACTTGTATGTTTTTATTTATCAATAGAGTCGGTTTTGATTTTTTGTTTCTTACAAAGACTAATGCTAACATATATTTCTGAATGTGTAGGAAAAAAGCAAATAAGCTAAAATCAATGCCGGGAAGAAATTGTATAGCCATCATATGTATTGTAAGAAATTTGCGGAGTCTAGACCAAAGTGGATCAAAGCGGGTCTATACCCCAAGTCCATAATTTCAACATCTGATAAACCACTTTCTTCCACGGTCACAACTTTGGTTAATCGTGCAATTGACTGGTGGTGTGCTATGCATGGGATCGACAAGAAAACCGGCAAGTATGTCATGTAACCGGATAAGAAAGTAGTAGCAGATGCACTTGTAAGCAAACTTTACTACTTATTAATTATATTTTCTTGTCAAGTACATCGTACTTAGAACCGATAACTTTTTGTGTTGTTACAGCTCGAGCATACTTCGGAAGTGATTGAAGGCAAGCTGACTCCAAGCATCGAAAATGATCCTTTCACCTTAGTTTTGGGAAAACCATACCACCCTCGGCGAGTAATTAGTTTTGGCGGAAAACAACTAGGGTGGGAGAAGGTAATGGGTTCAGAATACACCAAATCAGGAAAAAGGAGATCAAGTGTTAATTCGCCACATCGTATTAATGAGAAGGAAAAGGAATCAATTAAGGCGGAGATACACGCGGAGCTGCAAGAACATATGCAATGTCAATTCAATGCCATTCTGAAGCACATGAACTTGCCGCTTTTGCCATTTCCCTCGAGTACCCCAGTAGACTCATGTAGTCACCCAGGAAGCCCCGAGGACGATCCAGTAGTTGAGAGAGAGGTAATTTTAGTACAAGGACGAATTACGTCATATGAAGTTCGTCAAATGAGGTCGTTTGCATGTTTAATTATTTTAATTTTGCAGGATCCTAGTCTTATATATGGATGCAGAGTCATTGAAGAGAGCAAATCCGATGCCTGAACCTATCCCAGATGTTAAGGTAAACTTCACTACGTAATCAGCTTTTCTTATGTTAGGCTTTCGTTTATTATTTCATAACTTATGTCTTAACTCCTAATCAAATATGTAGGAATAGACGCCTTGTGAGCTTCTTCACCCCGGGGAAAACAATGGTGGACAGTTGCAGTTGGTGGGGTATGGTAGTGCACAAGGTCAATTTTAAGTCTAATACTAGCACCCATTACATCTCAGTCGGGATCGATTCTATAGTTGTTGGGTTTTAGGACTTACCACAACCGGTGCCTAGAGAGGAATATGATTTTTTTAAGCTGCGTGACGCAACCGGTAGCTTTGTGCAATGGCCACGTGATCGATTGAGGTTGGTAGGAGGGGTAAGTAAACACTGCTTGTATGTAACTAGATTAACATGTGCTTTGTGCAATGATCATGTTCTTTTATGTTACTAGATTACTATGGAAAATCAGTCCACTAAAAGGAAGAAGGTAGAGAAGCCAAAATCCAAGGAAGAAGGTGGAGAAGCCAAAATCCAAGGAAGAAGGTCCTCCGAACATGGAACAAGGACAAGTGTCGAAGAAGAGTTCGAGAGCTTCATGTACTCCACTGGTAGAAGCCAATGTCCTTATGTCGCTTTCGAAAGCATGTACTTTTCTTCACAACCGTGTTAGTGAGTTGCCTACGAGTACACGTATTCAAGTGAACTTGCCTAAGACATTGTTCCACTATGATGAGGATGCGATCGCATACATTTCTAGAGAGGATGTGACGGAATTTCTAACCAGTTCCATGCTTAATATTTCCATCATTCAAACTTTCATGAGGTAAATTAAGGAGACTATTTCTAAACATATTGTATTTTTGATATTTTCGTACCAAAACAATGCAACTAGTAATTACTTGCACACATTACTTTCTTGAAGGTCACTACAGAAGCTCCTAAGTAGTAAACCCGATGGTGAAGCAGCAGTTGGGTGGTTATGCCCCGAGCAGACCTCCGTAACCAAATTCTTGCATAACCCTCGTGATGTGATATATTACCTTGAGCGAGGTATTAGAGAATCAATGCGTGCGGGAAACAAGTTCATATTAGCCCCTTACTTTGAGGGGTAAGTTTAAATATGTCTCTCTTAATTTGTTTGTTAAGTATAGATGTTGACGTATAACAATTGATGGATTGATATTTGCTTTAATATATATGTAGTCTACATTGGAGCCTTATGGTGATTTGTGTTTCCAATAACACAGTCTACCACTTTGACTCGGCTCGTATATGGCCACCAAGGAAGTTGTTAGTAAAAAACCTATTGAATAGGTACATATAACTTCCTATATATTGTTTTGTATCATCACCTAAGTCATTGAGTGGCTATGTTCCTAAATCTATGCTTTTATATTTTTTTTGAAGTGTTATGAAGAAGTTGACTTGTCGTTCGGTTGCGGGTCCTACGTGGAAATATTCGAAGGTAAAGCCTTGATATATTGATTTATTTAATAAAATTGCCTTGAGTTATGGCTATGCACGACTAGTTTTACTTTGTGTCATGTTAGTGTGCGCAACAAGACAACGGCGTTGATTGTAACCTGTACGTGATGAGGTTTATGCATGACATAGTCAATAGGTGCACTAAAGCCTAACACATTTAGGAGGTACCTGTTTTTACTTTTTTTCGGTTCGATTTTGGATAAAGGTCGTCCTAAAACTAAGTAGAATGATAATTTGCTATGATTTCAAACATTAGACACCTAAGACTAGTTGTAATTGACATGTTATGATAAAGAAATAGCTCATTAGATAAGAAATGTAGAAATCGGGCAAAGTAGTAGTGAAATAAGCGTTTTTGGGTAAAAGTCGTCCAAATACTTAGTAAAATGATCTTTTGATATGATTTCAAACATTAGAGACCTAAGACTAGATAATAATGACATGTCATGACAAAGAAATAGTTCATTAGATAAGAAATGTAGAAATCAGGCAAAGTAGAAGTGAAACACGCGATTTTGGGTAAAAGCCGTCCTAAAACTTAGTAGAATGCTAATTTGCTATGATTTCAAACATTAGACACCTAAGACTAGTTATAATTGACATGTTATGATAAAGAAATAGTTCATTAGGTAAGAAATGTATAAATCAGGCAAAGTAGAAGTCAAAGAGGCGATTTTGGGTAAATGTCGTCCTTAAACTTAGTAGAATGCTAATTCGCTATGATTTCAAACATTTGACACCTAAGACTAGATATATTTGACATTTCATGATAAACAAATAGGTCTTTAGGTATGAAATGTATAAATCAAGCAAAGTAGAAGTCAAACAGGAGATTTTGGGAAAAAGTCGTCCTAAAACTAAGTATAATGCTAATTTGCTATGATTTCAAACATTAGACACCTAAGACTAGTTGTAATTGACATGTTATGATAAAGAAATAGCTCATTAGATAAGAAATGTAGAAATCGGGCAAAGTAGTAGTGAAATAGGCGATTTTTGGGTAAAAGCCGTCCAAATACTTAGTAAAACCTTCTTTTGATGCGATAACAGACCTTAGACACCCAAGACTAGTTAATATGGGTCTGCTCTGAGGACAAATTAGGTCATTTGAAACAAAATGCTGAAATTGGGAAAGTAAGCACCCCAAGAAACTGCAGCACCCGAGGAAACAGCCTCGGGTTATGCCAGGCAGTTGCAAGCAGCCACAAGGCAACTACAAGCAGCCAACAGGCAACTGCCTAGAAAACTGCAGGAGCTACCAGGCAACAGCCCAAGATGCCGCGGCAGTAGCCTAGGCAGCGGCCAAGCAACAGCCAAGGATGTCGCAGCAGCAGCCTAGGCAGCTGCCAGGCAACAGCCCAGGATGCCGCAGCAGCAGCCTAGGCAGCTGCGCAAGAAGCCGCTGCATAGGCCGCTGTAGCGGCACCCTAGGCAGCTGTAGCAGCACCCTAGGCTAATTTGCTATGGTTTAAAACATTAGGCATCTAAGACTAATTGTAATTAACATGTTATGATAAAGAAATAGTTCATTAGATAAGAAATGTAGAAATCGGGCAAAGTAGAAGTCAAACAGGCAATTTTGGGTAAAAGTCGTCCTAAAACTTAGTAGAATGCTAGTTTTCCATGAGTTCAAACATGTCTACCTAACACTAGTTATAATTGACATGTTATGATAAAGAAATAGTTCATTAGATAAGAAATGTAGAAATCTGGCAAAGTAGAAGTCAAACAGGCGATTTTGGATAATAGCCGTCCTAAAACTTAGTAGAATGCTAATTTGCTATGGTTTCAAACATTAGACACCTAAGACTAGTTATAATTTACATGTTATGATAAAGAAATAGTTCATTAGATAAGAAATGTAGAAATCGGGCAAAGTAGAAGTCATATAGGCGATTTTGGGTAAAAGTCGTCCTAAAACTTAGTTGAATGCTAATTTGCTATGATTTCAAACATTAGACACCTAAGACTAGTTATAATTGACATTTTATGATAAAGAAATAGTTCATTAGATAAGAAATGTAGAAATCGGGCAAAATAGAAGTCATATAGGGCTTATTTGGGAGACTTTGGATAACAACCATCCTATGAATTACAAAACCCTCTTTTGATGTGATTTCAAACCTTAGATAGCTAATACAGTGATGTAATATGATTATGAATGATGTTTAATGTTTGGTATTTTTGAAATATTTAATATATCAAAACAGGTCACTAATATGAATGATGTTTGAAATATTTAACATATACATTATTATTTAATTATTAGTTTGAATTTTACGTAATATATGAATGATGTTTAATGTTTGGTATATTTTTTTTCCAAAGGTTTGTAAGATTCAAAGGAAGGCCCTTTAACAAGGGAAGACGTTGATGAAATTCGTGACATGTGGGCTTTTTTGTGACATTTGATGGCATCTAGGTAGAATATATAATATATATATGTGTTAGTTAGATACTGAGATTGAGTTTTTTTATTATGAACAATTAATATTTAGTTACTATCTTTTTTTTTTTTTTAAATATGTAGATTACTTATTTGTAATTAGTACTATATATTATTTATGAGTTTTATATATGTTATTATTATTATTATGCATTTTATTGTTATTGAATTATTATTCTTAAATTTGTAATATTTTAATTTAATTATTATTAATTTTTAATATTAATTAATAATAATATTAATAATAATAATAATAATATTTAAAATTACAGATTAGTGTGCATATCAAAACAGGTCACTAATAATATTATGATTATTAATTAATATATAAAAAAATTAACAAATGGCAAGCGGTTTGGCGCCAAAACCGCTTGCCATTTGCACTGGACATAATATTATGTCTAGTGCAAATGGCAAGAGGTTTTGGCGCCAAACCGCTTCCTTTTCTCCCTAATGGGAAGCGGTTCAGAACTTCTTGCCATTTACATGGCTATTGGCAAGCCCCCTAAACCCATGTGATTCAGAACCGCTTCCCATTAGGGGGTTTGAACCGCTTCCCATTACGTATTTTCTACTAGTAAATGAAAGTCAAACACATTCAAACAAATCTTTTTAAATTAAAGAAAAGTCAAAAAACATTCAAAGAAATCTATTTGAATCAAATGACAGTCAAACATATTCAAACAAATCTTTTTGAATCGAATGAAAATCAAATGCATTCAAAAAAAGCTTTTTGAACCGAATGATAGTTATACGCATTAATCGAAGTTACTTGAATCAAATGAAAGTCAAAAACTTTCAAACAAAGCTTTTTGAATCAAACGAAGCTTTTTAAATAAAATGAAACTTTTTAAATAAAATGAAAGTCAAATGCATTCAACGAATCTAATTAAATCAAATGAACGTCAAACACATTTAAAAAAACTTTTTTGATTCAAATGAAAGTAAAACTCATTCAAATAAAGCTTTTTGAATCGAATGAAAGTCAAATGCATTCAACGAAGTTTATTGAATCAAACGAAAGTCAAACACATTCAAACAACTCATTTGAATCAAATGAAAATTAAACACATTCAAAGAAAGTTTTTGAATCAAATTAAATTCAAACCCATTCAAACAATGCTTTTAAAATTCAATGATAGTCACAGACATTCAAAATAAGCTTTTTGTATTAAATGAAATTCAAACACATTTAAATAACACTTTTTGAATCAAATGAAAATCAAATGCATTCAACGAAGATAGTTAAATCAAATGAAAGTCAAAAACATTCAAATAAATCTTTTTAAATTAAAGGAAAGTCAAACACATTCAAATAAATATTTTCAAACCAAATGAAAGTAAAACACATTCAAAAAAAGCTTTTTGAATCGAATGAAAGTGAAATGCATTAAATAAAGCTAATAGAATCAAATGAAAGTCAAACACATTAAAACAAAGCTTTTTTAATCAAATGAATGTCAAACACATTCAAACAAATCGTTTTGAATCGAATTGAAGTCAAATGCATTGAACTAAGCTAATTAAAACGAATGAAAGTCATACACATTAAAACAAAGCTTTTTGAATCTAATGAAAGTAAAAAAAAAAAAAATCAAACAAAGCTTTTTGAATCAAATGAAGGTAAAAAACATTCAAATAAAGCTATTTGAATCAAATGAAAGTCGAATACATTCAACGAAGTTAATTAAATAAAATCAAAGTGAAACACATTCAAACAAAGCTTTTTGAATTAAATGAAAGTTAAACACATTCAAAGAAAACTTTTTTAATCTAATGAAAGTAAACACATTCAAATAAATCTTTTTAAATAAATGGAAAGTCAAACACATTGAAACAAAGCTAATAGAATCAAATAAAAGTTAAACACATTTAAACAGAGCTTTTTGAATCAAATAAAAGTCAAACACATTCAAACAAAGCTTATTTAATCGAATGAAAGTCAAATACATTCAAAGAATCTAATTAAATATAATTAAATTCAAACACATTAAAACAAAGCTTTTTGAATCATATGAAAGTCAAATACATTCAAACAAAGCTTTTTAATCAAATGAAATTCAAATGTATTCAATGAAGGCAATTAAATCAAATGAAAGTCAAACACATTCAAATAAATATTTTTAAATTAAAGGAAAATCAAACACATTCAAATAAAGCTTTTCTAATCAAATGAAAGTAAAACACATTCAAAAAAAGCTATTTGAATCGAATGAAAGTGAAATGCATTCAACGAAACTAATTTAATCAAATGAAAGTCAAACACATTAAAACAAAGCTTTTTTAATCAAAAAAATGTCAAACACATTTAAACAAAGCTTATTGAATCAAATTAAAGTCAAACACATTCAAACAAAATTGTTTTGAATCGAATGAAAGTCAAATGCATTTAACAAATCTAATTGAATCAAATAAATGTCAAACACATTCAAACGCAGCTTTAAGAATTAAATGAAAGTTAAACACATTCAAACTAAGCTTTTTGAATCAAATGAAGGTCAAACACATTCAAATAATGCTTTTCGAATCGATTAAAAGTCGAATGCGTTCAACAAAGTTAATTGCATCAATTGAGAGTCAATCACATTCAAACAAAGCTTTTTGAATTAAATGAAAGTTAAACACATTCAAAGAAAACTTTTTGAATCAAATGAAAGTCAAACACATTAAAACAAAGCTAATTGAATCAAATGAAAGTTAAACACATTCAAACAGAGCTTTTTTAATCAGATGAAAGTCAAACACATTCAAACAAAGGTATCTAATCGAATGAAAGTCAATCACATTCAAACAAAACAAATTGAATCAAATGAAGGACAAACACATTCAAACTAAAAATTTTGAATTGAATTAATATCAAACACGTTCAAACAAAGCCTTTTGAATAAACTTAAAGTTAAACACATTAAAACAAAGCTTTTTTAATCAATTGAAAGTCAAACACATTAAAACAAAGCTTTTGAATCAAATGAAAGTCAAACAAATTCAAAAAAAAGGTTATCCAATCGAATGAAAGTCAAACACCTTAAAACAAAGCTATTTGAATTGAATGAAAGTTAAATGCATTCAATGAATCTAATTAAATAAAATGAAAGTAAAACACATTAAAACAAAGCTTTTTGAATCATATGAAAGTCAAATACATTCAAACAAAGCTTTTTGAATCAAATGAAAGTAAAAAACTTTCACACAAAGCTTTTTGAATAAAATGAAAGTCAAATGCATTTAACGAAGCTAATTAAATTAAATGAACGTCAAACACATTAAAACAAAGTTTTTTTTATTTAAATGAAAGTCAAACTCATTCTAATAAAGATTTTTGAATCGAATGAAAGTCCAATGCATTCAACGAAGTTAATTGAATCAAATGAAAGTCAAACACATTCAAACAACTCTTTTTTAATCAAGTGAAGGTCAAACACATTCAAAGAAAGCTTATTGAATCAAATGAAAGTCAAACACGTTCAAACAATGCTTTTTAAGTAAAATGAAAATCAAACACATTCAAAAAAGCTTTTTAATCAAATGAAAGTCAAATGCATTCAACGAAGGTAATTAAATCAAATGAAAATCAAACACATTCAAATAAATCTATTTAAATTAAAGGAAAATCAAACACATTCAAATAAAGCTTTTCTAACCAAATAAAAGCAATTCACATTCAAAAAAAGATATTTGAATCGAATGAAAGTGAAATGCATTCAACGAAGCTAATATAATCAAATGAAAGTCAAACACATTCAAACAAAGCTTATTTAATCAAATAAATGTCAAACACATTCAAACAAATCGTTTTGAATCGAATGAAAGTCAAACGGATTCAACAAAGCTAATTGAATCAAATGAATATCAAACACACACTACTACAAAAAAGCGTGTTTGGTGGACGCATTATAGGCCTTTTTTTGACGCTAAAAAGTGTCGAAAAATTATTTCTCGACTCTTCACAAAAGCGTCAAAAATCCGTGGGTCAAAATTTTCCAGGGACAAAAAAAGGCGTCGAGATTCTCGATGGTTTTTAGTGTCCAAACTAATATACGAAGCGTCGAAAATTATGTATTTCGCGCATAATCCCAAATGTGTGTAGTTTTTTAGCGACGTTTTTTCCTGTCCACATAATCAAATTTAGCGACGCTTTTTGTTGTCTTGCGTTTATTCATGTCAGCCTATGGTATGGCGGGAAACTCTTTGAAATTTGAAAATGTGCAAATATGTAGACATTAAAAAGCGTCTAGAATTTTTTTTAAGCTTTTTTTTTCCTTTTATTAAAATATTACCATCATATATACATTATAGTTTTTTAAATTTATCATAAATTGAATTAATAACCTTAAAATTAAAATAAACAAATATTCTATATAACTAGATCAGATAAAAAAAAATTAATCAACAATAATAAGAGTGCGTAGTTAATTACCAAATTTATAAAAGAAAACATCAACACAATTAATAAAAATAATAATAAAAAGTCGCATATTACAGTAGCTTTTCCGATCCCTAAATAAATACATCACTAATATAAATAAGACTAAAACCAAAATAGATAGATGACGGCGTTACAGACGATTTAGTCGCTTGTTTTGATGCTCAAGTGTCCCGGCCTATTTTGTTGTTGCACCTACATTGCCTTTTCCAATCTTCAAATAAATACAAAGTATGAATTAGTACATTACACAATATAGGCTTATACACACACACACACACACACACACACACACACACGCAAGCTCTAAATTTCACACGCACTCAAGCATTTTTGAATTTCACACACGAGCATTACACAAACGTCTTTGAGAATGCTGACACTTACAACAGGAATCTTATAAACGTCAGGCTAACAGTCTTATAACTACAATCTGACACACACACACACACACACACACACACACACACACGCGCGCGCGCGCGCGCGCGCGCGCGCACACTGTAACGCCCCGTATTTTTGAACCACTATTTTGTGTGCATTTCAACTTATTAAACCTAAATTCTAGTTTGAAACACTATTTTTCTAAATTAAAATGCTAATAATTTAATTATAAAAATCATTATTTGATTAAAGGGTCATCCCAAGCTTTTAAGACCCTAATTATAATATGTTGACAAAATGTTTGAAAAGTATTATGTTATATATTTAAGTTTTAATCCTTTCAAACTTTATTTGACTTGTCTGAATTGAGATTAGCTTTAAAGGGTGATTCCTTAAGTTTAAGTGTCAATTCAGATATTTAACCTATTAAAATTGATACAGGTCATCATGGTGATTCCTTGACTACAGTGTCAATTCTATATGTATAAAATGATTTTAAGGTTTTTAAGACGTTTTACGTTCAATTGTATCAATATCGATATGTAAAGTGGTAATGGGTGATTCCGTCAACTCGTTTATTGAATTGATATTGTTTATAAACTATTATTTATTCTATATTTATAAAACTCATTACAATGTCCTCTAATTTTGGGTCAACTAGCATTTATATATTGGTGGGGTTTTTGCTCAAAACTTCCATGACTAAATATATTAGGATAGGCTTGTTTATTAGCCTTCCTAATTCCATTCTTAAGCCTACATTAATCATTCAATCAAGCCCATAAGTGTAGCTTAAGTTAGGGTTATTTGAAGCTCATTTGAAGCCCAATTTCTCTCCCTTTTTCACGGCAGCCACAAGGCTTGATTACTACTCAAATTCAATTCAAAGTAACCCTCATATTTACCCTCATTAAGCCTAATTAAACCCAGCAATTTACTGCCCAAAACCCTTTCACTTCCTCTTCTCATTTCACGTACAAAGAAGTCAGTTTTCCCCACCCAAAAGATGCAACAACTTGCTACTCTTCTCCCCATATTTTTCTTGGTATTCAAGGTGGGAATCAAAGGGAAATCAAAGACTAACTTGCTGCCATAATCTCTGCAAAAATCGTGCTCCACTTCCCCTACAAAAACGACATGGAAACGAAGCAAGGCACAAGGCCACTTGGGAGGGTGTTGTTCGTATTGGTTGCTGATGTTTGTGCTTGGTAGTGCTGTCCTTTTCTTCTTGTTTTGGTGGCTTATACATCAAGGTGACTAGAATTTCTTCCCTTAGGTTAGAAATGCTAGGTTTTAGGGTTGAATTGATAGGTAGAAATCATGTTAGGGTTAGATTGATTTGTTAATTTTCGTTCTTGATATGTATATCAGAATCTCGTGTACAATTAAGGGATTTTGAGTGTTTGAATTATGTTTTTCATGCTTGAATTATCTTACAATTAATCCCTAAAAGGTGTATGATATTTGGTTATGATTATATTAGGTTTTGTGATGATTTTTGGGTACTTAAAATCTGATTATGTAATCATATTATGCGCGTCTAAGACTGTAGTTTCTGCAGTGGTTATTGGTTGTGAATGAGCCATGAATTCAACAATTTTTTTATATATTATTGTAGATGATTATTTTACAATTGATTTGATATATTATGGGTAAAATTCGGAGGTGTTTAAGGCCTCCAAATGATTGATTTTGTGAGACAAGTTGTGCTGCCAACGTGAATGAGGACGTGATATTAGATAGAGTTTATGAGCATGTAAATATCTTATATTTGTGACCAATTGAATATATCTTCTAAGTTATCATGGTAGGATTATTTAAGAGTTTATACCATAGCAAAATTCCATGTTTATATGCAAAATTCTATCTTTTTATGAGCATGTATATTCTAAACTCTTGGATTGCTGACAGCATGTTTAATATATCTTCTTAGGTCTTAAATTAATTATCTTGATTGATTTTATTGCCTAATTTGAATTAGCATCATGTTAGAATATTCCCTAAATTGATATACCATGATTTTATATTATTTAAGATAGTTTAAAGTGCTTAAATTAGTGCAACATAGCTGCTGCCCCTAATCTACTAGGCGTGTGAAGGTTGGTGATTTTCAATTGTGTATTCCTTGATTTCTCAGCGCAAATGCAGTTTTAATATGGCATATTATGTTTTTAGAGTGTTTACTAAAATTGGCTAAGCTTAGTTTCATGTTTAAGGTGGGTTTTTGGGTGATTTGGTATAATTGGTACTGTTGTACATTAGTGTAGGGGCTGCTGTAAACATGATTTTATTTTGGCATGTTCTATCTTGAATTTTAAGTCCATAATGGTTTTATATGATGCCTAATGAGTGTATGTATATGCCCTAATTTTTATTTCGCATTTGAAGCATGTTTGGTTGGGTCTTTATGATGATTATTAGACTAGTATGTTGTTGTCCCATTTTGGTTGTTTTATGAAATGATAGTTTGGATATTTGGTTTAATTAAATGATTTTATGTAATTTTTTTTATTGTAAGTATTTCAATTTATTTGAAATCATATTTTTAAATAGGTGATGATTGAATTTTTGGGTATTAAAAACCCCTAAAGTGAAATATTTCTATGTGTGTTTGAATATGTGTGGGTTGTAATTGTATTGTCGATGTCGTAATGCTTTAGAGAAGGATAACACTGTCTTTAGCATCACTTTGCCAAGAGTTGTGAATGCACTTAATTGTTGAATTTCGATAATTAATTATATTCCCAAACTTAGATGATACCTTTTGTGTTTTATTAAGTTGAAGTGTGTTTTGAAAGGGAGTTTCAATTGAATTTAAGAAATATGATTTTCTTATGCAATTTGAATTGAGTGTAAGACCATTTTTGGCTTCTCTGCAGATTTCTGAGTGAAATATATTGTATTATCTATTTTTAGTGATTTTTTAATTCTGTGTGGGGCCATAGTCGGGTTTGAGGCCGATTTGCTTCCCGATGGTTAATGAACATGCTAACTACATGGATTGCGAGTCTTAGGTAGCTCAACCTGGGTTAATTATTGTCGTCCGGGGGTGCGTAAGACCTTATAGGCATCTACCCATAACCGGGAGTTGGCCAATCTTAGACACGGTCTCTGCGAGATGACCGGGGGTTTGTCCTGACAAACCTTAGGAAGTGGATTGCGAGGCCACTAGCGTTCCCTCCATGCCAGTTCTACTGTTTTGAAGGTTTTGCTTTTGAAATGTTTAAACTAATAAACTATTACTTATTTGAAGTCTATATATTATTATGATTGAAATTGAGTGATTTAATATTGATATTTCTGTTTTAAGTTTATTTTGAAATATTTCATTGTTTGTAAGGTTGTTTGGTTTTAAGTGATTTCATTTGAGTTTTCAAGTTGATTGTGGTTATGGTTTCGTTCTGTTAATTTAAGTCTAAGATCTTCTATTTTCTAGTTAGAGGGAGAACTGCAAGTTGTTTCCCACTTATTGTGGAACGTTGTTATAATTTGCAGGTTTCATTTGTTTATTTGATATCTGTGACGCTGGGTTGGGGATTGAGAGTTTAGAACCTAACTTTTAGGCTTGTATGCCTTTGTTGTTAGTTGACTGTTTAATAATTTTGAATTTAGTTTAGTTTGGCCGATAAGGGTTGTTCTGCCCTTTGCTTTTGAATGTAATTGATTTGTCCATGTTAAAGTTTGTTTGCTATTTTCATTTGTTCACATAGTTTGCTCTTAGCTTAAACAACTTAATTTGGATGTGTGAATAATTTAAATTTGACTTTTAGACCTAGGTTAAGCTTGACTTTTCTAATCGAAGTTAAGTAGCCTCCCGTTCAAGCGTAATTCCGCTAACGCTTCCAGTTCCAAAAGGACGGGGTGTTACACACACACACACACACAAACACACACAAGCCAGTCTATATATGTATGGGTTTGTTTTGTCTAATAATACAACAAAACAGACTTATTGTACTGCAAGAGATGGTGTTGACAAGAGGATTGTTCCCCTTTATTGCAGGCGAGCCTTGCTATGAGCCTGATAATGTATTTTCTCATGCTACTTATGCTTTCAATACTTATTATCAGAACATAGGAAAATCACTCAACATTATAAGTGAAGTTCACATTTTTGCTTAGTAATTATACTAGTGCCTGAAGAAATATAAGAAGAGAATCCTAATCATCTATCGAGATAAGATACTATCAAATAACATGTGCACAAAGATGACCTTATAGGACTTTAAAATGCTAACCATTCATATCATAACAGTATAATCAATCATTAATTGAAAACCATATGTGCGTTTTATTTTTAAAAAGTAAAACTGCCAAGAAAGAAACATCAATGATTTCCCCCTGAAGACAAGTTAGCTGACATATTGGAAGCTGACATGTTATCTTAACAAAGGGAAAGAGATTGGAAGTTGATATGTTAGCTAGTAAGTGTTGAGAAAAAACAGGACAAAACCATTATGTTGGATTCACGTTCTTTAAGTAAAGTATTCATTCTCCCTAAAAAATTCAAGAGCTATTTCTTATGTAGTAAATGAATCCCCAAATCTCATTATATTGCTGATCTATTCTATGAACATTATCAGAGCGGCTCACAATATCTAAAGCAGCCTCAATCTTTGCTCAACCTTAGTAAAGAAATCCAACACATTCATTAGTATAGAACTATAGATAAAATAATATTCCATTCCATCATGCTTTATATCATGGTTTTAGGCTCAAATATAGCAGCATGATATAGCAGCAAAAGATGGAAAATAAGTCGTAGACATCTCAGGCATTCAGCTTAGGCAGGGGAACAGGATAGCAAGCAGCAAGGGAGCAAGATAGCAAGCAGCAGAGGAGTAGGGCAGACAAGCAGTATAAATGGATTCAGTTATGAATTCTGTTCTGAATTCAATTCTGAATTCATTTCTGGATTCAGTTATGAATTCATTTCGGGATTCAGTTCTGAATTTATTTCTTAATTCAAACTTCAAATAAATCAGGTCTGAATTTAGTTTTAAATTCAATTCTAGATTCAGTTCTGAATTCAATTCTAGATTCAGTTCTGAACTTCATATCTAAATTCAGTTTTGGATTTCAGCTCTGATTTCAATTATAAAGAAAAATGTGACTTTCTTACCTGATGTTTTGCCTTTCCTAAGAATTCAGATGCTTTGTTTAGAAGATCCGGAGATGCATTCCCTTGACGAACTGCACCTACAATCTGATAAAATTGTCCAACAAGCGCTTTAAGAAGAAGATTGTTGTGTCCGACCAATCATTTTTGTCCTAGGAATACTGAAAACATCATCGAGAATAAAAAACAACAACAACAACATTGCGAAGCAATAGTAGCAAGGTCGAAATCTGTCTTCAGCAAGTAATGCTATATTGCTATGTAACTCTCATAGCTATGAATATGGATTTGTAGTTCTATATTTATTCCATAATGAAAGGATCTTGTTACATAATAACTTGAATAATAATTACCCCCACATAAAATAACAGCTTGATTAGGACTCCACTTTTAGAGTTTTAAGCTCATGCAGCAAGACTTTCACAACTGCAAGTTTTTAAGTATATTTGAACACTAAATCAGGTTTCTATCTACATGGAACTTTAAAGAATGTTGCAGCTCCTCTGAGTGGTACATAATCTCTTTGTAAGATACAATAAAGTTCATGGAATTATTCCAAGAGACAGTATTCCATACTATCATCAGGATTCTATAACTTTATTAAATAAGTAATTTATTTATTTATTTTTTTTTTTTTTGCAAAGTGAGCAGAAAGCTAGAGGGTACAAATAAGACAACAAATTACTAACTCGTAATTTTATTCTACAACTTAGTTGATGAAAAATATATTACAATTCAGTTAAAGAGAGTCGATTTTAACTGAAGTTCATCTTTTGCTAACTCATAATTTCAGAGTATAATTTCTATAATTAAATTATTTCTCTCTTATATTAATAAGATATTCAAACAGAGACAAAAATTTACCAAAAAAAGGATAAATATGTATACAAAAACCTAGCACATAAAATGGCTCTTTCACCTATAAATAAGTAAGAAAAAGTTCTTAAATAAATAAACATATCTCCTTACAAGCCTGTGAATATCATTCTCTGCAGTTTTTGAAGCAATTGCTTACCTCTTTGGAAAAAAATGTAAGCTTAGATTTATTAAACTTGAGTCCTAGAGTCTTATAGGTAAGTTATTAGTACACAAATAGTATTTCTTTTATTGATTTGCAGCAAAGTTCTTGATCCCTTTACACTTGATGCTCTCCAGGCGAATGTTGTGGTAACTTTGTGCAAATTTGAGATGTTTTTCCCATCTTCACTTTTTGACATAATATTGCATTTGATTCTGCATTTGGTTCAGGAGATTAAGTTGTGCGGTCCTGTATTTATGAGGTGGTGCTACCCTTTTGAACGACACATGGGTACACTGCAAGATAAAGTAAGAAATCCAGCCCAACCGGAAGGCAGTATGATACAAGGAATTGTGTCCGAGGAGATTGGAAATTTCATGGCAGAGTATGTTGCCGTTACCGAACCTATTGGGCTTCCCACTTCCCGACATGAAGGGAGACTTAATGGTCATGGCACAATCGGGTCAAAAAGGATCTGGGCTGCTCGAGATCAAATCATGCAAGCTCACCTATTTGTGCTTCATCATACTGTGGAAGTTCACCCATATTTAGAAGAGCACATGGATAGTTTGAGTGTTGAATATCCATCAAAAGGGTAAAGAGCACTAAAGCAGTTGCATAATAAGATGTTTGTGAAGTGGTTCCATGATCGTGTGATGCGTCAATTGGATGAGACTGTCTGATACAATAAAGTGGCTAGCTTATGGTCTAAAGGAAGATGTTCATTCATTTGAGGGATATGACATAAATGGGTACACATTTTGGACTGAAAGTCGGGATCATAAATTCTCATTGACTCAAGATAGTGGTGTCACTCTTGTGGCTTCATCGAGAGAGTTTGCAAGTGCAAAGGATACATCACCAGTTGACGCACTATTATCATACTATGGATGAATTCAGAAAATATGGGAACTAGATTACCGTGACTTCAAGGTTGGTCTATTCAAGTGTAAATGGGTCGATAATAATAGGCGCAACATGAGAAATGATGACTTCACTCTTGTAGATCTTGGCCACTTGCGGGATAGTCTTGAACCATTCATCCTTACATCTCAAGCTAAGCAAGTGTTCAATGTAACTAACCCGTCCGATCCAAAATGGTCCATCGTCCTTGCTGGCAAAAGGAGAAGTTCAGGGGTTGGAGAGGTTGAGGATGAGGAAGAATATGATGCATTTGATGATTCTACCTCTTTCACTGCTCTAACACTTGATGTAGCAACTGATGTAGATGATGATGCTACTTATATTCGATCTGACCACAATGAGGGAAAATACGAATGAGGTACTTTTATTGATGCATGTTTTATTTACTAAATACCTTATGCTCTGACAACCTTGTTTATTTCAGGAAGTGTTTTAAATTTTTGCATTTTCAACGTATAAGCATGTAATATGCACTAAATATATGAATTGTTAAGAGGATTATATGTGAATTTGTTATGAAACAAAAGAAGTTTGGTAAGAGTTGGTCTTTCTTCGTGCCTCAGATTTGATTGCCATTACTGATGACTAACAACATGCTTTACTTGTTTAATGTAGGTGTGCACATATCATGGATCCTGATGAGAACCTTCATTATGGATGATGATGATGATGATGATGATGATGACGAGTTGTATGATGTTAATAAGGAGACGGATATGGGGGAACCTGAAGACCAAGCTTATGACGAGTTCCAACATAAGCTTGATGAATATGTGCGTATAGCTGAAACTGCCCCACCTATTGAGGATAATGTGGTTTCGGAGGTTGTAGGTGATTAACATTGTGAAACTCAAATGCAAATCCAAGTGAAAACGACTGGTAGTGGAGGAGGGGTAAAGCCACCGGTGAACAAAAGGAGTAGGGGTGCAACAAAAGCTTTCAAGAAACCCCGCGTTCCTATTGTGCTTGAGTTTGATGAGTTAAGTCAACCTACTGGCCAATGAAGCGACAAATTTTCTAGTCAAGTTGGCATTCTAACTCGTAAAATACCAATCACACTTGAGTTCGCCGATATACCTCACGGGTTGCTTCAAACATTTTTGGACGATACAATGGTAAGTATGATTAATATATTATTATTAAATACCAATCACACTATTATTATTAATTAATATATATGTAGGGGAAAAAAAATTAAAAAATTTACAAAAATAACCCCCGAGCCTAACCCGAGGGCTGCAGCCGGCAGCTGCCCGGGCAGCAGCCTGGGCTTGTTCAGCTGCCTACGCTGCTGCCTAGGCTTGTGCAGCTGCCTAGGCAGCAGCCTGGTCTAATGAAGCTCCCTGGGCTGATGTACTTGCCTGGGTACTGCAGCTGCCTGGGCTGGAGCCTGGGTGCTGCTGCTGCCTAGGTAGCAGCCTGGGCCACTGCAGTTGCCTCGGCTGCTTCCTAATAAGTGACTTTTATGTCACTTTTAGGGTGTTTGTTGAGTCGTTTTCCGGGTTATTTTTCCAATAATTTCTCCCTTTTTATCCTTTATTTCTTTTATTTGCTTATTCGCGTAGTTTATCTTTATTTTGAGTATTTTAGTAGTTTTAAATACTTTTTAGCTTATTTTCTTAATTTATTTAAATTATCTTATTTTCTATGTTTATATTTTAAGTTTTTAGTTCTTGTTATTTAATAAGTTCCTAGTTTATCTTATTTCCTTTTTTTATTTTATTTTCATGTTTGTTTTCTTTATTCTATTTAATATCTTTTGATTTTATTTTCAAGTTATTTTATTTTATTTTATTTTATTTTATTTTATCTCGTGGTAATACCCTCATGTTTCTGGTTGTAGGTGTTCCGGGTTTCAAAGTCATATTCGTGTTCGGGGTCCGAGGTTTGAGGAAAATGCACAATGCCAAGTTGTTGCCCTCTTGCTAGCAGCTTATTAGACACCACCCTCCCTCCTTATCCTTCACCACACCAGTCACGCACCACTAATTCCCCTGCTCCCCTCAACAACACCAACATCAACAGCACCAAACTGCAAACACATCTCCAATCACCACAACGTAAACCACCAGCCAACTCCCCTGCTCCCTCAATTCCACCACCGCAACAACAACAAAAACAACCACCTCCCACCACAACCAACATAGCATCCCCTGCTTCCCTTAATCATCACTCACGCATTCCCACACCTCCAACCACCACGCATTCCAGCATCACCACCAACACTCCCCTGCTGCCAGCCGCAACTCATAACAGTCCACCTTACCACCACCGTGCAACAGATCAGCCACCACCAGCATCAATTACAGCATCAACCCCGCAACATTCCCCCCATTTAATCCACCTCACGCATCTCCCCTGCTCCATCTCCACCACAATCAACCACGCACGTTAACAACAACCCAACCACACTGTCCACCTGCAACAATCAGCCATGAAACCACCAATTCGCATAAGCAACGACAAAAATCAGAGCAATCGCAAATTAATTGGGTTCGAGCAAACCGAATAGGAGTTCGGTCGAAGTTCAAGTCAGAAACTTTTGAGGTTTTGTAATTTGAAGAGGTGTGGTCGAATACACCCATGGTTCGACCGAACCAACCCAGTAGTTCGGCCGCACCAACCCATGGTTCGACCGAACCACTTCACGAGCCTCGCACATGATAATTAATGACATCGAACGGTTGATATTGAAGGTGAAGGATGATGCTTGATGATTATCGTTGATGATTCTTGTTGATGGTTAATGGAGGGTGATGATGCGTGGTGATGGTGCTGATGGTGTTTGAATGGGAGCAGCCACGAAATGAAGAGGGGCAAAAAAACAATTGGTCTGATTGTTTTCGTGGGTTTGATGGGAGTTTTTGGGTTTTGGGGTTATTTTCCATTTCTTTTTTTTATTTTATTTTATTGTAGTTTTGTGTTTTTTTTTTTTTTGTTTTTAGTTTAGTTATTTTAATTGTTTTATTAAGTTTTATTTCTTTTTAATTTCTTTTATATTATTTTAACTTGTATTATAAATACCCTCTTTGGGGTTATTTTCTCACAACTTTCAATCAACTTTTTGATTTAGATAGATTAGATTAGTTTAGCCTATATTTTCTCTCTCTTAGGGTTAGATTAGGATTTTCTCTCTCTAGTTTTAGGAGTAGTTGTAGAGAGAGAAAGCTTGGATTTCCATGGAGTTTTTGAGAGGTTGAAGAAGCAACTTTGTGGAACTTCTTCTCATCTATTAAATGAGCATTTTCTTACTTTCTCTCATCTTTATTTCTTTGCTTAATTCTTAGTTTTTTCCTTTTTGTTTGTTGATTTGAGTAGATTAATTAGTTTGTTTGTTTAATCTTGTTTTTATTCTTATTTTACCCTGTTTTCCATGTCTTTCTTCATTATGCTAGCTTAGGTTTTGTTCTAGGGAACCGGATAAAGGTTATACTAATGAATTGAATGATTGATTGTGATTAGTATGAAATTGTTTCTTGATTATTGTGTATGGGTGATGCTTCTATGGATTAGAATCTTTCTAGCTAATCAATTATATGCTCTTAATTGTGCTTTTAATCAATTGTGCGAGAGTGAGTTGGTTGAGAGCCCTAAATTCTTCCATACCTTCGCTAGGCTAGTTGCACGATAGTGAATTAGTTTAGTAGGAGAATTAACATGCTTAATTGTGCGAGAGTGAGTTAAATGTGTTTATGTTCCTAATCAAGGTCATTTTCATCTATTTGTATGATGTTGTTTAATACATTGATGTGATTGGATTCTACTTTCCCTAGTTTTAGTTGTTTGTTCTTAGCCGTGTTTAGTTTAACCTCTCTCTATTTCACGACCTTCCCTAGTAGTCTAGTTGGCACAAATTAATACACTTAGTCCTTTTGGGTTCGACCCTTTACTTGCCACTAACTAGTTTAGCGTAAGTTTAGGTATTATAAACTTATAATTTGGTTAGGGTTAGTAGTCCCAACGACCTACTCTTACCCTCGATCAAATTTTGGCGCCGATGCCGGGGACTAAGGCGTTCATTAGTTTGTGTTGATTAGACTAGCTAGGTTCTTGTATATTATTTGATTTTTTTTTTATCTTTGTTCTTTGTATAAAAATGGCATGCTTATCTTTTCCTCAATTTGATGGTGAACCCTTCTATGCTTACTTTGAAAGACCAGATGGTTTTCTTAGTTACCATGGTTGTTTTCTTAATGATGCTTGTGGTATAGCTTATTGGAGCATGAATGAATATACTAGGGGAATGATTAAGGACAAGAATAATGGTAGATTTTGTCATTTGTCTATGCATGATGCTTGGGATTTCTTCACATGGCTTGCTAGGGATTCTTTAGATGGAGGATCTCATGTTTCTTGTTTTGATTCTCAATGCCAAGATCGTGTTTTGACCTCTAGCTCCCAAGATCGTGACTGGGCCTTCATTTGTTTGGTTGGTATTTGTTTGGTTATAATCCCTTGTGAGCTTCATTTGTTCTAGCCTTCATCACCTTGTTGAGCGGCTATTTAGGATCCTTGACTATGCATGTCTTAATCCTTGTTTTGACCTCTAGCTCCCAAGATCGTGACCGGGCCTCTCTAGGGGAGGAAAAGGGAACCTTTTCTCATTTTTCTTTATCTTCTTTTTATTTTGTTACAAATTTGATTTTCTATTTTGCATCAACCTACTTATTAACCAATTTGAGCCTAATGTTTCCCGCTCTTGTTTAAACCGCATTACAAACCCAATGGCCTATGTTTACCAACCCTTTTAGTTAGTAAAGCATAGGCATGTGAGGTTTGAGTTTTGAGAGTGTTGATCATGAGTAAGAAAACTTTGTGAATTGGTTTAAGTACGGTATTGAAAGTTGAGCTTGAAAAGAAAATGCAAAAAGTTTGAGAAGAAAGATGCAATTCAAGAAAATCAAATGAAATTTCAAGAAAAAGCCGTCCATGGTTAGAAAAAGGCAAGGACACATAATAAAATAAAAAAAAATATAAAAAGAAACAAATAAACACATTTATATTTTAATTTGGTTTCGTTTTCTTCCCCAGTTTAAGCATTGAGGACAATGCTTCGTTCAAGCTTGGGGGGGGGGAGCGTTCCTTCATTTTTTTGTATATATTGTGTGTTAGTGTTGAGTAAGCTTGGGGGAGTTGGCATTATTGGTATTTTTGTTTGATATTTTGCGATTTCTTGAGTTTGTTTTTGAGAGTAGGCCACTCTTTTGCTTCACTTAGGAAATATCACCAAAATTTTCAAATTTTTACCCCGCCTTAACCCTTAGCCTTATGTTACAACCCAATAAAAGACCCTTAGACTTTAGTAGGGTTAGGTCAAAGAACGGTGGAGGGAGATAGATTTCAAACCTATGGAGAGAGTATGCATAGTTGAGATGTCGGGATAACCTTATCAAAGTTTTTCATTTCTTTATCTTTTTCCGGTTCCTTCGAGGAATCATGAGAAGCTAGCTTAAGGGTTGATTTGAAGCTAGTGGAGAGAACGCGGCCCGATTGGTTGGGGCTAGGGTGGATTGAGTCCTCATTAGTTCTCTATGCTTAGCATATGTTATGTTTCAATCAACCATTGACATCCTGGAACGTGCATACATTTGTCTATTTAGAAAGGTTTACATTCATTGGTGCTTGTTCCTATCTCTTGTCCAAATATGAACTTGTGTTTTTCTTCCTCGTTTTATGTTTCTTTTTCTTTTCTTTTTATTGTCGTGCCTTGGTTTTTACTTAGAGTTGTGGGTTAAACTCTTAGGACACCCTCACGAGAGCACACTCGTCCTCTAGGGCGATCTAGGGGTTTAAAGGGCTTGTCATTAGTTGCTAAAAGTGACCGTGATTCCTACGAAAGTGAGTTAGTGTACATTCTTGTCTCCTTTAGTGTCTTAGATTTTCTTGAATAAATCACTCTCCTTCTCTCGTGTTTCATGTTAATTTGCTCGAGGACGAGCAAAAGTTTAGCTTGGGGGAGTTTGATAAGTGACTTTTATGTCACTTTTAGGGTGATTATTGAGTCGCTTTCCGGCTATCTTACAATAATTTAGCCTATTTTGTTCTTTATTTCTATTATTTTATTATTCTCGTCTTTTATTCTTTATTTTGAGTATTTTTGTAATTTTCTATAGTTTTTAGTTTATTTTCGTGTTTTATTTTATTTTTCTTTCTTTTAATGTTTGTAGTTTAAGTCGTTAGTTTATATTTTTAATAATTTCTCTTTTTATCTCGTTTTCTTATTTATTTTAGTTTCGTATTTTATTTTATTTTATTTCATTTAATTTTATTATTTCTTTAGTTTTAGCATTTTATTATAATTATTTATCTTATTTTATTTTACTTTATTTTATTTATTTTATTTTATTTTCCATTTCACCCTCGTGATGCTTTTGGTTGTAGGTGTTTTCGGGTCCGTGGTCGATCGGGTTTCAAAGTCAAATTTGTGTTCGGAGGTCAAGGTTCGAAGCAAATGCTCTAGCTGCTGCCCTCTTGCTAGCAGCTTAACTTACACCGCACCCTTTCTAAACCTACACCACGCAATCCCCTGCTCCCACCAGCCCTCACAGCAACCTCCACCCACCAATACAACACCACCAACACCACGCAGCTCACCACAAACCACCACACATCACAACACCAACAGCAACAGCAGCGACAACAACCGTCAACAACACCAACACCATCAGCCACCTCCAATCAACCTCCGCCAAAACCGCCAATCGCCTATCAATCACCAATTAAACCACTCACCAATTAAACCAAACTCCCTCGCAATCGCATCTCCCCTGCTTAACCTCGGCTTCACCTCGCAACACCACCATTACACCAGCCACCGCAACCAATTTACCCAAGCAAACACCAGCCACCACAAAACCGCCTCCAATCGCACCTCCCCTGCTCCCTCAGCTCACAATCAACCACCACGCGATTCTCACACCACCAGCCACAACAATAACAGCAACCCATATCATCGCGGCCGCGCAGTCCTCTCAGAAAGCGCACGAGATTGAGTCCAAAATCAAAGTCGAGGTAGAAGCTATGCGCGACCTCTGCGCAGTGTCTTCGCGGGCGCACATTCGTAGGTCAATCACGAGCTTTTCACGTGATTTTTAATGAGAATTGAACGGTTTTGAATGACGCTTGATTGATGACGATGAGGATTGACGGTGGTGATTGAGTGATGATTGATGGTGCGTGATGGTGATGATGGAAAGAAAATCAGAGCAGCCAAGATCCAAAAAGAAAGAAAATGGGGAAGCTGATGGGGTTTCGTGGGTTTGTACTGTTTTGGGGGGATTTTTTTGGTTTTTGTTTTCTTTTTCCTTTTTTTCTTTTCATTTTCTTTCTTTTATTTTATCTTTAGTTTAGTTTTATTTTTGGTTTTTAAGTTTAGTTATTTTAATTATTTTAGTTTAGTTTTTATTTCTTTCTAGTTTTCTCTTTTACTTTATTTTTTTTAGCCTTGTATTTTAAATACCCCTTAGGGGTTATTTTCTCATAACATTCACTTAACATTATTTTAGCCTAGATAAGATTAGTTTTAGCCTTTATTTTCTCTCTCTTAGGGTTAGGAGTAGTTTAGAGAAAGAAAGATGGGATTTTTCATGGAGTTTTTGGGATTTTGAAGAAGCAAATTTGTGGATTTTTCCTCTCATAAATTCAATGAGTTTTCCTAACTTTCTCTCACCTTTATTGCTTTCATTTATTATTGTTTTTGCTTATTTATTTGTTGATTTGAGTAGTTTAATTAGTTTAGTTGTTGATTCTTGCTTTTATTATTATTTTATCTTGTTTTCCATATTTTTGTTCATTATGTTAGTTTAGGTTTTGTTCTAGGGAAATGGATGAATGTTATGTTAATTAATTTGATGATTGATTGTGATTAGTATGAAATTGTTTCTTGATTATTGTGTATGGATGATGCTTTTATGGATTAGAATCTTTCTAGCTAATTGATTCTATGCTTTTAATTGTGTTTTCAATCAATTGTGCGAAAGTGAGTTGTTTGAGAACCCTAAATTCCTCCATATCTTTGCTAGGCTAGTTGCACGAGAGTGAATTAGTTTAGTAGGATTATTAACATGTTTAATTGCGCGAGAGTGAGTTAAATGTGTAAACCGTCCTAATTGAGGTCATTTTCATCTAATTGTTTGATGTTGTTGAATGCATTGATGTAATTGGATTCCACTTTCCCTAGTTTTAGTTATTTGCTCTTAGTAGTGTTTAGTTGAACCCTTCTTTACCTCACAAGCTTTCCTAGTAGTCTAATTAGCATAGATTGATACACTTAGTCCTTTTGGGTTCGACCCTTTACTTACCCCTATAATCGTATTAGGGTAGTTTAGGTATTATAAATTGTTAATTTTATTAAGGTTAGTAGACTAACGACAATATCTAACCTCGATCAAATTTTGGCGCCGTTGCCGGGGACTAAGGCGTTCATTAATTTGTGTTGATTATATTAGCTAGGTTCTTGTATATAATTTGATTTGAGTTTGCTTTTCTTTGTTCTTTGTATAAAAATGGCATGCTTATCTTTTCCTCAATTTGATGGTGAACGCTTTTATGCTTACTTTGAAAGACTTGATGGTTTTCTTAGTTACCATGGGTGTTCTCTTAATGATGCTTGTGGTATAGCTTATTGGGGCATGAATGAGTATACTAGGGGAATGGTTGAGGACATGAATAACGGTAGATTTTGTCATTTGTCTATGCATGATGCGTGGGATTTCTTCACATGGCTTGCTAAGGATTCTTTAGTTAGAGAATCTCATGTTTCTTACTTTGATTCTCAATGCCAAGATTCATTTAATTTTTGCATGAATTCTCTCGATACTTCTTATGTGCCTAGTGATAATCCAAGTATGCAAATTGACACCTTTCCCCCTTATGCTCATTTTGATGAGGTTTGTGCTAATTTTGATGATGTGCAATTTGACGTTGATCATGAACCTCAACCCAATAACATTGAAGCCCAAATTCTTTCTCAAATGCAATATCTCACCCAACAACTCCAAGAGCTTCAAGAGGAACAAAAATTGAGAGAAGTGAGGCTTGCCCAAGTGATGAGTGCTTTGGTTGATGTAAATGGATGTGAGGCACCTCATTTGGAGTGTGAGAGTGTTTTTGAGAATGATGTGGGCCAATGGTGTGAAGTTGAGGGGAGATTTTCTTGTGATGAGGGGATTTTTGAGGATTTTGATCCTTTTCATTCCCCATTTGAGCTTGAATGCCATCCTTCCCCTTATTTACCCCCTTTGAGAGCTTCCCTTGGTGAGGATGTGAGTGAGCCATCTTCAATTTTGAATGAGGGATTTCATGAGGATGATGATGATGAGTTTGAGCAATCAAGAGAGATTGAGAGTCCCTTGAGTGATGGTGGAAGAGTTGTGAATGAAGAAATTGTCGATTTCGAGGTTTCCAACCCCCTTCCCCATCTTGATGAGTCTACCTTACATGTTTGTGACCCTTCTATCCATGAGTCTTTGGACTCATTTGAGGTTATGGCTATTATGTTCATTGAAGGTGTAACAAATCATTATAGCCTCTTGAAAGAGTTCATTGGCAATGCTTCATGGGAAAGGGATGAATTTGAGAGAAACCTTTATCCTTTCATGCATGGTTTAGAGACTCTAGGCTTTGAGGATCTTGGGGGAGTTGTTGTTCATCGTTGTGATAAAAAGTAGGATGAGGTTGTTTCTATTAGAGAGTTTTTGTTTGTGGGAGATGAGAGTCAAGAGTGTTCTTTTGAGGATTCTATGATTGATTTTCATGCCCTCATTGGTGATGTGAGGCTTTGTGAGTCCATTGTTTCTCCTCCCCTTCCTCATGTCCCTTTCTCAAGGAAATTTGACCACATCTCCTACTATCCCATGTTCCTCCCTTCTTTTGTCAAAGAGCCTATTGAGGACCCTCTCTTGTTTGATGAGACTTTTCCTTTTCATCCTCCTATTATTGAGGAAATGGGTGATTATGCCACCCAAAAAGATTTTGAGGAGGTTTTGCCTTTTTATTCTTTTCCTTATTTTTCTTCTTCTTTCTCTTCTTATTTTCTCGATTTTTCTTTTGATTTTTCTTCTTTCTTTTGGCATCTTCCTCCTCATTTACGTGCAATAATCTTGTTGCACGTCCTCCTCCCTTCATTTGCCTACTTGTTATCATATGAAATGTGTAGTAGTGCATTTGATAAGCTCTTGCGTTCTTTGCAATATTATTTACTAGAGCGGTCTCGCTTGGACATTAAACAAGCCTTTCTCGGGAAGTAACCCGAGGTTTTTATTGCTTTCATTTTCTTTCCTTTTTAGATTAGATTTTCTCTCATGGAAATGTTTGTGTGCCTTTTGCTAGGTACATGACTTGATATACACTTATGCATTGGTTTGGATCAAGAATCAAGGAAGTTTGATGCCTATTTTTGCTAGCATGTGGAAATCGAGATTTCAATTCAAAAGGAAATCGGCTTTGAAAGGTTAAATTGGTTCATTTGCGGGTATTTACACCCACCAATATCCGGTAACATCTTTCCTAGCTCTTTCTCTAATGGTTGGTCACTCGTTGGACATGTGTTGGTTTGTTGGGTTGATTTCTTTCTCGTCCCCTCCCATGGATTATTTAGTTTATGTTTGAGTATATTGTCTCATTCAAGCTTGGGGGAGGGTATTCTATCATGCTTTGGTGGGATGTTGATTCATTTATGCCATGCACTTGAGTATATGCATTTCCATGCCTTTTCTTTTGTTTTGAAAAATCCAAAAAGATTTTGGTTTACTTTCAAGGTAATTTTGGCAAATTGTGTTTTGTTTGCTCTTATTTTGGACATATTGTTTTGGGACTTGTATTCTTGAATGTTTTTCTTCCTAAGTGGTAAATGTGTGCACGGTTTGAGAGTGTCATTGGTTGACTCTAGGATACATTATGCTAAGGTAGCCGGTTTAAGAACTTTTAGGGGTCCATGAAGCCCTAGTTCACGGGAATGTGGTAAGATGGAGTTGATCTCTATAGTGGATTTGAAACCCTTGGTTGGTATTTGTTTGGTTATAATCCCTTGTGAGCTTCATTTGTTCTAGCCTTCATCACCTTGTTGAGCGGCTATTTAGGATCCTTGACTATGCATGTCTTAATCCTTGTTTTGACCTCTAGCTCCCAAGATCGTGACCGGGCCTCTCTAGGGGAGGAAAAGGGCACCTTTTCTCATTTTTCTTTATCTTCTTTTTATTTTGTTACAAATTTGATTTTCTATTTTGCATCAACCTACTTATTAACCAATTTGAGCCTAATGTTTCCCGCTCTTGTTTAAACCGCATTACAAACCCAATGGCCTATGTTTACCAACCCTTTTAGTTAGTAAAGCATAGGCATGTGAGGTTTGAGTTTTGAGAGTGTTGATCATGAGTAAGAAAACTTTGTGAATTGGTTTAAGTACGGTATTGAAAGTTGAGCTTGAAAAGAAAATGCAAAAAGTTTGAGAAGAAAGATGCAATTCAAGAAAATCAAATGAAATTTCAAGAAAAAGTCGTCCATGGTTAGAAAAAGGCAAGGACACATAATAAAATAAAAAAAAATATAAAAAGAAACAAATAAACACAAATAAATTTTAATTTGGTTTCGTTTTCTTCCCTAGTTTAAGCATTGAGGACAATGCTTCGTTCAAGCTTGGGGGGGGGGGAGCGTTCCTTCATTTTTTTTTTGTATATATTGTGTGTTAGTGTTGAGTAAGCTTGGGGGAGTTGGCATTATTGGTATTTTTGTTTGATATTTTGCGATTTCTTGAGTTTGTTTTTGAGAGTAGGCCACTCTTTTGCTTCACTTAGGAAATATCACCAAAATTTTCAAATTTTTACCCTGCCTTAACCCTTAGCCTTATGTTACAACCCAATAAAAGACCCTTAGACTTTAGTAGGGTTAGGTCAAAGAACGGTGGAGGGAGATAGATTTCAAACCTATGGAGAGAGTATGCATAGTTGAGATGTCGGGATAACCTTATCAAAGTTTTTCATTTCTTTATCTTTTTCCGGTTCCTTCGAGGAATCATGAGAAGCTAGCTTAAGGGTTGATTTGAAGCTAGTGGAGAGAACGCGGCTCGATTGGTTGAGGCTAGGGTGGATTGAGTCCTCATTAGTTCTCTATGCTTAGCATATGTTATGTTTCAATCAACCATTGACATCCTGGAACATGCATACATTTGTCTATTTAGAAAGGTTTACATTCATTGGTGCTTGTTCCTATCTCTTGTCCAAATATGAACTTGTGTTTTTCTTCCTCGTTTTATGTTTCTTTTTCTTTTCTTTTTATTGTCGTGCCTTGGTTTTTACTTAGAGTTGTGGGTTAAACTCTTAGGACACCCTCACGAGAGCACACTCGTCCTCTAGGGCGATCTAGGGGTTTAAAGGGCTTGTCATTAGTTGCTAAAAGTGACCGTGATTCCTACGAAAGTGAGTTAGTGTACATTCTTGTCTCCTTTAGTGTCTTAGATTTTCTTGAATAAATCACTCTCCTTCTCTCGTGTTTCATGTTAATTTGCTCGAGGACGAGCAAAAGTTTAGCTTGGGGGAGTTTGATAAGTGACTTTTATTTCACTTTTAGGGTGATTATTGAGTCGCTTTCCGGCTTATCTTACAATAATTTAGCCTATTTTGTTCTTTATTTCTATTATTTTATTATTCTCGTCTTTTATTCTTTATTTTGAGTATTTTTGTAATTTTCTATAGTTTTTAGTTTATTTTCGTGTTTTATTTTATTTTTCTTTCTTTTAATGTTTGTAGTTTAAGTCGTTAGTTTATATTTTTAATAATTTCTCTTTTTATCTCGTTTTCTTATTTATTTTAGTTTCGTATTTTATTTTATTTTATTTCATTTTATTTTATTATTTCTTTAGTTTTAGCATTTTATTATACTTATTTATCTTATTTTATTTTACTTTATTTTATTTATTTTATTTTATTTTCCATTTCACCCTCGTGATGCTTTTGGTTGTAGGTGTTTTCTGGTCCGTGGTCGATCGGGTTTCAAAGTCAAATTTGTGTTCGGAGGTCAAGGTTCGAAGCAAATGCTCTAGCTGCTGCCCTCTTGCTAGCAGCTTAACTTACACCGCACCCTTTCTAAACCTACACCACGCAATCCCCTGCTCCTACCAGCCCTCACAGCAACCTCCACCCACCAACACAACACCACCAACACCACGCAGCTCACCACAAACCACACATCACAACACCAACAGCAACAGCAGCGACAACAACCGTCAACAACACCAACACCATCAGCCACCTCCAATCAACCTCCGCCAAAACCGCCAATCGCCTATCAATCACCAATTAAACCACTCACCAATTAAACCAAACTCCCTCGCAATCGCATCTCCCATGCTTCACCTCGCAACACCACCATTACACCAGCCACCGCCACCAATTTACCCAAGCAAACACCAGCCACCACAAAACCGCCTCCAATCGCACCTCCCCTGCTCCCTCATCTCACAATCAACCACCACGCGATTCTCACACCACCAGCCACAACAATAACAGCAACCTATATCATCGCGGCCGCGCAGTCCTCTCAGAAAGCGCACGAGATTGAGTCCAAAATCAGAGTCGAGGTAGAAGCTATGCGCGACCTCTGCGCGGTGTCTTCGCGGGCGCGCATTCGTGGGTCAATCACGAGCTTTTCACGTGATTTTTAATGAGAATTGAACGGTTTTAATTGACGCTTGATTGATGACGATGAGGATTGACGGTGGTGATTGAGTGATGATTGATGGTGCGAGATGGTGATGATGGAAAAAAAATCAGAGCAGCCAAGATCGAAAGAGAAAGAAAATGGGGAAGCTGATGGGGTTTCGTGGGTTTGTACTGTTTTGGGGGGATTTTTTTGGTTTTTGTTTTCTTTTTCCTTTTTTTCTTTTCATTTTCTTTTCTTTTATTTTATTTTTAGTTTAGTTTTATTTTTGGTTTTTAAGTTTAGTTATTTTAATTATTTTAGTTTAGTTTTTATTTCTTTCTAGTTTTCTCTTTTACTTTATTTTTTTTAGCCTTGTATTATAAATACCCCTTTGGGGTTATTTTCTCATAACATTCACTTAACATTATTTTAGCCTAGATTAGATTAGTTTTAGCCTTTATTTTCTCTCTCTTAGGGTTAGGAGTAATTTAGAGAAAGAAAGATGGGATTTTTCATAGAGTTTTTGGGATTTTGATGAAGCAAATTTGTGGATTTTTCCTCTCATAAATTCAATGTGTTTTCCTAACTTTCTCTCACCTTCATTGCTTTCATTTATTATTGTTTTTGCTTATTTATTTGTTGATTTGAGTAGTTTAATTAGTTTAGTTGTTGATTCTTGCTTTTATTATTATTTTATCTTGTTTTCCATATTTTTGTTCATTATGTTAGTTTAGGTTTTGTTCTAGGGAAATGGATGAATGTTATGTTAATTAATTTGATGATTGATTGTGATTAGTATGAAATTGTTTCTTGATTATTGTGTATGGATGATGCTTTTATGGATTAGAATCTTTCTAGCTAATTTATTCTATGCTTTTAATTGTGTTTTCAATTAATTGTGCGAAAGTGAGTTGTTTGAGAACCCTAAATTCCTCCATATCTTTGCTAGGCTAGTTGCACGAGAGTGAATTAGTTTAGTAGGATTATTAACATGTTTAATTGCGCGAGAGTGAGTTAAATGTGTAAACCGTCCTAATTGAGGTCATTTTCATCTAATTGTTTGATGTTGTTGAATGCGTTGATGTAATTGGATTCCACTTTCCCTAGTTTTAGTTATTTGCTCTTAGTAGTGTTTAGTTGAACCCTTCTTTACCTCACAAGCTTTCCTAGTAGTCTAATTAGCATAGATTGATACACTTAGTCCTTTTGGGTTCGACCCTTTACTTATCCCTATACTCGTATTAGGGTAGTTTAGGTATTATAAATTGTTAATTTGATTAAGGTTAGTAGACTAACGACACTATCTAACCTCGATCAAATTTTGGCGCCGTTGCCGGGGACTAAGGCGTTCATTAATTTTTGTTGATTAGATTAGCTAGGTTCTTGTATATAATTTGATTTGAGTTTGCTTTTCTTTGTTCTTTGTATAAAAATGGCATGCTTATCTTTTCCTCAATTTGATGGTGAACCCTTTTATGCTTACTTTGAAAGACTTGATGGTTTTCTTAGTTACTATGGGTGTTCTCTTAATGATGCTTGTGGTATAGCTTATTGGGGCATGAATGAGTATACTAGGGGAATGGTTGAGGACATGAATAACGGTAGATTTTGTCATTTGTCTATGCATGATGCGTGGGATTTCTTCACATGGCTTGCTAAGGATTCTTTAGTTAGAGAATCTCATGTTTCTTACTTTGATTCTCAATGCCAAGATTCATTTAATTTTTGCATGAATTCTCTCGATACTTCTTATGTGCCTAGTTATAATCCAAGTATGCAAATTGACACCTTTCCCCCTTATGCTCATTTTGATGAGGTTTGTGCTAATTTTGATGATGTGCAATTTGACGTTGATCATGAACCTCAACCCAATAACATTGAAGCCCAAATTCTTTCTCAAATGCAATATCTCACCCAACAACTCCAAGAGCTTCAAGAGGAACAAAAATTGAGAGAAGTGAGGCTTGCCCAAGTGATGAGTGCTTTGGTTGATGTAAATGGATGTGAGGCACCTCATTTGGAGTGTGAGAGTGTTTTTGAGAATGATGTGGGCCAATGGTGTAAAGTTGAGGGGAGATTTTCTTGTGATGAGGGGATTTTTGAGGATTTTGATCCTTTTCATTCCCCATTTGAGCTTGAATGCCATCCTTCCCCTTATTTACCCCCTTTGAGAGCTTCCCTTGGTGAGGATGTGAGTGAGCCATCTTCAATTTTGAATGAGGGATTTCATGAGGATGATGATGATGAGTTTGAGCAATCAAGAGAGATTGAGAGTCCCTTGAGTGATGGTGGAAGAGTTGTGAATGAAGAAATTGTCGATTTCGAGGTTTCCAACCCCCTTCCCCATCTTGATGAGTCTACCTTGCATGTTTGTGACCCTTCTATCCATGAGTCTTTGGACTCATTTGAGGTTATGGCTAGTATGTTCATTGAAGGTGTAACAAATCATTATAGCCTCTTGAAAGAGTTCATTGGCAATGCTTCATGGGAAAGGGATGAATTTGAGAGAAACCTTTATCCTTTCATGCATGGTTTAGAGACTCTAGGCTTTGAGGATCTTGGGGGAGTTGTTGTTCATCGTTGTGATAAAAAGGAGAATGAGGTTGTTTCTATTAGAGAGTTTTTGTTTGAGGGAGATGAGAGTCAAGAGTGTTCTTTTGAGGATTCTATGATTGATTTTCATGCCCTCATTGGTGATGTGAGGTTTTGTGAGTCCATTGTTTCTCCTCCCCTTCCTCATGTCCCTTTCTCAAAGAAATTTGACCACATCTCCTACTATCCCATGTTCCTCCCTTCTTTTGTCAAAGAGCCTATTGAGGACCCTCTCTTGTTTGATGAGACTTTTCCTTTTCATCCTCCTATTATTGAGGAAATGGGTGATTATGCCACCCAAAAAGATTTTGAGGAGGTTTTGCCTTTTTATTCTTTTCCTTATTTTTCTTCTTCTTTCTCTTCTTATTTTCTCGATTTTTCTTTTGATTTTTCTTCTTTCTTTTGGCATCTTCCTCCTCATTTACGTGCAATAATCTTGTTGCACGTCCTCCTCCCTTCATTTGCCTACTTGTTATCATATGAAATGTGTAGTAGTGCATTTGATAAGCTCTTGCGTTCATTGCAATATTATTTACTAGAGCGGTCTCGCTTGGACGTTAAACAAGCCTTTCTCGGGAAGTAACCCGAGGTTTTTATTGCTTTCATTTTCTTTCCTTTTTAGATTAGATTTTCTCTCATGGAAATGTTTGTGTGCCTTTTGCTAGGTACATGACTTGATATACACTTATGCATTGGTTTGGATCAAGAATCAAGGAAGTTTGATGCCTATTTTTGCTAGCATGTGGAAATCGAGATTTCAATTCAAAAGGAAATCGGCTTTGAAAGGTTAAATTGGTTCATTTGCGGGTATTTACACCCACCAATATCCGGTAACATCTTTCCTAGCTCTTTCTCTAATGGTTGGTGACTCGTTGGACATGTGTTGGTTTGTTGGGTTGATTTCTTTCTCGTCCCCTCCCATGGATTATTTAGTTTATGTTTGAGTATATTGTCTCATTCAAGCTTGGGGGAGGGTATTCTATCATGCTTTGGTGGGATGTTGATTCATTTATGCCATGCACTTGAGTATATGCATTTCCATGCCTTTTCTTTTGTTTTGAAAAATCCAAAAAGATTTTGGTTTACTTTCAAGGTAATTTTGGCAAATTGTGTTTTGTTTGCTCTTATTTTGGACATATTGTTTTGGGACTTGTATTCTTGAATGTTTTTCTTCCTAAGTGGTAAATGTGTGCACGGTTTGAGAGTGTCATTGGTTGACTCTAGGATACATTATGCTAAGGTAGCCGGTTTAAGAACTTTTAGGGGTCCATGAAGCCCTAGTTCACGGGAATGTGGTAAGATGGAGTTGATCTCTATAGTGGATTTGAAACCCTTGGTTGGTATTTGTTTGGTTATAATCCCTTGTGAGCTTCATTTGTTCTAGCCTTCATCACCTTGTTGAGCGGCTATTTAGGATCCTTGACTATGCATGTCTTAATCCTTGTTTTGACCTCTAGCTCCCAAGATCGTGACCGGGCCTCTCTAGGGGAGGAAAAGGGCACCTTTTCTCATTTTTCTTTATCTTCTTTTTATTTTGTTACAAATTTGATTTTCTATTTTGCATCAACCTACTTATCAACCAATTTGAGCCTAATGTTTCCCGCTCTTGTTTAAACCGCATTACAAACCCAATGGCCTATGTTTACCAACCCTTTTAGTTAGTAAAGCATAGGCATGTGAGGTTTGAGTTTTGAGAGTGTTGATCATGAGTAAGAAAACTTTGTGAATTGGTTTAAGTACGGTATTGAAAGTTGAGCTTGAAAAGAAAATGCAAAAAGTTTGAGAAGAAAGATGCAATTCAAGAAAATCAAATGAAATTTCAAGAAAAAGCCGTCCATGGTTAGAAAAAGGCAAGGACACATAATAAAATAAAAAAAAATATAAAAAGAAACAAATAAACACAAATAAATTTTAATTTGGTTTTGTTTTCTTCCCTAGTTTAAGCATTGAGGACAATGCTTCGTTCAAGCTTGGGGGGGGGGGGGGAGCGTTCCTTCATTTTTTTTTTGTATATATTGTGTGTTAGTGTTGAGTAAGCTTGGGGGAGTTGGCATTATTGGTATTTTTGTTTGATATTTTGCGATTTCTTGAGTTTGTTTTTGAGAGTAGGCCACTCTTTTGCTTCACTTAGGAAATATCACCAAAATTTTCAAATTTTTACCCTGCCTTAACCCTTAGCCTTATGTTACAACCCAATAAAAGACCCTTAGACTTTAGTAGGGTTAGGTCAAAGAACGGTGGAGGGAGATAGATTTCAAACCTATGGAGAGAGTATGCATAGTTGATATGTCGGTATAACCTTATCAAAGTTTTTCATTTCTTTATCTTTTTCCGGTTCCTTCGAGGAATCATGAGAAGCTAGCTTAAGGGTTGATTTGAAGCTAGTGGAGAGAACGCGGCCCGATTGGTTGGGGCTAGGGTGGATTGAGTCCTCATTAGTTCTCTATGCTTAGCATATGTTAGAAAGGTTTACATTCATTGGTGCTTGTTCCTATCTCTTGTCCAAATATGAACTTGTGTTTTTCTTCCTCGTTTTATGTTTCTTTTTCTTTTCTTTTTATTGTCGTGCCTTGGTTTTTACTTAGAGTTGTGGGTTAAACTCTTAGGACACCCTCACGAGAGCACACTCGTCCTCTAGGGCGATCTAGGGGTTTAAAGGGCTTGTCATTAGTTGCTAAAAGTGACCGTGATTCCTACAAAAGTGAGTTAGTGTACATTCTTGTCTCCTTTAGTGTCTTAGATTTTCTTGAATAAATCACTCTCCTTCTCTCGTGTTTCATGTTAATTTGCTCGAGGACGAGCAAAAGTTTAGCTTGGGGGAGTTTGATAAGTGACTTTTATGTCACTTTTTGGGTGATTATTGAGTCGCTTTCCGGCTTATCTTACAATAATTTAGCCTATTTTGTTCTTTATTTCTATTATTTTATTATTCTCGTCTTTTATTCTTTATTTTGAGTATTTTTGTAATTTTCTATAGTTTTTAGTTTATTTTCGTGTTTTATTTTATTTTTCTTTCTTTTAATGTTTGTAGTTTAAGTCGTTAGTTTATATTTTTAATAATTTCTCTTTTTATCTCGTTTTCTTATTTATTTTAGTTTCGTATTTTATTTTATTTTATTTCATTTAATTTTATTATTTCTTTAGTTTTAGCATTTTATTATACTTATTTATCTTATTTTATTTTACTTTATTTTATTTATTTTATTTTATTTTCCATTTCACCCTCGTGATGCTTTTGGTTGTAGGTGTTTTCGGGTCCGTGGTCGATCGGGTTTCAAAGTCAAATTTGTGTTCGGAGGTCAAGGTTCGAAGCAAATGCTCTAGCTGCTGCCCTCTTGCTAGCAGCTTAACTTACACCGCACCCTTTCTAAACCTACACCACGCAATCCCCTGCTCCCACCAGCCCTCACAGCAACCTCCACCCACCAACACAACACCACCAACACCACGCAGCTCACCACAAACCACCACACATCACAACACCAACAGCAACAGCAGCGACAACAACCGTCAACAACACCAACACCATCAGCCACCTCCAATCAACTTCCGCCAAAACCGCCAATCGCCTATCAATCACCAATTAAACCACTCACCAATTAAACCAAACTCCCTCGCAATCGCATCTCCCCTGCTTCACCTCGCAACACCACCATTACACCAGCCACCGCCACCAATTTACCCAAGCAAACACCAGCCACCACAAAACCGCCTCCAATCGCACCTCCCCTGCTCCCTCAGCTCACAATCAACCACCACGCGATTCTCACACCACCAGCCACAACAATAACAGCAACCCATATCATCGCGGCCGCGCAGTCCTCTCAGAAAGCGCACGAGATTGAGTCCAAAATCAGAGTCGAGGCAGAAGCTATGCGCGACCTCTGCGCGGTGTCTTCGCGGACGCGCATTCGTGGGTCAATCACGAGCTTTTCACGTGATTTTTAATGAGAATTGAACGGTTTTGATTGACGCTTGATTGATGACTATGAGGATTGACGGTGGTGATTGAGTGATGATTGATGGTGCGTGATAGTGATGATGGAAAGAAAATCAGAGCAGCCAAGATCGAAAGAGAAAGAAAATGGGGAAGCTGATGGGGTTTCGTGGGTTTGTACTGTTTTGGGGGGATTTTTTTGGTTTTTGTTTTCTTTTTCCTTTTTTTCTTTTCATTTTCTTTTATTTTATTTTATTTTTAGTTTAGTTTTATTTTTGTTTTTTAAGTTTAGTTATTTTGATTATTTTAGTTTAGTTTTTATTTCTTTTTAGTTTTCTCTTTTACTTTATTTTTTTTAGCCTTGTATTATAAATACCCCTTTGGGGTTATTTTCTCATAACATTCACTTAACATTATTTTAGCCTAGATTAGATTAGTTTTAGCCTTTATTTTCTCTCTCTTAGGATTAGGAGTAGTTTAGAGAGAGAAAGATGGGATTTTTCATGGAGTTTTTGGGATTTTGAAGAAGCAAATTTGTGGATTTTTCCTCTCATAAATTCAATGAGTTTTCCTAACTTTCTCTCACCTTTATTGCTTTCATTTATTATTGTTTTTGCTTATTTATTTGTTGATTTGAGTAGTTTAATTAGTTTAGTTGTTGATTCTTGCTTTTATTACTATTGACATCCTGGAACGTGCATACATTTGTCTATTTAGAAAGGTTTACATTCATTGGTGCTTGTTCCTATCTCTTGTCCAAATATGAACTTGTGTTTTTCTTCCTCGTTTTATGTTTCTTTTTCTTTTCTTTTTATTGCCGTGCCTTGGTTTTTACTTAGAGTTGTGGGTTAAACTCTTAGGACACCCTCACGAGAGCACACTCGTCCTCTAGGGCGATCTAGGGGTTTAAAGGGCTTGTCATTAGTTGCTAAAAGTGACCGTGATTCCTACAAAAGTGAGTTAGTGTACATTCTTGTCTCCTTTAGTGTCTTAGATTTTCTTGAATAAATCACTCTCCTTCTCTCGTGTTTCATGTTAATTTGCTCGAGGACGAGCAAAAGTTTAGCTTGGGGGAGTTTGATAAGTGACTTTTATGTCACTTTTTGGGTGATTATTGAGTCGCTTTCCGGCTTATCTTACAATAATTTAGCCTATTTTGTTCTTTATTTCTATTATTTTATTATTCTCGTCTTTTATTCTTTATTTTGAGTATTTTTGTAATTTTCTATAGTTTTTAGTTTATTTTCGTGTTTTATTTTATTTTTCTTTCTTTTAATGTTTGTAGTTTAAGTCGTTAGTTTATATTTTTAATAATTTCTCTTTTTATCTCGTTTTCTTATTTATTTTAGTTTCGTATTTTATTTTATTTTATTTCATTTAATTTTATTATTTCTTTAGTTTTAGCATTTTATTATACTTATTTATCTTATTTTATTTTACTTTATTTTATTTATTTTATTTTATTTTCCATTTCACCCTCGTGATGCTTTTGGTTGTAGGTGTTTTCGGGTCCGTGGTCGATCGGGTTTCAAAGTCAAATTTGTGTTCGGAGGTCAAGGTTCGAAGCAAATGCTCTAGCTGCTGCCCTCTTGCTAGCAGCTTAACTTACACCGCACCCTTTCTAAACCTACACCACGCAATCCCCTGCTCCCACCAGCCCTCACAGCAACCTCCACCCACCAACACAACACCACCAACACCACGCAGCTCACCACAAACCACCACACATCACAACACCAACAGCAACAGCAGCGACAACAACCGTCAACAACACCAACACCATCAGCCACCTCCAATCAACTTCCGCCAAAACCGCCAATCGCCTATCAATCACCAAATAAACCACTCACCAATTAAACCAAACTCCCTCGCAATCGCATCTCCCTCGCAATTAATTGCGCGAGAGTGAGTTAAATGTGTAAATCGTCCTAATTGAGGTCATTTTCATGTAATTGTTTGATGTTGTTGAATGCGTTGATGTAATTGGATTCCACTTTCCCTAGTTTTAGTTATTTGCTCTTAGTAGTGTTTAGTTGAACCCTTCTTTACCTCACAAGCTTTCCTAGTAGTCTAATTAGCATAGATTGATACACTTAGTCCTTTTGGGTTCGACCCTTTACTTACCCCTATACTCGTATTAGGGTAGTTTAGGTATTATAAATTGTTAAATTGATTATGGTTAGTAGACTAACGACACTATCTAACCTCGATCACAAAACAATGCAACTAGTAATTACTTGCACACATTACTTTCTTGAAGGTCACTACAGAAGCTCCTAAGTAGTAAACCCGATGGTGAAGCAGCAGTTGGGTGGTTATGCCCCGAGCAGACCTCCGTAACAAAATTCTTGCATAACCCTCGTGATGTGATATATTACCTTGAGCGAGGTATTAAAGAATCAATGCGTGCGGGAAACAAGTTCATATTAGCCCCTTGCTTTGAGGAGTAAGTTTAAATATGTCACTCTTAATTTGTTTGTTAAGTATAAATATTGACGTATAACAATTGATGGATTGATATTTGGTTTAATATATATGTAGTCTACATTGGAGTCTTATGGTGATTTGTGTTTCCAATAACACAATCTACCACTTTGACTCGGCTCGTATATGGCCACCAAGGAAGTTGCTAGTAAAAAACCTATTGAATAGGTACATATCGCTTCCTATATATTGTTTTGTATCATCACCTAAGTCATTGAGTGGCTATGTTCCTATATCTATGCTTTGATTATTTTTTTTGAAATGTTATGAAGAAGTTGACTTGTCGTTCGGTTGCGGGTCCTACGTGGAAATATTCGAAGGTAAAGCCTTGATATATTGATTTATTTAATAAAATTACCTTGAGTTATGGCTATGCATGACTAGTTTTACTTTGTGTCATGTTAGTGTGCGCAACAAGACAACGGCGTTGATTGTGACTTGTACGTGATGAGGTTTATGTATGACATAGTCAATAGGTGCACTAAAGCCCAACACATTGAGGAGGTACCTATTTTTAATTTTTTTCGGTTCGATTTTGGATAAAGGTCATCCTAAAACTAAGTAGAATGCTAATTTGCTATGATTTCAAACATTAGACACCTAAGACTAGTTGTAATTGACATATTATGATAAAGAAATAGCTCATTAGATAAGAAATGTAGAAATCGGGCAAAGTAGTAGTGACATAAGCGTTTTGGGGTAAAAGTCGTCCAAATACTTAGTAAAATGATCTTTTGATATGATTTCTAACATTAGACACCTAAGACTAGATAATAATGACATGTCATGACAAAGAAATAGTTCATTAGATAAGAAATGTAGAAATCAGGCAAAGTAGAAGTGAAACAGGCGATTTTGGGTAAAAGCCGTCCTAAAACTTAGTAGAATGCTAATTTGCTATGATTTCAAACATTAGACACCTAAGACTAGTTATAATTCACATGTTATGATAAAGAAATAGTTCATTAGGTAAGAAATGTATAAATCAGGCAAAGTAGAAGTCAAAGAGGCGATTTTGGGTAAATGTCGTTCTAAAACTTAGTAGAATGCTAATTTGCTATGATTTCAAACATTTGACACCTAAGACTAGTTATATTTGACATGTCATGATAAAGAAATAGGTCTTTAGGTGTGAAATGTATAAATCGGGCAAAGTAGAAGTCAAATAGGCGATTTTGGGTAAAAGTCGTCCTAAAACTAAGTAGAATGCTAATTTGCTATGATGTCAAATATTAGACACCTAAGACTAGTTGTAATTGACATGATATGATAAAGAAATATCTCATTAGATAAGAAATGTAGAAATCGGGCAAAGTAGTAGTGAAATAGGCGATTTTTGGGTAAAAGCCGTCCAAATACTTAGTAAAACCTTCTTTTGATGCGATAACAGACCTTAGACACCCAAGACTAGTTAATATGGGTCTGCTCTAAGGACAAATTAGGTCATTTGAAACAAAATGCTGAAAATGGGAAAGTGAGCACCCAAGGAAACTGCAGCACCCGAGGAAACAGCCTTGGGTTTTGCCAGGCAGCTGCAAGCAGCCACCAGGCAACTACAAGCAGCCAATAGACAACTGCCTAGAAAACTGCAGGAGCTACCAGGCAACAGCCAAGGATGCCGCAGCAACAGCCTAGGCAGCTTCCAAGCAACAGCCCAGGGTGTCGCAGCAGCAGCCTAGGCAGCTGCGCAAGAAGCCGCTGCACAGGCCGCTGCAGCGGCACCCTAGGCAGCTGTAGCAGCACCCTAGGCTAATTTTCTATGGTTTACAACATTAGACATCTAAGAATAGTTATAATTAACATGTTATGATAAAGAAATAGTTCATTAGATAAGAAATGTAGAAATCGGGCAAAGTAGAAGTCAAACAGGCGATTTTGGGTAAAAGTCGTCCTAAAACTTAGAAGAAAGCTAGTTTTCCATGAGTTCAAAAATTTCTACCTAACACTAGTTATAATTGACATGTTATGATAAAGAAATAGTTTATTAGATAAGAAATGTAGAAATCTGGCAAAGTAGAAGTCAAACAGGCGATTTTGGATAATAGCCGTCCTAAAACTTAGTAGAATGCTAATTTGTTATGGTTTTAAACATTAGACACCTAAGACTAGTTCTAATTAACATGTTATGATAAAGAAATAGTTCATTAGATAAGAAATGTAGAAATCAGGCAAAGTAGAAGTCATACAGGCGATTTTGGGTAAAAGTCGTCCTAAAACTTAGTTGAATGCTAATTTGCTATGATTTCAAACATTAGACACCTAAGACTAGTTATAATTGACATGTTATTATAAAGTAATAGTTCATTAAATAAGAAATGTAGAAATCGGGCAAAATAGAGGTCGTATAGGGCTTATTTGGGAGACTTTGGATAACAACCGTCCTATGAATTACAAAACCCTCTTTTGATGTGATTTCAAACCTTAGATACCTAATACAGTGATGTAATATGATTATTAATGATGTTTAATGTTTGGTATTTTTAAAATATTTAATATATCAAAACAGGTCACTAATATGAATGATGTTTGAAATATTTAACATATACATTATTATTTAATTATTAGTTTGAATTTTACGTAATATATGAATGATGTTTAATGTTTGGTATATATTTTTTCCAAAGGTTTGTAAGATTCAAAGGGAAGGCCCTTTAACAAGGGAAGACGTTGATGAAATTCGTGACATGTGGGCTTTTTTTGTGACATTTGATGGCATCTAGGTAGAATATATAATATATATATATGTGTTAGTTAGATAATGAGATTGAGTTTTTTATTATGAACAATTAATATTTAGTTACTATCTTTTTTTTTAAAAAAATATGTACATTACTTATTTGTAATTAGTACTATATATTATTTATGAGTTTTATATATGTTATTATATTATTATGTGTTTTATTGTTATTGAATTATTATTCTTAAATTTGTAATATTTTAATTTAATTATTATTAATTTTTAATATTAATTAATAATAATATTAATAATAATAATAATAATTTTTAAAATTATAGATTAATGTGCATATCAAAACAGGTCACTAATAATATTATTATTATTAATTAATATAAAAAAAAATTAACAAATGGCAAGCGGTTTGGCGCCAAAACCGCTTGCCATTTGCACTGGACATAATATTATGTCTAGTGCAAATGTCAAGAGGTTTTGGCGCCAAACCGCTTCCTTTTCTCCCTAATGGCTATTGGCAAGCCCCCTAAACCCATGTGATTCAGAACCGCTTCCCATTAGGGGGTTTGAACCGCTTCCCATTACGTATTTTCTACTAGTAAATGAAAGTCAAACACATTCAAACAAATCTTTTTAAATTAAAGAAAAGTAAAAAACATTCAAAGAAATCTATTTGAATCAAATGACAGTCAAACATATTCAAACAAAGCTTTTTGAATCGAATGAAAATCAAATGCATTCAAAAAAAGCTTTTTAAATCGAATGATAGTCATACGCATTAATCGAAGTTAATTGAATCAAATGAAAGTAAAAAACTTTCAAACAAAGCTTTTTGAATCAAACGAAGCTTTTTAAATTAAATAAAGCTTTTTAAATAAAATGAAAGTCAAATGCATTCAACGAATCTAATTAAATCAAATGAACGTCAAACACATTTAAACAAACTTTTTTGATTCAAATGAAAGTAAAACTCATTCAAATAAAGCTTTTTGAATCGAATGAAAGTCAAATGCATTCAACGAAGTTTATTGAATCAAACGAAAGTCAAACACATTCAAACAACTCTTTTGAATCAAACGAAAATTAAACACATTCAAAGAAAGTTTTTGTATGAAATTAAATTCAAACCCATTCAAACAATGCTTTTAAAATTAAATGATAGTCACACACGTTCAAAAAAAGCTTTTTGTATTAAATGAAATTCAAACACCTTCAAATAACACTTTTTGAATCAAATGAAAGTCAAATGCATTCAACGAAGATAGTTAAATCAAATGAAAGTCAAACACATTCAAATAAATCTTTTTAAATTAAAGGAAAGTCAAACACATTAAAATAAATATTTTTGAATCAAATGAAAGTAAAACACATTCAAAAAAAGCTTTTTGAATCGAATGAAAGTGAAATGCATTAAATAAAGCTAATAAAATCAAATGAAAGTTAAACACATTAAAACAAAGCTTTTTTAATCAAATGAATGTCAAACACATTCAAACAAATTGTTTTGAATCGAATTGAAGTCAAATGCATTGAACTAAGCTAATTAAAACGAATGAAAGTCAAACACATTCAAACAAAGCTTATTTAATCGAATGAAAGTTAAATACATTCAAAGAATCTAATAAAATATAAATAAATTCAAATACATTAAAACAAAGCTTTTTGAATCATATGAAAGTCAAATACATTCAAACAAAGCTTTTTAATCAAATGAAATTCAAATGTATTCAATGAAGGTAATTAAATCAAAAGAAAGTCAAACACATTGAAATAAATCTTTTTAAATTAAAGGAAAATCAAACACATTCAAATAAAGCTTTTCTAATCAAATGAAAGTAAAACACATTCAAAAAAAGCTATTTGAATCGAATGAAAGTGAAATGCATTCAACGAAACTAATATAATCAAATGAAAGTCGAACACATTCAAACAAAGCTTTTTTAATCAAAAAAATGTCAAATACATTTAAACAAAGCTTATTGAATCAAATTAAAGTCAAACACATTCAAACAAAATTGTTTTGAATCGAATGAAAGTCAAATGAATTCAACAAATCTAATTGAATCAAATGAATGTCAAACACATTCAAACGCATCTTTTAGAATTAAATGAAAGTTAAACACATTCAAACTAAGCTTTTTGAATCAAATGAAGGTCAAACACATTCAAATAAAGCTTTTTGAATTGAATGAAAGTCGAATGCGTTCAACAAAGTTAATTGCATCAATTAGGAGTCAATCACATTCAAACAAAGCTTTTTGAATTAAATGAAAGTTAAACACATTCAAAGAAAACTGTTTGAATCAAATGAAAGTTAAACACATTGAAACAAAGCTAATTGAATCAAATGAAAGTTAAACACATTCAAATAGAGCTTTTTTAATCAGATGAAAGTCAAACACATTCAAACAAAGGTATCTATTCGAATGAAAGTCAATACATTCAAACAAATCAAATTGAATCAAATGAAGGACAAACACATTCAAACTAAAATTTTTGAATTGAATTAATATCAAACACGTTCAAACAAAGGGTCTTGAATAAACTTAAAGTCAAACACATTAAAACAAAGCTTTTTTAATCAATTGAAAGTCAAACACATTCAAACAAAGCTTTTGAATCAAATGAAAGTCAAACAAATTCAAAAAAAGGTTATCCAATCGAATGAAAGTCAAACTCCTTAAAACAAAGCTATTTGAATCGAATGAAAGTTAAATGCATTCAATGAATCTAATTAAATAAAATGAAAGTAAAACACATTAAAACAAAGCTTTTTGAATCATATGAAAGTCAAATACATTCAAACAAAGCTTTTTGAATCAAATGAAAGTAAAAAACTTTCACACAAAGCTTTTTGAATAAAATGAAAGTCAAATGCATTTAACGAAGCTAATTAAATTAAATGAACGTCAAACACATTAAAACAAAGTTTTTTTATTCAAATGAAAGTCAAACTCATTCAAAAAAAGCTTTTTGAATCGAATGAAAGTCAAATGCATTCAACGAAGTTAATTGAATCAAATGAAAGTCAAACACATTCAAACAACTCTTTTTGAATCAAGTGAAGGTCAAACACATTCAAAGAAAGCTTATTCAATCAAATGAAAGTCAAACACGTTCAAACAATGCTTTTTAAGTAAAATGAAAATCAAACACATTCAAAAAAGCTTTTTAATCAAATGAAAGTCAAATGCATTCAACGAAGGTAATTAAATCAAATTAAAGTCAAACACATTCAAATAAATCTTTTTAAATTAAAGGAAAATCAAACACATTCAAATAAAGCTTTTCTAATCAAATGAAAGTAATTCACATTCAAAAAAAGATATTTGAATCGAATGAAAGTGAAATGCATTTAACGAAGCTAATATAATCAAATGAAAGTCAAACACATTCAAACAAAGCTTATTTAATCAAATAAATGTCAAACACATTCAAACAAATCGTTTTGAATCGAATGAAAGTCAAACGGATTCAACAAAGCTAATTGAATCAAATGAATATCAAACACACACTACTACAAAAAAGCGTGTTTTGTGGACGCTTTTTAGGCCTTTTTTGACGCTAAAAAGTGTCGAAAAATTATTTCTCGACTCTGCACAAAAGTGTCGAAAATCCGTGGGTCAAATATTTTCAGGGACACAAAAAGGCGTCGAGATTCTCGATGGTTTTTAGTGTCCAAACTAATATACGAAGCGTCGAAAATTATGTATTTCGCGCATAATCCCAAATGTGTGTAGTTTTTTAGCGACGTTTTTTCCTGTCCACATAATCAAATTTAGCGACGCTTTTTGTTGTCTTGCGTTTATTCATGTCAGCCTATGGTATGGCGAGAAACTCTTTGAATTTTGAAAATGTGCAAATATATAGACATTAAAAAGCGTCTAGAATTTTTTTAAGTTTTTTTTTTCCTTTTATTAAAATATTACCATCATATATAGATTATAGTTATTTAAATTTATCATAAATTGAATTAATAACCTTAAAATTAAAATAAACAAATATTCTATATAACTAGATCAGATAAAAAAAAATTAATCAACAATAATAAGAGTGCGTAGTTAATTACCAAATTTATACAAGAAAACATCAACACAATTAATAAAAGTAATAATAAAAAAGTCGCATATTACAGTAGCTTTTCCAATCCCTATATAAATATATCACTAATATAAATAAGACTAAAAACCAAAATAGATGACGGCGTTATAGACAATTTAGTCGCTTGTTTTGATGCTCAAGTGTCCCGGCCTATTTTGTTGTTGCACCTACATTGCCTTTTCCAATCTTCAAAAAAATACGAAGTATGAATTAGTACATTACACAATATAGGCTTATACACACACACACACACACACACACACACACACACACACACAAGCTCTAAATTTCACACGCACTCAAGCATTTTTGAATTTCACACACGAGCATTACACAAACGTCTTTGAGAATGCCGACACTTACAACAGGAATCTTATAAACGTCAGGCTGACAGTCTTATAACAGCAATCTAGCACACACACACACACACACACACACACACACACACTGTAACGCCCCGTATTTTTGAACCACTATTTTGTGTGCATTTCAACTTATTAAACCTAAATTCTAGTTAGAAACTCAATTTTTCTAAATTAAAATGCTAATAATTTAATTATTAAAATCGTTATTTGATTAAAGGGTCATCCCAAGCTTTTAAGACCCTAATTATAATATGTTGACAAAATTTTTGAAAGGTATTATGTTATATATTTGAGTTTTAATCATTTCAAACTTTATTTGACTTGTCTGAATTGAGATTAGCTTTAAAGGGTGATTCCTTAAGTTTAAGTGTCAATTCAGATATTTAACCTATTAAAATTGATACAGGTCATCATGGTGATTCCTTGACTACAGTGTCAATTGTATATGTATAAAATGATTTTAGGGGTTTTAAGACGTTTTACGTTCAATTGTATCAATATCGATATGTAAAGTGGTAATGGGTGATTCCATCAACTCGTTTATCGAATTGATATTGTTTATAAACTATTATTTATTCTATATTTATAAAACTCATTACAATGTCCTTTAATTATTTAGCTCATTATAAATGAATAATATTATTGGTTTCGCATTTTGACTTTTATGTCGCTCTTTGGTACTTATGACTTATATATAAATATTTTTTTTGTATTGTGATTTAAATTGTTATTTTCATTATTATTATTGAGATATCAATAATATAATCTATATTGTTGTTTTTGAACGCGTTTTAAAATGCCTTCCGTTACTTTCCTTTCCTGGTCTAATTTTGGGTCAACTAGCATTTATATATTGGTGGGGTTTTTGCTCAAAACTTCCCTGACTAAATATATTAGGATAGGCTTGTTTATTAGCTTTCCTAATTCCATTCTTAAGCCTACATTAATCACTCAATCAAGCCCATAAGTGTAGCTTAAGTTAGGGTTATTTGAAGCTCATTTGAAGCCCAATTTCTCTTCCTTTTCACGGCAGCCACAAGGCTTGATTACTGCTCAAATTCAATTCAAAGTAACCCTCATATTTACCCTCATTAAGCCTAATTAAACCCAGCAATTTACTGCCCAAAACCCTTTCACTTCCTCTTCTCATTTCATGTACAAAGAAGTCAGTTTTCTCCACCCAAAAGATGCAGCAACTTGCTACTCTTCTCCCCATCTTTTTCTTGGTATTCAAGGTGGGAATCAAAGGGAAATCAAAGACTAAATTTCTGCCATAATCTCTGCAAAAATCGTGCTCCACTTCCCCTACAAAAACGACATGGAAACGAAGCAAGGCACAAGGCCACTTGGGAGGGTGTTGTTCGTATTGGTTGCTGCTGTTTGTGCTTGGTAGTGCTGTCCTTTTCTTCTTGTTTTGGTGGCTTATACATCAAGGTAACTAGACTTTCTTCCCTTAGGTTAGAAATGCTAGGTTTTAGGGTTGAATTGATAGGTAGAAATCATGTTAGGGTTAGATTGATTTGTTAATTTTCGTTCTTGATATGTATATCAGAATCTCGTGTACAATTAAGGGATTTTGAGTGTTTGAATTATGTTTTTCATGCTTTAATTATCTTACAATTAATCCCTAATAGGTTTATGATATTTGGTTATGATTATATTAGGTTTTGTGATGATTTTTGGGTACTTAAAATCTGATTATGTAATCATATTATGCGCGTATAAGACTGTAGTTTCTGCAGTGGTTATTGGTTGTGAATGAGCCATGAATTCAATAATTTTATTTTATATTATTGTAGATGATTATTTTACAATCGATTTGATATATTATGGGTAAAATTCGGAGGTGTTTAAGGCCTCCAAATGATTGATTTTGTGAGACAAGTTGTGCTGCCAACGTGAATGAGGACGTGATGTTAGATAGAGTTTATGAGCATGTAAATATCTTATATTTGTGACCAATTGAATATATCTTCTAAGTTATCATGGTAGGATTATTTAGGAGTTTATACCATAGCAAAATTCCATGTTTATATGCAAAATTCTATCTTTTTATGAGCATATATATTCTAAACTCTTGGATTGTTGACAGCATGTTTAATATATCTTCTTAGGTCTTAAATTAATTATATTGATTGATTTTATTGCCTAATTTGAATTAGCATCATGTTAGAATATTCCCTAAATTGATATAGCATGATTTTATATTATTTAAGATAGTTTAAAGTGCTTAAATTAGTGCAACATAGCTGCTGCCCCTAATCTACTAGGCGTGTGAAGGTTGGTGATTTTCAATTGTGTATTCCTTGATTTCTAAGCGCAAATGCAGTTTTAATATGGCATATTATGTTTTTAGAGTGTTTACTAAAATTGGCTAAGCTTAGTTTCATGTTTAAGGTGGGTTTTTGGGTGATTTGGTATAATTGGTACTGTTGTACATTAGTGTAGGGGCTGCTGTAAACATGATTTTATTTTGGCATGTTCTATCTTGAATTTTAAGTCCATAATGGTTTTATATGATGCCTAATGAGTGTATGTATATGCCCTAATTTTTATTTCGCATTTGAAGCATGTTTGGTTGGGTCTTTATGATGATTATTAGACTAGTATGTTGTTGTCCCATTTTGGTTGTTTTATGAAATGATAGTTTGGATATTTGGTTTAATTAAATGATTTTATGTAATTTTTTTTATTGTAAGTATTTCAATTTATTTGAAATCATATTTTTAAATAGGTGATGATTGAATTTTTGGGTATTAAAAACCCCTAAAGTGAAATATTTCTATGTGTGTTTGAATATGTGTGGGTTGTAATTGTATTGTCGATGTCGTAATGCTTTAGAGAAGGATAACACTGTCTTTAGCATCACTTCGCCAAGAGTTGTGAATGCACTTAATTGTTTAATTTCGATAATTAATTATATTCCCAAACTCAGATGATACCTTTTGTGTTTTATTAAGTTGAAGTGTGTTTTGAAAGGGAGTTTCAATTGAATTTAAGAAATATGATTTTCTTATGCAATTTGAATTGAGTGTAAGACCATTTTTGGCTTCTCTGCAGATTTCTGAGTGACATATATTGTATTATCTATTTTAAGTGATTTTTGAATTGTGTGTGGGGCCATAGTCGGGTGTGAGGCCGAGTTGCTTCCTGATGGTTAATGAACATGCTAACTACCTGGATTGCGCGTCTTAGGTAGCTCAACCTGGGTTAATTGTTGTCGTCCGGGGGTGTGTAAGACCTTATAGGCATCTACCCATAACCGGGAGTTGGCCAATCTTAGACACGGTCTCTGCGAGATGACCGGGGGTTCGTCCTGACAAACCTTAGGAAGTGGATTGCGAGGCCACTAGCGTTCCCTCTATGCCAGTTCTACTGTTTTGAAGGTTTTGGTTTTGAAATGTTTAAACTAATAAACTATTACTTATTTGAAGTCTATATATTATTATGATTGAAATTGAGTGATTTAATATTGATATTTCTGTTTTAAGTTTATTTTGAAATATTTCATTGTTTGTATGGTTGTATGGTTTTAAGTGATTTCATTTGAGTTTTCAAGTTGATTGTGGTTATGGTTTCGTTCTGTTAATTTAAGTCTAAGATCTTCTATTTTCTGATTTGAGGGAGAACTGCAAGTTGCTTCCCACTAATTGTGGAACGTTTTTATAATTTGCAGGTTTCATTTGTTTATTTGATATCTGTGACGATGGATTGGGGATTGAGAGTTTAGAACCTAACTTTTAGGCTTGTATGCCTTTGTTGTTAGTTGACTGTTTAATTATTTTGAATTTAGTCTAGTTTGGCCGATAAGGGTTGTTCTGCCCTTTGCTTTTGAATGTAATTGATTTGTTCATGTTAAAGTTTGTTTGCTATTTTCATTTGTTCACATAGTTTGCGCTTAGCTTAAACAACTTAATTTGGATGTGTGAATAAGTTAAATTTGACTTTTAGACCTAGGTTAAGCTTGACTTTTCTAATCGAAGTTAAGTAGCCTCCCGTTCAAGCGTAATTCCGCTAACGCTTCCAGTTCCAAAAGGACGGGGTGTTACACACACACACACAGACACACACAAGCCAGTCTATATTAGTATGGGTCTGTTTTGTCTAATAATACAACAAAACAGACTTATTGTACTGCAAGAGATGGTGTTGACAAGAGGATTATTCCCCTTTATTGCAGGCGAGCCTTGCTATGAGCCTGATAATGTATTTTCTCATGCTACTTATGCTTTCAATACTTATTATCATAACATAGGAAAAGCACTCAACATTATAAGTGAAGTTCACATTTTTGCTTAGTAATTATACTAGTGCCTGAAGAAATATAAGAAGAGAATCCTAATCATCTATCAAGATAAGATACTATCAAATAACATGTGCACAAAGATGACCTTATAGGACTTTAAAATGCTAACCATTCATATCATAACAGTATAATCAATCATTAATTGAAAACCATATGTGCGTTTTATTTTTAAAAAGTAAAACTGCCAAGAAAGAAACATCAATGATTTCCCCCTGAAGACAAGTTAGCTGACATATTGGAAGCTGACATGTTAGCTTAACAAAGGGAAAGAGATAGGAAGTTGATATGTTAGCTAGTAAATGTTGAGAAAAAACAGGACAAAACCATTCTGTTGGATTCACGTTCTTTAGGTAAAGTATTCATTCTCCCTTAAAAATTCAAGAGCTATTTCTTATGTAGTAATTGAATCCCCAAATCTCATTATATTGCTGATCTATTCTATGAACATTATCAGAGTGGCTCACAATATCTAAAGAAGCCTCAATCTTTGCTCAACCTTAGCAAAGAAATCCCACACATTCATTAGTATAGAACTACAGATAAAATAATATTCCATTCCATCATGCTTTATATCATGGTTTTAGGCTCAAATATAGCAGCATGATATAGCAGCAAAAGATGAAAAATTAGTCGTAGACATCTCAGGCATTCAGCTTAGGCAGGGGAACAGGATAGCAAGCAGCAGGGGAGCAGGGGAGCAGGACAACAAGCAGTAGGGGATTAGGTCAGACAAGCAGTATAAATGGATTCAGTTATGAATTCTGTTCTGAATTCAATTTTGAATTCATTTCTGGATTCAGTTCTTAATTTAGTTCTGATTTCAAACTTCAAATAAAGCAGGTCTGAATTCAGTTGTGAATTCAATTCTAGATTCAGTTGTGAATTCAATTCTAGATTCATTTCTGAACTTCATATCTAAATTCAGTTCTGGATTTCAGCTCTGATTTCAATTATAAAGAAAAATATGACTTTGTTACCTGATGTTTTGCCTTTCCTAAGAATTCAGATGCTTTGTTTAGAAGATCCGGAGATGCATTCCCTTGACGAACTGCACCTACAATCTGATAAAATTGTCCAACAAGCGCTTTAAGAAGAAGATTGTTGTGTCTGACCAATCATTTTTGTCCTAGGAATACTGACAACATCATCGGGAATCAAAAATAACAGCAACCACATTGCGAAGCAATAGTAGCAAGGTCGAAATCTGTCTTTAGCAAGTAATGCTATATTGCTATGTGACTCTCATAGCTATGAATATGGATTTTTAGTTCTATATTTATTCCATAATGACAGGATCCTGTTACATAATAACTTGAATAATAATTACCCCCATATAAAATAACAGCTTGATCAGGACTCCATTTTTAGAGTTTTAAGATCATGCAACAAGACTTTCACAACTGCTAGTTTTTAAGTATATTTGAACACTAAATTAGGTTTCTATCTACATGGAACTTTAAAGAATGTTGCAGCTCCTCTGAGTGGTACATAATCTCTTTGTAAGATACAATAAAGTTCATGGAATTATTCCAAGAGACAGTATTCCATACTATCATCAGGATTCTATAACTTTATTGATTAAGTAATTTTTTTTTGTTTTTTTGTTTTTTTTTTTTTTTTGCAAAGTGAGCAGAAAGCTAGAGGGTACAAATAAGACAACAAATTACTAACTCGTAATTTTATTCTACAATTAAGTTGAAGAAAAATATATTACAATTCAGTTAAAGAGAGTCGATTTTAACTGAAGTTCATCTTTTGCTAACTCATAATTTCAGAGTATAATTTCTATAATTAAATTATTTCTCTCTTATATTAATAAGATATTCAAACAAAGACAAAAATTTACCAAAAAAAGGATAAATATGTATACAAAAACCTAGCACATAAAATGGCTCTTTCACCTATAAATAAGTAAGAAAAAGTTCTTAAATAAATAAACATATCTCCTTACAAGCTTGTGAATATCATTCTCTGCAGTTTTTGAAGCAATTGCTTACCTCTTTGGAAAAAAATGTAAGTTTAGATTTATTAAACTTGAGTCCTAGAGTCCTATAGGTAACACACACACACACACACATACACACACACACACACACACACACACACACACACACACACACACACACACACACACACACACACACACACACACACACACACACACACACACACACACACACACACACACACACAAGATAGGACATAAACACATCCACGAAGATAGTTGGGGCAGCATCTCAGTCAACAAAGGAAGGCAGTAGCGAGTTTACAATAACACCTCAATGCGTGCAGCAGCAACAACAAACATTAACAACAGCAACATCAAACAATACCAAAAACAGAACAACAATTAATAATAAAAGCAACAACACATAGGTACCTGCAACACCCAACCTGTTGTCAAGCCACCAGCCATGACGCTGCCAATGTGGCTGCTATATTATGTCAGCAAGACAAAAACATCAGGGAGATCAAGTGAAGAAGAAACTTCTTCAAAACCTCTTAATCACAGTCCCTAGTACGCCTTTACAAAAAAAGAATGGAAGAAAGCAAACCAAAAGAACTTTAACACTATATTTGATGCATAGATCTAAAGGAGGAATTAATTATTAAATTGTAAAATAATATTACCACCAACAAAATTACAAGTAACATTTGCTAGGTAAAAGCAACAATCAAAGATGAATTGAATTTGATTAAAACTAACTAAAAAAAAAAATCTATCAAACATCAAATTAAAAGGAACAAGAAACTGTCATTCCTGTTTGGTTCTCTTTGCTTCATTACTTACTACTTCTAAAAATCACAACTTTTCTTTAGGAATTTACTTCAAAATCTCCAATTCAATCGATTGTATATAACGTCTTTTAAATTCGCACATGAAATATACAATTCAATCAATTGAATATAAACTTCTTTTAAATTGCAAGCATATATTCAAAAATCAAACAACATCAGATCATAATTTTGTGATAATATTGAAAAAAAACGTTGGTAAAAACAATTTAATAGACTTCAATCAAAAGAGAAATTCGAATTCGTTCTAAAATGAAAGATGTACCTTATAATCAACGGCGACATAGAGAGTGATTAAATCGATCACAGTTCAAAGTGAGTAGAGAAATTTCACCAAGCATAATTTGGGGGATTGCAAGAAGATCTAGATTTAGATCAAATTCATGAATCTCGTAAAGGAGGGAGGAATAATTAGGGTTGAGAACTGACTAGTCTGTTTTTTCTTTTCTTTTTTTTGGGTTTATTTTCCCCTTAAAATTGAAATGTGGGCTGAGTTGTGAGGTACTAACAATTCACGTGCGTGACATGTGCTTGTCTTCGACGCTTTTCAATGACAAAAATTGCTTTCGTCACCTAAAAGCGTCGATAAAACGCGGATACTAAATTTATCCACTAACACCCCTTACCCAGCGTCGAGGCAACAACGTCGAAAAAACACTCATTTTGTAGTAGTGACATTCAAACACAGCTTTTTAAATTAAATGAAAGTCAAACACATTCACACAAAGCTTTTTGAATTAAATGAAGGTCAAACACATTCAAATAAAGCTTTTTGAATAGAATAAAAGTCGAATGCATTCTACGAAGTTAATTGATTTAATTGAAAGTCAAACACATTCAAACAAAGATTTTTGAATCGAATGAAAGTTAAACACATTCAAAGAAAACTTTTTTAATCAAATGAAATCAAACACATTCAAATAAATCTTTTTGAATCAAAGGAAAGTTAAACACATTGAAACAAAGCTAATTGAATTAAATGAAAGTTAAACACATTTAATAGAGCTTTTTGAATCAAATGAATGTCAAACACATTCATACAGAGCTTTTTGAATCTAATGAATGTTGGGGTTTGGTGAGTCCAACTCACCGCAGAAACAATCCCAAAACCAAGACCGCACTCGTAATAAATAAAATCATAAACATAAAAAATTAATCACAAGACTAAGACAAGATAATTACCTTTGGAGCGTGCTTCACCCAAACGGAACAAGCTCTTACTTCGAAAGCATGCCTCGAAAATACGACGGCCTCCAACTATAGTCCACCCACAACCAGACCACCGAAAATGGTCCAATGCCTCGGAGTTAGCAAGGCCCGACCAAAAACCCGAGTGATTAATGAGTTCAAAGATTTTCACATTGGTGATGCCTTTTTCAACTCTCACTCAAGTGATTTTCCCAATATTCCAACTTGGGTATTTATAGGGAAAATAAGAGAGTGAAAATCTCTCGTATTAATGTGGGAGAATTTCATTTTTTCCATTTTATTTTAAAGCTAAAATAAAATTAATAATCAAACTAGTAATAAATCAACAAGTGGCAAGCTCATGTGAGAGGTTAGGTGAGGACCATTTGGAGGAGGGGGGGGGACCAAACTTGCTCCCCACTCCCTCTCCAAAAACCGGCCAACACATCCTTTCAAGATCCTCTCAATTCACGCAACGTGGAACCCACACTTGGTCACCAAGGCACCCAAGGTGGGCTGCCTTGCCGCGGCTGCCCAGTAGGCCCAGCAGCGCTACCACGCGCGCAATGGCCTAGCCATGCTGCTGCTAGGTGTTGTGGCTGGCGCGCATTGCGTTCTAGCTGTTGTGGCTTGTTGCGGCATGGCTGCTAGCCAATGCGCGCACAAGGCAGCCTCTTAGCATGCATGCACTAGGCTATGCCTAGTATTGCGATGCTAGCCAACATGCCCCTAGCACTCGGTTTTCTCGGGGCATTTCGATGCTAGGGGTATTTTGGTCTTTGTTGATTTATTATTTTCATTTCTCGTCTTATATTATTTTTCGACTCGACTTTTGGCGTTCGGTTTTGACGCTCTAAGCTCAAATTCCCGACGTCTAAATATTAATTACTCGGTTGACTTATTAATTAATTCATTATTAATTAGTCGCTTTGGTTTGTTAGTTGCTTGGGTGTGACCCGAAGGGTTCAGTCAAGATTAAGCTGTAATATTAATTATGCATTAATAGTACTGATCGGAAGCGGCCTCCACCCAGGCATTTTGATTACTTGACCTTACTAAATATATTAGCTTTCTAATAATTCTGAACCCACTAACGGAATAGTACACTTGTTCGAAGGACACCATTCCTTTCAATCTTCCACTTGTCCGCGCATTTAGTGTACAACCCTTTTTCCTATGTCACTTAATGTCTCTTCATGATCTATAAGGTAAGATTATTTCGTCATCCTTATTACGTCCAGAAGTGTTTCTCGATTTCGATTCCAACTGTCAATTAACAAATGATTTCTAAAATTCATCCGAGCATGGCCATGCATTTTTACAGTCTCGCTCTACGAGAGGCCTTCTAAACAACAAAGACGTCTTCCCTATTTTTAGTAGGGGGACATTTCCAGTCTTGTAATGTAGCTTCTCTTGCTAAGAGGACCTAGCCGCCCGAGTGATATCATTATAGTCCCCTATTATGCAGACGTTTGACAATTATTAAAGCGGACTAGTACTCAAATAAGAAAGCTCACAATACTCATGGTCGAGGAAAAAGGTTCCGAGATCAATAATGAGAAATATACTGTTGACGATTTTTAATCTCTTAAAGTATTCTCATAGGTCGATCCAGTATGGTTCTAAACCAATACCTTTGCAAATTATTCATGACGATCATGTCCTTTTAGCACAAGAAACTGTGATATAAATCAAACTACACACTAATCTCAACTGGTCATTAATTGTCCATCGTTTAAATGACCTCGATTACAGATAATTTTCGATTATAATTTTCAATGTTCACTTAATAGGTGTTTCCTTACCAAGACTGGTGTTGATACCCTATTTTGAATATTCTAAGTATCGAATGGACTCATATTTTAATTCTAAACCACAATTAAATAGCCAACGGAGTAATGAAAATTGCATGAAATTTTAAATTACTCCAAAACCTGAATGGTTCATCTTATGATAAATGGTTTTTCCGAATGTTTTAAGAGTATCACTCTTTATAAAACATCTATAGAAATCACACCCATATCTAATATGCTTGATTTCTTTCATGTAATTGTGAATGTTGTCATTCACTTATTGCATAGGTTTAGTTATAACTACTTTGCTAATCTTAGCATCTTCATTACTGATCACTTTCATAATAAGATGATAAAATTTGAGAGTGTCATGGATTATATGTGATTTAGGATTTATTGTCCAAGTGATGGCTCCCACTCATTTTCCTGATTGAGACCTTCAACTTGATAACCTACAATCATTAACGTTCAACTTGACAACCTACAATCATTAACGCACGCAATGGCCTAGTCATGCTGCTGCTAGCTGTTGTGGCTGGCGCGGATTGCGTGCTAGCTGCTGCGGCTTGTTGCAGCATGACTGCTAGCCAATGTGCGCACAAGGCAACCTCTTAGCAGCGCTAGCACGCACTAGGCTATGCGCCTATACCTAATATTGCGATGCTAGCCACCATACCCCTAGCACTTGGTTTGCTCGTGGCATTCCGATGCTAGGGGTATTTTGGTCTTTGTTGATTTATTATTTTCATGTCTCGTCTTTTATTATTTTCCGAGTCGACTTTCGACGTTTGGTTTTGATGCTCTAAGCTCGAGTTCCCAACGTATAAATATTAATTACTCCGTTGACTTATTAATTAATTCATTATTAATTAGTCGCTTCAGCTCGTTAGGTTCTTAGGTGTGACCCGAAAGGTTCAGTCAAGATTAAGGTGTAATATTAATTATGCATTAATATTACTGATCGAAAGCGGCCTCCACCTAGGCATTCCGATCACTTGAGCTTATTGAATATATTAGCTTTCTAATAATTCTGAACCCACTAACGGAATAGTACACTTGTTCGAAAGACACCATTCCTTTCTATGAAAGTCAAAAGCATTCAACGAATCTCATTGAATAAAATGAAAGTCAAACACATTAAAAAAAAAAGCTTTTTGAATCATATGAAAGTCAAACACATTCAAACAAAGCTTTTTGAGTCAAATGAAAGTAAAAAACTTTCACACAAAGCTTTTTGAATAAAATGAAAGTCAAATGCATTCAACGAAACTAATTAAATCAAATGAACGTCAAACACATTCAAACAAAGTTTTTGATTCAAATGAAAGTCAAACTCATTCAAATAAAGCTTTTTGAATCGAATGAAAGTCAAATGCATTCAACGAAGTTAATTGAATCAAATGAAAGTCATACACATTAGAACAACTCTTTTTGAATCAAATGAAAAATAAACACATTCAAAGAAAGCTTATTGAATCAAATGAAAGTCTAACACGTTCAAACAATGCTTTTTAAATCAAATGAAAATCAAACACATTCAAAAAATGCTTTTTGAATCAAATGAAATTCAAACACATTCAAATACAGATTTTGGAATAGAATGAAAGTTAAATGCATTCAACGAAACTAATTAAATCAAATGAAAGTCAAACACAATCAAATAAATATTTTTAAATTAAAGGAAAGTCAAACACATTCAAATAAAGCTTTTCGAATGAAATGAAAGTAAAACACATTCAAAAAACGCTTTTTGAATCAAATGAAAGTGAAATGCATTCAACGGAGCTAATATAATCAAATGAAAGTCAAACACATTCAAACAAAGCTTTTTTATTCAGATGTATGTCAAACACATTTAAACAAATCGTTTTGAATCGAATAAAGTCTAATGCATTCAACGAAGCTAACTAAATCAACTGAATGTCAAACACATTCAAACAAAGCTTTTTGAATTAAATGAAAGTCAAACACATTCAAACAAAGTTTTTTTAATCAAATAAAAGTCAAACACATTCAAATAAAGCTTTTTGAATCGAACGAAAGTCGAATACATTCAAACAAAGCTTTTTAAATTAAATGAAAGTTAAACACATTAAAGAAAACTTTTTGAATCAAATGAAATTAAACACATACAAATAAATCTTATTAAATCAAAGGAATGTCAAACACATTGAAACAAAGCTAATTGAATCAAATGAAAGTTAAACACATTTAAACAGTGCTTTTTAATTCAAATGAAAGTCAAACACATTCAAACAATGGTATCCAATTGAATGAAAGTCAAACACATTCAAACAATGAAAATTTAATCAAATGAAGGTTAAATACATTCAATCTAAAAATTTTGAATCGAATGAATATCAAACACATTTAAACAAAGCATTTTTAATCAACTTAAAGTCAAACACATTGAAACAAAGCTTTTTTAATCAACTGAAAGTCAAACACATTAAAACAAATCTTTTTGAATGAAAAGAAAGTCAAATACATTAAAAAAAAGCTTTTTAATTCAAATGAAATTCAAACACATTCAAACAAAGCTTTTTGAATCGAATAAAAGTTAAATGAATTCAACGAAACTAATTATATAAATTAATGTCAGACACATTCAAAGAAATCTTTTTAAATTAAAGGAAAGTATAAATCAGTCAAAAAAGCCTTATTAAATCAAGTAAAAGTCAAACACATTCAAACAAAGCTTTTTGAATCGAATGAAAGTCAAAAGTATTCAAAAAAAGCCTTTTGAATCGAATGAAAGTCTTATGCATTGAATGATGCTAAATGAATCAAATGAAAGTCAAACACAATCAAACTAAGCTTTCTGAATGAACTGAAAGTCAAACACATTCAAACAAAGCTTTTTGAATTTCATTTTTTGCAAAAAAAAAAAAAAAAAACAACAAAAAAAAAAAAAAAGATTTTTGAATTGAATGAAAGTTAAATGCATTCAACAAATCTAATTGAATAAAACGAAAGTCAAACACATTCAAACAAAGCTTTTTGAATGGTATGAAAGTCAAATATATTCAAACAAAGATTTTTGAATCAAATGAAAGAAAAACTTTCAAACAAAGCTATTTTAATAAAATGAAACTCAAATTCATTCAACGAAGCTAATTAAATCAAATGAACGTCAAACACATTCAAACAAAGTTTTTTGATTCAAATGAAAATCAAACTCATTCAAATAAAGCTTTTTGAACAGAATGAAAGTGAAATGCATTCAACGAAGTTAATTGAATCAACTGAAAGTCCTACACATTTATACAACTCTTTTTGAATCATCTGAAAATTAAACACATTCAAAGAAAGCTTATTGAATTAAATGAAAGTTAAACACATTCAAACAATGTTTTTTAAATCAAATGAAAGTCAAACACATTGAAAAAAACCTTTTTTGAATCAAATGAAATTCAAACACATTCAAATAAAGCTTTTCGAATCGAATGAAAGTCAAATGCATTCAACGAACCTAATTAAATCAAATGAAAGTCAAACACATTCAAATAAATCTTTTTAAATTAAAGGAAAGTCAAACACATTCAAATAAAGCTTTTCGAATCAAATAAAAGTAAAACACATTCAAATAAAGCTTTTAGAATCGAATGAAAGTGAAATGCATTCAACAAAGCAAATATAATCAAATGAAAGTTAAACACATTCAAACAAAACATATTTAATCAAATGAATGTAAAACACATTCAAACAAATCGTTTAGAATCTAGTGAAAGTTAAATGCATTCAACGAAGCTAATTGAATCAAATGAATGTCAAACACATTCAAAAAAATCTTTTTAAAAAAAAGGAAAGTAAAAAAAATTCAAAAAAACCATTTTGAAACAAGTGAAAGTCAAACACATTCAAGCAAAGATTTTTGAATCGAATGAAAATCAAATGCACACAAAAAAAGTTTTTTGAATCGAATGAAAGTCATATGCATTCAATTAAGCTAATTGAATCAAATGAAAGTCAAACACATTCCAACAAAGCCTTTTGAATTGAATGAAAGTCAAATGCATTCAAAGAATCTAATTAAATAAAACGAAAGTCAAACACATTCAAACAAAACTTTTTGAATCATATGAAAGTCAAATACATTCGACCAAAGCTTTTTGAATCAAATGAAAGAAAAAAACTTTCAAACAAAGCTTTTGGAATAAAATGAAAGTCAAATGTATTCTGCGAAGCTAATTAAATCAAATAAATGTCAAACACATTCAAACAAAGTTTTTTTATTCAAATGAAAGTCAAACTCATTCTAATAAAACTTTTTGAATCGAATGAAAGTCAAATGCATTCAACGAAGTTAATTGAATCAAATGGAAGTCAAACACATTCAAACAACTCTTTTTGAATCAAATGAAAATTAAACATATTCAAAGAAATCTTATTGAATCAAATGAAAGTCAAACATTTTCAAACAATGCTTTTTAAATCAAATAAAAGTCAAACACATTCAAAAAAGCTTTTTGAATCAAATAAAATTCAAACACATTCAAATAAAGCTTTTTGAATCGAATGAAAGTCAAATGCATTCAACGAAGCTAATTAAATCAAATAAAAGTCAAACACATTCAAATAAATCTTTTTAAAGTAAAGCAAAGTAAAAAACATTCAAACAAAGCTTTTCGAATCAAATGAAAGTAAAACACTTTCAAACAAAGCTTTTTGAATTAAATGAAAGTTAAACACATTCAAAGAAAACTTTTTAAATCAAATGAAATCAAACGCATTCAAATAAATCTTATTGAATCAAAGGAAAGTCAAACACATTGAAACAAAGTTAATTGAATCAAATGAAAGTTAAACACGTTCAAATAGTGCTTTTTGAATCAAATGAAAGTCAAACACATTCTAACAAAGGTATCCTATTGAATGAAAGTGAAACACCTTCATTCAAAGCAAATTGAATCAAATGAAGGTTAAACACCTTTAACTACAAATTTTGAATCGAATGAATATCAAACACATTCAAACAAAGCATTTTTAATCAACTTAAACTCAAACACATTGAAACAAAGCTTTTGGAATCAAATGAAAGTGAAACACATCAAATTAAATCTTTTTGAAACAAATGAAAGTTAAACACATTAAAAATAAGCTTTTTAATTTAATTGAAATTCAAACACATTCAAACATATCTTTTTGAATCGAATGAAAGTCAAATGCATTCAATGAAACTAATAAAATAAATTACAGTCAAACACATTCAAAAAAATCTTTTTAAATTAAAGGAAAGTAAAAAACATTAAAAAAGAAAAAAAGTTTTTTGAATTAAGTGAAAGTCAAACACATTCAAACAAAGCTTTTTAAATCGAATGAAAGTTAATTGCATTTTTTTGAATCAAATGAAAGTCAAACAATTATTGGCTAAGGGTTGACTTGCGTTGACTTTTCTCCCTTCTCTCTCCTTCCATGGTGATCTGATTTTTCTGGTTTTTTCTCCAGCTTAATCGGTTCCAATGGCTCAAAAGAAGAAGAAATCTACTACTCAACCCTCAAACAACTTGAATCATGCTTCTAAATCCCTATTGAATGATGGTGCTAATAGGTTGAATGTGTCTAGGCTTGCGGGTTCATCTTCGATTCCAGAAATTGATGAGGATCCTGATGAGCTGGTTACTCCTCCTTCTCATTCGATTCGTTCAACTAAGAAGATAACTAGAGCTGAGCTGAAAGCACTTGAGGATTTTCATACGCGCCTGATTAAAGCTAATAAAACAGTGGCCAGATCCACTGTTTCAATGGATCTCCGTGCTTCTTCGACTGTTCCTATTGTAGGTGGTGCTGTAACAGGTGATACTATGGTGGTTGAAGGTAATCCTAACCTTAATTTTGGTTCAGTGCCGCGAATTCCAGAGACAGTAGCCACTGCTACTGTTCCATTGGTTTCTGGGATCGGTGCTGCTCCAAGTGCTGACCCGGTTTCTTTGGAGGATGATGTGGTCCCTCTTTAGCCAAATATTCCTACTCCTAAGCCAGGTGGTGCTATGCTTGCTGCAAAGGGTTTGACCCTTTCTTTTGTAGCTCCTATGGTGAAGGATGGAAAATCTGTTGAATCTATCTATCTTCCTCCTCTTCTTTCTGACCACAACCCTCTCTTGGTTGAAGTGAGTAGGTTTGCTGCTACTAAGGGGAGACCTTTTCGGTTTCTTAATTGCCTGGCTGATCATGCTGATTTTTGTTCCATTGTGGAGAAAAGCTGGCATAGTGTTGCAGGTTGTTCTACTATGGTTACTATTTGGGAGAATTTGAAATCTGTCAAAAAGAACCTGAAAGATCTGAACACTAAGTATTTTGCTAATGTTGATGAGAAAGTGGATATGGCTCTTGCCCCGTTGAAAGCCATTCAGGACCAGCTTGCTGTTGATTATTATAATTTTGACCTTCATGTTAAAGAGGCTGAAGCTGTTCTTATGGTGAAGCATTGGATGAATATCCAAGAGTCCATTTATAAGCAGAAATCTAGGGTTGATTGGATTAAGCTAGGGGATTCTAGTTCTCGCTACTTCTTTTCTGTTATGAAGCACAGGCAAGGTAGGAATAGAATTGATTCTATCTTCACTGATGATGATGTCCTTTTGAAAGATCATGTTCTTATTGAAAATGAGATTGTGGGGTTTTATAAAGGGCTCCTTGGTTCTTATGCTAGCTCTCAACCTGCTGTTGACTTAGCCACTATTAGGAGAGGTTCTCAACTTAGCTCTAGTTCTATTGATATTTTGACTTCTGTGGTTACTACTTCGGAGATTGATAGTGCTCTAGCTCAGATTGGAGATGATAAGGCGCCTAGAATTGATGGTTTTAATGTTGTTTTCTTCAAAAAGGCTTGGCTTATGATCAAAACTAATATTTATACTGCTATCTTCTCTTTCTTTGAGACTGGTGTCATTGCTAAACAGTGGAATTGTACAACAATCACCTTAGTTCCTAAGGTTCAGCATCCTTCTTATGTCAGAGAGTTTAGGCCTATTGCTTGTTGTACCATGTTGTACAAGCTGATCTCCAAAGTTCTCACCAACAGGATTTCTAAGGTGGTGGGGACTGTTATTGATGATGCTCAAGCTGGGTTTATCCCGGGTAAGCACATTGATGACAATATTCTCCTAGCTACTAAACTGATCAAAGGCTACTCTCATAAGTTTGTTTCTCCTAGATGCATGATCAAGATTGACTTGAGAAAGGCCTATGACTCTGTTGAATGGCCATTTCTGCAGACTGTTTTAGAAGAGCTTGGTTTCCCTCATTCTGTTGTGAATTGGATTATGATCTGTGTCTGCTCTGTTTCTTATTTTGTGATGGTTAATGGCTTTCATGCTAAACCTTTTTCTGCAAAAAAAGGCCTTGGGCAAGGAGATCCTATGTCTCCTTTTCTTTTTGCTCTTTGTATGGAGTACCTCTCTAGGTGCCTTAAGTATATGAATGGGAATCCTAATTTTAATTTTCATCCTAGATGTGAGAAGTTAGTTATTACCCATATGATGTTTGCTGATGATCTTCTCCTCTTCTCTAGGGCTGATTCCACCTCTATTCAGCTTCTCTTGCAGGCTTTCCAGAAATTCTCTTGTGCTTCTGGTCTGGTGGCTAATTTAAGTAAGAGTAAGGTTTATTTTGGAGGTATCTCTGATTCTGATAAAGATCATCTGCAAACCATTCTTGGTATGAGTAGAGGTAGTTTGCCTTTTAGATATCTGGGTGCCCTTGTCTTCTAAAAAGCTTACTATTGCTCAGTGTAGGCCTTTGGTTGAAAGGGTTACTGCTAGGATTGATTGCTGGACTTCTAGACACTTGTCTTATGCTGGCAAATTACAGCTTATCAAAAGTGTTCTCTTTGGTATTCAGGCTTATTGGGCTCAGATTTTCAATCTTCCTAAGAAGATTCTTAGGGAAATTGAAACCAAGTTTAGGGTTTTCCTTTGGACTGGGAAGAACACTTATGCAAAAAAGGCCCCTGTCTCCTGGCATCATATGACTCTTCCTAAGGTGTGTGGTGGCTGGAAAATTACCTCTCTTGGTGATTGGAATAAAACTGCTATTTGCAAGATTTTGTGGGATCTTGCTCACAAATCTTATAATATGTTGGTGAAATGGGTGCATACCTATCATTTCAACAATAGGAATTTTTGGACTGCCACTATTCCCAAGAAATGCTCATGGGTTTTGAAGAAAATCTTGACTTGCAGAGGTATTATTGATGATATTGGTGGTTGGTCCTCTATTATGAAAAATGGTAAAATGAGTATTGCTAAACTCTATGCCCGGATTCGACCTTAGGCTCCTAAAGTAGGGTGGAAAAGAATTATTTGCAATAACCAAGCCGCTCCTAAGAGTATTTTCATTACCTGGTTAGCTTTGCTTGACAAACTTGCCACTAAGGATAGAATTGTGAAGTGGAATGCAAGTTGTGACCCTATTTGCTTTTTCTGTCAGAATACTTGTGAATCTGTCTCTCACTTGTTCTTCTGCTGTCCTTACTCTAAGACTATTTGGGAACAGATTTTGAAGCTTCTTGATGTGAAAAAAGCAGTTCAACCTTTTCACATTGAACATCAATAGATTGTTAAGAATTGTAGGAAGTCGAGCAGCAAGGGTAGAGTATAATCTATGTGTTTTGCTGAGGCTATCTATAGGATATGGTTGCAAAGGAATAGTCTGATGTTTACGGGTGACTGTAAACCTTCAGAAACTGTCTTTCATGACATTATTTATCATGTTGCTGTTAGGTATAAAGGAACAGACAGAAAACTGCTTTTGGTTCACTGATTGTTCTTGTTCTGTCTGTTTTTTGGTTTGTTCTAGTTGAGGGCAGCTTGTCATTAGCTCCTCTTTGCTGGTTTGCTGCTATTGTTGTAGTTGTGCTGGTGCAGTGCTGGTTCTGATTTGCTGCTGTTGTTGAAGTTGTGCTGGTGTAGTGCTGGTTCTGCTTTGTTGCTGTTGTTTTGCTGTGGCAGTCTTCTTTTGCTGTTGTGGTTAGGTGGCAGCTGGTGATTCTGGTTGCTGTTCCTAGCTGCTGTTGCTGCTCTGGGTGGCAGCTAGTGGGTTGCCGTGTTTCTGTTTGTTGTTGCTCTGTTGTTTGTGCCTGGTTGTTGGTGTTGGCAGCTGTTGTGTGTTGTTGTCCCGTTCCAGCTGCTGGTGCTGTTGCTGGTGTTGTTCTGCTGCTGCTTCTGTGTGTTGTGTTGTTCTATGCAGTTGTTGTTGTTGTTCTTTGCAGTTTGCTTCTGCTCTGTTGTTGTGTTGCTCCTGTTTGCTGTATTGATGTTGCAGTGCTAGTTTATTCTGATGCTGTTTTGCTGCTGCTTTCTGTGTGCTATGTTTATTTGTGCAGTTGTTGTTGTTGTTCTTTGCAGGTTGCTTCTGTTCTGTTGCTGTGTTGCTACTGTTTGCTGGTTCTGGTTGCTGTTGCAGTGCTGGTTTGTTCCGGTGCTGCTGGTTTGTTCCGGTGCTGCTGGTTTATTGTTGTTGCAGTTTTTGCTGCTGCTGGTCTGGCTTCTACTCTTTTGGTTCTTTGCTGGGTGCAGGGGTTTTTTTTGGTGTTCACCGGGTTTTCAAGCTTGTAGATTTTATTTGCTGGTGCCTTGGTTTTTTTTTTGTAAACCTTAGTTTGTTAGGCTTTTTTTGTTTTGTTGGTGCGTTTGCAGGTCTGTATGCTTGTGTTGTTGTCTGGTCCTGGTTTCCGGAACCCTTCCTAGAAGGTGGCTGGAAATCTGAGTCCATTTTATTCTAGGCCCTTCCTAGAACCCTTCCTAGAAGGTGGTTAGGATAGGATCTAGAATTGGGTGTTGGGGGCTAGCCTATTTTTACAGGTCTTTTAGTGTTCTGGTGGTAGTTATAACTTAGCTCTTGTAAGTTGTAACTTTCTTTCCTTGGTAATAAAATTTTATTTACTAAAAAAAAAAAAAAAAAAAAAAAAAGTTAAATGCATTCAAAAAAAGCCTTTTGAATCGAATGAAAGTCATATGCATTCAACGATGCTAATTGAATAAAATGAAAGTCAAACACATTCAAACTAAGCTTTCTGAACGAAATGAAAGTCAAACACATTCAAACAAAGATTTTTGAATCGAATGAAAGTCAAATGCATTCAACGAGTCTAATTGAATAAAACGAAAGTCAAACACATTCAAACAAAGCATTTTGAATCGTATCAAATACATTCAAACAAAACTTTTTAAATCAAATGAAAGTAAAAAACTTTGAAAAAAAGCTTTTTGAATAAAATGAAAGTCAAATGCATTCAACGAAATTAATTAATTAGGCAAAATTGGCCTCAACACTCTGAACTTTGGCTTGGGTGCACTCAACACCTTGAACTAAGAAAAATAGCCAAAACACCCTGAAGTATTAGCATGGGTGCACTTAGCACCATACATGAAATTTTCCGGCCAAAAGTGGCCGGATTCCGGCGACTTTTTTTTTAATAAAAAAATATTTTTTTTTTTTTATAAAAAATGTTTTGTTTTTTTAATTTTCTTCTTCTTCTTCTTCTTCTTCTTCTTCTTCTTCTTCTTCTTCTTCTTCTTCTTCTTCTTCTTCTTCTTCTTCTTCTTCTTCTTCTTCTTCTTCTTCTTCTTCTTCTTCTTCTTCTTCTTCTTCTTCTTCTTCTTCTTCTTCTTATTATTATTATTATTATTATTATTATTATTATTATTATTATTATTATTATTATTATTATTATTATTATTATTATTATTATTATTATTATTATTATTATTATTATTATTATTATTATTATTATTATTATTATTATTATTATTATTATTATTATTATTATTATTATTATTATTATTATTATTATTATTATTATTATTATTATTATTATTATTATTATTATTATTATTATTATTATTATTATTATTATTATTATTATTATTATTATTATTATTATTATTATTATTATTATTATTATTATTATTATTATTATTATTATTATTATTATTATTATTATTATTATTATTATTATTATTATTATTATTATTATTATTATTATTATTATTATTATTATTATTATTATTATTATTATTATTATTATTATTATTATTATTATTATTATTATTATTATTATTATTATTATTATTATTATTATTATTATTATTATTATTATTATTATTATTATTATTATTATTATTATTATTATTATTATTATTATTATTATTATTATTATTATTATTATTATTATTATTATTATTATTATTATTATTATTATTATTATTATTATTATTATTATTATTATTATTATTATTATTATTATTATTATTATTATTATTATTATTATTATTATTATTATTATTATTATTATTATTATTATTATTATTATTATTATTATTATTATTATTATTATTATTATTATTATTATTATTATTATTATTATTATTATTATTATTATTATTATTATTATTATTATTATTATTATTATTATTATTATTATTATTATTATTATTATTATTATTATTATTATTATTATTATTATTATTATTATTATTATTATTATTATTATTATTATTATTATTATTATTATTATTATTATTATTATTATTATTATTATTATTATTATTATTATTATTATTATTATTATTATTATTATTATTATTATTATTATTATTATTATTATTATTATTATTATTATTATTATTATTATTATTATTATTATTATTATTATTATTATTATTATTATTATTATTATTATTATTATTATTATTATTATTATTATTATTATTATTATTATTATTATTATTATTATTATTATTATTATTATTATTATTATTATTATTATTATTATTATTATTATTATTATTATTATTATTATTATTATTATTATTATTATTATTATTATTATTATTATTATTATTATTATTATTATTATTATTATTATTATTATTATTATTATTATTATTATTATTATTATTATTATTATTATTATTATTATTATTATTATTATTATTATTATTATTATTATTATTATTATTATTATTATTATTATTATTATTATTATTATTATTATTATTATTATTATTATTATTATTATTATTATTATTATTATTATTATTATTATTATTATTATTATTATTATTATTATTATTATTATTATTATTATTATTATTATTATTATTATTATTATTATTATTATTATTATTATTATTATTATTATTATTATTATTATTATTATTATTATTATTATTATTATTATTATTATTATTATTATTATTATTATTATTATTATTATTATTATTATTATTATTATTATTATTATTATTATTATTATTATTATTATTATTATTATTATTATTATTATTATTATTATTATTATTATTATTATTATTATTATTATTATTATTATTATTATTATTATTATTATTATTATTATTATTATTATTATTATTATTATTATTATTATTATTATTATTATTATTATTATTATTATTATTATTATTATTATTATTATTATTATTATTATTATTATTATTATTATTATTATTATTATTATTATTATTATTATTATTATTATTATTATTATTATTATTATTATTATTATTATTATTATTATTATTATTATTATTATTATTATTATTATTATTATTATTATTATTATTATTATTATTATTATTATTATTATTATTATTATTATTATTATTATTATTATTATTATTATTATTATTATTATTATTATTATTATTATTATTATTATTATTATTATTATTATTATTATTATTATTATTATTATTATTATTATTATTATTATTATTATTATTATTATTATTATTATTATTATTATTATTATTATTATTATTATTATTATTATTATTATTATTATTATTATTATTATTATTATTATTATTATTATTATTATTATTATTATTATTATTATTATTATTATTATTATTATTATTATTATTATTATTATTATTATTATTATTATTATTATTATTATTATTATTATTATTATTATTATTATTATTATTATTATTATTATTATTATTATTATTATTATTATTATTATTATTATTATTATTATTATTATTATTATTATTATTATTATTATTATTATTATTATTATTATTATTATTATTATTATTATTATTATTATTATTATTATTATTATTATTATTATTATTATTATTATTATTATTATTATTATTATTATTATTATTATTATTATTATTATTATTACTATTATTACTATTATTACTATTATTACTATTATTACTATTACTATTATTACTATTATTACTATTATTACTATTATTACTATTATTATTATTATGATTATTATGATTATTACTATTATTATGATTATTACTATTATTATTATTATTATAATTATGATTATTATGATTATGATTATTATTATTATTATGATTATTATTATTATGATTATTATGATTATGATTATTATTATTATTATGATTATTAATATTATTATTATGATTATTATTATGATTATTATTATTATTATTAATATTATTATTATTATTATTACTACGAAAATACCTCGATTTGCGTGTTGTTATTTTTTTGACAAATTTAGCTCGGATTTTGCAAAAAACAAAAACAGAAATACCTCGTATTGCGTGTCGAGAAATATCTAAGTAGCTAAGACACGCAATTCGAGATATTTCTTGACACGTAAAACGGGGTATTTTCTTTGCAAATCCCGAGCTGAATTTGGACCCAATAAGAGTAAAAAGGACCCTGAAACCAATACGCAAATTGAGATATTCCTCGACACACAAAATGAGGTGTTTCCATTACTGTTTTGCGAATTCCGAGCTTAATTTGGACCCATTTAGGATAAAAATGACCCTGAAACCTAACCAAAACAATTTTTGTCACAAGAAATAACAATACGCAAATCAAGATATTCCTCGACATGCAAAACGAGGTATTTCTATTATTTTTTTGCGAATTCCGAGCTTAATTTGGAGCCATTAAGGATAAAAATGACCCTCGAAACCTTACCCGAACAATTTCCGTCACAAAAAATAACAATACGCAAATCGAGATATTCCTCGACACGCTAAACAAGGTAAATCCATTATTTTTTTGCGAATTCCGAGCATAATTTGGACTCATTAAGGGTAAAAATGACCCTCAAACCTTACCTGAACAATTTTCATAAAAAAATAAATAACAACACGTAAATCGAGGTATTTTTGTAATAATAATAATAATAATAATAATAATAATAATAATAATAATAATAATAAGAAAATAAAAAAAAAAACATTTTTTTATCAAAAAAAAAAGTTGCCGGAATTCGGCCACTTTTGGCCGGGAAATTTCATGTATGGTGCTAAGTGCACCCATGCTAATAGTTCAGGGTGTTTTGGCTATTTTTCTTAGTTTAGGGTGCTGAGTGCACCCAAGCCAAAGTTCAGAGTGTTGAAGCCAATTTTTTAAAATAAAGCTTTTTGAATCGAATGAAAGTCAAATGCATTCAACGAAATTAATTGAATCAAATGAAAGTCCAACACATTCAAACAACTCTTTTTGAATCAAATAAAAATTAAACACATACAAAGAAAGGCATTCAACGAAATTAATTGAATCAAATGAAAGTCCAACACATTCAAACAACTCTTTTTGAATCAAATAAAAATTAAACACATACAAAGAAAGCTTATTGAATCAAATGAAAGTTAAACACGTTCAAACAGTGCTTTTTGAATCAAATGAAAGTCAAACACATTCTAACAAAGGTATCCTATGAAAAGAAAGTCAAACAAATTAAAACAAAGAAAATTAAATCAAATGAAGGTTAAACACCTTCAAACTAAAAATTTTGAATCGAATGGATATCAAACACATTCAAACAAAGATTTTTTAATCAACTTAAATTCAAACACATTGAAACAAAGCTTTTTGAATCAAATGAAAGTCAAATACATTAAAACAAATCTTTTTGAAACAAATAAAAGTCAAACACATTCAAAAAAAGCTTTTTAATTCAAATGAAATTCAATTACATTCAAACAAATCTTTTTGAATCGAATGAAAGTCAAATACATTCAACGAAGCCAATTAAATAAATTACAGTCAAACACATTCAAAAAAATCTTTTTAAATTAAAGGAAAGTAAAAAAAAAAAAAAAATTTTACAACTTTTTGAATTAAGTGCAAGTCAAACACATTCAAACAAAGCTATTTTAATCGATTGAAAATTAAATGCATTCAAAAAAGCCTTTTGAATAGAATGAATCTCATATGCATTCAACGATGCTAATTGAATCAAATGAAAGTCAAACACATTAAAACTAAGATTTTTGAATCGAATGAAAGTCAAATACATTCAACGAATCTAATTGAATAAAACAAAAGTCAAACACATTCAATCAAAGCTTTTTGAATCGTATGAAAATCAAATACATTCATACAAATCTTTTTGAATCAAATAAAAGTAAAAAACTTTCAAACAAAGCTTTTTGAATAAAATGAAAGTCAAATGCATTCAACGAAGCTAATTAAATCAAATGAACGTCAAACACATTCGAACAAAGTTTTTTGATTCAAATGAAAGTCAAACTTTTTCAAATAAAGCTTTTTGAATCGAATGAAAGTAAAATGCATTCAACAATGTTAATTAAATCAAATAAAAGACCAACACATCAAACAACTCTTTTAAAATGAAAATTAAACACATTCAATAGAAACTTATTAAATCAAATGATATTCATACACAATCAAATAATGCTTTTAATATCAAATGAAAGTCAAAAACATTCAAAAAAGCTTTTTGAATCAAATGAAATTCAATTAAAACTTTTTGAATCGAATGAAAGTCAAATGCATTCAACGAAGCTAATTAAATCAATTAAAAGTCAAACGCATTGAAATAAATCTTTTTAAACAAATAAAAGTCAAACACATTCAAACAAAGCTTTTTTAATCGAATGAAAGTTAAATGCATTCAAAAAAAGCCTTTTGAATAGAATGAATCTCATATGCATTCAACGATGCTAATTGAATCAAATGAAAGTCAAACACATTAAAACTAAGCTTTCTGAATGAAATGAAAGTCAAACACATTAAAACAAAGCTTTTTGAATCGAATGAAAGTCAAATGCATTCAACGAATCTAATTGAATAAAACAAAAGTCAAACACATTCAATCAAAGATTTTTGAATCGTATGAAAATCAAATACATTCATACAAATCTTTTTGAATCAAATAAAAGTAAAAACCTTTCAAACAAAGCTTTTTGAATAAAATGAAAGTCAAATGCATTCAACGAAGCTAATTAAATCTAATGAACGTCAAACACATTCGAACAAAGTTTTTTGATTCAAATGAAAGTCAAACTTTTTCAAATAAAGCTTTTTAAATCGAATGAAAGTCAAATGCATTCAACGATGTTAATTAAATCAAATTAAAGTCCAACACATCAAACAACTCTTTTAAAATGAAAATTAAACACATTCAATGGAAACTTATTGAATCAAATGATATTCATACACAATCAAACAATGCTTTTAAAATCAAATGAAAGTCAAACACATTCAAAAGAGCTTTTTGAATCAAATGAAATTTAAATAAATTGAATTAAAGCTTTTTGAATCGAATGAAAGTCAAATTAATTCAACAAAGGAAATTAAATCAAATAAAAGTCAAACGCATTGAAATAAATCTTTTTAAACAATAGAAAAGTCAAACACATTCAAATAAAGCTTTTCGAGTCAAATGAAAGTAAAACATATTCTAAAAAAAGCTTTTTGGATCGAATGAAAGTGAAATGCATTCAAGGAAGCGAATATAATCAAATGAAAGTTAAACACATTCAAACAAAGCTTTTTTAATCAAATGAATGTCAAACACATTCAAACAACACTTTTTGAATCAAATGAAAATTAAACACATTAAAAGAAAGCTTATTGAATAAAATGAAAGTCAAACATGTTCAAACAATACTTTTTAAATCAAATGAAAATCAAACACATTCAAAAAAAGCATTTTGAATCAAATGAAATTAAACACATTCAAATAAAGCTTTTTGAATTGAATGAAAGTCAAATGAATTCAACGAAGCTAATTAAATCAAATGAAAGTCATACACATTCTAATAAATTATTTGTAATTAAAGGAAAGTCAAACACATTGAAATAAGGCTTTTCGAATGAAATAAAAATAAAACACATTCAAGAAAAGCTTTTAGAATCGAATGAAAGTGAAATGCATTCAACGAAGCTAATATAATCAAATGAAAGTGAAACACATTCAAACAAAGCTTTTTTATTCAAATGAATGTTGTACACAGTCAAACAAATCGTTTTGAATCGAATAAAAGTCAAATGCATTCAACGAAGGTAATAGAATCAAATGAATATGACACACATTCAAACAAAGCTTTTTGAATTAAAGGAAAGTCAAACACGTTCAAACAAAGCCTTTTGAATCAAATGTAGGTCAAACACATTCAAATAAAGATTTTTGAATCAAATGACAGTTGAATGCGTTCAACGAAGTTAATTGAATGAATTGAAAGTCAAACACATTCAAACAAAGCTTTTTGAATTAAATGAGAGTTAAACACATTCAAAGAAAACTTTTTGAATCAAATGAAATCAAACACATTCAAATAAAGGTACCCAATTGAATGAAAGTCAAATACATTCAAACAAAGCATATTGAATCAAATGAAGGTTGAATATATTCAAACTAAAAATTTTGAATCGAATAAATATCAAACACATTCAAACAAAGCTTTTTTAATCAACTTAAACGCAAACACATTGAGACAAAACTTTTTGAATCAAATGAAAGTCAAACACATTAAAACAAATCATTTTGAAACAAATGAAAGTCAAAACATTCAAAAAAAGCTTTTTAATTCAAATGAAATTCAAACACATTCAGAAAAAGCTTTTTGAATCGGATGAAAGTCAAATGCATTCAACAAAACAAATTAAATAAATAAAAGTAAAACACTTTTTAAAAAATCCTTTTAAATTAAAGGAAGGTAAAAAACATTCAAAAAAATCTTTTTGAATCAAGTGAAAGTCAAACACATTCAAATAAAGCTTTTTGAATCGAATATAAGTTTTGCATTAAAAAAAAGCCTTTTGAATCGAATGAAAGTGATATGCATTGAATGATGATAAATCAATCAAATGAAAGTTAAACACATTCAAACTAAGCTTTCTGAATGAAATGAAAGTCAAACACATTCAAACAAAGATTTTTTAATCGAATGAAAGTTAAATGCATTCAACGAATCTAATTGAATAATACGAAAGTCAATCACATTCAAACAAAACTTTTTGAATCGTATGAAAGTCAAATCCATTCAAACAAAGCTTTTTGAATCAAATGAAGGTCAAAAACTTTCAAACAAAGCTTTTTTAATAAAATGATAGTCAAATGCATTTAACAAAGCTAATTAAATCAAATGAACGTCAAACACATTCAAACAAATTTTTTTGATTCAAATGAAAGTCAAACTCATTCAAATAAAGCTTTTTGAATAGAATGAAAGTCAAATGCATTTAACGAAGTTAATTGAATCAAATGAAAGTCCAACATTTTTAAATAACTCTTTTTGAATCATATAAAAATTAAACACATTCAAAGAAAGCTTATTGAATCAAATGAAAGTCAAACACATTCAAACAATGCTTTTTAAATCAAATGAAAGTCAAACATTTTCAGAAAAAGCTTTTTGAATCAAATGAAATTCAAATACATTCAAATAAAGCTTTTTGAATCGAATGAAAGTCAAATGCATTCAACAAAACTAATAAAATCAAATGAAAGTCAAACATATTCAAATAAATCTTTTTAAATTAGAGTAAAGTCAAACACATCCAAATAAAGCTTTTCAAATTAAATGAAAGTAAAACACATTAAAAAAAAGCTTTTAAAATCAAATCAAAGTAAAATGCATTCAACGAAGCTAATATAATCAAATAAAAGTTAAACACATTCAAACAAAGCATTTTTAGTCAAATGAATGTAAAACACATTCAAACAAATCATTTTGAATCGAATGAAAGTTAAATGCATTCAACGAAGCTAATTGAATAAAATTAATGTCAAACACATTCAATAAAATCTTTTAAATCAAAGGAAAGTATAAAAAAATTCAAAAAAATCATTTTGAATCAAGTGAAAGTCAAACACATTCAAACAAAGATTTTTGAATCGAATGAAAGTCAAATGCATAAAAAAAAAGCTTTTTGAATCGAATGAAAGTTATATGAATTAAACGATGGTAGTTGAAACAAATCAAAGTCAAACACATTCAAACTAAGCTTTCTTAATGAAATAAAAGTCAAACACATTCCAACAAAGCCTTTTGAATCGAATGAAAGTCAAATGCATTCAACAAATCTAATTGAATAAAACGAAAGTCAAACACATTTAAATAAAGCTTTTTGAATCATATGAAAGTCGAATACATTCAAATAAAGCTTTTTGAATCAAATAAAAATCAGAAACTTTCAAACAAAGCTTTTTAAATAAAATGAAAGTCAAATGCATTTAACGAAGCTAATTTAATCAAATGAACGTCAAACGCATTTAAACAAAGTTTATTTATTCAAATGAAAGTACAACTCATTCAAACAAAGCTTTTTGAATCGAATGAAAGTTAAATGCATTCAAGGAAGTTAATTGAATCAAATGAAAGGCAAACACATTCAAACAACTCTTTTTTAATCAAATGAAAATTAAACACATTCAAAGAAAGCTTATTGAATCAAATAAAAGTCAAATACATTCAAACAATGATTTTTAAGTCAAATGAAAATCAAACACAATCAAAAAAGCTTTTTCAATCAAATGAAATTCAAACACATTCAAATAAAGTTTTTTTAATCGAATGAAAGTCAAATGCATTCAATGAAGCTAATTAAATCAAATAAAAGTCAAACACATTCAAATAAATCTTTTTATGTTAAAGGAAAGTCAAACACATACAAATAAAGCTTTTTCGAATGAAATGAATGTAAAACACATTCAAAAAAAGCTTTTTGAATCAAATGTAAGTGAAATGCGTTCAACGAAGCTAATATAATCAAATGAAAGTCAAACACTTTCAAACAAAGCTTTTTGAATTAAATGAAAGTCAAACACAATCAAATAAAGCTTTTTGATTCAAATGAAGGTCAAACACATTTAAATAATGCTTTTTGAATTAAGTGAAAGTCGAATGCATTCAACGATATTAATTGAATCAATTGAAAGTCAAACACATTCAAACAAAGGCCCTTTTGAATTAAATGAAAGTTAAACACATTCAAAGAAAACTTTTTGAATCAAATGAAATCAAACACATTCAAATAAATCTTATTGAATCAAAGGAAAGTCAAACACATTGAAACAAGGCTAATAGAATCAAATGAATGTTAAACACATTCAAACAGTGATTTTTGAATCAAATGAAAGTCAAACACATTCAAACAAAGGTATCCAATTGAATGAAAGTCAAACACATTCAAACAAAGCAAATTGAATCAAAGGAAGGTTAAACACATTCAAACTAAAATTTTTGAAACGAATGAATATCAAACACATTCAAACAAAGCTTTTTTAATCAACTTAAAGTCAAACACATTGAGACAAAGCTTTTTGAATCAAATGAAAGTCAAAATCATTAAAACAAAACTTTTTGAAACAAATGAAAGTCAAACACATTCAAAAAAAGCTTTTTAATTCAAATTAAATTCAAACACATTTAGAAAACGCTTTTTGAATCGAATGAAAGTCAAATGCATTCAACAAAGCTAATTAAATAAATTAAAGTCAAACACATTTAAAAAAAATCCTTTTAAATTAAAGGAAGGTAAAAAAACATTTAAAAAAAGCTTTTTGAATTAAGTGAAAGTCAAACACATTCAAATAAAGCTTTTTGAATCGAATGAAAGTCAAATGCATTAAAAAAAAGCCTTTTGAATCGAATGAAAGTAATATGCATTGAACGATGCTAAATAAATCAAATGAAAGTCAAACACATTCAAACTAAGCTTTCTGAATGAAATGAAAGTCAAACACATTCAAACAAAGATTTTTTAATCGAATGAAAGTTAATTGCATTCAACGAATCTAATTAAATAATACGAAAGTCAATCACATTCAAACACCCATTTTTGAATCGTATGAAAGTCAAATCCATTCAAACAAAGCTTTTTGAATCAAATGAAGGTAAAAAACTTTCAAACAAAGCTTTTTTAATAAAATGAAAGTCAAATGCATTCAACGAAGCTAATTAAATCCAATGAACGTCAACCACATTCAAACAAAGTTTTTTGATTCAAATGAAAGTCAAACTCATTCAAATAAAGCTTTTTGAATAGAATGAAAGTCAAATGCATTTAACGAAGTTAATTGAATCAAATGAAAGCCCAACACATTCAAATAACTCTTTTTGAATCATATAAAAATTAAACACATTCAAAGAAAGCTTATTGAAACAAATAAAAGTCAAACACATTCAAACAATGCTTTGTAAATCAAATGAAAGTCAAACATATACAGAAAAAGCTTTTTGAATCAAATGAAATTCAAATACATTCAAATAAAGCTTTTTGAATCGAATGAAAGTAAAATGCATTCAACAAAATTAATTAAATCAAGTGAAAGTTAAACACATTCACATAAATCTTTTTAAATTAAAGGAAAGTTAAAAACATTCAAATAAAGCTTTTCGAATCAAATGAAAGTAAAACACATTCAAAAAAAGCTTTTTGAATCGAATGAAAGTAAAATGCATTTAACGAAGCTAATATAATCAAATAAAAGTTAAACACATTCAAACAAAGCATTTTTAATCAAATAAATGTAAAACACATTTAAACAAATCGTTTTGAATTGAATGAAAGTTAAATGTATTTAACGAAGCTAATTGAATCAAATGAATGTAGAGAGAGAAAGTCTCAAGAACTAGAGAGAGAAAGTTGAAAAATCGATTGAAATCCACAAATTTTTTCTTCGATTTTAAGCCCGATTTCAATGGCAAAGAGGAAGAAGGGTAAAGGAAGCAAGAGTTCAGGATCTAAATCAAAGAAAAATCAGAAAGCAAGGCAGAATTCCGGACCCAAAACTAGGAACTATACAAAGAGGAAAGAACATAGTATTGCTTCTAAGGATGTTTCAGTTGAGAGCTGGTTGGATGGAGTTATGGAGAATCCAAGCTCTATAAAGGAGGCAGATGTGGAGGATTATGGTGAGCATAAGTAGGAGTTTAACAATTGGCTTTAGGTAATTCGTTCTTCCTCATCCGCCATTGATGATGAGCTTCGTAGTGCTGCTTTTTGTGATAGTGTGTTAAATTTTGATAATCCAACTCCTATTTTGATGCTTGAGAATTCTAGGAGTAATATGAATGCATTTTCCCCAATTTTTGAGAACCTCGATTTGCAATCCCCTGTTTTTCAATCCCCTAGCTCGTTTTCTGCAACTCGATTGAATTGGAGGGAGAGCTTGTTTTAGGGGACTAGGGACGAGGGGGTAGACCTCTCTGGGGGGAGAAATGATTCTGTAAGGGATAAATGTGATAAGGTTCAAATTAATTTGGAGGATGTGCAACCAGAGATTGATTTCTAGAACTCTACAATTGTTTGTCATGTTATTGGAATCAAACCACCATTGCCTATTATTAATGGGTTTGCTAGAAGAATTTGGGGCAAATTTGGTATAGACAAGGTTTCTTTAATGGAAAATGGGATCTTCCTTGTTCAATTCCGGACTGTTGATGCTAGGGATAGAGTGTTGGCTTTAGGACCTGTTTGGTTTGATAACAAGCCTGTAATAATGAAAAAATGAGTGGTGGGAATGGACCTTACTGATGAACCAGTGGATTTAATCCCTATTTGGGTGAGGATGCCTGGTTTGAACCTGAAGTACCGGGGACAAAAAGCTCTAATGAAGCTGGCTTCGCTGGTTGGAAAGCCTATTAAGATTGATAAGGAAATTGCAAATAAGGAAAGACTGGAGTATGCTCGGATTATGGTGGAGGTTAAGTTCAATGCTGAGTTACCAGAACACATTGAATTCCTAGATGAGCTTGGTGACACAGTCAAGCAGGAAGTGAAATATGAATGGAAGCCTAGGGTGTGTAGGGTGTGTGGTGGAATTGGACATGATGATGTTCAGTGTCCTAATCATAAAGTCCAAGCAAGGAAATTGGAGGGATTGCAAACTGAGAAAAACAAAAAGCTGAATAAGCAAAGGAAAAAGCCACAAAGAATCTGGAAGCCAGTTCAAAAATATGACTCTCAGGATCAGTATGCTGGGAGCAAGACAAATATCTTGAATGATGATTTGCATACTGATGATGCTTGTCAAATACCCCAGCTTGTGAAGCCAGGGGTGATCTTAATCAGTGGTAGTGGTAACAAATTTAGTGTTCTTGAAGAAGGAGAGTGTTCTCACTCTTGCCATGGATAAGATTGGTTTTTGGAATATAAGAGGTCTAAATAAATCTAGTAAGCTCAGTGATGTTCTTTGGTTTATTAGACATCATGGAGTGGGTTTATTTGGACTTCTTGAAACAAAGGTGAAGGTTGGGAAGTTTGGTGATGTTTTTAGTAGACTAGGTAGTGATTCGTCTTTTTGTGCTAACTACCCTTATCATAAAGGAGGTAGGATTTGGGTGGTTTGGTTATCTCAGTTTTTTCATGTGAATGTGGTGAGATGTGAAGTTCTGTTGATTCATGTTTCTATTACTCACAAAGCTACTGGTTTGAGCTTTGAGTGCACTATGGTGTATGGTCTAAATACTACTGGAGCTAGAACTCAGCTTTGGGATCAGATTGTTGAGCTCAGTAATAAGATTACAGGTCCTTGGATTTTACAAGGTGAATTTAACAATGTGTTGAATTTAAATGATAGAATAAGGAGCACTGTTTCCTTAGATGAGGTTGAGCCTTTTAGATCTTGTCTAAGGCATGCTGGTCTAACTAAATGGGCTACAGGAGGAATGTTTTATACTTGGAATAATAAAAAAGAGGACAAGGATAGAGTTTGCTCAAAGATTGATAGAGTTATTGTTAATAGTGAGTGGATGCTGAAATTTGCTGATATGCAAGCTATTTTTTTCCCTGAGAGGTTAATGGATCATAGCCCTTGTGTGATCAATCTATTTGATTCTGGTAATCTTACTAAAAAACCTTTTAGGTTTGTAAACATCTGGGTGGACTCCCCTGACTTCCTTCCTGGGGTTAAGGATGCTTGGTGTAAAGTGGTATCTGGCACTCCTATGTTCCAATGTGTGAAAAAATTGAAAGAGGTGAAGCAGTTTTTTAAAGCAACTAAGATGGGTAGATTATCTTGTGTGGAGGTTGATGATGCAATTGCTGAGAAACATCTTGAAGAACTCCAGATTAAGTTGCAAAGTGATCCTGGCAATGAGGAGTTGATCAGCCAAGAAACATTGGCTAGGATTCAATTCACTAAAACTCACACTGATAGATTTAATTTCTTAAAACAAAAAGCTAAAGTTCATTGGCTCAAGGATGGTGATTTGAACACTGCTTTCTTCCATGCTATGATCAGAAAGAGAAGACTTCAGAACAATATTTACTCTATTGTAACTGAGGAGGGGGTAGTTATTTCAGAACTAGGGCAGGTGTATGATGCTTTTTTGCAGTATTATCAAGGTTTACTTGGCACTGAAACTCAGATGACTGGCAATATTCATCATGGTGTCATTGCTGAAGGTAAAGTGCTCTCTGATGACCAGGGCATCAATATCTGTAGGGATTTTTGTGAGCATGATGTTACGAAAGCTTTGTGGAGCATTGAGGATGACAAAGCTCCTGGGCCTAATGGCTTTTCTAGCAAATTCTTCAAGGCTACCTGGAGCTTGATTGGTTCTGATATCACTAAGGCTGTTCTGGATTTTTTTAGTTCAGGCAAACTTCTTAAGCAAATCAATGCTACCACTCTTACTTTGATCTCTAAAGTTGAGCATGCTAATAGGGTCACTCAATTTAGACCAATTGCTTGCTGTAATGTGGTCTACAATATCATTTCTAAGATGATTTGTGATAGACTGAAGGAAGTTCTACCTGAGCTGATTGATGGTTGTCAAGGAGCTTTTGTGTCTGGTAGATCTATCTTGGATAATATTCTGATTTGTCAAGATATGCTGAAAGATTATAGTAATAAGAGAAAGCCTCCCAGATGCACCATAAAGGTTGATCTGAGGAAAGCTTATGATTCTGTTAATTGGAAATTTATTCATGAGATGTTGTGTGCTCTTAACTTTCCTCCCAAATTCATTTCCTGGATCATGCAGTGTGTAACCACTCCTTCATTCTCTTTATTACTTAATGGTGGGTCCTATGGCTTCTTCAAAGGGAAAAAGCGTGTGAGACAGGGTGATCCTATGTCCCCTCTCTTGTTTGTCATTGTAATAGAGTATCTAACCAGATTGCTCAGGAAAGTTGGTAAGCTGAAAGAATTCAAGTTTCACCAGAGATGTGCTCCTTTGGCTCTCAATCACTTGATCTTTGGTGATGATCTGATGCTCTTTTCTTATGGTAACTTTGATTATGTTAATCTTCTTATTAGAGCTTTAAAAACTTTTGAGGCAAGGTTAGGTCTTCAAGCTAACCTTGACAAAACAGCAATCTACTTTGGGAATGTTCAACAGCAGGTTCAGGACAATATTTTGATGCATTCTGGTTTTGTTACTGGGGACATGCCTTTTAGGTATCTTGGTATCCCTCTAAATGCCAAATACCTGAATGTGAGTGATTATGATAGTCTCATTGAAAAAATGCTGATGAGATTGCAATGTAGGAGTAGTAGACACTTATCTTATATTGCTAGAGTTACCCTTATTAACTCTGTTCTTATGAGTTTACATACTTATTGGGCTTAGTGTGTTCTTCTGCCCAAGAGAGTGATGGATAGAATCACTCATCTATGTAGAGCCTTCCTTTGGAGTGGTAATGTTGTGCTGTCTAAGTCCACTCCTATTGCCTGGGATTGGGTCTGCAGACCCAAGAAGTTTGGTGGTTTAGGTATAAGACATTGCAGGAACTGGAACAAAGCTGCCCTGGGAAGCTATATTTGGAAAATTGCAAAAAAATCTGATTCTTTATGGGTCATATGGGTTCATGCTGTCTATATCAAAGATGAGGAGTGGTGGAATTATAAACCAAAGAAAGATGCTGGCTAGGCCTGGAAGCTGTTATGTAAGGTTAAATATGATCTTAGGCAGGGATTTGAGACTGAGAATTGGATAGACAAAAGATACAGAATCAAAGATGGTTACAAGTGGCTTCAGGGTAACATGGAAAAAGTTAATTGGTATGACTGGGTCTGGAATCATTTCAACATCCCCAAGCATACTTTAATTAATTGGCTTTCAGCTTTAGACAGGCTCAGAACTAAAGATAAACTTGTTCAGTTTGGGGCTTGTGACTCTAGTGACTGTCTTCTTTGTGGAGAGGATGCTGAGACTAGTACTCACTTGTTCTTTGCCTGCAGCTATAGTGCAAAGGTTATTGATGATGTTTCTCATTGACTTGGCCTTCATAATTCCCCTCTGCATTCTCTTAATATTTGGAAGGACTCGAAAAAAAGAGGCAAGAATTGTGTTCAGCAGAAAGTGATTCTGGCTTGCTTGTCTGCAGTTGTATACAATATTTGGATGGCTAGGAATCATACTCATTGGCATAAAGCTGTTCTAAGGCCGGATTTGCTTTCAAAAGGGGTAAAGAGAGAAGTTGTGACTAGATGTCAGCAGATGATCAATCACACATGGAAGATTGAAGACTGTAAAAGGTTGCAGCACCTCAAGTCTTGCATTTAACTGTTTTTGCTGTCTCTATTGCTGTGTTTTGTTGTTTAACCTGGTTGTATGGGGTTTCTGGTGTAGGTTTTCTTCCTTTTGCAGGTCTGGTTTTCCCTGAGCCCTTCCTAGAAGGTACTAGGGTTCTCTTTGACCGGGTTTTGGTTTTTTGTTCATGCTTTAAACCCTTCCTAGAAGATGGTAAGGCTGAACTTATAACCATGGTGGTTGTTTGCCTTTGCTATTAAGGCTTGTGTAGTTTTGGGTTTCTGCTTGTCAGCTTTGTACATTATTCTTTTGTACAGTTTTTTTATCAATATACTTTTCTTACCTTCCAAAAAAAAAAGAATCAAATGAATGTCAAACACATTCAATAAAATCTTTTAAATTAAAGGAAAGTAAAAAAAATTCAAAAAAAGCATTTTGAATCAAGTGAAAGTCAAACACATTCAAACAAAGATTTTTGAATCAAATGAAAGTCAAATACGTAGTAAAAAAGCTTTTTGAATCGAATGAAAGTCATATGCATTAAACGATGCTAGTTTAATCAAATCAAAGTCAAACACATTCAAACTAAGCTTTCTGAATGAAATAAAAGTCAAACACATTCCAACAAAGCTTTTTAAATCGAATGAAAGTCAAATGCATTCAACGATTCTAATTGAATAAAACGAAAGTCAAACACATTTAAACAAAGCTTTTTGAATCATATGAAAGTCGAATACATTCAAATAAAGCTTTTTTAATCAAATGAAAGTAAAAAACTTTCAAACAAAGCGTTTTAAATAAAATGAAAGTCAAATGCATTAAACGAAGCTAATTAAATCAAATGAACGTCAAACACATTCAAACAAAGTTTTTTTTATTCAAATGAAAGTCAAACTCATTCAAATAAAGCTTTTTGAATCGAATGAAAGTCAAATGCTTTGAACGAAGTTAATTGAATAAAATGAAAGTCAAACACATTCAAACAACTCTTTTTGAATGAAATGAAAATAAAACACATTCAAAGAAAGCTTATTGAATCAAATGAAAGTCAAATACATTCAAACAATGCTTTTTAAATCAAATGAAAGTCAAACACATTCAAAAAAGCTTTTTCAATCAACTGAAATTCAAACTCATTCAAATAAAGCTTTTTGAATCGAATCAAAGTCAAATGCATTCAACGAAGCTAATTAAATCAAATAAATGTCAAACACATTCAAATAAATCTTTGTAAATTAAAGGAAAGTCAAACACACTCAAATAAAGCTTTTCGAATGACATGAAAGTGAAACACAATATAAAAAATCTTTTTAAATCTAATGTAAGTGAAATGCATTCAACGAAGCTAATATAATCAAATGAAAGTCAAACACATTCAAACAAAGCTTTTTTAATCAAATGAATGTCAAACACATTCAAACAAATCGTTTTGAATCGAATAAAAGTCAAATGCATTCAACAAAGCTTATTGAATCAAATGAATGTCAAACACATTCAAACAAAGTTTTTTGAATTAAATGAAAGTCAAACACATTCAAACAAAGCTTTTTGAATCAAATAAAGGTCAAACACATTCAAATTAAGCTTTTTGAATCGAATGAAAGTTAAATGCATTCAATGAAGCTAATCAAATAAAATGAAAATCAACACATATAAATCTTTTTAAATTGAAGGAAAGTCAAACACATTCAAATAAAGCTTTTCGAATATAATGAAAGTAAAACACATTCAAAAAAAGCGTTTAGAATCAAATGTAAGTGAAATGCATTCAACCAAGCTAATATAATCAAATGATAGTCAAACAAATTAAAACAAAGCTTTTTTAATCAAATGAATGTCAAACACATTCAAACAAATCGTTTTGAATCGAATAAAAGTCAAATGCATTCAACGAAGCTTATTGAATCAAATGAATGTCAAACACATTAAAACAAAGCTTTTTGAATTAAATGAAAGTCAAACACATTCAAACAAAGCTTTGTGAATCAAAGGAAGGTCAAACACATTCAAATTAAGCTTTTTGAATTGAATGAAAGTCGAATGCATTCAAAGAAGTTAATTGAATCAATTGAAAGTCAAACACATTCAAACAAAGCTTTTTGAATTAAATAAAAGTTAAACACATTCAACAAAAACTTTTTGAATCAAATGAAATCTAACACATTCAGATAAATCTTATTGAATCAAAGGAAAGTCAAACACATTGAAACAGGGATAATTGAATCAAATGAAAGTTAAACACATTTAAAACAGTGCTTTTTGAATCAAATGAAAGTCAAACCCATTTAAACAAAGGAATTCAATTGAATGAAAGTCAAACACATTCAAACAAAGCAAATTGAATCAAATGAAGGTTAAACATATTTAAACTAAAAATTATGAATAGATGAATATCAAACACATTCAAACCAAGCTTTTTTAATCAACTTAAAGTCAAACACATTGAAACGAAGCTTTTAGAATCAAATGAAAGTCAAACACATTAAAACAAATCTTTTTGAAACAAATGAAAGTCAAACACATTCAAAAAAAGCTTTTTAATTCAAATGAAATTCAAACACATTTAGACAAAGCTTTTTAAATCGAATGAAAGTCAAACACATTCAAACAAAACTTTTTGAATCGAATGAAAGTCAAATGCATTCAGAAAAGCCTTTTAATTGAATGAAAGTCATATGCATTGAAGGATGCTAAATGAATTAAATGAAAGTAAACACATTCAAACTAAGTTTTCTGAATGAAATGAAAGTCAAACACATTCAAACAAAGATTTTTGAATCAAATGAAAGTTAAATGCATTCAACAAATCTAAATGAATAAAACGAAAGTCAAACACATTCAAACAAAGCTTTTTGAATCATATGAAAGTTAAATACATTCAAACAAAGCTTTTTAAAACAAATGAAAGTAAAAAACTTTCAAACAAAGCTTTTCGAATTAAATGAAAGTCAAACGCATTCAACGAAGCAATTAAAATCAAATAAACGTAAAACACATTTAAACAACGTTTTTTGATTCAAATGTAAGTCAATATCATTCAAATACAGCTTTTTGAATCAAATGAAAGTCAAATGCGTTCAACGAACTTAATTGAATAAAATGAAAGTCAAACACATTCAAACAACTCTTTTTGAATCAAATAAAAATTAAACACATTAAAAAAAAGCTAATTGAATCAAATGAATGTAAAACATATTCAAATAAAGCTTTTTGAATTAAATGAAAGTCAAACACATTTAAAAAAAGCTTTGTGAATCAAATAAAGGTCAAATACATTAAAATTAAGCTTTTGAATCGAATGAAATTCAAATGACTGCAACGAAGCTAAAAAAATCAAATGAAAGTCAACACATTCAAATAAATCTTTTTAAATTAAAGGAAAGTCAAACACATTCAAATAAAGCTTTTAGAATGAAATGAAAGTAAAACACATTCAAAAAAAGCTTTTTGAATCGAATGTAAGTAAATTGCATTCAACGAAGCTAATATAATCAAATGAAAGTCAAACACATTAAAAACAAAGTTCTTTAATCAAATGAATGTCAAACACATTCAAACAAATCGTTTTGAATCGAATAAAAGTCAATTCATTTAACGAAGCTTATTGAATCAAATGAATGTCAAACACATTCTAACAAAGCTTTTTGAATATTATGAAAGTCAAACACATTCAAACAAAGCTTTGTGAGTCAATAGAAGGTCAAACACATTCAAATTAAGCTTTTTGAATCGAATGAAAGTCGAAAGCATTCAACGAAGTTAATTGAATCAATTGAAAGTCAAACACTTTCAAACAAAGCTTTTTAAATTAATTGAAAGTTAAACACATTCAAAGAAAACATTTTGAATCAAATGAAACCCAACACATTCAGATAAATCTTATTGAATCAAAGGAAAGTCAAACACATTGAAACAGGACTAATTGAATGAAATGTAAGTTAAACACATTCAAACAATGCTTTTTGAATCAAATGAAAGTTAAACCCATTTAAACAAAGGAATTAAATTGAATGAAAGTCAAACACATTCAAACAAGGCAAATTGAATTAAATGAAGGTTAAACATATTTAAACTAAAAATTATGAATAGATGAATACCAAACTCATTCAAACCAAGCTTTTTTAATCAACTTAAAGTTAAACACATTGAAACGAAGCTTTTAGAATCAAATGAAAGTCAAACACATTAAAACAAATCTTTTTGAAACAAATGAAAGTCAAACACATTCAAAAAAAGCTTTTTAATTCAAATGAAATTCAAACACATTCAGACAAAGCTTTTTAAATAGAATGAAAGTCTAATGCATTTAACGAAGCTAATTAAATAAATTAAAGTCAAACACATTCAAAAAAAACTTTTTAAATTAAAGGAAAGTAAAACACATTTTAAAAAAGCTTTTTGAATCAAGTGAAAGTCAAACACATTTAAACAAAGATTTTTGAATCGAATAAAAGTTAAATGCATTCAACAAATCTAATTGAATAAAACGAAAGTCAAACACATTCAAATAAAGCTTTTAAAATCATACGAAAGTCAAATACATTCAAACAAAGCTTTTTGAATCAAATGAAAGTAAAATATTTTCAAATAAAGCTTTTTGAAAAAATGAAAGTCAAATGCATTCAACGAAGCTAATTAAATCAAATGAACGTCAAACACATTCGAACAAAGTTTTTTGATTCAAATGAAAGTCAAACTCTTTCAAATAAAGCTTTTTGAATCGAATGAAAGTCAAATGCATTCAACGAAGTTAATTGAATCAAATAAAAGAAAAACACATTCAAACAACTCTTTTTGAATCAAATAAAAATTAAACACATTCAAAGAAAGCTAATTGAATCAAATGATAGTCAAACACATTCAAACAATGCTTTTTAAATCAAATGAAAGTCAAACACATTCAAAAAAAAGCTTTTTGAATCAAATGAAAGACAAACACATTCAAATAAAGCTTTTTGAATTAAAGGAAAGTCTAACACATTCAAATAATGATTTTTGAATAAAATAAAAGTAAAACACATTAAAAAAAAGCTTTTTGAATCGAATGAAAGTTAAATGCATTCAACGAAGCTAATATATCAAATGAAAGTCAAACACATTCAAACAAAGCTTTTTTTTAATCAAACAACTGTTTTTGAATTAAATTAAAATTAAACACATTCAAAGAAAGCTTATTGAATCAAATGAAAGTCAAACACTTTCAAGCAATGCTTTTTAAATCAAATGAATGTCTAACACATTCAAAAAAAGCTTTTTGAATCAAATGAAATTAAAACTGTAGGGAATATTTCAAGCATTACCCCTAGCTTGAACCCCACTGTGATCATACACTAAATTACGGTGGCGTCTAAAGGGAAAGAAGATAGAGCAAAAGAGTCGCCAATAAGTTTAAGGAACTTGTAAACCGTTCACGGGGTGAAGGTTACACCCCTTAACGATCCAGGAGATCGTCAACTCGAATAGGTCTGGAACCATGACTGGTAGTTCGGGGATGAAGTTACAAATCCAACCTGAAAGAGATTGAACCTGCCCTAATAATATGCCTCTACTTTATTCTGATCGTATTCATGTGCGCTTTCTGACTAACATGCAAGCAATAGGATTAACCCTAAACCTGTTTAATCTATGTGGGTTGAATATTAATGCACAAATAAAGCTATTATTGGCGATCAGTTGAATTATAATCAAATTAACCCTAAACAAGATTATTAATTATCTTATTAAGCGTGATTACAAGTACAAATTCCCTTTAAACATGCATAAAAGGTGTGATCAAGCAATAACAATAAATATCAAGCAACATGATCATGATAACAATAATAATAATTATAATCATAAGTCACAAAAATAATCATAATCATGTTAAAGCATAATATTAATAGCAAGATCCTAGGCATGATACTAACAAGATTAATAACAAACCCTAGCATGTCACTAAACAATAAAAATCAAAGCTTTAACCCTAACATGATACTAACAATCATAAATATTAGGAAGAACATAAAAGGCATCATACTTTTTATCATACTTGATATTAAAGTTACCCAAGACATGATACTAGGAAGATCAAAACGCCCTAACATAACATTAGGAATCATAATAAGAACCTAAGCATGATTTCTACATAATAATAACAATTAAACCATTAATGTACTTACTTGGATGTCTCGTACCTCTTTCTAATAACAAAATACACACGTTAGTAACTTCAAGGAAAATAATAAACAAACAATTAAATTAAATAATTGAAAGAGAGATTTGGGACAAAACCCTCATAAATTAAAACCTTTCACGTCTAGGGTGAAGGCAACATCGAACAATGCTAGGTGTATCTAGGTCTTGTGAATGCAGAATTTTATAAAAAAGGTAGTAGATTAAGAGAAGAGAGAAAAAAAAGTTGATGATCGTAGATTGGAGGTTGCAGATTGGAGATTCTCGATGGGAATTGATGAAAATTGATGAATGAAAACGGAGTTTTTAGAAGGCTATTTATAGTGAAAATCAGCCAAAAAGATAGAAAATTAAAACAGAGTTCTAACGCGCAAAAACGAGGTGGTGCCAGGCGCTAACGCTAGTGCTACGCGCCAGGCTTAGCGTCAGGCGCTAATCACTGGCGTTTGGCGCTGATTAAATTTCTAACGCGTTTTCTAAAATCAGATGGAAATTAACCATACAAGAGGATAAAATCGTATTTTTCTCAAAAACATTCTTTTATTCTAATTAAAACTCTAAAAAGTCAACAAAAGTCAATTTATCAATGCTAATTGAATTAGGAATGAAAAGAACCTTCTAGAAAAATCTAGAAGACTAAAACCATTCCTAATTGCATTAGGAATGATAAATCCATATTAAGCCCTCCCCTAGATCATTGGGACGCATATAAAACTAAAACCGGGCCCAGTTTAGTAATTTGGCCATAACTTCGTCATTATTCATCGGAATTGGGCTTAAAATATGTCGTTAGAAATCTCTTTTCAAACGCTATCCAACTACACTACTATTGGACCCATGTCATGGACCAACAAAACTGGATTGGCTGTTTTCTTAAAATAGGTTTTCAAAAGCATAGAGAAGAGAAAAGAAATTAAAACTATCCGCAACACTAGACTTTCAACACTTTCACTTCATTCGATTATGATTCGACGTGGAAGGTACTCATCACCGGGTTTGGTTTTGGGGAGACACAAATGGGTGTCTACAAAAGCCCCCACTTTGACTGAGTTTGGAGAAACATAATTTTCGAAAACAAAAGTCAAAGTATCCATAGGGACGGAGAATGATTCAGAACGTTCCGCGATCCTAAATCATTTTTGTAACGCCGATACCTGCAAACTAGCGTTAGTTAAAAGGATAAAAGACTTAAGAAACGCGTATCTTGCACCGTCGAGCACACGTCTCTGAAGGTAACCAATTTACTACCGCATTGCTGTATTTCTGTAATTTTTTTGACGACCTCCTACAAGCTAGAGAATGTCGTTTGAAGACTGCTACGCTTGTAACTGTCTCCAATTCCTCCATGATAGACTTCTGCAAGCTAGAGAACCCCATCGAAGATTTATTCGCTTGAAACGACCTCTAGTTGTTTGTGACAACTCTCCGCAAGCTAGGGAACGCTGTAGAAGATATCCTTGCTTGAAGCTATCCTCATTTGTTGCGATAATATTCCAAAGAAAACTACCGAAGACCTACGCCTGTTGGTCTTTAAAATCTCGCTTGAACTTTTTTTCCGCTATGCTTGTACGTCGGAGCTTCTGCTGCTTTTGAACCTGTATGTTGTTGCCTTTCGCTGAATGAACCAGTATGTTGGTGACTTTTGTTGAATGAACCAGTATGTCAGCGCCTTTTGCGATGAACCAATGCTTAGGCGCATTAAGCTAAGTGAGACGATCTTTCATCAGGTCGATCACTTTATGTAATTGTAATCAAGCCGATTACTAAAATCGTGTCAAAATTCTTATAGGGGCTAACTAGTATACCAAGGAACCCAAAATATATTGAAAAAGATTGGAACAACCGTACTGAGTGGCTGAGAAGTCTGCCGCTGCTAAAATGACGCTAGCGCCGCTTCTTTGGCTGTAGCGCCAGACGCCGGTACTAGCGCCAAGCGCTAAGCCTTAACGACTGACGCCAAGGTCTGATGCTTGGCGCTAGAGTCGGGTTTTCCTTAAATACCCTTCTCTTCTTCATTTCCGCTACTGCTGCTTGCGTTTTTGTTTGAGAAATTCTCAAATTTTCATTTGATTCGTTCTTTCTCATTTCTCAACCGAATTCGCTCAAATTTGTTGCAAATCAAAGCTTATTCCATCCATTTTTCCGATCTATGCAAGTTTCCTCCGAACTCACACCGATTTTAATGAATTTCGCATGCATTTGTTCACGAATTTCTTGAAAATTCGAAATTTAGATTGCTAAATTCTCTTTGTTTTTCAAATTTTATACCATGAAATTGCTTGATTATTTTTATATATTGCCTTGGGAGTAATTTGATACTTGTTTGACTCAATTTGGTGATGAAACAAACAAATCACCATTGTTGAACCTCTTAAGGTCGGGAAGACAATGTGGCTTGTTCTTGATGTTTTTGCTAGCAATTCTTGCCCAATTTTTCACAATAATTACTATTGTATTGCAAGAAATTGTTTGATTGCTTGAAATATTTCGTGTATGCTCAATTTGAATTTGTGCTCTGTTTTAGTACTACGTACTCTATTTTTTGCGAATATAGTATCATGCGGCTAGGCGAACCTTAGATACTATAGAACCTTAATTTATGATGATTCTACATAATGTAGCATGGCTAGACAGCGAGGCTCTGGTTCACTGTCCCAAGACTTCTGACGGGAGCATGAGCCTGTAGAGGACGACGCTGATCCGTCCACTTCGCTCGGCCGACTCCCTGAGTGGGATGAGCGGACCTTGTACTTCTCTCCCGTTCACCACATCTCTAAGAGGGTGAGACAGGGCATCACAGTTTGGAGGACATGCTGCCATGGTTCCGGCTGTGACGGTTTGGGTCGTAGAGATATACTTTTTTTCTTGTAAAGTTTAGCTCTAACTTTAAGTTAGCGCTCGCTGATAATTTTTTCCTTTTGTAGATATGGTTCTACGAGTACTTCCCTTCTGCTACGCCGGCGAGACCGTCGCCGCGCAGGTTTCTAGTAAGTGCTTCCTAGGGAAGCCGCCGCGTGGGGATGTCCACTGCCTATGTCCGAGATTGGATCATCTCGGTATGGTTCTTTGCATATTTGAACATTTTGTGATGCCTTTGATAGATTCATGTCTAAAAGGCGTTCTTTGCAGGAGCCTGACGTGTTGTACTAACCGTGGGTCCACTTCGCTTTCTCCGGGCTAGCAGCGCAATATTTTGCTAAGCGTCGCTATTTCTTGGGGACCTATTGAGCGATTGCATATCTTGGGGAGAGGGTTGCTATTCAGCATTCCTCGGATACTTTTGTCATTCTTGCTCCTCCACCGCGTCACATGTTTGATGTCGCGAGGCTGGTGAGCATGTCAGAGGGAGCTGGTACCCCTTGGAGATCTTACACGATCCTTGGGCGGTGCTATGAGGAGGAGCTACTGCCGTTGTTAGCTCTAGTTCCTGTACCTGCTGAGGATGTGGCGGTATGATTTTCAGCTTTTACTTTTCGTTAAGTAGCCCCTAAGTAATGCTTCACTGATTTTGACTTACTTTGTCAGGGTGGTCCTGCTGAGTTCGTGCCACCTCGTATGTCCATCCATTATTAGGGGACATACGGGCTGATTAAGGAGATGATTCCTCCAGCTCCTGAGGGCGAGCGCTTTGTGGAGCAGTCGATTCCTCGTCACCAGACTCGAGTAAGCTTATTTATTTGCAACTTTTGTCCATATATGTTATGCATGTTTACTGACTTACTTCATTGATAGTTCTCACGCGAGGTGGTCTCGGCAATGGCACGATGCATAGATGCCTTCCGGAGACAGCTCGTCCGGAAGAGGAATGTGGCTACATGTCGCCGAGACGACGCCATTCAGGAGATAGCTTCCCTTCTTATGTTTTTGCATTACCGCTTCTATTTTGCATGTTTCTGATCTTAGTTTCTTTTGCAGGGTCAGCTCATTCCTTCTCGTACCCGTACGAGACCTAAGGTGCGGAGGGATCCAACGAGGTTTAGCTCGAGACGTCGCGACACTGGTTCGGGTGATCGGGGCGGTCGTGCTAAGGCTGCCCGTACCGAGGCGGTAGAGGGCTCAGGCTCTTCATCTAAGGGTGCACATGCTGCGCCGCCAGGCCAGGGAAAGGCTACCTCGGTACTTAGAGGTGGTGGGATGTACGAGGTCGGCTCATCATCGCAGCAGCCTCCACAACCTCAGCCTCAGGTTGATCTTGGGTGGACGGGTCCTGTGCTGAGTTTTCCTCCTCCCGAGGACCCCGGAGCTAGTTGAGAGATTACTCCTTGTACGGCGCAGTTTTATGAGATGATGGGTGTTTAGGGTATTTTTACCCTGCCACGTGGCCCAATCAGAGGGTGACACGTGTCAGCCTCAGATTGGTCCAAAATGGACCAATCCCTGTTTGACACGTGTCATTCCAAAGATAATAGGGAAAAGGCGGCCTTCAGGCCCAAATCCCGCGAAAGTCGGAATACGGCGCAACCCACCAATGATTAGGGTTCAATGACCTAATCAAGGGCAATTCCCAATGACCCTATAAATAGGGAGATGTCCCTCATTTTGAGGACACGTTTTTACGATTGATTACAACTGCATTCTCTTACATCAGAGAAACACCTGAGCTTGGAATCCGAGCAGATACTCACCTAAATTTCCGTTCACTTTATCCCGTTTCAAGTTATTAACTTGTGCGTCGGAGGCGGAGCACCACCCAACAGGTGTCTCCGTTTGTTTTGTAGGTTCAACTCTTCCCGGATCAGTCTTCGTGTTGTAACTCTCCCGAGGGACAAAAACACCCAAAACATTTGGCGCCGTCTATGGGGATCGAACCCATGACCACGTGATGATGATGAGCAGGCGGAAGCCAGCTCCTCCTTCCTAGACGCCTTGATCACTGAGAAGGATAGGGGCAGCGTCTGCCGCCCGCATGATGACCCGGTGGTCATTGAATGTAAGGTTGCCAACCAACTGGTTGGACGGATCCTTATTGACACCGGCAGCTCATCAGACATCATCAGCCTCCGCTGCCTGCAAAAGCTGAAATACAACGTCAGCAGCATGCATCCGGTCACCCACTCCTTGGTTGGTTTTGACCGCCTATAACATCATTCTTGGCAGGCCAACCCTCAACATAGCCAAGGCAGTAATCATCCCTTCCCTGATGCTCATCAAGTATGAGAGGGATGACGGCTCTGTTGGTTCCTTGAATGGGGATCAGAAGACGGCCCGAGAATGTTATCTCTCAGCCGTCCGAGATACCGTGGCCCCAGGCGGTCAGGAACCTATAGACCTTGACAACGTCAAGGATGCTGACCAGCTCCTGCCCCATCAGCAGCCGGAACGAAAAGAAAGGCTCCTCTGCTGGTGGAGGTAAAAAAAGAGAAAAAATAGGAATCACTGGCCGGTGAATGGTCAGATGAGCTCCGTCCCCAATCGGCTGGCGAAAGTGTTGATCTCGTTCTGGATGACAACCATCCAGAACGTACTGTTAAGGTTGGGACGGTTGCTCATGCTACCTTGGGTGCAAGCTTGCACCTTCTGTTGAAAGATTTCAAAGACATTTTTGCCTTTGAAGTGGAAGAGATGCCAGGCGTCAGCCCGGATCTTGTTGTCCACAAACTCGCCGTGGACCCCAAAAAGAAGCCCATCCGGCAAAAGAAAAGAAACCATGGCGAGGAAAGAAGTCAGGCGGCAGCTGCCGAAGTCAAAAAGCTGTTGGATGCTGGGTTCATTCGGCCTTGTAATTTCCCCGACAGGGTGGCCAATGTAGTCCTTGTGAAGAAACCGAATGGGACCTGGCGCATGTGTGTTGATTACACAGACCTCCACAAGGCGTGTCCAAAGGACAGTTATCCGCTTCCAAAGATCGATAGTCTGGTCGATTCTACAGCCGGTCACGCCTTGATGAGCTTTATGGATGCCTACTCCGGCTTCCATCAGATACCCCTGTGGAAGAAAGACCAAGAGAAGACGCCCTTCGTCACTGATCAGGGGCTATTCTGTTATACTGTGATGCCGTTTGGCTTGAAAAATGCGCCTGCCACTTTCCAACGGATGATTAATACGGTCTTCATTAATCAGATTGGGAGGAATGTGGAGGCATACATTGATGACATGATAGTCAAATCCAAGCTACAGACGGATCACCTTGCTGATCTCCAAGAAACATTCACCACCCTCAGGCGGCATAAGGTTATGTTAAATCCTAAGAAATGCGTCTTTGGTGTTGAGTCTGGGAAGTTTCTCGGGTTCCTGATTGATCAAAGGGGGATAGAGGCTAACCCCGAAAAGATACAGGCGATGATTGACATGAAGTCACCCCGCTCTGTCAGGGAAGTTCAGAGACTCACCGGTTGTCTGGCCGCCCTGGGAAGGTTCCTCAGTCGGTCAGGTGACAAATGCCTTTACTTCTTCCAAGCAATCAGGAAGAAAACCAGATTTGAATGGGGGAATGACGCTGAGGCGGCGTTCCAGAGGTTGAAAGAGCATTTACATTCTCTGCCTAGGTTGGTCAGTCCTTTGCCTAGGGAGACGTTGTACATGTACTTAGCCGTCTCAGACCATGCCCTCAGTGCCGTTCTCCTTGCTGAGCGAGACGGCGTGCAGCTCCCGGTTTACTTCATTAGCCATGTTCTTAAAAATGCTGAGCTCCGGTACCCCATGGTTGAAAAATTTTGTCTTGCTTTGTACATGGCATTCAAAAAATTGAAGCCTTACTTTTTGGCACATCCGGTGGTGATTTACACGGACCAGCCACTTAAGTGGCCAATGTCTACCTTGGACTCATCCGGGAGAATGTTGAAATGGGCTATTGAAATGCAGAGCCTTGAAATCACTTACGAACCAAGAAAGGCAGTGAAAGGTCAGGCGTTTGCCGACTTCATTGTGGAAATGACTCGTCTGGTGGCTCCGGATAATCTTGATCAGGTTTGGAAAGTGTACGTAGACGGGAGCTCTACAAAGAACGGCTGTAGTGCAGGTGTAATTTATGAATCTCCTGAAGGAGACAGATTTGAGTATGCACTATGCTTCAAGTTTCAGGCCTCTAACAATGAGGCGGAATATGAAGCCCTGCTAGCCGGAATTCGAATGTGTAAGGCGGCAGGGGCCATAAAAATTGACGCCTATTCTGATTCTCAATTGGTTGTTAGCCAGTATGAGGGAAGTTATGAAGCTACCCATCCGGCTATGATCAAATATCTTCAGGCAGTCAAAGAGGAGGATGGGGCACTTGAGGAATTCCAACTGAACCAAGTGCCTAGGTCTGAAAATAACCAGGCGGATGCGTTGTCAAAACTGGCATCTTCCGCCTGCCATGATACGCCTCGGTCTGTCTTTTGGGAAGTTCTGGAAAAGAGAAGCATCAATGAAGATCCCATTGGAGTTTTGGACCGAAGCTCTACCTGGATGGATGGCATCCGGACTTATCTCTCAGACGGCACACTTCCTGATTCGCCACAGGAGGCAGCCGTCCTGAAGAAGCGAGCTGCAAGCTTTGAGTTGAGAAATGGAGAGCTCTTCAAGGCGGGGTTTCTTAAGCCTCTGTTGAAGTGTGTCACCCCAGAAAAAGGGAAATAAGTTCTCGAAGACTTGCACTCAGGGTTCTGCGCCTCCCACATAGGCGGCAGGTCCCTAGCTGTCAGAGCCAGACGACATTACTTTTGGCCCACTCTTGAGGCTGACGCCAAGGAATTGGTGAAAAAATGTGACAAGTGCCAAAAGTTTGGAAAGCTTATTCATCGTCCAGCTACTGATCTGACGGCCATCCACAGCCCAATCCCGTTTGCAAAATGGGGCATGGACATTCTAGGTCCTTACACGCCTGCTCCAGGCGGAAAACGATATATCTTAGTGGCTGTGGATTATTTCACCAAGTGGGTTGAGGCCGAGGCGGTTAAAAACATCAAGACCTCAGACGTAATTTCCTTCATCTTGAAGAACATTATCACCCGGTACGGGGTACCCATGTCTATGGTTTTTGATAATGGTCCTCAGTTTGAGATGCCTCAGCTAAAAACTTGGTTGGGAGATCAGGGGATCTCAAGCTATTTCGCATCTGTTGGTCGGCCCCAAGCAAACGGCCAAGTTGAAGCTTTCAACAAACTCATCTCAGACGGCATTAAAAAGAAAATAGAAAGAGTTGGTGGCTTATGGGCAGAAGAATTAATCCATCCGGACAACAGCGAAAGGGGCAACCGGTGAAACCCCATTTCTCATGGTTTACGGCGCTGAAGCCGTCTTGCCCATCGAACATTACGAGCCGACTCTCAGAGTCATGCTGTATGATGAAGAGGCAAACTGGGAAGCAATGCGACTAGCATTGGATTCACTCCCAGAACGCCGGGGCAATGCCGCCTTGCGTCATGAGATTTACCGTCTGAGAATGACGAGAGCCTACAACAAAAAAGTACACAAGCGTCCTTTGAAAGTTGACGACTTAGTGCTACGAAAAATGGAGGCAACCGATAGGGCCAATGAGCTGGGAAAGCTAACTCCAAATTGGGAAGGCCCCTACCGGATCTATGAAGAAGTAAGGGACGGCACCTACCGCCTGGAAAATCCGGATGGCAGGCGCCTGCCTAGAACTTGGAATGTAGACAATCTAAAAAAGTACTACTTCTGAGTTTGTAGTTTTTTGTAAACAATGAGTCAATTATTGAAGATTAAGTATTTGTTTGCAAACTTTGAGTTATCGTTTGATTATTCATCCGGGTAACATCCAGGCGGATTCCCCATCTACCTAACTAAGTTCGATACTTGGTAAAGGGTACATTTTTATTTTGTTTATCCGCCTGGGTAATGCTCGGATCCCTTGTTTACTTAAGTTGGATACTTTGTTTATTCAACTGCTTAACCATTTTTCTAACTAAGTTTGATACTTAGCATGGTCCGCCTGTGTAATACACAGACGGATTCTCCATTTTTCTAACTAAGTTTGATATTTAGCATGGTCCGCCTGTGTAATACACAGACGGATTCTCCATTTTTCTCAACTAAGTTTGATACTTAGCATAATCGCCTGGGTAATACCCAGACAGACTCGTTTGATTAAAAAGTTAAGTTCGATACTTGGTGTAAATTCAACACTAATTAAGAAACTAAGCACAAAAACGTTTAGTGGCTACACAACCGGTCTCGAACAAGACCAGAGGCTAAAATGGCCGGATGGTTGCTCTTTTTATAAAATCGCATGTCCCAGCATGGACAAAGGCGTCCGGCGACACCCCTCCGGGTGCAATCGTCGCAGAGAACAGACTACCTATCGGTTCTACATATCCATACAGACGGCAAAAATTGAACGACCAAATTGGTCAACTCATAGCCGCCTGACCGAAATAACCTACGAAGAACGAATAAGTCCCTAAATACCGGATGCCCATAGGCATCAGACGGTCACCAGCTGAAGTTCTCACTTAGGTTATCCATTCCAAAATTGCACCTCACCCCAATTTGGGCAAGAGTTCAATGGTTATGAAATTTCTACCAGGACGGGCGTAACCCGTCTGGGTAGTAACCGAAATGCCTGTGGGTGTACGGCTGTGCACTTGGTTTAGGGCAATCACTACTGTGATTGATTGACTTACAAACATATCATGCTCTTTGCAGCATCAGACGTTTACAAGTCAATCAACCAGCTCCAACTGAAACCAATCACACAGCCGTCCAGGGGCAAGGACAGCCAGACTATTGACTAGTTGGGCAAAGAATCGCCGCAGGATTTTAATAAGATAGGCAAAAATTAAAAATTGAAATGCAAAATAATCAAAACCGACTTAGTCGGTGCAATTCATAAAAGTCTATCCAACCAAACGATAGTAATGGATCAAATGTTAACCGGACCTCGTCCGGGAGAGAGAAATTGTTAATTAACACGGCTCCACAGCCGGTAAATACAAGGATACTCGGCACGCAGGCCGGAAAAATCAAGTTTTGGCATATAGCCGCTGAATAAAAAAGAATTAAAAGAAAGCAAAGATTGGCATACTGCCGCTGAAGGGTCACTTCTGGCCTGCAGACGGAGCCTCCTGGTCCTCTCCCTTCTCCTCGTCGTCTGAGGGAATTTCCTGCGCTTCATCAGGACCAGGAAGCTCAGGCGCAGACGGCTCATTGTTGCTGAGCCAGGCTTCAAAGGAGGCAGGCTCTGGCTCGCCTTGCTCTCTCAAGTACACCACGTACTCAGCATAGCTGTGTGCCATTGCCCAGATGCTATAATCAGCTTCTGGGTACAAGGCAGCCCAAGCAATCTTCATACGGGCGTCGTTGTCAGCATCGCTTTCAGCAACGAGGCGGTTTTGCTCCGCCTCCAGGGTTGCTGCAAAGTTTTTCTGAGCTTGAGCAGCATCCTTCTCCAGCCTCTCAACCTTGGTTTTCAGTTTACCAAAGTCCACTTGGGCCTTCTTGAGCGCCTCATCAGCCTCCTTGGCGCTCTCGTTTGCCTTCTTTTGGGCCTCCACCGCCCCCTTCTTGGCCGTCTCAGCATCCGTCACCCGCTTGTCGGCCGCCTTCAGATCTAGCTCCAGCTGTTGGATTTTAGACGCCTGTGTCATAATTACTGCTTTAGTTTCAAGTTCATTTACGATAGTTGAGTGTAAAGCAATATTATCAGCGTCTATGGCAGACTTCTTGGGCCCTTTTTACCTCTTCCCGTTTGCGGGAATAAGGACGTTTGAGCCCGTCCACCCGTAGCATGACCTGCAAAAAAGCAGGCGGTATAAGAATTACGGGCGGAGAAATTACTTGGAAAAAAAGTAACATGGAATTGACAGGTTTCTTACCTCAGCCAGAAGGGATAGAATGCGTTCAAGGTTGAACGTCTCTATCCCAGGGATATTGTCCTTATCCTTCTTCCGGACGGCATCCAGCATGGCTTTGGCGTGCTTCTAGACGTCTGGCCAGCGGGAAGATTGTGTTTGATCTGCACCACAATCAATATGTGATGAGTGCGAAACTAAGGCGGCACCTATTTGTATCCGGCTGTCTGAGGATGACGTCTGTTGGGAGTGGGATTTTACCCGTAAAGGCCACCCCAGCTCAGGCGGGGATTCAAAAGGGTTCTTACCTTCAGAGCCGGCCAAGTGGGGAACGCTTGCAGGCGTGGTGAACCCCGCGGCTCCTGAGGGGTTGGCAAGGTCAAGGCACAGGCTGCCACCTACTTTCTCGAGCCGCCCCGCTATTCGCATCGTCTTTGTCCCGGCTGAGGCGCCAGGAGTTGATGCAGAGGCGGACTTTTTTATTTTATTGAGAACGGCTGGGGCCTCCTCCCTAGCCCGTTTGAGATTCTTCTCAAACGATTTCCCAACTTCTCCCCCCTGTGAAAATAAATAAGTTAAGGTTAGTATCCGGGCAAGACAGTTTATAAAATGAGCTTAAGAAAGGGTCAGGCGCTCAATACCTTGGCTTTGACCTCAGCCGCCGCCTTCTCCGCAAGCGCCTTGCGGATGACAGCAGAGGATCGCTTTGGGGTTTTCTCCGTCTGCAACATGTTTAATGCTTCCTCTGCAAAAAGAAGGAAGTTGGTCAATATCATAAAACAATTTCGATAGAAAAATACTATAGACAGATATAAACTCAGGCGGATATAAACTCAGGCGCATACGTTTGGAAAACATGTGCCCTAGCCCGCAGGCGGCTAGGAAGCACTCGTCCCTGAACCAGGCGCTCTTGGGGATCCAGTTCTTGGGGACTTTTATTGTTTCCCCGGTTGACAAGGTTGCGTCTGAGAGGCCAAAAAAGTCTGCCTCAATAATCTTGTCAAAGTCCTCCTCTGGGATCCGGGGAAGAGCGCACTTCCTGCCTAACAAGTCAGGCTTCTTATTGTACAGACGGAATTCATAATTCTCCCGTCTGGTTGGGGCTGAAATCAGATAGAACCTGTGCTTCCAGCCATCGAACTTGGAGACCTTGTCCAAGGTCATCATATATTGCGGATGTGTGGTTAGAGTATACCATGCTCTCCAGCCGCCTGGGCTCCTGCTGAGGTAATGCATGCTTGCAAAAGCCTCCCAGCCGGGGTTAAGCCCTTGGAACTCACAGGCGGCAACATACCCCAGAATGTTGGTCCAGGAGTTGGGGGTAAGTTGCCAGAGCCCCAGGCCGTAGCCCCTCAAAATAGCCTTCACCGCCTGGTGAAGGAGGAAGCGAAGGCCGGCTTTGAACGCCGCCTCGTAACAGCCAAAATAACTGTTGGCGTTCTGTTGATCATCCCCCCAGGCGATGGTGCTAAGTTCAGGCGGCACCCAGATCTTATACCCGTCTCCTAGCGGGTGCATTTTCTTAAAATTCTCTAAGTTCTCCCCCATCTGGATCCGGTCCTTGGAGGAGACGTGGATGCTGAAGGGATCGTCCTTCTCACTCCACTTTTTCCTTTCTTCCTCCTCGCTATCCGGAAGAGGGGGCAAGTCATCGCTGCTCTCGAAGGTAGAGGCGGAGCTGTCACTCTCCGTCTCCCCCTCACTTTGGTCCATGGGGGCAGAGGCGGCATCGTTGCCGCCTTGGTCACACTCCTCTAGGAAAGAGTCAGCGGGGGTCGAAGGGGCGCGCGGAGGGAATCTCTCCAGAGTCGTCTGATCTCCCTGATCAGACGTGTCTCCCTCAGGCGTTTGGCCGCCTGAGCCTTCGCCTCTGTAATTTGGATCATTTGCCGTCTGCGTTTTCCGAGCCATGGTGTCCTGCACAGACACATAACTAGTCGGAATCCATGGCAAAGGGTGGTCCCAACACATCGAGCCGGCACTCCCAGTCCTAGACTCAGCCGTCCCTGGTGACCGGCTGGACTCTAACCTAGGCTGTGCCGTGTGTGTTGGTGATGCATCCATTTATTGCAAGAAATATGTACAGGCGGTGAAAAAAGAAAAGAGCTGAGAGAGACAAAGACGGTACCTTTGTATGTGGTATCTGAAGGAGGGCGGGTCCGGCTGGGTTGCGGAAGAACAAAAGTTTCTTGCTTGCGCCTGATTCAAACGGATGACTTCTGCTCTCTCAAAGTTTTCCTCTCTAGAAAATTTTTGTAAAACGTACAAAATTATGAGGGTAAAACGGCTATATATATGGGGTAAATACGGGGGCATTTCCGTAATTTACCTGGAAGGTGAACGGTTACTCTGTAACTGTAAAATTACCGCCAACCGGAGAGTGGCATGTGTCACAGATGCCACGTGGCATGCCACGTCACATCTGTGAGGGGCAAATGTTTAGGGTATTTTTACCCTGCCACGTGGCCCAATCAGAGGGTGACACGTGTCAGCCTCAGATTGGTCCAAAATGGACCAATCCCTGTTTGCCACGTGTCATTCCAGAGATAAAAGGGAAAAGGCAGCCTTCAGGCCCAAATCCCGAGAAAGCCGGAATACGGCGCAGCCCACCAATGATTAGGGTTCAGTGACCTAATCAGGGGCAATTCCCAATGACCCTATAAATAGGGAGATGTCCCTCATTTTGAGGACACGTTTTTACGATTGATTACAACTGCATTCTCTTACATCAGAGAAACACCTGAGCTTGGAATCCGAGCAGATACTCACCTAAATTTCCGTTCACTTTATCCCGTTTCAAGTTATTAACTTGTGCGTCGGAGGCGGAGCACCACCCAACAGGTGTCTCCGTTTGTTTTGCAGGTTCAACTCTTCCCGGATCAGTCTTCGTGTTGTAACTCTCCCGAGGGACAAAAACACCCAAAACAATGGGTGTACGTCCCCCGGCGCCGTAGTTTGTTCTTGTGCTTTTTATTATTTCATTTTGACTTTTTATAGAATTTTGCCTTTAATTAGACTCATTATTTAGACATGCTTGTATATACATACTCTTATGAGTTTATTCATCATTTATTGTTGTTTTTCATTTTTTTTATTTTTTTTATGTGCATGTTTGTGTGTGCAAAGAATTGTGAAAATTAATTTTGCGCAAAAATTCCGTCATTTTTATTATTTTTTTTTTTGGAAAATATGATTTTATTACGAAAGAAAGAAAGTTACAACTTACAAAAGCTAAGTTATAACTACCACCAGAACACCAAAAGACCTGAAAACAACAGGCCAACCCCACAACCAGTTCTAGACCCAAACCTAGCCACCTTCTAGGAAGGGTTCTAGGAGGGCCTAGAACAACTGGACTCAGATTTCCGGCCACCTTCTAGGAAGGGTTCCGGAAACCAGGACCAGACAAAAAAAAAAAAAAAACCAGAAAACAACAAAACCACACACCTAAAAGCCAACAAAACAACAATCAGAAGCAGACAAGCCTGCAAACTGACCAAAACACCAATGAACAAAATTAGGCAACAAAAAGAGCAACAAGGCTTGCACCAAACAGCAAATGGCAGGGCATAAAGGACAGCAAAAAGAGGTGCACAGACCGACAAAAGCAGCTGCTCAGCAGCAACAACAAGCATAGCCAGCAAGCAGCATCTCACTAGACCAGCACAAACACAGCAAAAGGAGCAGCAGCAGCATAAGGAGAGCAAACCAGCAGCATAGACAACAGAACAGCAGCGCAGCAGGAGCAACAAACCAGAACAACAGCTGGCACTGCAGACCAGCAGCAGCAGCAAGCAGCAGGCACAACAACAGCAACCCAGCAACACCACTAGCAGACTGCAGCAGACAGCAGGCACAACATATAGCAGATCAGAACATCAACAACATACAGCAGTGCAGCAGCAACAACATACATCAGTGCAGCAACAGCAGACAGCAATGCAGCAGCAACAACAACACAACAATCCAACAGATCAGCAATAGCATACAGAAGTGCATCAGCATACAAACCACAACAAAACTTGCAAACAGACTGCAACAACAAAAGCAGTAACACACCAGCAGTGCAGCAGCACAGAAAGCAGGCAGCAACAACACAGCAGCACAGTAGAGCACAACAACACAAAACAAGTAGAGCTACTAGCAGACAACAACTAGAAACAGCCTGCAGAAAAGGAAACCAATACAAAAAGAAACAACGGGAAACCCAGAATCATAACCCAAACCAAGGAAACCAGAACAAAAACACAAAGAGCCCGAGACAAGCCCTAAACGATCAAATATTTGCTTCCCGCCGGGATTCTACAAACTGAGTGAAAGACAATATCCCGAACAAGAGCATCAACTGATTTACAACAACCAGTAAAGAGAACTGCATTCCTTTGAATCCAAATACCATAAACCGTTTCAGTGAAGGCCACCTGGATCACTTTATTCTTCAATCTGGAACTTCTACAGATTTTCTTCATCCAATCAATCTCATCACTAAACTGCTGAACAGGCTTGGAAACACGTAAGATCCCCAAAACCATACTCCAAACCTTCCTAGAGAAATCACAATGAAAGAAAAGATGCTGAACACTTTCATTGCCATTCAGACAAAGGAAACACTTTGGGTCACAAGAGATGTGCCATTGAAGCAACCTATCCTTAGTGACAAGCCTATTCCATAAAGCTAGCCACAATATGAAAACACTCTTGGGAGTTGCTAAGTTACGGCAAGTAACTCTCTTCCAAGGAACTTTAGGCACTTGAGGCCTAATAGCAGCATAAAGCTTCTTGATTTTCAACTTGTTGCCTTGAACGAAACCATCCCATCCCCCTTGATCATTCACAATATCTCTACAACTCAAAATCTTCTTCAAGAACCAGGAGCATCTAGAAGGGGTAGGAGTGGTCCAACAATCCTTGTGCTTGAAATAGTAGATATGAACCCACTTAACCCAAAGATTATCAGCCTTGTGAGCAATATCCCAAAGTAACTTAGTGACAGCTGCTTTATTCCACTCAGGAAGAGAAAGCAGATTCCATCCACCATAAACTTTAGGAAGACAAACATTATTCCAAGCAACAAAAGACTTCTTAGCAGGAGCAGAGGATCCCGTCCAAAGAAAGCATCTGAACCTAGCCTCAATCTCTTTCAGAATTTTCTTCGGTAGAATAAAAATTTGAGCCCAATAAGTCTGAATACCAAACAACACACTCTTCACCAATTGAAGTCTCCCAGCGTAGGACAAGTGTTTAGCCATCCACCCTTGAATCCTAGCAGTGACTCTCTCCACCAAAGGCCTACATTGAGCAATAGTAAGCTTCTTTGAAGAGAGAGGGACTTCAAGATACCTAAAAGGAATGGAGCCTTGAGAAACACCAAGAAGCTCCCTCAACTCATTCTGAACCTCAATAGAGACACCTCCAAAGTAGACTTCACTTTTATCAAGATTAGCCGAAAGCCCAGAGGCACCCGAGAATTTCGAGAAGGCTTGGAAGAGAAGCTTAACAGAAATACTATCAGCTCGAGAAAACATCGATAAGTCATCAGCAAACATCATGTGAGTTAGGTTTAACTTTTCACATCTAGGGTGAAAGTTAAAGTGAAGAGACAACCTAAGCTCATCAAGGCATCTGGAGAGGTATTCCATACCAATAGCAAAAAGAAAGGGAGACATAGGATCACCTTGCCTCAGCCCTTTCTTAGCTTCAAAGGGAGGAGCGGGAAAACCATTAATAAGAATAGAATAAGAGACAGAAGTAAGACAATTCCAGATCCAATCAACAAATCTCTGAGGGAAACCAAGCTCTTGCATGACAGTGATCAAGAAACCCCACTCAACCGAATCATAGGCTTTCTTCAAATCCACCTTAACCATACACCTAGGAGAGATAAATTTGTGATCATAGCCTTTGATCAATTCAGTTGCAAGAAGAATATTGTCACCAATATGCTTGCCAGGAATGAACCCTGCCTGAGCATCATCAATCACCTCACCAATGACAGCAACAAGCCTAGCAGTTATGACTTTAGAAATGAGCTTATAGACTACAATACAACAGGCTATAGGTCTAAAATCCTTAACATGAGAAGCAGAAAGGACTTTAGGGACCAAAGTAATAGTTGTACAATTCCATTGCCTAGGTAAAAACCCATTATTAAAGAAATCAATAACACTAGCATAAATATCATCTTTCACAATATGCTAAGCTCTCTTAAAGAAATAGGAGTTAAAGCCATCAATACCAGGAGCTTTAGTGTTATCAATTCCCTTAAGGGCAGCATCAATTTCATCATGAGATATAGGCCTAATGAGGTAGCTCTGAGCAGCAGAACTAAGCTGCTTACCCCTCCGCATAGTAACAAGGTCAACAGCAGGGAGCCAAGGAGCCTGAGTCCCTAAAAGAGACTTATAGAAAGAGATAATTTCATGAGAGATAACATCTGGATCCTTAAGCAACACCTGATTAGAATAAAAAATAGAATCAATTCTATTCCTTGCTTGCCTAGCCTTCATCACAGAAAAGAAGTAGTGGGAATTGCCATCTCCAAGCTTAACCCAATTAATCCTAGATTTTTGCTTGAAGATGCTTTCCTGAATATCATTCCAATGCTTAACAACTTTAATAGCATCAGATTCTTTAGCATATAAATCCAAATCATCAGGGTTCTGAGCCATTAAGGTTTGAATTCTAGAAAGCTCATCATTAGCCTGGTCAATCTTTTCCTCAATGTTGCCCAAGTGCTTGCTAGTAAGAGATTTGATACTAGACTTTACAGAATTAAGCTTCTGCCAAACAGAATTACCAGAGCCCCAAGCCTGCGAAACAGTATCAAGAAAATCATGATGATCCACAATACAGTTTAGAAGCCGGAAAGGTCTACCTTTCCCCACAGGGCCAGAGCAAATATCCAACAAAACAGGACTATGATCAGATAAAGAAGGAGGGAGATAAACAGTCTCCACATGCCCATGAGAAGCTAACCAAGCTTGATTACCAAAGGCTCTATCAAGTTTGGAGAGCGTTCTAGGGCCAGTACGAGCCTTATTAGACCAAGAGTAGAAGGACCCTTTGCTTTTGAGCTTAGTGAGGTCCAAATCATCAACCAAATTCTGAAAGTCTCTAGTCTCATAATCAGTAACATCAGCACCATGGAGCGTATCAGAAGCATGAAGAATAGAGTTATAATCACCAACACAAAGCCAAGGAGAATGCTGGATAAAGATGCTTTTGAGTCCCTCCCACAAAGAAAGCCTATCATGAATGGAGTGAAGACCATAGACAACAGTGAGAAAAATCTGAGTAGAGAGATCCTCAGAAGAAACAGTACAATGAAAGAATTGTTCATGAATCTTCAAAACATTAACAGTTACTCTATCCACATTCCAACCAAGCCAAATCCTCCCTTTGGGAGAATGATCATAATTACACAACCAGAGCCAAGAAGGGCCAAACTTCTTCTGATAAGTGAGAGCATTTTTCAACTTGATTTTTGTTTCAAGCAAACCAACAACATCAACTAAATGAGAGTGAAGCAACCTCCTTACAGAGGCAACTTTGCCAGGGTCATTCAGGCCCCTGACATTCCAAACAGAGTAAATCATGACACCAAAGGGGGATTAACCTCACCCCCGCTTGGATTAATAGTGAAACCACCTGCACCATCCATTTCATTTGCAAACAAAGCAACAAATGAACTAGAAGTAGAAGCAGGCTGATGAACTCTAGTTTGCTGCCTTTTGTTTTCCTCCTTACTATTCTCCAACCCTCATCTGAATTCTTAGATGTATGAACCTGTGGAGTAATAATAGATTGACCATGAACAGAAACTCCAACATCAACAGCAGCATAAGAAGCAGGATCATGGGTAGGCTTAGGAGCCCAAACTTGCTTTTGTTTAGGAGGAATAGGAGCCGGTTGCTTAGAAGCCTGCTTAGGCAAAGGAGGCTTAACAGAGCAATCATGACCAATCTTGTTACACTTAGAGCAAAAGGAAGGAGCCCACTCATACACCACCCTAATCTCCAATAATTCCTTCAAAGGACTCTCAACCCACACAAAGGATGGCAAAGGCTTTGTAACATCAATCTCAATCAGAACCCTAGCAAAAGACACTCTAAGCTGTCTAGTAGTACACTCATCAACACAAATTGGCACTCCAAGCAAACTACCAAGCCGGCTAAGAGTGTGAGATCCCCAACAATTAAGTGGAAGATTAGGGAATTTAACCCAAAGAGGAATACTTCTAAGTATTTCAGCATGAAAATCAAAAGCAGGACACCAAGGCTTCACTATTGCAGGCTTTCCAAAAAACATATGAGGACCAAAACAAAGAATAGTATCTCTATCATCATTAGAACACATATTGATAATAAAGTACCCATCATCATGCCAATACACATTTGGTTTTTGCATATCATTCCATTGTTGAGCAAAGAAACGAAAAACAGCAGCAATAGTAGGATAAAAGCCAACCACATAAAAAACAAGAGCATTAGCCCATTTTCGATTACCTTCCTCAAGCTCGGCTGCTTGTAGCTCAGCAATCAGCTTCCCATCCTGCACTTTTGGAGCAACAAAGGATAGTGTAGCTCCTTTAGCAGCCAATTTCCCAGCAAAAGATGAAGCACGAGTCCCCTTCTGCTCCAGAACAGGGGAAGCAGCACGGTTTCTAGAAGAATCGCGCGAGCTCAGCTCCAAGGCAGAAAGAGGAGCAGCTCGATCTTCATTAATGTCATGCGCAATATGCTCCAGAGAGGTTGAGGAAGGAAATACAGCATGTCCTGTTGCACCACCAAGCCCAGATCCACCAGCATCCAATGGAACAATAACCCCCAAAACCCTAGGTACTGTTCCATTGGATTGCTTCGATTTGGCAGAAGCTTTAGCAATAGCTTCAACATCCACAGGAACGCCGGAAATAGCACCACCAGCTGACTGAACTACCGCCGGCGCCGGAGTAAGCAGTTCATCCCCCTCTTGAATCGGGCTAGGAACAAAAAAGGGGTTTTTGAAATCCCCAAATTCTTCGAAACCGAGCCAATAACTTCATGAGCAGCCTTTTGTTGTGCAATTTGAGGTGTAGAAATAGTTTGCTTCTTCTTCTTCGCCATTGAAATCCAGATTTGATGAAGAAAACCAATCAAAAATGAAGAACCATAAAGAAGAGAGAGAAGAGAGAAAGTCAACGAAAGTCAAACCTCTTTTATTATTGATGGAGGGTATCCGACTTTCTCCCCCAAAAAAGAAAAAGTGAAAATAAAAGTCAAAAAAATATTGGATTTATAAAAACTTGGAAATTAGTCTAAATAAAATCTGAAAAATAATATAATTAATAAAATAGTTATATTAATTAAGAGGAAGGAGTAAATGAATTTTTAGAAAAAGATACAAAAGAAGAATAAAGAAACCATAAAGTCATTGGCAGACTTGAATCAGGTCAAAAACGCGGTTTTTTGAAAAGCTCATACGATAAGACACATTAGCGCCAGCTGGCGCCACGCATTTTGGTGTAGCGCCAAGCGCTACACTTAGCGTTTGGCGCCAGGCTCTAGCGTCAGACGCCAATGTTTAGCGTCTGGCGGTAATGAGCGCTGACTCCGAATCCTTCTTGGATTAAAACTACGTCAATTTTGTGTATAAATAGCCCCCTGCCTAGCCGATTTTCTTTATAATTTTAGCAAATAATATATTTTCTTAGCTTTAAGAAAAGAATAACAACAAGTCTCTATTCTCCAAAAGTTTTACCAACTATACTCATGAATGGTGTCGGTCTCTTAATGCCAAGGAGAGGAAAGAGTTAGATGTGTTTCACTTGTGGGGTATTTATGGTGTAAAAGGGGTACATCTTGATTTAGATTTTATTCATACCGCTCTAGAATATTGGGATGTAGACAATCATTGCTTTAGAATAGGGTATGATGAAATTAGACCTTTGCCGGAAGAATTCAGCGCTATTTTAGGCTTCCCTACACTAGATCTTGTAGTAATCCCTAGAATAAACGAATATTATGATAAGGATTTTGAACGCTTCATCAATTTAAAAGATAAAGATCTATCAAAAATAGTAGGTGGTAGCATAATTAATTTGAAAGAATTTCTCGCCAGTATTTTGATAGACCATATTCTGAATCTTTCCATGTTTATAGAAGAACGACTTTTCTCTTTTGTATGCTCAATCAATATTTTCTCACTAGTGGTAAAAATATTGAGGGTCAAGCAATTATATCAACTATTTTAGTGCAGATTGAATCTGGGAGAAATCCAATGCCCTTAATAGTTGAAGAGACTATGCTTAGCCTTGATGAATTAAAGAAGAATCCAAAAGCACCTTTTTGGGGCACTCCAATTTTATTACAGGTAGAAAAATAATATTTTTAATTACAGAAATCAAAAAATAATTTTTTTATAGTAATAATAATTTATTTGCATTGAAATTTTCTTACAGATGTGGCCAATGGAAAGACTGGAATTAATTAGCCCTCCAGACAATGTTGAGAAGTATACTCTAAATTGCTTCGTGAGAAGGAATAAACGCTTCTCTAAGATGAGGCGCCACGAATGGAAGAAGGTCTTTGAGTCTTATAATTTTGCCATCAAGTGGGTCATCCCTTGGTGGAAAATAGAAAAGATGGTTGGTGTCAACAAGCAGCCTTTCTGCCGTCTTCCAAGCTTGTCCCGAATGACTTTTTATTATCCCTGCAGGGTTAAAAGACAGTACGACCTACTTCAGACTATTCCTTCTGGCGATCTTCGTCGTCCTTATGAGTTCCCTGTCTCTCAAGAGATAGACAAATTAGATGCTTGTTGGAGCGCTAGACCTTTATGGGAAGTGATTTCCCAAAAGGTTCCTCCTTCCTTGCCCAATGATGTGAAAAAGTAGCTTCTGAATAAACCTTCAAAGGACGTGAAGAAAAATCAGAGTAAAACTGATGTGAAGAGTCGTATAGGTGACAAAGTGATTCCTGTTAAGGAACGCTTGGGTGAAAGAATTGAGTTCAAAACACCTAAAACGCCTAAGAAGAAAAGTACTGCGAAAGATAAAGGAAAAAGGAAAGTTGACACCACAGAAAAGAAAGCTTGTGTAGAAAAGAAGCATGGGGTCCTAGCTAAGGGAGAGACTATTTACTCAAAGATTGAATGTAAGTCCTCTAAAGGATGCCTACTAGCTAAGGTTATGGATGAGGAAGAAGACGCAAACAAGAATTGGAAAAGGGTTAAGAAAGAGAAAAAAGATTAAGAGCATTGTTTAATTTTCAATTATTAGACTTAGTTTTTTTTTTCTTCTTTTAAAAATTCAAAGTTAATTTATTTAAGCTTTATTTAAATTCCATCAATAATGTAATTTATTTTATTAATGACATTGCAGCTTTTTAATTACATTATTTACTTTAAATTTATTTTATTAAAGCAATGAAAACCGAACAATTAATTTTCAAAAAAAAATTTCGAGAACGGAAGTCGAAAATTTTCCGAAAAACACCGAAATAATCCTTGATATTTTTCAGTAAATTGGCGCAACAATTCTGCGGCTGGCGCCAGCTAAGGAAGTCTAGCGTCAAGCGACAGATGCTGTCGTCTGGTGCTGATGTTCATGGGCTGGTGCCATAATTTTATCTGTGACGCCGATGTTTCGTCGATCTTCTGTTGAATTTATTATTAAGTCTGGGATGCGAGATTTGAAAAAATAAAGTGGCCGCACCCATAAAGGGTTGCCTATTGTAGGCGTCACTCAAAGTGTGCCTACGTTAAAGCATGTGGTGAATATGCTTGGCACTCATAGGAAGTGGGAATTGACATATACGATTAGGGACAAATAAAGTAGGGAACCGCCAACAAGTTTTTAAGGAACTTGTAAACCGTTCATGGATCATAAAAGGCAACCACGAATAAAGGGACAACAAAGGCAACAATGATTGACCCGTGAAGGTTACACCCCATTCATAATCCATGAGATTACTAACTCCATATGATTCGGAACCACGAAAGGAGGATCGGGGATGATGGTACGAAGTGAGTCATGGAGTCACATTCGCCCGTATTGGCCTCTACTCGATTCTTATAGTGAAAAACATTTATGCGATCTCAAAGGCATACAAACAAAGATTTAATTCGCTCTAAACTATCATAAAGCTAAATTGGTTTAATATTAATGCAACACATAATTCTAAAATATTGTGATCACTTGAATTAAGCAACAAGATTAAAAAGGAACCTAAAATGGTTGTCCAAATTATCTTATTAGGCGTGATTTTAAATTACATATTCCCTTTAAACATGCAATATAGTAATCATAAAAATAATAGAATTAACATTAATATTGGAAGCAATTTAGCAATAATTCCAACAATATAAATCGTTAGAAAAATAATAGAAATAAAAGGAACATATAATTCTTACTTTGATTCTGTTTGTTTGCAACTACAAAATAATAAACGAGTTACTAACTTTAAGGAAATAATAATAGAACAATAATGAAATTTAATTAAATTAAATAGAGTTGATTTGGGGCCAAACCCTTAAACAATTCTACCTTTCACGCCTTGGCTTAAGGATAGAACCACGAGTAAAGTATGGACTCCTTGGAGTACTTGAAGAAGGAATTTTGAAATAAGAAGGGTAGGCTCGTGTTTAGGCTAAAGCATAGAAGAGAGAAAAAACTAGAGAATTAATTGATGCCCCGTACATCAGAAATGAGGGGGTATTTATAGAGAAAATGTACTGAGGGAACACACGAAACCCTAAAATGATAAAAACCCTAAAAACGTATCCCGCGACACGGCAAACTATACCGTGACACGGGAAGTCCCCCCTGTCAGACGGGAAACATTCCCGTGATACGGTGTAATTTTTGAGTGACGCGGGCAATTTTTAGTAAACCGGGTAGAAAATGCTTTAAGGGTTTACGCGGATAGGACACGGAAATTCTCGTGTCACTGCAGGTTTCCCGTGTCACGAGAAATCCCACCGTCAGAAGGGAATGATTCCCGTGACACGGTGGATTCTTGCCGTGGCGCGGGAATTTTCTGCCCGCTTTTCCGTTCAGCATTTTAAGTGCCAATTTATAATTTCTAGCCTTTTTCTGATTTATTATTATTTGGGCTAAAATAAGAAAATAAGAAAATAAAATAAATAAAAGCTTTGGGCCAAAAAAAATAATAAAACAATAAAATAAAAAAGGTTTGGGCTAAAATTAAATAATAAGTTTGGGCTGAAATTAAAACTATGCTTTACCAAATACAAATTTAATCAAATAAGATTTTTTAAGCACTCTCGGGATTTAATACGGAACCCGACCAATAGTAGCGGTGAAAGGTTGTTCATCATCGGGTTTAGTTTTGGGGAGACATTTTTTGGTGTCTACAGAAGCCCCCACTTTTACTGAGTTTGTAGAAACGTCAGTTTCAAAAATGATAGTCAAAGTAGTCGATAGGGACAGAGAATGATTTAAGACGTTCTGCAATCCTAAATCACTCTGTATACGCCGATACCTGTAGAAAAATGTTAATTCCACTGATAAAAGAGTAAAAGGATATAATACGTATCTGGCACCAGTGTATCGGTGACAAATGAGTTTCGCAGCTTCCTATGCTTGAAGGAATCCACCGAATAACGTTCGTTGAAACGCTTTCCATGCCTGAGGAAAACCGACTGAGGAGTTTGGTAGTTTTCTAAGCCTGAAGAAACCTACCAGATGATACTTTCCATGCCTGAGGTCTGAGGAAAGTCGACGTATGAATTTGGTGTCATTCTATGCTTGAAGAAATCCACCGATGATGCTTTCCATGCTTGAGGAAAGCCGACAAAGGAATCTGGCGGTTTTCTATGCTTGAAGAAAAATCCATCGATAACGCTTTCCATGCTTGAGGAAAGCCTACTTGGCGGTTTTCTATACTTGAAGAAAAAATCCACCGATAATGCTTTCCAAGCTTGAGGAAAGCCGACCTGGCGATTTTCTATACTTGAAGAAAAACCCACCGATAACGCTTTCCATGCTTGAGGAAGCTGACTTGGCGGTTTTCTATACTTGAAGAAAAATCCACCGATAACGCTTTCCATGCTTGAAGAAAGCCAACGACTATTGTAATCGCTGAAATTTGCAAGTGTATGATGGTTCGATTATCCCCGAACGTAGGCCTAAGATGATTCACACCTTTAAGTCGATTATCCGACCATATTAGGTGTTTGAAATATCGAAAAAATTTATTTTGACGCTTCTTAGGGGCAAAAAGGTAATTTCGATACCCTTCAACTATCAATTAGAATTTTCCGCGTAATTTTACCGAAAAATTAATTGTCCAATTTGCGTGGAAAATCGTGCAGCTTTGGTCAAAATGCCAGGAATATTTGCTGCCAGCTTTGAAAAATGTGCAAGACAACGGCCTGAACCCCGTGCCACGTGGAACCATCCCGCGACACGGTGGTGATTTGCCGTTAGAGGGGAGTAATTCCCGTGTCGCGGGAAATTTTTTTGGCACAAAAAATTCCACGCATTTCGTTCCAAGCGCCTGAACATTGTTTCTTAATAACGGAAAATGTGGAACGGTAATGGGGTCGTGCAACGGTTATTTTTGGCTTTAAATATCAGCCATTTCCCCCATTTTGCTCAATCACCATTTCTCTTTCTTGTCCTGTTTTCACTCTAGTTTTTTTTAATAGCTCGGATTCCCGTGTCTCGGAGGCGGCTCACCGGCGCTCGGTTTTTCCTTCCGTCAGCCGGATTTACTTCCCGTGTCACGAGGGTTCTACGATTTTTTTCATCCCTTTTTTTTTTTTTTGCTTTTTTGCTGCTGCTTGCTGCTATTCATTGTTGCTCACTGATGTGCTGCTGTTGCTGTTTATCGGAACTCTGGCGACCCCTGAAATCAACGTGACACGATAATTAAGATCCGTGACACGGTACTTGCTCACCGTGTCGTAGTGTAAGTTGACCGTGTCGCGGCGGCTGCTCTGGTGTTTTCGGGTTTTTGCGAATTTTGGAGCTCCAACTTTCATCGATTTGGCTCTAGATTTTTTCTACTTTCTTCATTTTTTGTTCTCCACAAGGATCTATGTAAGTTTCCTTTGATTTTTGTCTCAAATTTGCTTCAAATAATTTCATGTAAAAACCCTTAAAAAACAATTTGGGGATTTTTTGATTTCGAGGTTTATGTTGAAATTCTTGCCATGAATTTACTTGCATATGTGTGTATGCGTGTTTGTGGGCAATTTGAGACAAATATTGCATAATTTGGTGAAGAATTGAGCAAATCACCATTTTTGGTACTACTTGTGGTAAATGGTGTTTTGGGTATTTTTGTCCCTCGGGAGAGTTACAACACAAAGACTGGTCCGGCGCGGCCTGTACCTGCAAAACAAACGGAGACAACGGTTGGGTGGTGCTCCGCCTCCGACGAACAAGTTAGTAACTTGAAGGGAGAGAAAAAGGTGCGGAAATTTAAGTGGGTATCTGCTCGGATTCCAAGCTCAGATGTCTCTATCGCAGGGACAGTTTTGTAATAAATGGTAGAACGTGCCCTCCAAAAGAGGGGAATCTCCCTATTTATAGGGACCTCGGGATTTGTGCCCCTGATAAGGTCACTGAACCCTAATCATTGGTGGGCTACGCCGCATTGCGGCTTTCACTGGATTTAGGCCTAAAGGCCGCCGTTTTCCCCCTGGTTTCTTGAGTGACACGTGTCAAGCAAGGACAGGTCCACCTTGGGCCATCCTGGGGCTGACACGGGTCATCCTCTGATTGGACCACGTGGTGGGGTAAAATTACCCTAAACATTTGCCCCTCACAGATGTGACGTGGCACACCACTTGGCATCTGTGACACTTGTCACGCTCCGGTTGGTGGTAATTTTACTGCCAAAAAGTAACCGTTCAACTTCTGAGTAAATTACGGGGATCCCCCCGCATTTACCCTCTATATATAGCCGTTTACCCTCATAATTTTGTACGTTTACAAAAAAATTTCAAGAGAGAGAACTTTGAGAGAGCAGAAGTCAGCCGTATGAGTCAAGCGCAAGTACGAAAACTCGTTCTCGTCAACCCAGCCGGACCCGTCTTTCTTCAGTTATTAAATCTATAGGTACCGTCTCTACTTCTCTCAGCTCTTTTTCATGTTTCACCGCTTGTACATATTTCTTGCAATAAATGGATGCATCACCAACACACACGACACAACCTAGGTTAGAGTCCAGCCGGTCACCAGGGACGGCTGAGTCTAGGACTGGAAGTGTCGTCTCGGGGTGTTGGGACCACCCTTTTGCTTGGATTCCGACCATTTACGTGTCGGTGCAGGACACAATGGCTCAGACTATGCAAACGGCCCCCGATCCGGACTACAGAAGCGAGGGCTCAAGCGACCAAATGCTTGAAGGAGAAGCGTCTGGTCAGAGGAACCAGACGGCTCTGAAGAGATCCCCTCCGCGTGCCACTTCAACTCCCGCAGATTCCTTTTTGGAATAATGCAACCAAGGCGGCGGTGAACCCGTCTAAGCTCCTTTACCACAAAATGAGGAGGAGACGGAAAGTGACAGTTCCGCCTCCATTTCTGAGAGCAATGACAACTTGCCACCGCTTGAAGACAGTGAGGAGGAGGAGAGGAAGAAGTGGAGTGAGAAGGACGACCCATTCAAAATCCACGTCTCAGCCAAGGACAGGGGTAACATGGAGGACAACCTAAAGAGATTTAAACAAATGCACCCATTAGGAGATGGGTACAAAATCAGGGTGCCGCCTGAGGAAGGTACCATCGCCTAGGAAGACGATCAACACAACGCAAATAGCTACTTCGGCTGTTATGAGGCAGCGTTCAAGGCCGGTCTTCGCTTTCCCCTTCACCAGGCGGTGAAGGCAATCTTGAGAGGCTACGGCCTTGGAGTCTAGCAACTTACCCCCAATTCTTGGGCAAACATCTTGGGGTGTGTTGACGCCTGCGAATTTCAGGGGCTCCATCCCGGGTGGGAGGCTTTTGCTAAGATGCATTATCTTAGCCGAAGCCTAGGCGGATGGAGGGCGTGGTACACTATAACCACGTATCCCCAATACATGATGACCTTAGACAAGGTCTCCAAATTTGACGGCTGGAAGCACAGGTTCTACCTGCTGTCAGCTCCTAGCAGGCGGGAGAACTACGAGTTCCGCCAATACAATAAGGACCGTATTAATCATCCGTTGGAAAGTGGCAGGCGCATTTTTCAAGCCAAACGGCATCACAGTATAACAGAATAACCCCAAATCAGTAATGAAGGTCGTATTCTCTTGATCTTTCTTCTAGAGGGGTATCTGATGGAAGCCAGAATAGGCATCCATAAAGTTCATCAAGGCGTGACCGGTTGTAGAGTCGACCAGACTGTCGATCTTTGAAAACGGGTAACTGTATTTTGGACACGCTTTTAGAGGTATGTGTAGTCAACACACATGCACCAGGTCCCATTCGGTTTCTTAACAAGGATCTGAAGACGACCTACCAGCGGGTGAGCAACGCTGAGATGGCTTAGTAGAAGGCGGAGGAGGCTAAAAAAAAGGCGGATGAGGGCCTCAAGAAGACTGATGAGGCGCTCAAGAAGGCCCAGGCGGACCTTGGCACATTCCATGGTGTATCTGAAGAGAACACCAACCTAAAAGCCAAAGTTAAGAAGCTGGAAAAGGAGGCTGCCCAGGCTCAGATAACCTTTGCAGCAACTCTGGAGGCGGAGCAAAACCGCCTAGTTGCTGAAAGCGATGCTGACAACGACGCTAGAATGAAGATCGCTTGTGCCTCCTTGTACCTAGACAAGGGTTATGGCATCTGGGCACTGGCTCATAGGTACGCCGAAGACGTGGTGTATTTGAGAGAGAAAGGTGAGCTAGAGCCTAAGTCCTTCGACGCCTGGGCCAACACCAATACTGAGCTTCCCGCGCCTGAGCTACCCGGTCCTGGTGAAGCACATGAGATTCCCTTTGATGATGAGGAAGAGAAGGAGGACCAGGAGGAGCCGCATGTGGGCTAGAAGTGATTTTCAGCGGCAGTATGCCAACTCTTTTTTTTTTTAATCTGCGGCAGTATGCTAAAAACTTGCTTTTGCGGCCTGCGTGCCGAGTATCCTTGTATTTATTGGTTGAGGAGCCGAGTAATCAACAATTTTTATCTTCTCCCGAACGGGGTCCGGTTTACATTTGATCCACTGCAACCGTTTGGTTGGGTGGACTTTTAATGAATGCACTGACTAAGTCAGTTTTGATCATTTTGCATTTATGTTTGGATTTCAATTTTTGCATTTGTACGTATATGCCTGATTTTTGCCTAACTTACTAAAAGCATGCGGCGATTTTTGGCCTAACTTATTAAAAGTCGGCTGTCTTTGCCCCCGGACGGCTGTGCGGTTGGTTTCAAATTGAGTTGGTTGATTGACTTGGGAACGTCTGATACTGCAAAGAGCATGATACGTTTGTAAGTAAATCAATCACAGTAGTGATTGCCCCAAACCAAGTTCATAGCCGTACACCAATGGGCGTTCCAGTCACTAAGCAAACAGTTTTTCTCCGTCTTGGTAAAGATTGCATAGCCATTGCACAACTCTTTTGCCCCAATTGGGATAGAAAGTGCAACTTTGTAATAAATAACCTAAGTGAGAACTCCAGCCGGTGGCCGACTGATGCCCTAGGGCATCTGGCATTCGGTAGCTTGATCGTTCTTCACAGATCATTCTGGTCAGACGGCTATGAGTTGACCAATTCGGATGTTCAATTTTTGCCATCTGCATAGGTACGTAGAACCGACGAATAGTCTGTTCTCTGCGACGATTGCACCCGGAGGGGTATCGTCGGACGCCTTTTGTCTATGTTGGGACATGCGGTTTTATAATATAAGCAACCATCCGGCCATTTTAGCCTTTGGTCTTGTTTAAGACCGGTTGTATAGCCACTAAGCGTTTTTGTGCTTAGTTTTTAATCGGTGCATTGGCCGAGCGTTATTACAACATTGAATTTACATTAAGTGTCAAACTTAGTTAAATAAACAAAGGATCCATCTGAGTATTACCCAGGCGGTCAAACAATTATAACCTTTACTAAGTATCAAACTTAGTTAGTTAAATGAAGAATCCGTCTGAGTATTACTAGACGGATAATAAAAAAACAACAAAACAATTTTGCAAACAAAGTCTGAATTCTCATTGATTCACTCACTGTTTACAAAAATTTACATTCTTAGAAATAGTACTTTTTCAAATTGTCTACATTCCAAGTTCTAGGCAGGCGTTTGCCGTCTGGAGTTTCCAGGCAGAAGGTGTCGTCTCTTACTTCTTCATAGATCCGGTAGGGACCTTTCCAATTTGGAGTTAGCATCCCCAGCTCATTGGCCCTACCGGTTGCCTCTATTTTTTGTAACACTAACTTGTAAACTTTCAGGGGACTCTTTTGTACTTTCTTGTTATAAGCTCTGGTCATTCTCAGACGGTAAATCTCATGACGCAGTGGCATTGCCCCTGCATTCTGGGAGTGAATCAAATGACAAACGCATTGCTTCCCAGTTTGCCTCTTCATCATATAGCATGACTCCGAGAGTCGGCTCGTAATGTTCAATGGGCAAGACGGCTTCAGCACCGTAAACCATGAGAAATGGGGTTTCATCGGTTGCCCCCTTTGCTGTTGTCCGGATGGCCCATAGGACATGGATTAACTCTTCTGCCTACAAGCCACCGGCTCTTTCAATTTTCTTCTTAATGCCGTCTGAGATTAGTTTGTTGAAGGCTTCAACTTGGCCGTTTGCTTGTGGTCGACCGACTAATGCAAAACATCTTGAGATCCCTTGATCTCGCAACCAAGTTTTGAGCTGAGGCGTCTCAAACTGGGGACCATTATCGAACACCATAGACATAGGCACCCCATACCGGGTGATAATGTTCTTCCAGATGAAGGAAATTACGTCTGAGGTCTTGATGTTCTTAACCGCCTCAGCCTCCACCCACTTGGTGAAATAATCCACAGCCACTAAGATGTAGCACTTTCCGCCTGGAGCAGGCGTGTAAGGATCTAAAATGTCCATGCCCCATTTTGCAAACGGGATTAGACTGTGGATGGCCGTCAGATCAGTAGCCGAACAGTGAATAAGTTTGCCAAATTTTTGGCACTTGTCACATTTCTTCACCAACTCCTTGGAAACTGCCTCAAGAGTGGGACAAAAATAATGCCGCCTGGCTCTAACGGCTAGGGACCTGCCGCCTATGTGGAAGGCGCAGAATCCCGAGTGCAAGTCTTCGAGAACTTCCTTCCCCTTTTCTGGGGTGACACACTTCAACAAAGGCTTTAGAAACCCCGCCTCTAAGAGTTCTCCATTTCTCAACTCAAATCTAGCAGTTCCCTTCTTCAGGACGGCTGCCTCCTATGGCGAATCAACAAGTGTACCGTCTGAAAGGAAGGCCCGGATGCCATCCATCCAAGTAGAGCTTCGGTCAAGAGTTCCAATGGGATCTTTAGAGATGCTTATTTTTCAAGTACTTCCCAGAAGACTGACCGAGGCGTATCATGGCGGGCGGAAGATGTCAGTTTTAACAATGCATCCGCCTGGTTGTTGTCCGACCTAGGCACTTGACTCAAACGGAATTCCTCAAGTGCCCCAGCCTCTTCTTTGACTGCCTGAAGGTATTTGATCATAGCCGGATGAGTTGCCTCGTATTTTCCCTCATACTGGCTAACGACCAACTATGAATCAGAGTAGGCGTTAATTTTCATTGCCCCTGCCGCCTCACACATACGGATACCGGCTAACAAGGCTTCATATTCCGCCTCATTGTTAGAGGCCTGAAACTTGAACCGTAGTGCATACTAATATCTGTCCCCTTTAGGAGACTCGTAGATTACACCTGCACCACAGCCGTTTTTTTGTAGAGCTCCCGTCTACATACACTTTCTAAACCTGATCAAGATTATCCGGAGCCACCGGACGGGTCATTTCAACAATGAAGTCGGCAAACTCTTGATCTTTCACCGCCTTTCTTGGTTCATAAGTGATTTCAAGACTTTGCATTTCAATAGCCCATTTCAACATTCTCACGGATGACTCCAAGGTGGACATTGGCCGCTTGAGTGCCTGGTCGGTGTAAATAACCACCGGATGTGCTACAAAGCAAGGCCAAACTTTTCAACCATAGGATACCGGAGTTTAGCATTTTTGAGAACATGGCTAATGAAGTAAACCGGGAGCTGAACGCCGTCTTGCTCAGCAAGGAGAACAACACATAGAACATGATCTGAGACGGCTAAATACATGTACAACGTCTCTCTAGGCAAAGGACTGACCAGCCTAGGTAGAGAATGCAAGTGTTTTGTTAGCTTCTGGAATGCCATCTCAGCATCATCTCCCCATTCAAATATTGTCTTCTTCCTAATTGCTTGGAAGAAGTAAAGGCATTTGTCGCCTGACAGGCTAAGGAACCTCCCCAAGGCGGCCAGGAAACCAGTGAGTCTCTGAACTTCCTTGACAGAACGGGGTGACTCCATATCAATCACCGCCTGTATCTTTTCAGGATTAGCCTCTATCCCCCTTTGGTCAATAAGGAATCCGAGAAACTTCCCTGACTCAACACAAAAGACGCATTTCTTGGGGTTTAACATGACCTTATGCCGCCTGGGGGTGGTGAATGTTTCTCGGAGATCAGCAAGGTGATCCGCGTGTTGCTTGGATTTGACTATCATGTCATCAATGTAAGCCTCCACATTCCTCCCAATTTGATTAATGAAGACCGTATTAATCATCCGTTGGAAAGTGGCAGGCGCATTTTTCAAGCCAAATGGCATCACAGTGTAACAGAAGGTCGTCTTCTCTTGATCTTTCTTCCAGAGGGGTATCTGATGGAAGCCAGAGTAGGCATCCATAAAGCTCATCAAGGCGTGACCGGCTGTATAGTCGACCAGACTTTCGATCTTTGGAAGCGGGTAACTGTCCTTTGGACACGCCTTGTTGAGGTATGTGTAATCGACACACATGCGCCAGGTCCCATTCTGTTTCTTAACAAGGACCACATTGGCCACCCAATCAGGGAAATTACAAGGTCGAATGAACCTGGCGTCTACCAGCTTTTTGACTTCGGAAGCTGCCGCCTGACTTCTTTCCTCGCCGTGGTTTCTTTTCTTTTGCCGGATGGGCTTCTTTTTGGGGTCCACGACGAGTTTGTGGACAGGGAAATCCAGGCTGACGCTTGGCATCTCTTCCACTTTAAAGGCAAAAATGTCTTTGAATTCTTTCAGTAGAAGGTGCAAGCTTGCACCAAGAGTAGCATGAGCAACCGTCCAAACCTTTACACTACGCTCTGGATGGCTGTCATCCAGAACGTGATCGTTGTTTTCACCAGCCAGTTGGGGACGGAGCTAGTCTGACCGTTCACCGGTCAGTGATTGCTATATTTTCTCTTTCTTCACCTCCACCAGCAGAGGTGCCTTTCTTTTCTTCCCGACTGCTGGTGGGACGGGTACTAGGTCGGCATCCTTGACATTGTCAAGGTTTATTCATTCCTGGCCGCCTGGGGCCACAGTGTCTTTGACGGTTGAGAGATAGCACTCTCAGGCTGTCTTCTGAGCCCCATTCAAGGAACCAACAAAGCCATCATCCCTCTCATACTTTATGAGCATGAGAGACGGGATGATTACCGCCTTGGCTTCGTTGAGAGTTGGCCGGCCAAGGATAATGTTGTTGGCGGTTAACTCCTCAACGACCAAGAATCTAACGACAATATGTCGTCCCTGGCCTTTCTCTCCTAGCCAGATGGGTAAGTTAATTCTTTCGGCTGGGTAGACCATCCCACCCCCAAAACCAACCAACGGGTGGGTGACCGGATGCATGCTGCTGACATTGTATTTCAGCTTTTGCAGGCACCGGAGGCTGATGATGTCTGATGAGCTGCCGGTGTCAATAAGGATCCGTCCAACCAGCTGGTTGGCAACCTTACATTCAATGACGACCGGGTCATCATGCGGGCGGCGGACGTTGCCCCTGTCCTTCTCAATGATCAGGACGTCTGGGAAAGAGGAGCTGGCAGACGCCTGCTCATCATCATCTTTGTCCATCTTTCAAAAATGGATCTTGGTTCCTCGAATGGTAGGGCCACTACATGAGAACCCGCTTGCTATTGTGTCGACCGGCTCCTTGTCAGTATCCGAGCTACTAGCAGGCTGGGGGGTAGTCTTAGAGGAATGACCCTTGTTCTTCTTCTTTGCCCAGGCTGGGGACTTTAACATCCCCTTGTCAGCCAGACGGTCCAAAGCCCGTTGAAGGCTGAAGCAGTCGTTGGTGTCATGGCCAACTTCCTCATGGTATTGGCAGAATTTGTTTTTGTTTATTGATTGATTGGAACTTTTCATTAGATTCGGCTTCTCTAGGGACAATTGGTCCTTAATTTCTATGAGGATATAGTTGCAGTCCTTGTTAAACTCGTACTTAAGGACGTACGATTTAAATTCTTTCTTCTTCTTCTAGGACGGCTGGTCAGAGTCACTAACCGCCCAAACTTCTTTTCTTTTCTTGCTCTCTTCTTTATTTTTGGCCGGATGAGCAGGCCGGCTATCTTTCTGTTTATCAGACTTCTTAGAGTCCGACTAATTACTAGGCGAGCAGAGGTCGGTTGCTTGAATATAGCTTTCTGCCTCCCTCAGGGCCGCTTGTAAAGTGGAAGCCCCTTTTCTGACTAGGTCGAACTTAAAATTCGACCCGTCTCTCAGACCCTTTACAAAGTCTGTAAAAACTACCTCATTAGACAGTCCTTGAATCTGAATTCTAATCAGATTGAACCGCCTGACATAGGAGCGCAACCCTTCTCTCTCCCCCTACTTAATGGTGCTCAAGTCCAGGCTTGTTTTTTTAGCAGGGATGTTCATTAAGAAGTTGGAAGCAAACAGGAATTCAAGCTTCCTGAAACTATCAATGGACCCGGCTGGCAAATTGCCAAACCATTGTTGGGCAATGCCAATCAACTTAGCCGGGAACCATCGACACCAAGTGGCATCATCCAACCCCTGTAAGTACATGAGGTTGGTGTAAGCCATGAAATGATCTTTCGGGTTGGTGGTACCATCATAGGTATTTACCAATACGTTCTTAACCCTAGCCGGCTGTGCTGCCTCGGTTATCTCCTGGGTGAACGCAGAAGGTTGTTCACCTAGACGAAGCAGACGGAGCTGCCAATCCAGTGGCTGGACGTTGTGATATGCCGCCTGACCTCCGAAGAGGGCCGGCTGCATATAGTAAAGTGGGTATTGATCGTAGACCTAAGAAGGTACATATGGTGCAGTCCCGATCATCTGAGGGCCAGAGTGGACGATATTACCGCCTGTCTGACTCTCATGCAAGGAAAGTGCATTTCCTGCAGAAGTATTGTTGAAGCTGTCTGGAAAATTCAACGTAGAAGCCGACTCAGACAACTGTTGATTTCTCTTCCGGTTGATGATCTCCTAGGCATCAAGAGTTGGCTTTTTACTTCCCACCGGCTGCTGGGTTCGACGGGTATTGTTGGTATTCCTCTTAGGTAGAAGAATTTTGGACCAATCAATGGTCCCGGCTGCGTTCTCCTTTAGATGAGGAGTGAGCTGCCGATCTATGACTGACTTCCCCTTTTCCAGAGGAGTCTTCTTGGCCGTTTGACCCCTACTTGGGCCAGCTCGACTCTTAGTGATCAGTTCTTTAATTTCACCCTTGAAACTTGTCATGAATCTCAAGAGTTCATCTCGGGTGACAGGTGCTGATCCAACTGTCGTATGGGTTTCCCCTTCCGGCTGCCCAGGGGGTCGATTTGCACCCGCATGGGAGGAACCCACTAGGCCGGATGCGCTTGGTTATCAGAGTGCCATCATCGGCAATATTGGTTTCAACTTGAGGAACTTCATCCTCCTGGTCTGTAAAAACTTATAGGTCATCGCCCAAACGGTTAGGAGGTGGTACAGACTCTTGAACCATCTTCGAGGTACTCTCCCTAAAGACGGCGCCAAATGTTTTGGGTATTTTTGTCCATCGGGAGAGTTACAACACAAAGACTTGTCCGGCGTGGCCTGTACCTGCAAAACAAACGGAGACACCGGTTGGGTGGTGCTCCGCCTCCAACGAACAAGTTAGTAACTTGAAGGGAGAGAAAAAGGTGCGAAAATTTAGGTGGGTATCTGCTCGGATTCCAAGCTTAGATGTCTCTATCACAAGGACAATTTTGTAATAAATAGTAGAACGTGCCCTCCAAAAGAGGGGAATCTCCCTATTTATAGGGTCGTCGGGATTTGTGCCCCTGATTAGGTCACTAAACCCTAATCATTGGTGGGCTGCGCCGCATTGCGGCTTTCTCGGGATTTGGGCCTGAAGGCCGCCGTTTTCCCCCTGGTTTCTGGAGTGACACGTGTCAAGCAAGGATAGGTCCACCTTGGGCCATCCTAGGGCTAACACGTGTCATCCTCTTATTGGACCACGTGGCGGGGTAAAATTACCCTAAACAAATGGTGTTCTTTGTTATTCATGTTATTCTTTGGCACTTGAAATGATGACATGTTGGTTGTAGATCATGTAAAATATGCTATGATGCGTCGATCTATTGTTTTTGTGCAATTTTGAGACATGTTTTGTATTGGGTATGTACTACATTGTCATGGAGAACATAGTATCACGCAATTAGGAGAACATAGTATTAGTTCGTCATGGAGAAACTAAATACTATAAATAATTCCATTATTTTGCCAATTTTTAGCCTTAAGGTAAAAATTTAGCCTACAATTCGATAAATAACTAAATAACTTAGGAAGTGATGCTAAGCATTTAGATTTTTTATTTAAATGCCACTCGATATAAATAACTAAATGTCTTAGGAAATGATGCTAAGCGTTTAGATTTTTATTTTTATAGTAGCTTAGCATGCCTAGACGACGGGATCGCGATCTTTCCACTCATGGTCGGCGTCAGGATTTTCGGGAGGACACTCCCACGATTCCTGAGGGTATGTATGACGACGCCTTAGAGTTTGAGCCTCGGGCCTCTACGAGTAGAGGTAGGTGGGTTCCACCCCCGTGGACCTAGACCAGTTGGTTTTGGTTCTAGCCCTTAGTTTTGACATGGAGGAGACATCGGCTGAGCAGCAAGTGCGGATCTTCATTTTGATTATCATTTCCATGACTCTTTCTCCTGATAGGAGTTCACGTGCACTCCTTTGCTACCTCCTTTCTTTAGTCAGGATCTGTGAGAAAGGATCCTTTAGCTGGGCCAGCCTCGGATATGCCGATCTTCTCTTGTCGTTATGCCATGGATGTAGGCAGCTGAACGACGAGCCTTCTGTCACTGTCTACGGTCTATTGAGAGTCGTAGTGGTGACGATCCTTTACTCTTCTTGTATTATTTTAATTTGTTCGACTCATGCGCTAAAAGATTACTTTTCATTGCAGCTATGGTTCTACGAGTACTTCCCAAGATTGGCTCCTTGACGACGTCGTGGAGCGGTTCTTGACTTCTCTGTCTGGGCCAGCTGGCGGTACCAAGGAGAGTCGCGGGTGGAGTTTGTCTTTGCGTTGCGCGGGCTGCTACGCCGAGGCACCTCTTCTATTGGCGTAAGAATTAGTTTTGTAGCCTGTTATTTTCTCTTTGACATTATTTTCGGTGTTTCATGTCAACTTTTTATGGTTTTCAGGTTGCCATTGATGTCCAGTATCGTGCTTGGGCTGGGATGACTAATCTTCCCGAGGCTTTGCAGCTTTCAGCGCACCGCAATATTTTGGTTGGTACCGGACACTTTGTCTGGTATCTGGGGGAGCGTGTCGTTCGTCAGCACAGTGGTGATCGCTTTGTGGTGCCCTTGTCTCCACCAGAGTCGATGCTGGACTCGCGCTTGCTTAAGGAGTTGATAAATAGGGGAGAGCGCTGCACTCTTCCTTAGCAGGAGCTTGTGCGCATGGAGGGTTATTATGCGCAGGATTTGCTCCCCTTTTTGGATCCTCCACCCCGCCTTCCTGAGGTATGATTTGTTTTAAGGAGTTTTGTCGCTAGTCTTTGTTTAAATAGTCGAATAACTTGATTATTCGATCGTATTTTCGGACGATTGTTCGCCCCGTGGGGAGGATTGAGATTCCGCCTCAATCTGTCCGCTACCTAGGGCCGATTGGTATTACTGAAGACCATATTGCTGACGCGCCAAAGGGTTTCAGACAAGCGCAGGAGTCTCTGCCTGAGGTTTTTGAGTCGGTAAGCTTTTGATGCATTATTCATCCCTTTTAACATTGCTTGTTACTGATTTTTCCTTGTTTTGTTCTCAGCCTAACCGCCGGAAGATGATGGGATTCATTAAGCTGGTTGACGCTTTAAAGTACTGCATCATCAAGCTTCGGCGTGGTGCGAGTTGTCGGAGCTGTTCTGGCGATGTTCTTGAGGTATGTTCACTTTTTCCCATTTTTACCATTTGTTTTATTTTGCATTATTGACGTCTTTAGATTTTGTATCTTTAAGGAGCAACGAAGGTCCCGCTCGCGCTCGAGGCATAGAGGCTCGGACGAGGGGGAGCCTAGTCATGGTAGACGATCTCTTGAGGTTCATCGGCATTCTTAGTCTCTACGGGATCCCAGCCGTTTCAGGAGGCTCAGTGGCAGCAGCCTTTGTCTTCCCAGCGCTTTTAGGGTCATGGTCAGAGGTAGCGAAAGTCGTTTTCACATCCTTCATAACCTGAGTTTAGGCCTGTTTTGACTCCCGTGGATCCTGGTTTATTTTCAGCTTCATCGTCTAAGATTCCTCCACCGGTGTCGGGCTTGTTTTCAGTTCTAATGTATGGGATGATGCCTCCACCGTCGATTCCCATTTCTTTGAGTCAGTCTACAACATTTGCCAGTTAAACGGGTCCTGCTTTGAGTTTGACTGCTGCTGGAGTTACAGGGACTAGTAGGGATACTACTCCTCGTACTCGGATGATGGCGGGACTCCTTTGGTTCACCGTTCCCATATTCACCGGTTAGAGATGATACTGATCCTAACTCTTCTAGTTCTGCAGATTTTTGACCGAGGGTCTTTATTTGTACATACTGTGATGACACTTGACGCTGCTTATTTATTATGACGTATTTTGTACATTATTCACAGTTTATGTATTTATTAGTGTGTGTTAGTGTGTGCTTGAGACTCATTGTGTGTGATTGTGTATTTATTAATGACGCGACAAAAAACGTAAGTGGAGTAAGTGGAGAGTACCAACCTTTCCCAAAAGAAAAAGAAATAAAAGGACTAGAAATATAATAAAAAAAATAAATAAATAAATATATAAAGAAAAAATAGAAAAAAAAATAATAAATAAATAAATAAATAAATAAATAAAAATAAAATAATAAAAATAAAATGATAAAAAAAATAAAAGAATTTAAAAAAAGGTTGAGAATGAATTTTATTTGGAATGAAACTCTCGAAAAAATAACGGTGAAGATAAAATATTAAAAAAAATCCGGATAGATACAGGAAAAGATAAAAAAAGAAAACGCGTGGGCGCCGTGACACGGCACTATACACCGGCAAAAATGGTTGTGTCGCGGCGCAAATTCCCGTGACACGGTGGGACTCCCCGTGTCACGGTGGGCGTATTCTACAACGGTGTGGTTTACGCGTATGGAAAGATAATTTCTGAGTAGTTCCGAGCGCTTTTGCTATAAAATAGGACCAGTATATTCGTGATATGCGTAATTACGAAACACAAAATAATTAGAATTTCATATTTCAATAATAATGTCTCAGAATTTTGATAATACATTGCGCGACTGGTCTTATTTTTTTACCAATGCTGACAAAAGAGAGTTAGAATTGTTACATGTTAGGGGTTTACTAGCCCTGAGGCATGTAGCGATTGAACATGATTTTCTTAGGGCAGCATTAGACTATTGGAGTCCGGAAACACATTGTTTTAAATTTGATTACGATGAAATTTGTCCCCTGCCGGAGGAATTCGGTGCCATCTTTGGATTTCCTACTAGAAATCTTATTGCCATGCCTACCCTAAGGGAGTAATATTACCAAGACTTTGAACGCCATCAGAATCTAACAAATCCAAATTTAAATAGAATTGTGAGTGGTAATGAGATAGACTTAGAAAAACTTGCCAATTTATATTTCAATCGCCCTATCTCTGAGTCTTATCATGTATACCGTAGAAGGGCATATATTGTTTGCATGTTTAGCAAGTTTTTATTTGCAAACGAAAGGGTAGGACATGCTTGTCTTGCGTCTGTGCTTGAATATGTTGAATTTGGGAGGTCTCCTATGCCTACGTGCCTTGGAGAAACGTGGCCTTGACGAAGCAAAAGCTAACCGAAAAGCCATCAGGAAAGGCTCTCTAGTACTGCTGCAGGTAAGAATACGCTTCGAGTAGCCCCCGTGACACCAAACAGGCACCGTGTCACGGTGGCTCTCTACCGTGACACGGTTAACTCTGCCGTGTCACGGTGGAATCTGCAATAATTTTATTTTATTTATTTTTTTTTTGCAGATTTGGTTGATGGACCGTTTAAAACTATTTGAAGCCCCCGACGATATTGAAAAATATGGCCCTAACGATCTAGTCCGAAGGAAGAAGAATTACTCTATGAACATGTCGTATGAAGACTGGAAATTTTTTTTTTGCAAAGAGAGAATTTTCCATTTGTTGGGTGGTGCCTTGGTGGAGGCGTACTAGGATGGTTGGTACGAATGATACGCCGTATTGCCGTGTTCCTAGTATCTCACGACTGTCTTTTTATTATCCCTCTCGACTGATGCGACAGTATGTACATGAACAAGTAGTTCCACGCTATAACGATAGTCCTCGTGAAGTATCGTTGCATGAAAGTAATGTTCACAAATACGAGACTTATTGGATTGGAAGACCTTTGTGGATCGTTTCTGCAAGTAACCAAGCTCCTTCTCCTTTATCTAATGCATACAAGGCATTGTTGAATCCTAGAAGTAGGAGGGAACGAGTTGGATCATGCAAATCTGATGTGAAAAGCCGTTTTGGAAATAAGAAAGCACCTCCTAAAGATTGTCTAGGTCCAAGAACACAAGGAATTGAGTTTAAGACTCCTATTATGCCGAAAAGGAAGAATTATGTGAAAGGGAAGGGTAAAGAGAAGATGGTCTATAGAGAGAAACAACCGAAGAATTTTAAGAAAGGTGAAAGGGGTGAAAGTTCAACTAGGGGTGTGTCGGTTCGGGCTATAAAAGACACATTAATGGTGAAGGCCGACCTAGTTGAAAAAGAGAATGAGGTTCCTAAAGTGAAGAGGGATTAGATCAGTATTGCTTTGCTTTTATGATTTATAATTTTTTAAAATAAGGCGTATGATGCAAATAATTGTAGTCACATTTATTTCAATAATAATAGCATATTTATTTTAGCCTTAAATAAAAAAACTACAATGAATATTTTTTTTTTTAATATCCGAGTCATGGAGTAGGACGCAATGGAAGAATGAAAATAAAAAAACATCGAACAAATAATGAATTCGTAAAGACTGCGTCACTAAAAAAAATCGAAAACTCTGAAATTCCACCGTGCCACGGTGAAAAATTATTTGACACGTTGTAAATTCCCGCGTCACGGCAATTTTTTCTTTTTTTTTTTTTTTTGCTCAGGTCCACCGTTTCAAGGTGGACTGTGCCGTGACATGGTGGAAAATCCCATGTCGCGGTAAATCTCTCTTCTTTTTTTTTTGCTTAGGTGCACCATGCCACGGTGGACTGTTCGTGACACGGTGGAAAATCCCGTGTCGCGGTAAATCTCCCATTTTTTGTTTGTCGTGACGCAATGCTGAACTTACGCGTATACTTTGATCGACGAAGGGAGGATTTTATTTTTTAAAGTTGCCGGGCCCCCTTGAGGGGTTGCTTACGTATCCTTAAAAAGGAATCAGGCCAAACGTAGCTCTATTGGGTCATGAACCCATGCAACTAGGCATAGAATTTCTTGAGTTGATCCAAGTTGGTTAAATTGTGGAAACCGTTACCGTCCATGTCGACCAATTGTGCCGCTTCGCCAGATAAGATGGCTTTAACAATGTACGAGCCTGACGATTTTGGTCTGAATTTTCCTGTTGGATCCAACACATTTTTACGAAGTGCCTTAAGCACCAAGTCACCCTCTTTAATGTTCCTAGTCTTGACTTTTTTATTAAAATGTCGCGGCATACGCTGTTGGTAGGTTTGGACATGATGTAAAGCTGCCAAGCGTTTTTCTTCGAGTAAGACTAGTTCATCATATCTTGCTCTAATCAAGTCGACTTAATCAAGTTGACTTTCCAACGCGATTCGGAGAGAAGAGATTTCGAGCTCTATTGGTTGTACATCTTCAACTCTATAGACCAAAGAGAAAGGGGTAGCCCCCGTTGATGTACGAACAGGGGTTCGATAACCCCAAAGGGCGAAATGTTGCTTACTTGGCCAATCCTTGTAATTTTCTGTCATCTTTTCGATGATAGTTTTCACATTTTTGTTGTCTGATTTGACCGCACCATTTGTTTGTGGTCTGTAAGGTGATGATCTGTGATGTTTGATATGATATTTTTGTAATAATTCCGCGCATTTGTCTTGGAAATGCGTTCCATTATCGCTGATAATCTCATGAGGTACCCCATAGCGGCATATGATATTTTTCTCAATGAATTAAGCAACGTGTTTCGCCGTTAGCTTAGCATATGAGGCAGCTTCGACCCATTTGGTAAAATAGTCGATCGCTATGAGGATGAATTCATGCCCCCCTTGTCCTGGTAGCGTTATTTTTCCAATGATGTCGATGCCCCAAGTGGAGAAAGGCCATGGAGAAGTATGTGTGTAGAGAAGCAAAGGTGGAACATGCTGTAAATTTGCACAGACTTGACACTTCATACATTTTTTGACGTATTCGTGACAATCTCTCTCCATAGTAGTCCAATAATTACCTTGTCGTTAAATCTTTTGGAATAACATCTTTGCATTCATGTGCGTTCCACATAAACCGGCATGAAGGTTTTCCATGGTTCTGTGTGCTTCTTTCTTGGCTATGCATAAGATATTTCTCCCCATTGCAGTTCTCTTGTGGAGTTCTCCCCTGATGAGCACATACTGTGAGGCCAGGAGCCTCAAAGAACGGTGTGCCCTTTTATCAGTATTATGAGGGTATTCTCCTCTTGTCACATAATTAAGGATATCTGTATACCATGGCTCTTCATCTTCTTCTAGTGATTCTTGTTCATCGTCGAGTGCGTGAACATAAGCCAGTTCATATCTTCTTTCTATGATTAACGACATTCTGATTGTATCCGTTGGAATTCGCACCATTGTTGCTAATTTAGATAGTGCGTCAGCGAACTGGTTTTCCTCTCTAGGCAAGTACGTACATTCCACTTCATCTAGTTGCTCCGTGAGAGTATCCAGATGAGCTTGATGCGTAGCGAGACTTTCACTTCTCACCTTCCATCTCTTGGAGATTTGGTTAATGATTAGTGAAGAATCACCGTAGATTCTAACCTTTTTAATTCCAAAGGCAGCAGCTGTTTCTAACCCCAAAATACATGCTTCATATTCTGCGGCATTGTTGGTGACATCAAAGTCGAGCTTCATGGAAATTGGAATATGTTCTTCATTGGGTGATACGAGCAAGACTCCTACACCACAACCTTTTTGGTTTGAAGCTCCATTGAAATAGAGCGTCCAGCTATCATCTTTAGTCATGAGTAAATTTTCGTCGGGGAAATCGTACTCATCTTCTTCTTTCTCAACTTCTTCTAGCGGAAAGTCTGCTAAGAAGTCAGAAACCGCAGAACCTTTGATGGCTTTTTGTGGTACAAATTTCAAGTCAAACTGAGCAAGATTGACTATCCAACTTGATAATCTGCCCTTGAGTGTTGCTTTTTCGAACAAGTATTTGAGAGGATCCATTTTGGACAGGACATGTACTATATGAGTGAGCATGTCATGTCTTAGTTCTGTGCGGCCCACACAAATGCGAGACACAACTTTTCAAGTGGTGTTTATCGTGTCTCATATCCTTGAAGCTTCTTACTCCAGTAGTAGATTGCATTCTCCTTGCTTTCAATCTCTTGTGCTAGCATTGCCCCCATCCTTTCTCTTGTGACCGTAAGGTAGAGTCAAAGAGGAAAGTCAGGTATTGCTGGCGCTAGCACGGGTGGGTTTGCCTGGTACTCTTTGATTTTTTCGAAAGCTTTTTGGCAATCGTCATCCCATGTGACTGGGACATTTTTCTTAAGATTCTTGAATATAGGTTCACATATCGCTGTGAGTTTTCATATGAAACTACTTATATATTGCAACCTTCCAATGAAACCTCGAATCTCCTTCTCATTCTTGGGCGGTGGCATGGCCATGATCGATTTTACTTTTGTGGGATCTATTTCAATCCCTCGAGAACTGATCACATATCCAAGTAATTTGCCTAACGTGACTCCGAATGCACACTTTGCTGGATTTAATCTCATGTTGTACTTGCGGAGTCTTTTAAAGAACTTGCGAAGTGCAATGATATGAACTGGGCAATCTTTAGACTTAACGATCATATCATCGACATAGACCTCCACCTCTTTTTGCATCATATCATGTAACAATGCTGTAGCTGCTCTTTGGTAGGTGTCACCTGCGTTTTTCAACCTGAATGGCATTACCGTATAGCAATATGTACCCCATTGGGTGATGAATGTGGTTTTCTCCATATCTTCTTCACCCATCAATACTTGATTATATCCGGCGTAACCGTCCATGAACGATAGGAGTGCATAGTTTGTTATGTTGTCGACCAGAATGTCAATGTGAGGTAGAGGGAACCCATCTTTCGGGCTTGCTTTATTGAGGTCCCTATAATCAACACACATTCTGACCCTTCCATCCTTTTTGGAACTTACACTACATTTGCTATCCATTCCGGGTACTTGGATACTTTGATGAAACCTACGGCCAACTACTTTCTTATTTCTTCTTTGATTTTGAGAGCCACATCCGGTTTCATACGGCGCAGCTTTTGTTTGACAATCTTCATACATGGAATGAGTGGTATCATATGCTGAGCTATATCCCTGTCAATTCCTGGCATATCTTGGTATGACCAAGCAAATACATCAACAAATTCACAAAGCAAGTTAATTAGCTCTTTGCGTTCATCTTGACTTAGTGTTAATCCAATTTTTACTTCTTTAACAGTCGTATCATTGAAAATATTAGCTATTTCTGTATCTTCGATAACTGCTGGTTTATTTTTGTGTTCTTCCATTGCTTTTATTATTTCTTTGTCATTTTTTTCATTAGCAAAGAAATATTGATCAAGGCTAGGGGAATGACACGCATCGTAAGCAAAGGTACTCATTGTATTGAATTCATCGGTTAATACATCAAGAGGGGTAAGGTCAGATGCGACCTCACGGGAAAGAGAAGACTCAACAAGAGACTCAGGATTGGACTCTATAGCAGAAAGAGGGTCGGCCTCAGAATCTAAAGACTCGTCTACAAACTTAGACTCAGAATCGGACTCGAACCCAGACGACTCAGACTCATCAAACATAGGACCTTCGCCAGCTATTATTTCCAACTTCTCTCTGCTTGGTGTAGTGATCCTCAATGTCTTATGCCACCTTTTTGAAATATTACCACCTTCGACGATTAGCTCGGAGGGGTCAAAATCCTTGTTTGTTATAACAGCTTGAACGAGCTCGGAATTATCATTACAGACAGGCTTATACTTATTCTTCTCCATTCCAAAAAGTAGGTTGATGCCTAGACCCTCAAAGTTTGGGCTAGCTTTTTTCTCAGTTGTGAAGAGCTCTTCGTCTTCATCAACAAAGTCACAATCGAGGAACATCTCGAATCCTGGTTCACGCTTCCCATCGTGGACGAATGGCTCAGGGAATTCATTGCATGGGAAATATTCCCCTTCTTTGTTGTACTGGCAATTGAGGGTTAATGGATATGTATCCATGGCCATTTTCATCTTAATGATTCAAGCGTTCTTGCGAGCCTTCATTTTCAAGAGGGCTTGTTTCACATCTTCTTTTGTAGGCTTTAATCCCAAGCCAAAAGTATCCTTCTTGAGTGCACCACGATGGCCCCAAAGTTCAACCATTTTCTTTTTTAGCCCGAGGGTCATTCCAAGGAAATGCCCTTGCTTGTTCATAATCGCATTAATGTTGGTGTTCGAATAGGGATCAAAGTCGAGATGACACTTCTCCTCTTCTTCGATCACGAGAACATCATCGAGTGAAAACCCCCAAAGATCTTCATCTTCTTCGTCATGTTCAACATGGACGATAGGAGTGTCAATAACTTGAATGCGCATAGGAGAGGCATCAATGGTAATTGGAACCCCTCCAACTATGGCTTTCACTTTCTGGTTTAGCAATGATGGAATCACCTTTAGCTGATGAAGCCAAGGGCGTCCTAACAACAGATTGAAAGAGGCCTTAATATCTACCACCTGAAATTTGGTGCGACGTTCAATGGCCCCAATAGTTATGTTGAGTATTATTGTACCCACGGCTTGACGGCGAGTATTATCATAAGCTCGAATCCCTTGAGTAGAGGGAGTCAGTTCTTCATTCTTTATGCCCAACTTCTTTGCAGTGCGAAGTGGGCACACATTGATTGCAGAGCCGTTATCGATTAGGCTCATAGGAACATTCTTCTTCCTACACACCATAGTGAGGTGTAAGGCCTTATTATGTTGATCCCCTTCCGGGGGCAGATCCTTGTCAGAAAACGAAATCAGATTGCTAGTACTTGGCAATTCAGTAATGAGAAAGTTAACCAGTCCTTGAGGACTCATGTCATCATCAACTCCTATTTTCACCAGAGCATTCATCATAGCCTTTTGATGTTCATTGGAGGTGGCCTAAAGCTTCCATACATTCATCTCCACCTTGGTCTTTTGCAATTGTTTGACCACATCGCTGTTCACAGGGTCGATGGGATCAACTATCGGATGTGTTTGTGGTGGAGGTGGAGGTGGACTATGTTGTTGCAATCGTCCACTTCTGGTGAGAACCTTGACCTCAAGGTCTCCCCAAACATCTTCACCTATGCAAAGAGATGAATAGGCTATATCCTTGAGAGAGACGTCTTCATCGTCACTATCCCAAATTCCATTCACTTCTTCAAAACTCGAGACAAATACAACTTCCGGTAGAGGTTTATTCACAGGTTGAATGAGTATTGACGGATCAAAGGAGACTTCATCTCCCATGATAGTCAAAGCATCGGAAAGAGGACCTGTTTGAATGTTAGGCTTCTTACCCCCTGGAGGGACAGAAAGTTGATTAGCATTAATTAGTTCTTTGATTGCATCCTTCAACCTCCAACACTTCTCAGTAATATTACCCTTGCCTTGATGAAACTTGTAATAAGCATTGGGGTCATAGCTAGCGGTCCTATTCTATGGTGAGGTTTTGGAAATGGTCTAATTGGCATAATCAGTCCTTGACCATGCAAACGGTCAAAAGCAGCATCATAAGTCATCCCAAAGGCGTGTAAACCCTCCTTTGCCTTTGGAATCTTTGAGGAGGAGAATTAAGGGCCAGCACATCATTGATATTGATATTGTTGGTAGCATTATTGGGCTTGAAAGACAAAGAAGAAGGAGTGTCGTTCTTCTTATTTTTCCATGTGCTGTTATTATTGTTGCTACCAGCAGTCTTCATCAGTTCATCCTTGATATTGATCCTAATATCGTATACAACTTCAAAGGTACTCAGAGGCAGAAACTTCAAGTGTTGCTTGTATTTATGAGTCAGATTGGCAATGAACAAGAGACCATCTCTTTTTCCTTGGAGGGATCTACCAAGAGCGCGGCTGTTTCCCTCCACCTTCTTAAGTAAGTGGTGAAGCCTTCATTCTCTTTCTGTTTGAGAATGGAGAGTTCACGTTCAGAATTCTTGGCCTGAATGTTACACTTGTAGCGATTCATAAAGCTTTCAGCAACATCCTCCCAGGTCGCGACATGTTTGGATTACAAAGAGTAGAACCACTGTTGACAGGCATGCTCCAAGGAAAGAGGGAACACGGTAGGGAAGAGTGTCACATCTACTCCTTTAAGAGCCATGGTTGCAGAAAAAGCCTTCAAATGGAAAAGCGGATTATCAGTAGGCTTGAATTTGGGAATGTCAGCAGTTGAAAACTTCTCAGGAAGCTTGTCCCTTATGGACGAAGAGGTGACAGGTTGTTCCACATAAGTAAATTCTTCAGAAATCTTACTCATCTGTTCCTTAATCTTGTCCATCGCAGCGGTAGTGACATTGTTTTGATTGTCTTGCTCTACCGCGTTGACCCTAGTGGTGAGTGTTTGCATCATGTTAGACAACATTTCAATTGTCTTGTTGATGTTCTCGATGTCTTCCTTAGTAGCCATTGGTTGAAAGTAGACTGGAGATGGATCTTGTGGAGATGATTGTGGTGGTTTCCTTATACGCCTCTTTGGTATAAGAGGTTGTTGAGGTATTGACTCGAACCGTAACAATCTACCCCTACTTCTTGACCAAGTGCTGTGACTCCGGAACAAACACACCTTTAATGACCAAACTTAACCTTAACCTATCCGGATAAAAAAATTAAAATTGAATTTTAAAAAATCTATAATTTTGAAATTCTATTTGTTTATTATTTTCTTATTATTTTTTTTGAAAAAAAAAACAATGTGGGAGGATAATATTCGACTTACTCCGAAAAAAAAGGACACAAAAAAAGACTACCCTAAAATACGGTCAAAAAGTGGTGCACGACTAAAGAAAAAAGTGTGTGAACACGATATGTGATTGGTTAAGTGAGGTTATAGACGCCTGTTTTGACCGTACAGCTAGACATAACACCAAAACTGGACATATAAACTAAATACGTACGCACAAAAACCGAAAAAGGACTAACGAGACACATTTCCTGGGAACCGTGTCATGGTGCTGACTGTCGTGACACGGTGCAGTCTACCGTCAGACGGTAGAAAGCCCTGTGTCACGGCACTGTCTACCGTGGCGTAACAGAAAATGTCGTGACACGATGCGCAGTTCCAGGTCTGTTTTGTGATTTTTTCAAGATTTTAATCGATTTTAGGTCCGTACTAATTATTATGAGGAAATAAAAACCCTCGGTCATGGGTTAAACAAAAGAGTAAACACATAAAGGTTAGCACCAAACAACCATGTAGCATTTAGTCACGATGATGTAAAAAGAGTTCGCAACCTAGAGTCAAGATCTATTTTCAACTATTGGTCAACTTTGGGTGTCAAAAGGGTACCATGGTTGAGAGTTTGGACGCGTTAGCTAGGCAGCCTCCCTTGAGGGTGTATGCCAACGGGCAGCTCCTGAGTTCGTGATGAAATCGAACTCGACTCCATGGTTTGGGTGGATTTAATAACTCGGATGAACCCTTATTGCCATAAGCGTTTTTGGGTTGATAGAGCTTAAATCCCCCAGGCTAAGACGCATGTAGAACACACACGTTTTTTCAGAAAAATTGAAGGAAGTTGACTATGAGAAGAGACAATAAGCCAATGGACTGATTTTAGGACTGCTGTGACACGGCAAAAATTCCCGTGTCACGGTACGGTACACTGTCAAACGGTGCACTGTACCGTGACACGGGAGTTAGAAAATCTGACCGGTGCCCTGTTTTCCTTCGTACGCAATCAAGTTATTCAAGTTTTCCTACGGGACAGACCTTAATGCGACGTTAAAACGTCTATGCATATGCAAAAATGCCAAATTAATCATAGGAATATTTTTCAAGAATCTTTCAAGTCTCATCCACTCATCTGAATTAAATACCGATCACTCAAATCGATAAATAACCAAGAATCCTCCCCAATGGAGTCGCCAAATTGTAGGCATCGCTCTAAGTGCGCCTACGTTAAAGTATATGGTGAATATTCTTGGCAGTCATCGGAAGTGGGAATGGACATAAACGATTAGGGACAAATAAAGTAGGGAGTCGTCAACAAGTTTTTAAGGAACTTGAAAACTGTTCACGGATCATAAAAGGAAACCACGTGTTTAGGGTATTTTTACCCTGCCACGTGGCCCAATCAGAGGGTGACACGTGTCAGCCTCAGATTGGTCCAAAATGGACCAATCCCTGTTTGACACATGTCATTCCAGAAAAAAAAGGGAAAAGGCGGCCTTCAGGCCTAAATCCCGAGAAAGCCGGAATACGGCGTAGCCCCCCAATGATTAGGGTTCAGTTACCTAATCAGGGGCAATTCCCAATGACCCTATAAATAGGGAGATGTCCCTCATTTTGAGGACACGTTTTTACCATTGATTACAACTGCATTCTCTTACATCAGAGAAACACCTGAGCTTGGAATCCGAGCAGATACCCACCTAAATTTCCGTTCTCTTTAACCCGTTTCAAGTTACTAACTTGTGCGTCGGAGGCGGAGCACCACCCAACAGGTGTCTCCGTTGGTTTTGCAGGTTCAACTCTTCCCGGATCAGTCTTCGTGTTGTAACTCTCCCGAGGGACAAAAACACCCAAAACATTTGGCGCCGTCTGTGGGGGGAAAGTACCTCGAAGATGGTTCAAGAGTCTGTACCACCCCCTAACCGTCTAGGCGAAGACCCAGAAGTCTTTACAAACCATGAGGAGGATGAGGATCCTCAGGTCGAAACCTCTACAGCCGAGGACGGCTCTCTAAGAGTTAAGCGCATCCGGCCCAGAGAGACTCTGGAGCGGGGTGCCACCCAGGCGGGTCCGAGCAGACCTACTGGGCAGCCGGAAGGGGCAACCCAAACGGCAGCTGGATCAGCCCCAGTCACCCGAGACGAACTCATGAGGTTCATGACGAGTTTCAAGGGTGAAATTAAAGAGCTGATCACCAAAAGCAGGGCTGGTCCAAGTAAAGGTCAGTCGGCGAAGAAGACTCCTCCAGAGAAGGGGAAGTCAGTCAGAAACCGACAGCCTACTCCCCATCCAAAGGAGAAGGCAGCCGGGACCATTGATTGGTCAAAAATTCTCCTTCCTGGGGGAAACACTAATAACCCTCGCCGGCCTCATCAGCCGGTGAGAAGTAAAAAATTAACTCTCGATGCCCGGGAAATCATTAACCGGAAGAGAAATCAATCGCTGTCTGAGTCGGCTTCAACGTCGAACTTTCCGGACAGCTTCAACAATATTTCTGCAGGGAGTACACCCTCCTTGCATGAGAGTCAAACAGGCGGTAATACCGTCCATTATGGCCCTCATATGATTGGAAATGTACCGTATGTGCCTACTCAGGCTTACGGACAGTATTCTCCTCACTTCATGCAGCCAGCCTTCTTTGGAGGTCAGGCGGCATATCCAAATGTCCAGCCACTGGACTGGCAGCTTCTATTGCTGCGCCTGGGTGAACAGCCTTCTGCATTCACTCGGGAGATACCCGAGGCGGCTCAGCCGGCCAAGGTTAAGAATGTGTTGGTTGGTACCTATGATGGTACCACCAATCCAGAAGATCACCTCATGGCTTACACCAACCTCATGTATTTGCAGGGGTTGGATGATATCACTTGGTGTCGATGCTTTCCGGCTTCATTGAAGGGCATCGCCCAACAATGGTTTGGCAACCTGCTAGCCGGGTCTATAGACAGCTTCAAGAAGCTTGCCTTCCTGTTTGCTTCCAACTTCTCAATGAACATCCCTGCTAAAAAGACAAGCCTTGATTTGAGCACTGTTAAGCAGGGAGAGAGAGAAGGGCAGCGCTCATATGTCAGGCGGTTCAACTTGATCAGAATTCAGATTCAGGGACTGTCTGATGAGGTAGCTTTTACAGACTTTTTTAAAGGTCTGAGAGACGGGTCGACCTTTAAGTTCGACCTAGACAGAAAAGGGGCTTTCACCCTACAGGCGGCCCTGAGGGAGGCGGAAAGCTACATTTAAGGTACCGACCTCTGCTCGCCTGGTAGCCAGTCGGACTCCAAGAAGTTTGACAAACAGAAAGACAGTCGGACAGCTCAGCCGGCTAAAAACAAAGAAGAGAGCAAGAAAAGAAAAGAAGTCTGGGCGGTTACTGACTCTGACCAGCCGTCCCAGAAGAAAAAGAAAGAATTTAAACCGTACATCCCCAAGTACGAGTTTAATAAAGACTGCAACTCCATCTTCATGGAGGTAAAGGACCGGTTGTCCATTGAGAAGTCGAATCCTATGAAGATTTCTGTCCAGTCACGGAACAAGAATAAATTCTGTCAATTCCATGAGGAGGTCGGCCATGACACCAACGACTGCTTCAGTCTCCAGCGTGCGTTGGACCGTCTGGCTGACAAAGGGCTGTTGAAGTCCTACATTTCCAAGTCCCCAGCCGGGGCAAAAAAGAAAAACAAGGGTCAGTCCTCCAAGACTACCCCCCAGCCTGCTAGTAGCTCGGATACCGATAAGGAGTCGGTCTACACTATAGCAGGCGGATTCTCATGTGGTGGCCCTACCATTCGGGGTACCAGGAGCCATCTTCGAAAGATGGACAAAGATGATGATGAGCAGGCGGAAGCCAGCTCCTCCTTCCTAGACGTCTTGATCACTGAGAAGGATAGAGGCAGCGTTCGCCGCCCGCATGATGACCCGGTGGTCATTGAATGTAAAGTTGCCAATCAGCTAGTTGGACGGATCCTTATAGACACCGGCAGCTCATCAGACATCATCAGCCTCTGGTGCTTGCAAAAGCTGAAATACAATATCAGCAGCATGCATCCGGTCACCCACCCCTTGGTTGGTTTTGGGGATGGGATGGTCTACCCAGCCGGAAGAATTGATTTACCCATCCGGCTGGGGGAGAAAGGCCAGGGACGACATATTGTCGTCAGGTTCTTGGTCGTTGAGGAGTTGACCGCCTATAACATCATTCTTGGCAGGCTAACCCTCAACGTAGCCAAGGCGGTAATCATCCCTTCCCTCATGCTCATCAAGTATGAAAGGGATGACGGCTCTGTTGGTTCCTTGAATGGGGATCAGAAGACGGCCCGAGAATGCTATCTTTCAGCCGTCCGAGATACCGTGGCCCCAGGCGGTCAGGAACCAATAGACCTTGACAACGTCAAGGATGCCGACCCAGCTCTTGCCCCATCAGCAGCCGGGAAGAAAAGAAAGGCTCCTCTGCTGGTGGAGGTGAAAAAAGAGAAAAAATAGCAATCACTGACCGGTGAACGGTCAGATGAGCTCCGTCCCCAACCGGCTGGCGAAAGCATTGATCTCGTTCTGGATTACAGCCGTCCAGAACGTACTGTTAAGGTTGGGACGGTTGCTCATGCTACCTTGGGTGCAAGCTTGCACCTTCTGCTGAAAGAATTCAAAGACATTTTTGCCTTTGAAGTGGAAGAGATGTCAGGCGTCACCCCGGATCTTGCTGTCCAAAAACTTGTCGTTGACCCTAAAAAGAAGCCCATCCGGCAAAAGAAAAGAAATCACGGCGAGGAAAGAAGTCAGGCGGCAGCTGCCGAAGTCAAAAAGCTGCCGACGCCAGGTTCATTCGGCCTTGTAATTTCCCCGACTGGGTGGCCAATGTGGTCCTTGTTAAAAAACCGAATGGGACCTGGCCCATGTGTGTTGATTACACAGACCTCAACAAGGCATGTCTAAAGGACAGTTATCCACTTCCAAAGATCGACAGTCTGGTCGACTCTACAACCGGTCACGCCTTGATGAGCTTAATGGATGCCTACTCCGGCTTCCATCAGATACCCCTGTGGAAGAAAGATCAAGAGAAGACGACCTTCGTCACTGATCAGGGGCTATTCTGTTATACGGTGATGCCGTTTGGCTTGAAAAATGTGCCTGCCACTTTCCAACGGATGATTAATACGGTCTTCATTAATCAGATTGGGAGGAATGTGGAGGCATACATTGATGACATGATAGTCAAATCCAAGATACAGACGGATAACCTTGCTGATCTCCGAGAAACATTCACCACCCTCAGGCGGCATAAGGTTATGTTAAATCCTAAGAAATGCGTCTTTGGTGTTGAGTTTGGGAAGTTTCTCTAGTTCCTGATTGATCAAAGGGGGATAGAGGCTAACCCTGAGAAGATACAGGCGGTGATTGACATGAAGTCACCCCGCTCTGTCAAGGAAGTCCAGAGACTCACCGGTTGTCTGGCCGCCCTGGGAAGGTTCCTCAGTCGGTCAGGTGATAAATGCCTTTACTTCTTCCAAGCAATCAAGAAGAAGACCAGATTTGAATGGGGGAATGACGCTGAGGCGGCGTTCCAGAGGTTGAAAGAGCATTTACATTCTCTGCCTAGGTTGGTCAGCCCTTTGCATAGGGAGACGTTGTATATGTACTTAGCCGTCTCAGACCATGCCCTCAGTGCCGTTCTCCTTGCTGAGCGAGACGGCGTGCAGGTCCCGGTTTACTTCATTAGCCATGTTCTTAAAAATGCTGAGCTCCGGTACCCCATGGTTGAAAAATTTGGTCTTGCTTTGTACATGGCATTCAAAAAATTGAAGCCTTACTTTTTGGCACATCCGGTGGTGATTTACACGGACCAGCCACTTAAGCGGCCAATGTCTACCTTGGACTCATCCGGGAGAATGTTGAAATGGGCTATTGAAATGCAGAGCCTTGAAATCACTTACGAACCAAGAAAGGCAGTGAAAGGTCAGGCGTTTGCCGACTTCATTGTGGAAATGACTCGTCCGGTGGCTCCGGATAATCTTGATCAGGTTTGGAAAGTGTACGTAGACGGGAGCTCTACAAAGAACGGCTGTGGTGCAGGTGTAATTTACGAATCTCCTGAAACAGACAGATTTGAGTATGCACTACGCTTCAAGTTTCAGGCCTCTAACAATGAGGCGGAATATGAAGCCCTGCTAGCCGGAATTCGCATGTGTAAGGCGGCAGGGGCCATAAAAATTGACGCCTATTCTGATTCTCAATTGGTTGTTAGCCAGTATGAGGGAAGTTATGAAGCTACCCAGGCTATGATCAAATATCTTCAGGCAGTCAAAGAGGAGGCTGGGGCACTTGAGGAGTTCCGGCTGAACCAAGTGCCAAGATCTGAAAATAACCAGGCGGATGCGTTGTCAAAACTGGCATCTTCCGCCTGCCATGATACGCCTCGGTCTGTCTTTTGGGAAGTTCTGGAAAAGAGAAGCATCAATGAAGATCCCATTGGAGTTTTGGACCGAAGCTCTACCTGTTTGGATGGCATCCGGGCTTATCTCTCAGACGGCACACTTCCTGATTCGCCACAGGAGGCAGCCGTCCTGAAGAAGCGAGCTGCAAGCTTTGAGTTGAGAAATGGAGAGCTCTTCAAGGCAGGGTTTCTTAAGCCTCTGTTGAAGTGTGTCACCCCAGAAAAAGGGAAAGAAGTTCTCGAAGACTTGCACTCAGGATTCTGCGCCTCACACATAGGCGGCAGGTCCCTAGCTGTCAGAGCCAGGCGACATTACTTTTGGCCCACTCTTGAGGCAGACGCCAAGGAATTGGTGAAAAAATGTGACAAGTGCCAAAAGTTTGGAAAGCTTATTAATCGTCCAGCTACTGATCTGACGGCCATCCACAGCCCAATCCCGTTTGCAAAATGGGGCATGGACATTCTAGGTCCTTACACGCCTGCTCCAGGCGGAAAGCGATATATCTTAGTGGCTGTGGATTACTTCACCAAGTGGGTGAGGCCGAGGCGGTTAAAAACATCAAGACCTCAGACATAATTTCCTTCATCTGGAAGAACATTATCACCCGGTACGGGGTACCCATGTCTATGGTTTTTGATAATGGTCCTCAGTTTGAGACGCCTCAGCTAAAAACTTGGTTGGGAGATCAGGGGATCTCAAGCTATTTCGCATCTGTTGGCCGGCCCCAAGCAAACGGCGAATTTGAAGCTTTCAACAAACTCATCTCAGACGGCATTAAAAAGAAAATAGAAAGAGTCGGTGGCTTATGGGCAGAAGAATTAATCCATGTCCTGTGGGCCATCCAGACAACGGCGAAATGGGCAACCGGTGAAACCCCATTTCTCATGGTTTACGGCGCTGAAGCCGTCTTGCCCATCGAACATTACGAGCCGACTCTCAGAGTCATGCTGTATGATGAAGAGGCAAACTGGGAAGCAATGCGACTGACATTGGATTCACTCCCAGAACGCCGAGGCAATGCCGCCCTGCGTCATTAGATTTACCGTCTGAGAATGACAAGAGCCTACAACAAAAAAGTACACAAGCGTCCTTTGAAAGTTGACGACTTAGTGCTACGAAAAATGGAAGCAACCGATAGGGCCAATGAGCTGGGAAAGCTAACTCCAAATTGGGAAGGCCCCTACCGGATCTATGAAGAAGTAAGGGACGGCACCTACCGCCTGGAAACTCCGGACGGCAGGCGCCTGCCTAGAACTTGGAATGTAGACAATCTAAAAAAGTACTACTTCTGAGTTTGTAGTTTTTTGTAAACAATGAGTCAATTATTGAAGATTAAGTATTTGTTTGCAAAATTTGAGTTATCGTTTGATTATTCATCCGGGTAATATCCAGGCGGATTCCCCATCTACCTAACTAAGTTCGATACTTGGTAAAGGGTACATTTTTATTTTGTTTATCCGCCTGGGTAATGCTCGGATCCCTTGTTTACTTAAGTTGGATACTTTGTTTATTCAACTGCTTAACCATTTTTCTAACTAAGTTTGATACTTAGCATGGTCCGCCTGTGTAATACACAGACGGATTCTCCATTTTTCTAACTAAGTTTGATACTTAGCATGGTCCGCCTATGTAATACACAGACGGATTCTCCATTTTTCTAACTAAGTTTGATACTTAGCATGGTCCGCCTGTGCAATACACAGACGGATTCTCCATTTTTCTCAACTAAGTTTGATACTTAGCATAATCGCCCGGGTAATACCCAGACAGACTCGTTTGATTAAAAAGTTAAGTTCGATACTTGGTGTAAATTCAACACTAATTAAGAAACTAAGCACAAAAACGTTTAGTGGCTACACAACCGGTCTCAAACAAGACCAGAGGCTAAAATGGCCGGATGGTTGCTCTTTTTATAAAATCGCATGTCCCAGCATGGACAAAGGCGTCCGGCGACATCCCTCCGGGTGCAATCGTCGCAGAGAACAGACTACCTGTCGGTTCTACATATCCATACAGACGACAAAAATTGAACGACCAAATTGGTCAACTCATAGCCGCCTGACCGAAATAACCTATGAGGAACGAACAAGTCTCTAAATACCGGATGCCCATAGGCATCAGACGGTCACCAGCTGAAGTTCTCACTTAGGTTATCCATTCCAAAATTGCACCTCACCCCAATTGGGGCAAGAGTTCAATGGTTATGAAATTTCTACCAGGACGGGCGTAACCCGTCTAGGTAGTAACCGAAATGCCTGTGGGTGTACGGCTGTGCACTTGGTTTGGGGCAATCACTACTGTGATTGATTGACTTACAAACATATCATGCTCTTTGCAGCATCAGACGTTTACAAGTCAATCAACCAGCTCCAACTGAAACCAATCACACAGCCGTCCAGGGGCAAGGACAGCCAGACTATTGACTAGTTGGGCAAAGAATCGCCGCATGCTTTTAATAAGATAGGCAAAAATTAAAAATTCAAAAGCAAAATAATCAAAACCGACTTAGTCGGTGCAATTCATAAAAGTCCATCCAACCAAACGGTTGTGATGGATCCAAATGTTAACCGGACCTCGTCCGGGAGAGAGAAATTGTTAATTAACACGGCTCCACAGCCGGTAAATACAAGGATACTCGGCACGCAGGCCGGAAAAATCAAGTTTTGGCATATAGCCGCTGAATAAAAAAGAATTAAAAGAAAGCAAAGATTGGCATACTGCCGCTGAAGAGTCACTTCTGGCCTGCAGACGGAGCCTCCTGGTCCTCTCCCTTCTCCTCATCGTCTGAGGGAATTTCCTGTGCTTCATCAGGACCAGGAAGCTCAGGCGCGGACGGCTCATTGTTGCTGAGCCAGGCTTCAAAGGAGGCAGGCTCTGGCACGCCTTTCTCTCTCAAGTACACCACGTACTTAGCATAGCTGTGTGCCATTGCCCAGATGCTATAATCAGCTTCTGGGTACAAGGCAGCCCAAGCAATCTTCATACGGGCGTCGTTGTCAGCATCGCTTTCAGCAACGAGGCGGTTTTGCTCCGCCTCCAGGGTTGCTGCAAAGTTTTTCTGAGCTTGAGCAGCATCCTTCTCCAGCCTCTCAACCTTGGTTTTCAGGTTACCAAGGTCCGCTTGGGCCTTCTTGAGCGCCTCATCAGCCTGCTTGGCGCTCTCGTCTTCCTTCTTTTGGGCCACCTCCGCCCCCTTCTTAGCCGTCTCAGCATCCGTCACCCGCTTGTCGGCCGCCTTCAGATCTAGCTCCAGCTGTTGGATTTTAGACGCCTGTGTCATAATTATTGCTTTAGTTTCAAGTTCATTTACGATAGTTGAGTGTATAGCAATATTATCAGCGTCTATGGCAGACTTCTTGGCCCTTTTTACCTCTTCTCGTTTGCGGGAATAAGGACGTTTGAGCCCGTCCACCCTCAGCATGGTCTGCAAAAAAGCAGGCGGTATAAGAATTACGGGCGGAGGAATTACTTGGAAAAAATAACATGGAATTGACAGGTTTCTCACCTCAGCCAGAAGGGATAGAATGCGTTCAAGGTTGAACGTCTCTATCCCAGGGATATTGTCCTTATCCTTCTTCCAGACGGCGTCCAGCATGGCTTTGGCGTGCTTCTGGACGTCTGGCCAGTGGGGAGATTGTGTTTGATCTGCACCACAATCAATAGGTGATGAGTGCGAAACTAAGGCGGCACCTATTTGTATCCGGCTGTCTGAGGATGATGTCTGTTGGGAGTGGGATTTCACCCGTAAAGGCCACCCTAGCTCAGGCGGGGATTCAAAAGGATTCTTACCTTCAGAGCCGGCCAAGCGGGAAACGCTTGCAGGCGTGGTGAACCCCGCGGCTGCTGAGGGGTTGGCAAGGTCAAGGCACAGGCTGCCTCCTATTTTCTCGAGTCGTCCCCCTATTCGCATCGTCTTTGTCCCGGCTTGGTCCATAGGGGCAGAGGCGGCATCGTCGCCGCCTTGGTCACACTCCTCTAGGAAAGAGTCAGCGGGGGTCGAAGGGGCGCGCGGAGGGGATCTCTCCAGAGTCGTCTGATCTCCCTGATCAGACGTGTCTCCCTCAGGCGTTTGGCCGCCTGAGCCTTCGCCTCTGTAATTTGGATCATTGGTCGTCTGCATTGTCCGAGCCATGGTGTCCTGCACAGACACATAACTAGTCGGAATCCATGGCAAAGGGTGGTCCCAACACCCCGAGCCGGCACTCCCAGTCCTAGACTCAGCCGTCCCCGGTGACCGGCTGGACTCTAACCTAGGCTGTGCCGTGTGTGTTGGTGATGCATCCATTTATTGCAAGAAATATGTACAGGCGGTGAAAAAAGAAAAGAGCTGAGAGAGACAGAGACGGTACCTTTGTATGTGGTATCTGAAGGAGGGCGGGTCCGGCTGGGTTGCGGAAGAACAAAAGTTTCTTGCTTGCGCCTGACTCAAACGGATGAGTTCTGCTCTCTCAAAGTTTTTCTCTCTAGAAAATTCTTGTAAAACGTACAAAATTATGAGGGTAAAACGGCTATATATATGGGGTAAATATGGGGGCATTTCCGTAATTTACCTAGAAGGTGAACGGTTACTCTATAACTGTAAAATTACCGCCAACCGGAGAGTGGCATGTGTCACAGATGCCACGTAGCATGCCACGTCACATCTGTGAGGGGCAAATGTTTAGGGTATTTTTACCCTGCCACGTGGCCCAATCAGAGGGTGACACGTGTCAGCCTAAGATTGGTCCAAAATGGACCAATCCCTGTTTGACACGTGGCATTCCAGAGAAAAAAGGGAAAAGGCGGCCTTCAGGCCCAAATCCCGAGAAAGCCGGAATACGGCGCAGCCCCCCAATGATTAGGGTTCAGTGACCTAATCAGGGGCAATTCCCAATGACCCTATAAATAGGGAGATGTCCCTCATTTTGAGGACACATTTTTACCATTGATTACAACTGCATTCTCTTACATCAGAGAAACACCTGAGCTTGGAATCCGAGCAGATACCCACCTAAATTTCCGTTCTCTTTAACCCGTTTCAAGTTACTAACTTGTGCGTCGGAGGCGGAGCACCACCCAACAGGTGTCTCCGTTAGTTTTGCAGGTTCAACTCTTCCCGGATCAGTCTTCGTGTTGTAACTTTCCCGAGGGACAAAAACACCCAAAACACCACAAGTAAAGGGACAACGAAGACAACAATGATTGACCACTGAAGGTTACACCCCATTCATAATCCGTGAGATTACTAACTCCATATGGTGCAGAACCACGAAAGGAGGATCGAGGATGATGGTACGAAGTGTGTCATGGAGTCACATTCGCCCGTATTGGCCTCTACTTGATTCTTATAGTGAAAAACATTCCTGCGATCTCAAAGGCATACAAACAAAGATTTAATTCGCTCCAAACTATTATTAAGCTAAATTGGTTTAATATTACTGCAACACATGATTCTAAAATATTGTGATCACTTGAATTAAGCAACAAGATTAAAAGGAACCTAAACCGGTTGTCCAAATTATCTTATTAGGCGTCATTTTCAATTACATATTCCCTTTAAACATGCAATATAGTAATCATAAAAATAATAGAATTAACATTAATATTGGAGGAAATTTAGCAATAATTCCAACAATATAAAATCGTTAGAAAAATAATAGAAATAAAAGGAATATAATTCTTACTTTGATTATGTTTGTTTGCAACTACAAAATAATAAACGAGTTAGTAACTTCAAGGAAATAAGAATAGAACAATAATTAAATTAAATTAAATTAAATAGAGTTGATTTGGGGCCAAACCCTTAAACAGTTCTACTTTTCACGCCTTAGCTTAAGGACAGAACCACAAGTAAAGTATGGACTCCTTGGAGTACTTGAAGAAGGAATTTTGAAATAAGAAGGGTAGGCTCGTGTTTAGGCTAAATCATAGAAGAGAGAAAAAACTAGAGAATTAATGATGCCCCGTACATCAGAAATGAGGGGGTATTTATAGTGAAAATGTGCTGAGGGAACACATAGAACCCTAAAATGATAAAAACCCTAAAAAAGTATCCCGCGCCCCGGAAACTGTACTGTGACACGGGAAGTCCCACCGTCAGACGGGAATTATTCCCGTGACACGGTGCAATTTTTGAGTGACGCGGGCAATTTTTAGTCAACGGGTAAGAAAACGCTTTAAGGGTTTACGCGGAAAGGACACGGAAATTCCCGTGTCATAGCAGGTTTCCCTTGTCACGAGAAATCCCACCGTCAAACGGGAATGATTCCCGTGACACGGTAGAGTCCTGCCGTGGCGCGGGAATTTTCAGCCTGCTTTTCCGTCTAAATACATTTTTAACCTTAATTTTGTTCAGCATTTTAAGTGCCAATTGATAATATAGGGCCTTTTTCTGATTTATTATTATTTGGGATAAAGTAAGAAAATAAACAAATAAAATAAATAAAAGGTTTGGGCCAAAAATAAATAATAAAACAATAAAATAAAAAAGTTTTGGGCTTAAATTAAATAATAAGTTTGGGATGAAATTAAAACTATGCTTTTACCAAATACAAATTTAATCAAATACGATTTTTTAAGAACTCTCGGGATTAAATATTGAACCCGACCAATAGTAGCGGTGAAAGGTTGTTCATTATCGGGTTTGGTTTTGGGGAGACATTTTTTGGTGTCTACACCTATGTGTCCTTTCTTAAGGAATCAGGCCAAACGTAGCTCTCTTGAGTATCCTACTCAAGTAATTATGGCTAGTATTTATTAAGTTGGTCAAGATTTGTCATGTTCGAGAACTCATTGCCATCCATGTCAGTTAATTTTGCTACATCTCCTAACAGGATTGTTCTGACAATGTAGCGTCCAGACCAATTAGTTCTGAATTTTCCCCTTGGATCTAAAACATTTTTTCCTTAATGCTTTTAACACCAAGTCTCCTACTTTTATGTTTCATGTCTTGACCTTCTTATTAAAATGCCTAGCCATACGAGTTTGGTAACATTAAGTATGATGTAGAGCTTCTAGACGTTTTTCATCAAGTAGAATTAGCTCCTCATATCTTGCCCTAGTCCATTAAACTTTATCGAGTTTTCTTTCTAATGCGATGTGTAGAGATGGAATCTCTAGTTCAACAGGTTGTACGACATCCATTACATAAAACAAGGAAAATGGCATATTTCCTGTTGATGTGCAAATTGACGTGCGACAACCCCACAATGCGAAGTAAAGTTTTTCAGGCCAATCCTTGTAATTTTCCGTCATTTTCTCGATGATAGTCTTTAGATTTTTATTAGCCGCTTCGACTGCTCCATTTTCCTGAGGTCCATAAGGGGAAGAATGATGATGTTGAATGCCCTATTTCTGTAGAAATTCTTCACATTCGGCTTGAAAGTGTGTTCCATTGTCACTTATCATTTCATGTGGGACTCCGTATCGACAAATAATATTTCTTTCCATAAAGAGTGCTACATGTTTTGCGGTGAGTTTAGAGTATGATTTTGCTTCGACCCACTTTGTGAATTAATCAATTTCCACTAGGATATATTCATGACCTCCTGTTCCTGGGGGAGTGATTTTGACAATGATGTCAATTCCCCATGTAGAGAACGGCCATGGCGACGTTAAGGTGTAGAGCAAAGATGGAGGAATGAGTTGTAAATTAGCATAGATTTGGCACTTAGGGCACATTTTTACATATTGATGGTATTCCCTATTCATTGTAGTCCAATAGTATCCTTCTCGCATTATCTTTTGGACTAACATCTTGCCATTTACGTGATTTCCACAAATTCCTTCATGGACTATCCTCATTGCTCTTTAAGCATCCTTTTTTCCTACACATAAGAGAGCTCGACCCTTAGGTACCCTTTTATGTAACTCGTTGTCTATGAGTACGTATTGGGAAGCCAAGAGTCTTAATGCTCGTTTTGCTCTTTTGTTAGCATGGGGAGGGTATTCTCTTTTGGTGACAAAATTGAGTATATCCGCATACCACGGTTCTTCTTCTTCTTCTTCTTCTTCTTTTTCTTCTTCTTCTTCTTCTTCTTCTTCTTCTTCTTCTTTTTCTTCCCGGATTACTTCATCATCGTCTATACTTTGAATATATGCTGGTTTGTGCCTTTTTTCTATAGTTAGAGGCATTTGCTCAATTTCTGTAGGAATCCTAACTATTGAGGCTAGACTTGCCAAGGCATCAGCAAATTGATTTTCTTCTCTAGGTAGATATGTGTATTCTACCTTATCTAACTGATTAGTAAGGGTTTCAAGATAGGTTTGGTAAGGGGCTAGACTTTTGCTCCTTACTTTCCACCTTTTGTAGATTTGATTGATGAAAATGAAGAGTCTCCAAATATCCGTAACTTTTTTACACCCAATGCCAAAGCTGTTTCAAGGCCTACCACGCATGCTTCGTATTCAGCAGCGTTGTTGGTAACGTTGAAATCAAGCTTTATGGAGATTGGAACATGCTCTTCTTTAGGAGATACTAATAATACTCCAACGCCACATCCCTTTTGGTTTGAGGCTCCGTCGAAGTACAAGGTCCAAGTATCATCTTCAGTGACCATTAAGTCTTCATCTTGAAATTCATTATCGTGTACTAGCGTCGAGTCTTTTATTGGAAAGTCCGCTAGAAAATCTGACACCATAGATCCTTTGATAGCTTTTTGTGGCATGAACCTTACATCAAACTGGGATAAATTGACTATCCATCTCGATATGCGCCCATTGAGTGTTGATTTCTCGAATAAATACTTGAGTGGATCTAATCGGGAAACTACAAAGAATGTATGAATGAGCATGTAATGTCTTAACTTGGTTGTGGCCCACACCAAGGCGAGGCATAATTTCTCGAGTGGTGTATAACTTGCTTCATATTCAAGCATTTTCTTGCTTAGATAGTAGATCGCGTTTTCCTTGCCTTCTACTTCTTGTGCTATCATATCTCCCATTGTCTCTTTGGTGTTAAGTACAGCCTAAGAGGTATTCCTGGAAGTGCTGATGCTAATACGGGAGGATTTGCGAGATAGGCTTTGATCTTTTCAAAGGCTTTTTGACACTCGTCATCCCATATTACTGGTACATTCTTTTTAACCTCTTAAAAGATTGGTTCAAATATTGTCGTCAATTTTGATATGAACCTGCTTATGTATTGCAGCCAGCCAATAAATCCTCAAATCAGCTTCTCGGTTTTTGGCGGTGTGTAAACACCCATTTGTGTCTCCCCAAAACCAAACCCGGTGATGAGTGCCTTTCACGTCGAATCATAATCGAATGAAACGAAAGTGTGGAAAGGTCTAGTGTTGCGGAAAGTTTTATTTCTTTTCTCTTCTCCCTGTTTTTGAAACTTTATTTTAAGAAAACAGCCAATCCAGTTTGGTTGGTCCATGATATGGGTCCAATAGTGGTGTAGTTGGATGGGGCTTGTAAAGACCTTTCCAACGATATATTATAAGCCCAATTCCGATAAATATTGAGGAAGTTATGGCCAATTTACTAAACTGGCCCGGTTTGAGTTTTAAGTACGGCCTAATGATCTAGGGGAGGGCCTAATACAATTTATCATTCCTAATGCAATTAGGAATGGTTTTAGTCTTCTTTAACATTCTAGAAGGTTCTTTTCATTCCTAATTTAATTAAGACTCTTCAGAGTTTTAATCAAGATCAAATAGCATTTTTGATTGAAATTATATTATTTTATCTTCCAGTACGGGAAATTTATCAGATTTTAGAAAACGCGTTAAAAGTAAGTTTGGCGTCCAACCCCACGCCTTGGCGCCTGGAACCAGGATTGGCGCTAGGCGCTAGCCATTAGCGCCTTGCGCTAGCCAGTGGTGCTGGCGCCAACTAGCCAGGGCTGGCGCCAAGGTTATTTTCCGATCTGTTTTGTTAAATTAACTTTTTTGGATGATTTTCTCTATAAATATCGTATCAAAAACTCCGTTTTCATTCATCAACAAGCATCATCGATCATCAACTCTCTTTATTCACAAATCATTCATCTATTCTTTTCATTCATTCATTCATTCATCAACTTTCAATAATATTAATTCTTTGGCATTCTTTTCTTTTCTTTAATTCTTTCTTGCTTTTTAATACAAAATTCCGCATTCACAAGATGCTGATACACCTAGCCATATTCGAAGTTGCCTTTGCCCTAGACGTGAAAGGTTTTAATTTCTAAGGGTTTGGTCCCAAATCTCTCTTTCAATTATTTAGTTTAATTGTTTTGATTATTATTTTCCTTGAAGTTACTAACGTGTGTATTTTGTTATTAGAAAGAGGTACGAGGCATCCAAGTAAGTACTTTAATGGTTTAATTGATATTACGATGTAGATATCATGTTTATGTTGTTGTTATGATTCCTAGTATCATGTATAGGGTATTTTTAATATTAAATATGATTGCTATGATGCCTTTTATTTTCTTCCTAATCTTGATACATGCTAGGGTTTGTTATTAATCTTGTTAGTATCATGCCTAGGATCTTGCTATGCTTTAACATGATTATTATTTATTATGATTGATATTATTCTTATTAATGATGTTTATTATTTATTATGTTGCTTGATACATATTATTTTATTCTTTATTGCTTGATAACCTTTATTGCATGTTTAAAGGGAATTGGTACTTGTAATCATGCTTAAAAAGATAATTAATAATCTTGTTAGGGTTATTTTGATTATAATTCAAGTGATCGCCAATAATAGTTTATTTGTGCATTAAATTCAACCAACATAGATTAAACAGGTTTAGGGTTAATCCTATTGATTGCATGTTAGTCAGAAAGCGCACATGAATACGAGAAGAATAAAGTAGAGGCCTATTATTAGGGCAGATTCAATCTCTTTTAGGTTGGATTTGTACCATCGTCCCCGAACCCTTATTTGGTTCATGACCTTATGGAGTTGACGATCTCTTGGATCAGTAAGGGGTGTAACCTTCACCTCGTGAACGGTTTACAAGTTCCTTAAAAACTTGTTGGCGACTCTTTTGCTCTATCTTCTTCCCTTTTGGACGCCACCGTACTTTAGTGTATGATCATAGTGGGGTTCAAGCTAGTGGGATTTTAAAGGCTTGAAACTATTCCCTACAGTTTTTGGCGACTCCACTAGGGAGGATTTCTATTTTAATTCCTGAATTTGTTTCGGCAATGATTTAGAATGAGTGGATGAGACTCGAAAAGTTCTAAGTATTTCATGTGCGTAATTTTGATTAACATTATTGTCATATGCATAAAAAGGTTCTCATTGGAAAGACCATCCGTAATGAGTCAAAAACATAAGATTTTACACGTAGGAAATTTGAGAAATGTCTTTCACAACTAGGACTGAAATAACACCGCGCGAAACTGGATGATTTTATTGAGCACAGAAAGCTGCTGAGGCATGTGGGAAGTAGCGTCAGGGGCCAGAGCTTGGCGCCAAACTTTTAGCCGTAGCGCTTGGCGCCAATACTGGCGCCAGGCGCTACTGCTAAAAGTTGGTGCCTGTCTCTGTTTGTTGGCGCCAATTTTCCCCAATACCGAGCCAGAAATAAGCGTTCTAATTTCGACCGGTTTTTCGTATTGTTTGCTCGATCCTGCTTCCTGATTGAATTTTTTCTCACTTTTCTGAAACCCATATGTGTTCTACATATGGACATAACCCTCTGGGAATTCATGCTCTATCTACCCGATTGAACGCTCCTGGCAACAAAGGGTACATCTGAGAGGTTGAATTCACCAAACCATGGAAGTGAGTTTTTTCTAAAAACTCGCGGTGTCCTATCCACACGCGCTAACCCTTCACGGTTAGGATTCTGCGCGGTGCATCTGGACAATTAACCATGGACCCTATTTGACTAAACCATATCCCGAACTTTAGAGAAATAGAGCCATGGTTAGGTTGCGAACTCATTGCATCATATTGTGCCTACTTGACTAATTGTGTATTATTTGTTGTGCATATATATTCTATGTTTCTCTTAACCATTTGTTGATTTGTGTTGAGATTAAAATTAATGACTTAAAGAACTTTGCCTAATTAATTAATTAATTAATTAATTTGAGTCAACAAAGTTTTTTCTTTTTTTTTTAATCGAAATTGACCTAGTATGACTTTAGGCATACCCCAGTTGACTAATAATACCAAAGACAGTCCCAGACCAAGGCTCCAATGTTGGCGCCAAAGTCTGAGCTGTAGCGCCACTGTATGGTGTGTAGCACCAGACATTTACTAAAAAGTCTGGCGCCAATCATTATGTTGTGACGCCAGTTCTGTCGCTTGGCCGACAGTTCGGATTATTTGTCGAGTCATCACCTAATGTCTAATTAATCAGTTATCTGTTTAATTCAGTTAATTTTGCCGACAATGATGCTTAATTAAATTAATGTTCGAGTTTAGGCACTAAGTCCCATGGTCTTACACAAGAGTCCAAACATGTCACTTACACTCAATAACACACACCAATACACATGTTTTGACCATGATTAAGAAAGTCTTGTGTGCGCGCCTTTTTTCGTCAATTTTTTTTTAGGGGGGTAAGTCGGATATTAATCCTTCAATAAAAAATAATACTTAGTTCCCTAAACACATGTACATTATTGCTCCCTAAAAATATGCATACTTTTTTTTAAAATAAAAACCATAAAGTCAAATTGATTCGAGTCAAGCAATTAAAACGCAAATTGGCTTAATTTACAGCGCGTGGTCAAGAAAGGAAGGACGATTAATCAAAGATAACCTCTTCGTACAAGTCCAACTTTTCGACAAACCTATAGCCCGCAAGAAGAAAGCAAGAGTTATAATGGCAACTAAAGAAGAAGTCAACGATCTCAAGAACCAACTGGCTACTTTAACTGAGACACTGAAGCTTCTCGCACTTAAGATCGAGGATCCCGTGAAACAACAACAAATGGACCTCATGCAAGAGAGCCTAAGCAAGTTGTCCAGCGACTACAAGTTTCAAGAACTCACATCCCAAGGGGTCTCGGTGGATAAAGATCTTCTTCCGCAGAAGTTCAGTGCCAACGTTATCCCAAAATTTAGGGCAATCGACAACCCCTACTTCCATCTAAGAGCATTTGAAACAATAATGAGTATAAAGGGTATCGATAAAAAAGTCTTCCCTTCTCTGTTCTCACTATCTCTCGAGACCGTTTGCCAACAATGGTTCTTTTCTCTTGAAAAAGAAAAAACCTCTACCTGGGAATCCATAGCAAACGCTTTCGTTGATAGATACAAGTGCAACATCCAAGTCGAAACCGACCATAGAGAACTTGAAATCCTTAAACAGAAGGAGAATGAGGGATTCACTGCTTTCTTTAACAAGTGGAGAGAAACCTCAGCTAAAACAATCGAGGTGCCAAGTGAAAAAGAGTCCGTGAGACTTTTCATTAAAAACCTCCAAGAAAAATATTCAAAACATCTTAAATATCAAAATAACCTTCATACCTTTAAGGCTGTTTAAGATATTGGGATTAATATTGAAGATGACTTGGCTAAATCTAAAGCCCCCAACAATAACTCCAACAGTGGCTGGAAAGGAAAGAAGAACGACAATCCTTCTTCTTCTAAAACCACCCACTCAAATAATGTTAGCACCTTTAATCTAGGAGAAGTCCTCGCCATGAACAACCAAGGACAAAAGAAACCATTAAGGAGAAACTTCACTCCTATTGGCATGAGTTATGACACCGCATTTGATCGATTAAATGCAAAAGGTCTTATAAATCCCATTGGACCATTTGGAGATCCACCAGTTGAGAAGAGGTCGCCTAACTGGAACCCCAACGCACATTGCAAATATCACCAAGGTAGGGGCCATTCTACTAAAAGCTGTTGGAAGCTTAAGGAAGCTCTCCAAGACCTAACTGACAATAACAAGCTGCCGTTGCCCCCTGCCAGTAAGAAGCCAAGTATCGACGATGCACCTCTAGCTCACACTTTGGCTATATCCGATAAAGAAAGCGAAGTTGACCCCTCATCTCTCATTAAGCATGTCAAAGCAACCAATGTCGAAGAAGAAGAAGAAGAGATCTTCTTCGATGTCAAAGATAACCTTCCAGAACCAGATAACGAGAAAGACATACGATTGTTCACGCTGCTTATGAGGGAGACATCGCAACTACTACTTGAAACTCTCAAAATTATGAACGAACTTCACAAGAAATATGATGAACTTCCATGTCCAATGGAAGAACCTAAGAGAGAGTTCACACTAGTGAAAAGGACTTATAAGGCAAAGTATTTTCCCTTATAAGTCACCGAAAGACCCTAGAAGAGCAATAAAGTTTATACTCCAATTGGGATCCCGTATGCACAAATGTTCGAAATGCTCTCCGAGAGTGGCAAGGTCAAACCTCTTGAACCGAGACCATTTGAATCATTAAAAAGGATAGATAGATATTACTATCAGTACCATCTGTCAGGAGGGCACACCCAAGAAAACTGCTTCAAATTCAAGGATTTTGTGCAAAAAATGATTGATAAAAAGGAATTAGTCCAAGTTCAACAAGAAGAGGACATAACTGTTAATGGAGTATGGGACAGTGATGAAGAAGATGTCTACCTAAAAGACATAGTAGGACCTTCACCTTCTGTATCATACACCACGGACGACATTTGGGCTGAAGAAGATTCATCAATAGATGTCCTCACAAGATCCGGGAGAATGCAACCTCCCGTTTCAACACAACCTATGCCTACTGTACAACAAGTTCCCATACCTGTCATCGAAGACAATGACATCGTTAAACAATTCAAGAAGACAAAAGTTGAGATGAATGTATGGAAGCTTCTAGCAACATCTCGAGAACATAGGTTGGCTGTGATGAATGCCTTGGATAAAATCGGGAGAGATTCTAACCCCACTCCTGAGGGACTAGCTAACTTCCTCACGAGTGACCTCCCTAGTCCAATTAATCTAATCACCTTCTCTGACAAAGATTTACCCCCAGAAGGTGACAAACACTACAAGGCGTTAAACCTCACAATAGTCTGCAAAAGGATGAATGTTCCCATGACTCTTGTAGACAATGGATCGGCTATTAATGTCTGCCCACTTAGGACTGCGAGGATGCTCGGCATAAGGGATGAGGATTTAACTCCGTCTACACAAGGAATAAGAGCTTACGATAATACTCGACGTCAAGCTCTTGGCAAAATAACCCTAAATGTGACTGCAGGAGCAATAGAACATGCTACTACTTTTCAAGTGGTAGACATCAAAGCCTCATTCAATCTGTTGCTAGGACGCCTTTGGCTCCATGATCTAAAGGCCATCCCTTCATCTCTCCACCAACAAGTGAAAGCCATAGTTGGAGGAATCCCCATCACTATTGACGCTTCGCCGATGAGGATCAAATCAATAGAAAATCCAATCATCAACGTGGAGCACGACGAAGATGATGAAGACCTATGGGGATTTAACGAAGAAGTCTCCTTAATCCAAGAGGATGAAAGGACATCTCTTTACCACGACCCTCATTCCAACATTATTATCAACACTATGCTGAAGAAACAAGGACACTTCCCTGGGATGACCTTAGGAAAGAAGAAAGGGATAGCAAAATCGATAGAGTCACCTGGCCTCCCTAAACTAGATACTTTCGGACTTGGTTTCGAACCGACTCGGAAAGATCTCAAGCGAGCCCAGGACAAGTAGAAAGCACGTAGGGACGCTCGCATTCAAAAGAAAGCAATTCCAATGGATCAGTACCCTCTTACGCTTAATGGTCAGTATATAAAAGAAGGAGAGGACTATCCATGCCATGAATTTCCCGAACCATTTGTTGTAAATGGCATACGACAACCAAGATTCGAGATTTTCTTGGATTGCTATTTCACTCATGAAATCCCAACTCCCGTCCATAAGGAGAAAACACCCCCATGCTTTGACTTTAACGTCATGGGATTACTGTTTGGAGGAGAAAAGAATGAGCCTGTTTATGAGGAAGATAACTCCTCACTCATTCAAACGGTCCTACAAAGCGAAAACTTTGACCCCTCAAAGCTAAATACTCCAGCTGAAGGATCACTGCAAGGGTGGCGCAAGACTATCAAGGTGACTACTCCGAGTGGAAGGAAGATATCGATCACGACAGGACAAGGGCCGATGTTTGAAGAATCGTCAGAGTCAGAGTCAAAGTCTGAGTTAGAGTCTTTCCCTTTAGAATCTTCTAAGTCTTTAGCTATAATGCCTCCCCTTCCTGTTTCTTCTCCTAGGATAGTTAGTGATCCAGTCCCTGAGGACATATCACTCTTTGATGTAATGATCTCAGAGTATAATAATATCTCTCATTCCCCTTACTTCTCGTGTTCTTCCCTAACCCAAGATGACGAACATTACTTAGCTAACGATGAAAAAGATAAAGAAATTATTAAAGCAATGGAAACACTTGAAAAGAAAACACCAGTAATTGAAGAGACTGAAACAGTTGACATCTCAAATGATTCAACTCATAAAAGAGAAGTTAAAATCGGACTAACATTGAATAAACAAGAAAGAACCGATTTAATTAACTTGCTTAAAGAATTCATCGATGTATTTGCTTGGTCATATGAAGATATGCCAGGCATTAACAGAGAAATAGCTCAACACACTATACCATTAATTCCAGGAATGAAACCTGTAAAACAAAAGTTGCGTCGAATGAAACCCGACGTAGCAATTAAAATAAAAGAAGAAGTTCAAAAACAAATAATTGCAGGTTTCGTCAAGGTATCCAAATACCCCGAATGGGTCGCCAACGTCGTCCCAGTTCCAAAGAAAGACGGAAGGGTAAGGATGTGTGTCGACTATCGAGATCTCAATAAGGCAAGTCCAAAGGACGACTTCCCTTTGCCACACATCGATATTCTGGTAGAAAACACGGCAAATCACGCGCTTCTCTCATTCATGGACGGATATGCAGGGTACAATCAGATTCTTATGGCGGAAGAAGACATGGAGAAAACGACCTTTGTCACACCGTGGGGCACTTACTCTTACACGGTAATGCCATTTGGGTTGAAAAACGCAGGTGCTACTTACCAACGTGCAACAACTGCCTTATTCCATGACATGATGCACAAAGAAGTTGAAGTATATGTCGACGACATTATTATGAAATCAAAGGACCGTCCAGGCCATCAAGTAGCCTTAAGGAAATTTTTCGAAAGGCTAAGAAAGTACAATATGAGGTTGAATCCATCAAAGTGTGCTATTGGAGTCACCTCAGGCAAGCTCTTGGGATACGTAATAAGCTCTAGAGGAATTGAGATAGATCCAACCAAGATTAAAGCAATCATGTCGATGCCACCGCCCAAGACCGAGAAACAGATTCGAGGATTCATTGGCCGGTTGCAATACATAAGTAGGTTCATATCAAAACAGACAACGATATGTGAACCAATCTTCAAAAAGCTCAAGAAGAATGTACCAGTAATATAAGATGATGAGTGTCAAAAAGCCTTTGACAGGATCAAAGCCTATCTCGCAAATCTTCCCGTATTAGCGCCAGCACTTCCCGGAATACCTCTTAGGTTATATTTGACGGTTACTAAAGAGACAATGGGAGCCATGCTAGCACAAGAGGTAGAAAACAAAGAGAATGAAATCTATTACTTAAGTAAGAAGATGCTCGAATACGAAACACGCTATACACCACTCGAGAAATTGTGCCTCGCTTTGGTGTGGGCCACAACTAAGTAAAGACATTACATGTTGGTGCATACCGTTTTTGTAGTATCCTGATTGGATCCACTCAAATATTTGTTCGAGAAATCAACACTTAATGGACGTATTTCAAGATGGATAGTCAACTTAGCCCAGTTCGATGTGCGGTTCATGCCACAAAAAGCTATTAAAGGATCTGTGGTGTCAGACTTTCTGGCAGACTTTCCAATAGAAGACTCGACACCAATACAGAACAATGAATTTCCAGATGAAGATTTGATGGTCACCGAAGATGATACTTGGACCTTGTATTTCGACGGAGCCTCAAACCAAAAGGGATGTGGCGTCGGAGTGCTACTAGTATCACCTAAAGAAGAACACGTCCCAATCTCAATAAAACTTGATTTCGACGTCACCAACAACGCTGCTTAATATGAAGCATGTGTGGTAGGCCTTGAAACAGCCCTGGAATTGGGAGTAAAGAAGTTAAGGATATTTGGAGATTCCTCTCTAATTATCAATCAAATCTCTAAAAGGTGGAAAGTAAGGAGCGAAAGCCTACCCCCTTACCAAACTTATCTGGAAACTCTTACGGACCAGTTAGAGAAGGTAGAATACACATATCTACCTAGAGAAGAAAACAAACTTGCTGATGCCTTGGCAAGATTAGCCTCAATGGTTAGGATTCCCACGGATATCGAGCAAATGCCTCTAACTATCGAAAAAAGGCACAAACCAGCATATATATAGGCTATAAAAGACGACGACCCAGTCCAAGACGAGAAAGAAGAACAAGAAGAAGAACCATGGTACACAGACATTCTCAACTATGTCACCAATGGAGAATACCCTCCTCATGCTGATAAAAGAGCGAAACGAGCCTTGAGACTTTTGGATTCTTAATATGTACTCATAGACAACGAGCTACATAAAAGGGTACCTAAAGGTCGAGCTCTCCTATGCGTAGGAAAGGTGGTTGCACAAAGAATAATGAGAATGGTCCACGAAGGAATCTGTGGAACTCATGTAAATGGAAAAATGTTAGTCCAGAAAATAATGTGAGAAGGGTATTATTGGACTACCATGAATAGGGACTGCCATCAGTACGTGAAAAGATGCCCTAAGTGTCAAATTTATGCCAATTTACAACACGTTCCTCCATCTTTGCTCTACACCTACACATCACCATGGCCATTTTCTACATGGGGAATTAATATAATTGGCAAGATTACTCCCCCAGGGACAGAAGGCCACGAATTTATTTTAGTAGCAATTGATTACTTTTTGAAGTGGGTTGAACCGCAATCATATGTCAAACTCACTGCAAAACATGTAGCACTCTTTATCGAAAGAAATATCATTTGTCGATATGGAGTCCCACATGAAATGATAAGTGACAATGGAACTCACTTTCAAGCCGAATGTGAAGAATTGCTACATAAATATGGTATCCAACATCATCATTCGTCCCCTTATAGACCTCAAGCAAACGGAGCAGTTGAGGCAGCTAATAAGAATTTAAAGACTATCATTGAGAAGATGACAGAAAATTATAAAGATTGGCCTGACAAGCTTCACTTTGCACTATGGGGTTATCGCACGTCAATCCGTACGTCAACAGGAAATATACCATTTTCTTTGGTATATGGAATGGATGTCGTACAACCTGTCGAACTAGAAATACCATCTCTACGCATTGCGCTAGAGAGTAAACTTGATGAAGTTGAATGGACTAGGGCACGTTATGAAGAATTGATCCTACTCGACGAAAAATGACTAGAAGCTCTACATCACACTCAGAGCTATCAAACTCGTATGGCTAGACATTTTAATAAGAAGGTCAAGGCAAGAAATATCAAAGTAGGTGATTTACTATTAAAAGCGCTAAGGAAAAATGTTTTAGATCCAAGGGGAAAGTTTAGACCTAATTGGTCTGGCCCCTACATTGTCAAAACAATCCTATCAGGTGGTGCAGCAAAATTAACTGATATGGATGGCAATGAATTCTCAAACATGACCAATCCTGACCAACTTAAAAAATACTACGCATAATTACTTGAGTAGGACACTCAAGAGAGCTACGTTTGGCCTGATTCCTTAGGAAAGGGTACGTAGGCAACCCATTACGGGTGCGGCCACTTTATTATTCGACATCTCCGCGTTCCAGAATCAACAAAAAGTCAACAAAAAGTCGGAAAACTATTGGCGTCGCTGAATAGAGTCTGGCGCCAGCAATAGGTCATTAGCGCCAGCCGATGGTATTGGCGCTTGGCGCCAAACCTCAATAGCTGGCGCCAAACTGTAATTACTGACTTCCGTACTCGAAGAATTTCTGGAAAATAATTTTTTTTTCGATTTTTCATTGCTTTAATAAAATAAATTTAAAGTAAAAATTTAATTGAAAGCTGAAATTTCATTAATAAAATAAAATTACATTGTTAATGGAATTTTAATAAGGCTGAAATAAATTAACTTAAAATTTAACAATCTAATAAATCTAAAGCTAAGCAATGTTCTAATCTTTTTTCTCCTTTTTGACTCTTTTCCAATTATTTTCCGTTTCCTCCTCTTCATCCATTACTTTAGCTAGTAGGCATCCTTTAGAGGACCTACATTCAATTTTGGAATAGATTGTTTCCCCTTCAGCTAGCACCCCATGCTTCTTTTCCACCCAAACCTTTTTATCTGTGGTGGTAGCTTTCCTTTTCCCCTTGTCTTTAGTAGTATTCTTCTTCCTAGGCATTGTAGGTGTTTTGAATTCAATTCTTGCACCTAAGAGTTCTTTAGCCGGTGTCACCCTGTCACCTAGACGATTCTTCACATCGGTTCTACCTTGATCAATTGAAGACTTCTTCAACAACCACCTCTTTACATCATTAGGTAAAGAAGGGGGAACCTTTTGGGTAATCACTTCCCATAAAGGTCTAGCGCTCCAGTAAGTGTCAAATTTATCCACTTCTTGAGACACGGGGTACTCATAAGGAGGACGAAGATCCCCGGAAGGAATATTTTGAAGCAAGCCATATGGTCTCTTTACTCTGTAGGGATAATAATATGTTACACGAGACAAGCTTGGGAGACGGCAGAAAGATTGCTTGTTAACACCAACCATCCTTTTTATTTTCCACCATTGGATGACCCACTTGATAGCAAAATTACGTGATTCAAAGACTTTTCTCCACCCATGACACTCGATTTTAGGGATGCACTTCTTCCTTCTCACAAAGCAAGTGGGAGTATAATTTTCAATGTCGTCTGGAGGGCTAATTAATCCTAGCCTCTCCATTAGCCACATCTGTAAAAAATTGCAATGCAAATAAATTGATATTACAATACAAAAATATATGTTTTGATTTCTGTAATTAAAAATATTATTTTTCTACCTGTAATAAAATTGGAGAGCCGCGAAGAGGTGCTTTTGGGTCCCTTTTCAATTCATCTAGACTAATCATAGTCTCTCCAACTATCAATGGCATTGGATTTCTCCCTGATTCAATTTGTTCTAGCACAGTGGTTATAATTGATTGACCCTCGTTACTTTTACCACTACTAAGACAATATTGATTAAGCATGCAGAATAAGAACCCCCTTCTTCTATATATGTGAAAAGACTCAGAAAGAGGTTTATCAAAATAATAGCGTGCGAATTCTTTCAAGTTCACTACATTGCCATCTACTATTTTTGATAAATCCCTTTCCTTCAAATTAAAGAAGCGCTCAAAATCCTTATAGTAATATGCATCTACTCTAGGGATTACTACCAGGTCTATTGCAGGGAAGCCTAAAATAGCACCAAATTCCTCTGTCAAAGGGCTAATTTCATCATACCCTATTCTAAAACAATGTGTATCGATGTTCCAAAATTTTAAAGCTGTATGTATGAAGTCTGTGTCTAAATCTACCCCTTTGATGCCATAAATTCCCCCCAAGTGAAATAAATCCAATTCTTTTCTTTCTCTAGCATTAAGAGATCGACACCATTCATGAGAATATTGGGTGAAGGTTTTAGTGACTAAAGACATGGTTATTATTTTTTCTCTAAGGAGGAGAATAATTTTTTCGCTGGAATTATGAGAAGAATCGGCTGAGTAGGGGGCTATTTATGTACAAATTGTAAGGAATTTCAATCTGACTGAAATACGGAGTCAGCGTCAATTGGCGTCGCAGCCTCGACATTGGCGCCACTTATCAGTGCCTGGCGCCACACGCTAAGTGTAGCGCCTGGCGCCACGCGCCACAGGCTGGCGCCAGCTGGCGCCAAGTCAGCAGGGAAGCCGCGCGTGCTCAGTTGCGTTTTGATATTAAACTTGAGTCGGTTAATGACTTTATGGCCCCGTTTTAATTTTTTCTAAATATTTTTTTTATCCTCTTCTTAGTTAATTAATTAAATATAGCTATTATTTTTAGTTAATTTTATTTCTTTTTTGGACTTTATATTACCAGCTTTTTCTTCGTTTTTTTGGGGGAGAGAGTCGGATAATACCCTCCATCAATAATAAAAATGACGGAATTTTTGCGCAAAATTGTTATCACATTTGCACACACTAACATACACTAACATAATAATAAATAATAATGAATTTACAATAACATAAAATACAAAGTGTCTAAATAATAAGTCAAAGGCAAAGTTCTATAAAAAGTCAAAATAAAATACATATACAGAAACAAACTACGGCGCCGGAGGACGTAGGCCCATCATGCCATAAAACTGCGCTGTCCGAGGAGTCACTTCTCCACTAGCTCATGCCTCAGCACCAGCTCCAGTCTCCGTAGGAGGAGGAAAACTCAAGACAGGACCGCTCCAGCCAAGATCAACCTGAGGCTGAGATCGCGGAGGCTGCTGCAATGACGAGCCAACCTCGTACATCCCACCACCTCTGAAAGCCGAGGTAGCCTCTCCTACCGGTGCAGCAGGAGCACCCTCAGAAGAAGATCCTGAACCCTCAGCAACGTGGGCTCGAGCAGCCTCGGAACGACCACCTCTACCTCCTAACGAAGTGCGACGACGTCTCGAGCTAGACCTCGCCAGATCTCTCCGCCCCCAGGTCTCGTACGGGTGTGAGAAGCGATCGGTTGACCCTACAAAAAGAATTAAATCAGAAACAAGGTAAAATTGAAGCCATAATGAAATAATAAGTGAAGAAAAGTTACCTCTCGGACAGCGTCGTCTCGACGACAGGTAGCCGCGTTCCTTATTCGGACGAGCTGGCTCCGGAAGGCATCTTTACATCGTGCCATAGCCGAAACCACCTCGCGTGGGAACTGTCAAGAAAATAAGTCAGTGAAAATACATGATAACTAAATACAAGATTCTGAATTAAAACTAGACTTACACTGGTCTGGTGACGAGGAATCGACCGCTCCACGAAGCGCTCGCCCTCAGGAGCCAGATAAATCATCTCCTCGATCGGCCTGTACGTCCCCTGGTAGTGAATGGACATACGGGGTGGCACAAACTCAGTGGGACCATCCTGATAAAAAACAGAAAGAAATTAGTAAGGTATTACTTGGGGGCTACTCACTGAAAAATAAAAAGCTAAGGATCTTACCCTCACATCCTCGGCCAGTACAGGGGCTGGAGCCAACAAAGGAAGTAGCTCCTCAGCATAACTCCACCCAAGGATCACATGGGACCGCCAGAGGGAACCAGACTCCTCAGCCATGCTCGACAACTGTCTCTAGTCGAACATGTGACATGGTGGAGGAGCAGGAACGACGAAAACATCAGAAGAGTGTTGTCTAGCAACTCTCTCCCCTAAGTATACAACCGCTTCATAGGTCCCCAGAAAGTAGCGGCGCTCAGCAGAGTACTGTGCGGCTAATCCAGGGACTGTCCAACCGCTCCACGATCGGTATACTACCTCAGGTCCCTAAAAAAAGCACCAATTAGATAAGAACATGTCCAAAACATCACAGAAGAGCAATATAAACACTAAAGGGCATATCGAGATAATCCGACTCCGGACACGTGCAGTAGACAGGTCCACATGGTGGCCGCCCCAAGAGGCGCTCACCGGATATCCCCTCAGCGATGGTCTCGCCGGCGCAACGGAAGGAAAGTACTCGTAGAACTAGATCTACAAAAAGTTAAAAGCGTGAGTAAATGCTAACTAACATGTAGGGCTAAACCTTATAGGGAATAATGTTTACCTCTACGACCTTCCAGAAAGCAGACAAAGCGACGTTCGTCCTAAAGGACCGGTGGCGACACAAGTCCCTCAGCGCGCGAACGAAGTCAGTGTAGGCCAAGCTGGCCCAATCATAAGTCCCGATCCGCTTGAGATAGCGAACAGCAGGGAGGTAGTAAAGCAATGCTCTACTAACCCTGTCAGGGGAGAATGTCCCTGACAACAACATCAGCACGAAGATGCGCACCCGCTGCTCTCGGGTGGTCGCATCCTCATCGAGAGCCGCTGCTAGCGTCAAGCGGCGAATCCCCCTAGCACTGAACTGAGTAGTCTCGACCTCAGCTCGGGCCCGAACAGCAATCGGCCCTAACAGCTCCTCGACCTCTGGAGAAAAGACGTCGATCCCGCCGTCGAACGGCAGCGGCACATAAGTAAACTCCAGTCTTGTGATGAGACTGAAGTCTGTAGGAGTGACCATCATCTCACCCCAAGGAAAATGAATAGTGTTGGTGGTGTCCCAGAAGATCTCCACCAAAGCGCGTATTACGTGGTGACCCCCGCTAGAGGCGACCATAGCCTCGGAGGTCTCGAACAAGGAAACTAGCCCGCAAGACTCCCATAGGAGTCTCGTCTCGCGGTCTCTGGCGATATGCATCCTTTACAAATCGCCTAGACCATCACAGCCAGAGCCGTGATGCTGTGTCCTCCCAGGCTCGGTTCCCCGTCTCACCCTCTCATAAATGTGGTGAACAGGGGCAAAGAACAAGGTCTTCTCATCCCACTCTAGGAGACGACCAAGCGAAGTGGACGGTGTGGTGTCGTCCTCCACGGGCTCATGCTCCCGTCTAGTGTTTCGGGACCGTGAACCTGAGTCTCGTTGTCTAGCCATGCTACATTGTGCAGAATCATCATAAATTAAGGTTCTATAGTATCTAAGGTTCGCCTAGCCGCATGATACTATGTTCGCAGAAAACAGAGTACGTAGTACTAAAACAGAGCACAAATTCAAATTGAGCATGACAGCATTTTTTTCAAGCAATCAAACAATTTCTTGCAACACTATAGTGATTATTGTGACAAATTAAACAAGAATTGCTAGCAAAAACATCAAGAACAAGCTACATTGTTCTTCACGACCTTAAGAGGTCCAACAATGGCAGATTGCTCATTTCTTCACCAAATTGAGTCAAACAAGTCTCCAATTACTCCCAAGGCAATATACAAACATAAACAAGCAATTTCATGGCATAAAACTTGATAAACAAAGCAAATTAAGCATTGTAAATTTCGAATTTTCATGAAATTCGTGAATATACATGCCAAGATTTCATAAAAACCGGTGTCAGTTTGAGGAAAACTTACATAGATCGGGAATATAGATGAAAAGAGCTTTGATTTGCAACAAATTTGAGCGAATTCGGTTGAGAAACAAGTGAGCAACGTTCAATTGAAGTTTTCAGACTTTTCTCAGGCAGTTTCGCGTTCAATTGAACGAAAAATGGAATTTAAAGAAGATTCCTGTGCTGGCGCCAATCCCTAGGCATTGGCGTCACGTTCTGTGCTTGGCGCCTGACGCCAACATCAGCGCCTGGCGCTAATGCCATATGGCTGGCGTTGATGGTTTTTCAGCGACGCCAAAGCAGCCAGCCACCTGTTGGGGTTGTGCTAGCCTTCTGCAATATATTTTTGGGTTCCTTGGTACGCCAGTTAGCCCCTCTAAGCAATTTGACATGATTAGGTAATCGGCTTGATTACGTAAAGTGATCGACCTGATGAAAAGATCGTCTCACTTAGCTTAAAGCGCCTAAGCATTGGCTCATTAGCAAAAGGCACCGACATATAGGTTCAAGAGCAAAAGGCACCGACATACAGGTTCAAATCAAAAGAGCGCCGACGCACAGGCATAGCAAAGCTCAGGCGAACTTTTAAAGATCGACAGGCGTGGATCTTCGGTAATTTCCTTTGGGAAATTATCGCGTCAAATGAGGATGACTTCAACAGAAGATGTCTTCGGCCTCATTCCCTAGCTTGCGGAAAGTTGTCATGAACAACTGAAGGTAATTTCGGGCGAAGTTGTCTTCGATCATAGTCCCTTAGGCATGGAAGATGATCATAATGCGGATGAGAATTATTTCAAGAGAAATAATTTTCGATGATATTCCCTTGGACGTGGAATGTTATCATAGCGGGGAGGATAGTTTCGGGCGAAGCAATCTTCTAATTTTGAAGCAATTACGGGCGTAGCAGTTTTCAAGCGGGATGACATTCTCTAGCTTGCAGGAGGTCACCAAAACAACAGAGCAGCAACATGTGGTTACTTTCAGAGACGTGTGCTCGACGGTGCAAGATACGCGTTTCTTAACTCTTTTATCTGTTTAACTAATGCTAATTTTGCAGGTATCGGCGTTAAAAAATTGATTTAGGATTGCAGAACGTTCTGAATCATTCTCTGTCCCTATCGTTACTTTGGCTTTTGTTTTCAAAACTTGCGTTTCTCCAAACTCAGTCAAAGTGGGGGCTTCTGTAGACACCCATTTGTGTCTCCCTAAAACCAAACCCGGTGATGAGTGCCTTTCACGTCGAATCATAATCGAATGAGAAAGGTCTAGTGTTGCGGAAAGTTTTATATCTTTTCTCTTCTCCCTGTTTTTGAAAACTTTATTTTAAGAAAACAGACAATCCAGTTTGGTTGGTCCATGATATGGGTCCAATAGTGGTGTAGTTGGATGGGGCTTGCAAAGACCTTTCCAACGATATATTATAAGCCCAATTCCGATGAATATTGAGGAAGTTATGGCCAATTTACTAAACTGGGCCCGGTTTGAGCTTTAAGTACGGCCTAATGATCTAGGGGAGGGCCTAATATAATTTATCATTCCTAATGCAATTAGGAATGGTTTTAGTCTTCTAGAACATTCTAGAAGGTTCTTTTCATTCTTATTTCAATTAGGACTCTTCAGAGTTTTAATCAACATCAAATAGCATTTTCGATTGAAATTATGTTATTTTATCTTCCAGTACGGGAAATTTATCAGATTTTCGAAAACGCTTTAAAAGTCAGTTTGGCGTCCAACCCCAGGCCTTGGCGCCTGGAACAAGGATTGGCGCCAGGCGCTAGCCATTGGCGCCTGACGCTAGCCACTGGTGCTGGCGCCAACTAGCCAGGGCTGGCGCCAAGGTTGTTTTACGATCTTCAGACTCTGTTTTGTTAAATTATCTTTTTTGGATGATTTTCTCTATAAATATCGTATCAAAAACTCCGTTTTCATTCATCAACAAGCATCATCGATCATCAACTCTCTTTATTCACAAATCATTCATCAATTCTTTTCATTCATTCATTCATTCATTCATTCATCAATTTTCAATAATATTAATTCTTTGGCATTCTTTTCTTTTATTTAATTCTTTATTGCTTTTTAATACAAAATTCCGCATTCACAAGATCTTGATACACCTAGCCATATTCGAAGTTGCCTTCGCCCTAGACGTGAAAGGTTTTAATTTCTGAGGGTTTGGTCCCAAATCTCTCTCTCAATTATTTAGTTTAATTGTTTTGATTATTATTTTCCTTGAAGTTACTAACGTGTGTATTTTGTTACTAGAAAGAGGTACGAGGCATCCAAGTAAGTACTTTAATGGTTTAATTGATATTACGATGTAGATATCATGTTTATGTTGTTGTTATGATTCCTAGTATCATGTCTAGGGTATTTTTAATATTAAATATGATTGCTATGATGCCTTTTATTTTCTTTCCTAATTTTTATTCATGTTAGTATCATGTTAGGGTTAATGATTTGATTTTTATTGCTTAGTGACATGCTAGGGTTTGTTATTAATCTTGTTAGTATCATGCCTAGGATCTTGCTATGCTTTAACATGATTATTATTGATTATGATTGATATTATTCTTATTAATGATGTTGATTATTTATTATTTTGCTTGATACATATTATTTTATTCTTTATTGCTTGATCACCTTTATTGTATGTTTAAAAGGAATTGGTACTTGTAATCACGCTTAATAAGATAATTAATAATCTTGATAGGGTTATTTTGATTATAATTCAAGTGATCGCCAATAATAGTTTATTTGTGCATTAAATTCTACCAACATAGATTAAAAAGGTTTAGGGTTAATCCTATTGATTGCATGTTAGTCAGAAAGCGCACATGAATACGAGCAGAATAAAGAAGAGGCCTATTATTAGGGTGGATTCAATCTCTTTTAGGTTGGATTTGTACCATCATCCTCGAACCCTTATTTCGTTCATGACCTTATGGAGTTGACGATCTCTTGGATCGTTAAGGGGTGTAACCTTCACCTCGTGAACGGTTTACAAGTTCCTTAAAAACTTGTTGGCGACTCTTTTGCTTTATCTTCTTCCCTTTTGGACGCCACCGTACTTTAGTGTATGATCACAGTGGGGTTCAAGCTTGTGGGATTTTAAAGGCTTGAAACTATTCCCTACACGGTGGCATTGACATGATTGCCTTGATCTTGGTTGGTTCAATCTCTATTCCTCTAGAGCTTATGACATAACCCAAAAGCTTGCCTGAGGTGACTCCAAAAGCACCCTTTGATGGGTTCAACCTCGTATTGTATTTTTTTAGCCTTTCGAAGAATTTTCTTAACGCTACTTGATGGCCTGGGCTATCTTTTTACTTTACAATCATGTCTTCCACATATACTTTTACCTGCTTATGCATCATGTCATGGAGTAAGGCAGTCGCTGCACGTTGGTAAGTTGCACCCGCGTTTCTCAACCCGAATGGCATTACCGTGTAGCAGTAAGTACCCCATGGTGTTTTAAAGGTTGTTTTCTCCATGACTTCTTCTGCGATGAGAATCTGATTATAGCCTGCGTATCCATCCATGAACAAGAGAAGTGCGTGATTTGCTATGTTTTTAACCAGAATATCGATTTGTGGTAAAGGGAAGTCGTCTTTTGGACTTGCCATATTTAGATCTTGATAGTCGACACACATTCTTACCCTTCCATCCTTTTTCGGAATGGGACGATGTTGGCGACTCATTCGAGGTATTTGGATACCTTGATGAAACCTGCAATTGTTTGTTTTTGAACTTCCTCTTTTACTTTAAGAGCTACGTCAGGTTTCATTCGACGTAACTTTTGTTTTACAGGTTTCATTCCCGAAATTAATGGTATAGTGTTTTGAGCTATTTCTCTATTAATGCCTGGCATATCTTTGTATGACCAAGCAAATACATCGATGAATTCTTTAAGAAAGTTAACTAAATCGGTTCTTTCTTATTCATTAAGTGTTAGTCCGATTTTAACTTCTCTTTTATTGGTTGAATCATTTGAGATATCAACCGTCTCAGTTTCTTCAATTATTGATGTTTTCTTTTCAAGTGTTTCCATTGGTTTAATAAGTTCTTTGTCTTTTTCATTGTTAGTTAAGCAATGCTTGTCATCTTGGGTTAGAGAAGAACACAAGGAGTAAGGAGAAGAAGTCGTATTATTATACTCTGAGATCATTACATCAAAGAGTGATATGTCCTCAAGGACTTGATCACTAACTATTCTAGGGGAAGGGATAGGAGGAGGAGGTGCTACAACTAACGACCTAGATGACTCTATAGGGATAGACTCTGGCTCTGACTCTGACTCTGACGACTCTTCGAACATCGGTCCTTGCCTTGTCGTGATGGAGATCTTCCTTCCACTTGGAGTAGTTACCTTGACGGTCTTGCGCCACCCTTGTAGTGTTCCTTCCGCTAGAGTGATTAGCTTCGAGGGATCGAAGCTTTCGCTTTGTAGGATTTTCTGAATGAGCGAGGAGTTATCCCCTTTGTATGTCGACTCATCCTTTTCTTGCCCAAATAATAATGCCATGACATTAAAGTCAAAGCATGGGGGTGCTTTCTCCTTATAGACAGGAGTTGGGATTTCGTCTGTGAAATAGCAATCTAAGAAAATTTCGAATCTCGGTTTCCTTATGCCATTTACGACAAATGGTTTGGGAAATTTGTAGCATGGATAGTCCTCTCCTTCTTTTATAAATTTCCCATTAAGGGTAAGAGGGTACTGATCCATTGGGATTGCTTTCTTTTGAATGCGAGCGTCCCTACGCCTTCGACTTTTCCTGGGCTCGCTTGAGATATTTCCGAGTCGGTTCAAAACCAAGTCCGAAAGTGTCTAATTTAGGGATGCCAGGTGATTCCAACGGCTTTGCTATTCCTTTCTTCTTTCCTAGGGTCATCCCAGGAAAATGTCCTTGCTTCTTCCGAATAGCATTTACGATCATGTTGGAATAAGGGTCGTGGCAGAGAGGGGTCCTTTCATCCTCCTCGACTAAGGAGACCTCTTCATTAAAGCCCCACAAATCTTCATCGTCTTCATCGTGCCGCACATTAATTAATGGATTTTCTATAGATTTAATTCTCATAGACGAAGCATCGATGGTAATAGGAATTCCTCCAACTATAGCTTTTACTTGTTAGTGGAGAGATGAGGGGACGGCCTTTAGGTCGTGAAGTGAAGGGCGTCCCAACAATATATTGAATGAAGCTTTAATATCTACTACTTGGAATATAGTAGCATGTTCTATCGCTGCCGTCGTTACATTCATAGTAATTTTACCAAGAGCTTGGCGACGAGTGTTGTCATAGGCTCTTATTCCTTGCGTTGACGGGGTTAAGTCTTCATTCCTTATGCCTGACATCCTCACAGTTCTAAGTGGACAGACATTAATGGCTGATCCATTGTCTACAAGAGTCATAGGAACGCTCATTTTGTTACAAACCACTGTGAGGTTTAATGCCTTATAATGTTTGTCACCTTCTGGGGCAAATCCTTGTCGGAAAAGTTGATCAAGTTGATGGGACTAGGGAGATCACTCGTGAGTAAATTAGCCAACCCCTCAAGAGTGGTGTCAGATTCTATCCCTATTTTGTCCAAGGCATTCATTATGGCCAACCTATGTTCTGGAGATGTTGCCAGAAGCTTCCAGACGTTCATTTCAACTTTGGTTTTCTTGAACTGTTTGACGATGTAATTATCTTCTATGATAGGTATGGGAACTTACTGTGTGGTTGGCATGGGTTGTGTCAAAATAGGAGGTTGTATTCTCCCGAATCTTGTGAGGACATGTATTGGTGAATCTTCTACTACTCAAACGTCATCCATGGCATATGACACCGAAGGTGGAGGTCCTACCATGTCTTTCAAATAGACGTCTTCTTCGTCGCTGTCCCAAACTCCATTAATATTTGCATCCTCTTCTTGTGGAACTTGGACTAGCTTCTTATCATCAATCATTTTCTGAATTAAATCCTTGATTTTAAAACAGTTTTCGATAGTATGACCCCCTGATTGATGATATTGACAATAATATCTATTTGTCCTTTTTAATGATTCAAATGGTCTCGGTTTGAGAGGTTTGACCTCGCCACTCTCGGAGAGCATTTTAAACGTTTGTGCGATTGGATCCCAATTGGAGTATAGAGTCTATTACTCTTCTTAGGTTTATCGGTAACTTGCAAAGAAAAGCGTTTCGCCTCATAAGTCGTTCCCATGGGTGTGAACTCTCTCTTAGGTTTATTTTTTGAGAGTGGACCCACATCATATTTCTTCTGAAGTTCTTTTACGACTTTGAGGGCTTCACGTAGCAAGTGTGATCCTTCCATCATAGTTAGTGTAAGAAATTGTAAGTCCTCTTTACTTGCTAATTATGAAAGGTTATCCACGGCGTCGAAAAAGATCTCCTCCTCTTCTTTGATAGCATGGATTTCCTTGACAGGTTTGATGAGAGATGAAGGATCAACCTCGTTTTCCTCATTAGAGATGGCCAAGGAGTGAGCAAGAGGCGCATTATCAATACTTGGCTTCTTACTGGCAGGGGGCAATGGTAGCTTGTTGTTGTCGATTAAGTCTTGGATATCTTCTTTAAGCTTCCAACAGTTCTCGGTAAGATGGCCCCTACCATGTTGATACTTTTTTTTTTTTTTTGGAAAATAAGAGAAATTTTATTACCAAAAGGAAAAGTTACAACTTACAAAAGCTAAGTTATAATAAACACCAAACCCCACAAGACCAAACAAACAAGCCAACCAAACACCAAACAGTTCAAGCTCTAACTCCTGCTACCTTCTAGGAAGGGTACAGGGGAAAGAGACAAGAACACCCTGAGCACAAGCTTCCAGCCACCTTCTAGGAAGGGTTTTGGAAACAAGGCCCAAGAACACAAAGACAAGCACAGAGCAACAACAAAAAAACCACCCCTGTAAACTTTAAAAAGCAAACCTCCTCCTAGACTCAGTTGCAAAAGCAACAGGACTAGACAAAAGAGGGTACAATACCAATCTAGGGACAGCAACAAAACAAAAAAAAAACCAGAAATTGCAACACAAACAGAAGTAGCATAAAGCAGCAGCACAAACTTGCAACACAGACAGCTACAGCACAGTGGAGCAACACCAACAACAGCAGCAACACCTTCTGTTAGAACAACAACAGATCAGCAACAGTTCAGCAACAGCCAGCCAGCAACAGAGCAGCACCTCATCAACCCAGCTGCTGATCATCACAGCAGCATAACAGACAGCAGGGTAGGCAAACAGCAACAACAACAGCACTTGAGCAGCAGCAGCACAACAAGGCAGCAGCAGCAGCAGAGCAGCAGGGCAGCAGCAGCCAGCAGTAGAGCAGCAGAACAGTAGAGCAGCAGAACAGCAGAGCAGCAGCAGCCACCACCAGAGCAACAAAGCAGCAGGGCAGAAGCAGTAGCAAAGTAAGCAACCAGCAGCAAAGAGTAAACCAGCAGCAACAACAAATCACTGAAAAAATCCAGAAGAGCAACAAAAGCAAAAACAGCAACAACAAATCCCAAAACTAGAAACCAACACTCAGAAGTTAGGAATCAAAAAACATCAAGAACCAGCAATAACACCAGAAAACCAGAGAAGCAGAAGCAGCTCCTAAACAATAAAAAATTTGCTTCCCGATGGGATTCTATAGACTGAATGAAAGGCAATATCCCTAACTAGAGCATCAACAGATTTGCAACACCCAGTAAACAAGACTACATTCCTCTGAATCCAAATACCATAAACTGTTTCAGTGAAGGCTACATGGATCACTTTGTTTTTCAATCTGGAACTTCTGCAGATTTTCTTCATCCAATCAATCTCATCACTAAACTGCTGAACAGGCTTGGAAACATGTAAGATACCCAACACCTTGTTCCAAACCTTTCTAGAGCATTCACAATCAAAGAATAGATGTTGAACACTTTCATTGCTATTCAAACACAAGAAACACTTTGGATCACAAGAAATGTTCCATTGGAGCAATATATCCTTAGTGACAAGCCTATTCCACAAAGCTAGCCACAAGATAAAAACACTTTTAGGAGTTGCTAATTTATGACAAATGACTCTCTTCCAAGAAACCTAAGGGACTTGAGGTCTAATCGCAGTATAAAGCTTCTTGATTTTCACTTTGTTGCCCTGTATGAAACCATCCCATCCCCCTTGATCATTCACAACATCTCTACAGCTCAGAATCTTCTTCACAAACCAAGAGCATTTAGCAGGGATAGGGGTGGTCCAACAATCTTTATGCTTGAAGTAATAGATATGGACCCACTTAACCCAAAGATTATCAGCCTTGTGAGCAATATCCCAAAGTAACTTAGTGCAGCTGCTTTATTCCATTCAGGAAGAGAAAGCAAGTTCCAGCCGCCACAAACTTTAGGGAGACAGATATTATTCCAAGAAACTAAAGATTTTTTAGCAGGGGCAGAGGAACTAGTCCAAAGAAAGCACCTGAATCTAGCCTCAACCTCTTTCAAAATTTTTTTTGGTAAGATAAATATTTGAGCCCAATAAGTTTGAATACCAAACAACACACTCTTCACCAACTGAAGCCTCCCAGTATAAGACAAGTGTTTAGCCATCCACCCTTGGATTCTAGCAGTTACCTTCTCCACCAAAGGCCTACACTGAGCAATAGTAAGCTTCTTGGAAGAAAGAGGGACCCCAAGATACCTAAAAGGGATAGTACCTTGAGAAACACCAAGAAGCTCCCTCGGCTCTGTCTGAACATCAACGGAAACTCCTCCAAAATAGACTTCACTTTTATCAAGATTAGCAAAAAGCCTAGAGGCACCCGAGAATTTCAAGAAGGCTTGGAAGAGGAGCTTAACAAACACACTATCAGCTCTAGAAAACATCAATAGATCATCAGCAAACATCATGTGAGTTAGGTTTAACTTTTCACATCTAGGATGGAAGTTAAAATCAGGAGATAACCTAAGCTCATCAAGGCATCTGGAGAGGTATTCCATACCAATAGAAAAAAGAAAGGGAAACATAGGGTCACCTTGCCTTAAGCCTTTCTTAGCTTCAAAGGCAGGGGCAGGAAAACCATTAATAAGAATAGATTAAGAGACAGAAGTAAGACAAGTCCTAATCCAGCTAACAAATCTCTGAGGGAAACTAAGCTCCTGCATAAAAGTGATCAAGAATCCCCACTCAACTGAATCATAGGCTTTCTTTAAATCCACCTTAACCATGCATCTAGGAGAGATATATTTGTGATCATAGCCTTTGATCAATTCAGTTGCAAGAAGGATATTGTCACCAATGTGCTTGCCTGGAATGAACCCTCCCTAAGCATCATCGATCATCTCACCAATGATAGCAACAATTCTAGCAGTTATGACCTTAGAAATGAGCTTATAAACCACAGTACAACAAGCTATAGGTCTAAAATCCTTAACATGAGAAGCATTAGGGATTTTAGGAACAAGAGTGATAGTTGTGTAATTCAATTGCTTAGGCAAGGTCCCTTTAGTGAAGAAATCAATAACACTAGCATAAATATCATCTTTCACAATATGCCAAGCTCTCTTAAAGAAAAGGAGTTAAAGCCATCAATACCAAGAGCTTTAGTGTTATCAATTCCCTTAAGGGCAGCATCAATTTCAGCATGAGAAATAGGCCTAATGAGATAGCTCTGAGCAGCAGAGATAAGCTGCTTACCCCTCCTTATAGTGACAAGGTCAACAGCAGGGAGCCAAGGAGCCTGAGTCCCTAAAAGAGACTTATAGAATAAGATAATTTCATGAGAAATAGCATCCGGATCCTTGAGCAGCACCTGATTAGAGCCAAAGATGGAGTCAATTCTATTCCTTGCTTGCCTATTCTTCATCACATAGAAGAAATAATGAGAATTTCCATCTCCAAGCTTAATCCAATTGACCCTAGATTTTTGTTTGAAGATGTTTTCCTAAATATCATTCCAGTGTTTGACAACCTTAATAGCATCAGATTCTTTAGCATATAAATCTAAATCATCAGGATTCTGAGCCATTAAGTTCTGAATTCCAGAAAGCTCAACATTAGCTTGATCAATCTTTTCCTCAATATTGTCAAACTGCTTGCTATTAAGAGACTTGATACTAGACTTCACAGAATTAAGTTTCTGCCAAACAGAACTACCAGAACCCCAAGCCTGAGAAACAGTATCAAGAAAATCAGGGTGATCAGCAATACAGTTTGGAAACCTGAAAGGTCTACCTTTCCCAGCAGGAGCAGAGCAAACATCCAATAGAACTGGACTATGATCAGATAGAGAAGGGGGGAGATAGACAGTCTCAACATGCCCATGAGAGGCTAGCCAAGCTTGGTTACCAAAGACTCTATCAATCCTAGAAAGAATTCTAGGACTAGTGTGAGCCTTATTTGACCAAGAGTAGAAGGCTCATTTACTTTTGATCTCAGTTAGGTCCAAATCATCAACCAGACTCTAGAAATCTCTAGTCTCATAATCAGTAACATCATTGCCATGAAGTCTATTTGAAGTATGAAGAACAGAGTTATAGTCACCAGCACAAAGCCAAGGAGAATGCTGAATAGAGATGCTTCTAATTCCTTCCCAAAAAGGAAGCCTATCATGAATGGAGTAAAACCCATAGACAACAGTGAGATGAATTTGAGTAGAGAGGTCCTTAGAAGAGACACTACAATAAATGAACTGTTCATGAACCTTCAAGACATTAACACTTACTGTATCCGCATTCCAACCAAGACAAATCCTCCCTTTGGGAGAATGATCATAATTACACAACCAAAGCTAAGAAGAGCAAAACTTCCTCTGATAAGTGAGAACATTTTTCAATTTGATTTTTGTTTCAAGCAAACCAACAACATCAACTGAATGGGAATGAAGAAACCTCTTTACGGAGGCAACTATGTCAGAGTCATTCAGGCCCCTGACATTCCAAATAGAGTAAATCATGAAACCAAAGGGGGATTAACCTCACCCCCGCTTAGATTTATAGTGAATCCACCTTCACCATCCATTTCATTTGCAAATAAAACAACAAAAGCATTAGAAGTAGAGGCAGGCTGATGAACTCTAGTTTGTTGGCTTTTTGTCTTCCTTCCAACTATTCTCCACCCCTCATCTGAATTTTGAGAAGTATGAACATGTGGAGTAATGATAGATTGTCCATGAACAGAAGCAACAACATCTACAGCAGGAGAAGGAGCTTGGCCAGGCTTAGGAACCTAGGCCTGCTTTTGCTTAGGCGCAACATGAGCTGGCTGCTTAGGAACCTGCTTAGGCTTAGTAATGGCAGGCTTAATAGAGCAATCATGACCAACCTTGTTGCACTTAGAACAAAAAGGTGGGGCCCACTCAAACACTATCTTGAGCTCCAATAGTTCCTTTGAAGGACTCTCAACCAAGACAGAGTTAGGAATAGGCTTTGTAACATCAATTTCAATAAGGACCCTAGAAAAAGACACTCTAAGTTGTCTAGTAGTACACTCATCAACACAAATTGGCACTCCAAGCAAAATACCAATGCAGCTAAGAGTGTTAGATCCCTAACAATTAAGTGGGAGATTAGGAAACTTAACCCAGAGAGGAACAGTTCTAAGAATTTTAGCATTCAAATTTAGGACACCAAGGCTTCACTATTGCTGGTTTTCCAAGGAACATATGAGGACCAGAACAAAGTATGGTATCTTTATCATCATTAGAACAAAGATTAACGATAAAGTACCCATCATCATGCCAAAAAACATCTAGTTTTTGCATATCACTCCATTGTTGAGCAAAAAATCGAAGAACAACAGTAATAGTAGGATAAAAGCTAACCACATAGAAAACTAAAGCATTAGACCATTTTTTATTACCTGCTTCAAGCTCGGCTTCCTGTAGTTCAGCAATTTGCTTCCCTTCCTGGACTTTCGGTGCAACAAAAGACAAAGAGGCTCCTTTGGCAACAAAATTCCCAGTGAAAGGAGCAGCCCGATCCTCATTGTGCTTGCGCGAATTCAGCTCCAGAGAAGGTGAAGAAGCAGCCCGATTCTCATTGTGCTTGTGCGTGTTTTGCTCCAGAGAAGGTGAGGAATGGCGAGGAGGAATTATTGGCTCAGATCGATGCTCAGGTCCACCAGCAACCAATGGAACAGTAAACCCAGAAACCCTAGGTATTGTTCCATTGGAATGCCTCGAATCTGGCCTAGCAGTAGCTTCAGCAATCAGAGCAATGGTCTCAGCATCACATCTGGGAATAGCTCCACATGCTGGGTGCACTAACGCCGGCGCCAGAGTAACCAATTCATCCAGCTCTTGAATCGGACTAGGAACAAACGAAGTACCTGAATTTCTCAAATTCTGCAAAATCGTATCAAAGGCTTCATGAGCATTCTTTTGTTGCGCTACTTGAGGTGTAGAAGTAGTCTTCTTCTTCTTCTTCTTAACCATTGAAATCCAAATTGATGAAGAAACCAATCAAAGTTGAAGAACAATGGAGAGAGAGAGAAGAGAGAAAGTCAAGTTCAGTTCAAAAAGCTTTGTTTAAATGTGTTTGACTTTTTTTTTTACCATGTTGATACTTGTAATGTGCATTGGGGTTCTATTTAGTCGTCCTCTTCTCGACTGGTGGGTCCCCAAATGGTCTAATAGGAGTTATAAGACCTTTTTCATTTAATCGGTCAAATGTGGTGTCATAACTCATACCAATAGAAGTAAAGTTCCTCCAAAATGGTTTTTTTTATCCTTGATTATTAATAGCAAGAACTTCACTTAGGTTAAAAGTGCTAACATTGTTTTAGTGGGTGGTTTTGGAAGAAGAAGGATTGTCGTTCTTTTTGCCTTTCCAGCCACTATTGGAGTTATTGTTGGCAACTTTCAACTTAGTCAGGTCGTCTTCAATATTAATTCCAATGTCGTAGACGACCTTGAAGGTTTGGAGATTATTCTTATATTTGAGATGCTTAGAGTATTTTTCTTAAAGATTTTTTATGAATAACCTTACGGACTCTTTTTCAGTGGGCACCTCAATCATCTTAGCTGAGGTTTCTCTCCATTTGTTAAAGAAGGAGGTGAAGCCTTCATTCTCCTTCTTCTTGAGGATTTCAAGTTCCCTATGGTCGGTCTGAAATTGAATATTGCATTTTTATTTATCAACGAAAGCGTTTTCTATGGACTCCCAGGTGGAGGTTTTTTCTTTCTCGAGAGAAAAGAACCATTGCTGGCAAATGGTTTTGAGAGATAATGAGAACAGAGAAGGGAACACTTTCTTGTCGACACCCTTAATACTCATAATTGTTTCGAAGGCTCTTAAATGAAAATAAGGGTTATCAATTGCTTTGAATTTCGGGATGTCATTAGCATTAAACTTCTGCGGAAGAAGATCCTTGTCCACCGAGACCCCTTTTGAGCTAATCCCTTGAATCTGAATTGTAGTCACTAGATAGCTTGCTTAGACTCTCTTGTATGAGGTCCATCTGTTGTTGTTTCACGGGATCATTGATCTTGAGGGTTAGAATCTTTAATGCCTCAGTCACGGTAACCAGTTGGTTCCTGAGCTCATTGACTTCTTCTTGTGTTGCCATTACTGTCCTAGCTTTCCTCTTACAAGCGATGGGTTTGTCGAAAAGTTGGACTTATACAAAAAAATTGTCTTTGATTAACCTCCCTTCCATTCTTGACCACGCGCTATAATTTAGACCATTTTTGTTTTAATTATTTGACTCAAATCGACCTTTACTTTACGGTTTGAAAGAGGAAAAGTAAAAATAGGTGCATATTTTTGGCAAAAATAAGGTATATATTTTTAGGAATCAAGTATGGTATTTAATCAAGTTATTTAAATTGAAGGATTAATATCCGACTTACCCCCCATAAAAATGACGGAAAAAACGAGCATACAAGACTCTCTTAGACATGGTCAAAAGTGTGTATTAGTGTGAGAGTTATGTGAAGAGTGTAAGTGACATGCTTTGACTTTTGTGTAAGACCATGGGACTTAGTGTCTAGACTCAATTAATGACTTAACAAGGCATTATTAACAGTAAAAATTAATCGAATTAATTAGCAAACTGTTTAATTGGACACAAAGTGATGACTCGAGCAATAAGCCGAACTGTCGTCAAAATGAAAGGACTGGCGCCTCTCTTTGTAGTGTAGCGCCAGACAACAAGATTGTTGCCAGGCGCTACACTCCACAGAGTGGCGCTACAGTTCAAACTTTGGCGCCATTACTAGAGCGTGGATCTAAAATTGTTTTCGGTATTATTGCTCCACATGGGTATACCTAAAGTCGTACTAAGCCAACTCTGATTAAAATATTAGACTTTATTTACTCAAATTAATTAGGAAAAGTTCTTTAGTCATTAATTTATTTAATCTTAGCACAAGTCAAACAAACGGTTAGGAAAAACACAAAGAGTATGCACAACAAATAATGCACAATTAGTCAAGTAGGCACAATATGATGCAATGAGTTTGCAACCTTACCATGGCTCTAGTTTTCTAAAGTTCGGTATATAGGTTAGTCAATAGAGGGTCCATGGTTAATTGTCCGGATACACCGCACGGAAGCCTAACCGTGAAGGGCTGGCGCGAGTGGATTGGACACCGCAAATTTAGAAAAACTCGCTTCCATGGTTAAGTGAATTAAACATTCTCTGATGTACCCTTTGTTGCTCAGCGCGTTTAATCAGGTAGATGGAGCATGAATTCATAGGGGGTTATGTCCATATGTAGAAAACATATGGGTTTCAGAAAAGTGAGAAAAACTCAATCAGGATGTAGGATCGAGCAAACAATGCTAAAATCTGGTCGAAATTAGAACGCATATTTCTGGCTCAGTATTGGAAGAACTTGCCACTAGCAAACATAGTCCAACGCCACTTTTTGGCTTTAGCGCCTGGCGACAGAAGCTGTCGTCTGGCGCTAAAGTTAAAATACTTGTGCTAATCTTTGTTCGCTGACGCTAGTTCCTACATGCCTCAGCAGCTTTCTATGCTCGATAAAATTTTCCAGTTTCGCGCAGTGTTATTTCGATCCTAGTTGTGAAAGATATTCCTCAAATTTCCTACGTGTAAAAATCCTATGTTTTAACTCATTACGAATGGTCTTTCCAATTAGATCTTTTTATGCATATGAAAATAATGTTAATCAAAATTACGCACATGAAATACTTAGAACTTTTTGAGTCTCATCCACTCATTCTAAATCATTGCCGAAATAAATATCAGGAATTAAAATAGAAATCCTCCCAGTGGAGTCGCAAAAAACTATAGAGAATATTTTAAGCATTAACCCTAGCTTGAATCCCACTGTGATCATACACTAAAGTACGGTGGCGTCCAAAGGGAAAGAAGATAGAGCAAAAGAGTCGCCAACAAGTTTATAACTTGTAAACCGTTCAGAAGGTGAAGGTTACACCCCTTAACGATCCTGTAGATCGCCAACTCCAATAGGTCTGGAACCATGACTGGTAGTTCGGGGATGAAGGTACAAATCCAACCTAAAAGAGATTAAACATGCCCTATTAATAGGCCTCTACTTTATTCTGATCGTATTCATGTGCGCTTTCTTACTAACATGCAAGCAATATGATTAACCCTAAACCAGTTTAATCTATGTTGGTTGAATATTAATGCACAAATAAAGCTATTATTGGCGATCACTTGAATGATAATCAAATTAACCCTAAACAAGATTATTTATTATCTTATTAATCGTGATTACAAGTACAAATTCCCTTTAAACATGCATAAAAGGTGTGATCAAGCAATAACAATAAATATCAAGCAACATAATCATGATAATAATAATAATAATAATAATAATCATAAATCACAAAAATAATTATAATCATGTTAAAGCATAATATTAATAGCAAGATCCTAGGCATGCTACTAACAAGATTAATAACAAACCCTAGCATGTCACTAAACAATAAAAATCAAAGCTTTAACCCTAACATGATACTAATAATCATAAATATTAGGAAAAACATAAAAGACTAAAACCATTCCTAATTGCATTAGGAATGATAAATCCAAATTAGACCCTCCCCTAGATCATTAGGCCGCATATAAAGCTCAAACCGGGCCCAGTTTAGTAATTTGGCCATAACTTCCTCATTATTCATCGGAATTTTGCTTATAATATGTCGTTGGAAAGCTCTTTTCAAGCCCTATACAACTACACTACTATTGGACATGTGTCATGGACGAGCCAAAATGGATTGGCTGTATTCTTAAAATAGTTTTTCAAAAGCAGAGAGAAGAGAAAAGAAATTAAATCTAGGAAAAATTGCCCGCAATAATCCGACCTTTTGTCCGTCCGCTGAAAATAATCCCGACCTTTGAATTATTTTTTAATAATCCCACCTTTACCCCTAATCCGCTTCCAATGGTCCCAGGTGACCAGTTACCTGTTAAAAAGGTAATTTTTTTTTGGGCGTGAAATACACGTGTAACTATACAATTTGACCAAAAATTTTAATAAAAAAATTAAAAAAAAAATCCAGCCAGCCACCCCTCCACCAGCCCCAGCCACCCCTGCACCAGCCCCAGCCACCCCTAAGCCACACCACTTCAACCACCACCATCCCCACCTGACCGTTACTCACCACCATCCCCACTTGAACGCAACCCACCAAACCGAAACACCACTCCCAACCGATGCCGACCGGAACCAACCAACCCCAAAACTCTTTCGAAACCCACCAACCCCATGCCTATTCGAAACCCTACCCAAACCCAAAGCCACCATTGCCACGAAACCAGACCCCAGCCAACCTAGGAACCACCGCCACGGCGCCACCAAACCAACCCGAAACCAGATGTTGAACCCACCAAACCCCAGCCACCGAACAAGACCCCAGCCAAGCCGATGTTAAGGGACGGGGAGGGGGTTGGGATCGGGATGGGGAAGGGGTTTTCGAGGGTAGCGGGATGCCGAAATTCGGGAAATAGGGAGGTCGACGCGGCCAGAAGGGGCAGGGGATGTCGGAAAATCCGAAATTGGGGACCGGGAGGGGGTTGGGATCGGGATGGGGATGCCGGAATTCGGGAAAGGGGGAGGTTACCTCGCGGGGTTGGTGGCTGGGGAGGTCGGCGGGCTGGGATAGGTGGCAGGGGAGTTGGTTTTGCTGGTGGGTGGTTTTATTATTAATTAATTGTTTTTTTTTATCTTTTTTTTAATTTTATTATTTGGACTAATCGGGTGTCGACATGTGCCAAGTGACTTGCTACAACAAGTTAAGTTACCGGTTGGGACCATTTAAAAAGATTGGGGGGTAAAGGTAGGATTATTAAAAAATAATCCAAAGGTGGGATTATTTTCAGCGGACGGCCCAAAGGTGGGATTATTTCGGGCAATTTTTCCTTAAAACTATTCGCAACACTAGACTTTCAACACTTTCATTTCATTCGATTATGATTCGACGTTAAATGTACTCATCACCGGGTTTGGTTTTGGGGAGACACAAATGGGTGTCTACATAAACACATTCAAATATAGATTTTTGAATCGAATGAAAGTCAAATGCATTCAACGAATCTAATTAAATCAAATAAAAGTCAAACACATTCAAATAAATCTTTTTTAATTAAAGGAAAGTCAAACACATTCAAATAAAGCTTTTCAAATCAAATAAAACAAAACACATTCAAAACAAGCTTTTTGGATCGAATGAAAGTGAAATGCATTCAACGACGCTAATAGAATCAAATGAAAGACAAAAACATTGAAACAAAGCTTTTTTAATCAAATGGATGCCAAACACATTCAAACAAATCGTTTTGAATCGAATGAAAGTCAAATGCATTCAACGAAGCTTATTGAATCAAATGAATGTCAAACACATTCAAACAAAGCTTTTTAAATTAAATGAAAGTCAAACACATTCAAACAAAGCTTTTTGAATCAAATGAAGGTTAAACACATTCAAATACAGCTTTTTGAATCGAATGAAAGTCGAATGCATTCAACAAGTTAATTGAATCTATTGAAAGTTAAACACATTCAAACAAAGCTTTTTGAATTAAATGAAAGTTAAACACATTCAAAGAAAACTTTTTGAATCAAATTAAATCAAACACATTCAAATAAATCTTATTGAATCAAAGGAAAATCAAACACATTGAAACAAGGCTAATTGAATCAAATGAAAGTTAAACACATTTAAACAATGATTTTTGAATCAAATGAAAGTCAAACACATTCAAACAAAGGTATCCAATTGAATGAAAGTCAAACACATTCAAACAAAGAAAATTGAATCAAATGAAGGTTAAACACATTCAAACTAAAATTTTTGAATCGAATGAATATCAAACACATTCAAACAAAGCTTTTTTACTCAACTTAAACTCAAGCACATTGAAAGAAAGCTTTTTGAATCAAATGAAAGTCAAACACATTAAAACAAATATTTTTGAAACAAATGAAAGTCAAACACATTCAAAAAAAGCTTTTTAATTCAAATGCAATTCAAACACATTTAAACAAATCTTTTTGAATCGAATGAAAGTTAAATGCATTTAACGAAGCTAATTAAATAAATTAAAGTCAAACAAATTCAAAAAATCTTTTTAAATTAAGGAAAGTTAAAAACATTAAAAAAAAAAAAAAGCTTTTTGAATTAAGTGAAAGTCAAACACATTCAAACAAAGCTTTTTGAATCAAATGAATGTTAAATGCATTCAAAAAAAGCCTTTTGAATCGAATGAAAGTCATATGCAATCAATGATGCTAATTAAATCGAATGAAAGTCAAACACTTTCAAACTAAGCTTTCTGGATAAAATGAAAGTCAAACTCATTCAAACAAAGCTTTTTGAATCGAATAAAAGTCTAATGCATTCAACAAATCTAATTGAATAAAACGAAAGTCAAACACATTCAAACAAAACTTTTTGAATCATATGAAAGTCAAATACATTCAAACAAAGTTTTTTGAATCAAATGAAAGTAAAAATCTTTCAAACAAAGCTATTTGAATAAAATGAAAGTCAAATGCATTCAACGAAGCTAATTAAATCAATTGAACGTCAACCAAATTCGAACAAAGTTTTTTTATTCAAATGAAAGTCAAACTCTTTCAAAAAAAAACTTTTTGAATAAAAAAAAAGTCAAATGCATTCAACGAAGTTAATTGAATCAAATGAAAGTCCAACACATTCAAACAACTCTTTTTGAATCAAATGAAAATTAAAAACATTCAAAAAAAAGCTTATTGAATCAAATAAAAGTCAAACACATTCAAAAAATGCTTTTTAAATCAAATAAAAGTCAAACACATTCAAAAAAGCCTTTTGAATCAAATGAAATTCAAACACATTCAAATAAAGCTTTTTGAATCGAATGAAAGTCAAATACATTCAACTAAGCTAATTAAATCAAATAAAAGTCAAACACATTCAAATAAATCTTTTTAAATTAAAGGAAAGTCAAACACATTCAAATAAAGCTTTTCGAATCAAATGAAAGTAAAACACATTCAAAAAAAGCTTTTTGAATCGAATGGAAGTGAAATGCATTTAACGAAGCTAATATAATCAAATGAAAGTTACACAGATTCAAACAAAGCTTTTTTAAAAAATGAAAAATAAACACATTCAAAGAAAGCTTATTGATTCAAATGAAAGTCAAACACGTTCAAACAATGCTTTTTAAATCAAATGAAAAACAAACACATTCAAAAAAAGGTTTTTCAATTAAATTAAATTCAAACACATTCAAATAAAACTTTTTGAATCGAATCAAAGTCAAAGGAATTCAACGAAGGAAATTAAATCAAATGATGGTCAAACACATTCTAATAAATCTTTTTAAATTAAAGGAAAGTTAAACACATTCAAATAAAGCTTTTCGATTGAAATGAAATTAAAACACTTTCAAAAAACGCCTTTTGAATCAAATGAAAGTGAATTGCATTCAACGAAGTTAATATAATCAAATGAAAGTCAAACACATTCAAACAAAGCTTTTTTAATCAAATGAATGTCAAACACATTATGAAAATCGTTTTGAATCGAATAAAAGTCAAATGCATTCAACGAACCTAATTGTATTAAATGAATGTCAAACACATTCAAATAAAGCTTTTTAAATTAAATGAAAGTCAAACACATTCAAACAAAGCTTTTTGAATCAAATAAAGGTCAAATACCTTCAAATAAATCTTTTTGAATCGAATGAAAGAAGAATGCATTGGAGTATGTATAGACTTTAGTTGAAGGGTTGACTTTTTCTTGACTTTTATCTCTTCCATGGCGATTTTCTGAGCTAGTTTTCTTCACTCGGTGATTGGTTATGGCTAAGAAGATGAAGCTGGCAACTCCAACTCCTCAACCCTCAAACTTAGGATCTTTGACTTCAGTGAATTCTGGCTTGAATCAACTCAATGCTGATGGTTTTTCTGCAAACATTCCTTTGATCCCTGATGAGTGTGATATGGATGAACTGATTACACCACCTCCTCATCTAGTGAATCCTTCTGCTGCTGGTAAGATTACTAGAACTAAACTTAGAGCTCTTGAATTGAAGCATCAGTTTGTTTTACCTAGTTTTCAGCAAAAATCCAATGAAACAGTAACGAGGGTTTCTCGGGTTACTGTTCCATTGGATCCTGGATCTATTAAAGGAGATCCAGCTTAATTAAAGGGTATTGGCAACAATTTTGATGTTCCTAATGCTGGTGCTAGTCTTAGTTTTGGAGATATTGCTCCAGATCTAACTCAATTAGAACTAGAGCTCCTAGAGTTACTATTCCATTGAATACTGGAGCTGGCTCTACTACTGATGGCATGGGTGTGCCTGAGAATGCTGATAGTGCTTTTGTGGGTGCTGAGGTGCCTCAAGAAGCTAATCCAAGGTCTAATCCCAAACTCACTGCTAAAGGAGCTTCCCTGGCTTTTATTGCTCCTATTCTTAAGGATGGAAAGTCTATTGCTCAGTTGCAGAGTGCTGAATTGCAAGCAGGTAACCTCAAATGGAAATACTCTGTTATTTTCTATGTTATTGGTTATTACCCTACAATTGTTGTTGTGCATAGATACATTTCTGAAAATTGGAATTCCATTGCTAAACCTGATATATTTTGGCACGATGATGGTTACTTCTTGATTAAGATGCAAAATGACTATGATATGCATACTTTTATGAATGCTAGTCCACATATGTTCTATGGCAGAGCAGCTATTGTTAAGCCTTGCAATGATAAGATTGACTTTCATTATGAGGTTCTCAGAACTATTCCTCTATGGGTGAGACTTCCTAATCTTCCTCTCAATTGTTGGGGGGTTTATACCTTGAGTAGAATTGGAAGTGTTTTGGAGTGCCCCTGTATGCTGATGACTGTATTTCTAAGCAATTAAGGGTTACTTTTGCTAGATTGCTTATTGAAGTTGATATTACTAAACCTTTACCTAAGAGTATTTGGGTTGAGAATCCAGATGGCAACCTCATTGAACAGAAGCTTATATTTGAGTGGTCTCCACCTTTTTGCAAGAAGTGTAATAAGGTAGGTCATGACTTTAATGCTCCAACTAAAAAGACTCAGGCTCAGAAAAAAACAGCTTGGTACTAAGGAGCAAGCTAAGGTTTGGGTTCCTAGGCAGCCTAATCCTTCTACTGCTGCTATTCCTGTCTCTAATTCTATGAATGAAACAGTCCATGGTGCTGCTGTTGTTACTCCAGCTCCTACTACACACAAAGATAATTCTGATTATGATTGGAGAATAGTTGGCAGAAAGAATAGAAGTTTCAGTGTTTCTCATCCTGTGCCAGATTTGTCTAGCTCTAATCCTTATTTTTCTCTATTTGAAGATACTCACACTAATCCTATCGGGGGTGATGGTAATCCTCCTCTAAGAGGATGATTGTTGTCTCTTGGAATATTAGGGGTCTTAATGACCCTAATAAAGTAGCTTCTATCAAGAAGTTACTCTATGAGCAGTCTGTTGATGTAATTGGTATTCTGGAAACCAAGGTGAAATTGAAGAATTGTGTCAAATTACAGAAGAAGTTTGGCAAATCTTGGTCTTGGCTCTGCAATTATGATCATTCTTGTTTCGGGGGTTTTTATCCCTCGGGAGAGTTACAACACTGAAACTGGATTCAACTGAGGATGCCTATACCTGCAAAGCAAACGGACCGCCGAATGGTCGGTGGTCCGCCTCCGAAGATTAAGTTAGTAAATGTTCGGAGATAAAACGTGCGGAAGTAAAGTTATCTGCTTGGATTTCAAGCTCAGGTAAAGTGCTGCGTGTTCTTTGAAAACGACAGCTCTGTGGTAAGTGACGTATTGTCTCGTATTGCGTGTCAAAAATTCTCTCTCTTTTTTGTTGTTGTGTTTTTTCGTCATAAATGACATAATGTCCCTATTTATAGGGTCCTCTTGAAAAGTGTGCCTTCCTAGGATCTGGTGACCTAGGAGTTAGGTCACGCCGTTTTGCGGCGCCTCGGGATTTGGGCCTTAGAAGGCCGCCATCCCAGGGCCAATGTCTGAGTGACACGTGTCACTGTGCCCAATGGATTTTGAAGCACTTTTTGTGTGACACGTGTCGCCACCAGAATGGTCCTTGCTGGACTTTTAGTCCACGTAGGACGGAGAAGAGTCCTCCCTCCACGTGTCATCATTCCATAGGTCCAAATGGCACCTATATGGAGGACACGTGGCACTTTCTGATTGGGCCACTTGGCCGGGTATAAAATACCCAAATCATTTGCCCCTCACAGGGGACACGTGCATTGCATGTGACTCCTGTGACAGGTGTCAGCATCTGAGTGATCAGATTCGAAAATTTACTGGAGGGAAAAAATTAGGGTTTTACCCCCTATAAATAGTATGGTTTGACCCCCCTTCTTGAATTCACACCTTGGCAAATCTCTGGAGAATCTTGGACTTTTGACTTAAAGAATCTCAAAATTCCCTAAGCGTTTTTCAAGCATCCGACACTCGGCTACCAGTTCGACTGTTCTTTAGTCAACCAGGCGTCTTTGTCCCTTCTTCTAAAGGTAACGCCTGTATTTTCATTTTATTCTTCATTTTTTCTTTTTTTTCGAAAAAATGGTTCCCCAATTGCATGCGGCACGGCGTAGGATAGTGATCAGCCGGTCACCGGGGACGGCTGAATCTAGAACTAGCAGTGCCGAATGCTTGGCCAAAGATCCTGCTTTGCGAACTTCTCCGAATTCGACTGTTTCCGTGTCTGTGCAGGACACTATGGCCAGGACCAAAAGAACAGCAAGGCAGTGTAGCTCCGATGGAGTTTTTTACCATTCGGACGGGTCGACTGTTTATTCAGACGGCTCAATAAGAGTGCCTCAAAGTGAGCTGTCGGAACACCCTGACAGCCCTTCCTATCTTCCTCCAACCCCCACCTATTACCATTCGCCCACATCTAGTGGAACTCCCAGTGATGGAATCCTGGGGGAGCCGGATGAAGAATATCAACCCGGGCCTTCTGGACAGGCGCCGGAAGAGAGTCTAGGGGAGGACCCCGCTGGCACCAGTCGGCGGTCCCCTAGCTCTGATGAGAGCTCTGATGGCGAGTCGGCCTCGTCATCTTCTACAGAGAATGCCTCCGTAACTTCAGAGGAGGCTAGATCAAACATAGATTCTTCCAGAGAGTCCCTGACAGTGGATAGGGGGGAGAGCTGGGCCGAGCCGAGTGCTTTCAGGTGCTTGGAGAGAGCCCCCTACTATCAGCATGTTCCGCCAGGCAGGCGGAGCGCCATGGCATCCGGCCTTGCCAATTTTAGGCGCAAGGTCGTCCTAGGCTATGGCTACTCTTTGTCGGTCCCTAACGAGGGCGACACCATAACCTGGCCGAGCCTGGCCAGCTATCAAGACAAAGCATTCGGCTGCTATGAAGCGGCCGTCCAGGCTAGCCTCCGCTTCCCTCTCCATCCGGCCGTGGAGAGGATCTTGGACGGATACCAACTGGGTATCTGGCAACTTGTACCCAACGTTGCCGCCTGTGAGATGCTGCAGGTGGAGGCGAGCTTTGAAGCGTTCGCCCACATGCACTATCTGAGCAGGGCGCCTGCTAGGGGCGGTGAAGGCTGGTACACCTTGACCACTTGCAAGGGGTACATGATGGCTGTTGGCAAAGAGAACAAGTGGAAAGACTGGAGGACTAAGTTTTATATAGTCAAGTCTGCCGATAGCCGCCTGAACCAAAAGTATAACAAGTGGAATAAGGATCCACCTCTCCTAGCAGGCAGGAGCGCATTGCCGCCTATTCCTAAGCAGGCAAAGGAGGAGATCATGGACGCGGGGTTGTTTACCGTGTCCGTGTGAACGAATGATGAGGGGGACAAGGAGGTCACCCCTCAATGCTATCTCCCTTTGTACAAGTGGTTTGAAGAAGGGACCTTCTTAGCCGCCTGTGGGCTAAGTTCTAAGATGCCGAGAGGTAGTCGGCCGTCTGTTTTATATGCAATTTACTTCTGCTTTTCAATACTTGTTTAATGATGCTAATCACTTGTTCATTTTTACAGACAAAGCAATGGAAAAGCTCTCGGCCACAAGGAAGCCGGTTGTATCTGCTGCTCGATACAGGTCGAATGTTTTAAACAGGGCAGAAGTAACCACTCGCACCAAAGTGGACGAGCAGAAAACTGGCGGCACCTCCAAGGTAGAAGATTGTTATACTTTCATTTCTGACCAATATTAAATTTGCCCGAATGATTTCTAACTTGCGCTTATCTTGTGTTGATGTAGGGTGCGCCTTCCAAATATCCTTCAAAACCATCCGACCCTAAAATCCAAAAGACAAGGGCGGGTGATGTGAGCGCATCCGGCAAGGGCGGCCGGAAGCACGTTGCTTAAAGTCCAAGTTTGAGTCCGTGGCTGATCAAGAGAAAGAGGCTCTTGTTAAGCAAATGATGAGCGATTATGAAGCCATCATGCGGGACACTTGGGCGGCTGTACAGCCGGACTCGGACTATCAGATTTGGAAATCCAAATTTGACGAAGCCAGCAAAGCATTCGACGCTCGCCTTATTGAAGAGGCTGAGAATGCTGAGGCCGAGGAAAGTTCTCGGTCCGACTCTTCTGGGGAGTCGTCCTCGGGCGGCAAGGAGGAGGATCAGGCGGAGGAGCCAGAGAAAAAGGAGGAAGAGCAGCCGAAGGACGACAAGTCGGCTGCCACTGAAGAGGCTCTCCCCTGATCACTTAAGCTTTTATGCTTTTCTGCGGCCGAATGGCCATGTACTTTTCTTTTCCAGCCTGTGTGCCGAGTATTTGTATCTTTACCGACCGAGGGGTCGGGTAATTTGACAATCTTTCTGGCTTTGCCAGATAACAATCTTAACCAATCGTCAGGTGACGATTGGTCTTTTTAATTTGAATCATTCGGCCATTTGGCTGAAGTTATCCATATAGTTGTCCTTTGCATTTTGAATTTTTCATTGCATGTTTTTGGCCAAGTATAATAACCTGTATATCATGCGAATGTTCTTGCCCCTGGACGGATGTCGAGTGGTTTCAGTTTATTAGATTGATTGGCTTAGAAATTTTTTGATACTTAGAAGAGTATGCATGGTTTCTAAGTCAATCAATCACTATGGTGATTGCCCCAAACCACACGGCAGACGTCCATCCAGAATTGGCAAACATAAAGTGTTCATTCGGCCATTGGCTCGAACTAACTCAAATTTCCAACTTAGCTAATTTGCTAAGGGTAAACCTCCGCTTGTCTCGCGCCATAAGCAAAAACAAGCGCCTCCGGCCATAGGCCTCTTTGAGATAAAATGCTAAGTTTGTAACTTAACCAATTTCCTTAAAAAATAAGTGTCCGCCTGTCTTGCCCCATAGGCAAGGATCAGGCGTCATCCGACCAATAGCCTCAGTAAGTGTTTAGTTAACTTAACTCGTATATAAATCAAATATTCCGCCTGTTTTGCCCCTGAGCAATAACAGGTGCATCCGGCTTTATGCCTCGCTTAGCCTCTACTTATGAAACAGTGACCATTTCTGAACTGCGCTAGATAGAAATTTCAGGTCTTTTAGATTTCACTTTCGATTAAAACAAACGACTGCGAATGCTGCCTTACCGACTGGTTCTTCCAGGCGGTAGGTACCGTCTCTTACCTCCTCATAAATTTGGTAGGGGCCTTCCCAATTTGGGGTTAGCTTTCCCTGTTCATTTGCCCTACCGACTGCCTCCATTTTCCATAGCACAAAGTCCCCCACTTTGAGAGGACGCTTGTGTACTCTTTTGTTGTAAGCCCGAGTCATTCTCAGACGGTATATCTCATGACGCAAGGCAGCATTGCCCCTGCGCTCTGGAAGTGAGTCCAATGCTAGGCGCATGGCCTCCTAATTTGCCTCTTCATCATACAACATGATTCGAAGGGTCGGCTCATAGTGCTCAATGGGCAGAACAGCTTCTGTACCATACACCATTAGGAATGGGGTTTCTCCCGTTTCCCCTTTAGCAGTCGTTCTGATGCACCAAAGGACGTGCGGTAATTCATCCGCCCAAAGGCCACCAGCCCGCTCAATCTTCTTTTTAATCCCGTCTGAGATTAACTTGTTGAAGGCTTCGACCTGGCTGTTTGCTTGCGGCCGGCCGACTGATGCGAAGAGGCTTGAGACCCCCTGGTCTCCCAGCCAAGTCTTGAGTTGAGGCGTCTCAAATTGAGGACCATTGTCAAAAACCATAGACATGGGCACCCCGAAATGAGTGATTATGTTCCTCCAAACAAAGAAAATGACGTCTTTAGTCTTGATGTTTTTGACTGCCTCAGCCTCTACCCACTTGGTAAAGTAATCCACAGCCACCAATATATAGCGCTTGCCGCCTGGTGCAGTTGTATATGGCCCCAGAATGTCCATGCCCCATTTGGCAAAGGGTATTGGGCTGTGGATGGCCGTCAGGTCTGTAGCCGGACGATGGATGAGCTTGCCAAACTTTTGGCACTTGTCACATTTTTTCACCATTTCCATGGCATCCGACTCCAGAGTTGGCCAAAAGTAAAGCCGCCTGGCCTTGGCAGCGAGGGATCTGCCGCCTATATGGGAGGCGCAGAATCCCGAATGCAACTCTTCGAGAACTTCCTTCCCCTTTTCAGGGGTAACACACTTCAACAGGGGTTTCAAAAAGCCAGCCCTGAAGAGCTCTCCTTGCCGCAACTCGAAGTTAGCTGCTCGTTTTTTTAGAACAGCCGCCTCCCGTGGTGAGTCAGGGAGCGTGCTGTCTGCAAGATAGGTCCGGATGCTGTCCATCCAAGTTGAGCTTCGGTCAAGAATTCCAATGGGGTCTTCCTCAGATATACTTCTTTTTTCCATGACCTCCCAGAAGACTGACCGAGGCGTTTCACAGGAGGCGGATGAGGCCAACTTTGACAGAGCATCCACCTGATTGTTTGAAGGCCTGGGCACCTGAGTTAGATGAAATTCTTCAAGTGACACAACTTCACTCTTGACCGCCTGAAAATATTTTATCATGGCCGGATGAGTGGCCTCGTACGTTCCATTAACCTGGAGTACGACTAGTTGAGAATCAGAGCAGGCGAATATCTTCTTCGCCCCTGCCGTCTTGCAATACTGGATGCCGGCCAGCAGGGCCTCATACTCGGCCTCATTATTAGAGACCTGAAACTTGAACCGTAGTGCGTTTTCGTACTTATCTCCTTCAGGAGATTGACAGATAATCCCCGCACCACAGCCGTTCACAGTGGAGCTCCCATCCACATACACTTTCCAGACCTGGTCCGTATTGTCCGGAACAACCGGCCTTGTCATTTCGACAATAAAGTCAGCGAATGCTTGTCCCTTTATTGCCTTCCTTGATTCATAAGTGATTTCTAATCCTTGTATTTCAATTGCCCATTTGAGCATTCGTCCAGAAGACTCCAAGGTTGTGGGTGGCCGTTTGATCGGTTGGTCAGTATAGACCTCTACCGCATGCGCCAAGAAGTAAGGTTTAAGCTTCTTGATGGCCATGTAAAGGGAAAGGCCGAATTTCTCAACCATGGGGTACCGAAGCTCCGCATTTCTCAAAACATGGCTTATGAAATACACCGGGAGCTGGATGCCGTCTCTTTCAGCTAAGAGGACAGCACTAAGGGCATGATCAGAGACGGCTAAATACATGAAGAGCTTCTCTTTAGGCAAAGGGCTGACAAGCCTCGGCAGAGAGTGTAGATGAGTTTTTAGCCTTTGAAAGGCCGCCTCTGCATCATCCCCCCATTCAAAGTTTGTCTTCTTTTTGATTTCCTGGAAAAAGTAGAGACACTTGTCGCCTGAACGGCTGAGGAATCTCCCCAGGGCCGCCAGACAACCTGTTAATTTTTGCACTTCCTTCACAGTACAAGGCGACTGCATGTCGATTACCGCCTGTATTTTTTCAGGGTTGGCCTCTATTCCTCTTTGGTCAATCAAAAATCCGAGAAACTTCTTAGACTCAACACCAAAGACACACTTTTTTGGGTTAAGCATGACCTTGTGCCGCCTGAGTGTGGCGAATGTTTCTCGGAGATCAGCAAGGTGATCCGCTTGCTGTTTGGATTTGACTATCATATCATCAATGTACGCCTCTACATTCCTTCCGATTTGATTAATGAAGACCGTATTAATCATTCGTTGGAAGGTAGCAGGCGCATTCTTCAAACCAAACGGCATCACCGTATAACAGAACAACCCCTGATCGGTGACGAATGCCGTCTTTTCTTGATCTTTTTTCCACAGGGGGATCTGATGGAAACCTGAATAGGCGTCCATGAAACTCATTAGGGCATGTTCGGCTGTTGAGTCGACCAGACTGTCGATCTTAGGCAGTGGATAGCTATCCTTTGGACATGCCTTATTGAGGTCTGTATAATCAACACACATCCGCCAAGTTCCATTCGGCTTTTTTACTAACACAACGTTAGCTACCCACTCAGGGAAGTTGCACGGCCGAATGAACTTGGCGTCTAACAGCTTTTTTACTTTGGCAGCTGCCGCCTGACTTCTTTCTTCGCCGTGGTTTCTTTTCTTTTGCCGGATGGGCTTCTTTTTAGGATCCACGGCGAGTTTGTGGACAGCGAGATCCGGGCTGATGCCTGACATCTCTTCCACTTCAAAGGCAAAGATGTCTTTGAATTCCTTAAGCAGCTGGTGAAGGTTTTCACCCAACTTTGTAAAGGCAATCGTCCCCACCTTAACAGTCCGCTCTGGACGGCTATCATCCAGAGGGATATCAATGTGCTCTCCAGTAGGCTCGGGACGAAGATCATCCGACCTTTCCCCGGTCAGTGATTGCTATTGCTTTTCTTTTTTGACCACCACCAGCTGATCAGTCTTTCTTTTCTATCCGGCTGGTGGGGCCGACTGTTCTTCCTCGACATTGTCGAGGACAATCATATGCTTGCCCCGACCGGATGCTGCGGCCGCAGGCTTGACGTCCGAGAGATAACACTCTCGAGCCGTCTTTTGGTCCCCATTAAGGGAACCAACTGTTCCATCATCCTTCTCATACTTGAGTAGCATGAGAGCAGGGATGATGACGGCCTTACACTCATTAAGAAAGGTCGGCCAAAGATGAGGTTGTAAGCCGTGAGCTCTTCAACCACTATGAAACGGATGGTCATGTGCCGACCGTCTCCCCTGCTTCCCAGGCGGACAGGTAGGTCGATTCGTCCGACTGGGTGCACAAGTCCTCCCCCAAACCCAACTAAGGTGTGGGTGACCTCCATCATGCTATCCGGTTTGTACTTGAGATTGGACAAGCATTTGAGGCTGATGAGGTCAGAGGAACTTCCTGTGTCAATCAGAATTCGGCCAACCAGCTGGTTGGCGACTTTACACTCAATGACAACAGGGTCATCATGCGGCCGACGGACTTTGCCTCTGTCCTGTTCGGTGATGACAACTTTAGGGAAGGTGTATGTGCTAGCTGTATCCCCCTCCTCAACAGAATTAACCATCTTTATCATATGGTCCTTGGTACCCCGAATGGTCGGGCCACCACCGGCAAATCCGCCTGCTATGGTATACACCGGTTCTTCATCAGTTTCGGCACTCACAGCAGGCTGGGGAGTCTTTTTCTTGGACTGCCCCGGATTTGCTTTTGAAGTCACTTTGGACTTCACATAGCACTTCAGCTGTCCCTTGTCGGCCAGACGGTCGAGCTCCTGCTTGAGACTAAAGCAGTCGTTCGTGTCATGGCCAACATCCTCATGGAAATGGCAATGCTTGTTCTTGTTCCGATTTTCAACGGAACCTTTCATAGCAGTCGGCTTTTCAAGAGTTAGCCGATCCTTAATTTCCAAAAGGATGGAGCAGCAGTCCTTGTGGAATTCGTACCTTGGAACGTACGGCTTCCACTCTTTTTTCTTCTTCTGGGCCGGTTGATCAGAGTTATCAATGGCCCAGACTTGCTTTTTCTTTTCGCTCTCTTCTAGCTTAGGAGCTGGCTGAGCAGGCCGACTCTCTTTCTGTCGGTCAGACTTCTTATGGTCCGACTGCTTATTGGAGGAGCAGAGTTCGGTCGCCTGTATGTAGGCTTCCGCCTCTTGCAAGGCTCCTTGCAGGGTAAAGATTTGTTTGCGGACGAGTTCGTACTTAAAAGTAGACCCGTCCTTCAGACCCTTAAAGAAGTTTGTGAAGGCGACCTCATCAGACAGCCCATGAATCTGGATTCGGACCAGATTGAACCGCCTGACGTAGGATCGCAAACCTTCTCTGTCTCCCTGCTGTACATTGCCCAAGTCAAGACTTGTCTTTTTGGCAGGGATGTTCATAGAGAAGTTTTATGCAAACAAGAACGCAAGCGTCTTGAAGCTATTTATGCAGCCAGCCGACACGTTGCCAAACCACTACTAGGCTATGCCCTTCAGGGTGGCTAGAAAGCAACGACACCATGCGGCATCATCCAACCCTTGTAAATACATGAGGTGGGTGTATGCTAGCAGGTGGTCTTCTAGGTTGGAGGTCCCGTCATAGGCTCCAACCAGAACGTTTTTAACTTTAGCCGGCTGTACAGCTTTAGTTATTTCCCTGGATAAAGCAGAGGGTTGATCTCCAAGTTGTTGCAGCCTAAGCTGCCAGTCCATCGGCTGATAGCCGTATGCCGCCTGTCCTCCATAGAGGGTAGGTTGCATATAAGGTACAACTGGCGCCTGGTACAATGGTTGTGCCATGTACTGGGCGGACTGAATCACATGCGGCCCAGACTGAACCCTTTGGCTGCTTGCTGGGGTCTCATGTACAGACTGAGAACACCTCACAAAGGTATTCCGAAAGCTATCATGATAAGTCGACGTTGAAGCCGACTCTGATTGTTGGGTTCTCCTCTCCTCAATGTATTGTCGAGCGTTAGAGAATGTTTTCTTGCTACCATCCGGCTGTACTTGCCGGATGGGTTTTCTTGCGCCCGTTTCTGGGAAACGGAGCCGATTAAGGTCAAATTGGGGCCTGGCCTTCTCCTTAGGAGTAGGATGAGGAGTCGGCTGACGGTCCCTGACCGACTTCTGTTTGCCAGCTTGGGCTGGCTTCTTGGCTGACTGCTCTTTTCTAGGAGTAGGCGATTTCTTTGAGGCGAGCTGCTTGATTTCACCCCTGAGGCTGCTCAGAAGTGACATTAGCTCATCCCGAGTGACGGGAGTTGATCCTGCCGGCTGGGAAGGATCAAACGGCCGCCCCGAGGGCTTCTTTGGTTGGCCAGCAGTTTTGCTTGGTCCTGCCTGAACATGGGGACGCTCTCGCCGTTCCTTACTATGGATGCGTTTAGAGATGAGGGATCCATTTGGATCCACATAGGTTTCGACATCAGCGTCGTCACCTGAGTCATGGTCCGTTTGGACCAGTACATCATTTGGAGGCCGAATGGCATCCGGATTTGGTACAAGCTCTTGTGAAGCCATTTCAGAGGTACTATCCCCACATACGGAGCCAAATATTTCAGGGGTTTTTGTCCCTCGGGAGAGTTACAACACTGAAACTGGATTCAACTGAGGATGCATGTATCTGCAAAGCAAACGGACCGCCGAATGGTCGGTGGTCCGCCTCCGAAGATTAAGTTAGTAAATGTTCGGAGATAAAACGTGCGGAAGTAAAGTTATCTGCTTGGATTCCAAGCTCAAGTAAAGTGTTGCGTGTTCTTTGAAAACGACAGCTTTGTGGTAAGTGACGTATTGTCTCGTATTGCGTGTCTAAAATTTTCTCTCTTTTTTGTTGTTGTGTTTTTTCGTCATAAATGACATAATGTCCCTATTTATAGAGTCCTCTTGAAAAGTGTGCCTTCCTAGGATCTGGTGACCTAGGAGTTAGGTCACGCCGTTTTACGGCGCCTCGGGATTTGGGCCTTAGAAGGCCGCCATCCCAGGGCCAATGTCTGAGTGACACGTGTCACTGTGCCCAATGGATTTTGAAGCACTTTTTGTGTGACACGTGTCACCACCTGAATGGTCCCTGCTGGACCTTCATTCCACGTAGGACGGAGAAGAGTCCTCCCTCCACGTGTCATCATTCCATAGGTCCAAATGGCACTTATATAGAGGACACGTGGCACTTTCTGATTGGGCCACTTGGCCGGGTATAAAATACCCAAATCAATTCTTATAAAGGAAGAATTTGGGTTGGTTAGTTACATGACAAAGTGAATGTGACTGTTCTTTCTTCTCATGAGCAGTTTATTCATACTGATATTTGTTCTAAAGACTTACAGCATCATTTCTTAGTGACTTTTGTGTATGGTCTTCACTCTATTCATGATAGAGTTCCTCTTTGGACTGGTATTAGCAACATTTCAGTGTCTTCTGATCCTTGGCTTCTCATTGGTGATTTTAATTCTGTTCTTCATGATGGTGATAGGTTTAATGGTGCTCCTATTACTAATTATGAGGTGAAACACTTTAAAGAGTGTATTGAGACCATGGACTTTTGTGAAATCAAGAGTAAGGGTTCTTTCTTTTCTTAGAATAATAAAGGGCATGGTGATGATAGGATTGCTACTAGAATTGATAGGGGTCTGGTTAATCAAGCCTGGATATCTGTTTACAATTCTGTTGATGCTATCTTTCTCCCTCCCTTACTTTCTGATCACTGTCCTATTTTGGTTGAGGTATGTTCTCATAATCTTGGGAAGGGAAGGCCTTTCAGATTTTTGAATTGCCTTGCTGATCACAAAGATTTTTGCTCTATTGTTGAAGCTGGCTAGATTAAGGTGTCTAAGAGCACTGCTATGTCTAATGTTTGGCAGAATTTGAAAACTGTTAAACAAGGTCTTAAGAGCTTAAACACCAAATATTTTGCAAATATTGATGATAGAGTTGATCAAGCAAATGTTGCTTTAATTCAAATCCAAGAAAAGCTTGCTGCTGATATTACCAATGGGAACTTACATCTACAGGAAGCTGCTGCTATTGAGCAAATTAAGCATTGGATGAATATTCAAGAGCACATATACAAACAGAAAGCTAGAGTGGATTGGATCAAATTAGGAGATTCTAACTCTCACTATTTCTTTTCTGTTATGAAGCAAAGACAAAGCAGGAATAGAATTGATTCTATTTTTACTGATCTTGATGTGTTGCTGAAGGATTCTATTCAAGTCGAACATGAGATTGTGGGTTTCTATAAGTTTCTACTGGGTACTAGAGCTTCTTCTTTGCCTGCCGTTGATATTCAAACTATGAGAGCTGGTAAACGGCTAGACCAAACTGCTATAGATATCCTGTCTGCAAAAGTTGCTTTTTCTGAGATTGATGCTGCTTTGGCTAGTATTGGCAATGACAAGGCTCCTAGTCTTGATGGCTTTAATGCTGTCTTTTTCAAGAAGGCTTGGCACATTATTAAGCATGACATCTATACTGTTGTTACTCAGTTCTTTCAAACTGGTATTATTGCTAAGCAATGGAGTTGCACAACAGTAACTTTAGTTCCTAAAGTCTCTCATCCTTCTTATGTTAAAGAATACAGACCCATTGCTTGTTGTACTATGGTCTATAAATTAATCTCTGAAGTGCTTACTCATAGAATTGCTTATGTTGTGGGATCTGTTGTTAGTGATTCTCAATCTGGCTTTATTCCGGGGAAGCATATTGGGGATAATATTCTTTTAGCTACTGAGCTCATTAAGGGTTACACTCACAAATATATCACTCCCAGATGTATGCTCAAGATTGATTTGAGGAAAGCTTATGATTCTGTTGAATGGAGCTTTCTTAAGAATGTGCTTGAGGAAACTGGCTTTCCTCAAAAGGTGGTTAATTGGATTAAGACCTGTGTCTCTTCTGTTTCTTATTCTATAATGGTGAATGGTTTTCCTTCTAAACCTTTCCCAACTCAAAAAGGGTTGACACAAGGTGATCTTATGTCTCCTTTCTTGTTTGCTCTTTGTATGGAGTATCTTTCTAGGTGTTTGAAAGAGATGACTCATGATCCTAATTTCAATTTTCACCCTAGATGTGAGAAGCTTGGTATTACTCATATGATGTTTGCTGATGACTTATTGCTCTTTGCTAGAGCTGATGCTGGCTCTATTCATCTTCTTTTGAATGCTTTTCAGAAGTTTTCTAGTGCCTCTTGTTTATCTGCTAACCTTAACAAAAGTGAGGTGTATTTTGGTGGTTTACTTGAAGCTGAAAAAGATAACTTACAGACTATTCTTGGGATGAGTAGGGATACCCTACCTTTCAAGTATCTTGGTGTTCCTCTTTCTTCTAAGAAGTTGACCATTTCTCAGTGCAGGCCTTTGATTGAGAAAATTACTGCTAGAATTGATAACTGGTCAGCTAGACATCTCTCTTATGAAGGAAGGTTACAACTCATTAAAAGTGTTCTCTTTGGCATCCAAGCTTATTGGGCTCAGATCTTCATTCTTCCCAAAAAGGTGCTTAGGGAAATTGAATCCAGATTTAGGGTGTTTCTTTGGACTGGCAAAAATGTTTATTCTAAGAAAGCTCATGTTTCTTGGAATCATATGACCCTCCCTAAAGTTTCTGGTGGTTGGAATATCACTTTACTGAGTGATTCGAACAAAGCTGCGGTTTGCAAGATTATATGGGACTTCGCTCATAAATATGATAATTTATGGGTTAAATGGGTCCATATATACTATTTCACCAACAAGGATCTTTGGTCTGCTGCTATTCCTAAAAAGTGCATTTGGGTATTAAAGAAAATTCTAGGGTGCAGGGAAGTTATTGACAGCATTGGTAGTTAGCCTGCAGTTACTCATAATGGAAAAATGAGTATCTCTAGAGTGTACTCTAAAATGAGACCTCAAGCTGATAAAGTGAGCTGGAAGAGACTTGTTTGCAACAATCAAGCTTCTCCTAAGAGCATTTTTATAATTTGGATGGCTCTGAAGAATAGAATGGTGACTAAGGATAGGCTTATTCAATGACATATTAACTGTGATCCTTTGTGCTTCTTTTGCCAGAACCGTGATGAAAGTGTTGCTCATTTATTCTTTACATCCTCTTATTCTAGAGAAATTTGGCAGAAAATTCTTGATTTGCTGAATATCCAGAAGGCAATGTAATGTTTTGAGCTTGAACAACAATGGGCTGCAAGGTTTTGCAGGAAAGCTAACAGGAAGGGTAGGCTCTATTTGATGTTCTTTGCTGAAACTGTTCATAGCATTTGGCTTCAGAGGAATAGTTTAATGTTCACTGGTAGCTGTCAGCCTGCTGAGGTGGTCTTCAGAGAAATTGTGTACAGGGTTGCTGTTAGGTGTACTGAGTCTGATAGGAAATTCCTGTACTTTTGATGTTCTGGTTCTGGGTCTGTTGTCTAGAAAGCTCTGGCCTGTTTGTTTTTGTTGTTACTGTTTTGTCTTGTCTGGTCCCTGCCTCCAGAACCCTTCCTAGAAGGTGGCTGGAGCTTGAGTCAAGTTCTGGTCCCTGGTTTCTCTTGCTCCCTTACCTGAGGGTGTCTTGTTTGTTTGCTGTTTCTTTGGGTCTTTTTGGTCTTGTTTGGTTTTGAGGTGTCTTTTGTTAGTTATAACTTAGCTTGCTGTAAGTTGTAACTTTTCTCTTAGGTAATAATATTCTCTATTTACCAAAAAAAAAAAAAAAAAAAAGTCTAATGCATTCAACTAAGCTAATTAAATCAAATAAAAGTCAAACACATTCAAATAAATCTTTTTAAACTAAAGGAAAGTCAAACACATTCAAATAAAGCTTTTCGAATCAAATGAAAGTAAAAAATATTCAAAAAAAGCTTTTTAAATCGAATGAAAGTGAAATGCATTCAACGAAGCTAATATAATCAAATGAAAGTTACACACATTCAAACAAAGCTTTTTTAATAAAATGAATGTCAAACACATTCAAACAACTCTTTTTGAATCAAATGAAAAATAAACACATTCAAAGAAAGCTTATTGAATCAAATGAATGTCAAACACGTTCAAACAATGCTTTTTAAATCAAATGAAACCCAACCACACTCAAAAAAAGCTTTTTGAATTAAATGAAATTCAAACACATTCAAATAAAGCTTTTTGAATCGAATCAAAGTCAAATGAATTCAACGAAGCAAATTAAATCAAATGATGGTCAAACACATTCTAATGAATCTTTTTAAATTAAAAGAAAGTCAAACACATTCAAATAAAGCTTTTCAAATGAAATGAAATTAAAACACTTTCAAAAAAAGCTTTTTGAATCAAATGAAAGTGAATTGCATTCAACAAAGTTAATATAATCAAATGAAAGTCAAGCACATTCAAACAAAGCTTTTTTAATCAAATGAATGTTAAACACATTCTAAAAATCGTTTTGAATTGAATAAAAGTCAAATGCATTCAACGAACCTAATTGGATTAAATGAATATCATACACATTCAAACAAAGGTTTTTGAATTAAATGAAAGTCAAACACATTCAAACAAAGCTTTTTGAATCAAATAAAGGTCAAACACATTCAAATAAAGCTTTTTGAATCGAATGAAAGTCGAATTTATTCAACGAATTTAATAGAATGAATTTAAAGTCACACATTTAAACAAAGCTTTTTGAATCAAATGAAAGTTAAACACATTCAAAGAAAACTTTTTTAATAAAATTAAATGAAACACATTCAAATAATTCTTTTTAATCAAAAGAAAGTCAAACACGTTAAAACAAAGCTAATTGAATCAAATGAAAGTTAAACACATTTAAACAGAGCTTTTTGAATCGAATTAAAGTCAAACACATTCAAACAATGCTTTTTGAATCGAATGAAAGTCAAATGCATTTGACGAATCTAATTGAATAAAATGAAAGTTAAACACATTAAAACAAAGCTTTTTGAATCATATGAAAATCAAATACATTCAAACTGAGCTTTTTGAATCGAATGAAAGTCAAATGCATACAAAAAAAGCTTTTTAAATCGAATGAAAGTCGTATGCATTCAACGATGCCAAATGAATCAAATGAAAGTCAAACACATTCAAACTAAGCTTTCTGAATGAAATAAAAGTCAAACACATTAAAACAATGCTTTTTGAATTGAATGAGATTCAAATGCATTCAAAGAATCTAATTGAATAAAACAAAAGTCAAACACATTCAAACAAATCTTTTTGAATCATATCAAAGTCAAATACATTCAAACAAAGCTTTTTGAATCAAATGAAGTCAAAAACTTTCAAACAAAGCTTTTTGAATAAAATGAAAGTCAAATGAATTCAACGAAGCTAATTAAATCAAATAAACGTCAAACACATTCACACAAAGTTTTTTTATTCAAATGAAAGTCAAACTCATTCAAATAAAGCTGTTTGAATCGAATGAAAGTCAAATGCATTCAATGAAGTTAATTCAATCAAATGAAAGTCAAACACATTCAAACAACTCTTTTTGAATCAAATGAAATTTAAATACATTCAAAGAAATCTTATTGTATCAAATGAAAGTCAAACACATTCAAACAATGCTTTTTAAATAAAATGAAAGTCAAACACATTCAAAAAAATCTTTTTGAATCAAATAAAATTCAAACACATTTAAAAAAAGCCTCTTGAATCGAATGAAGGTCAAATGCATTCCACGAAGCTAATTAAATAAAATAAAAGTCAAACACATTCAAATAAATCTTTTTAATTTAAAGGAAAGTCAAACACATTCAAATAAAGGCTTTTGAATCAAATGAAAGTAAAACATATTCAAAATAAGCTTTTTTAATCGAATGAAATTGAATGCATTCAACGAAGCTAATAGAATCAAATGAAAGTCAAACACATTCAAACAAAGCTTTTTTAATCGAATGAATGTCAAACACATTCATAAAAATCGTTTTGAATCAATTGAAAGTCAAATCAATTCAACAAAGCATATTAAATCAAATGAATGTCAAACACATTCAAACAAAGCTTTTTGAATTAAATGAAAGTCAAACACATTCATACAAAGCTTTTTAAATTAAATTAAGGTCAAACACATTCAAATAAAGCCTTTTTGAATCGCATGAAAGTCAATGCATTCAACGAAGTTAATTGAATCAATTGAAAGTCAAACACATTCAAACAAAGATTTTTGAATTAAATGAAAGTTAAACACATTCAAAGAAAACTTTAAATCAAATGAAATCAAACACATTCAAATAAATCTTATTGAATCAAAGGAAAGTCAAAAACATTGAAACAAACCTAATTGAATCAAATGAAAGTTAAACACATTCAAACAGTGCTTTTTGAATCAAATGAAACTCAAACATATTCAAACAAAGATATCTAATTGAATGAAATTCAAACACGTTCAAACAAAGCAAATTGAATCAAATGAAGGTCAAACACATTCAAACAAAGATTTTTGAATTAATTAAAGGTTAACACATTCAAAGAAAACTTTTAAAATAAAATGAAATCAAACACATTGAAATAAATAATTTTGAATCAAATGAAAGTCAAACACATTCAAATAAATCTTTTTGAATCAAAGGAAAGTCAAACACATTCAAACTAAGCTTTTTGAATTAAAAAAAATTCAAAAACATTTAAACTAAGCTTTTTGAATCAAATTAAAGTTTAACACTTTAAAACTAAGCTTTTTGAATAAAATGAAAGTAAAATGCATTCAATGAATCTAATTAAATTAAATGAAAGTCAAATACATTCAAACAAAGCTTTTTGAATCATATGAAAATCAAACACATTCAATCAAAGCTTTTTGAATCAAATGAAAATCAAACACATTTAAACAAATCTTTTTTAATCAAAGGAAAGTCCAACACATTCAAACTAAGCTTTTTGAATAAAATGAAAGTTAAACACATTCAAAAAAGCTTTTTTAATCGAATGAAAGTCAAATGCATTCAACGAATTTAATTGAATCAAATAAAAGTCAAACACATTCAAAGAAAGCTTTTTGAATCAAATGAAAGTCAAACAAATTCAAACAAAGCTTTTCAATTTAAATAAAAGTCAAACACATTCAAACAAAGTTTTTCGAATCAAATGAAAGTCAATCCCTTCTAACAAATCTTTTTGAATCAAAGGAAAGTCAAACACATTTAAACAAAGCTAATTGAATTAAATAAAAGTTTAACACATTCAAACAAAGCTTTTTGACTTAAATGAAAGTCAAACACATTCAAACAAAGGTTTTTGAATCGAATGAAAGTCAAACACATTCAAACGAAGCTAATTGAATCAAATGAAGGTCAAACACATTTAAAATAAGCTTTTTGTATCGAATGAATATCAAACACATTCGAACAAAGCTTTTGAATCAAATGATAGTCAAACACATTGAAACAAAGCTTTTTGAATCAAATGAACGTTGGGGTTTTATGTGTCCGACTCACCGCAAAAACAAACCTAAAACCAAGACTGCACTCGCAGTAAATAAAACCATAAACATAATTAAATTAGTCATAATATTAAGATAAAACGATTACCTTTGAAGCGTGGTTCGCCCGACTACTTGGTCTCTTACTTGAAAGCTAGCTTCAAAATTACGAAGCCTCCGACGATAATCTACTGGCAACAACGATCACCGGCAAGGTCCAATGTCTTGGGTTTAGCAAAACCCGACCGATAAACCTGAGTAATTGAGTTCAAAGGCTTTCTCTAAATGTGATACTTTTTCCAACTCTTTAGTTGAAGGGTTTTCACTTACTTGTGATCCCCTTTCCAACTCTTACTCAAGCAAGATTTCCAATGCCCTTACTTGGGTATTTATAGGAAATGATGAGAGTATGATTGTTTCTCCCACCAATGTAGGATAGTGAGATTTTCACATTTTATTTTAAAGGTAAAATAAAATTATTTAGGCAAGCTAGTAATAAATCAACAAGTGTCATATATTCATGAGAGAGCAAGTGAGGACCACTTAGAGATGGGGGGACCAAACTTGCTCCCCACTCTCTCCCTCTCTATGCGCCACATGTCCTCCCCTTCAAGGCTCCCATTTAATCCTCCCTCACACTTGGCTCAGCTACCCGCGCACTCGACCCAGCTACCCGCACCATGGAGTTACGGGCTACTGCTACTTGCGGCTAGCAAGCCAAAAACTCCAAGTGCAGGCTGTTGCTGCTTGCGGCTAGTGTGCCGTGCACTTCGAGTGCGGGCTGCTGCTGATTGCTGCCCCTAGGAGTCGAGGCTAGCCCTTGGCTGCTAGCAATGGTGCACTAGAACGCACCAGCCAGCCTAGGCGTGACTTGGTGCGCATGCTAGCCACCATGCTATGCTTTATGCCCCTAGCACTCAGATTGCTCAAGGCACTCCAATGCTAAGGGTATTTTGGGAATAATGTTTATTTATTACTATTTGCACGTTTTGACGCTCTAAGCTCGAATTTCCGACGTCTAAATAAATATTACTCGGTCGACTCATTAATTCCTTCCAAATTAATTGGTTGCTTTGGCTCGTTGATTGCTTGGGTGTAACCTGAAGGGTTTAGTCAAGATTAAGCTGTAATATTAATTACGCATTAATATTACTAATCGAAAGCGGCCTCCACCTAGCCATTTCAATCACTTGACCTTATTGAATATATTAGCTTTCTAATAATTCAGAAACCACTATCAGAATAATACACTTGTTTTCGAAGGACGCTATTCCTTTCAATCTCCCACTTGTCCTTTCGGACAAGTGTGCTTTTAGTGCATAGCCCTTTTTCTATGTCCCTTAATGCCTCTTCATAAACTATAAGGTAAGAATTATTTGTCATCCTTATTACGTCCAGAATTGTTTCTCAATTCAGAGTCCGACTGCCAATAAACAGATGATTTCTACAATCCATCCGAGCACGGCCATCCATTTTTACAATCTCGCTCTACGAGAGGCCTTGTAAACAACAAAGACATCTTCCTTATTTTTAGTAGGGGGACATTTCCAGTCTTGTAATGTAGCTTCTCTTTGTAAGAGGACCTAGCTGCCCGAGTGATGTCGTTATAGTCACCTATTACGCAGACGTTAGACAATCATTAAAGCGGACTAGTACTCAAATAAGAAAGCTCACAATACTCATGGTCGAGGAAAAAGGTTCCGATATCAATAATGAGAAATATACTTATGACAATTTTTAATCTCTTAAAGTATTCTCATAGGTCTATCCATTATGGTTCTAAACCAATACCTTTGCAAATGATTCACGACGATGATGTACTTTTAGCACATGAAACGGTGCTATAAATCAAACTACACACTAATCTCAACTGGTCATTGATCGTCCATCATTTAAATGACCTCGATTATGGAAAATTTTTTATTATAATATTCAATGTTCACTTAATAGGTGTTTCCTTACCAAGACTGGTGTTGATACCCTATTTTGAATATTCCAAGTATCGAATGGACTCATATTTTAATTCTAAACCACAATTAAATAGCAAACGAACTGATAAAAATTGCATGAAATTTTAAATTACTCCAAAACCTGAATGGTTCATCTTATGATAAATGGTTTTGACAAATGTTTTAAGAGTATCACTCTTTATAAAACATCTATAGAGATCACACCCATATCTAATATGCTTGATTTATTTCATACAATTGTATGTTGTCGTTCACTTATTACATAGGTTTAATTATAACTACTTTGCTAATCTAGCATCTTCATTAATGATCACTTTCATAATAAGATGATAGAATTTGAGAGTGCCATGGATTATATGTGATTAGGATTATTGTCCACGTGATGGCTCCAACTCATTTTCAAGATTGAGATCTTTAACTTGACAACCTACAATCATTAACGTTCAACAACGAACTTTCCATAGAACATCTTCTTTATTATTGACTTTAAGTCAACAATATTCTCAACATATATTTTAATAGACTTCCCGATGATGCTTTGCTTGAGTTTCACTCCAAACGGCTCACAATGATTTGGGATACCCTAATCACTTGTGATAATGGAAATTTACATTAAATTCCCACACATTACACATGGATGCGCGTCCATGTTACCATTCTCAAGCCACGACTCATTTTTAGCTCGAGCTTACAAACAGCTTCCTTGTTAAGGTTTGTATTTGCAACATCAATTCTCAAATTGTATTTGTTTCCACAAGTCAAGAACTTATCCTGTTACTTATCCAAGTACTTTGGATGTTCTTCGCCATAATCTAACAATCTATTACATAGATTCAGGTTGATTGGTACTACATACATACTTCACATGCTCGAAGCAAGTAAGTCGTGCGACGATTCCATATCATAGCGTACATGATGGATTAAGTTGCAGAGTGTAGGGAATATTTCAAGCATTACCCCAAACTTGAACCCCACTGTTATCATACACTTAAGCATGGTGGCGTCCAAAGGTAAAGAAACTAGAGCAAAAGATTCGCCAACAAGTTTTAGGAACTTGTAAACCATTCACAGGGTGAAGGTTACACCCCTTAATGATCCAGGAGATCATTAACTCCAATAGATCTGGAACCAAGACCGGAAGTTCGGGGATGAAGGTACAAATCCAACCTAAAATAGATTGAACTTGTCCTAATAATAGGCCTCTACTTTATTTTGCTCGTATTCATGTGCGCTTTCTGACTAACATACAGTCAATAGATTAACCCTAAACTTGTTTATCTATGTTTGTTGAATATTAATGCACAAACAAAACAATTATTGGCGATCACTTGAATTATAATCAAATTAACCCTAAACAAGATTATTAATTATCTTATTAAACGTGATTACAAGTACAAAATTCCCTTTAAACATGCATAAAAGGCATGATCAAGCAATAACAATAAGCATCAAGCAACATAATAATAATAATAATAATAATAATAATAATAATAATAATAATAATAATAATAATAATAATAATAATAATGATAATAATAATAATAATAATAATAATAATAATAATAACACCAATAATAATAATAATAATAATAATAATAATAATAATAATAAAAATAACAACAATAATAATAATAATAATAATAATAATAATAATAATAATAATAATAATGATGATGTGAATTATTGATCCGAAAATCAACAAAACACAAGGGATATGTTTAAGTCTAATTCTATATAGGAAATCCACCAAGAATTAAACAAAAACTAAGATTAATCAATTAAGAATCCACCTAATTAATCAATCCAAACGAATGTTTTAACTAAAACAAGCAAAACAGCAATTGATCGCAATCAACCAAAACTCAAGTATGCAACTTAAGAAATAATCTGAATATTAATCTCTATGTATGTTTATTCGTGTGTTTACAGCCCTATTTATAAGACTTAATTTACCTAGGAAGATTAGGACAAGTCCCTAATTCAATCCTAATTAAACTAGAATTCTAACTTGCTTGAAGAGCAAGCACCTTGGAGCACAAGCATACACCAAACTCCTTGGAGAACAAGCACACGCCTAAACTGATTTATTTTGCTAACTAACTGATTTTTAAAGCAACTAAATAAATAAATAAAAATTAAAGAACTAAATAAAGATTAAAGATCCTAATGCTTGAACCAAGAAAAACCCTTTCAAGTGAAAGGTAAAAACTTGTAAGCAAAATCTAAGTAAAGAAAATTCAAGAAAGTGAACTAGACTCCAAGAAAAACCACTAAGCAAACCGTGGCTTTGCTTTGATATCCAAGAAAGTGTCCATGTAATGCTTGGCTTGAATCAATGTTTAGGGACAAGCTATCTTGATGCATGATAAGCAAATCTTTGAAGTTTTCCATGCTTAGACTTGCATCATCCTCCTCTTCTTCGAAAGAATTTGTCCTCAAATCTCAAAGTTCTTCATCAGGAATATACTTAGCCAAATCGCCAACATTGAATGTAGCACTAACTCCATATTCTCCTGGAAGTTCTAACTTATAAGCATTGTCATTGATCTTCTCAATAATCTTGAAAGGACCTTCACTTCTAGGCATCAACTTATTCTTGCGTTTTCCTGGAAATCTTTCCTTTCTCAAATGTAACCATACCAAGTCTCCAACATTGTAACCTTGTTGCTTTCTATGCTTGTTTGCTCTAGCTTTGTACATGTCATTTACTTTCTCTATTCTTGTTCGAACTTGAGCATGTAATTTCAGCATACTCTTCAACTTAGACTCGGCATCTTTGTGAATTAACTCACCCTTAGGCAATGGAACAAGATCAATTGGAAGTTTCGGATTGACTCCATAGACTACCTCAAAAGGACTATGTTTGGTAGTATATGTAGGTGATCTATTATAAGCAAACTCCGCATGAGCTAACTTGATGTCCCAATCCTTTTGTGTCTTACTCACTAACCCACGCAAAAGCGCACCAAGAGTACGATTAGTAACCTCGGTTTGTCCATCAGTTTGTGGATGGTAAGATGTACTAAAGAGCAATTTAGTTCCCACAAGCTTCCATAAAGACTTCAAAACTAAACTCATGAACTTTGTATCTCGATCACTCACATTAGTAGGAATAGGCCAAGTTTTAATAGCCTCTACTTTCGAATGATCAACTGAAATACCATCCTTTGATACAACATAACCAAGAAAAGTAACACTAGGCACTAAGAAGTAGCATTTTTCAAGCTTAGCATAGAGTTTCTTCTCTCTTAACACTTCAAAAACACTTGTTAGATGATTTAGATGATCATGCAAATTTTTAGAGTATATAAGAATATCATCTAAATAAACAACAACAAACTTGCCAAGGAAAGGTTTAAGTACGTCATGCATCAACCTCATGAAAGTGCTAGGTGCATTAGTGAGTCCAAACGGCATCACCAACCATTCATACAACCCTAACTTAGTCTTGAATGTTGTTTTCCACTCATCTCCTTCTCTCATTCGAATTTGATGATAACCACTCATAAGATCAATCTTAGAAAACAACTGTGAACCATGTAGTTCATCAAGTAGATCATCTAACCTTGGAATAGGAAATCGGTATTTGATAGTGATGTTATTCACACTCCTACTATCAATACACATGCGCCAACTTCCATCTTTCTTTAGGACAAGTAAAGTAGGCACAGCACAAGGGCTCATACTTTCCCTCACATATCCTCTAGTCATAAGCTCTTCAATTTGCCTTTGCATCTCCTTTGTTTCTTCCGGATTACTTCTATAGGCTGCCTTATTAGGTAATGGTGCTCCCGGAATCAAGTCAATTTGATGCTCTATCCCAGGAATAGGAGGTAGTCCCGGAGGTAATTCCTTAGGAAAGACATCCTTGAATTCTTCTAAAACAGATTCCAATTCATACGGCCTCTTTGCTTGTTTATCTTGATCAATTCGAATCTCATTAGAAACAAGTATATATACCACATTGTTGCTGCAAATTTCTTTTTCTAATTCCCTCTCACTAATCGAATAAGAACTCTTCGAATTAGAGGTAACATTAGAAGGCTTGTTGCTTATCAAAGGTTTTAAAGCAACCGGTCTCTCTTTTTCTCCTTTTCTCACAACATACACATTAGTCCTTCCATCAAACTTCACAAATCTATCATATTGCCAAGGACGGCCTAATAGTATATGACAAGCATCCATAGGACAAACATCACACAAAACTTTATCATGAAATTTACCAATTGAAAAGGAGATTAAGGCTTGTTTAGTTACCTTAACATCACTCGAATTATTAAGCCAATGAAGCTTATAAGGGCTTGGATGTCCAGTAGTTGGCCACTTCAATTTGTCTACCAAAGTAGTAGATACCACATTAGTGCAACTCCCCGTGTCTATGATCATATCACACAACCTATCTTCTACCTTGCACCTTGTAAGAAAGATTTTCTCCCTTTGATTGTTTTCCATAGGTACGGTTTTAGAGTGTAGTGCCCTTCTTAGAACCAAACTTTGACCATGAGTCTCGGGATCAATTTCGTCAATATGCCCTTCCTCTTCTTCAAAGTTTTCCTCTTCGTTCTTTTCTTCATAGTCACTACCTTGCTCACAGTTAGCTTGTTCTTGTTCCCACTCTTGAGCAGTCATTACTCTTTTTGATGGACAATTAGTTGCAATGTGACCAACACTACCACACTTGAAGCACTTCCTATCTTCAACAAGCTTTTTAGGAGCTTCAAACTTTGATTTAGTCTCCTTGTAGTTTGAACTAGAACCACTTTTCTCCAAGCTGTTCTTCTCAAAAGGCTTAGTGAAACCTTTTACAAAGGGCTTAGTGTACGTCCCTTTCTTCCCCTTTATTTGTTTTTCAACTTTCAAAGCTACCTTGCAAACATCCTCAAAGGACCAATATTGTTGCAATTCAACTTTTTCAGCAATATTATCATTCAACCCCGAAATAAATCTAGCAATCTTATGCTCAACAATCTCTTCTAAGCCACATAGCATGCATAACTTTTCAAATTCACCAATATAATTCTCAAAAGTCATAGAATTTTGTTTAAAAAGTTGCATCTTAAGATAAACATCTTGAATATAATCACTAGGTACGAACCTTTTTTTCATGTGCTTCTTGAGTTGTTCCCAAGTTGAGATTCTTGCACGCCCCTCCTTATGCCTTTTCTTCTTTAGATTATCATACCAAAGACTAGCATAACCGGTCAGTTTTAATTCAGCCAATTTGCATCTTTTCCTTTCATCATACTCCTTGTAATCAAAAAATGTCTCGGCCCTTCTAATCCACTCAAAGTATTTTTCAGGTTCATTCATACTCCCATTGAATTCGGGAAGATCTAATCTAAGGTTCATATCATCATCCTTTGGTCTATCTCTTCTCCTAGGCCTTGGTGATTCATCACTTGAGGAATAATTATTTCGTGGCCTCCTTGGGTTCCTCCTTGGTTGTTCTTCCTCACTTGAACCAGAATTAGGGTTAGAATTCCCTTTCTTTGAAGAATCTCCAGCAAGAGTATCAAGCCTTTTTAATATCTCATCCATCCTTGCTGCCAACTCGTCAATTCGCCTATCTCTTCTAAGATTTTGAGCCTGTTCTGAGGTTAATCCCCTTGGAACCTGTGGAACCTCCTCGTCACTCATGATTCCTACACAAACCAAGTCAGTTCATGCAAAAATCTTGATTAAAAGATCGAATCTTGAAGGAAAACTAGGCAACACAAAAACCGGACTCCCATCCGCAAATCAGTGCACAAACACCAAATGTTTGAGGCTGTGTAGAACGCGTTACTCAACTAAAAATTATGAAATTTTATATGGTGATAGCTGGACGTTTTTAGAGTTCAATGCAAAAAGAATCACGCAAAAATTCCTTGCCAATTGTTCCCAGTTTAATTTTTTCCGAAGTTGCGTAACCTAGCTCTGATACCAAAGATGATGTGAATTATTGATCCGAAAATCAACAAAACACAAGGGATATGTTTAAGTCTAATTCTATACAGGAAATCCACCAAGAATTAAACAAAAACTAAGATTAATCAATTAAGAATCCACCTAATTAATCAATCCAAACGAATGTTTTAACTAAAACAAGCAAAACAGCAATTGATCGCAATCAACCAAAACTCAAGTATGCAACTTAAGAAATAATCTGAATATTAATCTCTATGTATGTTTATTCGTGTGTTTACAGCCCTATTTATAAGACTTAATTTACCTAGGAAGATTAGGACAAGTCCCTAATTCAATCCTAATTAAACTAGAATTCTAACTTGCTTGAAGAGCAAGCACCTTGGAGCACAAGCATACACCAAACTCCTTGGAGAACAAGCACACGCCTAAACTGATTTATTTTGCTAACTAACTGATTTTTAAAGCAACTAAATAAATAAATAAAAATTAAAGAACTAAATAAAGATTAAAGATCCTAATGCTTGAACCAAGAAAAACCCTTTCAAGTGAAAGGTAAAAACTTGTAAGCAAAATCTAAGTAAAGAAAATTCAAGAAAGTTCAAGAAAGTGAACTAGACTCCAAGAAAAACCACTAAGCAAACCGTGGCTTTGCTTTGATATCCAAGAAAGTGTCCATGTAATGCTTGGCTTGAATCAATGTTTAGGGACAAGCTATCTTGATGCATGATAAGCAAATCTTTGAAGTTTTCCATGCTTAGACTTGCATCAAATAATAATAATAATAATAATAATAATAATAATAATCCAAATGATTATAATCATAATAACGATCATGTTAAAAATAAATCATAATAATACAAGATCCTAGACATGATACTAACAAGTTTAATAACAAACCCTAGCATGTCACTAAGCATTAAAGATCAAAGCTTTAGCCCTAACATGATACTAACATGATATTAATAAAGAAAATAGGAAGCATAATAACAATCATACTTGATCTAAGGAACTTATTCTTTACCCTAAATATCATACTAAGAAAAGCATCCTAACATGATACCTGAAATCCAAATAACAACCTAAACATTATTTCTATATCATAATATCAATTAAACAATTAAATTTAATAATTGAAATAGAGATTAAAGAAAGTTTAGACTAGATTTGGGACTAAACCCTCAGAAGTATCAAACCTTTCACGTCTAGGGAGAAGGCAACTTCGAACTTGGCTAGGTGTGTCTAGTGCTAATGTATGAGGAATTGTGTTTGTAAAAGGCTAGGCTAGAAAGAGGGAGAGAGAATCAAGAAATTCTTGATGAGATTTGATGATTTGAATAATGGGAGATATGACCTCTATTAATAGAGAAAAAAGAGGGACGAAGAATAAGAAAAGAATCTGAATTCAAATCGAAATAAAACTTGATGGACAGCTGTTTTTGCCGATTTTGTTTTTATCATATCTTTAGATCCACAAGTCCAAATAAGGAATATAATATATATTTGAAAAGCTCTTGAAGTATAATTTCCAACCCAATTAGAATAAGATTAAAAAAATTTGGATTTTAAAAGCTATGGCCGAAATAGTAGGACGGTGTCAGCTTTGGATAGAGTTTTGTATCTCATTCATATCTTTTTCGTTATAGCTCGGATTTAATATTACAATATATCATTGGAAAGATAATTTCAAGATCTATAAAACCATATAAAATTTGGATAATAATTATGAGGCAAGAAAATAATATCTAACTGTCTTTGAATATCTTTAAATTCGAATAAAATTAGGACTTAAGAAAACAGAAAGATTTTATAAAAGGAAATTTTTTATTTAACTCAAATTCTTTAATCTTATCTTTTCAAAAAGGATAATTAAGATCTTTTAGAAACTTATGGAAGGTTCTAATTAATCTTAATTAGTTTAGGAATAAGACCTTTGGCCCCTCCACATGATAATTGGGCCGCAGGTAAAATCCGGTTTGGGCCCAGTTTAATATTTTTGCCATAACTTCTTCATTATTCATCGGAATTGGGCTTATAATATATCTTTGGAAGGTTTTTTCAAGACCCATACAAATATATCATTATTGGACCCATATCATGACCAAACTAAACTGGAATGTACGTTTTTCAAAAATAGTGTAAGAAAAGAAATATTTTCAAAAAAGAAAGAAGAGATATTTTAATAAAAACATCCTCATCATTAGACTTTTCCCACTTTTGCTTTGTTCGATAATCAAATGACATGAAAGGTATTCATCACTGGGTTTGGTTTTGGGGAGACACAAATGGGTGTCTACACAAAGTAATTCTCAAACCTATTCCATCCATGTGACATTTTAGCTCATTTAGTTTCACTGAGTCTTGCTAAATTATTTGCTATGTGATATGGTTGAAAGTCTCTACTAGAGTCTTTCTTGTTTGACTTAGTATTTAAACTATCTCATACTTAATTCAATCATTTACTTAGCTTTATACATACGGGTCGAAAGGCTTTCAAAGGCCTTCAATTCATGTTTAACACGGTAAATTCCTTTACTCATTTAAACATTTAATTAAGTCTATACCATAGAACTTAATACCTAATACGTACTAAGCATCGTCTTTTGTTTGGTCCATTATCAAAAATGCTTTCAAATCTAATCATTTAGCATTTGATATTTATTTCACAATATAGTTCGTAAACTTTTCGTTGGACCTTTATATAATTTACTTTTTCTCTCAATAAACTTCTTATTCATAAGAATTTCTATCGCTACAAGAAAATAACCTTTTCGTAGCGATTATTTTAACCTTTAGTATCGATTGTAATTGCAACAAAAAGCTTTCCCAACGAATGCTCATTCGATACAATATCCCCCGTTGCCTTAGCCTTTAGTAGTGGTTTTCAATATCGCTGAGGTTGGCCTCAATAATCGATACGAAAAACTACATCCAATCGTGGTGATTATTGTAGCGATTACAATCGCTATAAATGTTTAACTCATTTTCTTCAAAAAAAAAAAAAAACATGCGTATGATCTGTACAAGATTCGAACAAGCAACCTCAAACTCTTATATTAAATGTTTCACCAATAAGCTATGACATATTTTATGTACTCTTTGTCAAACAATATTTATATATCTAGTGTTGAAAAGGCTTTTCGTATCGATTATTAGGATTTAGTGGCGATTGTAAATGATACGATTTCTCAAAATTATATAAATGTGTAAAAATAGTGTGGATATGTATTGTTATGTTTTCCGTATCGATTTTATATGGGAAAACCATGGCGATTGTAAAAATGATACGGCATCCTTAGTTATTTCACAAACATACTTGCATATTGTAGCGAATGTACAATCGCTACGAAATAATCGCTACGAAAACTAATTTTTCTTGTAGTGTATGTTTCTCCATAAGTGAATCCTCTTATTAACTTCATTAGAAAACATGTTCCAATTCCTATATGCAATGCTTCCGTAAGTCCCATAATGGATTCCTTGAGCTTGCTTTCAAATCTAGCATTATTTAGATTTTTAAAACCCTTAGACTATTTTCATAGTTACTTCCAAAATCCTATTTTTGAAAGGAGGTTTTGGTATCCCTTTTTTCATATTTCATATGTTCAATTTTATTAGAACAATCACAAAAACACTTTAGTATTTCGATTGGTGAATAGGTTTATATTAAAATCAACTCCGTGAATTTAATTGTTTCCGTTTCAATCAATCTAGCTTTGTATACATATATACATTTCCAAATTGGTTAGTTTTCTGCTTGAAAACTTATTTGCAATCGATGGGTCTTTCACCCTTTATGAAAATTAATCAAGTTTAAAAACATGGTTTTCAAACATGGAGTCTATTTCGGATTTTTATGTCCTCTAACCATTATTCGAAATTTGGATTTGTCGTAGCTATTTAACAAGACATTATTCCCTTACTATCTAATAGTAAATAGTATGCTTGTAAGCCTTAGGTTATTTCTGACTTAAATGAAAATTTATAGGATTCAACCCAAGCCTTTAATGAATTATATACCTATACGGGGTCATTTTATCAAACACTGAGTTTTAAGGCACTTCTAAAGCCCTTTCATTTTCTTAATCTTACTCAACTTTTCAAAAGTTTTATGCGAAATGAATTCTCTTTTAAGGCACTTTGAAATTCCTTTTGAGTATTCTTGAACAAGTATTCTCACAAAGCCCTTGATGTGGATTTAAATCATTTAATCTTATAAAGAATCTAAATATCACAATTAGAACCAATTATCCAAACTTGATAGGAAATTCGAACAATTTGAAGAACAACGAACCGGATATGACTTGTAATTCGACCACTCCTGGAACAAATTCAAGACTACTCAAATTTCTTAGACTACTCCTAGAACTAAGTATTTTGATGAAAAAGACTTAGACTACGTACTCCTAGAACTAAGTATTGAACGTTCTAATTATCAAAACAACTCCTTGAATTGAAAACTAGCAAAAGACTTGTAAGCAATTAAGAAAAACAAAGCTATAAAACTTGTATTGAATTTTTCTGGTTGTGTGTGTAATAAAAGCCACGACAAACCTCTATTTATAAGCTACAACAAAGCATAAACCTTGGGCTCCAAGCATAGACCTTGGGTTCCAAGCATAAACCTTGGGCTCCAAGCATAAACCTATTAGAAGTAGGAAACTTCCCTTAGCTTGGTCTCCAAGTAAGAAACTAATTAAGATACTTCCTACCAAATTAGGAATTGTGACTCAACTAAAATACAATAAAATAAAGAAAACTTAAGGTGCTTAAACTAAGAAAAACCCTCTCAAGGGAAAGGTAAAAACTTAGAAGCAAAACTATAGAAAAACTAAAGTATTAATTTCCTTCTTCCTTGATAATCAAACAAGTGACCCATCCTTGACTTTTCCCTCCAAGTGCAAACCCTATTGGACTCAAAATCAATGTAGTTGGATCTTTAAAAGAATTTCCCGCTTGATTCATATCATTCTCCCCTTCTTTAAAAGAATTTTCCCTCAAATTCACATCATCCAAGTAAGAAGACAAATCACCAACATTGAAAGTAGCAGTTAAATTTCCATATTCACTTGGTAAGTTGATGTGGATTTAAATCCTTTAAACTTATAAAGAATCTAAATATCACAATTAGAACCAATTATCCAAACTTGATAGGAAATTCGAACAATTTGAAGAACAACGAACCGGATATGACTTGTAATTCGACCACTCCTGGAACGAATTCAAGACTACTCAAATTACTAAGACAACTCCTAGAACTAAGTATTTTGATGAACAAGACTTAGACTACTCCTAGAAAAAAGTATTGAACGTTCTAATTATCAAAACAACTCCTTGAATTGAAAACTAGCAAAAGATTTGTAAGCAATTAAGCAAAACAAAGCTATAAAACTTGTATTGAGTTTTTCTGGTTATGTGTGTAAGAAAGGCCACGACCAACCTCTATTTATAAGCTACAATAAAGCATAAACCTTGGGCTCCAAGCATAGACCTTGGGCTCCAAGCATAAACCTTGGGCTCCAAGCATAAACCTATTAGAAGTAGAAAACTTCCCTTAGCTTGGTCTCCAAGTAAGAAACTAATTAAAATACTTCCTACCAGCTTAGGAATTGTGACTCAACTAAAATACAAGAAAATAAAGAAAAATTAAGGAGCTTAAACTAAGAAAAACCCTCTCAATGAAAGGTAATAACTTAGAAGCAAAACTGTAGAAAAACTAAAGTATTAATTTCCTTCTTCCTTGATAATAAAACAAGTGACCCATCCTTGACTTTTCCCTCCAAGTTCGAACCCTATTGGACTAAAAATCAATGTAATTGGATCTTCAAAAGAATTTCCCTCTTGATTCATATCATTCTCCCCTTCTTCAAAAGAATTTGCCCTCAAATTCACATCATCCAAGTAAGAAGACAAATCACCGACATTGAAAGTAGCACTTACATTTCCATATTCACTTGGTAAGTCAAGCTTATAGGCACTCTGACCATATGCTTCTAACACCTCAAAGGGACCGTCAGCTCTAGGCATGAGTTTGTTCTTTCTTTTGCTTGAAAATCTTTCTTTCCTCAAGTGTAACCAAACAAGATCTCCCGATTTGAATGTAGGTTGCTTGCGCTTCTTATTAGACCGAGCCTTGTATAAGTTATTCATCTTTTCATTCCTTGCCTTGACTTGTTCACATGTCTTCTTGAAAACCTCAAGCCTCTTCTTAGCATCAACATGAATATCCTCTTTGCTCAAAGGTAACAAATCAATCGGTAAGAAAGGGTTAACTCCATAAACTATCTCAAAAGGTGATTGATGAGTAGTAGATGAAGGAGAACGATTATAAGCAAACTCCGCATGACAAAGTCTCATATCCCAATCTTTTTGGGTCTTACCAACAAATCCTCTTAATAAAGTACCCAAGGTTTGATTTGTGACCTCAGTTTGGTCATCGGTTTGAGGATGATGAGAAGTGCTAAACTTTAATTTCGTTCAAAGAAGTCTCCATAAACACTTCCAAAAGTGACTAAGGAACTTTGAATCTCGATCTGAAACTATGCTTCTAGGAACTCCACGAAGACGAACAATCTCTTTGAAGAACAAGTCTGCTACATGTTGAGCATCATCTGTTTTTTGCATTAGAATAAAATGCGCCATCTTTGAAAATCTATCAACCACATCCATAATTGCATCGTTTCTTCTTTGGGTTCGTGGAAGTCCAATAATGAAATCCATGCTAACACTATCCCAAGGGCAATCAGCCACTAGAAGAGGTGTGTATAAACCTTTAGCAAAAAGAACTTTTTACCTTTTGACAAGTAGCACACCTCGAGATCACACTTTGAACGTCTTTAATCATCTTCGGCCAATAAAAATACTCACTAAGCATGTCGATCGTTTTGTGAACACCAAAGTGACCTACAATTGCACCACTATGAACCTCCCTAATGAGTAATTCCTGTACACCACATTATGGAATACAAAGTTTATTTCCTTGAAACAAAAATCCTTCTTGAAGAACAAAGTTGCGTGAGGGATTCTTGTATTCTTGAGCCAAATCCGGGCAGGTTGCATATAAACCAAGTATGTGATCAAAGCCAACAATTCTAGCATCTACCATGGCTAGCAAATAAGCTCTTCTTGACAAAGCATCGACAACAATGTTTGCTTTACCCTCCTTGTACTTCGAAGAAAAAGTGAAAGATTGTAGAAACTCAACACATTTAGCATGTCTATAATTCAAATTTTGTTGCCCATGTATAAACTTCAATGCTTCATGATCCGAATGTAGCACAAAAGGTTTTGGTCTTAAGTAGTGAGACTAATGATCCAAAGCACGAACAATAGCATAAAACACACGATCATAGTTAGAATAAATCAACTTTGCGCCACTTAGCTTCTCACTAAAATATGAAATAGGTCGTTTTTCTTGAAGTAAAACCGCACCTATACCTGCTCCACTTGCATCACATTCAACTTCAAACAATTTATCAAAGTTTGGCGAAGCTAAAACCGGAGTATGACACAATTTCTCTTTGATAGTTTCAAAAGCTTGTCGTGCCGCATTAGTCCACAAAAATTCCCCTTTCTTCATCAACTCCATGAAAGGTGCCATATTGGTAGAGAAGTTTTTAATGAACCTTCTATAAAATGATGCAAGACCATGAAAACTACGTGCTTCACGAATATTTCTAGGAGCTACCCAAGTAGAAATAGCAACTACCTTCTCGTGGTCTACTGCCATACCCTCTCCCGAAATAATATATCCAAGAAAAGAAATACTAGTGACCATGAATGAGCATTTTTCAAGTTTACCATATAGTTGTTGTTCTCTCAGAGTCTCAAAAAATTTTCTAAGATAAGAAATATGCTCAATTTTGTCTCTACTATAGACCAATATATCATCAATATAAACGACAATGAATTTATTTAAGAAGGGTCGGAGTACCTCGTTCATGATCCTCATAAAAGAGCTAGGCGCGTTGCATAGACCGAAAGGCATTACCATCCACTCGTATAGGCCTTGTTTAGTCTTAAAAGCCGTCTTCCATTCATCTCCTTCTCGAATCCTTATTTGATGATATCCACTTCTAAGATCAATCTTCGAAAATATAGTAAAACCATGTAACTCATCAAGCATGTCTTCTAATCTAGGCATAGGAAAACGATACTTGATAGTAATATTGTGACTGCTCTTGAATCAATACACATTCTCCATGTACCATCATTCTTTGTCACTAAAAAAGCTGGAACCACACAAGGGCTCATGCTTTCACGAATATAGCCTCTTTCAATCAATTCTTCGATTTGACTTTGAAGCTCTTGGGAAGCCGTAGGATCACACCTATATGCGGGCTTATTAGGTAGAGGAGCTCCGTGAATAAGATCAATAGCATGCTCTATTCCACGCAAAGAGGGTAAACCCTTAGGTAACTCATCCGGGAAAACGTCCTTGAATTCTTCTAGTAATTCCCCTACATATTTATCCGTAGAAGAACTAGTGGGCTGCCTTTCTTTTACTACCAAACAAAAAACCGTAGCTCCCTCCTTAACTTCTTTTTCAAGTTCCCTAGCATTCACGAACAAAGTGGAGCCGTGTTTCCCCTTTTTCTTTTCTTTAGTACGGCTTGGAATAAGAGATAAAGGAAGAAGTTTGATCCTCTTTTTTCCCACCTTGACTAAATATGTGTTAGATACACCATCATGTGTAACTTGTCGATCTAATTGCCATGGTCTACCTAAGAGAAGGTGACAAGCACTCATAGGAATAACATCACACCATAACTCCTCTTTGTAATTGCCAATGGAAAAATTCACCAATTCTTGCTTCTTCACTTGGAGTCCTTTTGAATCATCAAGCGAACTCAACTTATATGGTTTTGCATGTGGTCTTGTAGGAAGTTGGAGTTTAGCAACCATCTCTGTAGAAGCTACATTAGTACACGAACCACTATCCACAATCACTCTACATGAAGTATCACCTACTTTGCAAAGAGTATGAAACAAACTCTCACGTTGAGAGTTATTGAGAGTAGCCTCGGCATGAAGGATCTTCCTTATCACAAGACAATTATCGTCACTCTTGGGAAAAGCCTCATCCTCTTCTTGTTCATTAGTGTGATCTTCCTTAGTTGCGGACTCTTCATCTTCACATTCTAAGGATATATGTTCCTCCTCCTCTTCCATTTGTCTATATCACTTTAATGTAAGAGCCTTCTTTGTAGGACATTGATCGGATCTATAACCTTTTCCTTGACACTTGAAATACCTAATTTGACTTTCAAATTCCTCTTTGGACACCTTGACGACCTTCTTGTCTCCACTCTTAGAACTTTCTCTTATGTACTCGCTAGAACTAGTCTTGAATGGTTTATAGAAAGTTTTGTTTGCCTCGAACCCCTGTGAATTCTTGTTACTAGCACTCTTTACGCCAATGTCCTTCTTATCTTCGAGCCAATGACTTTCAATCTTCAAAGCTAGCTTGCATACATCATTGAATGACTCATAAGCACTCAACTCAATTTTCCTAGCAATAGGCCGATTAAGACCTTTGAGGAATCTAGCAATTCGCAATGGTTTTTTCTCCTCCAAATTACAAAGAGAGGTTAGTTTATCAAATTCAGCAATATATTCATTAACACTCTTAGTACCTTGTGACAACAAAGTGAGTCGAATGTATAGGGTTTGTTCGAAATCATGTGGAAGGTATTTAGAGCTCATCTTCTTCTTCAACACCGTCCATGTCTTGATTTTCTCCTTCTCTGCTCTAGCACATCGAGCCTTTAAGTTATCGAACCAAATCCCCGCATTCTTAGTGAGTCGAATATAAGCAATTTTGAAACATTTAACATCATCAAAACCCTTATAATCTGAAATTTTCTCCAATTGTCTCGCCCACTCAAGAAAATCTTCGGGGCTTCCTAGACCCGTGAAATCATCAAGTTTAATTCCTCTATTATTGATCTTGTGTTTGCTATGATGATTATCATCATCACTACCAGAAGCATCGCTATCACTATCATGTTTTTTCTTATTTTTATTACCTTGGGGTAACTTAGCAAAAGCCTCAAACCTTGCAAAAGACTACTTAAATTATTTAGACTACTCCTAGAACTAAGTATTTTGATGAACAAGACTTAGAATACTCCTAGAACTGAATATTGAACGTTCTAATTATCAAAACAACAACTTGAATTGAAAACTAGCCAAAGATTTGTAAGCAATTAAGCAAAACAAAGGTATAAAACTTGTATTGAATTTTTCTGGTTGTGTGTGTAAGAAAAGCCACGACCAACCTCTATTTATAAGCTACAATAAAGCATAAACCTTGGGCTCCAAGCATAGACCTTGGGCTCCAAGCATAAACCTTGGGCTCCAAGCATAAACCTATTAGAAGTAGAAAACTTCCCTTAGCTTGGTCTCCAAGTAAGAAACTAATTAAGATACTTCCTACCAACTTAGGAATTGTGACTCAACTAAAATACAAGAAAATAAAGAAAACTTAAGGTGCTTAAACTAAGAAAAACCCTCTCAAGTGAAAGGTAAAAACTTAGAAGCAAAACTGTAGAAAAACTAAAGTATTAATTTCCTTCTTCCTTGATAATCAAACAAGTGACCCATCCTTGACTTTTCCCTCCAAGTTCGAACCCTATTGGTCTCAAAATCAATGTAATTGGATCTTCAAAAGAATTTCCCTCCTGATTCATATCAGCCCTTTTAAGGTCTTCCGAGATTCTTAGTTGTAGTTTGTTGCTTAGCTTTATTGTCATCGAGTTCATTTTCCTCCCACTTGTCGTTTTGGAAATGTGTAACTTTCCAAAAAGACACCACTTAGAGCAACACTATGTTCTCAATTAGGTTGTGGAGGTAATGTCCGTGGTCTCACTTGAATGCTTACAAAGAGACATCTATATTGTCTTTGGGTAAACGTTCGTTGTAAAACAAACAGTTAGCTCCCACTAAAGTTATCTTTATTATCCTTTAATGAGCCATTAAGCTCCCACTCAACCACCTAGATCTTGCTAAGCTGGTGAGCTACCACTGAGTCACTTAGCTCCCACTGAGCCAGTGAACTCCCACTGTGCCTAAGATTTTTAGACATGTACTTGAAAAGACATCTAAAAGTTAATTATATCCATAACTGAATATCGCGTCCTTTCTTAGCTTTGACATTTTGTTTAGTGTAACATTAGTCCTTTGTGCAAATCTTATGAACTTTATAGGAAGGGATGTGATCCATCATTTTTCGAGTCATTTTTAAATGGCATGGAGGTCTCCATGAAGACACACTATGTTCTTTGTGGAGTTATTTATGAAAATTTCAATTTTATAACTTTGTGATAGTCACGCTTGGCCCAAGCAAACATCGCTCGATCTAATCTAGACGTTTTGATATCATGCCAAGTCGATTATGTACTTCACTGAACTCTTGAACTATTTAAGTTCAAGTTTGTTCACATTTGATTAATATAGCCATATTCTTTTAAATTCTTTGTCAAACCTTGAAGTAAATGAATCCTCTTTAGATTTTATAGTTAATTGTCTATACCAAGAACAATAGCTCTTCACTTTGTCAGTTTCAACAAGTAAGACTTGCTTGTCTTAAAACGATTCTGAATCGATCAACTATCAAGAGCCTATCTAATGGAGCCTTGAGTACGTTCTTGTTGATCTGACATTGCTAAAGATGTTTGGATCGCAAATCATGCCCATGACTTTGAGCTTTTGTTAGATTATCATGTTTTAGACAACCATGCCATTCAAATAAATTTGCAATTATTGCTCATTGCTTTGAATGTAAGTCTTTCTGTGTGTAAACGGATTGTTTGCTGATTATGGAACACAATAACCATTAATTTGTTCCACCCTTAGCTTAAAAGGTTTTTTAACAAAGCATACGACCTTACAACTGATGTAGCACCACTTGCTTCATTCTAAGCTTGTAAGTCGATAACCTAGTGTAGGGAATATTTCAAGCATTATCCCTAGCTTAAACCCCACTGTGATCATACACTATAGTACGGTGGCATTCAAAAGGAAAAAAGATAGAGCAAAAGAGTCGCCAACAAGTTTAAGGAACTTGTAAACCGTTCATAGGGTGAAGGTTACACCCCTTAATGATCCAGGAGATTGTCAACTCCAATAGGTCTGGAACCATGACTGGTAGTTCGGGGATGAAGGTACAAATCCAACCTAAATGAGATTGAACCTACCCTAATAATAGGCCTCTACTTTATTCTGATCGTATTCATGTGCGCTTTCTAACTAACATGCAATCAATAAAATTAACCCTAAACCTGTTTATCTATGTTGGTTGAACATTAATGCACAAATAAATCTATTATTGGCAATCACTTGAATTATAATCATATTAACAGAGAAACAAGATTATTAATTATCTTACTAAGCGTGATTACAAGTACCAATTCCCTTTAAACGTGCATAAAAGGTGTGATGAAGCAATAACAAAATATAAAGCAACATAATAATATATCATCATCACAATAATAATCATAATAAAAAAGTATTCATGTTAAAGAATAATTTTAATAGCAAGATCCTAGGCATGATACTAACAAGATTAATAACAAACCCTAGCATGTCAGTAAACATATAAAACTCAAATATATATATCCCTAATATGATACTAACTTGCTATTAGGAAAGAAAATTAAAGGCATACTTTTAATCATACTTGATATTAGGAATTTTTAGTCGTTACCCTAAACATGATACTAGGAAGATCAAAACACCCTAACATAACATTGAGAATCATAATAACAACCTAAACATGATTTCTATATCACAATACCAATAAAACCAATAAAGCACTTACTTGGATGCCTCGTATCTCTTTCTAATAACAAAATACACACGTTAGTAACTTCAAGGAAAATAATAAACAAACAATTAAATTAAATAATTGAAAGAGAGATTTGGGATCAAACCCTCAGATTATAAAACCTTTCACGTCTAGGGCAAAGGCAACTTTGAATTATGCTAGGTGATTCTTGGTCTTGTGAATGCGGAATTTTTTATGGATAAAGGTTTTCTTAGAATAAGAGCGAGAGAGAATAAGTTTTAGCTTAGAGAGAGAGAAGAGAATTAGAGAGTTGGTTATTAAAAAAGGAGATTTTAGGAGGATATTTAGAGAAAATCAGCCAAGCGGAGAGAAAAACAAATCAGAGTTTTGACGAGGATAAAACAGATAAGCGCCAGTCGCTGAACATTAGCGCCAGGCGCCAGGCATTAGCACCAGGCGCTAATGTCTGTTGCCAGCCGCTAATTCATATTTTCACGCGTTTTCTTAATTCAGATAAAATTTAGCCGTACAAAAGGGCAAAATCGTATTTTCCTTAAAACCAATCTTTTTTTCTAATTAAACTCTAAAAAGTCAACCAAAGTTAATTTATTAATGCTAATTGAATTAGGAATGAAAAGAACCTTCTAGAAAAATCTAGAAGACTAAAATCAATTCTAATTGCATTAGGAATGATAAATCCATATTAGGCCCTCCTCTAGAGCATTGGGCCGCATATAAGTATCAATCGGGCCAAATTTAGTAATTTAGCCATAACTTCCTCATTATTAATCGGAATTGGGCTTATAATATATCGTTGGAAAGCTCTTTTCAAGCCCCATCAAACTACACAATTATTGGACCCTTGAAATGGATCAAACCAAATTGTATTGGTTGTTTTCTTAAAATAGGTTTTAAAAAACAAACAGAAAAGAAAAGAAATTAAAACTATCCGCATTACTAAACCTTCCACACTTTCACTTCATTCAATTATGATTTGACGAGAAAGGTACTCATCACCGGGTTTTGTTTTGGGGAGACACATTTGGGTGTCTACAGAAGCCCCCACTTTGTCTGAGTTTGGAGAAACGCAAGGTTTGAAAACAAAAGTCAAAGTATCGAAAGGGCCGGAGAATGATTCAGAACGTTTTGCAATCCTAAATAATTATTGTAACGCCGATACCTGTAAAACTAGCTTTAGTTAAAACAGATAAGAGAGTTAAGAAATGCGTATCTTGCACCGTCGAGCACACGTCTCTGAAGGTAACCGATTTGCTGCTGCGTTGCTGTATTTTTAGTATTTTCGTATATTTGACGGCCCCCTACAAGCTAGAGAATGCCGCCTGAAGACTGCTACGCTTGTAACTGTCTCCAATTCCGCCATGATAGACTTTTGCAATCTAAAGAACCCCATCGAAGATTGATTTGCTTGAAACAACCTGCTAGCACTTTGTGACCATCTTCCGCAAGCCAGGGAACTTGCTGTATGAACCATTATGTCGGTACCTTGCGATGAGCCAATGCTTAGGTGCTTTATGCTAAGTGAGACGATCATTCATCTGGTCGTTCACTTTATGCAATCGTAATTGAGCCGATTACTAAGTCATGTCAAATTGCTTAGATGAGCTAACTGGCATACCAAGGAACCCAAAATGTTACAAGAGGTGGGAGAAACCGCACTGAGTGGCTGAACTGTCTGTCGCCGCTAAAATATTGTTGGCGCCGCATGTTTGGCTCTAGCGCCAAGCGCTAAGCCTTATCCTCTGGCGCCAAGGCCTGTCACTTGGCGCTAGAGTCGGGATTTCAATATATACCCCTTTCTTCTTCATTTTCGCTGCCGCTGTCCATTTTGCTCAAGAAATCGCCGCGGAACTTCAATTCATTTGTTCTTGCTCATTTCTCAACCAAATTCGCTCAAATTTGTTGCAAATCAAATCTTATTTAATCCATTTTCTGGATCTATGTATGTTTTCTCCAAACTCACTCCGGTTTTCATGAATTTCGCACATGTTTGTTCACAAATTTCTTGAAAATTCAAAACTTTAATTGCTTAATTCACTTTGGTTGTCAAATTTTATTCCATGAAACTGCTTAATTATGTTTATATATTGCCTTAGGAGTAATTTGAGACTTCTTTGACTCAATTTGATGAAGAAACAAACAAATCACCATTGTTAGACCTCTTAAGGTCGGGAATACAATGTCGCTTGTTCTTGATGTTTTTGCTAGCAATTCTTGTCCAATTTGTCACAATAATTACCATAGTATTGCAAAAAATTGTTTGAATGCTTAAAAATGTCGTATATGCTCACTTTGAATTTATGCTTTGTTTTAGTACTACGTACTCTGTTTTTTTTTTTTTTTTTTTTTTTTTTTTTTTTTTTTTTTGCGAACATAGTATCATGCGACTAGGTGAACCTTAGATACTATAGAACCTTAATTTATGATGATCTTGCATAATGTAGCGTGGCTAGATGGCGAGGTTCGGGTTCACAGTACCGAGACGCGCGACAGGAGCATGAGCCTGTAGAGGACGACGCCGACCCGTCCACTTCTCTTGGTCCTCTTCTTGAGTGGAATGAGCAGACTCTGTACTTCTCCCCCGTCCACCACATTTCTGAGAGGGTGTGACGTGGGATCACAGTTGGTAGGACCCGCACAAGGCGCACCCGCACCCGCACAAGGCGCGCCCGCGCCACCCTGGTGCGCGGCCGCATCGACAGTAGGGGAGCTCCCTTTTCTTCGTCCTAGGTCATCCTCGTGTGCTCGTCTTGGTGATTATGATGAACACTAAGGTAGGCAGTCTTGAAATGGTTATTTTGGTGGGTTTATGCCAAAGATGATGCCCCCACCGCATGCATGCATCGATCTCATGAACTTGTTCCTTACATTCCTTCAAACTTGAGCTCCAAATGACAAGCAAGAGGCATCCAAAATGATGAGAAATATGAGAGGAAGGCTCGGGAATCCTCGGAACATGATTATAACCTAAAAAATACACGAAAACAAGCATTTAAAAGGGGAAAAACCAAATAAACAAAGAAATGCACAAAGAAAGAAAACTAACTAAGGAAAGCACAAACTAAAGAAATAAAGAACAAAACTAAGGAAAACTAAAGAAAAGAGCTATAAAATAGCATGAAATTCATCCTAAAAGAAGCGAAATGAGTGCCATAAATGACACTCATCATCTTCCAAGCTTGTCCAGGATGACTTTTTATTATCCCTGCAGGGTAAAAAGACAATACGGCCTACTTCAAACAATACCTTCCGGGGATCTTCGTCGTCTCTATGAATTTTCCTGTGTCTCAAGAAGTAGACAAATTTGATGTTTATTGGAGCGCTAGACCTTTATGACAAGTGATTACCTAAAAGGTTCCTCCTTCCTTGCCCAATGATGTAAAGAAGTGGCTTCTGAAGAAACCTTCAAAGGACATGAAGAAAAATCAGAGTAAAACTGATGAGAAGAGTCATCTAGGTGACAAAGTGATTCCCGTTAAGGAACGCTTGGGTGAAAAGGTTGAGTTCAAAACACCTACAATTCCTAGGAAGAAAAGCTCTATGAAGGATAAAGGAAAGAGAAAAACAGAAACTTCAGAGAAGAAGGCTTGGGTAGAGAAGAAACATGGGGTCCTAGTTAAGGGAGAAACTATTTACTCCAAAGTTGAATGTTGGTCCTCTAAAGGATGCCTACTAGCTAAATTTATGGATGAAGAAGAGGATACAGATAAAAATTGGAAGAGAGCAAAGAAAGAGAAAAATGGTTAGAGCATTTCTTAACTTTCAATTATTAGACTTAATTTTAAATATAAAGTTAATTTATTTATATTCCATCAATAATGTAATTGCTAGTTTATTTTATTTATGAAATTGCAGCTTTTTTAATTAAATCATCTCCTTTAAATTAACTTATTTAAGCAATGAAAATTGAAAATTTAATTTTTCCTGATATTTTTTCGAGTACGGAAGTCGAATATTTTCCGAAATCACTAGATGAAAAATAACATTTGGCAGCGGTTCAAACCTGGTCTAAGGCACCAGTTTGAACTGCTTTCTATGTGGGGGGTGCCAATTACCCCCCTTTTTAGCACCGATTCAAAACTGGTGCCCTAAACATGTTTTGGCATCGGTTAACCGGTGGCCAAAATAGTTAAAGGCACCTGCCCTAAACATGTTTTGGCACTGGTTAACCGGTGGCCAAAATAGTTAAAGGCACCAGTTAACCGGTGCCTAAAATAGTCTCCCGCGTTTTTTTTAGGAGGTAGCTAGTTTTGGCACTGGTTAATCGGTGCCTTTTTACTCAATATATTTTTTTTCCATTTTTCATGCAATAATATTTTTTTAAAAAAATCTTGTTTCCAGCAATAATAATAACCTGTAATTCCAGAAATAATATTAAATAAAATCATTAATAATATTATTATTATAATTACTAATAATATTATTATTATTAAATATTATAATAAGATATGAAAATAATATTAAAAACAAGAATTCATAAATATATATATATATATATATATATATATATAAATATTCCCAAACGCAATAAAATAAAAAAAAATAGTGTTATATATATATACAAATGATAGTAAGTAAATATATAATGAATAATAAAATAGTTCAAAAGTTAACCTAAATTTACAATTAAAATGTCATTTACATGTTGACGGTGATAAAAGATGCCATCATGTCACAAACTTCATTAAGCTCATTGATTTTCAACGGACCATCCTTTTGGACAATGCAAAACTTGAAATACAAAAAAATTATGTTAGAATTAATTAATTAGGCAAAACAATATGTAATTTATCAAATATGACCTATATGACTTCTATTTAGCCCATTTCCTACATTTCTTATCAAATGAACTATTTCATTCTCATAACATGTCAATGACACCTAGTTTTTATGTTTCTAACCCGTAAAATTGAATCAAAAGAGCATTTTATTAAGGTTTAAGACGCTTTTTACTCAAAATGGCCCAAATATGGCCTATATGACTTTACTTTGCCCATTTCCTACATTTCTTATTAAATTAACTTTATTTATCTCATACCATGTCAATATTATCTAGTAATAGGTGTATAAGGAAAGAAATCATATCAAAAGAGCATATTAACACAAAATGACCCATATGACTTCTATTCATCCCATTTTCTACCATTCTTGTCAAATAACCTTTTTAATTCTCATAACATGTCAATGTTAGGTAATATTAGGTGTATAAGGCTAAACCCACATCAATATAGCTTTTCATTAAGTTTAACAACGCATTTTACTAAAAATGGCCCAAATATGGCCTATATGACTTCTGTGTAGCCCATTTCCAACATTACTCAACAAATGAGCTATTTCTTTCTCATAAAATGTCAATGACACCTAGTTTATGCGTCTAAGCCCTAAAATTGAATCAAAAGAACATTTTATTAAGGTTTAAGACGCTTTTTACTTAAAATATCCTAAATATGGCCTATATAACTTTGCTTTGCCCATTTCCTACATTTCTTGTTAAATGATCTTTATTTATCTAATAACATGTCAATATTATCTAGTTATAGTTGTATAAGGAAAGAAATCATAAAAAAAGAGCATATTAACACAAAATGGCCCAAATATAGCCCATATGACTTCTATTCAGCCCATTTTCTACCTTTCTTGTCAAACCACCTTTTTAATTCTCATTACATGTCAATGTTGGGTAATATTAGGTGTCTAAGGCTAAAAAACACATCAATATAGCATTTCATTAAGTTTAACAACGCATTTTACTCAAAATGGCCCAAATATGGCCTGTATGACTTATATGTAGCCCATTTCCTACATTACTTATCAAATGAACTATTTGTTTCTCATAAAATGTCAATGTAACCTAGTTTTATGTTTCTAAGTCCTAAAATTTAATCAAAAAGCATTTTATTAATGTTTAAGACGCTTTTTACTCAAAATGGCCCGAATATGGCCTATATGACTTTACTTTGCCCATTTCCTACATTTCTTATTAAATTAACTTTATTTATCTCATAACATGTAAATATTATCTAGTTATAGGTGTATAAGAAAAGAAATCACATCAAAAGAGCATATTAACACAAAATGGCACAAATATGGCCCATATGACTTCTATTCAGCCCATTTTCTACCTTTCTTGTCAAATGACCTTTTTATTTCTCATAACATGTCAATGTTGGGTAATATTAGGTGTCTAAGGCCAGAAATCACATCAGTATAGCATTTCATTAAGTTTTAGGACTTACCTCATCAAGATGTTGAGTGTTCGTACAATGAGGGCCTGTTCCGATTGACTGAACTGAACTGAACTGAACTGAACTGAACTGAACTGAACTGAACTGAACTGAACTGAACTGAATTGAACTGAATATTTTATAAGAGAAGGAAATTAGGAGCTGAGTTGAACTGAGCTAAACTGAACTGAACTGAACTGAACTGAACTGAACTGAACTGAACTGAACTGAACTGAACTGAACTGAATTTCAACGGAACAGAACAGGCCCTGAGTCACAATGTCAACTATGAATCTCATCACATACAAAGCACAATCAAGTCCATTTTCTTGTTGTGCGCACTAGCATATGACAAACAAATCACATCAGTGAAACATGCAAAGGAATTTAGCAAATATTTACTAACATAGATTTTGAAGATAATCACAATATCATGTAAATTACCAATGGTGACTTTCATGTTGGATCCTTTGGAGCACGATAATGTAGCTTCTTCATAACACTATAGTAAATAAAGTACATTCAATTTTGATTAGTCGTATGACTACTAAATTAGTTATTATTAGCAATAATCATCACTAGGTAACTATATATATATTTACTTTTACAATATAGACTTCACGAGCCACTTCTCCGATGATCGAGTATAACCAAGGTCATAAATTGTGTTATTATTACAAATTACCATTAGGATCCAATGCTCCCTACATAAGTTCACAATAGACAAACAAATTAATATTTAGGAGTCAACATATAATAAGGCCAAATCGATTGAATTTGACATAGTTAGACTTACTCTTTATAACATGGGGCGAATATGAACTTGTCTCGCGCTGATTCCCTGATACTTTGCTCAACATAGTACAACACGTCATGGGGGTTGCCTATGATTCTAGTAGTGGATAACTGCTCGGGGCATAACCACCCAACTTTACAAGGAGAATCAGTTTCAGTTAAGTGCTCCTGTAGTGCTCTGCGTGCATGAACATTGAATAATTAATCACATGTAGGATAATCACCATAAATTTGAATAACTTGAAAAAAGTGTAGATTATGTGGGCATTGAAGTACCTCATGAATGTTTGAATGAGGGAAATGTTAAGCTTTGCACCCCGTAGAAATTCCTTCACATCTTCTTTGCTGATCCGTGCAACTGCATCCTCATCACAGTGGAACATTGCCTTAGGAAGTGCAACTTCCATGGGATCGACCAAATGACAAGCATGGTTGTGAAGAAAGGTCACGTCAACAGAGAGCGATTGAAGAATAATGTCTTCAACAAGTGGAGTAGGTTGCATGGGTGAACCTTTCGAAGAGTGCAACTTCGACGCTTGTTCACTCTTGGACCTTTGTTCACTTCGCTTCTTCTTAGGTTGATCAATGCTTTTAGGCTTCTCCACTCTCTTTATCTTTGAAGTTTTGCTTCCATGCGAAATCAGAAATAGTTTTAGAATAAATAAGTTTATAAGTTGAGAAATGAAGAAAATAGGCAAGTGAGAAGCCATTTTGGCTCAAAATGGCTTTATTTTGATGAATTGGACCCAAAACCTAAGAACTTATCTTCTGTTATGTAATTTCAACTGACAATAACTTATGAGATGGTTTGAGAATTAATAAGTTTATAAGTTGAGAAATGAAGAAAATAGGCAAGTGAGTATCCATTTCGGCTCAAAATGGCTTTATTTTGATGAAATGGGCCCAAAAACTTAGAACTTAGCTTCTTTTATGTAATTTCAACTGACAATCACTTATAAATATGTAATTAAGGGATAGTTTGAGAATGAATAAGTTTATAAGTTGAGAAATGAAGAAAATCGGCAAATGAGTAGCCATTTCGGCTCAAAATGGCTTTATTTTGATGAAATGGGCCCAAAAACTTAGAACTTTGCTTCTTTTATGTAATTTCAACTCATAATCACTTATAATTATGTAATTATGATATGGTTTGAGAAACAATAAGTTCATAAGTTGAGAAATGAAGAAAATAGGCAAGTGAGAAGCCATTTCGGCTAAAAATGCCTTTATTTTGACAAAATGGGCCTAAAAACTTAGAACTTTGCTTCTTTAATGTAATTTCAACTCACAATCACTTATAATTATGTAATTATGATATGTTTTGATAAATAATATGTTCATAAGTTGAGAAATGAATAAATTAGGCAAGTGCGAAGCCGTTTTGGAAAGAAATTGCTTTATTTTGATGAAATGGACCCAAAATGTCACCTAATTAGCTTCTTTTATGTCATTTCAAGTAACATTCACTTATAACTATGTAATTAAGATATGGTTTGAGGAATAACAAGTTTATAAGTTGGAAAATGAAGAAAATAGGCATGCGAAAAGCCATTCCGCTAAGTGAGTTGAGAAAAAAAAAAATGGCAAAAATTTTTTTAAAAAAAAAAATACGCAACTTCCGCCTAACCGAAACACCCGAGGGAGCCGCCCCTGCTACCGGCAGCCCCCTGCCAAGGCTGCTGCAGTCTTGGCAGCCACCTGTCGAGGCTACTGCATTGGGCAAAGTAGAAGTCGTATATGCCTTATTTGGGCCATTTTGGATGTAAGGCGACCTAAAACTTAGTTAATTGCTATAATTGTGTGATTTCAAACATTAGACACTGAAGAAAAGGTAATATTGACTTTTTATGAGAAAGAAACACTTCATTTGATAAGAAATGTAGAAAACGGGCAAAATAGAAGTAGTATAGGCCTTATATGGGCTATTTTGGATGTAAGGCGTGCAAAAACTTATTTAATTGCTATATTGGTGTGATTTCAAACATTAGACACTCAAGACTAAGTAATATTGACATTTTATGAGAATGAAACTCTTCATTTTATAAGAAATGTAAAATTTGGGAAAAGTAGAAGTCGTATATGCCTTATATGGGGCATTTTAGTTGTAAGGTGTGCTAAAACTTAGTTAGTTGCAATATTGGTATGATTTAAAACATTATACATTATAGAATAGGTAATATTGACATGTTATGAGAATGAAAAACTAGGTAATATTGACATGTTATGAGAAAGAAACACATCATTTGATAAAAAATGTAAAAAACAGGAAAAGTAGAAGTCGTATAAGTCTTATATGGGCCATTTTGGATGTAAGGCGTGCTAAAACTTAGTTAATTGCTATATTGTTTTGATTTCAAACATTAGACACTCAATACTAGGTAATATTGACATGTGATGAGAATGTAAAGCTTCATTTGATAAGAATTGTTGAAATTGGGGAAAGTAGAATTCATATATGCCTTATATGGGCCATTTTGGATGTAAGGCGTCCTAAAATTTAGTTAATTGCTATATTGGTGTGATTTCAAACATTAGACACTCAAGACTAGGGAATATTGAAATTTTATGAGAATTAAACGCTTTATTTGATAAGAAATGTAGAAAACAGCAAAGTAGAAGTCGTATAGGCCTTATATGGGCCATTTTGGATGTAAGGCGTGTTAAAACTTAGTTAATTGCTATATTTATAAGATTTCAAACATTATAAACTCATCACTAGGAAATATTTACATGTTATGAGAATGAAACGCTTCATTTGATAAGAAATTTAGAAATTGGGCAAAGTAGAAGTTGTATATGCCTTATGTGGGCCATTTTGGATGTAAGGCGTGCTAAAACTTAGTTAATTGCTATATTGGTATGATGTAAAACATTAGACACTCAAGAATAGGTAATATTGACATTTTATGAGAATGAAAAACTTCTTTTGATAAGAAATGTAGAAATTGGGCAAAGTAAAAGTCGTATATGCCTTATTTTGGCCATTTTGGATGTAAGGCGTCCTACAACTTAGTTAATTGCTATATTGGTGTGATTTCAAAAATTAGACACTCAATAATGGGTAATTATCACATGTTATGAGAAATAAACACTTCATTTAATAAGAAATGTAGAAAAAAGACAAAGTAGAAGTCGTATAGGCCTTATAAGGGCCATTTTACATGTAAGGCGTGCTAAAACTTAGTTGATTGCTATATTTATGTGATTTCAAACATTATACACTCATGACTAGTTAATATTGACAAGTTATGTGAATGAAACGCTTCATTTGATAAGAAATTTAGAAATTACGCAAAGTAGAAGTCGTATATGCCTTATGCGAGCCATTTTGGATGTAAGGCAAGCTAGAACTTAGTTAATTACTATATTGGTATGATTTTCGACATTAGACACTCAAGAATAGATATTATTGACATGTTATGAGAAATAAACACTTCATTTGATAAGAAATGTAGAAAACAGGAAAAAAAGAAGTCGTATAGGCCTTATATGGGCCATTTTAGATGTAAGGCATGCAAAAACTTAGTTAACTGTTATATAGGTGTGATTTCAAACATAAGAAACTCAATACTAGGTAATATTGACATGTTATTAGAAAGAAACACTTCAAATGATAATAAATGTAGAAATTGGGCAAAGTAGAAGTCGTATATGCCTTATACGGGCCATTTTGGAGGTAAGGCGTCCTAAAACTTAGTTAATTGCTAAGAAATGTAGAAAACGGGCAAAGTAGAAGTCGTATAGGCCTTATATGGGCCATTTTAGATGTAAGGCGTGCAAAAACTTAGTTAACTACTATATAGGTATGATTTAAAACATTAGAAACTCAATACTAGGTAATATTGATATGTTATTAATAAGAAACACTTCAAATGATAAGAAATGTAGAAATCAGGCAAAGTAGAAGTCCTATAGGTCTTATATGGGCCATTTTCAATGTAAGGCGTGCTAAAACTTAGTTAATTGCAATATCTTTTGAGATTTCAAACATTAGACACTCAATACTAGGGAATATTGACATGTGATGAAAATGACACACTTCATTTGATAACAAATGCAGAAATTGGGCAAAGTAGAAGTCGTATGTGCCTTATATGGGCCATTTTGGATGTAAGGCGTCCTAAAACTTAGTTAATTGCTATATTGGTGTGATTTCAAACATTAGACACTCAAGAATAGGTAATATTAACATGTTATGAGAAATAAACATTTCATTTGATAAGAAATGTAGAAAACGGGAAAAGTAGAAGTCGTATAGGCCTTATATGGGCCATTTTAGGTGTAAGACATGCAAAAACTTAGTTAATTGCTATATAGGTGTGATTTCAAACATAAGATACTCAATACTAGGTAATATTGACATGTTATGAGAAAGAAACATTTCAAATGATAAGAAATGTAGAAATCAGGCAAAGTAGAAGTCCTATAGGTCTTATATGGGCCATTTTGAATGTAAGGCGTGCTAAAACTTAGTTAGTTGCTATATCTTTTGAGATTTCAATCATTAGACACTCAATACTAGGTAATATTGACATGTGATGAGAATGACACACTCCATTTGATAATAAATGTAGAAATTGGGCAAAGTAGAAGTCGTATGTGCCTTATATGGGCCATTTTGGATGTAAGGCGTCCTAAAACTTAGTTAATTGCTATATTGGTGTGATTTCAAACATTAGACACTCAAGAATAGGTAATATTGACATGTTTTGAGAAATAAACACTTTATTTGATAAGAAATGTAGAAAACGGGAAAAGTAGAAGTCGTATAGGCCTTATATGGGCCATTTTAGATGTAAGGAGTGCAAAAACTTAGTTAATTGCTATATTTGTGTGATTTCAAACATTATACACTCATTTATAGGTAATATTTACATGTTATAAGAATGAAACGCTACATTTTATTAGAAATGTAGAAATTGGGCAAAGTAGAAGTCGTATATGCCTTATGTGGGCCTTTTTGGATGTACGGCATCCTAGAACTGAGTTAATTGCTATATTGGTGTGTTTTCAAACATCAGACACTCAATAATAGGTAATATTCACATGTTATGAGAAAGAAACACTTTATTTGATAAGTAATGTAGAAATTGGGTAAAGTACAAGTCGTAAAGGCCTTATTTATGCCATTTTGGATGTAAAGCGTGCAAAAACTTAGTTAATACCTATATTGGTGTCATTTCATACATCATATACTCAATAATAGGTAATATTGACATGTTATGAGAAATATATACTTCATTTGATATGAAATGTAGAAAACTTAGTTAATTTCATACATCATATACTCAAGTTGTATATGTCTGATATGGGCCATTTTGGATGTAAGGCGTCCTAAAACTTAGTTAATTTCTATATTGGTGTGATTTCAAACATTAGACACTCAATAATAGTTAATTTTGACATGTTATGAGCAAGAAACACTTCATTTGATAAGAAATGTAGAAAACGGGCAAAGTAGAAGCCGCATAGGCCTTAAATAGGCCATTTTGGATGTAAGGCGAGCTAAAACTTAGTTAATTGCTATATTAGTGTGATTTCAAACATTAGAAACTCAAGACTAAGTAATATTGACATTTTATGAGAATGAAACTCTTCATTTGATAAGAAATTTAGAAATTGGGAAAAGTAGATGTCATATATGCCTTTTACAGGCCATTTTGGTTGTTAGGTGTCCTAAAACAAAATTAATTGCTATATTGGTGTGATTTTAAATATTAGAACTCAATAATTGGTAATATTGACATGTTATAATAAGGAAACATTTCATTTGATAAGAAATGTAGAAATTGGGCAAAGTAGAAATCGTATATGCCTTATACATGCCATTTTGGAGGTAAGGCATCCTAAAACTTAGTTAATAGCTATAACTGTGTGATTTCAAACATTATACACTCAAGAATAGATAATATTGACATTTTATAAAAAAGAAACACTTCATTTGATAAGAAATGTAGAAAACGGGCAAAGTAGAAGCCGTATAGGCCTTATAAGGGCCATTTTGGATGTAAGGCGTGCTAAAACATAGTTAATTGCTATATTGGTTTGATTAAAAACATTATAAAGTCAATAATAGGTAATATGACATGTTATAAGAATTTAAACGCTTCATTTGATTATAAATGTAGAAACTTGGCAAAGTAGAAGTCGAATATGCCTTATGTGGGCTATTTTTGATGTAGGGCGTCTTAAAACTTACTTAATTGCTATATTGGGTGATTTCAAACATTAGAAACTCAATACTAGGTAATATTGAAATGTTACGAGAAAGAAACACTTCATTTGATAATAAATGTAGAAATTGGGCAAAGTAGAAGTCGTATAGGCCTTATATGGGCCATTTTGGATGTAAGGCGAGCTAAAACTTATTTAATTGCTATATTGGTGTGATTTCAAACATTATACACTCAATACTAGGTAATATTAAAATGTTATGAAAAAGAAACAGTTAATTTGATAACAAACGTAGAAATTGGGCAAATTAGAAATCGTAAATGCCTTATATGGACCATTTTGGATGTAAGGCGTCCTAAAACTTAGTTAATTTCTATATTGGGGTGATTTAAAACATTAGACACTCAAGACTAGTTAACATTGACATGTTATGAGAAAGAAACACTTCCTTTGATAAGAAATGTAGAAATTGGGCAAAGTAGAAGTCATATAGGCCTTATATGGGCCATTTTGGATGTAAGGCGAGCTAAAACTTAGTTAATTGCTATAATGGTGTTATTTCAAACATAAGACACTGAAGAATAGGTAATATTGACATGTTATGAGAAAGAAACACTTCATTTGATAAGAAATGTAGAAAACGGGCAAAGTAGAAGTCGTATATGCCTTATATGGGCCATTTCTATATTTTTGTGATTTCAAATATTAGAGACTCAATAATAGGTAATATTGACATGTGATGAGAATGAAACGCTTCATTTGATAAGAAATGTAGAAATTGGGCAAAGTTGAAGTCGTACATGCCTTATATAGGCCATTTTGGATGTAAGGCGTCCTAAAACTTAGTTAATTGCTATATTGGTGTGATTTCAAACATTAGACACTCAAGAATAGGTAATATTGACATTTTATGAGTAATAAACACTTCAATTGATAATAAATGTTGAAAATGGTCAAAGTAGAAGTCTTATAGGCCTTGTATGGGCTATTTTGGATGTAAGTCGTGCAAAAACTTAGTTAATTGTTATATTGGTGTGATTTTAAACATTTGATACTCAAGACTAGGTAATATTGACATGTTATGAGAAAGAAACACTTCATTTGATAAGAAATGTAGAAAATGGGCAAAGTAGAAGTCGTATAGGCCTTATATGGGCCATTTTAGATGTAAGGCGTGCAAAAACTACTATATTGGTGTGGTTTCAAAGAATAGACACTCAAGACTAATTAATATTAACATTTTATGAAAAAGAACCACTTAATTTAATGAGAAATGTAGAAATTGGGCAAAGTAGAAGTCGTATAGGTCTTATATGGGCCATTTTGGATGTAAGGCGTGCAAAAACTTAGTTAATTTCTATAATGGTGTCATTTAATAAATCAGACACTTACATGTTATGAGAAAGAAATACTTCATTTGATAAGAAATGTAGAAAACGGGCTAAGTAGAAGTCGTATAGGCCTTATATGGGCCATTCTGAATGTAAGGCGTGCTAAAACATAGTTAATTGCTTTATAAGTGTGATTTAAAACATTAGACACTCAAGAATAGGTAATATTGACATTTTGTGAGAAATAAACACTACATTGGACAAGAAATGTAGAAAATGGGCAAAGTAGAAGTCTTATATGCCTTATTTGGGCCATTATGGATGTAAGGTGTCCTAATACTTAGTTAATTGCTATATTGGTGTGATTTAAAACATTAGACACTCAAGACTAGGTAATATTGACATTTTATGCGAAACAAACACTTCATTTGATTAGAAATGTAGAAAACGGGCAAATTAGAAGTCGTATACGCCTTGTGTGGGCCATTTTTGATGTAAGGCGTGCTTAAACTTAGGTATTTGCTATATCACTATGATTTAAAACATTAGACACTCAAGACTAGGTAATATTAACATGTTATGAGAATGAAACGCATCATTTGATAAGAAATGTAGAAATTAGGCAAAGTAGAAGTCGTATATGCCTTATATGGGCCACTTTGGTTGTAAGGCGTGCTAAAACTTAGTTAATTGCTATATTGGTGTGATTTAAAACATTAGACACTCAAGAATAGGTAATATTGACATATTATGAGAAAGAAACACTTTAATTGATAAGAAACGTAGAAAACGGGCAAAGTAGAAGTCGTATTGGCCTTGTATGGGCCATTTTTTATGTAAGGCGTGCAAAAACTTTGTTTATTGCTATATTGGTGTGATTTTAAACATTAGAAACTAACGACTAGGTAATATGGACATGTTATAAGAAAGAAACACTTCATTTTATTAGAAATGTAGAAAACAGGCAAAGTAGAAGTCGTATATGCCTTATATGGGCCATTTTGGGCGTAAGGTGTCCTAAAACTTAGTTAATTTATATAATTGTGTGATTTCAAACATTAGACACTCAATAATAGGTAATATGGACATGTTATGAGAAAGAAACATTTCATTTGATAAGAAATGTAGAATACGGACAAAGTGGATGTCGTACAAGCCGTATATGGGCCATTTTGGATGTAAGGCGTACTAAAAGTTAGTTAATTGCTATATTGGTGTGTTTTCAAACATTATAAACTCAATAATAAGTAATATTCACATGTTATGAGAAAGCAACACTTTATTTGATAAGAAATGTAGAAATTGGGCAAAGTAGAAGTCGTATAGCCCTTATATGGGCCATTTTAGATGTAAGGCGTGCAAAAACTTAGTTAATTTCTATATTGGTGTGATTTAAAACATTAGACACTAAAGAATATGTAATATTGAAATATAATGAGAAAGAAACACTTCATTTGATAAGAAATGTAGAAAACGAGCAAAGTTGAAGTTGTATAGGTCTTATATAGGCCATTTTGGATGTAAGGCGTGCTAAAACATAGTTAATTCCTATATTGTTGTGATTTCAAACATTAGACACTCAATAATAGGTAATATTGACATGTGATGAGAATGAAACGCTTCATTTGATAAGAAATGTAGAAATTGGGCAAAGTTGAAGTCGTATATGTCTTATATATGCCATTTTGGATGTAAGGCATCCTTAAACTTAGTTAATTGTTATATTGGTGTGATTTAAAATATTAGACACTCAAGAATAGGTAATATTTACATTTTATGAGAAATAAACACTTCATTTGATAAGAAATATAGAAAATGGTCAAAGTTGATGTCTTATAGGCCTTGTATAGGCCATTTTGGATGTAAGGCGTGCAAAAACTTAGTTAATCGTATATTGGTGTAATTTAAAACATTAGATACTCAAGAATAGGTTATATTGACATTTTGTGAGAATGAAACTCTTCATTTCATAAGAAATGTAGAAATTGGGAAAAGTAGATGTCGTATTTGCCTTATATGGGCCATTTTGGTAGGAAGGTGTGCTAAAACTTAGTTAATTGCTATATTGGTATGATTTCAAACATTAGAAATTAAGTAATAGGTAATATTGACATGTTATTAGAGATAAACACTTTATTTGATAAGAAATGTAGAAAATGGGCAAAGTAGAAGTCGTATAGATCTTATATTAGCCATTTTGCATGTAAGGCGAGCAAAAACTTAGTTAATTTCTATATTGGTGTGATTTCAAACATAATAAACTCATGACTAGGTAAAATTGACATGCTATGAGAATGAAACGATTCATTTGATAAGAAATGTAGAAATTGGGCAAAGTAGAAGTCGTGTATGCCTTATATGGGCCATTTTGGATGTACGGCATCCTAAAACTTAGTTAATTTCTATATTAGTGTGTTTTCAAATATTATACACTCAATAATAGGTAATATTAACATGTTATGAGAAATAAACACTTCATTAGATAGGTAATGTAGAAATTGGGCAAAGTAAAAGTCGTATAGGCCCTATGTGGGCAATTTTGGATGTAAGGCGTGCAAAAACTTAGTTAATTTCTATATTGGTGTCATTTCATACATCAGACACTTAATACTAGGTAATATTAACATGTTATGAGAAAGAAATACTTCATTTGATAAGAAATGTAGAAAACTTGCTAAGTAGAAGTCGTATAGGCCTTATATGGGCCATTCTGAATGTATGGTGTGCTAAAACATAGTTAATCGATATATTGGTGTGATTTAAAACATTAGACACTCAAGAATAGGTAATATTGACATTTTATGAGAAATAAACACTTCATTTGATAAGAAATGTAGAAAATGGGCAAAGTAGTAGTCATATAAGCCTTATTTGGGCCATTTTGGATGTAAGGCGTCCTAAAACTTAGTTAATTGCTATATTGGTGTGATTTCAAAAATTAGACACTCAATACTAGATAATATTGATATGTTATAAGAATGAAACACTTCATTTGATAAGAAATGTAGAAAACGGGCAAAGTAGAAGTCCTATAGGCCTTATATGGGACATTTTAGATGTAAGGCGTGCAAAAACTACTATATTGGTGTGATTTCAAACAATAGACACTCAAGACTAAGTAATATTGACATGTTATGAGAAAGAAGCACTTCATTTAATAAGAAATGTAGAAAACGGGCAAATTAGAAGTCGTATAGGTCTTATATGGGCCATTTGGATGTAAGGCGTGCTAAAACTTAGTTAATTGCTATATTGGTGTGATTTAAAACATTAGATACTCAAGACTAGGTAATATTTACATGTTATGAGAATGAAACTCTTCATTTGATAAGAAACGTAGAAATTGGGAAAAATAGATGTCGTATATGCCTTATATGGGCCATTTTGGTAGTAAGGCGTGCTAAAACTTAGTTAATTGCTATATTGGTATGATTTCAAACATTAGACATTCAGGAATAGGTAATATTGACATGTTATTAGAGATAAACACTTCATTTGTTAAGAAATGTAGAAAATGGGCAAAGTAGAAGTCGTATAGGTCTTATATTAGCCATTTTGCATGTAAGGCGTGCAAAAACTTAGTTAATTTCTATATTAGTGTGTGTAGACACCCTTTTGTGTCTCCCCAAAACAAAACCCGGTGATGATTACCTTTTGTGTAGAATCATAATCGAATGAAACGAAAGTGTGGAAAGGTCTAGTGTTACGGAAAGTTTTTATTTCTTTTCGTCTCTTCTCTCTGTTTTTGAAAACTTTATTTTAAGAAAACAGCCAATCAATTTTGGTTGGTCCATGATATGGGTCCAATAGTGGTGTAGTTGGATGGGTCTTGCAAAGACCTTTCCAACGATATATTATAAGCCCAATTCCGATGAATATTGAGGATGTTATGGCCAATTTACCAACTTGAGCCCGGTTTGAGCTTTATATGCGGCCCAATGATCTAGGGAGGGCCTAATATGATTTTTCATTCCAAATGCAATTAGGAATGGTTTTAGTCTTCTAGATTCTTCTAGAAGTTTCTTTTCATTCCTAATTCAATTAGCATTGATAAGTTGACTTTGTTGACTTTTCAGAGTTTTAATCAAAATCAAATAGCATTTTCGAAGAAGTTATATTATTTTATCCACCAGTACGGTTAACTTATGGGATTTTCGAAAACGCGTTGAAATCAAGCTTAGCGTCCAACCCCAGGCCTTGGCGCTAGGAACCAGGCTTGGCGCCTGGCGCTAATGCTGGTGCCTGGCGCCAGCTAGCCAGGGTTGGCGCCAGCTCTGTTTCCTGAGCGTCAGACTCTGTTTTGTTAATTTATCTTTTTTGGCTGATTTTCTCTATAAATATCGTATTAAAAACTCCGTTTTCGCCAATCATCTACATCTATCATTCACCGATTTACACCAATTCTTTAATTCTCTCTTAATCATTCATCTCTCTCATTCATCTTTCTTCTAAACTTTGTTTTCTAATACAAAATTCCGCATTCACAAGATCTAGAAACACCTAGCCATATTCGAAGTTGCCTTCACCCTAGACGTGAAAGGTTTAATTTCTGAGGGTTTGGTCCCAAATCTCTATTTCAATTATTTAATTTGATTGTTTTGATTTATTATTTTCCTTGAAGTTACTAACGTGTGTATTTTGTTATTAGAAAGAGGTACGAGGCATCAAAGTAAATACTTTAATGGTTTTTATTGATGTTATTATGTAAAAATCATGTTTATATTGTTATTATGATTCCTAGTATCATGTCTAGGGTAATTTTAATGTTAAATATGATTCCTACGATGCTTCCTATGTTCTTCCTAATATTTATGATTGTTAGTATCATGTTAGGGTTAAAGATTTGATTTTTATTGCTTAGTGAAATGCTAGGATTTGTTATTAATCTTGTTAGTATCATTGCCTAGGATTTTGCTATTATTATTATGCTTTAATATTAACATAAACATGATTATGATTATAATTGTTATAATTTATGATGATTATTAATATTATTAATATTATTATTATTTTGATGATGATTATTTTATTCATGACTATTATTATAATTATTTTCATGATATTGATTATTATTGTTGCTTGATATATATATTATATTTTTATTGCTTGATCACGCCTTTTATGTATGTTTAAAGAGAATTGGTACTTGTAATCACGCATAATAAGATAATTAATAATCTTGTTAGGGTTAATGTGATTATAATTTCAAGTGATCGCCAATAATAGTTTGTTTGTGCATTAATATTCAACCAACATAGATTAAACAGGTTTAGGGTTAAATCCTATTGATTGCATGTTAATTAAAAGCGCACATGAATACGAGCAGAATAAAGTAGAGGCCTATTATTAGGGCAGGTTCAATCTCTTTTAGGTTTGATTTGTACCTTCATCCCCGAACCCTTATTTGGTTCATGACCTTATGGAGGTGGCGATCTCTTGGATCGTTAAGGGGTGTAACCTTCACCTCGTGAACGGTTAACAAGTTCCCTACAAACTTGTTGGCGACTCTTTTGCTCTATCTTCTTCCCTTTTGGACGCCACTGTACTTTAGTGTATGATCTTAGTGGGGTTCAACCTAGTGGGATTTTAAAGGCTTGAAATTATTCCCTACAGTTTTTGGCGACTCCACTGGGGAGGATTTCTATTTTAATTCCTTAATTTGTTTCGGCAATGATTTAGAATGAGTGGATGAGACTCGAAAAGTTCTAAGTATTTCATGTGCGTAATTTTGATTAACATTATTGTCATATGCATAAAAAGGATCTCATTGGAAAGACCATCCGTAATGAGTAAAAAAAAAAGGATTTTACACGTTGGAAATTTGAGGAATGTCTTTCACAACTAGGACAAAAATAACACCGCGCGAAACTGGAAGATTTTATCGAGCACAGAAAGCTGCTGAGGCATGTGGGAAGTAGCGTCAAGAGCCAGAGCTTGGCACCATTGTTTAAGTTGTAGCGCCAGACGCCAGTATTGGCGCCAGGCGCTACAGTTAAAATCTGCGCGCCAGTCTCTGATTGTTGGCGCCAATCTTCCCCAATACTGAGCCAGAAATATGCGTTCTAATTTCGACCGGTTTTTTGTATTGTTTGCTCGATCCTACTTCCTGATTGAATTTTTTCTCACTTTTCTGAAACCTATATGTGTTCTACATATGGACATAACCCTCTGGGAATTCATGCTTCATCTACCCGATTGAACGCTCAGTGCAACAAAGGGTACATCCGAGATGTTGAATTCACCAAACCATGGAAGCGAGCTTTCTTCTAAAGCTTGCGGTGTCCCATCCACTCGCGCCAACCCTTCACGGTTAGGCTTCCAAGCGGTGCATCCGGACAATTAACCATGGACCCTCTTTGACTAAACCATATCCCGAACTTTAGAGAACTAGAGCAATGGTTAGGTTGCGAACGCATTGCATCATATTGTGCCTACTTGACTAATTGTGCATTATTTGTGGTGCATATATATTCTATGTTCCTCTTAACCGTTTGTTGACTTGTGTTGAGACTAAATAAATTAATGACTTAAAGAACTTTTCCTAACTAATTGATTAATTAATTAATTTGAGTCTAAAGTCTAATATTTTAATCGGAATTGACCTAGTACGACTTTAGGCATACCCTAGTTGACTAATAACACCAAAAACAGTCCCAGACCGAAGCTCCAATATTGGCGCCAAGGTCTGAGCTGTAGCGCCACACCATGGAGTGTAGCGCCTGACGACAGCTATGTTATCTGGCGCCAAGCTCCACAGTGTGACGCCAGTCCTGTCGCTTGGCCGACAGTTCGGATTATTTGTCGAGTCATCACCTAGGGTCTAATTAACCAGTTTGCTAATTAATTCGGTTAATTTTCGCTGTCAATAACACCTTGTCAAGTCATTAATCGAGTCTTGGTCACATAGTCTAGCCACATGGTCATGAAACGAGTCTCAACATGTCACATACACTCACTAATCTTAGCACACACTATGAGTACACATCACCATGACCATGTTGTAGGTCCATGCATGAGTCGGTCTTTCCGTCATTTGAGTTGGGGTACATTCTACTCCTAATCCTTCATATCCCTCCATCTACATCACTCTTCTTCACATTCTTCCATCTTTCTTCACCTCCTCCATCCATTGCATGTTGAATAAAGTTTGAGTCAAATAATTAACAATAAGTATCCTTAAATTCCTTTTCCGCAGTACTTGGTCGAGGAGAGAAGGGCGCTTAATCAAGGACAACCTCTTTATTCAAGTCTCGCTTTTTGATAAACCGATTCGTCAAAAGAAGAAGGCTAAGAAGATAATGGCAACTCAAGAAGAAGTCAATGATCTTAAGAACCAACTGGCTACTGTTACTGAGACACTAAAACTTCTCGCACTTAAGGTCGATGATCCCGTGAAGCAACAACAGATAGATCTCATGAAAGAGAGTCTAAGCAAGCTATCTAGTGACTATAAATTTCAGGGCATGAGTTCACAAGGGGTCTCGCTGGACAAGGAACTTCTCCCGCATAAGTTCAACTTCACAGACATCCCTAAATTCAAGGCAGCAGATAACCCTTACTTCCATCTAAGAGCTTTTGAAACTATAATGAGCATTAAGGGTATCGATAAGAAGGTTTTCCCCTCTCTGTTCCCACTATCTCTTGAAACCATTTGCCAACAATGGTTCTTCTCCCTTGATAAGAAGAAAACCTCTACCTGGGAATCAATAGTAAATGCTTTCGTTGATAGATACAAGTGCAATATCCAAGTTGAAACCGATCATAGACAACTTGAGATGCTAAGACAAAAAGAGAATGAAGGCTTTACTTTTTTCTTCAATAAATGGAGGGAAACTTCCACTAAGATGATTGAGGTCCCTACCGAAAAGGAATTTGTGAGGATGTTTATCAAGAATCTCCAAGAAAAGTATTCGAAGCACCTAAAATATCAATACAATATGAATACTTTCAAGGCCGTTTATGACATCGGATTTGAAATCGAAGATGATCTCGCAAAGCAAAAAGCTACTAACAGTAGCAACCACGGTGGCTGGAAAGGAAAGAAGAACGACAATCCTTCTTCTTCCGAAAATGCCCACTCTAGTAATAATGTTAGTACTTTTGAACATAATGGTGTCTTAGCCATAGATAATCAAGGATCTAAAAGGAAACCCAGGCGAGAGTTTACACCCATTGGAATGACCTACGATGCTGCTTTCGATCATCTCTATGATCGAGGATTAATCAAACCTATTGGCCCTACCAAGGATCCAACACCATAAAATCGATCTTCGAGATGGAATCCAAACTCCTATTTCAAGTACCATCGAGGGCGCGGTCATACTACTGATGAATGCTACAGGTTTCAAAACCTCATTAAAGATCTCATAGAGGCAAATAAGATCCCATCGCCTCTAGCTAGCGAGAAGACTGGATGATGTCGGAGCAAACAACATAAGACAGAGGCGAGCTTCAACGACAAGATTTCGTGACCTCTTTTTTCTATTTCTTTTTTATTTTACCCTCCTTCCTCAAAAAGTCTAGCATAGGCACCTTACTTTTCCCCTAGATTAATTTTTGTAGATTCTTTATTTATTTTCTTTTAATAAAAATGAGTATTTATTTCCTTGCATATGATCATCACATTGCATTGCAAACAAAAAAAAAAATCCATGTCGAATTAAGCATAAGGTATACCAATGATTTGAGGCACCCCTTGTAGCCACATCATATCTCCTTTTGCCTTTCTAATTTACAAATCCTTTCTTCATAAACCACTTTGAGCCTCGTCTAACGGTAGAGCTTTCTTTTTTCAACCTACATCTATCTAACCTTGGGATGGGATGGTGTGCAACTTATGCAATTTTCAAAGAAAAAAGCTTGAGTGATTTCAAAAGATCAAAATAAATAGCAAAAATAAGCAAGCAAAAATAAATAAAAGTGTACAAAACGGCAAGTGTTCCAATGTCTTTGATATGAAAATATCTTCGATAAGAACACGTCTCAGATTGCGTCTCTTATCGAGTGCTCGGTACCGTGCCTGAGAAACATGAATGCCAAGTGAGTGATAGACCGCATGATCGAGATTGCTCACACTTATAAAAATGAAATAAATGCTAAAGCAAAAGAAAGAGCTAAAAAAAAGAGTAGAAAATCTCCAGCATGAAAATACAAATATTCAAAAGCAAGGTTGCACACCTTGGGGGCTTATCTAAGGTCTTGAACCTTTATCCCCGTCTTCTTCTATAGCCTTTAGTCTAACCACGTTACAACCCTTAAAAGACCTTTTTGAGGTACACACATTTGTGCGAGGTTCGGCTAGAGCTACGTTCTTCCTGATTCCTAACGGATACGTAGGCAACCTCACATCAAGGTGCGGCCGTAATAAAAAATGCATTCATATTCACATTCACACACTTACACCGTGATCATATCAATGGATTCCCTATGTTCATCCCTATCCATGTAGAGCTAGACTTGGGGGCTTGATCCCTACATCATTAGCTTACCTAGCCTAAGAGTCACCACCATTTGACTCTTTTCAATAATATATTTTTCCACACACTTAGCTCTTGCGGCCTAACTTTAGTGTCACTATCACACACATCACGCATACATGACCAAATATATTTCCCTTAGGAACCCTTTGTCATGAAATCTTAACGCTGAAGCATGCTTCGTCAAAATCACTTATAATTGTCATTGCATCACGAAGTATGAAGTGCTTAGCCTCCGTGCCTAAGTTACCCAAATACTTTCATCATGGAGTCAACAGTTGAGATAGCCTAGGATGAATTAATCCTTGAACCTTGAGAGATAGTATCAAACAACATTTGACAAAGCTCATTCAACATGCATCTTCAAACTTTTCATTTTCTTTTTCACGTCTTTCTTTTTCGGGAGAAAGTCGGTACCCTCCACAAAATTGACGGAAAATTTTTGCTTTTTTGCATTTTTCGAGTCGCACGATCACATTACAATGCGCACACGAGTCATGTACACATTGAGTCATGTTGTGCCATATCACTTTGATTTGAGTCTAACACATGTGTCATTACACTTCGAGTCGAGTCAACCTCGAGTCAGTCAAACATATCGAGTCAAGTTTATACCTTGAATCGTGTCAAGTCGATGAGTCAAGCAACATTAAGCCTTAGGTCAACCCTAAGATAATTAAAGAAATTGGCAAAGTTCTATAGTCAAAAATAAATACAGGTGCAGCATAATAGGGAAGACCCTACTCCAATTCTTGGCGCCAGAGATAGCTCAGCAACGACAGAGCTCGAAGCCTCCCAGAAAGGTGATTTCGACCTCATGCAGCAATTTCGGGTTCCTTGGTACGCCAGTTACCCCTATAAGCAATTTGACATGACTAGTAGTCGGCTCGATTACAATCGTAGTAAGTGATTGACCAGACAAAAAAATCGTCTCACTTAGCTTAAGCGCCTAAAACACTGGCTCATTATAATCGGTTCAAAAGCTAGCACTTAAACGACAATATTTCCAAATATGGATTGTCGCGCATTCTTATTAAACAACAAAGTTTTCCAAAAAATGGATTGTCATCCCCAACTGACAATATTTCCAAAAATGGATTGTCGAGCATTTTCTTCAACGACAATTTTTCCAAGATTAGATTGTCATCTCTGGCAAAATTTCCAAGCGTGGATTGTCGTGCTCCTTCTTTGTTTGGCAAGTTTTTCCAAATTCGGATTTTCATCGCTGGCAAGTTTTCCAAAATTGGATTGTCATACACCCAGTTCCCTATAGCAAAATTTCCCAAAGGATTGTTGTAGGTTTCTATTCATCATAAATATCGGCAAAAGTTCCTTAACGTGGATTGTCATTCATTTCAGTAAGTGGCAAATTTTCCCGAAGTGGATTGTCGGTCGACTCTTTTTTGCAAATGTTTCAAGATGCGGATTGTCAATAGTGGCAATATTTTCCCAAAAGGATTGTCGCATAGCGTTGGCAAGTTTCCAAGGTGGATTGCTTTCAAGAGTTATATTCCAAGATGTGGATTGTCGATCGTAGCAAAGTTCTTATGAAAGATGGTTATGAAGTATTGGCAACTTTTCCAAAAATTGGATTTTGGCAAATTTTCCGAGGTACGGATTGTCGCTTCATCGTGACAACATTTCCAAGGATGGATTGTTACGTGGCATTGACAACTTTCCCTAAATCGGATTGTCATACATCATACAAGAGTTGTGTTGGCAGCTATTCCCAAAGAAAAGAGGATTGTCATCACAGCAAAAGGCACCGACATACAGGTTCAAAGCAACAAGAGCGCAGACGTACAGGCATAGCGAAAGCAAAGTTCAGGCGAACTTTTAAAGATCGACAGGCGTGGATCTTCAGTAGTTTCCTTTGGAAAATTATCGCATCAAATGAGGATGACTTCAAGAGAAGATATCTTCGACAATGTTCCCTAGCTTGCGGAGTGTTGTCACGAGCAACTAATTCGATAGTATTCCCTAGGATGTGGAATATTATCAATGCGGATGAGGATTATTTCAAGCGAAATAATCTTCTATAGTATTCCCTAGGATGTGGAATATTGTCAATGCGGATGAGGATTGTTTCAAGAGAAATAATCTTCGATAATGTTCCCTAGGATGTGGAATATTATCATTGCGGAGAGGATAGTTTCAGGCGAAGCAATCTTCTAATTTGGAAGCAGTTACAAGCGTAGCAGTTTTCAAGCGGGATGGCATTCTCTAGCTTGCAGGAAGTCATAAAAAACAATCGGTTACTTTCAGAGACGTGTGCTCGAGGGTGCAAGATACACAATTCTTAACTCTTTTATCTGTTTAACTAACGCTAGTTTTGCAGGTATCGGCGTTACAAGATTGATTTAGGATTGCAGAACGTTATGAATCATTCTCCGTCCCTATCGATACTTTGACTTTTGTTTTTGAAACTTGCGTTTCTCCAAACTCAGTCAAAGTGGGGGCTTCTGTAGACACCCATTAGTGTCTCCTCAAAACCAAACCCGGTGATGAGTACCTTTCGCATCGAATCATAATCGAATGAAACGAAAGTGTGGAAAGGTCTAGTGTTGCGGAAAGTTTTTATTTCTTTTCTCTTCTCTCTATTTTTGAAAACTTTATTTTAAGAAAACAGCCAATCCAGTTTGGTTGGTCTATGATATGGGTCCAATAGTGGTGTAGTTGGATGGGGCTTGCAAAGACCTTTCCAACGATATACTATAAGCCCAATTCCGATGAATATTGAGGAAGTTATGGCCAATTTACCAAACTGGGCCCGGTTTGAGCTTTATATGCGGCCCAATGATCTAGGGAGGGCCTAAGATGATTTATCATTCCTAATGCAATTAGGAATGGTTTTAGTCTTCTAGATTCTTCTAGAAGGTTTTTTTCATTCCTAATTCAATTAGCAATGATAAGTTGACTTTGTTGACTTTTCAGAGTTTTAATCAAAATCAAATAGCATTTTCGAAGAAATTATATTATTTTATCCACCAGTACGGTAAACTTATGGGATTTTCAAAAACGCGTTGAAATCAAGCTTGGCGTCCAACCCCAGGCCTTGGCGCCTGGCGCTAATGCTGGTGCCTGGCGCCAGCTAGCCAGGGTTGGCGCCATCTCTGTATCCTGAGCGTCAGACTTTGTTTTGTTAATTTATCTTTTTTGGCTGATTTTCTATATAAATATCATATAAAAAACTCCGTTTTCGCCAATCATCTACATCTATCATTCACCGATTTACACCAATTCTTTAATTCTCTCTTAATCATTCATCTCTCTCATTCATCTTTCTTCTAAACTTTGTTTTCTAATACAAAATTCTGCATTCACAAGATCTAGAAACACCTAGCCATATTCGAAGTTGCCTTCGCCCTAGACGTGAAAGGTTTAATTTCTGAGGGTTTGGTCCCAAATCTCTATTTCAATTGTTTAATTTGATTGTTTTGATTTATTATTTTCCTTGAAGTTACTAACGTGTGCATTTTGTTATTAGAAAGAGGTACGAGGCATCAAAGTAAGTACTTTAATGGTTTTTATTGATGTTATTATGTAGAAATCATGTTTATATTTTTATTATGATTCCTAGTATCATGTCTAGGGTAATTTTAATGTTAAATGTGATTCCTACGATGCTTCCTATGTTCTTCCGAATATTTATGATTGTTAGTATCATGTTAGGGTTAAAGATTATATTTTTATTGCTTAATGACATGCTAGGGTTTGTTATTAAACTTGTTAGTATCATGCCTAGGATCTTGCTATTATTATTATGCTTTAATATTAACATAAACATGATTCTGATTATAATTGTTATAATTTATGATGATTATGAATATTATTATTATTATTATTTTGATGATGATTATTTTATTCATGACTATTATTATAATTACTGTCATGATATTGAATGTTATTGTTGCTTGATATATATTATATTTTTATTGCTTGATCACGCCTTTTATGCATGTTTAAAGGGAATTGGTACTTGTAATCACGCTTAATAAGATAATTAATAATCTTGTTAGGGTTAATGTGATTATAATTTCAAGTGATCGCCAATAATAGTTTGTTTGTGCATTAATATTCAACCAACATAGATTAAACAGGTTTAGGGTTAAATCCTATTGATTGCATGTTAATTAAAAGCGCACATGAATACGAGCAGAATAAAGTAGAGGCCTATTATTAGGGCAGGTTCAATCTCTTTTAGGTTGGATTTGTACCTTCATCCCCGAACCCTTATTTGGTTCATGACCTTATGAAGGAGGCGATCTCTTGAATTGTTAAGGGGTGTAACCTTCACCTCGTGAACGGTTTACAAGTTCCTTAAAACTTGTTGGCGACTCTTTTGCTCTATCTTCTTCCCTTTTGGACGCCACCGTACTTTAGTGTATGATCACAGTGGGGTTCAAGCTAGTGGGATTTTAAAGGCTTGAAATTATTCCCTACAGTGTGATTTCAAACATTAAACACTCATGACTAGGTAATATTGACATGTCATGAGAATGAAACGATTCATTTGATAAGAAATGTAGAAATTGGGCAAAGTAGAAGTCGTGTATGCCTTATATGGGCCATTTTGGATGTAAGGCATCCTAAAACTTAGTAAATTGCTATATTGGTGTGTTTTCAAACATTAGACACTCAAAAATAGGATTAACATGTTATGAGAAAGAAACACTTCATTCGATAAGTAATGTAGAAATTGGGCAAAGTAGAAGTCGTTTAGGCCCTATATGGGCCATTTTGGATGTAAGGCGTGCAAAAACTTAGTTAATTTCTATATTGGTGTCATTTCATACATCAGAAACTTAATACTAGGTAATATTAATATGTTATGAGAAAGAAATACTTCATTTGATAAGAAATGTAGAAAACGGGCTAAGTAGAAAACGTATAGGCCTTATATGGGCCATTCTGAATGTAAGGCGTGCTAAAACATATTTAATTGATATATTGGTGTGATTTAAAACATTAGACACTCAATAATAGGTAATATTGACATTTTATGACAAATAAACACTTCATTTGTTAAGAAATGTAGAAAATGGGCAAAGTAGAAGTCGTATAAGCCTTATTTGGGCCATTTTAGATGTAAGGCGTACAAAAACTACTATATTGGTGTGATTTCAAAAATTAGACACTAAAGACTAAGTATTATTGACATGTTATTAGAAATAAACACTTCATTTAATAAGAAATGTAGAAAACGGGCAAAGTAGAAGTCGTATAGGTCATATATGGGCCATTTTGGATGTAAGGTGTGCTAAAACTTAGTTAATTTCTATATTGGTGTGATTTCAAATATTATACTCTCATGAATAGGTAATATTGACATGTTACGAGAATGAAACTCTTTATTTGATAAGAAATTTGGAAATTGGGCAAAGTAAAAGTCGGATATGCATAATGTGGGCCATTTTTTATGTAAGGCGTCCTAAAACTTAGTTAATTGCTAAATTGGTGTGTTTTAAAACATTATACACACAATAATAGGTAATATTCAAATGTTATAAGAATGAAACATTTTATTAGATTAGAAATTTAGAAAATGGGCAAAGTACAAGTCGTATAGGCCTTATTTGGGCCATTTTGGATGTATGGCGTTCAAAAACGTAGATAATTGCTATATTGGTGTCATTTCATAAATTAGACACTCAAGAGTAGGTATTATTGACATGTTATGATATAGAAGTACTTCATTTGATAAGAAATGTAGAAAACGGGCAAATTAGAAGTCATATAGGCCTGATATAGGCCATTATGAATGTAAGGCGTGCTTAAACTTAGTTAATTTCTATATTGGTGTGATTTCAAACATTATATACTCAAGAATATGTAATATTGACAAGTTATAAGATAAAAACACTTCATTTGATAAGAAATGTAGAAAACAAGCAAAGTAGAAGTCGTATAGGCCTAATATGGGCCATAATGAATGTAAGGCGTGCTAAAACTTAGTTAATTGCTATATTGGTGTAATTTTAAACATTAGCCACTCAAGACTAGGTAATATTGACATGTGATAAGAATGAAACGCTTCATTGGATAAGAAATGTAGAAATTAGGCAAAGTAGAAGTCGTATATGCTTTATATAAATCATTTTGGATGTAAGGCGTGCAAAAACTTAATTAATTGCTATATTGGTGTAATTTCAAACATTAGACACTCAATAAAAGGTAATATTGACATGTGATGAGAACGAAATCCTTCATTTGATAAGAAATGTAAAAATTGGGCAAAGTAGAAGTCGTATAAGCCTTATATGAGCCATTTTATATGTAAGGCGTCCTAAAACTTAGTTAATTGCTATATTGATGTGATTTAAAACATTAGACACTCAATAATACGTAATATTGACATGTTATGAGAAATAAATACTTTATTTGATAAGAAATGTAGAAAATGGGCAAAGTAGAAGACGTATAGGCCTTATATGGGCCTATTTGGATGTAAGGCGTGCAAAAACTTAGTTAATTGCTATATTGGTGTGCTTTTAAACATTAGACACTCAATACTAGGTAATATTGACATGTTATGAGAAAGAAATACTTCATTTGATAAGAAATGTATAAATTGGGCAAAGTAGAAGTCGTATATGCCTCATATGGGCCATTTTGGATGTAAGGCCTCCTAAAACTTAGTTAATTTTTATATTGGTGAGATTTCAAACATTATACACTCAAAAATAGGTAATATTTACATGTTATTAAAATTAAACACTTTATTTGATAAGAAATGTAGAAATTGGGCAAAATAGAAGTCGTATATGCCTTATATGGGTCATTTTGGTTGTAAGGCTTGCCAAAATTTAGTTAATTGCTATATTGGTATGATTTCAAACATTAGACACTCAGGAATACGTAATATTGTCATTTTATGAGAATGAAACGCTTCATTTGATAAGAAATGTATAAATAGGGCAAAGTAGAAGTCGTATATGCCTCATATTGGCCATTTTGGATGTAAGGCGTGCTAAAACTTAATTAATTGCTATATTGGTATGGTTACTAACATTAGACATTTAATAATAGATAATATTGACATGTTATGAGAATTAAACGCTTCATTTGATAAGAAATGTAGAAATTGGACAAAGTAAAAGTCGGATATGCATAATCTTGGCCATTTTGGATGTAAGGCGTCCTAAAACTTAGTTAATTTCTATATTGGTGTGATTTAAAGCATTAGACAGTCAATAATAGGTAATATTGACATGCTATGAGATAGAAACACTTCATTTTATAAGAAATGTAGAAAATGAGCAAAGTAGAAGTCGTATAGGCCTTATATGGGCCATTTCGTATCTAAGGCGTGCTAAAACTTAGTTAATTGATATATTGGTGTGATTTCAAACATTATACACTCAATAAAAGGTAATATTGACATTCTATGCGAATGAAACGCTTCATTTGATAAGAAATGTAGAAATTGGGCAAAGTAGAAGTCGTATGTGCCTTATGTGGTCCATTTTAATGTAAGGCGTCCTAAAACTTAGTTAATTGCTATATTGGTGTGATTTCAAACATAATAAAAACATGTTAGTATAAGAAATGTAATATTCACATGTTATGAGAAATAAACACTTCATTTAATAAGAAATGTAGAAAATGGGTCAAGTAGAAGTCGTATATGCCTGGTGAGGGCCTTTTTGGATGTATGGCGTCCTAAAACTTAGTTAAATTCTATAATTGTGTCATTTTAAACATAAGATACTCAAGAATAGGTAATACTGACATGTTATGAGAAAGAAACACTTCATTTGATAAGAAATGTAGAAAACGGGTAAAGTAGAAGTCGTATGTATAGGTCTTATATGGGCCATTTTGGTTGTAAGGCTTGCCAAAATTTAGTTAATTGCTATATTGGTATGATTTCAAACATTAGACACTCAAGAATAGGTATTATTGACATTTTATGAGAATGAAACGCTTCATTTGATAAGAAATGTATAAATTGGGAAAAGTAGAAGTCGTATATGCCTTATATGGGCCATTTTGGATGTAAGGCGTCCTAAAACTTAGTTAATCGCTATATTGGTGTGATTTAAAACATTAGACACTGTAGAATAGGTAATATTGACATGTTATGAGAAATAAACATTTCATTTGATAAGAAATGTTTAAAATGGGCAAAGTAGAAGTCTTATAGGCCTTATATGAGCCATTTTGGATGTAAGGCGTGTAAAAACTTAGTTAATTGCTATACTGTTGTGATTTCAAACATTAGGCAATAACGACTAGGTAATATTGACATGTTATGAGAATTAAACACTTCATTTGATAAGAAATGTAGAAAATAGGTAAAGTAGAAGTCGTATAGGCCTTATATTAGCCATTTTAGATGTAAGGCGTGCAAAACCTTTGTTAATTGCTATATTGTTGTGATTTCATACATTATACACTCAACGCTAAGTAATATTGACATGTTATGTGAATGAAACTCTTCATTTGATAATAAATGTAGAAATTGGGCAAATTAGAAGTCGTATATGCCTTATATGGGCCATTTTAGTTGTAAGGCGTTCTAAAACTTAGTTAATTGCTATATGGGTAAGATTTCAAACATTATACACTCAAGAATAAGTAATATTGACATGTTATAAGAATGAAACTCTTCATTTGATAAGAAATGTAAATATGGGCAAAGTAGAAGTCGTATATGCCTTATATAGGCCATTTTGACAGTAAGGCGTACTAAAAATTAGTTAATTACTATATTGGTGTGATTTCAAACATTATACAATCAAGACTAGGTTATATTGATATGTTATAATAATGAAACGCTTCATTTGATAAGAAATGTAGAAATTGGGCAAAGTAGAAGTCGTATATGCCTCATATGGACCATTTTGGATGTAAGGCGTCCTAAAACATAGTTAATTGCTATATTGGTGTGATTTTAAACATTATACAATCAATAATAGGTAATATTGACATGTTATGAGAAAAAAAACACTTCATTTAATAAGAACTGGTAAAAATGGGTCAAGTAGAAGTCGTATATGCCTGATGAGGGCCTTTTTGGATGTATTGCGTCCTAAAACTTATTTAACTTCTATAATTGTGTGATTTCAAACGTACGACACTCAAGAATAGGTAATATTGACATTTTATGAGAAAGAAACAATTCATTTGATAAGAAATGTAGAAAACGGGCAAAATAGAAGTCGTATAGGTCTTATATGGGCCATATTGGATGTAAGGCGTCCTAAAACTTAGTTAATTGCTATATTGGTGTGATTTCCAACATTATACACTCAAGACTAGGTAATATTGACATATTATGAGAAATAAACACTTCATTTGATAAGAAATGTAGATAACGGGCAAAGTAGAAGTCGTATATGCCTTATATAGGCCATTTTGGATGTAAGGCGTACTAAAACTTAGTTAATTACTATATTGGTGTGATTTCAAACATTATACAATCAAGACTAGGTTATATTGATATGTTATGAGAATGAAACGATTCATTTGATAAGAAATGTAGAAAATGGGTCAAGTAGAAGTCGTATATGCCTGATGAGGGCCTTTTTGGATGTAAGGCGTCCTAAAACTTAGTTAAAGTCTATAATTGTGTGATTTCAAACATAAGATACTCAAGAATAGGTAATACTGACATGTTATGAGAAAGAAACACTTTTTTTGATAAGTAATGTAGAAAACGGGTAAAGTAGAAGTCGTTTGTATAGGTCTTATATGGGCCATTTTGGTTGTAAGGCTTGCCAAAATTTAGTTAGTTGCTATATTGGTATGATTTCAAAAATTAGACACTAAAGAATAGGTAATATTGAAATTTTATGAGAATGAAACGCTTCATTTGATAAGAAATGTATAAATTGGGCAAAGTAGAAGTCGTAAAGGCCTTATATGGGCCATTTTGTACGTAAGGCGTGCAAAAACTTAGTTTATTGCTATATTGATGTGATTTCAAACATTTCACACTTAATACTAGGTAATATTGACATGTTATGAGAAAGAAACACTTCATTTGATAAGAAATGTAGAAAACAAGCAAAGTAGAAGTCGTTTAGGCCTTATATGGGCCATTTTGGATGTAAGGCTTTCTAAAACTTAGTTAATTACTATATTGGTGTGATTTTAAACATTATACAATCAAGACTAGGTTATATTGATATGTTATGTGAATGAAACGCTTCATTTGATAAGAAATGTAGAAAATGGGTCAAGTAGAAGTCGTATATGCCTGATGAGGGCCTTTTTGGATGTAAGGCGTCCTAAAACTTAGTTAAAGTCTATAATTGTGTGATTTCAAGCATAAGATACTCAAGAATAGGTAATAATGACATGTTATGAGAAAGAAACACTTCATTTGATAAGAAATGTAGAAAACGGGTAAAGTAGAAGTCGTATGTATAGGTCTTATATGGGCCATTTTGGTTGTAAGGCTTGCCAAAATTTAGTTAATTGCTATATTGGAATGAATTCAAACATTAGACACTAAATAATAGGTAATATTGACATTTTATGAGAATGAAACGCTTCATTTGATAAGAAATGTATAAATTGGGCAAAGTAGAAGTCGTAAAGGCCTTATATGGGCCATTTTGTACGTAAGGCGTGCAAAAACTTAGTTAATTGTTATATTGATGTGATTTCAAACATTTCACACTTAATACTAGGTAATATTGACATGTTATGAGAAAGAAACACTTCATTTGATAAAAAATGTAGAAAACAAGCAAAGTAGAAGTCGTATAGGCCTTATATGGGCCATTTTGGATGTTAGGCGTGCTAAAACTTAATTAATTGCTATATTGGTGTGATTTTAAACATTAGGAATAAAGAATAGGTAATATTGACATTTTAGGAGAAAGAAAAACTTCATTTGATAAGAAATGTAGAAAACGGGCAAAGTAGAAGTCGTATAGGTCTTATATGGGTCATTTTGGATGTAAGGCGTGCTAAAACTTAGTTAATTTCTATATTGGTGTGATTTCAAACATTTGACACTCAATAATAGGTAATATTGACATGTTATGAGAATAAAACGCTTCTTTTGATAATAAATGTAGAAATTGGGCAAAGTAGAAGTCGTATATTACTTATATGGGCCATTTTTTATGTAAGGCGTCCTAAAACATAGTTAACTGCTATATTGGCGTGATTTTAAACATTAGACACTCAAGAATAGGTAATATTGACATGTTATGAGAATGAAACACTTCATTTTATAAGGAATGTAGAAAACGGGCAAAGTAGAAGTCGTTTAGGCCTTATATTGGCCATTTTTTATGTAATGCATGCTAAAACTTAGTTAATTGCTATATTGGTGTGATTTAAAAAATTATACACTCATGAATAGGTAATATTGATATATTGTGAGAATGAAACCCTTCATTTGATAAGAAATGTAGAAATTGGGAAAAGTAGAATTCGTATATGCCTTATGTGAGCCATTTTGGATATAAGGCGTCCTAAAATTTAGTTAATTGCTATATTGGTGTGATTTCAAACATTAGAAAATAAAGACTATGTAATATTGATATGTTATGAGAAAGAAACACTTCATTTGATAAGAAATGTAGAAAACGGGCAAAGTAGAAGTCGTTTAGGCCTTATATAGGCCATTTTTTATGTAAGGCATGCTAAAACTTAGTTAATTGCTATATAGGTGTGATTTAAAACATTATAAACTCATGACTAGTTAATATTGACATGTTATGAGAATGAAACGCTTCATTTGATAAGAAATGTAGAAATTGGGAAAAGTAGAAGTCGTATATGCCTTATGTGGGCCATTTTGGATTTAAGGCGTCCTAAAATTTAGTTAATTGCAATATTGGTGTGATTTCAAACATTATAAAATCAAGACTATGTAATACTGACATGTTATGAGAAAGAAACACTTCATTTGATAAGAAATGTAGAAAACGGGCAAAGTAGAAGTCGTTTAGGCCTTATATGGGCCATTTTTTATGTAAGGCATGCTAAAACTTAGTTAATTGCTATATTGGTGTGATTTTAAACATTATACACTCATGACTAGGTAATATTGACATGGTATGAGAATGAAACGCTTCCTTTGATAAGAAATGAAGAACACGGGCAATTTAGAAGTTGTATAGGTCTTATATGGGCTATTTTGGATGTAAGGCTTGCTAAAACTTAGTTAATTGCTATATGGTTGTAATTTTAAATATTAGACACTCAATACTAGGTAATATTGACATGTGATGAGAGTGAAACGCTTCATTTGATAAGAAATGTAGAAATTGGGCAAAGTAGAAGTCGTATATGCCTTATATGGGCCATTTTGGATGTAAGGCGTGCTAAAACTTAGTATATTTCTATATTGGTGTGATTTAAAACATTATACAATCATGACTAGATAATATTGACATGTTATGAGAATGAAACGCTTCATTTGATAAGAAATGTAGAAATTGGGCAAAGTAGAAGCTGTATATGCCTTATGTGAGCCATTTTGGATTTAAGGCGTGCCAAAAATTAGTTAATTGCTATATTGTTATGATTTCAAACATTAGACACTCAAGACTAGGTAATATTGAAATGTTATAAGAATGAAACGCTTCATTTGATAAGAAATGTAGAAAATAGGCAAAGTAGAAGTCGTATATGCCTTATATGGGCCATTTTAGATTTAAGGCGTTCAAAAACTTAGTTAATTTCTATATTGGTGTGATTTCTAAAATTAGACACTCAAGACTATGTAATATTGACATTTTATGAGAAATAAATACTTCATTTGATAAGAAATGAAGAAAACGGGCAAAGTAGAAGTTGTTTAGGTCTTATGTGGGCCATTTTGGATGTAAGGCTTGCTTAAACTTAGTTAATTGCTATATTGTTGTGATTTCATACATTAGAAACTCAATACTAGGTAATATTGACATGTGATGATAATGAAACGCTTCATTTGATAAGAAATGTAGAAATTGGGTAAAGTAGAAGTCGTATATGCTTTATATGGGCCATTTTGGATGTAAGGCGTCCTAATACTTAGTTAATTGCTATATTGGTGTGATTTGAAACATTTAACACTCAATAATAGGTAATATTGACATGTTATGAGAAAAAAACATTTCATTTGATAAGAAATGTAGAAAAAGGACAAAGTATAAGTCGTATAGGCCTTATATGGGCCATTTTGGATGTAAGGCAACTTAAAACTTAGTTAATTGTTATATTGGTGTGATTTAAAACATTAGACACTCAAGAATATTTAATATTGACATGTTATTAGAATGAAACACTTTATTTAATGAGAAATGTAGAAATTGGGCAAAGTAGAAATTGTATATGCCTTATATGGGCCATTTTGGTTGTCAGGCGTGCTAAAACTAGTTAATTGCTATATAGGTATTTTTTCAAACATTAGACAATCAAGAATAGGTAATATTAACATGTTATGAGATTGAAACGCTTCTTTTGATAAGAAATGTAGATATTGGGCAAAGTAGAAGTCGTATATTACTTATATGAGCCATCTTGGATGTAAGGTTTCCTTAAACTTAGTTAATTGCTATATTGGTGTGATTTCAAACATTGGACACTCAATAATAGGTAATATTGACATGTTATTAAAATTAAACGCTTCATTTGATAAGAAATGTAGAAATTGGGCAAAGTAGAAGTCGTATATTCCTTATGTGGGCCATTTTAGATGTAAGGCTTGCTAAAACTTAGTTATTTGCTATATTGGTATCATTTCAAAAATTAGACACTCAAGACTAGGTAATATTGATATGTTATGAGAATGAAACGCTTCATTTGATAAGAAATGTCAAAATTAGGCAAAGTAGAAGTCGTATATGCCTTATATGGGCCATTTTGGATGTAAGACGTCCTAAAACTTAGTGAATTGATATATTGGTGTGATTTCAAACATTAGACTCTCAAGAATATGTAATATTGACATTTTACGATAAATAAATACTTCATTTGATAAGAAATGTAGAAAACGGGCAAAGTAGAAATCGTATAAGTCTTATATAGGCCATTTTGGATGTAAGGCGTGCTAAAACTTAGTTAATTGTTATGTTGTTGTGATTTCAAACATTAGATACTCAATACTAGTAATATTGACATGTGATGAGAATGAAACGCTTTATTTGATAAGAAATGTAGAAATTGGGCAAAGTAGAATTAATATATGCCTTATTTAGCCCATTTTGGATATAAGGCGTGCTAAAACTTAGTTAGTTGCTATATTTGTGTTATTTTAGACATTTGACACTCAATAATATGTAATATTGACATGTTATGAGAAATAAACACTTCATTTGATAAGAAATGTAGAAAATGGACAAAGTATAAGTCGTATAGGCCTTATATGGGCCATTTTGGATGTAAGGCGTCCTAAAACTTAGTTAATTGCTATATTGGTGTGATTTACAACATTAGAAACTCAAGAATATTTAATATGACATGTTATGAGAAATAAACACTTCATTTAATAAGAAATGTAGAAATTCGGAAAAGTAGAAGTCGTATATGCATTATATGGGCCATTTTGGATGTAAGACGTCCTAAAACTTAGTTAATTGCAATAATTGTATGATTTCAAACATTAAACACTCAAGAATAGGTAATACTGACATGTTATGAGAAAGAAACACTTCATTTGATAAGAAATGTAGAAATTGGGTAAAGTAGAAGTCGTATATGCTTTATATGGGCCATTTTGGATGTAAGGCGTGCAAAAACTTAGTTAATTGCTATATTGGTGTCATTTCATACATTAGAAACTCAATACTACATAAAATTGACATGTATCGAGAATGAAACGCTTCATTTGATAAGAAATGTAGAAATTGGGCAAAGTAGAAATCGTATAGGCCTTATATGGGCCATATTAATTTGGATGTAAGGCGTGGTAAAACTTTGTTAATTGCTATATTGGTATGATTTCAAACATTAGACACTTAATACTAGGTAATATTGACATGTTATGAGAGTGAAACTCTTCATTTGATAAAAAAATGTAGAAATTGGGCAAAGTAGAAGTTGTATATGCCTTACATGGGCCATTTTGGATGTAAGGCGTCCTAAAACTTAGTTAATTATTATATTGGTGTGATTTCAAACATTAGACACTCAAGACTAGGTAATATTGACATGTTATGAGAAAGAAACACTTCATTTCATAAGAAATGTAGAAAACGCGCAAAGTTAAACATGTAGAGGCCTTTATATGGGCCATTTTGGATGTAAGGCGTGCAAGAATTTAGTTAATTGCTATATTGGTGTGATTTAAAATATTAAAAACTCAATACTAGGTAATATTGACATGTGATGAGGACGAAGCGCTTCTTTTGATAAGAAATGTAAAAATTGGGCAAAGTAGAAGTCGTATAAGCCTTATATTGGCCATTTTATGTGTAAGGCGTCCAAAAACATAGTTAATTGCTATATTTATGTGATTTAATACATTAGACACTCAAGAATAGGTAATATTGACATGTTATAAGAATGAAACGCTTAATTAGATAAAAATGTAGAAATAGGGCAAAGTAGAAGTCGTATATGCCTTATATGGGTCATTTTGGATGTAAGGCATCGTAAAACTTAGTTAATTGCTATATTGGTGTGATTTCAAACATTAGACACTCAAGAAAAGATAATATTGACATGTTATGTGAATTAAATACTTCATTTGATAAGAAATGTAGAAAATGGGCAAAGTAGAAGTCGTATATGCCTTATATGAGCCAAATTGGATGTAAGGCGTGGTAAAACTTAGTTAAATGCTATATTGGTATGATTTCAAACATTAGACACTCAAGACTAGGTAAATATCACATTTTATGAGAATGAAACGCTTGATTAGATAAGAAATGCATAAAACAGGCAAATTAGAAGTCGTATAGGCCTTATATGGGCCATTTTGGATGTAAGGCGTGCTAAAACATAGTTAATTGATATATTGGTGTGATTTCAAAATTAGACAATCAAGAGTAGGTAATATTCACATATAATGAGAATAAAACACTTCATTTGATAAGAAATGTAGAAATTGGGCAAAGTAGAAGTCATATATGCCTTATATGGGCCATTTCGGATGTAAGGCATCCTTTAACTTAGTTAATTGCTATATTTGTGTGATTTCAAACATTAGACGCTCACTAAAATTTAATATTGACATGTCATGAGAAAGAAAGACTTCGTTTGATAAGAAATGTAGAAAACGGGCAAAGTAAGAGTCGTATAGGCCTTATATGGGCCATTTTGGATGCAAGGCGTGCTAAAACTTAGTTAATGGCTATATTGGTGTGATTTAAAACATTAGACACTAAATACTAGGTAATATTGACATGTTATGAGAATGAAACGCTTTAGTTGATCAGAAATATAAAAATTGGGCAAAGTAGAAGTCTTTATATGCCTTATATGGGCCATTTTGGATGTAAGGCGTCCTAAAACTTAGTTAATTGCTATATTGGTGTGATTTCAAACATTATACACTCAAGAATAGGTAATATTGACATGTTATGAAAAAGAAACACTGCATTTGATAAGAAATGTAGAAGATGGGCAAAGTAGAAGTAGTATAGTCTTTGTATGGGCCATTTTGGATGTAAGGCGTGCTAAAACTTAATTAATTGATATATTGGTATGATTTAAAATATTAGACACTCAAGACTAGGTAATATTGAATTTTTATGAGATTGAAACGCTTAATTTGATAAGAAATGTAGAACTTGGGCAAAGTAGATGTCGTATATGCCGTATATGAGCCATTTTGGATGTAAGGCGTCCTAAAAGATAGTAAATTTCTATATTGGTGTGATTTCAAACATTAGACACTCAATAATAGGTAATATTGACATGTTATTAGAAAGAAACACTTCATTTGATAAGAAATGTAGAAAATGGGAAAAGTAGAAGTCGTAAAGGCCTTATATGGGCCATTTTGTACGTAAGGCGTGCAAAAACTTACTTAATTGCTATATTGATGTGATTTCAAACATTTCACACTTAATACTAGGAAATATTGACATGTTATGAGAATGAAACGCTTCATTTGATAAGAAATGAAGAAATTGGGAAAAGTAGAAGTCGTATAGGCCTTATATGGGCCATTTTGGATGTAAGGCGTGCTAAAACTTAGTTAATTGCTATATTTGTGTGATTTTAAACATTAGAGACTTAAGACTAGGTAATATTAACATGTTATGAGAACAAAAAATATTTCATTTAATAAGAAATGTAGAAAATGGGCAAAGTAGAAGTCGTATAGACCTTATATGGGCCATTTTGGATGTAAGGCGTGCTAAAACTTAGTTAAGTTTTATATTGGTGTGAGTTCAAACATTAGACACTATAGACTCGGTAATATTGACATGTTATGAAAAAGAAACACTTCATTTGATAAGAATTGTAGAAAATGGGCAAAGTAGAAGTCGTATAGGCCTTATATGGGCCATTTTTTATGCAAGGCGTTCCAAAACTCAGTTAATTGCTATATTGGTGTAATGAAACATTTATTTTAACTTTTTCATGTCGTATGCATGATATACTGATATATAATAATGGTTGGTTGATTTTTTTTTCAAAGGTTTGCAAGATTCAAAGGGAAGGCCCGTTAACAAGCAAAAAAATCAATGAAATTCGCGACATGTGGGATTTTTTCGTGATATTTGATGGTATCTAGTGAGATCGAGCTAGCTTTTATCGTGACATGTGAACGTAAGTTATTCTACTAGTTATGTTTGTAAATATATATTATTAAGTCAATGTTAATTACTTATAGTTAATTAGTACGAAGTATTTGTGAGTTTTATCTTTATATATTTTGGTGTAATGAAATAATTCTTATAAAAATATGTTAAATTGTTAATGATGTTACTCATTTTTATATTTATGAAAATTAAATGTTATTTGTATTTTTGTTGTATTTAATATTAATTTATAATATATTTGTATTATTATTAATTAAAATTAATAATTAATAATTATATTAATAATAACTAATACATATTATTATTAACCAGTAATATTATTATTATTGTCACAGGTCACTAATATAATTATTAAATTATTATTATAAATATTAAAAAAAAAATCATAAGGGAAGCGGTTTGGCGCCAAAACCCCTTCCCTTTACCCTTACCATAATGGTGCCAGAAATCCCAAATGGAATTGGTTTAGCGCCAAAACAGCTTCCCTTTCATCCTAAAAGGGAAGCGGTTTGAACGGCTTCCCTTTCATCCTAAAAGGGAAGCGGTTTGAACCGCTTCCCTTTCATCCTAAAAGGAAAGCGGTTTGAACCGCTTCCTTTTTTACAGCCTAAAGCGAAGCCCCCCAAACCGGAGCGGTTCAATACCGCTTCCCTTTTGGGGGTTTAAACCGCTTCCCTTTTGGTTTTTTCTACTAGTGGTAAAATTGGCAATAAGGCTCTTGTAGAAGGTTCAATCTGCAATGCATATCTAACGAAATAGATCGGGTACTTTTGCTCTAACCACTTCTAATAAGGAGTGGATACTAAAACACGTGACTTAGGTCGTAATGTTCATGATGATGTTGAAAGCACTTTGGATGATAGTGTTCCAGAACTGTTTAGGGTTGATCATGGACATGCTTCTACTGGTGGAGTACGTCGCTTTTTGAATGAGAAAGAACTACAACGTGCTCATTTATATGTTTTAGGAAATAGCAGCATTCTGGAACCATATAAGAGGCATTAAATTTGTCTAATTTCACACTCACTAAGATTTCATTGAATTTTGCAACGTATCCAATGTCGACCACCACCATTAATTCTTTGGTTATATGGAAGGGGGTTTGAGCACCACATTGTTCAAATGCAACCCACTATTCGCAAAGAAGATGTGTGGATAAAACATGAAGTTGAATTCCTCGAGTGGTTAATGTTGAAAGTGAGTGTGTTACGCATTTGACATCAACACGTTTTCTTACTTTGTTGCTATAACTTCATGACATATATCAATTTAATATAATTATGCCATATGAGCAGGTGATTCAAGACAAGCCAAATGATGAAATATTGTTTGCTTTGGCTATGGGCCCATCTAAGCGAGTGCGTACTTGGAGCCAATTCTATGTGAACGGATACAAATTCCAAACTTATGGCCATGGAAAACATAAGTCAACCATGAATTATAGATTAAGCATATCCAATGAAGATGGTGTAGATTATTTTGATTTTCTAGAGGATATCACCGAGTTGGAGTTCACTGGTGCCCTACGGACTTATAAGACTGTTCTTTATAAGTGCAGTTAGATGGATTCCACTAGGGGTATGAAAATTGATCTATACAAGCTTGTAGAAGTCAATCATACAAAAAAATACCCCAAGTACAATCCATTTGTGCTTTCTTACCAAGCCACAAAGTCTACTATGTACCTTACCCAAGTCTGAAAAGAGACAAGGCTTAATGGTGGGCAGTGTTCAAGACAAAGGCGAGGTCTATTTGTTGATGCACTAGTTAACAAAGACTTTCTACAAGAAACCAGTGCTGACATTCCAACTCTTTGTGCTTCGGATTACATTTCGGACTATGAAGGTGATGAAGATGGATTTAGAGATTCGGATACTGAAAATGAAGTGCTCCCCAATGCCCCTCAAGATGAGTCCAGTTTTGAATCTACTAATAGTGAGGACAAGGATGAGGATGAAGGATTTTTGGATGACGATACCGATGATGATCTTAGTGCTGCTAGGGAGGGTGATTCAATTGAGATTTAGGAGATTGATTGTAACCTTGTTTTAACTTTTTAATTATGTAATCTTAATTGATTTCAATTTATTTTAAAAGACCATCCTAGTTTTAATTTGATATACTTGTGTGACAGTAGCTTATAGATCATGATATAACATGACTATATGATTTTTACCGATGTTCATAATATTTTTCTTATTGTAGGTTGTCATGGCTGGTGGTGGTCGCCGGAACCTGGGACATGCCACCCCGAGAGAATTGTTTCCGTCGACAAGCCATGCAAATGCTGAAACTTCTCAGGAAGTTACCCCATCCCTTCAGTCACATGTAGATGTTTCTGGGAAATCTACTCAGGTTCCTCAGACGCAAGACAATAACTCTCCCATGGGTGAGGTACCTACCCCCGTTGCGAGAAGGACTTTGCACCCTATAGGGTTATGGTAAGTTATTCATGGTTATCTTAATTTGCATTCAAACTTGAACAATCTTGGTTAGATTTGTATGTAATGACTTCATTTGTTTGCTTATTGGTACTAAGGTTCGATGATGTATAACACCGTGAGCACCTCCATTACAAGTATTTTTCAAGAACATTGGTGCGAACCATGGCTTAACTATGAAATGGTTGACGAGGTTACTAAGACCCATTGGTGGAACCAGTTTACGGTATTATTAAAACCCCCAAGTTTAATTTACTCATCTAACTTTGGTGTTTGTTGGTTACTTATTACAATAATTTATTAAACATATTATTCTTCTTGTTTATTAAAAAAATTTGCAGAAACAATACCTTTGAAATGCTGATCTTGATACCCTTGTGAAGAAGGATTATGAAAAGAAGGCACTTAAGAGGTTAAAAGAGATTTCATACAATGCTTTTGTCAGAAACAAGTCAGTTCCCAAATGGATAGGACAGTGTATGTTTGAGCAAATTATGGCGAAAAGAAAGGAGAAGAACTTTCTGGTCAGAATAGGCAAAGAAGAACAGGAGGGGCAACTCCCTGTCTAATCCAATTGAGCCATCACACTTCCAAGGTTCTATCTCTGCTCAAATCATGCAAAGAAAATGGTAATACTTAATGGTATATAATGATAATGAAAATTTTTAGTAGTTATAGACACTAAGCATATAAGGAGTTATTTGATTTATGTAGGCTCAAAAACCCGGTGGAGTGCTTCCAACTGCCTCTGAGGTCTTCCTAAAGACCCATTTCAAGGAAGTTCCTGGAAATGGAAAAGTTGCGGCTAACAAGAGGGCACAACAAATCTCTGTAAGACATTTAACTATGGAAACTAATGAAATAATTTTTTAAAGGAAGAAAGCAAAATATAAGCACTTATACTTGTGATTTGAAACTTTAGGCACCTAATACTTTTCAATATTGGTAATTTAGGTTGAATTTTAGTTTATAAAGATAACAAAGAAAATGAGTAAGTTAGAGGAAAAATTGCTCCCATTAATCTGAACTTTGCCTCGTCCGCCGAAAATAATCCCAACTTTTGTTTATTATCTATTGCACCAAACTTTGGGGGGTATTAATTTTCGTTGCACCGAACAGGTCATCTAACCTGATGTAGCAAGTTACCTAGACACATGTCAGCGTATGATCGGCTTAATTTTTTTTTTTAAAAAAAAAACCAAAAAAAAACCCAAACCACCCATGCCCAGCGGTTGCCACCACACCCCCACCCTCACCACGCTGGAAAATCACCCCCACCCTCGAAAAAGCCCTCCCCTGTTGCCGGAAACCGCCGCCCAGCCTTCCCCCTACCTCGAAACCCACCCTTTCCCTTCCCCCACCCCCGAAAACCCCTCCCTCACTCCCGAAAACCGCCGCACAACCCTCCCCCTTCCCTCAAAACTCCCCCTTTCCCTTTCCCCACCCCCGAAAACCCCTCCCCCACCCCTATTTCCTCCCCTCTCCCTCGCCGTTTTCCGACCCGAATCCCCTTCCTCTTCGTTTTCGTCGTTTCCCCCTCCCCGTCGTTTCCGCCCCCTTCCCCTTCGTTTTCGGCAGGTGGGGAGTGGTGGTCGGGGGTGGGGGCAATTTTCCTGCTACGTGGGGGGTGTTTTCAGGTGTGGTTTGGTGGAAGGGGTGGGGGAGGGCCGGTGGATGGGGTGGTTTGGGTGGGGGGCTGGTGGTTAAGGGGGAAGGGGTGGGTTTATGTTTTGTTTTTTTTAAAAAAACTTTTGTTTTTTTTTTAATTTTGTTTTTTTTTTTTAAATTTTGTTTTTTAAATTTTTTTTTTTATTTGACCATTCATGTAGTGACACGTGTCCAAAAAAAATGTAACACATAAATGTTGACCAGATTAACTGGTTGCAGGTAAGTTGGGTGCAACGAAAATTAATACCCCCCAAAGTTTGGTGCAATAGATAATAAACGAAAGTTGGGATTATTTTCGGTGGACGAGGCAAAGTTCAGATTAATGGGAGCAATTTTTCCTAAGTTAGAAGGTCATTTAAGCCATTTTAGCCTAGTTATGACCCTATAGCCTTGTATATGCATGAAAATGTGAATGCTTTAGCCATTTAAACCTATAAATATTTTTAATGTGCTAAATATGAGTTGTTTGAACGATAAATTCTTAGAATATATTAAAAACAAACAAAATGAGTAAGTTAGAAAGCCATTTTAGCCTAGCCATGCCCCTATAGCCTTATAAATGCTTGAAAATGTGTATGATTCAGCCATTTAAACATATAAACATGTTTAATATGCTAAATATGAGTTGTGTGAATGATAATCTTAGAATATATCAAAAACAAACAAAACGGGTAAGTTAGAAGGCCATTTAAGCCATTTTAGCATAGTTATGCCCCTATAGCCTTATAAATGCTTGAAAATGTGTATGATTCAGCCATTTGAACCTATAAACGTGTTTAAGATCCCAAATATGTATTGTTTGAAAGATAAAATCTTAGAATATAGCAAAACCAATAAAATGGGTAAGTTAGAAGGCCATTTAAGCCATTTTAGCCTAGTTATGACCCTATAGCCTTGTATATGCATGAAAATGTGTACGATTTAGCTATTTCAACCTATAAATTTTTTAATATTCTAAATATGTGTTTTTTGAATGATAAACCCTTAATATATCGTAAACAAACAAAATGAGTAAGTTAGAAGGCCATTTAAGCCATTTTAGCCTAGTTATGCCCCTATAGCCTTGTAATTGCTTGAAAATGTGTATTATTCTGCCATTTGAACCTATAAACATGTTTAATAAGAAAAATATGTGTTGTTTTAATGTTTAACTCTTACAAAATATCAAAAACAAACAAAAAAAGTAAGTTAGAAGGCCATTTAAGCCATTTCAGCCTAGTTATGCCCCTATAGCGTTGTAAATGTGTATAATTAAGCCATTTAATCCTATAAACCAGTTTAATATGCTAATTATGAGTTGTTTGAATGATAAACTCTTAGGTGTTGTTTGGTTCACTTGGGAATTAGAACTTCCCATGAATTGTAAATTTATGGGAATTAAATTCCTACAATCAAATTCATGGGAATTTTATAAATTTGTTTGGTTAACAATGAGGGAAGTAACTTCCATGGGAATTTCCACTTACCTAGGGGGGGGGGGTTAGGTAAGTAAGTTCCTACATTTTGTGGGAACTCAAAATTCCTAGGAAGTTCCATTTTCCCCATTTCACCAAATTATTGTCAACCAAACAACACACTAAAATTGCAATTCCTAGGAAGTCTCACTTCCCATGTTTTTTTATGTCAAACAAACAACCCCTTAGAATATATCAAATACAAACAAAATGGGTAAGTTAGAAGGCCATTAAGCCATTTTAGCCTAGTTATGACCCTATAGCCTTGTATATTTATGAAAATGAGTATGTCTTAGCCAATTTAACCTATAAACATTTTTAATATTCTAAATATTATTTTTTCAATTGATAAATTCTTAGATTATATAAAAAACAAATAAAATGAACAAGTTAGAAGGCCATTTAAGCCATTTTAGCCTAGTTATGACCCTATAGCCTTGTATATGCATGATAATGTGTATGTTTTATCCATTTGAACTTATAAACATGTTTAATATGCTAAATATGAGTTTTTTGAATGATAAAATTTTAGAATATATCGAAAACAAACAAAATGAGTAAATTAGAAGGTCATTTAAGCCATTTTAGCCTAGTTATGACCCTATAGCCTTGTATACACTTAAAAATGTATATGATTCAGACATTTGAACTTACTATGCTAAAAATGTGTTTTTGAATGATAAAATATTAAAATATAGCAAACAAAATGGGAAAGTTATACGACCATTTAAGCCATTTTAGCCTAGTTATGACCCTATAGCCTTGTATACACTTAAAAATGTATATGATTCAGACATTTGAACCTATAAACGTTGTTACTATGCTAAAAATGTGTTTTTGAATGATAAAATATTAAAATATAGCAAAAACAAAGAAAATGGGTAAGTTAGTAGGCCATTTAAGCCATTTTAGCCAAGTTATGACCCTATAGTCTTGTATATGGATGAAAATGTGTATGATTCAGCCATTTCAACCTATAAACATTTTTAATATGCTAAATATGTGTTTTTTGAATGATAAACCCTTAGAATATATCAAAAAAAAAAAAAAAATAAAATGAGTAAGTTAGAAGGCCAATTAAGCCATTTTAGCCTTATTATGCCCCTATAGCCTTGTAAATACTTGAAAATGTATATGATTTAGCCATTTGAACCAATATACATGTTGAAAATTCTAAATATATATTGTTTTAATGATAAACTCTTAGAATATATAAAAAACAAACAAAATGGGTAAGTTAGAGGGCCATTTAAGACATTTTAGCCTAGTTATGACCTTATAGCCTTGTATATACATGTAAATGTGTATGTTTTAGCCATTTGAACCTATAAACATGTTTAATATGCGAAATATGAGTTGTTTAAATGATAAAATATTTGAATATAGCAAAAACAATGAAAATGGTAAGTTAGAAGGCCATTTAAGCCATTTTAGCCTTGTTATGACCCTATAGCCTTGTATATGCATAAATTATTCATCCATTTGAACCAATAAACATTATTAATATGCTAAATATGTGTTGTTTGAAAGATAAACCCTTAGAACATGTCAAAAACAACACAAAAAGAGTAAGTTAGATGGTCATTTAAGCCATTTTAGCCTAGTTATGCCCCTTTAGGCTTGTAAATGCTTAAAAATGTGTATGATTCAACCATTGACATATAAACATGTTTAATATGCCAAATATGTATTTTTTGAATGATAAACTCTTAGAATATATCAAAAACAAACAAAATAGGTAATTTAGAAGGCCATTTAAGCCATTATAGCCTAGTTATGACCTTATAGGCTATAGCCTTGTATATGCATGAAAATGTGTACGATTCAGCCATTTGAACCTATAAACATGTTTAATATGCTAAATATGAGTTGTTTGACTTCAGGATGCCTACCAAAAGAAGCTTGAGGAGTCTTTCACTCAAGGGTCACAACTGGACCCTAACTAGCTATACTAGAAGGTCGTTGGTGGTAGGAAAAAGGGTGTAGTGAAGGGCCTAGGTGCAAGCACTAGTTTGTATTACAGTCCCTCTTCTAAGAAAGGCTCGCAATCGTAAAATCCTTCTAAAGCTTCACAATTGGAGGAACGTGTGCAAGCCAAGGTTGCCGAGTGAATAAAGGAGGCAAAATTGCAAATGCAGGCACAAATGGAGGCACAGTTTGCTACGCAATTAAAGAAGGCATTGAAGAAGGAGCGGGAGGAGGTGGCAATTCAGAGTAAGCGAATGATGGAGATGATGTTACAGAATTTGTTCTCTAACTGTTCAGGTGGTCCTCCATTTCAACTTCGTAGGGAAGATGACCCGTACATGAGTGGTGGTGGGGTTGTCACCAGACTCCGGTGTCATAGTTTTGTTCATAAAGCTCTTAGCTTATTATTGTTTATAAAGATCGTTCATATAGGCCTTAGATTTTTTTTGTGGGAATATAGGCCTTAGGTTTTTTTTTTTGGGAATATAGGCCTTAGCTTTTTTTGGGGGGATATAGGCCATTTCGTTATTTTTTTTGGGGGATATATGCCTTAACTTAGTATTATATTTTTTATGTTGGCCTTATCTATTTTTTTGAAAGAACATAGGTCATTACTTAGTATAATTCATACACTACTAAAATTCAGCCAAATTGCGACCACCTCAAACGGTCGCAGAAAATAGCAAAAACGGTCGCAAAACATAATTGCGACCATCAACGGTCGTAACATGGCGGTCGTTATTCTCTTGGTCGCAAAAAAAAAATTACGACCGTCTGACGGTCGCAGATTTTTTGCGACCGTTTTTACTATTTTCAACGACCGTTAAGAAAACAGTCGCAAATATTAATAATAGCAACCGCTTTATGAAACGGTCGCAAATCTTGAAATTAGTGACCGTCATAAGCGGTCGCTAAAAGTTTTAAAAAAACGGAAAACAGACCCATCACCCACTCACCCTTGACCCAGATCCACCGAAACTAGATCCCACCCAAGCCACCACCACTGCCCACCCTAAACAACCACTAGCTGCCGCCCTCTACCCACCATCACCTTCGCCCACCTTCAACCATCAATACCCACCACCACCCACCCACCCTTAACCCAAAAAAACATAAATTTATCAAAAAAAATTAACCCAGAAATTAAACCAACAAAAACATCCAATTAAACCAACAAAAAAAACCCATATAATTTCGAACAAATTTACAAAAATCAAATAAAAAATCGAAAAAAAAACAACATAAATTAATCAAAACAATTTAACCCACAAATAAAATGCACAAAAATTAAATAAAAATCTGCAAAAAAATACGAACACAAATCAAACCCACAAACACTAAGCAAAATTTGAATAAAAATTCAACTAAAAAAAACCCACAAAAATTCAAACAATCGCACAATTTCGACTAAAATCGAACTACTATTCGAACAAAATCAACAAAAATTCAAACCAAAACTCAAACAAAAGCACACAAAAATCGAACCAAAACTCAAACAAAAACACTAACAAAAATCGGAAAAAAAATTGAACAATCATGGAAATTACAGAACAAAATAAAACAACAAAAATTGAGAATAAACAGAAATATAATAAAATTCAGAGAAGAAACACATACCTTTCACAAAACTTCTTCCTCTTTAGGTTTATATGGTCAAATTCGACCATAAAAACTCTAGATCTGGAATTTTTATGGTCAAATTTGACCATTAATACCAAACTTTGACAAAAATACAACACCACAATTCATTAGTTGACAGAAATCCTAAGAAAAAGATAAAATGAAGAAGAAACAAAGTAATATAAATGGAGGAAGGTGAGGAAAGAGAACGAGAAGGAGAAGAGGAAAGAGTACGGGAGGAAATTTAGAGAAAGAGAAAGAGAATTAGAGAGAGGAGGAACGTGAGAAGGAAAGAGAGGAGATAAGAAAATGAAAGAAGAGTAGCGGTTGTGAAAAAATTAGGGTTAGTGTGAGTTTTCATCTCTTTTATACCCTATTTTAAATTTTTTTTAAAAAAAACAATTACGACCGCTAAAACGGTCGCAAAATTAGAAATCTGCGACCGTTTTAGAGGCGGTCGCAAATTAGGGTTAGTGTGAGTTTTCGTCTCTTTCACGGTCGCAGATTATGACATTTACGACCGTCTCTTTGACGGTCGCAGATTATGACATTTACGACCGTCTCTTTAAGAGACGGTCGCATATTATGACATTTATAATCGTCTTTGACGGTCGCTGTAGACACCTAAAAATGTCTCCCCAGAACCAAACCCATTGATGAACACCTTTCACCGCCATTACTGGTCGGGTTGAGTATTTAATCTTTAGAGTGCTTAAATCCTTGTTCTATCCAATATATTTCATGAACCAATCCAATTTCTAGCTCATTTCCCTAAACCATAACCTATTTTCCACTTTTCGTGTCCACATCGCAAAACTGAGAGAAACTGATTTTATGGCTATACAATTTTTATACAATTATTATTTTGTTGGATAGGCCTTTAAATAAGCTTTCCAACCATATATCATAAGCCCAATTCCGAGCTATAACGAAAAAGATATGAGCAAAACACTAAACTCGGCCTAAAACCGACACCTTTCCACTAAAACGCCCATATCATAAAATATACAAATCATTTTAACCAGATTCAAATTGGGTTGGATAGTAGACTTGATAAGATTTCCAATGATATATTATATGCCTTATTTCAAGTTACGGATCAAAATTTATGATGATTTTAAAAAGGGTAAAAATTAGAATCACCGCGCACAGTGCAAAAGCACCGTGTCACGGGAGTTTACCCCGTCTGATGGTGCCTTCCCCCGTCTGACGGTGCCTTGTCCCATCTGACGGTGCCTAGTGCCGTGACACGGTACTTTACATCCTGTCACGGTGCCATTTTTGAAGCTCTTTCGTGTCAAATTCCACCGTGGCACGTTACCTGTTGCCGTGACACGGTATTTCCCACCGTGTCACGGTGCTTTTTCCGTGTAATTTCCGCGTTTTCCCATATCGTGACACCGTGTACTGTATTGTGCCACGGTGGACACTTCCGTGTCACGGTACGTGTGCCATGTTACGGAATTTTCTCGTGTCTTTTCCGCGTAAATCTTTCACGCGTTTTCACTTCCCGTAGGTTAAATATTTCCCGCGTCACTCCCGTTTCCACCGCATCACGGGATTTTCCCTCGTCTGACCGTGCCTTCCCTCGTCTGACGGTGCCTTGCACCGTGTCACGGTGTTCTCTGCCGTGTCGCGGTGCTATTTTTTAGGGTTTTTATCTTTTTAGGGTTCCGTGTGTTCCCTCTGCTCATTTTTCCTATAAATAGGACCCCCTTTCTGCAGTTCGGGGCACCAATAATCATTCTCTTTCACCTTACACCAAAAATCATTCTCTTCTCCCTCTTTAACCTAATTACTAGCCTCCTTATTCTTCCATAATAATTCCCTTAAGCACTCCAAGGAGTCTATACTTAACCCGAGGTTCCGTCCTTAAACCAAGGCGTGAAAGGTACAAATAACTGAGGGTTTGGACCAAATCAACTCTACTTTTCATTTATTTAATTTAATTTTCATTTGCTTTATATTTTTATTGAATTTAGTAACAGTTTATTCATGATGTAGCAATTTAAAGGAACGCGCGGAATGTGAGTAATTAATTAAATTAATTACTTATTTTATTCTTATATTGCTAGTATCATGATTAGGTTATTTTATATTTGATTTGACTAACAATTTATTTTTAAATTGCTTCCAATATTAATGTTTATTCTATTATATTTATTGATCACTATATTGCATGTTTAAAGGGAATATGTAATTGAAAATCACACCTAATAAGATAATTTGGACAATCGGTTTAGGATCCTTTTTAATCTTGTAGTTTAATCAAATGATCACGATGTTTTAGAATTATGTGTTGCATTAATATTCAACCAATTTAGCCTAATAATAGTTTGGAGCAAATTGAATTTTTGTTTGTATGCCTTTGAGATCGCTGTAATAACTTTTCACTATAAGAATCAAGTAGAGGCCAATACGGGCGAATGTGACTCCATGACTCACTTCGTATCATCATCCCCGATCCTCCTTTCGTGGTTCCGAACCATATGGAGTTAGTAATCTCATGGATTATGAATGGGGTGTAACCTTCACGGGTCAATCGTTGTTACCTATCATTCTCCCTTAATCATGGTTGCCTTTTATGATCCTTGAACGGTTTACAAGTTCCTTAAAAACTTGTTGGCGGCTCCCTACTTTCCTTGTCCCTAATCGTATACGTCAATTCCCACTTCCTAAGAGTGCCAAGAATATTTACACATGCTTTAACGTAGGCGCACTTCGAGCGACGCCTACAGTCGCAAATGATTTAATTTAATTTAGAATTATTTTTAATTGTTCAAACATCCTAGTGACCGTCTAAATGGATAAAAACGGTTGCAAAACGGTCGCAAATTTGCGACAGTTGTCAAAGCATTCGTAATATTGCGATCGCATAAAAAACGGTCGCAAATTTCATAATTTGCAACCGTTTTCCAGACGCTCGTAGAAAAACGGTCGCAATTTAGCCGAATTTTAGTAGTGATATAGGCCTAACTTAGTTTTTAAATTTAGCTTATAAAACTATTACTAACTAATTACTATTATTATTAACTTGAACATTGTTATTCTATGTATTGTTCGAAGTTGGACTTATGAATTACTACTATTATTTACATAAATTATGCATTTTATTTTTAATTTTTATTTTTTTCAAAATTAATTCATATGATAACAAGTTATAGGTTCAGGTTAGGATGACATCGTAAATACAAACGGTAATTATACGAAAATTGCACTATTTACATTAGATTTGCGATAGATTAGATTGTCGCAGTTAAATCACATTTGCGACTGTCTATACCTGTCGCAGATTTGATTAATTGCGACCCTCACGTGCAGTCGCAATTTTTAGACGAATTGCGACCGTTCTTCCACCTGTCGTAATTTTCAGAAAAATTACGACCGTTCTTCTTCCTGTCGCAATTTTCAGAAGAATTGCGACCGTTCTTCTCCCTCTTGCAATTTTCAGAAAAATTGTGACCGTTCTTCTACCTGTCGCAAATGTCAGAACAATTGCGACCGTCTTGCTACTCGTCGTAATTTTCTGAAGAATTGCCACCGCATTGTTGCTTGTCGCTGTTCCCAAATTATTGCGACTGTCTTAGACGGTCGTAGTTTTTGAAAATTGCAACTGCCCTCCCTGTCGTAAATAACTAATTACGCCAGTTTCAAAAATAGTCATTGAAAAAAATAAAAACGATCGTAATACGATTTGCGACCAACAGAATAACGACGGGTTCTTTGCGACCGGTGACTATCGCAATTACCAATTGCAACCGTTTTCCTTATACTTTGCGACCGTCATTGGCGGTCGCAAATCACATATTTTTTAGTAGTGAGGGTGACTAAGCTGAAGGCGGCAAAAGAAAAAGTTGAAGAGCTTCAGAATGTTGGCAAAGAGAGGGATAGTGTCAAGCACCAGATTTAGAAGCTGCAACACAAGCTAGCAAACCAAGAAAAGCAGCTCGCATCCAAATGGGCCGCCAGGGTAGAGGAGGAGAAAAAGCAGCTCATTGAGGAAAATCAGGCTGACTGCGTCACTCGCATGAAAATGGCATGGAAGGCTCTCTTTCCAAAGGACGATTACTCCATTTGAGAGTATCATTTTGAGCAAGCTACGGAGGAGCTGGATGCTTAGGCGGACCTAAGGCAGATGGTGGCGGGGCGATCCAGAATTAGGTCGAGGCTAAAGAGGGCGATGGAGAACATCCGGCCAATGACGAAGTGGCGGATGAAAATGAAGCTGAGTCCTCTCCCAAAGCTGATTAAATTTAGTGTTTCTCTGTGGCCGAATGATCATATCAATTACATTTCCGGCCTGCGTGCCGTGTATCTCTTTCTTCTTTATTGGCTGTTGTGTCAGGTTAATCAACAATTTCTGTTTCTTACTTTCACCGGTTGTATAGCCTGTTAACAATTTGACTTTTGAATTTGGCTGGCCAAGGGGTCAACTTTTAATTATGAATCATCCGACTAGTAGGTCGGTTTTTAATGTTTGCGTTTAGTTTCTAACACTTGTGTTTTATTTTTTTGAAATTTGAATTTTGTGTTTGGATGGTATACCGGATGGTTTTGCCCTTGGGTGGCAGTGCGCTTGGATTTACAGGTTGGTAGAGTGACTTGAAAATGTGTGATACCGGATATGGGGGTATGACTGATTTTTGAGTTAATCAATCACTAAGGTGATTGCCCCAAGCCTAGCGCACAGTCGACCAATCGAGCAGCCGGTGCTTATTACAGGCGGTCATTAGACCTTTCTGCCATGGTCGGATGGGTGTTCATGCAACAAGTATTACAAGTTGCATGAACGAGAATGTAAAGTTGGCATTGGTCCGCTTAAAATTCTTCTTTACAGTAACAGGCGGTCTTATATTTTCCTGGCGTCCTTTTGCGCCTGCCCAATTTCAAATTGGTCCGGATGAGTAGTCATGCTATAAATATTACAAGTTGCATGAACTAGGAATTAAAGTTTATACTTGTCCGCCTGCTAACCTTCTATCACAATAGCAGGCGTTTATATAAGCCTTATGTTCTCACCCCATTTTGGATGGGTTTCTGAGACTTAGTTGTCCTACTTGGGCCAATTTTAAAACTAGCTGACTATGTAGGTTGGTGGCTATAATCTAATTATACTCAATGTACGTTTGCCCCTACTAGGAGAACTTGTATAATTTCGCGAGGTAATCTAAGTTAGAACTTCGGTCAGCTTCTGATTGATGTGTCTAACATCCGGCTTCCGCAATCTTAGTCATTCTTTAGATTACCCTGGTCAGGCGGCTATGAGTTGACCAATTAGATCGTTCAATTTTTACCGTCTGTATGTGGTTGTAGAGTAGAAGATAGAATGCCCTCTGCGATGATAACACCCGAAGGGGCGTCGCCAGACGCCATATTTCACATTGGAGCAGGCGAATTTATAAAATGGGTAACCATCCCGCCATTGGCCTCATGTCTCTTTTTAAAGACGGTTGTATAGCCACTAAACCATTTTGTGTTTATCTTATTATCTAGCCATTGGCCTCACAATACTTGGACGTTAGTAGTTTACTTCCAATTTCAATTTTTAAGTTATTAGGCAAAAGGTGTACGTCCTTAAATCAAACAGGAGGTGTTTTGGGTATTTTTGTCCCTTGGGAGAGTTACAACACAAAGACTGGTCCGGTGCGGCCTGTACCTGCAAAACAAACAGAGACACCGATTGGGTGGTGCTCCGCCTCCGATCAACAAGTTAGTAACTTGAAAGGAGAGAAAAAGGTGCGAAAATTTAGGTGGGTATCTGCTCGGATTCCAAGCTCAGATGTCTCTATCGCACGGATAGTTTGTAATAAATGGTAAAACGTGTCCTCCAAAAGAGGGAAATCTCCCTATTTATAGGGTCCTCGCGATTTGTGCCCCTGATTATGTCACTGAACCCTAATCATTGGTGGGCTGCGCCGCATTGCGGCTTTCTTGGGATTTGGGCCTAAAGGCCGCCATTTCCCCCAAGTTTTTGGAGTGACACGTGTCAAGCAGGGATAGGTCCACTTTGGGCCATCCTGGGGCTGACACGTGTCATCCTCTTATTGGACCACGTGGTGGGGTAAAATTACCCTAAACATTTGCCCTTCACAGATGTGACGTGGCACGCCGCGTGGCATCTGTGACACGTGTCACGCTCTGGTTGGTGGTAATTTTACCACCAAAAAGTAACCGTTCAACTTCTGAGTAAATTACAGGGATGCCCCCGCATTTACCCTCTATATATAGCCGTTTACACTCATAATTTTAGTACGTTTACAAAAAATTTTAATGAGTGACAACTTCGAGAGAGCAGAAGTCATCCGTCTAAGTCAAGCGCAAGTAAGAAAACTCGTTCTCGTCAACCCAGCCTGACCCGTCTATCTTCAGATATCAAATCTAAAGGTACCGTCTCTGCCTCTCTTAGCTCTTTTTCATGTTTCATTGCTTGTACATATTTCTTGCAATAAATGGATGCATCACCAACACACTCGGAAAAGCCTAGGTTAGAGTCGAGCTGGTCACCAAGGACGGCTGAGTCTAGGACTGGGAGAGCCGTCTCGGGGTGTTGGGACCACCCTTTTGCTTGGATTCCGACCATTTACGTGTCTGCGCAGGACACAATGGCTCGGACTATGCAGACGACCCCCAATCCGGATTACAGAAGCGAGGGCTCAGGCGACCAAACGCTTGAGGGAGAAGCGTATGGTCAGAGAAACTAGACGACTCTGGAGAGATCCCCTCCGCGTGCCCCTTCAACTCGCTCAGATTCCTTTTTGGAAGAATGCGACCAAGGCGGCGATGAAGCCGTCTCAGCTCCTTTTTTACAAAATGAGGAGGAGACGGAGAGCGACAGCTCCGCCTCCACTTCTGAGAGCAGTGACGACTTGCCACTGCTTGTAGATAGTGAGGAGGAGGAGAGGAAGAAGTGGAGTGAGAAGTACGACCCCTTCAAAATCCACGTCTCAGCCAAAGAAAGGGGTCACATGGAGGACAACCTAGAGAGGTTTAAACAAATGCACCCGTTAGGAGACGGGTACAATATCAGGGTGCCGCCTGAGTACGGCACCATCGCCTGGGAAGACAATCAACAGAACGCCAACGGCTACTTCGGCTGTTATGAGGCGGCGTTAAAAGCCGGTCTTCGCTTTCCCCTTCACCAGGCGGTGAAGGAAATCTAAAGAGGCTACGGCCTCGGAGTCTGGCAACTTACCCCTAATTCTTGGGCAAACATCTTGGGGTATGTTGCCGCCTGCGAATTCAAGGGGCTCCATCCCGGCTGGGAAGCTTTTGCTAAGATGCATTATCTTAGCCGAAGCCCAGGCGGCTGGAGGGCGTGGTATACTTTAACCACGTATCCCCAATACATGATGACCTTAGACAAGGTCTCTAAATTTGACGGCTGGAAGCACAGGTTCTACCTGTTGACGGCTCCCAGCAGGCGGGAGAACTATGAGTTTTGCCAATATAATAAGAAGCCCGAACTGATGGGCTGGAAGTGCTGTCTTCCCCGGATCCCAGATGAGGACTTTGACAAAATAATTGAGGCAGACTTTTTCGGCCTCACGGACGCAACCTTGTCAACCGGGGAGACAATAAAAGTCCCCAAGAATTGGATCCCTAAGAGCGCCTAGTTTAAGGACGAGTGTTTCTTAGCCGCCCGCGGGCTAGGAAACATGTTTACCAAACGTATGCGCCTAAGTTCACATCCGCCTGTAGTACTTTTGTATCAGAATTGCTTGATGATATATTGATCAACTTTTTTCTTTTTGCAGAAGAAGCTTTGAACATGTTGCCAATTGAGAAGACACCCAAGCGATCCTATGCAACCATCCGCAAGGAGCTTGCAGAAAAACAGGCGGCCGCGGTCAGGGCCAAGGTAAAAAACGCTTGACTCTTTCTTAGGTTGGCCTCAATGTTTACTTTCTCCGGATGCTAACTTTAACTTGGTTATTTTCACAGGGAGGAGAGGTAGGGAAAACGTTTGAGAAAGACCTCAAACGGGCCAGGGAGGAATCCGCCTCCACCCCCAACAAGACCAAAAAATCCAGCTTTGCCATGACTCTTGGCGCCTCAGCCGGGAAAAATCTGATGCGGATAGGGGGGCAAAATGAGAGGATAGGCGGCAATCTGGGCCTCGACCTCGTCAACCCCCTATCAGCAACCGGGGGTTTACCACGCCTGTAAGCGGCTCCCGCTTGGCCGGTTCTGAAGGTAAGAACCCATTTGAATCCCCGCCTGAGCTGGGGTGGCCTTTGCGAGTGAAATCCCAATCCCAACAGACGTCATCCTAAGACGGTCGGCAAAAGATAGGTGTTGCCTTAATTTCGCACTCATCACCTGTTGATTATGGTGCAGATCAATCTCCTCGCTGGCCAGACGTTCAATCTGGAGCGAATCCTGTCCCTTCTAGCTGAGGTAAGATACTTGAAAATTTTTTCTAAGTGCTTTACTCCGCCTGCAATACTAACTTGATTTGCTTTTGCAGGCTCTGCTGCGGGTAGACGGGCTCAAGCGTCCTTATACCCGCAAACGGGAAGATGTAAAAAGGGCCAAGAAGTCCGCCACAGACGCTGATAATGTTGCTTTATACTCTACTATCGTAAATGAACTTGAAACTAAAGCAATCACCATGACACAGGCGTCGAAAATCCAGAAGCTGGAGGTGGATCTGAAGACGGCCAACCAGCGGGTGAGCGACGCAGAGACGACTCAGAAGGGGGCAGAGGAGGCTAAAAAAAAGTCGGAGGAGGGCCTCATGAAGGCTGACGAGGCGCTGAAAAAGGTCCAGGCGGACCTTGGCACACTCCAAGGTGTTTTTGAAGAGAACACCAACTTGAAAGCCAAGGTTGAGAAGCTGGAGAAGGAGGCTGCCCAGGCTCAGATAAACTTTGCTGCAACTCTGGAGGCAGAGCAAAATCGTCTGGTTGCTGAAAGTGATGCTGACAATGACGCAAGAATGAAGATCTCCTGGGCTGCCTTGTACCCAGACAAGGATTATGGCGTCTGGGCACTGGCTCACAGGTACGTCAAAGACGTGGTGTACTTGAGAGAGAAAGGTGAGCCAGAGCCTGAGTCCTTCGCCATCTGGGCCAACGCCAACACGGAGCTTCCCGCGCCTAAGCTACCCGATCCTTGTGAAGCGCATGAGATTCCCTCAGATGATGAGGAAGAGAAGGAGGACTAAGAGGAGCCGCATGTGGGCCTGAAATGATTTCAGCGGCAGTATGCCAACTCTTTTTTTTTAATTATTTCGTTTATCTGCGGTAGTATGCCAAAAACTTGCTTTTCCGGCCTGCGTGTCGAGTATCCTTGTATTTACCGGCTGAGAAGCCGTGTTAATCAACAATTTCTCTCTTCTCTCGGACGGGGTCCGGTTAACATTTGATCCACTACAACCGTTTGGTTGGGTGGACTTTTAATGAATGCACTGATTGAGTCGGTTTTGATCATTTTGCATTTGTGTTTTGATTTCAATTTTTGCATTTGTGCGTATATGCCTGATTTTTGCCTAACTTATCAAAAACATGCGGCGATTTTTTTCCTAACTTATCAAAAGCCGGCTGTCCTTGCCCTTGGACGGCTGTGTGGCTGGTTTCAAATGGAGTTGGTTGATTGACTTGGGAACGTCTGATGCTGCAAAGAGCATGATACGTTTGTAAGTTAATCAATCACAGTAGTGATTGCCCCAAACCAAGTGCATAGTCGTACACTAACAGGCATTCGAGTCACTAACCAGATGATATTTGTCCAATTTTTTCCATCTGCATAGGTACGTAGAACCGACGAATAGTCTGTTCTCTGCGACGATTGCACCCGGAGGGGTGTCGCCGGACGCCTTTGTCCATGTTGGGACAGGCGGTTTTATAAAATAGGAAACCATCCGGCCATTTTAGCCTTTGGTCTTATTTGAGACCGGTTGTATAGCCACTAAGCGTTTTTGTGCTTAGTTTTAAATCGGAGCATTGGCCGAGCGTTATTACAACATTGAATTTTCACTAAGTGTCAAACTTAGTTGGTTAAAGAAATAGTCCATCTAAGGGTTACCCAGACGGACAAGCAATTATTGAATTACACTAAGTATCAAACTTAGTTAGTTAAACAAAAAGTCCGTCTGGGTATTACCCAGGCGGACAGGCAATTATTAAATTATACCAATTATCAAACTTAGTTAAATAAACAAAGGATCCGTCTGAGTATTACCCAGGCGGTCAAGCAATTGTAACCTTTACTAAGTATCAAACTTAGTTAGTTAAATGAAGAATCCGTCTAAGTATTACCCAGGCGGATAATAAAAAAACAACAAAACAATTCTGCAAACAATGTCTGAATTCTCATTAATTAACTCACTACTTATAAAAAATTTACACTCTCAGAAGTGTACTTTTACAAATTGTCTACATTCAAAGTTCTTGGCAGGCGCCTGCCGTCTGGAGTTTCCAGGCAGTAGGTGCCGTCTCTTACTTCTTCATAGATCCGGTAGGGACCTTCCCAATTTGGAGTTAGCTTTCCCAGCTCATTAGCCCTACTGGTTGCCTCCATTTTCTGTAACACTAAGTTGTCAACTTTCAAGGGATGCTTGTGTACTTTCTTGGTGTAAGCTCTGGTCATTCTATGACGGTAAATCTCATGACGCAAGGCGGCATTGCCCCTGCGTTCTAGGAGTGAATCCAATATCAGGCGCATTGCTTCCTTGTTTGCCTCTTCATCATATAGCATGACTCTGAGAGTCGGCTCGTAATGTTCAAAAGGCAAGACGGCTTCAACACCATAAACCATGAGAAATGGTTTTTCACCGGTTGCCCCCTTTGCTGTTGTCCGGATGGCCCATAGGACATGGATTAACTCTTCTGCCAACAAGCCACCAGCTCTTTCAATTTTCTTCTTAATGCCGTCTGATATCAGTTTGTTAAAGGCTTTAACTTGGCCGTTTGCTTGGGGTCGGCCTACTGATGCAAAACAGCTTGAGATCCCTTTATCTCCCAACCAAGTTTTGAGCTGAGGCGTCTCAAACTGAGGACCATTATCAAACACCATAGACATAGGTACCCCATACCGGGTGATAATGTTCTTCCAGATGAAGGAAATTACGTCTGAGGTCTTGATGTTCTTAACCGCCTCACCCTCCACCCACTTGGTGAAATAATCAACAGCCACCGAGATGCAGCGTTTTCCGCCTGGCGCAGGCGTGTAAGGACCTAAAATATCCATGCCCCATTTTGCAAACAGGATTGGGCTGTGGATGGCTGTCAGATCAGTAGCCGGACAGTGAATAAGTTTGCCAAATTTTTGGCACTTGTCACATTTCTTCACCAACTCCTTGGCGTCTGCCTCAAGAGTGGGCCAAAAATAATGTCGTCTGGCTTTGACGGCTAGGGACCTGCCGCCTATGTGGGAGGCGCAGAATCCCGAGTGCAAGTCTTCGAGAACTTCCTTCCCCTTTTTCTGGGGTGACACTTCAACTGAGGCTTCAGAAACCCCGCCTTGAAGAGTTCTCCATTTCTTAACTCGAACCTTGCAGCTCGCTTCTTCAGGACGGCTGCCTCCTGTGGCGAATCAGGAAGTGTACCATCTGAAAGGTAGGCCCGGATGCCATCCATTCAGGTAGAGCTTCGGTCAAGAATTCCAAGGGGATCTTCATAGATGCTTCTTTTTTTAAGTACTTCCCAGAAGACTGACCGAGGCGTATCATGGCAGGCGGAAGATGCCAGCTTTGACAATGCATCCGCCTGGTTGTTGTCCGACCTAGGCACTTGATTCAGACGGAATTCCTCAAGTGCCCCAGCCTCTTCTTTAATTGCCCTAAGGTATTTGATCATAGCTGGATGAGTTGCCTCATATTTTCCCTCATACTGGCTAACGACCAACTGTGAATCAGGGTAGGCGTCAACTTTCATTGCTCCTGCCGCCTTACACATACGGATACCGGCTAGCAAGGCTTCATATTCCACCTCATTATTAGAGGCCTGAAACTTAAGCCGTAGTGCATACTCATATTTGTCCCCTTCAGAAGACTCGTAGATTACACCTGCACCACAGCCGTTCTTTGTAGAGCTCTCGTCTACACACTCTTTCCAAACTTGATCAAGATTATCCGGAGCCACCGGACGGGTCATTTCAACAATGAAGTTGGTAAACGCCTGACCTTTCACTGCCTTTCTTGGTTTGTAAGTGATTTCAAGAGTTTGCATTTCAATAGCCCATTTCAACATTCCCCTGGATGACTCCAAAGTGGACATTGGCCGCTTAAGTGGCTGGTCGGTGTAAATCACCACTGGATGTGCCAGAAAGTAAGGCTTCAGCTTTTTGAATTCCATATACAAAGCAAGGCCAAATTTTTCAACCATGGGGTACCGGAGTTCAGCATTTTTGAGAACATGGCTAATGAAGTAAACCGGGAGCTGAACGCTGTATCGCTCAGCAAGGAGAACGACACTGAGAGCATGATCTGAGACGGCTAAATACATATACAACGTCTCCCTAGGCAAAGGACTGACCAGCCTTGGTAGAAAATGCAAGTGCTCTTTTAACTTTTGGAATGCCGTCTCAACATCGTCTCCCCATTCAAACCTTGTCTTCTTCCTGATTGCTTGGATTAAGTAAAGGCATTTGTCGCCTGACCGGCTGAGGAACCTCCCCAAGGCGGCCAGGTAACCAGTGAGTCTCTGAACTTCCTTGACAGAACGGGGTGACTTCATGTCAATCACCGCCTGTATCTTTTCGGGGTTAGCCTCTATCCCCCTTTGATCAATCATGAATCCGAGAAACTTCCCAAACTCAACACCAAAGACGCATTTCTTGGGGTTTAACATGACTTTATGCCGCCTGAGGGTGGTGAACGTTTCTCGGAGATCAGCAAGGTGATCCGCCTGTTGCTTGGATTTGACTATCATGTCATCAATGTACGCCTCCTCATTCCTCCCAATTTGATAAATGAAGACCGTATTAATCATCCGTTGGAAAGTGGCAGGTGCATTTTTCAAGCTAAACGGCATCACAGTATAACAGAATAACCCCAAATCAGTGACGAAGGCCGTCTTCTCTTAATCTTTCTTCCAGAGGGGTATTTGATGGAAGCCAGAATAGGCATCCATAAAGCTCATCAAGAAGTGACCGGCTGTAGAGTCGACAAGACTGTCGATCTTTGGAAGCGGGTAACTGCCCTTTGGACACGCCTTGTTGAGGTCTGTGTAATCAACACACATGCGCCAGGTCCCATTCGGTTTCTTAACAAGGACCACATTGGCCACCCAGTCGGGAAAATTACAAGGCCGAATGAACATGGCATCTATCAACTTTTTGATTTCGGCAGCTGCCGCCTGACTTCTTTCCTCGCTGTGGTTTCTTTTCTTTTGTCGGATGGGCTTCTTTTTGGGATCCACGGCGAGTTTGTAGACAGCGAGATCCGGGATGACGCTTGGCATCTCTTCCACTTTAAAGGCAAAAATGTCTTTGAACTCTTTCAGCAGAAGGTGCAAGCTTGCACCCAGAGTAGCATAAGCAAATGTTCCAACCTTTACAGTATGCTCTGGACGGCTGTCATCCAGAGCGAGATCAATGTTTTCACTAGTCGGTTGGGGATGGAGCTCGTCTGACCGTTCCCCGGCCAGTGATTGCTATTTTTTCTCTTTTTTCACCTCCACCAGCAGAGGTGCCTTTCTTTTCTTCCCGACTGCTGGTGGGACGGGTACTGGGTCGACATCCTTGACATTGTCAAGGTATATTGGTTCCTTGCCGATTGAGGCCACGGTATCTTTGACGGCTGAGAGATAGCACTCCCGGGTCGTCTTCTGATCCCCATTCAGAGAAACAACAAAGCCGTCATCCCTCTCATACTTGATGAGCATGAGGGAAGGGATGATTACAGCCTGCGCTTCGTCGAGGGTTGGCCGGCCCAAAATAATGTTGTAGGCGTTCAGCTCCTCAACGACCAAGAACTTGACGACTAGGTGTCACCCTTTTCCTTTCTCACCCAGGCGGATTGGTAAATCAACCCTTTCGACTGGGTAAACCATTCCTCCCCCAAAAGCAACTAAGGGGTGGGTGGCCGGATGCATGCTGCAGTCATTGTATTTCAGCTTTTGCAGGCACCAGAGGATGATGATGTCTGATGAGCTGCCGGTGTCAATAAGGATCCGTCCAACCAGCTGGTTGCCAACGTTACATTCAATGACGACCGGGTCATCATGCGGACGGCGGACGCTGCCCCTCTCCTTCTCAGTGATCAGGACGTCTGGGAAGGAGGAGCTTGCAGATGCCTGATCATCATCATCTTTGTCCATCTTTCGAAGATGGCTCTTGGTGCCCCGGATGGTAGGGCCACCGCATGAGAACCTGCCTGCTATTGTGTAGACCGGCTCCTTGTTAGTGTCCGAACTACTAGCAGGCTGGGGGGGTCTTAGACGACTGCCCCAGATTCTTCTTATTAGTCCCTTTGGACTTAGAAATATAGGACTTTAACATCCCCTTGTCAGCCAGACAGTCCAACGCCCGTTGAAGGCTGAAGCAGTCGTTGGTGTCATGGTCAACTTTCTCATGGTATTGGCAGAATTTGTTTTTGTTCCTTGATTGAATGGAACTTTTCATTGGATTCGGCTTCTCTAGGGACAACCAGTCCTTAATTTCCATGAGGATAGAGTTGCAGTCCTTGTTAAACTCGTACTTAGGGACGTACAATTTAAATTCTTTCTTCTTCTTCTAGGTCGGCTGATCAGAGTAACTAATCGCCCAAACTTCTTTCCTTTTCTTGCTCTCTTCTTTTTTTTGGCCGGCTGAGCAGGCCGGCTGTCTTTCTGTTTGTCAGACTTCTTGGAGTCCGACTGAATACCAAGCGTGTAGAGGTCGGTTGCTTGAATATAGCTTTCTGCCTCCCTCAGGGCCGCTTGTAAAGTGAAAGCCCCTTTTCTAACTAGGTCGAACTTAAAAGTCGACCCGTCTCTCAGACCCTTGAAAAAGTCTGTAAAAGCTACCTCATAAGACAGTCCTTGAATCTGAATCCTAATCAGATTGAACCGCCTGACATAGGAGCGCATCCTTTCTCTCCCCCCCTGCTTAATGGTGCTCAAGTCCAAGCTTGTTTTCTTAGCAGGGATGTTCATTGAGAAGTTGGAAGCAAACAGGAAGGCAAGCTTCCTGAAACTATCAATGGACCCGGCTGGCAAATTTCCAAACCATTGTTGGGCAATGCCCTTCAACGTAGCCGGGAAGCATCGACACCAAGTGGCATCATCCAACCCCTATAAGTACATGAGGTTGGTGTAAGCCATGAGGTGATCTTCCGGGTTGGTGGTACCATCATAGGTACCTACCAATACATTCTTAACCTTGGCCGGTTGAGCCACCTTTGTTATCTCCCGGGTGAACGTAGAAGGGTGTTCACCCAAGCGAAGCAGACGGAGCTGCCAGTCTAGTGGCTGGACATGGTGATATGCCACCTGACCTCCGAAGAAGACCGGCTGCATATAATAAGGTGGGTACTGACCGTAGACCTGAGAAGGTACATATGGTGTAGTCCCGATCATCTGAGGGCCAGAGTGGACAATATTACCACCAGTTTGACTCTCATGCAAGGAAAGGGTATTCCCTGCTGAAGTATTGTTGAAGCTGTCTTGGAAATTCGACGTAGAAGCCGACTTAGACAACTGTTGATTTCTCTTCCGGTTGATGATCTCCCGGGCATCAAGAGTTGATTTTTTACTTTCCACCGATTGTTGGGTCCGGCGGGTATTGTTGGTATTCTGTTAGGAAGAAGAATTTTGGACAAATCAATGGTCCTGGCTGCCTTCTCCTTTGGATGAGGAGTGGGCTGCCGATCCCTGACTGACTTTCCCTACTTGGGCCAGCTCGGCTGTTAGTGATAAGTTCTTTAATTTCACCCTTGAAACTTGTCATGAATCTCATGAATTCGTCTCGGGTGACAGGTGCTGAACCAGCTGCCGTATGGGTTTCCCCTTCCGGCTGCCCAGGGGGTCAATTTGTACCTGCCTGGGAGGCACCCCGCTTCAGAGTCTCTTTGGGACGGATGCGCTTGGTTATTAGAGAGCCATCATCGGCTGTATAGGTTTTGACCTGAGGATCTTCATCCTCCTGGTCTGTAAAGACTTCTGGGTCATCGCCTAGACGGTTAGAAGGTGGTACAGACTCTTGAACCATCTTCGAGATACTCTCCCCACAGACGGCGCCAAATGTTTTGGGTATTTTTGTCCCTCGGGAGAGTTACAACACAAAGACTGGTCCGGTGCGGCCTGTACCTGCAAAACAAACGGAGACACCGGTTGGGTGGTGCTCCGCCTCCGACGAACAAGTTAGTAACTTGAAGGGAGAGAAAAAGGTGCGAAAATTTAGGTGGGTATCTGCTCCGATTCCAAGCTCAGATGTCTCTATCATAGGGACAATTTGTAATAAATGGTAAAACGTGTCCTCCAAAAGAGGGGAATCTCCCTATTTATAGGGTCATCGGGATTTGTGCCCCTGATTAGGTCACTGAACCCTAATCATTGGTGGGTTGACGCGCATTGCGGCTTTCTTGGGATTTGGGCCTGAATGCCGCCATTTCCCCCAAGTTTCTGGAGTGACACGTGTCAAGCAGGAATAGGTCCACTTTGGGCCATCCTGGGGCTGACACGTGTCATCCTCTGATTGGACCACGTGGCGGGGTAAAATTACCCTAAACAGGAGGCACATTGGATATGACGCATGTACATAAAGAAATAGATAAAATAATTTTGAAACAAGACGCAGCTTTTCATTAATAGGATTTTTATTTATAATTATTTACAACACTTAGAAGTAGTACTTTTGAGGTTATCTACATTCCAAATTCTAAGCAGTTGCCTACCATATGGGGTCTCAAGATGGTAGGTGCCGTCTCTTACTTCCTCATAAATCCGGTAGAGGGCCTTTCCAATTAGCAGTAAACTTTCTAAGCTGATTGGCCCTACCAGTTGCCTCCATTTTGCGTAACACAAAAAACCCAACTTTCACAGGGCGCTTGTGTATTTTCTTGTTGTAGGCACGAGTCATTCTCAGAAGGTAAATATGGGTTTTCACCTGTTGCCCCCTTTGTAGTTTTTCGGATGGCCCATAGGACATGAATTAATTCCTTAGCCCATAAACCTTTGGCTCTTTTAATTTTCTTTTTAATGCCGTTTGAGATGAGTTTGTTGAAGGCTTCAACTTGGCCGTTTGCTTGGGGTTGGCCAACTAATGCAAAATAATTTGAGATCCCTTGATCTCCCAACAAAGTTTTGAGTTGAGGCGTCTCGAACTAAGGGCCATTATCAAACACCATAGACAAAGGTACCCCAAACCGGGTGATAATGTTCTTCCATATGAAAAAAAGACATCCTTAGTCTTGATGTTTTTGACCGCCTCTACCTCCACCCACTTGGTGAAGCAATCTACAGCCACTAAGATATAGCGCTTTCCGCCTAAAGCAGGCGTGTAAGGACCTAGAATGTCTATGCCCCATTTAGCAAACGGGACTGGGCTATGGATTGCCGTCAGGTCAGTAACCGGGAGATGGATTAGCTTACCAAATTTATGACACTTGTCGCATTTTTTGACCATCTCCATGGCGTCCGACTCAAGAGTAGGCCAGAAGTAATGCCACCAGGCTCTGACGGCTAATAATCAGCCACCTGCGTGAGAGGCACAATATCCCGCATGCAAATATTCGAGAACTTCCTTCCCTTTCTCAGGGGTAACACACTTTAGTAGAGGCTTCAAGAAACCTGCTTTGAAGAACACTCCATTTTTTATCTTTAAGTTTGCTGCTCGCTCTTTCATTATGGCTGCTTCTTGTGGTGAATTAGGAAGTGTGCTGTAAATCTAGGATGACATCCATCCATGTAGAGCTTCGATCAAGAATTCCAATGGGCTCCTCATGTATACTTTTTTTCCAGAACTTCCCAAAAGACTGACCGAGGTGTATCACAGCAGGCGGAGGATGCCAATTTTTACAATGCAACCGCCTGATTGTTCTCAGACCTAGGCACCTGATTAAGATGGAATTCTTCAAGTGTCCCAGTCTCCTCTTTGACAGCCTGATGATATTTGATCATAGCTGGATGGGTGGCTTTATACTCGCCTTGGTAATGGCTAATGACCAATTGCGAATCAAAGAAGGTGTCAATTTTTGTTACCCCTGCCACCTTGCACATGCGGATGCCGGCTAGTACGGCTTCATACTCTGCCTCATTGTTTGAGGCTTTGAACTTGAACCGTAGTGCATAATCAAATTTGTCCCCCTTAAGGGACTCATAAATAATTCCTGCACCATAGCCGTTCATGGTGGAGCTCCCGTCCACGTACACTTTCTAAACCTGATCAGTATTATCTGGTGGAACCGGTCTTGTAATTTCGACAATGAAGTCGGCGAACTCCTGACCCTTCACTGCCTTTCTTGGTTCGTAAGTGATTTTAGGACTTTGAATTTCAATATCACATTTGAGCATCCTGCTGAATGATTCCAAAGTTGAAATAGGCCGCTTGAGGGGTTGGTCTGTGTATATCACAACCGGATGCGCCAAGAAGTATGGTTTCAACTTTTTGACTACCATGTAAAGTGCAAGGCCAAAATTTTCAACCATTGGATACCGGAGTTCAGCATTTTGGAACACATGACTAATGAATTAGACCGAGAGCTGGATGTCGTCTCTTTCAGCAAGGAGAACAGCACCGAGGGCATGGTCTGAGACGGCAAAGTACATGTATAAAGTCTCTTTGGGCGGAGGGCTAACTAGACTTGGAAAAGAGTGCAAGTGTTCTTTTAACTTTTGGAAGGTCGCCTCAACATCACCCCCCATTCAAATCTAGTCTTCTTCCTGTTTGCTTGGAAGAAATAGAGATATTTGTCACCTGAATTGCTGAGAAATCCTCCCAATGCCGCCAGGAAACTAGTTAGTTTCTTAACTTCCTTGACAGTGCATGGTGACATCATGTTAATGACTGCTTGTATCTTCTATAGGTTAGCCTCTATCCCCCTTTGATCTATCAAGAATCCGAGAAACTTCCCAGACTCAACACCAAAGACGCATTTATTAGGATTTAACATAACCTTATGCCACCTGAGTGTAGTGAAGGTTTCTTGAAGATCACCAATGTGATCAATCTACAGCTTGGATTTAACTATCATATTGTAAATGTACACCTCCACATTCCTTTCGATTTGATTAATGAAGATCATATTAATCATTTGCTAAGAAATAGCAAGTGCATTTTTCAAACCAAACAACATCACTGTATAGCAGAATAACCCTTGATCTGTGACAAAGGACGACTTCTCTTGATCTTTTTTCCATAAGGGTATCTGATGGAAGCTAGAATAAGCATCTATGAAACTCATCAAGGCATGGCCGGCTGTAGAATGGACAAGGCTGTGGATCTTTGAGAGCGGATAACTATCCTTTGGAAATGCCTTGTTGAGATCTGTGTAATCGACACACATGCGCCAGGTTCCATTCGGCTTCTTTACAAGCACAACATTCGCCACCCAATCAATGAAGTTACATGTCCAAATGAACCCAGCGCTCAACAGCTTTTTAACTTCGGCAGCTGCCGCCTGACTTCTTTCCTCGCTGTGATTTCTTTTCTTTTGTCGAATGGGCTTCTTTTTTGGATCCACGGCGAGTTTGTGGACAGCAAGATCTGGGCTGATTCCTGACATCTCTTCCACTTCAAAGGCAAAGATATCTTTGAATTCTTTCAGCAGGAGGTGAAGGTCTGCACCCAACCTTCCAAAAGCAACCGTCCCCACCTTAACAGTTCGTTCTAGAAAACTGTCGTCCAAAGGAATATCAACATGCTCTCGAGTCAGCTGGGGACGGAGATCATCTAACCGTTCCATGGTCAATGGTTGCTATTTCTTCTCCTTCTTCATCTCCCCTAGCTATTTTGCTTTTCTTTTCTTTGCGGCTGGAATGGGTGAATCAGGGTCCTTGACTTCGTCAAGATCTATAGGCTTCTTCAGCTGTCCAGCTGCTGCAGCAGTCGGCTTGACGTTTCAGAGATAGCACTCCCTTGCCGTCTTTTGATCCCCGTTGAGGGAGCCAACAGAGTCATCATCCCTTTCATACTTTAGAAGCATGAGAGCTGGGATAATGACAGACTTGCACTCATTTAGAGTGGGTCGACCGAGAATAATGTTGTAGGTGGTCAGCTCCTTAACCACCAAGAACCGGACGACCATGTGTCACTCTTTTCCTTTCTCCCCCAATCGAACGGGTATATCAATTTGTCCGACTGGGTGCACGACCCGCCCACCAAAGCCAACTAATGGACGGGAGACGTCATGCAGATTGTTTGGCTTGTAATTAAGCTTGGACAGACACTTGTAGTTGATGAGGTTAGAGGAGCTACCCGTGTCTATTAGGATCCGGCCAACCAGCTGGTTGGCGGCCTTGCATTCAATGACGACTTCGTTGTCATGCGATCGGCGCACTTTGGCCTGGTCCTTCTAAGTGATGAGGACATCTGGGAATGTTCCACTGGAGGACACGTTTCCATCATCAACTAAATGGATCATCCTTTTCAGGTGATCCTTGGTGACCTAAATAGTTGGGCCACCACCAGATCCTTGTCGGTCTCCGTGCTACTAGTAGGCTAAACACTTTTTGACGACTGTCCCGAATTCATCTTAGAAGTTGCTTTGGACTTCAAGACATTAGACTTCAGCAAGCCCTTGTTCGCCAAACGGTCCAACGTCCGCTTGAGACTATAGCAGTCGTTGGTGTCATGGCCCACTTCCTGATAGAAGTGGCAGAATTTATTCTTGTTCCGCGACTGAACGGAACTCTTCATAGGATTTGGCTTCTCAATGGTAAGCCGGTCCTTCACCTCTGTAAAGATGGTGTCTTTATTGAATTTATACAGCAAGATGTACGGTGTGAATTCTTTCTTTTTCTTCTGAGACGGCTGATGAAGTTCCTCAATCGCTCAAACGTTTTTCTTTTTGCTCTCTTTAGCATTATGAGCCGACTAAGCAGACCGACTCTCTTTTTGCTTTTCAGACCTCTTGGGGTCCGACTGATGGCTGGACGAGCAAAGGTCGGTAGCTTGAATAAAGCTCTCCGCCTCTATCAACGCCTCTTGAAGGGTGAAAACCCTCTTTCGGACTAGGTCGAACATAAATGTAAAACCGTCCTTTAGACTCTTGAAGAAGTCTGTATAGGCTACCGCGTCAGACAACCCTTAGATTTAGATTCTTACCAAGTTGAACCGCCTGACGTAGGAGCAAAGCCCCTCTTTGTCTCCCTGTCGAATGGTGCTAAGATCGAGACTAGTTTTCTTGGCAAGGATGTTCATTGAGAAGTTGGAGGCAAGAAGGAAGGCAAGCTTCCTAAAGCTATCAATGCACTCGGTTGGCAAGTTGCCAAACCATTATTGGGCAATGCCCTTCAATGTAGCCAGGAAGCACCGGCACCACATAGCATCCTCTATTCCCTTCATGTGCATGAGGTTAGAATAGGCCATGAGGTGGTCCTCTAGGTTGGTGATATCATCATAAGCACCTACCAACATATTCTTAACCTTGGCCAGATGTGCGACCTTGGTTATCTCCTTAGTGAACACAGAAGTTTGTTCACCAAGTTTGAGCAGTGGGAGCTGCCAGTCCAAAGGTTGGACGTTAAATGTCGCCTGACCCACAAACAGGGCCGACTGCATGAAATGAGGAGAATACGGGTCGTAGATCATTAGGGTACATACGGTGCATTCCCAATCATCCGAGGGCAAGAGTGGATGGTATTACCGCCTATATGGCTCTCATGCAAGGATTGAATATTCCCTACTAATGTATTCTTGAAGCTGTCTAGAAAGCTCGAGGTGGAGGTTAACTTAGACATATGATGACTTCTCCTGCAGGTGATGATTTCCCGAGCGTCAGGAGCAGATTTTTTTGTTACCCACCGGTTGTTCACCCCGGCGGGGGTTTCTTGTATTCTTCTAGGGAAAAAGAATTTTGGACCAGTCAAGGGTCCCAGTTGTCTTGTCCTTTGGATGCGGGGTTGGCTGCCTGTCCTTGACGGGCTTCCTCCTCTCGGGAGCAGTTTTCCTTGCTGACTGACCTTTGCTTAGGCTAGCCTTGCTCTTGGTGATCAGATCCTTAATTTCACCCTTGAAACTAGTCATGAATTTCATGAGTTTGTCCGCATTGAATGGGGCGGATCCGTTTGATGTTTCCCCTTCCGGCTGGCTAGTAGGTTTTCTTGTACCCGCCGGGCTTGCACCCCATTGTAGAGTGTCTTTGGGACGGATGCGCTTTGTGATGAGAGAGCCATCTTTGGCTACATACGTTTCAACATGAGGATCCTCATCCTCATGGTCAGTGAAGACCTCTAGCTGATTAATAGTGAGGTTAGGAGGTAGTACAGACTCTTGAACCATCTTTGAGGTACTCTCCCCACAGACGACGCCAAATGTTTTGGGTGTCTTTGTCCCTCGGGAGAGTTACGACTCGAAGACTGGTTAGGAAGCGCATGTACGTGCAAAACAACAGAAACTCCGAGTGGTTGGAGCTTTGCCTCCGACGATCAAGTTAGAACATAATGGAGTAAATAAAAAGTGCGAAAAAAGGTAAAAGTGAGATATTCTTGGATTCCGAGATTAGGAGATTTCTCTGATGTAAGAGGATGTCAGTGATATTGTAATCAATTCAATTTGTCCCACAAACGGGGGACATCTCCCTATTCATAGGGTCATTTTGGAAAAAGTGTGCCCTTACGTAGGTCATTTGACCTTGATTTGGTGGGCTGCCCACTCTTTTGGCGGCTTTTCGGGAATTGGGCCTATGAAGGTTGCCATTGCCTTCTCTTGAAAGTGGATTCCACGTGTCATGCTGTTATTGGCTCCTTTGGAACTAATTATGAGTGGACACGTGTCCTATTTTAAGTGTTCCACGTGGTGGGGTAATTTTCGGCAAAACAGCTGTCAGTTTGTTACCTAGGACGACTGAATCTAGGACTAGGGGTGCCATCTGCCCCAATCTGCACTTGTCCCTGAATCCCACCGTGTCTGTGTCTATGCAAGACACTAAGGCCAGAACTAAAAGGACAGCTCGGGCGCCTAGTGATGACAAGGACGAGAATCTTATTAGGGTGCCTAGGATTGAAGTCTCCTATCATCCGTTTGGCATCCCAACTACGTCGGATGACTCAATTTTGGAGGAGTCAGAAAGTGAGTCTAGCGAAGAGACATCCAGCTCCGGACGGGGGTCATCCCAGTCGAATGCTGTCTTAAGCGGCCATAAAAGCGAAGAGAGGCCGCCTAAGGATGCTGAAGAGGAATTCGAAGAGGAAGCCTCCTCTGTTGAGTGAGGCAAGGAAAGTACAATCACAGAGGAGGCTTTCGAATTCCTCTTCACTCACATATTTGCTGCAACACAAAGGCTTATGCGGAATAGCGGAAAAACTTAGAAGAAATTCGGGACACCTATGTGATGGGGGCCGGCTATAGAATAAACGTCCCAGCCCTTGACGACACAGTCGTCTGGTAGCTTAACCAAAGCTGTGAGGAATCATCGCAGAACACAAGCATAAAATAAGACCTCACTCGCAATAAATAAAACCATAAAGCATAATTAACTTAATGACAAGATTAGGATAGTAATTATATCTTTGACGCATGCTTGACAGGCTAAAGTCGTATCACTTAATCAAAAGTAATTCCTAAATCCTCTAACTAATGCAGATAAGGAAGTAAGGTCGAATCCACAGGGAAACTGGTCTTTCTTTTCCTAATTAGTTATTATAATCTAAATTATTAAGTAACCAAATTATTGTAATCGAAGGATAACTAAACGATAAGAGTAAAAGTAGGGAAGAATAAGAATAGAGGAAATCAATGAATAAAAGACCTAGGTCATAGGTTCACCAATAAATAACATTTCAAGGTAAAGCATAATAATCAAACATTACTGCATCAATTAATCAGATGATAAAGGGCTTTCGCTACGTATTACAATCACAGAATTAATCTACCGATATTAAATCTCATCTCTCAAATCTCGACTTAACCATTTATAAATTAAACTGCCTATTGAAACTAAACCTAAACATCAATTCTCATCTCTCGAATCACAAATTAATATTGCTAAACTCATACATAAAAGAACTGCGCATGTCTAATTGCATAGCATTAAATCAATCAATAGGAAATTAATCTAACATTAACAATCAACAACAATAAATTACCCTTTCATATTATTTATGGATCCCCACAAACCCTAGAAATAAAACTACTCACACAAAATTAAATCTAAACTAATCAAAGCAATAAAATAAGACATGATGAAAGAATTAAAGTAAATAACTGAGATTACAGTAGAAGAAATCATTACCAAATAATCTGAACTAAGAGTTGAGTTAAGAACAAAGTTAAGAGAATTTTAAAGAGAGAAAATAATCTATGTAGAGAGAGAAAGTCTAAGAAAGAAGGTAAACATAAATTAAATCTGAAATCTTACTTAAACCTCCCTAAAAACAATCCTAATTCGAAACTAATAACTCGGCAAATTAGGTTCCTCAAAAACACGTGTCCGATCGGGCAAAGGGTCACCCGACCAGGCCCGCCTTTTTCTTCACACTTCTTCTGGGCAGCTGCGCCCGATCGAGCTAACGCTCACCCGATTAGGTGCGCCTTGCTTGATGCTCCTGACTGCGCTCCCGCCTGATCGGACGTAAGCTTGCCCGATCGGGCCCGGTTTCTTCCTCGAGGCTTGGACTTCAATTGGGCTTGATTCTTCAGCCCAATCCGGATTTCCTTTTTGGCTCTTGAATACTTGGTCTAAATGCCCCGGTATCACACAAAGATCCCTTAATCATCGGCTCTAACCGGTCCTGGGCTTCAAACATGGTCGTGTTCTCCTAATGTCCGCAGTTGCTCCATGAAAAACTCGAAAAACGCTCCAAAGGTGCAATTTCCTACAAAACTCAAATAAAACTACAAAACACTAGAAAACACCAATTAGTAATAAAAGTGGCTCTAAAGAGCCTAAAACACTACTAATTATGACCAAGGGATAGGGGTAAAATACTATATAAATTGGACACATCAATGCTTCGCCCGACCTCAAGGGGCTCTTACATCAAAAGCAAGTCTCGAAAGTACGACGACCTCCAACGGAAGTCCACCCACAACTTGACAACCGAAAAGGGTCCAATGTTTTGGAATTAGCAAGGCCTGACCTAAAACCGAGTAATTAATGAATTCAAATGTTTTCACAATGGTGATGCCTTTTTCAACTCTTATTCAACTGTTTTTCCCAATACCCCAATTTCAGTATCTATAGGGAAAATGCAAGGGTGTGAAAAGCTCTCCCATCAATGTTGGAGAATTTGATTTTCCCATTTTATTTTAAAGCTAAAATAAAATTAATAATCAATCTAGTAATAAATAAACAAGTGGCAAGCTAATAAGAAGGAGTAGCTGAGGACCATTTGGAGGAGGGGGGACCAAACTTGTTCCCCACTCCCTTTCCCATAACCGGCCAACTCAATCCCAAAGGCCCCAATTAATTTGCGCACTGTGGCGGCTCACTTGGGCACCAAGGCACCCTTGTGGGATGCCACGGTGCTGCTTGTGCGCCTCGGCCCAGCACGCCACGCACTAAATGGTGCGAGCTGCTAGCTGTCTTATGCTAGCATACCATGCACATTAGTGCGGGTTGCTAGCTGCGGTATGCTAGCCAAGCCTCGCACTTGGTGCAGGCTGCTAGCATGGCAGCGTCCCTAGCATTCGGTATTCCGATGCTAGGGGTATTTTGTTTATTGTTGATTTATTATTATTTTCATGTTTCGTCTTTTTACTATTTTCGACTCGCATTCCCACACTAAGTTTCGACGCTCCAAGCTTGAATTTCCAGCGTCTAAATATTAATTACTCGGTTGACTTATTAATTAATTCCTAATTAATTCGTCGCTTCGGCTCATTAGTTGCTTGGGTGTGACCTGAAAGGTTCAATAAAGATTAAGCTGTAATATAAATTATATATTAATATTACTGATTAGAAGCAGCCTCCACCCAAGCATTTCGATCACTTGACCTCATTGAATAATTAGATTTCTAATAATTTCGAACCACCTATCGATATAATACACTTGTTCGAAGGACACCATTCCTTTCAATCTCCCACTTTTTCAACCCCCCACTTGTCCTTTCGGACAAGTGAGCTTTTATTGTATAGCCCTTTTCCTATGTCTCTTAATGCCTCTTCGTGAACTATAAGGTAAGATTTATTTGTCATCCTTATTACGTCCAGAACTGTTTCTCGATTCCGAGTCCGACTGTTAATAAACAGATGATTTCTAAAATCCATCCGAGCACAGCCCTGCATTTTATAGTCTCGCTCTTCTCTATTTTAATAGGGGGACAATTCTTGTCTTGTAATGTAGCTTCTCTTACTTAGAGGACCTAGCGGCCCGAGTGTTGCCGTTAGAATCCCCTATTATGGCAGACGTTTAACAATCATCAAAGCAGACTAGTAGTCAAACAAGAAAGCTCACAATGCTCATGGTCGAGGAAAAAGGTTCTGATAGCAATAATGAGAAGTATACTTATGAGGATTTTTAATCTCTTAAAGTATTCTCATAGGTCGATCTAGTACGGTTTTAAACCAATACTTGTGTAAATGATTTATGACGATCATGTCCTTGTAGCAAAAGAAACGGTGCTGTAAATCAAACTACACACTAATCTCAAATGGTCATTAATTGTCCATCGCTTAAATGACCTCGATTAAGGATAATTTTCGATTATAATATTTAATGTTCACTTAATAGGTGTTTCCTTATCCAAGACATTGTCTTGATACATGATGACTGTCATTTATGGCACTTATAAGGTAGTGTTTTAGGATATTTTCACTATGTTTTTCATGCTTTTCCTTTGTCATTTTGGTCATATCTCCTTTAATTTCTCTATTTCTTCTTCCTTTGTGTTTTACTTTCCTTTATGTGCTTTTCCTCGTGTTTTCCTTTTATATTGCTCTTTTTCTGTTCTATTTTCTCTCTTTGGTTTCTCTTGTAGGTGCCTAAAGACACTACTAGAAAATCCGTCCTTTTTAGACGCTTTTCAAGCTATTTTTCGACGCTAAAAAGCGTCGAAAATATATATCTCGACGCTTTAAAAAAGCGTCGAAAATATGTGAGTCGAGAAAATTAGACGTCACAAAAAAGCGTCGCAAATCTCAACGCTATAAGACGTCCAAATTTTTATACGAAGCGTCGAAATTTGCAGTTTTGGCGCACTTTCTCAAGTTTGTCGACGCTTTTTTGTGTCTAAAACCTTAAATTTGGCGACGCTTTATTGTGTCTAGAGTCTCATATATTAGGTATTTAATATTTTGGCGATGCTTATTGCTGTCTATATTTTCATTGTTTGGGACTATTTTTTTTGTCCAGATTCTTTACAAAATTATCTAGAATATAATTACCTAAAAAATTATTTCACACTAAAAATTTACTACTCCGTAGTATACTAGTATTACCAATATATACACAGCAAAATTAAGCCAATTTTTTTATTGCATATAAATATGTTATAGTACATGTACAATATTTCATTGTAATGAGTTTTCTATTAGGTCGTACAAGAAATATAATTCCAACCTATACGTCATTCATGACTAGTACATAGTGGAACAAATCTGCTCATTTCTTCACCAAAAAAAAAAAAAAAAAAAAAAAAAAAAAAAAAAAAAACTTCAATCGATCTCCAATTAGCTGCTCCTTAATCTGCTTGAAGGGGCGTAAATCAAAGTTCATATTGTTTCGAATCATTGTTGGCCTTGAATTCACAGTACACCCTTTGATGTTTGTGGATCCTTTGGTAGGAACTAAATGATTTAGTGTGGCCTTGGAAGACGACAGACAACAACATCATCATGGACCAACAGAACAACAATAATTATAGTTAGTTGATCACATTCCCTAACCAAACAACAATAATTATACATTATATACTACAATGAAAAAATCAGAGCTTTAAAGATAGTAAGTTAATAACTTTGGTGTGTGTTCAATAGAGAACTAGTTTACTTGTGAAACTGTAGAAGCTATAGAGAGCTTATATATATATGAGTGTATATTATTATGTTTAGATACATAAGTTGATAATTAGAAAATAGAAATCAACCTGCAATTTTTTCTAATAATACATTGGTGGGATTGATAAACTTGAGAAGAACCCAAGTAAGCATACACCTCTAGCTGAAAAAATTACAAAAATGTAACGAATCCTTCCCCTGTTAAAGCCATTCACTTCATATTCAGTAAAGCACCAAAATCAAGCATTTGTTTACAATGCAAGAACACAACCGTACTTCTTTAAACTAATATATAATTAATTAGAGGAAAATCAGATTAAAAAAAAATAAGAGAAGCCAATGTATTCATTTTAGCAAGCCCACCCAACTACAGGAAAAAAACCCACACACAGGCATCAAGTAAATATAACAGCCCCACAGCGATAGAATCAAGCCAGAAGACCACAGAAATTTCCAGAAGGCATAACTCCTAGCACACAATTCCAAATTGAGAGATTCTTGAGCCTAAATTGGATGACCTTTTTAGATCTATAACTTTCATGAAGGGATTAGGGGCTAAAAACGACTGTAGGTCTATAATTTTTGGGATGAAAGTTACTGCAACTACAGGACAGTGGTAAAATAACATCATCAGCAATACATAGCTGCGACATATAAAAAAAACTCCAAACCATGGTAATATACCAGCAACAAAATATAAAACACCTACACAGCCAGAAATAAACAGAATGTGTAGAGTTGAAATAGTCTCATTGCAATTGCAAAGGTAAGGCTAAGTGTCACTTTTAAATTGAGACATTTTAACTGACTAACCTCATCTTGGGAGCTAAACTAGAAGTATTCACATAACCAGTATGGTAATAAAAACTAAATTCATTTGAATTCATAAATTTTTAATTATAAGAACTAGTAAGTCTCTATCACAAACAAGGTTTCAAAAAGGTCCAAATGTAATCAAACTTTTACAACAATACAACCATTTTAGAGTCTATTTTAAATATTTCAACTCTAGGCATAAGAAGTAGAATAAATCAAGAGAAACATGGACAAAAAAATATCGCCATACCACTCAACAACAAGGATAATTAATAACTTGATAAAAAAAATCAAATATTTGAAAAACAACAGTAAGCAAAACAAAAGCTCATAGCAAGTATAGTACACAACTTAATTGTGCAATTTTGAACTTATAATTATCTCATTACGTTCCTAGCTATAATGGATTAATAATTCTCATGTTTTGAGTAAATTTACCGTAGTTCGTGTCTCTATTTCATACTGAAGACCAATATACTCTATTTCATACTGAGGACCAAAATAGTTCGTCAAGATTAGCTGTGCTTAATTAGCATCTAACTGCAATGCCCTGCCAACAACTTCATAACATTATCATCAAAATCATTCAACACCAGTGAAAACAATAGAGCAATCAATATCTCACCATTAATTAGTTTGATACAAGCTCTTCTTTCCAGGAGTTTCTTTAGCTCCACGATATAATCTCTAACCCTATTAACCATTCGACTCTGCTCCAATAAGAGTAATTTGATTTTTTTTTTCTCTAATAAACAAGAAATTTCAATGTCAAGCTTTTAATACCGTAATAAAAAAGATCTTTAGTTTTGAAATCCAATAAGAGTTTTAATTAAAGAAATAGTGGTTCAACAAGATCTATAACCTAGGGTTTTGAAACGAGTAAAATTGGGTAATTGCAATTTGCAAGTATCAATTAAACTCACACAGAAATTGAAAGAAGTACTATCAGAAGTTAAAAATCAACAAAGAGTGATATAAAAATGTAACCTTTGAGGAGAACACGAACAATAGCTATCGCATATCAATTTTCAACGCAAACCATAGAGGAAGACAATTATTTTCAGCAAAATATATCAATTATTGTGATAGAATAATGAGAAACACAAGGGGAAATGAGATTTGAATTCAAAATCTAAGCCATGACACCATGAATTTGTGTAGAATTCAGATTGAATGAAGGAAAAAAAATTAATTAGGGTTAAGAGAATATGAGGTAGTTGGGGGTTTCCGGGTTTGTGACATTGGGTGGTATTTTAATCCGTGGTTTACTTGATTCAGTTCACGTGCGGGGCAGATGTTCGTGTTCTCGACGCTAAAAATAGTCTAAAATTACTTTAGACACTAAAAAGCGACGAGGAAACACAGATATCATAATTTAAAGTTGACGCCCTAGCTATAGCGTCGAAGCAATAGCGTCGAAAAATAGCTCCTTTTGTAGTAGTGAGACTTAGCTTTGCAAAGGATTCAAGAGGAGGAAAAAGATCCAAGAAAAAGAGTTTGAAGTCTCATGGAGAGGGCTTGGAGAAGGATCAAAGAGGGCTCTCTACATTTTCTCATTGCCGCAGGCTCGGGATTTGTGCACCATTTTGGTGATTTAGGGCAGGAACTCTATGCGCCCTAGTCGCGGTCTAGCCGCAAGCGCAGAGATTTTGGAGAGGCCGCTCCGGATTAGAGAGACTGAAGCCCCCTACTTCACCTATAACAGGGCATTTTGCCGCGCCCTGAGCCACGGGCGTGGGTGGCAATGCCGCGGGTGTGGGCTATAGTACTCGCGGGCGTGGGTTTTGCCAAGATTGCCCGCGGAGTTAGTTATGGGTTCCATACCCATTTCTGTGCGCCCGCGGAGTCTTCGTGGAGAGGGCGCGACCGATCAGTTTTTCTAATTTATATATATATACTCTTGTAAATCCTTTTGAGAGCTAACTTTTAGATAATATTTCATTTGCTTAGTCTTTAGAGAGAGAAACTAGAGATAAGTTAGAGAGATAGTAGAGATTGTAATCTTTGGATTTGAATTGTAATTCAACATTGTTTCTTCAATCAAGTTTGTGATTCTTCTTCATATCAATCGAAGTCTGTAAGATTTCTTTCCTTCGAATTTACTTTAATTGCAATTTACTTTTATGCTTGAATGTTTGGCTTGTATTTTGATTTAGCTTTAAGAATTTGTTGATTGATTGTATTTCCTTTCCATTTAGCTTGAGATGAATATGTTTGAGATTGAATTTGTTTTAACTTTATATTTCACCATGATTAGTGAGTAGATTAGTTGCCAGGGAGAAGGGGAATCATGCTTGATTGATGATTATTGTTAGTTGATGATCCTTGATTGATTGATTGTTGCAATTAAATTGGTTGACATAGTTGTGCATGTGATTAATTAGGCTAGGAGTGATCAATCTATAAGATTAATCTAGATTGCATTGCAAATTCCAATGACACGAACAATTGATTTGGGAATTGCTTTAATTGATTGAATTTGATTGTGATTCTCCTTGTTAATCATTCTTAGTGAACCCTAGTTTGGTTTATAGGAGGTAACCTTTGAATTCCTTTGATTGCGATTATTGTTTGTCCGTTGCAATGTTAGAATCAACCGGGTGATCTATCAACTAGCATGATTGTTAAGTTTGCATGTTGAACCTATATCCCTAGTGTTTAGCAATTTGATTAAATTCTTAATTCTTGTTATCCTAATTACCATACGAAACCATTAACAATTCTTCGATTTAGCTTAACATTAAACTATAACATGGTTTTGATTCATTCCTTTGGGTTCGACCCTTACCTTGCCTCTATACTCGTATAAGGTTTGTTAAGCGTTTACAAATTTAGTTTGACTTAGGGAGAATTAGATGACGACCTAGTTCCAACCCTTGTAAAAATGGCGCCGTTGCCGGGAAATGACATTGGTGCTTTGTTATAGTTGTTGAGTCTATTTTATTCTAAAAAAGCAAAAAGATTTTTCTCTTTAAGGCTACACTTGTAGCCGTGCTACTAATCATTTCCTTTGAGTTGTATGCATAGAGCATGTGGTCATTCACTTGTGCCATTTGATCCGGAGATTGAGAGGACTATTACAAGACTAAGGGTTGCTAGGCGATCTTTTAGCTCTAGAATTCCAAGTGAGGAAGAACCAACAAGAGGAACAAGTAAGAATGGGAGAGAATTCAAGAGTGGCATTGAAAGAATTGGGGATTCCCGATGCATATAGATTTGAGAGTGGAATCGCTCCACCTACAACTCCGGCAAATGATTTTGAAATTAGGCCGGCTATGATCACTTTGATAGAGAGGAGACAATTTAGTGGAGCCAAACATGAGAGTCCGCTAAATCATCTCAAGGAATTTGAAAAATATTGTAATAATATTATGGTGGAGTTTCCAAAGAATTCATCCGCCGCAAGCTCTTTCCCTTTTCTATCATTGGGCGTGCTTTGGAATGGCTAGAGAAGGAGGTTAATCCGAATTCTCTAACGACATGGGACGAGGTTACAAAGGAGTTTCTAACTCGTTTCTATCCCACAAAAGAAAAACGGCGGAAGCAAGAGCTTTGATTCAAGGCTTCAAACAAAAGCTAAGTGAGAGCCTCTATGAAGCATGGGAGAGATATAAGGAGTATCAAAGGGAGTGTCCTCACAATGGGATTCAAACCTAACAAATTATTCAAATTTTCTATGGAGGCCTAAGTCCCCAAGGCAAGTCATGCCTAGATGGAGGAGTCGGAGGTCCCATCAAGAATAGTACAGAAGAAGAAGTGGTGGACATCATTGAGGATGTTGTGAGGTACTAAAGAGATTGGCAAGATGGTGAGAGAGAATCAAATAGAAAGGGTAGCTCTTCGGTGTACTCGGTTGATCATTTGAATGCAATCAACAATCTCTCCTCACAAATGGGAAACTTGGGGAATGAAGTGAGTGCAATCAAGGAAAAATTAGAGAGTTCTTCCCAAGCTCCAAGTCTTCTTTCCCAATTTAAGGGGAGAGGTAATCCTTCTAACTCTCATCCCCCTTTTTCTTCTAGTAACATGCCTAGTGGTTGTTTGTTTTGTGATGTGTGTGGTTCATATGATCATGATTCTAGTAATTGCCCTCATGCTTTTCCGGAGAATAATGATGATTTTGATAATAATGAGAGTGAACACGTGAACTTTGTGTCAAACAATAATAATGTGCGAAGGTTTGATAATCAAAAGGGTTAAAGGAATAGGAATTACCAAAATCACGGTAATTTTGACAATTATAACCAAGGTGGTGGTTATAGGAACCAAGGGAACCAAGGTTCTTGAGCTAACTATAACAATCAAGGTTATAGTGGCCAAAACCCAAACCAAAATTATGGTAATCAAAACCAAGGTTATGTAAATCATAATCAAGGTGATGGTAACCATAATCAAGGTTATGGTCAAAATCAAAATAAGGATAATTGGAACAATTAAGGGAGAGGCAATTTTCAAAATAATTCTCAAAGAGGCCCTCCACCCGGATTTGCTCCAAAGACTCAAGTTGATAATTCCTATTCACAATCCTCTTCTTTTAGGACTAATTTGGAGGAAATCATTGAAAATCAAACAAAGTTGTTGAGCACTTACATGGCCGTAAGTGACAAGAAATTCAATGAAGTGATGACTCATAATAAGATGCTTAAAAACCAAATTCCTCAACTTGCTAATTATTTGAAAGACCATGATAGTCCTTCTTCTTTACCCTCCCAAGGCTTAGATCCCAAGAGACCCGTGAATGCTATTGTTACAAGGAGTGGTAAGGTTCTTGAGGAGAGTTTTCCTAGGAAGAGTGGAACTAAGGAGGTCCCTAAGGAGGTCTTGGTAGAGGATGAGAGAAATGGTGCATCTTTAAGTGAGGTTGTGATTGAGACACCTAGAGAGGTGAGAGTGGAGAAAGAGATTGTGAAACCCAAGCTTCCATATCCACAAAAATTCATGAGACATAAGTTGGATGAATAATTTGGAATATTTATTAACATGCTTAAGTAACTTCATCTTTCTCTACCTTTTACCGAAGTTGTTACCCAAATGCCCAACTATGCAAAATTCCTCAAAAATATTTTAAGTGGTAGGAGGTATTGTGATGTGGTGGAGACGGTCAACTTGACCGAGAATTATAGTGCAATTATAATGAACAAGATGCCACCCAAGTTGAAAGATCCCGGAAACTTCTCTATTCCTTGTACTGTTAACAAGATGCAAATTGATAATGAATTATGTGACTTAGGAGCTAGTGTTAGCTTAATGCCATATTTGGTTTATCAAAGACTTAAGTTAGGGGAACTTATGCTTTCTAAGATACCTTGTAATTGGTCGATAGGTCAATTAAGATTCCTAAGGGGAAGGTTGAGGATGTTCCTTTGAGAGTAGGGAAGTTTGTAATTCCGGTAGATTTTGTGGTGCTTGAAATGGATGAAGATGCTACCATTCCCATTATTCTTGGTAGACCTTTTATTGCTACCTCGACTGCTATGATCGATGTTAAGAGTGCAAAAATTTCACTCAAGGTAGGAGAAGAGGTTATTGAATTTGACTTGAATGAAAGCATGAAGTATCCATGTTCTTCTTTAGAAAATTGCATGTTGATTGATTCTCTTGATCTTGTTGTATCATCCATGTATGAGCACTTGCTCACTTCTATTGATCCTCTTGAGAATGTTTTGTTGAACAAGGATAAGATAGGTGATCCTATCAAGGAAGTGGCAATGTATGAGGATTTGCTAAATGGAAGCATTGAGGAAGTGGATGAGCATATGTGTATGTATATCTCAAGCCAAGAAGCTTTGCAAGGCGTTACTTCAAAGGAAGGTGAAGGTGTATCAATGGTTGAGGTAAAACCTCTTCCATCACACCTTAGCATCAAGGGATCAAGATGGAGTAGTCCCAAATCGGCCAAGAGTAGTTTTTTGTATGGTTTTGTGGAAGTCTCAATAAAAGATTTCCTTTCTCTGTTCAAGGCTAATGGCAATCGTCTAATGAAGTATTTCAACGATGCTTTTGTTGGTTTCGTGGAATCATTGTTTCTCTGACAACCACCTGAATTGGTGGAGGACGTCGAGCTAATGACGTTAACCAAAAGCGCTACCCGGGAGGCAACTCAGTTTTATAACCTTTTTCATTGATCATACATTTCTCTTTATTTCCTCCTTTGAGAACTTTTCTTATTTCTCTCTATTTTGGTTTGTTCTTTTGATCCTAGGTACCATGGAATTGGTTTAAAGAAAATTTCCAACAATTTTGGTGCTACTTCAAGACTTCATGAGGTTTGGTGAAGCTTAGAGGAAAGGGTTTGTTGGGGTTATATGTTCTCGTGTTTGCATTCCCATCGATTTTTATTCATGTTCAAACATGTTTTAGGTTGTTTCTTATGTAATTTTTGAGTCCTTGATCATGACATTTGATAGGGACGGTGAGAATGCAAGTACGAAAAGCATTATTAAGGAGTGTTTCTCTTTTTAAAGCTTTTTCGAGATCTTTGTGGTGCACACGCACCATAAAGATCACCCGCGGGCGCTGGTCTACAGGCCGCGGGCGCGGATGCCTGTGCACCAAAAATACCAAAATTTTACCAGGAACTCCTAGTGGGCTAGCCGCAACCTACCCGCGGGCGCAGGTATCCTCCTGCGGGCATGACATTTTCGGGAGCGAGCACGGCCCTATGTTGCGCGCACGCACCTGCTGGCAGCCCCTATAACCCCAAAACGCACCATCTCTTTCAATTCTCTCATTTTTCCTTCCTAAAACCCTATACCCTCTCTTTTAATATCAAACCTACTTCACCTCTTTTGCTATCATTTCAACATCAATTTCAATTGCCAACATCAAGTTTTCAAATCTAAAACCCAAAAATTTCAGATTTCCTTCCCCAATTCAATTAAAAAATTAGGACTTTTTCATAATTTTGAAGTTTTGTGTTGAGGTTTGGAGCTTGTTTTTTGGAGTTTTATTTGTTCTTACATCTTCAATTTGAGTATTTTTCAAGCATTTCAAGGCTTCATTGAGGTATGGTTTCTTATTGTCTATTCATCATCTTCCTCTTTGATTTAAGCTTGAACCTTTATGCTTTCATGGTGAAACTCTATGGTTAGTTCTTTTTACTTGGAATTTATGTTGAATGATATCGTTGGGTGTTGAATAGAAGTTTCCTCACGATAAATGTGTGAACTTTGATTGAATTCTTGAATAACAATTGTTGGCTATTTTCTCTCTCATGGGTTTTCTTTATATTAGTTTCATATCTTTGATAATTCAATGTTTGGGATTTATTTTGCTCAATTTAACTCATGATTTGGTTTCTTATGTTCAAATTTGCCTTCACCCCATGTTTATTTGCTTAATATTCATGATGTTTGAAAGGAATGGTGTCCTTCGAACAAGTGTATTATTCTGATAGCGGGTTCAGAATTATTAGAAAGCTAATTTATTCAGTAAGGTCAAGTGATCGGAATGCCTGGGTGGAGGCCGCTTCGATCAGTAATATTAATGTATAATTAATATTACAGCTTAATCTTGACTGAACTCTTCGGGTCACACCCATGCAAATATACGAACCGACTCGATAAATTAATTCGGAAGAAATTAATTCGTCGCCCGAGTGTTAAATATTTAGACGTCGGAAATTTGAGCTTAGAGCGTCGAAACCGAGCGTCGGAAGTCGAGTCAAAATAGTAAAAGACGAGACGGAGGAATTAGTAATAAATCAACAATGATTAAAATACCCCTAGCATCGGAATCCCGAGTACTAGGGGATTAGGCAAGCTAGAAGCCTGCACCATGTGCGAGGCTTTCTAGTGAGCCACGACCAGCAGCCTGTAAGCATTGCGTGGCTTACTGGCGCGCTACTACTAGCAGCTCGCACAAGTGCGTGGCTTGCTAGCAGCGCCCATCGGCAGCAGCAGCCCGCACATATGTGTGTGGGCGTGCTGGGTCGAGAAGGCTGCAGCTAGCAGCCCGCGTGTGCGGGGCTAGGCTGGGCCGAGTGCTAGGGCGGGTCATTGGGGAAGCATGTGAAGGGAGTGTATTTGTGTGAGGACAAGTGGCACAAGGAGAGGAAGGAGTGGGGAGCAAGTATGGTCCCCTCTTCTCCAAGTAGTCCTCACTTCTCTTTACATACAACAAGGACACTTGTTGATTTATTACTTGCTTGCCTATTTAATTTATTTTAGCTTTAAATAAAATTGTGGAATTTCATGATCCCACATTGATGGGATTGAAATTCTCACTCCCACTTTTCTCTATAAATACCTAAGTTGGGTTTTGGAGAAAAGTGCTTGAGTGGGAGTTAGGAAGAGCATTACATTTTTGCAAAAATTCTTAAACTCCATTAACACTTGGGGTTTGGTCGGACCTTGCTAACTCCAAGGTAGCGGACCTAAAAAGTTGGTGTTCGACCTTTTTGGGCGGATACCGTTGGAGGCTTGGTATTTTCTGAGCTAAAGCTTTCAAGTAAGATCCCATTAGGTCGGGCGAAGCACTCGTCAAAGGTAAATTTCGATTTTATCCTGTTATGTTTATTTGTTATGCTTTATGGTTTTATTAATTGCGAGTGGTTCTTTGGGTCAGGGTCGTTTCCGCGGTAAGTTGGACTTACCAAACCCCAACAGCGGTATCGGAGCCACGCTCGTTTATTTTTAAAATCATAATATTTTTCAAGGTGATTTTTATGGCTTAATTTTTCTGGTTTAAGTTGCTAATTAGATTATTAGCTCGTATTATCTATTTTAATATCGTATTTAAGCTACCTTCAACCCCGAACTCAGATTTCGACCCAAAAATAGTGAATTTTGGGTGGAAAATGAGTTCTAGAAATGGTTTTTAGCCAAAAAACGACTAGAAATGCTATTTTCGAGGGTTTGTTCGTTTTTCGAAAAACTTGAAGTCTTTCTAACCTTGAAAATTAATTGCATATTTATGGTGGTTATGTAATTGGTTCAATACATATTTTATATGCAATTTTAAACCTCTTTAGGCATGATTACATGGTAGTAATTTGTGCTTGAATGCTTGGTTTTATTTTTTCACATAATTGCAAACTAATTGCATTAAGTGTGAAATTGTTATTCTTTGAGGCTTCCAAGTATTAAAGATTCAATCTATAATTATGTTAAGTGATAGAAACTTTATATTACTAAATTTAATGAATTTTTGTTAAACTTTGTTGATTTAATCATTTTTTAGTTGATTAGAATCATAAAGTTTGAAACTTTGTGATAGAAAAATTGTTTATTTTCATATTGGAAGATATAATTTTTCAAGGATTCACAAGTATTAAAGTTCGAATCTTTATTGAACTTATGTTCATTTTTCCAACTCCCTCTTATTTTGTCAAAAACTCAAGGTTAATTTAAATTAATTAAATTAATAGTGAGTAATTCCCCTATTATTTTGGTTCTTAGTAGTGCCAAATGGATCTATATTTATGTTTTTCGATACATATATATATGTTTATGAATATGAATTATATGCATGTTTAGGATTTTGAATGTTCTGATAATTAATTAAGTTCACTTAAATCAACTAACATAGAAACCATAGGTCCCTAAATATTGAGTAAAAACTTGCCATTCCAAAACAACACTTACCAGTCGAACGAGGGTAGTGGTGGGCTACGCCAAAGCGAGGCGTCACTACCTCTCCTAGGAGCGTAAGGCATACCGGGTATGCAAGTTGGTTTTGGTTGTACTTAACGATATGAGTGATGGAGTCCTAACATGTCGTGGCAAAGTGAATAAATTGTTGAGAGAGCATTAGATGCGACGATTTATTCAGCCAAGAGTGGCTTGGAGCCATTAGCAAAGCGTTGCTTACCTTAGGAGATTGAGTGTTAAAACAAGCCAAAGCATGCTTAGCCACTCTTCATTTCTTCGGATCTTGGAATCGACTTATTCTCACCAAATTGCGGACAACTTTAAATATGTGAATAAGACGTTTTAAAATATTTTCATTAAAATGCATGAATTCAATCTTATTTAAATTTCATGAATGGTTTTTCATTTCAAATTCTTTCAATTGTAGAATCATGTCTTCAAATAACTCAAACAACCAATTCTCGTTACGCTCAATTCAAATAAGTTGAGTGGGCCAAATTTTCTTGATTGGCAAAGGAACTTGGGAATCGTTCTCATGCAAGAGAAAAAGGAATATGAAGAGGTGACTCAAGCTGCCCTAAATCGATGGCAAAGTGTCAATCGAGATGTCAAATGCATCATGTTGGCCACAATATCTCAAGAGCTTCAAAAAACTTTCTTTGAGAAGGGGACATCTTTTTTTTTTTTTTTGGTAAATAAAGAATTTTATTACCAAAAGTGAAGAGTTACTACCCATAAGAGTAGCAACTTCAAGAAATGAAAGTTCAGTACATGCCCTCTGGGCCAAAGAAGCAACAAAACCAAAGCCCGAAGGAAATACAAAGACAACAACTACGGAACCTCTAACTAACAAATGGAGAGGAAACCGAAGCTACAACCAAAAGTGGGTAATAAACCAAAACAACCAAAGATAACAAATATGGTGAGTATAAAAAGCATCAGCTTAGCTTGAAAGCATACACCATCCGCCAACATCATCATAAAAAGCAGCTTGATAACAATCCCACAGTCAGCCTGCCAGGACAGAACAACAGCATGTATGCAGTACAAACCAGGACAAAAGATCGCAGCTATGAACCATCATCCAGCATCACAAATATAAGGAGGCCCAAGCAAGGTAGAGAAGCATAAGATGCCACGACAAAGGAAGAGCAACAATTACCACAACAGAAGAGGCATAAGAAGGAGTCCTGGTAGAAGCAACAAACAAGGTAGTAAAAGGAATACCACCCACCATACAATCCAGAGCATCAACTAGCACCCCATGCAAGGAGACAACACTAAAATAGGGCCTCAACCCGCTACAGACCAAGCATGCTAGAATAACCAAGACTCACCCATGACAACCAACCTCCACCACTTCAAAAAAATAACAAACCATACATTATCCACCAGCATCACCATAAAAACATCATGAAACCAGCCCCGGAGTCAGCCTGCCAGGACAGAACTATAGCATACATGCAGTACAAACCAGAACAAAGGATCGTAGCCATAAACTATCAGCTAGCAACACAAACCCAAGGAGGCTCAAGAAGACAGAATAGCATAAGATGCATAGATAGAGGTAGAACAACAACCACCAGAACAGAAGAGGCATAAAAAGGAGCCCGGACAAAAGCAAGAGACAAGGTAGAAAGAGGGATACTACCCACCATACAATCCAAGCCATCAACTAGCACCTCATGCTAGGAGACAACACTAAAAATGGGGCCTCAACCCACCAAACACCAGGCAAGCTAAAATGACCAAGACTCAACCATGACAACCAACCTCTACTGAATAAAACAAAGGAAAAAAAGCCTTCCACCAGCATCACCATAAAATCCGCTTGATAACAACCCCGTAGACAGCCTGCCAGGACAGAACAATAGCATACAAGCAGTACAAACCAAGACAAAGGATCGCAGCCATGAACCATCAACCAGCAATACAACCACAAGGAGGCTCAAGCAAAGCAAGGAAGCATAGGATGCCAAGACAAAAATAGATCAACAACTACCATAAAGGAAGAGGCATGAAAAGGAGTCCAGGTAGAAGCAAGCAACAAGGTAGTAATAGGAAATCACCCACAATACAACCCCGGCCATCAGCTAGCACCTTATGCTAGGATAGCCGAAAAAAATGGGGCCTCATCCCACTACACACCAAGCAGGCTAACAAACCCAAAACTCAACTATTACAGCCAATCCCCCCAAAAAAGACCATCCACCATCAATAGGCATAATCATAATATCACAACTAAATAACAACCCAGAAACTAGTTTGCTAGGACAACGGCATGGAAAGCATACAATACAAAACAGGACAAAGGATCGCTACCATGAATCATCAACCAACGACACTGATCACTAGGAAGCCTAAGCTGAAAAAGTAATGCAAAACGCCTAGATAGTAGTTACAACCAAAGAAGCAAATCCCAAATTACATAAATATAATAAAAGGAAAGCAGAAAACAAAATCAACCTTCCTTTTACAAATGAAGAACAACAGGGAATACCTCAACCTCTACAAATCTGCAATTCAAGGAAGCTGCCACCAACCCTCGAGTTCAACCTCCAAAAGAATCCCACAAAATCCCCTGAGAAAGACGAACCCAGGATACATAACAGCCCCTAACAACAACACACCAGCCACGGAGGAAACCCAACTACTTTACAGCAACCCGATGTCGGCGAACTACCTCAATAGAGCCCCGACAACAGAACACCAGCAAGGGTGAAAATCAACAGTCGAAACTCGTCGACCACCTTGAAACGCACCCCACATCCAAAGAACTAGACCTGCCACCAGCAAACCAGTTCAGAAAACACCATCAACCTTGAGCGAAAGAACCTAGAAAATCATGGGTTTGATTTGAAAAATCGAAGCCCCAAAATACCAGGAATCAACCCAACAATTGATAAAACAAAACTTCAGCAATTTTCGACTGCTGGGAAATTGATTAACCCCGAAACACCTTCCAGCAGTCGAATATTTCAATACCATCGCCGGAACAACGAACTCTGACCCTTTTTCAGCCTTGAGCGAGGAACCCAAAAGGTCGAAGAAAAATCCGAGAATTCCAAAAATCCGAGAAGGGGACATCTTTTGAGATCATTTCTGAACTGTAGAATATGTTTCAAGAGCAGGCCTGAACTGAAAGGTTTGAAACCCACAGGCAGATCCTTGAAAGCAAGCTCAATAAAGGAGAGCCAGTCAGCCCACATGTACTCAAAATGATGGGATTATTTGAGAACATAAGAAGGCTTGATGCGGAGTATTCAACCGAGATGGCAATTGACATCATTCTCCACTCGCTGCACAAAGACTATGATTAGTTCAAGATGAACTATAACATGCGCAACATGGAGAAAACCCTCATCGAGCTTCATGGTATGTTGAAGCAAGCAGAGCAAATGCTCAAGGATGAGGGGAAGCATGATATGCCCATGTTTAAAAAGGGCAAGCCGTTCAAATTCTTAGGCAAGAAGAAGAAAGACTTTAAGGGGAAGGGCAAGAAGAAAACCTTTCTGCCTAAGTCTAAAGCTACCAAAGATAAAAAAAAGAGAAGAAGGTATCATCTTCTAAATCTGATTCTGAATGCTTCTACTGTAAGAAGAAAGGACATTGGAAGAGAGATTGCCTCAAGTTCAAGAAAGATAAGAAGAACGGAATCGTTGCTTCTGAATCAGGTATACTCGTTATAGACTTTAACTTCACTAGCTTAGCATCATGGGTATTAGATACTGGATGTGGCTCACACCTTTGTTCCAATTCTCAGGGACTAAGGAACGCTAGAAGGCTAGAGAAGGGAGAGGTTGAACTCTAGGTCGACAATGAAGCCAAAATTAGTGCCGTATCCGTAGGAACTCTCAGTTTGTGTTTGCCCATCGGGCTTGTTTTGGAACTAGATAATGTTTATTATGTTCCTAACATTACCAAAAACATCATTTCAATTTCGGCGTTGGACGCCAAGGGTATTGAATTTTGAGTAAAAGACAATGAATGTTCGTTTTATCTCGATAATGTTTTATATGGTATTGCACATTCTAAAAATGGTCTTTATGTGGTTGATCTGGACAAACAAGTTTATAATGTGAATAATACTACCAAAATAGCTAAGACCATAGAGTCAAACCAAACTTACTTGTGGCATTGTCCTCTTGGCCACATTAACATCAAACGCATCAAGAGACTTCTACAAGAAGGTGTTCTTGACTCTTTCGATTTAGAATTGTTTGAGAACTGCAAGGGATCTTTATTAGGAAAGATGATTAAATAGCCATTCTCCAAGCTAGGAGAAAGGGTAGGAGACTTATTAGGTCTAATACACACTGATGTATGTGGACCAATGAGCTCAACAACAAGAAATGGACATCGATATTTTATCACCTTCACAGATGACTATAGTAGATATAGTTATATCTACCTAATGTCGCACATATCTGAATCGGTTGAAAAGTTCAAAGAATTTCTGAGTGAAGTTGAAAATCAGCTTGGCAAGAAAATCAAAGCCCTTAAATCGGATCGAGGTGATGAATACTTGAGCCAAGAATTCGATGACCATCTAAAAGAAAAGGGTATACTTTCAGAATTGACACCTTCAGGAACTCCACAATGGAACGGAGTATCCAAAAGGAGAAATCGGACCTTGTTAGACATGGTACAAACAACAATGGGTCTTAATGATTCCTCTCTCTTTCTAGGGACACGCACTTCTAACTGCGGCACTAACAGTGAATCGTGCACCATCAGAGAAACCTCCTAAGTTGTCTTTTCTAAAGATATGGGGATGCGAAGCATATGTCAAGAAATTGATTTCTCACAAACTTCATCCCAAATCTGACAAGGTTTACTTTGTGGGCTACCCAAAAGAAACCAAAGGGTATTACATCTACAACAAATCGGAGAACAAAGTGTTTGTTGCTTGCGATGGTGTCTTTTTGGAGAAGGAACACCTTTCCAAAATGACAAGTGGGAGGAAAATCAAACTCGACGAAGTTCGTGAGAATGAGCAACAAAATCAAAATGACAGTCAAAGTGCTCAAACAACATCTGTTGGCGCAGGTCAAAATGTGCAAAGTCAAACCGACAATGCAAATGCTCAATCCATTACCCTACGTAGGTCTCAGAGGCCGAGATCTCAACCTGATAGATATCTTGGTTTAGTATTAAATGAGATCTCAGAGGAAATCTTGATTATAGATGGAGATGAACCGTCAACCTACAAGCAAGCGATGGCAAGCACCGACTCTGCTAAATAGAATGAGACCATGAGATCTGAAATGGATTCCATGTTTGAAAATCAAGTGTGGGACTTGGTTGACTTACCCGAAGGTTATACACCTATCGGATGTAATTGAATTTTCAAGATGAAAACCGACAAAGATGGAAATGTATTCATTTAAAAAGCTAAATTGGTGGCAAAAGGTTATAGACAAGTTCATGGTATTGATTACGATGAAACCTTTTCACCAGTCGCAATGCTTAAATCCGTTCGGATCCTCCTAGAGATTGATGCATATTATAACTATAAAATATGGCTGATGGACGTCAAAACCGCCTTCTTAAATGGTATTTTGGAAGAAACTGTGTACATGACACAGCCTGAAGGTTTTATCGACCAAAACAATGCTGGGAAGGTTTGTAAGCTTAAAAAGTCCATTTATGGACTAAAGCAAGCTAGTAGAAGTTGGAATCTGTGATTCGATGAAGCCATCGGTAAGTTTGGTTTTATCAAGAATCCAGATGAATCCTGTGTTTACAAGGTCAATGGGTGTGATATCGCCTTCTTAGTCTTATATGTTGATGATATATTGCTCATTGGAAACAACATTTCGTTGTTAGAATCTGTAAAGGACTGGTTGGAAAATGTTTCTCAATGAAAGACTTAGGAGAGGCTCAGTACATACTAGGAATTAAGATCTATAGGGATAGATCAAATAGGATTATTGGAATGAGTCAAAGTACTTATATTGATAAGGTACTTTCTCGATTTAGCATGGAAGGGGCCAAGAGAGGTCACCTGCCAATGTCACACGGCATAACCCTGATCAAGAAGTGTTTAGGGTAATTTTACACCGCCACGTGGTCCAATCGGAGGATGACACGTGTCAGCCTCAGGATGGCCCAAAGTGGACCAATCCCTTCTTGACACGTGTCATTCCAGAAATTAGGGGGAAAATGGCGGCCTTCAGGCCCAAATCCCGAGAAAGCAGTCGGCTCCGTCTGCTATGCTTGGGTGAGCAACCTTCTGCGTTCACTCGGGAGATAACCGAGGCGGCACAGCCAGCCAAGGTTAAGAATGTGTTGGTGGGTACCTACGATGGTACTACCAACCCGGAAGACCACCTTATGGCATACACCAACCTCATGTACTTACAGGGGTTGGATGATGCCACCTGGTGTCGTTGCTTCCCAGCTACCTTGAAGGGCATTGCCCAATAATGGTTTGGCAACTTGCCAGCCGGGTCCATTGATAATTTCAGGAAGCTTGCCTTCCTATTTGCTTCCAACTTCTCAATGAACATCCCTGCTAAGAAAACAAGCCTTGATCTGAGCACTGTTAGGTAGGGTGAGAGAGAAGGGCTGCGCTCATATGTCAGGCGGTTCAATCTGATCAGAATTTAGATTCAAGGACTGTCTGACGAGGTAGCTTTTACAGACTTTTTCAAGGGTCTGGGAGACGGGTCGACCTTTAAGTTCGACCTAGTTAGAAAAGGGGCTTTCACCTTACAGGCGGCCCTGAGGGAGGCGGAAAGCTACATTCAAGCTATCGATCTCTGCTCGCCTAATAGCCAGTTGGACTCCAAGAAGTCCGATAAGCAGAAAGACAGTCGGCCAGCTCAGTCGGCCAAAAATAAAGAAGAGAGCAAGAAAAGAAAAGAAATCTGGGCGGTTAATGACTCTGACTAGCCATCCTAGAAGAAAAAGAAAGAGTTTAAACCATACTTCCCCAAGTACGAGTTTAATAAAGACTGCAACTCCATCCTCATGGAGGTAAAGGACTGGCTGTCCATTGAAAAGCCGAATCCAATGAAGAGTTCTATTAAGTCACGGAACAAAAATAAATTCTGTCAATTCCATGAGGAGGTTAGCCATGAAACCAATGACTACTTTAGTCTTCAGCGGACGTTGGACCGTTTGGCTGACAAAGGGCTGTTGAAGTCCTCCAAGACTACCCCCCACCCTGCTAGTAGTTTGGATGCTGACAAGGAGCCGGTCTACACTATAGCAGGCGGGTTCTCGTGTGGTGGCCCTACCATCCGGGGCACCAAGAGCCATCATCGTAAGATGGACAAAGATGATGTTGAGCAGGCGTCTGCAAGATCCTCCTTCCCAGACGTCTTGATCATTAAGAAGGATAGGGGCAGCGTCCGCCGTCCGCATGATGACCCGATTGTCATTGAATGTAAGGTGGCCAACCAGTTGGTTGGACGGATCCTTATTGACACCGGCAGCTCCTCGGACATCATCAGCCTTCGGTGCCTGCAAAAGTTGAAATACAATGTCAGCAGCATGCATCCGGTTTCCCACCCCTTGGTTGGTTTTGGGGGTGGGATGGTTACCCAGCCGGTAGAATTGACTTACCCATCCGGCTGGGAGAGAAAGGCCAGGGACGACATATTGTCGTCTGATTCTTGGTCGTTGAGGAGTTGACCGCCTACAACATTATCCTTGGTTGACCAACCCTCAATGTAGCCAAGGCAGTAATCATCCCGTCTCTCATGCTCATCAAGTATGAGAGGGATGAAGGTTATGTTGGTTCCCTTAATGGGGATCAGAAGACGGGCGAGAGTGCTATCACTCAGCCATCAGAGACACTGTGGCCCCATGAGGCTAGGAACCAATAGACCTTGACAATGTTAAGGATGCCAACCCAGCACCTGCCCCACCAGCATCCGGAAAGAAAAGAAAGGCACCTCTGCTGGTGGAGGTGAAGAAAGAGAAAAAATAGCAAACACTGACCGGTGAACGGTCAGATGAGCTCCGTTCCCAACCGGTTGGTAAAAACATTGATCTTGTTCTGGGTGACAGCCGTCCAGAACGTGCTGTAAAGGTTGGGATAGTAGCTCATGCTACCTTGGGTGCAAGCTTGCACCTTCTGCTGAAGGAATTCAAAGACATTTTTGCCTTTGAAGTTGAAGAGATGTCAGGCCTCAGCCCGGATCTCGCTGTCCACAAACTCGTCGTGGACCCCAAAAAGAAGCCCATCCGGCAAAAGAAAAGAAACCACGGTGAGGAAAGAAGTCAGGCGGCAGCTCCGAAGTCAAAAAGTTGCTAGACGCCAGGTTCATTCGGCTTTGTAACTTCCCCGACTGGGTGGCCAATGTGGTCCTTGTTAGGAAACCGAATGGGACCTGGCGCATGTGTGTTAATTACACAGACCTCAACAAGGCGTGTCCTAAGGACAGTTACACGCTTCCAAAGATCGACAGTCTGAACAACTGTATAGCCGGTCACGCCTTGATGAGCTTTATGGATGCCTACTCCTGCTTCCATCAGAAACCCCTGTGGAAAAAGGATAAAGAGAAGACGACCTTCATCACTGATCAGGGGCTATTATGTTATACTGTGATACCGTTTGGCTTGAAAAATGCGCCTGCCACTTTCCAACGGATGATTAATACGGTCTTCATTAATCAAATTGGGAGGAATGTGGAGGCGTACATTGATGACATGATAGTCAAATCCAAGCTACAAACGAATCACCTTGCTGATCTCCGAGAAACATTCACCACCCTCAGGCGGCATAAGGTCATGTTAAATCCAAAGAAATGCGTCTTTGGTGTTGAGTCTAGGATGTTTCTTGGATTCCAGATTGATCGAAGGGGGATAGAGGCTAACCCCAAAAAGATACAGGCGGTGATTGACATGAAGTCACCCCGTTCTGTCAAGGAAGTTCAGAGACTCACCGGTTGTCTGGCTGCCCAGGGGAGGTTGCTCAGCCGGTCAGGCGACAAATGCCTTTACTTCTTCCAAGCAATCAGGAAGAAGACTAGGTTTGAATGGGGGGGGTGATGCTGAGGTGGCGTTCCAGAAGTTGAAAGAGCATTTGCATTCTCTACCTAGGTTGGTTAGTCCCTTGCCTAGGGAGACGTTGTACATGTATTTAGCCGTATCAGATCATGCTCTCAGTGTCGTTCTCCTTGTTGAGCGAGACGGCGTGCAGCTCCCGGATAATCTTGATCAGGTTTGGAGAGTGTACATAGACGGGAGCTCTAAAAAAACGGTTGTGGTGCAGGTGTAATCTATGAGTCTCCTGAAGGGGACATATTTGAGTATGCACTACGCTTCAAGTTTCAGGCTTCAAATAATGAGGAGGAATATGAAGCCCTGCTAGCCAGCATCCGTATGTGTAAGGCGGCAGGGGCCATGAAAATTGACGCCTACTCTAATTCACAATTGGTCGTTAGCCAGTATGAGGGGAGCTACGAGGCAACTCATCCGGCTATGGTTAAATATCTTCAGGCAGTCAAAGAAGAGGCTAGGGCACTTGAGGAATTCCGTCTAAATCAAGTGCCTAGATTAGAAAACATCCAGGCGGATGCATTGTCAAAATTGGCATCTTTCGCCTGCCACGAAACGCCTCGGTCAGTCTTTTGGGAAGTTCTTGAAAAAGGAAGCATCTATGAAGATCCCATTGGAATTCTAGACCAAAGCTCTACCTGGATGGATGGCATCCGGACTAATCTTTCAGACGACACGCTTCCTGATTCGCCACAGGAGGCAGCCGTCCTTAAAAAGCGAGCTGCAAGCTTCGAGTTAAGAAACGGAGAACTCATCACGGCGGGGTTTCTTAAGCCCTTGTTGAAGTGTGTCACCCCAGAAAAGGGGAAGAAAGTTCTCGAAGACTTGCACTCAGGATTCTACGCCTCCAAAACAGGCGGCAGGTCCCTAGCAGTCAAAGCCAGACGACATTACTTTTGGCCCACTCTTGAGGCAGACGCCAATGAGTTGGTGAAGAAATGTAACAAGTGCCAAAAATTTGGCAAATTCATTCACCGTCCGGCTACTGATCTGACGGCCATCCACAACCCAATCCCATTTGCAAAATGGGGCATGGACATTCTAGGTCCTTACACGCCTGCACTAGGCGGAAAGCGCTACATCTTGGTGGATGTGGATTATTTCACCAAGTGGGTGGAGGCTGAGGCGGTTAAGAACATCAAGACCTCAGACGTAATTTCCTTCATCTGGAAGAACATTATCACCCGGTATGGGGTACCTATGTCTATGGTGTTTGATAACGGTCCTCAGTTTGAGACGCCCAGCTAAAAACCTGGTTGGGAGAACAGGGGATCTCAAGCAGTTTTGCATCCGTCGGCCGGCCCCAAGCAAACGGCCAAGTTGAAGCCTTCAACAAACTCATCTCAGATGGCATTAAGAAGAAAATAGAAAGAGCCGGTAGCTTGTGGGCAGAATAGTTAATCCATGTCCTATGGGCCATCCGGACAACAGCAAAGGGGGCAACCGGTGAAACCCAATTTCTCATGGTTTACGGTGCTGAAGCCATCTTGCCCATCGAACATTACGAGCCGACTCTCAGAGTCATGCTATATGATGAAGAGGCAAACTGGGAAGCAATGCGCCTGGCATTGGATTCACTCCTAGAACGCAGGGGCAATGCCGCCTTGCGTCATGAGATTTATCGTCTGAGAATGACTAGAGCCTACAACAAGAAAGTACACAAGCGTCCCTTGAAAGTTGACGACTTAGTGTTACGAAAAATGGAGGCAACCGGTAGGGCCAATGAGCTGGGAATGCTAACTCCAAATTGGGAAGGCCCCTACCGGATCTATGAAGAAGTAAGGGACGACACCTATCGCCTGGAATGTAGACAATTTGAAAAAATACTACTTCTGAGAATGTAAGTTTTTTGTAAACAGTAAGTCAATTAATGAAAATTCAGACTTTGTTTGCAAATTTATTTTGTTTTTCCGCCTGGGTAATACTCAGACGGATTCTACATTTAACTAATTAAGTTTGACACTTAGTAAATGTTATAACTACTCAACCGTTTGGGTAATACTCAGATGGATTCTTTATTTTACTAAGTTTGACTTATTAATTGTCAGTTCGCCTGGGTAATGACCCAGACGGACTTTCTGTTTAACTAACTAAGTTCGATACTTAGGGCGATTAAAAACTAAGCACAAAAACGCTTAGTGGCTATACAACCGGTCTCAAACAAGACCAAAGGCTAAAATGGCCGGATGGTTGCTCATTTTATAAAATCGCCTGTCCCAACATGGACAAAGGCGTCCGGTGACACCCCTCCGGGTGCAATCGTCGCATAGAACAGACTATTTGTTGGTTCTACATACCTATGCAGACAGCAAAAATGGAACGACCGAATTGGTAAACTCATAGCCGTCTGACCAGAATGATCTGTGAAGAACGATCAAGTTACCGAATACCGAATGCCCTGGGGCATCAGTCGATCACCGACTGAAGTTCTCACTTAGGTATTTATCCTAAAGTTGCACTTTCTATCCCTATTGGGGCAAAAGAATTGTGCAATTGCTATGAAATCTCTACCAAGACAAATAATTTCCGTCTGGTTAGTGACTGGAACGCCTGTTGGTGTACGGTTGTGCATTTGGTTTGGGGCAATCACTACTGTGATTGATTGACTTGCAAACGTATCATGCTCTTTGCAGCATCAAACGTTTCCAAGTCAATCAACCAACTCCATTTGAAACCAATCACACAGCCGTCTAGGGGCAAGGACAACCAGGCTTTTGATAAGCTAGGCAAAAAATCGCCGCAAGATTTTGATAAGTTAGGTAAAAATACAAAATCAAAATTCAAACGCAAATGTAAAATAATCAAAACCGACTTAATCGGTGCATTCATTAAAAGTCCACTCAACCAAATAGTGGCTCGAATGTTAACCGGACCCCGTCCGGGAGAAAAGAGATTGTTAATTAACCCGGCTCCTTAGCCGGTAAATACAATTATAATCGGCACGTAAGCCGGAAAAACAAGTTTTGGCATATTGCCGCAGAATTAAAGAAAAGATAAAAAAGAGAGATTAGCATACTGCCGCTGAGAGATCACTTCTGGCCTGCAGACGGTGCCTCCTGGTCCTTCTCCTCATCATCTGAGGGTATCTCTTATGCTACACCTGGACCAGGTAGCTCAGGCGCGGGAGGCTCATTGTTGGAGTTGACCCAGGCATCAAAAGACTCAGGCTCTGACTCACCTCTATCTCTCAAGTACACCACGTACTCGGCGTAACTATGAGCCAGTGCCCATATGCTGTAGTCTGTGTCTGGGTACAAGGCAGCCCAGGCGATTTTCATGCGGGCGTCATTGTCAGCATTACTCTCAGCAACTAGGCGGTTTTGCTCCGCCTCTAGGGTTGCTGCAAAGTTTATATGAGCCTGAGCAGCCTCTTTCTCCAGCCTCTTAACCTTGGTCTTTAGGTTGGTGTTCTCTTCAGAAACACCTTGAAGTGTGCCAAGGTCCGCCTGGGCCTCCATGAGCGCCTCGTCAGCTTTCTTGACGCTCTCATCCGCCTGCTTTTGGGCCTCCTCTGCCTTCTTCTAGGCAGCCTCAGCATCACTCGCCCGCTGGATGGCCGTCTTCAGATCCGCCTCTAGCTGCTGGATTCAAGAAGCCTGCGTCATTATGATTGCTTTAGTTTCAAGTTCATTTACGATAATCAAGTGTAAAGCAATATTATCAGCGTCTCTGGCGGACTTCTTGGCCCGTTTTACCTCTTCCCGTTTGCGGGAATAAGGACGCTTGAGCCCGTCTACCCCCAGCATAGCATGCAAAAAAGCAAGTGGTATTAGTATTGCAAGAGGGGTAAAGCACTTGAAAAAATAAAATTGCCAAGTCTCTTACCTCAGCCAGAAGGGATAGAATGCGTTGCAGATTGAACGTCTCCATCCCCGGGATGTTTTCTTTATCCCTCTTGCGGAAGGCGTCAAGCATGGCCTTGGCATGCTTCTAGACGTCTGGCCAGCAGGGATATTGATCTGCACCATAATCAATACGTGATGAGTGCGAAACTAAGGCAACACCTATCTGTTGCCGACCGTCTGAGGATGACGTCTATTGGGAGTGGGATTTCACTTGCAAAGGTCACCCCAGCTCGGGCGGGGATTCAAAAGCGTTTTTACCTTCAAAGTCGGCCAAGCGGGAATCGCTTGCAGGCGTAGTGAACCTCCTGGTTGCTGATAAGGGGTTGACGAGATCGAGGCACAGGCTGTCGCCTACCCTCTTGTTTCGCCCCGCTATCCGCATTTGTTGATTCCCGGCAGAAGCGCAAGGAGTTGAAGCGGAGGTGGATTTTTTGGTTTTGTTGAGAATGGAGGGGGTCTCCTCCCTAGCCCGTTTGAGATTTTTCTCAAACGTCTTTCTAACCTCTCCCCCCTGCGAAAATAACCAAGTTAAAGTTAGCATCTGGGGTAAATAATCTTTAAGACCAATCTAAGAAAGGGTCAGGCGTTTTTTACCTTGGCCTTGACCGCGGCCGCAACTTTTTTCGTAAGCTCCTTGCGGATTACTACAGAGGACCGCTTGGGAGTCTTCTCCGTCTGCAACATGTCTAAAGCTTCTTCTTCAAAAAAGAAAGAAATTGATTAGTATCATAAATAAATTCTGATACAAAAGCACTACAGGAGGATATAAACTCAGGCGCATACGTTTGGTAAACATGTGCCCTAGCCCGCAAGCGGCTAGGAAACACTCATCCCTGAACCAAGGGATTTTGGGGATCCAGTTCTTGGGAACTTTTATTGTTTCTCCATTTGACAAGGTTGCGTCTGTGAGGCCGAAAAAGTCTGCCTCAATGATCTTGTCAAAATCCTCGTCAGGGATCCGGGGAAGAGCTCACTTCCGGCCCATCAGTTCGGGCTTCTTAATATACTGGCGGAATTCATAATTCTCCCGCCTGCTGGGAGCTGACATCAGGTAGAACCTGTGCTTCCAAGCGTCAAATTTGGAGACCTTGTCCAAGGTGATCATGTATTGGGGATGCGTGGTTAGAGTGTACCACGCCCTCCAGCCGCCTGGGCTTTGGCTGAGATAGTGCATACTAGCAAAAGCCTCCCAGCCGGGGTTGAGCCCCTGGAATTCGCAGGCGGTAACGTACCATAAAATATTTGTCCAAGAGTTGGGGGTAAGTTGTCAGACTTCAAGACCGTAGCCTCTCAAAATTGCCTTCACCGCCTGGTAAAGGGGAAAACGTAGGCCAGCCTTGAACGCTGCCTCATACAGCCAAAGTAGTTGTTGGCGTTCTCTTGATCATCCTCCCAGGTGATGGTGTCGTTCTCAGGCGGCACCCTGATTCTATACCCGTCTCCTAACGGGTGCATTTGTGTGAAGTTCTTTAAGTTCTCCTCCATTTGGAGCCGGTCTTTGGCGGAGACGTGGATGTTGAAGGGGTCGTCCTTCTCATTCCACTTCTTCCTCTCCTCCTCCTCGCTATCCTCAAGCGGGGGCAGGTCATCGCTGCTTTCAGAGGTGGAGGCGGAGCTGTCGCTCTCCGTCTCCTCCTCATATTGGGTCAAAGGAGCTGAGACGGCCTCATCGCCGCCTTGGTCGCATTCTTCCAAAAAGGAATCTGCGGGAGTTGAAGGCGCGCGGAGGGGATCTCTCCAAAGCTGTCTGGTCTCTCTAACCAAAAGTTTCTCCCTCGGGCGTTTGGTCGCCTGAGCCCTCACTTCTGTAGTTTGGATCGGTGGTTGTCTGCATAGTCCGAGCCATTGTGTCCTGCACAGACACATAAATGGTCGGAATCCAAGGCAAAGGGTGGTCCTAACACCCCGAGACGGCACTCCCAGTCCTAGACTCTGTCGTCCCTAGTGACCGACTGGACTCTAACCTAGGCTGTGCCGTGTGTGTTGGTGATGCATCCATTTATTGCAAGAAATATGTACAAGCGGTGAAACAAGAAAAAGAGCTGAGAGAGGCAGAGACGGTACCTTTGGATGTGATATCTGAAGACAGGCGGGTCCGGCTGGGTTGATGGAGAACGATCTTTCTTGCTTGCGCCTGACTCAAACGAATGACTTCTGCACTCTCAAAGTTCTTTCTCTAGAAAATTTTTGTAAACGTGCGAAATTATGAGGGTAAACGGCTATATATAGAGGGTAAATACGGGGGCATTCTCGTAATTTACTTGGAAGGCAAATAGTTACTCTTTAATGGTAAAATTACCACCAATCGGAGCGTGACACGTGTCACACATGCCACGTGGCGTGCCCCGTCACATCTGTGAGGGGCAAATGTTTAGGGTAATTTTACCCCGCCACGTTGTCCAATCAGAGGATGACACGTGTCAGCCTCAGGATGGCCCAAAGTGGACCAATCCCTGCTTGACACGTGTCATTCCAGAAATTAGGGGGAAAATGGCGGCCTTCAGGCCCAAATCCTGAGAAAGCCGCAATGCGGCGCAGCCCACCAATGATAAGGGAGCAATGACCTAATCAGGGGCACAAATCCCGAGGACCCTATAAATAGGGAGATTTCTAATCAGAGGCACAAATCCCGAGGACCCTATAAAAGGAATGGTGTCCTTCGAACAAGTGTATTATTCTGGTAGCGGGTTCATAGTTATTAGAAAGCTAATATATTCAGTAAGGTAAAGTGATCGGAATGCATGGGTGGAGGCCGCTTTCGATATGTAATATTAATGTATAAATAATATTACAGCTTAATCTTGATTGAACCCTTCGGGTCACACCCAAGCAAATATACGAACCGACTCGACGAATTAATTCAGAAGAAATTAATTTGTCGCCCGAGTATTAAATATTTAGACGTCGGAAATTCGAGTTTAGAGCGTCGAAACCGAGCGCAAAAGTCGAGTCAAAAATAGTAAAAGACGAGACGACAAAATTAGTAATAATTAACCAATGACTAAAATACCCCTAGCATCGGAATCCCGAGTGCTAGGGGATTAGGTAAGCTAGCAGCCCGCACCATGTGCGAGGCTTGCTAGCGAGCCACGGCCTGCGGCCCGCAAGCATTGCGTGGCTTGCTGGCGCGCGCTACAACTAGCAGCCCGCACATGTGCGTGGCTTGCTAGCAGCGCCCATCGGCAGCAGCAGCCCGCACATATGTGCATGGGCGTGCTGGGCAGAGAAGGCTAGGCTAAACCGAGTGCTAGGGCGGGTCATTGGGGAAGCATTTGATGGGAGTGTGTTTGTGTGAGGACAAGTGGCACAAGGAGAGGAAGGAGTGGGGAGCAAGTATGGTCCCCTCCTCTCCAAGTGGTCCTCACTTCTCTTTACATACAACAAGGACACTTGTTGATTTATTACTTGCTTGCCTATTTAATTTAATTTAGCTTTAAATTAAATTGTGGAATTTCATGATCCCACATTGATGGGATTGAAATTCTCACTCCCACTTTCTCTATAAATATCCAAGTTGGGTTTTGGAGAAAAGTGCTTGAGTGAAAGTTAGAAAGAGCATTGCATTTTGGCAAAAACTCTTAAACTCCATTAACACTAGGGTTTTGGTCGGACCTTGCTAACTCCAAGGTAGCGGACCTAAAAAGTCGGTGTTCGTCCTTTGTGGGTGGATACCGTTGGAGGCTCGGTATTTTCAGAGCTAAAGCTTTCAAGTAAGATCCCATTAGGTCACGTGAAGCACGCGTCAAAGGTAAATTCCTATTTTACCCTTTTATGTTTATTTGTTATGCTTTATGGTTTTATTAATTGCGAGTGGTTCTTTGGGTCGGGGTCGTTTCCGCGGTAAGTTGGACTTACCAAACCCCAACAATGTTATCAATGGCATTGTTCATTTATTACCAATTCTTGCTTCTATTGTGAAATGTTTCCATTTTGTGCTTGTTGTTGAACAACTACTGATGCTTAGTCTTGATACTTTGTAGATAGCCACACTTCGTCATACGAAGCGAGCTAGAGCAAGTTCAAGCAAGCCTAGGTATATTTTTCCGCCTCCACCCGAGGTTGAGGAAACTTTTGGCATTAAATTTTCAAAACAATCTCATTAGGATTGCTTCAAACGTCTATCCAAGAGAAAGCTTAGAACAACGAGATTCTACGATCAAACGAAAACAAAGTTTCTAGGGATTGATGAGGATGTTCGCCTTCTTGCGGAAGGCCTTGATCTTTTAGAGTTCTTGGATTTGAGTGCCCCAACTTATGCTAGGGTGACTTATGAATTCCCTTCTTCTTTTGAAGTTATCCATGAACTGGGTGCAAATTACTCAAAGATTTTGACTTTCCAACTCTTCAACAATGATCACTCATTGACGGATGCTCAACTATGTTCATATTTCAAGTTTCCTTGGGCCGAGGATCCGGATCATTGTATCTATCCGACTCATAGTAGAATGGCAAGTGAGCATGGATATGATGAGCAACGTTGGTGGAGGAGTATCTCAGAGGAAGGAAAGTATGACCCTCAAACCTCAAATTCCGCTTCCATGATTCATCAGGCTATGCGGTATTTCAACCAAATCCTCACATAAGCTCTTTGCTCCAAGGACTCTTTGGGAGCTATCTTTTGTGAGGAGCTTTGTTGGTTGTGGATAGCCGACCAAAATGACTTTGATATTGAGTCGGTGGATTTCACAGAGCATTTGATCTCTCGATTCTTGGATATTCGTGATGGAGTTTGCTTATTGTGGTGCATCTAGTTGAGTGGGATGACTTCTGTCCTAGCTCTTTGCATCAATGATGATTACAAGACCATGTTAGATAAGCTTCCCCCGATTATTGATCCTCAAGAAAAGTCTTCGTCTCATTTCCTAAACATCTCCGCCCAAGTGAATAAAAAATTTCTTGATCGAACAAGGAAGGACGATGTTTTCATTTGGAAGGTTTCTTGGTATAAGGAATGGTTCCTCATTCCTTTCAAGGAGGCAACTACTCGACCCGAGGAGAGAGATTCTTTGTCTTGGAAGCCCCCGGTGTGAGATGTTCATCCCTCTATCCGACGAAGGACAAATTGTACAAGAGGTCGTTTAACCAATGCGTGCTCATCGATTGCTCATTCTCTTCCTCTGGTTGAACCAGAAGGTACACCTACTCTCTCCCCCGCTCCCACTCCTTCTTTTTTTGATATGTCCACAATTCATACCAAGCTTGATTCTATTTCTAACATGTTGTACTCCATGCCTTATGTGCAACCCCTTTCCCTTGGTTATGATTATAATACGTATCGATTATATGATTTTCATGTTTGGAGAGGGGGGAGATAGAACCTTATGTCAACTATCCGTACCTCCTAGTCCAACAAGGACCTGTCCCTCAGTGGGAGCCTTTTGATCCTGATGTGGATCCTAGACTTTGTTACCCTTATTGGGAGGGCCCCCATATTCACCCTATTTCTATCCTGAACACTACCCCAGGCACTTACGACTATAGGCGACCCGGTGGTTGTGATTATACGTATGATCCGGCTAATCCTTCGCTTTTTCCGGACCCCGAGACTTTTGGTAGGTGGGGTAGGTCGGGTGAGCCGAATTTGGATGATTGGTCTCATTATTTTGAGCTTAATAGAATTAGGAGGGAAAGCCGGTTGAGGGGTAAGGCTCCCATGGAGGTGAGCAAGATGGAAAGCTCTAGTCATTTGATGGAGATCGGTGAGAGGAGTTCTCATTCTACCCCTTACCATAGTGCGGAATGATACTACCATGGCCCCCCCTTCTTTTGTGCTTTATATGATGTTTCTATTTTGCCTATATGTCTTTAAGTTTAGAGTTAGGGGGTGGCCCATTTTAAGCTTGGGGGTATTATATGTCGTTTGTTGTTGTGCTTCTTTGATTTTCCCCCTTGCTTTTGTAGTTCATTCCTGGTCTCATCTGCTTATGGTGTGGATCTCTGCGTCCTTTGGTTTTCTGATAATGTTGTGCTTCTATTGATTTCTCTGCCTGGTTTTTTGGATTTTTTGTTTGATTTGCTGATCGCTGTCTGATGCATTTCTCAATATTTTGTTATGATGATTCCTAATGATGATTATCTGATATCTTGCTTCTTGTTACTGTTTTGGTCTAATGTCTCATTGGATATTAATCTTGTTGCTATTTGCTTTTTCTTTATTTTCATTATTTTATTTTCTTCCTTTTCTTTTGTTTGATTTTGTTTAGAAGTTACTAACAATTTTCGTTGTATATAGTTTTTTTTTTTTTTTATTTCTCACCGTGCTCTATTTCTTAAGCTTTGGATTTTAACGATTCGTAGGTGCTCTTACACCTTGATTTATGTAACATAGCTTTGGCGCTCGGTGAGATCTTTTTATATCTCTTCTCTTTCTTTCTTTGTTGCTAAGTTTAGGATTAGCTTTAGGATAAGCTGAATGGTTCGAAGATGTTTGCTTTGTAACACCTAACGTGTTTGGGGTCATTGGCGTTGTTGCCGAATGACCACTTGTTTGACGATTGGGTATTACTTGTCTTTGCTTGCATTCTTGTGCTTTTAACTCTATCTTTTGATTTTTAGCTCTTTTCCTTCTTTCAATTACAAACAAAATATTTTTAAGGCTATTCTTTTCCTTTTTTCTTGTTTAGCTCTTTTCTTTGGACATTCTACATCTCAGAATTTTGCCTTTGCATGTATGCTTTCCTATGCTTAATTGGTTTGCATGTTTTGAGAATATTTGCGGTTGACTCTAGGATAGGGTATGCTAAGGTTGCGGTTTAGAGATTTTGTTGCCTTGAAGCCGGATTCCGTTGGGTTTGTGGTAAGACGGAGTTGCTTCCTTTGGTCAATTTAACGTCCTTAGTGAGTTTTTGCCACATCCATGTAAGGTTCATTATTTTCAAGCCATCAGCATATATATTTGCATGAGTGACATGGATCCTTGACTATTGCGGACCTAATCTAGAATCTTGACTCATAATTCTCAAACTCGAGACCAAACTAACTAAGGAGGACAAAGGCATCATTTCGGGATGGTAATTTTTCATTTCTAGGATTTTTATTTCTTTTTGGTTCTTTGGGTTTACATTTGCCTTCTTGCTAACCATTTAAGTCTTTTCCTTTCTTTTCAAGCCACATCTTTAGATCTTGAGCCTTTTGTTTCATTTTCGTTTCCATTATTGGTTTTTGTGAAGCAATTGATCATTATTGTTGGAGTTTGTGGTGAAGAAGTTTGGGTTTTGGTTCTCTTGAAAGCAAGCTTATGTTGTGATATATGTGTGAATAATGGCAAATGAATAAGTAAAAGCTGTCCAAAGTAAAACAAAAGGCAAGGACAATGCAATTCCATATTTGTAAAAGTCGCGTCCTAAGTGTAAGAGGCATAGAAAATTGTTTTGTTATGAATGAATATACAAAAAAATCAAAGAAAAAAAAAAGAAAATGAGCAAAATTCAAATATATTTTGATGTAATTTTTTTCCCTTTTCAAGCATTGAGGACAATGCTTCCTTTTAGCTTGGGGGAGAAGCGTTTGCGCTTTTTTTATATATACTTGTGGATACAGCTTTATATAAGCTTGGGGTGTTAGTTTGTTTTTGTTTGGTGACTACTTGACTGTGATTCTAAGAAAGGGCCCGTTCTTTGCTTCACTTTTAGGGAAACCACTAAATTTTAAAATTTTAGCCTATCCCTAACCTTTTGCCCTTATGTTACAACCTTTGGGAAAGTCCTTTCGACCTAGTGGTTGAGTCATATACCTAGGGAGGGCATTATGAGTTAAATACAAAGGAAAATGGATGCAAGGTCAAGATGTCGAGAAACCCTAAAATTCTATTCTTTTTCCGGTTCCTTCGAGGAACCATAGGGACGCTCACTAAGGGAAGATTTGAAACCTTAGGGAGAATGCGGCTAGATTAGTTGGGATAAAAGTGGATTGCGCCTCATTAGTTCTTTACGCTTAGCATACCTTATGTTTTAATCAGCCATGAATATCTTGAAGCATGCATACCCATTCCTTATAGAAAAGTGTTCATGCATTTGCATTTGACTATTTGTGAAAGTCCTTGTAAAGATATATTTGTTAAAACTTTTTTTTTATTTTCATTTCTTTTAAAATGATTTTTCCGCATTTTGTTTCAATGAGTTGTAGGTTAAGCTGTTAGGAAACCCTTACGAGACCTCACTCATCCTCATAGGCGACTTTGGGGTTTAAAGGGCTTGTTGTAGCTAAAAACAACCGTGATTCCTACGTTAGTGAGTCTTAGTGTATATTCTTCTTCTCTTTTTCTCTGTTCTTAATAAGCCCTCCTTTTTCCTTTTTAGCTTTTGTTTTGTTCGGGACGAGTAAAAGTTTAGCTTAGGGGAATTCGATGAGTGTCATTTATGGCACTCATAGGGTAGTGTTTTAGGATATTTTCACTATGTTTTTCATGCTTTTCCTTTGCCATTTTGGTCATTTCTCCTTTAGTTTCTCTATTTCTTCTTCCTTCGTGTTTTACTTTCCTTTATGTGCTTTTCTTCGTGTTTTCCTTTTATAGTAATCTTTTTCTCTTCTATTTTCACTCTTTGGTTTCCCTTGTAGGTGCCTGAAGACTTAGCTTTGCAAAGGATTCAAGAGGAGCAAAAAGAGCCAAGATAAGGAGTTTCAAGTCTCATTGAGAGGGCTTGGAGAGGGCTCTCTACATTTTCTCATTATCACGGGCGCAGGAACTATGGGCCGCGGGCGCGGGATTTGTGCACCATTTTGGTGATTTAGGGCAAGAACTCTCTGCGCCCTAGCCGCGGTCTAGCCGCGGGCGCGAAGATTTTAGAGAGGCCGCTCCAGACTAGAGAGATCTCGGCCCCCTACTTTACCTGGAGCAGGGCATTTTGTCGCGCCCTTAGCCGCAGGCGCAGGTGGCAATGCCGCGGGCGCGGGCGACAGTACCTGCGGGCGCGGGTTTTGCCTTGATTGCCCGCGGAGTTAGTTATGGGTTCCGTACCCATTTCTGCGCGCTCGCGAAGTCTTCTTGAAGAGGGCGCGATTGATCTATTTTTCTTCTTTATCTATATATACTCTTGTAAATCCTTTTGAAAGCCAACTTTTAGATAATATTTCATTTGCTTAGTTTTTAGAGAGAGAAACTAGAGATAAGAAAGTAGAGATTGTAATCTTTGGATTTGAATTGTATTTCAACATTGTTTCTTCAATCAAGTTTGTGATTCTTCTTTATATCAATCAAAGTTTGTGAGATTTCTTTCCTTTGAATTTACTTTAACTGCAATTTACTTTTATGCTTGAATGTTTGGTTTGGATTTTGATTTAGCTTTGAGAATTTGTTGATTGATTGTATTTCCTTTTGATTTAGCTTGAGATGAATATGTTTGAGATTGAATTTGTTTTAGCTTTAGATTTCACCATGATTAGTGAGTAGATTCGTTGCTAGGGAGAAGGGGAATCATGCTTGATTGATGATTATTGTTATTTGACGATCCTTGATTGATTGATTGTTGCAATTAAATTGGTTGACATAGTTGTGCATGTGATTAATTAGACTAGGAGTGATCAACCTATAAGATTAATCTATATTGCATTGCAAATTCCAATGACAAGAACAATTGATTTGGGAATTGCTTTTATTGATTGAATTTGATTGTGATTCTCCTTGTTAATCATTCATAGTGAACCCTAGTTTGGTTTATAGGAGGTAACCTTTGAATTCCTTTGATTGCGATTATTGTTTGTCCGTTGCAATGTTAGAATCAATCGGGTGATCTATCAACTAGCATGATTGTTAAGCTTTCATGTGGAACCTATATCCCTAGTGTTTAGCAATTTGATTGAATTCTTGATTCTTGTTATCCGAGTTACCATACTCAACCATTAACAATTCTTCGATTTAGCTTAACATTAAACAATAACATGGTTTCGATTTATTCCTTTGGATTTGACCCTTACCTTGCCTCTATACTCGCATAAGGTTTGTTAAGCGTTTACAAATTTAGTTTAACTTAAGGAGAATTATATGACGACCTAGTTCCAACCCTTGTCAATAGCTTATTTTGAATATTCTCAAAATCGAATGGACTCAATATATAATTCTAAACCTCAAATAAATAGTCCACAGAGTAATTTAAATTACATGAAAAAATTTAATTACTACAAAAACTGAATGGTTCACCATAGTGCTTTACATTAAAATTGTCCAAAATTAATTAAAACACTAATATAAGTAAATCACAAAGCTAATCTCCGATGTGCCTAATTCCCATTGCCTCAACATGCTTGTTGTGCTGCACTTAAGACAAAGGTTTAGTTATTGGATCGGGTACATTGTCATCCGTTCCAACTTTACAAATTTTGATTTCACCTTCTGATTTCCATTCTCGAATCATGTGAAACCGCCACTTGACATGTTTGAACTTTTTATGTTCTCTAGGCTCTCTGACCTGAGCAATAGCTCCATTGTTGTCACAATACAGTCTATTGGACCCTTGATGGAGAGCACAACATCAAGTTCACCAATGAACTTGCGAATCCAAACTGCCTCCTTTGCTGCCTCAGATGCTTCCAAGTATTCGACTTTAGTTGTAGAATCAGCCGTTATGCTTTGCTTAGCACTCTTCCAACTAAACGCTCCTCCATTTAGATAAAATATGTACCCAGACTGTGACTTGAAGTCGTCTCTGTTTGTCTGAAGCTTGCGTCGGTATAACCCTCAACAACTAATTCATCTCTACCACCATAGACTAGGAATTTGTCCTTGTTCCTTTTCAGGTACTTTAGGATATTCTTGGCTGCAGTCCAATGCGCCTCTCCTAGGTCTGATTGGTATCGGCTCGTAGCGCTTACGGCATACAATACATCTGGTCTAGTACATATCATGGCATACATGATTGATCCAATTAGCAAAGCATATAGAATTTGATTCATCCTTTCTCGCTCATCATGTGTCTTTGGACACTGCTTCTTGCTTAGGGTTATGCCATGTGACATGGGTAGGTGACCTCTCTTGGCCCCATCCTTTTGGAAACGAGCTAGTATCTTATCAATATGAGTACTTTGACCTAATTCTATCATCCTTTTCGATCTATCCCTATAGATCTTGATGCCTAGTATGTACTGAGCCTCTCCCAAGTCTTTCATTGAAAAACATTTTCCGAACCAAGCCTTTACAGACTCTAATAACAGAATGTTGTTTCCAATGAGTCATATGTCATTGACATATAAGAATAGGAAGGCGATGTCACTCCCAATGAACTTCTTATAAACATAACACTCATCTGGATTCTTGATAAAACCAAACTTACTGATGGCTTCATCGAATCGCAGATTCCAATTTCTGCTTTCTTACTTTAATCCTTAAATGGAGAATTAAGATTGCATATCTTTTCAGCGTTGTTTTGGCCGACAAAACCTTCGAGCTGTGTCATATACACAGTTTCTTCCAAAATACCCTTTAGGAAGGCAGTTTTGACGTCCGTCTTCCATATTTCATAGTTGTAATATGCAACTATCGTTAGGAGGATCCGAATGAATTTAAGCATTGCGACTAGAGAAAAGGTTTCATCGTAATCAATACCATTAAGTTGTTTATAACCTTTTGCTACCAATCTAGCTTTGTAAATGAATACATTTCCATCTTTGTCAGTTTTCAACTTGAAAATCAACTTACATCTGATAAATGTGTAACCTTCGGGTAAGTCAACCAAGTCCCAGACTTGATTTTTAAACATGGAATCCATTTCAGATCTCATGGCCTCTTGCCATTTAGCAGAGTCGTTGCATGCAATCGCTTGCTTGTAGGTCACCGGTTCATCTCCATCCATGATCAGGATGTCCTGATTCTCAATTAATACTAAGCCACGATATCTACCAGGTTAAGATCTCGGCCTCTGAGACCTACGTAGGGTAATGGACTAAGAATTTGCATTGTCAGTTCCACTTTGCATATTTTGATCACTTTGAACTTCGTCAACAAATGTTGTTTGAGCACTTTGACTGTCATTCTGATTTTGTTGCTCATCCTCACAAACTTCGTCGAGTTTAATTTTCCTCCCACTTGTCATTTTGGAAAGGTGCTCCTTCTCCAAAATGACACCATCGCGAGCAACAAACACTTTTTTCTCCGATTTATTATAGAAGTAATACCCTTTGGTTTCTTTTGGGTAGCCTACAAAATAAAAATTATCAAATTTGGGATGAAGTAGTTAAAAATCAATTTCCTTATGTATGCTTCGCATCCCCATATCTTTATAAACGACAACCTAGGAGGTTTCTTCGTCCATTATTTGTATGGAGTCTTTTCTACATCTTTTCATGGAGCACGGTTCAGTGTTAGTGTCGCAGTTAGAAGTGTGTGTCCCCAGAAAGAGATAGGAAGATCACTAAGACCCATAGTTGATCGTACCATGTCTAACAAGGCTCGATTTCTCCGTTTGGATACTCCGTTCCATTATGGAGTTTGGGAGGTGTCTGTTATTAAATTATGCCATGATCTTCCAAATAGTCATCGAATTCTTGGCTCAAGTATTCACCACCTCAATCCGACCAAAGGGCTTTGATTTTCATGTCAAGCTGATTTTTAAATTCACTATGAAATTCTTTAAACTTTTCAAACGATTCAGATTTATGCAACATTAGGTAGACATATCCATATCTAATATAATCGTCTGTGAAGGTTATGAACTATCGATAGCCATGTCTTGCGGGTGTACTCATTGGTCCACATACATCGGTATGTATTAGGCCCAAAAAGTCATCGACCCTTTCTTTCAACTTGGAGAATGGTTGCTTTATCATCTTGCCTAGTAAACATCCTTCGCAATTATAAAAAGATTCTAAATCGAAAGAGTCAAGAATGCCTTCTTAAAGAAGCTTCTTAATGCGATTGATGTTAATGTGGCCAAGACGACAATGCCACAAGTAAGTTTGATTTGACTCCATGGTCTTAGCTCTTTTGGTATCATAATAAACAATTTTGTCTAAACACACAAAAGTGTCATTTCCATAACTGTAAACAAGCATGAAACAAAAGTCTTGCGATCAAAGTTAAAATTACGTCCAACATCATGAGATCAAAGTATGGTAGATAAAACTCAACAAATTTTAGAATTTAGACAACAGACATGAGATTACAAGCTTTCCTTGGATATATTATCTTCATCTTCCACTTGTGTACTCATGTCCACATGAAAAGCGCTACTCACTTTGTTCCTGAAATAGGAGCATAAAGTGAGCCAATTTTCCGGTATCTAATACCTTATAAATTGCCTGTATTCAAGTGTGAAGATGATACCTTAGATTGAGGCTCCTTTACCTTTTGCCTCATCTTCCAGATACTCGCTACATTCTCTTTTGTACTGACCTTTCTTACTACAATAGAAGCATCGTATCTTTGCCTTGTTCTTGAACTCCTTCTTCTTGGGCCTTAAAGAAAACTTAATCGCCTTGCAAGAATAGGTTTTCTTGAGCTCTTGGACAACTTCCTTGTAGGATAGTTTGTTCCGATTGTTGGTAAGTTGCATCTTTATTGAAACGTACCCCAAGTGAAATGAGCTTAAAAGCATATGAGCCACTTGCTCATCCTCCACCGGTCTACCAATCAGTTCTAGATGGTTAAATAACCTTGTCATCTTTAGCACATGGGCTTGAAGTGGCATCCTGGGTCTAAGTCTTGCACTATAGACCCTAGCCCATACTTCTTGTCTCTCTTTGCTGAGACACCCATCTTGCGGTGGCTTGATTGTTATGTTAGACGGTGACCTAGTTACTTCCTCCACAAGTCCATCATAGTTGCCCCTGTCGCTCTTTGTGACCCTCAGATTGACCACATCTTCAAGAGCCTTGAGGAGTACATCCGGAAGGTAGGTGGAAAATTTCTTCTTCCAGTGTTCCGGAATGGAGTTTTCCATGAGTCGCGAGACTCTCTTGCTATCATAACTCCACTCCTTATGAGCTTCATCGCTCATAACCCCTTTTGAGTAGAAACTCGGGGTGGGAGTATCCAAGGTATGCTCTAGGTAGCAATTGCAGAGGGTCATACGTAATTCTTCCTCTCATTCTTTGAAGTTCACCAAATTCAAGCTAAATGGTAACTTCTCGGGAAGATCTGGGAATGTTAGATTGTTGTCAATAGTTGAATACATGATTCTACAATTTGAAAGAATTTTAATGAAAAACCATTCATGATACTTAAATAAGATTGAATTTAATTCATGCATATTTCAAACTTATTTAACGTCTTATTTACACATAAAATTGTCCTTATTTTGTGAAATTAAGTCGATTCCATGATCCAAAGAAACAAAGAGTGGTTAAGCATGCTTTGGCTCAATCTCCTAAAGTAAGCAACGCTTTGTTAATGGCTCCAAGCCACTCTCTAAAAAATTTATTCACTTTGCCACGACATGTTAGGACTCCATCACTCATATTGTTGAGTAGTACCAAAACCAACTTGCATACCCGGCATGCCTTATGAGTCTAGGGAGTAATAGTGATGCCTCACTTTGTCGTAGCTTATCACTACTCTCAATAGGTCGATAAGTGTTGTTTTGGAATGACCGTTTCACTCAATATTTTAGGGACCTAGGGTTTATATGTTGGTTGATTTAAGTGAACTTAATTAATCATCACAACATTCGAAATCCTAAACATGCATCTAACATATAATTCATATATAAATTATCATAAATATGTAAAGCATAAGCATTTTGATGCATATTGGCAACTAGCATGACCCCTTGAATTCTTCAAGTCTTCAAAAGATCTTCTTTTGCAACTTCATGGCTTCGTCTTCAAAAAACCTCCATATTAAAGACTTGACCAAAATTATGCAACTACTAGTATCTATGATTAGGACTAATCTAAATATTAAGGTACAAAAATACTCAACGGTATGCATACCGTATTTAGATTTACAAAAATACATCACGGATTGTAGTCCGTATTTTCTATCCTAATCGGGCCCCACTAGTTGCCATTGTATAAAAACCTGTGACAGAATATGCATTCCATTCGTCCATTCACTATATGTGAATGGCCCATGCATTTTACAACGATAGAACAAGTAACAATGCATAAACACACGATAACTAGTAACTAATCTAGGTGGTTAATTCGATTAACACGCCTAATTAAAACTAGTCAAAGCTGTTTTAACCAATTATTGAAGCTCAATTAATAATTAAAGCTACCACTAAAATCCGCATCCAACATAATTAATCCTATTAATTAAGCCGATAAACCCAATTATTTGCCAAAATAGAATTCTTGCAAATGCCGCTTTAAAACCGAGGCCTAGCCTCCAAAATTTTTAATTAAATAAAACAAAATGATTAAACTAATTAAACAGAAAAATTAAGCAAAAATTAAGTAGTCCAAAATATCCAAGTGCCTAGCACTAAGCCTTGAAGTGCTCACAACTCGCACAACCGAATGTTGCTCAAGGAACGTGGGAGTGGGTCACGATGTCGCTAAGCTTTACACCGCCCACATCAGCAAACTTTCACACACCGATTTGTGGCCCATTACGGCCATGTTGCATGAGCTCATTGCACTACATTGCTTTGCAAGAAATATCTATGCATATTACCCTTAATTATGTACCAAGCTACGCACATATACACGCTCAATGCAAGCACCACACATGGCTTACCCATGACCAGCCATAAGGCCGCACACATGGTGTGTGCACAACAATAAACTGCTGCCGCACAATGCGGTTGCCTTGGCTGCCATGGTGTGCCATGATGCCACATAGGAACTCACCTGCACACACGCACCACATCGAGGCACCCATCAGCCTTGGCAGCTAGGGGTGTTCAAAAATACCCGACCCGAATGACCCGACCCGTTGTCCCGATGACCTAGTGGAAAATAGTCGGGTATTTTTTAAAAAATTATCAGCTTCGGGAAATCCGCGTTGTTGTCGGGTCGGGTCATGGGCCGATCTATGTAACTCGCGGTTACAGTATTTTTACTTGTTAGGGTTTAGTTTATTTCCTTTTCAATTTTTACTCTCTACCCAGCCGTTTTCCACTCTTTTTTTTTTTAATGGTTTTCCTCTAATCTCCATCCGTAGTTTATACCTCTCTCGCTCTCTTGTTTTCCTCTTAGTCAGGGGAGGAAGATGGTGTATAATGGTTGGTGTTGATGATGGTGGTTGGTGAGTAACGAAAATCTAGGTTTCTTTTTTCATTTGTTATTTTTCTATTTCTAATTTATTGTTCAATGCAGTAAAATATTTAATTTAGTTGTACTTCTACCAATTGTATATAATTTTTGTTGTTCCTGTTGTTGTTAACTTCTTCTAATAGTGTGGTGTTTGAGTAGTAGATTGTTCGATTGTTTATAATTTTTCACATTTTGGAAAAAATACTGTCATATCAATTCGGACATCTGGGTACCCTATGACCCGACCCGAGAAAGTCGGGTACCCAAAATCCGGGTACCAGGCTTTCTCGGGTCGGGTCATTGGCCAAGTTTTAAACTACCCGAAGATCAGGGTACTCGCTGTTTCGGGTACCTCGATCTGAACACCCCTATCGGCAGCCCCATATGGGTTGCGTGAGCAGCCTGGCTGGTCGAGAGCATGCTTGGGGCTCTTAAGCCTCTATTTGGTGCTTATACCTCGGGAAAAATTCCCGATTTTGTGTGACATTTTTAATCAATTCTAAATTAATGTTAGATATAATTAATTTTTGAGGAAAAAGGAAAATAACAAGTCCAACTTAAATAAATTCATCCAAGTGCATAAAACAAAAAATTATTTCCAAGAACCATTGTTTAATAAAATTTGTTTAACTTCGTGCAATCAAATCAAGAGGGGAATTACTCACTATTAATTTAATTAATTTAAATTAATCTTGAGATTTTGACAAAATAAAAGGGAGTTGGAAAAATTAAAATAACAAGTCCAATAAAAATTCCAAATTTAATACTTCTGAATCCTAGAAAAATTATATCTTCCAATATGAAGATAAAACAAATTTCTATCACAAGTTTCAAACTTTATGATTCCAATCAACTTAAAAATGATTAAATCAACAAAGTTCAACAAAAATTCATGGAATTTAGTAACTCAAAGTTTCAATCACTTAACATAATAAAGATTGAATCTTTAGTACTTAGAAGCCTCAAAGAACAAAGATTTCACACTCAATGCAATTAGTTTGCAATTATGTGAAAAAATAAAACCAAACTTTCAAACACAAATTACTACAAAGTAATCATACCTAAATAGGTTAAAAATGCATATAAAATAAGGATTGAACCAATAACATAACCACCATAAATATGCAATGAATTTTCAAGGTTAGAAAGCCTAAAAATTTTTCGTCAAAACGAAAAATTCCTCGAAAAGTGCATTTCTGATCATTTTTTTTTTGGCTAAAAACACATACCTAAAAAGGTAAAACCATTTCCAGAACGCCTTTTCCACCCAAAATTCACTACTTTTTGGCGAACATATGGGTTTGGGAGCTGTAGTCAGCTCTAATACGGGATTAAAATTAATAAACCGAGTTGCTAATCCAATTAGCAACTTAAAACCAGAAAAATTAAGCCATTAAAAAAACACCTTGTAAAGAAATATGTTATAAAAAATAAACGAGCAAGGCTCTGATACCGTTGTTGGGGTCTGGTGAGTCCAACTCCCCGTGGAAACAAACCCAAAATAAGATCGCACTCGCAATAAATAAAACCATAAAGCATAATTAACCTAAAGGGTTCTTCGCCCGACCTCAAGCGGCTCTTACTTAAAAAGCAAGTCTAGAAAATACGACGACCTCCAACGGAAGTCCACCCACAACTCGACCACCAACAAGGGTCCAATGCCTTGGAGTTATCAAGGACCGACCTAAACCCAAGTAATTAATGATTTCAAAGGTTTTCACAATGGTTATGCCTTTTCAACTCTTACTCAAATGCTTTTCCAAATAATCCAAGTTGGGAATTTATTGGGAATATGCAAGAGTATGAAAAGCTCTCTCATCAATATGGGAGAATTTGATTTTCCCATTTTATTTTAAAGCTAAAATAAAATTAATAATCAAACTAGTAAAAAATCAACAAGTGGCAAGCTCATAAGGAATAGGTGAGGACCAATTGGAGTAGGGGGGACCAAACTTGCTCCCCAATCCCTTTCCCATAACCATCCACCTCAATCCCCAAAGGCCCAATAAATTCGCGCCACGTGAAAGCTCACTTATGAACTAAGGCAATCTTGTGGGTTGCCACAGTGCTGCTTGTGCGTGCCTTGGCCCAGAACGCCACACACTAAATGGCGTGGCCTGCTTGTGCCTCGGCCCAGCACGCCACGCACCAAATGGCGTAGGCTGCTTGTGCCTTGGCCCAGTACGCCACGCACCAAATGGTGCGCCCTACTAGCTGTCGTATGCTAGCATGCCATGCACATTGGTGTAGCTGCGGTATGCTAGCCAAGCCCCGCACTTAGTGCGGGCTGCTACCATGGTCTTGCCCCTATCACTCAGTATTCCGATGCTAGGGGTATTTTGGTCATTGTTGATTTATTATTATTTTCACGTCTCGTCTTTTATTTTCTACACGACTTTCGATTCTCGGTTTAGACGCTCTAAGCTCGAATTTCCGACGTCTCAATATTAATTAATCGGTCGACTTATTAATTAACTTTTAATTAATTCGTCGCTTCGGCTCGTTAGTTTCTTGGGTGTGACCCGAAGGGTTCAGTCAAGATTAAGCTATAACATTATTTATACATTAATATTACTGATCGAAAGCGACCTCCACCCAGGCATTCCGATCACTTGACCTCACTGAATAATTAGCTTTCTAATAATTCCGAACCCCTATCGGAACAATATACTTGTTCGAAGGACACCATTCCTTTCAAAAGGATGGTTCACTTTTTCTTGTAATAAAGGTTACATGGTGACTATAGGGAAAGAGAATAAGTGGAAAGATTGGAGGAACAAGTTTTAAATCATCTCTTTCCCAGACACCATCCGGAATAGGAAGTTCAACTTTTGGAAGTAGAACCCTTATCTTTTGGGTCAAAAAGCAATTCTCCCACCTGTGAATGATGAAGAATGGGATCAGATTTTGACGACTAGGCTATTTAAGGTTAAACTAAAAACGGTAAAGGGGGGATTCGAGAAGGAAATCATCCCAAACAGCTACATCTTAAGTTCTTTAATTTTTATTTATTTATTTAGTTGCTTTAAAAATCAGTTAGTTAGCAAAATAAATCAGTTTGGTGTATGCTTGTGCGCCAAGGTGCTTGCTCTTCAAGCAAGTTAGAATTCTAGTTTAATTAGGATTGAATTAGGGACTTGTCCTAATCTTCCTAGGTAAACTAAGTCTTATAAATAGGGCTGTAAACACACGAATAAACATACATAGATTAATATTCAGATTATTTCTTAAGTTGCATACTTGAGTTTTGGTTGATTGCGATCAATTGCTGTTTTGCTTGTTTTAGTTAAAACATTCGTTTGGATTGATTAATTAGATTGATTAATCTTAGTTTAAGTCTAATTATATACAAGAAATCCACCAAGAATGTATTATAGCTTGGATTTGACTATCATGTCATCAATGTACGCCTCTACATTCCTCCCAATCTGATTAATGAAGAATGTATTATTTATTCGTTGGAAAGTAGCCGGCGCATTCATTAAGCCAAAAGGAATCACCGTGTAACAGAGTCACCCATGATCAATGATGAAGGCCGCTTCTCTTGATCGTTTTTCCACATGGGTATCTGGTAGAATCCTTAGCAGGCATCTATAAAACTCATCAAGGCATGCCCGACCGTAGAGTCTACCAAGATTTCGATCTTTGGAAGCGAGTTACTATCTTTTACACATGCTCCAAGTACCATTTAGCTTCGTAACAAGCACCACATTCGCAACCCAATCAGGGAAGTTACATGGCCGAATAAACCCTACGTCCAACAACTTTTTGTTCTCGCAATCTGCCGCCTGACTTCTTTCCTCAACGTGGTTTCTTTTCTTATGCCAGATAGGCTTCTTTTTAGGATTTACGACTAGTTTGTGGACGGCAAGATTCTGGCTGATGCTTGGCATCTTTTCCACTTTAAAGAAAAAGATGTCTTTGAATTCTTTTAGCAAGAGTTGCAAATATGCACCCAACCTTTAAAAGGCAGTTGTCCTCACCTTAATATTTCACTCTAGACAACTGTCGTTTAAAGGAATATCAATGTGCTCACCAGCCGGCTAGGGACGGAGCTCATCTAACTGTTTCCTGATTAGTGATTGCTAATGGTGGGGTTGGGTCGGAGTCCTTGACATCGTCAAGGTCTATTGGCTCGTTCGGCTTATCGGCTACAACATCCGTTGGTTTGACGTCTAAAAGGTAGCACTCCCTTGCCGTCTTTTGATCCCCGTTGAAGGAGCCAACCGAGCCATTGTTCTTTTCATACTTTAACAGTATGAGAGCTGGGATGATGAAGAACTTGCACTCGTTCAGAGTGGGTTGGCCCAAAATGATGTTATATGTTGTCAGCTCTTCAACCCCAAAAAACCGGCCGATCACATGTTGCCTTTTTCCCTTCTACCCTAGCCGGATAGGTAAGTTAATTTGTCCGACTAGGCGCACGAACCCTCCCCCAAAGCCAACAAGGGGATGGGAGACATCGTGCAGATTCTCTAGCTTATAATTCATCTTGGAATGACACTTGTAGCTGATAAGATCAAAGGAGTTATCAGTGTTAATAAGGATCCGAGTAACAAGCTGGTGGGTGACCTTTCATTCAATGACAACCCGGTCGTCACGTGGTGGGCGGACTTTGTTCCAATCCTTCTCAGTGATGAGGACATTTGGAAAGGTACCACTTGTGGACGCCTATCCATCATCAACTGAGTGGATCATCTTCTTCAGATGATCCTTGGTACCCCAAATGGTTGGGCCACCACTAGCAAAATCGCCTGCTATTGTGTAGACCGGATCCTTATCGGTGTCCGAACTACTAGTTGGCCTGGGGGGGTCTTTTTGGACGACTGCCCCTTGTTCGTCTTTGAGGTGGCCTTAGACTTTAGGATGTATGAATTCAACTATCCTTGATCAGCCAGACGACCCAGCAACCACTGCAGGCTAAAGCAATCATTGGTGTCATGGCCAATGTCCTCATAGAACTTGTTTGTCTTCGAGGTTGCCTTAGACTTGAGGCTAAAGCAACCGCTTGTTTTCATTTTTGGCGGAACCTTTCATGGCCGCGGGCTTCTCAATAGTCACCCGGTCCCGTTGTATCTCCATGAGGATGGAGTAGTAGTCTTTATTAAACTCGTACCTTGGTGTGTAAAGTTTGAATTCCTTTTTTTTTTTCTTTTAGGAAGATTGATCCGAATCTTCAACCGCCCATACATCTTTTAAGTTTTTGCTGTGATCAGCCTTGGGAGCCGGCTGAGCAGACCGGCTCTCCTTTTGTTTGTCAGACTTCTTGGAATATGACTGATTGCTTGACGTGTAGAGGTAAGTTTCTTGTATGAAGCTTTCCGCCTCTATCAACGCCTCTTGAAGGGTGAAAACCCTCTATATAGGGGGGTTGCTTACGCAGAACTATCATCTGGCTCCCAGGGTGCGCACTCATCACTGGAAATACAACTAGAGGGGCTCACCAGCCCGATAGAGTAAATCGGCAGGACTAACCAAGTGAGACTCTCCACAAAGGAGATCTTATAAATAGAAGACAAAGTACAATGAAAAAGAGGTTAGACACACAAGTTATTACACTCTCTATATCTCTTTAAGTACACTTTCTCTCTCTAAACACATTCTAACTTAGGCATCAGAGGGGGGGTTCCTTGAGCCATCCCCAACGACAGTTCACGTGTGTTATCTTGCACAGGTTATCAACGGGACCCATCTCGTTCCAGTGGAACCCTTGGATCCAAACCTGGAACAATTTGCGCTAGAAGGAGGGGAAAGATGATCTAACCTGAGGTTCACTGGCTATGCAAGGGACTAGTTGAAAAACCGTCTTGGCTGGAGAGGAAGCTGTGCAAACACCCATATCTAAGGCTAGTGACACTAACCAAACACCACAAAAAACACCATCAGTAACTCTTGATCCAAAAGGATCGAATGAAAAAACCAAATTAACCATCTCACAAAAATCCAACCCACCGGATCAACATCTGCTGCAACTAAGGCGGCGACAAAACCAGTTGATTCGATAGGATCCAGTTCATTCTTCTTTTAATTTTGGAATTCCATTGACAGGCAAGAACAATGAACCCATCATCTTAACAACGGTAACCCAAAAACCGCATCCCGTCAATATGCCAGCCATTCTGTAGAACCTCTCTAAGTGTAGTAAGGAGCAGCTGGCAGCAATGATGGCAGTTCTTACCAATTTCGGTAAGGGGTTGAGCTCTCCACCAATAGCAATAGATGCAGAGCCAGTGGTAAAGAAGAAAACACCCATAACTCTCACCCCGGAGTAGAAAAAGTTAGTCAAGCTGAGGAAGAAGGAGCTAGCACTAGAACCTTGGAATCTAAACCGAGAGTGGAGTGTAGATGAGGCAGCCCAACCCATGGGCATCCTGGAGAGACGAGTCGCTCACAAAAGGTCACTAACCTCTAATCGAGGACCAGGTCTAGATAGGGATATGCGAGTGCAAATTAAAGTCATTCCAGATGATTCCCCATTTTGCAGGGAGATTCTGAAAGAGCCGATGGAGAAAATAAAGATGCCCAGCTGCAAGTACAATGGAACCGCCACACCTAAGAACCATGTGTCAGCATTTCAAAACCACATGGTACTGTACACCATAACGGACTCAGTATGGTGTAAGGCATTTTCGCCTACCTTAGAAGGTTGGCAGCTGAGTGGTATAGGGCAATCTAAAAGAGTTCCTTGTACTCTAATAACCAGCTAAATAGGATGTTCATGGAGCACTTTGTTACCCTGGTGGACCGCACCAAAATGACAACCAAGGTAATGTCGCTGGTTCAAGGAAAAGATGAACCCCTGAAAGAGTTCATCACTCGGTTCAACATAGAAGTGATAACCATCTCGAACATGAGCCAAGAGTTAGCGCTGCTGGCAATGTAAAGCGGTTTGTTACTAGGCTCACAATTTGAAATGAATGCACCCACTTGAAAGACAACATAGAGGACCTAGTCCGAAGAGGATACTTATAGACACCCAAATGTGTCTCCCCAAAACCAAACCCTGTTATGAATACCTTTCGCGTCGCTTGATTATCAAAAGAAGTGAAAGTGTGGAAAGTCTAATGATGAGGATGTTTTTATTAAAATATTTCTCTTTCTGTTTTTGAAAATCTTTCTTTTCTTACTTGTATTTATAAAAAATAGCCAGTCCAATTTGGTTTGGTCCATTATAAGGGTCCAATAATAGTGTAGTTGGATTAGGCTCAAAAAGAGCTTTCCAATGATATATTATAATCCAAATTCCGATGAATATAAGGATGTTATGGATTAAATTAGATTAGGCCCAATGAATTTAAAGGTGGCCCAATGATCTAGAGGAGGGCCTATTAATTATTTTTTTTTAAAGTGATTAGGATTAACTTTAGTCTTCTAGGAATATCTAGAAGGTTCTTTTTAATTCTAATGAGGCTATGATTGATAATTATCTTATAATGATTTTTTTTAGAATAAAGTATATTAAATATGATTTCAAAAACTGCTCAGACGCATAATTACCTGCAACCGGGTTGTAAGGTAATTACGCTGACCTTCGTCGCCTAGCGATGAGCTTGTTGTCTGGCGATCACTCTTGCGTTTGCGACGGGGAGTATTTTATTCCTAATATGATTTTCTTCGATCTTGTGCTATTTTTTCTATAAAAAGGGGCCGTATCTCTCTGTTTTCAAATAATCAAAACTTAAAATTCTCTAATTGTCTCTTTCTCTAAAAGCTAGAAGATTTCTTCTCTCTCTTCTTCTTCTAAACCTTCCATCTCTTAAATTCCTCATACATTAGCTCTAGAAACACCTAGCCAAGTTCAAGTTGTTTTCACCCTAGATGTGAAAGGTTTGATATTTCTGAGGGTTTGATCCCAAATCCCCATTCCAATTATTTAATTTAATTGTTTGATTTTATATTTTCCTTAAAGTTACTAACGCGTGTATTTTGTTATTAGAAAGAGGTACGAGGCATCGCAGTAAGTACTTTAATTGTCTAATTATTCTTTTGATATAGAAATCATGCTTAGATTTTTATTTTGATTCCTAGTATCATGTTAGGATGTTTTATTGCTTCCTAGTATCATGTTTAGGGTTAATTAATTTGTAATATCAAGTATGATTATTATGATGCTTCCTATTTCTTTCCTAATATCATGTTAGGGCTAAAGCTTTGATGTTTAGTGACATGCTAGGGTTTGTTATTAATCTTATTAGTATCATGTCTAGAATCTTGCTAATGTTATTAGGTTTTAACATGATTATGATTATTTATTATGATATTATGTTGCTTGATTTATATTATTGTTATTGCTTGATCACGCCTTTTATGCTTGTTTAAAGGGAATTTGTACTTGTAATCACACTTAATAAGATAATTAATAATCTTGTTTAGGTCAATATGATTATAAATCAAGTGATCGTCAACAATAGATTTGTTTATGCATTAATATTCAACCAACATAGACTAAACAGGTTTAGGATTAATCTATTAATTGCATGTTAGTCAGAAAGCGCACATGAATACGAGAAGAATAAAGTAGAGGCCTATTATTAGGGCAAGTTCAATCTCTTTTAGGTTGGATTTGTACTTTCATCCACAAACTTCCAGTCATGGTTCCAGACCTATTGGAGTTAAAGATCTCTTGAATCGTTAAGGGGTGTAACCTTCACCTTGTGAACGGTTTATAAGTTCCTAAAACTTGTTGGCGACTCTTTTACTCTAGCTTCCTTCCCTTTAGACGCCACCATGCTTAAGTGTATGATCACAGTGGGGCTCAAGTGTGGGATTGCTTAAAATATTCCCTATAGTTTTTTGTTGACTCCACTAGGGTGGAGTTCTATTTTAATTCCTGAAATTTATTTTGGAAATGATTTAGAATGAGTGGATGAGATTCGAAAAGTTCTAAGTATTTCATGTGCGTAATTTTTATTGACATTATTGGCATAAGCATAAAAAGGTTCTCATTGGAAAGACCATCCGTAATGAGTAAAAAACATAAGATTTTTCACGTAGGAATCTAGGGAAATATCTTTCACAACTAAAATCGAAATAATGCTACGAAAAAACTGGAAAATTCAAGAACAGAAAGCTGCCGAGGCATGTAGGAATTAACGCTGAGAAACAGCATCAGCGCCAAACGATGGCGTTGTCGCCTAGCGAAAAGCTTGTCGTCTGACAACCGTGCCAGCGTCTGGCAACGACGCTATTTTCTCGCGCCAAATTCTTACACTACCAAGCTAGAAATCTACCTTCTTATTTTGACTAGTTTTCGAGTACTGTTTGCTCGGTTTTACTTCTTGATTAAGTTTTTCCATTTTTTCTGAAACCTATATGTGTTCTACATATTTCCATAACCCTTTCGGAATTCATGTTCCATCTACCTAATCAAATTCTCCTGCTAACAAAGGATACATCCGAGATTCTTGAATTCACCAAACCATGGAAGAGAGTTTAACTCGCGGGTTCCCATCTACACGCGCCAACCCTTCCAAAGGTAAGTCTTCCGCACAGTGCATCCAGACTCCTAACCATGGACCCTCTTTGACTAACCCATATCCTGAACATTAGAGGATTAGAGCCATGGTTAGGTTGCAAACTCATTGCATTATATCGTGACTATATGACTACTTGTGCATTATTTGTTGTGCATACTTTATGTGTTTTATTTTCCTAACCGTTTGTTTGACTTGAGTATGAGTTAAAAAAAAAATAATGACTAAAAGGACTTTGCTAATTTAATTAATTAATTAATTAATAAATGATTAAAGTCTAATAAATTGATCAAACTTGACTTAGTACGACTTTTAGGCTAATCCCTTTAGAGAAAATTATTGGAAAAAGTCCTTAATCGATGTTCCAGATCGGCGCAAATATTTGGACTGTGGCACCACAAGCTAGTGTTCAGCGCCAGGCGACGATCTCGTTGTCTGGCATTGGCTCTCGGCTTCTGGCGACGGTACTATCGTCTGACGACAGCTTGTAATTTATGCTCGAGTCTTCACGATGCCTTAGTCTAATCAATTTTCTAATACAGTGTAATCAGTTTATTAATGGCAGTAATTATGTTAAGTCCTTAATCGAGTCTAGGCACATAGTCTCATAGTATCACAAAAGAGTCAAAGTTTGTCACTCATATTCACTATTAAAGCACACACATAACATCACACCTTGACCATGTCTAGAGAGTTTTTTATGCACGTCTTTTCCGTTATTTTTTTAATGGGGTAAGTCGGATATTAATCCTCCAATAAAACCCTTACTTGGTCTTCATAAGTATACCCTATTTTTGACATTTTTGTTTTTAAAATCAATAAAGTGAAAGCCAAATTCGAGTCAAGTAATTAAAACAAATAAATGGTTTAATTTACAGCGCTTGGTCAAGAAAGGAAGGGAAGCTAATCAAAGAGAACACTTTCGTTCATATACTTCTTTTTAACAAACCCATTACTTGGAAAAGGAAAGCTAAGAAGATCATGGCCTCTCATGACGAAGTTAATGAACTCAAGAAGGATGCAACCAACCTAACTGAATTGATGAAGAACATAACTCTTCAAGTTAATGACCCTGTAAGACAACAACAAATGGAGCTCATGCAAGAAAGCTTGAGCAAGATATCAAATGACTACGGGTTTTAGGGCATTAGCTTGCAAGAGGTCATAGTGGACAAGGAACTTCTTCCGCAAAAGTTCAGTGCCACTGACATCCCTATGTTCAAGGCAACACATAATCCCTACTTCCATTTAAGAGCATTTGAGAGAATAATGAATATTGAAGGGATAGATAAGAAAATTTTTCATACATTGTTTTCTTTATCACTAGAAACTGTCTGTCAACAATGGTTCTTTTCCCTTGACAAAGAGAAAACCTCTACTTGGGATGCCATTGTCAATGCCTTTATTAATAGGTACAAGTGCAATATTCAAGTTGAAACTGATCATAGAGAACTTAAGATACTCAAACAAAAAGAGAATGAAGAGTTCACTTCTTTTTTTAATAAGTGAAGGGAAACCTCTGCTAAGATGATTCAGGTTCCTACTGAAAAAGAATATGTGAGATTGTTCTTAAAGAATATCTAGGAAAAATATTCTAAGCATCTCAAATATCAAAGCAACTTGAACACTTTTAAGGTCATCTATGACATTGGAATTAATACTGAAGACGACCTTACAATACAAAAGCTACTAACACTAAATCCAACAGTGGCTGGAAAGGAAAGAAGAACAACAATCCTTCTTCTTCCAAAACTACTCACTCTAATAATGATATCATCTTTAATTTAAATGAAGTCCTTGCTATGAACAACCAGGGACAAAAGAAACCATTTAGGAGGAACTTTACTCCTATTGGCATGAGTTATGACACCGCATTTGACTGTCTTCATGCAAAATGTCTTATAACTCCCATTGGACCATTTGAGGATTCACTAGTCGAAAAGAGAGCCAATTAGAATCCCAATGCACATTGTAAATATCATCAAGGCAGGAGCCATCTCACTGAGAAATTCTTGAAGCTAAAAGAAGCTATCTTGTAATTAATCGACAACAATAAACTCCCAGTGCCTCTTGCAAGTAAGAAGCTAAGTATCAATAGTGCACCACTTTCTGATTCCATGGCCATCTCTGATGAGAAAAGTTTTGTTGATCCCTCATCCTTAATTAAACCAATCAAAGAAACTCATGCCCTTTAAGATGAAGAAGGAGTATTCTTCACTGCCATGAGTGAACTGTCCCCAATGCAAAAACCGCCTAGTAAGGAAGATATATTGCTCCTTGTATTTCCAATAGAAAAATTCGTAGGCATATGTAGAAGGATTCTTGAACGCACTGAACAAAACAAAATAAACATGTCAACAAAGAGGTAGCACCAACTACTAAGAAACCATTCTCTCTTCAAGTAGTTGAAACACCTAAAAGGAGCCATAGGTCCTACACCCCAATTGCGACCACCTATGCAAACATGTTCAAAATGCTCTCCGAGGGTGGCAAGATTAAACCTCTCGAACCAAGACAATTGGAATCACTAAAGAGGAAGGACAGATTCTACTGCCCATAGCACCAATCAAGGGGACATGCAATAGAACACTATTTTAAATTTATATATTAATTCAGAAACTGATTGATGATAAAAATATAGTCCAAAATCCACAAGAAAAAGATGATACCATTAATAGAGTTTGGGACAGTTACAATGAGGATGTCTACCTTAAAGATTTTTAAGAGACCCCACTCTCCACAATATATTTGGTAGATGATATTTGGGATGAAGAAGATTCACCCATAGATGTCCTCACAAGATTCGAGAGAATGCAACCTCCCATTACAACGCAACAACCTATCCTTACTACTTAGTGTAAGGAGGGTGAACCCATCGTAAGGGGGTCCTTCCTTAGATGCCCATTAGCCCATTACAAGCCTAGGACTTTACACTTGTTAGGGTGTAGTAGGATTTGAATTCCTGACAGTTTGGGAGGCCTTGAATTAGAAATGATACTCTCATCACGCTTTTTTGTAAGAAACAAGTAGGAGTGGCCAATGAGTTTTAGGAAAACTCATAAACCTCGTTCATGCCTTTCTTCCATGTGAAGTTCATGAAATAATTAGCACGAATCATAAGTTTATCCATGCCCAAATTGGTCTACATAAACCAGAAATGAGTTCTGGAGCGAGGATACTAAAATAACGTTCCTTTTAGGGAGGAATCGCTATTCTAGCCCTAGTATGGCCTGTACTAGCTCTTCCATTTTCACAATTTCATCACCAAATAATATATGCAACGCAATACCTAAAACTAAGTTAGTTGATTTTATTTACACGCATTAACCATGTAGGAATTACATTGCAAAAATCGTTATTCTTATTTAATCAATATTCGTGAAAAAACCAATAAGTGAACAATATTCGCCTTGTCTTAAGTGATCAACCAACAATAATTAATTCAATTCTAATCTTTAATGCAAGATACTACGTGTAATTGATTAATTAATTATTTTAAAGGTGATCAAACAACACTAATTAATTAATTAGGGTTCTTTTAAACAAGAAAATAAATGTGATTTAACTAAGTGCTCAGGAAACTAACCGTTCTTTTATGTTAAATCTCCATTTAATGATTTTATGGACTTTCTTTCTTCTTCCTACCCTCAAGAGCTTCAATGGATGGATTAGGGTTGAAGAGTAGTTGGGAATAAAGAGGGAAAAGTAGTATGATAGTAAGAGAAGTAGAGAGCTTAGGGTTTTGAGAATAATATGGTTTTAATTCTGAATTTTCCCGGTCCTCGTAATGCTGAACGAAGACCCCTATTTATAGGCGTAGGGATCTAGGTTTAGGGTTTTAGAGCCGCGCCTTCAGGTGGTGCGCACATCTCTCTAAGTCGCGCTAGGTACCGCGCGCATCTCAATGAGTCGCGCGCGCCAAGCGCGCGCAACTGATTGAGTTGCGCTGGTTTGCGGTTTGCCTTATACAAAAGTGCGTTTTTAAAACTTCCATAACTTTTTATTGCGAAGTCGGATTAAGGCGTGTGAGATATCATTGGAAATCTCTGAATGTCTACTTTATAATGCCGTTGTAATTACGTTAAAATATTTTATGGATCAAAAGTTATGGCCGTTGGAGTGCAAGGGTGTCAGTTCTGGGTCCGGTTTAGTGTTTTGATCATAACTTCTTCGTTTTGGCTCGGAATTGGGCTTATAATATACAGTTAGAAATATCTTTGAAAGGGATATCCATTTTTATAGGATTTGGACGGGAATTTGATGGTTAGTTTATCTGTTTGGCTCGGTTTTCAACAATGTAGGTTCCATTGGATCCAATCATTGCATTTGAAGCATTTGGGTCCGTTATTAATCAAGTTTAAACATGTATGAACACGTTTTAGGCCTAATTAGTAATCGGAAAAGGCTCTAAGATAAATTGGTCTCTCATATGGGTTTTAAATTTCTTCATAATGCTTTTTGTAGTCCATAAACATTTCATCTTTGATCTAACATGAAGAACGAATTTTTGTAACATCGTCGCACTTCCTTTCGGGACAAGAGGCCAAAAGTAGGTGTCTACAGTTTTCCCCCACTTTGATCGAGTCTAGAATAGACGATGATTAAAGTATTCAAGAAAATAAATCCGAGACTCATTACGCAAAGTTCCCTAAGAATAAAGAATCTTTCAGAAATGTTAAGGATGTCGAAACGATCCTTGGTTCGCTAAGTGTTTGAAACAAGTAGCTATTAAGGGTAGAAAAATTTATCTCTAGTCTCAACGCGCTAAAGAATCTAGATTGATCCTTTGCATTTGTAGAACACTTTTACAAGTAAAGGTGTTCTGGGTGATGTCAAGTCATGGGAATAGATCAGTTTTAAAAAGAATAAAAGGGGATGATTTCCTCTCAATCGTGTCATCGTTGGTCTAAAGTCCCATGATATGTCATTTAAACTTTAGCCTGACTTTGACAAAGTAAAAAAGATGAAAAGGGGTTTTTGGTATTTGAGCCGAAATGGTCCGGTATTTGAGCCAAGTCCGGTATTCGAGTTGGATGTCCACAAGATAGAAATACATGTCTCGGGGACAGGAGGCATATATCTTAATCTAGTGAGAGGGAAGAAAGTCAGCAACTCTCTCAGCAGTTTTGTCCACAAGATGAGTACACGTGTCTCAGTACTGGGGGCACGTGACTACATAGGCGCGACATCATCTCGTTGCTTCTTTATACAGGGGGTGGTCGGACACCCTAATGGCCCAGTAAGTTAGTAAGCGCACTAACTATCGTATTTGCTTCCACTCAAAAAGTGCATGTTCGTGATGGTTCGACGCGCTTGTCGACTCGTGAGCTAACACCTACAGTAATTCTCTACCTTTTAGTTCCGAAAGGTAGATCTCGCAAAGCTTGGGCAGAAGTGAAATTTTACGCAGCACCTACGCCGTACAATTTTGCACCTTACGATATGCCATTTGCATTTTTACGCTGCATGAAAACGCCTTCCTTTTTGCTTCAGACTTGAAAAAAGAAGAAAATACGGACATTTGTAACGTCAGTACAATAAAATGACAAACCTGTCTATGGGTGCTTTTACGTAAATCACCACCACGGAACGTCTTAAGGCACACTTACAAAAAACATTCAAAACGTATGCTAGGGGAAGGCACAAAGCACGGTGTGCATACAATATGATGCAAAAATCAAACAAAGAAGGAAATAAACTAAAGAATGCAAAGCAATTTAAAAGACTTTGATAATTTGCGCGCCATTACGTCTAATGACGAGCAAAAATTGTTGAAAAATGATCAAACGGATCAAAATCCGAATACCGGTCATTTTAGTGACCAGTATCCGCGCGCAACTCAATAGGTCGTGCTGGCCAGGCGCGCGCATCATTCTGAGTTGCGCTGGTCTATTACGCGCAACTAATTCAGTTGCGCGCGACATTTAAGTCAGCAAAAAGAGAATCGCTGAGCGCGATTTTTCATTTTTCTTTCTCTCTCCTTCCTTCACGATTTTCGCTTCTTTCTCTCTCTAAAGAGCTTGGATTTTCTTGTTTTTTGAAGCTAAAAGAAGTAGATCTCATCCCTTATTCATATTTACAATAATTCGTTCATTCTTTGCTGAATTTGGGCAATTTTCGAACCGTTAAACCCCAAATTTTGAATTTGAGGGGTTTTTTATTCGACTTGTTTTCATGAATCTATTTGTTTGTCGTTGTGACATGTTTAAGCAATATACTGCATCAAATTTCAAGTTAAGTGACAAAGCATTGATCCTGTATGAGCATGTCAAGCATATATATGTTTTCTTTTTTTTTTTTTTTCTAATTTTGTCTTTGTGCTTAATCTTTATTTCCCTCTTTTTTGCTCACATAGACTATACTTGTTAATTTTGATGTAAATTGAAGTGTTTAGAAAAACAATTATGCATTAAAATTATAAATGATATTTTGAACATTTACAATAGCATGAATTTGTTCTTACGACTCATATATTTCTTTTTCATGTGTAAGTTGCAAAATTTGCTTTATCAATGATAAAATTAACCGATGGTTATTATTATTCACTTATAAAACCGTGATTTCAAGATTTGCACAAAACTAGTTAGTTTAGGAAATTCTTGAAGAGATCATCGAACTGGTGTATCTTGGTTATATTTTGGTTCATAAGCCCCCATTTTACATTTTCAAATGTTGTAGCCCCCAGTGTTGGTTGACTTTGAGGATTTTCTTATTGTCAATAATTAGACCCTTTCATGTTGCTTAAAATGGGTCTATAAATCCCGTGTTTCGTCTTATTATGATAACAACTAGGATCTTGGAAACAATTAAACTAGTGTGTTTAAACCGTTTTTTGACCATTCATATTTTTAACAAATAAATTTGCTAAGTCTAGTAATATGGTCATTCATAAGAACAAGTAAGAGGACAAATGAAATGTTGTTCAAATTTTTCGTCTATTCTTGCTACTTTTGAATTCTTTCTTTTGAGTTCAAATTTTGTCACTGTTTTGAAGCTCGAGAAAGTAGATGTTATCCTCATTGCAAAATTCCAATGTGTGCAACAATGGAGAATAATTTTAAATGAAGACTCCTTAATTTAGAATTTAGGAGTCTTTTGTTTACATTCTAACTCATGAAATTGTTTGTCTTATGTTAATAAAGTGTCTTGATACAATTTTCATGATGAATGGTTGAGTACTAAACTTTCGTATGAGCAAGTATGATTTTGTTTCTTTTGCTCTATACTAGTCATACTCTCTAATCTGTAGAGTAAATTGAAGTATTGAAACAACAATTATGCACTAAGATTAGTTTTTGAAGTTGAACTTGAGAATGGCTTGAATATGTAACATGTTTAATGGCCAAGTTTAGTTGCAAACTTAGTTTTCAAAGAAACAACATACATGATTATTAAATCATTGTGATACATTTGAAAATTTGTAAGGCTCGAGATCTATGTGAACCATTTGTAGTTTAGGCGATTCTCGAAAGTAGCTCGAATGTCATGAATATCTCATTTTGTTTTTTGGTTGATATTGGAGCCCCAATGTGTCGGGTTATGCGCATTCTTTCTATTTCACAAGTCTTGAAGCCCCCAATTTGGGGTACTTCTAATGACTTGCTATCATTTAGGCCATTCATATGATATTGAGATGGATCTATGTATATGTCCTATTTTGTTTTGAGATATTTAAGACGATGACATGGCTTTCACATTTTAGTTAAAGTCATGTTCTTGAAATCAAGTTAAACCAAAACAATTGTGTTTAAGGTTTTAGTATATCATACCTAATGTCTAAACGTTTGTAAAGATCATTGTGGTAATTTTATTCTCAAAGTTGATTTAGAACATCAAATATTTTCTTTGTTCTTACCAATCTTTGATTTTGGTCTAGTAGGTGGTTTGTTTACCATCCCTTAGCCAATATTCGCAGGAGAACTAAGCGAGAACAAGAGCAAGTTCGAGCCAAGAAGAAGTCAAATCTTAATTCATTTTTTTTGGAAAAATACATGTATTATCCAAACAGTTGTAGAGAATCTATACATTATTTATTTGAGAAAACAAAAATTCAGAAAGGAAATTTTGAATACTTTTTTTTATTAGAAACAGGCTGTTTCGAACTAGAATTCAAAATTGGAAAAGGGACCCAATAATTATATTATTTTAAAAAATGGACCTCAAATGGAAAGAAAATTCTAGCTCGTAATTGAGTGTGACTTTTTGTCCAAGATTGATGAAGATAAGTTGTAATTTGCAACTTATTTCAACTAAGATATGAAAATGTGAGCAAAATTTTGTATATTTGATTTTGTTTATGTTTTTCTGCTTGTCATCATTGTCATATTTTTCTAATTAAAAGTGAAGTTCTTTTAATTAAATAAGTACCGTAGTTTGAAAATGAATGGTTATCAAACCTAGGTTTGGTGAAGTGTTAGAATAATTTATTAAATCATTAGAATCACTTTCTAAAATATAATCTCATTTTAAAATAAAAGTTAAGGTGAGACCTATAATTTTAATTTGAAGCCCCTAAGCATAGACTTTAGGTGACTTTTGGAATTCATGTATACATATGCTAGGGGATGTTTTTCATTTTTACTTAAAGCCCTAAGACTTGTGTTTTTAATTGTGGAATATTGCATATGTTTATCACAAGTTGTTTGACTAAGTAACATAATTAATTATGTTAGTCAAATAATAGGAAGTGGTATTCTTCCCTTTGTCATCTAAAGTTATTAAGATGGTTCATAATAAGCTTTGCATGACATTGATTTTGCAGCATAAATAGCGTGTTTAAATATGTAAATAGAGAGAAGTGGAGATATCCTGGCTTTTTTAAGCCCCCAATTTGAGGCAAAGAGCGAAAAAATTATACTTTTTTCGAGTATTTTAGATTCCAAATGGGAGGGATCATCCCGACTTACCCTCTTAAAAAAGAAAAGAACAGAAAAGACGGATTTGTATAAAAAGGAAATCAAACTTTCCCATAGAAGAATAAAGAAAGAAAATTAGACATGTTTTCGAAAAGCAAGGATTATTGACTTAATATTTCAATCATCGTGATGACTTGGCAGTGAGGTATACGTGTGATAGCGATAACGATCATTTTTTTCATGTAGCGATCATGTTCAATCAATATTCCTCGCTTAGAGAAGATGGAGATATCCCACGTAGGCAGACATTTTAAATGTTCATGACAAGTGAAAATACCAATTCTCAAGAGTTGTAAAAGACATCTAAAGTTGATGTCGAGGCTGTCGATATATCAAATCAATTTATTGTATTTACTCTTTTTCTTTTAGACAATGTATATAGAACCTGAATTACCTTAGTGATAGCCCTATTATTAAAAGAAAATAGATGATTGTGTTTTTTTTAAAGTGATAGTCATCTCATTTTTCTTTGGCAAAGGATATGGAAAACATCGAATTTAGTCTTATTCGATTGCTTTACTAACATAATGTAATCAAGCCAATGGCTATTAAATCATCCAAATCATTTGAAATTATTTTTATATGCTCTTGTAATCATAACTCAACACTTCATGCATATTACATATGGGAATGACTACTTAATAGTAGGTCCATTTGTGCAAAGGTCTAAGATTGGCCATATTTTCATGGAATGATGATTTTGGTATATGGTTATGGTCTACCTCAAGGAGGGCCTTTCCAAGGTCGTAACTTGGCTAGGCTTGGGGTTATGAACAATGGATAGACTCAAGTATACTCCCAAAATCCTTTACTTTTGGTGCTTATCAAATTAGAACCTTTATGCTTTGTGTGACAACTCCTACATTAGGTGCCTTTTCCTTGTCATCTCTCCTTTCTTTCTTTTTTTTGACAAGTTTTATTTAGGGTTTAGAACGATTTTTCTTTTTTCTTTTGCATTTGATCTTTCCTTTTGGGTTTAGACTAACTTTGTGTCCCCCTCTTATGTTTCGTTCCCTTAATTTCCTATTTATATCTTTGCACCATTCTCATCCCAAGGTATGGAATAATGTAGGTTGAATAACCAAGACTCAATTGACGAGGCTCAAAAAGGCTGCCAAAAGATGGATTTTCTCTAAGGTTAAGAACATGGGATTATATTTATGGAGTTTCAAGTTGCCTCCTGTGTTGGTGAAATAATCATATCCTTTCTTTGTGGGCCAAAGATGGGCCTCTTTTTGTTCGATGAATCTAGTAAGCCAAAGCTTATCAAGATTCTTAAGGTGTTGATTATGTATGCCTTTTGATATTGCATGTTTGTATGTATACGTTTTATTTAATTCAAGTTAATAACAATAAAGAGATTGAAAAGAGAAAAAGATAGACGTACTTGAAAAAATATTTTTTATTCATTAATTAATGAGAGTAAAAAATAAGTATATTCGACAGCATGAATATCTTAGTCTATCATAAAAAAAACAAAGGAAAGAAACAAAACAAGACCTAGGGTGCTACATCGTGAATTCTTGACAACTTCTTGAGATTGCGTCTTCAAGCTTTGTCTGTTTCTGACGTAGGTGAAATCCTCTCTAAAAATCAAGTATATCTATATGATTCATGGTTTCATTTATCAAGTCCCTTTCAATTAATGTTACCGCAGTATAAACTTTTTGAAATGTGTCTAAATCAAGGTATTGTAAATGGCACTTGTATGGTGGAGACATATTGTCTATAAACTTTAGGACAAGTTCATAATCCAGAGGTCTTTGTGGAATAATAGCAACCTTTGATCGCCACCTAGAAAGGAAGTCAATAAAGCCTTCTTCTTCCCCTTCCTTAAGCAATTTGAGATCGCGCAAGGTAGTTGTGAGCTCGATGTTATCTCCATATTGGGTTAAAAACGCTTTTACAACGTAACTCCAAGTGGAAGTTTGTTTTGGATCAAGGTTATAAAACCATGATCTAGCAGTTGGGTCCAATGAAAGAGGAAAAGTACATGCATATAAGGTTGGCTCAACCCCTTTCAATGCCATAATTCTAATAAAGCTCATTAAGTGAGTTCTAGGATTGTTTGTAACCTTAAAGGTTGGCAAATCCGTAGTCAAGAACTTTTCTTGGAGAGTCTTGACACTAAGTTGTGGTGCAAGCTCATAATGGAAGTACTTATTCCCTGAGTTAGCTTAAAGGACAAGTTTCTCCAAGGCCTCTACTCTTTCGGCTCTTGCTTTTTCTTGTAGAATGTTTTCTTTTCCTTTTTCTGCTTTTATTTTAGCCTTTTTAGCTTTTTATAAACCTTCATTTGGGAATCTTCTTCTCGTAGGGCCTTTATGTTTTGGAGTTCCTCTCTAAGTTTCTCCAATGCTGCTTTGTCACCCATAATTGGACTAGTATGCGAATGTAGAAGATGATCTAGTAATGTGTATCACGAGAAATTGAGCGCGTTCACTTAAACCTTTTCTGCCAAGCATTCAAACAAAGAACCAAAGTCAAAATGATTGTTTTATTACTTTTTTTTTAATCTTTGTAATACGAATTCACTTTAAGCAAGTTTGTTGATGAACAATGTCAAAAAAATCGCGAGCAATCATTAATGGAATGTCATGATTTGTGTTGACTTCAACAAGGTAATCATCTAAGGATTTTAGTTTAAATGAATTGTTTTCGAAAAAGGTAGAAGAGAAAGTCAAGAAAGTTGGATTGAAAATGCTCATCAAATTTTAAGAATATTAATCAACCCAAACATACTCCTTAAAATGATCAAATATACTATAGTATTTGTTGATCATTTAGATTACAATAGAGATCAATATCATTTTTTTTAATTATGATTCTCATATTGCTTATCTTTAAAGGATAATGTATTACTATTAGTTTAAAAAGAATGATGGCCTTCGAATGTAAAATCCAAGAAATAATTAAATCATTTTCTCGGTTTTATCATTCATTATATACTTTTTTTTGTATTATACTCTCTTCTTTTTTTTTTTTTAAGAACAACATTTCTTTTTTTTTTTTCGTTCTATTTCTCTTTCTCTCTCTTTGTTTTTTTGTGAGGCAATCATCCCAAGTAAAGTTCTTGGAATTTTCTTTTAAAACCATAGAAGAGGTAAATAAATTATACTATTAAATCAAGGTTGACCAATTACAACTAAAAAAATGATGAACACGAAAATAGGCACGTTTAAGAATAAACATATTGATGACGTCCTATTAAGAGATGCGAACTTCTAATGACGAACGTCACAAGAAGTAATGTTATTAGCACGACTATAAAGTACGTACACGAATTATCATAATAAAAAATAGTATCACGCGCAATTTTTCGTCTTGCGCTAAGGCGGAAAGTGCATCTTTAAGAGTAGCATCTACCACATGCAATGTTTTTTTTGTTTTTGTTTTTGTTTTAATTTTTTTTTTCTTTTTTTTTTTGCGAAAAAGCAAAAAAAACGATAAAAAATATTTTTTTATTTTTTTTTTGCGAAAACGCAAAAAAAACGATAAAAAAACATGTTTTTCGAAAAAAGACGATCATAGTAAAAGTTAGGCAACGTTGTTAGCTAAAGAGATATTTTAAACACCTAGTTAACGATTAACCTTGAAGCAGTAGTATCGTTTTCTCCGTATGATATTGCTCGTAACGAGTCAACGTTGAAAAGTGGGCACGCGCAAGACACAGTGTTGCGCGGAGGTGCCGCGCGCAACTTCTGAACTTGCGCTAGGAGGGCGCGCGCAACTTTGACAGTTGCGCGTGCCACCTGGTAGGTTCGACAATTTTTTTTTATTTTTTTTAGGAAAAACGCAAAAATAACGATAATTATAATTATTATATATTTTTTTTTTTTTTTTTGCGAAAACGCAAAAAGAACGAATTTTTTTTTTATTTGTCAAACCATAATGTTTGTGAATTTTTTTTATTATATCTTTAGGTAACAAGTTGGAATTAGTTTGATTAGACACGAAGCACATATTCATGTAGTCACATAAGCACATAAAAGGAACCCTCAAAGCATACAATGTCATTCTAAGGTCAAGGCTTAGGTGTCCAAGGGTACCATATTTAAGAAACGATGCACAAATCAATCACTCAACGTGTTGACTCATGACATCGCCCTCTCAACATTTTGTTGACGACATGGGTGAGATGATTGTTATTGATTTCGAGATAGAAGCCTAGTGTTGGCAGCACCTAATCAATGAGCCAATCCCCAATGGTTAAAGTGTGTTATGCTTATGCATGGTGCAATGTTGCTTGTTTGATTTTAACTTTTGTGAAAGAGGAAGATATTATACGTTTGAGTCTCGCTCTCTAACTAGAGATTATCCAAGTTAGTTCTCGTTACAATCCATAGGCAACCTAGTGTTGGAAACCTTGAACCATAAATACGAACTAATCTTGTAACCTCTAAGTCCCCAGTGGAGTCGCCACTGTAAGAAGGGTTATCCCATTGTAAGGGGGTCATTCCTTAGATGCCCATTGGCCCTTTAGAAGCCTAAGACATTACACTTGGTAGGTGTAGTAGGATTTGAATTCCTGACTGTTTGGGAGACCTTGAATTACAAATGATACTCTCATCACGCTTTTTTGTAAGAAACAAGTAGGAGTCGCTAATGAGTTTTAGAAAAACTCATAAACCTCATTCATGCCTTTCTTCCATGTGGAATTCATGGAATAATTATCACAAATCATAAGTTTACCCATGCCCAAATTGGTCTACATAAACCAGAAATGAGTTCAGGAGCGAGGGTACTAAAATAATGTTCCTTTTAAGGAGGAATCGCTGTTCTAGCCCTATTACGACCTCTACCAGCTCTTCATTTTTCACAATTTCATCACTAAACAATGTATGCAACGTGATACCTAAAACTAAGTTAGTTGATTTTATTTACACGCATTAATCATGTAGGAATTACATTACAAAAGTCGTTATTCTTATTTAATCAATATTCGTGAAAAAAACAATAAGTAAAAAATATTCGCCTTGTCTTAAGTGATCAACCAACAATTATTTAATTCAATTCTAATCTTTATTTAAAGCAAGATACTATGTGGAATCGATTAATTAATTATTTTAAAGGTGATCAAACAACACTAATTAATTAATCACGGTTCTTTTAAACAAGAAAATAAACATGATTTAACTAAGTGCTCAGGAAACTAATCGTTCTTCTTTTATGTTAAATCTCCGTTTAATGTATTTATGGACTTTCTTTCTTCTTTGTACCTTTCAGAGCTTCAATGGATTGATTAGGGTTAAAGAATAGTTAGGAAGAAAGAGGGAAAAGTAGTATGATAGTAAGAGAAGTAGAGAGATTAGGCTTTTGAAAATAATAGGGTTTTAATTCTAATTTTTCCTGGTCCTCGTAATGCTTAACGAAGACCCCTATTTATAGGCGTAGGGATCTAGGTTAAGGGTTTTGTATTCGCGTCGTCAGGTGGTGCGCGCAGCTCTCTAAGTTGCGCTGGGTGCCACGCGCATCTCAATGAGTCGCGCGCACCAGGCTCGCGTAACTGATTGAGTTGCGCTGGTTTGCGGTTTGCTTATACGAAAGCGCGTTTTTAAAACTTCCATAACTTTTGATTGCGGAGTCGGATTAATACGTGTGAGATATCATTAGAAAGCTCTTAATGTATAATTTCCAATTCCGTTGTAATTAGGTTAAAATATGTTATGTATCAAAAGTTATGGCCGTTGGAGTGCAAGGGTGTCGGTTTTGGGCCCGGTTTAGTGTTTTGATCATAACTTCTTCGTTTTGGCTCAGAATTGGGCTTATAATATACCATTGGAAAGATCTTTGAAAGGGATATCCATATGTATAGACATTGGACGGAAATTTGATGGTTACTTTATCTGTTTGTCTTGGTTTTCAACAATGTAGGTTCCATTGGATCCAGTCATTGCATTTGAAGCATTTGGGTCCATTATTAATCAAGTTTAAACATGTATGAACACGTTTTAGGCCTAATTAGTAGTCAAACAAGGCTCTAAGATAAATTTGTCTCAAATATGGGTTTTTACTTACTTTGTAATGCTTTTCGTAGTCTATAAACATTTCAAATTTGATCTAACATGAATAACGGATTTTTGTAACATCATCGCACTTCCTTTCGGGACAAGAGGCCAAAAGTAGGTGTCTACACTCAGCAAGTTCCCATACCTATCATAGAATACAACGATGTTTTCAAGCAATTAAAGATGACAAAAGTTGATATGAATGTATGGAAACTCCTAGCTACATCCCACCAACATAGGTTGGCAGTGATGAATGCTTTGGACAAGATAGGAATAGATTATGAAACCACTCCTGAGGGGTTGGCTAACTTTCTCACAAGTGATCTTCCTAGCCCTATAAGTTTAATCACCTTTTCTGTCAAGGACTTACCTCCAGAGGGTGATAAACATAATAAAGCATTAAATCTCATGGTAATTTGCAAGAGATTAAATGTTCCAATGACTGTTGTAGATAATGGATCAGCGATTAATCACTAGTAGAAAAAGGCTTATTTGCGTCGCTCATTTATAGTGTATTTGCGTCGCTTCTATGAGCGACGCAACTGCTCGCGACGCAAATGACTTTTAAGTCATTTGCGTCGCTCCTAGGGGCGACGCAAATAAGAGTCATTTGCGTCGCTCCTTTATAAACAAGCGACGCAAATGACTTTTTTTATAAACTTATTTTTTGTCATTTGCGTCGCTCCTTTATAAACAAGCGACGCAAATGACTTTTTATATAAACTTACTTTTTGTCATTTGCGTCGCTTATTTATAAAGGGGCGACGCAAATGACTTTTCTGACAAACATATTTTTAGTTATTTGCGTCACTCCTTTATAAAGGAGCGACGCAAATAACTCTTTAGATAAACTTATTTTTTGTTATTTGCGTCACTCCTTTATAAAAGAGCGACGCAAATGACTTTTCTGATAAACTTATTTTAAGTCATTTGCGTCGCCCCTTTATAAACAAGCGACGCAAATGACTCTTTTGATAAAAAAATTTTGTTATTTGCGTCGCTCCTTAATAAACAAGTGACGCAAATGACTCTTCCAATAAATGGATTTTTTGTTATTTGCGTCACTTGTTTATATAGGAGTGACGCAAATGAGGTGATTTTTTTTTTTTTAAATTATAATATAATAATTGCCTTGTATATAAGTTTGTAGTACCTGTTTTCCTAGGTATAAAGTAATATGCTAACGCTAATATAATTGAAATTAAAATGCAATATTATTGAATAATGCAAATGTAAATTTCGGCAGAGTCTCCTTTGTAATTTGGCCTACCCATAAAATTGGGAATGACGGCATTATATTAACAACCTGTCCAATAATTTACATCTCAATATCATACACATTATACTCATCATCCCAACACCAATTAACCAAATTACTTCATTTCAAGCCTATAATCCAAAACAAGAGTCAAACATGCGCTAAGTGATCTGATAAATCTAAAGTTCAACATTACATATAAAATACTCTGCCCAAATATCTCAGATCTCATTTATCTCCTCCTCGGTGTACGGTGTAGTTCTTGAAAAATCCTATCAACACAACAAATATACAAGAGGAAAGTTTTAATTCAAGATTGTAGCTAACATCAAATTGTATTTATCAAACAAAAATGAAATATTTGACAACTCATACCTGAATAAGATCTTCACTGCTATGGTGATGTTCAAGTATTTCGTACATATAACGCATGACGTAGTAGCCACACTCACGTCCACCCAATTGTTGAGGACACTACATGTAATATATTTGTAAGTTGAATTAAATTGTTATACTTCAATTATTAAGAAACTAAAATTTAGGGTCAGAAATTAAGGTAACCTGTCCCAAATGCCATGTCAATTTACTTCCTCTAGATTGTCCACTTAATGCCTTAAAACTTCGAAAAGCACTACACAAAGATAACAAAAAACATATATATATTACCCTTACACACATAAAATCATGACATTAATAACAAACTAGACTTACTTTGTCATTGCAAACTTAATTGCTAAATTTCGCTTCTGCCTCAAAGAATCAAAGATGATGACTTCACGCTTAGCCATGCATAAGACCAAAAGAACCCAATGATTCCTACATAATAAATTAGACACACATTTGTAAAAGAGTAAAATAATATCAACAATTTGCAAAGTTCAAATAAATACAAGTTCAAAGTTTATACTTTTCATGGTATGGGCATAAGATGAACTGCTTAGATTTGTGTTTTTCCATCACATGGGTCATGTATAGTAGGATACGATCAGCATCACTATGCAAATAGGTTTCTGAAATCATTTCCGGACACATGAATCCAATGGAAGCCACTTCCTCCGTATCGAGTAAGTCACTCAAGGCCCTACATATATATCATGTAATAACATTATAAATGGTAATAAATAAGTATGTGGGAAGAGTGAAATTTGAATATCTTACATCATAAAAACTTGCAAAACTGAAATATTCAGCCAAGCTCCTGTGAGAAGTTGATTGACATCTTCACGTTTGATAATGATGTCCTTACTGTCTTCATAACTAAAGGTCCAAGCATCAGCCTTAACCTTAATAGTTTCACCTTCGGGTAATGAAGATAACAAACTATTCAAAGACCCACACTTCTGAGACAAGTTTTCCAAAGCATAATCCATAAGAAAAGCTTTTTTTGGATTGGTGTTGGACTCTTTTGTTTCGCGACCACTTTCAACTACTTTCATTTTGTCTTGCATGTTTTCTTTGGCCGCTTTGTTGTTACCATTGTTCTTATTTGATATGAATTCCTAATCAATAGTAAAGCAAATCTATTCAACAATTTGCTATATTTTGTATGGCAAACTATATGTAAATTGTTACAAAAATAATTTACCTTGTCATGCATGAGTGAAACCAAGTATTTCGGCCATTGGGTAAATGTACCATGAGCATGCTTAAGTTTCTTGATGACTGAAGAAGGAACTGGAACCGAGAATTCTTTGAACTCGTCAAAAAAATCATCAACACTCACCCTCACGTGATCCGGAAGGAGGTTACTATGATGATCAAGGATTAACTCCGGATGATATGTACCTTCAGCTACAATGACTTTCTCAGAGTCATTTTTCAACAATGATAGCCGACAAGGAACCGGTTCCTTATAAAGATAGAAAAAAATCATAATTAAAAAATATAGAAAACTGAGTTACAAAGTTAAAAGTATGTCGCAGTCATAAATCATTAAAAAAAAAAAGATACAAAATATAAAATAACAAAGTGTTGGATACCTGTATGTTTGCAAATGGATCATCACCCACTGATTGGCAACTACTAGGATTTTGCTGAGTCGTCCGGCCTATGTTATTCATTTCTATCATTTCAGTTGGAATTTGAATACCAATCTGTTTAGCAAATAACATAAACTTCTCTTGAACCATGGAATCCATTTTAGAATCCATCTCCTGCATAGTCTCCTCTCGTACCCTCCGGGCTACTCTTGCCTCTAATTCTTCCAGCTCATCATCTCCGAATTCCCTACCCCGTCGGCCACTACGCCTCTCTCCGGATCCCCATACAGCTTTAATGCCAATTCCACTGCCAAATGCTATTGCCCGACCATTACGATCTTTTTTCCCAAGGGCACGAGATAAGATATCATCATGCCTATTAGGAACAAAGTTTCCTTCAGCTTGTTGCTTTCTCCAATTATCCTACACAATGACTTCAAGTTAGAAAACTTTGGTTGCAATACATAAACTTAACAAAATATATTCAAACTTGAAATAAAGACTTATTACATATACTTATTATATACTTACAATGGATTCTTTCACCTCTCTTGTTTTCTCATCCGGCAAATAAGGATTTCCCTTATCATCTTCTATTGATCTTGCTAGAAGCCAAGCATATGTCCTATCCGGCAAACTAGACACAACCGAAGAACAAGATGAAGTACTGGATGCTGAAGATGTCGTGGGAATATACCCTTTTCTACGCCATACAATATTCATTTCACCATATGATTTGGCTCCTAAATGGTGAGGGTATTCATTGAAAGACAGGCTTTGTCTTGCCTTCTCACTGATTTCCTATTTTTACGAGCATAAATGAAGATTAGTACATAAGAATCCGTTAACAAAGTATTAATAACCCGCATGATCATTGATATTAATACACACAAACCTTAAAATCATCTGTCGTATGCTCCTCCACAAATGTTTTCCACATATCCTCAGATATGAAATCATAGAGTACATACGGCATTCTTTTCTCCTTCGGCATATTCCTGGTACATGTGATCCAACCACTGACCAATTTTGTTTTGAAATCTCTCCAAGTTTTATCACAAGTGCGTAGGACCTTTTTTTTCTTCTCTTCATCTTCTTCGATTTGAAACTCTCTCTACGCAAAAAATTAAAAAAATAAAAAAGTTAGTAAATAATTTCATCATATTCAAATAAATTGTTTTCATCATATTCAAATAATGTCAAAATGATCATATAAAAGTATAAAATTTAACATATAATAGTGAATATTACCTTAACATCTTCCCACAAAGTGTCTTTTATTCCTTGTGGAACTTGATTCCAATCTTTATACAATATAGACACCTTTGCACGACTTATTTCACCAACATGAATTTTGTATGCTTTTGCCCACTTTCCAATGGGTCGACACAATTCATCCCATTCAAGCACTCTAGGAACCCCAGACATGGATTTTAGGCCCTTTGAAGGACCTCTTGGCTTTTTTTTCTTCTTCTGAGAGTCGGTTGTTTGTAGCTCTGATTGTGATTGATTGTGTGGCTCATCTTCCTCACTTTGCAAAGACATGGAACGATTATGCAAATCCTCATCCTCCATTATTACTTACCTGAAAAAAAAAGACATAAATAAATTAAGACATCGATTTATATCATTTTTAAATTATAAACTTGAACACATAACAATAATAAGCAATTTATGCAATTACTAACACATATTGGACAAAAAAATCATAGAATTCATACCTCCTTCATTCTTCTCTTTTGCGATATAAAATCCTTCATTATGATCTTTTCGTTTCAACGTTGTGTCAAAATCATCGACTATTGGAGGGATGCTCCAAACGGAAGGTGGTGACTCATTAAATTGCTCATCATATTCTTCCTCGTCCACCACATCTTCAATGCCAAGTATCCTTCTTTTACCTTCTAAAACAACTGACCACTTACAATCAGCTGGGTCAGCCATGTAAAAAACTTGTTTTGCTTGTGAAGCTAATATAAATGGATCATCTAGATGCCCTCGTCGACCAAGATTTACAAGGGTCAAGTTCCCTTGTTCATCTGTTTTTACACCACGGCTACTATCAGCCCACTTACATCGAAATAGAGGAATATTGAAATCAACATAATCCAGCTCTATTATTTCTTCAATGATTCCATAATAAAATTTCTTCTTATCCACAAGTGTTTTATCATGTGCACTAACATACTCAGATGACAAACCTACTACTTTAACACCACTGTTTTGCATTGTTGACTTGTCATCTTGTCGGCTAGTGTAAAAAGAATACCCATTGATGTCGTATCCCTCATATGACATGACTTGACATTTAGCACCATATGCCAACCATCTCAATGTGTCAGATACATCGTTAGGTGTGGTGGATAGTTGGGACATCACTCGTTCCTTGAACCATGTAACGAATGAACAATTGTGCTCCTTTATCAGCTGAAGATCACTTTTGGAAGGATATTTATTTTTAAGAAAAAGCATGTGCTCGTCCAAGTAAGGATGAACCTCACTAAGATTTTGCAACACAAAAAGCTCGGCCTTATTTTTCATTTCAAAGCCCATGGATATCCTTTTCCTGCCAATAGTACCTTGACCTCCAAGCCTCCCATCGTGTCGAGACTTTGGCAACCCAATTTTCTGTGAACGTGCAAGATATTGAGCAACCCATGCTGCCACTTCCTCAGCAACTGTTCGTTGTACAATACTAGCTTCAGGTTTGGCCGGATTCATGACTTTTCCCTTTAAGTCACCCATTTCTCGTTCAAAAGGATACATGTATCTCATACACACTGGTCCACAAAGTTTAATTTCATGTACAAGATGAATAACCAAATGAGGCATCACGTCAAAAAAAGATGGGGGAAAATACATTTCAAATCGACACATTGTCTCAAGTATATCTGCTTGCAAGTCATCTAAAATACTTGGATTTATGACCTTGCTACAGATAGTGTCAAAAAAGACACATAATCTTGTAATTGTATACCTCACTTGAGGTGGAAAAATTCCTTGAATGGCAACTGGTAATAATTGTTGCATCAAGACATGACAATCATGAGATTTCATGCCACCCAATTTCAAGTCAGACATTGACACAAGTCTACGAAAATTAGAAGAAAATCCAGCCGGGACCTTTAAACCATGCAATGACTCACAGAAGCTAGTTTTTTCCTTTTTAGACAAGGTAAAGCAAGCTGGGGGAAGATACCAGCGTTTTCCTCGAGATTCGGGTGCCAACTCTGAACGACCCATAGCAGCCATGTCTTTTCTTACTTTAACTCCATCCTTTGTCTTTCCTGGCATGTTTAATAAAGTTCCCACAATGGCATCACATATATTTTTCTCAATATGCATTACATCTAGACAATGTCTAACTTCCAAATGTCTCCAATATGGAAGAGACCATAGCTCAGACTTCTTCTTGTAACCCCCAGTTGATTTGCTTTTGTAAGGCTTACCAAACTCATTCTCAATGTCTTTGACCCGCTGATAAACCTCACTTGCACGTAAAGGGCCACGAGCTTCTCTCAACTCCACTTTTCCATTAAAAGACCCCTTATTGAATCGAAAAGGGTGGTCTTCTGGAAGATGTCTTCGATTATCCATGTATACATGCTTGCCACAATTGTCTAGGCGCAATGCCTCCAAATCATCTTACAAATGGGGCAAGGAGTTCTTCCCTTCACAGTGTACCCCGACAAATTCCCATAAGCTGGGAAGTCATTTATCGTACAAAAAATCATGGCACGTAAAGTGAAATTGGTTTTACTATATGCATCAAACATTTGGACACCTTCATTCCACAACAATTTCAAATCTTCAATGAGAGGCGCTAGATACTCATCAATGTCATTTCCAGGTTGTTTAGGCCCAGATATTAGAAGGGACAACATAATGTATCTAGACTTCATGCATAACCAAGGAGGCAAATTGTAGATAGTTAGAAGAACCGGCCAGGTGCTATATTGGGTACTTAGTGTCCCAAATGGGTTCATTCCATCTGTACTAAGACCAAGCCTAAGATTTCAATCTTCTTCACCAAAGTCCTTGAACTTTCGATCAATGTTCCTCCATTGCGGGGAATCAGCAGGATGCCTCATTAACCCATCTTTCTTCCTCCCATCAGCATGCCACCTCAATAATTTTGCAGTTTTTTCATCCGAGAAGAGTCTCCTAAATCTCGGTATAATTGGAAGATACCATAATACCTTAGCCGGAGACCCTTTCTTACACATCTCACCAGTATCATTCATCTTGTAACGAGAAACTCCACACCTTGGACACTCATGCAAATCAGCATACTCATTTCGATACAACACACAGTCATTAGGACAAGCATGTATCTTCTCATACTCCATACCCAAGGGGCACATAAGTTTCTTGGCCTCATAGGTGGAGTTTGGAAGTTCATTCCCGTCGGGAAACATTTCTACTAAGGCTTCTAACAACTGCGTAAAACCCTTGTCATTCCAACAATTGCTCGCCTTTAAGTTGAATAACTTCATAATAGCACCAAGTTTAGTGAACTTTGTACAACCAGGATATAACGGGGTTTCAGCAGCTCTCAAAATACTATCATATGTCTGGGGACACTCTGTGAAATGGTCTTCAACATCTTGCATCATTTCATCTATCCTGTCCTTCTCCACTTCACTCTCATTTTCAACACCAATATCATCAGCTGTATCGATATCCTCACCTTGGGGGTCATTATCATCATCACAATGATTCTCATCTTCCCTTGGACAATAACTAGAACTTGCCTCAATATATATGCTCTCACCATGCCATGTCCACCTCGTGTAGTTTTCTTTAAACCCACGACGAATTAGATGATCTTTAATATCAACTATATCACGATATCCCCTCGAATTATTACAGTCACAACAAGGACAAAGAATATTCTTTGATTCATTCTCTGTTTGGTGTTTTAAGGCAACAGTGCTAAACTCTTCAATTCCTCGTAAAAAACTTGTACAATTTCGTTTACCATACATCCAACTTCGATCCATTTTCAACCACTGAATAACAAAATTAATTTTAAGATAATGTGTATATTTTGTAACATATATAGCTCCTTAACCATAAACAAGAATATAAGGCATCAAACATTTTCATTCAAAGTTTATATCATGTAAATGCAACTCCAGATGATCCAATAAGGTCCTTATCACTCCAACCTAACCCATTCTTGAATGTCCTATCTCACTAATAACTACTTGTAAAGTTTGGTTCTAAAGAAAATCCGGCAGCATTTCCCTACAGTTCTCCAAGCACACAATGTAGATAATCGGCTATCAACATATGTACCCAGAGAACAATCGGGAAATAGTGAGCCATGATCTTCTTAGATCCAAAACAATTCAAGTAGTTATCACCTAAATGAGATAGAACATTCAAGAACAGTCCCAAACCGGGGACTATTCAAGACTTACTCCTAATGAGTAAGCCCTGAACGGGTATCTAAGTCAATGATGCAAGTATTATTGCAATTCCAATCAATTATATCACAATTAAAAATCTCATACAATTCACAATCATTATACCAACCAGAACAAATAAGTTAATATTGCAAAGAATGGCTCAGATATATATACCACAAGTGAAGACAATCTCGTATGCGTACTACCGCCTTAATCGTTTGTCCACAACCAGAACCTCGAGCAACTTGTGGAATTCACTTCCGCATAATTAAGAATCTGCCATAAAAAATTACATATATTAAACCAACATATTTGATTCAACTTAATCTACCATGTATGTGACATAAAAGTTGTTATTCGGCATTGATTCTATTCTTTAATCCTCTTTTTGTTTTCTTTTCTGATCAAATTTGACTTTATTACATATCTTTATAAGTAAAGGTGGGGGTGCATAACTGCATATGTAATAGTCAGGTGTGACGGGGTTCAAGCAATGCAAAGAGCAGGAATCTTAGTGGATCATAATTTTCACCAAAACCTTACCTAATTAATTAATCATACTAATAATTTTCTTCATAAAATCAGATCAAGCAACCCATTCCTAAGAGGTATTCACAATATTTGACTCACGTGACGCCATGTGAGTCCGTAGGAGCAATTTTTTTATTAATGGCAGATCTACTGGTACCGTACTCACCCCCTTTCCTTTATATCTTATTGTTTATAGTGGACAGGAATACATACAACATATACTATATATGATGATCACAGAAAGTGACCAAACCAAAAGGGACAGTCCAAATATTAAGTATCTTTGTCCCTGTGATTATGATAATCACTTTGTCTGACCACGTATTTGCGTGTGTACTCGTGATCCTAAATCTCATAGAACAAGAGCGAGCACGAGAGAAATAGAGTTCAGGACATTACTGAAAGTGCCTAAGTAGAGGTACTTGTTCTCATAAACGCACCCAATTCGTGCTTCCCATCGCCCATTATGATGATGCCTACAAAAAAATTAAATGATAAAAAATAATTTTAATAGGACATTCAAAGAATCATAGATGTCAACCAGTAGTATATTGCAAAACAGCAACTGTAAAAATCTACAGACTAAATGCAAACAAATTTGCAGAACAAATGGAGCACTAACAATTATCCATAGTAAAAGAACACAATCTATTAAATTACTTTAGTTTGAAGTTTGAAACTTCAAAGAAACCATGGTATTTCAAAAAAAAAAAAAAAAAAGCCCCAAAAACCTTTTACCGCAAATTGTATCCAGGCTTTGAACAGTGCAATAGTATTTCACTGGGTGGAAGAACAAATCGCATAAAAGCAGGCTTTGCAGGTGAACAATTATGTCAAGTTGACTGCACTCCTACGCCAATAACATGAAGTAATAATAAGCTCCTTACTTAACTAAACTACATAGAGAAAGTAAAAGACAATTTCCTACACGCTAGAGAAAAACTAAGGCTGAGTACATAACCTGTGAGGCTGTGATACCTTCACAAGTATCCGCCTACTTCTAAAGGTCAAAGACCCAAAGAGAAAAAGTTCAATATTTGCTCCATAATTATACCGTACATAATATTGAAAAGATCCCAGATGATTAAGCCTAGCATTCCAATTACAATATCACTTCTCTATTAGGACATAAGCTAGAGGCCTGGCTTATCATGCAACGCCTTCTCGGGTTTTTAGTTTTTAAAAGTTACTACTGGCTTAAATTGCAAAGTTAACAATTTATTCATGCGTTATTGACTATGCTATTTAGGCTTGGGTATGCCGGTATGGTACATATCCGTTTTTAGGGACTATGCAATATGCTCAAATGACTATGCTATTCTACAGACTGTTCAAAGATGCAAACAAGCAACCAGTAAAATATTGCAAAACAGCCATATAAATTCAATGACTATGCAATATGCTCAGATGAAAATTGACTTCAAAAATTCAATGACTGAAATTCACAAGTATGCAATATGCTCAAATGAAAATTCAATGACTGAAAATTATAAAAATTCAATTAAATCTGCCATATAAATTCTAATTAGTGAACTAACACTAAACCTGAAATTAAACTAAGTCCGAGCCGAAATCGATTGAACATAAAAGATTGAAAATTCTAATTAGTGAACTAACACTAAAAGTTCAAGTTAAATGCTACATTCTATCTACCATGAAAAGATTGAACATAAATAGAAGCAATCTTACCATAGGTGAAATTGATTTCTAAAATTCAACAATGTCGAGCCGAAATCGATTTTTGGGGGCGAAATTAAGCAATTTTTCCACTCGAAAATTCAAAAATTCAACATTGCTGTAATTTGCTTGAACTTCCTCGGGTTTTTGGGGGCAAAATTAAGCGATTTTTCCACTCGAAAATATCAGATATTGCTCGAATTTTTTCAGCAGGATTTTTAATTGAATTTTTTGGGGTTTCTAGGGTTCGAATTCGTATGGAATTGAGTACATTTTTTGCTCGAAATGGGGGATTTTTGGTCGAAAATAATCAATTTTTCTGGGGTTTAAGGGTTCGAATTAATTAGGGTTTTTGGTCTAAATTTTAGCTCGAAATTGCTCGGATTTGCTGCCGATTATGGGTGTTGAACTTGATTGCGATTTTGGATGTTGAATTTGCTGGGGATTCGCAGTTTTTTGGGCGAATTTGTGGGTGTTTTTTGGGCGAATTTGTTCGATTGAAGGGTCGAAATTGAAAAGCTGGGGATTTGCAGTTTAGTGAATTAGTGAAAGTGAAAAGCTAAGGTCAAAAGCGCAGAATGGGTAACCTAAAGCAGAGTTATGTGCGTCACTTTATAATAAAAATGCGACGCAAATAACAAAATCTGAAATGCTGAAAATTTGTTATTTGCGTCGCTCATTTATTAAAAGAGTGACGCAAATTATTCAGTGCCTTATTTGCGTCGCTTGTCAGTAAATGAGTGACGCAAATAATAAACTTATTTGCGTCGCTTTAATAAATAAGAGCGACGCAAATGATAGAAAGCTAACATACATTTGTTTTTTGCGTCGCTTCTTTAATAACAAGCGACGCAAATAACTTTAAAGTATTGTAAAAATACACATTTGCTTCGTTCTTTAGAATGAGTGACGCAAATATGGCGACGCAAATGAGGCTTTTTCTACTAGTGAATGTCAGTCCACTCCGAACTATGATGATGTTAAGGATAAAAGATGAAGACTTGTCCCCATCTACACAAGGAATAAGAGCCTATGACAATACTCGCCGCCAAGCTCTTAGGACTATTACCATGAATGTAACGGCAAGAGTCATAGAACATGCCACTTTTTTCAAGTGGTAGACATTAAAGCCTCTTTCAACCTACTGTTTGGACACCCTTGGCTTCACAACATAAAGGTCGTCCCTTCATTAGCAAGTGAAGTCTTTAGTTGGAGGAATCCCTATAACAATTGATGCTTCACCAATGAGGATCAAAGCTATTGAGAATCCCATAATAATCATGGAGCACGATGAAGATGACGAGGACTATTGGGGCTTTAACGAAGAGGTCTCCTTGATCGAGGAAGATGAAAGCACCCCTCTTCACTATGACCTCAACTCTAACATGACAATAAATGCTATCTTTAAGAAACAAGAAAACTTTCCTAGAATGACCCTCGGAAAGAAGAAAGGGATAGTAAAACAAATGGGTCTACCTCGCCTCCCTAAATTGGACACTTTTGGACTTGGTGTCGAACCAATTCCAGAAGATCTTAAGCGAGCCTAGAAAATAGCAAATGCACGTTGGAGCGCTCGTACCCAAAAGAAAGCAATCCCAATGGAGCGTTATCCTCTTACTCTAAATAAAAGAGGGAGAGGATTAATCATGCTATGAATTTCTTGGAACTTTTGTTAAGAATGGGATAAGACAACTTGGGTTTGAAATATTTCTGGATTGTAACTTTATAGATGATGTCCCAACTCCCTATCCATAGAGAAAAAACACCCCCATGCTTTAACTTTAATGTCATGGGACTCCTCTTTGGATATGAGAAGAATGAGCCAACGCGTATCGAAGATAACTCCTTGCTCATTCAAACAGCATTATAAAGTGATAACTTTGATCCTTCCAAACTTATCACTCCGGTAGAGGGTCTAGTTCAAGGATATCAAAAGACCGTGAAGGTGACTACTCGAAGCGGAAGAAAGATTTCTATAAAAACCGGACAAGGACCAATGTTTGATGAATCGTCAGAGTCTGAGTCTGAGTCTGAGTCTGAGTCTGAGTCTTCCCCTATCGAGTCTTCTAAGTCTTTAGTCATAGCACCCTCTCCTAACTCTTCTTCTTTAGTGTCTTCCCCTAGGATAGTCAACAATCAAGTCTCAACGGACGTCTCTTTATTTGATGTAATGATTTTAGAATTCAATAATATGTCTTCTTCTGCTTACTCCTCGTGTCATTCTTTAACTCAAGATGATGAGCATTTCTTAAATAACAATGAAAATGACAGAGAGATAATTAAAGCAATGGAAACATTTGAAAATAAAACACCAATAATTGAGGATACCGAAACTGTTGACATGTCTAAAGATCCAACCATTATAAGAGAAGTTAAAATTGGACTAACACTTAATAAAGATGAAAGAACTGATTTTATTAATCTATTAAAAGAATTCATCTATGTAATTGCTTGGTCATATGAAGATATGCCCAGCATTAATAGAGAAATAGCTCAGCACACAACTCCACTAATTCCAAGAATGAAACCTGTAAAATAAAAGTTGCGTCAAATGAAACCCGATGTGACTCTTAAAATAAAAGAAGAAGTACAAAACCAAATAACATTAGGTTACTGCTACACGGTGATGCCATTCGGGCTGAACAAAACGCGGGTGCCACTTAACAACGCGCAGCAACTACTTTACTCCATGACATGATGCACAAGGAAGTTGAAGTCTATGTAGATGACATGCTTGTGAAATCAAAGGATCGACCAGGGCATTTGGTAGTTCTAAGAAAACTCTTTGAAAGGTTAAGAAAATACAACATGAGGTTGAACCCATGCAAGTGTGCTTTTAAGGTCACCACGGGAAACTCTTGGGATATGTCATTAGCTCTAGAGGAATAGAGATAGACCCAACCAAGATCAGAGCAATCATGTCAATGCCACCGCCCAAAACCGAAAAGCAAATTTGGGGATTCATTGGCCGGTTGCAATACATAAGTAGGTTCATATCTAAATTGACAACAATATGTGAACCAATATTCAAGAAGCTTTAAAATAATGTGCCAGTAATATGGGACGATGAGTGTCAAAAAGCCTTCGAGAAGATCAAAGCGTATCTCGCTAACCCTCCTGTATTAGCATCAGCACTCCCAAGAATCCCTCTTAGGTTGTACTTAATAGTCACCAAAGAGGCAATGGGGGATATGCTCGCAAAAGAAGTAAAAGGAAAGGAGAATGCCATCTACTATCTAAGCAAAAAGATTCTCGAGTATGAAATATGCTATACACCACTTGAAAAATTGTGCCTCGCATTGGTGTAGGCCAAAACAAAGTTAAGACATTACATGCTCGTTCATACGGTCTTTGTAGTATCTCGATTGGATCCACTAAAGTATCTTTTCGAGAAATCTACACTAAATGGGTGGATATCACGATGGATAGTTAACCTAGACCAATTTAATGTAAGGTTCATGCCTCAAAAGGCTATTAAAGGATCCGTGGTCTCAGATTTCTTAGCGGATTTTCCAATAGAAGATTCCACGCCAATACATGAGAATGATTTTCCAGACAAAGACTTGATGGTCATAGATGATGATACTTGGACTCTCTACTTCGACGGAGCCTTAAACAAAAAAGTATGTGGTGTGGGAGTACTATTAGTATCACCAAAAAAGGAACATGTTTCAATCTCCATAAAGCTAGATTTTGACGTTACCAACAACGCTGCAGAGTACGAAGCATGCGTGGTAGGCCTCGAAACAGCATTGTTGTTGGGAGTAAAGAAACTTCGAATTTTTGGGGATTATTCATTGATCATCAATCAAATTTCTAAGAGATGGAAAGTAAGGAGTGAAAGATTTGCCCCTTACCAAACCTACTTGGAAACTCGCACAAACCAACTGGAAAAGGTAGAATACATGTATCTACCTAGAGAGGAAAATCAATTTGTTGATGCCTTGGCAAGACTAGCCTCAAAGGTTAAGATTCCAACGAAAATTGAGCAAATGCCCTTAACAATAGAAAAGAGGCACAAACCGGCTTAAATATAAGCAATATAATATAATGAAGTAACCCAAGAGGAAGAAGAAGAGGAAGAACCTTGGTATACAGACATCCTCAACTATGTCACAAAGGGAGAATATCAACCCCATACTGACAATAGGGAAAAATGAGACTTAAGACTTTTGGCTTCCCAATATGTGCTTATCAACGACAAGTTACACAAAAAGGTACCTAAAGGTCGAGCTCTTCTATGTGTAGGCAAAAAGGAAGCCCAAAGGGCAATGAGAATAGTCCACAAAGGGGTATGTTGAACACACGTAAATGGAAAGATGCTAATCCTAAAGATAATGCGCGAAGGATATTATTGGACTACCATGAATAGAGACTGTTATCAATATGTCAAAAGATGCCCTTAATTCCAAATATATGCTAATTTGCAACATGTTCCTCTATCTCTCCTCTACACTTACACGTCACCATGGACATTCTCAACATGGGGAATAGATATCATTGGAAGAATTACTCCTCGAGGAACAGGATGCCATGAATATATATTAGTAGCAATTGATTACTTCACTAAATGGGTGGAAGAAAAACCATATGCGAAACTCACTACAAAACATGTAGCACTCTTTATTTAAAGAAACATCATTTGTCGATATGGAGTCCCACATCAAATGATAAGTGACAATGGAACTCACTTTCAAGTAAAATGTGAAAAATTATTATAAAAGTATGGCATTAAACACCATCATTCTTCTTCGTATAGACCTCAGGCAAATTGTGCTGTCGAGGCAGCTAATAAAAAAATTAAAGGCAATCATCGAGAAGATGACAGAAAATTACAAAGATTGGATTGACAAGCTCCACTTTGCCCTGTGGGGATATCGCACGTTAATTCGGTCATCAACATGGAATACGCCATTTTCCTTAGTCTATTGAATGGATGTCGTACAACATGTAGAGCTAGAAATACCTTCTCTACACATCGCGTGATAAAGTAAACTCGTTGAAGTAGAATGGACTAGAGCGAGATATGAAGAGCTAATTCTACTTTATGAAAAACGACTAGAGGCTTTACTTAATAATCAATGTTATCAAACCCGTATGGCTATGCATTTCAACAAGAAAGTCAAGACAAGGAATATAAAAGTAGGAGACTTGGTTCTAAAAACATTAAGGAAAAATGTTTTAGACCTAAGAGGCAAGTTTAGACCCAATTGGTCTTGACCATATATTGTTAAAACTATCCTATCAAGAGGAGCTGCAAAACTAACTGAAATGGATGGCAATGAGTTCTCAAACATGACAAATCTTGACCAACTTAAGAAGTACTACCCATAATTACTTGAGTAAGACACTTAAGAGAGCTATGTTTGGCCTAATTCCTTAGGAAAGGATATGTAGGCAACCCTTATAGGGTGCGACCACTTTAATTCTTATAAAGATTGTATTCCAGCAAATCAACTCGGAGAATTTAGCGCGAAAATTTGCAAGCATATCCCAGAAAAGTTGTCGCTTAGTGACGAAGACGGCGACGGAGACCAACGTCTAGAGACGGACTTAAACTTTAACGCCAATTTTTCTGCATTAAACTGGGCAAATTTCGGTGTATTTTAGAAATTTTTGACTTCTGTACTCGAATATTTTCAAAAAAAGAATTAAGTGTTTTCATTGCTTTAATAAAGAGTGTAATGTAAGTGTTGACTTAATTTAGAAAGCTGAAAATTGCATTAATAAAATAAAGTAAAATTACATTATTGATGGAATTTAAATTAAAGCTTAAATGAAAATAAATTGACTTAAAAATTAAATTTGTCTAAAAAATTGAAAGTTAAGCAATTCTTTAATCTTTCTTCTCCTTCTTTGCTCTCTTATATGTCTAACTTAAAGTTTAATCTCTCTTATACTTTGCAGGGGTAATAAAAAGTGATCTTGGATAGGCTTGGAAAACAACATAAGGGTTGCTTGTTGACACAAACCATCTTCTTAATTTTCCACCATGGGATGATCCATTTGATAGCAAAATCACGAGAGGCGAATATTTTGCTCCACTCCCGGTGACCCATCTTTATGGAAAAGCGCTTCTTTTGCATCACAAAGCAATTTGGAGTATATTTGTCAATGTTGTAAGGAGGACTAATTAATTCTAGTCACTCCAATAGCCACATCTGCAAAAATTCAATGCAACTAATTAGTATTACTATACAAAAATATATGTTTTTTTATTTCTGTAATTAAAAATATTATTTTTCTACCTGTAATAAAATTAGATAGCCTCGAAAAGGTGCTTTTGATTTTTCTTTAATTAATCCAAACTAAGCATTGTTTCTCCGACAATTAATGGCATTAGATTCCTCCCTTATTCAATTTGTTCCTTCACAGATACTAAAATTGATGGACCCTTACGATTATTACCACTAGTGAGGAGATATTGGCTAAACATGCAAAACAGAAAAGCTCTTCTTCCATAAACATGAAAAGACTCATAATATGGTCTATCAAAATAGTGGCGTGCAAATTCTTTTAGATTAACTACAGTACCATCTACAATATTTGTTAGATCTCTGTCTTTTAGATTAAAGAAGCGCTCAAAATCTTTATAATAATATTCACTAATATTAGGAATTACCGCAAGATCCAGGGAGGGAAAGCCTAGAATGGCACCAAATTCTTTCGGTAAAGGACTAATTTCATCACAACCTAGTCTAAAGCAATGTGTGTCTGGATCCCAATATATCTACCCCCTTAATACTATAAATACCTCCCATATGTAAGAAATCAAGCTCTTTTCTCTCCCTAGCAGTCAAAGAACGGCACCACTCACGAGTAAAATAACCAAAATACTTAGACATGATTTCTTAAAGAGAATTAAAGCTATAAAAATATTTTTAATCTGTTCAAAATATACAAAATTCGGCAGATTTAGGGGCTATGGACAAAACTGTTGCAGTTTTTTTTCTGAAAGGATTTAGAGAAAAAGAGTATGTCGCTAGACGACAAGAATAGCGTCTGGTGACGAGGCTTGTCGCTTGGCGACGACATCAGCGTCTGACAACGACACCAGTGCTTAGCGACAGATAGTCGGTTCGACGATAGCTTAGTCGCGCTACGCAAACCATATGTTTTCTTCGATTACTACTCGATTGTTATGCATTGACTTTATTTTTTAACTTTTTTTAAACATTTTTTTCGATTAATTTAAGCTTAAAAATTGTTAGGCTTACGTTAGTCAAAATTTTATTTTATTTTATATTTTTTTTGGGGAGAAAGTTGGATACCTTCCATTAATAATAAAAATGACGGAAATTTTTTGCGCAAAAATTAGTCACATTTTTTTACACACACTCACATGTACATAAGATAAAAAAAATAAATAAAATGCAAAGATAAAATAAGCATATTAAAGTTTTATATACAATATTTCTAATGTAGAAGTCATATAATACAAATTAGCAAAGTCCTACAAGTCAAATAAAATAAGCACAGGTATATCTATGGTGCCGGAGGACGCAAATGGGGAGGCACTCCCAAAGTATCAAAGAACAAGGTAGATCGTGGAGTATGCCCCTCACCGACCCCAAGATTACCAACAGTCGGGATCGACAAAGTAGGACCAGCCCATCCAGGCTCACTTTGGAGCTCAATAGCCAACAACTTAGGCTGCGGCGACTGCTGCGACAACAAGCCAACCTCGTACGTCCCACCACCCCCTAAAGGAGTTGACGTTATGCCTCCTTGGCCTGCTAGCCTATCATGTGCACCCTTAGATGAAGAGCCTGAACCCTCTGGTCTCTCAGGTGGAGTTGTCTCTAATCGAACACCCTCACCCCTAAAAGAGGTACGACGACGTCTCGAGTCAAACCTCTCTCCCCTAGCCTCAGGTTTCGTCCGGGTATGAGGAGGAATAGGCTGTCCCTGCAAAAGTAAGTCATGTCAGATGATTAATTGAATAAATACAAAGCATGAGATAAGGATAAGAGAAATACCTTTGTATTGTCGTCACGACGACAAGAAGCTCGATCCCTCCATCTCACCAGCTGGTAACAAAAGGCGTCTAAACCTCTCGCCATATTCGTCACCACCTCACGAGAGAACTGTCAAGAGACAAGTCAGTAGCGATAAAAAATATACGTGCAAGTAAAAAGGCAAATAAATCACTCACCCAAGTCTGACGTTGTGGTATCGACTGCTCGATAAAGCGATGATTCGGAGGAGCTAAAGGAATCATCTCCTTAACATGGCTATACATCCCCTGATATGTGATGGATACAGGTGGAGCGACGAACACCCCGTGCGCATCCTATAAGATAAACTGGGTAATTATTATCTACTTGGGGACTATACAAGAGACAAATACGCTGAATAAAGAATACTGCATCTTCTCCCTATGACAAAACACGTGGTGGAGCCAAAAGTGGCAGCAAGGCCTCTACAAAGCATAGCTCCGGACGAGCGTGTGTCCGCCAAGGCGTGCCCTCTGGCGCCCTACTCGCTAAAGTCCTCAACCTCACCTTATCAAATATATGCCGAGGTGGGCGATCCGGAATAACAAAGGCCTCTAAGGAGTGCTGAATATCCACTCTCTCGCAAGAAACACCAAAGCATCATACGTCCCCTAGAAATAGCGACGCTGAGCGGTGTATTGCGCAGCTAGCGCAGAAACGTCGAAATTGGCCAACGACCGAAACACTAAGGCGGGCTTCTACAAAATGCATACTCATAAGATAAAATTCTACTAAAGATATTAAAAGACAAGTATTTGAAAAACATACCGAGAGGATTAACTCTCGAAGGCGCCTAGAAGTGACATCTACACTCTGACAACCTCCCCAACTGGCAGCAACAGGGAGCTCGCGAGGTGAAGGTCTCGCCGGCGTAAGAGGTGGAAAGTACTCGTAGAACCAGATCTACCAAAATAAAGAAATGTCAAAAGATGCTAAAACAGATCTAGAGCTAACTTTAAAAGGAATAAAGCGTACCTCTTTGACTCTTCTAAAATTCGAAAGTGCGATATCTTCCTCGAAAGAGCTATGATGACTAAAAAGTCGCAGTCCGACTTGGAAGTCCGCATAGGTCAAGCTGGCCCAATCATACGACCCAACTAAAGAAAGGTCGCGAACAGCACGCAGGTAGTAGAGTAGCACTCGACTACCTCTGTAAGGAGGAAAGGTAACCGACAACAGGATAACAGCAAAAATGCACACCCGCTGCTCTGGGTGATCACAGGATCCTGAAATGCTGCCGTAAGCGTACTCTGGCGAATGCATCTAGTGCTAACCTGCGTCGGATTAGCCTCAGCACGAGCCCAAATAGTGAAGCGGCCTAACAGCTCCAGAACCTCTGGAGAAAAGACCGTGATCTCGCTATCAAAAGGAAGCGGGACCGAAGTAAACTCCATTCCCATAATGACACTTAAGTCAGTAGAGGTAATGATCATCTTACCCCAAGGAATGTGAAATGTGTTGGTGGTGTCCCAAAAGAACTCCATCAAAGCTCGGACTACATAGTGGCTTTGTCCGAAAGAGTACATAGCCTTAGTGGCTCGCAACAAAGGGTCAAGCCACATGACTCCCATAGAAGACGTAGACCGACGTGGTCGCGGAAGTAAGTATCGTACAAAGAGCCGATGGTCGTGTTGCCAGAACCATGACTACAGAACCTCCCGTTAAAAGTCCCTCGACGAATACGCTCTGAAATGTGGAACTCTGGCGCTAGTTATAGAGTGCGCTAATCCCGACGAGCCTCCCTAAAACGAGAACGAGAACCCGAGCCGCGTTGTCTAGCCATGCTATATTATGCAAAATACCAGAAAATTAAGGTTTCATAGTATCTAAGGTTCGCCTAGCCGCATGATACTATGTTTGCAAAATTAGAGTACGTAATACTAAAACATAGTACAATTTCAATCGGAGCATAAATAGCAAATTTCAGCAATTAAACAATTTCTTACAATATTATGATAAATATTGTGACAAATTTTGACAAAAATGGCTAGAAAAAACGCGAAGAACAGGACACATTGTTCTCACGAACTCAAGAGGGTCAACAATTGCAATTTGCTTATTTCTTCACCAAATTGAACAAAACAAATTTCAAAATGCTCTAAACATGATATATAAACATAATCCAGCAATTTCAAGGCATAAAATTCGATAAAATAAGAGAATTAAGCATAATTGGGTTTGATTTTATCGAATACCTGCGCGAGAACATAACCGAATTCAGAAAAAATCGAGTTAAGTTTGAGAAAAATTTACATGGATCCGGAAAATAGATGAGACAAGATTTGATTTGCAACAAATTTTAGCGAATTTGGTGGACAAACGAGAAAGAGGGACCAAATTGAAGTTTTGAGCGAAAACGAATAGCTGCAGCTGATTAGCGTTTTTTATGGCGCTCAAAAGAATAAGATTTAGGTCCTTTTTCTATATTTTCTTTCTTTATTTTCCTTTTTTTTCTTAGTTTTACTTGTTTTTCCTTTTTAGTAACTTAATTTGGGTTTTGATTATTTTTAATTATTTTTTCATGATTTTAGTCCTTAATTTATAGTTTAAGTTTTATTTCTTTTTATTTTTACTTTATTTATTTTATTTTATTTGTCTCCTTTTTCGGTTGTTCATGTAGGTGTTTACTCGGGACAAGACACGAGTTAGTTTGTCATATTCAGAGTTCTGATGTTCAAGCTTGATGTTTCGAGGTCTTAGCTTCAAAATCAATTAAGCGTTGCAACGAGTCTTATCCCATCTCATCACCCTTGCTGCCAACATATCCTTCACCCCACCATATCCTTCACCCCACCATATCCTATCCTACACCTCACCAATTACTTCCCCTGCTCCCGCAATTAACACCAAATCATCCCACAAGCATTTCTTCTCCCCTGCTCGCCCTTCCCTTCACCAATTCACAACCGCCACCTGCCATAACCACCATAACCACCATAACCCACCAGCCACGCATTGCCGCAGCTACCTCCAATCACCACCATGAGCTACAACCCAGAACCACAACTCCAATTCCCAACCATCGCTACTCAAACCACCAATCGCTGCCACCCTTATCAACCGGAACCTCGCACAACAGCAAATTCCGGCCACTTGTCTTCATCAATTCCCAAACCGAGCAACCACAATTGAACTCTATCTAGCCCCAAATTGATTCTAGTTCTCCGTGGGCGCGCATTGATATATCAAGGCCACGTACTAGAACGTGAATAATGCAATTTTGAGGCAGTAGCTCCCCGTGCCTAGGCTGCGTCCTAGCCGCGGGCGCGGTCATCTGGGTGTTTAAAAACCCATATCACGAGTTTCTCACGTGATTTTAATGAAAATCGAATGGTCTTGATATGAAGCTTGAGGATAGACGATGATGATGAATGGTGGTGATTTAATGATGATGATTGTTGTTAGTGTTTGATGGCGAAGAGCAGGGGATTAAAACCCCCATTTTATGGCTACCAAAATCGAAGAAGAAAGGGTCTGACGGTTTTGGGTGGGAATTAGTGGGGTTTAGTATTTTCAACTTTTTCTTCTATTATTATTTTTTCTCTTTTCTTATTTTCCTTTTCTTTTCTTAATTAATTTTCTTTTCTTTATTTTCTTTTCCTTTTTCTTAGTTTATTTATTTTATTTTCCTTCTTTTATTATTTTTCTTAGCTTAGTTTAAATACCCATTTTTAGGGGATAATTAGAATCCAACTATTATTCTATTTTCTGAATTAGCTTTGGTTAGGAGCTTCTCTCTCTAGATTAGGCTAGATTAGGAGTAGTTTTAGAGAGAGAAAGTGAAGGATTTCAATAGTGATTTAGACATTGAAGATACAAGCGTGACAATTGTGTTCAAGATCTTCTCTATTATCAATGAGCATTCTTAACTCTATCTCACCTTATTGCTTTATTAAATTTCATGTTTGTTTGAATTGATTTTGATGTTTAATGCTTGTTTAGTGTAATTGTTTTTGATATTTTGTGAATTCCTGATTTCTTTAGTTGATTGTTGATTAGATGATGATGTTAGAGTAGTTGTTGGCTAGAAATTGGGTGAAACTTGTATAATTGATTAATTGTGATTAATTTGGGGATTGTGTTGATCAATTGTTGAGATTAAAGTGATTAATGTAAGTTTGCATGGTGTAATTCGATTAGGCCTTAAGAATTATGCTAGATTGCATTGTAATTGCTAATGAATCGAACAATTAACTTAGGGATTGCAATTATCGATTGGTTTTAATTGTGATTCTCTTGATTTGTTATTCATAGTGAACCCTAGCTTAACAATTAGGAGATAGCTCTTTTATTCCAATTGATTTCTCTTATCATTAGTCCTCACAACCTTTGATTGACTTGATCTTTCCAAGTTGTTGCAATTGACATGATTACTTGTTGATCCCCGTTCCTAGTGTTTTATTTCTTTGGTTACTTGTTTTGTTAGTTGTTAGTATTCTCTCTTACCTTCGTCTTTGACCTTGCTTAGGCGCATAATTGAAAGTGCTTGAACATTACCGTTCCTTTGGGTTCGACCCTTGACTTGCCTCTATACTCGCATTAGGGTTTGTTAAGTGTTTATAAATTTTGTCTGACCGAGGGAAGATTAGATAACGACCTAGTTTTCCACTCATCAAAATGGCGCTGTTGCCGGGGAACGTTGTCTATGTTTGAGTGTTTTTGATTGCTTGAGTCTAGGTATTTGTGTATACTTTTCTTTTATTTGATTTTTGTTTGTTTTGTGAAAAAAAAAAAATTAAAAAAAAAAGTGGCATGTCTATCATTTCCTCAATTTGACAATGAGCCTTTTTTATGAATATTTCAATAGACTTGAGGGATTTTCGGACTATAATTGTTGTAGTCTTTGGGAGGCTTGTGAGATTTGTTATTTTGGTTTGAATGAGCAAATAGAAATGAAGTTGAATGCATATATAATGGTGAATTTAGAGCATTGTCAATAGATGATGCTTGGGGTTTTTATGTTCGGTTTGCTAGGGATGTTTATGATAGGGGTAATAATGATTCCGATATGCAATGTGTTGATTCTTCTAATATTAGCATGAAATCCCATGTTTTGTTACATGATCCCTTAAGTGAACCTAGAACACATGATTTCAACTTTATTTCTCCTTTTGTTCATGATGATGATGTGCATGCTCAAATTGATGCTAATGGTGTGTTTCAATATTCTTCATTATTTACCATGTCTTCTTGTGATGTGCTTCATTCCCCTGATGATGAATCTCATGTGTTTGATTGTGCCCCCACTCCCCAATGTGATTTATATACTCGTGACCTTAACGTTGATTCTTCCAATCTTGGTTGTACTTTTTCTTCTCTTGTTGAGCCTCAACCTTCTACACCTTTTGAATCTCTTATTGCTACTTTTTAATCTCAAATTAGGTGCATTGAGCTTGATAATGATCTTTGGCCTAGTAAGGAGATGATTCTTAATTCTATTAGAGGTCAATTAGAGATAATGAAAAAGAATGAGGAGCGTATTGAGGAGGAAAAGAGAAGAGGAGAAGAGTTAGAAAGCCAATTTTCATCCTTGATGCTTGTTTGTGAAAAATCTCAATTTAATGAGTGTGTTGAGGATGATGATGATGATTTTGAGCAACCAAGAGAGTGTGAGAATCCCATTGGTGAGCATTTGAATGATGGTGAAGAAGTTGAGAATGAAGAGATTGTTGATTTTGAAACTCCTAACTCTTCTTCCCATCTTGATGAGCCTCAAGTGCATGATTGTGATACTTCTATCCATGAGTATTTGGACTCGATTGAGGTTATGACCAATGTGTTCTTTGAGTGTCAAATGAAAGCCCATAGCATTTTAAGTGAGTTCATTAAGAATGCTTCATGGGAGAGAGATGAGTTTGAAATGAATTTGTATCCATTCATGCATGGCTTTAAGACTTTAGGCTTTAAGGAAATTGAGGGAGTTGTTGTTCATGGTTGTAGTGAAGGGGATTATGTAGTTCCTCTTGGAAGATGGATGTTTGAGGGAGATGATGATCATGAGTGTTCTTTTTTTTAGGATTATGAAGAACACTCAAAGGTCCGTTGGTTTGTAATGTGGTTATGCCAAATAAAGGAAAAAAAGGCTCAAATTGGGTTACTAAATGAGCAAATGAAAAAGAAAAATAAAAGAATAGAAAATAATAAAACAAAACAAAATCCTAATTGCCTTCGTCTTCCCCTAGGTTGGTTCGGTCTCGATTTCGAGTAGAATCAAGCCAAATTCTCGATATAAGCTAGCAATGCCAAGGATCCAAACGCCACACATGCAAGAAATGTAGAAGGCTAGAACAATAAAGACACATCCTCACAAGAATGACGGTAGTGGAATAGCAAAAATCACCTTTAAAGCTTCAACTAGCTAGAGAGTGACAACCATCTTACCACAAACCAAGTGAGCTAAGGTCTCATAGCCCTTAAGTTCTACTACCTTGGCAACGCTATATGTGTGAACCAACCCCAACATCCAAGTGCACGAAAACCTCTAACAACTAGGAAAGAGAGTATTCTAGGTGCTAAAGCCCAAATATGTCCAATATTGAAACAAAACATTTTGAAACCTTGACTTGAATGCCATGGAAAGACACTACACACAAATATTTACAAAACCAACAATAATAAAGAATGCATATACAATTGTGCAAGATGAAAGTATGATCAATCAAAGCTACAAATACCAAAAGTCAACTCAATAAGGCTCTCATGGCCATCCAAACATAGAAAACCAATCTCAATAATAGACTTTGGCAAGTATGGGAGAAATAAATCAAGCAATCATGAGACTATGGATTAAGAAACCACCAAGAGATATAGATAACCCCCCAAGCTAGTGAATAGCTACTCCCCCAAGCTAGAATGGAGCATTGTCCTCAATGCTCAAAATAAAGGCTAAAAGGGGGGGGGGGAGGGGAAGAAAGAAAACACATCCACACAACAAATCATAATTCATTCAATCCACATGCATTTAAGAAAGCAAATTTAAGATGAGGGAAGATGGAAATAGTATACCAAATGTGAGGTGGGTGTTGAAACCCGTAATTGAGCAAATTGACAACATTTTCATCTAATTCCTCGTCTTTGTTGCTTTTCCAAATGCAAGTAATCATTGGTGTGCTTCTTCTCAAGGATCTCAATCCAAAATCCTTGCACATGAGTATATGCATCAAGTACCTATACATATAAACAAGAGAGTAAACAAAAATGAGAAACGTAAAAGAAGGAAAAAGAAAGCAATAAAACACAGGTTACTTCCTGAGAAACGCTTGCTTAACGTCCAAGCATGACCAATCTAGTAAATAACCTGACAAAGAATGCAAAAGCTTGTCAGATGCACTGGCAAAAATATCAAGAAATAGAGAAGGGAGAAAAGAAAAAGTAAAATAGTCAAAAGAAAAATCAAGTAAATAAGAAGAAAAAGTAGAAGAAGAAAAAGAAAAATAGGGAGGCAAACTCTCCTCACAAAAATCTTTTTGGTTGGCAATATAACTCTTTTCCTCATCAACAACGAAAGAGTCAAAATTGTGGAGGAACGAACCGTGAAACATCCTATTGTGGAGGTTTAAGCCCCGAACATGTAGCGGCATACAACACAAGGCAGGAGGGATTTAGAGGAAACGGCGGTGGAGTAGCTTGGAGACAACCACCACTCGAGTTTGTACCTCAACCTCAACCATGGAACCAACAAGCTCAACTTTCCTATAACTCCAACCCTAAATATCAAAATCCACCTCCATCTCAACCCCAAAACCCAAGAAGAAGCTATCCAAGAAACAACCAATACAACAATCAAACCCAAGCACCTTAACGAAACCATCAAGAACAAGCACCTCAAGCGAAGCTAACTCAAACTTAACTCCTCCAAGCCATGCATGCGCAAATGCAATCTTTTGGGCAACAAATGCAAGAGATAAGAGCTCACAACAAGATGGTTAATTCACAACTAGCTCAATTGGCCGAGAGAACTCCTTTCAATTCACCATCTACTCTACCCGGACAACCACAACCTAACCCATCTTACCATCCAAAACCCGATACATGCAAAGCGATCACATTGAGGTCGGGAACTTCCTATGAAGGGCCAAATAAAGGGGATAGTGAGAAAAGGAAGGGAGGAGAGGAGAGTGTGAATGAAAACAAGGGAGGTGAGAAAGAAAAGGGTGATGACATAGAAGGAGGTTCGGATAAGAAAAAGCTTGACAATGAGGAGACAACTTCAATTCCTAGTGAGGCTAGGAATCTTGATGGACCGGTTCCTTTTCCCGGTCGGCTTGCGGAGAGGAAGCTGAATGACAAGTTCACAAAATTTCTTAGTGTCATGAAGAATTTGCATATCAACCTCCCTTTTCTTGAAGTTGTGACACAAATGTCATCTTATTCCAAGTTCCTCAAAGATATTCTCACCAACAAGAGGAAGCTCAATGATGAGCTTATCACCCTTCCACATCAAGTGAGTGCTCGTGTCCAACATAAGATGTCTAAGAAGGGAAAAGACCCGGGAAGTTTCACTTTGCCGGTAAAAATTGGAAACATGGAAGCTAGGGGCGCCTTAGCCGATCTTGGAGCAAGTGTTAGTTTAATCCCTCTATCCATTGCTCAAAAACTCAATATTGAGATGATCCCTACAAGGAAGACAATTCAATTGGTCGATCAATCGGTGAAATTACCTTGTGGAGAGCTTGAGGATGTTCCAATTCAAGTGGGACACATATACGTGCCTTGTGACTTTGTAGTGATGGATATGGAGGAAGATGTTAACATTCCTTTGATTTTGGGACGTGAAGCTCTTAAAACTTTGGGGGCGGTCATCAATTGCAAGAACAACACCATCACTTGTGAAGTGGCCGATAAAAAAAATTTCTTTGAATTTTCTAAGTTGCTCAAGACCCCGATGGTTGAAAAATGCTATAGAGTTGATGTTGTGAATAAGGAGCTAGATCTCTTGGGGAGGGTCGTGATGAGGCCTCAAGATCCAATGATAGAAGCCCTTACATGCAAACAAGAGTTCCACTCTCAAGAGGCTAAAGAATTTGTCATGGCAATGAAGGAATCCTCAAAGGAGGAAGTTGAACAACAAGTTGAGATCGAGCTTGAGTTCAAGGAGGAGAAATTGGAGGAGATTTCTAAGCCTCCTCCCAAGGTAGAACTCAAGCCCCTTCCCCCTTATTTGAAATATTCTTTTCTTGATAAGGAGGGAAAATACCCTATTATTGTCAATGCTACCCTAGATGGTCTTAATTTGGAAAAACTTCTTAATGTTTTAAGGAAATATAGGGATGTGATAGGGTATAGCATTGATGATATTAAAGGTATTAGCCCTTCTTTATGCATGCATCGTATTCATCTTAAAGATGATCATTCCACCTCCATTTCACCTCAAAGAAGGTTGAACTCCAACCTTCAAGAGGTTGTGAAGAAAGAAATTTTAAAACTACGTGAGGCGGGCATCATCTATGCTATCTCCGATAGCAAATGAGTTAGCCCGGTTCATGTAGTTCCAAAGAAGGGTGGGATGACCATAATCAAGGATGAAAAGGGAGAGGAAATCTCCACCCGGACGGTGACCGGGTGGAGATTGTGCATTGATTATAGGAGATTGAACAAAAACACCAAGAAAGATCATTTTCCTCTCCCTTTCATGGACCAAATGCTTGAAAGGCTTTCTAACCATGCTTTCTTTTGTTTCTTGGATGGGTATTCCGGATTTTTCCAAATCCCTATCCATCCAAGTGGTCAAGAGAAAACTACTTTCACATGTCCATATGGAACATTTGCATACCGAAGAATTCCATTCGGATTATGTAATGTTCCCTCTACTTTTCAAAGATGCATGAATTCCATTTTCTCTGAGATGCTTGAAAAAGAAATTAAGGTTTTCATGGATGATTTTAGTTTTGGTGGCTCGTCTATTGACACTTGTCTTTTTAACCTTGAAAAAGTTTTGAAAAGGTGTCAAGAGACGAGTTTGGTTTTAAATTGGGAAAACTGCCATTTTATGGTTGAGGAGGGCATTGTCCTCGGCCATAAGGTTTCAAAAAATGGCATTGAAGTAGATCCGGCCAAGGTTTTGGTGATTGAAAGGTTGCCCCCTCCTACTTCCATCACGGGGGTACGGGCTTTTCTTGGGCATGCCGGTTTTTATTGGAGGTTTATCAAAGATTTTTCTTCAATCGCCAAACCCTTGACCGAGTTACTCAAAAAAGAGGTTGTTTTTTACTTTAATGAGGCTTTCCTTGAGGCGTTTTGTAAGCTCAAGAAAGCTCTCATTTCTTCTCCCGTTGTGCAAGCTCCGGATTGGAGCTTGCCTTTTGAGCTAATGTGCGATGCTAGTGACTTTGCAGTAGGTGTCGTTCTTGGTCAAAAGAAACAAGGAAAATTATGTGTCATCTAATACGCAAGTAGGACTCTAGACGAGGCTCAAAAGAATTACACAACAACGGAGAAAGAGATGTTAGCGGTAGTGTTTGCATTCGATAAGTTTCGGTCCTATCTCATATGCTCAAAAGTTATTGTGTACACGGATCACATCGCGGTGCGGTATCTCATGACCAAGAAAGAAGCAAAGCCTCGCTTGATCCGTTGGGTTCTCTCTCTCCAAGACTTTCACATGGAAATGAGGGACAAGATGGGAGCGGAGAACTATGTAGCGGATCATTTGTCTAGGCTACCATTTAAGAACAAAGAGGATGTACTGATTAATGATGAGATAGGATTCGAGGCTCTCATGGATTTGGTGTCAACTTCTACTCCTTGGTACGCGAATATAGCCAATTATCTTGCGTGTGGAGTCGTTCCCCCGGAGTACTCTTCTCAACAAAAGAAGAAGTTTTTCAAGTAGGTGAGAAGATACTTTTGGGAATGACCAATACCTATTCAAGCAATGTGGAGATGGCCTTCATCGGAAGTGCGTTCCAGATCATGAAATTAAAGGTGTTCTTGAGCATTGTCACTCACTACCATGTGGAGGACATGGTGGTGTTGACAAAACAGTGGCAAAAATCTCTCAATCTTTATTGTGGTGGCCGACGATGCATAGAGACGCCCACCAATTCGTTGTGCAATGTGATAGATGTCAAAGGAGCGGAGGCATTACCAAGAGGGACGAAATTCCCCAACAAAGTGTTTTAGAAGTTGAACCCTTCGGTGTTTGGGGGGTGGATTTTATGGGGCCTTTCGTTTCGTCTTGTGGGAATCTATATATCTTGGTAGCGGTCGATTATGTGATGAAATGGATTGAAGCCATACCCTCACCTACCAATGATCACAAGGTTCTGCTTAAGCTTCTAAAGAAGATCATTTTCCTAGGTTTGGAGTTCCGAGGGTGCTAATTAGTGATGGAGGCTCCCATTTCGCCAAAAAGCAATTTGAAGCTCTTCTCAAGAGGTACGGCGTTCATCACAAGGTTGGATTACCTTACCACCCTCAAACTCAAGGACAAGTGGAGGTCTCGAATTATGAAATCAAAAATCTTCTTGAAAGGATGGTGAACAAATCAAGGAAAGATTGGTCTCTCAAACTTGATGACGCACTATGGTCTCTTAGGACGGCGTACAAGACTCCAATCGGCACGACCCCCTATAGGTTGGTCTATGGAAAGGCTTGTCACTTGCCGGTTGAGTTGGAATACAAGCCTTGGTGGGCCATCAAAGAGCTCAATATGGATTTATCGTTCGCCGGTGAGAAGAGATTGCTTAAGCTCAATGAACTTGAAGAGCTTAGAGATGATGCTTATGAGAGCTCAAGGTTATATAAGGAGAAGACCAAAAAGTGGCATGATCAACATATTCGAAACAAGAACTTTAAAGTTGGAGACAAGGTTTTGCTTTTCAACTAAAGGCTTTGTTTGTTTCCGGGTAAACTCAAATCAAAGTGGTCGGGTCCTTTTGTGATATTAAAGACTACTCCTTATGGCACCTTTGAGTTGGATGCGGATGGTAACATGTTTATGGTTAATGGTCATCGTTTAAAGCATTACTTTTGCAAGGAAGAAGTTGGTATCATCGAATGTATAATGCTTGATCCTTTGGATCACAAGCCTCCCACTTGAAGAATTTTTCTCATGGTCAAGCTAGTGACCTCATAAAGAAGCGCTTCTCGGAAGGCAACCCGAGTCTCTAACCCTTTTCTTTTTCCTTCTTTCTTGATGCTTAGTTATTTTCCTATATACAATGTTGGATTGTTGGATTTTTGAATTTTGATTGTGTTGGAATTTTTGGTATGCTTTGCCTTAGCATGATGGTATGGTGTTTAGTGTGTTTTGAAGAGGGGTGTTTGTGCATATTGTGTTGCAAAATGGCATTTTTTGAAAAAGCCAGGTGGTTCGACCGAACTCCTTGAAGGTTCAGCCAAACCTTTTGAAAAATTTGCCCGAACCTTCCTGAGTTCGGTCGCACCTCCTCTAGAATCTCAAGTTAAAAACTTTCTGCCAGAATTGCAGAAATTGAGATTCAAGAGTAGGTTCGACCAAACCTTGAAGAGGTTCGACCGAACCTTAGTTCGCCCAAACATAGTTGTGTTCGGTCGCACCAGCTCTAGAATCACAACTTGAAAACTTTCTGCCATTTTTGCAAAATTCAAGTTAGAGAGAAGTTTCGACCGAACCTTGAGCAAGTTCGGTCTAACTTACCCATGGTTCGACCGAACCTTTGTCGGTTTTTTTAAAAAAAAATGGGGGTTGCTCTTCTTCTTCATTTCACTTCATTCGACCCCCTCTCTCTCTATTCTCCTCCTTCTCACTCTAACCTCCATTGCAACCACCTCCTACAACCTCAAACCTCCATCAAAATCACTCCAATCTTCTCTTTTTCTCACTTATTTTCCATCCTCTACTCTATTTCTACAATCTCCACCAAAAATTCCTCACAAAAATCCCATCTTTTCATTTCCCCCAATTTCTAGGGTTTAAGTGCTTTGGTATTTTTGGGTTTCTACTCACTTACAATCAATTGTGGTATGATTTTCTTAACTTTTACAATTTTTTTCTTCAATTTCTCAAAGTTATACCATGTTTTACATGTTTAAATATGAATTTAGGTATTTTTGAGATTGTTAGTAATACCTTGCTTGTTTCTTGTGGTTGTTTGAATTTACATGTTGCAATTGATTTGTAATTGATAGTAGAACATGTTATTTCCATGATTATGCATGTATACCTTGGTTTTGTTTTATCTCAATGTCTTTGCTTAAAAATGTTGATTTCATGCTAGGGTGTTCATGCTACTATTTGGTGATTGAAGAATTCATGAATTGGATGTTGTTGGAGAACGATTCTTGTTGTTTTTGGTTTGATTTTGATGGTTCGGTGAATGATTATCACATAATTAGGAGACATCATGCCAAAATTCACCTAGACTTTGTTAGGACTTTTATATGAATGTCATAGGATTTCTTGCCCGTGCCTTGGTTTAAATGTGTCCATTTATGCCTTGAATTGAATTGTTGTCATCCTTTATATCTATTTCACAACTCAAGGAAACTTCTTTCACGCATACACTTTTACCTTGGCTAGCTTCTTATGACATCTCTTATCAAATTTTCCTAATAATAGCTCTAGGTAATTTTGTAGAATCATGGTTTTCGGAAAGAGCAAGTCAAAGAGGAAGAGAGTGGGTGAATCTTCTTCAACGAGTTTACCGCCTCCTCCCGGCATCAATGATAGCATAATTGCTCCGAATGAGCATTTTTGGGACGTCTACAAAGCCCTCATCAATCGTCCCACCCGTTCAACACGGTTCTCTTGTCCTACCACTTTGTAAAAGCTTGGTATCTTGGATGAGGTAGTCCGGTTAGCACAGAATTTTGGTTGGGGCGACTTCATCTATCTTCACGCTCACACCTATGAGCGAGTGACTTTAGAATTCCTTGCCTCTCTTCGCAAGGAAGTCATAGAGCCGGAATTTAATGATGAGGAGCCTCAACTTGTTATACATTTCCGCATGTTCAATGAGGATCACTCCCTCACCAAGAGTGAACTTAACGAGATTTTCCATTGGCATGCGACCGGGCTAGACCATCCATGCGAGATGCCTTCCACTCATCGCATCCCCTACAACGATCAAGAATGGTGGAGGAGCATATCCACCAGGGATAGTTTTCGGACCAACACATCCAAGGTCAACAACATCATCCACATAGCCTTGAGATATTTTGCTCGGCTCCTCCAATATGCCATGTTCTTCAAAGAAAACCTCGGCTCAATGGTTAAGGATGAGGTTGCTTGTCTATTCTTGGCCGACAACCCTCAGCGCCTCAAGTTCCAATGATCTTCCACCTTCATCCAAAGGCTTTTGGATACTAGGGACAACCGCCTTGGTGACAACATTTTTATGGGGGGCATGATCACTATCATTGCCCTCTCCTTGAAAGATGGAGCTTACAAGGAGCAAAGAGAAATGCTCCCCTTTGTGCACCAAACCCGAGAGGAAGTCACCGACGAGTTCCCTCCCTATTCTCTCTCTCTTAGTGCTCTCCGTCACAACCGCTTCATCAACTACTCAACAAACAAGCGCAAATTCATCCTCTTAGTGGACAAAGAGGTTGAATGGTGTGTCCGTCCTGACCCATCCCTCACTACGGTGAACCACTCCTCTCCTCTCAAATGGAAGATCCCCTGGCATCACATCCCCGATGAACTAAGAAGAACAAGAGCCCGGGGTGCAATTCCTCACCCTCCACCGGTCCATTGCCAGGAGCAAACCGTCCCGCCCCCTTAGTAGGGGAGGTGAGGCATCTTCCTTTTCCTTTTTTTTCCTCCTTTTGATATGAATGCCCTCCGTAGTACCCTCGAGGATATCCGTCGGGATAACCAAGCTTCCATTGAACAATGGGGGTACTACGGGAGGATGAATTATGATAACCTTGTACAAGCGGGCATCCAAACGCCCTATGTTAACTACCCCTACCACCCCCCTCAAGAGGGTCCGGTTCCTCATTGGGGCCCCTATGACCCCAACAACCCTACCCCCAACGTCTACCCCTATTGGGAAGGTCCCATCGACCCTTCTCAATGCACTGGCACCCCACCTTATGATCCTTATCGCCCGGGTGGGTGTGATCCGGCTTATAATCCGGCTCGCACATCCACCCCAAACCCTTTTAATGGTGGACAGGGTGACTAGGGGTGGCCCTATGAGCACTTTAACCAACCCTTCCACCCATTTATGGACACTCCCGGGTTCGATTTTGAGAACCCCCCTTAACCTAGAGGGCAAGGAGACAGGACCCCATGATGAAGGTTCCCTTCCTTCCCCCCCCCCCCCCCCGGAACTTCTAACTTTTACCTTTTGCTCGGGACGTGCAAAAGACTAGTGTGGGGGAGGATGTTCCTTTTGGGTTGGTTGAAGTGTACATAGGAGGGGAGGGTAGTGTGGTAGGGTAGTGGCTTGTACATGAGGAGGACTATTGAGGATTGTGGCCTTGTTGTAGTTGATGATGTTGTGATGGTGATGTGATGATGTGATGATGATGATGTGATGGTGATGATGGTGATGTTTTGATGATGTTTTGATGATGATTTTTGCTGATTTTTAACGATTTTTGATGATTCTTGAGCTTTGTGTAGGCGAAGATGCTCCCAAGAAAAAAAATCCAAAATTCCCGACAATCCAAATTCCCTTAATCCAAACTTTGTAGATAAATTTTTATTTATTTTTCTTTACTTTTTATTTATTTTTCTTTTTATCTATAACTTTAGTCTTTTTCTTTGGTTTCTATTTTTTTTTTATTTTTCTTGTTTTGTCATAGTTTCTTTTGTTTTGGCTCACCTTTCTTGAAGCTTGAAAGCGGAAACGAAGGAAGTTAAGAAGCAACACAAGCTCCCTTGGTGAGATTGTATGAATTATCTTGTCTTCCATTTCAAGCGGCATTTGGTGAGACCTTTCCTCTCTTTTATTTGCTTTTTCTTTGAGTGTTTAGTCTAGGTTAGCTTAGGAAGAAGTTGAATGGTTCGAGGATGTTTGCTTTTGGTTCTATGGAACCTGGGATAGTTAATGTTGTTATCGAACGATTGGGATTTAATTGAATTATATGCCTCGTATGTGAACCTTTTTTATTTCTTCCTCTTCTTTTGTTTTGTTTTCCCCTTTTTTGTGTTACAAGCATAATTATGACAATTTCAAATGATTTTTGATGTGGAATTTGCTCACTCTTTTGGATTGGTTTGCCTCGATGTGTCTTTGAATGCTTATCTTCCTAGTTGTTAAGGGTTTGCACGGTTTGAGAATGCTTTGGGTTGAGTTAGACACATTGTAAGCTATGGTAGCCCGGTTTAGAACTTTTGAGGACGTTTGAACCCCTAGTTCACGGGAAAGTGGTAAGATGGTGTTGCTCTCTATGGTGGATAGGATTCCCTTGGTTAGTATTTGCTATATTTCTTATCCCGTGTGAGCGTCATTTGTTCTAGCCTTCATCACTCTTGTGAGCGGCACTTAGGATCCTTAACTATGCATGTCTTAATCTTTGTGTTGGCGTCTAGCTCCCAAGATCGTGACCATATAACTCTAGAGGAGGAAGAGGGCATTTCTTCTCATTTTTCTTTGTTTTCTTTGTGTTTTGTTACAAATTTGGTTTTCATTTTTACATTCACCCTCTTGCTAACCAATTTGAGCCTTATTTCCCCTTTCTTGACTTAGCCATATTACAAACCTAACGGCTTATGTTCTACCAACCCTTGTAGTTAGTGAAGCATTGGCTTGTGAGGTTCGAGTTTGATAATGTTGAAATTGAGCGAGAAGGTTGTGTAATTTGGTTCAAATAAGGTTTTGAAAGACTATTCATGAAAAGAGTACGCAAATAGGTTTGGCATGAAAGTTGAAACTCATGAAAAAAAATGATGAAAAAAATTGAAGTAATGTGGTGTGGTTGTTTTGAAAGGTTGTAAGTTTGAAGAATTGGTTCAATTCTTAGGATGTTCTTGAGAGATGGCCACTATTACGCTTCACTTAGGAATTGCCACCAAAATTTTCAAATTGTTTCCCAACCATAACGGCTTAGTAAATAATCCGTCTGAGCATTGCCTAGACGTAATAGTAATTATAAAGATAACAACACAATTGAAAACAAAGCCTGATTTCTCATTAATAGACTTTATGTTTACAAAAAATTTACAATTCTCAAAAGTAGTACTTTTTTAAGTTATCTACATTCCAAGTTCTTGGCAGGCGTCTACCGTCTGGGGTTTCCAGGCGGTAGGTGCCATCCCTAACTTCTTCATCGATCCAGTAGGGGCCTTCCCAATTGGAGGTAAGCTTTCCAAGCTAATTTGCCCTACCGGTTGCCTCCATTTTTCGTAACACAAAGTCACCAATTTTCACCCTTGAAACTAGTCAGGAACTTCATGAGTTCGCTCGGGTGACGAGCACCCCTTCCAACTGACCAGGGGGTCGATTTGTACCCGGCTAGCTTGTACCCCGCTCTAGGGTGTCCCTAGGGCGGATGCGCTTGGTTATCAAAGAGTCGTCATTGGCTATATAGGTTTCGACTTGAGTATCATCGTCCTCTTGGTCAGTAAAGACCTCCGGCTGGTCTACTGGACGCTCAAGAGGTGGTATAGACTCTTGAACCATCCTTGAGGTACTCTCCCCATAGACGGCGCCAAATGTTTTGGGTATTTTTGTCCTTCGGGAGAGTTACGTCACAAAGATTATTGGTCCGGCTCGAGCTACACTTGCAAAACAATGGAGACTCCGGTTGTAGGAGCTCCGCCTCCGACGATGATCAAGTTAGTAACTTGAAAGAGAATAAAGAGTGCGGAAATTTAGGTGGGTATCTGCTTGGATTCTAAGCTCAGGTGTTTCTCTGATGAGAGAGAAAGTAGGTGTAAGAAATGATTGATTGTCTCCCCAAAATGGGGAAATATCTTCCTATTTATAGGGTCGTTGGAAGGTGTGCCCCTATCTGGATCAGTTGACCTAGATTTTTGTGGGCTGCGCTGAATTACTGTGCTTCTTGGGATTTGGGCCCTTGAAGGCCGCAATTTCAGAAGATATCTGAAGGGGACACATGTCAGATGGCTGTTGGGCCACTTGGACCAGCCTGAGCTTGACACGTGACCTTCTCTTATTGGTCCACATGTCTAGGGTATTTTTACCCTAAACATCTAGGATATGTCTATGCTAAGGTAGCCGCTTTAGAACTCAAAAGGCCCATCGAACCGAAATTCACTTGTTTGTGGCAAGAAGGTGTTGCTCTCATTAGGGGATTTGAAGCCTTAAAGGTAGTTTTGGTAACCCGATGTGAGCTTTATTGTTCAAGCCTCTAACACTTCTTACATGAGGGGAAATGGATCCTTACCAAGGCATGCTTAGATCAAGAACTTGACGTCTAACTACCCAAGATCGCGACTGAACTAAATCTAGGAAAGACAAAGGCATTTTCTTCGATGACTATTTTTGTTTTTCTAGGTTTAGCTTTTCTTTTGTTGCTTCTTTTTTTTTAATTATTTGCATTTTCCCCTTGCTAGCCGTGTTGAGCCTAACCCTCCTTGTTTATGAGCATACTACAAACCTTGTTATGGTAATTTTATTTGCATTTGCCCCTTGCTAGGTCATGAAATTTTGTTATGTTTTGGTTTGAAAAGTTAAAAGGTGATGGTTCGGAATGGAAAGTAAGGTTGTGTTTTGAATGTTTGTATTTAATAAAGAGCAAATGTGAATTCAAGAAAAAGCCATCCATAGTTATAAAAGGCAAGGACAATGTAATAAAAGTTACGAAAACAAAAGCTCAAAAATAAAAAAAAAGGAGAAAAAAAAAATGAAAATTCACAAAAAGATTTTGATGTAGTGTCTTCCCTAATTTGAACATTGAGGACAATGCTCAATTTAAGCTTGGGGGAGAGGTTCTATGCTTTTTGTTTATTGTTTTGTGAGTTTGTTGTAAATAAGCTTGAGGGAGATGTATTTTTGCTTGGAAATTGGTGATATTCTATGTTGTTTTAAGAATTAGGCCCATTCTCTATCTTCATAAATAAGATTTACCACCAAATTTTCAAATTTTTCCTCACCTTTACCCCCTAGCCTACGTTACAACCCCTTTTAAAGTCCTTTTGAATTGGATTAGTTGAGTCACTAGTCGGTGGAGGGAGCTAGACTTCAAGCATATGGAGAAGGCATGACTTGGTAAGATGTCGGGTTTTCCTATTTTGTATTGTTTTACCTTTATTTCGGCTCCTTCGTGGAGTCATGAGACGCTACCTTGAAGGGTGGCATTGAATCTAGATGAGGGAACGCGGTAAGAATGTATAGAACGCGGGGGGTGGGGGTGGAGCATGTTAGAGTTCTCTATGCTTAGCATAGTTTGTCTTTCAATCAACTTCATTTGTTTTCTTTTCTTTTTCTTTGTTTTTATTTGCCTTGCCTTGCTTGGGTTGCCAAGAGTTGTGGGTTAAACCTCTTAGGTAACCCTCACGGGAGCTTACTTGTCCTATTTATCGATATGGGGGTTTAAAGGGCTTGATGCAAACTCTAAATGCATCCGTGATTCCTACGGCAGTGAGTTAGTGTAAATTCTTTCCTTGTTCTTTCTATTCTATCTTTTCTGCTTTCAATAATTTCATCTTGTTCTCTTTTGCTCGAGAACGAGAAAAGGTTTAGTTTGGGAGAATTTCATGAGTGACATTTATGTTACTCTTAGGGTAGTGTTTATTCTTTATTTTAGCTTGTCTTAATGTGTTTTGTAGTTGTTTTGTTCAAATAATGCGTTCATACATGTCTCGATGTGTTTTGGATGAAATCGCGTATATGCTTAAATGCTTCCGTTTATTGCGTGTTTTCACCGTTTCCTATACCTTATTGCTTCCCTTGGTGCTTGTGCTTAGGTATTTGAAGTGTTAAATTGCAAAGAAGAAGACAAGTAAGCACGAGAGTAGAATCGAAGAAGCAAGGTGCGATGGAGCGCAAAATGTGCGCGAGAGTGCGGCCATAGTGCGTGGGCACGCAGCCCTGTCAAATGCCGCCCGGAAGAAAGTAAATTTTAGAATCGAGGCAGAGAGCTTTGCGCGGGTTGTGTGCGACCTGTGCGCGGGCGCACACCTAAGTCGCATGGGTGCACAACTCAGCCAGCAAGCCGCAACCCACGAAGGCGCGGGTGCGCAGCTACCTTACGTGGGCGTACAGTTTTGTACAACACTACTACAAAAAATGGCAAAGAGACTCGTTAAAATATGCTTAAGACACCGCCTTACAACGGGTCTCTATCTTAAGGGTCTATTTGATAAAGAGACCCGTTCCTTAGAAGGGTTTGTTTGTGAGGACAAAGAGACCCGTCTTTAGTGACAGCGGGTCTGTTACATAAGTTTGAAAATTTATAATTTAGAAGGAAAAAAGACAAGTTGATTAAGATAAGGGGTCTGTTTGGTGGTATCAAATAGACCTGTCATGTCAATTAATAGGTTTTTTTGTTCTTTGTTTTTATAAAAAAAAATAGAAATTTTCTTTTGACTCGGTTTGTGTTTAGGGTAATTTCACCCTAACCGTCAGAGCCAGACGACATTATTTTTGGCCCAATCTTGAGGCAGACGCCAAAGAGTTGGTCAAGAAATTTGACAAGTGCCAAAAGTTTGGCAAACTTATTCATCGCCCGGCTACTAATCTGACGGACATCCACAGCCCAATCCCATTTGCAAAATGGGGCATGGATATCCTAGGTCCCTACACGCCTGCTCCAGGCGGAAAGCGCTACATCTTAGTGGTTGTGGATTATTTCACCAAGTGGGTTGAGGCTGAGGCAGTAAAAAACATCAAGACCTCAGACGTAATTTTTTCATCTGAAAGAATGTTATCACCCGGTATGGGGTACCTATGTCTATAGTGTTTGATAATGGTCCTCAGTTTGAGACGCCTCAACTTAAAACTTGGTTGGGAGATCAGGGGATCTCAAGCTGCTTTGCATCTGTTGGCCGGCCCCAAGCAAACGGTCAAGTTGAAGCCTTCAACAAACTCATCTCAGACGGAATTAAGAAGAAAATAGAAAGAGTCGGTGGCTTGTGGGCAGAAGAGTTAATCCATGTCCTATGGGCCATCCTAACAACAGAAAAAGAGGCAACCGGCGAAACCCCATTTCTCATGGTTTACGGTGCTGAAGTCGTCTTGCCTATCGAACGTTACGAGCCAACTCTTAGAGTCATGTTATATGATGAAGAGGCAAACTGGGAAGCAATGCGCCTGGCATTGGATTCACTCCCAGAGCGCAGGGGCAATGCCGCCTTGCGACATGAGATTTACCGTCTGAGAATGACTAGAGCCTACAACAAAAAAGTACACAAGCGTCCTTTGAAAGTTGACGACTTAGTGTTATGAAAAATGGAAGCAACTGGTAGGGCCAATGAGCTGGGAAAGCTGACACCAAATTGGGAAGGCCCCTACCGGATCTATGAAGAAGTAAGGGACGGCACCTACCGCCTGGAAACCCCAGACGGCAGGCGCCTGCCTAGAACTTGGAATGTAGATTATCTGAAAAAGTACTACTTCTGAGAATGTAAATTTTTTGTAAACAAATCAATGAAATTAGACGTTTGCAAGATTAAGTTGTTTTTGGATTGATTATTCATCCGGGTAATACCCAGGTGGGTCCCTCTCTACTCAACAAAGTTAGACACTTAGTAAAGGTTACATTGGACCGCCTGGGTAATACTCGGATACCTTGTTTGTTAAAGTTTGATACTTTGTTTATTCAACCGCCTGATTATCCGCCTGGGTAATACTCAGACGGACCTATTTGTTTAAAAAAGCTAAGTTCAATACTTAGAGTAAATTCAATACTAACTAGAAACTAAGCACAAAAACGTTTAGTGGCTACACAACCGGTCTCAAACAAGACCAGAGGCTAAATTGGCCGGATGGTTGCTCATTTTATAAAATCGCATGTCCCAACATGGACAAAGGCGTCCGTCGACACCCCTCCGGGTGCAATCGTCGCAGAGAACGGACTATTGTCGGTTCTACGTATCCATGCAGACGGCAAAAATTGAATGACCAAATTGGTCAACTCATAGCTGCCTGACCAAAATAACCTTCGACGAACGAACAAGTTCCCAGATACCGGATGCCCAAAGGCATCAGTCGGTCACCGGCTGAAGTTCTCACTTAGGTTATTTATCCCAAAATTGCACCTCTTCCCAATTGGGGCAAAAGAGTTGTTCAATGGCTATGAAATCTCTACTAAGACGGACATACACCGTCTGTGTAGTGACCGAAATGCCCGTTGGTGAACGGCTGTGCACTTGGTTTGGGGCAATCACTACTGTGATTGATTGACTTACAAACGTATCATGCTCTTTACAGCATCAGACGTTTTCAAGTCAATCAACCAACTCCACTTGAAACCAATCACACAGCCGTCCAGGGGCAAGGACATCCAGACTATTGACTAGATAGGCAAGAAATCGCCGCATGCGTTTGATAAGTTGGGCAAAAATTAAAATTTGCAAAAATTAAAATTCAGATGCAAAATGGTCAAAACCGACTTAGTCGGTGCAATTCATAAAAGTCCACCCAACCAAACGGTTGTAGTGGATTAACTGTTATCCGGACCCCGTCCGGGAGAAAGAGAAATTGTTAATTAACCCGGCTCCTTAGCCGGTAAATACAAATATACTCGGCACGCAGGCCGGAAAAGCAAGTTTTGGCATACTGCCGCTGAATAAATAAAAGAAAAGATAAAAACAGAGATTGGCATATTGTCGCTGAATGGTCACTTCTGGCCTGCAGACGGAGCCTCCTGGCCCTCTCCCTCCTCATTGTCTGAGGGAATTTCCTGCGCTTCGCCAGGACCAGGAAGCTCAGGCGCGGATGGCTCAGTGGAGTTGACCCGGGCTTCAAAGGAGGCAGGCTCTGGCTCGCCTTGCTCTCGCAAGTACACCACGTACTCGGCGTAGCTGTGCGCCAGTGTCCAGACGTTGTAATCCGTGTCTAGGTACAAGGCAACCCAGGCAATCTTCATACGGGCGTCATTGTCAGCGTCACTCTAGCAACCAGGCGGTTTTGCTCCTCCTCCAGGGTTGTTGCAAAGTTCTTCTGACCTTACGCAGCATCCTTCTCCAGCCTCTCAACCTTGGACTTCAGTTTGCCAAGGTCCGCCTGGGCCTTCTTGAGCGCCTCAGTAGCCTGTTTGGCGCTCTCGTCTGCCTTTTTTCTGGGCCTCCTCCGCTTCTTTCTTGGTCGTCTCAGCATCTGTAGCCCGCTAGTTGGCCGCCTTCAGATCTAGCTCTAGCTTCTGAATTTTGGACGCCTGTGTCATAATTATTGCTTTAGTTTCAAGTTCATTTACGATAGTTGAGTGTAAATCAATATTATCAGCGTCTATGGCAGACTTCTTGGCCCTTTTTACCTCTTCCCGTTTGCGGGAATAATGACGTTTGAGCCCGTCCACCCGCAGCATGGCCTGTAAATAAGTCAGGCGGAATAAGTATTGCAGGCGGAATAAAACACTTGGAAAAAATAAAATTGAATTGACAAGTTTATTACCTCAGCCAGAAGGGATAGAATGCGTTCAAGATTGAACGTCTCTATCCCAGGGATTTCGTCCTTATCCCTCTTCCGGACGGCCTCCAGCATGGCCTTGGCATGCTTCTGAACGTCTGGCCAGCGGGGAGATTGAGTTTGATCTGCACCACAATCAATAGGTGATGAGTGCGAAACTAAGGCGGCACCTATTTGTATCCGGCCGTCTGAGGATGACGTCTGTTGGGAGTGGGATTTCACCCGCAAAGGCCACCCCAGCTCAAGCGGGGATTCAAAAGGGTTCTTACCTTCAGAGTCGGCCAAGCGAGTAACGCTTGCAGGCGTGGAGAACCCCCCGGTCGCTGTAACGGGGTCAACGAGGTCGAGGCCCAGGCTACCGCCTACCCTCTCGTTGCGCCCTGCTATCCGCATCTGTTGCTGCCCGGCTGAGCCGCCAGGAGTCGACGCGGAGGCGGCCTTCTTAATTTTGTTGAGAACGGCTGGGGCCTCCTCCCTAGCCCGTTTGAGTTGTTTCTCAAACGTCTTTCCAATAACCTCTCCCCCCTGCGAAAAATAATCGAAGTCAAAGTTAGCATCCGGGCAAAATAGTTTTTAAGATCAATTTAAGAAAAAGTTTGCCTCAATTATTTTGTCAAAGTCTTCCTCTGGGATCCGGGGAAGAGCGCACTTCCTGCCCAACAAGTCAGGCTTCTTGTTGTACAAACGGAATTCATAATTTTCCCGTCTGGTGGGGGCTGACAGCAGAAAAAACCTTTGCTTCCAGCCGTCGAACTTTGAGACCTTGTCCAAGGTCATCATGTATTGCGGATGGGTGGTTAGAGTATACCACGCCCTCCAGCCGCCTGGGCTTCTGCTGAGGTAATGCATATTTGCAAAGGCCTCCCAGCCGGGGTTGAGCCCTTGAAACTCGCTGGCAGCAACATACCCCATAATATTGGTCCAAGAATTGGGGGTAAGTTGCCAAACTCCAAGGCCGTAGCCTCTCAAAATTGCCTTCACCGCCTGGTGAAGGGGGAAGCGAAGGCCGGCTTTGAACGCCACCTCATAACAGCCAAAATAGTTGTTGGCGTTCTGTTGATCGTCCCCCTAGGCGATGGTGCCAAGCTCAGGCGGCACCCTGATCTTATACCTGTCTCCAAGCGGGTGCATTTGCTTAAATTTCTATAAGTTCTCCCCCATTTGAATCCGGTCTTTGGAGAAGACGTGGAGGCTGAAGGGATCGTCCTTCTCTCTCCACTTTTTCCTTTCTTCCTCCTCGCTATCCGGAAGAGGGGGCAAGTCGTCGCTGCTGCTCTCAGAGGCAGAGGCGGAGCTGTCACTCTCCGTCTCACCCTCACTTTGGTCCAAGGGGGCAGAGGCGGCCTCGTCGCCGCCTTGGTCACATTCCTCTAAGAAAGAGTCAGCGGGGGTTGAAGGGGCGCGCGGAGGGGATCTCTCAAGAGCCGTCTGGTCTCCCTGACCAGACGTTTCTCCCTCAGGCGTTTGGCCGCCTGAGCCTTCGCCTTTGTAATTTGGATCGGTGGCCGTCTGCATAGTCCGAGCCATGGTGTCCTGCACAGACACATAACTGGTCGGAATCCATGGCAAAGGGTGGTCCCAACACCCCGAGCCGGCACTCCCAGTCCTAGACTCAGCCGTCCCTTGTGACCGGCTGGACTCTAACCTAGGTTGTGCCATGTGTGTTGGTGATGCATCCATTTATTGCAAGAAATATGTACAAGCGGTGAAAAAAGAAAAGAGCTGAGAGAGACAGAGACGGTACCTTTGGATTTGATATCATAAGGAAGGCGGGTCCGGCTGGGTTGCGGAAGAACAAAGTTTCTTGCTTGCGCCTGACTCAAACGGATTACTTCTGCTCTCTCAAAGTTTTTCTCTCTAGAAAATTTTTGTAAACGTACAAAATTATGAGGGTAAACGGCTATATATAGAAGGTAAATATGGGGGCATTTTCGTAATTTACCCGGAAGGTGAACGGTTACTATGTAACGGTAAAATTACCGCCAGCCGGAGAGTGACATGTGTCACAGATGCCACGTGGCGTGCCACGTCACATCTGTGAGGGACAAATGTTTAGGGTAATTTCACCCTGCCACGTGGCCCAATCAGAAGGTGACACATGTCACCCCCATATTGGTAAAAAATGGACCAATCTCTGCTCGACACGTGTCCTCCCAGAAATCAAGGGAAAAGGCGGCTTTCAGGCTCAAATCCCGAGAATGCCGCAAAACGGCACAGCCCACCAATGATTAGGGTTTAGTGACCTAATCAGGGGCACAATTCTCAATGACCCTATAAATAGGGAGATGTCCCTCATTTTGAGAACACGTTTTACCATTTATTACACCCGTATTCTCTTACATCAGAGAAACACTTGAGCTTGGAATCCAAACAGATCCCCACCTAAATTTCCGTACTCTTTATTCCGTTTCAAGTTACTAACTTGACCGTCGAAGGCGGAGCTCTAACCACCCGGAGTCTCCGTTATTTTGCAGGTACAGACCGGCCAGACCAGACTTCGTGACGTAACTCTCCCGAAGGACAAAAACACCCAATACAGTTTGCATTTGAATTTTGAATTTTGAATTTTAAATATTATATTTTTATGCTCTATACATATTGGTGGACAATTAAAAAATTGTAAATTACAATGCTTTGCCTAAAAATACTTTCACACCATATGAAATTGCCTGGGGTAAAAAAAAAAATTGGTAAGATACAAAAAATAAAAATGAAAAATAAAAAATAATCAACCAACATAAAATTCAAGCAAAATTAACACAAAAATATTAAAAGTCACTAAAATTTACAACTATAAGTCTATAAAAACACTCGAGTACTACATCTTCTGCAATTTCGACAAGATCTGGTACTCTTGGTCTCTCTGAATTTCTGCAAGGGTAAGCCCATTACTCGTAAGACAATGAAGCAAAAACAAAATAAAGCATATAACTTAAAAACTAAATTGTATTAAGAAATAATTACACTATCAAACAGTCATATTAGGAAAAAAAAAAATCATCAAATGAACACTTAACCAAATCAATTACAACTCGTGTTTCAAAAAAAAAAAAGTCAATTATAACTCTGTTAAAATTGGGTATTCCAAAATTCGCACTAAATATTGTCAATTTAGCCAACTTCAATATTGTCTAAATAAATTATACGAACCAAGAAAGGCAGTGAAAGGTCAGGCGTTTGCCGACTTCATTGTTGAAATGACCCGTCTGGTGGCTCCGAATAATCTTGATCAGGTTTGGAAAGTGTATGTAGACGGGAGCTCTACTAAAAACGGCTGTGGTGCAGGCGTAATTTACGAGTCTTCTGAAGGGGACAGATTTGAGTATGCACTACGCTTCAAGTTTCAACCCTCTAACAATGAGGCGGAATATGAAGCCCTGCTAGCCGGCATTCACATGTGTAAGGCGGCAGGGGCCATGAAAATTGACGCCTACTCTGATTCTCAATTGGTCGTTAGCCTGTATGAGGGAAGCTACAAGGCTACTCATCCGGCTATGATTAAATATCTTCAGGCAGTCAAAGAAGAGACTAAGGCACTCGAGGAATTCCGTCTGAGTCAAGTGCCTAGGTCGAAAAACAATCAGGCGGATGCATTGTCAAAACTGGCGTCTTCCGCCTGCCATGATACGCCTCGGTCTGTCTTTTGGGAAGTTCTTGAAAAGAGAAGCATCTATGAATATCCCATTGGAATTCTGGACCGAAGTTCTACCTGGATAGATGGCATCCGGGCTTACCTTTCAGACGGTACACTTCTTGATTCGCCACAGGAAGCAGCCGTCATGAAAAAGCGAGTTACAAGCTTCGATTTGAAAAATGGAGAACTCTTCAAGGCAGGGTTTGTGAACCCTTTGTTGAAGTGTGTCACCCCAGAGAAGGGGAAAAAAGTTCTCGAAGACTTGCACTCGGGATTCTGCGCCTCTCATATAGGCGGCAGGTCCCTAGCCGTCAGAGCCAGACGACATTATTTTTGGCCCACTCTTGAGGCAGACGCCAAGAAATTGGTGAAGAAATGTGACAAGTGCCAAAAATTTGGCAAACTCATTCACCGTCCGGCTACTGATCTGACGTCCATCCACAGCCCAATCCCGTTTGAAAAATGGGGCATTGACATTCTAGGTTCTTACACGCCTGCTCCAGGCGGAAAGCGTTACATCTTGGTGGCTGTGGATTATTTCACCAAGTGGGTGGAGGCTGAGGCGGTTAAAAACATCAAGACCTCAGACGTAATTTTCTTCATTTGGAAGAACATTATCACCCGGTATGGGATACCTATGTCTATGGTGTTTGATAATGGTCCTAAGTTTGAGACGCCTCAGCTTAAAACTTGGTTGGGAGATCAGGGGATCTCAAGCTATTTTGCATCAATTGGCGGCCCCAAGCAAACGGTCAAGTTAAAGCCTTCAATAAACTCATCTCAGACGGCATTAAGAAGAAAATAGAAAGAGCCGGTGACTTATGTGCAGAAGAACTAATCCATGTCCTATGAGTCATCCGGACAACAGCAAAAGGGGCAACCGGTGAAACCTCATTTCTCATGGTTTACGGTGCAGAAGCCGTCTTGCCCATCGAACATTACGAGACGACTCTCAGAGTCATGCTATATGATGAAGAAGCAAAGAGGGAAGCAATGCGCCTGGCATTGGATTCAATCCCGGAGCGCAGGAGCAATACTCCGACTCTCAGACGGATTTTTCTTTTACCTAACCAAGTTTGATACCTCGTAAGATTAAATAGTTGCCTACCCGTCTGGGTAATACCCAGACAGACTCGTTTGTTTAAACAACTAAGTTCGATACTTAGTGTAAATTCAATACTCCGACTAAAACTAAGCACAAAAACGTTTAGTGGCTATACAACCGGTCTCAAACAAGACCAAAGGCTAAAATGGCCGGATGGTTGCTCATTTTATAAAATTGCCTGTCCCAACATGGACAAAGGCATCCGGCGACACCCCTTCGGGTGCAATCGTCGAAGAGTTCAGACTATTTGTCGGTTCTACGTACCCATGCAGACGGCAAAAATTGAACGACCTAATTGGTCAACTCATAGCCGTCTGACCAAAATAACCTATGAAGAACAAATAAGTTTCCAGATACCGGATGCCCATAGGCATTAGTCGGTCACCGACTGAAATTCTCACTTAGGTTATTTATTCCAAAATTGCACTTCCCACCCCAATTGGGGCAAAAGAGTTGTTCAATGGCAAAAGAGTTGTTCTGGACGTCTAGCCAGCGGAAAGATTGATCTGCACCACAATCAATCGTGATGAGTGCGAAACTAAGGCAGCACCTATTTGTTGCCGACCGTCTGAGGATGACGTCTGTTGGGAGTGGGATTTCAGCCGTAAAGGTCACCCTAGCTCAAGCGGGGATTCAAAAGGGTTCTTACCTTCAGAGCCGGCCAAGCGGGAACCGCTTGTAGGCATGGTGAACCCCGCGGCTGCTGATAAGGGGTTGACGAGATCAAGGCACAAGCTGCCGCTTATCTTCTCGTTTCGCCCCGCTATCCGCATCTGTTAATGCCCGGTTGAGGCGCCAGGAGTTGAGAATGGCGGGGTTCTCCTCCCTAGCCCGTTTGAGTTGTTTCTCAAACGACTTTCCAACCTCTCTTCCTTGCAAAAATAACCAAAGTTAAGGTTAGCATCCGGGAAAAATGATTTTAAAGGATCAACTTATGAAAGGATCAGGCGCAGCTTTCTCCGCAAGATCTTTGCAGATGGTTACAGAAGACCGCTTGGGAGTTTTCTCCGACTACAACATGTTTAATGATTTTTCTGCAAAAAAAAGAAAGAAATTAGTAAATATCATAAATCAATTTCGATAGAAATATACTACAGACGGATATAACTCAGGCGCAAACGTTTTGTAAACATATGCCCTAACCCGCAGGCGGCTAGGAAACACTCATCCCTGATCCAGGCGATCTTGTGGATCCAGTTTTTGGGAACTTTTATTGTTTCCCCGGTTGACAGAGTTGCGTCTGTGAGGCCGAAAAAGTCTGCCTCAATTATCTTGTCAAAATCTTCCTCTGGGATCCGGGGAAGAGCGCACTTCCTGCCCAACAAGTCGGGCTTCTTAATGTACTCCCGTGTGGTTGGGGCTGACATCAGGTAGAACCTGTGCTTCCAGCCATCGAACTTTAAGACCTTGTCCAAGGTCATCATATATTGAGGCTGCGTGGTTAGAGTGTACCACGCCCTCCAGCCGCTTGGGCTTCTGCTAAGATAGTGCATACTACCAAAAGCCTCCCAGCTGGTTAAGCCCCTGGAACTCACAGGCGGCAACATACCCCAGAATGTTTGTCCAAGAGTTAGGGGTAAGTTGCCAGATTCCGAGGTCGTAGCCTCTCAAAATTGCCTTCACCGCCTAGTGAAGGGAAAGCGGAGACCAGCCTTGTACGTCGCCTCATAACAGCCAAAATAGTTGTTGGCGTTCTGTTCATCGTTCTCCCAGGCAATGGCGCCATTCTCAGGCGGCACCCGGATCCTATACATGTCTCCTAGCGGGTGCATTTGAGTAAAATTCTTTAAGTTTTCCTCCATTTGAATCCGGTCCTTGGAGGAGACGTGGATGTTGAAGGGACCATCCTTCTCGTTCCACTTTTTCTTTTCTTCCTCCTCGCTATCCGGAAGCGGGGGTAAGTCGTCACTGCTCTCGGAAGTAGAGGCGAAGCTGTCGCTTTTCGTCTCCTCCTCACTTTGATTCAAGGGGGCAGAGGAGGCCTCGTCGCCGCCTTGGTCGCATTCCCCCAAAAAGGAATCAGCAAGAGTTGAAGGGGCACGCGGAGGGGATCTCTCCAGAGCCGTTTGGCCTCCCTGACTAGACGTTTCTCCCTCAGGCATTTGGTCGCCTAAGCCTTTGCTTTTGTAATTTGGATCAGTTGATGTCTGCATTGTTCGAGCCATGGTGTCCTGCACAGACACATAACTGGTCGGAATCCAAGGCAAAGGGTGGTCGCAACACTCCGAGACGGCACTCCCAGTCCTAGACTCAGTCGTCCATGGTGATCGGCTGGACTCTAACCTAGGCTGTGCCGTGTGTGTTGCATCCATTTATTGCAAGAAATATGTACAAGCGATAAAAAAAGAAAAAGAGCTGAGAGAGACAGAGACGGTACCTTTGGATGTGATATCTGAAGGAAGGCGAATCCGGCTGGGTTGATGGAGAACAAACTTCTTGCTTGCGCCTGACTCAAACGGATGACTTCTAGTCTCCCAAAGTTTTCTCTCTAGAAAGTTTTTGTAAACGTACAAAATCATGAGGGTAAAACGGCTATATATAGAGGGTAAATACGAGGGCATTTCCGTAATTTACTCGAAAGGTGAACGGTTACTCTTTAACGGTAAAATTACCGTCAACCGGAGTGTGACATGTGTCACAAATGCCACGTGGTGTGCCACGTCACATCTGTGAGGGCAAATGTTTAGGGTCACGTGGCCCAATCAGAAGATGACACGTGTCAGCCTTAGAATGGTCCAGAGTGGACCAATCCCTGCTTGACACGTGTCACTCCAGAAATAAAGGGAAAAATGGCGGCCTTCAGGCCCAAATCCCGAGAACGCCGCAAAATGCACAACCCACCAATGATTAGGGTTCAGTGACCTAATGAGGGGCACAATTTCCAAAGACCCTATAAATAGAGAGATGTCCCTCATTTTGAGGGCAAGTTTTACCATTTATTACACTTGCGTTCTCTTACATCAGAGAAACACCTGAGCTTGGAATCCGAGCAGATACCCACCTTAATTTCCGTCCTCTTTAATCCTCTTCAGGTTACTAACTTGACCGTCGGAGGCGGAGCTCCAACCACCCGGAGTCTCCGTTATTTTGCAGGTACAGTTCGGCCAAATTTGACTTCGTGACGTAACTCTGCCGAGGGACAAAAACACCCAAAACAACATCTTTTATAAGCATGTTTTTGCAAGAAACCACCTTATAAATTTTTTTTTGCAAAGACACACCTTAATCAAATTTTTTTTTTTGCAAAACCATACCTTTATGCCGGAAATACAGTCAAACCCTATTTTCCGGCGTTGACTGCGCCATTTGCACCCACAAAACTAACAGTGGAAGGGAGAAGGGTGGCTAGGGCTATAGAGGAGGGTTTAGAGTGGTCAACGTCATTAAAGTGATGTGTTTAGGGTGGTCAACGCCGTGAAAGGGTGTGTGTAAATGGTGGTCAACGTCGTGAAAGGGTGGTTTTGTGGGTGGGGCTTAGGAGGGAGGTGGTTTCGTGGGTGGGGCTGGGGAGAGAGGTGGTTTCGTGGATAGATTGGGGTAGTCAAAGCTAGAAAATGGAGTCAAACCTCATTTTTCGACATAAAGGTATTGATTTGCAAAAAAAATTCTGATTAAGGTGTGTTATTGCAAAAAAAAAAAAAAAAAAAAAAAAAAAAAAAAAAAAAAAAAAAAAAAAATATATAAGGTGGTTTCTTGCAAAAAATTGCTTATAAAAGGTGGTTTTTTTTTTACAAAATTTCCTTTAATTTTTATTGTTCTTTTATCATAATTCTAAAATAAGATCAATACTTGCAAACATTTAGGCCCAGAAACAAGTATATATCCACTATAACTCATTGAAAGAGCATTTTAATTCCCACAATTTCAGCTATAATTGAGAATAGCATAAAAAGTTCATAAACATACCAATCAGGTTTATAGTTGATTATATACACTTCACTTTCCAAGGTAACATAGGTTAACAATAACAAGCATGATTTGGCTTACTTCTTTAGCTTTAACCTCACTATTTGTAATCTTTGGTATGCTTAATGCATAATCCTAAAAACAAACAAACACTGGTGCTAAATAACCACAGTGCCAATTAAACAATATTGTAATCTTGTTAATAATTTGATGATGGAGATAAAAAATGGACAGCATATCTATAAGGGCATTTTCAATCATTTAAATGAAAAGAAGGCTAAGAAATTGAATCAATTAGTGAGTATGTACAAATCTTAGGGAAATGTACAAATCAACGAGCATCATGTTCACGAGTGTATGATCTAATTTGCATTAAATTAAACTCTTTAAAGAGGCAAATAAACAACCAGTTATTAATTCCCAGCATATACCATTCAATTTTAGCTTCATACATACACATATTAACAAAAACAACATAATCAACATTTCTATCGGATTAAGTACCTTATAAGCCCAGCAATAGCCCAGCAATTGTGAGTAGCACAATTATCACACACCCACAATTATCACACACCTAAACAACAGAAATCAAAATCAAACCACCATAATTTACAATCCTAATACAAATCAATCAAACCCAAGAATTCATCATATTTCAAAATATAGTAATCTTATAAGTGAAAAGAACCTCAGATCGATAGAAAAAGAATGCATGAGCAGATTCTTCACTTTAAACTAAGCAGCAGTGATATTTCTACAAGTGTCAAACATCAACCTCTCTACAAGTGTCGTAAAACCTCCTCCATCTCCATGAAATCAACATAAAAAAAAAAAATCAACAACTATAATCAAAATAATAAATAATAATAATAAAATTTTAGAGTTTGACATCAAATTTCTCATAAAAACATGAAATTGTATAAATGAAAGAAAAAACGATAGATCTGAAAAGAGAGAGTAAGAAACACCTAAATACTGAGCTCCGAAGAATGATTTTTGACCACGAATACCACGAACAACCAGACATTTAATCTGACTCAACAACTTTTCCATTAGGCAAATAAAGAGGACAAATATCACTCACCTTGAAGCGGAACACCCAATTGCCTCGCCAGAACTCCGAGTGGATTCCCATTGATTCGGTCAGCACGCTCCCGCCTAAATCCGCAGCACCCACAAAATCCTCTTCCTCCCTACACATCTTCTTCGTGTGTACCCTTCCACCAGGCCCTTCTAAAACCACGACCTTAAACCCCATACCCCGGAGCTGGCAAGCCGCACAATGTCCCTAAAATCTGACACCGAAACCTTTAAATTCGACCAATAATAATAAAAAAAAAAAAAAAAAAAAAAAAAAAAAAAAAAAAAAACCCTATAAAATGTGAGGCAAAACCCCCTATATTCGAGAAAATCCGAGGCAAAACCCCCTATTTTCGAGCAAAAAATCGACCAAAAAACCCCCCACAAAATGTGAATTACAAAAACAGCAAAAATCAAGACAAAATTCCTTAAATTCGAGCAAATAACAATTGAAAAATAAAAAGATCTAAGCAAGGAGGTTGAATCTTTGTTCAAATTAGTAGAATTTTTCGATTATTTGAAAGTTAGGGTTTGTACTCGAATTTAGAGCTAAGTGAAGTTTAGGGACATTGGAGGTGAGTGAAGTTCAGGGACAATGTATGGAGGTGAGGGATATAAAGTGAAGTTTAGTAGAATTCTGGGTGTTTGATATTTTAAAAGAGAGAGAAGTAGAGAAGGGGGGTTATGAATTTTATGATGAGAGAGAAGCGAGTACTTTTAGTAGCTGGCCTTTCTAGGTCAGCTACAAATATTAGGTCAAATAATCAAATTTTATTTGACCTAATATTTGTAGTGGGCATCTAAAGGTCAGTTGTGAACAAATATTTTACTTCTTCTATTCTTTTTTACTTGACCTGTTTCTTTTATTACGCTTGTCAATGCAAAAATTCAACGATTAATAACTTTAATTCTCCATAAGTAAAAATTATAAAAGTTATATATTATGATAGTAATTCTTGAGACGAATTCAAAATATCTAACATGAACATATTTTTCCTTATAAATTATTCACAAAAGACGGTCAAAGGGGGAGTGGTGAATAGTGTAAAAGTCAAAGTGGGTCAAGTAAAAAAGAACGGAGGAAGTATTATATTAAAATAATTATTAATAGCAGCGAACATGTGGTGCCAGCTACAAATGCTACAATTTTTGTAGCTTACATCAAATAGGCCAGTTGCAAATAGGTACTTTTAATTTTTCAATCCAAGTATTAGCAGCGTTCATTACTATGCCGGTTGCTAATGACATAGTATTTGTAACTAACATTATTTTGGTTAGTTGCAATTAGTGTTTTAGTAACTAATGCATATAATGCCAGTTGCTAATAGGGTGCTGCTAATAACAATTTTTCCACTAGTGTGTAGAACAGGCGATTTTAGTAACTTCAATGCATCCGGTCAAAGGCCTCATGAGATATAGTTATGCCGCTAAGTTTTTTGACTTAGCTTATTTTTTAAGAAAATAATCGTTCGCCTGCCTTGCCCAAAGCAAGGACTGGCGTTTGTATAGCCTCTAAAATGAAACAGTAGCTGCTTCCGCCTGTACTAGAACAATTCGAAAAACTCAATGCTTTTTAAATTTCTAGTTAGATTATCAAACGACTACGAGCGTTGCCTTAACGAATTCGGTAGGGCCGATTATTTTTGTTAATAGAGCAATGTGGCACCCATATGGGAGATGCTTCTCTTCGACGAATTCGCCCGAATGGTCATCGCCGATTGTCTGACTCATGTTGGAGCAGACAGTCGTACTCATGTTGAAGCAGACGGTAGTTTAAATAACATATATCCGGCCTTTGGCCTCTTTTAAAGAGTAAATAGCCACTAAGTCATTGACTTAGCTTAAAAATTGAATAATGTTTGGGACGACTGCTTTGGCACAGTCGGGTCCCTTAGTAAAGATTTGGGTGTCTGTTGTTGAGGCAGACGATTCCTTTATAAAATAAATTAAACAAAGTATAAAGCATACAATGGTCGTCTACATGTTGTGCAGGCGGTACTTCATAGGATCTTGACGTTGTCCGCCTGCACATTTTGCAGGCAATGTTCAAGCATCTTTAGTAGTTTAAAGTTGGTATGTCTGCACATTGTGCAGTCGGAGCTATTAAATACAAGTACGATTCGTCGGCACATTCTGTAAGTGGTATCCTGCGAAATTATGAGCATGATCCTTCTACACTTTGTGCAGCCTGTACTCAAAATAAAGTAATTGAAAACAAGTCTGGAAATGAAGGCTGATTTTCATTAACAAGTAAAAAAAATTTACAAAATTTAAGAAGTAGTACTTCTTTAAGTTATCTACATTCCAAGTTCTAGGTAGCTTCCTGCCGTCTGGTGTTTCCATGCGGTAGGTGCCGCCTTTTACTTCCTCGTAGATTTGGTAGGGATCTTCCCAATTTGGGGTTAGCTTCCCTTGTTCATTCGCCCTACCGACTGCCTCCATTTTCCGTAGCATAAAGTCCCCAACTTTCAGAGGACTGTAGACACCTAAAAATGTCTCCCCTTAACCAAACCCGATGATGAACAACCTTTCACCGTCACTATTGGTCGGGTTCAGTATTTAATCCCGAGAGTGCTTAAAAAAATCGTATTTAATTAAATTCAATTTTTGGATAGTCCATAAATCAGTCTTGATGTTTGGTCAAAGCATAGATTTTTTAATTTCAGCCCAAACCTTTATTTTATTTTATTATTTCATTATTTATTTTGGCCCAAACCTTTCATTTATTTTATTTACTTATTTTCTTATTTTAGCCCAAATAATAATAAATCAGAAAATGACCTGAAATTATCAATCGGCACTTAAAATGCTGAACGAAATTAGGGTTAAAATGAATTTAGACAGATAACGGACAAAAAATTCCCGCGTTACGACAATAGTCCACCGTGTCACGGGACACTGTCCCGTCTGACGGTGGGATTTCCCGTGACACGGGAAACCTGATGTGACACGGGAGTTTCTGTGTCCGTTCCGCGTAAACCCTTCACGCGTTTTATTCCCCGTACCCTAAAATATTTCCCGCGTCACAGGAAATTTTCCCGTCTGACGGTGGGAATTCCCGTGTCACGGTACATAGTGCCGTGTCGCGGTATACTTTTTTAGGATTTTTATCATTTTAGGGTTCCGTGTGTTCCCTCAGCACATTTTTTCTATAAATACCCCCTCATTTCTGATGTACGGGGCATCAATTAATTCTCTATTTTTTCTCTCTTCTATGCTCTAGCCTAAACACTAGCCTACCCTTTTTCTTTCAAAATTCCTTCTTCAAGCACTCCAAGGAGCCCGTACTTTACTCGTGATTTTGTCCTTAAGCCAAGGCGTGAAAGGTAGAACTGTTTGAGGGTTTGGCCCCAAATCAACTCTACTTTATTTAATTTAATTGAATTATTATTCTATTATTATTTCCTTGAAGTTACTAACTCGTTTATTATTTTGTAGTTAAAAGCAAAAAGAATCAAAGTAAGAATTATGTTCCTTTTATTTCTATTATTTTTCTAACGATTTTATATTGTTGGAATTATTGTTAAATTGCTTCCAATATTGATGTTGTTTTATTATTATTTATGATCACCATATTGCATGTTAAAGGGAATATGTAATTGAAAATCACGCCTAATAAGATAATTTGGACAACCGGTTTAGGTTCCTTTTTAATCTTCTTATTAAATCAAGTGATCACAAATATTATAGAATTATATGTTGCATTAATATTCAACCAATTTAGTTTAATAACAGTTTGGAGCAAATTGAATATTTTCTTTGTATGCCTTTGAAATCGCAAGAATAATTTTTCAATATAAGAATCGAGTAGAGGCCAATACGGGCGAATGTGACTCCATGACTCACTTCGTACCATCATCTCCGATCCTCCTTTCGTGGTTCCGAACCATATGGAGTTAGTAATCCCATGTACTATGAATGGGGTGTAACCTTCACGGGTCAATCGTTGTTGCCTATCGTTGTCCCTTTATCGTGGTTGCCTTTTATGATCCGTGAACGTTTTACAAGTTCCTTAAAAACTTGTTGGCGGCTCCCTACTTTCCTTGTCCCTAATCGTATACGTCAATTCCCACTTCCTAAGAGTGTCAAGCATATTCACACATGCTTTAACGTAGGCGCACTTCGAGCGACGCCTACAATTTGGCGACTCCACTAGGGAGGATTCTTGGTTATTTATCAATTTGAGTGATCGGTATTTAATTAAGATGAGTGGATGAGACTTGAAAGATTCTTGAAAAATATTCCTGTGATTAATTTGGCATTGTTGCATAAGCATAGACGTTTTAACGTCGTATTTAGGTTTGTCCCGTAGGAAAAATTGAATAACTTAATTGAGTATGATGGAAAACAGGGCACCAGTCAGATTTTCTGACTGCCGTGCCATGGCAGAATCTACCGTGTCACGGTGCAAAACACCGTCTGACTGTGTGCAGCACCGTGGCACGGTGCTCTCTACCGTGTCACGGCAGTCCTAAAATCAGTCCGGTGGCTTGTTTTCTCTTCTCACAGTCAACTTCCTTCGATTTTTCTGAAAAAACGTGTGTGTTCTACATGCGTCTTAGCCCCGGGGGATTTAAGCTCTATCAACCCAAAAACTCTCATGGCAATAAGGGTTCATCCAAGTTATTAAATCCACCCAAACCATGGAGTCGAGTTCGATTTCATCCCGAACTCGTGGAGCCGCCCGTTGGCATACACCCTCAAGGGAGGCTGCCTTGCTAACGCGTCCAAACTCTTAACCATGGTACCCTATTGACACCAAATAAAACTGACCATAGTCGAACATAGAACTTGATCTTAGGTTGTGAACTATTCTTTGCATCATTGTGCCTACGTGTTTTATGTTTGGTCGTTTTGATCCTAACCTTAACGATCTTTCTTTGTCTTTGGTGGATTATTTTATGACTAACGATTGCCAATGGACCGTACTCACTTAGTAATTAGCACAAAATATATATATATATATATATATATAAATTGTCGTGCCACGTCAGCATCCACCGTGGCACGGGAAAGTTCACCGTGTCACGGCAATTTCCACCGTGATACGGTGGATTTCCAGCACCAAAAAAAAATGTCGTGCCACGTCAGTGTCCACCGTGCCACGGGAAAGTTCACCGTGTCACGGCAATTTCCACCGTGACACGGTGGATTTTCAGCACCTAAAAAAAAAATCTCGTGCCACGTCAGCATCCACCATGGCACGGGAAAGTTTACCGTGGCATGGGAAAGTTCACCGTGTCACGGCAATTTCCACCGTGGCACGGTGGATTTCCTAAAAAAAAAACACGGTGGATTTCCCAAAAAAAAAAACACCGCGTCACGGAAGCTTGTACCGTGACACAGTACAGTTTTTCGTGTCACGGTGCCCTTGAAATAAATCCAGTCAGCTTTTTTTAAGTCTTCCGTGTTAATTTGGTCCTCGCGTCAGTCATTTTGGTTATTGTTCACATGTCTAGTCATACGATCATACCACGAGTCTTATAACATCACTTAGTCACTCACGAGTCAAGTATAGTCCACACACTTTCTTTATGTTCCGACTCGAGTCGTGCACCAGGTCGTTTATGATTGTATACTATGTTCATGCACCCTTTTTTCATATTAGAAAAATGAGTGGAGTTTTCTCACCTATTTTCAAATGTCTATTTTTTCCTTCCTTTCCTATCTTGAGCAATGAGTCAAATAATTAAGTGAATTATTTTATTTCTCAGTACTTGGTCAAGGAACAGGGATAGATTAATACAGTTCAAGTCATTACCGCAACAATCTCTCAGATCTAATAGGCGTTCAAAGAGAACTTTGCCATCTCCACATTACTTATCACCTTTCAATGGCTACTAAGGAAGATATTGTGAACATCAACAAAATCCATCGAGGCACTATCTGCCATGATGCAAACCCTTACCACTAGGGTCACTACCATGGAACAAAACAAGGTCACTGTTTCCACCCTTGACAAATTGAAGGAACAAATGAGTAAGATTTCTGAGGATTTCACTTATGTGGAACGGCCTCCCACTCCTTTGGATGTGAAGGACAGACTTCCTGAAAAGTTCTCCACTACTGATATTCCAAAGTTAAAGCCTACTGACAATCCAATATTCCATTTGAAGGCGTTCTCTGCAACCATGGCTCTTAAGGGATTGTACGTAACACTCTTCCCTACGGTGTTCCCTCTCTCCTTAGAACATGCTTGCCAACAATGGTTTTATTCCCTAGATGCCAAGCATACTGCGACTTGGAAAGATGTCACCGACAGTTTCATGAATCGTTATAAGTGTTACATTCAAACTAAAACTTCTGAACGTGAACTCTCCATTCTCAAACAGAAAGAGAATGAAGGCTTCACCGCTTACCTGAACAGGTGGAGGGAAACAGCTTCACTCTTGGTATATCCTCCCAAAGAAAGAGAGATGGTTCACCTCTTTATTCAAAATCTGACTCATAAATATAGGGAACATCTCAAATTTCTTCCACTGAACACTTTCGAAGCTGTATAAGACACCGGCATCAATATCGAGGATGAACTAATAAAGACTGCTGGTAGTAACAATAATAACACTTGGAAAAACAAGAAGAACGACCATCCTTCTTCTTCGTCTTCTAAGCACGAAAATACTACCAACAATATAAGCCAAGTTGATCTCAATGAAGTGTTAGATCTTAATGCTCCATTGCCCAAGAAGAAAAGAACTTACACTCCTTTAGGAATGACTTATGATGCGGCCTTTGATCGCCTTTACGGTCAAGGCTTGATCACACCCATTGGGCCATTTCTAGAGCCAAAACATGAAGAAAGGAGCGCCAAATGGAATCCCAATGCCCATTGCAAGTACCATCAAGGAAGGGGCCACACTACGGAGCAATGCTGGAATTTGAAGGACGTCATTCAAGACTTGGTGGATGCAAACAAACTTCATGTCCCTCCAGGCGGCAAGAAGTAATGAACACAAGGCGCACAGCAGATCCTTCGTGCAAGATTTCATGATTTCTTTCTTTATCATTCATCTCCATTCCCCCATTCATGTCTAGCATAGGTTTTCCATTTTGAATTTTTATATGATTCATGTGTTTCGTTCACCTTTTCCATTAATAAAATGAGCAAATTTCCTTTACATCTCGATCATAAAATTTTTCATTCATTCATTCATTCTCAAAAAATAAAAAAAAAATAAATTACCGAACTAAACCCAAGGTACACCAATGACTTGAGGCACCTTTGCAACCCTGTCATTCCCTGTTAACCGTTTAGTCACATTCCATTTCTTCATCAACCGTTTTGAGCCTCGTCTAACGTTTGGCCTTCATTTCTTCAACCCACATTTACTTAACACTGGGATTTGAAGATGTGTAATTGTATAACATTCAAAAAGCAAGTAAAAAAAAAAAAAGCAGCAAAGCAACAATAAAACAATGTCTAAAGGCAAGTGTTCCAATGTAAACGTCTCAAATTGCGTCTCTCATCGAGTGCTCAGTACCGTGCCTGAGAAACATGAATGCTAAGTGAGTGATGGACCGCATGATCTGAGATTTCCTACATTGATTCAAAAGAATGAAAAAAAAAAGAAAATCAAAGCAAAAAAAAGTGTTGAAAATAAACATGCAAAATTCAAAATTTTCAAATTCACAATTACACATCTTGGGGCTTCTCTCGGGTCCTGAGCCTTTTACCCCTTTCTTCCTTAAACCATCAACCTAACCATATTAAAACCCTTGAAAGACCTCTTTGAGGTGTACATACACTTGTGCAAAGTTTGGTTAGAGCTACGTTCGGCCTGATTCCTAACGGATACGTAGGCAACCTTACATTGAGGTGCGGCCACATTCATATTCATATCTATGCATGATCGAGTTAAAGAATATCCAATGCTGATCTCTATATCCCTGCCCATTTAGAGCTAGACTTGGGGGCTTGAACCCACATCACATTAGCTTACCCAACCTAAAGAGTCATCATCTTTGACTCTTCACGCATATATTTTCATCACCATAACCTTTGCAGCCTCACCTTAGTATCACTTTAACACACTTCTTTCACACATACATATCCATATCATCTTTCCCTTAGGAACCCTTTATCATGAAATCTTGTTTCCCTACCGCGCATGCTTCATCATCTTTTAAGATAACACTCATCAGAAGAAACGTTGTATACCTGCTTAGCTTCTTGACCTGAGCAATGTTAATTGTTTCATGCATCGCATAATGTGCTAAGTAACATTTCTATATCAATGATTTGTAATAATACAAAGCATATCGTTCTTAGCTCCTTGACCTAAGCAACGTTCATAATCACTTCATCTATATATGTGCTTAGCTTTCAGACCTAAGTGACGTTCAAAATCGTTTCTTTACACTATATATGATGCTTAGCTCAATGACTTAAGTTCATTCATCTATCGTGTCACATGATGTAATTGTCCTTAGCCTCCTGGCTTAAGAACATGCATCATGCATACATTATTTTCAGGACAAGCAATACAATCCATACGATTCATTTCGTCTTGCTCAAGGAGGAAGTTCAAAACTTCTTCCCTTTTTCATTATTTTATTTTGGGGAAGTTCAAAAACTTTTTTAAAATTTTTATCAAGGGAAGTTCGAAAATAAAATTTCATTTTTCACGTCTTTCTTTTTCGGGAGAAAGTCGGTACCCTCCACTCGTCTCATGACAAAAATGATGGAAAATTTTTGCTTTTGGATTTTTGGTTGCTTGTGTCTGCACACACACACTCAAACTATACACACACAATCACAAGTCATACTCATGTCATGTCATGTCGTGTCAAGTCAGTTGGTCAAGTCAATCGTAGTCTATACGAGTCCCTTGACAAATTTTATTTTGCAGGTCTCAATTACAGCCTACGTCCGGGGACAAGCGAACCATCTATAGCCCACGTCCGGGGACAAGCGGACCATTTACAGCCCACATCCGAGGACAAGCGGACCATTTACAACCAGCCCATGTCCGGGGACAAGCGGACCATCTACAACCCACGTCCGGGGACAAGCGGACCATCTACAGCCCACGCCCGGGGATAAGCGGACCATCTACAACCCACGTCCGGGGACAAGCGAGCCATCTAAATTCCAGGGACAAGCGACCATCTACATCCCACGTTCGGGGACAAGCGAACCAACTACAGCCCACGTTCGGGGACAATCGAACCACCATCATTTCACGGCGCAAGATTCTCGATACATAGAGACTTGCAATCTCATCATTTGTCGACTTTCCTCAGGCATGGAAGTATCATCCGGTAGATTTCTTAAGGCTTAGAAAGCTACCAAATTCATCAGTCGGCTTTCCTCAAGCATGGAAAGCGTTTCAACAAACGTCATCCGGTGGATTTCTTCAAGCTTAGGAAGCTGCCAAACTCATTTTTCACCGATACACTGGTGTCAGATACGTATTCTATCCTTTTACTCTTTAATCTGTGGAATTAACATTTTTCTGCAGGTATCGGCATATATAAAGTGGTTTAGGATCGCAGAACGTCTTAAATCATTCTCCGTCCCTATCGGCTACTTTGACTATTGTTTTCGAAACTGACGTTTCTACAAACTCAGTCAAAGTGGAGGTTTCTGTAGACACCTAAAAATGTCTCCCCAAAACCAAACCCGATGATGAACAACCTTTCACCGTCAATATTGGTCGGGTTCAGTATTTAATCTCGAGAGTGCTTAAAAAATCGTATTTAATTAAATTCAATTTTTGGATAGTCCATGGATCAGTCTTGATGTTTGATCAAAGCGTAGATTTTTTAATTTCAGCCTAAACCTTTTTTATTATTTTATTATTTATTTTGGCCCAAACCTTTCATTTATTTTATTTACTTATTTTCTTATTTTAGCCCAAATAATAATAAATCAGAAAATGGCCCGAAATTATCAATCGACACTTAAAATGCTGAACGAAATGAGGGTTAAAAATGAATTTAGACGGAAAAACGGACAAAATATTCCCGCGTCACAGCAATAGTCCACCGTGTCACGGGAAACTGTCCCGTCTGACGGTGGGATTTCCCATGACATGGGAAACCTGCTGTGACACGGGAGTTTCCGTGTCCATTCCGCGTAAACCCTTCACGCATTTTATTCCCCGTACCCTAAAATATTTCCTGCGTCACGCAACTGTTCACCGCGTCACGGGAATTTTTTCCCGTTTGACGGTGGGAATTCCCGTGTCACGGTACATAGTGCCGTGTCGCGGTATACTTTTTTAGGGTTTTTATCATTTTAGGGTTCCGTGTGTTCCCTCAGCACATTTTTTCTATAAATACCCCCTCATTTCTGATGTACGGGGCATCAATTAATTCTCTATTTTTTCTCTCTTCTATGCTTTAGCTTAAACACTAGCCTACCCTTTTTCTTTCAAAATTCCTTCCTCAAGCACTCCAAGGAGTCCGTACTTTACTCGTGATTCTGTCCTTAAGCCAAGGCGTGAAAGGTAGAACTGTTTGAGGGTTTGGCCCCAAATCAACTCTACTTTATTTTATTTAATTTAATTATTATTCTATTATTATTTTCTTGAAGTTACTAACTCGTTTATTATTTTGTAGTTGCAAGCAAACAGAATCAAAGTAAGAATTATGTTCCTTTTATTTCTATTATTTTTCTAACGATTTTATATTGTTGGAATTATTGTTAAATTGCTTCCAATATTGATGTTATTCTATTATTATTTATGATCACCATATTGCATGTTAAAGGGAATATGTAATTTAAAATCACGCCTAATAAGATAATTTAGACAACCGGTTTAGGTTCCTTTTTAATCTTGTTATTAAATCAAGTGATCACAAATATTATAGAATTATATGTTGCATTAATATTCAACCAATTTAGTTTAATAATAGTTTGGAACAAATTGAATATTTTCTTTGTATGTCTTTGAAATCGCAGGAATAATTTTTCAATATAAAAATCGAGTAGAGGCCAATACGGGCGAATGTGACTCCATGACTCACTTCGTACCATCATCCCCGATCCTCCTTTCGTGGTTCCGAACCATATGGAGTTAGTAATCTCATGGAATATGAATGGGGTGTAACCTTCACAGGTCAATCGTTGTTGCCTATCGTTGTCCCTACTTTCCTTGTCCCTAATCGTATATGTCAATTCCCACTTCCTAAGAGTGCTAAGCATATTCACACATGCTTTAACGTAGACGCACTTCGAGCGACGCCTACAAGGACGCTTGTGTACATTTTTGTTGTAGGCCCGAGTCATTCTCAGGCGGTAGATTCATGGCGTAAGGCAGCATTGCCCCTGCGCACTAGGAGTGAGTCCAATGCCAGGCGCATGGCCTCCTAGTTAGCCTCTTTGTCATATAGCATAATCTGAAAGGTCGACTCATAATGTTTAATGGGCAAGATGTCCTCTGCCCCATACACCATGAGAAAAGGGATTTCTCCCGTTTCCCCTTTTGATGTTGTTCTGATGGCCCATAGGATGTGTGGTAATTCATCCGCCCATAGGCCGCTAGCTCTTTCAATTTTCTTCTTTATGTCGTATAAGATTAACTTGTTGAAGGCTTCGACCTGGCCGTTTGCTTGTGGTCGGCCGATTGATGCGAAATAATAGGAGATCCCTTAATCTCCCAACAAATTAAAGTCTTTAATTGAGGGGTCTCAAACTCAGGACCATTGTAAAAAACCATTGACATAGGCACCCCAAAAAGGGTGATGATGTTCTTCTAGATGAAGGATATGACGTCCTTTGTCTTGATTTTTTTACCACCTCCGCCTCTACCAATTTGGTAATGTAGTCCACAGCCACTAGGATATAGCGTTTGCCGCTTGGAGCAGTCATATAGGGGCCCAACATGTCCATGCTCCATTTAGAAAACGACACTCTACTGTGGATTGGCGTCATGTCAGTGGTTGGACAATGGATTAGCTTGCCAAATTTTTGACACTTGTCGCATTTTTTAACCATCTTCATAGCATCCCCCTCAAGGGTAGGCTAGCAGTAATGTTGTCTGGCCTTGACGACTAAGGATATGCTGCCTATATGAGAGGCATAGTATCCGACATGCAATTCTTTGAGAAATTCTTGCCCCTTTTCAGGGGTCATACACTTCAAGAGAGGCTTCAAGAAACCTGCTTTGAAGAGCTCTCCTTGTCTCATCTCAAAGCTTGCAGCCCGTTTTTTCAGCACGACCGCTTCTTGGGGTGAATCAGGGAGTGTGCCGTCTGTGAGATATGCCTGGATGCTATCCATCAAGGTAGAGCTTTGGTCAAGTACCCCAATGGGATCTTCATCAGATATACTTCTTTTATCCATAACTTCCCATAAAACTGATCGAGGCGTATCATAGGAGGCGGATGATGCTAGTTTTGATAGAGCATCCGCCTGATTGTTTTCAAATCTGGGCACTTGACTTAGATGAAAGTCTTCTAATGTCCCAGCTTTAGCTTTTATCACCCTATGGGTGGCCTCATAGTCACCATGGTATTAACTTACAACCAATTGAGAGTCATAGTAGGCGTCAATCTTGGTTGCCCCTGCCGCCTTGCACATACAGATTCCGGCTAGCGGGGCTTCATACTCGGCCTCATTATTGGAGGTCTAGAACTAAACCGTAATGGATATTCATATTTGTCCCCCTCATGGGACTGACAAATTACGCCTGCACCATAGCCATTCATTGTGGAACTCCCATCCACATACACTTTCCAAACCTAATTGATGTTATCCTGCTTAGCCAGCCTTGTTATTTCGACAATAAAGTCGGCGAATGCCTGCCCCTTTATTGCCTTCCTTGGTTAGAAAGTAATTTCCAGGCCTTGTAACTCAATAGCCCATTTGAGCATTCGGCTAGAGGATTCTAGAGTCGTCATTGGCCGCTTGATCTGCTGATTAGTGTAGACCACAACCGAATGTGCCAAGAAGTAAGGTTTTAAATTCTTGACAGCCATGTAAAGGGTAAGGCCAAAATTTTCAACCATGGGGTGCCAAAGCTCCGCGTTTCTAATGAAGTAGACTTAGAGCTGGATGCTGTCTCTTTCAGCTAAAAGAACGGAACTGAGGGCATGATCTGAAACAACCAGATACATATAGAGCGCCTCCTTGGGCAAAGGGCTAACCAACCTTGGCAAAGAGTGCCGATGTTGTAGACACCCAAATGTGTCTGCCCAAAACCAAACCCAAAGATGAATACCTTTCATGTCATTTGATTATCAAACAAAGCAAAAGTGTGAAAAGTCTAGTGATGAGGATGTTTTTATTATTATAGACACCCAAATGTGTCTCCCTGAAACCAAACCCGGTGATGAGTACCTTTCACGTCGAATCATAATCGAATGAAGCGAAAGTGTGGAAAGTTTAGTGTTGCGGATAGTTTTAATTTCTTTTCTCTTCTCTCTGTTTTTGAAAACTTATTTTAAGAAAACAGCCAATCCAATTTGGTTGGTCCATGATATGGGTCCAATAGGTGTGTAGTTGGATGGGGCTTGCAAAGACCTTTCCAACGATATATTATAAGCCCAATTCTGATGAATATTGAGGAAGTTATGGCTAATTTACTGAACTAGGCCCGGTTTGAGCTTTACATATGGCCCAATGATCTAGGGGAGGGCCTAATATGATTTATCATTCCTAATGCAACTAGGAATGGTTTTAGTTTTCTAGATTCTTCTAGAAGGTTATTTTCATTCCTAATTCAATTAGCATTGATAAATTGACTTTTGTTGACTTTTCAGAGTTTTAATTAAAATCAAAGAGCATTTTTGAGGAAAAGATACGATTTTATCCTCCTGTACGGCAAAATTTATCTGATTTTAGAAAACGCGTCAAAAACAGGATTGGCGTCACACGCCAGGCATTGGCGCCTGGCACCAGCATTGGTGCTGGCGCCAATGGCCAATTCCTGGCGCCAATCTCATTTTGCGTGCGCAAGACTCTGTTTTGTTAATTTTATCTTTTTGGATGATTTTCTCTATAAATTACGTATTAATAAATCCATTTTCATTGACCAATTCTCATTAACATTCATCTATATTCACCTACAACCAGTTTTCAATTCTCTCTTCAATAATCATTCATCCTTCTCTCTATTTTTCTAAACTAGTCTTTTAAATACAAAATTTCGCATTCGCAAGATCTAGAAACACCTAGCCATATTCGAAGTTGCTTTTGCCCTAGACGTGAAAGGTTTTAATTTATGAGGGTTTGGTCCCAAGTGTCTCTTTCAATTATTTAATTTAATTATTTTGTTTATTATTTTTCCTTGAAGTTACTAACGTGTGTATTTTGTTATTAGAAAGATGTACGAGGCATCAAAGTAAGTACTTTAATGGTTTTTATTGATGTTATGATGTAGAAATCATGTTTGAATTATTATGATATTCCTAGTATCATGTCTAGGGTAATTTTAATATTAAATATGATTAAAAGTATGATGTCTTTTATGTTTTTCCTAATATTTATGATTGTTAGTATCATGTTAGGTTAAAGATTTGATTTTTATTGCTTAGTGACATGCTAGGGTTTGTTATTAATCTTGTTAGTATCATGCCTAGGATCTTGCTATTTTTATTATGCTTTAACATTATTTATGATTATTTTTATAATTGTTTTGATTGCGATTATAATTTTATTATTGCTATAATTATTATTATTATGATTAATATGATTGCTATTATGATGATTATTGTTTTAATGGTTATAATTATTATCATGATATTTATTATTATAATTGTTATTATTATTATTATTATTATTATTATTATTATTATTATTATTATTATTATTATTATTATTATTATTATTATTATTAGGAAAAATTGCCCGCAATAATCCGACCTTTTGCCCGTCCGCTGAAAATAATCCCACCTTTGGATTATTTTTAAATAATCCCACCTTTACCCCCCCGATCTTTTTTAATGGTCTCAACCGGTCAATTAACTTGTTATAGCAAGTCATTTGACACGTGTTAGCACCCAATTAGTCCAAAAAAAATTAAAAAAATAAAAAATAAAATAACAATTAATTAGTTTAGAAACCACCCAAACCACCCACCACCAGCCAAACCACCGCCCCTGCCACCCCTGCGCGCTGACCACCCTGCCACCCCTGCGCGCCGACCGCCCTGCCACCCATCCCCTGAACCACCCTCAAACCCCTCCCTCACGAAACCACCCTCTAACCCCTCCCTCCCTCACGAAACCACACACCACTCAAGCCACCGTCGTCCCCGCCACGCGGCTCCGGCCAGTCAACCCCCTACGCCCCCGCCGGTCCGGCGCGCAACTGACCCCACTCCCCCTCCCCCATCCCTGAACCACCAATCCCCTCCCTCCCCACGAAAACGGAAACACCTAGCAACCCTTAACCCTCGAAAATCCCTTTCCCGGCCCGATCCCAGCCCCCTCTCTGTCCACCGTCCCTTTTCCAATCGCTCCGACCTTCCCAACCCCAATCCCGATCCCAGCTGCCCTCCTCCGACCTCGAATTAGGGTTTTCGATTTGCCGTGGCTTTTGGTGGAATGGTGGGTTTTCGATTTTTCAAAAGGGGGTTTAGGGTTGGGTTGGCTGGGGTGGGGTGGGATGGGATTCCGGTCAGCGCGTCAATGGAGGTGGTTTCGAGTTGGTGCGTCAGAGGCGGTGGATTGGCACATCAGTGGCGGTGGTTAAGGGCTCTTGGTTTGGGTAGTGGTGGGGATGGTGGTGCTGAAAGGTGATTTTTTTTTTTAATTTTACTTTTTTTTAATTGTTTTCGTTAATTTTGGACAAATCAAATGGTGACACGTGTAAATTAAATTTAATTAAAAAAAATTACCTCTTCAATCGGTCACTGGTCATCCGGGACCATTTTAAGCAGATTAAGGGTAAAGGTGGGATTATTTAAAAATAATCCAAAGGTGGGATTATTTTCAGCGGACGGGCAAAAGGTCGGATTATTGCGGGCAATTTTTCCTTATTATTATTATTATTATTGTTGTTGTTGTTGTTGTTGTTGCTTGATATATATTTATTTTTATTGCTTGATTACACCTTTTTCTGCATGTTTAAAGGGAATTAGTACTTGTAATCACGCTTAATAAGATAATTAATAATCTTGTTTAGGGTTAATATGATTATAATTTCAAGTGACCGCCAATAATAGATTTATTTGTGCATTAATATTCAACCAACATAGATAAACATGTTTAGGGTTAATCCTATTGATTGTATGTTAATTAAAAAGCGCACATGAATACGATCAGAATAAAGTAGAGGCCTATTATCAGGGCAGGTTCAATCTCTTTTAGGTTGAATTTGTACCTTCATCCCCAAACCCTTATTTGGTTCAAGACCTTATGGAGTTGACGATCTCTTGGATCGTTAAGGGGTGTAACCTTCACCTCGTGAACGGTTTACAAGTTCCTAAAACTTGTTGGCGACTCTTTTGCTCTATCTTCTTCCCTTTTGGACGCCACCGTACTTTAGTGTATGATCACATGGGTTCAAGCTAGGGGTTTAACGCCTGAAAATATTCCCTACAGTTTTTGGCGACTCCACTGGGGAGGATTTCTATTTTAATTCCTCAATTTGTTTCGGCAATGATTTAGAAAGAGTGGATGAGACTCGAAACGTTCTAAGTATTTCATGTGCGTAATTTTGATTAACATTATTGTCATATGCATAAAAAAGATCTTATTGGAAAGATCATCCATACTGAGTTAAAAACATAGGATTTTACACGTAGGAAAATTGAGAAATATCTTTCACAACTAGGACCGAAATAACACCGCGCGAAACTGGAAAATTTTATAGATCACAGAAGCTGCTGAGGCATGTGGGAAGTAGCGCCAATGACTAGAGCATTGGCGCCAGGTATTTAACTATAGAGCCAGACGCCAGCATTGGCACCAGGCGCTATAGCTAAATCCTGGCGCCAGTCTCTGTTTGGTGGCGCCAATTTCCCCCAATACCGAGCCAGAAATATGCGTTCTAATTTCGACCGGTTTTTCGTATTGTTTGCTCGATCCTACTTCCTGATCGAATTTTTTCTCATTTTTCTGAAACTCATATGTGTTCTACATTTGGACATAACCCTCTGGGAATTCATGCTCCATCTACCCGATTGAACGCTCTGTGAAACAAAGGGTACATCCGAGAATGTTGAATTTACCAAACCATGGAAGCGAGTTTTTTCTAAAACTCGCGGTGTCCCATCCACTCGCGCCAACCCTTCACGGTTAGGCTTCCGCGCGGTGCATCCGGACAATTAACCATGGACCCTCTATTGACTAAACCATATCCCGAACTTTAGAGAACTAGTGCAATGGTTAGGTTGCAAACTCATTGCATCATATTGTGCCTACTTGACTAATTGTGCATTATTTGTTGTGCATATATTCTATGTTTCTCTTAACCGTTTTTGTTGACTTGTGTCAAAATTAAATAAATTAATGACTTAAAGAACTTTGCCTAATTAATTAATTAGAGTCAATAAAGTCTAATATTTTAATCGGAATTGACCTAGTACGACTTTAGGCATACCCCAGTTGATTAATAACACCGAAAACAGTCCCAGATTGAAGCTTCAATATTGGCGCCAAAGTCTGAGCTGTAGCGCCACTCTGTGGAGTGTGGCGCCTGGCGACAACTCTGTCGTCTGGCTCCAAGCTACATAGTGCGACGCCAGTCCTGTCGTTTGGCCGACAATTCGGATTATTGATCGAGTCATCACCTAGTGTCTAATTAACCAGTTTGATAATTAATTCGATTAATTTTTCGCTTCAATAACACCTTGTTGAGTCATTAATCGAGTCTAGTCACATAGTCTAGCCACATGGTCATGACACGAGTCTTAACATATCACCTACACTCACTAGGCTTAGCACACACTTTGAGTAAATCACCATGACCATGTCTTAGGTCCATGCATGAGTCAGTCTTTTCCGTCATTTGAGTTGGGGGTACACTCTATTCCTAATTCTTCATATCCCTCCACCTCCATCATTCTTCTTCATATTCTATTCCATCTTTCTTCACTTCCTCCATCCATTGCATGTTGAATAAAGTTCGAGTCAAATAATTAACAATGAATATCCCCAAATTCCTTTTCCACAGTACTTGGTCGAGGAGAGAAGGGAGATTAATTAAGGACAACCTCTTTATTCAAGTCTCGCTTTTTGATAAACCGATTCGTCAAAAGAGGAAGGCTAAAAAGATAATGGCAAGCCAAGAAGAAGTCAATGAGCTTAGGAACCAATTGGTTACCGTGACTGAGACACTGAAGCTACTCACACTAAGATCGATGATCCCGTGAAGCAACAACAAATGAACCTCATGCAAGAAAGTTTGAGCAAGCTATATAGTGACTATAAATTTCAGGGCATGAGTTCACAAGGGGTCTCGCTGGACAAGGAACTTCTTCCGCATAAGTTCAACGCCACTTACATCCCTAAATTCAAGGCAACTGATAACCTTTACTTTCATCTAAGAGCTTTCGAAACTATAATGAACATTAAGGGTATCGATAAGAAGGTTTTCCCCTCTCTGTTCCCACTATCTCTCGAAACCGTTTGTCAACAATGGTTCTTTTCTCTCGAGAAAGAAAAAACCTCTTCTTGGGAGTCGATAACAAACGCTTTCATAGATAGATATAAGTGCAGCATCCAAGACGAAACAGACCACAGACGACTTGAGATGTTAAAACAAAAAGAAAACGAAGGGTTCACTTCTTTCTTCAATAAATGGAGGGAAACTTCCGCTAATATGGTCAAGGCTCCTACCGAAAAAGAATCTGTGAGGATATTTATCAAGAATCTCCAAGGGAAGTATTCAAAGCACTTAAAGTACCAACACAATTTAAATACTTTCAAAGTTGTCTATAATATAGGCATTGACATTGAAGATGACCTTATGAAAGATAATGGTGCGAGAGGAAAGAAGAACGACCATCCTTCTTCTTCCTCTCCCATTAATGAAGTACATGCCACAAACGCCTCTAAACCACGAATCCAAAGATCAAAAAGGGTGTTCACTCCACATGGTATGAGTTCTGAAACAGCTTTCGAGAAGTTACACCACAAAGGACTAGTCATGCCCATAGGGCCCATCAAAGATCCAGTTCCATAAGCCAAGCCACCTAAGTGGGACCCTAATAAGCACTGCAAATATCACCAAGGAAAGGGTCACGACACTGAGGAGTATTGGAAACTCAAAGAAGCTATTCAAGATCTGATCGATAACAATGAAACTTCCGAGATTCTAGCCATCGAAGATGACCAAGCATCCTTCAACCCATCAGTTCTTATCACACCTGTAGGAGAACTGTAGACACCCATTTGTGTCTCCCCAAAACCAAACCCGGTGATGAGTGCCTTTCACAACGAATCATAATCGAATGAAACGAAGTGTGGAAAGGTCTAGTGTTGCGGAAAGTTTTATTTCTTTTTTCTTCTCCCTGTTTTTGAAAACTTTATTTTAAGAAAACAGCCAATCCAGTTTTTTTGGTCCATTATATGGGTTCAATAATGGTGTAGTTGGATGCGGCTTGCAAAGACCTTTCCAATGATATATTATAAGCCCAATTTCGATGAATATTGAGGAAGTTATGGCCAATTTACTAAACTGGGCCCGGTTTGAGCTTTAAGTACGGCCTAATGATCTAGGGGAGGGCCTAATATAATTTATCATTCCTAATGCAATTAGGAATGGTTTTAGTCTTCTAGAATGTTCTAGAAGGTTCTTTTCATTCCTAATTCAATTAGGACTCTTCAGAGTTTTAATCAAGATCAAATAGCATTTTCGACTAAAATTATATTATTTTATCTTCCAGTACAGGAAATTTATCAGATTTTCAAAAACGCGTGGAAAATCAGTTTGGCGTCCAACCCCAGGCCTTGGCGCCTGGAACCAGGATTGGCTCCAGGCGCTAGCCATTGGCGTCTGACGCTAGCCACTAGTCCTGACGCCAACTAGCCAGGGCTGGCGCCAATGTGTTTTTGCGATCTTCAGACTTTGTTTTGTTAAATTATCTTTTTTGGATGATTTTCTCTATAAATATCGTATCAAAAACTCCGTTTTCATTCATCAAGATTCATCAACAAGCATCATCGATCATCAACTCTCTTTATTCACAAATCATTCATCAATTCTTTTCATTCTTTTCATTCATTCATTCGTCAATTTTCATTCATATTCATTCTTTAACATTCTCTTCTTTCTTTAATTCTTTAGAATATAAATTCTTTCTTGCTTTTTAATACAAAATTCCGCATTCACAAGATCTAGAAACACCTAGCCATATTCGAAGTTGCCTTCGCCCTAGACGTGAAAGGTTTTAATTTCTGAGGGTTTGGTCCCAAATCTCTCTTTCAATTATTTAATTTAATTGTTTCTTTATTATTTTCCTTGAAGTTACTAACGTGTGTATTTTGTTATTAGAAAGAGGTACGAGGCATCCAATTAAGTACTTTAATGGTTTAATTGATTATGATGTAGAAATCATGCTTAGATTGTTCTTTTGATTCCTAGTATCATGTCTAGGGTAACTTTAATATTAAGTATGATTAAAAGTACGATGCTTCCTATGTTCTTCCTAATATTAATTCATGTTAGTATCATGTTAGGGCTAAAGCTTTGATTTTTATTGTTTAGTGACATGCTAGGGTTTGTTATTAATCTTATTAGTATCATGCCTAGGATCTTGCTATGCTTTAACATGATTATGATTATTATTATTATTAATGATGTTGATTATTTATTATGTTGCTTGGTATGTATTATATTTTATTTATATTTATTGCTTGATCACACCTTTTATTGCATGTTTAAAGGGACGCTTAATAAGATAATTAATAATCTTGTTTAGGGTTAATTGTGATTATAATTCAAGTGATCGCCAATAATAGTTTATTTGTGCATTAATTTCAACCAACATAGATTAAACAGGTTTAGGGTTAATCCTATTGATTGTATGTTAATCAGAAAGCGCACATGAATACGAGCAGAATAAAGTAGAGGCCTATTATTAGGGCAGGTTCAATCTCTTTTAGGTTGGATTTGTACCATCATCCCTGAACCCTTATTTGGTTCATGACCTTATGGAGTTGACGATCTCTTGGATCGTTAAGGGGTGTAACCTTCACCTCGTGAACGGTTTACAAGTTCCTTAAAAACTTGTTGGCGACTCTTTTGCTCTATCTTCTTCCCTTTTGGACGCCACCGTACTTTAGTGTATGATCACAGTGGGGTTCAAGCAGTGGGATTTTAAAGGCTTGAAATTATTCCCTACAGTTTTTGGCGACTCCACTGGGGAGGATTTCTATTTTAATTCCTGAATTTGTTTTGGCAATGATTTAGAATGAGTGGATGAGACTCGAAAAGTTCTAAGTATTTTATGTGCGTAATTTTGATTAACATTATTGTCATATGCATAAAAAGGTTCTCATTGGAAAGACCATCCGTAATGAGTAAAAAACATAGGATTTTACACGTAGGAAATTTGAGAAATGTCTTTCACAACTAGGACTGAAATAACACCACGCGAAACTGGAAGATTTTATCGAGCACAGAAAGCTGCTGAGGCATGTGGGAAGTAGCGTCAGGGGCCAGAGCTTGGCGCCACACTTTTAGCTGTAGCACCAGACGCCAGTATTGGCGCCAGGCGCTACAGCTAAAAGTTGGCGCCAGTCTCTGTTTGCTGGCGCCAATTTCCCCCAATACCGAGCCAGAAATATGCGTTCTAATTGCGACCGGTTTTTCGTATTGTTTACTCGATCCTGCTTCCTGATTGAATTTTTTCTCGCTTTTCTGAAACCCATATGTGTTCTACATATTGACATAACCCTCTGGGAATTCATGCTCTATCTACCCGATTGAACGCTCCTGGCAACAAAGGGTACATCTGAGATGTTGAATTCACCAAACCATGGAAGTGAGTTTTTTCTAAAACTCGCGGTGTCCCATCCACACGTGCTAACCCTTCACGGTTAGGCTTCTGCGCGGTGCATCCGGACAATTAACCATGGACCCTCTATTGACTAACCCATATCCCGAACTTTAGAGAACTAGAGCCATGGTTAGGTTGCGAACTCATTGCATCATATTGTGCCTACTTAACTAATTGTGCATTATTTGTTGTGCATATATATTCTATGTTTCTCTTAATCGTTTGTTGATTTGTGTTGAGACTAAAATTAATGACTTAAAGAACTTTGCCTAATTAATTAATTAATTAATTTGAGTCAATAAAGTTTTTTTTTTTTTTTAATCGGAATTGACCTAGTACGACTTTAGGCATACCCCAGTTGACTAATAATGCCGCAAACAGTCCCAGACCGAAGCTCCAATATTGGCGCCAAAGTCTGAGCTGTAGCGCCACTGTATAGTGTGTAGCGCCAGACATTAACTAAATTGTCTGGCGCCAATCACCATATTGTGACGCCAGTCCTGTCGCTTGGCCGACAGTTCGGATTATTTGTCGAGTCATCACCTAATGTCTAATTAGTCAATTTTCTGTTTAATTCGGTTAATTTTGCCGACTATAATGCTTAATTAAATTAATGTTCGAGTTTAGGCACTAAGTCCCATGGTCATGACACGAGTCTTAACACGTCACCTACACTCACTAGTCTTAGAACACACTTTGGGTACACATCACCATGACCATGTCTTAGGTTCATGCATGAGTCAGTCTTTCCGTCATTTGAGTTGAGGGTACATTCTACTCCTAATTCTTCATATCCCTCCATCTAAATCTTCTTCACATTCTATTCCAATTTTTCTTCACTTCCTCCATCCATTGCATGTTGAATAAAGTTTGAGTCAAATAATTAACAATAAATATCCCCAATTTCCTTTCCCATAGTACTTGGTCAAGGAGAGAAGGGCGATTAATCAAGGACAATCTCTTTATTCAAGCCTCGCTTTTTGATAAACCGATTTGTCAAAAGAGGAAGGCTAAGAAAATAATGACAACTCAAGAAGAAGTCAATGATCTTAAGAACCAATTGGCTACTGTGACTGAGACACTGAAACTTCTCGCACTTAGGGTCGATGATCCATCACTTCTTATCACACCTGTAGGAGAGCCTATGACCGAGACAGCTTATATAACCTCTCTCGATGAAGTGGCCATAATTGAGGAGGATGAAAGTCTTTTCTTAGATAATACCAAGGAAGACTCGTCAAGTCTAAAAGAGGAAATTCGAAAACTGCAAGATGTCATTGCCATGGTCTTGAATGTAGTAGAAGGATTAGCAAATCGGGTGATGGCCATCGAACAAAATTCTCGCCAAGAGTTTAATGAAGAACTCAATGCTCCTAAGCCACAAGCAAAACGGACCATTGAAGAATACACACCAATAAGAATGACTTACAATGAAGCTTTCGACTGTCTTCACAATCAAGGATCTAAAAGGAAACCTAGGCGAGAGTTCACACCCATTGGAATGACCTTTGATGCTGCTTTCGATCGTCTCTGCGATCGAGGATTAATCAAACCTATTGGCCCTACCGAGGATCCAACACCAGAAAATCGTTCTTCAAGATGGAATCCAAATTCCTATTGCAAGTACCATCGAGGAAACGGTCATACCACTGATGAATGCTACAGGTTTCAAAATCTCATTCAAGACCTCATAGAAGCAAACAAGGTCCCATTGCCCCTAGCTAACGAGAAGACTGGGTGATGATGACGCAAACAACACAAGACAAGAGGCGAGCTTCAACGACAAGATTTCATGACCTCCTTTTCTATTTCTTTTTCTTTTTTTTTCCTTTCCTCAATAAGTCTAGCATAGGCACCTTTTCCTTTCCTTAGATTAATTTTGTAGTGTTTTTTCCTTTTCTTTTAATAAAAATGAGCATTTATTTCCTTATATATGATCATTACATAGCATTGCAAAAAAAAAAAAAACAAAAAAAAAACAAAAAAAAAAAAAATCCATGTCGAATTAAGCACAAGGTATACTAATGATTTGAGGCACCCCTTGTAGCCACATCATATCTTCTTTCACCTTTCAAATATGCAATCCTTTCTTCATAAACCACTTTGAGCCTCGTCTAACGATAGACCTTTCTTTTTTCAACCTACATCTACCTAACCTTGGGATGGGACAGTGTGTAACTTATGCAATTCTAAAGAAAGCTTGAGCAAATTCAAAAGAAAGCAATAGCAAAAAAATAAGCAATAATAAAAAAACAAAAACAAGTGTACAAAAGGGCAAGTGTTCCAATGTCTTTGATATGAAAATATCTTTGATAAGAACACGTCTCAGATTGCGTCTCTTATCGAGTGCTCGGTACCGTGCCTTAGAAACATGAATGCCAAGTGAGTGATAGACAGCATGATCGGGATTGCCCACAATTGCAAAAGTAAAATAAATGCTAAAGCAAAAAGAGCTAAAAAAGAGTAGAAACTCAAGTATAAAAATACAATGATTCAAAAGCAAGGTTGCACACCTTGGGGGGCTTATCTAGGGTCTTGAGCCTTTATCCCCTTCTTCTTCCAACCTTTAGCCTTACCACGTTACAACCCTTAAAAAGACCTTTTTGAGGTATACACACTTGTGCGAGGTTTGGCTAGAGCTACGTTCGGCCTGATTCCTAACGGATACGTATGCAACCTCACATCGAGGTGCGACCGTAATAAAGATGCATTCATATTCACATTCACACACTTGCACCATGATCATATCAAAGGATATCCTACGCTCATCCCTATTTACTTAGAGCTAGACTTGGGGGCTTGATCCCTACATCATTAGCTTACCTAGCTTAAGAGTCACCACCATTTGACTCTTTTAATAAATAATATCTTTTCACACACTTAGCTCTTGCGGCCTAACTTTAGTGTCACTATCACACACATCACGCATACATGACCAAATATATTTCCCTTAGGAACCCTTTGTCATGAAATCTTAACGCTGAAGCATGCTTCGTCAAAATCACTCATAATCATCATTGCATCGAAGTATGAAGTGCTTAGCTTCCGTGCCTAAGTTACCCTAAATGCTTTCATCATAGAGTCAAAAGTTGAGATAGCCTAGGATGAATTAATCCTTGAACCTTGAGAGATAGTATTGAACAACATTTGACTAAGCTCATTCAACATGCATCTTCAAACTTTTGATTTTCTTTTTCACGTCTTTCTTTTTCGGGAGAAAGTCGGTACCCTCCACAATTGACTAAAAATTTTTGCTTTTTTTTTTCTTTTTTCGAGTCGTACGATCACATTACAATGCACACGCGAGTCATGTACACATTGAGTCATGTTGTGTCATATCACTTTGATTTGAGTCTAATATATGTGTCGTTACACTTTGAGTCGAGTCAACCTCGAGTCAATCACAACGAGTCAAGTTTATGCCTTGAGTCGTGTCAAGCCGATGAGTCAAGCAACGCTAAACCTTAGGTCAACCCTAAGATAATTAAGCCTTAGGTCAACCCTAAGATAATTAAAGAAATTGGCAAAGTTCTATAGTCAAAATAAATACAGGTGTAGCGGAACAGGGAAGACCCTATCACAGCGTTCAGCGACAGAGTCAATTCTTGGCGCCAGAAATATCTCAACAACAACAGAGCTCGAAGCCTCTCAGAAAGGTGATTTCGACTTCATATAGCAATTTTGGGTTCCTTGGTGCGCCAGTTAGCCCCTATAAGCAATTTGACATGATTAAGTAGTCAGTTTGATTACAATCACAATAAGGGGTCGACCTGATGAAAGATCCTCTCGCTTAGCTTAAAGCGCCTAAGATATGGCTCATTACAGAAACACCGACATACTGGTTTTAGCGAAAGCAAAGTTCAGGTGAGCTTTAGAGATCGACAAACGTTGGTCTTCGGACATTTTTCTTCAGAACATTATCGCAACACACATTCAAGCACCGAAGCTCTGTTGTTCAGAGACGCGTGAACATTTCCATCAGAAGCTCTTTTGCTCCAGAGACACGTAGGCATATCAATCAAGCTCTTTTGTTCAGAGACGCGTGGACATTTCATTTCAAGCTCTTTGTTCAAAGACACGTGAACATATAAAAAAGAATTTCTTTGCTCAGAGACGCGTGAACATATAAAAAAGAAGCTCTTTGTTCAGAGACGAGTGAGCATCGACACAGCAAGATGGCATTCTCTAGCTTGCAGGAGGTCATCAAAACAAAATGCAGCAACAATCGGTTACTTTCAGAGACGTGTGCTCGACGGTGCAAGATACGCGTTTCTTAACTCTTTTATCTGTTTAACTAACGCTAGTTTTGCAGGTATCGGCGTTACAAGAGTGATTTAGGATCGCCGAACGTTCTGAATCATTCTCCGTCCCTATTGATACTTTGACTTTCGTTTTCGAAATTTGCGTTTCTCCAAACTCAGTCAAAGTGGGGGCTTCTGTAGACACCCATTTGTGTCTCCCCAAAACTTAACCCGGTGATGAGTGCCTTTCACGTCGAATCATAATCGAATGAAACGAAGTGTGGAAAGGTCTAGTGTTGCGGAAAGTTTTATTTCTTTTCTCTTCTCCCTGTTTTTGAAAACTTTATTTTAAGAAAACAGCCAATCTAGTTTGGTTGATCCATGATATGGGTCCAATAATGGTGTAGTTGGATGGGGCTTGCAAAGACCTTTCCAACGATATATTATAAGCCCAATTCCGATGAATATTGAGGAAGTTATGGCCAATTTACTAAACTGGGCCCGATTTGAGCTTTAAGTACGGCCTAATGATCTAGGGGAGGGCCTAATATAATTTATCATTCCTAATGCAATTAGGAATGGTTTTAGTCTTCTAGAATGTTCTAGAAGGTTATTTTCATTCCTAATTCAATTAGGACTCTTTAGAGTTTTAATCAAGATCAAATAGCATTTTCGATTAAAATTATATTATTTTATCTTCCAGTATAGGAAATTTATCAGATTTTCGAAAACTTGTGGAAAATCAGTTTGGCGTCCAACCCCAGGCCTTGGCGCCTGGAACCAGGATTGGCGCCAGGCGCTAGCCACTGGTCCTGGCGCCAACTAGCCAGGGCTGGCGCCAATGTGTTTTTGCGATCTTCAGACTCTGTTTTGTTAAATTATCTTTTTTGGATGATTTTCTCTATAAATATCGTATCAAAAACTCCTTTTTCATTCATCAAGATTCATCAACAAGCATCATCGATCATCAACTCTCTTTATTCACAAATCATTCATCAATTCTTTTCATTCTTTTCATTCATTCATTCGTCAATTTTCATTCATATTCATTCTTTAGCATTCTCTTCTTTCTTTAATTCTTTAGAATAAAAATTCTTTCTTGCTTTTTAATACAAAATTCCGCATTTACAAGATCTAGAAACACCTAGCCATATTCAAAGTTGTCTTCGCCCTAGACGTGAAAGGTTTTAATTTCTGAGGGTTTGGTCCCAAATCTCTCTTTCAATTATTTAATTTAATTGTTTGTTTATTATTTTCCTTGAAGTTACTAACGTGTGTATTTTGTTATTAGAAAGAGGTACGAGGCATCCAAGTAAGTACTTTAATGGTTTAATTGATTATAATGTAGAAATCATGCTTAGATTGTTCTTTTGATTCCTAGTATCATGTTTAGGGTAACTTTAATATTAAGTATGATTAAAAGTACGATGCTTCCTGTGTTCTTCCTTATATTAATTCATGTTAGTATCATGTTAGGGCTAAAGCTTTGATTTTTATTGTTTAGTGACATGCTAGGGTTTGTTATTAATCTTGTTAGTATCATGCCTAGGATCTTGCTATGCTTTAACATGATTATGATTATTATTATTATTAATGATGTTGATTATTTATTATGTTGCTTGATATGTATTATATTATATTTATATTTATTTCTTGATCGCACCTTTTATTGCATTTTTAAAGGGACGCTTAATAAGATAATTAATAATCTTGTTTAGGGTTAATTGTGATTATAATTCAAGTGATCGCCAATAATAGTTTATTTATGCATTAAATTCAACCAACATAGATTAAACAGGTTTAGGGTTAATCCTATTGATTGTATGTTAATCAGAAACCGCACATGAATACGAGCAGAATAAAGTAGAGGCCTATTATTAGGGCAGGCTCAATCTCTTTTAGGTTGGATTTGTACCATCATCCCCGAACCCTTATTTGGTTCATGACCTTATGGAGTTGACGATCTCTTGGATCGTTAAGGGGTGTAACCTTCACCTCGTGAACGGTTTACAAGTTCCTTAAAAACTTGTTGGCGACTCTTTTGCTCTATCTTCTTCCCTTTTGGACGCCACCGTACTTTAGTGTATGATCACAGTGGGGTTCAAGCAGTGGGATTTTAAAGGCTTGAAATTATTCCCTACAAGAACCCATGATCGAGACAACTTATATGACCTCTCTCGATGAAGTGCCATGATTGGGGAGGATGAAAGTCTTTTCTTAGATAATACCAGGGAAGACTCGTCAAATCTAAAAGAGGACGTTCGAAAACTGCAAGATGTTATTGCCATGCTCTTGAATGTGATAGAAGGACTAGTAAATCGGGTAATGGCCATCGAACAAAATTCTCGCCAAGGGTTTAATGAAGAACTCAATGCTCCTAAGCCACAGGCAAAACGGACCATTGAAGAATACACACCAATAGGAATAACTTACAATGAAGCTTCTGACTGTCTTCACGATCAAGGTCAAGACCATCCACCTGAAAAACGTTTTCCCAATTGGGATCCAATTTCCTATTGTCGATACCATAGAGGTCGCGGTCACACTATCGAAATGTGTCTCGCCCTCAAGAATCGTGTTCAAGACTTCATCGATTCAAATCTCCTTCATGTTCCTCCGCGCGACAAGAAGGCCAAGATTAGCAACAATAGTGACAGTACGTGGCTGTAAAGGGAAGAGGAACGACTATCCTTATTCTTCCGGAAATGCCTACTCTAGTAATAGTGTTGGTACTTTCGACCTTAGTGAGATCCTAGCCATGGGTAATCGAAAGAGACTAAGAAAGGATTTCACCCCTATTGGAATTAGCTACGATAATGCTTTCGATCGACTCCATGCCAAAGGACTCATTACTCCCATTGGACCTATTCAAGATCCCCCACTTGAGAAGAGATCGCCTATTTGGAATCCAGACGAACACTGCAAGTACCATCAAGGTAGGGGGCATGCTCTGAGAGCTGTTGGAAGCTAAAGGAGGCTATCCAACATTTGATTGATAACAACAAGCTTCCCATACCTCCAGTTTACAAGAAGAGCGAGTGATGATAAAAGGAAACAACACAAGACAAGAGGCGAGCTTCAACGACAAGATTTCGTGACCTCTTTTTTCTATTTCTTTTTTATTTACCCTTTCCCCAATAAGTCTAGCATAGGCACCTTTTTATTCTCCTTAGATTTATTTTGTAGGATCATTATATATTTTCTTTTAATAAAATGAGCATTTTATTTCCTTATATATGATCATTTCATTATATTGCATTAAATAAATAATAAAAAAAAAACACAAAAAAAAAATCCACGTCGAATTGAGCACAAGGTATACCAATGATTTGAGGCACCCCTTGTAGCCACGTCATATTACCTTTCACCTTTCTAATATGCGATCCTTTCTTCATAAACCACTTTGAGCCTCGTCTAACGATAAACCTTTCTTTTTTTTTCAACCTACATCTACCTAACCTTGGGATGGGATGGTGTGTAACTTATGCAATTCTAAAAAGCTTGAGTGATTTCAAAAGATCAAAATAAATAACAAAAATAAGCAAGAGCAAAAAAATAAATAAAAGTGTATAAAAGGGCAAGTGTTCCAATGTCCTTGATATGAAAATATCTTTGATAAGAACACGTCTCAGATTGCGTCTCCTATCGAGTGCTCGGTACCGTGCCTGAGAAACATGAATGCCAAGTGAGTGACAGACCGCACGATTGGGATTGCCCACACTCATAAAAATAAAGATAAATGCTAAAGCAAAAAGAGCTAAAAAGAGTAGGAACTCAAGCATAAAAATATAAAGATTCAAAAGCGAGGTTGCACACCTTGGGGAATAATCGAGGGTCTTGAGCCTTTATCCCTTTCTTCTATAAACTTTAGCCTAACCACGTTACAACCCTTAAAAAGACCTTTTTGAGGTATACATGCACTTGTGCGAGGTTCGGCTAGAGCTACGTTCGGCCAGATTCCTAACGAATACGTAGGCAACCTCACATCGAGGTGCGGCCGTAATAAAAATGCATTCATATTCACATTCTTCCACTCACACCATGATCATATCAAGGGATTTCCTATGCTCATCCTTATCCATGTAGAGCTAGACTTGGGGGCTTGATCCCTACATCATTAGCTTACCTAGCCTAAGAGTCACCATCATTTGACTCTTCTCGAAATAATATCTTTCCACACACTTAGCCCTTGCGGCCTAACTTTAGTGTCACTTTCACACACTGCACAGATACATGACCAAATATACTTTCCCTTAGGAACCCTTTGTCATGAAATCTTAACACAACGTTTAAGCATGCCTTATCAACATCACTTATCAATCATCGTTGCATCACGAAGTATGAAGTACTTAGCCTCCGTGCCTAAGTTACCTAAATACTGTCATCATGGAGTCAACAGTTGTGATAGCCTAGGATGGATTAATCCTTGCACAACATTTGACTAAGCTCATTCAACATGCACCTTCAAACACTTCGATTCTTTTTTCGCGTCTTTCTTTTTCAGGAGAAAGTCGATACCCTCCACAAAAATGACGGAAATTTTTGTTTTTCTGCATTTCGAGTCACATATCGAGTTTCATGAGTCAACACTATGCACACACAAGTCACGAGTCACACGTGTCATTTTACTTCGAGTCGAGTCAACCTCGAGTCAGTCAATCATATCGAGTCAAGTTTATACCTTGAGTCGTGTCAAGTCAATAAGTCAAGCAACATTAAACCTTAGGTCAACCCTAAGATAATTAAAGAGATTGGCAAAGTTCTATAGTAAAAAATAAATACAGGTGTAGCAGAATAGGGAAGACCCTACTCCAATTCTTGGCGCCAGAGATATTTCAGCAGCGACAGAGCTCGAAGCCTCTCAAAAAAGGTGATTTCGACTTCATACAGCGATTCCGGGTTCCTTGGTACGCTAGTTAGCCCCTAAGCAATTTGACATGATTAAGTAGTTAGTTTGATTACAATCACAATAAGTGGTCGACCTGATGAAAGATCGTCTCACTTAGCTTAAAGAGCCTAAGAATTGGCTAATCATGGAAACAGCGACATATTAGTTTTAGCGGAAGCAAAGTTCAGGCGAGATTTAGAGATCGACAAACGTTGGTCTTCGGAAATTTTTCTTCAGAATATTATCGCAACAAGCGTTCAAGTACCGAAGCTCTATTGTTCAGAGACGCGTGGACATATCATCAAAGCTCTTTTGTTCAGAGACGCGTGAACATTTCCATCAAGCTCTTTTGCTCCAGAGACGCGTGAGCATATCATCAAAGCTCTTTTGTTCAGAGACGCGTGGACAATCCTTTTCAAGCTCTTTTGTTCAGAGACGCGTGGACATTTCCTACAAGCTCTTTTGCTCAGAGACGCGTGGGCATCCTATTATCAAGCTCTTCGTTCAGAGACGCGTGGACACATCATTCAGAAGATCATATCAAAAAGAAGCTCTTTGTTCAGAGGCGCGTGAACATATCTAAAAAAAAAAAAAGAAAAGAAGCTCTTTGTTAGAGACGTGTGAAAATATCAAAAAGAAGCTCTTTGTTCAGAGACGAGTGAACATCGAAACAGCAAGGTGGCGTTCCCTAGATTGTGGAGAGTTGTCACAAACAACTGAGGATTGTTTCAAGTGAAACAATCTTCGATAGTGTTCCCTTGGACGTGGAATATTATCAATGCGGAGAAGGATCGTTTTAGGCGAAGCAATCTTCTAATTTGGAAGCAGTTACGGGGGTAGCAGTTTTCAAGCGAGATGGCAACCTCTAGCTTGCAGAAGGTCATCAAAAAAATCGGTTACTTTCAGAGACGTGTGCTTGACGGTGCAAGATACGCGTTTCTTAACTCTTTTATCTGTTTAACTAACGCTAGTTTGCACGTATCGGCGTTACAAGAGTGATTTAGGATCGCAAAACGTTCTGAATCATTCTCCGTCCCTATCGATACTTTGACTTTTGTTTTCAAAACTCGCGTTTCTCCAAACTCAGTCAAAGTGGGGGCTTCTGTAGACACCCAAATGTGTCTCCCCAAAACCAAACCCGGTGATGAGTACCTTTCACGTCGAATCATAATCGAATGAAGCGAAAGTGTAAAAAGTCTAGTGTTGCGGATAGTTTTAATTTCTTTTCTCTTCTCTCTGTTTTTGAAAACTTCTTTTAAGAAAACAGTCAATCCAGTTTGGTTGGTCCATAATATGGGTCTAATAGTAGTGTAGTTGGATGGGACCTTTCACGTCGAATCATAATCGAATGAAGCGAAAGTGTGGAAAGTCTAGTGTTGCGGATAGTTTTAATTTCTTTTCTCTTCTCTCTGTTTTTGAAAACTTCTTTTAAGAAAATAGTCAATCCAGTTTGGTTGGTCCATAATATGGGTCCAATAGTAGTGTAGTTGGATGGGCTTGCAAAGACCTTTCCAACGATATATTATAAGCCCAATTCCAATGAATATTGAGGAAGTTATGGCCAATTTACTAAACTGGGCCCGGTTTGAGCTTTATATACGGCTCAATGATCTAGGGGAGGGCCTAATATAATTTATCATTCCTAATGCAATGAGGAATGGTTTTAGTCTTCTAGATTCTTCTAGAAGGTTCTTTTCATTCCTAATTCAATTAGCATTGATAAATTGACTTTTGTTGATTTTTCAGAGTTTTAATTAAAATCAAAGAGCAATTTTGAGGAAAAGATACGATTTTATCCTCCTGTACGGCAAAATTTATCTGATTTTAGAAAACGCGTCAAAAACAGGATTGGTGCATGGCGCCAGCATTGGCGCCTGGTGCCAATGGCCAATTCCCGACGCCAATCTCGTTTTGCGTGCACCATACTCAATTTTGTTAATTTTATCTTTTTGGCTGATTTTCTCTATAAATTACGTATTAATAACTCCGTTTTCATTGACCAATTCTCATTATCATTCATCTATATTCACCTACAACCAGTTTTCAATTCTCTTTTCAATAATCATTCATCCTTCTCTCTCTTTTTCTAAACTAGTCTTTTAAATATAAAATTTCGCATTCGCAAGATCTAGAAACACCTAGCCATATTCGAAGTTGTCTTCGCCCTAGACGTGAAAGGTTTTAATTTCTGAGGGTTTGGTCCCAAATCTCTCTTTCAATTATTTAATTTAATTGTTTTGTCTATTATTTTCCTTGAAGTTACTAACGTGTGTATTTTGTTATTAGAAAGAGGTACGAGGCATCAAAGTAAGTACTTTAATGGTTTTTATTGATGTTATGATGTAGAAATCATGTTTGAATTATTATGATATTCCTAGTATCATGTCTAGGGTAATTTTAATATTAAATATGATTAAAAGTATGATGTCTTTTATGTTTTTTCTAATATTTATGATTGTTAGTATCATGTTAAGGTTAAAGATTTGATTTTTATTGCTTAGTGACATGCTAGGGTTTGTTATTAATCTTGTTAGTATCATGCCTAGGATCTTGCTATTTTTATTATGCTTTAGCATGATTTATAATTATTTTTATAATTGTTTTGATTGCGATTATAATTTTATTATTGCTATAATTATTATTATTATTATGATTAATATGATTGCTATTATGATGATTATTGTTTTAATGGTTATAATTATTATCATGATATTTATTATTATTATTATTATTATTATTATTATTATTATTATTATTATTATTGTTGTTGTTGTTGCTTGATATATATTTATTTTTATTGCTTGATCACACCTTTTTATGCATGTTTAAAGGGAATTAGTACTTGTAATCACGCTTAATAAGATAATTAATAATCTTGTTTAGGGTTAATATGATTATAATTTCAAGTGATCGCCAATAATAGATTTATTTGTGCATTAATATTCAACCAACATAGATAAACATGTTTAGGGTTAATCCTATTGATTGTATGTTAATTAAAAAGCGCACATGAATACGATCAGAATAAAGTAGAGGTCTATTATTAGGGCAGGTTCAATCTCTTTTAGGTTGAATTTGTACCTTCATCCCCAAACCTTTATTTGGTTCAAGACCTTATGGAGTTGACAATTTCTTGGATCGTTAAGGGGTGTAACTTTCACCTCGTGAACGGTTTACAAGTTCCTAAAACTTGTTGGCGACTCTTTTGCTCTAACTTCTTCCCTTTTGGACGCCACCGTACTTTAGTGTATGATCACAGTGGGGTTCAAGCTAGGGGTTTAACGCCTGAAAATATTCCCTACAATTATAATATCTCTTCTTTCTGTTTTTTAAAATATTTCTTTTTTTACCCTATTTATGAAAAACATGAATTCTAGTTTAGTTTGGTCCATGACATGGGTCCAATAATAGTGTAGTTGGATGGGGGCTTGAAAAAACTTTTCCAACGATATATTAAAAGCCCAATTCCGATGAATATTGAGGAAATGGCTAAAATACTAAACAGGGCTCAAACCGGATTTTACCTACGGCCCAATGATCATGTGGAGGGTCCAAAGGTTTGATCCTATTCCTAAACTAATTAGGATTTATTAGAAGCTTCTATAATTTTCTAAATATCTTAATCATCCTTTTCAAAAGATAAAATTAAAGAGTTTGAAATTGAATAAAACTTTCCTCATTTTTAAATCCTAATTTTATTCGAATTTAAAGATGTTCAAAGAAAGCCAAGTATTATTTTTGTGCCTCATAATCTTTATCCAAATCTTATATGGTTGGATAGATGTTGAAATTATATTTCCAATGATATATATTATATTATTCATTTTGAGCTATAATGAAAAAGATATGAATGGAATACAAAACTCTATCCAAAACTGACACCTTTCCACTATTTCGGCCATATAATTTTATCTACAAACGATTTTAATCTGATTTTAATTGGGTTGGAAAGTATACTTCAAGAGATTTCCAACGACATATTATATGACTTATTTGAACTTCTGGATAAAAAGATATTATAAAAACAAAATCCGCAAAAAAAATGACCCAGCGCCAAACGACAAGTCTGTCGCCTGGCGACGAGCTTGTCGTCTGGCACTGCTCCTGTCGTTGTGGACATGAGGTCTTTTATTCCGAATAGGACTTGAAGTCTTTTCTACTATTTTCGTGCTATTTTTTCTATATACAGGGGTCGTATCTCCCCTTTTTTATTCATTAACAACAATCATCATCATCTCTCTCTCTAAAAGCTAGAGGCTTTCCTTCGCTCTGTATTCTTTTTCTAAACCTTCCCTTTTACAAAATTCCTCATAAATTAGTTCTAGACACACCTAGCCAAGTTCGAATTTATCTTCGCCCTAGACGTTAAAGGTTTGATATTTCTGAGGGTTTGGTCCCAAATCTCTATTTCAATTATTTAATTTAATTGTTTGGTTATTATTTTCCTTGAATTTGCTAACGTGTGTATTTTGTTATTAGAAAGAGGTACGAGACATCAAAGTAAGTAATTTAATTATTTTATTGATATTATGGTATAGAAATCATGTTAAGATGTTTAATTGCTTCTTAGTATCATGTTTAGGGTTAATTAATATTTCTAATATCAAATATGATTATTATGATGCTTCTTATTTCTTTTCTAATAATATCATGTTAGAGCTAATGCTTTATTTTTTATTGCTTAGTGACATGCTAGGGTTTGTTATTAATCTTGTTAGTATCATGCCTACGATCTTGCTATTAATATTATGCTTTAACATGATTTTTTTTAATTATGATTATAATTTTTATGATTATTATGTTTCTTGATATATTATTTTTATTGCTTGATCACATCTTTTATGCATTTTTAAAGGAAATTTGTACTTGTAATCACGCTTCATAAGATAAATAATAATCTTGTTTGGGCTAATATGATTTTAATTTAAGTGATCGTCAATAATAGTATTGTTTGTGCATTAATATTCAACCAACATAGATAAACAGGTTTAGGATTAATCTATTGATTGTATGTTAGTCAGATTGCGCTCATGAATACGAGAAGAATAAAGTAGAGGCCTATTTTTAGGGCAGGTTTAATCTCTTTTAGGTTGGATTTGTACCTTCATCCCTGAACTTTCAGTCATGGTTCTAGACCTATTGAAGTTAACGATCTCCTGGATCATTAAGGGGTGTAGCCTTCACCCTGTGAACGGTTTACATGTTCCTAAAACTTGTTGGTGACTCTTTTACTCTAGCTTCCTTCCCTGTGGACGCCAACATGCTTAAGTGTATGATCACAGTAGGGCTCAAGTGTATGATGGATTGAAATATTCCCTACAGATGTGCTTTCAGATTTTGGAAGGCCGCCTCAACATCATCCCCCCATTCAAATCTAGTCTTCTTCCTGATCGCCTGGAAGAAGTAGAGACACTTATCGTCTAAACTAAGGAATCTCCCCAGAGCTGCCAAACAACCTGTTAACTTTTGGAATTCTTTTGCAGTACAGGGCGACTGCATGTCGATTATCGCATGTATTTTTTCAGAGTTGGCCTCTATCCCCCTTTGATCGATCAGGAATCCGAGAAACTTCCCAGACTCAAAACCAAAGACACACTTTTTTGGATTAAGCATGACCTTGTGTCGCCTTAGTGTGGTGAATGTTTCTCGAAGGTTAGCAAGGTTCCTGCTACTTGGATTTGACTATCATGTCATCAATATACGCCTCTACATTCCTCCCAATCTGATTAATGAAGAATGTATGAATCATACGTTGGAAAGTAGCAAGCGCATTCTTCAAGCCAAATGGCATCACAGTATAGCAGAATAACCCCTGATCAGTGACAAATGCCGTCATTTCTTGATCTTTTTTCCTCAGGGGAATCTGATGGAAGCCTGAATAAGCATCCATGAAGCTCATCAGGGCATGTCCGGCTGTAGAATCGACCAGACTATCGAGCTTTGGAAGTGGATAACTATCCTTTGAACATGCTCTTTTTAAGTCAGTGTAATCAACGCACATGCGCTAGGTACCATTCGGCTTCTTTACAAGAACCACATTTGCAAACCTATCTGGGAAGTTACATGGCTGAATGAACCCACCGTCTAATAGCTTTTTCACTTCGGCGGCTGCCGCCTGACTTCTTTCTTCGCCGTGAGTTCTTTTCTTTTGCCGAATGGGCTTCTTTTTAGGATCCACGATGAGTTTGTGGACATCTAAGATTCGGGTTGATGCCTGGCATCTCTCCCACTTCAAAGGCATAAATGTCTTTGAATTCTTCTAGTTGTTGGTGCAAGCTTACACCCAACCTAGAAAAGGCAGCCATCCCCACCTTAACATTTCGCTCTGGCCGACTGTCGTTAAGAGGAATATCAATGTGCTCCCCAGCCAGCTAGGGACGGAGGTCATCTGACCGCTCCCCGGTCAGTGATTGCTATTGCTTTTCTTTTTTGACCGCCACTAGCTGATTATGTTTTCTCTTCTTGGCGGCTGGTGGGGTTGGGTGATCATCCTTGATATCATCAAGGTCTATTGGCTCTTTGCCCTGGCCGACTGCAGCTGCCGCAGGCTTGAAGTCCAAGAGATTGCATTCTCGAGCCGTCTTTTGGTCCCTGTTCAAGGAGCCAACATTTCCATCATGTTTCTCATACATGACGAGGATGAGAGCAGGGATGATGACGACCTTGCACTCGTTAAGAGTGGGTTAGCCAAGGATAAAATTATGGGCGGTCAGCTCTTCAACTACCAGGAACCAGATGGTCATGTGCCGACCGCTACCTTTTGCCCCAATCGGACGGGTAGATCAATGCGTCCGAGTGGGTGTACAACTCCTCCCCGCAAAACCCACAAGAGGATGGGAGACATCCATCATGCTATCCGGCCTGTACTTGAGGTTGGATAGAAATTTGCAGCTGATGATGTATGAGGAGCTCCCTGCGTCAACCAAGATGCGACCAACCAGATGGTTAGCAACTTTGCATTCTATGACAATAGGGTCATCATGCGGCCGACGGACTTTGTCTCTGTCCTTTTTGGTGATGATGACTTCGGGGAAGGCGGATGTGCTAGCCGCCTGTCCCTCTTCAACAGAATGGACCATCTTTCTCAGATGGTCCTTGGTGCCCCGGATGGTCGGACAACCTCCGACGAATCCGCCTGCTATCGTATAGATCGGATCTTCATCCGTTTCGGAACTAATAACAAGCTGGGGAGTCTTTTTACTTGACTAACCCGGATTCGCCTTTGAAGTCACTTTAGAATTCACATAGGACATCAGCGCTCCTTTGTCGGCTAGACCGTCAAGCATCCGCTTGAGGCTGAAACAGTCGTTTGTGTCATGGCCGACATCCTCATGGTAACGACAGTGTTTGTTCTTGTTCCGATTTTTAGCGGAACCTTTCATAGGAGCCGAATTCTCTAAAGTCAGTCGATCCTTTATCTCCATGAGGATGGAGTAGCTGTCTTTGTGGAACTCGTACCTTGGAACGTTTGGCTTCCACTCTTTCTTTTTCTTCTGGGCCGGCTGATCAGAGTTATCAACCGCCCACATCTGTTTTTCTTTTTGCTCTCTTCAGGTTTTAGAGATGGCTGAGCAGGCCGACTCTTCTTCTGTCGGTCAGAATTCTTGGAGTCTGAGTGCTTATTGGAGGAGCAGAGCTCGGTTGCCTATATGTAGTCTTCTGCCTCCATCAGGGGTCCTTGGAGGGTTAAGATTTTCTTGGGGATGAGTTCGAACTTGAAAGTCGACCCGTCCTTCAGACCTTTGAAAAAGTCCGTATAAGCTACTTCGTCATACAGTCCTTGGATCTGGATTCTCATCAGATTGAACTGCCTCACGTATGATCGCAGCCCCTCTCTATCTCCCTACTGCACATGGCCTAAATCAAGGCTCATTTTCTTTGCATGGATGTTCATAGAGAAGTTAGAAGCAAACAAGAACGCAAACGTCTTAAAGCTATTGATGCAGCCATCTGGCAGATTACCGAACAACTGTTGGGCTATGCCCTTTAGGGTGGCCTGAAAGCAACGACACCAAGCGACATCATCTAACCCCTATAAATACATGAGGTGGGTCTATGCCAAGAGGTGGTCTTATGGGTTGGAGGTACCATCATAAGTCCTAACCATCACATTTTTAACCTTGGCCGGATGTTCGGTCTCGGCTATTTCTCTGGTGAGCGCAGAGGGTTGTTCCCCAAGATTTTGTAGCCGAAGATGCCATTCCATAGGTTGGTAGTTGTATGCCGCCTATCCTCCGAAGAAGGCAGGCTGGATGTAAGGCAAAGCAGGCGGACTGTATAATGGCAGTGCCATATACTACGCCGAGTTGATTACATGGGGCTCAGATTGTATGAGGGGGCCTCTTGACGAGGTCCCTTGTACTGATTAAGAATTTCTCACAGAGGTATTCTAGAAGCTATCATGATAAGTCAACGTAGAAGCCGACTTTGACAGTTGTTGGGTCCTCTTCTGTTCGATGTACTAACGAGCATCAGGAAAGGATTTCTTGCTACCATCCGGTTGTTCATGCCGGATGGCTTTTCTTGTCATCGTTTCTGGGAAACGGAGTCTTGAAAGGTCGAACTGGGGCCGAGCCTTCTCCTCTGGAACAGGATGAGGAGTTGGCTGACGGTCCTGGACTGACTTTTGCTTTCCAGCTTAAGTAAGCTTTGTGGCAGACTGTTCATTTCTAGGACCAGCCGACCGCTTGTTATTTAGATCCTTAATTTTACCTTTGAGGCTGCTCATGAATTTCATGAGCTCATCGCGGGTGACTAGGTTTGACCCTACCGCTTAAGAAGGATCAGTCGGCTGCCTTGAGGGCTTGCTTGATTGTCTAGGGGGCCTGCTTGGACCCATCTGGTTAGCATTGCGCTCCCGCCTGTCTTTGTGATGGGGGCCCTTAGAGATGAGAGATTCGTCTAGGGCCAGAAAGGTTTCTATGTCTCCATCGTCACCTGAATCATGGTCCGTCTAGACCACTACTTCTTCCAGAGGCCGATTGGTCTCTTGAGGCAGCATAGGTTATTCTTGTGAAGCCATCTTACAGGTACTCTCCCCATAGACGACGCCAAATGTTTTGGGGTTTTTTGTGTCCCTTGAGAGATTTACAACTCAAAGACTACATTCGCCAAGGTCGCCTGTACCCGCAAAACAAACTGAGCTCCGAATAGTCGGAGGTCCGCCTCCGAAGATTAAGTTAGTACGGAATCGAAGTAAAACGTGTGGAAAATAAGTTATCAGCTTGGATTCCAAGCTTAGGTGTTCTCTGTTTTAGAGAGCAATAAATTCCTTAATGATTAAGACGTAAAGTTTAAGGTTTCAAAAGACTGTCCCAATATTTGGGAGAATCTCCCTATTTATAGGGTCCTAGGTAAACGTGCTCTACCCTAGGTTTTATGACCTAGGGATTAGGGTAACGTCGTTTTGTGGCGCCCTTGGAGTTTTGGCCTTGAAAGTTGCGATTTCCAAGGGGGCTTATCTGAGTGGCACGTGTCACACATCTTGAGAGTCCATTTGGATGCCTTCTAGAGGGACACGTGACCTCATACCATCTCTTGAGGGGCTAGTTATAGGGGATAGCTCCTGCTGAGCTATTCCTTCCAGCTGGGCTCAAACAGAAAGGCTTCACCTTGCAGACAAGAGCCAACATGAGTGACCTCATACCACCCCTTTAGAGGCTAGTTGTATAGGGTAGCTCTTGTTGAACTACCATCCGGCTCCATGGGTGCGCACTCATTGCTGGAAGAACAACTAAAGGGGCTCACCAGCCCGATAGAGTCAGCTAGGAAGACTGACCAAATGAGACTCTCCACAAAGGAGATCGTACACCTATAAATAGAATACAAAGTACAACGGAAAAGAGGTTAGACACACAAGTTATTACTCTCTATATCTCTCTAAGTTCACTTTCTTTCTCTAAACACATTCTAACTTGGGCATCGGAGGGGGGGTTCTGCGAGCCACCCTCGAGGGCAATTCACGTGTGTTATCTTGTGCAGGTTATCAACGGGACCCAGCTCGTGCCAGTAGAACCCTTGGATCCACACCTGGAACATCTTCTTTCTGACAAAGTCACACTTAAAAGTTGACCCGTCCTTCAAACTCTTAAAGAAGTCTGTATAAGCAACTTAGTTAGACAATCCTTAAATCTTGATTCTTAACATATTAAACCGCCTTACGTAGGAGCAGAGTCCCTCTCTCTCCCCCCTGCTTAATAGTGCTTAGGTCGAGACTTGTTTTCTTGACAGGGATGTTCATCGAGAAGTTTGAAGCAAACAAGAAGGTAAGCCTCTTGAAGCTATCAATACATCAAGCTGGCAGGTTGCCGAACCATTGTTGGGCTATGCCCTTCAAGGTACCCGGGAAACATCGGTACAACATAGCATCCTCTAACCCCTAGATGTGCATAAGGTTGGAGTAGGCCATGAGGTGGTCCTCAAGGTTCAAGGTACTATCGTAGGCACATACCAACACATTCTTAACCTTGGCCGAATGTGCCGCCTCAGTTATCTCCTTATACAACGCAAATGTTTGTTCACCAAGAGCAGACAGAGCTGTCAGTCCAAAGGTTGGACATTATATGTCGCCTCCCCCCCAAAGAGGGTCGGCAGTATGAAATGAAGGGAGTAATGCCCGTATGCCATCTGGGGCACATACCGGGCATTCCCAATCATCTGAGGGCCAGAGTGGACGGACTTGCCTCCTTTATGGGTCTCATGTGGATATATTTTTGAAACTATCTAGACAGTTGCTGATTCCGATTTCGCTCGATGATATGACGAGCATCAGTGAAGGTTTTCTTGCTGCCATCAGGCTGAACAGCTCGGATAACCTTCCTTGTGCTCGTCTATGGCAAAGGATCTTTGTCTAGTCAATGGCAGGCGTAGTTTTCTTCTTTAGATGTGGAGTAGGCTGCCTGTCTCTTACTGACTTCCTCTTTGCAACTTGAGGTACATTTTTGGCCGACTGACCCTTGCTAGAGCCAGCTGTCCTCTTATCGATTAGGTCCTTGATCTCACACTTGAAACTTTTCATGAATTTAATGAGTTCATCTCGGGTTACTGAAGCTTGACCTCCTGTCGGTATTACCAAGCGGTGGTCCAGCAGACTTGCTGGTACCAACTTCCTTGTTTACTTGCTCCAACGTATCCCTTGAATGGATGTGTTTAGCAATGAGCACGAGTGACCCGTCCGTAGCTACATATGTTTCGACGTCCACATTGTGGTCGTCTTCATGGTCTTTAAAGACTTCCCATCAACCGTAGGACGGCTAGGATCAGGCAGCAGTACAGACTCTTTTACCATCTTTGAGCTCCCACTAGTAGAAAAAAGGTAATATGTAACGGGCAAAAATCGACTATCTGTAACAGGCAACGGGTGTTACGTATGCGGCCGTTACAGATGGGTAAAGTTATTCTTAACGGGCACTGCCCGTTACAAATAACTAGTTATTCGTAACGGACAAGTGAAATGCCCGTTACAAATAACGACTTTTTCGTAACGGGCAATTGAAATGCCCATTACGAAAAAACGACTTATTTGTAACGGCAGGTGAAATGCCCATTACGAATAACTACTTATACATAACGGGCAGGTGAAATGTCCGTTATGAAATTAGTTATTTGTAACGTGCAGGTGAAATGTCTGTTACAAATAAGTAGTTATTTGTAACGAACATCTAACGTGCCCGTTACGAATAAGTGGATATTTGTAACAGACATTCATTGTGCCCGTTACAAATAATGTCTAGAAAAATCAAAATATTAGGGGTATTTGTAACAGGCACAATATATGTACTAGTTATAAATACCCCTATTTCTTATCCCTTCACCACTCACATAAACTATAATATTTCCCACCAAATTCAAATATTTATTTTCATGGCACAAATATATATTATCAATCATGTCATACACACCAAATTTATTTTACAATTAAAAACTGCTAACAAACTCATAATATTGTAAAAGGTTAATGATTAAAAAAATGTAAATAATATTATAGCTTAAACAGCTTCCTAGAGCAACAGTAACAGCAGCAGCAACCATAAGCAGTAGCAGCTACAGCATAGAAAAGTCCCCAATCTTTATTTTTTTCCTTCTCACCTAATCAAATCAATGAAAAAAAAAATCAAAATCACAAAAACAGAAAACACCAACTCAATATACCCAGATTTCTTTAAGAAAAATTAGAAATTAAAGATAAAGAAAGAATGAGAGTGTGAGATAGAGAGAGCTTCTAAGACAACTCAAGTACTCAACGCAACTACAACAAACAAACACAACTACAACTCAAGTACTCAACGCAACTACAACAAACCAAGTACATAGGCACAAAGAGAAAGCTAACATTCAGAGAACAAACAGACTAGTTAGAATTAGTACGCAGTTAACAAATTTGCATCAAAGAGAAATGTAAAGGGAATTGAGTGGATGTACATATGTATGACTAATGAGCCAGAGCATTTAATTCCAGTCCAAGATTGTTCATAGGGATCTCCACCTTTTGCCGTCCAACCCTTAAGCTGCTTTGGCCTTTTTAGGGCATTGTACAAGTCATGCAGTGCTAAAGCTGAATTTAATAAAACGTTCACATTCAATTAAAACAAATTTTAGTTAAACTTTTGTAATCACAGAAAGTTATCTAGTAACCCAAATATTGTATCAGTATTACAGTATGTATTTGAATAACATTCTCCATTCATATTATCTAATTATAATCCCCTCTCATTCAATCCTTGATAATCTTTCCATGCCATATTTCAAGGAACTAAAATCACAATTGCAAAATACATTGGTCATTTGTTACAGACTCGCTCACAAAAGTTTGTCTTCAACATAAAACTTGGAAAATTCACATAACATTTAGAATTATGAAGCGACAAGACCTTTGGAACCATAAAACCCACACCACTCTCTAATATGCAGTAATCTTAAGTCGATCATAGAAGATTAATATCGCAAATACACGAATTATCTCAATGATCATAGTTCGAAAGCTAGTAAATTCATCTTAGATATGAAATACAAGTTCTCTATGTTCATTCTTAGGATATTGTTTCATTTCTATGCCTGCCTTTTAACCATTTTTTTTTTTTTTATTGTGATGTTGCAAACAAAGTAGCTTCAACACCTTCCATAATTTTGCAGCTAAGACAAGGATATGCATAAATGAAATATGTAATAGAGACAATAGTCAATACAGGGCTTATCTAAACTTAAAAAGGAGAAAAGCGTCATCAATAACCAATAATCGGGGGATAAATGATTCAAAACGCCCTTGACCTTATAAGAAAATTTACTTCAAGCTAGACCTCCTATATAATGTCAGGAAAGAAAAAAAAAAAAAAAACTCAATATGAGAGGCAATAATTTTAACTCGGCACAACACTTTGAACAACAAAATGATAAGGCATCCTTTTGCCTTATCATATGAAGCTAGAGTTCTATTAAAGCGGATGATTATTTAAAACTAAACACAAACTTGAACTCTCAATTCCATGTCATAGGTTTCGACAAACAGCAGAAGCTGGAAGACATGAACAAAAACAGCTTTAGGTGAATGTACCTGTGAAAGAATAATGAGGATCAGGGAATCTCCCACAGCAAACCACTCGTCACTGATACATAACTGGCGATTCAGCCCATTTACAAGGAAAGCCTGAAAATTGAATCCAGAAACTATTTAGTTTGAGTACTATTAACACCAACGGAAAAAAAAATGTTATCTACAAATCTGTGTCATTCTTAGAGCAGTTCCAGCAATAGTTGTCGCTATAAGTATTCCTTAGTTTAACTTTCTTAAAAAAACCATTATAGAGGCCAACACCAAGCAGCAATGCAACAGAAGTTACTAGTTTCACCCGCCCAAGAAATTCAAGGGTAAAGCCAAGTTTATTTGTTCTGAAATCCAAAAAATTTACAACTATTCAAAAGTAACCTACTTCCTCCGTTACGCATTATGTGCAACAAAATGAGTTGCACTTTTCCCAAGAAGAAACTTTAAAGGGAGATTAATTAAGGAAAGAGCAAATAATTAAAGTCATAAAAGAACACCAACACCACCACCAGAAACCACCAAACCCACCTTGCTGCCACCATAAACCACCAAACGCAGCAACCACCAGACCTGCAACCACCTATACCCACAACCACCCAAAACCACCCAGACCCACAACCACCCAAAACCGACCAAACCCACAACCACCCAAAACCATCCAGACCAGAACCACCTAGACCCACAACCACAACCACCCAGATCCACAACTACCCAGACAAAAAACCGACTAGACCCACAACCACCCAAAACCACCGAGATCCACAACCACCCAAAACCGACCAGACCTACAACCATAGAAAAAACCGACCAGGCGATACCACCAAACTTGCAACCTCGTAACCTCGGCCCTCCCCTCTCCCACCCAGTCAACCACCAACCACCCACCGTCTCCCCACTCATCGAAACCCACAAGTCCGCAACCACCCACTCACCTTCCCCCTCCTCAAAATCACCACCAACCACCCTAAAATGTGCAGAAAAAAGCTTAAATTTTGAAAATATTACCTCCTCATTGCTAATTTGGGGTTTATTTGGTCAAATTTGACCATGAAAACTCTAGATCTAGAGTTTTTATGGTTATATTAGACCATAAAAACCTCGACTTTAAGCTTTAATGGAAGAGGAAGTGGTGGCAACGACTTTAATGGAGGAAGTGGCGGCAACCCGATCTAAAGGCGGTGGTGGTGGTGTGGTGGTTGTGAAAGAAGAGAGAAGTTAGTGGTGAGGGTGGCTTGAAAGAGAGGAGAGAGAAAATAGGGTGGTGGTGGAATGGTGGTTGTTAGAGAAAAGAGAGTGGAGGTGAGGGTGGCTTGAGAGAGAGGAGAGAGAAAAAATGGTGGTGTGGGTGGTGGATGTGGTTGTAAGGGAGGAGAGTGGTGTTATTATTAAGAGTTAATTAAGTTAGGTTAATAAGTTAATGACATGCAGTTAATGTGTTAATTGGATTGAAGTAAGGGTCTTTTAGTAAATTTACTCAAAAAAATTTACTATATAAGGAATTTTTTTTTTGTTGCATATAACTTGTAGCATCCCAAAATAGCAAATGTTGCACATAATGCGTAACGGAGGAAGTATATAAAAAAAAACAAAAAAGAAATGGTCCTAGATTTAATGGTAAATGATCGAATAGGCGCTAAACTTAATGCAAAAAATCAACCAGATAAGCATACATCTTATTCTACAGAATTTAATCAGATAATATAAGAATTCATTTTAGTCAATGATATGTTTGTGTTTGATCACATCTACAGAAGGATACCAAAAGCTATAGGAAGACTGAAACCAAGATAATCAAATAAATGTTTCATTCAATTCCTAGGATAGTAGGACCGCTGATTATCTTTAATCAATAATATTAGAAAAATAAAGCCTCAAATATGATTATAAGTTCAAATGTAAACCCATAAGATGACCAAAGATATGATCATCAATAATAATCTGCTCCTAAATTTAAATCAAGCTACAAGATATAACTCACTAATCATTCAAAGCATCCAAAAATCAAAATGTCTCACTAAGTCACTAGTCCACAACACAACTAATTAGTAGAATGCAAATGTCAGTTTATCCTATACTGCCACTTCTAACCTTTACAAAAGCATGTCATTCCAATTCACCATTCATCTACAGGGGATTTTTTTTATCCTCTAATCACTATATCAAGCATAAACAGGATAGAAAAAATAAAAATAATAATAACGAACTCCCTCAACCAATCCGGCAATCGCACTACATACAACGAGTGATAATAAGGCACTAATAAGACAAAGACAAAGACACATCCAAGTATATTACAAATGACAATTTGGACTCATATTATACGTTTTTTAATAAAAAATAATAATAATAATAATAAATCAGCAATCCATGCCAAAATTACCTGTAAACACCAAAATAATCAAATTTTAGGACAATTTTGAATCAAATTGAGACTTTCACAAACCCATTTTAAATTTCAAAACATAAACTCCCAAATCAAGAAACAATTCTTAAAAAAAGCGAAAAAAAAAGAGTAATTGAATCTAAAATAGTGGTACCTTTCATAGCCCAAAATGAAATTCACATTCTAAAAAGGGACAACAAGAGCAGCTTTAAGAATCCGAGTAACAACAACAACATTAACAGTATCATACCTTTATATATTCAACCCACCAGAAGCGACCACAACCAGAAAACTCCTATTCTCACTAGCAATCACCGGCAATTCTCTCCGATGCCTAATCCTTCTTCCCCTCTCACCTAATCAACTCCAAACAATAAAAAAATAAATAAAATCGCAAAAACACAAAAAATGAAAAAAATATCGAATCCAATCAAAAATCCAAAAAAGGGGGAAATTACCAAGAAAACTTCGTTGAGGTAAACACCAGATCCTCCGCCGCATCATCTTCTTCACCAAAATTATACACCGGAGAGCGGCGATTCGTCTACAAAATCTTAGAGCGACGACTCAGCCCGTCACTGCCGCCGTTGCTAGGATCGACTGATGCGCCGTGTACATGAATAGAGGAAGAAGAGAAAGAAGATCAGGAAGGAAGAGAGAGAGAGATGAAGGAGAGCATTGAGGAAAAAAACGGCTCGAAAGATATTTAAGAGTACTCCGTATTAAACCATAGCGCTGTGTAACCGCGTAACGGACTTAAAATTTGTCCGATACAAATATTAATTATTCGTAACGGGCAAATATTACAAATGACTTTTTCCATAATGGTTATATATTTTGCCCGTTATAATTACTAATTTTTTCACCAAATTATAGTGATTAAAAAATATAGTGATTATTTCATGTATGTTACTTCCTTCACAAATCATGACGTTAGGAGTCCCAAATTTTGGTGCCTATAGCTAGAAATTATTTTTGAATAATTTCTACTTAAAATTTGTTTTTGAAACGTTTTGCACATGTCTGTGTAATAAAAAATGTTTATGATTTTTCATACATGTTTCTTCAATCACAAATCTTGGTGTTCAAAACCCTATGAGTGAGCATGGATCAAATATCCGATCCAAAACCCAGTTTTAGATCGTATATCCGTATCCGAAAATTCCCATATCTGATATCCATATCCGATCTGAAAATTTTCGGATATTTGATATCTGGATATCAGAAACATTCAGATCGGATAACTCGGATATCCAATATCCGACCTATTTAACGGCTTTTTTCGCTAAATGAAAATTAATAAGAAGTATTGTTGTTTCAAATAAATAAATAAATAAAAATAAAACTACATCAATTAGCTAAAAAAAATTAATTCATTGCTAATTGAATCAGAAGAAGATTAAATAGATTCAAACTTAAAAAATATCTAACAAATAATTTTCGGAAATTACAAACAAAGAAATTTAATACCAAGCAAAGTACAAAACAAAGAAATTTACCATAAATCAGTAAACTAATTGTCACAAAAACCAAAACAAAGGTATTTTAATTGTTATTGAGAAGAAAAGCCATTGTTGGTGTTGCGGGTTCGAAGCTCGACCTAGTGATAGATGCATATAGTTGCAGTTGTTGTCACGGTTAATGATGGAAGGTGGTTGGAGAAGGCCGTTGCGAGGACCGTTGGTGAACCAGCCGTGAGAATCAAAGGAGGAAGCCGATCAGGTGGTGTGATGGGGTTGCATATACTGAAGGAGGAGAGTTGAGCATGAAAGAGAAGAGAGAAGAGAGAAGAGAGAGAAGATATTTGAAGGAGGATGAAGAGGAGGGTGAGTGGGTGAGGTTGATAGAGAGGTAAGAGGAGAAAGAGAGAGGGGGTGGTGGGTTAGAACTTATGAGTTTTATTTTAAGGGTTAGCGTAGTAGGTTTAGTTATTTGGGCCTTTGGGGGTATTTGGGCCTTAGGTGTATTTAAGGTTTGCTACTTTTCTGGTTTGGGACTTTCGGGTATTTTTCCGATTATCGGATCATTTTGGATATTTGGATATCTGAAATCCAAAATACTGATATTTGATAGCCGATCCGATATCCAAAATTTTTGAATCGGAAATCTGATCCAAAAATGTTTTTAGATCGATTATCCTAAATTTTCAGATCGGATGCGGGCGGATTTTTAGATAATTTACTCAGCCCTACAAAACCCCATCACTTTGTGCCCAAAATATATTTTCAAATAGCTATTTTGTTTAAATTTGTTTTTGAATATGTTCTTGTCAAATCCTTGAAAAAAATTATTGATTTTTTTTCCATATACATTGCTTCCTAAAAAATTCCTCAGGTTTGGAACTCCATAATAACTTCATGCATGGAAAACATTTTTGGATATTTTTCGCCTAAATTTGTGGTGTCGTTAAATTAAAGAAATAGAAAACTACTATATCACTCTTGTTATTATACCTTCACGCCTGATATGCCTTCAAATCACATTCTAGATTTTTCATTCAAATAACTTGAATAGGACTTGAAATAAAGTCGAACAATAGATTGAAATTGTACATTGAAGTTATACATCTAACAGTTCTAGCCATTTAAGGTCATGTGGTGTCAAAATTTGGTCAAAGAATAAGTCATGTATGCAACGGGTTTACATTAATTTTAATGTAATTTTAAGCATAACTTTAACTATTTATAAAGTAACTTAATCACAGTTGTAACTTTTAATTTATCGTTGATTTGAATTTTATCTTAATGTGTAATTTCTTATACATACATGATTGCAAAATATAAAGACTAATATGATTAATCTAATACATTATTAGTTTTTTGTAAGATAGAATTTATTAATAGAAAAACAATAACGTTTATAATATAAAGGGTAACTTTAAATACTTTTATAATACATTAACCCGTTTTACAATAAATTAACGTGAATCCGCATTTTTGGAGAATTATGGTTGGTCTAATTGTACTGTTGTCTTATATTTTCATATTTGTATCCCAGATAATAGCTCCTAATTTATAAAAAGAAATTAGGACCATAAAATTAGGAGGGTGCATCGTGACTTGTGTGTAAACTTGCAAGCAAGTTAGACAAAATAGTACTAGTACAACCGACAAATGTCAATTGATTGTGTTATTTTTTAAGTAGATTCATAATGCCTTAAAATGAGAAATTCTTGGTCAATACTAGTTATAGTACAAGTATGATCCAGGGGTGGATCTAGGTTGTTGAAACTAATCCTCCATCGGTCAAACTAAATTTGTAAACACTTAACAAACCTATATACAAGTATAGAGACAAGTCAAGGGTCGAACTTAAAGGAACGGTAATTTTCAAGCGCTCTCAATTATGCGCCTAATCTAGGTCGAAGTCTAAGGATAAACGTTAAACACTATAACCAACTAACAAAATGAAGAACCAAACAAATAAACACTAGGAACGAAGATCAACAAGTAATCATGACAATTGTAGCAACTCGGGAACAATATGCAAATCAATGGTTGTGAAGACTAATGGAAAGCTCAATCAAAAGAGTCAACAAGCTATCTCCTAGAGGTCAAACTAGCACTAGCTACGAGAGACTCTAACTAGGAGCATCACTAATCAAGCTCAATCGACAATTGCAATTCCTAAATCAATGTTCCGTATCATTACAAACTACAATGCTATCTAGCATAATTCTCAAGGCCTAATCAAATTACACACATGCAAACTTCCATTAATCACTTTAATCTCAACAATTAATCAACACAATCCCCAAATTAAGCACAATCAATCAATCATACAAGTTTCACCCAATACCTAGCAAACAGCTACTCTAACATCATCATCTAATCAACTAACAACTAAAGAAATCAAGAATCAACAATATATGACGAACAACTACACTAATCAACAATCAAACATCAAAATCAAACCAACAGAAATCAAACAAAGCAATAAAATGAGATAGAGTTAAGAATGCTCATTGATAATAGAGAAGATCTTCAACACAATTGTCACCATTGAATCTTCAATCCCTCAATCACCTTGAAATTCCTCACTTTCTCTTTCTAAAATCTACTCCTAAACTAACCCTAAAACCAGAGAGAGAAGCTCTCAATGAAGCTAAGAATATGATCTAAATCTAAAATGAAAACTTGCTGCAAAAAATTGGGTTCAAAAGGGTATATATAAGAGGCGCAAAACGAAGAAGAGGAAAGCCGGAGCCCACAGAGGAATGTCCGCGCAGCAGGCAGCGCGCCCGCACTCTTCTAGGTTTCTTTGGATCTTCTCGCGGCTTCGTGTGTTCGCTAAGCTCTTCGAATGAACGCAATACATGATGATGATGAACACTAAGAGGGGCAGTCCCAAAAGCACTTGATTGTGGGTTCAACACCCCATCTTCATGAGAGCACGGCTTGAGAGCGCAACAGCTAGAACTTGGAGAATCCACTTCCTTGCATCTTAAGCTTTCCAATTGCCATGAGCTTACTCCAAAAGCATCTCCCACCTTAGTAATTCACCAATATCAAGACCCGAACCTTGTACATGATGAGTGTCATTTATGGCACTCATAGGGTAGTGTTTTAGGATATTTTCACTATGCTTTTCATGCTTTTCTTTTACCATTTTGATCATTTCTCCTCTAGTTTCTCTATTTCTTCTTCTTTCGTGTTTTACTTTCCTTTATGTACTCTTCTTTGTGTTTTCCTTTTTTATTGCTCCTTTTCTCTTCTATTTTCTCTCTTTGGTTTCTCTAGTAGGTGCCTAAAGACTTAGTTTTACAAAGGATTCAAGAGGAGCAAAAAGAGCCAAGCAAAGGAGTTTCAAGTCTTTTGAAGAGGGCTCGGAGAGGGCTCACCAAATTTTCTCATGGCCGCGGGCGCGGGAACTATGGGACGCGGGCGCACATTTTGGTGATTTTGGGCGGGAACTCTCCACACCCTAGCCGCGTCGACCCACGGGTGTAAAGATTTTGGAGAGTGCGATCCACTTCAGAGAGAATGCGGCCCCCCTGCTTCTCCTGGAACATGGCATTTTGCTGCGCCCTGAGCCGCGGGCGTGGGTGGCTATGCCGCGGGCGCGGGCTATATTACCCGCGGGCGCGAGTTTTGCCCAGACTGCACGTGGAGGTAGTTATGGGTTCCGTACCCATTTTTGCGCGCCCGCGGAGTCTTCGTGGAGAGGGCGCGGCCGATCAGCTTTTCTTCTTTGTCTATATATACTCTTGTAAATCCTTTTGAAGGCCAACGTTTTAGATAATTTTCATTTGCTTAGTTTTTAGATAGAGAAACTAGAGAGAAGTTAGAGAGAAAGTAGAGATTGTAATCTTTGGATTTGAATTGTAATTCAACATTGTTTCTTCAATCAAGTTTGATTCTTCTTCATATCAGTTAAAGTTAGTAAGTTTTCTTTCCTTTGAATTTACTTCAATAGTAATTTACTTTTATGCTTGAATGTTGGTTTGGATTTTGATTTAATTTTGAGAATTTGTTAATTTATTGAATTTCCTTTTGATTTAGCTTGAGATGAATATTTTTGAGATTGAATTGGTTCTAGCTTTAGATTTCACCATGATTAGTGAGTAGATTAGTTGCTAGGGAGAAGGGGAGGCATGCTTGATTGATGATTATTGTCAGTTGATGATCCTTGATTGATTGATTGATGCAATTAAATTGGTTGACATAATTGTGCATGTGATTAATTAGACTAGGAGTGATCAACCTATAAGATTAATCTAGATTGCATTGCAAATTCCAATTACACAAACAATTGATTTGGGAATTTCTCTAATTGGTTGGATTTGATTGTGATTCTCCTTGTTAATCATTCATAGTGAACCCTAGTTTGATTTATAGGAGGTAACCTTTGAATTACTTTGATTGCGATTATTGTTTGTCCGTTGCAACGTTTGAATCAATTGGGTGATCTATCAATTAGCATGATTGTTGAGCTTGTATGTATAACCTATATCCCTAGTGTTTAGCAATATGATTGAATTCTTCATTCTTGTTATCCTTGTTACCATACTCAACCATTGACAATTCTTCGATTTAGCTTAACATTAGACTATAACATGGTTTCGATTCATTCCTTTGGGTTTGACCCTTAGCTTGCCCTATACTCGTATAAGGTTTGTTAAGAGTTTACAAATTTAGTTTGACTTAGGGAGAATTGAATGACGACCTAGTTTCAACCCTTTGTCAAATTGGCGCCGTTGTCGGGGACTGACATTGGTGCTTTGTTATAGTTGTTGAGCCTATTTCATTCTCAAAAAAACAAAAATATTTTCCTCTTTAAGGCTACACTTGTAGCCGTGCTACTAATCATTTCCTTTGAGTTGTATGCATAGAGCACATGGTCATTCACTTGTTCCATTCGATCCGGAGATTGAGAGGACTATTACAAAACGAAGGGTTGCTAGGTGTAGACACCCATTTGTGTCTCCCCTAAACCAAACCCAGTGATGAGTACCTTTCGCGTCGAATCATAATCGAATGAAGTGAAAGTGTGGAAAGTCTAGTGTTGCGGATAGTTTTAATTTCTTTTCTCTTCTCTCTGTTTTTAAAAACTTATTTTAAGAAAAACAGCCAATCCATTTTGGTTGGTCCATGATATGGGTCCAATAGTAGTGTAGTTGGATGGGGCTTGAAAGGAGCTTTCCAATGATATATTATAAGCCCAATTTCGATGAATATTGAGGAAGTTATGACCAATTTACTGAACTGGGCCCGGTTTGAGCCTTATATGCGGCCCAATGATCTAGAGGAGGGCCTAATAAAGATTTATCATTCCTAATCCAATTAGGAATGATTTTAGTCTTCTAGATTCTTCTAGAAGGTTCTTTTAATTCCTAATTTAATTAGCATTGATAAATTGACTTTTATTGACTTTTTAGAGTTTTAATTAGGATCAAAGAGCATTTTTAAGGGAAATACGATTTTATTCTTCTGAACGGCAATTTCTATCTGATTTTAAGAAAACGCGTGAATTTCTGAATCAGCGCCAAATGCCACCTGTAGCGCCTGACGCAATGCTTGGCGCCTGGCGCCTGGCGCCAATAGCCAGAGTTGGCGCTAATCAGATTTTATCTGCGCCAGAACTCTATTTTGATATTTTATCTTTTTGGTTGATTTTCTTTATAAATAACGTCGTAAAAACTCCGTTTTCATTCATCTACAATCACCAATTCTCTCTCTCATTCTCCCTCTCTCTCTTTTCTAAACTAGCCTTTTCTCAAATACAAAAATTCCGCATTAATTAGATTTAGATACACCTAGCCATATTCGAAGTTGCCTTCGCCCTAGACGTGAAAGGTTTAATTTCAAAGGGTTTGGTCCCAAATCTCTCTTTCAATCTTTTAATTTAATTGTTTTGTTGATTATTTTCCTTGAAGTTACTAACGTGTGTATTTTGTTATTAGAAAGAGGTACGAGGCATCAAAGTAAGTGCTTTAATGGTTTTTATTGTTATTATGAGGTTATTATGATATTCCTAGTATCATGTTTAGGGTAAAGAATAAGTTCCTTAAATTAAATTAAATCAAGTATGATTGTTATGATGCCTTTTATGTTTTTCCTAATATTTATTATTGTTAGTATCATGTTATGGCTAAATATATTATTTTTATTGTTTAGTGACATGCTAGGGTTTGTTATTAATCTTGTTAGTATCATGCCTAGGATCTTGCTATTTTTATTATGCTTTAACACGTTTATGGTTGTTGTTATTATTATTATTATTATTATTATTATTATTATTATTATTATTATTATTATTATTATTATTATTATTATTATTATTATTATTATTATTATTATTATTATTATGATGATGATGATGATGATGATGATTATTGTAATTATGATTATTATTATGTTGCATGATATTTATTGTTATTGCTTGATCACGCCTTTTATGCATATTTAAAGGGAATTTGTACTTGTAATCACGCTTATATAAGATAATTAATAATCTTGTTTAGGGTTAATTTGATTATAATTCGAGTGATCGCCAATAATAGTTTTATTTGTGCATTAATATTCAAACAACATAGATAAACAGGTTTAGGGTTAAACCTATTGATTGCATGTTAGTCAGAAAGCGCACATGAATACGATTAGAATAAAGTAGAGGCCTATTATTAGGGCATGTTCAATCTCTTTTAGGTTGGATTTGTACCTTCATCCCCGAACCCTATTTGGTTCAAGACCTTATGGAGTTGATGATCTTTTGGATCATTAAGGGGTGTAACCTTCACCTCGTGAACGGTTTACAAGTTCCTAAAACTTGTTGGCGACTCTTTTGCTCTATCTTCTTTCCCTTTGGACGTCACCGTACTTTAGTGTATGATCACAGTGGGGTTCAAGCTAGGGGTAATTCTTGAAATATTCCGTACAGTTTTTTGGCGACTCCACTGGGGAGGATTTATATTTTAATTCTTGAAATTTATTTCGGCAATGATTTAGAATGAGTGGATGAGACTCAAAAAGTTCTAAGTATTTCATGTGCGTAATTTTGATTAACATTATTGACATATGCATAAAAAAGATCTCATTGGAAAGACCATCCGTAATGAGTTAAAAACATAGGATTTTACACGTAGGAAATTTGAGAAATATCTTTCACAACTAGGATCAAAATAACACCACGCGAAACTGGAAAATTTTATCGAGCACAGAAAGCTGCTGAGGCATGTAGGAATTAGCGCCAGGGGCCAGAGTATTGGCGCCAGAATTTTAACTGCAGCGCCAGACGCCAGCATTGGCGCCAGACGCTACAGCTTAAACCTGGCGCAAGTCTCTGTTTGCTGGCGCCAAATTCTTCCAATACCGAGCCAGAAATATGCGTTCTAATTTCGATAAGTTTTTTGTATTGTTTGCTCGATCCTACTTCCTGATTGAGTTTTTCTCACTTTTTTGAATCCCATATGTGTTCTACATATGGACATAATCCTCTGGGAATTCATGCTCCATCTACCTGATTGAACGCTCTGAGCATCAAAGGGTACATCCGAGAATGTTGAATTCACCAAACCATGGAAGCGAGTTTTTCTAAAACTCGCGGTGTCCCATCCACTCGCGCCAACCCTTCACAGTTAGGCTTCCGCGCGGTGCATCCGGACAATTAAACATGGACCCTTTATTGACTAAACCATATCCCGAACTTAGAGACTTAGAGCCATGGTTAGGTTGCAAACTCATTGCTTCATATTGTGCCTACTTGACTAATTGTGCATTAATTGTTGTGCATATATTTTATGTTTCTATTAACCGTTTGTTTGACTTGTGTTGAGATTAAATAAATTAATGACTTAAAGAACTTTGCCTAATTAATTAATTTGAGTCAATAAAGTCTAATTTTTTTAATCAGAATTGACCTAGTACGACTTTAGGCATACCCTTGTTGATTAATAACACCGAAAACAGTCTCAGATTGAAGCTCCAGCATTGGCGCCAAAATCTAAACTGTAGCGCCACTCTGTGGAGTGTGGCGCCTGGCGACAGCTCTGTCGTTTGACGCTAAACTACACAGTGCGACGCCAGTCCTGTTGTTTTGACGACAGTTCGGATTATTGATTGAGTCATCACCTAGTGTCTAATTAACCAGTTTACTAATTAATTCGGTTAAATTTCGCTGTCAATAACACTTTGTTAAGTCATTAATTGAGTCTAGTCACATAGTCTAGCCACATGGTTATGACATGAGTCTTAACATATCACCTACACTCACTAGTCTTAGCACACACTTTGAGTATATGTCACCATGACCATGTCTTAGGTTAATGCAAGAGTCGGTTTTTTCCGTCATTTAAGTTGGGGGTACATCCTATTCCTAATTATTCATATCCCTCCATCTACATCATTTTTCTTCACATTCTATTCCAATATTTCTTCACTTCCTCCATCCATTGCATGTTGAATAAAGTTTTAGCCAAATAGTTAACAATAGATATCCCCAAATTCCTTTTCCACAGTACTTGGTCAAGGAGAGGAGGGCGATTAATCAAGGACAACCTCTTTATTCAAGTTTCACTTTTTGATAAACCAGTTCGTCAAAGGAGAAAGGCTAAAAAGATAATGGCAAGTCAAGAAGAGGTCAATGAACTTAGGAATCAATTGAATGACGTAACTGAGGTGTTAAAGGCTTTAACCCTTAAAATTGATGACCCTGTGAAACAACAACAAATGAACCTTATACAAGAAAGCTTGAGCAAGCTGTCTAGTGACTATAAATTTCAGGGCATTAGTTCACAAGGGGTCTCGCTAGACAAGGAACTTCTTCCGCATAAGTTCAACGCCACTAACATCCCTAAATTCAAGGCGAAAGATAACCCTTACTTTCATCTAAGAGCTTTTGAAACTATAATGAGCATTAAGAGTATCGATAAGAAGGTTTTCCTCTCTCTATTCCTAGTATCTCTCGAGACCGTTTGCCAGCAATGGTTCTTTTCTCTTGACAAAGAGAAAATCTCCACCTGGGAGTCCATAGCAAACGCTTTCATAGATAGATATAAGTACAACATCCAAGACGAGACGGACCACAGACAACTTGGGATGTTAAAACAAAAAGAAAACGAAGGGTTCACTTCTTTCTTCAACAAATGGAGGAAAACTTCTGCTAATATGGTCAAGGCTCCTATTGAAAAAGAATCTGTGAGGATGTTTATCAAGAATCTCCAAGGGAAGTACTCAAGGCACTTAAAGTACCAACACAATTTAAATACTTTCAAGGCTGTCTATAATATAGGAATTGACATTGAAGATGACCTTCTGAAAGATAATAGTGCGAAAGGAAAGAAGAACGACCATCCTTCTTCTTCCTCTCCCATTAATGGGGTACATGCCACGAACGCCTCTAAATCACGAATCCAAAGGTCAAAAAGGGTGTTCACTCCACTTAGTATGAGTTATGAAACAGCTTTCGAGAAGCTACATCATAAAGGACTAGTCATGCCCATAGGGCCTATCAAAGATCCAGTTCCAGAAGCCAGGCAACCCAAGTGGGACCCTAATAAGCACTGAAAATATCACCAAGGAAAGGGTCACGACACTGAGGAGTGTTGGAAACTCAAAGAAGCTATTCAAGATCTGATCGATAACAATGAAACTTCTGAAATTCTAGCCATCGAAGAAGATCAAGCATCCTTCGATCCATCACTTCTAATCACACCTGTAGGTGAGCCCATGATCGAGACAACTTATATAACCTCTCTCGATGAAGTGGCCATGATTGAGGAGGATGAAAGTCTTTTCTTAGACAATACCGGGGAAGACTCGTCAAGTCTAAAAGAGGACGTCCGAAAACTGCAAGATGTCGTGGCCATGCTCTTGAATGTTGTAGAAGGACTAGAAAATAGGGTGATGGCTATCGAACAAAATCCTCGCCAAGGGTTTAATGAAGAACTCAATGCTCCTAAGCCACGGGAAAAACGGACCATTGAAGAATACACACCAATAGGAATGACTTACAATGAAGCTTTTGACTGTCTTCACGATCAAGGTCTTATTCACTCCATTAGTCCCAGTCAAGACTCTCCATCTGAAAAACGTTTTCCCAATTGGGATCCAAATTCTTATTGTCGATACCATAGAGGTCGTGGTCACACTACCGAAAAGTGTCTCGCCCTCAAGGATCGTGTTCAAGGTCTCATTGATTCAAATCTCCTTCATATTCCTCCACGCGACAAGAAGGCCAAGATTAGTAACGATAGTAACAGTGGATGTAAAGGGAAGAAGAGCGACTATCCTTCTTCTTCCGAAAACACCTACTCTAGTAATAATGTTGGTACTTTCGACCTTAATGAGATCATAGCCATGGATAATCGAGGATTTAGAAAGCAACCGAAAAGGGATTTTACCCCTATTAGAATTAGCTACGATGATGCTTTCGATCGACTCCATGCCAAGGGAATCATTACTCCTATTAAACCTCTTCAAGATCCCCCGCTTGAGAAGAGAGTGCCTAGTTGGAATCCAAATGTGCGCTGCAAGTACCATCAAGGTAGGGGCCATGCTACTGAAAGCTGTTGGAAGCTAAAGGAGGCTATCCAACATTTGATTGATAATAACAAGCTTCCCATACCTCCAGTTAGCAAGAAGAGCGAGTGATGATAAAGCAAACAACACAAGACAAGAGGCGAGCTTCAAAGACGAGATTTCATGACCTCTTTTTCTATTTCTTTTTAAATTTTTTCCTTTCCCCAATAAGTCTAGCATAGGCACCTTTTTATTCCCCTTAGATTAGTTTTGTAGATTCTTTATTTTCCCCTTTTTAATAAAATGAGCATTTATTCTCTTACATATGATCATTTCATTATATTGCATTAAAAAAAAAACAAAAAAAAAAATCTATGTCGAATTAAGCACAAGGTATACCAATGATTTGAAGCACCCCTTGTAGCCACATCATATCACCTTTCACCCTTCAAATATACAATCCTTTATTCATAAACCACTTTGAGCCTTGTCTAACGATAGACCATTCATTTTTCAACCCATATCTACCTAACCTTGAAATGGGATTGTGTGTAACTTATGCAATCTCAAAAGCTTGAGTGATTTTAAAAGATTAAAATAAAAAAATAAGCAAAAAATAAATAAAAGTGTACAAAAGGGTAACCGTTCCAATGTCTTTGACATGAAAATGTCTTTGATAAGAACACGTCTCAGATTGCGTCTCTCATCGAGTGCTCGGTACCGTGCCTGAGAAACATGAATGACAAGTGAGTGATAGACCGCATGATCAAGATTTCCCACACTTATAAAAATAAGATAAATGCTAAAGTAAAAAAAAAAAAGAGCTAAAAAAAAAAGAGTAGAAACTCAAGCATAAAAATAAATATTCAAAAGCAAAGTTGCACACCTTGGGGGCTTATCTAGGGTCTTGAGCCTTTATCCCCTTCTTCTTCAAACCTTTAGCCTAACCACGTTACAACCCTAAAAAAGACCTTTTTGAGGTATACACATACTTGGGCGAGGTTCGGCTAGAGCTACGTTCGGCCTGATTCCTAACGGATACGTAGGCAACCTCACATCGAGGTGCGGCCGTAAAAAAAATTGCATTCATATTTACATTCACACATCATGGTCATATCAAGGGATCTCCTATGCTCATCCCTATCTACTTAGAGCTAGACTTGGGGGCTTGATCCCCACATTATTAGCTTACCTATCCTAAGAGTCACCACCATTTGACTCTTTTAACAAATAATATCTTTCCACACACTTAGCCCTTGCGGCCTAACTTTAGTGTCACTTTCACACACTACACAGATACATGACCAAATAGTCTTTCCCTTAGGACCCCTTTGTCATGAAATCTTAATGCAACGCTGAAGCATGCCTTGTCATATCAAAATCACTCATCTATCATATTCATCATTGCGTCGAAGTATGAAGTGCTTAGCCTCCGTGCCTAAGTTACCTAAATAATTTCATTATAGAGTCAACTAGGATAGTCTAAGATGTTACAATCCTTGTACTGTGAGAAACAACATTTGACTAAGCTCATTCAACATGCACCTTCAAAACTTCGATTCTTTTTTTCACATCTTTTTTTTTTGGGAGAAAGTCGGTACCCTCCACAAAAATGACGGAAAATTTTTGTTTTTTTTGCATTTTCAAGTCGCACAATTATAATACTATGCACACACAGGTCATAAGTCACACGTGTCAAACACTTTGAGTCAAGTCAACCTCGAGTCAATCACAGCGAGTCAAGTTTATGCCTTGAGTTGTGTCGTATCAATGAGTCAAGCGACATTAAACCTTAGGTCAACCCTAAGATAAATAAAGAGATTAGCAAAGTTCTATAGTAAAAAATAAATATAGCTGCAGCAGAATAGGGAAGACCCTACTCCAGCGCCAGACGACAACATCTAGCGTATGGAAATAGATTTCAGCGCATGACGCTAGATCTCAGCGTCTGGCGGCAGAGTCAATTCTTGGTGCTAGAGATATTTCAGCAGCGACGGAGCTCAAAGCCTCTCTGAAAGGTGATTTCGACCTCATAAAGCAATTTCGAGTTCCTTGGTGCGCCAGTTAGCCCCTATAAGCAATTTGACATGATTAAGTAGTCAGTTTGATTACAATCGCAATAAGTGATCGACCTGATGAAAGATCGTCTCACTTAGCTTAAAGCGCCTAAGAATTGGCTCATCACGGAGACACCGACATACTGGTTTTAGCGGAAGCGAAGTTCAAGCGAGCTTTAGAGATCGGCAAGCGTTAGCCTTCGGAAATTTTTCTTCAGAATATTATCGCAACAAACGTTCAAGTATCGAAGCTCCTTTGTTCAGAGACGCGTGGACATGTCATTCAAGCTCCTTTGTTCAGAGACGCGTGGACATATCATCAAAGCTCTTTGCTCCAGAGACGCGTGGGCACATCATTCAAAAGCTCTATTGTTTAGAGACGCGTGGACATTTCTTTTAAGCTCTTTTGCTCCAGAGACGCGTGGGCATATTATCGAAGCTCTTTTGCTCCAAAGACGCGTGGGCATATTATCAAAGCTCTATTGTTCAGAGACGCGTGGACATTTCTTTTAAGCTCTTTTGCTCCAGAGACACGTGGACATATCATTCGAAGCTCTTTTGTTATATCCCTAGTGTTTAGGAATTTGATTGAATTCTTCATTCTTGTTATCCTTGTTACCATACTCAACCATTGACAATTCTTCAATTTAGCTTAACATTAGACTATAACATGGTTTCAATTCGTTCCTTTGGGTTCGACCCTTAGCTTGCCCTATACTTGTTTTGGGTATTTTATACCTGGCCAAGTGGCCCAATTAAAACCTGGCATGTGTCACTGGAAGGGGCGCCACCTTGGACCCTCCAGATGGTGACACGTGTCAGGCAGATACAACCTTTATTTGGGGTATTTGATGATCCCAAGTGGAATAAGAAGAGAGCGACTTGTGTCACACTAATTGACTCTCAAATGGCCTCTTAGGATGTGCGACACGTGTCACTCAGATATCACCTCTGAAATGACGTCCTTTAAAAGCCTAAACTTTGAGGCACCGCAAAACGGCGTGTCCTAATCCCTAGGTCATCAAACCCCAGGGAGGGCACACTTCCCCAAAAGACCCTATAATCAGGGACAATTCCCTCATTTATGGGGGACATCACAACAACATTATTATAGAGTTAACGTTCTCAAGAAACAGACAACACAATACCCGACCTTGGAATCCGAGCAGATAACTTTATTTCCGCGCGTTTTACTCTGAATACTTTACTAACTTAATCTTCGGTGGCGGACCACCGACCATCCGGCGGTCCGTTTGCTTTACAGGTACATGCAACCTCTTGGAATCCAGTCTTGAGCTGTAACTCTCCCGAGGGACACAAAAAAACCCCGAAACATTTGGCGCCGTCTGTGGGGAGAGTAACTCTAAGATGGCTTCCCATGATAATCCAGTCCCGCCTCCAAAGAGCAACCGACCTCTAGAAGGAATACAGGTGCAGACGGACCATGACTCAGGTGACGACGCAGATGTCGAAACCTATGTGGCCCCTAATGGGTCACTCATCTCTAAGCGCCTCCGTCAGAAAGACAGGCGGGAGCACAATGCTAACCAGGCGGGTACTAATAGGCTCCCTGGACCCTCAAGTAAGCCCATAGGGCATGCGACTGATGCCTTCTAGGCGGCAGGATCATCCCAGTCACCCGTGACGAGCTCATGAAATTCATGAGTAGCCTTAGGGGTGAAATCTAAGGACTAATCAACAAGCCGAAGACTCCCTAAAGCGGCCTCCTCATACAGTCGGGGCCTCACCTAATCAATTCAGCGCAGTATGTGGCACAACCACCATACAGACCGCCTGCGTTACCTTACATCCAGCCAGCCTTCTTTGGAGTACAGGCGGTATATAACTATCATTCTTTAGATTGGCAGCTTCGGCTATAAAACCTTGGGGAGCAGCCCTCTGCGTTTTCTAGGGAAATAGCCGAGGCCAAACAGCCGGCCAAGGTTAAAAATGTTATGATTGGAACCTATGATGGTACTTCCAACCCTGAAGACCACCTCTTGGCATACACCCACCTCATGTACTTATAGGGGTTGGATGATGCCGCCTAGTGTTGATGCTTCCCAGCCACCCTGAAGGGCATAGCCCAGTAGTGGTTTGGCAATCTGCCTGCTGGTTGCATAAACAGCTTCAAGTCGCTTTTGTTCTTGGTTGCTTCTAACTTCTCTATGAACATCCCTGCAAAGAAAACGAGCCTTAATTTAGGCCATGTGCAACAGGGAGATAGAGAAGGGCTATGATCATACGTCAGGCGGTTCAATCTGGTGAGAATACAGATACAAGGACTGTCTAACAAAGTGGCTTTTATAGAATTTTCAAAGGTCTGAAGGATGGGTCGACTTTCAAATTCGAACTCATCCGCAAAAAAATCTTCACCCTCCAAGGAGCCCTGATGGAGGCGGATTCCTATATACAGGCAACCGAGCTCTGCTTCTCTAATAAGCAGTCGGACTCTAAGAAGTCTGACCGATAGAAGGTGAGTTGGCCTGCTCAGCCGTCTCTAAAACCAGAAGAGAGCAAAAAGAAAAAACAAATCTGGGCGGTACGTTCCAAGGTATGAGTTCCACAAGGACAACTACTCCATCCTCATGAAGATTAAGGATCGACTGACTCTTGAGAAGCCGACTCCTATGAAAGGTTCCGCTGAAAATCGGAACAAAAACAAGCGCTGCTACTATCATGAGAATGTCGGCCATGACACCAACGACTGCTTCAGCCTCAAGCAAGAGCTTGACCGTATGGCCGACAAAAGGAGTGTTGAAATCTTATGTGAAGTCCAAAGTGGCTTCAAAATCAAATCTTGGGAAGTCAAGCAAAAAGACTCCCTAGCCTGCTATCAGCTCTGAAACGGATGAGGAACCGGTCTATACGATAGTAGGCGGATTCGCCGGTGGTGGTCCAACCATCCGAGGCAATGACAAGGCAATAATCGTGTCGTCGAGCGACTACACCTAAGTCAAATTAATTTATAACGCTCTACCAACCTAATACGTGTATAGGGTAAATAGAGGGGTCGAACCACAAGGAGACATGCATAAACACCGCATTCACTACTTAAAACTTTAAGCTATCTCGGGACAAGAAGTATGAATAACTAAGAGATTAAACTAAGGATTAAGAATGATTAAAGATCAATATAACTAAACACCAAGGGAAGTGGGTAGATGTAGACGTCACTTGATCATGCAATAACACAGAAGCAAAGCAATGGTAAACTAAGCATGCAAGAATATCGAAATAAAGCTCGATCTAACCGCCTTCCGGGGTTAATTAATTTCTCCTAACATAGCCTCTTTGTTTCCGCATTAGAACCATATATTAGAAGGTGCAAACAAAGAATTATCGATAGTAATGAATCTCAACTAAGTCAACTTCCGTTACTTGTTAGTAAAGACTCATCTTTGATCAACTAACAATGTGCACTTGTAAGAAAGACCAAAGAATATCAAGCATACAAAGACTTTAATCACCATTAACATAACCCCAACATCATAAGCATGAATCAATTAACAACTACACCATCCCCACACCCTTGGCTAGGTGACTACTCACAAATCATATTGAAGACAATATCAATCATCAAATCAATAAGCATCAACATGATCAATAAGCAAAGAAGGAAAATCAAAATAAGCAAATAAAACTAGATACAAAAGTAAAGAAAGAGAGTAAGAGATTTCTCATTAATTGAAGATGAAGATTTACAAAGATTCAATCAAGCTCCTTCTTCAATATCCAAGTTCATCCATAGAAATCCACACTTTCTCTCTCTACTAATGAAGTTTCTCTCTCTAGATTAAGCTAAAAAATGTAGAAAATTAAAACTAAGTTAATCCCCTAAAACGTTCTAAAAAAGGGACTTATATAGTCCGTACAGAGTCAGCTGACAAAAGGAGAGGTCCGACCGAACAAATGGGAAGGTTCGGCCGGACTACAGGGTAGATTCGGCCAAACCATGGGTAGGTTCGGTCGAACCTCCCTGATCCTGGTCTGGTCGAACTCCTGCGGTTCGGCCACTCCTGCAAAACTGCCGATTTTCATCTTGCCCCTGCCTCGAAGTTCGGTTGAACCACTGAGCAGGTTCGGCCACACCTTGGTTCGGCCACACCATTAGGAGGTTCGGCCGAACCTCTTCTGAATCATGCTTCCTCTAGCCTCCTTTGAGCTTAGCTTCCTCCTCTTGAAAATCTCGATGGTTCCTACAAAGCATAAGCATGAAAAGCACAGTAAGAACAAAGCGGGAAGACTAAGAAAAGGGAGGATAAAGGAGAAAGAAAAGAGAAAGCAAAACTAAGTAAAAATGCTTAGAAAGAGGGCCAAACAAGTGCAAACGAGGGGAGAATCCTTAGAGAAAAAGGATAAAAGAGTGGCATAAATGCCACTCATCAGGCAACAAGGATCATTTGAGAAAAAAGGTCCATTTTGTTGATGAGGGACATACGGCTAGCACATCCGCCTTCCGTAAAGTCATCATCACCGAGCAGGACAAAGGCAAAGTCCGTCGACCGCATGATGACCCTGTGGTCATAGAATGCAAAGTGGCTAACCAATTGGTTAGTCGCATCTTAATTGACACAGGAAGCTCCTTATACATCATTAGCTAAATGTCTATTCAACCTGAAATACAGGCCGAATAGTGTGACGGATGTCTCCCATCCCCTTGTGGGTTTAGGGGGAGGAGTTGTGCATCCAGTCGGACGTATTGATTTGCCCATCCGACTGGGAGAGAAAGGAAGCGGTCGGCACATGACCATCCAGTTCCTGTTGGTCGAGGAGCTGACCGCCTACAACCTCATCCTTGGCCAACCCACTCTTAACGAGTGCAAGGTAGTCATCATTCCTGCTCTCATGCTTGTCAAGTATGAGAGGGATGATGGGACAGTTGGCTCCCCAAACGGGGACCAGAGGACGGCTCGAGAATGCTATCTCTCGGACGTCAAGCCTGCGGATGCTGCAGCCGGTCAGGGCAAAGAGCCAATTAACCTTAATGAGGTCAAGGATGACCATCGGCCCCACCAGCCGTTAAGAAACGAAATCCTAATCCACTGGTGGCGGTCAAAAAAGAAAAGCAATAGCAATCACTGACTGGGGAACGGTCAGATGACCTCCGTCCTCAGCCGGCTGGTGAGCACATTGATATACCTATAAATGACAGCTGTCCAGAGCGAGCTGTTAAGGTGGGGACGGCTGCTTTTGCTAAGTTGGGCACAAGTTTGCACCAACTGTTGAAAGAATTCAAAGACATTTTTTCCTTTGAAGTGGAAGAGATGCCAGGCATCAGCTCGGATCTTGTTGTGCACAAATTCGCTGTGGATCCCAAAAAGAAGCCCATTCGGCAAAAGAAAAGAAACCATGGCGAGGAAAGAAGTCAGGCGGCAGCCGCCGAAGTTAAAAAGCTATTAGACGCTGGGTTCATTCGGCCATGTAACTTCCTTGAATAGGTTGCAAATGTTGTGCTTGTAAAGAAGCCGAATGGTACCTAGCGCATGTGTGTAGATTACATTGACTTGAACAGAGCATGTCCGAAGGATAGTTATCCACTCCCAAAGATTGACAGTCTGGTCGACTCTATAGTTGGACATGCCATGATGAGCTTTATGGACGCCTACTCAGGCTTTCATCAGATTCCCTTGTAGAAAAAGGATCAAGAAAAGACGTAATTCGTCACTGATTAGGGGTTATTCTGTTACAATGTGATGCCGTTTGGTTTGAAGAATGTGACTGGTACTTTCCAACGAATGATTAATACAATCTTCATTAATCAAATTGGGAGGAATGTAGATGCGTACATTGATGATATGATAGCCAAATCCAAATAGCAGGCGGATCACTTGTTTGACCTCCGAGAAACATTCGCCACACTCAGGCGGCACAAGGTCATGCTTAATCCAAAAAAGTTGGTCTTTGGTGTTGAGTCTAGGAAGTTTCTCGGATTCTTGATTGACCAAAGGGGGGTAGAGGCCAACCCTGAAAAAATACAGGCGGTAATCGACATGCAGTCGCCCCGTTTTGTGAAGGAAGTTTAAAAATTAACCGGTTGTCTGGCAGCTTTGGGGAGATTTCTAAGTCAGTCAGGCAACAAGTGTCTCTACTTCTTCTAGGCAATCAGGAAGAAGACTAGATTTGAATGGGGGGATGATGCTAAAGCCTCCTTTCAAAAGCTTAAAACGCATCTGCACTCTTTGCCAAGGTTGGTCAGTCCCTTGCCCTAGGAGGTGCTCTATATGTATCTGGTCGTTTAAGATCATGCCCTCAGTGCTGTACTCTTAGCTGAAAGAGACGGCATCCAGCTCCCGGTCTACTTCATTAGCCAGGTTCTTAGAAACACAGAGCTTCGGTACCCCATGGTTGAAAAATTTGGTCTTGCCCTTTACATGGCTGTCAAGAAGTTAAAACCTTACTTCTTGGCACATCCGGTCACGGTCTACACTAATCAACCGATTAAGCGGCCAATGACAACCCTGGACTCTTTTGGTCGAATGCTCAAATGGGTTATTGAGTTACAGGGACTGGAAATCACTTTCGAACAAAGGAAGGCAATAAAGGGGCAAGCATTCGCCGACTTTATTGTTGAAATGCCGAGGCCGGATGAGCCGGATTATATCAATCAAGCTTGGAAAGTTTATATGGACAGAAGCTCCACGATGAACGGCTGTAGTGCAGGCGTGATTTGTTAGTCTCTTGAGGGGGAAAAATATGAATACGCACTACGGTTCAAGTTCCAGGCCTCAAATAATGAGGCCGAGTATGAAGCACTGTTACCCGGCATTCGGATGTGCAAGGCGGCATGGGCAACAAGAATTGACGCCTACTCTGACTCCCAATTGGTCGTAAGCCAATACAATGGTGTTTATGAGGCCACCCATCCGGTTATGATCAAATACTTGCAGGCGGTTAAGGCTGAAGCTAGGACACTTGAAGAGTTCAATTTAAGCCAAGTGCCCAAATAAAAAAACAATCAGGTGGATGCTCTATCCAAACTGGCCTCATCCGCCTCCGTTGAAACGCCTCGGTCAGTCTTCTGGGAAGTCATGGAAAAAAGAAGTGTATCTGATGAAGACCCCATTGGAGTACTTCACCGAAGCTCCACATGGATGGATAGCATCCGGGAATACCTAACAGGTGGCACCCTCCCAGATTCACCTCAGGAGGCGGCCCTGCTGAAAAAACGGGCTACAAGATTTGAAATAAGGCAAGGAGAGCTCTTCAAAGCAGGTTTCATGAAGCCTCTTTTGAAGTGTGTGACCCCAGAAAAGGGGAAATAAATCCTCGAAGAATTGCATGCTAGATACTGCGCCTCTTATGTTGGCGGAAGATCCTTAGCTGTCAGGGCCAGGCGGCATTAATTCTGTCCTACCCTTGACTCGGATGCTATGGAGATGGTTAAAAAATGTGACCAATGTCAAAAGTTTTGCAAGCTGATCCGTCGTCCGGCCACTGACCTGACGACCATCCACAGTCCTGTGTCGTTTGCTAAATGGGGCATGGACATCCTGGGCCCATATATGACTACTCCAGGCGGCAGGCGTTACATCTTAGTGGATGTGGATTACTTTACCAAATGGGTAGAGGCATAGGCGGTCAAAAACATCAAGACAAAGGACGTGCTTTCCTTCATCTGGAAGAATATCATCACTCGTTTCGGGGTGCCTATGTCTATGGTTTTTGACAATGGTCCTCAGTTTGAGACTCCTCACTTGAAGACTTGGTTGGGAGATCAAGGGATCTCCAGTTATTTTGCATCAGTCGGCCGACCCCAAGCAAACGGCCAAGTTGAATCCTTCAACAAATTAATCTCAAACAGCATAAAGAAGAAAATTGAGAGAGCTGGCGGCCTACAGGCGGATGAACTACCACATGTCCTATGGGCCATTAGAACAACAGCAAAAGGGGCGACGGGAGAAACCCCATTACTCATGGTGTATGAGGCAGAAGCTGTCTTGCCCATTGAACACTATGAGCCGACTCTTCGGATTATGCTATATGATGAAGAGGCGAACTGGGAGGCCATGCGCCTGGCATTGGACTCACTCCCAGAGCACAAGGGCAATGCTGCCTTGCGTCATGAGATCTACAATCTGAGAATGACTTGAGCTTACAACAAAAGAGTACACAAGCGCCGTTTAAAAGTTGGGGACTTTGTGTTACGGAAAATGGAGGCAGTCGGTAGGGCGAATGAACAAGGAAAGTTAACCCCAAATTGGGAAGACCCCTACTGAATCTATGAAGAAGTAAGAGGCGGCACCTACCGCCTGGAAGCACCAGACGGAAGGAGGCTACCCAGAACCTTGAATGTAGATAACCTGAAGAAGTATTACTTTTGAAATTTTGTAAAGTTTTTGACTTGTTAATGAAATTTTTCCTTCATTTCATACTTGTCTTTATTTTCTTTATTTTGAGCACCGATTGCACAAAGTGAAGAGGGACCACGCTCATAACAATGAAGGATGCCGCCTACACTGTGTGCTGGCGAATCTTACTTACCCTCTATGGTACCGCCTGTACAATGTGTAGGCGGACCAAAGCTTTTTAATAATGACGATGTTGGAGTATCGCCTGCAATGTATAGACGACCGACGTCGAGATTCTGCGAGCTACCACCTGTTCAATATGCAGATGGCTAAGAACACTCTTAATCTAAATATAATTTAGGGACCGTCTACCCCAACAGCAGACGCCCAAGAAAGAACCTGACTGCATCAAAACCGTCGACCTAAAACCTATCCTTAAGCTAAGTTAATAACTTGGTAGCCAAGCAAACGTCCAAGTGACGAAAGGCCAATGGCCAGATGATAAACTAAGTTTTTAACTGAGCAGCTAATTATCTTTTATTTTAAGCTAAGTCAATGATTTAGTAGCTATTCAATTCTTTAAACGAGGCCAATGGCCGGATGATTATTATTAAAAATACTGTCTGCTCCAACATGAGTAGGCAACCGGGGACGTCCATTCGGGCGAATTCGTCGAGGAGAAGCATCTCCCATTTGTTTGATCTAATCTAACTTGAAATCTAAAAAGCACCGAGTCTTCCGACTGTTTTAGTACAGACAAATGACGGCTACTGTTTCAGGATTAGAAGCTGTCTTACTGCCTGTCCTTGTTATGGGGCAAGGCAGGCGGACCAATTCGTTCTTAATGAAAATGTTAAGGTAAAAGACTTGGCAATTTTTCCATATTACTCGAGGCCTTTGGCCAGATGCATTTATAGAACCATCTTCTCTATATGGTCGTCTGCCGCTTGGTTTGGGGCAATCACCATAGTGATTGATTGACTCAGAAACCATTCATACTCTTTAAAGTATAAAACTTTCTAAGTCAATCAATCCATGCAACTGAAACCAAGCGACATCCGACTAGGGGTAAGAACATTCGCATACTATACAAGTTAAAATACTTAACCAAAATTCTATGCATGAAAATTGAAAGCTTTGAAAAATTTTAAAACATAAACACCAGTATAAATAAAACCGGTCTAACGACCGGATGCTTCATAAAAATAACAGCCGACAAAATTGACGACTATAAATGTTAACTGGCAAAGCAAAAAAATTTCAAATTACCCGACCCCTTGGTCGGTAAAGATACATGATTGCTCGGCACGCAAGCCGGAAAAGCAGAATAATTGGCCATTCGGCCGCATAAAGAAAAAAATATTAAGCTTAAAGATCAGGGGAGCTTCTCAGCATTGGCATCCGCCTTGTCCTCCAACGCATGCTCCTTGGACTCCTCATTCTCCTCTTGATCATCCTCCTCGTCCCTAGAAGACGAGCCGCCTGATGAGCTGGACTCCTCGAAGAAATTCTTGGCAGCCGCCTCCTTCTCGGCCGCCTCTTGAGTTTTCCTGAGGTGTCGGGCACTGAACTCGTCATTTTCCTTATCAAACTTGTCATTTTCCAAGTTTGATAATTGGCAGATGGCTGCACAGCTGCCCAGGCCGCACGCTTGATGACCTCATTGTCGTCTATCATTTGTTTGACCAAGGCCTGTTTCTCCTCCTCCATTAAGGATTTATACTTTGTACGGTGTTGGGTCTCCTGGTTATGCAGCCGCCCTCGGAGTCTCTTGACCGTCTCCTCAAGGTTAGACACCTTGGATTCCGCCTCCTTGAGAGTCTCTAGCTTCACCTCAAGGCCCTTGACCTGCTTCTGGAGCTCCTTTACCCACTACTTTGCTGCGTCCAAGTTCTTCTGGTTTTGCAGATTTGCCGACGCCTAGGAATACAACATATCAAGTGTCAGAATCTCATTTTGAGCAATCTCAAACTAAGCTTTGTTCAGAGTAGAAACGGCCTGAGCATTTGCTGCCTTTACCTCCCTGGTCTTCTCGTTGAGTGGCCCTTTAAGACCGCTCACGCGCAGCATAGCCTGTAGTCGTCCAAAGCAAGGAAATCTATTAGAAACCATCCGACAAAGATATCAACCAAGTCATAAGGAATTATTACCTCGCAAAGGAGCGCTAGTATACCATCAAGGTCAATGGTGCCGACTCCTCTAACGGCAGCCTTGTCCTCAGGATCAAGCGTCCTGATCATCCGCCTGGCCATATGAAGGACAGTTGGCCTTACTGGATCATCTGTCAATGCAAATACAATTAAGTTAAGATTTTTTGAAGACAGTTGCACTTCTTAAAGCGCATGGTCGGATGGTCGGATGATTTACCTCCTTCTCCCCCCACGGCTTAGCTGTCGCCTGCTGTGCCGCCAGCAGTGGTGAGTGGTTGTTTGCCACTCTTTGACGCTCATTGTGAGCGTCCGACTTTGTTGGAGTATGAGTAGGGGAAGAGGTGCGTTCCCTTCTTCGGCTTAGAGACAACGTGTTTCCTGCAATTTTGAGAAACGTTGCCAGCCGACTGCTTGTGCAATTTGGGGTCCGGTTGAGTAGAGGGGGTAGGCTTTGATGAGTCACCTTGAAAAGAATTCCAAGTGTGAGACAAAATACACTTAAGTAATTCATTAAAAAAAATTTCAAAGATTGAAAAGTTCGTTACCTTAAGAGTGTCGCCTGGCGGCTACTCATCCGCTTGCTTAAGGTTTGAGCGGTAGAAAGCGTCAGAGATAGACGGCTTCTTGTGAGAGAGAAGCTTGGCCATTGCTATGTCTACAACAAACAACAAAAAGAGTTAGCAATGAATAAATAAGAAACAATGTGGGTAGCAAAGCTAATAAATTCAAGCGGCCAACTACCTCTCGACATCTCAATACTAAGGCCGTAGGCGCCCAAGTACGTCCCTTACGAGAGCCACTCGAATTGGGGATTGTAACTTTGGGGGGTGACTTCCTTGACCCCCGTCTTGTTGTTTATTCGGAAGCCCACAATAAAAAGGCCCCGATAAAAAATCTCCTCCTGTGCCCACCTGGGAACAGGAGGATGGGCTTTCTTCCTAGCCAGAAGGAGTGGATACTGAGTCTAGCGGTTGTACCGCTTGTTTTTCGGAAGTCTAGGGAAGAGACTATATAAAATTTAGTTCTCGAATCCTTCCACTTGTTCTCTTTCCCTAGAGTCATCATATAACGGGTATGGTAGGTCAGAGTAAACCAGCCGATCCCGCTTGGATTTGGAGTCCTGCTCAAGTAATGCATGTGAGAAAACTCCTCGAAGCTAGGCTCCACCTCTAGCATCTCACAGGCGGCAACGTAGCCCAGAATGTTGACCCAAGAGTTGGGGGCTAGTTGCAAAATACCCAGCTGGTATCCGTCCAAGATCCTCTCCACAACCGAATGGAGAGGGAATCGTAGTCTTGCCTGGATGGCTACCTTGTAGCAGCCGAAGCACTGGTCACCATAGTAGGCCATCTCAGGCTAGGTGACCGTGTCTATATCAGCCGACACGGACAAAATGAACCCATGTCCCATGACATGGGGTAGAAAGAAACTTGGCAAGATCATCCTTCATGATCTTCCGCCTGCCTTCGGGGACGTGCAGATAATAAGGCGCACGTTCATGCCGCCTGGAAGCAGACGGCTCCTCCCAGCCCTCTCCTTTATATACGGAGATGGAAAATCTGGAAGCTTTGAGGTTCGACTGCGCCTCCTCCGAGACAAGGGGGACACAATTGGAAGATGATGACGCAGAGTCATCATCACAGCTCTCTTTGGAGCTGGGGGCCTGCTGGCTGGTGCCAACAGTGCCCTCCCCTAGCTTATCATCCGGCACCGATCCACTCAGCCTAGGGTTCTCATACTCTTCGTCACACTCCTCCAAGAATGAGTCACTGGGAGTGCTGACGGTGATAAGGGGTTCCCTACTTATTTCATGGGCAGGCGCCCTAATAGAGCCGTCTGAAAAAACAGTCTCGCTGTCCGAATGGTACCAAGAACCATCCGTCCTATACCTCCTTGTTGTCTGCTTTGTTCTAGCCATCGTGTCCTACAGGAGCACAGACAATGTCGGATTTGGAGATGTACTTAAAGGAAAGTTCTCGAACGAGCATTCGGTACTCCTAGTTCTAGATTCAGCCGTCCCCGGTGACCGACTGATCGCTAATCTAGGTCGTGCCAGGTGCATTTGGGAAACCATTTTTGATAAAGAAAAAATGCAAAGAAATAAGTAAAAAAGGGATCAGGCGGTTACCTTATAAGAAGGTAACAAGAGGCGTCAGTTTGGGGCGCCTGCTGAGCAGGCAAACTAGGATGACTGTCTGTCGATGCTGAAGAAGTCAAAGTCTTGGCAAGTCAAATTCAAAGATTCTTTCTAAGATTCACGCAAATGTGAATGCAAGGGAGGTCAACCCTTCTATTTATAGAGGTGGGGGGGGGGTAAAATGTTCCAGGGTAAAACCCTAAAAAAGAGTGAACAGTAAAAGTAATTTTTTTGGCCATTCATGGCCTGACATTTGTCATAGACGTCACGTGCCGTGCGCGTGACCCCTGTGAGGGGCAAATGTTTTGGGTATTTTATACCCGACCAAGTGGCCCAATCAGAACCTAACATGTGTCATTAGAAGGGGCACCACCTTGGACCCTCCAGATGGTGACACGTGTCAGGCAGATACAACCCTGATTTAGGGTATTTGATGATCCCAAGTGGACTAAGAAGAGAGCGACAAGTGTCACCCTAAGAGACGCCTAAATGGCCTCTTAGGATGTGCGACACGTGTCACTCAGATATCACCTCTGAAATGGTAGCCTTCAAAGGCCCAAAGTTTGAGGCATCGTAAAACGGCGTGCCCTAATCCCTAGGTCATCAAACCCTAGGGAGGGCACACTTAGCCAAAAGACCCTATAAATAGGGACAATTCCCTCATTTATGGGGGACGTCACAACAACATTTATTACAGAGCTGTCGTTCTCAAGAAACAGACAACACAATACCGAGCTTGGAATCCGAGAAGATAACTTTATTTTCGCATGTTTTACTCTGAATACTTTACTAACTTAATCTTCGAAGGCGGACCACCGACTATCCTGCGGCCCGTTTTCTTTGCAGGTACTTGCGACCTTGTGGAATCTAGTCTTGAGCTATAACACTCCTAAGGGACACAAAAAAAACCCCAAAACAATACTCGTATAAGGTTTGTTAAGAGTTTACAAATTTAGTTTGACTTAGGGAGAATTAGATGACGACCTAGTTCCAACCCTTTGTCAGTACAATACATACAACCACGAAAATAGAGCAAATAACGGAGAAAAGAGTAGAAAACCAACAAAATGCATAAAAGCTACAAAATAAGAGAGGAAAGGTAAAACCAAGACCAAATGCATAAAACTAAGCATTTATTAAGCATGAAAGCCATGAAAAGAAGGTGAAAACAACCTAAATGCTCATCAAATGGGTGCTATTTATGACACCCATCAAATACCCCCCAAGCTTGCCTTTTGCTCGTCCTCAAGCAAATCAAAAACAAGGGAGAAATGATGAACTTATTCAAACAAACAAAAGAAGAGAATAGACAAGAATATACACTAACTCACTTTTGTAGGAATCACGGTCAATTTTAGCAACTAAAGACAAGCCATTTAAACCCCTAGATCGCCCTAGAGGACGAGTGATGTTATTGTAAAGGTTTCCTAAGAGATTAACCTATAACTCTCGTAATAATACAAACAAGGCAAAGCATGAAAAAGAAACAAAAATACAAGAAAAGCAAACAAATGTTCATGAAAGGACTTTCCAAATGTACAACCTTAAAATAAATGCAAATCTTTCTAATCAAGTAAGGGAGTGCACGTTCTAAGATATCAAAGGTTAATTGAAACATAGGATATGCTAAGCATAGAGAACTAAAGAAACACAATTCGCTTTCATCTAAAAACATTTTAGCACATTCTCCCAATTAGCTTCAAATGTACTTTTTAGTGAGCGTCTTTATAGTTCCTCGAAGGAACCGAAAAAACAAATAGATTTGAGGTTTCTCGACATCTTGACTTTGCATCCCCTTTCCTTAGGCTTTAACTCATAATTCCCTCCCCCAAAATGTGACTCAACCTCTAGGTCGAAAGGTCTTTCCCAATGGTTGTAACGTAAGGGCAAAAGGGTGAAGGTAGGCTTAAAATTTAAAAATTTGGTGGTATCCCTAATAGTGAAACAAAGAAGGCGCCTTTATTAGAATCACAATCAAGTAGTCACCAAACAAAAACAAACTAACACCCCCAAGCTTATTCAAAGCTATACTCACAAACATATATACAAAAAGTTTAAACGCTTCTCCCCTACTTAAATGAAGCATTGTCCTCAATGCTTAGAAAGGGAGAATAATTCACATCAAAATAATTTTGAATTTTCTCATTTTCACTTTTTTTTTGTTGTTTTCATATTTTCAAAGCAATTGTCCTTGCCTTTTTTAACTATAAACGACTCTTACAACTTTGCCTTTATTATGTCCTTGCCTTTTTAAACTTTGGACGACTTTTTCCATCATTCATTTGCCATTATTCACAAAATATACACAAAACACAAGCTTGCTTACAAAAAGAACCAATATCCAAACTCATATACCATAAACTCCAAGAACATGATCATTTGCTTCACAAAAACAAAAAATATGGAATAAAAAGAAACAAAAGGCTCAAAGTTCTAAATATGTGGCTTGAAAAGAAGGGAAAAGGCCCAAATGGTTAGCAAGAAGGCAAATGTAAACCCAATGAACTAAATTAAAGAAGAATAAACATAGAAAAAGAAAAATTACCACCCCGAAAAGATGCCTTTTTCCTCCCTAGACGGTTCGTTCTCGTGTTTGAGAATTATGAGTCAAGATTTAAGATTAGGTCCGCAATAGTAAAGGATCCATGCCTCTCATGCAAGATATGTAGAAAGCTTGAAAACAATGAAACCTCACATGGTTGTAGCAAAAACTCACTATTAGCTTCAGATTAACCAAAAGGGAGCAATTGCAAATTTTCAAAAACAAATAGAATCTGGCTTCAAGGTCCCAATAGCTCTAAACGACTACTATAGCATACTCTATCCTAAAATCAACCAAACATACTCTGATACCGTGCACACTATTACCATTTAAGAAGAAAAGCATTCAACTATACAAGTCCAAAAGTATTATGTCCAACGCAAGAACAAAACAAAGACACATTGCAAATCTGCCTTGATAGAAATAAAATCTTTTTGGAGTTTTTTAAAATATAAGAACATGGAAAAGCATATAGAAAGGTGCATAACATATGTGAATCAACATCCCATCAAACATGATAGAATACCCTCCCCCAAGCTTGAATGAGACAATACACTTAAACATTAATCATAAAAACCATGGGAGGGGAAAACAAGAAGATCAATCCAACAAACCAACATATATCCAACAGGTCATCATCCACTTGAGAAAGAGTAAGAAAGGATATTATTGGATATTAGGGGAGTGTAAATACCTGCAAATGACCCAATTAAACCTTTCAAAGCTAATTTACTCAAGAATTGAACCTTGCCTTCCATATATATGCTAGCAAAAATAGGAGTCAAACTTCCTTGATTCTTGATCCAAATTGAAGCACCAAAGTATATCAAGTCATGTACCTAGCAAAAGACACACAAATATTTCCATGAGAGAAAATCTATTCTAAAAAGAAAAGAAAATGAAAGCAATAAAATACGGGTTATTTCCCGAGAAAGGCTTGCTTAAGGTCCAAGCTTGACCGCTCTAGAAAATCATAATTCAACGCACGCAAGAGCTTGTCAAATGTACTACTACACATTTCGTAAGAGAGAAGGTAGGAAAATGACGGGAAAAGGATGTGAAACAAGATTGTTGAATGCAAGTGAGAAGGTAGATGCCAAAAGAAAGAAGAAGAAGGATCAAAAGGAAAAACAAGAAAATAAGAAGAAGAAGGGGGAATAAAAGAATAGAAAGAAAAAGGAAAAGGAATATCCTCCTCACTAAAATATTTTTGGGTGGCAACATCACTCTTTCCTCAACAATAGACGAATGAGAGACATTATGATCATCATAGACAAGGAGGTCCCCAATAGGCTCTTTGAGATAGGAAGGGAGAAAAATAGGGCAAGAAGGGATGTGTTCAAACCTTTGAGAAAAAGGGATATGAGAAATAGCCAAAGGAGTAGCTCCTCCCTCAACACAAGGTCTCACATCTCCAATGAGAGCATGAAAATCAATCATAGAGTCCTCAAATGAAGATATCTAATAATCTACATCTCCCTCAAGCTCAAAAACTGCAAGGGAATCAACCTCATCCTCCTTTTCACCACAATAAATAACCTTTCCTTCAACTATCTCAAAACCTAAGTCCTCAAAACCGTGCATGAGTGGAGGTAGAGTCATCGTAAACTCATCTAAATCCCAATAAGCTTTCTCGATGAACTCATCCAAAAATATGTAAATCTTCATATGACTCTCACAAAACAAATGGGACATTACCTCTGATAAGTGTCATTTATGACACTCATAGGGTAGTGTTTTAGGATGTTTTCACCCTATTTTTCATGCTTTTCTTTTATCATTTTGGTCTTTTCTCCTTTAGTTTCTCTATTTCTTCTTTCTTTGTGTTTTACTTTCCTTTATGTGGTTTTCTTTGTGTTTCTCTTTTATATTGCTCTTTTTCTCTTCTATTTTCTCTGTTTGATTACTTTTGTAGGTGCTTAAGGAGTTAACTTTGCAAAGGAATCAAGAGGAGAAAAAAGAGCTAAGCAAAGGAGATTCAAGCCCCTTGGAGAGGGCTTGGAGAGGGCTCTATGCATCTATTCATTGTCGCGGGCGCGGTTCCTGAGGGCCGCAGATGCGGGTAAAGTGCATCAACTTGATAAATTTTGGGCAAGAACTCTCCGCGCTCCGGCCGCGGTTTAGCCGCGGGCGTGGAGAATATGGAGAGACCGCTCTAGTTATAAAGACCGCGTCCCCCTTGTCTTCACTTGCAGCACGGCATTTACCGCGCCCTGAGTCGCGGACGCGGGTGTCTTCGCCGCAGGCGCAAGCTACAGTACCCGCGGGCGCTAGTCTTGCCCAGATTGCCCGCGGAGTTAGTTATGGGTTCCGTACCTATTTCTCCGCGCCCGCGAGGTGTTCTTGGAGAGGGTATGGTCGATCAGTTTATCTTCTTTGTCTATAAATACTCTTGTAAATCCTTTTGAAGGCTAACTTTTAGATAATATTTCATGTGCTTTGTTTTTAGAGAGAGAAACCAAAGAGAAGTTAGAGAGAAAGTAGAGATTGTAATTCTTGGATTTGATTTGTATTTCAACATTGCTTCTTCAATCAAGTTTGGATTTCTTCTTCATATCAATGAAAGTTTGTGAGATTTCTTTCCTTTGAATATACTTCAATTGCAACTTTCTTTAATGTTTGAATGTTTGGTTTGGATTTTTATTTAGTTTTGAGAATTTGTTGATTGATTGATTTTCCTTTTGATTTAGGTTGAATTGAATATGTTTGTGATTGAATTTGTTTTTTCTTTCAATTTTACCATGATTAGTGAGTAGATTAGTTGCTAGGGAGAAAGGGAATCATGCTTGATTGATGATTTTTTCTAGTTGATGATCATTGATTGATTGAACCGTTACAATTAAATTGGTTGACATAGTTATGCATGTAATTAATTAGACTAGGAGTGATCAATCTATAAGATTAATCTAGATTGCATTGCAAATTTCAATTACATGAACACTTGATTTGAGAATTGCTTTAATTCATTGAATTTGATTGTGATTCTCCTTGTTAGCCATTCATAGTGAACCCTAGCCTGGTTTATAGGAAATAACCTTTGAATTCCTTTGATTGCAACTATTGTTTATCCCTTGCAATGTTTGAATCAATTGAGTGAATTTATCAATTAGCATAATCGTTGAGCTTGCATGTGGAACCTATATCCCTAGTTTTTAGAAATATTGATTGAATTCTTTGATTTGTCTTGATTCTTGTTATTCTAGTTACCAACCTCAACCATATATATTCTTCGATTTAGCTTGACAATAGACTATAGTATAGTTTCTATTCATTCCTTTAGGTTTTACCCTTGAATTACCGCATACTTGTAAAAGGTTTGTTAAGCGTTTATAAATTTAGTTTGACCAAGGGAGAATTAGATTACGACCTAGTTTTACCCCTTGTAAAAATGGCGCCGTTGCTGGGGAATGACATTGGTGCTTTGATCTAGATGTTGAGTCTATTTCATTATGAAAAAAACAAAAAGATTTTCCTCTTTAAGGTTACACTTGTAGCCGTGCTACTAATCATTTCCTTTGAGTTGTATGCATAGAGCATGTGGTCATTGACTAGTGCCATTTGATCCGGAGATTGAGTGGACTATTACAAGATTAAGGGTTGCTAGGCGATCTTTGAGCTCTAGCATTTCAAGTGAGGAAGAACCGCAACAAGAAGAACAAGCGAATTCCTAACCCGTTTATATCCACAAAAGAAAACGGCGGAGGCAAGAGCTTTGATTCAAGGTTTCAAACAAAAGCCAAGTGAGAGCCTCTCTGAAGCGTGGGAGAGATATAATGAGTATCAAAGGGAGTGTCCTCATCACGAGATTCCAACTTATCAAATTATTCAAATTTTCTATGGAGGCATTGATAAGTGACTTTTATGTCACTTTTAGGGTGTTTATTGAGTCGTATTCCGGCTTATTTTCCAATAATTTCACCTTTTATATCCTTTATTTCTATTATTTTATTATTCTCGTCTTTTATCTTTATTTTGAGTATTTTTGTAATTTTCTATAGTTTTTAGTTTATTTTCGTGTTTTATTTTATTTTTCTTTCTTTTAATGTTTGTAGTTTAAGTCGTTAGTTTTTATTTTTAATAATTTCTCTTTTTATCTCATTTTCTTATTTATTTTAGTTTTGTATTTTATTTTATTTTATTTCATTTTATTTTATTATTTTCTTTAGTTTTAGAAATTTATTTTATTTTACTTTATTTATCTTATTTTTTTTATTTTAGTCTTTGTCCCGTTTTTCCCTCGTGTTTATTTTTGTGTGCAGGTATGTGTGCGGGTCAAAGCACGGATTGCAAGGTCAAATTACCACATTGGAAGTATGGAACCCGAGCCATTGCAAGCACATCTCACCCCTAGCTGCTGCCAGCCTTAACCTTCACCCCACAAACACCTTATCCTCCACCACACCAGCCAAACACCACAAACCAACCTCCCCTGCTCATCAATCTCCTCACATTATCACCAACAACAACAAACACAACACCATCAGCCCAGCTCTCCAATCAACCACCACGCTCCTCCCAATCGCACCGAAACCACCCAACATCACCAAACCGCAACAACCAGCAGCAATGCTGCCTAGCCAACTCCAACCTCACGCAACCAAACCACCTCCAATTCTTCTCCATTCACCCTCGCCACCAATTTCAACCACCAGCCACAATCCCCTGCTCCCACCAGCGCTGCACCACCACGCGTTCCACCAACGCGCAACCCCACAACCACCAACATCGCAACAATCCCCTGCTTTCCCTCTCCTTTCCGCAACTCCCACACCACCTCCAATCACACCAACACCCACCACGCAAACCACCAGCCGCGTCAGACCCACCTTTCAATTCCACCACCGCAACAACAATAAAACAACCACCAACAATCAGCAGCTTCAATCGAACCTCCAAATTTGCCCAACCCAGACCACCGCGAGCGCGCAGCCCTGTCAGAAGGCGCACAAATTGGAGTCCAAATTCAGAGTCGAGGCAGTAAGTTTGCGCGACCTTTGCGCGACGTCTTCGCGGGCGCACAAATGTGGGTCAATCACGAGCTTTTCACGTGATTTTAATGAAAATCGGATGGCCACGATTTGATGCTAGATGATGATCATGTTGATGAACGGTGGTGATGATGGAGTGGATGATACGTGGTGATGGTTGGTGTTGAAACGAGAGCAGCCATGATCGAAGGGAGGAAGATTTCGGGGGTCTGATGGGATTAAGGGGCTTTTGGGATTTTAATTTCTTTTAATTTTATTTTTATTTTCCTTTTCTATTTCCTTTTTCTTTTGTTTGTTTTATTTTATTTTCTATTTTATTTTCTCTTTTTTTTTTTTTTTTTCATAGCTTGTATATAAATACCCATTTTTGGGGTAATTAGAGGGGAGGCCATTATGCTATTTTCTTAGTTAGTTTAGGAGAGCTTCTCTCTCTTAGGGTTAGATTAGATAGTTTTTAGAGAGATAAAGTAGATTATTGCTCAATTTTCTTCCAAGTAATCAATTTTGGTCAAGTTTAATTTCCAATCAAGCAATTCCTTCAAGTTCTCATCTTTCATTAATCCTCTCTCTAGTAATCTCTAATCCTTTCCTTTAGCTTTATTTATTTGCTTTATTGTTGCTTATTTTTGTTAGTCTTTTTAGTTCATCTAGTTATTATTGTTTTCATTGTTTTTAATCATGTTTTGTTTTGTGTTTCTTGAATATATTTTTGGTTTTGCTATTATGTTTAATCACCTTTCCCTAGGCTAATCTTTTAGCTAGGGGAAGGGGGTGGAAAATATGTGTTGAATGTTGGATGAATGATGATAGTGGATTGATTACATGCCTTAAATTGATGAAAGATATGATTTTTATTGACTTGAGATTATTGTAGCACTTTATTTGATTGCCTTCTAGTTTAAATGCATGAAAATGATTTGAACTAGATTTAGATCACCTCTATTTTAATGATTGCATGAGAATGAGTTGTTAAAAATGGAGTTCCATGTATTGTGCCCCTTTATTCTTTGGTTAGCTTGTGCCTAATGGGATGCATGAGAATGATCCTAATTAGCATAGACCTCTTTCATTGATTTGCCTAGACTATTGCATGAGAATGAATTATTTAGGTAGGATCTTGTGTTCTTTGGCATGTTCTTCATGATAACTATGATTATTCCCCTTTTTTTTCTAATCATGTTTGACACCCCCGTATCCCTAGCGTTGTTCTTTCTTGATTTTATTCGTCTTTATCTTTGCTTATTCGTAGTTTTAGTGCTTTTTATCCAATATATCAACAAAAACATTTCCCCTCTTAACTCTTGCATTAGTGATATTGATGTTGGACGAGTGAGCTTCCTTAGTGGTTCGACCCTTTACTTGCCACTAACTAGTTTAGTGTAAGTTTAGGCATTATAAATTGTTAATTTGATTAGGGTTAGTAGAACCAACGACCTACTTAATCCCGATCAGGCATAAGTCCCCAAGGCAAGTCATGCCTTGATGGAGGAGCCGGAGGTCTCATCATGAATAGGTAGGAAGAAGAAGTGGTGGACATCATTGTGGATGTTGTGAGGTATTATAGAGATTGGCAAGATGGTGAGAGAGAATCAACTAGAAAGAGTAGCTCTTCAGTGAACTTGGTTGATAATTTAAATGCAATCAACAATCTCTCCTCATAAATGGCAAACTTGGGGAAGGAAGTGAGTGCAATCAAGAAAAAATTGGAGATTTCTTCTTCCCAAGCTCCAAGTCTTCCCTCCTAATTTAAGGGGAGATGTACTCCTTCTAACTCTCATCCCTTTCCTTTCTTCTAGTAACATGCCTAGTGGTTGTTTATTTTTTGATGTGTGTGGTTCATATGATCATGATACTAGTAATTGCCCTCATGCTTTTTTGGATGGTAATGATGATTTTGATAATAATGAGAGTGAACATGTGAATTATGTGTCAAACAATAATAATGTGCAAAGGTTTGATAACAAAAGGGGTCAATGGAATAGGAATTACCAAAACCAAGGTTATTTTGACAACTATAACCAAGGTGGTGGTTATAGGAACCAAGGTAACTATAACAATCAAGGTTATAGTGGCAAAAATCAAAACTAAAATTATGGTAATCAAAACCAAGGTTATGGAAATCATAATCAAGGTTATGGTCAAAATCAAAATACGGTAATTGGAACAATCAAGGGAGAGGCAATTTTCAAAATAATGCTCAAATAGGCCCTCCACCCGGGTTTGCTCCAAAGACTCAAGTTAATAATTCCTATTCACAATCCTCTTCTTCTAGGACTAATTTGGAGGAAATCGTTAAAAATCAAACCAAGTTGTTGAACACTTACATCGCCGTAAGTGACGAGAAATTTAATGAGATTATGACTCATAATAAGATGCTTGAAAACCAAATTTCTCAACTTGCCAATGCTTTGAAAGACCATGCTAGTCCTTCTTCTTTACTCTCCCAAGGCTTAGATCCCAAGAGACCCGTGAGTGCTATTGTTACAAGGAGTGGTAAGGTTCTTGAGGAGAGTTTGCCTAGGAAGAGTGGAGCTAAGGAGGTCCCCAAAGAGGTCTTGGTAGAGGATTAGAGAAATGGTGCATCTTTGAGTGAGGTTGTGATTGAGACACCTAGAGAGGTGAGAGTAGAGAAAGAAATTGTGAAACCCAAGCTTCCATATCCAAAAAAATTCATGATACCTAAGTTAGATGAACAATTTGGAAGATTTATTGATATGCATAAGCAAATTCATCTTTCTCTACCATTTACCGAAGTTGTTACCCAAATGCCCAACTATACAAAATTCCTCAAAGACATTTTAAGTGGTAGGAGGACTTTTGATGTGGTGGAGACGGTCAACTTGACCGAGAATTGTAGTGCAATTATAATGAACAAGATGTCACCCAAGTTGAAAGATCCCAGAAACTTCTCTATCCCTTGTGCCATTAACAAGATGCAAATTGATAATGCCTTATGTGACTTAGGAGCTTGTGTTAGCTTAATGCCATATTCGGTTTATCAAAGACTGGAGAATGTCATGTTAAACAAGGATAAGATAGGTGCTCCTATCAAGGAAGTGGCAATGTATGAGGATTTGCTAAATGGAAGCATTGAGGAAGTGGATGAGCATATGTGCATGAATATCTCAAGCCAAGAAGATTTACAAGCCGCCACTTCAAAGGAAGGTAAAGGTGTACCAATGGTTGAGCTCAAACCTCTTCCATCACACCTTAAGTACTTGATCATGACATTCGATAGGGACGGTGATCGAGAATGCAAACACGAAAGCATCATAAAGGGTGTTTCTCTTTTTAAAGCCTTCCCGAGTTGCATGTGGTGCGCTGTAAGGAGGGTGATCCCGTCTAAGGGGTACTCTCCTTAAATGCCCATGGCCCTTTAAAAGCCTAGGACTTTAAACTTGATAGGGTGTATTAGGATTTGAATGCCTGACTGTTTGGGGGACCTTGAATTAAAAATGATTTTATCATACACGCTTTTTTGTAAGGAACAAGTAGGAGTCGCCAATGAGTTTTAGGAAAACCTGTTTTGGGGGTTTTTGTCCCTCGGGAGAGTTACAACACGAAGACTGATCCGGGATGAGCTGAAACTGCAAAACAAACGGAGACACCTGTTGGGTGGTGCTCCGCCTCCGACGCACAAGTTAATAACTTGAAAGGAAATAAAGAGAACGGAAATTTAGGTGGGTATCTGCTCGGATTCCAAGCTCAGGTGTTTCTCTGATGTAAGAGAGTGCAGTTGTAATCAATGGAAAAGTTGCCCTCGAAATGAGGGACATCGCCCTATTTATAAGGTCATTTGGAATTGCCCCTGATTAGGTCACTGAACCCTAATCATTGGTGGGCTGCGCCGTATTTCGGCTTTCTCGGGATTTGGGCCTAAAGGCCGCCTTTTCCCCTTTATCTCTGGAATGACACGTGTCAAACAGGGATTGGTCCATTTTGGACCAATTTGAGGCTGACACGTGTCACCCTCTGATTGGACCACGTGGCAGGGTAAAAATACCCTAAACATTTGCCCCTCACAGATGTGACGTGGCATGCCACGTGGCATCTGTGACACATGCCACTCTCCGGTTGGCGGTAATTTTACCGTTACATAGTAACCGTTCACCTTCCAGGTAAATTACGGAAATGCCCCCGTATTTACCCCTTATATATAGCCGTTTTACCCTCATAATTTTGTACGTTTTACAAAAATTTTCTAGAGAGGAAAACTTTGAGAGAGCAGAAGTCATCCGTTTGAGTCAGGCGCAAGCAAGAAACTTTGTTCTTCCGCAACCCAGCCGGACCCGCCCTCCTTCAGATACCAAATCCAAAGGTACCGTCTCTGTCTCTCTCAGCTCTTTTCTTTTTTCACCGCCTGTACATATTTCTTGCAATAAATGGATGTATCACCAACACACACGGCACAACCTAGGTCAGAGTCCAGCCGGTCACCAAGGACGGCTGAGTCTAGGACTGGGAATGCCGGCTCGGGGTGTTGGGACCACCCTTTGCCATGGATTCTGACTAGTTATGTGTCTGTGCAGGACACCATGGCTCGGACAATGCAGACGGCCAATGATCCAAATTACAGAGGCGAAGGCTCAGGCGACCAAACGTCTGAGGGAGACACGTCTGGTCAGGAAGATCAGACGACTCTGGAGAGATCCCCTCCGCGCGCCCCCTCAACCCCCGCTGACTCTTTCCTAGAGGAATGTGACCAAGGCGGCGACGATGCCGCCTCTGCCCCCATGGACCAAAGTGAGGGGGAGACGGAGAGCGACAGCTCCGCCTCTACCTCCGAGAGCAGCGATGACTTGCCCCCTCTTCCGGATAGTGAGGAGGAAGAAAGGAAAAAGTGGAGTGAGAAGGACGATCCCTTCAGCATCCACGTCTCCTCCGAGGACCGAATCCAGATGGGGGAGAACTTAGAGAATTTTAAGAAAATGCACCCGCTAGGAGACGGGTATAAGATCCGGGTGCCGCCTGAACTTGGCACCATCGTCTGGGGGGATGATCAACAGAACGCCAACAGCTATTTTGGCTGTTACGAGGCGGCGTTCAAAGCCGGCCTTCGCTTCCCCCTTCACCAGGCGGTGAAAGCAATTTTGAGGGGCTACGGTCTGGGGCTCTGGCAACTTACCCCCAACTCCTGGACCAACATTCTGGGGTATGTTGCCGCCTGCGAGTTCCAAGGGCTTAACCCCGGCTGGGAGGCTTTTGCGAGCATGCATTACCTCAGTAGGAGCCCAGGCGGCTGGAGAGCGTGGTATACTCTAACCACACAGCCGCAATATATGATGACCTTGGACAAGGTCTCCAAGTTCGATGGCTGGAAGCACAGGTTCTACCTGATGTCAGCCCCAACCAGACGGGAGAATTATGAATTCCGTCTGTACAATAAGAAGCCTGACTTGTTAGGCAGGAAGTGCGCTCTTCCCCGGATCCCAGAGAAAGACTTTGACGAAATAATTGAGGCAGACTTTTTCGGCCTCACAGACGAAACTCTGTCAACCGGGGAAACAATAAAAGTTCCTAAGAACTGGATTCCCAAGAGTGCCTGGTTCAGGGATGAATGTTTCCTAGCCGCCTGTGGGCTAGGGCACATGTTTAATAAACGTACGCACCTGAGTTCATACCGTTTGTAGTACTTTTCTATCGGTATTGATTTATGATGACCAATTTCTTTCTTTTCGCAGAAGAAGCATTGAACATGCTGCAGAAGGAGAAAACTCCCAAGCGGTCTTCTGCGACCATCCGCAAAGAGCTTGCGGAGAAAGCTGCGGCCGAGGTCAGGGCCAAGGTATTGAGCGCCTGACCCTTTCTTAAGTTTATTTTATAAACTGTCTTGCCCGGATACTAACCTTTACTTGTTTATTTTCACAGGGGGGAGAAGTTGGGAAATCGTTTGAGAAGAATCTCAAACGGGCTAGAGAGGAGGCCCCAGCCGTTCTCAACTAAATAAAAAAGTCCGCCTCTGCGTCAACTCCTGGCGCCTCAGCCGGGGCAAAGACGATGCGAATAGCGGGGCGGCTCGAGAAAGTAGGCGGCAGCCTGTGCCTAGACCTTGCCAACCCCTCAGCAGCCGCGGGGTTCACCACGCCTGCAAGCGTTCCCCACTTGGCCGGCTCTGAAGGTAAGAACCCTTTTGAATCCCCGCCTGAGCTGGGGTGGCCTTTACGGGTGAAATCCCACTCCCAACAGACGTCATCCTCAGACAGTCGGATATAAATAGGTGCCACCTTAGTTTTGCACTCATCACCTATTGATTGTGGTGCATATCAAACACAATCTCCCCGCTGGCCAGACGTCCAGAAGCACGCCAAAGCCATGTTGGACGCCGTCCGGAAGAAGGATAAGGACAACATCCCTGGGATAGAGACGTTCAATCTTGAACGCATTCTATCCCTTCTGGCTGAGGTAAGAAACCTGTCAATTCCATATTATTTTTTCCAAGTAATTTTCCCGCCCGTAATTCTTATACCGCCTGCTTTCTTGCAGGCCATGCTGCGGGTGGACGGACTCAAACGTCCTTATTCCCGCAAACGGGAAGAGGTAAAAAGGGCCAAGAAGTCTGCCATAGACGCTGATAATATTGCTTTACACTCAACTATCGTAAATGAACTTGAAACTAAAGCAATAATTATGACACAGGTGTCTAAAATCCAGCAGCTGGAGCTAGATCTGAAGGCGGCTGACCAGCGGGTAACGGATGCTGAGACGGCCAAGAAGGGGGCGGAGGAGGCCCAAAAGAAGGCAGACGAGAGCGCCAAGCAGGCTGATGAGGCGCTCAAGAAGGCCAAGGCGGACCTTGGCAAACTGAAAACCAAGGTTGAGAGGCTGGAGAAGGATGCTGCTCAAGCTCAGAAAAACTTTGCAGCAACCCTGGAGGCGGAGCAAAACTGCCTCGTTGCTGAAAGTGATGCTGACAACGACGCCCGTATGAAGATTGGTTGGGCTGCCTTGTACCCAAAAGCTGATTATAGCATCTGGGCAATGGCACACAGCTATGCTGAGTACGTGGTGTACTTGAGAGAGCAAGGCGAGCCAGAGCCTGCCTCCTTTGAAGCCTGGCTCAGCAACAATGAGCCGTCCGCGCCTGAGCTTCCTGGTCTTGGTGAAGCGCAAGAAATTCCCTCAGACGATGAGGAGAAGGGAGAGGACCAGGAGGCTCCGTCTGCAGGCCAGAAGTGACCCTTCAGCGGCAGTATGCCAATCTTTGCTTTCTTTTAATTCTTTTTATTCAGCGGCTGTATGCCAAAACTTGCTCTTTCCGGCCTGCGTGCCGAGTATCCTTGTATTTACCGGCTGTGGAGCCGTGTTAATTAACAATTTCTCTCTCCCGGACGAGGTCCGGTTAACATTTGATCCATTACAACCGTTTGGTTAGATGGACTTTTATGAATTGCACCGACTAAGTTGGTTTTGATGATTTTTTTTTTTCTTGCATTTGAATTTTTAATTTTTGCCTATCTTATTAAAAGCATGCGGCGATTCTTTGCCCAACTAGTCAATAGTCTGGCTATCCTTGCCCCTGGACGGCTGTGTGATTGGTTTCAGTTGGAGCTGGTTGATTGACTTGTAAACGTCTGATGCTGCAAAGAGCATGATATGTTTGTAAGTCAATCAATCACAGTAGTGATTGCCCCAAACCAAGTGCACAGCCGTACACCCACAGGCGTTTCGGTAACTACCCAGACGGGTTACGCCCGTCCTGGTAGAAATTTCATAGCCATTGAACTCTTGCCCCAATTGGGGTAAGGTACAATTTTGGAATGGATAACCTAAATGAGAACTTCAGCTGGTGACCGACTGATGCCTATGGGCATCCGATATTTAGGGACTTATTCGTTCTTCGTAGGTTATTTGGGTCAGGCGGCTATGAGTTGACCAATTCGGTCGTTCAATTTTTGCCGTCTGCATGGATACGTAGAACCGACAGGTAGTCTGTTCTCTGCGACGATTGCACCCGGAGGGGTGTCGCCGGACGCCTTTGTCCATGTTGGGACATGCGATTTTATAAAAAGAGCAACCATCCGGCCATTTTAGCCTCTGGTCTTGTTTGAGACCGGTTGTGTAGCCACTAAACGTTTTTGTGCTTAGTTTCTTAACTAGTGTTGAATTTACACCAAGTATCGAACTTAATTTTTTAATCAAACGAGTCTGTCTGGGCATTACCTAGGCGATTTATGCTAAGTATCAAACTTAGTTGAGAAAAATGGAGAATCCGTCTGTGTATTACACAGGCGGACCATGCTAAGTATCAAACTTAGTTAGAAAAATGGTTAAGCAGTTGAATAAACAAAGTATCCAACTTAAGTAAACAAGGGATCTGAGCATTACCTAGGCGGATAAAAATGTACCCTTTACTAAGTACCGAACTTAGTTAGGTAGATGGGGAATCCGCCTAGATATTACCCGGATGAATAATCAAACGATAAATCAAATTTTGCAAACAAATACTTAATCTTCAATAATTGACTCATTGTTTACCAAAAACTACAAACTCAAAAGTAGTACTTTTTTAGATTGTCTACATTCCAAGTTCTAGGCAGGCGCCTGCCGTCCGAAGTTTCCAGGCGGTAGGTGCCGTCCCTTACTTCTTCATAGATCCGGTAGGGGCCTTCCCAATTTGGAGTTAGCTTTCCTAGCTCATTGGCCCTACCGGTTGCCTCCATTTTTCGTAACACTAAGTCGTCAACTTTCAAAGGACACTTGTGTACTTTTTTGTTGTAGGCTCTCGTCATTCTCAGACGGTAAATCTCATGACGCAAGGCGGCATTGCCCCGGCGTTCTGGGAGTGAATCCAATGCCAGTCGCATTGCTTCCCAGTTTGCCTCTTCATCATACAGCATGACTCTGAGAGTCGGCTCGTAATGTTCGATGGGCAAGACGGCTTCAGCACCGTAAACCATAAGAAATGGGGTTTCACCGGTTTCCCCTTTCGCTGTTGTCCGGATGGCCCACATGACATGGATTAATTCTTCTGCCCATAAGCCACCAGCTCTTTCTATTTTCTTTTTAATGCCGTCTGAGATGAGTTTGTTGAAAGCTTCAACTTGGCCGTTTGCTTGGGGCCGACCAACAGAAACGAAATAGCTTGAGGTCCCCTGATCTCCCAACCAAGTTTTTAGCTGAGGCGTCTCAAACTGAGGACCATTATCAAAGACCATAGACATGGGTACCCTGTACCGGGTGATAATGTTCTTCCAGATGAAGGAAATTACGTCTGATGTCTTGATGTTTTTAACCGCCTCAGCCTCAACCCACTTGGTGAAGTAATCCACAGCCACTAAGATATAGCGCTTTCCGCCTGGAGCAGGCGTGTAAGGACCTAGAATGTCCATGCCCCATTTTGCAAACGAGATTGGGCTGTGGATGGCCGTCAGATCAGTAGCTGGACGATGAATAAGTTTTCCAAACTTTTGGCACTTGTCACATTTTTTCACCAATTCCTTGGCGTCTGCCTCAAGAGTGGGCCAAAAGTAATGTCGTCTGGCTCTAACGGCTAGGGACCTGCCGCCTATGTGGGAGGCGCAGAATCCCGAGTGCAAGTCTTCGAGAACTTCTTTTCCTTTTTCTGGGGTGACACACTTCAACAAAGGCTTAAGAAACCCCGCCTTGAAGAGCTCTCCATTTCTCAACTCGAACCTTGCAGCTCGCTTCTTCAGGACGGCTGCTTCCTGTGGCGAATCAGGAAGTGTGCCGTCTGAGAGATAAGCCCGGATGCCATCCATCCAGGTAGAGCTTCGGTCCAAAACTCCAATGGCATCTTCATTGATGCTTCTCTTTTCCAGAACTTCCCAAAAGACAGTCCAAGGCGTATCATGGCAGGCGGAAGATTCCAGTTTTGATAACGCATCCGCCTGGTTATTTTCAGACCTAGGCACTTGGTTCAGCCGGAATTCCTCAAGTACCCCGACCTCTTCTTTCACTGCCTGAAGATATTTGATCATAGCCGGATGAGTAGCCTCGTAGCTTCCCTCATACTGGCTAACAACCAATTGAGAATCAGAGCAGACGTCAATTTTCATGTCCCCTGCCGCCTTACACATGCGTATTTCGGCTAGCAGGGCTTCATATTCCGCCTCATTATTAAAGGCCTGAAACTTGAAGCGTAGTGCATATTCAAATCTGTCTCCTTCAGGAGACTCGTAAATTACGCCTGCACCACAGCCGTTCTTAGTAGAGCTCCCGTCTACATACACTTTCCAAACCTGATCAAGATTATCCGGAGCCACCGGACGGGTCATTTCAACTATGAAGTCGGCAAACGCCTGACCTTTCACTGCCTTCCTTGGTTCGTAAGTGATTTCAAGGCTTTGCATTTCAATAGCCCATTTCAACATTCTCCCGGATGAGTCCAGGGTAGACATTGGCCGCTTGAGTGGCTGGTCCGTGTAAATCACCACCGGACGTGCCAAAAAGTAAGGCTTCAATTTTTTGAATGCCATATAAAAAGTAAGGCCAAATTTTTCAACCATGGAGTACCGGAGCTCAGCATTTTTAAGAACATGGCTAATGAAGTAAACCGGGAGCTGCACGTCGTCTCGCTCAGCAAGGAGAACAACACTGAGGGCATGGTCTGAGACGGCTAAATACATGTACAACGTCTCCCTAGGCAAGGGACTGACCAACCTAGGCAGAGAATGTAAATGCTATTTCAACCTCTGGAACGCCGCCTCAGCGTCATCCCCCCATTCAAATCTAGTCTTCTTCCTGATTGCTTGGAAGAAGTAGAGGCATTTGTCACCTGACCGATTGAGGAACCTCCCCAGGGTGGCCAGAAAACTGGCGAGTCTCTCAACTTCCTTGACAGAGCGGGGTGACTTCATGTCAATCACCGCCTGTATCTTTTCGGGGTTAGCCTCTATCCCCCTTTGATCAATCAGGAACCAGAGAAACTTCCCAGACTCAACACCAAAGACGCATTTCTTAGGATTTAACATAACCTTATGCCGCCTGAGGGTGGTGAATGTTTCTCGGAGATCAGCAAGGTGATCCGTCTGTAGCTTGGATTTGACTATCATGTCATCAATGTATGCCTCCACATTCCTCCCAATCTGATTAATGAAGACCGTATTAATCATCCGTTGGAAAGTGGCAGGCGCATTTTTCAAGTCAAACGGCATCACAGTATAACAGAATAGCCCCTGATCAGTGACGAAGGTCGTCTTCTCTTGATCTTTCTTCCACAGGGGTATCTGATGGAAGCCGGAGTAGGCATCCATAAAGCTCATCAAGGCGTGACCAGCTGTAGAATTGACCAGACTGTCGATCTTTGGAAGCGGATAACTGTCCTTCGGACACGCCTTGTTGAGGTCTGTGTAATCAACACACATGCGCCAGGTCCCATTCGGTTTCTTCACAAGGACTACATTGGCCACCCAGTTGGGGAAATTACAAGGCCGAATGAACCTGGCGCCTAGCAACTTTATAACTTCGGCAGCTGCCGCCTGACTTCTTTCCTCGCCATGGTTTCTTTTCTTTTGCCGGATGGGCTTCTTTTTGGGGTCCACGGCGAGTTTGTGGACAGCAAGATCCGGGTTGACGCCTGACATCTCTTCCACTTCAAAGGCAAAAATGTCTTTGAATTCTTTCAATAGGAGGTGCAAGCTTGCACCCAAGGTAGCATGAGCAACCGTCCCAACCTTAACAGTACGTTCTGGACGGCTGTCATCCAGAACGAGATCAATGCTTTCGCCAGCCGGTTGGGGGCGGAGCTCATCTGACCGTTCACTGGTCAGTGATTGCTATTTTTTCTCTTTTTTCACCTCCACCAGCAGAGGAGTGTTTCTTTACTTTCCGGCTGCTGATGGGGCAGGAGCTGGGTCGGCATCCTTGACGTTGTCAAGGTCTATTGGTTCCTGACCGCCTAGGGCCACGGTATCTCGGACGGCTGAGAGATAGCACTCTCGGGCCGTCTTCTGATCCCCATTCAAGGAACCAACAGAGTCGTCATCTCTCTCATACTTGATGAGCATCAGGGAAGGGATGATTACTGCCTTGGCTACGTTGAGGGTTGGCCTGCCAAGAATGATGTTATAGGCGGTCAACTCCTCAACGACCAAGAATCTGACGACAATATGTCGACCCTGGCCTTTCTCTCCCAGCCGTATGGGTAAATCAATTCTCCCGGCTGGGTAGACCATCCCACCCCCAAAACCAACCAAGGGGTGGGTGACCGGATGCATGCTGCTGACGTTGTATTTCAGCTTTTGCAGGCAGCGGAGGTTGATGATGTCTGATGAGCTGCCGGTGTCAATAAGGATCCGTCCAACCAGCTGGTTGGCAAGCTTACATTCAATGACCACCGGGTCATCATGCGGGCGGCGGACGCTTCCCCTATCCTTCTCAGTGATCAAGACATCTAGGAAGGAGGAGCTAGCTTCCGCCTGCTCATCATCATCTTTGTCCATCTTTCGAAGATGGCTCTTGGTGCCCCGGATGGTAGGGCCACCACATGAAAACTCGCCTGCTATAGTGTAGACTGGCTCCTTATCGGTATCCGAGCTACTAGCAGGCTGGGGGGTAGTCTTGGAGGACTGACCCTTGTTTTTCTTTTTTGCTCCGGCTGGGGACTTAGAAATGTAGGACTTCAACAGCCCTTTGTCAGCCAGACGGTCCAACGCACGCTGAAGACTGAAGCAGTCGTTGGTGTCATGGCCGACCTCCTCATGGAACTGACATAATTTATTCTTGTTCCGTGACTGGACAGAACTCTTCATAGGATTTGGCTTTTCAATGGACAGCCGGTCCTTTACCTCCATGAAGATGGAGTTGCAGTCTTTATTAAACTCGTACTTGGGGACGTACGGTTTAAATTCTTTCTTTTTCTTCTGGGACGGCTGGTCAGAGTCAGTAACCGCCCAGACTTCTTTTCTTTTCTTGCTCTCTTCTTTGTTTTTAGCCGGCTGAGCTGACCGGCTGTCTTTCTGTTTGTCAGACTTCTTGGAGTCTGACTGGCTACCAGGCGAGCAGAGGTCGGTAGCTTGAATGTAGCTTTCCGCCTCCCTCAGGGGCGCCTGTAGGGTGAAAGCCCCTTTTTCTGACTAGGTCGAACTTAAAGGTCGACCCGTCTCTCAGACCTTTAAAAAAGTCTGTAAAAGCTACCTCATCAGACAGCCCCTGAATCTGAATTCTGATCAGGTTGAACCGCCTGACATATGAGCGCAGCCCCTCTCTCTCTCCCTGCTTAACAGTGCTCAAATCAAGGCTTGTTTTCTTAGCAGGGATGTTCATTGAGAAGTTGGAAGCAAACAGGAAGGCAAGCTTCCTGAAGCTGTCTATAGACCCGGCTGGCAAGTTGCCAAACCATTGTTGGGCGATGCCCTTCAATGTAGCCGGAAAGCACCAACACCAAGTGGCATCATCCAACCCCTGCAGATGCATGAGGTTGGTGTAAGCCATGAGGTGGTCTTCTGGATTGGTGGTACCATCATAGGTACCAACCAACACATTTTTAACCTTGGCTGGCTGAGCCGCCTCGGTTATCTCCCGAGTGAACGCAGAAGGTTGTTCACCCAGGCGCAGTAGGCGAAGCTGCCAGTGCAAAGGCTGGACATTTGAATATGCCGCCTGAACTCTAAAGAAGGCCGGCTATATGAAGTGAGGAGAATACTGTCCGTAAGCCTGAGTAGGCACATACGGTACATTTCCAATCATATGAGGGCCAGAATGGACGGTATTACCGCCTGTTTGACTCTCATGCAAGGAGGGTGCACTCCCTGCAAAAATATTGTTGAAGCTGTCTAGAAAGTTCGACGTTGAAGCCGACTCAGACAGCTATTGATTTCTTTTCCGATTGATGATTTCCCGGGCATCGAGAGTTGATTTTTTACTTCTCACCGGCTGATGAGGCCGGTGAGGGTTATTGGTGTTTCCCCTAGGAAGGAGAATTTTTTACTAATCAATGGTCCCGGCTGCCTTCTCCTTTGGATGGGGAGTGGGCTGCCGGTTTCTGACAGACTCCCCCTTCTCTAGAGGAGTCTTCTTCACCGACTGACCTTTACTTGGGCCAACCCTGCTTTTCGTGATCAGCTCTTTAATTTCACCCTTGAAACTGGTCATGAACCTCATGAGTTCGTCTCGGGTGACTGGGGCTGATCCAGCTGCCGTTTGGGTTGCACCTTCCGGCTGCCCAGTAGGTCTGCTCTGACCCGCCTGGGTGGCACCCCGCTCCAGAGTCTCTCTAGGCCGGATGTGCTTAACTCTTAGAGAGCCGTCCTCGGTTGTAGAGGTTTCGACCTGAGGATCGTCATCCTCCTCATGGTCTGTGAAGACTTCTGGGTCTTCGCCCAGACGGTTAAGGGGTGGTACAGAATCTTGAACCATCTTCGAGGTACTCTCCCCACAGACGGCGCCAAATGTTTTGGGGGTTTTTGTCCCTCGGGAGAGTTACAACACGAAGACTGATCCGGGATGAGCTGAACCTGCAAAACAAACGGAGACACCTGTTGGGTGGTGCTCCGCCTCCGACGCACAAGTTAATAACTTGAAACAGAATAAAGAGATTGGAAATTTAGGTGGGTATCTGCTCGGATTCCAAGCTCAGGTGTTTCTCTGATGTAAGAGAGTGCAGTTGTAATCAATGGAAAAGTTGCCCTTGAAATGAGGGACATCGCCCTATTTATAGGGTCATCTGGAATTGCCCCTGATTAGGTCTTTGAACCCTAATCATTGGTGGGCTGCGCCGTATTCCGGCTTTCTCGGGATTTGGGCCTGAAGACCGCCTTTTCCCCTTTATCTCTGGAATGACACGTGTCAAATAGGGATTGGTCCATTTTGGACCAATCTGAGGCTGACACGTGTCACCCTCTGATTGGACCACGTGGCAGGGTAAAAATACCCTAAACAAAACCCATAAACCTCGTTCATGCCTTTCTCCCAAGTAGAGTTCAAGGGATATTTAGTATGAATCATAAGTTTACCCATGCCTAAATTGGTCTACATAAACCAGAAATGAGTTCGGGAGCGAGGGTGCTAAGATAACGTTCCCTTTAGAGGGGAATCGTGATCCTAGCCCTAGTGCGGCCTCTACTAGCTCTTCCTTTGCGCAATTTCATCACCAAACAATATATGCAACGTAATACCTAAAACTATGTTAATTGATTTTATTTACACACATCAATTCACGTAGTAATTACATTGCAACGTCGTTATTCTTTATTTAATAAAATTCGTGAAAAGATTAAGAAAATAAACAATATTCGCCTTGGTTTAAGTGATCAATCAACAATTATTTTATTCAATTCTAATCTTTACTTGACGAAAGATACTATATGGAATTGATTAATTAATTATTTTAAAGGTGATCAAACAACACTAATTAATTAATTAAGTTTCTTTTAAACAAGAAAATAAACGTGATTTAACTAAGTGCTCGGGAATTTACCACTTCTCTTTGCTAGATCTCCGTTTAGAACACTTATGGATTCCTTCTTGTTGGGGAACCTCCACCGTAGTAACAAAGTATCAAAGGGGTGAGTGTTTAGGACAAGAGGGTTAGGAAGCACAAGTTCACAAGTATTCTGCCAGTGTTTAAGGTTATTTTCTGTGTGTTTAAGCCTTAGATTAGGGTCTTTATTATAGGGAAAGATTAGTGTTTGGGGGTAAAAAATACCCCCTATATGTGGACCAATGCCACCTCGACACGTGTCTGCAAGCTCAGCGCTCAATGAGCCAATTAGAGCATGACACGTGTCACTCAATGATAGAAGGGTGAAAATGGGCTTTAAGCCCACAACCCTAGAAACCGTAAAACGGTGGGAAGCCAATCTACTTAGGTTAAATAACCTAAGAGGCACATATCCCAATACTCTATAAATACTGATCATTACATCAGTTTCAGGGAATCTAATTCACTCTCCAAGGGAAATGTCCCCCACTTTTACTCTCCCTTTTCTCTACTTTCTCTCTCTAAAACACATTATTTCGGTCACTGACTTGATCGTTGGAGGCGGACCTCCGGCCCTCTCGGGGTCCGTTGTTTTGCAGGTGATTGGGCCGTTCGAGTGTTGCATTGCAGATCTGTCTCCCGAGGGACGTACACACCCTCCATTCGGGTATGTACAAAAAACCCCAAAACATTTGGCGCCGTTTGTGGAGAGACACATCTGTAATGGCACAACGGTAGTGGATCACCGACTCAAGAGGGGAGCCTCCTTTGGGAAGCAGCAGGCGTCATGAGGCCTGATATCTAAAGCAGCAGGCGTCGTGAGGTTGAATGTCGAGAGTCAGGCGGCCAAAAAGGCCGGTCAGACTAAGTCATGCATATTTTAAGGTTAAAGGGCAATGCTGTTTAATTTAAATTTTATTAGGGGAGAGACGGCCAAATTGGCCGACTACATTATTTTAATCCGACTCATTTAATGAGTCGGCCGCATGCTCAGGCCACCCAGCCGGAGCATACAGCCGGCATTTATGCTAAGTCAGACGGCTGCATGCTATGATTGATAGTTTGATACTATCAGCATCACTCAAATTGTATTATTACATGCGTAATATTATCCAAGAGTAAACTCTTGAAATTAGTGGGGAACATGCGCTTAAAGCATTCCACTTTATCTTCATATTCCACTAGTTTTGACAACTAATGGAATAAGCTTATCCATCTTTTGTAAAAAAGAGAAATAACAATTTAATGGTCTTTAATTAAACCAACAAAGTGATGTATTGCACTGTCACATGCGGCATTATTTTTATCAAACGATTATCCATATATCTAGATATATGAAAGCCGTGTGTCATGAGTTAATGCTGCAGGCAGCCTTGGCAATTATTATCACAAGGAATGTCATGATCATTATTAAACAATTATTATTATGATAATTGATGGTAGAAAGAAAATGGGGAAAGCCGCCCCATTATTCTACCCTGTGGTATATGTAAATACAATTTTGGTAAATGAAATGCATGCGGCAACATAGTGCACAGCTGCACACATTATGCATTTATACAAAATAATATTAAATATGTGCTAAGTGACAAAGCTTCAATTCGGCCTTCCACAAGCAGTTTATTATCCATTAATTTTGGGAGCAAGCTCTGGTAAGGTTGTCACTCTAAAGCAGTTCAACCATTGATTCCTGTAAGCCCAAGCTATTTGCTTGAGAATAAGTTAGGTGGTAGCCTTATGCTAAAGTGATCTAGGTGGCAATTGCCGAATGATCTTTTAAGCTTGTTAAAGCATACTCCCTCAATTCCTTGTTCGAAAGCGGTTGTTGAGTTATAAGCATCCGGCAATGGTGATTTGGTGTACCAACAAGAAAATTGATATCCAGAAAGCCGACTGTGTGTACACGAGTCAAGCAGTAAACTGACCGGATGGTAAGCACCATTGAGCTGCTCCACCATTATTATACAAGCGACATGGCAAAGTTTTTGGCAAAAAAAAGTCGGCCGATTATCATCATCAAATGTATCACTCGGATACCACAATCAATGGTGGCAGCCGGTCACCATCATCAATGATGTCAGCCGGCAACGATGCCCGGATGACCATGTATTTAACAAGCTAGCTCACCTTGGGAGAGCAGCCGTACCTACCAGTCGTAGGGGCTGCTGTCTGCCTCTATTAAGCTCAGTTGTGGGGCTACTTTGTGCCTCAACTAACTCCGGCTGAAGAGGCTGATATATTCAGCAATTAAGACGGCTGTAGGGGCTGTTTCCATCCTCAATTAACCCCGGCTGTAGGGGCGGTTTTCTGCCTTAACAAAGCCAGCTGCCATGGTTGTGTTGTTCCACCTCAATACTGGCTGTAATGGCTATTGGATTCATCATTATTAATCATAATAATGATTGTATCATTATTATGATTGTATACATTAATTTTTATAGCAGCCGTATGTACTCCACTATTATTATAGTGAGCCTCTTTTGTTACTCTCATAAGTGACTGATATACATTCAACAAAAATCTTGCGTGAATTCTCAAACAAGAAATTTATATAGGCAGCAACGCTCAAGAGTATGATGATGAGCTTGAGTATGCCCAGCCAGCTGCCATCATATTTTACATAAGAGCACTCAAGCGGCACTACTTGTTCTTGCATTAATAAGTCAATTTTTCATTGCCGATTATCCGTCGAAAAGTTGGAATGTCTAACTAGTCAGGCGGCATGGTTGCTTTGTTCAACCTAAAAAACGGCTGTGATGTGAGCAAGCAAGAGAGCTCAATTATAAGCTTGATCAAGCGGCCAATTCAAGCATTTGCTTGTGTTAGCACACAAGCGGTTCTTTTGTTAGCATACACAGACGGATTTTGTGCCGGCTAAGCATCATCATTTAATCATAAGTGCATATAACCGGCTGCTAGCATCTTTTACGTTAGTGTACTTAGGCGGCTTAGGACAGCTTTGCTCTAATGGGATCATCTAGTGATTGCTTCAACGGTGGCAGCCGGTCAGAGCCATGAACGGTTCCTCGATAAAACGGCTGACATGCATGGCTGCATTGCGCTTCAATTTATCCCGGCTGTAAGGGCAACCTTACTCACCAACTAAGCTAGCCTGCACAGCTGCTGTGTGCCCCTAATAAGCCCAGCTGTGGGCTGCTTGGTTCATTATCAAGCACAGCCATAGGGGCTGCTTCGTTCTTCATTAAGTCCAAAGGTATCCTTGGCTCAATGAGCTTGATGAAGGGCTGCTCTGTTTATTGATACCTTCGGCTGGTCTATTCAACCTCATCATTATTAATCATAATAATCATTATTATGATTGTGATGGATTCATCCAAAAAAAAAAAAAAAAATAGTGAGTGGGTTAAATTAGCCAACTACACTTATATAATCTATTAGTAAGCCAGCCATGTGTCAAGTGGCATCAAGTTGGCACCTGATCAATGAGGCAGCCGGCATTTGATGATCTTTTGTTCAAATAACATAAGTTGCGTTTATGTAATCTGATAAGAGTAAATTTGTTTCCTTAAGCTTAAACACTCGGCCTCCTATGATATGGCCGCCTATATGAAATAAAGACTCAAGAATGTTGTCGCATATTCATCCAAACGGTTGAGTACGAAGCTCCTCCCAGTCGGGAAATGATAATGTTGAAAGCAACAATGGAGATCGACTCTTTGGGAGTATAATGGTCAGGCGACATAAGTGTCGAGCACCCTTCGCATTTGGATAAGCTCGGCAGCCGGCCTTCCAAGGTTCTTCAAGGGCTAAGCTACCCAATTACATGGGTTAAGCATTAAGAATTGAATATTTGAGGTAACAATTGACTTACTCTCCTCTAAATAATAATGATGCATTAAAATAAACTAATTTAAAAACATAGTAGCTACTAAATTAACGTCCAAGTGACGTGAGGCCAATGGCCGGATAATAAACTAAATTTGAAACTTAGTAGCAAATTCAACGTCCAAGTGACATGCGGCCAATGACCAGATAATTAAGCTAAGTACAAAACCGCTTAGTGGCTATACAGCCGGTCTCAACCTAGACCAGAGGCCAATGGCCGGATGGCTGCTTTTTCACAAATTCGCTTGTCCCAACATGGACAATGGCGTCCGACGACACCCCTCCGGGTGCAATCGTCGCAGAGAGCAGCCTACCTGCTTGCTCTACGTACCTATGCAGACGGTAAAGATTGAACGACCAAATTGGTCAACTCATAGTCGTCTGACCAGAATAGTCTAAAGAACGACTAAGTTTTCGGAACACCGGATGTCCTAAGACATCAGCCGGTGACCGACCGAAGTTCTGACCTAGATTACCTTCCGAAATTATACAAGTCCTCCCAATGGGGTAGAAGGACATTGAATGTATAATTGGATTACAAACACCCCAGGCGGCCATTTGCCTCCTGCCCCCAGGCGGCCATGTGAAGAGTCAGGTGGCCATTTTCCTCTTGCCCCCAGGCGGCCATCTGCCTTCTGCCCTGTGCAGAGTCAGGCGACCATTTGCCTCCTGCCCCTAGGCGGCCATTTGCCTCCTGCCATGTGAATAGTCAGGCGGCCATTTGCCTCCTGCCCCCAAGCGGCATTAGCCTGCTTCCCTATGAAGAGTCAGGCGGCCATTTGCCTCCTGCCCCCAGGCTGCCATTTGCCTCCTGCCCTGTAAAGAGTCAGGCGACCATTTGCCTCCTGCCCCCAGGCGGCCATTTGCCTCCTGCCCTATGAAGAGTCAGGCGACCATTTGCCTCCTGCCCTGTGAAGAGTCAGGCGGCCATTTGCCTCCTGCCCCCAGGCGGCAAATGCCTCCTTTCCTATGAAGATTCAGGTGGCCATTTGCCTCCTGCCCCCCAGGCGGCCATTTGCCTTCTGCCCTATGAAGAGTCTGGCGGCCATTTGCCTCCTGCCCTGTGAAGAGTCAGGCGGCCATTTGCCTCCTGCCCCCCAGGCGGCAAATGCCTCCTTCCCTATGAAGAGTCAGGCGACCATTTGCCTGCTGCCCTATGAAGAGTCAGGCGGCCATTTGCCTCCTGCCCCCAGGCGGCATTTGCCTCCTTCCCTATGAAGAGTCAGGCAGCGATTTGCCTCCTGCCCCCAAGCGGCCATTTGCATCCTGCCCTATCAGGCGGCCATTTGCCTCCTGCCTTATGGGATGTCAAACGTCTCAAAAATATTATAAGTCACCCCAAGGTAATATGACCACCATAGTGGGGCTAAAGGAAATAAAAGTCGTCATCTGTCTAGTTCAGGCGGCAATCATTATTATGATTGATTAACTTAGAAAATATCATACCATTTAAGGTATCAAATTTTCCAAGTTAATCAAATCTCTCTTTTATTTAACTAGACATTTGCCGCCCATAGAGCTTTTGAACAAGCGGAAAATAAAGCCTTGATTTCGAAAGGAATAATTCCTCTTGAAAAAGAAATTACCCCTTCCGAGGGGCTAATGTTTAGGGGTAAAAAATACCCCCTATATGTGGACCAATGCCACCTCGACACGTGTCAGCAAGCTCAGCGCTCAATGAGCCAATTAGAGCATGACACGTGTCACTCAATGATAGAAGGGTGAAAATGGGCTTTAAGCCCACAACCCTAGAAACCGTAAAACGGTGGGAAGCCAATCTACTTAGGTTAAATAACCTAAGAGGCACATATCCCAATACTCTATAAATACTGATCATTACATCAGTTTCAGGGAATCCAATTCACTCTCCAAGGGCAATGCCCCCCACATTTACTCTCCCTTTTCTCTACTTTCTCTTTCTAAAAGACATTATTTCGGTCACTAACTTGATCGTTGGAGGCGGACCTCCGGCCCTCTTGGGGTCCGTTGTTTTGCAGGTGATCGGGCCGTTTGAGTGTTGCATTGCAGATCTGTCTCCCGAGGGACGTACACACCCTCCATTTGGGTACGTACAAAAAACCCCAAAACAATTAGGTTTAGGGTTAAGAGCATTTTGCCGCAGCAGGTGTCGCGTGCAACTGGATAAGTTGCGCGCGGCAGTCACGCGCAAGTGAATAAGTTGCGCGCGGATGATGCGTGCAGTTATTTGTCTTGCGCGCAGCTCTATGGTAAGATTCGATTTTCCAATAGTTTGATATTCTGAATCTTTCACGAGCGCATCTCCAGATGTTGCGCGGAATGCCGCGCGCAACGTAATAAGTTGCGCGCCACAGCTGAGCGCGACTTTGTGAGATGCGCGCGACATTTTTTGTGGCAGCTTAAATTTTAACCCAAACGCTCTTAAATCCGTCATTATTAGGTTTTAAGCACTAGCTTAAGCCTAATTATGTTTGGGTTTAGTTAATTGGACCTTGTATTGGTCTTGTTCTTTTATTCGGGCTAGTCTTTTGTGTTTTGTGGCTTAACTAGTTATCCATAAGTATTCTTCACTTTGATCTAACGTGAAGATGGCTTTAATTATTGTCATTGCACTTCCTGTCGAGACAGGAGGCCAAAAGTAGATGTCTAAAGTTAGCCCCCACTTTGACCGAGTCTAGGATAGACGATGATCAAAGTAGTCAAGGAAAAATCCGAGACTCATTCTGCGAAGTTCTCTAAGGTTAGAGAATCTTTCAGTAACGTTTAAGGATGTCAAAACAGTCCCCAGTTTGCTAAGTGTTTGAAAAAAGTAGCTATTAAGGCTAGAGAAAGTTTTCGCTAGTCTTAACGCGCTAAAGAATCTAGATTGATCCTTTGCAATTGTAGAATACTTTTACAAGTAAATGTATTCTGGGTGATGTCAAGTCATGAGAAGAGATCCGTTTTTAAAAAGAATAAAAGGGGATGATTTCCTCTCAATCCTGTCATCGTTGGTCTAAAGTCCCTCGACATGTCATTGCAGCTTTAGCCTAACTTTAACAAAGTAAAAGAATAAAAAGGGGTTTTTGATATTCAAACCGAAAAGGGCCTGGCATTCGAGCCGGGTCCGGTATTCGAACCGGATGTCCACAAGATAGAAATACATGTCTCAGGACTAGAGGCATATATTCAAATCTAGTGAGAGGGAAGAAAGTCAGCAACTCTCTTATCAGTTTTGTCCACAAGATGAGTACACGTGTTTCAAGACTGGGGGCACGTGACTACATGGGTGCAACATTATCTCGTCGCTCTTTATACAGGGGGTGGAAGGACACCCTAACTTTCCGACAAGTTAGTAAGCTCACTAACTACCGTATTTGCTTCCATTCAAGAAGTGCCTATTCCTGAAGGTTCGGCGCCCCTATCGACTCGTGAGCTAACGCCTACAGTAAATAGTCTACCTTTTAGTTCCGAGAGGTAGATCTCGCAAAGCTTGGGCTGAGGTGAAATTTTACGCATCACCTACGCCGTACAATTTTTTCGTTGTACGCTACGCCATTTGCATTTTTACGTTACATGAAAACACATTCCTTTTGCTTCGGACATGAAAAAGAAGAAAACCCGAACACTTATAACGTCAGCACAGTAAAATGACAAACCTGTCTATGGGTGCTTTTATGTAAAGCATCACCACGGAACGTCTTAAGGCACTCTTACAAAAAACGTTCAAAACGTATGCTTGGGGAAGGCACAAAGCATGGTGTCCATGCAAAATGATGCAAAAAACTATCAAAGAAGAAAATAAACTACAAATGCAAAGCAATTAAAAGGATTTTGATAATTTGCGTGCCATTACGTCTAATAACGAGCAAAAACTGTTGAAAAAAACGATCAAACGGATTAAAATCCACATATCGGTCATTTTGGTAATCAGTACTCTCGCACAACTCAGTGGGTCGCGTTGGCCAGGTGCGCGCATCATTCTTAGTTGCGCGCGACACTCAGTTCAGCAAAAAGAAAATCGCGAATGTGATTTTTCATTTCGCTCTCTCTCTCCTTCCTTCCTCCATTTTTGACTCTTTTTCAATCTAAAGAGCTCCATTTTTTGCAATTTTCGAAGGCGAAGGAAGCAAATCTCGCTCTTTATTCACATTTTCCATAATCCAATGTAAGTTTTTTGCTTAAATTCGTTCACTCTTGCTGGCATGTGAGCGTTTTTTGAATCGTAAAACCCAAATTTTAAATTTAGGGATTTTTTATTCGGTCCATTATTCTTGAAATTGTTTGTTCCAAGTTGTTATGCTATGTTTATGGAGTGTTTTGCAACAAATTTCATGAAAAATGGTTAAGTATTGAACCTTGTATGAGCATTTCTTTGTTTAAGTTCATTCTTGCTCTTTTTGTTCGAATTTTGCTCGAATCTGTTGCTTTTCTAGCTCATTTTGGTTATACTTGTTGATTATAAAGTAGATTGTAGTATTAGAACTAGTATTATTTTCATAATTCATATTTTGCAAATTTTGAAATTGAAAAAAATGGCGCGAAATGTATACTTAGCTTGTTTTTGCCATATTCGAACTTCAAGATTGTTTGGTATACGATAAATATGTTGGTATTACTATTATTCGTCTTGGAATAGTTGATTCTTTTAGATTTTGAAGCATAATTCCTTGAATGCTTAGTTGAAAGTGGTATAGGATGGATTTTATGGGTGTTAAAAGCCCCCATTTACTGAGTTTAACTGCAGGTATCGTAGCCCCCAAGTATGGGTGGCATTCGATTTTTGTGTTTTGTCCTATTGGCAGCCGTTATGCTGCCGAAATGGATCTAGAACACGATTATTAGTTTAGGAAAAAATGAACTAATAGAGAAATCTCGTCTATCATAGCATGGATTAGCCTCCATTTGTCGACGTTGAGGAGATTCTAGGCGGTCCTGACGAGGTAATTCGCCCTCGAAAGAGGGTGACCCGGCCTCGTGAGGAGGTTCGAGAGCGACGCGCCGTTGTTGATCGACATCGCTAGGAGGATGTGATTTGGGAGGCTCCTCCCGACTGGGACTCTAGGGTCCTTAAGTGGGATCCAGACCATCACATGTCGGTTCAAGGGTGTCGCGGCATCGTGAGTTTCTTACGCCTTCTTTTTTTACTTTCCCTCTTTTCTTTAAAATACCGTTTTTTTAATTATTTTGGCTCTCTCTCTTCTTTTTTTTTGGGAAATTCTACATGGTGGCCTCAAGGATTAAGTTTTTCTACGTGGAAGACGAAGTTTTTTCTAACTCTCTTAAGTGGCCCCAAGGTTTTGAAGAATTATGCATAGTGTCCTTTTTTTAGGTTTTTGGCTAACCTTTACAATTAAAATGGTTAGCCTTTGTTTTTTTTTTTTTTTTAAAAATAATTAAATTATATTTTAAAATAATAATAAAAAAAAGGAAATTTAAATAAAAAATCCCAAACCCACGACCACCTTCCCACCACCAAGTCCACCATCCACAACCCCAATCCCCACCCACCTAGCCACTAGCCAAACACAACTACCACCTGTGCCGTCTGAGCCACCCCAACCACCCTCCCTTCCCCAACCACCGTAACCCGACCGTAAACATGCCAAACCCGTAACCCAAACTCTCAACCTCCACCCTTCGAAAACCCCAAAAATAGGCCGGAAAATTCCGACCGCCCCTCCCTCACACCTCGAAAAGGTCAACGCTAGGGTTTCGTGTGTGTAAGGAAGGGCAGGCGGACTTTTTCAACTTCTTTTAGGGGTTTTCGATTGGTGGGGGTTGGGGTTACGGGATTGGTTAGGGAAGAGGAAGGGAGGGAGGTCGGGGTGGCGCAGACGCCGAGGGAGGGGGATAGGTGCGCCGGCGTTGGGGCAGTGGGTACGACACTTGCCGGCTACTGTGGGTGGCTGACTGGTGGTTATTTTTTTTCTTTTTAATTTTTCTTTTTAATTTTTTTTTTACTTATGGCTAACCAAAAGCTAAAAAAGTTAGCCAAAAATAAAAAAATGGGCACTATGCATAATTCTTCAAAACCTTGGGGCCACTTAAGAGATTTGGAAAAAACTTCGTCTTCCACGTAAAAAAATGGAAACCTTGAGGCCACCATGTAGAATTTCCCTTTTTTTTTAGCGGGTCGAGCTAGGCGATTGGGTGCCTCCTACAGCGGAGATCACGTATACCGATGCTGTCGGTTCGGTAATTCGTGAGATCCTTCCAGCAGCGGAGGATGATGAGGGGATACCGTTCATTCCTGAGACGGTTGAGTTGGTATGTCTTTTTTTTTTTTTGTATATGTACTTCAAATATTTCTATTTTTTGCTTCATATACATTTATTTACTAATTGTCCTTGTATTCTTGGAACAGGTTCTGCGAGAGACCGTGAACGACATGGTGAGGACTATACGTGCTTTCCGAGCTGCTTATCGGAGAGCCCTCATGACTTTGTCATGCCGTGATCATCGGATGATTGCGGTAAATTTCATTTCTTTTCTTTTTCGACGAAGTTATTACATTTCATGTATTAATCTTTGTTTTGGGATTTTGCTGGATGTACAACAGCCGTCTAGCAGTCGCAGAGCACCCTGATCCTTTTGTACACATTTTATATTTTTAGGAAACAAATGTACATATTATTTTGTTTTGTTGTATATATGACACTTGTTTTTTTTGTATATGTCATTTATATTATTATTATCTTTTGTTTCCATGTGGACGCATATAAAAGAAAAGGCAAAAAAAATTTCCGAGAGAGGGAAAGGGTTCCCGACTTACCCCCCTCGAAAAAATAAAAAAAGAAAGGAAAATAGGAAAAAAGAGACTAATAAGGAAATAAGGAGAATAGAAAAAAGAAAATAAGGGAAAAAAAAGAAGGAAAAGAAGAACAAGAAAATAATAAAATAAAATAAAAAAGAAAACAAATAAAAAGGAAAGAAAAGGGATACAAGAGTTAGCAAAAGGCAAGCGTATGATTAGTCTTAAGATTTCGTCAAGATTCCGTCATTATGTAGCCAAAATACGAAAATAAACCTAAACCACATGTCGCGAGAGAGAAGACGCGCGCAACTGGATGAGTTGCGCGCGGCTGTCGAGCGCATGTGATTTAGTTGCACGCGCCATCTTGGGTCTATTTAAGCATGGTTTCGTGTAGGTTTTTTTATCATCTCGCATTCATTCGCTTAGTAATATTATAAGAACTAAAAAGAATAATCTCTCTAAATTGTTACTCTCTCTTCTTTTTTTTTTACATTGAACAATGGTGAAGACCTTTGAACAACGTTTGAAACAATGGGTCACTTCCCTTTCAAACGAGGACAAACTAGCTTTCAAAATTTATCACCTAGTCCCTCTATTGAATTATATGCAATTAGTGATTAATTTTGACTTCCTTCATGCCGCAGTTAACCATTGGGACTCTAACCACCATCGCTTCTTATTTAAAGGGGACGAAATTATTCCCCTTCCTGGTGAGTTCGAGGCCTTGCTAGGATTCCCTACAAATACTCTCCTTATGACTTATTCGCCCCCATTGTCGAACCCCAAACCTACATTCCAAAGATTTTTCGGCTTGTCCGACAATGATATGACCAATATTGGAACTGAAGAAGGCGTGAATTTAATTCAATTTATTGAACATTTAGTCGCCCCTCGTGACAACATGACTAAACAACGCTTTAAATTTTGCTCTTTATGCTATTGTTTTGTTTTCAGTTGTTTACTTAGGATAGGCAAAGAATATGGAGATTATTCCATGGTGTTCGTAGTAGAGCAAATAGAGAGATGTCATTCACCCGCTCCTTTGGCTTTGGCAGAAACCATTTTATGCTTGAATCGCCTTAGAAGAGACCCTAACGAAAATAGTTTCACGGGAAGTCCACTCCTATTACACGTAAGTTTTTTTCTTTTTTTTGGTCGTTTGTTGAGCACAAGCCATGAAGTTGCGCTGGTATGTCCAGCACAATCTTCTGCACTGCGCGCGGATGGCGCACGCAACTTATTCTGATGCGCTCGCCACCAGCTCGTGTAAAAACTGATTTTTTTTTTTTTTAGATTTGGCTCATGGAGCGTTTGCGAATAGTTGATCAACCACAAAATATCGAGGCTAATGGAGTACGGACATTCCCTGAAAGTTGAATCCTTTACTAGCAAAAGAATGAAGAGGAATGGACGTCGTTTTTCTTTCACGGGGTTCCTAACATACGTTTTGTGATTCCTTTGTGGAACATAAATAGTATGGTTGGGAGTAGTCTCAATTGCCCTTACATTAGGATTTTAGGCCTATCTAGTGCTACTTGCATTTTTCCTTGCAGGGTAATGAGACAATACGGGATGAAACAGATTATTCCCCCACAAGACTGTGATGCACCCAAAGATGTGACTTTTAGACCCGAGCGAATTTTTTCGTTGGATAGAGTATTGGTCAAGTCTTCCAAGGTGGGTAGTGCAAAATCCTGCTACGAATATTGTATTATCTTCCTTTTATAAAGCTTAGATTAATGCGGCGGATAAGGGCGTATTAAACAAGGCCCGATCTCATTATCAAACTGCCACGACTCGCATTCCACCTAAGCCTTTAATGCATTCGGCCACCACTACCCCTCCTAGTGGCCAAAACAAAGGAGTGAGAAGAAAATTGGACTTCTCATCTCCTAAGGCGCGTTCAAAGGAATCCAAAAGGAAAGCTCCCTCCAAAGCCGCAAAAAAAGGTGTGATAATCAAGGAACCTTCGCAACAAACTCGAAAGAGGACTCTAACAAAAGCTTTGAAAAAGGGAAAAAGGGTTGTAAAGGCTCCTATTCTTAAATTGATGAACAATGTATGGGTCAAGAAGAAGACTGTAGGAGAATGCTCTAAGGTTTCTGCAAATACTGCGATGGAAACTACTCCTCCATCATTCATGACAATTGAGGATATAGTGAAGCCTTAGAGTGTTACACAATTTCGTTGTGTTTTTTTTTTTTTTTTTTTTGAATAAAGTGTAATTACTACTATGCCCCTTTTCTTTATTTAGGATCTAGTTCAACAATGTCTCCTTCTTTTTAATTTGAATGAAATAAAAATGAGTTTTATGTTTTGATATTTTGATATGACCGAATCATATAGATTGCCTACGTATTCGTATCACGAAATCAGGTCATTGCATAGTTCTAATTGTTTTATTATGTATTTTTTTTAAAAAAAATTTCCTTAACTCCTTAGGTAAAAATTAAATGAAAAAAGTAATCAAACTTTGTTTAAAAAGAATTAAATCAAAGTTTAATTTTTATAATTTCTGAGTACATGTTTATATTCACAAAAAGCCTTCCTTTTATCGTAAGTAGAAGTTGCAACTTCGTTCAAACAAAAAAGTCAGGGTTCACAGTTTACGATCAGGTGGCGCGCGCAACATCTAAGGTTGCGCGATCCTATCGCGCGCAACTGAATGAGTTGCGCGTGACATCCGCGCAACTGGAATAGTTGCGCGCGACACCTGTACTACGATTGTTTCAAAAGAAAAAAAAAATTATTTATGTGCTATTACCCCCCAAGTGTGAAGATTTTTTTCGTGAAGTTCGATAAAAAATCTGAACACTTAGAACGGTTTATTTTTTCTAAATTACCCCCCAAGTGTTATGTATTTTATCGTGTCATTCGGTAGAATACATAACACTTAGAATCTTTCAATTGAATGCTAATTAAAGTTAGTTGTATGAGTGAACGAGTTAATCCGGATTTCATATGTAATATTTCTTAAGTCGATCAATGTTTATTAATTGGAGAATTTCATCTCCTCCAATGTCCATTAATCTGACGGCTCCCCCTGATAGAATTTCAATTACGCGGTAGGGACCTATCCAATTAGGTTTGAATTTCCCTCTTCGATCGGTAGGTGGACCCCTAACCTCTTTTAGTACAAAGTCACTTTCTTTTATATTTCGGGGTTTTACTCTTTTATTGAAATAACGCGCAATGCGCCTTTGGTAGACTTATACATGATGCAAAGCTCTTAATCGTCGTTCATCGAGCAATAAAAGCTCCTCATACCTCGCTCTTACCCATTCAGCTTTCGGTAGCTTACTTTCGAGTACGATGCGTAGGGATGGTATTTCCAGTTCGACTAGTTGAACTGCGTCCATTCCGAAAACTAAGGAGTATGGAGTTACTCCTATTGATGTTCGTATAGATGTTCTATAACCCCATAGTGCGAAGTGTAGTTTATTCGGCCAGTCTTTATAATTTTCTGCCATTTTCTTAATGATGACTATTATATTTTTATTTGCTGATTCTACTGCTCCATTCATTTGAGGTCTGTATGGGGATGAGTGATGATGTTTTACTTTATAACCAGTTAAGATGGTCTCGACTTCATCTTTGAATTGAGATCCCTGATCACTAATTAGTTCATGTGGAACTCCATATCTACAAAATATGTTTCGTTCGAGAAACTTTGCAACATGTTTAGAAGTGATATTCACGTAAGAAGCAGCCTCAATCCATTTGGTGAAGTAATCGATGGCTACCAATACGTACTCGTGCCCTCCTGCTCCTATTGAAGAGACTGTTCCAATTATGTTAATTCCCCAAGTTGAAAAGGGCCAAGGGGAAGTGAGATTATATAGTTCGGATGGTGGAAGGTGTTGTAAATTAGAAAACATTTGGCACTCTGGACATTTTTTGACATATTGTATGCAATCATCTTCCATAGTGGACCAATAGTACCCTTGTCGTGAAATTATTTTTGCAAGCATTTTACCATTCATGTGAGTCCACAAACACCTTTGTGAGTATTCTCCATAAGGCGTGTGGTTTTAGGCTGGTCTATAAATAATAAACTTTGACCATTAGGTCCTTTTTTGCATAATTAACCATTTAATAGACCGTATTGAGCCGCAAGTGTTCGTAAGGCTCTTTGGTCTTTTGATGAAGTATTTTCGGGATATGTGCCATGAGTAATATATTGGAGGATATGATCATACCGAGGATTGTTTCCTTCGATGTCATTTATTTCCTCTATTGCGTTGCAATATGATGATTCTTCTCTTCTATCAACGCATAATGGCATCATATTCAAGTGATCTGAAATGTTGATCAATTAGGCTAATTTTGCTAGTGCATCGGCAAAATGATTATTATCCCTAGGGAGATATTTAAAGTCAATATGTTCAAAGTGCTCGACGAGTTGCTCTAGGTGTGCTTGGTATAATATCATTGTGGATTTCTTTATTTTCCATTTTTTTCAGTATATGAATTATAATCAAACTAGAATCTCCATATACCTCTAATTTTTGCACACTTATGCTAGATGCTACTTCTAATCCAATAATGCACGCTTCACATTCTGCGGCATTATTAGTAACCTCAAATTCTAGTTTCGATGAGATTGGAGTATGTGCTCCCTCTGGACTTATGAGTAACACTCCTACTCCACATCCCTTTTGGTTGGATGCACCGTCGAAGTACATTAACTATTTGTCATCTTGTATCATGAGAATCTCTTCATCCGGAAGATGAGTAGTTTCTGCATTACTTGTTTGAATTGGATGTTGGGCCAAAAAGTCAAAAATTACTTTTCCATTCCATGATTTTTCTGGAATATATTTTAACTCAAATTCGGCCAACATCACCAACCATTTGGATATTCTTCCTTGTATAGGTGGTCGTTCAAACAAATACTTTATCGGATTTTGTTGAGAAATCACATGAGTAGTGTGTGGTAGCATATAATGTCGTAATTTTTTAGTTGCCCACACTAATGCTAAACTTGTCTTTTCTAAGGTGCTATATTTCGTTTCATATTGGATGAATTTTTTACTTATGTAATATATTGCACGCTCGACTTTTTCTACCTCTTGTGCTAACATGGCGCCCGTGGTCGTGTCTGTATCTTTAATGTATAGCCTAAGAGGTAGTTTGGGTACTACTGGTGCTAAAACTGGTGGACTTTTGAGATAATATTTGATTTTCTCAAAGGCCCTTTGGCATTGATCGTCCCATTCATGTTTTTACTCTTTTTTCAATTTTTTAAATATTGGCTCACAAGTCATAGTCAATTTGTTGATAAATCAACTAATGTATTGCAGTTTGCCAAGGAACCCCCTAATTTTTTTCCTGTTTGAGGGGGAGGCATGTCAACAATTGCCTTTATTTTGGAGGGATCGATCTCAATACCGCCTGTGCTTACTACGTATGCGAGTAACTTGCAGGAAGTTATTCCAAAGGCGCATTTTTGTGGATTTAATCGCATGTTGTATTTTTTTATGCGAGTGAAAATTTTTCGTAAAGCTTTTATATGTCCCATTCTATCATATCATCCACATACACTTCTATTTCTTTATGCATCATATCATGCAAGAGAGTCGTAGCCGTTCTTTGGTACGTAGCTCTTACATTTTTTATACCAAATGGATTGACTGTATAGCAATACGTACCCAAAGGGGTGATAAAAGACGTCTTTTCTTCATCTTCTTTTGCCATTCAAATTTGGTTGTAACCTGCGTATCCATCCATAAAAGATAACATCGCATGTTCAGCCGTGTTATCTACAAATATATCAATATGTGGTAGAAGAAAATTGTCTTTAGGGCTAGCCTTATTAAGGTCCCTAAAGTCGACACACATGCGAACTTGTCCATCCTTTTTAGGGAATGAGACAATGTTCGCTACCCATTCTGGATAATTACATACGCAAATGAAACCTGTTTAGGGTAATTTTACCCTGCCACGTGGTCCAATCAGAGGATGACACGTGTCAGCCCAGGATGGCCCAAAGTGGACCAATCCCTGCTTGACACGTGTCACTCTAGAAATTAAGGGAAAAAGGCGGCCTTCAGGCCCAAATCCCGAGAAAGCCGCAAAGCGGCGCAACCCACCACTGATTAGGGTACAATGACCTAATCAGGGGCACAATTCCCAAGGACCTATAAATAGGGAGATGTCCCTCTTTTTGAGGGCACGTTTTTACCATTTATTACACTTGCATTCTCTCACTTCAGAGAAACACCTGAGCTTGGAATCCGAGCAGATACCCCCCTAAAGTTCTGTTCTCTTTATTCCGTTTCAAGTTACTAACTTGACCGTCGGAGGCGGAGCTCCAACCACCCGGAGTCTCCGTTATTTTGCAGGTACAGCTGAGCCGGATCAGACTTCGTGATGTAACTCTCCCGAGGGACAAAAACACCCAAAAAATTTGGCGTCATTTGTGGGGAGAGTACCTCGAAGATAGTTCAAGAGTCTGTACCACCTCCTAACCGTCTAGGCGAAGACCTAGAGGTCTTTACAGACCAGGAGGATGAAGATCCTCAGGTCGAAACCTTTACAGCCGAAGACGACTCTCTAGAATCGAGCGCATCCGGCCCAGAGAGACTCTGGAGCGGGATGCCTCCCAGACGGGTCCGAGCAGACCCACTGGGCAGCTAGAAGGGGAAACCCAAACGGCCGTTGGATCAGCCCCTGTAACCCGAGATAAACTCATGAGATTCATGACAAGTTTCAAGGGTGAAATTAAAGAGCTGATCACCAAAAGCCGGGCTGGCCCAAGTAAAGGTCAGTCGGCGAAGAAGACTCCTCCAGAGAAGGGGAAGTTAGTCAGAGACCGGTAGCCCACTCCTCATCCAAAGGAGAAGGCAGCCGGGACCATTGACTGGTAAAAAAATTTTCCTTCCTGGGAAGAACACCAATAACACTCGCCGGACTCAGCAGCCGGTGAGAAGTAAAAAACAACTCTTGATGCCCGGGAGATCATTAACCGGAAGAGAAACCAATCGCTGTCTAAATCATCTTCAACGTCGAACTTTCCAGACAGCTTCAACAATAACTCTGCCGGGAATGCATCTTCCTTGCATGAGAGTCAGACAGGCGGTAATACCGTCCATTCTGTCCCTCATATGATTGGAGCTGTACCGTATGTGCCTACTCAGGTTTACGGCCAGTATCCCCCTCATTTCATGCAGCGAGCCCTCTTTGGAGGTCAGGCGGCATATCCAAATGTCCAGCCATTGGACTGGCAGCTTCGTCTGCTGCGCCTGGGTGAACAGCCTTCTGCTGCGCCTGGGTGAACAGCCGGCCAAGGTTAAGAATGTGTTGGTTGGTACTTATGATGGTACCACCAACCCGGAAGACCACCTCATGGCTTACACCAACCTCATGTATCTGCAGGGGTTGGATGATGCCACTTGGTGTCGGTGCTTCCCGGCTACATTGAAAGGCATTGCCCAACAATGGTTTGGCAACTTGCCGGCCGGATCCATCGACAGCTTAAGGAAGCTCGCCTTCCTGTTTGCTTCCAACTTCTCAATGAACATCCCTGCTAAGAAAACAAGCCTTGATTTGAGCACTGCTAAGCAGGGAGAAAGAGAAGGGTTGCGCTCATATGTCAGGCGGTTCAATCTGATAAGAATTCATATTCAAGGACTGTCTGACGAGGTAGCTTTTACAGACTTTTTCAAAGGTCTGAGAGACGGGTCGACCTCTAAGTTTGACCTAGTCAGAAAAGGGGCTTTCACCTTACAGGCGGCCCTGAGGAAGGCGGAAAGCTACATCCAAGCTACCGACCTCTTCTCGCCTGGTAACCAGTCGGACTCCAAGAAGTCCGACAAACAGAAAGACAACCGGTCTGCTCAGTCGGCAAAAAACATAGAAGAGTGCAAGAAAAGAAAAGAAGTCTGGGCGGTTACTGACTCTGACCAGCCGTCCCAGAAGAAAAAGAAAGAGTTTAAACCGTACGTCCTCAAGTACGAGTTTAACAAAGACTGCAACTCCATCCTCATGGAGATAAAGGATCGGCTGTCCATTGAGAAGCCGAATCCTATGAAGAGTTCTGTCCAGTCACGGAACAAAAATAAATTCTTTCAGTTCCATGAGGAGGTCGACCATGACACCAACGACTGCTTCAGTCTTCAGCGGGCGTTGGACCGTCTGGCTGACAAAGGGCTGTTGAAGTCCTACATATCTAAGTCCCCAGCCGGGGCAAAAAAGAAAAACAAGGGTCAGTCCTCCAAGACTACCCCCCAGCCTGCTAGTAGCTCGGATACCGATAAGGAGCTGGTTTACACAATAGCAGGCGGGTTCTCCTGTGGTGGCCCTACCATCCGGGGCACCAAGAGCCATCTTCGAAAGATGGACAAGGATGATGACGAGCAGGCGTCTGCAAACACCTCCTTCCCAGACGTCTTGATTACTGAGAAGGATAGGGGCAGCGTCTGCCGTCCGCATGATGCCCCGGTTGTCATTGAATGTAAGGTTGCCAACCAACTGGTTGGAAGAATCCTTATTGACACCGGCAGCTCATCAGACATCATCAGCCTCCGGTGCTTGCAAAAGCTGAAATATAACGTCAGCAGCATGCATCCGGTCACCCACCCCTTGGTTGGTTTTGGGGGTGGGATGGTCTACCCAGGCGGAAGAATTGACTTACCCATCCGGCTGGGAGAGAAGGGCCAAGGACGACATATTGTCGTCAGATTCTTGGTCGTTGAGGAGTTGACCGCCTACAACATTATCCTTGGCCGGCCGACCCTCAACGTAGCCAAGGCAGTAATCATCCCATCTCTCATGCTCATCAAGTATGAGAGGGATGACGGCACTGTGGGTTCCCTGAATGGGGATTAGAAGACGGCCCGAGAGTGTTATCTCTCAGCCGTCAGAGACATTGTGTCCTCAGACGGCCAGGAACCAATAGATCTTGACAATGTCAAGGATGCCGACCCTACGCCTGTCCCACCAGCAGCCGGGAAGAAAAGAAAGACACCTTTGCTGGTGGAGGAGAAGAAAGAGAAAAAATAGCAATCACTGACCGGTGAACGGTCAGATGAGCTCCGCCCTCAACCGGCTGGTGAAAGTATTGATCTCGTTTTGGATGAAAGTCGTCCAGAACGTACTGTGAAGGTTGGGACGGTTGCTCATGCTACTTTGGGTGCAAGCTTGCACCTTCTGCTAAAGGAATTCAAAGACATTTTTGCCTTTGAAGTGGAAGAGATGCCAGGCGTCAGCCCGAATCTCGCTGTCCACAAACTCGCCGTGGACCCCAAAAAGAAGCCCATGCGGCAAAAGAAAAGAAACCACGGCGAGGAAAGAAGTCAGGCGGTAGCTGCCGAAGTCAAAAAGCTGCTAGACGCCAGGTTCATCCGGCCCTATAATTTTCCCGACTCGGTGGCCAATGTGGTCCTTGTTAAGAAGCCGAATGGGACCTGGCGCATGTGTGTTGATTACACATACCTCTACAAGGCGTGTCCAAAGGACAGTTACCCGCTTCCAAAGATCGATAGTCTGGTTGACTCTACAGCCGGTCAGGCCTTGATGAGCTTTATGGATGCCTACTCCGGCTTCCATCAAATACCCCTGTGGAAGAAAGATCAAGAGAAGACGGCCTTCGTCACTGATCAGGGGTTATTCTGTTATACTGTGATGCCGTTTGGCTTGAAAAATGCGCCTGCCACTTTCCAACGGATGATTAATACGGTCTTCATTAATCAGATTGGGAGGAATGTGGAGGCGTACATTGATGACATGATAGTCAAATCCAAGCTACAGACGGATCACCTTGCTAATCTCCGAGAAACATTCACCACCCTCAGGCGGCATAGGGTTATGTTAAATCCTAAGAAATACGTCTTTGGTGTTGAGTCTGGGAAGTTTCTCGGATTCCTGATTGATCAAAGGGGGATAGAGGCTAACCCTGAAAAGATACAGGCGGTGATAGACATGAAGTCCCCTCGTTCTATCAAGGATGTGTAGAGACTCACCGGCTGTCTGGCCGCCCTGGGGAGGTTCCTCAGCCGGTCAAGCGACAAGTGCCTCTACTTCTTCCAAGCAATCAGGAAGAAAACAAAATTTGAATGGGGGGAGGATGCTGAGGCGGCATTCCAGAGGTTGAAAGAGTATTTACATTCTCTACCTCGGTTGGTCAGTCCTTTACCTAGGGAGACGTTGTACATTGACTTAGCCGTCTCAGATCATTCCCTCAGTGTCGTTCTCCTTATTGAGCGAGACGGCGTGCAGCTCCCGGTTTACTTCATTAGCCATGTTCTTAAAAATGCTGAACTCTGGTATCCCATGGTTGAAAAATTTAGCCTTGCTCTGTATATGGCTTTCAAAAAATTGAAGCCCTACTTTCTGGCACACCCGGTGGTGATTTACACTGACCAGCCACTCAAGCGGCCAATGTCTACCTTGGACTCATCCAGGAGAATGTTGAAATGGGCTATTGAAATGCAAAGTCTTGAAATCACTTGCGAACCAAGAAAGGCAGTGAAAGGTCAGGCATTTTCCGACTTCATTGTTGAAATGACCCGTCCGGTGGCTCCGGATAATCTTGATCAGGTTTGGAAAGTGTATGTAGACGGGAGCTCTACTAAGAACGGCTGTGGTGCAGGCATAATTTACGAGTCTCCTGAAGGGGACAGATTTGAGTATGCACTACGCTTCAAATTTCAAGCCTCTAACAATGAGGCGGAATATGAAGCCCTGCTAGCCGGCATTCGCATGTGTAAGGCGGCAGGGGCCATGAAAACTGACGCCTACTCTGATTCTCAATTGGTCGTTAGCCAGTATGAGGGAAGCTACGAGGCTACTCATTCGGCTATGATTAAATATCTTCAGGCAGTCAAAGAAGAGACCAAGGCACTTGAGGAATTCCGTCTGAGTCAGAAAACAACCAGGCGGATGCATTGTCAAAGTTGGCGTCTTCCGCCTGCCATGATACGCCTCGGTCAGTCTTTTGGGAAGTTCTTGAAAATAGAAGCATCTATGAGGATCCCATTGGAATTCTGGACCGAAGCTCTACCTGGATGGATGGCATCCGGGCCTACCTTTCAGACGGCACACTTCCTAATTCGCCATAGGAAGCAGCCGTTCTCAAAAAGCGAGGTGCAAGCTTCGAGTTGAAAAATGGAGAACTCTTCAAGGCGGGGTTTCTGAAGCCTTTGTTGATGTGTGTCACCCCAGAGAAGGGGAAAGAAGTTCTCGAAGACTTGCACTCGGGATTCTGCGCCTCTCATATAGGCGGCAGGTCCCTAGCCGTCAGAGCCAGACGACATTATTTTTGGCCCACTCTTGAGGCAGACGCCAAGGAATTGGTGAAGAAATGTGACAAATGTTAAAAATTTGGCAAGCTTATTCATCGTCCGGCTACTGATCTGACGGCCATCCACAACCCAATCCCGTTTACAAAATGGGGCATGGACATTCTAGGTCCTTACACGCCTGCTCCAGGCGGAAAGCGCTACATCTTGGTGGTTGTGGATTATTTAACCAAGTGGGTGGAGGCTGAGGCGGTTAAAAACATCAAGACCTCAGACGTAATTTCCTTCATTTGGAAGAACATTATCACCCGGTATGGGGTACCTATGTCTATGGTGTTTGATAATGGTCCTCAGTTTGAGACGCCTCAGCTAAAAACTTGGTTGGGAGATCAGGGGATCTCAAGCTATTTTGCATCTGTTGGCCGGCCCCAAGCAAACGGCCAAGTTGAAGCCTTCAACAAACTGATCTCAGACGACATTAAGAAGAAAATAGAAAGAGCCGGTGGCCTATGGGCAGAAGAGTTAATCTGTTGTATATTTGGAGTAACACTCGAAATACACAAGGGATAAACCAAGGGATAGTTAAGGCTAAGAACCAAAGGCTTCTTAGATAAAGTCACACCACTAAGAAACATTTTGGATTCCTAAGATCACAAGCCAACTAGAAGCCTTAACTAGCTAACTAAGCAAAGGAAACGAAATTCCAAATCCAATAATTTCAGGTTTTTGTTTCTAATCCAAGAAATGAATGTAAGACAAGTTTTTTTGTTTGAATAATCTGATTTTTTTTCATTCACATTTGCTTGCTATTTATAGTAAACAAGCATCCTTAAGTACAAGCTAACTTAAGTGGCTATTCAGCTCACTTGTTACACGCCTAAGCTAAAGCTAAGTACAAATCAACTTTTTGTTGTCTAGATACATTAATAAAAGAAGCCTTATTTAACTAGATACATCAAAGAGAAAATGGTGGCTTATAACCTCCAAATTAAGGCTGAAATAAAATCATAATTAAGAGAGTGTAACTCCCCTTAATTCACGCCCATCCAAGCAGCAAGTTGGAGATGTATTTCCTCCAATATTCACGCCCAAATTTAAACTGCAAAGAAGTGTAACTCCTCCTTGGTTCAAGCCTTGAAATTAGCTTGAATGTATGTTGACAAGGGTGTACTTGGACGCCCTTTAGTTGCTCCAAAAGCTGACTGAATTAAACAGCCAATTGAAGGCTGAAATTAAGGCTTAAGATGCTCCAATGTTGATTGATATCAACGGCCACTTGAAGGCTGAAGTTAAGGCTTGTAATGGCTTGTAATTCCTCTTTGAAAACTTATTGTAATTCCCAAGTCAAAGCTTTGAAATTCCTTGTAAAAGAATTTCGGATTCCAAGCTTAAATGGCTGCCATTTTGATGTATCTTTGCACTTGTACTTTTGTGTGAATGTGACAATATTTTTCGAACTAAAATCAGCTAAAAAGAACTAAGAAAAAAATATAACTAATTTGCAAACTTAAAATGACTAAAGTTTACAATTTATTCAAAGCATAAAAAGAACTAGAATAAACTAGTTAATAAGAACAACAAGAAATTCAAGGGATTGAATATCTTGCTACCCATGGATAGAATGCATAGCACCAATACATGATGCTACATCTTTAACCAAAGAAATGTCCATAACCAAGTTGTTAGACTTGGCTACAACATTCCCCCCTTCTTGAAAAGAGTTTGCCCTCAAACTCGTCAACTCTTCAAACTCATCATAGTAAGGTGATAAATCAGCCACGTTAAAGGTGCTAGAAACACCATAATCTCCGGGCAACTCAACTTTGAAAGCATTATCATTCACCTTTTCAACAATAGCAAATGGACCATCACTACGAGTACTAACCTTGGACCACCTTTTGGAAGGAAATCTTTCCTTTAGAAGATGAATCCAAACTAAATCACCAGGCTGAAAACGGACCTCCTTTCTTTTCTTGTCATAGTATGCCTTTGTCTTTGCATTAGCTTGTTCAATTTTGGAACGAACTTGCTCATGCATAGACTTGATTTCTTTTGCACGCACCTCGGCATCATTGCTGAACTTGTTTGGTGAGGGAATGGGAGTGAGATCAATAGGAGTGCACGGATTGAATCCATACACCACTTAAAAAGGACTCAAACCTGTTGTCTTGCTAGGCACACGATTGTAAGCAAACTTCGCATGAGGAAGCATCTCTTCCCATTGCTTGGGACGTTTAGTAGCCAAAGACCGCAGCAAGGATCCCAAAGTTTTATTAGTCACTTCGGTTTGACCATCTGTTTGAGGATGACTTGAAGTGCTAAAGTTCAATTTTGTGCCCATCTTCCTCCATAATGTAAGCCAAAAATGACTTAGAAATTTTGGATCACGATCACTCACCATGGATTTAGGTACACCATGCAAACGAACAATCTCATTGAAAAACAAGTTAGCAACATGAGTAGCATCATAAGTTGAATGACAAGCAATGAAATGAGCCATTTTAGAAAATCGATCCACAACAACCATTATAGAATCTTTCTTTCGTTGGGTGATAGGAAGTCCCACAACGAAATCAAGACTAATATCCTCCCATGGTGCTTGTGGAATAGGTAAGGGTAAAAGATAGCCTTGTGGTAGACTATGACTCTTGGCCTTTTGACATATCACACATCTTTTCACAATGAACTCCACATCATGGACCAATCTAGGCCAATGAAAGTATTCTTGGACAAGAAGAGTAGTCTTCTCTATGCCAAAGTGTCCCACCATTCCTCCTTCATGAAACTCTTTGATAAGAGATTCTCTTAGGCTTGATCTTGGAATGCACAACCTGTTTCCTTTGAACAAATAGCCATCTAAAATGTAATAATCTTTGTAAGCATGATTAGAACATTTTAAAAATAAATCACCAAAATCATGATCATTTTTGTAACTTGCTTTCACATCTTCAACACTAATCACCCTTGCTTTGAAAGAATTCAAGAGTGTGTATCTCCTTGAAGGCGCATCAGCTCCTTTGTTCATGGCGCCTCTCCTATGCTTGATCACAAAATGAAAAGCTTGCAAATACTCCACCCATTTGGCATGGCGTGGTTGGAGTTTTTGTTGGCTTTGAATATATTTGAGTGCTTCATGATCTGAATGAAGGATGAACTCCTTAGAAATAAGGTAATGTCTCCAATGGTCCAAAGCACGAACAAGAGCAAAGAACTCCTTATCATAGGTGCTATACTTTCGTTGTGCTTCATTGAGTTTTTCACTAAAGTAGGCAAGGGGACGCCCAACTTGTGACAAAACAGCACCAATACCAACTCCACTAGCATCACATTCAACTTCAAAAACTTCATCAAAGTTAGGCAAAGCAAGAATAGGTGCACTAGTAAGTTGATGTTTTACCTCATCAAAGGCCTTTTGAGCCTTGTCATTCCAAACTAACTTCTGATTTTTAGTTAGCTCGGTAATAGGTGCCATGAGGGTACTAAAATTCTGCACAAATCTTCTATAGAAAGAAGCAAGTCCATGAAAGCTTCAAACTTGTTGAATGGTTTGTGGCATGGGCCACTCACAAATTGCAGCAACTTTCTTTTCATCAACTTCAATGCCTTGTGATGAGACTTTAAAGCCAAGAAAAATAACTTGGGAAGTGAAGAAATGACCCTTCTCTAAGTTACCATATAATTTCTCACGTTCAAGGGCTTCAAAAACCTGTTGTAAGTGCATAGAATGCTCTTTTTCCTCCCTACTATACACCAAAATATCATCAAAATAAACTACAACAAATTTACCCATGAAAGGTTGCATAACCTGATTCATAAGGCGCATAAATGTAGATGGTGCATTAGACAAACCAAATGGCATCACAAGCCACTCATAGAGGCCCTCCTTTGTCTTGAAAGCGGTCTTCCATTCATCTCCGAAAATTCGAATTTGATGATAGCCACTTCTCAAATCAATTTTAGAGAACACTTTAGAACCATGCAAATCATCAAGTAAATCATTCAACCTTGGAATAGGAAACCGGTACTTGATAGTGATTTTATTGATTAACCTACTATCAACACACATTCTTCATTCTCCATTCTTCTTAGGCACAATCAAAGTAGGACAAGCACATAGACTAAGAGACTTACGAATAAGACCCTTGGACAGTAATTCTTCCACTTGCCTCCTAATCTCTTCGGTTTCTTTTGGAGTGGTTCTATAGGCTGGTTTGTTTGGGAGCATTAATCCAGGAACAAGATCAATTTTGTGTTGTATGTCACGTTTTGGGGGTAGGCCATGGGGAATGTCTTCGGGGAAAACATGGGAAAAAGTTTTGAGAAGAGGGGTGAGGAGTGGGTGTTGTTCTTTTTGTGACGGTTGGGAAGGGGTATCAAGTTGGCTGAAAATGAATTGTTTGTGAGCTTTATACTCATGCAATTCTGATTTTATGAGAGTGGTAAGGGAAGTGGGGGGTGTGGAAGTGGGGTGGCCGTTTTTGAGGTTTAGAGGGGTAAGGAGTATTTTCTGTTCATCCTTAGTGAAGGAATATGTGTTTTATACCCATCATGCATCACACGTCTATCAAATAGCCAAGGTCTACCAAGAAAAATATGACATGCATCCATAGGTATAACATCACACCATAATTCTTCCTCATAAGTTTTACCAATGCTAAATGATAACAAGACTTGTTGTGTTACTTGAATCCCTTTACCATGATTTAGCCATTGAATCACATAAGGTTTAGGGTGAGGGACGGTTTTTATTTTCAGCTTGTCTATCATTACTTGTGAAGCTACATTGGTACAACTACCTCCATCAATAATCAAGGTACATACCTTACCACCAATGGTACAACGAGTGTGAAAGATTGCCTCACGTTGCAAGCTCCCTTCTTTGCCAATCATATTGCTTAGTGTACGTCGAACCACCAAGCATTCTCCTTCATCCGGTCCAAGACACGCATACTCATCATTCTCCTCAAGGTTGCTGTCCACTTCAATTTCTAATTCGTCCTCCTCTTCATGCTCAATCAAAGTGACAATCTTTTTATTTGGACAATCACTAGCCAAATGTCCAAGGCCTTGACACCTAAAACATCTTCTTGGGGCTGGTTTTGGGTTGGAATTTTGGGTGTTTTGTGAAGGTGGTTTAGAAGTAGGCTGATTGGATGTGGGTTTGAAAGGTGGGAAATTGGATGTTTGCCTTTTTTGGGGAAATGAGGTTTGAGATGCAAAACGTGATGATTCACTTTTGCCTCTTGCCTTTTGTTGCTGCTCAATCTTATGTGCTAATATAATGAGCTCTTCAAGGGTGGTGTAAGGGTGTAGCTCGGCCTTATTGGCTATTTTTGGGTCAAGTCCTCCCATAAAGCGCACCAATGTTTGAGGTTCATCTTCCTCTACTCCACATTTCATGACAAATCCTTCAAATTCCCTAGCATATTCTTCTACTAATTTTGTACCTTGTTTGAGGTTGTGGAACTTGGAAAAGTTTTCTTGCACATAGTATGTGGGAAGAAACTTTTGTTTCAGCATCTTTTTCATCTTGGTCCACGATCTCACTTTCTCTTTGTTTTGCCTTTCCCTTTTGGCACACACACTAGCCCACCAAGTTGAGGCATATTTTCTTAATTTCAAGGCTAGAATCTTCACCTTTTTTTCTTCCGGTGTTTGCTTGTAATCAAACACTCTCTCCACCGTTCTAAGCCATTCTACAAACTCATCAGCATCGAGTTTGCCATCATACTCCGGGATGTCAGCCTTAATGTCATTATTAGGCCGTGACCTTTCTCTTTCATGAAAAGGTCTATCATTGTGATTGAAATTAGATTCACTCAATTCTTCATCACTATGATGACGAGAGCCTACAACAAAAAAGTACACAAGCGTCCTTTGAAAGTTGACGACTTAGTGTTATGAAAAATGGAGGCAACCGGTAGGGCCAATGAGCTGGGGAAGCTAACCCCAAATCGGGAAGGCCCCTACCGAATCTATGAAGAAGTAAGGGATGGCACCTACCGCCTGGAAACTCCAGATGGCAGGCGTCTGCCTAGAACTTGGAATGTAGACAATCTAAAAAAGTACTACTTCTGAGAATGTAAACTTTTTGTAAACAGTGAGTCGATTAATGAAGATTCAGACTTTGTTTTCAAAATTGAGTTATCGTTTGATTATCCATCTGGGTAATATCCAGGCAGATTCTCCATTTACCTAATTAAGTTCGATACTTAGTAAAGGTTACATTTGTTTGAGCGCCTGGGTAATACTCGGATCTCTTGTTTATTTAAGTTTGATACTTTTTCATTTAACTAAGTATGATTATCCGCCTGGGTAATACTCAGACGGATTTTTCATTTACCTAACTAAGTGTGATACCTGGTAAGATTAAATAATTGCTTGTCCGTTTGGGTAATACCCAGACAGACTCGTTTGTTTAAACAACTAAGTTCGATACTTAGTGTAAATTCAATACTCCGACTAAAAACTAAGCACAAAAACGTTTAGTGGCTATACAACCGGTCTCAAACAAGATCAGAGGCTAAAATGGCCGGATGGTTGCTCATGTTATAAAATCGCTTGTCCCAACATGGACAAAGGCGTCTGGCGCACCCCTCCGGGTGCAATCGTCGCAGAGAACAGACTATTTGTCGGTTCTACGTACCCATGCAGACGACAAAGATTGAACGACCTAATTGGTCAACTCATAGCCGTCTGACCAAAATAACCTGTGAAGAATGATCAAGTTGCCGAATACTGGATGCCATGGGGCATCAGTCGGTCACCAGCTTAAGGTCTCACTTAGGTTATCTATTCCAAAATTGCACTTCCCACCCCAATTGGGGCAAAAGAGTTGTTCAATGGCTATGAAATCTCTACCTAGACGAACAAACGCTGTCTGGGTAGTGACTGGAACGCCTGTCGGTGTAAGGCTGTGCACTTGGTTTGGGGCAATCACTACTTTGATTGATTAACTTACAAACATATCATACTCTTTGCAGCATCAGACGTTTTCAAGTCAATCAACCAACTCCACTTTAAACCAATCACACAACCGTCTAGGGGCAAGGACAACCAGACTATTGGTTAGTTAGGAAAAAAATCGCCGCATGCTTTTGATAAGTTAGGCAAAAATGAAAAATTAAAATTTGCACAAAATAAAAATTCAGATGCACGCAAAATTATCAAAACCGACTCAGTCGGTGCATTTCATAAAGCCCACCCAACCAAACGGTTGTAGTGGATTAAAATGTTAACCGGACCCCGTCCGGAAGAAAGAAATTTTTAATTAACACGGCTCCACAGCCGGTAAATACAAGGATACTCGGCATGTAGGCCGGAAAAAAACAAGTTTTGGCACACTGCCGCTGAATAAAAGAAAAAACAAAAAGCAGAGATTGGCATACTGCCGCTGAATGGTCACTTCTGGCCTGCAGACGGTGCCTCCTGGTCCTCCTCCTCATCATCTGAGGGTATCTCCTGTGCTTCACCAGGACCAGGTGGCTCAGGCGCGGACGGCTCGTTGTTGGAGTTGACCCAGGCTTTGAAAGAGGCAAGCTCCGGCTCACCTTGTTCTCTCAAGTACACCATGTACTCGGCATAGCTGTGCGCCAGTGCCCAGACGTTGTAATCCGCGTCTGGGTACAAGGCAGCCCAGGCAATCTTCATACGGCGTCATTGTCAGCGTCACTCTCAGGGTTGCTGCAAAGTTTGTCTGAGCCTGAGCAGCCTCCTTCTCCAGCCGTTGAACCTTGGTCTTCAGTTTGGTGTTCTCTTCGGAAACACCTTTAAGTGTGTCAAGGTCCGTCTGGGCCTTCTTGAGCGCCTCATCAGCCTTTTTGGCGCTCTCATCCGCCTTTTTCTGGGCTTCCTCCGCCTCCTTCTTAGCCGTCTCAGCATCCGTCGCCCGCTGTTTGGCCGTCTCCAGATCTGACTCCAGCTGCTGGATTCTAGACGCCTGTGTCATAATAATTGCTTTAGTTTCAAGTTCATTTACGATAGTCGAGTGTAAAGCAATATTATCAACGTCTATGGCGGACTTCTTGGCCCTTTTAACCTCTTCCCGTTTGCGGGAATAAGGACGTTTGAGCCCGTCCACCCGCAGCATGGCCTACAAAAAGTCAGGCGGTATAAGTATTGCAGGCGGGATAAAACACTTGGAAAAATTAAAATTGAATTGACAAGTTTCTTACCTCAGCCAGAAGGGATAGAATGCGTTCAAGATTGAACGTCTCTATCCCAGGGATACTGTATTTATCCTTCTTCCGGACGGCTTCCAGCATGGCCTTGGCGTGCTTTTGGACGTCTGGCCAGCGGGGAGATTGATCTGCACCACAATCAATACGTGATGAGTGCGAAACTAATGCAGCACCTATTTGTTGTCGGCCATCTAAAGATGACGTCTGTTGAGAGTGGGATTTCACCCGTAAAGGCAACCCCAGCTCAAGCGGGGATTCAAAAGGGTTCTTACCTTCAAAGCCGGCCAAGCGAGAACCGCTTGCAGGCATGGTGAACCCCGCAGCTGCTGATAAGGGTTTGACGAGATTAAGGCACAAGCTGCCGCCTATCTCCTCGTTTCGCCCCGCTATCCGCATCTGCTGATGCTCGGCTGAGGCGCCAAGAGTTGACGCAGAGTTTGATTTTTTTATTTTGTTGAGAATGGCGGGGTTCTCCTCCCTAGCCCGTTTGAGTTGTTTCTCAAACGACTTTCCAATTTCTCCTCCCTGCAAAAATAACCAAAGTTACGGTTAGCATCTGGGAAAAATGATTTAAAGGATCAACTTATGAAAGGGTCAGGCGTTTGTTACCTTGACTTTGACCTTAGCCGCAGCCTTTTTCGCAAGTGCCTTGCGAATGACAGCAGAGGATCGCTTTAGAGTCTTCTCCGACTGCAACATTTTTAATGCTTCTTCTGTAGAAAGAGAAGTTGGTCAATATCATAAATCAATTCTAATAAGAAGCTACTACAGACGGATATAAACTCAGGCGCATACGTTTTGTAAACATGTGCCCTAGCCCGCAGGCGGCTAGGAAACACTCGTCCCTGAACTAGGCGCTCTTGGGGATCCAGTTCTTGGGGACTTTTATTGTTTCCCCAGTTGACAGAGATGCGTCTGTGAGGCAAAAAAAGTCTGCCTCAATGATCTTGTCAAAATCTTCCTCTGGGATCCGGGGAAGAGCGCACTTCCGGCCCAACAAGTCGGGCTTCTTATTGTACAGACGGAATTCATAATTCTCCCGTCTGGTTGGGGCTGACATCAGGTAGAACATGTGCTTCCAGCCATCGAATTTTGAGACCTTGTCCAAGGTCATCATATACTGAGGCTGCGTGGATAGATTGTACCACGCCCTCTAGCCGCTTGGGCTTCTGCTAAGATAATGCATACTAGCAAAAGCCTCCCAGCCGGGGTTAAGCCCCTGAAACTCGCAGGTGGCAACATACCCTAGAATGTTTGTCCAAGAGTTGGGGGTAAGTTGCCAGACTCCAAGGCCGTAGCCTCTTAAAATTGCCTTCACCGCCTGGTGAAGGGGGAAGCGAAGGCCAGCCTTGAACGCCGCCTCATAACAGCCGAAATAGCTGTTGGCGTTCTGTTGATCGTCCCCCCAGGCGATGGTGCCATTCTCAGGCGGCACCCGGATTCTATACCCGTCTCCTAGCGGATGTATTTAGGTAAAATTCTTTAAGTTCTCCTCTATTTGGATCCGGTCTTTGGAGGAGACGTGGATGCTGAAGGGATCATCCTTCTCGTTCCACTTTTTTCTTTCTTCCTCCTCGCTATCCGGAAGCGGGGGTAAATCGACACTACTCTCAGAGGTAGAGGCGGAGCTGTCGCTCTCCGTCTCCTCCTCACTTTGACCCAAGGGGGCAGAGACGGCCTCGTCGCCGCCTTGGTCGCACTCTTCCAAAAAAGAGTCAGCAGGGGTTGAAGGGGCGCGCGGAGGGGATCTCTCCAGAGCCGTCTGGTCACCCTGACCGGACGTTTCTCCCTCAGGCGTTTGGCCGCCCGAGCCTTCGCTCATGTAATTTGGATCAGTTGCCATCTACATTGTCCGAGCCATGGTGTCTTGCACAGACACATAACTGGTCGGAATCCAAGGCAAAGGGTGGTCCCAACACCCCGAGACGGCACTCCCAGTCCTAGACTCAGCCGTCCCTGGTGACCGGCTGGACTCTAACCTAGGCTGTGCCGTATGTGTTGGTAATGCATCCATTTATTGCAAGAAATATGTACAAGTGGTGAAAAAAGAAAAAGAGCTGAGAGGGGCAGAGATAGTACCTTTTGAAGTTAAATCTGAAACTAGGCGGATCCGGCTGAGTCGGTGGAAAACGAGCTCTCTTGCTTGCGCCTGACTCAGACGGATGACTTCTGCTCTCTCAAAGTTTTCTCTCTAGAAAGTTTTTGTAAGCGTTCAAAATTATGAGGGTAAAACGGCTATATATAGAGGGTAAATACGGGGGCATTTCCGTAATTTACTCGAAAGGTGAACGGTTACTCTTTAATGGTAAAAATGCCACCAACCGAAGCGTGACATGTGTCACAGATGCCACGTGGCGTGCCACATCACATCTGTGAGGGGCAAATGTTTAGGGTAATTTTACCCCACCACGTGGTCCAATAAGAGGATGACACGTGTCAGCCCCAGGATGACCCAAAGTGGACCAATCCCTGCTTGACACGTGTCACTCCAGAAATTAAGGGAAAAAGGCGACCTTCAGGCCCAAATCCCGAGAAAGTCTCAAAGCGGCGCAGCCCACCTCTGATTAGGGTACAGTGACCTAATCAGAGGCACAATTCCCAAGGACCCTATAAATAGGGAGATGTCTCTCTTTTTGAGGGCACGTTTTTACCATTTATTACACTTGCATTCTCTCACTTCAGAGAAACACCTGAGCTTGGAATCCGAGAAGATACCCCCTAAATTTCCGTTCTCTTTATTCCGTTTCAAGTTACTAACTTGACCGTCGGAGGTGGAGCTCCAACCACCCGGAGTCTCCGTTATTTTGCAGGTACAGCTTAGCCGGATCAGACTTCGTGACGTAACTCTCCCAAGGGACAAAAACACCAAAAACAAAACCTGCGTCTAATTGTTTTTGTACTTCTTCTTTTATCTTTAACGCGGCGTCAGGTTTCATTTGTCGAAGTTTTTGTTTTACTGGTTTAGAGATAGGGTTCAAGGGAATGGTATGTTCCGCAATTTCCCTATCTATTCCATGCATGTCCTTGTATGACCAAGCGAACACGTCTTTGAATTCTTTGAGCGTCGATATGAGGGTCGATCGCTCTTCCGGATTTAGAGTTAAGCCAATTTTGACTTCTCTTTTGTCTTCATTAGTTTCTATATAGATTGTTTCAGTTTCTTCAATGATAAGGTTCTTTTGTTCTCGTTCATTCATTAGTTCAACCAAATTATTAATATCTTTGTTAGATTGATTGTTATAGCATTCGAAAGATTCAATAGAAGGCATATTTTCGGAAATAGAGCTCATATTATTAGAATCAAAAGAAAGTACATTAAGAGAAGAATCCTTTTTGGGATCTTCATCCATAGAACTAGAAAATAAAGACTTAGTAATGGCCACAAGGCCTAGATTCTCAGCTTTCCTAGAGTCTATAATAGATTTGTCGTCCGATTCTTCAAACATCTTCCCTTCGCCTGTGACGATTTCCAGCTTATTGCCTTTGTGATTAGTCCACTTGAAAGATTTCCTCCACCCATGCTCCAAGGTTTCATTAGAAGGGGTGATCAATGAAGTTGGGTCAAAAGCTTCATCTTGAATGGCATTTTGATTGGTGATTGCAGCGACATGATTTTGTTCTAGTCCAAATAGAAAGTTAAATGCTTGCCTATCATAGCACCCTGGAATTGGGTATTTTGATTTGGTGATACTAAAATCGTCATCCAAGAAGTAGAAATCGTGAAATAATTTGAATCCCGGCTTCTTGATTCCTTCCAAAACTAGTGGTTCTAGAAAGTCATAGCATGGGTAGTCTTCTCCCTCCCTAATGAATTGTCCATTAAGGGTTTGTTGGTAGGATGGGAGTAAAGTGACTATCCCTTTCTTGTTGTTGTCTCTACGTGCTTTGTTTTTCACATCGTGAGACTTCAATTCTTCTTTGGTTGGTTTATATCCCATTCCAAAGGAAAAAATTTTCTTTGGGATAGGAAGTAAGAAAGATTTCTTCATTCCTATTCCTAAAGGCATCCCAGGAAAGTAACTAATCTTGAGTAAGATGTTGTATACTATCCGGGTGGAATATGGAGCAAGCTGGAAAGGTTCTTCCAAGTCTTCTTCCATTTCTATTGTGTAGATTGGCTCCGCGGAAAATCCCCGCATGTCCTCTTCATCATTATCGTGGTTTATTTCTAAGAGTGATTGATCATTTATTGCTATTTTATGTGGAGAAGCATGTATAGTCATAGGAAGCCCTTGATAGTTCAACCTAATCATTTGATGAAGTGAGGATGGTATTGCACCAAGCTCATGTATCCAAGGATGTTTAAGTAGAAGGTTGAACGTAGGTTTTATGTCCATAATGTGGAATTCAACCATCTTTTGTATTGGGCCTGTGGTCATTTGTAGCTTAACAGTTTCATACACCGATCTTCTCGAATTGTCATAGGCCCTAATGCTTTGTGTTGTTGATTGAAAATCTTTTTCTAGATTAAGGCCTAAATATTTTGCAATTCGCAATGGGCATACATTTACAGCTGACCCATTGTCTACCAGTGTTAAAGGGATGTTATATCCCTTGCACACCACAGTTAAATATAATGCATTGTTGTGGGTAGTGTCTTTTGAAGGCAAATCATCATTAGTGAAAATGATTGATTTGTTAGATTTCTCGCTAGTAAGCAAGCTAACGAGATCTTGAGGGGTTGTGTCTGTACTTACAGACAAAGCCGTTAGAGCATTCATAAGAGAATTCCTATGTTCTTTAGAAGTACTTAGAAGTTCCCAAATGCTAACATTCGCCTTAGATTGGCGACGTTGTTTGACCATTGGATCTTCCACCTCAAGTGGAGGTGATATTGTATTTTGCATTTGACTTTAAGTTTGATTTTGTGTGGTCAAAGATCCATTTTGTTGTGGTGCTTGGTAAACTCGCCCAGAATGAGTTAGACGATCTATCTCGCTTGGATTAGTTGTAGGACTCATAAACCAACTTTCTTATAGAGGCTTTGAGCGTGCCTCCATTTCAAGATGTTTCATGAGTTGAGCTTGATGTCATTGTTCATCCACGGAGAGATTTGATAAGTCTTGTGACTTCCCGAAGAAATGATCCCAATCAAGCGCTCCATTTGTTTAATTTTGTAAACAAGATGGAGGCGGGACGGCGGCATACTTAGAGACATATAAGTCTTGAAAGTCGTCGTCCCATAGTCCACATACTTCATTAGTTGCCCCTATGAGTATTGTGGATAGAGGTTCTCTTATAGGTGTGAAATAGTTCAAAGGATTGAACATATCACTTCCCATATGGTCCTCATTGATGTGAAACACCCCTAAGGGGGATGCACTATTATTAGGTTTAGGCGTGGGAATTCTCCCATCGTCTACCAAATCTTGTATTTTATGCTTTAAGACAAAGCAACGTTCAGTATCGTGTCCATTGCCTCTATGATAAGCGCAATAAGCATTACCATCCCAATTAGCAAATCTTCTTTTTGGTGGAGTGGGTGGTGTTAGTCTTGTTGGTGCAAGTAAACCTTTTTCATTTAATCTCTCAAGCAATTTTTTATAGCTCACAGGAAATGGAGTAAATTTTCTTTCTCTTGTCCATCTTTTCCTAGGATCATTATATTGATTTGTGTCATTGTATTGTGTGGTGGTCGCAAATACGTCAATAAAGGATGATGTGCTATCATTCCCTTTCTTGTAGTTATTTTTACGTTGATGATGATGATGGGGTTTATTTGCTTTTTCTTTAGCAAGATCATCTTCAATCCTAGTAGCCACGGAATAGACCTTTTGAAAAGTGTCTAAACCAAGGTAATGTAGATGTTTGTTGTACTTTTCATGACAGTTGTCAATGAATTTTTGTACTAATTCGAGTTCGGGTGGCCTTTGGGCATAGTGGGCCGCCTTTTCTCGCCATCTACCATAGAAAGCAAGAAAACCTTCATCGTCGCCTTGCTTTAGCATTTCGAGTTCGCATAGAGTGGATTTGAACTCTACGTTACTCTCATATTGGTTAATGAAAGCCGAAACTACATCTTCCCATGTTGCCTTAAATTTTGGATCTAGCACATAGTACCACTCTCTCGCGGTTGGGTCTAGAGATAAAGGGAAAGTCAAAGCATAAAGCTGAGGATCAACTCCCTTTAATGCCATGGTGCCAGTAAAACACATTAAATGACTTTGTGGATTATTGGTCACCTTAAATATTGGCAAGTCCATAGCTACGAACTTTTCTGGTAAAGCAAGTCCTGCGGGAGGAGCAAACTTTTCAGCGTCAAAGTACTTGTTCCCCATTGTAGAACAAAGAACTAGCTTCTCCAACGACTTTTCTTTGACGGATAATTGTTCCATCTTTTCTTGCAAGGCTAAGGTTTCAGCATTTTTCTTATTAGCCTTTTCAATTTTCTTAATTCTTTTCTCCTCGGCTTCTTGAGCCTTTTCCTCTCTCAAACGAAGAATCTCCTCTTGAAGTTCTTTAATGGTTGACATTGTTGTTGGACTAGGACTAGTTGTCAAAGAAAAATGGTTTGAAAGGGATTGATCTTTGGATGGTAAACGTAAAAGGCGAGTGCTCGGGAGTCTTCTATCCCAAGATTGGAAACCGGCCCTAAAAGAAGTACAAAAGAATAAGTAAACCGATACGCTTGTTTAGAAGGGGAAGAAAGAAAAAGAAAATGACGCAAGATATATTCGAACGGATAACATCGCCCTTAACAATTCTTGAATAAAGATATCGTTTTGATGAGTCAATTTGTTTTTTGAAAAATCAAAATTGATTCGTACAGTGGGCGCGCGCAAGTGATTCAGTTGCGCGCAGATGTCGCGCGCAACGAAATGACTTGCATTGGGAAGGGTCTCGCGCAACTCAATGAGTTGCGCGGGCCACCGGCTCGTATGGATTTTTTTTTTTAATTCGAGCGCTTTTTTTTTTGTTCTCCTTTTTTTTTTGCATTGTTCTTTTTGTTTTTCTGTTTTTTGTTTTTTTTTTTTTTTATTATTTTTTTTTTATGTTACCCTTCGAATATGACTCTAAATCACGAAGAGATGACTTCGTAATTGAGAACCTAGACCAAACTAAAAGGAAAAAAAAAAGAAGACTATCCTAACACGTTGCATATAGTCACATAATTACATAAGCATGTCACAAGTCAAGATTCACGTATTGCCATTCTAAAGTCGAAAAAGGCTTGGGTGTCCAAGGTACCATATCTTTAGAAACGACGCACAAATCAATCACTCAACGAGTTGACCTATGACATTGTCCTCCCAACATTTTGTTGGTGATATGGGTGGGATGATTGTTATTGATTTCGGGATAGAAGCCTAGTGTTGGCAACCCCTAGTCAATGAGCCAATCCCCAATGTTTAAGTGTGCTATACTTATGTATGATGCAATGTTGCTTGTTTGGTTTTTACTTTTGTGCAAAAGGAAGATGTTATACGTTCGAGTCTCGCTCTCTAACTAGAGATTATCCAATTTAGTTCTCGTTACAACCCATAGGAAACCTGGTGTTGAAAACCTTGGACCATAACTACAAACTAATCATGTAACCTCTAAGTCCCCAGTGGAGTCGCCACTGTAAGGAGTGTGATCGCGTCTAAGGGGTACTCTCCTTAAATGCCCATGGCCCTTTAAAAGCCTAGGACTTTACAATTGTTAGGGTGTATTAGGATTTGAATTTCTGACTGTTTGGGGGACCTTTAATTAGAAATGATTCTATCATACACGCTTTTTTGGAAGGAACAAGTAGGAGTCGCCAATGAGTTTTAGGAAAACCCATAAACCTCGTTCATGTCTTTCTCCCAAGTAGAGTTCAAGGGATATTTAGCATGAATTATAAGTTGACCCATGCCCAAATTGGTCTACATAAACCATAAATGAGTTTGGGAGCGAGAGTACTAAGATAACGTTCCCTTTAGAGGGGAATTGCGATCCTAGCCCTAGTGCGGCCTCTACTAGCTCTTCCTTTGCACAATTTCATCACCAAACAATATATGCAACGTGACCTAAAACTATGTTAATTGATTTTATTTACACACATCAATTCACGTAGGAATTACATTGCAACATCGTTATTCTTTATCAAATTTGTGAAAAGAACAAGAAAATAAAGAATATTCGCCTTGGCTTATGTGATCAACCAACAATTATTTTATTCAATTCTAATCTTTATATAACGAAAGATACTATATGGAATTGATTAATTAATTATTTTAAAGGTGATCAAACAACACTAATTAATTAATTAAGGTTCTTTTAAACAAGAAAATAAACGTGATTTAACTAAGTTCTCGGGAATTTACCACTTCTCTTTTCTAGATCTCCGTTTAGAACACTTATGGATTCCTTCTTGTTGGGGAACCTCCACCGTAGTAACAAAGTATCAAAGGGGTGAGTGTTTAGGACAAGAGGGTTAGAAAGCACAAGTTCACAAGTATTCTGCCAGCGTTTTAGGTTATTTTCTGTGTGTTTAAGCCTCAGATTAGGGTCCTATTTACAGGGAATGATTAGGTTTAGGGTTAAGAGCATTCTACCGCAGCAGGTGTTGCGCGCAACTTGATAAGTTACGCGTGGCAGTCACGCGCAAGTGAATAAGTTGCGCGCGGATGATGCGTGCAGTTATTTTTCTTGCGCGCATCTCTATGGTAAGATTCGATTTTCCAATATTTTGATATTCAGAATCTTTTGCAAGCGCATCTCCAGAAGTTGCGCGGAATGCTATGCGCAACAAAATAAGTTGCGCGCGACAGCTGAGCGCGACTTTGTGAGATGCGCGTGACATTTTCCGCGGCAACTTAAATTTTAACCTAGACGCTCCTAAATCCGTCATTATTGGGTTTTAAGCACGGGGTTAAGCCTATTTTTGATCGGGTTTAGTTAATTTGACTTTGTATTGGTCTTGTTCTTTTATTCGGGCTAGTCTTTTGTGTTTTGTGGCTTAACTAGTAATCCATAAGTATTCTTCACTTTGTTCCAATGCGAAGATGGCTTTATTTATCGTCATTGCACTTCCTATCGGGACAGGAGGCCAAAAGTAGATGTCAACATGCGCACGCACCAGGCTACGCTCACACACCACAAAGACTACCCGTAGGCGCGGGTCAAGAGGTCGCGGGCGCGGGTGTCTCGATTCCAAAAATCTCCAAATCCGACCAGGAAATCCCTGCAGGCTGGTTGCGGGTTACCCGTGGGCGCGGGTTAGATGCCACGGACACGGAGATTTTGGAAGCGGACGCGGCCTTCTGTTGCACGCACGCACCAGCTGGCAGCCCTTATAACCCCGAAACGCACCTTATTCTTTTATTTTTCTCATTTTTCCTTCCTAAAACCTTATACCCTCTCTTGCAAAATCAAACTCAATTCACCTCTTTTTCTATCATTTCAACATAAAATTACAATTACCACATAAAGTTTTCAAATTTAAAACCTAAAATTTTCAGATTTTCTACTTCAATTCAATAAAAAATTGGGACTTTTTCAAATTTTTGAAGTTTTATGTTGAGGTTTGGAGTTTGTTTTTGGGAGTTTTATTTGTTCTTACATCTTAATTTTGGGCATTTTACAAGCATTTCAAGGCTTTATTGAGGTATGGTTTCTTATTTTCTAGTCATCCTCTTCCTCTTTGTTCAAGCTTGAAACCCTTGTTTTGCTTTCATGGTGGAACTCTATGGTTAGTTCTTTTAACTTGAAATTTGTGTTGAATGATGTCATTAAGTGTTGAACTGAAGCTTCTTCATGATAAATGTGTAAACTTTGATTGAATTCTTGAATAACCATTGTTGGCTATTTTCTTTCTCATGGGTATTCTTTATGATGGTTTTATATTTTTGATAATTCAATGCTTGAGATTATTTTGTTCAATTTGACTCATGATTTGGTCCCTTATGTTCAATTTTGCCTTTAATCCCTGCTTATTTGCTTCAAATTCATGATTTTATATTAATGACATTGTTCATTTGTATCCATCTCTTGCTTCTATTGTGAGATAATTTCATTTGTGCTTGATTCTTGAGCAATTACTTATGCTAAGTCTTGAAACTTTGTAGATGGCCACACTCCGTCAAAAGAAGCGGGCTAGATCAAGTTCAAGCTAGCCTAGGCATGTTGTTGCACCTCCACTCGAGGTTGAAGAAACGTATGGCATTGAATTTTCCAAAGAATCGCATTGGGATTGTTTCAACCGTCTATCTAAGAGGAAGATTAGACCGACGAGATTCTACGATCAAGCAACAACCAAGTTTCTAGGGATTGATGAGGATGTACGCCTTCTTGCAGAGGGCCTTGATCTTTTAGAGTTTTTGGATTTTAGTACCCCTATTTATGCTAGGTTGACTTATCAATTCCTTTCTTCTCTTGAAGTTGTCCAAGAATCAGGTGCAAATTACTCAAGGATTTTGACTTTCCAACTCTTCAACAATGATCACTCATTGACGGATGCTCAACTATGTTCATATTTCAAGTTTCCTTTGGCCGAGGATGCGGATCATTGTATATATCCAGCGCATAGTAGAATGGCAAGTGATCATGGATATGATGAGCAACGTTGGTGGAGGAGTATCTCGGAGGAAGGAAAGTATTACCCTCAAAATTCCAAGTCCGCTTCCATGATTCATCCAGCCATACGGTATTTCAACCGAATCCTCACGTACGCTCTTTGCTCTAAGGACTCTTTGGGAGCTATCTCCCGTGAGGAGCTTTGTTAGTTGTGAATAGCCTACCAAAAAAACTTTGAGATTGAGTCGGTGGATTTTACGGAGCATTTGATCACTCGATTCTTGGATATACGTGATGGAGTTTGCCTATCGGGGTGCATCCAATTGGTAGGGATGATTTCTATCCTAGCTCTTTGTATTAATGATCACTACAAGACTTTGTTAGAAGAGCTTCCCCCGATTATCGATCCTCGAGAAAAGTCTCCCTCTCATTTCCTCAACATCTTCGCCCTTGTGAATCAAAAGTTTCTCGATCGAACTAGGAAGGATGATGTTTTGATTCGGAAATTTTCTCGGTTAAAGGAATGGTTCCTCATCCCATGCTTGGAGGCAACTACCCGTCCCAACGAGAGAGATTCCTTGTCTTGGAGGCCCCCGGTGCAAGATATTAATCCTTATATCCGACGAAGGACAAATTGTACGAGAGGTCGCTCAACCAATGCTTGCTCATCGAATGCTCATTCTCTTCCCCGGGTTGAACCAGGAGGTACATCTATTCTTTCCCCCTCTCCCACTCCTTCTACTTTTGATATGTCAACCATTCATGCCAAGCTTAATTCTATTTCTAACGTGTTGTACTCCATGCCTTCTATGAAACATCCTTATCTTGGTTATGACTATCATATGTATCAATTCTATGATTTGCATGTTCGGAGGGGGGATATCGAGCCTTATGTGAATTACCCGTATCTCCCGGTCCAACAAGGACCTGTCCCTCAATGGGAGCCTTTTCATCCTACTGTGGATCCTAAACCTTGTTACCCTTATTAGGAGGGCCCTCATGTTCACCCTAGTTCTATCACAGGCACTACCCCAGGCACTTACGACTCTAGGTGGCCCAGTGGTTATGATTATGCATATGATTCGGCTAATCCTTCGCCTTTTCCTAACCCTGAGAATTTTGGTAGGTGGGGTAAGTCGGGTGAGCCGGTCTAAAGATGATTGGTCTCATTATTTTGAGGTTCATAGAATTAGGAGGGAAAGTCGGTTAAAGGGTAAGGCTCCCATGGAGGAGAGCGAGATGGCAAGCTCTAGTCATTTGTTGGAGACCGGTGAGGGGAGCTCTCATTCTACTCCTTACCATAGAGCGGAATGATACTACCATGGCTACCCCCTTCTTATGTGCTTTATATGATGTTATTCTATTGCCTATACGTCTTTAGGTTTAGAGTTAGGGGGGTGGCCCATTTTAAGCTTGGGGGTGTTCTATGTCATTTGTTGTTGTGCTTCGTCGTTTCCCCCCTTGCTTTTGTAGTTCATTCCCGGCCTCGTATGCTTTTGGTATCGATCTTTGATTCCTTTGGTTTTATGATGATGATGATGTGCTTCTGTTGATTTCTCTGCCCAGCTATTGGCCTTGTTGTTTGATTTGCTAGTCCTTGTCTAATGACTCATTAGATACTAATCCTGTTGCTATTACTACTTGGTTTTCCTTGATTTTCATTATTTTATTTTCTTTCTTTTCTTCTTTTATTTTGTTTGGAAGTTACTAACAATTTTCTTTGTATATAGTTCTTTATTTCTCACCTTGCTCTATTGCTTATGCTTTGGATTTCGACGATTCGTAAGGTGCTCTTTCACCTTGATTTATGTAGCATAGCTTTGGCACCCGGTGAGATCTTTCTGTTTCTCTTCTCTTTCTTTTCTTAGTTGCTTATATTAGGATTAGCTCTAGGATGAGTTGAATGGTTCGAGGATGTTTTCTTTGTAACACCTTGTGTTTGAGGTCATTGGCGTTGTTGTTGAATGACCGCTTGTTTGACGATTGGGTATTACTTGTGATTGCTTGCATTCTTGTGGTTTTCTCTCTTTATTTTTATTTTTAGTTCTTTTCTTTTTTTCAAATAAAAATAAAACATTTTTGAGGCTATTCTTTTTCTTTTTACTTGTTTGGGGCCTTGTAGCCGGATTCTTTTGGTTTGTGGTAAGACAGAGTTGCTTCCTTTGGTGGATTTGATACCTTTAGTAAGTTTTTGCTACAACCTTGTGAGGATTTTTCTTTTTCAAGCCTTCATCATGTTTTGATTGTGCGGCATGGATCCTTGACCTTTGCATACCTGATCTTGAATCTTTACTCATAATTCCTAAACACGAGACTGAACAAACTAGGAAGGACAAAGGAAACTTTTCGGGGTGGTAATTTTTCACTTTTAGGATTTTTCTTTCTTTTAGTTCATTAGGTTTACATTTGCCTTCTTGATAACCATTTGAGCCTCCTTCTTTTCAAGCGACATCTTTAGAAATTGAGCCTTTTGTTTCATTTTCGCTTCAATTCTTGGTTTTTGTGAAGCAATTGACCATTATTGTTGGAGTTTGTGGTGGAGGAGTTTGGATATTTGGTTCTCTTGAAAGCAAGTTTATGTTGTGATATTTGTGTGAATAATGGCAAGTGAATAAAGAAAATGTCGTCCAAAGTGAAAATGTGGCAAGAACATATTACATGCACATTTGTAAAAGCCGTCCTTAGTTAAATAGGCATGGACAATTGCTTTGAAAGAAATGAAAATACAAAAAAAAAAAAATAATAAATTTGTGAAAATGAGAAATTTCAATAATATTTTGATGTACTTTCTTTTTCCTTTTAAAGCATTGAGGACAATGCTTCCTTTTAGCTTGGTGGAGAAGTGTTTAAGATTTTTATATATATGCTTCCTTTAAGCTTGGGGGTGTTAGTTTGTTTTAGTTTGGTGACAACTTGATTGTGATTCTAAGAAAGGGCCCGTTCTTTGCTTCACTTTTAGGGATACCACCAAATTTTTAAAATTTTAGCCTACCCCTAACCTTTTTCCCTTACGTTACAACCTCTGGGAAAGTCCTTTCGACCTAGTGGTTGAGTCATATGCCGAGGGAGGGCATTATGAGTTAAAGCCTAAGGAAAAGGGATGCAAGGTCAAGATATCGAGAAACCCTCAAATTCACTCTTTTTTCGGTTCCTTCGAGGAACCATAGAGACGCTTACTAACGGAAGACTTTAAACCATGGGGAGAACGCGGCTAGATTGGTTAGGATGAAAGTGGATTGCGCCTCATTAGTTCTCTATGCTTAGTATACTTTATGTTTCAATCAACCGTGAATATCTTGAAGCATGCCTACCAATTTTATATAGAAAAGTGTTCATTCATTTGTATTTGACCGTTTGCTAAGGTCCTTATCAAGAGCTATTTGTTTGATTTTGCCTCATTTTATTTCAAAGAGTTGTGGGTTAAGCTCTTAGGAAACCCTTACGAGACCCCACTCGTCCTCATAGGCGACTTTGGGGTTTAAAGGGCTTGATGTAGCTAAAAACAACCGTGATTCCTATGTTAGTGTGTCTTAGTGTATATTCTTTTTCTCTCTTTCTCTTTTCTAAATAAGCCCTCCTTATTCCTTTTAAGCTTTTATTTTGCTCGGGACAAGCAAAAGTCTAGCTTGGGGGAATTTGATGAGTGTCATTTATGACACTCATAAGGTAGTGTTTTAGGATGTTTTCACCCTATTTTTCATGCTTTTCTTTTATCATTTTGGTCTTTTCTCCTTTAGTTTCTCTATTTCTTTTTTCTTCGTGTTTTACTTTCCTTTATGTGATTTTCTTCGTGTTTGTTTTTTATATTGCTCTTTTTCTCTTCTATTTTCTATCTTTGGTTACTTTTGTAGGTGCTTAAGGAGTTAGCTTTGCAAAGGAATCAACAGCAGCAAAAAGAGCTAAGCAAAGAAGATTCAAGCCCCTTGAAAAGGGCTTGGAGAGGGCTCGGAGAGGGCGCTCTGCATCTATTCATTGTCGCGGGCGCGGTTCATGAGGGCCACATGCGCGGGTAAAGTGCATCAACTTGATGAATTTTGGGTAGGAACTCTCCGCACCCTAGCTGCGGTCTTATCGCGGGCGCAGAGAATATGGAGAGACCGCAGCCCCCCTATCTTCACTTAGAACAGGGCATTTTACCGCGCCCTGAGCCACGGGCGCAGGTCTTGCCCAGATTGCCCGCGAAGTTAGTTTTGGGTTCCGTACCCATTTTTCCGCGCCCGCGGGGTGTTCTTGGAGAGGGCGCGGCCGATCTTCTTCTTTGTCTATAAATACTGTTGTAAATTCTTTTGATGGCTAACTTTTGATAATATTTCATTTGCTTAGTGTTTAGAGAAAGAAACTAGAGAGAAGTTAGAGAGAAAGTAGAGATTGTAATTCTTGGATTTGATTTGTATTTCAACATTGCTTCTTCATTCAAGTTTGGATTTCTTCTTCATATCATTGAAAGTTTGTGAGATTTTTTTCCTTTGAATGTTTGGTTTGGATTTTGATTTAGTTTTGAGAATTTGTTGATTGGTTGATTTTCATTTTGATTTAGCTTGAATTGAATATGTTTGTGATTGAATTTGCTTTGTCTTTCAATTTCACCATGATTAGTGAGTAGATTAGTTGCTAGGGAGAAGGGGAAGCATGCTTGATTGATGATTTTTGCTAGTTCATGATCATTGATTGATTGAATTGTAGCAATTGAATTGGTTGACATAGTTGTGCATGTGATTAATTAGACTAGGAGTGATCAACCTATAAGATTAATCTAGATTGCATTGCAAATTTCAATGACATGAACCCTTGATTTGATGATTGCTTTAATTGATTTAATTTGATTGTGATTCTCCTTGTTAGCCATTCATAGTGAACCCTAGCTTAGTTTATAGGACATAACCTTTGAATTCCTTTGATTGCAACTATTGTGTGTCCCTTGCAGTGTTTGAATCAATTGGTGCAAGGGCGATGATTCTCTTCAAAATTGATTATATGCATACAAAAATTAGGACTTATCCCCGTAAGATCGTCAATGCTATACCCGATTGGCTTTTTATGCATGCGAAGCACAGTCAAAAGCTTAGAAACTTGGCTATCATCGAGTTTAGCACTAACAATTACAGGGCATTCCTCATTATCATCAAGAAATGCATGTTTAAGATGTGAAGGCAAAGGTTTTAACTCTACCTTTTTTACTTGTGACTCAGAAGTAGAACAAATAGTTTCCATTACCTCAAACCCCTTAGTGTTAGGGGCATCCAAGTCACGAATCAAGGAGTCAATCTCTTCATCTCCTTCTCCTTTAGAGACCTCCAGGGTGAGAACACCTTCTAATGGATCATTAGTTAACTCACAAGGCGTATCATCTCTCACAATCTCATCAAGCACATCAATCCTGCAACAAGTATTCTCAAGCATAGGCGACTTCATCACATTGGTTAGATTAAAAGTCACTGTATCATCACTAAGCATAGGCGACTTCATCACCCTAATGTTTAGCAATATTGATTGAATTCTTTGATTTGTCTTGATTCTTGTTATTCTAGTTACCAACCTCAACCATTGATATTCTTCAATTTATGACACCCATCAAAGTAGGACTCAACTAAGGTTATTTTCGTAATTTGACAAAAAGACAAAAAAAAAAGAGTACCTTATCTGTATACAGAATTTCAATACCAACGAGATATATGGGTAATACCATCTTAATAGTTTCAGAATTCCATCCTACAACACATTGGTATCATCATAGTATTGCGTTTGGTATCATATTGAACAAATATTGTAATTGCTATAAGTTGATATATAGTTGGTATCTTAACCACGATTTAATTAGTATCTAGCTGCGTTCGATTGGTATTAGAGCCATATTGTTAAAAGTTAAATTAAGTTGTTAATTTAATTAATAATTAAGTAAAACAGGAGAATACTAGACCTTCTATTGAGTGTAAGAAACCTGATTTTAAGCATTATTATAATATTCCTGAAAATACTAGTAATTTTGGCCCAGTCCTTATTTATATAGTAGATCAAATTGGTGAACTAAGATCGAAAGTTGATAACATACATGCTCGTTGCATTCATATCGAAAATAAGATATCAATAACCACAACTAATATTAATAAAAAAAAAAAGTAAGCGATATAAAAGAACAGGTTAAACAAGTTCAATTTCCTTTAACAAATTAAGTTAGGCATCAATTTGGAAAAGAAGTATCAACTAATAAATAGAAAATTTTCCCGTATCAATTTAAGTATCATTTTCAAACTTTAGTGTGACGCGGTGAAATCTGGTGTGACGTGATGCAAGTCTAAGCATGGAGAACTTCAAAGATTTGCTTATCATGCATCAAGATAGCTTGTCCCTAAACATTGATTCAAGCCAAGCATTACATGGACACTTTCTTGGATATCAAAGCAAAGCCACAGTTTGCTTAGTGGCTTTTCTTGGAGTCTAGTTCACTTTCTTGAATTTTCTTTACTTAGATTTTGCTTACAAGTTTTTACCTTTCACTTGAAAGGGTTTTTCTTGGTTCAAGCATTAGGATCTTTAATCTTTATTTAGTTTCTTTAAACATCAATTAGTTAGCAAAATAAATCAGTTTAGGCGTGTGCTTGTCCTCCAAGGAGATTGGCGTATGCTTGTGCTCCAAGGTGCTTGCTCTTCAAGCAAGTTAGAATTCTAGTTTAATTAGGATTGAATTAGGGACTTGTACTAATCTTCCTAGGTAAACTAAATCTTATAAATAGGGCTGTAAACACACGAATAAAAACACACAGATTATTATTATTGTTTTAAGTTTTAAACACTTAAGTTTTGTTGATTGTGATCAATTGCTGTTTTGCTTATTTTAGTTAAAACATTCGTTTGGATTGATTAATTAGGTGGATTCTTAATTGATTAATCTTAGTTTTGTTTAATTCTTGGTGGATTTCCTGTATAGAATTAGACTTAACATACCCCTTGTGTTTTGTTGATTTTCGGATCAATAATTCACATCATCTTTGGTATCAGAGCAGGTTTGCGCAACGTCGGTAAAAATTAAACTGGGAACAATTGGCTGGGACTTTTTACGTGATTCTTTTTGCATTGAACTCTAAAAACGTCTAGCTATAACCATATAAAAATTCATAATTTTTAGTTGAGTAACGCGTTCTACACAGCCTCAAACGTTTGGTGTTTGTGCACTGATTTGCGGTTGAGAGTCCGGTTTTTGTGTTACCTAGTTTTCCTTCAAGATTCGATCTTTTAATCAAGTTTTTTGCATAAACTGACTTGGTTTGTGTAGGAATCATGAGTGACGAGGAGGTTCCACAGGTTCCAAGGGGATTAACCTTAGAACAGGCTCAAAATCTTAGAAGAGATAGGCGAATTGACGAGTTGGCAGCAAGGATGGATGAGATATTAAAAAGGCTTGATACTCTTGCTGGAGATTCTTCAAGGAAAGGGAATTCTAACCCTAATTCTTCAAGTTAGGAAGAAAAACCAAGGAGGAACCCAAGGAGGCCACGAAATAATTATTTCTCAAGTGATGAATCACCAAGGCCTAGGAGAAGAGACCGACCAAAGGATGATGATAGGAACCTTAGATTAGATCTTCCCGAATTAAATGGGAGTATGAATGAACCCGAAAAATACTTTGAGTGGATTAGAAGGGCCGAGACACTCTTTGATTACAAGGAGTATGATGAAAGGAAAAGATGCAAATTGGCCCATAACCCACAAAGATGATGTGAATTATTGATCCGAAAATCAACAAAACACAAGGGATATGTTAAGTCTAATTCTATACAGGAAATCCACCAAGAATTAAACAAAAACTAAGATTAATCAATTAAGAATCCACCTAATTAATCAATCCAAACGAATGTTTTAACTAAAACAAGCAAAACAGCAATTGATCACAATCAACAAAACTTAAGTGTTTAAAACTTAAAACAATAATTGTAATCTGTGTTTTATTCGTGTGTTTTACAGCCCTATTTATAAGACTTAGTTTACCTAGGAATATTAGGACAAGTTCCTAATTCAATCCTAATTAAACTAGAATTCTAACTTGCTTGAAGAGCAAGCACCTTGGCGCCCAAGCATACGCCAATCTCCTTGGAGAACAAGCACACGCCTAAACTGATTTATTTTGCTAACTAACTGATTTTTAAAGCAACTAAATAAAGATTAAAGATCCTAATGCTTGAACCAAGAAAAACCCTTTCAAGTGAAAGGTAAAAACTTGTAAGCAAAATCTAAGTAAAGAAAATTCAAGAAAGTTCAAGAAAGTGAACTAGACTCCAAGAAAAGCCACTAAGCAAACCGTGGCTTTGCTTTGATATCCAAGAAAGTGTCCATGCAATGCTTGTCTTGAATCAATGTTTAGGGACAAACTATCTTGATGCATGATAAGAAAATCTTCGAAGTTCTTCATGCTTAGACTTGCATCATCCTCCTCTTCTTCGAAAGAATTTGTCCTCAAATCTCGAAGTTCTTCATCAGGAATATACTTAGCCAAATCGCCAACATTGAATGTAGCACTAACTCCATATTCTCCAGGAAGTTCTAACTTATAAGCATTGTCATTGATCTTCTCAATAATCTTGAAAGGACCATCACTTCTAGGCATCAACTTATTCTTGCGTTTTCCTGGAAATCTTTCCTTTCTCAAATGTAACCATACCAAGTCTCCAACATTGTAACCTTGTTTCTTTCTATGTTTGTTTGCTCTAGCTTTGTACATGTCATTTACTTTCTCTATTCTTGTTCGAACTTGAGCATGTAATTTCAGCATACTCTTCAACTTAGACTCGGCATGTTTGTGAATTAACTCACCCTTAGGCAATGGAACAAGATCAATTGGAAGTTTCGGATTGACTCCATAGACTACCTCAAAAGGACTATGTTTGGTAGCATATGTAGGTGATCTATTATAAGCAAACTCCGCATGAGCTAACTTGATGTCCCAATCCTTATTTGTCTTACTCACTAACCCACGCAAAAGCGCACCAAGAGTACGATTAGTAACTTTGGTTTGTCCATCAGTTTGTGGATGGTAAGATGTACTAAAGAGCAATTTAGTTCCCACAAGCTTCCATAGAGACTTCCAAAAGAAACTCATGAACTTTGTATCTCGATCACTCACAATAGTTTTCGGAAGTCCATGAAATCTAACAATCTCTTTGAAGTATAATTCTGCCACTTTCATAGCATCATCCACTTTGTGACAAGGAACAAAATGAGCCATCTTAGAGAACCTATCCACAACAACCATAATAGAGTCTTTCCCCCGTTGTGTTCTCGAAAATCCCACAATAAAATCCATAGAAATATCTTCCCAAGGTGAATCTGGAACAGGTACAGGAGTATACAAGCCTTGATGAATAGTAGCCTTCGCTTTTTGACAAGTTGCACACCTAGTATAACTAGTTGCACATCCGTGAGCATCTTAGGCCAATAGAAGTGTTCTTGTAACATACTCAAGGTCTTTGTAATGCCAAAGTGACCAGCAATTCCTCCCCCATGAGCTTCTCTAACCACTAGCTCTCTAATAGAACACTTAGGAAGACAAAGTCGATTTCCTTTGAAAAGAAACCCATCTTGCAGCAAATAAGAACCCACGGCTCCTTTAGAACACTCTTCAATCAATGTAGCAAAATCATCATCACCTTTGTAGTATTCTTTGATTAATTCAAAACCAAGTAGCTTGCTATTTAGAATTCCAATCAAAGTGTATCTTCTAGATAATGCATCAGCCACAACATTCGATTTCCCTTCTTTGTACCTTGAAGAAAAATTAAATGATTGTGAAAATTCAACCCACGTAGCATGTCTAGGATTGAGCTTTTGTTGTCCATGTATGTACTTTAATGCTTCATGATCAGAATGCAACACAAAGTGATTAGGTCGGAGATAATGACTCCAATGATCTAGAGCTCTAACAATGGCATAGAACTCTTTATCATAAGTAGAATAGTTCAATCGAGCTCCTCCCAATTTCTCACTGAAATATGCAATAGGCCTCTTCTTTTGGAGTAAAACTGCTCCAATTCCAACTCCACTAGCATCGGTTTCAACTTCAAAAGGACTTGAGAAATCTGGTAACGCAAGTATAGGTGCTTCACATAGCTTCTTTTTAACCAACTCAAACGCACTTTGAACTTCTTTAGTCCATTCGAATTTACCCTTGTCCTTCTTCAAACATTCGGTCATAAGCGCCACAATACTTGAGAAATTCTTGACAAATCTTCTATAGAACGAAGCTAGACCATGAAAAGACCTTACTTCACTCATATTAGTAGGAATAGACCAAGTTTTAATAGCCTCTACTTTCGAATGATCAACTGAAACTCCATCTTTTGATACAACATAACCAAGAAAAGTAACACTAGGCACTAAGAAGGAGCATTTTTCAAGCTTAGCATAGATTTTCTTCTCTCTTAACACTTCAAACACACTTGTTAGATGATTTAAATGATCATGCAAATTTTTAGAGTATATCATAATATCATCTAAACAAACAACAACAAACTTGCCAAGGAAAGGTTTAAGTACCTCATGCATCAACCTCATGAAAGTGCTAGGTGCATTAGTGAGTCCAAACGGCATCACCAACCATTCATACAACCCTAACTTAGTCTTGAATGCTGTTTTCCACTCATCTCCTTCTCTCATTCGAATTTGATGATAACCACTCATAAGATCAATCTTAGAAAACAACTTTGAACCATGTAGTTCATCAAGTAGATCATCTAATCTTGGAATAGGAAATCGGTATTTGATAGTGATGTTATTCACACTCCTACTATCAATACACATGCGCCAACTCCCATCTTTCTTTGGGACAAGTAAAGTAGGCACGGCACAAGGGCTCATACTTTCCCTCACGTATCCTCTAGCCATAAGCTCTTCAATTTGCCTTTGCATCTCCTTTGTTTCTTCCGGATTACTTCTATAGGCTGCCTTATTAGGTAATGGTGCTCCCGGAATCAAGTCAATTTGATGCTCTATCCCACGAATAGGAGGTAGTCCCGGAGGTAATTCCTTAGGAAAGACATCCTTGAATTCTTCTAAAACAGATTCCAATTCATACGGCCTCTTTACTTGTTTATCTTGATCAATTTGAATCTCATTAGAAACAAGTATATATACCACATTGTTGGTGCAAATCTCTTTTTCTAATTCCCTCTCACTAATTAAATAAGAACTCTTTGAATTAGAGGTAACATTAGAAGGCTTGTTGCTTATCAAAGGTTTTAAAGCAACCGGTCTCTCTTTTTCTCCTTTTCTCACAACATACACATTAGTCCTTCCATCAAACTTCACAAATCTATCATATTTCCAAGGAAGGCCTAATAGTATATGACAAGCATCCATAGGACAAACATCACACAAAACTTTATCATGAAATTTACCAATTGAAAAGGAGATTAAGGCTTGTTTAGTTACCTTAACATCACTCGAATTATTAAGCCAATGAAGCTTATAAGGGCTTGGATGTTCAGTAATTGGCCACTTCAATTTGTCTACAAAAGTAGTAGATACCACATTAGTGCAACTCCCCGTGTCTATGATCATGTCGCACAACCTATCTTCTACCTTGAACCTTGTAAGAAAGATTTTCTCCCTTTGATTGTTTTCCATAGGTACAGTTTTAGAGTGTAGTGCCCTTCTTAGAACCAAACTTTGACCATGAGTCTCGGGATCAGTTTCATCAATATGCCCTCCTCTTCTTCAAAGTTTTCCTCTTTGTTCTTTTCTTCATAGTGTATGTCCCTTTCTTCCCCTTCATAGTGTATGTCCCTTTCTTCACACAAAAACCGGACTCATGGTCAAAGTTTGGTTCAAAGAAGGGCACTACACTCTAAAACCGTACCTATGGAAAACAATCAAAGGGAGAAAATCTTTCTTACAAGGTGCAAGGTAGAAGATAGGTTGTGTGATATGATCATAGACACGGGGAGTTTCACTAATGTGGTATCTACTACTTTGGTAGACAAATTAAAGTGGCCAACTACTGAACATCCAAGCCCTTATAAGCTTCATTGGCTTAATAATTCGAGTGATGTTAAGGTAACTAAACAAGCCTTAATCTCCTTTTCAATTGGTAAATTTCATGATAAAGTTTTGTGTGATGTTTGTCCTATGGATGCTTGTCATATACTATTAGGCCGTCCTTGGCAATATGATAGATTTGTGAAGTTTAATGGAAGGACTAATGTGTATGTTGTGAGAAAAGGAGAAAAAGAGACACCGGTTGCTTTAAAACCTTTGATAAACAGCAAGCCTTCTAATGTTACCTCTAATTTGAAGAGTTCTTATTTGATTAGTGAGAGGGGATTAGAAAAAGAGATTTGCAGCAACAATGTGGTATATATACTTGTTTCTAATGAGATTCGAATTGATCAAGATAAACAAGTAAAGAGGCCGTATGAATTGGAATCTGTTTTAGAAGAATTCAAGGATGTCTTTCCTAAGGATTTACCTCCGGGACTTCCTCCTATTCGTGGGATAGAGCATCAAATTGACTTGATTCCGGGAGCACCATTACCTAATAAGGCAGCCTATAGAAGTAATCCGGAAGAAACAAAGGAGATGCAAAGGCAAATTGAAGTGCTTATGGCTAGAGGATACGTGAGGGAAAGTATGAGCCCTTGTGCCATGCCTACTTTACTTGTCCCAAAGAAAGATGGGAGTTGGCGCATGTGTATTGATAGTAGGAGTGTGAATAACATCACTATCAAATACTGATTTCCTATTCCAAGATTAGATGATCTACTTGATGAACTACATGGTTCAAAGTTGTTTTCTAAGATTGATCTTATGAGTGGTTATCATCAAATTCGAACGAGATAAGGAGATGAGTGGAAAACAACATTCAAGACTAAGTTAGGGTTGTATGAATGGTTGGTGATGCCGTTTGGACTCACTAATGCACCTAGCACTTTCATGAGGTTGATGCATGAGGTACTTAAACCTTTCCTTGGAAAGTTTGTTGTTGTTTATTTAGATGATATTCAAACATACTCTAAAAATTTGCATGATCATTTAAATCATCTAACAAGTGTGTTTGAAGTGTTAAGAGAGAAGAAACTCTATGATAAGCTTGAAAAATGCTCCTTCTTAGTGCCTAGTGTTACTTTTCTTGGTTATGTTGTATCAAAAGATGGAGTTTCAGTTGATCATTCGAAAGTAGAGGCTATTAAAACTTGGCCTATTCCTACTAATATGAGTGAAGTAAGGTCTTATCATGGTCTAGCTTCGTTCTATAGAAGATTTGTCAAGAATTTCTCAAGTATTGTGGCGCCTATGACCAAATGTTTGAAGAAGGACTAGGGTAAATTCGAATGGACTAAAGAAGCTCAAAGTGCGTTTGAGTTGGTTCAAAAGAAGCTATGTGAAGCACCTATACTTGCGTTACCAGATTTCTCAAGTCCTTTTGAAGTTGAAACCGATGCTAGTGGAGTTGGAATTGGAGCAGTTTTACTCCAAAAGAAGAGGCCTATTGCATATTTCAGTGACAAATTGGGTGGAGCTTGATTGAACTATTCTACTTATGATAAAGAGTTCTATGCCATTGTTAACGCTTTAGATCATTGGAGTCATTATCTCCGACCTAATCACTTTGTGTTGCATTCTGATCATGAAGCATTGAAGTACATACATGGACAACAAAAGCTCAATCCTAGACATGCACCTTGGGTTGAATTTTTACAATCATTTAATTTTTCTTCAAGTTACAAAGAAGGGAAATCGAATGTTGTGGCTGATGCATTATCTAGAAGATACACTTTGATTGGAATTCTAAATTTCAAGCTACTTGGTTTTGAATTGATCAAAGAATACTACAAAGGTGTTGATGATTTTGCTACATTGATTGAAGAGTGTTCTAAAGGAGCCGTTGGTTCTTATTTGCTGCAAGATGGGTTTCTTTTCAAAGGAAATCGACTTTGTCTTCCTAAGTGTTCTATTAGAGAGCTAGTAGTTAGAGAAGCTCATGGGGGAGGAATTGCTGGTCACTTTGGCATTACAAAGACCTTGAGTATGTTACAAGAACACTTCTATTGGCCTAAGATGCTCACGGATGTGCAACTAGTTATTTCTAGGTGTGCAACTTGTCAAAAAGCGAAGGCTACTTTTCATCATGGCTTGTATACTCCTTTACCTGTTCCAGATTCACCTTGGGAAGATATTTCTATGGATTTTATTGTGGGATTTACGTGGTTCACCAATAATGTGTTGGCTACGTCCACGGGCAGGGGAGAGAAAATCTTTATTGATCTTGAAGAAATTCTAGATTGCCGATTGATAATGTCAATTATCAATAGACTAAAATATGAATAAACCCTAACTAGGATTATATATAGCTTCCCCAAATAATATAGATAAGTGCATAAAAAACCCACGAAACTCTAAGAAGTCGTGTGGGCTCCACTGAGCAAAAATGGAGAGCTCTCACTCACCATCGAGCGAGCTCTCGCTTGACCCCTTTCTCACCTTCGAACTTCACAAGCTACCACACGAGCTACCAAGAGAGTTATCGCTCGGCCTAGTCAAACCAATCTATCTTCGTGAGCTATAGCTCACTCACATAGGAGCTATAGCTCCAATTTCGTCGCAACTCCATATGCTTCTGAAACTACCGAGCTACCTCTCGAGCTATAGCTCGTTGCTCCTAAGCCCAAATTTAATGGATATTTCAACAATCTCAACCTTCACTTTAATCCTCTCACAATGCCCAAAACCAGATAACCAGACGCATTGATCACAATGCCCAGACTCTCTTTGCAACGAGACTTATCCCGAAAAAGAACCATACCAGATAAGCCCTGTAAGACTCTAGATTAGTCCCGTAGTGCTCCAGATTAGCCCCTAAGAGCTACTAACAATCTCAAATATTGATCAAGTTCAAACAATGTTCAAACTTACTCCACAAAACCAGCTTGGTGAACATATCAGCAAGATTATCGGCAGTACTTACCTTCTTCACCTTAATTCTTGTCTCAGTTCGTAGAAAATTATACCTGACATCAATGTGTTTAATTCTCTCATGATGCACTTGATCCTTAGCCAAACATATTTCACTCAAACTGTCACGATATACTATCGCTTAATCATGATGAAGACCCAGACCACTAACTAGTCCCTTTTGAAGGATTTATTTCTTTGTCTTGTGCAACTACTACATATATAAATGGATCTCAAACTCTCTTATCTCATGGCTCTCTCTCCTCCCTCAACGCTAGTGTGGTGGTTCATGGCGGTGGTGAATCGTGGTGGTCGACTTAGTTCATTAAAGGTTTAGTATTGGTGGACGGCTCTTTCGAAGCTCGTGGACTAAGTAAAGGAGCAACGCTTGGGGCTCTATTCTCTCCCTGATTTGCAATCAAATTGCTACGTGGAATTCACGCTACAAAGGTATGATTATGTGTCTTATGTGTTATGCATGTGATCTTGGGATTGGTACTTGATTGAATATGATTCATGATTTTCCACTGCGTAGTACCTATAAACTCGTACAGTGGTATCAATTAGCCTCTTGCATGAACGCGCTTAATCATATTAATACGATTAATTTGAAGGCCATGTTAATTTTATAATCAATTAAGAGGGAGAAATAAATTTAATTATGGTTTAATTATTGTTATATTTAATGTGATTAAACTTTTAGAATTGATTAAATGTGATTTAATTATGCTCAAAATAGCCATGAAGAGGACCGAATTAAGCCCTAGATCATGCAAAATTTTCGAATCCAAGAACCCTAGTTTCAAATTTTCGAAATACCCTAACCCTACTTCGAATTATTTTGAAAATTCCTAGCCCTAAAATGTGATTTTTGTGCTTGATTTTGATTTAATTCGAATTGTTTTATGTTTCATAATTTTAATCGGATTGATTGTGCTTAATAATGTTTTGTGTATGATTATTGATTTAATTTTAAGAGTTAGAATTAAATTGGGATTCATTTTATGATGAACCCTAATTTTCAAAATTGAATGATGCTTTAATGTTAATTTTAGACTGATTTTTTTTAATTTTAATAAACGTTATTTTAATTAAATTGAAAGCTAAATAAAAAAAAAGTTTTAAGGCCGGCAGCCGACAAGATGGTGGTCAAAGAGGGAGGGGAAGGGGAGGGCAGGAGGTCCGATGGCCATGGGCAGCAGTGTGCAAGCGTTGCATAGCTGTTGCCACGGTTGCAGTGCTGTTGTCGCTGCTGCTTTTGCGGCGGTGGTTGCCGTAAGATGGCCAGCCACTGTGGTCAGCCTTGGCTAGCCACGCAAGGTGGCCAGCAGCCGTACCGTACAGTTTTCAAAAAAAAAGTTCCATTTTGAAAAATTATTTCAAGATAAATATGATTTATTTTAGGATAAAATAAAATATTTTGAAAGATAAAATCCGTTTTTTTTTGGATAAAATCTTTTATTGTAGGATAAAATCAGATATTCAAAAGTTGTTATATTTGATATTATCCATATTTAAAGTTGTTAAATTGGTAATTATCCGTAATTAAAGTGGTTAATTTTGGATAAGATTGATTAGGGTATTCTGAGCATATTCCAAAAGGATAATAATTGATTTAAATAATGTGATTATCCCACAATTAGATTATGATATTATTGATTTTAAAATAATTATTTGATTAGCTAGTAATTAGGATAAAATCTCCTAAGTTTGTTAGGATAATCATGAAAGATTAAATATGATTTATCTTTCTAGATTAAAATAAGATTTGATTCTATCTCATGCCTAAATTAAAATATATGATATTTTATAACTGGTCATGAATAATATATGATATTATATAGTAATGATTAAAATATGAGATATTTTAGGAAATGTGTTGCCTTAATTATGAACATTTGATGTTGTAGTTTAGACAAGCATGTTGAGTGATTTATTATATGGCACTTTTATAATATATGAAATTATGTTGCTATATATAGACTAGTGTGGCTCATAGATTCTAAAGTACGATCTGCGCATTGTGATGTATTTTTGTAATCTAAATACGGTCTGCGTACCGTTAAGTATTTTTGTAACTTTTATTTAAAGTAAATAGATTAGTTATTTAAATAGTGTTAGTCCAAAGAAGCCTATAAAGTGAAGGCCCAAAGGAGCAAGGTGAATGGAGATCTATGATGATTAAAGTGGGAGCTTTTCATTTCTAGTTTTCTTAGGACTAAGGGGCCATACTATGTCATGTTTTATTGTATTAGTAGATTATGCATGTTAGATTTTATTTATATTGATTGATGATGCGCTAGAGTTCACTAAATAATCACAACATAAATGAATCTTGGTCCCAGTAATATTGAGATTGCTTTTCCAATTAGATACTCAACAATATAATTGGTCGGCCTTAGCAGAGTGTCACTTGTTATTTTAGGTAATTTGGAGTAGATCACGTTCTACATATTTAATTGGTTACGCTCAACAAGGTTACCTAAAGCGTTTAGAACCTTGAAGAAAAGGGTGATAATTAAACATGTGATGGTTAATTATTCAACCAAGAGTTATAAGAGTTGTAATCAGTAAAGAGTTTACTCACCTTAAAATGTAATGCTTGATGGAAGGGCCTCAGTCCGGTCAACTATTACACAAATAAAGGATCTTAGAATCACTTAAAATTCAATTGGGATCAATTAACATTGAATAAAGTGCTTTAAAGTTACCTATATAAATCGTTTATGGTACTTTAATGTTAAAATTAAACATAATTATTAAACTTTGCCTTATTTTGACTTAGATGGGTAACAAAAATCACAATGACAACAACATTTATTTACTATCTTCGACCATTCCTTGAGAAGGATAGGTTGACAAGAGAAAACTTTTCCACTTGGGAAAGAATGCTAAGGCTCGTTCTGAAATCTTAAGGTAGGGAGGATGTCATTGATACCCCATTGTCAGGACCTCTACAAAAATTGCAACTGTGGCAGAAGTCAAGAAGCACAAGGAAGCTCATGATAGAGTTGTGCCTATCACTTGCTTGATGATTGCTACCATGGAACCTAGTCTTCAAATTGTTTTGAGGATCAAGATGCGTACACAATGATGCAAGAACTCAAAGCTTTGTTTAAGAAACAAGCTAGAGTAGAAAGGTACGAGCTCCATCGTGAGATTCTGGATTGTAGGATTGAGAAGGGTGCCACAGTTCATGATCATGTTTTGAAAATGATCGTCCTTATTCAAAATATGAAGAAACTGGGGCACCCATACTGTGATGAGATGGAAACTGACATTGTTCTCCACTCACATCATGAAATTTTTAACTAGTTTATCATGAACTTTAACATGACTGCGACCGCAAAGACTATGAATCAATTTCACGCAATGCTAGTTAGTGCTGAAAAGAAAATCCCAACGGAACCTAAGAAGGAAGTTCTTATGATTCAAAAGCGAAAAGGGTTCAAGAATAAGGGGCAAAAGGCTAGTGCCAAGAGCAAGGGCAAGCAAGTTGCCAAGGCTCCTGAGAAGCTTAAGGCGAATCCAAAACCCAAGGCTGCAAGTGAAAGTGAATGCTTTTACTACAAGAAGAAGGAGCATTGGAAACGCAATTGCAAGAAATACCTTGACTTCCTCAAGAAGAATGGAGCATCAACCTCAGGTATTATATTATAAGCATTTTAACTTTCACTTAGGTATGAGATACCAAGTTGCAGTGCTTAACATTATGAATGTTGCGCATGGACTGCAAATAAGTGAGGCTAACATGAAAATGGAGCTTGAAGGTGCACTTGAAGTGTTTGAGTGGCCAGAGATAGCTTCATAGTTTCATTTTCTGATCAGTTTATCATGATTTTAGAACAATTTCGTTTTTTGATGAGACAATAGTTTTGTATTCCGTTTGAATACTAAATTGATTTTACTTGGCTAGGACAAGTTTTGCTCCATGACCAAGGTAATAAATTGTTTTCATTTGGCTAGATATGAGTTATTTTGTTTTATGACATTGATATAAGTAGATCACAAAAGCAAAATTAGATGATGTAAGTAAACTTACTTATAACAAAGTAAGGTTAAGTCACATAACCATTTTGCACATCCAAAGTTACATTGGATGGACTCTTATTCTTATATGATTATGAATCACTTGAGAATTAAAAGTCATGCTTGATAAAGTAAAATGACCAAGTTGCCTTTTAGTTGAAAGGGGAAAAGAGCTAAAATGACCTTTTGGGACTCGTACATATGATGTGTGTGGACCATAAGTTCAAGAATTAGCAAAGAGATTTAACTATTTCATTGCTTTTACTAACGATTTAAGTAACTATATTGATAATTACTTAATGAAGTAAAGCTTGGAATCATTGAAATGTTCAAAATTCCAAAATGAAATGTAAAATCAGTTTGAGATAAACAATTTAACACCACAATATGATTGTTGTGATAAATATTTAACTCAAAAGTAAATGATCATCTAAAAGGGAATTGTTGAATTAGTTCACAATCCAAAAACATTACAATTAAAATGTATGTTAAAAGAAATCAAACATTGCTTGCCATTGCTCGATCCAAGATTTAATTATTTACAAATATCATTTTGAGGATATGAAATTACAACAACAATTGCGAATATACTAAACAGATAACTTAACCAAAGCAGAAGAAAAGATGTGATAAGAGTTATGATTTGGAAATGTACCAAAAGTTATCTTTTCAAAACAGGATTAAGGGTTATGAAATCAATGTAAAATGTTTACAAAGATGAAATAATAGACCCTAAATCAACATAAATAGTTCTTCATGGTTTTCTCACGGAAACCAAGAGGTATTATACCTATAATCGCGTAAAAACAAAGTGTTTGTTGCTCGCAATAGTGTCTTTATAGAAAGAAATCTCTTCCTACGAAGCCAAGTGGGAGTAAATTTAGATCTCGATGAGATTCGAGACGAGCAACAAATGGATGTGGATAACACTACATCAGAGACGAAGGCATATGAAATCGGCTAATTTAATGAACCATATGTCCAAGCAAGCTAATTCCACTAGCGAGACTTTTATTGTCCCACTTGAATGAAAGGCTTCAAAGAGTTGAAGATAATAATTCTATTGTTGCTCATACCTATCGTAGGTTACTTGGGATCAAAACAAACAGTTTGTTGAAATTCTGAGAAATGGTCGATTCTAAAATTTTCCTATTGGAATGGTTGGAATCCATATCCTACAAGCAAGCTTTGGATAAGTGCCAACTCAAGAAATGGCCTAAAGCCAAGAAATCCAGTATGGACTCTATGTCTGTAAAGATAGGTTATTCCATGACAGTCTTACAAATAGGGTCAAACCTATTAAATGGGTAAGCTATTTGGATTCTTCTAGTGATTGCTGATTTCGATTAAAAAGTTTAGCATTGGAGATCAAAATCACCTTCTTGAAATGTTCTTGATGGAGGATATGTATATGATACAACCTAAGAATTTTGAAATTTTAAAATCCTAGAAAGTTCTGCAAACTTCAAAAATTCATTTAATGGATTGAAGTAAGCACCAAGGAGTTGGAACGTTCGTTTCAATTAGGCAATCAAAATAGTTTGATTTCCTTCAATGAACAAAAATGAATATTTTAGAGACAAGAAGTCTAGTGGGAGCAATTGGTCTTCTTGGTTGTGTATGTAGATGACATACAATTCATATGAAATGACATATCAATGCTTGAATAATTAAAGAAGTGGTTAGAGAGTTGTTTCTATATGAGAGGGTTAGGAGATGTTAAGTACATATTGGTAATCAAGATCCATGAAGTGAATCTTGAAGAATGATTGGAATGAATCAAGAGACTTATGTTGATAAGGATCTTGACAAGTTCATGAAGCAAGACTCTAAGAGAGTATGTTTTCCCATGTTTCATGGTATTACGCTCAGTAAAACTCAGTGCCTTCAAAAGCTAATAGAGTTGAGTTATATGGAATGTACCTCATGCTTTTGTAAAAGGGTCTATTATATGTACCATGAAAATGTATGATGCAAGTCTAAGCATGGAGAACTTCGAAGATTTGCTTATCATGCATAAAAATAGTTTATCCCTAAACATTGATTCAAGCCAAGCATTGCATGGACACTTTCTTGGATATCAAAGCAAAGCCACAGTTTGCTTAGTGGTTTTTCTTGGAGTCTAGTTCACTTTCTAGAACTTTCTTGAATTTTCTTTACTTAGATTTTGCTTACAAGTTTTTACCTTTCACTTGAAAGGGTTTTTCTTGATTCAAGCATTAGGATCTTTAATCTTTATTTAGTTCTTTAATTTTTATTTATTTATTTAGTTGCTTTAAAAATCAGTTAGTTAGCAAAAAAAATCAGTTTGGTGTATGCTTGTGCGCCAAGGTGCTTGCTCTTCAAGCAAGTTAGAATTCTAGTTTAATTAGGATTGAATTAGGGACTTGTCCTAATCTTCCTAGGTAAACTAAGTCTTATAAATAGGGCTGTAAACACACGAATAAATACATAGATTAATATTCAGATTTATTTCTTAAGTTGCATACTTGAGTTTTGGTTGATTGCGATCAATTGCTGTTTTGCTTGTTTTAGTTAAAACATTCGTTTGGATTGATTAATTAGGAGGATTCTTAATTGATTAATCTTAGTTTTTGTTTAATTCTTGGTGGATTTCCTGTATAGAATTAGACTTAAACATATCCCTTGTGTTTTGTTGATTTTCGGATCAATAATTCACATCATCTTTGGTATCAGAGCAGGTTTGCACAACTTAGGTAAATATTAAACTGGGAACAATTGGCTGGGAATATTTACGTGATTCTTTTTGCATTGAACTCTAAAAACGTCCAGCTACCACCATATAAAATTTCATAATTTTAAATTGAGTAACGCGTTCCACACAGCCTCAAACGTTTGGTGTTTGTGCACTGATTTGCGGTTGAGAGTCCGGTTTTTGTGTTGCCTAGTTTTTCTTCAAGATTCGATCTTTTAATCAAGATTTTTGCATGAACTGACTTGGTTTGTGTAGGAATCATGAGTGACGAGGAGGTTCCACAGGTTCCAAGGGGATTAACCTTAGAACAGGCTCAAAATCTTAGAAGAGATAGGCGAATTGACGAGTTGGCAGCAAGGATGGATGAGATATTAAAAAGGCTTGATACTCTTGCTGGAGATTCTTCAAAGAAAGGGAATTCTAACCCTAATTATGGTTCAAGTGAGGAAGAACAACCAAGGAGGAACCCAAGGAGGCCACGAAATAATTATTCCTCAAGTGATGAATCACCAAGGCCTAGGAGAAGAGACCGACCAAAGGATGATGATAGGAACCTTAGATTAGATCTTCCCGAATTCAATGGGAGTATGAATGAACCTGAAAAATACTTTGAGTGGATTAGAAGGGCCGAGACACTCTTTGATTACAAGGAGTATGATGAAAGGAAAAGATGCAAATTGGCTGAATTAAAACTGACCGGTTATGCTAGTCTTTGGTATGATAATCTAAAGAAGAAAAGGCATAAGGAGGGGCGTGCAAGAATCTCAACTTGGGAACAACTCAAGAAGCACATGAAAAAAAGGTTCGTACCTAGTGATTATATTCAAGATGTTTATCTTAAGATGCAACTTATTAAACAAAATTCTATGACTGTTGAGAATTATATTGGTGAATTTGAAAAGTTATGCATGCTATGTGGCTTAGAAGAGATTGTTGAGCATAAGATTGCTAGATTTATTTCGGGGTTGAATGATAATATTGCTGAAAAAGTTGAATTGCAACAATATTGGTCTTTTGAGGATGTTTGCAAGGTAGCTTTGAAAGTTGAAAAACAGATAACGGGGAAGAAAGAGACGTACACTAAGCCCTTTGTAAAAGGTTTCACTAAACCTTATGAGAAGAACAGCTTGGAGAAAAGTGTTTCTAGTTCGAACTACAAGGAGACTAAATCAAAATTTGAAGCTCCTAAAAAACTTGTTGAAGATAGGAAGAACTTCAAGTGTGGTAGTGTTGGTCACATTGCAACTAATTGTCCATCAAAAAGAGTAATGACTGCTCAAGAGTGGGAACAAGAACAAGCTAAGTGTGAGCAAGGTAGTGACTATGAAGAAAATAACGAAGAGGAAAACTTTGAAGAAGAGGAGGGGCATATTGACGAAATTGATCCCGAGACTCATGGTCAAAGTTTGGTTCTAAGAAGGGCACTACACTCTTAAACCGTACCTATGGAAAACAATCAAAGGGAGAAAATCTTTCTTACAAGGTGCAAGGTAGAAGATAGGTTGTGTGATATGATCATAGACACGGGGAGTTGCACTAATGTGGTATCTACTACTTTGGTAGACAAATTGAAGTGGCCAACTACTGAACATCCAAGCCCTTATAAGCTTCATTGGCTTAATAATTCGAGTGATGTTAAGGTAACTAAACAAGCCTTAATCTCCTTTTCAATTGGTAAATTTCATGATAAAGTTTTGTGTGATGTTTGTCCTATGGATGCTTGTATATACTATTAGGCCGTCCTTGGCAATATGATAGATTTGTAAAGTTTGATGGAAGGACTAATGTGTATGTTGTGAGAAAAGGAGAAAAAGAGAGACCGGTTGCTTTAAAACCTTTGATAAGCAACAAGTCTTCTAATGTTACCTCTAATTCGAAGAGTTCTTATTTGATTAGTGAGAGGGAATTAGAAAAAGAAATTTGCAGCAACAATGTGGTATATATACTTGTTTCTAATGAGATTCGAATTGATCAAGATAAACAAGTAAAGAGGCCGTATGAATTGGAATCTGTTTTAGAAGAATTCAAGGATGTCTTTCCTAAGGAATTACCTCCGGGACTACCTCCTATTCGTGGGATAGAGCATCAAATTGACTTGATTCCGGGAGCACCATTACCTAATAAAGCAGCCTATAGAAGTAATCCGGAAGAAACAAAGGAGATGCAAAGGCAAATTGAAGAGCTTATGACTAGAGGATACGTGAGGGAAAGTATGAGCCCTTGCGCTGTGCCTACTTTACTTGTCCCAAAGAAAGATGGGAGTTGGCGCATGTGTATTGATAGTAGGAGTGTGAATAACATCACTATCAAATACCGATTTCCTATTCCAAGATTAGATGATCTACTTGATGAACTACATGGTTCACAGTTGTTTTCTAAGATTGATCTTATGAGTGGTTATCATCAAGTTCGAACAAGAATAGAGAAAGTAAATGACATGTACAAAGCTAGAGCAAACAAGCATAGAAGGCAACAAAGTTACACTGTTGGAGACTTGGTATGGTTACATTTGAGAAAGGAAAGATTTCCAGGAAAACGCAAGAATAAGTTGATGCCTAGAAGTGAAGGTCCTTTCAAGATTATTGAGAAGATCAATGACAATGCTTATAAGTTAGAACTTCCGGGAGAATATGGAGTTAGTGCTACATTCAATGTTGGCGATTTGGCTAAGTATATTCCTGATGAGGAACTTCGAGATTTGAGGACAAATTCTTTCGAAGAAGAGGAGGATGATGCAAGTCTAAGCATGGAGAACTTCGAAGATTTGCTTATCATGCATCAAGATAGTTTATCCCTAAACATTGATTCAAGCCAAGCATTGCATGGACACTTTCTTGGATATCAAAGCAAAGCCACGGTTTGCTTAGTGGTTTTTCTTGGAGTCTAGTTCACTTTCTTGAACTTTCTTGAATTTTCTTTACTTAGATTTTTCTTACAAGTTTTTACCTTTCACTTGAAAGGGTTTTTCTTGGTTCAAGCATTAGGATCTTTAGTCTTTATTTAGTTCTTTAATTTTTATTTATTTATTTAGTTGCTTTAAAAATCAGTTAGTTAGCAAAATAAATCAGTTTGGTGTATGCTTGTGCGCCAAGGTGCTTGCTCTTCAAGCAAGTTAGAATTCTAGTTTAATTAGGATTGAATTAGGGACTTGTCCTAATCTTCCTAGGTAAACTAAGTCTTATAAATAGGGCTGTAAACACACGAATAAATACATAGATTAATATTCAGATTTATTTCTTAAGTTGCATACTTGTGTTTTGGTTGATTGCGATCAATTGCTGTTTTGCTTGTTTTAGTTAAAACATTCGTTTGGATTGATTAATTAGGTGGATTCTTAATTGATTAATCTTAGTTTTTGTTTAATTCTTGGTGGATTTCCTGTATAGAATTAGACTTAAACATATCCCTTGTGTTTTGTTGATTTTCGGATCAATAATTCACATCAATGTACAAAGCAAGATGTTACATATGACTTGTGCATGTATAATGGTTTTCAAGTAAATTTAGAACAAGCATAATGGAAGTTGCAAAGAACAAATCCTTGAGTACTTGAGAAAGACTAAAGGAATATTTCTAGCTAATGATGTTAAAAGTAAATAAGTTGTCAAAAGGTTATACGGATTGAAGTTTTCCAAACAGGCAAGATGACTTTAGATGTTGATCTAAATACATTTTGTGTCTATATGAAGAAGGATAGTAAGCTTGAAAGAGTTCAAAGCAGAATGTTGTCGCATACCCAATGTCATAATATATGCATGTAGCTACACTAAGAGTAGTTAATGAGGAAGTTTGGAACAATTTATCTTATGACTAAAGGATACCTTTGCCAAAACAAAGAAGTCAGGATCACATTACAAATCCAAACAAATAGATATGAGATATCACCACATTTATGAGATCAATCACAAGCGGGATGTCGTGATCTGCAAAGTTCTACAATGAGTGAGAAATCACTAAACCCCTTCCATAGACTAAGTTATGAGAGTCATATTAAAGTCTTGGATTGAAGCAAGTTATGTAATTCAAGTTGCATATATTTTGAGAAAACATGTTACATAAGGTATGCATCAATTTGCAGAATTATGTTTAAAATAGAAATTTCATTACTCTTATTTAATTATGGTTTTGGAAATTAAATAAAATATCCAAAATAATTATGAATTGATAGGCTCATCAGGTTGATGACTTGGTGAATGAAACCTCACAGATGAACAAAATTCATGTATTATTTAAGTTATTAGTTCGAAATCATTAAAGTGGACATAAATGATTTCAATAAATGGACTAGCATGTAATCTTTGATTTGATAGCGCAGTTTCATGGGCTATAGGGGCATAGTGATGCTCGATCAATCACTTGGATATGCATGAATGATGCATGATCGAACTATTGACCTACTTTGAAGTTCAAGTGTAGAGCTTCCGGATATATTAGTGGATTCCTTTGACATGAGGGGAACATTGATTTCATTCGATGGATGTTGTGATTGTGGTACACTCAAACGTCTGCCCGTAACTGGAAATTATAAAGTGTATGTGTTTCCCGGTTATTTCAAACGTTGAGTGGGAGCCTTAGTTGCCACAAGATTGGATAGTGTCTACCTATTAAATTAGGGAATGTGTCGGCCGCTTGAAGAGGGAGAATTTAGAAAATACGTGGCTGCGTTCAAGTACATTACTCAATAATCATTTGGTTTTGTAATTCTCACTCAGTTTTCAAGAAACGATTTGTAGATTAATATGATCTCGACATGTGATGCAATCATATTATCTAATAGACACATATTGAATTAAGAAATTTGAATATTGCACACTTGTTTCAGACAAGTGGGAGATTGAAGGAATTATGTCTTCGTGTGTAATTACTAGATATATAAATGGATCAAATTATGAAGATAATTAAGTTCGTACATTTGGGTTGTTGTTTTATCATATCTAGAGGTATTAACGATCTTTGGGCTAGTAAAATAGCCCAAAGCCCAATTGGACGGATCCTATAAGGTCACACAAAGGGCCTAGATTGGGCATGAGAGGACAAGGCCCATGATGGGCCTCATCCTCTAGTATGGCCGGCATTATGGAGTGAGATTAAAGGGTTTTGGGCCTAACCCTAGTATAGTTATAATGTGATTATAAATAGACTAGGTGCCTAAGGTTTACAGTAAGTAAGTAATTCAGTTGATCAGTGAGATCAAACCCAAATTAGGAAACACAGACCTAGCCCTCTCAAACTCTCCTATCTCACGGCTCTCTTTCCTCCCTCGGCACCAGTGTGGTGGTTCGTTGTGGTGGTGGATCGTGGTGGTCAACTTAGTCCATTAAAGGTGGTGATCGCGATTTTCCTCTTTCACTCGACCAATCTATTATTGGTGGATGGCTCGTTCGAAGCTCATGGACTAAGTAGAGGAGCAACACTTAGGGCTCTATTCTTTACCTGGTTTGTCAATCAAATTTCTCTATGGAATTCACACTTCAAAGGTATGATTATGTGTCTTGTGTGTTATGCATGTGATCTTGAGATTGGTACTTGATTTAATATGATTCATGATTTTCTACTACGTAGTACCTATAAACTCCTACACCTTTAACCAAAATCCCTCTTTGGATGATTCTGTTAAGGCCATGTACTCTGCTTCAGTAGTAGACAAAGTCACTGAAGGCTGCAAAGTAGCTTTCCAACTAACAACAAAACTACCAAGAGTGAACACATAACCAATCATAGACCTTCTACCATCAACATCCCTAGCATAATCAGAATCCAAATAGACTGTAACTGAACATGCCACATCATTAACATAAATGAGACCAACATCAGACGTACCCTTTAGGTAACGAAAAATCCTCTTGATTGCCTGCTAATGCTCCTTACCAGGATTAATCATGAACCTACTAACAACACTGACTGCTTGTGCAAGATTCGGCGTAGTGCAAACCATAGCATATATCAAACTCCCTACTGCACTAGCATAGGGAACCCGAGACATGTACTCCATCTCCTCAGCAGACTTTGGTGCAAAAGCAATCGACAAGTGATAGTTGGCCGCGCTTGGAGTATCTATAGGCTTCGCTGTTGACATGCCAAACTTCAACAATATCTTCTCAATATAGCCTTTCTGCGATAAGAAAAGTTTCTTTTGAGCCATATCCCTATATATCTACATGGCTAATATCTTTTGATCCGCACCCAAATCTTTTATTTTAAACTCGGCACTGAGAAGACCCTTCAATTTTTGAATATCAGACTTGTTCTTTGCTTCTATCACCATATCATCAACATATAGAACTAAGTAGATGTAAGACCCATCTGTCAACTTGTTATGGTATACACAACAATCATATGGATTCCTGTAGTAGCCTAGCTCCATCATGTAGCTATCAAACCTCTTGTACCGTTGCCTAGGAGACTGCTTTAGCCCATACAAGGACTTCTTCAACTTGCAAACACAGTCTTCTTTTTTTGGAACTTAGAAACCATCCGGTTGGGTCATGTATATATCCTCTTCCAACCCTCCATGTAGAAAAGTTGTTTTCACATCTAGTTGCTCAAGCTCCAAATCCAGATGTGCAACCATTGCTAGTAGCACCCTGATGGAAGTGTGTCTGACTACGGGTGAGAATATCTCATTGTAGTCTACCCCCCTCTCTTTGTATGAACCCTCTTGCAAATACTCGAGCCTTATACTTGATTCCCTCCATAAGTGTCATCCCCTCCTTTTTCTTGAAAACCCATTTACAAGTAATAATTTTTCTCCCTGAAGGCCTAGGAACAAGATCCCAATTCTCATTCTTATGAAGTGACTCCATCTCATCTCCCATTACAACAAGCGAATGGGTAGATTCTGTACATGTAACTGCTTCCTTGTAGGTAGATGGCTCATATACATCCACCTCTTCGGCAACCTAAAGTGCATAAACCACAATATCTTCAAAACCAAATCTGTTAGGAGGTTTTCCAAAATTCACCCTTTTGGAGCATTTCGGAGCTAGACTAGGCTTGTTAAACTTTGGCGTTGATGATTCTGGTGCTTCAGTATTTTTGTGTTGAACATATTTTTCTTGTACCTCATCACTTTCATCATGAGTGACTTGCTGCTCCACCTGTTTGTCAACACTAGCACTATCTGATACAACTATGGACTGAACATTAGAGTTAAACATAGAATTTTCATCAAAGACTACATTTCTACTAAGTTTAACTCTACTTTTCGATGGAGACCAAATCCTATAACCTTTAACCCCATCGCCATACCCTATAAATACTCCCTTTTTGGCCCTTGGCTCTAATTTACCCTCATTAACATGATAATGAACATTGCAACTAAAAGCTCTCATGTTTTAGTAATCTACAGGCTTACCAGACCACACCTGATAGGGTGTTTTAAGGTTAATACCATAGTGTAGTCCACGGTTGATCAGATAACATGACGTACTAACGGCTTTTGCCCAAAACTTTCTGGTCAATCCGGCATTAGAGAGCATGCACTAAACTCTCTCCCAAAGTGTCTGATTCATTCGTTCTGCTACACCATTTTGCTGTGGTGTATCTCTGACGGTACGATGCCTAGCGATCCCTTCATTCTTGCAGAACTCATCGAACTCAGACCAACAAAATTCTAGACCATTATCAGTTCATAGCCTTTTGATCTTCTTCCTAGTTTAATTCTCCACTAACACCTTCCACTGCTTGAAATTCTTGAGAGCTTCACTTTTGAACCTCATTATGATCACCCAAGTCATCCTTGAAAAATCATCAATGAATGATACAAAATACCTGTGACCTCCCAATGACTCAACACGTGAAGGACCCTAACAATCTGAGTGGATATAATCAAGAGTACCTTAAGCTCTATGAATTCCTTTGGGGAACTTGCTGCGATGTAGTTTCCCAAAAACACAATGCTCACAGAAATCTAGGTTTGTGACCTTGTGGCCACCTAGAAGATCAGCCTTGGAGAGGATTTGCATTCCTCTTTCACTTATATGCCCAAGCCTTATGTGCCATAACTTGGTCATATCATCCTTCTGAACCTCAGATGAAGCAACAACAACTGAACCTGATAAAGTGGAGCCCTGGATATTTCCTCCATCTACTTGCTCATAGGTAGTAAACCACTCCCTACGTGGACATATATGATACGATGCCCCAGAATACAGAAACCCACAAATCATTGTGATATGTATGTCCACCCGCAACTAAAGCAATGTCATACTCATAATTCGAGTCCTCTTCTGCAAAAGTAGCAGATAAATATTTATCTTGCTGTTTCTTATTGGGACATTCTCTCTTCCAATGCCCCTTCTCTTTACAGTAATTACAGACATCAGTTTGCTTAGGACCCCCTTTGGAATTTTCAGGCTACCTAGCCTTCTTCTTCCAGGAATTTCCATGCCCCTTTCCACCACTAGCCATTAATCCAGAGGCTTGATTGTCTGTACCTATACTACCAGATGCCTTATGGCGTAATTCCCTAGTATGAAGAGATGATCTAATCTCTTTTACGGACACATTATCTTTACCAACAATAAAAGATTGCACAAAATTTTCATACTACAAAGGTAATGAAACTAACAGAATTAAAGCAGCATCCTCATCATCAACCTTAACATCAATATTACGCAATTCTAGAAAAATTGTATTTAATTGATCCAAGTGATCTCTAAGAGGTGTACCTTCATTCATTCCCAGACTAAAGAGATGTTGCTTCAATAGTAACTTGTTGGTTAGAGACTTTGTCATGTACAAACTCTCTAATTTCAACCACAGACCCGATACGGTTTACTCCTCCGCAACCTCGGTAATGATATCATCCAAAAGACACAACATGATCGTTGAATGTGCCTTCTCCTCCAGAATGGCCATCTTAGTGGTATCCGGACCCGGAGACTTCTTTGTGGATGGTGTCTCAGCACCATCTAAACCCGATGACTTCTTTGCCGATGGTGTCCATAACCCTTGTTGTTTCAACAACGCTCGCATCTTGATCTGCTATAAACTAAAACTATTTCTCCCCGTGAATTTATCAATTTTCACATTCATAACAGACATCTCTCCCACTCAAATCGAACCAGAGCTCTTGATACCACTTGTTATTACGGATGTGAGAAAAAACAAGTTAATGAATGCAAAACTAGTAAATAGCACACACATATTTACGTGGTTCACCAACAATGTGTTGGCTACGTCCACGGGCAGGCGAGAGAAAAGCTTTATTGATCTTGAGGAAAATCCATATTACAGATTGATAATGTTAATTATCAATAGACTAAAATATGAATAAACCCTAACTAGGAATATATCTAACTTCCCCAAATAAGATTGATAAGTGCATAAAAAAAACCACAAAACCCTTAGAAGTCAAGTGGGCTCTACAAAGCACAAACAGAGAGCTCTCGCTCACCATCTAGTGAGCTATCGCTCAGACCCCAATCGAGCTCTCGCTCACCATCGAGCGAGCTATCGCTCGGCCCCTATCTCACCTTCGACCTTCACGAGCTACCACGCGAGCTATCGCTCGGCCTAGTCGAACCATGAGCTATAGCTCACTCGCATGGGAGCTATAGCTCCAATTTTTTCGCAACTCTATGTACTTCCTAAACTACCGAGATACCTCTCGAGCTATAGCTCGCTGATCCTAAGCCCAAATTCAAGGCATAGTTCAACAGGCGGTGAAAAGGTCGGTCATCATCGGGTTTAGTTTCGAGAATACATTACACCTTGTAATTTTTATTACCAAAGATAATAACTATTTTCATTAAAATTATTAACAATGGTTAGTTATTTCATTTCTTTAATAATTAAATTATTTTAATAAAAAAAAAAACCAACCCTACCCACCCCCCCAACAAATTGAACCCCCTTCTTTGCCGGAGCCACCCTTGTCCCCTTGCCTGCACCCTAATAAAGATGGCACTGGGCCACCCAGTACGAAAAAAGCACAGCACGACATGGGCACGATGTATGCCCGACACGGCACGTTACTGTGTTTGTGGGTCGTGGACCAGCCTTGGCCACATTTATTGAGAAGACGCACTAATAAGCCACGACACAACCTGCCGCGGCACAACAAAGCACACTAAAATAGATGAAATTTTTCTTAAACACGCAAGCCTGACACGATGGCACATGGACCCATGGTCCACCCTTTTGAAAACTTTGACCTGACATAGTACGACACGAAATTCGCGGTCTGAGACATAGGCCTGGCCCAACTAACCGAAAAGCACGAGGCACGACCCCGGCACGGACCATCTTTACACCCAAATCCCCCCACCCGAAATCTTCCTTCCTCCTTTCCCTCCCCCAAAATCCCTAGTGACAGAAAGTTTTTGCAGAGAAGCTGGACGACCGATTAATAGAAGAATGGAAACCAAATGCCATGCTTTCTCAATGTAAATTTAATTTAAGTTGCTAAAAATCGCGATGTCTGAGCTTGAAATTTGAGCTTGAGATTTAATCTGGAATGAGGAAGTCAAAGAAATTAGGGTTTCGAAAGGAATTGAGTTGAAAATTCAGGATTTGCATGATCCTTGGATAAAGAAAGAGAAAGGGGGAAAATAGAGGAGAGAGAAAAGGATTTGTGGCCGAGCGAAAGGGTTGGGCAATGGCACGGGACAGGGTCTCTGGCGCTAGCAGGGAAGGGGTGAGCTAGTGGGGAGGGGTTGTTTTTTTTAATAAAAAATATTAAATAAATTATTTAAATTATATTTATCTCTTACTATTTTTTATTGTCAAAAATATAAAAATCTAACTATAGTTATAAATTCATTACAAAATCATCATTAATGGTATGTTTATCTTAATATCAACCATACAAGTTTACCAAAGATAATAGATTTTTTTTATAGTTTACCGAGGAGAAAATTAAAAAATCTAATGTTACCAAAGTGAATTTCCCAAAATAATTATAAAAAAAAAACCAGTATTTCTTTTTCATACTATTAAGTCAAAGTCAACAAGAAAAATAGAGTAAAACAATTTTGGCGTTGCATGACTTGACAATTTACAGATATTGTTAAAGCCATGTGACACCCCTTAACCAACTTATTACAATTATTTAAGGAAAAATTGCCCAAAATAATCCGACCTTTGCCTCATCCGCCCAAAATAATCCCACCTTTTGATTAGTTTTTTAATAATCTGACCTTTATACCTCTTCCGCTTTAAGTAGTCCCAACCGGTCACATAACTTGTTATTACAAGTTACTAGACACATGTTAGTTTATAATTGGTCAAAAAATAAAAATAAAATTATAAATTAAAAAAAAAACTAATTTTTTTTTTTTAAAAAAAACCTGAAACCAGATTCCGGCAGCCCCACCGCCCCCTACCCAATTCCGACCACAATCTCCCTTCCCCTCCTCGATTCCGACCACCCCTCCCTGTTTCCGACCACCCTTTCCCTCTCCCTCCCCATTTTCGACCGACCTCACCCCAGCACCCATGCCGCAAAACCACCAAAAAGAAGTAGCCCTACTGTTGTTGCTTCTCCTTCGCAAACGCGCCACCACAAACCCGCAACAACATCACAACCTCTCTCTCCGCAGCAAACACCAACGAACCCACTACAGCTACACCAACAATCGCCGGCAAACACCACAAATTTTGAGCAGATTCGAACTCCCCGTTCCCCGATTCCACCACGTCGAACTCCCCTACCCCGTTCAACCCGTTTTTTTGGGATTTAGTTTGGTGGGTTTGGTGGATTTTTGAATGGTTGAGTTAATGGGGTTTTAAGGTTAGGTTGGCTGGGTGGGATTCTGGTCAGCGCGATCTCTGTGGCAGTGGTTTTAGGTCTGGGAGGGATGGTGGTTCTAGGGTTTGGCTTTGGGTGGTGGTGGGATGGTGGTGCTGCCGTGCTGGTGAATTTTTATTTTGTTTTTTTACAAGTTTTTTTTTAAATTTTGACCAATCAAGTAGCTACACGTGTTAATTAAACTAAAAAAAAAAACTTATCCAACCGGTTTTAGGTAAGATGGGACCATTAAAAAAGATAAGGGGAGTAAAGGTGGGATTATTTAAAATAATCCAAAGGTCGGATTATTAATAGTGGACGGCCCAAAGGTCGGATTATTGCGGGCAATTTTTTGCATTATTTAATAGTAAATACTGCCATGTAGTAAAAACAACACCAACGTACATCAATCTACCCAAAAATTCGATAAATTTGTTTTATTAAACAACGCCCATCAGAAAATGCAAGAAACGGTATTATTAGAGCCCAAGAGGAAGCCAAATCAACGACTGAAGAAATTAGTTGCCTTATAAGTTATACACCTACATCATGACGTTGAAAGCCTTTAAATATTGTGGAAAGTGTGGTGTATTCAATACTGCAAAGTGGAAACCTCAACAAAACGTTGAATTGGGGTAAGAGTTGTTGTTGTGATAGGTTGATTTGCCTAGTTAGTGTCTCGTGTTTCTGTAGTAGACAAAGATAATTCTTCAAGACTTATATCCGCATACCTAGAGAAACTTTAAATTGCTTAATGAAAGTTTAAATCTATTAAGTTTTAAAGAATGATTACACAAACACAGGAATCATAGGGGACAATTAGTGAAAGTATTAGGAGGCAAGAGCATGTACCTCATATGCCATAAAACAAGAGTACGTGCAACATTAGGAGCCCATGACATCAATGTAATAGATCTCTTTTGATATCATCCTCACTGGCCGGATAATTACGACTAGGAACCAGTTTTGAATCATACATTAAAGTGTGTTTTAATATTCTTCATGTTCATCCGGCTTCAAATATGTTTACATCAAAACATGCATGATCCGAGCCAGTCCATGAGCAACAACCCAATACCTCTCACTATACCATTCGAACATGAGTGGCCAGTATCCCTTATTGGGTATTTTCCGTTCATCTTCAATAATATCCATGACCACTAACCTCATAAAATAATGATGTTATTACCAATTAAAAAAATCTTCCTAAAAAACAGTGGTAGGAGTAGGAACAAATGCACTCTACAAACAAAACTAATTAATAAAGCATATAATTTCATAGACATCATACAATTACTAAATAAAACCAACGAAAGGCCTAAGAAACCATAAATCTACAAGCAAATAACTCAAATTGATCAAGCTTTGGAGGAATCGTCCCTTCACCAATATGTTTATTAACAATAAAGAGGACCAAGAAACCCATTACAACCATACACAAAAGTAGCGATCAATTTGAGCTAGCCTAGAATGAGAAGAGACATGATCACCGACAATCTCAAAACAATGATTATAAGGCCAGGCTAGGGCCAAGCTTAAAGAGCTCTTAACGGAGAGGGCCTCTAATAGACAGGGCCCTTATTAGTTAGGTTCAATATAGAGCTGAAATGTTTATCCAATTTGATAAATAAGAAAATAGATTATGCAAAAAAATTACATAAATATTTTTGTATTCATATATACTTTTTTTTTTTTATGAACCGTATTCATATCTACTTAATAATGGCTTATCTGCTTTGTCTTTTTTTTTAACAAGTGGATCTAATAAATAAAACAACAATACAACAAAACACACAAGACGACCAAAACAACATTAAGTAACAAAAACCCAGAAAGGACTAATGCGAGTGCACTTCACACGAGCTAACTTGCTAGACTACAGATCGAGAGGCAAAGACAAAGCTGGACGTCGCTTTGAGCCCACATGATCCACCCTGCAACCTACAAACATCCAATCATCAAACCTCTTAACTGACTTTCGAAGACAAGAATGAGAAATAGTCCGTTGTTGATGATTCATACGAGGTTAGACCCTGGAAGGCAAAGGTAGAACTTGAAACTTATAACCTTAATGACTGCATATAAACCCCTGAGAAGCTGCCCTTTTTGGCAGACGACCTTGTAATATTGATGGCTTGATTAACTCTTCCGAAACCTGATTTGTAGCTGCCTCAACTTTGGATGTTTGAGAAGAAGCACTCAAGGCTTGATGAAAGGGAACCGCTTGGTGCTCTGAGCCACAAAAAGGAAGAACCAAAGGAATAGAAGTTTCTGCTACCCTGGATTATTCACCTAGGGGGACCTCTGTCAAGATTTGAGTTTTACTCGGGATAACCTAAACAGACATTACCGAAGAAGACTTAGAATGATAAAAACTAAGCACTTCACCATGCAAGTGCTTAAGACGCTGCAATCTAGATTTTGCAATCTGAAGAGATGAACCGAAACAACCACAAAATTGAAAAATCGATGTTAATGCAAACCATTATCCAACTTCATTGATTTCAAAGTAGACACCCTATCCAAATCGTGAGAATCGTCTCATCTGACACTATCGGAGGAGTTCCACTAACAGGACTTACAACATCACAATCCATGTGATCTGTGCTAGGTAACTCCCTGGGAATGACCTCCATATCACAAACCTCCTGATTGATTGGAGAAACAACATCCCCAAAAATTAGAGCTACAGAAGAGGCACAACTTAAAAGCCTTTCAATCTCTTGTAATTCTTTTAACACTTCCACATTCCTCGAATCACTATTAAGAACCTTACAAAGGTCAGATTTGGCGGATAGAAGATCGCCTAACCCCTTAAAAGCCAAAGCTCTCCTAAACAAACCTTTTGTATGACAGGAATCATATCTCAATACATAGCATATGTCTCTTGAGATGAAGGCAAACTAAAACATAACACTTTACTCGCTAAATCATACTTGGAAAAAGCAAGCTTAAACTTGTGCTCCCAGAACAAGGAATTACCTTCCTCCTTGAAAACTTTAGAACAGACTAAAACATCATCACGACAAGCCAACAAATCAAGGATGCGAACAACGTGCTTGTCATTAAACTTAGCACGAAGATGGAACTCAGCAAAAAGCAGGACACAAATCCATCTACTAAATAACCATATAAACCACACAAAACTCCTATAGGATCAACGACCCACTTCACCTAATAACAAACCTAGCCACATACTAGGCTCACCAAAAGTAACCAAAAAAGAAGAAGGGCAGCCAACACAACCAAAGACCCAAAACAAAGCACCGTAAAAAACTAACCAAACTAAGAAGACAAAAATTAAATAACTAAGCAATATCAAACAGCCACCACCTCACGCCTCTTGGCTCCAGGAAACAGAAACAAAGCCACCTCGAACAACGACCCTTATGTTGATCCTGCCGATAATTGGTAGTAAAACCATGGAGACTGATAGCTCCAACCACCAAGGTACAGGGGGACCACTTGCCGGCGACCGAAGGAAAACGACCAGGATGTGCAGGTCGTTGGCGAGCAGTAAGGCGGTGCAAAGTTTGGGTTTAGCAGTGGTATAAGAATGATTACAACTTTCCTAGAGAGAGAAATTTTTTTTAGCAGTGCAAAAGATGTTTTGTGGGACTTCAATATTTATGTTAATAGATAGTATGTTGCCCCGCCCATTATCGACCCGCAACACGAATTGGCCCGACCCTCTATTGACCCTATAAAATCTAACCCTCTTTCACCCACCTACAATCAACCCACACCGACGCTAATAACAATTTCAGTAGCTTGCGACTATTTGAGCAATAATTACAACTCTTAATAACCTAAGAAAGTCATATAATCCCGTGAATGCATGAAACTTTTTCTAAGGAGCAGTTACGGACTAATGAGATATAGGAAAACTTGAAAAAAAAAATATAGATATTTTAGCTATGGGTCTGCTTATAGGCGGCCCTGAAGTCACTTGATCATTCTACAGCACAAATAATTAAGCATAACAATTCTATCCTGTACTATTAAAGTCGATTTTTTTTTACAAATTTTATCTTCACCTAAATCAACCACAATGTACCACCACGTAGGGAATATTTCAAGCATTACCCCAAACTTGAACCCCACTGTGATCATACACTAAAGTACGGTGGCGTCTGAAGGGAAGGAAGCTAGAGTAAAAGAGTCGCCAACAAGTTTTAGGAACTTGTAAATCGTTCACGAGGTGAAGGTTACACCCCTTAAATATTAAGGAGATCGTCAACTCCAATAGGTCTGGAACCATGACTGGTAGTTCGGGGATGAAGGTACAAATCCAGCCTAAAAGAGATTGAACCTGCCCTAATAATATGCCTCTACTTTATTTTGATCGTATTCATGTGCGCTTTCTGACTAACATACAATCAATAGGTTTACCCTAAACATGTTTAACTATGTTGGTTGAATATTAATGCACAAATAAATCTATTTATTGGCGATCACTTGAATTATAATCAAATTAACCCTAAACAAGATTACTAATTATCTTATTAAGTGAGATTACAAGTACCAATTCCCTTTAAACATACATAAAAGGTGTGATCAAGCAATAAAAATAAATATATATCAAGCAACATAATACTCATAATAATAATCATAATCATAATCATGTTAAAACATAATAATAGCAAGATCCTAGGCATGATACTAACCAGATTAATAACAAACCCTAGCATGTCATTAAATAATAAAAATCAAAGCTTTAGCCCTAACACGATACTATCATGAATATTAGGAAGAAAATAAGAAGCATCGCAGAAATCATAATAAGCATATTCGATATTAGAAATTATAGTTGTTATCCTAAATATGATACTAGGAAGATCAAAACACCCTAATATAACACTTGGAATCATAATAACAACCTAGACATGATTTCTATATCATAATATCAATAAAACCATTAAAGCACTTACTTGGATGCCTCTTATCTCTTTCTAAAAACAAAATACACGCGTTAGTAACTTCAGGGTAAATAATAAACATACAATTAAATTAAATAATTGAAAGTGAGACTTAGGACCAAACCCTCAGAAATTAAACCTTTCACGTCAAGGGCGAAGGAAACTTCGAACTGTGCTAGGTGTGTCTAGATCTTGTGAATGCGAAATTTTGTATGCAAAAGGCTAGTTTAAAAAAGAGAAGAATAAGCTTTAGCTTAGAGAGACTAATCAAGAGATTCTTTATGAGAGTTGGTGAGAGAGAGAATTAGAAAACTAGAGAGTTAATGAGAAGAATTGATAGTAGTTGATGATTGAAAACAGAATTTTAGGAGGCTATTTATAGAGAAATTCAGCCGGATGTGATAAAGAATGAATCAGAGTTTCAAAGAAAATAAAACAGCTTAGCGCCAGACGCTGGACATTACCGCCAAGCGCCAAGCCTTAGCGCCAGGCGCTAATCCTGTCCTCAGGAGCTAGAAACCAGTTTCACGCGTTTTCTTAATTTTGATAAATTTTAGCCGTATAGAAGGGCAATATCATATATTCCTTAAAAACACTTCTTTTAATCTGATTAAAACTCTAAAAAGTCAACTAAAGTCAATTTATCAATGCTAATTAAATTACGAATGAAAAGAACCTTCTAGAAGAATCTAGAAAACTATAATCAATTCTTATTGCATTAGGAATGATAAATCAATATTAGGCCCTCCACTAGATCATTGGGCCGCAATCAAACCGGGCCCAGTTTAGTAATTTGGACATAACTTCCTCATTATTCATCGGAATTGGGCTTATAATATATCGTTGGAAAGGTCTTTTCAAGCCCTATCCAACTACACTATTGTTGGACCCTTATCATGGAACAGACTAAACTGGAATGCACGTTTTTCATAAAAAAGGTAAGAAAAGAAATATTTTCAAAAACAGAAAGAAAAATATTGTAATAAAAACATCTTTATCACTAGACTTTTCAAAATTTTGCTTTTATTCGGTAATCAATGACATGAAAGGTATTAATCACTGGTTTTGGTTTTTGGGAGACATATTTGGGTGTCTACAGAAGCCCCCACTTTGACTGAGTTTGGAGAAACGCAAGTTTCGAAAACAAAAGTCAAAGTATCGATAGGGACGGAGAATGATTCAGAACGTTCTGCAATCCTAAATCACTCTTGTAACGCCGATACCTACAAAACTAGCATTATTTAAACAGATAAAAGAGTTAAGAAAAGCGTATCTTGCACCGTCGAGCACATGTCTCTGGAGGTAACCGATTTGTTGTTGTTGATGTATTTGCTATTGTGACAACCTTCCATAAGCTAGGGAGCACCATCTTGTTGTTTTGATGTTCACCTATCTCTGAACGATAGAGCTTTTTTGGAAGAAATTTCACGCGTCTTTACACAAAAAGCTTTTTTTTGAGGATTGTTCACTCGTCTCCGAACAAAAGAGCTTTAATAGGATGCCCACGCGTCTCTGAGCAGGAGAGCTTAAAATATATGTCCACGCGTCTCTGAACAAAGAGCTTTGAATGATATGCTCACATGTCTCTGAGTAAAAGAGCTTTTTTTAATATGTCCACGCGTCTCTTAATAAATTAGCTTTTTTTAATATGTCCACGCATCTCTGAACAATAGAGCTTTAATGATATGTCCACGAGTCTCTGAACAAAAGATCTTTGATAAAATGTCCAAGCGTTTCTGAACAATAGAGCTTTTTAATACTTGAATGTTTGTTGCGATCGTTCGGTTGGGTGCAAACAGGAGCTTTGCTGAATGGTGGTATCTTGTAAAAATCAAAAGATTGCCAAAAGACTTTGCTGGTGCTTTTCTTAGGGTTGACCTAAGGCTTGATGTTTTTCTTAGGGTTGACCTAAGGTGATTAACTAACTTGAGGTTGACCCAAAATGAAATGACTGACTTGAGGTTTACCCAAGGTGAAATGACACGTGTGACTCATGACTCGTGTGTGATGTGCTTAATGCAAAAAAGCAAAAAAATTTCGTCATTTTTTGTGGAGGGTAATGACTTTCTCCCGAAAAAAAAAGACGCGAAAAAAGAAAGAAGCGAAGTTTTCAAAGGTGCATGTTGAATGAGCTTAGTTAAGTATATGCGCTTTATGCTGTCTCTCAAGGTGCAAGGATTAATCCATCTTAGGCGCGGAGGCTAAGCACTTTATACTTTATGATGAAATGATGAGTGATGTTGATATGACAAGGCAAGCTTCAGCATTGTGTTAAGATCTCATGACAAAGGATTACTAAGGGAAGGATATTTGGTCATGTATCAGTGATGTGTGTGATAGTGACATTAAAGTTAGGCCGCAAGGGCTAAGTGCATGATGATGAAAAGAGTCAAATGTTGGTGACTCTTAGGCTAGGTAGGCTGATGATGTAAGGATCAAGCCCCCAAGTCTAGCTCTAAATGAATAAGGATGAGCATTGGAGATCCCTTGATATGATCAATTATGAATGTAAATATGAATGCATTTTTATTACGACCGCACCCCTTTGTGAGGTTGCCTACGTATCCATTAGGAAGCAGGCCAAACGTAGCTCTAGCCGAACCTCGCACAAGTGTGTGTATACCTCAAAAAGGTCTTTTTAAGGGTTGTAACGTGGTTAGGCTAAAGGTTGAAGAAGAAGGGGATAAAAGGCTCAAGACCCTGGATAAGCCCCCAAGGTGTAAAACTTTGCATGTGAATCTTTGTATTTTCACGCTTGAGGTTTCTTACTCTTTATTTCTTTTTGCTTTAGCATTTATTTTATTTTTATAAGTGTGGGCAATCCTGATCATGTGGTCTATCACTCATTTGGCATTCATGTTTCTCGGACACGGTATCGAGCACTCAATAAGAGACGCAATCTAAGACGTGTTCATATCAAAGACATGTTTATGTCAAAGACATTGGAACACTTTCCCTATTGTACACTTTTATTATTATTATTCTTTTATTATTTTTTCTATTTTAATCTTTTGAAGTCACTCAAGCTTTTTATGAAATTGAAAATTGCATAAGTTACACACCATCTCATCCCAAGGTTAGGTAGATGTAGGCTGAAAACTGAAAGGTCTATCGTTAGACGAGGCTCAAAGTGGTTTATCAAACAATAATGTATATTTGAAGGGTGAAAGGTAATATGATGTGGTTACAAGGGGTGCCTCAAATCATTGATATACCTTGTGCTTAGTTCGACATGGATTTTTTTTTTTATTATTCACAATGCAATGATCATATGTAAGGAAATAAATGCTCATTTTATTAAAAATGGGAAAAGAAAGAATCTACAAAATTAATCTAAGGGAAAAGAAAGGTGTTTATGCTAGACTTATTGGGGAAAGGGTAAATAAAAAATAGAAAAAAGATCATTAAATCTTGTCGTTGAAGCTTGCCTCTTGTCCCTTGGCTTATCATCAATTGGTGTTCTTGCCGACTAGAGGTATTGGAAGCCTGTTACTGTCGATCAAATATTGGATTACTTCCTTTAGCTTCCAACAGCTCTCAGTAATATGATCCCTACCTTGATGGTACTTACAGCGTACATTTGGGTTCCAACTAGGAAATATCTTCTCAAGTGGGGGATCTTGAATGGGTCCAATAGGAGTAATGAGTCCCTTTGCATGGAGTCGATTGAAAGCATCATCGTAGCTAATTTCAATAGGGGTGAAATCCTTTCTTAGTTTCTTTCTAAATCCTCGATTAACCATGGCTAAGATTTCATTAAGGTCAAAAGTACCAACACTGTTACTAGAGTAGGTGTTTTTTGGAAGAAGAAGGATAGGCGTTCTCCTTTCCTTTACAGCCACTATTATTATCGTTACTAATCTTGACCTTCTTGTCGCGCGGAGGAACATGAAGGAGATTTGAATCAATGAGGTCTTGAACACGATCCTTGAGGGCTAGACATACTTCGGTGGTATGACCACGACCTCTATGGTATCGGCAATAAGATTTTGGGTCCCAATTGGGATACCGTTTTTCAGGCGGAGGGTCTTGACTGGGACCAATGGGGTGAATGAGACCTTAATCATGAAGACAGTCAAAAGGTTCATTGTAAGTCATTCCTAATTGTGTGTATTCTTCAATGGTCCGTTTTACCCATGGCTTGGGAGCATTGAGTTCTTCATTAAATCCTTGGTGAGAATTTAGTTCAAAAACCATCACCCGATTTTCTAATCCTTCTACCATATTCAAGAGCATGGCAATGACATCTTGCAGTTTTCGAACGTCCTCTTTTAGACTTGACAAGTCTTCCCTGGTATTATCTAAGAAAATACTTTCATCCTCCTCAATCATGGCCACTTCATCAAGAGAGGTTATACAAATCTTGATCATGGGCTCACCTACAGGTTTGATAAGAAGAGAAGGATCAAAGGATGTTTGATCTTCTGCGATGGCTAGAATCTCGGAAGTTTTATTATCATCAATCAGATCTTGAATAGCTTCTTTGAGTTTCCAACATTCCTTAGTATTGTGACCCTTTCCTTGGTGATATTTGCAGTGTTTATAAGGATCCCACTTGGGTGGCCTGGCTTCTGGAACTGCATCTTTGATAGGCCCTATGGGCATGACTAGTCCTTTGTGGTGTAGTTTTTCGAAAGTTGTTTCATAACTTATACCAAGTGGAGTGAACACTCTTTTCGACCTTTGGATTCGTGATTTAGAGGTTTTCGTAGCATGTACTTCATTAATGGGAGAGGAAGAAGAAGGATGGTCGTTCTTATTTCCTCTCGCACTATTATCTTTCAGAAGGTCATCTTTAATTTCAATGCCTATATTATACACGGCCTTGAAAGTATTCAAGTTGTGATGGTATTTTAATTGCTTTGAATACTTCTCTCGGAGATTCTTGATAAACATCCTCACAGATTCTTTTTGGGGGGCACCTCAATCATCTTAGCGGAAGTTTCCCTCCACTTATTGAAGAAAGAAATAAAGCCTTCATTCTCTTTTTGTCTTAGCATCTCGAGTTGCCTATAATCGGTTTCGACTTGAATATTACACTTATATCTATCAATGAAAGCGTTTACTAACGATTCCCGGGTGGAGATTTTCTCTATGTCAAGGGAGAAGAACCATTGTTGGCAAACGGTTTCAAGAGATAAAGAAAACAAGGAATGAAAGACTTTCCTATCAATCCCCTTAATGTTCATTATAGTTTCAAAGGCTCTTAAGTGAAGATAAGGATTATATGTTGCCTTGAATTTAGGGATGTCAGTGGCATTGAACTTCTGCAGAAGAAGCTCCTTGTCCACCGAGACCCCTTGTGAACTAATGTCCTGTAATTTGTAGTCACTAGATAACTTGCTCAATCTTTCTTGCATGAGCTCCATTTGTAGTTGCTTCATAGGGTCATTGATTTTGAGGGTTAAAGGCTTTAACGCCTCAGTGACATCAGTCAATTGGTTCCTAAGTTCATTAACTTCTTCTTGACTTGCCATTATCTTCTTAGCTTTCCTCTTCCGACTCACTGGTTTATAAAAAATTTGAACTTGAACAAAGAGGTTATCTTTGATTAATCGCCCTTCTCTCCTCAATCAAGTACTGTGGAAAGGAAATTAGGGATATCGACTATTAATTATTTGACTCAAACTCTATTCAACATGCAATGGATGGAAGAAGGTAAAAAGAATGAGGCTGTGATATGGAGAAAAATGATGTAGATGGAGAGATATGAAAAGTTAAGAATAGACTGTACTTCCACTTAAATGACGGAAAAAAACCGACTCATGCATGAACCTAAGACATGGTCATGGTGATATATACCCAAAGTGTGTGCTAAGACTAGTGAGTGTAGTGAGTGTAGGTGACATATTAAGACTCTTGTGTAAGACCATGTGGCTAGACTTATGTGATTAGACTCAATTAAGGACTTAACGAAGGTATTGTTATTAATAACAAAAAATCGAATTGATTAGAAAACTGTTCAATTAGACACAAAGTGATGACTCGAGCAACATACCAAAATGTCGCCAAAACGACAAGATTGGCGCCGCACTGTGTAATGTAGCGCCAAACGACAGAACTGTAGCCAGGCGCTACACTCCACAGAGTGGCGCTGCAGTCAAAATCTCGGCGCCATTGCTGGAACGTTGATCTGGGACTGCTTTCGGTATTATTACTCTACAGGGTATGCCTAAAGTCATACTAGCTCAATTCTGATTAAATTATTATACTTTAATTACTCAAAATTAATTAATTAATTAATTAAGCAAAGTCTTTTCAGCCATTAAGCAGTTTATTTAATCTTAAACACAAGTCAAATAAACGGTTAGGAAAAACACATAGAGTATGCACAACAAATAATGCACAAATAGTCAAGTAGGCACAATATGATGCCATGAGTTTGCAACCTAGCCATGGCTCTAGTTCTCTAAAGTTCAGGATATGGGTTAGTAAAAGAGGGTCCATGGTTAATTGTCCATATGCACCGCGCGGAAGCCTAACCTTGAAGGGTTGGCGCGAGTGGATGGGACACCGCAAGTTAAAAACTCGCTTCCATGGTTTGGTGAATTCAACATTCTCGGATGTACCCTTTGTTGCATAGAGCGTTCAATCAGGTAGATGGAGCATGAATTCCCAGAGGGTTATGTCCATATGTAGAACACATATGGGTTTTGTTTTGGGGTATTTTTGTCCCTTGGGAGAGTTACGTCACGAAGGCTGATCCGGCTGAGCTGTACCTGCAAAATAACGGAGACTCCGGGTGGTCGGAGCTCCGCCTCCGACGGTCAAGTTAGTAACTTGAAACGGAATAAAGAGGATGGAAATTTAGGTGGATATCTGCTCGGATTCTAAGCTCAGGTCTTTCTCTGATGTAAGAGAATAAGGGTGTAATAAATGATTGAATGTCTCCCCAAAATGGGGAAATATCTCCCTATTTATAGGGTCGTTGGAAAATGTGCCCCTTCCTAGGTCACTTGACCTAGATTTTAGTGGGCTGCGCCGTTTTACGGCGCTCCTAGAAATTTGGGCCCTAGAAGGCCGCCATTTCAGAAACATATCTGAGGGCGCCAAGTGTCAAGAGGATGTTGAGCCACATGGGCCATCCTGAGCTCGACACGTGGAGACATCTCATTGGTCCAAGTGTCTAGGGTAAAAATACCCTAAACAGGTTTCAGAAAAGTGAGAAAAACTCAATCAGGAGGTAGGATTGAGCGAACAGTGCTAAAAAAAACTGGTCAAAATTAGAACGCATATTTCTGGCTTGGTATTGGAAGAACTTGGCGCCAGTGAACAGAGGCCAGAACCGCGATTTGGCTCTGGCGCCTGGCGACAAGAGTGTCACCTAGCGCCAGAGTCAAATCCTCGGCGCTAGACTCTGTTTTCTGACGCTAGTTCCTATATGCCTCAGCAGCTTTCTGTACTCGATAAAATTTTCCAGTTTCGCGCATCATTATTTCAAACCTAGTTGTGAAAGATATTCCTCAAATTTCCTACATGAATAAATCCTAATTTTTTAACTCATTACGGATGGTCTTTCCAATGAGATATTTTTTATGCATATGACAATAATCAATACTATATACTAAAAGACACACCAGCAATGACATGTGTCATCTCCTGGTGTGTCCTTAAGTATTATTATTTTTTTATATAAAAAAATCTATAAATTAAGGAAACAAATCAATTTCAAAAATAATATTATTTGTTGTACATATTCCATAATAATTTAGTATATTTAAAATAAAAAGATTTCACAAATAATTTTTCTAAAATAGAAAATTGGACAACTATGAACCAAAAATTATATTCTTAAAAATATTTTGTGATCTATTTTACAACAATAAATAAATAAAAAAAATTATTGCTCGGATTTTTTTCCTACTTTTATTTTTAATTGTGTATTAGAAGCTTCAATTAAAATTGAACATATCACGTAATTTTATTATTTCTCGACTAATTTATGATTATAATATTTATCTATTAATAATCTATAACGATCACCGTGCATGGCACGGGATCTAACCTACTGTTAATCAAAATTACGCACATGAAATACTTAGTACTTTTATAGTCTCATCCACTCATTCTAAATCATTGCCGAAATTAAATTTCAAGAATTAAAATAGAAATCCTCCCCAATGGAGTCGCCAAAAAATGTAGGGAATATTTCAAGCATTGCCCCAAACTTGAACCCCACTGTGATCATACACTAAAGTATGGTGGCGTCCAAAGGGAAGGAAGCTAAAGCAAAAGAGTCGCCAACAACTTTTAGGAACTTGTAAACCGTTCACGAGGTGAAGGTTACACCCCTAAACGATCAAGAAGATCGTCAACTCTAATAGGTCTGGAACCATCACTGGTAGTTCGGGGATGAAGGTACAAATCCAACCTAAAAGAGATTGAACCTGCCCTAATAATAGGCCTCTACTTTATTTTGATCGTATTCATGTGCGCTTTCTGACTAACATACAATCAGTAGGTTTACCCTAAACATGTTTAACTATGTTGGTTGAATATTAATGCACAAATAAATCTATTTGTTGGCGATCACTTGAATTATAATCAAATTAACCCTAAACAAGATTACTAATTATCTTATTAGGTGTGATTACAAGTACCAATTCCCTTTAAACATGCATAAAAGGTGTGATCAAGCAATAACAATAAATATATATCAAGCAACATAATAATCATAATAATAATAATCATAATCATAATCATGTTAAAACATAATAATAGCAAGATCCTAGACATGATACTAACAAGATTAATAATAAACCCTAGCATGTCACTAAACAATAAAAATAAAAGCTTTAACCCTAACATGATACTATCATGAATATTAGGAAGAAAATAGGAAGCATCGCAAAAATCATAATAAGTATATTTGATATTAGAAATTATAGTTGTTATCCTAAACATGATACTAGGAAGATCAAAACACCTTAACATAACACTAGGAATCATAATAACAACCTAGACATGATTTCTATATCATAATATCAATAAAACCATTAAAGCACTTACTTGGATGCCTCGTATCTCTTTCTAATAACAAAATACACGCGTTAGTAACTTCAAGAAAAATAATAAACATACAATTAAATTAAATAATTGAAAGTGAGATTTGGGACCAAACCAAGGCAACTTCGAACTATGCTACGTTTGTTTAGATCTTGTGAATGCGGAATTTTGTATGAAAAAGGCTAGTTTAGAAAAGAGAAAGAATAAGATTTAGCTTAGAGAGAGTAATCAAGAGATTCTTGATGAGAGTTGGTGAGAGAGAGAATTAGAAAACTAGAGAGCTGATGAGAAGAATTGATAAGAATTGATAGTTGTTGATGATTGAAAACAGAATTTTAGGAGGCTATTTATAGAGAAAATCAGCCGGATATGATAAAAAACAAATCAGAGTTTCGAAGAGAATAAAACAGCTTAGCGCCAGACTCAGACATTAGCGCCAGGCGCCAAGCCTTAGCGCCAGGCGCTAATCCTGTCGTCAGGAGCTAGAAACCAATTTCACGCGTTTTCTTAATTTTGATAAAATTTAGCCGTACAGAAAGGCAAAATCGTATTTTCCTTAAAAACACTTCTTTTAATCTGATTAAAACTCTAAAAAGTCAACTAAAGTCAATTTATCAATGCTGATTAAATTAGGAATGAAAAGAACCTTCTAAAAGAATCTAGAAAACTATAATAAATTCTAATTGCTATAGGAATGATAAATCAATATTAGGCCCTCCTCTAGATCATTGGGCCGCATATAAAGATGAAACCAGACCCAGTTTAGTAATTTGGTCATAACTTCCTCATTATTCATCGGAATTAAGCTTATAATATATCGTTGGAAAGGTCTTTTCAAGCTCTATTTAACTACACTATTATTGGACCCTTATCATGGACCAAACTAAACTGGAATGCACTTTTTCATAAATAAGGTAAGAAAAGAAATATTTTCAAAAACAGAAAGAAGAGATATTTTAATAAAATCATTCTTATCACTAGACTTTTCACAATTTCGCTTTTATTCGATAATCAATTACATGAAAGGTATTCGTCACTGGGTTTGGTTTTTGGGAGACACATTTGGGTGTCTACACACCACATATTTAGGCATTCCAACTTAAATAAAGAAATGAGGAGAAATTTTTAGTTTGGGTTGTTAAAGTTATTTAAAATGCTTGAAACTAGGTTATCAAGTACTATTCCAATAATAAATTGTGCATGAGTACATAAGGAGATTATTCATGAGGATAATGGTTCACCCACATTTCCTCTACCTTAAATGGAACAAGCCTAGCTAAGTGGTGTGCGACAAAGTTGCCTTCCCGTTTAATATGAGACCACAACACCGAATTAAAGTGAACAATGCTTGTAAGTTATGTAAACCACATAAGTATTATTTAGATATCTAAAATAACAAAAATCTAACGTGCAATAGATAGATGTGTAATAATTTTCAGTAATCTAGCTTCATATATACCACAGAATACTCACAATATTTACGCAGTTGTGCAGGTTGATTAGAGAAAAGTATGACAGAATACTGTCATACCCATGAATCGCACAATTAGACTAAATTGCGTCTTTATTTTCTTTGGATAAAAGTGACGAGTGGAAAACTAGGTCGTTATCTAATCTTCCCTAGGTCAAACTAAATTTATAAACACTTAACAAACCTAAATAAGAGTATAGAGGCAAGTCAAAGGTCGAACCCAAAGGAACGGTAATGTTCAAGCACTTTCAATTATGCGCCTAAGCTAGGTCGAAATCGAAGGTAAAGAGAGAATACAAACAACTAACAAAACAAGTAACCAAGGAAATAAAACACTGGGAATGGGAATCAACAAGTAATCATGCCAATTACAACAACTTGGGAAGATCATGCCAATTAAAGGCTGTGAAGACTAATGGTAAGAGTAATCAATTTGAATCAAAGAGCTATCTCCTAATTGTTAAGCTAGGGTTCACTATGAATAACAAACTAAGAGAATCACAACCAAAACCAATCGATAACTGCAATTCCTAAAACAATTGTTTGTGTCATTAGCAATTACAATGCAATCTAGCATAATTCCCAAGGCCTAATCAAATTACAGACATGCAAACTGTTTAGGGTATTTTTACCCTAGACACGTGGACCAATGAGAGGTCGCCACGTGTCGAGCTCAGGATGGCCCATGTGGCTCAACATCCTCTTGACACGTGGACCAATGAGAGGTTGCCACGTGTCAAGCTCAGGATGGCCCATGTGGCTCAACATCCTCTTGACACTTGGCGCCCTCAGATATGTTTCTGAATTGGCGGCTTTCAAAGGCCCAAACTCTTAAGAGCGCCGTAAAACGGCGCAACCCACTAGAATCTAGGTCAAGTGACCTAGGGAGGGGCACATTTTCCAACGACCCTATAAATAGGGAGATATTTCCCCATTTTGGGGACACATTCAACCAGTTATTACACCCTTATTCTCTTACATCAAAGAAAGACCTGAGCTTGGAATCCGAGTAGATACCCACCTAAATTTCTGTTCTTTATTCCGTTTCAAGTCACTAACTTGATCGTCGCAGGCGGAGCTCCAACCACCCGGAGTCTCCGTTATTTTTGCAGGTACAGCTCAGCCAGATCAGACTTCGTGACGTAACTCTCCCAAGGGACAAAAACACCCAAAACATTTGGCGCCGTCTGTGGGGAGAGTACCTCGAAGATGGTTCAAGAGTTTGTACCACCCCCTAACTGTCTGGGCGAAGACCCAGAAGTCTTTACAGACCATGAGGAGGATGAAGATCCTTAGGTAGAAACCTTTACAGCCGAAGATGGCTCTCTCAGAATCAAGCGTATCCGGCCCAGAGAGACTCTGGAGCGAGGCGCCTCCCAGGCGGGTCCGAGCAGACCCACTGGGCAGCCGGGAGGGGAAACCCAAACGGCAGCTGGATCAGCCCCTGTCACCCGAGACGAACTCATGAGATTCATGACAAGTTTCAAGGGTGAAATTAAAGAGCCGATCACCAAAAGCCGGGCTGGCCCAAGTAAAGGTCAGTCGGCAAAGAAGACTCCTCCAGAGAAGGGGAAGTCAGTCAGAAACCGGCAGCCCACTCCTCATCCAAAGGAGAAGGCAGCCAGGACCATTGATTGGTCAAGAATTCTCCTTCCTGGGAAGAATACCAATAACACTCGCCGGACTCAGCAGTCGGTGAGAAGTAAAAAATCAACTCTTGATGCCCGGGAGATCATCAACCGGAAGAGAAACCAATCGTTGCTTGAGTCGGCTTCAACGTCGAACTTTCTAGACAGCTTCTCAATCAGACAGGCGGTAATACCGTCCATTCTTGTCCTCATATGATTGGAGTTGTCCGGTATGTGCCTACTTGGCTTACGAATAGTATCCCCCTCACTTCATGCAGCCGGCCTTTTTTGGGGGTCAGGCGGCATATCCAAATGTCCATCCATTGGACTGGCAGCTTCGTCTACTACGCCTGGGTGAACAGCCTTCTGCGTTCACCCGGGAGATAACCGAGGTGGCCCAGTCGGCCAAGGTTAAGAATGTATTGGTTGGTACCTATGATGGTACCACCAATCCGGAAGACCACCTCATGGCTTACACCAACCTCATGTATCTGCAGGGGTTGGATGATGTCACTTGGTGTCGATGCTTCCCGGCTACATTGAAGGGCATTGCCCAACAATGGTTTGGCAATCTGCCAGCCGAGTCCATCGATAGCTTCAGGAAGCTTGCCATCCTGTTTGCTTCCAACTTCTCAATGAACATCCGTGCTAAGAAAACAAGCCTTGATTTGAGCAGTGTAAAGTAGGGAGAGAGAGAAGGGCTACGCTCATATGTCAGGCGGTTCAACCTGATCAGAATTCAGATTCAGGGGCTGTCTGGTGAGGTAGCTTTTACAGACTTTTTCAAAGGTCTGAGAGACGGGTCGACCTTTAAGTTTGACCTAGTCAGAAAAGGGGCTTTTATCCTGCAGGCGGCCCTGAGAGAGGTGAAAAGCTACACTCAAGCTACCGACCTCTGCTCGCCTGGAAGCCAGTCGGACTCTAAGAAGTCTGACAAGTAGAAAGACAACTGGTCTGCTCAGCCGGCTAAAAAGAAAGAGGAGAGCAAGAAGAGAAAAGAAGTCTGGGCGGTTAGTGACTATGACCATCCGTCCCAGAAGAAGAAGAAAGAATTTAAACCGTATGTCCCAAAGTACGAGTTTAACAAGGACTGCAACTCTATCCTCATGGAGATAAAGGATTGGCTGTCCCTAGAGAAGCCGAATCCGATGAAAAGTTCCATTCAATCCAGGAACAAAAATAAATTTTGTCAATACCATGAGGAAGTTGGCCATGACACCAACGACTGCATCAGCCTTCAACGGACGTTGGACCGTCAGGCTGACAAGGGGATGCTGAAGTCCTATATTTCTAAGTCCCCAGCTGGGGCAAAAAAGAAAAACAAGGGTCAGTCCTCCAAGAATACCCCCCAGCCTGCTAGTAGTTCGGATACTGACAAGGAGCCAGTCTACACAATAGCAGGCGGGTTCTCATGCGGTGGCCCTACCATACGGGGCACCAAGAGCCATCTTCGAAAGATGGACAAAGATGATGATGAGCAGGCTTCTGTCAGCTCTTCATTACCAGACGTCTTGATCATTGAAAAGGATAGAAGCAGCGTCCGCCGCCCTCATGATGACCCGGTGGTCATTGAATGTAAGGTTGCCAACCAGCTGGTTAGACGGATCCTTATAGACACCGGCAGCTCATCAGACATCATCAGCCTCCGGTGCCTGCAAAAGCTGAAATACAATGTCAGCAGCATGCACCGGGTCACCCACCCCTTGGTTGATTTTGGGGGTGGGATGGTCTACCCAGCCGGTAGAATTGACTTACCCATCCGGCTGGGGGAGAAAGGCCAGGGACGACATATTGTCGTCAGATTCTTGGTCGTTGAGGAGTTGACTGCCTACAACATCATCCTTGGCCGGCCAACTCTCAACGTAGCCAAGGCAGTAATCATCCCATCTCTCATGCTCATCAAGTATGAGAGGGATGACGGCACTGTGGGTTCCCTGAATGGGGATCAGAAGACGGTCCGAGAGTGTTATCTCTCAGCCATCCGAGATACCGTGGCCCAAGGCGGTCAGGAGCCCATAGACCTTGACAATGTCAAGAATGCCGACCCAGCTCTTGCCCCACCAGCTGCCGGAAAGAAAAGAAAAGCACCTCTGCTGGTGGAGGTGAAGAAAGAGAAAAAATAGCAATCACTGGCCGGTGAACGGTCAGATGAGCTCCGTCCCCATCCGGCTGGCGAAAGCATTGATCTCGTTCTGGATGACAGCCGTCCAGAACGTACTGTTAAGGTTGGGACGGTTGCTCATGCTACCTTGGGTGCAAGCTTGCACCTCTGCTGAAGGAATTCAAAGACATTTTTGCCTTTGAAGTGGAAGAGATGCCAGGCGTCAGCCCGGATCTCGCTGCCCACAAACTCGTCGTGGACCCCAAAAAGAAGCCCATCCGGCAAAAGAAGAGAAACCACGGCGAGGAAAGAAGTCAGGCGGCAGCTGCCGAAGTCAAAAAGCTGCTAGACACGAGGTTCATTCGGCCTTGTAATTTTCCCGACTGGGTGGCCAATGTGGTCCTTGTCAAGAAACCGAATGGGACCTGGCGCATGTGTGTTGATTACACAGACCACAACAAGGCGTGTCCAAAGGACAGCTATCCGCTTCCAAAGATCGACAGTCTGGTCAACTCTACAGCCGGTCACGCCTTGATGAGTTTTATGGATGCCTACTCCGGCTTCCATCAGATACCCCTGTGGAAGAAAGATCAAGAAAAGACGGCCTTCGTCACTGATCAGGGGCTATTCTGTTACACGGTGATGCCGTTTGGCTTAAAAAATGCGCCGGCTACGTTCCAACGAATGATTTATACTGTCTTTGTTAATCAAATTGGGAGGAATGAAGAGGCATACATTGATGACATGATAGTCAAATCCAAACAGCAGGCGGATCACCTTGCTGATCTCCGAGAAACCTTCACCACACTCAGGCGGCATAAGGTCATGTTAAATCCTAAGAAATGCGTCTTTGGTGTTGAGTCTAGGAAGTTTCTCGGATTCCTGATTGGTCAAAGGGGGATAGAGGCTAACCCTGACAAGATACAGGCGGTGATTTACATGAAGTCACCCCGCACTGTCAAGGAAGCATAGAGACTAACCGGTTGCCTGGCTGCTCTGGGGACATTCCTCAGCCGATCAGGCGACAAATGCCTTTATTTCTTCCAAGCAATCAGGAAGAAGACCAGGTTCGAATGGGGAGATGAGGCTGAGGCGGCCATTCAACGGCTGAAAGAACACCTCCACTCTTTGCCAAGACTTGTTAGTCCATTTCCTAGGGAGGTGTTATACATGTACTTAGCCATCTCAGATCATGCTCTCAGTGTCGTTCTCCTTGCTGAGAGAGACGGTGTTCAGCTTCTAGTTTATTTCATTAGCCATGTCTTAAAAAATGCTGAGCTCCGGTATCCCATGGTAGAAAAAATTTGGCCTTGCTCTGTATATGGCTTTCAAGAAATTGAAGCCATACTTCCTGGCTCATCCGGTGGTAATCTACACCGACCATCCCCTCAAGCGGCCAATGTCTACTTTGGAGTCATCTGGAAGAATGTTGAAATGGGCTATTGAAATGCAAAGTCTTGAAATCACTTTTGAACCTAGAAAAGCAGTGAAAGGTCAGGCGTTTGCCGACTTCATTATTGAAATGACCCAACCGGTGCAACCGGATAATCTTGACCAGGTTTGGAAAGTGTATGTAGACGGAAGCTCAACAAAGAACGGCTGTGGTGCAGGAATTATATATGAGTCCCCATAGGGGGACAAATTTGAATATGCACTGCGGTTTAAGTTTCAAGCCTCAAATAATGAGGCGGAATATGAAGCCCTGCTAGCCGGAATCCGCATGTGTAAGGCAGCAGGGGCAACGAAGATTGACGCCTATTTTGATTCACAGTTGGTCGTTAGCCAGTATGAGGGAGCATATGAGGCAACTCATCCGGCTATGATCAAATATCTTCAGGCAGTCAAGGAAGAGACTGGGGCACTTGAGGAATTCCGTCTGAATCAAGTGCCCAGGTCATATAACAACCAGGCGGATGCCTTGTCCAAATTGGCTTCATACACCTGCTGTGATACTCCTCGGTCGGTCTTTTGGGAAGTTCATGAAAAGAAAAGCATACATAAAGAGCCCATTGGAACCCTAGACTGAAGCTCCACCTAGATGGATGCCATCCGGGCTTATCTTTCAAACGACACATTTCCTGATTCACCACAGGAAGCAGCCAGCCTGAAGAAGCAAGCTACAAGCTTCGAGTTGAAAAATGGAGAACTCTTCAAGGCAGGATTTCTTAAGCCCCTGTTGAAGTGTGTCACCCCAGAAAAGGGGAAGGAAGTTCTCGAAGACTTGCACTCGGGATTCTGCGCCTCTCATATAAGCGGCAGGTCCCTAGCCGTCAGAGCCAGACGACATTACTTTTGGCCCACTCTTAAGGCAGACGCCAAGGAGTTGGTGAAGAAATGTGACAAGTGCCAAAAATTTGGCAAACTCATTCACCGTCCGGCTACTGATCTGACGGCCATCCACAGCCCGATCCCGATTGCAAAATGGGGCATGGACATTCTAGGTCCTTGCACGCCTGCTCCAAGTGGGTGGAGGCTGAGGCGGTTAAAAACATCAAGACCTTAGACGTAATTTCCTTCATTTGGAAGAACATTATCACCCGATATGGGGTGCCTATGTCTATGGTGTTTGATAATGGTCCTCAGTTTGAGACGTCTTAGCTAAAAACTTGGTTGGGAGATCAGGGGATCTCAAGCTATTTTGCATCTGTTGGCCAGCCCCAAGCAAACGGCCAAGTTGAAGCCTTCAACAAACTCATCTCAAACGGCATTAAAAAGAAAATAGAAAGAGCCGGTGGCTTATGGGCAGAAGAATTAATCCATGTCCTATGGGCCATCCGAACAACAGCGAAAGGGGCAATCGGTGAAACCCCATTTCTCATGGTTTACGGTGCTGAAGCCGTCTTGCCCATCGAACATTACGAGCCGACTCTCAGAGTCATGCTGTATGATGAAGAGGAAAACTGGGAAGCAATGCGCCTGGCATTGGATTCACTCCCAGAACGCAAGGGCAATGCCGCCTTGCGTCATGAGATTTACCGTCTGAGAATGACTAGAGCCTGCAACAAAAAAGTACACAAGCGTCCTTTGAAAGTTGACGACTTAGTGTTACGGAAAATGGAGGTAACCGGTAGGGCCAATGAGCTGGGAAAGCTGACTCCAAATTGGGAAGGCCCCTACCGGATCTATGAAGAAGTAAGGGATGGCACCTACCGCCTGGAAACCCCAAACGGCAGGCGTCTGCCTAGAACTTGGAATGTAGACAACCTAAAAAAGTACTACTTCTAGATTGTAAACTTTTTGTAAACAGTGAGTCAATTAATGAAGATTCAGACTTTGTTTGCAAAATCGAGTTATTGTTTAATTATCCATCCGGGTAATACCCAGGCGGATTCTTCTTTACCTAACTGAGTTTGACACTTAGTAAAGGTTATATTTGTTGGACCGCCTGGGTACTACTCGGATCCCTTGTTTATTTAAGTTCGATACTTTGTTTATTCAAATGCCTGATTATCTGTCTGGGTAATACCAGACTGACCCGCTTATTTAAAAAACTAAGTTTGATACTTAGTGTAAATTCAATACTGACTAAAAACTAAGCACAAAAACGTTTAGTGGCTACACAATCGGTCCCAAACAAGACCAGAGGCTAAAATAGCCGGATGGTTGCTCATTTTATAAAATTGCCTGTCCCAGCATGGACAAAGGCGTCCGGCGACACCCCTTCGGGTGCAATCGTCGCAGAGAACTGACTATATGTCGGTTCTACGTACCCATGCAGACGGCAAAAATTGAACGACCAAACTGGCCAACTCATAGCCGTCTGACCAAAATAACCTACGAATAACGAATAAGTTTCCAGATACCGGATGACGATAGGCATCAGTCGATCATTGGTAGAAATTCTTACTTGGGTTATTTATTCCAAAGTTGCACTCCCTTTCCCTATTGGGGAAAAGGATTGTGTAATGGCTACTCGTTAACCCCAGACGGAATATAACCGCCTGGGTAAGAAGCTCAAAGCACCCGCTTTTATGGCCGGCTGTGCACTTGGTTTGGGGCAATCACCATTGTGATTGATTGGCCTAAAAACACTCCATACTTCTCCAAGTATCAAGTGTTTTCAAGCCAATCAATCAGCTTGGCACTAAACCAACCACACAGCCGCCCAGGGGCAAGAGCACCCGGATTGCAAATTGCCGCATGCTTTTTTAAGTTAGGCAAAATACTTAAGAATTGCAAACACATGAAAAATTCAAATTGAAAAAAAACTCAAAACAGACATATATAAAATCCGACTGAGTCGGAATACTTCATTTATATTTGAATTGGCACAAAGGCCATAATAATTGTTAACCGGACACATCCGGTGAAGAAAGAAAGTGGAAATGTTAATCCAACCCCATGGTTGGTAAAAAGATACAACAAAACACGACATGCAAGCCGGTAAATAATATTGATTGGCATACTGCCGCAGAAAGGTGGGAGGCCCGCCTAAGGCTGAGGCGGAGTCTTCTCCAGCTGAGTCTGGCTGGCTTGGCCCTCGGGATGATCATCCGCCGGCTCCTCATCATCAGAGACTTCATATCCCTGCTCAACAGCCCAGTCTTAGAAGCGAGGCGGAGGAGCATCACCCAGTTGCTAGGCATCATACACCTCAGTGGCGTAATCATACCTCAACTTATAGACCTTAAAGTCTATTTCTGGGTAGAGGAGGCCCCAGGTGATCTTCAGCCGGGCCAAGTTGTCCCGTTCATTCTCCTCAGTCAGTCGGGTCTTCTCCCGGGCCAGCTCATCCGACTGCTTGTTGCGCAGGGTCATGAGCTCAAGCTTCAGGCGGTCATTGTCGATCTGGAGTTGGGCATTCTCCTTGTCAGCATCTTCTAATGCCTTGAGATCAGATTTGGCATCTTTCAGCTGCTTATCAAGGTCATCAGCCCGGCTGTTAGCTTCATCGTTTGCAGCCGTCAAAATCCGAATCAGCTCCTCCTGTTTCAACTCTACTGCTTTAATCTTTAAATTACACATATAATCAGAATGTTCAGCAAAGTTGAGGTTTTCTAGGGCCCTCCATTTGGCGTCATTTACCTCTTCTTGCTTCCGCCTGAAGGGACCCCAAAGATTGTCCACTCTCACCATAGCTTGAGTCAATAACAGCCGGCATGAGTTACTTAGTCAAATTAAAGATTAAAGACATCAAGATAGAGGAATCATGTACCTTAGTCAGAGAACCCATTATCCGGTCGAAGTCCACGACCTGCAGATCAGGTATGGAGGCCTTCTCAGACCGGGTGAGGGTCCTCACCATCCGCTTTGCGAAGCCTGCGAGATCCGGCGGGTTAGGAGTCAGATCTGCATCAAAAGTAAATCTTTCTGAGATAGAAGCAGCTTAGCTGGCATTCATCTGTTGTCGGCTGCTGACTGACCCTTTTGAAGAATCAACCTTAGTCTTGATTCTCATAAAATCAAGTGGCCAAGGTATTTCAGTTCGTTCCTTATCGTGAACTTCCGGATGGGTCTCCGGCTTGTTCTCCTCCCCATTGGTTGCTGCACCGCCTGCAACCTTAGGTGGCTCGCCACCCTTCCATGCCGTAGAGGCTTCCGGCGCTTTTCTGCTGTTTTGAGCTTTCACTCAATTTCTTCAGAAAAGCAGGAGATTTGCCCCCAGTCGTTAGACGACCGGATTGGGCAAAAGTTTGTTTCTAGGGGGGATCCTTCCTAGCGGCTTTGGCAGCCGAAGCCTTCTCCAGATCATCTCTCTGCCTTTTGAGCATCTTGGAGAATGATCAAGGAATTCTCTTGACGGACTCCTGAAAAAGAAACAAAATATAAGTATACCCAACCGGCATATACAAAAAAAAAAAAAATGCAAACATAAAGTCAGGCGGTCTTACCCCGCCTTTCTTCGTATCTTTAGCCTCGACAGCAGCCTTTTTGACAAGGGTCGCCTCCTTGCGCAGTTGCGCCGCAGATTTAGCAGGAGTCTTATGCTGGTCAACCATCCTCAAGGCTTCTTCTGCAAAAACAAGAATGTCAAGTTAGAAAGAATTAAGGCAAGTTTGCAATAAAAATAAAATGACAATCATTCCGGATGAGAAGTATTCTACCCCTGGGAAACATCGTACTCAGTCCGCAGGCGGACAAGAAGCACTCATCTTTGAAGAAGTCCGGATGGGGGATCCAGTTCTTGGGAATTATGATGTGAGTCCCATCCCCCATGGGCTCAGTTGTTGTCTCAAAAAATCCCGGCTCCATGATTTGCTCCCGGGCTTTAGTAGATAGTGCCAGGAGAGGGCATTTACGTCCAAGAAGAGCCGGCTCAGTATTGTACCGGCGTAGTGTCCGGTTGTGTCTTAGGGTTGGAGAGGAAATCAAATAGAACTTGTCCTTCCACCCGAACCATTTGGACACTTTGTCCAAAGTCATCAAGTATTGGGGCAAGGTAGTTAGTGTATACCATGCCCCATGGCCGCCTGGAGCCTTGCTCAAGTAGTGCATGTGAGCGAAGGCGGAGAAGCTGGGGTTCAAGTTTTGGAATTCGCAGACGGCGATGTAACTTATTATGTTCACCCACGAGTTCGTGGTGAGCTGCCAAACCCCCAGATCATACCCCTTGAGGATTTTCCTAATCCCGGGGTGGAGGGGGAACCGGAGGCCGGCTTCTATAACCGCCTCATAGCAGATGAAGTAGTCATCTGCATGGTCAATGTTGTCCCCCCAGGCCATCACAACATCAGCCGGAGGGACAATAACTTCCCAACCCTTTCCAAATGGATGTTTCTTTTTAAAAGCCCTGAACCCGCTATTAAGAAGGGCAATGTTACTCGGCAGCATCCGGGTTCTTTTGGGGTGGGAATGGTCAGCAACTTTGGGCGGCTGCTGATAGTCAGCCGCAAAATCTCCCTAGTCAGAGCCGGAGGATTCTGCTCTTGATCCCTGGCCGGCTTCGGTGTCGCCGGCTTCATTGGAGGAGGCGGCTCCCTCGCCGTCCACTTCTCTTACTCTAGAGCTCCCGGAGGTAGAGGGAGCCTCTTCGTCAGATCCGCTCTCCTCCCAGTTCCTCTGATCCCCTTCCGGGAAAACCTCATCGGTTGACACTCTCATGGTGCGCCGGCTCTTAGACCGCCTGGCCGTTTGTTTCGTTCTGGCCTTTGTGTCCTGCACAGACACAGAGAGGGAGGAATTCGGAGATGAGCATATTGGTTCCGACAGTCCAGAAGAGGCACCCCCTGTTCTAGACTCAGCCGTTCCGGGGGATCGGCTGAGTGTCCAAGGCAGTGCCGAGTGGGTGGATTGGGAACTCATTTATATTTTCTATTTTCTAAAGAAAGCCGGGCATACAGGCGGAAAAAATGGTATGTAAATTGAAGGGGAGAAAAGCTAAAATGATACAGGCGGTTACCTTGCTTTAACTTTGAAAAATCTGAAAACCGCTACAGTCGGTGAGCCGGGTGATATACTGCTAGCAGTCGGAAGCTTGAAACTTGCTGTTATGCAGGCGGGAGCAGAGAAAACTCTCTCTAGAATCTCTCTTTTTCTCTCTCTAAAAAGTCAATATGAGCGTAAGGTGTGAAAAGGAGGGGGGTAACTTTCTATTTATAGAAAGTAAAAGTGGGGGGAAAATTTTGATTTGAAATTCAAAATTTTACCCGTTACTGTTAACCTATGAAAGGTGGACGCGTGTCACAGGCCCCACGGGACATGCACGTGCGACCTGTGAGGGGCAAATGTTTAGGGTATTTTTACCCTAGACACGTGGACCAATGAGAGTCTCCGTTATTTTGCAGGTACAGCTCAGCCGGATCAGACTTCGTGACGTAACTCTCCCAAGGGACAAAAACACCCAAAACACAAACCTTCATTAATCACTTTAATCACAACAATCAATCAACACAATTCCCAAATTAATCACAATTAATCAATCATACAAGTTTCACCCAATTCCTAACCAACAACTACTCAAATATCATCATCAATCAACTAACAACTAAAGAAATCAAGGATCAACAATATATCAAGAATAATTACATTATCAAAAATCAAAAATCAAACATCAAAATTAAACCAAACAAACATGAAATTAAACAAAGCAATAAGGTGACATAGAGTTAAGAATGCTCATTTATAATAGAGAAGATCTTCAACACAATTGTCACCCTTGTATCTTCAATCTCTCAATCGATCACCATTGAAATCTCTCACTTTCTCTCTCTAAAACTACTCCTAATCTAGAGAGAGAGACTCCTAAACTAACCTAATCCTCCTTAGAGGAGAGATAAACTATTCTAAACTAAAGAATTTCATCTATCAAGAATAAAGAAAGCTTTACAATATATATACAAAAGGAGAAATGAAATTAAATCGCAAATAAAACCTAGAAACCCGAGCTTGCGAAGGAGAAAACCCCCAAGCCCGCGCCCGCGCCCGCAAGGAGTTCCTTGTTGGAATCGGCTGTTTTGAGGCTACAGCAAACCCGCGCCCGCGGCCAGCTTGCGGCTGTGCTGCTGGGTGCGCGGCCAAGCTGCTAGCAGCGTGGCTGCTCATGCTACGCGCAAGAATGCTCGGGCTATTGCGTCTTAGAGCTCGGGCTCGCTTCCTTGATGCTCGGGATCGCCACCTTGGAACTCGTGCTTGCGAAGGTTGCTTGGATTGGCTTGACTTGCGTGCTTGGCTTCCCTGACTTGGCTCTATTAAATTCCTTGAATGCACTTGAGCTCCCTCCTTGATTATTAAATCCCGGGGAACTCGATATACCTACAAAACAAGTCAAATAAACAGAGAAACGATAGAGATAGCCGAGAAATGAATAAAATAATAAGAAAGCCATTAAAAGCACGTGTTTCTCTAAACTTAAACGCAAACACGCAAATTGAAAATTATTCCCTAAAAACACGACAAAAATGACTAAAAACGAGCACAAAAATATGAAGAAAACCTAGCCTAAAAGTGCCATAAATGGCACGCATCAAAAAGCTTCTTATCTGACACACTACTCGGGTGTTTAACACTAATATGACGGATATGAAGATCCTTCTGTTCAATAGTGGGAGCCGCTTGGTCTGTTTTACTGACTCTTGTTCCGGGTCCAAAGTTAACTATATCTTCATTGCGATAATAATATAAGATACCTGCAAACAGATTAATACGTACTTAATTATTTGCATAGTAAATATAGAGTAAGCATCTAAGCATGGACAAATGCCATGCAAATTTCCCAACCAAGATGGGTAAGACAACTAGGATATATCACCAAGGGTATGTCCAATATTTGCTGCAATGTGGAAGAAAATAATATTTTCCTTGAAACGTTGTATTATTTTTGAAACTCTTTTACATGGTATAAGTTAATATTTTTGGGAGGAAAGTATATATTTACCGATAAAGCATCTTCTTTCAACAATAGGCAATCTTATAGTTTTGAGTGTCTTCAGTTAGAACGACCAATGTTATAAGTTTAATTATGTTTATATCTCGTGCTGAAGATAGCTACATTTATGATCTCAGAACTTAAAATCACCAGTTCCACATTTAGAACACTAGAAGGTAGTTTCTTCACAAGACAAAAAAAATAGGTGAGGCTTTTGACTTTCAGAGGAAAAAAAACATACTTGAAACCACTAAACTTGGCTGCTCGTGTAATTAAGGTATCTTACAGCTAGTTAGTACTAACAAATAATATTCCTAGTTGAATACATGGGTCTTCTCACAGGTAGAGATTTGACAATGACAGGGTTCATGATCAAATTTTTAAGCCAAGTTAGTATTCTTAGTAATGCTTAATTTTCAAGGCAAATCACACATTCTGTTGGATCAAATAAGATGCAAATGCAGAAGCAATAACAACTACCAATCATAACAGAATCCAAGAGTATTCTTAGAGTTGACTTGGTCAAAGCTTGGTATAGGCTCAGCTCGAGTAGGCTCGAGTCCGAGCCTACTCGAGATCATAATGAGTCAAGCCTGAGCTATTCGGCTTGAAAGCTCGTGAGAAGCTTGAGTTTTTTTGTATATTATTACTTCCTCCGTTTTTTATTAGATGCATCACTTATGAAATTGCGGACTACTAGGCAATTTTTGAAGTAGAGAGAGATAAGAGAAAATAAAGAAGACCCATGTGATATGAGAGAGAAAGAGAGAGAGAGTTTATTGACTAAAAGGGAAAGTGATGCATCTAATAAAATACGGAAGAAGCAATTTTTTTGTGATAAATCAATTAGTAACATAAACTTTGTTTCATATTTAGAACTTAGGAACTAAAATTAAATTTTCAAATCTCTAGTTGTGTTCTCGCTGAGTGTTGGAGCTTTCATTCATGGTTTTTGTAGTTGTTTATGTAGAAGAACCAACAATAAGAGAAAGAAAATAGTACCACATCGAAAAATAGGAGCAAGCGATGGAATATATAGGATTTACAAAAGAAAAAATTTGATTGTCTTTAAAACAATAGCTATGGGCACCATTTGGGCTTTGCTGATTTTAGGCTTGACAAGCCTTGACCAAGCCCGATGAACTGGGCTAGCATTTAGGAGTAATTTTTTCGAGCTTGATTGGTTGTCATACACCTGTCAAAAATAAATTCCTAACAAAACCAACTAACAATGTAGTAGGGTAAATAGGGTCGAATCCACAGAGAGGTGGCTATTAAATCTAACTTCTAAGGTATGGAGAAACTAAACAAGTCACGAAATTGGGATAAGAAATTAGTCTAAATTAAAATAGGAATAAAACAATTAATATAAAGACCTAGGGTTATGGTTCACCAAGCTTATACTTCTAAATCTACCAAAATACCAATAACAATTCAATCAAATAATTATCTAGAGCAATTGTTAAGCCTACGATCAGGTCTTAACGTTATCAATTCAACATGTGCAGTTCGGTCGCTAACATAATCCAAATTGCTAATTGTAGGTAAGCCTCTAAAAGTAAGATCTTTCGATTCAAACTCTTATTAACAAGAATTAATCAAACAATTGATCAGGTTGCAAGATTAATAAGAAAACACTATCAATTAGAGATATCAATAATCAAATCCTAAATAATATCAATCAAGAATTAAATTATAAACATGGATTCCTAAACCCTAGAAATTTAACTACTCAAACATGAAATAAATAATTAAAGCTAAATCTAATAAAGAAAGCATAATTAAAATAAAGAAATAAAATTACCTCAATGAATAAAATTAATAAACTCAAGAACAATCCATGGAGAATCTATGGAGTTGCCCATGAGAAAACTAGGGCTAGAGAGAAAACTACAACGAACGTAAATTAAAAAGTATAAAAAGGCATTAGGGAAAAATAATATCCCTTGAGATATTTATAAACTTCCTAAATCTAATCTAAAAATAAATAAAGAAAAGAAATAAGAAAATAATATTTACAAAAGTTGCAATGTTGTTGGATGATAAAATATGACGTGGCACGAATAAGATCAATAAATCAAGGGACGAGTGAAGATGTGTAGCGACAAAGCCTCATGGACTACCTTGGCTGCTCGGCAGAACCTGCGGCCGCAGGGTGGTGGTCGCGCCCTGGCAGTAGCAGCAACGAGCATCGGGTGGCCGCGTGATATGGTCGCAGGCTACATAGCTTGGATTAAAACGGACATAACTTTTGTTCTAGAAAGCTTATTGGGGCGTGTGACCTATCATTAGAAAGCTCTTTAAGTCTAGTTTCTAACGCAATTTGAATCGCTTCAATCTAATCTGTATAACTCGAGTTATGATCAAAAGAGTGATCAAAGTTTTGTTTTGCCACTTTACAAACCTTCGTTTTTCTTCGATTCTAACTCAAATACATTTCCGTAAAGTATATGACGACCCTTGTGAATTCTATATTCATGTCTCATGCACATATTAATCAAAATCAACATCCAAAAACATGGGATCTCCAATTAATAAACTCAATTCATCGGCTTCCATCCAAATATCATCCGAATCAACTCCAAACTCTACGAAAGCGTCCAAATGTCTATCAAATCACCTGAAACATTAAGAAAAACACAAACTTAGCGTAATAGAGTACAAAACAAACAACTTATGTATTTACGACCTAAAAAGCGACTAAAATACCTAAAAAGCAACTATAAACTTAGCATAAACGTGCCTATTAATCCTATATAAATGTGATTCATCAGAGCTTGACAAGCTTCAAGCTCAAGCTGAACCTACCTAGAAAGGCGCAAGGCGATCAGGGGTGAGCGCTTAATTAGGTCTGGGCGAGACATTTTGGGTTAGGTACACAAAAAGCGCCCGAGGCGCACTTTAGCCAAAAATATTTTTTTTAAATAAACATATATTGCGCCTCACTTCAAAGAGGCGCACTGAGGCGCACCTTAGGCATAGCAGATCCCCTCTCGCCTCAATGCACCTAGAGCTTTTTTAAACATTGCCTAGGCCCGGTCACGGCTCGGCGCCCCTACTTGTAGTAAGTAGTTTATTTACCTAGAATCGTGAACAGAGTTTCTCTAGATTGTTTATTCTCAATGGATAACCAGTTAGTAAACTTGCAAGAATCTCACCCTCATATTCTTGTGTTTAAAGTCCACTCTCCTATTTCCTATTTCGTCAAGACAAACTTTGGTTCCTAGCTCTCCGCCAAAGCTCATGGGACTTAAGATAAATGGTGTCTCCAGCTGGGTATGATGGCAAATACCCTAGAGATCAAGACTGGAATTTGTTTTTTGGGTGTGGGGTGTTAAAGAGGAGCAATTCAGCCATCAAGAATGTTGAGAGCAAACTAATTTAGGCTAAGTAGAATCCTAGTATTGTGAGGGTAGTGAAGCCAAGCCTGAGGCATAGACTGGTCTTTGGGGCCAAAGAAGAGGTGGTTAGGGGCGTAAGGCTGTGGACCTTGCAGTTGAGGAAGTTCTCATACCCTACACAATCACTCTCATAATCTAATTCTGATCATGATATTTGTGCTTTCACTTCAGTCACTTTTAATAGAAACTGCATCTGGCGACAAAAAAAAAATTAGGTAAAAGAATGGTTCACTAAACACTAAAGTACCTAGCATCAATGTGAGAGGCGAGGTCAGTGAAAGGGGAGTGTAGAATAGCTTCTTCTAGTTGAAAGCTGCTCCTGATTTATACACTTCTTTCTTAATTAGAGCGGGGGGGGGGGGGAGAATCTAGCAATAATTTGTTATTCAAAAAAGACAGCTAGCCTCTAATGTATGGATAGAAGGGGAGAAATGATTTTGTGCACCGAACGCTTTGGCAAAATTTTAGAGGAAAAGATATGTAGAAAGAAATCTTTTAACTCTATTGACCAACTTTGCAAGAAAGGCAGCTTGCGGAAGATAGTATTTCCTACTTCTATAGGTTATTACAGTAGTTTTTAGGATCATTTCAAAATTGGGGTACACAATTCTTTAATCATTTAGTATATATGGCTAGTACAGTAGCTACTATATTATATCTACCAAACCCGAGGCTACAATTTGTTTCAATAGGGACTAGAGATGACTGATAGTATGTATATAACATATATCTATGGAATAAATTTACAAAAAAAAGTTTAAGAAGACTTACCCAATTCCTCAAGCAGTGGCTTTGTTGTAGTGCTCTCTGAGATACCTAATTTTTCCCCCTATATTCAGATAGAGATGATTCACCTGCTTCAGTTGGTTGAACCATATTTTCGTGTCCATTCTTTTCATGTTCCTCAATGATCTCACTGGTGAATAACTTGTCAGAAAGATCTCGAAAGAGATTACCTATTCCAAAAAGCTCACCTTGAAATTGTCTGTGGTCCTGAACGAAAAAGCAATAAGCCAATTGAGCTTTCCGCTAGAGAGGTTAGAACTAAAGATAATTCTGTAAAACACAAGTTAATGTGAATCTTTTTCCACCTTAACACCTTCAAAATACCGCTTTTCCATCTTTCCAGAAACAACAATGTTTGATAACTGCTGTTTGTATACTTGGTGAGTATACACAAGTTCCTCAAGAGAACCAGCAGCGATAAGGTGGAAAACAACAACATGCCTCTTCTGGCCCAAACGAAATGATCTGTCTTGGGCCTGCAGGTCATGTGATGGATTCCAATTAGACTCAAATATCACTACTCGGTTAGCGCTAACTAGATTAAGCCCAACTCCACCAGCTCGAGTAGACACAAGAAATACCTGCAAGGATATTTAGCAGATTAATATCGCTCAACAAAAACTAGCTCTTGCAGGGCAAAATTTTCAGTTCATACTACTACCTGCTTGCTTGGACTTGAGTTGAAATCATTAACAAGAGACTGGCGCAGCCCAGTCAGTGTAGAGCCATCAAGTCTTAAAAAGCAATAACCTTTGCGTGTAAGAAACTTTTCCAAGATATCTAGCATCCTGCCAATTTGATATAATGTAAAAACAGAACATACACCACATTTAATATAAATCACATTATTCTTCTGACTTTAGCGTATCATGATTCCAGCAAAAAAAAAAAAAAGAAAAAAAAAAAAACCATATCAATAGCATCTCATCCAATATAATCCCACTGTGAGCTAGGTCTGTTCAAGCTCACAGTTAATAAGAACATAATAAGGTTTGGTAACACATAGTATTCATTATCCCAGAAAGCAATACAAATTTGTTTTAAACTTTCATGTCTTCCATATGTTACTAAATACGTAGTACGCTCCAATAAGCGGAACGAGTATGAATTTGCAACGTACTAGGTGGGAGCATTGTAATATGTTTGAGGTTTTTCTGTAATAAGATTATTTGGGGTCATAATACGATATGAATAATACAGCCTAATAAATATACAAATATTTTAATAAAAATTTTGAAGAAAGGCTTAGATCTGGAGTTCATGGAGGGGAATATTAGGTAACCCTACAAAAAAAAAAAAAAACAAACTAAAACATGAAAGCCAAAGAAGGAAACCCCTCCCCCACAAAAAATCCCTTATGGTGTTTGTTTGGGGTAATTTTACCCTGACACATGGTCCAGTCAGAATGTGACACGTGTCACCTTAGGGTTAGTCCAAATAGGACCAATCCCTGTTTGACACGTGTCATCCTAAAGAAATGGGAGAAAAGGTGGCCTTCATGGCCCAAATCCCGAGAAATTTGTAATGCGGCGCAGCCCACCAATGATTAGGGCTAAATGACCTAATCAGGGGCACAATTCCCTAGGACCCTATAAATAGGGAGATTTCCTCCATTTGGGGACACGTATTTCCATTTATTACACAGTTTACTCTTTGATTGAGACATCTTGAGCTTGGAATCCGAGCAGGTCCCCACCTAAATTTCCGTACCTTTTTACTCCCATTCAAGTTACTAACTTGACCGTCGGAGGCGGAGCTTCAACTACCTTGGGTCTCTGTGTTTTGCAGGTACAGCTCACGCGTGGACCAGACTTTGTGACATAACTCTCCCGAGGGACAAAAACACCCCAAACATTTGGCGCCGTTTGTGGGGAGAGTACCTCAAAGATGGTTCAAGAGTCTGTACCCCCTTTTGATCCAAACAATCCTCAATCTATTACCCGACTGGGTAATACAATCATTTCTCAGCCGGTTAATCAACCGGGTAGTTCAAGCGTTCTTCCACTGGTACGTGGTCTTCACTGACCATGATGACGATGATGACGTGGAGACGTATGTAGCCAAAGACGGTGCATTCATCTCCAAATACACCCGTTCCAGAGATCAACTAGAACGTGAAGAAAACCAGGCAGGTCGAGCTCGACCCACTGGGAGGCCAAAAGGGGAAACCCAATAGGTCAGGGATCAGCTTCAGTCACCTAAGATGAGCTCATGACTTTCATGAAATCCTTCAACGGTGAGATCAAGTTGATGATCAACAAAAACAAGGCTAACTCTAGCAAGGGTCAGCCGGCTAAGAAGACACCCCCATCTAGGAGGAAGAAGCCGGTCAAGGACAGGCAGCCTACTCCTCATCCCAAGGAGAAGGAGAAGGCAGCCGCAAAGCTTGACTGGACCAAGATCCTTATGCCTAAGGGTCCTCAGAGGCACACCCAGCAAGAACAGCCGGGGACCACTAGAAAGACTGTCTCTGACGCTCGACAGATCATTGAGCGAAGGAGACACCAGCAGCTGTCTGAGTCAACCTCCACCTCGGACTTTCCAGACAACTTCAAACAAACTTATGTGCGAAACTCACTCTTCATGGATGAGAGTGGGATAGGCGGCAAGTTCGTCAGCACCGATCCTCAAATGATGATAGGATTTCTCCCGTTTGCACCTCAAGCTGAACCTACCTAGAAAGGCGCAAGGCGATCAGGGGTGAGCGCTTAATTAGGTCTGGGCGAGACATTTTGGGTTAGGTACACAAAAAGCGCCCGAGGCGCACTTTAGCCAAAAATATTTTTTTTAAATAAACATATATTGCGCCTCACTTCAAAGAGGCGCACTGAGGCGCACCTTAGGCATAGCAGATCCCCTCTCGCCTCAATGCACCTAGAGCTTTTTTAAACATTGCCTAGGCCCGGTCACGGCTCGGCGCCCCTACTTGTAGTAAGTAGTTTATTTACCTAGAATCGTGAACAGAGTTTCTCTAGATTGTTTATTCTCAATGGATAACCAGTTAGTAAACTTGCAAGAATCTCACCCTCATATTCTTGTGTTTAAAGTCCACTCTCCTATTTCCTATTTCGTCAAGACAAACTTTGGTTCCTAGCTCTCCGCCAAAGCTCATGGGACTTAAGATAAATGGTGTCTCCAGCTGGGTATGATGGCAAATACCCTAGAGATCAAGACTGGAATTTGTTTTTTGGGTGTGGGGTGTTAAAGAGGAGCAATTCAGCCATCAAGAATGTTGAGAGCAAACTAATTTAGGCTAAGTAGAATCCTAGTATTGTGAGGGTAGTGAAGCCAAGCCTGAGGCATAGACTGGTCTTTGGGGCCAAAGAAGAGGTGGTTAGGGGCGTAAGGCTGTGGACCTTGCAGTTGAGGAAGTTCTCATACCCTACACAATCACTCTCATAATCTAATTCTGATCATGATATTTGTGCTTTCACTTCAGTCACTTTTAATAGAAACTGCATCTGGCGACAAAAAAAAAATTAGGTAAAAGAATGGTTCACTAAACACTAAAGTACCTAGCATCAATGTGAGAGGCGAGGTCAGTGAAAGGGGAGTGTAGAATAGCTTCTTCTAGTTGAAAGCTGCTCCTGATTTATACACTTCTTTCTTAATTAGAGCGGGGGGGGGGGGGAGAATCTAGCAATAATTTGTTATTCAAAAAAGACAGCTAGCCTCTAATGTATGGATAGAAGGGGAGAAATGATTTTGTGCACCGAACGCTTTGGCAAAATTTTAGAGGAAAAGATATGTAGAAAGAAATCTTTTAACTCTATTGACCAACTTTGCAAGAAAGGCAGCTTGCGGAAGATAGTATTTCCTACTTCTATAGGTTATTACAGTAGTTTTTAGGATCATTTCAAAATTGGGGTACACAATTCTTTAATCATTTAGTATATATGGCTAGTACAGTAGCTACTATATTATATCTACCAAACCCGAGGCTACAATTTGTTTCAATAGGGACTAGAGATGACTGATAGTATGTATATAACATATATCTATGGAATAAATTTACAAAAAAAAGTTTAAGAAGACTTACCCAATTCCTCAAGCAGTGGCTTTGTTGTAGTGCTCTCTGAGATACCTAATTTTTCCCCTTATATTCAGATAGAGATGATTCACCTGCTTCAGTTGGTTGAACCATATTTTCGTGTCCATTCTTTTCATGTTCCTCAATGATCTCACTGGTGAATAACTTGTCAGAAAGATCTCGAAAGAGATTACCTATTCCAAAAAGCTCACCTTGAAATTGTCTGTGGTCCTGAACGAAAAAGCAATAAGCCAATTGAGCTTTCCGCTAGAGAGGTTAGAACTAAAGATAATTCTGTAAAACACAAGTTAATGTGAATCTTTTTCCACCTTAACACCTTCAAAATACCGCTTTTCCATCTTTCCAGAAACAACAATGTTTGATAACTGCTGTTTGTATACTTGGTGAGTATACACAAGTTCCTCAAGAGAACCAGCAGCGATAAGGTGGAAAACAACAACATGCCTCTTCTGGCCCAAACGAAATGATCTGTCTTGGGCCTGCAGGTCATGTGATGGATTCCAATTAGACTCAAATATCACTACTCGGTTAGCGCTAACTAGATTAAGCCCAACTCCACCAGCTCGAGTAGACACAAGAAATACCTGCAAGGATATTTAGCAGATTAATATCGCTCAACAAAAACTAGCTCTTGCAGGGCAAAATTTTCAGTTCATACTACTACCTGCTTGCTTGGACTTGAGTTGAAATCATTAACAAGAGACTGGCGCAGCCCAGTCAGTGTAGAGCCATCAAGTCTTAAAAAGCAATAACCTTTGCGTGTAAGAAACTTTTCCAAGATATCTAGCATCCTGCCAATTTGATATAATGTAAAAACAGAACATACACCACATTTAATATAAATCACATTATTCTTCTGACTTTAGCGTATCATGATTCCAGCAAAAAAAAAAAAAAGAAAAAAAAAAAAAACCATATCAATAGCATCTCATCCAATATAATCCCACTGTGAGCTAGGTCTGTTCAAGCTCACAGTTAATAAGAACATAATAAGGTTTGGTAACACATAGTATTCATTATCCCAGAAAGCAATACAAATTTGTTTTAAACTTTCATGTCTTCCATATGTTACTAAATACGTAGTACGCTCCAATAAGCGGAACGAGTATGAATTTGCAACGTACTAGGTGGGAGCATTGTAATATGTTTGAGGTTTTTCTGTAATAAGATTATTTGGGGTCATAATACGATATGAATAATACAGCCTAATAAATATACAAATATTTTAATAAAAATTTTGAAGAAAGGCTTAGATCTGGAGTTCATGGAGGGGAATATTAGGTAACCCTACAAAAAAAAAAAAAAACAAACTAAAACATGAAAGCCAAAGAAGGAAACCCCTCCCCCACAAAAAATCCCTTATGGTGTTTGTTTGGGGTAATTTTACCCTGACACATGGTCCAGTCAGAATGTGACACGTGTCACCTTAGGGTTAGTCCAAATAGGACCAATCCCTGTTTGACACGTGTCATCCTAAAGAAATGGGAGAAAAGGTGGCCTTCATGGCCCAAATCCCGAGAAATTTGTAATGCGGCGCAGCCCACCAATGATTAGGGCTAAATGACCTAATCAGGGGCACAATTCCCTAGGACCCTATAAATAGGGAGATTTCCTCCATTTGGGGACACGTATTTCCATTTATTACACAGTTTACTCTTTGATTGAGACATCTTGAGCTTGGAATCCGAGCAGGTCCCCACCTAAATTTCCGTACCTTTTTACTCCCATTCAAGTTACTAACTTGACCGTCGGAGGCGGAGCTTCAACTACCTTGGGTCTCTGTGTTTTGCAGGTACAGCTCACGCGTGGACCAGACTTTGTGACATAACTCTCCCGAGGGACAAAAACACCCCAAACATTTGGCGCCGTTTGTGGGGAGAGTACCTCAAAGATGGTTCAAGAGTCTGTACCCCCTTTTGATCCAAACAATCCTCAATCTATTACCCGACTGGGTAATACAATCATTTCTCAGCCGGTTAATCAACCGGGTAGTTCAAGCGTTCTTCCACTGGTACGTGGTCTTCACTGACCATGATGACGATGATGACGTGGAGACGTATGTAGCCAAAGACGGTGCATTCATCTCCAAATACACCCGTTCCAGAGATCAACTAGAACGTGAAGAAAACCAGGCAGGTCGAGCTCGACCCACTGGGAGGCCAAAAGGGGAAACCCAATAGGTCAGGGATCAGCTTCAGTCACCTAAGATGAGCTCATGACTTTCATGAAATCCTTCAACGGTGAGATCAAGTTGATGATCAACAAAAACAAGGCTAACTCTAGCAAGGGTCAGCCGGCTAAGAAGACACCCCCATCTAGGAGGAAGAAGCCGGTCAAGGACAGGCAGCCTACTCCTCATCCCAAGGAGAAGGAGAAGGCAGCCGCAAAGCTTGACTGGACCAAGATCCTTATGCCTAAGGGTCCTCAGAGGCACACCCAGCAAGAACAGCCGGGGACCACTAGAAAGACTGTCTCTGACGCTCGACAGATCATTGAGCGAAGGAGACACCAGCAGCTGTCTGAGTCAACCTCCACCTCGGACTTTCCAGACAACTTCAAACAAACTTATGTGCGAAACTCACTCTTCATGGATGAGAGTGGGATAGGCGGCAAGTTCGTCAGCACCGATCCTCAAATGATGATAGGATTTCTCCCGTTTGCACCTCAAGCTGAACCTACCTAGAAAGGCGCAAGGCGATCAGGGGTGAGCGCTTAATTAGGTCTGGGCGAGACATTTTGGGTTAGGTACACAAAAAGCGCCCGAGGCGCACTTTAGCCAAAAATATTTTTTTTAAATAAACATATATTGCGCCTCACTTCAAAGAGGCGCACTGAGGCGCACCTTAGGCATAGCAGATCCCCTCTCGCCTCAATGCACCTAGAGCTTTTTTAAACATTGCCTAGGCCCGGTCACGGCTCGGCGCCCCTACTTGTAGTAAGTAGTTTATTTACCTAGAATCGTGAACAGAGTTTCTCTAGATTGTTTATTCTCAATGGATAACCAGTTAGTAAACTTGCAAGAATCTCACCCTCATATTCTTGTGTTTAAAGTCCACTCTCCTATTTCCTATTTCGTCAAGACAAACTTTGGTTCCTAGCTCTCCGCCAAAGCTCATGGGACTTAAGATAAATGGTGTCTCCAGCTGGGTATGATGGCAAATACCCTAGAGATCAAGACTGGAATTTGTTTTTTGGGTGTGGGGTGTTAAAGAGGAGCAATTCAGCCATCAAGAATGTTGAGAGCAAACTAATTTAGGCTAAGTAGAATCCTAGTATTGTGAGGGTAGTGAAGCCAAGCCTGAGGCATAGACTGGTCTTTGGGGCCAAAGAAGAGGTGGTTAGGGGCGTAAGGCTGTGGACCTTGCAGTTGAGGAAGTTCTCATACCCTACACAATCACTCTCATAATCTAATTCTGATCATGATATTTGTGCTTTCACTTCAGTCACTTTTAATAGAAACTGCATCTGGCGACAAAAAAAAAATTAGGTAAAAGAATGGTTCACTAAACACTAAAGTACCTAGCATCAATGTGAGAGGCGAGGTCAGTGAAAGGGGAGTGTAGAATAGCTTCTTCTAGTTGAAAGCTGCTCCTGATTTATACACTTCTTTCTTAATTAGAGCGGGGGGGGGGGAGAATCTAGCAATAATTTGTTATTCAAAAAAGACAGCTAGCCTCTAATGTATGGATAGAAGGGGAGAAATGATTTTGTGCACCGAACGCTTTGGCAAAATTTTAGAGGAAAAGATATGTAGAAAGAAATCTTTTAACTCTATTGACCAACTTTGCAAGAAAGGCAGCTTGCGGAAGATAGTATTTCCTACTTCTATAGGTTATTACAGTAGTTTTTAGGATCATTTCAAAATTGGGGTACACAATTCTTTAATCATTTAGTATATATGGCTAGTACAGTAGCTACTATATTATATCTACCAAACCCGAGGCTACAATTTGTTTCAATAGGGACTAGAGATGACTGATAGTATGTATATAACATATATCTATGGAATAAATTTACAAAAAAAAGTTTAAGAAGACTTACCCAATTCCTCAAGCAGTGGCTTTGTTGTAGTGCTCTCTGAGATACCTAATTTTTCCCCCTATATTCAGATAGAGATGATTCACCTGCTTCAGTTGGTTGAACCATATTTTCGTGTCCATTCTTTTCATGTTCCTCAATGATCTCACTGGTGAATAACTTGTCAGAAAGATCTCGAAAGAGATTACCTATTCCAAAAAGCTCACCTTGAAATTGTCTGTGGTCCTGAACGAAAAAGCAATAAGCCAATTGAGCTTTCCGCTAGAGAGGTTAGAACTAAAGATAATTCTGTAAAACACAAGTTAATGTGAATCTTTTTCCACCTTAACACCTTCAAAATACCGCTTTTCCATCTTTCCAGAAACAACAATGTTTGATAACTGCTGTTTGTATACTTGGTGAGTATACACAAGTTCCTCAAGAGAACCAGCAGCGATAAGGTGGAAAACAACAACATGCCTCTTCTGGCCCAAACGAAATGATCTGTCTTGGGCCTGCAGGTCATGTGATGGATTCCAATTAGACTCAAATATCACTACTCGGTTAGCGCTAACTAGATTAAGCCCAACTCCACCAGCTCGAGTAGACACAAGAAATACCTGCAAGGATATTTAGCAGATTAATATCGCTCAACAAAAACTAGCTCTTGCAGGGCAAAATTTTCAGTTCATACTACTACCTGCTTGCTTGGACTTGAGTTGAAATCATTAACAAGAGACTGGCGCAGCCCAGTCAGTGTAGAGCCATCAAGTCTTAAAAAGCAATAACCTTTGCGTGTAAGAAACTTTTCCAAGATATCTAGCATCCTGCCAATTTGATATAATGTAAAAACAGAACATACACCACATTTAATATAAATCACATTATTCTTCTGACTTTAGCGTATCATGATTCCAGCAAAAAAAAAAAAAAGAAAAAAAAAAAAAACCATATCAATAGCATCTCATCCAATATAATCCCACTGTGAGCTAGGTCTGTTCAAGCTCACAGTTAATAAGAACATAATAAGGTTTGGTAACACATAGTATTCATTATCCCAGAAAGCAATACAAATTTGTTTTAAACTTTCATGTCTTCCATATGTTACTAAATACGTAGTACGCTCCAATAAGCGGAACGAGTATGAATTTGCAACGTACTAGGTGGGAGCATTGTAATATGTTTGAGGTTTTTCTGTAATAAGATTATTTGGGGTCATAATACGATATGAATAATACAGCCTAATAAATATACAAATATTTTAATAAAAATTTTGAAGAAAGGCTTAGATCTGGAGTTCATGGAGGGGAATATTAGGTAACCCTACAAAAAAAAAAAAAAACAAACTAAAACATGAAAGCCAAAGAAGGAAACCCCTCCCCCACAAAAAATCCCTTATGGTGTTTGTTTGGGGTAATTTTACCCTGACACATGGTCCAGTCAGAATGTGACACGTGTCACCTTAGGGTTAGTCCAAATAGGACCAATCCCTGTTTGACACGTGTCATCCTAAAGAAATGGGAGAAAAGGTGGCCTTCATGGCCCAAATCCCGAGAAATTTGTAATGCGGCGCAGCCCACCAATGATTAGGGCTAAATGACCTAATCAGGGGCACAATTCCCTAGGACCCTATAAATAGGGAGATTTCCTCCATTTGGGGACACGTATTTCCATTTATTACACAGTTTACTCTTTGATTGAGACATCTTGAGCTTGGAATCCGAGCAGGTCCCCACCTAAATTTCCGTACCTTTTTACTCCCATTCAAGTTACTAACTTGACCGTCGGAGGCGGAGCTTCAACTACCTTGGGTCTCTGTGTTTTGCAGGTACAGCTCACGCGTGGACCAGACTTTGTGACATAACTCTCCCGAGGGACAAAAACACCCCAAACATTTGGCGCCGTTTGTGGGGAGAGTACCTCAAAGATGGTTCAAGAGTCTGTACCCCCTTTTGATCCAAACAATCCTCAATCTATTACCCGACTGGGTAATACAATCATTTCTCAGCCGGTTAATCAACCGGGTAGTTCAAGCGTTCTTCCACTGGTACGTGGTCTTCACTGACCATGATGACGATGATGACGTGGAGACGTATGTAGCCAAAGACGGTGCATTCATCTCCAAATACACCCGTTCCAGAGATCAACTAGAACGTGAAGAAAACCAGGCAGGTCGAGCTCGACCCACTGGGAGGCCAAAAGGGGAAACCCAATAGGTCAGGGATCAGCTTCAGTCACCTAAGATGAGCTCATGACTTTCATGAAATCCTTCAACGGTGAGATCAAGTTGATGATCAACAAAAACAAGGCTAACTCTAGCAAGGGTCAGCCGGCTAAGAAGACACCCCCATCTAGGAGGAAGAAGCCGGTCAAGGACAGGCAGCCTACTCCTCATCCCAAGGAGAAGGAGAAGGCAGCCGCAAAGCTTGACTGGACCAAGATCCTTATGCCTAAGGGTCCTCAGAGGCACACCCAGCAAGAACAGCCGGGGACCACTAGAAAGACTGTCTCTGACGCTCGACAGATCATTGAGCGAAGGAGACACCAGCAGCTGTCTGAGTCAACCTCCACCTCGGACTTTCCAGACAACTTCAAACAAACTTATGTGCGAAACTCACTCTTCATGGATGAGAGTGGGATAGGCGGCAAGTTCGTCAGCACCGATCCTCAAATGATGATAGGATTTCTCCCGTTTGCACCTCAAGCTGAACCTACCTAGAAAGGCGCAAGGCGATCAGGGGTGAGCGCTTAATTAGGTCTGGGCGAGACATTTTGGGTTAGGTACACAAAAAGCGCCCGAGGCGCACTTTAGCCAAAAATATTTTTTTTAAATAAACATATATTGCGCCTCACTTCAAAGAGGCGCACTGAGGCGCACCTTAGGCATAGCAGATCCCCTCTCGCCTCAATGCACCTAGAGCTTTTTTAAACATTGCCTAGGCCCGGTCACGGCTCGGCGCCCCTACTTGTAGTAAGTAGTTTATTTACCTAGAATCGTGAACAGAGTTTCTCTAGATTGTTTATTCTCAATGGATAACCAGTTAGTAAACTTGCAAGAATCTCACCCTCATATTCTTGTGTTTAAAGTCCACTCTCCTATTTCCTATTTCGTCAAGACAAACTTTGGTTCCTAGCTCTCCGCCAAAGCTCATGGGACTTAAGATAAATGGTGTCTCCAGCTGGGTATGATGGCAAATACCCTAGAGATCAAGACTGGAATTTGTTTTTTGGGTGTGGGGTGTTAAAGAGGAGCAATTCAGCCATCAAGAATGTTGAGAGCAAACTAATTTAGGCTAAGTAGAATCCTAGTATTGTGAGGGTAGTGAAGCCAAGCCTGAGGCATAGACTGGTCTTTGGGGCCAAAGAAGAGGTGGTTAGGGGCGTAAGGCTGTGGACCTTGCAGTTGAGGAAGTTCTCATACCCTACACAATCACTCTCATAATCTAATTCTGATCATGATATTTGTGCTTTCACTTCAGTCACTTTTAATAGAAACTGCATCTGGCGACAAAAAAAAAATTAGGTAAAAGAATGGTTCACTAAACACTAAAGTACCTAGCATCAATGTGAGAGGCGAGGTCAGTGAAAGGGGAGTGTAGAATAGCTTCTTCTAGTTGAAAGCTGCTCCTGATTTATACACTTCTTTCTTAATTAGAGCGGGGGGGGGGGAGAATCTAGCAATAATTTGTTATTCAAAAAAGACAGCTAGCCTCTAATGTATGGATAGAAGGGGAGAAATGATTTTGTGCACCGAACGCTTTGGCAAAATTTTAGAGGAAAAGATATGTAGAAAGAAATCTTTTAACTCTATTGACCAACTTTGCAAGAAAGGCAGCTTGCGGAAGATAGTATTTCCTACTTCTATAGGTTATTACAGTAGTTTTTAGGATCATTTCAAAATTGGGGTACACAATTCTTTAATCATTTAGTATATATGGCTAGTACAGTAGCTACTATATTATATCTACCAAACCCGAGGCTACAATTTGTTTCAATAGGGACTAGAGATGACTGATAGTATGTATATAACATATATCTATGGAATAAATTTACAAAAAAAAGTTTAAGAAGACTTACCCAATTCCTCAAGCAGTGGCTTTGTTGTAGTGCTCTCTGAGATACCTAATTTTTCCCCCTATATTCAGATAGAGATGATTCACCTGCTTCAGTTGGTTGAACCATATTTTCGTGTCCATTCTTTTCATGTTCCTCAATGATCTCACTGGTGAATAACTTGTCAGAAAGATCTCGAAAGAGATTACCTATTCCAAAAAGCTCACCTTGAAATTGTCTGTGGTCCTGAACGAAAAAGCAATAAGCCAATTGAGCTTTCCGCTAGAGAGGTTAGAACTAAAGATAATTCTGTAAAACACAAGTTAATGTGAATCTTTTTCCACCTTAACACCTTCAAAATACCGCTTTTCCATCTTTCCAGAAACAACAATGTTTGATAACTGCTGTTTGTATACTTGGTGAGTATACACAAGTTCCTCAAGAGAACCAGCAGCGATAAGGTGGAAAACAACAACATGCCTCTTCTGGCCCAAACGAAATGATCTGTCTTGGGCCTGCAGGTCATGTGATGGATTCCAATTAGACTCAAATATCACTACTCGGTTAGCGCTAACTAGATTAAGCCCAACTCCACCAGCTCGAGTAGACACAAGAAATACCTGCAAGGATATTTAGCAGATTAATATCGCTCAACAAAAACTAGCTCTTGCAGGGCAAAATTTTCAGTTCATACTACTACCTGCTTGCTTGGACTTGAGTTGAAATCATTAACAAGAGACTGGCGCAGCCCAGTCAGTGTAGAGCCATCAAGTCTTAAAAAGCAATAACCTTTGCGTGTAAGAAACTTTTCCAAGATATCTAGCATCCTGCCAATTTGATATAATGTAAAAACAGAACATACACCACATTTAATATAAATCACATTATTCTTCTGACTTTAGCGTATCATGATTCCAGCAAAAAAAAAAAAAAGAAAAAAAAAAAAAAACCATATCAATAGCATCTCATCCAATATAATCCCACTGTGAGCTAGGTCTGTTCAAGCTCACAGTTAATAAGAACATAATAAGGTTTGGTAACACATAGTATTCATTATCCCAGAAAGCAATACAAATTTGTTTTAAACTTTCATGTCTTCCATATGTTACTAAATACGTAGTACGCTCCAATAAGCGGAACGAGTATGAATTTGCAACGTACTAGGTGGGAGCATTGTAATATGTTTGAGGTTTTTCTGTAATAAGATTATTTGGGGTCATAATACGATATGAATAATACAGCCTAATAAATATACAAATATTTTAATAAAAATTTTGAAGAAAGGCTTAGATCTGGAGTTCATGGAGGGGAATATTAGGTAACCCTACAAAAAAAAAAAAAAACAAACTAAAACATGAAAGCCAAAGAAGGAAACCCCTCCCCCACAAAAAATCCCTTATGGTGTTTGTTTGGGGTAATTTTACCCTGACACATGGTCCAGTCAGAATGTGACACGTGTCACCTTAGGGTTAGTCCAAATAGGACCAATCCCTGTTTGACACGTGTCATCCTAAAGAAATGGGAGAAAAGGTGGCCTTCATGGCCCAAATCCCGAGAAATTTGTAATGCGGCGCAGCCCACCAATGATTAGGGCTAAATGACCTAATCAGGGGCACAATTCCCTAGGACCCTATAAATAGGGAGATTTCCTCCATTTGGGGACACGTATTTCCATTTATTACACAGTTTACTCTTTGATTGAGACATCTTGAGCTTGGAATCCGAGCAGGTCCCCACCTAAATTTCCGTACCTTTTTACTCCCATTCAAGTTACTAACTTGACCGTCGGAGGCGGAGCTTCAACTACCTTGGGTCTCTGTGTTTTGCAGGTACAGCTCACGCGTGGACCAGACTTTGTGACATAACTCTCCCGAGGGACAAAAACACCCCAAACATTTGGCGCCGTTTGTGGGGAGAGTACCTCAAAGATGGTTCAAGAGTCTGTACCCCCTTTTGATCCAAACAATCCTCAATCTATTACCCGACTGGGTAATACAATCATTTCTCAGCCGGTTAATCAACCGGGTAGTTCAAGCGTTCTTCCACTGGTACGTGGTCTTCACTGACCATGATGACGATGATGACGTGGAGACGTATGTAGCCAAAGACGGTGCATTCATCTCCAAATACACCCGTTCCAGAGATCAACTAGAACGTGAAGAAAACCAGGCAGGTCGAGCTCGACCCACTGGGAGGCCAAAAGGGGAAACCCAATAGGTCAGGGATCAGCTTCAGTCACCTAAGATGAGCTCATGACTTTCATGAAATCCTTCAACGGTGAGATCAAGTTGATGATCAACAAAAACAAGGCTAACTCTAGCAAGGGTCAGCCGGCTAAGAAGACACCCCCATCTAGGAGGAAGAAGCCGGTCAAGGACAGGCAGCCTACTCCTCATCCCAAGGAGAAGGAGAAGGCAGCCGCAAAGCTTGACTGGACCAAGATCCTTATGCCTAAGGGTCCTCAGAGGCACACCCAGCAAGAACAGCCGGGGACCACTAGAAAGACTGTCTCTGACGCTCGACAGATCATTGAGCGAAGGAGACACCAGCAGCTGTCTGAGTCAACCTCCACCTCGGACTTTCCAGACAACTTCAAACAAACTTATGTGCGAAACTCACTCTTCATGGATGAGAGTGGGATAGGCGGCAAGTTCGTCAGCACCGATCCTCAAATGATGATAGGATTTCTCCCGTTTGCACCTCAGGCGCAATACGAACAATATGGTTTTCCATATATGCAGCCGTTTCCTTTTGGGGGATAGGCGACATTCAACAGTGTCCAACCCTTGGACTGGCAACTTCGACTACTTAAACTTGGTGAACAACCCTCTGCGTTCACCAGGAATATAACCGAGGCGGCTCAGCCGGCCAAGGTTAAGAATGTGTTGGTAGGTGCTTACGATGGCACCTCCAACCCAGAAGACCACCTAATGGCATACACCAACCTCATGTGTTTACAGGGGTGGGACGATGTCACTTGGTGTCGATGCTTCCCGGCTACATTGAAGGGCATTGCCCAACATTGGTTTGGCAACTTGCCAGGTTCTATTGATTGCTTCAAGAAGCTAGCCTTCTTGTTTGCCACAAACTTCTCAATGAACATCCCTGCTAAGAAAACGAGCCTTGATTTGAGCACCGTTAAGTAGGGTGAGAGAGAAGGGCTACGCTCATATGTTAGGCGGTTCAACCTGGTCAGAATCCAGATCCAGGGCCTGACAGGTAGCATTCAAAGACTTCTTCAAGGGTCTGAGAGACGGGTCAAACTTTAAGTTTGACCTCGTCAAAAAAGGGGCCTATACGCTGCATGCGGCCCTGAGGGAGGCGGAATGCTATATTCAAGCTAATGACCTATGCACGCCTGGCAGCCAGTCAGACTCCAAGAAGTCTGACAAACAAAAAGAAAGTCGATCTGCTCAGCTAGCGAAAAAGAAAGAAGAGAGCAAAAAGAGAAAAGAAGTTTGGGCGGTTAGTAATTCTTACCAGCTGTCCCAGAAGAAAAAAAAAAAGTTTAAACCGTACGTCCCCAGGTACGAGTTTAACAAGGACTCTAACTCCATGCTCATGGAGATAAAGGACCGGCTTACCATTTAGAAGCCGAATCCAATGAAGAGTTCCGTCCAGTCACGGAACAAGAACAAATTTTGTTAGTACCATGAGGAAGTTGGCCATGACACCAATGACTGCTTTAGCTTACAGCGGGCGTTGGACCGTCTGTTTGACAAAGAGATGCTTAAGTCCTACACTTCTAAGTCCAAAGGGACTAATAAGAGGAACAAGGGGCAGTCGTCCAAGACTCCCCAGCCTACTAGTAGTTCGGACACCGATAAGGAGCCGGTCTACACCATAGCAAGCAGTTTCTCATGTGGTGGCCCCACCAAACGGGGCACCAAGAGCCATCTTCGAAAGATGGATAATGATGATGATGAGCAAGCGTCTGCTAGCTCCTCCTTCCTAGACGTTCTGATCACTGAGAAGGACAGGGGCAGCGTTTGCCGTCTGCATCACGACCCCGTCATCATTGAATGTAAGGTTGCCAACCAGCTGGTTGGACGAATACTTATTGACACCGGCAGTTCATCAGACATCATCAGTCTCCGGTGCCTACAAAAGCTAAAATACAACATCAACAGCATGCATCCGGTTACCCACCCCTTGGTTGGTTTTGGGGGTGGAATAGTTTACCCAGTCGGAAGGGTTGATTTACCAGGCCAATTCGGCTGGGTGAAAAAGGAAAAGGACGACACCTGGTCGTCAAGTTCTTGGTCGTTGAGGAACTAACCGCCTATAACATTATCCTAGGTCAGCCAACCCTCAACAAAGCCAAGGCTGTAATCATCCCTTCTCTCATGCTCATCAAGTATGAGAGGGATGACGGCTCTGTTGGTTCCTTAAATGGGGATGAAAATACAGCCCAGGAGTGTTACCTCTCAACCGTCAAGGATACGGTGGCCCCAGACGGGCAAGCCCCGGAACCAATAGACCTTGAAAATGTCAAGGATGCCGCCCCAACCCCAGCCCCACCAGCAGCCGGGAAGAAAAGAAAGGCCCCTCTAGTGGAGGCAAAGAAAGAGAAAAAATAGCAATCACTGATCGGGGAACGGTCAGATGAGCTCCGTCCCCAACAAGCTGGAGAACATATTGATATACCTCTAGAAGAAAACCGTCCAGAGCGTACTGTAAAGGTTGGGACGGTTTCTTATGCTAAGTTGGGTGCAGATTTGCACCTTTTGCTGAAAGAATTCAAAGACATTTTTGCCTTTGAAGTGGAAGAGATGCCAGGCGTCAGCCCGGATCTTGTTGTCCACAAGCTCGCCGTGGATCCTAAACGAAGCCCGTCCGACAAAAGAAAAGAAATCACGGCGAGGAAAGAATTCAGGCGGCAGCTACCTAAGTAAAAAAGCTGCTGGACGCTGGGTTCATTCGGCCAAGAAGCTACCTAAGTAATTTTCCCGACTAGGTGGCCAATGTTGATTACACAGACCTCAACAAGCTGAAAGAGCACTTGCACTCCTTGCCGAGACTCGTCAGTCCTCTGCCAGAGAGACGATCTACATGTACTTAGCCGTCTCAGATCATGCCCTCAGTGCCGTTCTCCTTGCTGAAAAAGACGGCGATCAACTCCCGGTCTATTTCATTAGCCATGTCCTCAAAAATGCTGAACTCCAGTACCCCATGGTTGAAAATTTTGGCCTTGCTTTGTATATGGCATTCAAGAAGCTGAAGCCTTATTTTTTGGCACATCCGGTGGTGATATACACTGACCACCCACTCAAACGGCCAATGTCTACCTTGGACTCATCCGGCAGAATGCTTAAATAGGCCATTGAAATGCAAAGTCTTGAAATGGGTCAGGCGTTTGTCGACTTCATTGTTTAAATGACACGTCCGGTGGCTCCGGATAATCTTGATCAGGTTTGGAAAGTGTGTGTAGAAGGGAGCTCAACAAAGAACGGCTGTGGTGCAGGCGTAATATATGAATCTCTGGAAGGGGACAAATATGAGTATGCACTACGGTTCAAATTTCAGGCCTCAAACAATGAGGCGGAGTACGAAGCCCTGCTAGCTGGAATCCGCATGTGTAAGGCAGCAGGGGCAACTAAAGTTGACGCATACTCTGATTCTCAATTGGTTGTTAGCCAATACGAAGGTACATATGAAGCTACCCATCCGGTAATGATCAAATATCTTCAGGCGATCAAAGAAGAGGCTGGGACACTCGAAGGGTTCACTCTGAGCCAAGTGCCTAGGTTCGGTAACAACCAAGCGGATGCCTTGTCCAAATTAGCATCTTCCGCCTATTGTGATACGCCGAGGTCAGTCTTTTAGGAAGTTCTGGAAAAAAGAAACATTTATGAAGAGCCTATTGGAATTCTGGACCGAAGCTCTACCTGGATGGATGGCATCCGGGCTTACTTGACAGGCGGCACGCTCCCTGATTCGCCACAGGATGCAGCCGTCATGAAAAAGAGAGCGGCGAACTTTGAGATGAGAAACGGAGAACTCTTCAAGGCGGGGTTTCTGAAGCCTCTTTTGAAGTGTGTTACCCTAGAATAGGGGAAGGAAGTTCTCGAAGAATTGTATGCGGGGTACTGCGTCTCCCACATAGGCGGCATATCCCTAGCCGTCAAAGCCAGGCGACACTACTTTTGGCCTACCCTTGAGGAAGACGCCTGGTGAAGAAATATGACAAATGTCAAAATTTTGGCAAGCTTATTCACCGCCCGGCTACTGCTCTGATGGCCATCCACAGCCCAGTCCCGTTTGAAAAATGGGGCATGGACATTTTAGGTCCTTATACGCCTGCTCCAGGCGAAAAACGTTACATTCTAGTGGCTGTGGATTACTTTACCAAGTGGGTGGAGGCGGAGGCGGTCAGGAACATCAAGACTAAGGATGTCATCTCTTTCATTTGGAAGAACATCATCACCCGGTTTGAGGTACCTATGTCTATGGTGTTTGACAATGGCCCTCAGTTTGAGACGCCTCAGCTCAAAACTTGGTTAGGGGATCAAGGGATCTCCAACTATTTTGCATCAGTCGGCCGACCCCAAGCAAACGGCCAAGTTGAAGCCTTCAACAAACTCATCTCAGACGGCATAAAAAAGAAAATTGAAAGAGCCGGTGGTTTACGGGCAGAAGAGTTGATTCATGTCCTATGGGCCATCCGGACAACAGCCAAAGGGGCAACTGGTGAAACCCCATTTCTCATGGTTTACGGTGCTGAAGTCGTCTTACCCATCGAACATTGCGAGCCTACCCTTAGAGTAATGCTTTATGATGAAGAGACAAATTGGGAGGCCATGCGTCTGGCTTTGGACTCTCTCCCAGAACGCAGGGGCATTGCCGCCTTGCGTCATGAGATATACCGTCTGAGAATGACATGAGCCTACAACAAGAAAGTGCAAAAGCGCCCTTTGAAAGTTGGCGACTTCGTGTTACGAAAAATGGAGGCAACCGCTAGGGCCAATGAACTTGGAAAGATGACTCCAAATTGGGAAGGCCCCTACCAAATCTATGAGGAAGTTAGAAACGGCACCTACCGCTTGGAAACCACAGACGGTAGGCGCCTTCCTAGGACTTGGAATGTAGATAATTTGAAAAAGTACTACTTGTTTAGGGTAATTTTACCCTGCCACGTGGTCTAATCAGAGGATGACACGTGTCAGTCTTAGAATGGCCCAGAGTGGACCAATCCCTGCTTGACACGTGTCACTCCAGAAATTAAGGGAAAAAGGCGGCCTTTAGGCCCAAATCCCGAGAACGCCGCAAAACGGCGCAGCCCACCAATGATTAGGGTTCAGTGACCTAATCAGGGGCACAATTCCCAAAGACCCTATAAATAGGGAAATGTCCCTCATTTTGAGGGCACGTTTTGACCATTTGTTACACTTGCATTCTCTTACATCAGAGAAACACCTGAGCTTGGAATCCGAGCAGATACCCACCTAAATTTCCGTCCTCTTTCGTCCTTTTCAAGTTACTAACTTGACCGTCGGAGGCGGAGCTCCAACCACCCGGAGTCTCCGTTATTTTGTAGGTACAGCTCGGCCGATTCAGACTTCGTGTTGTAACTCTCCCGAGGGACAAAAACACCCAAAACATTTGGCGCCGTCTGTGGGGAGAGTACCTCGAAGATGGTTCTAGAGTGTGTACCACCCCCTAACCGTCTAGGCGAAGACCCAGAAGTTTTTACAGACCATGAGGATGAAGATCCTCAAGTCGAAACCTTTACAGCCGAAGACGGCTCTCTCATAACCAAGCGCATCCGGCCCAGAGACACTCTGGAGCGGGGTGCCTCCCAGGCGGGTACTAACCGACCCTCTGGGAAGCCGGAAGGGGAAACCCAAACGGCCGTTGGATCAGCACCTGTCAACCAAGACGAGCTCATGAGATTCATGACTAGTTTCAAGGGTGAAATTAAAGAGCTGATCACCCAAAGCCGGGCTGGCCCAAGTAAAGGTCAGTCGGCGAAGAAGACTCCTCAGGAGAAGAGGAAGCCAGTCAGAGACCGGCAGCCCACTCCTCATCCAAAGGAGAAGGCAGCCGGGACCATTGATTGGTCAAAGATTCTCCATCCCAAGAGGAACAACAACACCCGCTGGACTCAGCAGCCGATGGGGAGCAAAAAATCAGTTCTCGATGCCCGGGAGATCATCAACCGGAAGAGAAACCAATCGCTGTCTGAGTCGGCTTCAACGTCGAACTTTCCAGACAACTTCAACAACATTTCTGCAGGGAGTGCACCCTCCTTGCATGAGAGCCAGACAGACGGCAATACCGTCCATTCTGGCCCTCACATGATTGAAGCTGTACCGTATGTGCCTACTCAGGTTTACGGCCATTATCCTCCTCACTTCATGAAGCCGGCCCTCATTGGAGGTCAGGCGGCATATCCAAATGTCCAGCCATTGGACTGGCAGCTTTGTCTGCTACGCCTGGGTGAACAGCCTTCTGCTTTCACTCGGGAGATAACCGAGGCGGCCCAGCCGGCCAAGGTTAAGAATGTATTGGTTGGAACCTATGATGGTACCACCAATCCGGAAGACCACCTCATGGCTTACACCAACCTCATGTATCTGCAGGGGTTGGATGATGCCACTTGGTGTCGGTGCTTCCCGGCTACATTGAAGGGCATTGCCCAACAATGGTTTGGCAATTTGCCAGCCGAGTCCATTGATAGCTTCAGGAAGCTCGCCTTCCTGTTTGCTTCCAACTTCTCAATGAACATCCCTGCTAAGAAACCAAGCCTTGATTTGAGCACTGTTAAGCAGGGAGAGAGAGAGAAGGGTTGAGCTCATATGTCAGGCGATTCAATCTGATAAGAATTCAGATTCAAGGACTGTCTGACGAGGTAGCTTTTACAGACTTTTTCAAGGGTCTGAGAGACGGGTCGACCTTTAAGTTCGACCTAGTTAGAAAAGGGGATTTCACCTTACAGGCGGCCCTGAGGGAGGCGGAAAGCTACATTCAAGCTACCGACCTCTGCTCGCCTGGTAGCCAGTCGGACTCTAAGAAGTCTGACAAGCATAAAGACAACCGGCCTGCTCAACCGGCTAAAAAGAAAGAAGAGGGCAAGAAAAGAAAAGAAATATGGGCGGTAAGTGATTCTGAGCAGCCGTCCCAAAAGAAGAAGAAAGAATTTAAACCGTACGTCCCAAAGTACGAGTTTAAAAAGGACTGCAACTTCATCCTCATGGAGATTAAGGACCGACTGTCCCTAGAGAAGCCGAATCCAATGAAAAGTTCCATTCAATCAAGGAACAAAAATAAATTTTGCCAATACCATGAGGAAGTTGGCCATGACACCAACAACTGCTTCAGCCTTCAACGGACGTTGGACCGTCTGGCTGACAAGGGGATGCTGAAGTCCTATATTTCTAAGTCCCTGATGTGAATTATTGATCCGAAAATCAACAAAACACAAGGGATATGTTTAAGTCTAATTCTATACAGGAAATCCACCAAGAATTAAACAAAAACTAAGATTAATCAATTAAGAATCCACCTAATTAATCAATCCAAACGAATGTTTTAACTAAAACAAGCAAAACAGCAATTGATCGCAATCAACCAAAACTCAAGTATGCAACTTAAAAAATAATCTGAATATTAATCTATATATGTTTATTCGTGTGTTTACAGCCCTATTTATAAGACTTAGTTTACCTAGGAAGATTAGGACAAGTCCCTAATTCAATCCTAATTAAACTAGAATTCTAACTTGCTTGAAGAGCAAGCACCTTGGCGCACAAGCATACATCAAACTGATTTATTTTGCTAACTAACTGATTTTTAAAGCAACTAAATAAATAAATAAAAATTAAAGAACTAAATAAAGATTAAAGATCCTAATGCTTGAACCAAGAAAAACCCTTTCAAGTGAAAGGTAAAAACTTGTAAGCAAAATCTAAGTAAAGAAAATTCAAGAAAGTTCAAGAAAGTGAACTAGACTCCAAGAAAAGTCACTAAGCAAACCGTGGCTTTGCTTTGATATCCAAGAAAGTGTCCATGCAATGCTTGGCTTGAATCAATGTTTAGGGACAAGCTATCTTGATGCATGATAAGCAAATCTTCGAAGTTCTCCATGCTTAGACTTGCATCATCCTCCTCTTCTTCGAAAGAATTTGTCCTCAAATCTCGAAGTTCTTCATCAGGAATATACTTAGCCAAATCGCCAACATTGAATGTAGCACTAACTCCATATTCTCCCGAAAGTTCTAACTTATAAGCATTGTCATTGATCTTCTCAACAATCTTGAAAGGGCCTTCACTTCTAGGCATCAACTTATTCTTGCGTTTTCCTGGAAATCTTTCCTTTCTTAAATGTAACCATACCAAGTCTCCAACAGTGTAACTTTTTTGCCTTCTATGCTTGTTTGCTCTAACTTTGTACATGTCATTTACTTTCTCTATTCTTGTTCGAACTTGAGCATGTAATTTCAACATACTCTTCAACTTAGACTCGGCATCTTTGTGAATTAACTCACCCTTAGGCAATGGAACAAGATCAATTGGAAGTTTCGGATTGACTCCATAGACTACCTCAAAAGGACTATGTTTGGTAGCATATGTAGGTGATCTATTATAAGCAAACTCCGCATGAGCTAACTTGATGTCCCAATCCTTTTGTGTCTTACTCACTAACCCACGCAAAAGCGCACCAAGAGTACGATTAGTAACCTCGGTTTGTCCATCAGTTTGTGGATGGTACGATGTACTAAAGAGCAATTTAGTTCCCACAAGCTTCCATAGAGACTTCCAAAAGAAACTCATGAACTTTGTATCTCGATCACTCACAATAGTTTTTGGAATTCCATGCAATCTAACAATCTCTTTGAAGTATAATTCCGCCACTTTCATAGCATCATCCACTTTGTGACAAGGAACAAAATGAGCCATCTTAGAGAACCTATCCACAACAACCATAATAGAGTCTTTCCCCCGTTGTGTTCTCGGCAATCCCACAATAAAATCCATAGAAATATCTTCCCAAGGTGAATCTGGAATAGATAAAGGAGTATACAAGCCTTGATGAAAACTAATTGTACATCCGTGAGCATCTTAGGCCAATAGAAGTGTTCTTGTAACATACTCAAGGTCTTTGTAATGCCAAAGTGACCAGCAATTCCTCCCTCATGAGCTTCTCTAACCACTAGCTCTCTAATAGAACACTTAGGAAGACAAAGTCGATTTCCTTTGAAAAGAAAATCATCTTGCAGCAAATAAGAACCCACGGCTCCTTTAGAACACTCTTCAATCAATGTAGCAAAATCATCATCACCTTTGTAGTATTCTTTGATCAATTTAAAACCAAGTAGCTTGCTATTTAGAATTCCAATCAAAGTGTATCTTCTAGATAATGCATCAGCCACAACATTCGATTTCCCTTCTTTGTACTTTGAAGAAAAATTAAATGATTGTAAAAATTCAACCCACGTAGCATGTCTAGGATTGAGCTTTTGTTGTCCATGTATGTACTTCAATGCTTCATGATCAGAATGCAACACAAAGTGATTAGGTCGGAGATAATGACTCCAATGATCTAAAGCTCTAACAATGGCATAGAACTCTTTATCATAAGTAGAATAGTTCAATCGAGCTCCTCCCAATTTCTCACTGAAATATGCAATAGGCCTCTTCTTTTGGAGTAAAACTGCTCCAATTCCAACTCCACTAGCATCGGTTTCAACTTCAAAAGGACTTGAGAAATCTGGTAACGCAAGTATAGGTGCTTCACATAGCTTCTTTTTAACCAACTCAAACGCACTTTGAGCTTCTTTAGTCCATTCGAATTTACCCTTGTCCTTCTTCAAACATTCGGTCATAGGCGCCACAATAATTGAGAAATTCTTGACAAATCTTCTATAGAACGAAGCTAGATCATGAAAAGACCTTACTTCACTCATATTAGTAGGAATAGGCCAAGTTTTAATAGCCTCTACTTTCGAATGATCAACTGAAACTCCATCTTTTGATACAACATAACCAAGAAAAAAAACACTAGGCACTAAGAAGTAGCATTTTCAAGCTTAGCATAGAGTTTCTTCTCTCTTAACACTTCAAACACACTTGTTAGATGATTTAAACACACTTGCTTAGCATTTTTCATGATTTAAACACACTTAAAAAAGATGCTGGATGCTGGGTTCATTCAGCCAAGTAACTTCCCTGATTGGGTGGCGAATGTTGTGCTTGTAACGAAGCCAAATGGTACCTGGCGGATGTGTGTTGATTACACAGATCTCAACAAGGCATGTCCCAAGGGCAGTTATCCGCTTCCTAAGATCGACAATCTGGTCGATTCAACAGCCGGGCATGCCTAGATGAGTTTTATGGATGCCTACTCCGGCTTCCATCAGATACCCCTGTGGAAGAAAGATCAAGAAAAGAAGGCCTTCGTCACTGATCAGGGGCTATTCTGTTACACGGTGATGTCGTTTGGCTTGAAAAATGCGCCGGCTACGTTCCAACGGATGATTAATACTGTCTTTATTAATCAAATTGGGAGGAACGTAAAGGCATATATTGATGACATGATAGTCAAATCCAAACAGCAGGCGGATCACCTTGCTGATCTCCGAGAAACCTTCACCACACTCAGGCGGCATAAGGTCATGTTGAATCCTAAGAAATGCGTCTTTGGTGTTGAGTCTGGGAAGTTTCTCGGATTTCTAATTGATCAAAGGGGGATAGAGGCTAACCCTGAAAAGATATAGGCGGTGATTGACATGAAGTCACCCCATTCTGTCAAGGAAGTTCAGAGACTTACCGGTTGTCTGGCCGCCTTGGGGAGGTTCCTCAGCCGGTTTGGCGACAAATGCCTCTACTTCTTCCAAGCAATCAGGAAAAAGACCAGATTTGAATGGGGGGATGATGCTGAGGCGGCGTTCTAGAGGTTGAAAGTGCATTTACATTCTCTACCTAGGTTGGTCAGTCCTTTGCTAGGGAGACGTTGTACATGTACTTAGCCGTCTCAGATCATGCCCTAAGTGTCGTTCTCCTTGCTGAGCGAGACGGCGTGCAGCTCCCGGTTAACTTCATTAGCCATGTTCTTAAAAATGCTGAACTCCGGTACCCCATGGTTGAAAAATTTGGCCTTGCTTTGTATATGGCATTCAAAAAATTGAAGCCCTACTTTTTGGCACATCCGGTGGTGATTTACACTGACCAGCCACTCAAGCGGCCAATGTCTACCTTGGATTCATCCGAGAGAATGTTGAAATGGGCTATTGAAATGCAAAGTCTTGAAGTCACTTACGAACCAAGAAAGGAAGTGAAGGGTCAGGCGTTTGCCGACTTCATTGTTGAAATGACCCGTCCGGTGGCTCCGGATAATCTTGATCAGGTTTGGAAAGTGTACGTAGACGGGAGCTCTACAAAGAACGGCTGTGGTGCAGGCGTAGTCTACGAGTCTCCTGAAGGGGACAAATTTGAGTATGCACTACGCTTCAAGTTTCAGGCCTCTAACAATGAGGCGGAATATGAAGCCCTGCTAGCCGGCATTCGCATGTGTAAGGCGGCAGGAGCCATAAAAATTGACGCCTACTCTAATTCCCAATTGATTGTTAGCTAGTATGAGGGAAGCTGTGAGGCAACCCATCCGGCTATGATCAAATATCTTCAGGCAGTCAAAGAAGAGGTTGGGGCACTTGAGGAATTCCGACTGAATCAAGTGTCTAGGTCCAAAAACAACCAGCGGATGCATTGTTAAAACTGGCGTCTTCCGCCTGCCATGATACGCTTCGGTCTGTCTTTTGGGAAGTTCTTGAAAAGAGAAGCATCTATGAAGATCCCATTAGAGTTCTGGACCGAAGCTCTACCTAGATGGATAGAATCCGGGCCTATCTATCAGACGGCACACATCCTGATTCGCCACAGGAAGCAGCCGTCCTGAAGAAGCGAGCTGCAAGCTTCGAGTTGAAAAATGGAGAACTCTTCAAGGCAGGATTTCTCAAGCCCCTGTTGAAGTGTGTCACCCCTGAATAAGGGGGAGGAGGTTCTCGAAGACTTGCACTCGGGATTCTGCGCCTCCCACATAGGCGGCAGGTCCCTAGCCGTCAGAGCTTGACGACATTACTTTTGGCCCACTCTTGAGGCAGACGCCAAGGAGTTGCTAAAGAAATGTGACAAGTGACAAAAGTTTGGCAAACTTATTCACCTTCCGGCTACTGATCTGACGGCCATCCACAGCCCAATCCCATTTGCAAAATGGGGCATGGACATTCTAGGTCCTTTCACGCCTGCTCCTGGCGAAAAGCGCTACATCTTGGTGGCTGTGGATTATTTCACCAAGTGGGTGAAGGCTGAGGCGGTTAAAAACATTAAGACCTCAGACGTAATTTCCTTCATTTGGAAGAACATTATCACCCGGTATGGGGTACCTATGTCTATGGTGTTTGATAATGGTCCTCAGTTTAAGACGCCCCAGCTAAAAGCTTGGTTGGGAGATCAGGGGATCTCAAGCTATTTTGCATCTGTTGGCCAGCCCCAAGCAAACGGCCAAGATGAACCGGTAGCTTATGGGCAGAAGAGTTAATCCATGTCCTATGGGCCATCCAGACAACAACGAAAGGGGCAACCGGTGAAACCCCATTTCTCATGGTTTATGGTGCTGAAGCCGTCTTGCCCATCGAACATTAAGAGCTGACTCTCAGAGTCATGCTATATGATGAAGAGGCAAACTGGGAAGCAATGCGCCTGGCATTGGATTCACTCCCAGAATGAAGGGGCAATGCCGCCTTGCATCATGAGATTTACCGTCTGAGAATGACTAGAGCCTACAACAAGAAAGTACACAAGCGTCCTTTGAAAGTTGACGACTTAGTGTTACGAAAAATGGAGGCAACCGGTAGGGCAAATGAGCTAGGAAAGCTAAGTCCAAATTGGGAAGGCCCCTACCGAATCTATGAGGAAGTGAGAGACGGCACCTACCGCGTGGAAACTCCAGAGGGCAGGCGCCTACCTAGAACTTGGAATGTAGACAATTTGAAAAAGTACTACTTCTGAGAATGTAAGTTTTTTGTAAACAGTCAGTCAATTAATAAAGATTCAGGCTTTATTTGCAAAATTGTTTTGTTGCTTTTTGGTTATCCGCCTGGGTAATACTCAGACGGATTCTTCACTTACCTAACTAAGTTTGATACTTAGTAAAGGCTACATTTTTGTTTAGTTACTTAAGTTTAAAACGTGATATGATTTAATAAATGCCCGTCCGTCTGGGTAATACCCAGACAGGTTTTGTGGTTTAACTGACTAAGTTTGACACTTAGTGTGAATTAATTGACTAAAAGCTAAGCACAAAAACGCTTGGCAGCTATACAACCGGTCCTAAACAAGACCAAAGGCTAAAATGGCCGGATGGTTGCTCATTTTAAAAAATCGCCTGTCCCAACATGGACAAAGGCGTCCGGCGACACCCCTCCAGGTGCAATCGTCGCAGAGAACATATTATTTGTCGGTTCTATGTACCCATGAAGACGACAAAAATTGAACGATCAAATTGGTCAACTCATAGCCGTCTAACCAAAATGACCTATGCAGAACGATAAATTTTCCAGATATCGGATGCCCAGAGGCATCAGTCGGTCTCCGGCTGAAATTCTCACTTAGGTTATTTATTCCAAAATTGCACTTCCTACCTCAATTGGGGCAAAGGAGTTGTTCAACGGCTATGAAATCTCTACCAAGATAGACAAACGCCGTCTGGGTAGTGACTGGAACGCCTATTGGTGTACGGCTGTGCACTTGGTTTGGGGCAATCACTATTGTGATTGATTGACTTACAAACATATCATGCTCTTTACAGCATCAGACGTTTTCAAGTCAATCAACCAACTCCACTTGAAACCAATCACACAGCCGTCCAGGGGCAAGGACAGCCAGACTATTGGTTAGTTAGGCAAAACTCGCCGCATGCTTTTGATAAGTTGGGCAAAAATGAAAAATTAAAATTTGCAAAATTAAAATTCAAACGCAAAATGATCAAAATCGACTCAGTCGGTGCATTTCATAAAGTCCACCCAACCAAACGGTTGAAGTGGATTAAAATGTTAATCGGACCCTGTCCGGAAGAAAGAGAAATTGTTAATTAACCCGGCTCCTCAGCTGGTAAATACAAATATACTCGGCACGCAGGCTGGAAAAAACAAGTTTTGGCATACTGCCGCTGAATAAAAGAAAAAATAAAAAACAGAGATTGGCATACTGCCGCTGAATGGTCACTTCTGGCCTGCAGGCGGTGCCTCCTGGTCCTCCTCCTTCTCCTCATCATATGAGGGTATCTCCTGTGCTTCGCCCGGACCAGGTAGCTGAGGCACGGACGGCTCGTTGTTGGAGTTGACCCAGGCTTCGAAAGAGGCAGGCTCTGGCTCACCTTGCTCTCTCAAGTACACCACGTACTCGGCATAGCTGTGCGCCAGTGCCCAGACGTTGTAATCCGCGTCTGGGTACAAGGCAGCCCAGACGATCTTCATATGAGCGTCATTGTCATCGTCACTCTCAGCAATAAGGCGGTTTCGCTCTACCTCCAGAGTTCCTGCAAAGTTTTTCTGAGCCTGAGCAGCCTCCTTCTCCAGCCTCTCAACCTTGGTCTTCAGTTTGGTGTTCTATTCGAAAACACCCTAAAGTGTGCCAAGGTCCGCCTGGGCCTTCTTGAGCGCCTCATCAGCCTTTTTGGCGCTCTCATCCGCCTTCTTCTAGGCCTCCTCCGCCTCCTTACGGGCCGTCTCAGCATCAGTCGCCCGCTGTTTGGCCTTCTCCATATCTGACCCTAGTTGCTGGATTCTAGACGCCTGTGTCATAATTATTGCATTAGTTTCAAGTTCATTTACGATAGTCGAGTGTAAAGAAATATTATTAGCGTCTATGGCGGACTTCTTGGCCCTTTTTACCTCTTCCCGTTTGCGGGAATAAGGACGTTTGAGCCCGTCCACCCGCAGCATGGCCTGCAAAAAAGCAGGCGGTATAAGAATTGCAGGCGGGATAAAACACTTGGAAAATAAAATTGAATTGACAAGTTTCTTACCTCAGCCACAAGGGATAGAATGCGTTCAAGATTGAACGTCTCTATCCCAGGGATACTATCTTTATCCCTCTTCGGACGGCTTCCAGCATGGCCTTGGCATGCTTTTGGACGTCTGGCCAGCGTGGAGATTGATCTGCACCACAATCAATACGTGATGAGTGCAAAACTACGGCAACACCTATTTGTTGCCGACCGTCTGAAGATGACGTCTGTTGAGAGTGGGATTTCACCCGCAAAGGCCACCCCAGCTCAAGCGGGGATTCAAAAGGGTTCTTACCTTCGGAGCCAACCAAGCGGGAACCGCTTGCAGGCGTGGAGAACCCCCCGATCGCGGTTACGGGGTTAACGAGGCTGAGGCCCAGGCTGCCGCCTACCTTCTCGTTCCGCCCCGCTATCCGCATCTGCTAATGCCCGGCTGAAGCGCCAGGAATTGACGCAGAGGTGGATTTTTTTATTTTGTTGAGAACGGCGGGGGTCTCCTCCCTAGCCCGTTTGAGTTGTTTCTCAAACGTCTTTCCAACCTCTCCCCCCTGCAAAAATAATCAAGTTAAAGTTAGCATCCGGGGAAAAATAATTGTTAAGATCAATTTACGAAAGGGTCAGGCGTTTATTACCTTGGCCTTGACCTCAGCCGCAGCTTTTTCCGCAAGCTGCTTGCGGATGAGTGCAGAGGATCGCTTGGGAGTTTTCTTCGTCTGCAACATGTTTAATGCTTCCTCTACAAAAAGAAAGAAATTCGTCAATATCATAAATCAATTTCGATAAAAAAGTACTACAGACGGATATAAACTCAGGCGCATACGTTTGGTAAACATGTGCCCTAGCCCGCAGGCGGCTAGGAAACACTCGTCCCTGAACCAGGCGCTCTTGGGGATCCAATTCTTGGGAACTTTAATTGTTTCCCCGGTTGACAAGGTCGCGTCTGTGAGGCCGAAAAAGTCCGCCTCAATGATCTTGTCAAAATCTTCCTCTGGGCTTCTGCTAAGATAATGCATACTAGCAAAAGCCTCCCAGCCGGGGTTAAGCCCCTGGAACTCGCAGGCGGCAACATACCCCAGAATGTTTGTCCAAGAGTTGGGGGTAAGTTGCCAGACTCCAAGGCCGTAGCCTCTTAAAATTGTCTTCATCGCCTGGTGAAGGGGGAAGCGAAGGCCAGCCTTGAACGCCGCCTCATAACAGCCGAAATAGCCGTTGGCGTTCTGTTGATCGTCCCCCCAGACGATGGTGCCATTCTCAGGCGGCACCCGGATCTTATACCCGTCTCTTAGTGGGTGCATTTTTGTAAAATTCTTTAAGTTTTCCTCCATTTGGATCCGGTCCTTGGAGGAGACGTGGATGTTGAAGGGATCGTCCTTGTCGTTCCATTTTTTCCTTTCCTCTTCCTCGCTATCCTAAAGCGGGGGTAAGTAATCACTGCTCTCAGAGGTAGAGGCGGAGCTGTCGCTCTCCGTCTCATCCTCATTTTGGGTCAAGGGGGCAGAGGCGGCCTCGTCGCCGCCTTGGTCGCACTCTTCCAAAAAAGAGTCAGCATGGGTTGAAGGGGCGCGCGGAGGGGATCTCTCCAGAGCCGTCTGGTCTCCCTGACCAGACGTTTCTCCCTCAGGCGTTTGGCCGCCTGAGCCTTCCCTCCTGTAATTTGGATCAGTCGCCGTCTGCATTGTCCGAGCCATGGTGTCCTGCACAGACACATAACTGGTCGGAATCCAAGGCAAAGGGTGGTCCCAACACCCCGAGACGGCACTCTCAGTCCTAAACTCAGCCGTCCCTGGTGACCGGCTGGACTCTAACCTAGGATGTGTCATGTGTGTTGGTGATGCATCCATTTATTGCAAGAAATATGTACAAGCGGTGAAAAAAGAAAAAGAGCTGAGAGAGACAGAGACGGTACCTTTGGATGTGATATCTGAAGGTAGGCGGGTCCGGCTGGGTTGATGGAGAACAAACTTTCTTGCTCGCGTCTGACTCAAATGGATGACTTCTGCTCTCTCTAAGTTTTCTCTCAAGAAAATTTTTGTAAACGTACAAAATTATGAGGGTAAAACGGCTATATATAGAGGGTAAATATGGGGGCATTTCCGTAATTTACTTGGAAGATGAACGGTTACTTCTTTATGGTAAAATTACCGCCAACCGGAGCGTGACATGTGTCACAGATGCCACGTGGCGTGCCACGTCACATCTGTGAGGGGCAAATGCTTAAGGTAATTTTACCCTGCCGCGTGGTCCAATCAGAGGATGACACGTGTCAGTCTCAGAATGGCCCAGAGTGGTACAATCCCTGCTTGACACGTATCACTCCAGAAATTGAGGGAAAAAGGCGGCCTTCAGGCCCAAATCCCGAGAACGCCGCAAAACGGCGCAACCCACCAATGATTAGGGTTCAGTGACCTAATCAGGGGCACAATTCCCAAAGACCCTATAAATAGGGAGATGTCCCTCATTTTGAGGGCACGTTTTTACCATTTGTTACACTTGCATTCTCTTACATCAGAGAAGCACCTGAGCTTGGAATCCGACCAGATACCCACCTAAATTTCCGTCCTCTTTAGTCCTTTTCAAGTTACTAACTTGACCGTCGGAGGCGGAGCTCCAACCACCCGGAGTCTCCGTTATTTTGCAGGTACAGCTCGGTCGGATCAGACTTCGTGCTGTAACTTTCCCGAGGGACAAAAGCACCCAAAACACTACTTCTGAGTTGTAAAATTTTCTAATCAAAAATTCTATTAATGAGAAATTGCGTTTTGTTTTCAATTATGTTTTCCTTTTTTCAAGCTTTAAGGTCGTCTGGGAAATTCACAGGCAGCACAATTGTTGAACTCTCTAAGTTTGAAACTTAGTAGACAATTCAGCGTTCATTTTATATGAGGCCACTGACCGGATAACTAAACTAGGCACAAAACCGTTTAGTGGCTATACAGCCGGTCTCTACCAAGACAAGAGGCCAATGACCGGATGGATGTCTATTTTATAAAATCGTCTGTCCTAACATGGACAAAGGCGTCCGACGACACCCCTCTGGGTGCGATCGTCGCAGAGAGCAGCCTACCTGTTTGTTCTACGTACTTATGCAAACGACAAAGATTGAACGACTAAATTGGTCAACTCATAGCCGTCTGACCAGGAAATTCGAAAGAACGATTAAGTTTTCGAAATTCCCAAGCTTTCCATTCCAAAGTTGCACCAACCCCCCCCCCCCAACCGGGGCAGCAAGGGTTGTGCAACAGCTACGCAACCGTCAAAAGGAAATGAGGCCGATGGCAAGATGGTTATTCGAATTTCGCTTACTCTACGAATATTAAGGCGGCCGGTAACACCCCTCTGGGTGCAATCATCACAAGCACTACCAAAGAGTGCACTTGTACATACAGGCGGCATGGTCCAACTCATAGTCGCCTGGCCCGGGTAAATACAGGCGGCATAGTCCAACTCATAGCCGCCTGGCCTGGTTAAATTGAATCACCCTTCAAAATTACGTGTTTTCCCAATGCGGAAAAGCATTGGGTTACAAACACCCCAGGCGGCCTTTTTTCGTCTGATCCTCAACGCTTGAGGGGTGCCTGTCATATGAGCAGCTGTGCACTTGGTTTGGGGCAATCACTATTGTGATTGATTGACTTGCAAACATATCATGCTTTTTAAAGCATTAGACGTTTACAAGTCAATCAATCGATTTAAAGGTGAAACCAACCACACAGCCGCCCAGGGGCAAGAGCAGCCGGATAATCAGTTGCCGCATGCTTTTCATAAGTTAGGCAAAAGCAAAAATTTCAAGCATACTTGCGAAAAGTAAAAATGCAAAATTCAAAAGCAAAGTGATCAAAACCGACTCAGTCGGCGCATTCATTAAAAAACTACCCAGCCAATCGGCTGTGATAGGAAATTGTTAAACGGACCCCGTCCGGGAAGTGAAGTAAATTGTTAATTAACCCGGCTCCTCAGTCGGTAAAAACAACATATACACGGCACGCACTCCGGAAAGAAAGTATTCTGGCATACAGCCGCTGAAACAGAAAAATGATAAAAATGGCATAATGCCGCAGAAATTCATTGTTGAGCTGCAGACGGGTCCACCTGGTCATCGCCTCCCTCATCTTCTTCATCTTCCTCGTCAAAAGGAACCTCGTGCACCTGAGTCGAGACGGGGTGACCAGGTTCTGGAAGCTCACCATGCGCCCAGGCTTCAAACGACTCTGGCTCTAGCTCGCCCTTCTCCTTCAAATATACAACTTCCTCTGCATATTTGTGAGCCAGTGCCCAGACGCCATACTCCATGTTTGGATACAAGGCGTTCCAGGCAATCTTCATCCGGGTGTCGTTGTCAACTTCACTCTCGGCAACCAGGCGCTCTTGTTTCGCCTCCAAAGTTGCCTTAAAGTTTAGCTGCGCCTGGGTCGCCGCTTCCTCTAGCCCCTTGACCTTTGCCTTGAGGTCGCTGTTCTCTTGGGAGATCCCCTTGAGAGAGTCCAGCTCCGTCTTGGCATTGTCAAGCTCCTCTTTTGCCTTTTTAAGCGCCGTCTCAGCATCCCTGGCTTTTTGCTTGAACGCCTCCAGGTCCTTCTCGAGCTGATCAATCTTCGACGCATGCGTCATCACTGTGGCTTTAGTCTTAAGTTCATATATTGTACAAGAGTATAGAGCAACGTTTTCAGCGTCGCTAGCTGATTTGTTAGCTCTCTTTACCTCTTCCCGCTTGCGGGAGTATGGACGTTTGAGACCGTCTACCCGCAAAAGAGCCTGCATAGAACGAATGAGGTTAGATCTGCAGGCAGGATAATACTTGAAGTTCACTTCTGTTACTTTCTTTACACCTTACCTCAGCCAGAAAGGATAGAATGCGTTCTAGATTGAACGTCTCTATCCCAAGGATGTTGTCTTTGTCCCTCTTCCGTACGGCGTCAAGCATGGCCTTGGCATGCTTCTAGACGTCTAGCCAGCGGGGAGAGACATCTGCACCACAATCAACATTTGATGAGTGCGAAATACAGGCGGCACCAATCTGTTGCCGACCGTTTGAGTTAGAAGTCTGTTAGGAGTGGGATTTCACTTGCAAAGGCCACCCTAACTCAAGCGGGGACACAAATGGGTTAGCCTTACCTTTAGAGACGGCCTGGCGAGAGCCACCCGCAGCCGCTGTAACCCCTCTTCCAATGGACAAGGGGTTGACGAGGTCAAGGCCAAAGTCGCCGTCTACCTCCTGCATCCTTCCCCCAAGGCGCATTTGGGTTTTCCCGGCTTTGGCTCCAGGAGTCTGGGAGGAGCCAGTCTTTTTCTTGGAGGGGGTAGAGGCGGAGTCATCCTTAGCCCGTTTGAGAGTCTTCTCAAACGTTTTTGGGATTTCGCTTCCTTGCAAAGTGGATGCAAGTTAGTCATGCATCCGGAAATAAAGCTTACAAAGTTAAAGTAAAGTGGGTCAGGCGTCTTACCTTGGCCCTGATAGCAGCCGCCTGCTTTTCCGCCAGATCTCTGCGGATAGCGGTGGAGGACCTCTTGGGTGCTTTCTCGTCTGGGAGCATGGCTAAAGCTTCCACTTCAAAACAGAGCAAAAAATATCAATAATTGTCAATTTGGCACGGAAAGTACCCCATACGATCTTAAGTTCAGGCGCATACGTTTGGTGAATATTGTGCTGAGCCCGCATGCGGATAAAAAGGCCTCGTCTCTTAACCACGCGCTTTTAGGAATCCAGTTCTTTGGAACCTTTATTTTTTCCCCGGTTTACAGGGTAGCATCTTCAAGACCTAAAAAGTTGGTCTCAATTATTTTGTCGTAGTCCTCATTCGGAATCCAAGGAAGACAACACTTCCGGCCCAGAAGGTCGGGCTTCTTATTGTACCGGTGCAGTTCAAAATTTTCTCGTCGGCTGGGCGCAGACAGCAAGTAGAAGCAGTGCTTCCAGCCATCAAACTTGGACACCTTGTCCAAGGTCATCAAGTACTGAGGAAGGGTGGTCAATGTATACCACGCCCTCTAGCCGCCTGGGTTGCGACTTAAGTAATGCATGTAGGCAAAGGCCTCCCAGCCGGGATGCAGTCCTTGGAACTCACAGGCGGCAACATACCCCAAAATGTTATCCTAAGAATTGGGGGTAAGTTGCCAGACTCCCAGGTCATAGCCTCTTAGAATTGCCTTCACCGCCTCGTGAAATGGAAATCTTAGCCCAACCAGGAACGCCGCCTCATAACAGCCAAAGTAGGCATTGGCGTTCCTCTCGTCATCTTTCCAAGAGACGGTGCCTTCTGCAGGCGAAATCCGGATGGTATAATTTCCGGCTAGGGGGCGCATAAGCTTAAAGTTATCCAAGTCTTTGTCCATGTTTGCCCTGTCTTTGGCAGAGACGTGGATTTGGAAGGGGTCGTCCTTCTCACTCCATTTTTCCCTCTCATCCACCTCGCTATCCTCAAGCGGCGACATAGGCTTGCTTGTCACTGCTCTCGGAGCTGGAGGCGGAGCTTTCCCTGGATGACTCCTCATCCTGCGAGTAGGGCATAGAGACGGCCTCCTCACCGTCTGCCTGATCGCACTCTTCAAGGAATGAATCCCCAGGGGTTGAAGGGGCACCCGGGGGAGACCTCTCAGCAGTCGTCTGGTTTTCCCTACCCGACGTCTCCCCCTCGCCCTCGCTCCTATAGTCCGGATCTATTGTCGTCTGCATTGTCCGAGCTATTGTGTCCTGCACAGACAGATAGACGGTCGGATTCCAAGCATAAGGGTGGTCCCAACACCCTGAGGCGACACTCCCAGTCCTAGACTCAGCCGTACCAGGTGACGGCTGGACTCTAACCTAGGATGTGCCGTGTGTGTTGGTGATGCATCCATTTATTGCAAAGAATATATACAAGCGGGAAAAAATGAAAAGAGTTGAGAGAGACAGAGGCGGTACCTTTAAGAATTGATATCTGAAGGTTAGGCGGAACCGTCCGGGGCAGGCGGAAATGAGCTTGATTTCTTGCGCTTGACTCAGACGTGAAAGCAAACTCTCTCTCTCTTAAGTTTATCTCTCTTAAAATTGTTTGTAAACGTACAAAAAATGAAGGTAAACGGCTATATATAGGGAGTAAATTCAGGGGAACCTCCCTAAATTCCGCAGAAGGTGAACAGTCAAAAACTGGCGGTAAAAATCACCCCCAATGGAAGAGTGACACCTGTCACATATGCCAAGTCACATCTGTGAGGGGCAAATGTTTGGGGTAATTTTACCCTGACAAGTGGTCCAGTCAGAATGTGACACGTGTCACCTTAGGGTTAGTCCAAATAGGACCAATCTCTGTTTGACACGTGTCATCCCAAAGAAATGGGAAAAAAGGCGGCCTTCATGGCACAAATCCCGAGAAAGCCGCAATGCGGCACAGCCCACCAATGATTAGGGCTAGATGACCTAATCAGTGGCACAATTCCCTAGGACCCTATAAATAGGGATATTTCCTCCATTTGGGGGACATGTCTTTCCATTTATTACACAGTTTACTCTTTGATAGAGACATCTTGAGCTTGGAATCCGAGCAGATCCCCACCTAAATTTCTGTACCTTTTTACTCCCATTCAAGTTACTAACTTGACCGTCGGAGGCGGAGCTCCAACTACCTGGGGTCTCCGTTGTTTTACAGATACAGCTCACGCGTGGACCAGACTTTGTGACGTAACTCTCTCGAGGGACAAAAACACCCAAAACAGTGTTTGGTTGGAGTAATGGAGACAAATAAACAAACTCCACTGTTGTTACTCTATTCTTACTCTCCACCACTGGTCCTCATTAAATCCTATATCTCTGATATCACAATACCATGAACACGCTAATTTGGAGTATTAATACGCAAAAATATTGAGTATTGGAATCAATTACAAGCAACCAAAATATTCTAGATGATTCGGTTGTGAGATGAAAAATTACTAATCTGCTGAGGTTATTATGTATAAACAAATTTTGAAACTGCTAAACCGATCAAATACTTGGAACTCTTAAGAACATTAATAATGAGGATTTGAAGTGATTACACCTAGCATACTGCAGATATTGCTGTATAAATATGCAATCAATATCGAATTCTTAGCATCTGGAAGCTGGTAGCCAGGTAGTAGTAAAACATTAAGGTGGTATATGTCTTGGAGTGCTGGCTATTCCACTTACTTTAAAAATGTAATGTATATTAAATAAAAAAGAGAAGTACCTCCATAGAAGGACTTAACACTTTAATGTCATTTATAGGGAGAATGTAGTTTATATTAACGACAATCTTCAAGATTCAATGTAGTACTACCTCCGTTTTCCTAAGTCTTACTCGCTTTCCATATTCATCCGTTTTCTAAGTTCTACTCACTTTTACTTTATTCCTTTTATGACAACTTTTTATTCATTTTTTATCATACAAACCCCACTTTGTGGAACCCAATTTTGTTCAATAAATCTCTTAATCTATATTTCTCTCCCTCTTTGATACAAAATACCCACATGCATGGTCTCCATTTTACTTTTCCTTGTTTTGTGTAGCGACAGTAAGATTCAGCAAAATGGAGGTAGTATACAAAATTTCTCTAATGAAAAACCAGACAAAATTTTTGAATTTTTCCCTTTTTTCGTTTCATTGATCAAGCAATGGAAAACACATTATAAACACTTCAGTAGCGTTCCTAGTTTAAGATAATAGTGCTTCTTTATAATTTCAACTTCTTATGGCCAAAAATCCACTAATTTTTACATCTATCTCAGTAAAGTTGCCAATTTTGTGTGACTTCAATACTTCCAAATTCGAATATTTTACAGCTGATCCTTGGATAAATTCAAGCCTTTTCTTGAAAATAAATGATAAGACCAACTAAAAACAAGCTATAAGTCACAAGAACCCTGAGAAATTTTATATTAGTAGCTAGGCTGGAGTGTCATCAAAAGCCAGATATCTGATGAGTAGTCTATACTTGAAAATTCACATCAAATATAATTTTTATGTGTGCCTGGGTTTGGAACCACATTAGCTAACATACTTCTCTAGACCACCAAATTTTTAGACAGAGAAAAAGAATCGTTAATAACTGTATTCTACTGGAGAAAGGTATTAGATAAGAAAGAGACAAAGGTGAGATATGTACTTCTGTTTGAATGTCAGTGTTTTATGCAAAAGTACATATGAAGTAATCAGTCCAAAGCCTCACTGGATTCAAAATCCCGACATCAAACTTACTAAACCTACTGACACAACATTGAAACTTTGAGAGTAATAAAGCTAGTTCGCTAGGATTGTACAAATTATACAAAAGGCTACAATGCCAGGATATGATTTATATTAAAACCCCTATAATTGGCCATCATAACTTGTAGGATTTATAAAGCATAAATGATATGAAGTCTAAACATACATTTAATGAGTATAATTTTGATACTGGTCCTGAGAAAATACATGAATGATTCAATAAATATAAACGTAGACACATTGTACGTAAAATATACTTGAAATAGATAAAGAACATGAATGTATATAATAATAGGTATTGTTAAAACAGAATACAGGTATTATACATTGAAATGATAATATATGGAAGAGATCAGGACGCACACTATTAATAATAACATATAAATCAAAGACCATGAGCGTAGGACAAGAAAATGCAAAGGACCACAATGCCCATATATGGAAGAGGTCAAGACGCACACTATTAGTAATAACATATAAATCAAAGACCATGAGCGTAGGACAAGAAAATGCAAAGGACTACAATGCGCATCCTAGTCCCAATTCTATAATATAAGAATTGTTGCTATAGGTAACCGCAACCACCAAAGAGTCACTTATAGTAGGAATTCCTGTATATAGGTTTACTAAATTGCTTTTTACTGTAAATATGATAATAAAGTAGCTAGAGGACAATGATATTGTAAAAGGTTTAAGAAGGTGAAAATGGATTATAAACTTTGGTAGTTGGGCAATCACAATGTGAATGGAAGGGGAAAGTGGTTAATAATACATAGTATAAAAATTAGACAGATCCAGGTAAAAGGGGATGATTTTTATTCAAGCTAAGTGAGGTATAACTAAAGTTCCAATGGAGAATCAATAATTTGTAGTTGAAACCAAGAATTACGACAATTAAGTCTATCATTGAAAAAGAAAACATGAGATCTAGGCAGCGGTGAATCTAGGAATTTATAACAAAATTGTTAAAATAATTTAGAACAGGTTCATTAAAATAGTACTCCTCATTGAATATGGTTCATGGACGAACACTTACATATGACTGTTAATAAGAAAGATAAAATTACAATAGTTTAGGAGATTGAAAAAGGAATCATTCTTGCACTCCAAAAATATGAATGAACTTGGGAAATCAGCAACAAATTAGGGTAAAAAATTCAGAGATAGGGGAAAAAAAATAATAAATAAATAAATTGGACAGATGGATTGAACCACGACCTAAGGAAGTACAGCAGGCACTTGCACACAGCATTTCAACTACTCAATAATCCCCTTTCAGTTGACAAAATATGCACACAATTCCTTTATGTGTTTTTTTATACTTTCTTTTTTTTTAAAAAAAAAAAGAACTGGTGGTTATTTTTTCCATCATGGATTCAGTTCAATCCGTCACTGGATCTTGGGGGAAATAATTAGTTAGCAACAAGCAGAAAATTTTACTGTTGGCAGTAGGAAGGTACAAGTTAACGAAAGTTCAAAGTTTAGGTGTGGTCAGTTATGCCCTGGAAGAATCTATTGAGCAAACTCTCAATCTCCTACACTTTTAACTTCGTACATAGATAGTAAGCAGTCCCTTTCTTAAACTAAACCAAACTGAAGTTCAAATCTTCACCCTAGCACAAGAGATAGAAAAAATATAAATAGAAAAGAAACGGAGAGAGAAAAGGACACTTAAGTACTTAACTGAAAGATAGGGAAGAATAGACATAAAATCAAGCACTATAGAGAACATTTGTCACTTCAAAAGATCACTACAGCACCAACAACTATGACATCTGACCTAAATGGCTCACCAAATTAGGGCAATCAACCCCCCCCACCCCCCTGTATGATACATTGAACTAAGGTCCTGTTTGGGAGAAAGCTGAAAGATGAAAGCTGAAGCTGATTGAGTTAGCTGATTTTGACTAGCTGATTTTATTAACTGATTTGACTAAATTATTGTATTAACTGATTATATAAAAGTGTTTGGTAAATAGCTGATAGCTTAAAGATGATTGAGTATGTGAAATGACCAATAAGCTAATTGTGGGTAGGTAGTTTAGATAGAATTTTAAATTAAATGAGGTTATAAGTGTCATTTCACAATAATTAATGAATAAGCTAATTGAAAAAGCTCCTAAAATGAGCTTTTTCAAAAAGAACTTATTTAGTGGAATAAGCTCTTTCAATAAGCTTACTACCAAACACTTGTATTAGCTTGTTTGACTAGTCAATCAGCTAAAGTTAGTCAAATAAGCTAATATACCCCCAATAAACAAACTACCAAACAGGGCCTAAATATTTTACTGTTCTTTCTTTTTATGGCATGCCTGGATTCCCTTGACTATTTATGGGAGAAATAATTAGTGCCTTAGTGGGAAAACTTTTAATATGGAATTATAAAAGGATAATCATTCCTATTCTTGATGTTCAGCAATATTCATAGGGTTAAAATCTCCCTTTGATCATCTTCAAGCCAGTTGCAAGAAAACACTTGATTCCAAATAGTTAAATCACTGCAAATCCCACCACCTCCTTGCAGGAAATCAGCACTCTAGAGAGAATGAGAATTGTAAGGGGAAAAAGATTACACTAGGGGGGGCATGAGTAATTTCTACCCTCATATGAAGGGGAATACATTACCCCCTAACACTTTTATTTCCATTCAAGGCATTAAAAAAAAAAAAAAAAAACAAAACAAAACAAAACAAAAAACCACAGAATTTTTACTCCCTTGTTTTTTCCACCTCCCAGGCATGCCCTTATAGTATAGGGTATATAAATTCAATAAAGATGATCATCTTTAGTTCCAAGTTTTTTTAAAATAAAAAAGAGATATAAATATGAAATGCCTAGATAAGAAACTCTTATGGACTCCAAACTTACACAAAATAGATAGGAGTGAACGGGAATTGTATTCATAATTCTTTTTAAATGACCAAGCAAGCCCATGCAAGCATTACAAGAGGAATTCAGAGACTAACCAGCTGAAGCTTGAGAATACAGGGAAGAATGAGGCAATTGGGGCACCAATTACAGCCATCAGGGCTATCTTTACGAAGATATCTCCATATAATTCCATCAGGTATTATCCTATTATGACATTCCTCTTGAGTAAGTGACAGGGTAAAGTCGTATTCTATAGACACCCATTTGTGTCTCCCCTAAACCAAATCCAGTGATGAGTACCTTTCACGTCGAATCATAATCGAATGAAGTGAAAGTGTGGAAAGTCTAGTGTTGCGGAAAGTTTTTATTTCTTTTCTTTTCTCTCTGTTTTTGAAAACTTATTTTAAGAAAGCAGCCAATCCAGTTTGGTTGGTCCATGATATGGGTACAATAGTAGTGTATTTGGATGGGGCTTGCAAAGACCTTTCCAACGATATATTATAAGCTCAATTCTGATGAATATTGAGGAAATTATGGCCAATTTACTAAACTGGGCCCGGTTTGAGCTTTATATGCGGCCCAATGATGTAGGAGAAGGCCTAATATGATTTATCATTCCTAATGCAATTAGGAATGGTTTTAGTCTTCTAGATTCTTCTAGAAGGTTCTTTTCATTCCTAATTCAATTAGCATTGGTAAATTGACTTTTGTTGACTTTTCAGAGTTTTAATCAAAATCAAATAGCATTTTCGAAGAAATTATATTATTTTATCCTCCAGTACGTTAAACTTATTGGATTTTCGAAAACGCGTTAAAATTAAGCTTGGCGTCTGACCCCAGGCCTTGGCGCCTGGAACCAGGCCTGCAGCTCTATTTTCTGAGCGTCAGACTCTGTTTTGTTAATTTATCATTTTTGGCTGATTTTTTCTATAAATATCGTATTAAAAACTCTGTTTTCATTCATCATCTACATCTATCATTCACCTACAATCAGTTTTCATTCGCAATCATTAATTCTCTAATTCTCTCTTAATCATTCACCAACTCTCATCAAGATTTTCTTGTTTATTTTCTCTCTCTCTCTTTTTCTAAACTAGCCTTTTCTCAAATACAAAATTCCGCATTCATTAGATCTAGAAACACCTAGCCACATTCGAAGTTGCCTTCGCCCTATACGTGAAAGGTTTAATTTCTGAGGGTTTGGTCTCAAATCTCTATTTCAATTATTTAATTTCGTTGTTTTCACTACTAGAAATAGGCAAAATAGCGACGGTTTACTTCCGACGGACGGTTTTTCCGTCGCAAAATTCAAAAATTACGACAAATTTTTTTCCCTCGCAACTTTACGACGGATTTAAATATCTACGACGAATATTCCGTAGTAATCTTGCGACGGAAATATTTTCCTTCGTAATTTTCTTTTTACGACGGAATATTTCGTCGAAAAGATTTTTGCGACGGAATATTCCGTCGTAAAATGAAAATTACGAGGGAAAAAAATTTCGTCACAAGATTATACTTTTTTAAAAAAATACCCAAATTGGGACTTAACCTAAAAAATCCAATTACGAACAGAAGAAAGAGAAGGAGAGAGAAAGAGAGAGGGAAAGAGAAAAAGGGGCACACATCCGTCGCCAGCCGTCCCGATTCCGGCGCCAGTCGTCACCCATCTGCCGCCGACGAAGACCAAAACGAAAGGAGGACGAAAAGGAGAAAGAGGACGAAAAGGAGAAAGAGAAAGAGGTCGAGCCTCTGTTTTCCGGCGAGCCTCCGTTGACGCTTCTGGTTGTTGCCGGCGCCGCGTCTAGGTAAGTTGTTTTTGTTTTTTGTTTTTTTTTTTTTTTTTTATTCGGTATTTTCGTCTTTTTTTACATGCGGAGGAAGCGGAAGCAGGCGGAGGAAGATCAGTTAATGTTGCCTATTAAACGTATGATTTTACAAATTGTTGGTTTAATAATAGAATGTGATGTTTGTTTGTGTTTAATTTTAGTAATTTTTGAATTTTTTGTATTTATTGATTTTTTCTTGTTTTTTTAATTGTATGAAATTGTCGTTATTAATGGTTGCTCTGACGGATTTGTAACTGTTATTAATTAAAATATTGTCAAGAGTTGTTTGGTTAGGTATTTGTTTGGTTTAATTTATTTATTAATTTGATGTTTGAATTTGTACATTGAAGGAATTTGTTGGTGGGTTTAATTTTTGGGGTAGTGGTGGTATTTGTGAACGTAAATTCGAGTGATTTGGTGATTTAACTGTGGTTAACTGGTTGATTAGGCGGATTGTGATCCAATTTTAGTAACTTTTTGAGATGTGTTATTGAAGACATATGCTTTGACAAATGGGTTTTGATGTCCTTGTTAAATGAGATGTGTTAATGAAGAATTTGGGTTGAGAAATTACATGAGATATCCTTGTTGCATAGATGTTGTATTAGGTTAATTGAGTGATTTGCTTTTGGAGATTGGTTTTTCAACATTGAGTGATTGTTATAGAGGTTACTTCGTTTTCACAGTTCCCGACTGCTGTCACCATCACTACACTCATGTTTTGTGGACTGAACTACTGAAGTCATGTGTCCTTCTACGTTTTTACACGGTTTATAGACTGCAGAAGGAGTAACTACATAAATGCTACACTGGTGCAAGTTTATGAGGTTTAGCAACATAGTATTGCATTACAAAGTTACCCAATCTTATAAAGTAGGAACTTCACATTAGATCCTTTGACTCAAGGGGGAAGGGAACTTATGGGAGTTTCTTTTGTGAATGAAGATTTGATTAGGAAATTCCAATTCATGTTGTAATTTGAAGCCATTAAGTTATGAAGCACTGATTTACTCTTTGTGATTAATAGGTCTGTGCTACGCTGTTACTTTCCCGCGCCTAATATGCCTTTGTATTTTGTAAATTAAAGTAGAAATCCTTCACTTTGACATTGTGTTTAATTGAGGCTTTCAGGATTAAGAATAAAGGGGTTTCTGTGGTTTCTTCTAGTGATTGTATGTTATAATGATATGCTCCTCTCATCTATATATTGTTTATCATCTGGTGACTGTATTTATGATTAGCGTTATTGTAATGATCTTTTTCTAGGCTTTAGTTGTCACATAAATTGATATTGACCTATTGGGACATTAGTTCTTCTTATTGTATCTCCTCTTGTCTGTCTCGCCTTCCATATATACAAATCCCCAAGTATTGTTCATTGTGATTTATTCTTATAGTAATTTTTTTAGAGCATGCCATTTCATATTATTGGTGTACAGATGCATTTATGGTGAAGTGCATTGCAGTTTCACTCTTTAATAGCTAAGAGGCAAATAATGGTTTTATTGTGCTTTACTTGAGGAAGCTATCTCATCTTCTTTTGTTTCCCTTTTCTCTTCTTTTCTTTTTTTTTTTTACATGTTGTTCTCCCAAGCTTATCTTACTGTTCACTATTTCTAGATAAACCTAGTGGTGGACAGGCCCAACAGTTACAGCACAATATGCCTCCATCTATGAATAATGTACAGTCGCCGCAACCCCAAGGTTCTGTAGCACCAATACCACCATCTTCAAGTAGCAGCTTGGGTCGATATTTGACATTCAAATATGGATGATTTTGGATGAGTTAGGGTCGATATTTGACATATGTGTTTTTTTCTCTTAATTTCTATCCTTAGGCACTTAAAAGCAATTGATATTGGAATGTTAGAAGAAAGAAACCTTACATTTCATTGAAAACATAGAAAATAGGCATGGTTTTAGCGATATAGCCCAAATTTGGATGATTTTGGATGAGTGAGGGTTGAAAATTGACTTATGTGCTTAATTTTCTTAATTTCTATCCTTAGGCACCTAAAAGTATGTGATATTGGAATGTTAGAAGAAAGAAACCTTACCTTATATTGTTGGTTGTTTTTTTTAACAATATTTTTTTTTATCTTCAATATTTTGTAGGACACCTACCAGAAGAAGCTCGAAGAAACAAGGAGTCAGGGGATTCAGAAGAGTCCCAATGAGTTGTACTGGGAGTCGGTGGGTGGGCGCAATAAGAAGGGGCGTGTGAAGGGACTTGGCCAAAGTGCAGAGCTCTACTATGGCAAACATATGGGTCGAGGTTCCCGTTCTTCACAGAAATACACGTCGTCTGTCATTTCTCAAATGCAAGACCAGATGGAACACAGGGTGCAAACTCTCCAAACTCAAATGGAAGCCCGAATGGCTGAAATGGAGAGGAGATACAAGGAGAGTTTCGATGAGATGATGAGTCGTCTCACCAACAACGACTCATGTTCCACCATTCATCCTCAGCATCGAGACCCTAGGAACGACCCGGGTGGTGGTGGAGCAGGCCAGGGTTTCCAGGCGATTGCGTAGCTTAGCTTTAGTCTAGCATAGAATCACTCTAACCTAGCTTTTGTTTGGTATAGATACCAAAATGTGGACTATCTTTTGTACTAGGACATAATTATTATATATATATATGTACATAAATATAATTTCGTAGGTCGGTAATTAATTTTTTTAAAACAACAATTTTAGGACTCAATATTTAGTTTTTTTTTTTTTGTCGATTTATCATTAAAAATATTCAGGTTTGAAAATGCAGAAAATTACAAAAATTTATTTTGGGCTGGAAATGCAATTTGCGACGGAAAAATTCGTCGTAATGTACATATTTGCGACGGAATAATTCGTCGTAATGTACATATTTGCGACGGAAATGTCCGTCGTAAAATATAATTTGCGACGGAATTTTCTGTCGCAAAATATTATTTGCGACGGAATTTTCCTTCGTAAATTATAAATAGCGACAAAATTTTCCGTCGCAAATATATACATTGCAACGGAATTTTCCGTCGTAAATAATAACTTGCGACGGAATTTCCGTCGTAAATAATATTTTGCGAGGGAATTTTCCGTCGTAAATTATAAATTACGACAGAAAGTTCCGTCGTAAATTATTCCGTCGTAATCTAAGGTTAGCGACGGAACCGTTTCCGTCGGAAGTTAGCGACGGAACTTCAGCAAAGGCCAATTCCAAGTCCGACAATCTTATTTCCGTCGTAAAGATGGTTTACGACGGAAATTTCGTCGTAAAATGGCCATTTTCCTACAAAGGGTTTTCCGACAACCATTTACGACGGAATTCCGTCGTAAACCATCTTTACGACGGAATTTACATAGTTTACGACGAACTTTTTTCGTCGCAATTTTGCTGTTTTCTTGTAGTGTTTGTTTATTATTTTCCTTGAAGTTACTAACGTGTGTATTTTGTTATTAGAAAGAGGTACGAAGCATCAAAGTAAGTACTTTAATGGTTTTAATTGATGTTATGATGTAGAAATCATGTTTAAATTGTTGTTATGATATTCCTAGTATCATGTCTAGGGTAAATTTAATATTAAATATGATTGCTATGATGCCTTTTATGTTCTTCCTAATATTTATTTATGTTAGTATCATGTTGGCTAAAGGTTTGATTTTTATTGCTTAGTGACATGCTAGGGTTTGTTATTAATCTTGTTAGTATCATGCCTAGGATCTTACAATTATTGTGCTTTAATATTAACATGAACATGATTATGATTATAATTGTTATAATTTATGATGATTATGAATATTATTATTATTATTATTATTATTATTATTATTATTATTATTATTATTATTTTGATAATGATTATTTTATTTATGATTATTATTGTTTTGATTATGATTATAATTTTATGATGATTATTATTATTATTATCATGATTATTATTATGTTGCTTGATGCTTATTATTTATTGCTTGATCACACCTTTTATTGCGTGTTTAAAGGGAATTGGTACTTGTAATCATGCTTAATAAGATAATTAATAATCTTGTTAGGGTTAATATGATTATAAATTCAAGTAATCGCCAATAATAGTTTGTTTGTGCATTAATATTCAACCAACATAGATAAACAGGTTTAGGGTTAATCCTATTGATTGCATGTTAGTCAGAAAGCGCACATGAATATGATCAGAATAAAATAGAGGCCTATTATTAGGGCAGGTTCAATCTCTTTTAGGTTGAATTTGTACCTTCATCCCCGAACCCTTATTTGGTTCTAGACCTTATGGAGTTGACGATCTCCTGGATCGTTAAGGGGTGTAACCTTCATCCTATGAACGGTTTATAAGTTCCTAAAAAAACTTGTTGGCGACTCTTTTGCTCTATCTTCTTCCCTTTTGGACGCCACCGTACTTAAGTGTATGATCACAGTGGGGTTCGAGCTAGTGGGATTAAAGCTTGAATTATTCCCTACAGTTTTTGGCGACTCCACTGGGGAGGATTTCTATTTTAATTCCTGAATTTGTTTCGGCAATGATTTAGAATGAGTGGATGAGACTCGAAAATTTCTAAGTATCTCATGTGCGTAATTTTGATTAACATTATTGTCATATGCATAAAAAAGATCTCATTGGAAAGACCATCCGTAATGAGTTAAAAACATAGGATTTTACACGTAGGAAATTTGAGAAATATCTTTCACAACTAGGACTGAAATAACACCGCGCGAAACTAGAAAATTTTATCGAGCACAGAAAGCTGTTGAGGCATGTGGGAAGTAGCGTCAGGGGCCAGAGCATTGGCGCCAGCATTTTAGTCGTAGCGCCAAACGCCAATATTGGTGCTAGGCGCTATAGTTAAAAGCTGGCGCCAGTCTCTGTTTGCTAGCGCCAATTTCCCCCAATACCGAGCCAGAAATATGCGTTCTAATTTTTACCGGTTTTTCGTATTGTTTGCTCGATCCTACTTCCTGATTGAATTTTTTCTCACTTTTCTGAAACCCATATGTGTTCTACATATGGACATAACCCTCTGGGAATTCATGCTCCATCTACCCGATTGAACGCTCCGTGCAACAAAGGGTACATCCGAGATGTTGAATTCACCAAACCATGGAAGCGAGTTTTTCCTAAAACTTGCGGTGTCCCATCCACTCGCGCCAACCCTTCACGGTTAGGCTTCCGCGCGGTGCATCCGGACAATTAACCATGGACCCTCTTTGACTAAACCATATCCCGAACTTTAGAGAACTAGAGCCATGGTTAGGTTGCAAACGCATTGCATCATATTGTGCCTACTTGACTAATTGTGCATTTTTTGTTGTGCATATATATTCTATGTTTCTCTTAACCGTTTGTTGACTTGAGTTGAGACTAAATAAATTAATGACTCAAAGAACTTTGCCTAATAAACTAATTTGAGTCAATAAAGTCTAATATTTTAATCGGAATTGATCTAGTACGACTTTAGGCATACCCCAGATGACTAATAACACCGAAAACAGTCCCAGACCGAAGCTCCACTATTGGCGTCAAGGTCTGAGCTGTAGCGCCACACTATGGAGTGTAGCGCCTGACGACAGCTATGTTGTCTGGCGCCAAGCTTCACAATGTGACGCCAGTTCTGTCGCTTGGCCGACAGTTCGGATTATTGGTCGAGTCATCACCACTGGTCTAATTAACCAGTTTGCTAATTAATTCGGTTAATTTTAACTGTCAATAACACCTTGTCGAGTCATTAATCGAGTCTTAGTCACATAGTCTAGCCACATGGTCATGACACGAGTCTTAACATGTCACATACACTCACTAATCTTAGCACACACTTTGAGTACACATCACCATGACTATGTCGTAGGTCCATGCATGAGTCGGTCTTTCCGTCATTTGAGTTGGGTTACATTATACTCCTAATCCTTCATATCCCTCCATCTACATCATTTTTCCTCCACATTATATTCCAATTTTTCTTCACTTCCTCCATCCATCGCATGTTGAATAAAGTTTGAGTCAAATAATTAACAGTAAGTATCCCCAAATTCCTTTTCCACAATACTTGGTCGAGTAGAGAAGGGCGATTAATCAAGGACAACCTCTTTATTCAGGTCTCGCTTTTTGATAAATCGATTCGTCAAAAGAGGAAGTCTAAGAAGATAATGACAACTCAAGAAGAAGTCAATGATCTTAGGAACCAACTGGTTACCATGACTGAAACACTGAAGCTCCTCACCCTCAAGGTCGATGATCCCGTGAAGCAACAACAAATGGACCTCATGCAAGAGAGTCTAAGCAAGCTATCTAGCGACTATAAATTTCAAGGCATGAGTTCACAAGGGGTCTCGCTGGACAAGGAACTTCTTCCACATAAGTTCAACGCCACTGACATCCCTAAATTCAAGGCAACAGATAACCCTTACTTCCATTTAAGAGCTTTTGAAACTATAATGAACATTAAGGGTATCGAAAAGAAGGTTTTCCCCTCTCTGTTCCCACTATCTCTTGAAACCGTTTGCCAACAATGGTTCTTCTCCCTTGACAAAGAGAAAACCTCTACCTGGGAATCGATAGTAAACGCTTTCCTTGATAGGTACAAGTGCAATATTCAAGTTGAAACCGATCATAGACAACTTGAGATGCTAAGACAAAAAGAGAATGAAGGTTTTACTTCTTTCTTTAATAAGTGGAGGGAAACTTCCGCTAAGATGATCGAAGTCCCCATCGAAAAGGAGTTAGTGAGGATGTTTATCAAGAATCTCTAGAAAAGTATTCAAAGCACTTAAAATATCAACACAACTTGAATACTTTCAAGGCCGTCTATGACATAGGTATCGAGATCGAAGACGACCTCGCAAAGCAAAAAGCTACTAACAATAGTAACCACGGTGGCTGGAAAGGAAAAAAGAACGACAATCCTTCTTCTTCCGAAAACGCCCACTCTAGTAACAATGTTAGTACCTTTGATCTCAGTTAAGTTTTAGCCATAGATAACCAAGGATCTAAGAAGCAACTAAGGAAAGACTTCACCCCCATTGGGATGAGCTACGATACAGCCTTCGATCGAATCCATGCTAAAGGACTCATTACTCTCATTGGACCTATTCAAGATCCCGCACCTGAAAAGAGATTGCCTAGTTGGAATCCAAACGAACACTGCAAGTACCACCAAGGTACGGGTCATACTACTGAGAGCTGTTGGAAGCTAAAGGAGGCTATCCAATATTTGATTGGTAATAACAAGCTTCTCATGCCTCCAGTTAACAAGAAGAGCGAGTGATGATAAAGGAAACAACACAAGACAAGAGGCGAGCTTCAACGACAAGATTTTGCGACCTCTTTTTTCTATTTCTTTTTTATTTACCCTTTCCCCAATAAGTCTAGCATAGGCACCCTTTTTATTCTCCTTAGATTTATTTTGTAGGATCATTATTTATTTTCTTTTAATAAAATGAGCTTTTATTTCCTTATATATGATCATTTCATTGCATTGTATTAAAAAAAAAAAAAAAAAAAAAAAAAAAAAAAAAAAAAATCCCTGTCGAATTAAGCACAAGGTATACCAATGATTTGAGGCACCCCTTGTAGCCACATCATATCTCCTTTCACCTTTCTAATATACAATCCTTTCTTCATAAACCACTTTGAGCCTCGTCTAACGATAGACCCTTCTTCTTTCAACCTACATCTATCTAATCTTGGGATGGGACAGTGTGCAACTTATGCAATTCTAAAGAAGGCTTGAGTAATTCAAAAGATAGCAAAAATAGCAAAAAAATAAATAAAAGTGTACAAAAGGGTAAGTGTTCCAATGTCTTTGATGTGAAAATATCTTTGATAAGAACACGTCTCAGATTGCGTCTCTTATCGAGTGCTCGGTACCGTGCCTGAGAAACATGAATGCCAAGTGAGTGATAGACCGCATGATCGAGATTGCTCACACTTATAAAAATGAAATAAATGCTAAAGCAAAATAAAGAGCTAAAAAAGAGTAGAAAACCTCAAGCATGAAAATACAAAGATTCAAAAGCAAGGTTGCGCACCTTGGGGGCTTATCTAGGGTATTGAGCCTTTATCCCTTTTTTCTATAACCTTTAGCCTAACCACGTTACAACCCTTAAAAGACCTTTTTGAGGTATACACATACTTGTGCGAGGTTCGGCTAGAGCTACGTTCGGCCTGATTCATAACGGATACGTAGGCAACCTCACATCGAGGTGCGGTCGTAATAAACATGTATTCATATTCACATTCACACACTTACACCATGATCATATCAAGGGATCTCCAATGCTCATCCCTATTCACTTAGAGCTAGACTTGGGGGCTTGATCCCTACATTATTAGCTTACCTAGCCTAAGAGTCACCACCATTTGACTCTTTTCAATAATATATTTTTCCACACACTTAGCTCTTGTGGCCTAACTTTAGTGTCACTATCACACACATCACACATACATGACCAAATATACTTCCATTAGGAACCCTTTGTCATGAAATCACAACGTTGAAGCATGCTTTGTCATATCAACATCACTCATCACTCATAATTTTCATTACATAGAAGTATGAAGTGCTTAGCCTCCGTGCCTAAGTTACCCAAATACTTTCATCATTGAGTCAACCATTGAGATAGCCTAGGATGGATTAATCCTTGCACCTTGAGAGACAGTATCAAATGACATTTGACTAAGCTCATTCAACATGCATCTTCAAACCTCGCTTCTTCTTTTTCATGTCTTTCTTTTTCGGGAGAAAGTCGGTACCCTCCACAAAAATGACGGAAATTTTTGTTTTTTGCATTTACGAGTTGCACGATCACAATACAATGCACACACGGGTCATGAGTCACACGTGTCATTTCACTTTGAGTCAAGTCAACCTCGAGTCAGTCAATCAGCGAGTCAAGTTTATACCTTGAGTCGTGTCAAGTCGATGAGTCAAGCAATGCTAAACCTTAGGTCAACCCTAAGATAATTAAAAAGATGGGCAAAGTTCTATAGTCAAAATAAATACAGGTGCAGCAAAATAGGGAGGACCCTACTACAATTCCTGGCGCCGGAAATATCTCAGCAACGACAGAGCTTGAAGCCTCTCAGAAAGGTGATTTCGACCTCATGCAGCAATTTTGGGTTCCTTGGTACGCCAGTTAGCCCCTATAAGCAATTTGACATGATAAGTAGTCGGCTCGATTACAATCGTAGTAAGTGATCGACCTGACGAAAAATCGTCTCACTTAGCTTAAGCGCCTAAAACACTGGCTCATTACAATCGGTTTAAAAGCAATCACTTAAACGACAATATTTCCAAATATGGATTGTCGCGCATTCTTCTTAAACGACAACTTTTCCAAGATTGGATTGTCATCTCTGGCAAAGTTTCCAAGCGTGGATTGTCGTGCTCCTTCTTTATTGGCAAGTTTTTCCAAGTTCGGATTGTCATACATTCATAGATCGCTGGCAAGGTTTCCGAGATTGGATTTTCATACACCCAATTCCCTATGGCAAAATTTCCCAAAGGATTTTCGTAGGTCTCTACTCATCATAAATATCGGCAAAGTTCCTCAATGTGGATTGTCATTCATTTCAGTAAGTGGAAAATTTTCCTGACGTGGATTGTCCGTCGACTCTTTTTTGCAAATGTTCCAAGACGCGGATTGTCAATTGTGGCAATATTTTCCTAAAAGGATTGTCGCATAGCGTTGGCAAATTTCCAAGGTGGATTGCTTTCGAGAGTTATATTCCAAGATGTGGATTGTCGATCGTAGCAAAGTTCTTATGAAGGATTGTAACGAAGCATTGGCAACTTTTCCAAAAATTGGATTTTGGCAAATTTTCTGAGGTACGGATTGTCGCTTCATCGTGACAACATTTCCAAGGATGGATTGTTACGTGGCATTGACAACTTTCCCTAAATTGGATTTTCGTACATCATACAAGAGTTGTGTTGGCAACTATTCCCAAATAAAAGAGGATTGTTGACGTACTGGTTCACAAGCAGCAAAGCGCCGATGTACCGGCATAGCAGCATTAAAGGAGCAGTGATCTTTTCGAAGACTATCACAGCGGAAATTGGAACATATCCAAAAGAAGCTCTTTGTTCAGAGACGAGTGAACATCGAAACAGCAAGGTGGTGTTCCCTGGATTGTGGAGAGTTGTCACAAACAACTGAGGATTGTTTCAAGAGAAGCAATCTTCGATAGTATTCCCTAGGATGTGGAATATTATCAATGCGGATGGAGATTGTTTCAAGAGAAATAATCTTCGATAGTATTCCTTAGGATGTGGAATATTATCAATGCGGATGGAGATTGTTTCAAGAGAAATAATCTTCGATAGTGTTCCCTAGGATGTGGAATATTATCAATGCGGATGGAGATTGTTTCAAGAGAAATAATCTTCGATGATATTCCCTAGGATGTGGAATATTATCATTGCGGGGAGGATTGTTTCAAGCGAAGCAATCTTCTAATTTGGAAGCAGTTACGGGCGTAGCGGTTTTCAAGCGGAATGGCATTCTCTAGCTTGCAGGAGGTCATCAAAACAATCGGTTACTTTCAGAGACGTGTGCTCGAGGGTGCAAGATACGCGATTCTTAACTCTTTTATCTATTTAACTAACGCTTGTTTTGCAGGTATCGGCGTTACAAGATTGATTTAGGATCGCAGAACGTTCTGAGTCATTCTCCGTCCCTATCGATACTTTGACTTTTGTTTTCGAAACTTGCGTTTCTCCAAACTCAGTCAAAGTGGGGGCTTCTGTAGACACCCATTTGTGTCTCCCCAAAACCAAATCCAGTGATGAGTACCTTTCACGTCGAATCATAATCGAATGAAGTGAAAGTGTGGAAAGTCTAGTGTTGCGGAAAGTTTTTATTTCTTTTCTTTTCTCTCTGTTTTTGAAAACTTATTTTAAGAAAACAGTCAATCCAGTTTGGTTGGTCCATGATATGGGTCCAATAGTAGTGTAGTTGGATGGGGCTTGCAAAGACCTTTCCAACGATATATTATAAGACCAATTCCGAAGAATATTGAGGAAATTATGGCCAATTTACTAAACTGGGCCCGGTTTGAGCTTTATATGCGGCCCAATGATCTAAGGGAGGGCCTAATATGATTTTTTATTCCTAATGCAATTAGGAATGGTTTTAGTCTTCTAGATTCTTCTAGAAGGTTCTTTTCATTCCTAATTCAATTAGCATTGGTAAATTGACTTTTGTTGACTTTTCAGAGTTTTAATCAAAATCAAATAGCATTTTCGAAGAAATTATATTATTTTATCCTCCAGTACGGTAAACTTATCAAATTTTTGAAAACGCGTTAAAATTAAGCTTGGCGTCTGACCCCAGGTCTGGCGCCAGCCATTGGCGCCTGGCGCTAGTGCTGGTGCCTGGCACCAGCTAGCCAGGGTTGGCACCAGCTCTGTTTTCTAAGCGTCGGACTCTGTTTTGTTAATTTATCTTTTTTGGCTGATTTTCTCTATAAATATCGTATTAAAAACTCCGTTTTCATTCATCATCTACATCTATCATTCACCTACAATCAGTTTTCATTCGCAATCATTAATTCTCTAATTCTCTCTTAATTATTCACCAACTCTCATCAAGATTTTCTTGATTATTTTCTCTCTCTCTTTTTCTAAACTAGCCTTTTCTCAAATACAAAATTCCGCATTCATTAGATCTAGAAACACCTAGCCACATTCGAAGTTGCCTTCGCCCTAGACGTGAAAGGTTTAATTCTTGAGGGTTTGGTCCCAAATCTCTATTTCAATTTTTTAATTTAGTTGTTTTGTTTATTATTTTCCTTGAAGTTACTAACGTGTATATTTTGTTATTAGAAAGACGTACGAAGCATCAAAGTAAGTACTTTAATGGTTTTAATTGATGTTATGATGTAGAAATCATGTTTAAATTGTTGTTATGATATTCCTAGTATCATGTCTAGGGTAAATTTAATATTAAATATGATTGCTATAATGTCTTTTATGTTCTTCCTAATATTTATTTATGTTAGTATCATGTTAGGGCTAAAGGTTTGATTTTTATTGCTTAGTGACATGCTAGGGTTTGTTATTAATCTTGTTAGTATCATGCCTAGGATCTTGCAATTATTGTGCTTTAATATTAACATGAACATGATTATGATTATAATTGTTATAATTTATTATTATTATTATTATTATTATTATTATTATTATTATTATTATTATTATTATTATTATTATTATTATTATTTTGTTAATGATTATTTTATTTATGGTTATTATTGTTTTGATTATGATTATAATTTTATGATGATTATTATTATTATCATGATTATTATTATTTTGCTTGATGCTTATTATTTATTGCTTGATCACACCTTTTATTGCGTATTTAAAGGGAATTGGTACTTGTAATCATGCTTAATAAGATAATTAATAATCTTGTTAGGGTTAATATGATTATAAATTCAAGTGATCGCCAATAATAGTTTGTTTGTGCATCAATATTCAACCAACATAGATAAACAGGTTTAGGGATAATCCTATTGATTGCATGTTAGTCAGAAAGCGCACATGAATACGATCAGAATAAAGTAGAGGCCTATTATTAGGGCATGTTCAATCTCTTTTAGGTTGAATTTGTACCTTCATCCTCGAACCCTTATTTGGTTCTAGACCTTATGGAGTTGACGATCTCCTGGATCGTTAAGGGGTGTAACCTTCATCCTATGAACGGTTTACAAGTTCCTAAAAAACTTGTTGGCGACTCTTTTGCTCTATCTTCTTCCCTTTTGGACGCCACCGTACTTAAGTGTATGATCACAGTGGGGTTCGAGCTAGTGGGATTAAAGCTTGAATTATTCCCTACATATCCCCAAATCAAAAGTAATTCCTAAATCCTCTAACTAATGTAGATAGAGAAGTAGGGTCGAATCCACAGAGAAACGGATCTTTCTATTCCTAATTAACTAATATAATCTAGATTATGAGGTAACCATTATTTATATTTGAATAATAAACTAAACTACGGAGATCAAGAATAAGGAGAAAATAATATATAAAAGGATATAGGGCATAAGTTCACCAATAAATAATATTCCAGGGTAGAATATAATAATCATTCATCAATGCATATATTAATCAGATTATAAAGGGCTTTCGCTACGTATTATAATCACACAATTAATTTACTGGTATTAAATCTCATCTTTCGAATCTCGACATAACCATTTATAAATTAACCTGCCTATTGAAACTAGACCTAAACATTAATTCTCATCTGTCGAGTCTCGAATCAATATTGTCAAAATCATGCATAAAAGATCAGGCCTAATCTAGTCACAGAGCATTAAATCAATCAATAGGAAATTAATCTAGCATTGACAATTAACAACAATAAATTACCCCTTCATATTATTTATGAATCCCCACATACCCTAGAAAGAAACCTACTTACACATAATTAAATATAAAATAAACAAAGCAATTAGAGGAGACATGATGAAAGAAAGAAAATAAATAACTGAGATTAAACCAAGAGTTGTAGAAACTAGAGAGAGAATAATACTAAGAGTTTAATTAAGGGAGAGAGAGAAAAGTTAGAGAGAGAAAGAGTAAGATGGTGTAAATTAAAGCAATAACAAAGTAAAAACAATGTTAAAACTAATCTAAAACTAAGCTCCTAAGATACGTACTGCCACCTCCCTTTTATAAGGATTAAGTTTCTTCTCTTAAGAATAAATCTAGAAAAACTAATCCCAACCAAACTAAACCTCCTAGACGAAACCCAAAAGCTGCGGAAAATCCCACCTAAGGCTGCCAAATAATTGGGCCTTTATAACAGCCCACTATTCAAACCAACTTCACAACATGAAGCAGCGTACTCGGCCAATTGGGCTAGACGAGCTGGCAGCAAACTTTGGTTTCTGCTGGGTTGCCAATTCTCTTATTTTTCTTGACTGGGCTGAAATACCTCGACCCAATTTGTCTATTCCATAATAATGATTTGGTTCGTGTCCTTCGTGATAATAACAATAAAACTTTGAACCTCTTCATATAATCGAGCCCTTAATCACCGAATTAAACTTCTTTAACTCGGTCTTGGGCTTAAAATATTTGGTCATAAAATACGATCAAATTCCAATATCTTTGTAGTGGCTTAAAAAAACTAGAGAATTTCCATAATTATGCAAATTCCTGCAAAATAATATCATCTCTACAAAAACACTGGAAAACGTATATTAGTAATAAAAATAGCTCCGTAGAGCTCAAATAAGCACAAATATGACCATGAGACAGGGAATAAAAATATATATATAATAGACTTATCAGTAAGTGGGCTCCCACGTGAGCAAGGAAGGTCCTAGACATCGAATCTCTGGTTGCTGCAACATCCTCTTGTAAGCTCTTTTCTGCAATGCACTCATTTCACAAAAGACAATATTATCTTCTTTTCCCAACATAAGATTTCCAATAGTCTGCTTTGTTCTCCTTAATAAGTAGTTATTAAGCAGTGAAACAAGATACTGCCAACGCTCTTCAGCAACTTGAACAAACTTATCATGAGCACTAGACCTCTGTCCAAGTTTGAGAGGTTCATCATAAAAATCACGGAAATGCTCACGAGTTCCCAAAGACCCAGGTGAGACCCAATCAATTAAATTGAAAAGCTCCATGATTTTATTCTGCGTCACTGTCCCCGTCCCCGTCAGACCATACCTTCTCTTAGTTTTAATACCAAGACAGGCAGTGTATAGTTTTGACTTCTCATTTTTTAGCCGATGTGCCTCATCAACAATTACAACATCCCACATAACCTCTGAGATAGTATTTCCATAGATGCTAAAGATATCAAAACTTGTTATCAATATTTCAAGTTCCTGATCCTCTGCTTTATCAAGAATTAAGTCACGATTTGGACCATAGCATATAGCAACACGGAAATTAGCCCAATTGGAGAGTTCAGTCTCCCAATTTTGTAAAATTGATGCTGGACCAATAATCAATACAGGACTTTTCTGATTTCTTTCTGCAGCCGGAGGGTTGACAGAATCTCCATCTTTCCATACACAGCAGCCAAAAATGCAATTGTTTGAATGGTCTTTCCCAATCCCCTAATTCATAACAAAATAATCAGGCGGAAAGCAATATAGTTCATTGATGCAACATAATTCTCAGCACCAGAAAACTAATTTCAGGAGAAAGGTATACAGCAAAATAAGATATTTTTGTTTAATTCAATTATTAGCATTAACCTTGATATTGTTTAGCTTGGTAGGTCAAACTTGTAATTAATTACCCAAAGATTCCAAGCAAAACTTCACATGGATCAGTTGTACAAATTTTTAAGGCGTATAAGTTGAAAAATCTCAGCATATAAGATCAGTAGATCCACACCTTAGCAGCAATTCACATACAGTCCATGTTTCTCACCAGCATTTCAATTGCTCAAATTGTAAGCATCAATATCTTCAATTGATCATATTTCAGACAAGGTCTATCAATATTCTGTACCAAGCTCACGAGACATCTAACTAATCCAGTACACAAAGCATTTAATAACTCACATGATAATTATTAGCTTGGCAGGTCAAACTTCTTATAATTTACCCAAAGATTCCCAGCAAAACTTCTCATGGATCAGTTGTACTAATTTTAAGGCAAATAAGTTGAAAAATCTCAGCATATAAGATCAGTAGATCCACACCTTAGCAGCAACTCACATACAGTCCATGTTTCTCACCAGCATTTCATTTGCTCAAACTGTGAGCATCAATATCTTCAATTGAGCATATTTCAGATAAGGTCTGTCAATATTCAGCCCCAAGCTCACGAGCTATGTTACATTGACACGGGTACGGGTATCTGATATTGGTACGGATCCGAGTGTCCGATACGTCATTTTCAAAAATTTAGGACACGGGGACACCGTCTTAACTTTGGACTCGGGTACGGATACGACAATAAATTCTTTAAAAAACCAAAAACATCAATACTCCGTAAGAAATACGTTTTTATTTATTTTTATTTGCACAGATCACAAATTTTTGAGTCAATATTTATTCAATATAAATTTTGATACATATCTTTTAAATAACTAAAATAAATAATATAAATATTTAATTTAAACATTATACAATCTTATAAAAGCTTGGTTGGGAAGCCAAACCAGATTTTGTTATTGAAAAATATGAGTACCACGCTTTTCTGTACCAATTTCTTGGAAACCCCAAAGCCTCTTTTTAAAATAAATGTACAGTACATCTCTTTCTTGGGAAATCAGAAAGCCTTTTTTAAATAAAGTTATTCCTCAAAAAAATAAAATAAAGGTAAAGAAATACTTAAAACCCTTCATCTTTCTTTAATGGCTGATTTCTTTGTTCTTCCCTCTTTGCTCTCTCTCTAGAAGCTGCAACGGACTAGCGCGTTCAGTCAAGATTGACACCGAAATAGAAGGACGGATTGTATTTGTATTAGCTCAAAAGCTTGCGTAAAACGAACATGGTTTTAGGCCATGACTCTCCAATGTCAATACATTATTTTCTGAATTCCTTCTCTCTTCCTAGACAACAACTATTTATACTAATACTACTAAGCAGGAAATGGCAACAAAGCCTTAATTACTACAAGTACTCTTCTTGTCTACTTTCCACTTTAGCACACTACAAACAAATAGCCTAAAGTAGCTTGTGGTTGTTCAACGGTCCCCTGCTCCCCCTTGCTGATGCCATGGTTTGTTGTTGTTGATGGTCTGCTCCTGCTGCCCTCTCTGGCGCCTGCTGTAGGTGAGAGTCACGGGTGGTGGGAGTGGGTTCATTCCAATACTCCCCCCCCCCCCAAAACAACCACCTTGTCCTCAAGATGGAAGTCCGGAAAGCTTGCCTTGATGGACTCCGCATCCTCCCAAGTCGCTTCAAATGCAGGCAATCCGTGCCACTAGATCAACACGTCCATTCTATCTGCCTTCCCCAACTTAGGCCTGCTGCCCAACACATGCTCTGGTTCAACCACGAGCTCCAACTCAGGGATGATTTGAGAAGGAATGTTAGGAGAACTAGGGACATCCCCGAGAACAAGTTTCAACTGCGAAACATGGAACACCGGGTGTATCCTACAGTCAGCCAGCAAAATAACTTGTATGCTACCTTCCCCACTCGTTGAACTGCCTCAAACGGCCCATAAAACCACGTTGCCAACTTCTCAAAGGGTCTCTTGGCCAATGAGCGCTGTCGATATGGCTGGAGCTTGAGGAGCACTCGATCCCCAATCTGAAATTCTACCTCTCTTCTCTTTTTGTCAGCATTGGCTTTCATCACTTGTTGAGCCCTTATCAAATAAATCTTGAGTTCATCCAACATCACATCTCGCTCTTGTAAGAGCTCCTCCACGGTACCCACCACAGTTTGGCCTAGGCCCATTCTTATGAGGCGTGGGGGGATCACGACCGTATAACACTTTGAAAGGGGAAATCTGAGTAGACGAATGTGTTGCGGTGTTGTAGGAATATTCCGCCCAATGAAGCCATTTAGCCCACGACTTAGGTTGGTCACCCGCAAAGCACCTTAAATAAGTTTCCAACCTCTTGTTCACCACCTCCGATTGTCCCTCCGTTTGGGGGTGGTAGGAGGTGCTTCGTTTAAGGTCTGTTCCTTGTAAGTGGAACAACTCTTTCCAAATCAAACTCACAAACATGCGATCACGATTAGAAACAATGTTATCCCGTGCAAGCGCACTATCTCTCTCACAAATAACTCCGCCACACTCAAAGCCGTGAAGGGATGTTTGAGGCCCAAAAAGTGAGCATACTTGGATAGGCAATCCACCACAACCAAGATAGTATCAATCCCCTTTGACTTCGGTAATCCTTCGATGAAATCCATTGTAATATCTTCCCACACCCTTTCCGGTATAGGTAGAGGTTGTAAGAGACCCGCGTGCTTATTACGTTGGCAGACCATACACTCTCGAACCCAAGCTGCAATTTCCCGTCTCATGCCTACCCAATACCACTCTCGCGCTAATCTCAAATATGTCTTAATCTCACCTTCATGACCACCCTTCGGGGACTAGTGGTATGCTCGGAACAGGGCATGTTTCATGGCTGAATTATGGGGTATGACTACCCTGCCCTTGTACAACAGGTGAATGCCCTCCACGGTGAATCCTGGGCTTGCTTCCCCCTTCTCAATTTCACCTTTCATCTTCTCATCTACAGCAACTTCCTACTCTAATGTACTCCAATCGACCCCCTGCACCGTATCTGTCTGTACCGGGACTACCAGATGCCTTATGGCGGAATTCCCTAGTTTGAAGAGATGATCTAACTCTTCTAGGGACACAGTATCTTTACCAACAATAAAAGATTGCACAAAATTTTCATACGACAAAGGTAAAGAACCTAACAAAATTAAAGCAGCATCCTCATCATCAACCTTAACATCAATATTACGCAATTCTAGCAAAATCGTATTTAATTGATCTAGGTGATCTCTAAGAGGTGTACCTTCATTCATTCACAGACTGAACAGACGTTGCTTCAATAGCAACTTGTTGGTTAGAGACTTTGTCATGTACAAACTCTCCAATTTCAACCACAGCCCGATGCGGTTTCCTCCTCTGCAACCTCGGTAATGATATCGTCTGCAAGACACAACATGATCGTTGAATGTGCCTTGTACTCTAGAATGGCCATCTAAGCGGTATCCGGACCTGGTGACTTCTTTGTCGATGGTGTCTCAGCGCCATCTAAACCCGATGACTTCTTTGACAATGCTGCCCATAAATTCTTGTTGTTTCAACAACGCCCGCATCTTGATCTGCCATAAACTAAAACTATTCCTCCCCGTGAATTTATCAATTTTCACATTCATACCAGACATCTCTCCCACTCAAATCGAACCTGAGCTTTTGATACCACTTGTTATTACGGATGTGAGAAAGAACAAATTAATGAATGCAAAACTAGTAAATAGCACACACAGATTTACGTGGTTCACCAACAATGTGTTGGCTACATCCACGGGCAGGCAAGAGAAAAGCTTTATTGATCTTGAGGAAATTCCAGATTACAGATTGATGATGTTAATTATCAATAGACTAAAATATGAATAAACCCTAACTAGGATTATACATAGCTTCCCCAAATAAGATAGATAAGTGCATAAAAAAGACCCACGAAAACGTAAGAAGTCGTGTGGGCTCCACCGAGCACAAACGGAGAGCTCTCGCTCACCATAGAGCGAGTTATCGCTCGGACCCCAGTCGAGCTCTTGCTCACCATCGAGCGAGCTATCGCTCGGCCCCTATCTCACCTCCGACCTTCACGAGCTACCATGCGAGCTACCAAGCGTCGGCCTAGTCGAACCATGAGCTATAGCTCACTCAAATAGGAGTTATAGCTCCAATTTTTTCGCAACTCCATATGCTTCCGAAACTACCGAGCTATCTCTCGAGCTATAGCTCGCTGCTCCTAAGCCCAAATTCAAGGCATATTTCAACAGGCGGTGAAAAGGTTGGTCATCATCGGGTTTAGTTTCGGAGAGACATTACACCTTGTAATTTTTATTACCAAAGATAATAACTATTTTCATTAAAATTATTAACCATGGTTAGTTATTTAATTTCTTTAATAATTGAATTATTTTAATAAAAAAAAAAAAAAAAAAAAAAAAAAAAAAAAAAAAAACCAACCCAACCCAACCCACCCACTCTCCCCCTAACAATCTGAACCCCCCTTCTTTGCCGGAGCCACCCTTGTCCCCTTGCCTGCACCCTAATAAAGATGGCATTGGGCCGGCCAGCACGACACGGGCACAATGTAGGCCCGACACGGCACGTTACAGTGTTTGTGGGTCGTGGGCCGGCCTTGGCCACATTTATTTGGAAGAAGCACTAATAAGCCATGACACAACTTGCCGCGGCACAACAAAGCACACTAAAATAGATGAAATTTTGCTCAAGCACCCAAGCCCGACACGATGGCATATGGACCCATGGGCCATCCTTTTGAAAACTTCGGCCCGACACGGTGCGGCACGAAATTCGCACCCAAATCACGAGGCACGACCCCGGTGCGGACCATCTTTACACCCAAATCCCCCCACCTAAAATCTCCCTTCCTGCTTTCCCTCCCCCAAAATCCCTAGTGACAGAAAGTTTTTGCGGAGAAGCTGGACAACCGATTAATATAAGAATGGAAACCAAATGCCATGCTTTTTCAATAAATGTAATTTAAGTTGCTAAAAATTGTGATGTCTGAGCTTGAACTTTGAGCTTGAGATTTAATCTGGAATGAGGAAGTCGAAGAAATTAGGGTTTCGAAAGGAATTGAGTTGAAAATTCAAGATTTGCATGATCCTTGGATAAAGAAAGAGAAAGGGGGAAAATAGAGGAAAGAGAAAAGGATTTGCCACCGAGGGAAGGGGTTGGGCATTGGCACGAGAGAGGGTCTCTAGCGCTAGCAGGGAAGGGGTGAGCTAGTGGGGAGGGGTGTAAAAAAAAATTATAAAATAAATTATTTAAATTATATTTATCTCTTACTATTTTTAATTGTTAAAAAAATATAAAAATCTAACTATAGTTATAAATTCATTACAAAATCATCATTAATGGTATGTTTATCTTAATATCAACCATACAAGTTTACCAAAGATAATAGATTTATTTTATAGTTTACCGAGGAGAAAATTAAAAAATTTAATGTTACCAACGTGAAATTCCCAAAAAAAAAAAAAAAAAAAAAAACCAGTATTTCTTTTTCATACTATTAAGTCAAAGTCAACAAGAAAAATAGAGTAAAACAATTTTGGCATTGCATGACTTGACAATTTACAGATATTGTTAAAGCCATGTGACACCCCTCAACCAACTTATTACAATTATTCAAGGAAAAATTGCCCAAAATAATCCGACCTTTGCCTCATCCGCCCAAAATAATCCCACCTTTGGATTATTTTTTAATAATCCGACCTTTATACCTCTTCCGCTTTAAATGGTCCTGTATAGGGTAGTTCCTGCTGAACTATCTCCCTCTCTCAGCCCCTCTAAGGATGACGCACCTCGAGTACCATTTTGAGCCCGTTGAGTCTACTCCAGGCTCCCGGCTGCCAGCTCGACCAGAGTGAGTCGACTTCAGGCTCCCGGCTGCCAGCTCGACCAGAGTGAGTCGGCTTCAGGCTCCCGGCTGCCAGCCCGACCAGGGTGAGTCAGCTCCAAGCTCCCTACTGCCAGCCCCACCAGGATGAGTCAGCTCCAGGCTCCCGGCTGCCAGCCCGACTAGAGTAAGTCGGTCATAGGCTCCCGGCTGCCCGACAGAGTAAGTCGACCACAGGCTGACCACTGAAATTAGGGTTATCATACACTATAAATACCCCTGCATATGCCACATAAAGGGGGTTTATCAATCTCTCTCTCTCTCTCTCTCTTTTTAAGCATATTAAGCTTTATACTCTCCCAAAAGGCAAACACTTACTTAGCCATCGGAGGGGGTTCCTCGAAACCACCCCCGAGGGCAGTTTACGTTCTCTCTCTTGTAGATCCTCCAGTGGTGCTGACGGAGTTTCCCAAGGTTCAGCCCGTGGTCCCATCAGGCGGCCCGAGACTCTAGCAGTGCAGTCAGTGGTTCGGATATTTCCATCGAAGTACACCCGAAACAATTGGCGCTAGAAGGAAGGGCGAACCAATCTGACCTTGAAGCACTAGCCAGCTGAGTTTTAAAGGCCAACAAGTCAGAGAGCGAAGGATAAGCTTAACCCGCCGCCAACCAAGGTGGTGGTCGAAATTAGATCACTAAATTCAACCTCGTATTCATCTAGATCTAGCACAAAATCACTAGTACAAAGCCAAGGAAGGCAGGTGAGGCTAGTTGAAGAGCTAAATCTGGGCGTCTTAATTTTCTCCATGTCAACAACGATCGTTTTCAACATGGAGAGGTCCCGCAATTCCTCATCAACTCCAAACCCTAAAACCAGGCAAAGTTCCCCATCCTCATATACTTCATTTGATTATTATTCATATAAGCACAAATTTGAGCACCATACTTGCTGCACTTTGTGTAAATCATTGAAAGAAAAATATAGTATAATGTACAAATATGGGAATTTCTGGGGAGTGTCATAAGTCATGATGATGTGATAGCAAATTTAATTAAATCTGCGTTATATATGAACTGCATAATTAAGAGTTATAAGCTATCACAATTTTGATCAAGTAATGGTTAATTTTAGTTGGTGTCATTCTTGGGAGCATACGTTTTATTTGAGAAGACAACCTTTGATAAGACCAGGGATAATGGGATAACCAGAGCACTATGTGGGTAATTGCTTATTACAAAGCACTCATGAAATAGAGGGAATTAAATACGCATGCTAGGTGTTTGATAAAATGCCCAAGAGACATTGCAGAGCGGAGTGTTAGAAATAAGCATGGCTTACGAGTCTTCCGGTCAACCTAAGTGATTAGTCAGACCATGACTGGAATTAGAGCATATTACCGTAGCTGGAGCTGACATGAAATGGACCCTTATGTTAGATAGCAGGAGTTTTTACAAGTGTTGTCCTATGACTTGCAGTAGAAACAGGTGATGAAATACCCTGTGCGTGACTCTTTGTGTGAAGCAAGACCTGAATATATTGATTATCGCTACAATTTGATCATGTAGCAAAGACTTAAATACTCTTGCAGACATCCAATAGCTGCGAGGCAAAGCAAATAAGTTGTACCTATTAAATGTCCTGTTTCAGCAGTAAATACTCAGAGCTATTTTCATGTCCAGTCCTTTATCTATGGCATTTGTTAATGGTAAAAATAAATGTAAGCTGAGCGATGTTGTTGATATGGTTGCGGTGAGACCAATTCCTGAGCAAAGAGCTGATTACGCTATGCATCGAGTTCTCTGCTTCGCCCAGCAGCCTGAGAGCAGCGTTGTTACTGCAGTTTGTATTGTTGAGGCATTAAAAATAAAGCTCACTCATCAAGCCACTAGTGAACTCAATAGTTCGCGGGGTATGAAAGTCTATAAGCCACCAAGATAAAGACCTGATCGTACCACAATGGAGTTGGTGTGATCAGCGTGAGAGGACTAGTCATATGCTTAGAGCTAGGAGTACGAAAAAAAGAAAAAAAATGTCACTGAAGCTCACCTTTTGTATGCTACACCAGGTTCAGAATATGAGTGCAAGCATGAGTATGCTACAACAAACTTGTGCATATGAAAGAGCTTTACAATTGTTGATGCTAGCAAGTGCGTAGGTAATACAAGGGGTATTACCAACAAACAAGGGCCTCGAGAAAATTTGTCTAGCAGCTATAAACGGCCGAATATTAAGAAAACCGCCATAAAGCTGAGTGGTCTGGCACGCAACAATTTCAAAAAAAAAAAAAAAAAAAAAAAAAAAAAAAAGGTGGGGGGGGGGGGGGGGGAGCATAAGTATACTATACTGTTATGTTCAGCAAATGGCAGGGCAATAGAGGAGCGCATATATACAGATTTGCATACCAATGCGAGTTTTAACTTGCAGCAAGCTTACTCAAAGGATATTGTCCTCAGGCAGTAGACTGGTGCATATGAAAGAATTTTAGATACCGAGACCTGTGTGAGCAGTACCAAGGCAGAGCATAGCTTTTGGTAAAGTGTCCAGTGACTGTGAACTGTCAAATATTCAGCAAGGTATTCTTATCTTCATAAGGATCCAAATTAAAAGAGTACGAGTAGTTGGAAGTCTCCAATCCGGGATATGCAAGCCACCGTATGGTTAATGGTAAGGCACAAAGAGGTTCCGAGGAAAGAAAGCTCAACTTAGCTAAAACTCATAAGCAACCTGGGCATCTTCTTCTGCCTCCATTCTCTTTCAAAATAAAAAATTAATTACATTTTTGAGGGAGAACGGGCGTAATTACTTCCTATTATTTGAGTGTCGTCATCAGCTTACTCTTGAAAGCATGACCGCATTCTTAATGGGACTGCAATTGTTTAGCAGCAAAGGAGTGATAATGTTATGTTCAGAGCTCGGAGTTTGAGGAGGGCTATAAAGTATTAGAGTGGTGCCTTCTCAAGTTCATATGATAAAAGTTCTGCAGCGAGTGATTATAAATACAATAAGATCACAATGCAATGACTCAAATACTTTGAAAGCGCTCTGTTTAAGTCATTTCTGCAACCTGGTAGTACAAGCTACTTAGTCGTCTTGTCAGTAGTATAAAGGTAGGAAGGCAAGAGCAATTTCAGACCTAAAGGTTTGAAAAATATTTATAGACCTTCAAAACTACCCGGTGGAGCTGCTTCATGGTGTGTGACAGCAACCAGGCAAGTGTACAGCAAGCAAGCAAGTGCACAGCAAGCACGCTACACCTCGTGGATAGACAGGTAACGAAGAGAAGCATACACGAGCAGCTGCAGTAGCAAAGAGTGACTAATAAAGCTTGCAAACCCTGAAGCCTACAAGCTATAACTCCTTGATTTTACTGATGAAGAAAGAGTATGATTGTTTAGGTATAACGTGAAAGTGATACCTGACCCCTCTAGGATGTCATGATCATACGTACAAAGAAAGTAAAGATTCCTACTCTACTCTGATCGACAAAATGAGTCTGATCAAAGTGTTTTCCTGCCAGCCAGCATAATATTGTGGAGCGCAAAGTCTAGCTTCCCAGCTGTGAGTTGTTGCCTGGTTTGATGCAAAATTTTATAGCCTGTGCAGAGGATGAAAGAGCAAAAGACCTCCCACAATTTAATAAGCTGGTAAAAGACAATAAGTTCGAAGTCAAATTCTTCAATTTGACAAGATTTCAGATCAGCTAAGAACTGCAGCAGCTAGCTCAGGTAATAATAACATTGATGAGTGACTCTTGCAAATACAAAAGCGCGGCAGCTAGGATTTTTGTAGTGCAATTACTGGGTTTAGAGTAGTGCCTACTATATGTCCTGGCCTTGACCTACAACGGTGCATGACATCTGCTGGCAAAAATCTGAAAGCTCAGCCGGAACTTGTGAATACATTCCACGCATGGAGTAAAAGGCTAACTGAAGCGTCAGCTCACGAAGTAGTCTATGAAGAAAAACACGGCCAGACTAGTCTTCAATAACAATGCAATTCAGAATACTGCCAAAACAAGCTCAACCTGAATCTGTAAATTTATGGCACATATTTCAAAGGTAGAGGAACTTATAGCACAAGCAATGAGGTCGAATGAGCAGAAATATGAAGGGAAGGTCGATCCACATGATGTGAACGGGAGATTTGACGAATATTTGAAGACTATCCATTTCAGACAGGAATGAAAAACTAGAACTAAATATTTGACGATGAAGCTGGGCAGAGTGAAAAGTACAAGAAATTTTATCGCCACTCCTTCAGCTTGAGAAGCTCTGCGTTCAGCGCAGGATGTTTAGCAACAGTTACTGCAGCAGCCCAGTTAGAGGCAAGATTGCAATCGTATCATGAAATTAGCCTGAAAGCCTGCAAGAGACGGTATACTCAAAAGCTCAAGCAGCTAACAGCTAATAATAAGCAGTATGGCTGAAACTAGAAGCGCAAAGAGTGACAAATTCTCATAGAAAGTTGCCAAGAGGATAATAAGTTATCTCGAGAAAGAGCAGCAGCTCAATTTATCAACAAATCCGTAATGGAGCATACAAGACTTAGATGATAAGAGAACAAGAAGCATCATTTTGTACCTTGAGAACGCTCAAAGAAATCATCAACAATGACGACAAGATTTGTCAGCAAAAGAAATCAGAATTTTCAGCAAGACAGTAAGATTTTTCAGAAGAAAAATCGATATTCTCACAAAATCTAAGCAGTAATACTCAGTTTTTTCGATAGGAAAATAAGAATTTCAGAAAGGAAGAAAGCTTCTCAGAAGACAATTCAAGATTTTGGCAAAGCAGTAAGATTTCTCAACAAGAGAAACCAGATTTTTCACCAAGTCAGTCAGAGTTTCAGCAAGAAAATTGAAGTTTCCAGGGGGAATCAGAACTTTTTAGCAAGCAGGATAATCAAATGTTTCAAAAAACAAGGTTTTCAAGAAGAAAAAGCTATATCCTTGCAAAATTTCAGCAGGAGTCAGCATTTCCAACAGAGAAATAAGAATTTCAGCGAGGTTGTAGGCTTCTCAGAAGAAGAAATGAAATTTTTGCAAGGAAATAAAGTTCCTCAGCAAGAAGAATCAGATTTTTCAGCAAGTCAACTAGATTTTTTCAGTAGAAAAATTAAAAACTTCAGCAGGGAAATCGAAATTTTCAGCAAAAATCAGAATTTTTTCAGCGAGCAAGATATTCCGATGCTGTAGCAAGAAAGTAAGATTATCATCAAAGCAGTTCAGATTTTTCAGTAGAAAAATCAAAATCTCAGCAGAGCAAATTGGTGCCTCAGCCAGAAAGTTAAAATCTTCAGCAAGCCAATTAGACTTTTCAGCAAAAGCTAAAGTTTTCAGCAATGTAGTCAGAATTTTCCAAGTACGCCAAGCCATCTAACTCAGCACTAGCAAGAAGAGCGTAATGCACCTCCAGGCTGCCGCGAATCATCAGTCTCCTTTAAGTCTTAGAACCGCTGTAGCACCTCTAAGACTTGGGGGGGGGGGGGGGGGCTAGATGTAAGGGAGCAACTTTACAGTGCTCCATCTTTTGGGGGTTCTGTTATGTGGGATGATTCCCTTCGAATCATATCACTAACAAATCCGGTTCTCACAACAAGCGATCCTGCTCCAAACACTGCTTCTGCTTCAAAAAAGAATAGCTTATGCTATACAAAACTATTTCTTCCCTTAAAAGTTCCTTCAAAGAGGAGCTCATTGACTTCTCTATAATTTATTTGCACTAATGCTATTTTATGCCAAATATTTGTGTATAACAGATATAAAGGATTACTGGTGACATAGTGCAGAAAAGAGCACCAAGTCAAGTGACAATTGATATGGAACCCTATAGATCAAAGTGAGGAACATGATATCAATTCTTACTCATCAAAGTGGGGATCCAAAGAATTTCCAGCTCAACATGAGGCTGAAAATGAAGAAAGCGTCCAAGACTTGGTCTGAACCAAGTCCAGCATGAGCAGGTCAAAATTCAGCCAAGACATGGTCTTAACCAGGTCACACTGAAAGCAGCAGCCAAGATTTGGTCTTAACCAGATCCAGCTAAGAGATTGAAATCTACAACAAGAAGCAGCAACAATTCCTCACTGTTCTTGCTTCTGTAAAGGGGACGATAAGAATATTCTAGAGCTGACAATAGTGTCGTGTCGTGTTGTGTCAATTCATACCCATGTTTTAAATTAACCCGATTTTTCGTGTCTGGGTCATGTCCTGTTGTCATGTCTTGTTAGTTTCGTCAGCTCTAGTTCAAAGTTCGCTCCCTAAACTAAGTGCGAGCAGGAGGATAGCTGTTCGGGCACACATCGCAGAGAATGAGTGAGGGGTACCAAGGATCTCTTAGGTACTTCTCTTTGACACTCTTGCAGGCAAAAAGGATAGAGTTGAATGGTACCAAGGCACTCTTGGTACTGCTCCACTCGATTCCTCAGCATGTCAGCGAAAAAAGGCTGAAGGAAGACCATTGCATAAGCCCTTACATAATTTAAGTAAGGAGCACAAGCAAAAGGTCACAACCAAAACAAACTGAAAGAAGACCATTGCATAAGCCCTTACATAATTTAAGTAAGGAGCACAAGCAAAAGGTCTCAACAAAAAAAAAAAAAAATAAAAAAAACTGAAAGAAGACCATTGCACAAGCCCTTACATAAATATAGTAAGGAGCATAAGCAAAAGGTCACAGCCAAGACAAAGTTCAGCTCAAAATTTTTCAGCATTCAGCGGGGAGAGATAAAAATTCCTCGCCTAAGTTCAGCTCGAAATTTTTCAGCATTCCGCGGGAAGTGATCAAAATTCCTCACCTAAGTTCAGCTCAAAATTTTTCAGCATTCAGCGAGGAGTGATCAAAATTCTTCGTCTAAGCTCAGCTCGTAATTTTTCAGCATTCAACGGGGAGTGATCGAAATTCCTCGCCTAAGTTCAGCTCGAAATTTTTCAACATTCAGCGGGGAGTGATCAAAATTCCTCGCCTAAGTTCAGCTCGTAATTTTTCAGCATTTAGCGGGGAGAAATCAAAATTCCTCGCCTAAGCTCAGCTCGTAATTTTTCAGCATTCAGCAGGGAGTGATCAAAATTCCTCGCCTAAGTTCAGCTTGAAATTTTTCAACATTCAGCCGGGAGTGATCAAAATTCCTCGCCTAAGTTCAGCTCGAAATTTTTCTAACATTCAGCAGGGAGTAATCAAAATTCCTCGCCTAAGCTCAGCTCGTAATTTTTCAGCATTCAGCGAGGAGTGATCAAAATTCCTCGCCTAAGTATCTCCCACTCTCAGCCCCTCTAAGGATGACGCACCTCGAGTACCATTTTGAGCCCGTTGAGTCTACTCCAGTCTCCCGGCTGCCAGCCCGACCAAGGTGAGTCAGCTCCAAGCTCCCGGCTACCAGCCCGACCAGAGTGAGTCGGCTCAAGGCTCCCGGCCGCCGGCCCGACCAGGGTGAGTCGGCTCCAGGCTCCCGGCTGCCAGCCCGACTAGAGTAAGTCGGTCACAGGCTCCCGGCTGCGACAGGCTGACCACTGAAATTAGGGTTATCATACACTATAAATACCCCCGCATATGCCACATAAAGGGGGTTGATCAATCTCTCTCTCTCTCTCTTTTTAAGCATATTAAGCTTTATATTCTCCGAAAAGGCAAACACTTACTTAGCCATCGGAGGGGGGTTCCTCGAAACCACCCTCGAGGGCAGTTTACGTTCTTTCTCTTTTATGCTGACGGAGTTTCCCGAGGTTCAGCCCGTGGTCCCTTCGAGCAGCCCGAAACCCAGCAGGCGACCCGAGACTCCAGCAGTGGAGTCAGTGGTTCGGATATTCCCGTCGGAGTACACCCGAAACAGGTCCCAAACGGTCACATAACTTGTTATTTCAAGTTACCAGACACATGTCAGTCTATGATCAGTCAAAAAATAAATAAAAAATTAAAAATTTTAAAAAAAAACCTGAAACCAAATTCCGGCAGCCGCACCGCCCCCTACCCAATTCCGGCCACCATCTCCCTTCCCCTCCCCGATTCCGACCACCCCTCCCTCTCCATCCCCGTTTCCGACCACCCCCTCCCTCTCCATCCCCGTTTCCGACCACCCCCTCCCTCTCCTTCCCCGTTTTCGGCCGACCCCACCCCCGCACCCATGCCGCAAAACCACCAAAAAAAAAAGTAGCCCTACTGCTGCTGCTTCTCCTTCGCAAACGCGCCACCACAAACCCGCAACAACATCACAGCCTCTCTCTCCGCAGCAAACACCAAAGAACCCACCATCACAATCACTTACTACCCACTACAGCTGCACCAACAATCGCCGGCAAACACCACAATTTTGAGCAACTTCGAACTCCCCGTTCCCTGATTCCACCACGTCGAACTCCCCGTCCCATTTCGAATGGTTGAGTTAATGCCATGTAGTAAAAACAACACCAACATACATCAATCTACCAAAAATTCGATAAATTTATTTTATCAACCACATTATTAAACCACGCCCATCAGAAAATGTAAGAAACGGTATTATTAGAGCCCAAGAGGAAGCCAAATCAATGACTGAAGAAATTAGTTGCCTTATAAGTTATACACCTACATCATGCGTTGAAAGCCTTTAAATATTATGGAAAGTGTTGTGCATTCAATACTGAAAAGTGGAAACATCAGCAAAACGTTGAATTGGGGTAAGAATTGTTGTTGTGATAGGTTGATTTTGTCTAATCAGTGTCTCAGTTGTGTTTCTATAGTAGACGAAGATAATTCTTCAAGACTTATATCAATATACCTAGAGAAACTTTAAATTGCTTAATGAAAGTTTAAATCTATTAAGTTTTAAAGAATGATGACACCAAGACAGGAATCATAGGGGACACCTAGTGAAAGTATTAGGAGGCAAGAACATGTACCTCATATGCCATAAAACAAGAGTACGTGCAACATTAGGAGCCCATGACCAATGTTACATGGTACGGGGTTCGATTCGAAACATGGTACGGAAACGGATACGTGAAACTTTACTTTTAGTGAAACCGGAACGATTGGGTACGAAATAAATAATTAATATTATATTTTTAAGTAATTTTTTATTAACCAATAAGGGATAAGAACAAAATATATTTTAAGATTTTATTTTTAAAAAAATTTTATTTTATAATTATTAATTAAAAATTCGAATTTCACTAAAAAATAATATTAAAGTACACTACACAGCTGTATAATACGGAGTACTAAATTAAAAGGTAAGACAAGAGGTCTAGAAAAGTACAGGTGGGGTTGTTTAGGCCCACTCACTATCCCCACCTACCCAAAAGAAGATTATTTAAAAAAAAAAAAAAAAAACCCTGCCAGCTGAGAACCCATTATCTCTCACCTGCACAAATTAGTTTCTCTCTCCTATTTCAAGAACTCTATCAATTTTAATGGAGGTTTCTCCATTTTTTCCCTTTCTTTTTCCCTTAAAAAGCTATGAAATCAGTTTGTCGACTCCGGCGACCCGAATCGCGACCTCCGGCGACCTGAGTCGCGTTTGTACCGTGTTCCGGTACGAACGAACCAGATCGCGGTTCGGGCCAACGCACCGCAAACCTTGCAACCCTGCCCATGACATCAATGTAATAGATCTCTTTTGATATCATCCTCACTGGCCGAATAATTACGACTAGGAACCGGTTCTGAATCATACATTGAAGTGTGTTTTTATATTCTTCATGTTCATCCGGCTTCAAATATGTTTACATTAAAACATGCATGATCCATGAGCAACAACCCAATACCTCTCACCATACCATTCGAACATGAGTGGCCAGTTTCCCTTATTGGGTGTTTTCCGTTCATCTTCAATAATATCCATGACCACTAACCTCTGAAAATAATGATGTTATTACCAATTAAAAAACTCTTCCAGAAAAACAATGGTAGGAGTAGGAACAAATGCACTCTACAAACAAAACTAATTATTAAAGCATATAATTTCACAAACATCATACAAATAATATACGAAACCAACGAAAGGCCTAAGAAAGCATCAAACTACAAGCAAATAACTCAAATTGATCAAGCTTTGGAGGAATCGTCCCTTCACCAATATGTTTATTTACAATAAAGAGGCACAAGAAACCCATTACAACCATACACAAAAGTAGCGATCAATTTGAGCTAGCCTAGAATGAGAAGAGACATGATCACCGACAATCTCAAAACAATGATAATAAGGCCAGGCTAGGGCCAAGCTTAAAGAGCTCTTAACGGAGAGGGCCTCTAATAGACAGGGCCCTTATTAGTTAGGGTCAATATCCAATTTAATAGATAAGAAAATAGATTATGCAAAAAAATTACATAAATATATTCGTATTCATATATACTTTTTTTTAGATGAACCGTATTCATATCTACTTAATAATGGCTTATCTGTTTGTCTTTTTTTTTTTTTTTTTTTTTTGCAAGAGGATCTTATAAATAAAACAACAATACACAAGACGACCAAAACAACATTAAGTAACAAAAACCCAGGAAGGACTAATGCGAGTGCGCTTCACACGAGCTAACTTGTTGGACTCCAGATCGAGAGGCAAAGAAGAAGCTGGACATCGCTTTGAGCCCATATGATCCACCCTACAACCTACAAACATCCTATCATCAAACCTCTTAACTGATGTCCGAAGACGAGAATGAGAAATAGTCCTTTGTTGATGATTCAGACGAGATGAGATCCTGGAAGGCAAAGGTAGAACTTGAAACTTATGACCTTGATGACTGCATATAAACCCCTGAGAAGCTGCCCTTTTTGGCAGACGACCTTGTAATATTGATGGCTTGATTAACTCTTCTGAAACCTTATTTGCAGCTGCCTGAACCTGATGAGAGGGAACCGCTTGGTGCTCCGAGCCACAGAAAGAAAGAACCGAAGGAATAGAAGTTTCTGCTACTCTGGATTGTTCACCTAGGTGGACCTCTCAACAAAGACCTAGAATGATAAAAACTAAGCACTTCATCGTGCAAGTGCTTAAGACGTTGCAAATTAGATGATGCAATCTGAGAGATGAACCGAAACAACCACAAAATTGAAAAATCGATGCTGATGCAAACCATTATCCAACTTCATTGATTTCAAAGTAGATTCCCTATCCAAATCGTGAGAAATCGTCTCATCTAACACTATCGAAGGAGTTCCACTTATAGGACTTACAACATCACAGTCTATGTGATTTGTGTTAGGTAACTCCCCCGGAATGACCTCCATATCACAAACCTCCAGATTGGTTGGAGAAACAACTTCCCCCAAAATGAGAGCTACAGAAGAGGCACCACTTAAAAGCCTTTCAATCTCCTGTAATTCTTTTAACACTTTCACATTCCTCGAATCACTATTAAGAACCTTACAAAGGTCAGATTTGGCGGATAGAAGATCACCTAACCCCTTAAAAGCCAAAGCTCTCCTAAACAAACCTTTTGTATGACAGGAATCATACCTCAATACCAACAAACATAACTTAATTACAGAATCAAACTCCTGTAATTTCAGGGCACAAGTAGCCAAATTGAGACTTAAAGTTAGGGCCAAAGACCGAAACATAGCATATGTCTCATGGGATGAAGGCAAACTAAAACATAACACTTTACTCGCTAAATCATACTTGGAAAAAGAAAGCTTAAACTTGCGTTCCCAGAACAAGGAATTACCTTCCTCCTTGAAAACTTTAGAACGGACTAAAACATCATCAGGATAAGCCAACGAATCAAGGATACGAACAACGTGCTTGTCATTAAACTTAGCACGGAGATGGAACTCAGCAAAAGCAGGACACAAATCCATCTACTAAATAACCATATAAACCACAACTCTTATACGATCAACCACCCACTTCACCTAATTACAAACCTAGCCACATACAAGGCTCACCAAAAGTAACCAAAAAAGAAAAGGGGCAGTCAGCAACAACCAAAGACCCAAAACAAAGCACCGTAAAAAACCAACCAAACTAAGAAGACAAAAATTAAATAACTAAGCAATATCAAACAGCCACCACCTCACACCTCTAGGCTCCCAGAAACAGAAACTAAAGCCACCTCGAACAACGGCCCTTATGTTGATCCTGCAGATAATCGATAGCTCCAACCATACAGGGGGACCACTCGCCGGCAATCGAAGGAAAACGACCAGCATGTGCAGGTCGCCGGCGAGCAGTAAGGCGGTGCAAAGTTTGGGTTTAGCGGTGGGATAAGAATGATTACAACTTTCCTAGAGAGAAATTTTTTTTAGCGGTGCAAAAGATGTTTTGTGGGACTTTAATATTTATGTTAATTGATAGTATGTTGGCCTGCCCATTATCGACCAGCAACACGAATTGGCCCGACCCTCTATTGACCCTATAAAATCTGACCCTCTTTGACCCACCTACAATCAACCCACACCAACGGTGCGCTTGCGACCATTTGAGCAATAATTACAACTCTTAATAGGAAAAATTGAAACGAATAATCCCACCTTTCACCCATCTGCTCAAAATAATCCCACCTACTCGAAATCCAGAAATAATCCCACCTTATATCCCCATCTTCCCAAAATGAACCTTTTTCATTTGATAACCGGTTCTTTTGGATAAAAACCTTAAACTTTCGGTTTCTCTCTCTCCTTTCCTTATTGAAAAAATATTGTTGGAGGCATTAATCACCTCTATTACTCCTCTGCTCTCCCTCTCTATCTTTTCTTTAAATTCGCTCCCTCCCTTCAAAATTTTTTTCACAATTTCTCAAATCTTGCATTGCAAGCTTTCTCATTTGTCTGTGAATCATCAATGGCAAGTCATCTTTCAATTGGCTCTTCCTCAAGGTCCAGATCCAAGAGTAAGTCTAGTAGTCCCATGGGAGTTGTGTACTGCTACCACAATGAAGTTGCTCCTCTTAGGACGGTGAAGTACGATGGGCCAACAGTGGGGAAGCGCTTCTATGGTTGCTCGTAGTGGCCGGTAAGAAAGTTAGGTTTTTTTAACCTCTGTTTTTTATTAGATTTTTATATTTTCAAATTAATTTGTTTCCATTGTGGCAGATGACTTGTGGGTTCTTCAAATGGGTTGATGAAGTTGATGATGTGCGTGAGCTGCAAACCCTAATTCTTGAGAGGGACACCACCACTGCTGAACTAGAGATGAGCTCAAGGAGAAGATCAAAGGAAGAGCTGCAGGAAGAAGTGGAGGAGATGGGCATAACAACAGAAGGAGAACAACAATGACAAGCGTTTGATGCTGACTTTGGTCTTCTCTTGGGCCTTTTTCACTCTTGTGTTGTTGATGAAGTGAGTCAGCTAGTGCGGGTGGGGTTTGTGTCGTCTTTTTTTGGATAAAAGTAGGTTGGTGAATGTTTTTGGGAAGATATGATTGTAGTTTATGCATGTAGTTGATCATGCTTTTAGGATGATATTTGGATGTAGTTTTTTGGCCACTGACTTTATGTATGTCAGTGTGATGGAATTAGTATGCTTTTTAAAGCTAGTTGGAGGTTTAAGGTATGTTAGTAGTTTATGGTCATGATTTGGAAAAAAATTGGTCCCTTTAGATGATGAATGAAATGATAACATCTTTTGGAACTTTGTTAGTGTTCATAATGCACAAGATTTGTATTCTATTTGAACAAAAGACTAAGACAAAATGCGCAAGATTTGGACAACAATAAAATAGCAAACAAAAGCATCATTTTAGATGATTATGTCTTTAAAGAGTAGAATACGATTACAAAAGATTAATAATAAGACAAGGTCTAAACTGAAATTGTTCATTAACTACAATACTATTACAATTGAACTACTTTGAAATCAAATAGCTAAGCATTTAATTGTTGGTTGTAGACCCTTGGCTGAAGTTGTAGTTGAAGGAGGAAGGCACTAACATCCTGAGGTTCATTCCCTACGGTGGGACCAAAATCAGAACAAAAACATTCAAATACAAAGTTAGAAAAGTTAAGAGTTGGAAACATAACAGGGCAAAAAAAAAAAGTAAGCAATGGCTTACATTTATGATGTTACTTCCATCAGGTGTGACAAAAACACTGAGGCACTTGTGTCCTCCCTCCACCTCTTCTGTCACCCCTGTTGCTTCTCCCCCCCCCCCCTTCCTGTACCAGGGGCTGCATCACTTCCTCCTCCCCTTCCTCCCCTGCTGTTTCCCATGCCATCCTTGCTGGTTCCCCTATTGCTTGTTGAACCCTGTTGCTGCCACCTCCTCTAGTTACAACTCTACCACCTTTGCCAAGTCTTAATGGTTCTGTGGCCGAGTGATGTTGAGTGGTTTGAGGCACAATTGGGATCTGTGTTAGGATAGGTTCTTTCCTATGTCTCTTGGCAGGGGGTTGATGGGGCTCTATTGTCAAAGCTAGAGGTGTTGGACAACCCCTTTTATTATGCTCTTTTTCCTTGCACTTTGTGCATGTCATCTCCATCCCATGCTTGGTCAATTTTCCTGGCCTCTTGGGATCTTCAAAGGGGTCTTTCCTTCTGTTTTTTCTTCTAGGTCTCCCAAGGGCCACTTTGATTGGTGGTGGATCAAGTTCAAACTCAATCTTTGGCCAATGTCTTTCACCCTCAACCGGTGGTATTAACCCTTAGTAGGCTTTTATGTAAGCTTCTTTTTTGTAACAAGCATCCACAGAATCTTCAGAATTCTTATGCTTGGGAGGCCTATCATGTCCCATTTCCTGCATGTACAGGTGTGAGCCTCTAAGTCCAGAGCACATGTGTCCAAGTAGTAACTCACTTGGAACTTAGTTAAAGAAGAGGGAGTCACATCACATTTTATATCTTCTTGCTTCTCAATTAACAGCTTCCTATGTATCCTAGGGCATAAGGGTGTTGTCCATTTTAGCATCTCTTCCCTCTTTGTCACAAGTCTCTTCATCACTGATATCTTCCGGCATGTATATCAGGTGCTTAGCTCTGGCATTGATAATAAACCCATAGAAGGTCTCTGTCATGTTACTAGTTATTACATCAGCTTTGACTTTTGTCTTCAAAAAGGCCCTGCAGAGGACCTCAGGTATGATTTAAACCCTTCAACAGCAAATGGGTTTGCTTTTTTAAGAACTTCAAGGTTCTCTTCATAATCAGCTTTGTTGTAAGACTTTGCACAATTCCAGAATAGGAGCTTGCTTATCCCCTCTGAAATTTTGTGCCAGTTTGCCAATATGTGCCTGGCACCTGTGTTATGAGGGAACACCTCTGACACTCCTCTTATAATAGCCTGCAAGAGTGTATAAATTCAATTTCCAAAAATTATTGTAAACCATTTGCACAAAAAAAAAATTTAAAAGGAGACTACCTGATGTTTAGATCACCAGCCAACACCTTCTTCAAGTTCCAAGCTCTTCTTAAAATTATCTAGAAACCATTCCCATCACATGTTCTCACCCTCTGCCAGGCAATAGGGAACATTTGGTCATTCCAATACCAACTGCAGACTTAAGCTGGCCTCCAAGAAAGGTTTTAAGGAAGCATGCATCCACACAAATGACCTTCTTGCATCCTTCCTTCTATCCCCTTTTGATACCATCAAAGCACACATACAACCTTTGGAAAATTTGGGGGCCTTTGTTATTCTGTCTAAATGTAACCAAATCAATGTCAGTTTCTGGGCTAGCCTTCTTCAATGCCTCAAGATACCTACTTAGCTTTCCATAATGCTATCTCATGGACCCATGCAACTTTCTGTGAGCATAATACTTCACTTTGTAAGCAAAATCCTTCTTCACAATAACTCTGTAAGCTCTCTTAACAGTCTCTATTATCTCTTTTGCAGCCAGTGAGGCCTTGCCTTAAACACATCCAGCAATTGGTCACCAACCAAGTAGATTTCAACTGAATGTTCTTCTCCATGTTGCTAAGGCATGTATGCCCACCCATGACTTTCTTCACCACAAAACTACCTTTCCTAGAATCCCAAGAAGCATACTGTCTAAAAGGGCAGCCTTGACTACACTTCACCCCTATTCTCTGTTGCCTAAGTTTGTCTGCAGTCACTATACACAAATTCCTCCCTTGAAGTATGGCATACTTAGCCACTGTCTATTAGAAGTCCTCCCTAGATGTGAATCGCTATCCAATAACCCAGTATCTTTCCCAACTAACAGCCCTCTTTTAGCCCTTTTCTCCTCTAAAGTTTTCTCATCATCACTAGCTGTATGAGTGTGTATTTCATCCTCTGAATCCTCATACTCAGATACAGGTTCTCCCTCCTTCCTACTACTACTAGCCTCTACAGTTGGAGTTTGTTTTTTCTGTGCTTTCAACTTACCCTCAGCAGCTTCTTGCTTTAAATTCCTTAACCCTTTCCCTTGCAACAACTTGTTCATCATCACTTATATCCACTTGCACCAACTCAGGTTCTCTTAACAGATCTATATCCTCATTATCAACTGCAACTCCATCACTACCAAAGTTAAGATCATAAATCTCATAATCACCTAGCCAATCATCCTCCCAATACTCATTCTTATCAAAATCTGCCTCATCAAACAAAGCTTCATCTATCTCTTCCACATAATCTAGGTCACTATCCACATCCTCATCACTCAAGTCTGCATCATAAAGCAACTGGTCTATAGGAATAGGGCTATCAGGTTGATCTTCCTATTCATAATCCTATGGTACACTAGATCTAAGGTAGATGTTTCCAAGGTAACAAGTGTTTTGTGTTTCTGGTTCCTGGTTTGTTAGAGATAGAGAAGAAGGGATGAGGTTACAAGTTTGACTGAGAGATGTAGAATCTGGTTGGGTGAGTTTCTTTTTGCCTTTTGCAGATGTGGTGGGGACCACAGGAGATGCTGTTTTTTTAGTGCATTTTGACCCTGAAACAACACAGGATTCCTGTGTCAACCTATTAAACCTCCTTGGGTCAGCAGTATTTGTGGATCCAATTTGTGAAAGTTTTCCGGGGGTAAGCCAATCACGGTCCTGCCCATCATGCACAACATACAATTCAATGGTTCTACTGCCACCCAAAATCTTCCCCATTGACCTCACCTCAATGTCATCATAAACACTCCTCAATCCACTCAAAATCTAATCCAGGGATAGCATAGTATACCTTAAAAGCTGGACCATAACTATCCACTTCAAATGACTTAGATTGCCCACCAAAATACACCCAAACATTCTTCTTTTTCTTAAAGGCACCCCCATGAAAAAATCCCAAACATACAAGTACCATTTCAATCTGAAATATGCAAATAAGGAAAATTGACGCTATCAGGGTTCATAGACTACTAAAAACACCATTTAAACTACAGCATTAACACCAATTCATCATCAATCAGCAGCAACATTCATAAATTTCAACATTCAACCTAAATTAGACACTTGCAAAAAATTAGGGTTTCTCGAATTACCTCAATTGCACAGTAACTTCCTCTCTTCTGGCCTTCACAGTGCAATTCGTGTCATAAAGCGTCGACCTTTGATTTTCTGTGGGTGGTGTTTCAAACTCGGACAGCAATGGAGGATAGGTGGTGTTTCACGTATTTGGTAGTTGAAGATCGAAGGGTTTGGGAGGGAAAATGAGGAAGAAAGAGGGAAAGAAGAAATAAAAAAAAGGGTTAACCTTTTCTCCGGGTTACCTGTAAAAAGGTTCATTTTGGGAAGATGGGGATATAAGGTGGGATTATTTTGAGCAGATTGGTGAAAGGTGGGATTATTCGTTTCAATTTTTCCCTCTTAATAACCTAAGAAAGTCATATAATCCCGCGAATACATTAACCTTTTTCTGAGGAGCAGTTATGGACTAATGAGATATAAGAAAACTTAAAAAAAAAAATGACTAAAGATATTTTAGCTATAGGTCTGCTTCTAGGCGGCCCTGAAGTCACTTGATCATTCTACAGCACAAATAATTAAGCATAACAATTCTATCTTATACTATTAAAGTCAAGTTTTTTTCACAAATTTTATCTTCACCTAAATCAACCACAATGTACCACCACATACTTAGGCATTCCAACTCAAATAAAGAAGATACCATTAGTGAATGAGGAGAAATTTTTAGTTTGGGTTGTTTAAGTTATTTAAAATGCTTGAAACTAGGTTATCAATAATAAATTGTCTATGAGTACATAAGGAGATTATTCATGAGGATAATGGTTCACCCACATTTGCTCTACCCCAAATGGAACAAGCCTAGCTAAGTGGTGTGCGACAAAGTTGCCTTCCCGTTTAATATGAGACCACGACACCGAATTAAAGTGAACAATGCTTGTAAGTTATGTAAACCACATTAGTATTATTTAGATATCTAAAATAACAATAATCAAACGTGCTACAGACACATTTGTAATAATTTTCAGCAATCTAGCTTCATATATACCACAGAATACTCACAATATTTACGCAGCTGTGCAGGTTGATTAGAGAAAAGATTGACAGAATACTGTCATACCCATGAATCGCACAATTAGACTAAACTGCCTCTTTATTTTCTCTGGATAAAAGCTTCTTATCTGACACACTACTCGGTTGTTTAACACTAATAGGACGGATATGAAGATCCTTCAGTTCAATAGTGGGAGCCGCTTGGTCTGTTTTACTGACTCTTGTTCCGGGTCCAAAGTCAACTATATCTTCATTGCGATGAGAATATAAGATACCTGCAAAGCAGATAAACACGTACTTAATTATTTGCATAGTAAATATAGAGTAAGCATCTAAGCATGGACAAATGCCATGCATATTTCCCAACCAAGATGGGTAAGACAACTAGGATATATCACCAAGGGTATGTCCAATATTTGCTGCAATGTGGAAGAAAATAATATTTTCCTTGAAACGTTGTACTATTTTTGAAACTTTTTTACATGGTAAAAGTTAATATTTTTGGAACGTGGAAAGTATATATTTACCGATAAAGAATCTTCTTTCAACAATAGGCAATCTTATAGTTTTGAGTGTCTTCAGTTAGAACGACCATTGTTATAAGTTTAATTATGTTTATATCTCGTGCTGAAGATAGCTACATTTATGATCTCAGAACTTAAAATCACCAGTTCCACGTTTAGAACACTAGAAGGAAGTTTCTTCACAAGACAAAGAAAATAGGTGAGGCTTCTGACTTTCAGAGGAAAAAAAACATACCTGAAACCACTAAACTTGGCTACTCATGTAATTAAGGTATCTGACACCTAGTTAGTACTAACAGATAATATTCCTAGTTGAATACATGGGTCTTCTCACAGGTAGAGATTGACAATGAAAGGGTTCATGTTCAAATTTTTAAGCCAAGTTAGTATTCTTAGTAATGCTTAATTTTCAAGGCAAATCACACATTCTGATGGATCAAATAAGATGCAAATGTAGAAGCAATAACAATTATCAATCATAACAGAATCCAGGAGTATTCTTAGAGTTGACTTGGTCAAAGCTTGGTATAGGCTCAGCTCGAGTAGGCTTGAGTCCGATCCTACTCGAGATCATAATGAGCCAAGCCTAAGCTATTCGGCTCGAAAGCTCGTGAGAAGCTTGAGTTTTTTGTATATTATTACTTCCTCCGTTTTTTATTAGATGCATCACTTATGAAATTGCGGACTACTAGGCAATTTTTGAAGTAGAGAGAGATACGAGAAAATAAAGAAGACCCATGTGATATGTGAGAGAGAGTTTATTGACTAAAAGGGAAAGTGATGCATCTAAATTGAAATTTGATGCATCTAAAAAAATACGGAGGAAGCAATTTTTTTGTGATAAATCAATTAGTAACATAAACTTTGTTTCATATTTAGAACTTAGGAACTAAAATTAAATTTTCAAATCTCTAGTTGTGTTCTCGCTGAGTGTTGGAGCTTTCATTCATGGTTTTTGTAGTTGTTTATGTAGAAGAACCAACAAAAAGAGAAAGAAAATAGTACCACATCGAAAAATAGGAGCAAGCGATGGAATATATAGGAGGTACAAAAGAAAAAATTTGATTGTCTTTAAAACAATAGCTATGGGCACCATTTGGGCTTTGCTGATTTTAGGCTTGACAAGCCTTGACCAAGCCCGATGAACTGGGCTAGCATTTAGGTGTAATTTTTCCGAGCTCGACAAGCTTCGAGCTCGAGCTGAACCTACTTAGGGAGGCGCAAGGCGATCAGGGGTGAGCACTTAATTAGGTCTGGGCGAGGCATTTTGGGTTAGGTGCACAAAAAGCGCTTAATTAGGTCTGGGCGAGGCATTTTGGGTTAGGTGCACAAAAAGCGCTCGAGGCGCACGAGGCGCACTTTAGTCAAAAAAAAAAAATTTAACTACTCATATACTGCACCTTACTTCAAAGAGGCGCACTGAGGCGCGCCTTAGGCACAGCACCCCTCTCGCCTCAATGTGCCTTAGAGCTTTTTTATACATTGCCTAGGCCCGGTCACGGCGCGGCACCCCTACTTATAGTAAGTAGTTTATTTACCTAGAATCGTGAACAGAGTTTCTCTAGGTTGTTTATTCTCAATGGATAACCAGTTAGTAAACATGCAAGAATCTCACCCTCATATTCTTGTGTTTAAAGTCCACTCTCCTATTTCCTATTTCATCAAGACAAACTTTGGTTCCTAGCTCTCCACCAAAGCTCATGGGGCTTAAGATAAATGGTGTCTCCAGCTGAGTATAATGGCAAATACCCTAGAGATCAAGACTTGAATTCGTTTTTTGGGTGTGGGGTGTTAAAGAGGAGCAACTCAGCCATCAAGAATGTTGAGAGCAAACTAATTTGGGCTAAGTAGAGGAATTCTAGTATTGTGAGGGTAGTGAAGCCAAGCCTGAGGCATAGACTGGTCTTTGGAGCCAAAGAAGAGGTGGTTAGGGGCGTAAGGCTGTGGACCTTGCAGTTGAGGAAGTTCTCATACCCTACACAATCACGCTCATAATCTAATTCTGATCATGATATTTGTGCTTTCACTTCAGTCACTTTTAATAGAAACTGCATCTGGCAACAAAAAATAAATTAGGTAAAAGAATTGTTCACCAAACACTAAAGTACCTAACATCAATGTGAGAGGCGAGGCCAGTGAAAGGGGAGTGTAGAATAGCTTCTTCTAGTTGAAAGCTGCTCCTGATTTATACACTTCTTTCTTAATTAGAGCAGGGGGGAGAATCTAGCAATAATTTGTTATTCAAAAAAGACAGCTAGCCTCTCATATATAAATAGAAGGGGAGAAATGATTTTGTGCACCGTATGCTTTGGCAAATTTTTAGAAGAAAAGATATGTAGAAAGAAATCTTTTAACTCTATTGACCAACTTTGCAAGAAAGGCAGCTTGCGGAAGATAGTATTTCCTACTTCTATAGGTTATTACAGCAGTTTTTCTGGTTTTCAATCAGACACAAGAAGATCATTTCAAAATTGGGGTACACAATTCTTTAATCATTTAGTATATGGCTAGTACAGTAGCTACTATATTAAATCTACCAAACCTAAGGCTACAATTTGTTTCAATAGGGACTAGAGATGACTGATAGTATGTATATAACATATATCTATGGAATAAATTACAAAAAAAAGTTTAAGAAGACTTGCCCAATTCCTCAAGCAGTGGCTTTGTTGTAGTGCTCTCTGAGATACCTGGTTTTTTCACCCTATATTCAGATAGAGATGATTCACCTGCTTCTGTTGGTTGAACAAAATGCTCCCCTAGATTATTCACACTCTCTTGAACCATATGTCCATTCTTTTTATGTTCCTCAATGATCTCACTGGTGAATAACTTGTCAGAAAGATCTCGAAAGAGATTACCTATTCCAAAAAGCTCACCTTGAAATTGTTTGTGGTCCTGAACAGAAAAGCAATAAGCCAATTGAGCTTTCAGCTAGAGAGGTTAGAACTAAAGATAATTCTGTAAAACACAAGTTAATGTGAATCTTTTTCCACCTTAACACCTTCAAAATACCGCTTTTCCATCTTTCCAGAAACAGCAATGTTTGATAACTACTGTTTGTATACTTGGCGAGTATACACAAGTTCCTCAAGAGAACCAGCAGCGATAAGGTGGAAAACAACAACATGCCTCTTCTGGCCCAAACGAAATGATCTGTCTTGGGCCTGCAGGTCATGTGATGGATTCCAATTAGACTCAAATATCACTACTCGGTTAGCGCTAACTAGATTAAGCCCAAGTCCACTAGCTCGAGTAGACACAAGAAACACCTGCAAGGATATTTAGCAGATTAATATCACTCAACAAAAACTAGCTCTTGCAGGGCAAAATTTTCAGTTCATACTACTACCTGCTTGCTTGGACTTGAGTTGAAATCATTAACAAGAGACTGGCGCAGCCCAGTCAGTGTAGAGCCATCAAGTCTTAAAAAGCAATAACCTTTGCGTGTAAGAAACTTTTCCAAGATATCTAGCATCCTGCCAATTTGATATAATGTAAGAACAGAACATACACCACATTAAATATAAATCACATTATTCTTCTGACTTTAGCGTATCATGATTCCAGCAAAAATAAACCATATCAGTAGCATCTCATCCAATATAATCCCACTGTGAGCTAGGTCTGTTCAAGCTCACAGTTAATAAGACCATAATAAGGTTTGGTAACACATAGTATTCATTATCCCAGAAAGCAATACAAATTTGTTTTAAACTTTCATGTCTTCCAAATGTTACTAAATACGTAGTACGCTCCAATACGCGGAACGAGTATGAATTTGCAATGTGCTAGGTGGGAGCATTGTAATATGTTTGAGGTTTTTCTGTAATAAGATTATTTGGGGTCATAATACGATATGAATAATACACCCTAATAAATATAAAAATATTTTAACAAAAATTTTGAAGAAAGGCTTAGATCTAGAGTTCATGGAGGGGAATATTAGGTAATCCTACAAAAAAAAACAAACTAAAACATGAAAGCCAAGGAAGGAAACCCCTCCCCCACAAAAATCCCTTATGGTGTTTGGTTGGAGTAATGGAGACAAATAAACAAACTCCACTGTTGTTACTCTATTCTTACTCTCCACCACCGGTCCTCATTAAATCCTATAACTCTGATATCACAATACCATGAACACGCTAATTTGAAGTATTAATACGCAAAAATATTATTGGAATCAATTACAAGCAACCAAAATATTCTAGGTGATTCGGTTGTCAAACATCGAGATGCTTCAGCGTGCCGTCTGACAAATACGCTCGGATGTCATCCATCCAAGTAGAACTTTAGTCCAAAATTCCAATGGGTTCATCATCAGATATACTTCGTTTTTCCATTACTTCCCAAAAGACTGACAAAGCATCCGCCTGGTTATCACAGGAGGCGGAGGATGCTAATTTTGATAGAGCATCCGCCTGGTTATTTTAGGCACTTGACTTAGATGAAATTCCTAGCTTCAGCTTTGACCACCTGCAAATATTTGATCATAGCCAAATGGGTGGCTTCATACTCACCATGGTATTGGCTAACAACCAACTAAGAATCTGAGCAGGCGTCAATTTTTGTTGCCCCTACCACCTTACAAATGCGGATACCGGCTCACAGGGCTTCATATTCTGCCTCATTATTTGAGACTTGGAACTAAAACCGTAGTGCATACTCATATTTGTTTCCTTCCGGAGATTGACAAATTATGCCTGCACCACAGCCGTTCATAATAGAGCTCCCGTCTACGTGCACCTTCCAAACTTGATCAAGGTTATCCGGAGCAACCGGCCTTGTCATTTCGACAATGAAGTCAGCTAACGCCTGACCCTTCACTGCCTTTCTTGGTTCATAGGTGATTTCAAGACTTTGCATTTCAATAGCCCATTTGAGCATCTGATGAGTCCAGAGTTGTCATTGGCCGCTTGAGGGGCTAATTTGTGTAGATCACCACCGGATGTGCTAGGAAGTATGGTTTCAACTTCCTAACAGTCATGTAAAGGGCAAGGCCAAATTTTTCAACCATGGGGTGACGAAGTTCAGCAATTATGAGTACATGGCTAATGAAATAGATCGGGAGCCATGGTATAAAAACAAGGCCGCGACGACTTGGTAAGGCCGTTTTGTAAAGGAAATTCAATTGACCGAACCGAGATTGTTAGCATCAACAAGAGGTATTAAAAAACCCCGCAATTTTGTCCGAATCAAATATTTTAACCCTAAATCACCCCGCATTGAAAGTTACATCTATTATTTCACACAAAAGTTACTTTCTGTTCAAATATATAGTGATTCCCCCATATCTCCCCACTAATGGCTCAAATCTTTTATTATGCCCACATATCACCTCACTAATGGCTCTGATCCTCTACTATCTTGAAATCAAATTTGCATCGAGACAACCGTGATATGGTCTGCAATCAACGCATCATAAGCGTTCCAGCGACACCGCAACCGTTCCCGTGATCGTAACTGAAACCGCATTTTCGAACCATGCCGGGAACTGATTGTCTCTCTCAGTAAGGAGAAACAGCACTAGCACTGAGGGCATGATATGAGACGGCTAAGTTATAGAGCGTCTCCTGCAAGGAGTGTAAATGTTCTTTCAATTTTTTAAGGTCGCCTCAGCATCATCTCCCCATTCGAATCTAGACTTCTTCCTGATTGCTTGGAAGAAGTAGAGGCATTTGTCACCTGAGCCAAGGAATCTCCTAAGCGAAGCCTCTAAGCTTCCTTACAGTGCGAGGTGACTTCATGTCAATCACAGCCTATATTTTTTCGGGGTTAGCCTCTATCCCCTTCTAATCAATCAAGAACCCAAGAAACTTCCAAGACTCAACACCAAAAACAAACTTTTAGAGATTTAACATGACCTTATGTCGCCCGAGTGTGGTCAACAAGGTGATCCGTCTGTAGCTCTCATTTGACTATCATGTCATCAATATATGCCTCTACATTCCTCCCAATCTGATTAATGAAAATTATATTAATCATCCGTTGGTGCATTCATCAAGCCTAACGGCATCACCGTATAACAGAATAGCCCCTGATCCAGTGACGAAAGTCGTCTTCTCTTGATCTTTTTTCCAAGGGGGTATCTGATGGAAGCCGAAATAGGCATCCATAAAACTCATCAAGGCATGTCCGCTGTAAAGTCGACAAGGCTGTCGATCTTTGGAAGCGGGTAACTGTCCTTTGGACATGCCTTCTTCAAGTCAGTATAGTCAACACACCATTCGGCTTCTTTACAAGAACCACATTCACAACCCAATTAGAGAAGTTACATGGCCGAATGAACCTGGCTTCTAACAGCTTTTTTACTTCGGCAGCTGCCGCCTGACTTCTTTCCTTGCCGTGATTTCTTTTCTTTAGTCGGATGGGCTTCTTTTTCATCCACGGCGAGTTTGTGAACAGCGAGATCTTGGCTGATGCCTGGCATCTGTTTCACTTTAAAGGCAAGGATGTCTTTGAATTTTTTAGCAGAAGGTGCAAGTCTAAACCCAACCTTTCAAAGGAAGCCGTCCCCACCTTAACCGTCCGCTCTGGACGACAGTGGACGGAGATCATATAAGCGTTCCCGATCAGTGATTGCTATTTCTTCTCTTTCTTCACTTCCACCAGCTTTTCAGTTTTTCTTTTCTTTACGGGTGCTGGAGGGGGCGAATCAGGGTCCTTGACATCATCAAGGTCTATTGGCTCCATCGGCTCACTCAGCAGCAGTCAGAGATAACACTCCCTTGCCGTCTTTTGATCCCCGTTGAGGGAGCCAACAGTGCCAGCATCCTTTTCATACTTGAGAAGCATGAGAGCTGGGATGATGACGACCTTGCACTCGTTCAGAGTGGGTCGGCCAAGAATGGTGTTTAGGCAGTCAGCTCTTTAACCACCATGAACCGACGACCATGGGTTGCCCTTGTCCCTTCTCCCCAACTGGAAGAGGAGCTACCCGTGTCTATGAGGCTCCGGCCAGGCGACCTTGCATTCAATGACGACTGGATCGTCATGCGGTCGGCCAATCCATCATCAACTGAGTGGATCATCCTCTTCAGATGATCCTTGGTGCCCCGAATGGTAGGGCCACCGCTTGCGAATCCGCCTGCTATAATGTAAACCGGATCCTTGTCGGTATCCGAACTACTAGTAGGCTAGACAGTTTTTGACGACTACCTCGGATTCTTCTTAGAAGTCTCTTTGGACTTCAAGACGATTCAACGTCCGCTTGAAACTATAGCAGTCATTGGTGTCATGGCCCACCTCCTAATCAGTGTATAAAAAAGCGCAAGGCGCACTAAGGCGATAGGGGTTATCGAGAGCCTAGGCGATAGACGCAAGCGCAAGGCGCGCGCTTTATCAAAGTAAGGCGCACTTTTCTACTTTAGAGGTCCCTTCACTTATGCATATATATATGTGATTGAAATATAATATTAAAACACATAAATATATAAGAAAAACATTGATTTCCCATTGCACATAGTTTTCCAAAAACATCACATACAAAATAGTGTATATTATGCACTGGGCCACTAGCAATTAGGAAACAAATATAGTAGTTTTAAAAGGATATGTAAATCTGTCCTCCTTTGCTCCTATTATCCTATTTAATCATCTTCCTCAGAGAAAGCATCAACATCTCCCACATCATCTCCCATATCATCTCCATGAAGTGACAAGTAGCCTTCATCATCATCTTCATCTTCTTCTTCATTTGCTTGTCCTAATGGCTGCCTTTGTGTGGTTCCTTTGCTAGAACTACCAATATTTTTTCCAAGTCTACCTCCTCTTGATCTCAAGTTGAATCTTTCTTCAAAAATTCCGGCCGCACTAGCAACTTGGCCCCATGTAAGATCATCATCATCATCAAACACATGATCATTTTCAGCATCTTCTTCTATCCTTCCTGTTAACCACCCATATCTATCATCAATATCTTTCAAAGCTATGGGAACAATCTTATCACGCAACTTGTATTTTTGAACCAATGCCCGATTGTACTTAACATACACGAAGTCATTTAAACGAGAATGTGTGAGTCGATTCCTCTTTTTTGAATGAATCTATCAAAACAAAATATATTTAGCTATAATCACCAAGAAATTGACAAATCAATTTTAATAAATAATTAGAAGGAAACACCACTTACATGTTCAAAGGTACTCCAATTTCTTTGAACATGTAAGACTTAAAATCTTTATGGAAAATTGTTGTAAAGTAGGTGTAGAAGAACCATAACAAGACCACCACTCAGCTACAAAATTAAAATTTACATTGTAGAGATTAGTATGTAATTAGGTGAATAGTTACAATTAATTTAATTGATATAAGTTGCTTACGTGGAGCTTTAGTTTTCCTATGCCTTATAGCCATTTGATTTCTAAAGAGACCATTTGTTTGCTTGTAAGAAGTGAGCTCGGTCATAATCTTGTCTTGCTTGTCAAGTTGAGGGTTTGGATGCACTCATATAATCTATTTACTACCTCTTCACATTGCTCAATTTCAGGATTTCAAAAAAAAAAAAATCAGGGTTCAAAAAGTGTCCAGCAACATGTAAAGGACGGTGTAGTTGACATTCCCATTTCTTATCAATCATCTCAAAGACTTCTTAGTATTTGGACTAATTTTGATTGAATGATGTTGAAATTGCTTCTTTGGCACAATCCATTGCCTCATATATGTAGCCCATAGGAGGTTTTTTTTCACCATCCACCAACCTTAGTGCACGAACTAATGGACATGTTAGCTTCAATGCATACATTGTACCATTCCAAAAGGAAGGCATCATAACCGTTTCAGCTACTTTTTTGCCTCCTGGTTCCTTGGCCCATTTGCTACTTCTCCATTGTTGAGAAGTAAACATTTTTCTTAGATTGTGTTGCTGCTTGTGTATTGATGATAATGTAATAAATGCAGTAGCAAACCTTGTCTTTGCTGGCCTTAACAAGTTCTTTTGGTTAGTGAATTGTCTCATCAAATTTAGAAGACCAGGGCATTGATAAATGAAGCTATTCATTTGAATTGCCCTCTTTAGGACTCTTTCAATGATATGAAGTCGTCCAATATCTTCAAGGATAAGATCGGATACAATGAGTTGCACACGGAGTCCAATACAAGCGTGGATAATTTGTCATCGAGAGGGTACCTAATCAAAATAAAGTTATATAAGAAACTAGTGAAATAATTAAATTAATTTGAAACAATTTTTTTTTTTTTTGTAAATTTCTTACCAGAAGCAACATAATTGCTTCCATTGTCTGTGATAACTTGCATAACATTGTTTTCTCCAATCTTGTCAACAATAGCACTTAGCAGGTTATATAGCTTGTTCCTTTCGTACAATTGACTAGAAAGTTGATGATTGTCCTACCACATTTATCAGTCCATCCATCCGACATAATAGAACATCCTGATTTAGCCCATTCTTCTTTGTGACTTTTCATGATCTCATCGACATTGAACTTCCTTTTTTAGAAAAGGAACCCTGACTTCATACGCACTTGGAGGCTTCATTCCAATTCTGATTCTAGTGATATAATCAATAGCAATTTTGAAGCTAGGATAATTAAGAGCATTGAATGCAATTCTAGCATCAAACATCCATTTTGAAAAATCTGCACATGCCTTCTCCCTTTGTTCTTTCTTGTAAGATTCATTAAGGGCCTTTTGTGTACCCGGTGTTTGTGTACGAGATTTAAAAAAAGCATCCATTGGACCAACTTGTTTTGCTTGATGCACGGACATTAATTGGCCTTTTTCCTTTTTGAGTTAGATCCCAACATTTGCAATTCATCATCTTCATCATCAAGGTCAGCCACTTGATCAAACTCATGCATCAAATTAACTTGCTCTCCATTACTCTTTCTCTTTGCCATGTATTCTATTATTTCTTCTCTCACATGATCAGGACACTTTGGACAAGATTTTATGTTTCTGTAATCACCAACCAAATGTTGTTTAAGTCTGAATATTCCTCCTTTGGCCACTTTCATACAATACTTGCAAATGACATTGTTCTTGTTATTTGGATTAGCTAAATATCCATGAGTCCAGCCTAAATTAGTTCGTTTGGTGCCATCCTCCTCCATATCTGTCATTATAAAAGAACAAGACTTAAATACAAATTATATTTGTAATAAATTATATTACTATATATTATTAATGGAATATAATATTTAAATGACAATAGATGATGAATAAAGTAGTCAACAAATTTAATAACCACATATTATAATAAAAGCAATTGATTAAATAAAGTATTTTCATATAAATGCGGTTAGTGGTGTTGTCAGTTTATTAAATTAATGTAGACCATATGGCTTTTTAGGTAGAATGTGACAAGTGGTTGATAGTTGATATTTGCATTTATTGTTTATATATATTTTTTATTTGCATGCAAAAATTTACTAGAAAAGAGAAGTTATAAAGGTTCTAATCTCTACAAAGGACATAAAGGTTGGGTCATTTTCAAGTTAGAGATATGATAAAAAAAATCTGGCAAACAAATTGAAAAAAAAAAAACGGAAGGAAAATCAGAAGAGACAAAGAAGAAGCATGGAAGAAAAAGAAAAAGAGAAGAGAAGTAATAGAAAAAGAAAAAGAAAAAAAAAAAAGAAGAAAATTTGGTTAAAGATTACGTACATGGAGATGGCTGAAAATTCAAGAAATTTTTTTTTTTTTCTCTCTCTAGTGTTAAGGATATTGTGGACCACAAAATAAACCAGATAAAATATAGTAAAACTTTCTAGCATCACACTAAATAGCACTACATACATTATTTTAATATAAAGCATAACAGTAAAAAGAGAAAAGTAACTTTTTTAAAAAAGGCACAACTAAGCACGCTTTCGGCGCCTACTGTGCTTCACGCACCTCGATGCGCCTAGTTGCGCCTCATTCAAAACGCTTCGCCCAACAACAAAAAAGCCCCTACCCCTAAACACCTATCGCCTTAACGCCTAGGCGCGCTTTTTTAAACATTGCTCCTAATGGAAGTGGCAGAATTTATTCTTGTTCCGCGACTGAACGGAACTCTTCATAGGATTCGGCTTCTCAATAGTCAGTCGGTCCTTCACCTCTTTAAAGATGGTGTAACAGTCTTTATTAAATCATACCGCGAGACATACGGTTTGAATTCTTTCTTTTTCTTTTTGGACGGTTGGTTCTTCAATCGCCCAAACTTCTTTTCTCGTTTTGCTCTCTTTAGCTTTCTAAGCCGGCTGAGTAGACTGACTCTCTTTTTGCTTGTCGAACTTCTTGGAGTCCGACTGATGGTTGAGCGAGCGGAGGTCGGTAGCCTGGATAAAGCTCTCCACCTCTATCAATGCCTCTTGAAAACTTAAAGGTCGACCCATCCTTCAGACCCTTAAAGAAGTCTATAAAAGCTACCTCATCAAACAGCCCACGCTTGACATAGGAGCGGAGGCCTTCTCTATCTTCGTGCCGGATGGTGCTCAAGTCGAGACTTGTCTTTTTGGCAGGGATGCTCATGGCGAACAGGAAGGAAAGTTGATGCATCTGGCAAGTTGCCAAACCATTGTTGGGCAATGCCCTTCGATGTAGCCGGGAAGCACCGGCACCACATAGCAGCTGTGCATGAGGTTGGAGTAAGCCATGAGGTGGTCCTGGTAGTACCATCATAAGCACCAACACATTCTTTACCTTAGTGGCTGTGCGGCCTCGGTTATCTCCTTGGTAAACGCAAGCTGCAGTTCAAAGCTTGGACATTATATGTCGCTTGACCCCAAAGAGAGCCAGCTGCATGAAGTGAGGAGAATATTGACCGTAGACCATAGGGGGTACATACGGCGCATTCCCAATCATCTGAGGGCCAGAATGGACGATATTACCGCCTGTATGGCTCTCATGCAAGGATTGATTATTCCCTGCTGATGTATTCTTGAAGCTATGTGGAAAGCTTGAGGTTGAGGCTGAGACCGTTGCTGACTTCTTCTGCGGGTAATGATTTCCTGAGAGTCAGGAGTAGATTTTTTGTTACCCACCGGCGGGGGTTTCTGGGATTCTTCGACCAGTGAAGGGTCCCGGCTACCTTGTCCTTTCGATGCGGAGTTGGCTGCTTGACAAGCTTCCTCCTCTCCTGAGGAGTCTACCTTGCCGACTGACCCTTGCTTGGCCAACCCTGTCTTAGTGATCAGATCCTTGATTTCACCCTTGAAACTAGTCATGAATTTCATGAGTTCGTCCCGGATGATTGGGGCGGATCCGTATGTCGTTTGGGTTTCCTCTTCCGGCCGGGGCTGCTTGTACGAGTGTCTATGCGCTGGGTGATTAGGGAGCCATCTTTGGCTATGATGAGGATCTTCATCTTCATCCTCATGGTCGGTAAAGACCTCTGGCTAATTAACCGTGTGGTCAGGAGGTAGTACAGACTCTTGAACCAACCTTGAGGTATTCTCCCCACAGACGACGCTAAATGTTTTGGGTGTTTTTGTCCCTCGGGAGAGTTACAGCTGCGACTGTACCTACAAAACAACGGAGACTTCGGGTGTTTGGAACTCTGCCTCCGACAATCAAGTTAGTACTTGAATATGAGTTGGAGAAAATGCGGAAAATAAATTGAGATCTTCTTTGATTCCGAGATCAAGTGTTTCTCTGATGTGAGAGAATGTAGGGTAGGTGTAATAAATGAGTGAATGTGTCCCAAAATTTGGAGAATATCTCCCTATTTATAGGGTCATTAGAGGACGTGCCTATGATTAGGTCACTCTGACCTAATTATACTAGATGCGCTGAATTACGGCTTTCTCGGGATTTGGGCCCTTGAAGGCCGCTTTTTTTCTCCCAAATTCTAAGGACACATGTCGAATGGAGATTGGTCCAAATCGGACCAACCATGGTATGACACGTGTCAAGATATGATTGGTCCACGTGGCATGGGTAAATTTACCCAAAACAATATGAATGATTTGATGATAAGAATAGATATCTTCTGTGGAAAAGATATCATGTATCACTGATTCACTAACTGCAATGCAAATTGGTTATGCTAAATAAATATTTGTGTACACTATACTTTTGAGAATCATTAAACCTTCTTGCCTAGGTCGATAAACCTTCTACAGAAGCCCAAACAAGGGGAGCAAGTGAGTTAAGTTCAACTTGAGGAAACACTAGGTCTTTATAATCATTAGGCTTAGTTTGCTCAATTCAACGGTCACCGAGATTTGCAAACTCCATTTTTGTAGTCATAAATTTGAAGATATACAAAAGTATATTGAAATGGTCACTTAGTACTTTCTTATGAATTTCAAAACATTGATTGAAAAAAGGTAAAAAAAAAAAACAAAAAACACTTAAAATTTACATTATTGCATTCAATGTTCAAAACAAAAAAAGCCAGCGAATAACAAGAGCAACACAAGTTAAAATGACCTAGGCCACCATAAGCACAATCTTAGCTCTTGAAGTCAAAAACTAGGCAAGTTTACTAATAGTTGGCTAAGACAAATGTCAATGTCAACCAAAAGCAAGATAAAGTCCTCTTACACTTCTGAACACAACATACCAAGAGAACTAGGCTTCATCCGAAGAATCTCACCCTAGAAACATCAAACCCAAATTGGCTTACAAAACAAACCTACACATTATGATGCGGATGCATTTATTATGACATAAAAAATAGCTATATTTAAGGTTTGCATAAAAGTTTTTACTTCTTAGTTGGGAAGTTTTTCCTTATTTTAGGTTTAGGATATTTAAATTATGCAGTTTTATTTTGCAATGAATTTAGATTATATTGTTCGTTGTCATGACTTTTTATCTTATAGGTTATTACCTTAAGATAAAGTTTTCTATTAGATTTTATCAGCTTATTTATAGTCCATGACTAACAATTAGTTTTATTCATTGTTCCCGCAAACGGGAAGAGGTAAAAAGGGCCAAGAAGTCTGCCATAGACGCTGATAATATTGCTTTACACTCAACTATCGTAAATGAACTTGAAACTAAAGCAATAATTATGACACAGGCGTCTAAAATCCAGCAGCTGGAGCTAGATCTGAAGACGGCCGACAAGCGGGTGACGGATGTTGAGACGGCCAAGAAGGGGGCGGAGGAGGCCCAAAAGAAGGCAGACGAGAGCGCCAAGCAGGCTGATGAGGCGCTCAAGAAGGCCCAGGCGGACCTTGGCAAACTGAAAACCAAGGTTGAGAGGCTAGAGAAGGATGAAAAACTTTGCAGCAACCCTGGAGGCGGAGCAAAACCGCCTTGTTGCTGAAAGCGATGCTGACAACGACGCCCGTATGAAGATTGCTTGGGCTGCCTTGTACCCAGAAGCTGATTATAGCATCTGGGCAATGGCACACAGCTATGCAGAGTACGTGGTGTACTAAAGAGAGCAAGGCGAGCCAGAGCCTGCCTCCTTTGAAGCCTGGCTCAGCAACAATGAGCCGTCCGCGCCTGAGCTTCCTGGTCCTGATGAAGCGCAGGAAATTCCCTCAGACGATGAGGAGAAGAGAGAGGACCAGGAGGCTCCGCCTGCAGGCCAGAAGTGACCCTTCAGCGGCAGTATGCCAATCTTTGCTTTCTTTTAATTCTTTTTATTCAGCGGCTGTATGCCAAAACTTGATTTTTCCGGCCTGCGTGCCGAGTATCCTTGTATTTACCGGCTGTGGGGCCGTGTTAATTAACAATTTCTCTCTCCCGGACCTCGTCGTCCGGTTAACATTTGATCCATTACCACCGTTTGGTTGGATGGACTTTTATGAATTGCACCGACTAAGTCGGTTTTGATTATTTTGCATTTGAATTTTTAATTTTTGCCTATCTTATTAAAAGCATGCGGCGATTCTTTGCCCAACTAGTCAATAGTCTGGCTGTCCTTGCCCCTGGACGGCTGTGTGATTGGTTTCAGTTGGAGCTGTTTGATTGACTTGTAAACGTCTAATGCTGCTAAGAGCATGATATGTTTGTAAGTCAATCAATCACAGTAGTGATTGCCCCAAACCAAGTGCACATCCGTACACCCACAGGCATTTCGGTTACCACCCAGACGGGTTACGCCCGTCCTAGTAGAAATTTCAATTTTTGCCGTCTGCATGGATACGTAGAACCCACAGGTAGTCTGTTCTCTGCGACGATTGCACCCGGAGGGGTGTCGCCGGACGCCTTTGTCCATGTTGGGACATGCGATTTTATAAAAAAAGCAACCATCCGGCCATTTTAGCCTCTGGTCTTGTTTGAGACCGGTTGTGTAGCCACTAAACGTTTTTGTGCTTAGTTTCTTAATTAGTGTTTAATTTTTTAATCAAACGTATGCTAAGTATCAAACTTAGTTGAGAAAAATGGAGAATCCGTCTGTGTATACAGGCGGACCATGCTAAGTATCAAACTTAGTTAGAAAAATGGAGAATCCGTCTGTGTATTACACAGGCGGACCATGCTAAGTATCAAACTTAGTTAGAAAAATGGTTAAGTAGTTGAATAAACAAAGTATCCAACTTAAGTAAACAAGGGATCCAAGCATTACCCAGGCGGATAAACAAAATAAAAATGTACCCTTTACCAAGTATCGAACTTAGTTAGGTAGATGGGGAATCCGCCTGAATGTTACCCGAATGAATAATCAAACGATAACTCAAATTTTGCAAACAAATACTTAATCTTCAATAATTGACTCATTGTTTACAAAAAACTACAAACTCAGAAGTAGTACTTTTTTAGATTGTCTACATTCCAAGTTCTAGGCAGGCGCCTGCCGTCCGGAGTTTCCAGGCGGTAGGTGTCGTCCCTTACTTCTTCATAGATCCAGTAGGGGCCTTCCCAGTTTGGAGTTAGCTTTCCCAGCTCATTGGCCCTACCGGTTGCCTCCATTTTTCGTAACACTAAGTCGTCAACTTTCAAAGGACGCTTGTGTACTTTTTTGTTGTAGGCTCTCGTCATTCTCAGACGGTAAATCTCATGACGCAAGGCGGCATTGCCCCGGCGTTCTAGGAGTGAATCCAATGCCAGTCGCATTGCTTCCCAGTTTGCCTCTTCATCATACAGCATGACTCTGAGAGTCGGCTCGTAATGTTCGATGGGCAAGACGGCTTCAGGACCGTAAACCATGAGAAATGGGGTTTCACCGGTTGCCCCTTTCGCTGTTGTCCGGATGGCCCACAGGACATGGATTAATTCTTCTGCCCATAAGCCATAAGCCACCAGCTCTTTCTATTTTCTTTTTAATGCCGTCTGAGATGAGTTTGTTGAAAGCTTCAACTTAGCCGTTTGCTTGGGGCCGGCCAACAGATGCGAAATAGCTTGAGATCCCCTTATCTCCCAACCAAGTTTTTAGCTGAGGCGTCTCAAAGTGAGGGCCATTATCAAAAACCATAGATGCTTCTCTTTTCCAGAACTTCCCAAAAGACAGACCGAGGCGTATCATGGCAGGCGGAAGATGCCAGTTTTGACAACGCATCCGCCTGGTTATTTTCAGACCTAGGCACTTGGTTCAGCCGGAATTCCCCAAGTGCCCCGACCTCTTCTTTGACTGCCTGAAGATATTTGATCATAGCCGGATGGGTAGCTTCATAACTTCCCTCATACTGGCTAACAACCAATTGAGAATCAGAATAGGCGTCAACTTTCATGGCCCCTGCCGCCTTACACATGCGAATTCCGGCTAGCAGGGCTTCATATTCCGCCTCATTGTTAGAGGCCTGAAATTTGAAGCGTAGTGCATACTCAAATCTGTCTCCTTCATGAGACTCATAAATTACACCTGCACCACAGCCGTTCTTTGTAGAGCTCCCGTCTACGTACACTTTCCAAACCTGATCAAGATTATCCGGAGCCACCGGACGAGTCATTTCCACAATGAAGTCGGCAAACGCCTGACCTTTCACTGCCTTTCTTGGTTCGTAAGTGATTTCAAGGCTCTGCATTTCAATAGCCCATTTCAACATTCTCCCGGATGAGTCCAAGGTAGACATTGGCCGCTTGAGTGGCTGGTCCGTGTAAATCACCACCGGATGTGCCAAAAAGTAAGGCTTCAATTTTTTGAATGCCATATACAAAGCAAGACCAAATTTTTCAACCATGGGGTACCGGAGCTCAGCATTTTTAAGAACATGGCTAATGAAGTAAACCGGGAGCTGCACGCCGTCTCGCTCAGCAAGGAGAACGGCACTGAGGGCATGGTCTGAGACGGCTAAATACATGTACAACGTCTCTCTAGGCAAAGGACTGACCAACCTAGGCAGAGAATGTAAATGCTCTTTCAACCTTTGGAACGCCGCCTCAGCGTCATCCCCCCATTCAAATCTGGTCTTCTTCCTGATTGCTTGGAAGAAGTAGAGGCATTTGTCACCTGACCGACTAAGGAACCTTCCCAGGTGAGTCTCTGAACTTCCTTAACAGAGCGGGGTGACTTCATGTCAATCACCGCCTGTATCTTTTCGGGGTTAGCCTCTATCCCCCTTTGATCAATCAGGAACCCGAGAAACTTCCCAGACTCAACACCAAAGACGCATTTCTTAGGATTTAACATAACCTTATGCTGCCTGAGGGTGGTGAATGTTTCTCGGAGATTAGCAAGGTGATCCGTCTGTAGCTTGGATTTGACTATCATGTCATCAATGTACGCCTCCACATTTCTCCCAATCTGATTAATGAAGACCGTATTAATCATCCGTTGGAAAGTGGCAGGCGCATTTTTCAAGCCAAACGGCATCACAGTATAACAGAATAGCCCCTGGTCAGTGACGAAGGCCGTCTTCTCTTGGTCTTTCTTCCACAGGGGTATCTGATGGAAGCCGGAGTAGGCATCCATAAAGCTCATCAAGGCGTGACCGGCTGTAGAATCGACCAGACTGTCGATCTTTGGAAGCGGATAACTGTCCTTTGGACACGCCTTGTTGAGGTCTGTGTAATCAACACACATGCGCCAGGTCCCATTCGGTTTCTTCACAAGGACTACATTGGCCACCCAGTCGGGGAAATTACAAGGCCGAATGAACCTGGCGTCTAGCAGCTTTTTAACTTCGGCAGCTGCCGCCTGACTTCTTTCCTCGTCATGGTTTCTTTTCTTTTGCCGGATGGGCTTCTTTTTGGGGTCCACGGCGAGTTTGTGGACAGCAAGATCCGGGTGGCATCTCTTCCACTTCAAAGGCAAAAATGTCTTTGAATTCCTTCAACAGGAGGTGCAAGCTTGCACCTAAGGTAGCATGAGCAACCGTCCCAACCTTAACAGTACGTTCTGGACGGCTGTCATCCAGAACGAGATCAATGCTTTCGCCAACCGGTTGGGGACGGAGCTCATCTGACCGCTCACCGGTCAGTGATTGCTATTTTTTCTCTTTTTTCACCTCCACCAGCAGAGGAGCCTTTCTTTTCTTTCCGGCTGCTGATGGGGGTCGGCATTCTTGACGTTGTCAAGGTCTATTGGTTCCTGACCACCTAGGGCCACGGTATCTCGGACGGCTGAGAGATATCATTCTCGGGCCGTCTTTTGATCCCCATTCAAGGAACCAACAGAGCCGTCATCCCTCTCGTACTCAAGGAAGGGATGATTACTGTCTTGGCTACGTTGAGGGTTGGCCTACCAAGAATGATGTTATAGGCGGTCAACTCCTCAACGACCAAGAATCTGACGACAATATGTCGACCCTGGCCTTTCTCTCCCAGCCGATGGGTAAATCAATTCTCCCGGCTGGGTAGACCATCCCACCCCCAAAACCAACCAAGGGGTGGGTGACTGGATGCATGCTGCTGACATTGTATTTCAGCTTTTGCAGGCACCGGAGGCTGATGGAGGCTGATGATATCTGATGAGCTGCCGGTGTCAATAAGGATCCGTCCAACCAGTTGGTTGGCAACCTTACATTCAATGACCACCGGGTCATCATGCGGGCGGCGGACGCTGCCCCTATCCTTCTCAGTGATCAAGACGTCTGGGAAGGAGGAGCTGGCTTCCGCCTGCTCATCATCATATTTGTCCATCTTTCGAAGATGGCTCTTGGTGCCTAGATGGTAGGGCCACCACATGAGAACCCGCCTGCTATAGTGTAAACCGGCTCCTTATCGGTATCCGAGCTACTAGCAGGCTGGGGGTAGTCTTGGAGGACTGACCCTTGTTTTTCTTTTTTGCCCCGGCTGGGGACTTAAAAATGTAGAACTTCAACAGCCCTTTGTCAGCCAGACGGTCCAACGCACGCTGAAGACTGAAGCAGTCGTTGGTGTCATGGTCGACCTCCTCATGGAACTGACAGAATTTATTCTTGTTCCGTGACTGGACAGAACTCTTCATAGGATTCGGCTTCTCAATGGACAGCCGGTCCTTTACCTCCATGAAGATGGAGTTGCAGTCTTTGTTAAACTCGTACTTGGGGACGTACGGTTTAAATTCTTTCTTTTTCTTCTGGGACGGTTGGTCAGAGTCAGTAACCGCCCAGACTTCTTTTCTTTTCTTGCTCTCTTCTTTGTTTTTAGCCGGCTGAGCTCACCGGCTGTCTTTCTGTTTGTCAAACTTCTTGGAGTCTGACTGGCTACCAGGCGAGCAGAGGTCGGTAGCTTGAATGTAGCTTTTCGCCTCCCTCAGGGGCCTGTAGGGTGAAAGCCCCTTTTCTGACTAGGTCGAACTTAAAGGTCGACCCGTCTCTCAGACCTTTAAAAAAGTCTGTAAAAGCTACCTCATCAGACAGTCCCTGAATCTGAATTCTGATCAGATTGAACTGCCTGACATATGAGCGCAGCCCTTCTCTCTCTCCCTGCTTAACAGTGCTCAAATCAAGGCTTGTTTTCTTAGCAGGGATGTTCATTGAGAAGTTGGAAGCAAACAGGAAGGCAAGCTTCCTGAAGCTGTCTATAGACCCGGCTGGCAGGTTGCCAAACCATTGTTGGGCGATGCCCTTCAATGTAGCCGGAAAGCATCGACACCAAGTGGCATCATCCAACCCCTGCAGATACATGAGGTTGGTGTAAGCCATGAGGTGGTCTTCTGGATTGGTGGTACCATCATAGGTACCAACCAACACATTCTTAACCTTGGCCGGCTGAGCCGACTCGGTTATCTCATGAGTGAACGCAGAAGGCTGTTCACCCAGGCGCAGCAGTCGAAGCTGCCAGTCCAATGGCTGGACATTTGGATATGCCGCCTGACCTCCAAAGAAGGCTGGCTGCATGAAGTGAGGAGAATACTGTCCGTAAGCCTGAGTAGGCACATACGGTACATTTCCAATCATATGAGGGCCAGAATGGACGGTATTATCGCCTGTTTGACTCTCGTGCAAGGAGGGTGCACTCCCTGCAGAAATATTGTTGAAGCTGTCCGGAAAGTTCGACGTTGAAGCCGACTCAGACAGCGATTGATTTCTCTTCCGGTTAATGATTTCCCGGGCATCGAGAGTTGATTTTTTACTTCTCACCGGCTGATGAGGCCGGCGAGGGTTATTAGAGTTTCCCCCAGGAAGAAGAATTTTTTACCAATCAATGAACCTCATGAGTTCGTCTCGGGTGACTGGGGAGTGGGCTGCCGGTTTCTGACTGACTTCCCCTTCTCTGGAGGAGTCTTCTTCACCGACTGACCTTTACTTCGGCCAGGCCTGCTTTTGGTGATCAGCTCTTTAATTTCACCCTTGAAACTCGTCATGAACCTCATGAGTTCGTCTCGGGTGACTGGGGCTGATCCAGCTGCCGTTTGGGTTGCCCCTTCCGGCTGCCAGTAGGTCTGCTCGGACCCGCCTGGGAGGCACCCCGCTCCAGAGTCTCTCTGGGTCGGATGCGCTTAACTCTTAGAGAGCCGTCCTCGGCTGTAGAGGTTTCGACCTGAGGATCCTCATCCTCCTCATGGTCTGTAAAGACTTCTGGGTCTTCGCCCAGACGGTTTGGGGGTGGTACAGACTCTTGAACCATCTTCGAGGTACTCTCCCCGACGGCGCCAAATGTTTTGGGTGTTTTTGTCCCTCGGGAGAGTTACAACACGGAGACTGATCCGGGATGAGCTGAACCTGCAAAACAAACGGAGACACCTGTTGGGTGGTGCTCCGCCTCTGACGCACAAGTTAATAACTTGAAACGGAATAAAGAGAACAGAAATGTAGGTGGGTATCTGCTCGGATTCCAAGCTCAGGTGTTTCTCTGATGTAAGAGAATGCAGTTGTAATAAATGGTAAAAACGTGCCCTCAAAATGAGGGACATCTCCCTATTTATAGGGTCATTGGGAATTGTGCCCCTGATTAGGTCACTGAACCCTAATCATTGGTGGGTTGCGCCGTTTTGCGGCATTCTCGGGATTTGGGCCTGAAAGCCGCCTTTTCCCTTGATTTCTGGGAGGACACGTGTCGAGCAGGGATTGGTCCATTTTGGACCAATCTGGGGCTGACACGTGTCACCCTCTGATTGGGCCACGTGGTAGGGTGAAATTACCCTAAACACCATCAACTTAACCAATTAGGCCAAATACAAACCAACCTAACCCAAATTCAACCGGCGTAATAATAAATGTTTCTAATATTGATAATTTTACTAATAAAAGCATATTAATGACCAAAAATGACCTAACCCGACCAATTCAATTCGAACCCTTACCAAAATTGACCAATTTAATTCTACCTCTTATGAAAGCATTGCCTAAAAATAAACTTCAAATTTACTATATTTTCCTAACAAGAAATAACTCTACACTTTTTCCTTCCCATCTCAAACAAATCAGCATCCCCCCCCCCCCCCCCTTCTCTCTCCAATTCAAAAATAATTATTTGACATTTATCGTTTATTTTTTATCTCTTTCTAAACCGAATGTATAGTCGTTATACGATACTCCCTCCAACGCTATTTGGTTGACACACTTTGACTTTTAACACAATTTTGACCTTTAATATCTTTAATTTAACATGAGTTTAATAAATGGAAAGTTTATAAATTTAAAATATACATCAAGACAAATCCAACATCTTACTTATGAAATTTATATATTAGCAAAATAAATTGGTTAAAGTTGTGATTAAAGTCAAAACATGTAAACTAAATAAGGTCAAAGGAGTTCAGTCATTAGCAAACTTACACAAACATGTAATCCCGTAACTAATTACTAAAACATGGAACTAATACCCATATAATCCATTGCTAACACCTTAGGATGCATAAACAAATATGCAGATAGCATAGATTAAGCACACCTCTAATTTGAAATCACATATTGAAAATGAGTTTGATAAATAGAAAAGGCTGGTAAATACAGGAACCTATAATGTGTTTTTTCACCTTCCAAGGGTCCTCAACACCAATGATAAAAATTTATCATATTATAGGAATAAAACATAGATATATGTCAAAGGACTAATGACATGTTACCAGCGATTTAAACTAGCCTACAAAATCTCCCAGCTCCACCCACCTAAGAGAGTTTGAAATGGATACCATTGCAATCTAATAAGGTAAATAATGAAGATTGTATACAAAATTATCCTTTGGCATTGAGTAGGAAGTGAATATCTTAGGCAAAGCATTTAAAGAGGGATACACCGTAGTTTTCTGCAGCAGATCCTACTAATAAAATGGTTATGATTGGAGCGACGTTCAAAATTTATTTACAAATATTACTTTAGTTCCTTAAAAATAACAAGAATTTATGTGATTAAACTATTTTACAAATGCAACACAACTTTCACAAGAGTTCAAATTGCAGTGTATAATATCAATAAACCTCCTGATCCAAAACAAGATTCAGAATAAAAGTAACAAATTACAAACAAGAACGAAAATGGTGAAACTGTACTCTTCAAGGTAACAATAACAACTCATATAACTTTGAGCACCAAGTCATCCCCAATAGTTCGTCTCATTATTAGCATAATCATACTTGTACATCAAAACACCAATGCAATTACCCACTTCATTATACAGTGTCATACATTTAGCACAATCATAGTTTGTCCACTTCAATCCTCATACAATTGCAACTAGCCCACACAAAAAGGAAAAAAAATGTCACATTAAACAATTTTTATCAACATTACAATAATTAATAAACCCTAACCCTATTATAATCAATTCAACATTTTAGGGGAAACAATTGGGGTCGACTTGAGTGATCAAGGGAATGAAAATCGATTTCGTTTTCAAATTTAGATACATACAAAATTCATCATATTTCCATTGTTTAAAACCGTAAACGTGTAACTGAATAATCACCTGAATCACCGGAATTTTGCCAGCAGACGATAAAACAAGCGGCTCATACGGCCGGTTTCACCCAACTGAAGAACATCCAATCTGGGTTTCCCAAACCCTCGTTTATCAATATATTCCTCTTCCTCTTCATCATCACTATCTTTAATATTAGAACTTCGCTTCTCTTGAATCAATGATAGTTTGTTAGGGCCTTTGCTGTCAAGTAGCTCCGGATGCGATTGCGGCTGCTGCTGTTGTTGTTGGGGTGGATTGGTGCACAATTTGCGGGGAGGAAAGAAAGGTTGTTGGAGGCGAAGGAGTTGCTGAGCAATGAAGGTTTTGGGGGGGATTCAGCGGGGTTGGGAAGGATTCACATTGGAATCAGAAATTGAAGAAGAAGAAGAAGAACGGGGTTGAATTACAGAGACGTTTGAGCGACATGGTATACAATTCAAATGGAGGATGTGAAATGTGACTGGTGCACGCAACCAGCAAAAGAGCAGGGTAGAGCCGAGCCGAACCGAGCATATTTTATTTTTATTATCTATACTAATCATATCATATAACTAATATATAAAGCTAAACACTTGACATTCTAACTTTTCGCCAAGTGTCGCGTCACCTTGGATAAATTTAAATAGATTCATAAGATAAAAAAGTTAGTTAAAAATTCTTTTTTCAATCAAATTAGGATAGAATTTAGAATAAGATGGTTAGTTTAGAATTTTATTTTCGATAAAATACCAAATAATAAACTTATAATTAGGCCAAAAGACAACATCGTATAGCATTTTAACTTTTCACCAAGAGTCGCACCACGTTGGATAAATATAGATAGACTTTGTAGAAAAAAAAAAGTTAATTTAGAATTCTATTTTCAATCAATTAAATTGTATTATAATATAATTTTATCTTAAAATTCCATAAACAACCCGAACATCGCACGGGCACAAAACTAGTAACTAATATATAAAGTTAAACTTTTAGCGAGGTCACGAGGCAGCGACACTTGGCATTCTAACTTTTCGCCAATTGTCGCGCCACGTTGGATAGATTTAAATACACTTCATAAGATAAAAAAGTTAGTTTAGAATTCTATTTTGAATCAAATTTGGATAGAATTTTAGGATAAAATTGTTAATTTAGAGTTTTATTTTCAAAAAAATAAAATTTGAGTGTCGCGCCACGTTGGATAGATTTAAATCAACTTCATATACAACCTGGGCATCGCACCGGGCACAAAACTAGTTTATTACAAGGCGTTTCTAACAACGTCCATGTGTCACGTAAGCTCCCCTTACTACGCCACGTCATCCATTTAATTACCCATAACGCCACGTCATCCATTCAAGTACCCATAACGCCACGTGACTCTCCCAAAAAGAAAAAAGTTCTCCACAAGATTTGAACTTGCAACTTCTAATTGAAGAACTAAATATCTTACCACCAAACTATGTGATTCTTTATGTAATTTTTTAAATACAAAATATTAATATGTAGCAAATGACATTATTAATAACAAATTTAATTACAAGAAAATTAAATCAATGAATTATAATGTATATTAATAATAAGTTAGTTTCATGTAATAACCCGGATCATCGTCCGGGACCAAAAACTAGTTATTATTATTATTACTTGATGAAGCCCGTGCACTATTTGTTTGAATTTTTTAAATAATTTTTTTATATATATATTTATGTGCTAAAATTTGTTATATATTTAGATAAAATTCCTGATATCAAATAATAATATTTTATACTTAATTAATTTAAATTGAAAAATCTCTTTCGCCAATTTTGCTTACGTGTCATTTAAACCAGGTTTTCTAAGTCTCTACCTACTTGAGACCACGTTGGTCTCTACCAAGTGGGGACCAATGGTACTATAACCGACACTTTTGTCTTTAGTGGTTTGGTACTGATTTTAACGTGGATGATATACCAACAACAACCAAGTTAAGCTTAGATGGTACTCTTCTTTGATACCAACGAACTCTTAGATGATACTTCTTTTGTACTATCAAACACCTCTTTGATACCAACGAACCTATTTATATACTAATATCAATTTGTTGTTTACTTGTTTCTTGATTAATGACTTTTATTGGTACTATTTATCACAACTCTATTACTTATGCATCAAAATAAATTATTTTAGCAGTTTAACAGTCCACCATGCTTCGCAATAATAATTCTTTAACTAGAGAGTTTTGACCAATACCTGAACTTAGTCGACAATGGAACCTCCAGCGGTCTGAGCTTCCGGCTTTACCAAGGTAGCTAACCCCAAACTTGTCTTCCTTAGATCAGGCTCAGCACATATTTATTTCGTTTCCTACCTTAGACCGTAGTCTCTAATTAAATAATCCTTATTGTGTTTATGATGGAACTTTTTTAAACAGAAAGATAACTCATTTGATATATAAGGTTCAAGGGGATAACGTTCCCTTCTTGAACGAAACTTTTAGTTAATTTGAAAAGATTACAACACTCATATATTACAACACACACACACACACAAACTGAAAGCTTAAACAGACATAACTTGAACTAGAGTTTTCTCTACTTTAAGAGAGACGGAGAACCAATCTTTCTCTTAAGGTGAGTATTTTTCTCTAGAGGACTCTCTAAATCTTTTAGAGTAATTCTCTAGCTAACTCTTCCAACTCTGCCTTCACTTCTTTGCCTAATGCCCTTTATATAGGGGAAGGCTCACAAGAGTCACCGACACTTTCTATGGCTTACAGAAAACCATGACTCGGCAAGTGAATATCGTTCACTTCTTTTCTAAAGATTCTTTAAAACAAATAAAACGTGCTACAACAGTAAAAGTAGAATACATAATTGCAGGTGTGGGCTCAGGACTCCATCATATCTTGTAGACTGCCTTTGTTGTCCTTACTCTCTTCATAAGGGATATACCATGGGTTGTCTTCTTATATACCTAGATCCATCACACATTTAGCAGCATAGGATTCATCCCATGTGACAAAGATCTCCAATAAGTGCTCTTTTCCCTCTAAGGATAAATATCTCCCAGCTTCAACTTGTTCGAGATAATCATACATTGATTCACCATGTAATACTCCTTCTTCTAAATAATTTCTTAACCATTCTGGTGCTACTATAGTAGTGTTTTCAACATGTATTATGACTGGTGGTTCTTCTTCTAAGGCTATGAACTGGTTATTAAGATACTGAGCAATATAGAAAAATCCATAAGCTCTTGCTTCTGGTAGGATCTTTTACTCGTCTCTGCTGGATACAGATTGGATCTTTGACTTTGCGATGAACGTCTTCAAACATAATCAGGAAATGTGGAGAATTAATTTTTCCTTCAACTATTTCAATGTTTGCACTTTGCACTTGGACTTGTTCAATTCTTCCTTTATATCTTGTTGCTTCATAAATTCTTCTAAAAACATACTTCTAGAATTTTGTGAGCTTCTCAAGGAACGAAGTATTATTATCAGGAAATGGTACAATACTATGAACCATCCCATAATCCCAAGCTCTATAGTGCTCTGCTACATGAGGTGCCCTCCATTCCGGTGAATGTGGATGAATTGACACAGTACCCACTCTGGAATTGGTGTTGAATATTATTCTACTTCCCCATAGATCATAGACATCATACATCTTGTATGACCTTGATACAACTAGATCATACTAGAACCTAAAATTATTATCTTTTATTTTATTTAGTATTATATCCTGAATATCAGGAATGAGCCTCAGGATAATGACCATCACTTCATACATTAGGAACCTTCGAACTACTACATGACAACTTTTAATTAAACCATCTCGAGATCTTCTTTTTGATGAAACAATCATGGCCTCCATCAAGGCCCAAGTGGAGGGTGAAACCCGCTCCATTGCTTTTTATCAGTTTCTTCAATAAGAGTTTTTCTCTCTGCCTCCATCTTTTCTAGTTATTGGGCAGGAGGTTTTTCTGATGTCTTTTGCTTCTTCGTCATTAGCCAATTCTCTGGTTAGAATATCGGCTAAAGAGTTCTTCGATCCCTGTATATGTTCAACAATAAAATAAAATTGGTTAAGCCATAATTGCCAACGTAGGAGTCTCCCTTGCGCTTGCATATTAGACAAATTCTTCTTAACAAAACTGAGTATGCCTTTGCAATCTATTCTTATTAAGAACTGTTTAGGGGCTAAGAAGATTAAGAACTTCTCGATCCCTCTAATGACCGCACTTGCATTGTGGGATAATTTAACTCAGCTTTATTGAAACTTCCACTGTTATATCTGCAAAGTCTTTCTCCTTCTTTTATTTTTAATACAGCACTCCAGTGCTCATTACTAGTGTTTTGGGTGTTTTTGTCCCTCGGGAGAGTTACAACACGAAGACTGATCCGGCTTGAGCTGCACCTGCAAAATAACGGAGACTCCGGGTGGTTGGAGCTCCGCCTCCGACGGTCAAGTTAGTAACTTGAAAAGGAATAAAGAGTACGGAAATTAAGGTGGGTATCTGCTCGGATTTCCAAGCTCAGATGTCTCTATCACAGGGACAGTGTAATAATAAATGAAAAACATGTCCCCCAAAAGAGGGAAATCCCCCTATTTATAGGGTCCTCGGGATTTGTGCCCCTGATTAGGTCATTGATCCCTAATCATTGGTGGGTTGCGCCGCATTGCAGCTTTCTCGGGATTTGGGCCTGAAGGCCGCCTTTTTTTCCCTTAACTTCCGGAATGACACATGTCAAGCAGGGATTGGACCACGTGGCAGGGTAAAATTACCCTAAACATTTGCCCCTCACAGATGTGACGTGGCACGCCACGTGGCATCTGTGACACATGTCACGCTCCGATTGGTGGTAATTTTACCATTAAAGAGTAACCGTTCACCTTCCGAGTAAATTACGAGAATGCCCCCGTATTTACCCTCTATATATAGCCGTTTACCCTCATAATTTTGTACGTTTACAAAAAATTTTCTAGAGAAAGAACTTTGAGAGAGCAGAAGTCATCCGTTTGAGTCAGGCGCAAGCAAGAGAGCTCGTTTTCTACCGACCCAGCCGGACCCGCCTAGTTTCAGATATCACTTCAAAAGGTACCGTCTCTGCCTCTCTCAGCTCTTTTCTTTTCACCGCTTGTACATATTTCTTGCAATAAATGGATGCATCACCAACACACACGGCACAGCCTAGGTTAGAGTCCAGCCGGTCACCAGGGACGGCTGAGTCTAGGACTGGGAGTGCCGTCTCGGGGTGTTGGGACCACCCTTTGCCTTGGATTCCGACCAGTTATGTGTCTGTGCAGGACACAATGGCTCGGACAATGCAGACGGCTACTGATCCAAATTATAGAAGCGAAGGCTCAGGCGGCCAAACGCCTGAGGGAGAAACGTCTGGTCGGGGAGACCAGACGGCTCTGGAGAGATCCCCTCCACGCGCCCCTTCAAATCCCGCTGATTCCTTTTTGGAAGAGTGTGACCAAGGCGGCGATGAGGCCGTCTCTACCCCCTTGACCCAAAATGAGGAGGAGACTGAGAGCCACAGCTCCGCCTCTACCTCTGAGAGTAGTGACGATTTACCCCCGCTTGCGGATAGCGAGGAGGAAGAAAGGAAAAAATAGAATGAGAAGGACGATCCCTTCAACATTCACGTCTCCTCCAAGGACCGGATCCAAATGGAGGAAAACTTAAAGAATTTTACTCAAATGCACCTGCTTGGAGACGGGTATAGGATCCGGGTGTCGCCTGAGAATGGCACCATCGCCTGGGAGGACGATCAAGAGAACGCCAACAGCTATTTCGGCTGTTATGAGGCGGCGTTCAAGGCTGGTCTTCGCTTCCCCCTTCACCAGGCGGTGAAGGCAATTTTGAGAGGCTACGGCCTCGGAGTCTGGAAACTTACCCCCAACTCTTGGACAAACATTCTGGGGTATGTTGCCGCCTGCGAGTTCCAGGGGCTTAACCTCGGCTGGGAGGCTTTTGCTAGTATGCATTATTTTAGCAGAAGCCTGGAGGGCGTGGTACACTCTAACCACGCATCCCCAATATATGATGACCTTGGACAAGGTCTCGAAATTCGACGGCTTGAAGCACAGGTTCTACCTGATGTCAGCTCCAACTAGACGGGAGAATTATGAATTCCGTCTGTATAATAAGAAGCCCGACTTGATGGGCCGGAAGTGCGCTCTTCCCCGGATCCCAGAGGAAGATTTTGACAAGATCATTGAGGCAGACTTTTTCGGCCTCACAGACGCGACCTTGTCAACCGGGGAAACAATAAAAGTCCCCAAGAACTGGATCCCCAAGAGCGCCTGGTTCAGGGACGAGTGTTTTCTAGCCGCCTGCGGGCTAGGGCACATGTTTACCAAACGTATGCGCCTGAGTTTATATCCGTCTGTAGTATTTTTCTATCAAAATTGATTTATGATATTGACCAATTTCTTTCTTTTTGCAGAAGAAGCATTAAACATGTTGTAGACGGAGAAAACTCCCAAGCGGTCCTCTGCAGTCATCCGCAAGGAGCTTGCGGAAAAAGCTACGGCTGAGGTCAAAGCCAAGGTAATAAACGCCTGACCATTTCGCAAATTGGTCTTAAAAATTATTTTTCCCGGATGCTAACTTTAACTTGGTTATTTTCGCAGGGAGGAGAGGTTGGAAAGACGTTTGAGAAACAACTCAAATGGGCTAGGGAGGAGACCCCCTTCGTCCTCAACAAAATAAAAAAATCCACCTCCGCGTCAACTCCTGGCGCCTCAGCCGGGCATCAGCAGATGCGGATAGCGGGGCAAAACGAGAAGGTAGGCGGCAGCTTGTGCCTCGATCTCGTCAACCCCTTATCAGCAACCGGGGGGTTCACTGCGCCTGCAAGCGGTTCCCGCTTGGCCGGCTCTAAAGGTAAGAACCCTTTTGAATCCTCGCCCGAGCTGGGGTGGCCTTTGCGAGTGAAATCCCACTCCCAACAGACATCATCCTCAGACGGTCGGCAACAGATATGTGCCGCCTTAGTTTCGCACTCATCACGTATTGATTGTGGTGTAGATCAATCTCCCCGCTGGCCAGACGTCCAAAAGCATGCCAAGGCCATGCTGGAAGCCGTCCGAAAGAGGGATAAAGACAGTATCCCTGGGATAGAGACGTTCAATATGGAACGCATTCTATCCCTTTTGGTTGAGGTAAGAAACTTGTCAATTTTATTTCTTTCCAAGTGTTTTATCCCGCCTGCAATACTTATACCGCCTGCTTTTTTGCAGACCATGCTGCGGGTGGACGGGCTCAAACGTCCATATTCCCGCAAACGGGAAGAGATAAAAAGGGCCAAGAAGTCCGCCATAGACGCTGATAATATTGCTTTACACTCGACTATTGTAAATGAACTTGAAACTAAAGCAATCATTATGACACATGCGTCTAGAATCCAGCAGCTGGAGTCGGATCTGGAGACGGCCAAACAGCGGGCGACTGATGCTGAGACGACCCGGAAGGAGGCGGAGGAGGCCCAGAAGAAGGCGGATGAGAGCGCCAAAAAGACTGATGAGGCGCTCAAGAAGGCCCAGACGGACCTTGGCACACTTCAGGGTGTTTCTGAAGAGAACACCAACCTGAAGGCCAAGGTTTAAAAACTAGAGAAAGAGGCTGCTCAGGCTCAGAAGAACTTTGCAGCAACCCTGTAGGCGGAGCAAAACCGCCTTGTTGCTGAGAGTGACGCTGACAATGACGCCCGTATGAAGATCGCCTGGGCTGCCTTGTACCCAAACGCGGATTACAGCGTCTGGGCAATGGCGCACAGCTATGCCGAGTACGTGGTGTACTTGAGAGAGCAAGGTGAGCCAGAGCCTGACTCTTTCAAAGCCTGGGTCAACTCCAACAACGAGCCGTCCGCGCCTCAGCTACCTGGTCCGGGTGAAGCACAGGAGATACCCTCAGATGATGAGGAGGGGGACCAGGAGGCACCGTCTGCAGGCAAGAAGTGACCATTCAGCGGCAGTATGCCAATCTCTATTTTTATCTTTTTCTTTTATTTATTCAGCGGCAGTATGCAAAAACTTATTTTTTCCGGACTACGTGCCGAGTATATTTGTATTTACCGGCTAAGGAGCCGGGTTAATTAACAATTTCTCTTTCTCCCGAACGGGGTCCGTTTAACATTTTAATCCACTACAACCGTTTGGTTGGGTGGACTTTATGAAATGCACCGACTGAGTCGGTTTTGATCATTTTGCGTTTGAATTTTAATTTTGCAAATTTTAATTTTTCATTTTTGCCTAACTTATCAAAAGCATGCGGCGATTTTTGCCTAACTAATCAATAGTCTGGCTGTCGTTGCCCCTGGTCGGCTGTGTGATTAGTTTCAAGTGGAGTTGGTTTATTGACTTGAAAACGTCTGATGCTGTAAAGAGCATGATATGTTTGTAAGGCAATCAATCACAATAGTGATTGCCCCAAACCAAGTGCACAGCCGTACACCAACAGGCGTTCCAGTCACTACCCAGACGGCGTTTGTCCGTCTTGGTAGAGATTTCATAGCCATTGAACAACTCCTTTGCCTCAATTGAGGTAGGAAGTGCAATTTTGGAGTAAATAACCTAAGTGAGACCTTCAGCCGGTGACCAACTGATGCCCCAGGGCATCCGGTATTTGGTAACTTGATCGTTCTTCACAGGTCATTTTGGTCAGACGGCTATGAGTTGACCAATTCGGTCGTTCAATATTTGCCGTCTGCATGGGTACATAGGACCGACAAATAGTCTGTTCTCTGCGACGATTGCACCCGGAGGGGTGTCGCCGGACGCCTTGTCCATGTTGGGACAGGCGATTTTATTAAATGAGCAACCATCCGGCCATTTTAGCCTTTGGTCTTGTTTGAGACCGGTTGTATAGCCACTGAACGTTTTTGTGCTTAGTTTTTAGTCGGAGTATTGAATTTACACTAAGTATCGAACTTAGTTAAACAGAAAAATTCGTCTGGGTCATTACCCAGGCGGACAGACAATTAATAAGTCAAACTTAGTAAAAATACATAAAGAATCCATCCGAGTATTACCCAGGCGGAAAAACAAAACTTGCTTGCAAACAAAGTCTGATTTCTCATTGATTGACTCATTGTTTACAAAAATTTACATTCTCAGAAGTAGTACTTTTTCAGATTGTCTACATTCCAAGTTCTAGGCAGGCGCCTGCCGTCTGGAGTTTCCAGGCGGTAGGTGCCGTCCCTTACTTCTTCATAGATCCGGTAGGGGCCTTCCCAATTTGGATTTACCTTCCCCAGCTCATTGGCCCTACCGGTTGCCTCCATTTTCCATAACACTAAGTCGTCAACTTTCAGAGGACGCTTGTGTACTTTTTTGTTGTAGGCTCTAGTCATTCTCAGTTGGTAAATCTCATGGCGCAAGGCAGCATTGCCCCTGTGTTCTGGGAGTGAATCCAATGTCAGGCGCATTGCTTCCCAGTTTGCCTCTTCATCATATAGCATGACTTTGAGAGTCGGCTCGTAACGTTTGATGGGCAAGACGGCTTCAGCACCATAAACCATGAGAAATGGGGTTTCACCGGTTACCCCTTTTTCTGTTGTCCGGATGGCCCATAGAACATGGATTAACTCTTCTGCCCCCAAGCCACCGGCTTTTTCTATTTTCTTCTTAATTCCATCTGAGATGAGTTTGTTGAAGGCTTCAACTTGGCCGTTTGCTTGGGGACGGCCGACGGATGCAAAACAACTTGAGATCCCCTGATCTCCCAACCAAGTTTTTAGGTGAGGCGTCTCAAACTGAGGACCATTATCAAACACCATAAACATAGGTACCCCATACCGGGTGATAATGTTCTTCCAGATGAAGGAAATTACGTCTGAGGTCTTGATATTCTTAACCGCCTCAGCCTCAACCCACTTGGTGAAGTAATCCACAGCCACTAAGATATAGCGCTTTCCGCTTGGAGCAGGCGTGTAAGGACCTAGAATGTCCATGCCCCATTTTGCAAACGGGATTGGGCTGTGGATGGCCGTCAGATCAGTAGCTGGACGATGAATAAGTTTTCCAAACTTTTGGCACTTGTCACATTTTTTCACCAACTCCTTGGCGTCTGCCTCAAGAGTGGGCCAAAAAAAATGTCGTGTGGCTATGACGTCTAGGGACCTGCCACCTATGTGGGAGGCGCAGAATCCCGAGTGCAAGTCTTCGAGAACTTCCTTCCCTTTTTCTGGGGTGACACACTTCAACAGAGGCTTCAGAAACCCCGCCTTGAAGAGTTCTCCGTTTCTCAACTCGAAGCTTGCAGCTCGCTTCTTTAGGACGACTGCCTCCTGTGGCGAATCAGAAAGTGTACCGTCTGAAAGGTAGGCCCAGATGCCATCCATCCAGGTAGAGCATCGGTCAAGAATTCCAATGGGATCTTCATAGATGTTTCTTTTTTCAAGTACTTCCCAAAAGACTGATCGAGGCGTATCATGGCAGGCAGAAGATGCTAGCTTTGACAATGCATCCGCCTGGTTGTTGTCCGACCTAGGCACTTGATTCAGACGAAATTCCTCAAGTGCCCCAGCCTCTTCTTTGACAGCCTGAAGGTATTTGATCATAGCCGGATGAGTTGCCTCATATTTTCCCTCATACTGGCTAACGACCAACTGTGAGTCAGAGTAGGCGTCAATTTTCATTGCCCCTGCCGCCTCACATACGGATACCGGCTAGCAGGGCTTCATATTTCGCCTCATTATTAGAGGCCTGAAACTTGAACCGTAGTGCATACTCATATATGTCCCCTTTAGGAGACTTGTAGATTACGCCTGCACCACAACCGTTCTTTGTAGAGCTCCCGTCTACATACACTTTCCAAACCTGATCAAGATTATCCAAAGCCACCGGACGGGTCATTTCAACAATGAAGTCGGCAAACGCCTGACCTTTCACCGCCTTTCTTGGTTCGTAAGTGATTTCAAGACTTTGCATCTCAATAGCTTATTTCAACATTCTCCCGGATGACTCCAAGGTGGACATTGGCCGCTTGAGTGGCTGGTCAGTGTAAATCACCACCGGATGTGCCAAAAAGTAAGGCTTCAATTTTTTGAATGCCATATACAAAGTAAGGCCAAATTTTTCAACCATGGGGTACCGAAGTTCAGCATTTTTGAGAACATGGCTAATGAAGTAAACCGAGAGCTGAACGGCGTCTCGCTCAGCAAGGAGAACGACACTGAGACCATGATCTGAGACAGCTAAATATATGTACAACGTCTCCCTAGGTAAAGGACTGACCAACCTAGGTAGAGAATGCAAGTGCTCTTTTAACTTTTGGAATGCCGTCTCAGCATCGTCTTCCCATTCAAATCTAGTCTTCTTCCTGATTGCTTGGAAGAAGTAAAGGCATTTGTCGCCTGACCGGCTGAGGAACCTCCCCAAGGCGGCCAGGCAACCAGTGAGTCTCTGAACTTCCTTGACAGAACGGGGTGACTTCATATCAATCACCGCCTGTATCTTTTCGGGGTTAGCCTCTATCCCCCTTTGATCAATCAGGAATCTGAGAAACTTCCCAGACTCAACACCAAAGACGCATTTCTTGGGGTTTAACATGACCTTATGCCGCCTGAGGGTGGTGAACGTTTCTCGGACATCAGCAAGGTGATCCGCTTATTGCTTGGATTTGACTATCATGTCATCAATGTACGCCTCCACATTCCTCCCAAAAGTGGCAGGCGCATTTTTCAAGCCAAACGACATCACAGTATAACAGAATAACCCCAAATCAGTGATGAAGGCCGTCTTCTCTTGATCTTTCTTCCAGAGGGGTATCTGATGGAAGCCGAAGTAGGCATCCATAAAGCTCATCAAGGCGTGACCGGCTGTAGAGTCGACCAGACTTTCGATCTTTAGAAGCGGGTAACTGTCCTTTGGACACGCCTTGTTGAGGTCTGTGTAATCAACACACATGCGCCAGGTCCCATTCGGTTTCTTAACAAGGACCACATTGGCCACCCAGTCGGGGAAATTACAAGGCCGAATGAACCCGGCGTCTAGCAGCTTTTTGACTTCGGCAGCTGCTGCTTGGTTTCTTTCCTCGCCGTGGTTTCTTTTCTTTTGCCGAATGGGCTTCTTTTTGGGGTCCACGGCGAGTTTGTGGACAGCGAGATCCGGCTGACGCCGGGCATCTCTTCCACTTCAAAGGCAAAAATGTCTTTGAATTCTTTCAGCAGAAGGTGCAAACTTGCACCCAGAGTAGAATAAGCAACCGTTCCAATCTTTACAGTACGCTCTGGACGGCTGTCATCCAGAGCGAGATCAATGTTTTCACCAGCCGGTTGGGGACGGAGCTCGTCTGACCGTTCACCGGTCAGTGATTGCTATTTTTTCTCTTTCTTCACCTCCACCAGCAGAGGTGCCTTTCTTTTCTTCCTGGTCGTCTAGGGCCACAGTATCTTTGACGGCTGAGAAGTAGCACTCTCGGGCTGTCTTCTGATCCCCATTCAAGGAACCAACAAAGCAATCATCCCTCTCATACTTGATGAGCATGAGGGAAGGGATGATTACCGCCTTGGCTTCGTTGAGGGTTGGCCGGCCCAAAATAATGTTGTAGGCGGTCAGCTCCTCAACGACCAAGAGATTGACGACCAGGTGTTGCCCTTTCCCTTTCTCACCTAGCCGGTTTGGTAAATCAACCCTTCCGACTAGGTAAACCATTCCATCCCCAAAACCAACTAAGGGGTGGGTAACCGGATGCATGCTGCTGTCATTGTATTTCAGCTTTTGCAGGCACCGGAGGCTGATGATGTCTGATGAGCTGCCGGTGTCAATAAGGATCCGTCCAACCAGCTGGTTGGCAACTTTACATTCAATGACGACCGGGTCATCACGCGGACGGCGGACATTGCCCCTGTCCTTCTCAGTGATCAGGACGTCTAGGAAGGAGGAGCTTGCAAACGCTTGTTCATCATCATCTTTGTCCATCTTTCGAAGATGTCTCTTGGTGCCCCGGATGGTAGGGCCACCACATGAGAACCCACCTGCTATCGTGTAGACCGGCTCCTTTTCGGTATCCGAGCTACTAGCAGGCTGGTGGGTAGTCTTGGAGGACTCACCCTTGTTTTTCTTCTTTGCCCCGGCTGGGGACTTAGAAATGTAGGACTTTAACATCCCCTTGTCAGCCAGACGGTCCAACGCCCGTTAAAGGCTGAAGCAGTCGTTAGTGTCATGGCCAACTTCCTCATGGTATTGGCAGAATTTGTTTTTGTTCCTTGATTGAATAGAACTTTTCATTGGATTCGGCTTCTCTAGGGACATCCGATCCTTAATTTCCATGAGGATGGAGTTGTAGTCCATATTAAACTCGTACTTAGGGACGTACGGTTTAAATTCTTTCTTCTTCTTTTGGGACGGCTGATCAGAGTCACTAATCGCCCAAACTTCTTTTCTTTTCTTGCTCTCTTCTTTATTTTTGGCCGGCTAAGCAGGTCGGTTGTCTTTCTGTTTGTCAGATTTCTTGAAGTCCGACTGATTACCAGGCGTGCAGAGGTCGGTTGCTTGAATATAGCTTTCCGTCTCCCTTAGGGCCTCCTGTAAAGTGAAAGCCTCTTTTCTGACTAGGTCGAACTTAAAAGTCGACCCCTCTCTCAGACCCTTGAAAAAGTCTGTAAAAGCTACCTCATCTGAATTCTAATCAAATTGAACTGCCTGACATAGGAGCGCAACCCTTCTCTCTCCCCCTGCTTAATGGTGCTCAAGTCCAGGCTTGTTTTCTTAGCAGGGATGTTCATTGAGAAGTTGGAAGCAAACAGGAAGGCAAGCTTCCTGAAACTATCAATGGACCCGGCTGGCAAATTGCCAAACCATTGTTGGGAAAAGCCCTTCAATGTAGCCGAGAAGCATCGACACTAAGTGGCATCATCCAACCCTTGTAAGTACATGAGGTTGGTGTAAGCCATGAGGTGATCTTCCTGGTTGGTGGTACCATCATAGGTACCTACCAATACATTCTTAACCTTGGCTGGATGTGCCGCCTCGGTTATCTCCCGGGTGAACGCAGAAGGTTGTTCACCCAGGCGAAGCAGACGGAGCTGCCAGTCTAATGACTGGACATTGTGATATGCCGCCTGACCTCTGAAGAGGGTCGGCTGCATATAGTAAGGTGGGTACTGACCGTAGACCTGAGAAGGTACATATGGGGCAGTCCCGATCATCTGAGGGCCAGAGTGGACGGTATTACCGCCTGTCTGACTCTCATGCAAGGAAAGTGCATTCTGTGCAGAAGTATTGTTGAAGCTGTCTGGAAAATTCGACGTAGAAGCCGACTTAGACAACTGTAAATTTCTCTTCCGGTTGATGATCTCCCGGGCATCAAGAGTTGATTTTTTACTTCCCACCGGCTGCTGGGTCCGGCAGGTATTGTTGGTACTCCTCTTATGAAGAAGAATTTTGGACCAGTCAATGGTCCCGGCTGCCTTCTCCTTTGGATGAGGAGTGTGTTGCCGATCTCTGACTAACTTCCCCTTTTCCAGAGGAGTCTTCTTGACCGTATGACCCCTACTTGGGCCAGCCCGGCTCTTAGTGATCAGTTCTTTAATTTCACTCTTGAAACTTGTCATGAATCTCATGAGTTCGTCTCGGGTGACAGGTGCTGATCCAGCTGCCGTATGGGTTTCCCCTTCCGGCTGCCTAGGGGGTCGATTTGCACCCGCCTGGGAGGCACCCCGCTCTAGAGTTTCTCTAGGCCGGATGCGCTTGGTTATTAGAGAGCCATCATCGGCTGTATAGGTTTCGACCGGAGGATCTTCATCCTCCTAGTACATACTCTTGAACCATCTTCGAGGTACTCTCCCCACAGACGGCGCCAAATGTTTTGGGTATTTTTGTCCCTCGGGAGAGTTACAACACAAAGACTGGTCCGGTGCGGCCTGTACCTGCAAAACAAACGGAGACACCGGTTGGGTGGTGCTCCGCCTCCGACGAACAAGTTAGTAACTTGAAGGGAGAGAAAAAAGTGCGGAAATTTAGGTGGGTATCTGCTCGGATTCCAAGATCAGATGTCTCTATCACAGGGACAATTTGCAATATATGGTCAAAAAACGTATCCTCCAAAAGAGGGGAATCTCCCTATTTATAGGGTCCTCCGGATTTGTGCCCCTGATTAGGTCACTGAACCCTAATCATTAGTGGGTTGCGCCTCATTGCGGCTTTCTTGGGATTTGGGCCTGAAGGCTGCCATTTCCCCCAAGTTTTTGGAGTGACACGTGTCAAGCAGGAATGGGTCCACTTTGGGCCATCCTGGGGTTGACACGTGTCATCCTCTGATTGGACCACGGGGCGGGGTAAAATTACCCTAAACAAGTCTCACTGTCCGAATGGTACCAAGAACCATCCGTCCTATATCTCCTTGTTGTCTGCTTTGTTCTGGCCATCGTGTCCTGCAGAGGCACAGACACTGTCGGATTTGGAGATGTACTTAAAGGAAAGTTCTCGAACGAGCATTCGGCACTCTTAGTTCTAGATTTAGCCGTCCCCGGCGACCGGCTGATCGCTAATCTAGGTCGTACCAGGTGATTTGGGTATTTTATACCCTACCAAGTGGCCCAATCAGAACATGACACGTGTCACTAGAAGGGGCACTTAGTGGGACCATCCAAATGGCGACACGTGCCGAGCAGATATTGCCCCTTGGGAATGGCGGCTTTCAAGGCCTAAATCCCAAGGGGCCCTCAAAAACGGCGTGACCTAATTCCTAGGTCACCAGATCCTAGGAAGGGCACACTTTCCAAAAGGACCCTATAAATAGGGACATTCTTGCATTTATGACAAAACAAAGAATATACACACAATACGAGACAACACGTCACTTATCACAGAGCTGTCATTTTCAAGGAACACACATCACTTTACCTGAGCTTGGAATCCGAGCAGATAAACTTTACTTCCGCACGTTTTATTACCGAATGCTTACTAACTTAATCTTCGGAGGCGGACCACCGACCATCCGGCGGTCCGTTTGCTTTGCAGCTAAAGGCGTCCTTTGCTGAATCCAGTCTCAGTGTTGTAACTCTCCTAAGGGACAAAACCCCCGAAACATTTGGCGCCGTCTGTGGGAAGAGTACCTCTGAAATGGCTTCACAAGCACCTGTACCGAACCCAGAGGCCAATCGGCCTTCAAAAGACGTAGAGGTCCAAACGAATCATGACTCAGGTGACGACGCTGATGTCGAAACCTATGTGGATCCAAATGGATCCCTCATCTCTAAACGCATCCGCAATAAGGAGAGGCGGGAGCGCCACCATGACCAGGCAGGCCCAAGCAAAACTGCTGGTCAGCCAAAGAAGCCCTCGGGGCGGCCAGTTGATCCTTCCCAGGCGGCAGGATCGACTCCCGTCACTCGAGATGAACTAATGACACTCCTGAGCAGCCTCAGGGGTGAAATCAAACAACTCGCCTCAAAGAAGTCGCCTGCTCCTAGAAAGGAGCAGTCGGCCAAGAAGCCAGCCCAAGCTGGCAAACAAAAGTCGGTCAGGGACCGTCAGCCAACTCCTCATCCTGCCCCTAAGGAGAAGGCCCGGCCCCAATTTGACCTTACTCGGCTCCGTTTCCCAGAAACGGGCGCAAGAAAACCCATCCGGCATATACAGTCGGATGGTAGCAAGAAAACGTTCTCTGACGCTCGGCAATACATTGAGGAGAAGAGAACCCAACTATCAGAGTCGGCTTCAACGCCGATGGACTGGCAGCTTAGGCTGCAACACCTTGGAGATCAACCCTCTACTTTCTCCAGGGAAATAACTGAAGCCGTACAACCGGCTAAAGTTAAAAACGTTCTAGTTGGAGCCTATGACGGGACCTCCAACCCAGAAGACCACCTGCTAGCATACACCCACCTCATGTATTCACAGGGGTTGGATGATGCCGCATGGTGTCGTTGCTTTCCAGCCACCCTGAAGGGCATAGCTCAGTAGTGGTTTGGCAATCTGCCGGCTGGTTGCATAAACAGCTTCAAGACGCTTGCGTTCTTGTTTGCTTTAAACTTCTCTATGAACATCCCTGCCAAAAAGACAAGCCTTGACTTGGGCAATGTACAGCAGGGAGATAGAGAAGGCTTGCGTTCCTACGTCAGGCGGTTCAATCTGGTCCGAATCCAGATTCATGGGTTGTCTGATGAGGTCGCTTTCACAGACTTCTTTAAGGGTCTAAAGGACGGGTCTACTTTTAAGTACGAACTCGTCCGCAAACAAATCTTTACTCTGCAAGGAGCCTTGCGAGAGGCGGAAGCCTATATACAGGCGACCGAACTCTGCTCCTCCAATAAGCAGTCGGACCATAAGAAGTCCGACCGGTAGAAAAAGAGTCGGCCTGCTCAGCCGGCTCTTAAGCAAGAAAAGAGCAAAAAGAAAAAGCAAGTCTGGGCCAATGATAACTCTGATCAACCGGCCCAGAAGAAGAAAATGGAGTGGAAACCGTACGTTCCAAGGTACGAATTCCACAAGGACTGCTGCTCCATCCTCTTGGAAATTAAGGATCGGCTGACTCTTGAAAAGCCGACTCCTATGAAAGGTTCCGCTGAAAATCGGAACAAAAAAAGCATTGCCATTTCCATGAGGATGTTGGCCATGACATGAACGACTACTTTAGTCTCAAGTGGGAGCTCGACCGTCTGGCCGACAAACGTCAGCTAAAGTCCTATGTGAAGTCCAAAGTGACTTCAAAGGCAAATCCGGGGCAGTCCAAGAAAAAGACTCCCCAGCCTGCTGTGAGTGCCGAAACTGATGAAGATCCGGTATACACCATAGTAGGCGGATTTGCCGGTGGTGGCCCGACCATTCGGGGCACCAAGGACCATCTGAGAAAGATGGTCAACTCTGTTGAGGAAAGGGATGCGGCAGGCACATCCACCTTCCCTAAAGTTGTCATCACCAAGCATGACAGAGACAAAGTCCGTCGGTCGCATGATGACCCTGTTGTCATTGAGTGCAAGGTCGCCAACCAGTTGGTTGGCCGAATTCTGATAGACACAGGAAGCTCTTCTGACCTCATCAGCCTCAAATGTATATCCATTCTCAAGTACAAACCGGATAGCATGATGGAGGTCTCCCACACCCTTGTTGGGTTTGGGGGAGGACTTGTGCACCCAGTCGGACGAATTGACCTACCTGTCCGTCTGGGAAGCAGGGGAGACGTTCGGCACATGACCATCCGTTTCCTAGTGGTTGAAGAGCTCACAGCTTACAACCTCATCTTTGGTCGTCCCACTCTTAACGAGTGTAAGGCCGTCATCATCCCTGCTCTCATGCTACTCAAGTATGAGAAGGATGATGGAACAGTCGGCTCCCTTAATGGGGACCAAAAGACGGCTCGAGAGTGTTACCTCTCGGACGTCAAGCCCGCGGCCGTAGCATCCGGTCGGGGCAAGCAAACAATCGACCTCGACGATGTCGAGGAAGAACAGTCGGCCCCACCAGCCGCAAAGTAAAGAAAGACTAATCAGCTGGTGGTGGTCAAAAAAGAAAAACAATAGCAATCACTGATCGGGGAACGGTCGGATGACCTCCGTCCCCAGCCTACTGGTTAACACATTGATATCCCTCTAGACGACAGCCATCCAGAGCGGACTGTTAATGTGGGGACGGTTGCGTTTGCAAAGCTGGGTGAAAGCCTTCACCAGCTGCTGAGGGAATTCAAAGACATCTTTGCCTTTGAAGTGGAGGAGATGCCAGGCATCAGCCCGGATCTCGTTGTCCACAAACTCGCCGTGGATCCTAAAAAGAAGCCCATCTGGCAAAAGAAAAGAAACCACGGCGAAGAAAGAAGTCAGGCGGCGGCTGCCGAAGTAAAAAAGCTGTTAGATGCCAAGTTCATTCGGCCGTGCAATTTCCCTGAGTGAGTAGCTAACGTTGTGTTAGTAAAAAAGCCGAATGGAACTTAGCGGATGTGTGTTGACTACACAGACCTCAACAAGGCATGTCCAAAGGATAGCTATCCATTGCCTAAGATCGACAGTCTGGTCGACTCAACAGCCGGACATGCCTTGATGAGTTTTATGGACACCTATTCAGGTTTCCATCAGATCCCCCTGTGGAAAAAAGATCAAGAAAAGACGGCATTCGTCACTGATCAGGGGTTGTTCTGTTATACGGTGATGCCGTTTGGTTTGAAGAATGTGCCTGCTACTTTCCAACGAATGATTAACACGGTCTTCATTAATCAAATCGAAAGGAATGTAGAGGCGTACATTGATGACATGATAGTCAAATCCAAACAACAGAAGGATCATCTTGCTGATCTTCGAGAAACATTCGCCACACTCAGGCGGCACAAGGTCATGCTAAACCCAAAAGAGTGTGTCTTTAGTGTTGAGTCTGGGAAGTTTCTCGGATTTTTGATTGACCAAAGGGGAATAGAGGCCAACCGTGAGAAGATATAGGCGGTAATCGACATGCAGCCGCCCCGTACTGTAAAGGAAGTGCAAAAACTAACAGGTTGTCTGGCGGCCTTGGGGAGATTCCTCAGTCGGTCAGGCGACAAGTGCCTCTATTTTTTCTAGGCAATCAAAAAGAAGACAAACTTTGAATAGGGGGATGATGCAGAGACGGCCTTTCAAAAGCTGAAAACTCATCTGCACTCTTTGCTGAGGCTTGTCAGCCCTTTGCCCAAAGAGAAGCTCTTCATGTACTTAGCCGTCTCTGATCATGCCCTCAGTGCCGTTCTCTTAGCTGAAAGAGACGGCATCCAGTTCCCAGTATATTTCATTAGCCATGTTCTGAGAAATGCGGAGCTTCGGTACCCCATGGTTGAGAAATTCGGCCTTGCCCTTTACATAGCCACCAAGAAGCTTAAACCCTACTTCTTGGCGCATGCGGTAGATGTCTATACTGACCAACCGATCAAACGGCCACTCACAACCTTGGAGTCTTCTGGACGAATGCTCAAATGGGCGATTGAAATGCAAGGATTAGAAATCACTTACGAACTAAGGAAAGCAATAAAGGGGCAAGCATTCGCCGACTTTATTGTGGAAATGACAAGGCCGATTGCTCCGGATGATACTAGTCAGGTTTGGAAAGTGTATGTGGATGGGAGCTCCACTACGAACGGTTGTGGTGCAGGAATTATCTGTCAGTCTCCTGAAGGAGACAAATACGAGTATGCACTACGGTTCAAGTTTTAGGTCTCTAACAATGAGGCCGAGTATGAAGCCCTGCTTGCTAGCATTCGGTACTGTAAGGCAGCAGGGGCAAAGAAAATTGACGCCTGCTCGAATTCACAACTGGTCGTACTCCAAGTCAATGGGACGTACGAGGCCACTCATCCGGCCATGATTAAATACTTGCAAGCGGTCAAGGATGAAGTTGGGACACTTGAAGAATTCAATCTAAGTCAAGTGCCCAAGTCTTCAAACAATCAGGCGGATGCTCTGTCCAAGCTGGCATCATCCGCCTCCTGTGAAGCGCCTCGGTCAGTTTTCTGGGAGGTCATGGAAAGAAGAAGTATATCTGAGGAAGACCCCATTGGAATTCTTGACCGAAGCTCAACCTGGATGGACAGCATCCGGGCCTATCTTGCAGACGGCACGCTCCCTGACTCACCACAGGAGGCGGCTGTTCTAAAAAAACGAGCGACTAACTTCGAGTTGCGACAAGGAGAACTCTTCAGGGCTGGTTTTCTGAAACCCCTGTTGAAGTGTGTTACCCCTGAGAAGGGTAAGGAAGTTCTCGAAGAGTTGCATTCGGGGTTCTGCGCCTCCCATATAGGCGGCAAATCCCTCGCTGCCAAGGCCAGGCGGCTTTACTTCTGGCCAACTCTGGAGTCGGATGCAATGGAAATGGTAAAAAAATGTGACAAGTGCCAAAAATTTGGCAAGCTCATCCATCGTCCGGCTACAGACCTGACGACCATCCACAGCCCAATACCTTTTGCCAAATGGGGCATGGACATTCTGGGGCCATATACAGCTGCACTAGGCAGCAAGCGCTATATACTGGTGGTTGTGGATTACTTTACCAAGTGGGTAGAGGCGGAGGCAGTCAAAAACATCAAGACAAACGATGTCATTTCCTTCATCTGGAGGAACATTATCACTCGCTTTGGGGTGCCCATGTCTATGGTTTTTGACAATGGTCATCAATTTGAGACGCCTCAACTCAAGACTTGGCTAGGAGAGCAAGGGATCTCAAGCTTCTTTGCATCAGTCGGCCGGCCTCAAGCAAACGGCCAGGTCGAAGCCTTCAACAAGTTAATCTCAGACGGGATTAAAAAGAAAATTGAACGGGCTGGTGGTCTTTGGGCGGATGAATTACCACACGTCCTCTGGTCCATCAGAACAACTGCTAAAGGGGCAACTGGAGAAACCCCATTCCTTATGGTGTATGGAGCAGAAGCTGTTCTGCCCATTGAGCACTATGAGCCGACTCTTCGAATCATGCTGTATGATGAAGAGGCGAACTGGGGGCAATGCTACCTTGCGTCATGAGATATACCGTCTGAGAATGACTCGGGCTTACAACAAAAGAGTACACAAGCGTCCTTTCAAAGTGGGGGACTTTGTGCTACGGAAAATGGAGGCAGTCGGTAGGGCGAATGAACAAGGAAAGCTAACCCCAAATTGGGAAGGCCCCTACCGAATCTATGAGGAAGTAAGAGACGGCACCTACCGCCTGGAAGACCTAGACGGCAGGCAGCTGCCTAGAACTTGGAATGTAGACAACTTGAAAAAGTACTACTTCTAAGTACGAATGTAAAGACTTCAATTTTATTATCTCAAGTTTTGTTAATGAGAATATGCCTTCATTTCCTAACTTGTCTTTTTATTTAAGTTTCTTAGTGTCGCCTGTACAAAGTACAGACGGCCAATGCGTTTGGAAAGCGTCTGTCCCAACAGCAGACACCCCAATCCTTCTGAAGGAGCCGATTGCTTTAGAACAGTCGCTCCTACGAAATTCATTAAGTTAATATCAACACTTAACGAATATTTACCCAACCATTTAAGAGGCCTAAGGCCAGATAAAATCATGATGAGGCCCATGGCCGGATATTAATAAACAAAAAGAGACCGAATGGTCACAGTCTGCTCCAACATGAGTATGACCGTCTGCTCCAACATGAGTTAAATAACCGGCGACGTCCATTCGGGCGAATTTGTCGAGGAGAAGCATCTCCCATTTGGGTGGCACATTGCTCTACAAATATAACAAGCGGCCCTACCGAATGCTAAGGCAGCATTCGTAGTCATTTGTTTTAATCTAAAAGGCCTGAATTTTCTAACTGTTCTAGCACAGCTCAAAAATGGTCACTGTTTCATAAGTAGAGGCTAAAGAGGCATTAAGCCGGATGCGCCTGTTTTTGTCTAGGGGCAAAGCAGGACAGGCGGACAATTTTTGCCCAGGGGCAAAGCAGGCGGAACATTCTTGTTAATATACAAGTTAACTACTTAAGCACCTAATGAGGCTTTTGATTGGATGACGCCTGTTCTTTGCTTTTGGGGCAAGACAGGCGGACAATTCTTTTTAAAGACCATTTGCTAAGTTATAAACTTACCTTATCTCAAAGAGGCCTATGGCCGGATGCGCCTGTTTTTAGCTCACAGGGCAAAACAGGCGGAAGTTTTCCCCTAGCAAAATTTGCTAAGTTGGAAATTTGAGTTTTGTTTGAGCCAATGGCCGAATGAAAACTTTAAGTTGCCTATTCTGGATGGACGTCTGCCGAGTGGTTTGGGGCAATCACCATAGTGATTGATTGACTTAGAAACCATGAATACTCTTCTAAGTATCAATAATTTCTAAGTCAAAAAATCCAATAAACCGAAACCACTCGACATCCGTCCAGGGGCAAGAACATTCGCATGGTATACAGGTTATAATACTTAGCCAAAAACATGCAATGAAAAATTCAAAAATGCAAAGGACAACAATATGAATAACTTTAGCCAAATGGCCGAATGATTTAAATAAAAAAGACCAATCGCCATCAGACGATTGGTTAAGATTGTTTTCTGGAAAAGCCAGAGAAATTGTCAAGGTACCCGACCCCTTGGTCGGTAAAGATACACCAATACTCGGCACGCAGGCCGGAAAAACAAGTACATGGCCATTCGGCCGCAGAAAAAATAAAAAGCTTAAGTGATCAGGGGAGAGCCTCTTCATTGGCAGCCGGCCTGTTGTCCTTCGGCTGCTCTTCATCATTTTTCTCTTGTCCCTCCACCTGATCTTCCTCCTCACCACCAGAGGACGACTCCCCAGAAGAGTCGGACCCAGAGCTTTCCTCGGCCTCAGCAGCAGCCTTAGCTTCATTCTCAGCCTCGTCAAGAAGGCGAGCGTCGAATGCTCTGCTGGCTTCATCGAACTTGGATTTCCAAGTCTGATAGTCCGAGTCCGGCTGCACAGCCGCCCAAGTGTCCCGCATGATGGCATCATAGTCGCTCATCATTTGCTTAACAAGAGCTTCTCTCTCTTGTTCAGCTACGAACTCAAACTTGGTCTTCAGCTGATGCTCCTGGTTGCAGAGGCGCTGCTCCAGGCGGCCCACCTTCTGCTTGGCTCTCTCGGCCTCTTCCTTGGCATCCTGAAGAGGCTCGAGCTTCTCCTTAAGATTTGTGATTTCTTTCTTAAGGGAAGTGATGCGCAGGCGGGCCGAATTCAGGTCCTTCTTCACTTGCATTTTTGCTTCTGCCTGCAAATACATCATATCAAGCGTCAGAAACTCATTCTGAGCAATATCAAATTGAGCTCGATCTAAGGCGGACTCGGCCCGAGCTTTAGCGGCTGTTACCTCTTTGGACTTGTCCTTGAGGGGTTGTCTGAGCCCTTAGACGCGCAGCATGGCCTGCAAAAAGAGCCGAATGGTTAAAACCAGGCGGATAAAGACTTGAAAAAAAAAAAAGAATTGAATTGCTTAAGTTAAAACTCATACCTCGCAAAGGTTCCCCAAGATGCCATCCAAGTCCAGGGTGCCGACTCCTCTGACAGACGCTTTGTCCTCAGGATCAACCGCCCTCAGCATGGACTTGGCCATCTGGATTACAGTCGGCCTCTGCATAGGGACTGAGAAGGAAAGAGAGTTAGAAAAATAACGCAAATATATCAAAGTGGAAGAATAAAAAAGGCGAATGGTTTTTACCGTCATCCTGTGGTTCCTCCCCTTTCCCCAAACTCCTCTCTCCTGCTGAGTCGACAGCAGTGGTGGGTTGCTTGAAGCCACCCTTCGATGTCCTCTGGACATCCGGTTTGCTGATCCCCCTATCAGCTTCGAGAGAAGAGGCGTCTGGGCCTTTCTTGGGCTTGTGAGCAATGTGCTTTCGGCCGCCCTTGCCGGATGCGCTCACATCACCCGCCCTTGTCTTTTGGATTTTAGGGTCGGATGGTTTTGAGGGAGATTTGGTAGGGGCACCCTACATCGACACAAGATAAAACAAGTTAGAAATCATTCGGACAAATTTAGCATTAGTCAGAAATGGCAAGTATAACAAGTTCTCACCTTGGGGGTGCCGCCATCTTTCTGCTCATCCACCTTGAGGTGGGTGGTTGCCTCTGCCCTGTTTAGGACATTTGATCTGTATCAAGCAGCAGATACAACCGACTTCCTTGAGGCCGAGAGCTTCTCCATTGCCTTGTCTGCAAAAATGAACAAGTGTTAGCACCATCAAACAAGTATTGAAAAGCAAAATGAAATTGCATATAAAACAGACGGCCGACTACCTCTCGGCATTTCAGAGCTTAGCCCACAGGCGGCTAAGAACGTTACCTCTTCAAACCATTTATACAAAGGGAGATAGCATTGAGGGGTGACCTCCTTGTCCCCCTCATCATTCGTCCTCGCGGACACGGTAAACAACCCCTTGTCCATGATCTCCTCCTTTGCCCGCCTAGGAAGAGGCGGCAATGCACTCCTGCCTGCTAGGAGAGGTGGATTCTTATTCCACCTGTTATACTTTTGGTTCAGGCGGCTGTCGGCAGACTTGACTATGTAAAACTTAGTCCTCCAGTCTTTCCACTTATTCTCTTTGCCAACAACCATCATGTACCCCTTGCAAGTGGTCAAGGTGTACCAGCCCTCACCGCCCCTAGCAGGCGCCCTGCTCAGATAGTGCATGTGGGCGAACGCTTCAAAGCTCGCCTCCACCTGCAGCATCTCACAGGCGGCAACGTACCCCAGAATATTAATCCAGGAGTTGGGTACAAGTTGCCAGATACCCAGTTGGTATCCATCCAAGATCCTCTCCACGGCCGAATGGAGAGGGAAGCGGAGGCCAACTTAGAAGGCCGCTTCATAGCAGCCGAATGCTCTGTCCTGATAGCTGGCCAGGCTCGGCCAGGTAATGGTGTCGCCCTCGTTAGGGACCGACAAAGTATAGCCATAGCCTAGAACAACCTTGCGCCTAAAATTGGCAAGGCCGGATGCCATGGAGCTCCGCCTGCTGGGCGGAACATGATGATAGTAGGGGGCTCTCTCCAAGCGCCTGGAAGCGCTCGGCTCGGCCCAGCTTTCCCCCTTATCCATTGCCAGGGACTCCTTGGTAGAATCTATTTTCGTTCTTGCCTCCTCCGAAGTTATGGAGGCGTCCTCTGAAGAAGATGACGACGCCGAATCGTCATCAGAGCTCTCATCAGAGCTAGGGGACCGCCGACTGGTGTCAGCGGGGTCCTCCCTCAGACTCTCTTTCGTCGCCTGTCCAGAAGGCCCGGGTTGATATTCTTCATCCACCTTCCCCAGGATTCCATCACTAGGAGTTCCACTAGATGTGGGCGAATGGTAATAGGTGGGGGTTGGAGGAAGATAAGAAGGGCTTTCAGGATGCTCCGACACCTCACTTTGAGGCACCCTTTTTGAGCCGTCTGAATAAACAGTCAACCCATCCGAATGGTAGAAAATTCCATCGGAGCTACATTATCTTGCTGTTCTTTTGGTTTCGGCCATAGTGTCCTGCACAGACACGGAAACAGTCGGATTCGGAGAAGTTCGCAAAGCAGGGTCTTTGGCCAAGCATTCGGCACTGCTAGTTCTAGATTCAGCCGTCCCCGGTGACCGGCTGATCACTATCCTATGCCGTGCCACATGCGATTGGGGAACCATTTTTTCGAAAACAAAGAAAAAATGAAGAGTAAAAGAAAAAACAGGCGTTACCTTTAGAAGAAGGGTGAAAGACGCTTGGTTGACTGAAGAACGGTCGGACAGTTGGCCGAGTGTCGGATGCTTGAAAAGTTAAAACGCTTAGGGAATTTTGAGATTCTTTAAGTCAAAAAGTCCAAGATTCTCCAAAGATTCGCAAAGGTGTGAATCCAAGGGGGGGGGGTCAAACCTCACTATTTATAGGGGGGTAAAACCCTAAAAATTTCCCTCTAACAGTAAATTTTTGAATCCGACCACTCGGATACTGACACCTGTCACAGGTGCCACGTGCAATACACGTGACTCCTGTGAGGGGCAAATGATTTGGGTATTTTATACCCTGCCAAGTGGCCCAATCAGAGCATGACACGTGTCACTAGAAGGGGCACTTAGTGGGACCATCCAGATGGCGACACGTGTCGAGCAGATATTGCCCCCTGGGAATGGCGGCTTTTAAGGCCCAAATCCCAAGGGGCCCTCAAATACGGCGTGACCTAATTCCTAGGTCACCAGATCCTAGGAGGGGCACACTTTCCAAAAGAACCCTATAAATAGGGACATTCTTGCATTTATGACAGAACAGAGAATATAGACGCAATACGAGACAACACGTCACTTATCACAGAGCTGTCGTTTTCAAGGAACACACAACACTTTACCTGAGCTTGGAATCCGAGCAGATAAACTTTACTTCCGCACGTTTTATTACCGAACGCTTACTAGCTTAATCTTCGGAGGCGGACCACCGACCATCCGGCGGTCCGTTTGCTTTGCAGGTACAAGCGTCCTTTGCTGAATCCAGTCTCAGTGTTGTAACTCTCCCAAGGGACAAAAACCCCCGAAACACCAGGTGCGTTTGGGAAACCATTTTTGATAAAGAGAAATGCAAAAGATATAAGTAAAGAAAGGACCAGACGGTTACATTAGAAGAAGGTAACAAGAGTCGTCGGTCTTGGGCGTTTGGTTGAGCAAGCGAACTAAGGGGGCCGACTGTCGGATGCTGTAGAAGTCAAAGTCTTTGCAAGTCAAGTTTAAAGATTCTCCCAAAGATTCACGTAAATATGAATGCAAGGGAGGTCAACCTCTCTATTTATAGAGAGGGTAAAATGCTCAGGGTAAAACCCTAGTGAATAGTAAAAGTAATTCTTCAGCTACTCATAGCCTAACACCTGTCACAAGCGTCATGTGCTTAGCATGTGACCCATGTAAGGGGTAAATGTTTTGGGTATTTTATACCCAGCCAAGTTGCCCAATCAGAGCCTGGCATGTATCACTGGAAGGGGCGTCAACTTGGACCTTCCAGATGGTTACACGTGTCACGCAGATACAACCCTGATCTAAGGTATTTGATGATCCCAAGTGGACCAATGAGAGAGCAACACGTGTCGCCCTTAGAGACTCCCAAATGGCCTCTTAGGATGAGCGACATGTGTCACTCAGATATTGTCTCTGAAATGGCGGCCTTCAAGGCCCAAACTTTGAGGGCGCCGCAAAACAGTGTGCCCTAATCCCTAGGTCATCAAACCCTAGGGAGGGCACACTTTCCAAGGACCCTATAAATAGGGACATTCCCCTCATTTATGGGGACAACGTTACATTAATTATTGCAATTATTACTGAGCTATCGTTCTCAAGAAACAGACAGCACCTGAACTTCGAATCCGAGCAGACAACTTAATTTTCGCACGTTTTACGCCAACCCTTTACTAACTTAATCTTCGGAGGCGGACCACCGACCATCTGGCGGTCCGTTTGTTTTGCAGGTATAGGCGACCTTGTGAATCCAGTCTTGAGATGTAACTCTCCCAAGGGACTCAAAAAACCCCGAAACAGTTTTTGCTCGTTGTTAGAAGTAATGGCGCACAAATTATCGAGATTTCTTTTAATTGCTTTGCATTTTGTAGTTTGTTTTCTTCTTTCATAGTTTTTTGCATCATCCTGCACGCACACCGTGCTTTGTGCCTTCCCTAAGCATATGTTTTGGACATTTTTTTTAAGAGTGTCTTAAGACGTTCCATAGTGGTGCTTTACGTAAAAGGTTTGTTATTTTATTGTACTAACTTTATAAATGTCCGGTCTTTTCTTCCTTTTTCACGTCCGAAGCAAAAAGGATGGCGTTATCATACAACGTCAAATTATAAGGCGTTATCATATAGCGTAAAAATGTATGGCGTAGATGTTGCGAAAAATTTCAACTCTTCCAAGCTTACACGAGATCTACCTCTCGTAGCTAAAAGGTAGAATTACTTTACTTTACTTTAGGCGTTAGCTGATGAGTAGACAGGCGCGCCAAACCATTCGAGAACAGAATCTTCTTGATTGGAAGCAAATACGGTAGTTAGTGAGCTTACTGGCTTACCGGACAGCTAGGGTGTCGTCCACCCCCTTGTATAAAGAGCGACGTGCGATGTTGCATCTTTGTAGGCACGTGCCCCCAGTCTTGAGACACGTGTACTTATCTTGTGGACAAAACTGCTGAGAGAGTTGCGGATTTTCTTCTCTCTCACTGGATTTGGATATATGCCTCTAATCTTGAGACATGTATTTCTATCTTGTGGACACCGAGTATTGCGTTTTGATAAGCAAATTTTCGAGAACTTTATTCAGGCTGCAAAAGTCGAAACACTCTTTTATCATCTTTACAAACTTGTTAAAATCAGGCTAAAGTTTCAAAGACATATCGAGGGACTTTAGACCAACGATGACATGATTGAGAGGACATCATCCCCTTTTAATCCTTTTTAAACCGATTTCTTTTCATGACGTGACATCACCTAGAACACCTTTACTTGTAAAAGCGTGCGATAATTGCAAAGGATCAATCTAGATTCTTTAGGGCGTTAAACTAGAAAATACTCTTTTCTGACCTTAATAGCTATTTGTCTCAAGCATTTAGCGAATCAAGGACCGTTTCGACATCCTTAAACATTTCTGAAAGATTCTCTATTCTTTGAGAACTTCGCAGAAAAGTCTTGGATCTATTTCCTTGACTACTTTGATCCTCGTCTATTCTAGACTTGATCAAAGTGGGGGCTAACTATAGACATCTAATTTTGGCCTCCTGTCCCGAAAAGAAGTGCAATGACGATAAAACCATCTTCGTGTTGGATTAACGTAAAGAACACTTATGGATAACTAATCGAATTGCAAGAACATAAAAATAAGCTAGCCTTACAAGGGTTGGAACTACGTCGTCATCTAATTCTCCCTAAGTCAAACTAAATTTGTAAACGCTTAACAAACCTTATACGAGTATAGAGGCAAGCTAAGGGTCGAACCCAAAGGAATTAATCAAAAACATGTTATAGTCTAATGTTAACCTAAATCGAAGAATTGTCAATGGTTGAGTATGGTAACAAGGATAACAAGAATCGAGAATTCAATCAAATTGCTAAACACTACGGATATAGGTTCCACATGCAAGCTTAACAATTATGCTAGTTGATAGATCACCCAATTGATTCGAACATTGCAAGGGACAAGCAATAATTGCAATCAAAGGAATTCAAAGGTTACCTCCTATAAACCAAACTAGGGTTCACTATGAATGATTAACAAGGAGAATCACAATCAAATTCAATCAATTAAAGCAATTCCCAAATCAATTGTTTGTGTCATTGGAATTTGCAATGCAATCTAGATTAATCTTATAGGTTGATCACTCCTAGTCTAATTAATCACATGCACAACCATGCCAACCAATTTAATTGCAACAATCAATCAATCAAGGATCATCAACTAACAATAGTCATCAATCAAGCATGCTTCCCCTTCTCCCTAGCAACTAATCTACTTACTAATCATTGTAAAATCTAAAGCTAAAACAAATTAATTCTCAAACATATTCATCTCAAACTAAAACAAAAGGAAATACAATCAATCAACAAATTCTCAAAACTAAATCAAAATCCAAACCAAACATTCAAGCATAAAAGTACATTGCAATTGAAGTAAATTTAAAGGAAAGAAATCTTACTAACTTTGATTGATATGAAGAATAATCACAAACTTGATTGAAGGAACAATGTTGAATTACAATTCAAATCCAAATATTACAATCTCTACTTTCTCTCTAACTTCTCTCTAGTTTCTCTCTCTAAAAACTAAGCAAATGATATATTATCTAAAAGTTGGCCTTCAAAAGGATTTACAAGAGTATATATAGACAAAGAAGAAAAACTGATTGGTCGCGCCCTCTCCACAAAGAGTCCGCGGGTGCGCAGAAATGGTTACGGAACCCATAACTAACTCCGCGGGCAATCTGGGTAAAACCCGCGCCCGCGGCATTGCCACTAGCGCTTTTGGCTCAAGGCGCGACAAAATGACTTGTTTCAGGTGAAGTAGGGGGTCGCGGTCCCTCTAATCTGGAGCGACCTCTCCAAAATCTCTGCGCCCGCGGCTAGGGCGCGGAGAAAATGCAGAAAGCCCTCTCCGAGCCCTCTCCAAGCCCTCTCCATGAGACTTGAAACTCCTTTGCTTGGCTCTTTTTACTCCTCTTGAATCCTTTGCAAAGCTAAGTCTTTAGGCACCTACAAGAGAAACCAAAGAGAGAAAATAAAAGAGAAAAAGAGCAATATAAAAGGAAAACACGAAGAAAAGCACATAAAGGAAAGTAAAACACAAAGAAAGAAGAAATAGAGAAACTAAAGGAGAAATGACCAAAATGGTAAAAGAAAAGCATGAAAAACATAGTGAAAATATCCTAAAACACTACCCTATGAGTGCCATAAATGACACACATCAAATTCCCCCAAGCTAGACTTTTACTCGTCCCGAGCAAAACAAAAGCTAAAAAGGAAAAAGGAGGGCTTATTAAGAAAAGAGAAAGAGAGAAGAAGAATATACGCTAAGACTCACTAACGTAGGAATCACGGTTGTTTTTAGCTACAACAAGCCCTTTAAACCCCAAAGTCGCCTATGAGGACGAGTGAGGTCTCGTAAGGGTTTCCTAAGAGCTTAACCCATAACTCTTTGAAACAAAATGAGGCAAAATCATATAAAAAGAAAAGAAAATAAAACAAAAGTTCAAACAAATAGCTCTTGACAAGTACTTTCACAAATGGTCAAATGCAAATGCATGAACACTTTTCTATATGGAATGGGTACGCATGCTTCAAGATATTCACGGTTGATTGAAACATAAGGTATGCTAAGCATAGAGAACTAATGAGGCGCAATCCACTTTCATCCCAACAAATCTAGCCACGTTCTTCCTATGGTTTCAAATCTTCCCTTAGTGAGTGTCCCTATGGTTCCACGTAGGAACCAGAAAAAAAGTAGAATTTTTAGGGTTTCCCGACATCTTGACCTTGCATCCCTTTTCCTTAGGCTTTAACTCATAATGCCCTCCCTCGGTATATGACTCAACCACTAGGTTGAAAGGATTTTCCCAAAGGTTGTAACGTAAGGGCAAAAGGTTAGGGGTAGGCTAAAATTTTAAAAATTGGTGGTTTCCCTAAAAGTGAAGCAAAGAACGGGCCCTTTCTTATAATCACAATCAAGTAGTCACCAAACAAAAACAAACTAACACCCCCAAGCTTATTCAAAGCTATATCCATAAGTATATATACAAAAAGCGTAAACACTTCTCCCCCAAGCTAAAAGGAAGCATTGTCCTCAATGCTTGAAAAGGGAAAAGAAATCATATAAAAATATTTTTGGATTTTCTCATATTCCGCTTTTTTTTATTTCTTTTTGTTTTTTTTTTCATTTATAACAAAATAAATGTCCATGCCTCTTAAACGTAGGACGGCTTTTACAAATTTGCAATTGCATTGTCCTTGCCTTTTGTTTTACTTTGGACGGCTTTTACTTATTCATTTGCCATTATTCAAACATATAGCACAACATAAAATTGCTTTCAAGAGAACCAAATACCCAAACTTATTCACCACCACAAACTCCAACAATAATGATCAATTGCTTCACAAAAACCAATAATGGAACGAAAATGAAACAAAAGGCTCAAGAACTAAAGATGTGGCTTGAAAAGAAGGAAAAAGGCTCAAATGGTTAGCAAGATGGAAAATGTAAACCCAATGAACTAAAAAGAAATAAAATCCTAAAAATGAAAAATTACCACCCCGAAAAGATACCTTTGTCCTCCCTAGTTGGTTCGGTCTCGAGTTTGAGAATTATGAGTAAAGATTCTAGATTAGGTCCGCAATAGTCAAGGATCCATGCCGCTCATGCAAATATATATGTTGAAGGCTTGAAAAATAATGAACCTTACATGGATGTGGCAAAAACTCACTAAGGGCGTCAAATCAACCAAAGGAAGCAACTCCGTCTTACCACAAACCCAATGGAATCCGGCTTCAAGGCCCAAAAAGGTCTAAAACACTACCTTAGCATACCCTATCCTAGAGTCAACCGCATATATTCTCAAAACATGCACACCAATTAAACATAGGAAAGCATACATGCAAAGGCAAAATTCCAAGATGTAGAATGTCCAAAGAAAAGAGCTAAACAAGCAAAAAGAAAAAGAATAGCCTCAAAAATGTTTTATTTTTTATTTGAAAGAAAGAAAAGAACTAAAAATGAAAAGAAAAGGAGAAAAGCACTAGAATGCAAGCAAAGACAAGTAATACCCAATCGTCAATCAAGTGGTCATTCGGCAACAACGCTAATGACCCCAAACACGCTAGGTGTTACAAAGCAAACATCCTCGAACCATTCAACTCATCCTAAAGCTAATCCTAAACTAAGCAACCAAGAAACAAAGAGAAGAGATATAGAAAGATCTCACCGGGCGCCAAAGCTATGCTACATAAATCAAGGTGTAAGAGCACCTTACGAATCGTTGAAATCCAAAGCTTAAGCAATAGAGCACGGTGAGAAATAAAAAACTATATACAAAGAAAATTGTTAGTAACTTTCAAACAAAATCAAACAAAATAAAACTTAATAGAAATTTATATACAAAAACCTAGAAGAACATCATCATCATCAATGGTAGAAATCCCAAAACAACAACATCAAAGGTAAAACCACATAATAGACAACATACCAAGTGGACTACCAAAAACAAGCAAGAAAACCGACCAAAACCTTTTCAAACATACCCCACAAGTCCAAGGTGCCTCCCCCAAGCTTACCCTAAAATACCCTTTTTGACACCTCTCCTCATTCAAAGGCAACTATAGGAGAGGTATCGAAAAGGGGGAAATAAACAACCAAAGGGGGACTAATGGCCACTAGGCTTGGCACCACTATCGCCCGTATCCGCGTCATAAGAGAAACCCGATGGGGGGCCATAGGGATCCCAACCAACGGTGTAACCGGGTGGCCACCCATAATGACCTTTAAAAAGGTCTAGTTGGGATGCAGACAATTGGTCATATGGCTCGGATTGGATGCAAAGCTCGAGGTGAGTAAGGCGAACATAGAGTAGTTGGGATCACCCCTATAGTCACTCCCCCTCGAAACCCGGTAATCATAATGACCGGACTCATCAGGGAAATCACGCGCCTAGGCACATCGGGGTTTGAGACCCCTTGCCAATAAGGGTACGTCGGGAGGTTGTCACCACCCCCAAGATGGCACGAGCCCTAGTTGGGCCGGCTCATAAGGGTAGTTAACCGGAGGAGTGACCTCCCCCCTACGTACACAAGCATCGTATAGAGCGCTAGTTTGAAAAGACAAGTTTTGGTTACCGGCAATCATACCTTGCATGCTTAATTGCATGCGCTCCATTTATTCTCGCATTGCTGTCATTTCCCTAAAGTAGGGATCTTGTTGGTAGTCTTGATGTTGTCGATGTTGTCGTCTACCTCGATGTTATTGTTGTTGTTGTTCATCACCATCACCATCATCATTGACATCCTTATCCTCCTCCATAGCCGCCACCACTTGTCCCGCATCCTTAGGAGGAATCCAAACATTCCTAGCCTCCCGGTTAATAGAATGTTTTGGGGGTTTTTGTCCCTCGGGAGAGTTACAACACTGAAACTGGATTCAACTGAGGATGCCTGTACCTGCAAAGCAAACGGACCGCCGGATGGTCGGTGGTCCGCCTCCGAAGATTAAGTCAGTAAATATTCGGAGATGAAACGTGCGGAAGTAAAGTTATCTGCTTGGATTCCAAGCTCAGGTAAAGTGCTGTGTGTTCCTTGAAAACGACAGCTCTGTGGTAAGTGACGTATTGTCTCGTGTTGTGTGTCAAAAATTCTCTCTTTTTTCGTCCCCCGTCATAAATGACGTAACGTCCCTATTTATAGGGAAAAGTGCGCCCTCCTAGGATCTGATGACCTAGGAGTTAGGTCACGCCGTTTTGCGGCGCCTCGAGATTTGGGCCTTAGAAGGCCGCCATCCCAGGGCCAATACCTGAGTGACACGTGTCATTGTGCCCAAAAGGATTCTGAAGCACCTTTTGGGTGACACGTGTCGCCGACTGAATGGTCCCTGCTGGACCTTCAGTCCACGTAGGACGGAGAAGAGCCCACCCTCCACGTGTCATCACTCCATAGGTCCAAATGGCACCTATATGGAGGACACGTGGCGCTTTCTGGCTGGGCCACCTGGCCGGGTATAAAAATACCCAAATCATTTGCCCCTCACAGGGGACACGTGCATTGCACGCGACTCCTGTGACAGGTGTCAGTATCTGAGTGGTCAGATTCAGAAATTACTAGAGGGAAAAATTAGGGTTTTTACCCCCCTATAAATAGTAAGGTTTGACCCCCCTCTTGGATTCACACCTTGGCGAATCTCTGGAGAATCTTGGACTTTTTGACTTAAAGAATCTCAAAATTCCCTAAGCGTTTTTCAAGCATCCGACACTCGGCTACCAGTTCGACTGTTCTTTAGTCAACCAGGCGTCTTTCTCCCTTCTTCTAAAGGTAACGCCTGTATTTTCTTTTTACTCTTCATTTTTTCTTTGTTTTCAAAAAAATGGTTCCCCAATTGCATGCGGCACGGCGTAGGATAGTGATCAGCCGGTCACCGGGGACGGCTGAATCTAGAACTAGCAGTGCCGAATGCTTGGCCAAAGATCCTGCTTTGCGAACTTCTCCGAATTCGACCGTTTCCGTGTCTGTGCAGGACACTATGGCCAGGACCAAAAGAACAGCAAGACAGTGTAGCTCCGATGGAGTTTTCTACCATTCGGACGGGTTGACTGTTTATTCAGACGGCTCAATAAGAGTGCCTCATAGTGAGCTGTCGGAACACCCTGACAGCCCTTCCTATCTTCCTCCAACCCCCACTTATTACCATTCGCCCACATCTAGTGGAACTCCCAGTGATGGAATCCTGAGGGAGGCGGATGAAGAATATCAACCCGGGCCTTCTGGACAGGCGCCGGAAGAGAGTCTAGGGGAGGACCCCGCTGGCACCAGTCGGCGGTCCCCTAGCTCTGATGAGAGCTCTGATGACGAGTCGGCCTCGTCATCTTCTTCAGAGAATGCCTCCGTAGCTTCAGAGGAGGCTAGATCAAACATAGATTCTGCCAGAGAGTCCCTGGCAGTGGATAGGGGGGAAAGCTGGGCCGAGCCGAGTGCTTCCAGGCGTTTGGAGAGAGCCCCCTACTATCAGCATGTTCCGCCAGGCAGGCGGAGCGCCATGGCATCCGACCTTGCCAATTTTAGGCGCAAGGTCGTCCTAGGCTATGGCTACACTTTGTCGGTCCCTAACGAGGGCGACACCATAACCTGGCCGAGCCTGGCCAGCTATCAAGACAAAGCATTCGGCTGCTATGAAGCGGCCTTCCAGGCTGGGCTCCGCTTCCCTCTCCATCCGGCCGTGGAGAGGATCTTGGACGGATACCAACTAGGTATCTGGCAACTTGTACCCAACTCCTGGATCAATATTCTGGGGTACGTTGCCGCCTGTGAGATGCTGCAGGTGGAGGCGAGCTTTGAAGCGTTCGCCCACATGCACTATCTGAGCAGGGCGCTTGCTAGGGGCGGTGAAGGCTGGTACACCTTAACCACTTGAAAGGGGTACATGATGGCTGTTGGCAAAGAGAACAAGTGGAAAGACTGGAGGACTAAGTTTTATATAGTCAAGTCTGCCGACAGCCGCCTGAACCAAAATTATAACAGGTGGAATAAGGATCCACCTCTCCTAACAGGCAGGAGCGCATTGCCGCCTATTCCTAAGCAGGCAAAGGAGGAGATCATGGACGCGGGGTTGTTTACCGTGTCCGTGTGGACGAATGATGAGGGGGACAAAGAGGTCACCCCTCAATGCTATCTCCCTTTGTACAAGTGGTTTGAAGAAGGGACATTCTTAGCCGCCTGTGGGCTAAGGTCTGAGATGCCGAGAGGTAGTCGGCCGTCTATTTTATATGCAATTACTTCTGCTTTTCAGTACTTGTTTAATGATGCTAATCACTTGTTTATTTTTGCAGATAAAGCAATGGAAAAGCTCTCGGCCACAAGGAAGCCGGCTGTATCTGCTGCTCGATATAGGTCGAATGTTTTAAACAGGGCAGAAGCAACCACCCACACCAAAGTGGACGAACAGAAAACTGGCGGCACCTCCAAGGTAGAAAATTGTTATACTTTCATTTCTGACCAATATTAAATTTGCCCGAATGATTTCTAACTTGCGTTTATCTTGTGTGGATGTAGGGTATGCCTTCCAAATCTCCTTCAAAACCATCCGACCCTAAAGTCCAAAAGACAAGGGCGGGTGATGTGAGCGCATCCGGCAAGGGCGGCCGGAAGCACATTGCTCATAAGCCCCAGAAGGGCCCAGACGCCTCTTCTCTCAATGCTGAAAAGGAGATCAGCAAACCGGATGCCCAGAGGGCATCTAAGGGTGGCTTTAAGCAACCCACCACTGCTGTCGGCTCAGCAGGAGAGAAGAGGAGCCTGGGGAGAGAGGAGGAACAGAAGGACGACGGTAAAATCCATCTGCCCCTATTGTTCTTTCATTTGGGTGTACTTAAGTTATTTTTCTTACTTTCTCTCCTTCTCAGTTCCTGTGCAGAGGCCGACTGTGGTCCAGATGGCCAAGTCCATGCTTAGGGCAGTTGATCCTGACGACAAGGCGTCTGTCAGAGGAGTCGGCACCCTTGACTTGGATGGCATCTTGGGGAACCTCTGCGAGGTATGAGTCTTGGCTCAAGCAATTTTTTAGCATTACTTCTTTTTCCGCCTGGTTTTAACCATTCGGTTCTTTTACAGGCCATGCTGTGCGTCCAAGGGCTTAGGCAACCCCTCAAGGAGAAATCCAAAGAGGTAACAGTCGCCAAAGCTCGGGCCGAGTCCGCCTTGGATCGAGCTCAATTTGATATTGCTCAGAATGAGTATCTGACGCTTGATATGATGTATTCGCAGGCGGAAGCCAATATGCAAGTGAAGAAGGACCTGGACTCGGCCCGCCTGCGCATCACTTCCCTTAAGAAAGAGATTTCAACTCTTAAGGAGAAGCTCGAGCCTCTTCAAGATGCCAAAGAAGAGGCCGAGAGAGCCAAGCAGAAGGTGGGCCGCCTGGAGCAGCGCCTCAGTAACCAGGAGCATCAGCTGAAGTCCAAGTTTGAGTCCGTGGCTGATTAAGAGAGAGAGGCTCTTGTTAAGCAAATGATGAGCGATTATGAAGCCATCATGCGGGACACTTGGGCGGCTGTACAGCCGGACTCGGACTACCAGATTTGGAAATCCAAATTTGACGAAGCCAGCAAAGCATTCGACGCTCGCCTTATTGAAGAGGCTGAGAATGCTGAGGCCGAGGAAAGTTCTGGGTCCGACTCTTCTGGGGAGTCGTCCTCGGGCGGCGAGGAGGAGGATCAGGCGGAGGAACCAGAGAAAAAGGAGGAAGAGCAGCCGAAGGGCGACAAGCCGGCTGCCACTGAAGAGGCTCTCCCTTGATCACTTAAGCTTTTATGCTTATCTGCGGCCGAATGGCCATGTACTTTTCTTTTTCGGCCTGTGTGCCGAGTATTTGTATCTTTACCGAGGGGTCGGGTAATTTGACAATCTTTCTGGCTTTGCCAGATAACAATCTTAACCAATCGTCTGGTGACGATTGGTCTTTTTAATTTGAACCATTCGGCCATTTGGCTGAAGTTATCCATATTGTTGTTGTTCTTTGCATTTTGAATTTTTCACAGCATGTTTTTGGCTAAGTATTATAACCTGTATATCATGCGAATGTTCTTGCCCCTGGACGGATGTCGGGTGGTTTCGGTTTATTGGATTGATTGACTTAGAAATTTTTGATACTTAGAAGAGTATGCATGGTTTCTAAGTCAATCAATCACTATGGTGATTGTCCCAAACCACACGGCAGACGTCCATCCAGAATTGGCAAGCATAAGTGTTTATTCGGCCATTGGCTCGAACTAACTCTAATTTCCAACTTAGCTAATTTGCTAAGGGTAAACCTCCGCTTGTTCTGCCCCATAAGAAAAAAACAAGCGCCTCCGGCCATAAGCCTCTTTGAGATAAAATGCTAAGTTTGTAACTTAACCAATTTTCTTTTTAAAAATAATTGTCCGCCTGTCTTGCCCCATAGGCAAGGATCAGACGTCATCCGGCCAATAGCCTTAATAATTGCTAAGTAGTTAACTTAACTTGTATAAAATATTCCGCCTGTTTTGCCCCTGAGCAATAATAGGCGCATCCGGATTTATGCCTCAATTAGCCTCTACTCATGAAACAGTGACGACTGCGTTAAATAGAAAATTCAGGTCTTTTAGATTTCACTTTCGATTAAAACAAACGACTGCGAATGCTGCCTTAGCATTCGGTAGGGCCACTTGATATATTCGTAGAGCAATGTGCCACCCAAATGGGAGATGCTTCTCCTCGACGAATTCGCCCAAATGGACGTCGCCGGTTATCTGACTCATGTTGGAGCAGACGGTCATGCTCATGTTGGAGCAGACTGTGACCATTCGGTCTCTTTTTGTTTATTAACATCCGGCCATGGGCCTCATCATGATTTTATCTAGCCTTAGGCCTCTTAAATGATCAAGTAAATATTCATCAAGTGTTGGTGTAAACTTGATGAATTTCGTAGGGACGACTGTTCTAAAACAATCGGCTCCTTCAGAGGGATTGGGGCGTCTGCTGTTGGGACAGACGCTTTCCAAACATATTGGCTGTCTGTATTTGGTACAGGCGGCACTTAAAAAAAAAAATAAATAAAAATAATAATAATAATACATGAGGGAAATGAAGGCATATTCTCATTAATAATACATGAGATTTACAAAATTGAGGTCTTTTCATTCGTACATAGAAGTAGTACTTTTTCAAGTTGTCTACATTCCAAGTTCTGGGCAGCTGCCTGCCGTCTGGTTCTTCCAGGCGGTAGGTGCCGTCTCTTATCTCCTCATAAATTTTGTAGGGGCCTTCCCAATTTGGGGTTAGCTTTCCCTGTTCATTCGTCCTACCGACTGCCTCCATTTTCCGTAGCACAAAGTCCCCCACTTTGAGAGGACGCTTGTGTACTCTTTTGTTATAAGCCCGAGTCATTCTCAGACGGTATATCTCATGACGCAAGGCAGCATTGCCCCTGCGTTCTGGAAGTGAGTCCAATGCTAGGCGCATGGCCTCCCAATTTGCCTCTTCATCATACAACATGATTCGAAGGGTAGGCTCATAGTGCTCGATGGACAGAACAACTTCTGCACCATACACCATTAGGAACGGGGTTTCTCCCGTTGCCCCTTTAGCAGTCGTTCTGATGGACCAAAGGACGTGTGGTAATTCATTCGCCCAAAGGCCACCAGCCTGCTCAATCTTCTTTTTAATTCCGTCTGAGATTAAGTTGTTGAAGGCTTCGACCTGGCCATTTGCTTGTGGCCGACCGACTGATGCGAAGAAGCTTGAGACCCCCTGGTCTCCCAGCCAAGTCTTGAGTTGAGGCGTCTCAAATTGAGGACCATTGTCAAAAACCATAGACATGGGCACCCCAAAACGAGTGATTATGTTCCTCCAGATAAAGGAAATGACGTCTTTAGTCTTGATGTTTTTTACTCCCTCAGCCTCTACCCACTTAGTAAAGTAATCCACAGCCACCAATATATAGCGCTTGCCGCCTGGTGCAGTTGTATATGGCCCCAGAATGTCCATGCCCCACTTGGCAAAGGGTATTGGGCTGTGGATGGCCGTCAGGTCTGTAGCCGGACGATGGATGAGCTTGCCAAACTTTTGGCACTTGTCACATTTTTTCACCATTTCCATGGCATCCGACTCCAGAGTCGGCCAAAAGTAAAGCCGCCTGGCCTTGGCCGCGAGGGATCTGCCGCCTATATGGGAGGCGCAGAATCCCGAATGCAACTCTTCGAGAACTTCCTTTCCCTTTTCAGGGGTAACACACTTCAACAGGGGTTTCAAAAAGCCAGCCCTGAAGAGCTCTCCTTGCCGTAACTCGAAGTTAGCCGCTCGTTTTTTCAGAACAGCCGCCTCCCGTGGTGAGTCAGGGAGCGTGCCGTCTGCAAGATAGGTCCGGATGCTGTCCATCCAGGTTGAGCTTCGGTCAAGAATTCCAATGGGGTCTTCCTCTGATATACTTCTTTTTTCCATGACCTCCCAGAAGAATGACCGAGGCGTTTCACAGGAGGCGGATGATGCTAACTTGGACAGAGCATCCGCCTGATTGTTTGAAGACCTGGGCACCTGAGTTAGATGAAATTCTTCAAGTGACCCAACTTCACTCTTGACCGCCTGCAAATACTTTATCATGGCCGGATGAGTGGCCTCGTACGTTCCATTAACCTGAAGTACGACCAGTTGAGAATCAGAGCAGGCGGATACCTTCTTCGCCCCTGCCGCCTTGCAATACCGGATGCCGGCCAGCAGGGCCTAATACTCGGCCTCATTATTAGAGACCTGAAACTTGAACCGTAGTGCGTATTCGTACTTATCTCCTTCAGGAGATTGATAGATAATCCCCGCACCACAGCCGTTCACAGTGGAGCTTCCATCCACATATACTTTCCAGACCTGATCCGTATTGTCCGGAACAACCGGCCTTGTCATTTCGACAATAAAGTCAGCGAATGCTTGTCCCTTTATTGCCTTCCTTGATTCATAAGAGATTTCTAATCCTTGTATTTCGATTGCCCATTTGAGCATTCGTCCAGAAGACTCCAAGGTTGTGAGTGGCCGTTTGATCGGTTGGTCAGTATAGACCTCTATCGCATGCGCCAAGAAGTAAGGTTTAAGCTTCTTGATGGCCATGTAAAGGGCAAGGCCGAATTTCTCAACCATGGGGTACCGAAGCTCCGCATTTCTCAAAACATGGCTTATGAAATACACCGGGAGCTGGATGCCGTCTCTTTCAGCTAAGAGGACAGCACTGAGGGCATGATCAGAGACAGCTAAGTACATGAAGAGCTTCTCTTTAGGCAAAGGGCTGACAAGCCTCGGCAAAGAGTGCAAATGAGTTTTTAGCCTTTGAAAGGCCGCTTCTGCATCATCCCCCCATTCAAAATTTGTCTTCTTTTTGATTGCCTGGAAAAAGTAGAGGCATTTGTCGCCTGAACGGCTGAGGAATCTCCCCAGGGCCGCCAAACAACCTGTTAGTTTTTGCACTACCTTCACAGTACGGGGCGATTGCATGTCGATTACCGCCTGTATTTTCTCAGGGTTGGCCTCTATTCCTCTTTGGTCAATCAAAAATCCGAGAAACTTCCCAGACTCAACACCAAAGACACACTTTTTTGGGTTAAGCATGACCTTGTGCCGCCTGAGTGTGGCGAATGTTTCTTGGAGATCACCAAGGTGATCCGCCTGCTGTTTGGATTTGACTATCATATCATCAATGTACGCCTCTACATTCCTTCCGATTTGATTAATGAAGACCGTATTAATCGTTCGTTGGAAGGTAGCAGGCGCATTCTTCAAACCAAACGGCATCACAGTATAACAGAACAACCCCTGAACAGTGACGAATGCCGTCTTTTCTTGATCTTTTTTCCACAGGGGGATCTGATGGAAACCTGAATAGGCGTCCATGAAACTCATCAGGGCATGTCCGGCTGTTGAGTCGACCAGACTGTCGATCTTAGGCAGTGGATAACTATCCTTTGGACATGCCTTGTTGAGGTCTGTGTAATCAACACACATCCGCCAAGTTCCATTCGGCTTTTTTACTAACACAACGTTAGCCACCCACTCAGGGAAGTTGCACGGCCGAATGAACTTGGCATCTAACAGCTTTTTTACTTCGGCAGCTGCCGCCTGACTTCTTTCTTCGCCGTGGTTTCTTTTCTTTTGCCGGATGGGCTTCTTTATAGGATCCACAGCGAGTTTGTGGACGGCGAGATCCGGGCTGATGCCTGGCATCTCCTCCACTTCAAAGGCAAAAATGTCTTTGAATTCCTTGAGTAGCTGGTGAAGGCTTTCACCCAGCTTTGCAAATGCAACCGTCCCCACCTTAACAGTTCGTTCTGGACAGCTGTCGTCCAGAGGGATGTCAATGTGCTCACCAGCAGGCTGGGGGCGGAGATCATCCGACCGTTCCCCGGTCAGTGATTGCTATTGCTTTTCTTTTTTGACCACCACCAGTTGATCAGTCTTTCTTTTCTTTCCGGCTGGTGGGGCCGACTGTTCTTCCTCGACATTGTCGAGGTCAATCATTTGCTTGCCTCGGCCGGATGCTGCGGCCGTAGGCTTGACGTCCGAGAGATAACACTCTCGAGCCGTCTTTTGGTCCCCATTAAGGGAACCAATTGTTCCATCATCCTTCTCATACTTGAGTAGCATGAGAGCAGGGATGATGACGGCCTTACACTCATTAAGAGTGGGTCGGACAAAGATGAGGTTGTAAGCCGTGAGCTCTTCAACCACTAGGAGACGGATGGTCATGTGTCGACCGTCTCCCCGGCTTCCCAGGCGGACAGGTAGGTCGATTCGTCCGACGGGGTGCACAAGTCCTCCTCCAAACCCAACTAAGGTGTGGGTGACCTCCATCATGCTATCCGGTTTGTACTTGAGATTGGACAAGCATTTGAGGCTGATGAGGTCAGAGGAACTTCCTGTGTCTATCAGAATTCGGCCAACCAGCTGGTTGGCGACTTTACACTCAATGACAACAGGGTCATCATGCGGTCGACGGACTTTGCCTCTGTCTTGTTCGGTGATGACAACTTTAGGGAAGGTGGATGTGCTAGCTGTATCCCCCTCCTCAACAGAATTAACCATCTTTCTCAGATGGTCCTTGGTGCCCCGAATGGTCGGGCCACCACCGGCAAATCCGCCTGCTATGGTATACACCGGTTCTTCATCAGTTTTGGCACTCACAGCAGGCTGGGGAGTCTTCTTCTTGGACTGCCCCGGATTTGCTTTTGAAGTCACTTTGGACTTCACATAGGACTCCAGCTGTCCTTTGTCGGCCAGACGGTCGAGCTCCCGCTTGAGACTAAAGCAGTCATTCGTGTCATGGCCAACATCCTCATGGAAAAGGCAATGCTTGTTCTTGTTTTGATTTTCAACGGAACCTTTCATAGCAGTCGGCTTTTCAAGAGTTAGCCGATCCTTAATTTCCAAAAGGATGGAGCAGCAGTCCTTGTGGAATTCGTATCTTGGAACGTACGGTTTCCACTCTTTTTTCTTCTTCTGGGCCGGTTGATCAGAGTTATCAATGGCCCAGACTTGCTTTTTCTTTTTGCTCTCTTCTGGCTTAGGAGCCGGCTGAGCAGGCTGAGTCTCTTTCTGCCGGTCGGACTTCTTATGGTCCGACTGCTTATTGGAGGAGCAGAGTTCGGTCGCCTGTATGTAGGCTTCCGCCTCTCGCAAGGCTCCTTGCAGAGTAAAGATTTGTTTGCGGACGAGTTCGTACTTAAAAGTAGACCCGTCCTTCAGACCCTTAAAGAAGTCTGTGAAGGCGACCTCATCAGACAGCCCATGAATCTGGATTCGGACCAGATTGAACCGCCTGACGTAGGATCGCAGACCCTCTCTATCTCCCTGCTGTACATTGCCCAAGTCAAGACTTGTCTTTTTGGCAGGGATGTTCATAGAGAAGTTTGATGCAAACAAGAACGCAAGCGTCTTGAAGCTATTTATGCAGCCAGCCGGCAGGTTGCCAAACCACTGCTGGGCTATGCCCTTCAGGGTGGCTGGAAAGCAACGACACCATGCAGCATCATCCAACCCCTGTAAATACATGAGGCGGGTGTATGCTAGCAGGTGGTCTTCTAGGTTGGAGGTCCCGTCATAGGCCCCAACCAGAACGTTTTTAACTTTGGCCGGCTGTACGGCTTCAGTTATTTCCCTGGAGAAAGAAGAGGGTTGATCTCCAAGATGTTGCAGCCTAAGCTGCCAGTCCATCGGCTGATAGTCGTATGCCGCCTGTCCTCCATAGAGGGTAGGTTGCATGTAAGGTACAACTAGCGCCTGGTACAATGGCTGTGCCATGTACTGAGCGGACTGAATCACATGTGGCCCAGACTGAACCCTTTGGCTGCTTGCTGGGGTCTCATGTACAGACTGGGAACATCTCACAAAGGTATTCCGAAAGCTATCATGATAAGTCGACGTTGAAGCCGACTCTGATTGCTGAGTTCTCCTCTCCTCAATGTATTGCCGAGCGTCAGAGAACGTTTTCTTGCTACCATCCGGCTGTATGTGCCGGATGGGTTTTCTTGCGCCTATTTCTGGGAAACGGAGCCGATTAAGGTTAAACTGGGACCTGGCCTTCTCCTTAGGAGCAGGATGAGGAGTCGGCTGACGGTCCCTGACCGACTTCTGTTTGTCAGCTTGGGCTGGCTTCTTGGCCGACTGCTCCTTTCTAGGAGTAGGCGACTTCTTTGAGGCGAGCTGCTTGATTTCACCCCTGAGGCTGCTCAGGAGTGACATTAGCTTATCCCGAGTGACATTAGCTCATCCCGAGTGACGGGAGCTGATCCTGCCGCCTGGGAAGGATCAACCGGCCGCCCCGAGGGCTTCTTTGGCTGACCAGCAGTTTTGCTTGGTCCTGCCTGAACATGGGGACGCTCTCGCCGTTCCTTACTGCGGATGCGTTTAGAGATGAGGGATCCATTTGGATCCACATAGGTTTCGACATCAGCGTCGTCACCTGAGTCATGGTCCGTTTGGACCAGTACATTATTTGGAGGCCGAATGGTCTCTGGATTTGGTACAAGCTCTTGTGAAGCCATTTTAGAGGTACTCTCCCCACAGACGGCGCCAAATGTTTCGGGGGTTTTTGTCCCTCGGGAGAGTTACAACACTGAAACTGGATTCAACTGAGGATGCCTGTACCTGCAAAGCAAACGGACCGCCGGATGGTCGGTGGTCCGCCTCCGAAGATTAAGTCAGTAAATATTCGGAGATGAAACGTGCGGAAGTAAAGTTATCTGCTTGGATTCCAAGCTCAGGTAAAGTGCTGTGTGTTCCTTGAAAACGACAGCTCTGTGGTAAGTGACGTATTGTCTCGTGTTGTGTGTCAAAAATTCTCTCTTTTTTCGTCCCCCGTCATAAATGACGTAACGTCCCTATTTATAGGGAAAAGTGCGCCCTCCTAGGATCTGATGACTTAGGAGTTAGGTCACGCCGTTTTGCGGCGCCTCGGGATTTGGGCCTTAGAAGGCCGCCATCCCAGGGCCAATACCTGAGTGACACATGTCATTGTGCCCAAAAGGATTCTGAAGCACCTTTTGGGTGACACGTGTCGCCGACTGAATGGTCCCTGCTGGACCTTCAGTCCACGTAGGACGGAGAAGAGCCCACCCTCCACGTGTCATCACTCCATAGGTCCAAATGGCACCTATATGGAGGACACGTGGCGCTTTCTAGCTGGGCCACCTGGCCGGGTATAAAAATACCCAAATCAGAAGTAGTGGCCGGGTTTGGGAGCAAGCAATGGTGCTCATTTCTCACTAGCCAAGAATAAATATCGGCGTTCCTTGTACCATAAATGAAGCGAAGAGTGCCAAGTTTCTTCAAATTTAGTAACGCGTCTTCACTCCCTCCAACCGGAGTGCAAGACTTCAAGAACCCGTATTGCTTGAAATGATTTACCAACCTCGTCACCATCCCTCCACAATGAATTTCACCGGTTTTAACCCCATTAATAATCCGCCTGCAACACTCCATGAAAATGTATCCAAAATTAACCCGTGGCCCAAGATCCGATTTGGTGGCCAACCATAGAACCATGATCTCCTCTCTTGAGAGCTTACCAAGATCTTGCTTGTTAAATACCGCATAACCAAGGACCCTATGAAGAATCCTAAGAGTCGGATGAATGATTTCACTAGCAATTGATTTCTTGGAATTAAAAGTTTTTTTATGAGCAATTGTTCGCCACCACAAAACTCATTATAAGTGGTCGGGTTTAAAAGGAGCGGCTCATAAATATCTGCATGAGGGTTGAACCCAAGAGCTTCATCGAATTCAAAGAGATTTAGAGTGTGTTTGACATTGAACAGCTGGAATGAAATGAGATAATCTGAATCCCCCACCCGATTATATTCAAATGTTGAGAAAAATTCGATAGTGGGTTCCAAGTAAGTTCTAGGAGCAGTTTTAACAAACTCAGTCAAACGGAGGTTGTGGAGGAGGATGTCAAGGACGGATTCAATCCCTAACTTGACCATGTCATCACGATTAGGGGTGTCCATAATTCGGATAAAAACCAAAATCCAATCTAATCCAAACCGAATTATCAATTCGGATCGGATCCGAACTTTAAATCGGATCGAGATTTTTTGAAATTCGGATTTTCGGATTGGATCGGATTGACCCTAATGTATATATTTTGAAGTTTAGCTCAAATACTTACTACTACATAAAATTAATTAGAGAGACTTTGTATTAATTAATTAATGACTTGACGTTGAACTATTTATTTTAATCATGATTTTGAAGACTTTTATTTATAGTAAAGCTTTAATTTTAGAATTGTATTAGGCGCTAAAAAATAATGTATTATAATTTGGATTTTCGGATCGGATCCAAATAACCTAATTTTAATTCGGATTGGATCGGATTAGATCAAGAGAGAAATTCGGATCGGATCGGATTGGAAAATTGAAAATCGAATTATATTTCGGATTGGATTGGATTTGGACTAAATCCAAATCGAAAACCGAACGGACACCCCTAATCACGATAGTAATTCCGAGTCGGTCTAAACTTTCGATATTTCATGTTATTATATATGGGAGCTTGTTTAGACCGATTGTAGAATTTTAGAGGTGGAAGAGGTGGAGGAGGGTTAGTATCTTGAGGGTTGGGATTAGGAGGTTGTCTTTGATAAGATTGGCCATGAGAAGATTAGCCGAGTGATTGATGGGAATGCTTCTTGCTAGACTTGGCTTTTCTCAACAAATCCATGATAACCAAATCAAAAACACCAAATAGCACAAAAGGAAATCACGCCAACAACTTCTCAATACCAATTCTATCACCAATACTCCACACCACTACACAACACCCCCAATACTACAAGGTACTTGTTCAAACAACAAAACAACCAAAATACAAACAACAACCAACACAATTAACAATCAATATCAAAAGTAAACCCAATTCACTCAAAACAATTTCAAAATCAACAAAAAATTATCCAAAATCATCATATGCATTCTAAACGAGGTATACCAACATCAATGCATAAAATCAATAAAAAATCCACAAAAATTGAGCAAGGATTAGGATTATACCAAAGTTGTAGACTCAATGAAGCACTAGAACATCAAAAACGGACTTAGCACCAAGCAAGGTTGAAAATGCTTCAAAAACCCAATTTTTCCAGAAAAATCACGAGAAAAATGTTCCAAACTTGATGACAATGGAGAAATGTAAGAGATTAAAGTGAAAATTTGAGTGAAATCAAGTAATTTGATATGAAAATTATGAATTGGGGGTTAGGGTTTGAGAGGAAAGATGAGAGCGAGAGAAAGAGTGTAAAAGATGAGTGAAAGGGAAAATAAGAGAGGAGAGAGAAAAAAGAATCGACCGAGAGAAATAAACCCCAGCTCGCCGCGCCCGCGCCTGATATCGCCGCGTCCGGGGAAGAACCCGCGCCCGCGGCAAGTTCCTGGAAAGTTTTTGTAAATTTACCTGAATAAGGGTCCGCGGGCGCTCCAAATTAGCTGCGCCCGCTCCAGCAAGGCCGCGCCCACGGGGAGCCCGCGGGGCACCTGTAGGGAGTTCTTGGTTTAATTTTTGCAAAAGTTGCATTTTGAAGCTCAGAACCCCCGCGACCTCTCCATGCCCGTGGGGTGCCCTCTCCCCTACATCAAAAACTCTTCTCTTGCACTCTTTTCATCATTCACCCTATATCCATAGTTAATGATGGAAAAAACCTACAAAACAAACAAAAACAAGAAAAATAGTAGAAACAAAGAATAACAACAAAAATGAAAGAAAGAAAAGAAATGTGAAGAGAGGTTTAGAATACGTGTTGCCGGGGTAAGCGCTTTTGTTTAACGTCGTTAGCTCGATGATTACCACCCACTCAAGGTGTTTGTCGGAGAAGCAAAGAGTGAGCAAGGCCAACAAAAGCACCATCAAAATACTTCTTGAGGCGATGGCCATTGACTTTAAACGAAGAAGAAGAAGAAGAATCCATCATCGAAATATCTACAACACCACTTGGAGAGACACTCTTGATCAAATAGGGACCGTTGCATCTTGACATAAGCTTTCCGGGAAACAACTTCATTTTTGAATTGTAGAGAAGAACTTTATCACCAACACAAAAATCTTTCTTCTCAATAAATTTGTCATGTGTTTCCTTAGAACGAGCCTTGCACACACTAGCACAATCATAAGCATCAAGCCGAAGCTCCTCTAGCTCATGAAGGTCCAACCACCTTTTCTCCCCCGCACTTACTAAATCAACATTTATCTTCTTAATTAAAGCACAGTGTTCAATCTCAACCGGGAGATGGCATGACTTTCCATATACAAGGAGGATTGGAGTGGTATCTATAGGGGTCTTGAAAGCCGTTCGATAGGCCCTAAGAGCATCATCTAATTTCTCCGACCAATCTTTTTGATTTCTCGCAACCGTCTTTTCATGTATGAGTTTGATTCGACTATTAGAGACTTCCACTTGACCGCTGGATTAGGGATGATATGGGAGGCTAAATCTTTGATGGACTCCATGTCAACATGTTTTGAAAGGCATGGTGAATGAAATGAGAACCGTTGTCGCTTATCACCGCCTTCGGCACCCCAAATTTTGGAAAGATTATTTTCTTAAACAACTTCATAACAACCTTGTGGTCATTAGTTGGGGAGGCGATGGCCTCGACCCACTTAGACACTTAGACAGGTAGTCGACCGCCACAAGAATAAATTGATTTTTCGAAAGATGAAGGAAATGGCCCCATAAAGTCAATATCCCATACATCAAATACCTCCAACTCGAGTATGGGTTGTTGAGGCATTTCGTTTCTCTTGGTGATATTCCCAACTCTTTGACATTGATCACATGTCTTGACAAAGCCCCATGAGTCCCTAAAGAGATGTGGCCACCACAAACCGCATTGAAGGACCTTAGTGGCGGTTTTAGAAACATCCATGTGGCCTCCGCTTGGATCCGAATGGCACATTTTCAAAACATTAGGCACCTCTTCATTTGGCACACATCGTCTAAGTAAGTCATCGACCCCTCACACTAGTAGAAAAATATAAAAGGCACCGAGAAATTGGCACCGATTCTTCAAAACCGGTGGGAAAAAAACAAGGCAGAATTTAGTTTACTAGATTTAGCACTGGTTCAAAATAAACCGGTGCCAAATACCTTAAATGCCACCGGTTCAAACCGGTGGCATTTAAAAAAAAACTCGGCCGTTTTTTCCCCTTCCCCTATTCATTCTCTTAATCTCTTTCCCTTTCTTTTTTTTTTTTTTATTTTTTTTATTTTCACTCTCTCTCCTCATATGTCGCTCCTCCTCTCTCTCTCCTTTACCAAACCCACTAAAGCTCCATTGAAGCTCCGTCCACAAGATTAGATCTGCAAGCTCCATTGAAGCTCCGTCCACAAGATTAGATCTGCAAGCTCCATTGAAGCTCCGTCGATCTGCAAGCTCCATTGAAGCTCCGTCCCTTCTTCTCCCTCGAACTCCCTTCTCTCTCCATTGAAGCGTAGAACCAAGCACAATGGCGGTGGTCGGTGGTCAGTGGTCAGTATAACCAAGCACAATGACGGTGGTCGGTGATGGTGATGGTCGAGTCTGATTTCTAGGGTCCAGATTGGTGTTCATGGTATGCGCTTCTTTAAACTTTGCCATTTAAATTCCAAATTTAGGGTTCTTTTGCATAATTTCCAGTTCAAATCTTAGATTTTATTTGATTTATAGTGTTTTGATTTAATTTCTAGTTCAAATCTTAGATTTTGTTTGATTTATAGTGTTTGATTTTGTTGAATTGCATGTGTTTTCTGTTTTAATCGAAAATTTAGGGTTTTAATGAACAAAGTTATATTGGGGTTTTGATTATGATCTTGCTCATCTATTTCGAAATTAGGTAATCTGATGATAAGAGGTGAGGTAGTCTATGTGTTTTGTTATACTGGATTTTGTGAACTTGTATTAAGAAACTTTGTGAATCACCTCGCTAAAAGCGGTTTTCAATGTCCTGATGTTCCGTAGGTTTATTTTTTTTTCTCAAAAGTTTTAATTATAATTGCTAAATTTTGATCTTTGATCTTCTGGATGATGTTCCTGGCTTCTGCTAGTCCTGCAGGATCTCCTTGCATCTAAGATAACAGTCTTTGATCCTGCACAGAAATAGCTTCACTAACGGCATTATAAAAGGCCGCGATAGCACTTTGCTCTTTGCCTGTGGCTTGCAGGTTTAGCCTTCAACTATAGGCGACGCAGAAACACGTTTGCTTCTCATGGCCTCTCTGAAGTTGACTTGATTGCTTTATCAAGTTCACTCTGCTCCTCACAATCATTATAATTTTACATCACTGTCTTACAAAGTTGTAGATGTAAATATTATTCCCCTTATTTCTTATGGAAACTAATTAGCTTTATCAAGTACAACTCTATAAATTATAAGACTTCATTAAAAAAAGATACAGTAATTTAATTTCATTCCTCTTATTATTTTATACTTCTATAGTAGCTGACATGTTTATACAGTTACTAATGTTACAGTTCAAAATCATGTAATACTGATTCTTTTTAGTAATGTTGTTGTATGCTATAGGTATTAAACCACTTATGCTATTTGTCATTTGGTGATTTCTCTTTGAGTTTTGGATCAAAATCGACTGAATCAACTTTTATTTTTATATTTTAAAACCATCTGTCATAGATGTATCAAATATGTTGGTTTAGGTTGAGTTCAGTTCTAATTAGTACAGTTTGGATATATTTAGTTGGTAACGAGTCGTTTGATTTACTTGTAGGTATGTTAGGTTATACCGTCAATTAGTTTAATATAATGAACAAATAAATATTCTATTTGTGTTAGTGTATTCTGTTTGGATCAAACCAAGTCATGTAATTTCGGGAACAAATTGGATTTAGGTCAGGTAACTAGGATTTTTTCCTCCACCCCCTCGCCCTCCCCACTCCGATCTTCATGATCATTGTCATATTGTCCCCCTTCCATCTTCTCTTATGGAGTCTAATGTAAATTGGCTTATGTTTTTTTTTTCCCCAATGTTATAAAGGAACACATACAATGGGGTTTTCACAGTGCAGCTAGTTCTCCAAGAGAATGTACAACTACAATAGTCAAAACAGCATTGATCCTACACTTAATCAAGGATATGCAAAGCAACTCTAGAAAGCTTTCCCAAGAGATGCTGATCCGGGAACCTTCAATAAGGGAAAGGTCTTCTTAAGAAATAAGGGGAAATTACTAATTTAGGCAGGATTGTAGCCATTTGTAGGGTGATAAATAGTTAGTATTAGTGAATTATCTGGAGAAAAAAAATTGACAAATATGGTTTATCATAATCTACTACATTTGTTTGGTTAATTTGTCAATTTCTTTTGCATCCTCAAGGTTTCTGGAGATTGATTATGGAGCATGGTCTGGGATTGAAGAGACTGCCAGCGCTTCACATTCTACTCATCATGTTGGAGCGGTCATTCTCTTTCTCTTTCTCTTGTTCTTTATATGTTATTCATATTCATATTATATGGAATTATGGATTACATATTCTAATATTCTGTTTTGATTCCTTTTTTTTCAAAGAGTCTTCGACATTTGAATGCATTATTATTTCATTAATAACACATTACTCATTGTTAGTGATTTTTTGTAAGGCTAATTTAATATTTAGGGTCTCTTTAACATGTTACAAATTATGTTCATTAAATTCTCATAGAATGCTTTCGACTCTAATTTATAATTTAATCTTAACATCTAATACCAAATATTCAATTGACCTTAACGTTTGAGGGATATGGATTCATTGATTAAGGTTTTTAGTATTTGAGTTGGAAACAACCCTTTTTTTATAACAACTTGGTAATATGGATATGACTATATGAGCTTGATATTTATATCATTTTCTATTTTATTTTTATTTTTTTGTCTTTTTTGAATTTAGTCATCTGTGTTTCTTAGCTTTGAATGAAAATTACAGCTTCATTTAGTATTAATGCATGCCTTTTACTTTATAATCTCTGGTGCTTCTCAATTCTTGTGAATGTGTTAATGCATTTCAAATATAAAAATGACCGCTGTATATTCTAAGCAAGGAGCAAGTTTGAGGTACGAGTAATAATATGCTATGAATTTTGTATCTAATTGTGAGTCAATCTATTTATTTAACACCTGGAACTGCTCTGTTATGAAGCCTGCCACTTCAAGTAGTCTCATATTTTAACATGTGATATTTGTGAGAAGTAGGCGCTCACGTGATGTTGACCCAGCTATAGCGAGTCTGTAGAGGTCATACACTTGTGTTTATGTCGTCTTGCTAGCTTTAGCTGTAAATTTTATTGGCTTGTACCTACTGCCCTAATTAAATTACTAATTAAATGATCATTGGCTGCTTTCAAAATAGGATGAGGAATTTTATCAGTTCTTTTGCAACACCAAACAACTTCAATCTAGCATTTGTTGAGGCTGTTCGGGTGATTGTGGACCGACACACAAGTTGTGAAAAAGGGTAGCTTATGTCTTGTTCAAAACAAGGGTATGCCTTATTCTCTGTCTGTGCAACCACTACAGCGGCTGCTGCAGCTGCTGCCTCGCAAGGCGGATGCCTTACATCACAAGGCGGATGCCTTACATCACAAGGCGGATGCCTTACATCACAAGGCTGATGCTGCATGCTTCCATGCTCCTGCTGATGTTCTGGTCTTCGCTGATGCTGCTACTACGCTCTATGCCACTACTGCTAATCTGCTCTATGCTACTGTTGTAATATTATTACAATCAGTCTGTTTACAATGTAAAACTATGTTTTGTTATTTTTTTTTTTTTTTGAATTAAAATTGTAATGTTACAGCTTTATATTTTAATGAAATTATAAGTTTATATATATATATATGTGTTTATATATCAATTTAAGTAAAAAAAATGCAATTATTTTTTTTTTTTTTGGGGCATTAAGGGCACCGGTTCTGAACCGAACCGGTGCCAATAACTATGTTATTGCCACCGGTTCAAAACCGGTGCCAAAAGCTCTCACTTTTTGGCATCACTCACATTAAAAACGGTTTAAAACCGGTGCTATAGGGGGGTTTTGAACCGGTGCCCTCTTATATTTTTCTACTAGTGTCGCTTGTATAAGATGGGATCATCCCAACACATAATGCCTTACCTCTCTCTTGAGCTTCTTCCTTTGATTCTTAGAAAATGAAGGAGGAAGCTCTCCACATGCAAGGAAATTCACCAAATCAGCAAACCATGGGAGCTCCTTCGAGCTTCAATAGCATATAGAAAATCATCAAGCATCTTATCCTCAATTGGAGAACCATCATCATGAATTTGAGAATCATCTAAACGAGAAAGATGGTCCGCTAACCACATTCTCCGCTCCTCTTTTATCCCTAATATCAATGTCGAAGGTTTAGAGCTCAAGAACCCACCAGATCAACCTTGGCTTGGATTCTTTCTTGGCAAAAAGATATTTGAGAGTCGCATGATCCGTGAAGACTATGGTTTTGGAACCTAATAGATAACAACGGAACTTCTCAAAAGCATGAACTATAGCCAAGAATTCCTTTTCCATTGTAGTGTAATTCCGTTGAGCCCCATTAAGAGTCTTGGATATATAATAGATAGATCTGTCAATTCGGGTAAATGGGTCGGGTTTGAGTCGGGTTAGTGTGGGTCGGGTCATCTCGAGTCGGGTCAGTACGGGTTAATGTCGGGACCTATGCGAGTCGGGTTTGGGTTGGGTCATGCTTGAGTCGGGTCACGTCGGGTCATACATCTTATCGGGTTTGGGTCAGGTTTAGGTCGGGTCAATAAAAGGTCGGGTTGCATTCGGGTCGGGTGAAAAACAGGTCGGGTTACATTCGGGTTTAAATGAGTTAGGGTCCTGTTCGGGTACGAGTCGGGTTCAATTCAAGTCAATTATTTACGGGTTATAATCAGGTTGGGTCATTATCGGGTTCGAGTCGGGTTCGGTTCAAGTCAATAATTTGCTGGTTATAATCAAGTCGGGTCATTCTCGGGTTCGGTTCAAGTTAATTAAATTTTAATTTTTTTTAAAGCTCCAAATCAAATTGCATAATTTAAAACATTTAAAAAAATATTAAAATAAACAAGTGAATACTAAAATTTGAAAAAAAAATATATAAGTAGTTATATGGAAGTTTATTTTGAAGTTTATTTACGGGTTATAATCTTATGTATTTGTTAACATCGAATCTCTATTGTAGTTGTCGTATGACTTTTAATTAATGAAATGATTTTGCTATTCAAAAAAAAAAAGTTTATTTATAAGATAAATTTAGAAAAAAAAAAATTACATTTGGCTGATTTAATTAGACAAAATCACTATCACCAATTCACCTCACTCACCTCATATTGCCTCAAATACGTTTAATAAACATTGACAGCTCAGAGAGTCACAACTCTACCCTAATACTCTATCACCTCAAAATTAAAAGAGAATAATATATTAATATTGCTACATTAATGTTTGTACTAACAAAGAATTTTAACAAACTTTAATTTAATTCTAGTACATATAATTATATCAAACATGTAGCTTGACTACTTGAGTACTCCAACTTCTTCCTCTTCTTTTGTTATGGGATTCTTGTGTGAAAAACAAGCATATCCGTCAAAGCAAAAGGCACATAATAAATTAATCATAATAATTGAGAATAACAAAAAAAATTAAATTCGTTTAGAACTTAACTGAAAAAAATGAACTAATAAAATAAAAGATCAACTCCTTTAAAAACTAGAATTTGTAATTTAAACTCGTCAAGAAAAAAAAAGAATTTGTAAATTAAAGGTAGCAATTAGATGAATGATAAACAAGAAATTTACTAAAACAAATCCAATATATTTCCAGCCATGTGAATTAGATACTGATCCACTACTCTACAATTTCATGAATTGAAAACGATGATAACAATGATAATACTACAAAACACAAAAATCTAAAGTCTAACCGCAAAAATTAGTGTAAAATACATCAAACAGATCAAAATCAACTAAAATTGAAACCACCCCAAAAGATCAACACAAAAACCAAAATACAGAAATAATAATCAATTAAAAAACGAAATCAAAGCAAAAATTCGTGTAAAATACATCAAACAGATAAAAAATCAACTTAAAATTGAAATCACCACAAAAGATCAAACAAAAACCAAAATACAGAAATAATAGTCAATTAAAAAACGAAATCAAAAAAGCAAAAATTCATGTAAAATACATCAACCAGATCAAAAATCAACTAAAATTGAAACCACCACAAAAGATCAAACCAAAACCAAAATGCAGAAATAATAATCACTTAAAAAACGAAATCAAAGAGGCAAAAATTAGTGTAAAATACATCAAACAGATCAAAAATCAACTACAATTGAAACCACCACAAAAGATCAAACAAAAACAAAAATACAGAAATAATAATCAATTAAAAAACAAAATCAAAGAAGAAGAGACCTACAAGTATTCTCGGAAAATTTGGGATCATAATCCTTTGAATCTAGATCTTCAATTCATCTTTATAACAATCAATCGATTTATCAACCCATCATAAAATGAGTATCATCTAACGACATAAACCCATAAAACGCTTCTAAACCATGATAATCTAACTTAAAGCGCTCTTTGGAGTTCGAGAACTGGAAACGCCTCATCAAACCTCACAAACTGCTATAAATTGCTTCAACACTCATCACCAAATCATCAAAACTTGATTCCGACGATTTTGGCACTCTGAACAGGAGGGTTTATCCGGGGAATTAAAGGAGATGAAATTCATTTAAGAGGAAAGAGAGGAGATAGAAGAAGAGGAAAAGGAAGTGAAGGAGATCAAATGAAGATTGATTGTTGGAGGCAGAAGTGGCGGAATGAAGAATATGAGTAAGGGTTTCATTTATTTTATTTTGGTGAGTAAGGGAGACCGGTTAAGTTAAGCAATGGCAAAGCTTCCGGCCCATAAGAAACCAGCCCTCTCCGCCGCCTTCTACCGCTCAAACATAAAACAGGCGGATGAGCAGCCGCTAGGCGGCACTCCTAAGGTAATGAGTCTGCAAAGGTTATTCTTAATGAATTGTGTTCACATACTCTGTTTATGAGACTCACGCTTGGACCTCTTTTCAGAGTGCTTCATCAAAGCCCACCCATTCTTCTCAGCCGGACCCTAAGTTGTGAAAGCAAACGGCTGGCGGCGTTTCTCATAACCGGAGGAAACACGTCGCCACCAAGCCCGCCAAGAAGGGGACATGCGCCTCTTCCCCCACCAAAACACCGTCAAAGCCGGACGCTCTTCAACGAGCGTCGAAGAGTGGCCAACTGTCCTCCAGATGGCCAGACGGATGCTCAGGACGCTTGATCCTGAGGACAAGGCGGCCGTCAGAGGAGTCGGCACCTTGGACCTAAACGACATTCTGGCGCTTCTTTGCGAAGTACAATTCCTTGCAACTTAATTTATGTATATATTTTTGTCGAATGGTTACTGACAAGTTTCTTTGAACTTGGCGCTTACAGGCTATGCTGCGCGTTAGTGGTCTCAAAGGGCCCCTCAACGAGAAGACCAGGGAGGTAAAGGTAGCGAATGCTCGGGCCGCCTCTACTTTGGACAAAGCTCAGTTTGAGATTGCTCAAAATGAAATTCTGACACTTGATATGTTGTATTCCCAGGCGTCTGCCAACCTGCAAGTTCAGCAGAACTTGGACGCGGCCAAGCAGCGGGTGAGAGAGCTCCAGGACCAGGTCAAGGGCCTCAACAAGAAGCTGGACAACCTCAAGGAGGCCGAATCCAAAGCGGCTAGCCTGGAGGCGACGGTCAAGAGACTCAGAGGTCGGCTGAGCAACCAGGAGAACCAACTCCGGACCAAGTATAGGTCCTTGATGGAGGAGGAGAAACAAGCCCTGGTCAAACAAATGATGGACGACAACGAAGTCATCATGCGTGCGGCCTGGGCGGCTGCTCAGCCGTCTACCGATTATCAAACCTGGAAGGTCCATTTTGATAAGGCTAATGACGAGTTTAATGCCCGTCTCCTCAGAGAAGCTCAAGAGGCGGCCGAGAAGGATGCGGCTGCCAAGATTGCCTCGGGGGAGTCTAGCTCGTCTGGCGGCTCTTCGTTTGGGGACGAGGAGGAGGATGATCAGGAGGAGGGTGAGGAAAATAGAGAGCATGCGCCGGATAAGGCGGATGCCGATGCTAAGAAGCTCCCCTGATCATTAAGCTTTACCTGTCTTTCTGCGGCCGAATGGCCATATGTTTAACTTTCCGGCCTGTGCGCCGTGTATTTGAATGTTTCTTTACGGACCGAGGGGTCGGGTTACTTAATAATTTCCCTGGCTTGGCCAGTTAACATTTGCCAGTCATCAATTTTGACGGCTGTTTAATTTTATGAAGCATCCGGTCAGTTGGCCGATGTTATTTATATTAGTGCTTATGCATGCTTTAAAAATTTTCAAAGCTTATTTTTATGCATGGAATTTTAGCTAAGTATTTTAGCCCATATAGTATGCGAATGTTCTTGCCCCTGGGCGGATGTCGATTGGTTTCGGTTGATTGGATTGATTGACTTAGAAATTATTGATACTTAGAAGAGTATGCATGGTTTCTAAGTCAATCAATCACTATGGTGATTGCCCCAAACCAAGCGACAAACGGCCATACAGAGCAGTCGATTCTTTAATTTCATTCGGCCAAAGGCCTCGTTAATGCTAAGTTTTAACTTAGCTTATTTGTTTAGAGAAGGTATTCCGCCTGGTTTTGACCTCATAGCAGAACAGGCGCATTCGGCCATAAGCCTTGTATACGCATAATGCTAAGTTTTTGGACTTAGCTTTTTTTATTGAGAAAGAGTTCTCCGCTTGCCTTGCCCTAGAGCAAAAACAGGCGCATCCGACCTTATGCCTCGATAGCCTCTAAACATGAAACAGTGACCTCTCTTCAATTGTACTAGAACAATTCGAAGGACTTTCGGCCTTTTAGATTTCATTTTTGATTTATTCAAACAACTGCGAATGCGTTTTTAGCATTCGGTAGGGCCGTTTGATGTATTGGTAGAGCAATGTGCCACCCTAATGGAAGATGCTTCTCCTCGACGAATTCGCCCGAATGGACGTCGTCAGTTATCTGACTCATGTAGGAGCAGACGGTCATACTCATGTTGGAGTAGACTGTGGCCGTCGGCCTCTATTGTTTCATTAATATCCGGCCATTGGCCTCTATAAAAATGGTAAATAGTCGTTAAGTGTTGGACTTAACTTGAAAATAAATTGATAGGGTCGACTGCTTTGGTGTAGTCGGCTCCTTTAGACGGAATGGGGCGTTTTCTGTTGGGACAGACGCTAAAAATAGGGTGGTTGTCTATACTTTGTACAGGCGACGCTAGCATAACTTACAAAATTTAGCAAGAAGACAAGTTTGGGAAATGAAGGCATATTCTCATTAATCAGAACTTTGAAGTAATTACAATAATTCAAAGAAGTAGTACTTTTTTAAGTTGTCTACATTCCAAGTTCTATGCAGCCGCCTACCGTCTAGTTCTTCCAGTCGGTAGGTGCCGTCTCTTACTTCATCATAGATTCGGTAAGGGCCTTCCTAATTTGGGGTTAGCTTTCCCTGCTCATTCGCCCTACCGTCTGCCTCCATTTTCCTTAGCACAAAGTCCCCCATTTTGAGAGGACGCTTGTGTACTCTTTTGTTGTAGGCCCGAGTCATTCTTTGACGGTATATCTCATGGCGCAAGGCAGCATTACCCTTGCGCTATGGAAGTGAGTCCAATGATAGCCGCTTGGCCTCCCAATTTACCCCTTTGTCATATAACATGACTCGAAGAGTCGGCTCATAGTGTTCGATGGGCAGGACAGCTTCTGCACCATATACCATAAGAAATGGGGTTTCTCCAGTTGCCCCTTTGGCAGTTGTTTAGATGGCCCAGAGGACGTGTGGTAATTCATTCGCCCAAAGGCCACCAGCCCTTTCGATTTTCTTTTTGATCCCGTCTGAGATTAACTTGTTGAAGGCTTCGACCTGGCCGTTTGCTTGGGGGCGGCCGACTAATGCAAAGAAACTTGAGACCCCTTGGTCTCCCAACCAAGTCTTGAGTTGAGGCGTCTCAAACTGAGGTCCGTTGTCAAAAACCATAGACATAGGCACCCCAAAACGAGTGATAACATTCCTCCATATGAAGAAGATGACATCTTTAGTCTTGATGTTTTTGACCGCCTCCGCCTCTACCCACTTGGTAAAGTAATCTACAGCTACCAATACGTAGCGCTTGCTGCCTGGTGCTACTGTGTAAGGCCTAAGTATGTCCATGCCCCATTTGGCAAAGGGTATTGGGCTGTGGATGACCGTCAGGTCTGTGGCCGGACGATGGATGAGCTTGCCAAACTTTTGGCACTTGTCACATTTTTTTACCATTTCCATGGTATCTGACTCCAGAGTAGGCCAGAAATAGAGCCGCCTGGCCTTGGCAGCTAGGGACCTGCCGCCTATTGGGAGGCGCAGAAACCCGCATGCAAATCTTCGAGGACTTCTTTACCCTTCTCTGAAGTAACACACTTCAACAAGGGTTTCAAGAAACCAGTCTTGAAGAGTTCTCTATGTCTCAGCTCGAAGTTTGCCGCTTTCTTCTTCAGAACAGCCGCCTCCTAAGGTGAATCAAGGAGTGTGCCGTCTGCAAGATAGGCCCGGATGTTGTCCATTCTGGTAGAGCTTTGGTCGAGAATTCCAATGGGGTCTTCATTAGATATACTTCTCTTTTCCATGACCTCCTAGAAAACCGACCGAGGCGTTTCACAGGAGGCGGATGATGCCAGTTTTGACAGAGCATCTGCCTGATTGTTTGAAGATCTGGGCACTTAAGTTAGATGAAACTCCTCAAGTGTCCCGACTTCATTTTTGACAGCCTGCAAATATTTTATCATGGCCGGATGAGTGGCCTCATACGTTCCATTGACCTGGAGTACGACCAGTTGAGAATTAGAGCAGGCGTCAATTTTCTTTGCCCCTGCCGCCTTGCAATACACGAATGTCGGCTAGCAGGGCCTCATATTCGGCCTCATTGTTAGAGACCTGGAACTTGAACCGCAATGCATATTCGTACTTATCTCCCTCAGGAGATTGACAGATAATCCCCGCACCGCAGCCGTTCGTAGTGGAGCTCCCGTCCACATACACTTTCCAAACCTGGTCAGTATTATCCGGTGCAACCGGCCTTGTCATTTCAACAATAAAGTCGGTGAATGCTTTCCCCTTTATTGCCTTCCTTGGTCCGTAAGTGATTTCTAATCCTTGCATTTCAATCGCCCATTTGAGCATTCGTCCAAAAGACTCCAAGGTTGTGAGTGGCCGCTTGATCGGTTGGTCAGTATAGACCTCTACCGCATGCGCAAAGAAGTAGGCTTTTAGCTTCTTGATGGCCATGTAAAGGGCAAGGCCAAAATTTTCAACCATGGGGTACCGAAACTCTGCGTTCCTAAGAACATGGGTGATGAAATACACCGGGAGCTGGATGCCGTCTCTTTTTAGCTAAGAGAACGACACTGAGGGCATGATCAAAGACGACTAAATACATGAAGAGCTTCTCTTTGGGCAAAGGGCTAACAAGCCTTGGCAAAGAGTGCAGATGAGTTTTCAGCTTTTGAAAGGCCACCTATGTATCGTCCCCCCATTCAAAGTTGGTCTTCTTTTTGATTGCCTGGAAGAAGTAGAGACACTTGTCACCTGACTGACTGACGAATCTCCCCAAGGCCGCCAGGCAACCTGTTAATTTTTGCACTTCCTTCATATTGCGGGGCGACTGCATGTCGATTACCGCCTGTATTTTCTCAAAATTAGCCTCTATTCCCCTTTGGTCAATAAAAAATCCGAGAAACTTCCCAAACTCAACACCAAAGACACACTTTTTTGGGTTTAGCATGACCTTGTGCCGCTTGAGTGTGGCGAATGTTTCTCGGAGATCAGCAAGATGATCCACCTGTTGTTTGGATTTGACTATCATGTCATCAATGTACGCCTCTAAATTCCTTCTGATTTGATTAATAAAGACCGTGTTAATCATTCGTTGGAAAGTAGCAGGCGCATTCTTCAAACCAAACGACATCACCGTATAACAGAACAACCCATGATCAGTGACGAATGCCGTCTTTTCTTGATCTTTTTTCCACAGGGGGATCAAATGGAAACCTGAATAGGCGTCCATAAAACTCATCAGGGCATGTCCAGCTGTTGAATCGACCAGACTGTCGATCTTAGGCAGTGGATAGCTATCCTTTGGACATGCCTTGTTGAGGTCTGTGTAATCAACACACATGCACCAAGTTCCATTCGGCTTTTTTACTAACACAACGTTAGCTACCACTCAGGGAAATTGCACAGCCGAATGAACTTGGCGTCCAACAACTTTTTAACTTCGGCGGCTGTCGCCTGACTTCTTTCCTCGCTATGGTTTCTTTTCTTTTGCCGGATGGGCTTCTTTTTAGGATCCACGGTGAGTTTGTGGACAACGAGATCCGGGCTGATGCTTGGCATCTCTTCCACTTCAAAGGCAAATATGTCTTTGAATTCTCTCAACAGTTGGTGCAGGCTCCACCTAGCTTATCTAATGCAACCGTCCCCACCTTAACCGTCCACTCTGGCCGACTGTCGTCCAGAGGGATATCAATGTGTTCGCCAGCAGGCTGGGGATGGAGATCATCCGACCGTTCCCCGGTCAGTGATTGCTATTGTTTTTCTTTTTGACCCCCACCAGCTGATCAATCTTTCTTTTCTTTCCGGCTGGTGGGGCCAACTGTTCTTCCTCGACATCGTCGAGGTCGATTGTCTGTTTGCCCCGGCCAGATGCTGTAGGTGCGGGCTTGACGTCCGAGAGATAACACTCTCGAGCTGTCTTCCGGTCCCCATTGAGGGAACCGAATGTTCCATCATCCTTCTCATACTTGAGCAGCATGAGGGTTGGGATGATGACGGCCTTACACTCATTTAGAGTGGGTCGGCCAAAGATAAGATTGTAAGCTATGAGCTCTTCAACCACTAGGAAACGGATGGTCATGTGCCAACCATCTCCCCTGTTCCCTAGGCGGACGGGTAAGTCAATCCGTCTGACTGGGTGCACAAGCCCTCCCCCAAACCCAACAATGGTGTGAGAGACCTCCATCATGCTATCCGGTTTGTATTTGAGGTTGGATAAGTATTTGAAGCTGATGAGGTCCGAGGAGCTTCATGTGTCAATCAAAATTCGACCAACCAGTTGGTTGGCCACCTTGCATTCAATGACCACAAGGTCATCATGCGACCGACGGACTTTGCCTTTGTCCTGCTCGGTGATGACAACTTTAGGGAAGGCGGATGTGCCTGTCGCCTCTCCTTCTTTAACAGAGTTGATCATCTTTCTCAGATGGTCCTTGGTGCCCCGAATTGTCGAGCCACCCCCAGCAAATCCGCCTGCTATTCTGTATACCAGATCTTCATCGGTTTCGGCACTCACAACAGGCTGGGGAGTCTTTTTCTTGGACTGCCCCAGATTTGCCTTTGAAGTCACTTTGGACTTCACATAGGACTTCAGTTGTCCCTTGTCGGCCAGACGGTTGAGCTCCCGCTTGAGACTGAAGCAGTCGTTCGTGTCATGGCCGACATCCTCATGGAAATGGCAATGCTTGCTTTTGTTCCGATTTTCAGCGGAACCTTTCATAGTGGTTGGCTTCTCAAGAATCAGCCGATCCTTGATTTCCAAGAGGATGGAGCAGCAGTCCTTGTGGAACTCGTACCTTGGAACGTACGGTTTCCACTCTTTTTTCTTCTTCTAGTCCGGTTGATTAGAGTTATCAATGGCCTAGATTTGTTTTTTCTTTTTACTCTCTTCTGGCTTAGAATTCGATTGAGCAGGCCGACTCTCCTTTTGTCGGTCAGACTTCTTAGGGTCCGACTTCTTATTGGAGGAGCAGAGTTCGATCGCCTGTATATAGGCTTCCGCCTCTCGTAAGGCTCCCTGCAGAGTGAAAATTTGTTTGCGGACAAGTTCATACTTGAAGGTAGACCTGTCCTTTAGACCCTTAAAGAAGTTTGTGAAGGCGACCTCATAAGACAGCCCATGAATCTGGATTCGTACCAGATTGAACCGCCTCACATAGGAATGCAGACCTTCTCTATCTCCCTGTTGTACATTGCCCAAATCAAGGCTTGTCTTTTTGGCAGGGATGTTCATAGAGAAGTTTAAAGCAAACAAGAACGCAAGCGTCTTGAAGCTATTAATACAACCGGCCGGCAGATTTCCGAACCACCGTTGGGCTATGCCCTTCAAGGTGGCTGGAAAACAATGACAGCATGCGGCATCATCCAACCCTTGTAAATACATGAGGTGGGTGTATGCTAGCAGGTGGTCTTCTGGGTTGGAGGTCCCATCATAGGTTCCAACCAGAACATTTTTAACCTTGGTCGCCTGTTTGGCTTCAGTTATTTTCCTGGAGAAGGCAGAGGGTTGATCTCCAAGGTGTTGTAGCCTGAGCTGCCAGTCCATCGGCTGATAGCCGTATGCCGCCTGGCCTTCAAAGAGAGCAGGCTGCATGTAAGGTAAAGCAGGCGACTGGTACAATGGCAGAGCCATGTACTGGGCCGACTGGATCACATGAGGGCCAGACTGAACCCTTGGGCTACTTGCTGGGGTCTCATGCAGAGAATGGGAATACCTCGCAAAAGTATTCCGAAAGCTATCATGGTAGGTTGACGTTGAAGCCGACTTTGATAGCTGGGTTTTCTTCTGCTCGATGTAATGTCGAGCATCAGAGAATGTTTTCTTGCTACCATCCGGTTGTATGTGCCGGATGGCTTTCCATGTGCCCGTTTCTGGGAAACGGAGCCAGGTGAGGTCAAATTGGGGCCGAGCCTTCTTCGTAGGGGCAGGATGAGGAGTCGACTGGCGGTCCCTGACCGACTTCTGTTTGTCAGCTTGAGCTGGCTTCTTGGCCGACTGCTCCTTTCTAGGAGTAGGCGACTTCTTGGAGGCAAGTTGTTTAATTTCTCCCCTGAGACTGTTCAGGAGTTTCATGAGTTCATCTCGAGTGACGGGGGTTGATCCTGCCGCCTAGGAAGGATCACCCGTCCGCCCCGAAGGCTTCTTTGGCTGACCAGCAGTTTTGCTTGGTCCCGCCTGGTTAGGGTGACGCTCCCGCTTTTCCTTACTGCGGATGCGTCTAGAGATGAGGGATCCGTTAGGATCCACATAGGTTTCAACGTCAGCGTCGTCTCCTGAGTCATGGTCCGTCTAGACCACTATGTTTTCTGGAGGCCGATTGGTCTCAGGATTCGGTACAGGCACTTGTGAAGCCATCTTAGAGGTACTTTTCCCACAGACAACGCCAAATGTTTTGGGGGTTTTTGTCCCTTGGAAGAGTTACAACACTTAGACTGGATTCAGCAAAGGGCGCCTATACCTGCAAAGCAAACGGACCGCCGGATGGTCGGTGGTCCACCTCCGAAGATTAAGTTAGTAAGTATTCGGAGTAAAACGTGCGGAAATAAACTGACTTGGTGATAAACGTGGATGTGACGTGTGATGCAAGTTTAAGCATGGAGAATTTCGAAGATTTGCTTAACATGCATCAAGATAGCTTGTCCCTAAACATTGATTCAAGCCAAGCATTACATGGACACTTTCTTGGATATCAAAGCAAAGCCACGGTTTGCTTAGTGGCTTTTCTTGGAGTCTAGTTCACTTTCTTGAACTTTCTTGAATTTTCTTTACTTAGATTTTGCTTACAAGTTTTTACCTTTCACTTGAAAGGGTTTTTCTTGGTTCAACCATTAGGATCTTTAATCTTTATTTAGTTCTTTAATTTTTATTTATTTATTTAGTTGCTTTAAAAATCAGTTAGTTAGCAAAATAAATCAGTTTGGTGTATGCTTGTGCGCCAAGGTGCTTGCTCTTCAAGCAAGTTAGAATTCTAGTTTAATTAGGATTGAATTAGGGACTTGTCCTAATCTTCCTAGGTAAACTAAGTCTTATAAATAGGGCTGTAAACACACGAATAAACACATAGAGATTAATATTCAGATTTATTTCTTAAGTTGCATACTTGAGTTTTTGGTTGATTGCGATCAATTGCTGTTTTGCTTGTTTTAGTTAAAACATTCGTTTGGATTGATTAATTAGGTGGATTCTTAATTGATTAATCTTAGTTTTTGTTTAATTCTTGGTGGATTTCCTGTATAGAATTAGACTTAAACATATCCCTTGTGTTTTGTTGATTTTCGGATCAATAATTCACATCATCTTTGGTATCAGAGCCAGGTTACGCAACTTCGGAAAAAATTAAACTGGGAACAATTGGCTAGGAATTTTTGAGTGATTCTTTTTGCATTGAACTCTAAAAACGTCCAGCTATCACCATATAAAATTTCATAATTTTTAGTTGAGTAACGCGTTCTACACAGCCTCAAACATTTGGTGTTTGTGCACTGATTTGCGGATGGGAGTCCGGTTTTTGTGTTGCCTAGTTTTCCTTCAAGATTCGATCTTTTAATCAAGATTTTTGCATAAACTGACTTGGTTTGTGTAGGTATCATGAGTGACGAGGAGGTTCCACAAGTTCCAAGGGGATTAACCTTAGAACAGGCTCAAAATCTTAGAAGAGATAGGCGAATTGACGAGTTGGCAGCAAGGATGGATGAGATATTAAAAAGGCTTGATACTCTTGCTGGAGATTCTTCAAGGAAAGGGAATTCTAACCCTAATTCTGGTTCAAGTGAGGAAGAACAACCAAGGAGGAACCCAAGGAGGCCACGAAATAATTATTCTTCAAGGGATGAATCACCAAGGCCTAGGAGAAGAGATAGACCAAAGGATGATGATAGGAACCTTAGATTAGATCTCCCGAATTCAATGGGAGTATGAATGAACCTGAAAAATACTTTGAGTGGATTAGAAGGGCCGAGACACTTTTTGATTACAAGGAGTATGATGAAAGAAAAAGATGCAAATTGGCTGAATTAAAACTGACCGGTTATGCTAGTCTTTGGTATGATAATCTAAAGAAGAAGAGGCATAAGGAGGGGCGTGCAAGAATCTCAACTTGGGAACAACTCAAGAAGCACATGAAAAAAAGGTTCGTACCTAGTGATTATATTCAAGATGTTTATCTTAAGATGCAACTTTTTAAACAAAATTCTATGACTGTTGAGAATTATATTGGTGAATTTGAAAAGTTATGCATGCTATGTGGCTTAGAAGAGATTGTTGAGCATAAGATTGCTAGATTTATTTCGGGGTTGAATGATAATATTGCTGAAAAAGTTGAATTGCAACAATATTGGTCCTTTGAGGATGTTTGCAAGGTAGCTTTGAAAGTTGAAAAACAGATAAAGGGGAAGAAAGGGACGTACACTAAGCCCTTTGTAAAAGGTTTCACTAAACCTTTTGAGAAGAACAGCTTGGAGAAAAGTGGTTCTAGTTCGAACTACAAGGAGACTAAATCAAAATTTGAAGCTCCTAAAAAACTTGTTGAAGATAGGAAGTGCTTCAAGTGTGGTAGTGTTGGTCACATTGCAACTAATTGTCCATCAAAAAGAGTAATGACTGCTCAAGAGTGGGAACAAGAACAAGCTAAGTGTGAGCAAGGTAGTGACTATGAAGAAAAGAACGAAGAGGAAAACTTTGAAGAAAAGGAGGGGCATATTGACGAAATTGATCCCGAGACTCATGGTCAAAGTTTGGTTCTAAGAAGGGCGCTACACTCTAAAACCGTACCTATGGAAAACAATCAAAGGGAGAAAATCTTTCTTACAAGGTGCAAGGTAGAAGATAGGTTGTGTGATATGACCATAGACACGGGGAGTTGCACTAATGTGGTATCTACTACTTTGGTAGACAAATTGAAGTGGCCAACTATTGAACATCCAAGCCCTTATAAGCTTCATTGGCTTAATAATTCGAGTGATGTTAAGGTAACTAAACAAGCCTTAATCTCCTTTTCAATTGGTAAATTTCATGATAAAGTTTTGTGTGATGTTTGTCCTATGGATGCTTGTCACATACTATTAGGCCGTCCTTGGAAATATGATAGATTTGTGAACTTTGATGGAAGGACTAATGTGTATGTTGTGAGAAAAGGAGAAAAAGAGAGACCGGTTGCTTTAAAACCTTTGATAAGCAACAAGTCTTCTAATGTTACCTCTAATTCGAAGAGTTCTTATTTGATTAGTGAGAGGGAATTAGAAAAAGAAATTTGCAGCAACAATGTGGTATATATACTTGTTTCTAATGAGATTCGAATTGATCAAAATAAACAAGCAAAGAGGCCGTATGAATTGGAATCTGTTTTAGAAGAATTCAAGGATGTCTTTCCTAAGGAATTACCTCCGGAATTACCTCCTATTCGTGGGATAGAGCATCAAATTGACTTGATTCCGGGAGCACCATTACCTAATAAGGCAGCCTATAGAAGTAATCCGGAAGAAACAAAGGAGATGCAAAGGCAAATTGAAGAGCTTATGACTAGAGGATACGTGAGGGAAAGTATGAGCCCTTGTGCCGTGCCTACTTTACTTGTCCCAAAGAAAGATGGGAGTTGGCGCATGTGTATTGATAGTAGGAGTGTGAATAACATCACTATCAAATACCGATTTCCTATTCCAAGATTAGATGATCTACTTGATGAACTACATGGTTCAAAGTTGTTTTCTAAGATTGATCTTATGAGTGGTTATCATCAAATTCGAATGAGAGAAGGAGATGTGTGGAAAACAGCATTCAAGACTAAGTTAGGTTTGTATGAATGGTTGGTGATGCCGTTTGGACTCACTAATGCACCTAGCACTTTCATGAGGTTGATGCATGAGGTACTTAAACCTTTCCTTGGCAAATTTGTTGTTGTTTATTTAGATGATATTCTGATATACTCTAAAAATTTGCATGATCATTTAAATCATCTAACAAGTGTGTTTGAAGTGTTAAGAGAGAAGAAACTCTATGCTAAGCTTGAAAAATGCTACTTCTTAGTGCCTAGTGTTACTTTTCTTGGTTATGTTGTATCAAAAGATGGAGTTTCAGTTGATCATTCGAAAGTAGAGGCTATTAAAACTTGGCCTATTCCTTCTAATATGAGTGAAGTAAGGTCTTTTCATGGTCTAGCTTCGTTCTATAGAAGATTTGTCAAGAATTTCTCAAGTATTGTGGCGCCTATGACCGAATGTTTGAAGAAGGACAAGGGTAAATTCGAATGGACTAAAGAAGCTCAAAGTGCGTTTGAGTTGGTTAAAAAGAAGCTATGTGAAGCACCTATACTTGCGTTACCAGATTTCTCAAGTCCTTTTGAAGTTGAAAGCGATGCTAGTGGAGTTGGAATTGGAGCAGTTTTACTCCAAAAGAAGAGGCCTATTGCATATTTCAGTGAGAAATTGGGAGGAGCTCGATTGAACTATTCTACTTATGATAAAGAGTTCTATGCCATTGTTAGAGCTTTAGATCATTGGAGTCATTATCTCCGACCTAATCACTTTGTGTTGCATTCTGATCATGAAGCATTGAAGTACATACATGGACAACAAAAGCTCAATCCTAGACATGCTACGTGGGTTGAATTTTTACAATCATTTAATTTTTCTTCAAGGTACAAAGAAGGGAAATCGAATGTTGTGGCTGATGCATTATCTAGAAGATACACTTTGATTGGAATTCTAAATAGCAAGCTACTTGGTTTTGAATTGATCAAAGAATACTATAAAGGCGATGATGATTTTGCTACATTGATTGAAGAGTGTTCTAAAGGAGCCGTGGGTTCTTATTTGCTGCAAGATGGTTTTGTTTTCAAAGGAAATCGACTTTGTCTTCCTAAGTGTTCTATTAGAGAGTTAGTTGTTAGAGAAGCTCATGGGGGAGGAATTGCTGGTCACTTTGGCATTACAAAGACCTTGAGTATGTTACAAGAACACTTCTATTGGCCTAAGATGCTCACGGATGTGCAACTAGTTATTTCTAGGTGTGCAACTTGTCAAAAAGCGAAGGCTACTTTTCATCAAGGCTTGTATACTCCTTTACCTGTTCCAGATTCACCTTGGGAAGATATTTCTATGGATTTTATTGTGGGATTGCCGAGAACACAACGGGGGAAAGACTCTATTATGGTTGTTGTGGATAGGTTCTCTAAGATGGCTCATTTTGTTCCTTGTCACAAAGTGGATGATGCTATGAAAGTGGCGGAATTATACTTCAAAGAGATTGTTAGATTGCATGGAATTCCGAAAACTATTGTGAGTGATCGAGATACAAAGTTCATGAGTTTCTTTTGGAAGTCTTTATGGAAGCTTGTGGGAACTAAATTGCTCTTTAGTACATCTTACCATCCACAAACTGATGGACAAACCGAGGTTACTAATCGTACTCTTGGTGCGCTTTTGCGTGGGTTAGTGAGTAAGACACAAAAGGATTGGGACATCAAGTTAGCTCATGCGGAGTTTGCTTATAATAGATCACCTACATATGCTACCAAACATAGTCCTTTTGAGGTAGTCTATGGAGTCAATCCGAAACTTCCAATTGATCTTGTTCCATTGCCTAAGGGTGAGTTAATTCACAAAGATGCCGAGTCTAAGTTGAAGAGTATGCTGAAATTACATGCTCAAGTTCGAACAAGAATAGAGAAAGTAAATGACATTTACAAAGCTAGAGCAAACAAGCATAGAAAGCAACAAAGTTACACTGTTGGAGACTTGGTATGGTTACATTTGAGAAAGGAAAGATTTCCAGGAAAACGCAAGAATAAGTTGATGCCTAGAAGTGAAGGTTCTTTCAAGATTATTGAGAAGATCAATGACAATACTTATAAGTTAGAACTTCCGGGAGAATATGGAGTTAGTGCTACATTCAATGTTGGCGATTTGGCTAAGTATATTCCTGATGAAGAAATTCGAGATTTGAGGACAAATTCTTTCGAAGAAGAGGAGGATGATGCAAGTTTAAGCATGGAGAACTTCGAAGATTTGCTTAACATGCATCAAGATAGCTTGTCCCTAAACATTGATTCAAGCCAAGCATTACATGGACACTTTCTTGGATATCAAAGCAAAGCCACGGTTTGCTTAGTGGCTTTTCTTGGAGTCTAGTTCACTTTCTTGAACTTTCTTGAATTTTCTTTACTTAGATTTTGCTTACAAGTTTTTACCTTTCACTTGAAAGGGTTTTTCTTGGTTCAAGCATTAGGATCTTTAATCTTTATTTAGTTCTTTAATTTTTATTTATTTATTTAGTTGCTTTAAAAATCAGTTAGTTAGCAAAATAAATCAGTTTGGTGTATGCTTGTGCGCCAAGGTGCTTGCTCTTCAAGCAAGTTAGAATTCTAGTTTAATTAGGATTGAATTAGGGACTTGTCCTAATCTTCCTAGGTAAACTAAGTCTTATAAATAGGGCTGTAAACACACGAATAAACACATAGAGATTAATATTCAGATTTATTTCTTAAGTTGCATACTTGAGTTTTTGGTTGATTGCGATCAATTGCTGTTTTGCTTGTTTTAGTTAAAACATTCGTTTGGATTGATTAATTAGGTGGATTCTTAATTGATTAATCTTAGTTTTTGTTTAATTCTTGGTGGATTTCCTGTATAGAATTAGACTTAAACATATCCCTTGTGTTTTGTTGATTTTCGGATCAATAATTCACATCAACGTGTTGTCTCGTATTCTGTGTGTTCCTATAATAAATGAGGGAATTGTCCCTATTTATAGGGTCTCATGGAAAAGTGTGCCCTCCCTAGGATCTGGTGACCTAAGGATTTGGTCACGCCATAAAACGGCGCCTCAAGGTTTGGGCCCGTCAAGGCCGCCATTCCAGAAGCAATATCTGGGTGACACATGTCACTGATACCATAAGGCTCTTGGGCGCCTCTTAGGGTGGCACCTCTACCTATGACACGTGGCAGCTTCCGATTGGGCCACTTGGCCGGGTATAAAAATACCCAAATCACTTACCATAATACCGCGCGCAAGGCAATCAATTGCGCTGCCTATAGCAGTGTAAGCAATCCACTTGCGTTAGACTGTCACGCACAACCCATTCAGATGTGTACGACACGTGTTGCGGCAGAAAGTTTAAAACCCTAATCATTTTTATTCCCAATAAATAGGACTTAATACAGGGCTTAAACAGACAGAAATTAACCTAAAATGCCGGACGTCATTTTAAACCTTGATTACAAGACCTTTTGTTTAAATGTCTTGTTTATATTTATGGAAATTACACCTTTTGTGTGTTTAGACAAAATTGATTATGATAATACCAAAAGAGCTAAGACCATGGAGTCAAACCAAACTTACTTGTGGCATTGTCGTCTTGACCACATTAACATCAAATGCATTAAGAGACTTCTACAAGAAGGTGTTCTTGACTCTTTCGATTTAGATTTGTTTCAGAATTGCGAGGGATGTTTATTAGGCAAGATGATTAAGCAGCCATTCTCCAAGATAGGAGAAAGGGCAGAAGACTTATTAGGTCTAATACACATGATGTATGTGGACCAATGATCTTAACCACAAGAAATGGACACCGATATTTTATCACCTTCACAGATGACTATAGTAGATATGGTTATGTCTACCTAATGTCACATAAATCTGAATCGTTTGAAAAGTTCAAAGAATTTCAGAGTGAAGTTGAAAATCAGCTTGGCTAGAAAATCAAAGCCCTTCGATCGGATCGAGGTGATGAATACTTGAGCCAAGAATTTGATGACCATTTGAAAGAAAAAGGTATACTTTCAGAATTGACACCACTCCTCAATGGAACGGAGTATCCGAAAGGAGAAATCAAACCTTGTTGGACATGGTACGATCAACAATGGGTCTTAGTGATCTTCCTATCTCTTTCTGGGGCTACCCAAAAGAAACCAAAGGGTATTACTTCTACAACAAATCGGAGAACAAAGTGTTTGTTGCTCGCGATGGTGTCTTTTTTGAGAAGGAACACCTTTCCAAAATGACAAGTGGGAGGAAAATCGAACTCAACGAAGTTCGTGAGGATGAGCAACAAAATCAGAATGACAGTCAAAGTGCTTAAACATCATCTGTTGACGCAGGTCAAAATGATCAAAATGTGCAAAGTCAAACCGACAATGCAAATGCTCAATTCATTACCCTACGTAGGTCTTAAAGGCCAATATCTTAACCTTATAGATATCTTGGTTTAGTATTAACCGAGTTATCAGAGGAGGTTCTGATTATGGATGAAGGTGAACCGACAACCTACAAGCAAGCGATGGCAAGCACCGACTCTGCCAAATGGCATGAGGCTATGAGATCTGAAATGGATTCCATGTTTGAAAATCAAGTCTGGGACTTGGTTGACTTACCAGAAGGTTATACACCTATCATATGTAAGTGGATTTTTAAGATGAAAACCGATAAAGATGGAAATGTATTCATTTACAAAGCTAAATTGGTGGCAAAAGGTTATAGACAAGTTCATGGTATTGATTACAATGAAACCTTTTCACCATTCGCAATGCTTAAATCCGTTCGGATCCTCCTAGCGATTGGTGCATATTATAACTATGAAATATGTCAGATGGACGTCAAAACCGCCTTCTTAAATGGTATTTGGAAGAAACTGTGTACATGACACAGCAAGAAGGTTTTGTCGATCAAAACAATGTTGGGAAGGTTTTGTAAGCTTAAGAAGTCCATTTATGGACTAAAGCAAGCTACTAGAAGTTGAAATCTGCGATTCGAAGAAGCCATCGGTAAGTATGGTTTTATTAAGAATCCAAATGAATCTTGTGTTTACAAGAAGGTCAGTGGGAGTGACATCGCCTTCTTAGTCTTATATGTCAATGACATATTGCTCATTGGAAACAGCATTTCGTTGTTAGAGTCTGTAAAGGCCTGGCTTGGAAAATGTTTCTCAATGAAAGACTTCGGAGAGGCTCAGTACATATTAGGCATCAAGATCTATAGGGATAGATAAAAAAGGATGATTGGATTGAGTCAAAGTACTTATATCGATAAGGTACTTACTCGATTTGGCATGGAAGGGGCCAAGAGAGGTCACCTGTCGATGACACAAGGCATAACCTTGAGCAAGAAGCAGTGTCCACAGACACCTGATGAGCGGGAAAGAATGAATCTGATTCCATATGCTTCGCTTATTGGATCGATTATGTATGCCATGATATGTACTAGGTTAGATGTATCGTATGCCTTAAGTGCTACGAGCCGTTACCAATCAGATCCAGGAGAGGCCCATTGGACCGCGGCCAAGAATATCCTAAAGTACATGAAAAGGAACAAGGATAAATTCCTAGTATATGGTGGTTAAGAAGAATTAGTAGTTGAAGGTTATACCAATGCAAGCTTCCAAACAGACAGAGACGATTTCAAATCGCAATTTGGATATGTGTTACGTCTAAATGGAAGAACGTTCAGTTGTAAAAGTGCCAAGCAGAGTACAACTGCAGATTCTACAACTGAAGCCGAGTACTTAGCTGCTGCTGAAGCGGCTAAGGAGGCTGTTTGGATTCGTTAGTTCATTGGTGAACTTGATGTTGTACCCTCTATAAAGGGTCCAATAGCCCTCTATTGTGACAACAATGGAGCTATTGCTCAGGCCAGAAAGATGAGGGAACATCAGAAAGTCAAACATGTCAAACGACGGTTTCACATGATTTGAGAATGGAAATCAGAAGGTGAAATAAGAATTTGCAAAGTTGGAACAGATGATAACATAGCCGATCCACTTACTAAACCTTTACCTCAAGTGAAGCACAACAAACACGTTGAGGCAATGGGAATCAGGCAGGAGACTGGCTTTGATTTCCCTATTTAGTGTCTTAGTTAAAAATTTTGAACATTTAATGTAAGACACTAAGAAAAATCATTCAAGTTTTGGAGTAATATAAATTTCATGCAATATTTTATTACTCCGTTTGCTATTCAATTGTGGTTTAAGATTAAATAATGAGTCCATTCGATTCTTGGAATATTCAAAATAGGGTATCAAGACCAGTCTTGATAAGGAAACACCTATTAAGTGAACATTGAATATTATAATCGAAAATTGTCCCCAATCGAGGTCATTTAAACGATGGACGATTAATGACCAATTGAGATTAGTGTGTAGTTTGATTTATAACACTGTTTCTTGTGCTACGAGGACATGATTTTCATAAATCATTTGCACAGGTATTGGTTTAGAACCATACTGGATCGACCTATGAGAATAATTTAAGAGAATAAAACCCGTCATAAAGTATACTTCTCATTATGGCTATCGGAACCTATTTCCTTGACCATGAGTATTGTGAGTTCTCTTGTTTGAGTACTAGTCTGTTTTGATGTTGTCAAACGTCTGCCGTAATAGGGGATTATAACGGCAACACTCTGGCGACTAAGTCCTCTCAGTAAGAGGAGCTACATTTCAAGACTGGGAATGTCCCCTACTAAAATAGGGAAGATGTCTTTGTTGTATACAAGGCCTCTCGTAGAGCGGGACTGTTAAATGCATGGCCGTGCTTGGATGGATTTTAGAAATCATCTATTTATTGACAGTCGGACTTGGAATCGAGAAACACTTCTAGACGTAATCAGGATGACGAAATTATCTTACCTTATAGTTTATGAAGGACAAGTGGGAGATTGAAAGGAATGATGTCCTTCAAACAAGTGTATTATTCTGATAGCGGGTTTAGAATTATTAGAAAGCTAATATATTCAGCAAGGTTAAGTGATCGGAAGGCCAGGGTGGAGGCCGCTTCCGATCAGTAATGTTAATGTATAACTAATATTACAGCTTAATATTGACTGAACCCTTCGGGTCACACCCTGGAAAATATACGAACCGAGTATTAAATATTTAGACGTCGAAAATTCGAGCTTAGAGCGTCGAAACCGAGCGTCGGAAGTCGAGTCAAAATAATAAAAGACGAGACACGAAAATAATAAATCAACAAGACCAAAATACCCCTAGCATCGGAATGCCCCGAGCAAACTGAGTGCTAGGGGCATTTGGTATAGCATGGTGGCTAGCATGTGCACCAAGCAGAGCCTAAGCTGGCTGGTGCATGCTAGCGCACTAATGCTAGCATCGCATGCTAGCAGCGCTGGCCAACGCGCGCAAGGAGCATCGGCACTCTGCAACAGCCCGCATCCTTGATGCGCGGCTTGCTGGCCGAGTGCATAAGTAGCCCGCACAAGCCGTGCTAGGCTTGCTGGCAAGCAGCGCCAAGCAGCCCGCACGCTTATGATGGGCTTGCTGGCAGCCGCACATGGCAGCCCACCTTGGGTGCCTTGGTGCCCAAGTGTGGTGCCATATGGCGCATTGTAAGAGGAAGCTTGAGGGTTGAGTTGGCCGGTTTTTGGAGAGGGAGTGGGGAGCAAGTTTGGTCCCCCCTCCTCCAAATGGTCCTCACCTAACCTCTCTCATGAGCTTACTACTTGTTGATTTATTACTAGTTTGATTATTTATTTTATTTTAGCTTTAAAATAAAATAGAAAAATCAAATTCTCCCACATTGATGGGAGAGCTTTTTCTCTCTCTTGTTTTCCCTATAAATACCTAAGTTGGGGTATAGGGAAAATGACTTGAGTGAGAGTTGAAAAAGAAATCACCATTGTGAAAAACTTTGAACTCATTTAATCACTCGGGTTTTGGTCGGACCTTGCTAACTCCAAGGTAGCGGACCTAAAAAGTCGGTGTTCGTCCTTTGGGGGTGGATATCGTTGGAGGCTCGGTATTTTCGGAGCTAAAGCTTTCAAGTAAGAGTCCATTAGGTCGGGCGAAGCACGCGTCAAAGGTAAATTCCGATTCTATCCTTGTATGGTTATTTGTTATGCTTTATGGTTTTATTAATTGTGAGTGGTTCTTTGGGTCAGGGTCGTTTTTGCGTTAATTTGGACTTACCAAACCCCAACAATCTCGACGTTGGTCGTCTGCACATTATGCAGGCGATACTCCAACGTCGTCATTGTTAAAAAGATTTGGTCTGCATATTGTACAGGCGGTACCATAGGGGGTAAGTAGGATCCGCCAGCACATAGTGCAGGCGACATTTTTCATTGCTATGAGCATGGTCCTTCTGCACTTTGTGCAATCAGTGCTAAAAAAAAGAAAATAAAGACAAGTATGAAATGAAGGCAAAATTTCATTAACAAGTCAAAAAAACTTTACAAAATTTTAAAAGTAAATTTCTTCAGGTTATCTACATTCCAAGTTTTAGGTAGCCTCCTGCCGTCTGGTATTTCCAGGTGGTAGGTGTCGCCTCTTACTTCTTCATAGATTCGGTAGGGGGATTCCCAATTTGGGGTTGACTTTCCTTGTTCATTCGCCCTACCGACTGCCTCCATTTTCCGTAACACAAAGTCCCCTACTTTTAAAGGGCGCTTGTGTACTCTTTTGTTGTAAGCTCGAGTCATAATCAGAGGGTAGATCTCATGGCGCAAGGCAACATTGACCCTGCGCTCTAGAAGTGAGTCCAATTCCAAGCGCATGGCCTCCTAGTTCGCCTCTTCATCATATAGCATAATCCGAAGAGTCGACTCATAGTGTTTAATGGGCAAGACAGCTTCTGCCCCGTACACCGTGAGGAATGGGGTTTCTCCAGTCTCCCCTTTTACTGTTATTCTGATGGCCCATAGGACGTGTGGTAATTCATCTGCCCATAGGCCACCAACTCTCTCAATTTTCTTTTTTATGCCGTCTGAGATTAACTTGTTGAAGGCTTCAACTTGATCGTTTGCTTGGGGTCGGCCAACTGATGCAAAATAATTAGAGATCCCTTGATCTCCCAACCAAGTCTTCAGGTGAGGAGTCTCAAATTGAGGACTATTGTAAGAAACCATAGATATAGGCACCTCGAAACGAGTGATGATATTCTTTCAAATGAAGGAAATCACTTCATTTGTCTTGATGTTTTTGACCGCCTCTGCCTCTACCCATTTGGTAAAGTAATTCACAGCCACTAAGATGTAACGCCTGCCGCCTAGAGTAGTCGTATATGGACTCAGATGTCCATGCCCCATTTAAAAAAAGGCATAGAACTGTGGATGACCGTCAGGTTAGTGGCCGGACGATGGATTAGCTTGCCAAAATTTTGACACTTGTCACATTTTTTAACCATCTCCATAGCATCCGACTCCAGCGTAGGCCAGAAGTAATACCGCCTAGCCCTGTCAGCTAAGGACCTGCCGCCTACATGAGAGGCATAGTATCTGGCATGCAATTCTTTGAGGATTTATTGCCCCTTTTCTAGGGTCACACACTTCAAGAGAGGCTTCATGAAACCTAATTTGAAGAGCACTCCTTGCCTTATCTCAAAGCTTGCAGCCCGTTTTTTCAGCACGACCGCCTCCTAAGGTGAATCTGGGAGGGTTCCGTCTGTTAGGTATGCTCGGATGCTATCCATCCAGGTGGAGCTTCGGTCAAGTACTCCAATGGGGTCTTCATCAGATACACTTCTTTTTTCCATGACTTCCCAGAAAACTGACCGAGGCGTTTCAGAGGAGGCGATGAGGCCAGTTTAGACACACCATCCGCCTGATTATTTTTTTGATCTGGGCACTTAGCTTAAATTGAAGCCTTCAAGTGTCCCAGCTTCAGCGTTGACTGCCTGCAAGTATTTGATCATAACCGGATGGGTGGCCTCATAGACACCATTGTATTGGCTTACAACCAATTGACAGTTAGAGCAGGGGTCAATTCTTGTTGCCCCTGCTGCCTTGCACATCCGAATGCCAGCTAGCAGGGCTTCATATTAGGCCTCATTATTTGAGGCCTTGAACTTGAAACTTAGTACATATTAATATTTGTCCCCCTCAGGAGACTTACAAATTACGCCTGCACCACAGTCGTTCATCGTGGAGCTTCCATCCACATACACTTTACAAACCTGATTGATATGATCCGGATCAGCTGGCCTCGTCATTTCAATAAAAAAGTCAGTGAATGCTTGCCCCTTTATTGCCTTCCTTGGTTCGAAAGTGATTTCCAGTCCCTATAACTCAGTAGCCCATTTGAGCATTCGATCAGAAGACTCCAGGGTTGTCATTGGCCGCTTGATCGGTTGGTCAGTGTAGACCGTGACCGGATGTGCCAAGAAGTAAGGTTTCAACTTCTTGACAGCCATGTAAAGGGCGAGACCAAAATTTTCAACCATGGGGTACCGAAGCTCTGCGTTTCTAAGAACGTGGCTAATGAAGTAGACCGGGAGCTGGATGCCGTCATTTTCAGCTATGAGTATAGCACTAAGGGCATGATCTGAAACGACCAGATACATATAGATCACCTATTTGGGCAAGGGACTGACCAACCTTGGCAAAGAGTGCAGATGTGTTTTCAGCTTTTGGAAGGCGACTTCAGTATCATCCCCCCATTCAAATCTAGTCTTCTTCTTGATCGTCTGGAAGAAGTAGAGGCACTTGTCGCCTGACCGACTGAGAAATCTTCCCAGAGCTGCCAGACAATCGGTTAATTTTTGCACTTGAAGTAGAGGCACTTGTCGCGAATGTTTCTCGGAGGTCAAATAGGTGATCCGCCTGCTGTTAGGATTTGACTATCATATCATCAATGTACGCCTCTACATTCCTCCCAATTTGATTAATGAAGACTGTATTAATCATTCGTTAGAAAGTAGCAGGCGCATTCTTCAAACCAAACGATATCACATGTAATAGAATAACTCCTGATCAGTGAGGAATGCCGTCTTTTCTTGAACCGACTTCTGCTGCCCAGCCTTGGCAGGCCTTATGGCCGAATGCTCCTTTCTAGGGGCAACCGTCCGCTTGTTGATTAGTCCCTTAATTTCACCCTTGAGGCTACTCATGAATTTCATGAGCTTGTCACGGGTGACTGGGGTTGATCCTGCCGCCTGGGAAGCATCAGTCGCATGCCCTGTGGGCTTACTTGAGGGTCCAGAGGGCCTATTAGTAACCGCTTGGTTAGCATTGCGCTCCCACCTATCTTTCTAATGGAGGCCACATAGGTTTTGACATCTGCGTCGTCTTTTGAATCATGGTCCGTATTTCTTTAAGAGGTCGGTTGGTCTCTGGAGGGGGCATAGGATTATCTTGGGAAGCCATCTTAAAGGTACTCTCCCCACAGATGGCGGCAAATGTTTCGGGGTTTTTTGTGTCCCTCGGGAGAGTTATAGCTCAAGACTGGATTCCACAAGGTCGACTGTACCTGCGAAACAAACGGACTGCCGGATGGTTGGTGGTCTGCCTCCGAAGATTAAGTTAGTAAAGTATTCAGAGTAAAACGTGCGGAATTAAAGTTATCTGCTCGGATTCCAAGCTCAGGTATTGTGCTGTCTGTTTCTTGAAAACGACAGCTCTGTAATAAATGTTGATGTGATGTCCCCCCATAAATGAGGGAATTGTCCCTATTTATAGGGTCTTTTTGGGAAGTGTGCCCTCCTTAGGGTTTGATGACCTAGGGATTAGGGCACGCCGTTTTGCGGCGCCTTAAAGTTTGTGCCTTTGAAGGCCACCATTTTAGAGGTGGTATCTGAGTGACATGTATTGCACATCCTAAGAAACCATTTGGGCGTCTCTTAGGGCGACACATGTCGCTCTCTTATTGGTACACTTGGGATCATCAAATATCCCAAATCTGGGCCGTATCTGCCTAACACGTGTCACCATCTAGAAGGTCTAAGGTGGCACCTCTTCCAGTGACACATGTCAGGTTCTGATTGGGCCACTTGGCAGGGTATAAAATACCCAAAACACATTCAAACAAAGCTTTATGAATCAAATGAAAGTAAAATACATTCAACAAAGCTAATTGAGTAAAATAAAAGTTAAACTCATTCAAACAAAGCTTTTTGAATCAAATGAAAGTCAAACACATTCAACCAAAGCATTTTAAATCTAATGAATGTAAAATATATTCAATTAAAGCTTTTTTAATCAAATGAAAGCCACATGCAATCAACAAAGTTAATTGAATTAAATGAGAATCAAACACATTCAAATAAAGCTTTTTGAATAAAATGAAAGTCAAATGCATTTAACATAGCCAATTGAATCAAAAGAAAGTCAAACTCATTCAAACAAAGATTTTTGAATCAAATGAAAGTCAAACACATTCAAACAAAGAACTTTGAATCAAATGGAAGTAAAACACATTCAAATAAAGCTTTTTGATTCAAATAAAAATCAAATGGAAGTAAAACAGACAGCACTTGAGCTTGGAATCCGAGCAGATAACTTATTTTTCTGCAGGTTTTACTCCGAATCCATACTGGCTTAATCTTCGGAGCGGACCACTGACCATTCGGTGCTCCATTTGTTTTGCAGGTACAGGCGTCCTTGCTGAATCTAATCTTGAGCTGTAACTCTATCGAGGGACACAAAAAACCCCGAAACATTTAGCGCCGTTTATGGGGAGAGTACCTCTAAGATGGCTTCACACAAGCAACCTGTACCACCTCCAGAGACCAACCGGCCTCTAAAAGAAATAATGGTCTAGACGGACAATGATTCAGGTGACGGTGGAGACATCGAAACCTATGTGGCCCCAGATGAGTCACTCATCTCTAAGCGCCTCCATCACAAAGACTGGCGGGAGCGCAATGCTAACCAGGCGGGGCCTAGCAGGCCCCCTGAACAATCGAGTAAGCCCTCAGGGCAGTTGGCTGATCCCTCCAAGGTGGCAAGATCAGCCCCAGTCACCCGCAATGAGCTCATGAAGTTCATAAGCAGCCTCAAGGGTGAAATTAAGGGTCTAATCAACAAGAGGTTGGCTGCTCCTAGAAAGGAAAAGTCGACCACCAAGCCAGCTTAAGTTGGAAAGCAAAAGTCGACCCGGGACCGACAACCGACTCCTCATCCTCGCCTGAAGGAGAAGGCTCGGCGCCAGTTTAATCTTTTAAGACTTCGTTTCCCAAAAACGGTGACAAGAAAAGCCATCCGGCATGTACATCTAGATGGTAGCAAAAAACCCCAAAACATTTGGCGCCGTCTGTGGGGACAATTCCATTAAAGAAACATGGTCCATTATGAGAAAGATGGTCCATTCTGTTAATGAGGGACAGGCGGACAACATATCCGCCTTCCTTGAAATAATCATCACCGAAAACGACAGAGGCAAAGTCCTTCGACCGCATGATGACCCTGTTGTCATAGAATGTAAAGTGGCCAACTAGTTGGTAGGTCTCATTTTGATTGACACATGAAGCTCCTTGGACATCATCAGCCTCAAATGTCTATCCAACCTTAAGTACAAACCGGATAGCATGATGGATGTTTCCCATCCCCTTCTAGGCTTTGGGGGAGGAGTTGTGCATCCAGTCGGACGCATTGATCTGCCCATCTGACTAGGGTAAAAAGGTAGCGATCGATACATGACCATCCAATTCCTGGTGGTCGATGAGCTGACCGCCTACAATCTTATCCTTGGCCGACCCACTCTTTAACGAGTGCAAGATTATCATCATTCCTGCTCTCTCATGCTTGTCAAGTATGAGAAGGATGATGGAACTGTTGGCTCCCCGAACGGGGACCAGAAGACGGCTTGGGAATGCTATCTCTCGGACGTTAGGCCTGCGGCAACTGCAGTCGGTCAGGCCAAAGAGCCAATAGACCTTGATTACATCAAGAATGATCATCCGACCCCACCAACTGCCACGAAAGATAACATGATCTGCTGGTGGTGGTAAAAAGATTAACAATAGCAATCATTGACCGAGGAGCGGTTAGGTGACCTCCGTCCCCAGCCGGCTAGAGAAAACATTGATATTCCTCTTTTGCTAAGTTAGGTGCAAGCTTGCACCAACTGCTGAAATAATTCAAAGACATCTTTGCCTTTGAAGTGGAAGAGATGCCAAGCATCAGCCCAGATTGTGATGTCCACAAACTCGCTGTGGATCCTAAAAAGAAGCCCATTCGGCAAAAGAAAAGAAACTATGGCGAGTAGAGAAGTCAGGCGGTAGCCGCCAATGTAAAAAAGCTCTTAGACGCTTGGTTCATTCGGCTAAGTAACTTCCCTGATTGGGTTGCAAATATTGTGCTTGTAAAGAAGCTGAATGGTACCTGACGCATGTGTGTAAATTACACTGACTTAAACAAAGCATGTACGAAGGATAGCTATCCACTCACAAAGATTGATAGTCTGGTCAATTCTACAGCAGAACATGCCCTGATGAGCTTCACGGATGCCTATTCAGGCTTCCATCAGATTCCCCTGTGGAAAAAAGATCGAGAAAAGACGACATTCGTCACTGATCAGGGGTTATTCTGTTATAATGTGATGCCGTTTGGTTTGAAGAAAGCGCCTGCTACTTTCCAACGCATGATTAATAAAGTCTCCATTAATCAAATTGGGAGGAATGTAGAGGCGTATATTGATGACATGATAGTCAAAACCAAACAGCAGGCAGATCACCTTGCTAACCTCCGAGAAACATTCGCCACACTCAGGCGGCACAAGATATGCTTAATCCAAAAAAGTGTGTCTTTGGTGTTGAGTCTGGGAAGTTTCTCAGATTCCTAATTGACCAAAGGGGGATAGAGGCCAACCTTGAAAAAATACAGGCGATAATCGACTTGTAGTCACCCCATACTATGAAGGAAGTCTAAAAATTAACCGGTTGTCTGGAAGCTCTAGGAAGATTTCTCAGTCGGTCAGGCGACAAGTGCCTCATCAGTCGACATATTTCATTTAAAACCGGCTTAAAAACCGAATAAATATTGTTAACTGGATTGACATCCAAGAGAAGATAAGTTAAATTGTAACCCGACTCCATAGTCGGTAAAAACAGAAATACACAGCACGCAGGCCGGAAAGATCTAAATTTGGCATACTGCCGCTGAAAAATCAAGGCTCAGGTTGGGCCACTTGGTCCTCCTGATGCTGGACACCCTTGTTTTGAGCCGCTTGGTTTTAAGCCGCTTGACTCTCCTTGGGGATCTCCTCATCAGATTGAAGCTCAATGGCTTCCCCTACTTCAGGGAAATCCTTAGCAAGCTCCTGAAGCTCTCTGTTCCCCCAGGCGGCCAAGGACTCGGGCTTCGGCTCCCCTTTTTCTCTTAAATAAACTACGTGTTAAGCATATTGGAAAGCTAGAGCCCACAGGGTATAGTCTTTGTTGGGGTAAAGTGCAGCCCAGGCGATCTTCATTCGGGTGTCGGAGTCTTCTTAGTATATATACTCGCGCAACAATACATTATTGCCTGTTGAAAACACAAACGGTTTATTGAATTAAAAAGCTTAGTGGCTAAAATGATAATTAAATCGAGGCCAATGGCCAGATGCAAACTTATTTTATAATTCGTCTGCTCTTATATGAGTATGGCGTCCGGCGACGCCCTTCGAATGTTGTCGTCGCATAAGGCATTCTATCGTTTGCTCTACCAACATATGCAGACGGCAAAGATTGAACAATCTCAATTTGACACGTGTCATTCCTAGAACTTAGGAGAAAAAAGGTGGCCTTCAAGGGCCCAAATCCCGAGAAAGCTGTAATTCGGCGCAGGCCAGTATAATTAGGTCATAGAGACCTAATTAGGGGCACGATTTCCGATGACCTTATAAATAGGGAGATTCCCCCCATTTTTGGGACATCTACAATTTATTATAGCATACCCTACATTCTCTTATATCAGAGAAACACCTGATCTTGGGATCCGAGAAGATCTAATTTCTTTTTCAGCACTTTATCCTACTCATACTAAAGTACCAACTTGATCGTCAAAGGCGGAGCTCCAACAACCTGAGTCTCCATTGTTTTGCAGGTATAGGGCGCGTGCAATCAGTCTCTAAGCTCTAACTCTCCCGAGGGACAAATATACCCAAAACACCATTACCATGAGTGTTTTGGGTGTTTTTGTCCCTCAGGAGAGTTACGTCACGAAGTCTGGTCTGGCCGGTCTAAACCTGCAAAATAACGGAGACTCCGGGTGGTTGGAGCTCCGCCTCCGACGGTCAAGTTAGTAACTTAAAACGGAATAAAGAGTACGGAAATTTAGGTGGGGATCTGCTTGGATTCCAAGCTCAGGTGTTTCTCTGATGTAAGAGAATACAGGTGTAATAAATGGTAAAACGTGCCCTTAAAATGAGGGACATCTCCCTATTTATAGGGTCATTGGGAATTGTGCCCCTGATTAGGTCACTGAACCCTAATCATTGGTGGGCTGCGCCGTTTTGCGGCATTCTTGGGATTTGGGCCTGAAGGCCGCCTTTTCCCTTGATTTCTGGGAGGACACGTGTCGAGCAGGGATTGGTTCATTTTGGACCAATCTAGGGCTGACACGTGTCACCCTCTGATTGGACCATGTGGTAGGGTGAAATTACCCTAAACATTTGCTCCTCACAGATGTGATGTGGCACGCCACGTGGCATTTGTGACATATGTCACTCTTAGGTTGGCGGTAATTTTACCGTTACATAGTAACCGTTCATCTTCCGGGTAAATTACGGAAATGCCCCCATATTTACCCTCTATATATAGCTGTTTACCCTCATAATTTTGTACGTATACAAAAATTTTCTAGAGAGAGAAACTTTGAGAGAGCAGAAGTCATCCGTTTGAGTCAGGCGCAAGCAAGAAACTTTGTTCTTCCGCAACCCAGCCTGACCCGCCTTCCTTCAGATATCAAATCCAAAGGTACCGTCTCTGTCTCTCTCAGCTCTTTTCTTTTTTCACCGCTTGTACATATTTCTTGCAATAAATGGATGCATCACCAACACACACGGCACAACCTAGGTTAGAGTCTAGCCGGTCACCAGGGACGGCTGAGTCTAGGACTGGGAGTGCCGGCTCAGGGTGTTGGGACCACCCTTTGCCATGGATTCCGACCAGTTATGTGTCTGTGAAGGACACCATGGCTCGGACTATGCAGACGGCCACTGATCCAAATTACAAAAGCGAAGGCTCAGGCGGCCAAACGCCTGAGGAAGAAACTTCTGGTCAGGGAGATCAGACGGCTCTGGAGAGATCCCCTTCGCGCGCCCGTTCAACCCTCGCTGACTCTTTCCTAGAGGAATGTGACCAAGGCGGCGACAAGGCCGCCTCTACTTCCTTGGACCAAAGTGAGGGTGAGACGGAGAGTGACAGCTCCGCCTCTACCTCGGAGAGCAGCAGCGACGACTTGCCCCCTCTTCTGGATAGCGAGGAGGAAGAAAGGAAAAAGTGGAGTGAGAAGGACGATCCCTTCAGCATCCACGTCTCCTCCAAGGACCGGATCCAAATGTGGGAGAACTTAGAGAAATTTAAGCAAATGCACACGCTTAGAGACGGGTATAAGATCAGGGTGCCGCCTGAGCTTGGCACCATCGCCTGGGGGGACGATCAACAGAACGCCAACATCTATTTTGGCTGTTATGAGGCGGCGTTCAAAGCCGGCCTTCGCTTCCCCCTTCACCAGGCGGTGAAGACAATTTTGAGAGGCTACGGCCTTGGAGTCTGGCAACTTACCCCCAATTCTTGGACCAATATTTTGGGGTATGTTGCTGCCTGCGAGTTTCAAGGGCTCAACCCCGGCTGAGAGGCCTTTGCAAGTATGCATTACCTCAGCAGAAGCCCAGGCGGCTGGAGGGCGTGGTATACTCTAACCACCCATCCGCAATACATGATGACCTTGGACAAGGTCTCAAAGTTCGACGGCTGGAAGCACAGGTTTTACCTGATGTCAGCCCCCACTAGACGGGAAAATTATGAATTCCGTCTGTACAACAAGAAGCCTGACTTGTTGGGCAGGAAGTGCGCTCTTCCCCGGATCCTAGAGGAAGACTTTGACAAAATTATTGAGGCAGACTTTTTCGGCCTCACAGATGCAACTCTGTCAACTGGGGAAACAATAAAAGTCCCTAAGAACTGGATTCCCAAGAGCGCCTGGTTCAGGGATGAGTGCTTTCTAGCCGCCTGCGGGCTAGGGCACATGTTTAATAAACGTATGCACCTGAGTTCATATCGTCTGCAATATTTTTCTATCGGTATTGTTTTATGATGTTAACCAATTTCTTTCTTTCTGCAGAAGAAGCGTTGAGAATGCTGCAGTCGGAGAAAACTCCCAGGCGGTCTTCTGCAGCCATCCGCAAAGATCTTGCGGAAAAAGTTGCGGCCGAACTCAAGGCCAAGGTAATAAGCGCCTGACTTTTTTCTTAAATTGATCTTAAAAACTATTTTGCCCGGATGCTAACTTTGACTTCGATTATTTTTCGCAGGGGGGAGAGGTTGTTGGAAAGACGTTTGAGAAACAACTGAAACGGGCTAGGGAGGAGGCCCCAGCCGTTCTCAACAAAATTAAGAAGGCAGCCTCCGCGTCGACTCCTGGCGGCTCAGCCGGGCAGCAACGGATGCGGATAGCGGGGCGCAACGAGAGGGTAGGCGGCAGCCTGGGCCTCGACCTCGTTGACCCCGTTACAGCGACCGGGGGGTTCTCCACGCCTGCAAGCGTTACTTGCTTGGCCGGCTCTGAAGGTAAGAACCCTTTTGAATTCCTGCTTGAGTTGGGGTGGCCTTTGCGGGTGAAATCCCACTCCCAACAGACGTCATCCTCAGACGGCCGGATACAAATTGGTGCCGCCTTAGTTTCGCACTCATCACCTATTGATTGTGGTGCAGATCAAACTCAATCTCCCCGCTGGCCAGACGTCCAGAAGCATGCCAAGGCCATGCTGGAGGCCGTCCGGAAGAGGGATAAGGACGAAATCCCTAGGATAGAGACGTTCAATCTTGAACGCATTCTATCCCTTCTGGCTGAGGTAAGAAACTTGTCAATTCAATTTTATTTTTTCCAAGTGTTTTATCCCGCCTGCAATACTTATTCCGCCTGACTTATTTGCAGGCCATGCTGCGGGTGGCCGGGCTCAAACGTCCTTATTCCCGCAAACGGGAAGAGGTAAAAAGGGCCAAGAAGTCTGCCATAGACGCTGATAATATTGCTTTATACTCAACTATCGTAAATGAACTTGAAACTAAAGCAATAATTATGACACAGGCGTCCAAAATCCAGAAGCTTGAGCTAGATCTGAAGGCGGCCAACCAGCGGGCTACAGATGCTGAGACGGCCAAGAAGGGAGCGGAGGAGGCCCAAAAAAAGGAAGACGAGAGCGCCAAACAGGCTAATGAGGCGCTCAAGAAGGCCCAGGCAGACCTTGGCAAACTAAAGTCCAAGGTTGAGAGGCTGGAGAAGGATGCTGCGCAGGCTCAGAAGAACTTTGCAACAACCCTGGAGGCGGAGCAAAACCGCCTGGTTGCTGAGAGTAACGCTGACAATGACGCCCGTATGAAGATTGCCTGGGCTGCCTTGTACCCAGACACGGATTACAGCGTCTGGGCACTAGCGCACAGCTACGCTGACGTGGTGTACTTGCGAGAGCAAGGCGAGCCAGAGCCTGCCTCCTTTGAAGCCTAGGTCAACTCCACTGAGCCGTCCGCGCCTGAGCTTCCTAGTCCTGGCGAAGCGCAGGAAATTCCCTCAGACAATGAGGAGGGAGAGGGCCAGGAGGCTCCGTCTGCAGGCCAGAAGTGACCATTCAGCGGCAGTATGTCAATCTCTATTTTTATCTTTTCTTTTATTTATTCAGCGGCAGTATGCCAAAACTTGCTTTTCCGGCCTGCGTGCCGAGTATATTTGTATTTACCAGCTAAGGAGCCGGGTTAATTAACAATTTCTCTTTCTCCCGGACGGGGTCCGGATAACCTTTAATCCACTACAACCGTTTGGTTGGGTGGACTTTTATGAATTGCACCGACTAAGTCGGTTTTGATCATTTTGCATTTGAATTTTAATTTTTGCAAATTTTAATTTTTACCCAACTTATCAAAAGCATGCGGCGATTTCTTGCCTATCTAGTCAATAGTCTGGCTATCCTTGCCCTTGGACGGCTGTGTGATTGGTTTCAAGTGGAGTTGGTTGATTGACTTGAAAACGTCTGATGCTGTAAAGAGCATGATACGTTTGTAAGTCAATCAATCACAGTAGTGATTGCCCCAAACCAAGTGCACAGCCGTTCACCAACAGGCATTTCGGTAACTACACAAACGGTGTATGTCCGTCTTAGTAGAGATTTCATAGCCATTGAACAACTCCTTTGCCCCAATTGGGGAGAGGTGCAATTTTGGGATAAATAACCTAAGTGAGAACTTGAGCCGGTGATCGACTGATGCCTTTGGGCATCTGGTATCTTGGAACTTGTTCGTTCGTCGAAGGTTATTTTGGTCAGGCGACTATGAGTTGACCAATTTGGTCATTCAATTTTTGCCGTCTACATGGATACGTAGAACCGACAATAGTCCGTTCTCTGCGACGATTGCACCCGGAGGGGTGTCGACGGACGCCTTTGTCCATGTTGGGACAGGCGATTTTATAAAATGAGCAACCATCCGGCCAATTTAGCCTATGGTCTTGTTTGAGACCGGTTGTGTAGCCACTAGACGTTTTTGTGTTTAGTTTCTAGTTAGTATTGAATTTACACTAAGTATCGAACTTAGCTTTTTAAACAAATAGGTCCGTTTGAGTATTACCCAGGCGGATAATCAGGCGGTTGAATAAACAAAGTATCAAACTTTAATAAACAAGGTATCCGAGTATTACCCAGGCGGTCCAATGTAACCTTTACTAAGTGTCAAACTTAGTTGAGTAGAGAGGGACCCGCCTGGGTATTACCCGGATGAATAATCAATCCAAAAATAACTTAATCTTGCAAACGTCTAATTTCATTGATTTGTTTTAAAAAAATTTACATTCTCAGAAGTAGTACTTTTTCAGATTATCTACATTCCAAGTTCTAGGCAGGTGCCTACCGTATGGGGTTTCCAGGCGGTAGGTGCCGTCCCTTACTTCTTCATAGATCCGGTAGGGGCCTTCCCAATTTGGTGTCAGCTTTCCCAGCTCATTGGCCCTACCGGTTGCCTCCATTTTTCGTAACACTAAGTCGTCAACTTTCAAAGGACGCTTGTGTACTTTTTTGTTGTAGGCTCTAGTCATTCTCAGACGGTAAATCTCATGTCGCAAGGCGGCATTGCCCCTGCGCTCTAGGAGTGAATCCAATGCCAGGCGCATTGCTTCCCAGTTTGCCTCTTCATCATATAACATGACTCTAAGAGTTGGCTCGTAACGTTCGATGGGCAAGACGGCTTCAGCACCGTAAACCATGAGAAATGGGGTTTCGCCGGTTGCCCCTTTTTCTGTTGTCCGGATGGCCCATAGGACATGGATTAACTCTTCTGTCCACAAGCCACCGACTCTTTCTATTTTCTTCTTAATTCCGTCTGTGATGAGTTTGTTGAAGGCTTCAACTTGACCGTTTGCTTGGGGCCGGCCAACAGATGCATAGTAGCTTGAGATCCCCTGATCTCCCAACCAAGTTTTAAGTTGAGGCGTCTCAAACTGAGGACCATTATCAAACACCATAGACATAGGTACCCCATACCGGGTGATAACATTCTTCCAGATGAAAGAAATTACGTCTGAGGTCTTGATGTTTTTTACCGCCTCAGCCTCAACCCACTTGGTGAAATAATCCACAACCACTAAGATGTAGCGCTTTCCGCCTGGAGCAGGCGTGTAGGGACCTAGGATATCCATGCCCCATTTTGCAAACGGGATTGGGCTGTGGATGGCCGTCAGATCAGTAGCCGGGCGATGAATAAGTTTGCCAAACTTTTGGCACTTGTCACATTTCTTAACCAACTCCTTGGCGTCTGCCTCAAGAGTGGGCCAAAAATAATGTCGTCTGGCTCTGACGGCTAGGGACCTGCCGCCTAAATGAGAGGCGCAGAATCCCGAGTGCAAGTCTTCGAGAACTTCCTTCCCCTTTTCTGGGGTGACACACTTCAACAGAGGCCTAAGAAACCCCACCTTGAAGAGCTCTCCATTTTTCAACTCAAAGCTTGCAGCTCGCTTCTTCAGGATGGCTGCTTCTTGTGGCGAATCAGGAAGTGTGCCGTCCGAGAGATAAGCCCGGATGCCATCCATCAAGGTAGAACTTCGGTCTAAAACTCCAATGGGATCTTCATTGATGCTTCTCTTTTCCAAAACTTCCCAAAAGACGGATCGAGGCGTATCATGGCAGGCGGAAGATGCCAGTTTTGATAACGCATCCGCCTGGTTATTCTCAGACCTAGGCACTTGGTGCCCCGGCCTCCTCTTTGACCGCCTGAAGATATTTGATCATAGCCGGATGGGTAGCCTCATAACTTCCCTCATACTGGCTAACAACCAATTGAGAATCAGAGTAGGCGTCAATTTTCATGGCCCCCGCCGCCTTACACATGCGCATGCCGGCTAGCAGGGCTTCATATTCCGCCTCATTGTTAGAGGCCTGAAACTTGAAGCGCAGTGCATACTCAAATCTGTCTCCTTCAGGAGACTCATAAATTACGCCTGCACCACAGCCGTTCTTTGTAGAGCTGTAGAGTCGACCAGATTGTCGATTTTTGGAAGCGGATAACTGTCCTTTGGACACGCCTTGTTGAGGTCTGTGTAATCAACACACATGCGCCAGGTCCCATTCGGTTTTTTAACAAGGACCACATTGGCCACCCAGTCGGAAAAATTACAAGGCCGAATGAACCTGGCGTCTAGCAGCTTTTTGACTTCGGCAGTTGCCGCCTGACTTCTTTCCTCGCCGTGGTTTCTTTTCTTTTGCTGGATGGGCTTCTTTTTGGGATCCACAGCGAGTTTGTGGACAACGAGATCCGGGCTGACGCCTGGCATCTCTTTCACTTCAAAGGCAAAGATGTCTTTGAATTCCTTCAGCAGGAGGTGCAGGCTTGCACCCAAAGTAGCATGAGCAACCGTCCCAACCTTAACAATACGTTCTGGACGGCTGTCATCCAGAACGAGATCAATGCTTTCGCCAGCCGGTTGGGGACGGAGCTCATCTGACCGCTCACCGGTCAGTGATTGCTATTTTTTCTCTTTCTTCACCTCCATCAGCAAAGGTGCCTTTCTTTTCTTCCCGGCTGCTGGTGGGACGAGAGCCGGATCGGCATCTTTGACATTGTCAAGGTCTATTGGTTCCTGACCGCCTGGGGCCACAGTATCTCGGACGGCTGAGAGATAGCACTCCCGGGCCGTCTTCTGATCCCCATTTAAGGAACCGACAAAGCCATCATCCCTCTCATACTTGATGAGCATGAGAGATGGGATGATTACTGCCTTGGCTACGTTAAGGGTTGGCCTGCCAAGGATGATGTTGTAAGCGGTCAACTCCTCAACGACCAAGAATCTGACGACAATGTGTCGTCCCTGGCCTTTCTCCCCCAGCCGGATGGGTAAGTCAATTCTCCCGGCTGGGTAGACCATCCCACCCCCAAAACCAACCAAGGGGTGGGTGACCGGATGCAAGCTGCTGACATTGTATTTCAGCTTTTGCAGACATCGGAGGCTGATGATGTCTGATGAGCTGCCGGTGTCTATAAGGATCTGTCCAACCAGCTGGTTGGCAACCTTACATTCAATGACCACCGGGTCATCATGCGGGCGGCGGACGCTGCCCCTGTCCTTCTTAGTGATCAGGACGTCTAGGAAGGAGGAGATGGCTTCCGCCTGCTCATCATCATCTTTGTCCATCTTTCGAAGATGGCTCTTGGTGCCTCGGATGGTAGGGCCACCACATGAGAACCCGCCTGCTATAGTGTAGACTGGCTCCTTGTCGGTATCCGAACTACTAGCAGGCTGGGGGGTAGTCTTGGAGGACTGACCCTTGTTTTTCTTTTTTGCCCCGGCTGGGGACTTAGAAATGTAGGACTTCAGCAGGCCTTTGTCAGCCAGACGGTCCAACGCCCGTTGAAGACTAAAGCAGTCGTTGGTGTCATGGCCAACTTCCTCATGGAACAGACAAAATTTATTTTTGTTCCGTGACTGGACATAACTCTTCATAGGATTCGGCTTCTCAATGGACAGCCGGTCCTTTACCTCCATGAGGATGGAGTTGCAGTCTTTGTTAAACTCGTACTTGGGGACGTACGGTTTAAACTCTTTCTTTTTCTTCTAGACGGCTGGTCAGAGTCACTAACCGCCCAAACTTCTTTTCTCTTCTCGCTCTCTTCTTTCTTTTTTGCTGGCTGAGCAGGCCGGTTGTCTTTCAGCTTGTCGGACTTTTTGGAGTCCGACTAGCTACTAGGCGAGCAGAGGTCGGTAGCTTGGATGTAGCTCTCCGCCTCCCTCAGGGCCGCCTGTAGGGTGAAAGCCCCTTTTCTGACAAGGTCAAACTTAAAAGTCGACTCGTCTCTCAGACCCTTAAAAAAGTCTGTAAAAGCTACCTCATCAAACAGCCCCTGAATCTGAATTCTGATCAAGTTGAACCGCCTGACATATGAGCGCAGCCCTTCTCTCTCTCCCCGCTTAACAGTGCTCAGATCAAGGCTTGTTTTCTTAGCAGGGATGTTCATTGAGAAGTTAGAGGCAAACAGGAAGGCAAGCTTCCTGAAGCTGTCTATGGACCCGGCTGGCAGATTACCAAACCATTGTTGGGAAATGCCCTTCAATGTAGCCGGGAAGCATCGACACCAAGTGGCATCATCCAACCCCTGCAGATACATGAGGTTGGTGTAAGCCATGAGGTGATTTTCCGGGTTGGAGGTACCGTCATAGGTACCAACCAACACATTCTTAACCTTGGCCGGCTGAGCCGCCTCGGTTATCTCCCGAGTGAACGCAGAAGGTTGTTCACCCAGGTGCAGCAAACGAAGCTGCCAGTCCAAAGGCTGGACATTTGGATATGCCGCCTGACCTCCAAAGAAGGCGGGCTGCATGAAGTGAGGAGGATACTGCCCGTAAGCCTGAGTAGGCACATACGGGACAACTCCAATCATATGAGGGCCAGAATGGACGGTATTACCGCCTGTTTGACTCTCATGCAAGGAGGGTGCACTCCCTGAAGAAATGTTGTTGAAGCTGTCTGGAAAGTTCGACGTTGAAGCCGACTCAGATAGCGACTGATTTCTCTTCCGGTTGATGATCTCCCGGGCATCAATAGTTAATTTTTTACTTCTCACCGGCTGCTGAGGCCGGCGAGTGTTGTTGGTATTGTTCCCATGAAGGAGAATCTTTGACCAATCAATGGTCCCGGCTGCCTTCTCCTTTGGATGGGGAGTGGGTTGCCGGTTTCTGACTGACTTCCCCTTACCTGGTGGAGTCTTCTTCGCTGACTGGCCTTTACTTGGACCAGCCCGGCTCTTAGTGATCAGCTCTGTGATTTCACCCTTGAAACTCGTCATGAATCTCATAAGTTTGTCTCGGGTGACAGGGGATGATCCTGCTGCCGTTAAGGTTGCCCCATCCGGCTGCCCAGTGGGCCTGCTCGGACCCGCCTGGGAGGCACCCCGCTCCAGAGTTTCCCTGGACCGGATGTGCTTGACTCTGAGAGAGCCGTCTTCGGCTGTGGAGGTTTCGACCTGAGGATCCTCATCCTCCTCATGGTCTGTACAAACTTCCGGGTCTTCACCCAGACGGTTAGGAGGTGGTACAGACTCTTGAACCATCTTCGAGGTACTCTCCCCACAGACGACGCCAAATGTTTTGGGTGTTTATGTTCCTCGGGAGAGTTACGTCACGAAGTCTGGTCTGGCCGGTCTGTACCTGCAAAATAACGGAGACTCCGGGTGGTTGGAGCTCAGCCTCCGACGGTCAAGTTAGTAACTTGAAACGGAATAAAGAGTACGGAAATTTAGGTGGGGATCTGCTTGGATTCCAAGCTCAGGTGTTTCTCTGATGTAAGAGAATACAGGTGCAATAAATGGTAAAACGTGCCCTCAAAATGAGGGACATCTCCCTATTTATAGGGTCATTGGGAATTGTGCCCCTGATTAGGTCACTAAACCCTAATCATTGGTGGGCTGCGCCGTTTTGCGGCATTCTCGGGATTTGGGCCTGAAGGCCGCCTTTTCCCTTGATTTTTGGGAGGACACGTGTCGAGCAGGGATTGGTCCATTTTGGACCAATCTGGGGCTGACACGTGTCACCCTCTGATTGGACCACGTGGCAGGGTGAAATTACCCTAAACAATGAGGATGTTGACCATGACACAAATGATTGCTTCAGCCTCAAGCTAAATCTTGACCGTCTGGCCGAGAAAGGAGCACTGAATTCCTATGTGAAGTCCAAAGTGACTTTCAAGGCGTATCCGGGGAAGTTTGGCAAAAAAACTCCCCATCCTATTGTTAGCTCCGAAACTGATAAAGAACCTGTCTACATAATAGCAGGCGGATTCGCTGGAGGTGGCTCGAACATCCGGGGCACCAAGGACCATCTGAGAAAGATGGTCCATTCTGTTAAAGAGGGACAGGCGGTTAGCACATCCGCTTTCCCTGAAGTCATCATCACTGAAAAGGACAGAGGCAAAGTCCGTCGGCCGCATGATGATCCTGTTGTCATAGAATGCAAAGTGGCCAACCAGTTGGTTGGACACATCCTAATAGACACAAGAAGCTCCTCAGACATCATCAGCCGCAAATGCCTATCCAACCTTAAGTACAGGCCGGATAGCACGATGGATGCCTATCATCCCCTTGTTGGATTTGGGGGAAGAGTTGTTCACCTAGTCCAACGAATTAATCTGCCTATCCGAGTGGGACATAAAGGAAGAGATCAACACATGACTATCTGGTTTCTGGTGGTTGAAGAGCTGAATGCCTACAACCTCATTCTTAGCCGACCTACTCTTAACGAGTGCAAGGCCGTCATCATCCCAGCCCTCATGTTGGTCAAGTATGAGAAAGATGATGGAACCATTGGCTTCTTGAACCTAGACCAGAAGACGACTCGAGAATGCTATCTCTCGGACGTCAAGCCTGAGCAGCTGCAGCCGGTCAGGGCAAAGAGCCAATAGACCTTGATGTTATCAAGGATGACCATCCGACCCCACCAGCAGCCAAGAAGAGAACCTGGTCAGCTGGTGGCGGTAAAAAAAAGAAAAGCAATAGCAATCACCGACCGAAGAACTGTCAGATGACCTCCGTCCCCAGTCGGCTGGAGAGCACATTGATATTCCTCTAGACGACAGTCGGCCAGAGCGAACTGTTAAGGTGGGGACGACTGCTTTTGCTAAGTTAGGTGTAAGCTTGCACCAACTGCCACAAGAATTCAAAGACATTTTTACCTTTGAAGTGGAAGAGATGCCAGGCATAAGCCCGGATCTTTCTATCCACAAACTCGCCGTGGATCCTAAATAGAAGCCCATTAAGCAAAAGAAAAGAAACCACGACGAGGAGAGAAGTCAGACGGAAGCCGTCGAAGTAAAAAAAGTAGTTAGCCGCTGGGTTCATTTAGCTTTGTAACTTCCCTTATTGGGTTGCAAATGTTGTGCTTGTAAAGAAATCGAATGGTACCTGGCGCATGTGCGTGGATTATACTGACTTAAACAAAGCCTGTCCGAATGATAGTTATCCACTTCCAAAGATCGAGAGTCTGGTCGACTCTATATTCGGACATGCCCTGATGAGCTTCATGGATGCCTACTCAAGCTTATATCAGATTCTATGTGGTAAAAGGACCAAAAAAGACAACATTCGTCACTAATCAGGGGTCATTTTGTTGTAATGTGATGCTTTTTGGCTTGAAGAATGCGCCTGCTAATTTCCAACGAATGATTAATACAGTCATCATTATTGAGAAGAATGTAGAGGCGTATTTTGATGACATAATAGTCAAATCTAAGCAGCAGGCGGATGATGTGAATTATTGATCCGAAAATCAACAAAACACAAGGGATATGTTTAAGTCTAATTCTATACAGGAAATCCACCAAGAATTAAACAAAAACTAAGATTAATCAATTAAGAATCCACCTAATTAATCAATCCAAACGAATGTTTTAACTAAAACAAGCAAAACAGCAATTGATCGCAATCAACCAAAACTCAAGTATGCAACTTAAGAAATAATCTGAATATTAATCTATGTATGTATCTATTCATGTGTTTACAGCCCTATTTATAAGACTTAGTTTACCTAGGAAGATTAGGACAAGTCCCTAATTCAATCCTAATTAAACTAGAATTCTAACTTGCTTGAAGAGCAAGCACCTTGGCGCACAAGCATACACCAAACTGATTTATTTTGCTAACTAACTGATTTTTAAAGCAACTAAATAAATAAATAAAAATTAAAGAACTAAATAAAGATTAAAGATCCTAATGCTTGAACCAAGAAAAACCCTTTCAAGTGAAAAGTAAAAACTTGTAAGCAAAATCTAAGTAAAGAAAATTCAAGAAAGTTCAAGAAAGTGAACTAGACTCCAAGAAAAACCACTAAGCAAACCGTGGCTTTGCTTTGATATCCAAGAAAGTGTCCATGCAATGCTTGGCTTGAATCAATGTTTAGGGACAAGTTATCTTGATGCATGATAAGCAAATCTTCGAAGTTCTCCATGCTTAGACTTGCATCATCCTCCTCTTCTTCGAAAGAATTTGTCCTCAAATCTCGAAGTTCCTCATCAGGAATATACTTAGCCAAATCGCCAACATTGAATGTAGCACTAACTCCATATTCTCCCGGAAGTTCTAACTTATAAGCATTGTCATTGATCTTCTCAATAATCTTGAAAGGACCTTCACTTCTAGGCATCAACTTATTCTTGCGTTTTCCTGGAAATCTTTCCTTTCTCAAATGTAACCATACCAAGTCTCCAACAGTGTAACTTTGTTGCCTTCTATGCTTGTTTGCTCTAGCTTTGTACATGTCATTTACTTTCTCTATTCTTGTTCGAACTTGAGCATGTAATTTCAGCATACTCTTCAACTTAGACTCGGCATCTTTGTGAATTAATTCACCCTTAGGCAATGGAACAAGATCAATTGGAAGTTTCGGATTGACTCCATAGACTACCTCAAAAGGACTATGTTTGGTAGCATATGTAGGTGATCTATTATAAGCAAACTCCGCATGAGCTAACTTGATGTCCCAATCCTTTTGTGTCTTACTCACTAACCCACGCAAAAGCGCACCAAGAGTACGATTAGTAACCTCGGTTTGTCCATCAGTTTGTGGATGGTACGATGTACTAAAGAGCAATTTAGTTCCCACAAGCTTCCATAAAGACTTCCAAACGAAACTCATGAACTTTGTATCTCGATCACTCACATTAGTAGGAATAGGCCAAGTTTTAATAGCCTCTACTTTCGAATGATCAACTGAAACTCCATCTTTTGATACAACATAACCAAGAAAAGTAACACTAGGCACTAAGAAGTAGCATTTTTCAAGTTTAGCATAGAGTTTCTTCTCTCTTAACACTTCAAACACACTTGTTAAATGATTTATATGATCATGCAAATTTTTAGAGTATATCAGAATATCATCTAAATAAACAACAACAAACTTGCCAAGGAAAGGTTTAAGTACCTCATGCATCAACCTCATGAAAGTGCTAGGTGCATTAGTGAGTCCAAACGGCATCGCCAACCATTCATACAACCCTAACTTAGTCTTGAATGCTGTTTTCCACTCATCTCCTTCTCTCATTCGAATTTGATGATAACCACTCATAAGATCAATCTTAGAAAACAACTGTGAACCATGTAGTTCATCAAGTAGATCATCTAATCTTGGAATAGGAAATCGGTATTTGATAGTGATGTTATTCACACTCCTACTATCAATACACATGCGCCAACTCCCATCTTTCTTTGGGACAAGTAAAGTAGGCACAGCACAAGGGCTCATACTTTCCCTCACATATCCTCTAGTCATAAGCTCTTCAATTTGCCTTTGCATCTCCTTTGTTTCTTCCGGATTACTTCTATAGGCTGCCTTATTAGGTAATGGTGCTCCTGGAATCAAGTCAATTTGATGCTCTATCCAACGAATAGGAGGTAGTCCCGGAGGTAATTCCTTAGGAAAGACATCCTTGAATTCTTCTAAAACAGATTCCAATTCATACGGCCTCTTTGCTTGTTTATCTTGATCAATTTGAATCTCATTAGAAACAAGTATATATACCACATTGTTGCTGCAAATTTCTTTTTCTAATTCCCTCTCACTAATCAAATAAGAACTCTTCGAATTAGAGGTAACATTAGAAGGCTTGTTGCTTATCAAAGGTTTTAAAGCAACCGGTCTCTCTTTTTCTCCTTTTCTCACAACATACACATTAGTCCTTCCATCAAACTTCACAAATCTATCATATTGCCAAGGACGGGCTAATAGTATATGACAAGCAGCCATAGGACAAACATCACACAAAACTTTATCATGAAATTTACCAATTGAAAAGGAGATTAAGGCTTGTTTAGTTACCTTAACATCACTCGAATTATTAAGCCAATGAAGCTTATAAGGGCTTGGATGTTCAGTAGTTGGCCACTTCAATTTGTCTACTAAAGTAGTAGATACCACATTTGTGCAACTCCCCGTGTCTATGATCATATCACACAACCTATCTTCTACCTTGCACCTTGTAAGAAAAATTTTCTCCCTTTGATTGTTTTCCATAGGTACGGTTTTAGAGTGTAGTGCCCTTCTTAGAACCAAACTTTGACCATGAGTCTCGGGATCAATTTCGTCAATATGCCCCTCCTCTTCTTCAAAGTTTTCCTCTTCGTTCTTTTCTTCATAGTCACTACCTTGCTCACACTTAGCTTGTTCTTGTTCCCACTCTTGAGCAGTCATTACTCTTTTTGATGGACAATTAGTTGCAATGTGACCAACACTACCACACTTGAAGCACTTCCTATCTTCAACAAGCTTTTTAGGAGCTTCAAACTTTGATTTAGTCTCCTTGTAGTTTGAACTAGAACCACTTTTCTCCAAGCTGTTCTTCTCAAAAGGTTTAGTGAAACCTTTTACAAAGGGCTTAGTGTACGTCCCTTTCTTCCCCTTTATCTGTTTTTCAACTTTCAAAGCTACCTTGCAAACATCCTCAAAGGACCAATATTGTTGCAATTCAACCTTTTCAGCAATATTATCATTCAACCCCGAAATAAATCTAGCAATCTTATGCTCAACAATCTCTTCTAAGCCACATATCATGCATAACTTTTCAAATTCACCAATATAATTCTCAACAGTCATAGAATTTTGTTTAAAAAGTTGCATCTTAAGATAAACATCTTGAATATAATCACTAGGTACGAACCTTTTTTTCATGTGCTTCTTGAGTTGTTCCCAAGTTGAGATTCTTGCACGCCCCTCCTTATGCCTTTTCTTCTGTAGATTATCATACCAAAGACTAGCATAACCAGTCAGTTTTAATTCAGCCAATTTGCATCTTTTCCTTTCATCATACTCCTTGTAATCAAAGAGTGTCTCGGCCCTTCTAATCCACTCAAAGTATTTTTCAGGTTCATTCATACTTCCATTGAATTCGGGAAGATCTAATCTAAGGTTCCTATCATCATCCTTTGGTCGATCTCTCCTCCTAGGCCTTGGTGATTCATCACTTGAGGAATAATTATTTCGTGGCCTCCTTGGGTTCCTCCTTGGTTGTTCTTCCTCACTTGAACCAGAATTAGGGTTAGAATTCCCTTTCCTTGAAGAATTTCCAGCAAGAGTATCAAGCCTTTTTAATATCTCATCCATCCTTGCTGCCAACTCGTCAATTCGCCTATCTCTTCTAAGATTTTGAGCCTGTTCTAAGGTTAATCCCCTTGGAACCTGTGGAACCTCCTCGTCACTCATGATTCCTACACAAATCAAGTCAGTTCATGCAAAAATCTTGATTAAAAGATCGAATCTTGAAGAAAAACTAGGCAACACAAAAACCGGACTCTCAACCGCAAATCAGTGCACAAACACCAAACGTTTGAGGCTGTGTAGAACGCGTTACTCAACTAAAAATTATGAAATTTTATATGGTGGTAGCTGGACATTTTTAGAGTTCAATGAAAAAAGAATCACGTAAAAATTCCCAGCCAATTGTTCCCAGTTTAATTTTTTCCGAAGTTGCGTAATCTGGCTCTGATACCAAAGATGATGTGAATTATTGATCCGAAAATCAACAAAACACAAGGGATATGTTTAAGTCTAATTCTATACAGGAAATCCACCAAGAATTAAACAAAAACTAAGATTAATCAATTAAGAATCCACCTAATTAATCAATCCAAACGAATGTTTTAACTAAAACAAGCAAAACAGCAATTGATCGCAATCAACCAAAACTCAAGTATGCAACTTAAGAAATAATCTGAATATTAATCTATGTATGTATCTATTCATGTGTTTACAGCCCTATTTATAAGACTTAGTTTACCTAGGAAGATTAGGACAAGTCCCTAATTCAATCCTAATTAAACTAGAATTCTAACTTGCTTGAAGAGCAAGCACCTTGGCGCACAAGCATACACCAAACTGATTTATTTTGCTAACTAACTGATTTTTAAAGCAACTAAATAAATAAATAAAAATTAAAGAACTAAATAAAGATTAAAGATCCTAATGCTTGAACCAAGAAAAACCCTTTCAAGTGAAAAGTAAAAACTTGTAAGCAAAATCTAAGTAAAGAAAATTCAAGAAAGTTCAAGAAAGTGAACTAGACTCCAAGAAAAACCACTAAGCAAACCGTGGCTTTGCTTTGATATCCAAGAAAGTGTCCATGCAATGCTTGGCTTGAATCAATGTTTAGGGACAAGCTATCTTGATGCATGATAAGCAAATCTTCGAAGTTCTCCATGCTTAGACTTGCATCAGCGGATCACCTTTCTTCCTCCGAGAAACATTCGCTACACTCAGGCAGCACAAGGTCATGCTTAATCTAAAAAAGTGTGTATTTGGTGTTGAGTCTGGGAAGTTTCTCGGAATTCTAATTGACCAAAGGGGGATAGAGGCCAACCTTGAGAAAATACAGGAGGTAATTGACATGCAGTCGCTCCGCAATGTCAAGGAAGTACAAAAGATACATGGTTGCCTGGCGGCTCTAGGGAGACTCCTCAATCGGTCAAGCGATAAGTGCCTCTACTTCTTCCAGACGATCAGTAAGAAGACTAGATTTTAATGGGAAAATGATGCTGAGGCGGCCTTTCAAAAGCTGAAAGCACATTTGCACTCTTTGCCAAGTCTGGTTAGCCCTCTGCCAAAAGAGGCACTTTATATGTATCTGATTGTCTCAGATCATGCCCTCAATGCCGTTCTCTTAGCTGAAAGAGATGGCATCCAGCTCCCAGTCTACTTTATTAGTCACATTCTTAGGAACGCGGAGCTTCGGTATCCCATGGTCAAAAAATTTAGCCTCCCCCTTTACATGGCTGTCAAGAAGTTAAAACCTTAGTTCTTGGCACATCTGATTGTGGTCTACACGGACCAACCAATCAAGCGGCCAATGACGACTTCGGAATCTTCTGGTTGAATGCTCCAATGTGCTATTGAGTTACAGGGACTAGAAATCACTTTCGAACCAAAAAAGGGTATTGCATTCTCCGATTTTATTGTCGAAATGACAAGGCCGGCTGAGCCGAATAATATTGATCTAGTTTGGAAAGTGAATGTGGACGGGAGTTCCACGGTGAACGACTGTGGTGAAGGCGTAATTTGTCAGTCCCTTGAGGGGGACAAATATGAATATGCACTACGATTCAAGTTCCAGGCCTTAAATAATGAGGCCTAGTATGAAGCCCTGCTAGTCGGCATCCGTATGTGCAAGGCGGAATGGGCAACTAAGATTGACGCCTGCTCTGACTCCCAATTGGTCGTAGCCAATACAATGGTGACTACGAGGCCAGCCATCCAACCATGATCAAGTACTTGCAAGCAGTCAAAGCTGAAGCTCAGAGACATGAAAACTTTCTTCTAAGTCAAGTGCCCAGATCTGAAAACGATTAGGAGGATGCTCTGTAAAACTGGCGTCATTCGCCTCCTGTAATACGCCTCGGTCAATCTTTCTAGGAAGTTATAGAAAAAAGAAGTATATCTGATGAAGAACCCGTTGAAGTACTCTACCAAAGCTTTACCTAGAAGGATAGAATCCGACCATATCTTACAAACGGCACACTTCCTAATTCACCCCAGGAGGCGGCCATGCTGGAAAAACGAACTACAAGCTCCGAGATAAGACAAGGAGAGCTCTTCCAAGCATGTTTCTTGAAGCCTCTATTGAAGTGTGTGACCACAGAAAAGGGGCAGGATGTTCTAGAAGAATTGCATGCGAAATACTACGCCTCTCATATAGGCGGCAGATCCTTGGCTGTCAAGGCTAGGTGGCACTACTTTTGGCCAACCCTTGAGGCGGATCGTAGTGCATATTATAGTTGGCGATTATAGTAACTTTTGGTCAGTCCTTGCTTTGGGGCAAGGCAGGCAAACGACTATTTTCTAAAAAAATAAGCTAAGTAAAAAAACTTAGCGGCTTGACTATATCTCATGAGGCCTTTGGCCGGATGCGTTAAAGTTACTATAATCGCCTGTTCCACATGGTCGGCTGTCGCTTGGTTTGGGGCAATCAACATAATGATTGATTGACTTAGAAACCATGCATACTCTTTAAAGTATCAGTAATTTCTAAGTCAAAGTAATAAATTTCTTTAAACCAACCGACATCCGGCCAGGGGCAAGGACATTCGCATAGTAAACAGGTTAAAAATACTTAGCCAAAAATACTATGCATAAAAAATTGAAAGCTTTAAATATTTTAAAGCATAAGCACCAATATAAATAAAATCGGTTAAATGACCGGATGCTTCAAAAATGTAACAGCCGTCAAACCTGAGGACTGTAAATGTTAATTGGCAAAGCCAGGAATTGTAAAGTCACCCGACCCCTTGGTCGGTAAAAGATATATTGAATACTCGGCACGCTGGTTGGAAAAGCAAACTACTTGGCCATTTGGCCGCAGAAATGTTACCTAAAAGCTTAAAAGATCAGGGGAGGATCTCTACATTGGCAGCCGCATTATCCTCTGGCGACTGCTCTTCCTTTTTCTCTTTCTCCTCCACTTGATCCCCTTTGTCCACAGAGGACGAATCATCCGAGGAGTCGGACACCTCATTGCCATTATTTGTAGCCGCCTCCTCTGCTTCCTTTAAGAGTCGGGCATTAAACTCATCATTCGCCTTATCAAACTTGTCTTTCCAAGTCTGATAGTCGGTGGACGGCTATAATTCAGCCCAGGCCACACGCATGATGGCTTCATTGTCATCCATCATTTACTTAACCTAGGTCGTCCTCTCCTCCTCCATTAGGGACATATACTTGGCCTTGAGTTGAGTTTCCTGGTTTTGCAGTCGACCCTTGAGTTTCTTGACCTGACCCTCGAGGCTATAGCTTTGCTCTACGACTCTTGGATGGGCTCCAGCTTCTCCTTGAGGCCCTTGACCTCATATTGGAGCTCCTTGACCCGCCTCTTTGCTGCAACCAAGTTCCGCTGGACTTGCATATTGGCCGACGTATGGGAATACAACATATCAAGTTTCTAAATCTCATTTTGAGCAATCTCAAACTAAGCCTTGTCTAAGGAAGAGGCGGCCCGAGCATTCGCTGCCTTTACCTCTCTAGTCTTGTCGTTTAGTGGCTTTTTAAGACCACTCACGCACACCATAGCCTGTAGTTGGCCAAAACAAAAAGAAGAAATCATAAAATATTCTGCTAAATCATCACTCAAGTCAAAAGACACAAGCCTTACCTGGCAAAGAAGCACTAGTATGGCATCAAGGTCAAGGGTCCCGACTCCTTTTCACACACCTTGTCATCAAGATCAAGTGTCTTGAGTATCTGCTTGGCCATCTGTAGGACGGTCGGCCACGCTGGAGCCTCTGTCAAAACACACAAAATAAGAAAAGTAAGAACTTAGAATCGGCAGTTACGTTTGTAATGAGTGCTATGTGGCGGCATCGCTGTCGCCTGCTGCTGAGCCGACAAAAGTATTTAGTGGCTTGCCACTCTTTGACACTCGTTGTTGAGTATCTGGTTTTGTTGGTGTCTGGTTAGGGGTTGAGACGCCAGTTCCCTTCCATGGCTTATGGGCAATGTGCTTTTTACGGCTTTGGCTGATATCGCCAGCCTAAAGCTTTTGCAGTTTGGGATCCGTTTGTTGAGAGGGAGTAGGCTTGGTTGAGCCACCCTGCAAAGGAGTCCGCATGTTAGTTGTGATCTCATGCAAGATTTCAACATGTTAAATGAAGGGGACCTTCAACTGAGGAGTGACGCTTGGCGGCTGCTGTTCATTCGTTCGCTTGAGGTTCGAACGATAGAAGGCGGCAGAGTTAATAGCTGGCTTCTTGTGAGAACGAAGCTTCAACATTGCTAAGTTTTCACAAATAAAGCAAAGGGATTAAAACTCAAACAAAGATAGTAATCACTATGAGTATTTGAGCAATGAAAATGCATGCGGCCCACTACCTCTCGGCTTCTCAGAGCTAATGCCACAGGCAGCTAAATATGTCCCGTTTGAGAGCCACTCGAATCAGGGAATTTAACTCTGGGGGGTCACCTTCTTAACCCCCGTCACCTCATTGGTTTGGACGGCAATAGAAAATAGGCCCCGATCCAAAATCTCCTCCTACGCCCGCCTGGGGACAATTGGTAGGGCTTTCTTCCCAGCAAGGAGGGGCGACTCCTTAGTCCAGCGATTGTACCGCTTGTTTCTCTGGAAGTTTGGTGAGGAGACAATGTAAAACTTAATCTCCACTCTTCCCATTTGTTCTCTTTCCCAAGGGTCATCATAGAGCCCTTTTGGCTAGTCGGAGTAAACCAACCGGCCCCACTAGCATGTGGAGTCTTGCTCAAGTAATGCATATGAACAAACGCCTCGAAGCTGGGCTCCACCTCCAACATCTCACAGGCGGCAATGTAGCCTAATACATTGACCCAAGAATTGGGGGCTAGTTGACAGACACCCAGCTGGTATCCGTCTAAAATTCTCTCCACGGCCGGATGGAGAGGGAAGCATAGTCCAGCCTAAATGGATGCCTCGTAGCAACCAAAGCATTGGTCACCATAGCTGGCCATCTCTAGCCTGGTGACAGTGTCCTCACCATCCGGCATGGACAATAGATAGCCATGTCCCATTACATGGGTGGAAAAAAACTTGAGAAGTTCGGCTGTCATTAATTTCCTACTACTTTTAGCGACGTGCATGAAATAGGGAGCACGTTCCAGTCACCGTGAAGCAGACAGCTCTTCCCAGCCCTCTCCCTGCTCTATGGAGAGGGATTCTCTAGCGGCTTGAAGATTGGACCGCGCCTTCTACGAGCCTACGGAGGCACTATTAGAAGATGATGACGCAAAGTTATTGTTTAGGGTATTTTTACCCTGCCACATGGCCCAATCAGAGGGTGACACGTGTCAGCCTCAGATTGGTCCAAAATGGACCAATCCCTGTTTGACACGTGTCATTCCAAAGATAAAAGGGAAAAGGCGGCCTTCAGGCCCAAATCTTGAGAAAGCCGGAATACGGCGCAGCCCACCAATGATTAGGGTTCGGTGACCTATTCAGGGGCAATTCCCAATGACCCTATAAATAGGGAGATGTCCCTCATTTTGAGGACACGTTTTTACGATTGATTACCACTGCATTCTCTTACATCAGAGAAACACCTGAGCTTGGAATCCGAGCAGATACTCACCTAAATTTTCATTCACTTTATCCCATTTCAAGTTATTAACTTGGGCATCGGAGGCGGAGCACCACCCAACAGGTGTCTCCGTTTGTTTTGCAGGTTCAACTCTTCCCGGATCAGTCTTCGTGTTGTAACTCTCCCGAGGGACAAAAACACCCAAAACATTTGGCGCCGTCTGTGGGGAGAGTACCTCGAAGATGGTTCAAGAGTCTGCACCCCCAAACCGTCTGGGCGAAGACCCAGAAGTCTTTACAGACCATGAGGAGGATGAGGATCCTCAGTTCGAAACCTCTACAGCCGAGGACGGCTCTCTAAGAGTTAAGCGCATCCGGCCCAGAGAGACTCTGGAGCGGGGTGCCACCCAGGCGGGTCCGAGCAGACCTACTGGGCAGCCGGAAGGGGCAACCCAAACGGCAGCTAGATCAGCCCCAGTCACCCGAGACGAACTCATGAGGTTTATGACGAGTTTCAAGGGTGAAATTAAAGAGCTGATCACCAAAAGCAGGGCTGGCCCAAGTAAAGGTCAGTCGGTGAAGAAGACTCCTCTAGAGAAGGGGAAGTCAGTCAGAAACTGACAGCCTACTCCCCATCCAAAGGAGAAGGCAGCCGGGACCATTGATTGGTAAAAAATTTTCCTTCCTGGGGGAAACACTAATAACCCTCGCCGGCCTCATCAGCCGGTGAGAAGTAAAAAATCAACTCTCGATGCCCGGGAAATCATTAACCGGAAGAGAAATCAATCGCTGTCTGAGTCGGCTTCAACGTCAAACTTTCCGGACAGCTTCAACAATATTTCTGCAGGGAGTACACCCTCCTTGCATGAGAGTCAAACAGGCGGTAATACCGTCCATTCTGGCCCTCATATGATTGGAAATGTACCGTATGTGCCTACTCAGGCTTACGGACAGTATTCTCCTCACTTCCTGCAGCCAGCCTTCTTTGGAGGTCAGGCACCATATCCAAATGTTCAGCCATTGGACTGGCAGCTTCGACTGCTGCGCCTGGGTGAACAGCCTTCTGCGTTCACTCGGGAGATAACCGAGGCGGCTCAGCCGACCAAGGTTAAGAATGTGTTGGTTGGTACCTATGATGGTACCACCGAAGACCACCTCATGGTTTACACCAACCTCATGTATCTGCAGGGGTTGGATGATGCCACTTGGTGTTGGTGCTTTCCGGCTACATTGAAGGGCATCGCCCAACAATGGTTTGGCAACCTGCCAGCCGGGTCTATAGACAGCTTCAGGAAGCTTGCCTTCCTGTTTGCTTCTAACTTCTCAATGAACATCCCTGCTAAAAAGACAAGCCTTGATTTGAGCACTGTTAACCAGGGAGAGAGAGAAGGGTTGCGCTCATATGTCAGGCGGTTCAACCTGATCAGAATTCAGATTCAGGGACTGTCTGATGAGGTAGCTTTTACAGACTTTTTTAAAGGTCTGAGAGACGGGTTGACCTTTAAGTTCGACCTAGTCAGAAAAGGGGCTTTCACCCTACAGGCGGCCCTGAGGGAGGCGGAAAGCTACATTCAAGCTACCGACCTCTGCTCGCCTGGTAGCCAGTCAGACTCCAAGAAGTCTGACAAACAGAAAGACAGTCGGTCAGCTCAGCCGGCTAAAAACAAAGAAGAGAGCAAGAAAAGAAAAGAAGTCTGGGCGGTTACTAACTCTGACCTGCCGTCCCAGAAGAAAAAGAAAGAATTTAAACCGTATGTCCCCAAGTACGAGTTTAATAAAGACTGCAACTCCATCTTCATGGAGGTAAAGGGCCGGTTGTCCATTGAGAAGTCGAATCCTATGAAGAGTTTTGTCCAGTCACGGAACAAGAATAAATTCTGTCAGTTCCATGAGGAGGTCGGCCATTACACCAACGACTGCTTCAGTCTTCAGCGTGCGTTGGACCGTCTGGCTGACAAAGGGCTGTTGAAGTCCTACATTTCTAAGTCCCCAGCCGGGGCAAAAAAGAAAAACAAGGGTCAGTCCTCCAATACTACCCCCCAGCCTGCTAGTAGCTCGGATACCGATAAGGAGCCGGTCTACACTATAGCAGGCGGGTTCTCATGTGGTGGCCCTACCATCCGGGGCACCAAGAGCCATCTTCGAAAGATGGACAAAGATGATGATGAGCAGGCGGAAGCCAGCTCCTCCTTCCTAGACGTCTTGATCACTGAGAAGGATAGGGGCAGCGTCCGCCGCCCGCATGATGACCCGGTGGTCATTGAATGTAAGGTTGCCAACCAACTGGTTGGACGGATCCTTATTGACACCGGCAGCTCATCAGATATCATCAGCCTCCGCTGCCTGCAAAAGCTGAAATACAACGTCAGCAGCATGCATCCGGTCACCCACCCCTTGGTTGGTTTTGGGGGTGGGATGGTCTACCCAGCCGGGAGAATTGATTTACCCATCCGGCTGGGAGAGAAAGGCCAGGGTCGACATATTGTCGTCAGATTCTTGGTCGTTGAGGAGTTGACCGCCTATAACATCATTCTTGGCAGGCCAACCCTCAACATAGCCAAGGCAGTAATCATCCCTTCCCTGATGCTCATCAAGTATGAGAGGGATGACGGCTCTGTTGGTTCCTTGAATGGGGATCAGAAGACGGCCCGAGAATGTTATCTCTCAGCCGTCCGAGATACCGTGGCCCCAGGCGGTCAGGAACCTATAGACCTTGACAACGTCAAGGATGCTGACCCAGCTCCTGCCCCATCAGCAGCTGGAAAGAAAAGAAAGGCTCCTCTGCTGGTGGAGGTGAAAAAAGAGAAAAAATAGCAATCACTGGCCGGTGAACGGTCAGATGAGCTCCGTCCCCAACCGGCTGGCGAAAGCATTGATCTCGTTCTGGATGACAGCCGTCCAGAACGTACTGTTAAGGTTGGGACGGTTGCTCATGCTACCTTGGGTGCAAGCTTGCACCTTCTGTTGAAAGATTTCAAAGACATTTTTGCCTTTGAAGTGGAAGAGATGCCAGGCGTCAGCCCGGATCTTGCTGTCCACAAACTCGCCGTGGACCCCAAAAAGAAGCCCATCCGGCAAAAGAAAAGAAACCATGGCGAAGTCAAAAAGTTGTTGGATGCTGGGTTCATTCGGCCTTGTAATTTCCCCGACTGGGTGGCCAATGTAGTCCTTGTGAAGAAACCGAATGGGACCTGGCGCGTGTGTGTTGATTACACAGACCTCAACAAGGCGTGTCCAAAGGAGAGTTATCCGCTTCCAAAGATCGACAGTCTGGTCGATTCTACAGCCGGTCACGCCTTGATGAGCTTTATGGATGCCTACTCCGGCTTCCATCAGATACCCCTGTGGAAGAAAGACCAAGAGAAGACGGCCTTCGTCACTGATCAGGGGCTATTCTGTTATACTGTGATGCCGTTTGGCTTGAAAAATGCGCCTGCCACTTTCCAACGGATGATTAATACGGTCTTCATTAATCAGATTGGGAGGAATGTGGAGGCATACATTGATGACATGATAGTCAAATCCAAGCTGCAGACGGATCACCTTGCTGATCTCCGAGAAACATTCACCACCCTCAGGCGGCATAAGGTTATGTTAAATCCTAAGAAATGCGTCTTTGGTGTTGAGTCTGGGAATTTTCTCGGGTTCCTGATTGATCAAAGGGGGATAGAGGCTAACCCCGAAAAGATACAGGCGGTGATTGACATGAAGTCACCCCGCTCTGTCAGGGAAGTTCAGAGACTCACCGGTTGTCTGGCCGCCCTGGGAAGGTTCCTCAGTCGGTCAGGTGACAAATGCCTTTACTTCTTCCAAGCAATCAGGAAGAAGACCAGATTTGAATGGGGGAATGACGCTGAGGCGGCGTTCCAGAGGTTGAAAGAGCATTTACAGTCCTTTGCCTAGGGAGACGTTGTACATGTACTTAGCCGTCTCAGACCATGCCCTCAGTGCCGTTCTCCTTGCTGAGCGAGACGGCGTGCAGCTCCTGGTTTACTTCATTAGCCATGTTCTTAAAAATGCTGAGCTCCGGTACCCCATGGTTGAAAAATTTGGTCTTGCTTTGTACATGGCATTCAAAAAATTGAAGCCTTACTTTTTGGCACATCCGGTGGTGATTTACACGGACCAGCCACTTAAGCGGCCAATGTCTACCTTGGACTCATCCGGGAGAATGTTGAAATGGGCTATTGAAATGCAGAGCCTTGAAATCACTTACGAACCAAGAAAGGCAGTGAAAGGTCAGGCGTTTGCCGACTTCATTGTGGAAATGACTCGTCCGGTGGCTCCGGATAATCTTGATCAGGTTTGGAAAGTGTACGTAGACGGGAGCTCTACAAAGAACGACTGTGGTGCAGGTGTAATTTATGAATCTCCTGAAGGAGACAGATTTGAGTATGCACTACGCTTTAAGTTTCAGGCCTCTAACAATGAGGCGGAATATGAAGCCCTGCTAGCTGGAATTCGCATGTGTAAGGCGGCAGGGGCCATAAAAATTGACGCCTATTCTGATTCTCAATTGGTTGTTAGCCAGTATGAGGGAAATTATGAAGCTACCCATCCGGCTATGATCAAATATCTTCAGGCAGTCAAAGAGGAGGCTGGGGCACTTGAGGAATTCCGGCTGAACCAAGTGCCTAGGTCTGAAAATAACCAGGCGGATGCGTTGTCAAAACTGGCATCTTCCGCCTGCCATGATACGCCTCGGTCTGTCTTTTGGGAAGTTCTGGAAAAGAGAAGCATCAATGAAGATCCCATTGGAGTTTTGGACCGAAGCTCTACCTGGATGGATGGCATCCGGACTTATCTCTCAGACGGCACACTTCCTGATTCGCCACAGGAGGCAGCCGTTCTGAAGAAGCGAGCTGCAAGCTTTGAGTTGAGAAATGGAGAGCTCTTCAAGGCGGGGTTTCTTAAGCCTCTGTTGAAGTGTGTCACCCCAGAAAAAGGGAAAGAAGTTCTCGAAGACTTGCACTCAGGGGTCTGCGCCTCCCACATAGGCGGTAGGTCCCTAGCTGTCAGAGCCAGACGACATTACTTTTGGCCCACTCTTGAGTCAGACGCCAAGGAATTGGTGAAAAAATGTGGTAAGTGCCAAAAGTTTGGAAAGCTTATTCATTGTCCAGCTACTGATCTGACGGCCATCCACAGCCCAATCCCGTTTGCAAAATGGGGCATGGACATTCTAGGTCCTTACACGCCTGCTCCAGGCGGAAAGCGATATATCTTAGTGGCTGTGGATTACTTCACCAAGTGGGTTGAGGTCGAGGCGGTTAAAAACATCAAGACCTCAGACGTAATTTCCTTTATCTGGAAGAACATTATCACCCGGTACGGGGTACCCATGTCTATGGTTTTTGATAATGGTCCTCAGTTTGAGACGCCTCAGATAAAAACTTGGTTGGGAGATCAGGGGATCTCAAGCTATTTCGCATCTGTTGGCCAGCCCCAAGCAAACGGCCAAGTTGAAGCTTTCAACAAACTCATCTCAGACGGCATTAAAAAGAAAATAGAAAGAGCTGGTGGCTTATGGGCAGAAGAATTAATCCATGTCCTGTGGGCCATCCGGACAACAGCGAAAGGGGCAACCGGTGAAACCCCATTTCTCATGGTTTACGGCGCTGAAGCCGTCTTGCCCATCGAACATTATGAGCCGACTCTCAGAGTCATGTTGTATGATGAAGAGGCAAACTGGGAAGCAATGCGACTGGCATTGGATTCACTCCCAGAACGCCGGGGCAATGCCGCCTTGCGTCATGAGATTTACCGTCTGAGAATGACGAGAGCCTACAACAAAAAAGTATACAAGCGTCCTTTGAAAGTTGACGACTTAGTGTTACGAAAAATGGAGGCAACCGGTAGGGCCAATGAGCTGGGAAAGCTAACTCCAAATTGGGAAGGCCCCTACCGGATCTATGAAGAAGTAAGGGACGGCACCTACCGCCTGGAAACTCCGGACGGTAGGCGCCTGCCTAGAACTTGGAATGTAGACAATCTAAAAAAGTACTACTTCTGAGTTTGTAGTTTTTTGTAAACAATGAGTCAATTATTGAAGATTAAGTATTTGTTTGCAAAATTTGAGTTATCGTTTGATTATTCATCCGGGTAACATCCAGGCGGATTCTCCATCTACCTAACTAAGTTCGATACTTGGTAAAGGGTACATTTTTATTTTGTTTATCCGCCTGGGTAATGCTCGGATCCTTTGTTTACTTAAGTTGGATACTTTGTCTATTCAACTGCTTAACCATTTTTCTAACTAAGTTTGATACTTAGCATGGTCCGCCTGTGTAATACACAGACGGATTCTCCATTTTTCTCAACTAAGTTTGATACTTAGCATAATCGCCTGGGTAATACCCAGACAGACTCGTTTGATTAAAAAGTTAAGTTTGATACTTGGTGTAAATTCAACACTAATTAAGAAACTAAGCACAAAAACGTTTAGTGGCTACACAACCGGTCTCAAACAAGACCAGAGGCTAAAATGGCCGGATGGTTGCTCTTTTTATAAAATCGCATGTCCCAGCATGGACAAAGGCGTCCGGCGACACCCCTCCGGGTGCAATCGTCGCAGAGAACAGACTACCTGTCGGTTCTACATATCCATACAGACGGCAAAAATTGAACGACCGAATTGGTCAACTCATAGCCGCCTGACCGAAATAACCTACGAGGAACGAACAAGTCCCTAAATACCGGTTGCCCATAGGCATCAGACGGTCACCAGCTGAAGTTCTCACTTAGGTTATCCATTCCAAAATTGCACCTCACCCCAATTGGGGCAAGAGTTCAATGGTTATGAAATTTCTACCAGGACGGGCGTAACCCGTCTGGGTAGTAACCGAAATGCCTGTGGGTGTACGGCTGTGCACTTGGTTTGGGGCAATCACTACTGTGATTGATTGACTTACAAACATATCATGCTCTTTGCAGCATCAGACGTTTACAAGTCAATCAACCAGCTCTAACTGAAACCAATCACACAGCCGTCCAGGGGCAAGGACAGCCAGACTATTGACTAGTTGGGCAAAGAATTGCCGCAGGCTTTTAATAAGATAGGCAAAATTTAAAAATTCAAGTCCATCCAACCAAACGGTTGTAATTGATCAAATGTTAACCGGACCTCCTCCGGGAGAGAGAAATTGTTAATTAACAGGGCTCCACAGCCGGTAAATACAAGGATACTCGGCACGCAGGCCGGAAAAATCAAGTTTTGGCATAGAGCCGCTGAATAAAAAAGAATTAAAAGAAAGCAAAGATTGGCATACTGCCGCTGAAGGGTCACTTCTGGCCTGCAGACGGAGCCTCCTGGTCCTCTCCCTTCTCCTCATCGTCTGAGGGAATTTCCTGCGCTTCATCAGGACCAGGAAGCTCAGGCGCGGACGGCTCATTGTTGCTGAGCCATGCTTCAAAGGAGGCAGGCTCTGGCTCGCCTTGCTCTCTCAAGTACACCACTTACTCAGCATATCTGTATGCCATTGCCCAGATGCTATAATCAGCTTCTGGGTACAAGGCAGCCCAAGCAATCTTCATACGGGCGTCGTTGTCAGCATCGCTTTCAGCAACGAGGCGGTTTTGCTCCGCCTCCAGGGTTGCTGCAAAGTTTTTCTGAGCTTGAGCAGCATCCTTCTCCAGCCTCTCAACCTTGGTTTTCAGTTTACCAAGGTCCGCTTGGGCCTTCTTGAGCGCCTCATCAGCCTGCTTGGCACTCTCGTCTGCCTTCTTTTGGGCCTCCTCCGCCCCCTTCTTGGCCGTCTCAGCATCCGTCACCCGCTTGTCGGCCGCCTTCAGATCTAGCTCCAGCTGTTGGATTTTAGACGCCTGTGTCATAATTATTGCTTTAGTTTCAAGTTCATTTACGATAGTTGAGTGTAAAGCAATATTATCAGCGTCTATGGCAGACTTCTTAGCCCTTTTTACCTCTTCCCGTTTGCGGGAATAAGGACGTTTGAGCCCGTCCACCCGCAGCATGGCCTGCAAAAAAGCAGGCGGTATAAGAATTACGGGCGGAGAAATTACTTGGAAAAAATAACATGGAATTGACAGGTTTCTTACCTCAGCCAGAAGGGATAGAATGCGTTCAAGGTTGAACGTCTCTATCCCAGGGATATTGTCCTTATCCTTCTTCCGGACGGCGTCCAGCATGGCTTTGGCGTGCTTCTGGACGTCTGGCCAGCGGGGAGATTGTGTTTGATCTGCACCACAATCAATAGGTGATGAGTGCGAAACTAAGGCGGCACCTATTTGTATCCAGCTGTCTGAGGATGACGTCTGTTGGGAGTGGGATTTCACCCGTAAAGGCCACCCCAGCTCAGGCGGGGATTCAAAAGGGTTCTTACCTTCAGAGCCGGCCAAGTGGGGAACGCTTGCAGGCGTGGTGAACCCCGCGGCTCCTGAGGGGTTGGCAAGGTCAAGGCACAGGCTGCCACCTACTTTCTCGAGCCGCCCCGCTATTCGCATCGTCTTTGTCCCGGCTGAGGCGCCAGGAGTTGATGCAGAGGCGGACTTTTTTATTTTATTGAGAACGGCTGGGGCCTCCTCCCTAGCCCGTTTGAGATTCTTCTCAAACGATTTCCCAACTTCTCCCCCCTGTGAAAATAAATAAGTTAAGGTTAGTATCCGGGCAAGACAGTTTATAAAATGAGCTTAAGAAAGGGTCAGGCGCTCAATACCTTGGCTTTGACCTCAGCCGCTGCCTTCTCCGCAAGCGCCTTGCGGATGACAGCAGAGGATCGCTTTGGGGTTTTCTCCGTCTGCAACATGTTTAATGCTTCCTCTGCAAAAAGAAGGAAGTTGGTCAATATCATAAAACAATTTCGATAGAAAAATACTACGGACGGATATAAACTCAGGTGGATATAAACTCAGGCGCATACGTTTGGAAAACATGTGCCCTAGCCCGCAGGCGGCTAGGAAGCACTCGTCCCTGAACCAGGCGCTCTTGGGGATCCAGTTCTTGGGGACTTTTATTGTTTCCCCGGTTGACAAGGTTGCGTCTGTGAGGCCAAAAAAGTCTGCCTCAATAATCTTGTCAAAGTCCTCCTCTGGGATCCGGGGAAGAGCGCACTTCCTGCCTAACAAATCAGGCTGATCTCTCCAGAGTCGTCTGATCTCCCTGATCAGACGTGTCTCCCTCAGGCGTTTAGCCGCCTGAGCCTTCGCCTCTGTAATTTGGATCATTGGCCGTATGCATTGTCCGAGCCATGGTGTCCTGCACAGACACATAACTAGTCGGAATCCATGGCAAAGGGTGGTCCCAACACCCCGAGCCGGCACTCCCAGTCCTAGACTCAGCCGTCCCCGGTGACCGGCTGGACTCTAACCTAGGCTGTGCCGTGTGTGTTGGTGATGCATCCATTTATTGCAAGAAATATGTACAGGCGGTGAAAAAAGATAAGAGCTGAGAGAGACAGAGACGGTACCTTTGTATGTGGTATCTGAAGGAAGGCGGGTCCGGCTGGGTTGCGGAAGAACAAAAGTTTCTTGCTTGCGCCTGACTCAAACGGATGACTTCTGCTCGCTCAAAGTTTTCCTCTCTAGAATATGAATATACACTACGATTCAAGTTCCAGGCCTTAAATAATGAGGCCTAGTATGAAGCCCTGCTAGTCGGCATCCGTATGTGCAAGGCGGAATGGGCAACTAAGATTGACGCCTGCTCTGACTCCCAATTGGTCGTAGCCAATACAATGGTGACTACGAGGCCAGCCATCCAACCATGATCAAGTACTTGCAAGCGGTCAAAGCTGAAGCTCAGAGACTTGAAAACTTTCATCTAAGTCAAGTGCCCAGATCTGAAAACGATTAGGAGGATGCTCTGTAAAACTGGCGTCATCCGCCTCCTGTGATACGCCTCGGTCAATCTTTCTAGGAAGTTATAGAAAAAAGAAGTATATCTGATGAAGAACCCGTTGAAGTACTCTACCAAAGCTTTACCTAGAAGGATAGCATCCGACCATATCTTACAAACGGCACACTTCCTAATTCACCCCAGGAGGCGGCCATGCTGGAAAAACGAACTACAAGCTCCGAGATAAGACAAGGAGAGCTCTTCCAAGCATGTTTCTTGAAGCCTCTATTGAAGTGTGTGACCACAGAAAAGGGGCAGGATGTTCTAGAAGAATTACATGCGAAATACTACGCCTCTCATATAGGCGGCAGATCCTTGGCTGTCAGGGCTAGGTGGCACTACTTTTGGCCAACCCTTGAGGCGGATCGTAGTGCATATTATAGTTGGCGATTATAGTAACTTTTGGTCAGTCCTTGCTTTGGGGCAAGGCAGGCAAACGACTATTTTCTCAAAAAATAAGCTAAGTAAAAAAACTTAGCGGCTTAACTATATCTCATGAGGCCTTTGGCCGGATGCGTTAAAGTTACTATAATCGCCTGTTCCACATGGTCGGCTGTCGCTTGGTTTGGGGCAATCAACATAATGATTGATTGACTTAGAAACCATGCATACTCTTTAAAGTATCAGTAATTTCTAAGTCAAAGTAATAAATTTCTTTAAACCAACCGACATCCGGCCAGGGGCAAGGACATTCGCATAGTAAATAGGTTAAAAATACTTAGCCAAAAATACTATGCATAAAAAATTGAAAGCTTTAAATATTTTAAAGCATAAGCACCAATATAAATAAAATCGGTTAAATGACCGGATGCTTCAAAAATGTAACAGCCGTCAAACCTGAGGACTGTAAATGTTAATTGGCAAAGCCAGGAATTGTAAAGTCACCCGACCCCTTGGTCGGTAAAAGATATATTGAATACTCGACACGCTGGTTGGAAAAGCAAACAACTTGGCCATTTGGCCGCAGAAATGTTACCTAAAAGCTTAAAAGATCAGGGGAGGATCTCTACATTGGCAGCCGCATTATCCTCTGGCGACTGCTCTTCCTTTTTCTCTTTCTCCTCCACTTGATCCTCTTTGTCCACAGAGGACGAATCATCCGAGGAGTCGGACACCTCATTGCCATTATTTGCAGCCTCCTCCTCTGCTTCCTTTAAGAGTCGGGCATTAAACTCATCATTCGCCTTATCAAATGATGTGAATTATTGATCCGAAAATCAACAAAACACAAGGGATATGTTTAAGTCTAATTCTATACAGGAAATCCACCAAGAATTAAACAAAAACTAAGATTAATCAATTAAGAATCCACCTAATTAATCAATCCAAACGAATGTTTTAACTAAAACAAGCAAAACAGCAATTGATCGCAATCAACCAAAACTCAAGTATGCAACTTAAGAAATAATCTGAATATTAATCTCTATGTATGTTTATTCGTGTGTTTACAGCCCTATTTATAAGACTTAGTTTACCTAGGAAGATTAGGACAAGTCCCTAATTCAATCCTAATTAAACTAGAATTCTAACTTGCTTGAAGAGCAAGCACCTTGGCGCACAAGCATACACCAAACTGATTTATTTTGCTAACTAACTGATTTTTAAAGCAACTAAATAAATAAATAAAAATTAAAGAACTAAATAAAGATTAAAGATCCTAATGCTTGAACCAAGAAAAACCCTTTCAAGTGAAAGGTAAAAACTTGTAAGCAAAATCTAAGTAAAGAAAATTCAAGAAAGTTCAAGAAAGTGAACTAGACTCCAAGAAAAGCCACTAAGCAAACCGTGGCTTTGCTTTGATATCCAAGAAAGTGTCCATGCAATGCTTGGCTTGAATCAATGTTTAGGGACAAGCTATCTTGATGCATGATAAGCAAATCTTCGAAGTTCTCCATGCTTAGACTTGCATCATCCTCCTCTTCTTCGAAAGAATTTGTCCTCAAATCTCGAAGTTCCTCATCAGGAATATACTTAGCCAAATCGCCAACATTGAATGTAGCACTAACTCCATATTCTCCTGGAAGTTCTAACTTATAAGCATTGTCATTGATCTTCTCAATAATCTTGAAAGGACCTTCACTTCTAGGCATCAACTTATTCTTGACAAATCTTCTATAGTACGAAGCTAGACCATGAAAAGACCTTACTTCACTCATATTAGTAGGAATAGGCCAAGTTTTGATAGCCTCTACTTTCGAATGATCAACTGAAACTCCATCTTTTGATACAACATAACCAAGAAAAGTAACACTAGGCACTAAGAAGTAGCATTTTTCAAGCTTAGCATAGAGTTTCTTCTCTCTTAACACTTCAAACACACTTGTTAGATGATTTAAATGATCATGCAAATTTTTAGAGTATATCGGAATATCATCTAAATAAACAACAACAAACTTGCCAAGGAAAGGTTTAAGTACCTCATGCATCAACCTCATGAAAGTGCTAGGTGCATTAGTGAGTCCAAACGGCATCACCAACCATTCATACAACCCTAACTTAGTCTTGAATGCTGTTTTCCACTCATCTCCTTCTCTCATTCGAATTTGATGATAACCACTCATAAGATCAATCTTAGAAAACAACTTTGAACCATGTAGTTCATCAAGTAGATCATCTAATCTTGGAATAGGAAATCGGTATTTGATAGTGATGTTATTCACACTCCTACTATCAATACACATGCGCCAACTCCCATCTTTCTTTGGGACAAGTAAAGTAGGCACAGCACAAGGGCTCATACTTTCCCTCACATATCCTCTAGTCATAAGCTCTTCAATTTGCCTTTTCATCTCCTTTGTTTCTTCCGGATTACTTCTATAGGCTGCTTTATTAGGTAATGGTGCTCCTGGAATCAAGTCAATTTGATGCTCTATCCCACGAATAGGAGGTAGTCCCGAAGGTAATTCCTTAGGAAATACATCCTTGAATTCTTCTAAAACAGATTCCAATTCATATGGCCTCTTTGCTTGTTTATCTTGATCAATTCGAATCTCATTAGAAACAAGTATATATACCACATTGTTGCTGCAAATTTTTTTTTCTAATTCCCTCTCACCAATCAAATAAGAACTCTTCGAATTAGAGGTAACATTAGAAGGCTTGTTGCTTATCAAAGGTTTTAAAGCAACCGGTCTCTCTTTTTCTCCTTTTCTCACAACATACACATTAGTCCTTCCATCAAACTTCACAAATCTATCATATTGCCAAGGACGGCCTAATAGTATATGACAAGCATCCATAGGACAAACATCACACAAAACTTTATCATGAAATTTACCAATTGAAAAGGAGATTAAGGCTTGTTTAGTTACCTTAACATCACTCGAATTATTAAGCCAATGAAGCTTATAAGGGCTTGGATGTTCAGTAGTTGGCCACTTCAATTTGTCTACCAAAGTAGTAGATACCACATTAGTGCAACTCCCCGTGTCTATGATCATATCACACAACCTATCTTCTACCTTGCACCTTGTAAGAAAGATTTTCTCCCTTTGATAGTTTTCCATAGGTACGGTTTTAGAGTGTAGTGCCCTTCTTAGAACCAAACTTTGACCATGAGTCTCGGGATCAATTTCGTCAATATGCCCTTCCTCTTCTTCAAAGTTTTCCTCTTTGTTCTTTTCTTCATAGTCACTACCTTGCTCACACTTAGCTTGTTCTTGTTCCCACTCTTGAGCAGTCATTACTCTTTTTGATGGACAATTAGTTGCAATGTGACCAACACTACCACACTTGAAGCACTTCCTATCTTCAACAAGCTTTTTAGGAGCTTCAAATTTTGATTTAGTCTCCTTGTAGTTCGAACTAGAACCACTTTTCTCCAAGCTGTTCTTCTCAAAAGGCTTAGTGAAACCTTTTACAAAGGGCTTAGTGTACGTCCCTTTCTTCCCCTTTATCTGTTTTTCAACTTTCAAAGCTACCTTGCAAACATCCTCAAAGGACCAATATTGTTGCAATTCAACTTTTTCAGCAATACTATCATTCAACCCCGAAATAAACCTAGCAATCTGATGCTCAACAATCTCTTCTAAGCCACATAGCATGCATAACTTTTCAAATTCACCAATATAATTCTCAACAGTCATAGAATTTTGTTTAAAAAGTTGCATCTTAAGATAAACATCTTGAATATAATCACTAGGTACGAACCTTTTTTTCATGTGCTTCTTGAGTTGTTCCCAAGTTGAGATTCTTGCACGCCCCTCCTCATGCCTTTTCTTCTTTAGATTATCATACCAAAGACTAGCATAACCGGTCAGTTTTAATTCAGCCAATTTGCATCTTTTCCTTTCATCATACTCCTTGTAATCAAAGAGTGTCTCGGCCCTTCTAATCCACTCAAAGTATTTTTCAGGTTCATTCATACTCCCATTGAATTCGGGAAGATCTAATCTAAGGTTCCTATCATCATCCTTTGGTCTATCTCTTCTCCTAGGCCTTGGTGATTCATCACTTGAAGAATAATTATTTCGTGGCCTTCTTGGATTCCTCCTTGGTTGTTCTTCCTCACTTGAACCAGAATTAGGGTTAGAATTTCCTTTCCTTGAAGAACCTCCAGCAAGAGTATCAAGCCTTTTTAATATCTCATCCATCCTTGCTGCCAACTCGTCAATTCGCCTATCTCTTCTAAGATTTTGAACCTGTTCTAAGGTTAGTCCCCTTGGAACCTGTGGAACCTCCTCGTCACTCATGATTCCTACACAAACCAAGTCAGTTCATGCAAAAATCTTGATTAAAAGATCGAATCTTGAAGAAAAACTAGGCAACACAAAAACCGGACTCCCAACCGCAAATCAGTGCACAAACACCAAATGTTTGAGGCTGTGTAGAACGCGTTACTCAACTAAAAATTATGAAATTTTATATGGTGATAGATGGACGTTTTTAGAGTTCAATGCAAAAAGAATCACGCAAAAATTCCCAGCCAATTGTTCCCAGTTTAATTTTTTCCGAAGTTGCGTAATCTGGCTCTGATACCAAAGATGATGTGAATTATTGATCCGAAAATCAACAAAACACAAGGGATATGTTTAAGTCTAATTCTATACAGGAAATCCACCAAGAATTAAACAAAAACTAAGATTAATCAATTAAGAATCCACCTAATTAATCAATCCAAACGAATGTTTTAACTAAAACAAGCAAAACAGCAATTGATCGCAATCAACCAAAACTCAAGTATGCAACTTAAGAAATAATCTGAATATTAATCTATGTATGTATCTATTCATGTGTTTACAGCCCTATTTATAAGACTTAGTTTACCTAGGAAGATTAGGACAAGTCCCTAATTCAATCCTAATTAAACTAGAATTCTAACTTGCTTGAAGAGCAAGCACCTTGGCGCACAAGCATACACCAAACTGATTTATTTTGCTAACTAACTGATTTTTAAAGCAACTAAATAAATAAATAAAAATTAAAGAACTAAATAAAGATTAAAGATCCTAATGCTTGAACCAAGAAAAACCCTTTCAAGTGAAAGGTAAAAACTTGTAAGCAAAATCTAAGTAAAGAAAATTCAAGAAAGTTCAAGAAAGTGAACTAGACTCCAAGAAAAGCCACTAAGCAAACCGTGGCTTTGCTTTGATATCCAAGAAAGTGTCCATGCAATGCTTGGCTTGAATCAATGTTTAGGGACAAGCTATCTTGATGCATGATAAGCAAATCTTCGAAGTTCTCCATGCTTAGACTTGCATCATCAAACTTGTCTTTCCAAGTCTGATAGTCGGTGGACGGCTATAATTCAGCCCAGCACGCATGATGGCTTCATTGTCATCCATCATTTACTTAACCTAGGTCGTCCTCTCCTCCTCCATTAGGGACATATACTTGGCCTTGAGTTGAGTTTCCTGGTTTTGCAGTCGACCCTTGAGTTTCTTGACCTGACCCTCGAGGCTATAGCTTTGCTCTACGACTCTTGGATGGGCTCAAGCTTCTCCTTGAGGCCCTTGACCTCATCTTGGAGCTCCTTGACCCGCCTCTTTGCTGCAACCAAGTTCCGCTGGACTTGCAGATTGGCCGACGCATGGGAATACAACATATCAAGTGTCTGAATCTCATTTTGAGCAATCTCAAACTAAGCCTTGTCTAAGGAAGAGGCGGCCCGAGCATTCGCTGCCTTTACCTCTCTAGTCTTGTCGTTGAGTGGCTTTTTAAGACCACTCATGCACACCATAGCCTGTAGTTGGCCAAAACAAAAAGAAGAAATCATAAAACATTCTGCTAAATCATCACTCAAGTCAAAAGACACAAGCCTTACCTGGCAAAGAAGCACTAGTATGGCATCAAGGTCAAGGGTCCCGACTCCTTTTCACAAACCTTGTCATCAAGATCAAGTGTCTTGAGTATCTGCTTGGCCATCTGTAGGACGGTCGGCCACGCTGGAGCCTCTGTCAAAACACACAAAATAAGAAAAGTAAGAACTTAGAATCGGCAGTTGCGTTTGTAATGAGTGCTATGTGGCGGCATCGCTGTCGCCTGCTGCTGAGCCGACAAAAGTATTTAGTGGCTTGCCACTCTTTGATACTCGTTGTTGAGTATCTGGTTTTGTTGGTGTCTGGTTAGGGGTTGAGGCGCCAGTTCCCTTCCATGGCTTATGGGCAATGTGCTTTTTACGGCTTTGGCTGATATCGCCAGCCTAAAGCTTTTGCAGTTTGGGATCCGTCTGTTGAGAGGGAGCAGGCTTGGTTGAGCCACCCTGCAAAGGAGTCCGCATGTTAGTTGTGATCTCATGCAAGATTTCAACATGTTAAATGAAGGGGACCTTCAACTGAGGAGTGACGCTTGGCGGCTGCTGTTCATTCGTTCGCTTGAGGTTCGAACAATAGAAGGCGGCAGAGTTAATAGCTGGCTTCTTGTGAGAACGAAGCTTCAACATTGCTAAGTTTTCACAAATAAAGCAAAGGGATTAAAACTCAAACAAAGATAGTAATCACTATGAGTATTTGAGCAATGAAAATGCATGCGGCCCACTACCTTTCTCCTTCTCAGAGCTAATGCCACAGGCAGCTAAATATGTCCCGTTTGAGAGCCACTCGAATCAGGGAATTTAACTCTAGGGGGTCACCTTCTTAACCCCCGTCACCTCATTGGTTTGGACGGCAATAGAAAATAGGCCCTGATCCAAAATCTCCTCCTACGCCCGCCTGGGGACAATTGGTAGGGCTTTCTTCCCAGCAAGGAGGGGCGACTCCTTAGTCCAGCGATTGTACCGCTTGTTTCTCTGGAAGTTTGGTGAGGAGACAATGTAAAACTTAATCTCCACTCTTCCCATTTGTTCTCTTTCCCAAGGGTCATCATAGAGCCCTTTTGGCTAGTCGGAGTAAACCAACCGGCCCCACTAGCATGTGGAGTCTTGCTCATGTAATGCATATGAGAAAACGCCTCGAAGCTGGGCTCCACCTCCAACATCTCACAGGCGGCAATGTAGCCTAATACATTGACCCAAGAATTGGGGGCTAGTTGACAGACACCCAGCTGGTATCCGTCTAAAATTCTCTCCACGACCGGATGGAGAGGGAAGCATAGTCCAGCCTGAATGGATGCCTCGTAGCATCCAAAGCATTGGTCACCATAGCTGGCCATCTCTAGCCAGGTGACAGTGTCCTCACCATCCGGCATGGACAATAGATAGCCATGTCCCATTACATGGGTGGAAAAAAACTTGAGAAGTTCGGCTGTCATTAATTTCCTACTACTTTTAGCGACGTGCATGAAATAGGGAGCACGTTCCAGTCACCGTGAAGCAGACAGCTCTTCCCAGCCCTCTCCCTACTCTACGGAGAGGGATTCTCTAACGGCTTGAAGATTGGACCGCGCCTTCTCCGAGCCTACGGAGGCACTATTAGAAGATGATGACGCAAAGTTATCATTGGAGATTTCTTCAGAGCTGGGGCCCACTAATTGGTGTCAGCGTGGTCTTCCCCCATCTCAATATCCGACACCTATCCACTCGACCTCGGAGACCGTTGTTCATCATCCGACTCCTTTAAAATTAAGGAACTTGGAGTACTAATGTCGTTGGGAGGGTCTCTCCTAACCTCAGATATAGGTGCCCTAATGGAGCATTCCGAGCATATAGTTGAGCTCTTTGAATGGTACCATCTACCATCTGTCCTATATCTCCGAGTAGTCTGCTTTATTCTTGCCATCATGTCTTGCAAGGGCACAAATACTATTGGATTTGAAGATGCACTTAAACGGTAGTCCTCAAACGAGCATTCGACACTCCTAGTTTTAGATTCGGTCGTCCCTGGTGACCGGCTGATCGCTAACCTAGGCTTTGGCGGGTGCATTTAGGAAACCACTTTGAAAAAGAAAAATGCAAAAATGAAGTAAAGAAAGGATAAGGCGGTTACCTTAGGAGAAGGTACTAGAGGCGCTTGGTCTTTAAGTCTGCTGGAACAGGCATACAATTGGCCGAGTGTCGGAAGTGAAGAAGTCAAAGTCTTTAAAACTTAGAGATTCAAGATTCTCCTAAAGATTCACACAAGTGTGAATCAAAGGAAAGGTCAACCTTCTATTTATAGAAGGCGTGAAAACCTAGGGTAAAACCCGTAGATTCCCTTTAACACTAAAAGTGAATGCTCGGCCAATCAGAGGCCGACACTTATCACAGGCGTCACGTTGCATGCCACGTCACCCATGTGAGGGGAAAATGATTTGGGGTATTTAATATCCCTAAGTGGACCAATCAGAGAGCGACATTTGTCCCTCCAAGAGGTGTCCAAATGGACCTTCTAGTTGGACGACACGTGTAACTCAGATATGCCCCCTTGGAATGGCGGCCTTTAAGACCCAAATCCCAAGGGGCGCCGCAAAACAGCGCTACCCTAATCCCTAGGTCATCAAACCCTAGGGTAGGGCAGGTTTTCCTAAGACCCTATAAATAGAGAGATTCCCCCAATTATTTAGTGACCTTGAAACTTTCACACCTAAATCATTACGTCCTAATAATTAAGGCATTTATTGCTCTCTAAAATAGAGAACACCTGAGCTCGAAATTCGAGTAGTTAACTTTCTTTCCGCACGTTTTACTCAGATTCTTTACTAACTTAATATTCTGAGGCAAACCTCCGACCATTCGGAGCTCCGTTTGTTTTGCAGGTACAAGCGCCCTTGTCAAATCTAGTCTTTGAGTTGTAACTTTCCCAAGGGACACAAAAAACCCCGAAATAACTTGATTCAATCTTCTGCGGTGACCGGAGACCATTGGCAACCACTTCAACATCGTTGTCTAGCGAGGCTTCGAGCTTCGACCTGTTAGCTAGGAATCAAGAACCAATCCCTAACACGAGAGACCTTCCAAATGTAAATATCTTATCTATTGGTACGATCGATTAACTTTTGGTAGACAAGAGCATATTGTTGAGGTAGTGGGAAGGCGTCCTCTCGTGAGAATCAACTATTGGTGGAAGTTCACAAAGCAAATCTTTGTAAGAATCATCAATGTATAGGGCAAGAATAGAGATCATGCCCCCAAGTTGAATGCTCTCGAGAGTGAAAGACCGTCTCTAATATTAAGAAATCGATTGATCAAGTGTTGAGTAAAATCAACAAGCTCAAGCTCTCCCACATCATGATCGGTTATCCAAAGCAAACATAATTCTTCACGAGAAATGGCTCCTCATGAGTCTTTAGAAAAAAGAGCATAGGTGAGAATACGATTGAAGTATCTCATAGCCGGATGGATGATAGATGCGGCCTTTGAAGTTTGTGGGTCATATTTCCCTTCATTTGAGATGCGCTGCCACAACTCATGATCATCACGCATCTTAACATTGGCTGGATGTACAATGTGATCTTCATCTACGAGCCATTAAAATTGAAAGTGTGTGCAAAGTTGAGATTTCTAAATCTGATGGTCATTGTTAAACAATTGGAAAGTTAACGTCCTTGAAGAATCACCATTAGTCTCACGAATCACTTCAAGGGACGAAAGATATTCATACGTCATCCTAGCATAAGTGGGCGCATTCAAGTCCAAAAACTCCAAAAACACCTAAATTCTTGGCAAATAGACAAACATCTTCATTAATTCCAAGTGTTTTGGGTGTTTTTGTCCCTCGGGAGAGTTACGGTTCGAAGACTGGTTGGAGCTCCGCCTCCGACAATCAAGTTAGTACTTAAACGATAGTAGAAAAAAAAGATGCGGAAATCTAGGTGAGATCTTCTCGGTTTTTGATATCAGTTGTTTCTCTGATGTAAGAGAATCTAGGGTATGCTGTAATAAATTGTAGGTATCCCCAAAATGGGGGAAATATCCCTTTTTATAGGGTAATCGGAAAAGTGCCCCTGATTAGGTCATTCTTACCTAATTATGCCGGGTTGCGTCGAATTACGGCTTCCTCGGGATTTGGGCCATTGAATGCCGCCTTTTTTCTCCTCGATTTAGGGAATGATACGTGTTAAGAGATAATTGGTCTAATTTGGACTAATAGAGGTATGACATGTGTCATAAGCTAATTGGCCCATGTGGCATGGGTAAAACTACCCAAAACATTTTCCTAACATAGTTGTGACATGGCGTGCCATGTGGAATCTGTGACACGTGTCACTCAGAAATTTTTTTTACTGTAAAGGTTTAACCTTTACCATTCCGGGGAAATTACCAGGATGCCCCTGTTTTTACCCTTCTATAAATACATATTTTACCCCTCTTGGTTTTGGACGTTTCCAAAACTTTTTAGAGAGAGAAAGTCAAAATAAGTATAGAGAAAGAGAGTCTGCCCACCTCCAATGTCAAACAATTTTTTCGTTATATTGCCTGCCCCAGCCGTTAGCAACCGCTTGTGCCCCTTTCAAGCAAAATTAATTCCATCCCGCGTGAAGCAATCGGTCAACGCTTGACCCAACTTTGAGTAAAATTCCAAGGTACCGTCTCTGCCCCTTTCAGCTCATTCTTAATTTTCCGTTTTTATACTTTCATTCAAATAAATGAACTCATCACATGCGGTACAACCTAGGACAATAGTCAGTCGGTCCCCTAGTATGGCTGAGTCTAGTATAGGGGGTGCCGGCTCTGGGTGCCTAGAGAAATTTTATACTTCCCCCCAACCGACTGTCTTTGTGTCTGTGCAGGACACAAAGGCTAGAACCAAAGCAAACTTAAAGGCTACCCTCACTGCCCATAAAAATTGGATCGTTGAGGAGAACGAGTCTGACTGTAAGGAGCGCATGAAACTAGCCTAGGACACACTTTTCCCGGATCAGGACTATCACCTTTAAGTCTTGGCTTATCAATATGCTGACAAGGTCATCTCTGCCAAGGAGGAGGGTAAGCCCCATCCGGGAACATTCCACGCCTAGGCCAATTAGGAGGAGTCTGCCCAGACTACTAGCGATGGTGAGTGGGAGCAAAAGAAGGAAGAAGTTGAGAAAAAGGATGAAACTCCAACAAACCCTGCTCTACCACAGGCGAGAGAAATAGGGAATGGGACCCCATCTGCGCCTACAAATTATGTTTTTCAGTATTCAACTTGGCCTATAGCCATTTGCTTTTCCGGCCTGCGAGCCGAGTATCCTTGTATCTTACTAACTAATGAGTTGGGTGACAATTTAATTTTCTTTTTGTTCCGGATGTTTATCCAGTTAATATTATTATCCGGTTTTGACAGGTTTGAATGTAAGCTGCCGAGTGAGTCGGCTCAATGAATTTGATAATCTTGTTTCAATTTTTGCACTTAAATTCTACAATTTTAATTTTTAAATATTTGCCTAACTTTCTGCAGCAAATTCAATTAGTATACCAGCTACTCTTGCTCCTAGAGGCTGTGTGGTTGGTTTCAGTACTTCTTTAATTGATTGACCTTCGAATATTTGATACTTTAAGGAGTATGGAATGTTCCTAAGTCAATCAATCACAATAGTGATTGCCCCAAACCAAGTATGCAGCCGTCAACAGAACTAATAAGTAGCTGCTTTACGAAAACCGGGGAGTAGGCTGGATCATAGCCTTATTTCCCCTTTTGTGGTATTCGCACTTCATAAAAACTATCCTTTAGGGAACTTGGCAGGAACTTGCCGCCTGGCAATTAATGGAATAGAGAACATATTGTCCGTTTGTCTGATTGTCCCCAGACAACTTATAGGCCGTTTGGGGTGCTTGCAATCCATTGCACTTGGTTCATCTGCCCCATTGGGGTGACAAGTAAAATTTTGTAGTATAGTCTAACGCAGAACTTCAGTAATTAACCGGATGATGTCACTTAACATCTTATTTTAAGCTTAATCATTCTTTTAGATTATTTTGGTCAGACAACTATGAGTTGACCAATTAGGTTGTTCGATCTTTGTCGTCTGCATATGCTTGTAGAGAAAACGATAGAGTGCCCTTTGCGACGATAACACCTGGAGGGGTGTTGCCAGACACCATACTCAATTTGGAGCAACCGAACATATAAAATAAATTTTCATCCGGCCATTGGCCTCAATTTAAATACAAAATTAGCCGCCAAGTTTTTAACCTAGCTTATTTATTCAATGGATCGTCTGTGTTTTCAATAGGGTGTAGTATATTGTTGCGCATGAATATATATAATATATATGCAAATCAATTAAATTAAATCGGAAATAAAAAGCAACTTTTTTCATTGATGGGCTTTTCATTTACAAAAATTTACAAGTCTCATAAGTAGTACTTTTTCAAGTTGTCTACCTTCCATGTTCTAGGCAACCGCCTACCATCTAGGGTTACTAATTTAGGGAAAATTGCCCCGTCACGTGGTCCACTTAAATCAGGACATGTGTCCACCTGTAATTGGTTCCAAAGAAGCCAATAACAGCTTGACACATGGAATCCACTGTCAAGAGAAGGAAATGGCGGCCTTCATAGGCCCAATTCCCGAAAAGCAGCTAAAAGAACGGGCAACCCACCAAACTAGGTCAAATGACCTACGTAAGGGCATACTTTTCCAAATGACCCTATAAATAGGGAGATTTCCCCCCATTTGTGGGAAAGATTGAATTTATTACAATATCATTGACATTCTCTCACATTAGAGAAATCTCCTAATCTCGGAATCCGAGATGATCTCACTTTTACCTTTTTTCGTACTTCTTACTTACTCCATCACGTTATAACTTGATCGTCGGAGGCAAAGCTCCAACCACCCGGAGTCTCCGTTGTTTTGCAGGTACGGGCGCTTCCAAACCAGTCTTTGAGTCGTAACTCTACCGAGGGATAAAAACACCCAAAACATTTGGCGCCGTCTGTGGGGAGAGTCTTTACCGCCTCTTGACCTAACTATTAATCAGCCAGAGGTCTTTACTGACCATGAGGATGAGGATCCTCATGTTGAAACGTACATAGCCAAAGATGGCTCTCTCATCACAAAGCATATCCGCCCCAGAGATACTCTGGAACGGGGTGCAAGCTAGGAGGGTAAAAGCAGGCCCACTTGTCAGCCAGAAGAGGAAACCCAAATGGCAAACGAATCTACCCCTGTCACCCGGGACGAACACATGAAATTCATGACTAGTATCAAGGGTGAAATTAAGGATCTGATCACCAAGAGAAAGGCTGGCCGAAGCAAGGGTCAGTCAACAAGGAAGACTCCTCTGGAGAAGAGGATGCCAGTTAGGGAAAGGCAGTCGCGACCCTTATCTGGTCTAAGAGTCTTTTACCTCAGAATAATACAAGAAACCCTCGTCGGGGTGAACAATAGGTAGGTAACAAAAAATCTACTCCTGACGCCCGGGAAATCATCACCCGCGGGAGAAGTCAGCAGCTGTCTAAGTCAGCCTTTAGCTCAAGCTTTCCAGACAACTTCAAGAATACATCAGTAGGGAATGTTCAATCCTTGCATGAGAGCCATACAGGCGGTAATACTGTCTACTTTGGCCCTCAGATGATTGATAATGCACCTTACGTACCCCCTATGGCCTACTACCCGTATTCTCCTCACGTCATGCAGCCAGTACTCTTAGGGAGTCAGGCGGCATTTAACATCCAACTTTTGGACTGGCAGCTACGACTGTTCAAACTTGGTGAACAAACTTCTGCGTTCATGAACGAGATAACCGAGGCCGCAGAACCGGCCAAGGTTTAGAATGTTTTGTTGGGTGCTTATGATGGTACAACCAAACCCAGAGGACCACCTCATGGTCTATTCTAACCTCATTGATGCAAGTCTAAGCATGGAGAACTTCAAAGATTTGCTTATCATGCATCAAGATAGTTTATCCCTAAACATTGATTCAAGCCAAGCATTGCATGGACACTTTCTTGGATATCAAAGCAAAGCCACGGTTTGCTTAGTGGTTTTTCTTGGAGTCTAGTATACTTTCTTGAACTTTCTTGAATTTTCATGAATTTTCTTTACTTAGATTTTGCTTACAAGTTTTTACCTTTCACTTGAAAGGGTTTTTCTTGGTTCAAGCATTAGGATCTTTAATCTTTATTTAGTTCTTTAATTTTTATTTATTTATTTAGTTGCTTTAAAAATCAGTTAGTTAGCAAAATAAATCAGTTTAGGCGTGTGCTTGTTCTCCAAGGAGTTTGGTGTATACTTGTGCTCCAAGGTGCTTGCTCTTCAAGCAAGTTAGAATTCTAGTTTAATTAGGATTGAATTAGGGACTTGTCCTAATCTTCCTAGGTAAACTAAGTCTTATAAATAGGGCTGTAAACACATGAATAGATATATACATAGATTAATATTCAGATTTATTTCTTAAGTTGCATACTTGAGTTTTTGGTTGATTGCGATCAATTGCTGTTTTGCTTGTTTTAGTTAAAACATTCGTTTGAATTGATTAATTAGGTGGATTCTTAATTGATTAATCTTAGTTTTTGTTTAATTCTTGGTGGATTTCCTGTATAGAATTAGACTTAAACATATCCCTTGTGTTTTGTTGATTTTCGGATCAATAATTCACATCATCTTTGGTATCAGAGCCAGGTTTGCGCAACTTCGGTAAAAATTAAACTGGGAACAATTGGCTGGGAATTTTTACGTGATTCTTTTTGCATTAAACTCTAAAAACGTCCAGCTACCACCATATAAAATTTCATAATTTTTAGTTGAGTAACGCGTTCTACACAGCCTCAAACGTTTGGTGTTTGTACACTGATTTGCGGTTGAAAGTCCGGTTTTTGTGTTGCCTAGTTTTTCTTCAAGATTCGATCTTTTAATCAAGATTTTTGCATGAACTGACTTGGTTTGTGTAGGAATCATGAGTGACGAGGAGGTTCTACAGGTTCCAAGGGGATTAACCTTAGAACAGGCTCAAAATCTTAGAAGAGATAGGCGAATTGACGAGTTGGCAGCAAGGATGGATGAGATATTAAAAAGGCTTGATACTCTTGCTGGAGATTCTTCAAGGAAAGGGAATTCTAACCCTAATTCTGGTTCAAGTGAGGAAGAACAACCAAGGAGGAACCCAAGGAGGCCACGAAATAATTATTCCTCAAGTGATGAATCACCAAGGCCTAGGAGAAGAGACCGACCAAAGGATGATGATAGGAACCTTAGATTAGATCTTCCCGAATTCAATGGGAGTATGAATGAACCTGAAAAATACTTTGAGTGGATTAGAAGGGCCGAGACACTTTTTGATTACAAGGAGTATGATGAAAGGAAAAGATGCAAATTGGCTGAATTAAAACTGACCGGTTATGCTAGTCTTTGGTATGATAATCTAAAGAAGAAGAGGCATAAGAAGGGGCGTGCAAGAATCTCAACTTGGGAACAACTCAAGAAGCACATGAAAAAAAGGTTCGTACCTAGTGATTATATTCAAGATGTTTATCTTAAGATGCAACTTTTTAAACAAAATTCTATGACTGTTGAGAATTATATTGGTGAATTTGAAAAGTTATGCATGCTATGTGGCTTAGAAGAGATTGTTGAGCATAAGATTGCTAGATTTATTTCGGGGTTGAATGATAATATTGCTGAAAAAGTTGAATTGAAACAATATTGGTCATTTGAGGATGTTTGCAAGGTATCTTTGAAAGTTGAAAAACAGATAAAGGGGAAGAAAGGGACGTACACTAAGCCCTTTGTAAAAGGTTTCACTAAACCTTTTGAGAAGAACAGCTTGGAGAAAAGTGGTTCTAGTTCGAACTACAAGGAGACTAAATCAAAGTTTGAAGCTCCTAAAAAGCTTGTTGAAGATAGGAAGTGCTTCAAGTGTGGTAGTGTTGGTCACATTGCAACTAATTGTCCATAAAAAAGATTAATGACTGCTCAAGAGTGGGAACAAGAACAAGCTAAGTGTGAGCAAGGTAGTGACTATGAAGAAAAGAACGAAGAGGAAAACTTTGAAGAAGAGGAGGGGCATATTGACGAAATTGATCCCGAGACTCATGGTCAAAGTTTGGTTCTAAGAAGGGCACTACACTCTAAAACCGCACCTATGGAAAACAATCAAAGGGAGAAAATCTTTCTTACAAGGTGCAAGGTAGAAGATAGGTTGTGTGATATGATCATAGACACGGGGAGTTGCACTAATGTGGTATCTACTACTTTGGTAGACAAATTGAAGTGGCCAACTACTGAACATCCAAGCCCTTATAAGCTTCATTGGCTTAATAATTCGAGTGATGTTAAGGTAACTAAACAAGCCTTAATCTCCTTTTCAATTGGTAAATTTCATGATAAAGTTTTGTGTGATGTTTGTCCTATGGATGCTTGTCATATACTATTAGGCCGTCCTTGGCAATATGATAGATTTGTGAAGTTTGATGGAAGGACTAATGTGTATGTTGTGAGAAAAGGAGAAAAAGAGAGATCGGTTGCTTTAAAACCTTTGATAAGCAACAAGCCTTCTAATGTTACCTCTAATTCGAAGAGTTCTTATTTGATTAGTGAGAGGGAATTAGAAAAAGAGATTTGCAGCAACAATGTGGTATATATACTTGTTTCTAATGAGATTCAAATTGATCAAGATAAACAAGTAAAGAGGCCGTATGAATTGGAATCTGTTTTAGAAGAATTCAAGGATGTCTTTCCTAAGGAATTACCTCCGGGACTACCTCCTATTCGTTGGATAGAGCATCAAATTGACTTGATTCCAGGAGCACCATTACCTAATAAGGCAGCCTATAGAAGTTATCCGGAAGAAACAAAGGAGATGCAAAGGCAAATTGAAGAGCTTATGACTAGAGGATATGTGAGGGAAAGTATGAGCCCTTGTGCTGTGCCTACTTTACTTGTCCCAAAGAAAGATGGGAGTTGGCGCATGTGTATTGATAGTAGGAGTGTGAATAACATCACTATCAAATACCAATTTCCTATTCCAAGATTAGATGATCTACTTGATGAACTACATGGTTCACAGTTGTTTTCTAAGATTGATCTTATGAGTGGTTATCATCAAATTCGAATGAGAGAAGGAGATGAGTGGAAAACAACATTCAAGACTAAGTTAGGGTTGTATGAATGGTTGGTGATGCCGTTTGGACTCACTAATGCACCTAGCACTTTCATGAGGTTGATGCATGAGGTACTTAAACCTTTCCTTGGCAAGTTTGTTGTTGTTTATTTAGATGATATTCTGATATACTCTAAAAATTTGCACGATCATTTAAATCATCTAACAAGTGTGTTTGAAGTGTTAAGAGAGAAGAAACTCTATGCTAAGCTTGAAAAATGCTACTTCTTAGTGCCTAGTGTTACTTTTCTTGGTTATGTTGTATCAAAGGATGGAGTTTCAGTTGATCATTCGAAAGTAGAGGCTATTAAAACTTGGCCTATTCCTACTAATGTGAGTGATCGAGATACAAAGTTCATGAGTTTCTTTTGGAAGTCTTTATGGAAGCTTGTGGGAACTAAATTGCTTTTTAGTACATCTTACCATCCACAAACTGATGGACAAACCGAGGTTACTAATCGTACTCTTGGTGCGCTTTTGCGTGGGTTAGTGAGTAAGACACAAAAGGATTGGGACATCAAGTTAGCTCATGCGGAGTTTGCTTATAATAGATCACCTACATATGCTACCAAACATAGTCCTTTTGAGGTAGTCTATGGAGTCAATCCGAAACTTCCAATTGATCTTGTTCCATTGCCTAAGGGTGAGTTAATTCACAAAGATGCCGAGTCTAAGTTGAAGAGTATGCTGAAATTACATGCTCAAGTTCGAACAAGAATAGAGAAAGTAAATGACATTTACAAAGCTAGAGCAAACAAGCATAGAAAGCAACAAAGTTACAATGTTGGAGACTTGGTATGGTTACATTTGAGAAAGGAAAGATTTCCAGGAAAACGCAAGAATAAGTTGATGCCTAGAAGTGAAGGTCCTTTCAAGATTATTGAGAAGATCAATGACAATGCTTATAAGTTAGAACTTCCAGGAGAATATGGAGTTAGTGCTACATTCAATGTTGGCGATTTGGCTAAGTATATTCCTGATGAGGAATTTCGAGATTTGAGGACAAATTCTTTCGAAGAAGAGGAGGATGATGCAAGTCTAAGCATGGAGAACTTCGAAGATTTGCTTATCATGCATCAAGATAGTTTATCCCTAAACATTGATTCAAGCCAAGCATTGCATGGACACTTTCTTGGATATCAAAGCAAAGCCACGGTTTGCTTAGTGGTTTTTCTTGGAGTCTAGTATACTTTCTTGAACTTTCTTGAATTTTCATGAATTTTCTTTACTTAGATTTTGCTTACAAGTTTTTACCTTTCACTTGAAAGGGTTTTTCTTGGTTCAAGCATTAGGATCTTTAATCTTTATTTAGTTCTTTAATTTTTATTTATTTATTTAGTTGCTTTAAAAATCAGTTAGTTAGCAAAATAAATCAGTTTAGGCGTGTGCTTGTTCTCCAAGGAGTTTGGTGTATGCTTGTGCTCCAAGGTGCTTGCTCTTCAAGCAAGTTAGAATTCTAGTTTAATTAGGATTGAATTAGGGACTTGTCCTAATCTTCCTAGGTAAACTAAGTCTTATAAATAGGGCTGTAAACACATGAATAGATATATACATAGATTAATATTCAGATTTATTTCTTAAGTTGCATACTTGAGTTTTTGGTTGATTGCGATCAATTGCTGTTTTGCTTGTTTTAGTTAAAACATTCGTTTGGATTGATTAATTAGGTGGATTCTTAATTGATTAATCTTTGTTTTTGTTTAATTCTTGGTGGATTTCCTGTATAGAATTAGACTTAAACATATCCCTTGTGTTTTGTTGATTTTCGGATCAATAATTCACATCACTCATGCACATGCAGGGGTTTGAGAATGCTATGTGGTGCCGGTGTTTCCTGGCTACATTGAATGGCATTGCCCAACAATGGTTTGATAACTTGCAAGCCGGGTGCATTTATAGCTTCAAGAAGCTTGCCATCTTGTTTTCCTCCAACTTCTCAATGAACATCCCAGCCAAAAAAACCAGTCTCGATCTGAGCACCATTCGCCAGGGAGATAGATAGGGGCTTTCCTCCTATGTTAGGCGATTCAACCTGGTAAGAATCCAAATCCAGGGTGTGCTTGACGAAGTAGCCTATACAAACTTCATTAAAGGTTTGAAGGACGGGTCAACCTTTAAGTTTGACCTGGTCCGAAAGATGGTTTTCACCCTTCAAGAGGGGTTGATAGAGGCAGAGAGCTTTATTCAAGCTACCGACCACTGCTTGTCCAGCCATCAGTTGGAATACAACATGTCTAACAAGCAAAAGAGAGTCGGTCTGCTTAGCCGGCTCAAAAAGCTGAGAGTAAAAAGAGAAAAGAAGTTTGAGCGGTTGTGGAACCTGATCAGCCGTCCCAGAAGAAAAAGAAAGAATTCAAACTATATATCTCGCGGTATGAATTCAATAAAGACTGCTACACCATCTCTAAAGAGGTGAAGGATTGGCTGACCATTGAGAAGCCGAATCCTATGAAGAGTTCTGTTCAGTCGCGGAACAAGAATTAATTCTACCTCTTCCATCAGGAAGTGGGCCATGACACCAACGACTGCTATAGTCTCATGCAGACGTTTGAACGTTTGGTGGATAAGGGCTTGCTGAAGTCTTATGTTTTGAAGTCCAAAGTGACTTATAAGACGAATCCGGGACAGACGTCAAAAACTGTCCAGCCTACTAGTAGTTCGGACACTGACAAGGATCCGGTCTACACTATAGCAGGCGGATTCGAATGTGGTGGCCCGACCATACGGGACACCAAGGATCATCTGAAAAGGATGATCCATTCAGTTGATGATGGACAAGTGTCCTCTAGTGGAACATTTCCAGATGTCCTCATCAATAAAGACCAGGGCAAATTGCGTCGACCGCATGAAGACCTAGTCGTCATTGAATGTAAAGTCGCCAACCAACTGGTTGGCCGGATCCTTATAGACACAGGGTAGTTTTTTTACCTCATCAGCTATATGTGTCTATCCGAGCTTAATTACAAGCTGGACAATCTATGCGGCGTCTCCCATCAATTAGTTCGCTTCGGTTGGGGGGGGGGTCGTGCACCCAGTCAGACAAATTTATATACCCGTCCGGCTAGGGGAGAAATGGAAAGGGCGACACACGGTCGTCAGGTTCCTAGTGGTTAAAGAGCTGGCCACCTACGACATTACTTCTGGCCTACTCTAGAGTCGGACGCCATGGAGATAGTAAAAAAAATGTAACAAGTGTAAAAAATTTGGCAAGCTAATCCATCGCCCGGCTACTAAACTGACGGAAATCCGCAGCCCAGTCTCGTTTGCTAAATGGGGCATGGACATTATAGTTCCATACACTCCTGCTCCAGGCAGAAAGCGCCATATCTTAGTGGCTGTGGGTTACTTCACCAAGTGGGTGGAGGCAGAGGCGATAAAAAACATCAAGACCAAAGATGTCATTTCTTTCATATGGAAAAACATTATCACCCCGTTTGAGGTACCTATGTCTATGGTGTTTGATAACGGCCCTTAGTTTGAGACGCCTCAACTCAAAACTTTGTTGGGAGATAAAGGGAACTCAAATTATTTTGTGTCAGTCGGCCGACCCCAAGCGAACGGCCAAGTGGAACTGTGGAAGCCTTCAACAAACTTATTTTGGGTGTTTTTGTCCTTCGGGAGAGTAACGTCACAAAGATTGGTCCGGCTCCAGCTGCACCTACAAAACAACGGAGACTCCGATTGTTGTATCTCCGCCTTTGAAGATCAAGTTAGTAACTTTAAAGAGAATGAAGAGTACGGAAATTTAGGTGGGTATCTGCTTGGATTCCAAGCTCAGGTGTTTCTCTGATGAGAGAGAAAGTAGGTGTAATAAATGATTGAATGTGTTCCCAAAATGGGGAAATATCTCCCTATTTATAGGGTCGTTGGTAGGTGTGCCCTATCTAGGTCACTTGACCCAGATTTTAGTGGGCTGCGCCGAATTAATGCGCTTCTTGGGATTTAGGTCCTTGAAGGCCGCAATTTCAGAAGTTATCTGAAGGGGACACGTGTCAGATGGCTATTGGGCCACTTGGGCTAGCCTGAGCTTGACACGTGGCCTTCTCTTATTGGTCCACATATCAAGGGTAATTTTACCCTAAACATTTGCCCCTCACAGGGGTCACGTGGTTGCCACGTTACGCCTGTGACACGTGTCCACCTATGAGAAGTGAACAATAAAAACGGCTAGTAAATCTAGGGTGTGACGGGGATGCCCCCATTTCACCCCTCTATAAATAGGAGTTTACCCCCCCTCCCTTCTCTCACTATTTCATTTTATTTGACTTTCTAGAGAGAGAAAGATAGATTTTTAGAGAGAGAATCTCTGGTTATGTCTGCATCAGATTCTCAAGATTTCTGTGTGCTTACTTTACAACACTAGGTCACCGTCTGTAGCAATTTTTAGAGTTTCCAGAGTTAACGTAAGGTAACCGCCTGTACCATTTTTTTAGCTTTTCCTTTTCAAATTGTATACATTCTTTTTTTTTTTGTCTGTATACATAGTCTTTAAAACATAAAATGAGCTCTCAATGCACATACTCGACACTACCTAGGACATTCAGCCGGTCTCTTGGAACGGCTGAATCTAGAACAGGGGGTGCCTTTTCTTGACTGCTGGAACTAATGTGCTCATCCCCTAATTCCTCCCTATATGTGTCTGCGCTGGACACAATGGCTAGAGTCAAATAGAAGTCTAGAAAGTGTAGGAGCCGGCGCGCTATGGAAGTGCCTGCCGACGAGATTGTTCCGGATGGGGAACAAGGGAATTCAGAGGAGAGAAGCGGTTCTGACGATGAGGCTCCCTCTTCCTTCGGGAGCTCAGGTTTAAGAGAGGTAGACGGTGAAGAGGCCGCCTCTTCTAATGGATCTAGGGAAGAGGTAGGTGGCAATGAAGACGCTGAAAGATCGAGAGCCGAGGCCTCTGGCTCCGATCAAGATAATTTTTTGGCTGACTATCAATAGCTGGCTAAAGCTTAGAATGCTTCCGGGTGACATATTCCTGCTGAAGATTGACTTCAGGGCTTTCAAAGAAAAGCACCCCTTTGGGAAGGGGTGGGATATTATTGTTCTGCCTGGGGACGCGGTTATGGCCTTGGAGGACAACATAGAAAATGCAGACAACTATTTTGTTTGCTAAGAGGCGGTAATAGAGGTCGGCCTCCGGTTCCCTCTCCATACTAGGATTAGGAAAATCTTGAAGGGGTATGACCTGGGGTTCTGGCAACTCAACCCAAACTCATGAGTGAATATTCTGTGTTACATTGCCGCCTACGAGCTCCAGAATATTGCCCCAAGCTTTTTTGCCTTTACTCACATGCACTATTTGAGCAAATGCCCCAGGCGGTCATGGGGATGGTATACTCTTTCCACTTTGCCCCGGTATCTGATGACTTTGGACAAAGTGTCCAAATGGTCCGGGTGGAAGGAAAAGTTTTATTTGGTCTCTTCCCCCACTTTGAGACATAACCGGACGTTGCGCCGGTACAATAAGGAACCGGTTCTTCTAGGAAGGAAATGTCCTCTCCCAGCGCTCTCTTCTAGGGCCCGGGAGCAAATAATTAAGCCGGGTTTCTTCGAAACCTTAATTGAGCCCTTGAGGGATGGGACTCATATTATTGTGCCAAAGAACTGGATCCCCCACCCGGACTTCTTCAAGGATGAAAGATTCCTGTCCGCTTACGAGTTAAGCACCATGTTTCCCAAAGGTAGCTCCACTTTGCATCCGGCTTTTCTGTTGCTTTTGCTTTTGTACTTCAACTTTTTATTAATTTTCTCTAACTTTTTATTTTCACCTTGTAGCCAATGCCTTGAAGATGGTTGATCCGGCAAAAACTCCAGCTAAATTTGTTGCATAGCTGCGTAAAGAGAGCGCGCTCTCTAAGAGAGCAGCCGTTGAGGCCAACAAAGGCGGGGTATGACCGCCTGACCTGTCTTGTTTTCTGTAAATTTCTTCTAAGTGCTTTTGCCGGCTAGTAACTATTGATCCTCTATTTGCAGGATGCTAGCAAACGCGTTCCACGCTCCTTCTCCAAGCTTTTCAAAAGGCAACAGGAGGAGCACGACAAATCTTCGGCTGCCAAGGCCGCAAGGAAGAACCCTGCCTAGTCAACTTTTACAGCCAATTCGGATCGTCCTACGACCGGTAGCAAATCTCCTTCCGCAATGAAGATTCTGAGTGAAAGCTCAGAACGCTCAGGGAAGAAAGCGCCAGATGCCTCTACGACATCGAAGGATGGCCAGCCACCCGATGTTGCAGCCGGTGCGGCTGCGACTGGGGAGGAGGATGCCTCTAAGCCCCATCCCCAAACCCAAGGTAAGAACAAGATTTAACTTCCTTGGCCGCTTGACTTTATGCGAGTCAAGACTAAGGTTGACCCTTTATGGGTTCAGTCAGTAGCTGGCAAAGAATGAATGCTCACTACGTTGGATCCCTCTCACCAAGCACTTCTTTTAGTGCATATTTTACATCCGACGAGCCAGATCTCCCTGGCTTTGCTAAACGGATGGTGAGGACCCTCACCAGGTCTGAGAAGAACTCCAAACCTAATCTGCAAGTAGTGGACTTTGACCGGGTAATGGGCCAACTGGCTGAGGTAAACGATTCTTCAACTTGACTATGATATTTTTCTTTTATTTTTACCAAGTACTTCATAATCAGGATGCCCTTTCTCAGGTTATACTGGAGTGGAAGGGCTCCGGGACCCCTTCAGGCAGAAACAAGAAGAGGTAAACGACGCCAAACGGAGACCCTTTGAAAACCTTAACTCTATTGAATATGCTAACTATATGTGTGACTTAAAGTTTAAAACAGTAGAGTTGAAATAGGAGGAGATGATCTGGAGTCTGACGACTGCTAACGATGAAGCCAACAGCCGGGGTAATGACCTTGATAAAAAACTGGCAAATGCTAAAGCTGAGCTCAAGAATTAGAGGACGCTGATAAGGAGAACTCGAAGCTCCGGGCAGACGTCGCCCGGTTGGGGGTGGAGATTGTCAACATGCGAAACCAGCATGCAGATGAAATTGCCAAGGAGCAGACCCAAATAATGAAGGAGAATGAGCGGGACAATGTAGGTCGCCTAAAGATAACATGGGGGCTCCTCTATCAGGATATACACATTGAAGAGGAGCCGGTGGAGGATGAGTAAAATCAAGGCAGCCAGACTCCGACGGATGGTAATCAATCCGAAGCCCTCCTTTCCGATCCAAACCAGCTGGGTCAACAGCTTCCACCTCAGCCTTGAACCAGCCTCCCCAAATTCTACGGCAATATGCCATTTACTTTTCTAGTTTCTAGTTAGTATTGAATTTACACTAAGTATCGAACTTAGCTTTTTAAACAAATAGGTCTGTCTGAGTATTACCCAGGCGGATAATCAGGCGGTTGAATAAACAAAGTATCAAACTTTAATAAACAAGGTATCCGAGTATTACCCAGGCGGTCCAATGTAACCTTTACTAAGTGTCAAACTTAGTTGAGTAGAGAAGGACCCGCCTGGGTATTACCCGGATGAATAATCAATCCAAAAATAACTTAATCTTGCAAACGTCTAATTTCATTGATTTGTTTTAAAAAAATTTACATTCTCAGAAGTAGTACTTTTTCAGATTATCTACATTCCAAGTTCTAGGCAGGTGCCTACCGTATGGGGTTTCCAGGCGGTAGGTGCCGTCCCTTACTTCTTCATTGATCCGGTAGGGGCCTTCCCAATTTGGTGTCAGCTTTCCCAGCTTATTGGCCCTACCGGTTGCCTCCATTTTTCGTAACACTAAGTCGTCAACTTTCAAAGGACGCTTGTGTACTTTTTTGTTGTAGGCTCTAGTCATTCTCAGACGGTAAATCTCATGTCGCAAGGCGGCATTGCCCCTGCGCTCTAGGAGTGAATCCAATGTCAGGCGCATTGCTTCCCAGTTTGCCTCTTCATCATATAACATGACTCTAAGAGTTGGCTCGTAACGTTCGATGGGCAAGACGGCTTCAGCACCGTAAACCATGAGAAATGGGGTTTCGCCAGTTGCCCCTTTTTCTGTTGTCCGGATGGCCCATAGGACATGGATTAACTCTTCTGTCCACAAGCCACCGGCTCTTTCTATTTTCTTCTTAATTCCGTCTGAGATGAGTTTGTTGAAGGCTTCAACTTGGCCGTTTGCTTGGGGCCGGCCAACAGATGCATAGCAGCTTGAGATCCCCTGATCTCCCAACCAAGTTTTAAGTTGAGGCGTCTCAAACTGAGGACCATTATCAAACACCATAGACATAGGTACCCCATACCGGGTGATAACATTCTTCCAGATGAAAGAAATTACGTCTGAGGTCTTGATGTTTTTTACCGCCTCAGCCTCAACCCACTTGGTGAAATAATCCACAGCCACTAAGATGTAGCGCTTTCTGCCTGGAGCAGGCGTGTAGGGACCTAGGATATCCATGCCCCATTTTGCAAACGGGATTGGGCTGTGGATGGCCGTCAGATTAGTAGCCGGGCGATGAATAAGTTTGCCAAACTTTTGGCACTTGTCACATTTCTTAACCAACTCCTTGGCGTCTGCCTCAAGAGTGGGCCAAAAATAATGTCGTCTGGCTCTGACGGCTAGGGACCTGCCGCCTATATGAGAGGCGCAGAATCCCGAGTGCAAGTCTTTGAGAACTTCCTTCCCCTTTTCTGGGGTGACACACTTCAACAGAGGCCTAAGAAACCCCGCCTTGAAGAGCTCTCCATTTCTCAACTCAAAGCTTGCAGCTCGCTTCTTCAGGATGGCTGCTTCCTGTGGCGAATCAGGAAGTGTGCCGTCCGAGAGATAAGCTCGGATGCCATCCATCAAGGTAGAACTTCGGTCCAAAACTCCAATGGGATCTTCATTGATGCTTCACTTTTCCAAAACTTCCCAAAAGACGGACCGAGGCGTATCATGGCAGGCGGAAGATGCTAGTTTTGACAACGCATCCGCCTGATTATTCTCAGACCTAGGCACTTGGTTCAGCCGGAATTCCTCAAGTGCCCCGGCCTCCTCTTTGACCGCCTGAAGATATTTGATCATAGCCGGATGGGTAGCCTCATAACTTCCCTCATACTTGCTAACAACCAATTGAGAATCAGAGTAGGCGTCAATTTTCATGGCCCCCGCCGCCTTACACATGCGCATGCCGGCTAGCAGGGCTTCATATACCGCCTCATTATTAGAGGCCTGAAACTTGAAGCGCAGTGCATACTCAAATCTGTCTCCTTCAGGAGACTCATAAATTACGCCTGCACCACAGCCGTTCTTTGTAGAGCTGTAGAGTCGACCAGACTGTCGATTTTTGGAAGCGGATAACTGTCCTTTGGACACGCCTTGTTGAGGTCTGTGTAATCAACACACATGCGCCAGGTCCCATTCGGTTTCTTAACAAGGACCACATTGGCCACCCAGTCGGGAAAATTACAAGGCCGAATGAACCTGGCGTCTAGCAGCTTTTTGACTTCGGCAGCTGCCGCCTGACTTCTTTCCTCGCCGTGGTTTCTTTTCTTTTGCTGGATGGGCTTCTTTTTGGGATCCACAGCGAATTTGTGGACAGCGAGATCCGGGCTGACGCCTGGCATCTCTTTCACTTCAAAGGCAAAGATGTCTTTGAATTCCTTCAGCAGGAGGTGCAGGCTTGCACCCAAAGTAGCATGAGCAACCGTCCCAACCTTAACAGTACGTTCTGGACGGCTGTTATCCAGAACGAGATCAATGCTTTCGCCAGCCGGTTGGGGACGGAGCTCATCTGACCGCTCACCGGTCAGTGATTGCTATTTTTTCTCTTTCTTCACCTCCACCAGCAGAGGTGCCTTTCTTTTCTTCCCGACTGCTGGTGGGACGAGAGCCGAATCGGCATCTTTGACATTATCAAGGTCTATTGGTTCCTGACCGCCTGGGGCCACAGTATCTCGGACGGCTGAGAGATAGCACTCCCGGGCCGTCTTCTGATCCCCATTTAAGGAACCGACAGAGCCATCATCCCTCTCATACTTGATGAGCATGAGAGATGGGATGATTACTGCCTTGGCTACGTTAAGGGTTGGCCTGCCAAGGATGATGTTGTAAGCGGTCAACTCCTCAACGACCAAGAATCTGACGACAATGTGTCGTCCCTGACCTTTCTCCCCCAGCCGGATGGGTAAGTTAATTCTCCCGGCTGGGTAGACCATCCCACCCCCAAAACCAACTAAGGGGTGGGTGACCGGATGCAAGCTGCTGACATTGTATTTCAGCTTTTGCAGGCACCGAAGGCTGATGATGTCTGATGAGCTATCGGTGTCTATAAGGATCTGTCCAACCAGCTGGTTGGCAACCTTACATTCAATGACCACCGGGTCATCATGCGGGTGGCGGACGTTGCCCCTGTCCTTCTTAGTGATTAGGACGTCTGGGAAGGAGGAGATGGCTTCCGCCTGCTCATCATCATCTTTGTCCATCTTTCGAAGATGGCTCTTGGTGCCTCGGATGGTAGGGCCACCACATGAGAACCCGCCTGCTATAGTGTAGACTGGCTCCTTGTCGGTATCCGAACTACTAGCAGGCTGGGGGTAGTCTTGGAGGACTGACCCTTGTTTTTCTTTTTTGCCCCGGCTGGGGACTTAGAAATGTAGGACTTCAGCAGGCCTTTGTCAGCCAGACGGTCCAACGCCCGTTGAAGACTAAAGCAGTCGTTGGTGTCATGGCCAACTTCCTCATGGAACAGACAGAATTTATTTTTGTTCCGTGACTGGACAGAACTCTTCATAGGATTCGGCTTCTCAATGGACAGCCGGTCCTTTACCTCCATGAGGATGGAGTTGCAGTCTTTGTTAAACTCGTACTTGGGGACGTACGGTTTAAACTCTTTCTTTTTCTTCTAGACGGCTAGTCAGAGTCACTAACCGCCCAGACTTCTTTTCTCTTCTCGCTCTCTTCTTTCTTTTTTGGTGGCTGAGCAGGACGGTTGTCTTTCTACTTGTTGGACTTTTTGGAGTCCGACTGGCTACTAGGCGAGCAGAGGTCGGTAGCTTGGATGTAGCTCTCTGCCTCCCTCAGATCAAGGCTTGTTTTCTTAGCAGGGATGTTCATTGAGAAGTTAGAGGCAAACAGGAAGGCAAGCTTCCTAAAGCTGTCTATGGACCCGGCTGGCAGATTACCAAACCATTGTTGGGCAATGCCCTTCAATGTAGCCGGGAAGCATCGACACCAAGTGGCATCATCCAACCCCTGCAGATACATGAGGTTGGTGTAAGCCATGAGGTGATCTTTCGGGTTGGAGGTACCGTCATAGGTACCAACCAACACATTCTTAACTCCCGAGTGAACGCAGAAGGTTGTTCACCCAGGTGCAGCAAACGAAGCTGCCAGTCCAAAGGCTGGACATTTGGATATGCCGCCTAACCTCCAAAGAAGGCGGGCTGCATGAAGTGAGGAGGATACTGCCCGTAAGCCTGAGTAGGCACATACGGGACAGCTCCAATCATATGAGGGCCAGAATGGAAGGTATTACCGCCTGTCTGACTCTCATGCAAGGAGGGTGCACTCCCTGAAGAAATGTTGTTGAAGCTGTCTGGAAAGTTCGACGTTGAAGCCGACTCAGATAGCGACTGATTTCTCTTCCGGTTGATGATCTCCCGGGCATCAATAGTTGATTTTTTACTTCTCACCGGCTGCTGAGGCCGGCGAGTGTTGTTGGTATTGTTCCCATGAAGGAGAATCTTTGACCAATCAATGGTCCCGGCTGCCTTCTCCTTTGGATGGGGAGTGGGCTGCCGGTTTCTGACTGACTTCCCCTTACCTGGTGGAGTCTTCTTCACCGACTGGCCTTTACTTGGACCAGCCCGGCTCTTAGTGATCAGCTCTGTGATTTCACCCTTGAAACTCGTCATGAATCTCATAAGTTTGTCTCGGGTGACAGGGGCTGATCCTGCTGCCGTTTGGGTTGCCCCATCCGGCTGCCCAGTGGGCCTGCTCGGACCCGCCTGGGAGGCACCCCGCTCCAGAGTTTCCCTGGACCGGATGTGCTTGACTCTGAGAGAGCCGTCTTCGGCTGTGTAGGTTTCGACCTGAGGATCCTCATCCTCCTCATGGTCTGTACAAACTTCCGGGTCTTCACCCAGACGGTTAGGAGGTGGTACAGACTCTTGAACCATCTTCGCGGTACTCTCCCCACAGACGACGCCAAATGTTTTGGGTGTTTATGTTCCTCGGGAGAGTTACGTCACGAAGTCTGGTCTGGCCGGTCTGTACCTGCAAAATAACGGAGACTCCGGGTGGTTGGAGCTCAGCCTCCGACGGTCAAGTTAGTAACTTGAAACGGAATAAAGAGTACGGAAATTTAGGTGGGGATCTGCTTGGATTCCAAGCTCAGGTGTTTCTCTGATGTAAGAGAATACAGGTGTAATAAATGGTAAAACGTGCCCTCAAAATGAGGGACATCTCCCTATTTATAGGGTCATTGGGAATTGTGCCCCTGATTAGGTCACTAAACCCTAATCATTGGTGGGCTGCGCCGTTTTGCGGCATTCTCAGGATTTGGGCCTGAAGGCTGCCTTTTCCCTTGATTTTTGGGAGGACACGTGTCGAGCAGGGATTGGTCCATTTTGGACCAATCTGGGGCTGACACGTGTCACCCTCTGATTGGACCACGTGGCAGGGTGAAATTACCCTAAACAATGAGGATGTTGACCATGACACAAATGATTGCTTCAGCCTCAAGCTAAAGCTTGACCGTCTGGCCGAGAAAGGAGCACTGAATTCCTATGTGAAGTCCAAAGTGACTTTCAAGGCGTATCCGGGGAAGTTTGGCAAAAAAACTCCCCATCCTATTGTTAGCTCCGAAACTGATGAAGAACCGGTCTACATAATAGCAGGCGGATTCGCTGGAGGTGGCTCGAACATCCGGGGCACCAAGGACCATCTGAGAAAGATGGTCCATTCTGTTAAAGAGGGACAGGCAGTTCGCACATCAGCTTTCCCTGAAGTCATCATCACTGAAAAGGACAGAGGCAAAGTCCGTTGGCCGCATGATGATCCTGTTGTCATAGAATGCAAAGTGGCCAACCAGTTGGTTGGACACATCCTAATAGACACAAGAAGCTCCTCAGACATCATCAGCCGCAAATGCCTATCCAACCTTAAGTACAGGCCGGATAGCACGATGGATGCCTATCATCCCCTTGTTGGATTTGGGGGAAGAGTTGTTCACCTAGTCCAACGAATTAATCTGCCTATCCGAGTGGGACATAAAGGAAGAGATCAACACATGACTATCTGGTTTCTGGTGGTTGAAGAGTTGAATGCCTACAACCTCATTCTTAGCCGACCTACTCTTAACGAGTGCAAGGCCGTCATCATCCCAGCCCTCATGTTGGTCAAGTATGAGAAAGATGATGGAACTATTGGCTTCTTGAACCTAGACCAGAAGACGACTCGAGAATGCTATCTCTCGGACGTCAAGCCTGAGCAGCTGCAGCCGGTCAGGGCAAAGAGCCAATAGACCTTGATGTTATCAAGGATGACCATCCGACCCCACCAGCAGCCAAGAAGAGAACTTGGTCAGCTGGTGGCGGTAAAAAAAAGAAAAGCAATAGTAATCACCGACCGAAGAACTGTCAAATGACCTCCGTCCCCAGTCGGCTGGAGAGCACATTGATATTCCTCTAGACGACAGTCGGCCAGAGCGAACTGTTAAGGTGGGGACGACTGCTTTTGCTAAGTTAGGTGTAAGCTTGCACCAACTGCCACAAGAATTCAAAGACATTTTTACCTTTGAAGTGGAAGAGATGCCAGGCATAAGCCCGGATCTTTCTATCCACAAACTCGCCGTGGATCCTAAACAGAAGCCCATTAAGCAAAAGAAAAGAAACCACGGCGAGGAGAGAAGTCAGACAGAAGCCGTCGAAGTAAAAAAAGTAGTTAGCCGCTGGGTTCATTTAGCTTTGTAACTTCCCTTATTGGGTTGCAAATGTTGTGCTTGTAAAGAAATCGAATGGTACCTGGCGCATGTGCGTGGATTATACTGACTTAAACAAAGCCTGTCCGAATGATAGTTATCCACTTCCAAAGATCGAGAGTCTGGTCGACTCTATATTCGGACATGCCCTGATGAGCTTCATGGATGCCTACTCAAGCTTATATCAGATTCTATGTGGTAAAAGGACCAAAAAAGACAACATTCGTCACTAATCAGGGGTCATTTTGTTGTACTGTGATGTCGTTTGGCTTGAAGAATGCGCCTGCTAATTTCCAACGAATGATTAATACAGTCATCATTATTGAGAGGAATGTAGAGGCGTATTTTGATGACATAATAGTCAAATCTAAGCAGCAGGCGGATCACCTTTCTACCTCCGAGAAACATTCGCTACACTCAGGCAGCACAAGGTCATGCTTAATCCAAAAAAGTGTGTATTTGGTGTTGAGTCTGGGAAGTTTCTCGGAATTCTAATTGACCAAAGGGGGATAGAGGCCAACCTTGAGAAAATACAGGAGGTAATTGACATGCAGTCGCTCCGCAATGTCAAGGAAGTACAAAAGATACATGGTTGCCTGGCGGCTCTAGGGAGACTCCTCAATCGGTCAAGCGATAAGTGCCTCTACTTCTTCCAGACGATCAGTAAGAAGACTAGATTTTAATGGGAAAATGATGCTGAGGCGGCCTTTCAAAAGCTGAAAGCACATTTGCACTCTTTGCCAAGTCTGGTTAGCCCTTTGCCAAAAGAGGCACTTTATATGTATCTGATTGTCTCATATCATGCCCTCAATGCCGTTCTCTTAGCTGAAAGAGATGGCATCCAGCTCCCAGTCTACTTTATTAGTCACATTCTTAGGAACGCGGAGCTTCGGTACCCCATGGTCAAAAAATTTAGCCTCCCCCTTTACATGGCTGTCAAGAAGTTAAAACCTTAGTTCTTGGCACATCTGATTGTGGTCTACACGGACCAACCAATTAAGCGGCCAATGACGACTTCGGAATCTTCTGGCTGAATGCTCCAATGTGCTATTGAGTTACAGAGACTAGAAATCACTTTCGAACCAAAAAAGGGTATTGCATTCTCCGATTTTATTGTCGAAATGACAAGGCCGGCTGAGCCGAATAATATTGATCTAGTTTGGAAAGTGAATGTGGACGGGAGTTCCACGGTGAACGACTGTGGTGAAGGCGTAATTTGTCAGTCCCTTGAGGGGGAAAAATATGAATATGCACTACGATTCAAGTTCCAGGCCTTAAATAATGAGGCCTAGTATGAAGCTCTGCTAGTCGGCATCCGTATGTGCAAGGCGGAATGGGCAACTAAGATTGACGCCTGCTCTGACTCCCAATTGGTCGTAGCCAATACAATGGTGACTACGAGGCCAGCCATCCAACCATGATCAAGTACTTGCAAGCGGTCAAAGCTGAAGCTCAGAGACTTGAAAACTTTCATCTAAGTCAAGTGCCCAGATCTGAAAACGATTAGGAGGATGCTCTGTAAAACTGGCGTCATCCGCCTCCTGTGATACGCCTCGGTCAATCTTTCTAGGAAGTTATAGAAAAAAGAAGTATATCTGATGAAGAACCCGTTGAAGTACTCTACCAAAGCTTTACCTAGAAGGATAGCATCCGACCATATCTTACAAACGGCACACTTCCTAATTCACCCCAGGAGGCGGCCATGCTGGAAAAACGAACTACAAGCTCCGAGATAAGACAAGGAGAGCTCTTCCAAGCATGTTTCTTGAAGCCTCTATTGAAGTGTGTGACCACAGAAAAGGGGCAGGATGTTCTAGAAGAATTGCATGCGAAATACTACGCCTCTCATATAGGCGGCAGATCCTTGGCTGTCAGGGCTAGGTGGCACTACTTTTGGCCAACCCTTGAGGCGGATCGTAGTGCATATTATAGTTGGCGATTATAGTAACTTTTGGTCAGTCCTTGCTTTGGGGCAAGGCAGGCAAACGACTATTTTCTCAAAAAATAAGCTAAGTAAAAAAACTTAGCGGCTTAACTATATCTCATGAGGCCTTTGGCCGGATGCGTTAAAGTTACTATAATCGCCTGTTCCACATGGTCGGCTGTCGCTTGGTTTGGGGCAATCAACATAATGATTAATTGACTTAGAAACCATGCATACTCTTTAAAGTATCAGTAATTTCTAAGTCAAAGTAATAAATTTCTTTAAACCAACCGACATCCGGCCAGGGGCAAGGACATTCGCATAGTAAACAGGTTAAAAATACTTAGCCAAAAATACTATGCATAAAAAATTGAAAGCTTTAAATATTTTAAAGCATAAGCACCAATATAAATAAAATCGGTTAAATGACCGGATGCTTCAAAAATGTAACAGCCGTCAAACCTGAGGACTGTAAATGTTAACTGGCAAAGCCAGGAATTGTAAAGTCACCCGACCCCTTGGTCGGTAAAAGATATATTGAATACTCGGCACGCTGGTTGGAAAAGAAAACTACTTGGCCATTTGGCCGTAGAAATGTTACCTAAAAGCTTAAAAGATCAGGGGAGGATCTCTACATTGGCAGCCGCATTATCCTCTGGCGACTGCTCTTCCTTTTTCTCTTTCTCCTCCACTTGATCCCCTTTGTCCACAGAGGACGAATCATCCGAGGAGTCGGACACCTCATTGCCATTATTTGCAGCCGCCTCCTCTGCTTCCTTTAAGAGTCGGGCATTAAACTCATCATTTGCCTTATCAAACTTGTCTTTCCAAGTCTGATAGTCGGTGGACGGCTATAATTCAGCCCAGGCCACACGCATGATGGCTTCATTGTCATCCATCATTTACTTAACTTAGGTCGTCCTCTCCTCCTCCATTAGGGACATATACTTGGCCTTGAGTTGAGTTTCCTGGTTTTGCAGTCGACCCTTGAGTTTCTTGACCTGACCCTCGAGGCTATAGCTTTGCTCTACGACTCTTGGATGGGCTCCAGCTTCTCCTTGAGGCCCTTGACCTCATATTGGAGCTCCTTGACCCGCCTCTTTGCTGCAACCAAGTTCCGCTGGACTTGCAGATTGGCCGACGCATGGAAATACAACATATCAAGTTTCTAAATCTCATTTTGAGCAATCTCAAACTAAGCCTTGTCTAAGGAAGAGGCGGCCCGAGCATTCGCTGCCTTTACCTCTCTAGTCTTGTCGTTTAGTGGCTTTTTAAGACCACTCACGCACACCATAGCCTGTAGTTGGCCAAAACAAAAAGAAGAAATCATAAAACTGCTAAATCATCACTCAAGTCAAAAGACACAAGCCTTACCTGGCAAAGAAGCACTAGTATGGCATCAAGGTCAAGGGTCCCGACTCCTTTTCACACACCTTGTCATCAAGATCAAGTGTCTTGAGTATCTGCTTGGCCATCTGTAGGACGGTCGGCCACGCTGGAGCCTCTGTCAAAACACACAAAATAAGAAAAGTAAGAACTTAGAATCGGCAGTTACGTTTGTAATGAGTGCTATGTGGCGGCATCGCTGTCGCCTGCTGCTGAGCCGACAAAAGTATTTAGTGGCTTGCCACTCTTTGATACTCGTTGTTGAGTATCTGGTTTTGTTGGTGTCTGGTTAGGGGTTGAGGCACCAGTTCCCTTCCATGGCTTATGGGCAATGTGCTTTTTACGGCTTTGGCTGATATCGCCAGCCTAAAGCTTTTGCAGTTTGGGATACGTCTGTTGAGAGGGAGCAGGCTTGGTTGAGCCACCCTGCAAAGGAGTCCACATGTTAGTTGTGATCTCATGCAAGATTTCAACATGTTAAATGAAGGGGACCTTCAACTGAGGAGTGACGCTTGGCGGCTGCTGTTCATTCGTTCGCTTGAGGTTTGAACAATAGAAGGCGGCAGAGTTAATAGCTGGCTTCTTGTGAGAACGAAGCTTCAACATTGCTAAGTTTTCACAAATAAAGCAAAGGGATTAAAACTCAAACAAAGATAGTAATCACTATGAGTATTTGAGCAATGAAAATGCATGCGGCCTACTACCTCTCGGCTTCTCAGAGCTAATGCCACAGGCAGCTAAATATGTCCCGTTTGAGAGCCACTCGAATCAGGGAATTTAACTCTGGGGGGTCACCTTCTTAACCCCCGTCACCTCATTGGTTTGGACGGCAATAGAAAATAGGCCCCGATCCAAAATCTCCTCCTACGCCTGCCTGGGGACAATTGGTAGGGCTTTCTTCCCAGCAAGGAGGGGCGACTCCTTAGTCCAGCGATTGTACCGCTTGTTTCTCTGGAAGTTTGGTGAGGAGACAATGTAAAACTTAATCTCCACTCTTCCCATTTGTTCTCTTTCCCAAGGGTCATCATAGAGCCCTTTTGGCTAGTCGGAGTAAACCAACCGGCCCCACTAGCATGTGGAGTCTTGCTCAAGTAATGCATATGAGCAAACGCCTCGAAGCTGGGCTCCACCTCCAACATCTCACAGGCGGCAATGTAGCCTAATACATTGACCCAAGAATTGGGGGCTAGTTGACAGACACCCAGCTGGTATCCGTCATATATCTTCAGGCTATCAAAGAGGAGACTAGGAAACTTGAAGAATTCAATCTGAATTAGGTGCCCAGGTTTGAGAATAACCAGGTGGATGCATTGTCTAAACTGGCATCGATCCTTCGCCTGCTGTGATACTCCTCGGTCAGTCTTTTGGGAAGTTCTGGAAAAATAAGTATACATGAGGAACCCATTGGAATTTTTGACCGAAGGTCTACCTAGATGGATGGCATCCGAGCTTATCTAATAGACGACACGCTTCTTGATTCACCATAGGAAGTAGCCGTCATGAGAAAGCAAGCTGCAAACTTTGAGATAAAAAGTGGAGAACTCTTCAAAGCAGGTTTCTTGAAGCCTCTACTGAAGTGTGTTTCCCCTGAGAAAGGGATGGGGGTTCTCAAAGATTTTCATGCGGGATATTGTGCCTCTCACGCAGGCGGTAGATCATTAGCCGTTAGAGCCGGGCGGCATTATTTCATGCCTACTCTAGAGTCGGACGCCATACTGATAGTAAAAAAATGAAACAAGTGTAAAAAATTTGATAATCTAATGCATCGCCCGGCTACTAACCTGACGGCAATCCACAACCCAGTCCCGTTTGCTAAATGAGGCATGGACATTCTAGTTCCATACATGCCTGCTCCAGGCGGAAAGCGTTATATCTTAGTGGTTGTGGATTACTTCACCAAGTGGGTGGAGGCAGAGGCGATAAAAAACATCAAGACCAAAGATGTCATTTCTTTCATATGGAAAAACATTATCACCCAGTTTGAGGTACCTATGTCTATGGTGTTTGATAACGGCCCTCAGTTTGAGATGCCTCAACTCAAAACTTGGTTGGGAGATCAAGGGAACTCAAATTATTTTGTGTCAGTCGGCCGACCCCAAGAAAACGGTCAAGTGGAAGCCTTCAACAAACTTGTTTTGGGTGTTTTTATCCCTCGGGAGAGTAACGTCACAAAGATTGGTTCGGCTCGAGCTGCACCTGTAAAACAACGGAGACTCCGGTTGTCGGATCTCCGCCTCTGAAGATCAAGTTAGTAACTTGAAAGAGAATGAAGAGTACGGAAATTTAGGTGGGTATCTGCTTGGATTCCAAGCTCGGGTGTTTCTCTAATGAGAGAGAAAGTAGGTGTAATAAATGGTTGAATGTATTCCCAAAATGGGGAAATATCTCCCTATTTATAGGGTCGTTGGTAGGTGTGCCCCTATCTAGGTCACTTGACCCAGATTTTATTGGGCTGCGCCGAATTACGGCACTTCTTAGGATTTGGGTCCTTGAAGGCCGCAATTTCAGAAGTTATCTGAAGGGGACACGTGTTAGATGGCTATTGGGCCACTAGGGCCAGCCAGAGCTTGACACGTGGCCTTCTCTTATTGGTCCACATGTCTAGGGTAATTTTACCCTAAACATTTGCCCCTCACACGGGTCACGTGGTTGCCACGTGACTCATGTGACACGTGTCCACCTATGAGAGGTGAACAGTAAAAACGACTAGTAAATCTAGGGTGTGACGGGGATGCTTCTGTTTCACCGTACCCCTCTATAAATAGGAGTTTACCCCCCTCCCTTCTCTCACTATTTCATTTTATTTGACTTCTAGAGAGAGAAAGAGAGATTTTAAGAGAGAGATTCTCTAGTTTCGTCTGCATCATATTCTCAAGATTTTTGTGTGCTAAGTTTACAACACCCGGCCACCGTCTGTAGCAGTTTCCAGAGTTTCCAGAGTTAACGTAAGGTAACCGCCTGTACCATTTTTTTAGCTTTTCCTTTTAAAATTGTATACATTCTTTTTTTGTCTGTATACATAGTCTTTAAAAAATAAAATGAGCTCTCTATCCACACACTCGACACTGCGTAGGACATTCACCTGGTCTCATGGAACGGCTAAATCTAGAAAAGGGGGTGTCTTTTCTGGACTGTTGGAACTACTGTGCTCATCCCCGAATTCCTCCCTCTCTTGTTTGTGCAGGACATAATGGCTAGAGTCAAACAGACGGCTAGAAAGTCTAGGAGCCGGCGCGCTATGGAAGTTCCTGCCAACGAGACTGTTCCGGATAGGGAACAAGGGAATTCGAAGGAGAGAAGCGGTTCTGACGATGAGGCTCCCTCTTCCTTCGGGAGCTCAAGTGTAAGAGATGTAGACAGTGAAGAGGCCGCCTCCTCTAATAGATCAGGGGAAGAGGCAGGTGGCAATGAAGCCTGGGGATGCGGTTATGGCCTGGTAGGACAGCATAGAAAATGCAGACAACTATTTTGTCTGCTATGAGGCGGTAATAGATGTTGTAGCCAAGCCTAACAACTTGGTTATGAATATTTCTTTGGTACAAGATGTAGCATCATGTATTGGTGCTATGCATTCTATCCATGGGCAGCAAGATATTCAATCCCTTGAATTTCTTGTTGTTCTTATTAACTAGTTTATTCTAGTTCATTTTATGCTTTGAATAAATTGTAAACTTTAGTCATATTTTAAGTTTGCAAATATTGTCACATTCACACAAAAGTACAAGTGCAAAGATACATCAAAATGGCAACCATTTAAGCTTGGAATCCGAAATTCCTTTACAAGGAATTTCAAAGCTTTGACTTGGGAGTTACAATCAGTTTTCAAAGAGGAATTACAAGCCTTAACTTCAGCCTTCAAGTGGTCGTTGATATCAGTCAACATTGGAGCATCTAAAGCCTTAATTTCAGCCTTCAATTGGCTATTTAAATCAGTCAGCTTTGGAGAAACTAAAGGGCGTCCAAGTACACCCTTGTCCACATACATTCAAGCTAATTTCAAGTCTTGAACCAAGAAAAAGTTACACTTCTTTGCTGTTTGAATTTGGGCGTGAATATTGGAGGAAATACATCTCCAACTTGCTGCTTAGATGGGCGTGAATCTAGGGGAGTTACACTCTCTTAATTCTGATTTTATTTCAGCCTTAATTTGGAGGTTATAAACCACCATTTTCTCTTTGATGTATCTAGTTAAATAAGGCTTCTTTCATTAATGTATCTAGACAACAAAAAGCTGATTTGTACTTAGCTTTAGCTTAGGCGTGTAACAAGTGAGCTGAACAGCCACTTAAGTTAGCTTGTACTTAAGGATGCTTGTTTACTATAAATAGCAAGCAAATGTGAATGAAAAAATATCAGATTATTCAAAACAAAAAACTTATCTTACATTCGTTTCTTGGATTAGAAACAAAACCTGAAATTCTTGGATTTGGAATTTTGTTTCCTTTGCTTAATTAGCTAGTTTAGGCTACTAGTTGGCTTGTGATCTTAGGAATTCAAACAGTTTCTTAGTGGTGTGACTTTATCTAAGAAGCCTTTGGTTCTTTAGCCTTAACTATCCCTTGGTTTATCCATTGTGTATTTCGAGTGTTATTCCAAATATACAACATTTGGCGCTAGAAGGAGGGTGATCTAGCAAAACAAATACCCAAACACATACCCCAAACACAAACCATGTCCGACATCCCACCCCCTAATTGGCAAGAATATGTCAATAAGGTTGCACAAGAGAAAGAAGATATGGAGCAACAAATGCAATATTTGCAAGATCAGTTAAATGATCTTTCTACTAAGTTGCGCCATCAAAAAGAGGGTTCACCCAATCATAGTGATGAAGAATTGAGTGAATCTAATTTCAATCACAATGATAGACCTTTTCATGAAAGATAAAGGTCACGGCCTAATAATGACACTAAGGCTGACATCTTGGAGTATGATGGCAAACTCGATGCTGATGAGTTTGTAGAATGGCTTAGAACGGTGGAGAGAGTGTTTGATTACAAGCAAACACCGAAAGAAAAAAAGGTGAAGATTGTAGCCTTGAAGTTAAGAAAATATGGCTCAACTTGGTGGGCTAGTGTTTGTGCCAAAAAGGAAAGGCAAGACAAAGAGAAAGTGAGATCATGGACCAAGATGAAAAAGATGCTGAAACAAAAGTTTCTTCCCACATACTATGTGCAAGAAAACTTTTCCAAGTTCCACAACCTCAAACAAGGTACAAAATCAGTAGAAGAATATGCTAGGGAATTTGAAGGATTTGTCATGAAATGTGGAGTAGAGGAAGATGAACCTCAAACATTGGTGCACTTTTTGGAAGGACTTGACCCAAAAATAGCCAATGTGGCCGAGATGCACCCTTACACCACCCTTAAAGAGCTCATTATCTTAGCACATAAGATTGAGCAGCAACAAAAAGCAAGAGGCAAAAGTGAATCATCACGTTTTGCATCTCAAACCTCATTTCCCCAAAAAGGGCAAACATCCAATTTCCCATCTTTCAAACCCACATCCAATCAGCCTACTTCTAAACCACCTTCACAAAACACCCAAAATTCCAACCCAAAACCAGCCCCAAGAAGATGTTTTAGGTGTCAAGGCCTTGGACATTTGGCTAGTGGTTGTCCAAATAAAAAGATTGTCACTTTGATTGAGCATGAAGAGGAGGACGAATTAGAAATTGAAGTGGACAGCAACCTTCAAGAGAATGATGAGTATGCGTGTCTTGGACCGGATGAAGGAGAATGCTTGGTGGTTTGACGTACATTAAGCAATATGATTGGGAAAGAAGGGAGCTTGCAACGTGAGGCAATCTTTCACACTCGTTACACCATTGGTGGTATGGTTTGTACCTTGATTATTGATGGAGGTAGTTGTACCAATGTAGCTTCACAAGTAATGATAGACAAGCTGAAAATAAAAACCGTCCCTCACCCTAAACCTTATGTGATTCTGATGTGAATTATTGATCCGAAAATCAACAAAACACAAGGGATATGTTTAAGTCTAATTCTATACAGGAAATCCACCAAGAATTAAACAAAAACTAAGATTAATCAATTAAGAATCCACCTAATTAATCAATCCAAACGAATGTTTTAACTAAAACAAGCAAAACAGCAATTGATCGCAATCAACCAAAAACTCAAGTATGCAACTTAAGAAATAAATCTGAATATTAATCTCTATGTATGTCTATTTGTGTGTTTACAGCCCTATTTATAAGACTTAGTTTACCTAGGAAGATTAGGACAAGTCCCTAATTCAATCCTAATTAAACTAGAATTCTAACTTGCTTGAAGAGCAAGCACCTTGGCGCACAAGCATACACCAAACTGATTTATTTTGCTAACTAACTGATTTTTAAAGCAACTAAATAAATAAATAAAAATTAAAGAACTAAATAAAGATTAAAGATCCTAATGCTTGAACCAAGAAAAACCCTTTCAAGTGAAAGGTAAAAACTTGTAAGCAAAATCTAAGTAAAGAAAATTCAAGAAAGTTCAAGAAAGTGAACTAGACTCCAAGAAAAGCCACTAAGCAAACCGTGGATTTGCTTTGATATCCAAGAAAGTGTCCATGCAATGCTTGGCTTGAATCAATGTTTAGGGACAAGCTATCTTGATGCATGATAAGCAAATCTTCAAAGTTCTCCATGCTTAGACTTGCATCAGATTCAATGGCTAAATCATGGTAAAGGGATTCAAGTAACACAACAAGTCTTGTTATCATTTAGCATTGGTAAAACTTATGAGGAAGAATTATGGTGTGATGTTATACCTATGGATGCATGTCATATTTTACTTGGTAGACCTTGGCTATTTGATAGACGTGTGATGCATGATGGGTATAAAAACACATATTCCTTCACTAAAGATGGACATAAAATACTCCTTACCCCTCTAAACCTCAAAAACGGCCACCCCACTTCCACACCCCCCACTGCTCTTACGACTCTCATAAAATCAGAGTTGCATGAGTATAAAGCTCACAAACAATTCATTTTGAGCCAACTTGATACCCCTTCTGATGTGAATTATTGATCCGAAAATCAACAAAACACAAGGGTTATGTTTAAGTCTAATTCTATACAGGAAATCCACCAAGAATTGAACAAAAACTAAGATTAATCAATTAAGAATCCACCTAATTAATCAATCCAAACGAATGTTTTAACTAAAACAAGCAAAACAGCAATTGATCGCAATCAACCAAAAACTCAAGTATGCAACTTAAGAAATAAATCTGAATATTAATCTCTATGTATGTCTATTTGTGTGTTTACAGCCCTATTTATAAGACTTAGTTTACCTAGGAAGATTAGGACAAGTCCCTAATTCAATCCTAATTAAACTAGAATTCTAACTTGCTTGAAGAGCAAGCACCTTGGCGCACAAGCATACACCAAACTGATTTATTTTGCTAACTAACTGATTTTTAAAGCAACTAAATAAATAAATAAAAATTAAAGAACTAAATAAAGATTAAAGATCCTAATGCTTGAACCAAGAAAAACCCTTTCAAGTGAAAGGTAAAAACTTGTAAGCAAAATCTAAGTAAAGAAAATTCAAGAAAGTTCAAGAAAGTGAACTAGACTCCAAGAAAAGCCACTAAGCAAACCGTGGATTTGCTTTGATATCCAAGAAAGTGTCCATGCAATGCTTGGCTTGAATCAATGTTTAGGGACAAGCTATCTTGATGCATGATAAGCAAATCTTCAAAGTTCTCCATGCTTAGACTTGCATCACCTTCCCAACCGTCACAAAAAGAACAACACCCACTCCTCACCCCTCTTCTCAAAACTTTTTCCCATGTTTTCCCCGAAGACATTCCCCATGGCCTACCCCCAAAACGTGACATACAACACAAAATTAATCTTGTTCCCGGATCATTGCTCCCAAACAAACCAGCCTATAGAACTACTCTAAAAGAAACCGAAGAGATTAGGAGGCAAGTGGAAGAATTACTGTCCAAGGGTCTTATTCGTAAGTCTCTTAGTCCATGTGCTTTTCCTACTTTGATTGTGCCTAAGAAGAATGGAGAATGGAGAATGTGTGTTGATAGTAGGTCAATCAATAAAATCACTATCAAGTACCGATTTCCTATTCCAAGGTTGAATGATTTACTTGATGCTTTGCATGGTTCTAAAGTGTTCTCTAAAATTGATTTGAGAAGTGGCTATCATCAAATTTGAATTTTCGAAGGAGATGAATGGAAGACCGCTTTCAAGACAAAGGAGGGCCTCTATGAGTGGCTTGTGATGCCATTTGGTTTGTCTAATGCACCATCTACATTTATGTGCCTTATGAATCAGGTTATGCAACCTTTCATGGGTAAATTTGTTGTAGTTTATTTTGATGATATTTTGGTGTATAGTAGGGAGGAAGAAGAACATTCTATGCACTTACAACAGGTTTTTGAAGCCCTTGAACGTGAGAAATTATATGGTAACTTAGAGAAGTGTCATTTCTTCACTTCCCAAGTTATTTTTCTTGGCTTTAAAGTTTCATCACAAGGCATTGAAGTTGATGAAAAGAAAGTTGCTGCAATTCGTGGGGGGCCCACGCCACAAACCATTCAACAAGTTCGAAGCTTTCATAGACTTGCTTCTTTCTATAGAAGATTTGTGCGGAATTTTAGCACCCTCATGGCACCTATTACCGAGCTAACTAAAAATCAGAAGTTAGTTTGGAATGACAAGGATCAAAAGGCCTTTGATGAGGTAAAACATCAACTTACTAGTGCACCTATTCTTGCTTTGCCTAACTTTGATGAAGTTTTTGAAGTTGAATGTGATGCTAGTGGAGTTGGTATTGGTGTTGTTTTGTCACAAGTTGGGCGTCCCCTTGCCTACTTTAGTGAAAAACTCTATGAAGCACAACGGAAGTATAACACCTATGATAAGGAGTTCTTTGCTCTTGTTTGTGCTTTGGACCATTGGAGACATTACCTCATTTCCAAGGAGTTCATCCTTCATTCAGATCATGAAGCTCTCTAATATCTTCAAAGCCAACAAAAACTCCAACCACGCCATGCCAAATGGGTGGAGTATTTGCAAACTTTTCATTTTGTGATCAAGCATAGGAGAGGCGCCATGAACAAAGGAGCTGATGCGCTTTCAAGGAGATACACACTCTTGAATTCTTTCAAAGCAAGGGTGATTAGTGTTGAAGATGTGAAAGCAAGTTACAAAAATGATCATGATTTTGGTGATTTATTTTTAAAATGTTCTAATCATGCTTACAAAGATTAATACATTTTAGATGGCTATTTGTTCAAAGGAAACAGGTTGTGCATTCCAAGATCAAGCTTAAGAGAATCTCTTATCAAAGAGTTTCATGAAGGAGGAATGGCGGGACACTTTGGCATAGAGAAGACTACTCTTCTTGTACAAGAATACTTTCATTGGCCTAGATTGGTCCGTGATGTGGAGTTCATTGTGAAAAGATGTGTGATATGTCAAAAGGCCAAGAGTCATAGTCTACCACAAGGCGTTTCTTAGTGGTGTGACTGTAACTAAGAAGCCTTTGGTTTTTTAGCCTTAACTATCCTTTGGTTTATCTCTTGTATATCTCGAGTTGCTACTCAAAATATACAACAGTCCTTGTCTTGTCTATAACCTCAATATCAAAGGTTTGAAGTTCAAGAACCTACCGAAGCAATCTAGGCTTTGATCCTTTCTTAGCAAAGAGATATTTGAGAGCCGCATGATGCGTGAAAACAATAGTCTTAGAACCCCACAAATAACAACGAAATTTCTCAAAAGCCTGCACAATTGCCAAAAACTCCTTTTCCAATGTTGTATAATTTCGTTGAGCTCTATCAAGAGTTTTTGACATATAATAGATGACATGGAGCTTCTTATCAACCCTATGACCCAAAACACCTTCATTAGCCGTATCACTAGCATCGCACATTATTTCAAAACGTAAATCCCATCTCGGGGCTTGGGCTATGGGGGTGGAAGTCAAGGCTTTCTTCAATTTGTTGAATGCTTTTAAGAATCTATCATCAAACACGAACTCAAAATCCTTTTGAAGAAGATCATTGAGGGGCTTAGCAATTAGAGAGAAATCCTTGATGAATCTCCTATAAAACCCGGCATTCCTCAAGAAAGATCTCACACCTTTTACATTGACCGGAGGTGGTAGCTTTTCAATGACCTCAATCTTTTCTTGGTCCACCATAATTCCCTTGTGGGAGATCTTATGACCAAGGACAATGCCTTCCTTAACCATAAAGTGACATTTCTCCCAATTCAAGACTAGATTCACTTTATCACACCGAGCTAAACACTTTTCAAGATTCTCAAGACACGCCTCAAATGAAACACTTCCCACCAAAAAATCATCCATAAACTCTTCCATCTCTTCTTTCAACATATCTCCAAAAATGCTCATCATGCACCGTTGGAAGGTGGCAGGGGAGTCGCAAAGCCGAAATGGCATTCTCCTATAGGAAAAAGTTACATATGGGCAAGTAAAAGTTGTTTACTCTTGGTCATCCGAATGAACAAGAATTTGAAAGAAACCGGAGTAACCATCAAGAAAACAATCATACTTGTGTCTTGTTAGTCTTTCAAGCATTTGATCAATGAAGGGAAGGGGGAAATGATCCTTTTTGGTGATGTGTTTAGACGTCGATAATCTATACATATCCTAAATCCCGTGACCTTCCTTGCAAGTATGAGCTCACTTTTCTCATTCTCCGCAACGGTCATGCCTCCTTTCTTTGGAACAACGTGGATCGGGGAAACCACTAGTAGAAAAAACCAATTTGAAAGCCCTAAATTAAAAGCGGTTTTCCAAAACCGCTTCCAAAAACCCTAAAAAACACTCCCAAAAAAACCACTTATAACAAAAAGAAAGTGGTTTGAACCGAACCGCTTCTATAATTCAAAAGGGAAGCGGTTTGAACCGCTTCCTTTTTTTAAAAAAAAATTGCCGCCCTCATAAAAACCCTCCCCCTGTTTTTATTTCCTCTAATATTCATTCCAAAAAATTTTGCTTTTCCTTCCATTCCTCACTACCTTTCGTTCCCCTCTAAATTGAGTCCAACCACACTCTATGATGTGAATTATTGATCCGAAAATCAACAAAACACAAGGGATATGTTTAAGTCTAATTCTTTACAGGAAATCCACCAAGAATTAAACAAAAACTAAGATTAATCAATTAAGAATCCACCTAATTAATCAATCCAAACGAATGTTTTAACTAAAACAAGCAAAACAGCAATTGATCGCAATCAACCAAAAACTCAAGTATGCAACTTAAGAAATAAATCTGAATATTAATCTATGTATGTTTATTCGTGTGTTTACAGCCCTATTTATAAGACTTAGTTTACCTAGGAAGATTAGGACAAGTCCCTAATTCAATCCTAATTAAACTAGAATTCTAACTTGCTTGAAGAGCAAGCACCTTGGCGCACAAGCATACATCAAACTCCTTGGAGAACAAGCACACGCCTAAACTGATTTATTTTGCTAACTAACTGATTTTAAAAACAACTAAATAAATAAATAAAAATTAAAGAACTAAATAAAGATTAAAGATCCTAATGCTTGAACCAAGAAAAACCCTTTCAAGTGAAAGGTAAAAACTTGTAAGCAAAATCTAAGTAAGAAAATTCAAGAAAGTTCAAGAAAGTGAACTAGACTCCAAGAAAAACCACTAAGCAAACCGTGGCTTTGCTTTGATATCCAAGAAAGTGTCCATGCAATGCTTGGCTTGAATCAATGTTTAGGGACAAGCTATCTTGATGCATGATAAGCAAATCTTCGAAGTTCTCCATGCTTAGACTTGCATCATCCTCCTCTTCTTCGAAAGAATTTGTCCTCAAATCTCGAAGTTCTTTATCAGGAATATACTTAGCCAAATCGCCAACATTGAATGTAGCACTAACTCCATATTCTCCCGGAAGTTCTAACTTATAAGCATTGTCATTGACCTTCTCAATAATCTTGAAAGGACCTTCACTTCTAGGCATCAACTTATTCTTGCGTTTTCCTGGAAATCTTTCCTTTCTCAAATGTAACCATACCAAGTCTCCAACAGTGTAACTTTGTTGCCTTCTATGCTTGTTTGCTCTAGCTTTGTACATGTCATTTACTTTCTCTATTCTTGTTCGAACTTGAGCATGTAATTTCAGCATACTCTTCAACTTAGACTCGGCATCTTTGTGAATTAACTCACCCTTAGGCAATGGAACAAGATCAATTGGAATTTTCGGATTGACTCCATAGACTACCTCAAAAGGACTATGTTTGGTAGCATATGTAGGTGATCTATTATAAGCAAACTCCGCATGAGCTAACTTGATGTCCCAATCCTTTTGTGTCTTACTCACTAACCCACGCAAAAGCGCACCAAGAGTACGATTAGTAACCTCGGTTTGTCCATCAGTTTGTGGATGGTACGATGTACTAAAGAGCAATTTAGTTCCCACAAGCTTCCATAAAGACTTCCAAAAGAAACTCATGAACTTTGTATCTCGATCACTCACATTAGTAGGAATAGGCCAAGTTTTAATAGCCTCTACTTTCGAATGATCAACTGAAACTCCATCCTTTGATACAACATAACAGAGAAAAGTAACACTAGGCACTAAGAAGTAGCATTTTTCAAGCTTAGCATAGAGTTTCTTCTCTCTTAACACTTTAAACACACTTGTTAGATGATTTAGATGATCATGCAAATTTTTAGAGTATATCAGAATATCATCTAAATAAACAACAACAAACTTGCCAAGGAAAGGTTTAAGTACCTTATGCATCAACCTCATGAAAGTGCTAGGTGCATTAGTGAGTCCAAACGGCATCACCAACCATTCATACAACCCTAACTTAGTCTTGAATGCTGTTTTCCACTCATCTCCTTCTCTCATTCGAATTTGATGATAACCACTCATAAGATCAATCTTAGAAAACAACTGTGAACCATGTAGTTCATCAAGTAGATCATCTAATCTTGGAATAGGAAATCGGTATTTGATAGTGATGTTATTCACACTCCTACTATCAATACACATGCGCCAACTCCCATCTTTCTTTGGGACAAGTAAAGTAGGCACAGCACAAGGGCTCATACTTTCCCTCACGTATCCTCTAGTCATAAGCTCTTCAATTTGCCTTTGCATCTCTTTTGTTTCTTCCGGATTACTTCTATAGGCTGCCTTATTAGGTAATGGTGCTCCCGGAATCAAGTCAATTTGATGCTCTATCCCACGAATAGGAGGTAGTCCCGGAGGTAATTCCTTAGGAAAAACATCCTTGAATTCTTCTAAAACAGATTCCAATTCATACGGCCTCTTTGCTTGTTTATCTTGATCAATTCGAATCTCATTAGAAACAAGTATATATATCACATTGTTGCTGCAAATCTCTTTTTCTAATTCCCTCTCACTAATCAAATAAGAACTCTTCGAATTAGAGGTAACATTAGAAGACTTGTTGCTTATCAAAGGTTTTAAAGCAACCGGTCTCTCTTTTTCTCCTTTTCTCACAACATACACATTAGTCCTTCCATCAAACTTCACAAATCTATCATATTGCCAAGGACGGCCTAATAGTATATGACAAGCATCCATAGGACAAACATCACACAAAACTTTATCATGAAATTTACCAATTGAAAAGGAGATTAAGGCTTGTTTAGTTACCTTAACATCACTCGAATTATTAAGCCAATGAAGCTTATAAGGGCTTGGATGTTCAGTAGTTGGCCACTTCAATTTGTCTACCAAAGTAGTAGATACCACATTAGTGCAGCTCCCCGTGTCTATGATCATATCACACAACCTATCTTCTACCTTGCACCTAGTAAGAAAGATTTTCTCCCTTTGATTGTTTTCCATAGGTACGGTTTTAGAGTGTAGTGCCCTTCTTAGAACCAAACTTTGACCATGAGTCTCGGGATCAATTTCGTCAATATGCCCCTCCTCTTCTTCAAAGTTTTCCTCTTCGTTCTTTTCTTCATAGTCACTACCTTGCTCACACTTAGCTTGTTCTTGTTCCCACTCTTGTGCAGTCATTACTCTTTTTGATGGACAATTAGTTGCAATGTGACCAACACTACCACACTTGAAGCACTTCCTATCTTCAACAAGCTTTTTAGGAGCTTCAAATTTTGATTTAGTCTCCTTGTAGTTCGAACTAGAACCACTTTTCTCCAAGCTGTTCTTCTCAAAAGGTTTAGTGAAACCTTTTACAAAGGGCTTAGTGTACGTCCCTTTCTTCCCCTTTATCTGTTTTTCAACTTTCAAAGCTACCTTGCAAACATCCTCAAAGGACCAATATTGTTGCAATTCAACCTTTTCAGCAATATTATCATTCAACCCCGAAATAAATCTAGCAATCTTATGCTCAACAATCTCTTCTAAGCCACATAGCATGCATAACTTTTCAAATTCACCAATATAATTCTCAACAGTCATAGAATTTTGTTTAAAAAGTTGCATCTTAAGATAAACATCTTGAATATAATCACTAGGTACGAACCTTTTTTTCATGTGCTTCTTGAGTTGTTCCCAAGTTGAGATTCTTGCACGCCCCTCCTTATGCCTTTTCTTCTTTAGATTATCATACCAAAGACTAGCATAACCGGTCAGTTTTAATTCAGCCAATTTGCATCTTTTCCTTTCATCATACTCCTTGTAATCAAAAAGTGTCTCGGCCCTTCTAATCCACTCAAAGTATTTTTCAGGTTCATTCATACTTCCATTGAATTCGGGAAGATCTAATCTAAGGTTCCTATCATCATCCTTTGGTCTATCTCTTCTCCTAGGCCTTGGTGATTCATCACTTGAGGAATAATTATTTCGTGGCCTCCTTGGGTTCCTCCTTGGTTGTTCTTCCTCACTTGAACCAGAATTAGGGTTAGAACTCCGTTTCTTTGAAGAATCTCCAGCAAGAGTATCAAGCCTTTTTAATATCTCATCCATCCTTGCTGCCAACTCGTCAATTCGCCTATCTCTTCTAAGATCTTGAGCTTGTTCTAAGGTTAATCCCCTTGGAACCTGTGGAACCTCCTCGTCACTCATGATTCCTACACAAATCAAGTCAGTTCATGCAAAAATCTTGATTAAAAGATCGAATCTTGAAGGAAAACTAGGCAACACAAAAACCGGACTCCCATCCGCAAATCAGTGCACAAACACCAAATGTTTGAGGCTGTGTAGAACGCGTTACTCAACTAAAAATTATGAAATTTTATATGGTGATAGCTGGACGTTTTTAGAGTTCAATGCAAAAAGAATCACTCAAAAATTCCCAGCCAATTGTTCCCAGTTTAATTTTTTCCGAAGTTGCATAACCTGGCTCTGATACCAAAGATGATGTGAATTATTGATCCGAAAATCAACAAAACACAAGGGATATGTTTAAGTCTAATTCTTTACAGGAAATCCACCAAGAATTAAACAAAAACTAAGATTAATCAATTAAGAATCCACCTAATTAATCAATCCAAACGAATGTTTTAACTAAAACAAGCAAAACAGCAATTGATCGCAATCAACCAAAAACTCAAGTATGCAACTTAAGAAATAAATCTGAATATTAATCTATGTATGTTTATTCGTGTGTTTACAGCCCTATTTATAAGACTTAGTTTACCTAGGAAGATTAGGACAAGTCCCTAATTCAATCCTAATTAAACTAGAATTCTAACTTGCTTGAAGAGCAAGCACCTTGGCGCACAAGCATACATCAAACTCCTTGGAGAACAAGCACACGCCTAAACTGATTTATTTTGCTAACTAACTGATTTTAAAAACAACTAAATAAATAAATAAAAATTAAAGAACTAAATAAAGATTAAAGATCCTAATGCTTGAACCAAGAAAAACCCTTTCAAGTGAAAGGTAAAAACTTGAAAGCAAAATCTAAGTAAGAAAATTCAAGAAAGTTCAAGAAAGTGAACTAGACTCCAAGAAAAACCACTAAGCAAACCGTGGCTTTGCTTTGATATCCAAGAAAGTGTCCATGCAATGCTTGGCTTGAATCAATGTTTAGGGACAAGCTATCTTGATGCATGATAAGCAAATCTTCGAAGTTCTCCATGCTTAGACTTGCATCACTCTATTCCTCACTGCCTTTCGTTCCCCTCATTTTCGGTGTTGCTGGTGGTCGTAGGTGAGTGCGGGGTTGCTGGTGGTTGTAGTTGGTTGCGGATTGCTGGTGGTTGTAGTTGCTGCTGAGTTATTATTGGTGTGAGTCGTAGGTGGTTGCTGGTTTATTGCTGGTGGTCGTAGGTGGTTGCGTGGGTTACTTGGTTGTTGCTTGTGGTCGTAGGTGGTTGAGGGGGTTGCGGGGTTGCTTGTTGTTGTAGGTGGTTGTGGGGGTTTTGTGCTGTTGTTGCTGCTGGGTTATTGTTGTGGGGTTGCTGCATATGGTGTTGTTGTGGTTGTTGATGTGGTTTAGGGGTTGTTGTGTCGTGGTTGGTGATGTGGTGTTGCTGCCATAAGCACCTAAGCTAGCACCACCACTACACCTCCCTCTCTCACTCCACATTCCACCTCTTTCTCACTCTCAATTTAGGGTCAGTTGTTGCTCAATTTTAACTTGCACTTGATATAATTTGTTTGTTTATTCTTAACTTAAAAGTTAGGGTTTCAAATTTAGTTAAGACAATTTTTACTTGATTGTTTAATTAATTGTTTGTTTATTTCATTTTGTTAATTTTTTGTTTAATTTTGTACATGTTATATATTTATATGTTGTGTGAATTAAAGTAGCTTTAAAGTAATTTTATTGAATATATTACTTGTTAGTTAACTAGTTAGTTTGTTAAAATTGCTTAGTAGAATATAATTTATGAATGGAATTTTATTAATGAATGTATGGATTGTAAAGTAACATTAGTTTGCTTGTAGTTACTCTAATTAGCACTATATAAATGAATGAACTTGTGTATTGTTGTATGTCAAATAATTGCAAATACTTGAATGCTTGCAACATCATTTGCTTAGATACTCGTTCGAGTCTTTCTCATTAGGAGAAAGTCTTGAATACTCCCCGGTTGGGACTGTTCTTGGACGTTTGATCTCACTTAGGTAGTGAATGTATGTCTCTTTTTTATTTTAAGGAATATCCTGGCTTATCTTTGTCCCACCTTGTTCTCTGGGTGCATATGTAGGTAAGTTATTAACTATATAGTGTACTTGGAGAACTGGGGGAAATGCTGCCAGATTTTCCCTAAAATCGGAAAGTTGACATACATTTACTAGTTAGATTATACGATCAAGGATGGGTTAGGTTGGAGTGATAAGGACCATTTTGGAGCATTCATTTTTACGCAATATGAATAATATATATGGATTGTACTCTTATGGACATCATAAATGTGTTAATATGCTTAATCATATATGTATTGGTATGCTTAAAGGCAATTTAAAACGTCAATGGATCGCGGTTGGATGTATGGTAGACGTGATACATTGGAATTCTTCAATGGTGTTCAAGAGTTTTGTAAGACTGCTTCACAATATCAGCTCAGAACAAGTGTCAATGCCCTTTACTGCCCTTGTGTGAATTGTAATAATGTCACATTGGTCGATAGTGTTGATACTATCATGGTTCATGTACAATGTCATGGGTTTAGGCCTCAATATCATGTGTGGGTTTGGCACGGTGAAAAGGGATCGTATAGAAAGAATGTTGTTGGGAATGATGCGCATGATAAGAGTGTCGAGATTCGTGTGGAAGAGGAATATGGGACTGATGACGGTGGAGATAGGGATGAGGTGAGGGATGAGATTGAGGATGGTGGCCTTGATCACTTGGATGAGATGATGCAGGATGTTGAAGGTGACTTCGGGGACCGATCCAATGTATTTGAGTCCTTATCAGAGGCTTCCAAAAAGCCTTTGTATCTCGGGTCCAAAAAATACACAAAACTCTCGGTTGTGCTAACACTTTTTAACATTAAGTCAAAGCATAACTGGAGTGACACTAGTTTCACTTCTTTGTTGATTGCGTTATGTGACATGTTGCCAGAAGGGAATGAACTTCCTAATTCCTATTATTATGCAAAGAAACTCTTGTGTCCATTTGGTTTGGAGTATAAAAAGATTCATGCATGTCCTAACGATTGTGTTCAGTATCGAAATGAATATGAAGAGTTGGAGGAGTGTCCACGTTGCGGTAAGTCGCGTTACAAGCGATCAAGCTGCAATGTTGGGGTGAAGGGACCTCCTGCTAAGGTGTTGTGGTATCTTCCCATTATTCCAAGGTTAAAGCGTCTATTTTCAATTCTAAAAGACGCTAAGAACTTGAGATGGCATGCAAAGGGAAGAAAGAAAAACGGTTTGTTGAAGCATCCGGATGACTCTCCACAATGGAAGAATATTGATATAAAGTTTAGGGCATTTGGTGATGAAGTAAGAAATTTAAGGCTTGGGTTGTGCACGGACGATATGAATCCATTTGGCACTCTTAGTACCAAACATAGCATATGGCCAGTACTTTTAGTGATCTACAACTTGCCTCCGTGGTTGTTCATGAAACCTAAATACGTAATGCTTTCACTTTTGATAACGGGGCCAAGGCAACCTGGAAACGACATTAATGTTTACCTTGAGCCCCTTGTCGATGATTTGAGAAAGATGTGGGATGAAGGAGTTTCCGTTTATGATGCCCATAAGAACGAGATGTTACTATTGCGGGCAGCCTTGTTGAGGACCATTAATGATTTTCCAGCATATGGCAACATGTCTGGGTACAAGAACAAAGGGCACAAAGCATGTCCTATTGGTGTTGATGACACACTGAACGTGTACCTTGATCACTACATCAAAGATGTTTACGTGAGGACCCGAAGATTTCTTAGGCGAGATCACCCATATCGTAGGCAGAGAAAGGCCTTCAATGGGAAAGTAGAAGAGAATGCTGCTCCTAGGCCATTAAGTCGAAAGGAGGTTTATGCTCGAGTGAAGGGTATACAAACTGTTTTTGGTAAAACATCAAAACCTATTGATTCACATGCTCTCTTTAAAATGGAATCAATCTTTTGGAAGCTTGAGTACTAGCAAGAACATGATGTCAGACATTGTCTCGATGTGATGCATATAGAGAAGAATGTTTGTGATGCAATTGTTGGGACAATTATGAACATTCCAGGCAAAACAAAGGATGGAAAGGGTGCTCAATTAGATTTGGAAGCGTGGGGGGTTTGTCCGGAATTGTGGGTGCTAAAGGCGGGGAAGGCAAAGGAAAAGGAGAAGGGAAGCGAAGATGCTGGCAAACCACGTAAGGGGAAATTCAAGGGAAAGGCCACGAGTGTATCAAAGAAGACAGATGATGGACCCGGCAAGAAGGAAAAGGTTTATTTACCTCCATCATGCTACACATTGTCAAAGGAAGAAAAACAAAGTTTTGTGCTTGTTTCTATGACATCAAGCTTCCATCTGGGTTCTCGTCAAACATGAAAAGATTCGTTTCCTTAAATGGAAAATTTAAGTTGACTAGTATGAAATCCCATGATTTTCACATGATGATGCAAGTATTTCTACCCATTGCAATTCGTGGTAATTTACCGAAGCATATTAGAGAAGCTATTACTAGTCTTTGTTCGTTTTTCAATACTATATGCAGCAAAGTGCTTACCGAACGCTTACTAACTTAATCTTCGGAGGCGGACCACCGACCATCCGGCAGTCCGTTTTCTTTGCAGGTACAGGCGTCCTTTGCTGAATCCAGTCTTAGTGTTGTAACTCTCCCAAGGAACAAAAACCCCCGAAACAAAAATGACTTAGAAATTTTGGATCACGATCACTCACCATGGATTTAGGTACACCATGTAAACGCACAATCACATTGAAAAACAAGTTTGCAAAATGAGTAGCATCATAAATTGAATGACAAGCAATAAAATGAGCCATTTTAGAAAATCGATCCACCACAACCATTATGGAATCTTTCTTTCGTTGGGTAATAGGAAGCCCCATAACGAAATCAAGACTAACATCCTCTCATGGTGCTTGTGGAATAGGTAAGGGTAAAAGATAGCCTTGTGGAAGACTATGACTCTTGGCCTTTTGACATATCACACATCTCTTCACAATGAACTCCACATCACGGACCAATCTAGGCCAATGAAAGTATTCTTGTACAAGAAGAGTAGTCTTCTCTATGCCAAAGTGTCCCGCCATCCCTCCTTCATGAAACTCTTTGATAAGAGATTCTCTTAGGCTTGATCTTGGAATGCAGAACCTGTTTCCTTTAAACAAGTAACCATCTAAAATGTAATAATCTTTGTAAGCATGATTAGAACATTTTTAAAAAAAATCACCAAAATCATGATCATTTTTGTAACTTGATTTCACTTCTTTAACACTAATCACCCTTGCTTTGAAAGAATTCAAGAGTGTGTATCTCCTTGAAAGTGCATCAACCCCTTCGTTCATGGCGCCTCTCTTATGCTTGATCACAAAATGAAAAGCTTGCAAATACTCCACTTATCTGGCATGACGTGGTTGAAGTTTTTGTTTGCTTTGAAGATATTTGAGTGCTTCATGATATGAATGAAGGATAAACTCCTTTGAAATGAGGTAATATCGCCAATGGTACAAAGCACGAACAAGAGCAAAAAACTCCTTATCATAGGTGCTATACTTTCATTGTGCTTCATTGAGTTTTTCACTAAAGTAGGCAAGGGGACGGCCCACTTGTGACAAAACAGCACCAATGCCAACTCCACTAGCATCACATTCAACTTCAAAAACTTCATCAAAGTTAGGCAAAGCAAGAATAGGTGCACAAGTAAGTTGACGTTTTACCTCATCAAAGGCCTTTTGAGCCTTGTCATTCCAAACTAACTTTTGATGTTTAGTTAGCTCGGTGATAGGTGCCATGAGAGTACTAAAATTCCGCACAAATCTCCTGTAGAAAGAAGCAAGTCCATGAAAGCTACGAACTTGTTGAATTGTTTATGGCGTGGGCCACTCACAAATTGCAGCAACTTTCTTTTCATCAACTTCAATGCTTTGTGATGAGACTTTAAAGCCAAGAAAAATAACTTGGGAAGTGAAGAAACGACACTTCTCTAAGCTACCATACAATTTCTCATGTTCAAGGGCTTCAAAAACCTGTTGCAAATGCATAGAATGTTCTTCTTCCTCCCTACTATACACCAAAATATCATAAAAATAAACTACAACAAATTTACCCATGAAAGGTTGCATAACCTGATTCATAAGGCGCATAATTGTAGATGGTGCATTAGACAAACCAAATGGCATCACAAGCCATTCATAGAGGCCCTCCTTTGTCTTGATAGCAGTCTTCCATTCATCTCCTTAGAAAATTCGAATTTGATGGTAGCCACTTTTCAAATCAATTTTAGAGAAAAATTTAGAACCATGCAAATCATCAAGCAAATCATTCAATCTTGGAATAGGAAACCGGTACTTGATAGTGATCTTGTTGATTGATCTACTATCAACACACATTCGCCATTCTCCATTCTTCTTAGGCACAATCAAAGTAGGACAAGCACATGGACTAAGAGACTTACGAATAAGACCATTGGACAATAATTCTTCCATTTGCCTTCTAATCTCCTCGGTTTCTTTTGGATTGGTTCTATAGGCTGGTTTGTTTTGAAGCATTGATCCGGGAACAAGATCAATCTTGTGTTATATATCACGTTTTGGGGGTAGGTCATGGGGAATGTATTAGGGGAAAACATAAGAATAGGTTTTGAGAAGAGGGGTGAGGAGTAGGTGTTGTTCTTTTTGTGACGGTTGGGAAGGTGTATGAAGTTGGCTCAAAATGAAATATTTGTGAGCTTTATACTCATGCAATTCTGATTTGATGAGAGTGGTAAGGGAAGTGGGAGTGTGGATGTGGGGTGGCCGTTTTTGAGGTTTAGAGGGGTAAGGATTATTCTCTGTCCATCCTTAGTGAAGGAATAAGTGTTTTTATACCCATCATGCATAACACGCCTATCAAATAGCCAAGGTCTACCAAGTAAAATATGACATGCATCCATAGGTATAACATCACACCATAATTCTTCCTCATAAGTTTTACTAATGCTAAATGATAACAAGACTTGCTGTCTTACTTGAATCCCTTTACCATGATTTAGCCATTGAATCACATAAGGTTTAGGGTGAGGGACAATTTTTATTTTCAGCTTGTCTATCATTACTTGTGAAGCTACATTGGTACAACTACCTCCATCAATAATCAAGGTGCATACCTTACAACCAATGGTGCAACGAGTGTGAAAGATTGCCTCACGTTGCAAGCTCCCTTCTTTGCCCAACATATTGCTTAGCGTACGTCGAACCACCAAGCATTCTCCTTCATCCGGTCCTAGACACGCATACTCATCATTCTCCTCAAGATTGCTGTCCTCTTCGACTTCTAATTTGTCCTCCTCTTCATGCTCAATCAAAGTAACAATCTTCTTATTTGGACAATCACTAGCCAAATGTCCAAGGCCTTGACACCTAAAACATCTTCTTGGGCTGGTTTTGAGTTGGAATTTTGGGTGGTTTGTGAAGGTGGTTTAGAAGTAGGCTGATTGGATGTGGGTTTGTAAGGTGGGAAGTTGGTTGTTTGCTTTGTTTTGGGGAAATGAGGCTTGAGATGCAAAACGTGACGAATCACTTTTGCCTCTTGCTTTTTGTTGCTATTCAATCTTATGTGCTAAGATAATGAGCTCTTCAAGGGTGGTGTAAGGGTGTAGCTCGGCCCATTGGCTATTTTCGGGTCAAGTCCTCCCAAAAAGTGCACCAATGTTTGAGGTTCATCTTCCTCTACTCCACATTTCATGATAATCCTTCAAATTCCCTAGCATATTCTTCTACTGATTTTGTACCTTGTTTGAAGTTGTGGAACTTTGAAAACTTTTCTTGCACATAATATGTGGGAAGAAACTTCTGTTTCAACATCTTTTTCATCTCGGTCCAGGATCTCACCCTCTCTTTGCCTTGCCTTTCCCTCTTGGCGCACACACTAGCCCACCAAGTTGAGGCATATTTTCGTAACTTTAAGGCCACAATCTTCACCTTTTTCTCTTCCGGTGTTTGCTTGTAGTCAAACACTCTCTCCACCGTTCTAAGCTATTCTACAAACTCATCAGCATCGAGTTTGCCATCATACTCCGGAATGTCAGCTTTAATATCATTGTTAGGCCGTAACCTCTCTCTTTCATTAAAATGTCTCTCATTGTGATTGAAATTAGATTCACTCATTTCTTCATCACTGTAATTGGTGAGCCCTCTCTTTGATGACACAACCTAGTAGTAAGATCTTTTAATTAATCTTGCAGATATTGCATTCGTTGCTCCATGTCTTCTTTCTCTTGTTCAACCTTATTGACATACTCTTGCCAATTCAAACAGCCTAACAAACTTTAATATCATTGTTAGGCCGTAACCTCTCTCTCTTTGTAAGCAGCAAAAAGAAGTGTAACAGCTCCATTGTTTACGCCCAATTCAAACAGCAAAAAAGAACTGTAACTCCTCCTTGTTTCAAGCCTTGAAAAAAGCTTTAATATATGTAGACAAGTGTGTATCTGGACGCCTTTTAGATGCTCCTTTGCTGACTGAAAAAACGCCCACTTGAAGGCTCATTTGAAAGCTTGTAACTCCGCATTGAAGCTGATTATAACACCCAAGTTAAAGCCTTGAAATTCCTTTAAAAGAATTTCGGAATCTAGGCTTCTTTCACAAGCTTAAATGGCTGCCTTCTTGATGTATCTTGCACTTGTACTTTGTGTGAATGTGACATTACATTTTCAAACTTTAATCAACTAAAAAGAACTAATGAAAATATAACTGATTTGTAAACTTACAAAAAGACTAAAGTTTACAATTTATTTAAAGCATAAAATGAACTAGTTAATAAGAACAACAAGAAATTCAAGGGATTGAATATCTTGCTGCACATAGATAGAACGCATAGCACTAATGCATGATGCTACATCTTGAACCAAAGAAACGTCCATAACCAAGTTGTTAGGCTTGGCTACAACATGCCCTTTGCGTCGATAACACTTGGAGGGGCGTCGTCGGACGCCATTCTCAAATAGGAGCAGACAAATTTATAAAGTAAGTTTGCATCCGACCATAAGCTTCGATTTTCATATCATTTTAGCCACTATGTTTTTTTAAGTTAGCTTTAATTTTATTTATTGTAGGGGTCATCTATGCATTGCACAGATGATGGTCCACCAATTTATATATCAAGTTAGCCGCTAAGTTTTTAACCTAGCTTACTCATTCAATAGACCGTCTGTTTTCAACAAGCGGTAGTATATTGTTGCGCATGTATATTTACAGAGCAATTAAATTAATATTGGAAACAAAAAGTAACTTTTTCATTGACAGGATTTTTATTTACAAAAATTTACAAGTCTCAGAAGTAGTACTTTTTAAAATTGTCTACATTCAAAGTTCTAGCTAGTCGCCTACTGTCTGGAGTTTCCAGCCGGTAGGTGCTGTTTCTCACTTCCTCATAGATCCGGTAGGGGTCTTCCCAATTAGAAGTCAGCTTTTCTTTCTCATTGGCCCTACCAGTTTGTGCACTTTTTTGTCGTAGACACGAGTCATTCTCAGACAGTGTATCTCATGACGCAAGGCGACATTACCCCTGCGCTCCGGGAATGAGTCAAATGCTAGCTGCATGGCCTCCCAGTTTGACTATGGGCAAGACGACTTTAGCATGACTCGTAAAGTCAGCTCATAATGCTCTATGGGCAAGACGACTTTAGCACTGTAAACCATGAGAAATGGGGTTTCACCGGTTGCCCCCTTTTTCAGTTGTACGGATGGCCAATAGCACATGAATTATCTCTCTCAGCCCATAAACCACCGGCTCTCTCAATTTTATTTTTAATACCGTCCGAGATGAGTTTGTTGAAGGCTTCAACTTGGTTGTTTGCTAAGGGTCAGCCGACTGATGCAAAATAGTGTGAGAACCCTTGATCTCCCAACCAAGTCTTAAACTGAGGTCTCTCAAATTGAGGTCTGTTATCAAATACCACAGACATAGGTACCCCAAACCGGGTGATAATGTTCTTCCAGATGAAAGGGATGACATCATTTGTCTTGATGCCTTTGACCGCCTCTGCTTCTACCCACTTGGTGAAATAGTCCACAGCCACAAGAATATAGCGCTTTCCGCCTGGTGCAAGCATATACGGACCTAGAATATCCATGCCCCATTTAGCAAACGGGACTGGGTTGTGGATTGTCGTCAGGTCAGTAGTCGAGCAATGGATTAGCTTGCTAAGTTCTCTCATCTCGAAGTTTGTAGCATGCTTCTTTAGCACTGCTGCCTCAAGAGTGGGCCAGAATTAATGCCGCCTAGCTCTCTCACATTTTTTAACAAACTCCATGGCATCTGACTCAAGAGTGGGCCAGAAATAATGTCGTCGGGCTTTAACATCTAAGGACCTGTCGCCTGCCAGTGAGGCGCATTATCTCGCATGCAACTCTTCGAGAACTTCTCTCCCCTTTTCCAGGGTAACACTTCAAAAGGGGCTTCAGAAACCCCGCTTTGAAGAGTTCTCCTTCTCTCATCTCATAGTTTGTAGCACACTTCTTTAGCACTGATGCCTCCTAGGGTAAATCAAGAAGCGTTTCATATGTCAGATACGCCTGGATGCCATTCATCCAAGTAGAACTTTGGTCTAGTACTCCAATGGGCTCATCATCATCAAATATACTTTGTTTTTCCATAACTTCCCCAAAGACTGACCGAGGCGTATCTTAGGGGGCTGAGGATGCCAATTTTGAAAGAGCATTTGACTGGTTGTTTTCAGACCTGGGCACTTGACCTAGATGAAATTGTTCAAGTGTCCCAGCCTCAGAATTGATCGCTTGCAAATACTTTGATCATAGCCGGATGAGTGGCTTCAAACTCACCATGGTATTGGCTAATGACCAACTGAGAATCAGAGCAAGCGTCAATTTTTGTTGCCCCGCCGCCTTACACGTGCGGATACCGGCTAGCTTCACATTCCGCCTCATTGTTTGATGCCGGAAACTTAAACCGTAGTTCATACTCATATTTGTCTCCTTCTAGAGATTGACAGATTATGCATTTACCATAGTCGTTCATAGTAGAGCTCCCGTCTTCATGCACCTTCCAAACCTGATCAAGGTTATCCGAATTAACCGGCCTTGTCATTTCAACAATAAAGTCGGCAAACGCTTGACCCTTCACTAACTTTCTTAGTTCGTGGGTGATTTCAAGGCTTTGCATTTCGATAGCCCATTTGAGCATTCTGCCGGATGAGTCCATGGTTGTCATTGGTCGCTAGAGGGTAGGGGTGGCAATATCATCCAAACCCAATGGATAACCATCCACCCGATCCAAATATATGGATGAAAACCCGAACTTAAGCGGATGATGGATGGACGATGGATGGATCGGGTGACGGATCGGGTTGGATACGGATGATGATACATCCAACCCATCACCCGATCCATCACCCGACCCATCCATCTACCTGTTAAATTTATATATAAAAAAAAATAAAAATAAATATCTTTTTTAATAATTTAATGTCTATTGTAGTGTTAAGAATTGATATTTGTTTTAATTTAGTAAAAAGGAACATATATTAGAAAGATATCAAAGTTTTAATAAAATTGATCACTTTTTTTTTTTTCAAATCTTGATTTTAATTATGAAAATGAAAAGTTATATTTATATATTTATTTCACCCAAATTATCACCCGATCCACCCGATTCATCCATGGATGACGGATGGATCGGATGTGGATGAAAAAAATTAAATGATGGATGGGTCAGGTGATGGATGGATCGTTGATGGATGGAGGCGGATGAAGCATCACCCGACCCACCTCCGATCAATTGCCATCTGGCTGATCTATGTAGATCATCACCAGGTGTGCCAAGAAGTATGGTTATAACTTCTTAAAAGCCATGTAAAGAGCAAGGCAAAAATATTCAACCATGGGGTACCGGTGTTCAGCAATTATGAGCAAATGGATAATGAAATAGACCGGTAGCTAATTGTCGTCTCTCTCAGCAAGGTGTACAGAACTAAGGGCATGATCTGAGACGACTAAGTACATATAGAGCGTCTCCATCGGCAGAGGGCTAACAAGCCTTGGCAAGGAGAGTAAATGTTCTTTCAATTTTTGAAAGGTCGGCTCATCATCATCTCTCCACTCAAACCTTGCCTCCACCTAATTGCATGGAAGAAGTAAAGGCATTTGTCACCTGACCGCCTTAGGAATGTCCCAAGCGCCGCTAGGAAACCGGTAAGCCTCTGAGCTTCCTTGACAGAGCAGGGTAACTTCATGTCAATAAACGCTTGTATCTTCTCGAGGTTAGCCTCTATCCCATTTGATCAACCAGGAATCCGAGTAACTTCCCAGACTTAACGCCAAAAACACATTTTTCAGGATTTAATATGACCTTATGCTGCCTGAGTGTGGTAAAGGTTTCGCAAAGATCAGCAAGATGATCCATCTATAGCTTGGATTTGACTATCATGTCATCAATATACGCCCCTACATTCCTCTCAATCTGATTAATGAAGACTGTATTAATCATTCGTGGGAAAGTACCCGGCACATTCTTTAAGCCAAACGACATCACTGTATAACAGAATAACCCCTGATCAGTGACAAAGGTCGTCTTCTCTTGATCTTTTTTCAACAGATGTATCTGATGGAAGCCGGAGTAGGCATCCATAAAACTCATCAAGGCATGCCCGGCTATAGAGTCGACAAGGCTGTTGATCTTTGGAAGAGGGTTACTGTCGTTTTGCAAGCCTTTATTCAAGTCAGTGTAATCAACACACATGCGCCAAGTACCATACGGCTTCTTTACAAGCACCACGTTTGCAAACTAATCAGGGAAGTTACATGGCCAAATAAACCTGACGACTAATAGATTTTTAGCCTCAGTAGCTGCCGCCAGACTCCTTTCCTTGTCGTGATATCTTTTCTTTTGCCGGATGGGCTTCTTTTTTGGATCCACGGCGAGTTTGTGGACAGCAAGATCCGAGCTGATGCCTGGCATCTCTTCCACTTTAAAGGCAAAAATGTCTTTGAATTACTTCAACAGAATGTGCAAGTTTGCACCAATCCTTTCAAAGGCAGCCGTCCCCACCTTAATAGTCTTGTCTAGACGGCTGTCGTCTATAGGGATATTAATGTGCTCACAAGCCAACTGGGGACGGAGATCATCTAACTGTTCCCCGGTCAATAATTGTTATTTCTCTCCTTCTTACCCTTCACTATCTTTTCAGTTTTTCTTTTCTTTGCAGCTAATGGAGGGGGTGAATCAGGGTCCTTGACACCGTCAAGATCTATTTGTTCCTTTGGTTGACCGGCAGCAGCAACAGTTGGGTTGACGTCTGAGAGATAACACTCCCTTGTAGTCTTCTGATCGCCGTTAGGGGTGCCAACAGAGCCATCATCCTTTTCATACTTGAGATGCATGAGAGCTGGGATGATGACGACCTTGCAATCGTTCAAAGTGGGTCGGCAAAGAATGATGTTGTAGGCAGTCAGCTCTTTAACCACCAGGAACCAGACGACCATGTGTCGCTCTTGCCTTTTCTTCCCCAGTTGGATGGGTATAAAAATTTGTCTGACTGGGTGCACGATTTCCCCACCAAAGACAACTAGTGGATGGGAGACGTCGTGCAGGTTGTCCCGCTTCTAATTAATCCGAGAAAGACACTTGTAGTTGATCAGATCAGAGGAGCTACCCGTGTCTATTAGGTGAATGTGTTTAGACGTCAATAATCTATACATAACCTCAATCCCATGACCGTCCTTGCAGGAATGAGCTTAGTTTTCTCATTCTCCACAATTGTTATGCCTCCTTTATTTGAGACAACGTGGCCGGGAAAACCTACCTTGAGCTAGAGAAGGGGAATATGATTCCTGTTGTATATTTGATGCAAGTCTAAGCATGGAGAACTTCGAAGATTTGCTTATCATGCATCAAGATAGCTTGTCCCTAAACATTGATTCAAGCCAAGCATTACATGGACACTTTCTTGGATATCAAAGCAAAGCCACGGTTTGCTTAGTGGCTTTTCTTGGAGTCTAGTTCACTTTCTTGAACTTTCTTGAATTTTCTTTACTTAGATTTTGCTTACAAGTTTTTACCTTTCACTTGAAAGGGTTTTTCTTGGTTCAAGCATTAGGATCTTTAATCTTTATTTAGTTCTTTAATTTTTATTTATTTATTTAGTTAGCAAAATAAATCAGTTTAGGCGTGTGCTTGTTCTCCAAGGAGTTTGGTGTATGCTTGTGCGCCAAGGTGCTTGCTCTTCAAGCAAGTTAGAATTCTAGTTTAATTAGGATTGAATTAGGGACTTGTCCTAATCTTCCTAGGAAAACTAAGTCTTAGAAATAGGGCTGTAAACACACGAATAAATATACATATATTAATATTCAGATTTATTTCTTAAGTTGCATACTTGAGTTTTGGTTGATTGCGATCAATTGCTGTTTTGCTTGTTTTAGTTAAAACATTCGTTTGGATTGATTAATTAGGTGGATTCTTAATTGATTAATCTTAGTTTTTGTTTAATTCTTGGTGGATTTCCTGTATAGAATTAGACTTAAACATATCCCTTGTGTTTTGTTGATTTTCGGATCAATAATTCACATCATCTTTGGTATCAGAGCCAGGTTACGCAACTTCGGAAAAAATTAAACTGGGAACAATTGGCTTAGAATTTTTGCGTGATTCTTTTTGCATTGAACTCTAAAAACGTCCAGATACCACCATATAAAATTTCATAATTTTTAGTTGAGTAACGCGTTCTACACAGCCTCAAACGTTTGGTGTTTGTGCACTGATTTGCGGTTGAGAGTCCGGTTTTTTGTGTTGCCTAGTTTTTCTTCAAGATTCGATCTTTTAATCAAGATTTTTGCATGAAACTGACTTGGTTTGTGTAGGAATCATGAGTGACGAGGAGGTTCCACAGGTTCCAAGGGGATTAACCTTAGAACAGGCTCAAAATCTTAGAAGAGATAGGCGAATTGACGAGTTGGCAGCAAGGATGGATGAGATATTAAAAAGGCTTGATACTCTTGCTGGAGATTCTTCAAGGAAAGGGAATTCTAACCCTAATTCTGGTTCAAGCGAGGAAGAACAACCAAGGAGGAACCCAAGGAGGCCACGAAATAATTATTCTTCAAGTGATGAATCACCAAGGCCTAGGAGAAGAGATAGACCAAAGGATGATGATAGGAACCTTAGATTAGATCTTCCCGAATTCAATGGGAGTATGAATGAACCTGAAAAATACTTTGAGTGGATTAGAAGGGCCGAGACACTCTTTGATTACAAGGAGTATGATGGAAGGAAAAGATGCAAATTGGCTGAATTAAAATTGACCAGTTATGCTAGTCTTTGGTATGATAATCTAAAGAAGAAGAGGCAAAAGGAGGGGCGTGCAAGAATCTCAACTTGGGAACAACTCAAGAAGCACATGAAAAAAAGGTTCGTACCTAGTGATTATATTCAAGATGTTTATCTTAAGATGCAACTTTTTAAACAAAATTCTATGACTGTTGAGAATTATATTGGTGAATTTGAAAAGTTATGCATGCTATGTGGCTTAGAAGAGATTGTTGAGCATAAGATTGCTAGATTTATTTCGGGGTTGAATGATAATATTGCTGAAAAAGTTGAATTGCAACAATATTGGTCCTTTGAGGATGTTTGCGAGGTAGCTTTGAAAGTTGAAAAACAGATAAAGGGGAAGAAAGGGACGTAAACTAAGCCCTTTGTAAAAGGTTTCACTAAACCTTTTGAGAAGAACAGCTTGGAGAAAAGTGGTTCTAGTTCGAACTACAAGGAGACTAAATCAAAATTTGAAGCTCCTAAAAATCTTATTGAAGATAGGAAGTGCTTCAAGTGTGGTAGTGTTGGTCACATTGCAACTAATTGTCCATCAAAAAGAGTAATGACTGCTCAAGAGTGGGAACACGAACAAGCTAAGTGTGAGCAAGGTAGTGACTATGAAGAAAAGAACGAAGAGGAAAACTTTGAAGAAGAGGAGGGGCATATTGATGAAATTGATCCCGAGACTCATGGTCAAAGTTTGGTTCTAAGAAGGGCACTACACTCTAAAACCGTACCTATGGAAAACAATCAAAGGGAGAAAATCTTTCTTACAAGGTGCAAGGTAGAAGATAGGTTGTGTGATATGATCATAGACACGGGGAGTTGCACTAATGTGGTATCTACTACATTGGTAGACAAATTGAAGTGGCCAACTACTGAACAACTAAGCCCTTATAAGCTTCATTGTCTTAATAATTCGAGTGATGTTAAGGTAACTAAACAAGCCTTAATCTCCTTTTCAATTGGTAAATTTCATGATAAAGTTTTGTGTGATGTTTGTCCTATGGATGCTTGTCATATACTATTAGGTCGTCCTTGGCAATATGATAGATTTGTGAAGTTTGATGGAAGGACTAATGTGTATGTTGTGAGAAAAGGAGATAAAGAGAGACCGGTTGCTTTAAAACCTTTGATAAGCAACAAGCCTTCTAATGTTACCTCTAATTCGAAGAGTTCTTATTTGATTAGTGAGAGGGAATTAGAAAAAGAGATTTGCAGCAACAATGTGGTATATATACTTGTTTCTAATGAGATTCGAATTGATAAAAATAAACAAGCAAAGAGGCCGTATGAATTGGAATCTGTTTTAGAAGAATTCAAGGATGTCTTTCCTAAGGAATTACCTCCGGGACTACCTCCAATTCGTGGGATAGAGCATCAAATTGACATGATTCCGGGAGCACCATTACCTAATAAGGCAGCCTACAGAAGTAATCCGGAAGAAACAAAGGAGATGCAAAGGCAAATTGAAGAGCTTATGGCTAGAGGATTCGTGAGGGAAAGTATGAGCCCTTGTGCCGTGCCTACTTTACTTGTCCCAAAGAAAGATGGGAGTTGGCGCATGTGTATTGATAGTAGTAGTGTGAATAACATCACTATCAAATACCGATTTCCTATTCCAAAGTTAGATGATCTACTTGATGAACTACATGGTTCAAAGTTGTTTTCTAAGATTGATCTTATGAGTGGTTATCATCAAATTCGAATGAGAGAAGGAGATGAGTGGAAAACAGCATTCAAGACTAAGTTAGGGTTGTATGAATGGTTGGTGATGCCGTTTGGACTCACTAATGCACCTAGCACTTTCATGAGGTTGATGCATGAGGTACTTAAACCTTTCCTTGGCAAGTTTGTTGTTGTTTATTTAGATGATATTCTGATATACTCTAAAAATTTGCATGATCATCTAAATCATCTAACAAGTGTGTTTGAAGTGTTAAGAGAGAAGAAACTCTATGCTAAGCTTGAAAAATGCTACTTCTTAGTGCCTAGTGTTACTTTTCTTGGTTATGTTGTATCAAAGGATGGAGTTTCAGTTGATCATTCGAAAGTAGAGGCTATTAAAACATGGCCTATTCCTACTAATGTGAGTGATCGAGATACAAAGTTCATGAGTTTCTTTTGGAAGTCTCTATGGAAGCTTGTGGGAACTAAATTGCTCTTTAGTACATCGTACCATCCACAAACTGATGGACAAACCGAGGTTACTAATCGTACTCTTGGTGAGCTTTTGCGTGGGTTAGTGAGTAAGACACAAAAGGATTGGGACATCAAGTTAGCTCATGCGGAGTTTGCTTATAATAGATCACCTACATATGCTACCAAACATAGTCCTTTTGAGGTAGTCTATGGAGTCAATCCAAAACTTCCAATTGATCTTGTTCCATTGCCTAAGGGTGAGTTAATTCACAAAGATGCCGAGTCTAAGTTGAAGAGTATGCTGAAATTACATGCTCAAGTTCGAACAAGAATAGAGAAAGTAAATGACATGTACAAAGCTAGAGCAAACAAGCATAGAAAGCAACAAGGTTACAATGTTGGAGACTTGGTATGGTTACATTTGAGAAAGGAAAGATTTCCAGGAAAACGCAAGAATAAGTTGATGCCTAGAAGTGAAGGTCCTTTCAAGATTATTGAGAAGATCAATGACAATGCTTATAAGTTAGAACTTCCAGGAGAATATGGAGTTAGTGCTACATTCAATGTTGGCGATTTGGCTAAGTATATTCCTGATGAAGAACTTCGAGATTTGAGGACAAATTCTTTCGAAGAAGAGGAGGATGATGCAAGTCTAAGCATGGAGAACTTCGAAGATTTGCTTATCATGCATCAAGATAGCTTGTCCCTAAACATTGATTCAAGCCAAGCATTGCATGGACACTTTCTTGGATATCAAAGCAAAGCCACGGTTTGCTTAGTGGCTTTTCTTGGAGTCTAGTTCACTTTCTTGAACTTTCTTGAATTTTCTTTACTTAGATTTTGCTTACAAGTTTTTACCTTTCACTTGAAAGGGTTTTTCTTGGTTCAAGCATTAGGATCTTTAATCTTTATTTAGTTCTTTAATTTTTATTTATTTATTTAGTTAGCAAAATAAATCAGTTTAGGCGTGTGCTTGTTCTCCAAGGAGTTTGGTGTATGCTTCTGCACCAAGGTGCTTGCTCTTCAAGCAAGTTAGAATTCTAGTTTAATTAGGATTGAATTAGGGACTTGTCCTAATCTTCCTTGGAAAACTAAGTCTTATAAATAAGGCTGTAAACACACGAATAAATATACATAGATTAATATTCAGATTTATTTCTTAAGTTGCATACTTGAGTTTTGGTTGATTGCGATAAATTGCTGTTTTGCTTGTTTTAGTTAAAACATTCGTTTGGATTGATTAATTAGGTGGATTCTTAATTGATTAATCTTAGTTTTTGTTTAATTCTTGGTGGATTTCCTGTATAGAATTAGACTTAAACATATCCCTTGTGTTTTGTTGATTTTCGGATCAATAATTCACATCAATATTTGGAGTAGCACTCGAAATACACAGGGGATAAACCAAAGGATAGTTAAGGCTAAAGAACCAAAGGCTTCTTAGATATAGTCACACCACTAGGAAACGGTTTGGATTCCTAAGATCACAAGCCAACTAGTAGCCTAAACTAGCTAACTAAGTAAAGGAACGAAATTCCAAATCCAAGAATTTCAGATTTTGGTTCTAATCCAAGAAACGAATGTAAGACAAATTTGTTTGTTCGAAATAATCTGATTTTTTTCATTCACATTTGCTTGCTATTTATAGTAAACAAGCATCCTTAAGTACAAGCTAACTTAAGTGACTTTTCAGCTCACTTGTTACACCCCCAGGCTAAGAACAAAATCAGCTTTTGTTGTCTAGATACATTAATAAAAGAAGCTATGTTTAACTAGATACATTAAAGAGAAAATGGTGGTTTGTAACCTCCTAATTAAGGCTGAAATAAAATCAGAAATAAGAGAGTATAACTCCCCCTTGATTCACGCCCAACAAAGCAGCAATTTGGAGATGTATCAACTCCATTATTCACGCCCAAATTCAAACAGCAAAAGAAGTGTAACTCCTCCTTGTTTCAAGCTTTGAAATAAGCTTGAATGTATGTGGACAAGAATGTACTTGGACGCCCTTTGAATGCTTAATTGCTGACTAAAATAAACGGCCACATGAAAGCTGAATTGAAGGCTTGTAACTCCTCTTTGAAGCTGATTGTAACACCCAAGTCAAAGCCTTGAAATTCCTTTAAAAGAATTTTGGATTCTATGCTTCATTCACAAGCTTAAATGGCTGCCTTCTTGATGTATCTTGTACTTGTACTTTATGTGAATGTGACATTACATTTTCGAACTCTAATTAGCTAAAAAGAACTAAAGAAAATATAACTAATTTGCAAACTTAAAATAAGACTAAAGTTTACAATTTATTCAAAGCATAAAATGAACTAGAATGAACTAGTTAATAAGAACAAGAAATTCAAGGGATTGAATATCTTGCTGCACATAGATAGAACGCATAGCACCAATGCATGATGCTACATCTTGAACCAAAGAAACGTCCATAACCAAGTTGTTAGACTTGGCTACAACAATTCCCGCATCCAATAGCTTGGTGATTTCCTTCTTGACCACCTCCATCATTTAAGGGAGAAGTTTTCGTTGACTTTCAATGCTTGGTGAGGCATTATCCTCAAAAGTGATATGGTGCATGCATAAGGAAGGACTAATACCCTTGAGGTCATCAATGGTATAGACCAAAGCATCTTGGTGCTTTCTCAATACCCCACACAACTTTTGGGCTTGGCTCTCACTAAAGGAGGAACTAAAAATCACTTAAAAAGTTGAGTTATGGACTAAGAACTCATACTTAAGGTGTGATGGAAGAGATTTGAGCTCAACCATGGGGACACCTTTACCTACCTTTGTTGTAGCCGCTTGCAATGCTTCTTCGCTAGTAATGTCATCAACATCCTCAATGAGCATATCTTCATAAAAAGCCATCTCCTTACAAGGAACACCTATCTTTTCCTTATTCAACTAAACATTCTCAAGAGAATCATTAGAAGTGAGAAATTGCTCATGCTTGGAAGACACAACATGATCAAGAGAGTCAATCATCATACAATTCTCCAAAGAAGAACTTCGATACTTCATACTATCATTCAAGTCAAGTTCTATCACCTCATATCCTACTTTAAGAGAAATTTTTATCACTCTTGACATCTATCATAGAACCCGAAGTAGTGAGGAAGGGTCTCCCTAGAATGATAGGAATGTTAGCATCTTCGTCCATCTCAAGTACCATAAAATCCACCGGAAAACAAATTTCCCAACCCTCAAAGGGACATCCTCCATCTTACCCTTAGGAGACTTGATTGACCTATTGGGAAATTGCAAAGAGATATTAGTAGGTAAGTGTTCCCCTAATTCAAGTTTTTGGTACACCGAATATGGCATAAGGCTAACACTAGCTCCTAGGTCACAAAAAGGCATTATCGATTTGCATTTTGTAAGTAGCACAAGGCAAGGAAAAGTTTCCGGGATCTTTAAGTTTAAGTGGAATCTTTTTCATTATGATTGCACTACAATTCTCGTCATGTTCACCGTCTCCTGATGAGTCACTCTTAGGGAGTAGTTTTAGAGTTATTTTCGTGTTTATTTCCCCTTATTTTCCCTTTTATTCTCTTATTTTCTTTTAAATAAAGTTTCTAGTTTATTTCTTAGTTTAAGTATGTTTTAATTTAATATCATTATTTAATTAGTTTCTAGTTTATTTTCATATTTTATTTGCTTTCGATTTATTTTATTTTGTTCCTTTTCTTTGTTACTTTCAGAGTTTTTATTAGTTTTAAGTTTATTTTATTTTGTTATTTTATTTTATTTACTTGTATAGTTTTATATTTTTATTTGTTTAGTGTTATTTCTTTTATTTTCTATTTTATTTATTTTATTTTATTATTTGTCCCAATCCCTTTCCTCGGTTTTGTATGTAGGTGTTCGGGTTTTAAGTTAAGTGAGTTTGGTTTCCGAATTCATGTCAAAATTCAAACTCCAGCCACAACAAAACACCAACGCGAGCTGCAACCACCAACCAAATCAGCCCAACAATTCGCAACCACCAGCTCCACCTACAACCTTCACCACACCACCAAACTAATCCACGCACCCCAACAACAGCAATCACCACCTACCCAACAACCATCGCCACCGTTGCTGCCTCCAATCAATCACCACGCAGCCATCGTCAGCCACCAATTTCCCTGCTTCGCACACCTAGCAGCCACCCAAACCACCTAAACCACCATCACCCCACATTTCACCTTACCCTTCACCACACAAATCAGCAGCATCTCCACTTTTAGCCACTCCAGCTCCCACACAACTGCACCACCGCAACAATCAACCCCTGCACCACCATAACCACCAATCGACTCAACCCACAACAACATCAGCCTCTTCATTCGAACAGCAACAACATCACCAATTTACAGCAACAAATCATCCACCAATTGCAACCCCAAATCGCCCAAGCAATAGCCCCAATTTGGAGTAAATCACGAATTATCATGGTTCGGGCAAACCATTGAGGAGTTTGATCGAAATGCAAAAAGAGTCAGACACATTGGAAGTTTTGTAATTTGAAGAGGTGTGGTCGAACTCACCCATGGTTCGATCGAACCAACCCCGTAGTTCGGCCACACCATCCCATGGTTCGACCGAACCATTCCAGCTTAACACATGGGTTTTAATGAAGATCGAACGGTGGTGTTTGCTTGATGCCGATTTTCAATGATGATGAGCAGTGGTGATTTGATGATGATGGTTGCTAGTTTGATTTGGTGAGATGCAAAGCATGGGATTAAAACCCCATTTTTGAGCAGCTTAATTCGAAAGAAGAAGAGGAAGTAGGGGTCTGATTGTTTTGGTAGGATTGGTGGGTTTTAATATTTTCTTTTTCTTTTATTTTATTTCTTTCTTTTCTTTTCCCTTTTTCTTATTTCTTTCTTTTTTTTTTATATTGAGTTTCTTATTTTATTTTTCCTTTTTACTTTCTTTTATTTACTTAGTATTTTTTATTAGCTTTGTATATATACCCATTTTTGGGGTAATTAAAAGAAGGAAACAATTACCATCTATTCTATTCTCTAATTAGTTTTAGGAGAGCTTCTCCCTCTAGGTTTAGGTTAGGATTAGAGTGATTTAGAGATAGAAAGTAAGGGTTTCACCATTGTTGAGCTTGAATATTGAAGAGGAAAATTGATCATCTTGCTTGTAGATTTTCACATTCAATCAATGAGAATCTCTAACTCTCTCTCCTCTATTTTTATTTGCTTTATTCTGATTATTATTTTAGTTGTTGGTATTGCTTGTTAGTCATGTTAATTCTTGATTGTTTGTTAATTAATCTTGTTATTAGCATGATTAGTGAGTAATTTCCCCATTAAGGGGATGGTTGTGGTGTAGTTGGATCTTGAGCATGTTCTAGGTTTTAGAATTAATTTATTTGTGATTAAAGTCTTTATATGCTTGATATTCTTTAATCTTCTTGCAAGTGCACATTGTTGGTTGATTAAAGGTGAATCTTTGCTAACAAGGAACGGAAGTTGACTTAGTTAAGGTTCATTACTATCGATTGTTATTTAATAGTACCTCCTAGTATATGGTTCTAATGTGGAAACATAGAGGTTATGTTAGGAGAAGTCAATTGACCCCGGAAGGCGGCTAGATTGGATCCTTTACTTTGATATTCGAGCATGTTTAGTTCATAATTAATTCAATTACTATGCCTTTGTTTATGTTCAAGTGAATGCTATACCTAAACCATTTCCCTTAATGTTTTATTTCTTGTTTTAGCATCTTTAGACTTTAGTTTATTTATCTCTTATTCCGGACTAGCTTCATTGTCGATAACATTTGGTGGTGTTTATCCGCTCTCTGTGGTTCGACCCTTCTTCTTGCCATATACTTGTATTAGGATAAGTTGAGTATTAAAAATTGTATTTGATTTAGGTGTAGTTGTCTAACGGCGTAATTATTCCTCTATCATCTCCACAACATCACAAGTCCTCCTACCGCTCAAAATGACTTTAAGGAATTTTGCATAATTCGGCATTTGGGTGACAACGTCGGTAAATTGTAGAGAAAGGTGAAGTTGCTTGAGCATGTAAATAAATCTTCCAAATTGTTAATTGAACTTGTGTCTCATGAATCTTTATGAATACGGAATATTAGGTTTCACAACTTCTCTTGTTTAGGGTAAAAATACCTTAGACATGTGGACCAATGAGAGGAGGCCACGTATCAAGTTCAGGATGGCCCAAGTGGCCTAATGCCCTCTTGACACGTGTCCCCTTCAGATAAGCTCCTGAAATGGCGGCCTTCAAGGGCCCAAATCCCAAGAAGCGCCGTAATTCAACGCAACCCACTAAAATCTTGGTCAAGTGACCTAGATAGGGGCACACCTACCAATGACCCTATAAATAGGGAGGTATTTCCTCCTTTTGGGGACACATTGAATCATTTATTACACCTACTTTCTCTCTCATCAGAGAAACACTTGAGCTTGGAATCCAAGCAGATCCCCACCTAAATTTCCATACTCTTTATTCTCTTTCAAGTTACTAACTTGATCGTTGGAGGCGGAGGTCCACCATCCGGAGTCTTTGTTGTTTTCACAGGAACAGCTCAACCGGACCAATCTTTGTGACGTAACACCCCGAGGGACAAAAACACCCAAAACATTTGGCGTCGTCTGTGGGGAGAGTACCTCAAGGATAGTTCAAGAGTCTGTACCGCTTCCTGAGCGTCTGGTAAATGAACCAGAAGTTTTTACCGACTAGGAGGATGATGATCCTTGGGTTGAGACCTATATAGCCAGTGTTGGCTCTCTGATAACCAAGCGCGTCCGGCCCAGAGACACTCTAGACAGGGTACCATCCAGGCGGGTATAAACCGACCCCTTGGGTAGCCGGAAGGGGAAACCCATATGGCCAGTGGATCAGCTCTCGTCACTCGAGACGAACTTATGAAGTACATGACAAGTTTCAAGGGTGAAATTAAAGATCTGATCACAAAGAGTCGGGCTGGCCCAAGCAGGGGTCAATCGGCAAGAAAGACTCCTCTAAAGAAGGGGAAGTCAGTCAGAGATCGGCAGCCAACTCCTTATCCAAAGGAGAAGGCAACCGGGACCATTGACTGGTCTAAGATTCTTCTGCCTTAGAGGAAGAACAACAATCCCCACCGGACTCAATAGGCGGTGGGAAACAAAAAATCAACTCTTGACGCCCGGGAGATTATCACTCGCAAAAGAAATCAACAGCTGTTTGAGTCGGCTTTTACATCGAGCTTTCTAGACAGCTTCAAGAACACATCTGCAGAGAATGTACCTTCCTTGAATGAGAGCCATACAGGCGGTAATACCGTTCGTTATGGCCCTCAAATGATTGGTAATGCACCGTATGTACCACCTCTGGTCTACGGTCCGTATTCTCCCCTATGCAGCCGGCCCTCTTCGGAGGTCAGGTAGCATACAACAATGTCCACTCACTGGACTGGCAGCTTCGTCTGCTCCGCCTAGGTGAACAACCTTCTGCGTTCACCCGGGAGATAATTGAGGCGGCGTAGCCGGCCAAGGTTAAAGATGTGTTGGTAGGTAGGGCTGTACACCGGTCCAAAACCGGACCGGACCTGACCCGGACCTGAATGGACCGGGACCTGAATCCTTGATTTTTAAGGACCGGAGATCGGACCTGAATCAACAGGTGCGGTTCCGATCCAGACCTGAAAAATCAGGTCCGGTCCGGGTTTGGACCTTAATAGACCTGTTTTTTTTTTTCTTTTTAAATAATATGAAAGTGTTGACCTGTTTAGACCTGTTTGGACCTGTTTAGACCTGATTGGACCTGTTATGGACCTGTTTCTACCTGTTATGGACCTGTTATGGACCTGTTTGTACCTGTTATGGACCTGTTATGGACCTGTTTGGACCTGTTATGGACCTGTTATGGACCTATTTAAACTTATTAAATAAAAAAAAGTAGTTTTACCAGTTTCAGGTCCGGACCTGAAATTTCCGGGTTTTACCCGGACCGGACCTGAAACCCGGAATCCTTGAATTTTAAGGACCGGGACCGGACCTGAATCTACAGGTCCGGATCAGGTCCGGTTCAGGTCGGTTTTCAGGTCCGGGCCAGTTTTTGTACACCCCTATTGGTAGGTACCTATGACGGTACCTCTAACCCGGAAGATCACCTCATGGCTTACACCAACCTCATGTATTTACAGGGGTTGGATGATGCCACTTGGTGTCGATGCTTTCCGGCTACATTGAAGGGCATAACCCAACAATGGTTTTGCAATTTGCCAGCCGGGTCCATCAATAGTTTCAGGAAGCTTGCCTTCATGTTCGCTGCCAACTTCTCAATGAACATCCCTGCGAAGAAAACAAGTCATGACTTGAGCACCATTAAGCAGGGAGAGAGAGAAGGATTGGCTCTTATGTCAGGCTGTTCAATCTGATCAGAATTCAAATTCAAGGACTGTCTGATGAGGTAGCTTTTACAGAATTTTTTAAGGGTCTGAGAGACGGGTTGACCTTTAAGTTCGACCTAGTCAGAAAAGAGTCCTTCACTTTACAAGCGGCCCTAAGGAAGGCGGAAAGCTATATTCAAGCAACCGACTTCTGTTCGCCTGGTAACCTGTCGGGCTCCAAGAAGTCTAACAGGCAGAAAGACAGCCGACCAAGAAAAAAGAAGAGGGCAAGAAGTGTTGTGGCCAAGCCTAACAACTTGGTTATAGACATTTCTTTGGTTCAAGATGTAGCATCATGTATTGGTGCTATGCATTCTATCCATGAACAGCAAGATATTCAATCTCTTGAATTTCTTGTTGTTCTTATTAACTAGTTTATTCTAGTTCATTTTATGCTTTGAATAAATTGTAAACTTTAGTCATATTTTAAGTTTGCAAATTAGTTATATTTTTCTTAATTCTTTTTAGCTGATTTTAGTTCAAAAATATAATGTCACATTCACTCAAAGTACAAGTGCAAAATACATCAAAACGGCAGTCATTTAAGCTTGGAATCCAAAATTCTTTTACAAGGAATTTCAAAGCTTTGACTTGGGAGTTACAATCAGTTTTAAAGAGGAATTACAAGCCTTAAATTTAGCCTTCAAGTGGCCGTTTATTTCAGTCAGCATTGGAGCATCTAAGGGGCGTCCAAGTACATCCTTGTCCACATTCATTCAAGCTTATTTCAAGGCTTGAATCAAGGAGGAGTTACACTTCTTTGCTGTTTGAATTTGGGCGTGAATATTGGAGGAAATACATCTCCAAATTGCTGCTTTGTTGGGCGTAAATCAAGGGGGAGTTACACTCTCTTATTTCTGATTTTATTTCAGCCATAATTTGGGGGTTATAAACCACCATTTTCTCTTTGATGTATCTAGTCAAATAAGGCTTCTTTTATAAATGTATCTAGACAACAAAAGGCTGATTTGTACTTAGCTTAGGCGTGTAACAAGTGAGCTGAACAGCCACTTAAGTTAGCTTGTACTTAAGGATGCTTGTTTACTATAAATAGCAAGCAAATATGAATGAAAAAATCAGATTATTCAAATAAAAAAAACTTGTCTTACATTCGTTTCTTGGATTAGAAACAAAAACCTGAAATTCTTGGATTTGGAATTTCGTTTCCTTTGCTTAGTTAGCTAGTTTAGGCTACTAGTTGGCTTGTGATCTTAGGAATCCAAACTGTTTCTTAGTGGTGTGACTTTATCTAAGAAGCCTTTGGTTCTTTAGCCTTAACTATCCCTTGGTTTATCCCTTGTGTATTTCGAGTGTTACTCAAAATATACAACATTTGGCGCTAGAAGGAGGGGGATCTAGCAAAACAAATATCCAAACACATACCCCAAACACAAACCATGTCCAGCGTTCCACTACCTAATTGGCAAGAATATGTCAATAAGGTTGAACAAGAAAAAAGAAGATATGGAGCAACGAATGCAATATTTACAAGATCAATTAAAAGATCTTTCTACTAAGTTGCGCCATCAAAAAGAGGGCTCACCCAATCATAGTGTTGAAGAGTTAAGAGAATCTAATTTCAATCACAATGAGAGACCTTTTCATGAAAGAGAAAGGTCACGACCTAACAATGACATTAAGGCTGACATTCCGGAGTATGATGGCAAACTCGATGCTGATGAGTTTGAAGAATGGCTTACAACTGTGGAGAGAGTGTTTGATTAAAAGCAAATACCGGAAGAAAAAAAGGTGAAGATTGTGGCCTTGAAGTTAAGAAAATATGCCTCAACATGGTGGGCTAGTGTGTGCGCCAAGAGGGAAAGGCAAGACTAAGAGAAAGTGAGATCGTGGACCAAGATGAAAAAGATGCTGAAATAAAAGTTTCTTCCCACATACTATGTGCAAGAAAACTTTTCCAAATTCCACAACCTAAAACAAGGTACAAAATCAGTAGAAGAATATGCTAGGGAATTTGAAGGATTTGTCATGAAAAGTAGAGTAGAGGAAGATGAACCTCAAACATTGGTGCGCTTTTTGGAAGGACTTGACCAAAAAATAGCCAATGTGGCCGAGCTACACCCTTGCACCACCCTTGAAGAGCTCATTATCTTAGCACATAAGATTGAGCAGCAACAAAAAGCAAGAGGAAAAAGTGATTCATCACGTTTTGCATCTCAAACCTCATTTCCCCAACAAAAGCAAACATCCAATTTCCCACCTTTCAAACCCACATCCAATCAGCCTACTTCTAAACCACCTTCGCAAAACACCAAAAATTCCAACCCAAAACCAGCCCCAAGAAGATGTTTTAGGTGTCAAGGCCTTGGATATTTGGCTAGTGATTGTCCAAATAAAAAGATTGTCACTTTGATTTAGCATGAAGAGGAGGAAGAATTAGAAGTTGAAGAGGACAGCAACCTTGAGTGTTGTAGCCAAGCCTAACAACTTGGTTATGGACGTTTCTTTAGTTCAAGACATAGCATCATGCATTGGTGCTATGCGTTCTATCCAGGTGCAGCAAGATATTCAATCCTTTGAGTTTCTTGTTGTTCTTATTAACTAGTTCAATCTAGTTCATTTTATGCTTTGAATAAATTGTAAACTTTAGTCTTATTTTAAGTTTGCAAATTAGTTTTATTTTCTTTAAGTTTTCTTTAGCTTGTTAAAGTTAAAAAAATGTAGTGTCACATTCACATGATGTACAAGTACAAGATACAACAAGAAGGCAGCCATTTAACTTGGGTGTTACAATCAGCTTCAATGAGGAGTTGCAAACTATCAATCCAAGTGGGCGTCATTTCAGCATTTGAGCATCAAAAGGCGTCCAAATACACTCTTGTCTACATACATCCAAGCTTGATCCAAGGCTTGAATCAAGGAGGAGTTACACTTCTTTTTGCTGTTGAATTAGGTGTAAATTAAGGGGCTGTTTTGCTTCTTACTTATCTTGGTTCATCCCTTGTATATTTCGGGTTGATACTCCAAATATACAACATTTGGCGCTAGAAGGAGGGGAATCTAGCAAAACAAATACCCAAACACATACCCCAAACACATACCCAAACACATACCCCAAACACAAACCATGTCCGACATCCCACCCCCTAATTGGCAAGAATATGTCAATAAGGTTGCACAAGAGAAAGAAGATATGGAGCAACGAATGCAATACTTGCAAGATCAGTTAAAAGATCTTTCTATTAAGTTGCGCCATCAAAAAGAGGGCTCACCCAATCATAGTGATGAAGAATTGAGTGAATCTAATTTCAATCACAATGATAGACCTTCTCATGAAAGAGAAAGGTCACGGCCTAATAATGACATAAAAGTAGACATTCCTGAATATGATGGCAAACTCGATGCTGATGAGTTTGTAGAATGGTTAAGAACGGTGGAGAGAGTGTTTGACTATAAGCAAACACCGGAAGAGAAAAAGGTGAAAATTGTGGCCTTGAAGCTACGGAAATATGCCTCAACTTGGTGGGCTAGTGTGTGCGCCAAGAGGGAAAGGCAAGACAAAGAAAAAGTAAGATCATGGGTTAAGATGAAGAAATTGTTGAAACAAAAGTTTCTTCCCACATACTATGTGCAAGAAAACTTTTCAAAATTCCATAACCTTAAGCAAGGTACGAAATCAGTAGAGGAATATGCTAGGGAGTTTGAAGGATTTGTTATGAAGTGTGGAGTAGAGGAAGATGAGCCTCAAACTTTGGTTCGGTTCCTAGGTGGACTTGACCCAAAAATAGCCAATGTGGCCGAACTACACCCTTACACCACCCTTGAAGAGCTCATTATCTTAGCACATAAGATTGAGCAGCAACAAAAAACAAGAGGCAAAAGTGAATCATCACGTTTTGCATCTCAAACCTCATTTCCCCAAAGAAAGAAAACATCCAATTTCCCACCTTTCAAACCCACATCCAATCAGCCTACTTCTAAACCACTTTCACAAAACACCCAAAATTCCAACCCAAATCCAGCCCCAAGAAGATGCTTTAGGTGTCAAGGCCTTGGACATATGGCTAGTGATTGTCCAAATAAAAAAATTGTTACTTTAGTAGAGTATGAAGAGGAGAACGAATTAGAGGTTGAAGAGGACAACAATCGTGAAGAGAATGATGAGTATGCGTGCCTAGGTCCGGATGAAGGAGAATGCTTGGTGGTTCGACGTACGCTTAGCAATATGTTGGACCAAGAAGGGAGCTTGCAACGTGAGGCAATCTTTCACACTCGTTGCACCATTGGTGGAAAGGTATGCACTTTGATTATTGATGGAGGTAGTTGTACCAATGTAGCTTCGCAAGTTATGATAGACAAGTTGAAAATGAAAACTATCCCTCATCCTAAACCATATAAAATTCAATGGTTAAGTCATAGTAAAGGGATTCATGTCACAAAACAAGTCTTGTTATCATTTAGCATTGGTAAAACTTATGAGGAAAAATTATGGTGTGATGTTTTACCTATGGATGCATGTCATGTTTTACTTGGTAGACCTTGGTTATTTGATAGGCGTGTGATGCATGATGGTTACAAAAACACCTACTCCTTTTCTAAGGACGGAAAGAAAATTGTCCTTACCCCTTTAATCCTCAAAAATGATCACCCCATACCCACGCCTCCCACTTCCTTCACCACTCTCATAAAATCTGAATTCCATGAATATAGAGTTCACAAACACTTCATTTTGAGCCAACTTGATACCCCCTCTCAACCGTCCAAAGAAGAAAACCACCCACTCCTCACCTCTCTTCTCAAAACCTATTCCCATGTTTTCCCCAAAGATATCCCTCACGGATTACCCCCAAAGCGTGACATCCAACACAAGATTGATCTTGTACCCGGATCCATGCTCCCAAACAAACCAGCCTATAGAACCAATCCCAAAGAAACCGAGGAAATTAGAAGACAAGTGGAGGAATTGTTATCAAAGGGTCTTATTCGTAAGTCTCTTAGTCCATGTGCTTGTCCTACTTTGATTGTACCTAAGAAAAATGGAGAATGGAGAATGTGTGTTGATAGTAGGTCAATCAATAAAATCACTATCAAGTACCGGTTTCCTATTCCAAGGTTGAATGATTTACTTGATGATTTGCATGGTTCTAAAGTGTTCTCTAAAATTGATTTGAGAAGTGGCTATCATCAAATTCGAATTTTCGAAGGAGATGAATGGAAGATCGCTTTCAAGACAAAGGAGGGCCTCTATGAGTGGCTTGTGATGCCATTTGGTTTGTCTAATGCACCATCTACATTTATGCGCCTTATGAATCAGGTTATGCAACCTTTCATGGGTAAATTTGTTGTAGTCTATTTTGATGATATTTTGGTGTATAGTAGGGAAGAAGAAGAGCATGCTAGGCATTTGCAACAGGTTTTTGAAACCCTTGCTCGTGAGCAACTATATGGTAACTTAGAGAAGTGTCATTTTTTCACTTCCCAAGTTATTTTTCTTGGTTTCAAAGTTTCATCTCAAGGCATAGAGGTTGATGAAAAGAAAGTTGCTGCAATTCGTGAGTGGCCCACGCCACAAACAATTCAACAAGTTCGTAGTTTTCATGGCCTTGCTTCTTTCTATAGGAGATTTGTGCGAAATTTTAGTACTCTCATGGCACCTATCACCGAGCTAACTAAAAATCAGAAGTTGGTTTGGAATGATAAGGCTCAAAAGGCCTTTGAAGAGGTAAAACATCAACTTACTAGTGCACCTATTCTTTCTTTACCTAACTTTGATGAAGTTTTTGAAGTAGAATGTGATGCTAGTGGAGTTGGTATTGGTGCTGTTTTGTCACAAGTTGGGCGTCCCCTTGCCTACTTTAGTGAAAAACTCAATGAAGCACAACGGAAGTATAGCACCTATGATAAGGAGTTCTTTGCTCTTGTTCGTGCTTTGGACCATTGGAGACATTACCTCATTTCCAAGGAGTTCATCCTTCATTCAGATCATGAAGCTCTCAAATATCTTCAAAGCCAACAAAAACTCCAACCACGCCATGCCAAATGGGTGGAGTATTTGCAAGCTTTTCATTTTATGATCAAGCATAGGAGAGGCGCCATGAACAAAGGAGCTGATGCACTTTCAAGAAGATACACACTCTTGAATTCTTTCAAGGCAAGAGTGATTAGTGTTGAAGATGTGAAAGCAAGTTACAAAAATGATCATGACTTTGGTAATTTATTTCTAAAATGTTCTAATCATGCTTACAAAGATTATTACATTTTAGATGGCTATTTGTTCAAAGGAAACAGGTTGTGCGTTCCAAGGTCAAGCCTAAGAGAATCTCTTATCAAAGAGTTTCATGAAGGAGGAATGGCGGGACACTTTGGCATAGAGAAGACTACTCTTCTTGTCCAAGAGTACTTTCATTGGCCTAGATTGGTTCGTGATGTGGAGTTCATTGTGAAGAGATGTGTGATATGTCAAAAGGCCAAGAGTCATAGTCTTCCACAAGGCTATCTTTTGCCCTTACCTATTCCGCAAGCTCCATGGGAAGATGTTAGTCTTGATTTCGTTGTGGGACTTCCTATGACCCAACGAAAGAAAGATTCCATTATGGTTGTTGTGGACCGTTTTTCTAAAATGGCTCATTTTATTTCTTGTCATACAACTTATGATGCTACTCATGTTGCTAACTTGTTCTTCAATGAGATCGTTCGTTTGCATGGTGTACCTAAATCCATGGTGAGTGATCGTGATCCAAAATTTCTAAGTCATTTTTGGCTTACGTTATGGAGAAAGATGGGCACGAAATTGAACTTTAGCACTTCAAGTCATCCTCAAACAGATGGTCAAACCGAAGTGACTAATAGAACTTTGGGATCCTTGTTGCGGTCTTTGGCTACTAAACGTCCCAAGCAATGGGAAGAGATGCTTCCTCATGCGGAGTTGCTTACAATCGTGTACCTAGCAAGACAACAGGTTTGAGTCCTTTTGAAGTGGTGTATGGATTCAATCCGTGCACTCCTATTGATCTCACTCCCATTCCCTCACCAAGCAAGTTCAGCAATGATGCCGAGGTACGTGCAAAAGAAATCAAGTCTATGCATGAGCAAGTTCGTTCCAAAATTGAACAAGCTAATGCAAAGACAAAGGCATACTATGACAAGAAAAGAAAGGAGGTCCAGTTTCAGCCCGGTGATTTAGTTTGGATTCATCTTCGAAAAGAAAGATTTCCTTCCAAAAGACGGTCCAAGGTTAGTCCTCGTAGTGATGGTCCATTTGCTATTGTTGAAAAGGTGAATGATAATGCTTACAAAGTTGAGTTGCCCGGAGACTATGGTGTTTCTAGCACCTTTAATGTGGCTGATTTATCACCTTACTATGATGAGTTTGAAGAGTTGCCGAGTTTGAGGGCAAACTCTTTTCAAGAAGGGGGGAATGTTGTAGCCAAGCCTAACAACTTGGTTATGGACGTTTCTTTAGTTCAAGACATAGCATCATGCATTGGTGCTATGCGTTCTATCCAGGTGCAGCAAGATATTCAATCCTTTGAGTTTCTTGTTGTTCTTATTAACTAGTTCAATCTAGTTCATTTTATGCTTTGAATAAATTGTAAACTTTAGTCTTATTTTAAGTTTGCAAATTAGTTTTATTTTCTTTAAGTTTTCTTTAGCTTGTTAAAGTTAAAAAAATGTAGTGTCACATTCACATGAAGTACAAGTACAAGATACAACAAGAAGGCAGCCATTTAACTTGGGTGTTACAATCAGCTTCAATGAGGAGTTGCAAACTATCAATCCAAGTGGGCGTCATTTCAGCATTTGAGCATCAAAAGGCGTCCAAATACACTCTTGTCTACATACATCCAAGCTTGATCCAATGCTTGAATCAAGGAGGAGTTACACTTCTTTTTGCTGTTGAATTAGGCGTGAATTAAGGGGCTGTTTTGCTTCTTACTTGCTGCTTGGTTGAGGCTTAATTGAGGAGGTTGTGACCAACACTTTTAATGTATCTAGACACAAAATCTGTTTTTAATGTATCTAGACACAAAATCTGTTTTTAATGTATCTAGACACAAAATCTGTTTTTAATGTATCTAGACACAAAATCTGTTTTTGATGTATCTATACACAAAATCTGTTTTGATGCTTAGCTTAGGCGTGTAACAAGTGGGCTGACATCTCACTTAGTTTAGCTTGTACTTAAGGATGCTTGTTTACTATAAATAGCAAGCAAAGGCGAATGAGAAAGGAGATCATTCAAACATAAAAAAGAAACTTGTCTTACATTCGTTTCTTGGATTAGAAACAAAACCAGAAATTCTTGGATTTGGAATTTCAATTCCTTTGCTTAGTTAACTAGCCTAGACTACTAGTTGGCTTGTGATCTTAGGAACCCATTTCGTTTCTTAGTGGTGTGACTGTAGCTAAGAAGCTATTTGGTTCATTAGTCTTACTTATCTTGGTTCATCCCTTGTATATTTCGGGTTGATACTCCAAATATACAACATTGAGGAGAATGATGAGTATGCGTGTCTTGGAGCGGATGAAGGAGAATGCTTGGTGGTTAGACGTACACTAAGCAATATGATTGGCAAAGAAGGGAGCTTGCAACGTGAGGCAATCTTTCACACTCGTTGCACCATTGGTGGTAAGGTATGTACCTTGATTATTGATGGAGGTAGTAGTACCAATATAGCTTCACAGGTAATGATAGAAAAGTTGAAAATAAAAATCGTTCCTCACCCTAAACCTTATGTGATTCAATGGCTAAATCATGGTAAAGAGATTCAAGTAACACAACAAGTCTTGTTATCATTTAGCATTGGTAAAACTTATGAGGAAGAATTATGGTGTGATGTTATACCTATGGATGCATGTCATATTTTACTTGGTAGACCTTGGCTATTTGATAGGTGTGTGATGCATGATGGGTATAAAAACACATATTCCTTCACTAAGGATGGACAGAAAATACTCCCTACCCCTCTAAACCCCAAAAACGGCCACCCCACATCCACACCCCCAACTTCCCTTACCACTCTCATAAAATCCGAATTGCATGAGTATAAAGCTCACAAACAATTCATTTTGAGCCAACTTGATACCCTTTCCCAACCGTCACAAAAAAAACAACACCCATTCCTCACCCCTCTTCTCAAAACCTTTTCTCATGTTTTCCTTGAAGATATTCCCCATGGCCTACCTCTAAAATGTGACATACAACACAAAATTGATCTTGTTCCCGGATCAATGCTCCCAAACAAATCAGCCTATAGAACCGCTCCAAAAGAAACCGAAGATTAGGAGGCAAGTGGAAGAATTACTATCCAAGGGTCTTATTCGTAAGTCTCTTAGTCCATGTGATTGTCCTACTTTGATTGTGCCTAAGAAGAATGGAGAATGGAGAATGTGTGTTGACAGTAGATCAATCAATAAAATCACTATCAAGTACCGATTTCCTATTCCAAGGTTGAATGATTTGCTTGATTATTTGCATGGTTCTAAATTGTTCTCTAAAATTGATTTGAGAAGTGGCTACCATCAAATTTAAATTTTCGAAGGAGATGAATGGAAGACTGCTTTCAAGACAAAGGAGGGCCTTTATGAGTGGCTTGTGATGCCATTTGGTTTGTCTAATGCACCATCTACATTTATGCGCCTTATGAATCAGGTTATGCAACCTTTCATGGGTAAATTTGTTGTAGTTTATTTTGATGATATTTTGGTGTATAGTAGGGAGGAAGAAGAGCATTCTATGCACTTACAACAGGTTTTTGAAGCCCTTGAACGTGAGAAATTGTATGGTAACTTAGAGAAGTGTCATGTCTTCACTGCCCAAGTTATTTTTCTTGGCTTTAAAGTCTCATCACAAGGCATTGAAGTTGATGAAAAGAAAGTTGCAGCAATCCATGAGTAGCCCACGCCACTAACCGTTCAACAAGTTTGAAGCTTTCATGGACTTTCTTCTTTCTATAGAAGATTTGTGCGGAATTTTAGTACCCTCATGGCACCTATCACCGAGCTAACTAAAAATCAGAAGTTAGTTTGGAATGATAAGGCTCAAAAGGCCTTTGATGAGGTAAAACATCAACTTACTAGTGCACCTATTCTTGCTTTGCCTAACTTTGATGAAGTTTTTGAAGTTGAATGTGATGCTAGTGGAGTTGGTATTGGTGCTGTTTTGTCACAAGTTGGGCGTCCCCTTGCCTACTTTAGTGAAAAACTCAATGAAGCACAACGGAAGTATAGTACTTATGATAAGGAGTTTTTTGTTCTTGTTCGTGCTTTGGACCATTGGAGACATTACCTCATTTCCAAGGAGTTCATCCTTCATTTAGATAATGAAGCACTCAAATATCTTCAAAGCCAACAAAAACTCCAACAACGCCATGCCAAATGGGTAGAGTATTTGCAAGCTTTTCATTTTTTGATCAAGCATAGGAGAGGCGCCATGAACAAAGGAGCTGATGCGCTTTCAAGGAGACACACACTCTTGAATTCTTTCAAAGCAAGGGTGATTAGTGTTGAAGATGTGAAAGCAAGTTACAAAAATGATCATGATTTTAATGAATTATTTTTAAGATGTTCTAATCATGCTTACAAAGATTATTACATTTTAGATGGCTATTTGTTCAAAGGAAATAGGTTGTGCATTCCTAGATCAAGCCTAAGAGAATCTCTTATCAAAGAGTTTCATGAAGGAGGAATGGCGGGACTCTTTGGCATAGAGAAGACTACTCTTCTTGTCCAAGAATACTTTCATTGGCCTAGATTGGTCCGTGATGTGGAATTCATTGTGAAGAGATGTGTGATATGTCAAAAGGTCAAGAGTCATAGTCTTCCACAAGGCTATCTTTTGCCCTTATCTATTCCATAAGCACCATGGGAAGATATTAGCCTTGATTTCGTTGCGGGACTTCCTATCACCCAACAAAAGAAAGATTCTATAATGGTTGTTGTGGATCAATTTTCTAAAATGGCTCATTTCATTGCTTGTCATTCAACTTATGATGCTACTCATATTGCTAACTTGTTTTTCAATGAGATTGTTCGTTTGCTTGGTGTACCTAAATCCATGGTGAGTGATCGTGATTTAAAATTTCTAAGTCATTTTTGGCTTACATTATGGAGAAAGATGAACACGAAATTGAACTTTAGCACTTCAAGTCATCCTCAAACAGATGGTCAAACCGAAGTGACTAATAGAACTTTGGGATCCTTGTTGCGGTCTTTGGCTACTAAATTAAACGTTCTAAGCAATGGGAAGAGATGCTTCCTCATGCGGAGTTTGCTTACAACCGTGTGCCAAGCAAGACAACAGGTTTGAGTCCTTTTAAAGTGTTGTATGGATTCAATCCGTGCACTCCTATTGATCTCACTCCCATCCCAAAACCAAACAATTTCAGCAATGTTGCCGAGGTACGTACAAAAGAAATCAAGTCTATGCATGGGCAAGTTCGTTCTAAAATTGAACAAGCTAATGCAAAGACAAAGGCCTACAATGACAAGAAAAGAAAGGAGGTCCGTTTTCAGCCCGGTGACTTAGTTTGGATTCATCTTCGAAAAGGAAAGATTTCCTTCCAAAAGGCGGTCTAAGGTTAGTCCTCGTAGTGATGGTCCTTTTGCTATTGTTGAAAAGGTAAATGATAATGCTTACAAAGTTGAGTTGCGCGGAGATTATGGTGTTTCTAGCACCTTTAACGTGGCTGATTTAACACCTTACTATGATGAGTTTGAAGAGTTGCCGAGTCTGAGGGCAAACTCTTTTCAAGATGGGGGAATGTTGTAGCCTAGCCTAACAACTTCGTTATGGACATTTCTTTGGTTCAAGATGTAGCGTCATGTATTGGTGCTATGCATTCTATCCATGGGCAGCAATATATTCAATCTCTTGAATTTCTTGTTGTTCTTATTAACTAGTTTATTCTAGTTCATTTTATACTTTGAATAAATTGTAAACTTTAGTCATATTTTAAGTTTGCAAATTAGTTATATTTTTCTTAGTTCTTTTTAGCTGATTTTAGTTCGAAAAAATAATGTCACATTCACTCAAAGTACAAATGCAAAATACATCAAAACGGCAGCCATTTAAGCTTGGAATCCGAAATTCTTTTACAAGGAATTTCAAAGCTTTGACTTGGGAGTTACAATTAGTTTTAAAGAGGAATTACAAGCCTTAAATTTAGCCTTCAAGTGGCCGTTTATTTTAGTCAGCATTGGAGCATCTAAGGGGCGTCCAAGTACATCCTTGTCCACAATCATTCAAGCTTATTTCAAGGCTTGAATCAAGGAGGAGTTACACTTCTTTGCTGTTTGAATTTGGGCATAAATATTGGAGGAAATACATCTCCAAATTACTGCTTTGTTGGGCGTGAATCAAGGGGGAGTTACACTCTCTTATTTCTGATTTTATTTCAGCCATAATTTAAGGGTTATAAACCACCATTTTCTCTTTGATGTATCTAGTTAAATAAGGCTTCTTTTAATAATGTATCTAGACAACAAAAAGCTGATTTGTACTTAGCTTAGATGTGTAACAAGTGAGCTGAACAGCCACTTAAGTTAGCTTGTACTTAAGGATGCTTGTTTACTATAAATAGCAAGCAAATGTGACTAAAAAAAAAATCAGATTATTCAAACAAAAAAAAAACTTGTCTATTAGAAACAAAAACCTGAAATTCTTGGATTTGGAATTTCGTTTCCTTTGCTTAGTTAGCTAGTTTAGGCTACTAGTTGGCTTGTGATCTTAGGAATCCAAACCGTTTCTTAGTTGCGTGACTTTATCTAAGAAGCCTTTGGTTCTTTAGCCTTAACTATCCCTTGGTTTATCCCTTGTGTATTTCGAATGTTACTCCAAATATACAACAAGAAGAGAAAAGAAGTTTGGGCGGTTAGTGATTATGACCAGCCGTCCTAGAAGAAAAAGAAAGAATTTAAACCGTACGTTCCTAGGTACGAGTTTAACAAGGATTGTAACTCCATCCTCATGGAGATCAAGGACCGGCTGTGATGTGAATTATTGATCCGAAATTATGAAATTTTATATGGTGGTAGCTTGACGTTTTTAGAGTTCAATGCAAAAAGAATCACGTAAAAATTCCCAGCCAATTGTTCCCAGTTTAATTTTTACCGAAGTTGCGCAAACCTGGCTCTGATACCAAAGATGATGTGAATTATTGATCCGAAAATCAACAAAACACAAGGGATATGTTTAAGTCTAATTCTATACTGGAAATCCACCAAGAATTAAACAAAAACTAAGATTAATCAATTAAGAATCCACCTAATTAATCAATCCAAACGAATGTTTTAACTAAAACAAGCAAAACAGCAATTGATCGCAATCAACCAAAACTCAAGTATGCAACTTAAGAAATAAATCTGAATATTAATCTATGTATATTTATTCATGTGTTTACAGACCTATTTATAAGACTTAGTTTACCTAGGAAGATTAGGACAAGTCCCTAATTCAATCCTAATTAAACTAGAATTCTAACTTGCTTGAAGAGCAAGCACCTTGGCGCACAAGCATACACCAAACTGATTTATTTTGCTAACTAACTGATTTTTAAAGCAACTAAATAAAAAATAAAAATTAAAGAACTAAATAAAGATTAAAGATCCTAATGCTTGAACCAAGAAAAACCCTTTCAAGTGAAAGGTAAAAACTTGTAAGCAAAATCTAAGTAAAGAAAATTCAAGAAAGTTCAAGAAAGTGAACTAGACTCCAAGAAAAGTCACTAAGCAAGCCGTGGCTTTGCTTTGATATCCAAGAAAGTGTCCATGCAATGCTTGGCTTGAATCAATGTTTAGGGACAAGCTATCTTGATGCATGATAAGCAAATCTTCGAAGTTCTCCATGCTTAGACTTGCATCAGGCTGTCGCTAGAGGAGCTAAATCCAATGAAAAGCTCCGTTCAATCAAGGAACAAAAATAAATTCTGCCAATACCATGAGGAAGTTTGTCATGACACCAACGACTAGTTTTGCCTTCAACGGGCATTGGACCGTCTGGCTGACAAGGGGATGTTAAAGTCCTGCTTTTCTAAGTCCAAAGGAACTAATAAGAAGACAACGGGGCAGTCATCTAAGACACCCCATCCTACTAGTAGTTCGGATACTGATAAGGAGCCGGTCTATACCATAGCATGCGGGTTCTCATGCGGTTGCCCTACCATTCGGGGCACCAAGAGCCATCTTTGAAAGATGGACAATGATGATGATGATGATGATTAGGCAGCAGGAAGTTCCTCCTTCCCAGACGTTCTGATCACTGAGAAAGATAGGGGGAGTGTCCGTCGTCCGCATGACGCTCCGGTTGTTATTGAATGTAAGGTCGCCAACTAGCTGGTTGGACGAATCCTTATTGACACCGGCAGCTCGTCGGACATCATCAGTCTCTGGTGCTTGCAAAAGCTGAAATACAACGTCAGCAGCATGCATCCTGTTACCCACCCCTTGGTTGGCTTTGGGGGTGGGATGGTTTACCCAGTCAGTAGGATTGATTTACCAATCCGGCTGGGTGAAAAAGAAAAAGGACGACACCTGATCGTCTAGTTCTTGGTCGTTGAGGAGCTGACCGCCTATAACATTATCATAGGCCGGCCAACCCTCAACGAAGCTAAGGCTGTAATCATCCCTTCTCTCATGCTCATCAAGTATGAGAGGGATGATGGCTCAGTAGGTTTCTTGAATGGGGATCAAAAAGCAGCCCTGGAGTATTACCTCTCAGCCGTCAAGGATACGCTGGCCCCAGACGGCCAAGGCCAGGAACCAATAGACCTTGACAATGTCAAGGATGCCGCCCCAGCCCCGCCAGCAGCCGGGAAGAAAAGAAAGGCTCCTCTGCTGTTGGAGGTGAAAAAAGAGAAAAAATATCAATCACTAACTAGGGAACGGTCAGCTGAGCTCCGTCCCCAGCCAGCTGGAGACCATATTGATATACCTCTGGACGACAGCCGTCTACAGTGTACTGTTAAGGTTGGGACGGCTACTTATGCTAAGATGGGTGCAGACCTGCACATATTGCTGAAAGAATTTAAAGACATCTTTGCCTTTGAAGTGAAAGAGATGCCAGGCGTCAGCCCGAATCTTGTTGTCCACAAACTCGCCGTGGATCCAGAAAAGAAGCCCATCTGGCAGAAGAAAAGAAATCACGGCGAGGAAAGAAGTCTGGCGGCAGCCGCCGAAGTAAAAAAGTTGTTAGAAGCCGAGTTCATTCGGCCATATAATTTCCCCAACTAGGTGGCGAATGTTGTGCTTGTAAAAAAGCCGAATGATACCTGGTGTATGTGTATTGATTACAAAAAACTCAACAAGGCATGTCCCAAGGACAGTTATCCGCTCCCAAACATCGACAGTCTGGTCGATTCGAGAACCGGGCATGTCTTGATGAGTTTCATGGATGCCTACTTCGGCTTCCATCAGATACCCTTGTGGAAAAAAGATCAAGAGAAGACGGCCTTCGTCACTGATCATGGGTTATTCTGTTACACTTCGATACCGTTAGGCTTGAAAAATGCGCCGGCTACATTCAAACGGATGATTAATACGGTCTTTATTAATCAAATTGGGAGGAATGTGGAGGCGTACATTGATGATATGATAGTTAAATCCAAGCAACAGGCGGATCACCTTGCTGATCTCCGAGAAACCTTCATCACACTCATGCGGCATAAGGTTATGTTAAATCCCAAGAAATGCGTCTTTGGTGTTGAGTATGGGAAGTTTCTCGGATTCCTGATTGATCAAAGGAGGTTAGAGGCTAACCCCGAGAAGATACAGGCGGTAATTGACATGAAGTCACCCCGCACTGTCAAGGAAGCACATAGACTAACCGGTTGCCTGGCGACACTAGGGAGGTTCCTCAGTCGGTCAGGTGACAAATACCTTTACTTCTTCCATGCAATCAGGAAGAAGACCATATTTGAATGGGGGGATGATGCTGGGGCGGCCTTTCAAAAGCTGAAAGAATATTTTCACTCTTTGCCAAGGCTTATTAGCCCTCTGCCCAAATAGACGTTATATATGTACCTAGCCGTCTCAGATCATGCTCTCAGTGCTGTTCTCCTTGTTGAGAGAGACAACATCCAGCTCCCGGTCTATTTCATTAGCCATAGGCTAAAAAATGCTGAACTCCGGTACCCCATGGTTGGAAATTTTGGTCTTGCTCTATATATGGCCTTCAAGAAATTGAAGCCGTACTTTCTGGCTCATCCGGTGGTAATTTACACCGATCAGCCCCTCAAGCGGCCAATGTCTACCTTGGAGTCATCTGGAAGAATGCTGAAATGGGCTATTTAAATGCAAAGTCTTGAAATCACTTTTGAACCTAGAAAGGTAGTGAAAGGTCAGGCGTTTGCCGACTTCATTGTTGAAATGACACGACCGATACCACCGGATAACATTGATTAGGTATGGAAAGTGTATGTAGACTGGAGCTCGACGAAGAGCGGCTGCGGTGCAGGAATTATATATGAGTCCCTTGAGGGAGACAGATTTGAATATGCACTGCAGTTTAAGTTTCAAGCCTCAAATAACGAGGCGGAATATGAAGCCCTACTAGCCGGATTTCGCATGTGTAAGGCCGCAGGGGCAACAAAAATTGACGCCTACTCTGATTCACGGTTGGTCGTAAGCCAGTATGAGGGAAATTATGAGGCAACTCATCCGGCTATGATCAAGTATCATCAGGTAGTCAATGAAGAGGCCAGGGCACTTGAGGAATTTCGTCTGAGTCAAGTGCCCAGGTCAGATAACAACCAGGCGGATGCGTTTTCCAAATTAGCATCTTCCGCCTGCTGTGATACGCCTCAGTAAGTATTTTGGGAAGTTCTTGAAAAGAGATGTATATATGAAGAGCCCATTGGAATCCTACACCGAAGCTCTACCTGGATGGATGGCATCCGGGCATATTTAACATACGACACACTTCCTGATTCACCACAGGAGGTAGCCGTCATGAAGAAGTGAGCAGCAAAATTCGAGATGAGAAATGAAGAGCTCTTCAAGGCAGGTTTCCTTAAACCTGTATTGAAGTGTGTTACCCCAGAAAAGGGTAAAGAAGTTCTTAAAGAATTACATAATGGATACTACGCCTCTCATATAGGCGGAAGGTCCCTAGCCGTCAGAGTTAGGCGTCATTACTTTTGGCCTACTCTTGAAGCAGATGCTAAAGAGTTGGTGAAGAGGTGTGACAAATGCCAGAGGTTTGGCAAACTTATTCACCGCCCGACTACTGATCTAATGGCAATCCAAAGCCCAGTCCCATTTGCTAAGTGGGGCATGATATCCACCTTGGTCCTTATACGCCTGCTCCAGGTGGAAAACGTTATATTTTGGTGGCTGTAGATTATTTTACCAAATGGGCTGTTGTAGCTAAGCCTAACAACTTGGTTATGGACGTTTCTTTGGTTCAAGATGTAGCATCATGCATTGACCATGCATTGGTGCTATGCGTTCTATCTATGTGCAGCAAGATATTCAATCCCTTGAATTTCTTGTTGTTCATATTAACTAGTTCATTTTAGTTCATTTTATGCTTTAAATAAATTGTAAACTTTAGTCTTTTTTTAAGTTTGCAAATTAGTTATATTTTCTTTAGTTCTTTTTAGCAGATTATTTCGAACAAACAACTTTGTTTTACACTCGTTTCTTGGATTAGAAACAAACCTGAAATTCTTGGATTTGGAATTTCATTTCCTTTCCTTAGTTAGCTAGTTTAGGCTACTAGTTGGCTTGTGATCTTAGGAATCCAAACCATTTCTTAGTGGTGTGACTATATCTAAGAAGCCTTTGATTCTTTAGCCTTAACTATCCTTTGGTTTATCCCTTGTATATCTCGAGTTGGTACTCCAAATATACAACATTTGGCGCTAGAAGGAGGGGGATCTAACAAAACACAAACCTAAACACAACCCAAACACAATCCAAACACAACCCAAACATAACCCATGGCAAGCATTCCACCACCTAATTGGCAAGAGTGTGTCAATAAGGTTAAACAAGAGAAAGAAGACATGGAGCAACGAATGCAATATTTGCAAAATCAATTAAAAGATCTTACTACTATGTTGCGCCATTCTGGAGTATGATGGCAAATTCAATGCAGATGAGCTTGTAGAATGGCTTAGAACAGTGGAGAGAGTGTTTGACTACAAGCAAACAACGGAAGAGAAAAAGGTGAAGATTGTTGCCTTGAAGTTACGAAAATATGCCTCAACTTGGTGGGCTAGTGTGTGCGCCAAGAGGAAAAGGAAAGGCAAAGAGAAGGTGAGATCGTGGACCAAGATGAAAAAGATGTTGAAACAGAAGTTTCTTCCCACATATTATGTGCAAGAAAACTTTTCAAAGTTCCACAACCTCAAACAAGGTACAAAATCAGTAGAAGAATATGCTAGGGAATTTGAAGGATTTGTCATGAAATGTGGAGTAGAGGAAGATGAACCTCAAACATTGGTGCGCTTTTTGGGAGGACTTGACCAGAAAATAGCCAATGTGGCCGAGCTTCACCCTTACACCAACCTTGAAGAGCTCATTATCTTAGCACATAAGATTGAGCAGGAACAAAAAGCAAGAGGCAAAAGTGATTCGTCACGTTTTACAACTCAAGCCTCATTTCCCCAAAAAAAGCAAACAACCAACTTCCCACCTTACAAACCCACATCCAATCAGTCTACTTCTAAATTACCTTCACAAACCACCCAAAATTCCAACTCAAAACAAGCCCCAAGAAGATTCTTTAGGTGTCAAGGCCTTGGACATTTAACTAGTGATTGTCCAAATAAGAAGATTGTTACTTTGATTGAGCATGAAGAGGAGGGCGAATTAGAAGTTGAAGAGGACAGCAATCTCGAGGAGAATGATGAGTATGCGTGTCTAGGACCGGATGAAGGATAATGCTTGGTGGTTCGACGTACGCTAACAATATGTTGGGCAAAGAAGGGAGCTTGCAACGTAAGGCGATCTTTCACACTCGTTGCACCATTGGTGGTAAGGTATGCACCTTGATTATTGATGGGGGTAGTTGTACCAATGTAGCTTCACAAGTAATGATAGACAAGCTGAAAACAAAAACCGTCCCTCACCCTAAACCTTATGTAATTCAATGGCTAAATCATGGTAAAGGGATTCAAGTAACACAACAAGTCTTGTTATTATTTAGCATTGGTAAAACTTATGAGGAAGAATTATGGTGTGTTGTTAAACCTATGGATGCATGTCATATTTTACTTGGTAGACCTTGGCTATTTGATAGGCGTGTGATGCATGATGGGTATAAAAACATTTATTCCTTCACTAAGGATGGACAGAAAATAACCCTTACCCCTCTAAACCTCAAAAACGGCCACCCCACATCCACACCCCCCACTTTCCTTACCACTTTCATCAAATCAGAATTGCATGAGTATAAAGCTCACAAACAATTCATTTTGAGCCAACTTGACACACCTTCCCAACCGTCACAAAAAGAACAATACCCACTCCTCACCCCTCTACTCAAAACCTATTCTCATGTTTTCCCCGAAGACATTCCTCATGACCTACCCCCAAAACATGATATACAACACAAGATTGATCTTGTTCCCGGATCAATGCTTCCAAAGAAACCAGCCTATAGAACCACTCCAAAAGAAACTGCGGAGATTAGAAGGCAAATGGAAGAATTATTGTCCAAGGGTCTTATTCGTAAGTCTCTTAGTCCATGTGCTTGTCCTACTTTGATTGTGCCTAAGAAGAATGGAGAATGGCGAATGTGTGTTGATAGTAGATCAATCAACAAGATCACTATCAAGCACTGGTTTAATATTCCAAGATTGAATTATTTGAAGGCAATTCGTTGTAGTTTATTTTGATGATATTTTGGTGTATAGTAGGGAGGAAGAAGAGCATTATATGCATTTGCAACAGGTTTTTGTAGCCCTTGAACGTGAGAAATTGTATGGTAACTTAGAGAAGTTTCATTTCTTCACTTCCCAAGTTATTTTTCTTGGCTTTAAAGTCTCATCACAAGGCATTGAAGTTGATGAAAAGAAAGTTGATGTAATTCGTGAGTGGCCTACGCCACAAACAATTCAACAAGTTCGTAGCTTTTATGGACTTGCTTCTTCTATAGGATATTTGTGCGGAATTTTAGTGCTCTCATGGCACCTATCACCGAGCTAACTAAACATCAAAGTTAGTTTGGAATGACAAGGCTCAAAAGGCCTTTGATGAGGTAAAACGTCAACTTACTAGTGCACCTATTCTTGCTTTGCCTAACTTTGATGAAGTTTTTGAAGTTGAATGTGATGCTAGTGGAGTTGGTATTGGTGTTGTTTTGTCACAAGTGGGCCGTCCCCTTGCCTACTTTAGTGAAAAACTCAATGAAGCACAACGAAAGTATAGCACCTATGATAAGGAGTTTTTTTGTTCTTGTTCGTGCTTTGGACCATTGGCGACATTACCTCATTTCCAAGGAGTTTATCCTTCATTCAGGTCATGAAGAACTCAAATATCTTCAAAGCCAACAAAAACTCCAACCACGCCATGCCAAATGGGTGGAGTATTTGCAAGCTTTTTAATTTGTGATCAAGCATAGGAGAGGCGCCATGAACAAAGGGGCTGATGCACTTTCATGGAGATACACACTCTTGAATTCTTTCAAAGCAAGAGTGATTAGTGTTGAAGAAGTGAAAACAAGTTACATTAATGATCATGATTTTGGTGATTTGTTTTTAAAGTGTTCTAATCATGCTTACAAAGATTACTACATTTTAGATGGTTACTTGTTCAAAGAAAACATGTTGTGCATTCCAAGATCAAGCCTAAGAGAATCTCTTATCAAAGAGTTTCATGAAGGAGGAATGGCGGGACACTTTGTTGTAGCATCATGTATTGGTGCTATGCATTCTATCAATGGGCAGCAAGATATTCAATCTCTTGAATTTCTTGTTGTTCTTATTAACTAGTTTATTCTAGTTCATTTTATGCTTTGAATAAATTGTAAACTTTAGTCATATTTTAAGTTTGCAAATTAGTTATATTTTTCTTAGTTCTTTTTAGCTGATTTTAGTTCAAAAATATAATGTCACATTCACTCAAAGTACAAATGCAAAATACATCAAAACGGCAGCCATTTAAGCTTGGAATCCGAAATTCTTTTACAAGGAATTTCAAAGCTTTGACTTGGGAGTTACAATCAGTTTTAAAGAGGAATTACAAGCCTTGAATTAAGCCTTCAAGTGGCCGTTTATTTCAGTCAGCATTGGAGCATCTAAGGGGCGTCCAAGTACATCCTTGTCCACATTCATTCAAGCTTATTTCAAGGCTTGAATCAAGGAAGAGTTACACTTCTTTGCTGTTTGAATTTGGGCGTGAATATTGGAGGAAATACATCTCCAAATTGCTGCTTTGTTGGGCGTGAATCAAGGAGGAGTTACACTCTCTTATTTCTGATTTTATTTCAGCCATAATTTGGGGGTTATAACACTACAAGAAAAATCACTTTTCATAACGATTATTTCGTAGCGATTGTACATTCGCTACAATATGCATGTATGTTTGTGAAATAACTAAGGATGTCGTATCATTTTTACAATCGCCATGGTTTTCCCATATAAGATCGATACGGAAAACATTATAATACATATCCACACTATTTTTACACATTTATATAATTTTGAGAAATCGTATCATTTACAATCGGCACTAAATCCTAAAAATCGATACGAAAAGCCTTTTCAACACTAGATATATAAATATTGTTTGACAAAGAGTACATAAAATATGTCATAGCTTATTGGTGAAACATTTAATACAATAGTTTGAGGTTGCATGTTTGAATCTTGTAAATATCATATGCATGTTTTTTTTTTTTTGTTTTGAAAAAGAAAATGAGTTAAACATTTATAGCGATTGTAATCGCTACAATAATCACCACGATTGGATGTAGTTTTTCGTATCGATTATTGAGGCCAATCCCAGCGATATTGAAAACCACTACTTAGCTTAGGCGTGTAACAAGTGAGCTTAACAGCCACTTAAGTTAGCTTGTACTTAAGGATGCTTGTTTACTATAAATAGCAAGCAAATGTGAATTAAAAAATCAGATTATTCAAACAAAAAAACTTGTCTTACATTTGTTTCTTGGATTAGAAACAAAAACCTGAAATTCTTGGATTTGGAATTTCATTTCCTTTGCTTAGTTAGCTAGTTTAGGCTACTAGTTGGCTTGTGATCTTAGGAATCCAAACCGTTTCTTAGTGGTGTGAGTTTATCTAAGAAGCCTTCGGTTCTTTAGCCTTAACTATCCCTTGGTGTATCCCTTGTGTAAATCGAGTGCTACTCCAAATATACAACACACTTTGGCATAGAGAAGACTACTCTTCTTGTACAAGAATACTTTCATTGGCCTAGATTGGTCCGTGATGTGGAGTTCATTGTGAAGAGATATGTGATATGTCAAAAGGCCAAGAGTCATAGTCTTCTACAAGGCTATCGTTTGCCCTTACCTATTCCACAAGCACCATGGGAGGATGTTAGTCTTGATTTCGTTGAGGGGCTTCCTATTACCCAACGAAAGAAAGATTTTATAATGGTTGTGGTGGATCGATTTTCTAAAATGGCTCATTTCATTGCTTGTCATTCAACTTATGATGCTACTCATGTTACTAACTTGTTTTTCAATGAGATTGTGCGTTTACATGGTGTACCTAAATCCATGGTGAGTGATCGTGACCCAAAATTTCTAAGTCATTTTTGGCTTACATTATGGAGGAAGATGGGCACAAAATTGAACTTCAGCACTTCAAGCCATCCTCAAACAAATGGTCAAACCGAAGTGACTAATAGAACTTTGGGATCCTTGTTGCGGTCTTTGGCTACCAAATGTCCTAAGCAATGGGAAGAGATGCTTCCTCATGCGGAGTTTGCTTACAACCGTGTGCCTAGCAAGACAACAGGATTGAGTCCTTTTGAAGTTGTGTATGGCTTTAATCCTTGCACTCCCATTGATCTCACTCTCATCCCATCACCAAACAAGTTCAGCAATGATGCGGAGGTGCGTTCAAAACAAATCAAGTCTATGCATGAGCAAGTTCGTTCCAAAATTGAACAAGCTAATTCAAAGACAAAGGCCTACTATGACAAGAAGAGAAAGGAGGTTCGTTTTCAACCCGGTAACTTAGTTTGGATTCATCTTCGAAAGGACAGATTTCCTTCCAAAAGGCGGTCCAAGGTTAGTCCTCGTAGTGATGGTCCATTTGATGCTGTTGAAATGGTGAAAGATAATGCTTACAAAGTTGAATTGCCCGGAGATTATGGTGTTTCTAGCACCTTTAACGTGGCTGATTTATCACCTTACTATGATGAGTTTGAAGAGTTGCTGAGTTTGAGGGCAAACTCTTTTATAGAAGGGGGGAATGTTGTATCCAAGCCTAACAACTTGGTTATGGACGTTTCTTTGGTTCAAGATGTAGCATCATGCATTGGTGCTATGCGATCTATTTATGTGCAGCAAGATATTCAATCCCTTGAATTTCTTGTTGTTCTTATTAACTAGTTCATTCTAGTTCGTTTTATGCTTTGAATAAATTGTAAACTTTAGTCTTTTTTTAAGTTTGTAAATTATCTATATTTTCTTTAGTTCTTTTTAGCAGATTATTTCAAACAAACAACTTTGTTTTACACTCGTTTCTTGGATTAAAAACAAACCTGAAATTCTTGGATTTGGAATTTCGTTTCCTTTGCTTAGTTAGCTAGTTTAGGCTACTAGTTGGTTTGTGATCTTAGGAATCCAAACCGTTTTTTAGTGGTGTGACTATATCTAAGAAGCCTTTGGTTCTTTAGCCTTAACTATCCTTTGGATTATCCCTTGTATATCTCGAGTTGCTACTCCAAATATACAACATGGGTAGAGGCTGAGCCGGTCAAATCATCAAGACAAAGAATGTCATCTCTTTCATTAGGAAGAACATCATCATCAGGTTTGGGGTACCTATGTCTATGGTGTTTGATAATGGCCCTTAGTTTGAAACGCCTCACCTTAAGACTTGGTGGGGAGATCAGGGTATCTCACATTTTTTTGCATCAGTCGACCAACCCCAAGCAAACGGCCAAGTTGAATCCTTCAACAAGCTTATCTCAGACGACATAAAAAAGAAAATTGAAAGAGCCGGTGGCTTATGGGCAAAAGAGCTTATTTATGTCCTATGGGCCATCTGGAAAACTGTCAAAGGGGAAACAAATGAAAACCCATTTCTTATGGTACACGGTGCTGAAGCCGTCTTGCCCATTGAACATTACAAGCTGACTCTCAGAGTCATGCTTTTTTATGAAGAGGTAAATTGGGAGGCCATGCGACTGGCATTGGACTCCCTCCCGAAAGGCAGGGGCAATGTTGCCCTGCGCCATGAGATATACCGTCTGAGAATGACGAGAGCCTACAACAAGAAAGTACACAAGCGTCCTTTGAAAGTTGGCGACTTTGTGTTACGAAAAATGGAGGCAACCAACAGGGCCAATAAGGCTGGAAGCTTACCCCTAATTGGGAAGGCCCCTACCGGATCTATGAAGAAGTTAGGGATGGCACCTACCGTCTGGAAACTCCAGACGGCAGACGTCTCCTTCGAACTTGGAATGTAGATAACCGAAAAAGTACTACTTCTGAGGAATGTAAATTTTTTGTAAACAACGAGTCTATCAATGAGAAATCAGGCTTTATTTTCAAAATTGTTTTTATAATTACATATCTGTCTGGGTTATACTTAGACGGAACTCTTGCTTAGCTATCTAAGTTTGATGCTTAGTGTAATTTAATGTTATAATTACTTGTTGCTTATTTTATAAAACCACCTGTCCCAACATGGACGATGGCATCCAGCGACACCCCTCCGGGTGCAATCGTCGGAGAGAGCAGACTCTTCGTCAGTTCTACGTACCTATGCAGACGACAAAGATTGAACAACCAAATTGGTCAACTCATAGCCGTCTGACAAGAATAATCTACGAGAATGATTAAGTTTTCGAATACCGGATGCCCTGAGGCATCATTCGGTTATCGACTGAAGTTTTCACTTAGATTATTTATTCCAAAGTTACACTCTCACCCCCAATTGGGGGCAAAAGGGTTTGTGTAATGGCTATGAAATAATCCCAGACGGAATATTACCGCCTGTGTGATTAATTGGCCTAAAAACACTTCATACTTCTCCAAGTATCAAGTGTTTTCAAGCCAATCAATATATTTGGAATGAAACCAACCACACAGCCGTCTAGGGGCAAGAGTAGTCGAATTACAAATTGTCGCATGCTTTTTTAAGTTAGGCAAAATATTAAATAATTGCAGTAAATACGCAAAATTCAAATCGAAAAAATTCAAACACAAATATACATGTAAACAACCGATTGAGTCAGATTACTTCATCAATATTTGAAATGGCACAAATGCCAGAATATATGTTTACCGGAATCACATCTGGTGAAGAAGCAAAAGAAACAAATTGTTTACCCAACTCCATAGTTGGTAAAAATACAACATTACTCGGCATACAAGCCGGCAAAGAAAAGAAGTTGGCATACTGCCGCTGAATTTGGGCAGGCTGACTCAAGGCTGAGGGGTAAGCTGCTGCTTCAGCTGGTTCTGACCAGTTGGGAGGGCTTTTGATTGGACGTCATCCACTTGAGGCTGGTTGCCTTCATTTTTTTTCTTCCTCCGCCAGCTCCTTATTATCTGAGACTTCATATCCCAGCTCTGCAGCCCAATCTTAGAAGCGAGGCGGAGCTGCCTCTCCTAGAACTTTGGCATCATACATCGCAGTGGCGTAATCATACCTAAGTTTGTAGACTTCAAAGTCCACATCCGGGTAGAGGAGCCCCCATGCTATCTTCAGGCGGGCTGCATTGTCCCGCTCATTCTCTTCCATCAGCCGCTTCTACTCTTGAGCGATCTCATCCGACTGCTTGTTCCGCAGATTGGTGATCTCCACCCCCAGTTGAGAGACGTCTGCGCGGAGTTTTGTGTTCTCCTTGTCAGCATCCTCTAATGCCTTGAGTTCAGATTGAGCATCCTTTAGTTTTTTCTCAAGGTCATTAGCCCGGCTGGTGGCTTCATCATTTGCAGCCGTCAAGCTCCGGATCAGCTCTTCCTATTTCAACTCTACTTCTTTAATCTCTAAATCACACATATAATTAGCATATTCAGTAGAGTTGGGGTTTTCTAGGGCCCTCCGTTTGGCGTCATTTACCTCTTCTTGTTTCCGCCTGAAGGAGCCTCGGAGCCCGTCCACCCTTAGCATTACCTGAGAAAAGAGCAGCCGGATTATGACATACTTTGTATAATGAAGAAAAGATATCAGAATTAAGTTAAGGATTCTTTACCTCAGCCAGTTGTCCCATTATCCGGTCAATGTCCACTACCTACAGATCATGTATGGAATTTTTCTCCGACCCGGTGAGGGTCCTCACCATACGTTTGGCAAACCCTACAAGATCCGGCTCGTCGGATGTGAGATCTTCACAAAAAAAATAGAAGTACTTAGTGTGAAGGAAGCAGCATAGTTGGCATTCATCCGTTGTCGGCTGCTGACTGAACCCCAGGAGGGGTCTACCTTAGTCTTGACTCTCATGAAGTCAAGTGGCCAAGGTATTTCAATCTTGCCCTTACCTTGGGTGTCCGGATTGCCCTTACATTACCTGCAACATTAGGTGGCTGGCCACCCTTCGATGCCGTAAAGACATCCGGCGCATTCTTCTACGAGCATTCTGAGCTTTCGCTCAAAATGTTCATTGCAGAAGGCGATTTACCACCGGTCGTGGGACGATCGGTTTTGGCAGTAGAAGTTGACCGGGGGGGTCCCTCCTGGCGGCCTTTGCAGCCGAGGCCTTTTCCAGATCCTCCCCTTGCCTTTTGAAAAGCTTGGAGAAGGAGCGTGGAACACGTTTAACCGAGTCCTGCAAATTAAGAAGTTAAATATACCTGTTTTGGGTGTTTTTGTCCCTCGGGAGAGTTACAACACAAAGACTGGTCTGGTGCGGCCTGTACCTGCAAAACAAATAGAGACACCGGTTGGATGGTGCCTCGCCTCCGACGAACAAGTTAGTAACTTGAAGGGAGAGAAAAAGGTGTGGAAATCTAGGTGGGTATCTGCTCGGATTCCAAACTTAGATGTCTCTATCACAGGGACATTTTGTAATAAATGGTAAAAACGTGCCCTCCAAAAGAAGGGAATCTCCCTATTTATAGGTTCCTCGGGATTTGTGCCCCTGATAAGGTCACTGAACCCTAATCATTGGTGGGTTGCACCGCATTGCGGCTTTCTCGGAATTTGGCCTGAAGGCCGCCATTTTCCCCTTGGTTTCTGGAGTGACACGTGTCAAGCAGGGATAGGTCCACTTTGGGCCATCCTGGGGATGACACGTGTCATCCTCTGATTGGACCACGTGGCAGGGTAAAATTACCCTAAATATTTGCCCCTCACAGATGTGACGTGGCACACCACGTGGCATCTGTGACACGTGTCACGCTCCGATTGAGGAACGGTTTTTATTTTCAGCTCGTCTATCATTACTTGTGAAGCTACATTGGTACAACTACCTCCATCAATAATGAAGGTACATACCTTACCACTAATGGTGCAACGAGTGTGAAAGATTGCCTCACGTTGCAAGCTCCCTTCTTTGCCAATCATATTTCTTAGTGTACGTCGAACCACCAAGTATTCTCCTTCATCCGGTCCAAGACACGCATACTCATCATTCTCCTCAAGGTTGCTGTCCTCTTCAACTTCTAATTCATCCTCCTCTTCATGCTCAATCAAAGTAACAATTTTTTTTATTTAGACAATCACTAGCCAAATGTCCAAGGCCTTGACACCTAAAACATCTTCTTGGGGCTGGTTTTAAGTTCGAAATTTGGGTGTTTTGTGAAGGTGGTTTAGAAGTAGGCTGATTGGATGTGGGTTTGAAAGGTGGGAAATTGGGTGTTTGCTTTTTTTGGGGAAATGAGGTTTGAGATGCAAAACGTGATGACTCACTTTTGCCTCTTGCTTTTTGTTGCTGCTCAATCTTATGTGCTAAGATAATGAGCTGTTCAAGGGTGGTGTAAGGGTGTAGCTCGGCCACATTGGCTATTTTTGGGTCAAGTCCTCCCAAAAAGCGCACCAATGTTTGAGGTTCATCTTCATCTACTCCACATTTCATGAAAAATCCTTCAAATTCCCTAGCATATTCTTTTACTGATTTTGTACCTTGTTTGAGGTTGTGGAATTTGGAAAAGTTTTCTTGCACATAGTATGTGGGAAGAAAGTTTTGTTTCAGCATCTTTTTCATCTTGGTCCACGATCTCACTTTCTCTTTGTCTTGCCTTTCCCTCTTGGCGCACACACTAGCCCACCAAGTTGAGGCATATTTTCTTAACTTTAAGGCCACAATCTTCACCTTTTTTTCTTCTGGTGTTTGCTTGTTATCAAACACTGTCTCCACAGTTTTAAGCCATTCTACAAACTCATCAGCATCGAGTTCACCATCATACTCCGGAATGTTAGCCTTAATGTCATTGTTAGGCCGTGACCTTTCTCTTTCATGAAAAGGTCTCTCATTGTGATTGAAATTAGATTCACTCAACTCTTCATCACTATGATTGGGTGAGCCCTCTTTTTGATGGCGCAGCTTAGTAGAAAGATCTTTTAACTGATTTTGCAAATATTGCATTCGTTGCTCCATATCTTCTTTCTCTTGTTCAACCTTATTGACATATTCTTGCCAATTAGGTGGTGGAACGCTGGACATGGTTTGTGTTTGGGGTATGTGTTTGAGTATGTGTTTGGGTATTTGTTTTGCTAGAACCCCCTCCTTCTAGCGCCAAATGTTGTATATTTGGAGTAACACTCGAAATACACAAGGGATAAACCAAGGGATTGTTAAGGCTAAAGAACCAAAGGCTTCTTAGATAAAGTCACACCACTAAGAAACGGTTTAGATTCCTAAGATCACAAGCCAACTAGTAGGATAAACTAGCTAACTAAGCAAAGGAAACGAAATTCCAAATCCAAGAATTTCAGGTTTTTGTTTCTAATCCAAGAAACGAATTTAAGACAAGTTTTTTTTTGCTTGAATAATCTGTTTTTTTTTTCAGTCACATTTGCTTGCTATTTATAGTAAACAAGCATCCTTAAGTACAAGCTAACTTAAGTGGTTGTTCAGCTCACTTGTTACACGCCTAAGCTAAGTACAAATCAGTTTTTTGTTGTCTAGATACACTAATAAAAGAAACCTTATTTAACTAGATATATCAAAGAGAAAATGGTGGTTTATAACCCCCAAATTATGGTTGAAATAAAATCAGAATTAAGAGAGTGTAACTCCCCCTTGATTCACGCCCAACAAAGCAGCAATTTGGAGATGTATTTTGTCCAATATTCACGCCCAAATTCAAACAGCAAAGAATTATTAACTTCTCCTGATTTAAGCCTTGAAATAAGATTAAATGAATGTGGACAAGGATGTACTTGAACGCCCTTTAGATGCTCCAATGCTGACTGAAATAAACGGCCACTTGAAGGCTGAATTTAAGGCTTGTAATTCCTCTTTGAAACTGATTGTAACTTCCAAGTCAAAGCTTTGAAATTCCTTGTAAAAGAATTTTGGATTCCAAGCTTAAATGGCTGCCTTTTTTATGTATCTTGCACTTGTACTTTGTGTGAATGTGACATTATATTTTTGAACTAAAATCAGCTAAAAAGAACTAAGAAAAATATAACTAATTTGCAAACTTAAAATATGACTAAAGTTTACAATTTATTCAAAGCATAAAATGAACTAGAATAAACTAGTTAATAAGAACAACAAGAAATTCAAGGGATTGAATATCTTGCTGCCCATGGATAAAATGCATAGCACCAATACATTGTTGTAGCCAAGCCTAACAACTTGGTTATGGACATTTCTTTGGTTCAAGATATAGCATCATGTATTGGTGCTATGCATTCTATCCATGGGCAGCAAGATATTCAATCCCTTGAATTTCTTGTTGTTCCTATTAACTAGTTTATTCTAGTTCTTTTTACGCTTTGAATAAATTGTAAACTTTAATCATTTTAAGTTTGCTAATTAGTTATATTTTTTTCTTAGTTCTTTTTAGCTGATTTTAGTTCGAAAAATATTGTCACATTCACACAAAAGTACAAGTGCAAAGATACATCAAAGTGGCAGCCATTTAAGCTTGGAATCCGAAATTCTTTTACAAGGAATTTCAAAGCTTTGACTTAAGAATTACAATCAGTTTTCAAAGAGGAATTACAAGCCATTACAAGCCTTAACTTCGGCCTTCAAGTGGCCGTTGATATCAGTCAACATTGGAGCATCTTAAGCCTTAATTTCAGCCTTCAATTGGCTGTTTAATTCAGTCAGCTTTTGGAGCAACTAAAGGGCGTCCAAGTACACCCTTGTCCACATACATTCAAGCTAATTTCAAGGCTTGAACCAAGGAGGAGTTACACTTCTTTTATGTTTGAATTTGGGCGTGAATATTGGAGGAAATACATCTCCAACTTGCTGCTTGGATGGGTGTGAATTAAGGGGAGTTACACTCTCTTAGTTCTGATTTTATTTCAGCCTTAATTTGGAGGTTATAAGCCACCATTTTCTCTTTGATGTATCTAGTTGAATAAGGCTTCTTTTATTAATGTATCTAGACAACAAAAAGCTGATTTGTACTTAGCTTTAGCTTAGGCGTGTAACAAGTGAGCTGAACAGCCACTTAAGTTAGCTTGTACTTAAGGATGCTTGTTTACTATAAATAGCAAGCAAATGTGAATGAAAAAAAACCAGATTATTCAAACAAAAAAACTTGTCTTACGTTCGTTTCTTTGATTAGAAACAAAAACCTGAAATTCTTGGATTTGGAATTTCGTTTCCTTTGCTTAGTTAGCTAGTTTAGTCTACTAGTTGGCTTGTGATCTTAGGAATCCAAAACGTTTCTTAGTGGTGTGACTTTATCTAAGAAGCCTTTGGTTCTTAGCCTTAACTATCCCTTGGTTTATCCCTTGTGTATTTTGAGTGTTACTCCAAATATACAACATTTGGCGCTAGAAGAAGGGGGATCTAGCAAAACAAATACCCAAACACATACCCTAAACACATACCCAAACACATACCCCAAACACAAACCATGTCCGACATCCCACCCCCTAATTGGCAAGAATATGTCAATAAGGTTGCACAAGAGAAAGAAGATATGGAGCAACAAATGCAATATTTGCAAGAACAGTTCAAAGATCTTTCTACTAAGTTGCGCCATCAAAAAGAGGGCTCACCCAATCATAGTGATGAAGAATTGAGTGAATCTAATTTCAATCACAATGATAGACATTTTCATGAAAGAGAAAGGTCACGGCCTAATAATGACATTAAGGCTGACATCCCGGAGTATGATGGCAAACTCTATGCTGATGAGTTTGTTTAATGGCTTAGAACGGTGGAGAGAGTGTTTGATTACAAGCAAACACCGGAAGAAAAAAAGATGAAGATTGTAGCCTTGAAGTTAAGAAAATATGCCTCAACTTGGTGGGCTAGTGTGTGTGCCAAAAGGGAAAGGCAAGACAAAGAGAAAGTGAGATCGTGGACCAAGATGAAAAAGATGGTGAAACAAAAGTTTCTTCCCACATACTATGTGCAAGAAAACTTTTCCAAGTTCCACAACCTCAAACAAGGTACAAAATCAGTACAAGAATATGCTAGGGAATTTTAAGGATTTGTCATGAAATGTGGAGTAGAGGAAGATGAACCTCAAACATTGGTGCACTTTTTGGGAGGTCTTGACCCAAAAATAGCCAATGTGGCCGAGCTACACCCTTACACCACCCTTGAAGAGCTCATTATATTAGCACATAAGATTGAGCAGCAACAAAAAGCAAGAGGCAAAAGTGAATCATCACGTTTTGCATCTCAAACCTCATTTCCCCAAAAAAGGCAAACATCCAATTTCCCACCTTTCAAACCCACATCCAATCAGCCTACTTCTAATCCACCTTCACAAAACACCCAAAATTCCAACCCAAAACCAGCCCCTAGAAGATGTTTTAGGTGTCAAGGCCTTGGACATTTGGCTAGTGATTGTCCAAATAAAAAGATTGTCACTTTGATTGAGCATGAAGAGGAGGACGAATTAGAAATTAAAGTGGACAGCAACCTTGAGGAGAATGATGAGTATGCGTGTCTTGGACCGGATGAAGGAGAATGCTTGGTGGTTCGACGTACACTAAGCAATATGATTGGCAAAGAAGGGAGCTGGCAAAGAAGGGAGCTTGCAACGTGAGGCAATCTTTCACACTCGTTGCACCATTGGTGGTAAGGTATGTACCTTGATTATTGATGGAGGTAGTTGTACCAATGTAGCTTCACAAGTAATGATAGACAAGCTGAAAATAAAAACCGTCCCTCACCCTAAACCTTATGTGATTCAATGGCTAAATCATGGTAAAGGGATTCAAGTAACACAACAAGTCTTGTTATCATTTAGCATTGGTAAAACTTATTAGGATGAATTATAGTGTGATGTTATACCTATGGATGCATGTCATATTTTACTTGGTAGACCTTGGCTATTTGATAGACGTGTGATACATGATGGGTATAAAAACACATATTCCTTCACTAAGGATGAACAGAAAATACTCCTTACCCCTCTAAACCTCAAAAGCGGCCACCCCACTTCCACACCCTCCACTTCCCTTACCACTCTCATAAATTAAGAATTGCATGAGTATAAAGCTCACAAAAAATTCATTTTAAGCCAACTTGATACCCCTTCCCAACCGTCACAAAAAGAACAACACCCACTCCTCACCCCTCTTCTCAAAACTTTTTTCTATGTTTTCCCCGAAGACATTCCCCATGGCCTACACCCAAAACGTGACATACAACACAAAATTGATCTTGTTCCCGGATCAATGCTCCCAAACAAACCAGCCTATAGAACCACTCCAAAAGAAACCAAAGAGATTAGGAGGCAAGTGGAAGAATTACTGTCCAAGGGTCTTATTCGTAAGTCTCTTAGTCCATGTGCTTGTCCTACTTTGATTGTGCCTAAGAAGAATGGAGAATGTGTGTTGATAGTAGGTCAATCAATAAAATCACTATCAAGTACCGGTTTCCTATTCCAAGGTTGAATGATTTGCATGGTTCTAAAGTGTTCTCTAAAATTGATTTGAGAAGTGGCTATCATCAAATTCGAAATTTCGAAGGAGATGAATGGAAGACCGCTTTCAAGACAAAGGAGGGCCTCTATGAGTGGCTTGTGATGCCATTTTGTTTGTCTAATGCACCATCTACATTTATGCGCCTTATGAATCAGGTTATGCAACCTTTCATGGGTAAATTTGTTGTAGTTTATTTTGATGATATTTTGGTGTATAGTAGGGAGGAAGAAGAGCATTCTATGCACTTACAATAGGTTTTTGAAGCCCTTGAACGTGTGAAATTATATGGTAACTTAGAGAAGTGTCATTTCTTCACTTCCCAAGTTATTTTTCTTGGCTTTAAAGTCTCATCACAAGACATTGAAGTTGATGAAAAGAAAGTTGATGTAATTCGTGAGTGGCCCACGCCACAAACAATTCAACAAGTTCGTAGCTTTTATGGACTTGCTTCTTCTATAGGAGATTTGTGCGGAATTTTAGTACTCTCATGGCACCTATCACCGAGCTAACTAAACATCAAAGTTAGTTTGGAATGACAAGGCTCAAAGGGCCTTTGATGAGGTAAAACGTCAACTTACTAGTGCACCTATTCTTGCTTTGCCTAACTTTGATGAAGTTTTTGAAGTTGAATGTGATGCTAGTGGAGTTGGCATTGGTGCTGTTTTGTCACAAGTGGGCCGTCCCCTTGCTTACTTTAGTGAAAAACTCAATGAAGCACAACGAAAGTATAGCACCTATGATAAGGAGTTTTTGTTCTTGTTCGTGCTTTGGACCATTGGCGACATTACCTCATTTCCAAGGAGTTTATCCTTCATTCAGATCATGAAGAACTCAAATATCTTCAAAGCCAACAAAAACTCCAACCACGCCATGCCAAATGGGTGGAGTATTTGCAAGCTTTTCAATTTGTGATCAAGCATAGGAGAGGCGCCATGAACAAAGGGGCTGATGCACTTTCATGGAGATACACACTCTTGAATTCTTTTAAAGCAAGAGTGATTAGTGTTGAAGAAGTGAAAGCAAGTTACATTAATGATCATGATTTTGGTGATTTATTTTTAAAGTGTTCTAATCATGCTTACAAAGATTACTACATTTTAGATGGTTACTTGTTCAAAGGAAACAGGTTGTGCATTCCAAGATCAACCCTAAGATAATCTCTTATCAAAGAGTTTCATGAAGGAGGAATTGCGGGACACTTTGGCATACATAAGACTACTCTTCTTGTCCAAGAATACTTTCATTGGCCTTGATTAATCCGTGAAGTGGAGTTCATTGTGAAAAGATGTGTGATGTGTCAAAAGGCCAAGAGTCATAGTCTACCACAAGGCTATCTTTTACCCTAATCTATTCCACAAGCACCATGGGAGGATATTAGTCTTGATTTCATTGTGGGACTTTCTATCACCCAACGAAAGAAAGTATCTATAATGGTTGTTGTGGATCGATTTTCTTAAATGGCTCATTTCATTGCTTGTCATTCAACTTATGATGCTACTCATGTTGCTAATTTGTTTTTCAATGAGATTGTTCGTTTGCATGGTGTACCTAAATCCATGGTGAGTGATTGTGATCCAAAATTTCTAAGTCATTTTTGGCTTACGTTATGGAGCAAGATGGGCACGAAATTGATCTTTAGCACTTCAAGTCATCCTCAAACAGATGGTCAAACCGAAGTGACTAATAGAACTTTGGGATCCTTGTTGCGGTCTTTGGCTACTAAACGTCCCAAGCAATGGGAAGAGATGCTTCCTCATGCGGAGTTTGCTTACAATCGTGTGCCTAGCAAGAAAACAGGTTTGAGTCCTTTTGAAGTGGTGTATGGATTCAATCCGTGCACTCCTATTGATCTCACTCCCATTCCCTCACCAAACAAGTTCAGCAATGATACCGAGGTGCGTGCAAAAGAAATCAAGTCTATGCATGAGCAAGTTCGTTCCAAAATTGAACAAGCTAATGCAAAGACAAAGGCATACTATGACAAGAAAAGAAAGGAGGTCCGTTTTCATCCCGGTGATTTAGTTTGGATTCATCTTCGAAAGGAAAGATTTCCTTCCAAAAGGCGGTCCAAGGTTAGTCCTCGTAGTGATGGTCCATTTGCTATTGTTGAAAAGGTGAATGATAATGCTTACAAAGTTGAGTTGCCCGGAGATTATGGTGTTTCTAGCACCTTTAACGTTGCTGATTTATCACCTTACTATGATGAGTTTGAAGAGTTGCCGAGTTTGAGGGCAAACTCTTTTCAAGAAGGGGGGAATGTTGTAGCCAAGCCTAACAACTTGGTTATGGACATTTCTTTGGTTCAAGATGTAGCGTCATGTATTGGTGCTATGCATTCTATCCATGGGAAGCAAGATATTTAATCCCTTGAATTTCTTGTTGTTCTTATTAACTACTTTATTCTAGTTCTTTTTATGCTTTGAATAAATTGTAAACATTAATCATTTTAAGTTTGCAAATTAGTTACATATTTTTCTTAGTTCTTTTGAGCTGATTTTAGTTCGAAAAAATATTATCACATTCACAAAAAAGTACAAGTGCAAAGATACATCAAAATGGCAGCTATTTAAGCTTGGAATCCGAAATTCTTTTACAAGGAATTTCTAAGCTTTGACTTGGGAATTACAATCAGTTTTCAAAGAGGAAAAGCCATTACAAGCCTTAAATTCAACCTTCAAGTGGCCGTTGATATCAGTCAACATTGGAGCATCTTAAGCCTTAAATTCAACCTTCAATTGGCTGTTTAATTCAGTCAGCTTTTGGAGCAACTAAAGGGCGTCCAAGTACACCCATGTCCACATGCATTCAATCTAATTTCAAGGCTTGAACCAAGGAGGAGTTACACTTCTTTGCTGTTTGAATTTGGGCGTGAATATTAGAGGAAATACATCTCCAACTTGCTGCTTGGATGGGCGTGAATTAAGGGGAGTTACACTCTCTTAATTCTGATTTTATTTCAGCCTTAATTTGGAGGTTATATGCCACCATTTTCTCTTTGATGTATCTAGTTAAATAAGGCTTTTTTTTATTAATGTATCTAGATAACAAAAAGCTGATTTGTACTTAGCTTTAGCTTAGGCGTGTAACAAGTGAGCTGAACAGCCACTTAAGTTAGGCTTGTACTTAAGGATGCTTTTTTACTATAAATAGCAAGCAAATGTGAATGAAAAAAAAAAACAGATTATTCAAACAAAAAAACTTGTCTTACATTCGTTTCTTGATTTAGAAACAAAAACCTGAAATTCTTGGATTTGGAATTTCGTTTCCTTTGCTTAGTTAGCTAGTTTAGGCTACTAGTTGGCTTGTGATCTTAGGAATCCAAAACGTTTCTTAGTGGTGTGACTTTATCTAAGAAGCCTTTTGTTCTTAGCCTTAATTATCCCTTGGTTTATCCCTTGTGTATTTCGAGTGTTACTCCAAATATACAACATACATGATGCTACATCTTGAACCAAAGAAATGTACATAACCAAGTTGTTAGGCTTGGCTACAACAATTCACCCATGAGTTGGGGGTGAGCTGCCAATCTCCCAGATCATACGCCTTTAGGATTTTCCTAATCCTGGTATGGAGGGGGAACTGGAGGCCGGCTTCTATTACCGCCTCGTAGCAGACAAAATATTTGTCTGCATTCTCTATGTTGTCATCCCATGCCATCACTACATCAGCAGGCGGGATAATAATGTCCCACCCCTTTCCAAAGTGGTGCTTTTCCTTGAAAGCCCTAAAGCCACTGTTTAGTAGGGCAATGTCACCCAAAGCATCCTAATTTTCTTTGGGTTTGGGTTGTTAGCAACTTTCGCTGGCTGCTGGTAGTCAGCCGCGAAATTATCTTGATCGGAGCCAGAAGCCTCGACCCCCAATCTTTCAGCGGCCTCAGTACCGCCGGATCCTTCCCCGGATCCATTAGATGTTGGAGCCAAGCCTAACAACTTGGTTATGGACATTTCTTTGGTTCAAGATGTAGCATCATGTATTGGTGATATGCATTCTATCCATGGGCAACAAGATATTCAATCTTTTGAATTTCTTGTTGTTCTTATTAACTAGTTTATTCTAGTTCATTTTATGCTTTGAATAAATTGTAAACTTTAGTCATATTTTAAGTTTGCAAATTAGTTATATTTTTCTTAGTTCTTTTTAGCTGATTTTAGTTCGAAAATATAATGTCACATTCACTCAAAGTACAAGTGCAAAATACATCAAAACGGCAGCCATTTAAGCTTGGAATCCGAAATTCTTTTACAAGGAATTTCAAAGCTTTGACTTGGGAGTTACAATCAGTTTTAAAGAGGAATTACAAGCCTTAAATTCAGCCTTCAAGTGGCCGTTTATTTCAGTCAGCATTGGAGCATCTAAGGGGCGTCCAAGTACATCCTTGTCCACATTCATTCAAGCTTATTTCAAGGCTTGAATCAAGGAGGAGTTACACTTCTTTTCTGTTTGAATTTGGGCGTGTATATTGGAGGAAATACATCTCCAAATTGCTGCTTTGTTGGGCGTGAATCAAGGGGGAGTTACACTCTCTTATTTCTGATTTTATTTTCGCTATAATTTGGGGGCTATAAACCACCATTTTCTCTTTGATGTATCTAGTTAAATAAGGCTTTTTTTTATTAATGTATCTAGACAACAAAAAGCTGATTTGAACTTAGCTTAGGCGTGTAACAAGTGAGCTGAACAGCCACTTAAGTTAGTTTGTACTTAAGGATGCTTGTTTACTATAAATAGCAAGCAAATGTGAATGAAAAAAAAATCAGATTATTCAAACAAAAAAACTTGTCTTACATTCGTTTCTTGGATTAGAAACAAAAACCTGAAATTCTTGGATTTGGAATTTCGTTTCCTTTGCTTAATTAGCTAGTTTAGGCTACTAGTTGGCTTGTGATCTTAGGAATCCAAACCGTTTCTTAGTGGTGTGACTTTATCTAAGAAGCCTTTGTTTCTTTAGCCTTAACTATCCCTTGGTTTATTCCTTGTGTATTTCGAGTGTTACTCCAAATATACAACATTAGAGGAGGCAATTTCTGCTCCGGCTACCTCCCGCACGGTAGAGCTCCCGGAAGAAGAGGGAGCCTCTTTATCAAAATTGTCGCTCTCCTCCAAATCCTCATGTTCCCCATCCGGAACAACCTCATCGGCTAACACTTCCATAGTGCGCCGGCTCTTAGATTTTCTGGCCGTCTGTTTGACTCTGGCCATTGTGTCCTCCACAGACACAGAGAGGGAGGAATTCGGAGATGAGCACAGCAGTTCCGACAGTCTAGAAAAGGCACCCCTTCTTCTACACTCAGCCGTTCCGGGAGACCGGCTGAGTGTCCTAGGCAGTGCCGAGTGTGTGGATTGAGAACTCATTTTATTTCTAAAACAATTATACAGGCGGAAAAAGAATGTATACAAGTTGAAAAAGAAAAACTAAAAGTGGTACAGGCGGTTACCTTACTTTTAACTCTGAAAAATCTGAAAACAGCTACAGACGGTGACCGGGTGTCGCAAAATTAGCACATGGAAATCCTGAAAACTCTGATGCAGACGGAAGCAGAGAATATCTCTCCAAAAATCTCCTTTTTCTCTCTCTAGAAAAGTCAAATGAAAATGAAGTGAGAGAAAAGGGGGGGGGGGTAAATTTCTATTTATAAAAGGTGAAAACGGGGGCATCCCCGTTTGAATTTCAAATTTTACTATCCGTTGTTACTGTTCACCCTTGATAGGTGGACACGTGTCATAAGCGTCACGTGACATGCACGTGAGCCCTATGAGGGGCAAATGTTTACGGTAAAAATACCCTAGACATGTGGACCAATGAGAGGAGGCCACGTGTCAAGTTCAGGATGGCCCAAGTGGCTCAATACCCACTTGACACGTGTCCCCTTCAGATAAGCTCCTGAAATGGCGGCCTTCAAGGGCCCAAATCCCAAGAAGCGTCGTAATTCGGCGTAGCCCACTAAAGCCTAGGTCAAGTTTCCAAGATAGGGGCACACCTACCAATGACCCTATAAATAGGGAGATATTTCCCCATTTTGGGGACACATTGAATCATTTACTACACCTACTTTCTCTCTCATCAGATAAACACTTGAGCTTGGAATCCAAGTAGATCCCCACCTAAATTTTCGTACTCTTTATTCTCTTTCAAGTTAATAACTTGATCGTTGGAGACGGAGCTCCACCATCCAGAGTCTCCGTTGTTTTTGCAGGTACAACTTAGCCGGACCAATCTTTGTGACGTAACTCTCCCAAGGGATAAAAACACCCAAAACATCTCTCTCTTCCTTCACCTCCTTAGTTGGCTCTACCATCACTTCACTCGAAGATGCACCATCTCCCTCATCCTCAACTAATACCTCCTTGGAACCCTTCTCACTCTTGCTCTTGCTAGGCAAACTCTCCTCAAGAACCTTACCACTCCTGGTGACTATGGCATTAACAGGTATCTTAGGTTCTAGGCCTTGAGAAGGTAAAGAATAAGGGCTTGCATGATCTTTCAAGGCATTGGAAAGTTGAGAGATTTGGTTTACAAGCATCTTATTGTTGGTCAATATTTCATAAACTTCTTGTCACTCACCGCCATATAAGTGTTCAACAACTTGGTTTGGTTTTCAATGATTTCTTGCAAGATATTCCAAGAAGCAGAAGAAGAAGAGGGTTAAACATAAGAATTATCACTTTGGGTCTTTGGAGCAAATCCGAGTGGGGGACCCCTTTGAGCATGGTTTTGAAAACTTCCTCTATTTTGATTGTTCCAATTACTTCTACCTTGATTTTAACCATAACCTTGATTATGGTTACCATAACCTTGATTATGATTACCATAAATTTTGTTTTGATTTTTGCTACTATAACCTTGGTTATTATAGTTACCTCGTAAATTTTGGTTCCCTTGGTTCCTATTACCACCACCTTGGTTCCTATCATCATAAACATCCATACAAGCATGAGGGCAATTAGAAGCATCATGATCATATGATTCACAAACATCACAAAACAAGCAACTACTAGGCATGTTACTAGAAGAGGGAGAAGGTTAAGAACTAGAAGACATACCTCTCCCTTTAGATTGGGAAGGAAGAATCGAAAATTAGGAGGTAGAACTTTCCAAATTTGCCTTGATAGTGGAAATTTATTTCCCCAAGTTCGTCATTTGTGAGGACATGTTGTTTATGGCATTAAGATGATCAACCGAATACACTGAAGAGCTACTCCTTCTAGTTGACTCCCTTTCACCATCTTGCCAATCTCTATATTACCTCATTACCTCTTCAATTGCGTCTACCACTTCCTCCTCCATTTTATTCATGATGGGACCCCATCTCCTCCATCAAGACATGTCTTTCCTTGAGCAATTACGCAACAATAGAAGATTTTAATAATTTTGTAAGTAGGAATTATGTGATGAGGACATTCTCTTTGATACTCCTTGTACCTCTCCCATGCTTTATAGACGCTTTCACTAGACTTTTGCTTGAAACCTTGAATCAAAGCTCTTTCCTCCGCCGTTTTCTTTTGTGGATATAAACTGGATAGAAATTTCTTTGGTCACTTTGTCCCATGTCCTTAGAGAATTGGGTTTGACCTCCTATCTAACCATTCTAAGGGACGCTCTAATAGAGAAAAAGGAAAAATCTTGAGGCGGATGGATTCTTGGGAAATTCCATTAACTTTGATAGTGTTATAATACTTTTCAAACTCTTGAGATGATTTACCAGAGTTTCATGGTTGGCCCCGCTAAATTGTCTCCTCTCTATCAAATTGATCATTGTCGGCCTTATTTCTAAGTCATTTGCCAGTGTTGTAGGTAAAGCAATCCCACATTCAAACCTATATGCACCCAAAATCCTCAATTCCTTCAATGCCACCCTTGAATTTTCTCCCATCCTTGCTTGTTCTTGTTGTTGTGGTTCTTCTTCACTTGAAGGGCTAGAACTTAAAGAACGTCTTGATTTGGGTATTTTTACCCGACTAGCTGGCCCAATTCGAGCCAGCCACGTGTCACTGGAAGGGGCGCCACCCTGGCCCTTCTAGATGGTGACACGTGGTAGGCAAACTTGGCCCCCTGGGAATGGCGGCTTTCAAGGCCCAAATCCCAAGGGCCCCTGCAAAAACGGCGTGCCCTTTCTTAGGGCACAAAAAGCTAGAAAGGGCACAAATTCCTAGAGCCCTATAAATAGGGAACATTCCCCACATATATGGGGACAAATTCTTTTCGGAGACAACTTTTACGACCTAACCTTGATTGTATACTAATCATTGTCGGAACTATCACTCTCAAGATACAGTACGCCTGAGATTGGAATCTAAGCAGATAACTTTATTTCCACACGTTTTACTCCGAATACATTACTAACTTAATCATCGGAGGCGGACCACCGACCATCCGGCGGTCCGTTTGCTTTGCAGGTACAGGCGCCCTTTGCTGGATCCAGTCTTAGTGTTGTAACTCTCTCGAGGGACAAAAACCCCCGAAATATTTGACCCCGTCTGTGGGGAGAGTACCTATAAGATGGCTTCACAAGAACCTGTACCGAATCCTGAGACCATGACTCAGGGGACGACGCTGATGTTGAAACCTATGTGGATCCTAACAGATCCCTCATCTCTAGACGCATCCGTAGTAAAGAAAAGCGGGAGCGTAACCATGATTAGGCAGGGCCGAGCAAAATTGCTGGCTTGCCAAAGAAGCCCTCAGGGTGGCCGAGTGATCCTTTCCAGGCGGCAGGATCAACCCCCGTCACCCGAGACGAACTCATGACACTCCTGAGCAGTCTTAGGGGTGAAATCAAACAACTTGCCACCAAGAGGTCGCCTACTTCTAGAAATGAACAGTCGGCCAAGAAGCCAGCTCAAACTGGTAAACAGAAGTCGGTCAGGGACCGCTAGCCGACTCCTCATCCTACCCCCAAGGAGAAGGCTTGGCCCCAATTTGACCTCACTAGACTCCGTTTCCCAGAAACGAGTACAAGAAAAGAAATTCGGCACATACAGCCGGATGGTAGCAAGAAAACATTCTCCAATGCTCGACATTACATTGAGCGGAAGAGAACCCAGCTATCAGAGTTGTTTCGGGGGTTTTTGTCCCTTGGGAGAGTTACAACACTAAGACTAGATTCAACAAAGGACGCCTGTACCTGCAAAGCAAATGGACCCCCGGATGGTCGGTGGTCTGCCTCCAAAGATTAAGTTAGTAAGCGTTTGGTAATAAAACGTGCGGAAGTAAAGTTTATCTGCTCGGATTCCAAGCTCAGGTAAAGTGCTGTGTGTTCCTTGAAAACGACAGCTCTGTGACAAGTGACGTGTTGTCTCGTATTGCGTATATATTCTCCGTCTTGTCATAAATGTAAGAATGTCCCTATTTATAGGGTCCTTTTGAAGAGTGTGCCCCTCCTAGGATCCGGTGACCTAGGGATTAGGTCACGCCGTTTTGCGGCGCCTCGGGATTTGGGCCTTTGAAGGCCGCCATCCCAGGGGCAACGCCTGAGTGACACGTGTCACTGAGCCCAAAAGGTTTTTAGGCACCTTTTGGGTGACACGTGTCGCCATCTGGATGGTCCATGCTGGATCATCAGTCTGCATAGGACAGAGGAGTGTCCGCCCTCCACGTGTCATCATTCCATAGGTCCAAATGGCACCACTTTGGAGGACACGTGGCGCTTTCTGATTGGGCCACCTGGCCGGGTATAAAATACCCAAATCATTTGCCCCTCACAGGGGTCACGTGCATTGCACGTGACACCTGTGACAGGCGTCAGTATCTGAATGGTCAGATTCAAAAAGTTACTGTTGGAGGGAAAATTTTTAGGGTTTTACCCCCTATAAATAGGAAGGTTTGACCCCCCCCCCCCCCCTTTGGATTCACACCTTTGCGAATCTTTGGAGAATCTTGGACTTTTTGACTTAAAGAATCTCAAAATTCCCTAAGCGTTTTCACTTTTCAAGCATCCGACACTCGGCCAACTGTCCGACCGTTCTTCAGTCAACCAAGCGTCTTTCACCCTTCTTCTAAAAGTAACGCCTGTTTTTTTTTTTTCTTTTACTCTTCATTTTTTCTTTGTTTTCGAAAAAATGATTACCCAATCGCATGCGGTACGACATAGGATAGTGATTAGCCGGTCACCGGGGACGACTGAATCTAGAACTAGCAGTGCCGAATGCTTGGCCAAGGACCCTTCTTTGCGAACTTCTCCGAATCCGACCGTTTTCGTGTCTGTGCAGGACACTATGGCCAGAACCAAAAGAACAACAAGACAATGTAGCTCCGATTGAATTTTCTACCATTCGGATGGGTCGACTGTTTATTTAGACGGCTCAATAAGGGTGCCTCGAAGTGAGCTGTCGGAACATCCTGACATCCCTTCTTATCTTCCTCCAACCCCCACCTATTACCATTCGCCCACATTTAGTGGAACTCCTAGTGATGAAATCCAGGGGGAGGCGGATGAAGAATATCAACCCGGGCCTTCTGGACAGGCGCCGAAAGAGAGTCTAGGGGAGGACCCTGCTGGCACCAGTCGGCGGTCCCCTAGTTCTGATGAGAGCTCTGATGACGAGTCGGCCTCGTCATCTTCTTCAGAGAACGCCTCCATAACTTCAGAGGAGGCAAGAACGAAAATAGATTCTGCCAGGGAGTCCCTCGCAGTGGATAAGGGGGAAAGCTGGGTCGAGCTGAGCGCTTCCAGGCGCTTGGAGAGAGCCCCCTACTATCATCATGTTCCGCCCAGCAGGCGGAGCTCCATGGCATCCGGCCTTGCCAATTTTAAGCGCAAGGTCGTTCTAGGCTATGGCTATACTTTGTCGGTCTTTAACGAGGGCGACACCATTACTTGGCCGAGCCTGGCCAGCTATCAGGACAGAGCATTCGGCTGCTATGAAGCGGCCTTCCAAGCTGGCCTCCGCTTCCCTCTCCATCCGGCCGTGGAGAGGATCTTGGATGGATACCAACTGGGTATCTGGTAACTTGTACCCAACTCTTGGATTAATATTCTGAGGTACGTTGCCACCTGTGAGATGCTGCAGGTGGAGGCGAGCTTTGAAGCGTTCGCCCACATGCACTATCTGAGCAGGGCGCCTGCTAGGGGCGGTGAGGGCTGGTACACCTTGACCACTTGCAAGGGGTACATGATGGCTGTTGGCAAAGAGAACAAGTGGAAAGACTGGAGGACTAAGTTTTACATAGTCAAGTCTGCCGACTGCCGCCTGAACCAAAAGTATATCAGGTGGAATAAGAATCCACCTCTCCTAGCAGGCAGGAGTGCATTGCCGCCTCTTCCTAGGCAGGCAAAGGAGGAGATCATGGACCAAGGGTTGTTTACCGTGTCCGTGTGGACAAATGATGAGGAGGACAAGGAGGTCACCTCCCAATGCTATCTCTCTTTGTACAAATGGTTTGAAGAGGGAACGTTCTTAGCCGCCTGTGGGCTAAGCTCTGAAATGCCGGGAGGTAGTCGGCCGTCTATTTCATATGCAATTTCATTTTGCTTTTCAATACTTGTTTGATGGTGCTAACATTTGTTCATTTTTGCAGACAAGGCAATGGAGAAGCTCTCGGCCACAAGGAAGCCGGCTGTATCTGCTACTCGATACAGATCGAATGTCCTAAACAGGGCAGAGGCAACCACCCAAGGTGGGAAATTGTTATACTTATCATTTCTGACCAATGTTAAATTTATCCGAATGATTTCTAACTTGTTTTATCTCGAGTCGATGTAGGTGCCCCTGCCAAATCTCCATCAAAACCATCCGACCCTAAAATCCAAAAGACAAGGGCGGGTGATGTGAGAGCATCCGGCAAGGGCGGCCGGAAGCACATTGCTCACAAGCCCAAGAAAGGCCCAGATGCCTCTTCTCTCGAAGCTGATATGGGGATCAGCAAACCGGATATCCAGAGGACATCAAAGGGTGGCTTCAAGCAACCCACCACTGCTGTCGGCTTAGCAGAAGAGAGGGGGAGTTTGGGGAAAGAGGAGGAAGCTCAGGATGACGGTAAAAACCATTCGCCTTTCTTGTTCTTTCATTTAGATATACTTGTGTTATTTTCCTAACTCTCTTTCCTACTCAGTCCCCGTGCAAAGGCCGACTGTAATTTAGATGGCCAAGTCTATGCTGAGGGTGGTTGATCCTAACGACAAGGCGTCTGTTAGAGGAGTTGGCACTCTGGACTTTGATGGCATCTTGGGAAACCTCTGCGAGGTATGAGTCTTAACTTAAGCAATTCAATTCTTTTTTTTTTTTCAAGTCTTTATCCGCCTGGTTTTAACCATTCGGCTCTTTTTGCAGGCCATGCTACGCATCCAAGGGCTCACGCAACCTCTCAAGGAGAAGTCCAAAGAGGTAACAGCCGCTAAAGCTCGGGCCGAGTCCGCCTTGGATCGAGCTCAATTTGATATTGCTCAAAATGAGTTTCTAATGCTTGATATGATGTATTCGCAGGCGGAAGCCAATATGCAGGTGAAGAAGGACCTGGACTCGGCCCGCCTGCGCATCACTTCCCTTAAGAAAGAAATCACAAATCTTAAGGAGAAGCTCGAGCCTCTTCCGGATGCCAACGAAGAGGCCGAGAGAGCCAAGCAGAGGGTGGGTCGCCTGGAGTAGCGCCTCACCAACCAGGAGCATCAGCTGAAGACCAAGTTTAAGTCCGTGGCTAAACAAGATAGAAAGGCTCTTGTTAAGTAAATGATGAGCGACTATGATGCCATCATGCGGGACACTTGGGCGGCTGTGCAGCCGGACTCGGACTATCAGACTTGGAAATCCAAGTTTGATGAAGCCAGCAAAGCATTCGACGCTCGCCTTCTTGAAGAGGGTGAGAATGCGGCTAAGGATGCTGCTGAGGCCGAGGAAAGCTCTGGGTCCGACTCTTCTGGGGGGTCGTCCTCTGGTGGAGAGGAGGAAGATCAGGTGGAGGGACAAGAGAAAAATGATGAAGAGCAGCCGAAGGACAACAAGCCGGCTGCCAATGAAGAGGCTCTCCCCTGATTACTTAAGCTTTTTATCGTTTCTGCGGCCAAATGGCCATGTACTTGCTTTTCTGGCTTGCGTGTCGAGTATTGATGTATCTTTACCGACCGTGGGGTCGGGTACTTTGACAATTTCTCTGGCTTTGCCAGAAAACAATCTTAACCAGTCGTCTGATGGCGATTGGTCTTTTTAATTTAAATCATTCGGCCATTTGGCTAAAGTTATTCATATTGTTTGTCCTTTGCATTTTTGCATTTTTGAATTTTTCATTGTATGTTTTTGGCTAAGTATTATAACCTGTATACCATGCGAATGTTCTTGCCCCTGGATGGATGTCGAGTGGTTTTGGTTTATTGGATTTATTGACTTAGAAATTATTGATACTTAGAAGAGTATTCATGGTTTCTAAGTCAATCAATCACTATGGTGATTGCCCCAAACCACTCGGCAGACGTCCATCCAGAATTGGCAACTTAAAGTTTTCATTCGGCCATTGGCTCAAACAAAACTCAAATTTCCAACTTAGCAAATTTTGCTAGGGGAAAACTTCCGCCTGTTTTGCCTCGTGAGCTAAAAACAGGCCCATCCGGTCATAGGCCTTTTTGAGATAAGATAAGTTTATAACTCATCAAATGGTCTTTAAAAAGGATTGTCCGCCTATCTTGCCCCAAAAGCAAAGAACAGGCGTCATCCGGTCAAAAGTCTCATTAGGAGCTTAAGTAGTTAACTTGTATATTAACAAGAATGTTCCGCCTGCTTTGCCCCTGGGCAAAAACAGGCGCTCCGGCTTAAATGCCTCTTTAGCCTCTACTTATGAAACAGTGACCATTTTCGAGTTGTGCTAGAATAGTTAGAAAATTAAGGCCTTTTAGATTTCACTTTCGATTAAAACAAATGACTGCGAATGCTGCCTTAGTATTCGGTAGGGCCGCTTATTATATTTGTAGAGCAATGTGCCACCCAAATGGGAGATGCTTCTCCTCGACGAATTCGCCCGAATGGACGTCGCCGGTTATCTGATTCATGTTGGAGCAGACGGTCATACTCATGTTGGAGTAGACTGTGACCATTCGGTCTCTTTTTGTTTATTAATATCCGGCCAGGGGCCTCATCATGATTTTATCTAGCCTTAGGCCTCTTAATTGGTTGGGTAAATATTCATTAAGTGTTGATATTAAATTTATGAATTTCGTAGGAGCGACTGTTCTAAAGCAATCGGCTCCTTCAGAAGGATTGGGGCGTCTGCTGTTGGGACAGACGCTTTCCAAACGCATTGGCCGTCTGTATTTTGTACATGCGACACTAAGAAATTTAAATAAAAAGACAAGTTGGGAAATGAAGGCATATTCTCATTAACAAAACTTAAGATAACAAATTTGAGGTCTCTACATTCGTACTTAGAAGTAGTACTTTTTCAAGTTGTTTACATTCCAAGTTCTAGGCAACTGCCTGCCGTCTAGGTCTTCCAGGCGGTAGGTGCTGTCACTTACTTCCTCATAGATTTGGTAGGGGCCTTCCCAATTTGGGGTTAGCTTTCCCTGCTCATTCGCCCTACCGACTGCCTCCATTTTTCGTAGCACAAAGTCCCCCACTTTGAGAGGACGCTTGTGTACTCTTTTGTTGTAAGCCCGAGTCATTCTCAGACGGTATATCTCATGACCGCAAGGCAGCATTGCCCCTGCGCTCTGGAAGTAAGTCCAATGCTAGGCGCATGGCCTCCTAGTTCGCCTCTTCATCATATAGCATGATTCGAAGAGTCGGCTCATAGTGCTCAATGGGCAGAACAGCTTCTGCTCCATACACCATAAGGAATGGGGTTTCTCCAGTTGCCTCTTTAGCAGTCGTTCTGATGGACCAGAGGACGTGTGGTAATTCATCCGCCCAGAGACCACTAGCCCGTTCAATTTTCTTTTTAATCCCGTATGAGATTAACTTGTTGAAGGCTTAGACCTGGCCGTTTGCTTGAGGCCGGCCGACTGATGCAAAGAAGCTTGAGACCCCTTGGTCTCTTAGCCAAGTCTTGAGTTGAGGTGTCTCAAACTGAGGACCATTGTCAAAAACCATAGACATGGGCACCCCAAAACGAGTGATTATGTTCCTCCAGATGAAGGAAATGACGTCTTTAGTCTTGATGTTTTAAACTGCCTCCGCCTCTACCCACTTGGTAAAGTAATCCACAGCTACCAGTATATAGCGCTTGCCGCCTGGTGCAGTTGTATATGGCCCGAGAATGTCCATGCCCTATTTGGCAAAAGGTATTGGGCTGTGGATGGCCGTTAGGTCTGTAGCCGGACGATGGATGAGCTTGCCAAATTTTTGGCACTTATCACATTTTCTTACCATTTCCATTGCATCCGACTCTAGAGATGGCCAGAAGTAAAGCCGCTTGGCCTTGGCAGCGAGGTGTCTGCTGCCTATATGGGAGGCGCAGAATCCCGAATGTAACTCTTCGAGGACTTCCTTACCCTTCTCAGGGGTAACACACTTCAACAAGGGTTTCAAAAAATCAGCCCTGAAGAGTTCTCCTTGTCGCAACTCGAAGTTAGCCGCTCGTTTTTTCAGAACAGCCGCCTCCTGTAGTGAGTCAGGGAGCGTGCCGTCTGCAAGATAGGCCCGGATGCTGTCCATCCAGGTGGAGCTTCGGTCAAGAATTCCAATGGGGTCTTCCTCAGATATACTTCTTCTTTCCATGACCTCCTAGAAAACTGACCGACTCACAGGAGGCGGATGATGCCAGCTTGAACAGAGCATCCGCCTGATTGTTTGAAGACCTGGGCACCTGAGTTAGATGGAATTCTTCAAGTGTCCCAACTTCACTCTTGACCGCCTGTAAGTATTTAATCATAGCCGGATGAGTGGCCTCGTACGTCCCATTGACTTGGAGTACGACCATTAATGAATCCGAGCAGGCGTCTATCATCTTTGCCCCTGCCGCCTTGCAATACCGAATGCCGGCCAGCAGGGCCTCATACTCGGCCTCATTGTTAGAGACCTGGAACTTGAACCGTAGTGCATACTCGTATTTGTCTCCTTCAGGAGACTGATAGATAATTCCTGCACCACAGCCGTTCGCAGTGGAGCTCCCATCCACATACACTTTCCAAACCTGACTAGTATCATCCGGTGCAACCGACCTTGTCATTTCCACAATAAAGTCGGCGAATGCTTGCCCCTTTATTGCTTTCCTTGGTTCGTAAGTGATTTCCAATCCTTGCATTTCAATCGCCCATTTGAGCATTCGTCCAGTAGACTCCAGGGTTGTGAGTGGCCGTTTGATCGGTTGGTCAGTATAGACTTCTACCGCATGCGCCAAGAAGTAGGGTTTAAGCTTCTTGATGGCCATGTAAAGGGCAAGGCCGAATTTCTCAACCATGGGGTACCAAAGCTCCGCATTTCTCAGAACATGGCTAATGAAATACACCGGGAGCTGGATGTCGTCTCTTTCAGCTAAGAGAACGGCACTGAGGATGTTTTGGGTGTTTTTGTCCCTCGGGAGAGTTACAACACGAAGACTGATCCGGGAAGAGTTGAACCTGCAAAACAAACGGAGACACCTGTTGGGTGGTGCTCCGCCTCCGACACACAAGTTAATAACTTGAAACGGGATAAAGTGAACGGAAATTTAGGTAAGTATCTGCTCGGATTCCAAGCTCAGGTGTTTCTCTGATGTAAGAGAATGCAGTTGTAATCAATCGTAAAAACGTGTCCTCAAAATGAGGGACATCTCCCTATTTATAGGGTCATTGGGAATTGCCCCTGATTAGGTCACTGAACCCTAATCATTGGTGGGCTGCGCCGTATTCCGGCTTTCTCGGGATTTGGGCCTGAAGGCCGCCTTTTCCCTTTTATCTCTGGAATGACATGTGTCAAACAGGGATTGGTCCATTTTGGACCAATCTGAGGCTGACACGTGTCACCCTCTGATTGGGCCACGTGGCAGGGTAAAAATACCCTAAACATTTGCCCCTCACAGATGTGACGTGGCATGCCACGTGGCATCTGTGACGCATGCCACTCTCCGGTTGGCGGTAATTTTACAGTTACAGAGTAACCGTTCACCTTCCAGGTAAATTACGGAAATGCCCCCGTATATACCCCATATATATAGCCGTTTTACCCTCATAATTTTGTACGTTTTACAAAAATTTTCTAGAGAGGAAAACTTTGAGAGAGCAGAAGTCATCCGTTTGAGTCAGGCGCAAGCAAGAAACTTTTGTTCTTCCGCAACCTAGCCGGACCCGCCCTCCTTCAGATACCACATATAAAGGTACCGTCTTTGTCTCTCTCAGCTCTTTTCTTTTTTCACCGCCTGTACATATTTCTTGCCATAAATGGATGCATCACCAACACATACGGCACAGCCTAGGTTAGAGTCCAGCCGGTCACCGGGGACGGCTGAGTCTAAGACTGGGAGTGCCGGCTCGGGGTGTTGGGACCACCCTTTGCCATGGATTCCGACTAGTTATGTGTCTGTGCAGGACACCATGGCTCGGACAATGCAGACGACCAATGATCCAAATTACAAAGGCGAAGGCTCAAGCGGCCAAACGCCTGAGGGAGACACGTCTGATCAGGGAGATCAGACGACTCTGGAGAGATCCCCTCCGCGCGCCCCTTCAACCCCCGCTGACTCTTTCCTAGAGGAGTGTGACCAAGGCGGCGTCGATGCCGCCTCTGCCCCTATGGACCAAAGTGAGGGGGAGACGGTGAGTGACAGCTCCGCCTCTACCTCCGAGAGCAGCGATGACTTGCCCCCTCTTCCGGATAGCGAGGAGGAAGGAAGGAAAAAATGGAGTGAGAAGGACGATCCCTTCAGCATCCACGTCTCCTCCAAGGACCGGATCCAGATGGGGGAGAACTTAGAGAATTTTAAGAAAATGCACCCGCTAGGAGACGGGTATAAGATCCGGGTGCCGCCTGAACTTGGCACCATCGTCTGGGGGGATGATCAACAGAACGCCAACAGTTATTTTGGCTGTTACGAGGCGGCGTTCAAAGCCGGCCTTCGCTTCCCCCTTCACCAGGCGGTGAGGGCTATTTTGAGGGGCTACGGCCTGGGGCTCTGGCAACTTACCCCCAACTCCTGGACCAACATTCTGGGGTATGTTGCCGCCTGTGAGTTCCAAGGGCTTAACCCCGGCTGGGAGGCTTTTGCAAGCATGCATTACCTCAGTAGGAGCCCAAGCGGCTGGTGAGCATGGTATACTCTAACCACACAGCCGCAATATATGATGACCTTGGACAAGGTCTCCAAGTTCGATGGCTGGAAGCACAGGTTCTATCTGATGTCAGCCCCAACCAGACGGGAGAATTATGAATTCCGTCTGTACAATAAGAAGCCTGACTTGTTAGGCAGGAAGTGCGCTCTTCCCCGGATCCCAGAGGAGGACTTTGACAAGATTATTGAGGCAGACTTTTTTGGCCTCACAGACGCAACCTTGTCAACCGGGGAAACAATAAAAGTCCCCAAGAACTGGATCCCCAAGAGCGCCTGGTTCAAGGATGAGTGCTTCCTAGCCGCCTGCGGGCTAGGGCACATGTTTTCCAAACGTATGCGCCTGAGTTTATATCCGCCTGAGTTTATATCCGTCTGTAGTATTTTTCTATCGAAATTGTTTTATGATATTGACCAACTTCCTTCTTTTTGCAGAGGAAGCATTAAACATGTTGCAGACGGAGAAAACCCCAAAGCGATCCTCTGCTGTCATCCGCAAGGCGCTTGCGGAGAAGGCAGCGGCTGAGGTCAAAGCCAAGGTATTGAGCGCCTGACCCTTTCTTAAGCTCATTTTATAAACTGTCTTGCCCGGATACTAACCTTAACTTATTTATTTTCACAGGGGGGAGAAGTTGGGAAATCGTTTGAGAAGAATCTCAAACGGGCTAGGGAGGAGGCCCTAGCCGTTCTCAATAAAATAAAAAAGTCCGCCTCTGCATCAACCCCTGGCGCCTTAGCCGGGACAAAGACGATGCGAATAGCGGGGCGGCTCGAGAAAGTAGGTGGCAGCCTGTGCCTTGACCTTGCCAACCCCTCAGGAGGCGCGGGGTTCACCACGCCTGCAAGCGTTCCCCACTTGGCTGGCTCTGAAGGTAAGAACCCTTTTGAATCCCCGCCTGAGCTGGGGTGGCCTTTACGGGTGAAATCCCACTCCCAACAGACGTCATCCTCAGACAGCCGGATACAAATAGGTGCCGCCTTAGTTTCGCACTCATCACCTATTGATTGTGGTGCAGATCAAACACAATCTCCCCGCTGGCCAGACGTCCAGAAGCACGCTAAAGCCATGCTGGACGCCGTCCGGAAGAAGGATAAGGACAATATCCCTGGGATAGAGACGTTCAACCTTGAACGCATTCTATCCCTTCTGGCTGAGCTAAGAAACCTGTCAATTCCATGTTATTTTTTCCAAGTAATTTCTCCGCCCGTAATTCTTATACCACCTGCTTTTTTGCAGGCCATGCTGCGGGTGGACGGGCTCAAACGTCCTTATTCCCGCAAACGGGAAGAGGTAAAAAGGGCCAAGAAGTCTGCCATAGACGCTGATAATATTGCTTTACACTCAACTATCGTAAATGAACTTGAAACTAAAGCAATAATTATGACACAAGCGTCTAAAATCCAACAGCTGGAGCTAGATCTGAAGGCGGCCGACAAGCGGGTGACGGATGCTGAGACGGCCAAGAAGGGGGCGGAGGAGGCCCAAAAGAAGGCAGACGAGAGCGCCAAGCAGACTGATGAGGCGCTCAAGAAAGCCCAAGCGGACCTTGGTAAACTGAAAACCAAGGTTGAGAGGCTGGAGAAGGATGCTGCTCAAGCTCAGAAAAACTTTGCAGCAACCCTGGAGGCGGAGCAAAACCACCTCGTTGCTGAAAGCGATGCTGACAACGACGCCCGTATGAAGATTGCTTGGGCTGCCTTGTACCCAGAAGCTGATTATAGCATCTGGGCAATGGCACACAACTATGCTAAGTACGTGGTGTACTTGAGAGAGCAAGGCGAGCCAGAGCCTGCCTCCTTTGAAGCCTGGCTCAGCAACAATGAGCCGTCCGCGCCTGAGCTTCCTGGTCCTGATGAAGCGCAAGAAATTCCCTCAGACGATGAGGAGAAGGGAGAGGACCAGGAGGCTTCGTCTGCAGGCCAGAAGTGACCCTTCAGCGGCAGTATGCCAATCTTTGCTTTCTTTTAATTCTTTTTTATTCAGCGGCTATATGCCAAAACTTGATTTTTCCGGCCTGCGTGCCGAGTATCCTTGTATTTACTGGCTGTGGAGCCGTGTTAATTAACAATTTCTTTCTCCCGGACGAGGTCCGGTTAACATTTGATCCATTACAACCGTTTGGTTGGATGGACTTTTATGAATTGCACCGACTAAGTCGGTTTTGATTATTTTGCATTTGAATTTTTAATTTTTGCCTATCTTATTAAAAGCCTGCGGCTATTCTTTGCCCAACTAGTCAATAGTCTGGCTGTCCTTGCCCCTAGACGGCTGTGTGATTGGTTTCAGTTGGAGCTGGTTGATTGACTTGTAAACGTCTGATGCTGCTAAGAGCATGATATGTTTGTAAGTCAATCAATCACAGTAGTGATTGCCCCAAACCAAGTGCACAGTCGTACACCCACAGGCATTTCGGTTACTACCCAGACGGGTTACGCCCGTCCTGGTAGAAATTTCATAACCATTGAACTCTTGCCCCAATTGGGGTGAGGTGCAATTTTGGAATGGATAACCTAAGTGAGAACTTCAGCTGGTGACCGTCTGATGCCTATGGGCATCCGGTATTTAGGGACTTGTTCGTTCCTCGTAGGTTATTTCGGTCAGGCGGCTATGAGTTGACCTATTCGGTCGTTCAATTTTTGCAGTCTGTATGGATATGTAGAACCGACATGTAGTTTGTTCTCTGCGACGATTGCACCCGGAGGGGTGTCGCCGGACGCCTTTGTCCATGCTGGGACATGCGATTTTATAAAAAGAGCAACCATCCGGCCATTTTAGCCTCTGGTCTTGTTTGAGACCGGTTGTGTAGCCACTAAACGTTTTTGTGCTTAGTTTCTTAATTAGTGTTGAATTTACACCAAGTATCAAACTTAACTTTTTAATCAAACGAGTCTGTCTGGGTATTACCCAGGCGATTATGCTAAGTATCAAACTTAGTTGAGAAAAATGGAGAATCCGTCTGTGTATTACACAGGCGGACCATGCTAAGTATCAAACTTAGTTAGAAAAATGGTTAAGCAGTTGAATAGACAAAGTATCCAACTTAAGTAAACAAGGGATCCGAGCATTACCCAGGTGGATAAACAAAATAAAAATGTACCCTTTACCAAGTATCGAACTTAGTTAGGTAGATGGAGAATCCGCCTGGATGTTACCCGGATGAATAATCAAACGATAATCATCCGCCTGGATGTTACCCGGATGAATAATCAAACGATAACTCAAATTTTGCAAACAAATACTTAATCTTCAATAATTGACTCATTGTTTACAAAAAACTACAAACTCAGAAGTAGTACTTTTTTAGATTGTCTACATTCCAAGTTCTAGGCAGGCGCCTACCGTCAGAAGTTTCCAGGCGGTAGGTGCCGTCCCTTACTTCTTCATAGATCCGGTAGGGGCCTTCCCAATTTGGAGTTAGCTTTCCCAACTCATTGGCCCTACCGGTTGCCTCCATTTTTCGTAACACTAAGTCGTCAACTTTCAAAGGACGCTTGTGTACTTTTATGTTGTAGGCTCTCGTCATTCTCAGACGGTAAATCTCATGACGCAAGGCGGCATTGCCCCGGCGTTCTGGGAGTGAATCCAATGCCAGTCGCATTGCTTCCCAGTTTGCCTCTTCATCATACAGCATGACTCTGAGAGTCGGCTCGTAATGTTCGATGGGCAAGACGGCTTCAGCGCCGTAAACCATGAGAAATGGGGTTTCACCGGTTGCCCCTTTCGCTGTTGTCCGGATGGCCCACAGGACATGGATTAATTCTTCTGCCCATAAGCCACCAGCTCTTTCTATTTTCTTTTTAATGCCGTCTGAGATGAGTTTGTTGAAAGCTTCAACTTGGCCGTTTGCTTGGGGCCGGCCAACAGATGCGAAATAGCTTGAGATCCCCTGATCTCCCAACCAAGTTTTTAGCTGAGGCGTCTCAAACTGAGGACCATTATCAAAAACCATAGACATGGGTACCCCGTACCGGGTGATAATGTTCTTCCAGATGAAGGAAATTACGTCTGGGTCTTGATGTTTTTAACCGCCTCGGCCTCAAACCACTTGGTGAAGTAATCCACAGCCACTAAGATATATCGCTTTCCGCCTGGAGCAGGCGTGTAAGGACCTAGAATGTCCATGCCCCATTTTGCAAATGGGATTGGGCTGTGGATGGCCGTCAGATCAGTAGCTGGACGATGAATAAGCTTTCCAAACTTTTGGCACTTGTCACATTTTTTCACCAATTCCTTGGCGTCTGACTCAAGAGTGGGCCAAAAGTAATGTCGTCTGGCTCTGACAGCTAGGGACCTGCCGCCTATGTGGGAGGCGCAGAACCCTGAGTGCAAGTCTTCGAGAACTTCTTTCCCTTTTTCTGGGGTGACACACTTCAACAGAGGCTTAAGAAACCCCCGCCTTGAACAGCTCTCCATTTCTCAACTCAAAGCTTGCAGCTCGCTTCTTCAGGACGGCTGCCTCCTGTGGCGAATCAGGAAGTGTGCCGTCTGAGAGATAAGTCCGGATGCCATCCATCCAGGTAGAGCTTCGGTCCAAAACTCCAATGGGATCTTCATTGATGCTTCTCTTTTCCAGAACTTCCCAAAAGACAGACCGAGGCATATCATGGCAGGCGGAAGATGCCAGTTTTGACAACGCATCCGCCTGGTTATTTTCAGACCTAGGCACTTGGTTCAGCCGGAATTCCTCAAGTGCCTTAGCCTCCTCTTTAACTGCCTGAAGATATTTGATCATAGCCGGATGGGTAGCTTCATAACTTCCCTCATACTGGCTAACAACCAATTGAGAATCAGAATAGGCGTCAATTTTTATGGCCCCTGTCGCCTTACACATGCGAATTCCGGCTAGCAGAGCTTCATATTCCGCCTCATTGTTAGAGGCCTGAAACTTGAAGTGTAGTGCATACTCAAATCTGTCTCCTTCAGGAGATTCATAAATTACACCTACACCACAGCCGTTCTTTGTAGAGCTCCCGTCTATGTACACTTTCCAAACCTGATCAAGATTATCCGGAGCCACCGGACGAGTCATTTCCACAATGAAGTCGGCAAACGCCTGACCTTTCACTGCCTTTCTTGGTTCGTAAGTGATTTCAAGGCTCTGCATTTCAATAGCCCATTTCAACATTCTCCCGGATGAGTCCAAGGTAGACATTGGCCGCTTAAGTGGCTGGTCCGTGTAAATCACCACCGGATGTGCCAAAAAGTAAGGCTTCAATTTTTAGAATGCCATGTACAAAGCAAGACAAAAATTTTCAACCATGGGGTACCGGAGCTCAGCACTTTTAAGAACGTGGCTAATGAAGTAAACCGGGAGCTGCACGCCATCTCGCTCAGCAAGGAGAACGACACTGAGGGCATGGTCTGAGACGGCTAAGTACATGTACAACGTCTCCCTAGGCAAAGGACTGACCAACCTAGGCAGAGAATGTAAATGCTCTTTCAACCTCTGGAACGCCGCCTCAGCGTCATTCCCCCATTCAAATCTGGTCTTCTTCCTGATTGCTTGGAAGAAGTAAAGGCATTTGTCACCTGACCGACTGAGGAACCTTCCCAGGGCGGCCAGACAACCGGTGAGTCTCTGAACTTCCCTGACAGAGCGGGGTGACTTCATGTCAATCACCGCCTGTATCTTTTCGGGGTTAGCCTCTATCCCCCTTTGATCAATCAGGAACCCGAGAAACTTCCCAGACTCAACACCAAAGACGCATTTCTTAGGATTTAACATAACCTTATGCCGCCTGAGGGTGGTGAATGTTTCTCGGAGATCAGCAAGGTGATCCGTCTGCAGCTTGGATTTGACTATCATGTCATCAATGTATGCCTCCACATTCCTCCCAATCTGATTAATGAAGACCGTATTAATCATCCGTTGGAAAGTGGCAGGCGCATTTTTCAAGCCAAACGGCATCACAGTATAACAGAATAGCCCCTGATCAGTGACGAAGGCCGTCTTCTCTTGGTCTTTCTTCCACAGGGGTATCTGATGGAAGCCGGAGTAGGCATCCATAAAGCTCATCAAGGCGTGACCGGCTGTAGAATCGACCAGACTGTCGATCTTTGGAAGCGGATAACTGTCCTTTGGACACGCCTTGTTGAGGTCTGTGTAATCAACACACATGCGCCAGGTCCCATTCGGTTTCTTCACAAGGACTACATTGGCCACCCAGTCGGGGAAATTACAAGGCCGAATGAACCCAGCATCCAACAGCTTTTTGACTTCGGCAGCTGCCACCTGACTTCTTTCCTCGCCATGGTTTCTTTTCTTTTGCCGGATGGGCTTCTTTTTGGGGTCCACGGCGAGTTTGTGGACAGCAAGATCCGGGCTGACGCCTGGCATCTCTTCCACTTCAAAGGCAAAAATGTCTTTGAAATCTTTCAACAGAAGGTGCAAGCTTGCACCCAAGGTAGCATGAGCAACCGTCCCAACCTTAACAGTACGTTCTGGACGGATGTCATCCAGAACGAGATCAATGCTTTCGCCAGCTGGTTGGGGACGGAGCTCATCTGACCGTTCACCGGCCAGTGATTGCTATTTTTTCTCTTTTTTCACCTCCACCAGCAGAGGAGCCTTTCTTTTCTTTCCGGCTGCTGATGGGGCAGGAGCTGGGTCAGCATCCTTGACGTTGTCAAGGTCTATAGGTTCCTGACCGCCTGGGGCCACGGTATCTCGGACGGCTGAGAGATAACATTCAAGGAACCAACAGAGCCGTCATCCCTCTCATACTTGATGAGCTTCAGGGTGATTACTGCCTTGGCTATGTTGAGGGTTGGCCTGCCAAGAATTTATTCTTGTTCCGTGACTGGACAGAACTCTTCATAGGATTCGGCTTCTCAATGGACAACCGGTCCTTTACCTCCATGAAGATGGAGTTGCAGTCTTTATTAAACTCGTACTTGGGGACGTACGGGTTAAATTCTTTCTTTTTCTTCTGGGACGGCTGGTCAGAGTCAGTAACCGCCCAGACTTCTTTTCTTTTCTTGCTCTCTTCTTTGTTTTTAGCCGGCTGAGCTGACCGACTGTCTTTCTGTTTGTCAGACTTCTTGGAGTTTGACTGGCTACCAGGCGAGCAGAGGTCGGTAGCTTGAATGTAGCTTTCCGCCTCCCTCAGGGCCGCTTGTAGGGTGAAAGCCCCTTTTCTGACTAGGTCGAACTTAAAGGTCGACCCGTCTCTCAGACCTTTAAAAAAGTCTGTAAAAGCTACCTCATCAAACAGTCCATGAATCTGAATTCTGATCAGGTTGAACCGCCTGACATATGAGCGCAACCCTTCTCTCTCTCCCTGCTTAACATTGCTCAAATCAAGGCTTGTCTTTTTAGCAGGGATGTTCATTGAGAAGTTGGAAGCAAACAGGAAGGCAAGCTTCCTGAAGCTGTCTATAGACCCGGCTGGCAGGTTGCCAAACCATTGTTGGGCGATGCCCTTCAATGTAGCCGGAAAGCACCGACACCAAGTGGCATCATCCAACCCCTGCAGATACATGAGGTTGGTGTAAGCCATGAGGTGGTCTTCTGGATTGGTGGTACCATCATAGGTACCAACCAACACATTATTAACCTTGGTCGGCTAAGCCGCCTCAGTTATCTCCCGAGTGAACGCAGAAGGCTGTTCACCCAGGCGCAGCAGTCGAAGCTGCCAGTCCAATGGCTGGACATTTGGATATGCCGCCTGACCTCCAAAGAAGGCTGGCTGCATGAAGTGAGGAGAATACTGTCCGTAAGCCTGAGTAGGCACATACGGTACATTTGCAATCATATGAGGGCCAGAATGGATGGTATTACCGCCTGTTTGACTCTCATGCAAGGAGGGTGTACTCCCTGCAGAAATATTGTTGAAGCTGTCCGGAAAGTTCGACGTTGAAGCCGACTCAGACAGCGATTGATTTCTCTTCCGGTTAATGATTTCCCGGGCATCGAGAGTTGTTTTTTTACTTCTCACCGACTGATGAGGCCGGCGAGGGTTATTAGTGTTTCCCCCAGGAAGGAGAATTTTTTACCAATCAATGATCCCGGCTTCCTTCTCCTTTCGATGGGGAGTAGGCTGTCGGTTTCTGCCTGACTTCCCCTTCTCTGGAGGAGTCTTCTTCACCGACTGACCTTTACTTGGGCCAGCCTTGCTTTTGGTGATCAACACTTTAATTTCACCCTTGAAACTCGTCATGAACCTCATGAGTTCGTCTCGGGTGACTGGGGCTGATCCAGCTGCCGTTTGGGTTGCCCCTTCCGGCTTCCCAGTAGGTCTGCTCGAACCCGCCTGGGTAGCAACCCGCTCCAGAGTCTCTCTGGGCCGGATGCGCTTAACTCTTAGAGAGCCGTCCTCGGCTGTAGAGGTTTCGACCTGAGGATCCTCATCCTCCTCATGGTCTGTAAAGACTTCTGGGTCTTCGCCCAGACGGTTTGGGGGTGCAGACTCTTGAACCATCTTCGAGGTACTCTCCCCAGAGACGGCGCCAAATGTTTTGGGTGTTTTTGTCCCTCGGGAGAGTTACAACACGAAGACTGATCCGGGAAGAGTTGAACCTGCAAAACAAACGGAGACACCTGTTGGGTGGTGCTCCGCCTCCGACGCACAAGTTAATAACTTAAAACGGGATAAAGTGAACGGAAATTTAGGTGAGTATCTGCTCGGATTCCAAGCTCAGGTGTTTCTCTGATGTAAGAGAATGCAGTTGTAATCAATCGTAAAAACGTGTCCTCAAAATGTGGCACATCTCCCTATTTATAGGTTCATTGGGAATTACCCCTGATTAGGTCATTGAACCCTAATCATTGGTGGGCTGCGCCGTATTCCGGCTTTCTCGGGATTTGGGCCTGAAGGCCGCCTTTACCCTTTTATCTCTGGAATGACACGTGTCAAACAGGGATTGGTCCATTTTGGACCAATCTGAGGCTAACACGTGTCACCCTCTGATTGGGCCACGTGGCAGGGTAAAAATACCCTAAACAGAGGGCATGATCAGAGATGGCTAAGTACATAAAGAGCTTCTCTTTGGACAAAGGGCTGACAAGCCTCGGCAAAGAGTGTAGATGAGTTTTCAGCTTTTGAAAGGCCGCCTCTGCATCATCCCCCCATTCAAAATTGGTCTTCTTTTTTATTGCCTGGAAGAAGTAGAGACACTTGTCGCCTGACCGACTAAGGAATCTCCCCAAGGCCACCAGACAACCTGTTAGTTTTTGCACTTCCTTAACAGTACGGGGCGACTGCATGTCGATTACCGCCTGTATTTTCTCTAGGTTGGCCTCTATTCCTCTTTGGTCAATAAAAAATCCGAGAAACTTCCAAGACTCAACACCAAAGACACACTTTTTTGGGTTTAGCATGACCTTGTGCCGCCTGAGTGTGGCGAATGTTTCTTGGAGATCAGCAAGATGACCCGCCTGTTGTTTGGATTTGACTATCATGTCATCAATGTACGCCTCCACATTCCTTCCGATTTGATTAATGATGACCGTATTAATCATTCGTTAGAAAGTAGCAGGCGCATTCTTCAAACCAAACGGCATCACCGTGTAAAAGAACAACCCCTGATCAGTGACGAATGTCGTCTTTACTTGATCTTTTTTCCACAGGGGGATCTGATGGAAACCTGAATAGGCTTCCATAAAACTCATCAGGGCATGTCCGGCTGTTGAGTCGACCAGACTGTCGATCTTAGGCAATGGATAGCTATCCTTTGGACATGCCTTGTTGAGGTCTGTGTAGTCAACACACATCCGCCAAGTTCCATTCGGCTTTTTTACTAACACAACGTTAGCTACCCACTCAGGGAAATTGCACGGCCGAATGAACTTGGCATCTAACTGCTTTTTTACTTCGGCAGCTGCCGCCTGACTTCTTTCTTTGCCATGGTTTCTTTTCTTTTGTCGGATGGGCTTCTTTTTAGGATCCACGGCGAGTTTGTGGACAACAAGATCCGGGCTGATGCCTGGCATCTCCTCCACTTCAAAGGCAAAGATGTCTTTGAATTCTCTGAGTACCTAGTGAAGGCTTTCACCCAGCTTTGCAAATGCAACCGTCCCTACCTTAACAGTCCGTTTTGGACGGCTGTCGTCCAGAGGGATATCAATGTGTTCACCAGTAGGCTGAGGACGAAGGTCATCCGACCATTCCCCGGTCAGTGATCGCTATTGTTTTTCTTTTTTGACCACCACCAGCTGATCAATCTTTCTTTTCTTTCCGGCTGGTGGAGCCGACTGTTCTTCCTCGACATCGTCGAGGACGATTGTTTGCTTGCCCCGACCAGATGCTATGGCCACGGGCTTGACGTCCGAGAGGTAACACTCTCAAGCCGTCTTTTGGTCCCCATTTAGGGAGTCGACTGTTCCATCATCCTTCTCATACTTGAGTAGCATGAGAGCAGGGATGATGACGGCCTTACACTCGTTAAGAGTGGTACGACCAAAGATGAGGTTGTAAGCTGTGAGCTCTTCAACCACTAGGAAACGGATGGTCATGTGCCGACCGTCTCTTCTGCTTCCTTGTCGGACAGGTAGGTCAATTCGTCCGACTGGATGCACAAGTCCTCCCCCAAACCCAACAAGGGTGTGGGAGACCTCCATCATGCTATCTTGTTTGTACTTGAGATTGGATAAGCATTTAAGGCTGATGAGGTCAGAGTAGCTTCCTGTGTCTATCAGAATTCGGCAAACCAACTGGTTGGTGACCTTGCACTCAATGAAAACGGGGTCATCATGCGGCCGACGGACTTTGCCTCTGTCCTGTTCGGTGATGACAACTTTAGGGAAGGTGGATGTGCCTGCCGCATCCCCTTCCTCAACAGAGTTGACCATCTTTCTTAGATGGTTCTTGGTGCCCTGAATGGTCGGGCCACCACCGGCAAATCTGCCTGCTATGGTGTATACCAGATCTTCATCAGTTTCGGCACTCACAGCAGGCTGGGGAGTCTTTTTCTTGGACTGCCACGGATTTGCCTTAAAAGTCACTTTGGACTTCACATAAGACTTCAGCTGTCCTTTGTCGGCCAGACGGTCGAGCTCCCGCTTAAGACTAAAGCAGTCGTTCGTGTCATGGTCAACATCCTCATGGAAATGGCAATGCTTGTTTTTGTTCCGATTTTCAGCGGAACCTTTCATAGGAGTCGGCTTTTCAAGAGTCAGCCGATCCTTAATTTCCAAGAGGATGGAGTAGCAGTCCTTGTGGAATTCGTACCTTGGGACGTACAGTTTCCACTCCTTTTTCTTCTTCTGGGCCGGTTGATCAGAGTTATCAATGGCCTAGACTTGCTTTTTTTTTGCTCTCTTCTGGCTTAGGAGCCGGCTGAGCAGGTCGACTCTCTTTTTGCGGTCGGACTTCTTATGGTCCGACTGCTTATTGGAGGAGCAGAGTTCGGTCGTATGTATATAGGCTTCCGCCTCTCGCAAGGCTCCTTGTAGAGTAAATATTTGTTTGCGGACGAGTTCGTACTTAAAGGTAGACCCGTCCTTCAGACCCTTAAAGAAGTCTGTGAAAGCAACCTCATCAGACAGCCCATGAATCTGGATTCGGACCAGATTGAACCGCCTGACGTAGGGTGGCTGGAAAGCAACGACACCATGCGGCATCATCCAACCCCTGTTAATACATGAGGTGGGTGTATGCTAGCAGGTGGTCTTTTGGGTTGGAGGTCCCGTCATACGCTCCAACCAGAACGTTTGTAACTTTAGCCGACAGTACGGCTTTAGTTATTTCCCTGGAGAAAGCAGAGAGTTGATCTCCAAGGTGTTATAGCCTAAGCTGCCAGTCCATCGGCTGAAAGCCATATGCCGCCTGTCCTCCATAGAGGGCAGGTTGTATATAAGGTGAAACTGGCGCCTGGTACAATGGTTGTGCCATGTACTGGCGGACTGAATCATATGAGGACCAGACTAAACCCGTTGGCTGCTTGCTGGAGTCTCATGTACAGACTAGAAACACCTCACAGAGGTATTCCGAAAGCTATCATGATAAGTCGACGTTGAAGCCGACTCTGATAGTTGGGTTCTCTTCTCCTCAATGTATTGCCGAGCGTCAGAGAACGTCTTCTTGCTACCATCCGGCCGTATATGGCGGATGGGTTTTCTTGTGCTCGTTTATGGGAAACGGAGCCGAGTAAGGTCAAATTGGGGCCAGGCCTTCTCCTTAGGGGTAGGATGAGGAGTTAGCTAACGGTCCCTGACCGACTTCTGTTTGCCAGCTTGGGCTGGCTTCTTGGCCGACAGCTCCTTTCCAAGAGCAGGCGACTTCTTTGAGGCGAGTTGTTTGATTTCACCCCTGAGGCTGCTCAGGAGTGTCATTAGTTCATCTCGAGTGACGGGAGTCGATCCTGCCGCCTGGGAAGGATCAACTAGGCGCCCCGAGGGATTTTTTGGCTGACCAGCAGTTTTGCTTGGCCCTGCCTTGTCATGATGGCGCTCCCGCCTCTCCTTACTGCGGATGCGTTTAGAGATGAGGGATCCATTTGGATCCATATAGGTTTTGACATCAGCGTCGTCACCTAAGTCATTATCCGTTTGGACCTCTACGTCTTCTGGAGGCCGATTGGCCTCTATGTTCGGTACAGGTGCTTGTGAAGCCATTTCAGAGGTACTTTCCCCACAGACGGCGCCAAATGTTTCGGAGGTTTTTGTCCCTTGGGAGAGTTACAACACTGAGACTGGATTCAACAAAGGATGCATGTACCTTCAAAGCAAATGGACCGCCGGATGGTCGGTGGTCCGCCTCCAAAGATTAAGTTAGTAAGCGTTCGGTAATAAAACGTGCGGAAGTAAAGTTTATCTGCTCGGATTCCAAGCTCAGGTAAAGTGTTGTGTGTTCCTTGAAAACGATAGCTCTTTGATAAGTGACGTGTTGTCTCGTATTGCGTATATATTCTCCCTCTTGTCATAAATGTAAGAATGTCCCTATTTATAGGGTCTTTTTGAAGAGTGTGCCCCTCCTAGGATTTGGTGACCTAGGGATTAGGTCACGCCGTTTTGCGGCGCCTCGGGATTTGGGCCTTTAAAGGCCGCCATCCAAGGGGCAACGCCTGAGTGACACGTGTCACTGAGCCCAAAAGGTTTTTAAGCACCTTTTGGGTGACACGTGTCGCCATCTGGATGGTCCATGCTGGATCATCAGTCTGCATATGACAGAGGAGTGTCCGCCCTCCACGTGTCATCATTCCATAGGTCCAAATTGCACCTCTTTGGAGGACACGTGGCGCTTTCTGATTGGGCCACCTGGCCGGGTATAAAATACCCAAATCAAGAGTCGGCTTCTACGTCGACCTACCATGATAGCTTTCGGAATACCTCTGCAAGGTATTCCCAATCTGTACATGAGACCCCATCAAGCAGCCCTCGGGTTTAGTCTGGCCCAGTACATGGCTCCGGCATTGTACCAGTCGCCTGCTTAACCTTACATGCAGCCTACCCTCTTTGGAGGCCAGGCGGCATACGGCTATCAGCCGATGGATTGGCAGCTCAGCTGCAACACCTTTGAGATCAACCCTCTGCTTTCTCTAGGGAAATTACCAAAGCCGAACAACCGGCCAAGGTTCAAATTGTTTTGGTTGGAACCTATGATGGGACCTCTAACCCGGTAGACCACCTGCTAGCATACACCCACCTCATATATTTACAAGGGTTGGATGATGCCGCACGGTGTCGCTGTTTTCCAGCCACCCTGAAGGGCATAGCCCAACAGTGGTTCGGCAATCTACCGGCTGGTTGCATTAATAGCTTAAAGATGCTTGCGTTCTTGTTTGCTTCAAACTTCTCTATGAACATCCCTGCCAAAAAGACAAGCCTCGAGTTGGGTGATGTACAACAGAGAGATAGAGAAGGTCTGCGTTCCTATGTCAAGCGGTTCAATCTGGTGCGAATCTAGATTCTTGGGTTGTCTGATGAGGTCGCCTTAACAGACTTTTTTAAGGGTCTGAAGGACGGGTCTACTTTCAAGTACGAACTCGTCCGCAAATAATTTTTCACTTTGTAGTGAGCATTACGAGAGGCGAAAGCCTATATATAGGCGACCGAACTCTGCTCCTCTAATAAGCAGTCGGACCCTAAAAAGTTCGACCGACAGAAGGAGAGTCGGCCTGCTCAGCTGGCTCCTAAGCCAGAAGAGAGTAAAAAGAAAAAACAAATCTTGGCCATTGATAACTTTGATCAACCGACCTAGAAGAAGAAAAAAGAGTGGAAACCGTACGTTCCCAGGTACGAGTTCAAAAAGGACTGCTGCTCCATCCTCTTGGAAATCAAGGATCTGCTGACTCTTGAGAAGCCGACCCTTATGAAAGGCTCCGTTGAAAATCAGAACAAAAGCAAACACTGCCATTTTCATGAGGATGTCGACCATGACACAAACGATTACTTCAGTCTCAAGCAAGAGCTTGACCGTTTGGCCGACAAGGTGATGTGAATTATTGATCCGAAAATCAACAAAACACAAGGGATATGTTTAAGTCTAATTCTATACAGGAAATCCACCAAGAATTAAACAAAAACTAAGATTAATCAATTAAGAATCCACCTAATTAATCAATCCAAACGAATGTTTTAACTAAAACAAGCAAAACAGCAATTGATCGCAATCAACCAAAACTCAAGTATGCAACTTAATAAATAAATCTGAATATTAATCTATGTATATTTATTTGTGTGTTTACAGCCCTATTTATAAGACTTAGTTTACCTAGGAAGATTAGGACAAGTCCCTAATTCAATCCTAATTAAACTAGAATTCTAACTTGCTTGAAGAGCAAGCACCTTGGCGCACAAGCATACACCAAACTGATTTATTTTGCTAACTAACTGATTTTTAAAGCAACTAAATAAATAAATAAAAATTAAAGAACTAAATAAAGATTAAAGATCCTAATGCTTGAACCAAGAAAAACCCTTTCAAGTGAAAGGTAAAAACTTGTAAGCAAAATCTAAGTAAAGAAAATTCAAGAAAGTTCAAGAAAGTGAACTAGACTCCAAGAAAAGTCACTAAGCAAGCCGTGGCTTTGCTTTGATATCCAAGAAAGTGTCCATGCAATGCTTGGCTTGAATCAATGTTTAGGGACAAGCTATCTTGATGCATGATAAGCAAATCTTCGAAGTTCTCCATGCTTAGACTTGCATCATCCTCCTCTTCTTCGAAAGAATTTGTCCTCAAATCTTGAAGTTCCTCATCAGGAATATACTTAGCCAAATCGCCAACATTGAATGTAGCACTAACTCCATATTCTCCCGGAAGTTCTAACTTATAAGCATTGTCATTGATCTTCTCAATAATCTTGAAAGGACCTTCACTTCTAGGCATCAACTTATTCTTGCGTTTTCTTGGAAATCTTTCCTTTCTCAAATGTAACCATACCAAGTCTCCAACATTGTAACTTTGTTGCTTTCTATGCTTGTTTGCTCTAGCTTTGTAAATGTCATTTACTTTCTCTATTCTTGTTCGAACTTGAGCATGTAATTTCAGCATACTCTTCAACTTAGACTCGGCATCTTTGTGAATTAATTCACCCTTAGGCAATGGAACAAGATCAATTGGAAGTTTCGGATTGACTCCATAGACTACCTCAAAAGGACTATGTTTGGTAGCATATGTAGGTGATCTATTATAAGCAAACTCCGCATGAGCTAACTTGATGTCCCAATCCTTTTGTGTCTTACTCACTAACCCACGCAAAAGCGCACCAAGAGTACGATTAGTAACCTCGGTTTGTCCATCAGTTTGTGGATGGTAAGATGTACTAAAGAGCAATTTAGTTCCCACAAGCTTCCATAAAGACTTCCAAATGAAACTCATGAACTTTGTATCTCGATCACTCACATTAGTAGGAATAGGCCAAGTTTTAATAGCCTCTACTTTCGAATGATCAACTGAAACTCCATCCTTTGATACAACATAACCAAGAAAAGTAACACTAGGCACTAAGAAGTAGCATTTTTCAAGCTTAGCATAGAGTTTCTTCTCTCTTAACACTTCAAACACACTTGTTAGATGATTTAAATGATCATGCAAATTTTTAGAGTATATCAGAATATCATCTAAATAAACAACAACAAATTTGCCAAGGAAAGGTTTAAGTACCTCATGCATCAACCTCATGAAAGTGCTAGGTGCATTAGTGAGTCCAAACGGCATCACCAACCATTCATACAACCCTAACTTAGTCTTGAATGCTGTTTTCCACTCATCTCCTTCTCTCATTCGAATTTGATGATAACCACTCATAAGATCAATCTTAGAAAACAACTGTGAACCATGTAGTTCATCAAGTAGATCATCTAATCTTGGAATAGGAAATCGGTATTTGATAGTGATGTTATTCACACTCCTACTATCAATACACATGCGCCAACTCCCATCTTTCTTTGGGACAAGTAAAGTAGGCACAGCACAAGGGCTCATACTTTCCCTCACGTATCCTCTAGCCATAAGCTCTTCAATTTGCCTTTGCATCTCCTTTGTTTCTTCCGGATTACTTCTATAGGCTGCCTTATTAGGTAATGATGCTCCCGGAATCAAGTCAATTTGATGCTCTATCCCACGAATAGGAGGTAGTCCCGGAGGTAATTCCTTAGGAAAGACATCCTTGAATTCTTCTAAAACAGATTCCAATTCATATGGCCTCTTTGCTTGTTTATTTTGATCAATTCGAATCTCATTAGAAACAAGTATATATACCACATTGTTGCTGCAAATTTCTTTTTCTAATTCCCTCTCACTAATCAAATAAAAACTCTTCGAATTAGAGGTAACATTAGAAGGCTTGTTGCTTATCAAAGGTTTTAAAGCAACCGGTCTCTCTTTTTCTCCTTTTCTCACAACATACACATTAGTCCTTCCATCAAACTTCACAAATCTATCATATTGCCAAGGACGGCCTAATAGTATATGACAAGCAACCACAGGACAAACATCACACAAAACTTTATCATGAAATTTACCAATTGAAAAGGAGATTAAGGCTTGTTTAGTTACCTTAACATCACTCGAATTATTAAGCCAATTAAGTTTATAAGGGCTTGGATGTTCTGTAGTTGGCCACTTCAATTTGTCTACCAAAGTAGTAGATACCACATTAGTGCAACTCCCCGTGTCTATGATCATATCACACAACCTATCTTCTACCTTGCACCTTGTAAGAAAGATTTTCTCCCTTTGATTGTTTTCCATAGGTACGGTTTTAGAGTGTAGCGCCCTTCTTAGAACAAAACTTTGACCATGAGTCTCGGGATCAATTTCGTCAATATGCCCCTCCTCTTCTTCAAAGTTTTCCTCTTCGTTCTTTTCTTCATAGTCACTACCTTGCTCACACTTAGCTTGTTCTTGTTCCCACTCTTGAGCAGTCATTACTCTTTTTGATGGACAATTAGTTGCAATGTGACCAACACTACCACACTTGAAGCACTTCCTATCTTCAACAAGCTTTTTAGGAGCTTCAAACTTTGATTTAGTCTCCTTGTAGTTCGAACTAGAACCACTTTTCTCCAAGCTGTTCTTCTCAAAAGGTTTAGTGAAACCTTTTACAAAGGGCTTAGTGTACGTCCCTTTCTTCCCCTTTATCTGTTTTTCAACTTTCAAAGCTACCTTGCAAACATCCTCAAAGGACCAATATTGTTGCAATTCAACTTTTTCAGCAATATTATCATTCAACCCCGTAATAAATCTAGCAATCTTATGCTCAACAATCTCTTCTAAGCCACATAGCATGCATAACTTTTCAAATTCACCAATATAATTCTCAACAGTCATAAAATTTTGTTTAAAAAGTTGCATCTTAAGATAAACATCTTGAATATAATCACTAGGTACGAACCTTTTTTTCATGTGCTTCTTGAGTTGTTCCCAAGTTGAGATTCTTGCACGCCCCTCCTTATGCCTCTTCTTCTTTAGATTATCATACCAAAGACTAGCATAACCGATCAGTTTTAATTCAGCCAATTTGCATCTTTTCCTTTCATCATACTCCTTGTAATCAAAAAGTGTCTCGGCCCTTCTAATCCACTCAATGTATTTTTCAGGTTCATTCATACTCCCATTGAATTCGGGAAGATCTAATCTAAGGTTCCTATCATCATCCTTTGGTCGGTCTCTTCTCCTAGGCCTTGGTGATTCATCACTTGAGGAATAATTATTTCGTGGCCTCCTTGGGTTCCTCCTTGGTTGTTCTTCCATGTCAAATGCGGGTTTAGGCCACACCCGCAAACCAAGAGAGAGAGTTCACTTCACAAGTACAAGGGGGTTCCATCCCAAAACCATATGGCAATAGGAGGAGTAGCCCCTTAGCCTTATAAAGTGTTTACCTCTCTCTTCTTCAACCAATGTAGGACACTTACATGTGGTGACACTTGAGAGGTTTATTCTTCAACACTCCCCCTCACATGTAAGGTCCCTTTTAACTTTGTCTCATGTGATTTTTCGGGCTAGAGTGCTTCTTCACTTGAACCAGAATTAGGGTTAGAATTCCCTTTCCTTGAAGAATCTCCAGCAAGAGTATCAAGCCTTTTTAATATCTCATCCATCCTTGCTGCCAACTCGTCAATTCGCCTATCTCTTCTAAGATTTTGAGCCTGTTCTAAGGTTAATCCCCTTGGAACCTGTAGAACCTCCTCGTCACTCATGATTCCTACACAAACCAAGTCAGTTCATGCAAAAATCTTGATTAAAAGATCGAATCTTGAAGAAAAACTAGGCAACACAAAAACCGGACTCTCAACCGCAAATCAGTGCACAAACACCAAACGTTTGAGGCTGTGTAGAACGCGTTACTCAACTAAAAATTATGAAATTTTATATTGTGGTAGCTGAACGTTTTTAGAGTTCAATGCAAAAAGAATCACGTAAAAATTCCCAGCCAATTGTTCCCAGTTTAATTTTTTCCGAAGTTGCGTAACCTGGCTCTGATACCAAAGATGATGTGAATTATTGATCCGAAAATCAACAAAACACAAGGGATATGTTTAAGTCTAATTCTATACAGGAAATCCACCAAGAATTAAACAAAAACTAAGATTAATCAATTAAGAATCCACCTAATTAATCAATCCAAACGAATGTTTTAACTAAAACAAGCAAAACAGCAATTGATCGCAATCAACCAAAACTCAAGTATGCAACTTAATAAATAAATCTGAATATTAATCTATGTATATTTATTTGTGTGTTTACAGCCCTATTTATAAGACTTAGTTTACCTAGGAAGATTAGGACAAGTCCCTAATTCAATCCTAATTAAACTAGAATTCTAACTTGCTTGAAGAGCAAGCACCTTGGCGCACAAGCATACACCAAACTGATTTATTTTGCTAACTAACTGATTTTTAAAGCAACTAAATAAATAAATAAAAATTAAAGAACTAAAAAAGATTAAAGATCCTAATGCTTGAACCAAGAAAAACCCTTTCAAGTGAAAGGTAAAAACCTGTAAGCAAAATCTAAGTAAAGAAAATTCAAGAAAGTTCAAGAAAGTGAACTAGACTCCAAGAAAAGTCACTAAGCAAGTCGTGGCTTTGCTTTGATATCCAAGAAAGTGTCCATGCAATGCTTGGCTTGAATCAATGTTTAGGGACAAGCTATCTTGATGCATGATAAGCAAATCTTCGAAGTTCTCCATGCTTAGACTTGCATCACAAGGGACAACTTAAGCTTTATGTGAAGTCTAAAGTGACTTCCAAGGCAAATCCAGGACAGTCCAAGAAAAAGACTCCCTAGCATACTATTAGAGCCGAAATAAATGAAGATCCGGTATATACAATAGCAGGCGGATTTGCTGGGGGTGGCGCGACCATTCGGGGCACTAAGGACCATTAGAGAAAGATGGTCAACTCTGTTAAAGAAGGAGAGGCGGCAAGCACATCTGCCTTCCCTAAAGTTATCATCACCAAACAGGACAGAGGCAAAGTCCGTCGGTCGCATGATGACCCTGTGGTCATTGAATGTAGAGTGGCCAACCAACTGGTTGGTCGAATTTTGATTGACACGGGCAGCTTCTCTGACCTCGTCAGCCTCAAATGCTTATTAAATCTCAAATACAAACCGGATAGCATGATAGAGGTCTCTCACACCCTTGTTGGGTTTGGGGGAGGACTTGTGCACCCAGTCGGACGAATTGACTTACCCGTCCGCCTGGGGAATAGGGGAGACGGTCGACACATGACCATCCGATTCCTAGTCGTTAAAGAGCTCACAGCTTACAACCTCATCTTCGGCCGACCCACTCTGAACGAGTGTAAGGCCGTCATCATTCTTGCTCTCATGCTGCTCAAGTATGAGAAGGATGATGGAACAATCAGTTCCCTCAATGGGGACCATAAGACGGATCGAGAGTGTTATCTCTCGGACGTGAAGCCCGCGGCCGTAGCATCCGACCGGGGCTAGTAGACAATCGACCTTGATGATGTCAAGGAAGAACAATCGGCCCAACCAGCCGGTAAGAAAAGAAAGACTGATCAGCTGGTGGTGGTCAAAAAAGAAAAACAATAGCAATCACTGACCAGGGAACGGTCACATTATCTTTATCCCCAGCCTGGTGGCGAACACATTGATATCCCTCTAGACGATAGTCGCCCATAGCGGACGGTTAAGGTGGGGACTATTGTATTTGCTAAACTGGGTGGGAGCATGCACCAGATGTTGAGAGAATTCAAAGACATCTTTGCCTTTGAAGTGGAAGAGATGCCAAGCATCAGCCTGGATCTCGATGTCCACAAACTCACCGTGGATCCTTAAAAGAAGCCCATTCGGCAAAAGAAAAGAAACCACGGCGAAAAAAGAAATCAGGCGGCAGCAGTCGAAGTAAAAAAGTTGTTGGACGCCAAGTTCATTCGGCCATGCAATTTCCCTGAATGGAACTTGGCGCATATGTGTTGACTACACAGACCTCAACAAGGCATATCCAAAGGATAGCTATCCACTACCTAAGATCGACTGTCTGGTCGATTCAAAAGCCGCACATGCCTTGATGAGTTTTATGGACGCCTATTCAAGTTTCCATCAGATCCCGCTGTGGAAAATAGATCAAGAAAAGACGGCATTCGTCACTGATCAGGGGTTGTTCTGTTATACGGTGATGTCGTTTGGTTTTCAGAATGCGCCTACTACTTTCCAACGAATGATTAATACGGTCTTCATTAATCAAATCGGAAAGAATGTAGAGGCGTACATTGACGACATGATAGTCAAATCCAAACAGCAGGCGAATCATCTTGCTGATTTCCGAGAAACATTCGCTACACTCAGGCGGAAAAAGGTCATGCTAAACCCAAAAAAGTGTGTCTTTGGTGTTGAGTCTGGGAAGTTTCTCGGATTTTTGATTGACCAAAGGGGAATAGAGGCCAACCGCGAAAAAATAAAGGCGGTAATCGACATGCAGTCGCCCCGTACTGTGAAGGAAGTGCAAAAGTTAACAGGTTCTCTGGCGGCCTTGGGGAGATTCCTCAGTCGGTCAGGTGACAAGTGTCTCTACTTATTCCAGGCAATTAAAAAGAAGACCAACTTTGAATGGGGGGATGATGCAGAGGCGGCCTTTCAAAAGCTAAAAACTCATCTGCACTTTTTGCCGAGGCTTGTTAGCCCTTTGCCCTAAGAGAAGCTCTTCAGGTATTTAGTCGTCTCCGATCATGCCCTTTGTGCCGTTCTCTTAGTTGAAAGAGACAGCATCCAGCTCCCGGTGTATTTCATTAGCCATGTTCTTAGGAACGCAGAGCTTCGGTACCCCATGGTTGAAAATTTTGGCCTTGCCCTTTACATGGCCTTCAAGAAGCTAAAACCTTACTTCTTGGCGCATGCGGTAGAAGTCTATACTGACCAACCAATCAAGCGCCCACTCACAACCTTGGAGTCTTCTAGACGAATGCTTAAATGGGCGATTACAATGCAAGGATTGGAAATCATTTACGAACCAAGGAAGGCAATAAAGGGGTAAGCATTCGCCGACTTTATTGTTGAAATGACAAGACCGGTTGCACCGGACAATACTAACCAGGTTTGGAAAGTGTATGTGGACGGAAGCTCCACTACGAACGGATGTGGTGCAGGGATTATTTGTCAATCTCCTGAGGGAGATAAGTACGAATATACATTACGGTTCAAGATCCAGGTCTCTAACAATGAGGCCGAATACGAGGCCCTGCTAGCCGGCATTCGATATTGCAAGGCGACAGGGGCAAAGAAAATTGACGCCTGCTCTGATTCCCAATTGGTCATACTCTAGGTCAATAGAACGTACGAGGCTACTCATCCGGCCATGATAAAATATTAGCAGGCAGACAAAAATGAAGTCGTGACACTTGAGGAGTTTCATCTAAGTCAAGTGCCCTGGTCTTCAAACAATCAGGCGGATGCTCTGTCAAAACTAGCATCATCCGCCTCCTGTGAAACGCCCCGGTCAATTTTCTAGGAGGTCATGGAAAAGAGAAGTATATCTAATGAAGACCCCATCGGAATTCTCGACCGAAGCTCAACCTGGATGGACAGCATCCGGGCCTACATTGCAGACGGTACGCTCCCTGATTCACCCTAGGAGGCGGTTGTTCTGAAGAAGAAAGCGGCAAACTTTGAGCTGAGACAAGGAGAGCTCTTCAAGACTGGTTTTTCGAAACCTCTGTTGAAGTGTGTTACCCCAGAGAAGGGTAAAGAAGTCCTTGAAGATTTACATGCGGGTTTCTGCGCCTCCCATATAGGCGGTAGGTCCTTAGCTGCCAAGTCCCGGCGGCTCTGTTTCTGGCCGACTCTAGAGTCGGATGCAATGGAGATGGTAAAAAAATGTGGCAAGTGCCAAAAGTTTGGCAAGCTCATCCATCATCCGGCCACAGACCTGACGGCCATCCACAGCCCAATACCCTTTGCTAAATCGGGCACGGACATACTTGGGCCTTACACAGCCGCCCCAGGCGGCAAGCGCTATATATTGGTAGCTGTGGATTACTTTACCAAGTGGGTAGAGGCAGAGGCGGTCAAAAACATCAAGACTAAAGATGTCATTTCCTTCATATGGAGGAATAAAATCACTCGTTTTGGGGTGCCTATGTCTATGGTTTTTGACAACGGTCCTCAGTTTGAGACGCCTCAGCTTAAGACTTGGTTTAGAGACCAGGGGGTCTCAAGTTTCTTTGCATCAGTCGGCCGGCACCAAGCAAACGGCCAGGTCGAAGCCTTCAACAAGTTAATCTCTGACGGGACCAAAAAGAAAATAGAGAGAGCTGGTGGCCTTTGGGCGGATGAATTACCACACGTCCTCTAGGCCATCAGAACAACCGCCAAAGGGGCAACTGGAGAAACCCCATTCCTCATGGTGTATGGTGTAGAAGTTGTCCTGCCCATCGAACACTATGAGCCGACTCTTCGAATCATGTCGTATGACAAAGAAGCAAACTGGGAGGCCATGCGGCTAGCATTGGAGTCACTTCTAGAGCGCAGGGGCAATGCTGCCTTGCGCCATGATATTTACCGTCTGAGAATGACTCGGGCCTACAACAAAAGAGTACACAAGCGTCCTCTCAAAGTGGGGGACTTTATGCAATGGAAAATAGAGGCAGTCGGTAAGGCAAATGAGTAGGGAAAGCTAACCCCAAATTGGGAAGGCCCCTACGGTAGGCGGCTGCCGAGAACTTGGAATGTAAACAACTTAAAAAAGTACTACTTCTAAGAATTTTTGTAAATGTTTCGAAGTTTTTATTAATGAGAATATGTCTTCATTTCCCAAACTTGTCTTTTTGCTAATTTTTGTAAATTATGCTAGCGTCGCCTCTACAAAGTACAAACGGCCACCCTATTTAAAAAAAAAAAAAACGTCTGTCCCAACAGCAGACGCCCCATTCCTTCCAAAGGAGCCGACTGCACCAAAGCAGTCGACCCTACTAATTTATTTTTAAGTTAACACCGACACTTAACGACTATTTACCATTTTTAAAGAGGCCAATGGCCGGATATTAATAAAACAATAGAGGCCGACGGCCACAGTCTGCTCCAACATGAGTATGAGCGTCTTCTCCAACATGAGTCAGATAACCGATGACGTCCATTTGGGCGAATTCGTCGAGGAGAATCATCTCCCATTTGGGTGGCACATTGCTCTACTAATACATCAAACGGCCCTATCGAATGCTAAGGAAGCATCCGTTGTTGTTTGAATAAATCGAAAGTGAAATCTAAAAGGCCAAAAGTCTTTCGAATTGTTCTAGTACAATTAGAAAGAGGTCACTGTTCCATGATTAGAGGCTATCGAGGCATAAGGCCGGATGCGCCTGTTTTTGCTCTAGGGCAAGGTAGGCGCAAAATTCTTTTTCAATCAAAAAGTTAAGTCCAAAAAGTTAGCATTATACGTACACAAGGCTTATGGCCAGGTGCGCCTGCTTTCCTTTGGGGCAAACCAGGCGGAATACTTTTTCTTAACAAATAAGCTAAGTTAAAACTTAGCATCTTATTTTAACGAGGCATATGGCTGAATGAAATCAAAGGATCGACTGCTCTGCATGGCCGTCTGTCGCTTGGTTTGGGGCAATCACCATAGTTATTGATTGACTTAGAAACCATGCATACTCTTCTAAGTATCAATAATTTCCAAGTCAATCAATCAACCGAAACCAATCGACATCTGTCCAGGGGCAAGAACATTCGCATACTATACAAGCTAAAATACTTAGCTAAAATTCTATGCATAAAATTCGGAAGCTTTGAAAATTTTTAAAAGCATAAACACCAATAAAAATAAAACCCACCAAATGATCGGATGCTTCATAAAAATTAACAGCCGTCAAAATTGACGACTGTAAAGAGTTAACAGGCTAAGCCAGGAGAATTGTTGAATTACCCGATCCCTTGGTCGGTAAAGATAATGATGTGAATTATTGATCCGAAAATCAACAAAACACAAGGGATATGTTTAAGTCTAATTCTATACAGGAAATCCACCAAGAATTAAACAAAAACTAAGATTAATCAATTAAGAATCCACCTAATTAATCAATCCAAACGAATGTTTTAACTAAAACAAGCAAAACAGCAATTGACCACAATCAACAAAAAACTCAAGTATGCAACTTAAGAAATAAATCTGAATATTAATCTCTATGTATGTTTATTTGTGTGTTTACAACCCTATTTATAAGACTTAGTTTACCTAGGAAGATTAGGACAAGTCCCTAATTCAATCCTAATTAAACTAGAATTCTAACTTGCTTGAAGAGCAAGCACCTTGGCGCACAAGCATACACCAAACTCCTTGGAGAACAAGCACACGCCTAAACTGATTTATTTTGCTAACTAACTGATTTTTAAAGAAACTAAATAAATAAATAAAAATTAAAGAACTAAATAAAGATTAAAGATCCTAATGCTTGAACCAAGAAAAACCCTTTCAAGTGAAAGGTAAAAACTTGTAAGCAAAATCTAAGTAAAGAAAATTCAAGAAAGTTCAAGAAAGTGAACTAGACTCCAAGAAAAACCACTAAGCAAACTGTGGCTTTGCTTTGATATCCAAGAAAGTGTCCATGCAATGCTTGGCTTGAATCAATGTTTAGGGACAAGCTATCTTGATGCATGATAAGCAAATCTTCGAAGTTGTCCATGCTTAGACTTGCATCATCCTCCTCTTCTTCGAAAGAATTTGTCCTCAAATCTCGAAGTTCTTCATCAGGAATATACTTAGCCAAATCGCCAACATTAAATGTAGCACTAACTCCATATTCTCCCGGAAGTTCTAACTTATAAGCATTGTCATTGATCTTCTCAACAATCTTGAAAGGACCTTCAATTCTAGGCATCAACTTATTCTTGCGTTTTCCTGGAAATCTTTCCTTTCTCAAATGTAACCATACCAAGTCTCCAACATTGTAACCTTGTTGCGTTCTATGCTTGTTTGCTCTAGCTTTGTAAATATCATTTACCTTCTCTATTCTTGTTCGAACTTGAGCATGTAATTTCAGCATACTCTTCAACTTAGACTCGGCACCTTTGTGAATTAATTCACCCTTAGGCAATGGAACAAGATCAACTTGGCCGTTTGCTGGAGTTGGCCGACTGATACAAAATAGTTTGAGAACCCTTGATCTCCTAACCAAGTCTTAAGTTGAGGCATCTCAAATTGAGGTCCGTTATCAAATACTGATTTGGGTATTTTTATACCCGGCCAGGTGGCCCAACCATAAAGTGCCACGTGTCCTCCATATAGGTGCCATTTGGACCTATGGAGTGATGACACGTGGAGGGTGGACTTTTCTCCGTCCTACGTGGACTGAAGGTCCAGCAGGGACCATTCAGTCGGCGACACGTGTCACCCAAAAGGTGCTTCAGAATCCCTTTGGGCACAATGACACGTGTCACTCAGGTATTAGCCCTGGGATGGCGGCCTTCTAAAGCTCAAATCCCGAGGCGCTGCAAAACGGCGTGACCTAACTCCTAGGTCATCAGATCCTAGGAGGGCGCACTTTTCCCTATAAATGGGGACGTTACGTCATTTATGACGGGGGGGGGGGACAAAAAAAGAGAGAGAATTCTTGACACACAACACGAGACAATACGTCACTTACCACAGAGCTGTCGTTTTCAAGGAACACACAACACTTTACCTGAGCTTGGAATCCAAGCAGATAACTTTACTTCCGCACGTTTCATCTTCGAATATTTACTGACTTAATCTTCGGAGGCGGACCACCGACCATTCGGCGGTCCGTTTGCTTTGCAGGTACAGGCATCCTCAGTTGAATCCAGTTTCAGTGTTGTAACTCTCCCGAGGGACAAAAACCCCCGAAACATTTGGCGCCGTCTGTGGGGAGAGTACCTCTGAAATGGCTTCACAAGAGCTTGTACCTAATCCAGAGACCATTCGGCCTCTAAACGATGTACTGGTCCAAACGGACCATGACTCAGGTGACGACGCTGATGTCGAAACCTATGTGGATCCAAATGGATCCCTCATCTCTAAACGCATCCGCAGTAAGGAACGGCGAGAGCGTTCCCCTGTTCAGGCAGGACCAAGCAAAACTGCTGGTCAGCCAAAGAAGCCCTCGGGGCGGCCAGTTGATCCTTCCCAGGCGGCAGGATCAGCTCCCGTCACTCGGGATGAACTAATGTCACTCCTGAGCTGCCTCAGGGGTGAAATCAAGCAGCTCGCCTCAAAGAAGTCGCCTACTCCTAGAAAGGAGCAGTCGGCCAAGAAGCCAGCCCAAGCTGGCAAACAGAAGTCGGTCAGGGACCGTCAGCCGACTCCTCATCCTGCTCCTAAGGAGAAGGCCAGGCCCCAGTTTGACCTTAATCGGCTCCGTTTCCCAGAAATAGGTGCAAGAAAACCCATCCGGCACATACAGCCGGATGGTAGCAAGAAAACGTTCTCTGATGCTCGGCAATATATTGAGGAGAGGAGAACTCAGCAATCAGAGTCGGCTTCAACGTCGACTTATCATGATAACTTTCGGAATACCTCTGTGAGATGTTCCCAGTCTGTACATGAGACCCCAGCAAGCAGCCAAAGGGTTCAGTCTGGGCCACATGTGATTCAGTCCGCCCAGTACATGGCACAGCCATTGTACCAGGCGCCAGTTGTACCTTACATGCAACCTACCCTCTATGGAGGACAGGCGGCATACGGCTATCAGCCGATGGACTGGCAGCTTAGGCTGCAACACCTTGGAGATCAACCCACTGCTTTCTCCAGGGAAATAACTGAAGTCGTACAGCCGGCCAAAGTTAAAAACGTTCTGGTTGGGGCCTATGATGGGACCTCCAACCCAGAAGACCACCTGCTAGCATACACCCACCTCATGTATTTACAGGGGTTGGATGATGCCGCATGGTGTCGTTGCTTTCCAGCCACCCTGAAGGGTATAGCCCAGCAGTGGTTTGGCAACCTGCCGGCTGGCTGCATAACTAGCTTCAAGACGCTTGCGTTCTTGTTTGCATCAAACTTCTCTATGAACATCCCTGCCAAAAAGACAAGTCTTGACTTGGGCAATGTACAGCAGGGAGATAGAGAAGGTCTGCGATCCTACGTCAGGCGGTTCAATCTGGTCCGAATCCAGATTCATGGGCTGTCTGATGAGGTCGCCTTCACAGACTTCTTTAAGGGTCTGAAGGATGGGTGTACTTTTAAGTACGAACTCGTCCGCAAACAAATCTTTACTCTACAAGGAGCCTTGCGAGAGGCGGAAGCCTACATACAGGCGACCGAACTCTGCTCCTCCAATAAGCAGTCGGACCATAAGAAGTCCGACCGGCAGAAAGAGACTCAGCCTGCTCAGCTGGCTCCTAAGCCAGAAGAGAGCAAGAAGAAAAAGCAAGTCTGGGCCATTGATAACACTGATCAGCCGGCCCAGAAGAAGAAAAAAGAGTGGAAACCGTACGTTCCAAGGTACGAATTCCACAAGGACTGCTGCTCCATCCTTTTGGAAATTAAGGATCGGCTAACTCTTCAAAAGCCGACTGCTATGAAAGGTTCCGTTGAAAATCGAAACAAGAACAAGCATTGCCTTTTCCATGAGGATGTTGGCCATGACACGAATGACTGTTTTAGTCTCAAGCGGGAGCTCGACCGTCTGGCCGACAAAGGACAGCTGAAGTCCTATGTGAAGTCCAAAGTGACTTCAAAAGCAAACCCGGGGCAGTCCAAGAAGAAGACTCCCCAGCCTGCTATGAGTGCCGAAACTGATGAAGACCCGGTGTATACCATAGCAGGCGGATTTGCCGGTGGTGGCCCAACCATTCGGGGCACCAAGGACCATCTGAGAAAGATGGTTAATTCTGTTGAGGAGGGGGATACAGCTAGCACATCCACCTTCCCTAAAGTTGTCATCACCGAACAGGACAGAGGCAAAGTCCGTCGGCCGCATGATGACCCTGTTGTCATTGAGTGTAAAGTCGCCAACCAGCTAGTTGGCCGAATTCTAATAGACACAGGAAGTTCCTCTGACCTCATCAGCCTCAAATGCTTGTCCAATCTCAAGTACAAACCGGATAGCATGATAGAGGTCACCCACACCTTAGTTGGGTTTGGAGGAGGACTTGTGCACCCAGTCGGACGAATCGACCTACCTGTCCGCCTGGGAAGCAGGGGAGACGGTCGACACATGACCATCCGTCTCTTAGTGGTTGAAGAGCTCACGGCTTACAACCTCATCTTTGGCCGACCCACTCTTAATGAGTGTAAGGCCGTCATCATCCCTGCTCTCATGCTACTCAAGTATGAGAAGGATGATGGAACAGTTGGTTCCCTTAATGGGGACCAAAAGACGGCTCGAGAGTGTTATCTCTCGGACGTCAAGCCTGCGGCCGCAGCATCCGGCCGAGGCAAGCAAATGATTGACCTCGACAATGTCGAGGAAGAACAGTCGGCCCAACCAGCCGGAAAGAAAAGAAAGACTGATCAGCTGGTGGTGGTAAAAAAAGAAAAGCAATAGCAATCACTGACCGGGGAACGGTCGGATGATCTCCGCCCCCAGCCTGCTGGTGAGCACATTGACATCCCTCTGGACGACAGCTGTCCAGAACGGACTGTTAAGGTTGGGACGGTTGCATTTGCAAAGCTGGGTGAAAGCCTTCACCAGCTACTCAAGGAGTTCAAAGACATCTTTGCCTTTGAAGTGGAGGAGATGCCAGGCATCAGCCCGGATCTCGCCGTCCACAAACTCGCCGTGGATCCTATAAAGAAGCCCATCCGGCAAAAGAAAAGAAACCACGGCGAAGAAAGAAGTCAGGCGGCAACTGCCGAAGTAAAAAAGCTGTTAGATGCCAAGTTCATTCGGCCGTGCAACTTCCCTGAGTGGGTGGCTAACGTTGTGTTAGTAAAAAAGCCGAATGGAACTTGGCGGATGTGTGTTGATTACACAGACCTCAACAAGGCATGTCCAAAGGATAGTTATCCACTTCCTAAGATCGACAGTCTGGTCGACTCAACAGCCGGACATGCCCTGATGAGTTTCATGGACGCCTATTCAGGTTTCCATCAGATCCCCCTGTGGAAAAAAGATCAAGAAAAGACGGCATTCGTCACTGATCAGGGGTTGTTCTGTTATACTGTGATGCCGTTTGGTTTGAAGAATGCGCCTGCTACCTTCCAACAAATGATTAATACGGTCTTCATTAATCAAATCGGAAGGAATGTAGAGGCGTACATTGATGATATGATAGTCAAATCCAAACAGCAGGCGGATCACCTTGCTGATCTCCAAGAAACATTCGCCACACTCAGGCGGCACAAGGTCATGCTGAACCCAAAAAAGTGTGTCTTTGGTGTTGAGTCTGGGAAGTTTCTCGGATTTTTGATTGACCAAAGAGGAATAGAGGCCAACCCTGAGAAAATACAGGCGGTAATCGACATGCAATCGCCCCGTACTGTGAAGGAAGTGCAAAAACTAACAGGTTGTCTGGCGGCCCTGGGGAGATTCCTCAGTCGTTCAGGCGACAAGTGCCTCTACTTTTTCCAGGCAATAAAAAAGAAGACAAATTTTGAATGGGGGGATGATGCAGAAGCGGCCTTTCAAAGGCTAAAAACTCATCTGCACTCTTTGCCGAGGCTTGTCAGCCCTTTGCCTAAAGAGAAGCTCTTCATGTACTTAGCTGTCTCTGATCATGCCCTCAGTGCTGTCCTCTTAGCTGAAAGAGACGGCATCCAGCTCCCGTTGTATTTCATAAGCCATGTTTTAAGAAATGCGGAGCTTCGGTACCCCATGGTTGAGAAATTCGGCCTTGCTCTTTACATGGCCATCAAGAAGCTTAAACCTTACTTCTTGGCGCATGCGGTAGAGGTCTATACTGACCAACCGATCAAACGGCCACTCACAACCCTGGAGTCTTCTGGACGAATGCTCAAATGGGCAATCGAAATACAAGGATTAGAAATCTCTTACGAATCAAGGAAGGCAATAAAGGGACAAGCATTCGCTGACTTTATTGTTGAAATGACAAGGCCGGTTGTTCCGGACAATACGGACCAGGTCTGGAAAGTATATGTGGATGGAAGCTCCACTGTGAACGGCTGTGGTGCGGGGATTATCTGTCAATCTCCTGAAGGAGATAAGTTCGAATACGCACTACGGTTCAAGTTTCAGGTCTCTAATAATGAGGCCGAGTATGAGGCCCTGCTGGCCGGCATCCGGTATTGCAAGGCGGCAGGGGCGAAGAAGGTATCCGCCTGCTCTGATTCTCAACTGGTCGTACTTCAGGTTAATGGAACGTACGAGGCTACTCATCCGGCCATGATAAAGTATTTGCAGGCGGTCAAGAGTGAAGTTGGGTCACTTGAAGAATTTCATCTAACTCAGGTGCCCAGGTCTTCAAACAATCAGGCGGATGCTCTGTCCAAATTGGCATCATCCGCCTCCTGTGAAACGCCTCGGTCAGTCTTCTGGGAGGTCATGGAAAAAAGAAGTATATCAGGGGAAGACCCCATTGGAATTCTTGACCGAAGCTCAACCTGGATGGACAGCATCCGGACCTATCTTGCAGACGACACGCTCCCTGACTCACCACGGGAGGCGGCTGTTCTAAAAAAACGAGCAGCTAACTTCGAGTTACGGCAAGGAGAGCTCTTCAGGGCTGGCTTTTTGAAACCCCTGTTGAATTGTGTTACCCCTGAAAAGGGAAAGGAAGTTCTCGAAGAGTTGCATTCGGGATTCTGCGCCTCCCATATAGGCGGCAGATCCCTCGCGGCTAAGGCCAGGCGGCTTTACTTTTGGTCGACTCTGGAGTCGGATGCCATGGAAATGGTGAAAAAATGTGACAAGTGCCAAAAGTTTGGCAAGCTCATCCATCGTCCGGCTACAGACCTGACGGCCATCCACAGCCCAATACCCTTTGCTAAGTGGGGCATGGACATTCTGGGGCCATATACAACTGCACCAGGCGGCAAGCGCTATATATTGGTAGCTGTGGATTACTTTACTAAGTGGGTAGAGGCTGAGGCAGTCAAAAACATCAAGACTAAAGATGTCATTTCCTTTATCTGGAGGAACATAATCACTCGTTTCGGGGTGCCCATGTCTATGGTTTTTGACAATGGTCCTCAATTTGAGACGCCTCAACTCAAGACTTGGCTGGGAGACCAGGGGGTCTCAAGCTTCTTCGCATCAGTCGGCCGGCCACAAGCAAACGGGCAGGTCGAAGCCTTCAACAAGTTAATCTCAGACGGAATTAAAAAGAAGATTGAGCGGGCTGGTGGCCTCTGGGCGGATGAATTACCGCACGTCCTTTGGTCCATCAGAACGACTGCTAAAGGGGCAACGGGAGAAACCCCATTTCTGATGGTGTATGGTGCAGAAGCTGTCCTGCCCATTGAGCACTATGAGCCTACCCTTCGAATCATGTTGTATGATGAAGAGGCAAATTGGGAGGCCATGCGCCTAGCATTGGACTCACTTCCAGAATGCAGGGGCAATGCTGCCTTGCGTCATGAGATATACCGTTTGAGAATGACTCGGGCTTATAACAAAAGAGTACACAAGCGTCCTCTCAAAGTGGGGGACTTTGTGCTACGGAAAATGGAGGCAGTCGGTAGGGCGAATGAACAGGGAAAGCTAACCCCAAATTGGGAAGGCCCCTACCGTATTTATGAGGAGATAAGAGACGGCACCTACCGCCTGGAAGAACCAGACGGCAGGCAGCTGCCCAGAACTTGGAATGTAGACAACTTGAAAAAGTATTACTTCTAAGTACGAATGAAAAGACCTCAATTTTGTAAATCTCATGTATTATTAATGAGAATATGCCTTCATTTCCCAACTTATCTTTTTTCTTTAAGTGCCACCTGTACCAAATACAGACGGCCAATATGTTTGGAAAGCGTCTGTCCCAACAGCAGACGCCCCAATCCCTCTGAAGGAGCCGATTGTTTTAGAACAGTCGTCCCTACGAAATTCATCAAGTTTACACCAACACTTGACGAAAATTTACTTGATCATTTAAGAGGCCTAAGGCCAGATAAAATCATAATGAGGCCCATGGCCGGATGTTAATAAACAAAAGAGACCGAATGGTCACAGTCTGCTCCAACATGAGCATAACCGTCTGCTCCAACATGAGTCAGATAACCGGCGACGTCCATTTGGGCGAATTCGTCGAGGAGAAGCATCTCCCATTTGGGTGGCACATTGCTCTACGAATATATCAAGCGGGCCTACCGAATGCTAAGACAGCATTCGCAGTCGTTTGTTTTAATCGAAAGTGAAATCTAAAAGACCTGAATTTTCTATTTAACGCAGTCGTCACTATTTCATGAGTAGAGGCTAATTGAGGCATAAAGCCGGATGCGCCTGTTATTGCTCAGGGGCAAAACAGGCGGAATATTTTTTAGAAGTTAAGTTAACTACTTAGCAATTATTGAGGCTATTGGCCGGATGACGTTTGATCCTTGCTTATGGGGCAAGACAGGCGGACAATTATTTTTTAAGGAAATTGGTTAAGTTACAAACTTAGCATTTTATCTCAAAGAGGCTTATGGCCGGAGGCGCTTGTTTTTTGCTTATGGGGCAGAACAAGCGGAGGCTTACCCTTAGCAAATTAGCTAAGTTGGAAATTTGAGTTAGTTCGAGCCAATGGCCGAATGAACACTTACGTTTGCCAATTCTGGATGGACGTCTGCCGCGTGGTTTGGGGCAATCACCATAGTGATTGATTGACTTAGAAACCATGCATACTCTTCTAAGTATCAAAAATTTCTAAGTCAATCAATCCAATAAACCGAAACCACCCGACATCCGTCCAGGGGCAAGAACATTCGCATGGTATACAGGTTATAATACTTAGCCAAAAACATGCAATGAAAAATTCAAAATGCAAACAACAACACTATGGATAACTTCAGCCAAATGGCCGAGTGGTTCAAATTAAAAAGACCAATCGTCACCAGACGATTGGTTAAGATTGTTATCTGGCAAAGCCAGAAAAATTGTCAAATTACCCGACCTCTCGGTCGGTAAAGATACAAATACTCGGCACACAGGCCGAAAAAGAAAAGTACATGGCCATTCGGCCGCAGAAAAGCATAAAAGCTTAAGCGATCAAGGGAGAGCCTCTTCGGTGGCAGCCGGCTTGTCATCCTTCGGCTGCTCTTCCTCCTTTTTCTCTGGCTCCTCCGCCTGATCATCCTCCTCGCTGCCCGAGGACGACTCCCCAGAAGAGTCGGACCTAGAACTTTCCTCGGCCTCAGCATTCTCAGCCTCTTCAATAAGGCGAGCGTCGAATGCTTTGCTGGCTTCGTCAAATTTGGATTTCCAAATCTGGTAGTCCAAGTCCGGCTGTACAGCCGTCCAAGTGTCCCGCATGATGGCTTCATAATCGCTCATCATTTGCTTAACAAGAGCTTCTCTCTCTTGATCAGCCACGGACTCAAACTTGGACTTCAGCTGATGCTCCTGGTTGCTGAGGCGCTGCTCCAGGCGGCCCACCTTCTGCTTGGCTCTCTCGGCCTCTTCTTTGGCATCTTGAAGAGGCTCGAGCTTCTCCTTAAGAGTTGAAATCTCTTTCTTAAGGGAAGTGATGCGCAGGCGGGCCGAGTCCAGGTCCTTCTTCACTTGCATATTGGCCTCCGCCTGCGAATACATCATATCAAGCGTCAGATACTCATTCTGAGCAATATCAAATTGAGCTCGATCCAAGGCGGACTCGGCCCGAGCTTTGGCGACTGTTACCTCTTTGGATTTCTCCTTGAGGGGTTGCCTGAGCCCTTGGACGCGCAGCATGGCCTGTAAAAGAACCGAATGATTAAAACCAGGCGGAAAAAGGAGTAATGCTAAAAAATTGCTTGAGCCAAGACTCATACCTCGCAGAGGTTCCCCAAGATGCCATCCAAGTCAAGGGTGCCGACTCCTCTGACAGACGCCTTGTCGTCAGGATCAACTGCCCTAAGCATGGACTTGGCCATCTGGACCACAGTCGGCCTCTGCACAGGAACTGAGAAGGAGAGAAAGTAAGAAAAATAACTCAAGTACACCCAAATGAAAGAACAATAGGGGCGGATGGATTTTACCGTCGTCCTTCTGTTCCTCCTCTCTCCCCAGGCTCCTCTTCTCTCCTGCTGAGCCGATAGCAGTGGTGGGTTGCTTAAAGCCACCCTTCGATGCCCTCTAGGCATCCGGTTTGCTGATCTCCTTTTCAGCATTGAGAGAAGAGGCGTCTGGGCCCTTCTGAGGCTTATGAGCAACGTGCTTCCGGCCGCCCTTGCCGGATGCGCTCACATCACCCGCCCTTGTCTTTTGGACTTTAGGGTCGGATGGTTTTGAAGGAGATTTGGAAGGCGTACCCTACATCCACACGAGATAAACGCAAGTTAGAAATCATTCGGGCAAATTTAATATTGGTCAGAAATGACAGTATAACAATTTTCTACCTTGGAGGTGCCGCCAGTTTTCTGTTCGTCCACTTTGGTGTGGGTGGTTGCTTCTGCCCTGTTTAAAACATTCGACCTATATCGAGCAGCAGATACAGCCGGCTTCTTTGTGGCCGAGAGCTTTTCCATTGCTTTATCTGCAAAAATAAACAAGTGATTAGCATCATTAAACAAGTACTGAAAAGCAGAAGTAATTGCATATAAAACAGACGGCCGGCTACCTCTCGGCATCTCAGAGCTTAGCCCACAGGCGGCTAAGAATGTCCCTTCTTCAAACCACTTGTACAAAGGGAGATAGCATTGAGGGGTGACCTCCTTGTCCCCCTCATCATTCGTCCACACGGACACGGTAAACAAACCCGCGTCCATGACCTCCTCCTTTGCCTGCTTAGGAATAGGCGGCAATGCGCTCCTGCCTGCTAGGAGAGGTGGATCCTTATTCCACCTGTTATACTTTTGGTTCAGGCGGCTGTCGGCAGACTTGACTATATAAAACTTAGTCCTCCAGTCTTTCCACTTGTTCTCTTTGCCAACAGCCATCATGTACCCCTTGCAAGTGGTTAAGGTGTACCAGCCTTCACCGCCCCTAGCAGGCGCCCTGCTCAGATAGTGCATGTGGGCGAACGCTTCAAAGCTCGCCTCCACCTGCAGCATCTCACAGGCGGCAACGTACCCCAGAATATTGATCCAGGAGTTGGGTACAAGTTGCCAGATACCCAGTTGGTATCCGTCCAAGATCCTCTCCACGGCCGGATGGAGAGGGAAGCAGAGCCCAGCCTGGAAGGCCGCTTCATAGCAGCCGAATGCTTTGTCTTGATAGCTGGCCAGGCTCGGCCAGGTTATGGTGTCGCCCTCGTTAGGGACCGACAAAGTGTAGCCATAGCCTAGGACGACCTTGCGCCTAAAATTGGCAAGGCCGGATGCCATGGCACTCCGCCTGCCTGGCGGAACATGCTGATAGTAGGGGGCTCTCTCCAAGCGCCTGGAAGCACTCGGCTCGGCCCAGCTCGCCCCCCTATCCACTGCCAGGGACTCTCTGGCAGAATTTATGTTTGATCTAGCCTCCTCTGAAGCTTCGGAGGCATTCTCTGAAGAAGATGACGAGGCCGACTCGTCATCAGAGCTCTCATCAGAGCTAGGGGACCGCCGACTGGTGCCAGCGGGGTCCTCCCCTAGACTCTCTTCCGGCGCCTGTCTAGAAGGCCCGGGTTGATATTCTTCATCCGCCTCCCTCAGAATTCCATCACTGGGAGTTCCACTAGATGTGGGCGAATGGTAATAAGGGGGGGTTGGAGGAAGATAGGAAGGGCTGTCAGGGTGTTCCGACAGCTCGCTTTGAGGCACTCTTATTGAGCCGTCTGAATAAACAGTCGACCCGTCCGAATGGTAGAAAACTCCATCGGAGCTACACTGCCTTGCTGTTCTTTTGGTCCTGGCCATAGTGTCCTGCACAGACACGGAAACGGTCGGATTCGGAGAAGTTCGCAAAGCAGGATCTTTGGCCAAGCATTCGGCACTGCTAGTTCTAGATTCAGCCGTCCCCGGTGACCGGCTGATCACTACCCTACGCCGTGCCGCATGCAATTGGGGAACCATTTTTTCGAAAACAAAGAAAAAATGAAGAGTAAAAAGAAAATACAGGCGTTACCTTTAGAAGAAGGAAGAAAGACGCCTGGTTGACTAAAGAACAGTCGAACTGGTAGCCGAGTGTCGGATGTTTGAAAAACGCTTAGGGAATTTTGAGATTCTTTAAGTCAAAAAGTCCAAGATTCTCCAGAGATTCGCCAAGGTGTGAATCCAAGAGGGGGGTCAAACCTTACTATTTATAGGAGGGTAAAAACCCTAATTTTTCCCTCCAGTGATTTTTTGAATCTGACCACTCAGATACTGACACCTGTCACAGGAGTCGCGTGCAATGCACGTGTCCCCTGTGAGGGGCAAATGATTTGGGTATTTTTATACCCGGCCAGGTGGCCCAACCAGAAAGTGCCACGTGTCCTCCATATAGGTGCCATTTGGACCTATGGAGTGATGACACGTGGAGGGTGGACTTTTCTCCGTCCTACGTGGACTGAAGGTCCAGCAGGGACCATTCAGTCGGCGACACGTGTCACCCAAAAGGTGCTTCAGAATCCCTTTGGGCACAATGACACGTGTCACTCAGGTATTAGCCCTGGGATGGCGGCCTTCTAAAGCCCAAATCCCGAGGCGCTGCAAAACGGCGTGACCTAACTCCTAGGTCATCAGATCCTAGGAGGGCGCACTTTTCCCTATAAATGGGGACGTTACGTCATTTATGACGGGGGGGACAAAAAAAGAGAGAGAATTCTTGACACACAACACGAGACAATACGTCACTTACCACAGAGCTGTCGTTTTCAAGGAACACACAGCACTTTACCTGAGCTTGGAATCCAAGCAGATAACTTTACTTCCGCACGTTTCATCTTCGAATATTTACTGACTTAATCTTCGGAGGCGGACCACCGACCATTCGGCGGTCCGTTTGCTTTGCAGGTACAGGCATCCTCAGTTGAATCCAGTTTCAGTGTTGTAACTCTCCCGAGGGACAAAAACCCCCGAAACAAATACCATAGACATAGGTACCTCAAACCGGGTGATAATGTTCTTCCAAATGAAGAAGATGACATCATTTGTCTTGATGCCTTTGACCGCCTTTACTTCCACCCACTTGGTGAAATAGTCCACAACCACAAGAATATCCATGCCCCATTTAGCAAAGGGGATTGGGTTGTGGATTGTCGTTAGGACAGTAGTCGAGCAATGGCTTAGCTTGTCAACTTCTCTCATCTCGAAGTTCGTAGCACGCTTCTTTAGCACTACTGCCTCCTAGGCTTAATCAGGAAGTGTTTCGTCTGTCAGATACGTCCGGATGTCATCCATCCAAGTAGAACTATGGTCTAGTACTCCAATGGGCTCATCATCAGGTATACTTTATTTTTCCATAACTTCCCCGAAGACTGACCGAGGCATATCACAGGGGGCGGAGAATGCCAATTTTGATAGAGCATCCGCCTGGTTGTTTTCAGAACTTGGCACTTAACTTAGATGAGATTGTTCAAGTGTCCCAGCATCAGACTTGATCGCCTGTAGATACTTGATCATAGTCAGATGGGTGGCTGCAAACTCACCATGGTATTGGCCAATGACCAACTGAGAATCAGAGTAGGCGTCAATTTTTGTTGCCCCTGCAACCTTACACATGCGGATACCGGTTAGCAAGGCTTCATATTCCGCCTTTTTATTTTAGGCCTGAAACTTAAACCGTAGTTCATACTTATATTTGTCTCCTTCTAGAGATTAACAGATTGTGCCTTAACACAGCCGTTCATAGTAGAGCTCCCGTCTACATGCACCTTCCAAACCTAATCAAGGTTATCCGGATCAACCGGCCTTGTCATTTCAACAATAAAGTCGGTAAACGCTTGACCCTTCACTGTCTTTCTTAGTTCATAGGTGATTTCAAGGCTAAAGGGGTTGATCTGTGTAGATCACCACCAGGTGTGCCAAGAAGTATGGTTTTAACTTCTTAACAACCATGTAAAGAGTAAGGCAAAAAATTTCAACCATGGGGTACCGGAGTTCAGCAATTCTGAGCGCATGGCTAATGAAATAGACTGGGAGCTGATTGTCGTCTCTCTCAGCAAGGAGTACAACACTAAGGGCATGATCTGAGATGACTAAGTACATATAGAGCGTCTCCTTTGGCAAAGGGCTAACAAGCCTTGACAAGGAGTGTAAATGTTCTTTCAGTTTTTGAAAGGCCGCCTTAACATCATCTCCCCACTCAAACCTTGTCTTCACCTGATTGCTTGGAAGAAGTAAGGGCATTTGTCACCTGACCATCTGATGAATCTCCCAAGCGCAGCTAGGCAACCGGTAAGCCGCTGAGCTTCCTTGATAGTGTGGGGTGACTTCATGTCAATCACCGCCTGTATTTTCTCGGGGTTAGCCTTTATCCCCTTTGATCAATAAGGAATCCGAGAAAATTCCTAGACTCACCACCAAAAACACATTTTTTAGGAATTAACATGACCTTATGCCACTTGAGTGTGTTGAAGGTTTCTCGAAGATCAGCAAGATGATCCGTCTATAGCTTGGATTTGACTATCATGTCATCAATATACGCCTCTAAATTCCTCCCAATCTGATTAATGAAGACTATATTAATCATCCATTGGAAAGTAGCCGGCGCATTCTTCAAGCCAAACGACATCACCGTATAACAGAATAACCCCTAATCAGTGACGAAGGCCGTCTTCTCTGAATCTTTTTTTCCACAGGGGTATTTGATGGAAGTTAGAGTAGGCATCCATAAAACTCATCACGGCATGCCCGGATGTAGAGTCGACAAGGTTGTTGATCTTTGGAAGCGGGTAACTATCCTTTTGGCATGCCTTGTTCAAGTGAGTGCAATCAACACACATGCGCCAAATACCATTCGCTTCTTTACAAGCACTACGTTTGCAACCTAATCAGGGAAGTTACATGGCCAAATAAACCTAGCGTCTAATAGCTTTTTGACCTCGGTAGCTGCTGCGAGACTCCTTCCCTCGTCGTGATTTCTTTTCTTTTGCCGGATAGGCTTCTTTTTTGGATCCACGGTGAGTTTGTGGACAGCAAGATCCGGGCTGATGCCTGACATCTCTTCCACTTCAAAGGAAAAAATGTCTTTGAATTACTTTAGCAGAAGGTCCAAGTCTAAACCAATCCTTTCAAAGGCAGCCGTCCCCAACCTAACAATCTGCTCTAGACGACTGTCGTCCAGAGGGTTATCAATGTGCTCACTAGCCGGCTAGGGACGGAGAACATTAACTGTTCTCTGGTCAAATATTGCTATTTCTTTCCTTCTTTACCTCCACCATCTTTTCAATTTTTCTTTTCATTGCGGCTGCTAGAGGGGGTGAATCAGGGTCCATGACATCGTCAAGATCTATTGGTTCCTTCGGTTGACCGGCTGCAACATCAATCTGCTTAGCGTCTTAGAGATAACACTCCCTTGCCGTCTTCAGATTGTCGTTGAGGGAGCTAACAAAGTAGGCAGTCAGCTCGAAGCATGAGAGCTTGAATGATGACGGCCTTGCAGTCGTTCAGAGTGGGTCAGCCAAGAATGACGTTGTAGGCAGTCGGCTCTTTAACCACCAGGAACCAGACGACCATGTGTCGCTCATGTCTTTTCTCCCCCAGTCGGATGGTTATATAAATTTGTCTAACTGGACGCACGACTTCCCCACCAAAGCTAACTAGTGGATGGGAGACATTGCACAGGCTTTCCCGCTTGTAATTATGCTGGGACAAACATCTGTAGCTGCTCAGATCAGAGGAGCTACCCGTGTCCATTAGGTGAATGTGTTTTGACGTCGATAATCTATACATATCCTCAATCCCATGACCGTCCTTTCAGGAATGAGCTCACTTGTCTCATTCTCCACATTGGGCATGCCTCCTTTCTTTAGGACGACAAGTACCAGGGAAACCTACCTTGAGCTAGAGATAGGGAATATGATACCCGCATCCAATAGCTTATTGTTTCCTTCTTGACCACCTCCCCCATTTAAAGGTGAAGTTTTCGTTGACTTTCAATTCTTGGTGAGGCATTATCCTCAAGAGTGATGTGGTGCATGCATAAGGCAGGACTAATACCCTTGAGATCATCAATGGTATAAACCAAAGCACCTTGGTGCTTTCTCAATACACCACACAACTTTTGGGCTTGGCTCTCACTCAAGGAGGAACTAACAATCACGTAAAAAGTTGAGTTATGGCCTAAGAACTCATACCTAAGGTGTGATGGAAGAGATTTGAGCTCAACCATGGGGACACCTTTACCTTCCTTTGTTGTAGCTGCTTGCAATGCTTCTTCACTAGTAATGTTCATGCACATTTTCTCATCAACATCCTCAATGCTTCCATTGAGCATATCTTCATACAAAGCCATCTCCTTGCTAGGAACACCTATCTTTTCCTTATTCAACAAAACATTCTCAAGAGCATCATTAGAGGTGAGCAATTGCTCATGCTTGGAAGACACAACATGATCAAGAGAATCAATCATCATGCAATTCTTCAAAGAAGAACTTCGATACTTCATACTATCATTCAAGTCAGGTTCTATCACCTCATCTCCTACATTAAGTGTAATTTTTATCACTCTTGTCATCTATCATAGCCCCCGAATTAGCGAGGAAAGGTTTCACTAAAATGATAGGAATGTGAGCATCTTCGTCCATCTCAAGTACCACAAAATCCACCGGAAAAACAAATTTCCCAACCCTCGAAGGAACATACTTCATTTTACCCTTAGGAGACTTGATTGACCTATTGGCGAATTGCAAAGTGATATTAGTAGGTAAGTGTTCCCCTAGTTTAAGTCTTTGGTACACCGTATATGGCATAAGGCTAACACTAGCTCCTATGGCACAAAAGGCATTATTGATTTGCATTATGTAAATAGCACAAGGCAAAGAAAAGTTTTCAAGATCTTTTAGTTTAGGTGGCATATTTTTCATTATGATTGCACTACAATTCTCGGTCATGTTCACCGTCTCCACAACATCTCAAGTCCTCCTACCGCTCAAAATGAATTTAAGGAATTTTGCATAACTCGGCATTTGGGTGACAACATCGGTGAATGGTAGAGAAAGGTGAAGTTGCTTGAGCATGTAAATAAAATCTTCCAAATTGTTCATTGAACTTGTGTTTTATGAATCTTTATGGATAAGGAAGCTTAGGTTTCACAACTTAATGTGAATTATTGATCCGAAAATCAACAAAACACAAGGGATATGTTTAAGTCTAATTCTATACAGGAAATCCACCAAGAATTAAACAAAAACTAAGATTAATCAATTAAGAATCCACCTAATTAATCAATCCAAACGAATGTTTTAACTAAAACAAGCAAAACAGCAATTGATCGCAATCAACCAAAACTCAAGTATGCAACTTAAGAAATAATCTGAATATTAATCTATATGTATGTTTATTCGTGTGTTTACAGCCCTATTTATAAGACTTAGTTTACCTAGGAAGATTAGGACAAGTCCCTAATTCAATCCTAATTAAACTAGAATTCTAACTTGCTTGAAGAGCAAGAACCTTGGCGCACAAGCATACACCAAACTCCTTGGAGAACAAGCACACGCCTAAACTGATTTATTTTGCTAACTAACTGATTTTTAAAGCAACTAAATAAATAAATAAAAATTAAAGAACTAAATAAAGATTAAAGATCCTAATGCTTGAACCAAGAAAAACCCTTTCAAGTGAAAGGTAAAAACTTGTAAGCAAAATCTAAGTAAAGAAAATTCAAGAAAGTTCAAGAAAGTGAACTAGACTCCAAGAAAAACCACTAAGCAAACCGTGGCTTTGCTTTGATATCCAAGAAAGTGTCCATGCAATGCTTGGCTTGAATCAATGTTTAGGGACAAGCTATCTTGATGCATGATAAGCAAATCTTTGAAGTTCTCCATGCTTAGACTTGCATCACAACTTTTCTCTCTTCCTTAACCTCCTTAGGTGGCTCTACCATCACTTCACTCAAAGATGCACCATCTCCCTCATCCTCAACTAAAACCTCATTGGCTCCCTTCTCACTCTTGCTCTTGCTAGGCAAACTCTCCTCAAGTACCTTACCACTCCTTGTGACTATGGCATTAACGGGTATCTTTGGTTCTAGGCCTTGAGAAGGTAAAGAAGAAGGGCTTGCATGAACTTTCAAGGCATTGGAAAGTTGAGAAATTTGGTTTACAAGCATCTTATTGTGGGTCATTATTTCATTAAACTTCTTGTCACTCACCGCCATATAAGTGTTAAACAACTTGGTTTGGTTTTCAATAATTTCTTGCAAGATAGTCCCAGAAGCAGAAGAAGAAGAGGGTTGAACATAGGAATTATCACTTTGGGTCTTTGGAGCAAATCCATGTGGGGGACCCTTTTGAGCATGGTTTTGAAAATTTCCCCTATTTTAATTGTTCCAATTACCTCTACCTTGATTTTAACCATAACCTTGATTATGATTACCATAATTTTGGTTATGATTTTGGCTACTATAACCTTGGTTGTTATAGTTACCTCGTAAATTTTGGTCCCCTTTGTTCCTATTACCACCACCTTGCTTATAGTTGTCAAAATTTCCATGGTTGTTGTAATTCCTATTCCATTGACCTCTTTGATTCTCAAACCTAGAATCATTATTGTTTAACATATAGTTCACATGCTCATTCATATTTCCATGTTGATCATCACAAACATCCATACATGCCCCACTAGCCATGATCATTCGATCCACAAACGTCACAAAACAAGCAACCACTAGGCATGTTACTAGAAGAGGGAGAAGGTTGAGAACTAGAAGACATACCTCTCCCTTTAGATTGGGAAGGAAGAATAAAAAATTGGGAGGTAGAACTTTCCAACTTTGCCTTGATAGCGGACATTTATTTCCCTAAGACAATGACGATTGACAATGATGATGATGATGATCAGGCGGCAGGAAGTTCCTCCTTCCCAGACGTTCTGATCAGTGAGAAGATAGGGGCGCTGTCCGTTGTCCGCATGACGCCCCGGTTGTCATTGAATGTAAGGTCGCCAACCAGCTGGTTGGACGAATCCTTATTGACGTCGGCAGCTCATCGGACATTATCAGTCTTCAGTGCTTGCAAAAACTGAAATACAACCTCAGCAGCATGCATCCGGTTACCCACCCCTTGGTTGGCTTTGGGGGTGGGATGGTTTACCTAGTCGATAGGATTGATTTACCAATCCGGCTGGGTGAAAAAGGAAAAGGACGACACCTGGTCATCAAGTTCTTGGTCGTTGAGGAACTGACCGCCTATAACATTATCTTAGGCCGACCAACCCTCAACGAAGCCAAGGCTGTAATTATCCCTTCTCTCATGCTCATCAAGTACGAGAGGGATGATGGCTCTGTTGGTTCCTTGAATGGGGATCAAAATACGGCCCGGGAGTGTTACCTCTCAGCCGTCAAGGATACGGTGGCCCCAGACGGCCTAGGCAAGGAAACAATATACCTTGACAATGTCAAGGATGCCGCTCCATCCCCACCAGCAGCCGGGAAGAAAAGAAAGGCTCCTCTGCTGGTAGAGGTGGAAAAAGAGAAAAAATAGCAATAACTGACTCAGCTGAGCTCCGTCCCTAGCCGGCTGGAGACCATATTGATATACCTCAGGACGACAGCCGTCTAGAGCGTACTATTAAGGTTGGGATGGCTGCTTATGCTAAGATGGGTGCAGACCTGCACCTATTGCTTAAAGAATTCAAAGACATCTTTGCCTTTGAAGTGGGTGAGATATCAGGCGTCAGCCCGGATCTTGTTGTCCACAAACTCACTGTGGATCCAAAAAAGAAGCCCATCCGGTAGAAGAAAAGAAATCACGGCGAGGAAAGAAGTCAGGCGGCAGCCGCCAAAGTAAAAAAGCTGTTGGAAGCCGGGTTCATTCGGCTATGTAATTTCCCCGACTAGGTGGCGAATGTTGTGCTTGTAAAGAAGCCGAATGGTACCTGGCGTATGTGTGTTGATTACACAAACCTTAACAAGGCACGTCCCAAGGACAGTTATCCGCTCCCAAAGATCGACAGTCTGGTCAATTGATGAGTGGCAATTATGCCACTCTTTTATCCTTTTTCTCTAAGGAATCTCCCCTCATTTGCACTTGTTTGGCCCTTTTTCTAAGCATTTTTACTTAGTTTTGCTTCCTCTTTTCTTTCTCCTTTATCTTCCCTTTCCTTAGTCTTCTCGCTTTGTTCTTATTGTGATTTTCATGCTTATGCTTTTTAGGAACCATTGGGATTTTCAAGAGGAGGAAGCTAAGCTCAAAGGAAGCTAGAGAAAGCATGATTTAGAAGAGGTTCGGCCGAACCTCCTGAAGGTGTGGCCGAACCAAGGTGTAGCCGAACCTGCTCAGTGGTTCGGCCGAACGTCGAGGCAGGGACAAGATAGAATTTGGCAGTTTTGCAGGAGTGGCCGAACCACAGGAGCTCGACCAGACCAGGATCAGGGAGGTTCGACCGAACTTACCCATGGTTCGGCCGAACCTACCCTGTAGTCCTCCCGAACCTACCCTGTAGTCCGGCCGAACCTTCCCATTGTTTGGTCGGACCTCTCCTTTTATCAGCTGGCTCTGTACGAACTATATAAGTCCCATCTTAGAACGTTTTGGGGGATTAGATTAACTTAGTTTTAATTTTTCAACATTGTTTAGCTTAACCTAGAGGGAGAAACACTATTAGTATTCATTGGTAGAGAGAGAAAGTGTGGTTTTCTTCATTGATGAACTTGGATTTTGAAGAAGGAGTTTGTTCAATCCTTTGTAGACCTTCATCTTCAATTAATGAGCAATTTCTTACTCTTTCTCTTTACCTTTGTTTTTGATTTTGCTTATTTGCTTTGATTTTTCTTCTTTGCTTATTAATCATGTTGATGCTTATTGATTTGATGATTGATATTGTTTTCAACATGATTTGTGAGTAGTCACCTAGCCAAGGGTGTGGGGATGGTGTAGTGGCTAATTGTTCCTGCTTTTAATGTTGGGGTTATGTTAATGGTGATTAAAGTCTTTGCATGCTTGATATTCTTTGGTCTTTCTTGCAAGTGCACATTGTTAGTTGATCAAAGATGAGTCTTTACTAACAAGTAACGGAAGTTGACTTAGTTGAGATTCATTACTATCGATAATTCTTTGTTTGCACATTCTAATATATGGTTCTTGTTTAGGGTAATTTTACCCTGCCACGTGGCCCAATCAGAGGATGACACGTGTCAACCTCAGAATGGTCCAGAGTGGACCAATCCCTGCTTGACACGTGTCACTACAGAAATAAAGGGAAAATGGCGGCCTTCAGGCCCAAATCCCGAGAACGCCGCAAAACACACAACCCACCAATGATTAGGGTTCCGTGACCTAATCAGGGGCACAATTTCTAAGACCCTATATATAGGGAGATGTCCCTCATTTTGAGGGCACGTTTTACCATTTATTACACTTGCATTCTCTTACATCAGAGAAACACCTGAGCTTGGAATCCGAGCAAATACCCACCTTAATTTCCGTCCTCTTTAGTCCTCTTCAGGTTACTAACTTGACCGTCGGAGGCGGAGCTCCAACCACCCGGAGTCTCCGTTATTTTTGCAGGTACAGCTCGGCCGGATCAGACTTCGTGATGTAACTCTCCCGAGGGACAAAAACACCCAAAACATTTGGCGCCGTCTGTGGGGAGAGTACCTCGAAGATGGTTCAAAAATCTGTACCATCCCCTAACCGTCTGAATTGACTTACCCATCCGATTGGGAGAGAAGGGCCAAGGACGACATATTATCGTCAGATTCTTGGTCGTTGAGGAGTTGACCGCCTACAACATTATCCTTGGCCGGCCGACCCTAAACGTAGCCAAGGCAGTAATCATCCCATCTCTCATGCTCATCAAGTATGAGAGGGATGACAGCACTGTGGGTTCCCTGAATGGGGATCAGAAGACGGCCCGAGAGTGTTATCTCTCAGCCGTCAGAGACACTGTGGCCCCAGACAACTAGGAACCAATAGACCTTGACAATGTCAAGGATGCCAACCCTGTGCCTGTCCCACCAGCAGCCGGGAAGAAAAGAAAGGCACCTCTGCTGGTGGAGGTGAAGAAAGAGAAAAAATAGCAATCATTGACCGGTGAAAGGTCAGATGAGCTCCGCCCTCAACCGGCTGGTGAAAGTATTGATCTCGTTCTGGATGAAAGCCGTCCAGGACGTACTGTGAAGGTTGGGACGGTTGCTCATGCTACTTTGGGTGCAAGCTTGCACCTTCTATTGAAGGAATTCAAAGACATTTTTGCCTTTGAAGTGGAAGAGATGCCAAGCGTCAGCCCGGATCTCGCTGTCCATAAACTCGCCGTGGACCCCAAAAAGAAGCCCATCCGGCAAAAGAAAAGAAACCACGACGAGGAAAGAAGTCAGGCGGCAGCTGCAGAAGTCAAAAAGCTGCTAGACGCCAGGTTCATCCGGCCTTGTAATTTTCCCGACTAGGTGGCCAATGTGGTCCTTGTTAAGAAACCGAATGGGACCTTGCGCATGTGTGTTGATTACACAGACCTCAACAAGGCGTGTCCAAAGGACAGTTACCCCTTCCAAAGATCAACAGTCTGGTCGACTCTACAGCCAGTTACGCCTTGATGAGTTTTATGGATGCCTACTCCGGCTTCCATCAGATACCCCTGTGGAAGAAAGATCAAGAGAAGACGACCTTCGTCATTGATCAGGGGTTATTCTGTTATACTGTGATGCCGTTTGGCTTAAAAAATGCGTCTGCCACTTTCCAACGGATGATTAATACGGTCTTCATTAATCAGATTGGGAGGAATGTGGAGGCGTACATTGATGACATGATAGTCAAATCCAAGCTACAGACGGATCACCTTGCTGATCTCTGAGAAACATTCACCACCCTCAGGCGGCATAGGGTTATGTTAAATCCTAAGAAATGCGTCTTTGTTGTTGAGTCTGGGAAGTTTCTCGGATTCCTGATTTATCAAAGGGGGATAGAGGCTAACCCCGAAAAGATACAGGCGGTGATAGACATGAAGTCACCCCGTTCTGTCAAGAAAATGAAGAGGCTCACCGGTTGCCTGGCCGCCCTGGGGAGGTTCCTCAGTCGGTCAGGCGACAAGTGCCTCTACTTCTTCCAAGCAATCAGGAAGAAAACCAGATTTGAATTGGGGGAGGATGATGAGGCGACATTCTAGAGGTTGAAAGAGCATTTACATTCTCTCCCTAGGTTGGTCAGTCCTTTACCTAGGGAGACGTTGTACATGTACTTAGCCGTCTTAGATCATGCCCTCATTGCCGTTCTCCTTGCTGAGCGAGACAGCGTGCAGCCCCCGGTTTACTTCATTAGCCATGTTCTTAAAAATGCTGAACTCTGGTATCCCATGGTTGAAAATTTTAGCCTTGCTTTGTATATGGCTTTCAAAAAATTGAAGCCCTACTTTCTGGCACACCCGGTGGTGATTTACACCGACCAGCCACTCAAGCGGCCAATGTCTACCTTGGACTCATCCGGGAGAATGTTGAAATGGGCTATTGAAATGCAAAGTCTTGAAATTACTTACGAACCAAGAAAGGCAGTGAAAGGTCAAGCGTTTGCCGACTTTATTGTTGAAATGACCCGTCCGGTGGCTCCGGATAATCTTGATTAGGTTTGGAAAGTGTATGTAGACGGGAGCTCTACTAAGAACGGCTGTGGTACAGGCGTAATTTACGAGTCTCCTGAAGGAGACAGATTTGAGTATGCACTACGCTTCAAATTTCAAGCCTCTAACAATGAGGCGGAATATGAAGCCCTGTTAGCCGGCATTCGCATGTGTAAGGCGGCAGGGGCCATGAAAATTGTTGCCTACTTTGATTCTCAATTGTTCGTTAGCCAATATGAGGGAAGCTACGAGGCTACTCATCCGGCTATGATTAAATATCTTCAGGCAGTCAAAGAAGAGACCAAGGAACTTGAGGAATTCCGTCTAAGTCAAGTGCCTAGGTCGGAAAACAACCAGGCGGATGCATTGTCAAAACTGGCGTCTTCCGCCTGCCATGATACGCCTCGGTCTGTCTTTTGGGAAGTTCTTGAAAAGAGAAGCATCTATGAAGATCCCGTTGGAATTCTGGACCGAAGTTCTACCTGGATGGATGGCATCCGGGCTTACCTTTCAGACGGTACACTTCCTGATTCGCCACAGGAAGCCGCCGTCCTGAAAAAGCGAGCTGTAAGCTTCGAGCTGAAAAATGGAGAACTCTTCAAGGCAGGGTTTCTGAAGCCTTTGTTGAAGTGTGTCACTCTAGAGAAGGGGAAAGAAGTTCTCGAAGACTTGCACTCGGGATTCTGCGCCTCTCATATAGGCGGCAGGTCCCAAGCCGTCAGAGCAAGACGACATTACTTTTGGCCCACTCTTGAGGCAAACGCCAAGGAATTGGTGAAGAAATGTGACAAGTGCCAAAAATTTGGCAAACTTATTCACCGTCCGGCTACTGATCTGACGGCCATCCACAGCCCAATCCCGTTTGCAAAATAGGGCATGGACATTCTAGGTCCTTACACGCCTGCTTCAGGCGGAAAGCGCTACATCTTGTAGCTGTGGATTATTTCACCAAGTGGGTGGAGGCTGAGGCGGTTAAAAACATCAAGACCTCTGACGTAATTTCCTTCATTTGGAAGAACATTATCACCCGGTATGGGGTACCTATGTCTATGGTGTTTGATAATGGTCCTCAGTTTGAGACGCCTCAGCTAAAAACTTGGTTGGGAGATCAGGGGATCTTAAGCTATTTTGCATCTGTTGGCCGGCCCCAAGCTAACGGCCAAGTTGAATCCTTCAATAAACTTATCTCAGACGGCATTAAGAAGAAAATAGAAAGAGCCGGTGGCTTATGGGAAGAAGAACTAATCCATGTCCTATGGTCCATCCGGACAATAGCAAAATGGGCAACCGGTGAAACCCCATTTCTCATGGTTTACAGTGCTGAAGCCGTCTTGCCCATCGAACATTACGAGCCGACTCTCAAAGTCATGCTATTGATGAAGAGGCAAATTGGGAAGCAATGCGCCTGGCATTGAATTCACTCCCAGAACGCAGGGGCAATGCCGCGTTGCGTCATGAGATTTACCGTCTGAGAATGACTAGAGCCTACAACAAAAAAGTACACAAGCGTCCTTTGAAAGTTGACGACTTAGTGTTACGAAAAATGGAGGCAACTGGTAGGGCCAATGAGCTGGGGAAGCTAACCCCAAATTGGGAAGGCCCCTACCGGATCTATGAAGAAGTAAGGGATGGCACCTACCGCCTGGAAACTCCAGACGGCAGGCGTCTGCCTAGAACTTTTAATGTAGACAATCTAAAAAAGTACTACTTCTGAGAATGTAAACTTTTTGTAAACAATGAGTCAATTAATGAAGATTCAGACTTTGTTTGCAAAATTGAGTTATTGTTTGATTACCCATCCGGGTAATACCCAGACGAAATTTTTTATTTACCTAACTAAGTTCGATACTTAGTAAAGGTTACCTTTGTTTGACCGCTTGGGTAATACTCGGATATTCAGATCTCTTGTTTATTTAAGTTTGATACTTTGTTCATTTAACTAAGTCTGATTATCCGCCTAGGTAATACTCAGACGGATTTTTCTTTTACCTAACCAAGTTTGATACCTGGTAAGATTAAATAATTGCCTGTCCGTCCGGGTAATACCCAGGCAGACTCGTTCGTTTAAACAACTAAGTTCGATACTTAGTGTAAATTCAATACTTTGACTAAAAACTAAGCACAAAAACGTTTAGTGGCTATACAACCGGTCTCAAACAAGACCAGAGGCTAAAATGGCCGGATGGTTGCTCATTTTATAAAATCGCCTGTCCCAACATGGACAAAGGCGTCCGGCGACACCCCTCCGGGTGCAATCGTCGTAGAGAACAGACTATGTACCCATGCAGACGGCAAAGATTGAACGACCTACTTGGTCAACTCATAGCCGTTTGACCAAAATGACCTGTGAAGAACGATCAAGTTGCCAAATACCGGATGCCATGGGGCATCAGTCGGTCTCCGGCTGAAGGTCTCACTTTGGTTATCTATTCCAAAATTGCACTTCCCACCCCAATTGGGGCAAAAGAGTTGTTCAATGGCTATGAAATCTCTACCTAGACGAACAAACGCCGTCTGGGTAGTGACTGGAACGCCTAATAGTGTACGGCTGTGCACTTGGTTTGGGGCAATCACTACTGTGATTGATTGACTTACAAACATATAATGCTCTTTGCAGCATCACACGTTTTCAAGTCAATCAACCAACTCCACTTGAAACCAATCACACAGCCGTCCAGGGGCAAGGACAGCCAGACTATTGACTAGTTAGGCAAAAAATCGCCGCATGCTTTGGATAAATTAGGCAAAAATGAAAAATTAAAATTTGCACAAAATAAAAATTCAAATGCAAAATGATTAAAACCGACTCAGTCGATGCATTTCATAAAAGTCCACCCAACCAAATGGTTGTAGTGGATTAAATGTTAACCGGACCCCGTCCGGGAGAAAGAAATTGTTAATTAACTCGGCTCTTTAGCCGGTAAATACAAGGATACTTGGCACGCAGGCCGTGTTGTATATTTGGAATAACACTCGAAATACACAAGGGATAAACCAAGGGATAGATAAGGCTAAAGAACCAAAGGCTTCTTAGATATAGTCACACCACTAAGAAACTGTTTGGGTTCCTAAGATCAAAAGCCAACTAGTAGCCTAAGCTAGCTAACTAAGCAAAGGAATCGAAATTCCAAATCCAAGAATTTCAGGTTTTGTTCCTAATCCAAGAAACGAATGTAAGACTAGTTTTTTTGTTTGAATAATCTGATTTTTTCATTCACATTTGCTTGCTATTTATAGTAAACAAGCATCCTTAAGTACAAGCTAACTTAAGTGGATTTTCAGCTCACTTGTTACACGCCTAATGCTAAGTACAAATCTGTTTTGGGGGTTTTTTTCCGTTGGGAGAGTTACGTCACGAAGTCTGATCCGGCTGAGCTGTACCTGTAAAACAACGGAAACTCCAGGTGGTTGGAGCTCCGCCTCCAACGATCAAGTCAGTAACTTGAAACGAAATAAAGAGAACGGAAACTTAGGTCGGTATCTGCTCAAATTCCAAGCTTAGGTCTTTCTATGATGTAAGAGAATAAGGGTGTAATAAAGGATTCAATGTGTCCCCAAAATGGGGAAATATCTCCCTATTTATAGGGTCAATGGAAATTGTGACCCTACCTAGGTCACTTGACCTAGATTCTAGTGGGCTACGCCGTTTTACGGCGCTCCTAGGGGTTTGGGCCTTTGAAAGCCGCCATCTCAAAAACATATATGAGGGCGCCAAGTGTCAAGAGGATGTTGAGCCACATGGGCCATCCTGAGCTTGACACGTGGCAACCTCTCATTGGTCCACGTGTCAAGAGGATGTTGAGCCACATGGGCCATCCTGAGCTCGACACGTGGCGACCTCTCATTGGTCCATGTGTCTAGGGTAAAAATACCCTAAACATTTGCCCCTCACAGGTCGCACGTGCATGTCACGTGGGGCCTGTGACACGTGTCCACCTTTCATAGGTGAACAGTAACGGGTAAAATTTTGAATTTCAAATCAAAATTTTCCCCCCATTTTTTTCTATAAATAGAAAGTTAGCCCCCCTCCTTTTCACACTTTACATTCATAATGACTTTTTAGAGAGAGAAAAAGAGAGATTCTAGAGAGAGTTTTCTCTGCTCCCGCCTGCATAATCAGCGAGTTTCAAGCTTCCGAGTGTTAGCAGTACATCACCCCGTTCACCGGCTGTAGCGGTTTTCAGATTTTCCAGAGTCAAAGCAAGGTAACCGCCTGTACCATTTTAGCTTTTCTCCCCTTCAATTTACATACCATTTTTTCCGCTTGTATGCTCGGCTTTCTTTAGAAAATAGAAAATATAAATGAGTTCCCAATCCACCCACTCGGCACTGCCTAGGACACTCAGCCGATCCCCCGGAACGGCTGAGTCTAGAATAGGGGGTGCCTCTTCTGGAGTGTCGGAACCAATATGCTCATCTCTGAATTCCTCCCTCTTTGTGTCTGTGTAGGACACAATGGCCAGAACAAAACAAACGGCCAGGCGGTCTAAAAGCCGGCGCACCATGAGAGTGCTAGCCGATGAGGTTTTCCCGGAAGGGGATCCGAGGAATTAGGAGGAGAGCGGATCTGACGAACAGGCTCCCTCTACCTTCGGGAGCTCTGAAGTGAGAGAAGTAGACGGCGCCTCCTCCAATGAAGCCGGCGACGCTGAGGCCGGCCAGGAATCAAGAGCGGAATCCTCCGGCTCTGACCAGGGAGATTTTGCGGCTGACTATCAGCAGCCGCCCAAGGTAGCTGACAATCCCAACCCCAAAAGGACCCGGATGCTGCCGAGTAACATTGCCCTTCTTAATAGCGAATTCAGGGCCTTTAAAGAGAAACATCCCTTTGGAACGGGTTGGGAAGTTATTGTCCCTCCGGCTGATGCTGTGATGGCCTGGGGGGACGACATTGACCATGCAGATGACTACTTCATCTACTATGAGGCGGTAATAGAAGCCGGCCTCCGGTTCCCCCTCTACCCCGGGATTAGGAAAATCCTTAAGGGGTATGATCTTGGGGTTTGACAGCTCACCCCTAACTCGTGGGTGAACATATTAAGTTACATCGCCGCCTGTGAGTTCCAAAATTTGAACCCCAGTTTCTCTGCCTTCGCTCACATGCACTACTTGAGCAAGGCTCCAGGCGACCATGGGGCATGGTATACGCTGACTACCCTGCCCCAATATCTGATGACTTTGGACAAAGTGTCCAAGTGGTCCGGGTGGAAGGACAAATTTTACTTGATTTCTTCCCCCACTTTGAGACACAACCGGACACTACGCCAGTATAACACTGAACCGGCTCTTCTTGGACGTAAATGCCCTCTCCCGGCACTATCTACTAAAGCCCGGGAGCAAATCATGGAGCCGGGATTTTTTGAAACCACAACTGAGCCCATGGGGGATGGGACTCACATTATTGTTCCTAAGAACTGGATCCCCCATCCGGACTTCTTCAAAGAGGAGTGCTTCTTGTCTGCTTGCGGGCTGAGCACAATGTTTCCCAGGGGTAGAATGCTTCTCATCCGGAATAATTGTTGTTTCATTTTTATTACAAATTGCCTTAATTTTTTCTAACTTGAAATTCTTGTTTTTGCAGAAGAAGCCCAGAGGATGGTTGACCAGGACAAGACTCCTGCTAAATCTGCGGCGCAACTGCGCAAGGAGGCGGCCCTTGTCAAAAAGGCAGCCGTCGAGGCTAAAGATGCGAAGAAAGGCGGGGTAAGACCGCCTGACTTTATGTTTGCATATTTTTTTTTTTTATATATATATATACCTGTTGGGTATACTTATATTTTGCTTCTTTCTCAGGAGTCCGCCAAGAGAATCCCTCGATCATTCTCCAAACTTCTCAAAAGGCAGGGAGATGATCTGGAAAAGGCTCCGGCTGCCAAAGCCGCAAGGAAAGATCCCCCCCTAGAAGCAAAGTTCTGCCCAATTCGGTTGTCCAACAATTGGGGGCAAATTCCATGCTGTTTAGAAGAAACTGAGTGAAAGCTCAGAACAGCCGAAAGCGCCGGAAGCCTCTACGGCTTTGAAGAGTGGCGAGCCACCTAAGGTTGCAGGCGCTGCGGCAACCACTGGGGAGGAGAACAAGCCGGAGACCCATCCGGAAGTTCATGGTAAGGAACGAACTGAAATACCTTGGCCACTTGATTTTATGAGAATTAAGACTAAGGTTGTGATGTGAATTATTGATCCGAAAATCAACAAAACACAAGGGATATGTTTAAGTCTAATTCTATACAGGAAATCCACCAAGAATTACACAAAAACTAAGATTAATCAATTAAGAATCCACCTAATTAATCAATCCAAACGAATGTTTTAACTAAAACAAGCAAAACAGCAATTTATCACAATCAACAAAAAACTCAAGTATGCAACTTAAGAAATAAATCTGAATATTAATCTCTCTGTAAATCTATTCGTGTGTTTACAGCCCTATTTATAAGACTTAGTTTTCCTAGGAAGATTAGGACAAGTCCCTAATTCAATCCTAATTAAACTAGAATTCTAATTTGCTTGAAGAGCAAGCACCTTGGAGCACAAGCATACGCCAATCTCCTTGGAGGACAAGCACACGCCTAAACTGATTTATTTTGCTAACTAACTGATGTTTAAAGAAACTAAATAAATATTAAAGATCCTAATGCTTGAACCAAGAAAAACCCTTTCAAGTGAAAGGTAAAAACTTGTAAGCAAAATCTAAGTAAAGAAAATTCAAGAAAGTTCAAGAAAGTGAACTAGACTCCAAGAAAAACCACTAAGCAAACCGTGGCTTTGCTTTGATATCCAAGAAAGTGTCCATGCAATGCTTGGCTTAAATTAATGTTTAGGGACAAGCTATCTTGATGCATGATAAGCAAATCTTCGAAGTTCTCCATGCTTAGACTTGCATCATCCTCCTCTTCTTCGAAAGAATTTGTCCTCAAATCTCGAAGTTCTTCATCAGGAATATACTTAGCCAAATCGCCAACATTGAATGTAGCACTAACTCCATATTCTCCCGGAAGTTCTAACTTATAAGCATTGTCATTGATCTTCTCAACAATCTTGAAAGGACCTTCACTTCTAGGCATCAACTTATTCTTGCGTTTTCCTGGAAATCTTTCCTTTCTGAAATGTAACCATACCAAGTCTCCAACAGTGTAACTTTGTTGCCTTCTATGCTTGTTTGCTCTAGCTTTGTACATGTCATTTACTTTCTCTATTCTTGTTCGAACTTGAGCATGTAATTTCAGCATACTCTTCAACTTAGACTCGGCATCTTTGTGAATTAATTCACCCTTAGGCAATGGAACAAGATCAATTGGAAGTTTCGGATTGACTCCATAGACTACCTCAAAAGGACTATGTTTGGTAGCATATGTAGGTGATCTATTATAAGCAAACTCCGCATGAGCTAACTTGATGTCCCAATCCTTTTGTGTCTTACTCACTAACCCACGCAAAAGCGCACCAAGAGTACGATTAGTAACCTCGGTTTGTCCATCAGTTTGTGGATGGTAAGATGTACTAAAGAGCAATTTAGTTCCCACAAGCTTCCATAAAGACTTCCAAACGAAACTCATGAACTTTGTATCTCGATCACTCACATTAGTAGGAATAGGCCAAGTTTTGATAGCCTCTACTTTCGAATGATCAACTGAAACTCCATCTTTTGATACAACATAACCAAGAAAAGTAACACTAGGCACTAAGAAGTAGCATTTTTCAAGCTTAGCATAGAGTTTCTTCTCTCTTAACACTTCAAACACACTTGTTAGATGATTTAAATGATCATGCAAATTTTTAGAGTATATCAGAATATCATCTAAATAAACAACAATAAACTTGCCAAGGAAAGGTTTAAGTACCTCATGCATCAACCTCATGAAAGTGCTAGGTGCATTAGTGAGTCCAAACGGCATCACCAACCATTCATACAACCCTAACTTAGTCTTGAATGCTGTTTTCCACTCATCTCCTTCTCTCATTCGGATTTGATGATAACCACTCATAAGATCAATCTTAGAAAACAACTTTGAACCATGTAGTTCATCAAGTAGATCATCTAACCTTGGAATAGGAAATCGGTATTTGATAGTGATGTTATTCACACTCCTACTATCAATACACATGCGCCAACTCCCATCTTTCTTTGGGACAAGTAAAGTAGGCACGGCACAAGGGCTCATACTTTCCCTCACGTATCCTCTAGTCATAAGCTCTTCAATTTGCCTTTGCATCTCCTTTGTTTCTTCCGAATTACTTCTATAGGCTGCCTTATTAGGTAATGATGCTCCCGGAATCAAGTCAATTTGATGCTCTATCCCACGAATAGGAGGTAGTCCCGGAGGTAATTCCTTAGGAAAGACATCCTTGAATTCTTCTAAAACAGATTCCAATTCATACGACCTCTTTGCTTGTTTATCTTGATCAATTCGAATCTCATTAGAAACAAGTATATATGCCACATTGTTGCTGCAAATCTCTTTTTCTAATTCCCTCTCACTAATCAAATATGAACTCTTCGAATTAGAGGTAACATTAGAAGGCTTGTTGCTTATCAAAGGTTTTAAAGCAACCGGTATCTCTTTTTCTTCTTTTCTCACAACATACACATTAGTCCTTCCATCAAACTTCACAAATCTATCATATTGCCAAGGACGGCCTAATAGTATATGACAAGCATCCATAGGACAAACATCACACAAAACTTTATCATGAAATTTACCAATTGAAAAGGAGATTAAGGCTTGTTTAGTTACCTTAACATCACTCGAATTATTAAGCCAATGAAGCTTATAAGGGCTTGGATGTTCAGTAGTTGGCCACTTCAATTTGTCTACCAAAGTAGTAGATACCACATTATTGCAACTCCCCGTGTCTATGATCATATCACACAACCTATCTTCTACCTTGCACCTTGTAAGAAAGATTTTCTCCCTTTGAATGTTTTCCATAGGTACGATTTTAGAGTGTAGCGCCCTTCTTAGAACCAAACTTTGACCATGAGTCTCGGGATCAATTTCGTCAATATGCCCCTCCTTTTCTTCAAAGTTTTCTTCTTCGTTCTTTTCTTCGTAGTCACTACCCTGCTTACACTTAGCTTGTTCTTGTTCCCACTCTTGAGCAGTCATTACTCTTTTTGATGGACAATTAGTTGCAATGTGACCAACACTACCACACTTGAAGCACTTCCTATCTTCAACAAGCTTTTTAGGAGGTTCAAACTTTGATTTAGTCTCCTTGTAGTTCGAACTAGAACCACTTTTCTCCAAGCTGTTCTTCTCAAAAGGTTTAGTGAAACCTTTTACAAAGGGCTTAGTGTACGTCCCTTTCTTCTCCTTTATCTGTTTTTCAACTTTCAAAGCTACCTTGCTAACATCCTCAAAGGACCAATATTGTTGCAATTCAACTTTTTCAGCAATACTATCATTCAACCCCGAAATAAATCTAGCAATCTTATGCTCAACAATCTCTTCTAAGCCACATAGCATGCATAACTTTTCAAATTCACCAATATAATTCTCAACAGTCATAGAATTTTGTTTAAAAAGTTGCATCTTTAGATAAACATCTTGAATATAATCACTAGGTACGAACCTTTTTTTCATGTGCTTCTTGAGTTGTTCCCAAGTTGAGATTCTTGCACGCCCCTCCTTATGCCTCTTCTTCTTTAGATTATCATACCAAAGACTAGCATAACCGGTCAGTTTTAATTCAGCCAATTTGCATCTTTTCCTTTCATCATACTCCTTGTAATCAAAGAGTGTCTCGGCCCTTCTAATCCACTCAAAGTATTTTTCAGGTTCATTCATACTCCCATTGAATTCGGGAAGATCTAATCTAAGGTTCCTATCATCATCCTTTGGTCTATCTCTTCTCCTAGGCCTTGGTGATTCATCACTTGAGGAATAATTATTTCGTGGCCTCCTAGGGTTCCTCCTTGGTTGTTCTTCCTCACTTGAACCAGAATTAGGGTTAGAATTCCCTTTCCTTGAAGAATCTCCAGCAAGAGTATCAAGCCTTTTTAATATCTCATCCATCCTTGCTGCCAACTCGTCAATTCGCCTATCTCTTCTAAGATTTTGAGCCTGTTCTAAGGTTAATCCCCTTGGAAGCTGTGGAACCTCCTCGTCACTCATGATTCCTACACAAACCAAGTCAGTTCATGAAAAAATCTTGATTAAAAGATCGAATCTTGAAGAAAAACTATTCAACACAAAAACCGGACTCTCAACCGCAAATTAGTGCACAAACACCAAACGTTTGAGGCTGTGTAGAACGCGTTACTCAACTAAAAATTATGAAATTTTATATGGTGATAGCTGGACGTTTTTAAAGTTCAATGCAAAAACAATCACGTAGAAACTCCTAGCCAATTGTTCCCAGTTTAATTTTTACCGAAGTTGCGTAAACCTGGCTCTGATACCAAAGATGATGTAAATTATTGATCCGAAAATCAACAAAACACAAGGGATATGTTTAAGTCTAATTCTATACAGGAAATCCACCAAGAATTAAACAAAAACTAAGATTAATCAATTAAGAATCCACCTAATTAATTAATCCAAACGAATGTTTTAACTAAAACAAGCCAAACAGCAATTGATCGCAATCAACCAAAACTCAAGTATGCAACTTAAGAAATAAATCTGAATATTAATCTATGTATGTTTATTCGTGTGTTTACAGCCCTATTTATAAGACTTAGTTTACCTAGGAAGATTAGGACAAGTCCCTAATTCAATCCTAATTAAACTAGAATTCTAACTTTCTTGAAGAGCAAGCACCTTGGCGCACAAGCATACACCAAACTCCTTGGAGAACAAGCACACGCCTAAACTGATTTATTTTGCTAACTAACTGATTTTTAAAGCAACTAAATAAATAAATAAAAATTAAAGAACTAAATAAAGATTAAAGATCCTCATGCTTGAACCAAGAAAAACCCTTTCAAGTGAAAGGTAAAAACTTGTAAGCAAAATCTAAGTAAAGAAAATTCAAGAAAGTTCAAGAAAGTGAACTAGACTCCAAGAAAAGCCACTAAGCAAACCGTGGCTTTGCTTTGATATCCAAGAAAGTGTCCATGCAATGCTTGGCTTGAATCAATGTTTAGGGACAAGCTATCTTGATGCATGATAAGCAAATCTTCGAAGTTCTCCATGCTTAGACTTGCATCAAACACTAGGCACTAAGAAGTAGCGTTTTTCAAGCTTAGCATAGAGTTTCTTCTCTCTTAACACTTCAAACATACTTGTTAGATGATTTAAATGATCATGCAAATTTTTAGAGTATATCAAAATATCATCTAAATAAACAACAACAAACTTGCCAAGGAAAGGTTTAAGTACCTCATGCATCAACCTCATGAAAGTGCTAGGTGCATTAGTGAGTCCAAACGGCATCACCAACCATTCATACAACCCTAACTTAGTCTTGAATGCTGTTTTCCACTCATCTCCTTCTCTCATTCGAAATTGATGATAACCACTCATAAGATCAATCTTAGAAAACAACTTTGAACCATGTAGTTCATCAAGTAGATCATCTAATCTTGGAATAGGAAATCGGTATTTGATAGTGATGTTATTCACACTCCTACTATCAATACACATGCGCCAACTCCCATCTTTCTTTGGGACAAGTAAAGTAGGCACAGCACAAGGGCTCATACTTTCCCTCACGTATCCTCTAGCCATAAGCTCTTCAATTTGCCTTTGCATCTCCTTTGTTTCTTCCGGATTACTTCTATAGGCTGCCTTATTAGGTAATGATGCTCCAGGAATCAAGTCAATTTGATGCTCTATCCCACGAATAGGAGGTAGTCCCGGAGGTAATTCCTTAGGAAAGACATCCTTGAATTCTTCTAAAACAGATTCCAATTCATATGGCCTCTTTGCTTGTTTATCTTGATCAATTCGAATCTCATTAGAAACAAGTATATATACCACATTGTTGCAGCAAATTTCTTTTTCTAATTCCCTCTCACTAATCAAATAAGAACTCTTCGAATTAGAGGTAACATTAGAAGACTTGTTGCTTATCAAAGGTTTTAAAGCAACCGGTCTCTCTTTATCTCCTTTTCTCACAACATACACATTAGTCCTTCCATCAAACTTCACAAATCTATCATATTGCCAAGGACGGCCTAATAGTATATGACAAGCATCCATAGGACAAACATCACACAAAACTTTATCATGAAATTTACCAATTGAAAAGGAGATTAAGGCTTGTTTAGTTACCTTAACATCACTCGAATTATTAAACCAATGAAGCTTATAAGGGCTTAGATGTTCAGTAGTTGGCCACTTCAATTTGTCTACCAAAGTAGTAGATACCACATTAGTGCAACTCCCCGTGTCTATGATCATATCACACAACCTATCTTCTACCTTGCACCTTGTAAGAAAGATTTTCTCCCTTTGATTGTTTTCCATAGGTACGGTTTTAGAGTGTAGCGCCCTTCTTAGAACCAAACTTTGGCCATGAGTCTCGGGATCAATTTCGTCAATATGTCCCTCTTCTTCTTCAAAGTTTTCCTCTTCGTTCTTTTCTTCATAGTCACTACCTTGCTCACACTTAGCTTGTTCTTGTTCCCACTCTTGAGCAGTCATTACTCTTTATGATGGACAATTAGTTGCAATGTGACCAACACTACCACACTTGAAGCACTTCCTATCTTCAACAAGCTTTTTAGGAGCTTCAAACTTTGATTTAGTCTCCTTGTAGTTCGAACTAGAACCACTTTTCTCCAAGCTGTTCTTCTCAAAAGGTTTAGTGAAACCTTTTACAAAATGGCTTAGTGTACGTCCCTTTCTTCCCCTTTATCTGTTTTTCAACTTTCAAAGCTACCTTGCAAACATCCTCAAAGGACCAATATTGTTGCAATTCAACTTTTTCAGCAATATTATCATTCAACCCAGAAATAAATCTAGCAATCTTATGCTCAACAATCTCTTCTAAGCCACATAGCATGCATAACTTTTCAAATTCACCAATATAATTCTCAACAATCATAGAATTTTGTTTAAAAAGTTGCATCTTAAGATAAACATCTTGAATATAATCACTAGGTACGAACCTTTTTTTCATGTGCTTCTTGAGTTGTTCCCAAGTTGAGATTCTTGCACGCCCCTCCTTATGCCTTTTCTTCTTTAGATTATCATACCAAAGACTAGCATAACCGGTCAGTTTTAATTCAGCCAATTTGCATCTTTTCCTTTCATCATACTCCTTGTAATCAAAAAGTGTCTCGGCCCTTCTAATCCACTCAAAGTATTTTTCAGGTTCATTCATACTCCCATTGAATTCGGGAAGATCTAATCTAAGGTTCCTATCATCATCCTTTGGTCGGTCTCTTCTCCTAGGCCTTGGTGATTCATCACTTGAGGAATAATTATTTCGTGGCCTCCTTGGGTTCTTCCTTGGTTGTTCTTCCTCACTTGAACCAGAATTAGGGTTAGAATTCCCTTTCTTTGAAGAATCTCCAGCAAGAGTATCAATCCTTTTTAATATCTCATCCATCCTTGCTGCCAACTCGTCAATTCGCCTATCTCTTCTAAGATTTTGAGCCTGTTCTAAGGTTAATCCCCTTGGAACCTGTGGAACCTCCTCATCACTCATGATTCCTACACAAACCAAGTCAGTTCATGCAAAAATCTTGATTAAAAGATCGAATCTTGAAGGAAAACTAGGCAACACAAAAACCGGACTCTCAACCGCAAATCAGTGCACAAACACCAAACGTTTGAGGCTGTGTAGAACGCGTTACTCAACTAAAAATTATAAAATTTTATATGGTGGTAGCTGGACGTTTTTATAGTTCAATGCAAAAAGAATCATGTAAAAATTCCCAGCCAATTGTTCCCAGTTTAATTTTTACCAAAGTTGCGCAAACCTGGCTCTGATACCAAAGATGATGTGAATTATTGATCCGAAAATCAACAAAACACAAGGGATATGTTTAAGTCTAAATCTATACAGGAAATCCTCCAAGAATTACACAAAAACTAAGATTAATCAATTAATAATCCACCTAATTAATCAATCCAAACGAATGTTTTAACTAAAACAAGCAAAACAGCAATTGATCACAATCAACAAAAAACTCAAGTATGCAACTTAAGAAATAAATCTGAATATTAATCTCTCTGTAAATCTATTCGTGTGTTTACAGCCCTATTTATAAGACTTAGTTTTCCTAGGAAGATTAGGACAAGTCCCTAATTCAATCCTAATTAAACTAGAATTCTAACTTGCTTGAAGAGCAAGCACCTTGGAGCACAAGCATACGCCAATCTCCTTGGTGGACAAGCACACGCCTAAACTGATTTATTTTGCTAACTAACTGATGTTTAAAGAAACTAAATAAAGATTAAAGATCCTAATGCTTGAACCAAGAAAAACCCTTTCAAGTGAAAGGTTAAAACTTGTAAGCAAAATCTAAGTAAAGAAAATTCAAGAAAGTTCAAGAAAGTGAACTAGACTCCAAGAAAAACCACTAAGCAAACCGTGGCTTTGCTTTGATATCCAAGAAAGTGTCCATGCAATGCTTGGCTTGAATCAATGTTTAGGGACAAGCTATCTTGATGCATGATAAGCAAATCTTCGAAGTTCTCCATGCTTAGACTTGCATCAGGTTGATTCTTCAAAAGGGTCAGTCAGCAGCCAGCAACGGATTAATGCCAGCTACGCTGCTTCTATCTCACAAAGAACTACTTTTGATGCAGATCTGACTCCTAACCCGCCGGATCTCGCCGGCTTCGCAAAGCGGATGGTGAGGACCCTCACCCGGTCTGTGAAGGCCTCCATACCTGATCTGCAGGTCGTGGACTTCGACCGGATAATGGGCTCTCTGGATGAGGTACATGATTCCTCTATCTTGATGTCTTTAATATTTATTTTGACTAAGTAACTCATAAACCGGCTGTTATTGACTCAGGCTATGGTGAGAGTGGACAATCTTCGGGGTCCCTTCAGGTAGAAGCAAGAAGAGGTAAATGACGCCAAACGGAGGGCCCTAGAAAACCTCAACTTTACTGAACATTCTGATTATATGTGTAATTTAAAGATTAAAGCAGTAGAGTTGAAACAGGAGGAGCTGATCCGGAGTTTGACGGCTGCAAACGATGAAGCTAACAGTCGGGCTGATGACCTTGATAAGCAGCTAAAAGATGCCAAATCTGATCTCAAGGAATTAGAAGATGCTGACAAGGAGAATGCCCAACTCCGGATTGACAATGACCGCCTGAAGATTGAGCTCATGACCCTGCGCAACAAGCAGTTGGATGAGCTGGCCCGGGAGCAGACCCGGCTGACTTAGGAGAATGAACGGGACAACTTGGCCTGGCTGAAGATCACCTGGGGCCTCCTCTTCCCAGAAATAGACTTAAAGGTCTATAAGCTGAGGTATGATTACGCCACTAAGGTGTATGATGCCCAGCAACTGGGTGATGCTCCTCCGCCTTGCTTCTAAGACTGGGCGGCGGATGATGATGAGGAGCCGGCGGATGATCATTAAGAGGGCCAAGCCAGCCAAACTCAGCCGGAGAAGACTCCGCCTCACCCTTAGGCGAGCCTCCCACCTTTCTGCGGCAGTATGCCAATCAATGTTGTTTACCGGCTTGCATGCCGTGTTTTGTTGTATCTTTTTACCAACCATGGGGTTGGGTTAATATTTCCACTTTCCTTCTTTACCGGATGTATCCGGTTAACAATTATTCTGGCCTTTGTGCCATTTCAAATATAAATGAAGTATTCCGACTCAGTCCGATTTTATATATGTCTGTTTTGAGTTTTTTTCAATTTGAATTTTTCATGTGTATGCAATTCTTTTGTATTTTACCTAACTTAAAAAAGCATGCGGCAATTTGCAATTCGGGTGCTCTTGCCCCTGGGCGACTGTGTGGTTGGTTTTATGTCAAGCTGATTGTTTGGCTTGAAAACACTTGATACTTGGAGAAGTATGGAGTGTTTTTAGGCCAATCAATCACAATAGTGATTGCCCAAAACCAAGTGCACAGCCGGCCATAAAAAGCGGGTGCTTTGAGCTTCTTACCCAGACGGTTATTTTCCGTCTGGGGTTAACACGTAGCCATTACACAATCCTTTGCCCCAATAGGGGAAGTGAGTGCAACTTTGGAATAAATAACCCAAGTAAGAATTTCTATCAATGACCGACTGATGCCTATGAGCATCCGGTATCTGGAAACTTATTCGTTCTTCATAGGTTATTTTGGTCAGACAGCTATGAGTTGGCCAACTTGGTCGTTCATTTTTTGCCGTCTGCATGGGTACGTAGAACCGACAAATAGTCTGTTCTCTGCGACGATTGCACCCGGAGGGGTGTCGCCGGACGCCTTTGTCCATGCTGGGACAAGCGATTTTATAAAATGAGCAACCATCCGGCTATTTTAGCCTCTGGTCTTGTTTGGGACCGGTTGTATAGCCACTAAACGTTTTTGTGCTTAGTTTTTAGTCAGTATTGAATTTACACTAAGTATCAAACTTAGTTTTTTTTTTTTTTTTTTTTTTTTTTTTTTTTTTAAACAAGCGGGTCAGTCTTGGTATTACCCAGACAGATAATCAGGCAATTGAATAAACAAAGTATCAAACTTAAATAAACAAGGGATCCGAGTAGTACCCAGGCGGTCCAACAAATATTACCTTTACTAAGTGTCAAACTCAGTTAGGTAAAGAAGAATCCGCCTGGGTATTACCTGGATGGATAATTAAACAATAACTCGATTTTGCAAACAAAGTCTGAATCTTCATTAATTGACTCACTGTTTACAAAAAGTTTACAATCTCAGAAGTAATACTTTTTTAGGTTGTCTACATTCCAAGTTCTAGGAAGACGCCTGTCGTCTGGGGTTTCCAGGCGGTAGGTGTCATCCCTTACTTCTTCATAGATCCGATAGGGGCCTTCCCAAATTGGAGTTAGCTTTCCCAGCTTATTGGGCCTACCGGTTGCCTCCATTTTCCGTAACACTAAGTCGTCAACTTTCAAAGGACGCTTGTGTACTTTTTTGTTGTAGGCTCTAGTCATTCTCAGACGGTAAATCTCATGACGCAAGGCGGCATTGCCCCTGCATTCTAGGAGTGAATCCAGTGCCAGGCGCATTGCTTCCCAGTTTGCCTCTTCATCATACAACATGACTCTGAGAGTCGGCTCGTAATGTTCGATGGGCAAGACGGCTTCAGCACCGTAAACCATGAGGAATGGGGTTTCACCGGTTGCCCCTTTCGCTGTTGTCCGGATGGCTCATAGGACATGGATTAACTCTTCTGCACATAAGCCACCGGCTCTTTCTATTTTCTTTATAATGTCGTCTTAGATGAGTTTGTTGAAGGCTTCAACTTGGCCGTTTGCTTGGGGCCGGCCAACAGATGCAAAATAGCTTGAGATCCCCTGATCTCCCAACCAAGTTTTTAGCTGAGGCGTCTCAAACTGAGGACCATTATCAAACACCATAGACATAGGTACCCCATACCGCCTCAAACTGAAGGAAATTACGTCTGATGTCTTGATGTTTTTAACCGCCTCAGGCTCCACCCACTTGGTGAAATAACCCACAGCCACCAAGATGTAGCGCTTTCCGCCTGGAGCAGGCGTGTAAGGACCTAGAATGTCCATGCCCCATTTTGCAAACGGGATTGGGCTGTCGATGGCCGTCAGATCAGTAGCAGGACAGTGAATGAGTTTGCCAAATTTTTGGCACTTGTCACATTTCTTCACTAACTCCTTGGCGTCTGCCTCAAGAGTGGGCCAAAAGTAATGTCGTCTAGCTCTGACGGCTAGGGACCTACCGCCTATATGAGAGGCACAGAATCCTGAGTGCAAGTCTTTGAGAACTTCCTTCCCCTTTTCTGGGGTGACACACTTCAACAGGGGCTTAAGAAATCCTGCTTTGAAGAGTTCTCCATTTTTCAACTCGAAGCTTGCAGCTCGCTTATTCAGGACGGCTGCTTCCTGTGGTGAATCAGGAAGTGTGCCGTTTGAAAGATAAGCCCGGATGACATCCATCCAAGTAGAGCTTCAGTCTAAGGTTCCAATGGGCTCTTCATGTATGCTTCTCTTTTCAAGAACTTCCCAAAAGACCGACCGAGGAGTATCACAACAGGCGGATGAAGCCAATTTGGACAATGCATCCGCCTGGTTGTTATCTGACCTGGGTACTTGATTCAGACGAAATTCCTCAAGTGCCCCAGTCTCTTCCTTGACTGCCTGAATATATTTTATCATCGTCGGATGAGTTGCCTCATATGCTCCTTCATACTGGCTAACGACCAATTGTGAATCAGAATAGGCGTCAATCTTTGTTGCCCCTGCTACCTTACACATGCGGATTCCGGCTAGCAGGGCTTCATATTCCGCCTCATTATTTGAGGCTTGAAACTTAAACCGCAGTGCACATTCAAATTTGTCCCCCTCTGGGGACTCATATATAATTCCTGCACCACATCCGTTCTTTGTTGAGCTTCCGTCTACATGCACCTTCCAAACCTGGTCAAAATTTTCCGGTTGCTCCGGTCGGGTCATTTCAACAATGAAGTCGGCAAACGCCTGACCTTTCACTGCTTTTCTAGGTTCAAAAGTGATTTCAAGACTTTGCATTTCAATAGCCCATTTCAACATTCTTCCGGATGACTCCAAAGTAGACATTGGCCGCTTGAGGGGCTGGTCGGTGTAGATAACCACCGGATGAGCCAGGAAGTATGGCTTCAATTTCTTGAAAGCCATTAACAAAGCAAGGCCAAATTTTTCCACCATGGAGTACCGGAGCTCAGCATTTTTTAAGACATGACTAATAAAATAGACCGGAAGCTGAACACCGTCTCTCTCAGCAAGGAGACAGCACTGAGGGCATGATCTGAGACGGCTAAATACATGTATAACACCTCCCTTGGCAACGGACTAACAAGTCTTGGCAAAGAGTGGAAGTGTTCTTTCAGCCGTTGAAAGGCCGCATCAGCCTCATCCTCCCATTCAAATCTGGCTTTCTTCCTGATTGCTTGGAAGAAGTAAAGGCATTTGTCGCTTGACCGGCTGAGGAATCTCCCCAGAGCAGCCAGGCAACCGGTTAGTCTCTATGCTTCCTTGATAGTGCGGGGTGAATTCATGTCAATCACCGCCTGTATCTTCTCAGGGTTAGCCTCTATCCCCCTTTGACCAATCAGGAATCTGAGAAACTTCCCAAAGTCAACACCAAAGACGCATTTCTTAGGATTTAACATGACCTTATGCCGCTTGAGTGTGGTGAAGGTTTCTCGGAGATCAGCAAGGTGATCCGCCTGCTGTTTGGATTTGACTATCATGTCATCAATGTATGCCTCTACATTCCTCCCAATTTGATTAACAAAGACAGTATTAATCATCCGTTGGAACGTAGCCGGCGCATTTTTCAAGCCAGACGGCATCACCGTGTAACAGAATAGCCCCTGATCAGTGACGAAGGCCGTCTTCTCTTGATCTTTCTTCCACAGGGGTATCTGATGGAAGCCGGTTGCCTGATTGCTATTTTTTTTCTTTCTTCACCTCCACCAGCAGAGTTGCCTTTCTTTTCTTACCGGCTGCTGGTGGGACAGGTGCTGGATCGGCATCCTTGACATTGTCAAGGTCTATTGGTTCCTGGACGTCTGGAGTTACAGTGTCTCTGACGGCTGAGAGGTAGCACTCTCGAGCCGTCTTCTGATCCCCATTCAGGGAACCAACAGTGCCGTCATCCTTCTCAAACTTGATGAGCATGAGAGATGGGATGATTACTGCCTTGGCTACGTTGAGGGTTGGCCTGCCAAGGATAATGTTGTAGGCGGTCAACTCCTCAACTACCAAGAACCTGACGACAATATGTCGTCCTTGGCCCTTCTCTCCCAGCCGGATGGGTAAGTCCATTCTCCCGGCTGGGTAGACCATCCTTCCCCCAAAACCAACCAAGGGGTGGGTGATCGGATGCATGCTGCTGATATTGTATTTCAGCTTTTGCAGGCACCAGAGGCTGATGATGTCTGATGAGCTGCCGGTGTCTATAAGGATCCGTCCAACCAGCTGGTTGGCAACCTTACATTCAATGACCACCGGGTCATCATGAGGGCGGCGGACGCTGCTCCTATCCATCTCAGTGATCAAGACGTCTGGGAAGGAAGAGTTGGCAGACGCTTGCTCATCATCATCTTTGTCCATCTTTCGAAGATGGGTCTTGGTGCCCTGGATGGTAGGGCCACCACATGAGAACCAGCCTGCTATAGTGTAGACCGGCTCCTTGTCGGTATCCGAACTACTAGCAGGCTGGGGGGTAGTCTTGGAGGACTGACCCTTGTTTTTCTTTTTTGCCCCAGCTGGGGACTTAGAAATATAGGTCTTCAGCATCCCCTTGTCAGCCAGACGGTCCAACGTCCGTTAAAGGCTGAAGCAGTCGTTGGTGTCATGGCCAACTTCCTCATGGTATTGACAAAATTTATTTTTGTTCCGTGATTGGACAGAACTCTTCATAGGATTCGGCTTCTCAAGGGACAGCCGGTCCTTTATCTCCATGAGGATGGAGTTTCAGTCCTTGTTAAACTCGTACTTTGGGATGTACGGTTTAAATTCTTTCTTCTTCTTCTGGGACGGCTGGTCAAAGTCACTAACCGCCCAGACTTTTTTTCTCTTCTTGCTCTCCTATTTCTTTTTAGCCGGCTGAGCAGGCCGGTTGTCTTTCTGCTTGTCAGACTTCTTAGAGTACGACTAGCTTCCAGGCGAGCAGAGGTCGGTAGTTTAAATGTAGCTTTCCGCCTCTCTCAGGGCCGCCTGCAGGGTGAAAGCCCCTTTTCTGACTAGGTCGAACTTAAAGGTCGACCCGTTTCTCAGACCTTTGAAAAAGTCTGTAAAAGCTACCTCATCAGACAGCCCTTGAATCTGAATTCTGATCAGGTTGAACCGCCTAACATATGAGCGCAACCCTTCTCTCTCTCCCTGCTTTACAGTGCTCAAATCAAGGCTTGTTTTCTTAGCAGGGATGTTCATTGAGAAGTTGGAAGCAAACAGGAAGGCAAGCTTCCTGAAACTATCGATGGACCCGGCTGGCAGATTGCCTAACCATTGTTGGGAATGCCCTTCAATGTAGCCGGGAAGCATCGACACCAAGTGACATTATCCAACCCCTGCAGATACATGAGGTTGGTGTATGCCATGATTGGTGGTGCCATCATAGGTACCAACCAATACATTCTTAACCTTGGCCGGCTGGGCCGCCTCGGTTATCTCCCGGGTGAACGCAGAAGGCTGTTCACCCAGGAGTAGCAGACGAAGCTGCCAGTCCAATGGCTGGACATTTGGATATGCCGCCTGACCCCCAAAGAAGGCCGGCTGCATGAAGTGAGGGGGATACTGCCCGTAAGCCGGAGTAGGCACATACGGGACAACTCCAATCATATGAGGGCCGGAATGGACGGTATTACCGCCTGTCTGACTCTGTGCAAAGAGGGTGCACTCCTGCAGAAATGTTGTTGAAGCTGTCTGGAAAGTTCGACGTTGAAGCCGACTCAGACAACGACTGGTTTCTTTTCCGGTTGATGATCTCCCGGGCATTAAGAGTTGATTTTTTACTTCTCACCAGCTGCTGAGTCCGGCGAGTGTTATTGTTATTCTTCCCAGGAAGGAGAATTCTTGACCAATCAATGGTCCCGACTGCCTTCTCCTTTGGATGAGGAGTGAGCTGCCGGTTTCTAACTGACTTCCCCTTCTCAGGAAGGTTCTTCTTTGCCGACTGACCTTTACTTGGGCCAGCCCGGCTTTTGGTGATCAGCTCTTTAATTTCACCCTTGAAACTTGTCATGAATCTCATGTGTTCGTCTCGGGTGATAGGGGCTGATCCAGCTGCTGATCTAGCTGCCGTTTGGGTTTCCACTTTCTGGCCGTCCAGTGGGTCTGCTCGGACCCGCCTGGGAGGCGCCCCGCTCCAGAGTCTCTCTGGGCCGGATGCGCTTAATTCTGAGAGAGTCGTCTTCGGCTGTAAAGGTTTTGACCTGAGGATCTTCATCCTCCTCATGGTCTGTAAAGACTTCTGGGTCTTCGCCCAGACGGTTAGGGGGTGGTACAGACTCTTGAGCCATCTTCGGGGTACTCTCCCCACAGACGACGCCAAATGTTTTGGGGGTTTTGGTCCCTTGGGAGAGTTACGTCACGAAGTCTGATCCGGCTAAGCTGTACTTGCAAAACAACGGAAACTCCGGGTGGTTGGAGCTCCGCCTCCAACGATCAAGTCAGTAACTTGAAACGGAATAAATAGAACGAAAATTTAGGTGGGTATCTACTCGGATTCCAAGCTCAGGTCTTTCTCTGATGTAAGAGAATAAGGGTGTAATAACTGATTCAATGTGTCCCCAAAATGGGGAAATATCTCCCTATTTATAGGGTCGTTGGAAAATGTGCCCCTACCTAGGTCACTTGACCTAGGTTCTAGTGGGCTGCGCCGTTTTACGGCGCTCCTAGAAGTTTGGGCCTTTGAAAGCCGCCATCTCAGAAACATATCTGAGGGCGCCAAGTGTCAAGAGGATGTTGAGCCACATGGGCCATCCTGAGCTTGACACGTGGCAACCTCTCATTGGTCCACGTGTCAAGAGGATGTTGAGCCACATGGGCCATCCTGAGCTCGACACGTGGGAACCACTCATTGGTCCACGTGTCTAGGGTAAAAATACCCTAAACAAAATCAGCTTTTGTTGTCTAGATACATTAATAAAACAAGCCTTATTTAACTAGATACATCAAAGAGGAAATGGTGGTTTCTAACCTCCAAATTAAGGCTGAAATAAAATCAGAATTAAGAGAGTGTAACTCCCCTTAATTCACGCCCATCCAAGCAGCAAGTTGGAGATGTATTTCCTCCAATATTCACGCCCAAATTCAAACAGCAAAAAAGTGTAACTCCTCTTTGGTTTGTAATTTTTCTTTGAAAACTAATTGTAACTCCCAAGTCAAAGCTTTGAAATTCCTTGTAAAGGAATTTCGGATTCCAAGCTTAAATGGCTGCCATTTTGATGTATCTTTGCACATGTACTTTTGTGTGAATGTGACAATATTTTTTGAATTAAAATTAGCTAAAAAGAACTAAGAAAAATATAACTAATTTGCAAACTTAAAATGACTAAAGTTTACAACTTATTCAAAGCATAAAAAGAACTAAAATAAACTAGTTAATAAGAACAACAAGAAATTCAAGGGATTGAATATCTTGCTGCCCATGGATAGAATGCATAGCACCAATACATGATGCTACATCTAGAACCAAAGAAATGTCCATAACCAAGTTGTTAGGCTTGGCTACAACATTCCCCCCTTCTTGAAAAGAGTTTGCCCTCAAACTCGGCAATGCTTCAAACTCATCATAGTAAGGTGATAAATCAGCCACGTTAAAGGTGCTAGAAACACCATAATCTCCGGGCAACTCAACTTTGTAAGCATTATCATTCACCTTTTCAACAATAGCAAATGGACCATCACTACGAGGACTAACCTTGGACTGCCTTTTGGAACGAAATCTTTCCTTTCGAAGATGAATCCAAACTAAGTCACCGGGCTGAAAACGAACCTCCTTTCTCTTCTTGTCATAGTATGACTTTGTCTTTGCATTAGCTTGTTCAATTTTGGAACGAACTTGCTCATGCATAGACTTGATTTCTTTTGCACGCACCTTGGCATCATTGTTGAACTTGTTTGGTGAGGGAATGGGAGTTAGATCAATAGGAGTGCACGGATTGAATCCATACACCACTTCAAAAGGACTCAAACCTGTTGTCTTGCTAGGCACACGATTGTAAGCAAACTCCGCATGAGGAAGCATCTCTTCGCATTGCTTGGGACGTTTAGTAGCCAAAGACCGCAGCAAGGATCCCAAAGTTCTATTAGTCACTTCGGTTAGACCATCTGTTTGAGGATGACTTGAAGTGCTAAAGTTCAATTTTGTGCCCATCTTCCTCCATAATGTAAGCCAAAAATGACATAAAAATTTTGGATCACGATCACTCACCATGGATTTAGGTACACCATGCAAACGAACAATCTCATTGAAAAACAAGTTAGCAACATGAGTAGCATCATAAGTCGAATGACAAGCAATGAAATGAGCCATTTTAGAAAATCGATCCACAACAACTATTATAGAATCTTTCTTTCGTTGGGTGATAGGAAGTCCCACAACGAAATCAAGACTAATATCCTCCCATGGTGCTTGTGGAATAGGTAAGGGAAAAAGATAGCCTTGTGGTAGACAATGACTTTTGGCCTTTTGACATATCACACATCTTTTCACAATGAACTCCACATCACGGACCAATCTAGGCCAATGAAAGTACTCTTGGACAAGAAGAGTTGTCTTCTCTATGCCAAAGTGTCCCGCCATCCCTCCTTCATGAAACTCTTTGATAAGAGATTCTCTTAGGCTTGATCTTGGAATGCACAACCTGTTTCCTTTGAACAAATAGCCATCTAAAATGTAATAATCTTTGTAAGCATGATTAGAACATTTTAAAAATAAATCATCAAAATCATGATCATTTTTGTAACTTGCTTTCACATCTTCAACACTAATCACCCTTGCTTTGAAAGAATTCAAGAGTGTGTATCTCCTTGAAAGCGCATCAGCTCCTTTGTTCATGGCGTCTCTCCTATGCTTGATCACAAAATGAAAAGCTTGCAAATACTCCACCCATTTGGCATGGCGTGGTTGGAGTTTTTGTTGGCTTTGAAGATATTTGAGAGCTTCATGATCTGAATGAAGGATGAACTCCTTGGAAATGAGGTAATGTCTCCAATGGTCCAAAGCACGAACAAGAGCAAAGAACTCCTTATCATAGGTGCTATACTTCCGTTGTGTTTCATTGAGTTTTTCACTAAAGTAGGCAAGGGGACGCCCAACTTGTGACAAAACAGCACCAATACCAACTTCACTAGCATCACATTCAACTTCAAAAACTTCATCAAAGTTAGGCAAAGCAAGAATAGGTGCACTAGTAAGTTGATGTTTTACCTCATTAAAGGCCTTTTGAGCCTTGTCATTCCAAACTAACTTCTGATTTTTAGTTAGCTCGGTGATAGGTGCCATGAGGGTACTAAAATTCCGCACAAATCTTCTATAGAAAGAAGCAAGTCCATAAAAGCTTCGAACTTGTTGAATGGTTTGTGGCGTGGGCCACTCACGAATTGCAGCAACTTTCTTTTCATCAACTTCAATGCCTTGTGATGAAACTTTAAAGCCAAGAAAAATAACTTGGGAAGTGAAGAAATGACACTTCTCTAAGTTACCATATAATTTCTCACGTTCAAGGGCTTCAAAAACCTGTTGTAAGTGCATAGAATGCTCTTCCTCCTCCCTACTATACACCAAAATATCATCAAAATAAACTACAACAAATTTACCCATGAAAGGTTGCATAACCTGATTCATAAGGCGCATAAATGTAGATGGTGCATTAGACAAACCAAATGGCATCACAAGCCACTCATAGAGGCCCTCCTTTGTCTTAAAAGCGGTCTTCCATTCATCTCCTTTGAAAATTCGAATTTGATGATAGCCACTTCTCAAATCAATTTTAGAGAACACTTTAGAACCATGCAAATCATCAAGTAAATCATTCAACCTTGGAATAGGAAACCGGTACTTGATAGTGATTTTATTGATTGACCTACTATCAACACACATTCTCCATTCTCTATTCTTCTTAGGCACAGTCAAAGTAGGACAAGCACATGGACTAAGAGACTTACGAATAAGACCCTTGGACAGTAATTCTTCCACTTACCTCCTAATCTCTTCGATTTCTTTTGGAGTGGTTTTATAGGCTGGTTTGTTTGGGAGCATTGATCCGGGAACAAGATCAATTTTGTGTTGTATGTCACGTTTTGGGGGTAGGCCATGGGGAATGTCTTCGGGGAAAACATGGGAAAAAGTTTTGAGAAGAGGGGTGAGGAGTGGGTGTTGTTCTTCTTGTGACGGTTGGGAAGGGGTATCAAGTTGGCTTAAAATGAATTGTTTGTGAGCTTTATACTCATGCAATTCTGATTTTATGAGACTAGTAAGGGAAGTGGGGGTGTGGAAGTGGGGTGGCCGTTTTTGAGGTTTAGAGGGGTAAGGAGTATTTTCTGTCCATCCTTAGTGAAGGAATATGTGTTTTTATACCCATCATGCATCACACGCCTATCAAATAGCCAAGGTCTACCAAGTAAAATATGACATGCATCCATAGGTATAACATCACACCATAATTCTTCCTCATAAGTTTTACCAATGCTAAATGAAAACAAGACTTGTTGTGTTACTTGAATCCCTTTACCATGATTTAGCCATTGAATCACATAAGGTTTAGGGTGAGGGACGGTTTTTATTTTCAGCTTGTCTATCATTACTTGTGAAGCTACATTGGTACAACTACCTCCATCAATAATCAAGGTACATACCTTACCACCAATGGTGCAACGAGTATGAAAGATTGCCTCATGTTGCAAGCTCCCTTCTTTGCCAATCATATTGCTTAGTGTACGTCGAACCACCAAGCATTCTCCTTCATCCGGTCCAAGACACGCATACTCATCATTCTCCTCAAGGTTGTTGTCCACTTTAATTTCTAATTCGTTCTCCTCTTCATGCTCAATCAAAGTGACAATCTTTTTATTTGGACAATCACTAGCCAAATGTCCAAGGCCTTGACACCTAAAACATCTTCTTGGGGCTGGTTTTGGGTTGGAATTTTGGGTGTTTTGTGAAAGTGGTTTAGAAGTAGGCTGATTGGATGTGGGTTTGAAAGGTGGGAAATTGGATGTTTGCCCTTTTTGGGGAAATGAGGTTTGAGATGCAAAACGTGATGATTCACTTTTGCCTCTTGCTTTTTGTTGCTGCTTAATCTTATGTTCTAAGATAATGAGCTCTTTAAGGGTGGTGTAAGGGTGTATCTCGGCCACATTGGCTATTTTTGGGTCAAGTCCTCCCAAAAAGCGCACCAATGTTTGAGGTTCATCTTCCTCTACTCCACATTTCATGACAAATCCTTTAAATTCCCTAGCATATTCTTCTACTGATTTTGTACCTTGTTTGAGGTTGTGGAACTTGTAAAAGTTTTCTTGCACATAGTATGTGGGAAAAAACTTTTGTTTCAGCATCTTCTTCATCTTGGTCCACGATCTCACTTTCTCTTTGTCTTGCCTCTCACTTTTGGCACACACACTAGCCCATCAAGTTGAGGCATATTTTCTTAACTTCAAGGCTACAATCTTCACCTTTTTTTCTTCCGGTGTTTGCTTGTAATCAAACACTCTCTCCACCGTTCTAAGCCATTCTACAAACTCATCAGCATCGAGTTTGCCATCATACTCCGGGATGTCAGCCTTAATGTCATTACTAGGCCGTGACCTTTCTCTTTCATGAAAAGGTCTATCATTGTGATTGAAATTAGATTCACTCAATTCTTCATCACTATGATTGGGTGAGCCCTCTTTTTGATGGCGCAACTTAGTAGAAAGATCTTTTAACTGATCTTGCAAATATTGCATTCGTTGCTCCATATCTACTTTCTCTTGTGCAACCTTATTGACATATTCTTGCCAATTAGGGGGTGGGATGTCGGACATGGTCTGTATTTGGGGTATGTGTTTGGGTATGTGTTTGCTAGTTCCCCCTCCTTCTTGCGCCAATTGTTGTATATTTGGAGTAACACTCGAAATACACAAGGGATAAACCAAGGGATAGTTAAGGCTAAAAAGCAAAGGCTTCTTAGATATAGTCACACTACTAAGAAACTGTTTGGGTTCCTAAGATCACAAGCCAACTAGTAGCCTAAACTAGCTAACTAAGCTAAGGAAACGAAATTCCAAATCCAAGAATTTCAGGTTTTGTTCCTAATCCAAGAAAGGAATGTTAGACAAGTTTTTTTTTTTAAATAATCTGATTTTTTCATTCACATTTGCTTGATATTTATAGTAAACAAGCATCCTTAAGTACAAGCTAACTTAAGTGGCTTTTCAGCTCACTTGTTACACGCCTAATGCTAAGTACAAATCAGCTTTTGTTGTCTAGATACATTAATAAAATAAGCCTTATTTAACTAGATACATCAAAGAGGAAATGGTGGTTTATAACCTCCAAATTCAGACTGAAATAAAATCAGAATGAAGAGAGTGTAACTCCCCTTAATCCAAGCAACAAGTTGGAGATGTATTTCCTCCAATATTCACGCCCAAATTCAAACAACAAAGAAGTGTAACTCCTCCTTGGTTCAAGCCTTGAAATTAGCTTGAATGTATGTGGACAAGGGTGTACTTGGACGCCCTTTAGTTGCTCACAAAGCTGACTGAATTAAACAGCCAATTGAAGGCTGAAATTAAGGCTTAAGATGCTCCAATGTTGACTAATATAAACGACCACTTGAAGGCTGAAGTTAAGGCTTGTAATGGCTTGTAATTCTTCTTTGAAAACTGATTGTAACTCCCAAGTCAAAGCTTTGAAATTCCTTGTAAAGGAATTTCGGATTCCAAGCTTAAATGGCTGCCATTTTGATGTGTCTTTGCACTTGTACTTTTGTGTGAATGTGACAATATTTTTTGAACTAAAATCAGCTAAAAAGAACTAAGAAAAATATAACTAATTTGCAAACTTAAAATGACTGAAGTTTACAATTTATTCAAAGCATAAAAAGAACTAAAATAAACTAGTTAATAAGAACAACAAGAAACTCAAGGGATTGAATATCTTGCTTCCCATGGATAGAATGCATAGCACCAATACATGATGCTACATCTTGAACCAAAGAAATGTCCATAACCAAGTTGTTAGGCTTGGCTACAACAGGCCAAAAAAAGCAAGTTTTGGCATACAGCCGTTGAATAAAAGAAAAAATAAAAAAGCAGAGATTGCCATACTACCGCTGAATGGTCACTTCTGACCTGCAGACGGTGCCTCCTGGTCCTCCTCCTTATCCTCATCATCTGAGGGTATCTCATGTGCTTCACCAGGACCAGGAAGCTCAGGCGCGGACGGCTCGTTGTTGGAGTTGACCCAGGCTTCGAAAGAGGCAGGCTCTGGCTCGCCTTGTTCTCTCAAGTACACCACGTACTCGGCATAGCTGTGCGCCAGTGCCCAGATGCTATAATCCGCATCTGGGTACAAGGCAGCCCAGGTAATCTTCATACGGGCGTCATTGTCAGCATCACTCTCAGCAACAAGGTGGTTTTGCTCCGCCTCCAGGGTTGCTGCAAAGTTTATCTGAGCCTGAGTAGCCTCCTTCTCCAACCTTTGAACCTTGGTCTTCAGTTTGGTGTTCTCTTTGGAAACACCTTTAAGTGTGCCAAGGTCTGTCTGGGCCTTCTTGAGCGCCTCATCAGCCTTCTTGGCGCTCTCGTCCGCCTTCTTCTTGGCCTTCTCTGCCTCCTTCTTAGTCCTCTCAGCATCCGTCGCCCGCTGATTGGCCGTCTTCAGATCTGACTCCAGCTGCTGGATTCTAGACACCTGTGTCATAACTATTGCTTTAGTTTCAAGTTCATTTACGATAGTCGACTGTAAAGCAATATTATTAGCGTCTATGACACTTCTTGGCCCTTTTTACCTCTTCCCGTTTGCGGGAATAAGGACGTTTGAACCCGTCCACCCGCAGCATGGCCTGCAAAAAGTCAGGCGGCATAAGTATTGCAGGCGGGATAATAAAATTGAATTGACAAGTTTCTTACCTCAGCAAGAAGGGATAGAATGCATTCAAGATTGAACGTCTCTATCCCAGGGATATTGTACTTATCCCTCTTCCGGACGGCTTCCAGCATGGCCTTGGCATGCTTTTGGACGTCTGGCCAGCAGGGAGATTGATCTGCACCACAATCAATACGTGATGAGTGCAAAACTAAGGCAGCACCTATTTGTTGTCGACTGTCTGAGGATGACGTATGTTGAGAGTGGGATTTCACCCGTAAAGGCCACCCTAGCTCAAGCGGGGATTCAAAAGGGTTCTTACCTTCAGAGCCGGCCAAGCGAGAACCGCTTGCAGGCGTGGTGAACCCCGCTGATAAGGGGTTGACGAGATCAAGGCACAAGTTGTCGCCTATCTTCTCATTGCGCTCCGCTATCCGCATCCGCTGATGCCCGGCTGAGGCGCCAGGAGTAGACGCAGAGGTGGCTTTTTTAATTTTTTTAAGAACGGCGAGGTTCTCCTCCCTATCCCGTTTGAGTTGTTTCTCAAACGACTTTCCAACCTCTCCTTCCTGCCAAAATAACCAAAGTTAAGGTTAGCATCCGAGAAAAATGATTTTAAAGGATCAACTTATGAAAGGGTCAGGCGTTTGTTACCTTGGCCTTGACCTCAGCCGCAGCTTTCTCCGCAAGATCTTTGCGGATGGTTGCAGAAGACCGCTTGGGAGTTTTCTCCGACTGCAACATGTTTAATGCTTCTTCTGCAAAAAGAAAGAAATTGGTCAATATCATAAATCAATTTCGATAGAAAAATACTACAGACGGATATAAACTCAGGCGCATACGTTTTGTAAACATGTGCACTCATCCCTGAACCAGGCACTCTTAGGGATCCGGTTCTTGGGGACTCTTATTGTTTCCCCGGTTGACAAAGTTGCGTCTGTGAGGCCGAAAAAGTTTGCCTCAATTATCTTGTCAAAATCTTCTTCTGGGATCCGGGGAAGAGCGCACTTCCTGCCCAACAAGTCGGGCTTCTTATTGTACAGACGGAATTCTGCTTGGGGCTGACAAGAGCGCACTTCCGTCTGGTTGGGGCTGACATCAGGTAGAACCTGTGCTTCAAGCCATCGAACTTGGAGACCTTGTCCAAGGTCATCATATACTAGCAAAAGCCTCCCAGTCGGGGTTAGAGTGTACCACGCCCTCCAGCCATCGAACTTGGAGACCTTGTCCAAGGTTAGAGTGTACCACGCCCTTCAGCCGCCTAGGCTTCTGTTAAGATAGTGCATACTAGCAAAAGCCTCCCAGCCGGGGTTAAGCCCCTGGAACTCACAGGCGGCAACATACCCCAAAATGTTTGTCCAAGAGTTGGGGTTAAGTTGCTTGATTCCGAGGCCGTAGCCTCTCAAAACTGCCTTCACCGCCTGGTGAAGGGGAAAGCGGCGACCAGCCTTGAACACCACCTTATAACAGCCAAAATAGCTGTTGGCGTTCTGTTCATCGTTCTCCAAGGCGATGGTGCCATTATCAAGCGGCACCCGGATCCTATACCCGTCTCCTAGCGGGTGCATTTGAGTAAAATTCTTTAAGTTTTCCTTTATCTGAATCCGGTCCTTGGAGGAGACGTGGATGTTGAAGGGATCATCCTTCTCGTTCCACTTTTTCTTTTCTTCCTCCTTGATATCCAGAAGTGGGGGTAAGTCGTCACTGCTCTCAGATGTAGAGGCGGAGCTGTCGCTCTCCGTCTCCTCCTCACTTTGATTCAAGGGGGCAGAGGCGGCCTCGTCGCCGCCTTGGTCACATTCCTCCAAGAAGGAATCAGCATGAGTTGAAGGGGCACACGAAGGGGATCTCTCCAGAGCCGTCTAGCCTCCTTGACCAGACGTTTCTCCCTCAGGCGTTTGGCCGCCTGAGCCTTCACTTTTGTAATTTGGATCAGTTGCCGTCTGCATTGTCCGAGCCATGGTGTCCTGCACAGACACATAACTGGTCGGAATCCAAGGCAAAGGGTGGTCCCAACACCCGGAGACGGCACTTTTAGTCCTAGACTCAGCCGTCCCTGGTGACCGGCTGGACTCTAACCTAGGCTGTGCCGTGTGTGTTGGTGATGCATCCATTTATTGCAAGAAATATGTACAAGCGTTGAAAAAAGAAAAAGAGTTGAGAGAGACAGAGACGGTACCTTTGGATGTGATATCTGAAGAAAGGCGGATCCGGCTGGGTTGATGGAGAACAAACTTTCTTGCTTGCGCCTGACTAAAACGGATGACTTCTACTCTCTCAAAGTTTTCTCTCTAGAAAGTTTTTGTAAACGTACAAAATCATGAGGGTAAAACGGCTATATATAGAGGGTAAATACGGGGGCATTTTCGTAATTTACTCGGAAGGTGAACGGTTACTCTTTAACGGTAAAATTACCGCCAAACGGAGCGTGACATGTGTCACAGATGCCATGTGGCGTGCCACGTCACATCTGTGAGGGGCAAATGTTTAGGGTAATTTTACCCTGCCACGTGGCCCAATCAGAGGATGACACGTGTCAGCCTCAGAATGGTCCAGAGTGGACCAATCCCTGCTTCACACGTGTCACTTCAGGCCTAAATCCCGAGAACGCCGCAAAACGCACATCCCACCAATGATTAGGGTTCCGTGACCTAATCAGGGGCACAATTTCCAAAGACCCTATAAATAGGGAGATGTCCCTCATTTTGAGGGCACGTTTTACCATTTATTACACTTGCATTCTCTTACATCAAAGAAACACCTGAGCTAACCCACCTTAATTTCCTTCCTCTTTAGTCCTCTTCAGGTTACTAACTTCACCGTCGGAGGCGGAGCTCCAACCACCCGGAGTCTCCGTTATTTTTGCAGGTATAGCTCGGCCGGATCAGACTTCGTGACGTAACTCTCCCGAGGGACAAAAACACCCAAAACATTTCTAATGTGGAAACATAGAGGCTATGTTAGGAGAAACCAATTAACCCCGGAAGGCGGTTAGATTGGACCCCTTTACTTCGGTATTCATGCATGTTCAGTTTACCATTGATGTGCTACTTTGTTATTGCATGATCAAGCGTCAACTTCACCTACCCATTTCCCTTGGTGCCTAGCTATATTAATTTTAATCCATTTCGTTCTTAGTTTAACCTTTTAGTTATTCACACTTCTTGTTCCAAGATAGCTTAGACCCTAGGTAATGAATGCAGTGCTTAAGCATTTCTCCCTGCGATTCGACCCCTCTATTTACCCTATACACGTATTAGGTCAGTAGAGTGTTATAAATTCATTTGATTTAGGTGTAGTCGCTCAACGACACGATTATTGCCTTTTCATCAATTCGACAGCCGGGCATGCCTTGATGAGTTTCATGGATGCCTACTCCGGCTTCCATCAGATACCTCTGTGGAAAAAAGATCAAGAGAAGAAGGCCTTCGTCACTAATCAGGGGTTATTCTGTTACACTATGATGCCGTTTAGCTTGAAAAATGCTCCGGCTACATTCCAACGGATGATTAATACAGTCTTCATTAATCAAATTGGGAGGAATGTGAAGGCGTACATTGATGATATGATAGTCAAATCCAAGCAGCAGGCGGATCACCTTGCTGATCTCCGAGAAACCTTCACCACACTCAGGCGGCATAAGGTTATGTTAAATCCTAAGAAATGCGTCTTTGGTGTTGAGTCTGGGAAGTTTCTCGGATTCCTGATTGATCAAAGGGGGACATAGACTAACCCCGAGAAGATACAGGCGGTAATTGACATGAAGTCACCCCGCACTGTCAAGGAAGCACAGAGAATAACCGGTTGCGTGGCGGCACTAGGGAGGTTCCTCTGTCGGTCAGGTGACAAATGCCTTTACTTCTTCTACGCAATCAGGAAGAAGACCAGATTTGAATGGGGAATGATGCTGAGGCGGCCTTTCAAAAGCTGAAAGAACATTTGCACTCTTTGCTAAGGCTTGTTAGCCCTCTGCCCAAAGAGACGTTATATATGTACCTGCCGTCTCAGATCATGCTCTCAGTGTTATTCTCCTTGCTGAGAGAGATGCCATCCAGCTCCCGGTCTATTTCATTAGCCATGTGCAAAAACATGCTGAACTCCGGTACCCCATGGTTGAAAATTTTGGCCTTGCTCTATATATGGCCTTCAAGAAATTGAAGTCGTACTTTCTGGCTCATCCGGTGGTAATTTACACCGATTAGCTCCTCAAGCGGCTAATGTCTACCTTGGAGTCATCCGGTAGAATGCTGAAATGGGCTATTGAAATGCAAAGTCTTGAAATCACTTTTGAACCTAGAAATGTAGTGAAAGGTCAGGCGTTTGCCGACTTCATTGTTGAAATGACACGACTGGTACCACCGGATAACATTGATCAGGTTTGGAAAGTGTATGTAGACGGGAGCTCGACGAAGAGCGGCTGCGGTGCAGGAATTATATATGAATCCCCTGAGGGAGATAGATTTAAATATGCACTACGGTTTAAGTTTCAAGCCTCAAATAACGAGGCAGAATATGAAGACTTGCTATCCGGAATTCGCATGTGTAATGCAGCAGGGGCAACAAAAATTGACGCCTACTCTGATTCTCAGTTGGTCGTAAACCAGTATAAGGGAAATTATGAGGCCGGGGCACTTCGGGAATTCTGTCTAAGTCAAGTGCCCAGGTCAGATAACAACCAGGCGGATGCATTGTCCAAATTGGCATCTTCCGCCTGCTGTGATACGCCTCGGTCAGTTTTATGAGAAGTTCTTGAAAAGAGAAGTATATGTGAAGAGCCCATTGGAATCCTAGACTGAAGCTCTACCTGGATGGATGGCATCCGGGCATATTTAACAGACGACACACTTCCTAATTCAACACAAGAGGCAGCCGTCATGAAGAAGCGAGCAGCAAACTTCGAGATGAGAAACGGAGAGATCTTCAAGGCGGGTTTCCTTAAACCTCTATTGAATTGTGTTACCCTAGAAAAGGGGAAAGAAGTTCTTAAAGAATTGCATGCTGGATACTACGCCTCTCATATAGGCGGCAGGTCCCTAGCCATCTGAGCCAGGCATCATTACTTTTGGCCTACTCTTGAAGTAGACGCTAAAGAGTTGGTGAAGAGGTGTGACAAATTCCAGAGGTTTGGCAAGCTTATTCACCGCCCGGCTACTAATCAGACAACAATCCACAGCCCAGTCTTTTTTTTTAAGTGGGGCATGGATATTCTTGGTCCTTGTACGCCTTCTCCAGGCAAAAAACGTTATATTTTGGTGGCTGTGGATTATTTTACCAAATAGGTAGAGGCTGAGCCGGTCAAGAACATCAAGACAAAGGATGTCATCTCTTTCATTTGGAAGAACATCATCACCCAGTTTGGGGTACCTATGTCTATGGTGTTTGATAATGGCCCTTAGTTTGAAACGCCTCACCTTAAGACTTGGTTGGGAGATCATGGTATCTCACATTGTTTTGCATCAGTCGGCCAACCCCAAGCAAACGGCCAAGTTGAAGCCTACAACAAGCTTATCTCAGACGGCGTAAAAAAGAAAATTGAAAGAGCTGGTGGCTTATGGGTAAAAGAGCTTATTCATGTCCTATGGCCCATCCAGACAACTGCCAAAGGGGAAACCAGTGAAACCCCATTTCTTATGGTATACGGTGCTAAAGTCGTCTTGCCGATTGAACATTACTAGCCAACTCTCAAAGTCATGCTTTATAATGAAGAGGCAAATTGGGAGGCCATACGACTGACATTGGACTCCCTCCCAGAACGCAGGGGCAATGCTACCGGGTGACATAGCCTTGCTGAAGAGCGGCTTCAGGGCCTTCAAAGAGAAACACCCCTTTGGAAAGTGGTGGGATATAATAGTTCCGCCTAAGGATGCGGTTATAGCCTTGGAGGACATTATTGAAAATGCAAACAACTACTTTGTCTGCTATGAGGCAGTAATAGAAGCCGACCTCCGGTTCCCTCTCCATACAGGGATTAGGAAAATCCTAAAGGGGTATGATCTGGGTGTCTGGCAGCTCACCCCAAACTCATGGGTGAATATTCTGAGCTACATTGCCGCCTGCGAGCTTCAGAATATTGCCCCCAGCTTTTCCGCCTTTGCTCATATGCACTATTTGAGCAAGGACCCAGGCGGTCATGGGGCGTGGTATACTCTTACCACTTTGCCCCAGTATCAGATGACTTTGGATAAGGTGTCAAAATGGTCCGGGTGGAAGGAGAAGTTTTACATGGTCTCCTCCCCCACTATGAGACACAACCGGACACTGCGCCGGTACAATAAGGAACCGACTCTCCTGGGCATGAAATGTCCTCTCCCGGCACTCTCTTCTAGAGCCCGGAAGCAAATAATGGACCCGGGTTTCTTCGAAAACATTTGATTGATTGGCTGTGTGGTTGGTTTTATATCAAATTAATTGATTGGCTTGAAAACATTTGATACTTTGAGAAGTATGAGATGTTTTTAGACCAATCAATCACAATGGTGATTGCCCTAAACCAAGTGCACAACTGGCTATTTAAACGGGTTCTCCCAGCCTCTTACCCAGGCGGTAAAATTCGGTATAGTGTTGTTGCATAGCCATTACACAAAACTCCTTTTGCCCCAATGGGAGAGTCTGTACAATTTTTGAAAAAATAATCTAAGTAAGAACTTCAGTAGAGAACCGGCTGATGCCTTAAGGCATCCGATATTTCGAAAACTTAATCGTTCTGTAGACTATTCTGGTCAGACGGCTATGAGTTAACCAATTTGGTCGTTCAATCTTTGTCGTCTACATAGATATGTAGAGTTGATAAATGGTCTGCTCTCTACAACGATTGCACCCGGAGGGGTGTCGCCGGACGCCTTTGTCCATATTAGGACAGGCGTGTTTGTAAAATAAGCAACCATCCGGCGATTGGCCTTTAGTCTTGTTCGAGACCGGTTGTATAGCTACTAAGCATTTTTGTGCCTAGTTTACCAATCTGGCAATTGGCCGCATGTTATTTGGACGTTGAGTTCGCTACTAAGTTTTGAACTTAGTTGGTTTAGAAAATAATCCGTCTGAGCATTGCCCAAACAGAATAGTAATTATAAAGATAACAACACAATTAAAAACAAAGCCTGATTTCTCAAGAATAAACTTTATGTTTACAAAAAACTTACAATTCTCAGAAGTAGTACTTTTTAAAGTTATCTACATTCCAAGTTTTAGGTCGGCGTTTGCCGTCTAGGGTTTCCTGGCGGTAGGTGTCATCCCTAAATTCTTCATAGATCCAGTAGGGGCCTTCCCAATAGGGGGTTAGATTTCTCAACTCATTTTCCCTACCGGATGCCTCCATTTTTCATAACACGAAGTCGCAAACTTTCATAGGGCGCTTGAGTACTTTCTTGTTGTAGGTGTAATAAATGATTGATTTTGTCCCCAAAATGGGGAAATATCTCCCTATTTATTGGGTCGTTGGAAGGTGTGCCCCTATCTAGGTCACTTGACCTAGATTTTAGTAGACTGCGCCGTTTTACGGCGCTTCTTGGGATTTAGGCCCTTCAAGGCCGCCATTTCATAAGATAACTGAAGGGGACACGTGTCATATGGCTATTGGGCCACTTGGACCAGCCTGGGCCGGACACTTGGCCTTCTCTTATTGGTCCACATATCTAGGGTATTTTTACCCTAAACAAATTTGTTTATAGATTTTGAAAGGACGCCTCTGCATCATCCCCCCATTCAAATCTAGTCTTCTGCCTTATCCCCTAAAAAAGTAGAGTCACTAGTCGCGTGACCGATTGAGAAATCTTCCTAGAGCTACCAGTCAACCCGTTAATGTTTGGACTTCCTTCACAGTACGGGGCAACTGCATGTCGATTACCGCTTGTATTTTTTTAGGGTTGGCCTTTATCCCTCTAGACTGTCGGAACTGCTCTGCTAATTCCCGAATTCCTCCCTTTCTGTGTTTGTGCAGGGCACAATGGCTAGAGTTAAACAGACGGCTACTAAGCCTAAAAGCCGCCGCGTTATGGAAGTGCCCGCCGACGAGGTTGTTTCGGATGGGGAACAAGAGGATTCGGAGAAGAAAAGTGGTTCTGACAATGAGGCTCCCTCATCCTCCTGGAGCTCAAGCGTAAGAGAGGTAGATGGTGAAGAAGTCGCCTCCTCTAATGGATCCGAGGAAAAGACAGGCGACAATGATGCCATTGAAAGATCAAGAGCCGAGGCATGTGGCTCCGATCAAGATAATTTTGCGGCTGACTATCAATAGCTGGCTAAAGCTTCATCTAACCCGGACCCAAAGAAGATAAGAATGCTTCCGGGAACCGTAGCCTTGTTGAAGTGCGGCTTTAGGGCCTTCAAAGAGAAACACCCCTTTGGAAAGTAGTAGGATATTATAGTCCGTTTAGGGATGCAGTTATAGCCTGAGAGGACAATTTTGAAAATGCAGACAACTACTTTGTCTACTATGAGGCGATAATAGAAGCCGGCCTCCAGTTTCCTCTCCATACCAGGATTAGGAAAATCCTGAAGGGGTATGATCTGGGTGTCTTGCAGCTCACCCCAAACTCATGGGTGAATATTCTGAGCTACATTGTCGCATGCGAGCTCCAGAATATTGCCCCCACCTTTTCTGCCTTTGCTCATATGCACTATTTGAGCAAGAATCCAGGCGGTCATGGGGCGTGGTATACTCTTACCACTTTGCCCCAGTACCTGCTAACTTTGGATAAGGTGTCCAAATGGTCCAGGTGGAAGGAGAAGTTTTACTTGGTCTCCTCCCCCACTATGAGACAAAACCGGACACTGCGTCGGTACAATAAGGAACCGACTCTCCTGGGCATGAAATGTCATCTCCCGGCACTCTTTTCTAGAGCCCGAGAGCAAATAATGGACCAGGGTTTCTTCGAAACTACAAAAAAGCCCTAGGGGGATGGGACTCATATTATTGAGCATAAGAACTGGATCCCCCATTCGGACTTCTTCAAGGATGAAATATTCATGTCCGCATCTGGGTTAAGCACAATGTTTCCAAAGGGTAGATCCACTTTGCATCTGGCAATTCTGTTGTTTTTTGTTTTTGTACTTCAAATTTTTATTATTTTCACTAACTCATTATATGCTCCTTGCAGCCGACGCCTTGAAGATGGTGGATTTGGAGAAGACCCTTGCTAAGTCCGACGCGCAACTGCGCAAAGAAAGCTCGCTATCCAAGAGAGCAGTCTACGAGGCCAAAGAGGCCAAGAAAGGCTGGGTAAGACCGCCTCACCTACCTTGTTTCCTTTAAATTTCTTCCAAGTGTTTTTGCCGGCTAGTAACTTTTAGTTCTTTATTTGTAAGATGCCAGCAAACGCGTTCCACGCTCCATCTCCAAGCTTTTCAAAGGGCAAGGAGAGAAGTTGCACAAATCTCTGGCTGCCAAGGTTGCAAGGAAGAATCTTTCCTAGTCAACTTCTACTGCTAATCCGGATCATCCTAAAACCGGTGGCAAATCACCTTTTGTCATGAAGGTTCTGAGTGAAAGGGCTCATAACGTTCTGGGAAGTAAGCGTCGGATGCCTCTACAACATCAAAGGGTGGCCAGCCACCCAATGTTGCTGTCGGTGCGGCAACGACTGGGGAGGATGATTCCTCAAAGCCCCATCCTCAAACCTAAGGTAATAACAAGATTGAACTTCCTTAGCCGCTTTACTTTATGCGAGTCAAGACTAAGGGTGACTCTTCAGGTTCAGTCAGCATCCGGAACCGAATGAATGCCAACTACCCTGCATCCCTCTCACTAAGTACTTCTTTTGTTGCAGATCTTACATCCGATCGAGCCGGATCTTCCGAGGTTTGCAAAACGGCTAGTGAGGACCCTTGCCCGGACTGAGAAGAACTTCATACGTGATGTGTAGGTAATAGAATTCGACTGGATAATGGGGCAACTGGCTGAGGTAAACTATTCTCTAACTTGATTCTCATAATTTGTTTTCTATTTTTACCAAGTATTTCATATTCCGGTTGCCGTTTTTAGGTTATGCTGAGGGTGGATGGGCTCCGGGGCCCTTTCAAGCGGAAACAAGAAGAGGTAAATGACGCCAAACAGAGGGCCATTAAAAACCTCAAGTTTGCCGGATATGCTAATTATATGTGTGTATTAAAGATTAAAGCAGTAGAGTTGAAACAGGAGGAGCTGATCCGGAGTCTGACGGCTGCTAACGATGAAGCCAACAGCCGGGCTAATGACCTTGAGCAAAAACTAGCATATGCTAAAGGTGATCTCAAGGCATTAGCGGAAGCTTATACAGAGAACATGAAGCTTCGGGCAGACACTGCCCGTTTGGGGGTGAAGATTGTCAACTTGCGGAACCAGCAAGCGAACGAGATTGGCTAGGAGCAGACCCGGCTGATGGAGGAAAATGAGCGGGACAATGCAGCCTGCCTGAAAATAGCATGTGGGCTCCTCTATCCGGATGTGGACTTTGTGGTCTACATGCTTAGGTATGATTACGCCACTACGGTGTATGATGCCCAAGTTTTGGGAGAGGCAGCTCTGCCTCGCTTAAAAGACTGGGCTGCTAAGCTGGGATATGAAGTCTCAAACAATGAAGGGGAGCCGGCAGAGGACGAGCAAAACCAAGACATTCAGCCTCAGGCGGCTGAGAATCAATTAGAACCCCTCCCTACCGGTCAAAACCACCCGGGTCAGTAGTCTCCTCCTCAGCCTTGAACCAACCTCCCCAAATTCTACGGCAGTATGCCATTTATTTTTGTTTCCGGCTTGTAAGCCAAGTATGTTGTAATTTTACCAGCTATAGAGTTGGGTTGACAATTAGTTTCTTTTGTTTCTGCATCGGATGTGATTCCGGTTAACAATTATTCTAGTCGTTGTGCCATTTTTACTTTGATGAATGAAGTATTGCCACTCAGTCGATTTTTATACATGCTTGCATTTGTGTTTGAATTTTTCTAAATTAAATTTTGCGTATATACTGCAATTTTTTGATATTTTGCCTAACTTATAAAAAGCATGCGACAGATTGTAATCTGGCTGTTCTTCCCCCTGAACGGTTGTGTGGTTGGTTTTATTTCAAATTGATTGATTAGCTTGAAAACATTTGATACTTTGAGAAGTTTGAGATGTTTTTATGCCAATCAATCACAATGGTGATTGCCCCAAACAAAGTGCTCAACTGGCTAGTAAAACAGGTGCTCCCAGCCTCTTACCCAGGCGGTAAAATTTCGTATAGAGTTGTTGCATAGCCATTACACAAAACTCCTTTGCCCCAATGGGAGAGTCTGTGCAATTTTGGAATAAATAATCTAAGTAAGAACTTCGGTCGAGAACCGGCTGATGCCTTAAGGCATCCGATATTTCGAAAACTTAATCGTTTTGTAGACTATTCTGGTCAGACTGCTATGAGTTAACCAATTTGGTCGTTCAATCTTTGCCGTCTACATAGATATGTAGAGCTGACCAATGGTCTGCTCTCAGCGATGATTGCACCCGGAGGGGTGTCGCCGGACGCCTTTGTCCATATTAGGATAGGCGGTTTTGTAAAATAAGCAACCATCCGGCCATTGGCCTTTAGTCTTGTGTGAGACCGGTTGTATAGCTACTAAGCGTTTTTGTGCCTAATTTACCAATCTGGCAATTGGCCGCATGTTATTTGGACGTTGAGTTCGCTACTAAGTTTCGAACTTAGTTGGTTTAGCAAAAAATCCGTATGAGCATTGCCCAGACGGAATAGTAATTATAAAGATAACAACATAATTAAAAACAAAGCCTGATTTCTCATTAATAGACTTTATGTTTACAAAAAATTTACAATTATGAGAAGTAGTACCTTTTAAAGTTATCTACATTCCAAGTTCAAGGAGGGTGTCTGCGTCTAGGGTTTCCAGGCAGTAGGTGCCATCCCTAACTTCTTCATAAATCCGGTATGGGCCTTCCCAATTGCGAGCTAGCTTTCCTAGCTCATTTTCCCTACCGGATGCCTCCATTTTTCGTAACACGAAGTCGCCAACTTTCATAGGGCGCTTGTGTAATTTCTTGTTGTAGGTGTAATAAATGATTGATTTTGTCCCCAAAATGGGGAAATATCTCCCTATTTAAAGGGTCGTTGGAAGGTGTGCCCCAATCTAGGTCCCTTGACCTAGATTTTAGTAAGATGCGCCGTTTTACGGAGCTTCTTGGGATTTAGGCCCTTCAAGGCCGCCATTTTAGAAGATTCTAATGGGGACACGTGTGATGTGAATTATTGATCCGAAAATCAACAAAACACAAGGGATATGTTTAAGTCTAATTCTATACAGGAAATCCACCAAGAATTAAACAAAAACTAAGATTAATCAATTAAGAATCCACCTAATTAATCAATCCAAACGAATGTTTTAACTAAAACAAGCAAAACAGCAATTGATCGCAATCAACCAAAACTCAATTATGCAACTTAAGAAATAATCTGAATATTAATCTATGAATGTTTATTCGTGTGTTTACAGTCCTATTTATAAGACTTAGTTTACCTAGGAAGATTAGGACAAGTCCCTAATTCAATCCTAATTAAACTAGAATTCTAACTTGCTTGAAGAGCAAGCACCTTGGTGCACAAGCATACACCAAACTCCTTGGAGAACAAGCACACGCCTAAACTGATTTATTTTGCTAACTAACTGATTTTTAAAGCAACTAAATAAATAAATAAAAATTAAAGAACTAAATAAAGATTAAAGATCCTAATGCTTGAACCAAGAAAAACCCTTTCAAGTGAAAGGTAAAAACTTGTAAGCAAAATTTAAGTAAAGAAAATTTAAGAAAGTTCAAGAAAGTGAACTAGACTCCAAGAAAAGCTACTAAGCAAACCGTGGATTTGCTTTGATATCCAAGAAAGTGTCCATGCAATGCTTGGCTTGAATCAATGTTTAAGGACAAGCTATCTTGATGCATGATAAGCAAATTTTCGAAGTTCTCCATGCTTAGGCTTGCATCAACGTGTCATATGGCTATTGGGCCACTTGGACCATCCTAGGCCTAACACATGGCCTTCTCTTCTTGAACCACATATCTAGGGTATTTTTACCCTAAAAAGATGTGTTTATAGCTTCTTATCCCGCCATTCAAATCTAGTCTTCTTCCTTATCGCCTAGAAAATGTAGAGGCACTTGTCGCCTGACCGACTGAGAAATCTTCCTAGAGCTGCCAGACAACTGGTTAATTTTTGGACTTCCTTCATAGTATGGGGCGACTGCATGTCGATTACCGCTTGTACTTTTTCAGGGTTGGCCTCTATCCCCCTGGACTGTCGGAACTGTTGTACTCATCCCCGAATTCCTCCCTCTCTGTGTCTGTGCAGGGTACAATGGCTAGAGTTAAACAGACAGCTACTAAGCCTAAAAGCCAGCGCGCTATGGAAGTTCCTGCCGACAAGGTTGTTCTGGATGGGGAACAAGAGCATTCAGAGGAGATAAGTTGTTCTGACAATAAGGCTCCCTTATCCTCCTAGAGCTCAAGCGTAAGAGAGGTAGACGGTGAAGAGGCCGCCTCCTCAAATGGATCCGTGGAAGAGACAAGCGGCAATAATGCCACCGAAAGATCAGGAACCGAGGCATGTGTCTCCGATAAAGATAATTTTTCGACTGACTATCAATAGTCGACAAAAGCTTAAGCCAACCTTGACTTAAAGAAGATTAGAATGCTTCCGGGTGACATAGCCCTGCTGAAGAGCGGCTTCAGGGCCTTTAAAGAGAAAAAAAACCTTTTGAAAGTGGTGGGAAATTATAGTTCCGCCCAAGGATGCGGTTATAGCCTGGGAGGACAATATTAAAAATGCAGACAACTACTTTGTATGCTATGAGGCGGTAATAGAAGCCGGCCTCCGGTTCCCTCTCTATACCTGGATTAGGAAAATTCTGAAGGGGTATGATCTGGTTGTCTAGCAGATCACCCCAAACTCATGGGTGAATATTCTGAGCTACATTGCCGCCTGCGAGCTCCAGAATATTGCCCCCAGCTTTTCCGCCTTAAATCATATGCACTATTTGAGCAAGGCCCCAGGTAGTCATGGGGCGTGGTATACTCTTTCCACTTTGCCCCAGTATCTAATGACTTTAGACAAGGTGTCCAAATGGTCCGGGTTGAAGGAGATGTTTTACTTGGTCTCCTCCCCCACTATGAGACATAACAGGACACTACGCCGGTACAATAAGGAACTGACTCTCCTGGGCAGGAAATGTCCTCTCCCGGCACTCTCTTCTAGAGCCCGGGAGCAAATAATGGACCCGGGTTTCTTCGAAACTACAACTGAGCCCTTGCCGGATCCATTAGAGGAGGCAGCCTCTTCTCTGGCTACCTCCCGCATGCTAGAAATCCCGGAAGAAGAGGGAGCCTCTTCATTATAGTTGTCGCTCTCCTCCAAATCCTCATGTTCCCCATCCGGAACAACCTCATCGGTTGGCACTTCCATAATGCGCCAGCTCTTAGATTTTCTTGCCGTCTGTTTGACTCTGGCCGTTGTGTTCTCCACAAACACAAAGAGGGAAGAATTCGGAGATGAGCATAGCAGTTCCGACAATCCAGAAAAGGCACCCCCTGTTCTAGACTCAGCCGTTCCGGGAGACCAACAGAGTGTCCTTGGCAGTGCCGAGTGTGTGGACTAAGAAATCATTTTATTTCAAAAACTATGTATACAAGCGGAAAAAGAATGTATACAAGTTGAAAAAGAAAAACTAAAAAAGGTACAGGCGGTTACCTTACTTTAAACTCTGAAAAATCTTAAAACAGCTACAGACGGTGACCGGGTGTTGAAAGGTTAGCACATGGAAATTTTACTATCCGCTTCCTCCTTTTTTTTTTATTTCAGCTGCAGTATGCCAACCTATGTCTCTTTCCGGCCTGTGTGCCAAGTATTTCTGTAGTTTTACCGACTAAGGAGTCAGGTAACAATTATGCTTTCTTTAATTCCGGATATATATCTGGTTTAACAATATTATCCGGTTCTAGCTGGTTTTGAATAGAATTTGCCGACTGAGTTAGCTTGATGAATTTACTATTTTGTTTCAATCTTTGCATTTAAATTCTACAATTGTTATTTTTGCATTTTTGCCTAACTATTTAAGGCATGCGGCAATTCAGATAGTATACCGGCTACTTCTTTGTGAGCCAGACAGGAAATCGCCGCTTGATAGTTAATGGAACAAGGAACATATTGTCCTCCTGTTTGATGGACCCAAGACAGCTCAAAGGCTGTCTAGGATACCAGCAATCAATTGCACCTGGGTCGTCTGCCCCATTGGGTTGACTGGTATAATTTTGTTGAACAGCCTTAGAAAGAACTTCAGTAATTAACCGGCTGATGTCACTTGACATCCGGTTTTAAGCTTAATCATTCTTTTAGACTATTTTGGTCAAACAACTATGAGTTGACCAATTTGGTCGTTCAATATTTACTGTCTGCATATTCTGGTAGAGCAAACGATAGATTGCCCCTTGCGACGATAACACCCGGAGGGGCGTCGTCGGACGCCATTCTCAAATAGGAGCAGACGAATTTATAAATTAAGTTTGCATCCGGCCATTGGCCTCGATTTTCATATCATTTTAGCCACTAAGTTTTTTAACTTAGCTTTAATTTTATTTAGTAGGGGTCGTCTACGCATTGCACAGATGATGGTCCACCAATTTAATATCAAGTTAGTCACTAAGTTTTTAACCTAGCTTATTCATTCAATAGACCGTCTGTGTTTTCAACATGAGGTAGTATATTGTTGCGCATATATATATACAGAGTAATTAAATTAATATTGGAAGTAGTACTTTTTCAAGTTGTCTACATTCCAAGTTCTAGGCAGCCGCCTGCCGTCTAGAGTTTCCACCCGGTAGGATCCGTTTCTTCATAGATCCGGTAGGGGCCTTCCCAATTAGGAGTTAGCTTTCCTTGCTCATTGGCCCTACCGATTGCCTCCATTTTTTGAAACACAAAGTCCCCAAATTTGTGCACTTTCTTGTCGTAGGCACGAGTCAGTCTGATATGGTAAATCTCATGTTGCAAGGTGGCATTACCCCTACGCTCCGGGAATGAGTCCAATGCTAGCTGCATGGCCTCCCAGTTTGCCTCTTCATCGTAAAGCATGACTCGTAGATTCGGCTTATAATGCTCTAAGGGCAAGATGACTTTAGCACCGTAAACCATGAGAAATGGGGTTTCAATGGTTGCCCCTTTTTTAGTTTTACGGATGGGCTATAGGACATAAATTAACTCCCTTAGCCCATAAACCATCGACTCTCTCAATTCCATTTTTAATACCGTCTGATATGAGTTTGTTGAAGGCTTCAACTTGGCCGTTTTCTTGGGGTTGGCCGACTGATGCAAAATAGTGTGAGAACGCTTGATCTCCTAACCAAGTCTTAAGATGAGGCATATCAAATTGAGGTCAGTTATCAAATACCATAGACATAGTGATGCAAGTCTAAGCATGGAGAACTTCGAAGATTTGCTTATCATGCATCAAGATAGCTTGTCCCTAAACATTGATTCAAGACAAGCATTGCATGGACACTTTCTTGGATATCAAAGCAAAGCCACGGTTTGCTTAGTGGCTTTTCTTGCAGTCTAGTTCACTTTCTTGAACTTTCTTGAATTTTCTTTACTTAGATTTTGCTTACAAGTTTTTACCTTTCACTTGAAAGGGTTTTTCTTGGTTCAAGCATTAGGATCTTTAATCTTTATTTAGTTTCTTTAAACATAAGTTAGTTAGCAAAATAAATCAGTTTAGGCGTGTGCTTGTCCTCCAAGGAGATTGGCGTATGCTTGTGCTCCAAGGTGCTTGCTCTTCAAGCAAGTTAGAATTCTAGTTTAATTAGGATTGAATTAGGGACTTGTCCTAATCTTCCTAGGTAAACTAAGTCTATAAATAGGGCTGTAAAACACACGAATTAAGAGAGAGATTAATATACATTGTTCTAAGTTTAAACACTTAAGTTTTGTTGATTGTGATCAATTGCTGTTTTGCTTGTTTTAGATAAAACATTCGTTTGGATTGATTAATTAAGTGGATTCTTAATTGATTAATCTTAGTTTTTGTTTAATTCTTGGTGGATTTCCTGTATAGAATTAGACTTAAACATATCCCTTGTGTTTTGTTGATTTTCGGATCAATAATTCACATCATCTTTGGTATCAGAGCCAGGTTACGCAACTTCGGTAAAAATTAAACTGGGAACAATTGTCTGGGAATTTTTACGTGATTCTTTTTGCATTGAACTCTAAAAACGGTCAGCTATCACCATATAAAATTTCATAATTTTTAGTTGAGTAACGCGCTCTACACAGCCTCAAACGTTTGGTGTTTGTGCACTGATTTGCGGTTGGGAGTCCGGTTTTTGTGTTGCCTAGTTTTCCTTCAAGGTTCAATCTTTTAATCAAGATTTTTGCATAAACTGACTTGGTTTGTGTAGGAATCATGAGTGACGAAGAGGTCCCACAAGTTCCAAGGGGATTAACCTTAGAACAGGCTCAAAGTCTTAGAAGTGACAGACGAATTGACGAGTTGGCAGCAAGGATGGATGAGATATTAAAAAGGCTTGATACTCGTGCTGGAGATTCTTCAAGGAAAGGGAATTCTAACCCTAATTCTGGTTCAAGTGAGGAAGAACAACCAAGGAGGAACCAAAGGAGGCCACGAAATAATTATTCTTCAACTGATGAATCACCAAGGCCTAGGAGAAGAGATAGACCAAAGGATGATGATAGGAACCTTAGATTAGATCTTCCCGAATTCAATGGGAGTATGAATGAACCTGAAAAATACTTTGAGTGGATTAGAAGGGCCGAGACACTCTTTGATTACAAGGAGTATGATGAAAGGAAAAGATGCAAATTGGCTGAATTAAGACTGACCGGTTATGCTAGTCTTTGGTATGATAATCTAAAGAAGAAGAGGCATAAGGAGGGGCGTGAAAGAATCTCAACTTGGGAACAACTCAAGAGGCACATGAAAAAGAGGTTCATACCTAGTTATTATATTCAAAATGTTTATCTTAAGATGCAACTTTTTAAACAAAATTCTATGACTGTTGAGAATTATATTGGTGAATTTGAAAAGTTATGCATGCTATGTGGCTTAGAAGAGATTATTGAGCATAAGATTGCTAGATTTATTTCAGGGTTGAATGATAATATTGCTGAAAAAATTGAATTGCAACAATATTGGTCCTTTGAGGATGTTTGCAAGGTAGCTTTGAAAGTTGAAAATCAGATATAGGGGAAGAAAGGGACGTACACTAAGTCCTTTGTAAAAGGTTTCGCTAAACCTTTTGAGAAGAACAGCTTGGAGAAAAGTGGTTCTAGTTCGAACTACAAGGAGACTAGATCAAAGTTTGAAGCTCCTAAAAAGCTTGTTGAAGATAGGAAGTGCTTCAAGTGTGGTAGTGTTGGTCACATTGCTACTAATTGTCCATCAAAAAGAGTAATGACTGCTCAAGAGTGGGAACAAGAACAAGCTAAGTGTGAGCAAGGTAGTGACTATGTAGAAAAGAACGAAGAGGAAAACTTTGAAGAAGAGGAGGGGCATATTGACGAAATTGATCCCAAGACTCATGGTCAAAGTTTGGTTCTAATAAGGGCACTACACTCTAAAACTGTACCTATGGAAAACAATCAAAGGGAGAAAATCTTTCTTACAAGGTGCAAGGTAGAAGATAGGTTGTGTGATATGATCATAGACACGGGGAGTTGCACTAATGTGGTATCTACTACTTTGGTAGACAAATTGAAGTGGCCAACTACTGAACATCCAAGCCCTTATAAGCTTCATTGGCTTAATAATTCGAGTGATGTTAAGGTAACTAAACAAGCCTTAATCTCCAATTCAATTGGTAAATTTCATGATAAAGTTTTGTGTGATGTTTGTCCTATGGATGCTTGTCATATACTATTAGGCCGTCCTTGGCAATATGATAGATTTGTGAAGTTTGATGGAAGGAATAATGTGTATGTTGTGAGAAAAGGAGAAAAAGAGAGACCGGTTGCTTTTAAACCTTTGATAAGCAACAAGTCTTATAATGTTACCTCTAATTCGAAGAATTCTTATTTGATTAGTGAGAGGGAAATTGCAAAAGAGATTTGCAGCAACAATGTGGTATATATACTTGTTTCTAATGAGATTCAAATTGATCAAAATAAACAAGCAAAGAGGCCGTATGAATTGGAATCTGTTTTAGAAGAATTCAAGGATGTCTTTCCTACGGAATTACCTCCGGGACTACCTCCTATTCGTGGGATAGAGCATCAAATTGACTTGATTCCGGGAGAACCATTACCTAATAAGGCAGCCTATAGAAGTAATCCGGAAGAAACAAAGGAGATGCAAAGGCAAATTGAAGAGCTTATGGCTAGAGGGTACGTGAGGGAAAGTATGAGCCCTTGTGCCGTGCCTACTTTACTTGTCCCAAAGAAAGATGGGAGTTGGCGCATGTGTATTGATAGTAGGAGTGTGAATAACATCACTATCAAATAACGATTTCCTATTCCAAGATTAGATGATCTACTTGATGAACTACATGGTTCAATGTTGTTTTCTAAGATTGATCTTATGACTGGTTATCATCAAATTCGAATGAGAGAAGGAGATGAGTGGAAAACAACATTCAAGACTAAGTTAGGGTTGTATGAATGGTTGGTGATGCCGTTTGGACTCACTAATGCACCTAGCACATTCATGAGGTTGATGCATGAGGTACTTAAACCTTTCCTTGGCAAGTTTGTTGTTGTTTATTTAGATGATATTCTGATATACTCTAAAAATTTGCATGATCATCTAAATCATCTAACAAGTGTGTTTGAAGTGTTAAGAGAGAAGAAACTCTATGCTAAGCTTTAAAAATGCTACTTCTTAGTGCCTAGTGTTACTTTTCTTTGTTATGTTGTATCAAAAGATGGAGTTTCAGTTGATCATTCGAAAGTAGAGGCTATTAAAACTTGGCCTATTCCTACTAATATGAGTGAAGTAAAGTCTTTTCATGGTCTAGCTTCATTCTATAGAAGATTTGTCAAGAAATTCTCAAGTACTGTGGCGCCTATGACCGAATGTTTGAAGAAGGACAAAGGTAAATTCGAATGGACTAAAGAAGCTCAAAGTGCGTTTGAGTTGGTTAAAAAGAATCTATGTGAAGCACCTATACTTGCGTTACCAGATTTCTCAAGTCCTTTTGAAGTTGAAACCGATGCTAGTGAAGTTGGAATTGGAGCAGTTTTACTCCAAAAGAAGAGACCTATTGCATATTTCAGTGAGAAATTGGGAGGAGCTCGATTGAACTATTCTACTTATGATAAAGAGTTTTATGCCATTGTTAGAGCTTTAGATCATTGGAGTCATTATCTCTGACCTAATCACTTTGTGTTGCATTCTGATCATGAAGCATTGAAGTACATACATGGACAACATAAGCTCAATCCTAGACATGCTACGTGGGTTGAATTTTTACAATCATTTAATTTTTTTTCAAAGTACTAAGAAGGGAAATCGAATGTTGTGGCTGATGCACTATCTAGAAGATACACTTTGATTGGAATTCTAAATAGCAAGCTACTTGGTTTTGAATTGATCAAAGAATACTACAAAAGTGATGTTGATTTTGCTACATTGATTGAAGAGTGTTCTAAAGGAGCCGTGGGTTCTTTTTTGCTGCAAGATGGGTTTCTTTTCAAAGGAAATCGACTTTGTCTTCCTAAGTGTTCTTTTAGAAAGCTAGTGGTTAGAGAAGCTCATGGGGGAGGAATTGCTGGTCACTTTTGCATTACAAAGACCTTGAGTATGTTACAAGAACACTTCTATTGGCCTAAGATGCTCACGGATGTGCAACTAGTTATTTCTAGGTGTGCAACTTGTCAAAAAGCGAAGGCTACTTTTCATCAAGGCTTGTATACTCTTTTACCTGTTCCAGGTTCACCTTGGGAAGATATTTCTATGGATTTTATTGTGGGATTGCCGAGAACACAACAGGGGAAAGACTCTATTATGGTTGTTGTGGATAGGTTCTCTAAGATGGCTCATTTTGTTCCTTGTCACAAAGTGGATGATGCTATGAAAGTGGCGGAATTATACTTCAAGGAGATTGTTAGATTGCATGGAATTCCGAAAACTATTGTGAGTGATCGAGATACAAAGTTCATGAGTTTCTTTTGGAAGTCTCTATGGAATCTTGTGGGAACTAAATTGCTCTTTAGTACATCTTACCATCCACAAACTGATGGACAAACCGAGGTTACTAATCGTACTCTTGGTGCGCTTTTGCGTGGGTTAGTGAGTAAGACACAAAAGGATTGGGACATCAAGTTAGCTCATGCGGAGTTTGCTTATAATAGATCACCAACATATGCTACCAAACATAGTCCTTTTGAGGTAGTCTATGGAGTTAATCCGAAACTTCCAATTGATCTTGTTCCATTGCCTAAGGGTGAGTTAATTCACAAAGATGCCGAGTCTAAGTTGAAGAGTATGCTGAAATTACATGCTCAAGTTCGAACAAGAATAGAGAAAGTAAATGACATGTACAAAACTAGAGCAAACAAGCATAGAAAGCAACAAAGTTACAATGTTGGAGACTTGGTATGGTTACATTTGAGAAAGGAAAGATTTCCAGGAAAACGCAAGAATAAGTTAATGCCTAGAAGTGAAGGTCCTTTCAAGATTATTGAGAAGATCAATGACAATGCTTATAAGTTAGAACTTCCGGGAGAATATGGAGTTAGTGATACATTCAATGTTGACGATTTGGCTAAGTATATTCCGGATGAAGAACTTCGAGATTTGAGGACAAATTCTTTCGAAGAAGAGGAGGATGATGCAAGTCTAAGCATGGAGAACTTCGAAGATTTGCTTATCATGCATCAAGATAGCTTGTCCCTAAACATTGATTCAAGCCAAGCATTGCATGGACACTTTCTTGGATATCAAAGCAAAGCCACGGTTTGCTTAGTGGCTTTTCTTGGAGTCTAGTTCACTTTCTTGAACTTTCTTGAATTTTCTTTACTTAGATTTTGCTTACAAGTTTTTACCTTTCACTTTAAAGGGTTTTTCTTGGTTCAAGCATTAGGATCTTTAATCTTTATTTAGTTTCTTTAAACATCAGTTAGTTAGCAAAATAAATCAGTTTAGGCGTGTGCTTGTCCTCCAAGGAGATTGGCGTACGCTTGTGCTCCAAGGTGCTTGCTCTTCAAGAAAGTTAGAATTCTAGTTTAATTAGGATTGAATTAGGGACTTGTCCTAATCTTCCTAGGTAAACTAAGTCTATAAATAGGGCTGTAAAACACACGAATTAAGGGAGAGATTAATATACATTGTTCTAAGTTTAAACACTTAACTTTTGTTGATTGTGATCAATTGTTGTTTGGCTTGTTTTAGATAAAACATTCGTTTGGATTGATTAATTTAGTGGATTGTTAATTGATTAATCTTAGTTTTTGTTTAATTCTTGGTGGATTTCCTGTATAGAATTAGACTTAAACATATCCCTTGTGTTTTGTTGATTTTCGGATCAATAATTCACATCACATAGGTACCCCGAACCGGGTGATAATGTTCTTTCAAATGAAGGAGATGACATCATTTGTCTTGATGCCTTTGACCGCCTTTACTTCCACCCACTTGGTGAAATAGTCCACAGCCACAAGAATATAGCGCTTTCCGCCTAGTGCAGGCGTATAAGGACATAGAATATCCATGCCCCATTTAGCAAAGGGGACTGGGCTGTGGATTGTCGTCAGGTCAGTAGTCGAGCAATGGCTTAGCTTGTCAACTTCGCTCATCTCGAAGTTTGTAGCACGCTTCTTTAGCAGTGCAGCCTCCTAGGGTGAATCAGGAAGCGTTTCTTCTATAAGATACGCCTGGATGTCATCCATCAAAGTGGAATTATAGTCTAGTACTCCAATGGGCTCATCATCAGATATACTTTATTTTTAAATAACTTCCCCGAAGACTGACCGAGGCGTATCACAGGGGCGGAGAATGCCAATTTTGATAGAGCATCAGCTTGGTTGTTTTCTGACCTAGGCACTTGACTTAGATGAAATTGTTCAAGTGTCCCAGCATTAGACTTGATCATAGTCAAATGGGTGGCTTCAAACTCACCATGGTATTGGCCAATGACCAACTGAGAATCAGAGCAGGCGTCAATTTTTGTTGCCCCTGCCGCCTTACACATGCGGATACCGGCTAGCAAGGCTTCATATTCCCCCTTTTTATTTGAGGCCTGAAACTTAAACCGTAGTTCATACTTATATTTGTCTCCTTCTAGAGATTGACATATTATGCCTTCATACAGCCGTTCATAGTAGAGCTCCCGTCTACATGCACCTTCCAAACCTAATTAAGGTGATCCGGATCAACCGGCCTTGTCATTTTGACAATAAAGTCGGTAAATGCTTGACCCTTCACTTCCTTTCTTAGTTCATAGGTGATTTCAAGGCTAAAGGGGTTGATCTGTGTAGATCACCACCGGGTGTGCTAAGAAGTATGGTTTTAACTTCTTAATAGCCATGTAAAGAGCAAGGCCAAAATTTTCAACCATGGAGTACCGGATTTCAGCAATTCTGAGCACATGGCTAAATAAATAGACTGGGAGCTGATTGTCGTCTCTCTCAGCAAGGAGTACAACACTAAGGGCATGATCTGAGATGGCTAAGTACATATAGAACATCTCCTTTGGCAGAGGGCTAACAAGCCTTGACAAGGAGTGTAAATGTTCTTTCAATTTTTTAATGGCCGCCTTAACATCATATCCCCACTTAAACCTTGTACTCACCTGATTGCTTGGAAGAAGTAAAGGAAATTGTCACCTGACCGTCTGATGAATCTCCCAAGCGTAGCTAGGCAGCCGGTAAGCCTCTGAGCTTCCTTGACAGAGCAGGTGACTTCATGTCAATCACCGCCTGTATCTTCTCGGGGTTAGCCTCTATCCCCTTTGATCAATCAGGAATCCGAGAAACTTCCTAGACTCACTACCATAAACACATTTTTGGGATTTAATATGACCTTATGCCGCTTGAGTGTGGTAAAGGTTTTTCGAAGATCAGCAAGATGATCCGTCTATATCTTGGATTTGACTATAATGTCATCAATATACGTCTCTACATTCCTCCCAATCTGATTTATGAAGACTATATTAATCATCCGTTGGAAAGTAGCCTGCGCATTCTTCAAGCCAAACGACATAACTGTACAACAGAATAACCCCTAATTAGTGACGAAGGCCGTCTTCTCTTGATCTTTTTTTCCACAGGGGTATTTGATGGAAGCAAGAGTAGGCATCCATAAAACTCATCAAGGCATGCCCGGCTGTAGAGTCGACAAGGCTGTTGATCTTTGGAAGCGGGTAACTGTCCGTTTGACATTCCTTGTTCAAGTCAGTGTAATCAACACACATGCGCCAAATACCATTCGCTTCTTTACAAGCACCAGGTTTGCAACCTAATCAGGGAAGTTACATGGCCGAATAAACCTGGCGTCTAATAGCTTTTTGACCTCGGTAGCTACCGCCAGACTCCTTCCCTCGTCGTGATTTCTTTTCTTTTGCCAGATGGGCTTTTTTTGGATCCACGGTGATTTTGTGGACAGCAAGATCCGGGTTGATGCTTGGCATCTCTTCCACTTCAAAGGAAAAAATGTCTTTGAATTACTTCAGCAAAAGGTGCAAGTCTACATCAATCCTTTCAAAGGCAGCCATCCCCAACTTAACAGTCTGCTCTAGACAACTGTCTTCCAGAGGGTTATCAATGTGTTCACTAGCCGGCTTGGGACAGAGATGATTAAACGTTCCCTGGTCAATGATTGCTATTTCTTTCCTTCTTCACCTCCACCATCTTTTCAATTTTTCTTTTCATTGCGGCTGCTAGAGGGGGTGAATCATGGTCCTTGACATCGTCAAGATCTTTATGTTCCTTCGGTTGATCGGCTGCAATAGCAATCGTCTTGACGTCTTAGAGATAACACTCCCTTGCCGTCTTCGGATCGTTGTTGAGGGAGCCAACAAAGTTGGCAGTCATCTCGAAGCATGAGGGCTTGAATGATGACGGCCTTGCAGTCGTTCAGAGTGGGTCAGCCAAGAATGATGTTGTAGGCAGTCAAATCTTTAACCACCATAAACCAGAGGACCATGTGTCGCTCATGTCTTTTCTCCCCCAGTCGGATGGGTATATAAATTTGTCTGACTAGGTGCACGACTTCCCCACCAAAGCTAACTAGTGGATGGGAGACGTCGCGCAGGCTGTCCCGCTTGTAATTAGGCTGGGACAGACATTTGTGGCTGCTCGGATCAGAGGAGCTACCCGTGTCTATTAGGTGAATGTGTTTAGACATCGATAATCTATACATATCCTCAATCCCATGATCGTCCTTTCAGGAATGAGCTCACTTTTCTCATTCTCACAACGGTCATGCCTCCTTTCTTTAGGACAACGAGTACCGGGGAAACCTACCTTGTGCTACAAATAGGGAATATGATTCCCGCATCCAATAGCTTGGTGTTTCCTTCTTGACCACCTCCCCCATTTAAAGGTGAAATTTTCGTTGACTTTCAATGCTTGGTGAGTCATTATCCTCAAGAGTGATGTGGTGCATTCATAAGGCAGGACTAATACCCTTGAGGTCATCAATGGTATAGACCAAAGCACCTTGGTGCTTTCTCAATAAACCACACAACTCTTGGGCTTGGCTCTCACTCAAGGAGGAACTAACAATCACGGAAAAAATTGAGTTGTGGCCTATGAACTCATACCTAAGGTGTGATGGAAGAGATTTGAGCTCAACCATGGGGACACCTTTACCTTCTTTTGTTGTAGTTTCTTGCAATGCTTCTTCTCTAGTAATGTTCATGCACATTTTCTCATCAACATCCTCAATGCTTCCATTGAGCATATCTTCATATAAAGCCATCTCCTTGCTAGGAACACCTATCTTTTCCTTATTCAACAAAACATTCTCAAGAGCATCATTAGTGGTGAGCAATTGCTTATGCTTGGAAGACACAACATGATCAAGAGAGTCAATCATCATGCAATTCTTCAAAGGAGAACTTCGGTACTTCATACAATTCAAGTCAGGTTCTATCACCTCATCTCCTACTTTAAGTGAAATTTTTAATCACTCTTTACATCTATCATAGCCCCCGAAGTAGCGAGAAAGGGTCTCCCTAAAATGATAGGACAGTTAGCATCTTCGTCCATCTCAAGTACCACAAAATCCACCGGAAAAACAAATTTCCTAACCCTCGAAGGAACATCCACCATCTTACCCTTAGGAGACTTGATTGACCTATTGGCGAATTGCAAAGTGATTTTAGTAGGTAAGTGTTCCCCTAGTTCAAGTCTTTGGTACATCGTATATGGCATAAGGCTAACACTAGCTCCTACGCCACGAAAGGCATTATCGATTTGCATTATGTATATAGCACAAGGCAAGGAAAAGTTTCCGAGATCTTTTAGTTTAGGTGGCATCTTTTTCATTATGATTGCATTACAATTCTCGGTCATGTTTACCGTCTCCACAACATCTCAAGTCCTCCTACCGCTCAAAATGACTTTATAGATTTTGGCATAATTCGGCATTTGGGTGACAACATCGGTGAGTGGTAGAGAAAGGTGAATTTGCTTGAGCAGGTAAATAAAATCTTCCAAATCGTTCATTGAACTTGTGTCTCATGAATCTTTATGGATAAGGAAGCTTAGGTTTCACAACTTCTCTCTCTTCCTTCACCTCCTTAGGTGGCTCTACCATCACTTCACTCAAAGATGCACCAACTCCCTCATCCTCAACTAAAACCTCCTTGGCTCCCTTCTCACTCATGCTATTGCTAGGAAAACTCTCCTCAAGTACCTCACCACTCCTTGTGACTATGGCATTAACGAGTATCTTAGGTTCTAAGCCTTGAGAAGGTAAAGAAGAAGGACTTGCATGATCTTTCAAGGCATTGGAAAGTTGAGAGATTTGGTTTACAAGCATCTTATTGTGGGTCATTATTTCATTAAACTTCTTGTCACTCACCGCCATATAAGTGTTCAACAACTTGGTTTGGTTTTCAATGATTTCTTGCAAGATAGTCCTAGTAGCAGAAGAAGAAGAGGGTTGAACATAGGAATTATCACTTTGGGTCTTTGGAGCAAATCTGTGTGGGGGACCCCTTTGAGCATGGTTTTGAAAATTTCCCCTAATTTTGATTGTTCCAATTACCTCTACCTTGATTTTAACCATAGCCTTGTTATGATTACCATAATTTTGGTTTTGATTTTGGCTACTATATAACCTTGGTTGTTATAGTTAACTCGTAAATTTTGGTCCCCTTGGTTCTTATTACCACCACCTTGGTTATAGTTGTCAAATTTTCCATGGTTGTTGTAATTCCTATTCCATTGACCTCTTTGATTCTTAAACCTAGAATCATTATTGTTTAACACATAGTTCACATGCTCATTCATATTTCCATATTGATCATCACAAACATCCATACAAGCACGAGGGAAATTAGAAGCATCATGATCATACGATCCACAAACATCACAAAACAAGCAACCACTAGGCATGTTACTAGAAGAGGGAGAAGGTTGAGAACTAGAAGACATACCTCTCCCTTTAGATTGGGAAGGAAGAATAAAAAATTTGGAGGTAGAACTTTCCAACTTTGCCTTGATAGCGGACATTTATTACCCCAAGTTTGTCATTTGTGAAGACATGTTGTTTATGGCATTAAGATGATCAACCGAATACACCGAAGAGCTACTCCTTCTAGTTGACTCCCTTTCACCATCTTGCCAATCTCTATATTACCTCATTACATCTTCAATTACGTCTACCACTTCCTCCTCCATTTTATTCATGATGGGACCCCGGCTCCTCCATCAAGACATGTCTTTCCTTGAGCAATTAGGCCACCATCAAAGATTTTAATAATTTTGTTAGTAGGAATTATGTGGTTAGGACATGCCCACCAAAGCCAACAAGTGGATGGGAGACATTGCGCAGGCTGTCCCGCTTGTAATTAAGCCGGGATAGACACTTATAGCTGATCAGATCAGAGGAGTTACCCGTGTCTATTAGAAACTGGACAACCAGCTTGTTGGCGACCTTGCATTTAATGATGACTGGCTCGTCATGCGGTTGGCGAACTTTCCCCGGTCCTTCTTAGTGATGAGGACATTTGGGAATGTCCCACTTGAGGACGCATGTCCATGATCAACTAAGTGGATCATCCTCTTCAAATGATCCTTAGTGTCCCGGATGGTCGGGCCATCTCTTGTGAATTTGCCTTCCATATACAAGGAGTTGGGCAACAAGACCTTAGGAAACTTCGCATCGCCCGTCCCTGCTCCTTGTAGAGCGTTAAAGGCCTCAATCTCACGGGCAGGTTCAGCAGGGGAAATAGTAACTCCAGCTATGTTAGTGCGAATCATCCAAAATTTGCGCGACACAGAAAAAGTGGAAGGCACCTCCACCCCGAAAAACTTGCCAGTCCAATCCCGAAAGTGACCAAGCTTCGGATAGGACAAAACTCTGCCCTCCTTAGGAGCCACATAATACCACCTAGACTCAGTCCCAGAAGCAGACCTTTTCAGGCTTATTAAAGATTTGAACAAGTGTAGGGACTCAGGTTATCTCCGAAACCGCAGGAACCACAGAAGGCATATCAAGGTATGCAATGAAGCAAGATGCAGCAAAGCAATGAAGAGGTTGAAGGCGTGGAATACCTTCTCCAGGGTAGGGTCAAGAGGGAACCTTAAACCCAAGTCCAGATGTGAAGAAAACACAACAATATGGCCAGCAGGGGGAGCGGATAGCTTTGCACCTTCAGTAGGCAGAATTAGCTTGTAACCTTGACCAAATCCATAGAACTTCTGTCCCACAAAAGCGAGGTTCAACCTCCGGGCGTCCTTACGCTAGTTGGAATCCAGCACGCAATTCTTCGGACTATGGCACTTGTCATCTAAAAAGAATTCGGTCTTGCCAACCTCTATGGGCTTAACATCATATGTAGGTTGACAATCATAAAAGGCGCGCTCACTAGGAGACTCAGCCATTCTGGCCTAAGCGGCAGCCGGAAAAGGAGACAGTGAAGCCGTAGTAGCGTTCCCGTAACGTACTATATAATGGTCAAACCGATGCATGTTAGCCATGTGATCAAGCCAAGCAAAAGAGTTTAACAGCAGGACATGGGGGATGGGGCCAGAACTATAAAGGGTAAGTAGGATCTATCGGCACATCGTGCAGGCGACATCCTTCATTGTTGTGAGCATAATCCTTCTGCACTTCCTACAGTCGGTACTCAAAATAAAGTAAATAAGACAATTATGAATTGAAGGCAAAATTTCATTAATAGGTCAAAAACTTTACAAAATTTCAGAAATAATACTTCTTTAAGTTATCTACATTCCAGATTCTAGGTGGCTTCCTACCGTCCGGTGTTTCCAGGCGGTAGGTGCCGCCTTTTACTTCTTCATAGATTCGGCGGGGGCCTTCCCAATTTAGGGTTAGCTTCCCTTGCTCATTCGCCCTACCGACTGCCTCCATTTTCCGTAACACGAAGTCCCCAACTTTTAAAGGGCGATTGGATACTCTTTTGATGTAGGCCCGAGTCATTCTCAAGCGGTAGATCTGATGGCGCAAGGCGGCATTGCCCCTGCGCTCTGGGAGTGAGTCCAATGCCAGGTGCATGGACTCCTAGTTTCCATCTTCATCATATAGCATAATCCAAAGAGTCGGCTCATAGTGTTCAATGGGCAAGACAGCTTCTGTCCCATACACCATGTGAAATGGGGTTTATCCGGTTGCCCCTTTCGTTGTTATTCTGATGGCCCATAGGACATGTGGTAATTCATCCTCCCATAGGCCGCCAGCTCTTTCAATTTTCTTTTTAATGCCGTCTGAGATTAAGTAGTTGAAGGCTTCGACTTGGCCGTTTGTTTGGGGTCGACCGACTGATACGAAATAATTGGAGATCCCCTGATCTCCCAGCCAAGTCTTTAGTTAAGGGGTCTAAAACTAAGGACCATTGTTAAACACTATAAACATAGGCACCCCAAAACGGGTGATGACATTCTTCTAGAAAAAAGGAAATGACGTCCTTTGTCTTGATGTTTTTGACCGCCTCCGCCTCTACCCATTTGGTAAAGTTATCCACAGCCACTAAGATGTAGCGCTTGCCGCCTGGAGCAGCCGTATATAGGCCCAGGATATCCATAACCAGTTTAGGGTATTTTTACCCTAGACACGTGGAACAATGAGAGGTCGCCACGTGTCGAGCTCAGGATGGCCCAGGTGGCTCAACATCCTCTTGACACTTGGTCCCCTCAGATATGACTCTAAAATGGCGGCCTTCAAGGGCCTAAATCCCTAGGAGCGCCGTAAAACGACGCAGCCCACTAAAATCTAGGTCAAATGACCTAGATAGGGGCACATTCTCCAACGACCCTATAAATAGGGAGATATTCCCCCATTTTGGAGACACATTGAATCATTTATTACACCTTTATTCTCTTACATCAGAGAAAGACCTGAGCTTGGAATCCGAGCAGATATTCACCTAAATTTCCGTTCTCTTTATTCCGTTTCAAGTTACTAACTTGACCGTCGGAGGCGGAGCTTTAACCACCCGGAGTCTCCGTTATTTTGCAGGTATAACTAAGCCGGATCAGACTTCGTGACATAACTCTCCCAAGGGACAAAAACACCCAAAACATTTGGCGCCGTCTGTGGGGAGAGTACCTCGAAGATGTTTCTAGAGTTTGTACCACCCCCTAACCGTCTGGGCGAAGACCCAGAAGTCTTTACAGACCATGAGGATAAAGATCCTCAGGTCGAAACCTTTACAGCCAAAGACGACTCTCTTAGAACCAAGCGCATCCGGCCTAGAGACACTCTGGAGCGGGGTGCCTCCCAGGCGGGTACTAACCGACCCTCTGGGCAGCCGGAAGGGGAAACCCAAACGGTCGCTGGATCAGTACCTGTCACCCGAGACGAGCTCATGAGATTCATGACTAGTTTCAAGGGTGAAATTAAAGAGCTGATCACCCAAAGCCGGGCTGGCCCAAGTAAAGGTCAGTCGGCAAATAAGACTCCTCAGGAGAAGGGGAAGTCAGTCAGAGACCGGCAGCCCACTCCTCATCAAAAGGAGAAGGCAGCCGGGACCATTGATTGGTCAAAGATTCTCCTTCCCAAGAGGAACAACAACACCCGCAGGACTCAGTATCTGGTGGGGAGTAAAAATCATTTCTCGATGCCCGAGAGATCATCAACTAGAAGAGAAACCAATCTTTGTCTGAGTCGGCTTCAACGTCAAACTTTCCAGACAGCTTCAACAACATTTCTGCAGGGAGTGCACCCTCCTTGCATGAGAGTCAGACAGGCGGTAATACCGTCCAATCTGGCCCTCACATGATTGGAGCTGTACCGTATGTGCCTACTCAGGTTTACGGCTAGTATCCCCCTCACTTCATGTAGCCGGCTCTCTTTGGAGGTCAGGCGGTATATCCAAATGTCCAGCCATTGGACTGGCAGCTTCGTCTGCTGCGCCTAGGTGAACAACCTTCTGCTTTCACCCAGGAGATAACCGAGGCGGCCTAGCCGGCTAAGGTTAAGAATGTATTGGTTGGTACCTATGATGGTACCACCAATCCGGAAGACCACCTCATGGCTTACACCATTCTCATGTATCTGCAGGGGTTGGATGATGCCACTTGGTGTCGATGCTTCCCGGCTACATTGAAGGGCATTGCCCAACAATGTTTTGGAAATTTGCCAGCCGGGTCCATCGATAGTTTCAGGAAGCTTGCCTTCCTGTTTGCTTCCAACTTCTCAATGAACATCCCTGCTAAGAAAACAAGCCTTGATTTGAGCACTGTTAAGCAGGGAGAGAGAGAGGGGATGCGCTCATATGTCAGACGGTTCAATTTGATCAGAATTCAGATTCAAGGGCTGTCTGACAAGGTAGCTTTTACAGACTTTTTTAAAGGTCTGAGAGACGGGTCGACCTTTAAGTTCGACCTAGTCAGAAAAGGGGCTTTCACCCTGCAGGCGGCCCTGAGGGAGGCACAAAGCTACATTCAAGCTACCGACCTCTGCTCGCCCGGTAACTAGTCGGACTCTAAGAAGTCTGACAAGCAGAAAGACAACCGGCCTGCTCAGCCGACTAAAAAGAAAGAAGAAAGCAAGAAGAGAAAAGAAGTCTGGGCGGTTAGTGATTCTGACCAGCCGTCCCAGAAGAAGAAGAAAGAATTTAAACCGTACGTCCCAAAGTACGAGTTTAACAAGGACTGCAACTCTATCCTCATGGAGATTAAGGACCGACTGTCCTTAGAGAAGCCGAATCCAATGAAAAGTTCAATTCAATCAAGGAACAAAAATAAATTTTTCCAATACCATGAGAAAGTTGGCCATGACACCAACGACTGCTTCAGCCTTCAACGGACGTTGGACCGTCTGGCTGACAAGGGGATGCTGAAGTCCTATATTTCTAAGTCCCCAGTCCTCTAAGACCACCCCCCAGCCTGCTAGTAGCTCGGATACCGACAAGGAGCTGGTCTACACAATAGCTGGCGGGTTCTCATGCGGTGGCCCTACCATCCGGGGCACCAAGAGCCCTCTTCGAAAGATGGACAAGGATGATGATGAGCAGGCGTCTGCAAGCACCTCCTTCCCAGACGTCTTGATCACTGAGAAGGACAGGGGCAGCGTCCGCCGTCCGCATGATGACCCAATCGTCATTGAATGTAAGGTTGTCAACCAACTGGTTGGAAGAATCCTTATTGACACTGGCAGTTCATCAGACATCATCAGCCTCCGGTGCTTGCAAAAGCTGAAATACAATATCAGCAGCATGCATCCGGTCACCCACCCCTTGGTTGGTTTTGGGGGTGGGATGGTCTACCCAGCCGGAAGAATTGACTTACCCATCCGGCTGGGAGAGAAGGGCCAAGGACGACATATTGTTGTCAGATTCTTGGTCGTTGAGGAGTTGACCGCCTACAACATTATCCTTGGCCGGCCAACCCTCAATGTAGCCAAGGCTGTAATCATCCTGTCCCTCATGCTCATCAAGTATGAGAGGGATGACGGCACTATTGGTTCCCTGAATGGGGATTAGAAGACGGCCTGAGAGTGCTATCTCTCAGCCGTCAGAGACACTGTAACCCCAGGCGTCCAGGAACCAATAGACCTTGACAATGTCAAGGATGCTGAGCCAGCGTTTGCCCCACCAGCAGCCGGAAAGAAAAGAAAGGCACCTACGCTGGTGGAGGTGAAGAAGGAGAAAAAATAGCAATCACTGACCGGTGAACGGTCAGATGAGCTCCGTCCCCAACCGGCTGGTGAGCATATTGACATACCTCTGGACGACAGCCGTCCAGGGCGTATTGTGAAGGTTGGGACGGTTGCCTTTGCTAAGTTAGGTGCAGACTTGCACCTTCTGCTGAAAGAATTCAAAGACATTTTTGCCTTTGAAGTGGAAGAGATGCCAGGCGTCAGCCCGGATCTTGCTGTCCACAAACTCGCCGTGGATCTTAAAAAGAAGCCCATCCGGCAAAAGAAAAGAAATTACGGCGAGGAAAGAAGTCAGGCGGCAGCTGCCGAAGTAAAAAAGTTGTTGGATGCCGGGTTCATTCGGCCATGTAATTTTCCCGACTGGGTGGCGAATGTTGTGCTTGTAAAGAAGTCGAATGGTACCTGGCGGATGTGTGTTGATTACACAGATCTCAACAAGGCATGTCCCAAGGACAGTTATCCGCTTCCTAAGATCGACAGTCTGGTCGATTCAACAGCCGGGCATGCCTTGACGAGTTTTATGGATGCCTACTCCGGCTTCCATCAGATACCCCTGTGGAAGAAAGATCAAGAAAAGACGCCCTTCGTCACTGATCAGGGGCTATTCTGTTACACGGTGACGCCGTTTGGCTTGAAAAATGCGCCGGCTACGTTCCAACGGATGATTAATACTATCTTTATTAATCAAATTGGGAGGAATGTAGAGGCCTATATTGATGACATGATAGTCAAATACAAACAGCAGCGGATCACCTTGCTGATCTCCGAGAAACCTCCACCACACTCAGGCGGCATAAGGTCATGTTGACATGAAGTCACCCCGCACTGTCAAGGAAGCACAGAGACTAACCGGTTGCCTGGCTGCTCTGGGGAGATTCCTCAGCCGGTCAGGTGACAAATGCCTTTACTTCTTCCAAGCAATCAGGAAGAAGACCAGATTTGAATGGGGGGATGAGGCTAAGGAGACCTTTCAACGGCTGAAAGAACACCTCAACTCTTTGCCAAGACTTGTTAGTCTACTGCCTAAGGAGGTGTTATACATGTACTTAGCTGTCTTAGATCATTTCCTTAGTGCCGTTCTCCTTGCTGAGAGAGACGGTGTTCAACTTCCGGTCTATTTCATTAGCCATGTCTTAAAAAATGCTGAGCTGCGGTACCCCATGGTAGAAAAATTTTGCCTTGCTCTGTATATGGCTTTCAAGAAATTGAAACCATACTTCCTGGCTCATCCGGTGGTAATCTACACCGACCAGCCCCTCAAGCGGCCAATGTCTACTTTGGAGTCATCCGGCAGAATGTTGAAATGGGCTATTGAAATGCAAAGTCTTGAAATCACTTTTTAACTTAGAAAAGCAGTGAAAGGTCAGGCGTTTGCCGACTTCATTGTTGAAATGACCCGACCGGTGCAACCGGATAATCTTGACTAGGTTTGGAAAGTGTATGTAGACGGAAGCTCAACAAAGAGCGGCTGCGGTGCAGGAATTGTATATGAGTCCCCTGAGGGGGACAAATTTGAATATGCACTGCGGTTTAAGTTTCAAGCCTCAAATAATGAGGCGGAATATGAAGCCCTGCTAGCCGGAATCCGCATGTGTAAGGCAGCAGGGGCAACTAAAATTGACGCCTATTCTGATTCACAGTTGGTCGTTAGCCAATATGGGGGAGCATATGAGGGAACTCATCCGGCTATGATCAAATATCTTCAGGCAGTCAAAGAAGAGACTGGGGCACTTGAGGAATTCCGTCTGAATCAAGTACCCAGGTCAGATAACAACCAGGCGGATACATTGTCCAAATTGGCTTCATTCGCCTGCTGTGATACTCCTCAGTCAGTCTTTTGGGAAGTTCTTGAAAAGAAAAGCATACATGAAGAGCCAATTGGAACCTTAGACCGAAGCTCTACCTGGGTGGATGGCATCCGGGCATATTTAGCAGACGCCACGCTTCCTGATTCATACAAGAGGCAGCCGTCCTGAAAAAGCGAGCAACAAACTTCGAGTTGAGAAATGGAGAACTATTCAAGGCAGGTTTCCTCAAACCTTTATTGAAGTGTGTTACCCTAGAAAAGGGGAAAGAAATTCTCGAAGAATTGCATGCCGGATACTGCGCCTCTCATATAGGCGGCATGTCTTTAGCCGTCAGAGCCAGGCGGCAATATTTTTGGCCTACTCTTGAAGCAGACACCAAAGAGTTAGTCAAAAGATGCGACAAGTGCCAAAGGTTTGGCCCACTGATTCGCCGCTCGGCTACTGATCTGACGGCAATCCACAGCCCAATCCCATTTGCAAAATGGGGCATGGATATCTTGGGTCCTTATACGCCTGCTCCAGGCGAAAAGCTCTACATTTTGGTGGATGTGGATTATTTCACCAAATGGGTAGAAGCTTAGCCGGTTAAAAACATCAAGAAAAAGAATGTCATCTCCTTCATCTAGAAGAACATCATCACCCGGTTTGGGGTACCTATGTCTATAGTGTTTTATAATGGCCCTCAGTTTGAGACCCCCCAGCTCAAGACTTGGTTTGGAGATCAGGGTATCTCACATTGTTTTGCATCAGTCGGCTGACCCCAAGCAAACGGCCAAGTTGAAGCCTTCAACAAACTCATCTCAGACAGCATAAAAAAGAAAATTAAAAGGGTCAGTGGTTTATCGGCAGATGAATTAATTCATGTCCTATGGGCCATCCGGACTACTGCTAAAGGGGCAACCGGAGAAACCCCATTTTTTATGGTATACGTTGCTGAAGCCGTCTTGCCCATTGAGCATTATGAGCCGACTCTCAGAGTTATGCTCTATGATGAAGAGGCAAATTGGGAGGCCATGCGGCTAGCATTGGACTCCCTCCTAGAACGTAGGGGCAATGCTGCCCTGCGCCATGAGATATACCGTCTGAGAATGACCAGAGCTTATAACAAAAGAGTGCACAAGAGTCCCCTGAAAGTGGATGACTTTTTGTTATGAAAAATGGAGGCAACCGGTAGGGCTAATAAGGCTGTGATGCAAGTCTAAGCATGGAGAACTTCGAAGATTTGCTTATCATGCATCAAGATAGCTTGTCCCTAAACATTGATTCAAGCCAAGCATTGCATGGACACTTTCTTGGATATCAAAGCAAAGCCACGGCTTGCTTAGTGACTTTTCTTGGAGTCTAGTTCACTTTCTTGAACTTTCTTGAATTTTCTTTACTTAGATTTTGCTTACAAGTTTTTACCTTTCACTTGAAAGGGTTTTTCTTGGTTCAAGCATTAGGATCTTTAATCTTTATTTAGTTCTTTAATTTTTATTTATTTATTTAGTTGCTTTAAAAATCAGTTAGTTAGCAAAATAAATCAGTTTGGTGTATGCTTGTGCGCCAAGGTGCTTGCTCTTCAAGCAAGTTAGAATTCTAGTTTAATTAGGATTGAATTAGGGACTTGTCCTAATCTTCCTAGGTAAACTAAGTCTTATAAATAGGGCTGTAAACACACAAATAGACATACATAGAGATTAATATTCAGATTATTTCTTAAGTTGCATACTTGAGTTTTGGTTGATTGCGATCAATTGCTGTTTTGCTTGTTTTAGTTAAAACATTCGTTTGGATTGATTAATTAGGTGGATTCTTAATTGATTAACCTTAGTTTTTGTTTAATTCTTGGTGGATTTCCTGTATATAATTAGACTTAAACATATCCCTTGTGTTTTGTTGATTTTTGGATCAATAATTCACATCATCTTTGGTATCAGAGCCAGGTTACGCAACTTCGGGAAAAATTAAACTGGGAACAATTGGCTGGGAATTTTTACGTGATTTTTTTTGCATTGAACTCTAAAAACGTCCAGCTACCACCATATAAAATTTCATAATTTTTAGTTGAGTAACGCGTTCTACACAGCCTCAAACGTTTGGTGTTTGTGCACTGATTTGCGGTTGAGAGTCCGGTTTTTGTGTTGCCTAGTTTTCCTTCAAGATTCGATCTTTTAATCAAGATTTTTGCATGAACTGACTTGGTTTGTGTAGGAATCATGAGTGACGAGGAGGTTCCACAGGTTCCAAGGGGATTAACCTTAGAACAGGCTCAAAATCTTAGAAGAGATAGGCGAATTGACGAGTTGGCAGCAAGGATGGATGAGATATTAAAAAGGCTTGATACTCTTGCTGGAGATTCTTCAAGGAAAGGGAATTCTAACCCTAATTCTGGTTCAAGTGAGGAAGAACAACCAAGGAGGAACCCAAGGAGGCCACGAAATAATTATTCCTCAAGTGATGAATCACCAAGGCCTAGGAGGAGAGATCGACCAAAGGATGATGATAGGAACCTTAGATTAGATCTTCCCGAATTCAATGGGAGTATGAATGAACCTGAAAAATACTTTGAGTGGATTAGAAGGGCCGAGACACTTTTTGATTACAAGGAGTATGATGAAAGGAAAAGATGCAAATTGGCTGAATTAAAACTGACCGGTTATGCTAGTCTTTGGTATGATAATCTAAAGAAGAAGAGGCATAAGGAGGGGCGTGCAAGAATCTCAACTTGGGAACAACTCAAGAAGCACATGAAAAAAAGGTTCGTACCTAGTGATTATATTCAAGATGTTTATCTTAAGATGCAACTTTTTAAACAAAATTCTATGACTGTTGAGAATTATATTGGTGAATTTGAAAAGTTATGCATGCTACGTGGCTTAGAAGAGATTGTTGAGCATAAGATTGCTAGATTTATTTCGGGGTTGAATGATAATATTGCTGAAAAAGTTGAATTGCAACAATATTGGTCCTTTGAGGATGTTTGCAAGGTAGCTTTGAAAGTTGAAAAACAGATAAAGGGGAAGAAAGGGACGTACACTAAGCCCTTTGTAAAAGGTTTCACTAAACCTTTTGAGAAGAACAGCTTGGAGAAAAGTGGTTCTAGTTCGAACTACAAGGAGACTAAATCAAAGTTTGAAGCTCCTAAAAAGCTTGTTGAAGATAGGAAGTGCTTCAAGTGTGGTAGTGTTGGTCACATTGCAACTAATTGTCCATCAAAAAGAGTAATGACTGCTCAAGAGTGGGAACAAGAACAAGCTAAGTGTGAGCAAGGTAGTGACTATGAAGAAAAGAACGAAGAGGAAAACTTTGAAGAAGAGGAGGGGCATATTGACAAAATTGATCCCGAGACTCATGGTCAAAGTTTGGTTCTAAGAAGGGCACTACACTCTAAAACCGTACCTATGGAAAACAATCAAAGGGAGAAAATCTTTCTTACAAGGTGCAAGGTAGAGGACAGGTTGTGTGATATGATCATAGACACGGGGAGTTGCACTAATGTGGTATCTACTACTTTGGTAGACAAATTGAAGTGGCCAACTACTGAACATCCAAGCCCTTATAAGCTTCATTGGCTTAATAATTTGAGTGATGTTAAGGTAACTAAACAAGCCTTAATCTCCTTTTCAATTGGTAAATTTCATGATAAAGTTTTGTGTGATGTTTGTCCTATGGATGCTTGTCATATACTATTAGGCCGTCCTTGGCAATATGATAGATTTGTGAAGTTTGAAGGAAGGACTAATGTGTATGTTGTGAGAAAAGGAGAAAAAGAGAGACCGGTTGCTTTAAAACCTTTGATAAGCAACAAGTCTTCTAATGTTACCTCTAATTCGAAGAGTTCTTATTTGATTAGTGAGAGGGAATTAGAAAAAGAGATTTGCAGCAACAATGTGATATATATACTTGTTTCTAATGAGATTCGAATTGATCAAGATAAACAAGCAAAGAGGCCGTATGAATTGGAATCTGTTTTAGAAGAATTCAAGGATGTCTTTCCTAAGGAATTACCTCCGGGACTACCTCCTATTCGTGGGATAGAGCATCAAATTGACTTGATTCCGGGAGCACCATTACCTAATAAGGCAGCCTATAGAAGTAATCCGGAAGAAACAAAGGAGATGCAAAGGCAAATTGAAGAGCTTATGGCTAGAGGATACGTGAGGGAAAGTATGAGCCCTTGTGCTGTGCCTACTTTACTTGTCCCAAAGAAAGATGGGAGTTGGCGCATGTGTATTGATAGTAGGAGTGTGAATAACATCACTATCAAATACCGATTTCCTATTCCAAGATTAGATGATCTACTTGATGAACTACATGGTTCACAGTTGTTTTCTAAGATTGATCTTATGAGTGGTTATCATCAAATTCGAATGAGAGAAGGAGATGAGTGGAAAACAGCATTCAAGACTAAGTTAGGGTTGTATGAATGGTTGGTGATGCCGTTTGGACTCACTAATGCACCTAGCACTTTCATGAGGTTGATGCATGAGGTACTTAAACCTTTCCTTGGCAAGTTTGTTGTTGTTTATTTAGATGATATTCTGATATACTCTAAAAATTTGCATGATCATTTAAATCATCTAACAAGTGTGTTTAAAGTGTTAAGAGAGAAGAAACTCTATGCTAAGCTTGAAAAATGCTACTTCTTGGTGCCTAATGTTACTTTTCTTGGTTATGTTGTATCAAAGGATGGTGTTTCAGTTGATCATTCGAAAGTAGAGGCTATTAAAACTTGGCCTATTCCTACTAATATGAGTGAAGTAAGGTCTTTTCATGGTCTAGCTTCGTTTTATAGAAGATTTGTCAAGAATTTCTCAAGTATTGTGGCGCCTATGACCGAATGTTTGAAGAAGGACAAGGGTAAATTCGAATGGACTAAAGAAGCTCAAAGTGCATTTGAGTTGGTTAAAAAGAAGCTATGTGAAGCACCTATACTTGCGTTACCAGATTTCTCAAGTCCTTTTGAAGTTGAAACCGATGCTAGTGGAGTTGGAATTGGAGCAGTTTTACTCCAAAAGAAGAGGCCTATTGCATATTTCAGTGAGAAATTGGGAGGAGCTCGATTGAACTATTCTACTTATGATAAAGAGTTCTATGCCATTGTTAGAGCTTTAGATCATTGGAGCCATTATCTCCGACCTAATCACTTTGTGTTGCATTCTGATCATGAAGCATTGAAGTACATACATGGACAACAAAAGCTCAATCCTAGACATGCTACGTGGGTTGAATTTTTACAATCATTTAATTTTTCTTCAAGGTACAAAGAAGGGAAATCGAATGTTGTGGCTGATGCATTATCTAGAAGATACACTTTGATTGGAATTCTAAATAGCAAGCTACTTGGTTTTGAATTGATCAAAGAATACTACAAAGGTGATGATGATTTTGCTACATTGATTGAAGAGTGTTCTAAAGGAGCCGTGGGTTCTTATTTGCTGCAAGATGGTTTTCTTTTCAAAGGAAATCGACTTTGTCTTCCTAAGTGTTCTATTAGAGAGCTAGTTGTTAGAGAAGCTCATGGGGGAGGAATTGCTGGTCACTTTGGCATTACAAAGACCTTGAGTATGTTACAAGACCACTTCTATTGGCCTAAGATGCTCACGGATGTGCAACTAGTTATTTCTAGGTGTGCAACTTGTCAAAAAGCGAAGGCTACTTTTCATCAAGGCTTGTATACTCCTTTACCTGTTCCAGATTCACCTTGGGAAGATATTTCTATGGATTTTATTGTGGGATTGCCGAGAACACAACGGGGGAAAGACTCTATTATGGTTGTTGTGGATAGGTTCTCTAAGATGGCTCATTTTGTTCCTTGTCACAAAGTGGATGATGCTATGAAAGTGGCGGAATTATACTTCAAAGAGATTGTTAGATTGCATGGAATTCCGAAAACTATTGTGAGTGATCGAGATACAAAGTTCATGAGTTTCTTTTGGAAGTCTCTATGGAAGCTTGTGGGAACTAAATTGCTCTTTAGTACATCGTACCATCCACAAACTGATGGACAAACCGAGGTTACTAATCGTACTCTTGGTGCGCTTTTGCGTGGGTTAGTGAGTAAGACACAAAAGGATTGGGACATCAAGTTAGCTCATGCGGAGTTTGCTTATAATAGATCACCTACATATGCTACCAAACATAGTCCTTTTGAGGTAGTCTATGGAGTCAATCCGAAACTTCCAATTGATCTTGTTCCATTGCCTAAGGGTGAATTAATTCACAAAGATGCCGAGTCTAAGTTGAAGAGTATGCTGAAATTACATGCTCAAGTTCGAACAAGAATAGAGAAAGTAAATGACATGTACAAAGCTAGAGCAAACAAGCATAGAAAGCAACAAAGTTACACTGTTGGAGACTTGGTATGGTTACATTTGAGAAAGGAAAGATTTCCAGGAAAACGCAAGAATAAGTTGATGCCTAGAAGTGAAGGTCCTTTCAAGATTGTTGAGAAGATCAATGACAATGCTTATAAGTTAGAACTTCCGGGAGCATATGGAGTTAGTGCTACATTCAATGTTGGCGATTTGGCTAAGTATATTCCTGATGAAGAACTTAGAGATTTGAGGACAAATTCTTTCGAAGAAGAGGAGGATGATGCAAGTCTAAGCATGGAGAACTTCGAAGATTTGCTTATCATGCATCAAGATAGCTTGTCCCTAAACATTGATTCAAGCCAAGCATTGCATGGACACTTTCTTGGATATCAAAGCAAAGCCACGGCTTGCTTAGTGACTTTTCTTGGAGTCTAGTTCACTTTCTTGAACTTTCTTGAATTTTCTTTACTTAGATTTTGCTTACAAGTTTTTACCTTTCACTTGAAAGGGTTTTTCTTGGTTCAAGCATTAGGATCTTTAATCTTTATTTAGTTCTTTAATTTTTATTTATTTATTTAGTTGCTTTAAAAATCAGTTAGTTAGCAAAATAAATCAGTTTGGTGTATGCTTGTGCGCCAAGGTGCTTGCTCTTCAAGCAAGTTAGAATTCTAGTTTAATTAGGATTGAATTAGGGACTTGTCCTAATCTTCCTAGGTAAACTAAGTCTTATAAATAGGGCTGTAAACACACAAATAGACATACATAGAGATTAATATTCAGATTATTTCTTAAGTTGCATACTTGAGTTTTGGTTGATTGCGATCAATTGCTGTTTTGCTTGTTTTAGTTAAAACATTCGTTTGGATTGATTAATTAGGTGGATTCTTAATTGATTAACCTTAGTTTTTGTTTAATTCTTGGTGGATTTCCTGTATAGAATTAGACTTAAACATATCCCTTGTGTTTTGTTGATTTTTGGATCAATAATTCACATCAGGCTGGGAAGCTAACCCCTAATTGGGAAGGCCCCTATCGGATTTATGAAGAAGTCAGGAACGGTGTCTACCGCTTGGAAACTCCGGACGGTCGCCGCCTGCCTAGAACTTGGAATGTAGAGAATCTAAAAAAGTACTACTTCTGAGAATGTGTAATTTTTGTAAACAGTAAGTCAATTAATGAAAATTCAGGCTTTGTTTGCAGAATTATTTTGCCATTTTTATTGTTCGTCTGCCGGGGCAATACCCAGATGGACCTTGTGTTTAAATTACTAAGTTTGATACTTAGTTTGGTTGAATATTATAACTGCCTGTCCGCCTGGGTAAAGCCTAGACAGACTCTTTATTTATTTAATTACGTTTGATAGTGTAATTTAATAATTGTTGGACCGCCTGGGTAATACTCAGACGGACTATTCGTTCAACAAACTAAGTTCGATATTTAGTGTAAATTCAATGTTGTAATTATGCTCGGCCAATGATCCGATTAAAAACTAAGCACAAAAACGCTTAGTAGCTATACAACCAGTCTCAAACAAGGCCAAAGGCCAATATGGCTAGATGGTTGCTTATTTTATAAACCCGTCTGTCCCAACATGGACAAGGGCGTCCGGCGACACCCCTCCGGGTGCAATCGTCGCAGAGAACAGACTATTTGTCGGTTCTACGTATCCATGCAGACTGCAAAAATTGAACGACCAAATTGGTCAACTCATAGTCGTCTGACCAGATTAATCTTGGAAGAACGATTAACTGAGTACCGGATGCCCTGAGGCATCAGTCGGTTATCGGCTGAAATTCTTACTTAGGTTATTTATTCCAAAGTCACACTAACTTCCCCTAATGGGGCAAAAGGTTGTGTAATGGCTACGCGTTAACCTGCTATTATGGCCGGCTGTGCACTTGGTTTGGGGCAATCACCATTGTGATTGATTGGCCTAAAAACACTCCATACTTCTCCTAGTATCAAGTGTTTTCAAGCCAATCAATCAGCTTGACATTAAACCAACCACACAGCCGTCCAGGGGCAAGAGCAACCAGACTGCAACCTGTCGCATGCTTTTTTAAGTTAGGCAAAATATTAATGAATTGCAAACATAATGCAAAATTCACATCAAAAATTTGAAACCCAAACATATATAAACACCGATTGAGTCGGAATACTTCATTAATATTTAAAATGGTACAAAGGCCAAAATAAGTGTTAACCGGACACATCTGGTGAAGAAAGAAAGAGATAAAATGTTAACCCAACTCCTTAGTTGATAAAGATACAACAATACACGACATACAAGCCGGTATAGAAACAGAATGGCATGCTGCCGCAGAAAGTGGGGAGGCCCGCCTAAGGCTGAGGTGGAGTCTTCTTTGGCTGAGTCTGGCTAGCTTCGCCCTCGTGATAATCATCCGCCGACTCCTCATCATCAGAGACTTCATATCCCTGCTCAGCAGCCCAGTCTTTGAAGCGAGGCGGTGGAGCATCACACAGTTGCTGGGCATCATACACCGCAGTGGCGTAATCATACCTTAGCTTATAGACCTCAAAGTCTATTTCTGGGTAAAGGAAGCTCCAGGTGATCTTTTGTCGGGCCAAGTTGTCCTGCTCATTCTCCTTAGTCAGCCGGGTCTGCTCTTGGGCCAGCTCGTCCGACTGCTTGTTGCGCAGATTGATGAGCTCGACCCTAATGCGGTTATTGTCTGTTCGGAGTTGGGCATTCTCCTTGTCAGCATCTTCCAATGCCTTGAGATCTGATTTGGCATCTTTCAGCTTCTTATCAAGGTCATCAGCCTAGCTGTTAGCTTCATCGTTTGCAGCCGTCAAACTCCGGATCAGCTCCTCCTGTTTGAACTCTACTGCTTTTATCTTTAAATTACACATATAATCAGATTGTTCAGCAAAGTTGAGGTTTTCTAGGACCCTCCGTTTGGCGTCATTTACCTGATGTGAATTATTGATCCGAAAATCAACAAAACACAAGGGATATGTTTAAGTCTAATTCTATACAGGAAATCCACCAAGAATTAAACAAAAACTAAGATTAATCAATTAAGAATCCACCTAATTAATCAATCCAAACGAATGTTTTAACTAAAACAAGCAAAACAGCAATTGATCGCAATCAACCAAAACTCAAGTATGCAACTTAAGAAATAATCTGAATATTAATCTCTATGTATGTTTATTCGTGTGTTTACAGCCCTATTTATAAGACTTAGTTTACCTAGGAAGATTAGGACAAGTCCCTAATTCAATCCTAATTAAACTAGAATTCTAACTTGCTTGAAGAGCAAGCACCTTGGCGCACAAGCATACACCAAACTGATTTATTTTGCTAACTAACTGATTTTTAAAGCAACTAAATAAATAAATAAAAATTAAAGAACTAAATAAAGATTAAAGATCCTAATGCTTGAACCAAGAAAAACCCTTTCAAGTGAAAGGTAAAAACTTGTAAGCAAAATCTAAGTAAAGAAAATTCAAGAAAGTTCAAGAAAGTGAACTAGACTCCAAGAAAAGCCACTAAGCAAACCGTGGCTTTGCTTTGATATCCAAGAAAGTGTCCATGCAATGTTTGGCTTGAATCAATGTTTAGGGACAAGCTATCTTGATGCATGATAAGCAAATCTTCGAAGTTCTCCATGCTTAGACTTGCATCATCCTCCTCTTCTTCGAAAGAATTTGTCCTCAAATCTCGAAGTTCCTCATCAGGAATATACTTAGCCAAATCGCCAACATTGAATGTAGCACTAACTCCATATTCTCCTGGAAGTTCTAACTTATAAGCATTGTCATTGATCTTCTCAATAATCTTGAAAGGACCTTCACTTCTAGGCATCAACTTATTCTTGACAAATCTTCTATAGTACGAAGCTAGACCATGAAAAGACCTTACTTCACTCATATTAGTAGGAATAGGCCAAGTTTTGATAGCCTCTACTTTCGAATGATCAACTGAAACTCCATCTTTTGATACAACATAACCAAGAAAAGTAACACTAGGCACTAAGAAGTAGCATTTTTCAAGCTTAGCATAGAGTTTCTTCTCTCTTAACACTTCAAAAACACTTGTTAGATGATTTAAATGATCATGCAAATTTTTAGAGTATATCGGAATATCATCTAAATAAACAACAACAAACTTGCCAAGGAAAGGTTTAAGTACCTCATGCATCAACCTCATGAAAGTGCTAGGTGCATTAGTGAGTCCAAACGGCATCACCAACCATTCATACAACCCTAACTTAGTCTTGAATGCTGTTTTCCACTCATCTCCTTCTCTCATTCGAATTTGATGATAACCACTCATAAGATCAATCTTAGAAAACAACTTTGAACCATGTAGTTCATCAAGTAGATCATCTAACCTTGGAATAGGAAATCGGTATTTGATAGTGATGTTATTCACACTCCTACTATCAATACACATGCGCCAACTCTCATCTTTCTTTGGGACAAGTAAAGTAGGCACAGCACAAGGGCTCACACTTTCCCTCACGTATCCTCTAGCCATAAGCTCTTCAATTTGCCTTTGCATCTCCTTTGTTTCTTCCGGATTACTTCTATAGGCTGCCTTATTAGGTAATGGTGCTCCCGGAATCAAGTCAATTTGATGCTCTATCCCACGAATAGGAGGTAGTCCCGGAGGTAATTCCTTAGGAAAGACATCCTTGAATTCTTCTAAAACAGATTCCAATTCATATGGCCTCTTTGCTTGTTTATCTTGATCAATTCGAATCTCATTTGAAACAAGTATATATACCACATTGTTGCTGCAAATTCCTTTTTCTAATTCCCTCTCACCAATCAAATAAGAACTCTTCGAATTAGAGGTAACATTAGAAGGCTTGTTGCTTATCAAAGGTTTTAAAGCAACCGGTCTCTCTTTTTCTCCTTTTCTCACAACATACACATTAGTCCTTCCATCAAACTTCACAAATCTATCATATTGCCAAGGACGGCCTAATAGTATATGACAAGCATCCATAGGACAAACATCACACAAAACTTTATCATGAAATTTACCAATTGAAAAGGAGATTAAGGCTTGTTTAGTTACCTTAACATCACTCGAATTATTAAGCCAATGAAGCTTATAAGGGCTTGGATGTTCAGTAGTTGGCCACTTCAATTTGTCTACCAAAGTAGTAGATACCACATTAGTGCAACTCCCCGTGTCTATGATCATATCACACAACCTATCTTCTACCTTGCACCTTGTAAGAAAGATTTTCTCCCTTTGATTGTTTTCCATAGGTACGGTTTTAGAGTGTAGTGCCCTTCTTAGAACCAAACTTTGACCATGAGTCTCGGGATCAATTTCGTCAATATGCCCTTCCTCTTCTTCAAAGTTTTCCTCTTCGTTCTTTTCTTCATAGTCACTACCTTGCTCACACTTAGCTTGTTCTTGTTCCCACTCTTGAGCAGTCATTACTCTTTTTGATGGACAATTAGTTGCAATGTGACCAACACTACCACACTTGAAGCACTTCCTATCTTCAACAAGCTTTTTAGGAGCTTCAAACTTTGATTTAGTCTCCTTGTAGTTCGAACTAGAACCACTTTTCTCCAAGCTGTTCTTCTCAAAAGGCTTAGTGAAACCTTTTACAAAGGGCTTAGTGTACGTCCCTTTCTTCCCCTTTATCTGTTTTTCAACTTTCAAAGCTACCTTGCAAACATCCTCAAATGACCAATATTGTTGCAATTCAACTTTTTCAGCAATATTATCATTCAACCCCGAAATAAATCTTGCAATCTTATGCTCAACAATCTCTTCTAAGCCACATAGCATGCATAACTTTTTAAATTCACCAATATAATTCTCAACAGTCATAGAATTTTGTTTAAAAAGTTGCATCTTAAGATAAACATCTTGAATATAATCACTAGGTACGAACCTTTTTTTCATGTGCTTCTTGAGTTGTTCCCAAGTTGAGATTCTTGCACGCCCCTCCTTATGCCTCTTCTTCTTTAGATTATCATACCAAAGACTAACATAACCGGTCAGTTTTAATTCAGCCAATTTGCATCTTTTCCTTTCATCATACTCCTTGTAATCAAAGAGTGTCTCGGCCCTTCTAATCCACTCAAAGTATTTTTCAGGTTCATTCATACTCCCATTGAATTCGGGAAGATCTAATCTAAGGTTCGTATCATCATCCTTTGGTCTATCTCTTCTCCTAGGCCTTGGTGATTCATCACTTGAGGAATAATTATTTCGTGGCCTCCTTGGGTTCCTCCTTGGTTGTTCTTCCTCACTTGAACCAGAATTAGGGTTAGAATTTCCTTTCCTTGAAGAACCTCCAGCAAGAGTATCAAGCCTTTTTAATATCTCATCCATCCTTGCTGCCAACTCGTCAATTCGCCTATCTCTTCTAAGATTTTGAACCTGTTCTAAGGTTAGTCCCCTTGGAACCTGTGGAACCTCCTCGTCACTCATGATTCCTACACAAACCAAGTCAGTTCATGCAAAAATCTTGATTAAAAGATCGAATCTTGAAGAAAAACTAGGCAACACAAAAACCGGACTCCCAACCGCAAATCAGTGCACAAACACCAAATGTTTGAGGCTGTGTAGAACGCGTTACTCAACTAAAAATTATGAAATTTTATATGGTGATAGATGGACGTTTTTAGAGTTCAATGCAAAAAGAATCACGCAAAAATTCCCAGCCAATTGTTCCCAGTTTAATGTTTTCCGAAGTTGCGTAATCTGGCTCTGATACCAAAGATGATGTGAATTATTGATCCGAAAATCAACAAAACACAAGGGATATGTTTAAGTCTAATTCTATACAGGAAATCCACCAAGAATTAAACAAAAACTAAGATTAATCAATTAAGAATCCACCTAATTAATCAATCCAAACGAATTTTTTAACTAAAACAAGCAAAACAGCAATTGATCGCAATCAACCAAAACTCAAGTATGCAACTTAAGAAATAATCTGAATATTAATCTCTATGTATGTTTATTCGTGTGTTTACAGCCCTATTTATAAGACTTAGTTTACCTAGGAAGATTAGGACAAGTCCCTAATTCAATCCTAATTAAACTAGAATTCTAACTTGCTTGAAGAGCAAGCACCTTGGCGCACAAGCATACACCAAACTGATTTATTTTGCTAACTAACTGATTTTTAAAGCAACTAAATAAATAAATAAAAATTAAAGAACTAAATAAAGATTAAAGATCCTAATGCTTGAACCAAGAAAAACCCTTTCAAGTGAAAGGTAAAAACTTGTAAGCAAAATCTAAGTAAAGAAAATTCAAGAAAGTTCAAGAAAGTGAACTAGACTCCAAGAAAAGCCACTAAGCAAACCGTGGCTTTGCTTTGATATCCAAGAAAGTGTCCATGCAATGCTTGGCTTGAATCAATGTTTAGGGACAAGCTATCTTGATGCATGATAAGCAAATCTTCGAAGTTCTCCATGCTTAGACTTGCATCATTACCTCTTCTTGCTTCTGCCTAAAGGGGCCCCGGAGACTGTCCACTCTCACCATAGCCTGAGACAATAACAACCGGTTTATGAGTTACTTAGCCAAATTAAAGATTAAAGATATCAAGGTAGAGGGATCATTTACCTCAGCCAGAGGACCCATTATCCGGTCGAAGTCCACGACCTGCAGATCAGGTATGGAGGCCTTCTCAGACCGGGTGAGGGTCCTCACCATCCGCTTTGCGAAGCTTGCAAGATTTGGTTGGTCAGAAGTCAGATCTGCATCAAAAGTAGTGCTTTGTGAGATAGAAGCAGCGTAGTCGGCATTCATTCGTTGCCGGCTGCTGACTGACCCTTTTGAAGGATCAACCTTGGTCTTGATTCTCATAAAATCAAGTGGCCAAGGTATTTTAGTTTGTTCCTTACCTTGAGCTTCCGGATGGGTCTCCGACTTATTCTCCTCCCCATTAGTTGCCGCACCGCCTGCAACCTTAGGTGGCTCGCCACCCTTCGATGCCGTAGAGACATCCGACGCTTTCTGCTGTTTTGAGCTTTCGCTTAGTTTTTTCAGAACAGCAGGGGATTTGCCCCCAGTCGTTGGACAACCGGATTGGGCAGATGTTTGTTTCTGGGGGGGATCCTTCCTGGCAGCTTTGGCAGCCGGAGCCTTCTCCAGATCATCTCCTTGCCTTTTGAGCAGCTTGGAGAGTGATCGTGGAATCCTCTTGACGGACTCTTGAGAAAGAATCAAAATGTAAGTATACCCAACCGGTATATATATATATATATATATATGAAAACACATTAAGTCAGGCGGTCTTACCCCGCCTTTCTTTGAGTCTTTAGGCTCGACGGCTGCCTTTTTGGCAAGTGCCGCCTCCTTGCGCTACTGCGCCGTGGACTTAGCCGGAGTTTTATCCTGGTCAAACATCCTCAAGGCTTCGTCTGCAAAAACAAGAATTTAAAGTTAGAGAAAATTAAGGCAAGTACGCAATTAAAATAAAATAACAATCATTCTGGATGAAGAGAATTCTACCCCTTGGAAACATGGTACGTACTTAGCCCGCAGGCGGACAAGAAGCACTCGTCCTTGAAGAAGTCCGGATGGGGGATCCAAATCTTAGGTACAATAATGTGAGTCCCATCCCCCATGGGCTCAGTTGTTGTTTCAAAGAATCCCAGCTCTATGATTTGCTCCCGGGCCTTAGTAGATAGTGTCGGGAGAGGGCATTTACGTCCAAGGAGAGCCGGTTCAGTATTGTACCGGCGCAGTGTCCGGTTGTGTCTTAGGGTAGGGGAGGAAATCAAATAAAACTTGTCCTTCCACCCGGACCATTTGGACACTTTGTCCAAAGTCATTAAATATTGGGGCAAGGTAGTCAGCGTATACCATGCCCCATGGCCGCCTGGAGCCTTGCTCAAATAGTGCATGTGAGCGAAGGCAGAGAAACTGGGGTTCAAGTTCTGAAACTCGCAGGCGGCAATGTAACTCAATATATTCACCCACGAGTTAGGGGTGAGCTGCCAAACCCCTAGATCATACCCCTTGAGGATTTTCCTAATCCTGGGGTGGAGGGGGAACCGGAGGCCGGCTTCGATAACCGCCTCATAGCAGATGAAGTAATCATCTGCATGGTCAATGTCGTCACTCCAGGCCATCACAGCATTAGCCAGAGGGATAATAACTTCCCAACCCCTTCCAAAAGGATGTTTCTCTTTAAAGGCCCTGAACCCGCTATTAAGAAGGGCAATGTTACTCGGCAGCATCCGGGTCCTTTTGGGGTTGGTATTGTCAGCAACCTTAGGCGGCTGCTGATAGTCAGCCGCAAAATAACCCTGGTCGGAGCCAGAGGATTCGACTCTTGATCCTTGGCCGGCCTCGGCATCGCCGGCTTCATTAGTGGAGGCGGCTTCCTCGCCGTCTACCTCTCTTACCACTGAGCTCTCGGAGGTAGAGGGCGCCTCTTCGTCAGATCCGCTCTCCTCCCAATCCCTCTGTTCCCCTTCTGGGAAAACCTCATCGGCTGGCACTCTCATAGTGAGCAGGCTCTTAGACCGCCTGGCCGTCTGTTTCGTTCTAGCCATTGTGTCCTGCACAGACACAGAGAGGGAGGAATTCAGAGATGAGCATATTGTTTCCGACAGTCCAGAAGAGGCACCCCCTGTTCTAGACTCAGCCGTTCCGGGGGATTGGCTGAGTGTCCTAGGCAGTGCCGAGTGGGTGGATTGGGAACTCATTTATATCCTCTAAAGAAAGCCGAGTATACAAGCGGAAAAAATGGTATACAAATTAAAAGGGAGAAAAGCTAAAATGGTACAGGCGGTTACCTTGCTTTTACTCTGGAAATCTGAAAACCGCTACAGCCGGTGAACCGGGTAATGTACTGCTAGCACTCAGAAGCTTGAAACTTGCTGTGATGCAGGCGGGAGCAGAGAAATCTCTCTCTAGAATCTCTCTTTTTCTCTCTCTAAAAAGTCAATGTGAACGTAAGGTGTGAATAGGAGGGGAGTAACTTTCTATTTATAGAAAGTAAAAGTGGGGGGAAAATTTTTGATTTGAAATTCAAAAATTTACTCGTTATTGTTCACCTATGAAAGGTGGACACGTGACACAGGCCCCACGTGATATGCACGTGCGACCTGTGAGGGGCAAATGTTTAGGGTATTTTTACCCTAGACACGTGGACCAATGAGAGGTCGCCACGTGTCAAGCTCAGGATGGCCCAGGTGGCTCAACATCCTCTTGACACTTGGCGCCCTCAGATATGCCTCTGAAATGGCGGCCTTCAAGGGCCCAAATCCCTAGGAGCGCCGTAAAACGGCGCAGCCCACTAAAATCTAGGTCAAATGACCTAGATAGGGGCACATTCTCCAATGACCCTATAAATAGGGAGATATTCCCCCATTTTGGGGACACATTTAATCATTTATTACACCCTTATTCTCTTACAAGTAAAATCCTAGCCACACGAACGGCAAGGGAAGCGCGCCAATTAGGAGCATGCCACATGGCAGCACACATGGCAAAACGCCATGTGGTAGCACACGTGGCAGCCACATTGGCAGCCGTTAAGTGGCAGCCACCATGTGGAAGCGCGCCACGGTGGCAGCGCATGTGGCAAGAGCCGTGGACCTGAGTGATGGGTCATGGACACGAGCCAAAAGAAAGTGGCCCAACCGAACCCAACTTGGGGCTCAAGGTTGGGTGACACATGGTTAGTTCACAATGCATGTGAAATGCCTTGGGGACCAAGTGAGAAAGTGGTCCTCACCTAACCATGTGACACTTGTTACTTGTTTCTTGGTTTATTTAACTAAGGGTTGAATTCAACAATCTTTCCATGTTGGATCTTTTTGTGAAAAAGTCCCACATTGAAAGATGAGTGGAATTCACAAGCTATCCTTCCTTTTAAATAGCCAAAGCATTGATTGAGAATTCTTTGCTTGAGTAGGAATTCAATAGGGCATTGCCTTTGCAAAAAACCCTTAAACTCATATAATACTCGGGTTTTGGTCGAACATCGCTAACCTCGAGGTAACGGACCTAAAGTCGGTAGTCGTTTTTGCGGGTGTATATCAGTCAGTGGTTCTCGTATTTTCAGGGCTAAGTTTTCAAGTAAGAGCCCAATCGGTCGGACAAAGCACGCGACAACGGTATATTTCCTATTTTGCCCTTTTGTGTTTATTTTATGCATTAGTGATATTAATTATTGCGAGCGTGATCCTTGGCTCGGGTTTTTTTCACGGTGAGTAGGACTCACCAAACCCCAACAACGGTATTGGAGCCCCGCTCGTTTATTTTTAATTATCATATTTTTCAATGTATTTTTATGGCTTAATTTTTCTGGTTATAAGTTGCTAATTAGATTAGTTGCTCGTATTATCCATTTTAACCTCGTATTAGAGCTGACTTCTGATCCCGAACTTAGATTTTGACTCAACAATAGTGAATTTAGGGTGGAAAAGGCGTTCTGGAAATGGTTTTTCCCTCTTAAGACTCGGTTTTTAGCCAAAAAACAACCAGAAATGCATTTTTTCGAGGGGTTTTTCGTTTTTACGAAAAATTTTAAGTCTTTTTAACCTTGAAAATTAATTGCATATTTATGGTGGTTATGTAATTGGTTTAATACATATTTTATATGCAATTTTAAACCTCTTTAGGCATGATTACTTGGTGGTACATTGTGTTTGAAAGCTTGGTTTTATTTTTCACATAATTGCAAATTAATTGCATTAAGTGTGAAATTTTTGTTTTTGAGGCTTCTAAAGTGCTAAAGATTCCATCTTTAGTTATGTTAAGTGATTGAAACTTTAAAAGCTACTAAATTTCATGAATTTTATGTTGAACTTTGTTGTTTTAATCATTTTTGGTTGATTGGAAACATAAAGTTTCAAACTTTGTGATAGAAATTTGTTTATCTTCATATTGGAAGATATAATTTTTCAAGGATTCACAAATGTTAGTAATTGGATTTTTCATTTGAACATTAAAGTTCATATTTTTCTAACTCCCTCTTACTTTGCCAAAATCTCAAGATTAATTTAAATTGCCTTATTTATTTTGTTGCACCAAGTTAAACCAATTTAATTAAAGAATGGTTCTTGGAAATTATTTTGGTTAAATGCACTTGAATGAATTTTATGTAAGTTAGACTTATTATTTTCATTTTTCCTCAATATTAATTTTAAAATTAATTTAGAATTGATTAATAATGTCACACAAATATCAGGAATTTTTCCCAAGGCATGAGCATACAAATTGAGGTCTAAGAGCCCGAAGCAAGTTCTCGGCCAGCTGGGCTGCTCACGCAACCCACATGAGGCTGCCGAGGCTGCTGGGCGCCTCGATGGTGTGTGCGTGTTGTTGTGCACATGGGCAGCAGGCTGTGCGTGCGATGTGTGCAAGGGAGGTAGTGCGTTGCTTGGTGCGTATAGGCGGGGTATGCGAAGGGCTGTGCGGGTTGTGGCTGCTAGGCCGCATGAGCCCGACACAGTAGCAAGTGGGTGCGAACAGTAGCTTGCACCGCTGCCGAGCCTTGGTGCCTAGCAAACCAAGCCTCATTGCTTGTAACTAGGCACACACACAAAACCATTGGGCTACGTTTTGCATATTAAGCCGTTTTTAATTATTTTAATTAATTTTGTTTATTTTAATTAAAATTTTATAGGATAGGCCTCGGTTTTTGAGCGGCATTGGCAAAATTTATTTTAACAAATTTAGGGTTCTACCGGCTTAATTAATTGGATTCATTAAGATGGATGTGGAATTTAGTGGGAGCTTCAATTATTAATTACGTCAATTACATAATCGGTTAAACAACTTTGACTAGTTTTAATTAGACGTGTTGATCGGATTAACCACCTAGATTAGTTACTAGTGTGGGCATGTGTTTTATGCATTGTTACTTTTTTTCGTTGTAAAATGCATGGGCTATTCACAAATAGTGAATGGATGAATGGAATGTATATTCTTGAAAGGAATGGTGTCCTTCGAACAAGTGTACTATTCCGTTAGTGGGTTTAGAATTATTAGAAAAGATAATATATTTAGTAAGGTCAATTGATTGGAATGCTTGGATGGAGGCCGCTTCCGATCAGTAATATTAATGCATAATTAATATTACAGCATAATCTTGACTGAACCCTTCGGCTCACACCAAAGCAACTAACGAACCGAAGCGACGAATTAATCCGGAAGGAATTAATAAGTCAACCGAGTAATTAATATTTAGATGTCGGGAATTCGAGCTTAGAGCGTCGAAATCGAACGTTAGAAGTCAAGTTAAAAAATAGTAAAAGACGAGACGTGAAAATAATAATAAATCAATAAAGACCAAAATGCCCCTAGAATCAGAACACTGAGTGCTAGGGGGTATAGCCAAGCTAGGAGCCCGCACCAAGTGCAGGGCTTGCAAGGAAGATGCGGCTCGCTTCCTGCACCTAGTGCGTGGCGTGCTAGCATGTTGTAGCTAGCAGCTCGCACTAGGTGCGCGGCATGTTAGCAGCAACTCTCGACAGCAGCAGCCCGCACGCAAGTGCATGGGGTGCCGGTCGAGAGAGTGCGAGCAGCAGCCCGCATTTTGTGTTGCGGGGATGGCTGGGTCGAGAGATGGGCAGCAGCAAATGGGAAGCCCAGTTGGGTGCCTTGGTGCCCAAGTGGGAGTTGACAAGTGGCGCAAGATGAGGGAGAGAGTGGGGAGCAAGTTTGGCCCCCCTTCTCCAAATGGTCCTCACCTAACCTCTCACATGAGATTGCCACTTGTTGATAATTTTATTTTATATATAAAATAAAATGGAAAAATCAAATTCTCCCATATTGATGGGAGAGCTTTTCTCACTCATGCATTTCCCTAAAAATACCCAAGTTGGGGTATTGGGAAAAGCACTTGAGTAAGAGTTGAAAAAGGCATCACCGTTGTGAAAACCTTTGAACTCATTAATTACTCGAGTTTTGGTCGGGCCTTGCTAACCCAAAGGCATTGGACCGTTTTCGGTGGTCGAGCTGTGGCCGTCGTAATTTCAAAGCTTGCTTTCGAAGTAAGAACCCCTTCCGGTTGGGCAAAGCACGCTCCAAAGGTAATCGTTTTATCTTAATCTTGTGATTAATTTAATTATCTTTACGGTTTTATTTATTGCGAGTGTGGTCTTGTATTTGGGTTTGTTTCCGCGGTGAGTTGGACTCACCAATCCCCAACAATTCTCTCACGGGTTTTATGAAATGGCAACTAGTGGGACCCGATTAGGATAGAAAATACGGACTACGTGCCGTGACGTATTTTTGTAAATATAAATACGTCTACACACCGTTGAGTATTTTTGTACCTTAATATTTAGATTAGTCCTAATCGTAGATACTTGTATGTGCATAGTTTGGTTAAGTCTTGAAGATGGAGTTTCTTGGAAGACGATGCCTTAAAGTTGCAAGTGAAGACCTTTTGAAGACTTGAAGAATTCATGGGGTCATGCTAGTTGCCAATATGCATCTTATACTTATGGTTTATATACTTATGCTTGTGCTTATATATGAATGATATGTTAGATGCATGTGTAGGTTTTCAAAAAGTTGTGATAATTAGTTAAGTTCACTTAAATAGACCAATATAGAAATCCTAGGTCCCTAATAACATTGAGTTAAAACTTGCGTTAAGTTCACTTAAATGGGGACAAATTTAATGCATGGATAAGATGTGTTTGCTTTATGTGTTTGCTTTTTTTTTTTTTTTTTTTTTTTTTACCGGTTGGGTATACTTACATTTTGTTTCTCTCAAAGGAGTCCGTCAAGAGGATTCCACGATCATTCTCCAAGCTGCTCAAAAGGCAAGGAGATGATCTGGAGAAGGCTTCGGCTGCCAAAGCCGCCAAGGACCCTTCACCCCAGAAACAAACGTCTGCCCAATCCGGTCGTCCAACGACTGGGGGCAAATCTCCTGCTGTACTGAGAAAACTGAGCGAAAGCTCAGAACGCTCACAGCAGAAAGCACCGGATGTCTCTACGGCATCAAAGGGTGGCGAGCCACCTGAGGTTGCAAGTGGTGCGGCAACCACTGGGTAGGGGAAGAAGCCGGAGACCTATCCGGAAGCCCAAGGTAAGGAACGAACTGAAATACCTTGGCCACTTGATTTTATGAGAGTCAAGACCAAGGTTGATCCTTCAAAAGGGTCGGTTAGTAGCCGGCAACAGATGAATGCCGACTACGCTGCTTCTATCTCACAAAGCGCTACAGATCTGACTTCTGACGAGCCGAATCTTGCAAGCTTTTCAAAGCGGATGGTGAGGACCCTCCCCCGGTCCGAGAAGAACTCCATACCTGATCTGCAGGTCGTGGACTTCGACCGAATAATGGGTTCCTTGGCTGAGGTAAATAATCCCTCTACCCTGATATCTTTTATCTTTAATTTGGCTAAGTAACTCATAAACCGGTTGTTATTGTCTCAGGCTATGGTGAGAGTGGACAGTCTTCGGGGCACCTTCAGGCGGAAGCAAGAAGAGGTAAATGACGCAAAACGAAGGGCCCTAGATATTCTCAACTTTGCTGAACATTTTGATTATATTTGTACTTTAAAGATTTAAGTAGTAGAGTTGAAACAAGAGCTGATCCGGAGTCTGACGGCTGCAAACGATGAAGCTCACAGCCGGGCTGATGACCTTGATAAGAAGCTGAAAGATGCCAAATCAGATCTCAAGGCATTGGAAGATGCTGACAAGGAGAATGCCCAACTCCGAACAAACAATAACCGCTTGAGGGTCGAGCTCATCAATCTGCGCAACAAGCAGTCGGACGAGCTGGCCCAAGAGCAGACCCGACTGACTGAGGAGAATGAGCGGGACAACTTGGCCCGACTGAAGATCACCTGGAGCCTCCTTTACCCAGAAAAAGACTTTGAGGTCTATAAGCTGAGGTATGATTACGCCACTGCGGTGTATGATGCCCAGCAACTGGGTGATGCTCCACCGCCTCGCTTCAAAGACTGGGCTGCTGAGCAGGGATATTAAGTCTCTGATGATCATAACAAAGGCCAAGCCAGCCAGACTCAGCTGGAGCAGCATCCACCTCAGCCTTAGGCGGGCCTTACTAACTTCTGCGGCAGTATGCCAACCATTTTCTCTACCGGCTTGTATGCCGTGTAATCTTGTATCTTTACCAACCATGGGGTTGGGTCAACAATTGATTTTTGGTTTCTTCACCGGATGTGATTCCGGCTATTATTTATTCTGGCCTTTGTGCCATTCTTAATATTAATGAAGTATTCCGACTCAGTCGATGTTTATATATGTTTGTGTTTAAGTTTTTCAATTTGAATTTTGCATCTGTTTGCAATTCTTTAATATTTTGCCTAACTTAAAAAAACATGCGGCAATTTGCAATCCGGGTGCTCTTGTCCCTGGGCGGCTGTGTGGTTGGTTTTATTTCAAGTTGATTGATTGGCTTGAAAACACTTGATACTAGGAGAAGTATGAAGTGTTTTTAAACCAATCAATCACAATGGTGATTGCCCCAAACCAAGTGCACAGCTGGCCATAAAAGCGGGTGCTTTTGAGCTTCTTACCCAGGCGGTTATATTCCGTCTGGGGTTAACGCGTAGCCATTACACAATCTTTTGCCCCAATAGGGGAAATGAGTGCAACTTTGGAATAAATAACCCAAGTAAGAATTTCAACCGATGACCGAATGATGCCTTAGGGCATCCGGTACTTGGTTACTTAATTGTTCTTCATAGATTATTCTGGTCTGATGCAAGTCTAAGCATGGAGAACTTTGAAGATTTGCTTATCATGCATCAAGATAGCTTTTCCCTAAACATTGATTCAAGCCAAGCATTACATGGACACTTTCTTGGATATCAAAGCAAAGCCACGGTTTGCTTAGTGGCTTTTCTTGGAGTCTAGTTCACTTTCTTGAACTTTCTTGAATTTTCTTTACTTAGATTTTGCTTACAAGTTTTTACCTTTCACTTGAAAGGGTTTTTCTTGGTTCAAGCATTAGGATCTTTAATCTTTATTTAGTTCTTTAATTTTTATTTATTTATATAGTTAGATAAATAAATCAGTTTAGGCGTGTGCTTGTTCTCCAAGGAGTTTGGGGTATGCTTGTGCGCCAAGGTGCTTGCTCTTCAAGCAAGTTAGAATTCTAGTTTAATTAGGATTGAATTAGGAACTTGTCCTAATCTTCCTAGGTAAACTAAGTCTTATAAATAGGGCTGTAAAACACACAAATAAATATATATAGATTAATCTTCAGATTTATTTCTTAAGTTGCATACTTGAGTTTTGGTTGATTGCGATCAATAGCTGTTTTGCTTGTTTTAGTTAAAACATTCGTTTGGATTGATTAATTAGGTGGATTCTTAATTGATTAATCTTAGTTTTTGTTTAATTCTTGGTGGATTTCCTGTATAGAATTAGACTTAAACATATCCCTTGTGTTTTGTTGATTTTCGGATCAATAATTCACATCATCTTTGGTATTAGAGCAGGTTTGCACATTTTTGGTAAAAATTAAACTGGGAACAATTGGCTGAGAATTTTTACGTGATTCTTTTTGCATTGAACTCTAAAAACGTCCGGTTATCACCATATAAAATTTCATAATTTTTAGTTGAGTAACGCGTTCTACACAGCCTCAAACGTTTGGTGTTTGTGCACTGATTTGCGGTTGGGAGTCCGGTTTTTGTGTTGCCTAGTTTTCCTTCAAGATTCGATCTTTTAATCAAGATTTTTGCATGAACTGACTTGGTTTGTGTAGTAATCATGACTGACGAGGAGGTTCCACAGGTTCCAAGGGGATTAACCTTAGAACAGGCTCAAAATCTTAGAAGAGATAGGCGAATTGACGAGTTGGCAGCAAGGATGGATGAGATATTAAAAAGGCTTGATACTCTTGCTGGAGATTCTTCAAGGAAAGGAAATTTTAACCCTAATTCTGGTTCAAGTGAGGAAGAACAACCAAGGAGGAACCCAAGGAGGCCACGAAATAATATTCCTCAAGTGATGAATCACCAAGGCCTAGGAGAAGAGATAGACCAAAGGATGATGATAGGAACCTTAGATTAGATCTTCCCGAATTCAATAGGAGTATGAATGAACCTGAAAAATACTTTGAGTGGATTAGAAGGGCCGAGACACTTTTTGATTACAAGGAGTATGATGAAAGGAAAAGATGCAAATTGGCTGAATTAAAACTGACCGGTTATGCTAGTCTTTGGTATGATAATCTAAAGAAGAAGAGGCATAAGGAGGGGCGTGCAAGAATCTCAACTTGGGAACAACTCAAGAGGCACATGAAAAAGAGGTTCGTACCTAGTGATTATATTCAAGATGTTTATCTTAAGATGCAACTTTTTAAACAAAATTCTATGACTGTTGAGAATTATCTTGGTGAATTTGAAAAGTTATGATTGCTATGTGGCTTAGAAGAGATTGTTGAGCATAAAATTGCTAGATTTATTTCGGGGTTGAATGATAATATTGCTGAAAAAGTTGAATTGCAACAATATTGGTCCTTTGAGGATGTTTGCAAGGTAGCTTTGAAAGTTGAAAAACAGATAAAGGGGGAGAAAGGGACGTACACTAAGCCCTTTGTAAAAGGTTTCACTAAACCTTTTGGGAAGAAAAGCTTGGAGAAAAATGGTTCTAGTTCGAACTACAAGGAGACTAAATTAAAATTTGAAGCTCCTAAAAAGCTTGTTGAAGATAGGAAGTGCTTCAAGTGTGGTAGTGTTGGTCACATTGCAACTAATTGTCCATCAAAAAGAGTAATGACTGCTCAAGAGTGGGAACAAGAACAAGAACAAGCTAAGTGTGAGCAAGGTAGTGACTATGTAGAAGAGAACGAAGAGGAAAACTTTGAAGAAGAGGAGGGGCATATTGACGAAATTGATCCCGAGACTCATGGTCAAAGTTTGGTTCTAAGAAGGGCACTACACTCTAAAACCGTACCTATGGAAAACAATCAAAGGGAGAAAATCTTTCTTACAAGGTGCAAGGTAGAAGATAGGTTGTGTGATATGATCATAGACACGGGGAGTTGCACTAATGTGGTATCTACTACTTTGGTAGACAAATTGAAGTGGCCAACTACTGAACATCCAAGCCCTTATAAGCTTCATTGGCTTAATAATTCGAGTGATGTAAAGGTAACTAAACAAGCCTTAATCTCCTTTTCAATTGGTAAATTTCATGATAAAGTTTTGTGTGATGTTTGTCCTATGGATGCTTGTCATATACTATTAGGCCGTCCTTGGCAATATGATAGATTTGTGAAGTTTGATGGAAGGACTAATGTGTATGTTGTGAGAAAAGGAGAAAACGAGAGACCGGTTGCTTTAAAACCTTTGATAAGCAACAAGTCTTCTAATGTTACCTCTAATTCGAAGAGTTCTTATTTGATTAGTGAGAGGGAATTAGAAAAAGAGATTTGCAGCAACAATGTGGTATATATACTTGTTTCTAATGAGATTCGAATTGATCAAGATAAACAAGTAAAGAGGCCGTATGAATTGGAATCTGTTTTAGAAGAATTCAAGGATGTCTTTCCTAAGGAATTACCTCCGGGACTACCTCCTATTCGTGGGATAGAGCATCAAATTGACTTGATTCCGGGAGCACCATTACCTAATAAGGAAGCCTATAGAAGTAATCCGGAAGAAACAAAAGAGATGCAAAGGCAAATTGAAGAGCTTATGGCTAGAGGATACGTGAGGGAAGGTATGAGCCCTTGTGATGTGCCTACTTTACTTGTCCCAAAGAAAGATGGGAGTTGGCGCATGTGTATTGATAGTAGGAGTGTGAATAACAACACTATCAAATACCGATTTCCTATTCCAAGATTAGATGATCTACTTAATGAACTACATGGTTCACAGTTGTTTTCTAAGATTGATCTTATGAGTGGTTATCATCAAATTCGAATGAGAGAAGGAGATGAGTGGAAAACAACATTCAAGACTAAGTTAGGGTTGTATGAATGGTTGGTGATGTCGTTTGGACTCACTAATGCACCTAGTACTTTCATGAGGTTGATGCATGAGGTACTTAAACCTTTCCTTGGCAAGTTTGTTGTTGTTTATTTAGATGATATTCTGATATACTCTAAAAATTTGCATGATCATCTAAATCATCTAACAAGTGTGTTTGAAGTGTTAAGAGAGAAGAAACTCTATGCTAAGCTTGAAAAATGCTACTTCTTAGTGCCTAGTGTTACTTTTCTTGGTTATGTTGTATCAAAGGATGGAGTTTTAGTTGATCATTCGAAAGTAGAGGCTATTAAAACTTGGCCTATTCCTACTAATGTGAGTGATCGAGATACAAAGTTCATGAGTTTCTTTTGGAAGTCTTTATGGAAGCTTGTGGGAACTAAATTGTTCTTTAGTACATCTTACCATCCACAAACTGATGGACAAACCGAGGTTACTAATCGTACTCTTGGTGCGCTTTTGCGTGGGTTAGTGAGTAAGACACAAAAGGATTGGGACATCAAGTTAGCTCATGCAGAGTTTGCTTATAATAGATCACCTACATATGCTACCAAACATAGTCCTTTTGAGGTAGTCTATGGAGTCAATCCAAAACTTCCAATTGATCTTGTTCCATTGCCTAAGGGTGAGTTAATTCACAAAGATGTTGTGTCTAAGTTGAAGAGTATGCTGAAATTACGTGCTCAAGTTCGAACAAGAATAGAGAAAGTAAATGACATGTACAAAGCTAGAGCAAACAAGCATAGAAAGCAACAAGGTTACAATGTTGGAGACTTGGTATGGTTACATTTGAGAAAGGAAAGATTTCCAGGAAAACGCAAGAATAAGTTGATGCCTAGAAGTGAAGGTCCTTTCAAGATTATTGAGAAGATCAATGACAATGCTTATAAGTTAGAACTTCCGGGAGAATATGGAGTTAGTGCTACATTCAATGTTGGCGATTTGGCTAAGTATATTCTTGATGAAGAACTTCGAGATTTGAGGACAAATTCTTTCAAAGAAGAGGAGGATGATGCAAGTCTAAGCATGGAGAACTTCGAAGATTTGCTTATCATGCATCAAGATAGCTTGTCCCTAAACATTGATTCAAGCCAAGCATTACATGGACACTTTCTTGGATATCAAAGCAAAGCCACGGTTTGCTTAGTGGCTTTTCTTGGAGTCTAGTTCACTTTCTTGAACTTTCTTGAATTTTCTTTACTTAGATTTTGCTTACAAGTTTTTACCTTTCACTTGAAAGGGTTTTTCTTGGTTCAAGCATTAGGATCTTTAATCTTTATTTAGTTCTTTAATTTTTATTTATTTATATAGTTAGCAAAATAAATCAGTTTAGGCGTGTGCTTGTTCTCCAAGGAGTTTGGTGTATGCTTGTGCGCCAAGGTGCTTGCTCTTCAAGCAAGTTAGAATTCCAGTTTAATTAGGATTGAATTAGGAACTTGTCCTAATCTTCCTAGGTAAACTAAGTCTTATAAATAGGGCTGTAAAACACACGAATAAATATATATAGATTAATATTCAGATTTATTTCTTAAGTTGCATACTTGAGTTTTGGTTGATTGCGATCAATTGCTGTTTTGCTTGTTTTAGTTAAAACATTCGTTTGGATTGATTAATTAGGTGGATTCTTAATTGATTAATCTTAGTTTTTGTTTAATTCTTGGTGGATTTCCTGTATAGAATTAGACTTAAACATACCCCTTGTGTTTTGTTGATTTTCGGATCAATAATTCACATCATGGTCAGACAACTATGAGTTGACCAATTTGGTCGTTCAATTTTCGCCATCTGCATTTGTACCTAGAACCGACGAATAGTCTGTTCTCTGCGACGATTGCATGCCTTTGTCCATATTGGGACAGGCGGTTTTATAAAATAAGTAACCATCCAGCCGTATTAGCCTTTGGTCTTGTTTGAGACCGGTTGTATAGCCACTAAGCGTTTTTGTGCTTAGTTTTTAATCGGATCCTTGGTCGAGCGTTATTACAACATTGGATTTACACTAAATATCGAACTTAGTTGGTTGAGCGAGTAGTCCGTCTGAGTATTACCCAGGCGGTCAACAAATTTATTAAATTATACTATCAAACGTAATTAATTAAACAAAGGGTCCGTCTGATTTACCCAGGCGGACTAGATTGCGCTAAGTATCAAACTTAGTTATTTAAACAAAGAGTTCGTCTGAGTTTTACCCAGGCGGACAAACGGTTATAACATTCAACCCAACCAAGTATCAAACTTAGTAAGTTAAACACTGGGTCCGTCTGGGTATTGCCCAGGCGGACGAACAATAAAAATGGCAAAATACCTCTGCAAACACAGCCTGAATTTTTATTAATTGACTTACAGTTTACAAAAATTATACATTCTCAAAAGTAGTACTTTTTTAGATTGTCTACATTCCAAGTTCTAGGCAGGCGGCGGCCGTCCGTGGTTTCCAGACGGTAGGTGCCGTTCCTGACTTCTTCATATATCTGGTAGGGGACTTCCCAATTAGGGGTTAGCTTCCCAGCCTCATTAGCCCTACCGGTTGCCTCTATTTTTCGTAACACGAAGTCATCCACTTTCAGGAGACGCTTGTGCACTCTCTTGTTATAAGCTCTGGTCATTCTCAGACGGTATATCTCATGGCGCAGGGCAGCGTTACCCCTACGTTCCGGGCGGGAGTCCAATGCCAGCCGCATGGCCTCCCAATTTGCCTCTTCATCATAGAGCATAACTCTGAGAGTCGGCTCATAATGCTCAATGGCATCCGGATTTGGTACAAGCTCTTGTGAAGCCATTTCAGAGGTACTCTCCCCACAGGCGGCGCCAAATATTTTAGGGGTTTTTGTCCCTCGAAAGAATTACAACACTGAAACTGGATTCAACTGAGGATGTCTATACCTGCAAAGCAAACGGACCGCCGAATGGTCGGTGGTCCTCCTTCGAAGATTAAGTTAGTAAATGTTCGGAAATAAAACGTGCGGAAGTAAAGTTATCTGCTTGGATTCCAAGCTCAGGTAAAGTGTTGCGTGTTCTTTGAAAACGACAGCTCTGTGGTAAGTGACGTATTGTCTCGTATTTCGTGTCAAAAATTCTCTCTCTTTTTTGTTGTTGTGTGTTCTCGTCATAAATGACATAATGTCCCTATTTATAGGGTCCTTTTGAAAAGTGTGCCTTCCTAGGATCTGGTGACCTAGGAGTTAGGTCACGCCGTTTTGCGGCGCCTCGGGACTTGGGCCTTAGAAGGCCGCCATCCCAGGGCCAATGCCTGAGTGACACGTGTCACTGTGCCCAATGGATTTTGAAGCACTTTTTGGATGACACGTGTCGCCACCTGAATGGTCCCTACTGGACCTTCAGTCCACGTAGGACGGAGAAGAGTCCTCCCTCCACGTGTCATCATTCCATAGGTCCAAATGGAACCTATATGGAGGACACGTGGCACTTTCTGATTGGGCCACTTGGCCGGGTATAAAATACCCAAATCATTTGCCCCTCACAGGGGCCACGTGCATTGCAAGTGACACCTGTGACAGGTGTCAGTATCTGAGTGGTCAGATTCGAAAATTTACTGGAGGGAAAAAATTAGGGTTTTACCCCCTATAAATAGTAAGGTTTGACCCCCCCCCCCCTCTTGAATTCACACCTTGGCGAATCTCTGGAGAATCTTGGACTTTTTTACTTAAAGAATCTCAAAATTCCCTAAGCGTTTTTCAAGCATCCGACACTCGGCTACCAGTTCGACTGTTCTTTAGTCAACCAGGCGTCTTTCTCCCTTCTTCTAAAGGTAACGCCTGTATTTTCATTTTATTCTTCATTTTTTCTTTGTTTTCGAAAAAATGGTTCCTCAATTGCATGCGGCACGGCGTAGGATAGTGATCAGCTGGTCACCGGGGACGGCTGAATCTAGAACTAGCAGTGCCGAATGCTTGGCCAAAGATCCTGCTTTGTGAACTTCTCCGAATCCGACCGTTTCCGTGTCTGTGCAGGACATTATGGCCACGACCAAAAGAACAGCAAGGCAGTGTAGCTCCGATGGAATTTTCTACCATTCGGACGGGTCGACTGTTTATTCAGACGGCTCAATAAGAGTGCCTCAAAGTGAGCTGTCGGAACACCCTGACAGCCCTTCCTATCTTCCTCCAACCCCCACCTATTACCATTCGCCCACATCTAGTGGAACTCTCAGTGATGGAATCCTGGGGGAGGCGGATGAAGAATATCAACCCGGGCCTTCTGGAAAGGCGTCGGAAGAGAGTCTAGGGGAGGACCCGCTGGCACCAGTCGGCGGTCCCCTAGCTCTGATGAGAGCTCTGATGGCGAGTCGGCCTCGTCATCTTCTACAGAGAATGCCTCCGTAACTTCAGAGGAGGCTAGATCAAACATAGATTCTGCCAGAGAGTCCCTGGCAGTGGATAGGGGGGAGAGCTGGGCCGAGCCGAGTGCTTTCAGGCACTTGGAGAGAGCCCCCCACTATCAGCATGTTCCGCCAGGCAGGCGGAGCGCCATGGCATCCGGCCTTGCCAATTTTAGGCGCAAGGTCGTCCTAGGCTATGGCTACACTTTGTCGGTCCCTAATGAGGGCGACACCATAACCTGGCCGAGCCTGGCCAGGTATCAAGACAAAGCATTCGGCTGCTATGAAGCGGCCTTCCAGGCTGGCCTCCGCTTCCCTCTCCATCCGGCCGTGGAGAGGATCTTGGACGGATACCAACTGGGTATCTGGCAACTTGTACCCAACTCCTGGATCAATATTCTTGGGTACGTTGCCGCCTGTGAGATGCTGCAGGTGGAGGCGAGCTTTGAAGCGTTCGCCCACATGCACTATCTGAGCAGGGCGCCTGCTAGGGGCAGTGAAGGCTGGTACACCTTGACCACTTGCAAGGGGTACATGATAGCTGTTGGCAAAGAGAACAAGTGGAAAGACTGGAGGACTAAGTTTTATATAGTCAATTCTGCCGACAGCCGCCTGAACCAAAAGTATAACAGGTGGAATAAGGATCCACCTCTCCTAGCAGGCAGGAGCGCATTGTCGCCTATTCCCAAGCGGGCAAAGGAGGAGATCATGGACGCGGGGTTGTTTACCGTGTCCGTGTGGACGAATGATGAGGGGGACAAGGAGGTCACCCCTCAATGCTATCTCCCTTTGTACAAGTGGTTTGAAGAAGGGACATTCTTAGCCGCCTGCGGGCTAAGTTCTGAGATGCCGAGAGGTAGTCGGCCGTCTGTTTTATATGCAATTTACTTCTGCTTTTCAGTACTTGTTTAATGATGCTAATCACTTGTTCATTTTTGCAGACAAAGCAATGGAAAAGCTCTCGGCCACAAGGAAGCCGGTTGTATCTGCTGCTCGATACCACTCGCACCAAAGTGGACGAGCAGAAAACTGGCGGCACCTCCAAGGTAGAAAATTGTTATACTTTCATTTCTGACCAATATTAAATTTGCCCGAATGATTTCTAACTTGCGGTTATCTTGTGTTGATGTAGGGTGCGCCTTCCAAATCTCCTTCAAAACCATCCGACCCTAAAATCCAAAAGACAAGGGCGGGTGATGTGAGCGCATTCGGCAAGGGCGGCCGGAAGCACGTTGCTCATAAGCACATGAAGGGCCCAGACGCCTCTTCTCTCGATGCTGAAAAGGAGATCAGCAAACTGGATGCTCAGAGGGCATCGAAGGGTGGCTTTAAGCAACCCACCACTGCTGTCGGCTCAGCAAGAGAGAAGAGGAGCCTGGGGAGAGAGGAGGAACAGAAGGACGACGGTAAAATCCATTTGCCCCTATTGTTCTTCCATTTAGATGTACTTGAGTTATTTTTTCTAACTTTCTCTCCTTCTTAGTTCCTGTGCAGAGGCCGACTGTAGTCCAGATGGCCAAGTCCATGCTAAGGGCGGTTGATCCTGACGACAAGGCGTCTGTCAGAGGAGTCGGCACCCTTGACTTGGATGGCATCTTGGGGAACCTCTGCGAGGTATAAGTCTTAGCTCAAGCAATATTTTTTATTTATTTTTTTTATTCAGCATTATTTCTTTTTCCGCCTGGTTTTAACCATTCGGTTCTTTTGCAGGCCATGCTGCGCGTCCAAGGGCTCTGGCAACCCCTCAAGGAGAAATCCAAAGAGGTAACAGTCGCCAAAGCTCGGGCCGAGTCCGCCTTGGATCGAGCTCAATTTGATATTGCTTAGAATGAGTATCTGACGCTTGATATGATGTATTCGCAGGCGGAAGCCATTATACAAGTGAAGAAGGACCTGGACTCGGCCCGCCTGCGCATCACTTCCCATAAGAAAAAGATTATAACTCTTAAGGAGAAGCTCGAGCCTCTTCAAGATGCCAAAGAAGAGGCCGAGAGAGCCAAGCAGAAGGTGGGCCGCCTAGAGCAGCGCCTCAGCAACCAGGAGCATCAGCTGAAGTCCAAGTTTGAGTCCGTGGCTGATCAAGAGAGGGAGGCTCTTGTTAAGCAAATGATGAGCGATTATGAAGCCATCATGCGGGACACTTGGGCGGCTGTACAGCCGAACTCGGACTATCAGATTTGGAAATCCAAATTTGACGAAGCCAGCAAAGCATTCGACGCTCGCCTTATTGAAGAGGCTGAGAATGCTGAGGCCGAGGAAAGTTCTGGGTCCGACTCCTCTGGGGAGTCGTCCTCGGGCGGCGAGGAGGAGGATCAGGCGGAGGAGCCAGAGAAAAAGGAGGAAGAGCAGCCGAAGGACGACAAGCCGGCTGCCACTGAAGAGGCTCTCCCCTGATGATGTGAATTATTGATCCGAAAATCAACAAAACACAAGGGATATGTTTAAGTCTAATTCTATACAGGAAATCCACCAAGAATTAAACAAAAACTAAGATTAATCAATTAAGAATCCACCTAATTAATCAATCCAAACGAATGTTTTAACTAAAACAAGCAAAACAGCAATTGATCGCAATCAACCAAAAACTCAAGTATGCAACTTAAGAAATAAATCTGAATATTAATCTCTATGTGTTTATTCGTGTGTTTACAGCCCTATTTATAAGACTTAGTTTACCTAGGAAGATTAGGACAAGTCCCTAATTCAATCCTAATTAAACTAGAATTCTAACTTGCTTGAAGAGCAAGCACCTTGGCGCACAAGCATACACCAAACTGATTTATTTTGCTAACTAACTGATTTTTAAAGCAACTAAATAAATAAATAAAAATTAAAGAACTAAATAAAGATTAAAGATCCTAATGCTTGAACCAAGAAAAACCCTTTCAAGTGAAAGGTAAAAACTTGTAAGCAAAATCTAAGTAAAGAAAATTCAAGAAAGTTCAAGAAAGTGAACTAGACTCCAAGAAAAACCACTAAGCAAACCGTGGCTTTGCTTTGATATCCAAGAAAGTGTCCATGCAATGCTTGGCTTGAATCAATGTTTAGGGATAAACTATCTTGATGCATGATAAGCAAATCTTCGAAGTTCTCCATGCTTAGACTTGCATCATCCTCCTCTTCTTCGAAAGAATTTGTCCTCAAATCTCGAAGTTCCTCATCAGGAATATACTTAGCCAAATCGCCAACATTGAATGTAGCACTAACTCCATATTCTCTCGGAAGTTCTAACTTATAAGCATTGTCATTGATCTTCTCAATAATCTTGAAAGGAACTTCACTTCTAGGCATCAACTTATTCTTGCGTTTTCCTGGAAATCTTTCCTTTCTCAAATGTAACCATATTAAGTCTCCAACAGTGTAACTTTGTTGCCTTCTATGCTTGTTTGCTCTAGCTTTGTACATGTCATTTACTTTCTCTATTCTTGTTCGAACTTGATGATAACCACTCATAAGATCAATCTTAGAAAACAACTGTGAACCATGTAGTTCATCAAGTAGATCATCTAATCTTGGAATAGGAAATCGGTATTTGATAGTGATGTTATTCACACTCCTACTATCTATACACATGTGCCAACTCCCATCTTTCTTTGGGACAAGTAAAGTAGGCACAGCACAAGGGCTCATACTTTCCCTCACGTATCCTCTAGCCATAAACTCTTCAATTTGACTTTGCATCTCCTTTGTTTCTTCCGGATTACTTCTATAGGCTGCCTTATTAGGTAATGATGCTCCCGGAATCAAGTCAATTTGATGCTCTATCCCACGAATAGGAGGTAGTCCCGGAGGTAATTCCTTAGGAAAGACATCCTTGAATTCTTCTAAAACAGATTCCAATTCATACGGCCTCTTTGCTTGTTTATCTTGATCAATTCGAATCTCATTAGAAACAAGTATATATACCACATTGTTGCTGCAAATCTCTTTTTCTAATTCCCTCTCACTAATCAAATAAGAACTCTTAGAATTAGAGGTAACATTAGAAGACTTGTTGCTTATCAAAGGTTTTAAAGCAACCGGTCTCTCTTTTTCTCCTTTTCTCACAACATACACATTAGTCCTTCCATCAAACTTCACAAATCTATCATATTGCCAAGGACGGCCTAATAGTATATGACAAGCATCCATAGGACAAACATCACACAAAACTTTATCATGAAATTTACCAATTGAAAAGGAGATTAAGGCTTGTTTAGTTACCTTAACATCACTCGAATTATTAAGCCAATGAAGCTTATAAGGGCTTGGATGTTCAGTAGTTGGCCACTTCAATTTGTCTAACAAAGTAGTAGATACCACATTAGTGCAACTCCCCGTGTCTATGATCATATCACACAACCTATCTTCTACCTTGCACCTTGTAAGAAAGATTTTCTCCCTTTGATTGTTTTCCATAGGTACGGTTTTAGAGTGTAGCGCCCTTCTTAGAACCAAACTTTGACCATGAGTCTCGGGATCAATTTCGTCAATATGCCCCTCCTTTTCTTCAAAATTTTCTTCTTCGTTCTTTTCTTCATAGTCACTACCTTGCTCACACTTAGCTTGTTCTTGTTCCCACTCTTGAGCAGTCATTACTCTTTTTGATGGACAATTAGTTGCAATGTGACCAACACTACCACACTTGAAGCACTTCCTATCTTCAACAAGTTTTTTAGGAGCTTCAAATTTTGATTTAGTCTCCTTGTAGTTCGAACTAGAACCACTTTTCTCCAAGCTGTTCTTCTCAAAAGGTTTAGTGAAACCTTTTACAAAGGGCTTAGTGTACGTCCCTTTCTTCCCCTTTATCTGTTTTTCAACTTTCAAAGCTACCTTGCAAACATCCTCAAAGGACCAATATTGTTGCAATTCAACTTTTTCAGCAATATTATCATTCAACCCCGAAATAAATCTAGCAATCTTATGCTCAACAATCTCTTCTAAGCCACATAGCATGCATAACTTTTCAAATTCACCAATATAATTCTCAACAGTCATAGAATTTTGTTTAAAAAGTTGCATCTTAAGATAAACATCTTGAATATAATCACTAGGTACGAACCTTTTTTCATGTGCTTCTTGAGTTGTTCCCAAGTTAAGATTCTTGCACGCCCCTCCTTATGCCTCTTCTTCTTTAGATTATCATACCAAAGACTAGCATAACCGGTCAGTTTTAATTCAGCCAATTTGCATCTTTTCCTTTCATCATACTCCTTGTAATCAAAAAGTGTCTCAACCCTTCTAATCCACTCAAAGTATTTTTCAGGTTCATTCATACTCCCATTGAATTCGGGAAGATCTAATCTAAGGTTCCTATCATCATCCTTTGGTCTATCTCTTCTCCTAGGCCTTGGTGATTCATCCCTTGAAGAATATTTATTTCGTGGCCTCCTTGGGTTCCTCCTTGGTTGTTCTTCCTCACTTGAACCAGAATTAGGGTTAGAATTCCCTTTCCTTGAAGAATCTCCAGCAAGAGTATCAAGCCTTTTTAATATCTCATCCATCCTTGCTGCCAACTCGTCAATTCGCCTATCTCTTCTAAGATTTTGAGCCTGTTCTAAGGTTAATCCCCTTGGAACTTGTGGAACCTCCTCGTCACTCATGATACCTACACAAACCAAGTCAGTTTATGCAAAAATCTTGATTAAAAGATCGAATCTTGAGGGAAAACTAGGCAACACAAAAACCGGACTCCCATCCGCAAATCAGTGCACAAACACCAAATGTTTGAGGCTGTGTAGAACGCGTTACTCAACTAAAAATTATGAAATTTTATATGGTCATAGCTGGACGTTTAGAGTTCAATGCAAAAAGAATCACTCAAAAATTCCCAGCCAATTGTTCCCAGTTTAATTTTTTCCGAAGTTACGTAACCTGGCTCTGATACCAAAGATGATGTGAATTATTGATCCGAAAATCCACCAAGAATTACACAAAAACTAAGATTAATCAATTAAGAATCCACCTAATTAATCAATCCAAACGAATGTTTTAACTAAAACAAGCAAAACAGCAATTGATCGCAATCAACCAAAACTCAAGTATGCAACTTAAGAAATAAATTTGAATATTAATCTATGTGTTTATTCGTGTGTTTACAGCCCTATTTATAAGACTTAGTTTACCTAGGAAGATTAGGACAAGTCCCTAATTCAATCCTAATTAAACTAGAATTCTAACTTGCTTGAAGAGCAAGCACCTTAGCGCACAAGCATACACCAAACTGATTTATTTTGCTAACTAACTTATTTTTAAAGCAACTAAATAAATAAATAAAAATTAAAGAACTAAATAAAGATTAAAGATCCTAATGCTTGAACCAAGAAAAACCCTTTCAAGTGAAAGGTAAAAACTTGTAAGCAAAATCTAAGTAAAGAAAATTCAAGAAAGTTCAAGAAAGTGAACTAGACTCCAAGAAAAACCACTAAGCAAACCGTGGCTTTGCTTTGATATCCAAGAAAGTGTCCATGCAATGCTTGGCTTGAATCAATGTTTAGGGATAAACTATCTTGATGCATGATAAGCAAATCTTCGAAGTTCTCCATGCTTAGACTTGCATCACCTGATCACTTAAGCTTTTATGCTTTTCTGAGGCCGAATGGCCATGTACTTTTCTTTTCCGGCCTGCGTGCCGAGTATTTGTATCTTTACCGACCAAGGGGTCGGGTAATTTGACAATATTTCTGGCTTTGCCAGATAACAATCTTAACCAATCGTCAGGTGACGATTGGTCTTTTTAATTTGAATCATTCGGCCATTTGGCTGAAGTTATCCATATAGTTGTCCTTTGCATTTCGAATTTTTCATTGCATGTTTTTGGCTAAGTATATTAACCTGTATATCATGCGAATGTTCTTGCCCCGGGACGGATGTCGAGTGGTTTCGGTTCATTGGATTGATTGGCTTAGAAATTTTTGATACTTAGAAGTGTATGCATGGTTTCTAAGTCAATCAATCACTATGGTGATTGCCCTAAACCACGCGGCAGACATCCATCCAGAATTGGCAAACATAAAGTGTTCATTCGGCCATTGGCTCGAACTAACTCAAATTTCCAACTTAGCTAATTTGCTAAGGGTAAACCTCCGCCTGTTCCGCCCCATAAGCAAAAACAAGCGCCTCCGGCCATAGGCCTCTTTGAGATGAAATGCTAAGTTTGTAACTTAACCAATTTCCTTAAAAAATAATTGTCCGCCTATCTTCCCCCATAGGCAAGGATCAGGCGTCATCCGACCAATAGCCTCAATAAGTGTTTAGTTAACTTTAACACGTATATTAATCAAATATTCCGCCTGTTTTTCCCCTAAGTAATAACAGGCGCATCCGACTTTATGCCTCGCTTAGCCTCTACTTATGAAACAGTGACCATTTCTAAACTGCGCTAGATAGAAATTTCAGGTCTTTTAGATTTCACTTTCGATTAAAACAAACGACTGCGAATGCTGCCTTAGCATTCGGTAGGGCCGCTTGATATATTCGTAGAGCAATGTGCCACCCAAATGGGAGATGCTTCTCCTCGACGAATTCGCCCAAATGGACGTCGCCGGTTATCTGACTCATGTTGGAGCAGACTGTGACCATTCGGTCTCTTTTTGTTTATTAATATCCGGCCATGGGCCTCATCATGATTTTATCTGGCCTTAGGCCTCTTTAATGATTCGTCAAGTGTTGGTGTAAACTTGATGAATTTCGTAGGAACGACTGTTCTAAAACAATCGGCTCCTTCAGAGGGATTGGGACGTCTGCTGTTGGAACAGACGCTTTCCAAACATATTGGCCGTCTGTATTTGGTACAGGCGACACTTAAAAAACTTAAATAAAAAGATAAGTTGGGAAATGAAGGCATATTCTCATTAACAATACGTGAGATTTACAAAATTGAGGTCTTTTCATTCGTACTTAGAAGTAGTACTTTTTCAAGTTGTCTACATTCCAATTTTTGGGCAGCTGCCTGCCGTCTGGTTCTTCCTGGCGGTAGGTGCCGTCTCTTACCTCCTCATAAATTCGGTAGGGGCCTTCCCTAATTTGGGGTTAGCTTTCCCTGTTCATTCGCCCTACCGACTGCCTCCATTTTTTGTAGCACAAAGTCCCCCACTTTGAGAGGACGCTTGTGTACTCTTTTGTTGTAAGCCCGAGTCATTCTCAGATGGTATATCTCATGACGCAAGGCAGCATTGCCCCTGCGCTCTGGAAGTGAGTCCAATGCTAGGCGCATGGCCTCCCAATTTGCCTCTTCATCATAGAACATGATTCGAAGGGTCGGCTCATAGTGCTCAATGGGCAGAAGAACTTCTGCACCATACACCATTAGGAATGGGGTTTCTCCTGTTGCCCTTTAGCAGTCGTTCTGATGGACCAAAGGACGTGTGGTAATTCATCCGCCCAAAGGCCACCAGCCCGCTCAATCTTCTTTTTAATCCCGTCTGAGATTAACTTGTTTAAGGCTTCGACCTGGCCGTTTGCTTGTGGCCGGCCGACTGATGCGAAGAAGCTTGAGACCCCCTGGTCTCCCAGCCAAGTCTTGAGTTATGGCGTCTCAAATTGAGGATCATTGTCAAAAACCATAGACATGGGCACCCCGAAACGAGTGATTATGTTCCTCCAAACAAAGGAAATGACGTCTTTAGTCTTGATGTTTTTTACTGCCTCAGCCTCTACCCACTTGGTAAAGTAATCCACAACCACCAATATATAGCGCTTGCCGCCTGGTGCAGTTGTATATGGCCCCAGAATGTCCATGCCCCATTTGGAAAAGGGGGTATTGGGCTGTGGATGGCCGTCAGGTCTGTAGCCGGACGATGGATGAGCTTGCCAAATTTTTGGCACTTATCACATTTTTTCACTATTTCCATGGCATCCGACTCCAGAAAAGGCCAAAAGTAAAGCCACCTGGCCTTGGCCGCGAGGGATCTGCCGCCTATATGGGAGGCGCAGAATCCCGAATGCAACTGTTCGAAAACTTCCTTCCCCTTTTCAGGAGTAACACACTTCAACAGAGGTTTCAAAAAGCCAGCTCTAAAGAGCTCTCCTTGCCGCAACTCGAAGTTTGCTGCTCGTTTTTTTAGAACAGCCGCCTCCCGTGGTGAGTCAGGGAGCGTGCCGTCTGCAAGATAAGTCCGGATGCTGTCCATCCAAGTTGAGCTTCGGTCAAGAATTCCAATGGGGTCTTCTTCAGATATACTTCTTTTTTCCATGACCTCCCAGAAGACTGACCGAGGCGTTTCACAGGAGGCGGATGATGCCAACTTGGACAGGGCATCCGCCTGATTGTTTGAAGACTTGGGCACCTGAGTTAGATGAAATTCTTCAAGTGACCCAACTTCACTCTTGACCGCCTGCAAATATTTTATCATGGCCGGATGAGTGGCCTCGTACGTTCCATTAACCTGGAGTACGACCAATTGAGAATCAGAGCAGGCGGATATCTTTTTCGCCCCTGCCGTCTTGCAATACCGGATGCCGGCCAGCAGGGCCTCATACTCGGCCTCATTATTAGAGACCTGAAACTTGAACCGCAGTGCGTATTTGTACTTATCTCCTTTAGGAGATTGACAGATAATCCCCGCACCACAGCCGCTCACAGTGGAGCTCCCATCCACATACACTTTCCAGACCTGGTCCGTATTGTCTGGAACAACCGGCCTTGTCATTTCAACAATAAAGTCAGCGAACGCTTGTCCCTTTATTGCCTTCCTTGATTCATAAGTGATTTCTAATCCTTGTATTTCAATTGCCCATTTGAGCATTCGTCCAGAAGACTCCAAGGTTGTGAGTGGCCGTTTTATCGGTTGGTCAGTATAGACCTCTACCGCATGCGCCAAGAAGTAAGGTTTAAGCTTCTTGATGGCCATGTAAAGGGCAAGGCCGAATTTCTCAACCATGGGGTACCGAAGCTCCGCATTTCTCAAAACATGGCTTATGAAATACACCGAGAGCTGGATGCCGTCTCTTTCAACTAAGAGGACAGCACTGAGGGCATGATCAGAGATGGCTAAGTACATGAAGAGCTTTTCTTTAGGCAAAGGGCTGACAAGCCTCGGCAAAGAGTGCAGATGAGTTTTTAGCCTTTGAAAGGCCGCCTCTGCATCATCCCACCATTCAAAGTTTGTCTTCTTTTTGATTGCCTGGAAAAAGTAGAGACACTTGTCGCCTGAACGACTGAGGAATCTCCCCAGGGCCGCCATATAACCTGTTAGTTTTTGCACTTCCTTCACAGTACGGGGCGACTGCATGTCGATTACCGCCTGTATTTTTTAGGGTTGGCCTCTATTCCTCTTTGGTCAATCAAAGATCCGAGAAACTTCCCGGACTCAACACCAAAGACACACTTTTTTGGGTTAAGCATGACCTTGTGCCGCCTGAGTGTGGCGAATGTTTCTCGGAGATCAGCAAGGTGATCCGCCTGCTGTTTGGATTTGACTATCATATCATCAATGTACGCCTCTACATTCCTTCCGATTTGATTAATGAAGACCGTATTAATCATTCGTTGGAAGGTAGCAGGCGCATTCTTCAAACCAAACGGCATCACCGTATAACAGAACAACCCCTGATCGGTGACAAATGCCGTCTTTTCTTGATCTTTTTTCCACAGGGGGATCTGATGGAAACCTGAATAGGCATCCATGAAACTCATCAGGGCATGTCCGGCTGTTGAGTCGACCAGACTGTCGATCTTAGGCAGTGGATAGCTATCCTTTGGACATGCCTTATTGAGGTCTGTGTAATCAACACACATCCGCCAAGTTCCATTCGGCTTTTTTACTAACACAACGTTAGCTACCCACTCAGGGAAGATGCACGGCCGAATGAACTTGGCATCTAACAGCTTTTTTACTTCGGTAGCTGCCGCCTGACTTCTTTCTTCGCCGTGGTTTCTTTTCTTTTGCCGGATGGGCTTCGTTTTAGGATCCACGGCGAGTTTGTGGACAGCGAGATCCGGGCTGATGCCTGGCATCTCTTCCACTTCAAAGGCAAAGATGTCTTTGAAATCCTTGAGCAGCTGGTGAAGGTTTTCACCTAACTTTGTAAAGGCAATCGTCCCCACCTTAACAGTCCGCTCTGGACGACTATCATCCAGAGGGATATCAATGTGCTCTTCAGTAGGCTGGGGACGAAGATCATCCGACCTTTCCCCAGTCAGTGATTGTTATTGCTTTTCTTTTTTGACCACCACCAGCTGATCAGTCTTTCTTTTCTTTCCGGCTAGTGGGGCCGACTGTTCTTCCTCGACATCGTCGAGGTTAATCATTTGCTTGCCCCGGCCGGATGCTGCGGCCGCAGGCTTGACGTCCGAGAGATAACACTCTCGAGCCGTCTTTTGGTCCCCATTAAGGGAACCAACTGTTCCATCATCCTTCTCATACTTGAGTAGCATGAGAGCAGGGATGATGACGGCCTTACACTCATTAAGAGTGGGTCGGCCAAAGATGAGGTTGTAAGCCGTGAGTTCTTCAACCACTAGGAAACGGATGGTCATGTGCCGACCGTCTCCCCTGCTTCCTAGGCGGACAGGTAGGTCGATTCGTCCGATTGGGTGCACAAGTCCTCCCCCAAACCCAACTAAGGTGTGGGTGACCTCCATCATGCTATCCGGTTTGTACTTGAGATTGGACAAGCATTTGAGGCTGATGAGGTCAGAGGAGCTTCCTGTGTCAATCAGAATTCGGCCAACCAGCTGGTTGGCGACTTTACACTCAATGACAACAGGGTCATCATGCGGCCGACGGACTTTGCATCTGTCCTGTTCGGTGATGACAACTTTAGGGAAGGTGGATGTGCTAGCTGTATCCCCCTCCTCAACAGAATTAACCATCTTTCTCAGATGGTCCTTGGTACCCCGAATGGTCGGGCCACCACCGACAAATTCGCCTGCTATGGTATACACCGGTTCTTCATCAGTTTCGGCACTCACAGCAGGCTGGGGAGTCTTTTTCTTGGACTGCCCCGGATTTGCTTTTGAAGTCACTTTGGACTTCACATAGGACTTCAGCTGTCCCTTGTCGGCCAGACGGTCGAGCTCCCGCTTGAGACTAAAGCAGTCGTTCGTGTCATGGCCAACATCCTCATGGAAATGGCAATGCTTGTTCTTGTTCCGATTTTCAACGGAACCTTTCATAGCAGTCGGCTTTTCAAGAGTTAGCCGATCCTTAATTTCCAAAAGGATGGAGCAGCAGTCCTTGTGGAATTCGTACCTTGGAACGTACGGCTTCCACTCTTTTTTCTTCTTATGGGCCGGTTGATCAGAGTTATCAATGGCCCAGACTTGCTTTTTCTTTTTGCTCTCTTCTGGCTTAGGAGCTGGCTGAGCAGGCCGACTCTCTTTCTATCGGTCAGACTTCTTATGGTCCGACTGCTTATTGGAGGAGTAGAGTTCAGTCGCTGTATGTAGGCTTCCGCCTCTCGCAAGGCTCCTTGCAGGGTAAAGATTTGTTTGCGGACGAGTTCGTACTTAAAAGTAGACCAGTCCTTCAGACCCTTAAAGAAGTCTATGAAGGCGACCTCATCAGACAGCCCATGAATCTGATTCGGACCAGATTGAACCGCCTGACGTAGGATCGCAAACCTTCTCTATCTCCCTGTTGTACATTGCCCAAGTCAAGACTTGTCTTTTTGGCAGGGATGTTCATAGAGAAGTTTGATGCAAACAAGAACGCAAGTGTATTGAAGCTATTTATGCAGCCAGCCGGCAGGCTGCCAAACCACTGCTGGGCTATGCCCTTCAGGGTGGCTGGAAAGCAACGACACCATGCGGCATCATCCAACCCTTGTAAATACATGAGGTGGGTGTATGCTAGCAGGTGGTCTTCTGGGTTGGAGGTCCCGTCATAGGCTCCAACCAGAACGTTTTTAACTTTAGCCGGCTATACGGCTTCAATTATTTCCCTGGAGAAAGCAGAGGGTTGATCTCCATGGTGTTGCAGCCTAAGCTGCCAGTCCATCGGCTGATAGCCGTATGCCGCCTGTCCTCCATAGAGGGTAGGTTGCATGTAAGGTACAACTGGCGCCTGGTACAATGGTTGTGCCATGTACTGAGCGGACTGAATCACATGCGGCCCAGACTGAACCCTTTGGCTGCTTGCTGGGGTCTCATGTACAGACTGGGAACACCTCACAGAGGTATTCCGAAAGCTATCATGATAAGTCGACGTTGAAGCCGACTCTGATTGTTGGGTTCTCCTCTCCTCAATGTATTGTCGAGCGTTAGAGAACGTTTTCTTGCTACCATCCGGCTGTATGTGCCGGATGGGTTTTCTTGCGCCCATTTCTGGGAAACAGAGCCGATTAAGGTCAAATTGGGGCCTAGCCTTCTCCTTAGGAGCAGGATGAGGAGTCGGCTGACGGTCCCTGACCGACTTCTGTTTGCCAGCTTGGGCTGGCTTCTTGGCCGACTGCTCCTTTCTAGGAGTAGGCGACTTCTTTGAGGCAAGCTGCTTGATTTCACCCCTGAGGCTGCTCAGAAATGACATTAGCTCATCCCGAGTGACGGGAGTTGATCCTGCCGGCTAGGAAGGATCAAACGGCCGCCCCGAGGGCTTCTTTGGCTGGCCAACAGTTTTGCTTGGTCCTGCCTGAACATGGGGACGCTCTCGCCGTTCCTTACTGCGGATGCGTTTAGAGATGAGGGATCCATTTGGATCCACATAGGTTTCGACATCAGCATCGTCACCTGAGTCATGGTCCGTTCGGACCAGTACACCATTTGGAGGCCGAATGGCATCAGGATTTGGTACAAGCTCTTGTGAAGCCATTTCAGAGGTACTCTCCCCACATACGGCGCCAAATGTTTCAGGGGTTTTTGTCCCTCGGGAGAGTTACAACACTGAAACTGGATTCAACTTAGGATGCATGTACCTGCAAAGCAAACGGACCGCCGAATGGTCGGTGGTCCGCCTCCGAAGATTAAGTTAGTAAATGTTCGGAAATAAAACGTGCGGAAGTAAAGTTATCTGCTTGGATTCCAAGCTCAGGTAAAGTGCTGCGTGTTCTATGAAAACGACAGCTCTGTGGTAAGTGACGTATTGTCTCGTATTGCGTGTCAAAAATTCTCTCTCTTTATTGTTGTTGTGTGTTCTCATCATAAATGACATAATGTCCCTATTTATAGGGTCCTTTTGAAAAGTGTGCCTTCATAGGATCTGGTGACCTAGGAGTTAGGTCACGCCGTTTTGCGGCGCCTCGGGACTTGGGCCTTAGAAGGCCGCCATCCTAGGGGCAATGCCTGAGTGACACGTGTCACTGTGCCCAATGGATTTTGAAGCACTTTTTTGGATGACACGTGTCGCCACCTGAATGGTCCCTGCTGGACCTTCAGTCCACGTAGGACGGAGAAGAGTCCTCCCTCCACGTGTCATCATTCCATAGGTTTAAATGGCACCTATATGGAGGACACGTGGCACTTTGTGATTGGGCCACTTGGCCGAGTATAAAATACACAAATCATTTGGTGAATCAGGAAGCTTACCGTCTGCTAAATATGTTCGGATGCCATCCATCCAGGTAGAACTTCGGTCTAAGGTTTCAATGGGCTCTTCATGTATGCTTCTCTTTTCAAGAACTTCCCAAAAGACCGACCGAGGAGTATCACAGCAGGCGGAAGAAGCCAATTTAGACAATGCATCCGCCTGGTTGTTATCTGACCTAGGCACTTGATTCAGGCGGAATTCCTCAAGTGCCCCAGTCTCTTCTTTGACTGCCTGAAGATATTTGATCATAGCCGGATGAGTTGCCTCATATGCTCCCTCATACTGGCTGACGACCAATTCTGAATCAGAATAGGCGTCAATTTTAGTTGCCCCTGTTGCCTTACACATGCGGATTCCGGCTAGCAGGGCTTCATATTCCGCCTTCTTATTTGAGGCTTGAAACTTAAACCGCAGTGCATATTCAAATTTGTCCCCCTCAGGGGACTCATATATGATTCCTGCACCGCAGCCGTTCTTCGTTGAGCTTCCGTCTACATACACTTTCCAAACCTGGTCAACACTATCCGGTTGCACCGGTCGTGTCATTTCAACAATGAAGTCGGCAAACGCCTGACCTTTCACTGCCTTTCTAGGTTCAAAAGTGATTTCAAGACTTTGCATTTCAATAGCCCATTTCAACATTCTGTCGGATGACTCCAAAGTAGACATTGGCCGCTTGAGGGCTGGTCGGTGTAGATTACCACCGGATGAGCCAGGAAATACGGTTTCAATTTCTTGAAAGCCATATGCAGGGCAAGGCCAAATTTTTCTACCATGGGGTACCGGAGCTTAGCATTTTTTAAGATATGGCTAATGAAATAGACTGGAACCTGAACACCGTCTCTCTAAGCAAGGAGAACGGCACTGAGGGCATGATCTAAGACGACTAAGTACATGTATAACACCTCCCTAGGTAGTGGACTAACAAGTCTTGGCAAAGAGTGGAGGTGTTCTTTCAGCCGTTGAAAGGTCGCCTCAGCCTCATCCCCCCATTCAAATCAGGTCTTCTTCCTGATTTCTTGGAAGAAGTAAAGGCATTTGTCACCTGACCGGCTGAGGAATCTCCCCAGAGCAGCCAGGCAACCGGTTAGTCTTTGTGCTTCTGATGTGAATTATTGATCCGAAAATCAACAAAACACGAGGGATATGTTTAAGTCTAATTCTATACAGGAAATCCACCAAGAATTAAATAAAAACTAAGATTAATCAATTAAGAATCCACCTAATTAATCAATCCAAACGAAAGTTTTAACTAAAACAAGCAAAACAGCAATTGATCGCAATCAACCAAAACTCAAGTATGCAACTTAAGAAATAATCTGAATATTAATCTATGTGTATATTTATTCGTGTGTTTACAGCCCTATTTATAAGACTTAGTTTACCTAGGAAGATTAGGACAAGTCCCTAATTCAATCCTAATTAAACTAGAATTCTAACTTGCTTGAAGAGCAAGCACCTTGGCGCACAATCATACACCAAACTGATTTATTTTGCTTACTAACTGATTTTTAAAGCAACTAAATAAATAAATAAAAATTAAAGAACTAAATAAAGATTAAAGATCCTAATGCTTGAACCAAGAAAAACCCTTTCAAGTGAAAGGTAAAAACTTGTAAGCAAAATCTAAGTAAAGAAAATTCAAGAAAGTTCAAGAAAGTGAACTAGACTCCAAGAAAAGCCACTAAGCAAACCGTGGCTTTGCTTTGATATCCAAGAAAGTGTCCATGTAATGCTTGGCTTGAATCAATGTTTAGGGACAAGCTATCTTGATGCATGATAAGCAAATCTTCGAAGTTCTCCATGCTTAGACTTGCATCATCCTCCTCTTCTTCGAAAGAATTTGTCCTCAAATCTCAAAGTTCTTCATCAGGAATATACTTAGCCAAATCGCCAACATTGAATGTAGCACTAACTCCATATTCTCCCGGAAGTTCTAACTTATAAGCATTGTCATTGATCTTCTCAACAATCTTGAAAGGACCTTCACTTCTAGGCATCAACTTATTCTTACGTTTTCCTGGAAATCTTTCCTTTCTCAAATGTAACCATACCAAGTCTCCAACATTGTAACCTTGTTGCTTTCTATGCTTGTTTGCTCTAGCTTTGTACATGTCATTTACTTTCTCTATTCTTGTTCGAACTTGAGCATGTAATTTCAGCATACTCTTCAACTTAGACTCAGCATCTTTGTGAATTAACTCACCCTTAGGCAATGGAACAAGATCAATTGGAAGTTTCGGATTGACTCCATAGACTACCTCAAAAGGACTATGTTTGGTAGCATATGTAGGTGATCTATTATAAGCAAACTCCGCATGAGCTAACTTGATGTCCCAATCCTTTTGTGTCTTACTCACTAACCCACGCAAAAGCGCACCAAGAGTACGATTAGTAACCTTGGTTTGTCCATCAGTTTGTGGATGGTAAGATGTACTAAAGAGCAATTTAGTTCCCACAAGCTTCCATAAAGACTTCCAAAAGAAACTCATGAACTTTGTATCTCAATCACTCACAATAGTTTTCGGAATTCCATGCAATCTAACAATCTCTTTGAAGTATAATTCCGCCACTTTCATAGCATCATCCACTTTGTGACAAGGAACAAAATGAGCCATCTTAGAGAACCTATCCACAACAACCATAATATAGTCTTTCCCCCGTTGTGTTCTCAGCAATCCCACAATAAAATCCATAGAAATATCTTCCCAAGGTGAATCTTGAATAGGTAAAGGAGTATACAAACCTTGATGAAAAGTAGCCTTCGCTTTTTGACAAGTTGCACACCTAGAAATAACTAGTTGCACATCCGTGAGCATCTTAGGCCAATACAAGTGTTCTTGTAACATACTCAAGGTCTTTGTAATGCCAAAGTGACCAGCAATTCCTCCCCCATGAGCTTCTCTAACAACTATCTCTCTAATAGAACACTTAGGAAGACAAAGTCGATTTCCTTTGAAAAGAAAACCATCTTGCATCAAATAAGAACCCACGGCTCCTTTAGAACACTCTTCAATCAATGTAGCAAAATCATCATCACCTTTGTAGTATTCTTTGATCAATTCAAAACCAAGTAGCTTGCTATTTAGAATTCCAATCAAAGTGTATCTTCTAGATAATGCATCAGCCATAACATTCGATTTCCCTTATTTGTACCTTGAAGAAAAATTAAATGATTGTAAAAATTCAACCCACGTAGCATGTCTAGGATTGAGCTTTTGTTGTCCATGTATGTACTTCAATGGTTCATGATCAGAATGCAACACAAAGTGATTAGGTCGGAGATAATGACTCCAATGATCTAAAGCTCTAACAATGGCATAGAACTCTTTATCATAAGTAGAATAGTTCAATCGAGCTCCTCCCAATTTCTCACTGAAATATGCAATAGGCCTCTTCTTTTGGAGTAAAACTGCTCCAATTCCAACTCCACTAGCATCGGTTTCAACTTTAAAAGGACTTGAGAAATCTGGTAACGCAAGTATAGGTGCTTCACATAGCTTCTTTTTAACCAACTCAAATGCACTTTGAGCTTCTTTAGTCCATTCGAATTTACCCTTTTCCTTCTTCAAACATTCGGTCATAGGCGCCACAATACTTGAGAAATTCTCGACAAATCTTCTATAGAAAGAAGCTAGACCATGAAAAGACCTTACTTCACTCATATTAGTAGGAATAGGCCAAGTTTTGATAGCCTCTACTTTCGAATGATCAACTGAAACTCCATCTTTTGATACAACATAACCAAGAAAAGTAACACTAGGCACTAAGAAGTAGCATTTTTCAAGCTTAGCATAGAGTTTCTTCTCTCTTAACACTTCAAACACACTTGTTAGATGATTTAAATGATCATGCAAATTTTTAGAGTATATCAGAATATCATCTAAATAAACAACAACAAACTTGCCAAGGAAAGGTTTAAGTACCTCATGCATCAACCTCATGAAAGTGCTAGGTGCATTAGTGAGTCCAAACGGCATCACCAACCATTCATACAACCCTAACTTAGTCTTGAATGCTGTTTTCCACTCATCTCCTTCTCTCATTCGAATTTGATGATAACCACTCATAAGATCAATCTTAGAAAACAACTTTGAGCCATGTAGTTCATCAAGTAGATCATCTAACCTTGGAATAGGAAATCGGTATTTGATAGTGATGTTATTCACACTCCTACTATCAATACACATGCGCCAACTCCCATCTTTCTTTGGGACAAGTAAAGTAGGCACAGCACAAGGGCTCATACTTTCCCTCACGTATCCTCTAGCCATAAGCTCTTCAATTTGCCTTTGCATCTCCTTTGTTTCTTCCGGATTACTTCTATAGGCTGCCTTATTAGGTAATGATGCTCCCGGAATCAAGTCAATTTGATGCTCTATCCCAAGAATAGGAGGTAGTCCCAGAGGTAAATCCTTAGGAAAGACATCCTTGAATTCTTCTGAAACAGATTCCAATTCATACGGCCTCTTTGCTTGTTTATCTTGATCAATTCGAATCTCATTAGAAACAAGTATATATACCACATTGTTGCTGCAAATTTCTTTTTCTAATTCCCTCTCACTAATCAAATAAGAACTCTTCGAATTAGAGGTAACATTAGAAGACTTGTTGCTTATCAAAGGTTTTAAAGCAACCAGTCTCTCTTTTTCTCCTTTTCTCACAACATACACATTAGTCCTTCCATCAAACTTCACAAATCTATCATATTGCCAAGGACAGCCTAATAGTATATGACAAGCATCCATAGGACAAACATCACACAAAACTTTATCATGAAATTTACCAATTGAAAAGGAGATTAAGGCTTGTTTAGTTACCTTAACATCACTCGAATTATTAAGCCAATGAAGCTTATAAGGGCTTGGATGTTCAGTAGTTGGCCACTTCAATTTGTCTACCAAAGTAGTAGATACCACATTAGTGCAACTCCCCGTGTCTATGATCATATCACACAACCTATCTTCTACCTTGCACCTTGTAAGAAAGATTTTCTCCCTTTGATTGTTTTCCATAGGTACGGTTTTAGAGTGTAGTGCCCTTCTTAGAACCAAACTTTGACCATGAGTCTCGGGATCAATTTCATCAATATGCCCCTCCTCTTCTTCAAATTTTTCCTCTTCGTTCTTTTCTTCATAGTCACTACCTTGCTCACACTTAGCTTGTTCTTGTTCCCACTCTTGAGCAGTCATTACTCTTTTTGATGGACAATTAGTTGCAATGTGACCAACACTACCACACTTGAAGCACTTCCTATCTTCAACAAGTTTTTTAGGAGCTTCAAATTTTTATTTAGTCTCCTTGTAGTTCGAACTAGAACCACTTTTCTCCAAGCTGTTCTTCTCAAAAGGTTTAGTGAAACCTTTTACAAAGGGCTTAGTGTACGTCTCTTTCTTCCCCTTTATCTGTTTTTCAACTTTCAAAGCTACCTTGCAAACATCCTTAAAGGACCAATATTGTTGCAATTCAACTTTTTCAGCAATATTATCATTCAACCCCGAAATAAATCTAGCAATCTTATGCTCAACAATCTCTTCTAAGCCACATAGCATGCATAACTTTTCAAATTCACCAATATAATTCTCAACAGTCATAGAATTTTGTTTAAAAAGTTGCATCTTAAGATAAACATCTTGAATATAATAACTAGGTACGAACCTTTTTTTCATGTGCTTCTTGAGTTGTTCCCAAGTAGAGATTCTTGCACGCCCCTCCTTATGCCTTTTCTTCTTTAGATTATCATACCAAAGACTAGCATAACCGGTCAGTTTTAATTCAGCCAATTTGCATCTTTTCCTTTCATCATACTCCTTGTAATCAAAAAGTGTCTCGGCCCTTCTAATCCACTCAAAGTATTTTTCAGGTTCATTCATACTCCCATTGAATTCGGGAAGATCTAATCTAAGGTTCCTATCATCATCCTTTGGTCGGTCTCTTCTCCTAGGCCTTGGTGATTCATCACTTGAGGAATAATTATTTCGTGGCCTCCTTGGGTTCCTCCTTGGTTGTTCTTCCTCACTTGAACCAGAATTAGGGTTAGAATTCCCTTTCTTTGAAGAACCTCCAGCAAGAGTATCAAGCCTTTTTAATATCTCATCCATCCTTGCTGCCAACTCGTCAATTCGCCTATCTCTTCTAAGATTTTGAGCCTGTTCTAAGGTTAATCCCCTTGGAACCTGTGGAACCTCCTCGTCACTCATGATTCCTACACAAACAAAGTCAGTTCATGCAAAAATCTTGATTAAAAGATCAAATCTTGAAGAAAAACTAGGCAACACAAAAACCAGACTCTCAACCGCAAATCAGTGCACAAACACCAAACGTTTGAGGCTGTGTAGAACGCGTTACTCAACTAAAAATTATGAAATTTTATATGGTGGTAGCTGGACGTTTTTAGAGTTCAATGCAAAAAGAATCACGCAAAAATTCCCAGCTAAGTGTTCCCAGTTTAATTTTTTCCGAAGTTGCGTAACCTGGCTCTAATACCAAAGATGATGTGAATTATTGATCCGAAAATCAACAAAACACAAGGGATATGTTTAAGTCTAATTCTATACAGGAAATCCACCAAGAATTAAAAAAAAACTAAGAATAATCAATTAAGAATCCACCTAATTAATCAATCCAAACGAATGTTTTAACTAAAACAAGCAAAACAGCAATTGATCGCAATCAACCAAAACTCAAGTATGCAACTTAAGAAATAATCTGAATATTAATCTATGTGTATATTTATTCGTGTGTTTACAGCCCTATTTATAAGACTTAGTTTACCTAGGAAGATTAGGACAATTCCCTAATTCAATCCTAATTAAACTAGAATTCTAACTTGCTTGAAGAGCATGCACCTTGGCGCACAAGCATACACCAAACTGATTTATTTTGCTAACAAACTGATTTTTAAAGCAACTAAATAAATAAATAAAAATTAAATAACTAAATAATGATTAAAGATCCTAATGCTTGAACCAAGAAAAACCCTTTCAAGTGAAAGGTAAAAACTTGTAAGCAAAATCTAAGTAAAGAAAATTCAAGAAAGTTCAAGAAAGTGAACTAGACTCCAAGAAAAGCCACTAAGCAAACCGTGGCTTTGCTTTGATATCCAAGAAAGTGTCCATGTAATGCTTGGCTTGAATCAATGTTTAGGGACAAGCTATCTTGATGCATGATAAGCAAATCTTCGTAGTTCTCCATGCTTAGACTTGCATCAGCTTCCTTGACAGTGCAGGGTGACTTCATGTCAATCACCGCTTGTATCTTCTCAGGGATAGCCTCTATCCCCCTTTGATCAATCAGGAATCCGAGAAACTTCCCAGACTCAACACCAAAGACGCATTTCTTAGGATTTAACATAACCTTATGTCGCCTGAGTGTGGTGAAGGTTTCTCGGAGATCAGCAAGGTGATCCGCCTGCTGTTTGGATTTGACTATCATGTCATCAATGTATGCCTCTACATTCCTCCCAATTTGATTAATAAAGACAGTATTAATCATCCGTTGGAACGTAGCCGACGCATTTTTCAAGCCAAACGGCATCACCTTGTAACAGAATAGTCCCTGATCAGTGACGAAGGCCGTCTTTTCTTGATCTTTCTTCCATAGGGGTATCTGATGGAAGCCGGAGTAGGCATCCATAAAACTCATCAAGGCATGCCCGGCTATTGAATCGACCAGACTGTCGATCTTAAGAAGCGGATAACTGTCCTTGGGACATGCCTTGTTGAGATCTGTGTAATCAACACACATCCGCCAGGTACCATTCGGCTTCTTTCCAAGCACTACATTCGCCACCCAGTCGGGAAAATTACATGGCCGAATGAACCCAGCATCCAACAACTTTTTTACTTCGGCAGCTGCCGCCTGACTTCTTTCCTCGCCGTGATTTCTTTTCTTTTGTCGGATGGGCTTCTTTTTAGGATCCACGGCGATTTTGTGGGCAGCAAGATCAGGGCTGACGCCTGCATCTCTTCCACTTCAAAGGCAAAAATTTCTTTGAATTCTTTCAGCAGAAGGTGGAAGTCCGCACCTAACTTAGCAAAGGCAACCGTCCCAACCTTCACGTTATGCTCCGGACGGCTGTCATCCAGAGGTATGTCAATATGCTCACCAGCCGGTTGGGGACGGAGCTCATCTGACCGTTCACCGGTCAGTGATTGCTATTTTTTCTCCTTCTTCACCTCCACCAGTATAGGTGCCTTTCTTTTCTTTCCGGCTGCTGGTAGGGCTGGTGCTTGATCGGCCTCCTTGACGTTTGCAAGGTCTATTGGCTCCTGGCCGCCTGGGGCCACGGTATCTCTGACGGCTGAGAGATAGCACTCCCGGGCCGTCTTCTGATCCCCATTCAAGGAACCAACAGAGCCGTCATCCCTCTCATACTTGAGGAGCATGAGGGAAGGGATGATTACAGCCTTGGATTCGTTGAGGGTTGGCCGGCCCAAGATAATGTTGTAGGGGTTAACTCCTCAACGACCAAAAACTTGACGACCAGATGTCGCCCTTTTTCTTTCTCACCCAAACGGAGGGTAGATCGACTCTTTCGACTTGGTAAACCATCCCCCCCCAAAAAAAAAACCAACTAGGGGGTGGGTGACCGGATGCAAGCTGCTGTCATTATATTTCAGCTTTTGCAAACACTGGAGGCTGATGGTGTCTGATGAGCTGCCGGTATCAATAAGGATCCGCCCGACCAGTTGGTTGGCTACCTTATATTCAATGACGACCGGGTCATCATGTGGGCGGCGAACACTGCCCCTATCCTTCTAGTGATTAGAACATCCGGGAAGGAGGAGCTTGCAGACGCTTGCCCATCATCATCTTTATCCATCTTTCGAAGATGGCTCTTGGTGCCCCGGATGGTAGGGCCACCGCATGAGAACCCGCTTGCTATTGTGTAGACCGGCTCCCTGTCGGTATCCGAGCTACTAGCAGGCTAGGGGGTAGTCTTAGAGGACTGACCCTTATTCTTCTTCTTAGCCCCGGATGGGGACTTAGAAATATAAGACTTCAGCATCCCCTTGTCAGTCAGACAGTTCAATGTCCGTTGAAGGCTGAAGCAATCGTTGGTGTCATGGCCAACTTCCTCATGGTATTGGCAAAATTTATTTTTGTTCCTTGATTGAATGGAACTTTTCATTGGATTCGGCTTCTCTAGGGACAGCCGGTCCTTAATCTCCATGAGGATGGAGTTGTAGTCCTTGTCAAACTCGTACTTTGGGACGTACGGTTTAAATTCTTTCTTCTTCTTTTGGGACGGCTGGTCAGAATCACTTACCGCCTAGATTTCTTTTCTTTTCTTGCTCTCTTCTTTCTTTTTGGCTGACTGAGCAGGCCGGTTGTCTTTCTGCTTGTCGGACTTCTTAGAGTCCGACTGGCTACCAGGCGAGTAGAGGTCGGTAGCTTGAATGTAGCTTTCCGCCTCCCTCAGGGCCGCCTGCAGGGTGAAAGCCCCTTTTCTGACTAGGTCGAACTTAAAGGTCGACCCGTCTCTCAGACCTTTGAAAAAGTCTGTAAAAGCTACCTCATCAGACAGTCCCTGAATCTGAATTCTGATCAGATTGAATCGCCTGACATCTAAGCGCAGCCCTTCTCTCTCCCCCTGCTTAACAGTGCTCAAATCAAGGCTTGTTTTCTTAACAGGGATGTTCATTGAGAAGTTGGAAGCAAACAGGAAGGCAAGCTTCCTGAAACTATCGATGGACCCGGCTGGCAGATTACCAAACCATTGTTGGGCAATGCCCTTCAATGTAGCCGGGGAGCACCGACACCAAGTGGCATCATCCAACCTCTGCAGATACATGAGGTTGGTGTAAGCCATGAGGTGGTCTTCCGGATTGGTGGTACCGTCATAGGTACCAACCAATACATTCTTAACCCCGGATGGCTAGGGCGCCTCGGTTATCTCCCGGGTGAACGCAGAAGGCTGTTCACCCAGGCGCAGCAGACGAAGCTGCCAGTCTAATGCCTGAACATTTGGATATGCCGCCTGACCTCCAAAGAGAGCCGGCTGCATGAAGTGAGGAGGATACTGTCCGTAAGCCTGGGTAGGCACGTACGGTACAACTCTAATCATATAAGGGCCAGAATGGACAATATTGCCGCCTGTCTGACTCATATGCAAGGAGGGCACACTCCCTGCAAAAATGTTGTTGAAACTGTCTGGAAAGTTCGACGTTGAAGCCAACTCAAACAGCGATTGGTTTCTCTTCCGGTTGATGATTTCCCGGGCATCGAGAATAGATTTTTTGCTTCCCACCGTCTGCTGAGTCCGGCGGGTGTTGTTGTTCCTCTTAGGAAGGAGAATTTTTAACCAATCAATGGTCCCGGCTGCCTTTTCCTTTGGATGAGGTGTGGGCTGCCTGTCTCTGCCTGACCTCCCCTTCTCCGGAGGAGTCTTCTTCGCCGACTGACCTTTACTTGGGTCAGCCCGGCTTTGGGTGATCATCTCTTTAATTTCACCCTTGAAACTTGTCATGAATCTCATGAGTTCGTCTCGGGTGACAGGTGCTGATCAAACGGCCGTTTGGGTTTCCTCTTCCGGCTGCCCAGAGGGTCGGCTTGTACCCGCCTGGGAGGCACCCCGCTCCAGAGTGTCTCTGGGCCGGATGCGCTTGGTTCTGAGAGAGCCATCATCGGCTGTAAAGGTTTCGACCTGAGGATCTTCATCCTCCTGGTCTGTAAAGACTTCTGGGTCATCGCCCAGATGGTTAGGGGGTGGCACAGAATCTTGAACCATCTTCGAGGTACTCTCCCCACAGACGGCGCCAAATGTTTTGGGTGTTTTTGTCCCTTGGGAGAGTTACGTCACGAATTCTGATCCGGCTGAGCTGTACCTGCAAAATAACGGAGACTCCGGGTGGTTGGAGCTCCGCCTCCGACGGTCAAGTTAGTAACTTGAAACAAAATAAAGAGAACGGAAGTTTAGGTTTGTATCTGCTCGGATTCCAAGCTCAGGTCTTTCTTTGATGTAAGAGAATAAAGGTGTAATAAATGATTGAATCTGTCTCCAAAATGGGGAAATATCTCCCAATTTATAGGGTCGTTGGAGAATGTGCCCCTACCTAGGTCACTTGACCTAGATTTTAGTGGGCTGCGCCGTTTTACGGCGCTCCTAGGAATTTGGGCCTTTGAAGGCCGCCATTTCAGAAGCATATCTGAGGGCGCCAAGTGTCAAGAGGATGTTGAGCCACTTGGGCCATCCTGAGCTCGACACGTGGCAACCTCTTATTGGTCCACGTGTCTAGGGTAAAAATACCCTAAACAGTTTTAATTATTTTATTAATCTAATTTGGTTTTAATTATTTTAATAAATTTTGGAGGCTAGGCCTCCATTTTTTAGCGGCATTGGCAAAATTTATTTTGACAAATATTTGGGTTTACCGACTTAATTAATTGGATTAATTAAGTTGGATGCGGAATTTAGTGGGAGCTTCATTTATTATTTTCATAATCGTTTTAACAACTGTGACTAGTTTTAATTAGGCGTGTTAATTGGATTAACCATCTAGATTAGTTAGTAGTTCTCGCGTGTTAATGCATTATTACTTGTTTGTTTAATGCATGGGCCATTCACAAATAGTGAATGGATGAATGTAATATATATTCTCTCACAGGTTTTATGAAATGGCAATTAGTGGGACCCGATTAGGATAGAAAATACGGACTACGTGCTGTGATGTATTTTTGTAAATCTAAATACGTCTACACACCGTTGAGTATTTTTGTACCTTAATATTTAGATTAGTCCTAATCGTAGATACTAGTATTTGCATAGTTTGGTTAAGTCTTGAAGACGGAGTTTCTTGGAAGACGAAGCCTTGAAATTGCAAGTGAAGACCTTTTGAAGACTTGAAGATTTCAAGGGGTCATGCTAGTTGCCAATATGCATCTTATACTTATGCTTTATATTTATGCTAGTGCTTATATACGAATGATGTGTTAGATGCATGTTTAGGCTTTCTTTATGTTGCGATGATTAATTCAATTCACTTAAATCAACCAACATAGAAAACCTAGGTCCCTAATAATATTGAGTAAAACTTGCATTTCCAAAATAACACTTGCCCACCGAATAAGTGTGATGGTGGGCTACACCAAAGCGAGGTACAATCACTACTCCAAGGATCATAAGGAACACCGGTGTGCATGTTGGTTTTGGTTGTAGTCAACGATATGAGTGATAGAGTCCATACATGTCGAGGCAAAAGAGATAAATCGTCATGAGAGCATTAGATACGACGATTATCTAACCAAGAGTGGCTTGGAGCCATTAGCAAAGAGTTGCTTACCTTAGAAGATTGAGTGTTAAGACAAGCCAAAGCATGCTTAACCACTCTTTGTTTCTTTGGATCTTGGAATCGACTTATTCTCTCCAAATGGGGACAAATTTAATGCGTGGATAAGACATTTAATAAGATTGAAGTTTGCATGAATGCTCTTAAATTTCAAACTTATTGTATTCTTGATAAATGGTTATACTTTGCACTTATATTTATAGTATTCTAAATCAAATAATATTGTTTCCATGATTGGTAAAGGAAATCTTTGAGGATAGTTCTTAGAGAAAGGAAAAGCATTTCTAAAATACAATTCTCATAAATGACTTTTATAACAAAGTCCGAAAGGACGATTGGACATCATGTATTCAAAATACTAGGTAGTTTTGATAAAACATGAAGTATTGAATTCTAAACTCAAATTGTTAATATTTGACAACCCATATATCTTTTCGCTTCATACATAAATGAGTAGGACTCATCGATGTAGTAATTCAAGCGTGAATTAAAGGAAAAGATGGAACTTTGTTTTACGGCGCATTAGATGCTTAATTTACCTAACAAAGTATAAAAGTCAAGGTACTTAAAGAAATGATTCTTATAGTAAGGTCATGAGATATTGTATGATAAGCAATATAGTAAACAAGGAGCGAAGAAAAAGAATACGATTCCATTTCAACACATGAGTTTATGTTATTGTAGTTAACTTACCAACTCATTATCTTCACAAAGTATCGGATATTGCTTGAGTGTTCCACTTTGAAAGTAACCTCAAACTATTGAAGATAATCTAAGTTATCGACTTACAAGCTTAGAATGAAGCAAGTGGTGCTACATCAGTTGTAAGGTCATATGCTTTGTTAAAAGACCCTTTAAGCAAAAGGCTAGAACAAGTAATGGTTATTATTATGTTCCATAATCAGCAATTGATCCGTTTACACACGGAAAGACTCACATTCAAAGTAAAAGCAATAGTTGCAAATTTATTTGAATGACATGGTTATACAAGCGTCGAGTCAAGAAATGCTTGATTATAAACAAACATTTCCCTAAACATGATAAAATCACTAAGTTCAAATCATAGGCATGATTTGCATTCCTAACATCTTTAGCAATGTCACATCGACAAGAACGTAATCAAGGCTCTATTAGATAGGCTCTTGATATTTGCTCGATTCAAAATTATTCTAAGACAAGCAAGTCTTACTTGTTGAAACCGACAAAGTAAAGAGCTATTGTTCTTGGTATAGACAATTGACTCCGAAAGCTAAAGAGGATTCATTTACTTCAACGGTTCACAAAGAATTTGAAAGGATATGGCTATATTCATCAAATGTGAACAAACTTGACATGAGTAGCTCAAGAGTTCAGTGAAGTACAAAATCGACTTGGCAAGATATCAAAACATCTAGATTAGATCGAGCGATGTTTGCTTGAGCCAAGCGTGACCATCACAAAGTTATGAAATTGAAATTTTCATAAATAACTCCACAAAGAACATAGTCTGAGACCTCGATGCCATTTAAAAATGACTTGAACAATGATGGATCACATCCCTTCCTATAAAGTTCTTAAGATTTTCACGAAGGACTAATGTTACACTAAACAAAATGTCGAAGATAAGAAAGGACGCCATATTCAGTTATGGATAGAATTATCTTCTAAATGTCTTTTCAAGTATATGTCTAAAACTCTTAGCCACAATGGGAGTTCACTGGCTTAGCAAGAGCTAGGTGGTTGAGTGGGAGCTTAATGACTCATTAAAGGCTAAAATAGCTCATGTGGGAGCTAACTGTTTGTTTTACAACGAACATTTACCCAAAGACAATATACATGTCTCTTTGTAAGCATTCATCAAGTGAGACCACGGGCATTACTACTTCCACAACCTAATTGAGAACATAGTGTTTGTTACTCTAAGTGGTGTCTTTCTGGAAAATAACACATTTCCAAAATGACAAGTGGGAGGAAAATGAACTTGATGACAATCGAGCTTAGCAACAAACTAAAATTGAGAATGTCAGAAGACCTTAAAAGGACTTTATGAGAACGCTTGATCAAGAATATTTAAAAGGACTTTACAAGTGCCTTAAAAGAGAATTCATTACTCACAAAACATCAGAAATGTTGGAGTAAGAACATAATAAAAGGGCTTTGGAAGCGCCTTGAAACTCAGTGGTTGATGCAATTGCCCTGTATAGGTATAGAATTCACCAAAGGTTTATTTCTAAGACTTACAAGCATACTTACAAGCATACTATTTATTATTAAACCTAAGACTTACAAGCATACTATTTATTATTAGATAGTAAAAGAATAATGCCTTGTACGATAGCTATGACAAATCCAAATTCCGAATAATGATTAGAGGCCATGAAAATCCGAAACAGACCCATGTTTGAAAATCATGCTTGAAACTTGATTAATTTGCATGAAGGGTGAAAGACCCATCGATTGCAAATAAGTTTTCAAAGAGAAAACTAACAAATGTTGAAATGTATATGCATACATAGCTAGATTGGATGTAAAGGACACAATTAAATTCACGAAGTTGATTTTAATAAAAAAAACCTATTCACCAATCGGAATGCTTAAGTCTTTTCGTGATTGATCTAGCAAAATTGCACATATGAAATATGGAAAAATAGATACCAAAACCGCCTTCACAAAATAGGATTTTGGAAGTGACTATGGAATAGTTTAAGGGTTTTGGAAATCTAAATAATGATAGATTTGAAAGCAAGCTCAAGGAATCCGTCATGGGATTAAAGGAAGCATTTCATATAGGAATTGGAACGTGTTTTCTAATAAAGTTAATAAGAAGATTTGCTTATGGAGAAACATAGAAATTCTAATGAATAAGAAGTTTAGTGGGAGCAAAAGTAAAGGTCCAACGAGAAGTTTACGAACTCTATTATGAAACAACTATCAAATGCTAAATGTTTAGATTTGAAAGTATTTTGACAATGGACCAAGCTAAAGGCTATACTTAATATCATATTGGGAATTAAGTTCTATGGTATAGACTGAATTAAATGTTTAAACGAGTAAAGGAATTTACCATATTAAACATGAAGGACTTTGAAAGGCTTTCGACCCATATGTATAAAACTAAGTAAATATTTGAACTAAGTATAAGCTAGGCTAAATACTAAGTCAAACAAGAAAGATTCTAGTAAGAAACTTTCAACCATATCACATAGCGAACAATTTTGCAAAGACTCAGTGAAACTGAATGAGCTAAAATGTAAAATTGATGGGATAAAGATTTAGAATCATTCTACAATTAAATCCATCATGAAAAGCTATGATATGGTATCGTCACACGACTTACTTGCTTAGGGTATGTGAAGTATGTATGTAGTACCAATCAACCTGAATCTTTGTAATAGATCGTAAGATTGTGGCCAAGAACATCCAAAATACTTGGATAACTAACAAGATGAGTTCTTGACTTATGGAAACAAATACCATTTGAGAATTTATGTTACAAGCACAAACCTTAACAAGGATTAGATCCTTAACAAGGAAGCCATTTATAAGCACGAGCTAACAATAAGTTGTGGATTGAGAATGGTAACATGGACGTGCATCCATGTGTAATTTGCAGGAATTTAAGAAAAATTTCCAAGTTCACAAGTGATTAGGGTATCCCAAATCATTGTGAGTCGTTTAGAGTGAAACCCAAGCAAAACATCATCAGGAAGTCTACTAAAATATATGTTGAGAATATTGTTTCCTTAAAAGTAAATAGTAAAGAAGATGTTAAATGGAAAGTTCATTGTTGAACGTTGATGATTGTAGGTTGTCAAGCTGAAGGTCGCAAATCATGAAAATGAGTGGGAGCCATTGCTTGGACAATAAATCCTAAATCACATGTAATTCATTAACGCTCTCAAAATTTTATCATCTTATTATGGAAATGGGCGATAATGAAGATGCTAAGATTTGCAAAGTAATTATGACTAAACCTATGCAATAAGTGAACAACAACATTCATAAATTGCGTAAAAGAAATCAAGCATATTAGATATGTGTGTGATTTCTATAAATGTTTTATGAAGAGTACTACTGTTAAAACATTTGGGAAAACCAATTATCATAAGATGAAAAATTGTGAATTTTCAAAGTGGAATAAAATTTTTCTAAATATTCCATAAAACTATTTAATTGTGGTTTAGAATTAAATAATGAGTCCATTCGATTTTAAATAATATTCAAAATAGGGTATCAAGACAATGTCTTGGATAAAGAAACACCTATTAAGTGAACATTGAATATTTTAATCGAAAATTATCCCTAATCAAGGTCATTTATATAGTGGCCAATTAATGACCAATGGAGGTTAGTGTGTAGTATGATTTATAGCACCTTTTCTTGTGCTATGAGGATATAAATCATTTGCACAGGTATTGGTTTTGAACCATACTGGATCGACCTATGAGAATACTTTAAGAGATTTGAAATTGTCATAAGTTTATTTCTCATTATTGCTATCGAAACTCTTTTCCTTGACCATGAGTATTGTGAGGTCTCTTGTTTGAGTACTAGTCCTTTTTTTATGTCGGTCAAACGTCTGCCTTAATTGGGGATTATAATGACGGTTATCTGGCGGCTAGGTGCTCTTAGTAAGAGAAGCTACATTACAAGACTGGGAATGTCCACCTACTAACAATAGGGAACATGTCGTGTTGTTTATAAGGCCTCTCGAAGAGCGAGACTGTGAAAATGCATAGCCGTGCTCAGATGGATTTCAGAAATAATCTGCTTATTGACAGTCAAACTCGGATTTCGAGAAACACTTCTGGACGTAATAGGGATGACGAATAATATTACCCTATAGTTCATGAAGAGACATAAGAAAGGGGTTGTACACTACATGCGCACTTGTCCGGAAGGACAAGTGGAAGATTGAAAGGAATGGTGTCCTTTGAACTGGTGTACTATTCCGTTAGTGGGTTCAAAATTATTAGAAAGCTAATATATATTCAGTAAGGTCAAGTGATCGGAATGCCTGGGTGGAGGCCGCTTCCGATCAGTAATATTAATGCATAATTAATATTACAGCTTAATCTTGACTGAACCCTTCGGGTCACACCCAAGCAACTAACGAACCGAAGCAACGAATTAATCCGGAAGGAATTAATAAGTCAACCGAGTAATTAATATTTAGACGTCGGGAATTCGAGCTTAGAGCGTCGAAATTGAACGTCGGATGTCGAGTCGAAAAATAGTAAAAGACAAGACATGAAAATAATAATAAATCAACAAAGACCAAAATACCCCTAGCATCAGAACACAGAGTGCTAGGGGGTATAGCCAAATAATAATAAATCAACAAACTCTGGTTAATGCATTTGACTTTCATTTGATTCAAAAAGCTTTCTATGAATGTGTTGGACTTTCTTTACATTTAATTAGTTTTGTTGGATGAATTTGATTTTCATTGGTTTCAAAAAGATTTATTTTAATGTGTTTGACTTTCGTTTGATTCAAAAAGCTTTGTTTGAATGTGTTTTATTTTCATTTGATTCAATTAGTTTCGTTGAATGCATTTGACTTTTATTCGAATCAAAAAGCTTTGATGGAATGTGTTTGACTTTCATTTTATTCAAAAAGCTTTTTTTTTTTAATGTGTTTGACTTTCATTTGATGCAATTAGCTTTGTTGAATGCATTTAACTTTCATTCAATTCAAAAAGCTTTGTTTGAATGTGTTTCACTTTCATGTTATTCAATAAGATTTGTTGAATGCATTTAACTTTCATTTGATTAAAAAAGCTTTGATTTAATGTGTTTTACTTTCATTTGATTTTAAAAAGATTTGTTTGAGTGAGTCTGACTTTCATTTGATTCAATTAGCATCGTGGAATGCATTTGACTTTTATTTGATTCAAAAATCTTTGTTTAAATGTGTTTGACTTTCATTTGATTCAAAAGGCTTTTTTTGAATGTGTCTAACTTTCATTTGATTCAATTAGCTTCGTTGAATGCATTTCACTTTTATTCAACTCAAAAAGCTTTGTTTGAATGTGACTTTTATTTGATTTAAAAGGCTTTGTTTAAATATGTTTGACTTTCATTTGATTTAAAAATCTTCGTTTGAATGTGTTTGACTTTCATTTGATTCAAAAAGCTTTCTTTGAATGTGTTTTATTTTCATTTGTACAATTATTTTCGTTGAATGCATTTGACTTTTATTCGATTAAAAAACTTTGTATGAATGTGTTTGACTTTCATTTGATTCAAAAAGCTTTGTTTGATTGTGTTGACTTTTATTTAATTCAAAAGGCTTTGTTTGATTGTGTTTGACTTTCATTTGATTCAAAAAGATTTGTTTAAATGTGTTTTACTTTTATTTTATTCAATTAGCTTCGTTGAATGCATTAGACATTTTATTGATTGCTCAAAATGAGATTCTGACACTTGATATGTTGTGATCCTAGGCGTCGGCAAATTTGCAAGTCCAGCAGAACATGGACGCGGCGAGGCAGCGGGTGAAGGAACTCCAGGATGAGGTGAAAGTCCTTAAAGAGAAGCTAGAGCCCCTCAAGGAGGTGCAAACCAAGGCAACTAACCTTGGGGAGGCGATCAAGAGACTCATAGGGCGGCTGCAGAACCAAGAGACCCAACTCCAAACCAAGTATAAGTTCTTGATGGAGGAGGAAAAACAGACCTTGGTCAAACAAATGATGGATGACTACGAAGCCATCATGCGTGCAGCCTAGGCATTTTTAAAGCCGTAAGCCAATTATCAAACTTGGAAGATTCAGTTTGATAAGGCAAATGACGAGTTTAATGCGTGACTCCTTAGGGAAGCTGAGGAGGTAATTGAAGGCCCTTTAGTTGCTCCAAAAGCTGACTGAATTAAACAGCCAATTGAAGGCCGAAATTAAGGCTTAAGATGCTCCAATGTTGACTGATATCAACGGCCACTTGAAGGCTGAAGTTAAGGCTTGTAATGGCTTGTAATTCCTCTCTGAAAACTGATTGTAATTCCCAAGTCAAAGCTTTGAAATTCCTTGTAAAAGAATTTCGGATTCCAAGCTTAAATGGCTGCCATTTTGATGTATCTTTGCACTTGTACTTTTGTGTGAATGTGACAATATTTTTCGAACTAAAATCACCTAAAAAACTAAGAAAAATATATAACTAATTTGCAAACTTAAAATGACTTAAGTTTACAATTTATTCAAAGCATAAAAAGAACTAGAATAAACTAGTTAATAAGAACAACAAGAAATTCAAGGGATTGAATATCTTGCTGCCCATGGATAGAATGCATAGCACCAATACATGATGCTACATCTTGAACCAAAGAAATGTCCATAACCAAGTTGTTAGGCTTGGCTACAACAACTGTTCTCTATTTTAGAGAGCAAGGAATGCCTTAATGATTAAGACGTAAGTTCCAAAAAGTGTAAGGTTCCCCAAATAATTGGGAGAATCTCCCTGGTTAAAGGGTCCTAGGAAAACGTGCTCTACCCTAAGGTTTTAAGACCTAGGAATTAGGGCAGCGCCGTTTTGCGGTGCCCCTTGGAATTTGGGCCTTGAAGGCCACCATTTCCAGGGGGCATATCTGAGTGACACGTGTCGTCCATCTTGGGAGTCCATTTGGGCGCCTCTCAGAGGGACACGTGTCGCTCTCTTATTGGTCCACTTTGGGGTATTAAATACCCCAAATCAAAATGAATGTCAAACTCATATTTACAAAGCATTTTGAATCAAATGAAAGTCAAACACATTCAAATAACGCATTGTGAATAAAATGAATGTCAAACCCATTAAAATAAAGCATTTTAAATCAAATGAAGGTAAAATGCAATCAACAAAGCTAATTGAATCAAATGAAAGTCAAACGTGTTTTGGGTGTTTTTGTCCCTCGGGAGAGTTACAACACGAAGACTGATCCAGGAAGAGTTGAACCTGCAAAACAAACGGAGACACCTGTTGGGTGGTGCTCCGCCTCCGACGCACAAGTTAATAACTTGAAACGGGATAAAGTGAACGGAAATTTAGGTGGGTATCTGCCCGGATTCCAAGCTCAGGTGTTTCTCTGATGTAAGAGAATGCAGTTGTAATCAATCGTAAAAACGTGTCCTCAAAAATGAGGGACATCTCCCTATTTATAGGGTCATTGGGAATTGCCCCTGATTAGGTCACTGAACCCTAATCATTGGTGGGCTGCGCCGTATTCCGGCTTTCTCGGGATTTGGGCCTGAAGGCCGCCTTTTCCCTTTTATCTCTGGAATGACACGTGTCAAACAGGGATTGGTCCATTTTGGACCAATCTGAGGCTGACACGTGTCACTCTCTGATTGGGCCACGTGGCAGGGTAAAAATACCCTAAACAAAACGCATTCAAAAAAGCTAATTGAATCTAATGAAAGACAAACGTAGTCAACAAAGCTAATTGAATCAAATAAAGGCCAAACACATTCAAATAAAGCATTTAGAATCAAATAAAAGATAACTACATTCAAGAAAAGCTTTTTTAATGAAATAAAAGTCAATTACAGTCAACAAAGCTAATTGAATCAAATGAAAGTGATACTCCATCAAACAAAGCTTTTTAGTGCAAATGAATGTCAAACTCATTCAAACAAAGCATTTTGAATCAATGGAAAGTCAAACATATTCAAATAAAGCATTTTGTATCAAATAAAATTCAAACTCATTCAAAACAGGCTTTTTGTATCGAATGAAAGTCAAATTCAATCAACAAAGCTAATTGAATCAAATGAAAGGCAAACGCATTGAAGAAATCCATTGAATAAATCAAAAGACAAAGACATTTAACAAAGTTAATTGAATCAAAGGAAAGTCAAACAAATTTAAATAAAGCATTTTCAATCAAATGAAAGTCAAACTCATTCGAACGAAGCTTTTTTAATCAAATGAAACTCAAACACATTCAAAGAAAGCTTTTTGAGTCAAATGACAGTCAAATACATTCAACAAAGCTAATTAAATCGAATGAAAGGTTTTTTTGGGTTTTTTGAAATCCCTTGGGATACTGGTCATGCTTTAATCTAGCAAGGAGATACGGACACCTGAAAAACATGAATCTCCGGTTATCAGAGATTTGCCAACGACGATCATGTTAGTGACCGGAAACAAAATAAATGTAGAGAGAAGTTGGAGCTTTCAGTGCTCTATTAAATGTTATGTCACAATCCACCTCACCTATCAGCAATTATTGGGGTATTTATAGGGGTGGGCATTTGTGCCCTTTAGGGTAAGTGACCTAGAATTTAGGGCCATTAATTTGCTGCGCAATTAGCAAAGGACATGTGTCCTCTGGGAGCACCGTTTTGCGGCATTCTAGCTGCTTTTTGGGCCTCTTTATGTAAGGGGCCTTAATGACATATTTGATTTCAGGTGCTCTCTTATTCATAGTACGTGTCATCTTCCTCTGGTGACACGTGTCTCCCATTTATTGGGCCACGTGTCATCTTGGGATTGGACCACGTACTTGGGGTTTTTTTTACCTTAAACATTAACCCCTTAGAGGGGGTGCTCGTCCCAACTAGGCCGCCTCCTCTGATCTTAACTCGTTTGAGTACCTTAGGCGCATTTGAAGTATTTCAGATTGTAAACCAAGCTGGACAGGAGCGTCTGTCCGCCTTATCGGGATGAACGCCTGGTTATAATGGTTTATCGCTCTTTATGAGCCTAGCCGAATCGTTCAGATTGAGTGGGCCGATAAGCCTGGAATTGGGCTGAATGCCTTGATTGCTTTGTCTTGGCATTTTTAAGGTATATTCCCGAGTGATCGGTCGGTCATCAACGGTTGAAGAGGCTTTTTTTTTAACATTTGTCTACATTGCATTTTCCAAGGAAGTAGTTCAACTTCTGAGGTACATGTAGAAAGTTACAGGTGTTAAAGACGCCCACTGCATTCCATCGTAAATAGTAGGGCATTTAAACGGATTCCGTCAAACGGAAGAGTTTAACCGTTTGACTCTTAGGTTAAATTCTTTGAATTTTAACCCTTTGGCATTCTTTAAGCGAGAACAGTTTTTTTACCATTTTACCCCTCCAAATTTTTCCTATAAATAGCAAGGGTTTGACCTTCATTTTTTACTTTGGATTTTCTTGCTTTCTAGAGAGAAGTCAGAGCCTCTAGAGAGAGAAAGTTACTTCTCCCTAGAATCTTTGAGAGCTCCACCGCACGCTTGGGTTATCCGTTCAAGACTTTGAGTTTTCCGGCCTTTCTTCAAATAAGACCTCCCAAGCACTCTTCAAGTTTTTTTTTATCCTTCTACTCAAACGAAGGTAACCGAATACTCTTCCTTTCTTCTTTAATTTTCTTTTCTTTTTTGGATTAATTTTTCAAACATCCTAGATCAACACTCAGCCTCGTCAGTTTCTCCTCATGATGTCGTCTGTTAGCCTGAGACTGAGGTATCTAGAGTGGATGGGGATGAGTCCTTGTCTTTATGGAGTGGGTCCATTTCTAGTGCATACCAACTCACCCCCACCTATTCTTATGTCTCCCTGCAGCCGAACATGGCGTGTACGAGTTTAACGCACGACCTTCATGTTGCCTGAAATCCTGACGGCACTGTTGTTCAAACTTTGGCCTCATATGATCCGAACAACTCGGACGTGGGGACCAACCCCTCAACACACAAACACAGTCACCACCACTACTATTGATGGTAGTGCATGCTCGGTTCTCGAGCCGACCACCTCTTTTGAAGAGCAGACAGTGCTTTATTTGCTAACTTGATCCTTGGAGCGGACGAGTTACCGACCTCTTTGCCCTGCTTTCCTCCTAGGACGATCACAGGTTGACCTGAAAAAAATCAGCCCGAGCAGTACCGGGCGAACTCTTGCTCCTCCTTTCTCTCAAGTTCTTAGGTCAGCAAGGCCTAGGGTTGGCATAGTAATTTCCGAACCAACCGACTCTCCCCACCCCGTTCCATTTGGAAGTCAAAATTCTGGGGTTGGGAATAAAGACAAATGCAAGGCTCCTTTAGTGCTCGAGGAACCAAGAATGGTCGAGCTAAGGAAGATCTCGGTCGGAGGAAGTTCCGCTAAGGCGGACGAGCTGGAGAGGGTGTTATCTCTGGACCTTGGTTCAACGAGGGATCCTGAACCTCAGCCGGCCAAATAGTAGGGTGAAAATGCTACCGCCGAGGAAGAGGAAGAAGAGAATTACTTTAAATGCCCCTACGGCTGTATGATTGGCGACGTACCTCTAGCGTACCTCAACAAACGGTTTAAGGAATGGAGGAATTCCTCTTGCTGAGTTTTGTATATTTGGAGTAACACTCGAAATACACAAGGGATAAACCAAGGGATAGTTAAGGCCAAAGAACCAAAGGCTTCTTAGATAAAGTCACACCACTAAGAAACGGTTCGGATTCCTAAGATCACAAGCCAACTAGTAGCCTAAACTAGCTAACTAAGCAAAGGAAACGAAATTCCAAATCCAAGAATTTCTGGTTTTTGTTTCTAATCCAAGAAACAAACGTAAGACAAGTTTTTTTGTTTGAATAATCTCATTTTTACATTCACATTTGCTTGCTATTTATAGTAAACAAGCATCCTTAAGTACAAGCTAACTTAAGTGGTTGTTCAGCTCACTTGTTACACGCCTAAGCTAAGTAAAAATCAGCTTTTTGTTGTCTAGATACATTAATAAAAGAAGCCTTATTTAACTAGATACATCAAAGAGAAAATAGTGGTTTATAACCCCCAAATTATGGCTGAAATAAAATAAAAAATAAGAGAGTGTAACTCCCCCTTGATTCACGCCCAACAAAGCAGCAATTTGGAGATGTATTTCCTCCAATATTCACGCCCAATTTCAAACAGCAAAGAAGTGTAACTCCTTGATTCAAGGCTTGAAATAAGCTTGAATGAATGTGGACAATGATGTACTTGGACGCCCCTTAGATGCTCCAATGTTGACTGAAATAAACGGCCACTTGAAGGCTGAATTTCAGGCTTGTAATTCCTCTTTAAAACTGATTGTAACTCCCAAGTTAAAGCTTTGAAATTCCTTGTAAAAGAATTTCAGATTCCAAGCTTAAATGGCTGCCGTTTTGATGTATTTTGCACTTGTGCTTTGAGTGAATGTGACATTATATTTTCGAACTAAAATTAGCTAAAAAGAACTAAGAAAAATATAACTAATTTGCAAATTTAAAATATGACTAAGTTTACAATTTATTCAAAGCATAAAATGAACTAGAATAAACTAGTTAATAAGAACAAGAGATTTAAGAGATTGAATATCTTGCTGCCCATGGATAGAATGCATAGCACCAATACATGATGCTACATCTTGAACCAAAGAAATGTCCATGACCAAGTTGTTAGGCTTGGCTACAACATTCCCCCCATCTTGAAAAGAGTTTGCCCTCAAACTCGGCAACTCTTCAAACTCATCATAGTAAGGTGATAAATCAGCCACGTTAAACGTGCTAGAAACAACATAATCTCCGGGAAACTCAACTTTGTAAGCATTATCATTCACCTTTTCAAGAATAGCAAAAGGACGATCACTACGAGGACTAACCTTGGACCGCCTTTTGGAAGGAAATCTTTCCTTTCGAAGATGAATCCAAACTAAGTCACCGGGCTGAAAACGGACCTCCTTTCTTTTCTTGTCATAGTAGGCCTTTGTCTTTGCATTAGCTTGTTCAATTTTGGAACGAACTTTCTCATGCATAGACTTGATTTCTTTTGCACGTACCTCGACATCATTGCTGAACTTGTTTGGTGATGGGATGGGAGTGAGATCAATAGGAGTGCACGGATTGAATCCATACACCACTTCAAAAGGACTCAAACCTGTTGTCTTGCTTGGCACACGGATGTAAGCAAACTCCATATGAGGAAGCATCTCTTCCCATTGCTTGGGACGTTTAGTAGCCAAAGACCGCAACAAGGATCCCAAAGTTCTATTAGTCACTTCGGTTTTACCATCTGTTTGAGGATGACTTGAAGTGCTAAAGATCAATTTCGTGCCCATCTTCCTCTATAATGTAAGCCAAAAATGACTTAGAAATTTTTGATCACGATCACTCACCATGGATTTAGGTACACCATGCAAACGAACAATCTCATTGAAAAACAAGTTAGCAATATGAGTAGCATCATAAGTTGAATGACAAGCAATGAAATGAGCCATTTTAGAAAATCGATCCACAACAACCATTATAGAATCTTTCTTTCGTTGGGTGATAGGAAGTCCCACAACGAAATCAAGGCTAATATCTTCCCATGGTGCTTGTGGAATAGGTATGGGCAAAAGATAGCCTTGTGGAAGACTATGACTCTTGGCCTTTAGACATATCACACATCTCTTCACAATGAACTCCACATCACAGACCAATCTAGGCCAATGAAAGTATTCTTGGACAAGAAAAGAAGTCTTCTCTATGCCAAAGTGTCCCACCATTCCTCCTTCATGAAACTCTTTGATAAGAGATTCTCTTAGGCTTGATCTTGGAATGCACAACCTGTTTCCTTTGAACAAATAGCCATTTAAAATGTAATAATCTTTGTAAGCATGATTAGAACATCTTAAAAATAATTCACAAAAATCATGATCTTTTTTCTAACTTGCTTTCACATCTTCAACACTAATCACCCTTGCTTTGAAAGAATTCAAGAGTGTGTATCTCCTTGAAAGTGCATCAGCTCCTTTGTTCATGGCGCCTCTCCTATGCTTGATCACAAAATGAAAAGTTTGCAAATACTCCACCCATTTGGCATGGCGTGGTTGGAGTTTTTGTTGGCTTTGAAGATATTTAAGTGCTTCATGATCTGAATGAAGGATGAACTCCTTGGAAATGAGGTAATGTATCCAATGGTCCAAAGCACGAACAAGAAAAAAGAATTCCTTATCATAGGTACTATACTTCCTTTGTGCTTCATTGAATTTTTCACTAAAGTAGGCAAGGGGACGCCCAACTTGTGACAAAACAGCACCAATACCAACTCCACTAGCATCACATTCAACTTCAAAAACTTCATCAAAGTTAGGCAAAGCAAGAATAGGTGCACTAGTAAGTTGATGTTTTACCTCATCAAAGGCCTTTTGAGCCTTATCATTCCAAACAAACTTCTGATTTTTAGTTAGCTTGGTGATAGGTGCCATGAGGGTACTAAAATCGCACAAATCTTCTATAGAAAGAAGCAAGTCCATGAAAGTTTTGAACTTGTTGAATGGTTTGTGGCGTGGGCCACTCACGAATTGCAACAACTTTCTTTTCATCAACTTCAATGCCTTGTGATGAGACTTTAAAGCCAAGAAAAATAACATGGGAAGTGAAGAAATGACACTTCTCTAAGTTACCATACAATTTCTCACGTTCAAGGGCTTCAAAATCCTATTGTAAGTGCATAGAATGCTCTTCTTCCTCCCTACTATACACCAAAATATCATTAAAATAAACTACAACAAAAATACCCATGAAAGGTTGCATAACCTGATTCATAAGGCGCATAAATGTAGATGGTGCATTAGACAAACCAAATGGCATCACAAGCCACTCATAGAGGCCCTCCTTTGTCTTGAAAGCGGTCTTCCATTCATCTCCTTCGAAAATTCGAATTTGATGGTAGCCACTTCTCAAATCAATTTTAGAGAACACTTTAGAACCATGCAAATCATCAAGGAAATCATTCAACCTTGGAATAGGAAATCGGTACTTGATAGTGATTTTATTGATTGATCTACTATCAACACACATTCTCCATTCTTCTTAGGCACAATCATGAGTTTCATTTGGAAGTCTTTATGGAAGCTTGTGGGAACTAAATTGCTCTTTAGTACATCTTACCATCCACAAACTGATGGACAAACCGAGGTTACTAATCGTACTCTTGGTGCGCTTTTGCGTGGGTTAGTGCGTAAGACACAAAAGGATTGGGACATCAAGTTAGCTCATGCGGAGTTTGCTTATAATAGATCACCTACATATGCTACCAAACATAGTCCTTTTGTGGTAGTCTATGGAGTCAATCCGAAACTTCCAATTGATCTTGTTCCATTGCCTAAGGGTGAATTAATTCACAAAGATGCCGAGTCTAAGTTGAAGAGTATGCTGAAATTACATGCTCAAGTTCGAACAAGAATAGAGAAAGTAAATGACATGTACAAAGCTAGAGTAAACAAGCATAGAAGGCAACAAAGTTACATTGTTGGAGACTTGGTATGGTTACATTTGAGAAAGGAAAGATTTCTAGGAAAACGCAAGAATAAGTTGATGCCTAGAAGTGAAGGTCCTTTCAAGATTGTTGAGAAGATCAATGACAATGCTTATAAGTTAGAACTTCCGGGAGAATATGGAGTTAGTACTACATTCAATGTTGGCGATTTGGCTAAGTATATTCCCGATGAAGAACTTCGAGATTTGAGGACAAATTCTTTCGAAGAAGAGGAGGATGATGCAAGTCTAAGCATGGAGAACTTCGAAGATTTTCTTATCATGCATCAAGATAGCTTGTCCCTAAACATTGATTCAAGCCAAGCATTGCATGGACACTTTCTTGGATATCAAAGCAAAGCCACGGTTTGCTTAGTGACTTTTCTTGGAGTCTAGTTCACTTTCTTGAACTTTCTTGAATTTTCTTTACTTAGATTTTGCTTACAAGTTTTTACCTTTCACTTGAAAGGGTTTTTCTTGGTTCAAGCATTAGGATCTTTAATCTTTATTTAGTTCTTTAATTTTTATTTATTTAGTTAGTTAGCAAAATAAATCAGTTTGGTGTATGCTTGTGCGCCAAGGTGCTTGCTCTTCAAGCAAGTTAGAATTCTAGTTTAATTAGGATTGAATTAGGGACTTGTCCTAATCTTCCTAGGTAAACTAAGTCTTATAAATAGGGTTGTAAACACACGAATAAACATACATATAGATTAATATTCAGATTATTTCTTAAGTTGCATACTTGAGTTTTGGTTGATTGCGATCAATTGCTGTTTTGCTTGTTTTAGTTAAAATATTCGTTTGGATTGATTAATTAGGTGGAATCTTAATTGATTAATCTTAGTTTTTGTGTAATTCTTGGTGGATTTCCTGTATAGAATTAGACTTAAACATATCCCTTGTGTTTTGTTGATTTTCGGATCAACAATTCACATCACAATACTTGAGAAATTCTTGACAAATCTTCTATAGAACAAAGCTAAACCATGAAAAGACCTTATTTCACTCACATTATTAGGAATAGGCCAAGTTTTAATAGCCTCTACTTTCGAATGATCAACTGAAACTCCATCCTTTGATACAACATAACCAAGAAAAGTAACACTAGGCACCCAGAAGTAGCATTTTTCAAGCTTAGCATAGAGTTTCTTCTCTCTTAACACTTCAAACACACTTGTTAGATGATTTAAATGATCATGCAAATTTTTAGAGTATATCAGAATATCATCTAAATAAACAACATCAAACTTGCCAAGGAAAGGTTTAAGTACCTCATGCATCAACCTCATGAAAGTGCTAGGTGCATTAGTGAGTCCAAACGGCATCACCAACCATTCATATAACCCTAACTTAGTCTTGAATGCTGTTTTCCACTCATCTCCTTCTCTCATTCGAATTTGATGATAACCACTCATAAGATCAATCTTAGAAAACAACTGTGAACCATGTAGTTCATCAAGTAGATCATCTAATCTAGGAATAGGAAATCGGTATTTGATAGTGATGTTATTCACACTCCTACTATCAATACACATGCGCCAACTCCCATCTTTCTTTGGGACAAGTAAAGTAGGCACAGCACAAGGGCTTATACTTTCCCTCATGTATCCTCTAGCCATAAGCTCTTCAATTTGCCTTTGCATCTCCTTTGTTTCTTCCAGATTACTTCTATAGGCTGCCTTATTAGATAATGGTGCTCCCGAAATCAAGTCAATTTGATGCTCTATCCCACGAATAGGAGGTAGTCCCGGAGGTAATTCCTTAGGAAAGACATCCTTGAATTCTTCTAAAACAGATTCCAATTCATACGGCCTCTTTGCTTTTTTATTTTGATCAATTCGAATCTCATTAGAAACAAGTATATTGATGTGTAAACAAGATGGATAACTTACTCACAAAAGGATTAGAATTAATGTGATGTGTTTAGGTTGATTTTGGGATGATAGTTTAGAGTAATCAAATAAGTTTAGGGGAACTCTCACCCTTAACTTGAGGATATAACAAAGAGGAACACTCACTCACTTGTTTGGACGTAGTAGAGGCTAGGGAACTCTCTCCTATTCAACAACTACAAGCTTTAGTTTTAGGAACTCTCACTAAAACTCAAACTCTTCAAATTTGGAAACTCGCAAATTTGGGGAAACAACTCCAACTCACGCAAGTCGAAATTAACAAAACAAACTTAGAAGTTTACGCAATAATCTGATGTATGTTTTATTGATCAAATAGCACGCTATTTATAGCTTAGTACATCATCCTTTGCACTTACACTTAACTAAGATAAAACAGAATTAAAACTGAAATAAAGGGCAAATTAATTGGCTCATAATCGTCCAAATTAATCCCCATTACAATCATTAACTTAATTCAAACAAATGAGCTAAAAATAAGGAGAATTAACTACAAAAACGTTCAGCAATTATCCCTCAAAACTGATCGAATGTTTCATTCAAACAGCCCTTGATTCATGCCCTTGATTCACGTCCATAATTCACTCCCAATTAACGCTGCTTTATTCCCTAAGATAAATAAGAAAAACTCCTAATAATACTCCTTAAATGATCTTAACTACCAGCTTGAAAGCCTCCTTGAAACAGCCATGTATTAACCCCCAAGATAATTAGTCACACTTAGCAAAGTGCAACCATTAGAGGATATATGTGGACCATGCACACCAAAATCCATAGGAGTAATATCGAAATAAGCTTTGGACAGAATTAACTCCCTAGTATTGGGTTCTTGGACTTGATTATTTGCAATCCTCGTACCTTGGCCTTCTTGGTCATATATATACCACATTGTTGCTGCAAATCTCTTTTTCTAATTCCCTCTCACTAATCAAATAAGAATTCTTCGAATTAGAGGTAACATTAGAAGGCTTGTTGTTTATCAAAGGTTTTAAAGCAACCGGTCTCTCTTTTTCTCCTTTTCTCACAACATACACATTAGTCCTTCCATCAAACTTCACAAATCTATCATATTGCCAAGGACGGCCTAATAGTATATGACAAGCATCCATAGGACAAACATCACACAAAACTTTATCATGAAATTTACCAATTGAAAAGGAGATTAAGGCTTGTTTAGTTACCTTAACATCACTCGAATTATTAAGCCAATGAAGCTTATAAGGGCTTGGATGTTCAGTAGTTGGCCACTTCAACTTGTCTACCAAAGTAGTAGATACCACATTAGTGCAACTCCCCGTGTCTATGATCATATCACACAACCTATCTTCTACCTTGCACCTTGTACGAAAGATTTTCTCCCTTTGATTGTTTTCCATAGGTACGGTTTTAGAGTGTAGTGCCCTTCTTAGAACCAAACTTTGACCATGAGTCTCGGGATCAATTTCGTCAATATGCCCCTCCTCTTCTTCAAAGTTTTCCTCTTCGTTCTTTTCTTCATAGTCACTACCTTGCTCACACTTAGCTTGTTCTTGTTCCCACTCTTGAGCAGTCATTACTCTTTTTGATGGACAATTAGTTGCAATGTGACCAACACTACCACACTTGAAGCACTTCCTATCTTCAACAAGCTTTTTAGGAGCTTCAAACTTTGATTTAGTCTCCTTATAGTTCGAACTAGAACCACTTTTCTCCAAGCTGTTCTTCTCAAAAGGTTTAGCGAAACCTTTTACAAAGGTCTTAGTGTACGTCCCTTTCTTCCCCTTTATCTGTTTTTCAACTTTCAAAGCTACCTTGCAAACATCCTCAAAGGACCAATATTGTTGCAATTTAACTTTTTCAGCAATATTATCATTCAACCCCGAAATAAATCTAGCAATCTTATGCTCAACAATCTCTTCTAAGCCACATAGCATGCATAACTTTTCAAATTCACCAATATAATTCTCAACATTCATAGAATTTTGTTTAAAAAGTTGCATCTTAAGATAAACATCTTGAATATAATCACTAGGTACGAACCTCTTTTTCATGTGCCTCTTGAGTTGTTCCCAAGTTGAGATTCATGCACGCCCCTCCTTATACCTCTTCTTCTTTAGATTATCATACCAAAGACTAGCATAACCGGTCAGTTTTAATTCAGCCAATTTGCATCTTTTCCTTTCATCATACTCCTTGTAATCAAAGAGTGTCTCGGCCTTTCTAATCCACTCAAAGTATTTTTCAGGTTCATTCATACTCCCATTGAATTCAGGAAGATCTAATCTAAGGTTCCTATCATCATCCTTTGGTCGGTCTCTTCTCCTAGGCCTTGGTGATTCATCACCTGAGGAATAATTATTTCGTGGCCTCCTTGGGTTCCTCCTTGGTTGTTCTTCCTCACTTGAACCAGAATTAGGGTTAGAATTCCCTTTCCTTGAAGAATATCCGGCAAGAGTATCAAGCTTTTTTAATATCTCATCCATCCTTGCTGCCAACTCGTCAATTTGCCTATCTCTTCTAAGATTTTGAGCCTGTTCTAAGGTTAATCCCCTTGGAACTTGTGGAACCTCCTCGTCACTAATGTTTCCTACACAAACCAAGTCAGTTTATGCAAAAATCTTGATTAAAAGATCGAACCTTGAAGGAAAACTAAGCATCACAAGAACCGGACTCCCAACCGCAAATCAGTGCACAAACACCAAACGTTTGAGGCTGTGTAGAACGCGTTACTCAACTAAAAATTATGAAATTTTATATGGTGGTAGCTGGACGTTTTTAGAGTTCAATTCAAAAAGAATCACGCAAAAATTCCCAGCTAAGTGTTCCCAGTTTAATTTTTTCCGAAGTTGCGTAACCTGGCTCTAATACCAAAGATGATGTGAATTATTGATTCGAAAATCAACAAAACACAAGGGATATGTTTAAGTCTAATTCTATACAGGAAATCCACCAAGAATTAAAAAAAAAACTAAGATTAATCAATTAAGAATCCACCTAATTAATCAATCCAAACGAATGTTTTAACTAAAACAAGCAAAACAGCAATTGATCACAATCAACAAAAAACTCAAGTATGCAACTTAAGAAATAAATCTGAATATTAATCTCTATATAATTCGTGTGTTTTACAGCCCTGTTTATAGACTTAGTTTACCTAGGAAGATTAGGACAAGTTCCTAATTCAATCCTAATTAAACTAGAATTCTAACTTGCTTGAAGAGCAAGCACCTTGGCGCATAAGCATACACCAAACTCCTTGGAGAACAAGCACACGCCTAAACTGATTTATTTTGCTAACTAACTGATTTTAAAAGCAACTAAATAAAGATTAAAGATCCTAATGCTTGAACCAAGAAAAACCCTTTCAAGTGAAAGGTAAAAACTTGTAAGCAAAATCTAAGTAAAGAAAATTCAAGAAAGTTCAAGAAAGTGAACTAGACTCCAAGAAAAACCACTAAGCAAACCGTGGCTTTGCTTTGATATCCAAGAAAGTGTCCATGCAATGCTTGGCTTGAATCAATGTTTAGGGATAAACTATCTTGATGCATGATAAGCAAATCTTCGAAGTTCTCCATGCTTAGACTTGCATCAATCACTTGGACTGTAATTTTTCCACTTGCCTCCTAATCTCTTCGGTTTCTTTTGGAGTGGTTCTGCTAGTTTGTTTGGGAGCATTGATACGGGAACAAGATCAATTTTTTGTTGTATGTCACGTTTTGGAGGTAGGCCATGGGGAATGTCTTCGGGGAAAACATGGGAAAAGGTTTTGAGAAGAGGGGTGAGGAGTGGGTGTTGTTCTTTTTGTGACGGTTGGGAAGGGGTATCAAGTTGGCACAAAATGAATTGTTTGTGAGCTTTATACTCATGCAATTCGGATTTTATGAGAGTGGTAAGGGAAGTGGGGGGTGTGGATGTGGGGTGGCCGTTTTTGGGTTTAGAGGGGTAAGAAGTATTTTCTGTCCATCCTTAGTGAAGGAATATGTGTTTTTATACCCATCATGCATCACACGCCTATCAAATAGCCAAGGTCTACCAAGTAAAATATGACATGCATCCATAGGTATAACATCACACCATAATTCTTCCACATAAGTTTTACCAATGCTGAATGATAACCAGACTTGTTGTGTTACTTGAATTCCTTTACCATGATTTAGCCATTGAATCATAAGGTTTAGGGTCAGGCACGGTTTTTATTTTCAGCTTGTCTATCATTACTTGTGAAGCTACATTGGTACAACTACCTCCATCAATAATCAAGGTACATACCTTACCACCAATGGTGCAACGAGTGTGAAAGATTGCCTCACGTTGCAAGCTCCCTTCTTTGCCAATCATATTGCTTAGTGTACGTCGAACCACCAAGCATTCTCCTTCATCCGATCCAAGACACGCATACTCATCATTCTCCTCAAGGTTGCTGTCCTCTTCAACTTCTAATTCATCCTCCTCTTCATGCTCAATCAAAGTGACAATTTTTTTATTTGGACAATTACTAGCCAAATGTCCAAGGCCTTGACACCTAAAACATCTTCTTGGGCTGGTTTGGGGTTGGAATTTTGGGTGTTTTGTGAAGGTGGTTTAGATGTAGGCTGATTGGATGTGGGTTTGAAAGGTGGGAAATTGGATGTTTGCTTTTTTTGGGGAAATGAGGTTTGAGATGCAAAACGTGATGAATCACTTTTGCCACTTGCTTTTTGTTGCTGCTCAATCTTATGTGCTAAGATAATGAGCTCTTTAAGGGTGGTGTAAGGGTGTAGCTCGGCCACATTGGCTATTTTTGGGTCAAGTCCTCCGAAAAAGCGCACCAATGTTTGAGGTTCATCTTCCTCTACTCCACATTTCATGACAAATCCTTCAAATTCCCTAGCATATTCTTCTACTGATTTTGTACCTTGTTTGAGGTTGTGGAATTTGGAAAAGTTTTCTTGCACATATTATGTGGGAAGAAACTTTTGTTTCAGCATCTTTTTCATCTGGGTCCACGATCTCACTTTCTCTTTGTCTTGCCTTTCCCTCTTAGCGCACACACTAGCCCACCAAGTTGAGGCATATTTTTTTAACTTCAAGGACACAATCTTCACCTTTTTTTCTTCCGGTGTTTGCTTGTAATCAAACACTCTCTCCACAGTTCTAAGCCATTCTACAAACTCATCAGCATCGAGTTTGCCATCATACTCCGGAATGTCAGCCTTAATGTCATTGTTAGGTCGTGACCTTTCTCTTTCATGAAAAGGTCTCTCATTGTGATTGAAATTAGATTCACTTAGCTCTTCATCACTATGATTGGGTGAGCCCTCTTTTTGATGGCGCAACTTAGTAGAAAGATCTTTTAACTAATCTTGCAAATATTGCATTCGTTGCTCCATATCTTCTTTCTCTTGTTCAACCTTATTGACATATTCATGCCAATTAGGTGGTGGAACGCTGGACATGGTTTGTGTTTGGGGTATGTGTTTGGGGTATGTGTTTGGGTATTTGTTTTGCTAGATCCCCCTCCTTCTAGCGCCAAATGTTGTATATTTGGAGTAACACTCGAAATACACAAGGGATAAACCAAGGGATAGTTAAGGCTAAAGAACCAAAGGCTTCTTAGATAAAGTCACACCACTAAGAAACGGTTTGGATTCCTAAGATCACAAGCCAACTAGTAGCCTAAACTAGCTAACTAAGCAAAGGAAACGAAATTCCAAATCCAAGAATTTCAGGTTTTTGTTTCTAATCCAAGAAACGAATGTAAGACGAGTTTTTTTGTTTGAATAATCTCATTTTTACATTCACATTTGCTTGCTAGTTATAGTAAACAAGCATCCTTAAGTACAAGCTAACTTAAGTGGTTGTTCAGCTCGCTTGTTACACGCCTAAGCTAAGTACAAATCAGCTTTTTGTTGTCTAGATACATTAATAAAAGAAGCCTTATCTAACTAGATACATCAAAGAGAAAATGTTGGTTTATAACCCCCAAATTATGCCTGAAATAAAATCAGAAATAAGAGAGTGTAACTCCCCCTTGATTCACGCCCAACAAAGCAGCAATTTGGAGATGTATTTCCTCCAATATTCACGCCCAAATTCAAACAGCAAAGAAGTGTAACTCCTCCTTGATTCAAGCCTTGAAATAAGCTTGAATGAATGTGGACAAGGATGTACTTGGACGCCCCTTAGATGCTCCATTGCTGACTGAAATAAACGGCCACTTGAAGGCTGAATTTAAGGCTTGTAATTCCTCTTTAAAACTGATTGTAACTCCAAAGTCAAAGCTTTGAAATTCCTTGTAAAAGAATTTCGGATTCCAAGCTTAAATGGCTGCCGTTTTGATGTATTTTGCACTTGTACTTTCAGTGAATGTGACATTATATTTTTGAACTAAAATCAGCTAAAAAGAACTAAGAAAAATATAACTAATTTGCAAACTTAAAATATGACTAAATTTTACAATTTATTCAAAGCATAAAATGAACTAGAATAAACTAGTTAATAAGAACAACAAGAAATTCAAGAGATTATATATCTTGCTGCCCATGGATAGAATGCATAGCACCAATACATGATGCTACATCTTGAACCAAAGAAATGTCCATAACCAAGTTGTTAGGCTTGGCTACAACAACGGCCCAAGCATTCACTGCCTTTACCTCCCTGGTCTTCTCATTAAGGGGCCCTTTGAGACCACTCACGTGCAGCATAGCCTGCAGGCGTCCAAACCAAAGAAACTCGTCAGAAACCATTCGACAAAATATGTATATTAATCAAGTTGTGATAAATTGTACCTCGCAAAGAAGCGCCAGAATGCCATCCAGGTCCAGGGTGCCGACCCCTCTAACGGCCTCTTTGTTCTAAGGATCAAGCGTCCCGAGCATTCGTCTGGCCATCTGGAGGACAGTTGGCCACGCTGGGTCATCTATCAAAACAAATACATCTAAGTCAAGACTAAGTAGAATGACATTTTATAAAGCGCATGTTCGAATGGTCGCATGGCCTACCTCCTTCTCCCCCTACAGCTTCATTGCCGCCTGTTGTACCGCCAGCAGTGGTGAGTGGTTGTTTGCCACTCTTCGACACTCGTTGTTGAGCGTCCGGCTTTATAGGAGTCTTGGTGGGGGAGGAGGCGCCTGTCCCTTTCTTAGAAGGCTTGGTGGTGACGTGTTTCCTCCGGCTCTAGGAAACGTCGCCAGTCGATTGCTTTCGCAGCTTGGCATCCGGCTGAGAAGAGGGGGGAGGCTTTGATGAGGCACTCTGAAAAGAATTCTAAGTGTGAGTCTCAGAGACAAAATATTACACATCTCATTAAGCTAAAACTTTGCAAGTTCGTTACCTTAGGAGTGTCGCCTGGTGGCTGCTCATCCGCGTCTCTTGTGAGCAGGGAGCTTGGCCATTGCCTTGTCTACAACAAGAAACCAAGAGTTAGAAATGAAATAAATAACCATAAGCAAGCAAATGTAATAATATCATGCGGTCAGCTACCTCTCGGCATCTCAGTACTAATCCTGCAGGAGGCCAAGTACATCCCGTCCAATAGCCACTCGAATCGGGGAATATAGCTTTAGGGGGTGACCTCCTTAACCCCCGTCTCATTGTTTGTCTGGACGGCCACAGTAAAGAGGCCCCGGTCAAAGATCTCCTATTGTGCCCGCCTGGGAACAGGCGGAAGAGCCTTTTTCCCAGCCAAGAGGCGAGGATATTAAGTCCAGCGATTGTACCGCCTGTTTCTTTGGGCGTCTGGGGAAGAGACTATGTAAAACTTGGTCCGCCATTCCTTTCACTTGTTCTCTTTCCCTAACGTCATCATGTACCGGGTGTGGCTGGTCAAAGTAAACTAGCCAATCCCACTTGGATTGGATTGGATTGAGCAAACACCTCGAAGCTGGGATCCACCTCCAGCATTTCGCAGGCGGCAACGTAGCCCAAGATATTTACCTAAGAGTTGGGGGCTAGTTGCCAGATACCTAGTTGGTATCCATCCTAGATCCTCGCCACAGCCGGATGGAGAGGAAAGCGAAGTCCATCCTTGATGGTCGCCTCGTAGCAGCCGAAGCACTGGTCACCATAAACAACCATCTCAAGCCAGGTGACCGTGTCCATAGCATCCGGCACGGACAGCAGAAAGCCATGTACCATGACATGGTCAAAAAGAAATTTGGGAAGATCATTCTTCATGATCTTCCGCCTGCCTTCTGGGACGTGCAGATAGTAAGGCGCACGCTCATGCCGCCTGGAAGTAGACATCTCCTCCCAACCCTCTGCCTTCTCAATTGAGAGGGACTCTCTGGCAGCTTTCAGGTTCGACTGCGCCTCCTCTGAGTCAAGGGGGATGCAGTTGGAAAATGATGACGCAGAGACATCATCAGAATTCTCTTCGGAGCTAGGGGACTACCAGCTGTTGCTAGTAGTGTCCTCCCCCAGCTCATCATTCGGCACCGATCCACTTGGCCTAGGGTTCTCAAATTCCTCGTCGCACTACTCCAAAATTGAGTAATTTGGAGTGCTGACGGTGCTAGGCGGGTCTCTACTAATCTCAGAAACAGGCACCCTAATGGAGCCATCATAATTGACAGTCTCACTGCCCGAATGGTAGAAAAAACCATTCGCCCTATATCTCCTTGTTGTTTGCTTTGTTCTGGCCAACGTAACCTGCAGAGGCACAAACATTGTCGGATTCGGAGATGTACTTAAAGCAAAGTTCTCGAACGAGCATTCGGCACTCCTAGTTCTAGATTCAGCCGTCCCCGGTAACCGGTTGATCGCTAACCAACGTCGTGCCGAGTGCGTTTGGGAAACCATTTTGATAAAGAAAAAATGCAAAGAATTAGGTAAAAAGAGATCAGGCGGTTACCTTAGAAGAAGGTAACAAGAGTCGTCGGTCTCGGGTGCTTGTTGAAGCAGGCGAACTAAGGATGCCGACTGTTGGATGCTTTGGAAGGTCAAAGTCTTTGAAAGTCAGAAGATTCAAGATTCTCTTGAAGATTCACGCAAGTGTTAATCCAAGAGGAAGTCAAACCCTTCTATTTATAAGGTGGGTGAAACCTTGGGGTTAAAACCCTAGATTCTCCAAACAGTAACAAGTAATAATTTGGCCAATCAGAGGCCAACACCTATCATAGGCATCATGTGCCAAGCACGTGACCCATGTGAGGGGCAAATGATTGGAGTATTTTATACCTGGCCAAGTGGCCCAATCGAAGCCTGCCACGTGTTGCTGGAAGAGGCACCACCATAGACCTTCCAAGATGGTGACACGTGTCAGGCATATATCACCCTTGATTTGGGGTGTTTGATGATCCAAAGAGGACCAATAGAAGAGCAACACGTGTCACACTAAGAGACGCCCAAATAGCCTCTTGGGATGAGTGACACGTGTCACTCAAATATCACTTCTGAAATGGTGGCCTTCAAAGGCCTAAACTTTGAGGCACCGTTTTTCGGCGTGCCCTAATCCCTAGGTCATCAAACCCTAGGGAGGGCACACTTGCCCCAAAGACCCTATAAATAGGGACAATTCCCTCATTTATGGGACAATTATGTAACACAAGACTACACGTCACATCAACATTTATTACAGAGCTGTCTTTCTCAAGAAACAGACAACACAATACCCGAGCTTGGAATCCGAGCAGATAACTTTATTTCAGCATGTTTTGCTCCGAATACTTTACTAACTTAATCTTCAGAGGCGGACCACCGACCAACCGGCGGTCCGTTTGTTTTGCAGGGACAAAAAACCCCGAAACACTTGTCATAATTCTTCACCATCTGCATGGCGTCTGCGTTTAAGCTCGACCAGTAATAGCCTAGGTGGGTGGCCTTCTCATCCATGGCTCTTCCTCTAATATGCGAACCACACTGTCCTTGGTGGAGGTCGTCTAGCACATCATGCCTCCTCTCTGGGGTAATACATTTCAAGTACGGTTTCACAAAGGCTTTCTTGAATAACTCCCCGTTCTTCATCTCAAACCAACTCGCTCTCTTTTTCATCGACCAGCTATTTTTCGGATCAGCCGGAAGCAATCAATCCCTCAAATAGATAATAATTCCGTCCATCCAGGCTGAGCTTCTATCAATGGTCTATACTGGCTCGGCATCAATAATCCTCTTTTCCGTTACTTCCCAAAACACCGATCTGGGAGTATCACATGATGTCGAGGATGCTAATTTTAAGAGGGCATCCGCTTGATGATTGGACGAACGAGGTACTTACTGCAGAGTAAAATGCTCTAGGCTCTCGACCCCTTTTTTTACCATTCTAAAATACTTCATCATAGCCGGCTCCCTAGCCTCATAGTCATTGTTCACTTGGCTGACTATTAGCTAGGAATCCGAGCTCATATCGATTTTTGTTTCTCTTGCTGCCTTACACATTATAAGGCCGACTAGGAGAGCTTCAAATTCCGCCTCGTTGTTAGAGGCCATGAATTAAAATTTCAGCGCATATTCAAACTTATCTCCTTCGGGAGACTGATAGATAATTCCAGCACCGCATCCGGTTGCTGTTGCACTTTCGTCCACATTGATGTGAATTATTGATCCGAAAATCAACAAAACACAAGGGATATGTTTAAGTCTAATTCTATACAGGAAATCCACCAAGAATTAAACAAAAAATAAGATTAATCAATTAAGAATCCACCTAATTAATCAATCCAAACGAATGTTTTAACTAAAACAAGCAAAACAGCAATTGATCGCAATCAACCAAAACTCAAGTATGCAACTTAAGAAATAATCTGAATATTAATCTCTATGTATGTTTATTCGTGTGTTTACAGCCCTATTTATAAGACTTATTTTACCTAGGAAGATTAGGACAAGTCCCTAATTCAATCCTAATTAAACTAGAATTCTAACTTGCTTGAAGAGCAAGCACCTTGGAGCACAAGCATACACCAAACTATTTGGAGAACAAGCACACGCCTAAACTGATTTATTTTGCTAACTAACTGATTTTTAAAGCAACTAAATAAATAAATAAAAATTAAAGAACTAAATAAAGATTAAAGATCCTAATGCTTGAACCAAGAAAAACCCTTTCAAGTGAAAGGTAAAAACTTGTAAGCAAAATCTAAGTAAAGAAAATTCAAGAAAGTTCAAGAAAGTGAACTAGACTCCAAGAAAAACCACTAAGCAAACCGTGGCTTTGCTTTGATATCCAAGAAAGTGTCCATGCAATGCTTGGCTTGAATCAATGTTTAGGGACAAGCTATCTTGATGCATGATAAGCAAATCTTCGAAGTTCTCCATGCTTAGACTTGCATCATCCTCCTCTTCTTCGAAAGAATTTGTCCTCAAATCTCGAAGTTCTTCATCAGGAATATACTTAGCCAAATCGCCAACATTGAATGTAGCACTAACTCCATATTCTCCCGGAAGTTCTAACTTATAAGCATTGTCATTGATCTTCTCAACAATCTTGAAAGGACCTTCACTTCTAGGCATCAACTTATTCTTGCGTTTTCCTGGAAATCTTTCCTTTCTCAAATGTAACCATACCAAGTCTCCAACATTGTAACCTTGTTGCTTTCTATGCTTGTTGGCTCTAGCTTTGTACATGTCATTTACTTTCTCTATTCTTGTTCGAACTTGAGCATGTAATTTCAGCATACTCTTCAACTTAGACTTGGCATCTTTGTGAATTAACTCACCCTTAGGCAATGGAACAAGATCAATTGAAAGTTTCGGATTGACTCCATAGACTACCTCAAAAGGACTATGTTTGTTAGCATATGTAGGTGATCTATTATAAGCAAACTCCGCATGAGCTAACTTGATGTCCCAATCCTTTTGTGTCTTACTCACTAACCCACGCAAAAGCGCGCCAAGAGTACGATTAGTAACCTCGGTTTGTCCATCAGTTTGTGGATGGTAAGATGTACTAAAGAGCAATTTAGTTCCCACAAGCTTCCATAAAGACTTCCAAAAGAAACTCATGAACTTTGTATCTCTATCACTCACAATAGTTTTCGGAATTCCATGCAATCTAACAATCTCTTTGAAGTATAATTCCGCCACTTTCATAGCATCATCCACTTTGTGACAAGGAACAAAATGAGCCATCTTAGAGAACCTATCCACAACAACCATAATAGAGTATTTCCCCCGTTGTGTTCTCGGCAATCCCACTATAAAATCCATAGAAATATCTTCCCAAGGTGAATCTGGAACAGGTAAAGGAGTATACAAGCCTTGATGAAAAGTAGCCTTCGCTTTTTGACAAGTTCACACCTAGAAATAACTAGTTGCACATCCGTGAGCATCTTAGGCCAATAGAAGTGTTCTTGTAACATACTCAAGGTCTTTGTAATGCCAAAGTGACCAGCAATTCCTCCCCCATGAGCTTCTCTAACAACTAGCTCTCTAATAGAACACTTAGGAAGACAAAGTCGATTTCCTTTGAAAAGAAAACCATCTTGCAGCAAATAAGAACCCACAGCTCCTTTAGAACACTCTTCAATCAATGTAGCAAAATCATCATCACCTTTGTAGTATTCTTTGATCAATTCAAAACCAAGTAGCTTGCTATTTAGAATTCCAATCAAAGTGTATCTTCTAGATAATGCATCAGCCACAACATTTGATTTCCCTTCTTTGTACCTTGAAGAAAAATTAAATGATTGTAAAAATTCAACCCACGTAGCATGTCTAGGATTGAGCTTTTGTTGTCCATGTATGTACTTTAATGCTTCATGATCAGAATTCAACACAAAGTGATTAGGTCGGAGATAATGACTCCAATGATCTAAAGCTCTAACAATGGCATAGAACTCTTTATCATAAGTAGAATAGTTCAATCGAGCTCCTCCCAATTTCTCACTGAAATATGCAATAGGCCTCTTCTTTTGGAGTAAAACTGCTCCAATTCCAACTCCACTAGCATCGGTTTCAACTTCAAAAGGACTTGAGAAATCTGGTAACGCAAGTATAGGTGCTTCACATAGCTTCTTTTTAACCAACTCAAACGCACTTTGAGCTTCTTTAGTCCATTCGAATTTACCCTTGTCCTTCTTTAAACATTCGGTCATAGGCGCCACAATACTTGAGAAATTCTTGACAAATCTTCTATAGAACGAAGCTAGACCATGAAAAGACCTTACTTCACTCATATTAGAAGGAATAGGCCAAGTTTTAATAGCCTCTACTTTCGAATGATCAACTGAAACTCCATCTTTTGATACAACATAACCAAGAAAAGTAACACTAGGCACTAAGAAGTAGCATTTTTCAAGCTTAGCATAGAGTTTCTTCTCTCTTAACACTTTAAACACACTTGTTAGATGATTTAAATGATCATGCAAATTTTTAGAGTATATCATAATATCATCTAAATAAACAACAACAAACTTGCCAAGGAAAGGTTTAAGTACCTCATGCATCAACCTCATGAAAAGTGCTAGGTGCATTAGTGAGTCCAAACGGCATCACCAACCATTCATACAACCCTAACTTAGTCTTGAATGCTGTTTTCCACTCATCTCCTTCTCTCATTCGAATTTGATGATAACCACTCATAAGATCAATCTTAGAAAACAACTTTGAACCATGAAGTTCATCAAGTAGATCATCTAATCTTGGAATAGGAAATCGGTATTTGATAGTGATGTTATTCACACTCCTACTATCAATACACATGCGCCAACTCCCATCTTTCTTTGGGACAAGTAAAGTAGGCACAGCACAAGGGCTCATACTTTCCCTAACAAATCCTCTAGTCATAAGCTCTTCAATTTGCCTTTGCATCTCCTTTGTTTCTTCCGGATTACTTCTATAGGCTGCCTTATTAGGTAATGGTGCTCCCGGAATCAAGTCAATTTGATGCTCTATCCCACGAATAGGAGGTAGTCCCGGAGGTAATTCCTTAGGAAAGACATCCTTGAATTCTTCTAAAACAGATTCCAATTCATACGGCCTCTTTGCTTGTTTATCTTGATCAATTTGAATCTCATTAGAAACAAGTATATATACCACATTGTTGCTGCAAATTTCTTTTTCTAATTCCCTCTCACTAATCAAATAAGAACTCTTCAAATTAGAGGTAACATTAGAAGACTTGTTGCTTATCAAAGGTTTTAAAGCAACCGGTCTCTCTTTTTCTCCTTTTCTCACAACATACACATTAGTCCTTTCATCAAACTTCACAAATCTATCATATTGCCAAGGACGGCCTAATAGTATATGACAAGCATCCATAGGACAAACATCACACAAAACTTTATCATGAAATTTACCAATTGAAAAGGAGATTAAGGCTTGTTTAGTTACCTTAACATCACTCGAATTATTAAGCCAATAAAGCTTATAAGGGCTTGGATGTTCAGTAGTTGGCCACTTCAATTTGTCTACCAAAGTAGTAGATACCACATTAGTGCAACTTCCCGTGTCTATGATCATATCACACAACCTATCTTCTACCTTGCACCTTGTAAGAAAGATTTTCTCCCTTTGATTGTTTTCCATAGGTACGGTTTTAGAGTGTAGTGCCCTTCTTAGAACCAAACTTTGACCATGAGTCTCGGGATCAATTTTGTCAATATGCCCTTCCTCTTCTTCAAAGTTTTCCTCTTCGTTCTTTTCTTCATAGTCACTACCTTGCTCACACTTAGCTTGTTCTTGTTCCCACTCTTGAGCAGTCATTACTCTTTTTGATGGACAATTAGTTGCAATGTGACCAACACTACCACACTTGAAGCACTTCCTATCTTCAACAAGCTTTTTAGGAGCTTCAAACTTTGATTTAGTCTCCTTGTAGTTTAAACTAGAACCACTTTTCTCCAAGCTGTTCTTCTCAAAAGGCTTAGTGAAACCTTTTACAAAGGGCTTAGTGTACGTCCCTTTCTTCCCCTTTATCTGTTTTTCAACTTTCAATGCTACCTTGCAAACATCCTCAAAGGACCAATATTGTTGCAATTCAACTTTTTCAGCAATACTATCATTCAACCCCGAAATAAACCTAGCAATCTTATGCTCAACAATCTCTTCTAAGCCACATAGCATGCATAACTTTTCAAATTCACCAATATAATTCTCAACAGTCATAGAATTTTGTTTAAAAAGTTGCATCTTAAGATAAACATCTTGAATATAATCACTAGGTACGAACCTTTTTTTCATGTGCTTCTTGAGTTGTTCCCAAGTTGAGATTCTTGCACGCCCCTCCTTATGCCTTTTCTTCTTTAGATTATCATACCAAAGACTAGCATAACCGGTCAGTTTTAATTCAGCCAATTTGCATCTTTTCCTTTCATCATACTCCTTGTAATCAAAGAGTGTCTCGGCCCTTCTAATCCACTCAAAGTATTTTTCAGGTTCATTCATACTCCCATTGAATTCGGGAAGATCTAATCTAAGGTTCCTATCATCATCCTTTGGTCTATCTCTTCTCCTAGGCCTTGGTGATTCATCACTTGAGGAATAATTATTTCGTGGCCTCCTTGGGTTCCTCCTTGGTTGTTCTTCCTCACTTGAACCAGAATTAGGGTTAGAATTCCCTTTCCTTGAATAATCTCCAGCAAGAGTATCAAGCCTTTTTAATATCTCATCCATCCTTGCTGCCAACTCGTCAATTCGCCTATCTCTTCTAAGATTTTTAGCCTGTTCTAAGGTTAATCCCCTTCGAACCTGTGGAACCTCCTCGTCACTCATGATTCCTTCACAAATCAAGTCAGTTCATGCAAAAATCTTGATTAAAAGATCGAATCTTGAAGGAAAACTAGGAAACACAAAAACCGGACTCTCATCCGCAAATCAGTGCACAAACACCAAATGTTTGAGGCTGTGTAGAACGCGTTACTCAACGAAAAATTATGAAATTTTATATGGTGATAGCTGGACGTTTTTAGAGTTCAATGCAAAAAGAATCACGCAAAAAATCCTAGCCAATTGTTCCCAGTTTAATTTTTTCCGAAGTTGCGTAACCTGGCTCTGATACCAAAGATTATGTGAATTATTGATCCGAAAATCAACAAAACACAAGGGATATGTTTAAGTCTAATTCTATACAGGAAATCCACCAAGAATTAAACAAAAACTAAGATTAATCAATTAAGAATCCACCTAATTAATCAATCCAAACGAATGTTTTAACTAAAACAAGCAAAACAGCAATTGATCGCAATCAACCAAAACTCAAGTATGCAACTTAAGAAATAACCTGAATATTAATCTCTATGTATGTTTATTCGTGTGTTTACAGCCCTATTTATAAGACTTAGTTTACCTAGGAAGATTAGGACAAGTCCCTAATTCAATCCTAATTAAACTAGAATTCTAACTTGCTTGAAGAGCAAGCACCTTGGAGCACAAGCATACACCAAACTCCTTGGAGAACAAGCACACGCCTAAACTGATTTATTTTGCTAACTAACTGATTTTTAAAGCAACTAAATAAATAAATAAAAATTAAAGAACTAAATAAAGATTAAAGATCCTAATGCTTGAACCAAGAAAAACCCTTTCAAGTGAAAGGTAAAAACTTGTAAGCAAAATCTAAGTAAAGAAAATTCAAGAAAGTTCAAGAAAGTGAACTAGACTCCAAGAAAAACCACTAAGCAAACCGTGGCTTTGCTTTGATATCCAAGAAAGTGTCCATGCAATGCTTGGCTTGAATCAATGTTTAGGGACAAGCTATCTTGATGCATGATAAGCAAATCTTCGAAGTTCTCCATGCTTAGACTTGCATCACACATAGACCTTCCATATCTGACCCCCGGCCAGATGTAAGTCCAGCCTAGTCTTTTCTACCGAAAAATCAGCAAAGGCTTGCCCCTTGATTGCTTTTTTGGCTTCGAATGTAATGTCAAAACCCCTAAGCTCCAAGGCCCACTTAAGCATTCTTTCACTAGCTTCCAAGGTTGCAAATGGTTTCTTATGCGGCTGATTAGTATAAAGCACAATCGAGTGGGATAAAAAATACGGCTGCAGCTTCTTGAATGCCATAAACAAGGCAAGGCCAAACTTCTCAATGGGCGAGTTCCTAAGCTCGGCATTACACAACACATGGCTGATGAAATAGATTGGGATCTAATTGTCGTCCCTTTCAACGAGGACGACACTTAAGGAGTGATATGAAAGAGCAAGATACATGTATAGCTTTTTATCTTTGAGTGGACTGACGAGCCGAGGCAATGTATGTAGATGGCTTTTCAACTGTATGAAGGCTTCCTCGGCTTCTTGTTTCCACTCGAACATAACTTTCTTCTTGATAGTTTGGAAAAAGTATCAGCACCTATCCCCTGACTTTGACTAAAATCGGCCGAGTGCAGCTAAACAGCCAGTCAATCTTTGCACTTCTTTGATCGTCCTCGGCGACTTCATGTCTAAAACAGCTTGAATGTTTCAGGGTTGGCCTCAATTCCTTTCTTATTGATCAGAAACCCGAGAAATTCGCCGGACTCAATACCAAAGACGAATTTCTTTGGATTTAGCATCATCTTATGTCGCTTGAGTTTGGTAAATGTTTCTCGAAGATCCTTGAGATGGTTAGCCAGCTCTTTTGACTTGACAATCATGTCATCGATATATGCTTCCATATTCCGGCCAATATGATCTCTAAAAATTGTATTGACAAGTCTCTGAAAAAGTAGATGGGGCATTCTTGAGACCGAACGGCATAACTTTATAACTGTACAGTCCCTGCTCGGTCACAAAAGCAGTTTTTTCTTGATCTTCCTCCCACAATTTGATCTGGTGGAATCTGGAGTATGCGTCCATAAAACTCATGAGGGCATGTTCGGATGTAGAGTCGACAAATCGGTTAATTTTTGGAAAAGGAAAGCTACCCTTCGGACATGCCTTGTTGAGGTCGGTATAATCAACACACATTCTCCATGTTCCATTCGGCTTCACAACAAGAACTACATTTGCTACCCAATCTGGGTGGTAACATTGCCGAATGAAACTAGTGTCTAGTAGCTTTCATACTTCAGCTGCAGTCGCCAGATTCCTCTCTTCCCCATGATTCTATTTCTTTTGACGAACGGGCTTAACAAGTGGATTAACAAATAACTTATGCACAGCCAGGTCTGGGCTAATACCCGACATTTCACTTACTTCGAATGCAAACAAATCTTTGAACTCTCTTAGCAGCTTGACTAGGTCATCCCGAAGCAATCATACGGCTATAGTGCCTACCTTGACCGTCCGATCAGGCTGGTCAGGATCCAGCACTATATCCTGGTGATTGTCGACCGGCTGGGGCCTCAACTCTTCTGGCCGGCCGACAGTCATTAATTGCTAGGCTTGCTCTTTCTTGGCCGCCTTTCATTTTTGGCTGATCTAGTATGCTTTGAGTAACCCTTCATCCGAGTTAGGTTCGGACAACTTTGCTTGACCACGGATAGTCGACTTCACAGCCAATTGATTACACTCTTTTGCTATTTACTGACTTCCCTGAATCGAGCCAATATGCCCGTCCGATCTTTAAAACTTCATCAACATAAGGTGCGGCATAATGACAGCCTTGGCTGCGATTAGAGTGGGCTGGCCGAGTATGACATTGTAGCCTGTTAGCTCTTTGACCACTAGGAAGCGGACTACCATGTCCTTTCCTGCCCTCTTCTACCCCAGCCGGACTGGCAAGTTAATCTGGTCGTCCGGGTGTATAATCGTTCCTCCAAACCCAACTAACGAGTGAGAGACGTCCTTTAGAGTATCTTTTGGGAATTTCAAATTTTTCAGACAAGAGAGGCTGATGATGTCGGACGAGCTGCCCGTATCGATCAGTATCCTCTTAACCTTCAAATTGGCTATCTTCAGAATAAATACCATTGGATCATTGTGTAAAGCCTTGACCTCTACTCGGTCGACGTCACTCACTATTAACTCTAGGAAGGGCTCAGCCTTAACCCCGCGGCATGCATTACTTCTTTTCCCAAATTCCATGCATCCTGCTTAATTCGTCTCATGGTTGGGCCACAAAACCAAAGTCCGTGCTGTTTCCATCTTCTCAGACTTATTATCTGTCCGAGTGTACGTGAACTTGGACTTCATCACGTACGAATTGAGCATGCCTTTCTCAACCATCTTGTCTAGCAACCTCTTCAAATTGTTGCACTCGTTTGTATCATGCCCCACGTCCTTATGGTACTGGCAATACTTGTTTTTGTTTTTGTTTCTTTACTAGGCCAAGCCTCTCATTGGCGTGGGGTTCTCAAATTCAAACTTATCTTTAATCTCCATCAAAATTAAATAAGAATCCTTGTTAAACTCATAATGGGGTTCGTACGCCATTGGCTTCTTTGAATTGGTTTCCAGGTCATCAAATACCCATACTTCCTTACTCTTGTTCTTTCCCTCTTTCTTTTTCCCAACCGAGTCTTGCTAAGAAGATTGTTTCTTCTCAGCCCCCTTAGCCGGTACTTTAGCTTTAGTGAGTGAACAGAAGTTTGCCGCCTCAATATAGGCTTCGGCTTCCCGCTGAATGCCTGCGTATGTCCGAACCTTTTTGCAGACCAAGTCAAATTTGAAACCATTATGCCTTAACCCCCGGAGAAATTCCAAATAGGCCCCTTCATCCGACACACTATGAATTTAGGCTTTTTCTTGATTATATATCTAGACATACGAACGCAAACCTTCATTCTTGGCCTGAAAAATTGTAGCCAAATTAAGGCTAGTCTTCCTTGGTGGGATGTTGTATGAAAAGTTTCCAACAAAAAACATGCTTAGCGTAGTAAAACAGTTGATGCATCCGGCCGGTAGACTGTTTAACCAGTCTTACGCCACACTCTTGAGGGTGGCCGAGAAGCATCTGCACCAAGTGGCATCATCCACACACTTCAAGTACATAAGATTCCAATATGAAGTGACGTACTCTTGCGGGTTACCCGTACCATCATAGGCACCCACAAGTACACTTTTCACCTTCGTAGACTAAGGAGTATTGAGGATCTCTTGAAAAAACGAAGGTGGCTTGTCTCCAAGGTTTAGCATGCGTATCTGCCATTCAATGGGCTGCGGCTGAGCAACTGGTCGGACCAAGTAAGCAGCTTGGTCAAACTGCTGACTAAACGGCCCATACTATCCAAAGATAGCAGGGTTAGTCGGCGGAAAGGTGTTAAAATTCTAGAGAGGTGGATATTGATACGTATACACTGGAGCAATTGGATCTGGCATTTGAGTCTGATGAGCTTGACTCCCATTGGTTCTGGCCGTGCTGGTACGCTTGGAGGAGGTATGGTTTCAGAGATAATCCGGCATTGAAGGTGTAGTGGAAGTGTCTTTATAAGCTATTCGTTCACGTTGCTTGTGTCGAAGGAAATCCCTAACATCCTTTCAACGCCCAGACGGCTCGGTAATCTCTTTATGAGGATTTTTGGCCTACCCCCCAGCTGACAACGTTCTGTCAAGGGGTCGAGTAATATCTGCCCTTGGCACCCTCGGCACACGCTCATGCCGGCGGTATGGGGTATTCCTCTTATCTTCGGCATTGGGTGCTTTGCTCTAGGTCTTTTTTTGCTGGCCCTCTCCTTCTCTCCTGGGCGGCTGCCTAGAATAAGATGGTCGCTTACCCTCCATCTCTGTTTGGAGCTTGTTCAAAGCAACCAAGAGCGAACCAGTAGTAACTGGACGGTCCTCTAAACAAAGCCATCCTCGTCAGGGCGAGGGCCGTCACCTGATGTCTGGCCATCCATTGCCATAACGGACGAGTATCCCCATAGACAACGCCAAATGTTTCATGGTTTTTTGGAATCCCTTAGGATACTGGTCACGCTCTTATTTGGCATCGGGATACGAACACCTGCAAAACACAAATATCGAAGATTCGCCTCTGATGATTAAGTTAGTGACCGAAAACGGGATTAATGTAGAGAGAGAAAGTAGAGAGAAGTTGGAGCTTTTAGTTAACTATTAAATGTTATGTCACAATCTACCCTTCCCATCGGCAATGATTGGGGTATTTATAGGGGTGGGAATTTGTGCCCTTTAGGGTAAGTGACATAAAATTTAGACACATTGATTGGCTGCGCAATCAGTGAAGGACATGTGTCCTCTAGGGGCGCCGTTTTGCGGCATTCTAACTGCTTTTTGGGCCTCCTGATGTAAGGGACCTTTATGACATATTTGATTTCAGGTGCTTTCTTACTCATAGTACGTTTCACGTTCCTATGGTGAAACGTATCGCCCATTTATTAGGCCACGTGTCATCTTGGGATTGGACCACGTACTTGGGTTATTTTTTACCCTAAAAAGAAGCCATACTCATTCAAACAAAGCATTTTTTAATCAAATAAATGTCAAAATCATTCAAACAAAGCATTTAAAATAAAAAGAAAGTCAAACTTGTCTCGGGGTTTTTTTTGTCCCTTGGGAGAGTTACAACTCGAAGACTGGATTAAACAAGGACGCTTGTAACAGCGAAGGACAAGTGATCCATGGGAGTTTTTGTGTTTGACTTTCATTTGATTCAAAAAGCTTTGTTTGAATGTGTTTGACTTTTATTTGATTCAATTAACTTCGTTGAATGCATTAGACTTTTATTTGATTTAAAAAGCTTTGTTTTAATGTGTTTGACTTTCATTTGGTTAAAGAAGCTTTGTATTAATGTGTATATGAATTTCATTTGTTTCAATTAGTTTCATTGAATGCATTTGACTTTCATTCGATTCAAAAAGCATTGTTTTAATGTATTTGAATTTCATTTGATTTTGCTTTGTTTAAATATGTTTGACTTTCCTTTGATTCAAAAAGCTTTGTTTTAATTTGTTTTACTTTTGTTTGATTCAATTAGCTCCATTGAATGCATTTCATTTTCATTCGATTCAAAATGCTTTGTTTGAATGTGTTTGACTTTAATTTAATTCAAAAAGCTTTGTTTGAATTTGTTTAACTTTCATTTGATTCAAAAGGCTTTGTTTGAATGAGTTTGACTTTCATTTTATTCAATATGCTTTGTTGAATGCATTTTACTTTCATTCTATTCAAAAAGATTTGTTTGAATGTGTTTGACTTTCATTTGATTTTAAAAGCTTTGTTTGAATGAGTCTGACTTTCAATTGATTCAATTAGCTTCGTAGAATGCATTTGACTTTTATTTTATTTAAAAAGCTTTGTTTAAATGTATTATACATTCATTTGATTTAAAAAGCTTAGTTTGAATGTGTCTGACTTTCATTTGATTCAATTAGCTTCGTTGAATGCATTTCACTTTCATTGGATTCAAAAAGCTTTGTTTGAATTTGTTTGACTTCCATTTGATTCAAAATGCTTTGTTTTAATGTGTTTGACTTTCATTTGATGCAATTAGCTTCGCTCAATGCATTTAACTTTTACTAGATTAAAAAAGCTTTGTTTGAATGTGTTTTACTTTCATTAGATGCAATTAGCTTTTTTTTTTAATATGTTTTACTTTTATTTGATTCAATTAGCTTCGTTGAACGCACTTGACTTTCATTTGATTCAAAAATCTTTGTTTTAATGTGTTTGAATTTCATTTGATTCTAAAAGCATTGTTTGAATGTGTTTTAGTTTCATTTGTTTCAAAAAGCTTTGTTTGAATGTGTTTGTTGTAGCCAAGCCTAACAACTTGGTTATGGACGTTTCTTTAGTTCAAGACGTAGCATCATGCATTGGTGCTATGCGTTCTATCCATGTGCAGCAAGATATTCAATCCTTTGAGTTTCTTGTTGTTCTTATTAACTAGTTCAATCTAGTTCATTTTATGCTTTGAATAAATTGTAAACTTTAGTCTTATTTTAAGTTTGGAAATTAGTTTCATTTTCTTTAAATTTTCTTTAGCTTGTTAAAGTTCGAAAATATAGTGTCACATTCACATGAAGTACAAGTACAAGATACAACAAGAAGGCAGCCGTTTAACTTGGGTGTTACAATCAGCTTCAATGAGGAGTTGCAAGCTATCAATTGAGCCTCCAAGTGGGCGTCATTTCAGTCAGCATTTGAGCATCAAAAGGCGTCCAAATACACTCTTGTCTACATACATTCAAGCTTGATCCAAGGCTTGAATCAAGGAGGAGTTACACTTCTTTTTGCTGTTGAATTGGGCGTGAATTAAGGGGTTGTTTTGCTTCTTACTTGCTGCTTTGATGGGCGAAAATCAAGGGAGAGTTATGCTGTTTTGATGAGGCTTAATTGAGGAGGTTGTGACCGCCACTTTTTAATGTATCTAGACACAAAATCTATTTTTAATGTATCTAGACACAAAATCTGTTTTTAATGTATCTAGACATAAAATCTGTTTTTAATGTATCTAGACACAAAATCTGTTTTTAATGTATCTAGACACAAAATCTGTTTTTGATGTATCTAGACACAAAATCTGTTTTGATGCTTAGCTTAGGCGTGTAACAAGTGAGCTGAAATTTCACTTAGTTTAGCTTGTACTTAAGGATGCTTGTTTACTATAAATAGCAAGCAAATGTGAATGAGAAAAGGAGATTATTCAAACATTAAAAAAAAAAAACTTGTTTTACATTCGTTTCTTGGATTAGAAACAAAACCTGAAATTTTTGGATTTGGAATTTCGTTTCCTTTGCTTAGTTAGCTAGTTTAGGCTACTAGTTGGCTTGTGATCTTACGAATCCAAAACGTTTCTTAGTGGTGTGACTTTAGCTAAGAAGCCTTTGGTTCTTAGCCTTATCTATCCTTTGGTTTATCCCTTGTGTATTTCGAGTGTTACTCCAAATATACAATAGTGTTTGACTTTAATTTGATTCAATTTGCTTTGTTGAATGCATTTGACTTTTATTTGATTCAAAAAGATTTGTTTGAAAATAATTGATTTTCATTTGATTCAAAAAGCTTTGCTTAAAGTTGTTTCACTTTGATTTGATTCAATTAGCTTCGTTAAATACATTTTACTTTCATTCGATTCAAAAAGCTTTGTTTGAATATGTTTGAATTTTATTTGATTCAAAAAGCTTTGTTTGAATGTGTTTGACTTTTATTTGATTTAATTATATTCGTTGAATTCATTTGACTTTCATTCGTTTCAAAAAGTTTTGTTTAAATGTGTTTGACTTTCATTTGATTCAAAAAGCTTTGTTAGAATGTGTATGACTTTTATTTAATTCAATAAGCTTCAATGAATGCAGTTGAATTTCATTCGATTCAAAAAGCTATGTTTGAATGTGTTTAACTTTCAATTTATTCAAAAAGCTTTGTTTGAATGTGTTTTACTTTCATGTGATTCAAAAAGCTTTGTTTGAATGTGTTAGAGTTTTATTTAATTCAATTAACTTCGATGAATGTTGTTGACTTTCATTCGATTCAAAATGCTTTGTTTGAATGTGTTTAACTTTAATTTGATTCAAAAAGGTTTATTTGAATTGTTTTACTTTCATTTGATTTATAAAGCATTATCTTAATGTGTTTGATTTTCAATTAATTCAATTAGCTTCGTTGAATGCATTTGACTTTCTTTTGATTCAAAAATCTTTGTTTGAATGTGTTTGACTTTCATTTGATTTAAAAATCTTTGTTTGAATGTGTTTCACTTTTATTTTATTAAATTAGCTTTGTTGAATGAATTAGACTTTTGTTTGATTTTAAAAGCTTTATTTTAATGTGTTTGACTTTCATTTGATTCAAAAAGATTTGTTTGATGTGTTTAACTTTCATATGATTCAATTAGCTTATTTGAATGCATTTGAATTTCATTCGATTCAAAAAGCTTTGTTTGAATGTGTTTGACTTTCATTTGATTCAAAAAGCTTTGTATGTGTTTGACTTTCATTTGATTCAATTAGCTTCATTAAAAGCATTAGACTTTTATTTGATTTAAAAAGCTTTGTTTTAATGTGTTTGACTTTCATTTGATTAAAAAATCTTTGTTTGAATGCGTTTGACATTCATTTGAAATAATTAGCTTAGTTAAATGCATTTGAATTTCATTCGATTTTAAAAGCTTTATTTTATTGTGTTTGACTTTCATTTGATTCAAAAAGATTTGTTTGATATGTTTAACTTTCATTTTATTCAATTAGCTTATTTGAATGCATTTGAATTTCATTCGATTCAAAAAGCTTTGTTTGAATGTGTTTCACTTTTATTTGATTCAAAAAGCTTTGTTTGAACGTGTTGACTTTTATTTAATTCAATTAGCTTTGTTGAATGCATTAGACTTTTATTTGATTTAAAATGCTTAGTTTTAATGTGTTTGACTCTCATGTGATTTAAAAAGCTTTTTTAATTGTCTTTGACTTTCATTTGTTTCAATTATCTTTGTTGAATGCATTTGACTTTCATTCGATTTAAAAAGCTTTGTTTAATGTGTTTGACTTTATTTGATTCAAAATGCTTTGATTGAATATGTCTGACTTTACTTTGATTCAAAAAGCTTTGTTTGAATGTGTTTTACTTTCAATTGATTCAATTAGCTCTGGTTAATGCATTTGAATTTCATTCGATTAAAAAACATTTGTATGAATGTGTTTTACTTTCTTTTCATTCAATTAGTTTGTTGGATGAACTTGATTTTCATTCGATTTTAAAAGATTTGTTTTAATGTGTGTGACTTTCGTTTGATTCAAAAAGCTTTATTTAAAATTGTTTTATTTTCATTTGATTCAATTAGTTTCGTTAAATGCATTTGACTTTTATTTAAATAAAAAAAACTTTGATGGAATGTGTTTGACTTTCTTTTAATTCAAAAAGCTTTGTTTGAATTTGTTTGACTTTTATTTAATTCAATTATCTTTGTTGAATGCATTAGAGGATTGTCCACGCGTCTCTAAACAATAGAGCTTTGATAGGGTTGTCCACGCGTCTCTGAACAATAGAGCTTTGATGGTATGTCCACGCATCTCTGAACAAAAGAGCTTTGATACTTGAATGTTTGTTGCGATCGTTCGGTTAGCTGCGAACAGGAGCTTTGCTGAATGGTGGTGTTTTGGGTAATTTTACCCTGACACGTGGTCCAGTCAGAGAGTGACACGTGTCACCTTAGGGTTAGTCCAAATAGGATCAATCAATGTTTGACACGTGTCCTCCAAAGGAAATGGAAAAAAGACGGCCTTGATGGCCCAAATCCCGATAAAGCCGCAATGCGGCGCATCCCACCAATGATTAGGGCTTGATGACCTAATCAGGGGCACCATTCCCGAGGACCCTATAAATAGGGAGATGCACATTTTTCCATTTATTACACATCTTTACTCTTTGATAGAGACATCTCGAGCTTGATATCCGAGCAGATCCCCACCTATATTTCCGCCTCTTTTTACTCCTATTCAAGTTACTAACTTGACCGACGGAGGCAAAGCTCCAACCACCTGGGGTCTCCGTTGTTTTCCCGGTACAGCTCACGCGTGGATAAGACTTTGTGACGTAACTCTCCCAAGGGACAAAAACACCCAAAACATTAAGCTGAACGGTTTAAATTTTTTAGGACATGACTAATGAAATAGACCAGGAGCATTTTTCAAGCCTTATTTAAAATGAACGCTGAACGGTTCAAATTTTAGGCCTCAAACAATGAGGCGGAATACGAAGCCCTGCTGGCTGGAATCCGCATGTGTAAGGCAGCAGGGGCAACCAAAGTTGACGCCTACTCTAATTCTCAATTGGTCGTTAGCCAGTACAAAGGTACGTATGAGGCTACCCATCCGGCAATGATCAAATATCTTCAGGCGGTCAAAGAAGAGGCTGGGACACTCCAAGGGTTCACTTTGAGCCAAGTGCCCAGGTTTGGTAACAACCAGGCGGATGCCTTGTCCAAGTTAGCATCTTCCCCCTGTTGTGATACGCCTCGGTCAGTCTTTTGGGAAGTTCCGAAAAAAAGAAGCATTTATGAAGAGCCCATTGGAACTCTGGACCAAAGCTCTACATGGATGGATAGCATCCGGGCTAACTTGACAGACGGCACGCTCCCTGATTCGCCACAGGAGGCAGCCGTCATGAAAAAGAGAGCGGCAAACTTAGAGATAAGAAACGGAGAACTCTTCAAGGCGGGGTTTCTGAAGCCTCTTCTGAAGTATGTTACCCTAGAAAAGGGGAAGGAAGATCTCGAAGAATTGCATGTGGGGTACTACGCCTCCCACATAGGCGGCAGATCTCTAGCCGTTAGAGCCAGGCGACACTATTTTTGGCCTACCCTTGAGGCGGACTCCAAAGAGCTGGTGAAGAAATGTGACAAATGTCAGAAATTTTGCAAACTTATTCACCGCCCGGCTACTTATCTGACGGCCATCCACAGCCCAGTCCCGTTTGCAAAATAGGGCATGGACATTTTAGGTCCTTATACGCCTGCTTCAGGCAGAAAACGTTACATTCTAGTAGCTGTCGATTACTTCACCAAGTGGATGAAGGCGGAGGCGATCAAGAACATCAAGACTAAGGATGTCATCTCTTTCATTTGGAAGAACATCATCATCCTGTTTAGGGTACCTATGTCTATGGTGTTTGATAATGGCCCTCAGTTTGAGACGCCTCAGCTCAAGACTTGGTTGGGGGATCAAGGGATCTCCAGCTGTTTTGCATCAGTCGGCCTACCCCAAGCAAACGGCCAGGTTGAAGCCTTCAACAAACTCATCTCAGACGGCATAAAAAAGAAAATTGAAAGAGTCGGTGGCTTATGGGCAGAAGAATTGATTCATGTCCTATGGGCCATCCGAACAACAACCAAAGGGTCAACCGGAGAAACCCCATTTCTCATTGTTTACGGTGCTGAAGCCGTCTTGCCCATCGAACATTACGAGCCTACCCTCAGAGTAATGCTTTATGATGAGGAAGCAAATTGGAAGGCCATGTGTCTGGCTTTGGACTCTCTCCTAGAACGCATGGGTAATGCCGCCTTGCGTAACGAGATATACCGTATGAGAATGACCAGAGCCTACAACAAGAAAGTGCACAAGCGCCCTTTGAAAGTTGGCGACTTTGTGTTACGAAAAATGGAGGCAATCGGTAGGGCCAACGAGCTTAGAAAGCTGACTCCAAATTGGGAAGGCCCCTACCAGATCTATGAGGAAGTTAGAAATGGCACCTACCGCCTGGAAACCCTAGACAGTAGGCGCCTACCTAGGTATTGGAATGTAGACAATTTGAAAAAGTACTACTTCTGAGTTGTAAAATTTTGTAAACAAAAAGTCTATTAATGAGAAATCGCTTTTTGTTTTCAATTATGTTTTCCTTTTTCAATTTTTAAGGCCGTCTGAGAAATTCACAGGCAGCCTAATTGGTGAAGTCTCTAAGTTTAAAACTTAGTAGATGATTCAGCGTTTATTTTACATGAGGCGACTGGCCGGATAACTAAACTAGGCACAAAACCGCATAGTGGCTATACAACCGGTCTCTACCAAGACAAGAGGCCAATGGCCGGATGGCTGTCCGTTTTATAAAATCGCTTGTCCCAACATGGATAAAGGCGTCCGGCGACACCCCTCCGGGTGCGATCGTCGCAGAGAGCGGCCTACCTGTTTGCTCTACATACTTGTGTAGACGACAAAGATTGAATAACTAAATTGGTCAACTCATAGCCGTCTGACCAAAAAAGTTTTGAATAACCACACAGCCGCCCAGGGGCAAGAACAGCCGGATTATCTGTTGCCGCATGCTTTTCATAAGTAAGGCAAAAGCAAAAATTTCAAGCATACATGCAAAATTAAAAATGCAAAATTCAAGCGAAAAATGATAAAAACCGACTCAATCGGCGCATTCATTAAAAAAAACTACCCAACCAAACGGTTTTGGTAGAACATTGTTAACCGGAACCCCGTCCGGGAAGTGAAACAAATATTCAAATAACCCGGCTCCTCTTTGGCCTTTTTAAGCGTCGTCTCAGCATCCCTGGCTTTCTGCTTGAACGCCTCCAGGTCCTTCTCGAACTGATTAATCTTTGACGCCTGCGTCATCATTGTGGCTTTAGTCTCAAGTTCATTTATTATATAAGAGTATAAAGCAACGTTTTCAGCGTCTCTAGCTGATTTGTTGGCTCTCTTTACCTCTTCCCGCTTGCGGGAGTATGGACGTTTGATACCGTCTACCCGCAACAGAGCCTGTATAGAATGAATGAAGTTAGATATGTAGGTGGGATAATACTTGAAGTTCACTTGTTACTTTCTTACACCTTACCTCAGCTAGAAAGGATATAATGCGTTCTATATTGAACATCTCTATCCCAGGGATGCTGTCTTTGTCCCTCTTCCGGACGGCGTCAAGCATGGCCTTGGCATGCTTTTGGACGTCTGGCCAGCGGGGAGAGACATCTGCACCACAATCAATACTTGATGAGTGAGAAATATAGGCGGCACCAATCTGTTGCCGACCGTCTGAGGAAGAAGTCTGTTGGGAGTAGGATTTCACTCGCAAAGGCCACCATAACTCAGGCGGGGACTCAAATGGGTAAGCCTTACCTTCAGAGACGGCCTGGCAAGATCCACCTACAACCGCTATAACCCCTCTTCCAATGGACAAGGGGTTGACGAGATCAAGGCCAAAGTCGTCGTCTACCTCCATCATCCTGCCCCCAAGACGCATTTGAGTTTTCTCGGCTCTGGCTTAAGGAGTTTGGAAGAAGCCAGTATTTTTCTTTGAGGGGGTAGAGGCGGAGTCATCCCTGGCCTGTTTGAGAGTCTTCTCAAACGTTTTTTGGATTTCACCTCCTTGCAAATTGGATGCAAGTTAGTTATGCATCCGGAAATGAAACTTGTGAAGTAAAAGAAAATGGGTCAGGCGTCTTACCTTGGCCCTGATAGCTGCCGCCTGCTTTTTCGCCAGATGGCGGCGGAGGACCTTTTGGGTGTCTTCTCATTTGGGAGCATGGCTAAAGCTTCCTCTACAAAAAAGAGCGAAAAACATTAGTAATTGCCAAATTCGGCACAAAAGTACCCCAGACGGTCTTAAGGTCAGGCGCATACGTTTGGAGAACATTGTGCTGAGCCCGCAGGTGGATAAAAAGGCCTCGTCTCTAAACCAAGCGCTTTTTGGAATCCAGTTCTTTGGAACCTTTATTGTTTCCCCGGTTGACAGGGTAGCATCTTCAAGACCAAAAAAGTTGGTCTCAATTATTTTATCGTAATCCTCTTCCGGAATCCGAGGAAGACAACACTTCCAACCCATAAGGTTGGGCTTCTTATTGTACCGGCGCAGTTTAAAATTTTTGCGTCGGCTAGGCACAGACAGCAAGTAGAAGCGGTGCTTCCAACCGTCTAACTTGGACACCTTGTCCAAGGTCATCATGTACTGAGGGAGGGTGGTCAGTGTATACCACGCCCTCCAGCCGCCTGGGTTGCGACTTAAGTAATGCATGTGGGCAAAGGCCTCCCAGCCGGGATGCAGCCCTTGGAACTCACAAGCGACAACATACCCCAGAATGTTAGCCCAAGAATTGGGGGTAAGTTGCCAGACTCCCAGGTCATAGTCTCTTAGAATTGCCTTCACCGCCTCGTGAAGTGGAAATCTTAGCCCAACTAGGAACACCGCCTCATAACATCCAAAGTAGGCGTTGGCGTTCCTCTCGTCATCTTTCTAAGAGACGATGCCTTCTACAGGCGAAACCCGGATGGTATAATTGCCGGCTAAGGGGTGCATGAGCTTGAAGTTTTCCAAGTCTTTATCCATGTTTGCCCTGTCTTTGGCAAAGACGTGGATTTGGAAGGGGTCATCCTTCTCACTCCATTTTTTCCTCTCCTCCACCTCACTATCCTCAAGCGGTGACATAGGCTCGTCATTGCTCTTGGAGCTGGAGGCGGAGGCGGAGCTTTCCCCGGATGAGTTCTCATCTTGCGAGTAGGGCATAGAGACGGCCTCCTCACCGTCTCCCTGATCGCACTCATCAAGGAATGAATCCCCTGGGGTTGAAGGGGCACCCGGGGGAGACCTCTCTGCAGTCTTCTAGGTTTCCCTACCTGACGTCTCCCCCTCAGGCGGTTGCCCACCTGAGCCCTCGCTCCTATAGTTGGGATCTCTTACCATCTGCATTGTCCGAGCCATTGTGTCCTGCACTGACACATAGACGGTCGGATTCCAAGCATAAGGGTGGTCCCAACACCCCGAGGCGACACTCCCAATCCTAAACTCAGTCGTACCAGGACACCGGCTGGACTCTAACCTAGGTTGTGTCGTGTGTGTTGGTGATGCATCCATTGATTGCAAAGAGTATATACAAGCGGGAAAAAAAATTGAAAAGAGCTGAGAGAGACAGAGGCGGTACCTTTAAAAGTTGATGACTGAAGGTTAGGCGGAATTGTCTAGGGCAGGCGAAAACGAGCTTGATTGCTTGCGCATGACTCAGACGTGAAAGGAGACTCTCTCTCTCTCTAAAGTTTATCTCTCTTAAAATTTTTGTAAAAAGTACAAAAAATGAGGGTAAACGGCTACATATAGTGGGTAAATTCAGGGGTACCTCCGTAATTTCCGCATAAGGTGAACAGTAAAAAATTGGCGGTAAAATCACCCCCAATGGAAGAGTGACACCTGCCATAGATGCCACGTCACATCTGTGAGGGGCAAATGTTTGGGGTAATTTTACCTTGACTCATGGTCTAGTCAGAGAGTGACACGTGTCACCTTAGGGTTAGTCCAAATAGGACCAATCAATGTTTGACACGTGTCCTCCCAAGGAAATGGAAAAAAGACGGCCTTCATGGCCTAAATCCCGAGAAAGCCGCAATGCGGCGCAGCCCACCAATGATTAGGGCTTGATGACCTAATCAGGGGATCCTATAAATAGGGAGATTTCCTCCTTTTGGAGGCACGTTTTACCATTTATTACACATCTTTACTCTTTGATAGAGTTATCTCGAGCTTGGAATCCGAGCAGATCCCCACCTAAATTTCCGCACCTTTTTACTCCTATTCAAGTTACTAACTTGACCGACGGAGGCGGAGCTCCAACCACCTGGGGTCTCCGTTGTTTTGCAGATATAGCTCACGCGTGGATCAGACTTTGTGACGTAACTCTCCCAAGGGACAAAAACACCCAAAACAGGTGGTATCCTGAAAAATAAAAAGATTGCCAAAAGACTTTGCTGGTGTTTTTCTTAGGGTTGACCTAAGGCTTGATGTTTTTCTTAGGGTTGACCTAAGGTGATTGGACTTCCTTGAGGTTGACTCAATGTGACTCACTGACTTGAGGTTGACCCAAGGTGAAATGACTGACTTGAAGTTGACCCAAGGTGAATTAACATGTGTGACTCATGACTCGTGTGTGCATTATATTGGCGTGCTTGACTCAAAATGCGAAAAAGCAAAAAATTTCTGTCATTTTTGTGGAGGGTACCGACTTTCTCCCGAAAAGGAAAGACGCGAAAAAAGAAAGAAGCGAAGTGTTTGATGGTGCATGTTGAATGAGCTTAGTCAAATGTTGTGCAAGGATTAATTCATCCTAGGCTATCTCAATTGTTGACTGAAAGTATTTGGGTAACTTAAGCAAGGAGGCTAAGCACTACGTACTTTGTGATGCAATGATGAGTGATGAGTGATTTTGTTATGACGAAGTATGCTTCAATGTTGTGTTAAGATTTCATGACAAAGGGTTCCTAAGGGAAGTATATTTGGTCATGTATCTGTGATGTGTGTGAAAGTGACACTAACGTTAGGCTGTAGGGGCTAAGTGTGTGGAAAAATATATTGAAAAGAGTCAAATGGTGGTGACTCTTAGGCCGGGTAGGCTAATGATGTAGGGATCAAGCCCCCCCAAGTCTAGCTCTAAGTAAATAGGGATGAGCACAGGGGATCCCTTAATATGATCATGGTGTAAGTGTGTGAATGTGAATATGAATGCATTTTATTACGGTCGCACCTCGATGTGAGGTTGTCTACGTTTAGGAATCAGGCCGAACGTAGCTCTAGCCGAACCTCGCACAAGTGTGTGTATACCTCAAAAAGGTCTTTTTAAGGGTTGTAACGTGGTTAGGCTAAAGGTTGAAGAAGAAAGGGATAAAGGCTTAAGACCCTAGATAAGCCCCCAAGGTGTGCAACCTTGCTTTTGAATCTTTGTATTCTTGAGTTGAGCTCTTTCTCTTTTTTTTTTTGCTTTATTTATTTTTGTTCTCTTCTCTTTTTTTTTATTATTATTTTAAACCTTTTTTTTATAAGTGTGGGCAATCCCGATCATGCGGTCTATCACTCACTTGGCATTCGTGTTTCTCAGGCACAGTACCGAGCACTTGATAATAGATGCAATCTGAGACGTGTTCATATCAATGACATGTTCATGTCAAAGACATTGGAACACTTGCCCTTTTGTACACTTTTATTTATTTTTTTGCTTCTTTTTTGCTATTTTAATCTTTTGAAATCACTCAATCTTTTTTTAAAATTGCATAAGTTGCACACCATCCCATCCCAAGGTTAAGTGGATGTGGGTTGAAAAAGAAAGGTCTATCGTTAGATGAGGCTCAAAGTGGTTTATCAAAAAAGGATTGCATATTTGAAGGGTGTAAGGTGATATGATGTGCTACAAGGGGTGCCTCAAATCATTGGTATACCTTGTGTTTTTTTTTTTTTTTTTTTTTTTTTTTTTTTTTTTTTTTTTTTTTTTTTTTTTTTTTTTACAATGCAATGATCATATGTAAGGAAAAAATGCTCATTTTATTTAAAATGTGAAGGGTAAAAATCAAACTCTAAGAAATAAATTCAAGGAGGATGAAGGGTGCCTATACTAGACTTATTGGGGAAAGGGTTTGAAAAAAAAAAAAACAAAAGCATGAAATCTTAATGAGTAGCTTGCCTTGTGCATTTATTTCATCATTACCCTCATTTTTTTTTGTTTGTCAATCACATGACTCAAACTCGATTCAACATGCATGGATGGAAGAAGGTAGGAAGAATGAAGGTTGTGATATGGAGAAAGCATGTAGAGAATGGAAAGATGATGTAGATGTAGAGATATGAAAAAAAATAGGAATAAAATGTACCCACAACTAAAATGACGGAAAAAACCGACTCATGCATGAACCTAAGACATGGTCATGGTGACTTATACAAAGTGTGTGCTAAGACTAGTGAGTGTAGGTGACATGTTAAGACTTGTGTCATGACCATGTGGCTAGACTATGTGACTAAACTCAAGCAAAGACTAAGTTAAGACTTCATGTATATGCATTAAACTGGACAGGCTGTGGTATTTTAGTCATAAATTTTTATCTGTGACTCTAATTGAGATGAAACTAACGCAAAATTAAAGATAAAACTCGGTGCTACAGATCCATAGGTTGTACGACTCATATTTCTTCCTAGAAATCTTTCTATGACCAAAACAAGTTGACGCTTGTGCAGTATACGGGAATAAAAATCCGGGTTGGCTTGAAGGAACTATGACTCGATTTTAGACATATTTATTAGCTCAAATTAATTAATTAGGCAAAGTCCTTTAGTCATTAATTAGTTTATTAAGACTTATTTACAAACACAAGTGAAACCAAACGGTTAGTTTTAGTCACATAATAAGTATGCACAAGTAAGAGATGCACAAGTAGTAAAGTAGTCACAACACGATGCAATGAGTTTGCAACCTAACCATGGCTCTAGTTCTCTAAAGTTTGGGATATGGGTTAGTCAAAGAGGATCCATGGTTAATTGTCCGGATGCACCGCGCGGAAGCCTTACCTTTTGAAGGGTTGGCGCGAGTGGATGGGACACCGCGAGTTAAAAACTCGCTTCCATGGTTTGGTGAATTCAACATTCTCGGATGTACCCTTTGTTGCACAGAGCGTTCAATCAGGTAGATTGAGCATGAATTCCCAGAGGGTTATGTCCATATGTAGAACACATATGGGTTTTAGAAAAGTGAGAAAAACTTAATCAAGAAGTAGGATAGAGCAAACAGTACTAAAAACTGGTCAAAATTAGAACGCATATTTCTTGCTCGGTATTGGAAGAACTTGGCCCTTGAAAACAGAGGCCGGCGCCGCCGCGATTTGGCTCTCTATGCCTACATGCCTCAGCAGCTTTCTGTGCTCGATAAAATTTTCCAGTTTCGCACAACATTATTTCGATCCCAGTTGTGAAATACATTCCTCAAATTTCCTACGTGTAAAAATCCTATTTTTTTAACTCATTACGGATGCTCTTTCCAATGAGATCTTTATTATGCATATGACAATAATGTTAATCAAAATTACGCACATGAAATACATAGTTTTAGGGTTTGGTGAGTCCGACTAACCGCGGAAACAACCCCGACCCAAGGAACCACTCGCAATTAATAAAACCATAAAACATAACAAATAATCACAAAAGGGTAAAATCGGAATTTACCTTTGAAGCGTGCTTCGCCCTCAAACACGGGCTCTTACTTGAAAGCTCGAGCTCCGAAAATACGTGAGCCTCCTACGAAAATCCACCCGCAAAAACTACTAGCGACATTTAGGTCCATACCTCGAGGCTAGCGAGGTCCGACCAAAACCCGAGTATTATATGAGTTTAAGTGTTTTTGCTAATGCAATGCTCTATTGAACTCCTACTCAAGCAAGGAATTCTCATGCCATGCTTTAGCTATTTATAAGGAAGGATAGCTTGTGAATTCCACTCATCTTTCAATGTGGGACTGTTCACAAAAAGATCCCACATGGAAAGATTGATGAATTCAACCCTTAGTTATATAAACCAAGGAACAAGTAACAAGTGTCACATGGTTATGAGTGGACCACTTTCTCACTTGGTCCCCAAGGCATTTTACATGCAATGTGAACTAACCATGTGTCACCCAACCTTGAGCCCCAAGTTGGGTTCGGTTGGGCCATTTTATTTTGGCCCGTGTCCATGATCCATCGCCCCGGGTCTACGGCCCTTGCCACATGTGTCGCCAAGGTGGCGCACTGCCACCATGGCACGCTGCCACTTGGTGGCTGCCAATGTGGCGGCTGCCAACGTGGCTGCCACGTGTGCTGCCACATGGCGTTTTCCATGGGGTGCTGCCACGTGGCATGCTCCTATTGGGTGTGCTTTCCTAGCCTTTTGCGTGGCTAGGATTTTACTTGTTACTTGAAGCATTTTCCCGTCTTGCCAAATCCTAAATTTTTGCTCGACGTTTCAGGTTCTTCGACGCTCGGTTTCTATGCTCCAAGCTCGAATTTCCGACGTCTAAATATTTAATACTCGGGCGATGAATTAATTTCTTTCAAATTAATTCGTCGAGTCGGTTCGTTTACTGCTAAGGTGGTAACCCGAAGGGTTCAGTTAAGATTAAGCTATAGTATTAATTATGCATTAACATTACTGATCGGAAGCGGCCTCCACCTAGGCATTCTAATCACTTGACCATACTGAATATATTAGCTTTCTAATAATTCTGAACCCACTATCAGAATAATACACTTGTTCGAAGGACACCATTTCTTTCAATCTCCCACTTGTCCTTCCGGACAAGTGAGCTTTCAGTGTATAACCCCTTTCTTATGTCTCTTCATGAAGTATAGGGTAAGATTATTTGTCATCCCTATTACGTCCAGAAGTGTTTCTCGAAATCCGAGTTTGACTGTCAATAAGCAGATGATTTCTAAAATCCATCTGAGCACGGCCATGCATTTTCACAGTCTCGCAGTTCGAGAGGCCTTGTAAACAACAAGACATATTCCCTATTATTAGTAGGGAGACATTCCCAGTCTTGTAATGTAGCTTCTCTTACTAAGAGGACCTAGCCGCCTGATAACCGTCGTTATAATCCCCAATTACGGGAGACGTTTGACCGACATCAAAAACGGACTAGTACTCAAACAAGAGACCTCACAATACTCATGGTCAAGGAAAAGAGTTCCGATAGAAATAGTGAGAAATATACTTATGACGATTTCAAATCTCTTAAAGTATTCTCATAGGTCGATCCAGTATGGTTCTAAACCAATACCTGTGCAAATGATTTATGTCCTCAAAGCACAATAAACGGTGCTATAAATCATACTACACACTAATCTCTAACGATCATTAGGGGTGAAAGTAATTCGGATTAAAACCGAACCGAATCGAAAACCAAACCGAATTAGTAATTCGGTTTGGATTTTTTAAAAATTCGGATTGGATCGGATTGGAAAAATTTAAAAATATGGATTACGGATTGGATTCGGTTTGGGGTTTAAAAAAACCGAAAACCGAATTACAAACCGAATTTCGACCTAATACTTTAAGCCCATTTTCTTTTTCAAAGTATCCAACCACTTTCCCCTTTCATATATAAACTTAAAAAAAGAACCTGATTATTCTCAATTCTCCTTTCTCAATATCTTACTCTCTCACAAAGAATGTAGTTAACAAGAAATGATTGTAGGAATTTTCAGGGTGAAGTTCGAGTTTCGGATTTGAATGTTGCAAAATAAGGGAACAAATTTCGGTTTGGATTGGATTCTAATTTGAAAATCTGAATTAATTCAGTTTTGATTGGATTGGATTGAATCTTAATTCGGTTTGGATTCGGATTGAGATTTTCGAAACCAAATTAATTCGGATTGGATTCGGTTTTGATTATAATCCAAACCGCAAACCGAACTTTCACCCCTAACGATCATCAATCGTCCACAAAATAAATGACCTTGATTAGGGATAATTTTGGATTAAAAATATTCAATGTTCACTTAATAGGTGTTTCTTTATCCAATACATTGTCTTGATACCCTATTTTGAATATTCTTTAAAATCGAGTGGACTCATTATTTAATTCTAAACCACAATTAAATAGGTTTGTGGAATATTCAGAAAAATTTTGTTCCACTATGAAACTTCATAATGTTTCATATTATGATAAATGGTTTTCCCAAATGTTTTAAGAGTAATACTCTTCATAAAACATTCATAGAAATCATACCCATATTTGATATGCTTGATTTCTTTCATGCAATTATGAATGTTGTCGTTCACTTATTGCACAGGTTTAGTTATAATTACTTTGCGAATCTTAGCATCTTCATTAGCAATCATTCCCATAATAAGATGATAAAATTTTGAGAGTGCTAATGAATTACATGTGATTTAGGATTTATTGTCCAAGCGAAGGCTCCCACTCATTCTCATAATTTGTGACCTTTAGCTTGACACCTTACAATCATCAACGTTCAACAACGAGCTTTCCATTTAACATCTTCCTTATTATTGCCTTTAATGCAACAATATTCTCAATATAAACTTCAGTAGACTCCCCGATGATGCCTTACATGGATTTCACTCCAAACAACTCACAATGATTTGGGATACCCTAATCACTTGTGATTATGAAAATTTACCTTAAATTTCCGCACATTATACATGGATGCATATCCATGTTACCATTCTTAAGCCACAACTCTTCTTGCCTCGTGCTTACAAATGGTTTCCTTGTTAAGGATTTGATCCTTGTTAAGGTTTGTGCTTGCAACATCAAAATTCAAGTATATTTGTATCCATGCGTCAAGAACTCATCCTCTAGCTCATTCAAATGCTTTGGATGTTCTTGACTATAATCTAATGATCTAACACTTAGATTAATGTTGATTGATATTACATATGTACTTCACATGCTCTAAGCAAGTAAGTCGAGCGACAATATCATATCATAGCTTTACGTGATGGATTTAATTATAAAATGATTCTAAATCTTTATCCCATCAATTTGACATTTTAGCTCATTCAGTTTCACTGAGTCTTTGCTAAATTGTTCGCGATGTTATATGGTTGAAAGTCTCTTACTAGAGTCTTTCTTGTTTGACTTAGTATTTAGCCTAGCTTATACTTAGTTCAAACATTTACTTAGTTTTATACATACGGGTCGAAAGTCTTTCAAAGTCCTTCAATTAATGTTTAACACGGTAAAATCCCTTACACGTTCAAACATTTTATTAAGTCTATACAATAGATCTTAATACCAATATGTACTAAGTATCGTCTTTTGCTTGGTCCATTGTCGAAAATACTTTCAAATCTAAGCATTTAGCGTTTGATAGTTATTTAACAATAGAGTTCATAAAATTTTTGTTGTACTTTTACTATTGCTCCCACTAAACTTCTTATTCGTTAGAATTTCTATGTTTCTCCATAAGCCAATCCTCTTATTAACTTTATGAGAAAACACGTTCCAATTCCTATATGCAATGCTTCCTTTAATCCCATGACAGATTCCTTGAGCTTGCTTTCAAATCTAGCATTATTTAGATTTTCAAAACCCTTAGACTATTCCGTAGTCACTTCCAAAATCCTATTTTGGGAAGGCAGTTTTGGTATCTATTTTGCCATATTTCATATGTGTAATTTTGCTTGATCAATCACGAAAAGACTTAAGCATTCCGATTGGTGAATAAGTTTTTTTTTATTAGAATCAACTCCATGAATTTAATTGTATCCTTTACATTCAATCTAGCTATGTATGCATATACATTTCCACATTTGTTAGTTTTCTTCTTGAAAACTTATTTGCAATCAATGGGTCTTTCACCCTTTATGCAAATTAATCAAGTTTCAAACATGATTTTCAAACATGGGGTCTCTTTCGGATTTTCATGGCCTCTAACGATTATTCGGAATTTGGATTTGTCGTAGCTATCTTACAAGGCATTATTCCTTTACTATCTAATAGTTAGTATGCTTGTAAGTTTTAGGTTTATTTCTAACTTCATAGAAATTTATAGGATTCAATCCAAGCCTTTGGTGAATTCTATACCTATACGGGGCAATTGCATCAACCACTGAGTTTCAAGGCGCTTCCAAAGCCCTTTTATTATATTGATCTTACTCTAACATTTCTGATGTTTTGTGAGTAATGAATTCTCTTTTAAGGCACTTGTACAGTCCTTTTGAGTATTCTTGGTAAAGCATTCTTACGAAGTCCTTTTAAGGTCTCCCGACATTCTCAGTTTTAGTTTGTTGCTAAGCTCAATTGTCATCGAGTTCATTTTCCTCCAACTTGTAGTTTTGGAAATGTGTTATTTTCCAGAAAGACACCACTTAGAGCAACAAACTCTATGTTCTCAATTAGGTTGTGGAGGTAATGCCCGTGGTCTCACTTGAATGCTTACAAAGAGACATGTTTATTGACTTCGGGTAAAAGTTCATTGTAAAACAAACAGTTAGCTCCCACATGAGCTATCTTAGCCTTTAATGAGCCATTAAGCTCCCACTCAACCACCTAGCTCTTGATAAGCTGGTGAGCTCCCACTGAGTCACTTAGCTCCCACTGAGTCACTTAGCTCCCACTAAGCCAGTAAACTCCCACTATGGCTAAGAGTTTTAGACATATACTTGAAAAGACATTTAGAAGATAATTCTATCCAATACTGAATATGGCATCCTTTTATTAGCTTCGATATTTTGTTTAGTGTAACATTAGTCCTTCGATCCATCATTGTACGAGTCATTTTTAAATGACATTGAGGTCTCCGTGAAGATACACTATGTTCTTTATGGAGTTATTTATGAAAATTTCAATTTCATAACTTTGTGATGGTCGCGCTTGGCTCAAGCAAACATCGCTCGATCTAATTTAGACGTTTAGATATCTTGCCAAGTCGATTTTGCACTTCACTGAACTCTTGAGCTACTCATGTCAAGTTTGTTCACATTTGATGGCCATATCCTTTTAAATTCTTTGTGAAACGTTGAAGTAATTAAATCCTCTTTAGCCTTCGAAGTCAATTGTCTATACTAAGAACAATAGCTCTTTGCTTTGTCTGTTTCAACAAGAAAGACTTGCTTGTCTTAGAACGATTTCGAATCGAGCAACTATCAAGAGCCTTGAGTACGTTCTTATCGATGTGACATTGCTAAAGATGTTCGGAACGCAAATCATGCCCATGTCTTGAACTTAGTGAGTTTACCATGTAAGAGAAATGTTTGTTTATGTTTAAGCATTCTTGACTCAACGCTTGGATAACCATGCCATTCAAATAAATTTGCAACTATTACTTCTTTACTTTGAATGTGAGTCTTTCCGTGTGTGAACGGATCATTTGCTGATTAATTGAACACAATAACCATTTATTTGTTCCAGCCTTAGCTTAAAGGTCTTTAAACAAAGCATACGACCTTACAACTGATGTAGCACCACTTGCTTCATTCTAAGCTTGTAAGTCGATAACTTAGCTTAACTTCAATAGTTTGAGGTCACTTTTAAAGTGGAACACTCAAGCAGTATCCGATACTTGTGAAGATAATGATTTATCCCTCTTATGAGGCAATTCAACGTTGCCCAGAGTGGAGAAAACCCAAGGTAAACTTCTCTCCCTTTTCTCTTTCTTTTTTTTTCTTTCTCTCTCCTTCCCTTCCCCTCTTGCCGCGCACAGCCACCACCGGCAGCCACCAACACCACCGGTGGGCCGCCGGCCACCAGCACCAGCCAGCAGCCGGCAGCAGCGCGCGACCACCGGCAGTGGCGTCGGCCCCCTACTGTCGGAAGCCCTGCTTTTCCAAAATAAAAAAAGGTTTTCTTTTTAAAAATCAAATCTTTATTACCTAAAACTAATATATGCTATAGTCTAATTATAAATTATGAGTTTGGAGATTTAAATTTGATGTTTGGTTATTGTAATTGTGTCAATTAATTTTCAGATTTGGTTTTTAATTAAAAAGCCCCAATTTTTGAAACCCTAGGTTCTTGATTCATGATTTATTAAAAGATTATGATGTATAATAGGGTAGGCCTTTGTTTTAAGTGTTTTAAAACTTAATTACAACAAGTTTTAATTATAATAAAGTGCTGAATTTTTATGTAGGACACTTGATATTATGTTTCTTGAAGAAATTTTAATTACCCATTAATTGGGACTTAATTTATGGTGTTTTAAATATAATTTCAGCTTATTCTAATTAAATTATGAAGGGTTTTAAAATAGTATATATTGCTGGAAATTTGTTTAGAGTGGATATTAATACTCTATTATGGATTTAATGTGTAGGAGACTTTGAAGTAAGCGATTTCTACTAGTCGTGGCAGTTTTAATAACGTACTCAAAGTACGTACACGTACTTAGCATATTTTGATGATGTAGAATCATGCTAGGTTTGATTTCAATCAATTACAAGTAGTATCATGCTAAGGTTTATGTATGGAATTGTGAATTTATGGTGTTTGTGATTGAATTGTGAAGCATGAATTATTTGTGATGGTTATGGATTGGAAAATTATATTTTGGGCATGTTGTGTTTGAACCACATCTTTATTTATGGCATGTTAGAAGGCATGATTAATTAAACTACATGTTTAATTATGTTTGGAATACTGAAAAGGAATTTTATTATGTTTCAAATATTTTTTATTGATGCTTTAAGCATGAGGAAGGAGCTATATAAGTGTCTATGTACACAAGGAATAAATTGTATGTTGGTGCCTTTGTGCACCTAAGGTGTTTTTAACACTGAGGGATAGGATTTTTGGCGCATTATGCGTTTAAGGTGTCTTTGACACTGAGGTAGAATTAAAAAGGGTTCAACATTAAATAATATGTGGTCACTAATTATTCAAGAACTAAATTGGTATGTTTGTTTGATTGAATAATTATTGTTGATTGACTTATTATGCTTTGAGAGTCATCACCAAGTCTAATAATATGTAAATAACGTAAAGTGAAAGAGATTACGCACCAAAACTCTTGGAACGTATATACGTTGAGTATGTACAATGGGGGGAGTTATGGGGTTTTATATTTAACCATAACTTCAATTCCTCTAGCTTTAATTCCTTTCGTCCCACACAACATTTTTTGTCAGCTTGGTTAGATCATGAAAAACCCAAGGAAAAGACCACTATTAGAACTATAAGAAAGACCACTAATAGAATTATAAGAAAGACTACTAAAGTAATGATTATATTACTACTAGAATTATAAGAAAGACTACTACTAGAATTATAAGAAAGACTACTAAAGTGCTGATTACTACTAGAAGTATAAGAAAGACTTCTAAAGTGATGAATAAGAAAGACTACACTTTGCACCTATGTTTTCTTGTGTTCCCATCCCACCTCTCTCATATCAACCCCCCTCTCTTTCATTCGCAATTTCGCACTCGTGGTTTTCCTGTGTACATCTATAACTCGTCCAACTTCCTCTTGTAAATTAACTGTGAATTTGAATTTTTATTATATTTGGCTTTATCACAAGATTTAATGCTATAGTCTAGTATGATACTAGAATATGAATTTGTTGCATATGATGCAGCAGATGAGCAATGACCAGTTGATTTGTGCTAAACATATGACCATGTAGTGGATGTAGTTACATGTCATTATAATATAGAAAATAATGCTGAATTATAATTGTATAATTAATCTTGGTTATGTGTTGGATAGATTGAATTGGATAATAGATTGGTATAATTATTCACATAGTGAATAAAAATGCACCTATAATGAATCTAACTAGTTGTTGATGCTGATTATTCACATAGTGAGACTTGCAAATTGATTATGATATGTTGGGATGTGTTACAAAATCTGGGTTGTCTTACCTAAATTCTAGATTTGAATGCATATTTTAAATGTAATCTGGCTTGTCTTGCCTAAACTCTAAATTTGAATGCATATTTTAAACGTAATCTGGATTGTCTTGCCTAAACTCTCTAGGCCCTCGTTTTCTTACATTGGATATTGTTTTGATAATTTAGCATTACAAGTGTCATTTTTTATAATGATCATATTTTTTTTTTATTATTATTAATATTTATATTTGATTTTCTATTCTCAAATTGTTTACTTGTAAGTTATGGATCCTATACAGGTTGAATGTGAAGTGGAGGTAAGGGAAGGACCGAAGGAGTTATGTACGAGGAGCACATACTGCCATCATGTATCATGTGATACAGAGGAAAGAGAGGGTTCAGAAATGTTTGGACATCTTTGGTACCCCTGAAGGTTGGATTGTTGATAATGAAGGGCAGCAGGAGAAGGTTGTGAACCGTCTGGAAGCGGGTCTGTCATTGCTTAGATCATCAACGACTACTGAACTTGGGGCATAACTGCAATGGGTGGTGTTTTTTGTTTTTATAGCACTACGAGCCCTAGGGTCCCTTGAATATATTATAGCTAATAGTAAAATGTTGTTTTTGAAGTATATATTGTCATATATTAAATACAAATATAGTTAATTAATTATATTAGTTCTGTGCCTCGTGCGATATCCGGGTTGTTTATTGAATTTTAAGGTAAATTTTTAATCCGTATGTCAAATTTTAAAATATATCTTTTTAAAGTTTATTGTTTATAAAAATGGCATTACTAATACTTTATAATCTTATAAAATGCATATAACCGTAATGCATAAAACTTTACATCAAACCAGAATCTAAATAACTCATCATCGTATTTATCATATAATAACAGTATATCATAATAAAAGAACGACTTTACTGAGTACATAACAATATATATGGGTATATAATATCCTTAAAAAAAATGGGTATATAATAGAGGTGATCAAAGTTAGCCCGGCCCGAATTTTTTTTTTTTTTTGCTGGTTTGGGAATGCATTTTAAGGCATATTTAGTTGATTTTTTAGGCCCGGCCTGAAAATGGCCCGAAAAGCCCGCGTGGCCTGACCATTTTAGGCTCAAAAAATTCGGCCCGAAGCTTGGCCCGGCCCGACAAGTGGGCATAATTTTTAAGCTTAACCCGGCTCGATCCGCCTAATGATCACCTCTAGTATATAATAGACCTTCTTGGACTTGGTGAAAAGAAAAGTAATGTAAACACAAAACTATACTTCCTCTATTTTTTAATAGTTGCAACACACATTTTTTTATGCTATTTAAGAGAAGGGAGGTTCACATGATATAATACACTTTAAAATGGGGTGAGAAGTTTTTGGAGTATAATTTAGTGGGTCATGTGCTTATAATAAGAGAAATAGTACAACTTTTTTCCAAAAAACTTTCCATTTATAGTGTTTTGCAAGTATTGTGACATTTCCATTTTAAGGAAGTGATGCAAGTACTAAAAAACGGAGGAAGTATTTGATAACCTTTTATTTTCTCTTTGGTGGTTTCATACTATTACTTTAGTTTATCTTTTGCTATAAATTTTTATACATGGTTCCATTATTAATTTTAATGATTCATATACAGTTATTGCAATTCATATACTGTTAAACAATTTTTAACACGGTTATTGTGTTCATTTAACACATTTAGTTTACGTAGTAATTTATTAGATTACATCTATATATATTATAAATTTTGGGATTTACCAACAATTTGAGACTACTTTTATAGTTTTATTATGCATTTTAATACTGTTAGGAAAAGAGGAGATGTAATCTAATAAATTACTACGTATATATATATTGAGAAAAGCCCATACTATAATTTATGCTTTATATATACCCATTCTTCTTCACTAATTTTTCCAACTAAGTAAACAAAAAATATATAAAATAATTAGGAAATTTTGACTTTTACCACCTTCGAATAACGACTTTATTGAATTTACCACCTCCAAAAAAAAAAGATTTACTTTACCACCTCATAAAAAAATTAAACATCAGTTTTACCACCTATTCCTAACTCCGGTGACGGAAAACGCCTGTGGGCCCCACCATAATGACTAGTTTTTGAAATTATCCCCAAATTCTCTCGATTTCCCTTCTATCTAAACCTAACTTCTTCATTTCTACATCAAATTCGTGAAGTTTGAAGTTTTTTTTTTGCGATTTTCTTCACAAATCCTTAATTTGGGTGATCCTTAACAATCTCACATCCTCAAATTATCAAATTATTGAAGATTGTACTCGGCCCTGAATCAATTGAAATGTTCGACGACAAACGACAAACGACAAAAAGGTAAGCAAATTTCATGAATTCTATTGTAATTTTTTGCAATTGTTTGCGTGATTATGTTGCAATTGCTAAGTATAATTGAAATTGCACGTTTTGTGTTATTAATTCAACCCCAATTTCATTATAAATAATTAGGGTTCATGTAAGTGTAAATTAATTTGGGGGTTTTTGATATTTCAATTGGGTAGTAAAATTAGGGCTAATTATGGCAATTGTGTTCATATACAATTAATTTCAATGCTTTTGTTAATGAATTTCAGAGGGGGATGTCTTCTTTTAGCATATCACCTTCACAGGAGAAAAAATACCAACGTGGAGTTCCAATGGCAAGACTTTTTACAGAGAGAAAGATGAAAAATCAATGGAGAGAGAAGATATTACAGAGGAGAGAGAAGATATCGAAGAGGCGAGAAGAAATTGAAGAGGAGGAAGGTGATAAATTGAATAAGGAAGGTGAGAAAGGGAGGAGATAGAGGGAAATCGTGAGAAAGGGAGGTGAGAAAGGGCCCCACAGCCGTTTTCCGTCACCGGAGTCCTGATTAGGTGGTAAAACTGAATTTTATTTTTGTTATGAGGTAGTAAGGTAAATCTTTTTTTTTTTTGGAGGTGGTAAATTGAATAAAGTCGTTATTTGAAGGTGGTAAAAATCAAAATTTCCAAATAATTATATAGCTTGGGTAAAGAAGAATAACCTCAACAATTTCAAGACAAATAAAAGTAGCAATTCAGCGCAACACCCATTCTACACACTAGGAGTTTGTTTTTAAACCGATGCATAATGAGGAAATCTCCTTTATTGTCAAACTTAATTCGTTGGATATTCCACGTAATTTTCAACATACTTGATAAATAAAAAAATGTAGAATATTCCACAATTATACAATTAACTTGTAAAAATATATAGTTCCAAATCATCTTAAAGTTGAAATATAAAGCGTATTTCAAATTACAGTATGTTAAGTTAAAATAATAGTATTAAATTCTTAATAACAGTATTAAAATGCTTAATAACAGTTCCAAATATAGTCTCAAATTCATTTTAGGTCTTTTTTGCTCTACTTAAATTTCATACATAATTAATATGTAACAGTATGTTAAAGTAGAATAGTAGTATTAAAATTCTTAATAACAGTATTAAAATGCTTAATAAAAGTTCCAAATATAGTCTCAATTTCATTTTAGGTCTTTTTTGTTCTACTTAAATCTCATGCATATTTTTTATTATGTTACAGTATGTTAAAGCATAATAAGAGTATTAAAATTCTTAATAACAGTATTAAAATGCTTAATAAAAGTTCCAAATATAGTCCTAAATTTCATTTTAGGTCTTTTGTTCTACTTAAATTTCATGAGTATGTTAAAGCATAATAGCAGTATTAAAATCCTTAAAAACAGTATTAAAATGCTTAATAACGGTATTAGACATTGGCTATAGATCTGGGATTTCGGTAAGAAAGAAGGTTGGCATAGGATTGTCTGGAGGGAATGATGGGGCCCTTAGACCTGCCGATGTGTTACTTTATTCATGAGATCGTGGTCGTGATGTATGTGTCGACTTCACAGGGTTTTCTCCTTCGACACAGACAAACTCATTGTCGGGCGAATGGATATGGTTTCATTCCTTTCTCCTTCTCTTCACTTGGGGAATTAGAGAAGGAGGTTGTAATTGTATCGTTGCTGAAGCGGATTCAGAGGTTCTCGACGACGTAAGACATTGGGGATCGTGCGACAACTCATATTTTCACTAGGGTAGGCTTTGCTATATCTAGAGGAATGGGAACCCATATTGTATCTCGGCTTCCCACTAATTCATTGTAGGTTGTATGAATTTTGTTTTTGAGAAATAATAATAATAATTATAATAATACTACCTCCGTTACAGGTTATGTGCAACGATTAGAAATTTTCCCTCTCAACTTTATGTCAAATCGTTGCACATAACCTATAACGGAGGTAGTTTTAATAATAATAAATAAATAAATAAACATTAATAAAAATAATAATAAATAAATATTAATAAAAATAATAATAAATAAATATTAATAAAAATAATAATATTATTAATAATAATAATTTTAAACACATCAATTATTATCATGAATATAATATTAATTATTATTATTGTTATTATTAATTATCATTTGAAAGCAGAGCAGAACAAATTTCTTTTGAGCAGAACAGATTAGATTTGATTTGAGCAAAGCAGCTCTAAAGAACGGGGCCTAACTTGTTTACAGCGGATATTCCTCAAAGTTTGTATTATATTATTTTGAAATAATTAAAAGATTGACTTATTTTTGGCGGACCGATCAAAGTTTATACTCCCTCCGTTTTATAATGTTAGTCCCATTTGGAATCTTTTAACTCTTAAAAATTAGAGAGAATCTTCTAATTTCTCTCTCTGTATAATAACAAATATAGTCATATGAGATCCAGTTTTATTCGTCTCGATGAGTACTTTATTAATATCTAAAACCCGTGCTGCACGGTTTGTTTAATTTTTTTTAAAAATATCTAATATTAAAAGATAATATATAATATTTAATTAAATTAAAACTTAAAAAAATTCATTCGCCAATTTTGCCTATGTGGCGTTTGATATTATTTAATTTTAAAAGAAATTAATAATCTCTTATTTAATTGGCTACAATATAAATTTATAATCCTACCTGGTGCGCTATAAAAATTAAATCCAACGTGACTCTTCAAAAACTCGGGAAAAACTCCCCTTTATATTTACCACAAGAGGTTGAAGGGAAAGAAAAAGCCTCGAGTAAAAAGCTACTCGAGTACGAGACACGGTATACTACAATTGAAAAGCTTTGTCTCGCACTCGTATGGGCCCTCAATGGAAGGATTTCAAGATGGATGGTCATGCTAGCCGAATTCGACCTTAAGTTCATCCCTCAAAAGTCGATCAAGGGAGCGGTTGTATCAGACTTTCTAACAAACTTTACAGGCAAGAATGGAGAAGTTAACTATGAATTCTTGGATGATATATATTAGATTTGCGATAAAAAATTTGCATCGATATACGTAAATGGGACTAACATTATGAAATGAAGGGAGTATTATTTTTGATAATTTTTCCTTAATTGTTCATAGATTAAGCACAGTAAAAATAAAAAAAGTACTTCGTTGTCAAAGTAGTTTGGCCATGTTTATTTCACCAAAGCACAAACAATTAATTTACATTAAATTAGATAATTTCATATCATAGTTCTTGATCAAAAAAAAAAAAAAAAACAAAAAAAAAATCTACATGATTTATCATGTGATATTAATGGTTAAATTGAACTTCAAATCTCCGGACCCTATAAAAGTTCATTTTTCCCCGCTTAAACTCTTTACGCACAATTAGATCTTGATTTATTTTGGCGATAATCAACTCAGTATGAAGCTCCAACTCCAGTCTACTAAATTGTGGTTCTCTTTAAGTTTCCTGCAAAGAACACAACCCAATCATGAGACATTGACTTGAAAACTTTTTGTGCAAATTATATGTATAAAGAAAAAATTTAGAAAAACAACATTACCAACTCTTATTATAAAATCTATTAACAATGAAATCACATTAACACAGTATAATTAGCCAATAAGCAAGCTAAAATCTAAAGGCATATGAGCATTAAGAATAGCAAACCCAATCACTGTCTACTAGCATCTCAAATGATGAAATGTATCTCATATTTCATTGGTAAAGCAAAGCTTTTACAGAGTAAGATATAAACTAAACATAATATGCATATGTTCAAAATATAACAAAAATTTCTACTCTTTCTACATTTTTTAACCACTTTGTGATCTATATATGTCCAGCAAGAAATAGAATACAATTCATTTCTTAATCTTTGTTATACTTATCAGATTTGTTGTTTGCATCATTATCTAATGCATAATCATCTGCACCCTGCAACATATGAATACAACAAAGAAGCAATTCAATAAACAAACCACATGAAGCTATAGATTGTTAAAGACCTTAGGTTCTTATCATCTTGAAAGCTTTAGACAATATGCAAAAGGAACAAGCCAATTATAAGAACAAGCAAATTATGCAAGACAATTATAAGAAACTCAACCAGAGTTCAATAACTTTACCAATAATTGGTAAAAAAAAGCTTTGGGAGGTTGCTTTAATTTACAATTCTTAGCCTATTCTTAATTAAATATATTATATGATAGCATTAGTAAGTTATTAAATAATAAATGAATTTCGTTTGCTCATTCAGATCTTAGTCATCTAGTCTGTAGTTCAGGTCTTCAGGATGCACAATAGTGTTTTTCATGGCATGATACCACAATAATCCCATGGCTCTTCCCTAACAAAGCTTCATGAATTGGGTTTTTAGTTCTCTTCCGCACTCTCCCAACTCTTCCCTTTCTTGTGGATGCACTTGTGCAAAAGGAACATGTAATCACATAATATACGGTAGTACTTATTTTACTGACCTATAATGGCTAAGAGCTCAACCAAACAATTACACTGATTTATGCAAGATATTATACTCAATTACGCAAGACAATTACGTCAATTATATAATAAAGCCAATTATGAAAGTTTTCTCAAATGATCAATTACACTAATTCAACAACACAACCAAGCAGTTACACTAAATCACTAATTAAACACAACCAAGCAACTACAAAAACTCAACCAAGCACTTATAAAGTTCTAAGAACTCAACCAACTTAAAAGAGCTCAGGCCTCTTTCAAGACAAATATCAAGTTGAAGATCAAAACAATTATCAACAAATTATATGTAGAATCTGAAAAGCCAATTATGCATAATCAATCAAAAACTACCTTCTCCATTTTCACAAAGCTGTATTAAATCTTGTTAAAGACCAACCTTTAATATAACACCGCTCCATCGCCGCCCTTTTACCCATAAAATTTGAATAAAACAGCTTCGACCTCCCCTTCCGCCCTTTCTTCCGCCCCAAACCCTAATTAAGAAAACAGTTTTTTTTTTTTTTTTTTTTTTTTGGAATAATTCATACAAAAAATACATATTTGGGTGTTTACCTGACATCATAATAGGCTTGCTTCAACACCTTCGATCTTTATACACAAACGGAAAGTTCGACCTTAGCCGCAACACCTTACACAACACTGCATTTCAACTTTCACAACTACTTTTACCAAAATTGGAGACTAACACCAGGACAAAATCCACCAACATCAACAAATTCCACAAAATTTGACAGTTTCCAGCGCTCTTTAGTTAGGTTTTCACAATTTTCTCCAGCGAGAGCTTTCCGGTGAGAACCCTTAGAGAGTTTTTTTTTACAGCAGTAATTTCGAAATGAGATAGGAGAGTGGTTTTTTACAGTCAGTAACAAGTTATGACTTACTGCAAGATTTTTCAACGAAATGACGATTTTGCCCCCAGGTATTGGACACATGTGTCCCTACCGGGTAGCGGTCCATCACGGCTCGATAGAGAAGGGGTATAAATATCCCTCTTATCAGGCAATTCAACGTTGCCCAGAGTGGAGAAAACCCAAGGTAAACTTCTCTCCCTTTTCTCTTTATTTTTCTCTTTCTTTTTTTTTTTTCTTTCTCTCCTTCCCTTCCCCTCTTGCCGTGCACAGCCACCACTGGCAGCCACCACCACCACCTGTGGCCCGCCGGCCACCAGCACCAGCCGGCAGCAGCGGCGACCACCGGCAGTGGCGGCGGCCCCCTGCTGTCGGCATCCCTGCTTTTCCGAAAAAAAAAGGTTTTCTTTTTAAAAATCAAATCTTTATTATCTAAAACTAATCTATGCTATAGTCTAATTATAAATTATGAGTTTGGAGATTTAAATTTGATGTTTGGTTATTTTTAAAACCCTAGGTTCTTTATTCATGATTTATTAAAAAATTATGATGTATAATAGGGTAGGCCTTTGTTTTAAGTATTTTAAAACTTAATTACAGCAAGTTTTAATTATAATAAAGTGCTGGAATTTTATGTAGGACACTTGATATTATGTTTCTTGAAGAAATTTTAATTACCCATTAATTCGGACTTAATTTATGGTGTTTTAAATTTCACCTTATTCTAATTAAATTATGAAGGGTTTTAAAATAGTATATATTGCTGGAAATTTGTTTAGAGTGGATATTAATACTCTATTATGGATTTAATGTGTAGGAGACTTTGAAGTAAGCGATTTCTACTAGTCGTGGCAGTTTTAATAACGTACTCAAAGTACGTACGCGTACTTAGCATATTTTGATGATGTAGAATCATGCTAGGTTTGATTTCAATCAATTACAAGTAGTATCATGCTAAGGTTTATGTATGGAATTGTGAATTTATGGTGTTTGTGATTGAATTGTTAAGCATGAATTATTTGTGATGGTTATGGATTGGAAAATTATATTTTGGGCATGTTGTGTTTGAACCACATCTTTATTTATGGCATGTTAGAAGGCATGATTAATTAAACTTCATGTTTAATTATGTTTGGAATATTGAAAAGGGATTTTATTATGTTTCAAATAATTTTTATTGATGCTTTAAGCATGAGGAAGGAGCTATATAAGTGTCTATGTACACAAGGAATAAATTGTATGTTGGTGACTTTGTGCACCTAAGGTGTTTTTAACACCAAGGGATAGGATTTTTGGTGCATTATGCGTTTAAGGTGTCTTTGACACTAAGGTAGAATTAAAAAGGGTTCAACATTAAATAATATGTGGTCACTAATTATTCAAGAATTAAATTGGTATGTTTGTTTGATTGAATAATTATTGTTGATTGACTTATTATGCTTTGAGAGTCATCACCAAGTCTAATAATATGTAAATAACGTAAAGTGAAAGAGATTACGCACCAAAACTCTTGGAACGTATATACGTTGAGTATGAACAATTGGGGGAGTTATGGGGTTTTATATTTAACCATAACTTCTAATGGAGTACAGGACGTTGTATATTCCATTTTTATCATTTATTATTATGCGCAGGAATTCCGCCACCTTTGTGTGGTTTTGTCGCTGGCACGGTTAGCTCCCGTGCCAGTTAACCTCAAATTTATTTGGGGGAGGTTAGGAGGTGGAAACCCGTTCGATGCGTAATCAATGCAAAATGAATTAGTTAGTGTCTAGTCTTTGTGTTGTGTTGATTGGTGTGTTTGTGAACACGTGCAATGAGGTAAGTGTGTGTTGATAGGTGAAAGCATGTTAGTGTGGCTATTTTACGCTTATGTACTCAGCTTTGCTGATTGTGTGTGTTTGTGTTTTTGGCCATGTCTTTATCTTGGCCCCATGATCACCCATTTTTAATGGAGAGTAGTGGAAACAAGTAGAGATAAACTTTTCAGGTATTGAAGCATGATCATGATGGGGCATGAGTGAAGAGTGAATCCTACTAGTTTTCATTAGATTACAATGTGTTTTATGCTTTATTTATTTATGATATATTATGTGTGGACTAACATAAAGGTTTGGTTTTGGGAACGGTTTTTGAATAAGGGCCTTTAATGGTTCCAAGTTGTAGTTTGATTCTATTTAACTTGTTCGTTTGGTTTTAAACTTTATTTTCGTTTGGTTTTTAAACTTTATTTTTGTTTGGTTGAATTTGGGTTGACTTGTTTAATCATTTTAAAATTTGAGTCTTCCGCTGTGTATCTTTGATAATTGCCTAAGCCGTTTTCACGGTGGCGGTAATGTCTTAATTATTCCTAATTCGTATTTTTAAAAGAGTAGAATGGGTATTTAAAGGAAAGGAATTTCTAGGGTGTTACAGCAGGGAATGTGCAATCCTTGCATGAGAGCCATATAGGCGGTAATACCGTTCATTTTGGCCCTCAAATGATTGGGAATGCACCATATGTACCACCTTTGGTCTACAGTCCGTATTCTCCTCATTACATGCAGCCGACTGTAGATACCCAAATGTGTCTCCCCAAAACCAAACCTAGTAATGAATACCTTTCATGTCATTTGATTATCGAACAAAGCGAAAGTGTGAAAGGTCTAGTGATGAGGATGTTTTTATTAAAATATCTCCTTTCTGTTTTTAAAAATATTTCTTTTATTACCTTATTTATGAAAAACGTGCATTCCAGTTTAGTTTGGTCCATAATAAGGGTCCAAAAATAGTGTATTTGGATGTGGTTTGAAATGACCTTTCCAACAATATATTATAAGCCCAATTCCGATGAATAATGAGGAAATTATGGCCAAAATACTAAACTGGTCTCGAACCGAATCTTACCTACGACCCAATGATCATGTGGAGGGTCCAAAGGTCTAATCCTATTCCTAAACTAATTAGGATTAATTAGAAGCTTCTATAATTTCTAAAAGATCTTAATTATCCTTTTTGAAAAGATAAGATTAAAGAATTTGAGTTAAATAAAAACTTTCCTTTTTTAAAAACTTTCCTTTTCTTAAATCCTAATTCTATTCGAATTTGAAGATATTAAAAAACAGTCAGATATTATTTTAGTGCCTCATAATATTTAACCAAATTTTGTATGGTTAGATAGATCTTGAAATTATCTTTCTAATGATATATTATCATAATAAATCCGATTTATAAGATATGAATGAGGTATGAAACTCTATCCAAAACTGACACCCTTTCACTATTTTGGCCATATCTTTTTATCTACAACATATTTTAATCAAATTCTAATTGCGTTGGAAAATAGACTTCAAGAGCTTTCCAATGACATATTATATGTCTTATTTTGACTTCCGAATCAAAAGATATGATAAAAACAAAAAACACGTGAAACTGATTATTAGCGCATGACGATAAGCATTAGCGCCTGGCGCTAAAGCTTGGCGCCTGGCGCTAACCTTCAGCGCCTGGCGCTAACCTTCAGCGCCTGGCGCTTATGACCAGAGTCTGGCGCTAATCGTGTTTTATTCTTGTTGAAACTCTGATTCATTTTTTATTCATCCGACTGATTTTCTCTATAAATAGCCTCTTAAAATTCTGTTTTCAATAATCAATTTCCATCAACAACTATCAACTCTCATCAAGAATTTCTTGATTCTCTCTCTCTTTCTAAACTAACCCTTTTACAAACGAAATTCCCCACTCATTAGCACTGGACACACCTAGCCAAGTTCGAAATTGTCTTTGCTCTATACGTGAAAGGTTTTGATTTCTGAGGGTTTGGTCCTAAATTTCTCTTTCAATTATTTAATTTAATTGTTTGATTATTATCTTCCTTGAAGTTACCAACGTATGTATTATGTTATTATAAAGAGATACGAGGCATACAAGTAAGTGCTTTAATTGATTTTGTTGATTTTATGATATAGAAATCATGCTTAGATTGTTATTTTGATTCCTAATATCATGTTAGGATGTTTTATTGATTCTTAGTATCATGTTTAGGATAACAACTATAATTTCTAATATCAAATATGACAATTGTGATTCCTGTGATGCTTCCTATTTTCTTTCCTAATATTCATGTTAGTATCATGTTACAGTTAAAGCTTTGATTTTTTACTATTTAGTGACATGCTAGGGTTTATTATTAATCTTAGTAGTATCATGCCTAGGATCTTGCTATTAATATTATGCTTTAACATGATTATGATAATTATAATTATGATTATTGTTGTGTTGAATTATATAATTTAACGTAATTTGTTAATTAGCAAATTGTTTGACGTAATTTGTTAATTAGCAAATTGTTTGACGTAATTTGTTAATTAGCAAATTGTTTCACGTAATTTGTTAATTAGCAAATTGTTTCACGTAATTTGTTGATTTACAAATTGTTTTACGTAATTTGTTAATCTACGATTTGTTTCACATAATCTGTTAATTTACGAATTGTTTTACGTAATTGTTAATTTACGAATTGTTTTACGTAATTTGTTAATTTACGAATTGTTTTACGTAATTTGTTAATTTACGAATTATTTCATGTTATTTGTTAATTGACGGATAACTTATATATAATTTGTTAACATCATGTTGCTTGATACTTATTATTATTTATTGCTTGATCACACCTTTTATGCATGCTTAAAGGGAATTTGTATTTGTAATCACGCTTAATAAGATAATCGGAAATTTCACCATATACCACTAAGTTAAAGCTTAATTCACCATATACCATAGAAAACTTTCTAATACACCATATATCATTCAGTTTAACTAAAATGTCACAACATGCCATTAATGACTAACGGTGTTAAGGCCACGTGGCAACATATAATTGGTTCCCTTTTAAATTACTTTATTTTAAAATAATTATATAATTAATTATCAAAAAAAATTTTAAAAAAAAAAGACCAGCCACCCTTAGCCACTGCCGCCCACAGCCTAGCCCCAACCCATCCTCCGGTTGGCCGCCTGGTCCACTTCCTGGCTGGCGGCGACCATCCCCCCTCCCGCCGGTGAAAATCTCAACCCAGCCACCCTTAGCCACCACCTTCTCCCTTAGCCAGCTACCCTTAGCCACCACCTTGTCCTGACAACCCCTGTCGGCACGTAATCTGATCAAAATCTCGACGCCGACACGAAAACTCACCAGAACTCCTGTACCAACGTGGAATCCGGCCAGAACCCCCCTCGGCGCTCTCCCCCTTCCCTTGAACCACCGTTCCTGAGCTCTAAAAACCCCCTATCTCCCTCGAAAAACCCTCCCTAACCACCGGCCGACGCCCAAACACCTTTCCTTCGCGTCGGCGAACCTAATTCCCCTCCCTCACATCGTCGGTGCCTTTACTTGAAAACAACCACCCCAAAACCCTAAAACCCCAAAATTGAAACCCTAGATTTTAGTTTAAGGGTTTCGAGATGGTGATTTAGAGGAGCAGGATGATGGAGATGGCAGAGGGAGGGGCGGATTAAGTTTGTCGGCTTTTGCAAGGGGGTTTGGACGGCCGACGGGTTGGGAGGGAGGCTTTTCGAGGAAGGGATGAGGTTTTAGATTGAGAAGATGATGGTTTAAGGGAAAAGGAAGACGCCGACGACGGGAGGTTCAGGGTTAGAGTATGCCGCCGCGGGTTTTAGGAAGGAAGTGCCTGTGTAGGGTGGCCGGGGGTTGGGGGCATTGTGGGAGGCTAGGTTGCGGTGTGGTGGTTGGCTGAGGTTTTATAAAAATTTAGAATAATTATTTAATTAAATAAATAATATTAATAATCACCTATTATAAGCTACTATATGACATAATTAACGTTAATCACTAACTGAGTTAACAAAAAGGGCATGTTGTGATATTTTCATAAAACTGAAGGTTATATGGTGAATTTAAAAACTTTGGGTGGTATATGGTGAATTAACGTTAAACTCAATGGTATATGGTGAAAAATCCGTAAGATAATTAATAATTTTGTTTAGTGTTAATATGATTATAATTCAAGTGATCGCCAATAATAATTTTATTTGTGCATTAATATTCAACCAACATAAATAAACAGGTTTAGGGTAAACCTAATGATTGCATGTTAGTCAGAAAACGCACATGAATACGATCAGAATAAAGTAGAGGTCTATTATTAGGGCAGGTTCAATCTTTTTTAGGTTGGATTTGTACCTTCCCTAAACTACCAGTCATGGTTCTAGACCTATTGGAGTTAACGATCTCCTGGATTGTTAAGGGGTGTAACTTTCACCCTATGAACGGTTTACAAGTTCCTAAAACTTGTTTGCGACTCTTTTTCTCTATCTTCTATCCCTTTGGACGCCACCGTACTTTAGTGTATGATCACAGTGGGGTTCAAATTTGGGGTAATGTTTGAAATATTCTCTACACCGACCCTATTCGGAGGTCAGGCGACATTCAGCAATGTCCAGCCACTGGACTGGCAGCTTCGTCTGCTCCGCCTGGGTGAACAACTTTCTACGTTCACCCGGAAAATAAGCGAGGTGGCACAGCCGACCAAGGTTAAAAATGTGTTGGTGGGTACTTATGACGGTACCTCCAACCCGAAAGATCACCTCATGGCTTACACCAACCTTATGTATTTGCAGGGGTAGGATGATGCCACTTGGTTTCGATGCCACTTTCTTTCGATGCTCAGGCTACATTGAAGGGCATTGCCCAACAATGGTTTGGCAACCTGCCAGCCGGCTCCATCGATAGTTTCAAGAAGCCTGCCTTCTTGTTTGCTTCCAACTTCTCAATGAACATCCTTGCGAAGAAAGCAAGTCTTGAATTGAGCACCATTAAATAAGGAGAGAGAGAAGGATTGCGCTCCTACGTCAGGCAGTTCAATCTGACCAGAATTCAGATTCAAGGACTGTCTGACGAAGTAGCCTTTACAGACTTCTTTAAGGGTCTGAGAGACGGGTCGACCTTTAAGTTTGACCTTATCAGAAAAAGGGGCTTTTACCTTGCAGGCGGCCCTGAGGGAGGTGGAAAGCTATATTCAAGCAACCGACCTCTGCTCACCCGATAGCTAGTCGGACTCCAAGAAGTCTGATAGGTAAAAAGAGAGCCGGCCTGCTCAGCCGAAGAAGAAAAAAGAAGAGAGCAAGAAAAGAAGTCTGGGCGGTGAATGATTCTGACCAGCCGTCCCATAAGAAAAAGAAAGAGTTTAAACCGTACGTCCCTAAGTACGAGTTTAACAAGGACTACAACACCATCCCCAAGGAGATCAAGGACTGCTGTCTCTAGAGAAGCTGAATCCAATGAAAAGTTCCATTCAATCAAGGAATAAAAATAAATTCTGTCAATACCATGAGAAAGTTGGCCATGACACCAATGACTGATTTAGCCTTCAACGGGCGTTGGACCGCCTAGCTGACAAGGGGATGTTAAAGTCCTACATTTCTAAGTCCAAAGGGACTAATAAGAAAAACCCGGGACAGTCATCAAAGACACCCTAGCCGGCTAGTAGTTCGGATATCAGACGGGTTTTCATGCGGTGGCGCTACCATCCGGGGCACCAAGAGCCATCTTCGAAAGATGGACAATGATGATGATGATGATGATGATGAGCAGGCCGCAGGTAGCTCCTCCTTCCCAGACGTACTTATCACTGAGAAGGACAGGGGCACTGTACACCGTCCGCATGACGATTTGGTCGTCATTGAATGTAAGGTCGCCAACTAGCTGGTTGGTCGACAACCAGCTGGTTGGTCGAATCCTTATTGACACCGGCAGCTCGTCGAACATTATCACTCTCCGGTGCTTGCAAAAGCTGAAATACAACCTCAGTAGCATGCATCCGGTTACCCACCCCTTGGTTGGTTTTAGGGGTGGGATGGTTTACCCTGTCGGTAGGATCAACTTACCTATCCGGCTGGGTGAAAAAGGAAAAGGACGACACCTGGTCGTCAAATTCTTGGTTGTTGAGGAACTAACCGCCATCATCCTAGGCCGTCCAACCCTCAACAAAGCCAAGGCTGTAATCATTTCTTCTCTCATGCTCATTAAGTATGAGAGGGATGATGGCTGTTGGTTCCTTGAATGGGGACCAAAAGACGGCCCGGGAGTGCTACCTCTCAACCGTCAAGGATACTGTGGCCCCAGACGGCCAAGGGCAGGAACCAATAGACCTTGACAATGTCAAGGACGCCGGCCCTGCCCCACTAGCAGCCGAGAAGAAAAGAAAGGCTCATCAGCTGGTGGAGGTGAAGAAAGATAAAAAATAGCAATCATTGACCGAGGAATGGTCAGATGAGCTCCTTCCCCAACCGGCTGGAGAACATATTGATATACCTCTGGACGACAGCCATCCAGAGGGTACTGTTAAGGTTAGGACGACTGCTTATGCTAAGCTGGGTGCAGACCTGTACCTATTGTTGAAAGAATTCAAAGACATTTTTGCCTTTGAAGTGGAAGAGATGCTAGGCATCAACCTGAATCTTGCTATCCACAAAATCGCTGTAGATCCAAAAAAGAAGCCCATCCGGCAAAAGAAAAAAAATCACGGCAAGAAAAGAAGTCACGCGGCAGCTGCCGAAGTAAAAAAGCTGTCGGATGCTGGGTTCAATCGGCCACGTAATTTCCCCGATTGGGTGGCGAATGTTGTGCTTATAAAGAAGCCGAATGATGTATGTGTGTTGATTACACGGACCTCAACAAGGCATGTCCAAAGGACAATTATCCGCTCCCAAAGATCGAAAGTCTATTCGATTCTACAGCCGGGTATGCCTTGATGAGTTTTATGGATGCCTACTCCGGCTTACATTACATACCTCTGTGGAAAAATGATCAAGAGAAGACGACCTTCGTCACTGATCAGGGGTTATTCTGTTACACTGTGATGCCGTTTTGCTTGAAAAATGCGCTGGCTACATTCGAACGGATGATTAATACGGTCTTCATTAATCAAATTAGGAGGAATGTGGAGGCGTACATTGATGACATGATAGTCAAATCCAAGTAGTAGGCGGATCACCATGCTGATCTTCGAGAATCCTTCACCACACTTAGGCGGCATAAGGTCATGTTAAATCCAAAGAAATGCGTCTTTGGTGTTGAGTCTGGGAAGTTTCTCGAGTTCATGATTGATCAAAGGGAGATAGAGGCTAACCTTGAGAAGATACAGGCGGTAATTGACATGAAGTCACCCCGCACTGTTAAGGAAGTACAGAGACTAACCGGTTATCTAGCGGCACTGGGGAGGTTCCTCAGCCAGTCAGGTGACAAATGTCTTTACTTCTTCCAAGCAATCAGGAAGAAGACTAGATTTGAATGGGGGATGATGCTGAGGTGACCTTTTAAAAGCTGAAAGAACATTTGCACTCTTTGCTAAGGCTTATTAGCCCTCTACCCAAAGAGACGTTATACATGTACCTAGCCGCCTCAGACCATGCCCTCCGTGATGTTCTCCTTGCTAAGAGAGACGGCATCCAGCTCCCGGTCTATTTCATTAGCCATGTGCTAAAAATGCTGAACTTTGGTACCCCATGGTTGATAAATTTGGTCTTGCTTTACATATGGCATTTAAGAAACTGAAGTCGTGCTTTCTGCCACATCCAGTTGTAATTTACACCGATCAGCCCCTCAAGAGGCCAATGGTCATCCGGCAGAATGTTGAAATGGGCTATTGAAATGCAAAGTCTTGAAATCACTTTTGAACCCAGAAAGGCAGTGAAGGGTGAGGCGTTTGCAGACTTCATTGTTGAAATGACACGACCGGTTCCTTTGGATAACATTGAGCAGGTTTGGAAAGTGTTTGTAGACGGGAGCTCGACGAAGAATGGTTGTGGTACAGGAATTATACATGAGTCCCCTGAGGGGGACAGATTTGAATATGCATTGTGGTTTAAGTTCCAGGCCTAGAAAAAAGAAGTATATATGAAGAACCTATTAGAATCCTTGACCAAAACTCCACCTGGATGGATGGCATCAGGGCATATTTGACAGACGTCACGCTTCCTAATTCACCACAAGAGGCAACCGTCATGAAGAAATGAGCAGCAAATTTCGAGATGAAAAATGGAGAGCTCTTCAAGGCGGGTTTCCTTAAACCTCTATTGAAGTGTGTTACCCTAGAAAAGGGTAAAGAAGTTCTCAAAGAATTGCATGCGGGATACTGCGCCACTCATATAGGCGACAGGTCCCTAGCCGTCAGAGCCAAGCGACACTATTTTTGGCCTACTCTTGAAGTAGATGCTAATGAGTTGGTGAAGAGGTGTGACAAATGCCAGAGGTTTGGCAAGCTTATCCACCGCCCGACTACTGATCTGACTGCAATCCACAGCCTTGTCCCGTTAGCTAAGTGGGGCATGGATATCTTGGGTCCTTATACACCTGCACCAGGCGGAAAGCGTTATATTTTAGTGCCTGTGGATTACTTCACCAAATGAGTAAAGGTTGAGCCGGTCAAGAACATCAAGACAAAGGATGTCGTCTCTTTCATTTGGAAGAACATCATCACCCGGTTTGGGGTACCTATGTCTATGGTGTTCGATAATGGCCCTCAGTTTGAAACACCATACCTTAAGACTTGGTTGGGAGATCAAGGAATCTCACATTGTTTTGCATCAGTCGGCCGACCCCAAGCAAACGGCCAAGTTGAAGCCTTCAATCAACTTATCTCAGACGGCATTAAAAAGAAAATTGAAAGAGCCGGTGGCTTATGGACAGAAGAATTAATTCATGTCCTATGGGCCATCCGGACAACTACCAAACGGGCAACCGGTGAAACCCCATTTCTCATGGTGTACGTGATGAAGCCGTCTTGCCCATTGAGCATTACGAGCCGACTCTCAGAGTCATGCTTTATGATGAAGAGGCAAATTGGGAGGCCATGCGGTTGGCATTGGACTCCCTCCCGGAACGCAAGGGCAATGCTGCCCTGTGTCATGAGATATACCGTCTAAGAATGACAAGAGCCTACAACAAGAGAGTACACAAGCGCCCTTAGAAAGCTAGCGACTTTGTGTTACGGAAAATGGAGGCAACCGGTAGGGCCAATGAGCTTGGAAAGCCAACCCCTAATTAGGAAGGCCCCTACCGGATCTACGAAGAAGTCAGGGATGGCACCTACCGTCTGGAAACCCTAGACGGCAGACGCCTACCTAGAACTTGGAATGTAGATAACTTAAAAAAGTACTACTTCTGAGAATTGTAAATTTTTTAAACAAAGAGTCTATTAATGATAAATCAGGCTTTGTTTTCAAAATTATTTTGTTATCTTTATAATTACTTATCCGTTTGGGCAATACCCAGACGAATTATTTGCTTAACCAACTAAGTTCGATACTTAGTGGTAAATTCAATAATCAAATAACACGCGACCAATGGCCCGATTGAAAAAATTAAGCACAAAAACGTTTAGTAGCTATATAACCGGTCTTAAACAAGACCAAAGGCCAATGGCCGAATGGTTACTTATTTTACAAAACCGCTTGTCCTGACATGGACAATGGCGTTCGACGACATCCCTCCGGGTGCAATCGTCGCAGAGAGAAGACTCTTTGTCAGCTCTACGTACCTATGCAGACGAAAAAGATTGAACGACCAAATTGGTCAACTCATAGCCGTCTGACTAGAATAGTCTACTTGAACGATCAAATTTCCGAATAACGGATGCCCTTAGGCATCAATCGGTTTTCGGCTGAGTTCTAACTTTGATTATTTATTCCAAAATTGCACACTCTCTCCCAATTGGGGCAAAAGAGTTTTGTGTAATGGCTACGCAATAATCCCAGGCAAAATATTACTACCTGGGTAAGAGGCTTGAAGCACCCGTTTAAATGGTCGGCTGTGCACTTGGTTTGGGGAAATCACAATTGTGATTGATTGGCCTTAAAACACCTCATACTTCTCCAAGTATCAAGTGTTTTCAAGCCAATCAATGAATTTGAAATGAAACCGACCACACAGCCGTCCAGGGGCAAGAACAGTCGGATTGCAAATTACCGTATGCTTTTTTAAGTTAGGCAAAATATCAAAGAATTGTAGTATATACGCAAAATTCAAATTCAAAAAATTCAAACACAAACATGTATAAACAACCGACTGAGTCAGAATACTTCATATTAATATTAAAAATGGCACTAAGGCCATATAATTGTTAACCGGAATCACATCCCGTGAAGAAGCAAAGAAATAATTGTTAACCCAACTCCACAGTTGGTAAAAATACAACATACTCGGCTTACAAGCCGGAAAAGAAAGAAACTTGGCATACTGCCGCTGAACTTAGGGAGGCTGGTCTAAGGCTTAAGTGGAGGCTGCTGACCCGGCTGGCTCTAACCGGTTGGGAGGGTTTTTGATTGATTATCAGTTGCTTGAGGCTGGCTGCCTTCGTTTTGCTCATCCTTTGCCGGCTCCTCTTCATTATCTGAGACATCATATCCCAGCTCTACAGCCTAATCCTTGAAGCGAGGCGGAGCTGCCTCTCCCAGCACTTGGGCATCATACACCGCAGTGGCGTAATCATATCTAAGTTTATAGACTTCAAAGTCTATATCCGGATAGAGGAGACCCTAAGTTATCTTCAGGCGGGCTGCATTGTCCCGCTCATTTTCCTCCATCAACCAGTTTTGCTCCTTGGCAATTTCCTCCGCATGCTGATTTTGCATGTTGATAATCTCCAGCCCCAACCGGGAGACGTCTGCCCGGAACTTTGTGTTCTCCTTGTCAGCGTCTTCCAATGCCTTGAGCTCAGCTTTAGCATCGTTCAGTCTCCGACCAAGGTCATTAGCCCGGCCGTTAGCTTCGTCGTTGGCAGCCGTCAAACCGAATTAGCTCCTCCTATTTCAACACTACTGCTTTAATCTTTAAATCACACATGCAAAGAGAATGAAAAGATGATGTAGATTGAGGGATATGAAAAAATTAGGAATAGAATGTACACCCAACTCAAATGACGGAAAAAACCGACTCATGCATGAACATAAGACATGGTCATGGTGACATATATAAAGTGTGTACTAAGACTAGTAAGTGTAGTGAGTATAGGTGACATGTTAAGACTCTTGTGTAAGACCGTGTGGCTAGACTATGTGACTAGACTCAATTAAGGACTTAACAAAGGTATAGTTATTAACAAAATAATCTAACTGATTAGCAAACTATTTAATTAGACTCGTCGTTATGACTCGAGCAAAATGCTGAACTATAGCCAAAGTAACAGAATTGTCGCCAAAGCAACTAAACTGTCGTCGCACTCTGCAGTGCAGCACCAGACGACAGAGTTGTCGCTCGGCGTTGCACAGCAACGTGTGGCGCTACAGCCCAAATCGTGGCGCCATTACTGGAGCATTAATCTGGGACTGCTTTCAGTAAATTAACTCTACGGGACATGCCTAAAGTCGTACTAAGTCAATTCCGATTAAATTATTAGAATTTAATTATTCAAATTAATTAATTAATTAATTAGGCAAAGTCCTTTTAGTCATTAATCAATTTATTTAAGGCTTAAACACAAGTCAAACAAACGGTTAGGAAAAACACATAGAGTATGTACAACGAATAATGCACAATTAGTCAAGTAGGCACGATATGATGCAATGAGTTTGCAACCTAACCATGGCTCTAGTTCTCTAAAGTTCGGGATATGGGTTAGTCAAAGAGGGTCCATGGTTATTTGTCCAGATGCACCGCGCGGAAGCCTTACCTTTAGAAGGGTTGGCGCGAGTTGATGGGACACCGCGAGTTAAAAACTCGCTTCCATGGTTTGGTGAATTCAACATTCTCGAATGTACCCTTTGTTGCACAGAGCGCTCAATCAGGTAGATGGAGCATGAATTCCCAGAGGGTTATGTCCATATGCAGAACACATATGGGTTTTAGAAAAGTGAGAAAAACTCAATCAAGAAGTAGAATCGAGAAAACAGTGCTAAAACTGGTCAAAATTAGAACTCATATTTCTGGCCCGGTATTGGATGAACTTGGGGCCAGCGAACAGAGGTCGTCGCCGCAATATAGCTCTGTTGCCTGGCGACAGAGTCATATCATCGGCGACATACTTTGTTTTCTAGACGCCAGTTCCTACATGCCTCAGCAGCTTCCTGTGTTCGATAAAATTTTCCAATTTTTTGAGCATTATTTCGATCCTAGTTGTGAAAGATATTCCTCAACTTTCCTATGTGTAAAAATCTTATGTTTTTAACTCATCACGGATGGTCTTTCGAATGAGATCTTTTTTTATATATATGACAATAATGTTAATCAAAATTACGCACATGAAATACTTAGAACTTTTCGAGTCTCATCCACTCATTCTAAATCATTGCCGAAATAAATTTCAGGAATTAAAATAGAAATCCTCCCCAGTGGAGTCGCCAAAAACTGTAGGGAATATTTCAAGCATTACCCCAAACTTGAACCCCACTGTGATCATACACTTAAGCATGGTGGCGTCCAAAGGGATGGAAGCTAGAGCAAAAGAGTCGCCAACAAGTTTTAGGAACTTGTAAACCATTCACGGGGTGAAGGTTACACCCCTTAACGATCCAGGAGATCGTTAACTCTAATAGGTTTGGAAGCAGGACTGGAAGTTCGGGGATGAAGGTATAAATCCGACCTAAAAGAGGTTGAACCTACCCTATGTTTTGGGTGTTTTTGTCCCTCGGGAGAGTTACGTTAAAAAGACTGGTCAGGCTGAGCTGTACCTGGAAAAACAATGGAGACTTCGGGTGGATGGAGCTCCGCCTCTGAAGAACAAGTTAGTAACTTGAAGGTGAATAAAGAGTGCGGAAATTTAGGTGGGTATCTGCTTAGATTCCAAGCTCAGGTGTTTCTCTGATGAGAGAGAAAGTAGGTGTAATAAATGATTGAATGTGTCCTCAAAATGGGGAAATATCTCCCTATTTATAGGGTCATTGGTTGTCTTCAAAAAAAAATATAGGATCATTGGTAAGTGTGCCCCTATCTAGGTCACTTGACCTAGATTTTAGTGGGCTATGCCGAATTACGGCGCTTCTTGGGATTTGGGCCCTTGAAGGCTGCCATTTCACAATCTATTTGAAGGGGCCACGTGTCTGGGGGCTAGGGGGGCACTTAGGTCAGCCTGGACTTGACACGTGGCCTTCTCTTATTGGGACACCTGTCTAGGGTAATTTTTACCCTAAACATTTGCCCCTCACAAGGGTCACGTGGATGTCACGTGGGGCCTGTGACACGTGTCCACCTATCAAAGGTGAACAGTGCCAACGACTAGTAAAATTTAAAATTCCAATGGGGATGCCCCCGTTTCACCTTCTATAAATAGAAGTTTACCCCCTCCCTTCTCTCATTTCATTTTCATTTGACTTTCTAGAGAGAGAAAGAGAGATTTTTTATAGAGAGATTCTCTGATTTCGTCTGCATCAAATGGCTAGTGTTACTGAGGTGTTGAAGACCTTAACCCTCCAAATTAATGACCCTGTGAAGAAACAACAAATGGATCTCATGCAAGAAAGCTTGAGCAAGATATTTAGTGAATACAGGTTCCAGGGAATTAGCTCACAAGGGCTCTCGGTGGACAAGGAACTTCTTCCGCAGAAGTTCAATACCACTAACATCCTTAAGTTCAAGGCAACAGATAATCTTTATTTCCACTTAAGAGCTTTTGAGACCATAATGAACATTTAAGGGATTGATAGGAAAGTCTTTCATTCCTTGTTTTCTTTATCTCTTGAAATAGTTTGTCAACAATGGTTCTTTTCTCTAGATAAAGAGAAAACTTCTACTTGGGATGCTATTGTAAACGCTTTTATTGATAGATATAAGTGTAATATTCAAGTCGAAACCGATTATAGACAACTTGAGATGCTAAGAAAAAAAGAGAATGAAGGCTTTACTTCTTTCTTTAATAAGTGGAGAGAAACTTCCGCCAAGATGATTGAGGTACCCTTCGGAAAAGAATCTATGAGGATATTCATCAAAAATTTACAAGAAAAGTATTCAAAGCACTTAAAATATCAACACAACTTGAATACTTTCAAGGCCGTCTATGATATCGGTATTGAAATCAAAGATGATCTTGCAAAGCAAAAAGCTACTAACAATAGTAACCACAGTGGCTGGAGAGGAAAGAAGAACGACAATCCTTCTTCTTCCAAAAACGCCCACTCTAGTAACAATGTTAGTACCTTTGACCATAACGGTGTCTTAGCTATGGATAATCAAGGATATAAAAAGAAACCCAGAAGAGGGTTCACACCCATTGGAATGACCTACGATGTTGCTTTCGATCATCTCTATGATTGAGGATTAATCAAACCCATTGGCCCTACCGAGGATCCAATGCCCGAAAAGCGATCTTCAAGATAGGATCCCAATTCCTATTGCAAGTATCATCAAGGAAATGGTCATACCACTGATGAATGCTACAGGTTTCAAAATCTCATTCAAGATCTCATAGAATCAAACAAGATCCCATTGCCTCTAGTTTGCGAGAAGACTGGGTGATGATGAAGCAAACAACACAAGACAAGAGGCGAACGTCAACGACAAGATTTCATGACCTTTTTTTTCTATTTCTTTTCCATTTTTTCCTTTCCCCAATTAGTCTAGCATAGGCACTTTTCTTTTCCTTAGATTTATTTTGTAGGTTTTTGCTTTTTTCCCTTTGATAAAAATGAGCATTTACTTTCTTGCATATGATCATTGCATTGCATCATAATAAAAAAAAATTGTCAAACTAAGCACAAGGTATACCAATGATTTGAGGCACTCCTTTGTAGCCCATCATATCATCTTCACCCGTTCAAATATGCAATCTTTTCTTGATAAACCACTTTGAGCCTCGTCTAATTATAGACCCTTCTTTGTTTAACCTACATCTAACTAACCTTGGGATGGGATGGTGTGTAACTTATGCAATTTCAAAAGCTTGAGTAATTTCAGAAAAAATAGCAAAAATAAGCAAAATAAATAAATAAAAGTGTACAAAAGGGCAAGTGTTCTAATGTCTTTGACATGAACATGTCTTTGATATGAACACGTCTCAAATTGCGTCTCTTATCGAGTGCTTGGTACCGTTCCTGAGAAACATGAATGCCAAGTGAGTGATAGACCGTATGATCAGGATTGCCCACACTTATAAAAATAAAATAAATGCAAAAGCAAAAAAGAAAGAGAGCTAAAAAAGAGCTAAAAGCCTCAAGCATAAAAATAAAAAGATTCAAAAGCAAGGTTGCACACCTTGGGGGCTTATCGAGGGTCTTGAGCCTTTATCCCCTTCTTCTTCAAACCTTTAGCCTAACCACATTGCAACCCTCTAAAAGACCTTTTTGAGGTATACACACTTGTGCGAGGTTCGGCTAGAGCTACGTTCGGCCTGATTCTTAATGGATACGTAGGCAACCTCACATTGAGGTGTGACCGTAATAAAAATGCATTCATATTTTCATAATTGATCATGTTAAGGGATCTCCAATGATCCCTTTTCATTTAGAGCTAGACTTGGGGGCTTGATCCCTACATCATTAGCTTACCTTAGCCTAAAGAGTCACCATCATTTGACTCTTCTTGAAATAATATTTTCCCACACACTTATCCCTTGCGACCAAGCTTTAGTGTCACTATCACACACGTCACAGACACATGACCAAATATACTTCCCTTAGGAACCCTTTGTCATTAAATCTTAATACAAAGCTGAAGCATGCCTTGTCATATCAACATCAATCATCAATGCATCACAAAGTATGAAGTACTTAGCCTCCGCGCCTAAGTTACCTAAATACTTTCATTATCGAGTCAACTAGGATAGTCTAAGATGTTACAATCCTTGAGAGACAACGTTAACGGATTAAGCTCATTCAACATGCACCTTCAAAAACTTCGCTTCTTTCTTTTTTCAGAGAAATTCGGTACCCTCCACAAGGACGGAAAATTTTTGCTTTTTCGCATTTTCGAGTCGCACGATCACAATACAATGCACAACATGAGTCATGTACACATTGAGTCATGTCGTGTTATCACATTGAGTCAACACTATGCACACACGAGTCACATGAAGTGAGTCGTCATACCTTAAGTCGTGTCAAGTCAATGAGTCAAGCAACACTAAGTCTTAGGTCAACCCTAAAGAAAGATAAGAAAAGTCTTATAGTCAAAGATACAAATGCAGGTGCATCCCAGCAAGCAAGAACATTCCCGAATTTTTTCGAAAAACCGCGAACACGCCGCATGAGACTCTTCCAAGATGAGAAGAGTTTGAGCAAAATTACATGGATTAGTAAATTGGAGATGAAGAGCTTTAATGTACAAAAGATTTAAGCGTATTTGGTTGAAAGGAAACGACCAAATTCAAAGTTTGAAGCGAAACCCAGCAGCAGCAGCAGCAAAGGCAAAATAGGGAAGACCCGACTCCAGCGCCAGATGACAAGACTGTCGCTTGGCGACAACATCTGTCGCCTGACAACAGAAGAAAAGCGTGGCGCCAAAGTCTTCCAGCATACGCCGGTGCGGCGACATAATGCGTGGCCCCATATTGGTTTATGCGGACCCCATACAGCAATTTTTAGGTTCCTTGGTACGCCAGTTAGCCCCTATAAGCAAATTGACATGATTAGTAGTCGGCTCGATTACAATCACAGTAAGTGATTGACCTGACGACGATTATCTCGCTTAGCTTAAGCGCCTAAGCATTGGCTCATTATTACAAGCACCAACGCATCAGTTCAAAAGCAAGCACTTATACGAAAATTTTTCCATGATTGGATTGTCATCCCCAACTGACAATAGTTCCAAAAGTGGATTGTCGCGCATTCTTTTTAAACGACAATTTTTTCAAGATTGGATTGTCATCTCTGGCAAAGTTTCCAAGCGTGGATTGTCGTGCTCCTTCTCTGTTTGGCAAATTCTTCCAAAATTTGGATTTTCATCGCTGGCAAGTTTTCTGAGATTGGATTGTCATACACCCAGTTCCCTTTGGAAAAATTCCCTTAAGGATTGTCGTAGGTCCCTACTCATCATAAATTTCGGAAAAGGTTCCTCAACGTGGATTGTCATTCATTTCAGTAAGTGGCAAATTTTCCCGAAGTGGATTGTCGGTCAACTCTTTTTTGCAAATGCTTCAAGACACAGATTGTCAATTTTGGCAATATTTTCCTAAAAGGATTTTCGCATAGCATTGGCAAATTTCCAAGATGGATTGCTTTCAAGAGTTATATTTCAAGATGTGGATTATCGATCATAGCAAAGTTCTTATGATAGATTGTTACGAAGCATTGGCAACTTTTCCCAAAATTGGGTTTTGACAAATTTTCCGAGATACGGATTGTCGCTTCATCGTGGCAACATTTCCAAGGATGGATTGTTACGTGGCATTGACAACTTTTCCTAAATCGGATTGTCATACATCATACAAGAGTTATGTTGGAAACTATTCCCAAAGAAAAGAGGATTGTCATCACCAAAAACATCAACACCAAAATTCAAGCAACATTAAGGATTAACAATCAGTGGTCTTTCAAAGACTATCAAAACGGAAATTGGAGGCAGTTATAGGCGTAGCAGTCTTCAGGCGGTATCCCCTAGCTTGAGGAAGATTGTCAAAGCTCTTTGTTCAGAGACGCGTGGACATAGCAACATCAAAATAACAGCAAGATGGCGTTCCCTAGCTTGAGGAAGGTTGTCAACAACAGCAAATGCAACACAAATTGGTTACCTTCAGAGACGTGTGCTCGACGGTGCAAGATACACATTTCTTAACTCTTTTATCAGTTTTAACTAACGCTAGTTTGCAGGTATCGGCGTTACAAGAATGATTTAGGATTGCAGAACGTTTGGAATCATTCTCCGTCCCTATCGCTACTTTGACTTTTATTTTCAAAACTTGCGTTTCTCCAAACTTAGTCAAAGTGGGGGCTTCTGTAGACACCCAAATGTGTCTCCCCAAAACCAAACCCAGTGATGAGTACCTTTCACGTCGAATCATGATCGAATGAAGTGAAAGTGTAGAAAGTCTAGTGTTACGGTTAGTTTTTAATTCTTTTCTTTCTCTCTATTTTTGAAAACCTATTTTAAGAAAACAGCCAATCGAGTTTGGTTTGGTCTATGGCAAGGGTCCAATAATGGTGTAGTTGGGTTGGTTTAGAAAAGATCTTTCCAACGATACATTATAAGCCCAATTCAGATGAATAATGAGGAAGTTATGGGCAAATTACTAAACTGGGCCCGGTTTGATTGTTATATGCGGCCCAATGATCTAGAGGAGGGCCTAATATGATTTGTCATTCCTAGTGCAGTTAGGATTGATTATAGTCTTCTAGAATCTTCTAGAAGGTTTTTTTGAATCTTAATTTGATTAGCATTGATAAATTGACTTTTAAGAGTTTTAATTGGAATAATAGAAGTGTTTTTTAAGGAAAATACAATTTTGAACTCTCGTACGCTTAAATTTTGTCAAAATAAGAAAACGCGTGGAAAAACTGATTGTAACGCCGTACAACACGTCTGTCACCTGGCGACAGACCTGGCGTCTGGCGACAGCCCTGTCGTCTAGCGATAGGCGCGTGTTTGGTGACAGCGCCGTGTTTTATTCTTTTCAAAACTCTGATTCGTTTTTTATCATGTCCGGCTGATTTTCTATATAAATAGCGTCCTAAAGCCTTCGTTTTCAATCATCAACTCTCTATCAATTCTCTCAATCACCAACTCTCATCAAGAAATTCTTGATTAGTCTTTCTCTCTCTCTCTCTCTTCTGTAAACTAGCTTTTCTCAAACAAATTCCGTATTCACAAGATCTAGACACACCTAGCTAAGTTCGAATTATCCTTCGCCCTAGTCGTGAAAGGTTTAATTTTTGAGGGTTTGGTCCCAAATCTCTATTTCCATAATTTAATTTAATTGTTTTATTTTATATTTTCCTTGAAGTTACTAACGTGTGTATTTTGTTATTAGAAAGAGATACGAGGCATCCAAGTAAGTGCTTTAATTGTTTGCATTGTTATTATGATATAGAAATCATGTCTAGGTTCCTATTTTGATTCCTAGTGTCATGTTAGGGTGTTTTGATCTTCCTAGTATCATGTTTAGGGAAAAGGATATAATATCAGATATGCTTATTATGATTCCTGCGATGCCTTTTATTGTCTTTCTTAATATTAATGTTAGTATCATGTTAGGGCTAAAGCTTTGATTTTTGTTGCTTAGTGACATGGTAGGGTTTGTTATTAATTTTGTTAGTATCATGCCTAGGATCTTGCTATTATTATGCTTTAACATGATTATGATTTTTATTAGGATTTTTTTGAAAATAACACCACATATTTTGAAAAAAATGGATTATAACACCACCTTTTCTCGAATTTGTATTATAACACCACATAAAAATCAAAAAAATTGATTTCACCACCTACTAACGGATTCCATCCAAGAATCCGTTAGTGGGGCTCACTTTGGACACATGTCACTCATCTATTGGATTAAAAAAAAAAAGAAAAATCCTAAAATGCTAAACCAGCCACCACCGCCGGTGGGTTCCCACCATCGTCACCTAAACCTAACCCCCAAAGCTCTGAGACCGCCGTTGAACCACCGTCGTCACCATACCCTGCCCCAAAACCTCTGATACCGTCACCACACCATCGAAACCCTAACCTAAACTAGCCAAAACCCCAACCCACACCGTCGCCGAACCACCGTCAGCCAAAACCAAACCCAACCCAGCCGAAACCTCCCAGCCACTTCGCTTCCTCCCCGAAAAACCACCCCTGTACTTCCGCTTCACCTTCAAACCGGTCGAAAACCACTTTCGAAGCCCCAGTTGGGTCAATTTTGCGATGAGACGACGACATGAGTGGTTTTCGGTGGTTCGTGGTAAGGTGGGATTTGCGCGGGGGGAGGGGGGCTGTGGTGGGTGAGGATGATGGGCGGTGATTTTGCCGGTGAAGGAAGGGTTGCCGGCGTCAGTAGGAGTCTCCGGCTGTGGAGTCACGGCCGCCAGTGGTGGGCTAGTGGTTGGGTTAGGGTTATAGGGTGTTTTTCTTTTTCTTTTTTCTTTTTTTTTTAATTTTTTTACCTTTATTTTTTAAACGAATGTCTTATTGCCACGTGTCTATCTTGGGTCCCACTAATGGATTTCATCCAAAATTCAGTTAGAAGGTGGTGAAATCCAATTTTTGGATTTTTTTGTGGTGTTATAATCAAATTTTGAGATTATGTGGTGTTATAATTCATTTTTTGTAAAATTTGTGGTGTTATTTTCAAAATAATCCTTTTTATTATTATGATTATTATTATTATTACTATGATAATTGTTATGATGATTATTATGTTGCTTGATATATTTATTGTTATTGCTTGATCACGCCTTTTATGCATGTTTAAAGGGAATTTGTACTTGTAATCACGCTTAATAAGATAATTAATAATCTTGTTTAGGGTTAATATGATTATAATTCAAGTGATCGACAATAATAGTTTTGTTTGTGCATTAATATTCAACCAACATAGATAAACAGGTTTAGGGTAAACCTATTGATTGCATGTTAGCCAGAAAGCGCATATGAATATGAGCAGAATAAAGTAGAGGCCTATTTTTAGGGCAGGTTTAATCTCTTTTAGGTTGGATTTGTACCTTCATCCCGGAACTTCTAGTCTTTGTTCCAGACCTATTGGAGTTAACGATCTCCTGGATCGTTAAGGGGTGTAACCTTCACCCCGTGAACGGTTTACAAGTTCCTAAAACTTGTTGGTGACTCTTTTGCTCTAGCTTCCTTCCCTTTGGACGCCACCATGCTTAAGTGTATGATCAAAGTGGGGTTCAAGTTTGGGGTAATGCTTGAAATATTCCTTACACCTGGCAACAGTGCCAGCGTCTGGCGACAGAAGCTATTTTCTCGTGCCGAATTCTTCAAATACCGAGTTTGTTGAATTCACCAAACCATGCAAATGAGTTTAACTCGCGGGGTCCCATCCACACGCGCCAACCCTTCCAAAGGTTAGGCTTCCACGCGGTACAATTAGACTCATAACCATGGACCCTTTTTTACTAACCCATATCCTGAACTTTAGAGAACTAGAGCCACTGTTAGGTTGCAAACTCATTGCATCATATCGTGACTATATGACTACTTGTGCATTATTTGTTGTGCACATTTTATATATTCCTCCTAACCGTTTGTTTAACTTGTGAATGAGTTAAATAAATTAATTAATAACTAAAGGAGTCTGCTAATTTAATTAATTAATTATTTAATGATTAAAGTCTAAATAAATTGATTAAACTTGACTTAGTACGACTTTTAGGCTTGTCCCTTTAGAGCAAAATACTGGAAACAGTCCCAGATCTTGTCATGGCGCCACGCGCTAGAGATTAGCGCCAGGCGACGATCTTGTTGTCTGGCGCTGACCCTTAGCGTCTGGCGACAATCCTGTCGTCTGACGACAGTCTGTATTTTTGCTCGAGTCTTCACGATGAGTCTGACTAATCAATTGGCTAAAACAGTTTAATCGGTTTATTAATGACAATAATCATGTTCAGTCCTTAATTGAGTCTAGGAACATAGTCTCATGGTCTCACTCAAGAGTCAAAGTATGTCACTCACATTCACTATTAAATCACACACATAATATGTCACCTTTTGACCATGTCTAAAGAGTCTTCTATGCGCATATTTTCTGTCATTTTTTAGGGGGGTAAGTCGGATATTAATCCCTTACTTGGTCTTCAAAAATTCACCCTATTTTTTTTTTTTTTTGTTTTTTAAAATCAATAAAGTCAAAGTCAATGTCAAATTTGAGTCAAGTCATTAAAACAAATAAATGGTTTAATTTACAACGCTTCATCAAGAAAGGAAGGGCGGTTAATCAAAGACAATACATTTGTTCAAATACTCCTTTTTGACAAACCCATCAGTCGGAAAAGAAAAGTCAAGAAGATCATGGCCTCTCATGAAGAAGTTAATGAACTCAAGAAAGATGTGGCCAACCTAACTGAATTAATGAAGAGTATAGATTTTCAAGTCAATGACCCTGTAAGGCAACAACAAATGGAGCTCATGCAAGAAAGCTTGAGCAAAATATCCAATGACTATAGATTCCAGGCTATTAGCTCACAAGGGGTCTTAGTGGACAATTCAAGGAACTTCTTCCGCAAAAGTTCAATGCCAGTGACATCCCTAAATTCAAGGCAACAGATAACCCTTACTTCCAATTAAGAGCGTTCGAGACAATAATGAACATTAAGGGGATAGATAAGAAAATTTTTAATACACTGATTTCTTTATCACTCGAAACTGTTTGTCAAGAATGATTCTTTTCCCTTGAAAAAGAGAAAACCTCTACTTGGGATGCCTTTGTAAACGCTTTTATTGATAGGTACAAGTGTAATATTCAAGTTGAAACTGTTCATAGGGAACTTGAGATACTTTAACAAAAAGAGATTGAAGGCTTTATTTTTTTCTTTAATAAGTGGAGGGAAACCTCTGCTAAGATGATTGAGGTACCTACTGAAAAGGAACTTGTGAGATTGTTCATAAAGAATTTCTAGGAAAAATATTCTAAACATCTCAAGTATCAAAGCAACTTGAATACTTTCAAGGCCATCTATGACATTGGGATTAGTATTGAAGACGACCTTGCAAAGCAAAAAGCTGCTAACACAAACTACAATAGTGCCTAGAAAGGAAAGAAGAACAGCAATCCTTCTTCTTCCAAAACTACCCACTCAAATAATGTTAGCACCTTTAATCTGAATGAAGTCCTTACTATGAACAATCAAGGACAAAAGAAACCATTTAGTAGAAACTTTACTCCTATTGGTATGAGTTATGACACCGCATTTGACCGTCTTCATGCAAAAGGTCTTATAACTCCTATTGGACCATTTGGGGATCCACTAGTCAAAAAGAGAACAGCTGATGAGTGTCATTTATGGCACACATAAGGTAGTCTTTTAGGATGATTTCATCTCCTTTTCATGCTTTCTTATCTTATTTTTGGTTCTTTTTCCTTTAATTCCTTTTTTTCTTTCTTTCCTTGTGTTTTTCGTGTTTTCTTTGTGTTTTCCTTTTTATTTGGTCCTTTTTCCCTTTTATTCCTTTCCTTTGTTTGTTCTTATAGGTACCTAAGAGTTGTCTTTGCAAGGGGATCAAGATGAGCTATATTGACTAAGAAAGGAGGAACTAATCTGCTTGGAGAGGGCTCAGAGAGGGCTTGGAGAGGCCTTGGAGAGGGCATTAAGCCTTGCCAGGTTGCCGAGGGCGCAGGTCTTGAATGTCGCGGGCGCGGGCTCGTTTGCACCAAATTGGCCAAATTCAACTAGGACCTCTCCGCGATCTGGCCGCAGGCTCCCCGCGGGCGCGGGGAGATTGGAGAGACCGCTCCAGATTAGAGAGACCGCGACCCTCTGATCACCCTTTGGGAGTAGGGGATTCGTTGCGCCCTTGCCGCGGGCGCGGAGGATTTTGCCTCAGGCGCGGGCTAGAATACCCGCGAGCGCGGGTGTTGCCCAGATAGCCCGCTGAGTTTGTTATGGGTTCCGTACCCATTTCCCCGAGGGCGCGGGGTTTACTAGAGAGGGAGCGGGGATTCCATTTTCCTTCTTTGCCTATAAATACACTTGTAATTTCTTTTTGAAAACTAACTTTTAGATAATTTTCATTAGCTTAGTTTTAGAGAGAGAAGTTAGAGAGAAGTTCTTGGTTTTGGATTTGTATTTCAACATTGGATCAATTGTGCTTGGATTTCTTCATCTTCAATCATAAGTATTAGTGAGATTCTATTCTTTTAGTTCATCTCTGTACTTGTTTGTTTTAGTTTCATGTTTGATTGTTTGATTTGCTTGGATTTGAATTTGATATTGTAGTTGATATTGTTTTCTCTTAATTTTGATTTAGAATGATGATCAATGCTATTTCTAGTGATTTGTTCTTTAGTTACACCATGATTAGTGAGTAGATTAGTTTCTAGGGAGAAGGGGAAGCATGCTTGATTGATAATTTGTGCTAGTTGATGATCAATGATTGATTGAATTGTTGCAATTAAATTGGTTGACATAGTTTTGCATGTGATTAATTAGATTAGGAGTGATCAACCTATTAGATTAGTCTAGATTGCATTGCAATTCTTAATGACATGAACCATCAATTTGAGAATTGCTTTAATTGATTGAGTTTGATTGTGAATTTCCTTGATTAGCCATTCATAGTGACCCCTAGCTTGGTCTCTAGAAGATAGCTCTTGAATTCTCTAGATTGCTACTATTGTTTGTCCTTTGCAATTCTTGAATCAAGTGAATGAACTATCAATTAGCATGTTTATTGAACTTGCATGTAGAACCTATATCCCTAGTGTTTAGTTTCTTGAATTACTTGATTAGTCTAGCTTTGTTAACATAATACCAACCATTTTCTCACTACAATCTTCGAAGTAGCTTGACTTAGGCTATAGTTAATACCGACTCACTCCTTTGGGTTCGACCCTATACTTGCCTTATACTTGTATTAGGTTTGTTTAGGATATTATAAATTGAGTTTGAATTTTGGGATAGACAGTTGACGACCCGTTTATTCCTCTATCAAAATGGCGCCGTTGCCGGGAAGCGGTGTCTATTTTGTATATATGATTGTGGTTATAGCTTTGAATAAGTTTGGGGGTGTTAGTTTGTTTTTGTTTGGTGACTTCTTGATTATGGTGTTGAGAATTGATCACCCTTTGCTTCACTAATTAGGAATACCGCCAAATTCTAAATTTTAAGCCTACCCTCACCCTTTTTGCCCTTACGTTACAACCATTGGGAAAGTCCTTTCGACCTAGAGGTTGAGTCATATACCGAGGGAGGGCATTATGAGTTAAAGCCTAAGGAGAGTGGATGCATTGTCAAGATGTCGAGTAGCCCAAAATTATCTCTTTTTCCGGTTCCTTCGTGGAACTTTTGAGATGCTCACTAGGGAAAGATATGAGACTAGTAGGGAGAACGCAGCAAGATCGTTTAGGATGAAAGTCAATTGCGTTTCTCTAGTTCCTATGCTTAGCATGTTTATGTTTCAATCAACCTCGGGTATCTTGGAACGTGCACTCCCTTACTTGTTTAGAAAGATTAGCATTCATTTGTGCTTGTACATTTGGAAAAGTCCTTTCATGAACATGTGTTTGCTCTTCTTTTCTTTTGATTTTCTTCTCATGCTTTGCCTTGTTTGTATTATTATGAGAGGTATAGGTTAATCTCTTAGGAAACCTTTACGAGAGCATCACTCGTCCTCTAGGGCGATCTAGGGGTTTAAATGGCTTGTCTTTAGTTGCTAAAATTGACCGTGATTCCTACGAAAGTGAGTTAGTGTATATTCCCATCTTCTTTAGTTTTCTTGTTTCTTTCTTTGCTTGAATAATGTCTTCATTTTTCCCTTGGGTTGGATTTTGTTTTGCTCGAAGACGAGCAAAAGTTTAGCTTGGGGGAATTTGATACGTGCCATTTATGGCACCTTTAGGCTATGTTTTCTTTATATTTCTATTCTCGTTTTTAGTCGTTTATGTCGTGTTTTTAGAGAATAATGCTTGATTTGCGTGTTTTTGTGTTAGTTTAGAGAAATGCACGCTTTTAATGGTTTTCTTATCATTTTTATTCATTTCTCGGCTATTTCTCTCGCTTCTCCGTTTCTTTGTCTTGTTTTGTAGGTACGTCGAGTTCACTTAGATTTAATAATCAAGGAGGGAGCTCAAGTGAAATCAAGGAATTTAACGGAGCCAAGTTAGGGAATCCAAGCACGCAAGTCAATCCAATACAAGAAACAAAGGAAAATGAAGGCTTGCAAAGTATCAAAAAGGACCTTTGTGCATTGTTTCAGCCATATCTCAAGTTCTACATATCGGATTGAGGTGATTTAAGTTGGGTTGGAAACTAGACTTGAAGATCTTTCTAACGATAGGTTGCAAGCCTTTATAATATTAATATATTGTGTGTTAAAGCCTTTCAAAGTTGGCCCTACAAATCTGTCGCGGGCTGTCCGCGGGCGCCGGCTACAGTACCCGCGGGCGCGGGCTATAGTTTACGCGGGCGCGGGGCTGCCGCAACCTATTTCTGCCCATTTTTTACCAGGAAATTGGAGAGGGCTAGCCATGGGCACCCCGCGGGCGCGGGCCTAGCCCCGCAGGCGCGACTTTTTGCGTTTTACTTGCGATTTCATTTATTTCCTCCTTTTGTATATATAGTGTACGACCTTCTTTACTCTTCATACATGAAAATAATTTAGTTTAGGAAAGTGAAGGATTTCAATGGTGATTGAGAGATTGAAGATACAAGTGTGACAATTGTGTTCAAGATCTTCTCTATTATCAATGAGCATTCTTAAATCTATATCACCTTATTGCTTTGTTTAATTTAATCTTTGTTTGGTTTAATTTTGATGTTTGATGCTTGATTAGTGTAATTGTTCTTGATATATTGTTGATCCTTGATTTCTTTAGTTGTTTGTTAAAAGATGATGATATTTGAGTAGTTGTTGGCTAGAAATTTGGTGAAACTTGTATGATCGATTAATTGTGATTAATTTGGGAATTGTGTTGATTGATTGTTGAGATTAAAGTGATTAATGAAGGTTTGCAAGTGTGTAATTCGATTAGGCCTTGAGAATTATGCTAGATTGCATTGTAATTGCTAATGACACGAACAATTGATTTAGGAATCGCAGGTATCAGTTGGTTTTGATTGTGATTCTCTTATTTTGTTATTCATAGTGAACCCTAGCATAACAAATAGGAGATAGCTCTTTAATTTCAATTGATTGCTCTTATCATTAGTCTTCACAACATTTGATTGACTTGATCTTTCCAAGTTGTTGCAATTGACATGATTACTTGTTGATCCCCGTTCCTAGTGTTTTATTTCCTTGGTTACTTGTTTTATTAGTTGTTAGTATTCTCTCTTACCTTTGTCTTCGACCTAGCTTATTTGCATAATTGAAAGTGCTTGAACATTACCGTTCCTTTAGGTTCGACCCTTGACTTGCCTCTATAGTCGTATTAGGGTTTGTTAAGTGTTTATAAATTTAGTTTGACCGAGGGAAGATTAGATAACGACCTAGTTTTCCCCTCGTCAACAGCTAATTGGATCTCCAATGCACACTGCAAATACCATCAAGGTAGGGGTTATCTTACTGACAATTGCTGGAAGCTAAAGGAAGCTATCCAAGACTCGATCGACAACAATAAACTCCCAGTGCCTCCCACAAGCAAGAAGCCAAGCATCAATAGTGCACCACTTTTTGATTCCTTAGCTATCTCTAATGAGGAAAATTATGTTGATCCCTCATCTTTGATCAAACCAGTCAAAGAAACTCATGCCCTTGAATAAGAAGAAGAAGAAGTATTATTCGATGCCATGAGTGAACCGTCCCCAATGCAACAACCGCCCACTAAAGAAGATATGTTGCTCCTTGTATACTCGGTAGAGAAATTGGTAGGCATGTGTAGAAGAGTTCTTGAATGCACAAAACAAGAAAGAAATGAACATGTCAACAAATAAGTAACACCTATGAAGAAACCATTCTCTCTTCAAGTAGTCGAAACACCCAAAAGGAGCTATAGGCCCTACACTCCAATTGGGACCACCTATGCAAATATGTTCAAAATGCTCTCCGAGAGCGGCAAGATTAAACCTCTCGAACCGAGATCATTTGAATCACTAAAGAGGACATATAGGTTCTACTGTCCATATCATCAGTCAGGAGGAAACACAATAGAACACTGTTTTAAATTTAAGGATTTAATTCAGAAAATTATTGATGATAAAAAGATAGTCCAAATTCCACAAGAGAAAGATGCTACTATTAATGGAGTTTGGGACAGTGACGACAAGGATGTCTACCTTAAGGATATGGAAGAGACCCTACTCTCCATAATATATCCAGTAGATGACATTCAGGATGAAGAAGATTCACCCATAGATGTCCTCACAAGATCCGGGAGAATGCAACCTCCCAATACTGTGCAATAACCTATCCATACTACTCAGCAAATTCCCATACCTATCATAGAAGAAAAAAATATCATTCATGGTGATAGTCCTGAGGGGTTGGCTAACTTTCTCACGAGTGATCTTCCTAGTCCCATCAATTTGATCACCTTCTCAGACAATTACTTACCTATAGAGGGTGATAAACATAACAAAGCATTAAATCTCACAGTAATCTGCAAGAGGATGAATGTCCCAATGACTCTTGTAGATAATGGATCAGCGATTAACGTCTGTCCACTCCGAACTGCGAGAATGTTAGGGATAAAAGATGAAGACTTGTCTCCGTCTACACAGCGAATAAGAGCCTATTACAACACTTGCCGCTAATCTCTTGGGACTATCACCATGATTGTAACGGCAGGAGTCATAGAACATGCTACTACTTTTCTAGTGGTAGATATTAAAGCATCTTTCAACCTATTGTTGGGACGCCCTTGGCTTCATGACCTAAAGGTCGTCCCTTCATCCCTTCATCAGCAAGTGAAGGCTATAGTTGGGGAAATCCCTGTCATAATTGATGCTTCACCAATGAGAATCAAGGCTATCGAGAATCCCATCATAAATGTGGAGCACGATGAAGATGACGAAGACTTTGGGGCTTTAACGAAGAGGTCTCCTTAATTAAGGAGGATCAAAGAACCCCTCTTCACTACGACCTCCACTCTAATGTCATGGGACTACTCTTTGGGTATAAGAAGAATGAGCCAACGCATATTGAAGACAATTCTTTTCTCATTCACACGGTACTACAGATTAATAACTTTGATCCTTCCAAACTTATCAGTCCAACAGAAGGTCTAGTTCAAGGATGGATAAAGACCGTGAACGTGACTAATCCAAGTGAAAGAAAGATTTCCATAACAACAGGACAAGGACCAATGTTCGAAGAATCATCCGAATCAGAGTCCGAATCAGAGTCTTCCCCTATCAAGTCTTCTAAGTCCTTATTTATAACACCTTCTCCTAGTTCTTCTTTAGCACCTTCTCCTAGAATAATTAATAATCAAGTCCCAACGGACATAACTTTATTTGATGTAATGGTTTATGAATTCAATAACATGTCTTCCCTTGCTTACTCCTCGTGTCATTCTTTAACTCAAGATGATGAGCATTGCTTAACTAACAATGAAGGTGACAAAGAAATAATTAAAGCAATGGAAAACACTTGAAAATAAAACACCAGTAATTGTGGATACTGAAACGGTTGACATCTCAAAAGATCCATCCATTAAAAGAGAAGTTAAAATCGGACTAACACTTAATAAAGATGAAAGACCCAATTTTATTAATCTATTAAAAGAATTCATCTATGTATTCTCTTAGTCATATGAAGATATGCCAGACATTAATAGAGAAATAGCTCAACACACAATTCCACTAATTCCGGGAATGAACCCTGTAAAACAAAAGTTACGTCGAATGAACCTGACGTAGCCCTTAAAATAAAAGAAAAAGTACAAAAACAAATAACAATAGGTTTTATCAGGGTATCCAGATACCCCGAATGGGTTGCAAATGTAGTCCCAGTTCTAATGAAGGATGAAAGGGTATGAATGTGTGTCGACTATCAAGATCTAAATAAGGCAAGTCTAAAGGACGACTTCCCTTTGCCACACATCGATATTCTAGTATATAATACAGCGAACCACGCACTTCTCTCATTTATGGATGGATAAGCAGGGTACAATCAGATTCTCATGGCAGAAGAAGACATGGAGAAGACAACATTCATAACACCTTGGGGCACTTACTGTTACACGGTGATGCCATTCGGGTTGAAAAGCGCGGGTGCCACTTACCAACGAGCAACAACTACTTTACTCCATGACATGGTGCACAAGGAAGTCGAAGTCTATGTAGATGACGTGATTGTGAAATCAAAGGATCGCCCAGGGCATTTGGTAGCCCTAAGAAAATTCTTTGAAAGGTTAAGAAAATACAACATGAGGTTGAACCCATCCAAGTGTGCTTTAAGAGTCACCTCATGAAAACTCTTGTATACGTCATTAGCTCTAGAGAAATATGGATAGACCTAACCAAGATCAAAGCAATCATGTCAATGCCACCGCCTAAAATCGAAAAGCAAATTCGGGGATTCATTGGCTGGTTGCAATACATAAGTAGGTTCATATCTAAATTGACAAAAATATGTGAACCAATATTCAAGAAGCTTAAAAAGAATGTGCCAGTAATATGGGACGATGAATGTCAAAAAGCCTTTGAGAAGATCAAAGCCTATTTCGCTAATCCTCCTGTATCAGCACCAGCACTCCCAGGAATTCCTCTTAGGTTGTACTTAACAGTCACCATAGAGACAATGGGGGCTATGCTCGCACAAGAAGTAGAAGGAAAGGAGAACGCCATCTACTATCTAAGTAAAAAGATGCTTGAGTATGAAATACGCTATACACCACTTGAGAAATTGTGCCTCGCATTAGTGAAGGCCACAACCAAGTTAAGACATTACATGCTCGTTCATATGGTCTTTGTAGTATCTCGAATGGATCCACTCAAGTATCTTTTCAAGAAATCTACACTAAATGGGCGAATATCAAGATGGATAATCAACCTAGCCCAATTCAATGTAAGGTTCATGCCCCAAAAGGATATTAAAGGATCTGTGGTTTTGGATTTCTTAGCAGATTTCGCGATAGAAGATTCCACACCTATACATGAGAATGATTTTCTAAACGAAGACTTGATGGTCACAAAAGATGATACTTGCACTCTCTACTTCGACGGAGCCTCAAACCAAAAGGGATGTGGCGTAGGAGTACTATTAGTGTTTTGGGTGTTGTAGGCGTCGTTCGAAGTGCGCCTACGTTAAGCATGTTGTGAATATGCTTGACACTCATAGGAAGTGGGAATTGACATAATACGATTAGGGACAAGGAAAGTAGGGAGCCGCCAACAAGTTTTTAAGGAACTTGTAAACCGTTCACGGATTATAAAAGGCAACCACGATAAGGGACAACGATAGGCAAAAACGATTGACCCGTGAAGGTTACAACCCATTCATAATCCATGAGATTACTAACTCCATATGGTTCGGAACCACGAAAGGAGGATCGGGGATGATGGTACGAAGTGAGTCATGGAGTCACATTTGCCCGTATTGGCCTCTACTCGATTCTTATAGTGAAAAGTGATTCCTGCGATTTCAAAGGCATACAAAATAAAATTCAATTTGCTCCAAACTATTATTATGCTAAATTGGTTGAATATTAATGCAACATATAATTCTAAAATACCGTGACCACTTGGTTAAACAATAAGATTAAAAAGGAATCTAAACCGGCCGTCCAAATTATCTTATTAGACGTGATTTTCAATTACATATTCTCTTTAAACATGCAATATAGTGATCAATAAATATAATAGAATAAACATTAATATTGGAAGCAATTTAACAATAATAGTGTTAGCCAAATCAAATAACAATAATAACAACCCTAATCATGATACTAGCAATATTAAAAATAAAATACGAGTAATTAAATTAATTAATTACTCACATTCCGCGCGTTTCTTAAAATTGCTACATCATGAATAAATTGTTAGTAACTTCAATAAAAAAAAATAAATCAAATGAAAATTAAATTAAATAAATGTAAATTTGATTTGCTCCAAACCCTCAGGTATTTATACCTTTAACGCCTTGGTTTAAGGACGGAACCTCGGGTTTAGTATATACTCCTTGGAATGCTTAAGGGAAGAATGGTGTAATTAGGAATACATGTTTAAGGCTTAGAATATGAGAGAAAAAGAATAGAATGATTTTTGGTGTCAAAGAGAGAAAGAGAGAATGATTTGATGATCAAGCTTGTTGATGATTGAAAAAGGGGTGATATGACCTCTATTTATAGAGAAAAAAGAGGGTCGAAGAATCAAGAAAATATAAGAATTCGAATCGGATAAAACTCTTGCGGTAGACAGCAGTTTTTGCGATTTTTGTTTTTATCATATCTTTTGATCCAGAAATCGGAATAAGATAAATAAGATATAGTTGGAAAGCTCTTGAAGTCTACTTTCTAACCCAATTAGAATCAGATTAAAATATGTTGTAGAACAAAACATATAGCCGAAATAGTGATACGGTGTCAGTTTTGGATAGAGTTTGACATTTTATTCATATCTTTTCCGTTATAGCTCGGAATTGATATTATAATATATCATTGGAAAGATAATTTCAAGAGATATACAACCATATAAAATTTGGATAAAAAATATGAGGCACAAAAATAATATCTGTCTATCTTTGAACGTCTTTCAATTCGGATAGAAAAAGGATTTTCAAAAAGAAAAGTTTTATTCAATTTCAAACTCTTTAATCTTATCTTTTCAAAACGGATAATTAAGATCTTTTAAAAACTTATAGAAGCATCCAATTAATCCTAATTGGTTTAGGAATTGGATTAAATAATTTGGACCCTCTACATGATCATTGGGTCGTAGGTAAGGTGGGCTTAGGTTCGGTTTGGGCTGAGTTTAATATTTTGGCCATAACTTATTCGTTATAACTCGGATTTGGGCTTGTAATATATCGTTGGAAATCTCTTTTAAATCCCCATCCAAATAATCAATCATTAGACCCAGATTATGGACCAAAATAAACTGGATTAAACGTTTTTATAAAAAGGACACGAAATGAATGATTTTAAAGGACACGAAATGAATTATTTTGGGTTTAAAGGCACGAAAAGAGGAAAATGAGTTATGGTTTAGGGAAATGGGCTAGGAATTGGGTTGGTTTATGAAATGGAAATATGGATTTAAGCACTCCAAAAATTAAATACTCAACCCGACCAATAATGGCGGTGAAAGGTTGTTCATCATCGGGTTTGGTTTTGGGGAGACATTTTTAGGTGTCTACAGGTGTTTTTGTCCCTTGGGAGAGTTACTTCACGAAGTCTGATCCGGCTGAGTTGTACCTGCAAAATAACGGAGACTCTGGATGGTTGGAGCTCCGCCTCCGACGGTCAAGTTAGTAACTTGAAACGGAATAAAGAGAACGGAAATTTAGGTGGATATCTGCTCGGATTCCAAGCTCAGGTCTTTCTCTGATGTAAGAGAATAAGGGTGTAATAAATGATTCAATCTGTCCCCAAAATGGGGGAATATCTCCCTATTTATAGGGTCGTTGGAGAATGTGCCCCTATCTAGGTCATTTGACTTAGATTTTAGTGGGCTGCGCCGTTTTACGGCGCTCCAAGGGATTTGGGCCCTTGAAGGCCGCCATTCCAGAGGCATATCTGAGGGCGCCAAGTGTCAAGAGGATGTTGAGCCACCTGGGCCATCCTGAGCTCGACACGTGGCGACCTCTCATTGGTCCACGTGTCTAGGGTAAAAATACCTTAAACATTTGCCCCTCACAGGTCGCACGTGCATATCACGTGGGGCATGTGACACGTGTCCACCTTTCATAGGTGAACAGTAACGGGTAAAATTTTGAATTTCAAATCAAAATTTTCCCCCCACTTTTACTTTCTATAAATAGAAAGTTACCCCCCTCCTTTCACACCTTACGTTCACATTGACTTTTTAGAGAGAGAAAAATAGAGATTCTAGAGAGAGATTTCTCTGCTCCCGCCTGCATCACAACAAGTTTCAAGCTTCCGAGTGCTAGCATTACATCACCCGGTTCACCGGCTGTAGCGGTTTTCAGATTTTCAGAGTAAAAGCAAGGTAACCGCCTGTACCATTTTAGCTTTTCTCCCTTTCAATTTGTATACCATTTTTTCAGCCTGTATACCCGGCTTTCTTAAGAGAATATAAATGAGTTCCCAATCAACCCACTCGGCACTGCCTAGGACACTCAGCCGATCCCCCGGAACGGCTGAGTCTAGAACAGGGGGTGCCTCTTCTGGACTGTCGGAACCAATATGCTCATCTCCGAATTCCTCCCTCTTTGTGTCTGTGCTGGACACAATGGCCAGAACGAAACAGACGGCCAGGCGGTCTAAGAGCCGGCGCACTATGAGAGTGCCAGCCGATGAGGTTTTCCTAGAAGGGGAACAGAGGGATTGGGAGGAGAGCAGATCTGACGAAGACGCTCCCTCTACCTCCGGGAGCTCAGGGGTAAGAGAGGTAGACGGCGAGGAAGCCGCCTCCTCTAATGAAGTCGGCGATGCTGAGGCCGGCCAAGGATCAAGAGTCGAATCCTCCGGCTCCGACCAGGGTGATTTTGCGGCTGACTATCAGCAGCCGCCCAAGGTTGCTGACAATCCCAACCCCAAGAAGACCGGGATGCTGCCGAGTAACATTGCCCTTCTTAACAGCGGGTTCAGGGCCTTTAAAGAGAAACATCCCTTTGGAAGGGGTTGGGAGGTTATTGTCCCTTTGGCTGATGCTGTGATGGCCTGGAGTGACGACATTGACCATGCAGATGATTACTTCATCTGCTACGAGGCGGTTATCGAAGCCGGCCTCCGGTCCCCCCTCCACCCCGGGATTAGGAAAATCCTCAAGGGGTATGATCTGGGGGTTTGGCAGCTCACCCCTAACTCGTGGGTGAACATATTGAGTTACATCGCCGCCTGCGAGTTTCAGAACTTGAACCCTAGTTTCTCTGCCTTCGCTCACATGCACTATTTGAGCAAGGCTCCAGGCGGCCATGGGGCATAGTATACGCTGACTACCTTGCCCCAATACTTAATGACTTTGGACAAAGTGTCCAAATGGTCCGGGTGGAAGGACAAGTTTTATTTAATTTCCTCCCCCACCCTAAGACACAACCGGACACTGCGCCGGTACAATAGTGAACCGGCTCTCCTTGGACGTAAATGCCCTCTCCCGGCACTATCTACTAAGGCCCGGGAGCAAATCATGGAGCCGGGATTCTTTGAAACGACAACTGAGCCCATGGGGGATGGGACTCATATTATTGTACCCAAGAACTGGATCCCCCATCCGGATTTCTTCAAGGACGAGTGCTTCTTGTTCGCCTGCGGGCTAAGTACCATGTTTTCAAGGGGTAGAATTCTCTTCATCCGGAATGATTGTTATTTTATTTTAATTGCGTACTTGCCTTAATTTTCTCTAACTTTAAATTCCTCTTCTTGCAGACGAAGCCTTGAGAATGGTTGACCAGGAGAAGACTCCGGCTAAGTCCGCGGCGCTGCTGCGCAAGGAGGCGGCACTCGCCAAAAAGGCAGCCGTCGAGGCCAAGGACTCGAAGAAAGGCGGGGTAAGACCGCCTGACTTAATGTGTTTGCATATATATATATTTAATATACCGGTTGGGTATACTTACATTTTGCTTCTTTCTCAAGAGTCCGTCAAGAGGATTCCACGATCATTCTCCAAGCTGCTCAAAAGGCAAGGAGATGATATGGAGAAGGCTCCGGCTACCAAAGCCGCCAGGAAGGATCCCCCCAGAAACAAACATCTGCCTAATCCGGTCTTCCAACGACTGGGGGCAAATCCCCTACTGTTCTGAAAAAACTAAGCGAAAGCTCAGAATAGCAGAAAGCGTCGGATGTCTCTACGACATCGAAGGGTGGCGAGCCACCTAAGGTTGCAGGCGGTGCGGCAATCACTGGGGAGGAGAATAAGCCGGATATCCATTCGGAAGCTCAAGGTAAGGAACGAACTGAAATACCTTGGCCACTTGATTTTATGAGAATCAAGACCAAGGTTGATCCTTCAAAAGAGTCAGCCAGGAGCCGGCAACGGATGAATGCCGACTACGCTGCTTCTATCTCACAAAGCACTACTTTTGATGCAGATCTTACTTCTAACCAGCCGGATCTTGCAAGCTTCGCAAAGCTAATGGTGAGGACCCTCACCCGGTCTGAGAAGGCCTCCATACCTGATCTGCAGGTCGTGGACTTCGACCGGATAATGGGTTCTCTGGCTGAGGTAAATGATCCCTCTACCTTGATATCTTTAATCTTTAATTTGGCTAAGTAACTCATAAACCGGCTGTTATTGTCTCGGGCTATGGTGAGAGTGGACAGTCTCCGGGGCCCCTTCAGGCGGAAGCAAGAAGAGATAAATGACGCCAAATGGAGGGCCCTAGAAAACCTCAACTTTGCTGAACATTCTGATTATATGTGTAATTTAAAGATTAAAGCAGTAGAGTTGAAACATGAGGAGCTGATTCGGAGTTTGACGGCTGCAAACGATGAAGCTAACAACCGGGTTGATGACCTTGACAAGAAGCTGAAAGATGCCAAATCAGATCTCAAGGCATTAGAAGATGCTGACAAGGAAAATGCCTAACTCCGGATAGACAATGATCGCCTGAAGGTCGAGCTCATGAATTTGCGCAACAAGCAGTCGGATGAGCTGGCCCAGGAGCAGACCCGGCTGATTGAGGAGAATAAACGGGACAACTTGGCCTGGCTGAAGATCACCTGGGGCCTCCTTTACCCAGAAATAGACTTTGAGGTCTATAAGCTGAGGTATGATTACGCCACTACGGTGTATGATGCCTAGCAACTAGGTGATGCTCCACCGCCTCGCTTCAAAGACTGGGCAGCTGAGCAGGGATATGAAGTCTCTGATGATGAGGAGCCAGAGGCGGATGATCATCACGAGGGCCAAGCCAGCCAAACTCAGCCAGAGAAGACTCCACCTCAGCCTTAGGCGGGCCTCCCCAATCTCTGCGACAGTATGCCAACCATGTTATTTATCGGCTTGTATGCCGTGTTTTGTTGTATCTTTTACCAACCATGGGGTTGGCTTAACAATTTCTTTTTTATTTCCTCACCGGATGTAACTCCGGTTAACACAACTTCTGGCCTTTGAGCCATATTAATGAAGTATTCCAACTCAGTCGGTTCTTTTATACTTGTTTGCGTTTTCAAATTTTTGATTTGAATTTTGCGTTATGTTTGCAATTCATTAATATTTTTCCTAACTTAAAAAAACATGCGGCAGGTTGCAGTCCGGGTGCTCTTGCCCCTGGACGGCTGTGTGGTTGGTTTTATGTCAAGCTGATTAATTAGCTTGAAAACACTTGATACTAGGAGAAGTATGGAGTGTTTTTAGGCTAATCAATCACAATGGTGATTGCCCCAAACCAAGTGCACAGCCGGCCACAATAGCGGGTGCTTTGAGCTTCTTACCCAGGCGGTCAATTCCATCTGGGGTTAACGCGTAGCCATTACACAACCTTTTGCCCCAATAGGGGAAGTTAGTGTAACTTTGGAATAAATAACCTAAGTAAGAATTTCAGCCGATGACCGACTGATGCCTTAGGGCATCCGGTACTTGGTTACTTAATTGTTCTTCATAGATTGTTCTGGTCAGACAACTATGAGTTGACCAATTTGGTCGTTCAATTTTTGTAGTCTGCATAGATACGTAGAACCGACAAATAGTCTGTTCTCTACGACGATTTCACCCGGAGGGGTGTCGCCGGACGCCCTTGTCCATGTTGGGACAGGCGGTTTTATAAAATAAGCAACCATTCGGCCATATTGGCCTTTGGTCTTGTTTGAGACCGGTTGTATAGCTACTAAGCGTTTTTGTGCTTAGTTTTTAATCGGATCATTGGCCGAGCATAATTACAACATTGAATTTACACTAAATATCGAACTTAGTTTGTTGAACGAATAGTCCGTCTGAGTTTTACCCAGGCGGTCCAACAATTATTAAATTACACTATCAAACGTAATTAAATAAATAAAGAGTCCGTCTAGGCTTTACCCAGGCGGACAGGCAGTTATAATATTCAACCAAACTAAGTATCAAACTTAGTAAGTTAAACACAGGGTCCGTCTGGGTTTTGCCCCGGCGGACGAACAATAAAAATGGCAAAATAATTCTGCAAACAAAGCCTCAATTTTCATTAATTGACTTACTGTTTACAAAAATTACACATTCTCGGAAGTAGTACTTTTTTAGATTGTCTACATTCCAAGTTCTAGGCAGGCGGTGACCGTCCGGAGTTTCCAGACGGTAGGTGCCATTCCTGACTTCTTCATAAATCCGGTAGGGGCCTTCCCAATTAGGGGTTAGCTTCCCAGCCTCATTGGCCCTACCAGTTGCCTCCCTTTTTTGTAACACAAAGTCATCCAATTTCATGGTCATCCAATTTCAGGGGACGCTTGTGCACTCTCTTGTTATAAGCTCTGGTCATTCTCAGACGGTATATCTCATGGCGCAGGGCAGCATTGCCCCTACGTTCCGGGAGGGAGTCCAATGCCAGCCGCATGGCCTCCCAATTTGCCTCTTCATCATAGAGCATAACTCTGAGAGTCGTCTCATAATGCTCAATGGGCAAGACGGCTTCAGCACCGTATACCATAAGAAATGGGGTTTCTCCGGTTGCCCCTTTAGCAGTAGTACGGATGGCCCATAGGACATGAATTAATTCTTCTGCCCATAAACCACCGGCTCTTTCAATTTTCTTTTTTATGCCGTCTGAGATGAGTTTGTTGAAGGCTTCAACTTGGTCGTTTGCTTGGGGTCGGCCGACTAATGCAAAACAATGTGAGATACCCTGATCTCCTAACCAAGTCTTGAGCTGGGGGGTCTCAAACTCAGGGCCATTATCAAACACCATAGACATAGGTACCCCAAACCGGGTGATGATGTTCTTCCAGTTGAAGGAGATGACATCCTTTGTCTTGATGTTTTTAACCGGCTCAGCTTCTACCCATTTGGTGAAATAATCCACAGCCACCAAAATGTAGCGCTTTCCGCCTAGAGCAGGCGTATAAGGACCCAAAATATCCATGCCCCATTTGGCAAATGGGATTGGGCTGTGGATTGCCGTCAAATCAGTAGCTGGGCGGCGAATCAGTGGGCCAAACCTTTGGCACTTGTTGCATCTTTTGACTAACTCTTTGGCGTCTGCTTCAAGAGTAGGCCAAAAATATTGTCGCCTGGCTCTGACGGCTAAAGACCTGCTGCCTATATGAGAGGCGCAGTATCCGGCATGCAATTCTTCGAGAATTTCTTTCCCCTTTTCTGGGGTAACACACTTCAATAAAGGTTTGAGGAAACCTGCCTTGAAGAGTTCTCCATTTCTCAACTCGAAGCTTGCTGCTCGCTTTTTCAGGACGACTGCCTCCTGTGATGAATCAGGAAGCGTGCCGTCTGCTAAATATGCCCGGATGCCATCCATCCAGGTAGAGCTTCGGTCTAAGGTTCCAATGGGCTCTTCATGTATGCTTCTCTTTTCAAGAACTTCCCAAAAGACCGACCGAGGATTATCACAGCAGGCGGATGAAGCCAATTTGGACAATGCATCCGCCTGGTTGTTATCTGACCTGGGCACTTGATTTAGACGGAATTCCTCAAGTGCCCCGTCTCTTCTTTGACTGCCTGAAGATATTTGATCATAGCCGGATGAGTTGCCTCATATGCTCCCTCATACTGGCTAACGACCAACTGTGAATCAGAATAGGCGTCAATTTTAGTTGCCCCTGCTGCCTTACACATGCGGATTCCGGCTAGCAGGGCTTCATATTCCGCCTCATTATTTGAGGCTTGAAACTTAAACCGCATTGCATATTCAAATTTGTCCCCCTCAGGGGACTCATATGTAATTCCTCCACCGCAGCCGTTCTTCGTTGAGCTTCCGTCTACATACACTTTCCAAACCTGGTCAAGATTATCCGGTTGCACCGGTCGCCTGACCTTTCACTGCTTTTCTAGGTTCAAAAGTGATTTCAAGACTTTGCATTTCAATAGCCCATTTCAACATTCTACCGGATGACTCCAAAGTAGACATTGGCTGCTTGAGGGGCTGGTCGGTGTAGATTACCACCGGATGAGCCAGGAAGTATGGTTTCAATTTCTTGAAAGCCATATACATAGCAAGGCCAAATTTTTCTACCATGGGGTACCGGAGCTCAGCATTTTTTAAGACATGGCTAATGAAATAGACCGGAAGCTGAACACCGTCTCGCTCAGCAAGGAGAACGGCACTGAGGGCATGATCTGAGACGGCTAAGTACATGTATAACACCTCCCTAGGCAGTGGACTAACAAGTCTTGGCAAAGAGTGGAGGTGTTCTTTCAGTCGTTGAAAGGCCGCCTCAGCCTCATCCCCCCCATTCAAATCTGGTCTTCTTCCTGATTGCTTGGAAGAAGTAAAGGCTTTTGTCACCTGACCGACTGAGGAATCTCCCCAGAGCAGCCAGGAAACCGGTTAGTCTCTGTGCTTCCTTGACAGTGTGGGGTGACTTCATGTCAATCACCGCCTGTATCTTTTCAGGGTTAGCCTCTATCCCCCTTTGATCAATCAGGAATCCGAGAAACTTCCTAGACTCAACACCAAAGACGCATTTCTTAGGATTCAACATGACCTTATGCCGCCTGAGTGTGGTGAAGGTTTCTCGGAGATTAGCAAGGTGATCCGCCTGCTGTTTGGATTTGACTATCATGTCATCAATGTATGCCTCTACATTCCTCGCAATTTGATTAATAAAGACAGTATTAATCATCCGTTGGAACGTAGCCGACGCATTTTTCAAGACAAACGGCATCACCGTGTAACAGAATAGCCCCTGATCAGTGACGAAGGGCGTCTTTTCTTGATCTTTCTTCCAAAGGGGTATCTGATGGAAGCCGGAGTAGGCATCCATAAAACTCATCAAGGCATGCCCGGCTGTTGAATCGACCAGACTGTCGATCTTAGGAAGCGGATAACTGTCCTTGGGACATGCCTTGATGAGATCTGTGTAATCAACACACATTCGCCAGGTACCATTCAGCTTCTTTACAAGCACAACATTCGCCACCCAGTCGGGGAAATTACATGGCCGAATGAACCCAGCATCCAACAGCTTTTTTATTTCGGCAGCTGCCGCCTGACTTCTTTCCTCGCCGTGATTTCTTTTCTTTTGCCGGATGGGCTTCTTTTTAGGATCCACGACGAGTTTGTGGACAGCAAGATCCGGGCTGACGCCTGACATCTCTTCCACTTCAAAGGCAAAAATGTCTTTGAATTCTTTCAGTAGATGGTGCAAGTCTGCACCTAACTTAGCAAAGGCAACCGTCCCAACTTTCACGATACGCTCTGGACGGCTGTCGTCCGTCGTCCAGAGGTATGTCAATATGCTCACCAGCCGGTTGGGGACGGAGCTCATCTAACTGTTCACCGGTCAGTGATTGCTATTTTTTCTCCTTCTTCACCTCCACCAGTAGAGGTGCCTTTCTTTTCTTTCCGGCTGCTGGTGGGGCAAGCGCTGGCTCAGCATCCTTGACATTGTCAAGGTCTATTGGTTCCTGGATGCCTGGGATTACAGTGTCTCTGACGGCTGAGAGATAGCACTCTCGGGCCGTCTTCTGATCCCCATTCAGGGAACCAACATTGTCGTCATTCCTCTCATACTTGATGAGCATGAGGGACGGGATGATTACTGCCTTAGCTACGTTGAGGGTTGGCCGGCCAAGGATAATGTTGTAGGCGGTCAACTCCTCAATGACCAAGAATCTGACGACGATATGCCGTCCTTGGCCCTTCTCTCCCAGCCGGATGGGTAAGTCAATTATTCCTGCTAGGTAGACCATTCCACCCCCAAAACCAACCAAGGGGTAGGTGACCGGATGCATGCTGCTGATATTGTATTTCAGCTTTTGCAAGCGCCGGAGGTTGATGATGTCTGATGAACTGCCGGTGTTAATAAGGATTCTTCCAACCAGTTGGTTGGCAACCTTACATTCAATGACGACCGGGTCATCATGCGGATGGCGGACGCTGCCCTTGTCCTTCTCAGTGATCAAGACGTCTGGGAAGGAGGTGCTTGCAGACGCCTGCTCATCACCATCCTTGTCCATCTTTTGAAGATGGCTCTTAGTGCCTCGGATGGTAGGGCCATTGCATGAGAACCCGCCTGCTATTGTGTAGACCGGTTCCTTGTCGGTATCCGAGCTACTAGCAGGCTGGGGGGTAGTCTTGGAGGACTGACCCTTATTCTTCTTCTTAGCCCCGGCTGGGGACTTAGAAATATAGGACTTCAGCATCCCCTTGTTAGCCAGACAGTCCAACGTCCGTTGAAGGCTAAAGTAGTCGTTGGTGTCATGGCCAACTTCCTCATGGTATTGGCAAAATTTATTTTTGTTCCTTGATTGAATGGAACTTTTCATTGGATTCGGCTTCTCTAGGGAAAGTCGGTCCTTAATCTCCATGAGGATAGAATTGCAGTCCTTGTTAAACTCGTACTTTGGGACGTACGGTTTAAATTCTTTCTTCTTCTTCTGGGATGGTTGGTCAGAATCACTTACCACCCAGATTTATTTTCTCTTCTTGCTCTCTTCTTTCTTTTTAGCCGGCTGAGCAGGCCGGTTGTCTTTCTGCTTGTCAGACTTCTTAGAGTCCGACTGGCTACCAGGCGAGCAGAGGTCGGTAGCTTGAATGTAGCTTTCCGCCTCCCTCAGGGCCGCCTGTAGGGTGAAAGCCCCTTTTCTGACTAGGTCGAACTTAAAGGTCGACCCGTCTCTCAGACCTTTGAAAAAGTCTGTAAAAGCTACCTCATTAGACAGCCCCTGAATCTGAATTCTGATTAGATTGAACCGCCTGACATATGAGCGCAGCCCTTCTCTCTCTCCCTGCTTAACAGTGCTCAAATCAAGGCTTGTTTTCTTAGCAGGGATGTTCATTGAGAAGTTGGAAGCAAACAGGAAGGCAAGCTTCCTGAAACTATCGATGGACCCGGCTGGCAGATTACCAAACCATTGTTGGGCGATGCCCTTCAATGTAGTCAGGAAGCATCGACACCAAGTGGCATCATCCAACCCCTGCAGATACATGAGGTTGGTGTAAGCCATGAGGTGGTCTTCCGGATTGGTGGTACCATCATAGGTACCAACCAATACATTCTTAACCTTGGCCGGCTGGGCCGCCTCGGTTATCTCCCGGGTGAAAGCAGAAGGCTGTTCACCCAGGCGTAGCAGACGAAGCTGCCAGTCCAATGGCTGGACATTTGGATATGCCGTCTGACCTCCAAAGAGGGCCGGCTGCATGAAGTGAGGAGGATACTAGCCGTAAACCTGAGTAGGCACATACGGTACAACTCCAATCATGTGAGGGCCAGAATGGACGGTATTACCGCTTGTCTAACTCTCATGCAAGGAGGGTGTACTCCCTGCAGAAATGTTGTTGAAGCTGTCTGGAAAGTTCGACGTTGAAGCCGACTCAGACAGCGATTGGTTTCTCTTCCGGTTGATGATCTCCCGGGCATCGAGGACTGATTTTTTGCTTCCCACCGGCTGCTGGGTCCGGCGGGTGTTGTTGTTCCTCTTGGGAAGGAGAATCTTTGACCAATTAATAGTCCCGGTTGCCTTCTCCTTTGGATGAGGAGTGGGCTGCCGGTCTCTGACTGACTTCCCTTTCTCCTGAGGAGTCTTCTTCGCCGACTGACCTTTACTTGGGCCAGCTCGACTTTGGGTGATCAACTCTTTAATTTCACCCTTGAAACTAGTCATGAATCTCATGAGCTCGTCTCGGGTGACAGGTGCTGATCCAGCGGCCGTTTGGGTTTCCCCTTTCGGCTGCCCAGAGGGTCGGTTAGTACCCGCCTGGGAGGCACCCCGCTCCAGAGTGTCTCTGGGCCGGATGCGCTTGGTTCTGAGAGAGTCGTCTTCGGCTGTAAAGGTTTCGACTTGAGGGTCTTCATCCTCATGGTCTGTAAAGACTTCTGGGTCTTCGCCCAGACGGTTAGGGGGTGGTACAGACTCTAGAACCATCTTCGAGGTACTCTCCCCACAGACGGCGCCAAATGTTTTGGGTGTTTTTGTCCCTTGGGAGAGTTACGTCACGAAGTCTGATCCGGCTGAGCTGTACCTGCAAAATAACGGAGACTCCGGATGGTTGGAGCTCCGCCTCCGACGGTCAAGTTAGTAACTTGAAACGGAATAAAGAGAACGGAAATTTAGGTGGATATCTGCTCGGATTCCAAGCTTAGGTCTTTCTCTGATGTAAGAGAATAAGGGTGTAATAAATGATTCAATCTGTTCCCAAAATGGGGGAATATCTCCCTATTTATAGGGTCGTTGGAGAATGTGCCCCTATCTAGGTCATTTGACCTAGATTTTAGTGGGCTGCGCCGTTTTACGGCGCTCCTAGGGATTTGGGCCCTTGAAGGTCGCCATTCCAAAGGCATATCTGAGGGCGCCAAGTGTCAAGAGGATGTTGAGCCACCTGGGCCATCTTGAGCTCGACACGTGGCGACCTCTCATTGGTCCACGTGTCTAGGGTAAAAATACCCTAAACAATTAGTATCACCTAAAGAAGAACATGTTCCAATCTCCATAAAGCTAGATTTCGACGTTACCAAAAACGTTGCAGAATATGAAGCTGGTTCGTCATTAACTGTGTCAGGTATTATAGAACGGAAGGAGTATTGATTTAGGAAAAATTGCCCGGAATAATCCCACCTTTAGGCCGTCCACCAAAAATAATCTCACATTTGAGTTATTTTTAAATAATCCCACCTTTACCCCCCGATTTTTTTAATGGTCCCAACTGGTCACATAACTTGCTATAGCAAGTTACTTGACACGTGTCGGCACCCAATTAGTCCAAATAATAAAATTGGAATTTTTTTTTAAAAAAGTTAAAAAAACAATTAATTAATATTAGAAACCACCCACTAGCCAAACCACCGATCCCGCGGCACCGACCCCCCAGCCACCGAACCCCGGCGCGCCAACTTCCTCAGCCACCGATTCCCTACGCGCCAACTTCCCCAGCCACCGATTCTGGCGCGCGCGACGTCCCTTGTCTTAGGAATCCGGTTGTCCCACGAATCCGACCACCACCATCCTCCTATTCAGGCCTCGCTGACCTCCCCCATCCCCCAATTTCAGCTTTGTCGACATCCCCCGCCCACTCCAGCCGCACCGACAACACTCGTCTCCCTCCGGCCGCATCGACCTCCCCTATTCCTCGATTCTAGCCGCGTTGAATTCCCCTATTCCGATTACGCGTTGAACCTTGCCCCGATTCCAGCCACATCGGAATTGGATTGGTGGGTTTCGGCCTCCCTCCCCCTTCCTCGACTAGAGTTCGGCTTCCCTGATGGTTGCTTCAATACGGAGAGCTCCTATCTGATGTTTGCGAGCTTTGATCTTATGGTTGCTGCAAATCGGCGACCAAGTGCGGTGGCTGGGGCTAGTGGTGGGGGTGGCTGGCAGACTTTTTTTTTTTTTTTTTTTTTTCATTTTTTGTACAAAAAATTTAGGACAAATTGTATAGTGACATGTGTAAAATTATTTAAAAATAACCTAAAGGTGAAATTATTTTTAAGCCCTTTCCCTAAATAATGTTGGGAAATTATCTAATTCCCGAATTACAGCTAGTCTTTTTTTAATTCCCACCATACCGTCCACGTCACCGGTTCAGTGGGAATTTTTTTAAAAAAACGGGTTTATTAGAAAACCACTACTTGAAGTAGCGGTTTGTATTTACTAATTAATTTTTTAATAAAATCACTTTCTCCCCTTCCATTGATTCGAACGACACTCCTCAAGTAGCCTTCCAGCAATCCCTCGCGCTGGAAGCCGTTTTCGCCACCATCGACGCCTTCCTACGGTTGTTTGCCGACAATGATTGCTGTCAGAATATAACCAGAAACGAGGATATATCAAAGGATTTGTGATTGCCGACACCGATTGCACGCCAAATTGCACCGATTATCAAAGGTTTATGGAATTTGGGGATACAACTATTCAAGTACTTGAAGGTTTAATTTTAAATGATTTACAGATATTTTGTTTTAAAAGAAAAACTTACAAAACAAACCCATAAACCGCTACTTGAAGTAGCAGTTTTAATTTCATAAACCGCTACTTCAAGTAGCGGTGTTTTGAGGAAAACCGCTACTTGAAGTAGCGGTTTACAAAATTAAAACCGCTACTTGAAGTAGTGGTTTGTTGCTGGACCGAGAAAAAAAAATTCGGTTTGTTTTCCTTATCTGACGTGGACGGTATAATGGAAATTAAAAAAAAAGTAGCTATAATTTGGGAATTAGATAATTTCCTAACATTATAATTTCCTAACATTATTTAGGGAAATGACTCATTATTTTTAGCACACGGCTTATTTTGGACAATTTTTTGATTGATTGATTCCAATCTAGCACTTAACAACATAGCAAAGGTTCGAGCTTTGAGATCAATGCATGGATTTTTATTTACTTCACTCTTAAATCCCTCACCACAAAAGTCTTTGCTCTACAATCTACCCCCTCAATTTTTCCATTCTAGTTATTCATCCCAAATTTCGAATGACTAATTTATCCCATTCAAGTGAGTGAGTGAGTGACTGAGTTCGTTAAACGGATCCAAAAAAAAAAAAAAAAAAACAAGAAAAAAAACCTTAATCTCAAAAATAGATTTGATGATGGGAAAATATGATAGATCGAAGTTTTGGGTTTTGATAATTTTGATTTTCATTTGCATTAGTGGGATTTTTGTTTCTGCTCAATCTCATCGTCCCAAGAATGTTCAGACTGCACTTCGTGCTAAGTGGCAGGGTACTCCTCTTCTTCTAGAAGCTGGGTATGATCTTTTTTATTTTTTATTTTTTTGTTAATTTCTAATCTTAATGTATTGATTTGTTTTTTTCTTCATTTGGGTATTTTTTTTTAATGGAAATTATTATGGAAATTAATTGATTTATAAGTTTTATGAGTAATTATGTTGATGATTGTTATTTTTTGAATCATGATGCATTTAGTTTTGATGAATTGTAATGAATAATATGTCATTGGTGGAACTTAGTTTATGTATCAAGTTAAATGTTTGGAAATTATGACGGGTTTCGATGATTTTAGAGTTTGCTTATTGTTTAGTGAAGTATTCTGAAGAATTTGGACCTTCAATTTTAAGGGGATTTAGTGATATGGGTGTCTCTTTTTAATGTTACTGATGTCTTTCTGTGCTTTTGTGGCATTGCAAATCTGTATACTGTCAAAGCGTCAAGGAAATAAGTTGAATTTACGAGATTGGTTGTTTTGTTTATAAAGTGAACAACTGACCTCAGTGGTTTACAGTCAATTGCATTTATTTTCATAGTGTCGATGTCAAGTAGTTGCTTTATGGCTTTTTTTTATTTTTTTATTTTTTTTATTTTATTATACGTTTGACAGTAGAAGCTGTTTTATCTGTTGAGTAATTATTAAAGGGTCATCATCATTTTGACAGGGAATTGCTGTCTAGAGAGTGGAAAGACCTGTTCTGGGATTTTATTGACGTCTGGCTTCAACATGAAAATGATGAAATTGATTCAAACACAGCAAAAGGATGCATGGTTAAGATTGTTAAATATGGGCGCTCTTTCTTGAGTGAACATCTTGGTTCCATGTTTGAATTTTCTCTAACTCTCCGATCAGCATCACCTAGATTAGTTCTATACAGGCAGTTAGCGCAGGAATCTCTATCTTCTTTTCCATTGACCGACGAAGCTGTTACGAATGCTGGTGATGTACCTTCAGATTTGCATGATACTAATACAGGAAACAGAAAGCCTGACCTCCTTCTTGTAGGGGTGAATCCGAAGAATCCAGGAGGAAAATGCTGTTGGGTTGATGTTGGTGCTTCATTATTTTTTGATGTTGTTGAATTGCTAGAATGGCTGCAGATCCAGTAAGTATCTTCCATCCCTTGATGATAAGCCACATTGATATAGGATCAGACGATCAGTCATGAAGAATTGAGTAAAAACAAAACTCTAATATTCAAATGTTTATTAATTCACCATCGTATTGTAGTAAGTTTTTGGAGTTCTTGTTAAGGGTATCAATAAGGATAGTTTGATAATTTAAAGTCCTACTAAAGTGTAGGAAGCTTCCTATTATCTAAAGAGGAGCTAATATAGAAGTGTGGCCTAATATATAGTGATGAAGGGAGGATAAAAATATGGACATAAGGGTTGCGGTTCTGAGCTTAAATTTCTCCTACAGTAATGTTACAACCTTACATTGTTTGATTGTTGCAGTGGCGGGGATTCATCTCAGCAGCCTGAACTTTTCGAATTCGATCATGTATACTCGGTTTCTAATAGTTCAAGTCCAGTTGCCATTTTATATGGAGCTTTGGGAACAGTATGCTTTAGGGAGTTCCATGGGGCACTTGTTAATGCTGCCAAAGAGGTACTCTCTATCTTGAAATGCTCTCTCTATGTTTCATGGGTACATTGCTCTTTGCTAGTCATGATGATTATTTATAGTTAGTACCATAAGCTAGGAATCTCAGTCACATACACAGTGTGCTCATGGCTCATCATGTGGTGGCTTTTGTTTGTGCTGTAACTTGATGACTTTTTGGGCTGTAAGATTTCTTATTTGAAGTCATTTGTATAATTTTATCTTAAGTTTGGGAACCCACCATGAGAAAGTGCTGTGTTTCCCTGAACATCTTAGCCTGTTGTATTATTAAGGGATTTTTCATCTGGTACCACTGAACTTTTGTCTTTTCCATATGGTACCCAAATATGTTTTCTCTTCCAAGCAGTACCACCCAAGTTTATAGTTAATCAATTCCATAATACTCTAGGAATTAAAACGTTAATTACACTGTTATACAGCTAGATTTAAGAAAAGATGCTTTAAATAACCCAATTATCAAGCCCACCCACCAACTGAACTTACCACTCAAGATTCCCCTTCTTTAAAATAAAAAAAATGATCTTTCTTCTCTCTTCTCCTATGTTTTTGGAGTTGTGCCATATATACTCCAATCAGTTAGAAAAAAAGATACGGAGGACCATTTACTCTCTTAGCCGATGAGTATAACTTGCTGTAAACATTTGCAAATAACAAGACTCTCTGAGTAGTATTGAATCTAGGATCTTTATCTGATTTTCCGAACTCTGCCAAAAGCAGTGGCTTTCGGAGAATGCTCTGAGCGTCTATGATGTGGGATGTTAACTAGTTATTCATAAAGGCAAGCTCAGATTGATCATTTAAGTTAGACAACCTGTTGATTTGCAATTAAATAAATAAATAGGATTATGAATGTAGTAAAATTAAAGTCATGAATTTTGAATTAACCCAATTTAATCAAATTTTGACCTCTAATTAACTTTTCCCCCAATTTCAAAGCTAATTCACATGAAATTGACAAAAACTTCACTGGCAAAATCAGCAAAAAACAATAAAATTGACAAGGAATTAAAAAGAAAACCAATTACAAAAGCATATAAAAAGCCCATTAATATAAACATAAAAATAAAACTACGAGAGAAAAATTGAATTTGAAAAGGAGAAGAGAGAAGAAATTCATGAACCTGAGGAGCGCATAGGACGTATGAAGAATAAGGAGGTCGGTGCTCGATTTCATGATTCCATCTTTGTTACTTTGTGAGTCATGACAAGAACAAAGCAAGAGGAAGAGGCGAGCATAATTCTGCCATAACAAAAGCTAGAGGAGGAAGAAAGAGGAAAGGATGAGTTGAGTTATCCAAGAGATAGAAACACCTGTCCTTTCGAAGACAATTGGCAAGGACAACGATTAAAACGTAATTTTTGTCTAGTTATCTAACTCAAATCTAATGTGTAATTAACTTTTAATTCACGGAATGTAACTGTATTAATTAACTATAGACTTGGGTGGTACCGCTTGGAAAAAAAAAACATATTTGGGTACCATATGCTAAAGACAGAAATTTAGTGGTACCAGTTGCAAAATCCCTATTATTAATCAAGCTGATTGGACCAAATAATCTGATTGACCGAGTCAATCCAATTGCACCAATGGCTTATTGAAGGATTGGTAGTTTGTGGGTTCCATGAGTGGGTTTGATATTTGTGTGTTTATAAATTTGCTATATTGGAGAATACTCAAGCAGCTGCTTTAGCAGATTAAATAACAGATGGTCAAACGACAAACAGATTCTTGAAAATTAAAAGAAAATGCATCTAAATCTCTATTGAAAATGTCATTTTTTTTTTGTAAAGTTCTATTGCAGCAAGCACAATTATTCACTCCAAATAGAAGACACTTGCTAGATCGTCTGAAAAATAGAGGACACTTGCAAGCAATGTATTTTTGAATTGTCATTGCTGGTTACTTTTATTTATATATCTTATGTTTACATCACCTTAATATATATAATGCTGCATGAGCTGATATCTGTTTAACAATTTTCAGGGAAAGGTTAAATATGCTGTTAGATTTGTATTACCCCTTGGTTGTGAAGTGAATACTAGTCATTGTGGTGCACTTGGTACCAAAAGTCCTGTAAACTTGGGTGGCTATGGTGTGGAGCTTGCCTTGAAAAATATGGAGTATAAAGCTATGGATGATAGCATGATTAAAAAAAGTGAGTATGTTTTATTCTTCTCCATTAGCACACACGAGTGGTTTAGCATGGCTAGGATATTGCCATAATGATCTCCTGCTGTCTGGCTTGATTCAATGCGAGTGAAATTTTTGAATAGGAATAGTTTGTTATTTAAATTTTTTATTATTCACGCAAGTAGTGCACTTCCATCTATCTAGTTTGTAATCATATTAGACATCTATGCAGTGCTTGCAACCTCATATATGACAAAAATGTAGATATAACATTTTGTTGTTGTTGTTGCTTTTTTTTTTTTTTCTCCATCTTTTGGTCGTTGATTCTGCAACTTGTGGCATCTTATAATGCTTTCCACTCTAACTTTCTTGTAAATGTCTGCATTTGTAAAGCCTTGATTGTATTTACTTCAATTTCTCTCTGTTAAGCAATCTACAAGAATATCTGCTTACTTGTTTCTCCAAGCTTCTCACAGAGTCACAGTACGTTTCTTTCCAAGTGAGTTTTATTTGTAGGTGTTGTGCATGCAATCACCATAAGTGCTCTGATATTTATCTTAAAACAAAAGTTTTATTACTTTTATTTGTTATTGGAATGACATTTTTTTTTTTACCAGGTGTTACTCTTGAAGATCCTCATATAGAAGACCTTAGCCAAGAAGTCAGAGGCTTTACTTTTTCCAAAATACTGGTTTGTGAGCCTGAAAACTGTCTCAATATATTCCTTTATATTTCCATAAATTGGTTTGTTTTGCTCTTTGTATTTTCGAATGAGCTACTTTGATGCATATATTATTTCTAGGGATTTTTCAGTAACTGTTAAATAAAATTTGTCACCGTATTGACTCCATTATTGGGTTTTTGAACTCTCTGATTTCATTCTTATTCTATTTGTAGACTTATGCTGTCATTTTCTTACATTTGAAGTAGAAGTTTTTAAGAAAAAGTGTGTGAGGGCTGTAGAAGAAACTCTAAATCTTCGATCTGAAGTTTTATTTGTTCCTGTACCTATACAGATGCCTGATGTCAGGGTGTTTTATTTCTTGCTAAATAGTTATCTTGAGTCTAAAGATATTAACAATGTGCTTATTATGACTTTTCTTATCATTATGCAGGAGCGTAAACCTGGGCTCTCCTCTGAGATTATGGCTTTTAGGGATCATCTTTTGTCATCCAGTATATCAGATACTCTGGAAGTTTGGGAATTGAAAGGTAACCAATGGTTGGCTACAGTTTCATTGATTAGAGTTGTAATTGAACTAAAAAAAATGAATCTGATTATTAAATACAGATCTGGGACATCAAACTGCACAGAAGATTGTCCATGCCTCTGATCCCTTGCAAGCAATGCAAGAAATCAATCAGAATTTCCCCAGTGTTGTTGCATCATTATCAAGGATGAAGGTATAGCTCATTATGGTTTACAAATATATGCTATTAATAAATGTCCTTATATCCTTATCTCTTAGATAAGGAAAAGATAGCTTAAGTTATTTCTTCAGCATCAGAGCTAATGGTACTCGTATGCATGCAGTTAAATGATTCTGTGAAAGATGAGATACTTGCAAACCAGCGAATGGTCCCTCCTGGCAAGTCCTTGATGGCCTTAAACGGCGCTTTGATCAATATTGAAGATATTGACCTTTATTTGTAATTTCTCTTCTTAAATCATTCTCTGCTTCCATTTTTTATTAGCACGGAGTATGTTTTTTGCTGTCTTCTTGAGTTGATTTATTTCTTCTCCCCTGCGAGTTAAATGATGTGGCATTTCAAACTCTTAGTATTTCCTCACCGTGTCCAATAATATTGGTGTTGTAAGAGGCACTTGAGGGTTCACTCCTCACTGCTCTTGCTTTGTTCTGTTGTCTTCATCTTTAATTCAAAAATATGAAACAATTAATTTAACTTTTGTTGCAAATTATGAATAAATTTGGGTAATGTTGGTAGAAATTTGATGATTTTAAAAGAAATTTGAAAAAAGTTGGAGGACTTTTGGAGAGACAATATAGGGTTGAGTTTGTGTTTTAGGAGAGAAAAAGTTGTGTTCTAAAATGTTTATGAGTCTTCTGCAAATAGCAATGAAATTCTTGTTATTAACAAGATTGCCATTCCTTATATTCAATTTAAACCACAAACCTCATCAAATTACATTTAGCGGTGCAGTTTGGTTTTAGAAATATTTGAAACCACATCTAAACCGCAAACAGCGTTTTGGTCCAAATTCCAAACCACCCTGTAATTTTCAAACCACAAACCCCCAAAGAATGGTTTGGTTTGTGCTTTCACGTGGTTTAAACTGCACTGTGAATAATCCTTGTCTACAAATGAAGGATATAACTTGTTTTATAATCCTGTATCAGTGTGTTGACTCCTGGCTTTGCTTAACTGTCCAATATTTCTATCAGTATGTTTCATGTTTAGTCCCTTCATTTGTAGAAAAGTTTTAGTTCTCTCTCAGCTGGTTTATTGATTCTGTTTCTACTACATTGTCTTTATTTTCAATGAGTGTTTTTGTATATCTTATTTTGAATCACAGGTTAATTGATTTGGTGCACCAGGAGTTGTCATTAGCTGATCAATTTTCAAAGCTAAGGGTATGGTTGCTTTACGCTTTCCTTATTTTCTCATCCTATTTCCTTACTATGGTAACATGCACGTTTCATGATGTGGCTGTGATGGAGAACTTTAAACAGTGTATTATCTTGTATTATGATGTGTAAGTGATAAGAATAGTGAGGTTTCTCAAGATTTTATTACAGAAATAAAGACCTTCACTGCTATGATCTAAGAAATAACTGTGCTATTAAGACCATATTATGGATGTACTTCCTCCGTTTCTTTATAGTTGCAACACTTAACTAAACTAGAAATGTCACAATAGTTGCAATACACTATAAAAGGAAGGTTTATATGGTGAAAATTGTACTATAACCTTTATTTAAAGGCTTAAAGCTTATGGCCCACTTGATTATACTCCTACAAACCTCTTATCCCCATTTTAAGTGTATTATATCATGGGAGGTCCACTTTTCTTAGATACCGTGATAACGTGTGTGTTGCAACTATAAAGAAATGGATTAAATTTCCTAGTCCATCAAATAAATGAATTGAACATACTATCTTCAGAGGACTAGAGCAAGGGGGGATTTGGCCGGATCATCACAATGTTGATCAAAATGATGCTGTGATAGTAAATGTTCAACAGGATCCAAACTCCTCATAGTACAATGAAATATGTTGGAATTTGACCATAACCTCACCAGTAGAAAACCAGTAATGAGGAAGTATAGGAAATTTGGAGGGTAATAGTCTTTAAATTTTTTTTTAAAATTGTGCTTAGGTCACAACAACATGATATTGAGAGTTAAAAACATGAAAAAGATATCAAGTATGGAAAATGATAGGCCAAAAAGCATACAGCCTTATCAAAGAAGTAATGATTAAGTATAAGATTATTAGGACTTAATATATAAAGTGTTTCATTTATATTGGGACTTACGGTTACTTTTTATTTTGCGAGTAGCATTCATGTTACGCATACCCCACTACAAACTATTATATTTAGAAAGGAAAATTTGTCTAGAAGGGACATATATGTTCACTATTTTGTCTGGAAAGACCTTATTTGTTTAAAGTTGTCTAAAAAGACCTTATAAGTTAATTTTGTTGTTCGGGGGGACCTTGAGGTCAGAAGCCATCAATAATTGACTTTTTTCTCCGAGCCTCTCATGTGACTTTAAAAAATGACCCCTTTTTCCTTTTTTCCATGATTTCCTTCGAATTCCCTTATTTTGATTTGTGTCATTTGGGGAGTAGAAGAGAGAAAAGGAGGAATTGAAGGGAGATCGTTGAAAAAAAGAAAATGAGGTCAATTTTTAAGGTCATGTGAGAGGTTAACATCGGAGAAAAAAGTCAATTATTACCGGATTCCGACCCCAAGGTCCCCCTAAACAACAAAATAAACTTATATGGTCCTTTTAGACCACTTTAAACATATAAGGTCCTTGCAGTCAAAGTAGTGAACATATGTCCCTTCCGGACAAATTTTCCGTTTAGAAACTGGGGATGAAAATGTCATTATTCTTGAAGATCCTATTGCTAGCGCCATTTTTTTGAGTCATTGTAGTGGGTCTTGCTTAATATTTTGGTCTCAAAGAAAAAGACGCAACATCAAAAGAGTGGATTAATTCCAGTATTTTAGGGTTAGGGGTCATCTAGTTTACCAACTTGTAATGGAATAATATGAGAATTCCATACTAGGGAGGCGTGGAATGGGAATTCATCCCTGTCTACATCTGATTTAAACAAAGAATGAAGTTGTGAATCTTGGTGGTTGGGCCATGAATCTTGGGGTGGGGTTATAGGGGTATTAAATGACATTTGAGGTGATAAAAGGGGATTTTGATACTGCTAACAAGATTCACTCTCAAGAAAAACCAAACAAAAGAATTGAGTGCAAATGTGTAATCCATTCCGTTCCACATTAGCTACCATCTTTGGATTTTGATTTATGATGGCCTATTCAAGTAACTCATTAAACTGTTGGCCTTTCTTGTTTTTAATGAAGTAGCATAGTGTCCTTGCATATGAGATATTATATATTCTAATCAATTTTGATGTTGTGGATGACATTTTGACAGCTCTGACTATAGAGGAGTTCAGAAAAGAATAAATATTCATCACTATCACTATTGATGTTCATGCTGTCATTGATATGCGCATTCTTAGTGTTGCGAAGTAAAACTATAATTGTTGTAGTAGGCCAGTGGATATATACAGTTAGCATAATTTAGCCTCTGGAACAGTCTTTCCTTATTACTTCCATTATATATTTTCGCCATTTCCGTACGCATGAATTAGTGCTTTTGAATGACTTTGTAAATAAGCATTTCATTTAACATATATTGCACTTGAAAGATGTATCTCATAAACTGTTTACATACTGATCAGTTCTAGAATTAACTTTGCTAACTTGTGTACACATTCCTGATAAATTCTAGATTCCTGAACCTGCTATAAGGAAACTACTTTCAACTGTGCTGCCTTCAGAATCAAATATGTTCCGCATTGATTTTCGCTCAAGTCATGTTCATTATATCAATAACTTGGAAGAGGATTCTATGTACAAACGGTGGCGTAGCAATGTAAATGAGGTAGCATTCATTTTTTTCCCTCTGGTTCTGTTTTAATTTTAAATATGCCTGTTCTGTGGTTGTTTCGCAAGATGATGAAATTTGAGGTTCTGACAAGTGATATCACAACATTTGTAGATTTTGATGCCAACATTTCCTGGACAACTACGGTACATTCGCAAAAACCTCTTCCATGCAGTTTATGTTATTGATCCTGCCACCTCTTGTGGACTTGAGGCAAGAATTTTTGCAGCCCACATTTTAGTTTTGTTTAATCAAGTTTCCTAGGTGTTGCATGCTGATTTCTTCATTCAATTTGTTTCACATTTCAGGTGATTGAAATGATTGTCAGTCTATATGAAAATCAATTTCCAGTGAGATTTGGAGTAATTTTATACTCCACAACATGTATTAATGAGGTTGAGAAAAATGGTGGGGAAAATCTTGCAGATATCAGTGTCAACTCAACAGATGAAGACATCTCTAGTTTGGTACTGAACTGTTTGAATCACTTTTTTCTTTCTAGTATAAGGTTGATGATGCTAAATTTTACTACTACGTATATTTTAATATTAGGTCAGTAATGTTTTACTATTAATTAATATCTCACTTGTGCCCTGAACGAGTCGACTCAAAGCTGGCCTAACTGCCTAAGTGACTTTAAAAGCTTGACATATATGGTATATGCATAAGGTAGTATCAATGTATAGAAAGGGTGTGTAGGCGGAGGGCAACAAGGGTCATGCTGCTATCGATCTAGGCCAGGATATTTAAATGAGGCATATAGAACTGCACTGAAGTGCATCCTGATGCCCTTGAACCACACCATAACTTTTTTTCCCCACAAATAATTTTTTACTAGTATATACGATAGATTCAGCTGTGTGTTTTGATGTACTTTGCTACGTATATTTTGGGACTTTGGGAGCGGGAACAGTGATGGTGGGAGAGATGATTGCTAGGCTTTATATTAGGATATTTTTCAATTTACTGTCTATGGAGAAATCTAACAAATACTATCTTGCTTTCTCTTGCATTACTGTTGTTTTTGTTGTTGTTAATGTTCTGTTTCCTTCCAATTTTCTTATAAAATTTAAATAAATTTCTTTTCTCTATATCATGCTTTAATGATTGAGACTTTGAGAGTTATAGCTGAAGTAGGGGAGCACTACCTGCAGGTGCTGTGCAAAATATGGTCTCACCTATTATTATATAACAGTATAATCTTACTAACATGAAGCAATCATCCAAAAATTTGTGGTATAGCACATGTGTTTTTAAGGTTTTTTGTAAGTCATTATGTTTCTGTTATGGTATTGCTTTTACATGCCAAAACATGTTGATATTCTGTTTAGTGACATTGTTTTGTTTACCAATTAAGTGAATGCTTGGCTGGTGTTTGGACTGAATATACATTCCCTTATTTTTTTTTTTTTTTATCTCTTGTTCCCCATACAGATTATTCGTCTTTTTATTTACATTAAGGAGCACCATGGGATGCTGACAGCTTTTAAATTCTTGGGCAATGTAAGTTTGTCCTCTACTCACTTTATAGTTAAGGAAATATTGTCCATGGAGTTGTAGTTTAATAGAGAGGCTACTTTTGTAGATAGTAGTGTTTGTTCGCTCAATTAAAAAAAAATGTCTCTTGACATTTTATGATTGGAGGGTATATATAAGATTATTCGAACACCTAAGACTCTAAAAGAACCTTTCTTGAGCTTTCACCTCTTAAAATGGGTAACAAGCATCATATACAAGGAGTCGTCTTGATGGGCTGTTTTAGAATATATTTTTTTTTAAATTTAAATTTTTCATAATTTATAGTTATAATTTGTGTTCAAATGAATGCATTGGAAATTGTTCAGATTGGAAAATGGCACAAACAAAAGGAATGTTGTATTTTTTTATTTCCCTTCTTACCACTTAAAGTATTGCTAATGTGAACCACTAAAGTATCTGGATTAAATCTCTTATAACATAATCTATTTTTTTTTCCTTCTTAACTTAATGTTAAATCTTTGATCTATTTGTTAGTTATACGTATGTGGCGCTTAATTTTTATAATTATAAAAGAAATTGTACATCACTAATCTCTTTTGTTAGATTTTTGGACAAAACCTTTATTTTTAGCTCATTAGTTGGCTTAACTTAGGTGACACATGATTTTTTTAATGTAAAAATATGTAATAAATCTCTCTTCTCATTATTTGGGTTTTAGTGGTTGCTTATGTGATACTGCATATGCTTTGATCAAATTTATCTCATTGAACATTCCATTATCCTTGACTCTTTTTACAACCCTCAATTTCTTAAGACTTTGTTTTCTTCATATTGATATTATGTATCACATAACAATACCTATTGTCAGCTTTGTCGCTAAGAGAACGCATAAAGACAAAAGCTACAATCATCTATAGAAATGAGTGTTACCAATATTTTATATTTGATTCTATAACTAATCCAAATTTAACTAAGGGGCCGTTTGGTTCGCGAGGGGTAATCGGAATGGAATGAACAAAGGGAAAGACAGGGAATGGAATGAAAATACCTAAAATTTTCTATGTTGTTTGGTCTTAAAAACAAAGGGAATGAGGGCCACCAGTCCCACCACCACACCACCACCACAAATCCACCTCAAACCTTCATTCTCCACCGTTTGCAGCCACCAAACCACTCGCCGCACCTCCCTCCCCCTTCGCCTCCCTTCGCCGGTCATCCCCGCCCCTCGCACAGCTCTCCCCGCCCCTCGCAAACCCTCCCTCAACCCCGAAAAACCACCATCAACCTCGAATAAACCCTAGAACATATTCTCCCTCGCCGTTTGAGGTGCGACAAACTCCGACGAGGGTTGGGGAAGGTGCGAAAAGGGTTGGGGGAGGTGCGAAAAGGGTTGAGGGAGGTGCGAAAAGGGGCAGCGAAGTGCGATTCCGGTGCGAAAAGGGGCAGCAAACGATTCGATTCCGGTGCAGGGGAGAGTCGGTGAGGGTCGGCGAGGCGCGGCGAGGGTCGGGGGAGGGGCGGCGAGGGTCAGGTAGGACGGTGGTTGAGTTTTCCGGTGGTTGGGTAGGTATGAAGGTGGTGATGTGGTGGTGTGGTGGTGGTAGGGAATGTGAATGGAAATACCTAGGGGGGGGGGGGGGTGGGGAATGGGCTTAGAAGAATTTGGGGGAATGGATGGGGGAAAGGGAATGAAAAAAAAGGGCTAACAAACAGCAACAAAGGGAATCAGGGTGGTTGATTCCCTTTCCCTTTGATGAATACCCCCAACCAAACGGCCCCTAAAAGGTTAAGATGATACCACTATGATAATTGGACTTTAAAAAAATCTGTGCATTTCAAGGGATGGGTAAGAATTTAACGTAAAGATGCATACAGCACATACTCCTTTTTTCTAGTGATTGAGCAAATCCTGGTTCTTGTTTTTTTTTTTATTTTAATTTTTTTTAGTGATGTTAAGAGTCTGCTCTGTAGTTTGTTTACCCATTATAATTTGATTATCCCAAATTTCGAACAATTGAATAATTTTATAAAATAATTAAATTCACAAATTATAGTCCGTGACAATTTCAGTTTTCCATGAAATAAGCTGATCTCTGTCATGTTTAGTGTTTGAAAAAGCGCGCCTAGGTGCTGAGGCGCAAGGCGATCAGGGGTGAGCGCTTATTTTGGTCTAGGCAAGGCGTTTTGGGTTAGGCGCTCAAAAAGCGCCCGAGGCGCACTTGAGGCGCACCCGAGGCACACTTCAGCCAAATTTTTTTAACTGCCCATGTAGTACGCCTCACTTCAAAGAGGGGCACTGAGGCGCGCCTAGGCGCAACAGAACCCCTCTCGCTTTAGTGCGCCTTGAGCTTTTTTATACATTGGTCATGTTTATTAGTTAGCAATGCTAAGGTCTGACTTAATTTAATGATGTTAATTTCATGGCCATTACAAACTTTGATGTTATTTACATGGCCATAACATTACCATTCTTAATCTTTTGTGAGAAAAGATGAAGTAGCCTACCCACTTTCCTCTTTGTCTTTGTTTTCTTATAAAGGAGTCTTTTTTTTACTAAGGTCCTTAAAATTGACTGTCATCTTTTAGGTTCACTCAGAGTTCGGTGATTTTAGTGAAGAATCTCCTGAGAGGCATCATGTGGAAGGAGCATTTATTGATGTGCTATTGTAAGTTCTGGAAATTTTGGTTGAGTTAGCATGACTACTTCCTTCATTATTTTGACGTATCATTATAGTGTTTTCGCTGTTTTGTTATTTTCATGAATGTTTAATATTCTTCTTTTCTTATGTAAACATATACAGAAAATTTCTTCATCAAAAAATTTGTTTGTATTTTCTAAACTGATTTTGAAGCACTCTTGTTTTTTTCCTGCAGAACTAAGGCAAAGTCTTCTCCCCAGGATCTGCTGCTGAAATTGGACCAGGAGAAGGATTTTCAAGATGTAGCTCAAGAAAGTTCTATGTTTGTTTTCAAGCTCGGATTGTCTAAGCGCAAATGTTGCCTCTTATTGAATGGACTTGTGTACAATTCTAATGAGGTAGCCTTTTGTGGGCTGAAAAACTTTTGCTAGAACTTTGATATTAGTTTAGAACAACTTCAAATTAAACCTGATCTGCACATTATCCTGAGTAGGGGTAGCAGTTATCATAGATCTATAATTTTAAGTTCTACAAATCAAACCTAGATCCTTTCTTTAAAATTATTTTTACCCTAGGGTCCTATCGTTGCTTTTGTTTTCCTGTTCTTTATAATACTTTGCTTGAATCTATTAGTATATTGTTAACTTAATCAGCATTCAGAATCATGCATCATATGCTCTTTTCAACCCAATGACATTATTTTTGTTGACATCGTTGCGAATTTTAGAGAAGTAAATGGAACAATACTCCTGCGTGGGGTATTCTATAATAACTGACTGGGAGCAGGCATCAGGAATGTCAACTATATTTAGTTTTGCTGGTTAATTTTTCCTAGTGAATCTTACTACATTTGGGTGGATACATAACATAGTATCGTGTTGAAATTTCTGTGTTGGCTGCCTTATGTTTTCGTTATTTCAAACACTGGTGTCAGGAAAGATGATGATGAGATTTATGCACTATATATATATTCTGGGTAAGTGTTTGTTAAGAATAAATCTGGAAGGGTGGGAGGCTGGTATTTTGGTAACTTAGCATCGAAATGTATTTCTTTGGTGCAAAATTTGGCGAAAATCCAAATATCTAGCTCTTTGTATAGACTGATAGGAGCAAATACAGTTTTTGGAACAGACTAACCGGGTGGGTACCTTCTATGAAACTATACACTCTGTACTTATGGCTATCTTGGGCATTTTCATTGAAAACAATGATAGTATCCTCAGAGATCAGAATTCTTGTCAAGAATCAATGTGGAATAAAATTGTTTTATTTGGATTTTGGAACATGATTGGAGATCCTTCTCCTGTATTCCTTGATATTTTGTGCAAGAAGTCCCCCCCCCCCCCCCCCTTTTAATATATGAAATTGTTTTTTTTTTTAAAAAAAAGTTAAGCGTTACATGTATTGGCTTATAGACTAGTTTGAGAACCTGTCATTGCTTAGCTTAAACTGGTTTAGCCGTTGTTGGGTTTGCTTACATCCACCGTTATTTGCATATATTGTTGTGAAACATGACAATATTTACTTTTATTGTTTAGGAAACTCTGCTAAGTGCTATGAATGATGAGCTTCCAAGGATACAGGAACAAGTCTATTATGGAAACATTGACTCTCACACTGATGTGTTAGATAAATTTTTATCTGAGAATGGTGTAAGGCGCTACAATCCACTGGTAATGCATCAAGGAATTCTTCACGTGTTCGCTCTTCCAATTATCTCTCTCTCTCTCTCTCTCTCTCTCTCTCTCTCTCTCTCTCTCTCTCTCTCTCTGTGTGTGTGTGTGTGTGTGTGTGTGTCTCCTTTTCACATATTCTGTACATATAACCAAACCTGAAGTCTCTGTATGAGTTATTTTTGTTAATTAAGTGCTCTGCATTCTGAACGCATCTGTGCAGATTATAATTGATGGGAAAGTTAAGCCTAAGTTCGTGTCTCTTTCCGATTCAATTCTTGATGAGGTATCTGCTCTTCATGAGATAAATTACCTCCATTCTCCTGAAAGTAAGTGGGTTTTGCATTTTATTGAATTATCCCGTTACAATTATATTTTATTATTTCAACTGAAAACTCGTTTGGTCCATTTATATTGCAGCTATTGATGAATTGAAACCAGTGACACATCTTCTGGCCATAGATTTGACATCAACAAAAGGGTTGAAGTTTCTTCAAGAAGGAATACGTTATCTTGTTAGTCTCTTATTCAATGGAAGTAAGTTTGCTGACTAGCTATTAACTCAGCTAATTTACTGTTTTTTTTCTTTCTTATTTCTCAATATCAGGAAGATGGGTCAACAAAAGCCCGTGTTGGTGTATTATTTGTCCCAAATTTTGCTTCTGATTCATCTAGCCTCCTTTTCGTGAAGATCTTTCACATTACTTCATCATCATATAGGTGTGTATAACATCTTGTTCATTATAGACATACGGGATTTACATTCTTTATTTTTCTTTATGTTTATTATTGTTAGGATTTTTTTAAATTTCACCTCCTTAAAATAATCCCAATATGTTTTTACTACCCTAATCAATAAAAGTTGTTTTTTGCATGTTTACCACTAACTAAAATGTAAAATTAGAATTTTACCACCACTTAACTGATTATGTCCTTGAACATGTTAGTAAGGCACATTTCTCTTATATTCCCCTTTGTTTTCCAAGATTCTCCCTCCCCCTTACCTCCTCAACCTCCATCTCCACCTATTCTCCTATTAATTCCTTCTGCTCTTTCAGTCCTTTCTCCTACTTTGACATACCCCTTCAAAAAATGTAAGAAACTTCATTTTTTCTCTTCTCATCTCTTACTTCAACCTCTTCTTCTGTCAAAACTGAGAATCACTAAAACCAAATACCCACAAAAGTTTTCCGTCTCCCTTTTTTCTCTCCTTTGCAATGTGAAGAGTAGAAGATTTCCATGAAGGTATTTTAAAACTAGTTTTTTTGGAATTAATTTAGTGAGAGAATTGGGTTTGTTAAAGAATTAACATAATTCATTCACAATTTCAGTAGCATATAGTAAGCTCAATGTGATCAAACGGCTTAATATCAAGTTTTTCCCAAATCCAATTGAACATGAATCCTATTTTTATTAATTAATTCTTGTTGTTGAAAATATGGTTAACTATGACAAAAAAAATCAATTTCAGTTTTGGTTGCTAAGCTGTTTGCTTGTTGCTGTTGATGTCAAAAAATAAAAAAGATATCCTTGGTAGGAAGCAGCCATTGTTATGGGTATGAAACACTATAAATGGGAAGGAGTGAGATTGATTTGGTGTGTGAATTGTGGTAAAAGAAATGAAAGTAGACAAAATCATGGAAAGGAGTGTGAAATAAGAGGGAAATGTAAAACGGTGGGGCGCTTTAATGGATTTATTGATATAATCTGTTTAGTATTGGAATATCCAAATTTTAATTTGTTTAGTTGTTGGTAATGTACAACTTTTATATATTAAGGTGGAAAAAAAAAAATATCAGTTTTTATTTTAAGGTCGTTGAATTTGAAAATCCTTATTTATTATTTTTTTTTTTTTTACATATACATATTTTTTATATACTAGAATATTTTTCAGTTGTCATCCTGTTTTCATTACATTATCTTTTTGTTTACTTCTTACATGTATTGTGCAGCCATAAGGAAGGGGTTTTGCAATTCTTGGATCAGTTATGCTCATTATATGAGCGTATCTTCATGAAAAGTTCTTCTCAGCACACAGAAAGCATTAAAACATTTATTGAAAAGGTTTCTGATCTAGCAGATGTGAACGGATTGCCATCTAAGGGGTATAGCTCTCTTCTTACAGAATTTGCAATCGAGGATTTGCAAAAACTGTTGAATAAGGTATCTGATTATTTATTCATATCGGAATAAAAAAGGTCTTTTCTTTCATTCGTAGGTGCGCTCATTTCGATGCATGCCTTGTACCATTCCCATCCCATTCTTTGATTTAACTCTTATTTAGATGGAAAGTTAATTTCTGTACATTGTTGTGCACTAGAGTCTTCTTTCTTTTTCGCTGTCTATGTCCTGCTTTGTTTTTGGTTTATGACCTTCATTTGCTTACTGAAACATTTTATTATTATTTATTATTATTATTTGTTGTTGTGGTTGTTGTTGTTGTTAAGTTTATGCTGGTGTGCAGGTGGGTTTGTTTCTACACAAGCACCTTGGACATGAATCTAATCTAAATGCAGTCATCACCAATGGGAGGGTGCGTTTTCTGCCTACATCTCTACCTATTCTGATTTTAGTTTTTCTCTGCTCTTTCGGCGAGTGAAAATGCACCATTATTATCTTGAGCAAGTTTCACATTCACATATGTCACAGAAAGGTGTCCTGTAGATGACACCTGTAATGATGACTCTGTCAATTGCTAGATACTCATCCCAAAACTCAAAAATAACTAGTAAATTGTTTAAACGTCTCTTCGAAATCTTTATTCACCTCAAAAACTTACATATTGCTTCTTGATCTAGCAGATCATTTCTGTCTCACGTTGTCTGACCGAAACTATCCTGCACTAAACTCATAAACATGCTGACATGTCTATTCCATTTAAATATAATGATAATTTTTTTTTTTCTTAAAATTTATATGGGGATAATCCTTTCTTCATTTCTCCGTCATTTATTTTAGGGAGTGGGTGTGTGGGGTAGGGGTGGGGAAACTGTACTTATGCAAATTTGTTGTTCTGATTGTTCGGATAATCTTCTAAATCTACAGCCCGGCTCTCACTTTTCAGGTAACAGTATTTTCTGATGAAGATACCTTCTTGTCTCATGATCTGCATCTATTGGAGTCATATGAGTTTAAGCAGAGAATAAAGCATATTTCTAAAGTTATTGAAGATTTGAAGTGGGAAAACATTGATCCTGATTCTCTAACAAGGTTCTACTCTTTTACTGCTTGTTCTGGTTTCATTATTCTGCCTCCTTTCCATATATCTAAAACTTTCAACCTTTTGTATTTTACTACTCCCTCCATCTCTTATTGATAGTCCCTTATGGCTAATTTTAAATCCCAAAATGATAGTCCCATTTGCTTTTTTCAAGTACCATTAATATTAATTTTTCACCAAAATTCTCTCCAATTTGCAACAATATTTGTGCAAATTTAACTTTCCCATGTGCTTTTATTACTTTCTCTCTCTACATTATTGCATATCGAATGTAAATTTATCTTTCCAATGTACTTTTACTACTTATTTATGTTTATTGACTCCCGTGAAAATTTCCCATAAGGGACTATCAATAAAGGATGGAGGGAGTATTTATTTTTATTACTTAAAATGGTAATGCGATAACAAACAATTGGTTTTTGTGTACAACTTACCAATTAGTTATCAACTTTTAGAGATGGCTTACCCCCCCCCCCCCCCCCCCTCTTCCCTTTCCCTCTTTTCAAAAATGAAAGATACTAAATTTCAAGTTTTAATAGAAAAGCACTATTAATTAGCTCTATCCGTCCACAAATTGGGTCAGTGGACCATTTCTCCCTTTCTCTTAACTATTTTTCATCCCATTTCGATTCTTCCTTCACATGATCCTTTGAAATTTGAAGTCACTTTCTCTCAAAGTCCACACTTGCTAGCTTTCTTCTTGTGGCACATGCAGCTGGAGACATATGTCCTTTTGCAAAGACTTGCTTTATATTATGTATCATCTCTGAAACCAAATTATCTTCTGTTAGTGGTTCTCAAATCCCTTTTTGTGTTTCTTGCAGCAAGTTCATTAGTGATGTCATTATGCTCGTCTCTTCATCAATGGCTAGACGAGACCGTAGTACTGAGGGTGCTCGGTTTGAGATTTTGCAAGCGACATACAGGTTAAGTGATCTTAATATCATGTTGCATTTTTATAAGTAAAACACTTTCATTGCAAGTATTAAGTTTTCAGATATTATGTAATCTTGATGCTTAATTTTTCTGAAGAGTCTCATGGATTTTATTTAGTTTTTCTATGTATTTGTGAGCTTTCCAAATTCCAAATTATGGAAAAATTCCAATTATGTTGAGGTTGTACTAGGAATAATTCTGGTGAGTGATTGAACTAGTTTTGCTTCCACAAATCCTCAGTCCAAGTTACTTCTCTAGTAGGTACAGAAGTCTGGCTTGTGTTGGGCTGTGATCATGCAGATATTACCTGCTGCTTGTACCATATTATTGAAGGATCCTTATTGGTTGATATAATTATTAAATTATTTTGCTTTTGTTGTTTACAGTGCTGTTGTGTTGACTAGTGAAAGCCCTATCCATGTTGATGCAGTGATTGATCCGTTGGGTCCGTCAGGACAAAAGCTCACATCTCTTCTCCAAATCTTAGGGAAATATTTTCAGCCAAGCATGAGAATTGTACTTAACCCATTGGTGAGTTATGTCTTAGGTTATTTTCTTGATTTATTTTTCAAAGCTGGTAGCTGTGTAAATAAATTTCCTGGCCATTCTTTCCAAAGAGTAAAAAGAAAAGATTTTTATTCCAAGAGTGGGTGTATGCTGTGAAGTTTAAGTTTTCTTGGATGTAGACTTATATTCGCATTGGAGACTAGAATTCTTTTGTTTGGATAACTATACGAATTTTTTCTTTTTGAATGTTTATCTAATTTATATTTTAAATGAGATGTACTTCTAACTTGTGATGGAGGATGAAGCCTTGCTTTAACTTCGCCCCTCTTCTTTGTTCCTCTACATACAGATTAAAGACATCTTGCATGTCATTGTATTTTATTTCTCTGCATTTTGTGTTAGTATGTCAATATATGACAAAGAGTAGTATCTTGGAAGATGATTCAACCTATCTGTCTGTAGTATATAGTATTGCTCATGAAGCTACAAGAACTTTCTGTGGACAAAAAACCAGGATTATTTTTTAGGGGTTATTATTCTTGAAAGAGGTTCTAAAAAATTGTCTCCTTTGATCTCTTGAGCGGGGACACTTACTGCTAGTTTGCATCAAAGATGATGACATTAGAAGTTGAGATACATCCCTAAAAAAGTGTTAGGCATTGGAAATCACTGTCAAAATGTTATATCCATGCCTCTACCACTAATTATTGAGTATTAGGAAATTTGAATTATAGGCCTGCAATTTTCTGATTATGTGTTCTATTTAGTACATAGTTTTTGGAAAAAAGTTGGTCACTCGAAGTAATAGGGCATTTTTGATTTTCTAATGAAATTGGAAATGAACTTATGAATATATAAGAGACCGGTGACTAATTGTTAACATGATTTAAACACTGACTCTGAATCCTTTACAATATGAAAATTTAAAAGCGGAGTATTATAAGAGAAATAAACAGTAAATATCTTGCAAGTAAAAGTTAAGGTATGTGGGAAGCTTATTAAATGGACTAGTGAAGGGGACTTTAAATAGTTCTTTGATTCGGCAGAGCGTTGTTGCTTGATGGTATCACTATCTACTGGAAAACATTCACTGGTTGCTGAAAAAAAAAACTGAGTCCCTAAGCTTTTTAGGTACTTGTGAGCTTTGCTTTTAGCTTCAAAAATGAGTTGTTAGATGACTTATTATCCTTTTCTGTTCTGAATGCTAGGCTGTTGCTTCTACTGTGTTCCACACAAGGGTTAACTCTGTATACAAAAGAGGATTACTGGGTCTCTTGCTAATATTCTCAAAATCATATACTCCCTCCTACCTCAAGTAGCTGTCACATGTTCATTTTGGGTGTACTATTATTCCTCTTAAGTTTCTACTGGTGTTAAATTGGAGCATTTAGGATGAATTGGATAATTTATAAACATGATTCTATCAAAAAGTTCCCTCACTATTAGAGATGCTGTTGTTAATTTCTTAGTCTTTTTTAGATTATATATCTTATGCTAAGATGTTCAATTTATGGCAGAGTTCCCTTGTTGATCTCCCACTGAAGAATTACTACAGATATGTTGTTCCATCAATGGTATTTCTCCTGAATGAGCTGTATTTAAACCTGCCACTATTGCTGCTTTGATATGCTGACTGTCTCATTTTGTCCAGGATGACTTTAGTGGCTCTGATTATGCTGTAAATGGTCCTAAGGCTTTCTTTGCAAATATGCCATTATCCAAAACGTTGACTATGAACCTTGATGTACCTGAGACATGGCTTGTGGAGCCTGTCATTGCTGTGTATGCTGCTTGTTGCACTAGCCTTTAGTTTCATCATAAGTTCACTTTTAATTTTATATTGTCTGTTTTTTATGTTTTTAAACCTAATACAAGCCCTTCTGTTTGTCTAACATGCATCAGCCACGACTTGGATAATATATTGCTTGAAAATTTGGGAGATACAAGAACACTGCAAGCTGTATTTGAACTTGAAGCGCTTGTACTTACAGGTACAATTTTATGTATGAAAACTAACTTTTTGCTTCCTGATGAAAACAAGTTTGGCTGAACAAAGTCAAAACTTGCATTTATGGTCGAATCTGATGCTTACAGTTGGCTGTCTTACTTTTAAATGTGGAGATCAGGTCATTGTTTTGAGAAGGACCATGAACCACCTAGAGGACTGCAACTGATTCTCGGGACCAAGAGCGCTCCCCATCTGGTGGATACTCTTGTCATGGCAAATTTAGGCTACTGGCAAATGAAAGTTTCTCCTGGAATGTGGTATTTGTTGCTTGCTCCAGGCCGAAGTTCTGAACTTTACCATTTGATAGAGGATGATGGTGGAAGTCACAAGACCACCTTTTCAAAGCGTATAATTATAAATGATTTACGTGGTAAAGTAGTTCACTTGGAAGTAGTGAAAAAAAAGGGCAAGGAGCATGAGAAGTTGTTGGCCTCTGCTGATGATGATGGTCAATCCCCAGAAAGGATCAAAGTCAGTCTTAATAAATCACCATTGCTCTTTATCTTACATATTTTCTTAATTTTTTTTACTCAATATATTAGCTTCTGTTTGGTGCTTTTGCAGGATAGTCAGAGAAGTTGGAACAAAAATATTTTAAAATGGGCTTCTGGTCTCATTGGTGGAAGTCAGAATACAAAAAAGAGCGATAGCACAGTGCCGGTAGTCTACTGTTGCTTTTCCCCTTCTATGTCATCTTTTTTTATTACACCTGAACTAGATTCATGTGTCATAAGAACTCTTGAAGCATTGGCTTGATGAGATGTGAGTGTTACACCTGCACACAACTATGTTACTTGAATAGTTATATCTTGCTTGGTGATACTTGACGATGCTTGTCACCAAAGCCTAAAGAGTTGGGCCAAGAATAATTCTATGATTTTTTCTTCAAGTGAAGATGATACTAATAGTGACTGGTTTATGTCTATTTACGATATCAATATATAAGTATCCTTCTGAATCATCTTGAAGAAAAAGACAATGCTTTGGAATTCCCATATCTAGTTTTTATCTAAATGCTTGTCATGTTCCATGGTCTGTTCACCTTGTGCATGCCAGTTTGTCTTTCGATATCTAATTCTCATTCCAAAATATGGGTTAAGAGTATGCATACCTATCAAATAGTTTGAAGTTAAAGTTAGTGCATAATCAAATTGATAGTAATATTGCACTGATAATTTGTAATGACAAAAACTGTACAGTGATTCTATCATTGTAAACAATCCAAAATGAGAAACTATTTTCAAGTCTACAAGTAAATGATGGAGGAGCTTAGCAAGGCTGATTACAGGAAAGCACCTATTTTTTGTCCCAAAAATACCACATATATGTTAACTTGAGTATGACTCTTTAATAATGATTATCTAGGCTATCATATTTTGGGAATTATTTCTTATGCTACCTTATAAGGCCGTCATATTTCTTGCTTGGACAGAAATTTCAGTTTTCTCCTTGCTCATCAACAAACCTATTCAACCAAATAAGCTGCTAAGTTACAACGTAGAATTTTATTTAATACTTATTCCTATGAATAAATTATGGCTTAAGTAATTAACTTCTTAGAACCAGATATTCTTCATCTCTTTTTGTTCATGCACTGAACCTTATGTGCCTTAATCCACCTAAGATTTGACTAGATTAAAACAGAGAAAGCATTAGAATATTAGCAATTTATTTGGGCAACTCTATGATTTCTGTTTGTTTGTTTTGTCGTTTCTCCCTTTTTTTTTTTTTTTGGTTGTGATTTATTAGGTTGTCCTTACTCCTTTCCTAGAAGTACTGACCTTTCACTTTGCTGTCTAGAATAAATGGGTCTGATATGGCTGCCTATACTATTGCTAAATTTAGCACTGCAATTCTGTGCTAGTCAAATGGGACTTGGAATCTATAAGCTGCTTATTGATGCTTAAGCATTAGCTATCAAAGAGCCATTTATATATTACAATATCTTGACATTCTGTATTAAGGCCTGTTGTTTATGGCTTGATATTGTTATCTGAATTCACATTTTAGCCTTATAGACTTTTTCATTGGTTTTAGCTGATTTGTTAGATAACAGTACTTGAACTTTAACTTTTGCAGGAGAATAAAAGCGATCGACATGGGAAAACTATTAATATATTTTCGGTTGCTTCAGGACACTTGTAAGTAAAGTATTGCTTTCTTTCTATTTACATTCTCATTCATTACTTTTTATAATGGAAATAATCTTAATCAAACAAGTGAGCAATATAGCCCAAGGACAAGTGTGGTCTATGTTACTTGGACTCTTCATTTAACTTCAAGTACCCATGTCGAACCCACGACAATCGGACATGGGTATGCACTTGGACATAATATTGACTTTTTGCTTACACCCACCTACCCTTTTTTTTTTTTTTTTTTTTTTTTTTGTTTTACTCAATCATGTGATTTTTCTGATAGATCATATAGAAAATTATTTTATGATAGTACTTTTTCTGGGTTTCTGTAGTTAGCAATATGTTATTTAGTTGGCTGCAGAGCTTGAAGTTGGTTGTTCTTTCACAAACAACAGCTTATGAATCAAACACTTGAACTCCACATGAGTATTTATTTATTTATTTATTTATTTTGTGACACACATGAGTATTTATTGGATGTGCAATGTGTCTATGTTGTCCTTACCATACATTTTATCTTCTCTATTTTATGTTGACATTCACTTTAAATAAGAATCAGATTGTTTTCATTTCATGAAATTGCTAAAAAATTCTTTATTTTACAGATATGAGCGATTTCTCAAAATTATGATATTGAGCGTTCTGAAGAACACTAATCGGCTTGTCAAGTTTTGGTTTATAAAGAATTATTTGTCTCCAAAGTTTAAGGTTGAAAGTTTTCTTTTTTTTTTTGTTAAGGTTGAAAGTTTTTCTTTTTGTGTTGAGGTACAGTTTTGGGATGCGTACTTATCTTTTTATTTTCAGGATGTTATTCCACTTATGGCACAAGAATATGGTTTTGATTATGAACTGATAACTTACAAGTGGCCTACGTGGTTGCATAAACAAACGGAAAAGCAACGAATTATCTGGGCTTATAAAATCTTGTTTCTTGATGTTATCTTTCCCCTGTCACTGGATAAGGTATATTAGCTTGCTTTGCCCTGTTGTCATCTTTCTTGGTTAATAATTTCTGATTTTGTTCACTTTTTATGTATGAAGGAATATTGACTATATCTGTATTGATCTGCAGGTTATATTCGTTGATGCTGACCAGGTTGTCCGAGCTGACTTAGGCGAACTTTATGATATGGATATAAAAGGAAGACCTTTAGCATATACACCATTCTGTGATAACAACAAAGATATGGACGGCTATCGATTTTGGAGACAAGTACAATCTCTCTTATGATCTATGCAATTAGTACCATGGTATTTATCAATTTATATTGATAACATGAAACTTTTTGTTGCAGGGATTTTGGAAAGAGCACTTACGAGGAAAACCCTATCATATTAGGTGAAGTTTTACTTAATTGCATTTTTCTAGTTCCTTAGTATTTTAAATAATAATCTTGTGCAATTGTCTCTTGCAGTGCTTTGTATGTCGTAGATCTGGACAAATTCCGACAAACTGCTGCTGGAGATAATCTTAGAGTAGTTTATGAAACTTTGAGCAAGGATCCTAATAGTCTCGCTAATCTGGACCAGGTATGCCAATTATCTTTGAGTGAATTTTCAGTATTTGTATCCTTTTTATATTCTATTGATTGAAAAAGCATACCATCTTCAATGTACATATTTGAACAAAAATTTCTTCAACAAAGTATTATAATAAAGGAAAATTTGCAAATTGCGGCCATTTAAAGTTCGTATTTTGCAAATTGCAGCCATTTAAATTTTTTTTTTGCAAATTGCAGCCCAAAAGTTCGTATAAATTGTAAATTGCAGCCCGATTCAATTTTTTCATCGGTTTACATGTTGAAAAATCTTCCGTTAAGGTTTTAGGGGTCATTTTAGTCCTCAGGGGCCCGAATTGAGCTAGGAATTAGCAAAAAAATAACGTAAGTATCTCATATTTACAGTTTCCCACAAATCGATACACTTTTGCTACGCAAAACGAGATACTTGTGTTATTTTTTTGCTAATTTCGAGTTCAATTCGGTCACCTAAGGACTTAAATGGCCCCTAAAATCTTAATCGAAGATTTTTCAACTTGTAAACCGATGAAAAAATTGAATCGGACTGCAATTTATGATTTATATGAAATTTTGGGCTGCAATTTGCAATTTTTTTTTAAATGACTGCAATTTGCAAAATACGAACTTTAAATGGCTGCAATTTGCAAATTTTCTTATAAAAATTATAAAAGTTAATCTTTTGAAACTGAATGTCAAGATGAATTGAATAGGATCCCACATTAGTGTGTTTTTTTTTTCTTATATAAATCGATGAGTTTTTGTGGTCAAAGTTTCTCTCTCGTCAAATGAGTGACATTACTAGAATACAAGCTAAGGGATTCAAAAAGGAATGGAGTGAATGAACACTTTAGGGGAAAGATGTCTCATTTATCCATTGTGGTAACACAGGCTTGCGTTAAGCTGACAATATCTGCCAATGTTTCAGGATCTTCCTAACTATGCACAGCACACAGTGCCAATCTTTTCACTCCCACAAGAATGGCTCTGGTGCGAGTCATGGTGCGGAAATTCTACAAAACCCAAGGCAAAAACCATTGACTTGTGCAACAATCCCATGACTAAAGAGCCCAAGCTTCAGGTAGTGTCATACTTTGTGATATTGTTGTTATAATTTCCATATTTGTATCCATTCCAGTTTTCACATATCAGCTCCTTATACGTTCAGGGTGCTAGAAGAATTGTATCTGAGTGGGTTGATCTTGACCAAGAGGCAAGGCAATTCACTGCTAAAGTGTTAGGTGAAGAATTGGATCCTGTTGAGTCTACACCACCATCTCCTCAGTCCGAGAGTGTGAAAAATGATGAAGAAATTGACATGGAGTCCAAGGCAGAACTGTGACGATAAATTTTTTACAGCGTGGGGAAAAGGGTTTTATGAGCATGGCAGAATGCTGATCACTAATGTCTTCCATATCTCCAGGCAAAGATAAAGATTTCACAGTGTCAAGGAACCATTGTTCAGAGTTCCTTCACTGTCCAGCTGTTATGAGGTAACTCATCGGACACTTGGGTTAGTGACAAAAATGAAAACTTCAAGGAATATGAACCCATACAACAATATCATTAAGAACTTAAGAGTTCTGACTATATTTTAAGCAGGTACAATTTTTGTAAGAATATTAGAATAGTACAGAGGTAGATCATTGATGTAGTTCGACAGTTCACAGTAGTAGGATACATGATGTATAATTACCATGGCTGGTAGGATTCCTACCTTGAGGCAAGAAGTTTTACTCTCACGCAACTGTGGTTCTTGGACTTCCTTATCTATCCCTTCTGTTCAGGGTGGCTTCAAATCTGTGCTAACGTTTACTCGCACAAGTTGGGTCATTCTTCTCTACTATCCAAAAAAAAAAAAAAAAAAACAAAAAAAAAAAAAAAAAATCAAGTGTCCAGTATATTGTTCAATGAAATTGATTCCGGCGTAATATAATGGTGATTATACATGTCAACCAGGTCGGCACCGGGTAAAGTTTGGGTTGGGAATTTTATGTTCCGATCGTTTGTGGGTCAAATTTTTTTTCCCCCCCTAAAATGGAAATCAATGTATACAAAAACCACTCATACTTCATATGAAGCAACAGCACCGGGTTGCTAATTTTGAATATATAATTCTTAAAATGAATCTTACTACTCTGCATAAGATTATAAGAACACAGCCAACACACCATATAAAATACTTTAGCCTTCATGCTTCTCTTAGGCATGCTTGGATTGGGGGCTTAAGGGGGTAATAAAAGTCAAACTAAGCAAAATGAATGTTAAAATAGGGAAGAAGGAGATAGTGATAGTGTGATTGTAAGATGATATGTAGTGATGGTATAGTGTGAGGTGAAGAAAGAGGAATAAATACCCTTGTTTAGGGTAAAAATACCCTAGACATGTGGACCAATGAGAGGAGGCCACGTGTCAAGTTTAGGATGGCCCAATAGCCTCTTGACACGTGTCCCCTTCAGATAAGCTTCTGAAATGGCGGCCTTCAAGGGCCCAAATCCCAAGAAGCGCCATAATTCGGCGCAGTCCACCAAAATCTAGGTCAAGTGACCTAGATAGGGGCACTTCTACCAACGACCCTATAAATAGGGAGATATTTCCCCATTTCGGGGACACATTCAATCATTTATTACACCTACCTTCTCTCTTATCAAGTCCCACCAGCAGTCGGGAAGAAAAGAAAGGCTCCTCTGCTGGTGGAGGTGAAGAAAGAAAAAAAATAGCAATCACTGACCGGGGAACGGTCAGATGAGCTCCGTCCCCAATCGGCTGGAGAACATATTGATGTACCTCTGGACGACAGCCGTCCAGAACATACTGTTAAGGTTGGGACGGCTGCTTATGCTAAGCTGGGTGAAAACCTGCACCTATTGCCAAAAGAATTCAAAGACATTTTTGCCTTTGAAGTGGAAGAGATGTCAGGCATCAGCCCGGATCTTGTTGTCCACAAACTCGCCGTGGATCCTAAAAAGAAGCCCATCCGGCAAAAGAAAAGAAATCACGGCGAGGAATGAAGTCAGGCGGCAGCTGTCGAAGTAAAAAAGTTGCTGGATGCTGGGTTCATTGGGCCATGCAATTTCCCTGACTAGGTGCTGAATGTTGTGCTTGTAAAGAAGCCGAATGGTACCTGGCGTATATGTGTTGATTACATAGACCTCAACAAGGCATGTGCCAAGGACAGTTATCCGCCTCCAAAGATCGACAGTTTGGTCGATTCAACAGTCGGGCATGCCTTGATGAGTTTCATGGATGCCTACTCCGGCTTCCATCAGATACCCCTATGGAAAAAGATCAAGAGAAGACGGCCTTCGTCACTGATCAGGGGTTATTCTGTTACACTGTGATGCCGTTTGGCTTGAAAAATGCGCCGGCTACATTCCAACGGATGATTAATACGGTCTTCATTAATCAAACAGGGAGGAATGTGGAGGCGTACATTGATGACATGATAGTCAAATCCAAGCAGCAGGCGGATCACCTTGCTGACCTCCGAGATATAAGGTTATGTCAAATCTTAAGAAATGCGTCTTTGGTGTTGAGTTTGGGAAGTTTCTCCGATTCCTGATTGATTAAAGGGGGATAGAGGCTAACCCTGAGAAGATATAGGCGGTAATTGACATGAAGTCACCCCGCACTGTCAAGGAAGCACAGAGACTAACCGGTTGCTTGGCGGCACTAGGGAGATTCCTCAGCTGGTCAGGTGACAAATGCCTTTACTCCTTCCAAGCAATCAGGAAGAAGACCAGATTTGAATGAAGGGATGATGCCGAGGCGGTCTTTCAAAAGCTGAAAGAACACTTGCACTCTTTGCCAAGGCTTGTTAGCCATCTTCCCAAAGAGACGTTATACATGTACCTAGCTGTCTCAGATCACATTCTCAGTGTTGTTCTTCTTGTTGAGAGAGACGACATCCAGCTCCCGATCTATTTCATTAGCCATGTGCTAAAAAATATTGAACTCCGGTACCCCATGGTTGAAAAATTTGGTATCCAGCTCTGGTCTATTTAATTAGCCATGTGCTAAGAAATTGAAGCCGTACTTTCTGGCTCATCCGGTTGTAATTTACACCGATCAGCCCCTCTAGCGGCCAATGTCTACCTTGGAGTCATCCGGCAGAATGTTGAAATGGGCTATTGAAATGCAAAGTCTTGAGATCACTTTTGAACCCAGAAAGGCAGTGAAAGGTCAGGCATTTGCCGACTTCATTGTTGAAATGACACGACCGGTACCACCGGATAACATTGATAAGGTTTGGAAAGTGTATGTAGACGGGATCTCGACGAAGAACGGATGTGGTACAGGAATCATATATGAGTCCTCTGAGGGTGACAAATTTGAATATGCACTACGGTTTAAGTTTCAAGCCTCAAATAACGAGGCTGAATATGAAGCCCTGCTAGCCGGAATCCGCATGTGTAAGGCAGCAGGGGAAACAAAAATTGACGCCTACTCTGATTCACAGTTGGTCGTAAGCTAGTATGAGGGAAAATATGAGGCAACTCATCTGGCTGTGATCAAGTATCTTCATGCAGTCAAAGAAGAGGCCAGGGCACTTGAAGAATTCTATCTGAGTCAAGTGCCCAGGTCAGATAACAACCAGGCGGATGCATTGTCCAAATTAGCATCTTCCGCCTGCTGTGATACGCCTCGGTCAGTCTTTTGGGAAGTTTTGGAAAAAAGAAGTATATATGAAGAGCCCATTGGAATCCTGGACCGAAGCTCTACCTGGATGGATGACATCTGGGCATATTTAATAGACGACACACTTCCTGATTCACTACAGGAGGCAGCCGTCATGAAGAAGCGAGCAACAAACTTCGAGATGAGAAATGGAGAACTCTTCAAGGCGGGTTTCCTTAAGCCTCTATTGAAGTGTGTTACCCTAGAAAAGGGTAAAGAAGTTCTTAAATAATTGCATGCTGGATACTGCGCCTCTCATATAGGCAGCAGGTTCCTAGCCGTCAGAGCCAGGCGGCATTACTTTTGGCCTACTCTTGAAGCAGACGCTAAAGAGTTGGTGAAGAGGTGTGACAAATGCCAGAGGTTTGACAAGCTTATTCACCGCCCGGATACTAATCTGACGGCAATCCACAGCCTACTCCCGTTTGCTAAGCGGGGCATGGATATCTTGGGTCCTTATACGCCTGATCCAGGCAGAAAGCGTTATATTTTGGTGGCGTTGATTACTTTATCAAATGGGTAGAGGCTGAGCCGGTCAAGAACATCAATATAAAGGATGTCATCTCTTTCATTTGGAAGAACATAATCACCCGGTTTGGGGTACTTATGTGTAGACACCTAAAACTGTCTCCCCAAAACCAAACCCGATGATGAACAACCTTTCACCGCCATTATTGGTCGGGTTGAGTATTTAATTTTTGGAGTGCTTACATCCATATTTCCATTTCATAAACCAACCCAATTCCTAGCCCATTTCCCCAAACCATAACTTATTTTCCTCTTTTTGTGCCTTTAAACCCAAAATAATTCATTTCGTGTCCTTTAAAATCATTCATTTCGTGTCCTTTTTATAAAAACGTTTGATCCAGTTTATTTTGGTCCATAATATGGGTCCAATGATTAAATAGTTGGATGGGGTTTGAAAAGAGCTTTCCAACGATATATTATAAGCCCAAATCCGAGTTATAACGAATAAGTTATGGCAAAAATATTAAACTGAACCCAAACCGAACCTAAGCCCACCTTACCTACGACCCAATGATCATGTGGAGGGTCCAAATTATTTAATCCCATTTCTAAATCAATTAGGATTAATTAGAAACTTCTAGAAGTTTCTAAAAGATCTAGCTTAATTATCCTTTTTTTGAAAAGATAAGATTAAAGAGTTTGAAATTGAATAAAACTTTTTTTTTTGAAAATCCTATTTCTATCCGAATTGAAAGACGTTCAAAGATAGACAAATATTATTTTTGTGCCTCATATTTTTTATCCAATTTTTATATGGTTGGATAGCCCTTGAAATTATCTTTCCAATGATATATTATAATATCAATTCCGAGCTATAACGGAAAAGATATGAATAAAATGTCAAACTCTATCCAAAATTGACATCATCTCGCTATTTCGGCCATATCTTTTATCCTATAAAATATTTTAATCTGATTCTAATTGGGTTAGAAATTAAACATCAATAGCTTTCCAACGATATCTTATTCATATTATTCCGATTTCTGTAACAAAAGATATGATAAAAATAAAAACCGCAAAAACTGCTGTCTATCGAGTTTTATTCCGATTTAATTCGGATCTTATCTTGTTTTTCGACCTCTCTTTTTTCTCTATAAATAGAGGTCATATCACCCCTTTTCCAAGGATCAACAAGCTTGATGATCAAATCCTTCTCTCTTTCTCTCTTTGACACCAAAAATCATTCTTCTTCTCTCTCTCTCATATATTCTAAGCCTTAAACCTATATTCCTAATTACACCATTGTTCCCTTAAGCACTCCAAGGAGTCCATACAATACCCGAAGTTCTATACTTAAACCAAGGCGTGAAAGGTATAAATAACTGAGGGTTTGGACCAAATTAACTCTACTTTTATTTAGTTTAATTTTTATTTGCTTTATATTATTTTTATTGAAGTTACTAACAATTTATTCATGATGTAGCAATTTAAAGGAACGCGCGGAATGTGAGTAATTAATTAATTTAATTACTTATTTTATTTTTTATATTGCTCGTATCATGATTAGGGTTGTTATTATTTTATATTTGATTTGACTCACATTATTATTGTTAAATTACTTCCAATATTAATGTTTATTTTATTCTATTATTTATTGATCACCACATTGCATGTTTAAAGGGAATATGTAATTGAAAATCACGACTAATAAGATAATTTGGACAACCGGTTTAGGTTCCTTTTAATCTTAATGTTTAATCAAGTGATCACAATATTTTAGAATAATATGTTGCATTAATATTCAACCAATTTAACTAAATAAAAGTTTGGAGCGAATTGAATATTTTGTTTGTATGCCTTTGAGATCACAGGAATGCTTTTCAATATAAGAATCGAGTAGAGGCCAATACGGGCGAATGTGACTCCATGACTCACTTTGTACCATCATCCCCGATCCTCCTTTTGTGGTTCCGAACCATATGGAGTTAGTAATCTCATGGATTATGAATGGGGTGTAACCTTCACGGGTCAATCGTTGTTGCCTATCGTTGTCCCTTATTCGTGGTTGCCTTTTATGATCCGTGAAAGGTTTACAAGTTCCTTAAGAACTTGTTGGTGGCTCCCTACTTTATTTGTCCCTAATCGTAATTTCAATTCCCACTTCCTATGAGTGTCAAGCATATTCACCACATGTTTTAACGTAGGCGCACTTCGAGCGACGCCTACACTATGTCTATGGTGTTTGATAATGGCCCTCAGTTTGAAATGCCTCACCTTAAGACTTGGTTGGGAGATTAGGGAATCTCACATTTTTTTGCATCAGTCAGCCGACCCTAAGCAAATGGCCAAGTTGAAGCCTTCAACAATCTTATCTCAGACGGCATAAAAAAGAAAATTGAAAGAGCCGGTGGCTTATGGGCAGAAGAGCTGATTCATGTCCTATGGCCCATCCGGACAACTGCCAAAGGGGCAACCGGTGAAGCCCCATTTCTTATGGTGTACGGTGTTAAAGCCGTCTTGCCCATTAAACATTACGAGCCGACTCTCAGAGTCATGCTTTATGATGAAGAGGCAAATTGGGAGGCCATGCGGCTGACATTGGACTCCCTCCTGGAACGCAGGGGCAATGCTGCCCTGCGCCATGAGATATACCGTCTGAGAATGATGAGAGCCTACAACAAGAAAGTACACAAGCGCCCTTTGAAAGTTAGCGACTTTGTGTTACGAAAAATAAAGGCAACCGGTAGGGCCAATGAGTCTGGAAAGCTAACCCCCAATTGGGAAGGCCCCTACTGGATCTATGAAGAAGTCAAGGATGGCACCTACCGTCTGGAAACCCCAGACGGCAGACGCCTACCTAGAACTTGGAATGTAGATAACTTAAAAAAGTACTACTTCTGAGGATTGTAAATTTTTGTAAACAAAGAGTCTATTAATGAGAAATCATGACTTATTTTCAAAAATGTTTTGTTATCTTTGCAATTACTAATCCGCCTGGGTAATACTCAGACGGACTATTTGTTTAACCAACTAAGTTTGACACTTAGTGTAAATTCAATGTTATAATTACGTGTCTGCCTGGATAATACTCAGACGGACTATTCGTTTAACCAACTAAATTTGACACTTAATGTAAATTTAATGTTATAATAACACGCAGCCAATGGCCAGATTGAAAAAACTAAGCACAAAAACGCTCAGTGGCTATACAACCGGTCTCAAACAAGACCAAAGGCCAATGGCCGGATGGTTGTTTATTTTATAAAACCGCCTGTCCCAACATGGACAATGGTGTCTGGCGACATCCCTCCGGGTGCAATCGTCGCAGGGAGCAGACTCTTCGTCAGTTCTACGTACCTATGCAGACGACAAAGATTGAACGACAAAATTGGTCAACTCATAGTCGTCTACGAGAACGATTAAGTTTCTGAATAACGGATGCCCTGAGGCATCAGTCGGTTACCGGGTGATGTTTTTACTTAGATTATTTATTCCAAAGTTGCACTCACTCTCCCAATTGGGAAAAAAGAGTTTGTGTAATGGCTATGCAACAATCCCAGACGGAATATTACCGCCTGGGTAAGAGGCTAGAAGCACCCGTTCTAATGGCTGGCTGTGCACTTGGTTTAGGGAAATCACCATTGTGATTGATTGGCCTAAAAACACCTCATACTTCTCCAAGTATCAAGTGTTTTCATGCCAATCAATCAATTTGAAATAAAACCAACCACACAACCGTCCAGGGGCAAGAGTAGCCAGATTGCAAATTGCCGCATGCTTTTTTAAGTTAGGCAAAATATTAAAGAATTGCAGTATATACGCAAAATTCTAATTGAAAAAATTCAAACACAAACATATATAAACAACCGACTGAGTCGGATTACTTCATATTGAAAATGGCAAAAAGGTATAAATAATTGTTAACCGAAATAACATCCGGAGAAGAAGCAAAAGAAAATTTTTTACCCAACTCCACAGTTGGTAAAGATACAACATACTCGCCTTACAAGCCGGAAAAGAAAGCAACTTGGCATACTGCCGCTGAATTTTGGGAGGCTGATTCAAGGCTGAGGGGGAAGCTGCTACTTCGGTTGGTTCTGATCGGCTAGGAGGGCTTCTGATTGGTCATCAGCCACCTGAGGCTGGCTGCCTTCATTTTGTTTGTCCTCCACCAGCTCCTCATTATCTGAGACTTCATATCCCAGCTATGTAGCCCAATCCTTGAAGCAAGGCAGAGCTGCCTCTCCTAGCACTTGGGCATCATACACCGCAGTGGCGTAATCATACCTAAGTTTATAGACTTCAAAGTCCACATCCGGATAGAGGAGCCCCCATGCTATCTTTAGGCAGGCAGCATTGTCCCGCTCATTCTCCTCGCTCAGTCGGGTCTGCTCCTTGACAATCTCATATGCCTGCTGATTACGCAGATTGACGATCTCCACCCCCAAGCGTTTGACGTCTGCCCGGAGCTTTGTGTTCTCCTTGTCAGCGTCTTCTAATGCCTTGAGTTCAGATTGAGCATCCTTCAGTTTTAGCTCAAGGTCATTAGTCCGGCTGGTGGCTTCATCATTCGCAGCCGTCAAGCTCCAGATCAGCTCCTCCTGTTTCAAATCTATTGCTTTAATCTCTAAATCACACATATAATTAGCAAATTCAGCAGAGTTGAGGTTTTCAAGGGCCCCCCATTTGGCGTCATTTACCTCTTCTTGCTTCCTCCTAAAGGGGCCTCGGAGCCCATCCACCCTTAGCATTACCTGAGAAAAAGGGGCAGCCGGATTATGAAATACTTGATAAAAATGAAAAAAAATATCAAAATTGAGCTGAAGAATCTTTTACCTCAGCCAGTTGGCCCATTATCCGGTCAAAGTCCACCACTTGCAGATCAGGTATGTAATTTTTCTCTGACCGGGTGAGGGTCCTCACCATCCGTTTGGCAAACCCAACAAGATCCGGCTCGTCGGATGTAAGATCTGCACCAAAAGAAGTAGAAGTACTTGGTGAGAAGGATGTAGCATAGTTGGCATTCATCCGTTGCCGGCTGCTGACTGAACCCCTACGGGGTCTACCTTAGTATTGACACTCATGAAGTCAAGTGGCCAAGGTATTTCAATCTTGCCCCTACCTTGGGTTTCCGGATGGGGCTTAGGAATATCCTCCTCCCCAATTGTTGTCGCACCGGCTGCAACATTAGGTGGCTGGCAACCCTTCGATGTCGTAGAGACATCCGACGCATTCTTCTGCGAGCGTTCTGAGCTTTCACTCAGAATTTTCATTGCAGAAGGAGATTTACCCCCGGTCGTGGGACGACCCGGATTGGCAGTAGAGGTTGACTGGGGGGGTCCCTCCTGGCGGTCTTTGCAGCCGGGGTCTTTTCCAGATCATCCCCTTGCCTTTTAAAAAATTTGGAGATGGATCGTGGAACGCATTTAGCAGAGTCTTGCAAATTAAGAACTAAATGTTACCATCCGGCAAAAAACCTTTGCAAGAAATGTAAAGAAAAAACTAAAGTCAGGCGGTCTTACCCCGCCTTTCTTGGTCTCCTTGGCCTTAACGACTGCTCTCTTTTAGAGCGCGCTTTCCTTGCGCAGTTGTGCTGCTGACTTTGCCGGAGTTTTGGCTGGGTCAACCATTTTCAAGGCGTCGATTGCAAGGAGAAAATAAAAGTTAGAAAAAATCATAAAAAGTTTGTAGTACAAAATAAAAACTACATACATGCCGGATGCAAGTAGATCTACCCTTGGGAAACATAGGGCTTAACCCACAGGCGGACAAAAAGCATTAATCTTTGATGTAGTCCGGGTGGGGGATCTAGTTTTTCAAAAAAAATGATGTGAGTCCCATCCCCCAAGGGCTCAGTAGTGGTTTCAAAGGAACCCGACTCCATTATTTGCTCCCGGGCCCTAGTAGAGAGCGCGGGGAGGGGGCATTTCCGGCCCAAAAGAACCGGTTCCTGATTGTACCGGCGCAGTGTCCGGTTGTGTCTCAGGGTTGGTGAAGAAATTAAATAAAACCTGTCTTTCTACCCTGACCACTTGGACACCTTATCCAAACTCATCAAATACTGGGGCATGGTGGAAAGAGTGTACCATGCCCCGTGACCGCCTGGAACCTTGCTCAAGTAATGCATGTGAGCGAAGGTAGAGAAGATGGGAGCCAAGTTTTGGAGCTCATAGGCGGCAATGTAGCTCAGAATATTCACCCACGAGTTGGGGGTGAGCTGCCAAACTCCCATATCATACCCTTTCAGGATTTTCCTAATCTCGGTATGGAGGGGGAACCGGAGGCCGGTTTCTATTACCGCCTCGTAGCAGACAAAATAATTGTCTGCATTCTCTATCTTGTCATCCCATGCCATCACTGCATCAGCAGGCGGGACGATAATATCCCACCCCTTTCCAAAGGGGTGCTTTTCCTTGAAATCCCTAAAGCCACTCTTCAGCAGGGCTATGTCACTCGGAAGCATCCTTATTTTCTTCGGGTTGGGGTTGTCAGCAACTTCCGCCGGCTGCTGATAGTCAGCCGCGAAATTATCTTGATCGGATCCAGAAGTCTCGGCCCCCGATCTTTCAGCGGCCTCAGTACCGCCGGATCCTTCCCCGGATCCATTAGAGGAGGCGGCTTCTTCACCGTCTACCTCGCGTACGCTTGAGCTCCCGGAAGAAGAGGGAGCCTCTTCATCAGAATTGTCGCTCCTCTCAAATCCTCATAATCCCCATCCGGAGCCTCTTCTTCATCAGAATTGGCGCTCCCCTCAAATCCTCATAATCCCCATCCGGAAAAACTTCGTCGGCAGGCACTTATATAGTGCGCCGGCTCTTAGACTTTCTGTAACACCCTAATAATTCTCTCTTAAAAACCTGTGATTAACCCGAACAATTCCAAGAGAATTACTGTCGTGCTACCGCCACGTGTTCAAATGTTAAGGCTTTTTTAGAAAATAGCAACGGAAAAACTAATTCAGTTTTAAATAAGTTTCAAAATCAATAACAAAATTAAATCATACAACTTGGAACTATTAAGGCCTGTTTTGGGTGTTTGTCCCTTGGGAGAGTTACGTCACGAAGTCTGATCCGGCTGAGCTGTACCTGCAAAATAACGGAGACTCCGGGTGGTTGGAGCTCCGCCTCCGACGATCAAGTTAGTAACTTGAAACGGAATAAAAAGAACGGAAATTTAGGTGGGTATCTGCTTGGATTCCAAGCTCAGGTTTTTCTCTGATGTAAGAGAATAAGGGTGTAATAAATGATTGAATGTGTCCCCAAAATGGGGTAATATCTCCCTATTTATAGGGTCGTTGGAAAATGTGCCCCTACCTAGGTCACTTGACCTAGATTCTAGTGGGCTGCGCCGTTTTACGGCGCTCCTAGGAGTTTGGGCCTTTGAAAGCCGCCATTTCAGAAACATATCTGAGGGCGCCAAGTGTCAAGAGGATGTTGAGCCACATGAGCCATCCTGAGCTTGACATGTGGAAACCTCTCATTGGTCCACGTGTCAAGAGGATGTTGAGCCACATGTGCCATCCTGAGCTCGACACGTGGCGACCTCTCATTGGTCCACGTGTCTAGGGTAAAAATACCCCAAACATTTGCCCCTCACAGGTCACACGTGCATGTCACGTGGGGCCTGTGACACGTGTCCACCTTTCATAGGTGAACAGTAACGGGTAAAATTTTGAATTTCAAACCAAAATTTTCCCCCCACTTTTACTTTCTATAAATAGAAAATTACCCCCCCTCCTTTTCACACCTTACGTTCATATTGACTTTTTAGAGAGAGAAAAAGAGAGATTTCTAGAGAGAGTTTTCTCTGCTCCCGCCTGCATAACAGCGAGTTTCAAGCTTCCGAGTGCTAACAGTACATCACCCGGCTCACCGGCTGTAGCGGTTTTCAGATTTTTCAGAGTTAAAGCAAGGTAACCGCCTGTACCATTTTAGCTTTTCTCCCCTTTAATTTACATACCATTTTTTCCGCCTGTATGCCCGACTTTCTTTTAGAAAATAGAAAATATAAATGAGTTCCCAATCCACCCACTCGGCACTGCCTAGGACACTCAGCCGATCCCCTGAAACGGCTGAGTCTAGAATAGGGGGTGCCTCTTCTGGACTATCGGAACCAATATGCTCATCTCCGAATTCCTCCCTCTCTGTGTCTGTGCAGGACACAATGGCCAGAACGAAACAAACGGCCAGGCGGTCTAAAAGCCGGCGCACCATGAGAGTGCCAGCCGATGAGGTTTTCCCGGAAGGGGATCCGAGGAATTGGGAGGAGAGCGGATCTGACGAAGAGGTTCCTTCTACCTCCGGGAGCTCTGGAGTAAGAGAAGTGGACGGCAAGGGAGCCGCCTCCTCCAATGAAGCCAGCGATGCTGAAGCTGGCCAGGGATCAAGAGCGGAATCCTCCGGCTCAGACCAGGGAGATTTTGCGGCTGACTATCAGCAGCCGCCCAAAGTTGCTGACCATCCCAACCCCAAAAGAACCCGGATGCTGCAGAGTAACATTGCCCTTCTTAATAGCGGGTTCAATGCTTTTAAAGAGAAACACCCATTTGGAAGGGGTTGGAAAGTTATTGTCCCTTCGGCTGATGCTGTGATGGCCTGGGGGGACGACATTGACCATGCAGATGACTACTTCATCTGCTATGAGGCGGTTATAGAAGCCGGCCTCCGGTTCCCCCCCACCCCGGGATTAGGAAAATCCTCAAGGGGTATGATCTGGGGGTTTGGCAGCTCACCCCTAACTCGTGGGTGAACAAATTAAGTTACATCGCCGCCTGCGAATCCAAAACTTGAACCCCAGTTTCTCCGCCTTCGCTCACATGCACTACTTGAGCAAGGCTCCAGGCGGCCATGGGGCATGGTATACTCTGACTACCTTGCCCCAATACTTGATGACTTTGGACAAAGTGTCCAAATGGTCCGGGTGGAAGGACAAGTTCTATTTGATTTCCTCTCCAACCCTAAGACACAACCGGACACTACGCCGGTACAATACTGAGCCGACTCTTCTTGGACGTAAATGCCCTCTCCCGGCACTATCTACTAAAGCCCGGGAGCAAATCATGGAGCTGGGATTTTTTGAGACAACAACTGAGCCCATGGGGGATGGGACTCACATCATAGTTCCCAAGAACTGGATCCCCCATCCGGACTTCTTCAAATATGAGTGCTTCTTGTCCGCCTGCGGACTGAGTACGATATTTCCCAGGGGTAGAATACTTCTCATCCGGAATGATTGTCATTTTATTTTTATTGCAAACTTGACTTAGTTCTTTCTAACTTGACATTCTTGTTTTTGCAGAAGAAGCCCTGAGGATGGTTGACCAAGATAAGACTCCTGCTAAATCTGTGGCGCAACTGCGCAAGGAGGCGGCCCTTGTAAAAAAGGCAGCCGTCGAGGCTAAAGATACTAAGAAAGGCGGGGTAAGACCGCCTGACTTTATGTTTGCATTTTTTTTTTTTTTTTTGTATATACCGGTTGGGTATACTTATATTTTGCTTCTTTTTCAGGAGTTCGCCAAGAGAATTCCTCGATCATTCTCCAAGATGCTCAAAAGGCAGGGAGATGATCTGGAGAAGGCTCCGGCTGCCAAAGCCGCTAGGAAAGATCCCCCCCAGAAACAAACTTCTGCCCAATCTGGTCGTCCAACGACTGGGGGCAAATCCCCTGTTGTTCTGAAGAAATTGAGTGAAAGCTCAGAACAGCAGAAAGCGCCGGAAGCCTCTACGACATCGAAGGGTGGCGAGTCACCTAAGGTTGCAGGCGGTGCGGCAACCACTGGGGAGGAGAACAAGCCGGAGACCCATCCGGAAGTTCACGGCAAGGAACGAACTGAAATACCTTGGCCACTTGATTTTATGAGAATCAAGACTAAGGTTGATTCTTCAAAAGGGTCAGTCAGCAGCCGGTAACGGATGAATGCCAGCTACGCTGCTTCTATCTCACAAAGAACTACTTTTGATGCAGATCTGAATCCTAACCCGCCGGATCTCGCAGGCTTCGCGAAGCAGATGGTGAGGACCCTTACCCGGTCTGAGAAGGCCTCCATACCTGATCTGCAGGTCGTGGACTTTGACCGGATAATGGGCTCTCTGGCTGAGGTACATGATTCCTCTATCTTAATGTCTTTAATCTTTATTTTGACTAAGTAACTCATAAACCGGCTGTTATTGACTTAGGCTATGGTGAGAGTGGATAATCTCCGGGGTCCCTTCAGGCGGAAGCAAGAAGAGGTAAATGACGCCAAACGGAGGGTCCTTGAAAACCTCAACTTTGCTGAACATTCTGATTATATGTGTAATTTAAAGATTAAAGCAGTAGAGTTGAAACAGGAGGAGTTGATCCGGAGTTTGACGGCTGCAAACGATGAAGCTAACAGCCGGGCTGATGACCTTGATAAGCAGCTGAAAGATGCCAAATCTGATCTCAAGGCATTAGAAGATGCTGACAAGGAGAATGCCCAACTCCGGATTGACAATGACCGCCTGAAGCTTGAGTCATGACCCTGCGCAACAAGCAGTCGGATGAGCTGGCCCGGGAGTAGACCCGGCTGACTGAGGAGAATGAAATGGACAACTTGGCCCGACTGAAGATCACCTGGGGCCTCCTCTACCCAGAAATAGACTTTGAGGTCTATAAGCTGAGGTATGATTACGCCACTGAGGTGTATGATGCCCAGCAACTGGGTGATGCTCTTCCGCCTCGTTTCCAAGACTGGGCTGCTGTGCAGGGATATGAAGTCTCTGATGATGAGGAGCCGGCGGATGATCATCCCGAGGGCCAAGTCAGCCAGACTCAGCCGGAGAAGACTCCGCCTCAGCCTTAGGCGGGCCTCCCACCTTTTTGCGGCAATATGCCAATGAATGCTATTTACCGGCTTGCATGCCGTGTTTTGTTGTATCTTTTTACCAACCATGGGGTTGGATTAACATTTCTACTTTCCTTCTTCACCGGATGTGTCCGGTTAACAATTATTCTAGCCTTTGTGCCATTTCAAATATAAATGAAGTATTCCGACTCAGTCGGATTTTATATATGTCTGTTTTGAGTTTTTTTTCAATTTGAATTTTTCATGTGTTTGCAATTCTTAAGTATTTTCCCTAACTTAAAAAAGCATGCAGAAATTTGCAATCCGGGTGCTCTTGCCCCTGGGCGGCTGTGCGGTTGGTTTAGTGCCAAGCTGATTGATTGGCTTGAAAACACTTGATACTTGGAGAAGTATGGTGATTGCCCCAAACCAAGTGCACAACCGGCCATAAAAGCGGGTGCTTTGAGCTTCTTACCCAGGCGGTTATATTCCGTCTGGGGTTAACGCGTAGCCATTACACAATCCTTTGCCCCAATAGGGGAAGGGAGTGCAACTTTGGAATAAATAACCCAAGTAAGAATTTCTACCAATGACCGACTGATGACTATGGTCATCCGGTATCTGGAAACTTATTCGCTCTTCGTAGGTTATTTTGGTCAGACGGCTATGAGTTGGCGAGTTTGGTCGTTCAATTTTTGCCGTCTACATGGGTACGTAAAACCGACAAATAGTCAGTTCTCTGCGACGATTGCACCCGGAGGGGTGTCGCCGGTCGCCTTTGTCCATGCTGGGACAGGCGATTTTATAAAATGAGCAACCATCCGGCTATTTTAGCCTCTAGTCTTGTTTGGGACCGGTTGTATAGCCACTAAATGTTTTTGTGCTTAGTTTTTAGTTAGTAGTGAATTTACACTAAGTATCAAACTTAGTTTTTTAAACAAGCGGGTCAGTCTGGTATTACCCAGACAGATAATCAGGCATTTGAATAAACAAAGTATCAAACTTAAATAAACAAGGGATCCGAGTAGTACCCAGGCGGTCCAACAAATATAAACTTTACTAAGTGTCAAACTCAGTTAGGTAAAGAAGAATCCGCCTGGGTATTGCCCGGATGGATAATTAAACAATAACTCGATTTTGCAAACAAAGTCTGAATTTTCATTAATTAACTCACTGTTTACAAAAAGTTTATAATCTCAGAAGTAGTACTTTTTTAGGTTGTCTACATTCCAAGTTCTAGGCAGACGCCTGCTGTCTGGGGTTTCCAGGCGGTAGGTGTCATCCCTTACTTCTTCATAGATCCGGTAGGGGCCTTCTCAATTTGGAGTTAGCTTTCCCAGCTCATTGGCCCTACCGGTTGCCTCCATTTTCCGTAACACTAAGTCGTCAACTTTCAAAGGACGCTTGTGTACTTTTTTGTTGTAGGCTCTAGTCATTCTTAGACGGTAAATCTCATGACGCAAGGCGGTATTGCCCCTGTGTTCTGGGAGTGAATCCAATGCCAGGCGCATTGCTTCCCAGTTTGCCTCTTCATCATACAGCATGACTCTGAGAGTCGGCTCGTAATGTTCGATGGGCAAGACGGCTTCAGCACTATAAACCATGATAAATGGGGTTTCACCGGTTGCCCCTTTCGCTGTTGTCCAGATGGCCCATAGGACATGGATTAATTATCCTGCTCATAAGCCACCGGCTCTTTCTATTTTCTTTTTAATGCCGTCTGAGATGAGTTTGTTGAAGGCTTCAACTTGGCCGTTTGTTTGGGGCCGGCCAACAGATGCAAAATAGCTTGAGATCCCCTGATCTCCCAACCAAGTTTTTAGCTGAGGCGTCTCAAACTGAGGACCATTATCAAAAACCATAGACATAGGTACCCCATACCGGGTGATAATGTTCTTCCAAATGAAGGAAATTACGTCTGAGGTCTTGATGTTTTTAACCGCCTCAGCCTCCACCCACTTGGTGAAATAATCCACAGCCACCAAGATGTAGCGCTTTCCGCCTGGAGCAGGCGTGTAAGGGCCTAGAATGTCCATGCTCCATTTTGCAAACGGGATTGGGCTGTGGATGGCCGTCAGATCAGTAGCCGAACGGTGAATGAGTTTGCCAAATTTTTGGCACTTGTCACATTTCTTCACCAACTCCTTGGCGTCTGCCTCAAGAGTGGGCCAAAAGTAATGTCGTCTGGCTCTGACGGCTAGGGACCTGCCGCCTATATGAGAGGCGCAGAATCCCGAGTGCAAGTCTTTGAGAACTTCCTTCCTTTTTTCTGGGGTGACACACTTCAACAGGGGCTGAAGAAATCCTGCCTTGAAGAGTTCTCCATTTTTCAACTCGAAACTTGCAGCTCGCTTCTTCAGGACGACTGCTTCCTGTGGTGAATCAGGAAGTGTGCCGTTTGAAAGATAAGCCCGGATGGCATCCATCCAGGTGGAGCTTCGGTCTAAGGTTCCAATGGGCTCTTCATGTATGCTTCTCTTTTCAAGAACTTCCCAAAAGACCGACCGAGGAGTATCACAGCAGGCGGATGAAGCCAATTTGGACAAGGCATCCGCCTGGTTGTTATCTGACCTGGGCACTTGATTTAGACGAAATTCCTCAAGTTCCCCAGTCTCTTCCTTGACTGCCTGAAGATATTTGATCATAGCCGGATGAGTTGCCTCATATGCTCCTTCATATTGGCTAACGACCAACTGTGAATCAGAATAGGCGTCAATCTTTGTTGCCCCTGCTGCCTTACACATGCGGATTCCGGCGAGCAAGGCTTCATATTCCGCCTCATTATTTGAGGCTTGATACTTAAACCGCAGTGCATATTCAAATTTGTCCCCTTCTGGGGACTCATATATAATTCCTGCACCACAGCCGTTCTTTGTTGAGCTTCCGTCTACATACACTTTCCAAACCTGGTCAAGATTATCCGGTTGCACCGGTCGGGTCATTTCAACAATGAAGTCGGTAAACGCCTAACCTTTTACTGCTTTTCTAGGTTCAAAAGTGATTTCAAGACTTTGCATTTCAATAGCCCATTTTAACATTCTTCCGGATGACTCCAAAGTAGACAATGGCCGCTTGAGGGGCTGGTCGGTGTAGATTACCACCGGATGAGCCAGGAAGTATGGCTTCAATTTCTTGAAAGCCATATACAGAGCAAGGCCAAATTTTTCTACCATGGGGTACCAGAGCTCAGCATTTTTTAAGACATGGCTAATGAAATAGACCGGAAGCTGAACACCGTCTCTCTCAGCAAGGAGAACAACACTGAGAGCATGATCTGAGACGGCTAAGTACATGTATAACACCTCCCTAGGCAATGGACTAACAAGTCTTGGCAAAGAGTGGAGGTGTTCTTTCAGCCGTTGAAAGGCCACCTCAGCCTCATCTCCCCATTCGAACCTGGTCTTCTTCTTGATTGCTTGGAAGAAATAAAGGCATTTGTCGCCTGACCGGCTGAGGAATCTCCCCAGAGCAGCCAGGCAACCGGTTAGTCTCTATGCTTCCTTGACAGTGCGGGGTGACTTCATGTCAATCACCGCCTGTATCTTCTCAGGGTTAGCCTCTATCCCTCTTTGATCAATCAGGAATCCGAGAAACTTCTAAAACTTAACACCAAAGACGCATTTCATAGGATTTAACATGACCTTATGCCGCCTGAGTGTGGTGAAGATTTTTCGGAGATCAGCAAGGTGATCCGCCTGCTATTTGGATTTGACTATCATGTCATCAATGTATGCCTCTACATTCCTCCCAATTTGATTAACAAAGACAGTATTAATCATTCGTTGGAACGTAGCCGACGCATTTTTTAAGCCAAACGACATCACCGTGTAACAGAATAGCCCCTGATCAGTGACGAAGGCCGTCTTTTCTTGATCTTTCTTCCACAGGGGTATCTGATGGAAGCTGGAGTAGGCATCCATAAAACTCATCAAGGCGTGACCGGCTGTAGAGTCGACCAGATTGTCGATCTTTGGAAGCGGATAACTGTCCTTTGGACACACCTTGTTGAGGTCTGTGTAATCAACACACATGCGCCAGGTCCCATTCGGTTTCTTAACAAGGACCACATTGGCCACCTAGTCGGGAAAATTACAAGGCCGAATGAACCTGGCGTCTAGCAGCTTTTTGACTTCGGCAGCTGCCGCCTGACTTCTTTCCTCGCCGTGGTTTCTCTTCTTTTGCCTGATGGGCTTCTTTTTGGGGTCCACTGCGAGTTTGTGGACAGCGAGATCCGGGCTGACGCCTGGCATCTCTTCCACTTCAAAGGCAAAAATGTCTTTGAATTTCTTCAGCAGAAGGTGCAAGCTTGCACCCAAGGTAGCATGAGCAACCGTCCCAACCTTAACGGTACGTTCTGGACGGCTGTCATCTAGAACGAGATCAATGCTTTCGCTAGCCGGTTGGGGACGGAGCTCATCTGACCGTTCACCGGCCAGTGATTGCTATTTTTTCTCTTTCTTCACCTCCACCAGCAGAGGTGCTTTTCTTTTCTTTCCGGCTGCTGGTGGGGCAGGAACTGGGTCGGCATCCTTGACATTGTCAAGGTCTATGGGTTCCTGACCGCCTAGGGCCACGGTATCTCGGACGACTGAGAGATAACACTCTCGGGCCGTCTTTTGATCCCCATTCAAGGAACCTACAGTGCCGTCATCCCTCTCGTACTTGATGAGCATGAGAGATGGGATGATTACTGCCTTGGCTACGTTGAGAGTTGGCCGGCCAAGGATGATGTTGTAGGTAGTTATCTCCTCAACGACCAAGAATCTGACGACAATATGTCGTCCCTGGCCTTTCTCCCCAAGCCGGATGGGTAAGTCAATTCTACCGGCTGGGTAGACCATCCCACCCCCAAAACCAACCAAGGGGTGGGTGACCGGGTGCATGCTGCTGACATTGTATTTCTGCTTTTGCAGGCACCAGAGGCTGATGATGTCTGATGAGCTGCCGGTGTCTATAAGGATCCGTCCAACCAGCTGGTTGGCAACCTTACATTCAATGACCACCCTGTCATCATGAGGGCGGCGGACGCTGCCCCTATCCTTCTCAGTGATCAAGACGTCTGGGAAGGAAGAGCTGGAAGACGCCTGCTCATCATCATCTTTGTCCATCTTTCGAAGATGGCTCTTGGTGCCCCGGATGGTAAGGCCACCACATGAGAACCCGTATGCTATAGTGTAGACCGGCTCCTTGTCGGTATCCGAACTACTAGCAGGCTAGGGGGTAGTCTTGGAGGACTGACCCTTGTTTTTCTTTTTTGCCCCTGCTGGGGACTTGGAAATATAGGACTTCAGCATCCCCTTGTCGGCCAGACGGTCCAACGTCCGTTGAAGGCTGAAGCAGTCATTGGTGTCATGGCCAACTTCCTCATGGTATTGACAAAATTTATTTTTGTTCCTGGATTGAATGAAACTTTTCATTGGATTTGGCTTCTCTAGGGACAACCGGTCCTTTATCTCCATGAGGATGGAGTTGCAGTCTTTGTTAAACTCTTACTTTGGGACGTAGGGTTTAAATTCTTTCTTCTTCTTCTGTGACGGCTGGTCAGAGTCACTAACCGCCCAGACTTCTTTTCTCTTCTTGCTCTCCTCTTTCTTTTTAGCCGGCTGAGTTGGCCGGTTGTCTTTCTTCTTGTCAGACTTCTTAGAGTCCGACTGGCTTCCAGGCGAGCAGAGGTCGATAGCTTGAATGTAGCTTTCCGCCTCTCTCAGGGCTGCCTGCACGGTGAAAGCCCCTTTTCTGACTAGGTCGAACTTAAAGGTCGACCCGTCTCTCAGTCCTTTGAAAAAGTCTGTAAAAGCTACCTCAACAGACAGCCCCTGAATCTGATTCTGAATTCTGATCAGGTTGAACCGCCTGACATATGAGCGCAACCCTTCTCTCTCTCCCTACTTTACAGTGCTCAAATCAAGGCTTGGGTTTCTTAGCATGGATGTTCATTGAGAAGTTGGAAGCAAACAGGAAGGCAAGCTTCCTGAAGCTATCGATGGACCCGGCTGGCAAATTGCCAAACCATTGTTGGGCAATGCCCTTCAATGTAGCCGGGAAGCATCGACACCAAGTGGCATCATCCAACCCCTGCAGATACATGAGGTTGGTGTAAGCCATGAGGTGGTCTTCCGGATTGGTGGTACCGTCATAGGTACCAACCAACACGTTCTTAACCTTGGCCGGCTAAGCCGCCTCGGTTATCTTCCGAGTGAACGCAGAAGGTTGTTCACCCAGGCGAAGCAGACGAAGCTGCCAGTCCAATGGCTGAATATTTGGGTATGCTGCCTGACCCCCAAAGAAGGCCGACTGCATGAAGTGAGGGGGATACTGCCCGTAAGCCTGAGTAGGCACATACGGGACAACTCCAATCATATGAGGGCCAGAATGGACGGTATTACCGCCTGTCTGACTCTCATGCAGGGAGGGTATTACCGACGTTGAAGCCGACTCATACAGCGATTGGTTTCTCTTCCGGTTGATGATCTCCCGGGCATCAAGAGTTGATTTTTTACTTCTCACCGACTGATGAGTCCGGCGAGTGTTATTGGTATTCCTCCCAGGAAGGAGAATTCTTGACCTATCAATGGTCCCGGCTGCCTTCTCCTTTAGATGAGGAGTGGGCTGCCGGTTTCTGACTGACTTCCCCTTCTCAGGAGGGGTCTTCTTCGCCGAATGACCTTTACTTGGGCCAGCCCGACTTTTGGTGATCAGCTCTTTAATTTCACCCTTGAAACTTGTCATGAATCTCATGAGTTCGTCTCGGGTGACAGGGGCTGATCCAGCTGCCGTTTGGGTTTCCCCTTCCGGCTGCCCAGTGGGTCTGCTTGGACCCGCCTGGGAGGCACCCCGCTCCAGAGTGTCTCTGGGCCGGATGCGTTTGATTATGAGAGATCCGTCTTCGGCTGTAAAGGTTTCAACCTGAGGATCTTTATCCTTCTGGTCTGTAAAAACTTCTGGGTCATCGCCCAGACGGTTAGGGGGTGGTACAGACTCTTGAACCATCATCGAGGTACTCTCCCCACAGACCGCGCCAAATGTTTTGGGTGTTTTTGTCCCTTGGGAGAGTTATGTCACGAAGTCTGATCCGGATGAGCTGTACCTGCAAAATAACCGAGACTCCGGGTGGTTGGAGCTCCGCCTCCGACGATCAAGTTAGTAACTTGAAACGGAATAAAAAGAACGGAAATTTAGGTGGGTATCTGCTTGGATTCCAAGCTCTGGTCTTTCCCTGATGTAAGAGAATAAGGGTGTAATAAATGATTGAATGTGTCCCCAAAATGGGGTAATATCTCCCTATTTATAGGGTTGTTGGAAAATGTGCCCCTACCTAGGTCACTTGACCTAGATTCTAGAAAACGGCGCTCCTAGGAGTTTGGGCCTTTGAAAGCCGCCATTTTAGAAACATATCTGAGGGCGCCAAGTGTCAAGAGGATGTTGAGCCACATGGCCATCCTGAGCTTGACACGTGGCAACCTCTCATTGGTCCACGTGTCAAGAGGATGTTGAGCCACATAGGCCATCCTGAGCTCAACACGTGGCGACCTATCATTGGTCCACGTTTCTAGGGTAAAAATACCCCAAACAAGGCCCTTATTCAAAACCCCACAAAAGTAGTAAATAAATAAACCAGAGGTTAATAAAATTCAAACTTATGAGAAGAAATAAACTGCAAATAATTACCAACTCTCCACTCAAAATCCCACAACCCTCATGCGAATGCTGCGTGTGTGAGAACCTGTGGTTAATCTGCTCCCTAATATTACAAGTGTAAAAATTGGATCGTCACATGGTCATTGAAAGGCGAAGGCCATGGCCAAAGAAAGACACACAAAACACGCAATCAGCAAAGCTGAGTACATACAAGTTGCAAAAAATAAAAGAAATCCCTAACATGCTACTAATAATCCACCATTACGCATCATTAGTTTATAGACTCGGCACATGACTCAACTATTTATATTACTTAGACTCCATTAATTATTAATAGGTAAATCATTATTTTTATTCACTAGATCCCGCAATAGACAAGGTTGTCCAACCCATGATCCATTTGGAACATCAATAAAAGAAAAACCCCATGCCTCCTTTCGGAAACATCAATAAACATCCAACGACCACGGGCGCGACTCCGTGACCGTAGTTAGTATGAGATCTCACCTAACTCTTAGTTTTAAAAAATAATATTTGAAATAGGAGACTCGTAGATCAGACGGCCTCGATAAAAGTACACGACTAATACCCCGTGAACCCCAACCCCTGATTGTCATTATTCCAGATGTGCACCAATTCAGAGTTTTATTGCTCATCCATCTTGCACTTTACGTGATTTAAATGTTTAGACTTAGTGATGACTCATATTGTAGACACCCATTTGTGTCTCCCCAAAACCAAACCCAGTGATGAGTAACTTTCACGTCGAATCATAATCGAATGAAACGAAAGTGTGGAAAGGTCTAGTGTTGCGGAAAGTTTTTATTTCTTTTCTCCTCTGTTTTTGAAAACTTTATTTTAAGAAAACAGCCAATCCAGTTTGGTCGGTCCATGATATGGGTTCAATATCAGTGTAGTTGGATGGGGCTTGGAAAGACCTTTCCAACGATATATTATAAGCCCAATTCCGATGAATATTGAGGAAATTATGGCCAATTTACTAAACTGGGCTCAGTTTGAGCTTTATGTACGGCCCAATGATCTAGGGGAGGGCCTAATATTATTTATCATTCCTAATGCAATTAGGAATGGTTTTAGTCTTCTAGAAGGTTCTTTTCATTCCTAATTCAATTAGCATTGATAAGTTGACTTTGTTGACTTTTCAGAGTTTTAATCAAGATCAAATAGCATTTTCGAAGAAATTATATTATTTTATCCTCCAGTACGGGAAATTTATCAGATTTTCGAAAACGCGTTGAAATCCAGTTTGGCGTCCAACCCTAGGCATTGGGCCTGGAACCAGTGTTGGCGCCAACCTTGTTTCCAGAGCGTCAGACTCTGTTTTGTTAAATTATCTTTTTTGGCTAATTTTCTCTATAAATATCGTGTCAAAAACTCCGTTTTTATTCATCAATTCTCATCCAATTCTCTTCATTCTCAAGCTTTCATCAACAATCATTAATTCTTTAGCATTCTTTCATTCATTCAATTCTTTCTTACTTTTTCATACAAAATTCCGCATTCGCAAGACTTAGAAACACCTAGCCATATTCGAAGTTGCCTTCGCCCTAGACGTGAAAGGTTTTAATTTATGAGGGTTTGGTCCCAAATCTTTATTTCAATTATTTAATTTAATTATTGTTTATTATTTTTCCTTGAAGTTACTAACGCGTGTATTTTGTTATTAGAAAGAGGTACGAGGCATCAAAGTAAGTACTTTAATTGATTAATTGATATTATGATGTAGAAATCATGCTTATATTGTTATTATGATATTCCTAGTATCATGTTTAGGGAAAAGGTCATAATATCAAATATATTAAATATAGTTGTTACGATGCTTCCTATGTTCTTCCTAATATTTATGATTGTTAGAATCATGTTATGTCTAAAGATTTGATTTTTATTGCTTAGTGACATGCTAGGGTTTGTTATTAATCTTGTTAGTATCATGCCTAGGATCTTGCTATTATTATACTTTAATATTAACATGATCATGATTATAATTGTTGGAATGATTATGATTATTATTATTATTATTATTATTATTATTATTATTATTATTATTATTATTATTATTATTATTATTATTATTATTATTATTATTATTATTATTTTAATGATGATTATTTTATTTATGATTATTATTGATTATTATTATGTTGCTTGATCACCTTTTATTGCATGCTTATAGGGAATTTGGTACTTGTAATCACTCTTAATAAGATAATTAATAATCTTGTTAGGTTTAATATGATTATAATTCCAGTGATCGCCAATAATAGTTTGTTTGTGCATTAGTATTCAACCAACATAGATTAAACAGGTTTAGGGTTAACCTATTGATTGCATGTTAATTAAAAAGCGCACATGAATACGATCAGAATAAAGTAGAGGCCTATTATTACGGCAGGTTCAATCTCTTTTAGGTTGGATTTGTACCTTCATCCCCGAACCCTTATTTGGTTCATGGCCTTATGGAGTTGACGATCTCTTGGATCGTTAAGGGGTGTAACCTTCACCTCGTGAACGGTTTACAAGTTCCTTACAAAACTTGTTGGCGACTCTTTTGCTCTATCTTCTTCCCTTTTGGACGCCACCGTACTTTAGTGTATGATCACAGTGGGGTTCAAGCTAGTGAGATTTAAAGGCTTGAAATTATTCCCTACACATATGCATAACAATACAAACATTCTAAACACAATTAAATCAAACAAGGCAAGTTTCCAATTTCAATTCTTGATTTATTAGTGACAAACAACACTTATTATTTATTTCTTTACTACCTCGGTGTATAAACACCTTGAGTGCATAAGGCACCCCAAAACCTTAACCTCGTCTTATAAGACTTGAATTCTTCCTTTACTCATCCTGTTTGCATAATCATGAATGAGTAATAAATTAATCTTTACACCAATCACATACCTTTGCCTTTAAGCGCACCTTGCATAATTAGAGCACAAATAATACTTGCATTATAAACTAGTGCACATCATATGAAATTCACAATGTATAACCAAACAATTTAACCCAGTCAATCCTATACATGATACTAAGTTCTCAATCAGTCCTTATGCACCTACAAGCAAGGTTTCGTAACTTGTACGTACCTTGAGCAAACGAATTGGTATGCCACTTTACTATCTAGAAATCACCTTCAGTAAATTCCACTCCTAAACCAAACAATAACAGCTCAATCAATACCCAATCAATCAAATTTACAGCAATACTAACTTACTTTAAAACCTTCAAAATCCAAATCAAACATCACTTAAAAACCTTCCCTTTAGTTAAAATTAAAGGCTTATATATAGTTCTTTAAATTTTCTTCATAAAAACCTTAAAATACACTCTTATACATGAAATTACAGCAAGTTTAAAGTTTAATAAAAATCTGAAAATTATTTAAAAACCCCTAATAATCTCCCTTTTTAATTGGTGATTAAACCCTCTTTATAAAACATCAAAAGTTTTACTTAGAAACTATTTCCAAAACTTAAAGCTTCAATAAAAACATATATTTATGCTTAATTAACTTTAAACATAATTAATTTTATTAATCAAACTCAAGGATAATATTTTAAGTATAAAAAAAACTTCGTTAAAATCAAAAACAGCTTGAAATCATATTTAAAGGCTGAATTTGGCCACGAGAGGGTGGTGCTCACTACCAAAGGTAGTGAGATTTTCTTAAAACGTTGTTTTTACATGGAAAACTGTACTTTTTTTTTTTATCAAAATCGGATGAGTTCATAACCTGACCGGTATTAAAACGGGATTAATATTAACGAACGAAAATTTAAAAATTAAAACACAAATTTAAGTGTTCAAAATAATCTGGAATTAAGTTAAACTAATCATTAGTTATAATCACCAAAATTTCAAAACATCATTACTATAAAAGCCTTAAATCAATTTTTCATAAAAACCCTAAAATCATGATTTTCAATAATTAAAAACCCTAGGTTATAAAATTTACAAAATCTGAAAATTATGACACTTATAAAATCTGAAATTATAAAGTTTAATCATCAAAATACAATTTGATACTAATTAAATTAATTTCAAACAATAAAATCAAAACCCATAAATTAATAATTATAATTACACTAATTAATAAAAACAAAGGAGAAAATAAGACTAACCTTTTTGTGTGGGAAAATATTGGGGATTAATGGGGTATTTATAGGAGAGAATTGTAGGGTAAATAGGAAGATTGGGCCTTATAAAAATAATGGGTCGATTAAGTAAACAAATGGGTTAGGCTTGTGTGATTGGACATAAATTGTAGAATAAAGGTCGTTCAAATAATTTTCGACCCAGATTAATAATTTGAAACTTTTGAAATTAAATTATGAAAAATAACAAATAAATATTATAAATAAACATTTATAAAATATTTAAAAATATGGGGGATTACACTTTCTGGTCGTCTGTGTGACTCAAGTCATTGTGTCCTGCACAGGCACAGAGAGGGAGGAATTCGGAGATGAGCACATCAGTTTCGACAGTCCAGAAAAGGAACCCCCTGTTCTAGACTCAGCCTTTCTGAGAGACCGGCTGAGTGTCCTAGGTAGTGCCGAGTGTGTGTATTTAGAACTTATTTTTATTTCTAAGACTATGTATACAGGTGGAAAAAAGAATGTATACAACATTGGAAAAGAAAAGCAAAAATGGTACAGGCGGTTACCTTACTTTTAAACTCTGAAAACAGCTACAGAGGTGACCGGGTGTTGCAAGGTTAGCACACGGAATTCTAGAAAACTTTGACGCACACGGAAACAGAGAATTTCTCTCTAACAATCTCTTTTTCTCTATCTAGAAAGTCAAATGAAAATGAAGTGAGAGAAAAGGGGGGGGGGGGTAAACTTCTATTTATAGAAGGTGAAAACGGAGGCATCCCCGTTTGAAATTCAAATTTTACTATCCGTTGTCACTGTTCACTTTTGATAGGTGGACACGTGTCATAGGCATCACGTGACATTCATGTGACCCTTGTGAGGGGCAAATGTTTAGGGTAAAAATACCCTAGACATGTGGACCAATGAGAGGAGGCCACGTGTCAAGTTCAGGATGGCCTAAGTTGCCCAATAGCCTCTTGACACGTGTCCCCTTTAGATAAGCTTCTGAAATGGTGGCCTTCAAGGGCCCAAATCCCAAGAAGCGTCGTAATTCTACCAACGACCCTATAAATAGGGAGATATTTCCCCATTTTGGGGACCCATTCAATCATTTATTAGACCTACTTTCTCTCTCATCAGAGAAGCACCTAAGCTTGGAATCCAAGCAGATCCCCTCCTAAATTTTCGTACTCTTTATTCTCTTTCAAGTTACTAACTTGATCGTCGTAGGCGGAGCTCCACCACCCGGAGTCTCCGTTGTTTTTGCAGGTACAACTCAGCCGGACCAATCTTTGTGACGTAACTCTCCCGAGGGACAAAAACACCCAAAACAACCCTCATTTTAGGGGTAATAGTTACACTAGGGGGAGGGTGGGTAACTATTACCCTCATTATGAGAGTAATAGTTCCTGTAACTCTCTCTTTTCCTCAAGGCACAACTAGTTCATTTCATGTGTGAGCACCATGTCTCCTACAACAACACCTCTAATTTCTTTTGTTTTTTCAAGTTTGACTTTTATTACCCCGTTAATGTATTACCCTCAATTCAAGCATGCCCTAGATAGTAAAGGAATAATGTCTTGTAAGATAGCTACGACAAATTCAAAATTACGAATAATGTTTAAAGGCCATGAAAATCCGAAACAGACCCCATGTTTGAAAATCATGTTTGAAACTTGATTAATTTGCATGAAGGGTGAAAGACCCATCGATTGCAAATAAGTTTTCAAGGAGAAAACTAACAAATATGGAAATGTATATACATACATAGCTAGATTGGTTGAAAGGGATATAATTAAATTCACGGAGTTGATTTTAACCTATTCACCAATCGGAATGCTTAGGTCTTTTTTTGATTGATCTAGAAAAATTCCACTTATGAAATATGGCAAAATAGATACCCAAACCGCCTTCCTAAAATAGGATTTTGGAAGTGACTATGAAAATAGTCTAAGGGTTTTTGAAAATCTAAATAATGCTAGATTTGAAAGTAAGCTCAAGGAATCCGTCATGGGATTAATGGAAGCATTGATATAGGAATTGGAACGTGTTTTCTCATAAAGTTAATAAGAGGGTTGGCTTATGTAGAAACATAGAAATTCTGATGAATAAGAAGTTTAGTGGGAGAAAAAGTAAAGGTCCAACGAAAAGATTACGAACTCTATTATGAAATAAATATCAAATGCTAAATAATTAGATTTGAAGGTATTTTCGACAATGGACCAAGCTAAAGGCGATACATAGTACATATTGGGAATTAAGTTCTATGGTATAGACTTAATTAAATGTTTAAACGGGTAAAGAAATTTACCATGTTGAACATGAAGGACTCTGAAATGCTTTCAACCCATATGTATAAAGCTAAGTAAAAGTTTGAACTAGGTGTAAGCTAGGCTAAATACCAAGTCAAACAAGAAAGACTCTAGTAAGAGATTTTCAACCGTATCACATAGCGAACAATTTAAGCAAGACACAGTGAAACTGAATGAGCTAAAATTGGAATAAGATTGAGAATTACTCTACAACTTAATCCACCATGTACGCTATGATATGGAATCGTCGCAGGACTTACATGCTTAGAGCATGTGAAGTACGTATATAGCACCAATCAACCTGAATCTATGTATTAGATCGTTAGTTTATGGCCAAGAACATCCAAAGTACTTGGATAAGTAACAGGATAAGTTCTTGACTTGTGGAAACAAATACAATTTGAGAATTGATGTTGCAAGCACAAGCCTTAACAGGGATTAGATCCTTAACAATGAAGCCGTTTATAAGCATGAGCTAACAATAAGTCGTGGCTTGAGAATGGTAACATGGAGGTGCATCCATGTGTAATGTGCCAAAATTTAAAGTAAATTTCCATGATCACAAGTTATTAGGGTATCCCAAATCATCGTGAGTCGTTTGGTGTAGCATCATCAAGAAGTCTACTAAAATATATGTTGAGAATATTGTCGCCTTAAAGTTGAAGATCTCAATCATGAAAATGAGTGGGAGTTATCACTTGGACAATAAATCATAAATGACATATATTCCATGACACTCTCAAATTTTATCATCTTATTATGAAAGTGATCAGTAATGAAGATGCTAAGATTAGCAAAGTAATTATAACTAAACCTATGCAATAAGTGAACGACAACATTCACCAATTGCGTGAAAGAAATCAAGCATATCAAATATGGGTATGATTTCTATAAATGTTTTATGAAGAGTACCACTCTTAAAACATTTGGGAAAACCATTTATCATAAGATGAAACGTTGTGAAGTTTCATAGTGGAATAAATTTTTTTTCTTAAATATTCCACAAAACTATTTAATTGTGGTTTAGAATTAAATAATGAGTCCATTCGATTTTAAAGAATATTCAAAATAGGGTATCAAGACAATGTCTTGGATAGAGAAACACCTATTAAGTGAACGTTGAATATCTTAATCGAAAATTATCCCTAATTAAGGTCATTTAAATGGTGGACCATTAATGACCAATTGAGATTAGTGTGCAGTATGATTTATAGCACCGTTTCTTGTGCTAAAAGGACATAAATCATATGCACATGTATTGGTTTAGAACCATACTGGATCGACTTATGAGAATACTTTAAGAGATTCAAAATCGTCATAAGTATATTTCTCATTATTGCTATCGGAACTCTTTTCCTTGACCATGAGTATTGTGAGGTCTCTTGTTTGAGTACTAGTCCGTTTTGATGTTGGTCAAACATCTGCCGTACATGGGGATTATAACGATGGCAATCGGGAGGCTAGGTTCTCTTAGTAAGAGAAGCTTACATTACAAGACTGGGAATGTCCCCCTACTAACAATAGGGAATATTTCTTTGTTGTTTACAAGGCCTCTTGAAGAGAGAGGCTGTGAAAATGCATGGCCGTGCTCAGATGGATTTTAGAAATCATCTGTTTATTGACAGCCAAACTTGGATTTCAAGAAACACTTCTGCACGTAATAGGGATGACGAATAATCTTACCCTATAGTTCATGAAAACATGAAAAGACATTAAGTGACATAGGAAAGGGGCTATACACTAAAAGCTCACTTGTTCGGAAGGACAAGTGGGAGATTGAAAGGAATGGTGTCCTTTGAATAAGTGTATTATTCTAATAGTGGGTTCAGAATTATTAGAAAGCTAGTATATTCAGTAAGGTCAAGTGATCGGAATGCTTGGGTGGAGGTCGCATCCGATCAATAATATGAATGCATAATTAATATTACAGCTTAATCTTAACTGAACCCTTTGGATCACGCCTAAGAAACTAACGAGCCAAAGCAACGAATTAGTTTGGAAGGAATTAATGAGTCGACCGAGTAATTTATTTTTAGACGTCGAAAATTCGAGCTTAAAGCTTCGAAATCAAGCGTTAGAGAATCTTAAATGTCAAGCTAAAATTTAGGAATTGGCGAGACGGGAAAATGCTTCAAGTAACAAGCAAAAAACCCTAGCCACGCAAAAACAAGGGAAGCGCGCCAAATAGGAGTGTGCCACATGGCAGCACACATGGCAGCATTCCATGTAGCAGCACACGTGGCAACCACCAAGTGGCAGCATCCACGTTGGCAGCTCTCCACTTGGCAGCAGCCACCTTGGCAGCGCTCCACATGGCAGCGTGCCACGTTGGCAGCGCGCCATGGTGGCAGCGCATGTGGCAAGGGGGCCGTGGACCCGGGTGACGGGTCATGGATACGGGCCAAAAGGAAGTGGCCCAACCGAACCCGTCTTGGGGCTCAAGGTTGGGTGACACATGGTTAGTGATTTGGGTATTTTTACCCAACCAGCTGGCCCAATCCGAGCCAACCACGTGTCATTAGGAGGGGCGCCAAGCTGGCCCTTCCAGATGGTGACACGTGGTAGGCAAGATCAGGCCCCCTGGGAATGGCGGCTTTCAAGGCCCAAATCCCAAGGACCCCTGCAAAAGCGGCGTGCACTTTCTTAGTGCACGAAACCCTAGAAAGGGCACACATTCCTAGAGCCGTATAAATATGGAACATTCCCCTCATTTATGGGGATTAGACATTTAGACAACTTTTATGACCTAACCTTGATTGAATACCAAACATTGTCTGAACTATCACTCTCAAGATACAGTACACCTGAGATTGGAATCCAAGCAGATAATTTTATTTCCGCACGTTTTACTCCAAGTACATTACTAACTTAATCTTGGGAGGCGGACCACCGACCATTCGGCGGTCCGTTTGCTTTGCAGGTACACACGCCCTTTGCTAGATCCAGTCTTAGTGTTGTAACTCTCCCAAGGGACAAAAACCCCCGAAAAATTTGGCGCCGTCTGTGGGGAGAGTACCTCTAAGATGGCTTCACAAGTCCCTATACCGAATCTTGAGACCAATCGGCCTCCGGAAAACATAGTGGTCCAGACGGACCATGACTCAGGGGACGACGCTGATGTCGAAACCTATGTGGATCCTAACGGATCCCTCATCTCTAGACGCATCCGCAGTAAGGAAAAGCGGGAGCGTCACCCTGACCAGGAGGGGTCAAGCAAAACTGCTGGTCAGCCAAAGAAGCCCTCAGGGCAGCCGGGTGATCCTTCCCAAGCGGCAGGATCAACTCCCGTTACCCGAGACGAACTCATGAAACTCCTGAGCAGTCTCAGGGGTGAAATCAAACAACTTGCCACCAAGAGGTCGCCTACTCCTAGAGAGGAGCAGTTGGCCAAGAAGCCTACTCAGGCTGGTAAACAGAAATCGGTCAGGGACCGCCAGCCGAATCCTCATCCTGCTCCCAAAGAGAAGGCTCGGCCCCAATTTGACCTCACCAGACTCCGTTTCCCAAAAACGGGTACAAGAAAATCCATCCGACACATACAGCCGGATGGTAGCAAGAAAACATTCTCCAATGCTGGACATTACATTGAGCAGAAGAAAACCCAGCTATTAGAGTCGGCTTCTACGTCGATCTACCATAATAGAGTCTGTACATGAGACTCTAGCAAGCAACCCACGGGTTCAGTCTGGCCCTCATGTGATCCAGTCGGCCCAGTACATGGCTCCGCCATTGTACCAGTCGCCTGCTTTACCTTACATGCAGCCTGCCCTCTTTGGAGGTCAGGCGGCATACGGCTATCAGCCGATGGATTGGCAGCTTAGGCTCCAACACCTTGGAGATTAACCCTCTACTTTCTCTTGGGAAATAACCGAAGCCGAACAGCCGGCCAAGGTTTAAACTGTTTTGGTTGGAACCTATGCTAGGACCTCCAACCCAGAAGACCACCTGCTAGCATACACCCACCTCCTGTATTTACAAGGGTTGGATGATGCCGCATGGTGTCGCTGTTTTCCAGCCACCCTGAAGGGCATAGCCCAATAGTGGTTTGGCAATCTGCCGGCTGGTTATATTAATAGCTTCAAGACAATAGCGTTCTTGTTTGCTTCGAACTTCTCTATGAACATTAGGGGTGAAAGTTCGGTTTTCGGTTTGGTTTTTTGCCCAAACAAAAACCGAACCACCATAATTTGGTTTCTTGATTTTGCAAACCTCACCGCACCACTTTAGCATTTAAACCGAACCAAACCAAACCACTTAAATTTCGGTTTTCTTACAAAAATCCAAACCGCACCGAATTTTTCATATCAAGCATCATAAACATCAAATTTTGCAAAAAAAAAAAAAAAAAAAAAAAACCAAAACAAACCACACCAATGAAAACCGAACCAAACAAAACCAAACCAAACCCATTTATACAACATAATTAAACATGTTTTAACCCAGACCCGCAAATATTCCTAGAAATATTTACCATAAAGATCGAACTGCTACAATTTCGGAAATTTTAAGATAAAACCCTAATTTCATTGAACTAATTGGAATTAATATCACTGAAATATCAGAAAAAATTAGACATAAATTAGTAGAAAAAAAACACAAACCAAATTAAAATAAAGAAAAAGAGGAAATACCTCATATTCCACCGAAAAGCGTCGAATTTGGGTTTTAAAGGTCAAATTCGACCATGAAAACTCTAGATCTAGAGTTTACATAGTCGAATTTGACATGAAAAACCTTTAGTTGATGGTGTTCGAAATCAAAACCTTAAATTTAGTTGATGGTGTTCGTTAATGGTGAACCGAATTCGAATTTTAGACAAGAAAAACGAAAAGAACAGAGGAGAATGAAACTTTGAAAGCGAAGAAGAGGAGAGAGAATGGGCGATTGAGCGGAATCCGGGAAAGAGGAGAAGGGGAAAGGAGAGAGAAAGGGTGGAAAGAGAGAGAAGGAGGCTGAGAATGATTAGGATTTTTTTTTTACTTTATATACCTAGGGTAATTCAGAGTTGGGCTAGGGTTTGATTGGGATTGTGCCTATATTTCGGTGTGGTTTGGTTTTGTTCGGTTTTTCATTTTCGAAACCAAAACCGAACCACACACCGAAATTTGTTTTTTAAACTGAAACCAAACCACTTTTAAAAAAAAAACTGAACCAAATTTCTTATTCTGTTTGGTTTTCGGTTTGGTTTGGTTTTAAACCGAGTTTGTTTCACCCCTAATGAACATCCTTGCCAAAAAGACAAGCCTTGATTTGGGTAATGTACAACAGGGAGATAGAGAAGGCTTGCGTTCCTATGTCAGGAAATTCAATCTGGTGCGAATACAGATTCATGGGCTGTCTGATGAGGTCGCCTTCACAAACTTCTTTAAGGGTCCTTAAGGACGGGTCTACTTTCAAGTATGAACTCGTCCGCAAACAAATTTTCACTCTACAAGGAGCATTACGAGAGGCAAAATCCTATATACAGGCGACCGAACTCTGCTCCTCCAATAAGCAGTCGGACCCTAAGAAGTCCGACCGACAGAAGGAGAGTCGGCCTGCTCAGCCGGCTCCTAAGCCAGAAGAGAGCAAAAAGAAAAAAACAAATCTGGGCCATTGATAACTCTGATCAACCGGCCGAGAAGAAGAAAAAAGAGTGGAAACCGTACGTTCCAAGGTACGAGTTTCACAAGGACTGCTGCTCCATCCTTTTGGAAATCAAGGATTGGCTGACTCTCGAGAAGCCGACCCCTATGAAAGGTTCCGCTTAAAATCGGAACAAAAATAAACACTGCCATTTCCATGAGGATGTCGGCCATGACACGAACGACTGCTTTAGTCTCAAGCGGGAGCTTAACCGTCTGGTTGACAAGGGACAGCTGAAGTCCTATGTGAAGTCCAAAGTGACTTCCAAGGAAAATTCGGGGCAGTCCAAGAAGAAGAGTCCCCAGCCTGCTGTTAGTGCCGAAACCGATGAAGATCCGGTATATACAATAGCAGGCAGATTTTCCGGTGGTGGCCCGACCATTCGGGGCACCAAGGACCATCTAAGAAAGATGGTCAACTTTTTTGAAGAAGGAGAGGCGGCAGGCACATCCGCCTTCCCTAAGGTTGTCAGAACCGAGCAAGACATATGCAAAGTCCGTCGGCCGCATGATGACCCTGTGGTCATTGAATGCAAAGTGGCCAACCAACTGGTTGGTCGAATTTTGATTGACATAGGTAGCTCCTCCGACCTCATCGGCCTCAAATGCTTATCCAATCTCAAATACAAATCGGATACCATGATTGAGGTCTCTCACACCCTTGTTTGGTTTGGGGGAGGACTTGTGCACCCAGTAGGACGAATTGACTTATCCGTCCGCCTGGGAAATAGGGGAGACGGTCGGCACATGACCATCCGTTTCCTAGTGGTTGAAGAACTCACAGCTTACAACCTCATTTTTGGTCGACCCACTCTAAATGAGTGTAAGGTCATCATCATTCATGCTGTCATGCTGCTCAAGTATGAGAAGGATGATGGAACAGTCGGTTCCCTCAATGGGGACCAGAAGACGGCTTGAGAGTGTTATCTCTCGAACGTCAAGCCCACGGCCACATCATCAGGCCAGGGCAAGCAGACAATCGACCTTGACGTTGTCGAGGAAGAACAGTCGGCCCCACCAGCCGGTAAGAAAAGAAAGACTGATCAGCTGGTGGTGGTCAAAAGAGAAAAACAATAGCAATCACTGACCGGGGAACGGTCAGATGATCTCCATCCCCAGCCTGCTGGCAAACACATTGATATCCCTCTGGACGACAGTCGCCCAGAACAGACGGTTAATGTGGGGATGGTCGCATTTTCTAAGCTGGGAGAGAGCCTGCACCAGCTTTTGAGGGAATTCAAAGACATCTTTGCCTTTGAAGTGGAAGAGATGCTAGGCATCAGCCCGGATCTCGCTGTCCACAAACTCGCCGTAGATCCTAAAAAGAAGGCCATCCAGCAAAAGAAAAGAAACCACGGCGAGGAAAAAAGTCAGGCGGCAGTCGCCGAAGTAAAAAAGTTGCTACACACCAAGTTCATTCGGCCATGCAATTTCCCTGAGTGGGCAGCTAACGTTGTGTTAGTAAAGAAGCCGAATGGAACTTGGCGCATGTGTGTTTATTACACAGACCTCAACAAGGCCCGTCCAAAGGATAGCTATCCACTTCCTAAGATCGATAGTCTAGTCGATTCAACAGCAGGACATGCCCTGATGAGTTTTATGGACGCCTATTCAGGTTTCTATCAGATCCCCCTGTGGAAAAAAGATCAAGAAAAGACGGCATTCGTCACTAATTAGGGGTTGTTCTGTTATACGGTGATGCCGTTTGCTTTGAAGAATGCGCCTGCTACTTTCCAACGAATGATTAATACGGTCTTCATTAATCAAATCGGAAGGAATATAGAGGCGTACATTGACGACAAGATAGTCAAATCCAAACAACAGGCGGATCATCTTACTGATCTCCGAGAAACATTCGCCACCCTCAGGCAACACAAGGTCATGCTAAACCCAAAAAAGTGTGTCTTTGGTGTTGAGTTTGGGAAGTTTCTCAGATTTTTGATTGACCAAAGGGGAATAGAGGCCAACCTTGAGAAAATACAGGCGGTAATTGACATGCAGTCGCCCCGTACTGTGAAGGAAGTGCAAAAGTTAACAGGTTGTCTAGCGGCCTTGGGGAGATTCCTCAATCGGTCAGGTGACAAGTGTCTCTACTTCTTCCAGGCAATAAAAAAGAAGACCAATTTTAAATGGGGGGATGACGCAGAGGCGGCCTTTCAAAAGCTGAAAACTCATCTGCACTCTTTGCCGAGGCTTGTTAGCCCTTTGCCCAAAGAGAAGCTCTTCATGTATTTAGCCGTCTCCGATCATGCCCTCAATGTCGTTCTCTTAGCTGAAAAAGACGGCATCCAGCTCCCGGTGTATTTCATTAGCCATGTTCTTAGGAACGCAGAGCTTCGGTACCCCATGGTTGAAAAATTTTGCCTTGCCCTTTACATGGCCATCAAGAAGCTGAAACCTTACTTCTTGGCGAATGCAGTAGAAGTCTATACTGACCAACCAATCAAGCGGCCACTCACAACCTTGGAGTCTTCTAGACGAATGCTTAAATGGGCGATTGAAATGCAAGGATTGGAAATCACTTACGAACCAAGGAAGCCAATAAAGGGGCAAGCATTCGCCGACTTTATTGTTGAAATGACAAGGCCGGTTGCACCGAACAATACTAACCAGGTTTGGAAAGTGTATGTGGGCGGGAGCTCCACTACGAACGGCTGTGGTGCAGGGATTAGCTGTCAATCTCCTGAGGGAGATAAGTACAAATATGCATTACAGTTCAAGTTCCAGTTCTCTAACAATGAGGCCGAATATGAGGCCCTGCTAGCCGACATTCGGTATTTCAAGGCGGTAGGGGCAAAGAAGATTGATGCCTGCTCTGATTCCCAACTGGTCGTACTACATGTCAATGGAACGTACGAGGCCACTCATCCGACCATGATAAAATATTTGCAGGCGGTCAAAAATGAAGTCAGGACACTTGAGGAGTTTCATCTAAGTCAAGTGCCCAGGTCTTCAAACAATCAGGCGGATGCTCTGTCAAAACTGGCACCATCCGCCTCCTGTAAAACTTCTCGGTCAGTTTTATGGGAGGTCATGGAAAAGAGAAGTATATATAATGAATACCCCATTGGAAATCTTGACCGAAGCTCAACCTGGATGGACAGCATCCGTGCCTACCTTGCAGACGGCATGCTCCCTGATTCACCCCAGGAGGCGGCTGTTCTGAAGAAGAAAGTGGCAAACTTCAAGCTGAGACAAGGAGAACTCTTCAAGACTGTTTTTTTGAAACCTCTGTTGAAGTGTGTTACCCCAGAGAAGGGTAAAGAAGTCCTCAAAGATTTGCATGCGGGTTTCTACGCCTCCCATATAGGCGGCAGGTCCTTAGCTGCCAAGGCCAGGCGACTCTATTTCTGGCCTACTCTAGAGTCGGATGCCATGGAAATGGTCAAAAAATGTGACAAGTGCCAAAAGTTTGGCAAGCTCATCCATCGTCCGGCACAGACCTGACGGCTATCCACAGCCCAATACCCTTTGCCAAATGGGGCATGGAAATACTTGGGCCTTATACAGCAGCACCAGGCAGCAAGCGCTACATATTGGTAGTTGTGGATTACTTTACCAAGTGGGTAGAGGCGAAGGCGGTCAAAAACATCAAGACAAAAGATGTCATCTCCTTCATATGGAGGAATGTTATCACTCGTTTCGGGGTGCCTATGTCTACGGTTTTTGACAACGGACCTTAGTTTGAGACGCCTCAGCTCAAGACTTAGTTGGGAGACCAAGGGGTTTCAAGTTTCTTTGCATCAGTCGGCCGGCCCCAAGCAAACGGCCAGGTTGAAGCGTTCAACAATTTAATCTCAGACGGGATAAAAAAGAAAATAGAAAGAGCTGGTGGCCTTTGGGCAGATGAATTACAACACGTCCTCTGGGCCATCAGAACAACCGTAAAAGGGGCAACTGGAGAAACCCCATTCCTCATGGTGTATGGTGCAGAAACTGTCCTGCCCATCGAACACTATGAGCCGACTCTTCGGATCATGCTGTATGACGAAGAGGTAAATTGGGAGGTCATGCAGCTAGCATTGGACTCACTTCCAGAGCGTAGGGGCAATGCTGCCTTACGCCATGAGATTTACCGTCTAAGAATGACTCGGGCCTACAACAAAAGAGTACACAAGCGTCCTCTCAAAGTGGGGGACTTTGGTGCTATGGAAAATGGAGGCGATCGGTAGGGCGAATGAGCAGGGAAAGCTAACCCCAAATTGGGAATGCCACTACCGTACTATGATGAAGTAAGAGACGGCACCTACCGACTGGAAGAACCAGACGGTAGGCGACTGCTAAGAACTTGGAATGTAGACAACTTAAAAAAGTACTACTTCTAAGAATATTTGTAAATGATTCAAAGTTTTGATTAATGAGAATATGTCTTCATTTCCTAAACTTGTCTTCTTGCTAATTTTTGTAAATTATGCTAGCGTCGCCTATACAATGTGCAAACGACCACCCTATTTTTAACGTCTGTCCCAACAGCAGACGCCCCATTCCGTCTGAAGGAGCCGACTGCACCAAAACAGTCGACCCTACTAATCTATTTTCAAGTTAAGTCCAACACTTAACGACTATTTACCATTTTTAACGAGGCCAATGGCCAGATATTAATAAAACAATAGAGGCCAACGACCACAGTTTGCTCCAACATGAGTATGGCCGTCTTCTCTAACATGAGTCAGATAATCAACGACGTCCATTCGGGAGAATTCGTCGAGGAGAAGCATCTCCCATTTGGGTGGCACATTGCTCTACTAATACATCAAACGACCCTACCGAATGCTAAGAATGAATCCGCAGTTGTTTGAATAAATCGAAAGTGAAATCTAAAAGGCCGAAAGTCTTTCGAATTGTTCTAGTACAATTGGAAAGAGGTCACTGTTTCATGATTAGAGGCTATCGAGGCATACGGTCGGATGCGCCTGTTTTTGCACTGGGGCAAGGCAGGCAGAGAACTCTTTCTCAATCAACAAAGCTAAGTCCAAAAACATAGCATTATACCTATACAAAGCTTATAGCCGAATGCGCCTGTTCTGCTTTAGGACAAACCAGGCGGAATATTTTCTCTTAACAAATAAGCTAAGTTAAAACTTAGCATCTTATTTTAACGAGGCCTATGGCCGAATGAAATTAAAGAATCAACTGCTCTGCATGGCCGTCTGTCGCTTGGTTTGGGGCAATCACCATAGTGATTGATTGACTTAGAAACCATGCATACTCTTCTAAGTATCAATAATTTCTAAGTCAATCAATCCAATCGACCGAAACCAATCGACATCCGTCCAGGGGCAAGAACATTCGCATACCATACGGGCTAAAATACTTAGCTAAAATTCTTCAAGCATGCATAAACACCAATATAAATAAAACCGGCCAAATGACCGGATGCTTCATAAAAATTAAACAGCCGTCAAAATTGACGACTGAAAAAGTGTTAATTGGCTATGCCAGGAGAATTGTTGAGTTACCCGACCCCTTGGTCGGTAAAGATACATTTTTTAGTCGGCACACAGGCCGGAAGATCAGATAAATGGTCATTCGGCCGCAGAAGAAAATAATAAAAAGCTTAAGTAGCAGGGGAGAAGTTCTCAACATTGGCAGCCGCATCATCCATATTTTCACCCGCCGGCTACTCGGCATTTTCTTCATCCTCCTCGTCTCCCTGCTCATTCCCAGAAGAGCCCGATGAGGAGTCGGACTCTTCACCCTCAGCAGCAGCCTTGTTCGCCTCCTCTTGAGATTGTCGAAGAAGTTCAGCACTGAAATCCTCGTTGGCTTGGTCAAACTTGGATTTCCAAGTGCTATAGTCAGCACCCGGCTGTACCGCCTCCCATGCCATCCGCATGATGGCCTCATAATCTTCCATCATTTATTTGACAAGGGCCTCCTTCTCCTCCTCAGCTCGGGAGTTAAACTTGGCCTTCAGCTACTTCTCCTGGTTCGCCAGACGCATCTCCAAGCGGCCAACCCGCTCCTTTTCCCTCTCGGCTTCTTTCTTGGCCTCTTGCAGAGGCTCAAGCTTTTCCTTAAGACCTTTAATTTCGGCCTTAAGATCAATAATTTAAGAGCGAGCCGAGTCCAGGTCCTTTTTTACCTACCGGTTGGCATCCGCCTTGGAATACATCATATCAAGGGTCAGTAGCTCATTTTGAGCAATTTCAAATTGAGCTCGGTCTAAGGCGGACTCGGCTCGAGCTTTAGCGACTGTTACCTCTTTGGACTTTTCCTGGAAAGGCTTCCTTAGCCCCTGAATGCGCAGTATAGCTTGGAGATGGGTGAAGAGTAGAATGGTCAAGACCAGTTGGATATATGCTTAACAAAAAGAAAATCAAGATAACTCTCTACCTCACAGAGATTCCCCAAGATGGCATCCAAGTTAAGGGTGCCGACTCCTCTCACGGACGCCTTGTCCTCTAGATCAAGCGCCCTCAGCATCTCTTTGGCCATCTGGACGACGGTCGGCCTTTGCACAGGGATGCAAGATTAAAATTAGTCAAGGAAATTCTAAGAAACTATCTTTATGATGATATTCAATACAGAGGCGGCTTATACCATCCGGCCGAACCTCCTCCTCCTTCCCATGGCGCCTCTTCTCTCCTGCTGAGCCGACAGCAATACTAGGTTGCTTAAAGCCACCCTCCGATGCCTGATTGGCATCCGGTTTGCTGACCTCCCTGTCAGCTTCGAGAGTAGAGTCGTCTTCTTTTTTGGGCTTGTGAGCAATGTGCTTCCGGTTCTTGCCGGATGTACTCACATCACCCGTCCCAGTCTTTTGGATTTTGGATTGGGATTACTTAGAGGGAGAAGTTCTGGTGGAGCCACTCTGCATTAGCAAAAGGAAAAGGCGTTAGAAAAACAGGCGGGCAAAAATTGACCTTGCTAAAAAATATCAAGTTTTATAAACAACTACCTTGGGGGTCCCGACTGTTTTCAGCTCGTCACTCACTCGATTAAGGACGTTCATGCGATATTTCGCCGCAGGGACAGCAGTTGGCTTTCTCGTTGCCGAGATCTTTTCCATAGCTTTTTCTACACCAAAATCAGAAGTTGGAATTTGTAAACAAGCATTGAAAAGCAATTTAAAAGTTGCATAAAATCAGACGGCCAAATACCTCTCGGCATCTCAGAACTTAGCCCACAAGCGGCCAAGAACACCCCATCTTCTAACCACTTGTAAAGGGGAATGTATCTCTGAGGGATGACTATTTTCTCCCCCTGCTCATTTGTCCGAATGAACACTTTGAACAAACCCCTGTCAAAAATTTCCTCCTAGTCCCGCCTAGGGAGAGGGGGCAAGGCACTCTTGCCACCCAGGAGGGGCGGATCCTTGTTTCACCTATTGTATTTCCGGTTTAGTCGGCTATTAGAGGAGTAGACTATGTAGAACTTTGTTCTCCGGTCCTTTCACTTGTTTTCCTTGCCAACTGCCATCATGTACCCCTTGCAGGTGGACAAGGTGTACCAGGCTTCGCCGCCCTTGGCTGGCGCTCGGCTGAGATAGTGTATGTTGGAGAATGCCTCAAAGCTGGGTTCCACTTCCAGCATTTCACATGCGGCAACATACCCGATAATATTAATCCAGGAATACGGGATAAGTTTCCAGATACCCAGTTGGTATCCGTCCAATATTCTCTCCACGGCCGGATTGAGAGGGAGGCGCAGACCAGCCTGGAGGACCGCCTCGTAGCAGCCAAATGCTTGGTCCTTATAGATGGCCAAGATCGGCCAGGTTATTGTATCACCCTTGTTAGGCATAGACAAGGAAAAGCCATGAACCATTACCGTCTTGCGCTTGAAGTTGGCAAGGCCGGATGTCATAGAACTCTGCTTACTTTGCGGAACATGGTGATAGTAGGGAGCGCGTTCCAGGCGCCTAGAAGCACTCAGCTCGACCCAGCCTTCTCCCCTCTCCACTAACAAGGATTCCCTTGCAGTGCTTATCTTTGCTCTGGCCTCCTTTGAAGTAACGGAGGCATTTTCAGAGGATGACGAGGCCGAATCGTCATCAGAGATCTCCCCAGAGCTAGGGGACTTCCGGCTGGGGCCAGCAGGGTCCCCTCCCCTAGACTCTCCTCCGACGTCTATTCTGAAGGCTCGGGCTTGTATTGATTGTCGGCTTCCCGCAGTATGGTATCGCTGGGAGTGCCGCTCGAAGAAGGGGAAGAATAATAAGTTGGAGTTTAGGGAAGGTCAGATGAAGGGTTTGGGGGGTTCTCTGAGATTTCACTAGCAGGCACCCTAATGGAGCCATCAGAGTTGACAGTCTAACTGTCCGAATGGTAAAAGGAACCATCCGCCCTATATCTCCTTATTGTCTGCTTTGTTCTGGCCATCTTGTCCTGCAGATGCACAGACACTGTCGGATTTGGAGATGTACTTAAAGCAAAGTTCTCGAACGAGCATTTGGCACTCCCAGTTCTAGATTCAGCCATCCTCGGTGACCGGCTGATCGCTAACCGAGGTCGTGCTGGGTGCGTTTGGGAAACCATTTGATAAAGGAAAAATGCAAAAAAAAAAAAAAAGTAAAAGAAGAGAGCAGGCGGTTACCTTAGAAGAAGGTACTAGGAGACGTCTGGTTTGCTGAAACAGACAGAAAGCCGAGCGTCGGATGCTTGATAAGTTTAAGTCTTTGAGAGTCAGAAGTCCAGAGATTCTCCAAGATTCGCAAAGGTGTGAATCCAAAGGGGGGGGGTCAAACCTTTCTATTTATAAAAGGGGTAAAACCCTAATTTTTCCCTCCAACAGTAAATTTGAAATCTGGCCAGCTAGATTCTGACACCTGTCACAGGCAACACGTTGCAAGCACGTGTCCCCAGTGAGGGGCAAATGATTTGGATATTTTTACCCAACCAGTTGGCCCAATCCGAGCCAACCACGTGTCACTAGGAGGGGCGCCAAGCTGGCCCTTCCAGATGGTGACACGTGGTAGGCAAGATCAGGGCCCCTGGGAATGGCGGCTTTTAATACCCAAATCCCAAGGGCCCCTGCAAAAGCGGCATGCCCTTTCTTAGGGCACGAAACCCTAGAAAGGGCACACATTCCTAGAGCCCTATAAATAGGGAACATTCCCCTCATTTATGGGGATCAGAATTTTAGACAACTTTTATGACCTAACCTTGATTGAATACCAATCATTGTCTGAACTGTCACTCTCAAGATACAGTACACCTGAGCTTGGAATCCAAGCAGATAACTTTATTTCCGCACGTTTTACTCCGAGTACATTACTAACTTAATCTTTTGAGGCGGACCACCGACCATCCGGCGGTCCGTTTGCTTTGCAGGTACAGGTGCCCTTTGCTGGATCCAGTCTTAGTGTTGTAACTCTCCCAAGGGACAAAAACCTCCGAAACAGTTAGTTCACAATGCATGTGAGTTGCCTTGGGGACCAAGTGAGAAAGTTGTCCTCACCTAACCATGTGACACTTGTTACTTGTTCCTTGGTTTATTTAACTAAGGGTTGAATTCATCAATCTTTCCATTTGGGATATTTTTGTGAAAAGTCCCACATTGAAAGATGAGTGGAATTCACAAGGAAGCTTTCCTTATAAATAGCCAAAACATGGCTTGGGATTGTTCACTTGAGTAAGAGTTGGAAAAGGCATCACTAGTAGTGTAAAACTTTGAACTCAATTACTCGGATTTCGTTCGGGCCTTGCTAACTTCAAGGCATTGGACCTAGTCGGTGTTCGAGTTATGGGTGGATCATCATTGGAGGCCGTCGTATTATCGAGGCTTGCTTTCAAGTAAGAGCCCAAGTGGTCGAGCGAAGCACGAGTCAAAGGTATATTTATTATCTTAATCTTGTCGTTATGTTAATTATGTTTATGGTTTTATTTATTGCGAGTGCGGTCTTATTTTTGGGTTTCTTTTCGCGGTGAGTCAGACTCACCAAACCCAAACAACATTTCCACCCACCGATCTCCTCGAGTTGACAAAGGCGGCCCTAATGCTTTGCATTGTTGATTGGAAATCTTTTTCTGGACTGAGGCATTAGTATTTCGCAGTTCGTAATGGGCACACATTTGCAGCTGACCCATTTTCCACTAAAGTAAGAGGGATGTTGTATCCCTTGCACCTCACGGTTAAGTATAGTGCGTTGTTGTGGGTAGTGTCTTTTGAAGGCAAATCATCATTAGTAAAAATGATTGATTTATCAGATTTCTCGCTAGTAAGCAAGCTAATGAGATCATGGGGGGTTGTGTCCGTACTTACAGACAAAGCCATTAGACCATTTAAAAGAGAATTCCTATGTTCTATAGAAGTACTTAGGAGTTCCCAAATGCTAACATTCTCCTTGGATTGGCGATGTTTTTTTACCAATGGATCTTCCACCTCAAGTGGAGGTGGTATTGTATTTTGAACTTGATTGTGAGTGGTTGATGATCCATTTCGTGGTGCTTAATAAACTCTCCTAGAACGAGTTAGATGATCTATCTTGTCTAGGTTAGCTGTAAGAATCATGAACCAAATTTCTTTTAGAGGCTTTGAGTGTGCCTCCAATTCAAGATGCTCCATTAGTTGTGCTTGATGTCATTGTTCATCCAAGGAGAGACTTGATAAGTCTTGTGATTTCCCCAAGAAATAATCCCAATTAAGCGCCCCACTTGTCTCATTTTGTAGACAATGTAGAGGTTGGACGACGACGTACTTAGAGACATATAACTCCTAAAATTCTTCATCTGATAACCCACACACTTCATTAGTTGCCCCTACGAGTTTTAGGGTTAGAGGTTTCTCTATGGGTGTGATATAGTCCAAATGATTGAACGTATCACTTCCCATATGATCCTCATCAATGTGAAATGTCCCTAATGGGGATACTTTGTTGTTGAGTTTAGGCGTGGGAATTATCAAATTGTCTACTAGATCTTGAATGTTGTGATTTAGGGAAAAGCAACGTTCAGTATCATGCCCAACACCTCTATGGTAAGCACAATAGGCATTGCCATCCCATTGGGAGCTTCTTTTTTCTGGAGGAGTGGGTGGTGTTGGCCCTGTTAGTGCGAGCAAACCTTTTTTATTTAGTTTTTCTAGTAACTCTTTATAGCTCACGAGAGATTGTGTAAACCTTCTTTCTTTTGTCCATATTTTCCGAGGGTCATTATATCGCATTGTACTATTATATTGCATGGAAGTCACAAATACATCAATAGAGGATGAAGTGTTATCATTCCCCCTTTTGTAGTTGTTTTTAGGTTAATGATGATGAGGTTTATTTGCTTTTTATTTAGCAAGATCATCTTTAATCCTAGTAGCCACATAATAGACCTTTTGAAAAGTGTCTAAACCAAGATAGCGTAGATGTTTGTTGTAATTTTCATTATAATTGTCAATGAATTTTTGTACTAACTCGATTTCAGGTGGCCTTTGAGAAAGGTGGGCCTCCTTTTCTCACCATTTACCATAGAAAGCAAGGAAGCCTTCATCGTCGCATTACTTAAAAATCTCGAGTTTACGTAAAGTTGATTTGAACTCCACGTTACTCTCATATTGGGTGATGAAAGCCAAAACTACACCTTCCCGTGTTGTTTTGAATTTTGCATCTATCCTATAGTACCACTCTCTCGCGGCTGGACCTAGAGCTAAAGGGAAAGTCAAAGCATAAAGCTTAGGGTCAACTCCCTTTGATGCCATGATGCCAGTAAAACACATTAAATGATTTTCCTGATTATTGGTCACCTTAAATATTGGCAAGTCCGTAGCTACGAACTTTTTTGGCAAAGAAAGTCATATAGGAAGAGTGAACTTTTCTACGTCAATGTACTTGTTCTCCATTGTGGAATGAAGAACAAGCTTCTCTAACGACTTTTCTTTGTTGGATAGTTCCTCCATCTTTTGTTGCAAGGCCAAAGTTATGGCATATTTCTTTTCAGCTTTTTCAAGTTTATTAAATCCTTCTCTCCTCAGCCTCTTGAGCCTTTTCTTCTCTCAAATGAGCAATCTCTTCTTGGAGTTGCTCTATGGTTGTTGAGGGAAGGTGGTTTGAAAGGGGTGAATTGTTTGATGGTACGTAAACGTAAAATGCGAGCACCCAGGATTCTTCGTTCCCAAGCTTGGAAACCGGCCCTAAAAGAAGTACGAAAGGATAAGTAAATCGATACGCTTGTTTTGAAGACAAAGGAAGAAGAAAGAAAAGACGCAAGATGCATTCGAATGGGTAACATCACCTTTAAACGATCCTTTAATAAAGATATCGTTTGAATGAGAAAATTGTTCTTGAAAGAATGAAAAGGACTCGTAACAGTAGGTGCGTGCAAGTAACTAGATTGCGCACAGGTGGCGTGTGCATCCCTAGCTCTTGCGCTGGTAGTGTTAGCGCAACTCAATGAGTTACGCGCGCCACCTGCTCATGGGATTTTTTTTTGTTCGAGCAGTTTTTTCTTATTTTTTTATGTTACCCCTCGAATACGACTCAAAATTACAAAGGGACAACTTCGTAATTGGGAACCTAAACCAAATTAAAAGAAAGAAAAAGTTATCCTAAACACGTCACATATAGTTATGTAATCACATAAGCATACAATAAGCCAAGGATCACATAATGCATTTCTAAGGTCGTAAGCTTGGGTGTCCAAAGATACCATATTTTATGGAATGATGCACAAATCAATCACTCAACGTGTTGACTCATAACATAGCCCTCCCAACATTTTGTTGGCAATATGGATGGGATGATTGTTATTGATTTCAAGATATAAGCCTAGTGTTGGCAACCCTTAGTCAATAAGTCAATCCCCAAAGGTTATAGTGTACTATGATTATGCATGATGCAATGTTGCTTGTTTGGTTTTTACTTTTGTGAAAAGGGAAGATATTATTCGTTCAAGTCTCGCTTTCTAAGTAGAGATTATCCAAGTTAACTCTCGTTACAACCCATAGGCAACCTAATATTGGAAATCCTTGATCATAACTAATAATTAATCTTGTAACCTCTAAGTCCCCAGTGGAGTCGCCACTGTAAGATCCCATCATAAAGGATCTTTCTCCTAAAATGCCCATGGCCCTTTAAAGGCCTAGAACTTTACACTTGTTAGGGTGTATTAGGATTTGAATTCCTGACTGTTTTGGATAACTTGAATTAGAATGGATCCTATCATCATGCTTTTTTTTGTACGAAACAAGTTGGAGTCGCCAATGAGTTTTAGGAAAACTCATAAACCTCGTTCATGCCTTTCTCCCAAGTAGAGTTCAAGGGATATTTAGCACGAATCGTAAGTTTACCAATGCCCAAATTGGTCTACATAAACCAGAAAATTGGTCTACATAAACCAGAAATGAGTTCGGGGAGAGAGGGTACTAAAATAACGTTCCTTTTAAGGGGGGAATCGTTATCTTAGCCCTAGTATGACCTCTACTATCTCTTCTTTTTTCACAACATCATCACCAAACAATATATACAACGTGATACCTAAAACTAAGTTAGTTAATTTTATTTACACGTGTCAATCACGTAGGAATTACATTGCAAAAGTCGTTATTCTTATTTAATCAATAGTCGTGAAAAGAACAAAAATAAACAAAATTCGCCTCGGCTTATTTGATCAATCAACAATTAATTATTCAATTCTATTCTTTATTTAACACAAGATACTATGTGAAATTAAATTAATTAAAAGTTTGTTTATAGTGATCAAACAACACTATTTAACTAATTAAAGTTATTTTAAGCAAGACAAATAAGGTGATTGATCTAAGTCCTCGAGAATTACCACTTCTCTTCACTAGATCTTTGTTTAGAACACTTATGGACTCATTCTTGTTCGGGAACCTCCACTGTAGTAACAAGTATTAAACTAGGTGAGTGTTTAGGACAAGAAGGTTTGGTAGTTCACAAAGTTTCTGTTAGAGTTTTAGGTTAATTTCTGTCTGTTTGAGCCTTGTATTAAGCAACTATTTATAAGGAATGGGTACGTTTAGGATTTTGAACATTCTACCGCAGCAGGTATCGCGCGCATCTAGATAGGTTGTGCGTGACATCCCAGCGCAAGTAAATAGGTTGCACTGCTATGGGCAGCGCAACTGAAAGTCTTGCGCGCAGTATTATGGTAAGATTCGATTTCATATTTTTATGAAATTTTGAATTTTTTGCAAGCGCATCACTAGCAGTTGCGTTGGGTGATGCGTGCAACCTTGTGAGATGCGCGCGCCTGACCAGCGCGACTCAATGAGATGCGCGCGGATTTCTCTGTGGCAGCATTGATTTTTAACCTAGGCGTCTCTAAATCCGTCATTTTTAGGTTTTAAGCTTGGGCTTAAGCCTAATTATGATCGGGCTTAGTTGAAATTAATGCATTTGTTTTTGGGTTAGGCTAGTCATTTTTGTGTTTTTGTTATTCAATCGGTTACCCATAATTACTCTTAACGTTGATCCAACACGAAGATGGTTTTATTTATCGTCATAGCACTTCCTATCGAGACAGGATGCGAAAAGTAGATGTCTACATATACTCTTCACTGAGGACACCTTGCATGTCTTAATCTTCACTGGGGATGCGATTGCTAATGGGAAGAAACCACACATTCAGGGCATGCCGGTGTTAAGGAGGAGTTCGGAAGATAACATCGATGAGCATCCCTCACTAACCAATCACACACCTCATCATCATTGCTCTTTGCTATGAATTGCACTTGATTGAGTTGAGCAATGTCGAGGTAGAGGGTGTCGGCATTCCCCACTAGAATACAAGAAAGGATATATTTACCATAACCAAGGTTGGTAGCCAATCTAGTCACCATGCTACCACAAGGAATGTCTCCCGACTTCTTGCCCCTCATATTCATACAATTAATAAAAAATATGTTCCCAAAGTTCAAGCTTCCACGCATCTCTTCTCTAGTTTCCATCCAAAGAACACGCACTTCGGCTTGCGACATCTTTCCCAATTCTTGCTTTGGGAATACCGAGTAACCCAACAACTGATGAAGCACTCGAAGGCACGGTTGGAAAATGTCTCTAGCAAGAAAACAGCAGGCGGTGAACTTATCCAACCCTGAGATATTATTCCACCATGTGTTTTGGGCGTTCCCATCCAAGTAATCATGCTCGGGAGAAAGGATATCCGCCCTCGAATTGAAATCAAGGGCCGCATTGAATTCGGCAAAAGACATTTGATGCTCCACATTGAATAGTTGGAAGGAAATTTGGTAATCCTTGTCACCAACCAGAGTAGTAGTAAAAGAAGCTAAGAACTCCCTAGTCGGCTCAAGGTAGGTTTGGTAGAGTTTGTTGACGAATCTACCTAACCTAAGGTTATCAAATAAGACCCACAAGTCCTCAACGATTCCCACTTTAATCATACTCAATCGATGATAGTGTCGTGAGGGCTTTATGGTTCTTTTCTTGAATTTATTCCAATGCGGTTTATGGCTTGGGTTGGCGAATCGTGTTTTGGGTAGTGGTAGAGGGTATTCATTTTGTGTTTGGGAAGTAGGTGTGTTTGATGGTGAAGGTTCTTCAATTGTTATTTTTGTTTTTCTCTTTCTGGAAATGAGGGCTTTCATAATTGTAGACATTTTTGCTTCACAAATTTCACAACAAAATTCAATCACAACTCCACAATCCACCACAATCACAATACAAGCACAACACTACCACAATATCCTTGGTTCAACCAACCAAAACTCCAATCACCGCTTACTACCAACAATGCCAAATTTCAACCTTCTACAAATATTCCCAAATTTCACAATTAAGCTACACACTCAACAACAATACAATGTAAGGCAATATTAATCAACAACAACTCATATAATCAACCAAATAACTCAATCAATCATCAAATTCAACCAAAATAATACTACTACTATTCACAACTATGCAAAATCAAATTCTTGCTACAAATTGATGTAATAATGTAAAATAAAGGTACAAAAGATGATTATACCATACAAGAAGCAAGTTTGATAAAGTTTAAGCACCAAAAACCACCACACAAAAAATCCCCAAATTGCTTTTCAATGGAGGAAAGAGATTGGAGAAGAAGAAATGGAAGAAGGTAGTATGATTTTTGATGAAAATCATGATATTTGAGTAGGAATTGGTTAATTTTGTGAGTTTTTGGAAGGATTTAAGGGATGATTTTTGTTGTTTGAGGGTTAGAGTTTTTGTTTGGGAGAGAGGAAAGTGCGGACAAGGGTGAGGTTAAGAGTGAAATGAGGAAAAGAAAGGAGAAAGAAGAAGAAGTAGGTGCGGCTTGGTACCTACGCTGCCGCAAAGAAGGGGTGCGCGCCCGTGCACGCGGCCTGTGCGCCCGCGCGCCCGTGCCTCTGCTGCTCCTCTTCCTTGCTTGCTTCTTCTTCTTGGTGCATTCATCTATTGGATTAATGATCATTATCATCTTGGGATTATTGAACCCCCTAAACACATCAGATCAGTTTCTAAATCCTTAGACAGTTGGTTCAACATCCCTAATTAATGATAGCACTGTAATGAACCCACCAAGCACAAATTTGCTTCTCAATTAAACACAACTTTTCCAATCATACCTCCTTGATTACCTTACCCATTTAAATCGAAATGCATTAATATCGAGTATACTCTCACCAATTACTACGAAACACCTTCCCATTGTGCTCATGCTCCTTTGAGGGATCTGGTTTCCATGAATTCAATCTATTAATCTAAACACAAAACAAGTAAAAGAAAGAAAAAGAAACTTGGTTGCCTCCCGAGAAGCGCTTTCTTATGGCCCTAAGCTCGACCTTTCCTCCAAATCATGAAGATCAAAGAGCAGTACACCACCTTTTCCAAAGTGGTAGAGGAAACAAACTTCTTCTCATTCCTTGGTGTAGACACCTACAAATGTCTCCCCAAAACCAAATCTGATGATGAACAAACTTTCACCGCCACTATTGGTCGGATTCTGTATTTAATCCTGAGAGTGCTTAAAAAATTGTATTTAATTAAATTCATTTTTTTGAATAGTCCATGGATCAGTCTTGATGTTTAGTCAAAGCATATTTTTTTTTAATTTCAGCCCAAACCTTTTTTATTTTATTTTATTGTTTTATTATTTATTTTGGCCCAAACCTTTTATTTATTTTATTTATTATTTATTTTATCCCAAATAATTATAATAAATCAGAAATGGCCCGAAATTATCAATCGGCACTTAAAATGTTGAACGAAATTAGGGTTAAAAATGAATTTAGACGGAAAAACGGACTACAGACTCCCGTGTCACGGCATTTGTCCACCATGTCACGGGAAACTGCCCTGTCTGACGGTGGGATTCCTCGAGACACGGTGCACCTGCTGTGACACAGGGAATTCCTTGTCCGTTCCGCGTAAACCCTTCACGCATTTTATTCCCCGTACCCTAAAATATTTACCGCGTCACGCAACTGTTCACCGCGTCACGGGAATGTTCCCTGTCTGACGGTGGGATTTCCCATGCCACGGTCCCCTTTGCCGTGTTGTGGCACGTCTTTTTAGGGTTTTTATCTCTTTAAGGTTCCGTGTGTTTCCTCAACACATTTTTTCTGTAAATACCCCCTCATTTCTGATGTACGGGGCATCAATTAATTCTCTATTTTTCTCTCCTCTATGCTCTAGCCTAAACACTAGCCTACCCTTCTTCTTTCAAAATTTCTTCTTTAAGTACTCCAAGGAGTCCATACTTTACTCGTAGTTCTGTCCTTAAGCCAAGGCGTGAAAGGTAGAACTGTTTGAGGGTTTGGCCCCAAATCAACTTTATTTAATTTAATTAAATTAAATTATCGTTTTATTATTATTTCCTTGAAGTTACTAACTCGTTTATAATTTTATAGTTGCAAGCAAACAGAATCAAAGTAAGAATTATGCACTTTTTATTTCTATTATTTTTCTAACGATTTTATATTGTTGGATTTATTGTTGAATTGCTTCCAATATTAATGTTAATTCTATTATTGTTATTATGATCACCATATTGCATGTTAAAGGGAATATGTAATTGAAAATCACGCCTAATAAGATAATTTGGACAACCGGTTTAGGTTCCTTTTTAATCTTGTTATTAATTTAAGTGATAACTAATATTTTAGAATTATGTGTTGCATTAATATTAAACCAATTTAGCTTAATAATAGTTTGGAGCAATTTGAATCTTTGTTTGTATGCCTTTGAGATCACAGGAATGCTTTTCGCAATAAGAATCGAGTAGAGGCCAATACGGGCGAATGTGACTCCATGACTCACTTCGTACCATTATCCCCGATCCTCCTTTCGTGGTTCCGAACCATATGGAGTTAGTAATCTCATGAATTATGAATTAGGTGTAACCTTCACAGGTCAATCGTTGTTGCCTTCGTTGTCCCTTCATTCGTGGTTGCCTTTTATGATCCGTGAACGGTTTACAAGTTCCTTAAAAACTTGTTGGCGGCTCCCTACTTTGCTTCGTCCCTAATCGTATACGTCAATTCCCACTTCCTAAGAGTGCCAAGCATATTCACACATTCTTTAACATAGGCGCACTTCGAGCGACGCCTACTATTTAGCGACTCCACTGGGGAGGATTCTTGGTTATTTATCGATTTGAGTGATCGGTATTTAATTAAGATGAGTGGATGAGACTTGAAAGATTTTTGAAAAATATTCCTGTGATTAATTTGGCATTTTTTGCATACGCATAGACATTTTAACATCGCATTTAGGTCTGTCCCGTAGGAAAATTGAATAACTTGATTGCGTACAAAGGAAAACAGGGAACCAGTTAGATTTTCTAACTGATATGCCACGGCAAAATCCGCCGTGTGACGGTGCATTACACCGTCTGACGGTGTGTAGCACCGTGGCACGAGAATCTCTGTCGTGTCACGGCAGTCCTAATATCAGTCCGGTGGCTTGTTTTCTCTTCTCACAGTCAACTTCCTTAGATTTTTCTGAAAAAACGTATGTGTTCTACATGCGTCTTAGCCCCGGGGGATTTAAGCTCTATCAACCCAAAAACGCTCATGGCAATAAGGGTTCATCCGAGTTATTAAATCCACCCAAACCATGGAGTCGAGTTTGATTTCATCACGAACTCGCGGAGCCGCCCGTTGGCATACACCCTCATGGGAGGCTGCCTTGATAACACGTCCAAACTCTTAACCATGGTACCCTTTTGACACCCAAAGCTTGACCAATAGTTGAACATAGATCTTGAACTTAGGCTGCGAACTCTTTTTTTACATCATCGTGACTAAATGCTACATGGTTTGTTTGGTGCTAACCCTCATATGTTTGCTCTTTTTGTTTAACCCATGACCGAGGGTTTTTATTTCCACATAGTAATTAGTACGGACTAAAACTGATTAAAATCTGGAAAATACACAAATTTAGGCCTGGAATTGCGCATCGCATCACGGGAGGTCTGCCGCGCCACGGTGTGCAATTCCGTGGCACAGTGCATTGCCCCGTCCGAAGGTGCTCCGTATCGTGTCACGACAGTCAACACCGTCACACGGTGTCCAGGAGGTTTGTCTAGTCAGCTTTTTTTTTGGTATTCGTGCATGCTTATGTGGTTCGTATGTCTGGTTTGGTGTCTTGTCTAGCTATACGGTCATAACACGTATCCATAACCTTCACTTAATCACTCACGTGTCGTGTTCACACAATTTTTCTGTTAGTCGTGCACCATTTCATGACCGTATTTTAGGGTAGTCTTGTGTATTTTTTTTTTGTCATTTTTTTTCGGAGTAAGTCGAATGGTATCCTCCCATATATATTTTTGTACAATAAATAAATAAATAAAGAGAATTTCAAATTTCAAAATAATTATTTATTTTTTTATTTTCGGATGGGTTAAGGTTAAGTTTGGTCATTAAAGGTGTGTTTGTTTCGGTGTCACAGCACTTGGTCAAGAAGCAGGGGTACATTGTTACGGTTCGAGTCAATACCTCAACAACCTCTTATACCAAAGAGGCGTACAAGGAAACCACCACAATTATATCCACAAGATCCATCTCCAGTCTACTTTCAACCAATGGCTACTAAGGAAGATATCGAGAACATCAACAAGACAATTGAGATGTTGTCTAACATGATGCAAACACTCACTAATAGAGTCAACACGGTAGAGCAAGACAATTAAAACAATGTCACTGCCGCTGCAATGGACAAGATCAAGGAACAGATGAGTAAGATCTCTAAAGAGTTCACTTATGTGGAGCAACCTGTCACCTCTTCGTCCATAAGGGACAAACTTCCTGAGAATTTTTCCACGGCTGACATTCCCCAGTTCAAGCCTACTGATAATTAGCTTTTCCACTTAAAGGCCTTTTCTGCGACCATGGCTCTTAAGGGAGTAGATGTGACACTCTTCCCTACTGTGTTCCCTCTTTCCTTCGAGCATGCCTGTCAACAATGGTTCTACTCTCTAGAATCCAAACATGTTGCGACCTGGGAGGACGTTGCTGAAAGCTTCATGAATTGTTACAAGTGTAACATCCAAGCCAAGACTTCTGAACGTGAACTCTCCATTCTCAAACAGAAGCAGAATGAAGGCTTCACTACTTACCTAAGCAGGTGGAGAGAAACAGCTGCTCTCTTAGTGGATCCTCCCAAGGAAAACGAGATGGTTCGCCTATTTATTGCCAATTTGACTCATAAGCACAAACAACACTTGAAGTTTCTGCCTTTGAGCACCTTCGAACCTATGTACGATATTGGAATCAATATCGAAGATGAACTGATGAAGACTGCTGGTAGCAACAATAATAACAACAGCACTTGGAAAAACAAGAAGAACGCACTAGTGGAAAAAACGCCATTCGTAACGGGCAAAAAGGGTCCATTCGTAACGGGCAGCGTCCGTTACGTATGCGGCCGTTATGGATAGCCATTGTTATTCGTAACGGGCACTGTCCGTTACGAATAATGAGTTATTTGTAACGGAAATTTCAAATGTCCGTTACGAATAACCCATTATTCGTAACAGACATTTGAAATTTTAGTTACGAATAAGGGGTTATTCGTAACGGACATTTGAAATGTCTGTTACGAATAAATCCTTTTTTTGTAGTTAAATAAGTCCTTATTTGTAACGGGCACCTAAAACGCCCATTACGAATAAGTGATTATTCGTAACTGACATCTTAAATGTCCGTTACTAATAAAGTTTTATTGTATATAATTTAACACTTATTTGTAACGGGCAACAAATATGCCCGTTACGAATAACTGGTTATTTGTAACTGGCAATTCTACTGCCCGTTACAAATAATTATTAAATTACATTTTCATTTTATTTAATTTCGACAGCATGTATTTATATATAATTAATATATATTAATTAAAACCTGTTATAATAAACCTGTTCCTATAAATAAGCAATTATACCGAACAATCTTTCGTAAAAATTAGTACGACGTAATATAAAAACTGAAGTAGTAACACATTACAAATAAAAACTTGTATAAATTTATCCAACATATACAACAACACTAAAAGTATTACGTTGTTCTACTTAAGCTAATAGTTATGCATTCAATAAATATTTACTTCTAAAGTATTGCGCCCACTGTTCTCGAACCACATTCAACTCGTTAACATCATACGGGGCTGTCCTTGGACAAAAATCCCATTGAAAAAAAAACATATGAAAGAGGTTACAAAATAAAAACAATCCATAATAACAACAATCATTAGAATAAATGTGATGAACCAAATTATAGAAATAAAACTCATAATATAGAAATAAAACACATAACATCCTTAATTGACTTATATTTTGATTTCTATGAGTTGAAATCAATGAAAAGTGAACACTTACTCACTTTTGGGAGCGTATAGAGCCAAAAAGGCTTCAAAATTGCGCTAAGGGACTTCTATCTTTCCCATCTTTCAAGTATTGGTTCAAATTAACACAATATAACACATAACATCCTTAATTACCTTATATTTTGGTTTTTATGAATTGAAATCAATGAAAAGGGACCATTATCTCACTCTTGGGAGCGTATAGAGCAAACAACGCTTCAAAATTGCCTAAGGGACTTCTAACTTTCCCATCTTTCATTTAGTGGTTCAAATTAACACAATATAACACTAAACATCCTCAATTACCTTATATTTTGGTTTTAATGAATTGAAATCAATTTGACCATTATCTCACTCTTGGGAGCGTATAGAGCCAAAAACGCTTCAAACTTGCCTAAGGGACTTCTACTTTTCCCATCTTTCAAGTATTTTTTCAAATTAACACAATATAACACTAAAAATCCTTAATTACCTTATATTTTGGTTTTTATGAATTGAAATCAATAAAAATTGAACATTATCTTACTCTTGGGAGCGTATAGAGCTAAAAAGGCTTCAAAATTTGCAAAAAAAACTACTAACCTCCTCTAAGACACCTTTGCACTCCACGTGAGAAGTAACAATCTCATACATGTATATCATAATGTAGTAGCCACATTCAACGCCTCCTTGTTGTTGAGCACGCTAGTATATATAACAAATAGTTAAAAATTTTGTTTTCAAAGTGAACAATGTATAACAATATGGGGTGAGTAGTGTATTTACCTCCATTTGTATGAATTTCAATTTTTGCCTATGTGATTTCAATTCACTCCCTGTGAGATTCGCCCGATATACTTTATAAGCTCTACAAAAATAATATATATTCTAACACTTAGAACAAAATAATCTACAACACCACATACAAAAATGATATAGAAACTAGGGCATAATTTCAAGGTTGTGGCTCACGTCATCATAATTTCGGCAATTTTCAATTGTCGTGGTTTTTCTTCAGGTAGCTTCATAGAGTCAAACTCATAAGCTAAACCTAATTGTAGATCGACCACCACAAGAACCCAATAACCACTACATCATTTAAGAGGAAGACACAAGTTAGAGTATTGGAAAATTGGTGAAAAACATATCATTTATATGATTAAGTTTAGTGGCAGTATAAAAAACATATTTCGAACCTTGCGACATATGAAGCCACGATGAATTTGCAACGTTTACCCGTCTTTCTTACTTCATGCAAAAATGTATTCTTCACATATGTATAAGTTTCAAGGTAATCATTCTCAATTGAAGATTCAGAAATGAGTTGAGGACAAAAGAATGTGATCTCAGTCCTGTTTAAAAGGTCGATGAAGTTGTCTACTAAATACCTACATGATAAAGACATAGAAAACAAAAAATTCAGCATTATAGCAATAAAAATATTACTATACTGAATATAAGAACCAAAGTAAAGGAAGATTAAGTAACCTACATGATATAAACATGAATCAATGAAACATTAGCCCACGATCCTCTTAGAAATTCACGTACATCGGTAGCAATTACCCAAATCTGTTTGTCGCTATCAAAATTAAACATTGAGGCCTTTAAAAGTATCGATGTTGTATCATAATTTGCATCATCAGAATTCATTAACCAATACAACAACTCACACCCCTCGCCAAAAGTCTCGACAATTTTATCTTCAAGTGGTAGGAATTTTGTGGGTTTGATGGTAGATTGCCTTGATTTCACACCACAACTATCGTCCCTTTCTTTGCTTTGGCGAGATCTATGCTTCTTTTTGTGCGATGGTTAAACCTTTACAAATAGGTGAATATTAGTCTAGATAAAATATACAAAAATGATGGGATTTAATGTTCATAATAGGAGAATATACCTCTTCTTCAAGAAAAACCATGTCTATAGGCCATAGTACAAAGGAAGACTTGGCTTTTCCTTAGTCACACCATCGAGAGACGGTATCGGTATATCGAGGAGGGCACAGTCAGGATAAGGGTTGTCCACACTAACCATGTAATGATCAGGTAACATCTTCAGGGTTGAGTAACTTCACCGGTAACAGGATATACCGCTCCATCTGCCACAACCACTAAATTTTGATTGTACTCATCTTTCAATGCTAGGCGACATTTAGTGGCTATCTACATATTACAAAAAACTCGATCAATATTATACATGTTAACCATGTAAAGTCATATCTTTAGTATTAGTTAATAAGACATATACCTCTATTACACGAGGGCTTTTTGTTGCCTCCATGTTCGTCATCACTTGCATTCCTTGAAATGCCTCCACGTCACCGGTCATCTGTGGTAGTAAATTGGCGAGATAAGCTTTCACCTCCATTGCCACCCGTTGTTCCAACCTCTCTTTGATCCTCTCTTCAATCCTTTCTTGAAGCTTCTCTTCAACCTTTTCTTCTAGCCTCGCCTCAAATTCTTGAGTTAGGGTAGCTTTCACTAATTCTAACTCTTCTAATGAGCATCCACCTTGGCCGGATGATTTATACTTTCTGTATCCCTTCCCAAATACTTGTGTGTGACTAACTGCAACCCCACACCTTCCTAGTGCTTTTACATGCCCGCGGTTATCCTTTTTTCCTAAAGCCTTGTCGAGGGCATCCATACCAATACCATCACTTGAATTGTTTCCTTTATCATTCTTTTGCAAGTTTTCCAACTATTAAAAAAAACATATATAAGATATGGCAGAACAAGAACCTGAATTGAAAAAAACTGATATGCATAAATAGACTTGTAGCCTACAGGATGTATAGCGTAGAAGTGAACATAACTGATCAGAACTGAAATTTCAGAAATGATCAGAACTGAAATTTCAGAATTGATAAGAACTGATCAGAACTGAAATTGCAGAGCTGATCGGAATTGAAATTTCCGAACTGATCGGAACTGAAATTTCAAAACTGATCATAACTGAAATTTCAGAACTGATCGGAACTGAAATTTCAGAAGAGCTTATGACATGATTGCTGGACTTGATTATTTGCACAAAGACAGATACTTACCACTACTACGACATGGTGAGCCACATATTCAGATTAGGGACAGAGGGGAACATAGGAAAAACAGAGAATATAGTAGAAGTAAGTAAACAAATAAGGAGAAACAAAGAAGAAGAGTGCAAACAAGAGCCAGGACAGAAAGTAGGGGATAGAAATTATTATATAATAATCTCAATGTACAACGCCAATATGAGTGTATAATACAGTCAAGTACAAGCGCAATCTGTATAATATGAAAACGTAAACAAAATTGTGCACATGGAAATGGAAATCAATTACTCTGTGGGCCTGTTTAAAAATGCAATAGCTTGTGTAGTAAAGTGCTTATAAAGGACCTTCTTACAACTTTTAGTTTGTAGCCTATTTCTGTTTATCATTAAGGCAACTTTGCGCTCAATCTTCTACTGCCAATAGCCCAGATGACAATTCATGCAAGTAAAGAAATTTAGATAATCTGTACCCCTGTTATGTGTTAACAATTGGAAAATTTGTTGATAAGGCCTTCATTAACTAATCGAGATGGTGAAGGGGTTACAACGGTCACAACAACAACTAAGCAAGCAACAACAATCAAGACTATCTTAATTGCATAAATTACTTAACCATGCATACAGAAAAAGGCAAGGACAAATTCTTTTAGCTATCTTAATTATTTAATATCAATTGGAGTTCAGCACTTCTGATGAAAAGCAAAATTTAAAACAGAGGTAAGCATCTAAATAACAGAACTACTCGCTCATTACCCTTACAGCCTTACCATAACAGAACTAGCTAGCTATCAGCATACCAGCAGGCCCATATAAACCTCCCTAAACTAGCAAACTGCAATATCCTTTCCATATGATAAAGAAGGAATCATATATGGTAGTTTTTTGTTATTTCAATGTATAAGATTGCAAGTTTTTGTTCTTCCTACTTTTTCTTTCTCTCAGGATTCCTACAAGAGCTTTGCAACAACAGATGCGTTGGCATCAATGTCTACTATGAGAATCCACAAGTCAGAAGTTCAGCATCACCCATTCACCCTTCCAGCTAAATGACATACTAAGTATTAACACCATCACAAATCCACAAGTCCTTGCCTTTTTCTGTATGCACGGTTAACAACAACTAAGCAAGCAACAACTAATCAGAACTGAAATTTCAGAACTGATCGAAATTGTTTAGAACTGTTCAAAACTATTCAGAACTGATCACAACTGAAATTTCAGAACTGATCAGAACTGAAATTTTGGAAATGATCGGAACTGATCAAAACTGAAATTTTAGAACTTTCGGAACAGATCAGAACTGATCAGAACTGTAATTTCAGAACTGATCGAAACGGATCAAAACTAATCAGAATTGATCGGAAAAGGCCTCAATTTTAGCAAATCCCATTAAACAACGCAGGAAGCAGGAAATGAGCAATAAATAGAAAAGGCCTCCCATTAAACAACGTAGGAAATGAGCAATAAACAGAAAAGGCCTGATCAGAACTGATCAGCTCAAAAGTATAAACAAGTAACTGAAAAAAAAAACTATACTTGGTTACTTAGAACAACACATACAATAACATTGGCTATTTGCTGGGTTTCGGCATTCTTCGTGTCTATAGCCCACAATTCATCTGCATTACGAGTTTGACGGGCAAAAATCCAATAAAGAGACCGATTTTTAAGCTTTTCACTCATTACACAGCTTGTCGTGGACTCTGTGGTGATTGAGGTTGAAGATTCTGCTGGAATTCTATTGGTCTTACTCCAATCAACTCGAGCCCTCTCATAACTCTTGGAGCCTAGATGGTGGCGATGCTTATTATTCTTTGCATTTTCCTTGCCTTTTTCACTCAGAGACTATCACAAAATGAAAAGCTATTGTAAGTAGTATTATAGTTGAAATAAAGTATATATGTGAAAAATACTTTCATAATATCTTACACACCTTAAATTCATCTGTATTGCAATATGTCGCAAACTCTTTCCATTGCTCTTTTGTGATGTAACCTTCATAAAGTTCCCAGGGCTTATTGTTTGCACTTGGTGAGTCAAGCGGAGGTGCAGTTTCCTTAGTAATGAATCGTGAAACTAACCAAGACTTGTGCTTCCTAAATCTAGCACCAACAGCTTCATGGAACTTCTTCTCTTTACTACCCTTGGGATCATCAATGTGGAACTTCTGCTACAAAATGGCGATCATGCTCCTACACCAACGCAAAGGAGCTGATCTTGGGATTGTGAATTTTCATCTCATGAAGATGTTTTTCAATATATGGATGAACTGCAAATATGTTTTGTAGCACAAATCGGTGGGATTTTTTATATTGATCAAGTGGAGGTTTAACCGATTTCCGACCTACTGTACCCTTTCCTTGAAGTCTTCCCTCATGACGAGAAGTCGGAATCCCACTTTCTTTAGCCTTAGCTAAAAACACTGAACAATAGTTCCCTGCTTCCTCTGCTATGAACCCTTTAAACGATGCTCCCTTAAGGATTTGCCCTATTCTTTGCCTTATCTACCAAAGTACCCATTTGCCTCTCATAAGGGTACATCCAGCGCATAAATACAGGACCACACTCCTTTATCTCATGAGGCAAGGGCATAACAAGGTGAGTCATTATGTCAAAAAAGGAAGGAGGAAAATACATCTCGAATTTGCATAATGTTTCAACAATATCATATTCCATATCGTCGAGTGTTTTTGGATCTATCACCTAATTGAAAATTGCATTGAAAAACAAGCAAAGCTTCACAATAGCATGCCTAACATGTTTTGGCAAAAGGCCTTGGAGTGCAATTGGCATGAACACTTGCATCATCACATGACAATCATGGGACTTCATACCAACAACTTTCTTATAAGTAGTAGAAATAAAACGCCTTATGTTCGACGAATACCCTGTCGGCACCTTGATTCCTTTCAAACGCTCACAAAAGATCCTTTTTTCTTCTCTAGACAATGTATAACACGCATGGGGCAAAAATGTTATTTTCGTTGCTTCATTATCCTCAAGCCATAACTTTGGTCGAATTTTGGCTTCCTTAATGTTTCTACGCACATTATCACCATCCTTTTGTCTTCCCTTTGATATTCAACAAAGTCCCAATTAGTGCCTCACAAACATTTTTTTCAATGTGCATAACATCAAGACAATGTCGAACCGACAAGTGCTTCCAATAAGGCAGATCCCACAACTTAGACACTTTTTTCCACAACACACCCTTCTTCGGTTTTTCCCTTTGCATCTTACCGAAGATTGTCTTAACATTTTAAATTTTCTCATACACTTCAATTCCTGTCAATGGCTCACGACTCACTCCCTTCTCAACATGCCCGTTGAATTGTTGTCTCATAATCCTGTATGGGTGATTTCGACGAAGTCATCGTCTGGTATGCATGTACACATTCTTCCCCCAACGCGTCAAGCGTGTACTTTGCAAGTCATCCTCACAAATAGGGCATGGTTTTTCTCCTCTGACTTTGTACCATGACAAATTTTCATATGCAGGAAAGTCCTTTATGGTACAAAACACCATGGCTCTTAATCTAAAATTTGTTCCCAAAAGAGCATCAAATGTCACAAAACCTTCATCCCACAACAGTTTCAAATCGTTAATAAGGGGCTCTAAATAAACATCTATCTCATGGTCAGGTTGTTTAGGACATGGGATTAGAAGTGATAACATGATGTACTTGCGCTTCATGCACAACCAAGGAGGTAGGTTTTATATTGACAAAAGGACAGGCCATGTACTATGTTGAGTACTAAGAGTGCTAAATGGATTCATCCCATTTGTACTTAATGCTAGTCTTATGTTCCTTGGCTCCTTTCCAAATTCTGGAAATGTCTTGTCAATGGCTTTCCATTGCAACAAATCAGCTGGGTGTCTGATCAACCCATCCTTCTTCCTCTCATTTTCATGCCACACCAACTTCTTTGCTTCATCCTTAATTGAGAACAAGCGCTTCAACCTTGGTATTATAGGAAGATACCACACCACCTTAGCTGGTGGCCACTTCAAGGGATCCTTATTTAAGCCCTCTTGCTTGTATCATGACACACCACACTTTGGGCAAGCATCCAATTTAGCATTCTCCTTTCGATATAGCACACAATCATTAGGACATGCATGGATCTTGGTGTACTCTAAAGCCAATGGACACATCAACTTCTTCGCATAGTAAGTCGACTTAGGAATGTCATTTCCTTCTAGAAACATATCAGAGAGGGTTTTCATTAACAAAGTGAAAGTAGTGTTGGTCCACCCACTCTTCGCTTTCAAGTTATATAAAGTTAAAATCCCAGAAAGATTGGAATACTTAGAACATCCAGGATACAACGGTGTCTCGGCTGCTTTCGACACATTCTCATATATATTAGAATCTTCATTAACATGATCGCCTAACCCGTCTATCATCTCTTCTATCCTGTCTTCCTCCATGTCATCATTAAAACCCACTTCATTATCATCAAAACCATTCGGCTCTCTCTCATCAGCTTCATTGCCGTTAATAGAAGAAGAATTATCCGTGGGAGGAAATTTTTCACCATGCCAATACCAAATACTGTAGTCTGGCATAAACCCACGAATAATCAAATGGTCGTCTATTTTCTTAATGTCTTCCCACCTCTTCACATTGTTACAACCACGACAAGGGCAGAAAATAGGTCTTGCTTTGTTTAGCTTTTGTTCAATGAGAGTACTCCATTGGTGTTGCACTGTGATTCTACAGAACTCGTTGACCCCGGCTAAGTATTCTGGTGTGGTTCGAGAACCATTATACATCCAACGGCGGTCCATTTCTAAAAATGTATGATTAAAACCCAAGAAACAAATTATATTCAACATCACATATCAACACATTCCAAATGCATGATTCCAAAGGTCCTTATCGCTCCAACCTAACCCATCCTTGGAAGTGTATTCTCACTAGCAAATGGTTGACCATTTTTCGGCCCTAAGGAAATTTCGGCAGCATTTCTCTATGGTTCTCAAAGTACACGATGTAATTAATTTCTTAATTACATATGTACCCTGAGAACACATTAGGGAATGCTAACACAAAATTACCTTTACTTCCGAAAAACAAACAACCATTTACATCCTAAGTGAGAATACAATTCCAAGAACAGTCCCAAACGGGGACTATTCAAGATTCAAGATTTACTCCTAATGAGTAAATCTTGAACGGGTATCTAGGCATATGAAGATGTAATGCATAATAAATATTAACACATTCAAGATCAATCATGTCAAATAAAAGTAACCAAACACATAAACATGAGTTATTTACCTAACAAAGAAAATTTGATATTTGATGCAAAAAAATTAGGAAATTTTAGATTTTAACACCACACAAAAACCCGAAAATGGTTTTTAACACCTCCATAAAAAAAAATTGATTTTAACACCACACAAACAAACAAAAAATTGGTATTACCACCACTTAACGGATTCCGTCCAAAAATTCCGTTAAGTGGGGTCCACAGTGACACGTGTCACCATTTAAGTTATTTTAAAAAAATTCAAAAAAATAAAAAAACCCTAAAACTACCCCAGCCACCCCAGCCACACCACCGCGCCACCACCGCCAACCACAGACCTACCACTTCCCTCCCCGAAACCACCACCGACCGCGACGCCTTCACACCCACAACCCAGATGAACCCTCCCCCTCCCTTTCCCGCAATGGCTTCGCCCCCAAAAACGACCAAACCCAAAATCTCCTTCCCCAATACGGTCGCGATTCCGGCCACAATTGGACGAAATTGGCCGGTTTTGGGGTTTAGTTGCCTTAATCGGCCGATTTTGACCATTTTTGGCCGAAATCGTGACCGTATTAGGGAAGGAGGGTTTTGGGTTAGGTGGTTTTTGGGGGCGAAGCAGTTGCGGGAAAAGGAGGGGGAGGTTTCAGCTAGGTTGGGTGAGCGAAGGCGTCGCTGGTGGTGGTATTTGGGAGGGCAGGGGTGGGTGGGTGGTTAGGTGGTGGTGGCGCGGCGGCGGGGCTGGGGTGGCTGGGTAGTTTTAGGTCTTTTTATTTTATTTTTTTTTTGGCCAATAAGAAAGCGACACGTGGCACTTAACTGATTCCGTTTAGGAATCCGTAAAGTGGTGGTAATACCCATTTTTTGTTAGTTTGTATGGTGTTAAAATCAATTTTTTTTATGGAGGTGTTAAAAACCATTTTCGGGTTTTTATATGGTGTTAAAATCTAAAATTTCCAAAAAATTATGCACATACAATAAAATAGACAAATTAATGAAACTATACACTAAAAGTATCCATATAAAGTACAACATACTTCAAAATTTCCAAATGCGAGAAAAATATTCACCTCTACATCTAATTCTTAGGAATTCGTCACATAAATAACATTTCCTATCCTCTTACATAGTGTAGACACCCAAATGTGTCTCTCCAAAACCAAACCCTGTGATGAGTACCTTTCACGTTGAATCATAATCGAATGAAGCGAAAGTGTGGAAAGTTTAGTGTTGCAGATAGTTTTAATTTCTTTTATCTTCTCTTTGTTTTTTGAAAACTTATTTTAAGAAAACAGCCAATATAGTTTGGTTGGTCCATGATATGGGTACAATAGTAGTGTAGTTGGATGGGGCTTGACAAGAGCTTTCCAACGATATATTATGAGCCCAATTCCGATGAATATTGAGGAAGTTATGGCCAATTTACTAAACTGGGCCCGGTTTGAGCCTTATATGCGGCCCAATGATCTTGGGGAGGGCCTAATATAGATTTATCATTCCTAATGCAATTAGGAATGGTTTAAGTCTTCTAGATTCTTCTAGAAGATTCTTTTCATTCCTAATTCAATTTGCATTGATAAATTGACTTTTGTTGACCTTTTAGAGTTTTAATTAAAATCAAAGAGCATTTTTTGAGGAAAGATACAATTTTATCCTCCTGTACGGCAAAATTTATCTGATTTTAGAAAACGCGTCAAAAACAGGATTGTCGCCTAACGCCAGGCATTGGCGCCTGTCGCTAACATTGGCGCCTGGCGCCAATGGCCAATTCTTGGCGCCAATCTCGTTTTGCGTGCGCCAGACTCTGTTTTGTTAATTTTATCTTTTTGGCTGATTTTCTCTATAAATAATTATCTAAAACTCCGTTTTCATTCACCTACAACCAGTTTTCAATTCTCTTTCATTCTCTTTAATCATTCTCTAATTTCCCTTGATCATTCATTCATCTTTCTCTCTTTCTCGTTTTCTAAATTTGCTTTTTACATACAAAATTCCGCATTCATTAGATCTAGAAACGCCTAGCCATATTCGAAGTTGCCTTCGCCCTAGACGTGAAAGTTTTAATTTCTGATGGTTTGGTCCCAAATCTCTATTTCAATTATTTAATTTAATTGTTTGTTTATTATTTTCCTTGAAGTTACTAATGTGTGTATTTTGTTATTAGAAAGAGGTACGAGGCATCAAAGTAAGTGCTTTAATGGCTTTATTGATGTTATGATGTAGAAATCGTGTTTAAATTGTTATTATGATTCCTAGTATCATGTCTAGGGTAATTTTAATATTAAATATGATTGTTACGATGCTTCCTATGTTCTTCCTAATATTTATGATTGTTAGTATCATGTTAGGTTTAAAGATTTGATTTTTATTGCTTAGTGACATGCTAGGGTTGGTTATTAATCTTGTTAGTATCATGCCTAGGATCTTGCTATTATTATTATGCTTTAATATTAACATGAACATGATTATGAATATAATTGTTATAATTTATGATGATTATGATGATGATTATTATTATTATTATTATTATTATTATTATTATTATTATTATTATGATTATTTTATTTATGATGATGATTATTATTATTATAATTTTATTGTCATGATATTTATTGTTATATATTATGTTGCTTGATATATTTATTGTTATTGCTTGATCACACCTTTTTATGCACGTTTAAAGGGAATTGGTATTTGTAATCACGCTTAATAAGATAATTAATACTCTTGTTTAGGGTTAATGTAATTATAATTTCTAGTGATCGCCAATAATAGATTTGTTTGTGCATTAATATTCAACCAACATAGATAAACAGGTTTAGAGTAATCCTATTGATTGCATGTTAGTCAGAAAGCTCACATGAATACGATCAGAATAAAGTAGAGGCCTATTATTAGGGCAAGTTCAATCTCTTTTAGGTTGGATTTGTACCTTCATCCCCGAACCCTTATTTGGTTCTAGACCTTATGGAGTTAACGATCCAAGGTTAAGGGGTGTAACCTTCACCCTGTGAACGGTTTACAAGTTCCTAAAACTTGTTGGCGACTCTTTTTCTCTATCTTCTTCCCTTTTGGACGCCACGGTACTTTAGTGTACGATCACATTGGGGTTCAAGCTAGGGGATTAACGCTTGAAATATTCCCTACAATTTTTTGGCGACTCCACTGGGGAGGATTTTTATTTTAATTCCTGAATTTGTTTCGGCAATGATTTAGAATGAGTGGATGAGACTCGAAACATTCTAAGTATTTCGGCTTTCATTACCCAATATGAGAGTAACATAGAGTTCAAGTCAACTTTATGTGAACTTGAGATGCTTAAGCAAGGCGACGATGAAGGTTTCCTTGCTTTCTATGGTAGATGGCAAGAAAAGGCGGCCCACCATGCCCAAAGGCCTCCTAAACTCGAGTTAGTACAAAAATTCATTGACAACTGTCATGAAAAGTACAACAAACATCTACGTTACTGTTGTGGTTTGGTAAGTCCAACTTACCGCGGAAACGACCCCGACCCAAAGAACCACTCGCAATTAATAAAACCATAAAGCATAAAAAATAAACATAAAAAGAGTAAAATCGGAATTTACCTTTGACGCATGCTTCGCCCGACCTAATAGGCTCTTACTTGAAAGCTTTAGCTCCGAAAATACCGAGCCTCCAACGGTATCCACCCACAAAGGACGAACACCGACTTTTTAGGTCCGCTACCTTGAAGTTAGCAAGGTCCGACCAAAACCCAAGTGTTAATGGAGTTTAAGAGTTTTTGCCAAAATGCAATGCTCTTTCTAACTCCCACTCAAGCTCTTTTCTCCAAAACCCAACTTGGGTATTTATAGAGAAAAGTGGGAGTGAGAATTTCAATCCCATCAAAGTGGGATCATGAAATTCCACAATTTAATTTAAAGCTAAAATAAATTAAATAGGCAAGCAAGTAATAAATCAACAAGTGTCCTTGTTGTATGTAAAGAGAAGTGAGGACCACTTAGAAAGGAGGGGACCATACTTGTTCCCCACTCCTTCCTCTCCTTGTGCCACTTGTCCTCACACAAACACACTCCCTTCACATGCTTCCCCAATGATCCGCCCTAGCACTCGGCCCAGCCTAGCCCCGAGCACGCGGGCTGCTTGCTGCGGCCTTCTCGGCCCAACACGCCCACGCACATATGTGCGGGCTGCTGCTGTCGATGGGCGCTGCTAGCAAGCCACGCACATGTGCGGGCTGCTAGCAGTAGCGCGCGCCAGCAAGCCACGTAATGCTTGCGGGCTGCTAGCCGTGGCTTGCTAGCAAGCCTTGCACATGGTGCGGGCTGCTAGCTTGCCTAATCCCCTAGCACTCGAGATTCCGATGCTAGGGGTATTTTAGTCATTGTGTATTTATTAATAATTTTGTCGTCTCGTCTTTTACTATTTTGACTCGACTTTCGACGCTCAGTTTCGACGCTCTAAGCTCGAATTTCCGACGTCTAAATATTTAACACTCGGGCAACGAATTAATTTCTTTCGAATTAATTCGTCGAGTCGGTTCGTATATTTGCTTGGGTGTGACCCGAAGGGTTCAGTCAAGATTAAGTTGTAATATTAATTATACATTAATATTACTGATCGAAAGCGGCCTCCACCTAGGCATTCCGATCACTTGACCTTACTGAATATATTAGCTTTCTAATAATTTTGAACCCACTATCAGAATAATACACTTGTTCGAAGGACACTATTCCTTTCAATCTCCCACTTGTCCTTCCGGAGAAGTGAGCATTTAGTGTATAGCCCCTTTCCTATGTTTCTTCATGAACTTGCTCATCCTCCACCGGTTTACCAATCAGTTCCAAATGGTTTAATAACCTTGTCATCGTTTGCACATGGGCTTGAAGTGGCATCCTGGGTCTAAGTCTTGCACTATAGACCCTAGCCCATACTTTTTGCCTTTCTATGCTAAGACATCCATCTTGCAGTGGCTTGATCCTCATGTTAGATAATGACCTAGTCACTTCTTCAACGAGTCCATCATAGTTGCCCTTATCGCTCTTTGTTACCCTCAAATTGACCACATCTTCTAGAGCCTTCAGAAGTACATCCGGAAGGTATTTGGAGAATTTCTTCTTCCACTGTTCCGAAATGGAGTTTGCCATGAGTCGAGAGACTCTCTTGCAATCATAACTCCACTCCTCATGAGCCATATCGCTCATAATCCCTTTTGAGTAGAAACTCGGGATGGGCGTATCCAAGATATGCTCTAGGTAGCAATTGCGGAGGGTCAAACGGAGTTCCTCTTCCCATTCCTTGAAGTTTTCCAAATTCAAGCTAAATGATAACTTCTCGGGAAGTTCTGGGAACATAAGATTGTTGTCAATAGTTGAAGACATGATTCTACATTTGAAAGAATTTTGAAATGAAAAACCATTCATGAAATTTAAATAAGATTGAATTCATGCATTTTAATCAAACTTAATTAAAACGCCTTATTCACACATTTAAAGTTGTCCCCAATTTGGTGAGAATAAGTTGATTCAAAGATCCGAAGAAACAAAGAGTGGTTAAGCATGCTTTGGCTTGTCTTAACACTCAATCTCCTAAGGTAAGCAACGCTTTGCTAATGGCTCCAAGCCACTCTTGGTTGAAAAAATCGTCGCATCTAATGCTCTCTCAACAATTTATTCACTTTGCCATGACATGTTAGGACTTCATCACTCATATTGTTTAGTACAACCAAAACCAACTTCCATACCCGGTTTGCCTTACACTCCTAGGAGAGTTAGTGATGCCTCGCTTTGGCATAACCCACCACTACCCTCGTTCGGCTGGTAAGTGTTGTTTTGGAATGGCAAGTTTTTACTCAATATTTAGGGACCTAGGGTTTCTATGTTAGTTGATTTAAGTTAACTTAATTAATCATCACAACATTCGAAATCCTAAACATGCATCTAACATATAATTCATATACATACATATATATATATATATATATATATATATATATATATATATATATATATATATATATATATATATATCGAAAAACATAAATATAGATGCATTTGGCAACTAGCATGACCCCATGAGATCTTCAAATCTTCAAAAGGTCTTCATTGCAACGTTCATGGCTACGTCTTCCAAGAACCTCCATCTTCAAGACTTGACCATAATTAAATGTAACTACTAGCATCTACGATTAGGAATAATCTAAATATTAAGGTACAAAAATACTCAACGGTACGCAGACCGTATTTAAATTACAAAAATACATCTCGGATCGAAGTCCGTATTTTCTATCCTAATCAAACCCCACTAGTTGCCATTTCATAAAACCTGTGAGAGAATATACATTCCATTCATCCATTCACTATTTGTGAATGGCCCATGCATTTTACAACGATAAACAAGTAACAATGCATAAACACGCGTGAACTAGTAACTAATCTAGGTGGTTAATCCAATTAACACACCTAATTAAACCTAGTCAAAGTTGTTTTAACCCGTTATGTAAATAAGCATAATTAACATTTGAAGCTCCCACTAAATTCCGCATCCAACTTAATTAATCCAATTAATTAAGCCGGTAATTCCCAAAATTTGTCAAAATAATCTTTGCCAATGCCGCTCAAAACCGAGGCCTAGCCTCCAAAATTTATCAAAATAATTCAAACAAATTAGATTAGTAATATAATTAAAACGACAATTTTTAAGCAAAAATACGTAGTCCAAAGTGTCTAAGTGCCTAGCACTAAGACATGGAGTGCTCACATTTCGCACAACCGTTTGATGTGGGCCCGATGTCGCCAAGCGTTACACCGCCCACATCAGCGAACTTTCACACATCAATAACGTGGCCCTTGATGGCCATGTTGAACAAATTCATTGCACTACATTGCTTCGCAAGCAACGTCTACGTATACCCCTAATTACACGACGCATGCACCAAGTCCCAAGCGATGTACGATGTGCTCGTGCTTGCACCAGTCGCGGCTAGCCACGCAAGGCAGCACGCACAGGCGCTCACAGCACCTTGCTACTGCTGCTGCTTGGTGCTTGCTGGCGCGCCATGCTGCTGGCAGCAAGCAGAAGCCACGCAACGGCTCGCGCGCAAGCTCGGTGCTGCATCCTTGGCAGCCACATGCGGGCTGCTATGCAACGCGGCTAACCAAGTGATGTGTTGCCTCGTTTTGCGTGCCATAGCCTCGGGATTTGATCCCAAATTTTGAGTGACTTTTGCAATTAATTCTAAATTAATTTTAGAACTAATTTAATGAGCAAAATTTAAAAAAATTTAAACAAGTCGAACTTAAATAAAAATTTTAAAGTGCATGTAACCAAAATAATTTCCAAGAACCATTCTTTAATTAAATTGGTTTAACTTGGTGCAACAAAAATAATAGGGCAATTACTCACTATTAATTTAATTAATTTAAATTAACTTTGAGTTTTTGACAAAATAAGAGGGAGTTGGAAAAATGAACATAAGTTCAATAAAGATTCCAACTTTAATACTTATGAATCCTAGAAAAAATTATATCTTCTAATATGAAGATAAATAACTTTTCTATCACAAAGTTTCAAACTTTATGATTCCAATCAACTAAAAAATGATTAAATCAACAAAGTTTGACAAAAATTCATGGAATTTAGTAATATAAAGTTTCAATCACTTAACATAATTAAAGATTGAATCTTTATTACTTGGAAGCCTCAAATAACAACAATTTCACACTTAATGCAATTAGTTTTCAATTATGTGAAAAAATAAAACCAAGCATTCAAGCACAAGTTACTACCAAGTATGCTTAAAGAGGTTTAAAATTGCATATAAAATATGTATTGAACCAATTACATAACCACCATAAATATGCAATTAATTTTCATGGTTAGAAAAACTTAAAATTTTTCGTAAAAACTAAAAAACCCTCGAAAATAGCATTTTTGGTCTTTTTGGCTAGAAATCGTTTTCTGGAAGAGAAAACCATTTCAAGAACACATTTTCCACCCAAAATTCACTATTTTAAAGTCGAAATCTGGGTTCGGGGCTAAAGGTAGCTTAAATACGAGGTTAAAATAGATAATACGAGCTACTAATCTAATTAGCAACTTAAACCAGAAAAATTAAGCCATAAAAATCACCTTTAAAAATGTTATGATTTTAAAAATAAACGAGCGTGGCTCCGATACCGCTGTTGGGGTTTGGTAAGTCCAACTTACCGCGGAAACGACCCCGACCCAAAGAACCAATCGCAATTAATAAAACCATAAAGCATAACAAATAAACATAAAAGGGTAGAATTGTAATTTACCTTTGACGCGTGCTTCGCCCGACCTAATGGGCTCTTACTTGAAAGCTTTAGCTCCGAAAATACCAATCCTCCAACGGTATCCACCCACAAAGGACAAAGATCGACTTTTTAGGTCCGCTACCTTGGTGTTAGCAAGGTCCGACCAAAACCCAAGTGTTAATGGAGTTTAAGAATTTTTGCCAAAATGCAGTGCTCTTTCTAACTCCCACTCAAACACTTTTCTCCAAAACCCAACTTGGGTATTTATAGAGAAAAGTGGGAGTGAGAGTTAGAAAGAGCTAAAATAAATTAAATAGGCAACCAAGTAATAAATCAACAAGTGTCCTTGTTGTATGTAAAGAGAAGTGAGGACCACTTAGAGAGGAGGGGACCATACTTGCTCCCCACTCCTTCCTTTCCTTATGCCACTTGTCCTCACACAAACACACTCCCTTCACATGCTTCCCCAATGACCCGCCCTAGCACTCGGCCCAGCCTAGCCCCACACACGCGGGCTGCTAGCTGCATCTTTCTCGGCCCAGCACGCCCACGCACATATGTGCGGGCTGCTACTGTCAATGGGCGCTGCTAATAAGCCACGCACATATGCAGGCTGCTTGCAGTAGCTCGCGCCAGCAAGCCACGCAATGCTTGCGGGCTGCTGGCCGTGGCTCACTAACAAGCCTCGCACATGGTGCGGGCTGCTAGCTTGCCTAATCCCCTAGCACTCAAGATTCCGATGCTAGGGGTATTTTAGTCATTGTTGATTTATTACTAATTTTGACGTCTCGTCTTTTACTATTTTTTACTCGACTTCCGACACTCGGTTTTGACGCTCTAAGCTCGAATTTCCGACGTCTAAATATTTAACACTCGGGCGACGAATTAATTTCTTTCGAATTAATTCGTTGAGTCGATTCGTATATTTGCTTGGGTGTGACCCGAAGGGTTCAGTCACGATTAAGCTGTAATATTAATTATACATTAATATTACTGATCGGAAGCGGCCTCCACCCAGGCGTTCGATCACTTGACCTTACTGAATATATTAGCTTTATAATAATTCTAAACCCGCTATCCGAATAATACACTTGTTCGGAGGACACCATTCCTTTCAGTTACCTTGGTCTAGACACTTTTCAAAAAGTCTATTCCGTGGCTATTAGGATTGAAGATGATCTTGCCAAAGAAAAACCAAACAAACCTCATCATCATCATCAACCTAAGAATAACTACAAGAAGGGGAATGATAATGCATCATCCTTTATTGACGTATTTGCAACTTTCACGCAATACAATAACACAAATCGATATGACGATCCTAGAAAAAGATGGACAAAAGAAAGAAAATTTACTCCATTTCCTGTAAGCTATAAAGAATTGTTAGAAAAATTAAATGAAAAAGGCTTACTCGCGCCAACAGGGCCAACACCACCCAGTCCACCAGAAAGGAGATTTCCTCAATGGAATGGTAGTGCATATTGTGCTTATCATAGAGGCGTTGGACATGATACTGAACGTTACTATGTTTTAAAGCACAAAATACAAGATTTAGTAGACGATGGGAGAATTCCCACGCCTAAACCTAACAATAATGCATCCCCCTTTGGGGTGTTTCATATCTATGAGGACCATATGGGAAGTGATACGTTCAATCCTTTGAACTATATCACACCTATAAGAGAACCTCTATCCACAATACTCATAGGGGCAACTAATGTAGTATGTGGAATATGGGATGACGACTTTCAAGACTTATATGCATTAAGTATGTCGTCGTCCCACCTACATCTTGTTTACAAAATGAAATAAATGGATTGATTGATTAGGATCATTTCTTGGGGAAGTCGCAAGACTTATCAAATCACTCCTTGGATGAACAATGGCATCAAGCACAACTCATAAAACATCTTGAAATGGAGGCATATCCATAGCCTCTAGAAGAAAGTTGGTTTGTGAGTTCTACAACTAACCCAAATGAGATAGATTATTTAACTCGTTCTGGGCGAGTCTACCAAGCACCACCACCAAATGGATCTTCGACCACACAAAATCAAACTCAAGATCAAGTACAAAATCCAATAACACCTCCACTTGAGGTGGAAGATCCATTGGTCAAACAACTTCGACAATCCAAGGCGAATGTTAGCATTTGGGAACTCCGAAGTACTTCTAAAGAACATAGGAATTCTCTCATGAACGCTCTAACGGCTTTGTCTGTAAGCACAGAAACAACCCCTCAGGATCTCGTTAGCTTGCTTACTAGCAAGGAATCCGACAAATCAATCATTTTTACTAATGATTATTTGCCTTCAAAAGACACTACCCACAACAATGCATTACACTTAACTGTGGGATGCAAGGGATACAACATCCCTCTAACTTTGGTAGACAATGGGTCAGCTATAAACGTATGCCCATTACGGACGGCAAAATACTTAGGCCTAAATCTAGAAAAATATTTCCAATAAACAAAACAAAGCATTAGGGCCTATGACAATTCGAGAAGATCGATGTGTGGAGCTATTAAACTACCAATTACCATAGACCCAATTCAAAAGATGGTTGAATTCCATGTTATGGACATAAAACCTACATTCAACCTTTTACTTGGACATTTTTGGATAAATGAGCTTGGTGCAATACCCTCCTCATTTCATCAAATGATTAGGTTAAACTATCAAGGGCTTCCTATGACTATACATGCTTCTCCACTCAAAATAGCAATAAATGACCAATTACTCTTAGAAATAAACCATAATAATGATGAAGAGGACATGTGGGGATTTGTCGTGGAGCCAATCTTCACAATTGAAATGGAAGAAGACTTTGAAGAAACATTCAAGCTTGATTCATATTCCACTCGAATAGTAAACAACATCTTACTCAAGAGTAGTTACTTTCCTGGGATGCCTTTGGGAACAGGAATGAAGAAATCTCTCTTGCTTCCTATCCCAAAGAAAAGCTTCTCCTTTGGATTGGGATATAAACCAACCAAAGAAGAATTGGAGCCTCACGATGCGACAAACAAAGCACGTAGAGACAAAAATAAGAAAGGGATAATCACTTTACTCCCATCCTATCAACAAACCCTTAATGGGAAATTCATTAGGGAGGGAGAAGATTACCTATGCTACGACTTTCCAGAACCCTTAGTTTTGGAAGGAATCAAGAAGCCTGGATTTGAAATATTTCATGATTGCTACTTCTTAGATGACGATCTTAGTATCGTTAAATCAAAACACCCAATTCCAGGGTGCTATGATGGGCAAGCATTTAACATGCTATTTGGACTAGAGCAAAATCATGTCGCTACAATGATCAATCAAAACGCCATTCAAGATGAAGCTTTTGACCCAACCTCGTTGATCACCCTTTCAAACGAAACTTTTTAGCATGGATGGAGGAAATCTTTCAAATGAATCAATCATAAAGGCGATAAGCTGAAAATCGTCCCAGGTGAAGGGAATATGTTTGAAGAATCGGACAATGAATCTATTGTAAACTCTAGGGAAGCTGAAAATCTAGGCCTTGTGGCCATTACTGAGTCTTTATTTTCTAGTTTTAAGGACGAAGATCCCAAAAAAGATTCTTCTCTTGATGTAATCTCTTTTGATTTCAATAATATGAGCTCTATTTTCGAGTATATGCCTTCTCTTGAATCTTTCGAATGCTATAACAATCAATCTAATGAAGATGATAATATTAATAAATTGGTTGAACTAATGAATGAACGAGAACAAAAGAACCCTATCGTTGAAGAAACTGAAATAGTTAATATAGGAACTAACGAAATAAAAGAGAAGTCAAATTTGGCTTAACTCTAAATCCGGAAGAGCGATCGACGCTCCAAGAATTCAAAGACATGTTTGCTTGGTCATACAAGGACATGCCTGGAATAGATAGGGAAATTGCGAAACATACCATTCCCATGAACCCTACCTCTAAACTAGTAAAACAAAAACTTTGACGAATGAAACCTGATGTTGCATTAAAAATAAAAGAAGAAGTACAAAAACAGTTGCACGCCGGTTTTGTTCGCGTATGTAATTACCTAGAATAGGTAGCAAACATCGTCCCTGTCCCTAAAAAGGATGGATGAGTTTGCATGTGTGTCGACTTTAGGGATCTTAATAAAGCTAGCCCTAAAGACGATTTTCCTCTACCACATATTGATATATTGGTAGATAACACGACTAAACATGCGATGTTATCCTTTATGGATGGATATGCAGGTTACAACCAAATTTTAACGGCAAAAGAAGACGAGGAAAAGACATGCTTTATTACCCCTTAGGGTACGTATTGCTACACAGTCATGCCATTTGGTTTAAAAAATGCAGGAGCTACGTAGCAAAGAACGGCTATGACTCTCTTGCATGATATGATGCATAAAAAAATAGAAGTGTATGTGGATATTATGATCGTGAAGTCCAAAGATAGAATAAGTCATATAAAAGCTTTACGCAAATTTTTCACTCGCATAAAAGAATACAAAATGCGCTTGAACCTACAAAAATGCGCCTTCGGAGTAACTTCTGGTAATTTACTCGGATAGGTAGTGAGAACACGTGGCATCGAGATCGATCCCTCTAAAATAAAGGCAATTGTTGACATGCCTCCCCCTCGGACAGAAAAAGAAATTAGGGGATTCCTTGGCAAACTACAATACATTAGTCGATTTATCAACAAATTGACTATGACTTGTGAGCCAATATTTAAAAATTTGAAAAAGGAGGAGAAACATGAATGGGACGATCAATGCCAAAAGGCCTTTGAGAAAATCAAAGATTATCTCAAAAGTCCACCAATTTTAGCACCACCAGTACACAAACTACCTCTTAGGCTATACATTACAGTTACAAACATAGCCACAGGCGCCATGTTAGCACAAGAGGTAGAAACAGTCGAGCGTGCAATATATTACATACTTAAAAAATTAATCCAATATGAAACAAAATATAGCACATTGGGAAAGACAAGCCTAGCATTAGCGTGGGCAACCAAAAAATTACGATATTATATGTTACCACACACTACTCATGTGATTTCTTAACAAAATCCGATAAAGTATTTGTTTGAACAACACCCACACAAGGAAGGATATTTAAGTGGTTGGTGATGTTGGCCGAATTTGAGCTAAAATATATTCCTGAAAAATCAATGAAAGGAAAAGTAATTTCCGACTTTCTGGCACAACATCCAATTCAAACAAGTCGTGCAGAAATTACTCATCTTCCGGATGAAGAGATTCTCATGACACAAGATGACAAATGGGTAATGTACTTCGACGGTGCGTCCAATCAAAAAGGATGTGGCGTAGGAGTATTACTCATAAGTCTAGAGGGAGCACATACTCCAATCTCTGTTAAACTAGACTTTGAGGTTACTAATAATGCCGCATAATGTGAAGCGTGCATTATTGAATTAGAAGCAGCAGCTAGCATAGGTGTGGAAAAATTAGCGGTATATGGAGACTCCAGTTTGATTATAAATCATATACTAAAAAATGAAAAATAAAGAACTCCACAATGATATTATACCAAGCACACCTAGAGAAACTCATCAAGCATTTTGAACATATTGATTTTAAATATCTCCCAAGGGATGACAATCAATTTGCTGATGCGCGGAAAAATTAGCCTCAATGATCAACATTCCAGATCACTTAAATATGATGCCATTATGTGTTGATAGGAGAGAAGAACCAGCGTATTGCAACGCAATAGAGTAAATAAATGACATTGAAGGAGACGGTCCTTGGTATGATCATATCCTCCAATATATTACTCATGGAACATATCCTGAAAATACTTCATCGAAAGACCAACAAGCCTTAAGAACACTTACGGCCCAATATGGTCTAGTAAATGGTCAATTATGCAAAAAAAAGACCTAATGGTCAAAGTTTATTATGTATTGGCCAACCAGAAGCTACACACCTTACGGAAAATACTCACAAAGGTGTTTCTGGACCTCACATGAATGGTAAAATTCTTTCAAAAATAGTTTCACGACAAGGGTACTATTGGTTCACTATGGAGCATGATTGCATACAATATGTTAAAAAATGTCCAGAGTGTCAAATGTTTGCTAATTTACAACACCTTCCACCATCCGAACTATACAATCTCACTTCCCCTTGGCTTTTTTCGACTTGGGGAATTGACATAATTGGAAAAGTCTCTCTAGGAGGATCAGAAGGGCACGAGTAGGTCTTAGTAGCAATCGATTACTTCACTAAGTGGATTGAGGCTTCTTCTTAGGTGAATATCACTTCTAAACATGTCGCAAAGTTTCTCGAACGAAACATATTTCGTAGATATGGAGTTCCACATGAACTAATTAGTGATCAGGGATCTCAATTCAAAGTTGAAGTCGAGACCCTCTTAACTCGTTATAAAGTAAATCATCATCATCATTCATCCCCATACAAACCTCAAATGAATGGAGTTGTAGAGTCAGCAAATAAAAATATAACAGTCATCATTAAGAAAATGGCAGAAAATTATAAAGACTGGCCAAATAAACTGCACTTCGCATTATGGGGTTATAGAACGTCTATACGAACATCGATAGGAGTAACTCCATACTCCTTAGTTTTTGGAATGGACGCAGTTCAACCAGTCGAACTAGAAATACCATCCCTACGCATCGTACTTGAAATTAAGCTACCGGAAGCTGAATGGGTAAAAGCGAGGTATGAAGAGATTTTATTCCTCGATGAACGACGATTAAGAGCTTTGCATCATGTACAAGTCTACCAAAGGCGCATTGCGTGTCATTTTAACAAAAGAGTCAAACTTAGAAATATAAAAGAAGGTGACTTTAAACTAAAGGAGGTTAGGGGTCCACCAACCGATCCAAGAGGGAAATTCAAACCTAATTGGATAGGTCCCTATCGTGTAATTGAAATCCTATCAGGAGGAGCCGTCAGATTAATTGATATTGGAGGAGATGAAATTCGGCAATTAATAAAAATTGATTGCCTTAAGAAATATTACATATGAAATCCGGATAAACTCGTTCACTCATACAACCAATTTTTAATGAGCATTCAATTGAAAGATTCTAAGTGTTATGCATTTTACCGAATAACACGGTAAAATACATAACACCTTGGGGGGTAATTTAGAAATAATAAACCATTCTAAGTGTTTAAATTTTTTCGAACATCACGAAAAAATCTTCACACTTGGGGGGGTTAGTAATATAGAATTTCAAAAACAATTTTTTCGAGACATTTGTGGCACATGTGTCGCACGCAACTGTAAGAGTTGCGCGCGGATGTCACGCGCAACAGATTTTGTTGCGCGCAAGAGGCTCGCGCAACAACAGACATTGCGCCCGCCACCTGATGACGAACTGCAAACCCGAAGTTTTGCGTTTGAATAAAGTTGCGATTTCTACTTGCGGTAAAAAGAGGGTGTTTCTTAAATATAACATATACTCGGAAAATAAAATTAAACTTTGATTTAATTCTTTTAAACAAGGTTTGATTAATTTTTCATTTTATTTCTATCTAAGAGATAAAAGAAAAGTAAAAAAATACATAAAAAAAAATTAGAACTACGCAAAGACCTAATTTCGTAATACGAATGCGTAGGAAATCTTTATGATTTGGTCATATCAAAATATAAAAATATAAAGCTCATTTTTATTTCATCCAAATTTCAAAAGAGAGACATTGTTGAACTAGATAGTGACCGAAAAAAAAAACATAGTAATGATTACACTTTATTCGAAATAAACTAATGATAAAATTGTGTAACACTCTAAGGTTTTACTATGTCCTCGATTGTCACAGATGACGGTGGAGTAGTTTCCATCGCAATATTTTCAGAAGCTTTGGAGCTCTCCCCTACACTCTTCTTCTTCACCCAAACATTGTTTTTCAATTTAGGGATTGAGGCCTTTGCAACATCTTTTCCTTTCCCTTTGACTATTAGAGCTTTCTTGCGAGTACTTGGTGAAGGTTCTTTTATTTTCACACCTTGTTGCGCAGGTTTGGAGTGAGCTTTCCTTTTTGTTTCCTTCGAACGAGCCTTAGGGGATGAGAAGTCTAATTTTCTTCTCACTCATTTGTTTTGGCCACTAAGAGGGGTAGTAGTGGTTGAATGCATCAAAGGCTTAGGTGGATTACGAGCGGTGGCGGCTTGAAGTTGAGATCGAGCCTTGTTTAATTCACCCTTATCCACCGCATTCATCCAAGCCTTGTAAAAGGAAGATAATGTAATACTCGCGATAGGAATTTGTGTTACCCACCTAGGAAGACTTGACCAATATTCCATCCAACGAGGAATTCTTCCGGGTTTAAAGATCACATCTTTAGGGGCATCACAATCTTGCGGGGGAATACATTGTCTCAACCCGTATTGTCTCATTACCCTACAAGGAAAAATATAAGTAGTACTAGATAGGCCTAAAAGCCTAATGTAAGGGCAATTGAGACTATTCCCAATCATACTATTTATATTCCACCAAAGAATCACAAAACGTTTGTTGGGAACCCCATGATACAAAAACGACGTCCATTCCACTTCATTCTTATGCTTATAAAGGATTCGACGTCCAGGGAATGTCTTTACTCCATTAGCCTCAAGATTTTGTGGCTGATAAACAATTCGCAAGCGCTCCATGAGCTAAATCTGAAAAATTAAAAAAAAAAGAAAAAAAATCAATTTGCGATTTTTTTACACAAGCAGGTGGCGAGTGCAACCAAACCAGTTGCGCGCAGCGAAAAAGATTGTGCTGGTCATGCCAGCGCAACTTCGTGACTTGCGCTGATAAACGCCAACAAAAAAAAACGTACGTGTAATAGGAGTGGACTTCCCGTGAAACCGTTTTTGTTAGGATCTCCTCTAAGGCGATTCAAGCATAGAACGGCTTCCGCCAAAAACCAAAGGAGCGGGTGAATGACATCCCTCTATTTTCTCTACTATGGACACCATGGAATAATCTCCGGATTCTTTGCCTGTCTTAAGTAAACAATTGACAACAAGACAATAACATAAAGCACGAATTTTAAAGCATTGTTTAGTCATGTTGTCACAAGGGGTGACAAAATGTTCAATAAATTGAATCAAATTCACACATTCTTCAGTTCCAATATTGGTCATATCATTGTCGGACAAGCCAAAAAAATCTTTGGAATATAGGTCTGGGATCAGATGAGGTAGGCAAATAAGTCACAGCGAGAGTGTTTGTAGGGAAACCTAGCAAGGCCTCAAACTCACCGGGAAGGGGGACAATTTCGTCCCCTTTGAACAAGAAAAGATGGTGGTTAGAGTCCTAATAGTTGACTGCGGTATGAAGAAAATCAAAGTTAACCACTAGTTGCATATAATTCAATAGAGGGTCTAAGTGGTAAATTTTGAAAGCTAGTTTGTCCTCGATTGAAAGGGAAGTGACCCATTGCTTCAAACGTTGTTCAAAGGTCTTTACCATTGTTCAAAAAAAAAAAGAGAATGAGAATTTAGAGAGATTAATTCTTTTTAGTTTCTTATATTACTAAGCGAATGAATGCGAGATGATAAAAAGCCTACACAAAACCACGTGTAAATAGACCCAAGAGGGGCAAGTTTTCGGCAAATTCGGCTTAAAGGAAAGTTCACTAACAGGTGGCGCGCGCAACTCATGAGTTGCGCGCAACATTCGCGCGCAACAGATTTACATGCGCGCGACAGCCGCGCGCAACTCACGCAGTTGCATGCGTCTTCCCTAACGCGGCATGTGAGTTGGATTTATTTCCGTATTTTGGCTCATATAATGGCGGAATCTTCATGAAATCTTAAGACGAATCATACGCTTGCCTTCTAACACTTTGTGACCTTTTTCTTGTCTTCTTTCTTATTTTCTTTTTATTTTCTTTTTATTTATTATTTATTATTTTCTTATTTTCTTTTTTCTTATTATTTTCCTACTTTCTTTATTCTTTTTATTTTCATTTCCTACTTCCTAATTTTCTTTTGTTTTTTTTATTATTTTATTATTTTCTTTTTTCTCTTTTTTCTTCTTTTCGCCTTCTTTTTCGAGTTTGATTATTTTTTTCGAGGGGGGGTAAGTCGGCAACCCTTTCCCTCCCTTGAAAATTTTTTGCATTTATAATAATGTACACATAGAAACAAAAAATAATGATGACATATATATAAATGTGTCATATGACATATATATATATATATATATATATATATATATATATATATATATATATGGTTTCCTAAAAAAAATATAACAAAATGTGTACAAGAGAAAATAAGGGTGCTCAGCGACTACTAGACAGTTGCTGCACATCCTGCAAAATCCAAAACAAAGATTAAATACATGAAATATAATAACTTCATTGAAAAGAAAAGAAATAAAAGTTACTGTGATCATTCGATGATCACGGTATGATAAAGTCACGAGGGCTCTCCGATAAGCAACTCGAAAGCACGTAAAGTCCTCACCATACCGTTCACGGTTTCCCGCGGAACCTGTTCCAAAGATACAAGGACAATTAGTAAACAAATGTATATGAAACAAAAATAAATAGAAATGTTTAAGTACATATACCGACTCAACCATCTAAGGAACAAACGGTATCCCCTTGTCATCCTCTGCTGCTGGAAGGGTCTCAAGAATTACCCATCCAACATCATCAATATACGTGATCTCCGCTGTAGGTGGCACCCAACCACCAAGCTCGACCCGCTAAAATATATATGGCAAAAAACGATAAAAGGGTCAAAGTTCCGAAAAATAAATAGAAACAAGGAAAAAAAAGAGTTAGAATACTAACCGGAACAAAAGCCGGAAAAGGAGTCAGCCTGGATGCTATAAAAGCCGGATAAGAAGCCTCTGGCAGCACCAGCTGCTCCGCTAGATAACCAAGGATCGCCTGATCTCGATCCTCGGTAAACAGCAAGTTCGGACGCAACATCCGGATCGGGGGATCCGCAGGAACCAAAGGCTCCTCGGACGATAGCTGCTAGAGAACACGCTCGCCTAAAAACCAAGCATCTGTCCTCTGGAGAACCGAGAGTCCCAGATAGAGGGCCCGAAAACGGCAACAAACCTTGCCAGACCGGATAGCCTCAGGGACTCCGACGATCAAACTCCAAGGACGGAGATCGATCTATAAAACACAACCACATGAAAAATCGTCAGAAAATGAATAAAATAAAAAAAGAGCACATGTAGTTGGAATACTCACCAACCCACGAGTCGCCGAAAGGATCCTCTGGCGAAAGTCGCCGACAAAAGTAGCTCGTCTCTTCTTAATCGCGACCAATCGATGGCCGATAGGAAAACGAGCAGCCCCAAGCACCCTGTGGGCTAAGAAAAGCAGATACAAGTATCCCCAAGCCTAAAACCGAGAAAATATAAGCCTAAAGGATAAGGCGAAAGTAATAACCGAAAGAAGCTTAAAACATGTACCTCAAGGATACGACCATGCCACGTAAGTGAGATCCGAGGTACCTCAGTAGCTGCCGCGGAATCCATCACCCGGGTCGCCTTGCCCATAGCTGTAAGCATACGGACATACGACACCTCCGCCCAACTCAGGTCACCTACTTGCCCCAAATCACAGATGCAAATAAGCAACCTAATGGCGAAACGCTCTCCGCAATCACTCCAAATGGTGACAGAAAGAACGTGAGCAATGTATATCCTAGCAAGACGGTCCCCCACAAGGTCGCGCAATCTCTTGTCTGACCTCTTAACGAACTCTATGACTACAGGCTCACCTCTGAAAGGAAAACCCAAAATCTTAGAGAAGTCAAAAGGTGTAACCGTCATCTCTCCCCATGGAAAGTGGAAAGTGTTGGTGGAATCCCACTAAAACTCCAGCAATCCAAGGAGGAAAGTTGACGATGCAGGCTGACTCGATAAATCTTAAAGAGCCGCCAGCTGGGAGTCAATCCCAGAAAGTGCTACAATCTCCTTTGCCACCTCGGGCAAACTCTCAAAACGGGCTCGCGGGTCACTAGAGCCGTACAAACGCATGCTAGGCTCACTCTAAGGAAAATAAAAGAATAGAAATAAAAAAAACGGTTATGGTTTTAAAAGGGGAAGAAACAAAAGAAAAAAAAAAGAAAAAAAACAAAGGCGCGAAAAACTCATGATGTCGCGCCACCCTCTAATCGAAACGTGATGGTCTAGGTCCAACTTAAGGACCCTAGGGTCCCAGTTGGGAGGAGCCTCCCAAACCACATCCTCCTAGCGACGTCGATCGGCCGCGACGCGTCGCTCTCGAACCTCCTCTTGAGGACGGGTCACCCTCTTCCGAGGGCAAACTGCCTCGTCCGGACCACCAAGAACCTCCTCAGCATCGACAAATGGAGGCGAGTCCATGCTATGATGGATAAAGTTTCTTTAATTAGTTTAATTTATTTCCTAAACTAAACTACTATACGTATTCTAGACCCATTTCGGCAGCATAACGGCTGCCGATAGGGCAAAACACGAAAATTGAATGCCACCCATACTTGCAGGCTACGATACCTGCAGTTAAACTCAGTACATGGGGGCTTCTAACACCCACAAAAGCCATCCTATACTAGTTTAAACTAATTATTCAAGGGATTGTATTCTAAAATCACAAAGAATCAAATACTTTTAAACAAATAACAGTAATATAAACACAATTATCGTCTTCCAAACAATTTTGAAGATTCGAATATGGCAAAAATAAGCTAAGAGTATGTTTCGCGTCATTTTTCAACTAATTTTACATTAGTTGCAATGCGGTTGCTAATTTACGACTCATATTCGCGACTACCCTAATATTTAGTTGCAAATAAAAAAAAAATTGCAACTACTATTTGCGACTACCATAATATTCAGTCGCAAAAAAAAAAAAAAATTTGCGGCTAAAAGAGATTGAAATATTCATTCGTTCGATACTAATTGTGATGTTCATCCTTTTCAAAAAATATATGGTTGTTATTTCAGCTCATTCTACATTCCATTTGGTGTTTGAAAATAGGCAATTTGATAATTTTCTTAAATATGACGAAATTATGGTTTCGTATCCCACGGTGAAAGTGTTATTAGTCTACTATGGTCCTGTTTGGTAATTAGCAGTTAGTTGATTGACAAGAGCTGGTTGCATTAGCTGTTTTGACTAGCTGATTTATAAGAGCTTTTTATTTAGAGTTGTTGGGTAAACTTATCTTATTTTATTATTCGTAGTTGCTTGATAGTTGAACATATGAAATGACAATTTAGGACATTGATAATATTTTTTTACTTGATTAGGGTAAGAAATCGGGAGGGCAAGAATGTGAATTAGAGTAACTTTTAGGATAAAATTGTCTTTTGACATTCATTACTCAATAAGCTTATTTAAAAAGCTCTTTTACCAAACAAACAAATTAGATGATTTATGTAGTGATTGTAGTCAAACCTCTAACTTAATTGGTCAAATAAGCTCATTTGTTGTCAAAACTCTAATTACCAAACATGGCCATAATCTAGGAGCTTGTTTGCCTTAGGGTAAAATTAGTTCAACGAGAGTATGCAATTACCCTCTTCATTCGCCCATTGCTTATAGTGTAGAGTCTGTAGACAAAAAATTGAAATATGCACTACTTTAGCTTGCTGTCGTTCAAACCCTAAAAACCCAGCAAAATTAACTATTCAAACCCCAATCAATTCGACCTCAGAACCCAAAAAATTCAACTAGCAACCGAAATCCCCAGCAATTTTGAGCCAAATCCTCCCTAACTCGAGCAATCCGAGCAGAAATTCCCCATTCTCGAGCAAAAATCAAACCCAAAACCCCCAGAAATTTCAAACCCGTTCAAAACCCCAAAACCCCAGCAATTTTCGACCCCAATCCAACAAATTCGACTCCCAAAACCCAACAAATTCGATCAACAACTGAAAAACCCCCATTTCTCTCTCTTCCTCTCTCATCTGCTCACTCTCTCCATCACTCTACCTCCTCCACCGTCGTCGTCGCTCATGTCGCCAGATTCATTGAACTCCGGCGTCGATTCCTCTACATGTAAGGTCCTTTATATTTTAACTATTTTCGCTTATTCCAATTCTCAGTAGAATCAATTCCTTGTTAACTGATTCCTCTATATTGCTTGTTTTATTGCTATATTGGATCAATTTGTTGATTTTTTATTTGGGCTTGCTGATGATATTTGCCCATTTATTGATTCAATGTCAAAATTTGCGTTTTTATTTTTTTATTATTCGTATAAATCTGCATGATTTTGGTTGATTTTTTTGTTATATATTTTGGTTGGGTTTGATGATAGGAATTTGATTGAAATTCAATTGAAGTGACAAAAATTTAAAATTATTGGTGAAATTTTGGGGTTTTTGTGTGTGTTTGTAATCACCATTGCATTATTAGTGTTGCTGAGAGATTTGTATCTGTAATTACAATTTCAGTATTACTATTCTCATGTTCCTTACAAACAACCGAAAGAAGATGTAATATGCATTATACTTACATGAATGCCCCATCCCATTACCTCCAAATGAGTGTAGCTTCATAATATTTTTGGTTTTATCATTGAAGTGGTTCCATATTCCAACTTTGAAGATTTGTTATTGAGCTAAAATTGAATGAGAATGTTAGATCGTGGGAACTATGTCATTTACTGATGTAGAAAGGATGCTCATGTTATAACTTTCTCATTTAAGATATTAGGATTTGCTGTTAGGATTTTGGAGATTTATTTGTTATGTTTTGGAATTTGAACTGTTAGAGTCTTAGAGACTAAATGATATGTACATATGTTAATATTAAGCTTAAGCACAAACAAACATTGCTTATTGTCTAAAATGTGATCAATATTCATTACATTTGCAGAACAAGCTCATATTCTTCAAGCATAAGAAGAGACTAATCTCCATTTTTCGTGCGCTGCTCTGCTCTACTATTTGGATCAAATTGGTTTAAATATTCGTTTCCTCTTCTTTCCATTTCTAACATCGTTCTTGATTGGACTAAGAAAATATATAGTACATATTATGCTTCTGTATATATTGTTTTATGCTGAAAAAAGGTGCAGATGGGCTAGTTCATACCTTTGACAGGTTGAATGCTCTGCTACTTACTCTATGGGATCAGAATTCTGAATTTTGCCATATTTTTTCTTTCTTTACCTTTGCTCTCTTTTGCTACTCTATCTTATTTTATTGCTTGTTCAGCTTCAAAATATACAATATGCATGTGAACTGATATTCCATCTTTTCTTTCATATTGTAATCTATATTAAATATTCGCTCTCTGTTTGGGTTTTATTTTTTGTTAAACTCTCTGTTAAGTGAATAACTAAGTTTTGTTAGGTGAATAACTAAGTTTCATTACTGACTCCCAATCAGCTTATATAGTAAAGAAGCACCTCAGGAACGTCGACAAGGTTAGCCGCAAAATATATACTTTACCTTAGTTTCCTATCTCTGGTTAATTTAGTTATGATAAGAAGGATTTGGGATCTTTTGTATCTAAAACATTTCTTAGTTTTGTTTACAAAAGACGTGTAAAGTTTGATCATTATTGTTAGTCCTTGCATTGCTATGAATCTCCCTAAGCTTGCAAGGGGGTCTTGATGAGTTTAAGCATGTCTCTTCATGTATATTTTAATCATCTAGATAGCGCTATTATACTTCATCTACAATATTATGCTATTCATTCATGTCTTGGTTTTTAAACTGGACTTCTTGTGTATTCTCTTGACAAATTTTAATCAAGGTACTTATTTGGTTTTCATTCTTGCAGACCTGTTGCTGATACGTTGAAGCCATTGATGTTGTTGTTGCTGCTGCTGTTGTTAAATGTTCTTATTAATGTTAATCCCAACTTTGTACAATTAAAATACTTTCTGTCGGGATAAAATTGTAATATTTATTACAATAATTATTATTGAAAATATTTAAGTTAATATATGTATGTGTATCTGTTTCAATTTAGAGGGAAAGAAAACCATTTTTTTAATGGGAACATATTAGGTTATGTTTCAAGTAAGAAATGGCGCCTTCCATCATAAAAGACACCAAGAATTAAGGTACTTGTATTAGCAACTAATTGGTTAGTAGCAAAAAATTGATCTTGGCAGTTGCTAATCAATCATAAAAATATTGGTCTCCGTAGTCGCTAATCTGTCGCAAAATACTAGTCTCGGTAGTCTTAAAAATTTGGTCAAAGTAGTTGTTAATCCATCGCTAATATTTTGTGATGGAAAATGAATCCGTTGCTAAAATCTTATAGTTAGTCATTAAATGATAGTCGCAAATTAGTCGCTAATATTTTGCGATGGACAATGATTTAGTTGCTAAAATTTTAAAGTTAGTTACTAAATTGTAGTTGCAAAGTCGTTGCAAATTCGTCGCTAAATTTGTGACTATACCAAAATTAGTCGCAAAAATGGATTTGCGACGAGGTCTTTAGCAACTAACCAAAGTAGTTACAAATCCGTCGCAAATCCATTTTTGTGACAGATTTGCGACTAATTTGACCGTCGCTAATTCCCCTTTTTCTTGTAGTGGAAGAAGAAAGAAAGAGTGAAGTGAAAAATCGCGTTTGCGATTTTCACTTTACTGACATAAATGTCGCGCGCAACTGAATCTGTTGCGCGTGACATACCAGCGCAACTCAAAACGATGCGCGCGCCTGGCCAGCGCGACCCTCTGAGTTGCGCGCGGATACTGGTCACTAAAGGACCGGGATTTTGATTTTGATCCGTTTGATCATTTTTTAATGGTTTTTGCTCGTTATTAGACGTAATGGCACGCAAATTATCAATTCTTTTTTTAAATTGCTTTGCATTTTGTAGTTTGTTTTCTTTTTAGTTAGTTTTTTGCATCATATTGCATTCACACCGTGCTTTGTGCCTTCCCCAAGCATATGTTTTGAAAGTTTTTCGTAAGAGTGCCTTAAGACGTTCCGTAGTGGTGCTTTACGTAAAAGCACCCATAGACAGGTTTGTCATTTTACTGTACCGACGTTACAAATGTCCGGGTTTTCTTCTTTTTTCACGTCCGAAGCAAAAAAGAAGGCGTTTTCATGCAGCGTAAAAATGCAAATGGCGTATCGTACAGTGCGAAATTGTACGGCGTAGGTGTTGCGTAAAATTTCACTCAGCCCAAGCTTTGCGAGATCTACCTCTCGGGACTAAAAGGTAGAGAATTATTGTAGCCGTTAGCTCACGAGTCGACAGGCGCGGTGAACCTTCAGGAACAAGCACTTCTTGAATGGGAGCAAATATAGTAGTTAGTGCGCTTACTAATTTACCGGACAGTTAGGGTGTCGAATCCATCCCCTGTATAAAGAAGCGACGAGACGATGTCGCGCCTATGTAGTCACGTGCCCCAGTCCTGAGACACGTGTACTCATCTTGTGGACAAAACTGCTGAGAGAGTTGTTGACTTTCTTCCCTCTCACTGAATTTGGATATATACCTCCAGTCCTAAGACATTTATTTCTATCTTGTGGACTTCCGGATCGAATACCAAACCCGGCTCGAATACCGAATCATTTCGGCTCTAATACCGAAAACCCTTTTTTATCTTTTACTTTGTTAAAGTCGGGCTAAAGTTTCAATGACATATCAAGGGACTTTAGACCATCGATGACACGATTGAGAGGAAATCTTCCCCTTTTATCCTTTTAAAACTGATCTCTTCTCATGACTTGACATCACCCAGAGCACCTTTTCTTGTAAAAGCATTCTACAATTGCAAAGAATCAATCTAGATTCTTTAGCGCGTTAAGACTAGGAAGAACTTTCTTTAGCCTTAATACCTACTGTTTCAAACACTTAGCGAACCAAGGATTGTTTCGACATCCTTAAACATTACTAAAAGATTCTCTATCCTTAGAGAACTTCGCAGAATGAGTCTCGGATTTATTTCCTTGACTACTTTGATCATCATCTATTCTATACTCGATCAAAGTGGGGGATAACAGTAGACATCTACTTTTGGCCTCCTATCCCGACAGGAAGTGCAATGACGATAAATAAAACCATCTCCGTGTTGGATCGAAGTGAAGAATGCTTATGGATAACTGGTTAAGCCACAAAACTCAAAAGACTAGCCCAAATTAAAGAAAGAGCCAAAACAAAGGTCCAATTAACTAAACCCGATCATAATTAGGCTTAAGCCCGTGCTTAAAACCTAATAATGACGGATTTAGGAGCGCCTAGGTTAAATCTTAGTGCTGCCACAGAAAAAGCCGCGCGCATCTCAAAAAGTCGCGCTGGGCTGCCGCGCGCAACTAATTCAGTTGCGCGCGACACCCAGCGCAATCCCCAGAGTTGCGCTGCAGAAAATTAAGAATTATATGGAAAATATAAAATTGAATCTTACCATAAAGCCGCGCACAAGACAATTAGTAGCGCTGCCCATAGCAGCGCAACCAAATCACTTGTGCTAGGATGCCGTGCGGAACTCATTCTGTTGCTTGCGACACCTGCTGCGGCAGAATGCTCGAAACCCTAAACCTAATCATTCCCTATAAATCAAGCTTAGACTGAGGCTTAAACGGACGGAAATTAACCTAAAACTCTTGCGAAATACTTGTGAACTTGTGCAACCTAGCCCCTCTTGTCCTAAACACTCACCCTTTTGATATTTTGTTACTACGATGGAGGTTCCCCAACAAGAAGGAGCCCATAAGTGTTCTAAACAGAGATCTAGCAAAGAGAAGTGGTAAATTCTCGAGCACTTAGTTAAATCACATTTATTTTCTTGTTTAAAAGGACTTTAATTAATTAATTAGTGTTGTTTGATCACCTTTAAAATAATTAATTAATCAATTCCACATAGTATCTTGGGTTAAATAAAGATTAGAATTGAATTAAATAATTCTTAGTTGATCACTTAAGCCAAGGCGAATCTTGTTTATTTTCTTGTCCTTTTCACGAATTTAATTAAATAAGAATAACGACATTACGATGTAATTCCTACGTGAATTAATGCTTGTAAATGAAATCAACTAACATAGTTTTAGGTATAGCGTTGCATATATTGTTTGGTATGAAATTGTAAAAAAGGAAGAGCTAGTAGAGGTCGCACTAGGGCTAGGATAACGATTCCCCTCTAAAAGGAACGTTATTTTAGTACCCTTGCTCCCGAACTCATTTCTGGTTTATAGACCAATTTGGGCATGGTTAAACTTATGATTCGTGCTAATTATTTCATGAACTCCACATGGAGGAAAGGCATGAACGAGGTTTATGAGTTTTTCCTAAAACTCATTGGCGAATCCTATTTGTTTCCTACAAAAAAGCATAATGATAGAATCAATTCTAATTCAAGGTCCCCCAAACAGTCAGGAATTCAAATCCTACTAGTGTAAAGTCTTAGGCTTTTAAGTGGCCAAGGAAATTTAAGGAGAGTACCCCTTACGATGGGATCACCCTCCTTACAGACGGCTAAGATACTCAAACCTTTGTCTGGCCCAAAACTCAATCAACGGCGCTAGCTGGGTTCCACGGCATCGGTTCGGCAGGGGAGGGAATTGAGGAAGGGGAAATGGAAGGTGGAACAAGGAAAGGGAAGGAATCGGGGAAGGGAAGGGAAACAAGGAGGGCGGCTGGGTCCAACGGGGGAGGGGGCTCCAACAAGGTAAGGAGGAAGAAACTCGAGATTATTAATACTTTTTTTATTTCTTTTTTCAGAAATAATAACAAAAATCAATTATAAGAAAACACGTGGTAAAAGACCTTCTAAACAAGTTATTAATTTCACTAACAAGTAAAAGTCTTTTTTTAAGAATATGGGGTATAAAGGTGGGATTATTTCAGGAATACGCAAAGGTGGTCAAAGCATCAATTTTTCCCATTAATTAAGATATTTTTATTAATTTAGAAAATTTGTAAATAATAATCTCAACTTTGCTCCATTTTCTTTTAATAATCCCAACTTTCAATTATTCTAGAATAATCCCAACTTTGGGGTGGTTTACTTTCTTCAATCCTAAACCGGTCAACAAAAGTCAATGACTTACTACCACAAGTTACGTGAAACGTGTCACAATGTGATTGGTCCAAAATAAGAAAAAAAAAATTAAAAACTTTTTTTAAAAAAATGAAACCCCCACCCAACCCTTCCACCATCACCCACTGCTCACCGGAATCCCATACCCCAACCGCCCCAATCCACCTTACCCCACAAGAAAACCCACCTTAATCCTCTTGACCCCACCCACGAACCCACCCCAATCCTCCAACCGCCACAAGCCTCATTCCCGTAAACCCTCTCTCTCTCCTCGAAAAACACTAAAATCCTCCCCCGCCGCTCCAAAAGCCCACAAAACCCCTCCCACCACCCTCGAATCACGTGATTCAAGGGTGGTGGGAGGGTTTTGTGGGCTTTTGGAGCGGCGGGGTAGAATTTCAGTGTTTTTTCGAAGAGAGATAGAAGATTCACGAGAATAGGGGTTGTGGTTTAAAGGGAAGGACGGGGAGTGGCGGCGATGGGACGAAAGGTGGGGGTGGTGAGTGGGTGGATTTAGGTGGATTTTCCAGTGGGTAAGGGTGGCATGGTTGAGTTTCCGGTGGGCGGTGGGGCTGGGTGGTCAGGGAAGGGGTCAGGGCTAGGGTTTTCTGATTTATTTTTTATTGTTTATTTTTCTTTTGGCTAGTTAGAACTCAACACGTGGCATTTATGAAAAAAAAATAAGAAAATGACCTTGTTAAAAGGTAACCGGTCAAAGGGATTGAAGAAAGTAAGTAGCCCCCAAAGTTGGGATTATTTTAGAATAATCTAAAGTTGGGATTATTAAAAGAAAATGGAGCAAAGTTGGGATTATCATTTACAAATTTTCCAATAAATTTTGTAAGTTTTTATTCATTACCATAACTTTTTTTATCATCTCTATTTATTTACTATTACTAAAACAAAACATTGTTGACATCATCAACCCTAAACTATTCTACGTACTCACATTCAAAAATATTTCCTCCAATTCTATGTGTGATGTCATAAATTATTAATGATTTTTTTTTAAATCTACACTTTAGACTTCAATGTATAAGTATATATACAAAATTCAATCAATTAAGTTTCTCCTAAATTACAGTTTCATTGCACATACTTAATTTGTTTGATGTTTAATGGTGGTTCTAATAATTTTTTTTTTTTTACTTTCCTTAAGAAATGTGAATAATTTTTATATCTAATTCTAATCTTCGTATACAAATACATTATAATGCAATAAAACATAAATTACAAGAAAAATTAATTCTAATCATGCATCGCACGGGGATAATCTAGTTATTTTATAAGAAAAAAGAAATAGTAAAAAGCTTTTAATGGGAAAAAATTTTATGTAAATGTAGCATGTATATATTAGGGGTAAGTCTAGTGATTACTTTAGTATATGATAAAAATATAGATAGATTTCATTTTATTGTATGTTACTTTGTTTTATTATTTTAGTTTACCTCCAATTTCTCCTCTTGCCTTTGGTATTGTTTGAACAGGATAGTCGAGATTCAAGATTGTCTCAAGTTTTGAGTCATAGATGGATTCTCGAGTTCAACCCAATGCAAAGCTTAGCCACTTCCTGTGGGGAATGAGCAAGGGGTGTGTGGCATCAACCAAGAGCTTTTCCATAGGGATACAACAAGGGATCATTTGTGCGAGGTAACAAGGGATGATTTCTAATTGTTGTGTTGCAGAAGATGTTTGGAATAGTAGTTATTTTCAGTCTATTTTGAGAGACTCTATAAACCCCTTCTTTTGTTCCAGGCGTGTCGCTTGCTAGTAAGCTAGATCGTCACATATTGCAAGTGTTGTACATTATGGCAACTATCGAAAGGAATCAATAACTTAATACTAAAATAGACATCGAGCATGACACGTGTCAATCCTGATGCTGTTTTTTCCCTCTAAAATTTCCCTTCCCTTAACTTTTTTTTTTAAGGATTTTTTTACTTTTACCACCAAAAAAATTGTTTTTTACCACCAAAACTTCTAAAACTTTTATTTTACCCCCAAATAAAAAAGGAAAAATTGTAAAGAATAATCTCATCTTTGACACTTCTTCTCAAAACAATCCCACCTTTGAATAATCTGGGAATAATTCCACCTTTGCCCTCCATTTGCAAAAAACAATCCCTTGACTGGTTTATGTCCTTGATAACCTGTTAAAGAAGGCGACTTGCCACGTGTCACCTTCTTTATTGGGCTTGTTATTATTTTTTAAAATAATAAAAAAAAAATTTAATCAGCTCCCACCTTCCCCTTCCTGTTCATCTTCCCTCTTCACGATCCCCTACCCGAACAGAGACCACCCACCGTCACACCTATGCCAGAGCAGCCCACTTACAACAGCAATAACTCCCCGTCCACCATCGTTCACGCCTCCTTCCAAAACGTGACATTCTTTCATAGCTTCAAGCCTTTAAGTAATTTAATCCCATCACTGCACAAACTCATCAGTCATCACCATTTATATTCTTTTTTTTTTCTCTGATTCAATTTCCCCCCTCCCCCAATTCCTCTTTCCAATTTTAATTCAAAGAGGTAGAAAAATCAGTGGAAAATCGGAGTAAACTACACCGCCCCACCTCCCCACCCCTTCGACAAACAACAGCCCTCTATCCGCTGCCGATGAACAGCAAACCTTCCTCGTCAATAAACTGGAGCTTCGGTGTCATGGTTAATTTTGGGGTCATGGTAATTGGTAAAGGTGGGCTTTTGGTGGGTTTGGGGCAGTAATTGATGTGGTGAAGACGGCGACGGCCAGGAAGGTGGATTGAAAGGGGGTTTTTGGGGTTAGGGTGGGGAGGAGGTATGCCGGTCCAAGTGGGTGAGGTGTTCGAAGGAAGAAGGTGAGGTCACATGGTGGCTATGGAGTATTGGTTGTTGGGGTTTGGTAACTCCAACTTACCGCAAAAACGACCCCGATCCAAAGAACCACTCGCAATTAATAAAACCATAAAGCATACAAGGATAAAATAGGAATTTACCTTTGACGGGTGCTTCGCCCGACCTAATGGGATATTACTTGAAAGCTTTAGCTCCAAAAATACCGAGCCTCCAACGGTATCCACCCACAAAGGACGAACACCGACTTTTTAGGTCTGCTACCTTGGAGTTAGCAAGGTCCGACCAAAACCCAAGTGATTAAATGAGTTCAAAGGTTTTCTCAATAATGGTGATTGTAGGGAATATTTCAAGCGTTAATCCCCTAGCTTGAACCCCACTGTGATCATACACTAAAGTACGGTGTCGTCAAAAGGGAAAGAAGATAGAGCAAAAGAGTCGCCAACAAGTTTTAGGAACTTGTAAACCGTTCACAGGGTGAATGTTACACCCCCTAACGATCCAAGAGATTGTCAACTCCATAAGGTCTTGAACCAAATAGGGTTCGGGCATGAAGGTACAAATCCAACCTAAAAGAGATTGAACCTGCCCTAATAATAGGCCTCTACTTTATTCTGATCGTATTCATGTGCGCTTTTTGATTAACATACAATCAATAGGATTAACCCTAAACTTGTTTATCTATGTCGGTTGAATATTAATGCACAAATAAATCTATTATTGGCGACCACTTGAATTATAATCAAATTAATCCTAAACAAGATTATTAATTGTCTTATTAAGCGTGATTACAAGTACAAATTCCCTTTAAACATGCATAAAAGGCGTGATCAAGCAATAAATATAAAAATCAAGCAACATAATAAATTAAAATAATAATAAAATAATAATCATGTTAAAGCATAATAATAGCAAGATCCTAGGCATGATACTAACAAGATTAATAACAAACCCTAGCATGTCACTAAGCAATAAAAATCAAATCTTTAAACCTAACATGATACTAGCAATCATAAATATTAGGAAGAACATAAAAGGCATCATAACAATCATACTTAATATTATAATAACAACCTAAACATGATCTCTACATCATAATATCAATAAAAACCATTAAAATATTTACTTTGATGCTTCGTACCTCTTTCTAATAACAAAATACACATATTAGTAACTTCAAGGAAAATAATAATCAAAACAATTAAATTAAATAATGGAAATAGAGATTTGGGACCAAACCCTCAGAACTTAAACCTTTCATGCCAAGGGCGAAGGCAACTTCGAATATGGCTAGGTGTATCTACATCTAATGAATGCGGAATTTTGTATTTGAGAGAAGCTAGTTTAGAAAAGAGAGAGATAGAGTAATCAAGAAAATCTTGATGAGAGTTGGTGAGAATAGAGAGAATAAGAATTGATAAGAATTGATGATTGTAGGTGATTGTGGATGAAAACTGGTTCTCGAAAACGGAGATTTTAATACGTTATTTATAGAGAAAATCAACCAAAAAGATAAAATATCAAAACAGAGTTCTGGCGCACAAAAAACTGAGTTGGCACCAACGCTCGCTATTGGCGCCAGGCGCCAACATTAGCGTCAGGCACCAAGCGTAGCGCCAGGCGCTACAGCTGGCGTTTGGTGCTGATCTGGAAATTCACGCATTTTCTTAAAATCAGATAAAAATTGCCGTACAGGAGGATAAAATCGTATCTTTCCTAAAAAATGCTCTTTGATTTTAATTAATACTCTTAAAAGTCAACAAAAGTCAATTTATCAATGCTAATTGCATTAGGAATGAAAAGAACCTTCTAGAAGAATCAAGAAAACTAAAACCATTCCTAATTGCATTAGGAATGATAAATCTATATTAGGCCCTCCCCTAGATCATTGGGCCGCATATAAGGCTCAAACCGGGCCCAGTTCAGTAAATTGGCCATAACTTCCTCAATATTCATCGGAATATCGTTGGAAAGCTCTTGTCAAGCCCCATCCAACTACACTACTATTTGACCCATATCATGGACCAACCAAACTGGCCATAACTTGGCCATAACTTCCTCAATATTCATCGGAATATCGTTTTCTTAAAATAAGTTTTCAAAAACAGAGAGAAGAGAAAAGAAATTAAAACTATCCGCAACACTAGACTTTCCACACTTTCACTTCATTCGATTATGATTCGACGCGAAAGGTACTCATCACCGGGTTTGGTTTTGGGGAGACAATGTCCGGGTTTTCTTCTTTTTTCACGTCCGAAGCAAAAAAGAAGGCGTTTTCATGCAGCGTAAAAATGCAAATGGCGTATCGTACAGTGCGAAATTGTACGGCGTAGGTGTTGCGTAAAATTTCACTCAGCCCAAGCTTTGCGAGATCTACCTCTCGGGACTAAAAGGTAGAGAATTATTGTAGCCGTTAGCTCACGAGTCGACAGGCGCGGTGAACCTTCAGGAACAAGCACTTCTTGAATGGGAGCAAATATAGTAGTTAGTGCGCTTACTAATTTACCGGACAGTTAGGGTGTCGAATCCATCCCCTGTATAAAGAAGCGACGAGACGATGTCGCGCCTATGTAGTCACGTGCCCCAGTCCTGAGACACGTGTACTCATCTTGTGGACAAAACTGCTGAGAGAGTTGTTGACTTTCTTCCCTCTCACTGAATTTGGATATATACCTCCAGTCCTAAGACATTTATTTCTATCTTGTGGACTTCCGGATCGAATACCAAACCCGGCTCGAATACCGAATCATTTCGGCTCTAATACCGAAAACCCTTTTTTATCTTTTACTTTGTTAAAGTCGGGCTAAAGTTTCAATGACATATCAAGGGACTTTAGACCATCGATGACACGATTGAGAGGAAATCTTCCCCTTTTATCCTTTTAAAACTGATCTCTTCTCATGACTTGACATCACCCAGAGCACCTTTTCTTGTAAAAGCATTCTACAATTGCAAAGAATCAATCTAGATTCTTTAGCGCGTTAAGACTAGGAAGAACTTTCTTTAGCCTTAATACCTACTGTTTCAAACACTTAGCGAACCAAGGATTGTTTCGACATCCTTAAACATTACTAAAAGATTCTCTATCCTTAGAGAACTTCGCAGAATGAGTCTCGGATTTATTTCCTTGACTACTTTGATCATCATCTATTCTATACTCGATCAAAGTGGGGGATAACAGTAGACATCTACTTTTGGCCTCCTATCCCGACAGGAAGTGCAATGACGATAAATAAAACCATCTCCGTGTTGGATCGAAGTGAAGAATGCTTATGGATAACTGGTTAAGCCACAAAACTCAAAAGACTAGCCCAAATTAAAGAAAGAGCCAAAACAAAGGTCCAATTAACTAAACCCGATCATAATTAGGCTTAAGCCCGTGCTTAAAACCTAATAATGACGGATTTAGGAGCGCCTAGGTTAAATCTTAGTGCTGCCACAGAAAAAGCCGCGCGCATCTCAAAAAGTCGCGCTGGGCTGCCGCGCGCAACTAATTCAGTTGCGCGCGACACCCAGCGCAATCCCCAGAGTTGCGCTGCAGAAAATTAAGAATTATATGGAAAATATAAAATTGAATCTTACCATAAAGCCGCGCACAAGACAATTAGTAGCGCTGCCCATAGCAGCGCAACCAAATCACTTGTGCTAGGATGCCGTGCGGAACTCATTCTGTTGCTTGCGACACCTGCTGCGGCAGAATGCTCGAAACCCTAAACCTAATCATTCCCTATAAATCAAGCTTAGACTGAGGCTTAAACGGACGGAAATTAACCTAAAACTCTTGCGAAATACTTGTGAACTTGTGCAACCTAGCCCCTCTTGTCCTAAACACTCACCCTTTTGATATTTTGTTACTACGATGGAGGTTCCCCAACAAGAAGGAGCCCATAAGTGTTCTAAACAGAGATCTAGCAAAGAGAAGTGGTAAATTCTCGAGCACTTAGTTAAATCACATTTATTTTCTTGTTTAAAAGGACTTTAATTAATTAATTAGTGTTGTTTGATCACCTTTAAAATAATTAATTAATCAATTCCACATAGTATCTTGGGTTAAATAAAGATTAGAATTGAATTAAATAATTCTTAGTTGATCACTTAAGCCAAGGCGAATCTTGTTTATTTTCTTGTCCTTTTCACGAATTTAATTAAATAAGAATAACGACATTACGATGTAATTCCTACGTGAATTAATGCTTGTAAATGAAATCAACTAACATAGTTTTAGGTATAGCGTTGCATATATTGTTTGGTATGAAATTGTAAAAAAGGAAGAGCTAGTAGAGGTCGCACTAGGGCTAGGATAACGATTCCCCTCTAAAAGGAACGTTATTTTAGTACCCTTGCTCCCGAACTCATTTCTGGTTTATAGACCAATTTGGGCATGGTTAAACTTATGATTCGTGCTAATTATTTCATGAACTCCACATGGAGGAAAGGCATGAACGAGGTTTATGAGTTTTTCCTAAAACTCATTGGCGAATCCTATTTGTTTCCTACAAAAAAGCATAATGATAGAATCAATTCTAATTCAAGGTCCCCCAAACAGTCAGGAATTCAAATCCTACTAGTGTAAAGTCTTAGGCTTTTAAGTGGCCAAGGAAATTTAAGGAGAGTACCCCTTACGATGGGATCACCCTCCTTACAGACGGCTAAGATACTCAAACCTTTGTCTGGCCCAAAACTCAATCAACGGCGCTAGCTGGGTTCCACGGCATCGGTTCGGCAGGGGAGGGAATTGAGGAAGGGGAAATGGAAGGTGGAACAAGGAAAGGGAAGGAATCGGGGAAGGGAAGGGAAACAAGGAGGGCGGCTGGGTCCAACGGGGGAGGGGGCTCCAACAAGGTAAGGAGGAAGAAACTCGAGATTATTAATACTTTTTTTATTTCTTTTTTCAGAAATAATAACAAAAATCAATTATAAGAAAACACGTGGTAAAAGACCTTCTAAACAAGTTATTAATTTCACTAACAAGTAAAAGTCTTTTTTTAAGAATATGGGGTATAAAGGTGGGATTATTTCAGGAATACGCAAAGGTGGTCAAAGCATCAATTTTTCCCATTAATTAAGATATTTTTATTAATTTAGAAAATTTGTAAATAATAATCTCAACTTTGCTCCATTTTCTTTTAATAATCCCAACTTTCAATTATTCTAGAATAATCCCAACTTTGGGGTGGTTTACTTTCTTCAATCCTAAACCGGTCAACAAAAGTCAATGACTTACTACCACAAGTTACGTGAAACGTGTCACAATGTGATTGGTCCAAAATAAGAAAAAAAAAATTAAAAACTTTTTTTAAAAAAATGAAACCCCCACCCAACCCTTCCACCATCACCCACTGCTCACCGGAATCCCATACCCCAACCGCCCCAATCCACCTTACCCCACAAGAAAACCCACCTTAATCCTCTTGACCCCACCCACGAACCCACCCCAATCCTCCAACCGCCACAAGCCTCATTCCCGTAAACCCTCTCTCTCTCCTCGAAAAACACTAAAATCCTCCCCCGCCGCTCCAAAAGCCCACAAAACCCCTCCCACCACCCTCGAATCACGTGATTCAAGGGTGGTGGGAGGGTTTTGTGGGCTTTTGGAGCGGCGGGGTAGAATTTCAGTGTTTTTTCGAAGAGAGATAGAAGATTCACGAGAATAGGGGTTGTGGTTTAAAGGGAAGGACGGGGAGTGGCGGCGATGGGACGAAAGGTGGGGGTGGTGAGTGGGTGGATTTAGGTGGATTTTCCAGTGGGTAAGGGTGGCATGGTTGAGTTTCCGGTGGGCGGTGGGGCTGGGTGGTCAGGGAAGGGGTCAGGGCTAGGGTTTTCTGATTTATTTTTTATTGTTTATTTTTCTTTTGGCTAGTTAGAACTCAACACGTGGCATTTATGAAAAAAAAATAAGAAAATGACCTTGTTAAAAGGTAACCGGTCAAAGGGATTGAAGAAAGTAAGTAGCCCCCAAAGTTGGGATTATTTTAGAATAATCTAAAGTTGGGATTATTAAAAGAAAATGGAGCAAAGTTGGGATTATCATTTACAAATTTTCCAATAAATTTTGTAAGTTTTTATTCATTACCATAACTTTTTTTATCATCTCTATTTATTTACTATTACTAAAACAAAACATTGTTGACATCATCAACCCTAAACTATTCTACGTACTCACATTCAAAAATATTTCCTCCAATTCTATGTGTGATGTCATAAATTATTAATGATTTTTTTTTAAATCTACACTTTAGACTTCAATGTATAAGTATATATACAAAATTCAATCAATTAAGTTTCTCCTAAATTACAGTTTCATTGCACATACTTAATTTGTTTGATGTTTAATGGTGGTTCTAATAATTTTTTTTTTTTTTACTTTCCTTAAGAAATGTGAATAATTTTTATATCTAATTCTAATCTTCGTATACAAATACATTATAATGCAATAAAACATAAATTACAAGAAAAATTAATTCTAATCATGCATCGCACGGGGATAATCTAGTTATTTTATAAGAAAAAAGAAATAGTAAAAAGCTTTTAATGGGAAAAAATTTTATGTAAATGTAGCATGTATATATTAGGGGTAAGTCTAGTGATTACTTTAGTATATGATAAAAATATAGATAGATTTCATTTTATTGTATGTTACTTTGTTTTATTATTTTAGTTTACCTCCAATTTCTCCTCTTGCCTTTGGTATTGTTTGAACAGGATAGTCGAGATTCAAGATTGTCTCAAGTTTTGAGTCATAGATGGATTCTCGAGTTCAACCCAATGCAAAGCTTAGCCACTTCCTGTGGGGAATGAGCAAGGGGTGTGTGGCATCAACCAAGAGCTTTTCCATAGGGATACAACAAGGGATCATTTGTGCGAGGTAACAAGGGATGATTTCTAATTGTTGTGTTGCAGAAGATGTTTGGAATAGTAGTTATTTTCAGTCTATTTTGAGAGACTCTATAAACCCCTTCTTTTGTTCCAGGCGTGTCGCTTGCTAGTAAGCTAGATCGTCACATATTGCAAGTGTTGTACATTATGGCAACTATCGAAAGGAATCAATAACTTAATACTAAAATAGACATCGAGCATGACACGTGTCAATCCTGATGCTGTTTTTTCCCTCTAAAATTTCCCTTCCCTTAACTTTTTTTTTTAAGGATTTTTTTACTTTTACCACCAAAAAAATTGTTTTTTACCACCAAAACTTCTAAAACTTTTATTTTACCACCAAATAAAAAAGGAAAAATTGTAAAGAATAATCTCATCTTTGACACTTCTTCTCAAAACAATCCCACCTTTGAATAATCTGGGAATAATTCCACCTTTGCCCTCCATTTGCAAAAAACAATCCCTAGACTGGTTTATGTCCTTGATAACCTGTTAAAGAAGGCGACTTGCCACGTGTCACCTTCTTTATTGGGCTTGTTATTATTTTTTAAAATAATAAAAAAAAAATTTAATCAGCTCCCACCTTCCCCTTCCTGTTCATCTTCCCTCTTCACGATCCCCTACCCGAACAGAGACCACCCACCGTCACACCTATGCCAGAGCAGCCCACTTACAACAGCAATAACTCCCCGTCCACCATCGTTCACGCCTCCTTCCAAAACGTGACATTCTTTCATAGCTTCAAGCCTTTAAGTAATTTAATCCCATCACTGCACAAACTCATCAGTCATCACCATTTATATTCTTTTTTTTTTCTCTGATTCAATTTCCCCCCTCCCCCAATTCCTCTTTCCAATTTTAATTCAAAGAGGTAGAAAAATCAGTGGAAAATCGGAGTAAACTACACCGCCCCACCTCCCCACCCCTTCGACAAACAACAGCCCTCTATCCGCTGCCGATGAACAGCAAACCTTCCTCGTCAATAAACTGGAGCTTCGGTGTCATGGTTAATTTTGGGGTCATGGTAATTGGTAAAGGTGGGCTTTTGGTGGGTTTGGGGCAGTAATTGATGTGGTGAAGACGGCGACGGCCAGGAAGGTGGATTGAAAGGGGGTTTTTGGGGTTAGGGTGGGGAGGAGGTATGCCGGTCCAAGTGGGTGAGGTGTTCGAAGGAAGAAGGTGAGGTCACATGGTGGCTATGGAGTATTGGTTGTTGGGGTTTGGTAACTCCAACTTACCGCAAAAACGACCCCGATCCAAAGAACCACTCGCAATTAATAAAACCATAAAGCATACAAGGATAAAATAGGAATTTACCTTTGACGGGTGCTTCGCCCGACCTAATGGGATATTACTTGAAAGCTTTAGCTCCAAAAATACCGAGCCTCCAACGGTATCCACCCACAAAGGACGAACACCGACTTTTTAGGTCTGCTACCTTGGAGTTAGCAAGGTCCGACCAAAACCCAAGTGATTAAATGAGTTCAAAGGTTTTCTCAATAATGGTGATTGTAGGGAATATTTCAAGCGTTAATCCCCTAGCTTGAACCCCACTGTGATCATACACTAAAGTACGGTGTCGTCAAAAGGGAAAGAAGATAGAGCAAAAGAGTCGCCAACAAGTTTTAGGAACTTGTAAACCGTTCACAGGGTGAATGTTACACCCCCTAACGATCCAAGAGATTGTCAACTCCATAAGGTCTTGAACCAAATAGGGTTCGGGCATGAAGGTACAAATCCAACCTAAAAGAGATTGAACCTGCCCTAATAATAGGCCTCTACTTTATTCTGATCGTATTCATGTGCGCTTTTTGATTAACATACAATCAATAGGATTAACCCTAAACTTGTTTATCTATGTCGGTTGAATATTAATGCACAAATAAATCTATTATTGGCGACCACTTGAATTATAATCAAATTAATCCTAAACAAGATTATTAATTGTCTTATTAAGCGTGATTACAAGTACAAATTCCCTTTAAACATGCATAAAAGGCGTGATCAAGCAATAAATATAAAAATCAAGCAACATAATAAATTAAAATAATAATAAAATAATAATCATGTTAAAGCATAATAATAGCAAGATCCTAGGCATGATACTAACAAGATTAATAACAAACCCTAGCATGTCACTAAGCAATAAAAATCAAATCTTTAAACCTAACATGATACTAGCAATCATAAATATTAGGAAGAACATAAAAGGCATCATAACAATCATACTTAATATTATAATAACAACCTAAACATGATCTCTACATCATAATATCAATAAAAACCATTAAAATATTTACTTTGATGCTTCGTACCTCTTTCTAATAACAAAATACACATATTAGTAACTTCAAGGAAAATAATAATCAAAACAATTAAATTAAATAATGGAAATAGAGATTTGGGACCAAACCCTCAGAACTTAAACCTTTCATGCCAAGGGCGAAGGCAACTTCGAATATGGCTAGGTGTATCTACATCTAATGAATGCGGAATTTTGTATTTGAGAGAAGCTAGTTTAGAAAAGAGAGAGATAGAGTAATCAAGAAAATCTTGATGAGAGTTGGTGAGAATAGAGAGAATAAGAATTGATAAGAATTGATGATTGTAGGTGATTGTGGATGAAAACTGGTTCTCGAAAACGGAGATTTTAATACGTTATTTATAGAGAAAATCAACCAAAAAGATAAAATATCAAAACAGAGTTCTGGCGCACAAAAAACTGAGTTGGCACCAACGCTCGCTATTGAAATCACCTTTCTGAGAGGCTTCGAGCTCTGTCGCTGCAGAAATATCTCTGGCGCCAAGAATTGACTCTGTCGCCAGACGCTGAGATCTAGTGCCAAGTGCTAAAATCTATTTCCATACGCTAGATGTTGTCGTCTGGCGATGGAGTAGAGTCTTCCCTATTCTGCTGCACCTGTATTTATTTTTTACTATAGAACTTTGCTAATCTCTTTAATTATCTTAGGGTTGACCTAAGGTTTAATGTCGCTTGACTCATTGACTTGACACGACTCAAGGTATAAACTTGACTCTCTGTGATTGACTGACTCGAGGTTGACTCAACTCAAAGTGTTTGACACATGTGACTCATGACCTGTGTGTGCATTGTGTTGATTGTGCGACTCGAAAATGCAAAAAAGCAAAAAATTTCCGTCATTTTTGTGGAGGGTACCGACTTTCTCCCGAAAAAGAAAGACGCGAAAAAAGAATTGAAGTGAAGTTTTGAAGGTGCATGTTGAATGAGCTTAGTCAAATGTTGTTTCTCACAGTACAAGGATTGTAACATCTTAGACTATCATAGTTGACTTGATAATGAAAGTATTTAGGTAACTTAGGCACGGAGGCTAAGCACTTCATACTTTGATGCAATGATGATTATGACTTATGAGTGATTTTGATATGACAAGGCATGCTTCAGCGTTGTGTTAAGATTCCATGACAAAGGGTTCCTAAGGGAAGTATATTTGGTCATGTATCTGTGCAGTGTGTGAAAGTGACACTAAAGTTAGGCAGCAAAGGCTAAGTGTGTGAAAAAAGATATTATTTCAAGAAGAGTCAAATGATGGTGACTCTTAGGCTAGGTAAGCTAATGATGTAAGGATCAAGCCCCCAAGTCTAGCTCTAAGTAGATAAGGATGAGCATTGGAGATTCCTAGATATGATCGTGGTGTAAGTGTGTAAATGTGAATATGAATGCATTTTTATTACGATCGCACCTCGATGTGAGGTTGCCTACGTATCCGTTAGGAATCACGCCGAACGTAGCTCTAGCCGAACCTCGCACTAGTGTATACCTCAAAAAGGTCTTTTTAAGGGTTGTAACGCGGTTAGGCTAAAGGTTTGAAGAAGAAAGGGATCAAGGCTCAAGACCCTAGATAAGCCCCCAAGGTGTGCAACTTTGCTTTTGAATCTTTATATTTTTATGCTTGAGTTTCTACTCTTTTTTAGCTCTCTTTTTTTTGCTTTAGCATTTATTTTATAAGTGTGGGCAATCCCGATCATGCGGTCTATCACTCACTTGGCATTCATGTTTCTCAGGCACGGTACCGAGCACTCGATAAGAGACGCAATCTGAGACGTGTTCATATCAAAGACATTTTCATATCAAAGACATTGGAACACTTGCTCTTTTGTACACTTTTATTATTATTTTTATTGCTCATTTTTTTGCTATTTTAATCTTTTGAAGTCACTCAAGCTTTTGAGATTGCATAAGTTACACACCATCCCATCCCAAGGTTAGGTAGATATGGGTTGAAGAAAAAAGGTCTATCGTTAGACGAGGCTCAAAGTGGTTTATCAAAAAAGGATTGCATATTTGAAGGGTGAAAGGTAATATGATGTGGCTACAAGTGGTGCCTCAAATCATTGGTATACCTTGTGCTTAATTTGACATGGATTTTTTTTAATGCAATATAATGCAATGCGATGATCATATGCAAGAAAATAAATGCTCATTTTATTAAAAGGGAAAAAAGAAAGAATCTACAAAATTAATCTAAAAGAAAAGAAAAGGTGCCTATGCTAGACTTATTGGGGAAAAGGTAAATAAAGAAAAAGAAAAAATGATGTCATGAAATCTCGTCGTTGAAGCTCGCCTCTTGTCTTGTATTGTTTGCTTTATCATCACTCGCTCTTCTTGTTAACTGGAGGTCTGGGAAGCTTGTTATTATCAATCAAATGTTGGATAGTGTAGGGAATAGTTTCAAGCCTTTAAAATCCCACTAGCTTGAACCCCACTGTGATCATACACTAAAGTACGGTGGCGTCCAAAAGGGAAGAAGATAGAGCAAAAGAGTCGCCAACAAGTTTTTTAAGGAACTTGTAAACCGTTCACGAGGTGAAGGTTACACCCCTTAACGATTCAAGAGATTGTCAACTCCATAAGGTCATGAACCAAAGTAGGGTTCGGGGATGATGGTACAAATCCAACCTAAAAGAGATTGAACCTTCCCTAATAATAGGCCTCTACTTTATTCTGCTCATATTCATGTGCGCTTTCTGACTAACATACAATCAATAGGATTAACCCTAAACCTGTTTAATCTATGTTGGTTGAATATTAATGCACACATAAACTATTATTGGCGATCACTTGAATTTATAATCATATTAACCCTAACAAGATTATTAATTATCTTATTAAGCGTGATTACAAGTACAAATTCCCTTTAACATGCAATAAAAGGTGATCAAGCAATAAATAATATCAAGCAACATAATAATAAATAATCAACATCATTAATAATAATAATATCAATCATAATCATAATCATGTTAAAGCATAGCAAGACCCTAGGCATGATACTAACAAGATTAATAACAAACCCTAGCATGTCACTAAGCAATAAAAATCAAACCTTTTACCCTAACATGATACTAACATAAATTAATATTAGGAAGAACGTAGGAAGCATCATAACAATCATATTTAATATTAAAATTACCCTAGACATGATACTAGGAATCAAAATAACAATCTAAGCATGATTTCTACATCATAATATCAATTAAACCATTAAAGTACTTACTTGGATGCCTCGTACCTCTTTCTAATAACAAAATACACACGTTAGTAACTTTCACGGAAAATAATAAACAAACAATTAAATTAAATAATTGAAAGAGAGATTTGGGACCAAACCCTCAGAAATTAAAACCTTTCACGTCTAGGACAAAGGCAACTTCGAATATGGCTAGGTGTATCTAGATCTTGTGAATGCGGAATTTTGTATGAGAAAGCAAGAAAGAATATAAGAAAAGAATTCTAATGATGAATGAAAGAGATGAATGATTTGGATTGATGAATGATTTGTGAATAAAGAGAGTTGATGATCGATGATGCTTGTTGATGAATTATTGATGAATCTTTTTGAAAACGGAGTTTTTGATACGATATTTATACAGAAAATCACCCAAAAAAGATAATTTAACAAAACAGAGTCTGAAGATCGCAAAACAGCCTTGGCGCCAGCCCTGGCTAGTTGGCGCCAGGACCAGTGGCTAGCCCCTGGCGCCAAGGCCTGGGGTTGGACGCCAAACTGACTTTTAACGCGTTTTCGAAAATATGATAAATTTCTCGTATTGGAAGATAAAATAATATAATTTCAATCGAAAATGCTATTTGATCTGATTAAAACGCTGAAGAGTCCTAATTGAATTAAGAATGATAAGACCTTCTAGAATGTTCTAGAAGACTAAAACCATTCCTAATTACATTAGGAATGATAAATTATATTAGGCCCTCCCCTATATCTTAGGGCCGTACTTAAAGCTCAAACCGGGCCCAGTTTAGTAAATTGGCCATAACTTCCTCAATATTCATCGGAATTGGGCTTATAATATATCATTGGAAAGGTCTTTGCAAGCCCCATCCAACTACACCACTATTGGACCCATATCATGGACCAACCAAACTGGGTTGGATATTTTCTTAAAATAAATTTTTCAAAAACAGGGAGAAGAGAAAAGAAATAAAACTTTCCGCAACACTAGACCTTTCCACACTTCGTTTCATTCGATTATGATTCAACGTGAAAGACACTCATCACCGGGTTTGGTTTTGGGGAGACACAAATGGGTGTCTACAGAAGCCCCCACTTTGACTGAGTTTGGAGAAACGCAAGTTTCGAAAACGAAAGCCAAAGTACCGATGTTCTGCGATCCTAAATCAATCTTGTAACGCCGATACCTGCAAAACTAGCATTAGTTAAACAGATAAAAGAGTTAAGAAACGCGTATCTTGCACTGTCGAGCACACATCTCTGAAAGTAACCACATGTTGCTGTTGCTGTTGTTTTGACGACCTCCTGCAAGCTAGAGAATGCCATCCCGCTTGAAAACCGCTACGCCTTGTGTAACTGCTTCCAATTTAGAAGATTGTTTCGCCCGAAACTACCTTCCCCGCTATGATAATATTCCACGTCCAATGGAATATCATCGAAAACTATTTCTCTTGAAATAATTCTCATCCGCATTATGATCATCTTCCATGCCTCAAGAACTATGATCGAAGACAACTTCGCCCGAAATTACCTTCAGTTGTTTGTGACAACTTTCCGCAAGCTAGGGAATGATGCCGAAGACATCTTCTCTTGAAGTCATCCTCATTTGATGCGATAACTTCCCAAAGGAGATTACCGAAAATCCACACCTGTCGATCTTTAAAAGTTCGCCTGAACTTGCCTTTTGCTATGCCTTTACGTCGGCGCTCTTTTGCTTTGAACCTGTATGTCGGTGCCCTTTGCTCTTGAACCTGTATGTCGGTGCCTTTTGCTCTTGAACCTGTATGTCGGTGCCTTTTGCTAATGAGCCAATGCTTAGGCGCTTTAAGCTTAGTGAGACGATCTTTTTATCAGGTCGATCACTTTACGTAATCAAGCCGATTACTTAATCATGTCAAATTGCTTAGAGGGGCTAACTGGCGTACCAAGGAACCCAAAATGTGTTGCAGAAGGCTAGCACAACCCCAACAGGTGGCTAGCTGTTTTTGGCGTCGCTGAAAAACAATCAGCGCCAGCCATACAGCATTAGCGCCAGGCGCTGACATTGGCGTCTGGCGCCAAGCACAGAACGTGACGCCAATGCCTAGGGATTGGCGCCAACACGGGAATCTTCTTTAAATTCCATTTTCCGTTCATTTCTTGATTTGTTCGTCGCGAAACAGCCTGAGAGAAATCCGAAAACTTCAATTGATCGTTGCTCACTCATTTCTCAACCGAATTCACTCAAATTTGTTGCAAATCAAAGCTCTTTTCATCTATATTCCCGATCTATGTAAGTTTTCCTCAAACTCACACCGGTTTTTATGAATTCTTGGCATTTTTATTCACGAATTTAATGAAAATTCGAAACTTATAATGCTCAATTTGCTTTGTTTATCAAGTTTTATGCCATGAAATTGCTTGTTTATGTTTGTATATTGCCTTGGGAGTAATTTGAGACTTGTTTGACTCAATTTGGTGAAGAAATGAGCAATCTGCCATTGTTGGACCTCTTAAAGTCATGAAGAACAATGTGGCTTGTTCTTGATGTTTTTGCTAGCAATTCTTGTTCAATTTGTCACAATAATCACTATAGTGTCGCAAGAAATTGTTTGATTGCTTGAAAAAATGTTGTCATGCTCAATTTGAATTTGTGCTCTGTTTTAGTACTACGTACTCTGTTTTTTTGCGAACATAGTATCATGCGGCTAGGCGAACCTTAGATACTATAGAACCTTAATTTATGATGATTTTGCACAATGTAGCATGGCTAGACAACGAGGCTCAGGTTCACGGTCCCAAAACACTAGACGGGAACATGAGCCCGTGGAGGACGACACCACACCGTCCACTTCGCTTGGTCGGTTCCCGGAGTGGGATGAGCAGACCTTGTTCTTTGCCCCTGTCCACCACATTTCCGAGAGGGTGAGACGGGGAACCGAGCCTGGGAGGACACGACATCACGACTCTGGCTGTGATGGTCTAGGCGATTTGTATAGGATGCACATCGCCAGAGACCGCGAGACGAGACTCCTATGGGAGTCCTGCGGACTAGTTGCCCTGTTCGAGACTTCTAAGGCTATGCTCGCTTCCAGCGGGGGTCACCACGTAGTACGCGCTTTGGTGGAGTTCTTCTGGGACACGACCAACACCTTTCATTTTCCCTGGGGTGAGATGATGGTCACTCCTACAGACTTCAGTCTCATCACAGGCTGGAGTTCACTTCTATGCCGCTGCCGTTCGACGGCTGTATCGACGTCTTTTCTCCAGAGGTCGAGGAGCTGTTGGGGCTGATTGTTGTTCCGGCCCAAGCTGAGGTCGAGACGACTCAGTTCAGTGCTAGAGGGATTCGCCGCTCGACGCTGGCAGCGGCTCTTGATGATGATGCGACCACCCGAGAGCAGCGGGTGCGCATCTTCGTGCTGATGTTGTTGTCAGGGACATTCTCCCCGGACAGGGGTAGTAGGGCACTGCTTTACTACCTCCCTGCTGTTCGCGATCTCCAGCGGATCGGGACTTATGACTGGGCCAGCTTGGCCTACACTGACTTCGTTCGCGCGCTGAGGGACTCGTGTCGCCACCTGTCCTTTAGGACGAACATTGCTTTGTCTGCTTTCTGGAAAGTCGTAGAGGTAAACCTTATTCCCTATAAAGTTAAGCCCTACATGTTAGTTAGCATTTACTCACGCGTTTAACTTCTTGTAGATCTGGTTCTACGAGTACTTTCCTTCCATCGCGTCGGCGAGACCGTCGCCGAGGGGGTATCCGGTGAGCGCCTCTTGGGGCGGCCACCATGTGGACTTGTCTACTGCACGTGTCCGGAGTCGGATCATCTCGGTACGACTTTTAGTGTTTATCTTGCTCTTCTGTGATGTTTTAGACATGTTCTTACCCGATTGGTATTTTTTATAAGGACCTGAGGTAGTATACCGACCATGGGGTGGTTGGACAGTCCCTGGATTAGCCGCACAGTACTCTGTTGAGCGCCGCTACTTTCTGGGGACCTATGGAGCGGTTGTGTACTTAGGAGAGAGAGTTGCTAGACAGCACTCTTCCGATGCTTTCGTTGTTCCTGCTCCTCCGCCGCGTCATATGTTCGACGAGAGAAAGTTATCGAGCATGGCTGAGGAGTCTGGTTCCCTCTGGCGGTCCCATGTGATCCTTGGGTGGAGTTACGCTGAGGAGCTACTTCCTTTGTTAGCTCCAGTACCGGCCGAGGATGTGAGGGTAAGATCCTTAACTTTTTGTTTTTCGCTGAGTAGCCCCCAAGTAATACCTTACTGATTTCTTTTCGTCTTATCAGGATGGTCCCACTGAGTTTGTGCCACCCCGTATGTCCATCCACTACCAGGGGACATATGGGCCGATCGAGGAGATGATTTCTCCGGCTCCTGAGGGCGAGCGCTTCATGGAGCGGTCGATTCCTCGTCACCAGACCATGGTAAGTCTAATTCTAATTCAGAACCTTGTATTCAGTTATCGTGCATTTTCACTGACTTATTTTCCTTGACAGTTCTCACGCGAGGTGGTTTAGGCTATGGCACGATGCATAGATGCCTTCCGGAGCCAGCTCGTTCGGATGAGGAACGCGGCTACCTGTCGTCGAGACGACGCTGTCCGAGAGGTAACTTTTCTTCACTTATTATTTCTGCATTATGCTTCAGTTTTTACCTTGTTTCTGATTTAATTCTTTTTGCAGGGGTCAGCCGATCGCTTCTCACACCCGTACGAGGCCTGAGGGGCGGAGAGATCCGGCGAGGTCTAGCTCGAGACGTCGTCGCACTTTGTCCGGAGGTAGAGGTGGTCGTTCTGAGGCTACTCGAGCCGACGTTGCTGAGGGCTCAAGGTCTTCTTCTGAGGGTGCTCCTACTGCACCGGTAGGAGAGGCTACCTCAGCTTTCAGAGGTGGTGGGATGTACGAGGTTGGCTCGTCATCGCAGCAGCCTCTGCGATCTCAGCCTCAAGTTGACCTAGGTTAGAGCGGTCCTGTCTTGAGTTTTCCTCCTCCTGCGGAGGCTGGAGCTGATGCTGAGGCCAGAGCTGGTGGAGAGGTGACTCCTCGGACGGCGCAGTTTTATGGCATGATGGGCCTACGTCCTCCGGCGCCGTAGTTTGCTTCTGTATATGTATTTTATTTTGACTTTTTATAGAACTTTGCCTTTGACTTATTATTTAGACACTTTGTACTTTATGTTATGTTATTGTAAATTCATTATTATTTATTATTATTTTAGTGTATGTTAGTGTGTGCAAGTGTGATAACAATTTTGCGCAAAATTTCCTTCATTTTTATTATTGATGGAGGGTATTATCCGACTCTCTCCCCAGAAAAGAAAATAAAAAGGAAAAAATAAAACGGAGAAAAAAGCTGATTTTTGAAAATTTATATAAAATTCAAATAAAAATAACTAAAAATAATTGCTATATGTAATTATTTAATTAAGAAAAGGATAAAAAAATATTTAGAAAAAATTAAAACGGGGTCATAAAGTCATTAACCGACTCCAGTTTAATATCAAAACGCAACTGAGCACGCGCGGCCTCTCTGCTGATTTGGCGCCAGCTGGCGCCAGCCTGTGGCGCGTGGCGCCAGGCGCTACACCTAGCGTGTGGCGCCAAAAGCTGATGGGTGACGCCAATTTCGGGTGTGTGACGCCAGTCGACGCTAACTTCGTATTTCAGTCAGATTGAAATTCCTCGCAATTTGTGCATAAATAGCCTCCTGCTCATCTGATTCTTCTCATAATTTCATCGAAAAATATTCTTCTCTTTAGAAAAAATAATAATCATGTATGTAGCCACTAAAACCTTCACCCAATATTCTCATGAATGGTGTCGATCTCTTAATGCTAGAGAAAGAAAAGAATTGGATTTATTTCACTTGGGGGGAATTTATGGTATCAAAGGGGTAGATTTAGACATAGACTTCATACATACCGCTTTAGAATTTTGGAACATTGATACACATTGTTTTAGAATAGGGTATGATGAAATTAGCCGTTTGCCAGAGGAATTTGGTGCTATTTTAGGTTTCCCTGCAATAGACCTGGTAGTAATCCCTAGAGTAGATGCATATTACTATAAGGATTTTGAGCGCTTCTTTAACTTGAAGGAAAGGGATTTATCAAAGATAGTAGATGGCAATGTAGTGAACTTGAAAGAATTCGCACGCTACTATTTTGATAAACCGCTTTCTGAATCTTTTCACATATATAGAAGAAGGGCGTTCTTATTCTGCATGCTTAATCAATATTGTCTTAGTAGTGGTAAAATTAATGAGGGACAATCAATTATAACCACTGTGCTAGAACAAGTTGAATTAGGGAGAAATCCAATGCCATTGATAGTTGGAGAGACTATGATTAGTCTAGATGAATTGAAAAGGGACCCAAAAGCACCTCTTCGCGGCTCTCCAATTTTATTACAGGTAGAAAAATAATATTTTTAATTATAGAAATCAAAAGATATACTTTTTTATTGTAATATTAATTTATTTGCATTGCAATTTTTTACAGATGTGGCTAATGGAGAGGCTAGGATTAATTAGCCCTCCGGACGACATTGAAAATTATACGCCCACTTGCTTTGTGAGAAGGAAGAAACGCATTCCTAAAATTGGGCGCCATGGGTGGAGAAAAGTCTTTGAATCACGTGATTTTGCTATCAAGTGGGTCATCCCATGGTGGAAAATAAAAAGGATGGTTGGTGTTAACAAGCAACCTTTCTGCCGTCTCCCAAGCTTGTCTCGCGTGACATATTATTATCCCTGCAGGGTAAAGAGACAATATGGCTTGCTCCAAAATATTCCTTCCGGGGATCTTCGTCCTCCCTATGAGTATCCCGTATCTCAAGAAGTAGATAAATTTGACACTTACTGGAGCGCTAGACCTTTATGGGAAGTGATTACCCAAAAGGTTCCCCCTTCTTTACCTAATGATGTAAAGAAGTGGTTGTTGAAGAAGTCTTCAATTGATCAGGGTAGAACCGATGTGAAGAATCGTCTAGGTGACAGGGTGACACCGGCCAAAGAACGCTTAGGTGCAAGAATAGAGTTCAAAACACCTACAATGCCTAAGAAGAAGAATACTACTAAAGACAAGGGGAAAAGGAAAGCTACAGACAAAAAGGTTTGGGTGGAAAAGAAGCATGGGGTGCTAGCTGAAGGAGAAACAATCTATTCTAAAATTGAATGTAGATCCTCTAAAGGATGCCTACTAGCTAAAGTAATGGATGAAGAGGAGGAAACAGAAAAGAATTGGAAAAGAGCAAAGAAGGAGAAGAAAGACTAGAACATTACTTTAGCTTTGGATTTATTAGATCATTAATTTTTTTATTTAAAGTTAATTTATTTCAGCCTTATTTGAATTCCATTAACAATATAATTTTATTTCATTAATGAAATTTCAGCTTTCAATTAAATTGTTACTTTAAATTTATTTTATTAAAGCAATGAAAAACCGAAAAAAATAATTTTCCAGAAATTCTTCGAGTACGGAAGTCGAAAATTTTCCGAAAAACACCGAAATTCGCCCAGATTTTATTGCCGAGCTGGCGCCAGTAATTGCAGATTGGCGCCAGCTATTAAGGTCTAGCGCCAGGCGCCAATACCATCGGCTGGCGCTAACGGCCTATTGCTGGCGCCAGGCTCTGTTTTTTGACGCTAATAGCTTTTCCGACTTTTTGTTGACTTCTTGTTGATTCTGGAATGCGGAGATGTCGAATAATAATGTGGCCGCACCCGTAATGGGTTGCCTACGTATCCTTTCCTAAGGAATCAGGCCGAACGTAGCTCTCTTGAGTGTCCTACTCAAGTAATTATGGGTAGTATTTTTTAAGTTGGTCAAGATTGGTCATGTTCGAGAATTCATTGCCATCCATATCAGTTAATTTTGCTGCGCCACCTGACAGGATTGTCTTGACAATGTAGGGGCCAGACCAATTAGGTCTAAACTTTCCCCTTGGATCTAAAACATTTTTCCTTAACGCTTTTAATACCAAATCTCCTACTTTGATATTTCTTGTCTAGACCTTCTTATTAAAATGTCTAGCCATACGAGTTTGATAGCACTGAGTGTGATGTAGAGCTTCTAGTTGTTTTTCGTCGAGTAGGATCAATTCCTCATATCGTGCCCTAGTCCATTCGACTTCATCGAGTTTACTCTCTAGCGCAATACGTAGAGATGGTATTTCTAGTTTGACAGGTTGTACGGCATCCATTCCATATACCAAAGAAAATGGTGTATTTCCTGTTGACGTACGGATTGACGTGCGATAACCCCACAATGCAAAGTGAAGCTTGTCAGGCCAATCCTTATAATTTTCTGTTATTTTCTCGATGATAGTCTTTAAATTCTTATTAGCTGCCTCGACTGCTCCGTTTGCTTGAGCTCTATAAGGGGACGAATGATGATGTTGGATACCATATTTATGTAGCAATTCTTCACATTCGCCTTGAAAGTGAGTTCCATTGTCACTTATCATTTCATGTGGGACTCCATATCGACAAATGATATTTCTCTCGATAAAGAGTGCTACATGTTTTACAGTGAGTTTAGCATATGATTGTGCTTCAACCCACTTTGTAAAGTAATCAATTGCCACTAGAATAAATTCATGGCCTCCTTTCCCTGGAGGGGTTATCTTGCCGATTATGTCAATTCCCCATGTAGAGAATGGCCATGGTGATGTGTAGGTGTAGAGCAAAGATGGAGGAACGTGTTGTAAATTGGCATAAATTTGACACTTAGGGCATCTTTTCACATATTGATGGCAGTCTCTATTCATGGTAGTCCAATAATACCCTTCTCGCATTATTTTCTGGACTAACATTTTGCCTTTTACATGAGTTCCACAGACTCCTTCGTGGACCATCCTCATTATTCTTTGTGCATCCACCTTTCCTACGCATAGGAGAGCTCGACCTTTAGGTACCCTCTTATGTAGCTCGCTGTCTATGAGTACATATTAAGAAGCCAAAAGTCTCAAGACTAGTTTTAATCTTTTGTCAGCATGAGGAGGGTATTCTCCATTGGTGACGTAGTTGAGAATGTCTGTGTACCATGGTTCTTCTTCTTGTTCTTCTTCTTCGTCTTGGACTGGGTCGTCGTCTTCTATATCCTATATATATGCTGTGTTTAGGGTAATTTCACCTTGCCACGTGGCCCAATCAGAGGGTGACACGTGTCAGCCCCCAGATTGGTCCAAAATGGACCAATCCCTGCTCGACACGTGTCCTCCCATAAATCAAGGGAAAAGGCGGCCTTCAGGCCCAAATCATGAGAATGCCGCAAAACGGCGCAGCCCACCAATGATTAGGGTTCAGTGACCTAATCAGGGGCACAATTCCCAATGACCCTATAAATAGGGAGATTACCCTCATTTTGAGGGCACGTTTTACCATTTATTACACCCGTATTCTCTTACATCAGAGAAACACCTGAGCTTGGAATCCAAGCAGATCCCCACCTAAATTTCCGTACTCTTCATTCCGTTTCAAGTTACTAACTTGACCGTCGGAGGCGGAGCTCCAACCACCCGGAGTCTCCGTTATTTTGCAGGTACAGACCGGCTAGACCAGACTTCGTGACGTAACTCTCCCGAGGGACAAAAACACCCAAAACATTTGGCGCCGTCTGTGGGGAGAGTACCTCAAAGATGGTTCAAGGGTCTGTACCACCTCCTAACTGTCTAGGTGAAGACCCAGAAGTTTTTACAAACCATGAGGAGGATGAGGATCCTCAGGTCCAAACCTCTACAGCCGAAGACGGCTCTCTCAGAGTCAAGCACATCCGGTCTAGGGAAACTCTGGAGCGAGGTGCCTCCCAGGCGGGGTCCGAGCAGGCCAACTGAGCAGCCGGATCGGGCAACCCAAACGGCAGCAGGATCAGCCCCTGTCACCCGAGACGAACTCAAGAGGTTCATGACGAGTTTTAAGGGTGAAATCACAGAGCTGATCACCAAGAGCCGAGCTGGTCCAAGTAAAGGCCAGTCGGCAAAGAAGACTCCTTCAGGAAAGGGGAAATTAGTCAGAAACCGACAGCCCACTCCCCATCCAAAGGAGAAGGCAGCCGGGACCATTGATTGGTCAAATATTCTCCTTCCTGGGAACAACACCACCAACACTCACCGACCTCAGTAGCCGGTGAGAATCAAGAAATCAATTATTGATGCCCAGGAGATCATCAACCGGAAGAGAAATCAATCGTTGTCTGAGTCGACTTCAACGTCGAACTTTCCAGACAGCTTCAACAACATTTCTGCAGGGAGTGCACCCTCCTTGCATGAGAGTCAGACAGGCGGTAATACCGTCCATTCTGACCCTCATATGATTGGAGTTATCCCGTATGTGCCTACTCAGGCTTACGGGCAGTATCCTCCTCACTTCATGCAGCCGGCCTTCTTTGGGGGTCAGGCGGCATATCCAAATGTCCAGCCTTTGGACTGGCAACTTCGTTTGCTGCACCTGGGTGAACAACCTTCTGCGTTCACTCGGGAGATAACCGAGGTGGCTCAGCCGGCCAAGGTTAAGAATGTGTTGGTTGGTACCTATGACGGTACCTCCAACCCGGAAGATCACCTCATGGCTTACACCAACCTCATGTATCTGCAGGGGTTGGATGATGCCACTTGGTGTCGATGCTTCCCGGCTACATCGAAGGGCATTTCCCAACAATGGTTTGGTAATCTGCCAGCCGAGTCCATAGACAGCTTCAGGAAGCTTGCCTTCCTGTTTGGCTCTAACTTCTTAATGAACATCCCTACTAAGAAAACAAGCCTTGATCTGAGCATTGTTAAGCAGGGAGAGAGAGAAGGGTTGCGCTCATATGTCAGGCGGTTCAACCTGATCAGAATTCAGATTCAGGGGTTGTCTGATGAGGTAGCTTTTACAGACTTTTTTAAGGGTCTGAGAGACGGATCGACTTTTAAGTTTGACCTTGTCAGAAAAGGGGCTTTCACCTTACAGGCGGCCCTGAGGGAGGCGGAGAGCTACATCCAAGCTACCGACCTCTGCTCGCCTGGTAGCTAGTCGGACTCCAAAAAGTCCGACAAGCAGAAAGACAACCAGCTTGCTCAGCCGGCAAAAAAGAAAGAAGAGAGCAAGAAGAGAAAAGAAGTCTGGGCGGTTAGTGACTCTTACCAGCCGTCCCAGAAGAAAAAGAAAGAGTTTAAATCGTACGTCCCCAAGTACGAGTTTAACAAAGACTGCAACTCTATCCTCATGGAGGTAAAGGACCAGCTGTCCATTGAGAAGCCGAATCCTATGAAGAGTTCTTTCCAGTCACGGAACAAAAATAAATTTTGTCAGTTCCATGAGGAAGTTGGCCATGACACCAACGACTACTCTAGTCTTCAACGGGCGTTGGACCGTCTGGCTGACAAAGGGCTGCTGAAGTCCTACATTTCTAAGTCCCCAGCCGGGGCAAAAAAGAAAAACAAGGGTCAGTCCTCCAAGACTACCCCCTAGCCTGCTAGTAGTTCGGATACCGACAAGGAGCCGGTCTACACTATAGCAGGTGGGTTCTCATGTGGTGGCCCTACCATCCGGGGCACCAAGAGCCATCTTCGAAAGATGAACAAAGATGATGATGAGCAGGCGGAAGCCAGCTCCTCCTTCCCAGACGTCCTGATCACTAAGAAGTGCAGGGGCAGCGTCCGCCGCCCGCATGATGACCCAGTGGTCATTGAATGTAAGGTTGCCAACCAGCAGGTTGGGCGGATCCTTATACACACCGGCAGCTCATCAGACATCATCAGCCTCCAGTGCCTGCAAAAGCTGAAATACAATGTCAGCAGCATGCATCCAGTCACCCACCCCTTGGTTGGTTTTGGGGGTGGGATGGTCTACCCAGCCGGGAGAATTGACTTACCCATCCGACTGGGGGAGAAAGGCCAAGGACGACACATTGTCGTCAGATTCTTGGTCGTTGAGGAGTTGACCGCCTACAACATCATCCTTGGCAGGCCAACCCTTAACGTAGCCAAGGCAGTAATCATCCCGTCTCTCATGCTCATCAAGTATGAGAGGGATGACGGCTCTGTCGGTTCCTTAAATGGGGATCAGAAGACGGCCCGAGAGTGCTATCTCTCAGCCATCCGAGATACTGTGGCCCTAGGTGGTCAGGAACCAATAGACCTTGACAATGTCAAGGATGCCGATCCGGCACCCGTCCCACCAGCAGCCGGGAAGAAAAGAAAGGCACCTCTGCTGGTGGAGGTGAAGAAAGAGAAAAAATAGCAATCACTGACCGGTGAGCGATCAGATGAGCTCCGTCCCCAACCGGCTGGCGAAAGCATTGATCTCGTTCTGGATGACAGCCGTCCAGAACGTACTGTTAAGGTTGGGACGGTTGCTCATGCTACTTTGGGTGCAAGCCTGCACCTCTTGCTAAAGGAATTCAAAGACATCTTTGCCTTTGAAGTGGAAGAGATGCCAGGCATCAGCCCGGATCTCGCTGTCCACAAACTCACCGTGGATCCCGAAAAGAAGCCCATCCGGCAAAAGAAAAGAAACCACGGCGAGGAAAGAAGTCAGGCGTCAGCTGCCGAAGTCAAAAAGCTGCTAGACGCCAGGTTCATTTGGCCTTGTAATTTTCCCGACTTGGTGGCCAATGTGGTCCTTGTTAAGAAATCGAATGGGACCTGGCGTACATTGATGACATGATAGTCAAATCGAATGGGACCTGCCACTTTCCAACATATGATTAATACAGTCTTTGTTAATCAGATTGGGAGGAATGTGGTGGCGTACATTGATGACATGATAGTCAAATCCAAGCAGCAGGCGGATCACCTTGTTGATCTCCGAGAAACCTTCACCACACTGAGGCGGCATAAGGTTATGTTAAATCCTAAGAAATGCGTCTTTGGTGTTGAGTCTGGGAAGTTTCTCAGATTCCTGATTGATCAAAGGGGGATAGAGGCTAACCCTGAGAAGATACATGCGGTGATTGACATGAAGTCACCCTGCTCTATGAAAGAAGTCCAGAGACTCACCGGTTGCCTGGCCGCCTTGGGAAGGTTTCTTAGCCGGTCAGGTGACAAATGGCTCTACTTCTTCCAAGCAATTAGGAAGAAGACCAGATTTGAATGGGGGGATGATGCTGAGGCGGCGTTCCAGAGGCTGAAAGAGCATTTACACTCTCTGCCTAGGTTGGTCAGTCCTTTGCCTAGGGAGACGTTGTACATGTACTTAGCCGTCTCAGACCATGCCCTCAGTGTCGCTCTCCTTGCTGAGCCAGACGGCGTGCAGCTCCCGGTTTACTTCATTAGCCATGTTCTTAAAAATGCTGAACTCCGGTACCCCATGGTTGAAAATTTTGGCCTCGCTTTGTATATGGCATTTAAAAAATTAAAGCCTTACTTTTTGGCACATCCGGTGGTGATCTACACGGACCAGCCACTCAAGCGGCCAATGTCTACCTTGGACTCATCCGGGAGAATGTTGAAATGGGCTATTGAAATGCAAAGTCTTGAAATCACTTACGAACCAAGAAAGGCAGTGAAGGGTCAGGCGTTTGCCGACTTCATTGTAGAAATGACTCGTCCGGTGGCTCCGGATAATCTTGATCAGGTTTGGAAAGTGTATGTAGACGGGAGCTCTACAAAGAACGGCTGTGGTGCAGGCGTAATTTATGAGTCTCCTGAAGGAGACAGATTTGAGTATGCACTGCGCTTCAAGTTTCAGGCCTCTAACAATGAGGCGGAATATGAAGCCCTGCTAGCCGGCATGCGCATGTGTAAGGCGGCGGGGGCCATGAAAATTGACGCCTACTCTGATTCTCTATTGGTTGTTAGCTAGTATAAGGGAAGTTATGAGGCTACCCATCCGGCTATGATCAAATATCTTCAAGTAGTCAAAGAGGAGGCCGGGGCACTTGAGGAATTCTGGCTAAACCAAGTGCCTAGGTCTAAAAATAACCAGGCGGATGCGTTGTCAAAACTGGCATCTTCCGCTTGCCATGATACGCCTCGGTCCGTCTTTTGGAAAGTTCTGGAAAAGAGAAGCATCAATGAAGATCCCATTGGAGTTTTGGACCGAAGCTCTACCTGGATGGATGACATTCGGGCTTATCTCTCAGACGGCACACTTCCTGATTCGCCACAGGAAGCAGCCGTCCTGAAGAAGCGAGCTGCAAGCTTCGAGTTGAGAAATGGAGAGCTCTTCAAGGCGGGGTTTCTTAGGCCCATGTTGAAGTGTGTCACCCCAGAAAAGGGGAAGGAAGTTCTCGAAGACTTGCACTCGGGATTCTGCGCCTCTCATATAGGCGGCAGGTCCCTAGCCGTCAGAGCCAGACGACATTATTTTTGGCCCACCCTTGAGGCAGACGCCAAGGAGTTGGTTAAGAAATGTGACAAGTGCCAAAAGTTTGGCAAACTTATTCATCGCCCGGCTACTGATCTGACGGCCATCCACAGCCCAATCCCGTTTGCAAAATGGGGCATGGATATTCTAGGTCCCTACACGCCTGCTCCAGGCGGAAAGCGTTACATCTTAGTGGCTGTGGATTATTTCACCTAGTGGGTTGAGGCTGAGGCGGTTAAAAACATCAAGACCTCAGACGTAATTTCTTTCATCTGGAAGAATGTTATCACCCGGTATGGGGTACCTATGTCTATGGTGTTTGATAATGGTCCTCAGTTTGAGACGCCTCAGCTAAAAACTTGGTTGGGAGATCAGAGGATCTCAAGCTGCTTTGCAATTGTTGGTCGGCCCCAAGCAAACGGCCAAGTTGAAGCCTTCAACAAACTCATCTCAGACGGAATTAAGAAGAAATTAGAAAGAGCCGGTGGCTTGTGGGCAGAAGAGTTAATCCATTTCCTATGGGCCATCCGGACAACAGAAAAAGGGGCAACCGGTGAAACCCCATTTCTCATGGTTTACGGTGCTGAAGCCGTCTTGCCCATCGAACGTTACGAGCCGACTCTTAGAGTCATGTTATATGATGAAGAGGCAAACTGGGAAGCAATGCGCCTGGCATTGGATTCACTCCCAGAGCGCAGGGGCAATGCCGCCTTGCGACATGAGATTTACCGTCTGAGAATGACTTGAGCCTACAACAAAAAAGTACACAAGCGTCCTTTGAAAGTTGACGACTTAGTGTTACGAAAAATGGAGGCAACCGGTAGGGCCAATGAGCTGGGAAAGCTGACACCAAATTGGGAAGGCCCCTACCGGATCTATGAAGAAGTAAGGGACGGCACTTACCGCCTGGAAACCCTAGACGGCAAGCGCCTGCCTAGAACTTGGAATGTAGATAATCTGAAAAAGTACTACTTCTGAGAATGTAAATTTTTTGTAAACAAGTCAATGAAATTAGACGTTTGCAAGATTAAGTTATTTTTGGATTGATTATTCATCTGGGTAATACCCAGGCGGGTCCCTCTCTACTCAACTAAGTTTGATGCTTAGTAAAGGTTACATTGGACCGCCTGGGTAATTCTCGGATACCTTGTTTATTAAAGTTTAATACTTTGCTAATTCAACCGCCTGATTAACCGCCTGGGTAATACTCAAACGGACCTATTTGTTTAAAAAAGCTAAGTTCGATACTTAGTGTAAATTCCATACTAACTAGAAACTAAGCACAAAAATGTTTAGTGGCTACACAACCGATCTCAAACAAGACCAGAGGCTAAATTGGCCGGATGGTTGCTCATTTTATAAAATCGCCTGTCCCACCATGGACAAAGGTGTCCGTCGACACCCCTCCGGGTGCAATCGTCGCAGAGAACGGACTATTGTCGGTTCTACGTATCCATGCAGACGGCAAAAATTGAATGACCAAATTGGTCAACTCATAGCCGACTGACCAAAATAACCTTCGACGAACGAACAAGTTCCCAGATACCGGATGCCCAAAGGCATCAGTCGGTCACCGGCTGAAGTTCTCACTTAGGTTATTTATCCTAAAATTGCACCTCTCCCGAATTGGGGCAAAGGAGTTGTTCAATGGCTATGAAATCTCTACTAAGACGGACATACATCGTCTGTGTAGTGACTGAAATGCCTGTTGGTGAACGGCTGTGCACTTGGTTTGGGGCAATCACTACTGTGATTGATCGACTTACAAACGTATCATGCTCTTTACAGCATCAGACGTTTTCAAGTCAATCAACCAACTCCACTTGAAACCAATCACACAGCCGTCCAAGGGCAAGGACAGCCAGACTATTGACTAGATAGGCAAGAAATCGCCGCATGCTTTTGATAAGTTGGGCAAAAATTAAAATTTGCAAAAATTAAAATTCAGATGCAAAATGATCAAAACCGACTTAGTCGGTGCAATTCATAAAAGTCCACCCAACCAAACGGTTGTAGTGGATTAAATGTTATCCAGACCCCGTCCGGGAGAAAGAGAAATTGTTAATTAACCCGGCTCCTTAGCCGGTAAATACAAATATACTCGGCACGCAGGCCGGAAAAGCAAGTTTTGGCATACTGCCGCTGAATAAATAAAAGAAAAGATAAAAATAGAGATTGGCATACTGCCGCTGAATGGTCACTTCTGGCCTGCAGACGGAGCCTCCTGGCCCTCTCCCTCCTCATTGTCTGAGGGAATTTTCTGCGCTTTGCTAGGACCAGGAAGCTCAGGCGCGGACGGCTCAGTGGAGTTGACCCAGGCTTCAAAGGAGGCAGGCTCTGGCTCGCCTTGCTCTCGCAAGTACACCACGTACTCGGCGTAGCTGTGTGCCAGTGCCCAGACGCTATAATCCGTGTCTGGGTACAAGGCAGCCCAGGCAATCTTCATACGGGCGTCATTGTCAGCGTCACTCTCAGCAACCATGCGGTTTTGCTCCGCCTCCAGGGTTGTTGTAAAGTTCTTCTGAGCCTGCGCAGCATCCTTCTCCAGCCTCTCAACCTTGGACTTCAGTTTGCCAAGGTCCGCCTGGGCCTTCTTGAGCGCCTCAGTTTCCTGTTTGGCGCTCTCGTCGGCCTTTTTCTGGGCCTCCTCCGCTCCCTTCTTGGTCGTCTCACCATCTGAAACCCGTTGGTTGGCCGCCTTCAGATCTAGCTCCAGCTTCTGAATTTTGGACGCCTGTGTCATAATTATTGCTTTAGTTTCAAGTTCATTTACGATAGTTGAGTGTAAAGCAATATTATCAGCGTCTATGGCAGACTTCTTGGCCCTTTTTACCTCTTCCCGTTTGCGGGAATAAGGACGTTTGAGCCCGTCCACCCGCAGCATGGCCTGCAAATAAGTCAGGCGGAATAAGTATTGCAGGCGGGATAAAACACTTGGAAAAAATAAAATTGAATTTACAAGTTTCTTACCTCAGCCAGAAGGGATAGAATGCGTTCAAGATTGAACGTCTCTATCCCAGGGATTTCGTCCTTATCCCTCTTCTGGACGGCCTCCAGCATGGCCTTGGCATGCTTCTGGACGTCTGGCCAGCGGGGAGATTGAGTTTGATCTGCACCACAATCAATAGGTGATGAGTGCAAAACTAAGGCGGCACCTATTTGTATCCGGCCGTCTGAGGATGACGTCTGTTGGGAGTGGGATTTCACCCGCAAAGGCCACCCCAGCTCAAGCGGGGATTCAAAAGGGTTCTTACCTTCAGAGTCGGCCAAGCGAGTAACGCTTGCAGGCGTGGAGAACCCCCCGGTCGCTGTAACGGGGTCAACGAGGTCGAGGCCCAGGCTGCCGCCTACCCTCTCGTTGCGCCCCGCTATCCGCATCTGTTGCTGCACGGCTAAGCCGCCAGGAGTCGACGCGGAGGCGGCCTTCTTAATTTTGTGGAGAACGGCTGGGGCTCCTCCCTAGCCCGTTTGAGTTGTTTCTCAAACGTCTTTCCAACAACCTCTCCCCCCTGCGAAAAATAATCGAAGTCAAAGTTAGCATCCGGGCAAAATAGTTTTAAAGATCAATTTAAGAAAAAGTCAGGCGCTTATTACCTTGGCCTTGAGTTTGGCCGCAGCTTTTTCCGCAAGATCTTTGCGGATGGCTGCAGAAGACCGCCTGGGAGTTTTCTCCGACTGCAGCATTCTCAACGCTTCTTCTGCAGAAAGAAAGAAATTGGTTAACATCATAAAACAATACCGATAGAAAAATACTGCAGACGGTATGAACTCAGGTGCATACGTTTATTAAACATGTGCCCTAGCCCGCAGGCGGCTAGAAAGCTCTCATCCCTGAACCAGGCGCTCTTGAGAATCCAGTTCTTAGGGACTTTTATTGTTTCCCCGGTTGATAGAGTTGCGTATGTGAGGCCGAAAAAGTTTGCCTCAATTATTTTGTCAAAGTCTTCCTCTGGGATCCGGGGAAGAGCGCACTTCCTGCCCAACAAGTCAGGCTTCTTGTTGTAAAAACGGAATTCATAATTTTCCCGTCTGGTGGGGGCTGACATCAGGTAAAACCTGTGCTTCCAGCCGTCGAACTTTGAGACCTTGTCCAAGGTCATCATGTATTGCGGATGGGTGGTTAGAGTATACCACGCCCTCCAGCCGCCTGGGCTTCTGCTGAGGTAATGCATACTTGCAAAGGCTTCCCAGCCGGGGTTAAGCCCTTGAAACTCGCAGGAAGCAACATACCCCAGAATATTGGTCCAAGAATTGGGGGTAAGTTGCCAGACTCCAAGGCCGTAGCCTCTCAAAATTGCCTTCACCGCCTGGTGAAGGGGGAAGCGAAGGCCGGCTTTGAACGCCGCCTCATAACAGCCAAAATAGTTGTTGGCGTTCTGTTGATCGTCCCCCCAAGCGATGGTGCCAAGCTTAGGCGGCACCCTGATCTTATACCCGTCTCCAAGCGGGTGCATTTGCTTAAATTTCTCTAAGTTCTCCCCCATTTGGATCTGGTCTTTGGAGGAGACGTGGATGCTGAAGGGATCGTCCTTCTCACTCCACTTTTTCCTTTCTTCCTCCTCGCTATCCGGAAGAGGGGGCAAGTCGTCGCTGCTGCTCTCAGAGGTAAAGGCGGAGCTGTCACTCTCCGTCTCACCCTCACTTTGGTCTAAGGGGGCAGAGGCGGCCTCGTCGCCGCCTTGGTCACATTCCTCTAAGAAAGAGTCAGCGGGGGTTGAAGGGGCGCGCGGAGGGGATCTCTTCGGAGCCGTCTGATCTCCCTGACCAGACGTTTCTCCCTCAGGTGTTTGGCCGCCTGAGCCTTCGCCTTTGTAATTTGGATCGGTGGCCGTCTGCATAGTCCGAGCCATGGTGTCCTGCACAGACACATAACTGGTCGGAATTCATGGCAAAGGGTGGTCCCAACATCCCAAGCCGGCACTCCCAGTCCTAGACTCAGCCGTCCCTGGTGACCGGCTGGACTCTAACCTAGGTTGTGCCGTGTGTGTTGGTGATGCATCCATTTATTGCAAGAAATATGTACAAGCGGTGAAAAAAGAAAAGAGCTGAGAGAGACAGAGACGATACCTTTGAATTTGATATCTGAAGGAAGGCGGGTTCGGTTGAGTTGCGGAAGAACAAAGTTTCTTGCTTGCGCCTGACTCAAACGGATGACTTCTGCTCTCTCAAAGTTTTTCTCTCTAGAAAATTTTTGTAAACATACAAAATTATGAGGGTAAACGGCTATATATAGAAGGTAAATATGGGGGCATTTCCGTAATTTACCCGGAAGGTGAACGGTTACTATGTAACGGTAAAATTACCGCCAACCAGAGAGTGACATGTGTCACAGATGCCACGTGGCGTGCCACGTCACATCTGTGAGGGGCAAATGTTTAGGGTAATTTCACCCTGCCACGTGGCCCAATCAGAGGGTGACACGTGTCAGCCCCAGATTGGTCCAAAATGGACCAATCCCTGCTCGACACGTGTCCTCCCAGAAATCAAGGGAAAAGGCGGCCTTTAGGCCCAAATCCCGAGAATGTCGCAAAACGGCGCAGCCCACCAATGATTAAGGTTCAGTGACCTAATCAGGGGCACAATTCCCAATGACCCTATAAATAGGGAGATGTCCCTCATTTTGAGGGCACGTTTTACCATTTATTACACCCGTATTCTCTTACATCAGAGAAACACCTGAGCTTGGAATCCAAGCAGATCCCCACCTAAATTTCCGTACTCTTTATTCCATTTCAAGTTACTAACTTGACTGTCGGAGGCGGAGCTCCAACCACCCGGAGTCTCCGTTATTTTGCAGGTACAGACCGGCCAGACCACACTTCGTGACGTAACTCTCCCGAGGGACAAAAACACCCAAAACATGCTGGTTTGTGCCTTTTTTCGATAGTTAGAGGCATTTGCTCGTATCCGTGGGAATCCTAACCATAGAGGCTAATCTTGCCAAGGCATCAGCAAATTGGTTTTCTTCCCTAGGTAGATATGTGTATTCCACCTTCTCTAACTGATCGGTAAGAGTTTCCAGATAAGTTTGGTAAGGGGCTAGGCTTTCGCTCCTTACTTTCCACCTTTTAGATATTTGGTTGATAATTAGAGAGGAATCTTCGAATATCCTTAACTTCTTTACTCCCAATGCCAGAGCTGTTTCAAGGCCTACCACACATGCTTCATATTCAGCAGCATTGTTGGTAACGTCGAAATCAAGCTTTATTGAGATTGGGACGTGTTCTTCTTTAGGTGATACTAGTAGCACTCCGACACCACGTCCCTTTTGGTTTGAGGCTCCGTCGAAATACAAGGTCCAAGTATCATCTTCGGTGACCATCAAATCTTCATCTGGAAATTCATTGTCCTGTATTGGTGTCGAGTCTTCTATTGGAAAATCTGCCAGAAAGTCTGACACCACAAATCCTTTAATAGCTTTTTGTGGCATAAACCGCACATCGAACTGGGCTAAGTTGACTATCCATCTTGAAATACGTCCATTGAATGTTGATTTCTGGAACACATTTTTGAGTGGATCTTATCGAGATACCACGAAAACGGTATAACATGTAATGTCTCAACTTAGTTGTGGCCCACACCAAAGCAAGGCACAATTTCTCGAATGGTGTATAGCGTGTTTCGTATTCGAGCATCTTCTTACTTAAGTAATAGATTGCATTCTCTTTGTTTTCTACCTCTTGTGCTAGCATGGCTCCCATTGTCTCTTTGGTAACCGTCAAATATAACCTAAGAGGTATTCCAGGAAGTGCTGGCGCTAATACGGGAGGATTTGCGAGATAAGCTTTGATCCGGTCAAAGGCTTTTTGACACTCATCATCCCATATTACTGGTACATTCTTCTTGAGCTTTTTGAAGATTGGTTCACATATCGTTGTTAGTTTTGATATGAACCTACTTATGTATTGCAACCGGCCAATGAATCCTCGAATCTGTTTCTCGGTCTTGGGCGGTGGCATCGACATGATTGCTTTAATCTTGGTTGGATCTATCTCTATTCCTCTAGAGCTTATGACGTACCCCAAGAGCTTGCCTAAGGTGACTCTAAAAGCACATTTTGATGGATTCAACCTCATATTGTATTTTCTTAACCTTTCGAAAAATTTCCTTAAGGCTACTTGATGGCCTGGACGGTCCTTTGATTTCACAATCATGTCGTCGACATATACTTCAACTTCTTTGTGCATCATGTCATGGAGTAAGGCAGTTGCTGCACGTTGGTAAGTAGCACCTGCGTTTTTCAACCCAAATGGCATTACCGTGTAACAGTAAGTGCCCCATGGTGTGATAAAGGTCGTTTTCTCCATGTCTTCTTCCGCCATGAGAATCTGATTGTACCCTGAATATCTGTCCATGAATGAGAGAAGCGCGTGATTTGCCGTGTTGTCTACCAGAATATCGATGTGTGGCAAAGGGAAGTCGTCCTTTGGACTTGCCTTATTTAGATCTCGATAGTCGACACACATCCTTACCCTTCCGTCTTTCTTTGGAACTGGGACGACGTTGGCGACCCATTCGGGGTATTTGGATACCTTGATGAAACCTGCAATTATTTGTTTTTGAACTTCTTCTTTTATTTTAAGCGCTACGTCGGGTTTCATTCGACGCAACTTTTGTTTTACAGGTTTCATTCCTGGAATTAATGGTATAGTGTGTTGAGCTATTTCTCTGTTAATGCCTGGCATATCTTCATATGACCAAGCAAATACATCGATAAATTCTTTAAGCAAGTTAATTAAATCGGTTCTTTCTTGTTTATTCAATGTAAGTCCGATTTTAACTTCTCTTTTATGAGTTGAATCATTTGAGATGTCAACTGTTTCAGTATCTTCAATTACCGGTGTTTTCTTTTCAAGTGTTTCCATTGCTTTAATAATTTCTTTGTCTTTTTCATCGTTAGCTAAGCAATGTTCGTCATCTTGGGTTAGGGAAGAACACGAGAAGTAAGAAGAATGAGCGATATTAATATACTCTGAGATCATTACATCAAAGAGTGATATGTCCTTAGGGACTGGATCACTAACTATCCTAGGAGAAGAAATAGGAAGGGGAGGCATTATAGCTAGAGACTTAGAAGATTCTACAGGGAAAGACTCTGACTCAGACTTTGACGACTCTTCAAACATCGGCCCTTGCCCTGTCGTGATTGATATCTTCCTTCCACTCGGAGTAGTCACCTTGATAGTCTTGCGCCACCCTTGCAGTAATCCTTCGGCTGGAGTAATTAGCTTTGAGGGATCGAAGTTTTCACTTTGTAGGACCGTTTGAATAAGTGAGGAGTTGTCTTCCTCATAAACTGACTCATTCTTTTCTCGCCCAAACAGTAATCCCATGACGTTAAAGTCAAAGCATGGGGGTGCTTTCTCCTTATGGACGGGAGTTGGGATTTCGTCAGTGAAGTAGCAATCCAAGAAAATCTCGAAACCTGGTTGTCGTATGCCATTTACAACAAATGGTTCGGGAAATTCATGGCATGGATAGTCCTCTCCTTCTTTTATAAACTGACCATTAAGCGTAAGAGGGTACTGATCCATTGGAATTGCTTTCTTTTGAATACGAGCGTCCCTACGTGCTTTCAATTTGTCCTGGGCTCGCTTGAGATCTTTCCGAGTCGGTTCGAAACCAAGTCCGAAAGTATCTAGTTTAGGGAGGCCAGGTGACTCTATCGATTTTGCTATCCCCTTCTTCTTTCCTAAGGTCATCCCAGGGAAGTGTCCTTGTTTCTTCAGCATGGTGTTGATAATCATGTTGGAATGGGGGTCGTGGCAAAGAGATGTCCTTTCATCCTCTTGGATTAAGGAGACTTCTTTGTTAAAGCCCCATAGGTCTTCATCATCTTCGTCGTGCTCCACGTTGATGATTGGATTCTCTATTGATTTGATCCTCATCGGCGAAGCATCAATAGTGATGGGGATTCCTCCAACTATGGATTTCACTTGTTGGTGGAGAGATGAAGGGATGGCCTTTAGATCATGGAGCCAAGGGCGTCTTAACAATAGATTGAATGAGGCTTTGATGTCTACCACTTGAAAAGTAGTAGCATGTTCTATTGCTCCTGCCGTCACATTTAGGGTTATTTTGCCAAGAGCTTGACGTCGAGTATTATCGTAAGCTCTTATTCCTTGTGTGGACGGAGTTAAATCCTCATCCCTTATGCCAAGCATCCTTGCAGTCCTAAGTGGACAGACATTAATAGCCGATCCATTGTCTACAAGAGTCATGGGAACATTCATCCTTTTGCAGACTACCGTGAGGTTTAACGCCTTGTAGTGTTTGTCACCTTCCGGGGGAAAATCTTTATCATAGAAGGTGATTAGATTAATCGGACTAGGAAGGTCACTCGTGAGGAAGTTAGCTAGTCCCTCAGGAATGGTGTCAGAATCTATCCCGATTTTATCCAAGGCATTCATCACAACTAACCTATGTTCTCGAGATGTCGCCAGAAGCTTCCATACGTTCATCTCAACTTTTGTCTTCTTGAATTGTTTAACGATGTCATTGTCTTCGATGATAGGTATGGGAACTTGTTGTATAGTAGGCATAGGTTGTGTTGAAACGGGAGGTTGCATTCTCCCGGATCTTGTGAGGACGTCTATTGATGAATCTTCTTCAACCCAAATGTCGTCCGTGGTGTATGATACAGAAGGTGAAGGTCCTACTATGTCTTTTAGATAGACATCTTCTTCATCACTGTCCCATACTCCATTAACATTTATGTCCTCTTCTTGTTGAACTTGGACTAATTCCTTTCTATCAATCATTTTCTGCACCAAATCCTTGAACTTGAAGCAGTTTTCTAGGGTGTGTCTTCCTGACTGATGGTATTGACAGTAATATCTATCTGTCCTTTTTAATGATTCAAATGGTCTCGGTTCGAGAGGTTTGACCTTGCCACTCTCGGAGAGCATTTTAAACATTTGTGCATACGGGATCCCAATTGGAGTATAAACTTTATTGCTCTTCTTGGGTCTTTCGGTGACTTGTAAGGGAAAGTATTTTGCCTCATAAGTCGTTTTTACTGGTGTGAATTCTCTCTTAGATTCTTCATCATATTTCTTGTGAAGTTCGTTCATAATTTTGAGAGTTTCACGTAACAGTTGCGATGTCTCTCTCATAAACAGCGTGAGCACTCGTATGTCTACCTCATTTGCTGGTTCTGGAAGATTATCTTTGACATGAAAAAGATCTCTTCTTCTTCCTCTTCGACATTGGTTGCTTTGACAGGCTTAATGAGAGATGAGGGGTCAACTTTGCTTTCTTCATCGGAGATAGCCAAAGTGTGAGCTAGAGGTGCATTGTCAATACTCGACTTCTTGCTGGCAGGGGGCAACTAGGGGTGAGCATGGGACGGGTACCCGTATCGTTAGTACTAACGGTTCGGGTACCCGATAACCAAAATCACTAAAAGTGATACCCATAACCGGAACCGATAAGTTCGGGTACCCGGACTTCGGGTACCCGGAATTTCGGATCGGTTATCGGGTACCCAATAAGATATCCAATAATTATGATTAAACTTAATTATGTAGTTATTATGATATAATTTACAACTAATTAACAACAATACCATATGATCTTGACCAAATTATTAATAACATTACTAATCATTGATATTATAAAGTGATTATGAAGTAAAGTAAAAGTTTAGATTTATATTAATAGATTTAAGTAGGGAAAAAAAGCAAAAAAAATGCTTATCGGATCGGATCGGGTAACCGTTAATTTTATAATGATACCCATAACCATACCCGATAACAAATTATCGGAACGGGTACCCGAACCGTTATGGTTATCGGATCGGGTACCCTAATTTTCGAAACGGTTACGGATCGGTTTTTCGGGTTTTCGGTTTTTCGGGTACTTTTGCTCAGCCCTAGGGGCAACGGCAGCTTGTTACTGTCAATTAGGTCTTGGATAGCTTCCTTAAGCTTCCAACAGCTTTCAGTAGGATGGCCCCTACCTTGATGATATTTGCAATGTGCATTGGGGTTCCAGTTAAGCGACCTCTTCTCAACTGGTGGATCTCCAAATGGTCCAATGGGAGTTATAAGACCTTTTGCATTTAATCGATCAAACGCGGTGTCATAACTCATGCCAATAGGAGTGAAGTTTCTCCTAAATGGTTTCTTTTGTCCTTGGTTGTTCATGGCGAGGACTTCTCCTAGGTTAAAGGTGCTAACATTATTTGAGTGGGCGGTTTTGGAAGAAGAAGGATTGTCGTTCTTCTTTCCTTTCCAGCCACTGTTGGAGTTATTGTTGGCAGCTTTAGATTTAGCCAAGTCATCTTCAATATTAATCCCAATATCATAAACAGCCTTAAAGGTATGAAGGTTATTCTGATATTTAAGATGTTTTGAATATTTTTCTTGAAGGTTTTTAATGAACAGTCTCACGGACTCTTTTTCGCTTGGTACCTCAATCATTTTAGCTGAAGTTTCTCTCCACTTGTTAAAGAAAGATGTGAAGCCTTCATTCTCCTTCTGTTTGAGGATTTCAAGTTCTCTATGGTCAGTTTCGACTTGAATGTTGCACTTGTACCTATCAACGAAAGCGTTTGCCATGGATTCCCAAGTAGAGGTCTTTTCTTTTTCAAGAGAAAAGAACCATTGTTGGCAAACGGTCTCGAGAGATAGCGAGAACAGAGAAGGGAAGACTTTCTTATCGATACCCTTGATACTCATTATTGTTTCAAATGCTCTTAGATGGAAGTAGGGGTTGTCGATTGCCCTAAATTTTGGGATGTCGTTGGCACTGAACTTCTGCGGAAGAAGATCTTTATCCACCGAGACCCCTTGGGATGTGAGTTCTTGAAACTTGTAGTCGCTGGACAACTTGCTTAGGCTTTCTTGCATGAGGTCCATTTGTTGTTGCTTCACGGGATCCTCGATCTTAAGTGCGAGAAGCTTCAGTGTCTCAGTTACAGTAGCCAGTTGGTTCTTGAGATCATTGACTTCTTCCTGAGTTGCCATTATGACTCTTACTTTCCTCTTGCGGGCTATAGGTTTGTCGAAAAGTTGGACTTGTACGAAGAGGTTATATTTGATTAATCGTCCTTCCTTTCTTGACCACGCGCTGTAAATTAAGCCAATTTACGTTTTAATCACTTGACTCGAATCAATTTGACTTTATGGTTTTTATTTAAAAAAAAAAAAAGGTATACATATTATTAGGGAGCAATAATGTACATGTGTTTAGGGAACTTAAGTATTATTTATTGGAGGATTAATATCCGACTTACCCCCCTAAAAAAAATGACGAAAAATAACGCGCGCACACAAGACTCTCTTAATCATGGTCAAAACATGTGTATTGGTGTGTGTATTGAGTGTAAGTGACATGTTTGGACTCTTGTGTAAGACCATGGGACTTAGTGCCTAAACTCGAATATTAATTTAACTAAGCATTATAATCAGCCAAGTCAATCGAGTTAAACAAAAAACTGACTAAATAGACATTAGGTGATGACTCGACAAATAATCCGAACTGTCGGCCAAGCGACAGAACTGGCGTCACAATATGGTGATTGGCGCCAGACTTTTTAGTAAATGTCTGGCGCTACGCACCATACAGTGGCGCTACAGCTCAGATTTTGGCACCAATATTGGAGCCTCGGTCTGGGACTGTTTTCGGTATTATTAGTCAACTGGAGTATGCCTAAAGTCGTAATAGGTCAATTCCGATAAGAAGAAGAAAAAACTTTATTGACTCAAATTAATTAATTAATTAATTAATTAGGCAAAGTTCTTTAAGTCATTAATTATAATCTCAACACAAATCAACAAACGGTTAAGAGGAGCATAGGATATATATGCACAACAAATAATGCACAATTAGTCAAGTAGGCACAACATGATGCAATGAGTTCGCAACCTAACCATGGCTCTAGTTCTCTAAAGTTCGGGATATGGTTTAGTCAAACAGGGTCCATAGTTAATTGTCCAGATGCACCGCATAGAAGCCTAACCGTGAAGGGTTAACGCGTGTGGATAGGACACCGCGAGTTTTTAGAAAAAACTCACTTCCATGGTTTGGTGAATTCAACCTCTCAGATGTACCCTTTGTTGCCAGGAGCGTTTAATCGGGTAGATAGAGCATGAATTCCCAGAGGGTTATGTCCATATGTAGAACACATATGGGTTTCAAAAAAGTGAGAAAAAATTCAATCAGGAAGCAGGATCGAGCAAACAATACGAAAAACCGGTCGAAATTAGAACGCATATTTCTGGCTCGGTATTGGGGGAAATTGGTGCCAGCAAACAGAGACTGGCGCCAACTTTTAACTGTAGCGCCTGGCGTCAATACTAGCGTCTGGCGCTACGGCTAAAAGTTTGGCGCCAAGTTCTGGCCCCTGACGCTACTTCCCACATGCCTCAGCAGCTTTCTGTGCTCAATAAAATCATCCAGTTTCGCGCGGTGTTATTTCAGTCCTAGTTGTGAAAGACATTTCTCAAATTTCCTACGCGTAAAATCCTTATGTTTTTTACTCATTACGGATGGTCTTTCCAATGAGAACCTTTTTATGCATACGACACAATATTAATCAAAATTACGCACATGAAATACTTAGAACTTTTTGAGTCTCATCCACTCATTTTAAATTATTGCCGAAACAAATTCAGGAATTAAAATAGAAATCCTCCCCAGTGGAGTCGCCAAAAACTGTAGAGAATAGTTTCAAGCTTTTAAAATCCCACTAGCTTGAACCCCACTGTGATCATACACTAAAGTATGGTGGCGTCCAAAAAGGAAGAAGATAGAGCAAAAGAGTCGCCAACAAGTTTTTTAAGGAACTTGTAAACCGTTCACGAGGTGAAGGTTACACCCCTTAACGATCCAAGAGATCGTCAACTCCATAAGGTCATGAACCAAAATAGGGTTCGGGGATGATGGTACAAATCCAACCTAAAAGAGATTGAACCTGCCCTAATAATAGGCCTCTACTTTATTCTGCTCGTATTCATGTGCGCTTTCTGACTAACATACAATCAATAGGATTAACCCTAAACCTGTTTAATCTATGTTGGTTGAATATTAATGCACACATAAACTATTATTGGCGATCACTTGAATTTATAATCATATTAACCCTAACAAGATTATTAATTATCTTATTAAGCGTGATTACAAGTACAAATTCCCTTTAACATGCAATAAAAGGTGATCAAGCAATAAATAATATCAAGCAACATAATAATAAATAATCAACATCATTAATAATAATAATATCAATCATAATCATAATCATGTTAAAGCATACCAAGACCCTAGGCATGATACTAACAAGATTAATAACAAACCCTAGCATGTCACTAAGCAATAAAAATCAAATCTTTAACCCTAACATGATACTAGCAATCATAAATATTAGGAAGAACATAAAAGGTATCATAACAATCATACTTAATATTAAAATTACCCTAGACATGATACTAGGAATCAAAATAACAATCTAAGCATGATTTCTACATCATAATATTAATTAAACCATTAAAGTACTTACTTGGATGCCTTGTACCTCTTTCTAATAACAAAATACACACGTTAGTAACTTTCACGGAAAATAATAAACAAACAATTAAATTAAATAATTGAAAGAGAGATTTGGGACCAAACCCTCAGAAATTAAAACCTTTCACGTCTAGGACAAAGGTAAGTTCGAATATGGCTAGGTGTATCTAGATCTTGTGAATGCGGAATTTTGTATGAGAAAGCAAGAAAGAATATAACAAAAGAATTCTAATGATGAATGAAAGAGATGAATGATTTGGATTGATGAATGATTTGTGAATAAAGAGAGTTGATGATCGATGATGCTTGTTGATGAATTATTGATGAATCTTTTTGAAAACGGAGTTTTTGATACGATATTTATAGAGAAAATCACCCAAAAAAGATAATTTAACAAAACAGAGTCTGAAGATCGCAAAACAGCCTTGGCGCCAGCCCTGGCTAGTTGGCGCCAGGACCAGTGGCTAGCGTCAGGCGCCAATGGCTAGCACCTGGCGCCAATCCTGATTCCAGGCGCCAAGGCCTGGGGTTGGACGCCAAACTGACTTTTAACGCGTTTTCGAAAATATGATAAATTTCCCGTACTGGAAGATAAAATAATATAATTTCAATCGAAAATGCTATTTGATTTGATTAAAACTCTGAAGAGTCCTAATTGAATTAAGAATGATAAGACCTTCTAGAATGTTCTAGAAGACTAAAACCATTCCTAATTACATTAGGAATGATAAATTATATTAGGCCCTCCCCTAGATCATAGGGCCGTACTTAAAGCTCAAACCGGGCCCAGTTTAGTAAATTGGCCATAACTTCCTCAATATTCATCGGAATTTGGCTTATAATATATCGTTGGAAAGGTCTTTGCAAGCCCCATCCAACTACACCACTATTGGACCCATATCATGGACCAACCAAACTGGATTGGCTATTTTCTTAAAATAAAGTTTTCAAAAACAGGAAGAAGAGAAAAGAAATAAAACTTTCCGCAACACTAGACCTTTCCACACTTCGTTTCATTCGATTATGATTCGACGTTAAAGGCACTCATCACCGGGTTTGGTTTTGGGGAGACACAAATGGGTGTCTAGAGATAGCCTCCTTTAGCTTCCAACAGCTCTCAGTAGCATGACCCCTACCTTGATGGTACTTGCAGCGGACATTTGGATTCCAACAAGGCAATCTCTTCTCAAGCGGGGGATCTTGAAGTGGTCCAATAGAAGTAATGAGTCCCTTGGCATGGAGTCGATTGAAAGCATCATCGTAGCTAATTCCAATAGGGGTAAAATCCCTTTTTTGTTGCTTTCTAAATCCTAAGATCTCATTAAGGTCGAAAGTACCAACACTGTTGCTAGAGTAGGTGTTTTCGGAAGGAGAAGGATAGTCGTTCTTCTTCCCTTTACAGCCACTGTTACTATCGTTATTAATCTTGACCTTCTTGTCGCGCGGAGGAATATGAAGGAGATTTGAATCAATGAAGTCTTGAACACGATCCTTGAGGGCGAGACACTTTTCAGTAGTATGACCGCGACCTTTATGGTATCGACAATAGGAATTTGGATCCCAATTGGGAAACCGTTTATCATGTGGAAGGTCTTGACTGAGACTAATACAGTGATAATGACCTTGATCATGAAGATAGTCAAAAGCTTCATTGTAAGTCGTTCCTATTGGTGTGTATTCTTCAATGGTCCGTTTTGCCCGTGGCTTGGGAGCATTGAATTCTTCATTAAATCCTTGGCGAAAATTTTGTTCGATAACCGTCACCCGATTTGTTAGTCCTTCTACCACATTCAAGAGCATGGCAACGACATCTTGCAGTTTTCGAACATCCTCTTTTAGACTTGATGATTCTTCCCTGGTATTATCTAAGAAGAGACTTTCATCCTCCTCAATTATAGCCACTTCATCGAGAGAGGTTATATAAGTTGTCTCGATCTTGGGCTCACCTACAGGTGTGATAAAAAGTGATGGATTGAAGGATGTTTGATCTTCTTTAATGGCTAGAACCTTGGAAGTTTTATTGTCATCGATCATATCTTGAATAGCTTCTTTGAGTTTCCAACACTCCTCAGTGTCGTGACCCTTTCCTTGGTGATATTTGCAGTGCTTATTAGGGTCCCACTTGGGTGGCCAGGCTTCTGGAACTGGATCTTTGATGGGCCCTATGGGCATGACTAGTCCTTTGTGATGTAGCTTCTCGAAAGTTGTTTCATAACTCATACCAAGTGGAGTGAACAACCTTTTTGACCTTTTGGATTCGCGATTTAGAGGCATTCGTAGCATGTACCTCATTAATGGGAGAGGAAGAAGAAGGATGGTCATTCTTCTTTGCTCTCGCACTATTATCTTTCAGAAGGTCATCTTCAATGTCAATGTCTATATTATAGACAGTCTTGAAAGTATTCAAGTTGTGTTGGTATTTTAAGTGCTTTGAATACTTCCCTTGGAGATTCTTGATAAACATCCTCACAGGCTCCTTTTCAATGGGAGTTTTGACCATATTAGCATAATTTTCCCTCCATTTGTTGAAGAAAGAAGTGAACCCTTCGTTTTCTTTTTGTTTTAACATCTCAAGTTGTCCGTGGTTTGTTTCGTCTTGGATGTTGCACTTATATCTATCTATGAAAGCGTTTGTTATCGACTCCCAGGTGGAGGTTTTTTCTTTCTCGAGAGAAAAGAACCATTGCTGGAAAACGGTCTCAAGAGATAGTGGGAACAGAGAGGGGAAAACCTTCTTATCGATACCCTTAATGCTCATTATAGTTTCAAAATCCCTTAGATGAAAGTAAGGGTTATCTGTTGCCTTATGTTTTGGGATGTCAGTGGCGTTGAACTTATGCGAAAGAAGTTCCTTGTACAGCGAGACCCCTTGTGAATTAATGCCCTGAAATTTATAGTCACTAGATAGCTTTCTCAAACTTTCTTGCATAAGGTTCATTTGTTGTTGCATCACAGGGTCATCAAGTTTGAGGGTTAAAGCCTTTAACACTTTAGTCACGTCATTCAATTAATTCCTAAGTTCATTGACCTCTTCTTGACTTGCCATTATCCTTTCAGCCTTCCTCTTTTGACGAATTGGTTTATCAAAAAGCGAGACCTGAACAAAGGTGTTGTCTTTGATTAATCGCCCTTCTCTCCTCGACCAAGTACTGTGGAAAAGGAATTTGGGGATATTCATTGTTAATTATTTGACTCAAACTTTGTTCAACATGCAATGGATGGAGGAAGTGAAGAAATATTGGAATCGAATGTGAAGAAAAAATGATGTAGATGGAGGGATATGAAGAACTAGGAATAGAATGTACCTCCAACTTAAATAACGGAAAAAAAAAAAACCGACTCATGCATGAACCTAAGACATGGGCATTGTGACATATACTCAAAGTGTGTGCTAAGACTAGTGAGTGTTGGTGATATGTTGAGACTCGTGTCATGACCATGTGGCTAGACTATGTGACTAAACTCAATTAATGACTTAACAAAGTGTTATTGACAGCAAAATTTAACCGAATTAATTAGTAAACTGGTTAATTAGACACTAGGTGATGACTCAATCCATAATCCGAACTGTCGTCAAAACGACAGGACTAGTGTCGCACTGTGTAGTGTAGCGCCAGACGACAGAGCTGTCGCCAGGCGCCACACTCCACTGAGTTGCGCTACAGTCCAGACTTTGGCGCCAATGTTGGAGCTTCAATCCGAGACTGTTTTCGGTGTTATTAATCAACAGGGGTATGCCTAAAGTCGTACTAGGTCAATTCTTATTAAATTATTAGACTTTATTTACTCAAATCAATTAATTAATTAATTAGGAAAAGTTATTTTCGTCATTAATTTATTAAATCTCAACACAAGTCAAACAAACGGTTAAGAGAAACATAAAATATATGCACAACAATTAATGCACAATTAGTCAAATAGGCACAATATGATGCAATGAGTTTGCAACCTAACCATGGCTCTAGTTCTCTAAAGTTCGGGATATGGTTTAGTCAATAGAGGGTCCATGGTTAATTGTCCAGATGCACCACGCGGAAGCCTAACCGTGAAGGGTTGGCGCGAGTGGATGGGACACCACGAGTTTTAGAAAAAACTCGCTTCCATGGTTTAGTGAATTCAACATTCTCGGATGTACCCTTTGTTGCTCAGAGCGTTCAATCAGGTAGATGGAGCATGAATTCCCAGAGGGTTATGTCCATATGTAGAACACATACAAGTTTCAGAAAAGAGAGAAAAAACTCAATCAGGAAGTAGGATCGAGCAAATAATGTAAAAAACTGGTCGAAATTAGAACGCATATTTCTGGCTCGGTATTGGAAGAATTTGGCGCCAGCAATCGGAGATTGGCGCAAGGTTTTAGCTGTAGCCTCTGGCGACAAGCCTGTCATCTAGCGCTACAGTTAAATGTCTGGCGCCAATGCTCTGGTTGCTGACGCTAATTCCTACATGCCTCAACAGCTTTCTGTGCTCGATAAAATTTTCTAGTTTCGCGTAGTGTTATTTCGGTCCTAGTTGTGAAAGATATTTCTCAATATTCCTACGTATAAAATCCTATGTTTTATCTCATTACGGATGGTCTTTCCAATGAGATCTTTTTTATGCATATGACAATAATGTTAATCAAAATTACGCACATGAAATACTTAGAACGTTTCGAGTCTCATCCACTCAATCTAAATCATTGCCGAAACAAATTCAGGAAATAAAATAGAAATCCTCCCCAGTGGAGTCGCCAAAAACTGTAGGGAAAATTTCAAGCGTTAATCCCCTAGCTTGAACCCCACTATGATCATACACTAAACTACGGTGGCGTCCAAAGGGAAAGAAGATAGAGCAAAAGAGTGGTCAACAAGTTTTAGGAACTTGTAAACCGTTCATAGGGTGAAGGTTACACCCCTTAACAATCCAAGAGATCGTCAACTCCATAAGGTCTTGAACCAAATAGGGTTCGGGGATGAAGGTACAAATCCAACCTAAAAGAGATTGAACCTGCCCTAAATAGGCTTCTACTTTATTCTGATCGTATTCATGTGCGCTTTTTTATTAACATACAATCAATAGGATTAACCCTAAACTTGTTTATCTATGTTGGTTGAATATTAATGCACAAATAAATCTATTATTGGCGACCACTTGAATTATAATCAAATTAACCCTAAACAAGATTATTAATTGTCTTATTAAGCGTGATTACAAGTACAAATTCCCTTTAAACATGCATAAAAGGCGTGATCAAGCAATAAATATAAAAATCAAGCAACATAATAAATTAAAATAATAATTAAAATAATAATCATGTTAAAGCATAATAATAGCAAGATCCTAGGCATGATACTAACAAGATTAATAACAAACCCTAGCATGTCACTAAGCAATAAAAATCAAATCTTTAACCCTAACATGATACTAGCAATCATAAATATTAGGAAGAACATAAAAGGTATCATAATAATCATACTTAATATTAAAATTACCCTAGACATGATACTAGGAATATCATAATAACAACCTAAACATGATCTCTACATCATAATATCAATAAAAACCATTAAAATACTTACTTTGATGCCTCGTACCTCTTTCTAATAACAAAATACACACATTAGTAACTTCAAGGAAAATAATAATCAAAACAATTAAATTAAATAATGGAAATAGAGATTTGGGACCAAACCCTCAGAAATTAAACCTTTCACGCCTAGGGCGAAGGCAACTTCGAATATGGCTAGGTGTATCTAGATCTAATGAATGTAGAATTTGGTATTTGAGAGAAGCTAGTTTAGAAAAGAGAGAGATAGAGTAATCAAGAAAATCTTGATGAGAGTTGGTGAGAATAGAGAGAATAAGAATTGATAAGAATTGATGATTGTAGGTGATTGCGGATGAAAACTGGTTCTCAAAAACGGAGTTTTTAATACGTTATTTATAGAGAAAATCTGCTTAAAAGATAAAATATCAAAACAAAGTTCTAGCGCACAAAAAACTGAGTTGGCGCCAACGCTGGCTATTGGCGCCAGGCGCCAACATTAGCGCCAGGCGCCAGGCGCTACAGCTGGCGTTTGGCGCTGATCTGGAAATTCACGCGTTTTCTTAAAATCAGATAAAATTGCCGTACAGGAGGATAAAATCGTATCTTTCCTCAAAAATTCTCTTTGATTTTAATTAAAACTCTGAAAAGTCAACAAAAGTCAATTTATCAATGCTAATTGCATTAGGAATGAAAAGAACCTTCTAGAAGAATCTAGAAAACTAAAACAATTCCTAATTGCATTAGGAATGATAAATATATATTAGGCCCTCCCCTAGATCATTGGGCCGCATATAAGGCTCAAACCGGGCCCAGGTCAGTAAATTGGCCATAACTTCCTCAATATTCATCGGAATTGGGCTTATAATATATCGTTAGAAAGCTCTTGTCAAGCCCCATCCAACTACACTACTATTGGACCCGTATCAAGGACCAACCAAACTAGATTAACTGTTTTCTTAAAATATGTTTTCAAAAACAGAGAGAAGAGAAAAGAAATTAAAACTATCCGCAACACTAGACTTTCCACACTTTCGCTTCATTCGATTATGATTCGACGCGAAAGGTAGTCATCACCGGGTTTGGTATTGGGGAGACACAAATGGGTGTCTACAGTGATGCCTTTTTCAACTCTCACTCAAGTGATTTTCCTAATACCCCGACTTGGGTATTTATAGGGAAACAAGAGAGTGAAAAGGCTCTCCCATCAATGTGGGAGAATTTGATTTTTCCATTTTATGTAAAACTATAATAAAATTAATAATCAATTTAGTAATAAATCAACAAGTGGCAAGCTCATCAGAGAGGTTAGCTGAGGAACATTTAGAGGAGGGGGGGACCAAACTTGCTCCCCACTCCCTCCCCAAAAACCGGCCAACACACCCCTCAAACCTTCTCTTCAATCGCGCCACATGGCACCACACTTGGGCACCAAGGCACCCAAGGTGGGCTGCCATGTGCGGCTGCCAGCAGGCCCAACACAAGCGTGCGGGCTACTAGTGCTGCTGGCCAACAAGCCCAGCACGGCTTGTGCGGGCTGCTCGTGCTCTCAGCCAGCGAGCCGTGCATCAAGGATATGGGCTGTTGCAGAGACCTGATGCTCCTTGCGCGCCTTGGCCCAGCGCTACTAGCCTTGCGATGCTAGCACTGATGCGCTAGCACGCACCAGCCACCCTAGGCTCGGCTTGGTGCCCATGCTAGCCACCATGCTATATCTAATGCCCTAAGCACTCGGTTTGCTCAAGGCATTCCGATGCTAGGGGTATTTTGGTCTTGTTGATTTATTTTTATTTTCACGTCTCGTCTTTTACTATTTTGACTCAACTTCCGACGCTCGGTTTCAAAGCTCTAAGCTCGAATTTCGAACGTCTAAATATCTAATACTCGTGCGACGATTTAATTTCTTCCGAATTAACTCGTCGAGTCGGTTCATATATTTGCTAGGGTGTGACCCGAAGGGTCAGCTGTAACATTAATTATACATTAATATTACTAATCGGAAGCGGCCTCCACCCAGGAATTCTGGTCACTTGACCTTACTGAATATATTAGCTTTCTAATAATTCTGAACCTGCTATCAAAATAATACACTTGTTCGAAGGACACCATTCCTTTCAATCTCCCACTTGTCCTTCCGGACAAGTGAGCATTTAGTGTATAACCTCTTTCCTATGTCTCTTCATGTCTCTTCATGAACTATAAGGTAAGACTATTTCGTCATCCTTATAACGTCCAGAAGTGTTTCTTGATTCCAAGTCCGACTGTCAATAAACAGATGATTTCTAAAATCCATCCGAGCACGGCCATGCAATTTTACAGTATCGCTCTACGAGAGGCCTTGTATACAACAAAGACAGCTTCCCTATTTTAGTAGGGGGACATTCCCAGTCTTGTAATGTAGCTCCTCTTATTGAGAGGACCTAGCCACCCGAGTGTTGCCGTTATAATCCCCTATTACGGCAGACGTTTGACAACATCAAAACGGACTAGTACTCAAACAAGAGAACTCACAATACTCATGGTCAAGGAAATAGGTTCCGATAGCAATAATGAGAAGTATACTTATGACGATTTTTAATCTCTTAAAGCCTTCTCATAGGTCGATCCAGTATGGTTCTAAACCAATACTTGTGCAAATGATTTATGACAATCATGTCCTCTAAGCACAAGAAACAATGCTATAAATCAGACTACACACTAATCTCAATTGGTCGTTAATCGTCCATTGTTTAAATGACCTCGATTAGGGACTATTTTCGATTATAATATTCAATGTTCACTTAATAGGTGTTTCCTTACCAAGACTGGTCTTGATACCCTACTTTAAATATTCCAATAATCCAATGGACTTATTATTTAATCCTAAACCACAATTAAATAGCAAACGGAGTAATAAAATATTGCATGAAATTTATATTACTCCGAAACTTGAATGATTTTTCTTAGTGTCTTACATTAAATGTTCAAAATTTAACTAAAACACTAAATAAGGAAATCAAAGTCAGTCTCCTACATGTATGATTCCCATAGCCTCAATGTGCTTGTTGTGCTTCACTTGAGGCAAAGGTTTAGTAAGTGGATCGGCTACATTTTCATCCATTTTGTACGGAATATTTCAAGCGTTACCCCAAACTTGAACCCCACTGTGATCATAAACTAAAGTACGGTGGCATCCAAAGGGAAAGAAGATAGAGCAAAAGAGTCGCCAACAAGTTTTAGGAACTTGTAAACCGCTCACGAGGTGAAGGTTACACCCCTTAACGATCCAAGAGATCGTTAACTCCAATAGGTCTTGAACCATGACTGGTAGTTCAGGGATGAAGGTACAAATCCAACCTAAAAGAGATTGAACATGCCCTAATAATAGGCCTCTACTTTATTCTGATCGTTTTCATGTGCGCTTTCTGACTAACATGCAATCAATAGGTTTACCCTAACCTTGTTTATCTATGTTGGTTGAATATTAATGCACAAATAAATCTATTATTGGCGATCACTTGAATTATAATCAAATTAACCCTAAATAAGATTATTAATTATCTTATTAGGTGTGATTACAAGTACCAATTCCCTTTAAACATGCATAAAAGGTGTGATCAAGCAATAACAATAAATATCAAGCAACATAATAATAATCATAATAATCAAAATCATAATAACAAATTATAATTAAAATAATCATGTTAAAGCATAATAATAGCAAGATCCTAGGCATGATACTAACACGATTAATAACAAACCCTAGCATGTCACTAAGCAATAAAAACCAAATATTTAGCCCTAACATGATACTAACATGAATATTAGGAAGAGGAGGAAGCATCGCAGGAATCATAACTGTCATATTTGATATTAGAAATTATAGTTGTTACCCTAAACATGATTCTAGGAAGATCAAAACACCCTAACATGTCGATCAAATATTGGATTGCTTCCTTTAGTTTCCAACATCTCTCAGTAGTATGACCCCTACCTTGATGGTACTTGCAGCGTATAATTGGGTTCCAACTAGGCAATCTCTTCTTAAGTGGGGGATCTTGAATAGGTCCAATAGGAGTAATGAGTCCCTTTGCATGGACTCGATCGAAAGCATTTTCGTAGCTAATTCCAATAGGGGTGAAATCCTTTCTTAGTTGATTTCTAAATCATCGATTATCCATGGCTAAGATCTCATTAAGGTCGAAAGTACCAACACTGTTACTAGAGTAGGTGTTTTTGAAAGAAGAAGGATAGTCGTTCTTCTTTCCTTTACGGCCACTGTTTTTATTGTTACTAATCTTGGCCTTCTTGTCGCGCGGGGGAACATGAAAGATATTTGAATCAATGAGATCTTGAACACGATCTTTGAGGGCGAGACATGCTTCGGTGGTGTGGCCACGACCTCTATGGTATCGACAGTAAGAATTTGGATCCCAATTGGGAAACCGTTTTTCAGGCGGAGGGTCTTCACTGGGACCAATGGGGTGAATAAGACCTTGATCGTGAAGATAGTCAAAAGCTTCATTGTAAGTCATTCCTATTGGTGTGTATTCTTTAATGGCCCGTTTTGCCCGTGGCTTAGGAGCATTGAGTTCTTCATTAAATCCTTGGCGAAAATTTTGTTCGATAAACGTCACCCGATTTGTTAGTCCTTCTACCACATTCAAGAGCATGGCAACGACATCTTGCAGTTTTCGAACATCCTCTTTTAGACTTGATGATTCTTCCCTGGTATTATCTAAGAAAAGACTTTCATCCTCCTCAATTATGGCCACTTCATCGAGAGAGGTTATATAAGCTGTCTCGATCTTGGGCTCACCTACAGGTGTGATAAAAAGTGATGGATCAAAGGATGTTTGATCTTCTTCAATGGCTAGAACCTCGGAAGTTTTATTGTCATCGATCAGATCTTGAATAGCTTCTTTGAGTTTCCAACACTCCTCAGTGTCGTGACCCTTTCCTTGGTGATATTTGCAGTGCTTATTAGGGTCCCTCTTGGGTGGCCTGGCTTCTGGAACTGGATCTTTGATGGGCCCTATGGGCATGACTAGTCCTTTGTGATGTAGCTTCTCGAAAGTTGTTTCATAACTCATACCGAGTGGAGTGAACACTCTTTTTGACCTTTGGATTCGCAATTTAGAGGCGTTCATAGCATGTACCTCATTAATGGGAGAGGAAGAAGAAGGATGGTCGTTCTTCTTTGCTCTCGCACTATTATCTTTCAGAAGGTCATCTTCAATGTCAATGCCTATATTATACACAGCCTTGAAAGTATTCAAATTGTGTTGGTATTTTAAGTGCTTTGAATACTTCCCTTGGAGATTCTTGATAAACATCCTCACATATTCTTTTTTGGTAGGAACCTTGACCATATTAGCAGAAGTTTACCTCCATTTGTTGAAGAAAGAAGTGAACCCTTCGTTTTCTTTTTGTTTTAACATCTCAAGTTGTTTGTGGTCTGTTTCGTCCTGAATGTTACATTTAAATCTATCTATGAAAGTATTTGTTATGGAATCCCAAGAAGAGGTTTTCTCTTTGTCAAGGGAAAAGAACCATTATTGACAAACGGTCTCAAGGGATAAAGAAAACAAAGAATGAAAGACTTTCTTATCAATCCCATTAATATTCATTATAGTTTCAAAAGCTCTTAGATGAAAGTAAGGGTCATCTGGTTCCTTGAATTTTGGGATTTCGTTGGCATTAAACTTATGCAGAAGAAGTTCCTTGTCCAGCGAGACCCCTTGTGAACTAATGCCCTGAAATTTATAGTCACTAGATAGCTTGCTCAAGCTTTCTTGCATGAGGTTCATTTGTTGTTGCTTCATAGGGTCATCAATTTTGAGGGTTAAAGCCTTTAACACCTCAGTCACGTCAGTCAATTGACTCCTAAGTTCATTAACTTCCGCTTGAGTTTCCATTATCTTTTTAGCTTTCTTCTTTTGACGGATCGGTTTATCAAAAAGTAAGACGTGAATAAAGAGGTTGTCCTTGATTAATCGCCCTTCTCTCCTCGACCAAGTACTGTGGAAAAGGAATTTGGGGATGTTCATTGTTAATTATTTGACTCAAACTCTATTCAACATGCAATGGATGGAGGAAGGTAGGAAGAAGGAAGGTTTTAATGTGAAGAAAGCATGTAGAGAATGGAAACATGATGTAGATGGAGAAATATGAAAAAATTAGGAATAGAATGTACCCCCAACTCAAATGACGGAGAAAACCGACTCATGCATGAACCTAAGACATGGTCATGGTGTATATACATATTAGTGGGTGCTTTATTGTGAGTGCAAGTGAAATGTTAAGAATCGTGTCATGACCATGTGGCTAGACTATGTGACTAGACTCGAACAAAGACTAAGTTAAGACCTCATGTATATGCATTAAACTGGACAGGCTGTGGTATTTTAGTCATAACTTTTGATCTGTGACTCTGATTGGGATGAAACCAACGCCAAATTAAAGATAAAACTCGGGGCTACAGATCCATAGGCTGTACGACTCGTAGTTCTTCCTATAACTCCGTCTATGACCAAAAAACATTGACGTTTGTGCAGTATACGGGAATAAAAATCCGGGTTGATTTAAAGGAACTATGACTCGATTTTAGGCATATTTATTAGCTCAAATTAATTAGTCAATTAATTAAGCAAAGTCCTTTAGTTATTAATTAGTTTATTTAGGCTTAATCACAATTCAAACCAAACGGTTAGGAAAAAACACATAGAGTATGCACAACAAATAATGCACAACTAGTCAAGTAGGCACAATATGATGCAATGAGTTTGCAACCTAACCATGGCTCTAGTTCTCTAAAGTTCGGGATATGGGTTAGTCAATAGAGGGTCCATGGTTAATTGTGCGGATGCATCGCGCGGAAGCCTAACCGTGAAGGGTTGGCGCGAGTGGATGCATCTCGGATGTTTCCTTTGTTGCTCAGAGCGTTCAATCAGGTAGATGGAGCATGAATTCCCAGAGGGTTATGTCCATATGTAGAACACATGGGTTTCAGAAAAGTGAGAAAAACTCAATTAGGAAGTAGGATCGAACGAATAGTGCTAAAAATTGGTCAAAATTAGAACGCATATTTCTGGCTCGGTATTGGAAGATCTTGGCGCCAGCGAACAGAGTCCAGCGCCACTTTTTGGCTTTAGCGCCTGGCGTTAACGTCAAAATGTTGGCGCTAGTCTTTGTCCGCTAACGCTAGTTCCTACATGCCTCAGCATCTTTCTGTGCTCGATAAAATTTTCCAGTTTCACGTAGCATTATTTCGATCCTAGTTGTGACAGATATTCCTCAACCCTACGTGTAAAAGTCCTATGTTTTTCACTCATTACGGATTGTCTTTCTAATGAGATCTTTTTTTATGGATATGACAACAATGTTAATCAAAATTACGCACATGAAATACTTAGAACTTTTCGAGTCTCATCCACTCATTCTAAATCATTACTGAAATAATTTCAGGAATTAAAATAGAAATCCTCCCCAGCGGAGTTGCCAAAAACTGTAGGGAATATTTCAAGCGTTACCCCAAACTTGAACCTCACTGTGATCATACACTAAATTACAGTGGTGTCCAAAGGGAAAGAAGATAGAGCAAAAGAATCGCCAACAAGTTTTAGGAACTTATAAACAGCTCACGAGGTGAAGGTTACATCCCTTAACGATCCAAGAGATCGTTAACTCCAATAGGTCTTGAACCATGACTGGTAATTCGGGGACGAAGGTACAAATACAACCTAAAAGAGATTGAACCTTCCCTAATAATGGGCCTCTACTTTATTCTGATCGTATTCATGTACGCTTTCTGACTAACATGCAATCAATAGGTTTAACCTAAACTTGTTTATCTATGTTGGTTGAATATTAATGCACAAATAAATCTATTATTGGCGATCACTTGAATTATAATCAAATTAACCCTAAATAAGATTATTAATTATCTTATTAAGTGTGCTTACAAGTACCAATTCCCTTTAAACATGCATAAAAGGCGTGATCAAGCAATAACAATACATATCAAGCAACATAATAATAATCATAATAATCAAAATCATAATAACAAATTATAATTAAAATAATCTTGTTAAAGCATAATAATAGCAAGATCCTAGGCATGATACTAACACGATTAATAACAAACCCTAGCATGTCACTAAGCAATAAAAATCAAATATTTAGCCCTAACATGATACTAACATGAATATTAGGAAGAGGAGGAAGCATCACAGGAATCATAATTGTCATATTTGATATTAGAAATTATAGTTGTTACTCTAAACATGTTTCTAGGAAGATCAAAACACCCTATTATAACACTAGGAATCATAATAACAACCTAAGCATGATTTCTATATCATAATAACAATAAATCAATTAAAGCACTTACTTGGATGCCTCGTACCTCTCTCTAATAACAAAATACACGCGTTAGTAACTTCAAGGAAAATAATAAAATCAAACAATTAAATTAAATAATTGAAATAGAGATTTGGGGCCAAACCCTCAGAAATTAAACCTTTCATGTCTAGGGCGAAGGCAACTTCGAATAATGCTAGGTGTATCTAAGTCTTGCAAATGCGGAATTTTGTATTTGATAGAAGGCTAGTTTAGAAAAGAGAGAGAGAGAGAGAGAGTAATCAAGAAAATCTTGATGAGAGTTGGTTAGAATTGGTGAATCAAAACGGAGTTTTTAGAAAGCTATTTATAGAGAAAATCAGCCAAAAGATAAAAAATCGAAACAGAGTTCTGACGCGCATAAAACTTAATTAGCGTTGACGTTGGCAATTAGCGTCAGGCGCCAAGCCTTAGCGCCAAGCGCTAATGCTTAGCGTCATGCGCTAATAACCAGTTTCACGCGTTTTTATTTTTATCATATCTTTTGATCCGAAAGTCCAAATAAGGCATGTAATATGTCCTTGGAAAGATCTTGAAGTCTAATTTCTAACCCAATTTGAGTCAGATTAAAATCTTTTGTAGATAAAATGATATAGCCGAAATAGTGGAAGGGTGTTAGTTTTGGATAGAGTTTCATGTCTCATTCATATCTTTTTCGTTATAACTCGGATTTAATATTATATTATATCATTGGAATCAAGATATATCCAACCATATAAGATTTGGATAAATATTATGAGGCATGAAAATAAAATCTGAATATATTCCACTTCATACAAAACAAGGATTCTTAAAGTGAGTAGTTTTATTCAATTTCAAACTCTTTAAAACATAATTATCAATCCTAACTCCATTAGGATTTAAGAGAACCTTCTATAGTATTCTAAAAGACTATAATCAATCCATTAGGAATGATAATTAATAATAGGCTCTCCCCTAGATCATTGGGCCGCATATAAAAACCAAATCAGGCCCAGTTTAGTATTTTGGCCATAACTTCCTCATTATTCATTGGAATTGGGCCTATAATATATCGTTGGAAAGGTCTTTTCAAGCCCTATTAACTACACCATTATTGGACCCATATCATAGACCAAACTAAACTGGAATGCACGTTTTTCTAAATAAGTTAAGAAAAGAAATATTTTCCAAAAACAGAAAGAAGAGATATTTTAATAAAAACATCCTCATCACTAGACTTTTCACACTTTCGCTTTATTCGATAATCAAATGACTTGAAAGTTATTCATCACTGGGTTTGGTTTTGGGGAGACATAAATGGGTGTCTACACGTTCCAACTTTGAAAATTCCGATTTCACCTTCTAATTTCCACTCTCGAATCATGTGAAACCGCTGTTTGACATGTTTGCCTTTCTGATGTTCCCTTGGCTCTCTAGCCTGAGCAATAGCTCCATTGTTGTCATAATAGAGGTCTATTCGACCCTTTATGGAGGGTACAACATCAAGTTCACCAATGAACTTACGAATCCAAACAGCCTCCTTAGCCGCTTCAGCAGCTGCTAAGTACTCGGCTTCAGTTGTAGAATCTGCATTTGTACTCTGCTTGGCACTCTTCCAACTGAATGCTCCTCCATTTAGACAGAACACATATCCAGATTGAATTGTCTTTGTCTGTCTTGAAGCTCGCGTCGGTATAACCTTCAACAACTAATTCCTCCGAACCACCATACACCAGGAATTTATCCTTGTTCCTTTTCAGGTACTTTAGGATATTCTTGGCCGCACTCCAATGGGCCTCTCTTGGATCTGATTAGTAACGGCTCATAGCACTCAAGGCATACGATACATCTGGCCTAGTACATATCATGGCATACATGATCGATCCAATAAGCGAAGCATATGGAATCAGATTCATTCTTTCCCGCTCATCAGGTGTCTGTGGACACTGCTTCTTGCTCAGGGTTATGCCATGTGACATTGGTATGTGACCTCTCTTGGCCCCCTTCATGCTAAATTGAGCAAGTACCTTATCAATATAAGTACTTTGACTCAATCCAATCATCCTTTTTGATCTATCCCTATAGATCTTGATGCCTAGTATGTACTGGGCCTCTCCTAAGTCTTTCATTAAGAAACATTTTCCAAGCCAGGCCTTTACAGACTCTAACAACGAATTGATGTTTCCAATGAGCAACATGTCATCGACATATAAGACTAAGAAGGCAATGTCACTCCCACTGACCTTCTTGTAAACACAAGATTCATCTGAATTCTTGATAAAACCAAACTTACCTATGGCTTCATTGAATCGCAGATTCCAACTTCTGCTAGCTTGCTTAAGTCCATAAATGGACTTCTTAAGCTTACAAACCTTCCCAACATTGTTTTGGTCGACAAAACCTTCAGGCTATGTCATGTACAAAGTTTCTTCCAAAATACCATTTAAGAAGGCGGTTTTGACATCCATCTTCCATATTTCATAGTTATAATATGCAGCAATCGCTAGGAGGATCCGAACGGATTTAAGCATTGCGACTGGTGAAAAGGTTTCATCGTAATCAATACCATGAACTTGTCCATAACCTTTTGCCACCAATCTAGCTTTGTAAATGAATACATTTCCATCTTTGTCGGTTTTCATCTTAAAAATCCACTTACATCCGATAGGTGTATAACCTTTGGGTAAGTCAACCAAGTCCCAGACTTGATTTTCAAACATGGAATCCATTTCAGATCTCATGGCCTCATGCCATTTAGCAGAGTCGGTGCTTGCCATCGCTTGCTTGTAGGTTGCCAATTCATCTCCATCCATAATCAGGATGTCCTCTGATATCTCGATTAATACTAAACAAAGATATCTATCAGGTTGAGATCTCGGCCTCTGAGACCTACGTAGGGTAATGGATTGAGCATTTGCATTGTCGGTTTGACTTTGCACATTTTGATCATTTTGACCTGCGTCGACAGAAGTTATTTGAGCACTTTGACTGTCATTTTGATTTTGTTGCTCATCCTCACGAACTTCGTCGAGTTTGATTTTCCTCCCACTTGTCATTTTGGAAAGGTGTTCCTTCTCCAAAAAGACACCATCGCGAGCAACAAACACTTTGTTCTCCGATTTGTTGTAGAAGTAATACCCTTTAGTTTCTTTTGGGTAGCCTACAAAGTAAACCTTGTCAGATTTGGGATGAAGTTTATCAGAAATCAGTTTCTTAACATATGCTTCGCAACCCCATATCTTTAGAAAAGACAACATAGGAGGTTTCTTTGTCCATAATTCATATGGAGTCTTTTCTACGGCTTTTGATGGTGCACGGTTCAGTGTTAGTGCCGTAGTTAGAAGTGCAAGTCCCCAGAAAGTGATAAGAAGATCATTAAGACCCATTGTTGATTGTACCATGTCCAACAAGGTTCGATTTCTCCTTTCGGATACTCCGTTCAATTGTGGAGTTCCTGGAGGTGTCAATTCTAAAAGTATACCCTTTTCTTTCATATGGTCATCGAATTCTTAGCTCAAGTATTCACCACCTCGATCCGATCGAAGGGCTTTGATTTTCTTGCCAAGCTGATTTTCACCTTCACTCTGAAATTCTTTGAACTTTTCAAACGATTTAGATTTATGTGACATTAGGTAGACATAACCATATCTACTATAGTCATCTGTGAAGGTGATAAAATATCGGTGTCCATTTCTTGTGGTTGAGCTCATTGGTCCACATACATCAGTGTGTATTAGACCTAATAAGTCTCCTGCCCTTTCTCCTATCTTGGAGAATGGCTGCTTAATCATCTTGCCTAATAAACATCCTTCGCAGTTCTCAAACGATTCTAAATCGAAAGAGTCAAGAACACCTTCTTGTAGAAGTCTCTTGATGCGTTTGATGTTAATGTGGCCAAGACAACAATGCCACAAGTAAGTTTGGTTTAACTCCATGGTCTTAGCTCTTTTGGTATTATCATAAACAATTTTGTCTAAACAACAAAAGGTGTAATTTCCATAAATATAAGCAAGACATTTAAGCAAAAGGTCTTGTGATCAAGGTTTAAAATGACGTCCAACGTCGCAAGATCAAAGTATGGTAGATAAAACTTAACAAGTTTTAGAATTTAGACAAAATACATGAGATTACAAGCTTTACTTGGATAGATTTTCTTCATCTTCCACTTGTGTACTCATGACCACTTGAAAAACATCGCTCATTTCGTTCCTGAAATAAGAGCATAAAATGAGTTAATTTTCCGGTATCTAATACCTTATAAATTGCTTATTTTCAAGTGTGTGGATGATACCTGAGATTGAGGCTATCTTTCCTCTTGCCTCATTTTCCAGATACTCGCTACATTCTCTTTTGTAGTGACCTTGCTTACTACAATAGAAGCAGCGCATATTTGCCTTGTTTTTGAACTCCTTTTTCTTGAGCCTCAGAGCAAACGTAGCCGCCTTGCAAGAATAGGTTTTCTAGAGCTCTTGGACAACTTCCTTGTAGGACAGTTTATTCCGATTGTTGGTAAGTCGCATCTTAATTGCAACATACCCCGAGTGGATTGAGCTTAGAAGCATATGAGCTGCTTGCTCATCCTCCACCGGTTTACCAATGAGTTCCATATGGTTAAATAACCTTGTCATCTTTTGCACATGGGCTTGAAGTGGCATCCCGGGTCTAAGTCTTGCACTATAGACCCTAGCCCATACTTCTTGCCTTTCTTCGCTAAGATATCCATCTTGCAGTGACTTGATGCTCATGTTAAACAATGACCTAGTCACTTCTTCCACGAGTCCATCATTGTTGCCCTTGTCGCTCTTTGTTACTCTCAAATTGACCACATCTTCTAGGGCCTTGAGAAGTACATCCGGAAGGTAGTTGGAGAATTTCTTCTTCCACTGTTCCGAAATGGAGTTTGCCATGAGTTGAGAGACTCTCTTGCAATCATAACTCCACTCCTAATGAGCCATATCGCTCATAATCCCTTTTGAATATAAACTCGGGATGGGAGTATCCAAGATATGCTCTAGGTAGCAATTGCGAAGGGTCAAACGGAGTTCCTCTTCCCATTCCTTGAAGTTTACCAAATTCAAGCTAAATGATAACTTCTCGGGAAGTTCTGGGAACATAAGATTGTTTTCGATAGTTGAAGACATGATTCTACATTTGAAAGAATTTTTAAATGAAAAACCATTCATGAAATTTAAATAAGATTGAATTCATGCATTTTAATCAAACTTATTTAAAACGTCTTATTCACACATTTAAAATTGTCCCCAATTTGGTGAGAATAAGTCGATTCCAAGATCCGAAGAAACAAAGAGTGGTTAAGCATGCTTTGGCTTGTCTTGACACTCAATCTCCTAAGGTAAGCAACGCTTTTCTAATGGCTCCAAGCCACTCTTGTTTGAATAAATCGTCGCATCTAATGCTCTCTCAACAATTTATTCACTTTGCCACGACATGTTAGGACTCCATCACTCATATCGTTGAGTACAACAAAAACCAACTTGCATACCCGGTATGCCTTACTTCCTAAGAGTAGTAGCCATAACTACTCGGCCGGTAAGTGCTGTTTTGGAATGACAAGTTTTTACTCAATATTTAGGGACCTAGGGTTTCTATGTTGGTTGATTTAAGTGAACTTAATTAATCATCACAACATTCGAAATCCTAAACATGCATCTAACATATAATTCATATACATAAACATATATATATATATATATATATATATATATATATATATATATATATATATATATATATATATATATATATATATATATATATATATATATATATATATATATATATACAGATGCATTTGCCAACTAGCATGACCCCTTGAGATATTCAAATCATCAAAAGGTCTTCATTTGCAACTTCATGGCTACGTCTTCTAAGAACCTCCATCTTCAAGACTTGACCATAATTAAATGCAACTACTAGTATCTACGATTAGGACTAATCTAAATATTAAGGTACAAAAATACTCAACGGTACGCATACCGTATTTAGATTTACAAAAATACATCACGGATCGCAATTCGTATTTTCTATCCTAATCGGGCCCCACTGGTTGCCATTTCATAAAACCTGTTAGAGAATATGCATTCCATTCATCCATTCACTATTTGTGAATGGCCCATGCATTTTACAACGATAAACAAGTAAAATTGCAAAAACAAACAAACACGCGTGAACTAGTAACTAATCTAGGTGGTTAATCCAATTAACACGCCTAATTAAAACTAGTCAAAGTTGTTTTAACCGGTTATGTAAATAAGCGCAATTAACATATGAAGCTCCCACTAAATTCCGTATCCAACTTAATTAATCCAATTAATTAAGCCGATAATTCTCAAAATTTGTCAAAATAAATTTTGCTAATGTTACTCAAAATCGAGGCCTAGCCTCCAAAATTTATTAAAATAATTAAAACGACAATTTTTAAGCAAAAATACGTAGTCCAAAGTGTCTAAGTGCCTAGCACTAAGACATGGAGTGCTCACTACATTTCGCACAACCGTTAGATGCTCAATGAATGTGGGAGTGGGCCCGATGTCTCTAAGCGTTACACCGCCCACATCAGCAAACTTTCACACATCAAAAACGTGGCCCCTTGATGGCCATGTTGAACAAATTCATTGCACTACATTGCTTCGCAAGCAACGTCTATGCATACCTCTACTTACACAATGCATGCACCAAGTCCCAAGCGATGTTACTAATCTTGGCCTTCTTGTCGCGCGGGGGAACATGAAAGATATTCGAATCAATGAGATCTTGAACACAATCTTTGAGGGCGAGACATGCTTCAGTGGTGTGACCACGACCTCTATGGTATCGAAAGTAAGAATTTGGATCCCAATTGGGAAACCGTTTTTCGAGCGGAGGGTCTTGACTGGGACCAATGGGGTAAATAAGACCTTAATCGTGAAGATAGTCAAAAGCTTCATTGTAAGTCATTCCTATTGGTGTGTATTCTTTAATGGTCCGTTTTGCCCGTGGCTTAGGACCATTGAGTTCTTCATTAAATCCTTGGCGAAAATTTTGTTCGATAAGCGTCACCCGATTTGTTAGTCCTTCTACCACATTCAAGAGCATGGCAACGACATCTTGCAGTTTTCAACCATCCTCTTTTAGACTTGATGATTCTTCCCTGGTATTATCTAAGAAAAGACTTTCATCCTCCTCAATTATGGCCACTTCATCGAGAGAGGTTATATAAGCTGTCTCGATCTTGGGCTCACCTACAGGTGTGATAAAAAGTGATGGATCAAAGGATGTTTGATCTTCTTTAATGGCTAGAACCTCGGAAGTTTTATTGTCATCGATCATATCTTGAATAGCTTCTTTGAGTTTCCAACACTCCTCAGTGTCGTGACCCTTTCGTTGGTGATATTTGCAGTGCTTATTAGGGTCCCACTTGGGTGGCCTGGCTTCTGGAACTGGATCTTTGATGGGCCCTATGGGCATGACTAGTCCTTTGTGATGTAGCTTCTCGAAAGCTGTTTCATAACTCATACCGAGTGGAGTGAACACTCTTTTTAGCCTTTGGATTCGCGATTTAGAGGCATTCGTAGCATGTACCTCATTAATGGGAGAGGAAGAAGAAGGATGGTCGTTCTTCTTTACTCTCGCACTATTATCTTTCAGAAGGTCATCTTCAATGTCAATGCCTATATTATACACAGCCTTGAAAGTATTCAAGTTGTGTTGGTATTTTAAGTGCTTTGAATACTTCCCTTGGAGATTCTTGATAAACATACTCACAGATTCTTTTCTGGTAGGAACCTTGACCATATTAGCAGAAGTTTCCCTCCAATTGTTGAAGAAAGAAGTGAACCCTTCGTTTTCTTTTTGTTTTAACATCTCAAGTTGTTTGTGGTCTGTTTCGTCCTGAATGTTACATTTATATCTATCTATGAAAGCATTTGTTATGGAATCCCAAGAAGAGGTTTTCTCTTTGTCAAGGGAAAAGAACCAGTTGACAAACAGTCTCAAGGGATAAAGAAAACAAAGAATGAAAGACTTTCTTATCAATCCCATTAATATTCATTATAGTTTCAAAAGCTCTTAGATGAAAGTAAGGGTCACCTGTTGCCTTAAATTTTGGGATTTCGTTGGCATTGAACTTATGCAGAAGAAGTTCCTTGTCCAGCGAGATCCCTTGTGAACTAATGCCCTGAAATTTATAGTCACTAGATAGCTTGCTCAAGCTTTCTTGCATAAGTTTCATTTGTTGTTGCTTCATAGGGTCATCAATTTTGAGGGTTAAAGCCTTTAACACCTCAGTCACGTCAGTCAATTGACTCCTAAGTTCATTAACTTCCTCTTGAGTTTCCATTATCTTTTTAGCTTTCTTCTTTTGACGGATCGGTTTATCAAAAAGTAAGACTTGAATAAATAGGTTGTCCTTGATTAATCGCCCTTCTCTCCTCGACCAAGTACTGTGGAAAAGGAATTTGGGGATGTTCATTGTTAATTATTTGACTCAAACTCTATTCAACATGCAATAGATGGAGGAAGGTAGGAAGAAGGAAGGTTGTAATGTGAAGAAAGCATGTAGAGAATGGAAACATGATGTAGATGGAGAAATATGAAAAAATTAGGAATAGAATGTACCCCCAACTCAAATGACGGAGAAAACCGACTCATGCATGAACCTAAGACATGTTCATGGTGTATATACATATTAGTGGGTGCTTTATTGTGAGTGCAAGTGACATGTTAAGAGTCGTGTCATGACCATGTGGCTAGACTATGTGACTAGACTCGAACAAAGACTAAGTTTAGACCTCATGTATATGCATTAAACTGAACAGGCTGTGGTATTTTAGTCATAACTTTTGATCTGTGACTCTGATTGGGATGAAACCAACGCCAAATTAAAGATAAAACTTGGGGCTACAGATCCATAGGCTGTAAGACTCGTAGTTCTTCCTAAAACTCCGACTATGACCAAAAAACGTTGACGTTTGTGCAGTGTACGGGAATAAAAATCCGGGTTGATTTAAAGGAACTATGACTCGATTTTAGGCATATTTATTAGCTCAAATTAATTAGTCAATTAATTAAGCAAAGTCCTTTAGTTATTAATTAGTTTATTTAGGCTTAATCACAATTCAAACCAAACGGTTAGGAAAAAACACATAGAGTATGCACAACAAATAATGCACAACTAGTCAAGTAGGCACAATATGATGCAATGAGTTTGCAACCTAACCATGGCTCTAGTTCTCTAAAGTTCGGGATATGGGTTAGTCAATAGAGGGTCCATGGTTAATTGTGCGGATGCATCGCGCGGAAGCCTAACCGTGAAGGGTTGGCGCGAGTGGATGGGACACCGCGAATTTTGAAAAAATTTGCTTCCATGGTTTGGTGAATTCAACATTCTCGGATGTACCCTTTGTTGCTCAGAGCGTTCAATCAGGTAGATGGAGCATGAATTCCCAGAGGTTTATGTCCATATGTAGAACACATGGGTTTCAGAAAAGTGAGAAAAACTCAATCAGGAAGTAGGATCGAACGAATAGTACTGGTCAAAATTAGAACGCATATTTCTTGCTCGGTATTGGAAGATTTTGGCGCCAGCAAACAGAGTCCAACGCCACCTTTTGGCTTTAGCGTCTGGCGCTAATGTCAAAATGTTGGCGCTAGTCATTGTTCAATGACGCTAGTTCCTACATGCCTCAGCATCTTTCTGTGCTTGATAAAATTTTCCAGTTTCACACAGCATTATTTCGATCCTAGTTGTGACAGATATTCCTCAAATTTCCTACGTGTAAAATTCCTATGTTTTTCACTCATTACGGATGGTCTTTCTAATGAGATCTTTTTTTAATGCATATGACAATAATATTAATCAAAATTACGCACATGAAATACTTAGAACTTTTCGAGTCCCATCCACTCATTCTAAATCATTACTGAAATAATTTCAGAAATTAAAATAGAAATCCTCCCCAGCAGAGTCGCCAAAAACTGTAGGGAATATTTCTAGCGTTACCCCAAACTTGAACCTCACTGTGATCATACACTAAATTACGGTGGTGTCCAAAGGGAAAGAAGACAGAGCAAAATAATCGCCAACAAGTTTTAGGAACTCGTAAACAGCTCACGAGGTGAAGGTTACACCCCTTAACGATCCAACAGATCGTTAACTCCAATCGGTCTTGTACCATGACTGGTAGTTCGGGGATGAAGGTACAAATACAACCTGAAAGAGATTGAACCTGCCCTAATAATACTCTACTTTATTCTGATCGTATTCATGTGCGCTTTCTGACTAACATGCAATCAATAGGTTTACCCTAAACCTGTTTATCTATGTTGGTTGAATATTAATGCACAAATAAATCTATTATTGGCGATCACTTGACTTATAATCAAATTAACCCTAAATAAGATTATTAATTATCTTATTAAGTGTGATTACAAGTACCAATTCCCTTTAAACATGCATAAAAGGCGTGATCAAGCAATAACAATACATATCAAGCAACATAATAATAATCATAATAATCAAAATCATAATAACAAATTATAATTAAAATAATCATGTTAAAGCATAATAATAGCAAGATCCTAGGCATGATACTAACACGATTAATAACAAACCCTAGCATGTCACTAAGCAATAAAAATCAAATATTTAGCCCTAACATGATACTAACATGAATATTAGGAAGAGGAGGTGAGCATCGCAGGAATCATAATTGTCATATTTGATATTAGAAATTATAGTTGTTACCCTAAACATGATTCTAAGAAGATCAAAACACCCTATTATAACACTAGGAATCATAATAACAACCTAAGCATGATTTCTATATCATAATAACAATAAATCAATTAAAGCACTTACTTGGATGCCTCGTACCTCTTTCTAATAACAAAATACACGCGTTAGTAACTTCAAGGAAAATAATAAAATCAAACAATTAAATTAAATAATTGAAATAGAGATTTGGGACCAAACCCTCAGAAATTAAACCTTTCATGTCTAGGGCGAAGGCAACTTCGAATAATGCTAGGTGTATCTAAGTCTTGCGAATGCGGAATTTTGTATTTGATAGAAGGCTAGTTTAGAAAAGAGAGAGAGAGAAAGAGTAATCAAGAAAATCTTGATGAGAGTTGGTTAGAATTGGTGAATCAAAACGGAGTTTTTAGAAAGCTATTTATAGAGAAAATTAGCCAAAAAGATAGAAAATCAGAACAGAGTTCTGACGTGCATAAAACTTGATTAGCGTTGACGTTGGCAATTAGCTCCAGGCGCTGAAGGTTAGCGCCAGGCGCCAAGCCTTAGCGCCAAGCGCTAATGCTTAGCGACAGGCGCTAATAACTAGTTTCACGCGTTTTTATTTTTATCATATCTTTTGATCCAAAAGTCCAAATAAGACATATAATATGTCGTTGGAAAGATCTTGAAGTCTAATTTCCAACCCAAATTGAATCAGATTAAAATCTTTTGTAGATAAAAAGATAAAGTTGAAATAGTGGGAGGGTGTCAGTTTTGGATAGAATTTCATGTCTCATTCTATAGACACCCATTTGTGTCTCCCCAAAACCAAACCCAGTGATGAGTACCTTCAATGTTGAATCATAATCGAATGAAGCGAAAATGTGGAAAGTCTAGTGTTGCGGATAGTTTTTGAAAACTTTATTTTAAGAAAACAGTCAATCCAGTTTGGTTGGTCCATGATATAGGTCCAATAGTAGTGTAGTTGGATGGGGCTTGACAAGACCTTTCCAACGATATATTATAAGCCCAATTTCGATGAATATTGAGGAAGTTATGGCCAATTTACTAAACTGGGCCCGGTTTGAGCTTTATATGCGGCCCAATGATCTAGGGGAGGACCTAATATGATTTATCATTCCTAATGCAATTAGGAATAGTTTTAGTCTTCTAGATTTTTCTAGAAGGTTATTTTCATTCCTAATTCAATTAGCATTGATAAATTAACTTTTGTTGACTTTTTAGAGTTTAAATAAAAATCAAATAGCATTTTCGAAGAAATTATATTATTTTATCCTCCAGCACGGTAAACTAGTCGGATTTTCGAAAACGCGTTAAAATTAAGCTTGGCGTATGACCCCAGGCCTTGGCGCTTGGCGCTAGTGCTGGTGCCTGGCGCCAGCTAGCCAGGGTTGGCGTCAGCTCTGTTTTCTGAGTGTCAGACTCTGTTTTGTTAATTTATCTTTTTTGGCTGATTTTCTCTATAAATATCGTATTAAAAACTCCGTTTTCAAGGACGAAAATTCACCAATTCTCTCCATTCATTCACCAATTCTCTAAATCATTCATCTCTCTCATTCATCTCTTTCTTTCTTTTAAAAACTTTGTTTTCTCATACAAAATTCCGCATTCGCAAGATCTAGAAACACCTAGCCATATTCGAAGTTGTCTTCGCCCTAGACGTGAAAGGTTTAATTTCTGAGGGTTTGGTCCCAAATATCTCTTTCAATTATTTAATTTAATTTTTGATTATTATTTTCCTTGAAGTTACTAACGTGTGTATTTTGTTATTAGAAAGAGGTACGAAGCATCAAAGTAAGTGTTTTAATTGATTTATTGATGTTATGATGTAGAAATCATGTTTATATTGTTATTATGATATTCCTAGTATCATGTCTAGGGTAATTTTAATATTAAATATGATTGTTACGATGCTTCCTATGTTCTTCCTAATATTTATGATTGTTAGAATCATGTTAGGATTAAAGATTTGATTTTTATTGCTTAGTGACATGCTAGGGTTTGTTATTAATCTTGTTAGTATCATGCCTAGGATCTTGCTATTTTTATTAACATGAACATGATTATGATTATAATTGTTATGATTTAAGATGATTATGAATATTATAATTTAATTTTATGATGATGATTTTATTATTATTATTGTTATTATGATTATTATTATTCATGTTTATCCTAATGATTATAATTAATTTGTTATGTTGCTTGATATTTATTCTTTTTTGCTTAATCACACCTTTTATGCATGTTAAAGGGAATTGGTACATGTAATCACGCTTAATAAGATAATTAATAATCTTGTTAGGGTTAATTGTGATTATAATTCAAGTGATCGCCAATAATAGTTTATTTGTGCATTAATATTCAACCAACATAGATAAACAGGTTTAGGGTTAATCCTATTGATTGCATGTTAGTCGGAAAGCGCACATGAATACGAGCAGAATAAAGTAGAGGCTTATTATTAGGGCAGGTTCAATCTCTTTTAGGTTGGATTTGTACCATCATCCCCGAACCCTTATTTGGTTCTAGACCTTATGGAGTTGACGATCTCTTGGATCGTTAAGGGGTGTAACCTTCACCTTGTGAACGATTTACAAGTTCCTAAAAAACTTGTTGGCGACTTTTTTGCTCTATCTTCTTCCCTTTTGGACGCCACCGTACTTTAGTGTATGATCACAGTGGGGTTCAAGCTAGTGGGATTAAGGCTTGAAATTATTCCCTACAGTTTTTGGCGACTCCACTGAGGAGGATTTCTATTTTAATTCCTGAATTTGTTTCGGCAATGATTTAGAATGAGTGAATGAGACTCAAAAAGTTCTAAGTATTTCATGTGCGTAATTTTGATTAACATTATTATCATATGCATAAAAAAGATCTCATTGGAAAGACCATCCGTAATGAGTTAAAAACATAGGATTTTACACGTAGGAAATTTGAGGAATGTCTTTCACAACTATGACTGAAATAACACCGCGCGAAACTGGAAAATTTTATCGAGCACAGAAAGCTGCTGAGACATGTGGGAAGTAGCGTCAGGGGCCAGAGCTTGGCGCCAGACTTTTAGCCGTAGCGCCAGACGCCAGTATTTGCGCCAGGCGCTACAGTTAAAAACTGGCGCCAGGCGCTACAGTTAAAAACTGGCGCCAGTCTCTGTTTGCTGGCGCCAATTTCCCCCAATACCGAGCCAGAAATATGCATTCTAATTTCGACCGGTTTTTCGTATTGTTTGCTCGATCCTACTTCCTGATTGAATTTTTTCTCACTTTTCTGAAACCCATATGTGTTCTACATATGGACATAACCCTCTAGGAATTCATGCTCCATCTACCTGATTGAACGCTCCGTGCAACAAAGGGTACATCCGAGATTGTTGAATTCACCAAACCATGGAAGCGAGTTTTTTCTAAAACTCGCGGTGTCCCATCCACTCACGCCAACCCTTCACGGTTAGGCTTCCGCGCGGTGCATTCGAAAAATTAACCATGGACCCTCTTTGACTAAACCATATCCCGAACTTTAGAGAACTAGAGCCATGGTTAGGTTGCGAACTCATTGCATCATATTGTGCCTACTTGACTAAGTGTGCATTATTTGTTGTGCATATATATTCTATGTTTCTCTTAATCGTTTGTTGACTTGTGTTGAAACTAAATAAATTAATGACTTAAAGAACTTTATCTAATTAATTGATTAATTAATTAATTTGAGTCTAAAGTCTAATATTTTAATCGGAATTGACCTAGTACGACTTTAGGCATACCCCAGTTGACTAATAACACCGAAAACAGTCCCAGACCGAAGCTCCAATACTGGCGCCAAGGTCTGAGCTATAGCGCCACACTATGGAGTGTAGCGCCTGACGACAGCTATGTTGTGTGGCGCCAAGCTCCACAGTGTGACGCCAGTCCTGTCGCTTAGCCGACAATTTGGATTATTGGTCGAGTCATCATCTAGGGTCTAATTAACCAGTTTGCTAATTAATTCGGTTAATTTTCGCTATCAATAACACCTTGTCAAGTCATTAATCGAGTCTTGGTCGCATAGTCTAGCCACATGGTCATGACACGAGTCTCAACATGTCACCTACACTCACTAGTCTTAGCACACACTTTGAGTGCACATCACCTTGACCATGTCGTAGGTCCATGCATGAGTCGGTCTTTCCGTCATTTGAGTTGGGGTACATTCTACTCCTAATCCTTCATATCCCTCCATCTACGACACTTTTCTTCACATTCTATTCCAATTTTTCTTCACTTCCTCCATCCATCACATGTTGAATAAAGTTTGAGTCAAATAATTAACAATAAGTATCCCCAAATTCCTTTTCCACAGTACTTGGTCGAGAAGAGAAGGGCGATTAATCAAGGACAACCTCTTTATTCAGGTCTCACTTTTTGATAAACCGATTTGTCAAAAGAGGAAGGCTAAGAAGATAATGGCAACTCAAGAAGAAGTCAATGATCTTAAGAAATAACTGGCTACTGTGACTGAGACACTGAAACTTCTCGCACTTAGGGTCGATGACCCCGTGAAGCAACAACAGATGAACCTCATGCAAAGGATTCTAAGCAAGCTATCTAGTGACTACAAATTTCAGGGCATGAGTTCACAAGGGGTCTCGCTGGACAAGGAACTTCTTCCACATAAGTTCAACGCCACTGACATCCCTAAATTCAAGGCAACATATAACCCTTACTTCCATCTAAGAGCTTTTGAAACTATAATGAGCATTAAGGGTAGCGATAAGAAGGTTTTCCCCTCTCTGTTCTCACTATCTCTTGAAACCGTTTGCCAACAATGGTTCTTCTCCCTTGACAAGGAGAAAACCTCTACCTGGGAATTGATAGTGAACGCTTTCGTTGATAGGTACAAGTGCAATATCCAAGTTGAAACCGACCATAGACAACTTAAGATGCTAAGACAAAAAGAGAATGAAGGCTTTACTTCTTTCTTTAATAAATGGAGGGAAACTTCCGCCAAGATGATTGAGGTCCCTACCGAAAATGAGTCTATGAGGATGTTTATCAAGAATCTCCAAGAAAAGTATTCAAAGCACTTAAAATATCAACACAACTTGAATACTTTCAAGGCCGTTTATGACATCGGAATTTAAATCGAAGACGACCTCACAAAGCAAAAAGCTACTAACAGTAGTAACCACGGTGGCTGGAAAGGAAAGAAGAGCGACAATCCTTCTTCTTCCGAAAACGCCCACTCTAGTAATAATGTTAGTACCTTTGACCATAATGGTGTCTTAGCCATGGACAATCAAGGATCTAAAAGGAAACCCAGGCGAGAGTTCACACCCATTGGAATGACCTACGATGCAGCTTTCGATCGTCTCTATGATCGAGGATTAATCAAACCTATTGGCCCTACCGAGGATCCAACACCAGAAAATTGATCTTCGAGATGGAATTCAAACTCCTATTGCAAGTATCATCGAGGGCACGGTCATACTACTGATGAATGCTACAGGTTTCAAAACCTCATTTAAGATCTCATAGAAGCAAACAAGATCCCATTGCCTCTAGCTAGCGAGAAGACTGGGTGATGATGAAGCGAACAACACAAGACAGAGGCGAGTTGCAACGACAAGATTTCATGACCTCTTTTTTTCTATTTCTTTTTCATTTTTTTCCTTTCCCTAATAAGTCTAGCATAAGCACCTTGTCTTTTCCTTTAGTTTAATTTTGTAATTTTTTTTCCTTTTCCCTTCTTAATAAAATGAGCATTTATTTCCTTGCATATGATCATTTCATTACATTGCAAAAAAAAAAAAAAAAAAAAATCCATGTCGAATTAAGCACAAGGTATACCAATGATTTGAGGCACCCCTTGTAGCCACATCATATCACCTTTCACCCTTCAATTATACATCCTTTTTTGGTAAACCACTTTAAGCCTCGTCTAACGATAGACCTTCTCTTTTTTCAACCTACATCTACCTAACCTTGGGATGGGATGGTGTGTAACTTATGCAATTCTAAAAATCTTGAGTGATTTCAAAAGATCAAAATAAAAATAAAAGCAAATATAAATAAAAGTGTACAAAAGGGAAAGTGTTCCAATGTCTTTGATATGAAAATATCTTTGATATGAGCACGTCTCATATTGCGTCTCTTATCGAGTGCTCGGTACCGTGCCTAAGAAACATGAATGCCAAGTGAGTTATAGACCGCATGATCGGGATTTCCCACACTTGTAAAAATGAAATAAATGCTAAAACAAAAGAGAGCTAAAAAACAGTAGAAACTCAAGCATGAAAATACAAAGATTTAGAAGCAAGGTTGCACACCTTGGGGGCTTGTCTAGGGTCTTGAGCCTTTATCCCCTTCTTCTTCAAACCTTTATCCTAACCACGTTACAACCCTTAAAAAGACCTTTTTGAGGTATACACACTTGTGCAAGGTTCGGCTAGAGCTACGTTCGGCCTGATTCCTAACGGATACGTAGGCAACCTCACATCGAGGTGCGGCCGTAATAAAAATGCATTCATATTCACATTCACACACTTACACCATGATCATATCAAGGGATATCCTATGCTCATCCCTATTCACTTAGAGCTAGACTTGGGGGCTTGATCCTTATATCATTAGCTTACCTAGCCTAAGAGTCACCACCATTTGACTCTTCTAAAAATAATATCTTTCCACACACTTAGCCCTTGCGGCCTAACTTTAGTGTCAATTTCACACACCGCACAGATACATGACCAAATATACTTCCCTTAGGAACCCTTTGTCATGAAATCTTAACATTGAAGCATGCCTTATCATATCAAAATCACTTATCAATCATTACCATCATTGCATATCAAAGTATAAAGTGTTTAGCCTCCGTGCCTAAGTTACCTAAATACTTTCATCATTGAGTAAACAGTTGAGATAGCCTAGGATGGATTAATCCTTGCACCTTGAGAGATAGTATCAAACAACATTTGACTAAGCTCATTCAACATGCATCTTCAAACTTCGCTTCTTTCTTTTTTGCGTCTTTCTTTTTTGGGAGAAAGTTGGTACCCTCCACAAAAATGACGGAAAATTTTGCTTTTTTGCATTTTTCGAGTCGCACGATCACATTACAATGCACACACGAGTCATGTACACATTGAGTCATGTCGTGCCATATCACTTTGATTTGAGTCTAACACATGTGTCATTACACTTCGAGTCGAGTCAACCTCGAGTCAATCAAACATATCGAGTCAAGTTTATACCTTGAGTCGTGTCAAGTCGATGAGTCAAGCAACATTAAGCCTTAGGTCAACCCTAAGATAATTAAATAAATTGGCAAAGTTCTATAGTCAAAAATAAATACAGGTGCAGCAGAATAGGGAAGACCCTACTCCAATTCTTGGCGCCAGAGATATCTCAGCAACGACAGAGCTCGAAGCCTCTCAGAAAGGTGATTTCGACCTCATACAGCAATTTCGGGTTCCTTGGTACGCCAATTAGCCCCTATAAGCAATTTGACATGATAAGTAGTCGGCTCGATTACAATCGTAGTAAGTGATTGACCTGACAAAAAAAAAATCGTCTCACTTAGCTTAAGCGCCTAAAACACTGGCTCATTACAATCGGTTCAAAAGCAAGCACTTCAACGACAATATTTCCAAATATGGATTGTCACGCATTCTTATTAAATGACAAAGTTTTCCAAAAATTGGATTGTCATCCCCAACTGACAGTATTTCCGAGGAACGGATTGTCGTACATTTTCTTCAACGGCAATTTTTCCAAGATTGGATTGTCATCTCTGGCAAAGTTTCCAAGCGTGGATTGTCGTGCTCCTTCTTTGTTGGCAAGTTTTTCCAAGATTGGATTGTCATACATTCGTTGGCTCGTTGGCAAGTTTTCCGAGATTGGATTGTCATACACCCAGTTCCCTACGGCAAAATTTCCCAAAGGATTGTTGTAGGACTCTATTCATCATAAATATCGGCAAAAGTTCCTCAACATGGGTTGTCATTCATTTCAGCAAGTGGCAAATTTTCCCAAAGTGGATTGTCGGTCGACTCTTTCTTGCAAATGTTCCAAGACGCGGATTGTCAATAGTGGCAATATTTTCCCAAAAGGGTTGTCACATAAGCGTTGACAAATTTCCAAGATGGATTGCTTTCAAGAGTTATATTCCAAGATGTGGATTGTCAATCGTAGCAAAGTTCTTATGAAAGATTGTTACGAAGCATTGGCAACTTTTCCAAAGATTGGATTTTGACAAATTTTCCGAGATACGGATTGTCGCTTCATCGTGGCAACATTTCCAAGGATGGATTGTTACGAAGCATTGACAACTTTCCCTAAATAGGATTGTCATACATCATACAAGAGTTTTGTTGGCAACTATTCCCAAAGAAAAGAGGATTGTCATCACAGCAAAAGGCAACGACGTACAGGTTCAAAGCAACAGAAGCGCCGACGTATAGGCATAGCGGAAGCAAAGTTCAGGCGAACTTTTAAAGATCGACAGGCGTGGATCTTTGGTAATTTCCTTTGGAAAATTATCGCATCAAATGAGGATGACTTCAAGAGAAGATATCTTCGACAACGTTCCCTAGCTTGCGGAGAGTTGTCATGAACAACTGGAGGTAATTTCGGGCGAAGTTATCTTCGATAGTATTCCCTAGGATGTGGAATGTTATCAATGCGGATGAGGATTATTTCAAGAGAAATAATCTTCGATAGTATTCCCTTGGACGTGGAATATTATCAATGCAGAGGAGGATAGTTTCAGGCGAAGCAATATTCTAATTTGGAAGCAGTTATAGGCGTAGCGGTTTTCAAGCGGGATGGCCTTCTCTAGCTTGCAGGAGGTCATCAAAACAATCGGTTACTTTCAGAGACGTGTGCTCGACGGTGCAAGATACGCGTTTCTTAACTCTTTTATCTGTTTAACTAATGCTAGTTTTACAGGTATCGGCGTTACAAGAGTGATTTAGGATCGCAAAACGTTCTGAATCATTCTCCGTCCCTATCGCTACTTTGACTTTCGTTTTCAAAACTTGCGTTTCTCCAAACTCAGTCAAAGTGGGGGCTTCTGTAGACACCCATTTGTGTCTCCCCAAAACCAAACCCAGTGATGAGTACCTTTCATGTTGAATCATAATCGAATGAAGCGAAAGTGTGGAAAGTCTAGTGTTGCGGAAAGTTTTAATTTCTTTTCTCTTCTCTCTGTTTTTGAAAACTTTATTTTAAGAAAATAGTCAATCCAGTTAGGTTGTTCCATGATATGGGTCCAATAGTAGTGTAGTTGGATGGGGCTTGAAAAGACCTTTCCAACGATATATTATAAGCCCAATTCCGATGAATATTGAGGAAGTTATGGCCAATTTACTAATCTAGGGGAGGGCCTAATATGATTTATCATTCCTAATGCAATTAGGAATGGTTTTAGTCTTCTAGATTCTTCTAGAAGGTTCTTTTCATTCCTAATTCAATTAGCATTGATAAATTCACTTTTGTTGACTTTTCAGAGTTTAAATAAAAATCAAATAGCATTTTCGAAGAAATTATATTATTTTATCCTCCAGTACGGTAAACTTATCGGATTTTCGAAAACGCGTTAAAATCAAGCTTGGCGTCTGACCCCAGGCCTTGGCGCCTAGAACTAGGCCTAGCGCCTGGCGCTAGTGCTGGTGCCTGGCGCCAGCTAGCCAGGTTTGGCGCCAGCTCTGTTTTCTGAGTGTCAGACTCTGTTTTGTTAATTTATCTTTTTTGGCTGATTTTCTCTATAAATATCGTATTAAAAACTCCGTTTTCAAGGACGAAAATTCACCAATTCTCTCTATTCATTCACCAATTCTCTAAATCATTCATCTCTCTCATTCATCTCTTTCTTTCTTTTAAAAACTTTGTTTTCTCATACAAAATTCCGCATTCGCAAGATCTAGAAACACCTAGCCATATTCGAAGTTGCCTTCGCCCTAGACGTAAAAGGTTTAATTTCTGAGGGTTTGGTCCCAAATATCTCTTTCAATTATTTAATTTAATTTTTTATTATTATTTTCCTTGAAGTTACTAACGTGTGTATTTTGTTATTAGAAAGAGGTACGAAGCATCAAAGCAAGTGTTTTAATTGATTTATTGATATTAAGATGTAGAAATCATGTTTATATTGTTATTATGATATTCCTAGTATCATGTCTAGGGTAATTTTAATATTAAATATGATTGTTACGATGCTTCCTATGTTCTTCCTAATATTTATGATTGTTAGTATCATGTTAGGGTTAAAGATTTGATTTTTATTGCTTAGTGACATGCTAGGGTTTGTTATTAATCTTGTTAGTATCATGCCTAGGATCTTGCTATTTTTATTAACATGAACATGATTATGATTATAATTGTTATGATTTAAGATGATTATGAATATTATAATTTAATTTTATGATGATGATTTTATTATTAATATTATTATTATTATGATTATTATTATTCATGTTTATCCTAATGATTATAATTAATTTGTTATGTTGCTTGATATTTATTCTTTATTGCTTGATCACACCTTTTATGCATGTTAAAGGGAATTGGTACTTGTAATCACGCTTAATAAGATAATTAATAATCTTGTTAGGGTTAATTGTGATTATAATTCAAGTGATCGCCAATAATAGTTTATTTGTGCATTAATATTCAACCAACATAGATAAACAGGTTTAGGGTTAATCCTATTGATTGCATGTTAGTCGAAAAGCGCACATGAATACGAGCAGAATAAAGTAGAGGCCTATTATTAGGGCAGGTTCAATCTCTTTTAGGTTGGATTTGTACCATCATCCCCGAACCCTTATTTGGTTCTAGACCTTATGGAATTGACGATCTCTTGGATCGTTAAGGGGTGTAACCTTCACCTTGTGAACGATTTACAAATTCCTAAAAAACTTGTTGGCGACTCTTTTGCTCTATCTTCTTCCCTTTTGGACGCCATCGTACTTTAGTGTATGATCACAGTGGGGTTCAAGCTAGTGGGATTAAGGCTTGAAATTATTCCCTACACATTCATATCTTTTTCGTTATAACTCAGATTTAATATTATAATATATCATTGGAATCAAGATCTATCCAACCATATAAGATTTGGATAAATATAATGAAGCACGAAAATAAAATCAGAATATATTCCACTTCGTACAAAACAAGGGTTCTTAAAATGAGTAGTTTTATTCAATTTCAAACTCTTTAAAACATAATTATCAATCCTAACTCCATTAGGATTTAAGAGAACCTTCTATAGTATTCTAAAAGACTATAATCAATCCATTAGGAATGATAATTAATAATAGGCCCTCCCCTAGATCATTGGGCCGCATATAAAAACCAAATCGGGCCCAGTTTAGTATTTTGGCCATAACTTCCTCATTATTCATTGGAATTGGGCATATAATATATCGTTGGAAAGGTCTTTTCAAGCCCCATTAACTACACCATTATTTGACCCATATAATAGACCAAACTAAACTTGAATGCACGTTTTTCTAAATAAGTTAAGAAAAGAAATATTTTCAAAAACAGAAAGAAGAGATATTTTAATAAAAACATCCTCATCACTAGACTTTTCACACTTTCGCTTTATTCGATAATCAAATGACTTGAAAGGTATTCATCACTGGGTTTGGTTTTGGGGATACATAAATGGGTGTCTACACGTTCCAACTTTGAAAATTCCGATTTCACCTTCTGATTTCCATTCTCGAATCATGTGAAACCGCTGTTTGACATGTTTGCCTTTCTGATGTTCCCTTGGCTCTCTGGCCTGAGCAATAGCTCCATTCTTATCACAATAGAGGTCTATTGGACCCTTTATGGAGGGTACAACATCAAGTTCACCAATGAACTTACGAATCCAAACAGCCTCCTTAGCCGCTTCAGCAGCTGCTAAGTACTCGGCTTCATTTGTAGAATCTGCATTTGTACTCTGCTTGGCACTCTTCCAATTGAATGCTCCTCCATTTAGACAGAACACATATCCAGATTGAATCGTCTTTGTTTGTCTGGAAGCTCGCGTCGGTATAACCTTCAAAACTAATTCCTCCGAACCACCATACACCAGGAATTTATCCTTGTTCCTTTTCAGGTACTTTAAGATATTCTTTGCCGCACTCCAATGGGCCTCTCCTGGATCTGATTAGTAACGGCTCATAGCACTCAAGGCATACGATACATCTGGCCTAGTACATATCATGGCATACATGATCGATCCAATAAGCGAAGCATATGGAATCAGATTCATTCTTTCCCGCTCATCATGTGTCTGTGGACACTGCTTCTTGCTCAGGGTTATGCCATGTGACATTGGTATGTGACCTCTCTTAGCCCCCTTCATGCTAAATTGAGCATGTACCTTATCAATATAAGTACTTTGACTCAATCCAATCATCCTTTTTGATCTATCCCTATAGATCTTGATGCCTAGTATGTACTGGGTCTCTCCTAAGTCTTTCATTGAGAAACATTTTCCAAGCCAAGCCTTTACAGACTCTAACAACGAAATGATGTTTCCAATGAGCAACATGTCATCAACATATAAGACTAAGAAGACGATGTCACTCCCACTGACCTTCTTGTAAACACAAGATTCATCTGGATTCTTGATAAAACCAAACTTACCTATGGCTTCATCGAATCGCAGATTCCAACTTCTGCTAGCTTGCTTTAGTCCATAAATGGACTTCTTAAGCTTACAAACCTTCCCAACATTGTTTTGGTCGACAAAGTCTTTAGGATGTGTCATGTACAAAGTTTCTTCCAAAATACCATTTAAGAAGGCAGTTTTGACGTCCATCTGCCATATTTCATAGTTATAATATGCAGCAATCGCTAGGAGGATCCGAACGGATTTAATCATTGTGACTGGTGAAAAGGTTTCATCGTAATCAATACCATAAACTTTTCTATAACCTTTTGCCACCAATCTAGCTTTGTAAATGAATACCTTTCCATCTTTGTTGGTTTTCATCTTAAAAAGCCACTTACATCCGATAGGTGTATAACCTTTGGGTAAGTCAACCAAGTCCCAGACTTGATTTTCAAACATGAAATCCATTTTAGATCTCATGGCCTCATGCCATTTAGCAGAGTCGGTGCTTGCCATCGCTTGCTTGTAGGTTGCCAATTCATCTCCATCCATAATCAGGATGTCCTCTGATATCTCGGTTAATACTAAACCAAGATATCTATCAGGTTGAGATCTCGGCCTCAGAGACCTACGTAGGGTAATGGATTGAGCATTTGCATTATCGGTTTGACTTTGCACATTTTGATCATTTTGACCTGCGTCAACAGAAGTTATTTGAGCACTTTGACTGTCATTCTGATTTTGTTGCTCATCCTCACGAATGATGAGTGACATTTATGTCACTCTTAGGGAGTAGTTTTAGAGTCATTTTCGTGTTTATTTTATCTTATTTTCCCTTTCTTTCTCTTGTTTTCTCTTTAATAAAGTTTCTTGTTTATTTGGTAGTGTTGGAGCGTTTTAGTTTATTTTCTTTATTTTATTAGCTTTAGTTTATTTTCGTATTTTATTTTACTTTATTTGCTTGTATAGTTTTTTTTGTCTTTATTAGTTTTGGTTTTATTTCTCTTATTTCTATTTTACTTTTATTTATTTTAATTAGTTTGGAGTGTTTTTCACATTTTATTTGTTTGTGTTTTATTTAATTTTGTTAGTTTTAGTTTTAATTCTCTCATTTCCTATTTTAGTTTATTTAGTTTTATTTTATTTATTTCATTCCTTTTTGTCTTGATTTCCCCTCGTGTTTTTGGTTGTAGGTGTCCCGGGTTTCAAGGCCATGTCCGTGTTCGGAGGTCCAAGGTTCGAGGCGCAAAACTTGAGCCAACCCAAGCTGCTGCCTCCTATCCTTCACCCCATCTCTCTTAACCTCCACCACACCAGCACCACAGCCAATCCACTCCCCTGCTTCATCCCTGCTCCACCAACACCAACAGCAACACAACCAACCACCTGACCACATCACAACAGCTCCCTTGACCAGCCACACCCCTCACAGCTGCCGCAACCAATACACCACCTGACCACCTTCACGTGCAGCCCTAACCCCAAAACCAGAGCAGCCCGCAACACCACCAACAGCCACAACAACCATACCTCCAGCAATCACCCCGCAACGTCACCAGTCCAACCTTCAACCACCAATCAACCATCAAACAACCCAGCCACCGTAATCAACCTCCCTCAACCAATTACAGCAGCCGTAATTCACCTCACAACAGCCTGCAATCACCCCGCAACACCACCTACACCACCGTCACAAAACAACCACCAATTAAGCAACCAATCGACCCAAAATCAGAGCAAATAGGAAATTAATCAAGTTCGAGCATACCGTTTGTGGTTCGATCGAACTTCGAGTCAGAGACTTTGTGGGTTTTGTTATTCGAAGAGGAGTGGTCGAACATACCCATGGTTCGACCGAACCAACCCCGTAGTTCGGCCGCACCAACCCATGGTTCGACCGAACCGCTTCACGAGACTCGCACATGGTTTTTAAAGAGGGTCGAACGGACTCGATTTGATGATGATGGTTGATGAACGGTGGTGATGGTGGTGCGTTTCAATGGAGTTTAGAGCAGCCAATTGATTTTGAAGAAGAAGCTCGGGGTAGCTGATGTTTTGGGGGGATTTTGGGGATTTATTTTTTTTATTTCTTTTATTTTTATTTCCTTTGCTTTTCCTTTTCTTATTTTCTTTTCTCTTTTATTTCTTTTCTCTTTTATTTTCTTTTTATTTCCTTTTCTTTCTTTATTTTATTTCCTTCATTTATTTTTCTATTTTTCCTAGTTTTATTAGCTTAGTATAAATACCCAATTTTGGGGGTAATTAAAAAACATTCAATAACTATCTATTCTTCTCTCTAATTAGTTTTAGGTTAGGTTAGGTTAGGATTAGTCTTCATTGGTAGAGAGAGAAAGTGTGGTTTTCTTCATTAATGAACTTGGATCTTGAAGAAGGAGCTTGTCCAATCCTTTGTAGACCTTCATCTTCAATTAATGAGCAATCTCTTACTCTTTCTCTTTACCTTTGTTCTTGATTTTGTTTATTTGCTTTTATTTTCTTCTTTGCTTATTAATCATGTTGATGCCTATTGATTTGATGATTGATATTGTTTTCAACATGATTTATGAGTAGTCATCTGGCCAAGGGTGTGGGGACGGTGTAGTTGCTAATTGTTCATGCTTATAATATTGGGGTTATGTTAATGGTGATTAAAGTCTTTGCATGCTTGATATTCTTTGGTCTTTCTTGCAAGTGCACATTGTTAGTTGATTAAAGATGAGTCTTTACTAACAAGTAGCGGAAGTTAGCTTAGTTGAGATTCATTACTATCGATTGTTATTTAATAGTACCTCCTAGTATATGGTTCTAAAGTGGAAACATAGAGGCTATGTTAGGAGAAGCCAATTGACCCCGGAAGGCGGCTAGATTGGACCCTTTACTTCGATATTCATGCATGTTTAGTTTACCATTGATATGCTACTTTGTTATTGTATGGTCAAGCGTCAACTTCACCTACCCATTTCCCTTGGTGCCTTAATGTTTTATTTCTTGTTTTAGCATTTTTAGACTTTAGTTTATTTATCTCCTATTCCGGACTAGCTTAATTGTCGATAACATTTGGTGGTGTTTAATCGTTCTCTGTGGTTCGACCCCTATGCTTGCCTTATACTCGTATTAGGTTTGTTTAGGTTGTATAAAGTGTATTTGATCTAGGGATAGACAATTGACGACACGTTTATTCCCTTGTCAATGAACTTCGTCGAGTTTGATTTTCCTCCCACTTGTCATTTTGGAAAGGTGTTCCTTCTCCAAAAAGACACCATCGCGAGTAACAAACACTTTGTTCTCCGATTTGTTGTAGAAGTAATACCCTTTGGTTTCTTTTGGGTAGCCTACAAAGTAAACCTTGTCAGATTTGGGATGAAGTTTATCAGAAATCAGTTTCTTAACATATGCTTTGCAACCCCATATCTTTAGAAAAGACAGCATAGGAGGTTTCTTTGTCCATAATTCATATGGAGTCTTTTCTACGGCTTTTGATGGTGCACGGTTCAGTGTTAGTGCCGTAGTTAGAAGTGCAAGTCCCCAGAAAGTGATAAGAAGATCACTAAGACCCATTGTTGCTTGTACCATTTCCAACAAGGTTCGATTTCTCCTTTCGGATACTCCGTTCAATTGTGGAGTTCCTGGAGGTGTCAATTCTGAAATTATACCCTTTTCTTTCATATGGTCATCGAATTCTTAGCTCAAGTATTCTTAGCTTTGATTTTCTTGCCAAGCTGATTTTCACCTTCACTCTGAAATTCTTTGAACTTTTCAAACGATTTAGATTTATGTGACATTAGGTAGACATAACCATATCTACTATAGTCATCTGTGAAGGTGATAAAATATCGGTGTCCATTTCTTGTGGTTGAGCTCATTGGTCCACATACATCAGTGTGTATTAGACCTAATAAGTCTCCTGCCCTTTCTCCTATCTTGGAGAATGGCTGCTTAATCATCTTGCCTAATAAACATCCTTCGCAGTTCTCAAACGATTCTAAATCGAAAGAGTCAAGAACACCTTCTTGTAGAAGTCTCTTGATGCGTTTGATGTTAATGTGGCCAAGACAACAATGCCACAAGTAAGTTTGGTTTAACTCCATGGTCTTAGCTCTTTTGGTATTATCATAAACAATTTTGTCTAAACACACAAAAGGTGTAATTTCCATAAATATAAGCAAGACATTTAAGCAAAAGGTCTTGTGATCAAGGTTTAAAATGACGTCCAACGTCGCAAGATCAAAGTATGGTAGATAAAACTTAACAAGTTTTAGAATTTAGACAAAATACATGAGATTACAAGCTTTATTTGGATAGATTTTCTTCATCTTCCACTTGTGTACTCGTGACCACTTGACAAACATCGCTCATTTCGTTCCTGAAATAAGAGCATAAAATGAGTTAATTTTCTGGTACCTAATACCTTATAAATTGCTTATTTTCAAGTGTGCGGATGATACCTGAGATTGAGGCTATCTTTCCTCTTGCCTCATTTTCTAGATACTCGCTACATTCTCTTTTGTAGTGACCTTGCTTACTACAATAGAAGCAGCACATCTTTGCCTTGTTTTTGAACTCCTTTTTCTTGAGCCTCAGAGCAAACATAGCCGCCTTGCAAGAATAGGTTTTCTAGAGCTCTTGGACAACTTCCTTGTAGGACAGTTTATTCCGATTGTTGGTAAGTCGCATCTTAATTGCAACATACCCCGAGTGGAGTGATCTTAGAAGCATATGAGCTGCTTGCTCATCCTCCACCGGTTTACCAATCAGTTCCAGATGGTTAAATAACCTTGTCATGTTTTGCACATGGGCTTGAAGTGGCATCCCGGGTCTAAGTCTTGCACTATAGACCCTAGCCCATACTTCTTGCCTTTCTTTGCTAAGATATACATCTTGCGGTGGCTTGATGTTCATGTTAGACAATGACCTAGTCACTTCTTCCACGAGTCCATCATAGTTTCCCTTGTCTCTCTTTGTTACTCTCAAATTGACCACATCTTCTAGGGCCTTGAGAAGTACATCCGGAAGGTAGTTGGAGAATTTCTTCTTCCACTATTCCGGAATGGAGTTTGCCATGAGTTGAGAGACTCTCTTGCAATCATAACTCCACTCCTCATGAGCCATATCGCTCATAATCCCTTTTGAATATAAACTCGGGATGGGAGTATCCAAGATATGATCTAGGTAGCAATTGCGAAGGGTCAAACGGAGTTCCTCTTCCCATTCCTTGAAGTTTACCAAATTCAAGCTAAATGATAACTTCTCAGGAAGTTCTGGGAACATAAGATTGTTGTCGATAGTTGAAGACATGATTCTACATTTGAAAGAATTTTGAAATGAAAAATCATTCATGAAATTTAAATAAGATTGAATTCATGCATTTTAATCAAACTTATTTAAAACGTCTTATTCACACATTTAAAGTTGTCCCCAATTTGGTGAGAATAAGTCGATTCCAAGATCCGAAGAAACAAAGAGTGGTTAAGCATGCTTTGGCTTGGCTTGTCTTGACACTCAATCTCTTAAGGTAAGCAACGTTTTGCTAATGGCTCCAAGCCACTCTTGTTTGAATAAATCGTCGCATCTAATGCTCTCTCAACAATTTATTCACTTTGCCACGACATGATAGGACTCCATCACTCATATCGTTGAGTACAACAAAAACCAACTTGCATACCCGGTATGCCTTACTTCCTAAGAGTAGTAGCCACAACTACTCGGCCAGTAAGTGTTGTTTTGGAATGACAAGTTTTTACTCAATATTTAGGGACCTAGGGTTTCTATGTTGGTTGATTTAAGTGAACTTAATTAATCATCACAACATTCGAAATCCTAAACATGCATCTAACATATAATTCATATACATAAACATATATGTATATATATATATATATATATATATATATATATATATATATATATATATATATATCGAAAAGCATAAATATAGATGCATTTGCCAACTAGCATGACCCCTTGAGATATTCAAATCTTCAAAAGGTCTTCATTTGCAACTTCATGACTACGTCTTCTAAAAACCTCCATCTTCAAGACTTGACCGTAATTAAATGCAACTACTAGTATCTACGATTAGGACTAATCTAAATATTAAGGTACAAAAATACTCAACGGTACGCATACCGTATTTAGATTTACAAAAATACATCACGGATCGCAATCCTTATTTTATATCCTAATCGGGCCCCACTAGTTGCCATTTCATAAAACCTGTTAGAGAATATGCATTCCATTCGTCCATTCACTATTAGTGAATGGCCCATGCATTTTACAACGATAAACAAGTAAAATTTCAAAAACAAACAAACACGCGTGAACTAGTAACTAATCTAGGTGGTTAATCCAATTAACACGCCTAATTAAAACTAGTCAAACTTGTTTTAACCGGTTATGTAAATAAGCGCAATTAACATATGAAGCTCCCACTAAATTCCGTATCCAACTTAATTAATCCAATTAATTAAGCCGATAATTCTCAAAATTAGTCAAAATAAATTTTGCCAATGTTACTCAAAATCGAGGCCTAGCCTCCAAAATTTATTAAAACAATTAAAACGACAATTTTTAAGCAAAAATACGTAGTCCAAAGTGTCTAAGTGCCTAGCACTAAGACATGGAGTGCTCACATTTCGCACAACCGTTATATGCTCAATGAACGTGGGAGTGGGCCCGATGTCTCTAAGCGTTACACCGCCCACATCAGCGAACTTTCACACATCAAAAACGTGGCCCCTTGATGGTCATGTTCAAGAAATTCATTGCACTACATTGCTTCGCAAGCAACGTCTATGCATACCTCTACTTACACGACGCATGCACCAAGTCCCAAGCGATGTACCATGTGCTCGTGCCCCACATACCCGCGCCACAGCAGCCCCAGGCACCATGCAACACAGCACACACGCACGCACGCACATGGAAGCATGCTGTTGCTGTGTTGCTGTCGCTTGTGCTGCTGCTTGCGGCCGTGCGCACCAGCCACGCCTTGGCTGCATGCACAGGGCATGGCCGCCCCTTGGCAGCCACATGCGGGCTGCTATGTATCCCGGCTAGCCAAGGGCGCTTATGCCTTGTCTTGCATGCCATTAGCCTCGGGATTCGATCCCAAATTTTGTGTGACTTTTGCAATTAATTCTAAATTAAATTTAGAACTAATTTAATGAGCAAAATTTATAAAAATTTAAACAAGTCTAACTTAAATAAAAATTTTAAAGTGCATGTAACCAAAATAATTCCCAAGAACCATTCTTTAATTAAATTGGTTTAACTTGGTGCAACAAAAATAATAGGGCAATTACTCACTATTAATTTAATTAATTTAAATTAACTTTGAGTTTTTGACAAAATAAGAGGGAGTTAGAAAAATGAACATAAGTTCAATAAAGATTCCAACTTTAATACTTGTGAATTCTAGAAAAAAAATTATCTTCTAATATGAAGATAAACAATTTTTCTATCACAAAGTTTCAAACTTTATGATTCCAATCAACTAAAAAATGATTAAATCAACAAAGTTTAACAAAAATTCATGGAATTTAGTAATATAAAGTTTCAATCACTTAACATAATTAAAGATTGAATCTTTAATACTTGGAAGCCTCAAAGAACAACAATTTCACACTTAATGCAATTAGTTTACAATTATGTGAAAAAATAAAACCAAGCATTCAAGCACAAAAAACTACCAAGTAATCATGCCTAAAGAGGTTTAAAATTGCATATAAAATATGTATTGAACCAATTACATAACCACCATAAATATGCAATTAATTTTCCAGGTTAGAAAGACTTAAAATTTTTCGTAAAAACGAAAAAAACCCTCAAAAATAGCATATCTGGTCGTTTTTAGCCTAAAAACCGCATCCTAGAAGATTAAAACCATTTCCAAAACACATTTTCCACCCAAAATTCACTATTTTTGAGTCGAAATCTGGGTTCGGGGCTGAAGGTAGCTTAAATACAAGGTTAAAATAGATAATACGAGCTACTAATCTAATTAGCAACTTAAACCAGAAAAATTAAGCCATAAAAATTACCTTGAAAAATATTATGATTTTAAAAATAAACGAGCGTGGCTCCGATACCGCTGTTGGGGTTTGGTAAGTCCAACTTATCTCGAAAACGACCCGACCCAAAGAACCACTCGCAATTAATAAAACCATAAAGCATAAAAGGATAAAATCGGAATTTACCTTTGACGCGTGCTTCGCCCGACCTAATGGGCTCTTACTTGAAAGCTTTAGCTCCGAAAATACCGAGCCTCCAACGGTATCCACCCTCAAAGGACGAACACCGACTTTTTAGGTCCACTACCTTGGAGTTAGCAAGGTCCGACCAAAACCCGAGTGATTAAATGAGTTCAAAGGTTTTCACAATGGTGATGCCTTTTTCAACTCTCACTCAAGTGATTTTCCCAATACCCCAACTTGGGTATTTATAGGGAAAACAAGAGAGTGAAAAGGCTCTCCCATCAATGTGGGAGAATTTGATTTTTCCATTTTATTTTAAAGCTAAAATAAAATTAATAATCAAACTAGTAATAAATCAACAAGTGGCAAGCTCATGAGAGAGGTTAGGTGAGGACCATTTGGAGGAGGGGGGGACCAAACTTCCTCTCCACTCCCTCTCCAAAAACCGGCCAACACACCCCTCAAACCTCCTCTTAAATCGCGCCACATGGCACCACACTTGGGCACCAAGGCACCCAAGGTGGGCTGCCATGTGCGGCTGCCAGCAGGCCCAGCACAAGCGTGCGGGCTGCTAGCACCGCTGGCCAGCAAGCCCAGCACGGCTTGTGCGGGCTGCTCGTGCTCTCAGCCAGCGAGTCGCGCATCAAGGATGCGGGCTACTGCTGAGAGCTGATGCTCCTTGCGCGCCTTGGCCCAGCGCTGCTAGCCTTTCGATACTAGCATTGGTGCGCTAGCACGCACCAGCCAGCCTAGGCTCGGCTTGGTGCGCATGCTAGCCACCATGCTATATCAAATGCCCCAAGCACTCGGTTTGCTCAGGGCATTCCGATGCTAGGGGTATTTTGGTCTTGTTGATTTATTATTATTTTCATGTCTCGTCTTTTACGATTTTGACTCAACTTCCGACGCTCGGTTTCGACGCTCTAAGCTCGGATTTTCGACGTCTAAATATTTAATACTCGGGCGACGAATTAATTTCTTCCGAATTAATTCGCCGATTCGGTTCGTACATTTGCTAGGGTGTGACCCGAAGGATTCAGTCAAGATTAAGCTGTAATATTAATTATACATTAATTTTACTGATCGGAAGCGGCCTCCACCCAGGCATTCCGATCACTTGACCTTACTGAATATATTAGCTTTCTAATAATTCTGAACCCGCTATCAAAATAATACACTTGTTCGAAGGACACCATTCCTTTCATTGGTGGATACTGAGGAGATAGCGGTCAACTGGTCATGTGGCTGCCATGGAAAAGGGAGTTGGGAGCTGGGAGCTGGGAGGAGAGGGATTAAAAAAGTCAAAATAAAAATAAAAAAAGTAACCTGGTAAACAAGTAGTAGGTAAACGAGATTGTTTTGAGCAGATGGGGGGCAAAGGTGGGTTTTTTTTTTAGATTATTCGAAAATGGGATTGTTTTGAGAAGAAATGTCAAAGGTGTGATTATTCTTTTTAATATTTCCAATAAAAAATTATAAATTTTTTTTACCACCTGACGTCAATAACCTAACCGGATTTTTTAAGGGTTCGTTTGGCATCACCGTGGTTTTCTGTTTTTTGGTTTTTTGTATTTTAAAAGTATATTATATATTTCACATAATGAATCAAAAACTATTTAGACTTATTAAAATCATGATAATTTTGAAAACTGACAACAGAAAAGTGGAAATACCTTTTTCTTGTTTCTTGTTTCCTGTTTTTGGTTTTTAGTTTTAAAAAAAACAGGAAACTAAAAACTAAAAATGATGTCAAACAAACCCTAAGTTCTTCGATTTTCATGCCAAACACATGGTCTTTAGGGGTTTTGAAGAGCAATTTGGCCCTTTGAGTCCAATTTGAGGTCAGATTGACAAAAATGATCAAAATGCCTCATTTTGTGTGTTTAAAAATAGGAAAATTCGCAAATTGCAGCCATTTAAAATTCATATTTTGCAAATTGCAGCCATTTATTTTATTTTTTTTTTTTTTTTTTTTTTTTTGCAAATTGCAGCCCAAAAGTTCGTATGAATTGTAAATTGCAGCCCAAGTCAACTTTACATCAGTTTACATGTCGAAAAATCTTCGTTTAAGGTTTTAGGGGCCAATTTAGGCCTAAGAGATCCGAATTAAGCTCGAAATTAGCAAAAAAAAGAACATAAGTGTCTCATTTTTACAGTTTCCCACACATCGATATATTTTTGTTAGGCAAAACGAGGTACCTATGTTATTTTATTTTGCTAATTTCGAGCTCAATTCGGATCCTTAAGGGCCAAAATGGCCCCTAAAACCTTAAGCGAAGATTTTTCGACATGTAAATCAACGTAAAAGTTGAATAGGGCTGCAATTTACAATTTATACGAACTTTAGGGTTGCAATTTGCAAAAAAAAAAAAAAAAAAAAAAAAATAATGGCTGCAATTTGCAAATTTTCCTTAAAAATAACTCGATTTGCATGAAACACGCAGAATGAGGCATTTTCAATCATTTTTTTGTCAATTCTGATCTCAAATTATATGCAAAATGCCCCCTAAACCTCAAATCAAAGAATTTTTTTAAGCCATTAGATTTATCGGTTTTCTTGACGATAGGTGGTAAAAAATAATTTTAGAATTTTTTTGTGGTAAAATAAAATTACTACCTCCGCTAAATATTATGTGCAAGTTTAGGGTATTATTTGAGATATAAAAAAGTATTAAAAGTTTTAGTGTTAAAAACAATTTTTTTTTTTAATTTATTTTGTGGTAAAAAAAAAAAAAAAAAAAAAAAAAAAAATCCTTTTATTTATTTTTTTTGTATGAATATTTGATACAACTATAATAATGTCATTCCAAATCTTGTATACTTCCTCCGTTTCTTTTAGTTAACATGTTTCTTTATTTACTTTGTCAATGTAAAACTTCAACAGTGCTAAAGTCAAAACGTGTCAACTAAAAATAAATAAATAAATAAAACAGAAATAAGGCTTGTTGTCTTCATCTTATTTTCAGTTCATTTCAATTCCAATCAGTTCACTTCCTAATTTCCTTCTCTCATAAAATATTTAGTTCAGTTCAACTCTAATAACTTCAGTTAAATATAAAACAGGTCAGTAGTTTTATTTTTATGATAAAAAAAATTCATTTTTATTTGGTGATCATGATTCTTCCATACACATTTATCTAAAGCATTATTCTAACTTCTTTTTATTTATATGATAAATAGAGTAACATTATATTTTGCCAAAAAAAATTAATACTCCATAATAATATTAATTTATATTAATTTTTATTTGGAAAACAATATTAATTCATATTATTAAAATCAAAGAAATTACTTTAAAGCATCAATTTTATTTATTAGATTTACTTATTTTTGTAAAACAAAATTAGATTTATATTTTTTAAAACAAAATTAGATTTACCATGCATGACACGAAACCTAAAGTAGTTGAGTTTTATTAAGACTTATGTTTAAGACTTTCCCTATTTTTCTTCTAAATCTCAAGTTGAGTTTTGAAATTTCACACCTCAACTTAAGACTTGAAATTAAAATCCATCTCAATTTTACTTTTTTTATCCTTTTTTTTAATATATACTTTTCTATATATAAAGAGATAAAAAAAAATGTGTAATATATTTAAATTTTAGGGCTAAAATTATAAATTTGAATTCTTAGTGAGTATTAATAAGAATTTGATACATTTTCAATGGTGGACCATCAAAAATGATGTCATCTCCAAGTTTTAAAACTTAGAGCTAAAACTAATACTCACCTCGTTAAGATTTACTCTCTTCGTTTTTAAATACTTGCTCCATTTTTCAATGTGCGGAGTTTTAGGAGAAATTAGAGAAAGTAGTAAAATATGGAGGTAGTGGAATTGGTAGAAGAAGTATAATACTAGGTACTAAACTTTGCAATTTGTTGCAGATTGAGTACTCATCTTTCACTTGTTGCAGATTGAGTACCTCAACTTGTTTTACCTGTTGTAGCAGGTTATACAAGCAATTTTAAAACTAATTTTTTATTAGCTGTAATAAAAATTAAAACAAAAATTAAAACAAAAACAATTTTTTTTTTTTTTCAAATACCTTGTAGTCTAATCAGATTTAATTTAAACAAATGATTTTAATGGAAAGTTGACTTATATGATCCAAAAAATGCAGTATACTATCAAAACAAACTTTGAGAAATTAAAATGTCAAGAATTAGTTCAGATTATAATGACAAGGATTAGTTTAGATTAATTTTTTTTTCGCCAAATCTACCAAATTTGCTCAGATTTCTGGGTAAAATCCTTCTCAACTCCAGCCTTTATCTAATCTTACATGTTTTCTTTACAAATTTGATATCTGAGTTTTAGCATACCAATGTCTAACTCCAGCGCTACTCACTCGTAGACATTGCATCATCTTCCAATTGAAAAACCCCTTACTGAAATTATCTCTAAACCAATGTTGAAGCTTTTGAGTTCTAGTTACCTACCGTTTCAAGACCGTATTGTTATGGAGGCTTTGTTATTGATTCTTAAACTTGTATTTGAATCTAGATTTTCGTCGAAATCACACAGTTTTCAACTCGAGCGAAATGCTCATACTGTAATTAGGATTATTAGGAGTAATTTTGCTGAGTATCTTTGGTATTTGGAGGTGATTTAAGTGAGATTTTGTAGAATTTTGATAAGGATTTAGTAATGAATTGTGTGGAGGAAGTTGTGAATGATAAAAGGAGTGAACTCAGTGAAGTATAAGAGTAAAGAATAAGCAAAGAAAATTAAAAATAAATAAATAAATAAATAAAATTGCTTAAACCGATTACAACAGGTCACTTGCCGAAATATTCCCTCCGATTAATACTCTTCCAAAGTTAAGTACCCAAATTGTCACTTTTGAAAGTTGAGTCCCTTATTTGCAACTTTTGGACAAGTTAAGTACCCACCATTATACTTAACTCGATAAAAATTTATAGATAGCAAAAATAGTGGAGAGAATTGGGGAAGAGAGAATATATATTAGGACAACTAGGTGAGAGAAATTTATTAAATATTATAAAACCTTTCAAAATAAGAAAATGAAAGTATTCAAAAACGACCGCAAATGAAAAGTGAAGCAAGTATTTAAAAACGGAAAGAGTAATAAAATTCCTCACTTTCTCGATATAATCTAGTAATATCATATTAATGTAGCGTCACTGAAAGGTTCCCCCTGTTAAACAGGGACTCAAATGGAGTCAGATCCACAATACCTCAGCTTAATTGGATTTTATTTTCATTGGCTAAAATTTTTAGAAGATCAAAACATTTCACTCAAAAAAAGAATTCGATTTTAACTCAGATTTATTATACAGCTTTTTCTATCAACGATTATCTGTAGCAGGACTGGCATTAAGCTTATTACTATCATCCTCACCGCTTAAACAAAAAAACCATCAAAAATAACAAATTAATTCAACAAAATGGCTCATATCAAGAAATTTAACCAAAATTTTAACCCTTACTTCATCGAGTTATCTCAGCAGCGCGGATAAATTTGAAATCATAGCCAGTCTTTGCAAAATATGTCTTAGTGATATTTACGTCACAAGTTGATAAAAAAACAGGTTAAATTTGTTCATAACTTCATAATACTTCAGTTAATGATAAATTACAACTATTACGGTACTCATAACAAGTAATTCTTACCTTCTGAGTAATATTTTTACACCCAGACAAAAGTGTGCATATAAACATAAATCACTACTCTCATTAAATCAATTGAGACTTTCGTTTCAAGTTGGATTAATAACGAGTACTGTAAATAATTTCAATTCAAGGGTAGTCTACAACTCTCCAATTTAAAATTCAGAACACCCAATGAATGCCAGCAGTGTTGAGAATTTACATTTATATCATTTCAATTCAATTCAGCTCAGTGAATGAGAACAGGCCCTTAAATCTGATGAATCCAGCTCCATTACAACACAATTTGTTTGTTTGTTAGATTAGGATACAGTAATTGTGTATTTGATAAAATGTAGTGCTGTTATTTAACTCCAGTCCCGTAATATCCGAAGGAAGAAGCTGATGACAACACTCGATTTCTGAGTTTTTTCAGGCTCTTTACCCACTTTTACAGGTAATAAAGAGTATAGTTAAAACTCAGTAACATACATTAACTTAATCAACTCCGTCAATCCAAATTTAGTCAGTCGTCACATTTAATTTACGCTTCCAAAAAAAAAAAAACCTCAGTCAAATCCAGTAATATCATATGAATGTAGTTTCACTGAGAGGTTCCCCCTGTTAAACAGGGACTCAGATCCACTACACCTCATTTAATTGGATTTTATCATCATTGGCTTAATTTAACTCATCAAAATCAATTTCAGGTTTCAGATATTCGATTTGATGATATCATTTTTAGGTGTAGCGCTTCAAAGTGGGATTCGAAGTCAAAACTACACCTTCAACCAAGTGAAATTACCCATCATAAACCCAAATTTAACTAAATTTAAAAAAAATAAAAAATTTAATTGATTAAATGAATAGCATTTAAGCTCAGATTATTATACAGCTTTTTCGATCAAGAATTTTCTGAAGCAGAACTGGCATTAAGCTGATTAAATCAATCATCACAGCAAAGAAGAAAAACATTAAAAATAACAAAAATTAATGAAAAAAATCGGCTCATATTAAGAAATTCAACCATTTTAATCCATATACTTCACCGAGTTATCTCAGAAGCGCGGATAATTTTGAAATCATAGCCAATAATTCTCAAGTTTCAAATGATAATTAAAAATAATTCAAAAAATATAGCGGATAATTTTAGAGGCATAACAAAGGTGTTAACCTCCACGTTAACATCGCCGAATCTGTGTATGCCTCCATGACTAGACTTTAATTGAATCGAATTTGACAAGCAAGCCTAAAGGTGTTTCGAGGCAAACAATTAAAAAAAGAGGAGAGAGAAAATGAGATGTAGCCGTTACTTAGACACAGGAAAGCCGTGAAGAAGCGGCAGAACTGCAACACGAACGGCGGAAACTGTAGCACCGGCTTTGGGGCATTAGCATCTTCAGATTGAAAGTTTTTCAGAGAAGCCCGGGGTAAGCTAGTGCGTATGATTTTGATTTTGTTTATTGATTTATCGAAATCTCCATTAATTTGAAAAAGACGAAGAAGATGATTCAGGTTTTAGAGGGAGAAAGAGAAAGAGGGTAAAAAGAAAGATGATTGAGAAATATATTAGGGTTGAGTATTTATATAGGAGAGAGAGAATGGGGATGAACGGCTGGTTAAACCCTAATTTGAGCTGACATCAGAGTGAATAAAAGAAGGATGGGCCAGATTGAGAACTTGAGAAGGGTCTACCTCTTTCTTGGATTTCAATGTATTGCAATTTTTTTTTTTTTTTTTTTTGTCCAACTTTTTCCATCTGATGTAAAGTACAATTTTGATTTTTAGACTTTATTGTCATACGTTGAAATTCAGTTCAGTGCAGTTCAGTTCAGTTCATTTCAGTTCAGCTCAACTTTGTTCAACTCCTAATTTCCTTCTCTTATAAAATATTCATTTTAGTTCAATTCAGCTGAATTCAGTTAATGAGAACAAGCTCTTACTCTTTTTTTTTTATACTCTGCATTTTACGGAGTAAAATATTTACTCATTTAGAATTTTTGTACTTTCTCCGTCTTAAAATAACTTTGCACACTTGTCAATGGACTAGTTTGACATTATTTTTATATAAATAAATTTAAAAGAAAAATATTTTTAAAATAAGAGGAAAAATGGAAACTAATAATCCCACCTTTGTCAATTTTGCTCAAAACAATCCCACCTTTTCGAAATCTGGAAACAATCCCACCTTTAACTCATATATTCTCAAAACGAGCCTTTTACCAGATAATCTAACTGTTAACTTGTTAATAAAGGTTAAATGCCACATGTCTCTTTTTTATTGGTTCTATTTTTAATTTTAAAAACAATTGTAGAAAAAATGAATAACTAAAATAATTAAAATAAAAATCAGACCCCACCTTCTTCCCTTTCCTGTTCCTTCCCTCTTGCTGATCTGTCTAACCCCCTACCGGAGCACCCACTGTCGGTCCTGCCGGAGCATTCCTCATCCCCACCGAAAACACCTCCACGCCATTCCTTGACTCCTTCCCCTTCCCCACCTTGCCTCTTCCCTGATTCCGTTCTCTTCCCCCATCACGTACCTCTACCCCTCCCGCCGAAGTTAGAACTCACTTTTGGACCATGTTAGTTGGGAAGGTGGATGGCGTTTCAGGTTAGGGGTTAGTTGGATTTTGGGGCTGTCGCATCACGTGGGGTAGGTGGGGGGGGGGGGGGTTGCTGGACATACGAGATTGAGGTTTTGGATTAGGTTTAGTGGTTGTGTCATAGTGTGGTGGTATTTGTGAGGTAGTGGTTATATAGGAGGTTGTGGTTATGGAGTAAGTGGTGGTTATGGAGTTTTTTAGGTGGTCAAGGTAGAAGATGAAGGAGGAGGGAGATTGAAGAAAAAGGGAAAAAAAATTACTTGTAGAACAAGTTGGAGGTAAAAGGGATCATTTTGAGCAGATGGGGGTAAAAGGTGGGATTGTTTTGAGCAAAAATGACAAAGCCGGGATTATTAGTTTTCATTTTTCCAAAATAATAATATGAAATTTTATATTATTACATACACTCTCCATTTTGCATTGGTTGTAACACTTTCCACTTTCAGTTGTTTCATATTAGTTGCAACACTACTAAATTTGGAATGAACCCACCATTATTTTATAGTTTTTTTTCTCCCACTAACCCCACTTTTACAAATATTTAATTATTTATCTTTCCTAGTGAAGGACTAGCTTTGAAGTTAGATATAAGTAAAGCATATGACATGGTTGAATGAAATTTTCTAAGAAGGGAAATGCAAAAATTGGGATTTGGTGACAATTGGATTCGTAGAGTAATGGACTATTTGACTAGTGTTACTTTTAAATTCAAGGTGAATGGTAGTGTTATTTTTCCCACTAGACTACTAGAGGACTTCGGCAAGGTGATCCCATATCACCTTATTTATTTTTGCTATGTGCGGATGCTTTTTCTACTCTTTTAACCCATGCTGCTAGGGATAAGAAAATAAATGGGGCAAAAATTTGTAATGGTACCCATAGAGTCTCACATTTATTTTTTGCCGATGAGACAACTTCATTGACAAGCTAATTTTACAATTAGCTTGTCATGCCACATAAGCTGAAGCTAATTATCATTTTAGTTACTTTTTGTTCCAATGGATAGCTATTAAGTTAGTAGTAATTGTTGGATAGAAAATACACGGAAAGATCAACTGACCGAAAAGTTAATCTTAATAAGACAGAAGTTGCTTTCAGCAAACGTGTTCCACTTAATTGGAGACAAGAAATAATTACGAATCTTGATGTGAGAGAATTAGCAAAACAAGAGAAATATTTAGGGCTTCCGATATTGATAGGGAAATCGAAAAAAGCTGAGTCAAATGAAAGCCAAACATATTCAAACAAAGCTAATTGAATCAAAGTTAAAACCCGCCATTTTCATCTCATCTTTTCAGCTCGATTTTCATGGCAAAGAGAAAGAAAGGGAAGGGTAAGAAATCCTCGGGCTCTAAATCAAAGGAGAAGAACAAAACGAAGCCAAGAACAAGGAACCTCGAAGAGCAAAAATAGGGTATTGCCATGGACGATATCTCGGTAGAAAGTTTGTTGGATGAAGAGGCGATTGAAGAAATTCTGGTGAAGATGGTGACGGAGGAGGAGAAATCACTTCATAGAGAGGAGTTAAAAGTTGGTTACAGGTAATTCAAACCCCTAATTATGCGATTGTCCACTAGTAGAAAAAGCCTCATTTGCGTCGCCATATTTGCGTCACTCATTCTAAAGAACGAAGCAAATGTGTATTTTTACAATACTTTAAAGTTATTTGCGTCGCTTGTTATTAAAGAAGCGAAGCAAAAAACAAATGTAAATTAGCTTTCTATCATTTGCGTCGCTCTTATTTATTAAAGCGACGCAAATAAGTTTATTATTTGCGTCACTCATTTACTGACAAGCGACGCAAATAAGGCACTGAATAATTTGCGTCACTCTTTTAATAAATGAGCGACGCAAATAACAAATTTTCAGCATTTCAGATTTTGTTATTTGCGTCGCATTTTTATTATAAAGTGACGCAAATAACTCTGCTTTAGGTTACCCATTCTGCGCTTTTGACCTTAGCTTTTCACTTTCACTAATTCACTAAACTGCAAATCCCCATCTTTTCAATTTCGACCCTTCAATCCAACAAATTCGCCCAGAAAACACCCACAAATTCGCCCAAAAAACTGCAAATCCCCAGCAAATTCAACATCCAAAATCGCAATCAAGTTCAACACCCATAATCGGCAGCAAATCCGAGCAATTTCGAGCTAAAATTTAGACCAAAAACCCTAATTAATTCGAACCCTTAAACCCCAGAAAAATTGATTATTTTCGACCAAAAATCCCCCATTTTGAGCAAAAAATGTACTCAATTCCATACGAATTCGAACCCTAGAAACCCCAAAAAATTCAATTAAAAATCCTGCTGAAAAAATTCGAGCAATATCTGATATTTTCGAGTGGAAAAATCGCTTAATTTCGCCCCCAAAAACCCGAGGAAGTTCAAGCAATTTACAGCAATGTTGAATTTTTGAATTTTCGAGTGGAAAAATTGCTTAGTTTCGCCCCCAAAAATCGATTTCGGCTCGACATTGTTGAATTTTAGAAATCAATTTCACCTATGGTAAGATTGCTTCTATTTATGTTCAATCTTTTCATGGTAGATAGAATGTAGCATTTAACTTGAACTTTTAGTGTTAGTTCACTAATTAGAATGTTCAATCTTTTATGTTCAATCGATTTCGGCTCGGACTTAGTTTAATTTCAGGTTTAGTGTTAGTTCACTAATTAGAATTTATATGGCAGATTTAATTGAATTTTTATAATTTTCAGTCATTGAATTTTCATTTGAGCATATTGCATACTTGTGAATTTCAGTCATTGAATTTTTGAAGTCAATTTTCATCTGAGCATATTGCATAGTCATTGAATTTATATGGCTGTTTTGCAATATTTTACTGGTTGCTTGTTTGCATCTTTGAACAGTCTGTAGAATAGCATAGTCATTTGAGCATATTGCATAGTCCCTGAAAACGGATATGTACCATACCGGCATACCCAAGCCTAAATAGCATAGTCAATAACGCATGAATAAATTGTTAACTTTGCAATTTAAGCCAGTAGTAACTTTTAAAAACTAAAAACCCGAGAAGGCGTTGCATGATAAGCCAGGCCTCTAGCTTATGTCCTAATAGAGAAGTGATATTGTAATTGGAATGCTAGGCTTAATCATCTGGGATCTTTTCAATATTATGTACGGTATAATTATGGAGCAAATATTGAACTTTTTCTCTTTGGGTCTTTGACCTTTAGAAGTAGGCGGATACTTGTGAAGGTATCACAGCCTCACAGGTTATGTACTCAGCCTTAGTTTTTCTCTGGCGTGTAGGAAATTGTCTTTTACTTTCTCTATGTAGTTTAGTTAAGTAAGGAGCTTATTATTACTTCATGTTATTGGCGTAGGAGTGCAGTCAACTTGACATAATTGTTCACCTGCAAAGCCTGCTTTTATGCGATCTGTTCTTCCACCCAGTGAAATACTATTGCACTGTTCAAAGTCTGGATACAATTTGCGGTAAAAGTTTTTTGGGGCTTTTTTTTTTTTTTTTTGAAATACCATGGTTTCTTTGAAGTTTCAAACTTCAAACTAAAGTAATTTAATAGATTGTGTTCTTTTACTATGGATAATTGTTAGTGCTCCATTTGTTCTGCAAATTTGTTTGCATTTAGTCTGTAGATTTTTACAGTTGCTGTTTTGCAATATACTACTGGTTGACATCTATGATTCTTTGAATGTCCTATTAAAATTATTTTTTATCATTTAATTTTTTTGTAGGCATCATCATAATGGGCGATGGGAAGCACGAATTGGGTGCGTTTATGAGAACAAGTACCTCTACTTAGGCACTTTCAGTAATGTCCTGAACTCTATTTCTCTCGTGCTCGCTCTTGTTCTATGAGATTTAGGATCACGAGCACACACGCAAATACGTGGTCAGACAAAGTGATTATCATAATCACAGGGACAAAGATACTTAATATTTGGACTGTCCCTTTTGGTTTGGTCACTTTCTGTGATCATCATATATAGTATATCTTGTATGTATTCCTGTCCACTATAAACAATAAGATATAAAAATAAGGCCGAGCTTTTTGTGTTGCAAAATCTTAGTGAGGTTCATCCTTACTTGGACGAGCACATGCTTTTTCTTAAAAATAAATATCCTTCCAAAAGTGATCTTCAGCTGATAAAGGAGCACAATTGTTCATTCGTTACATGGTTCAAGGAACGAGTGATGTCCCAACTATCCACCACACCTAACGATGTATCTGACACATTGAGATGGTTGGCATATGGTGCTAAATGTCAAGTCATGTCATATGAGGGATACGACATCAATGGGTATTCTTTTTACACTAGCCGACAAGATGACAAGTCAACAATGCAAAACAGTGGTGTTAAAGTAGTAGGTTTGTCATCTGAGTATGTTAGTGCACATGATAAAACACTTGTGGATAAGAAGAAATTTTATTATGGAATCATTGAAGAAATAATAGAGCTGGATTATGTTGATTTCAAGATTCCTCTATTTCGATGTAAGTGGGCTGATAGTAGCCGTGGTGTAAAAACAGATGAACAAGGGAACTTGACCCTTGTAAATCTTGGTCGACGAGGGCATCTAGCTGATCCATTTATATTAGCTTCACAAGCAAAACAAGTTTTTTACATGGCTGACCCAGCTGATTGTAAGTGGTCAGTTGTTTTAGAAGGTAAAAGAAGGATACTTGGCATTGAAGATGTGGTGGACGAGGAAGAATATGATGAGCAATTTAATGAGTCACCACCTTCCGTTTGGAGCATCCCTCCAATAGTCGATGATTTTGACACAACGTTGAAACGAAAAGATCATAATGAAGGATTTTATATCGCAAAAGAGAAGAATGAAGGAGGTATGAATTCTATGATTTTTTTGTCCAATATGTGTTAGTAATTGCATAAATTGCTTATTATTGTTATGTGTTCAAGTTTATAATTTAAAAATGATATAAATCGATGTCTTAATTTATTTATGTCTTTTTTTTTTCAGGTAAGTAATAATGGAGGATGAGGATTTGCATAATCGTTCTATGTCTTTGCAAAGTGAGGAAGATGAGCCACACAATCAATCACAATCAGAGCTACAAACAACCGACTCTCAGAAGAAGAAAAAAAAGCCAAGAGGTCCTTCAAAGGGCCTAAAATCCATGTCTGGGGTTCCTAGAGTGCTTGAATGGGATGAATTGTGTCGACCCATTGGAAAGTGGGCAAAAGCACACAAAATTCATGTTGGTGAAATAAGTCGTGCAAAGGTGTCTATATTGTATAAAGATTGGAATCAAGTTCCACAAGGAATAAAAGACACTTTGTGGGAAGATGTTAAGGTAATATTCACTATTATATGTTAAATGTTATACTATTATATGATCATTTTGACATTATTTGAATATGATGAAAACAATTTATTTGAATATGATGAAATTATTTACTAACTTTTTTTATTTTTTTAATTTTTTGCGTAGAGAGAGTTTCAAATCGAAGAAGATGAAGACAAGAAAAAAAAGGTCCTACGCACTTGTGATAAAACTTGGAGAGATTTCAAAACAAAATTGGTTAGTGGTTGGATCACATGTACCAGGAATATGCCGAAGGAGAAAAGAATGTCGTATGTACTCTATGATTTCATATCTGAGGATATGTGGAAAACATTTGTGGAGGAGCATACGACAGATGATTTTAAGGTTTGTGTGTATTAATATCAATGATCATGCGGGTTATTAATACTTTGTTAACGGATTCTTATGTACTAATCTTCATTTATGCTCGTGAAAATAGGAAATCAGTGAGAAGGCAAGACAAAGCCAGTCTTTCAACGAATACCCTCACCATTTAGGAGCCAAATCATATGGTGAAATGAATATTGTATAGCGTAGAAAAGGGTATATTCCCACGACATCTTCAGCATCCAGTACTTCATCTTGTTCTTCGGTTGTGTCTAGTTTGCCGGATAGGACATATGCTTGGCTTCTAGCAAGATCAATAGAAGATGATAAGGGAAATCCTTATTTGCCGGATGAGAAAACAAGAGAGGTGAAAGAATCCATTGTAAGTATATAATAAGTATATGTAATAAGTCTTTATTTCAAGTTTGAATATATTTTGTTAAGTTTATGTATTGCAACCAAAGTTTTCTAACTTGAAGTCATTGTGTAGGATAATTGGAGAAAGCAACAAGCTGAAGGAAACTTTGTTCCTAATAGGCATGATGATATCTTATCTCGTGCCCTTGGGAAAAAAGATCGTAATGGTCGGGCAATAGCATTTGGCAGTGGAATTGGCATTAAAGCTGTATGGGGATCCGGAGAGAGGCGTAGTGGCCGACGGGGTAGGGAATTCGGAGATGATGAGCTGGAAGAATTAGAGGCAAGAGTAGCCCGGAGGGTACGAGAGGAGACTATGCAGGAGATGGATTCTAAAATGGATTCCATGGTTCAAGAGAAGTTTATGTTATTTGCTAAACAGATTGGTATTCAAATTCCAACTGAAATGATAGAAATGAATAACATAGGCCGGACGACTCAGCAAAATCCTAGTAGTTGCCAATCAGTGGGTGATGATCCATTTGCAAACATACAGGTATCCAACACTTTGTTATTTTATATTTTGTATCTTTTTTTTTTTAATGATTTATGACTGCGACATACTTTTAACTTTGTAACTCAGTTTTCTATATTTTTTAATTATGATTTTTTTCTATCTTTATAAGGAACCGGTTCCTTGTCGGCTATCATTGTTGAAAAATGACTCTGAGAAAGTCATTGTAGCTGAAGGTACATATCATCCGGAGTTAATCCTTGATCATCATAGTAACCTCCTTCCGGATCACGTGAGGGTGAGTGTTGATGATTTTTTTGACGAGTTCAAAGAATTCTCGGTTCCAGTTCCTTCTTCAGTCATCAAGAAACTTAAGCATGCTCATGGTACATTTACCCAATGGCCGAAATACTTGGTTTCACTCATGCATGACAAGGTAAATTATTTTTGTAACAATTTACATATAGTTTGCCATACAAAATATAGCAAATTGTTGAATAGATTTGCTTTACTATTGATTAGGAATTCATATCAAATAAGAACAATGGTAACAACAAAGCGGCCAAAGAAAACATGCAAGACAAAATGAAAGTAGTTGAAAGTGGTCGCGAAACAAAAGAGTCCAACACCAATCCAAAAAAAGCTTTTCTTATGGATTATGCTTTGGAAAACTTGTCTCAGAAGTGTGGGTCTTTGAATAGTTTGTTATCTTCATTACCCGAAGGTGAAACTATTAAGGTTAAGGCTGATGCTTGGACCTTTAGTTATGAAGACAGTAAGGACATCATTATCAAACGTGAAGATGTCAATCAACTTCTCACAGGAGCTTGGCTGAATATTTCAGTTTTGCAAGTTTTTATGATGTAAGATATTCAAATTTCACTCTTCCCATATACTTATTTATTACCATTTATAATGTTATTACATGATATATATGTAGGGCCTTGAGTGACTTACTCGATACGGAGGAAGTGGCTTCCATTGGATTCATGTGTCCGGAAATGATTTCAGAAACCTATTTGCATAGTGATGCTGATCGTATCCTACTATACATGACACATGTGATGGAAAAACACAAATCTAAGCAGTTCATCTTATGCCCATACCATGAAAAGTATAAACTTTGAACTTGTATTTATTTGAACTTTGCAAATTGTTGATATTATTTTACTCTTTTACAAATGTGTGTCTAATTTATTATGTAGGAATCATTGGGTTCTTTTGGTCTTATGCATGGCTAAGCGTGAAGTCATCATCTTTGATACTTTGAGGCAGAAGCGAAATTTAGCAATTAAGTTTGCAATGACAAAGTAAGTCTAGTTTGTTATTAATGTCATGATTTTATGTGTGTAAGGGTAATATATATATGTTTTTTGTTATCTTTGTGTAGTGCTTTTCGAAGTTTTAAGGCATTACGTGGACAATCTAGGGGAAGTAAATTGACATGGCATTTGGGACAGGTTACCTTAATTAATTTCTGACCCTAAATTTTAGTTTCTTAATAATTGAAGTATAGCAATTTAATTCAACTTACAAATATATTACATGTAGTGTCCTCAACAATTGGGTGGACGTGAGTGTGGCTACTACGTCATGCGTTATATGTACGAAATACTTGAACATCACCATAGCAGTGAAGATCTTATTCAGGTATGAGTTGTCAAATATTTCATTTTTGTTTGATAAATACAATTTGATGTTAGCTACAATCTTGAATTAAAACTTTCCTCTTGTATATTTGTTGTGTTGATAGGATTTTTCAAGAACTACACCGTACACCGAGGAGGAGATAAATGAGATCCGAGATATTTGGGCAGAGTATTTTATATGTAATGTTGAACTTTAGATTTATCAGATCACTTAGCGCATGTTTGACTCTTGTTTTGGATTATAGGCTTGAAATGAAGTAATTTGGTTAATTGGTGTTGGGATGATGAGTATAATGTGTATGATATTGAGATGTAAATTATTGGACAGGTTGTTAATATAATGCCGTCATTCCCAATTTTATGGGTAGGCCAAATTACAAAGGAGACTCTGCCGAAATTTACATTTGCATTATTCAATAATATTGCATTTTAATTTCAATTATATTAGCGTTAGCATATTACTTTATACCTAGGAAAACAGGTACTACAAACATATATACAAGGCAATTATTATATTATAATTTAAAAAAAAAAAAATTCACCTCATTTGCGTCACTCCTATATAAACAAGTGACGCAAATAACAAAAAATCCATTTATCAAAAGAGTCATTTGCGTCGCTTGTTTATAAAGGAGCGACGCAAATGACTTAAAATAAGTTTATCAGAAAAGTTATTTGCGTCGCTCTTTTATAAAGGAGTGACGCAAATAACTTTTCTGATAAACTTATTTTAAGTCATTTGCGTCGCCCCTTTATAAACAAGCGACGCAAATGAGAAAAAGTAAGTTTATATAAAAAGTCATTTGCGTCGCTTGTTTATAAAGGAGCGACGCAAATAACAAAAAATAAGTTTATAAAAAAAGTCATTTGCGTCGCTTGTTTATAAAGGAGCGACGCAAATGACTCTTATTTGCGTCGCCCCTAGGAGCGACGCAAATGACTTAAAAGTCATTTGCGTCGCGAGCAGTTGCGCCGCTCATAGAAGCGACGCAAATACACTATAAATGAGCGACGCAAATAAGCCTTTTTCTACTAGTAATTGATCTTCTATGAGTACTGGGTTTATTAATCCGACTCCATTGTTGATGATTGATAATAATAGTAATCGTAGAAATGTTGTGCATGTGAATTCTTGTGGTGTTTTTCCCCAACCTCGAAACCTAGATTTTGATCCCCCTGTTCCTATTGTTCCTAATTGCTCGGGTAGTATTAATTGGAGGAATATGTTTTTGAATTGCTTAGATGAGGGTTTGAATTTGTCGGGGGGGGGGGGGGGGTAGGAATGTTGATTCTCAGCCTCAAAATGTGGGTAGTAAGGGGAAATTGAAATTGACTGAGGATAATGTGCAATCTGAAGTTTCTTTCTGGAATTCAGCAATTGTGTATTATGTGTTGTGTGCCAAGCCCTCGATTTATTCTATGAATGGTTTTGTTCGAAGAATTTGGGGAAAATTTAGAGTTGATAAGGTTTCTTCAATGAAAAATAGGGTATTCTTGGTGCGATTTAAGTCTGTTGAGGGTAGGGAAAAAGTAATGAATGGGGGACCAATTCTATTTGATAAGAAGCCTATGATAATGAAAAGTTGGAAGCCTGGTTTGAACCTGAAGGATGAGGGGGTGTTTGAGGTTCCTACTTGGATCAGACTGCCTGGGATGGAAATAAGATTTTGGAGCCAATCATCCTTAATGAAGCTTGCAATTACTATTGGTGACCTAATTAAGACTGACAAGGCTACTGCCACGAGGGAATTGCTGGTGTAATACCCCGTATTTTATTTAAAATAAGTATTTGAGAAGTATTTAAATAAATTAAAATGTTTATTTATATTATTCATTTTAATAAGTTTAGAAATATTTTATAAAAGGGAAGTTTATTTGATTAATTATTTTGTTTAAGTTGGGGTTTAATTTAAGAAAGTTTTATTTTAGTAAAGTTTTATTGGGGAAGGGATTAGGAAAGATTAAAAAGGGAAAGTTTAGGAAGAAGGGTTTCTAGAGAAGGTGTATAAATATTCAATTCTTGAGGCAAATCAAACTTTGCCTAGAGTGGAGAAAACTCAAGGTAAACCTTTCTCTCCATTCTCCTTATTTTTCCTTTTCTTTTTCTTTCTTTTTCCCCTTCCCCTTTCTTTCGGCCTCACCACCACCAGTAGCATTAGCCGCCAGTAGCGGCAACCACCGGCACTAGCAGCAGCCGGCAGTGGCGCCGACCTGTGTGTCGGCTGCTCTTCTTAGAACAAAAAAAAAATTGCTCTTTTGTTTTAAAAACCAATTTAGTCCTACATCTAATTATTAAATATGAGTTTTGTGATTAGATTATGATGTTTGATTATAAGTAGCATGTAATTTAATTTTCATATTTTAATTTTAATTAATAATCCCCAATTTTTTAAACCCTAGATTCATAAATTATTAATTATTGAAGGATTATGATATAAGATGGTTTAAGCTTTTGATTTAAGTGTGTTAAGGCCTAGTTACAGCAAGTTTTCATTGAAATATAATGCTGAAATTTTTGGTAGTACATTAAAAATCAAGTTTCTTTAAGTAATTTTAATTCCCCATTAATTGGGATTAAAGTATGGTATTTTAAATGTAATTTCAACTTATTTTATTTAAATTATGAGGGGTTTAATAATAGTATATATTGTTGGAAATTTGTGTAGAGAGGATTTTAATACTTTTCTATGATTTTAAATTGTAAGAGACTTCGAAGTGAGTGATTTCTATTAGTCGTGACGATTTTAAAATTGTATACAAGGTACATTCGCTAAATGTGCTTAATTGATTACAAGTATTATCATGCTAGATTTGGAATGGAAATTATGATTTGGTTGTTATTGGTGATTGAATATTGAAGCATGAATTATTTGTGATGGATTAATGGTTGGAAAATTATAGTTTGGAACATTGTATATGAACCACACTTTTATTTATGGCATGATAGAAAACATTTTTAATTAAACTAAATGTTTAATTTGGCTTGGAATATTAAAAGAGAATTTTATTATGGTTCATATAATTTTTATTGATGCTTTAAGCATGAGAAACGAGCTATGTAAGTGTCTATGTACACGAGGAATAAATTGTATGTTGGTGCCTTAGTGCACTTAAGGTGTTTTTAACACTGAGGGATAGGATTTGTGGCGCTTTATGCATTTAAGGTGTCATTGACACCGAGGTAGATTTAAAAAGGGTTCAACATTAAATATTATGTGGTCACTAATTATTCAAGAGTTAAATTAAGTGTTTAATTATTTGCATAATCATGATTTTTGATGTTGTTATGTTTTGAGAGTCATCACAAAGTTAATAAATTATAAAGAACGTAAAGTGAAAGAGATTACGCACCAAAACTCTTGGAACGTATATACTTTGAGTATGAACATATGGGGGGAGTTATGGGGTTTTATATTTAACCATAACTTCTACTGGAGTACAAGACTCTGTACATTCTTTTTTATTATTATTATGCGCAGGAATTCTGCCACTTACGAGTGGTTATTGATGCTGGCACGGTTAGCTCCCGTGTTAGCAACCTCAATTTATTGGGGGAGGTTAGTGGGGAAACCCGTTCGATGCGTAGTCAACATTAAATAAATTATTTATTGTCTAGTGAGAAGTTTTATTGAATGTTGTATGCTTGAAAAACAGGTGCAACAAAGGTAAGTTGTGTGTTGATAGGAAAATGCATGTTAGTGTGTAAATTACGCTTATGTACTCAGCTTTGCTGATTGTGTGTTTTGTGTGTTTGTTGGTCTTGTCTTTACCTTGGTCCTATGATGACCCATTTTTAATGGAGAGTAGTGGAAACAAGTAGAGAGAAGCTTTTTAGCTGATAAAGCATATTCATGATGGGCATGAGTGAAGAGCAAATCATGTTAGTTTCCATAAGTATATGATGTGTTATTGCTTTATTTATGTTATGATATTGCTATTGCGATATTAACGTAAAGTTTTAAGTTGAATTGATTTGATTAAGGGCCTACAATGGTTCCAAGTTGTAGGTTTGACTTTGTTTTACTTTAGTTTGACTTTACTTTCGTGAGTTGACTTTTGAAATTGGGTCGTTTTATATATATTATTTTAAAGAAGAGTCTTCCGCTGTGTGTCTTTGATAGTGCCTTAGCCGTTTTCACGATGGCGGTATTTTAAAAGAAAGGAATTTCTAGGGTGTTACAAAGTGGTATCTGGGAGCTTTGGTTGAAATTTTATTACCACTAAAGCCAAAAACGTGTTTTAATTCTAAACTTGGCCAAGTACTTATTTATTGGTGAAAATTTTAAGAGAACTGTTTTATTTTATTTTGAGAAGACCAAATATTTATTTGATTAAATTTAAAACCGAATTTTTTAAGGGTCCGAATTTTTTTTTAAGGGGAGGGCCGAAATTTTTTGGTCTTCTTCCCTACTTAATTTTGAAAAATAAAATTAAAAAAGGAGTTTATATATATATATATATATATATATATATATATATATATATATATTTTGTTTGTTCTTTTGCAGGAAAGCAAGGATTAAGGTAAGTATTATGTGTTTACAGTTTTTGAAAGCATGTTGGTGAGAATGGGTAGGAAAGAATTTGGGCATAATATAAGTTTGAAATAATCATGTTCTTATATGCATTAATATTTAGGTTGTGGATGTTTAATCATGTGAATATATTGCTTGAGGATATGTATTTATGTGTTTAGAAATAAGAAAATTGTTTGATTGAACATTGAACCTAATTCATGCAAGAACTGTATTATTTTGTTTTCTTTGGGAAAGGGAATTCTTTTCTAAGTCTTTTCTTTACACGATGCCGAATCTTCCTAACAAATACACCAAATTAGGCTCTCTCACTAAGAAACCTAATGAACATCCCTATGATTATGTTCAAAAGATTTGCTTTTACTGTTCCTACAGGACCAATGTTTTAAGGGACAGGGTTATTGATAGCCTTGATCATATATCAGCTATGATTGTTCGTTGCTTGCCTGATGAGCCTCCTTATTATGCTGTCAAAGCCAAATTTGATGTTTTCTACTTACTAGGGGACATCCCAAATTACTACAAATATAGGGACTGTTATGGATAGTGGTACCCTGGTTACAGATTTTTGATTTCCTATCTTGTTAGGGTAGAGAAAGCCAATTGTCGACAATTCCACCTTCCATACCCTGACTACTATTATGAAAATCTAGTGGGGCAAATCACCCCTTTTCCTAGTCATCAGTCAAAGAGTTCCTTTTCTTCTTCGTTTTCACAGGGTGGTCAAGCAGAGAATGGAGAGCAAGGGGAGGAAGATAGTTCACTCATGGAAATTTCTAACCCTAATCCACCTCCAACTCCAATTATGATAGAAATTTCTTTTGATGAGGAGGAAGAGGGAGAGTTCGTGCAAGTAGAACCTGAACCAGAGTCACCTAAACCAATGGAGGAGACATATGATCCCGAGTTTGACCCTAAAAGCTACAAGCAGTCGGCAAATTTATAATTTTCCTCGATATGAATCCTCAGTTTTAATTTACAGTTTATTACTATTATTATTTCAGTTTTAAATTAATAAGTGGCATGACCACATTGAGTCAGTGAGATTATGTAGTACATAAGTTTCTAGAACTTAATTTTATTTCAGTAATTCTAGTTTATTTTAATTAATAAAAATCCCATTTATTCCTTCATTAAATTATTTATTTTTTTGATAAATAATTCATTTTATTTTCCAAAATCTTCCATTTCACGTCACTATCCCAATAGCCAAATTCTAAACAAATTAATTCCAATAAATTATTTCTAAGCTTTGGGGATCTATGGGAATTACTTTTATTTATTTATGTGATGCTTTATTAAATGTATGGTTGGTTAGCAATCAATAATTGATTGACAAAGCTACAAATTTAAGGAATTTTTAGCTTTTGCTATCCCAATTTGTTAGCTTCAAATTTTACTGTGAATGTTTCGAGGCTGTTAAGTAATAGATGAGCGTATGACTTGAGAGCTAACCAAATCCATTTTTAATATAAACCCTTTTTTTAATTCAGGAGAAGCAAAATGCCAGGGGGAAGTAATTCTGGTAATGATGGGAATGATTTGAATGAGGTTGTGAGACAATTGGCAGTTGTAGCCCAACAGTTGGCAAGGAATTCAACCAACAATGGGGATTCTTAGGGAGAACTTTTCAAAAAGGTGGCCCAAAGCAAACCACCAACCAATCAAGGAGAGCCTAACCCTACCATACTGGAAAATTGGTTAAGGGAGTTTGAGAAACTGTTTGGGGCAGTAGGTTGCCCAGAGAATTCTAAGGTGGGTTGTGCTACTTATTACTTGAGAGGTGAAGCTGATCTTTGGTGGTAGCAAATGAGACAACTATTAGAGCACTACCTGGATTTAATTAGACTAAGTTCCAAGAGAAAGTGAGAGATAAGTTTTACCCTGACTTCTTACAGAAGCAAAAGGTCGAGGAGCTCTCAAACCTCAAGATGGAGGGAATGTCAGTGACTGAATACTATACAAAATTTATTGAGTTGTCTTGTTTTGCTGAAGAGTCCGTTTCTACGGAGAAGGAAAAGCATAGGAAGTTTGAGAGTGGTTTGACTACTGATTTATAGCTGAAGTTATGTGGACAAGTGTTTGAAACCTTGGATGAGGTGTAGGCAGAGCTGCAAACTTGTATGCTTTGGAGTTAAAGAAAAAGGAGTTAGCTGATGTGGAAGTGAAAGTAAAGAGGAAAGAGGTGGGACAAAATTATGGGAACCAACGAGGTAACTAGAACAACTTCAAGAAGCAAAAATACCACCATAACAACAATAACTTCCACAACAACAACAATTCCCAAGGTAACAATAGTCAAGGAGGACGTAACTTCAATAGAGGGGCTAGAAACAATAACCAAGGGAATAATAGGAATGAGAGGCATTATTTTCGCAAGAGGTGCAAATTTAACCATCCTAGGAAGGATTGTGAGGGCAACTTGGTTACTTGTCGTGCTTGTAATAAGCTGGGGCATCGAGAGTATGAGTGTTTCTCCAAAGGTTCTAATGGGAATAAGCAGAATAATAATTCAGGAGGGACCCAAAAAGAACTTTCAAGGAAACAACAATAACTTCACTAGGAATAAGGGAGAGCAGCAGAATGAAGCAAAGAATGACAATAACAACAACATTGGGAATAATCAGCACAAAGGTGGAGACGCAGAAAATTGAATGTGTTAAGTAGGCATGAGGCTGATTCCACGAAAGATGTCATCACTGGTACTTTTTCTATCCACTCTATTCCTATTAAAGTTTTGTTTGATTCTGGTGCAACTTTTTCTTTCATTTTGAATAGAATTGTTTTAAAACTTAAAGGTTGGTTGAAAACAGTAGAAGTAGTAGATTTACTAATAACCATTTTGACGGGTGAGGTAGTAAATTGTACCAAAACCTTTAGGAATTCACCTTTAGAGATCAAAGGGAAAGTGTTTCAGCCTGACCTCATTGAGTTTGGGTCAAAAGATTTTGATGTCATCCTGGGAATGGATTGGTTGAGCAAGTACAATGCAGAAATCAGTTGCCGTTCACTGAAAGTGAAAATGAACACAAGTAAGAATGAGTCAGTGATTTATTGGATGCATGGTGAAACCAAATTCCCTAGGTTGATACTCGTATTAAAGTTGGCAAAGTACATGAAAAAGGGGCATTCAGTGTACTTTTGTAGTGTGAGAAACATGGAACATGATGAGGCAACTAAGCCAAAAGATATAGAAGTGGTGAATGAATTTCTAGATGTATTTCCGGACGAGATCCCTGGAATGCCACCTAAGAGAGCAATTGATTTCACCATAGACTTAGTCCTAGGGACAACACCAATATCCAAAGCACCATATTGAATGGCACTTGTAGAGATGAGTGAATTAAAGGAGCAACTGTCAGATTTGTTAGACAAGGGATACATTAGACCGAGTGCATCTCCTTGGGGAGCACCAGTTCTGTTTGTTAAGAAGAAAGATGGGAGCATGAGGTTGTATATTGATTATAAGGAATTGAATAAAGGTGACAATAAAGAACAAGTATCCACTTCCAAGGATTGATGATTTGTTTGATAAGTTGAAAGGCGCAAATGTGTTTTCTAAGATTGACTTGAGGTCCGGATATCATCAATTGAGAATTGCAGATGAAGACGTACCAAAAACTACATTTAGGACGAGATATGGACACTATGAGTTTACAATGGTGTCATTTGGATTGACAAATGCTCCGGCAATCTTTATGGATTTGATGAACATGATGTTTCATCAATTTATGGATAAGTTTGTAGTAGTATTCATAGATGATATATAAGTGTATTCAAAGAGCAAAGAACAGCATGTAGAACACCTGAGGGCAATTATACGCGTCGTTTGAAGTGCGCCTACGTTAAGCATTTGTGAATATGCTTGGAACTCTTAGAAAGTGGGAATTGACATATACGATTAAGGACAAGGAAAGTAGGGAGCCGCCAACAAGTTTTTAAGGAACTTGTAAACCGTTCACGGATCATAAAAGACAACCACGAATAAAGGGACACCGATAGGCAACAACGATTGACCCCTGAAGGTTGCACCCCATTCATAATCCATGAGATTACTAACTCCATATGGTTCGGAACCACAAAAGGAGGATCGGAGATGATGGTACGAAGTGAGTCATGGAGTCACATTCGCCCGTATTGGCCTCTATTCAATTCTTATAGTGAAAAGTAATTCCTGCGATCTCAAAGGCATGCAAACAAATTATTCAATTCGCTCCAAACTATTATTAAGCTAAATTGGTTGATTATTAATGCAACATTTAATTCTAAAATATTGTGATCACTTGATTTAATAATAAGACTAAAAAGGAGCCTAAACTTGCCATCCAAATTATCTTATTATATTGTTAGATTTATTGTTAAATTGCTTCTAATATTAATGTTTATTCTATTATTATTTTTTATCACCATATTTCATGTTTAAAGGGACATGATTCCTTATTTTGATTTTGCTTGCTTGCAACTATAAAACAATAAACAAGTTAGTAACTTCAATAAAATAAATAAAACAATAATTAAAATTAAATTAAATAGAGTTGATTTGGGGCAAACCCTCAAACAATTCTACCTTTCACGCCTTGGTTTAAGGACAAAACCTCGGGTAAAGTACATACTTCTTGGAGTGCTTAAAGGAAGTATTTTGAGAGAATAAGGTAAATTAGTGTTTAGGTTAGAGCATAGAAGAGAGAAGAGAAATGTTAATTGATGCCCCGAACAACAGAAATGAGGGGGTATTTATAGGAAAAATGAGCAAAGGGAAAACACGGAACCCTAAAAAGATAAAAACTCTAAACAATAATGCCACAACACGGAAAAGCATACCGCGACAAGGAAAAGTATGCCGTGACACGGGAGAAAATAGTGTGACGCGAGATTAAAAACAGACTACAAAAGATAAAACACGTTTAGGGAATATGCAGAGAAAACACGGAGCAATCCCGTGTCACAGGATGGGCACCGTGACACGGGAAAATATGCCGTGACGCGGCAATATATCCCGTGGCGCGACACCTGTTTCCGTGACACGGTGGAATTTATTTTCATTTTTGCGTCCAGATTCACTTTTACCCTAATTACACTCAGCATTTTTAAGTGTCGTTTCATAATTTTGGGCTATTTAGGTTTATTATTTATTAATTGGACTAAAATAATAAATAATATGAAATGAATAAAAAAGGTTTGGGCCAAAATAGGAATTGGACTATGCTTTGACTAAACATTATGACTGATTTTATGAACCGAGTTTGATTGAATATGAATTTTATGCACTCCTAGGATTAAAAACTCAACCCTACCAATAATGGCAGTGAATGATTGTTCATCATCGGGTTTGGTTTCGGGGAGACATTTTTAGGTGTCTACAGAAGCCCCCACTTTGACTGAGTTTGTAGAAACGTCAGTTTCAAAAACGATAGTTAAAGTAGTCGATAGGGACGGAGAATGATTTAAGTTGTTATGTGATCCTAAATTACTCTGTATACGCTGATACCTGTAGAAAAATGTTAGTTCTATAGATAAAAGAGTAAAGGGATAGAATGCATATCTAACACCAGTGTATCGGTGAAAAATGAGTTTGGTAGCTTCCTATACTTGAAGGAATCCACCGAAATATGTTTCATTGAGATACTTTCCATGCTAGAGGAAAGTTGATTGATGAGTTTGGTAGCTTTCTAAGCTTGAAGAAATCTACCGATGATACTTTCCATGCTTGAGGAAAGTCGACATATGAATTTGGCGGCTTTCTATGCTTGAAGAAATCCACCGGATAATACTTTCCATGCTTAAGGAAAGTCGACAGATGAATTTTCCAGTTTTCTGTGCTTGAAGAAATCCTACCGATAATGCTTTCCATGCTTGAGGAAAGTCGACATATGAATTTGGCGGCTTTCTATGCTTGAAGAAATCCACCGGATAATACTTTCCATGCTTGAGGAAAGTCGACATATGAATTTGGCGGTTTTCTGTGCTTGAAGAAATCCCACCGATAATACTTTCCATGCTTGAGGAAAGTCGACAAATGAATTTGGCGATTTTCTATGCTTGAAGAAATCCCACCGATTGAGATACTTCTATGCTTGAGGAAAGTTGATATAATCGCTGACTCCTTCGTTTTGAGAGGTGACAACGACCGACAGTTTTCCATGCCTGAGGAAAAACTTATCGAATGAGATTGCAAGTCTCTGCATATCGAGAACCTTGCGCCGTGAAATGATGGTGGTTCGATTGTCCCTGAACGTGGGCTGTAGTTGGTTTGCTTGTCCCCAAACGTGGGCCGTAGGTGATTCAAACCTTCAAGTCGACTATCCGACCATGTCGGGTGCTTAAAATGTCGAAAATGTGACTTTGATGCTTGCTAGGGGTAAAATGGTAATTTTGGTACCATTTAAATATCAGTTAGAATTTTCCGCGTATTTTCGGGGAGAAAATAACTGTCCAAAAGCTGCGAAAATTGTCCAAACCCGGTCAAAGGTGCCAGGAATATTCGGTGACAACTTCCAAGAGCGTGTAGAACACACGCCTTTTCACCGTGCCATGTGGCTCAACACAGTGAGATGGCAATAATTTCCGTCAAACGGTAAAATTAACGTGACACGAGATTCTTCTTCTTTGCCGAACTGGTCAACATGCTTCGATTTCAGCGCTTTAGACCTGTAATTAAACCGTGCCACGTCATCCGTGCCGTTATGCGGCAATGGATACCGTGACATGGGGCATAACGTCGTGTCACGGTGCTTATTGTTTGCTTTTAAAATGAAAATCTTCGGCTTTTTTCTTCATTTCATTTTCTTCATTTTCTCTTTGATCTTAATCAAGTTCACTACTTTTACTGTTACTAGGGAGTCTGGCGCGAGCGATGCGCGCGAAACAGCTAGCCCAAAATGCGTGGTCATTATGGGTAGTTGTAGATACCCATTTGTGTCTCCCCAAAACCAAATCCGACGATGAATACTTTTCGCGTCGAATCATAATCGAATGAAGTGAAAGTGTGGAATGTCTAATGTTGTGGTTAGTTTTATTAAAAAAATCTTTCTTTCTGTTTTCGAAAACCTACTCTATTTTAGGAAAATAGTCAATCCAGTTTAGTTTGATCCATGACATGGGTCCAATAATGGTGTAGTTGGATTGGGCTCAAAAAGAGCTTTCCAACGATATATTATAAGCCCAATTCCGATGAATATTGAGGAAGTTATGGCCTAAATACTAAACTGGGCCCGGTTTGGTTCTTATATGCGGCCCAATGATCTAGATGAGGGCCTATTATGAATTATCATTCCTAATGCAATTAGGATTGATTATAGTCTTCTAGAAGGTTCTTTTAAATCCTAATGGGATTAGGATTGACAATTATGTTTTATGAGTTTTATTTGGAATAAAAGAAGTATTTTATGTGAAATTATGATTTTACCCTTCGTACGGACTTTACGACTTGATTTTATCGAAAAATAGATTCCGCGTGGAAAAAGCGTGGAAAACCTTTTGCATCGCCAAATGACAAGTTTGTTGTCTGGCGACAAACCCTGTCGCCTGGCGACAAGTCCTATCGTTGGCGACAGAGGCGTGTTTTATTCCTTTTCAAACTCTGATTCGTTTATATTGATTCAGGACTATTTTCTTATAAATAGGGTCCTTGGACTTCCGTTTTTCAATAACTAGAATTCTCTAATTCTTTTCTCTCTCTCTAAGCTAAAACTTATTCTCTCTTCCCCTCTTTCTAGCCTAGCCTTTTACAAACAAAATTCCTCATATATTAGCACTAGACACACCTAGCCAAGTTCGAAGTTGCCTTCGCCCTAGACGTGAAAGGTTGGGTATTTCTGAGGGTTTGGTCCCAAATCTCTATTTCAATTATTTAATTTAATTGTTTATTTTATTATTTTTCTTGAGTTACTAACGTGTGTATTTTGTTATTAGAAAGAGGTACGAGGCATCCAAGTAAGTGCTTTAATTGTTTAATTGATATTTTGATATGGAAATCATGTTTAGATTGTTATTTTGATCCCTAGTATCATGTTAGGATGCTTTTCTTAGTATCATGTTAGGATGCTTTTCTTAGTATCATGTTTAGGGTAAAGAATAAGTTTCTAATATCAATTATGATTTCTATGATGCTTCCTTCTTTCTTAATAGCATGTTAGTATCATGTTAGGGTTAAAGCTTTGATTTTTATTGTTTAGTGACATGCTAGGGTTTGTTATTGATCTTGTTAGTATCATGCCTAGAATCTTGCTATTATTATGCTTTATTTTTAACATGATTAATTTAATTATTATTGTTATGATTCATGATTATTTTAATTGTGATTATTATTATTATTATTATTATTATTATTATTATTATTATTTTGCTTGATTATATTTATTTTTATTGCTTGATCACACCTTTTATGCATGTTTAAAGGGTATTGGTACTTGTAATCACGCTTAATAAGATAATTAATAATCTTGTTTAGGGTTAATTTGATTATAATTCAAGTGATCGCCAATAATAGTTTTATTTGTGAATTAATATTCAACCAACATAGATAAACAGGTTTAGGGTAAACCTATTGATTGCATGTTAGTCAGAAAGCGGACATGAATACGAGTAGAATAAAGTAGAAGCCTATTATTAGGGCATGCTCTTTCCCTTTTAGATTGGATTTGTACCTTTATCCCCGAACTTCCAGTCTTGGTTCTAGACCTATTGTAGTTAACGATCTCTTGGATCGTTAAGGGGTGTAACCTTCACCCTGTGAACGGTTCACCCTGTGAACGGTTTACAAGTTTCAAAACTTTTTGGTGACTCTAGCTTTTTCTCTATCTTCCTTCCCTTTGGACGCCACCATGCTTAAGTGTATGATCACAGTGGGGTTCAAGTTTGGGGTAATGCTTGAAATATTTCCTACAATAGTTATAATACTATTAAGGCTCATGATAATTTAATAATGATAAAAAAAAAACCTTATCGATTGGAGCTCTATTGGACTAATCCTAAATTTCTAAGCATACGTCAATACAATATGATTATGCACCCTAAATGTTGAAGAATTTTAGTGTGTAGTATCTAGTAAAAATCTCACAAAAGAGCATTAATTAGAATCAAAGTAGAACATACTTGTGTTCAACTCATATATGATATTAATGTGCCTGACATATATATGAGCTTAAAAATCTACAATCATATTCATGCTACACCTTAAGATGTGAAAATAAAATGCAAAATAATTCATAATTAAAAAAGAAAATGGCTGAAATGTCTTCTGTACAACATAAATATATGGCGGACTCCCTACCCAATTTAACAACCAAAGAATAATATTCCTTCATCTTTTATTTTGCACCACGTTTTTTGTCAATGAGATATGGCACCTCCAACCATCAAAATACTTGCTAATCACCCTGCTGTAGCTAGACCTCTATTGCACCATCTTCTATCGCGATGAGCTTATCATCTTCCATGGTAAACTGAAAAGTAAGAGGTAGTGGTTAGTTGTGTTTAAATTACAATTTCATCAAGAAGTTATTCTCCTTGTCTACAAGTACATCCATGTATAAGGCAGTCAACCAACAAGACTAATACCGTGAGTACCACATAAAAAGTAAGTTATTTTTATTATTTTATATATAGACTCTAAACTTTTTTGTCATAACATATTTTATTGTAATTAATGTGTGCAGTGTTAGTTAACAAGCCTTTATAATATGTAATACCTCTGATTTATATTATTTGTAACTTTGGGGTATTATTTGTGAGATATAAAATATTCCAAAGTTGCAAATAATAAAAGTCGGAGGTAGTATATATAATATAATCAAAAGGTTTTCCATCATTAGACTAAAAGTCCTAGTTCATATGTATAACTAAGCATCAATCAAGTGATCGATGTGCTTCAATACCAACAGATAACACAAAGACAACAAATGCCTCCAATTCAATCAAGTTTATGCAAAAGGAAAATAGAGAGAGAAGACATTGGATAACAAGCATTTGCCAACTCGTTTGGCATGCTACCTTTTTTTTTTTTTTTTTTTTGAAAAAATAACATTTTATTTCATACTCAATTCCAACAAAAATAGTTTCCTCTGCTTTCATGAACTAACACATAAACATAATTTTTTAAATATATTTATGAATGAAGCGAAAAATAAACACTCCAAATAAAACTCATAATTTTTTTATATATTTGTTTTTTCATAACTACAACTTAGTTAAGCGATAGAGAACTCATAAGTTGGTTCAAGGAAGGAGAGATGCAGAGGAGGAACTGTGGAAGGAGGAGCGTTTAAGACAAAGAAAAGAGGAAATAAAAAGGGTAATTAATATAATGTTAAATGGGGGCATAGATGTAAACTAACATTTTTAGAGATAAAATTATCCTCACACTATTCCTAAGAGATATCTCCCACTTTTTATAAGGTAGGGATTGAAGCTTAGCTCGTCCCTTTTTTTTTTTTTTTTTTGCTTGAAATACCGCGTCGCGGCGGCGTACACCGTGATACGAGATCTAATACCGTGGCTTGGCATGTATTACCATGCCACGGTGTTTGAGAAGCTTCTCCGGTTCCTTCGCCGCTGCTATTCGAGTTCTCTGCTACTGCTATTGTCGTGTTCGCTGCGTCACCTAAGCCTGTACTGCAACACGACGTGAAGTACCATGTCGCGGCTTGAAGTACCGTGTCACGATGGTCCAGCTGCTGTCGTTGCTGTTGTTCAACTTCCTTGCTGCGGTTTTTTCGAGCTCCATTCATTTATTTCTTTACCATTTTCACTTAAAACTTTTGCAAACTTTCCCATTTTTGAATTCCTACAAGGACCCATGTAAGTTTCCTTGCCTTTTGTCTTGAATTTTGCTTCAAATGAGTAATTTCATGTAAAAACCCTTGAAAAATCAAATTGGGGGGTTTTGATTTTGAGCTTTTATGTCAAAATTCTTGCCATGAATTAGCTTGTATATGAATGTATGTTAGTTTGTGAGCAATTTGAGACTAAGTTTACATGATTTGGTGTAGAAATGATCAAATCACCATTTTTGGTACTACTTTGCTCGTGAAATGGTGTTCTTATTGTTCTTGTTGTTTCTTTGCACTTAAAATGATGATATAATGGTTGTACATCTTGTAAAATATGCCATGATGTGCCGATCTATTGTTTTTGTGCAATTTCAAAACATGCTATGTTTTTTTTTTTTTTTTTTTTTTTTTTTTTTTTTTTTTATGTATGTACTATTGTCATGGAGAACATAGTATCATGCGATTAGGAGAACTGTAGTATTAGTTTATTGGAGAAACTAGGTACTAGAAATAATTTATTTTGCTAATTTTTAGCCTTGAGGTAAAAATTTAGCGTATAACTGAAAATGCAACTTGAGGTAGCTGTTAAGCTTTTTTTGAATAAATAACTAAATAACTTAGGAAATGATGCTAAATATTTAGATTTTTATTTTTTTTGTTTAAACATAATAGCATGCCTAGACAACGAGATCGAGATACTTCTACTCGTAGCCGACGTCACACTCCCTGGTTCCCGAGGGCATAGACGATGCCTTGGAGACCAAGCCTCACCCCTCTACGAGTAGGGGTAGGTGGACTCCACCTCCGTGGACACCCGACAAGTTGGTTTTCTGTCGTGAGAACCAAATTTCCCACCGTCCACTTACCGACGTAGTCTATGGTGTGCTTCGTCATCATGGATCAGGATCCGGAGACTTGATTCCCCGACTACACAGGATCATCACAGGGGATCCTGCTACCAACGCCTTGTGGGAGTCTGCTGGTTTGGGAGATTTCTATTCAGCGGTTGTAACACCCTAGAAATTTCTTTCTTTTGAAATACTTGTTTTGCCCTATTTAAAACTTTAAATAGAAATATCTAAGACATTACTGCCACCGTGAAAAAGGCTAAGGAAACTATCAAAGACACATAGCGGAAGAATAATTTCAAAACCATTCAAAACAAGTCAACTTGAAAAGTCAATTAACGAAAGTAAAGTCAAACGAAGTAAAATAAAATCAACTACAACTTGGAACCATTATAGGCCCTTATTAAAACCAAACCAAATTAAAAACCTTTGCATTAGTCATGCATAATAATAATATCTATAATAATTTAAGCAATAAACACATCATATACTTATAGAACTAGCAAGGATTCGCTCTTCACTCTTCACTCATGCCCATTCATGATTATGCTTCATCACCTGAAAAGTTTCTCTCTACTTGTTTCCACTACTCTCCATTAAAAATGGGTCATCATAGGGCCAAGATAAAAGACAAGGCCGAAAAACACACAATCAACAAAGCTGAGGACATAAGCGTAATTAACACACTAACATGCAATTACCTATCAACACACAACTTACCTACACCTGTTTTTCAAGCATACAAAATTTAATAAAAATTCTCACTAGACACTTTCAGGATGTTTTCACCCTATTTTTCATGGTTTTCTTTTATCATTTTGGTCTTTTCTCCTTTAGTTTCTCTATTTCTTCTTTCTTCGTGTTTTACTTTCCTTTATGTGGTGTTCAACGTGTTTCCCTTTTATATTTCTCTTTTTCTCTTCTATTTTCTCTCTTTGTTTACTTTTGTAGGTGCTTAAGGAGTTGGATTCGCAAAGGGGTCAAGAAGAGCAAAAAGAGTTAAGCAAAGAAGAATCAAGTTCCTTGGAGAGGGCTTAGAGAGGGCACAGAGAGGGCGCTCTACATCTTCCCATTGCCGCGGGCGCCGGTCTAGAGGGCCGCGGGCGCTGATAAAGTGCAATAAAGTGGGAATTTTTGGCAGGAACTCTCCACGCCCTGGCCGCAGTCTAGCCGCGGGCGCGGAGAATCTGGAGAGACTGCTCCCTTTGGAGAGACCGCGGCCCCCATGTTTACACTTGGAACAGGGCATCTTCCACGCCCTTAACTGAGGGCGCGAGTGTCTTTGCCTCGGGCGCGGGCTACAGTACCCGCGGGCGTGGGTCTTGCCCAGATTTCCCGCGGAGTTAGTTATGGGTTCCGTACCCATTTCTCCGCGCCCGCGGGTGTAGACACCCATTTGTGTCTCCCCAAAACAAAACCCGGTGATGAGTACCTTTCACGTCGAATCATAATCGGATGAAGTGAAAGTGTGGAAAGTCAGTGTTGCGGATAGTTTTAATTCTTTTCTTTCTCTCTGTTTTTTAAAACCTATTTTAAGAAAACAACCAATCCAGTTTGGTTTGGTCCATAGCAAGAGTCCAATAATGGAGTAGATGGATAGGGCTTGTAAGGAGCTTTCCAACGATATATTATAATTCCAATTCCAATGAATAATGAGGAAGTTACGGCTAAATTACTAAACTGGGCCAGGTTTGGTCCTTATATGCAGCCCAATGATATAGAGGAGGGCCTAATATAGATTTATCATTCCTAATACAATTAGAATTGATTTTAGTCTTCTAGATTCTTCTAGAAGGTTCTTTTCATTCCTAATTTAATTAGCATTGATAAATTGACTTTGGTTGACTTTTTGGAGTTTTAATCAGAATAAAGGAAGTGTTTTTAAGGAAAATACGATTTTACCCTTCTATACGACTAAATTTTATCAAAATTAAGAAAACACGTGAAAATGGCTATTAGCGCCTGACGCCAATTATTAGCGCCTGACGCTAACCTTCAGCGCTTGACGCTAATGTCCAGCGCCTGGCGCTAATCGAGTTTTATTCTCGTCGAAACTCTGATTTGTTTTTCTATACGTCCAACTGATTTTCTCTATAAATAGCCTCCTAAAACCTTCGTTTTGATCATCAATTTCCATTAATTCTCTAATTCTCTCTTTCACCAACTCTCATCAAGAATTTCTTGATTTTCTCTCTCTTTCTAAACCAACCCTTTTACAAACACAATTCCTCATACATTAGCACTAGACACACCTAGCATTGTTCGAAGTTGCCTTCGCCCTAGACGTGAAAGGTTTTAATTTTTGAGGGTTTGGTCCCAAATTTCTATTTCAATTATTATTTAATTTAATTGTTTGATTATTATTTTCCTCGAAGTTACTAATGGGTGTATTTTGTTATTAGAAAGAGGTACGAGGCATCCAAGTAAGTGCTTTAATTGATTTTATGGTTCTCAGAAATCATGTTTAGGTTGTTATTATGATTCCTGGTGTCATGTTAGGGCGTTTTAATCTTTCTAGTATCATGTTTAGGGTAATAACTATAATTTCTAATATCAAATATAACAATTATGATTCCTGCTATGAATCCTATTTTCTTTCCTAATAGCATTTTAGTATCATGTTAGGGCTAAATATTTGATATTTATTGTTTAGTGACATGCTAGGGTTTGTTATTAATCTTGTTAGTATCATGTCTAGGATCTTGCTATTATCATTATGCTTTAACATGATTATTTTAATAATGATAATTATGATTATGATTTGGATAATAATTGTTATTGATTATTGTTATGTTTCTTGATGTTTATTTTTAGTGTTATTGCTTGATCACACCTTTTTATGCATGTTTAAAGGGAATTTGTACTTGTAATCACGCTTTGATAATTAATAATCTTGTTTAGGTTAATTTGATTATAATTCAAGTGATCGCCAAGAATAGATTTATTTGTGCATTAATATTCAACCAGCATAGGTTAAACAGGTTTAGGGTTAAACCTAATGATTTTCATGTTAGTCAGAAAGCGCACATGAATACGATCTGAATAAAGTAGAGACCTATTATTGGAGCAGGTTCAATCTCTTTTACAAGCGTAGCATTCTCAGAAGGTATCCCCTTCTTGAGGAAGATTGTCAAAGCATTTTTGTTCAGGGACGCGTGGACATATCAAAAATCCCTTTTGTTCAAAGATGCATGTACATATCAAAAAACACTTTTCTTAGAGACGCATGGGCATGTCACTCAAAGCTCTTTGTTCAGAGACGCATGGACATGTCTTTCAAGCTCTCTTGCCCAAAGACACGTGGGCATCCTATTAAAGCTCTTCTTTTTCAGAGATGCGTGGACATCTCATCAACAAGTTCTATTATTCAGAGACGAGTGAACAGTCCTAAAAATGAATCTCTGTTGTTCAGATACGAGTTAACATCAACAACAGCGAGATTGCGTTCCTTAGCTTGTAGAAGGTTGTCACCACAAAATGCAGCAAAAAATAAGTTACCTTAGATACGTGTGCTCGACGGTGCAAGATACACGTTTCTTAACTCTCTTATCTGTTTTAACTAACGCTAGTTTGCATGTATCGGCGTTACAAGAATGATTTAGGATCGCAGAACATTATGAATCATTCTTCGTCCTTATGTTACTTTGACTTTTGTTTTTGAAACTTGCGTTTCTCCACACTCAGTCAAAGTGGGGGCTTCTGTAGACACCCATTTGTGTTTCCCTAAAACCAAACCCAGTGATGAATGCCTTTCGCGTTGAATCATAACCGAATGAAGTGAAAGTGTGGAAAGTCTAATGTTGTGGTTAGTTTTTATTAAAAATCTTTCTTTCTGTTTTCAAAAACTACTCTATTTTATGAAAATAGCCAATCTAGTTTAATTTGGTCCATGACAAGGGTCCAATAATGGTGTAGTTTGGTTGGGTTTGAAAAGAGCTTTCCAACGATATATTATAAGCCCAATTTCGATGAATAATGAGGAAGTTATGGCTAAAATACTAAACTGGGCCCGGTTTGGTTTTTATATGCGGCCCAATGATCTAGAGGAGGGCCTATTATGAATTATCATTCCTAATGCAATTAGGATTGATTATATTCTTCTAGAATCTTCTAGAATATTCTTTTAAATCCTAATGGGATTAGGATTGATAATTGTGTTTTATGAGTTTTATTTGGAATAAAAGAAGTGTTTTAAATGAAATTATGATTATACCCTTCGTACGGAATTTACGACTTGATTTTTATAAAAAGTGAATTACACGTTGAAAACGTGTGGAAAACTTTCTGCATCGCTAAACGACAGGTTTTGTATCCTAGCGACAAACCCTGTCGCCTCGTTACAGACCCCGTCGCCTGGCGACAAGTCATGTCGTTGGCGACAAAAGCGTGTTTTATTCCTTTTCAAACTCTGATTCGTTTATATCAATTCCGGACTATCTTTTTATAAATAGGGTCCCTGGACCTCCGTTTTCAATCATCAACTCTCAACTAGAATTCTCTAATTCTTCACTCTCACTAAGCTAAAGCTTATTCTCTCTCTCCCTCTTTCTAGCCTAGCCTTTTACAAACACAATTCCTCATACATTAGCCCTAGACAAACCTAGCCAAGTTCGATGTTGCCTTCGCCCTAGACGTGAAAGGTTTGATATTTCTGAGGGTTTGGTCCCAAATCTCCATTTCAATTATTTAATTTAATTGTTTGATTTTATATATTCCTTGAAGTTACTAACGTGTGTATTTTGTTATTAGAAAGAGATACAAGGCATCCAAGTAAGTGATTTAATTGTTTTAATTGATATTTTGATGTAGAAATCATGTTTAGGTTGTTATTTTGATTCCTAGTATCATGTTAGGTGCTTTTCCTAGTATCATGTTAGGATGCTTTCCTTAGTATGATGTTTAGGGTAAAGAATAAGTTCCTTGTATCAATTATGATTTCTATGATGCTTCCTATTTTCTTTCTTAATAGCATGTTAGTATCATGTTAGGGCCAAAGCTTTGATTTTTATTATTTAGTGACATGCTAGGGTTTGTTATTAATCTTGTTAGTATCATGCTTAGGGTCTTGCTATTAATATTATGCTTTAACATGATTATTTAACATGATTATTATTATTTTGAATATTATTATTATGTTGCTTGATGTTGATATTGTTGTTTATTGTAATCGCTTGATCACACCTTTTATGCATGTTAAAGGGAATTTGTACTTGAAATAACGCTTAATAAGATAATTAACACTCTTGTTTAGGATTAATTTGATTATAATTCAAGTGATCGCCAATAATAGATTTATTTGTGCATTAATATTCAACCAACATAGATTAAATAGGTTTAGGTTTAACTGATTGATTGTATGTTAGTCAGAAAGCGCATATGAATACGAGTAGAATAAAGTAGAGACCTATTATTAGGGCAGGTTCTTTCCCTTTTAGATTAAATTTGTACCTTCATCCTCAAACTTCCAGTCATGGTTCCAGACCTATTGGAGTTAACGATCTCATGGATCGTAAGGGGGTGTAACCTTCACCTCGTGAACGGTTTACAAGCTCCTAAAACTTGTTGGCGACTCTTTTTCTCTAGCTTCCTTCCCTTTGGACGCCACCGTACTTTAGTGTATGATCACAGTGGGGTTCAAGTTTGGGGTAATGCTTGAAATATTCCCCACAGTTTGCCTACATCCTTCTTGAGTTCATTAACTTATTCTTGAGGGGCCATGATCTTCTTAGCTTTCTGTTTTTGAGAAATGGGTTTGTCAAAAAGGAGTATCTGAACGAAAGTGTTGTTTTTTATTAGCCACCCTTCTTTTTTTGTCCAAGCGCTGTAAATTAAACCATTTATTTATTTAAATTACTTGACTCGAATTTTATTTTGACTTTATTGATTTTGAAAACAAAAAAAGCAAAACTAGGGTTTATTTTTGAAGACTAAGTAAGATTTTTTTGGAGGATTAATATCTGACTTACCCCCCTAAACAAAATGACGGAAAGACGCTCATAGAAGACTCTGTAGACATGGTCAAGATGTGACATGTTATGTGTGTGCTTTAATAGTGAATGTGAGTGATATACTTTGTCTCTTTTGTGAGACCATGGGACTATGTTCCTAGACTCAATTAAGGACTGAATGTAATTACTGCCATTAATAAATTGATTGAACCGTATTAGCAAATTGATTAGACTGACGCATTGTGAAGACTCGAGCAAAATTTTAGGCTGTCGTCAGACGACAATTCCGTCGCCAGACGCTGAAAGCCAACGCCAGACAACGAGATTCTCGCTTGGCGCCAGGAACTAACGTGTGGCACCACAGTCCAGATCTTTGCGCCATTATGGAACATTGACCTAGGACTGTTTATAGTATTTTTGCTCTAAAGGGACAAGCCTAAAAGTCGTACTTAGTCAAGTTTGATCAATAGACTTTAATCATTTATTTATTAATCAATTAATTAAATTAGCAAAGTCCTTTAGTCATTATTTTATTTATTTAACTCATACATAAGTCAAACAAACGGTTAGGAAAAACACATAGAGTATGCACAACAAATAATGCACAAGTAGTCATATAGTCACAATATGATGCAATGAGTTAGCAACCTGATCATGACTCTAGTTCTCTAAAGTTCAGTATATGGGTTAGTCAAAGAGGTTCCATGATTATGAGTCCGGATGCACCGCGCGGAAGCCTTACCTTTGGAAGGGTTGACACGTGTGGATGGAACCCCACGAGTTAATCTCGCTTTCATGGTTTTGTGAATTCAACAATCTCGGATTTACCCTTCGTTTCCAGGAGTGTTCAATTGGGTAGATGGAGCATGAATTCCCAGAGGGTTATGGCCATATGTAGAACACATATAGGTTTCAGAAAAAATGGAAAAACTCAATCAGGAAGTAAAACCAAGGACACGATACTAGAAAACTAGTCGAAACAAGAAAGTAGATTTCTGGCTCGATAGTGGAAGAATTTGGCGCGAGAAAATAGTTGCCGAGAGAAAATAGCGTCGTCGCCCTAAAAATAGCGTCGTCGCCAGACGCTGGCACTGTTCACAGGGTAAAGGTTACACCCCTTAAGGATCCAAGAGATCGTTAACTCCAATAGGTCTGGAATCATGACTGGAAGTTCAGGGATAAAGGTACAAAATCCAACCTAAAAGATATTAAATCTGCCCTAAAAATAGGCCTCTACTTTATTCTTCTCGTATTCATGTGCGCTTTCTGACTAACATACAATCAATAGCTTTTATCCTAAACCTGTTTAATCTATATTGATTAAATATTAATGCACAAACAAATCTATTATTGGCGATCACTTGAATTATTATCATATTAACCCTAAACAAGATGATTAATTATCTTATTAAGCGTGATTTCAAGTACCAATCCCCTTTAAACATGCATAAAAGGTGTGATAAAGCAATAACAATGATATAATATATCAAGCAACATGATATTAATAATAATCATAATTGAAATAACAATCATAATTAAATTAATCATGTTAAAGTTTAATATTAATAGCAAGATCCTAGGCATGATACTAAAAAGATTAATAACAAACCCTAGCATGTCACTAAACATTAAAGATCAATTATACCTAACATGATACTAACATTATATTAGGAAAGAAATAGGAATTGAAGCATCACAATAATCATACTTGATATTAGCAATTTTAGTTAGCAATTTTAGTTATTACCCTAAAATTGATAATAGGAAGCAATAAAACATCCTAACATGATACTGGGAATAAATAAAATAATCTAAGCATGATTTCTATATCATAAGATCAATAAAAAAATTTAAATTACTTACTTCGATGACTCGTACCTCTTTCGAATAACAAAATACACACGTTAGTAACTTCAAGGAAAATATTAAAATGAACAATTAAATTAAATAATTAAAATAGGGATTTGGGACCAAACCCTCAGAAACTATCAACCTTTCACGTCTAGGGTGAAGGCAACTTCGAACTTGGCTAGGTGTGTCTAGAACTAATGTATGAGGAATTTTGTAAAACGGAAGGTTTAGAAAAACAATAGAGAGAGAAAGAATAAGCTTCAATCTTTTAGAGAGAGGGAGAGAATAGAGAATTTTGGGTGTTGATGATTTGAAAATAGAGAGATACGACCCCTATTTATAGAAAAAATAGCACAAGATCGAAGAAAATCATATTCGGAATAAAATACCTCATGTCGCAAACGATAGGAGCCAGTGCCAGACGACAAGCTCGTTGCAAGGCGACGAAGGCCAGCGCCAGGTGACGAAGGTTAACGTCTGGCGACGACTTTCTCGACTCGCGCTGGTCCAAAAGTTAACGCGCTTTTCCACGCGTAATTACTTTACAAATCGGTTGCAGTTAACTATGCTTCTGAGCAGTTTTCGAAATCAGATTTAATATATTTTATTCTATATAAAATATCCTTAAAATATAATTATCAATCCTAACCTTTATTGAATTTAAAAGAACCTTCTAGATATTCCTAGAAGCCTAAAATCAATCCTAATCATTTAGGAATAATAATTAATAGGCCCTCCTCTAGATCATTGGGCCACCTTTAAAATCATTGGGTCTAATTAATTTAATCCATAACTTCCTCATAATTCATCGAAATTGAGCTAATAATATATCATTGGAAAGCTCTTTTTGAGCCCAATACAACTACACTACTATTGGACCCCTATTATGGACTAAACCAAATTGGAATGGCTATTTTTCATAAATAAGGAGTAAGAAAAGAAATATTTTCAAAAACAGAAAGAGAAATATTTTAATAAAAACATCCTCATCACTAGACTTTCCACACTTTCACTTTGTTTAATAATCAAATGACATGAAATGTATTCATCACTGGGATTGGTTTTGAGGAGACACATTTGGGTGTCTACACTAAGATTGTTTTATTGCTTCCTAGTATAATGTTTAGGGTAATTTCAGTATGATTATTATGATGCTTCCTATTTCTTTCCTAATATCATGTTAGGGCTAATTAATCTTTAATTTTAGTGACATGCTAGGGTTTGTTATTAATCATGTTAGTATCATGCCTAGGATATTGCTATTAATATTATGCTTTAACATGATTATTTTAATTAGAATTGTTATTTTGATGATTATTATTTTTATTGTTAATATCATGTTGCTTGATATTTTATATTATTATTGTTATTGCTTGATCACACCTTTTATGCATGTTTAAAGGGAATTTGTACTTGTAATCACGCTTAATAAGATAATTAATAATCTTATTTAGGTTAATATGATTATAACTCAAGTGATCGCCAACAATAATTTTATTTGTGCATTAATATTCAACCAACGTAGATTAAATAGGTTTAGGGTTAATCTAATGATTGCATGTTAGTGAGAAAGCGCACATGAATACGAGAATAATAAAGTAGAGGCCTATTTTAGGGCATGTTCAGTCTCTTTTAGGTTGGATTTGTACCTACATCACCGAACTTCAAGTCATAGTTCCAGACCTATTGGAGTTAATGATCTCCTGGATCGTTAAGGGGTGTAACCTTCACCCTGTGAACGGTTTACAAGTTCCTAAAACTTGTTGGCGACTTTTTTACTCTAGTTTCCTTCCCTTTGGACGCCACCATGCGTAAGTGTATGATCACTGTGGGGCTCAAGTGTAGGATGACTTGAAATATTCCCTATAGTTTTTTGAAAACTCCACTAGGGACTGATTTCTATTTTAATTCCTAAAATTTATTTTGGAAATGATTTAGAATGAGTGGATGAGACTCGAAAAGTTTTAAGAATTTCATGTGCATAATTTTGACTAACATTATTGACATTAGCATAAAAAGGTTCTTATTGGAAAGACCATCCGTAATGAGTCAAATACATAGGATTTTTACACGTAGGAATCTAGGGAAATATCTTTCACAACTAAAGTCGAAATAATGCTACGAAAAAACTGGAAAATTCAAGAACAGAAAGATGCCAAGGCATGTAGGAATTAGCACTGAGAAAACAATGTCAACGCCAAACGATGGCGCTGTCACCTGGAAACAATTATGTCATCTGGTGACAGTGCCAGCGTCTGGCGACGACGCTCTTTTCTCGCGCCAAATTCTTCCACCACCGAGCTAGAAATCTACCTTCTTATTTTGATTAGTTTTCTAGTACTGTTTGCTCGATTTTACTTCATGATTAAGTTTTTCCTTTTTTCTGAAACCCATATGTGTTCTACATATGGCCATAACACTCTAAGAATTCATGCTTCATCTAACCAATCGAACGCTCCTGGGAATGAAGGATAAATCCGAGATTGTTGAATTCACCAAACCATGCATGGAAGCGTGTTTAACTCGCGGGGTCCCATACACACGCGCCAATCCTTCCAAATGTAGGGCTTCCGCGCGGTGCATTGATGAGTGTCATTTTTGGCACTCACTTGATCCTCCTTAGGATGAAATTCATGCTATTTTATAGCTCTTTTCCGTAGTTTTCCCTTAGTTTTATTCTTTATTTCTTAGTTTGCATTTTCTTGGGTGATTTTCTATTTTTATGCAATTCTTGGTTTATTTTGCTATTTTCTCTTTTATTTGTTTATTTTTGTTCATTTTTCAGGTTAAGATTATAATCCGAGTAATCCCGAGTCTCCTTCCCAAGTTTTACATCATTTGAGATGCCTCTTGCCAACCATTTGAAGTTCAAGTTTGAAGGAGTGTAAAGTCCAAGTCTTCTAGCTAGTGCATTCAAGCGGTGGGGGCACCATTCTTGGTGTTGAACCCACAGCGGAGGCTATTTGAAGACTGCCACCTTCCATGTTCATCAACATCATCAAGTGGGGCGCACGAGGAAGAGCAAAGTAGAGGGTGAAGGAGGCTGCCCTACTCCCAGGTGTGGGCGCGCGAGACCATGGCGCGGCTGCGCAGCCTGGTGGCGCAGGCGCGCCTATCTGAGTCTCTGTTTTGTACCCTTTTATGCGCGGTTGCGCATCCACCTTGGAGATGACTGTGATTTTATGGGTCTTTTTGTATGATCTAACTAATTTTCCCCTTAGTTAGTTTTTCTATATATAGATTTTCCTTCTATTTTTAGAGAGAGAATTCAGTTAGAGAAAATTAGAGATAATTTTAGAGAGAGAAACTCTAGGTTGTAGAGAGTGAAGTTCATGGTTGATGATTTGATGATGATGATTCTAAGTACAATTTCTATTAATTTCACCAAAGTTTGTAACGATTTCTTTTATTTTAACGCAATCTTTAGCTTTTGATTTCAATTGGTTTGTTAATTGTTCAAGTTTGATTGATTTGTGATTGATTTAGTTTTATTAATATGATGATGATGAATATGAGTAATGGATTGACGCTAATTAGGGGAAATTGATGGAGTTGTGTAAGGAGAGTGATCCTATCGTAAGGGGTACTCTCCTTAAATGCCCTTGGCCAATTAAAAGCCTAGGACTTTACACTTGTTAGGGTGTAGTAGGGTTTGAATTTCTGACTGTTTGGAGGACCTTGAATTAGAATTGATTCTATCATCACGCTTTTTTGTAAGAAACAAGTAGGAGTCGCCTAAACCTCGTCCATGCCTTTCTTCCATGTGGAGTTTATGGAATAATTAGCACAAATCATAAGTTTACCCATGCCCAAATTTGTCTATAAACCAGAAATGAGTTCGGGGCGAAGGTATTAAGATAACGTTCCTTTTAGAGGGGAATCGTCATCCTAGCCATAGTACGACCTCTACTAGCTCATCCTTTTTCACAATTTTATCACCAAACAATATATGCAACGCGATACCTAAAACTATGTTAGTTGATTTTATTTACAAGCATTAATCACGTAGGAATTACATTTCAAAAGTCGTTATTCTTATTTAATAATATTCGTGAAAGAACAATAAAGTAAACAAGATTCGCCTTGGCTTAGGTGATCAACCAACAATTACTTAATTCAATTCTAATCTTTATTTAACGTAAGATACTATGTGGAATTAATTAATTATTTTAAAGGTGATCAAACAACACTAATTAATTAATTAATTAATTAAAGTCCTTTAAAACAAGAAAAAGAAGGTGATTTAACTAAGTGCTCAAGAATTTACCACTTCTCTTTGCTAGATCTCCGTTTAGAACACTTATGGACTCCTTCTTGTTGGGGATCCTCCACCGTAGTAACAAGATATCGAAAGGGTGAGTGTTTAGGACAAGAGGGCTAGGTTGCACAAGTTCACAAGTTATTTCCCCAGAGTTTTAGGTTAATTTCTGTCTGTTTAAGCCTTGGTTTAACCTCGTATTTATAGGGAATGATTAGGTTTAGGGTTTTGAGCATTCTGCCGCAGCAGGTGTCGCGGGCAACAGATAGAGTTGCGCGCGGCTTTATGGTAAGATTCGATTTTATATTTTCCTTATAATTCCGAATGATTCTGAATCTTCCGCAGCGCAACTCTGAAATTTGCGTTGGGTGTCGCGCCCAAATGAATAAGTTGCGCGTGGCACCCCAGCACGACTTTGTGAGATGCGCATGGCTTTTTCTACGACAGCATTAAGTTTTAACCTAGGCGTTCCTAAATTCGTCATTATTAGGGTTTAAGCACGGGCTTAAGCTTAATTATGATCGGGTTTAGTTGATTGGACCTTTGTTTTGGCTTTTTCTTTACTTTTGTCTAGTCTTTTGTATTTTGTGGCTTAACGAGTTATCCATCAGTATTCTTCACTTCGATCCAACACGAAGATGGCTTTATTTATCGTCATTGCACTTTCTGTCGGGACAGGAGATCAAAAGTAGATGTCTACAGTTAGCCCCCACTTTTATCGAGTCTAGAATAGACGATGATGAAAGTAGTCAAGGAAATAAAACCGAGACTCATTATGCGAAGTTCTCTAAGGGTAGAGAATCTTTCAGTAATGTTTAAGGATGTCAAAACAATCCTGGGTTCGCTAAGTGTTTGGAACAAGTAGCTATTAATGCTAGAAAAAGTGCTTCCTAGTCTTAACACGCTAAAGAATATAGATTGATCCTTTGCAATTATAGAATGCTTTTATAAGTAAAGGTGTTCTGGGTGATGTCAGGTCATGAGAAGAGATCGGTTTTAAAAGGATAAAAGGGGAGGATTTCCTCTCAATCGTATCATCGTTGGTCTAAAGTCCCTCGATATGTCATTGAAACTTTAGCCCGACTTTAACAAAGTAATAGATGAAAAAGGGATTTTTGGTATTCGAGCCAAAATGGTCCGGTATTCGAGCCGGAAGTCCATAATATAGAAATACATGTCTCAGGACTGGAGGCATATATCTAAATTGAGTGAGAGGGAAGAAAGTAAGCAACTCTCTCATCAGTTTTGTCCACAAGATGAGTACACATGTCTCATGAATGGGGGCACGTGACTACATGGGCGCGACATCTTTCTTGTCGCTTCTTTATATAGGGGGTGGATTCGACATCCTAACTGTCCGGTAAGTTAGTAAGCGCACTAACTACCGTATCCATTCAAGAAGTGCCTGTTCCTGAAGGTTCAGCGCGCCTGTCGACTCGTTGAGCTAACGCCTACAGTGATTCTCTACCTTTTAGTTCCGAGAGGTAAATCTCGCAAAGCTTGGGCTGAGTGAAATTTTACGCAACACCTACGTCGTACAATTTTGCGTCGTATGATACGCCATTTGCATTTTTACGCTGCATGGAAACGCCTTCCTTTTTGCTTCGGACGTGAAAAAAGAAGAAAACCCGGACATTTGTAACGTCTGTACAGTAAAATGACAAACCTTTCTATGGGTGCTTTTACGTAAAGCACCACAACGAAATGTCTTAAGGCACTCTTACGAAAAACGTTCAAAACGTATGCTTGGGGAAGGCACAAAGCACGGTGTGCATGCAATATGATGCAAAAAACTAACAAAAAGAAAATAAACTACAATATGCAAAGAAATTAAAAAGATTTTGATAATTTGCGCGCCATTACGTCTAATAACGAGCAAAAACCGTTTAAAAAATGATCAAACGGATCAAAATCAAAATCTCGGTCTTTTAGTGACCAGTATCCGTGCGCAACTTAGAAGGTCACGCTGGCCAAGCGCACGCATCTTTTTGAGTTGCATTGGTATGTCACGCGCAACATCTAAAGTTGCGCGCGACATTTATGTCAGTAAAGTGAAAATCGCAGACGCGATTTTTCACTTCACCTTTTCTCCTTCCTTCGCCATTTTCAACTATTTCACACTCTAGGAAGCTCAGTTTTTCGTGATTTTCGAAGCTAAAGAAAGCAAATTTCATCCTTAATTCATATTTGCTGTAATCTAATGTAATTTTTTTACTAAAATTTGCTCTTTTTTGGCTAAATTCGAACTATTTTTGAATCGTTAAACCACGAATTTCGAATTTGGGGGTTTTCGATTCGGCTTATTTTTCTTGAAATTGTTTGCTCTATGTTGTTATGCTATGTTTAAGGAGTGTTTTGCAACAAATTTCATGAAAAATGGTTAAGTATTTAACCTTGTATGAGCATTTCTTTGTTTAAGTTCGTTCTTTGCAATTCTACTCGAATTTGGCTTGATTTTCTATTATTTTGTTTGCCCATTGTGGTTATACTTGTTAATTATGCAACAATTGTAGTATTGGAACTAGCTTTGCTTCCATAATTAACATTTTAAAAATTTTGAATTCGAAAAAATTGGCGCGAAGCGTATACTTAGCCTATTTTCGCCATATTCGACCTAAAAAATTATTTGGTAGACGATAATTATGTTTATATTGCTGATATTCGTCTCAAATTAGTTGATTCTTTAAGATTTTGGAATATAATCCCCTGAATGCTTAGTTGAAACTGGTATAGATGGCTTTTATTGGTGTTAATAGCCCCCATTTACTAAGTTTACTGCATGTATCGTAGCCCCCAAGTATGGGTGGCATTCGATTTTCGTGTTTTGCCTTATCGATAGCCGTTATGCTGCCAAAATGGGTCTAGAATACGTATATTAGATTAGTTTAGGAAATAAAATAAACTAATTAAAGAAATTTTATCCGTTATAGCATGGACTCGTCTCTGTTTGTCGATGCTGAGGAGATTCTCGCTGGTCCAGACGAGGCGGTTCGCCCTCGGAAGAGGGTGACCCGTCCTCGAGAGGAGGTTCGAGAGCGACGCGTCGTGGCCGATCGACGTCGCCAAGAGGAAGTGGTTTGGGAGGCTCATCCCAACTAGGACCCCTTAGGGTCCTTAAGTGGGACCCAGACCACCACGTTTTGATCAGAGGGTGGCGCGACATCGTGAGTTTTCCGCGCTTACGCTTCTTTCTCTTTTCTTTTGTTTTTTCTCCTAATCGTTTATTTTTATTTTTATTCTTTTATTTAGAGTGAGCCTAGCATGCGTTTGTACGGCTCTAGTGACCTGTGAGCCCGTTTTAAGAGTTTGCCCGAGGTGGCAAAGGAGATTGTAGCACTTTCAAGGATTGACTCCCAGCTGGCGGCTCTTCGGGTTTATCAAGCCAGTCTGCATCGTCAGCTTTCCTCCGTGGATTGCTGGAGTTTTGGTGGAATTCCACCAACATTTTCCACTTTCCCTGGGGAGAGATGACGGTTACCCCATTCGATTTCTCTATGATTACGGGTTTTCCTTTCGGAGGCGAGCATGTAGTTATAGAGCTTGTTAAGGGGTCAGACGAGAGATTGCGCGACCTTGTGGGGGACCATCTTGCGTCGACCCTTCACGTGTACGCGCAATCTTGTCCATACTCGGTTCTTGCCGACGAGTTTTCGGCTGACGAGCTTGACCGACAGTGTACACCTGAGCAGCTGGCTCGGATATACGTTGCTGACGTTCTTTTCGTCACTATTTTGAGTGATCGAGGAGACCGTTTCGCCATTGGGTTACTTATTTGCCTCAGTGATTTGGGGCAAGTAGGTTACCTGAGTTGGGCGGAGGTGCCCTATGCCCGTATGCTTATGGCAATGGGCAAGGAAACCCGGGTCATGGATTCCGCGGCAGCTTTTGAGGTGCCTCGGATCTTGCTTACGTGGCATGGTCGTATCCTCAAGGTATGTGTTTTAAGCTTTTTTCTATTATGACTTTTGCCTTTTCCTTTAGGCTTATCTTTTCTCGGTTGAAAGCATGGGGATACTCGTACGTGTTTTTCTTAGCCCCCAAGGTGCTTGGGGCTACTCGTTTTCCTATCAACCATCGATTGGTCTCAATTAAGTGGAGACGAGCTACTTCTGCCGGCGACTTTCGCAAGAGGATTCTTTCGGCGACTCGTGTGTCGGTGAGTATTCCAACTACTTGTGTTTTTTTTTTCCTTTTTTGATTTTAGTCATTTTCTAACGATTTTTCATGTGGTTGGATTTTATAGATCGATCTCCGTCCTTGGAGTTTGATCGTCGGAGTCCTTGAGGCTATCTGGTCTGGCATGGTTCGTTGCCATTTTCGGGCCCTCTATACGGGACTCTTAGTGTTCCAGAGGACCGAAGCTTGGTTTTTAGGCGAGCGTGTTTTCTGTAAGCTTTCGTCTGAGGAGCCTTTGGTTCCTGCGGATCCCCCGATCCGGATGCTGCGCCCGGACCTGTTGTCTACCGTGGAACGAGCTCAGGCGATCCTTGGTTATCCAGCGGAGAGGCTGGTGATGTCGGATGCTTCTTATCCGGTATTTATAGCATCCAGGCTGACTTCTTTTCCGGCCTTTGTTCTGGTTAGTACTCTAACTCTTTTTTTTCTTGTTTCTGTTTATTTCTCGAAATTTTGACCCTTTTATCGTTTTTTGTCACATGTATTTTTAGCGGGTCGAGCTAGGTGGTTGGGTGCCTCCTACAGAGGAGATCACGTATACCGATGCTATCGGATCGGTAATTCGTGAGACCCTTCTAGCGGCCGAGGATGACGTGGGGATATCGTTCGTACCTGACACGGTTGAGTCGGTATGCCTTTTATGTATATGTACTCAAATATTTCTATTTATATTTTTCTTTCATACTTCCTTCGTTTTCTTTTACTTGCAACACTTCCCTAAAAAGGAAATGTCACAATACATGCAACACACTATAAAAGGAAAGTTACTTTAGGAAAAAACTATACTATTTCCTTTATTTAAAGTACATGACCCACTAAATTACACTCCTAACAACAACTCATCCTATTTTAAAGTTTACTATATCATGTAAACCCCACCTTTCTTAATTACCGTGCTAAAGGGTGTGTTGCATCTAAAAGAAAACGGAGGAAGTATACATTTGTTTACTAACTGTCCTTGTATTCTTGGAACAGGTTCCGCGGGAGACCGTTAACGACATGGTGAGGACTTTACGTGCTTTCCGAGCTGCTTATCGGAGAGCCTTAGTGACTTTGTCATGCCGTGATCATCGGATGATCGTGGTAAGTTTTATATCTTATTTCTTTGCAACGAAGTTATTACATTTCATGTATTAATCTTCGTTTTGGATTTTGCAGGATGTGCAGCAACCGTCTCGTAGTCGCCGAGCACCCTGATTCCTCTTGTACACATTTTACTATATTTTTTAGGAAACCGATGTATATTTATTTTTTGTATATATGACACATTTGTATATATATGTCGTTATTATTATTATTATTTTTCCATATGTAAATTAATGCGAAAAATTTTCGAGGGAGGGAAAGGGTTCCCGACTTTCCCCCCTCGAAAAAATAAACAAACTCAAAAAACAAAAAAGAAGGCAAAAAGAAGGAAAAAAGAAAATAAGAAAATAAAAAAGAAAATAAAGAAGTAGGAAAATAATAAAGAAAATAAAAAGAAAAAGAAAGTGGGAAAATAATGAGGAAAAGAAAGAAAATAATAAGAAAATAAGAAAATAAAAAGAAAATAAGAAAGTAGGCAAGAAAAAGGGACACAAAGTGTTAGAAGGAAAGCGTATGATTCATCTTAAGATCTCGTGAAGATTTCGTAATTATATGAGCCAAAATACGGAAATAAACCTAACTTACATGCTGTTTCAGGGGAGACGCGCGCAACTGCGTGAGTTGCGCGTGACTCTCGCGCGCATGTAAATCAGTTGCGCGTGGATGTCGCCCGCAACTCATAAGTTGCGTGCGCTACCTGTTAGTGAACTTTCCTTTAAGCCGAATTTGCCGAAAATTTGCCCCGTTGGGTCTATTTAAACGTGGTTTCGTGTAGGCTTTTGATCATCTCGTATTTATTCGCTTAGTAACATAAGAAATTAAAAAGAATTAATCTCTCTAAACTCTTATTCTATTTTTTTTTGAACAATAGTGAAGACCTTTGAACAACGTTTGAAGCAATGAGTCACTTCCCTTTTAACCGAGGACAAACTAGCTTTCAAAATTTACCACTTAGACCCTTTATTGAATTATATGCAACTAGTGGTTAACATTGATTTTCTTCATGCCGAAGTCAACCATTGGGACTCTAATCAGAATCTTTTCTTTTTTAGAGGGAACGAAATTGTCCCTCTCCCTGGTGAGTTCAAGGCCTTGCTAGGTTTCTTAACAAACACTCTCCCTGTGACTTATTTGCCTACCTTATCGGATCCCAAACCTGTATTCTAAAGATTTTTTGGCTTGTCTGACAATGATATGACCAACATAGGAACTTAAGAAGGTGTGAACTTAATTCAATTTATTGAACACTTTGTCGCGCCTCGTGACAACATGACTAAACAACGCTTTAAAATTCATGCTTTATGTTATTGTCTCTTTGTTAATTGTTTACATAGGATAGGCAAAGAATACGAAGATTATTTGATGGTGTCCATAGTAGAGCAAATAGAGGGATGTCATTCACCCGCTACTTTGGTTTTGGCGGAAACCGTTTTGTGCTTGAATCGCCTTAGAGGAGATCCTAACGAAAACGGCTTTACGGGAAGTCCACTCCTATTACATGTACGTTTTATTTTTCTTTTTTCGGCGTTTATCAAGGCAAGTCAAGAAGTTGCGCTGGCATAACAAGCGCAGTCTTCTTCGTTGCGCGCGGAGGGTGCGAGCAACTGGTATAGTTGTGCGCGCCACCTGTTTGTGTAAAAAAATTGCAAAGTAATTTTTTTTTTTTCAGATTTGGCTCATGGAGCGTTTGCGAATTGTTGATCAGCCTCAAAACCTTGAGGCTAATGTAGTAAAGACATTCCCTTGACGTCGAATCCTTTATAAGCATAAGAACGAAGAGGAATGGATGTCATTTTTTTGTCATGGGGTTCCTAACATACGGTTTGTGATTCCTTGGTGAAACATAAATAGTATGATTGGGAATAGTCTTAATTGCCCTTTCATTAGGCCTTTAGGCCTATCTAGTATTACTTATATTTTTCCTTGTAGGGTGATGTGACAATACGGGATGAGGCAATTTATTCCTCCGCAAGATTGTGATGCCCCTAAAGATGTGACCTTTAAACCTAAAAGGATTGCTCGTTGGATGGAATATTGGTCAAGTCTTCCTAAGTGGGTAATACAAAATCCTCCCATGAGTATCACATTATCTTCCTTTTACAAGGCTTGGATGAATGCGGCGGATAAGGGTGAATTAAACAAGGCTCGATCTCAACTTCAAGCCGCCACCGCTCGCAATCCACCTAAGCCTTTGATGCATTCAACCACTACTACTCCTCCTAGTGGCCAAAACAAAGGAGTGAGAAGAAAATTAAACTTTCTCATCACCTAAGGCTCGTTCGAAGGAAACAAAAAGGAAAGCTCCCTCCAAACCCACGCAACAAGGTGTGAAAATCAAAGAACCTTCACCAAATACTCACAAGAAAGCTCCAATAGTCAAAGGGAAAGGAAAACAGGTTGCAATAGCCCCAATCCCTAAATTGAAAAACAATGTTTGGGTGAAAAAGAAGAGTGTAGGGGAAAGCTCCAAGGTTTCTGAAAATGCTGCGATGGAAACTACTCCTCCATCATCTGTGACAATCGAGGACATAGTAAAACCTTAGAGCGTTACACAATTTTATCATTAGTTTTGTTTTCGAATAAAGTGTTATCACTAATATGTTTTTTTTTTTTTCGTTTACTATCTAGTTCAATAGTGTCTCTCTTTTGAATTTTGAATGAAAAAAAATGAGCTTTATATTTTTATATTTTGATATGACCGAATCATAAAGATTGTCTACTTATTTGCATTACGAAATCAGGTCTTTGCGTAGTTCTATATTTTTTTTTATATTATTATGTATTTTTTTTTAATTTTTTCTTTAATCTCTTAGATAGAAATTAAATGAAAAAATTAATCAAACTTTGTTTAAAAGAATTAAATCAAAGTTTAATTTTATTTTCTGAGTATATGTTATATTTGAGAAACACCCCCTTTTTTACCGTAAGTAGAAATTACAACTTCATTCAAACTAAAAAATTCGGGTTCGCAGTTCGTCATCATGTGGCGCGCGCAACATTTGTGTTGCGCGTGACATCCACGCCCAACTATTCCAGTTGCGCGCGACACCTGTACTACGAATGTCTCGAAAAAATTTTCTTTAAAAAATTGTATTGTTACCCCCTCAAGTGTGAAGATTTTTTCGTGATGTTCGAAAAAATTTGAACACTTAGAATGGTTTATTATTTCTAAATTGCCCCCCAAGTGTGATGTATTTTACCGTGTTATTCGGTAAAATGCATAACACTTAGAATCTTTCAATTGAATGCTTAATTAAAAATGGTTGTATGAGTGAACGAGTTTTATCCTGATTTCATATGTAATATTTCTTAAGGCGATCAATGTTATTAATTGGCGAATTTCATCTCCTCCAATATCCATTAATCTGACGGCTCCTCCTGATAGGATTTCAATTACGCGGTAGGAACCTATCCACTTAGGTTAAAATTTCCCTCTTGGATTGGTTGGTGGACCCCTAACCTCCTTTAGTACAAAGTCACCTTCTTTTATATTTCTTAGTTTTACTCTTTTATTGAAATGACGCGCAATGCGCCTTTGGTAGACTTGTACATGATGCAAAGCTCTTAATCGTCTTTCATCGAGGAACAAAAGCTCTTCATACCTCTCTCTTACCCATTCAGCTTCCGGTAGCTTACTTTTAAGTACGATGCTTAGGGATGGTATTTCCAGTTCGACTGGTTGAACTGCGTCCATTCCAAAAACTAAGGAGTATAGAGTTACTCCTATTGATGTCCGTATAAACGTTTTATAACCCTATAATGCGAAGTGTAATTTATTCGGACAGTCTTTGTAACTTTCTGCCATTTTCTTAATGATGACTGTTATATTTTTATTTGTTGACTCTACAGCTCCATTCATTTGAGGTCTGTATTGGGATGAGTGATGATGTTTTACTTTATAACGAGTTAAGAGGGTCTCGACTTCAGCTTTAAATTGAGATCCCTGATCACTAATTAATTCATGTGGAACTCCATATCTACAAAATATGTTTCGTTCCAGAAACTTTGCGACATGTTTAGAAGTGATATTCACATAAGAAGCAGCCTCAATCCACTTAGTAAAGTAATCAATAGCAACTAATACGTACTCGTGCCCTCCCGATCCTGTTGGAGAGACTTTTCTAGTTATGTCAATTCCCCAAGTCGAAAAAGGCTAAGGGGAAGTGAGATTGTAAAGTTCGGATGGTGGAAGGTGTTGTAAATTGGCGAACATTTGGCACTATGGACATTTTTTAACATATTGTATGCAATCATGTTCCATTGTTGACCAATAGTACCCTTGTCGTGAAATTATTTTCGAAAGCATTTTACCATTCATGTGAGGTCCACAAACACCTTTGTGAGTATTTTCCATAAGGCGTGTGTCTTCTGGTTGGCCTATACATAGTAAGCTTTGACCATTAGGTCCTTTTTTGCATAATTGACCATTTATTAGACCATATTGGGCTGCAAGTGTTCGTAAGGGTCGTTGGTCTTTCGATGAAGTATTTTCGGGTTAATGGCCTCATATTTAAGTGATCTGGAATGTTGATCATTGAGGCTAATTTTGCTAGCGCATCGGCAAATTGATTGTCATCCCTTGGGAGATATTTGAAATCAATATGTTCGAAATTCTCAATAAGTTTCTCTAGGTGTGCTCGGTATAATATCTTTGTGGAATTCTTTATTTTCCATTTTTTAATATATGATTTATAATCAAACTGGAGTCTCCGTATACCTCTAATTTTTGCACACTTATGCTAGCCGCTGCTTCTAATCCAATAATGCACACTTCACATTCTGCGGCATTAATAGTAACCTCAAAGTCTAATTTAACAGAGATTGGAGTATGTTCTCCCTTTGGACTTATGAGTAACACTCCTACGCCACATCCTTTTTGACTGGACACAGCGTCGAAGTACATTACCCATTTATCATCTTGTGTCATGAGAATCTCTTCATCCAGAAGATGAGTAGTTTCTGCACGACTTGTTTGAATTGGATGTTATGCCAAAAAGTCGGAAATTACTTTTCCTTTCATTGATTTTTCAGGAATTTATTTAGCTCAAATTCGACGAACATCACCAACCACTTAGATATCCTTCCTTGTATGGGTGGTTGTTCAAACAAATACTTTATCGGATTTTGTTGAGAAATCACATGAGTAGTGTGTGGTAACATATATTGTCGTAACTTTGTGGTTGCCCACACTAATGCTAGGCTTGTCTTTTCCAAGGTGCTATATTTTGTTTCATATAGGATGAATTTCTTACTTATGTAATATATTGCACGTTTGACTTTTTCTACCTCTTGTGCTAACATGGCGCCTGTGGCTGTGTCTGTAACTGTAATGTATAGCTTAAGAGGTAGTTTGGGTATTGCTGGTTCTAAAATTGGTGGACTTTTGAGATAGTCTTTAATTTCTCAAAGGCCTTTTTGTATTGATCGTCCCATTCATGTTTCTCCTCTTTTTTCAATTTTTTAAATATTGACTCATAAGTCATAGTCAATTTGTTGATAAATCGACTAATGTATTGTAATTTGCCAAGGAATCCCCTAATTTCTTTTTCTGTTTGAGGGGGAGGCATGTCAACAATTGCCTTTATTTTAGAGGGATTGATCTCGATGCCACGTGTGCTTACTACGTATCCGAGTAACTTACCAGAAGTTACTCCGAAGTTGCATTTTTGTGGATTCAATCGCATTTTATATTCTTTTATGCGAGTGTAAAATTTGCGTAAAGCTTTTATATGTCCCATTCTATCATTGGACTTTACGATCATATCATCCACATACACTTCTATTTCTTTATACATCATATAGTGCAAGAGAGTCGTAGCCATTCTTTTGTACGTAGCTCCTGCATTTTTTAAACCAAATGGCATAACTGTGTAGCAATACGTACCCCAAGGGGTAATAAAGCATGTCTTTTCTTCATCTTCTTTTGCCAATAAAATTTGGTTGTAACCTGCGTAACCATCCATAAAGGATAACATCGCATGTTCAGCTGTGTTATCTACCAATATATCAATATGCGGTAGAGGAAAATCGTCTTTAGGGATAGCTTTATTAATATCCTTAAAGTTGACACACATGCAAACTCGTCCATCCTTTTTAGGGACGGGAACAATGTTCGCTGCCCATTCTGGGTAATTACATACACGAATAAAACCGGCTTTCCTACTATTTTTTTACTTCTTCTTTTATTTTTAATGCGACATCAGGTTTCATTCGTCGAAGTTTTTGTTTTACTTGTTTAGAAGTAGGGTGCAAGGGAATGCTATGTTCCGCGATTTCCCTATCTATTCCAGGCATGTCCTTGTATGACCAAGTAAACATGTCTTCGAATTCTTTGAGCGTCGATATGAGGGTCGATCGCTCTTTCGGATTTAGAGTTAAGCCAATTTTGACTTCTCTCTTATTTTCGTTAGTTCCTATATTAACTATTTCAGTTTCTTCAACAATAGGGTTCTTTTGTTCTCGTTCATTCATTAGTTCTACCAATTTATTAATGTTATCATCTTTATTAGATTGATTGTTATAGCATTCGAAAGATTCAAGAGAAGGCATATACTCGGAAATAGAGCTCATATTATTAAAATAAAAAGAGAGTACATCAAGAGAAGAATCCTCTTTGGGATATTCCTCCTTAGTTGTAGAAAATAAAGACTCAGCAATGGCCACAAGGCCTAAATTTTCAGCTTCCCTAGAGTCTATAATAGATTCATCGTATGATTCTTCAAACATCTTCCCTTCGCCTGTGACGATTTCCAGTTTATCGCCTTTGTGATTGATCCATTTGAAAGATTTCCTCCATCCAAGCTCAAAAGTTTCGTTTGAAGGGGTGATCAACAAGGTTGGGTCAAAAGCTTCATCTTGAATGGCATTTTGATTGGTCATTGTTGCGACATGATTTTGCTCTAGTCCAAATAGCAAGTTAATGCTTGCCCATCATAGCACCCTAGAGTTGGGTGTTTTGATTTAACAATACTAAGATCGTCATCCAGGAAGTAGCAATCATGAAATATTTCAAATCCAGGCTTCTTGATTCCTTCCAAAACTAAGGGTTCCGGAAAGTCGTAGCATGGGTAATCTTCTCCCTCCCTAATGAATTGTCCATTAAGGGTTTGTTGATAGGATGGGAGTAAAGTGATTATCCCTTTCTTATTGTTGTCTCTACGTGCTTTGTTTTTTGCATCGTGAGACTCCAATTCTTCTTTGGTTGGTTTATATCCTAATCCAAAGGAGAAGCTTTTCTTTGGGATAGGAAGTAAGAGAGTTTTCTTCATTCCTATTCCCAAAGGCATCCCAGGAAAGTAACTACTCTTGAGCAAGATGTTGTTTACTATGCGAGTGGAATATGGATTAATCTTGAATGTTTCTTCAATGTCTTCTTCCATTTCAATTGTGAAGATTGGCTCCACGATGAATCCCCACATGTCCTCTTCATCATTATCATGGTTTATTTCTAAGAGTGATTGATCATTTATTGCTATTTTTAGTGGAGAAGCATGTATAGTCATAGGAAGCCCTTGATAGTTCAACCTAATCATTTGATGAAGTGAGGATGGTATTGCACTAAGCTCATGTATCCAAGGACATCCAAGTAAAAGGTTGAATGTAGGTTTTATGCCCATAACATGGAATTCAACCATCTTTTTAATTAGGCCTGTGATAATTGGTAGCTTAACAGTTCAACACACCGATCTTCTCGAATTATCATAGGCCCTAATGCTTTGTTTTGTTGATTGGAAATCTTTTTCTGGATTTAGGCCTAAGTATTTTGCCGTTCGTAATGGGCATACGTTTACAGCCGACCCATTGTCTACCAAAGTTAGAGGGATAGTGTATCCCTTGCATCCCACAATTAAGTATACCGCATCGTTGTGGGTAGTGTCTTTTGAAAGCAAATCATCATTAGTGAAAATGATTGACTTGTCGAATTTCTCGCTAGTAAGCAAGCTAACGAGGTCCTAAGGGGTTGTGTCTGTACTTATAGACAAAGCCGTTAAAACGTTCATGAGAGAATTCCTATGTTCTTTAGAAGTACTTAGGAGTTCCCAAAATCCTAGCATTCGCCTTGGATTGACGAATTTGTTAGACCAATGGATCTTCCACCTCAAGTGGAGGTGGTATTGTATTTTGTGTTTGACCTTGAGTTTGATTTTGTGTGGTCGAAGATCCATTTGGTGGTGGTGCTTGGTAGACTCGCCCAAAACGAATTAAATGATCTATCTTATTTGGGTTAGTCATAGGACTCATAAACTAACTTTCTTCTAGAGGCTTTGGATGTGCCTCCATTTCAAGATGTTCCATGAGTTGTGCTTGATGCCATTGTTCATCCAAGGAGAGATTCGATAAATCTTTCAATTTCTCCAAGAAATGATCCCAGTCAAGCGCTCCATTTGTTTCATTTTGTAAACAAGATGGAGGTGGGACGATGGCATACTTAGAGACATATAAGTCTTGAAAGTTGTCGTCCCATTGTCCACATACTTCATTAGTTGCCCCTATGAGTGTTGTGGATAGAGGTTCTCCTATGGGTGTGATATAGTCCAAAGGATTGAACGTATCACTTCCTATATGGTCTTCATCGATGTGAAACACCCCTAAGGGGGATGCATTATTGTTAGGTTTAGGCGTGGGAATGATCCCATCGTCTACTAAATCTTGTATTTTGTGCTTTAACATAGCAACGTTCAGTATCGTGTCCAACGCCTCTATGATAAGCACAATAAGAACTACCGTTCCATTGAGGAAACCTCCTTTTTGGGGGAGTGGGTGGTGTTGGCCCATTTGGCGCAAGTAAGCATTTTTCATTTAATTTTTCTAACAATTCTTTATAGCTTATAGGAAATAGAGTAAATTTTCTCTCTTTTATCCATCTTTTTCTAGGATCATCATATCGATTTGTGTTATTGTATTGCGTGGAAGTCGCAAACACGTCAATAAAGGATGATGCATTATCATTCCCCTTGTAATTATTCTTAGGTTGATGATGATAATGAGGTTTGTTTGCTTTTTCTGTAGCAAGATCATCTTCATTCCTAGTAGCCACAGAATAGACCTTTTAAAAAGTGTCTAGACCAAGGTAACGTAGATGTTTGTTGTACTTTTCATGACTGTTGTCAATGAATTTTTGTACTAACTCAAGTTCACGAGTCCTTTGGGCAAGGTAGGCCACCTTTTCTTGCCATCGACCATAGAAAGTAATGAATCCTTCATCGTCTCCTTGCTTAAGCATCTCGAGTTCACGTAAAGTTGACTTGAACTCTACGTTACTCTCATATTGGGTGATTAAAGCCGAAACTACATTTTTCTATGTCTCTTTAAATTTTGGATCTAGCCCATAGTACCACTCTCTCGCGGTTGGGTCTAGTGATAAAGGGAAAGTCAAAGCATAAAGCTTAGGATCAACTCCCTTTAGTGCCATAGTGGCAGTAAAACACATTAAATGATTTTGTGGATTATTGGTCACCTTCTATATTGTCAAGTCCTTAGCTACGAACTTTTCTGGTAAAGCAAGTCCTAGGGGAGGAGCAAACTTTTCTGCGTCAAAGTACTTATTCCCCATTGTAGAACCAAGAACTAGCTTCTCCAACGATTTTCTTTTGATGGATAACTGCTCTATCTTTTCTTGTAAGGCTAAAGTTTCAGCTTTTTTCTTTTCAGCATTTTCCATCTTCTTAATTCTTCTCTCCTTGGCCTTTTGAGCCTTTTCCTCTCTCAAACGAAGAATCTCTTGTTGAAGTTCTTCGATGGTTGTCATTGTTGTTGGACTAGAATTAGTTGTCTAAGGAAAGTGGTTTGAAAGGGGATGATCTTTGGGTGGTAACGTAGAATGCGAGTGCCCGGGGGTCCACTTTCCCAAGCTTGAAAACCAGCCCTAAAGGAGTACGAAAGGATAAGTAAATCGATACGCTTGTTTAAAAAGGAAAAAGAAAAAAGACGCAAAATATACTCAAACGGATAACATCGCCCTAAACAATTCTTCAATGAAGATATTGTTCGCACGAGTCAATTTGTTTTTTGAGAAATCAAAACTGACTCGTCCAGTGGGTGCGCACAAGTGAATTAATTGCGCGCGGCTGTCGCGCGCAACAAAATAACTTGCGCTAGGAGGGGTCGCGCAACTTCTTGAGTTGTGCGCGCCACCAGCTCCTATTTTTTTTTTAATTCGAGCGTTTAATTCATTTTTTTACTTGACTCTTTTTTTTATGTTATCCTTTGAATACGAGTTTTTTTTTTATTTTTTTTTTTATATTATCCTTTGAATACGGCCCTAAATCACGAAGAGACAACTTCGTAATTGGGAACCTAGACCAAACTAAAAAAGAAAAAAAAGAAGACTATCCTAACACGTTGCACATAGCCACATAATCACATAATCATGTCATAAGTCAAGATTCACGCAATGCCGTTCTAAGGTCAAAAAAGGCTTGGGTGTCCAAAGGCACCATACCTTATGAAACGAAACATAAATCAATCACTCAACGTGTTGACCCATGACATCGCCCTCCCAACATTTTGTTAGTGATACGGGTGGGATGATTGTTATTGATTCCGGGATAGATGCCTAGTGTTGGCGACCCCTTGCCAATGTGCCAATCCCCAATGGTTTAAGTGTGCTATGCTTATGCATGATGCAATGTTGCTTGTTTGGTTTTTACTCTTGTGCAAAAGGAAGATATTATGCGTTCAAGTCTCACTCTCTAACTAGAGATTATCCAAGTTAGTTCTCGTTACAAACCATAGGAAACCTAGTGTTGGATACCTTGGAACATAACTACGAATTAATCATGTAACCTAGTCTCCAGTTGAGTCGTCACTGTAAGGAAGGTGATTCCATCGTAAGGGGTACTCTCCTTAAATGCCCTTGGCCACTTAAAATCCTAGGAATTTACACTTGTTAGGGTGTAGTAGGATTTGAATTCCTGACTGTCTGGGGGACCTTGAATTAGAATTGATTCTATCATCACGCTTTTTTGTAAGAAACAAGTAGGAGTCGCCAATGAGTTTAGGAAAACTCATAAACCTCGTTCATGACTTTCTTCCATGTGGAGTTCATGGAATAATTAGCACGAATCATAAGTTTACCCATGCCCAAATTGGTCTATAAACCAGAAATGAGTTCGGGAGTGAGGGAGCTAAGATAACGTTCCTTTTAGAGGGGAGTCGTCATCCTAGCCCTAGTACGGCCTCTACTAGCTCTTCCTTTTTTACAATTTCATCACAAAAAAATATATGTAACGCGATACCTAAAACTATGTTAGTTGATTTTATTTACAAGCATTAATCACGTAGGAATTACATTGCAAAATTCGTTATTCTTATTAATAATATATGTGAAAGAACAATAAAATATACAAGATTAGCCTTGGCTTAAGTGATCAACCAACAATTATTTAATTTCAATTCTAATCTTTATTTAACGCAAGATACTATGTGGAATTAATTAATTAATTATTTTAAAGGTGATCAAACAACACTAATTAATTAATTAAAGTCCTTTTAAACAAGAAAGAGGTGATTTAACAAGAAAGAGGTAATTAAAGTCCGTTTAGAACACTTATAGACTCCTTCTTGTTGGGGAACCTCTATCGTAGTAATAAGATATCAAAAGGGTGAGTGTTTAGGACAAGAGGGCTAGGTTGCACAAGTTCACAAATTGTTTCGCTAGAGTTTTAGGTTAATTTCTGTCTGTTTAAGCCTCGGTTTAAGCTCGTATTTATAGGGAATGATTAGGTTTAGGGTTTCGAGCATTATTCTGCAGCAGGTGTCGCGGGCAACAGATACAGTTGCGCGCGGCATCCCAGCGCAAGTTATAGAGTTGCGCTGCTATGTGCAGCGCAACTAATTGTCTTGCGCGCGACTTTATGGTAAGATTCAATTTTATATTTTCCGTATAATTCTAAATAATTCTGAATTTTCCATAGCGCAACTCTGAAACGCTGGGTGTCGCGCGCAACTGAATTAGTTGCGCTCGGCAGCGCAGCGCGACTTTGTGAGATGCGCGCGGCGTTTTCTACGGCAGCACTAAGTTTTAACCTAGGCGCTCCTAAATCCGTCATTATTAGGGTTTAAGAACGGGCTTAAGCCTAATTATGATCGGGTTTAGTTAATTGGACCTTTGTTTTGGATTTTTCTTTAATTTGGGCTAGTCTTTTGTATTTTGTGGCTTAACCAGTTATCCATATGTATTCTTCACTTCGATCTAACTCAAAGATCGCTTTATTTATCGTCATTACACTTCTTGTCAGGACAGGAGGCCAAAAGTAGATGTCTACAAGTTGATATCGTGATTAAATTGGTTAATTGGTTTTGTTCATGTGTGTGATTAATTGAAGAGTAGCTAACTTTGATTGGTGCACTGGATTGCATTTTAAGTTCACATTGATACGGGCAGTTGATTTGTGGCTTGCATTTGTCAATTGAGTTGGTTTGTGAAGTTCCTAGCTAGATTCTCTCTCGTACTTGATGCTAGTTTGACCTTTAGAAGAATAGCTTATCATACTCTTTTGATTTCTTAATTGAACTTCCCTCGCAACACTCGACTTAATCAATTCTAATCCTGATTAGTTGTATCCATTGCATGTATATGTGGATCCTAAACCCTAGTGTTTGATATATTTGGTTTTAATCTTGTTTTCTTGTTTTAGAGTACACACACCTTACTTTACCTCTTCAAAATAGCTTAACTCTAGCAATAATGACCACCTCCCATTCCCAGTGGTTCGACCCTTGACTTACCCCTATACTAGTTATATGGGTGTGTTGAGTGGTATAAATTTTGTTTCGCCTACGGAATATTAGTCCAACGACCTAGTCTCCACCCGTTGTCAAAATGGCGCCGTTGCCGGAGAATGGCGTAGTTGTTTGCTATTGTTGTTGAGTCTATTTCATTTTATTTCAAAAAATACAAAAAGATTTTTCTCCTTTAGGCTACATGTGTAGCTGTGCTACTAATAATTTCTTTTGAGTATATGTGTGCAAGTTAATATGGGAGAAGTCCTAAGGCTTACATTGAAGGAGTTGGGCACTCCGGGTGCATACAAGTATGAGAGGGGGATTACTCCATTATTGATCCCGGAAAGTAACTTTAAAATTAAGCCGACAATGATAACTTTGATTGTAAGGAGACAATATAGTGGAGGAACAAATAAAGTCCCCTCAATCATCTTAAGGAATTTGAGAAATATTGTAACACAATTAAGGTGAGCGGGGTAGCGCAATAATTCATAATGCTAAAGCTATTTCCCTTTTCTCTAATTGGAAGAGCTCAAGAATGGCTTGATAAGGAAGTGATGCCTAATTCCTTGAGAACTTGGGATAAAAACACTAAGGAATTTCTTTCCTCAAAGAAAACGGCGGAGACTAGAGATTTGATTTAAAGTTTCAAGCAAAGGACTAGTGAAAGCCTCTAAGAAGCATGGGAGAGGTACAAGGATTATCAAAGAGAGTGTCCTTACCATGGAATTCCGACTTACCAAATCATTCAAATCTATTATGGTGGTTTGAGTCCTCAAGGGAGGTCAAGTCATGATGCCGGAGCCGAAGGCCCAATCATGAGTAATACGGTGTAAGAGGTTGTGGATGTGATAGTTGATGTAGTGAGGAACTACATGGATTGGCAAGAAGTTGAGATAGAGTCGACAAGCGAAAATGGCTAGATTGATCAACTCAATACCATCAATAATTTGTCTACACTACTTTCGAACTTAGGGAAGGAGGTGGTTTCTATTAAGGCTAAGCTTGATACGCTTCCTCACAAGCACAAACTCTTCCCTCCCAATTTACTGGGAGAGGTACATATTCTTACTCTAACCCTCTTTTCGCTTCTTGTTGCATGATTTGAGAATGTTTGGTTTGTGATTTATGTGGATTGAGTGATTATGACGCTTCTATTTTCCCAAATGCTTTGTGATGGATATAATGACTATGATGGGGATAGGAATTATCATCACCAAAAAATTTTGATAACTATAATCAAGGGAATAGTTATAATAACCAAGGAAACCAAGGTTTCCGTGGTAACTATAACAACCAAGGTTAAAGTGGTCAAAGTCACGGCTAAAGATATGGCGATCACAACCAAGGTTATGGTAACCATAATCAAAATTCTGGCCAAAATCAAGGTATGGGTAATTGGAGTAACCAAAGTAGAGGAACTTTTTAAAAGAATGCACAAACAGGTCCCCCATCCAAATTTACTCCAAAGCCCAAGGGCAAGGTGATAATTCATATGATTAATGATCTCATTCTATGAGTAGGTTAGATAATGTCATAATAGATCAAGCCAAGAAATTGAATGATCACATATCGTCTAGTAACCAAATGTTTCATGACATGTTAACTCATGGAAAGATGCTTAAGACCCAAATCATTCAACTAGCTAACACCTTGAAAGAGCATGCTACCCTTTCTTCTTTACCCTCACAAGGAATTGATCCTAAGGAACCGGTTTGTTCTATAACCACTAAGAGTGGTAGGGTCCTTGAGAGTGAGGTGTCTAAGAAGAGTGATGTGAAAGAGAGTCCAATTAAGAATGAGGGAGATGAGAGCCCTTTGGTTAAGGAAGTTGGTAAGGAATAAGTTGAGAAGGTGAAAGAGAAAGAAAATGTCTACAAACCCAAACATCCTTACCCCAAAAAGTTCAAGAGGCACAAGTTGGATGAACAATTTGGGAAATTCAACGAGATACATAAGAAAATTCATCTTTCTATTCCTTTCACCGAAGTCTTGGAACAAATGCCAAACTATTCTAAGTTTCTTAAGGAAATTTTGAGCGGAAAGATAGATTGCAATATGGTGGAACTAGTGAGTTTGGGGGAATGTTGTAGTGCCCGTATCCATAATGACTTACACCAAAAGATGAAACACCCGGGGAATTTCTCCATCCCTTGATATATTAATGGTAAATTGTTCCAAAATGCCCTTTGTGATCTTGGTGATAGTGTTAGCATCATGCCTTATTCCATCTTCAAGAAACTTAAGATAGGTGATATCCTTCCATCCAACATGACCCTTCAATTGGCCGACCGTTCTATTAAGTTTCCCTAAGGTAGAATTGAGGATGCCCCTAAAGATAGGAGAGTTCACTATCCCCGTTGATTTCATTGTGCTAAAGATTGCGGAAGATGCCCATATTCCTATCATTTTAGGGAGACCTTTCTTGGCTACCTCGGGAGCTTTGATAGATGTTAAGGGAGGTCAAATTACTTTGAGAGTTGGTAACAATGAGGAATTTTTGAGTTAAAACCGATGCATGAATCTTGGTCCCTTGTGAAAGGAATCATGTGTGTTAATTCCCCTCGCTCCATTGATAATATTTGTGTGATTAATTCTTCGACTAACGATGTTCTTGAGAATTGTGATGATGTGCTCTTGAGTTTTGATTGCAAGAAGGTTAATCAAGAGAGTAAAAAGTTTCCCAAGCGTATGGACGAGGAGGGGATTGACATTCCTCATCGGTTTGAGCTCTACCCTCAAGAGGAGGAAAATGATCCTAAGAGTGTGGATGGTGTGAAACAGTCTACAAGAAGGAACAAGGCAAAGAAGAAGGCAAGAGCTTCTAGAAAGCAGAGAATGAGATTGAAGTTGAAGCATGAGAAAGTTGATTTTGAAGTTCAAGCAAACGAAGTTTTATCAAGCAACAATGAAAAGTTGCTAATTATCGAAGAGGAATTTGTGCCTTCAACCACTTTGAAGAAGGTGGTGTTCTTTCACCCTCCATGATTTTGAAAGAAGGTCAAGCTTAGGACCATAAGCAAGCGCTTCTGATGAGTGGCATTTATGCCACTCTTTTATCCTTTTTCTCTAAGGATTCTCCCCTCATTTGCACTTGTTTGGCCCTTTTTCTAAGCATTTTTACCTAGTTTTGTTTCCTCTTTTTGTTTCTCCTTTATCTTCCCTTTTCTTAGTCTTCTCGCCTTCTTTTTATTTTGGTTTCAATGCTTTTGTTTTGTAGGTATTTTGTGCCGAAAGAAAGAGGATTTCAAGGAGCCAAGCAAACTGTTCTGCGCGGGATGTTGTGCGGCTATTGCGCGGGCACACACCCTCGGCTGTGCGGGCACTGTAGACACCCATTTGTGTCTCCCCAAAACCAAACCCAGTGATATGTACCATTGGCGTCGAATCATAATCGAATGAAGTGAAAGTGTGGAAAGTCTAGTGTTGCGGATAGTTTTTAATTTATTTTCTCTTATCTCTATTTTTGAAAACTTATTTTAAGGAAACAGCCAATAAAATTTGGTTGGTCCATGATATGGGTCCAATAGTAGTTTAGTTGGATGGGGCTTCACAAGAGCTTTCCAACGATATATTATAAGCCCAATTCCGATGAATATTGAGGAAGTTATGGCCAAATTACTAAACTAGGCCCGGTTTGAGCCTTATATACGGCCCAATGATCTAGGGGTAGGCCTAATATAGATTTATGATTCCTAATGCAATTAGGAATGGTTTTAGTCTTCTAGAAGGTTCTTTTCATTCCTAATTCAATTAGCATTGATAAATTGACTTTTGTTGACTTTTCAGAGTTTTAATTAAAATCAAAGAGCATTTTTGAGGGATATACGATTTTATCCTCCTGTACGACAATTTTTATCTGATTTAGGAAAACGCGTAAATTTCCAGGTCAGCGCCAAACGCTAGCTGTGGAGCCTGGTGCTAGGGTTAGCGTCTGGCGCCAATTGCCAGCGTTGGCGCCAACCTTGTTTTTCATGCGCCAGACTCTATTTTGATAATTTTATCTTTTTGGCTGATTTTCTCTATAAATAACGTCGTAAAAACTCCATTTTCATTGACCTACAATCAGTTTTCATTCATCAATTCTCTCTCATTCTCTTCTCATTCACCATCTCTCGCTCTCTTTTTCTAAACTCGCTTTTTACATACAAAATTCCGCATTCATTAGATCTAGAAACACCTAGCCATATTCGAAGTTACCTTCGCCCTAGACATGAAAGGTTTAATTTATGAGGGTTTGGTCCCAAATCTATATTTCAATTATTATTTAATTTAATTGTTTTATTTATTATTTTCCTTGAAGTTACTAACGTGTGTATTTTGTTATTAGAAAGAGGTACGAGACATCAAAGTAAGTGCTTTAATGGTTTTTTTTTATTGATATCATCATGTAGAAATCATGTTTAGATTGTTATTTTGATTCCGAGTATCATGTCTAGGGTAACTATAATATCAAATATGCTTATTATGATTGTTACGATGCTTCCTATGTTCTTCCTAATATTTATGATTGTTAGTATCATGTTAGGGTTAAAGCTTTGATTTTTATTGCTTAGTGACATGCTAGGGTTTGTTATTAATCTTATTAGTATCATGCCTAGGATCTTGCTATGCTTTACCATGATTATTATTATTATTATGATGATTGTTATTATGATTATACTTTATGATTTTATGATTATAATTGTTATAATGATGATTATTTTTAATTATGATTGTTATGATTATGATAATTATTATTGATTATTTATTTTGTTGCTTGATATTTATTGTTATTGCTTGATCACACCTTTTATGCATGTTTAAAGGGAATTTGTACTTGTAATCACGCTTAATAAGATAATTAATAATCTTGTTTAGGTTTAATTTGATTATAAATTCAAGTGATCGCCAATAATAGATTTATTTGTGCATTAATATTCAACCAACATAGATTAAACAGGTTTAGGGTTAATCCTATTGATTGTATATTAGTCAGAAAGCGCACATGAATACGATCAGAATAAAGTATAGGCCTATTATTAGGGCAGGTTCAATCTCTTTTAGGTTGGATTTGTACCTTCATCCCCGAACCCTTATTTGGTTCAAGACCTTATGGAGTTGACGATCTCTTGGATCGTTAAGGGGTGTAACCTTCACCTCGTAAACGGTTTACAAGTTCCTAAAAAACTTGGTGGCGACTCTTTTGCTCTATCTTCTTCCCTTTTGGACGCCACCGTACTTTAGTGTATGATCACAGTAGGGTTTAAGCTAGGGGGTTAACGCTTGAAATTATTCCCTACTGTTTTTGGCGACTCCACTGGAGAGGATTTCTATTTTAATTCCTAAATTTTGTTTCGGCAATGATTTAGAATGAGTGGATGAGACTCGAAACGTTCTAAGTATTTCATGTGCGTAATTTTGATTAACATTATTTGAGAAATTAATGAGTTAAAACATAGGATTTTTACACGTAGGAAATTTGAGAAATATCTTTCACAACTAGGACCGAAATAACACTGTGTAAAACTGGAAAATTTTATCTAGCACAGAAAGCTGTTGAGGCATGTAGGAATTAGCGCCAGGGGCCAGAGCAATTGCACCAGATTTTTAAATGTGGCGCCAGACGCCATCATTGGCGTCAGGCGCTATAGCTTAAACCTGGCGCCAGTCTTTGTTTGTTGGCGCCAAATTCTTCCAATACCGAGCCAGAAATATGCGTCCTAATTTCAACCAGTTTTTCGTATTGTTTGCTCGATCCTACTTCCTGATTCAACTTTTTCTCACTTTTCTGAAACCCATATGTGTTCTACATATGGACATAACCCTCTGGGAATTCATGCTCCATCTACTTGAGATGAAATAAATTAATTAATTAATTTGACTTGTGTTGAGATGAAATAAATTAATGATTTAAAGAACTTTGCCTAATTAATTAATTAATTAATTTAAGTAAATAAAGTCCAATATTTCTAATTAGAATTGACCTAGTACGACTGTAGGCATACCCCTGTTGACTAATAACACCGAAAACAGTCCCATATTGAAGCTCCAGCATTGGCGCCAAAGTCTGGACTGTAGCGCCACTCTATGGAGTGTGGCGCCTGGCGACAACTCTATCTTCTGGCGCCAAGCTACACAGTGCGACGCCAGTCCTGTCGTTTTGCCGACAGTTCGGATTATTGGTCGAGTCATCACCTAGTGTCGAATTAATTAGTTTGCTAATTAATTCGGTTAATTTTCGCTGTCAATAGTACTTGTTTAAGTCATTAATCGAGTTTAGGCACTAAGTCCCATGGTCTTAAACAAGAGTCCAAACATGTCACTTACACTCAACGCACACATCAATACACACACTTTGACCATGTCTAAGGGAGTTTTGCATGCGCGTTTTTTCCGTCATTTTTTTAGGGGGGTAAGTCGGATATTAATCCTCCAATTTTAAAAAACTATACTTAGTTCCCTAAAAATATGTACGTTATTTTTGGCAAAAATATGCACCCATTTTTTTTATTTTATTTTATCTTCTCCTCTCTAAAAAAACCGTAAAGTCAAGTCGATTTGAGTCAAGTAATTAAAACGCAAAATGGTTTAAATTACAGCGCGTGGTTAAGAAAGGAAGGACGGTTAATCAAGGACAACCTCTTCGTACAAGTCCAACTTTTCGACAAACCCATAGCTTGCAAGAGGAAAGCTAAGACCATAATGGCAACACAAGAAGAAGTCAATGAGCTTAGGAACCAACTGGTTACCATGACTGAAACACTAAAGCTCCTCACACTTAAGGTCGATGATCCCGTGAAACAACAACAGATGGACCTCATGCAAGAGAGGCTAAGCAAGCTATCTAGCAACTACAAGTTTCAAGGGCTTACTTCACAAGGGGTCTCGGTCGACAAAGATCTTCTTTCGCAGAAGTTCAACGCCAATGACATCCCAAAATTCAGAGCAACCGACAACCCTTATTTTCATGTAAGAGCCTTCGAGACTATAATGAGTATTAAGGGTATCGATAAGAAGGTTTTCCCCTCACTGTTCTCACTATCTCTCGAGACCGTTTGCCAACAATGGTTCTTTTATCTCTAGAAAGAAAAGACCTCTACCTAGGAGTCCATAGCTAACGCTTTCGTTGATAGATACAAGTGCAACATTCAAGTTGAGACCGACCATAGGGAACTTGAAATCCTCAAGCAGAAAGAGATCGAATGAAGGCTTCACCTCTTTCTTTAACAAATGGAGAGAAACCTCAGCTAAGATGATTGAGGTGCCAAGTGAAAAAGAGTCTGTTAGGTTGTTCATCAAGAACCTTCAAGAAAAATATTCCAAGCATCTCAAGTATCAAAATAGTCTCTATACCTTCAAGACCGTCTATGACATTGGGATCAATATTGAAGACAACCTGGCTAAGTTAAAAGCTGCCAACAATAACTCCAACAATGGCTGGAAAGGAAAGAAGAACGACAACCCTTCTTCTTCCAAAACCACCCACTCAAACAACGTTAGCACTTTTAATTTAGGAGAAGTCCTTGCAATGAACAATCAAGGACAAAAGAAACCATTTAGGAGAAACTTTACTCCTATTGGCATGAGTTATGACACCGCATTTGATCGATTAAATGAAAAAGGTCTTATAACTCCTATTGGACCATTTAGGGACCCACCAGTCGAAAAGAGGTCGGCTAATTGAAACCCCAATGCACACTGTAAGTATAACCAAGGTAGGGGCCATCTCACCGAAAATTGTTGGAAGCTTAAGGAAGCTATCCAAGACTTAATCGACAACAACAAGATGCCATTTCCCCCTGCCAGTATGAAGCCAAGCATTGATAATGCACCTCTTGCTCATGCCTTGGCTATCTCTAATGAGGAAAACGAGGTTGACCCCTCGTCTCTCATTAAACCTGTCAAAGAAATCCGTGCCATTGAAGAAGACGAGAAGACATTCTTCGACGCCATGGATAGCCTTCTAGAACAGGCAAGTAAAGAAGATATACAATTTCTCACACTATCTATGATGGAAGTATCGCATTTACTACGTGAAGCTCTTAAAGCTATAAAAGAACCCTAAAAGAAATATGACGAGGTTCCACTCCCAAAACATGTACCCAAGAGAGAATTCACATCCATGAGAACGACTTATGAGGCAAAGCGTTTTCCTTTACAAGTCACTGAAAGACCCAAGAAGAGCAATAAGATTTACACTCCAATTTGGATCCCATATGCGCCAATGTTCGAAATGCTCTCCGAGAGTGGTGAGATCAAACCTCTCGAACCAAGACCATTTGAATCATTGAAAAGGACAGATAGGTATTACTGTCAGTATCATCAATCAGGGGGTCACACTATCGAAAACTGTTTTAAATTCAAGGATTTAGTTCATAAAATGATTGATGAAAAGAAACTAGTCCAAGTTCCACAAGAAGATGATGCAACCATTAATGGAGTTTTGGACAGTGATGAAGAAGTCGTCTATTTAAAAGACTTAGTAGGATCTCCACCTTCTGTATCATACGCCATGGATTACTTTTGGGATGAAGAAGACTCATCGATAGACGTCCTCACAAGATCCGGGAGAATGCAACCTCCCATTTCAACACAACCTATGCCGACCACACAACAAGTTCCCATACCTATCATTGAAGACAATGATATTGTTAAGCAGTTTAAGAAAATGAAAGTTGAGATGAACGTACGGAAACTTTTGGCAACATCTCGAGAACATAGGTTGGCTGTAATGAACGCCCTGGACAAAATTTGGATAGACTCTGACACTACTCCTGAGGAATTAGCCAACTTCCTCACAAGTGATCTTCCTAGTCCAATTAATTTGATCACCTTTTCTGACAAGGATTTACCTCTAGAAGGTGACAAAAATTACAAGGCATTAAACCTCACAGTAGTTTGCAAGAGAATGAATGTTCCTAAGACTCTTGTAGACAATGGATAGGCCATCAACGTCTGTCCACTTAGAACTGCGAGAATGCTAGGCATAAGGGATAATGATCTAACTCCGTCTACACAAGGAATAAGGGCCTACGACAACACTCGACATCAAGCTCTTGGTAAAATAACCCTGAACGTAACGGCAGGAGCAATAGAACATGCTACTACTTTCCAAGTTGTAGACACTAAAGATTCGTTCAACTTACTGTTGGGGCGCCCTTGGCTTCATGACCTAAAGGCCGTCCCCTCATCTCTCCACCAACAAGTAAAAGCTGTAGTTGGGGGAATTCCTATCCCCATCGATGCTTCGCCTATGAGGATCAAGTCTATAGAAAATCCAATCATTAATGTGGAGCACGACGAGGATGATGAAGACTTATGGGGCTTTAACGAAGAAGTCTCCTTAATCCAGGAGGATGAAAGGACCCCTCTTTGCCATGACCCTCATTCCAACATGGTCGTGAATGCTATGCTGAAAAAACAAGGACATTTTCCTGGGATGACCCTAGGAAAGAAGAAAGGAATAGCAAAGTCGCTGGAGTCACCTGACCTCCCTAAGTTAGACACTTTTGGGCTTGGTTTCGAACCGACTCGGAAAGATCTAAAGCGAGCCCAGGAAAAATCAAAGGCACGTAGAGACGCTCGCATTCAAAAGAAAGTAATCCCAATGAATCAGTACCCTGTTACACTTAATGGTCAATTCATAAAAGAAGGAGAGGACCATCCATGCCATGAATTTCCCGAGCCATTTGTTGTAAACGGCATAAGGCAACCGGGATTTGAGATTTTCTTGGATTGTTATTTCACAGACGAAATCCCAACTCCTGCCCACAAGGAGAAAGCACCCCCATACTTTGTCTTTAACGTCATGGGATTATTATTTGGGCGAGAAAAGAGTGAGCCAACTTACAGAGAAGACAACTCTTCGCTCATTCAGACAGTCTTACAAAGCGAAAACTTTGATCCCTCGAAGCTAATCAATCCAGCTGAAGGATCACTACAAGGGTGGCGCAAGACTATCAAGGTGACTACTCCAAGCGGAAGAAAAATATCCATCACAATAGGGCAAGGACCGATGTTTGAAGAGTCGTCTGAGTCAGAGTCTGAGTCGGAGTCTCTCCCTATAGAGTCTTCTAGGTCTTTAGTAGTAGCACCTCCTCTTCCTATTTCTTTTCCTAGAATAGTTAGTGATCAAGTCCATGAGGACATATCACTCTTTGATGTAATGATCTCAGAGTATAATAGTATTTCTCCTTCTCCTTATTTCTTGTGTTCTTCTTTAACCAAAGATGACGAGCATTGCTTAACTAACAATGAAAAAGACAAAGAGCTTATTAAAGCAATGGAAACACTCGAAAAGAAAACACCGGTAATTGAAGAAAATGAAACGGTTGATATCTCAAATGATTCAACCAATAAAAGAGAAGTTAAAATCAGATTAACACTAAATGAACAAGAAAGAATTGATTTAATTAACTTACTTGAAGAATTTATCGATATATTTGCTTGGTCATACGAGGATATGCCAGGCATTAATAGAGATTTAGCTCAACACACTATACCACTAATTCCAGGAATGAAACCCGTAAAACAAAAGTTACGTCGAATGAAACCCAACGTAGCTCTTAAAATAAAAGAAAAAGTTCAAAAACAAATAACTGCAGGTTTCATCAAGGTATCCAAATACCCCGAATGGGTCGCCAACGTTGTCTCAGTTCCGAAGAAAGGCGGAAGGGTAAAAATGTGTGTCGACTATCGAGATCTAAATAAGGCAAGTTCAAAGGACGACTTCCCTTTGCCACACATTAATATTCTGGTAGATAACACGACAAATCACGCGCTCCTCTCGTTCATGGATGGGTACGTATGTTACAACCAGATTCTCATGGTAGAAGAAGACATGGAGAAAACAACTTTTATAACACCATGGGGCACTTACTGCTACACGGTGATGCCATTCGGGTTGAAAAACGCGGGTGCTACTTACCAACGCACAGCAACTGCCTTACTCCATGACATGATGCATAAAGAAGTCGAGGTATATGTCGACGACATGATTGTGAAATCAAAAGACCGTCCAGGCAATCAAGTAGCCTTAAGGAAATTTTTCAAAAGGCTAAGAAAATATAATATGAGGTTGAATCCAGCTAAGTGTGCTTTTGGAGTTACCTCAGGCAAGCTTTTGGGTTATGTCATAAGCTCTCAAGAAATAGAGATAGACCCAACCAAGATCAAAGAAATCATGTCAATGCCACCGCCCAAGACTGAGAAACAGATTCGAGGATTTATTCGCCGGTTACAATATACAAGTAGGTTCATATCAAAATTGACAACAATATGTGAACAAATCTTCAAAAAGCTCAAGAAGAATGTACCAGTGATATGGGATGATGAGTGTCAAAAAGCCTTTGAAAAGATCAATGCCTATCTCGCAAATTCTCCTGTATTAGCACCAGCACTTCCCGAAATACCTCTTAGGTTATATTTGACGGTTACCAAAGAGACAATGGGAGCTATGCTAGCACAAGAAGTAGGAGGCAAAGAAAATGCAATCTACTATCTAAGCAAGAAGATGCTCGAATACGAAGCACGCTATACACCACTCGAGAAGTTGTGCCTCGCCTTGGTGTGGGCCACAACCAAGTTCAGACATTACATGCTAGTACATACCATCTTCGTAGTCTCCCGATTAGATCCACTCAAGTATCTATTTGAGAAATCTACACTCAATGGACGCATATCGAGATGGATAGTCAATCTAGCTCAGTTTGATGTAAGGTTTATGCCACAATAAGCTATCAAAGGATCCGTGGTGTCAGACTTTCTAGCAGACTTTTCTATAGAAGACTCGTCGCCAACAAGACTTAATGGTTACTAAAGACGATACTTGGACCTTATACTTCGATAGAGCCTCAAACCAAAAGGGATGTGGCGTTGGAGTATTACTAGTATCCCCTAAAGAAGAGCATGTTCCAATCTCCATAAAGCTTGATTTCGACGTTACCAACAATACTGCCAAATATGAAGCATGCGTGGTAGGCCTTGAAACAGCTTTGGCATTGGGAGTAAAAAAGTTAAAGATATTCGGAGACTCTTCTTTGATTATCAATCAAATATCTAAAAGGTTGAAAGTAAGGAGCGAAAGCCTAGCCCCTTACCAAACCTATTTGGAAACTCTCACCGATCAGTTAGAGAAGGTAGAATACACATATCTACCTAGAGAAGAAAACCAATTTGCTGATGCCTTGGAAAGACTAGCCTCAATGGTTAGGATTCCCACGGAAATCGAGCAAATGCCTCTAACTATAGAGAAAAGGCACAAACTAGTATACATCCAGGCTATAGAAGACGACGAAGTAGTCCAAGACGAAGAAGAAAAAGAAGAACCATGGTACACGGATATAGTCAATTACGTCACCAAAGGAGAATACCCACCCCATGCTGACAAATGAGCAAAACGAGCATTAAGACTTTTAGCTTCCTAATATGTACTCATAGACAACGAGCTACATAAAAGGATACCTAAGGGTCAAGCTCTCCTATGTGTAGGAAAAAAGGATGCACAAAGAGCAATGAGAATAGTCCACGAAGGAATCTGTGGCACTCATATAAATGGCAAAATGTTAGTCCAAAAAATAATGCGAGAAGGATATTATTGGACTACGATGAATAAGGATTGCCATCAATATGTAAAAAGATGCCCTAAGTTCCAAATCTACGCCAATTTACAACATGTTCCTCCGTCCTTGCTCTATACCTATTGACGAGGGGGAAAATGTATGTCGTTATCTACCCTTTCCCCAAGTCAAACAAAATTTGTAAACACCTAACCAACCTTATATGAATATAGGGCAAGTTAAGGGTCGATCCCTAGGGAATGCAATGATGAAAACTAGAGTCTAAGTCAAACTACCTCGAAGATGGAGTTGATATTATGGTTGGCACTATGGTAAAATAAAGCAAGTCTAATCAAGTAAAACAAAGGTCTAAACACTAGGGATATGGGTTCCACATGCAAGTTCAATGATAATGCTAGTTTAGAGCTCAATCAATGAATTAAAGTATTGCAATGGACAAACAATAGTAGCAATCAAGAGAGTTCAAATGCTATCTCCTATAGGCCAATCTAGGTGTCACTATGAAAGGAAAATCAAGAAGAATCACAAGCAAACCCAATCAATTAGAGCAACTTTCAATTCGATTGTTCATGTCATTAAGAGTTGCAATGCAATCTAGATTAATCTTATAGGTTGATCACTCCTAGTCTAATGAATCACATGCAAAACTATGTCAACCAATTTAATTGCAAGAAATCAATCAATCAAAGAGCATCAACTAGCAATTTCATTAATCAAACATGCTTCCCCCTTTCCCTAGCAACTAATCTACTCACTAATCATGGTGAAATTCAAGAACAAATAACTAGAAAGTGCTTTAATCTTCATTTCTATATCAAAATCTAAGAGAAATAAAAAATAATCAACAATATCACATTCAAATCCAAAGAAGAACAAGTAACAAGCAAAACTCAAATAGCAAGTAAGTAAAAGATGAAAGAAGGAAGAGATTCTCACTAATATTGATGATTGAAAATGAAGAAATCCAAACTTGATTGGTCAAATGTTGAGTTACAAATCTAAAACCAAGAACTTCTCTCTAACTTCTCTCTAGATTCTCTCTCTAAAACTAAGCTAATGAAAAATTATCAAAAGTCCCCTTCAAAAAGGAAATACAATTCTATTTATAAGCAAAGAAGAAATTGGCAGCTCCTGCGCCCTCTCCCGATAGACCCGCGCCCGCGGAAAAATGGGTACAGAACCCTCCGCGGGCTATCTGGGAAGACCCCGCGCCCGCGGCAACAGAGATCCTCGCCTGCGGCAGTGAAACCCGCGCCCGCAGCTAATCCCTTGCTCCCAAAGCCTGATCAGGGGGCCGCGGTCTCTCTGAATGGAGCGACCTCTCCATTTTTCCCGCGCCTGCGGGGCAACCGCGGCAAGTTCCTGCCAAGTTTTGGCAATTTTGAGTAACATGGGCCCGCACCCGCGACAAGATGACCTGCGCCCGCGGCCTGCTGGATTGCCTTAGAAACCTCTCCGAGGCCTCTCCAAGCCCTCTCTAAGCCCTCTCTAGCCAAATGCTTCTTCCTTGCTTGATCATTAAAGTCCCAAATTGAATCCTTTGCCAAAGTGATTCTCACAATACCTACACAAGTACACAAAGAAAGGAAATAAAAGGGAAAAAGAGACAAATAAAGGAAAACACGATAAAAACACGAGAATCATAAAGAAAAGAGGGAAAAGAGAAACTAAAGGAAAAAGGACCAAAAATAAGAGAAGAAAGTATGAAAAGGGGAAAGAAATAACCCTAAAAGACTACCCTATGAGTGCCATAAATGACACTCATCAAATTCCCCCAAGCTAGACTTTTGCTCGTCCCGAGCAAAACAAAGGCTAAAAGGAACAAGAAGGGCTTATTCGAAGCAAAAAGAAAAAGAGGGGCGAGAATTTACACTAAGACTCACTGTCGTAGGAATCACGATTGTTTTTAGCTACAACAAGCCATTAAAACCCCTAGATCGCTCTAGAGGACGAGTGATGCTCTCGTAAGAGTATCCTAAGAGTTTACCCATAACTCTCCACCAAACCCCCAAGAGGCAAACCAGAGAAGGAAAAGAAAGAGGAAAAAGGAAACAAAATCTTTACGAAATGGACTTTACAAAGAGACTATAATTCAAATGAATAACAACCTTTCTAAAGAGAATTATGGTATGCACGTTATAAGATACCTAAGGTTGATTGAAACATAAATATGCTAAGCAAAGGAACTAGTTATCACATTCCACTTTCATCCCAAACGGTCTTACCGCGTTCCCCCTACTAATCTCATGTCTCCCCTTAGTGAGCATCTCATAGATTCCGCGAAGGAACCGAAAAAAGATCAAATTTTTGGGCTACTCGACATCTTGATTTCGCATCCCCTTTCCTTAGTCTACAACATATGATTCCCTCCACCGATTAAAGACTCAACTCCTAGGTCCAAAGGTCTTCCCCAAGGTTGTAACGTAAGGCAAGAAGGGTTAAGGTAGGCTTAAAATTTAAAATTTGGTGGTTATCCTAAATTGTGAAGCAAAGACCGGCCAAATCTCAACTTTAGTAATCACCAAACAAAAACGTATTAACACCCCCAAGCTTATTCAAAGCAACAATCTACAATCATTAGAACAAAAAGCGCAAGCGCTTTCCCCCCAAGCTAAAAGAAACATTGTCCTCAATGCATAGAGAGGAGAAAGACACTTCAATTTTTTTTTTTTTTTTTTTTTTTTTTTTTTTTTTTTTTGAGTATTCTCATTAATAAAATTGTTTGGAATTCCTTGAACTCCTTAAAAGCATTAGTCCTTGCCCTTTTTTTTTACTAAGGACGGGTTTTACATAAACATTCGCCATTATTTATTTACCAAATATTAACAACTCAATTATGTGTACCAATTCGAACCAAGCCCCAACTTCATAGACCACAATCTCCAAACATCGACCCTTGCTTCACAAAAACCAAAAAGAAGGAGAACGAAACAAAAGGCTCAAGATATCTAATTATGCGGCTTGAAAAGAGGGAAAAGGGTTCAAAGGGGTAACAAGTAGGCAAATGAATCCCAAACCAAAAAGTGACTATCCTAGAAAAAGAAAAATACCTCCCCGAAAAATTTGCCTTTGTCCTCCCTAGGTAGTTCGGTCACGGTCTTAGGAATCATACGCTAAGATTCTAGATTAGGTTTGCGAAAATCAAGGATCCATGCCGCTCATGCAAGAGTATGATGAAAGCTTGAACAAATATAAATCTCAAATGGTTGTAGCAAAGACTCACTAAGGGTGTCAAATCAAAGATAGGGAGCAACGACCAACATGCCACAAACGAGTAGAATCCGGTTTCATGATCCCCCTAGTTCTAGACAACTATCTTAGCATGCTTTATCCTAGAATCAACCAAACGTAATCTCAAACCGTGCATACCATTATTACCTAAGAAGACCATTATTTAAAAGCAAAAGTCCAGTGCATACAAGTCCAATTTTCAAAAAGATAAAGAGTGAAAATAAAGCCTCAAAAATTTATGCACACAAACAAGATTAAAAGAAAAGGAAAGAAAAGAAAAGAAAAGAATGGAAAACTTAGACAAGGACAAGAAAGGGAAAGAGGAAAAGAGCAAAGATGCAATCATAACACGTTTATCCCAATCGACATACAAGCGGTCTAATGGCCACATCGCCAAAGACCCCAAACACACTAGGTGTTAAAATCATACATCCTCGAACCGTTCAACTTCTCCTAAATCTAATCTTAATCTAAGCACCCAAGAAAATGAAAAAGCGAAAATAAAAAGGTAAAATAAGAAAGGCCTCACCAAGCATCCGCTCTAAATTAAAGTACCCAAGGAGTAGGAATGTGCATCTCCAAAAGGTTCCGCAATCCAAAGCATAGGCTACGAGCAAGGTGAGTTAAGGAAAAATGCTATATATACAAAATGAAATTGTTAGTAACTTCCAAACAAAAGCAACCATTAAAACACTTAGATACAAATTATATACAAAGACCTAGAGAAATTATCATCATCAAAATTTCTATTTATTTGTTTTTTTTTCTTCTCAAGAAACTCCCAAAAACATCAAGAAATGAACCAAAACAACAAGCAATAGACCAACGAGACCATTAGCAAAAATCCACCAAAAGCCTTATCAAAGACTTCCCAACGAGCCCTAGGTGCTTCCCCAAACCAACATAAAACATCCTTTTTGACCCTCCCCCCTCACAAAATGAAGGCATCGACCGCGATGCCTATAATCATGCAAAATAGGGAAAGGGGAGAACAAAAAGGGGAACAAACATGCATAAGGGGACTATTGGCCACTAGGGCCGGCACCATCATCACCCGTATCCCAACCTCCGGTGTAACCGGGAGGAAAACCATAGTGACCCTGGAATAGGTCAAGTTGGGATCGGGTTAATTGGTCATAGGGCTCAGGCTGAACAAGGGGCTCGGGGTGATGGGGGTGAACATAGTAATATGCGGGATCACCCCAATAATCACTCCCCCCCCCCCGAGACCCTATAATCATAAGGTGGGAAATCGCGCCTTGGCACATCGGGGTCCTCCACCCCGGGCCAAAATGGGTACGTAGGGAGGTTGTCACCACCCCATGAAGGTACCGACCCTTGTTGGGGCGGCACATAAGGGTAGTTGATCGGAGGTGTGACCTTCCCCCTACGCACACTAGCGTCATACAATGCGCTAGTTTGATAAGACAAAGTTTGGTGGTCCGAGTACATACCTTGCATGCTCAATTGCATGCGCTCCATTTGGTCTCTCATGGCCTCCATCTCTCGGAGATAAGCATCCCCTTGGAAACCTTGTTGTTGTTGTTGTTGTTGTTGTTGTTGTTGTTGTCGTCGTCTTCTTTCTCTTCTTCTTCTTCCTTGAGCATCATCATGAAAATGCTCATGTTGTTGTTGTAGAGGCAGTTGTTGTTGCTCTTCATCATATTCATCTCCTCCTCCTTCCTCCTCTTCCTCATCATTCTCATCACCCCCATCAATCTCATCATCCTCCTCCATCTCATCCTCAATCCTCCCATTGTCCCTAGGGACCATCCAAATGTTCCTAGCCTCACGAAGGATGAAGGTGGTGATGTGAATTATTGATCCGAAAATCAACAAAACACAAGGGGTATGTTAAGTCTAATTCTATACAGGAAATCCACCAAGAATTAAACAAAACTAAGATTAATCAATTAAGAATCCACCTAATTAATCAATCCAAATGAATGTTTTAACTAAAACAAGCAAAACAGCAATTGATCACAATCAACAAAACTTAAGTGTTTAAAACTTAAAACAATAATAATAATCTGTGTGTTTTTATTCGTGTGTTTACAGCCCTATTTATAAGATTTAGTTTACCTAGAAAGATTAGGACAAGTTCCTAATTCAATCCTAATTAAACTAGAATTCTAACTTGCTTGAAGAGCAAGCACCTTGGCGCACAAGCACATGCCAATCTTCCTTGGAGAGCAAGCACACGCCTAAATAACCTGATTTATTTTGCTAACTAACTGATTTTGAAACTAAATAAATAAATAAATAAAGATTAAAGAACTAATTAAAGATTAAAGATCCTAATGCTTGAACCAAGAAAAACCCTTTCAAGTGAAAGGTAAAAACTTAGCTTGTAAGCAAAATCTAAGTAAAGAAAATTCAAGAAAGTTCAAGAAAGTGAACTAGACTCCAAGAAACGCCACTAAGCAAACCGTGGCTTTGCTTTGATATCCAAGAAAGTGTCCATGCAATGCTTGGCTTGAATCAATGTTTAGGGACAAACTATCTTGATGCATGATAAGCAAATCTTCGAAGTTCTCCATGCTTAGACTTGCATCATCCTCCTCTTCTTCGAAAGAATTTGTCCTCAAATCTCGAAGTTCTTCATCAGGAATATACTTAGCCAAATCGCCAACATTGAATGTAGCACTAAGTCCATATTCTCCCGGAAGTTCTAATTTATAAGCATTGTCATTGATCTTCTCAATAATCTTGAAAGGACCTTCACTTCTAGGCATCAACTTATTCTTGCGTTTTCCTGGAAATCTATCCTTTCTCAAATGTAACCATACCAAGTCTCCAACATTGTAACCTTGTTGCTTTCTATGCTTGTTTGCTCTAGCTTTGTACATGTCATTTACTTTCTTTATTCTTGTTCGAACTTGAGCATGTAATTTAAGCATACTCTTCAACTTAGACTCGGCATCTTTGTGAATTAACTCACACTTAGGCAATGAAACAAGATCAATTGGAAGTTTCGGATTTACTCCATAGACTACCTCAAAAGGACTATGTTTGGTAGCATATGTAGGTGATCTATTATAAGCAAACTCCGCATGAGCTAACTTGATGTCCCAATCCTTTTGTGTCTTACTCACTAACCCACGCAAAAGCGCACCAAGAGTACGATTAGTAACCTCGGTTTGTCCATCAGTTTGTGGATGGTAAGATGTACTAAAGAGCAATTTAGTTCCCACAAGCTTCCATAGAGACTTCCAAAAGAAACTCATGAACTTTGTATCTCGATCACTCACAATAGTTTTCGGAATTCCATGCAATCTAACAATCTCTTTGAAGTATAATTCCGCCACTTTCATAGCATCATCCACTTTGTGACAAGGAACAAAGTGAGCCATCTTAGAAAACCTATCCACAACAACCATAATAGAGTCTTTCCCCCATTGTGTTCTCGGCAATCCCACAATAAAATCCATAGAAATATCTTCCCAAGGTGAATCTGGAACAGGTAAAGGAGTATACAAGCCTTAATGAAAAGTAGCCTTCGCTTTTTGACAAGTTGCACACCTAGAAATAACTAGTTGCACATCCGTGAGCATCTTAGGCCAATAGAAGTGTTCTTGTAACATACTCAAGGTCTTTGTAATGCCAAAGTGACCAGAAATTCCTCCCCCATGAGCTTCTCTAACCACTAGCTCTCTAATAGAACACTTAGGAAGACAAAGTCAATTTCCTTTGAAAAGAAACCCATCTTGCAGCAAATAAGAACCCACGGCTCCTTTAGAACACTCTTCAATCAATGTAGCAAAATCATCATCACCTTTGTAGTATTCTTTGATCAATTCAAAACCAAGTAGCTTGCTATTTAGAATTCCAATCAAAGTGTATCTTCTAGATAATGCATCAGCCACAACATTCGATTTCCCTTCTTTGTACCTTGAAGAAAAATATAATGATTGTAAAAATTCAACCCACGTAGCATGTCTAGGATTGAGCTTTTGTTGTCCATGTATGTAATTCAATGCTTCATGATCAGAATGCAACACAAAGTGATTAGGTCGGAGATAATGACTCCAATGATCTAAAGCTCTAACAATGGCATAGAACTCTTTATCATAAGTAGAATAGTTCAATCGAGCTCCTCCCAATTTCTCACTGAAATATGCAATAGGCCCCTTCTTTTGGAGTAAAACTGCTCCAATTCCAACTCCACTAGCATCGGTTTCAACTTCAAAAGGACTTGAGAAATCTGGTAACGCAAGTATAGGTGCTTCACATAGCTTTTTTTTAACCAACTCAAACGCACTTTGAGCTTCTTTAGTCCATTCGAATTTACCTTTGTCCTTCTTCAAACATTCGGTCATAGGCGCCACAATACTTGAGAAATTCTTGAAAAATCTTCTATAGAATGAAGCTAGACCATGAAAAGACCTTACTTCACTCATATTAGTAGGAATAGACCAAGTTTTAATAGCCTCTACTTTCGAATGATCAACTGAAACTCCATCTTTTGATACAACATAACCAAGAAAAGTAACACTAGGCATTAAGAAGTAGCATTTTTCAAGCTTAGCATATAGTTTCTTCTCTCTTAACACTTCAAACACACTTGTTAGATGATTTAGATGATAATGCAAATTTTTAGAGTATATCAGAATATCATCTCAATAAACAACAACAAACTTGCCAAGGAAAGGTTTAAGTACCTCATGCATCAACCTCATGAAAGTGCTAGGTGCATTAGTGAGTCCAAACGGCATCACCAACCATTCATACAACCCTAACTTAGTCTTGAATGCTGTTTTCCACTCATCTCCTTCTCTCATTCGAATTTGATGATAACCACTCATAAGATCAATCTTGGAAAACAACTTTGAACCATGTAGTTCATCAAGTAGATCATCTAATTTTGGAATAGGAAATCAGTATTTGATAGTGATGTTATTCACACTCCTACTATCAATACACATGCACCAACTCCCATCTTTCTTTGGGACAAGTAAAGTAGGCACGACACAAGGGCTCATACTTTCCCTCACGTATCCTCTAGCCATAAGCTCTTCAATTTGCCTTTGCATCTCCTTTGTTTCTTCCGGATTACTTATATAGGCTGCCTTATTAGGTAATGGTGCTCCCGGAATCAAGTCAATTTGATGCTCTATCCCACGAATAGGAGGTAGTCCCGGAGGTAATTCCTTAGGAAAGACATCCTTAAATTCTTCTAAAACAGATTCCAATTCATACGGCCTCTTTACTTGTTTATTTTGATCAATTCGAATCTCATTAGAAACAAGTATATATACCACATTGTTGCTGCAAATATCTTTATCTAATTCCCTCTCACTAATCAAATAAGAACTCTTCGAATTAGAGGTAACATTAGAAGACTTGTTGCTTATTAAAGGTTTTAAAGCAACCGGTCTCTCTTTTTCTCCTTTTCTCACAACATACACATTAGTCCTTCCATCAAACTTCACAAATCTATCATATTGCCAAGGACGGCCTAATAGTATATGACAAGCATCCATAGGACAAACATCACACAAAACTTTATCATGAAATTTACCAATTGAAAAGCAGATTAAGGCTTGTTTAGTTACCTTAACATCACTCGAATTATTAAGCCAATGAAGCTTATAAGGGCTTGGATGTTCAGTAGTTGGCCACTTCAATTTGTCTACCAAAGTAGTAGATACCACATTAGTGCAACTCCCCGTGTCTATGATCATATCACACAACCTATCTTCTACCTTGCACCTTGTAAGAAAGATTTTCTCCCTTTGATTGTTTTCCATAGGTACGGTTTTAGAGTGTAGTGCCCTTCTTAGAACCAAACTTTGACCATGAGTCTCGGGATCAATTTTGTCAATATGCCCCTCCTCTTATTCAAAGTTTTCCTCTTCGTTCTTTTCTTCATAGTCACTACCTTGCTCACACTTAGCTTGTTCTTGTTCCCACTCTTGAGCAGTCATTACTCTTTTTGATGGACAATTAGTTGCAATGTGACCAACACTACCACACTTGAAGCACTTCCTATCTTCAACAAGCTTTTTAGGAGCTTCAAACTTTGATTTAGTCTCCTTATAGTTCGAACTAGAACCACTTTTCTCCAAGCTGCTCTTCTCAAAAGGTTTAAAGAAACCTTTTACAAAGGCCTTAGTGTACGTCTCTTTCTTCCCCTTTATCTGTTTTTCAACTTTCAAAGCTACCTTGCAAACATCCTCAAAGGACCAATATTGTTGCAATTCAACTTTTTCAGCAATATTATCATTCAACCCCGAAATAAATCTAGCAATCTTATGCTCAACAATCTCTTCTAAGCCACATAGCATGCATAACTTTTCAAATTCACCAATATAATTCTCAACAATAATAGAATTTTGTTTAAAAAGTTGCATCTTAAGATAAACATCTTGAATATAATCACTAGGTACGAACCTTTTTTTCATGTGCTTCTTGAGTTGTTCCCAAGATGAGATTTTTGCACGCCCCTCCTTATGCCTCTTCTTCTTTAGATTGTCATACCAAAGACTAGCATAACCGGTCAGTTTTAGTTCAGCCAATTTGCATCTTTTCCTTTCATCATACTCCTTGTAATCAAAGAGTGTCTCGGCCCTTCTAATCCACTCAAAGTATTTTTCAGGTTCATTCATACTCCCATTGAATTCGGGAAGATCTAATCTAAGGTTCCTATCATCATCCTTTGGTCGGTCTCTTCTCCTAGGCCTTGGTGATTCATCACTTGAGGAATAATTATTTTGTGGCCTCCTTGGGTTCCTCCTTGGTTGTTCTTCCTCACTTGAACCAGAATTAGGGTTAGAATTCCCTTTCCTTGAAAAATCTCCAGCAAGAGTATCAAGCCTTTTTAATATCTCATCCATCCTTGCTGCCAACTCGTCAATTCACCTATCTCTTCTAAGATTTTGAGCCTGTTCTAAGGTTAATCCCCTTGGAACCTGTGGAACCTCCTATTCACTCATGATTCCTACACAAACCAAGTCAGTTTATGCAAAAATCTTGATTAAAAGATCGAATCTTAAAGGAAAACTAGGTAACACAAAAACCGGACTCTCAACCTCAAATCAGTGCACAAACACCAAACGTTTGAGGCTGTGTAGAACGCGTTACTCAACTAAAAATTATGAAATTTTATATGGTGATAGCTGGACGTTTTGAGAGTTCAATGCAAAAAGAATCACGTGAAAATTCCCAGCCAATTGTTCCCAGTTTAAATTTTACCGAAGTTGCGCAAACCTGCTCTGATACCAAAGATGATGTGAATTATTGATCCGAAAATCAACAAAACACAAGGGGCATGTTAAGTCTAATTCTATACAGGAAATCCACCAAGAATTAAACAAAACTAAGATTAATCAATTAAGAATCCACCTAATTAATAAATCCAAACAAATGTTTTAACTAAAACAAGCAAAACAACAATTGATCACAATCAACAAAACTTAAGTGTTTAAAACTTAAAACAATAATAATAATCTGTGTGTTTTTATTCGTGTGTTTACAGCCCTATTTATAAGATTTAGTTTACCTAGAAAGATTAGGACAAGTTCCTAATTCAATCCTAATTAAACTAGAATTCTAACTTGCTTGAAGAGCAAGCACCTTGGCGCACAAGCACACGCCAATCTTCCTTGGAGAGCAAGCACACGCCTAAATAACCTGATTTATTTTGCTAACTAACTGATTTTGAAACTAAATAAATAAATAAATAAAAATTAAAGAACTAATTAAAGATTAAAGATCCTAATGCTTGAACCAAAAAAAACCCTTTCAAGTGAAAGGTAAAAACTTGTAAGCAAAATCTAAGTAAAGAAAATTCAAGAAAGTTCAAGAAAGTAAACTAGACTCCAAGAAAAGCCACTAAGCAAACCGTGGCTTTGCTTTGATATCCAAGAAAGTGTCCATGCAATGCTTGGCTTGAATCAATGTTTAGGGACAAACTATCTTGATGCATGATAAGCAAATCTTCGAAGTTCTCCATGCTTAGACTTGCATCAGGTGGCGGCCGGGTTAGGGAGAAGGCAATGGTGGGTATTTCTCACTAGCCAAGAGTAGGTGCCGGTTCTCCTAGTGCTAGTTATGAAACGTAAGGTGTTAACTTGCTTCAAACTAATCCACACGTCTTCACTCCTTCCAACCGGAGTGCAAGACTTCAAGAACCCCTCTTGCTTAAAATACGACACAAGACGTATCACCATGTCTCCACAATGAATTTCCCCTGTTTTGACCCCATGCATTATATCCTTGCAACAATTCATGAAGATATAGCCAAAATTAATCCTTGACCCTAACTCTGGCATGGTAGCCATCCATAACACCATAATCTCCTCCCTAGACAACTTCCCCAAATCTTGCTTATTAAAAACCGAATACCCAAGAATTCTATGAAGGATCCTAAGGGCCGGATGGATAATCTCACTAGCAAGAGACTTTTTCGAATCAAACTCCCTCTTGTTGGCTATGGTTCTCCACCAAGAAACCTCATTATACTCAGATTGGACAAGGGAGATAAGGGGCTCGAAGATATCACCATTGGGGTTGAAACCAAGGGCTACATTGTACTCGGCTAGGTTCATGGTGTGTTTAACATTTAAGAGTTGGAAGGAAATAATAAAATCGGTTTCCCCCACCTTATTGAACTCAAATGTGGAGAAAAATTCAATGGAAGGCTCCAAATAGGTTCTAGGGGCCGATTTTAGAAACTCACCCAAGCTAAGGTTATCTAGGAGGATGTCAAGGTCATTTTCAATTCCTAATTTGGCCATATCCTCACGAAAGTAATGCCGGGAGGGTCTAAACTTCCGGTCTTTCATTTTGTTATAGATGGGGGTTTGTTTAGACCGGTTCCAAAATTTGAGAGGAGGTAAAGGAGGAGGAGGAGCATCATCTTGAGTTATGGAATGCGGTTGGGGTTGAGGGTTTGAGGATTGGCCTTGAGAAGATTGGCCGGGGGATTGGTTTGAGCGCTTTTTGCTACTCTTGACTCTTCTTATCAAATCCATTTTAACAAAAGTCACACAAGTCACAAGAACACAACAAACTCCCTCAAACAAATCAACTTCCTCCAAAAATTACTCACAAACCTCCTTACAAATCAAACCAAACCACCACAAACTACAAGGTACCTAATGGGGGCCGCGCCCTCTCCAGATTTGCCGCGCCCTCTCCAAAACCTCCCGCGCCCGCGGAGAGACCGCGGGGCAACCGCGGGAAGTCCCTGGAATTGGGTTTCCAAATTTGCTTGAATTTAGGCCGCGCCCTCTCCAAACATGGAGCGCCCGCTCCAAAACCTTCCGCGCCCGCGGAGAGACCGCGGGGCAACCGCGGGGACTTCCTGGAATGAAGCTTCAAAATTGGTCGAATTGAGGCCCGCGCCCTCTCCAGAATCTCCCGCGCCCGCGGAGAGACCGCGGGGCAACCGCGGGAAGTCCCTGGAAATGACATTATAAATTTTCTTTAAGAGGAGAAATTGCCCCCGAGGTCTCTCCTTGCCCTCAAGGAGCCCTCTCCACAGCACTCTTAACTTTTCTTCAAACCCCTTTTTTTTCCAACAAGCGATGATAAAGCCCGACCTACAAGACAAACACAGAACTAACTCAAAAATAAAATCAAAAACCAATCAAGGAAAAATAAAAGAAAAGAAAGGAAAAAGAAATGAGATGAGAATCCGGGTTGCCTCCCGTAAGCGCTTTAGGTTAACGTCGTTAGCTCGACGTGCACCACCATCTCAGGGTGGCGTGAAAAGAATCATCTTGTGAACAAGTCCAACAAACACTCCCTCATAGTACTTCTTGAGCCGATGACCATTAACTTTGAATGAAGATGAGGAGTTCAAAGGAGAAATCTCCACGGCACCATTATCAAAAACATCTTTCACCAAGAATGGTCCACTCCATCTTGACATGAGCTTTCCGGGAAACAACTTCATCTTTGAATTGTAGAGGAGGATTTTGTCACCTACACAAAACTCCTTTTTCTCAATCAACTTGTCATGAACCTCTTTGGAGCGAGCCTTGTAGGTGCTAGCACAATCGTAAGCATCAAGTCGAAGTTCCTCTAGCTCATGAAGATCCAACCACCTCTTCTCCCCGCACTAGCTAAGTCAAAATTTATCTTCTTGATAGCCCATAAGGCACGATGTTCAAGCTCTACCGGGAGATGGCACGATTTGCCATAGATAAGGCGATATGGAGTGGTACCAATAGGCGTCTTAAAAGCCGTTCTGTAAGCCCAAAGAGCATCATCTAACTTGTTCGACCAATCCTTTCTATTCCTTGCAACCGTCTTCTCAAGAATGAGCTTTATTTGACGATTGGAGACCTCGACTTGGCCGCTCGATTGAGGATGATATGGAAGGCCGAACCGTTGATGCACTCCATGTTTCCTCAACATCTTTTGGAAAGCATTGTGAACAAAATGAGATCCGTTATCGCTTATCATAGCCTTAGGCACGCCAAACCTTGGGAAGATGATTTTGTTGAACAACTTCAGCACTACTTTGTGGTCATTAGTAGGGGAGGCAATGGCCTCAACCCATTTAGAAACATAGTCCACAGCCACAAGTATGAATTGATTACCATATGAAGATGGGAACGGTCCCATGAAGTCAATCCCCCAAACATCGAACACCTCTAACTCAAGAATGGGTTGTTGAGGCATTTCATTCCTCTTGGAGATATTCCTAACCCTTTGACATCGGTCACATGACTTCACAAAGCCCCATGAGTCCTTGAAGAGATGCGGCCACCACAAACCACATTGAAGAACCTTGGTAGCGGTCTTGGAAACACCCATATGCCCACCACTAGGGTCCGAGTGGCACATCCTTAAAACACTAGGCACCTCTTCATTCGGAACACAACGCCTAAGTAAGCCATCAACCCCTCGTTTGTATAGTATGGGATCATCCCACAAGTAATGTCTTGCCTCCCTTTTGATTTTCTTCCTTTGGTTCTTTGAGAAAGAGGGTGGAAACTCCCCACATGCTAGAAAATTCACCAAGTCGGCATACCATGGGAGTTCCTTCACCTCTATGGCATATAAGAAGTCATCAAGCATTCTATCCTCAATTGGTGAACCATCATCATGAATGTGATCACCCTCAAGGCGAGAAAGATGGTCCGCCACAACATTCTCCGCACCCTTCTTATCCCTAATCTCAATCTCAAAAGTTTGCAATTCAAGCACCCATCGAATCAACCTAGGCTTGGACTCTTTCTTGGCAAAGAGATACTTGAGGGCCGCGTGGTCCGTGAAGACTATGGTCTTGGAACCCAACAAGTAACAACGGAATTTCTCAAAAGAGTGCACAATTGCTAAAAATTCTTTTTCCGTTGTTGTGTAGTTCTTTTGAGCCCCATTGAGTGTCTTGGACATATAATAGGTTACATGAAGCTTCTTTTCTACACGTTGTCCCAAAACACCTCTAATAGCCCAATCACTTGCATCACACATCAATTCAAAAGGAAGATCCCACCTTGGGGCTTGAACAATAGGAGTAGAGATGAGGGCCTTCTTCAATTTATCAAATGCCTTCAAGCATTTGTCATCAAAAATGAACTCAACATCCTTTTGAAGAAGGTCATTTAGGGGCTTAGCAATAAGTGAAAAATCCTTGATGAATCTTCTATAGAAACCCGCATGACCAAGGAACGATCTCACACCCTTGACATTCACCGGAGGTGGAAGTTTCTCAATAACTTCTATTTTTGCCTTATCCACCTCAATGCCTCTATTTGAAATCTTGTGCCCAAGCATTATACCTTCTTCCACCATGAAGTGACATTTTTCCCAATTCAAAACAAGATTGACCTTAACACATCTTTCCAAACACTTCTCAAGGTTCACAAGGCACTCTTCAAATGAGACACCCCCCACCGAAAAGTCATCCATGAAAACCTCCATTTCCTCCTCCAACATATCCCCAGAGATACTCATCATCCACCTTTGGAATGTAGCGAGAGCATTGCATAACCCAAAGGGCATTCTTCGATAGGCAAAGGTACCATAAGGACATGTGAAGGTAGTTTTCTCTTGATCATCGGGGTGAATGGGGATTTGGAAGAATCCCGAATATCCATCAAGGAAACAATAGAACTTGTGCCTTGTTAGTCTTTCAAGCATTTGATCAATAAATGGAAGAGGGAAATGATCCTTCTTGGTGGATGTGTTTAGACGTCTATAGTATATACACATCTGCCAACTCGTGACCGTCCTAGACCCTTCTCATTCTCAACCACGGTCATGCCCCCCTTCTTTGGAACGACATGCACGGGGGAGACCCACCTTGAGCTAGAGATGGGGAATATGATTCCCGCATTCAATAGCTTGGTGATCTCCTTCTTAACTACCTCTCCCATTTGGGGGTGTAGTTTTCTTTGTCGTTCGATAGAAGGAAGGGCGCCTTCCTCAAGTGTTATATAGTGTTGGCACAAGGCGGGGCTTATACCTTTAAGATCATCAATTGTGTACCCCAAAGCACCTTGGTGCTTTCTCAAAACACCACATAACGCTTGAGTTTGGCTCACGCTCAAGGATGCACTAACTATCACGGGATAAGTGGAATGAGGGCCCAAGAACTCATACCTAAGGTGTGATGGTAGAGGTTTGAGCTCTACCATAGGCACACCATTACCTTCCTTTGATGTGGCCGCTTGCAAAGCCTCTTGGTTTGAGATTTTCAAGCACATTTGCTCATCCACTTCTTCCATGCTTCCATTAAGCAATTCTTCATAGAATGCCACTTCCTTGCATGGTGTACCTACTTTGTACTTGTTCAACAAAACACTCTCAAGAGCATCGTTAGAGGTGAGCAAGTGCTCATGCATGGAAGACACAACATGATCAAGTGAATCAATCATCATGCAATTTTCTAAAGAGGAAGATGGATATTTCATGCTTTCATTCAAATCAAATTCAATGACCTCATCTCCTACCTTAAGGGAAATCTTTGCACTCCTCACATCAATCATAGCACCCGAGGTAGCAAGGAAGGGTCTACCTAAAATGATTGGAATGGTAGCATCTTCATCCATTTCAAGCACAATAAAATCCACCCGGAACACAAACTTCCCAACCCTCAATGGAACATCTTCTACCTTACCTTTTGGAAACTTGATTGACCTATTGGCTAATTGCAAGGTAATGTTAGAAGGTAAGAGTTCCCCTAGTTCAAGCCTTTGATAAACCGAATATGGAATTATGCTAACACTAGCTCCCAAGTCACATAAGGCATTATCAATTTGCATCTTATTAATGGCACAAGGGATGGAGAAGTTTCCGGGGTCCTTCAATTTGGGTGGCATTTTGTTCATGATGATAGTACTACAATTTTCGGTCAAATTGATAGTTTCCACAACCTCACAAGTCCTTTTCCCACTCAAAATGTCCTTGAGGAATTTGGCATAATTTGGATTTTTGTGGGTAAGGGAGCTTGGGTTTCACAATTTCTTTCTCTACTCTCACCTCTCTAGGTGTCTCAACCACAACCTCATCCAATGATGCCCTATCCCCCTCATTCTCAACCAAGGCTTTCTTAGGAATCTCCTTATCCTCACCCTTCCTAGGCAATCTCTCCTCAAGAACCTTACCGCTCCTAGTAACAATAGCATTCACGTGTTTCTTGGGATCAAGACCTTGGGAAGGTAAAGAAGAAGGGCTTGCATGATCTTTCAAAGCATTAGCAAATTGAGAAATTTGATTTTCAAGCATTTTATTGTGGGTCATCACTTCATTGAACTTCTTATCACTAACGGCCATGTATGTGTTCAACAACTTGGTTTGATTCTCAATTATTTCTTCCAAATTGGCCCTAGGTGAAGAAGGTTGGGAATAGGAATTTTCTCCTTGAGTCCTTGGAACAAATCCGGGTGGGGGACCTCTTTGAGCATTATTTTGAAAATTGCCCTTCCCTTGATTGTTCCAAGTACCCCTATTTTGATTTTGTCCATAACCTTGATTATGGTTACCACCACCTTGATTATGGTTACCACTACCTTGGTTGTGATTTCCATAACCTTGGTTTTTATTACCATAATTTTGGCTTTGATTTTGGCCACTATAACCTTGATTATTATAGCTACCACGAAAACCTTGGTTCCCTTGGTTTCTATAACCACCACCTTGATTATAGTTGTCAAAATTGCCTTGGTTTTTGTAATTCCTATTCCATTGACCTCTTTGATTATCAAACCTTTGAGCATTATTATTTGACACATAATTCACATGCTCACTCTCATTGTTATAAAACTCATCAACACATTCATTAGGACAATTACTAGAGTCATTATCATACGATCCACATGCATCACAAAACAAACAACCCATAGGCATATTATGTGAAGAGGGAGGGGGTTGAGAGTTAGAAGGAGTACCTCTCCCTTTAAATTGGGAGGGAAGATTCGTAGCTTGGGATGAAGTAGAAGTGCTCTCCAACTTGGCTTTGATTGCGGTCATCTCCTTTCCCAAGTTTGTCATTTGGGAGGAAAGGTTGTTGATTGCATTTAGATGATCTACCGAGTACAATGAAGATTGCTTGCTTGAAGAGTCTCTCTCCCCATCTTGCCAATCTCTATAGTACGTCACCACGTCCTCAATGATGTCCACCACTTCTTCTTCGGTCTTGTTCATGATAGGACCCCCGGCCCCCCCCCCCCCCCCATCAAGGCATGACTTGCCTTGGGGACTTAAACCGCCATAGAAGATTTGGACCACTTGGTATGTTGGGATTCCGTGGTGAGGGCACTCCCTTTGATACTCTTTGTATCTCTCCCATGCTTCGTAAAGGCTTTCATTTGGCCTTTGCTTGAACCCTTGAATCAAGGCTCTTGCCTCCGCCGTCTTCTTTTGAGGGTAAAAATGGGACAAGAAGGCCTTTGTAACATCATCCCATGTTCTCAAGGAATTGGGCTTCACCTCTTTATCTAAACACTCTAAGGATCTTCCTATGAGAGTGAAGGGGAACAACTTGAGGCGTATGAACTCTTGAGAAACTCCGTTGACTTTGATGGTGTTGCAATATTTTTCAAATTCTTTAAGATGGTTCAACGGGCTCTTATTCTTAGCCCCACTATATTGCCTCCTCTCAATTAAGGTGATCATGGCCGGCCGAATCTCGAAATCATTTGCCGGTGTTGTAGGCGGAGCTATGCCGCTCTCAAACCTATAAGCACCGGGTATTCCTAGCTCCTTCAAGGCCACTCTCGGATTTTCTCCCATGCCTTGCTCTTCTTCAATCTCTTTTTCACTTGAAGAACTATACCCCCAAGGAGAATCGATTAGCTATTCTTCTTCTTGAGAGAGTCCTCTCAATTTCCGGGTCAAAAGGCATAATGGATCGATCACGAGCTCTATGCATGCAAAACTTCAAAGAAAATATTAGTAGCACGGCTACAAGTGTAGCCTAAAGAAACAAAATCTTTTTGTATATATTTTTTTTCAATTAAAATGAAGTAGATTCAACAACAAAAGCTAAACACCAATAGCATTCCCCGGCAACGGCGCCATTTTGACGAGGGGGAAAATGTATGTCGTTATCTACCCTTTCCCCAAGTCAAACAAAATTTGTAAACACCTAACCAACCTTATATGAATATAGGGCAAGTTAAGGGTCGATCCCTAGGGAATGCAATGATGAAAACTAGAGTCTAAGTCAAGCTACCTCGAAGATGGAGTTGATATTATGGTTGGCACTATGGTAAAATAAAGCAAGTCTAATCAAGTAAAACAAAGGTCTTAACACTAGGGATATGGGTTCCACATGCAAGTTCAATGATAATGCTAGTTTAGAGCTCAATCAATTAATTAAAGTATTGCAATGGACAAACAATAGTAGCAATCAAGAGAGTTCAAATGTTATCTCCTCTAAGCCAATCTAGGTGTCACTATGAAAGGCAAATCAAGAAGAATCACAAGCAAACCCAATCAATTAGAGCAACTTTCAATTCGATTGTTCTTGTCATTAAGAGTTGCAATGCAATATAGATTAATCTTATAGGTTGATCACTCCTAGTCTAATTAATCACATGCAAAACTATGTGAACCAATTTAATTGCAAGAAATCAATCAATCAAAGAGCATCAACTAGCAATTTCATTAATCAAACATGCTTCCCCCTTTCCCTAGCAACTAATCTACTCACTAATCATGGTGAAATTTAAGAACAAATAACTAGAAAGTGCTTTAATCTTCATTTCTATATCAAAATCTAAGAGAAATAAAAAATAATCAACAATATCAAATTCAAATCCAAAAAAGAACAAGTAACAAGCAAAACTCAAATAGCAAGTAAGTAAAAGATGAAAGAAGGAAGAGATTCTCACTAATATTGATGATTGAAAATGAAGAAATCCAAACTTGATTGGTCAAATGTTGAGTTACAAATCTAAAACCAAGAACTTCTCTCTAACTTCTCTCTAGATTCTCTCTCTAAAACTAAGCTAATGAAAAATTATCAAAAGTCCCCTTCAAAAAGGAAATACAATTCTATTTATAAGCAAAGAAGAAATTGGCAGCTCCCGCGCCCTCTCCCGATAGACCCGCGCCCGCGGAAAAATGGGTACGGAACCCTTCGCGGGCTATCTGGGCAGACCCCGCGCCCGCGGCAACAAAGATCCTCGCCCGCGGCAGTGAAACCCGCGCCCGCGGCTAATCCCCTGCTCCCAAAGCCTGATCAGGGGGCCGCGGTCTCTCTGAATGGAGCGGCCTCTCCATTTTACCCGCGCCCGCGGAGAGCATGCGGGCCAACCGCGGCAAGTTCCTGCCAAGTTTTGGCAATTTTGAGTAACATGGGCCCGCGCCCGCGGCAAGATGACCTGCGCCCGCGGCCTGCTGGATTGCCTTAGAAACCTCTCTGAGGCCTCTCCAAGCCCTCTCTAAGCCCTCTCTAGCCAAATGCTTCTTCCTTGCTTGATCATTAAAGTCCCAAATTGAATCCTTTGCCAAACTGATTCTCACAATACCTACACAAGTACACAAAGAAAGGAAATAAAAGGGAAAAATAGACAAATAAAGGAAAACACGATAAAAACACGAGAATCATAAAGAAAAGAGGGAAAAGAGAAATTAAAGGAAAAAGGACCAAAAATAAGAGAAGAAAGTATGAAAAGGGGAAAGAAATAACCCTAAAAGACTACCCTATGAGTGCCATAAATGACACTCATCACCTATACGTCGCCATGGCCATTCTCTACATGGGGAATTGACATTATCGGCAAAATCACTCCCCCAGGAACATGAGGTCACAAATATATATTAGTAGCAATTGATCACTTCACAAAGTGGGTCGAAGCGCAATCGTACGCTAAACTCACTGCAAAACATGTAGCACTCTTTATCGAGAGGAATATTATTTGTCGATATAGAGTCCCACATGAAATGATAAGTGACAATGGAACTTACTTCCAAGCCGAATGTGAAGAATTGTTACAAAAATATAACATTCAACATCATCATTTTTCCCCTTACAGACCTCAAGAAAATGGAGCAGTCGAGGTAGCTATTAAAAACCTAAAGACTATCATCGAGAAAATGACGGAAAATTATAAAGATTGGCTTGACAAACTTCACTTCGCATTGTGGGGTTATCGCACGTCAATCCGTACATCAACAGGAAATACGCCATTTTCCTTAGTATACGTAATGGATGTCGTACAACCTGTCGAACTAGAAATTCCATCTCTACGCATCGCGTTAGAGATCAAACTCGATGAAGTTAAATGGACTAGGGCAAGATATGAAGAGCTAATTTTACTCGATGAAAAACGACTAAAAGCTTTACATCACACTCAGTGTTATCAAACTCGTATGGCTAGGCATTTTAATAAGAAGGTCAAGACAAGAAACATCAAAGTAGGAGACTTGGTGTTAAAAGCATTAAGGAAAAATGTTTTAGATCCAAGAAGAAAATTTAGACCTAATTGGTCTAGACCCTACATTGTCAAAACAATCTTGTCAGGAGGTGCAGCAAAACTAACTGATATGGATGGCAATGAGTTCTCGAACATGACAAATCTTGACCAACTTAAGAAATACTACCCATAATTACTTGAGTAGGATACTCAAGAGAGCTACGTTTGGCCTGATTCCTTAAGAAAGGATACGTAGGCAACCCTTTACGGGTGCGACCACTTTATTTTTTGACATTCTCGCATTCAAAAATTAATTAAAAATTCGACAGAAGATCGGTGAAATATCGGCGTCGCAGAGAAGAATCTGGCGCTAGCCAACAACCATCAGCACCAGCCGACGGCACTGGTGCCTGACGCCAGACTGCTCCATTTTCTTGAGGTCAAATTCACAGATAAATTCTGGGCAAATTTTAGTGTTTTTCGGAAAATTTTCGACTTCCGTACTCGAAGAATTTCTGGAAAATTACTTTTTTCGGTTTTCATTGCTGTATTAAAATAAATCAAAAGTAAATAATTAATTAAAAGCTGAAATTTCATTAATAAAATTACATTATTGATGGAATTTAAATAAAGCTAAAATAAATTAACTTTAAATGAAAAATATAATCTAAGTCTAATGATTTGAAATTAAGCAATGCTCCTAATCTTTCTCTTCTTTCCTAGCCCTTTTCCAATTTTTGTTTTCTGCCTCCTCTTCATCCATAACCTTAGCTAGTAGGCATCCTTTAGAGGACCTACATTCAATCTTAGAGTAGATAGTTTCCCCTTCGACTAGGACTCCATGCTTCTTTTCTACCCAGACTTTTTTATCTGTGGTGTCAGCTTTCCTTTTTCCCATATCTTTTGTAGTACTTTTCTTCCTAAGCATTGCAGGTGTTTTGAATTCAACTCTTTCACCTACACGTTCCTTGGCAGGAATCACCCTGTCACCTAGACAACTCTTCACGTCAGTTTTACCCTGATTTTTCTTAAAGTCCTTTGAAGGTTTCTTCAGCAACCACTTCTTCACATCATTGGGAAAGGAAGGAGGAACCTTTTGGGTAATTACTTCCCATAAAGGTCTAGCACTCCAATAAGCATCAAATATGTCTACTTCCTGAGAGACGGGGTACTCGTAGGGAGGACGAATATCCCCGGAAGGAATATTCGGAAGCAAGCCGTATTGTCTTTTTACCCTGCAGGGATAATAATAAGTTATACGAGACAAACTTGGAAGACGGCAAAAAGGTTGCTTGTTGACACCAACCATCCTTTCTATTTTCCACCACGGGATGACCCACTTGATAGCAAAATTGCGAGATTCGAAGACCCTTCTCCACTCATGGCGCCCAATTTTAGAGAAGCGTTTCTTCCTCCTCACGAAGCAATTTGGAGTATACCTCTCAATGTTGTCCGGAGGGCTAATTAATTCTAACCTTTCCATTAGCCACATCTGTAAAAAATTGCAATGCAAATAAATTATTATTACTATACAAAAATATATTTTTTGATATCTGTAATTAAAAATATTGTTTTTCTACCTGTAATAAAATTGGAGAGACTCGAAAAGGTGCTTTTGGGTTCCTTTTCAATTCATCAAGACAAATCATAGTCTCTCCCACTATCAATGGCATTGGATTTCTCCTTGATTCAATTTGTTCTAGTACGGTGGTTATAATTGATTGACCCTCATTATTTTTACCACTACTAAGAAAAAATTTATTAAGCATACAAAATAAGAAAGCCCTTCGCTTCTATAAATATGAAAAGATTCAGAAAGAGGTTTATCAAAATAATGGCGAACAAATTCTTTCAAATTAACTATGTTGCCATCTACTATTTTTGATAAATCCCTTTCTTTTAAATTGAAGAAGTGTTCAAAATCCTTGTTATAATATGCATCTACTCTAGGGATTACTCTGAGGTCTATTGCAGGAAAACCTAAAATAGCACCAAATTCTTCCGGCAAAGGGCTAATTTCATCATACCCTATTCTAAAGCAATGAGTATCAACATTCCAATATTCTAGAGCGGTATGAATAAAATCTAAGTCAAGATCTACCCCTTTAACACCATAAATTCCCCCCAAGTGAAACAAATCTAATTCTTTTCTTTCTCTAGCATTAAGAGATCGACACCATTCATGGGTGTATTGGGTGAAAGTTTAGGTTACTAGAGACATAATATTATTTTTCTATGGCCAAGAATTATTTTAATTGCTGAAATTATGAAAAGAATCGGCTGGGCAGGGGGCTATTTATGCACGATTCAGGAGCAGTTTTAATCGGGGTAAAATACGGAGACATCGCTAATTGGCGTCAGACGCTGCAATTGGCGCCAGACGCCAAAGCTTGGCGCCAGACGCCAAGTGTAGATCCTGGCGCTACATCCAATTGCGTGGCGCCAGCTGGCGCCAATCTGCCACGTCATACGCGCTTTCTAAAATCGCGTTTTTACCTTAATTTGAGTTGACTAATGACTTTATTGCTCCGTTATCTCTTCTAAACATCTTTTTAGTCTTCTTTTAATTAATATAGCTATTATATTATTATATTATTCTTTTTTAGATTTTATTTAGATTTATTTCCAAAGTTTTTTATAAACAAAACTTTTATTTGACCTTTCCTTTTTTCATTTTTCTTTTTGGGGGAGAAAGTCGGATACCCTCCATCAATAATAAAAATGTTTGAATTTTTGCGCAAAATTACTTGTCACACTTTTCTTGCACACATAAACATACACATAATAATAACAATAATAAAAAATGAAAAAATAAAACAAGATAAATAAAATAAACTCATAATAAGTATGCATATACAAAATATGTCTAAAAATAGTGAGTCTAAGGCAAAGTTCTATACAAAGTCTAAATAAAAAATCACGGGAACAAACTATGGCGCCGGGGGACGTACACCCATTGTTTCGTAAAACTGCGTCGTACGTGGAGTCTTCTCTCCACCAGCTCCGGCTCCAGCTCCAGTCTCCGCATGAGGAGGAAAGCTCAACGTGGGTCCACTCCACCCGAGATCAACCTGAGGCTGAGACTGCGGAGGCTGCTGCGATGACGAGCCCACCTCGTACATCCCACCACCTCTAAAAGCCGAGGTAGCCTCTCCCTGGCCTACCGGTGCAGCATGAGCACCCTTAGAAGAAGATCCCGAGCCCTCCGAAACATCAGCACGGGAAGCCTCAGAGCGATCGCCTCTACTCCCTGACGTAGTACGGCGACGTCTCGAGCAAGACCTCGCCGGATATCTCCGCGCCTCAGGTCTCGTGCGGGTGTGAGAAGCAATAGGCTGACCTTGAAAAAATTTAAATCAGAAATAAGGCGAAATCGAAGCAGAAATGCAAAAAATATGAAAGACAGATTACCTCCTGGACGGCGTCGTCCCGACGGCAGGTAGCCGCATTCCTCATCCGGACGAGCTGGCTCCGGAAGGCATCTATACATCGTGCCATCGCCGAAACCACCTCGCGCGAGAACTGTCAAAGAAATAAGTCAGTACACATACATAATATATATGGACAAAAATTGCAAATAACTAAGCTTACCCGATTCTGGTGGCGAGGAATCAACCGCTCTACGAAGCGCTCGCCCTCGGGAGCCGGAGGAATCATTTCCTCAATCGGCCCGTATGTCCCCTGGTAATGGATGGACATACGGGGTGGCACGAACTCAGCAGCATCGTCCTGATAAAGCAAAAAAAACCAAGTCAGTAAAGAATTACTTGAGGGCTACTTAACGGAAAGTAAAACCTGAAAAATCTTACCTCACATCCTCAGCCGGTACAGGGGCTGGAGCTAACAACGACAGTAGCTCCTCAGCATAGCACCGCCTAGGGATCGCGTAAGACCGCTAAAGGGTGCCAGCTCCCTCGGACATGCTCAACAACCTCGCGGCGTCGAACATGTGACGTGGTGGAGGAGCAGGAACGACAAAAACATCGGAGGAATGTTGTCTAGCAACCCTCTCTCCCAGGTATGCGATCGCTCCATAAGTCCCCAGGAAATAGCGACGCTCAGTAGAGTACTGTACGGCTAACCCAGGGACTACTAAGCTGACCCACGGTCGGTACACCACCTCAGGCCCCTGCAAAGAGCATCAATCAGGCGAGAGTTTACCTAAAGCATCACAAAGAGGCAAATAAAAAGAAATCGTACCGCAATAATCTAGTCGCGGACATATGTGGTGGACATCCCCACACGGCGGCTGCCCCAAGAAGCGCTCACTGGAAATCCGCGCGGCGACGGTGTCGCCGGCGCAGCAGAGGGGAAGTACTCGCAGAACCAGATTTACAAGGAGTTAAAATTATAAGCAAGTGCTAACTAAAATGTAGAGTTGAACTTTAAAGGGTATAATGTTTACCTCTACGACCCTCCAAAAGGCGGACAAAGCAACATTCGTCCCAAAGGACCGGTGTCGACAAGAGTCCCTCAGTGCACGAATAAAGTCAGCATAGGCCAAGCTGGCCCAATCATAAGTCCCGATCCGGTGTAGATCGCGGATAGAAGGAAGGTAGTAAAGCAACGCCCTACTACCCTTGTCAGGGGAGAACGTCCCTGACAACAACATCAGCGTAAAGATGCGCACCCGCTGCTCTCGGGTGGTCACATCGTCATCGAAAGCCGCTGCCAGCGTCGAGCGGCGAATCTCCCGAGCACTAAACTGAGACGACTCGACCTCAGCTCGGGCCCGAATGGTGATCGGTCCCAACAGCTCCTCGACCTCGGGAGAAAAGACGTCGATTCCATTGTCAAACGGTAGTGGCACAGAGTTGAACTCCAGTCCCGTGATGAGACTGAAGTCCGTAGGAGTGACCATCATCGCACCCCAGGGGAAGTGGAAAGTGTTGGTGGTGTCCTAGAAGAACTCCACCAAAGCACGCACTACGTGGTGACCCCCGTTGGAGGCAACCATTGCCTCGAAGGTCAAACAAAGCAGCAAGTCCGCAAGACTCCCATAGGAGTCTCGTCTCAAGGTCCCTAGCGATGTACATCTTGTACAAATCGCCCAAGCCATCACAGTCGGAACCGTGACAGCGCGTCCTCCCGACCGTGATGCCCTATCTCACCCTCTATGAAATGTGGTGGATGGGGGCAAAGAACAGGGTCCGCTCATCCCACTCGGGGAGTCGACCAAGCGAAGTGGATGGTGTAGCGTCGTCCTCTACGGGCTCATGCTCCCGTTGAGTGTTTTGGGACCGTGAACCAGAGCCTCGCTGATTAGCCATGCTACATTGTGCACAATCATCATAAATTAAGGTTCTATAGTATCTAAGGTTCGCCTAGCCGCATGATACTATGTTCGCAAAAAACACAGAGTACGTAGTACTAAAACAGAGCACAAATTCAAATTGAGCATATACGACATTTTTCAAGCAATCAAAAAATTTCTTGCAATACTATAGTAATTTGTGACAAATTGGACAAAAATTGCTAGCAAAAACATCAAGAACGAGTCACGTTGTTCTTCACGACCTTAAGAGGTCCAACAATGGCAATTTGCTCATTTCTTCACCAAATTGAGTCAAACAAGTCTCAAATTACTCCCAAGTCAATATATAAACATAATCAAGCAATTTCATGGCATAAAATTTGATAAACAAAGTGAATTAAGCATTCTAAATTTCGAATTTACATGAAATTCGAGAATAAACATGTCAAAAATTCATAAAAACCGGTGTGAGTTTGAAGAAAACTTACATAGATTGGAAAAATGGATGAGAAAAGCTTTAATTTGCAACAAATTTGAGTAAATTCGGTTGAGAAACGAGTAAGAACCAAGCAATTGAAGTTCTGCAGTTTTTCAAGCAAACACGGCGAAAGCAAAACAGCAAAAATGAAGAAGAAAGGGGTATTTAAGGAAAACCCCGTTCTGGCGCCAAGCGCTAGGCTTTGGCGTCAAAAATCAGGCTTGGCGCCAATCCTATTGCCTGGCGCTAAGGCTGTTTGTTTGGCGCTGATGGTTTTTCAGCGGCGCTAGAACACTCAGCCGCTCACTAGGGTTGTTCTACCTCCTTGCAACATATTTTGGGTTCCTTGGTACGCCAGTTAGCCCCTCTAAGCAATTTGACACGATTTTTAGTAATCGGCTTGATTGCACAAAGTGATCGACCTGATGAAATATTGTCTCACTTAGCTTAAAGCGCCTAAGCATTGGCTCATTAACAAAAAGCACCGACATATTGGTTCATTCAAAAGGCACCGACATATTGGTTCATTCGCAAAAGGCACCGGCATACAGGTTCAAAGCAACAAAAGCGCCGACGTCACGCATAGCGGGAGCAAAGTTCAAGCGAGCTTTTTAAAGATCAACAAGTGGAGATCTTCGGTAATTTCTTTGGAAAATTATCGCAACACATGAGGATAGCTTCAAGCGAGGATATCTTCGGCAGCATTCCCTGGCTTGCGAAGAGTTGTCACAAACAATTGAAGGTAATTTCAAGCGAAGTTGTCTTCGATCATGTTCCCTTAGACGTGGAAGATGGTCATAAAGCGAAAGAAGATTGTTTCAAGCAAGGCAATCTTCGATAGTATTCCCTTGGACGTGGAATATTATAAAATGCGGATGAGGGTGATTTCAAGCGAAATTATCTTTGATAGTATTCCTTTGGACGTGGAATATTATCAATGCGGATGACGATTGTTTCAAGCGAAACAATCTTCGATGGTATTCCCTTAAACGTGGAATATTATCATAGCGGGAGAGGATCGTTTCAAGCAAAGCAATGTTCTAAATTGGAAGTAGTTACAAGCGTAGCGGTTTTCAAGCGGGATGACATTCTCTTGGCAGGAGGTCATCAAAACAAATCGGTTACTTTCAGAGACGTGTGCTCGACGCTTTAAGATACGCGTTACTTAACTCTTTTATTTGTTTGACTAACGCTTGTTTTGCAGGTATCGGCTTTATAAGAATGACTTAGGATCGCAGAATGTTCTGAATCATTCTCCGACCCTATCGATACATTGACTTTTGTTTTCGAAACTTGCGTTTCTCCAAACTCAGTCAAAGTGGGGGCTTCTGTAGACACCCATTTGTGTCTCCCCAAAACAAAACCCATTGATGAGTACCTTTCGCGTCGAATCATAATCTAATGAAGTGAAAGTGTGGAAAGTCTAGTGTTGCGGATAGTTTTTAATTTCTTTTCTCTTCTCTCTGTTTTTGAAAACTTATTTTAAGAAAACAGCCAATCCAGTTTGGTTGGTCCATGATATGGGTCCAATAGTAGTGTAGTTGGATGGGGGTTGACAAGAGCTTTCCAACGATATATTATAAGCCCAATTCCGATGAATATTGAGGAAGTTATGGCCAAATTACTAAAGTGGGCCCGGTTTGAGCCTTATATACGGCCCAATGATCTAGGGGAGGGCCTAATATAGATTTATCATTCCTAATGCAATTAGGAATGGTTTTAGTTTTCTAGATTCTTCTAGAAGGTTCTTTTCATTCCTAATTCAATTAGCATTGATAAATTGACTTTTGTTGACTTTTCAAAGATTTAATTAAAATTAAAGAGCATTTTTGAGGGAAATACGATTTTATCCTCCTGTCTGACAATTTTTATCTGATTTTAGGAAAACGCGTAAATTTCCAGGTCAGCGCCAAACGCTAGCTGTAGCGCCTGGCGCCAGGGTTAGCGTCTGGCGCCAATGGCCAGCGTTGGCGCCAACCTTGTTTTTCATGCGCCAGACTCTATTTCGATAATTTTATCTTTTTGGCTGATTTTCTCTATAAATAACGTCGTAAAAACTCCGTTTTCATTGACCTACAACCAGTTTTCATTCATCAATTCTCTCTCATTCTCTTCTCATTCACCATATCTCTCTCTCTTCTTCTAAACTCGCTTTTTACATACAAAATTCCGCATTCATTAGATCTAGAAAAACCTAGCCATATTCAAAGTTGCCTTCGCCCTATACGTGAAAGGTTTAATTTCTGAGGGTTTTGTCCCAAATCTATATTTCAATTATTATTTAATTTAATTGTTTTATTTATTATTATCCTTGAAGTTACTAACTTGTGTATTTTGTTATTAGAAAGAGGTACGAGGCATCAAAGTAAGTGCTTTAATGGTTTTTTATTGATATCATCATGTAGAAATCATGTTTAGATTGTTATTTTGATTCCTAGTATCATGTCTAGGGTAACTATAATATCAAATATGTTTATTATCATTGTTACGATGCTTCCTATGTTCTTCCTAATATTTATGATTGTTAGTATCATGTTAAGGTTAAATCTTTGATTTTTATTGCTTAGTGACATGCTAGGGTTTGTTATTAATCTTGTTAGTATCATGCCTAGGATCTTGCTATGCTTTAACATGATTATTATTATTATTATTATTATGATTGTTATTATGATTATAATTTATGATTTTATGATAATAATTGTTTTAATGATGATTATTTTTAATTAAGATTGTTATGATTATGATAATTATTATTGATTATTTATTATGTTGCTTGATATTTATTGTTATTGCTTTATCACACCTTTTATGCATGTTTAAAGAAAATTTGTACTTGTAATCACGCTTAATAAGATAATTAATAATCTTGTTTAGGTTTAATTTGATTATAAATTCAAGTGATCGCCAATAATAGATTTATTTGTGCATTAATATTCAACCAACATTGATTAAACAGGTTTAGAATTAATCCTATTGATTGTATGTTAGTCAGAAAATGCACATGAATACGATCAGAATAAAGTAGAGGCCTATTATTAGGGCAGGTTCAATCTCTTTTAGGTTGGATTTGTACCTTCATCCCCAAACCCTTATTTGGTTCAAGACCTTATGGAGTTGACGATCTCTTGGATCCTTAAGGGGTGTAACCTTCACCTCGTGAACGGTTTACAAGTTCCTAAAAAACTTGTTTGCGACTCTTTTGCTCTATCTTCTTCCCTTTTGGACGCCACCGTACTTTAGTGTATGATCACAGTGGGGTTCTAGCTAGGGGGTTAACGATAGAAATTATTCCCTACAGGCGCGCAGCCCTGTCAGAACCCGCGCAGCCAGGCTAAAGAAACTTAGCCAAACTAGAGAGTTTGCGCAACCTATTGTGCAACTTCTGTACGGGCGCGCTACCTTCTGCGCGGGCGCGCTTGATTTCCCCGTACCCTTAAAGTTGCAGCCGCGCACTATGCTGAGAGGGTGCACACTTCTACTGTGCTGTGCGGGCGCGCACCATTGGGTTTCTTATTTTTTTGCACCTTGTTGCCCAAGTTTCTTTCTTTTGGGGGAGCCATATATAAATAAACGGGACTCTTTGTAATAGAGGACACTTAGTACTAATTTCATAGAATATTAGCTTAATCTAGAGAGAGAAAATAGATTGTGATTCAAGCATCCTTTATTGTATTAAACTTTGCTCAAGTTTTAATCTTCAATCAATCAAGCAAGAATCCATGTTTTCATCTTTCATTAATCCTTTCTTTAGTAATCTCTTCTCCTTTCCCGTAGTATTATTTATTTGTTTTATTGTTGCTTATTCTTGTTAATCTTATTAGTTCATCTAGTTGTTATTGATTTCATTGATTTTAATCATGTTTTGTTTTGAGTTTCATGAGTTTATTTCTAGTTTTGATATTATGTTTAATCTCCCTTCTCTAGGCTAAATTTTTAGCTAGAGGAAGGGAGTGGAAGATATGAATTGATATTTGATGAATGATGATGGTTGGATTTAACTTATGCCATAAATTGATGAAAGAAATGATTTTTTTAGCTTAAGATTATTGTTGCACTCTATTTGATGTTTTCTAGTTTATATGCATGAAAGTGATTTGAACTAGATTAAGACCATCTCTATTTTAATGATTGCATGAGAATGAGTTATTAAAGTGGAGTTTTTATGGATTGTGTTTCTTTATTCTCTTGATTTGATTGTAACTAATAGGATGCATGAGAATGATCCTTATTAATGTAGACCTCTTTCATTGATTTGCCTAGACTATTGCATGAGAATGAATTATTTAGGTAGAATCTTGTGTTCTTTGGCATGTGTTTCATAATAATCACCATTATTTCCCTCTTTATAATCATATTGGACACCCCCGTATCCCTAGCGTCATTTTCCTTGATTTTAATCATCATTTTCTTGCTTATTTGTACTTTTAGCATTCTTCAAGAATAAGAATGCTCCAAAGCCAATTATCAAACTTCCTTTCCCCAATCGTCAATTGAAGACAAACTTGGATAAGCAGTTTGGTAAGTTCCTGGAGGTGGTAAAAGATTTGAAGGTAACAATTCCCTTTACTGAATTGATCCCACAAATCCCCTCGTATGCAAAATTTATGAAAGAAATATTGACGAGAAAAAGTTCTATTAGTGAGGTAGAGACAGTAGCTTTCACTGCAGAGTGTAGTGCCGTACTTCAAAATAAGTCTCCACCTAAATTAAAAGATCCGGGTAGTTTTTCTATCCCTTGTCATATTGGCAATCTCTTGATTGATAATGCATTATGTGATTTGGGTGCTAGTGTTAGCGTCATGCCATTATCTGTGTATTCTAAGTTGAATATGGGTAAATTAAAAGCTATTAATATAACTCTACAAATGGTCGACCGTTCTTTCAAATACCCCTTAGGTGTTTTGGAGGATGTCCCCGTTAGAGTAGGTAAATTTTATATACCTGTAGATTTTGTTGTTCTTGATATGGCTGAGGATATGCAAATCCCAATTATTTTGGGTAGACCATTCCTTAACACTGCAGGAGCAGTCATAGATGTAAGAAGTGGTAAGTTAACACTATCAGTAGGGGACGATAAAGTTGTTTTTAATCTGAATATTGCCCCTAAAAGCTCCATGACTGAGGAGAAATGTTTCAGTGTTAATGTGGTTGTAAATTATTCTAACAAGCCCCAAGCTCTTGAAAAAGATCCCTTGGAGGCGGTATCTTGTGTTGCATCCTTTTCAGATGAGATAGACAAATGGCAGAAGGAAGTCGATGCAATAGAAAGAGCACTCTACAATGTTGGTCTTGGTTTCGAGGATGAACAAGTGGAACCGAGCGAGCAAGTTGTGCGAATCGAGCCTACGGTAAGTGTTCCGCCAGATCGAGTTGCAAGTGTTGAACGCGATGACAATTTGAAGCAACATTCGATCAAACAAGGATCTTTAGTGCGTAGGATTGAAGATCCCCCAGTCCAAGTCAAGGAGGATCCACCAGGTAAGGTGATTTGGCGTCCCACATGGTATGTCAGGAAGCCGTATCGCAGCCTAAACACCGCAAGACCGGGTGAGAAACCACCCGATCAAGCGTTAGGCCAAGGGTCCTAGAAATTGCACTTGGTAAGAAGGTCGTGCGGGACCTAGATAAACCAGCGCTTTGCGGGAGGCAACCCGTATTTTTAATGCTTTTTAGTCTAGTTTTTCTTTTCTTTTTCTTATGGGAGGAGAGATGAGGGAATTTAATGAGTTTCATGAGTGTTTGTACAGGTTTGAAGGAAAAGAGTTAGCCAATTTTTGGAGAAAAGAAGAAAATTAATATTTCGCCGATTTAGTCTCAGGCCCGACCGGGCGAAGCTCGCCCGATCGGGCGCGTGAGCAAGGATCTAAAAATAAGAAATTTCGCCCGACCGGGCGAGTGGAGCCCGATCGGGCGCGAAACTTGATGTTTACGGACTTAATTCTCCGCCCGATCGGGCAAGCCTCGCCCGACCGGGTGCGAGAGCAAAACAGAATCAAATAGTCAGATCGCCCGACCGGGCGCGAAAGGTTACGAAATTCGAGCGATTTAGATCGCCCGACCGGGCGAAGGTGATGAGTGACATTTATGTCACTCTTAGGAAGTATTTTTAGAGTCATTTTTGCGTTTATTTTATCTTATTTTCCCTTTCTTTCTCTTGTTTTCTCTTTAATAAAGTTTCTAGTTTATTTTGGTAATTTTGTCGTGTTTTAGTTCTTTTCGTAGTTTTTAGTTTATTATTTTATTTTATTTGCTTTTGATTTGTTATATTTCGTTCTTTATTTTTCCTTGAAAGTTTTCTAATTTACTTTTATTTATTTTAATTAGTTTTGAGTCTATTTTATTTCACTTTCTTTACTTGTATAGTTTTATTTAATTTTTATTAGTTTAGTGTTATTTATCTTGTTTTATTTTACTTTATTTTACCTTTTCTTTATTTTATTTTATTTTATCTCTTAGTAATACCCTCGTGTTTTTGGTTGTAGGTGTCCCGGGTTTCAAGGTCATATTCGTGTTCGGAGGTCCAAGGTTCGAGGCGCAAAACTTGAGCCAACCCATGCTGCCCCTTATCCTTCACCACACCCCACACCTTATCCTCCACCACACACACACCAACAACACAAGCATCTCTTCCCCTGCTTCACCCCGCAACACCACCAACACCAACATCAACATTAACCTCCACCACGCAAACCACCAGTCACAACAGCCCACCATTCCCACAAACCAATAGCAGCCACCCTCACACCATCGCACAGTTGTCGCAACAACCATACCCCAAACAAAACCCACACCAATACACCTCCCCTACCGCAACCAATACACCACCATTCAACCAACCAAACCAACCCGCAATTGCCCAAACCAGCCACACATTCCTATCCCTTGCTCCAATTCACCTCACAGCAACAACAATCACACACCATCACCAACCACCCGACCACCGCAACTTAGAGCAACAGCCCCTGCTCCAATTCGCAATCAACCACCAGCCTCCAATCACAATTCATCTCCTCCTTCCACCACAATTAGCGCACCTACACCATCGTCAACAACCACCACTAATTAAGCAACCAATCGACCCAAAAATCAGAACAAATCGCAAATTAATCAAGTTCGAGCAAACCTATGATTGTTCGACCGAACGTCGACTCAGAGACATTGGGGGTTTTGTTATTCGAAGAGGAGTGGTTGAACATACCCATGGTTCGACCGAACCAACCCCGTAGTTCGGTCAAACCAACCATTGGTTCAATCGAATCATTTCACGAGCCTCGCACATGATTTTTAATGAGGATCGAACGATGATGATGCAATTGGTGTTGATAGCCATTGATTTGGAGCATTGATTTAATGATAATGGTTGATGATGGTGGTATGATAATCGAAAAATAGAGTAGCCATGTTATTCGAAGAAGGGTGTCTGATTGTTTTTTGGGTGGGGGATTTGTTTTGTTTATCTTTTATTTTTATTTTCTTTGTTTTCTTTTCTCTTTTCTTATTTTCTTTCTTTTATTTATATTTTTATTTTGGTTTTCTATTTTTTTTTACTTTTCCTTTTTAATTTATTTTCTTTTCTTTTCTTTTTCTATTTTTTTCCTTAGTTTTATTAAGTTAGTATAAATACCCATTTTTTGGGTAATTGAGGGACATTCAATAACTATCTATTCTACTCTCTAGTTAGTTTTAGGTTAGGTTAGGATTAGTCTTCATTGGTAGAGAGAGAAAGTGAGGTTTTCTTCATTAATGAACTTGGATTCTGAAGAAGGAGCTTGTTCAATCCTTTGTAGACCTTCATCTTCAATTAATGAGCAATTTCTTACTCTCTCTCCTCTATTTTTATTTGTTTTATTTTGATTATTATTTTAGTTGTTGGTATTGCTTGTTAATCATGTTTATTCTTCATTGTTTGTTAATTAATCTTGTTGTTAACATGATTAGTGAGTAATTTCCCCATTAAGGGAATGGTAGTGGTGTAGTTGGACCTTGAGCATGTTCTAGGGTTTAGAATTGATTTATTTGTGATTAAAGTCTTTATATGCTTGATATTCTTTAATCTTCTTGCAAGTGCACATTGTTGGTTGATTAAAGGTGAATCTTTGCTAACAAGAAACGGAAGTTGACTTAGTTAAGGTTCATTACTATCAATTGTTATTTAATAGTACCTCCTAGTATATGGTTCTAATGTGGAAACATAGAGGCTATGTTAGGAGAAGCCAATTGACCCCAGAAGGCGGTTAGATTGGACCCCTTTACTTCGGTATTCGTGCATGTTTAGTTCATAATTAATTAAATTTCTATGCCTTTGTTTATGTTCAAGTGAATGCTATACCTAAACCATTTTCCTTAATGTTTTATTTCTTGTTTTAGCATCTTTAGACTTTAGTTTATTTATCCCCTATTCCAGACTAGCTTAATTGTCGATAACATTTGGTGGTGTTTATCCGTTCTCTGTGGTTTGACCCCTATGCTTGCCTTATACTCGTATTAGGTTGGTTTAGATTGTATAAATTGTATTTGATCTAGGGATAGACAATTGACGACGCGTTTATTCCCTTGTCAGAAGGCCGCTCGACCGGGCGCGAGAACCAGCTTGCGAAATAACCCAGATCGCCCGACCGGGCGCGAATGACGTCTGCTTGCTTTTCTTTCTTTCTTTTCTTCTTTCTTCCTCCATTTCTTCTTTCTCCATAACTTACTCTCTCTAAAACTCAAATTTTCTCTAACTTCTCTCTAAGATTTCTCCTCCATTTCTTACCCAAATTCAAAACTCTTTACATATTTGTGATCCTCTCTTCATCCTCTTCACTTTCATATAAAAATTTTTCAGTTTTAATTCAATAAATTTTCAAACCCATTTCTTGAACATGGCATCAAAGAGGGCTAGGTCCATTTTTGGTAGGAGCTCCAGTTTAAGGGAGGAATAAGACCCGGACTTGCAACTCCCGTATTGGCCGACGATCAGGAATTGTGAACCGAGAACAAAAGGAACGGCTAGAGCATTTGGTCGGTCGTGAGGTAATTCCTTTTCAGTGATTACACCGCCCTACATCAATTCTCATCTGTCGAATCTCGAATTAATATTGTCAAACTCATGCATAAAAGATCAAGCATAATCTAGTCACAGAGCATTAAATCAATCAATAGGAAATTAATTAAGCATTGACAATCAACAACAATAAATTACCCCTTCATATTATTTATGGATCCCCACAAACCCTAGAAAGAAAACTACTCACACATAATTAAATCTAAACTAAAAAGAGCAATTAAACAAGACATGATCAAGGAAAGAGATTAAATAAAGGATGGAGTTAAACCAAGAGTTGTAGAGAGAGAAACAAAAGAGAAAGAAATACTAAGAGTTTAATTAAGAGGAGAGAGAGAGAAAAGTTAGAGAGAGAAAGAGAAAAGAAAACTAAATTAAAAACTAAAACTAATTAATAAGAAAACTACCTAAACTAAAGCTTGAAGAACCTAACCCCCCACGTACTACCACTCCTTTTATAAGGAAAAGTCAACTAGAAACTTTTAGTTTCCTATTCCTAATAAAACTCAAACTACAAAGAAACTAATACTCAGAAACCGCCTCTCGTCCGCAATAACAAAAGTATGGGCCCAAAACTATAGGAGCTAGCAAGCCTACTTAAATGCTTGGCCGAAAATAATTACACTAACAATTAAACAATTGCAAGCAGCGGCAATACATCTACGCCCGATCGGGCCGAATCCCGATCGACCGGGCCCGTCAGAAATCACGCCCAGCAGACCTGTTGTGATATCATTGGGGCTTCTTTCTTGGGTCTTCTTGTTTACTCTTGGACCTTTGTTGTTTGTCTTATGTTTTGTGGCCTCATTACTTGGTCCGTAATAGTAGCTTATAATTGGACTTCTTTATCAATTGAGCCCTTAATCACCGAATTAAATTCCTTTAACTCGATCTTGGGCCTTTAATATACGGTCATAAAATACGATCAAACTCCAATATCTTTGTAGTGGCTCAATAAGCTCGGAAATTGTCATAAATCTGCAAATTCCTACTAAATAATACCAACTCTACAAAAACACTAGAAAACGTATATTAGTAATAAAAATAGCTCTGTAGAGCTCAAATAAGCACAAATATGACCGTGGGACAAGGAATAAAATATATATTAAATAGACTGATCAAACTTCCCTAAGCCAAACCTTTGCTTGTCCCTAAGCAAAGTAATTTGGGAGTATGTGAGAGGAAAGCTATGCATTAAGGGAGCCAAATCCTCATAACCCATGATAAAAAATAAATGATGATCATACATCACCAGCAACATAACTAACTCCAACAAAAACCACCAAATACCACTCCAATCATCATAAACAATCCCAACACTTACAAAATTCACTCATAAAAATATGATAATGTAGAACTCGAGTGAAATACAAACTTTGAACTCATTCTTTTTTTCTCTTTTTCAAACTTGAATTTTTTTTCTTTTTTTTTTTATTTCTTGAACCTTCAAATAGAACACTTGAGCATTAATTTTTTTTTTCTTTTGCTCTTTTTTTTTCTTTTTAACTCATATTGGAAATTTCAACTTTGAAACACAACATCAATATTTTCCAATAAAAAATCAAAGAACAATCACTTTTCTTTTATTCCCACATTGTGCAAATAATGTGCACACCACAACTCCCTCACCTCACCAACTAATAGCTCCCCCAAGCCAAGCTTGGGACTAATAACCAATGGACCCATATAGGTTCGTAATGTGGCTAAATAAACAATAAAAGGGCACTAGCAACAACATGGGTAACAAGAAGGGAACAAATGTATCTAAATACTTTGAAGGCTACCTAAAAGAATGAACACCTTTGTCCTCCTCACGTGCATAATAATAAGTCATGAAACAATACTCATAGTTGCAAATCAATACTCAAATTCATTGACATACCAAAAATTATGGAACTATCACACATTTCCTAACCAAATCAACTAGTCAAGCACTATATTCACAAGTAGTTGGGCAAAATTGACTCATGTTAAGGTTTCAAGGCAATCAAATATCAAATCATGATCAACTAATCCACAATATTTATCATCAATAACCAAGAATCAAAATAATTTCGAAAAATCTAAACTAAGGGAGCATGATTTATTAATCAATGGAATGTATTTTTAAAATCTAAACTAAGGGAGCAATAAAAATCTAAACTAAGGGAGAAAAAAAAACTATACTAAGCACACCAAAAGGAAAATAAATAAATAAATAAATAAAATAAAAAGAGAGAGGGTGAAAGATATACCAAACGCACACGAGAACCTCCCCTCAAGCTAAATCAGACAATGTCCTCATTGTCTTAAAGGGAAGCTAGTAATCAAGGTGACTACTCTTCATCATCACCACATCAATGTCACTAAAGCCTCGAGGATTGCAATGCATCTCTTTGGAACAAAATTGGGCAAGAAAGAAACAAAGTGTTAGTGGGAAAAAGTCCACATTTGAGTCAGGTTCACTATTCTGATTATAACTTTTGACATATAAATGATAATACAGTGAATATAATTGCATTAGAAACTAGACTTGAAGAGCTTTCCAACAACAGGTCACACGCAAAAATCGGATAAGAAACGCAAAAGTTATGGCCTGTCGAAGTTGACAAAGTTTGCTGACGCGTACGCTCGCCTGATAGGGCGAGCTCTGCCTGATCGGGCTCGTGCTACTGATTTGATGGGGGCAGCTTGCTGCTGCTAATTGCCCCGGGTTTCCTTTAGCCCTTTGATCTTTTCTCGACTTTTCTAGTATCTCTGCACAAAATCACACTCCCACAAATATAAGATATACTCTCCTCTACCTCTCTAAAACAAAACAAAAAGAAAACACACAAACAAATTAAAAAAAAAAACTAAATAAAAAGCAACAAAATACGGGTTGCCTCCCGCAAAGCGCTAGTTTATCAAGGTCCCGCTCGACCATACTCGCTCTCTCAATCGGAAGAATTCAATGCCTTGAGTAACTTATCAAACGCTCCTGCAAACATTTCATTAAGCACTATATAGGGCTTAATAGCAAGCACATTTATCCCTACAAAGAAAAAGTTAGGAGCACATAAAGAGAACTCAAGGTAGAAGGAAAAATCAAAAGAGAGAGATGAAAATACACCACAACCTTCTACTTCCTCCGTTAAAAATTTAGAATTAATAGAATGAACATGGAGGTAGTCATTGTCTTTATCATCCAATAATGACTTGAAAATTCCACACTTACGAATAACCTTATTATCAACAAAGGAATTTTCAACCACCGTTTCTACAACTAATGATTTTTAAATCACCGATTCGTCAACCAATGATTTTTCAACAACAAATTCTATAACCGATGGTTCTTCATCCTCAATAACATTCATAATATTATAGTGTCCATAGACTTTTTCATCAAGACCCTTCCAATAACTTTCATTAGCAACTAATTGTTTCCGAATATGATCATATGTATATGGAAAGATTCTAAAATCATACGGAGCACGCACAAAAAACTCACTATAAGGGCATTCAGGATTTTCATGACAAAGACGTTGACAACTACAATAGTTAGGTGCTGCATAAAATTTATATAATTCTTGTAGTGACATAAGCATGGATATTTCAACTCATAAAAAAAAATTAAAAATTAAAAATTAAAAAAAATTATGAAAAAAAAATTTAAAAATAATCTAGACTCTAATAATAATTAGAAATAAAAATAAAACCGTCTCCCCGGCATAGGCGCCAAATTTTGACAGGGTAAAGTCGTATCCCCTAATCAAAAGTAATTCCTAAAACCACTAACTAAAATAGATAGGGAAGTAGGGTCGAATCCATAGGGAAACGAGTCTTTTATTCCTAACTAATTAATATAATCTAGATTATAGAGTAACAAATTATTATTATCGAAGGGAAACTAAACTACAAAGAGTAAAAGTGGGAAAGAATAAAAGTAGGAGGAGAAACAATGAATAAAAGGCCTAGGGCATAGGTTCATCAATAAATAATATTCCAGGGTAAAACATAATAATCAATCATCAATGCATACATTAATAATATCATAAAGGGCTTTCGCTACGTATTACAATCACACAATTAATTTACCGGTATTAAATCTCATCTCTCGAATCTCGACTTAACCATTTATAAATTAACCTACCTATTAAAATTAGAACTAAACATCAATTCTCATCTGTCGAATCTCGAATCAATATTTTCAAACTCATGCATAAAAGATCAGGCCTAATCTAGTCACAGAGCATTAAATCAATCAATAGGAAATTAATTAAGCATTGACAATCAACAACAATAAATTACCCCTTCATATTATTTATGGATCCCCACAAACCCTCGAAAGAAAACTACTCACACATAATTAAATCTAAACTAAACAAAGTAATTAAACAAGACATGATCAAGGAAAGAGATTAAATAAAGGATGGAATTAACCAAGAGTTGTAGAGAGAGAAACAAAAGAGAAAGAAATACTAAGAGTTTAATTAAGAGGAGAGAGAGAGAAAAGTTAGAGAGAGAAAGAGAAAAGAAAACTAAATTAAAAACTAAAACTAATTAATAAGAAAACTACCTAAAACTAAAGCTTGGAGAACCTAACCCCCCACGTACTACTACTCCTTTTATAAGGAAAAGTCAACTAGAAACTTTTAGTTTCCTATTCCTAATAAAACTCAAACTACAAAGAAACTAATACTCAAAAAACCGCCTCTCGTCCGCAATAATAAAAGTGTGGGCCCAAACTATAGCAGCTAGCAAGCCTACTTAAATGCTTGGCCCAAAATAATTACACCAACAATTGAACAGTTGCAAGCAGCGGCAATACATCTACGCCCGATCGGGCCGAATCCCGATCGACCGGGCCCGTCTGAAATCACGCCCAGCAGACTTGTTGTGATATCATTGGGGCTTCTTTCTTGGGCCTTCTTGTTTACTCTCGGACCTTTGTTGTTTGTCTAATGTTTTGTGGCCTCATTACTTGGTCCGTAATAGTAGCTTATAATTGGACTTCTTTATTAATTGAGCCCTTAATCACCGAATTAAATTCCTTTAACTCGATCTTGGGCCTTAAATATACGGTCCTAAAATACGATCAAACTCCAATATCTTTGTAGTGGCTCAATAAGCTCGGAAATTGTCATAAATCTGCAAATTCCTACTAAATAATACTAACTCTACAAAAACACTAGAAAACGTATATTAGTAATAAAAATAGCTCTGTAGAGTTCAAAAAAGCACAAATATGACCGTGGGACGGGGAATAAAATATATATAAAATAGACTGATCGCCCCTCCTACTTCCATCACGGGGGTACGAGCTTCTCTCGGCATGCCGGTTTTTACCGGAGGTTTATCAAAGATTTTTCATCAATCGTCAAACCTTTGACCGAATTACTCAAAAAGGAGGTTGTTTTTAGCTTAAATGGGGCTTGCCTTGAGGCATTTCGTAAGCTCAAGGAAGCCCTCGTTTCTTCTCCCATTGTGCAAGCTCCGGATTGGAGCTTTCCTTTTGAGCTAATGTGCGATGCTAGTGTCTTTGCAATTGGTGTCGTTCTTGGTCAAAAGAAAGAAGGGAAATCATGTGTCATCTACTATGCAAGTAGGACTCTAGATGAGGCTCAAAAGAATTACACAACAACGGAGAAAGAGATGCTAGAGGTAGTGTTTGCATTCGATAAGTTCCGGTCCTATCTAATATGCTCAAAAGTTATGGTGTCACGGATCACATCACGGTGCGATATCTCATGACCAAGAAAGAAGCAATGCCTTGCTTGATTCATTGGGTTCTCTCTCTCCAAGACTTTCACATGGAAATGAGGGACAAAAAGGGAGCGAAGAACTATGTAGTAAATCATTTGTCTAGGCTACCTTTTGAGAACAAGGAGGATGTACCGATTAATGATGAGATAGGATTCGAGGCTCTCATGGCTTCGGTGTCAACTTCTACCCCTTGGTACGCGGATATAGCCAACTATCTTGCGTGTGGTCGTTCCCCCAGAGTATTCGTCTCAACAAAAGAAGAATTTTTTCAAGGAAGTGAGAAGGTACTTTTGGAATGACCCATACCTATTCAAGCAATGTGGAGATGGCCTTTATCGGAAGTGTATTCCAGATCATGAAATTCAAGGAGTTCTTGAGCATTGCCACTCACTACCATGTGGAGGACATGGTGGTGTTGACAAAACAGTGGCAAAAATCTCTCAATCTTTATTGTGGTGGCCGAAAATGCATAGAGACGCCTACCAATACGTTGCGCAATGTGATAGATGTCAAAGGAGCGGAGGCATTACCAAGAGGGACGAAATGCCCCAACAAGTGTTTTAGAAGTTGAACCCTTCGATGTTTGGGGGATGGATTTTATGGGGCCTTTCGTTTCTTCTAGTGGAAATTTATATATCTTGGTAGCGGTTGATTATGTGATGAAATGGATTGAAGCCATACCCTCACCTACCAATGATCACAAGGTTGTGCTTAAGCTTCTAAAGAAGATCATTTTTCCTAGGTTTGGAGTTCATCACAAGGTTGGATTACCTTACCACCTTCAAACTCAAGGACAAGTGGAGGTCTCGAATCATGAAATAAAAAATATTCTTAAAAGGATGGTGAACAAATCAAGGAAAGATTGGTCTCTCAAACTTGATGACACACTATGGGCTCTTAGGACGACATACAAGACTCCAATCGGCATGACCCCATATAGGTTGGCCTATGGAAAGGCTTGTCTCTTGCAGGTTGAATTAGAATACAAGGCGTGGTGTGCCATCAAAGAGCTAAATATGGATTTATCGTTGGCCGGTGAGAAGAGATTGCTTAAGCTCAATGAACTTGAAGAGCTTAGAGATGATGCTTATGAGAGCTCAAGGTTATATAAGGAGAAGACCAAAAAGTGGCATGACCAACATATTCGAAACAAGAACTTTAAGGTTGGAGACAAGGTTTTGCTTTTCAACTCAAGGCTTTATTTATTTCCGGGTAAACTTAAATAAAAGTGGTCGGGGCCTTTTGTGATATCAAAGACTACTCCTTATGGCTCCTTTAAGTTAGATGCGGATGGTAACAAGTTTATGGTTAATGGTCATCGTTTAAAGCATTACTTTTGCAAGGAAGAAGTTGGTATCATCGAATGTATAATGCTTGATCCTTTGGATCCCAAGCCTCCCACTTGAAGAATTTTCCTCATGGTCAGGCTAGTGACCTCATAAAGAAGCGTTTCTTTTGAGGCAACCCGAGTTTCTAACTCCTTTCTATATATTTTAAAAATATTCCGATTTCACTTTCTTCTTTAAATTTGAATTTGAATTTCATTTTTCCCCTTTTAAATGATAGGTGTTTTAATGATGAAGGAGTAAAGGATTTTCTATATCGAAGATGAGAGGAGAAAGAAATTGAACTTTTCTCTGCGCGACCCAGTGCACGACTCCTGCGCGGGCGCCCAGCCCTGTCAGAACCCGCACACTTTATTTCAAATTGGAGATTCGAGACAGAAGGTTTGCCCGACCTAGTGCGCGACCTCTGTGAGGGCGCGTAGGGAACGGTGTGCGGGCACGCAAGCACTGTCAGAACCCGCACACTTTTATTCAAAATTGGAGAATTAAGGCAGTGAGTCTGCGCGCCTAGTGCGCGACTCCTGTGCGGGCGCGCAGAGCTGGGAAAATCGGGTTTTAACCTCTTCTTCCCAATTTCGCCCTCATATTTTCACAACCCTTATTTCATGCTCTCTTCTGTCTCCTCACAAACTCAAACCCTAACCTTCCAATTTCACCCATTTCTCACAAATTCCATTGATTTTCCTTCAAACCCATCAAAAATTTTCACTCTACTCACAAATTTACCCTTTTTCTCTCTAAAAAATACCCCAAAATCCTCCATTTTCATGGTGTGCAAGCTTAGTTGAAGGTGGTGTTCTTGGGGGGTTCTTAGTGGTGTTCAAGCTTCTACTAAGTGGTATAACTCTAAATTTTTCTATTTTATTACTTAGTTTCACTTGTTTATGCAAAATTTTTAGTTATTAAGCATGGATTAGCTTGAGTGAGTTTCATATTATTTTGATTTTATTTGTTAAGGATTTGTTGGTTATTAGTGTGATATTTAGTGATTTTGGGACATTGTTGTTAACATTATTGATTTGGAAGCTATTTTCATGGAATCAAGTTGAGCAATTTGTGTTCGTATTGATGATAATGCAACTATTTTCATGAAAATTGCTTATTATCATAATGTATTGTGATTAAGTGCTTTGTTGTTGATTCTAGTTGTTTTTGGAGTTATATTTGTGTGGTTAGTTGTTGGTAGTAACCTTTTCGCAGATTGTTAAGGATTGGGTTGTTGTTGTTGTGTTTCAATTATTGGTTGAGTTCGAAGGGAGTTCTCTTTTGGTTTGGTTGTTTGTATTGATTGAGACCACACTGAGCAAAAGGAAGAGTAAAAAGGAGCCCAGGTTAAGGGTTGAGGAACCGAGTACTAAAACTCAACAGACTCAAGCTCAAGGACCAAATGTTCCCCCTCGATTGAGATTCTTTAACAAGGTCCATGCTACTTTCTTTAATGACCTTCAAGGACGAAAGCTAAACCCCTCGAGACACTATGATCAACGCTCCATAAGAGCTTTGGGGATTGACGATGACATAAGGTCGCTCCTTGAAAACTTAGGGATGAGTGAGTTCATCAAGCATCAATTTCGAACATATAAAAAGCCCACCTTCGAATTCTTGGCCTCATTTGAAAATGAGCCTTATGGGAACAACGACTTCCAAATTTCCTTCTAATTGTTCAACAGCCAGCACACTATGACTCTTAATGATCTCAATACATTGTTGGAGTTGAACCCCGAGGCGGACCTCCTTACCCCTTCATTGAGCATATTCCCAGAGTACGATGCATTTCGATGGTGGCAAACGATTACCGATTTTGAAGAGTTAACCACTTGGTATTTGGTGGCCAACCATATTATCCACCCTGTGCTCCATATCCTTCACCGCATTCTGAGGTTTGCAGTGTTTAGCAAGCAAGACTTGAGTAAGCTCTTGCATGAAGAGCTCTTTACTTTGTGGGATGCTACTAGGGAGGAGTTAAGAGGGCGGCTCAACATGGGGTACTGGTTCGTCATGTGCTGCGAGGCAATCAAGTTGGATCACAAGACGGGAGAAATTGCCCTTGGTGGGATGATTACAAGGATTGCCAAGAAGCTTAACTATGAACGCTTCTTCTCCTCATGCACTCAAATTGGGTCCGACAAAGATCTATTCATTGACATACAACAATTGACAAGTTCGGGGTTCCACCAAGGAACTTCAGATGCCAACAATTTTCATGCTTGGATTGTTGACCGAGAGCACCATTGTATCTTGCCTTACCCCAGCCGTACATCCTTGGAGTGGAACGCTAGGAATGTGTGGAAAATTACGCGAGACAATGGTGTGTTACCCACTGCTTTGGGTGGCGCAAGGAATATGGTAGTCGAGAAACAACAGCAACAACAACAACAACAACAACAGCAACAACAGCATCAGCAACAACAACAATAACAACATCATCAACAACATCAACAACATCAAGGCATGAGTAGCCTTGAACAACAAATGATGAGCATGCAACTTGGCATGTAAAGCCTGATGGAGAACCAACAGGGTATATTTATGCAAACCCAAGCTCTCTGTGGTGCGGCCGTGGATAGGGGTGAGGTCACCCCCCCCGGTAAATTACCCCTATTGGCCACCCCAACAAGGCCCGGTCCCTCAGTGGCAGGGATCGCAACCTACTTGGCCCTATTGGCAAGGGCCCTCCTCCCACGGTGTTTCCCGGGTAGACTACCCGACGAAAACCAGGTACGATTATCGTGCCCCGGGGTGGAACGATTTTAGGGGTGACCCCAACTATCCATATGTCGACCCTACCCACCCTTCTCCTCTTCAGCTTCCCGCTCCTTTTGACTCGTTGCCTCAATGGCAACAAGACCTCTTTCGAGGTCACTATGGTTGGCCTCCGAGTTTCACCGGTGGTTGGGACCCACACGGCATCCCTCCGGACGGTTTATCTTATGACGCCAAAAATGATGGAGATGATGACGAAGCCGGCCCTAGTGGCCACTAGCCCCCCCTTGTTCTTTATTTCTCCTCGTTGTCCCCTCCCAATGTTTTAATTTGGCGCACCGCAGACGGTGCATTGTTTTAGTGTGGGGGGGGGGGGGTGTGTAAGAAGCAAAGGGATGTTTTTTGATAGTGTGGGGGAAGGCTTGTCATCATGCTAATGTGGGGGGGGACTTCATTTTAGGTGGTAGAGCTTACATGGTTTGGTTTGCTTTATCATGTTTTGATGTTGATTTATCTTCTTGATTGTGATGATGATGTCTCTGGGTGATATTGATGCGCTTTTGCTGATGAATTTTCAAGTGTTTTTGTAGGTGATGGCGCTCCTATGAAGAAAAATCCAAACTCCCGATAATCCAAATTTCCCTTAATCCAAATTTTTTTTAGATTGTTTTATTTTATTTCTATTTCTTCATTTTGTTTAAACTTGTAGTTTCCTTTAATTTTTAACTTTTATTTTTTTTATTTTTATTTTATCTCAGTCGTTTCTTTAGTTTTGGCTCACTTTTCAACCTTGGAAATGGAGATAAAGTAAGTTAAGGGGCAAATCGAGCCCCCTCGGTGAGATTGCATAATTTATCTTGTCTTCATTTAAAGCGGCGTTTGGTGAGACCTTTCCTCTCTTTTATTTTCTTTTTCTTTAGGTGTTTAGCTTAGGTTTATCTTAGGAAGAAGTTGAATGGTTCGAGGATGTTTGCTTTTGGTTCTATGGAACCTGGGATCGTTGATGTTGTTATCGAACGATCACTTGTATGATGATTGAGATTTAATTGGATTATATGCCTCGTATGTGAACCTTTTTGATTTCTTCCTCTTTCTTTTGTTTTGTTTTCCCCTTTTTGTGTTACAAACATAATAATGACAATTTGAAATGATTTTTGATTCGTAATTTGCTCACTCTTTTGGATTGGTTTGCCTCTCTTGACGACGTGTCTTTGAATACTTATCTTCCTAGTTGATGAGGGTTTACACGATTTGAGAATGCTTTGGTATTTGTCATAATTAGACACATGGTAAACCCTCATCAACTAGGAAGATAAGCATTCAAAGACACGTCGTCAAGAGTGGCAAACCAATCCAAAAGAGTGAGCAAATTACGAATCAAAAATCATTTCAAATTGTCATAATTATGTTTGTAACACAAAAAGGGGAAAACAAAACAAAAGAAAGAGGAAGAAATCAAAAAGGTTCACATACGAGGCATATAATCCAATTAAATCTCAATCGTCATACAAGTGATCGTTCGATAACAACATCAACGATCCCAGGTTCCATAGAACCAAAAGCAAACATCCTCGAACCATTCAACTTCTTCCTAAGATAAACCTAAGCTAAACACCCAAAGTTGGGGTGGCCAATAGGGGTAATTTACCGGGGGGTGTGACCTCACCCCTATCCACGGCCGCACCATAGAGAGCTTGGGTTTGCATAAACATACCCTGTTGGTTCTCCATCAGGCTTTACATGCCAAGTTGCATGCTCATCATTTGTTGTTCAAGGCTACTCATGCCTTGATGTTGTTTCTGTTGTTGATGATGTTGTTATTGTTGTTGTTGCTGATGATGTTGTTGTTGTTGTTGTTGTTGTTGTTGTTGTTGTTGCTGTTGTTTCTCGACTACCATATTCCTTGCGCCACCCAAAGCAGTGGGTAACACACCATTGTCTCGCGTAATTTTCCACACATTCCTAGCGTTCCGCTCCAAGGATGTACGGCTGGGGTAAGGCAAGATACAATGGTGCTCTCGGTCAACAATCCAAGCATGAAAATTGTTGGCATCTGAAGTTCCTTGGTGGAACCCCAACCTTCTCATTTGTTGTATGTCAATGAATAGATCTTTGTCGGACCCAATTTGAGTGCATGAGGGGAAGAAGCGTTCATAGTTAAGCTTCTTGGCAATCCTTGTAATCATCCCACCAAGGGCAATTTCTCCCGTCTTGTGATCCAACTTGATTGCCTCGCAGCACATGACATACCAGTACCTCATGTTGAGCCGCCCTCTTAACTCCTCCCTAGTAGCATCCCACAAAGTAAAGAGCTCTTCATGCAAGAGCTTACTCAATTCTTGCTTGCTAAACACTGCAAACCCCAGAATGCGGTGAAGGATATGGAGCACAGGGTGGATAATATGGTTGGCCACCAAATACCAAGTGTTGAACTCTTCAAAATCGGTAATCGTTTGCCACCATCAAAATGCATCGTACTCTGGGAATATGCTCAATGAAGGGGCAAGGAGGTCCGCCTCGGGGTTCAAATCCAACAATGTATTGAGATCATTAAGAGTCATAGTGTGCTGGATGTTGAACAGTTAGAAGGAAATTTGGAAGTCGTTGTTCCCATAAGGCTCATTTTCAAATGAGGCCAAGAATTAGAAGGTGGGCTCTTTATATGTTCGAAATTGATGCTTGATGAACTCACTCATCCCTAAGTTTTCAAGGAGCGACCTTATGTCATCGTCAATCCCCAAAGCTCTCATGGAGCGTTGATCATAGTGTCTCGAGGGGTTTAGCTTTCGTCCTTGAAGGTCATTAAAGAAAGTAGCATGGACCTTGTTAAAGAATCTCAATCGAGGGGGAACATTTGGTCCTTGAGCTTGAGTCTGTTGAGTTTTAGTACTCGGTTCCTCAACCCTTAACCTGGGCTCCTTTTTACTCTTCCTTTTGCTCAGTGTGGTCTCAAGCAATACAAACAACCAAACCAAAAGAGAACTCCCTTCGAACTCAACCAATAATTGAAACACAACAACAACAACCCAATCCTTAACAATCTGCAAAAAGGTTACTACCAACAACTAACCACACAAATATAACTCCAAAAACAACTAGAATCAACAACAAAGCACTCAATCACAATACATTATGATAATAAGCATTTTTCATGAAAATAGTTGCATTATCATTAATACGAACACAAAATTGCTCAACTTGATTCCATGAAAATAACTTCCAAATCAATAATGTTAACAACAATGTCCCAAAATCACTAAATATCACACTAATAACCAACAAATCCTTAACAAATAAAATCAAAATAATATGAAACTCACTCAAGCTAATCCATGCTTAATAACTAAAAATTTTGCATAAACAAGTGAAACTAAGTAATAAAATAGAAAAATTTAGAGTTATACCACTTAGTAGAAGCTTGAACACCACTAAGAACCCCCCAAGAACACCACCTTCAACTAAGCTTGCACACCATGAAAATGAAGGATTTTTGGGTATTTTGGAGAGAGAAAGTGGGTAAATTCTTGAGTAGAGTGATAAATTTTGATGGGTTTGAAGGAAAATTAATGGAATTTGTGAGAAATGGGTGAAATTGGAAGGTTAGGGTTTGAGTTTGTGAGGAGACAGAAGAGAGCATGAAATAAGGGTTGTGAAAATATGAGGGCGAAATTGGGAAGAAGGGGTTAAAACCCGATTTTTCCAGCTCTGCGCGCCCGCACAGGAGTCGCGCACTAGGTCGCGCAGACTCACTGCCTTAATTCTCCAATTTTGAATAAAAGTGTGTGGGTTCTGACAGTGCTTGCGTGCCCGCACACTGTTCCCTATGCGCCCGCACAGAGGTCGCGCACTAGGTCGCGCAAACCTTCTGTCTCGAATCTCCAATTTGAAATAAAGTGTGCGGGTTCTGACAGGGCTGCGCGCCCGCACAGGAGTCGCGAACTGGGTCGCGTAGAGAAAATTTCAATTTCTTTCTCCTCTCATCTTCGATATAGAAAATCCTTTACTCCTTCATCATCAAAACACCTATCATCCAAAAGGGGAAAAATGAAATTCAAATTCAAATTTAAAGAAGAAAGTGAAATCGGAATATTTTTAAAATATATAGAAAGGAGTTAGAAACTCGGGTTGCCTCCAAAGAAACGCTTCTTTAAGAGGTCACTAGCTTGACCATGAGGAAAATTCTTCAAGTGGGAGGCTTGGGATCCAAAGGATCAAGCATTATACATTCGATGATACCAACTTCTTCCTTGCAAAAGTAATGCTTTAAACGATGACCATTAACCATAAACTTGTTACCATCCGCATCTAACTTAAAGGAGCCATAAGGAGTAGTCTTTGATATCACAAAAGGCCCCGACCACTTTTATTTGAGTTTACCCGGAAATAAATAAGGCCTTGAGTTGAAAAGCAAAGCCTTGTCTCCAACCTTAAAGTTCTTGTTTCGAATATTTTGGTCATGCCACTTTTTGGTCTTCTCCTTATATAACCTTGAGCTCTCATAAGCATCATCTCTAAGCTCTTCAAGTTCATTGAGCTTAAGCAATCTCTTCTCACCGGCCAACGATAAATCCATATTTAGCTCTTTGATGGCACACCAAGCCTTGTATTCTAATTCAACCTGCAAGAGACAAGCCTTTCCATAGACCAACCTATATGGGGTCATGCCGATTGGAGTCTTGTATGTCGTCCTAAGAGCCCATAGTGTGTCATCAAGTTTGAGAGACCAATCTTTCCTTGATTTGTTCACCATCCTTTTAAGAATATTTTTGATTTCATGATTCGAGACCTCCACTTCTCCTTGAGTTTGAAGGTGGTAAGGTAATCCAACCTTGTGATGAACGCCAAACCTCTTGAGAAGAGCTTCAAATTGCTTTTTGGCGAAATGGGAGCCTCCATCACTAATTAGCACCCTCGGAACTCCAAACCTAGGAATAATGATCTTCTTTAGAAGCTTAAGCACAACCTTGTGATCATTTGTAGGTGAGGGTATGGCTTCAATCCATTTCATCACATAATCAACCGCTACCAAGATATATAAATTTCCACTAGAAGAAACAAAAGGCCCCATAAAATCCATCCCCCAAACATCGAAGGGTTCAACTTCTAAAACACTTGTTGGGGCATTTCGTCCCTCTTGGTAATGCCTCCGCTCCTTTGACATCTATCACATTACGCAACGTATTGGTAGGCGTCTCTATGCATTGTCGGCCACCACAATAAAGATTGAGAGATTTTTGCCACTGTTTTGTCAACACCACCATGTCCTCCACATGGTAGTGGACAATGCTCAAGAACTCCTTGAATCCTATCTCATCATTAATCAGTACATCCTCCTTGTTCTCAAAAGGTAGCCTAGGCAAATGATTTGCTACATAGTTCTCCGCTCCCTTTTTGTCCCTTATTTCCATGTGAAAGTCTTGGAGAGAGAGAACCCAACGAATTAAGCAAGGCATTGCTTCTTTCTTGGTCATGAGATATCGCACCATGATGTGATCCGTGACACCATAACTTTTGAGCATATTAGATAGGACCGGAACTTATCGAATGCAAACACTACCTCTAGCATCTCTTTCTCCGTTGTTGTGTAATTCTTTTGAGCCTCATCTAGAGTCTTACTTGCATAGTAGATGACACATGATTTCCCTTCTTTCTTTTGACCAAGAACGACACCAATTGCAAAGACACTAGCATCGCGCATTAGCTCAAAAAGAAAGCTCCAATCCGGAGCTTGCACAATGGGAGAAGAAACGAGGTTTTCCTTGAGCTTACGAAATGCCTCAAGGCAAGCCCAATTGAAGCTAAAAACAACCTCCTTTTTGAGTAATTCGGTCAAAGGTTTGGCGATTGATGAAAAATCTTTGATAAACCTCTGGTAAAAACCGGCATGCAAAGAAAAGCTTGTACCCCCGTGATGGAAGTAGGAGGGGCAATCAGTCTATTTTATATATATTTTATTCCCCGTCCCATGGTCATATTTGTGCTTTTTTGAACTCTACAGAGCTATTTTTATTACTAATATACGTTTTCTAGTGTTTTTGTAGAGTTAGTATTATTTAGTAGGAATTTGTAGATTTATGACAATTTCCGAGCTTATTGAGCCACTACAAAGATATTGGAGTTTGATCGTATTTTATGACCGTATATTTAAGGCCCAAGATCGAGTTAAAGGAATTTAATTCGGTTATTAAGGGCTCAATTAATAAAGAAGTCCAATTATAAGCTACTATTACGGACCAAGTAATGAGGCCACAAAACATTAGACAAACAACAAAGGTCTGAGAGTACACAAGAAGGCCCAAGAAAGAAGCCCCAATGATATCACAACAGGTCTGCTGGGCGTGATTTCAGACGGGCCCGGTCGATCGGGATTCGGCCCGATCGGGCATAGATGAATTGCCGCTGCTTGCAATTGTTCAATTGTTGGTGTAATTATTTTGGGCCAAGCATTTAAGTAGGCTTGCTAGCTGCTATAGTTTTGGGCCCATACTTTTATTATTGCGGACGAGAGGCGGTATTCTGAGTATTAGTTTCTTTGTAGTTTGAGTTTTATTAGGTATAGAAAACTAAAAGTTTCTAGTTGACTTTTCTTTATAAAAGGAGTAGTAGTACGTGGGGGGTTAGGTTCTCCAAGCTTTAGTTTTAGGTAGTATTCTTATTAATTAGTTTTAGTTTTTAATTTAGTTTTCTTTTCTCTTTCTCTCTCTAACTTTTTCTCTCTCTCCTCTTAATTAAACGCTTAGTATTTCTTTCTCTTTTGTTTCTCTCTCTACAACTCTTGGTTAATTCCATCCTTTATTTAATCTCTTTCCTTGATCATGTCTTGTTTAATTGCTTTGTTTAGTTTAGATTTAATTATGTGTGAGTAGTTTTCTTTCTAGGGTTTGTGGGGATCCATAAATAATATGAAGGGGTAATTTATTGTTGTTGATTGTCAATGCTTAATTAATTTCCTATTGATTGATTTAATGCTCTGTGACTAGATTAGGCCTGATCTTTTATGCATGAGTTTGAAAATATTGATTCGAGATTCGACAGATGAGAATTGATGTTTAGGTCTAATTTAAATAGGCAGGTTAATTTATAACTGGTTAAGTCGAGATTCGAGAGATTAGATTTAATACCGGTAAATTAATTGTGTGATTGTAATACGTAGCGAAAGCCCTTTATGATATTATTAATGTATGCATTGATAATTGATTATTATGTTTTACCCTGGAATATTATTTATTGGTGAACCTATGCCCTAGGCCTTTTATTCATTGTTTCTCCTCCTACTTTTATTCTTTCCCACTTTTACTCTTTGTAGTTTAGTTTCCCTTCGATAATAATAATTTGTTACTCTATAATCTAGATTATATTAATTAGTTAGGAATAAAAGGCTCGTTTCCCTGTGGATTCGACCCTACTTCCCTATCTATTTTAGTTAGTGGTTTTAGGAATTACTTTTGTTTAGGGGATACGACTTTACCCTGTCAAAATTTGGCGCCTATGCCGGGGAGACGGTTTTATTTTTATTTTTTTATTATTATTAGCGTCTAGATTATTTTTAATTTTTTTTTATAATTTTTTTTATTTTTAATTTTTAATTTTTTTTTTATGAGTTGAAATATCCATGCTTATGTCACTACAAGAATTATATAAATTTTATGCAGCACCTAACTATTGTAGTTGTCAACGTCTTTGTCATGAAAATCCTGAATGCCCTTATAGTGAGTTTTTTGTGCGTGCTCCGGATGATTTTAGAGTCTTTCCATATACATATGATCATATTCGGAAACAATTAGTTGCTAATGAAAGTTATTGGAAGGTTCTTGATGAAAAAGTCTATGGACACTATAATATTATGAATGTTATTGAGGATGAAGAACCATCGGTTATAGAATTTGTGGTTGAAAAATCATTGGTTGACGAATCGGTGATTTAAAAATCATTAGTTGTAGAAACGGTGGTTGAAAATTCCTTTGTTGATAATGAGGTTATTCGTAAGTGTGGAATTTTCAAGTCATTATTGGATGATAAAGACAATGACTACCTCCATGTTCATTCTATTAATTCTAAATTTTTAACGGAGGAAGTAGAAGGTTGTGGTGTATTTTCATCTCTCTCTTTTGATTTTTCCTTCTACCTTGAGTTCTCTTTATGTGCTCCTAACTTTTTCTTTGTAGGGATAAATGTGCTTGCTATTAAGCCCTATATAGTGCTTAATGAAATGTTTGCAGGAGCGTTTGATAAGTTACTCAAGGCATTGAATTCTTCCGATTGAGAGAACGAGTATGGTCGAGCGGGACCTTGATAAACTAGCGCTTTGCGGGAGGCAACCCGTATTTTGTTGCATTTTATTTAGTTTTTTTTTTTTAATTTGTTTGTGTGTTTTCTTTTTGTTTTGTTTTAGAGAGGTAGAGGAGTGTATATCTTATATTTGTGGGAGTGTGATTTTGTGCAGAGATACTAGAAAAGTCGAGAAAAGATCAAAGGGCTAAAGGAAACCCGGGGCAATTAGCAGCAGCAAGCTGCCCCCATCAAATCAGTAGAACGAGCCCGATCGGGGAGAGCTCGCCCTATCAGGCGAGCGTACGCGTCAGCAAACTTTGTCAACTTCGACAGGCCATAACTTTTGCGTTTCTAATTCGATTTTTACATGTGACCTGTCGTTGGAAAGCTCTTCAAGTCTAGTTTCTAATGCAATTATATTCACTGTATAATCATTTATATGTCAAAAGTTATAATCAGAATAGTGAACCTGACTCAAATGTGGACTTTTTCCCACTAACACTTTGTTTCTTTCTTGCCCAATTTTGTTCCAAAGAGATGCATTGCAATCCTCGAGGCTTTAGTGACATTGATGTGGTGATGATGAAGAGTAGTCACCTTGATTACTAGCTTCCCTTTAAGACAATGAGGACATTGTCTGATTTAGCTTGGGGGGAGGTTCTCGTGTGCGTTTGGTATATCTTTCACCCTCTCTCTTTTTATTTTCTTTATTTATTTATTTATTTTCCTTTTGGTGTGCTTAGTATAATTTTTTTTTCTCCCTTAGTTTAGATTTTTATTGCTCCCTTAGTTTAGATTTTAAAAATATATTCCATTGATTAATAAATCATGCTCCCTTAGTTTAGATTTTTCAAAATTATTTTGATTCTTGGTTATTGATGATAAATATTGTGGATTAGTTGATCATGATTTGATATTTGATTGCCTTGAAACCTTAACATGAGTCAATTTTGCCCAACTACTTGTGAATATAGTGCTTGACTAGTTGATTTAGTTAGGAAATGTGTGATAGTTCCATAATTCCTGGTATGTCAATGAATTTGAGTATTGATTTGCAACTATGAGTAGTGTTTCATGACTTATTATTATGCACGTGAGGAGGACAAAGGCGTTCATTCTTTTAGGTAGCCTTCAAAGTATTTAGATACATTTGTTCCCTTCTTGTTACCCATGTTGTTGTTAGTGCCCTTTTATTGTTTATTTAGCCACATTACGAGCCTATATGAGCCCATTGGTTACTAGTCCCAAGCTTGGCTTGGGGGAGCTATTAGTTGGTGAGGTGAGGGAGTTGTGGTGTGCACATTATTTGCACAATGTGGGAATAAAAGAAAAGTTATTGTTCTTTGATTTTTTATTGGAAAATATTGATGTTGTGTTTCAAAGTTGAAATTTCCAATATGAGTTAAAAAGAAAAAAAAGAGCAAAAGAAAAAAAAATTAATGCTCAAGTGTTCTATTTGAAGGTTCAAGAAATAAAAAAAAAAAGAAAAAAAATTCAAGTTTGAAAAAGAGAAAAAAAGAATGAGTTCAAAGTTTGTATTTCACTCGAGTTCTACATTATCATATTTTTATGAGTGAATTTTGTAAGTGTTGGGATTGTTTATGGTGATTGGAGTGGTATTTGGTGGTGTTTGTTGGATTTAGTTATGTTGCTGGAGATGTATGATCATCATTTATTTTTTATCATGGGTTATTAGGATTTGGCTCCCTTAATGCATAGCTTTCCTCTCACATACTCCCAAATTACTTTGCTTAGGGACAAGCAAAGGTTTGGCTTAGGGAAGTTTGATCAGTCTATTTAATATATATTTTATTCCCTGTCCCACGGTCATATTTGTGCTTATTTGAGCTCTATAGAGCTATTTTTATTACTAATATACGTTTTCTAGTGTTTTTGTAGAGTTGGTATTATTTAGTAGGAATTTGCAGATTTATGACGATTCCCGAGCTTATTGAGCCACTACAAAGATATTGGAGTTTGATCGTATTTTATGACCGTATATTAAAGGCCCAAGATCGAGTTAAAGGAATTTAATTCGGTGATTAAGGGCTCAATTGATAAAGAAGTCCAATTATAAGCTACTATTACGGACCAAGTAATGAGGCCACAAAACATAAGACAAACGACAAAGGTCCAAGAGTAAACAAGAAGGCCCAAGAAAGAAGCCCCAATGATATCACAACAGGTCTGTTGGGCGTGATTTCAGACGGGCCCGGTCGATCGGGATTCGGCCCGATCGGGTGTAGATGTATTGCCGCTGCTTGCAATTGTTTAATTGTTAGTGTAATTATTTTCGGCCAAGCATTTAAGTAGGCTTGCTAGCTCCTATAGTTTTGGGCCCATACTTTTGTTATTGCGGACGAGAGGCGGTTTCTGAGTATTAGTTTCTTTGTAGTTTGAGTTTTATTAGGAATAGGAAACTAAAAGTTTCTAGTTGACTTTTCCTTATAAAAGGAGTGGTAGTACGTGGGGGGTTAGGTTCTTCAAGCTTTAGTTTAGGTAGTTTTCTTATTAATTAGTTTTAGTTTTTAATTTAGTTTTCTTTTCTCTTTCTCTCTCTAACTTTTCTCTCTCTCTCCTCTTAATTAAACTCTTAGTATTTCTTTCTCTTTTGTTTCTCTCTCTACAACTCTTGGTTTAACTCCATCCTTTATTTAATCTCTTTCCTTGATCATGTCTTGTTTAATTGCTCTTTTTAGTTTAGATTTAATTATGTGTGAGTAGTTTTCTTTCTAGGGTTTGTGGGGATCCATAAATAATATGAAGGGGTAATTTATTGTTGTTGATTGTCAATGCTTAATTAATTTCCTATTGATTGATTTAATGCTCTGTGACTAGATTAGGCCTGATTTTTTATGCATGAGTTTGACAATATTTATTCGAGATTCGACAGATGAGAATTGATGTAGGGCGGTGTAATCACTAAGAAGGAATTACCTCACGACCGACCAAATGCTCTAGCCGTTCCTTTTGTTCTCGGCTCACAATCCTGATCGTCGGCCAATACGGGAGTTGCAAGTCTGGGTCTTATTCCTCCCTTGAACTGGAGCTCCTACCAAAAATGGACCTAGCCCTCTTTGATGCCATGTTCAAGAAATGGGTTTGAAAATTTATTGAATTAAAACTGAAAAATTTTTATATGAAAGTGAAGAGGATGAAGAGAGGATCACAAATATGTAAAGAGTTTTTAATTTGGGTAAGAAATGGAGGAGAAATCTTAGAGAGAAGTTAGAGAAAATTTGAGTTTTAGAGAGAGTAAGTTATGGAGAAAGAAGAAATGGAGGAAGAAAGAAGGAAAAGCAAGCAGACGTCATTCGCGCCCAGTCGGGCGATCTGGGTTATTTCGCAAGCTGGTTCTCGCGCCCGGTCGGGCGGCCTTCTGACAAGGGAATAAACACGTCGTCAATTGTCTATCCCTAGATCAAATACAATTTATACAACCTAAACAAACCTAATACGAGTATAAGGCAAGCATAGGGGTCGAACCACAGAGAACGGATAAACACCACCAAATGTTATCGACATTCACCATGTAAAGTACCCATGTAAAGTACCATTCACCATCACTGAATACTTTGGTGTTGACACACAAAGCATAATCCACTGAATGAACTGAGAAGGAAAATTAAGAGCATCCAGTATCTCCTTCAAAAAAATCCCAATGTATGGAATCATAAGCTTTTTTCAAGTCAAGCTTAATCAAACATCTTGGGGGCACATTCTTTCTATTAAAAAATCTAAGAAGATCTTGAGAAAGAATAATATTATGAACAATAGACCTATCTTTCACAAATGCACCTTGACAATCTGTCACAATATCATGGAGGACATGTTGAAGTCTATTACAAAGCATTTTTAGAAATTACTTGATAGATGGTGTTACAGCAAGCTATGGGCCTAAATTATTTATGACAAGAGTGTTGGTTCCCTTCCCTATCCTCCATAGAATTCAACTTCACCAGGAAGTAGCCATCATCATGATAAAACACAGTAGGTTTACTCACAAAGTTCCAATCACGAGCAATATAACGGTGCATATTTAGCAATAGTAGGAAAAACACCAACCACATAAAGCACAATAGAATTCATCCATGGCATAGCAGCTGAATCCAATTCATTCTTCAATAAACTAGCATGTGGCTTACCATATCTTAAAACAGGGGAGACAAAATGAAGAGGCCTACCTTTAGCAGTAAGTTGAGCACCAGAAACAATAGAGGACCAAGCAATGTCTCCTTGCATAATATGGATTCCAAACATTCATGATCTGGATGTGAATGAGTCGAATTACTTATCCCTCGGTCTATTCGTGAACTATCTCTCCAGGGATTGTGAAAGAGGGTCTACTAGAAAGATTCTTGTTATTGCTTCGATGGATATTGAGTTCAAACTCATTTGAATGAACTAGATACCCTATCTTACTGATGTCCTACGACTCTTGTAAAAACAAGAGATTGAGACGCTCTTAGCTCCTGACAAGAGAGCGACTAAAGTTGCTTTGAGGCTAGCTTTGACCAGAATGCTCTTTGTCTAAGGGGTGGATCCTGGGTGAAGACTGTAGAAAAAGGCTCACAATTCTCAATCTAGTGTTAATCAGACTATGGAAAGACATAATGGTAGGAATCGAACAATGGAAGCACCAACAACCTCAAGCCCTGAAGTGCCTTCTGAACCATTGATGCACTCTTCTTTGGTCCATCCAAGTGCAGGTATGGTTCCAATAAGTGTTCATAATCCCATTTTAGCTTTGAATCGAGCCCTTGTGTTATCTATGGGAGAGTTGGAAACTGGAGGAACAATAACCAATGGAACAGTAAATTCTGTTCCAATTTCTGAGAAAACAAATGGAGCTGGGGCTGGGGATGGGTCTAACGGCTCTATCACTTAAACATAAACAAAGGCATAGAAATTGAATTAATTATGAACTAAACATGCACGAATACCGAAGTAAAGGGGTCCAATCTAACCGCCTTCCGGGGTCAATTGGCTTCTCCTAACATAGCCTCTATGTTTCCACATTAGAACCATATACTAGGAGGTACTATTAAATAACAATCGATAGTAATGAACCTTAACTAAGTCAACTTCCGTTTCTTGTTAGCAAAGATTCACCTTTAATCAACCAACAATGTGCACTTGCAAGAAGATTAAAGAATATCAAGCATATAAAGACTTTAATCACAAATAAATCAATTCTAAACCCTAGAACATGCTCAAGGTCCAACTACACCACTACCATTCCCTTAATGGGGAAATTACTCACTAATCATGTTAATAACAAGATTAATTAACAAACAATGAAGAATAAACATGATTAACAAGCAATACCAACAACTAAAATAATAATCAAAATAAAACAAATAAAAATAGAGGAGAGAGAGTAAGAAATTGCTCATTAATTGAAGATGAAGGTCTACAAAGGATTGAACAAGCTCCTTCTTCAGAATCCAAGTTCATTAATGAAGAAAACCTCACTTTCTCTCTCTACCAATGAAGACTAATCCTAACCTAACCTAAAACTAACTAGAGAGTAGAATAGATAGTTATTGAATGTCCCTAAATTACCCAAAAAATGGGTATTTATACTAACTTAATAAAACTAAGGAAAAAAATAGAAAAAGAAAAGAAAAGAAAATAAATTAAAAAGGAAAAGTAAAAAAAATAGAAAACCAAAATAAAAATAAAAATAAAAGAAAGAAAATAAGAAAAGAGAAAAAAAAACAAAGAAAATAAAAATAAAAGATAAACAAAACAAATCCCCCACCCACAAAACAATCAGACACCCTTCTTCGAATAACATGGCTGCTCTATTTTTCGATTATCATACCACCATCATCAACCATTATCATTAAATCAATGCTCCAAATCAATGGCTATTAACACCAATTGCATCATCATCGTTCGATCCTCATTAAAAATCATGTGCGAGGCTCGTGAAATGGTTCGATTGAACCAATGGTTGGTTTGACCAAACTACGGGGTTGGTTCGGTCGAACCATGGGTATGTTCGACCACTCCTCTTCGAATAATAAAACCCCTAATGTCTCTGACTCGACGTTCGGCCGAACACTCATAGGTTTGCTCGAACTTGATTAATTTGCAATTTGTTCTGATTTTTGGGTCGATTGGTTGCTTAATTAGTGGTGGTTGTTGACGGTGGTGTAGGTGCGCTGATTGTGGTGGAAGGAGGAGATGAATTGTGATTGGAGGCTGGTGGTTGATTGCGAATTGGAGCAGGGGCTGTTGCTCTAAGTTGCGGTGGTCAGGTGGTTGGTGATGGTGTGTGATTGCTGTTGTTGTGAGGTGAATTGAAGCAAGGGATAGGAATGCGTGGCTGGTTTGGGCAATTGCGGGTTGGTTTGGTTGGTTGAATGGTGGTGTATTGGTTGCGGTAGGGGAGGTGTATTGGTGTGGGTTTTGTTTGGGGTATGGTTGTTGCGACAGCTGTGCGGTGGTCTAAGGGTGGCTGCTATTGGTTTGTGGGAACGGTGGGCTGTTGTGGCTGGTGGTTTGCGTGGTGGAGGTTAATGTTGATGTTGGTGTTGGTGGTGTTGCGGGGTGAAGCAGGGGAAGAGCTGCTTGTGTTGTTGGTGTGTGTGTGGTGGAGGATAAGGTGTGGGGCGTGGTGAAGGATAAGGGGTAGCATGGGTTGGCTCAAGTTTTGCGCCTCGAACCTTGGACCTCCGAACACGAATATGACCTTGAAACCCGGGACACCTACAACCAAAAACACGAGGGTATTACTAAGAGATAAAATAAAATAAAATAAAGAAAAGGTAAAATAAAGTAAAATAAAACAAGATAAATAACACTAAACTAATAAAAATTAAATAAAACTATACAAGTAAAGAAAGTGAAATAAAATAGACTCAAAACTAATTAAAATAAATAAAAGTAAATTAGAAAACTTTCAAGGAAAAATAAAGAACGAAATATAACAAATCAAAAGCAAATAAAATAAAATAATAAACTAAAAACTACGAAAAGAACTAAAACACGACAAAATTACCAAAATAAACTAGAAACTTTATTAAAGAGAAAATAAGAGAAAGAAAGGGAAAATAAGATAAAATAAACGCAAAAATGACTCTAAAAATACTTCCTAAGAGTGACATAAATGTCACTCATCACCTTCGCCCGGTCGGGCGATCTAAATCGCTCGAATTTCGTAACCTTTCGCGCCCGGTCGGGCGCCACTTGCCTGGTCGAGCGATCTGACTATCTGATTCTGTCTTGCTCTCGCACCCGGTCGGGCGAGGCTTGCCCGATCGGGCGGAGAATTAAGTCCGTAAACGTCAAGTTTCGCGCCCGATCGGGCTCCACTCGCCCGGTCGGGCGAAATTTCTTATTTTGAGATCTTTGCTCGCGCGCCCGATCGGGCGAGCTTTGCCCGGTCGGGCCTGAGACTAAATCGGCGAAATATTAATTTTCTTCTTTTCTCCAAAAATTGGCTAACTCTTTTCCTTCAAACCTGTACAAACACTCATGAAACTCATTAAATTTCCTCATCTCTCCTCCCATAAGAAAAAGAAAAGAAAAACTAGACTAAAAAGCATTAAAAATACGGGTTGCCTCCCGCAAAGCGCTGGTTTATCTAGGTCTCGCACGACCTTCTTACCAAGTGCAATTTCTAAGACCCTTGGCCTAACGCTTGATCGGGTGGTTTCTCACCCGGTCTTGCGGTGTTTAGGCTGCGATACGGCTTCCTAACATACCCTGTGGGACGCCAAATCACCTTACCTGGTGGATCCTCCTTGACTTGGACTAGGGGATCTTCAATCCTACGCACTAAAGATCCTTGTTTGATCGAATGTTGCTTCAAATTGTCATCGCGTTCAACACTTGCAACTCGATCTGGCGGAACACTTACCGTAGGCTCGATTCGCACAACTTGCTCACTCAGTTCCACTTGTTCATCCTCGAAACCAAGACCAACATTGTAGAGTGCTCTTTCTATTGCGTCGACTTCCTTCTGCCATTTATCTATCTCATCTGAAAAGGATGCAACACAAGATACCGCCTCCAAGGGATCTTTTTCAAGAGCTTGGGGCTTGTTAGAATAATTTACAACCACATTAACACTGAAACATTTCTCCTCAGTCATGGAGCTTTTAGGGGCAATATTCAGATTAAAAACAACTTTATCGTCCCCTACTGATAGTGTTAACTTACCACTTCTTACATCTATGACTGCTCCTACAGTGTTAAGGAATGGTCTACCCAAAATAATTGGGATTTGCATATCCTCAGCCATATCAAGAACAACAAAATCTACAGGTATATAAAATTTATCACTATAACGGGGACATCCTCCAAAACACCTAAGGGGTATTTGAAAGAACGGTCGACCATTTGTAGAGTTATATTAATAGCTTTTAATTTACCCATATTCAACTTAAAATACACAGATAATGGCATGACGCTAACACTAGCACTCAAATCACATAATGCATTATCAATCAAGAGATTGCCAATATGACAAGGGATAGAAAAACTACCTGGATCTTTTAATTTAGGTGGAGACTTATTTTGAAGTACGGCACTACACTCTGCAGTGAAAGCTACTGTCTCTACCTCACTAATAGACCTTTTTCTCGTCAATATTTCTTTCATAAATTTTGCATACGAGGGGATTTGTGTGATCAATTCAGTAAAGGGAACTGTTACCTTCAAATCTTTTACCACCTCCAGGAACTTACCAAACTGCTTATCCAAGTTTGTCTTCAATTGACGATTGGAGAAAGGAAGTTTGATAATTGGCTTTGGAGCATTCTTATTCTTGTCTGGAGTAGCCACCTTCTTTGGAGTTTTACCCTGCAATGTAGAATTAGATATGTTAGTATTATCTTTTAGCCCTGCAAGGCTATCAACTACATTGTTTGGTTTAACGGAATCAAGATTAGCATTATTTAATAAAACAGGTTCATCAACTCTAGGCATAGAGGGCCCTTCATAGTTTGAGCCACGCCTTAGAGTAATTGCAAATGCTTGATCCGTAGGCCTAGTCGGCTGTGCCGGCAGGGCTCCCTGTTGGCGGGCTTGTAGAGTAGCGGAGAGTTGCGCAATTTGATTATCCACAATTTTATTATGCGCTAGAATTTGATCAATTGTCGCATCTCTGCTCTCCATGTGCTTTTGCCTATTGACCAACATTGCTCTAATTTCCGCCAGAGAAGGGTTGGAAGATGAGGGGGTTTGTTGTGGTTGGTTCTTCTGGCTAGCATCGGGATGATAATATTTTTGCTGCTGTTGCTACGGCGCATGTGGTTCTTGTGGTGGTGGATTTTGAACATTAGTGCTCCGGTAGGAAAGGTATGGATGATTCCGATACCCAGGATTGTAAGTGTTGGAGTATGGGTTATTCTGCCTATAAGCTTGGAAAGCATTAACTTGCTCCACGGAACTCCTGCAATCCTGCTCCTAATGACCTACAATACCACAATTTTCACAGAAAGCCTCATTAGAATTATTATTAATCGCAGAAACATTAGCTACATTAGCAGTGCTCAGATTATCTAATTTTTGGCTTGCAAAAAGGATACAGAGTCGACACTATGCTTCCCCTTGTTAGCAGATCCTCTGGGATTCCCATATTGGGAATTGTGTATCGCCATATCTTCAATAACCTGACCTGCATCATCAACATTAAGATTCATAAATCTCCCACTAGCTGCAGAGTCTAAAATTATTCTAAAGGAATTTCCAATGCCGTTATAAAAGGCTTGGATTAACTGCCATTGCACTAAATTATGGTGAGGGCATTCTCTTTGTAAGTCCTTGAACCTCTCCCAAGCCTCATATAATGACTCATCGGCGTCTTGGGCAAAGTTCTGAATCGCACTCCGTAGTACTGCTGTTCTCTCTGCAGGATAATACTTGTTATAGAAATTCAAAACAAGAGTTTCCCAGTCAGTTATACCAAGTGTAGTTCTATTTAAGCCATTAAACCACAATTTAGGTTTTCCAGTTAGAGAGAAGGGAAAGAGAATCTCCCTGATTTGGTCTTGAGTGACCCCGGCTTGCCTGATGGTGTTGCAATATTGACAATAGTCGGCAATGTGAAGATTCGGGTCTTCACCCTTGGCTCCACTGAATTGCTTCCTCTCTATCATCGTTATAAATTGAGGTTTAATTTCAAATTGAACCCCATCAAGAGCCGGAGTAGGGGTGAGATGTGGAAAATCCGTAAGCTTTGGTTGTGAATAATCACTAAGATTCTTTGGAGCCGTCATCTCTGATTCTGCGTCTGATGATACCTCTAAATCACAGGAATCAGTTGGAGGATCGCGGTGATTATTGTTATTATCACCAGAATCCGCCAAGATTTGCTTGTAGAGATTTTTCTTTCTATGGAAGGAACGTTTGATCTTAGGATCGAATGGGATATACCCTGATCTGGAACACCTGGGCATAAACAAAAAAAACTAGAAGAAAATATGAGATTTGTCTTAGAGAACTAACGCTCTCTAAGACAAAAGAGAAATAATCTAGACTACAAAAACAATCAGAAATAAAAATAAAACCGTTTCCCCGGCAACGACGCCAAATTTTGAAAGGTAAAGTCGTATCCCCTAATCAAAAATAATTCCTAAGTTTTCTAACTAAAGTAGATAGGGAAGTAGGGTCGATCTCCACAGGGAAACAAGTCTTTTTACTCCTAATTAATTATTATAATCTAAATTATCTAAGTAACCAATATTTATATTTGAGTATGAAACTAAACTAGAAAGAATAGGAATAGGGAAAAGGCAATATATAAAAGGATCTAGGGCATAGGTTCACCAATAAATAATACTCCAGGGTAAAACATAGTAATCAATCATTGCCATTGCATAAATAACATGATTAACAAGCTCTCGCCATTTATTAATCAACATAGATCTAACAAGCTCTCACAATTTACTAGATCTAAGTTCTTATTGAAAATAGCCTTTAATATCAAATTAACATCTGCTCGATTCATCAATTTAATATTGCTATACTTTTACAGGCCGCAATTGTAAAACATTAAAACAATTCAATAAGAAATTATCATGCCATACCAATAATCAATAATAGTCAATCATCAATGCATCAATTAACCAGATTGTAAAGGGCTTTCGCTACGTATTACAATCACACAATTAATTTACCGGTATTAAATCTCATCTCTCGAATCTCGACTTAACCATTTATAAATTAATCTGCCTATTGAAACTAGACCTAAACATCAATTCTCATCTCTCGAATCTTGAATTAATATTGTCAAACTCAAGCATAAAAGATAGGCCTAATATAGTCACAGAGCATTAAATCAATCAATAGGAAATTCATCTAGCATTGATAATTAACAACAACAAATTACCCCTTCATATTATTTATTAGATCCCCATAAACCCTAGAAATTAAACTACTCACACATATTCAAAACTAAACTAATCACAACAATAAAATAAATAATGATGAAAGGAATAAAATAAATAACTAAGATTAAGGTAAGAGAAATCGTTATCAAAATAAATCTGGAATTAAGAGTAGAATTAAGAACAAAGGTTTAAGAGAAAAGAAATCTAAGAGAATAATTAAGAGAGTAAAGAAAAGTGAAAAGAGAAGAAGAAGAGATAATTAAAATCGTATTACGGAGAAGTATTTATACTCCGTACAAAATCCTAAACTAAAACAAATTAAAACGACGTTAATCGTCTACTAAAAAATACACGCGCCCGATCGGGCGAGGCACCGCCTTTTTGCCCATAGTACAAATCTCGCGCCCGGCCGGGGGCGTCACCGGGCGCCAGCCTAAGCTTTTCCCGCCCGGCCGGGCGCGCCTCCGGGCGCCAGCCTCTTTGGCCGGGCGGCTCATTTGGGCCAATATTTGGACTTCGATTGGGCTCCAATTCTTTAGGCCAATCTGGGTTTCCTCTTCCGGTCTTGAATACTCGGTCCAAATGCCCCGGTATCACCTATACCGAGCCCTTAATCACCGGTTCGATTGCTCTAACCGGCCCTGGGCTATAAACTCTGGTCGTGCTTCTCCAATGCTCGTGATTACTCCAAAATATTTCGGGAAAATACTCCAAAAACATAAATCCCTGCAAAAGTCAACCAAATCTACGAAAACACTAGAAAACACCAATTAGTAATAAAAGTGGCTCTAAAGAGCCAAAAACACTACTAATTATGACCAAGGGAGCCCTCGGGACAACCGCGGGTGCTTACTGCCCAAATACGGCAGTTTTGGAGCTGCAGCAACCCCGCGCCCGCAGGTACTGTAGCCCGCGCTCGCGGCAGTTTTCCAGGGCCAACTTCAGAAGGCTGTAACTTCTGATCTAAGAATTGTATGAAGGCGTGCAACCTATCATTGGAAATCTCTTCAAGTCTAGTTTCCAACCCAAATTTAATCACCCTAATCCAATCTGTAGAACTTGAGATATGACTAAAACAATGCACAAAGGTCCTATTTGATACTTTGCAATCCTTCGTTTTCCTTTGTTTCAAACTCAAATTCAATTCCGAAAAGTGAATATTGATCCTAGTGGGTGCTATTTTCAATTCCCATGCATATAGCCCGCGACGTACCTACAAAACAAGACAAAGAAACGGAGAAGCAAGAGAAATAGCCGATAAATGAATAAAATGATAAGAAAGCCATTAAAAGCATGCATTTCTCTAAACTAACACAAAAACACGCGAATCGAGCATTATTCCCTAAAAACACGACATAAACGACTACAAAGGAGCATAGAAATATAAAGAAAACATAGCCTAAAGGTGCCATAAATGGCACGGATCAGTAGTTCGTGAAACATTGGCTTGTGAGGTTCGAGTTTGATAATGTTGAAATTGAGCAAGAAAGTTGTGTAATTTGGTTCAAGTAAGGTTTTGAAAGGTTATTCATGAAAAGAGTATGCAAAAAGGTTTGAAAAGAAAGTTGAAACTCATGAAAAAAAAAAGATACAGTGAAAAAAATATGAAAAAGATTGAAGTAATGTGATGTGGTTTGTTTTGAAAGGTTGTAAGTTTGAGAATAGGTTCAATTCTTAGGATGTTCTTGAGAGATGGTTACTCTTATGCTTCACTTAGGAATTGCCACAAAAATTTTCAAATTGTTTCCCAACCTTAACCCCTAGCCATGACATTACAACCCTACTTAAGACCCTTTGATTTTAGAGGGGCGCGGTCAAAGAACGGTGGAGGGAGATAGATCTCAACCCTATGGAGAGAGTATGCATAGTTGAGATGTCGGGATGACCTTATGATTCCACATAAAAATTTATTTTTCCAGTTCCCTCGAGGAATCATGAGGAGCTAGCTAGGGGTTTGAATTGAAGCTATTTGAGAGAACGCGGACCGTCTTGGTTGGGGCTAGGGCGGAGAATGAAATCATTAGTTCTCTATGCTTAGCTTAGGTTTGTCTTTTTCAACCTTGAGCATCTTGGAACGTGTTCTCCCTCTTTGAATTGAGAAAGATAAGTATTCTTTGCTGCATTTATTTGTGTGTGAGTCTAAATAGAGCATTTCAGTACCATGAGGCTTGATTGGTTTTGCTAAAACCTTTTCATGTTATGTTTGTTGTGTTTTGTCTTTTTCTTCAAGTGTTCCTTGCCTTGAGGACAAAAAAGAGGCAAGTGTGGGGGATTTTGATGAGTGGCATTTATGCCACTCTTTTATCCTTTTTCTCTAAGGATTCTCCCCTCATTTGCACTTGTTTGGCCCTTTTTCTAAGCATTTTTACCTAGTTTTGTATCCTCTTTTTGTTTCTCCTTTATCTTCCCTTTTCTTAGTCTTCTCGCCTTCTTTTTATTTTAATTTCCATGCTTTTTTTTTGTAGGTATTTTGTGCCGAAAGAAAGAGGATTTCAAGGAGCCAAGCAAACTGTTTTATGCGGGATGTTGTGCGGCTATTGCGCGGGAGCGCACCCTTGGCTGTGCGGGCGCGCAACCCTGTCAGAGCCCACGCAGCTAGGCTGAAGAAACAGAGCCAACCAGAGAGTTTGCGCAACCTATTGTGCGGCTTTTGTGCGGGCGCGCGACCTTCTGCGCGGGCGCGCAGGTCTACTGTGCGGGCCGCTTGATTTCCTCGTACCCTCAAAGTTGCGGCCGCGCACTATGTTGAGAGGGCGCACACTTCTACTGCGCTGGCGCGCATATGTCGTGTGTCGACGCGCACCGTTGGGTTTCTGATTTCTTTGCGCCGTGTTGTACAAGTTTCTTTCTTTTGGGGGAGCCACATATATATAGACGGGACTCTTTGTAATAGAGGACACTTAGTACTAATTCCATAGAATATTAGCCTAATCTAGAGAGAGAAAATAGATTGTGATTCAAGCATCCTTTATTGTATTCAACTTTGCTCAAGTTTTAAACTTCAATCAATCAAGCAAGAATCCAAGTTTTCATCTTTCATTAATCCTTTCTTTATTAATCTCTTCTCCTTTCCTTTAGTATTATTTATTTGTTTTATTGTTGCATTCTTGTTAATCTTATTAGTTTATCTAGTTGTTATTGATTTCATTGATTTTAATCATGTTTTGTTTTGAGTTTCTTGAGTTTATTTCTAGCTTTGATATTATGTTTAATCTCCCTTCTCTAGGCTAAACTTTTAGCTAGGGGAAGGGGGTGGAAGATATGAGTTGATATTGGATGAATGATGATGGTTGGATTGAACTTATGCCATAAATTGATGAAAGACATGATTTTTATTAGCTTGAGATTATTGTTGCACTTTATATGATGTTTTCTAGTTTAAATGCATGAAATTGATTTGAACTAGATTAAGATCATCTCTATTTTAATGATTGCATGAGAATGAGTTAGTAAAGTGGAGTTTTTATGGATTGAGTTTCTTTATTCTCTTGATTTGATTGTAACTAATAGGATGCGTGAGAATGATCCTTATTTTTCTTAGGGGTTGTCTTGGTGGCCAATATTTTTGTTGAGCTTGCCTTGTTTTTCTTTTGCCTCTTTTGTTTGATAGTCCCATTTCTTGATCTTTTTTTGACGGTGTTCGTTTGTTACTTTCATGAGCTTTCCATGCCTATTCTTTCTTTCTTATTCTTGTTGTTGTTATGATGATTCTTCTTTGATGATGATGCATGTGTTGCTCCCACAAATCCAAAACCCTAATATCCAAATCCCATGAATCCAAACCCTTGAATCCAAATTTTGTAGTTTAGTGCTTTGTAGTTAGTTAGGTGTTTAGTTGGTTCACTAGTTTTTATTTTCTATCTTTATTTTTTGATAGTTTAGTTTTGTTTTACTTCGTAGTTTCTTTTTACTTTGTTTTGAAGTTACTAACCATTTTCTTTGTATATAGTTCCTTTTTCTACTTTTCTTCTCACATCGCTTTGATGATGATGTTGTATTACCCCGTATTTTTGAAATGTATTTCTAATTAATTAATTAATTAGTATTATCTTAAAAAAGGATATTTTAGTAATTTTTTTTACTATTTGAATTTTGGAGAAAAAAATGATATTTTAATTTTTGCGCCAAAAGTATTTTAAAAATCGATTATTATATTTGGATTTTGGATAAGATTTAATATCCATTTATTTTATTTTAAAAATCTGATTTTTTATATATATTTCGCATATTTTAATTAAAAAAAATTATATTTTTTTATTTAATTTAAAAGGTCCGAATTTCCCTAATTAATGAGCTAAGATATTCGGATTTCCTTTGTTGAAAAATATGATTTTTCTTAGTTAAATTAATTAGTGAATAATTGGTATTTTCATAATTAATTATTTTATACAAAATATATTATTTACAGAATTATTTTTAATCCTTAAATCTAGCAAAATAATTTCCTAAATTCTACAAAAGGTGTTCGAAATTTTGAGTTGTGGAAGCTCAAAATATTCGGCAACTTTGGTTGGATTTTGGGTGATTTATTTTGGTAATTTGAATTTTTAATTATCTCCTTAAAATCTCTTATTTTCCTTAATTTTAATTTTCATCTCACTAAGATTTGATCATCGTATTTCCTTACCTTATTTCATCCTTGATTATTCCCCAAGTAATCTCTTATGACATATTATTTTCATGACAAACACACTTTCCTAAATGCTATTATTCTTAATCACCGTATTATAAAAAGTTTACATATTTCTTTATTTACCTCTCCAAGTAATTTCCTAAATTCTTTTTACCATAATTCTTCCTACATTCGCCTACCATAATTCTTTCATTCACGAGACTATAAATACCCCTTCATACCTCTCATATTCTTCACTCCAAAAACCTAATTCTGTTCTCTCTTAATCTTCTTTTCCCTAAACCTTTTCATACTTTTCTTCTTCTCTTTTCATACTAATATTATCCCGTTTATCTTTGAATCTAGTCTTCGGGTACTTCTGGTCAATTTTTGGGATATTTGATGTTTCATAGAAGATTTTTCCTCTAAAAAAATAATTGAGTTTAGGCTTACGAATCACCCAATTCGGAGTTATATTGAAGGAGTTATGGCCTCTGCAAGTTCTGCCTATTCTTTCTAACGAAAATTCAATTCTCTTTAGACATATTCCTTTATCTTCTCCATGGTTAGTTTTCCAAATTACAAATACCTATTTCAAAGCTATAATTTTATATTAAAGTATTATATTAAAAGAGATTTATAGTCCATGCACATTATATTTGAGTTTATGTTGTCATAACCTTATGGTTATGTTATTTTCATGGTGTATTTTTTATTGAACTTTGAAAGTGCGAAGTGTTGATTGATATTTGGAATCAAGGTTTTTGAGGTTCTTTTTGTGTGGTTTTTCTAGCAAGGATCAAGGTACGTTTAGGTGGCTAGATACCTTTGAAAGTAATTGGTTTGAATAACATGTTTTGATTAGTGATTGAATTAAATTTATTTGAATTATGATTTTGAAATAAATTATGTTTAAGGTATTAATTTTATTAAAAGTATTTTGAATATCGATTTTTAACTCATGTTTTGAATGGTTTGGATTACTTATCGTGTTTAAATAAAGGAATTGATTTTAAAAGGTTTGTTGAATTAATAAAGGTTTTTTAAGGAAGAGTTGCTGATTTTGAAAAGTTACTAATATGAGATTTTATTCTCAAGTATTTATTTACAAGGTTTGATTTTGAAAGCATGTGGAATTAATTAAAAAGGATTTGTAATTATATTGGAACTATTGGATATTAAAAAGATTTATTGAACCATTGAATTATTATTATTATTATTATTATTATTATTATTATTATTATTATTATTATTATTATTATTATTATTATTATTATTATTATTATTATTATTATTATTATTATTAATGCTTTATAAGCATGTTGGTAATCCCACTATGCGGATTTGTTTTATTGATAAGGCCTTGGATTTTGTATGACCGGTTCTTTCCTCAAGAATAGCCTTTTAATATAAGGAGACTAGCTTGGGGGGTGTGCATACTTGGGTGCGGAATTGGATTAAAAGGAATTGGTTCTGAATTAAGGAATTGGTTTTATTAACTATTATTTTGAATATGAATCATTGGAATCAGTTTTGGAATAATGAGTTTTAAAATTATTAGAATTGATTTTTGACAAGGGAATAAACATGTCGTCAATTGTCTATCCCTAGATCAAATACAATTTATACAACCTAAACAAACCTAATACGAGTATAAGACAAGCATAGGGGTTGAACCACAGAGAACGGTAAACACCACCAAATGTTATCGACAATTAAGCTAGTCCGGAATAGGAGATAAATAAACTAAAGTCTAAAGATGCTAAAACAAGAAATAAAACATTAAGGCCCCCAAGGGAAATGGGTAGGTGAAGTTGAAGCTTGACCATACAATAACAAAGTAGCATATCAATGGTAAACTAAACATGCATGAATACCGAAGTAAAGGGTCCAATCTAGCCGCCTTCCGGGGTCAATTGGCTTCTCCTAACAAAGCCTCTATGTTTCCACATTAGAACCATATACTAGGAGGTACTATTAAATAACAATCGATAGTAATGAATCTCAACTAAGTCAACTTCCGTTACTTGTTAGTAAAGACTCATCTTTGATCAACTAACAATGTGCACTTGCAAGAAAGACCAAAGAATATCAAGCATGCAAAGACTTTAATCACCATTAACATAACCCTAACATTAAAAGCATGAACAATTAGCAACTACACCATCCCCACACCCTTGGCTAGGTGACTACTCACAAATCATGTTGAAAACAATATCAATCATCAAATCAATAAGCATCAACATGATTAATAAGCAAAGAAGAAAAATAAAAGCAAATAAACAAAATCAAGAACTAAGGTAAAGAGAAAGAGTAAGAGATTGCTCATTAATTGAAGATGAAGGTCTACAAAGGATTAAACAAGCTCCTTCTTCAAGATCCAAGTTCATTAATGAAGAAAACCACACTTTCTCTCTCTACCAATGAAGACTAATCCTAACCTAACCTAACCTAAAACTAATTAGAGAGAAGAATAGATAGTTATTGAATTGTTTAATTACCCCAAAAAAAAATGGGTATTTATACTAACTTAATAAAACTAGGAAAAAAAATAAAAAAAAGAATATAAAATAAAGAAAGAAAGAAAAGGAAAATAAAAAGAAAAATAAAATAGAAAAGAAATAAAAGAGGAAAGAAATAAGAAAAAGGGAAAAGAAAAGAAAGAAATTAAAAATAAAATAAACCCACAAAATCCCCAAAAACCATCAGCTACCCCCGATTTCCCTTTCTTCCAAATTCATGGCTGCTCTATCATCATCATCATACCACCATCATCAACCATTATCATTAAATCACCGCCGTCAATCATCATCTCTTATCATTGAGCATCAATCAAGGCCGTTCGATCTTCATTAAAACCATGCGCGAGGCCCGTGGAATGGTTCGATCGAACTGGTGGTTGGTTCGACCGAACTACGGGGTTGGTTCGGTCGAACCATGGGTATGTTCGACCACTCTTCTTCGAGTAACAAAACCCCCAAAGTCTCTGACTCGACGTTCGGCCGAACACTCATTGGTTTGCTCAAACTTGACTAATTTGCTAATTGCTCTGATTTTTTGGTCGATTGGTTGCTTAATTGGTGGTTTGACGTGGCGCAAAGTGCTTCTGCTGGTTGTGTGGTGAAGGTTGTTGATTAAGGTGGAAGGAGGAGATGAATTGTGATTGGAGGCTGGTGGTTGTTTGCGAATTGGAGCAGGGGTTGTTGCTCTGAGTTGCGGTGGTCAGGTGGTTGGTGCTGGTGTGTGATTGTTGTTGTTGTGAGGTGAATTGCGGGCTGGAGTTATGGTTGTTGTTGTTTTGTGGGAACGGTGGGCTGTTGCGGCTGCTAGTGTATTGGTTGCGGCAGTTGTGCGGTGGTGTGAGGGTGGCTGCTGTTGTGTGTGGTGGTGTTGCGGGGTTGCAGGCTGGAGGTTAATGTTGATGTTGGTGTTGGTGGTGTTGCGAGGTGAAGCAGAGGCTGTTGCGGCTGGTGGTGTGTGGTGTTTTGTTGTGTGTGCTGGAAGTTGGACTGGTGGTGAGTGGTGTGAGGGGTTGTAGCGGTGTTAGGTGCTGTTGCGGGGTTGATTGTTGCGCTGCTGTGCGTGAAGGTGGTGGCTGGTGCTGGTGTGTGGATGGTGTGAGGGTGGCAGCAGGTGAGTGAATTGGCTGGTTTAGGTTGTGGTGGTGCAGTGGAGGATAAGGGAGGTGGGGTGATGGATAAGCGGTGGGCAGCAGCCATCAAAGAAGAATTGCACACTTTCACTCGTCCCCGAACTCCAAACTCACTTGACATGAAACCCGGGACCCTAAACACAAAACCGAGGAGAAATCAAGACAAATAAAAAAAAGAAATAAATAAATTAGGAATAAAATAAAGTAAAAGAGAAAAAGAGAAATAACACTAAACTAATAAAAATTAAATAAAACTATACAAGTGAATAAAATCAAATAAATAACAAAATAAACTTAAAACTAATAAAAACTAAACAAAAACTTTACAAGCAAAGAAAGTGAAATAAAATAGACTCAAAACCAATTAAAAAAAATAAAAGTAAATTAGAAAACTTTCAAGGAAAAATAAAGAACGAAATATAACAAATCAAAAGCAAAAAAAATACGAAAATAAACTAAAAAATACGAAAAGAACTAAAACACGACAAAATTACCAAAATAAACTAGAAATGTTATTAAAAGAAAACAAGAGAAAGAAAGGGAAAATAAGATAAAATAAACGCGAAAATGACTCTAAAAATACTTCCTACGAGTGACATAAATGTCACTCATCAATTTTAAATGCATGTTTGCAAATAAATCGACTTTACACTATCTTGCACTTATCGTACTTAGCATAATTTGCTAAACCGTATTTCTTATTTGTTTTGGTTTGCCCTGTTTACCGTAATGGTATGCAATGTTGACTGTTTTCAGGTGGAGTCATGATTGAGCATATGGGAGTCCCGGTATTTGCTTCACCTAGTTTAGGAATGTTGGTCTTGTCTCTATTTTTAAGCGCTCATAACAATGTTACGATCTTTATAAGTATTAATAAAAGAAAGTTGAGTTTTCGCTGCAAGTTTTGTTTTTGAGTTAAGTATTTTGGGTAGCCTTGCGTAATCATGCGGCAGTAATACGCCCAAGTCTATCTTTACGGTATAATTATACGTATTATACTAGTATTTCTGTAGAGGGATATTTAGGGGTGTTACATAAGGATGTTCAAATTCGGGTATCCGGATTTTTGGGTACCCGAAAATGCGGGTATCCGCATTACTGGGTAGTTAAAAAGTGGCCCATGACCCGACCCGAGAAACCTGAGTAGCCGGGTTTCGGGTAACCGGATTTCTCGGGTCAGGTCACGGGTACCCTATTTCTTATCTTTTTTTTATATTACAAATTTTTTTTGTTTTAAATTTGATACTTTGTATGAAAATTAAACATCCAATTGCTTGCTGCAGTTGCCTAATTAATAAAGAAGCTCAAAATCATCGCAAGTACAAGAAAAGGATCCTACCAATTGGAGAATTCAATATTATTTCTAACAAAAGAAACCAAGAATATATGATATAAATAGTAGGTTGGTGTTTATAATCAAGACAAGTAGCTTAGACTATTAAAATGAAGAACATGGGTAAGAGAATCTATGATGGAACCTCAACTTAAAGAGGAGAGAAAAGAATGAAGATGAAAATAAAGATCAATAGATGGAGAAATACACGCCACCTTGGTAGAGTCGCCAAAAAAACATTATGATTATGGCTGAATTGGTGAAAAAACCATGAATTAAATGAAGAACTTGTGGTGTCGTGGAGTGGGGCGGTCAATTAAGCAGAAGTTCTTCAAGAGAGAGAGAAGGAGATTAGACTCCATTAGAGTGGAATGAAGAGGAACATACTAGAGAAAAAGAGGTATTGCGGCTGGAAGTTTGTGAGTCAAATAATATAACCCTAGTTAGGTGTTCCAGGCTATAAACAATATTTTTTTTAAAAAAAAAAAAAAAAAAAAATCAGCTTCCGGATTTTCGGGTACCCGCGAATCACACAAGCAGGCCCATGACCCAACCCGGATTGTTGTACTGTTTCTCGGGTCGGGTACCCGGCCCCTGAATTAAAAAAAAAAATAGGAAATTACCCGGTTAAAATGAGTTGGGTCAGTTGGTCGGCTGGTCGGGTCAACCGGGTCGAATAGTTTTGAACACCCCTAGGGTTATAAAGTGGAATCAGTTTTTCAAAGGTCCTAAATAAATTAAAATTGGAAATAATAAAAATTGTGGGTAGACTTAAGAAGGGCATATAGGATAGATAGAGTTTCGCATTTGTGTGAGAGTCAAAAGCTTTATTTTCACATCAAAACTATTTTCCTATATGTGGAAAAATGAATGAGAAAAGGATGCTCGAGTTCTCTACGGAGGCCTATAATGGGTATGACTCTCTATCTAGAAAAGGCTCGCCTTAACGTCGTAGGTAACTTTCATGGGAGACTGATCGCGGGTGGAGACTAGGTCGTTGAAAACTAATCTTCCCTCAATCAAACAAAATTTGTAATTTCTCAACACACCCTTATACCTAGCATAGGAGTAAGTCGAGGGTTGAACCACTAGGAACCGTAGGTGAATGCTAATGCTACAGCTAAGCTATCTCAAAGCAATGAATTAAGGTGTGCAAATTCCAAAGCAATCAGACAATCAAGAAGAAATCAAATATATCAAGCAATAAAAATAGGATCCACATATACTCGCAATGGATATAACTAATTTGGATTGGAGATGGCTAGGTCGAGTGTTGGGAGGGAAAATCAATTAAGCAATCAAGAGAGTTTGGTAGGCTTATCTCCTAGAGGTCAAACTAGCGTCAACTACGAGAGACATATAACAAGGAACCTTGAAAACCTACTAAATAGACAAAAGCAAGCCACAAATCAAATTTCCGTATCAATGTGAACTTACAATGCAATCTAGTGCAACAATCAAAGTTAGCTACTCTTCAATTAATCACACACATGCACTTAATCAATCAACCAATTTAATCACTACATCAACTCCATCAATTTCCCCCAATTAGCATCAATCCATTACTTGTACATGCTTCACAATTCTCCTAGCAAGAGAACTACTCACAATCCATGGAAATCAAAATCAAAACTAAGCTAAATAACAATTTCTTGATCATCATATCAATAAAACTAATACAATCACAAATTCAATTCAAACTTGAACAATCAACAAAACTATTGAAATCATAAGCTAAAGATTGCATTTAAGTAAAAGATATCCTTACAAACTTGCTTCAATTTAATGGAGAAAATGCTAGAATCATTAATCTTCAATCATGAATCAAGAACTTCTCTCTCTACAATCTAGAGTTTCTCTCTCTACAAAATGATCTAAATTTCCTCTTCTAATTCAAAAAAAGTGAACCCTCTAATAATCTCCCTCTAAAAATAGAAAGAAAATCTATTTATAGTAAAACTAACAAAGAGAAATTAGTTAGATCATCCCAAATAAACCCGTACAGGCGCGACCAACTATAAGGGGAAGCGCGGCCGCGCCAATATGGTTACGGAACCTTTGGATAACGACCTTAACCTGAAAAATGAAATAAAACCAGAAAATAAAAGAGAAAATAACAAAATAAACGAAAAAATGCATAAAAATAGAAATTCGACTAAGAAAATGCAATCTAAAGAAATAAAGAGTAAAATTAAGGAAAAGCTAAGGAAAAGAGCTATAGAATTGCATGAAATCCACCCTAAAGAGAAGCAAATGAGTGCCATAGATGGCACTCATCAAATTCCCCCAAGCTAAACTTTTTCTCGTCCTCGAGCAAAACAAAGCAAGTAAGAATATGGATGAAAGACATATTCAAAAAGAAAAATAAAGACATAAGACGGGAATATACACTAAGACTCACTATCGTAGGAATCACGATTGTTTTAGCTACAACAAGCCCTTTAAATTCTAAAGTCGCCTATGAGTAGGAGTGAGGTCTTGTAAAGGTTTCCTAAGAGCTTAACCTATAACTCTCCACCAACATGCATAAGGCAAACCATAGAAAGTAAAGTAAAGACAGAAAAGCGAAATTGAAACCTTTACGAATTGGAGTTTACAAAATGACTACATTTCAAATGAATAAACATTTTTCTTAAGCAAATAGGGGTATGCACGTTTCAAAATATCCGAGGTTGATTGAAACATAGAATATGCTAAGCGTAGAGAACTAGTTATCACAATTCACCTTCATCCCATTTGATCTTACACCGTTCTCTCTATAGTCTCAAATCTCCCTATAATGAGCATCTCAATAGCTCCTCGAAGGAGCCTGAAAAGAACACACTTTTGGGCTACTTGTCGTCTTGGCTATGCATCCCCTCTCTTCAGGATTTAACTCATAATGCCCTCCCTCAATATGTGACTCAACCTTTAAGTCGAAAGGTCTTTCCTAATGGTTGTAACTTAAGGGCAAAAAGGGTGAGGGTAGGATTAAAATTTTAAAATTTGGCGGTATTCCTACTTAGTGAAGCAAAGGGTGATCAAACCTTCTCCTCATAACAAAGCAATCAACAAACAAAAACAAACTAACTCCCCCAAGCTTATTCAAAGCTATAACCACAAGCATATATACAAAAAGCGTGAACGCTTCTCCCCCAAGCTTAAAGGAAGCATTGTCCTCAATGCTTGAAAAGGGAAAAGAATCACATCAAAATATTTGTGGATTTTCGCATTGTCAACTTTTTATTTATTCATTGGTGCATTTATAGCAATTTTCCTCGCCTCTTATGACTTTAGACGGCTTTTTCCAAATTGCATTTATTATGTCCTTGCCTTTTTTAAATTTGAACGGCTTTTACCAAACATTCATATGCCATTATTCACAATATATACAAAAGACAAGCTTGCTTACAAATAGAACCAATATCCAACCTTATAAACCACAAACTACAAAAACATGGCCATTTGCTTCACAAAGACCAAAAATGGAACAAAAAGAAACAAAAGGCTCAAAATTCTAAAGATGTGGCTTGAAAAGAAGAGAAAAGGCTCAAATGGTTAGCAAGAAGGCAAATGTAAACCCAATGAACTAGAAAGAAAGAAAATTAACCTAGACAATAAAAATTATCACCCCGAAGTGATGCCTTTGTCTTCCCTAGATGGTTCGGTCTCGTGATTGAGAATTATGAGTCAAGATTGAAGATTAGGTCCGCAATAGTCTTTCATCCATATTCTTTCTTGCTTTGTTTTGCTCGAGGACGAGAAAAAGTTTAGCTTGGGGGAATTTGATGAGTGCCATCTATGGCACTCATTTGCTTCTCTTTAGGGTGGATTTCATGCAATTCTATAGCTCTTTTCCTTAGCTTTTCCTTAATTTTACTCTTTATTTCTTTAGATTGCATTTTCTTAGTCGAATTTCTATTTTTATGCATTTTTTCGTTTATTTTGTTATTTTCTCTTTTATTTTCTGGTTTTATTTCATTTTTCAGGTTAAGGTCGTTATCCAAAGGTTCCGTAACCATATTGGCGCGGCCGCGCTTCCCCTTATAGTTGGTCGCGCCTGTACGGGTTTATTTGGGATGATCTAACTAATTTCTCTTTGTTAGTTTTACTATAAATAGATTTTCTTTCTATTTTTAGAGGGAGGTTCATGATCCACCTAGTTCTTAGACATGCTACCTTAGGATACATATATCCCAGAGTCAACCGAGCATATTCTCAAACCGTGCATACCCATACACTTAAAAAGATATTCATTCAAAAGCAAAAATCTGTTGTATATATTCCAATTCAAAAGAAAGACAAAAAAATAACAAATAAAGCCTCAAAACATACCAAAGACCAAAATCAATAAGAAAGAAAAATAAAAGAAAAGAAAGGAGAAATAGAAAGACATAGATAAAGGAAAAGTAGGAAAATAAAGAAAGGAACGAAAATGCAAGTATAACACATAATTTCCAATCAACAAACAAATGATCAAATTACAAAATTGCTAATGATCCCAAACACTCTAGGTAAGCATCCATCCTTGAACCATTCAACTTCTCCTAAAACTAATCCTAAACTATGCATCCAAGAAAAGAAAAGAGATAAAGAAAAATAAGAAAGTATTCACCGGCTTCCAAGCAATGCTAAAACAGTAAGGTGAAGAATCAACCACCTCATGAAGCTCCAAGAAACAAAGCATCATCACCAAAGCCATCTGAGAACAAAAATAGAAAAGAGAACTATAGACAAAGAAAACGGTTCGTAACTTCAAAACAAAATAAAAGAAAGGAAAGCGAAAAGGATAGAAACTAATAAGCAAAAATAAGCTAAACCAAACTATCAAGAAAGCAAAGATAAGAAAATAGTAACTAAATAACCAACTAGACATCTAACTGATCAACAAAGTACAAGCTACAAAATTTGGATTCAAGGGTTTGGGTTTATGGGATTTGGATATAAGGGGGTTGGATTCACGGGAGAAACACATGTATCATCATCAATGAAAAATCATCACAACAACAAGATCAAGAAAGAGAGAAATAGGCATGAAAGAGCAAACACCATCAAAGAGAGATCAAGAAAGAGACCATCATACAAAGAGGTAAAAGAAATAAGGCAAGCTTCAATAACAAATTGGCCACCGAGACAAACCTCTAAGAAAAGTAAAGTTCCCCTAAGCTAATCATAGATACATATCAACATCCCATCAATACAGAGCAAGCACACATAAGACAAGGGATGGAGGCAAACGACACAAAAATGAGGGAACTAGCTACCACTACCACTCGGTCCGGAGCCATCATTGTCATCCCCATCATAGGAAACCTGGATGGGGGACTATAAGGATCTCATCTCCCGGTGTAACAAGTTGGCTAACCATAGTGCCCCCTAAAGTTATCTTGTTGCCAAGGGGCAAGGAGAGTGAATTTCTCGGGAAAGGCGAGCGGTAGTAGGTGCTCGGGGTGTACATAGGGGTAGATAGGATCGCCCTATAGTCGCTCCCACCGGGAACACGGTAATCATAGTTACCATGCTCATCCAGGAATGAGCGAGTCTCGGTGTTGCACCCCGGGGGTCCTTGCCAATATGGGTACATGGGTACCCCATCACCCCCAAAATATGGTATAGGAACAATTTGGGGTGGATAGTAAGGGTAGTTAACCGAGGGAGTAATGTCTCCCCGGTTAACACCCGCATCATATAAATGTTATTGTTGGAGAAACATACCTTGTTGCATCTTCAAAATTCCCATCATTTGAGAGTAGAGGGCCTCAAAGTCTTGATTGTACATTCTCTCCAACCGGATTTGCATGCCCTTCATTTGAGCACTAAGGGAATCCATGTCAGAGTTAGCAAAATGGTGTTGTTGTTCTTGATGTTGTTGTTGTTGTTTTTGCGGCGACTCAAGGGGATATGCCAAATGTTTGCCACATTCTCGCGGTGGAGAAAAGTCAACAAAGGAATAGGGAGATGGCACCAATGTGTGTTCTCCCGAAACCAATCAAACACCTCGTCATCATTGTTCTTTGCTAAAAACTGGATTTGCTACAATTGCTTGACGTCGAGGTAGAGAGAATCAACATCCCCCACCGGAGTGCAAGATGACAAATAGTGGTCGAGATCAAGGTTGGTCACTAGCCTTGTGAACATGATCCTACAAGGAATCTCGCTGGATTATCTATCTTGCAATCGTTGGAAATACTTGACAAATGTGTACCCCAAATTTAGACGACCTCGGTACTCCTCACGAGTAACCACCAAAAGAATTCAAAGCTCCAACCGACTCATTTTACCCAACTCTTGCTTTAGAAATACCGAATACCCCAAAAGCTGATGGAAAACTCGGAGACATGGTTGGTACATGATGTGAATTATTGATCCGAAAATCAACAAAACACAAGGGATATGTTTAAGTCTAATTCTATACAGGAAATCCACCAAGAATTAAACAAAAAACTAAGATTAATCAATTAAGAATCCACCTAATTAATCAATCCAAACGAATGTTTCAACTAAAACAAGCAAAACAGCAATTGATCGCAATCAACCAAAACTCAAGTATGCAACTTAAGAAATAATCTGAATATTAATCTATGTATATTTATTCGTGTGTTTTACAACCCTATTTATAAGACTTAGTTTACCTAAGAAGATTAGGACAAGTTCCTAATTCAATCCTAATTAAACTAGAATTCTAACTTGCTTGAAGAGCAAGCACCTTGGCGCACAAGCATACACCAAACTCCTTGGAGAACAAGCACACGCCTAAACTGATATATTTTGCTAACTAACAGATTTTTAAAGAAACTAAATAAATAAATAAAAATTAAAGAACTAAATAAAGATTAAAGATCCTAATGCTTGAACCAAGAAAAACCCTTTCAAGTGAAAGGTAAAAACTTGTAAGCAAAATCTAAGTAAAGAAAATTCAAGAAAGTTCAAGAAAGTGAACTAGACTCCAAGAAAAACCACTAAGCAAACCGTGGCTTTGCTTTGATATCCAAGAAAGTGTCCATGCAATGCTTGGCTTGAATCAATGTTTAGGGACAAGCTATCTTGATGCATGATAAGCAAATCTTCGAAGTTCTCCATGCTTAGACTTGCATCAGTACACCTTACTAATCTTAGCATACCGGGTCACAAAGTCACAACACCCTGAAATGTCATCCCACCATGAGTTTTGATCATACTCGTTATTGAAAAGAGCTCTGGATCCAAAATATTCGAGTTTGGATTGAAGTCAAGAGCTGCATTGAACTCTTCAAGAGATTGATCAAAATGAATGTTGAAGAGTTGAAAAAAACTCGGTAGTAACCTCCCTCAGCCACAACAAGATCAACCGTAGCCAAAAACTCCAAAGTAGATTGAACATAAGTACAGAAGCTCCATCTCATAAATTATCCCATAGGAGGTTGTTGAGTAATTCCCTTAGATCTTCATCAATTCCCAACTTGATCATGTCCGGCTGGAAATAATGTCGGGAAGGTTTAAGGGAACGGTTATCTTTTAGCTTGGTGTATCTTGCCTTTTGTATGGGGTCGGTAATTCGTAATTTGGGAATAGGAGTAGGTTGGCAAGGTTGTGTGGTAAAGGGGGAAAGAGCGGGTTCTTCAAATTCAAGATACCTCAATCACATGGTGATCTCTCAAATATAATAGCTCAATAATCCAATCACAATATACCACAAACACCACAAGAAAAACCAAATAACAATTTGAGATGCCTCAATCACACTCCTTTACCATCACCGTCAATCAACAACTCACTACCAAAATTAAACAATCCCAAATTTACACAATCACCACCAATTCAAATCAACAATTGCTTCCCAACAATACACCTATCACAATGAAACCAATAACCAATGTTCAACAATATCAATATCATACTACCAAATATCTGACGTCATCAATTCTCAACAATCATGCTCAATTTAGCTACAAAAACATTAAACAACACAATGTGAGGCAATAACAATTAACAACAACATATATAATCAACTAAAATTCAACATCAACCATCAAAATTACCAAAATTCATACTACTACTTTTCACAACCATCAACAATCTAATACTTTCAACTATATGATATAATTATGCAATTAAGAGTAAAAGAAGATGTTTATACCATACAAGATGAAAGATTGAACACGTTTTGGCCACCAATTCCCTCAAAAACGAAAAAGCCCCAATTTGCTTCAACAATGGATGAGAGAGATTGAAGGTTGAAATGGATGGAATAGTGTAGTCTTTGTTGAAAAGGGTGAAAATATAGGAAGATTCGATGATTATTGATTTAAAATTGGTTGATTGTGTGATGAAATTTTATGAGAGGGGTTAGGGTTTGTGCGGTTTGGAGAGTGAGATGAGAGGGGATGCGTTTGAATGTGATAGGGAAGAAGGAGAAATGAGGAAAAGAAAGGAAAAGAAGAAAGTAAAGGCACGGTTGCAAGGGAAATTAATCCATTTCCATGAATTTACCCTATAATTCTAAAAGAAAAACAAGTGAAAGAAAAGAAAATAAAAGAAAGAAAATTAAGAAAATAGAAATCAAAAGAAAAATTAAGAAATCTCCGGGTCGCCTCCCGGGAAGCGCTTGCTTATGGTCCTAAGCTCGACCCTTCCTCCCAATCATGGAGGGTCAAAGGACACCACCATACTCAAAGTGGCAGAAAGTACAAACTTCTCTTCGATTTGTAGCAACTCTTTATTGTAGCTTGATGAAACCTCATTTGCTTGAACTTCAAAAACAACCTTCTCATTCTTCAACTTCAATCTCATTTGCTTCTTCCTAGAAGCCCTAGCCTTCTTCTTGGCCTTGTTCCTTCTTGTAGATGGGTTAACACCATCCACTTCCTTGGAACCATCCTCCTCCTCTTGAGGACAAAGCTCAAACCAATGTGGAATGTCAATTACCTCTTTATCCTTAGCATTTGAAAGCTCATTTTCTTCTTCACTAACTTTCATGCCATCAAACCTCACAAGCACATAATCAAAAATCTCATGAACACCGTTAGTTGAAGAATTAATCACAAACACATTATCCAATGAACGAAGGGAATTATCATTCATGAATCCTTTCACAAAAGACAAGGATTCATGCATTGGTTTTAGCTTAAAACTTTCTTTTTCATTACCAACTCTCAAAGTGATACAACCTCCTTTAACATCTATTAGAGCACCCGAGGTAGCTAAGAATGGTCTCCATAGAATAATAGGAATGTGGTCTTCCTCTTCAATTTCTAGCACAATAAAATCTACGGGAATTGTGAAACCAACTATCCTAAGGGGAACATCTTCCACTCTTCCTTTTGGGAACTTAATAGATCTATCGTCCAATTGCAAGGTCGTGTTCGTAGGAAGAAGTTCTCCTAGATTTAGCTTCTTGAACACCGAGTAAGGCATAATGCTAACACTAGCACCTAAGTCACACAATGCATTTTCAAATAACTTACTCTTGATTTTGCAAGGAATAGAGAAATTCCCAGATCTTTCATCTTCTTTGGTAGGTCACTGTGAATTAATGTACTACAACACTCACCAAGCTCTATCGAATCTATCTCATTGCACTCTCTCTTGCCACTCAAAATATCCTTAAGGAATTTGGAATATCTAGTCATTTAGGTCATAGCTTTGGGGAGAGGGATAAAAAGATGGACCTCCTTCATCATGTCAAGGAATATCCCAAATTGTTCATCTAACTTGTTCCTCATAAACTTTTGAGGATATGGAAGGTTGGGTTTTTAAACTTCCTCTTGCACTTTCTCAACATTTTTTTTTTCTCATGGACTTCCTCTTTGCTCACACTCTTTAACACATCTTTCTCTTTTTCCTCACTTGAATCACAAATCACTCTTCTTCTCATCCTCCTCACTATTCCTAGAAACTCTCTCTTCAAGAACTTTTCCACTCCTTATGGTGATAGAATAAACGAGTTTCTTAGGATCAACTCCTTGAGAGGGTAGTGAAGAAGGTCTAGCAAAATCTTTTAAAGTGTTGGTTTGTTGAGTGATTTGGGTTTCAAGTATCTTGTTGTGTGTCATCATCTCATTGAACTTCTTATCACTCACCGACATGTAGGTGTTCAAAATCTTTGTTTGGTTTTCAATGTTCACCTCTAAGGTAGTCTTGGAAGATGGGGGTTGAGCATAAGAATTGTCACCATTGCCTTGAGGTCTTGGAGCAAATCCGGGTGGGGGTCCCTTTTTGTTGTTGTTTTGAAAATTTCCCCTATGTTGATTGTTCCAATTACCTCGACCTTGATTGTTACCGAAATTTTGGTGTTGGCCACCAAAGCCATGAGATTGGCCTTTATTTCCATACCCTTGGCTTTGGTTTTGATTATTATAACCTTTGTTGTTATAGTTACCTCGGAAACCTTGATTTTCTTTGTTCCTATAACCACCATTGTTTTAGTTATCAAAACTACCTTGTTGGTGAGAATTCCTATTCCTAAAATTCCTTGGACCATCAAATCTTTGTCCATTGTTATTATTGGAAACAAAAGTCACTTGAACATAGTCATTGTTTTCAACATCATCATAATTTTCAAAAGCATTTGGACAATTTGAAGAATCATGGTCATAAGACCCACAAACATCACAAAGGATACAACCACTTGGCATATTACTCGAGCTAGAAGGAGGAGTAGATTTAGAAGGTGTACCTCTCCCTTTTATGTGGGAGGGAAGACTTGCTGCAATCAAAGAGGAACTCTCTAGCTTGGCTTTAATCAATGTCATCTCCTTTCCTAACTTTGAGATTTGGGAAGACAAGTTATTGATTGCATTAAGATGATCAACCGAATAAATCGTTGAGCCACTCTTACTTTTGGACTCTCTCTCTCCCTCTTGCCAATCCATGTAGTGACGAACTACATCCTCAATTATATCTACAACTTCTTCTTCGGTCTTGTTCATAATCGGGCCTCCGGCTCCGGCATTAAGACACGAATTCCCTTAGGGGCTCAATCTTCCATTGAAAATTTGTATGATTTGATAGGTTGGAATTCCATGATGAGGACATTCTCGTTGATACTCCTCGTATCTTTCTCAAGCCTCATATAAACTCTCACTAGGCTTTTGCTTGAAACTTAGGATTAGAGTTCTTGACTCGGCGGTCTTATTTGGAGGATAGAAATGGGGAAGAAACTCCTTAGTAACCTCATCCAAAGTTCTCAAGGAATTGGGTTTCACTTCCTTGTCCAACAATTTCAAAGCCCTTCCGATTTGAGAAAACAAAAATAGCTTGAGCCTTATGAATTCTTGAGAAACCCCATTGACCTTGATGGTATTACAATACTTCTCAAACTCTTTGACATGGTTTAGTGGGCTTTCATGCTTGGCACCTCTAAATTATCTTCGTTCAATGATTGTTATCATTTTCGGCCTTATCTCAAAGTCATTGGCGGGAGTTGTTGGTGGAGCTATGCCACTCTCAAATTTATAAGCCCCGGGAGTTCCCAACTCCTTCAAAACAACTCTTGGATTAGCTCCCATGCTTGCTCGATCCTCCTCTTCTCTTTCTTGGTGAATTTCCTCTCTTGGAGAGCTTGAACTCAAAGAACGATTAGCAATCCTTATCCTTGTTATTGTTCTCTTGATTTCCGGATCAAATGACACTAAAGTCCATCCTCTTATCCTACGCATACAAAAAACTCAATTCAAATATCAATGGAACGGCTAGCTACAAATGTAGCCTAAAGAGAAAAATCAATTTGTATTTTTGAAATTAAGTGAAATAGACTCAACAATAATAGAAAACAACTACGCCATTCTCCGACAACGGCGCCATTTTGATCGCGGGTGGAGACTAGGTCGTTGAAAACTAATCTTCCCTCGGTCAAACAAAATTTTTAATCCCTCAACACACTTTTATACCTAGCATAAGAGTAAGTCGAGGGTCAAACCACTAGGAATTTAGTAGTTGAATGCTAATGCTAAAGCTAAGCTATCTGGAAGTAATGAAGTAAGATGTGCAAATTCCAAAGCAATCAAACAATCAAGAAGAAAAAAAATATATCAAGCACTTTGAGATCCACATATACTCGCAATGGATATAACTAATTGGGATTGGAGATGACTAAATCGAGTGTTGCGAGGGAAAATCAATTAAGCAAACAAGAGAGTATGGTAAGCTTATCTCCTAGAGGTCATACTAGCGCCAACTACAAGAGACATCTAACTAGGAACCTTGCAAACCTACTGAATTAACAAAAGCAAGCCACAAATCAATTTTTCGTATCAATGTGACCTTGAAATGCAGTCTAGTACAACAATCAAAGTTAGCTACTCTTCAATTAATCACACACATGCACTTAATCAATCAACCAATTTAATCACTACATTAACTCCATCAATTTCCCCCAATTAGCATCAATTCATTACTCATATATGCTTCACCATTCCCCTAGAAAGAGAACTACTCACAATCCATGGAAATCAAGAACAAAACTAAGCTAAACAACAATTTCATCATCATCATATCAATAAAACTAATACAATCACAAATTCAATTCAAACTTGAACAATCAACAACACTATTTAAATCATAAGCTAAAGATTGCATTAAAGTAAAAGAAACCCTTACAAACTTGCTTCAATTCAATGGAGAAAATGCTAGAATCATCAATCTTAAATCATCAATCAAGAATTTCTCTCTCTACAATCTAGAGTTTATCTCTCTACAAAATGATCTAAAATTCATCTTGTAATTCAAAAAAAAAAATGAACTCTCTAATAATCTCCCTCTATAAATAGAATGAAAATCTATATATAGTAAAACTAACAAAGAGAAATTAGTTAGATCGTCCCAAATAAACCCGTACAGGTGCGACCAACTATAAGGTGAAGTACGACCACGCCAATCTGGGTACGGAACAGAGACCCATACAGGCGCGCCCGCGCCCGAGGGAGGTGTGCGCGTGCCACCAGGCCGCGCGGCCACGCCATAGCCACGTGCGCCCGCGCCTCGGAACATAAAAGCCTTCTTCAGCATCATGTCGATGCTCTTCCTACGTTCCTCTCAATGCTCTTGATAAACACAGGACCTTGCAGTTTCTAAACTCCATGATTGTGGGTTCAACACGAGAATCCGTGCCCCCACGACTTAAAAGCACAACCTAAAGTCTTTAGGAACTTGCACTTCTCCGTGCTTGAGCTTCAAATGGAGAACATTAGGCATCCTAACCAATGCCAAACTTGGAAAGGGGCCTTGGGAGTCTTTGGATAACGACCTCAACCTGAAAAATGAAAGAAAACAAGCAAATAAAAGAGAAAATAACAAAAAAAAAAAACCAAGAAATGCATAAAATAGAAATTCAACTAAGAAAATGCAAACTAAAGAAATAAAGAGTAAAATTAAGGAAAAGCTAAGGAAAAGAGCTATAGAATGGCATGAAATCCACCCTAAAGAGAACCAAATGAGTGCCATAAATGACACTCATCAGAGATGCGGGCTCGACCATCCTATATTTTAATTCAAGTACATATTTATTTTTTTTGAAAATAAAAAGAATTGAAACTATTTGAAATTGGAGTTGTGCATGTGAATATAAGGGTCCGAAATTTTTGAGTTATTACCCATGGTTGGGTGATCTTGAGTTATGCTTGGTTGATTGAGTTATGAATTGCTTATTGCAAATGGATTTTAAATCAAATTGCTTATGTGATTTAGCATTGAATTAATTGTTTTGCACGTGTGTGTGAAACAGATGGAAAGGATTGATTAAATTAGACATAATTTGTTTAACTTGCATTACTTGAAAGATAGTGGAGTCACAGTTAGGGAGTTCATGACTGGAATTGTCACTCTAGCCTTAACCCTTTATGAGAAGTATAATTTCGATATGTGATATGTGGCAAGTATTGGGATCATAAGAGTGGTACATGTGGTCAATATGGTTGAGCTGTTATTTTTGTGATTAAAGGATTTGATGATTACTATGAGATAAATGAGAAGTTATTTCAAATTATTATCATGAATTTTTGGAAAATAATTTATGTTGATCAAGGAAATATTATTTGTGGTAATGATGAGTTGAACTAGTTCTGTATAAGTGTTGGAGTAAGTTAGTAAGGTATGTATTTTTGGGAGATACGAATTGGATATTCGTATTAATTTATGATAGTTTGTACCTAATGGCGGAAAGTATCCATATGGTGTTAAAATGAGTATTGTGGTTATTATTTTAAGTTAAATAGATGATGGTTGAATCTTTGAAGAAACTTAACACAAAAGTTAGAGGATTTTGACAATTAATGTGAAAATTAGAGGATTTTGAGGCAATTCAAGTGAAAGGATGCATTTGAGATAAAAGGTATTTGTTGTAAATCGAAGTTTATTTTGAAGAAATAATACCTTGTGAAGGGATTTTATTGAAGTGATATAAAGGGATGATTGGATGGTTACTTAAAGGATTTTAATCTAAGGGATTGACAACAAATTTAATTGATATAGAGAAGTTATTAATGATGGAATAATCAATGTTTGCATTGAGATATTAATGAATTCCCTTTAAGATGAGTTATAGACAATAACAATCAGAATGAGGAATTTGGAGTTATGAGAAAAAATGAGAGAGTTTTTAAATGTTTAAAATGAAATATTATGAATTAACCAAGAGTTAATGATTACGATTTAAGGATGTATTACCAGAATTTATGAATGTGTTGGGGAAGTTGTTAATACTTTTGGAGGATACCTTGAGACAAGTTACTAATCTACTAGCGATAAGAGGGTCAAGATAAGATGTGTTCCTTTTATGCTTAATACCCATAACAGTCCTTGCTATGAAGTTGAATATGTATGTGATTATTGAGTTTATTTATGAAAAAGTATTTATTACAAGTATGGAAAATGAATTTTCAAATACACAGTTTTCAAAATAAAGTTTTGCATTCTTTGTTTTTAAATAGTTGTTTAGATTGAAAACTTTCATAGATCTTTTAAAATATTTTATTAAGTATTTTTATTTCAATTCATACTTTATAATTATATATATATATACGAGACTTTTACATCAATTTCTCCTAATGTAAGTATTTTAAATTATTTTTTGAATGACTTATAGAAATATTTTTATGAGTTTACTCACTACTTTTATTCTTATTCAAATCATTTTAAAACCTAAGCTCTTTGGATGTTTGAAACTTTCAGGTTTTCCTTTCTTTGATTGATGATTGTTGATACATTGTTAATATAGTTGATTTATTTAGTGAGTTAAAGTGTTGGTCGAGTTACAGGGGCGTAACTCCTTTTAAGGGGGTAGAGTGTAATAGAGTTTTGCGCGTTTGCTTTTTGAGTCATTTATGATTAAAATTGAGTCTTTCTTGAGTTAATTATGATCTTGAGTTTAGTTTGGATGTGCATGAGTCTAAGAATTAAAAAACAATTTCTTCTATGTTGGCTATGTTTTGGGACAAAACTTCTTTTGAGGGGGATAGACTGTAATACCCCGTACATTTGAAACGTTTTTCTAATTAATTAATTAATTAGTATTCTCTTAAAAAGGGTATTTTAGTAATTTATTTTACTATTTGAATTTTGGAGCCAAAATGATATTTGAATTTTGTCGCCAAAAGTACTTTAAACTCGATTATTATATTTGGATTTTGGATAATATTTATTATCCATTTATTTTATATTAAAAATCGGATTATTTATATATATTTCGAATATTTTAATTAAACAAAATTATATTTTCTTACTTAATTTAAAAGAGCCGAATTTCCCTAATTAATTAGCCAAAAAATTCGGATATCCTAAGTTGAAAATCTGATTTTTCTTAGTTAAATTAATTAGTGAATAATTAATATTTTCCTAATTAATTATTTTATACAAAATATATTATTTACACAATTATTATTAATCTTTAAATCTTGCAAAGTAATTTCCTAAATTCTGCATAAGAGGTCCGAAATTTTGAGCTATGGAAGCCCAAAATATATGACCACTTTAGTTGGATTTTGGGTTTTTTTTTTTGGTAAATTATATTTTTAACTATCTCTTAAAATCTCTTATTTTCCTTAATTTTATTTTTGATCTCACAAAGATTTGATCATCTTATTTCCCTACCTTATTTAATCCTTGATTATTCCCCAAGTAATTTCTTTTGCCATATTATTTTCATGACCAACACACTTTCCTAAATGCTATTATTCTTAATCACCTTATTATCAAAAGTTTACATATTTCTTTATTCACTTCTCTAAGTAATTTCTGTAATTCTTTTTGCCATAATCTTCCTACATTCTCCTACAATAATTCTTTCATTCATGAGCCTATAAATATCCCTTTATACCTCTCATATTCTTCACACCAAAAACCAAATTCTCTTCTTCTCTCTTCTTCTTCTTTTCCCTAAACCTTTTCATACTTTTCTTCTCCTCTTTTCATACAAATATTATCCCATTTATCTTCGAAGCTAGTTTTGGGGAATTTGATGTTTCACAGAAGATTGTTCCCCTCAAAATATAATAGAGTTTAGGCTCATGAATCACCCAATTCGGAGTTATATTGAAGGAGTTATGGGCTCTGCAAGTTCTGCCTATTCTTTCCAACGAAAATTCAATTCTCTTTAGACCTATTCATTTATCTTCTCCATGGTTAGTTTTCCAAAATACGAATACCTATTTTAAAGCTATAATTTTATATTAAAGTATTATTTTAAAAGAGTTTTATAATCCATGCACATTATATTTGAGTTTATGTTGTGATAACCTTACGGTTATGTTATTTGCATGGTGTATTCGTGATTGAACTTTGAAAGTGCGAAATGTTTATTGATATTTGGAATCAAGGTTCTTGAGGTTATTTTTTTTGTGGTTTTGCTAGCAAGGATCAAGGTACGTTTAGGTGGCTAGATACCTTTGAAAGTAATTGGTTTGAATAACATGTTTTACATTGTTTGATTGGTGATTGAATTAAATTGATTTGAATTATGATTTTGAAATAAATTATGTTGAAGGTATTGATTTTAATAAAAGTATTTTTAATGATCGATCTTTAAATCATGTTTTGAATGGTTTGTATTACTTATCGTGTTTAAATAAAGGAATTGATTTTAAAAGGTTTGTTGAATTAAATAAAGGTTTTTCATGGAAGAGTTGTTGATTTTATTTTCTTCTCAAGTATTTATTTACAAGGTTTGATTTTGAAAGCATGTGGAATTAATTAAAAAGGATTTTTAAATATATTGGAACTATTAGTTATTAAAAGGATTTATTGAACCATTGAATTATTATTATTATTATTAATGCTTTATAAGCTTGTTGGTAATCCCACTATGCGGATTTGGTTTATTGATAAGGCCTTGGACTTTGTATGACCGGGTCTTTCCTCAAGAACAGTTTTGTAATATTAGGAGACTAGCTTGGAAGGTGCACAATTGGGTGAGGAATTTGATTAAAAGGAATTGGTTCTTAATAAAGGAATTGGTTTTATTAACTATTATTTTGAATATGAATCATTGGAATTAGTTTTGGAATAATGAGTTTTGAAATAATTGGATTTATTGCAATTGATTTTAAAAGCATGTTTGCAAATAAATCGAGTTTACACTATCTTGCACTTATCGTACTTAGCATAATTTGCTAAACCTTATTTCTTATTTGTTTTGGTTTGCCCTGTTTACCGTAATGGTAAGCAGTGTTGACTATTTTCAGGTGGAGTCATGAATGAGCATATGGGAGACTCGGGATTTGCTTCACCTAGTTTAGGAATGTTGGTCTTGTCTTTATTTTTGAGCACTCATAACAATGTTACTATTTTTTTAAGTAATAATAAAAGAAAGTTTTCGCTGCAAGTTTTGTTGTTAAGTTAAGTATTTTAGATAGCCTTGTGTAATTACGCGGCAATAATACACCCAGGTCAATCTCTACGGTATAATTATACGTATTATACTTGTAGAGGGAGATTTGGGGGTGTTATATATGCTATTGTCTTTGGAGCTCAACGAAGGTGGTCGATTTTACCACCTGTTTTTATTAGCATTGCTAATTTCTAATTTCAAATAGGATAATTATAATTTATTCGATGCTTCCTATTCTTTTTCTAATATTCATGTTAGTATCATGTTAGGATTAAAGCTTTGATTTTTACTGTTTAGTGACATGCTAGGGTTTATTAGTAATCTAGTTAGTATCATGCCTAGGATCTTGCTATTATTATGCTTTAACATGATTATGATTATTTTTATAATTATTATTATTATTATGATTATTATGATTATAATTGTTATTATTATGATAATGATTATGTTGCTTGATATGTAATGTTATTGCTTGATCACGCCTTCTATGCATGTTTAAAGGGAATTGGTACTTGTAATCACGCTTAATTAGATATTTAATAATCTTGTTTAGGGTTAATATGATTATAATTCAAGTGATCGCCAATAATATTTTATTTGTGCATTAATATTCAACTAACATATATTAAACAGGTTTAGGGTTATTCTAACGATTGCATGTTAGTCAGAAAGCGCACATGAATACGATTAGAATAAAGTAGAGGCCTATTATTAGGGCAGGTTCAATCTCTTTTAGGTTGGATTTGTACCTTCATCCCCGAACTGCTAGTCATGGTTCTAGTCATATTGGAGTTGAAGATCTCTTGGATCGTTAAGGGGTGTAACCTTCACCTCGTGAACGGTTTACAAGTTCCTAAAACTTGTTGGCGACTCTTTTGCTCTATCTTCTTTCCCTTTGGACGCCACCGTTTTTTAGTGTATGATCACAGTGGGGTTCAAGTTTGGGGTAATGCTTGAAATATTCCCTACAGTTTTTGGCGACTCCATTGGGAGGATTTCTATTTTAATTCCTTAAATTTGTTCGGCAATGATTTAGAATGAGTGGATGAGACTCGAAAAGTTCTAAGTATTTAATGTGCGTAATTTTGATTAACATTATTGTTATATGCATAAAAAAGATCTCATTGGAAAGACCATCCGTAATGAGTTAAAAACATAGGATTTTTACACGTAGGAAATTTTAGGAATATCTTTCACAACTAGGATCGAAATAATGCTGTGCGAAACAGGAAAATTTTATCTAGCACAAAAAGCTGCTGAGGAATGTAGGAACTATCGTCAGAAAACAGAGTCTAGCGCTGATGATTTGACTTTGGCGCTAGGCGACAGCTCTTGTCGCCAGGCGCCAAAGCCAAATCATGGCGCCGGACTCAATTCGTTGGCGCCAAGTTCTTCCAATACCGAGCAAGAAATATGTGTTCTAATTTTAACCAGTTTATAGCACTATTTGCTCGTTCCTACTTCCTGATTAAGTTTTTCTCACTTTTATGAAACCCATATGTGTTCTACATATGGACATAACCCTCTGGGAATTCATGCTCCATCTACCTGATTGAACGCTCTTTCCAAAAAAGGGTACATCCGAGAACGTTGAATTCACCAAACCATGGAAGCGATTTTTTAACTCGCGGGGTCCCATCTACTCGCGCCAACCCTTCAAAAGGTAAGGCTTCCGGGCGGTGCAGCTGGACAATTAACCATGGACCCTCTTTGAATAATCCGTATCCCGAGCTTTAGAGAACTAGAGCCATGGTAAGGTTACAAACTCATTGCATCATGTTGTGACTACTTGACTACTTGTGCATCTGTTACTTATGCATACTTATTTTGTGACTAAACTTGTTTTGGTCATAGACGGAGTTCTAGGAAGAACTTAGAGTCGTAAAAACTATGGATCTGTAGCCCCGAGTTTTATCTTTAATTTGGAGTTGGTTTCATTCCAATCAGAGTAACAGATCAAACGTTATGACTAAAATACCATGGTGATGAGTGGCATTTATGCCACTCTTTTATCCTTTTTCTCTAAGGATTCTCCCCTCATTTGCACTTGTTTGGCGCTTTTTCTTAGCGTTTTTGCTTAGTTTTCCTTCCTCTTTTCTTTCTCCTTTATCTTCCCTTTTCTTGGTCTTCTCGCTTTGTTCTTATTGTAATTTTCATGCTTATGCTTTGTAGGAACCATCGGGATTTTCAAGTGGAGGAAGCTAAGCTCAAAGGAAGCTGGAGGAAGTATGATTCAGAAGAGGTTCGATCGAACCTCCTGAAGGTGTGGCCGAACCAAGGTGTGGCCGAACCTGCTCAATGGTTCGGCCGAACGTCGAGGCAGGGACAAGATGAAATTTGGCAGTTTTGCAGGAGTGGCCGAACCAAAGGAGTTCGACCAGACCAGGATCAGGGAGGTTCGACCGAACCTACCCTGTAGTCCGGCCGAACCTACCCTGTAGTCCGGCCGAACCTTCCCATTGTTCGGAGGGACCTCTTCTTTTTTCAGCTGGCTCTGTACGGACTATATAAGTCCCATCTTAGAACGTTTAGAGAGATTAGATTAACTTAGTTTTAATTTTTCTACATTTTAGCTTAATCTAGAGAGAGAAACACTATTAGTCTTCATTGGTAGAGAGAGAAAGTGTGGTTTTCTTCATTGATGAACTTGGATTTTGAAGAAGGAGTTTGTTCAATCCTTTGTAGACCTTCATCTTCAATTAATGAGCAATCTATTACTCTTTATCTTTACCTTTATTTTTGATTTTGCTTATTTGCTTTGATTTTTCTTCTTTGCTTATTAATCATGTTGATGCTTATTGATTTGAGGATTGATATTGTTTTCAATATGATTTGTGAGTAGTCACCTAGCAAAGGGTGTGGGGATGGTGTAGTTGCTAATTGTTCATGCTTATATTGTTGGGTTTATGTTAATGGTGATTAAGTCTTTGCATGCTTGATATTCTTTGGTCTTCTTGCAAATGCACATTGTTAGTGGATCAAAGATGAGTCTTTGCTAACAAGTAACGGAAGTTGACTTAGTTGAGATTCATTACTATCGATAATTCTTTGTTTGCATCTTCTAATATATGGTTCTAATGTGGAAACATAGAGGCTATGTTAGGAGAAGCCAATTAACCCCGGAAGGCGGATAGATTGGACCCCTTTACTTTGGTATTTATGCATGTTTAGTTTACCATTGATATGTTACTTTTTTATTGCATGATCAAGCGTCAACTTCACCTACCCATTTCCCTTGGTGCCTAGCTATATTAATTTTAATCCATTTCGTTCTTAGTTTAACCTTTTAGTTATTCACACTTCTTGTTCCGAGATATCTTAGACCCTAGGTAATGAATGTAGTTCTTAAGCATTTCTCCCTGTGGTTCGACCCCTCTATTCACCCTGTACACGTATTAGGTCAGTAGAGCGTTATAAATTCATTTGATTTAGGTGTAGTCGCTCAACGACACGATTATTGCCTTGTCAAATTGGCGTCGTTGCCGGGGAGACGGCTTCCATTGCTATTTCATTGCTTGTTTGAGACTATCTCATCTTTATTTGTTAGTGTTTGCTACTTTTATTACTTGTCAGTGCTTACGTTCTTCTTAGCTTTGTTGTATGAACAGAGGACGAACCCGCTCAAGATCTTTGATTCCCATCGATCCAGAGCTAGAGAGGTCTTTGTCCCTACTTCGAAGAGAAGCAAGAGGAAGGAGTAGAAATTCCCACACTCCAACGAGAGGAGTAAGAGAATTAGAAGATACTCCACACTCTTCACCCTCAAGTGAAGAATTAGATAGCCCTAAATCATCTTCGAGTTAAGAAATCAACCCTTTCTCAACCTATAAGTTTGAGAGAGAAGAAGGTTCTAAAATGGGAGAGAATATGCCTTTGAGTCGTCTTGGGGCCCCCGAATCTTTTAGTGCGCAAAGTGGGATCCTAACTCCTACTACTCAAGCCAACAGTTTCGAGATCAAGCCTAATTTGTTTTCCTTGATTGAGAGGAAAAAATTCTCGGGTGGAAAGTTTGAGAGTCCTCATGAGCACCTAAAAGAGTTTGAGAAATATTGGGACACAATAAAGGCCAATGGAGTGACTCAAGAATATATTCGCCTCAAAATGTTTCCATTTTCGCTAATAGGGAGAGGTCTAGAATGGCTTGAGAAGGAGGTGCCCCCTAATTCTCTCACAACATGGGACCAAGTGACTACGACTTTCTTGAGGAGGTTTTATAACCATAGGAAGACCGCCGAGGCTTGGTCTTTGATTCAAGGTTTTCGCCAAAAGAGTGGTGAGTCTCTAAGTGCGGCATGGGAACGATAAAAAGAGCTTCAACGTCAATGCCAACACCATGGGATACCCAAGTATCAACTCATTCACACTTTCTATGGAGGTCTCACACCTCAAGGAAGAACAAGCCTAGACGCCACGGTCGGTGGTCCAATCATGAACAAAGGAGAACATGAAGTGGAGTGTATTATAGAGGAGGCCGCAAAGCATTATGATGATTGGTACGAAGGAGAAAGGGATGCTACTTCTAGCAAGGGTGTTTATGCATTGGAGCAAGCCAACGCAATCAACAACCTTTCTACCCAAATCTCCAAAATGACCAAGCAAATGGATGAATTGATGAAAGAAAGGTCCAACCCTCATGGTAATACCTCCCCTTCAACCAAGGGAGGCAATGGTATGGATACTTCTTCCCCCTCTTCTTACAATACAATGCCCCAAGGATGCATGTTTTGTTCTAATTGTGAAACCTATGATCATGATACCTCTCATTGTGTATATGCTTGTGAATTTCAACCCCCTTCCCATGAACATGATGGTAATATGGAAAATGTCAATGCTATGAATTTTGCTCCTAGAATGGGAAATGTAGGAAACTTGAGGCCAAACTCCAATCAAATGGGGAATTGGAATCAAGGTGGAAACCGTGGTTGGAACCAAAGTGGTGGTGGTTATGATAATTAATACCAGGGTGGGGGAGGCCCTTCCAATTTCAATGGAAGAGGCTACTCTAACCAAAGGGGGTACGGTAATCAAAAGCAACAACCTAATTCCTGATACCATGACCATCAAAATAAAAATTTTGGTGACCAAGGTAACATGGGAAATAATCAACAAAGCAATGTTTCTAACCAAGGCACCGGAGGCAATAGGGGCCAATTTGTTTCTAACTATTCCCAAACTAATAGGCCTCCGGGTTTCCATCAACCCCAACTTCCTCCACCTCAACAACCTCTTCAACTTGAAGCCCCTCCAATCGATCCCGTGACGGCTAAATTAGATGCTCTTTTGAAAATGCGTGAGGAGGATCAAAAGAAACATGAAGAGGCCTAAAAACGAACCAATGCTCATATGAAAATGCTTGAGACCCAAATTGCTCAACTTGTATCTAATTCATCCTCTTCTTCTTCTTCTTCTTCTTCTTCTTCTCACATCCCAAGTCAAGGAGTCAACCCAAAACCTTTGTATCCCGTGACAACTAGGAGTGGGAAGGCAGTAGGGGGTGACCCTTTAATTGAGGAAGAACCCCAAGAAGAGGTGGAGTTAGAGAATGAGGGTGAAAAACCCAATGAGCCATTGAGTGTTGAAAAGGAAAAACATGTTGAGGTGCCCAAGGAAAAAGAAGTCACCCCCTTGCCCCTAAATCGCCAACCTAGAGAGGAGAAGCTACCCTTTTCACAACGATTTGTGAGAGCTAAACTTGATACCCAATTTGGGAAGTTTTTTAAAGTCATTAAGAATTTGCATATTTCTGTCCCTTTGGTTGATGCTATGAAGCAAATGCCCCACTATTTCAAATTTTTGAAAGACCTTTTGAGTGGGAGAAAGGAGTGTGAGACGGTGAGTTGACCGCCAATTGTAGTGCAATTCTTTCCAACAAACTACCTACCAAATTGAAAGATTCGGGTAACTTTTCCATCCCTTATTCTATCAATGGCATTGAATTTCATAAAGCCTTGTGTGATTTAGGAGCAAGTGTGAGTCTCATGCCCTATTCCGTCTACCAAAAGCTTAGTGTAGGAACCCTCTCTCCCACTAACATTACTCTCCAACTAGCGGACCGTTCCGTTAAGTTCCCCATGGGCAAAGTTGAGGACATTCCCCTTAGGGTAGGAAAGTTCACATTCCCCGTGGATTTCTATGTGCTAGAGATGGATGAGGATGAGAGGATTCCTATAATTTTGGGTAGGCCATTTCTAGCTACTTCTAGAGCTATCATCGATGTGAAGGAGGGGAAGATGATGTGAATTATTGATCCGAAAATCAACAAAACACAAGGGATATGTTTAAGTCTAATTCTATACAGGAAATCCACCAAGAATTACACAAAAACTAAGATTAATCAATTAAGAATCCACCTAATTAATCAATCCAAACGAATGTTTTAACTAAAACAAGCAAAACAGCAATTGATCGCAATCAACCAAAACTCAAGTATGCAACTTAAGAAATAAATCTGAATATTAATCTATGTATATTTATTCGTGTGTTTACAACCCTATTTATAAGACTTAGTTTACCTAGGAAGATTAGGACAAGTCCCTAATTCAATCCTAATTAAACTAGAATTCTAACTTGCTTGAAGAGCAAGCACCTTGGCGCACAAGCATACATCAAACCCCTTGGAGAACAAGCACACGCCTAAACTGATTTATTTTGCTAACTAAATGATTTTAAAAACAACTAAATAAATAAATAAAAATTAAAGAACTAAATAAAGATTAAAGATCCTAATGCTTGAACCAAGAAAAACCCTTTCAAGTGAAAGGTAAAAACTTGTAAGCAAAATCTAAGTAAAGAAAATTCAAGAAAGTTCAAGAAAGTGAACTAGACTCCAAGAAAAACCACTAAGCAAACCGTGGCTTTGCTTTGATATCCAAGAAAGTGTCCATGCAATGCTTGGCTTGAATCAATGTTTAGGGACAAGCTATCTTGATGCATGATAAGCAAATCTTCGAAGTTCTCCATGCTTAGACTTGCATCATCCTCCTCTTCTTCGAAAGAATTTGTCCTCAAATCTCGAAGTTCTTTATCAGGAATATACTTAGCCAAATCGCCAACATTGAATGTAGCACTAACTCCATATTCTCCTGGAAGTTCTAACTTATAAGCATTGTCATTGATCTTCTCAACAATCTTGAAAGGACCTTCACTTCTAGGCATCAACTTATTCTTAACAAATCTTCTATAGAACGAAGCTAGACCATGAAAAGACCTTACTTCACTCATATTAGTAGGAATAGGCCAAGTTTTGATAGCCTCTACTTTCGAATGATCAACTGAAACTCCATCTTTTGATACAACATAACCAAGAAAAGTAACCCTAGGCACTAAGAAGTAGCATTTTTCAAGCTTAGCATAGAGTTTCTTCTCTCTTAACACTTCAAACACACTTGTTAGATGATTTAAATGATCATGCAAATTTTTAGAGTATATCAGAATATCATCTAAATAAACAACAACAAACTTGCCAAGGAAAGGTTTAAGTACCTCATGCATCAACCTCATGAAAGTGCTAGGTGCATTAGTGAGTCCAAACGGCATCACCAACCATTCATACAACCCTAACTTAGTCTTGAATGCTGTTTTCCACTCATCTCCTTCTCTCATTCGAATTTGATGATAACCACTCATAAGATCAATCTTAGAAAACAACTGTGAACCATGTAGTTCATAAAGTAGATCATCTAATCTTGGAATAGGAAATCGGTATTTGATAGTGATGTTATTCACACTCCTACTATCAATACACATGCGCCAACTCCCATCTTTCTTTGGGACAAGTAAAGTATGCACAGCACAAGGGCTCATACTTTCCCTCACGTATCCTCTAGCCATAAGCTCTTCAATTTGCCTTTGCATCTCCTTTGTTTCTTCCGGATTACTTCTATAGGCTGCCTTATTAGGTAATGATGCTCCCGGAATCAAGTCAATTTGATGCTCTATCCCACTAATAGGAGGTAGTCCCGGAGGTAATTCCTTAGGAAAGACATCCTTGAATTCTTCTAAAACAGATTCCAATTCATACGACCTCTTTGCTTGTTTATCTTGATCAATTCGAATCTCATTAGAAACAAGTATATATACCACATTGTTGCTGCAAATTTCTTTTTCTAATTCCCTCTCACTAATCAAATAAGAACTCTTCGAATTAGAGGTAACATTAGAAGGCTTGTTGCTTATCAAAGGTTTTAAAGCAACCGGTCTCTCTTTTTCTCCTTTTCTCACAACATACACATTAGTCCTTCCATCAAACTTCACAAATCTATCATATTGCCAAGGACGGCCTAATAGTATATGACAAGCATCCATAGGACAAACATCACACAAAACTTTATCATGAAATTTACCAATTGAAAAGGAGATTAAGGCTTGTTTAGTTACCTTAACATCACTCGAATTATTAAGCCAATGAAGCTTATAAGGGCTTGGATGTTCAGTAGTTGGCCACTTCAATTTGTCTACCAAAGTAGTAGATACCACATTAGTGCAACTCCCCGTGTCTATGATCATATCACACAACCTATCTTCTACCTTGCACCTTGTAAGAAAGATTTTCTCCCTTTGATTGTTTTCCATAGGTACGGTTTTAGAGTGTAGTGCCCTTCTTAGAACCAAACTTTGACCATGAGTCTCGGGATCAATTTCGTCATTATGCCCCTCCTCTTCTTCAAAGTTTTCCTCTTCGTTCTTTTCTTCATAGTCACTACCTTGCTCACACTTAGCTTGTTCTTGTTCCCACTCTTGAGCAGTCATTACTCTTTTTGATGGACAATTAGTTGCAATGTGACCAACACTACCACACTTGAAGCACTTCCTATCCTCAACAAGCTTTTTAGGAGCTTCAAACTTTGATTTAGTCTCCTTGTAGTTCGAACTAGAACCACTTTTCTCCAAGCTGTTCTTCTCAAAAGGTTTAGTGAAACCTTTTACAAAGGGCTTAGTGTACGTCCCTTTCTTCCCCTTTATCTGTTTTTCAACTTTCAAAGCTACCTTGCAAACATCCTCAAAGGACCAATATTGTTGCAATTCAACTTTTTCAGCAATATTATCATTCAACCCCGAAGTAAATCTAGCAATCTTATGCTCAACAATCTCTTCTAAGCCACATAGCATGCATAACTTTTCAAATTCACCAATATAATTCTCAACAGTCATAGAATTTTGTTTAAAAAGTTGCATCTTAAGATAAACATCTTGAATATAATCACTAGGTACGAACCTTTTTTTCATGTGCTTCTTGAGTTGTTCCCAAGTTGAGATTCTTGCACGCCCCTCCTTATGCCTCTTCTTCTTTAGATTATCATACCAAAGACTAGCATAACCAGTCAGTTTTAATTCAGCCAATTTGCATCTTTTCCTTTCATCATACTCCTTGTAATCAAAAAGTGTCTCGGCCCTTCTAATCCACTCAAAGTATTTTTCAGGTTCATTCATACTCCCATTGAATTCGGGAAGATCTAATCTAAGGTTCCTATCATCATCCTTTGGTCTATCTCTTCTCCTAGGCCTTGGTGATTCATCACTTGAGGAATAATTATTTCGTGGCCTCCTTGGGTTCCTCCTTGGTTGTTCTTCCTCACTTGAACCAGAATTAGGGTTAGAATTCCCTTTCCTTGAAGAATCTCCAGCAAGAGTATCAAGCCTTTTTAATATCTCATCCATCCTTGCTGCCAACTCGTCAATTAGCCTAACAGCAATTGATCGCAATCAACCAAAACTCAAGTATGCAACTTAAGAAATAAATCTGAATATTAATCTATGTATATTTATTCGTGTGTTTACAGCCCTATTTATAAGACTTAGTTTACCTAGGAAGATTAGGACAAGTCCCTAATTCAATCCTAATTAAACTAGAATTCTAACTTGCTTGAAGAGCAAGCACCTTGGCGCACAAGCATACATCAAACTCCTTGGAGAACAAGCACACGCCTAAACTGATTTATTTTGCTAACTAAATGATTTTAAAAACAACTAAATAAATAAATAAATATTAAAGAACTAAATAAAGATTAAAGATCCTAATGCTTGAACCAAGAAAAACCCTTTCAAGTGAAAGGTAAAAACTTGTAAGCAAAATCTAAGTAAAGAAAATTCAAGAAAGTTCAAGAAAGTGAACTAGACTCCAAGAAAAACCACTAAGAAAACCGTGGCTTTGCTTTGATATCCAAGAAAGTGTCCATGCAATGCTTGGCTTGAATCAATGTTTAGGGACAAGCTATCTTGATGCATGATAAGCAAATCTTCGAAGTTCTCCATGCTTAGACTTGCATCAGAAGATATCCTTGAAAATTGACAATGATTCTATTGAGTTTGATTTGAATAATGTCATGCAACAACCCTCCTCAAGTAGTGAATGCTTTAGGGTAGATGTTCTTGATACCGTTCTTAATGAATTTTCTCGCTCCCACTTGCATGCTATTAAAATGATCCTCTTGAAAGTGTTTTTTGAATGAATCAAAGATAAGTACTCACAAAGAAGACATACAATTCTATGAGGAATTGCTTGAGGAAAGCAAGAAGGAGTGCAAGGACGCGAGCATGGAAGAAGAGGCTCCTCCCTCTTGATCAATGTTTTGATAAAACACAAGAAAGCTTTGGGTTATACCATTGATGATATCAAAGGTATTAGTCCATCTTTATATATGCACAAAATTGATCTAGATGGAGATGCCAAACCTGTTAGGCAAAGGAAAAGAAAGCTTAACCCTTCCATGCAAGAGTTTGTGCGGAAGGAAGTGGCTAAGCTTCTTGATGCGGGAATTATTTACCCAATTGCTCATAGTGATTGGGTATCTCCCGTGCAAGTTGTTCCTAAGAAAGGGGGCATGAAGGTAGTGAAAAATGATCATGATCAACTAGTACTCACTAGACTTGTTACCTGTTGGCGCATGTGTATTGACTATTGCCAACTTAACACAAGTACATGCAAAGATCATTTTCCACTACCGTTCATTTATTAAATGTTGGAAAGGCTTACAAAGCATTCCTTCTATTGTTTCCTTGATGGTTACTCGAGATTTTTCCAAATCCCGATTGACCCCAAGGATCAAGAGAAGACGACTTTCACATGCCCTTACGGTACTTATGCGTATCGTAGGATGCCTTTCGGGCTTTGTAATGCCCCCGCAACATTCCAATGTTGCGTGATGTCCATTTTTAGTGATATGATTGAGGATGAGATAAAAGTCTTCATGGATGACTTCTCCGTTGGAGCGTTGGAGGAGCCACCTATAAAGATTGTCTATCTAATTCATCTCGTTGCTTAAAAAGGTGTGAGAGGGCTAGCCTCGTGTTGAATTGGGAAAAGTGCCACTTTATGGTGGAAAGTGGGATTGTTCTTGGGCACAAAATTTCCCATGCCGGCATTGAGGTTGATAGAGCCAAGGTTGAGGTCATCGAAAAACTTCCTCCCCCCACCAACGTGAGGGAAGTGAGGTCTTTTCTTGGCCATGCCGGGTTCTATCGGCGCTTTATAAAAGATTTTTCAATAATCCCTAAGCCTCTCATATCCCTATTGCAACATGATAAGTAGTTTGTGTTTGATGATGCTTGTCATAAGTCCTTTTGTAGGTTCAAAGAAGCCATATGCACCGCTCCTATTGTCCAAGGTCCGGATTGGTCTCTTCCATTTGAGCTCATGTGCGATGCAAGTGACGAGGCCATTGGATCAGTTCTTGGACAACGAAAGGATGGGAAACTTCATGTCAAACATTATTTGTCTAAAACTCTCAATGATGCCCAACGAAACTACACAACTACTGAGAAGGAGTTCCTAGCTGTTATCCATTCATTTGAGAAGTTTAGAACCTACCTCATTGGTTCTAAGACAATTGTGTATACCGACCACTAGGCTCTCAAATATTTGATAGGGAAGAAGGAAGCTAAACCAAGGTTGTTGAGATGGGTTTTATTCCTCCAAGACTTCGATTATGAGATGAGAGACAAGAAGGGAGCCGAGAATGTGGTGGCGGATCACCTCTCAAGGTTGGGCGGTGCAAGGTTTGAAGATGATGGCTTGCCAATAGAGGACGCTCTAAGAGATGATGTGCTATATGTCCTTGAAGTGGAATCGGAGCCGTGGTATGCGGATATTGTGAATTACTTAGCTTGTAGTGCCATACCGCCGGATTTCACTTCGCAACAACGTCAAAAACTCAAGCACGAGGCCAAGAGATACATTTGGGATGATCCCATTTTATTGAAAAGAGGGGTCGATGGTTTGTTGAGGAGATGCGTCCCCAACGACGAGGTTCAAAGTGTTCTCCATATGTGCCACTTTTCTCCTTGTGGTGGGCATATGAGTGCTCAAAAGACCGCCTTAAAGGTCCTTCAATCTATGTTCTTTTGGCCTTCTCTATTCAAGGATGCTTGGATATTTGTCAAGACTTGTGATAGATGTCAACGGATGGGGAATATTTCTAGAAGGGATGAAATGCCGCAAAACCCCATCCTTGAGCTTGAAGTTTTTGATGTGTGGGCTATAGACTTCATGGGCCCTTTCATTTCTTCACATGGGAACAAGTATATTTTGGTCGCCGTTGACTATGTGTCTAAGTGGGCGGAGGTCGTGGCTTCTCCAACGAATGACTCTAAGGTGGTGGTCAATCTTTTCAAGAAAGTGATCTTCCCGAGATTTGGTGTTCCAAGAGCAATAATTAGTGATGGGGGATCGCATTTCAAGCACCACACCTTCGTTCGACTACTTGATAAGTATGGGGTGTCTCACAAGCGAGGGCTTGCTTACCACCCTCAAACGAGTGGTCAAGCGGAGGTCACCAATAGAGAGCTCAAGGTGATTTTGGAGAAGACGGTTGCTAGGTCAAGGAAGGATTGGTCCTCCAAACTCAATGATTCACTATGGGCTTATAGGACCGCCTTCAAAACTCCAATAGGGACCACTCCCTACAAGCTTGTCTATGGGAAAAATTGTCATTTGCCCGTGGAGAAAGAGCATCGAACGCATTGGGCAATCAAGCAAATCAACTTTCATCTCCATAGTGCGGGTGAGAAAAGGCTTCTAGAGCTACATGAGTTAGAGGAGTTGAGGATGAATGCCTACGATAGTGCAAGCATGTATAAGGCGCAGACTAAGGCTTGGCACGATGCTCAAATTGTCAAGAAGGAATTCGTCTAAGGCCAAAAAGTCCTCCTATTCAACTCCCGCTTGAAGCTTTTCCCGGGAAAACTTAGGTCAAGGTGGAGTGGGCCGTACATTGTCACGGAATTGTTTCCATATGGAGCCTACGAAATCTCCCAAGACGGCCACTCTCCTTTCAAAGTCAACGGTCACCGTCTCAAGCCCTATTATGAAGGATTCCCAAGTGATGAACCGATTTCTGTGACACTTTTTGATGTGCATCGTCAATTCTACCCTCCTTGATCAACTCAAGGAAGGTCGAGCTAACGACGCTAACCAAAAGCGCTTCCAGGAGGAAACTCGAGTTTCTAACCCTTTTCTACTTTTTCTTTTCATGTTGCTTCTATTTTTCCATCAACAACTTTGGATTGTTGGGATTTATGAGTTTTGATTGTGTTTGGGTTTTTGATATGCTTTGCATTTACAATGATTGTATGGTGTTTAGATGTGTGTTAAGGACTATTTTTACTTGTGCGATTCTTTATGGGAGTTTGGCCGAACCACTTTATGTTCGGCCACTGCAGCATTTTCAAGGATTTATGGCAACATTCTGCCAAGGACAAAAATTTTGCATTCTGGCAGAAGGTTCGACCGAACCTAAGGATGGTTCGACCGAACTTGTACTGTAGTTTGGCCGAACTGTCCAGGGTTCGGTCACTCCTCAATTTTTGAAAAATTTCAGCTACATTCTGCCAAAATTTGCAAAAATGAAGTTTCAGCAAAGGTTCGACCGAACATGCGCTGAAGTTCGACCGAACTTTCTCTAGGTTCGGTCACTCCTCTATTTTCGCATGTTTGCTGGAACTTTCTGCCTGGATTTAGAAAAAATTAATTTTGGCCATGGTTCGACCGAACTGAAGGTGAGTTCGACCGAACTTTCACTATGGTTTGACCGAACATACCCTTGGTTCGGCCGAACCTTTCTTCAGATTTGAAAAAAAATTGTTGCTGCCATATTTTTATGTTGCTGATATTTTCGTGACCCTCATTCCCATTTTCGTCACCTACCCCTTTCTCCTCCTTCTCACTCTAAACCTCCATTACACCTCCCCTTACAACCTCAAATCTCCATCAAAATCACTCCAATCTTCACCCTTTCTCACTTATTTTCCATCCTCTACGCAATTTCTACAATCTCCACCAAAAATTCCTCACAGAAAACCCATCTTTTCATTTTCCCCGATTTCAAGGGTTTAAGTGCTTTGGTGTTTTTGAGTTTTTACTTGCTTCCAATCAAATGTGGTATGTTTTTCCTAGCTTTTGCAAGTTTATTTATTCAATTTCTCATAGTTTTACCATGTTTTACATATTTAAGTATGAATTAAGGTATTCTTGAAATTGTTAGTAATAACTTGTTTGATTCATGTGGTTCTTTGGATTGACTTGTTACAATTGATTGGTTGTTGATAGTAGAACATGTTATGATGATTATGCATGTTTGCCTTGGTTTTATTTTGATCTCAATGTCTTTGCTTAAGATTGTTAATTTCATACTAGGGTGTTCATGTTACCATTTTATGATTGAGAAATGCATGAGTTGGATGTTGTTGGAGATTGTTATTCATTGTTTTGGTTTGATTTTGATGGTTTGATGAATGGATATCATGAAAATTAGGGGACATCATGCCAAATTTCACCTAGACTTTGTTAGGACTAATATAGGAATGACATAGGAATTCTTATTCAAACCTTGGTTCAAATGTATTCATGCATGCCTTGAATTGTATACTCTCATGCATACACTTTTACCTTGGCTAGCTACTTGGCTTCTTATGTCATTTCTTATGAATTTGTTCTAATTATATGCTCTTGGTGAATTTGTAGAATCAAAATGTTCGGCAAAGGAAAAGGAAAGTCAAAGAAGAAGAGAGTGGGAGAATCTTCAGGACCACAATTCCCACCTCCTCCCGGCATCAATGATCATGGCATTATTGCTTCGGACGAGCAATTTTGGTCCATCTATGAGTCACTCGTCAAGCGTCCGATTCGGTCTACAAGATTCTTTAGCCCCCAAACTTTGAGGAAGCTGGGAATATTGGATGAGGTGGTAAGGTTGGCTCAAAACTTTAAATGGGGTGACTTCATTCACCTCCATGCTCACACTTACGAGCGTGTGACTTTGGAATTCCTTGCCTCTCTTCGCAAGGAAGTTTTTGAGCCAGAGGTGGTAAGGTTGGCTCAAAACTTTAAATGGGGTGACTTCATTCACCTCCATGCTCACACTTACGAGCGTGTGACTTTGGAATTCCTTGCCTCTCTTCGCAAGAAAGTTTTTGAGCTTGAAGATGTCGATGAGGATCCTCAACTCATGATTCACTTCAGAATGTTCAACGAGGATCACTCTTTAACGGAAAGTGATCTAAATGAGATCTTCTTTTGGCACGCCACCGGCTTTGATCACCCATCCGAAATGACCTTCTCTCATCGCATTCCTTACAATGAGCAAGAGCGGTGGAGGAGTATGACCAACAAGGATAGGTTTCAAACCAATACCTCAAAGGTTAACAATATCATTCATATAGCCTTGAGGTATTTTGTACGGCTTCTCCAATATGTCGTGTTCTTCAAAGCCAACCTCGGCTCCATCGTAAAAGACGAGGTTGCTTGCCTATTCTTGGCCGATAATCCTCAACGGCTCAAATTTCAATGCTCCTCCACCTTCATCCTACGGCTCTTGGATACTAGGGATAACCGTCTCGGTGATGAGATCTTTATGGGTGGCATGATTACTATCATTGCTCTTTCTTTGAAGAATGGAGCATACAAAGATCAAATTGAATTGCTCCCACCCGTGCACCAAACCCAAGAAGAGCTCACCGACGAGTTCCCTCCCTATGCTCTTTCCATAAGCGCCCTCCGTCACATTTGCTTCCTCAACTACACTACTAGCAAGCGCCGATTCATCCTCTTGGTCGATAGGGAGATCGAATGGTGTGTCCTCCCGGACCCTGATCTCACTACGGTGGACCACTCCGCTCCTCTCAAATGGAAGATCCCTCAGAAAAACATCCCTAATGAGTTGAGGCAAACTAGACCCCGGGGTGGAGTTCCTCAACCTCCGCCGGTCCTCCATCAGGAGCAAATCATTCCCCCCCTTAGCGGGGGAGGTGAGGCATCTTCTTCTTCTTCCATTCCTCCTTTTGATTTCAATGCCCTTCGTAGTATCCTCGATGATATCCGTCGAGACAATCAAGCTTCCATTGAGCAATGGGGGTACTACGCGAGGGCAAATTATGACAATCTTGTGCAAGCGGGCATTCAAGCGCCCTATGTGAACTACCCTTACCACCCTCCTCAAGAGGGTCCGGTCAATCATTGGGGACCCTATGACCCTCAACACCCCACCCCCCTTTCTTCGCCTATTGGGAAGGTCCCTTCGACCCTACCCAACGCGTTGGCACCCCCCCATACGACCCCTATCGTCCGGGTGGGTGTGATCCGGCTTATGACCCGGCATCCACATCCACCCCCGCTCCTTTTGATGGTGGTTGGGGTGCCCAAGGGTGGCCCTATGAGCACTTTAACCAACCCTTCCATCCTTTCATGGACACTCCCAGGTTTGATCTTGATAACCCCCCTCAACCTAGGGGGCGAGGAGATGATAACCTGTGATGAGGGTTCTTTCCCCTCCCCCCCCCCCCCGATCTTCTCACTTGTAACTTTTGCTCGGGACGAGCAAAAGAATAGTGTGAGGGAGGATGTCCTTTTGGTTGGTTCAAGTGTACATAGGAAGGTAGAGTGGTAGGGTAGTTACTTTCACATAAGGAGGATAGTGAGGATAGTGGCCTTGTGCTATTGATGTAGCGTTGTGATGGTGGTGATGATGTTGGTGATGTTGTGATGGTGATGTGATGAGATGGTGATGTTGTGATGATATTGATGTGATGATGATGATGATGTTTTATGATTATTTTTTATGAATTCTGATGATTTTCTTTGATGATTCCTGAGTTTTTTGTAGGTGGAGATGCTCCCGAGAAAAAAATCCAAATTTCCCGAAAATCCAAATCCCCTTAATCTAAACTTTGTAGATAGCTTTTTATTTATTTATTTTCTTCTTTTTGTTTATTTCTTTAGTCTTTTTCTTTGTTTTCTAACCTTTTCTTGTTTTGTTGTAGTTTCTTTTGTTTGGCTCATCTTTATTGAAGCTTGAAGCGGAGATGTGGGACGTTAAGGAGCAACACTAGCTCCCTTGGTGAGAATGGATATATTACCTTGTCTTATATTTCAAGCGGCATTCGGTGAGACCTTTCCTCTCTTTCTTTTTCTTTTTCTTTGAGTGCTTAGTTTAGGTCTAGTTTAGGAAGAGTTGAATGGTTCGAGGTTGATTGATTTTGGTTCCAAGGAACCTGGGATCGTTGATATTGATATCAACGATCACTTGTATGTCGATTGGGATTTATTTGATTTACATGCCTCGATTATGAACCTTTTTAATTTCATCCTCCTTTTTGTGTGTTTTTCTTGTTCTCTTTTGTGTAACAAGCATGACTATGGCAAGTTGAAATATTTTTTATGTGGATTTGCTCATTCATTTGGATTCGAGAATTTGTGTGCCTTTTTGATGACATGACTTTGAATGCTTACCTTCCTAGTTGGTGAGGGTTTTCGCGGTTTAAGAATGCTTAAGGTTGAATTAGACACATTATAAGCTAAGGTAGCCCAATTTAGAACTTTTGATGACGTTTGAACCCCCTAGTTCACGGGAAAGTGGTAAGATGGTGTTGCTCTCCGTAGTGAATAGGATTCCCTTGGTTGGTATTTGCTTATTTTTATCCCGTGTGAGCGTCATTTGTTCTAGCCTTCATCATTCTTGTGAGCGGCGCTTTGGATCCTTAACTATGCATGTCTTAATCTTTGTGTTGGTATTTAGCTCCCGAGATCGTGACCAAACAACTTTAAAGGAGGAAGAGGGCATTTCTTCTCATTTTTCTTTGTTTTATTTGTGTTTTGTTACAAATTTGGTTTTCATTTTTACATCTACCCACTTGCTAACCAATTTGGGCCTCATTCCCCTTTCTTGATCTAGCCATATTACAAACTTATCGGCCTAAGTTCTACCAACCCTTGTAGTTAGTGAAGCATTGGATTTTGAGGTTTGAATTTGAGAGTGTTGGTTTTAGGGCAAGAAAGTTGTGAATATTGGTTCAAGTGAGATTTTGAAAGTTGTTCATGAAAGAAAATATTTGCAAAAAGTTTGTGAGGAAGGATGCAACGTATGAAGACCAAAAGAAAAAAAATAATAAAAAAAAAAGGGGAAAAAGAATATGAAAAAAAAGAAGAGTTGAAAAAAAGAAAAGAAAGAGAAAATGATGAGAGAAATGAAGTAATGTTGTGAAATTTTGTATTGAAGGTTGCAATTTGAATTTAGGTTCAATTCTTAGGTTGTTCTTGAGAGATGACCACTCTTTTGCTTCACTTAAGATTTGCCACCAAAATTTTCAAATTAATTCCCAACCTTAACCCCTAGCCATGACATTACAACTCGAGTTAAGACCCTTGGACTTGGAGGAGTGCGGTCAAAGAACGGTGGAGGGAGATAGATTTCAACCCTATGGAGAGAGTGTGCATAGTTGAGATGTCGGAATAACCTTATGACTCCGCATAAAATTTCTTTTTCCGGTTCCCTCGAGGAATCATGAGGAGCTAACTTGGGGATGATTTGAAGCTAGTGGAGAGAACGCGGACCGTCTTGGTTGGGGCTAGGGCAGAGGATGAAATCATTACTTCTCTACGCTTAGCTTAGGTTTGTCTCCTTCAACCATGAGCATCTTAGAACGTGTTCCCCCTCTTTGAGTTGAGAAAAGTAAGAATTTTTTGATTCATGTCCCTATGTTAGAGTCCATTTGGAGCATTTCCCATCGTGAAGCTTGATTGATTTTCTTAACCCTTGTCATATTATGGTTGTTGTGTGTGTGTTGTCTTTTTGTTTTAGTATTCCTTGCTTGAGGACAGCAAAAGGCAAGTGTGGGGGATTTTGATGAGTGGCATTTATGCCACTCTTTTATCCTTTTTCTCTAAGGATTCACCCCTCATTTGCACTTGTTTGGCCCTTTTTCTTAGCATTTTTGCTTAGTTTTGCTTCCTCTTTTCTTTCTCCTTTATCTTCCCTTTTCTTAGTTTTCTCACTTTGTTCTTATTGTGATTTTCATGCTTATGCTTTGTAGGAACCATCGGGATTTTCAAGAGGAGGAAGCTAAGCTCAAGGGAAGCTGGAGGAAGTATGATTCAGAAGAGGTTCGACCGAACCTCCTGAAGGTGTGGCCGAACCAAGGTGTGGCCGAACCTGCTCAGTGGTTCGGCCGAACGTCAAGGCAGGGACGAGATGAAATTTGGCAGTTTTGCAGGAGTGGCCGAACCACAGGAGTTCGACTAGACCAAGATCAGGGAGGTTTGACCGAACCTACCCATGGTTCGGCCGAACCTACCCTGTAGTCCGGCCGAACCTTCCCATTGTTTGGACGGACCTCTTCTTTTATCAGCTGGCTCAGTACGGACTATATAAGTCACATCTTAGAACGTTTTAAGAGATTAGATTAACTTAGTTTTAATTTTTCTACATTTTAGCTTAATCTAGAGAGAGAAACATTATTAGTCTTCATTGGTAGAGAGAGAAAGTGTGGTTTTCTTCATTGATGAACTTGGATTTTGAAGAAGGAGTTTTTTCAATCCTTTGTAGACCTTCATCTTCAATTAATGAGCACTCTTACTCTTTCTCTTTACCTTTGTTTTTTATTTTGCTTTTTTGCTTTGATTTTTATTCTTTGCTTATTAATCACGTTGATGCTTATTGATTTGATGATTGATATTGTTTTCAATATGATTTGTGAGTAGTCACCTAGCCAAGGGTGTGGGGATGGTGTAGTTGCTACTTGTTCATGCTTATAATGTTGGGGTTATGTTAATGGTGATTAAAGTCTTTGTATGCTTGATATTCTTTGGTCTTCTTGCAAGTGCACATTGTTAGTTGATCAAAGATGAGTTTCCTAACAAGTAACGGAAGTTGACTTAGTTGAGATTCATTACTATCGATAATTCTTTGTTTGCACCTTCTAATATATGGTTCTAATGTGGAAACATAGAGTCTATGTTAGGAGAAGCCAATTAACCCCGGAAGGCGGTTAGATTGGACCCCTTTACTTCGTTATTCATGCATGTTTAGTTTACCATTAATATGTTACTTTGTTATTGCATGACCAAGCGTCAACTTCACCTACCCATTTCCCTTGGTGCCTAGCTATATTAATTTTAATCCATTTCGTTCTTAGTTTAACCTTTTAGTTATTCACACTTCTTGTTCCGAGATAGCTTAGACCCTAGGTAATGAATGTAGTGCTTAAGCATTTCTCCCTGTGGTTCGACCCCTATATTTACCCTATACACGTATTAGGTCAGTAGAGCGTTATAAATCCATTTGATTTAGGTGTAGTCGCTCAACGACACGATTATTGCCTTGTCACATAGTCTGTCCAGTTTAAAGCATATACATGAAGTTTTAACTTGGTCTTTGCTTGAGTCTAGTCACATAGTATAGCCAAATGGTCATGACACGAATCTTAACATGTCACCTACAGTCACTAGTTTAGCAGACACTTTGTATATGCCACCATGACCATGTCTTAGGTTCATGCATGAGTCGGTTTTTTCCGTCATTTGAGTTGGGGGTGCATTCTATTTCTAATTTTTTTCATATCTCTCCATCTACATCACCTTTCCATATACATCATCTTTCTCTATATCACAACTTTCATTATTTCTACCTTCTTCTATCCATTGCATGTTGAATAGAGTTTGAGTCAAATAATTAACAGTCGATATCCATAATTTCCCTTTCCACAGTACTTAGTGGAGGAGAGAAGGGAGATTAATCAAGGACAACCTCTTTATTCAAGTCTTACTTTTAATTTTGACAAACTGATTCGTCAAAAGTGGAATGATAAAAAGATAATGGCAACTCAAGAAGAAGTCAACGAGCTTAGGAATCAATTGACTAACGTGACTGAGGCGTTGAAGGCTTTAGCCCTCAAAATCAATGACCCTGTGAAACAACAACAAATGGACCTTATGCAAGAAAGCTTGAGCAAGCTGTTGATGTGAATTATTGATCCGAAAATCAACAAAACACAAGGGATATGTTTAAGTCTAATTCTATACAGGAAATCCACCAAGAATTAAACAAAAACTAAGATTAATCAATTAAGAATCCACCTAATTAATCAATCCAAACGAATGTTTTAACTAAAACAAACAAAACAGCAATTGATCGCAATCAACCAAAACTCAAGTATGCAACTTTAGAAATAAATCTGAATATTAATCTATGTATATGTTTATTCGTGTGTTTACAGCCCTATTTATAAGACTTAGTTTATCTAGGAAGATTAGGACAAGTCCCTAATTCAATCCTAATTAAACTAGAATTCTAACTTGCTTGAAGAGCAAGCACCTTGGTGCACAAGCATACACCAAACTGATTTATTTTGCTAACTAACTGATTTTTAAAGCAACTAAATAAATAAATAAAAATTAAAGAACTAAATAAAGATTAAAGATCCTGATGCTTGAACCAAGAAAAACCCTTTCAAGTGAAAGGTAAAAACTTGTAAGCAAAATTTAAGTAAAGAAAATTCAAGAAAGTTCAAGAAAGTGAACTAGACTCCAAGAAAAACCACTAAGCAAACCGTGGATTTGCTTTGATATCCAAGAAAGTGTCCATGCAATGCTTGGCTTGAATCAATGTTTAGGGATAAACTATCTTGATGCATGATAAGCAAATCTTCGAAGTTCTCCATACTTAGACTTGCATCAGCTGTCTAATAATTACAAGTTTCAAGGCATTAGTTAACAAGGGGTCTTGGTGGACAAGGAGCTTCTTCTGCAGAAGTTCAATGCCACTGACATCCCTATATTCAAGGCAACAGATAGTCCTTATCTTCACTTCAGAGCCTTTGAAACTATAATGAACAACAAGGTGATTTATAAGAAAGTCTTTCATTCCTTGTTTTCCTTATCTCTTGAAATCGTTTGCCAACAATGGTTCTTCTCCCTTTATAAAGAGAAAACCTCTACATGGGAATCGATAGTAAGCGCTTTCATTGATAGATACAAGTGTAACATTTAAGTCGAAACCTATTATAGACAACTTGAAATGCTAAGACAAAAAGAGAATGAAGGCTTTACTTCTTTCTTCAATAGTAGAGGGAAACATCTGCTAAGATGATTGAGGTCCCCACCAAAAAAGAGTATGTGAGGATGTTTATCAAGAATCTCCAAGAAAAGTATTCAAAGCACTTAAAATATCAACACAACTTGAATACTTTCAAAGCCGTCTATGACATACGTATCGAGATCAAAGATGACCTTGCAATAATAACCACGGTGGCTGGAAAGGAAAGAAGAACGACAATCCTTCTTCTTCCGAAAACGCCCACTCTAGTAACAATGTTAGTACCTATGATCTCATTGATGTTTTAGCCATGGATAACCAAGGAGCTAACAAGCAACTAAGGAAAGACTTTACCCCCATTGGGATGAGCTACAATACTACCTTCGATCGAATCCGTGCGAAGGGACTCATTACTCTCATTGGACCTATTCAAGATCCTGCACCTGAAAAGACATTGCCTAGTTGGAATCCAGATGAACACTACAAGTACCATCAAGGTAGGGGTCATGCTACTAATAGCTGTTGGAAGCTAAAGGAGGCTATCCAACAATTGATCGATGATAACAAGCTTCCCATGCCTCCAGCTAACAAGAAGAGCGAGTGATGACAACGCAAACGACACAAGACAAGAGGCGAACTTCAACGACAAGATTTTGTGACCTCTTTTTCTATTTCATTTTTGTTTACCTTTTTCCCAATATGACTAGCATAGGCATTTCTTTTCCCTTAGATTAATTTTGTAGATTATTTCTTTTTTTTTTTTTAATAAAATGAGCATTTATTTCCTTACATATGATCATTACATTAATTGCATTAAAAAATAAATAAATAAAAATCCATATCAAACTAAACACAATGTATAGCAATGATTTGAGGCACCCCTTGTAGCCACATCATATCACCTTTCACCCTTTCAAATATACAGTCCTTTCTTGATACACAACTTTGAGCCTCGTCTAACGATATACCTTTATTTTTTCAACCCATACCTACCCAATGTTGGGATGGGATGGTGTGTATCTTATGCAATTTACAAAGCTTGAGTGATTTCAAAAAAATAAATATAATAGCAAAAAAATAATAAAAGTGTACAAGAGGGCAAGTGTTCCAGTGTCTTTGATATGAACACGTCTCAGATTACGTCTCTTATCGAGTGCTTGGTACCGTGCTAGAGAATCATGAATACCGAGTGAGTAATAGACATCATGATCGGGATTGCCCACACTTATAAAAATAAGATAAATGCCAAAGAAAAAGAAAAATCTAAAAAAGAGTAGAAAGTCTCAAGCATAAAAATACAAAGATTCAAAAGCAAGGTTGCACACCTTAGGGGGCTTATCGAGGGTCTTGAGCCTTTTATCCCCTTCTTCTATAACCTTTAGCCTAACAACGTTACAACCCCTAAAAAGACCTTTTTGAGGTATACACATACTTGTACGAGGTGCGGCTAGAGCTACGTTCGGCCTGATTCCTAACGGTTACGTAAGCAACCTCACAAAGGGGTGCGGTCGTAATAAACATGCATTCATATTCACATTCACACACTCACACCATGATCATATCAAGGGATCCCCTGTGCTAATCCCTATTCATTTAGAGCTAGACTTAGGGGCTTGATCCCTATATCATTAGCTTACCTAGCCTAAGAGTCACCATCATTTGACTCTTCATGAAATAATATCTTCCCACACACTTAGCCCTTGAAGCCTAGCTTAGTTTCACTATCACACACATCACAAATACATGACCAAATATACCTTACCTTAGGAACCCTTTGTCATGGAATCTTAACACAACGTTGAAGCATGCCTTGTCATATCCACATCACTCATCAATCATAATTGTCATTGCATTACAAAGTATGAAGTGCTTAGCCTCCGTGCCTAAGTTACCCAAATACTTTCATCATTGAGTCAACAATTGAGATAACCTAAGATGAATTAATCCTTGCACCTTGAGAGATAGTATCAAACGCACAAATTTAACGGACTAAGCTCATTCAACATGCACCTTTAAAAACTTCGATTCTTTTTTCACGTCTTTCTTTTTCGGGAGAAAGTCGGTACCCTCCACAAAAATGACGAAATTTTTTTGCTTTTTTGCATTTTCGAGTCATGTACACGTTAAGTCATGTCATGATACCACCTTGATTTAAGTCTAACACATGTGTCAAACACTTTAAGTCGAGTCAACCTTGAGTTAGTCAATCAAAGTGAGTCAAGTTCATACCTAGTCACGACAAGTCAATGAGTCAAGCAACAGTAAGTCTTAGGTTAACCCTAAAGAAAGGAAAGCAAATTCCTATAGTCAACAGTACATCCTAGCAAGCAGGGACATTCCCGGATATTTTTCAAAAAAACGCGAATATGACACAGGAAATTCCTCCAAGATAAGAGGAGTTATATGAATCGGTAAATTAGAGATGAAAAGATTTAATTTACAATAGATTTGAGAGGATTTTGTTGAAAGGAGCGAAACCGAGCAACAGCGGCAACAAGAGCAAAATATGGAAGACCCGACTCCAGCGCCAGACAACAACATCTGGCGTATGGCAATAGATTTCAGCGCCTGGCGCTAGATCCCAGCGTCTGGCAACGTAGCAAAATCGCGGCGCCAGAGATATTTCAGCAGCGACAGAGCTCAAAGCCTCTCAGAACGGTTATTTCGACCTCATATAACAATTTTTTTCTCCTTGGTATGCCAGTTTGCCCCTATAAGCAATTTGACATGATTGAGTAGTCGACTTGATTACAATCGCAAATAAGTGATCGACCTGACGAAAGATCGTCTCACTTAGCTTAAAGCGTCTAAACTTTGGCTCATCGCAAAAGACATCGACATACTGGTTCAGAAGCACCGACATACAGGTTCACAATTCAAAGCACCGACATACTAGTTTACAAGCAGCAGAAGCGCGGACGCATTGGCTAAAGCAAGTTCAAGCGAGCTTTAACGATCGACAAGCGTTGGTCTTCGGTGATTTTCTTCGGAATATTATAGCAATAACCGAGGATGACTTCAAGCAAAGTTATTTTCGATAGCATTTGCTAAGATTATTGAAGTTGTTAGCAAAGATTTGAGAAGATAGCACGAGATGGGCAGTCTTCGACAACATTCGCTAAGATTGTGGAGGTTGTCACCCAAAGTTTTAGAAGATAGCACGAGATGGGCGGTCTTCGACGGCATTCGCTAAGATTGTGGAGGTTCTCACCCAAGATTTGAGAAGATAGCACGAGATGGGCGGTCTTTGACGGAATTCGCTAAGATTGTGGAGGTTGTGACCAAGATTTGAGAAGGGCGGTTCATGATGAGGCAGTCTTCAACGACTTTTGCTATGATTGGGAAGGTTGTCAATATGATTTAAGAAAAAGGCTTGAGATGTAGCAACATTGATCGACGGCGTTCCCTAGGTTGTGGAGAGTTGTCACAAACGATTGGAGGTGATTTCAAGCGAAGTTATCTTCTATCGTGTTCCCTAGCTTGCGAAAGATGGTCATAGAGCGCTAGAAGGTCGTTTTAGGCAAAGCAATCTTCGATGGGGTTCTGTAGCTTGTATAAGTCTATCACAAGCAGAAATTGGAGGTAGTTACAGGCGTAGCCATCTTCTGGCGGTATTCTCTAGCTTGCAGAAGATCGTCAAAACAAACAACATTGATCGACGACGTTCCCTAGCTTTTGGAGGGTTATCAACAACAGCAAAGTATACAACAACAAATCGGTTAACCTTAGAGACGTGTGCTCAACGGTGCAAGATACGCGTTTCTTAACTCTTTTATATGTTTAACTAATGCCAGTTTTGCAGGTATCGGCGTTCCAGAATGATTTAGGATCGCAGAACGTTCTGAATCATTCTTTGTCCCTATCGATACTTTGACTTTTGTTTTTGAAACTTGCATTTCTCCAAACTCAAGCAAAGTGAGAACTTCTGTAGACAGCCAAATGTGTCCCCCCAAAACAAAACCCAGTGATGAATACCTTTCATGTCATTTGATTATCGTACAAAGCAAAAGTGTGAAAAGTCTAGTGATGAGGATGTTTTTATTAAAATATCTTTTCTTTCTGTTTTTGAAAATATTTCTTTTCTTATCTTATTTATGAAAAACGTGAATTCCAGTTTTGCTTGGTCCATGACAGGGGTCCAATAATAGTGTAGTTTGATATGGCTTAAAAAGACTTTTCCAACGATATATTATAAGCCCAATCCCGATGAATAATGAGGATGTTATGGCCAAAATACTAAAATGGGCCCAGTTTGGATTTTACCTACAACCCAATGATCTAGAGGAGGGCCTATTATTAATTATCATTCCTAAAATAATTAGGATTGATTATAGTCGTCTAGAATACTCTAGAAGGTTCTTTTAAATCCTAATGGAGTAAGGATTGATAAATATGTTTCAAAGAGTTTGAAATTGAATAAAATTACTCCTTTTTCGAATCCTTGTTTTGTATGAAGTGGAATATATTCAGATTTTTTTTCGTGCCTCATAACTTTATCCAAATATTATATGTTTGGATAGATCTTTAAATTATCTTTCCAATAATATATTATAATATTAAATCCGAGATATAACGAAAAATATATGAATGAGATATGAAACTCTATCCAAAACTTACACCCTTTCACTATTTCTGCCATATATTTTATATCTACAAAAGATATTACTCTGATTTTAATAGGGTTGGAAATTACACTTCAAGAGCTTTCCAACGACATATTAAATGACTTATTTGGAATTCTGGATCAAAAGATATGATAAAAGCAAAATTCGCAAAAACTGTTTTCAAGCGCCTGGCGCCAGTCCTGGCGTTTGGCGCCAGAGTCTAGCGTCTGGCGCCACTCCTGGCGTCTGGAGCTAGGGTCCAGCGTTTGGTCCCACGCACTTTTTTGATGCTATAATCTTGTTTTATTCTTTTTGTAACTCTGATTCATTATCATATCCGGCTGATTTTCTCTATAAATAGCCTCCTAAAACCTTTGTTTTCAATCATTAGTTTCTATCCATTTCGTTTAATTCTTCTCATCAACTTTCATCAATAATTTCTTGATTCTCTCTCTCTTTCTAAACCAACCCTTTTACAAACACAATTCCCCATACATTAGCACTAGACACACCTAACATAGTTTAAAGTTGATTTCCCCCTAGACGTGAAAGGTTTGATATTTCTGAGGGTTTGGTCCCAAATCTCTGTTTCAATTATTTAATTTAATTGTTTGATAATTATTTTTCTTTAAGTTACTAACGTGTGTATTTTGTTATTAGAAAGAGATACGAGGAATTCAAGTAAGTGCTTTAATTGATTTATTGATGTTATGATATAGAAATCATGTTTAGGTTGTTATTATGATTTCTAGTGTTATGTTAGGGCGTGTTGATCTTTCTAGTTTCTAATATCAAATATCATATCCTATTCTTTTCCTAATATTCATGTTAGTATCATGTTAGGGTTAAAGCTTTGATTGTTATTGTTTAGTGACATGATAGGGTTTGTTATTAATCTTGTTTGTATCATGCCTAGGATCTTGCTATTATTATGCTTTAACTTGATTATGATTATTTTTATAATTATTATTATTAAGATTATAATTATTATTATTATTATGCTGATGATTATGTTGCTTGATATATATTGTTATTGCTTGATCACGCCTTTTATGCATGTTTAAAGGGAATTTGTACTTGTAATCACGCTTAATAAGATATTTAATAATCTTGTTTAGGGTTAATACAGTAGGTGAAAAAAGGCATTTGGCAGCGGTTCAAACCCGGTCTAAGGCACCGGTTTGAACCGCTGCCTATGTGAGGGGTGCCAAAAAACCAAGTTTTTGGCACCGGTTCAAAACCGGTGCCAAAGGGTGGAATAGGCACCGGTTAACCGGTGCCTAAAACTGCTCTCCCGCCATTTTTTTTTTGGTGGTAGATATTTTAGGCACCGGTTGCTGCCTAACCGGTGCCTATTCACCAACTTTTTTTTTTTTGTTTTTTTTTTCCATCGTGCAATAATATTTAAAAAAAAAAACCTGTTTCCAGCAATTATATTAAATATAATAATTAATAATATTATTATTATACTAACTAATAATAATATTATTAATTATTACAATAAGATACAAAAATAATATTAAAAACAAGAATTCAATTATATATAGATATAAATATTCCCAAACGCAATGCAAAAAAAAAAAAAAAAGTTGCTTACATATACAAATAATAGTAAGTACATATATAATGAATAATAAGTTATATAGTTCAAAAGTTAACATAAATAATTTACAATTACAATGCCATTTACATGTTGAAGGTGATAAAAGAGGCCACAATTCTGGACGAATCCCCATCTCTTTCAAATCTAACCGTGCACCCTTTCCGTCCTTTGTTTTGCCTGGGATATTCATAAGCGTTCGCAAAACAACATCACACACATTCTTATCTATATACATCACATCAAGACAATGCCTAACGTCATGTTCTCTCCAGTACGGCAGCTTCCAAAAGATTGATTCTTTCTTAAACAGAGCAGCTGAGACCACAGTTTTTTCTGATTTTCCAAACAGCGTTCGTATCCTTTTCACTCGAGCACTAATCTCAGCACCAGTCAATGGTCTAGGCGCAGTATCCTCTTCCATGGTTTCATCGAAAGCCTTTTTCTGCCTACGGTACGGGTGATCACGCCTAAGGAACCTTTGAGTCCGTAGGTAGACATCTTTGTGAGAATGAGTCAGGTATACGCTTGATGTGTCATCAATACATATGGGGCATGCTTTTTTTCCTTTGACCTTGTACCCACACAAGTTGCCATATGCAGGGAAGTCATTCATGGCCCACATAAGGGCTGCACGCAATGTGAACATCTCGTTCTGATGAGCATCGAAAACGGAAACCCCTACGTCCCACATCTTTCTCAAGTCGTCAATAAGCGGCGTAAGGTAAACATCTATGTCGTTTCCAGGTTGCTTAGGACCAGTTATTAGCAATGAAAGCATTACATACTTACGTTTCATGCACAGCCAAGGAGGCAAATTATAAATCACTAAAAGTACCGGCCATGTGCTGTGTTGGGTAATAAGAGTGCCAAATGGATTCATCCCGTCCGTGCACAACCCAAGCGTTAAATTTCTGACTTCATTACCAAATTCCTCAAACTTCAAATCAATGTTCTTCCACTGTGGAGAGTCAGCTGGATGCTTCAGCATTCTGTTTTTCTTTCTTCCCTCTGCATGCCACCTCAAGTTTTTAGCATCTTTTGGTATTGAGAACAGACGCTTAAACCTTGGAATAATGGGAAGATACAACAACACCTTAGCAGGAGGTCCCTCCGTGCCAGGATTGCAACTCATGCGCTTGTACCGCGACCGCTTGCATCGTGGACACTCCTGCAGTTTTTCATACTCATTTTGATACAAAATACAGTCATTAGGACATGCATGTATCTTCTTATACTCCAAACCAAAGGGACACATGAGCTTCTTTGCGTAATAATAAGACTTAGGAATTTCATTCCCATCAGGAAACATATCACTTAATGCGGTCAACAAAGAAGTAAAACTGATGTCCGTCCACCCATGCTTCGACTTAATGTTGAAAAGTGTTAGCACGACCGATAGTTTGGAGTATATTTTGCACCCGGGATACAAAGGCTTTTTGGAAGCCTCCGATAATAATTCAAACACTTCACCTTCATCACCTTGCAACATCTCATCCACTTGTTCATCCTCGACCTCATCCGCCTGATCTTCATCGGCTCCATCCTCACCATTATCAACAATATACTCATCATTCTCGTATTCCTTGTCCACATGAATCTTAGTGCTTCTAACATGCACATCATTCCGATCAAGATCCCCACTGTACTCTCCACTTTCTCCGTGCGAAATCCACACATGGTATAATTGCCTAAACCCACGACATAATACATGATCTCTAATGATTTCAATACTATCGACCACATTCACACAATTACAATCAACACAAGGACAATAAAGGCCTTTGCCTCCCAGTTTGCGTTGATAAACTAAAGCCCTCTCGCAAAACTCTTGAACCCCATTCCAAAATTCCAATGTATCGCATCTACCATACATCCAACCACGATCCTTCTCCATTTAGTAAATTGTCTCTAAACATATATAGCACCATATAATTATAATGTGTAAGTGCTACATATTTTATGTAAATCAAATTCAAGTACAAAACGTGAATATACCATTCATATAGTGAAAAAATGCATGTTTCCAAAGGGTCCTTATCACTCAAACCTAACCCATCCTTGAATGTCTACTCTCATTAGTGAATGTATGTCAACTTTCCAATTTTAAGGAAAATCCGGCAGCATTTCCCCCTAGTTCTCCAAGTACACGTTGTAGATAATTAATTACCCACATATGTACCCAGAGAACATAGTGAGGAAATGGTAAGCCAAGATGTTCCTTAAAATCGAAAAGAAAACATACATTCACCACCTAAGTGAGAGTACACATTCAAGAACAGTCCCAACCGGGGACTATTCAAGACTTTCTCCTAATGAGAAAGCCTTGAACGGGTATCTAGGCATATGAAGATGCAAGTATTCTACATATTGTTGTATTTATTAGCAATTAAACAATACACAAGTTGCAATTTCATGAATAAAATTTTATTAAATTGATAAATAGAAAGAAATATAGCTAAGTAAAGTTTATAAGTCATACCAATATAGCAATGCAACTACCCACTTGAGCTCAATATGTAGTCCTCAAGCTAATTAAACTCGGGCTTTAATTCACATATGAATCTATATATTAAAAAAAACAAAAATTAGCAACGTCACTAATTATCTAATTAATATATTCACAATTCTCTAATGTATTCACAATTCTCTAATTTATTTACAACTAATTAGGTGGCAATATCACTATTTATTTCTCTAATTTATGCACAATTCTCTAATTTAATCACAATTCTCTAAATTATTCACAAATCTCTAATGTAATCACAATTCTCTAATTTATTCACAATTTTCTAATTTATTCACAACTAATTAGTAGCAAGGTCACTAATTCTTTAATATATTCACAATTATCCATTAAAACAACCTAAAATTACACATTAAAACATACAAAAACTCAACTAATTAAGTAACATTCTTACTAATCTCGATTATATTCATAATTACTCATTAAATCAACCTCAAAATAACCCATTAAAACTTATAAATTTTTCAACTAAGGAACAAGGTAATGCAAAATTACTCTAATCTATAATATGTATTCAAAATTACTCTAAACATACAAAATTACTCTAATGTATAATATGTATTCAAAATTTCTAAATAAACAACCAATGCAAAAATAAAAAAAATTAGGGTAAAATTATATATATACATTCCTTGACTTTAATTTTCTTAACAATAATAGAATTACCTATTTCAAAATAATTGTTCAATTTTTAACAAAAAAAATAAAAACTTACCCTAAATTAGTTGGAGGTGGAAGAAGCTAAGGGGATGAGAGATTGAGGATGACCCCTGCGCTGGTGGAGGTAGCAGCGGTGGTGCGCACTAGTGGAGGTAGCGCGGTGGTGGAGGCGGTGCGCGTTGGTGGAGGGAACAACGCGGAGGTGGAGGCGGTGCGCTGCTGCTCAATTCGAACAATGCTGGTGGCTGGAGGGCGGTGAAAGACAGAGAAGGGCAGGGAAGGGAAAAGACAAGGGCAGGGGAGAATTAAGGGCGGCGGTTTTCGACAATTCGTACAATGTTGGTGGTGTTTCAACTCGTACAACGCCGGTGTTTCAATTCGACAATTCGTACAAGGGCAGGGGGAGAATTAAGAGCGGTGTTTCAATTCGAACAATGTTGGTGGCTGGAGGCCGGTGGCCGGTGAAGGTGGCGTCTGTGGTGGAGGGAAAAGGGGGAGGTTCGTTGTTCTTCAATTCGTCTCTAATGTCGGGTTAGAAAGGAATGAAAGAGAGAGAGGAAGGAGAAGAAAGAAGTAGGAAGAAGCTAGGAGGCAGCGTTTTTTATTTTTTGAAAAAAAAAACCGGTTTGATTGGCACCGGTTCAAACCGGTGCCTATTTTATTTTTAGCACCGGTTTGACTTGAACCGGTGCCTTTTGCCTTTGTTTAAAAACCCACCCAATTTTGGGCCGATTTTTGGCACTGGTTTGGCCTGAACCGGTGCCATATGGGGGGTGCCTAATGCTATTTTTCTACTAGTGATATGATTATAATTCAAGTGATCGTCAATAATAGTTTATTTGTGCATTAATATTCAACCAACATAGATTAAACAAGTTTAGGGTTAATCTAATGATTGCATGTTAGTCAGAAACCGCACATGAATACGATCAGAATAAAGTAAAGGCCTATAATTAGGGCAGGTTCAATCCCTTTTAGGTTGGAATTGTATCTTCATCCCTGAACTGCCAGTCACGGTTCCAGACCTATTGGAGTTAACGATCTCCTGAATCGTTAAGGGATGTAACCTTCACCTCGTGAACGGTTTACAAGTTCCTAAAACTTGTTGACGACTCTTTTGCCCTATCTTCCTTCCATTTGGACGCCGCCGATGTATGGTCACAATGGGGTTCAAGTTTGGGGTAATGCTTCAAATATTCCCTACAGTAAGCTAAAAATCAATGGTCCGTATTAATGTAGAATCACAATGCAATCTAGAAGAATTCTCAAGGCCTAATCGAACTACACGCATGCAAATTTCCATTAATCAATTTAACCCTAAAAAATTAATCAACATAATCCCCAAATTAAGCCCAATCAATCAATCTTACAAGTTTCACCCAATCCCTATCAAACAACTACTCTAACATCATCATCTAATCAACAAACAACTAAAGAAATCAAGAATAAAAAATATATGAAGAACAACTACACTAATTAAGCATCAAACATCAAAATCAATTCAAACTAACAAGAATATTAAACAAAGCAATTGTCACCATTGAATCTTCAATCTTGTCACTTTCTCTCTCTAAAATCTACTCCAAACTAACCCTAAAACTAGAGAGAGAAGCTCTTAACTAAGCTAAAATTTTGATTTAAATTCAATCTAAATCACTTTCCAAAAATCGGGTTACAAATAGGTATTTATAGGAGGCTCAAAACGAAGACGAGGGAAAGAGGGACCCTGAGGGCACAGCCGTGCCACTGTTTCGCCTACCCGCACCACTGTTCCGTGCGCTCGCACGGGGTTACCGCGCGTCCGCGGTCCTCTGGGTGCCTTCGGTTCTTCTCGCGGTTTCGTGCGCTTGCTAAGGTTTTCGAATGAACGCGCAATATGATGATGATGAACACTAAGAGTGGTAGTCCCAAAAAGCACTTGACAGTGGGTTTAACACCCCATATTCATGAGAGCACGGCTTAAGAGCGCAAGAGCTAGAACTTGGAGAATCCACTTCCTTTCATCTTTATCTTTCCAATTGCCATGAGCTTGCTCCAAAAGCATCTTCCACCTTAGTAAATCACCAATATCAAGACCCGGACCTCGTACAATACCTACAACCATATAAATTTAGCAAATAAAAGAGAAAAGAGAATAAAAACCAACAAAATGCACAAAAGCTACAAAATAAGAGAGGAAAGGTAAAACCAAGACCAAATGAATAAAACTAGCTAGGCATTTATTAAACATGAAAGCTTGCAAAGAGGAAGAAAACAACCTAAATGCTTATTAAATGGGTGCCATTTATAACACCCATCAATTCCCCCAAGCTTACCTTTTGCTCTTCCTCGAGCAAAACAAAACTAAGGGAGAAATGATGAGCTTATTCAAACAAATAAAAAGAAGAGAGGAGATAAGAATATACACTAGCTAACTTTCGTAGGAATCATGGTCAATTTTAGCAACTTAAGAGAAGCCATTTAATTCCCTAGATCGCCCTAGAGGACGAGTGATGCTTTCGTAAAGGTTTCCTAAGAGATTAACCTATAACTCTCGTAATTATACAAACAAGGAAAAGCATGAAAAAGAAACCAAAATACAAGAAATGCAAACAAATGTTCTTGAAAGGACTTTTCCAAATGTACAAGCACAAATGAATGCAAGTCTTACTAAACAAGTAAGAGAGTGCACGTTCTAAGATATCTAAGGTTGATTGAAACATAGGATATGATAAGAATAGAGAACTAAAGAAACGCAATTCACTTTCATCTCAAAACATTTTAGCACATTCTCCCAATTAGCTTTAAATCTACATTTAGTGAGCGTTTCTATAGTTCCTCGAAGGAACCGAAAAAACAAATAGATTTGAGGTTTCTCGACATCTTGACTTTGCATCCCCTCTCCTTAGGCTTTAACTCATAATGCCCTCCCTCGATATGTGACTCAACCTCTAGGTCGAAAGGTCTTTCCCAATGGTTAAAACGTAAGGGTAAAAAGGGCGAGGGTAGGATTAAAGTTTAAAATTTTGGTGGTATCCCTAATAATGAAGCAAAGAACGGGCCCTTTCTTAGAATCACAATCAAGTAGTCACCAAACAAAAACAAACTAACATCCCCAAGCTTATTCAAATCTATACTCACAAACATATATACAAAAAGCGTAAACTCTTCTCCCCTAAGCTTAAAGGAAGCATTGTCCTCAATGCTTGAAAAGGGGAAAAAATCACATCAAAATAATTTTCTCATTTTCACTTTTTATGTATTTTATTTTTCAAAGCAATTGTCCTTGCCTCTTTTAACTATGGATGGCTCTTACAACTTTGCATTTATTATGTCCTTGCTTTTTTTAACTTTGGACGACTTTTTCCACATATTCATTCGCCATTATTCACAAGATATACAAAACACAAGCTTGCTTACAAATAGAACCAATATCCAACCTTATATACCACAAACTCCAAATGCATGACCAATTGCTTCACAAAACCAAAAATGGAATAAAAAAAAAAACAAAAGGCTCAAAGTTCTAAAGATGTGGATTGAAAAGATGCAAAAAAGCTCAAATGGTTAGCAACAAAGCAAATGTAAACCCAATGAACAAAAATAAAGAGGATTATCCTAGAAAAAAAAATTACCACCCCGAAAAGATGCCTTTGTCCTTCCTTAATAGTTTGGTCTCGGATTTGAGATTATGAGTTAAGATTCAAGATTAGGTCCGCAATAGTCAAGGATCCATGCCTCTCATGCAAGATATGTAGAAGGCTTGAAAATAATGAAACCTCGCATGGTTGTGGCAAAAACTCACTAAAAGCTTCAAATTAACCAAAAGGGAGCAAATGCAAATTTTCAAAAACAAATAGAATCCGGCTTCAAGGTCCCAATAGTTCCAAACGACTACCTTAGCATACTCTATCCTAGAATCAACAAAACATACTCTCAAACTGTGCACACCGTTACCATTAAAGAAAAAATGCATTCAACTATATAAATCCAAAAGTATTATGTCAAAAGCAAGAACAATACAGAACACATTGCAAATTGCCTTGATAGAAACAAAAATCTTTTTGTAGTTTTTCAAAATATAGAACATGGAAAAGCATATACAAAGGTGCATAGCATATATGAATCAACATCCCATCAAACATTATAGGATACCCTGCCCCAAGCTTGAATGAGACAATGCACTCAAATATAATTCATATAAACCATGGGAGGGGGAAAATAATGAGATCAATCCAATAAAATCAACATATGTCCAACAAGTTACACTTGAGAAAGAGCAAGGAAGGATATTACCGGATATTAGGTGGGTGTAAATACCCGCAAATGACCCAATTTAACCTTCCAAAGCTAATTTCCTTAAGAATTAAAACTTGTTTTCCATTTGCTAGCAATTGTGGTGCCAATCTTCCATGATTCTTGATCTAAACCAATACACCAAAGTATATAAAGGCATGTACATAGAAAAAGGCACATAAACATTTCCATGAGAGAAAATCTATTCTAAAAAGAAAAGAAAAGGAAACCAATAAAACACGGGTTACTTCCCGAGAAAGGCTTGCTTAAGATCCAAGCTCGACCACTCTAGAAAATAATAATTCAATGCACGCAAGAGCTTGTCAAATGCACTACTACACATTTCATATGATAGAAGGTAGGCGAATGAAGAGATAAGAACGTGCAAAAAGATTGTTGCACACAAGTGAGAAGGGAGATGCCAAAAGATAGAACAAGAAGGATCAAAAGGAAAAACAAGAAAATAAGAAGAAGAAGGGAGAAAATAAGAAGGGAAAGAAAAGAAAAAAGTCAAATCCTCCTCACAAATTTTTTTATTGGCATATTTCCTCTCTTCCTCAACAATGATGAGATGAGGGACATAAAATACTCCCAAAGAAAAGGGCTCCCCAATAGGCTCTTTGAGATAGGAAGGGAGAAAAATAGGGCAAGAAGGGATGTGGTCAAACCTTTGAGAAAAAGGGGTATGAGAAATGGGCAAAGGGGTAGCTACTCCCTCAACACAAGGTCTCACATCACAAATGAGGGCATGAAAATCAGTCATAGAGTCCTCAAATGAAAAATTCTTACAATCTACACCTCCCTCAAGCTCAAAAACTCCAAGGGAATCAACCTCATCCTCCTTTCCACCACAATAAACAACCTTTCCTTCAACTATCTCAAAACCTAAGTCCTCAAAACCGTGCATGAATGGAGGTAGAGTCATCGTAAACTCATCTAAATCCCAAAAAGCGTTCTCGATGAACTCATCCAAGAATCTATAAATCTTCATATTACTCTAGCCAAACAAATGGGGCATTAACTTAAAAGAGTCTATGTATCATAGATTGAAGGCTCACAAACATACACTTGAGGCTCATCAAGATGGGAAAGAGGGTTAGGATTTTCTAATTCAACTCTCTCTTCATTCTTAACTCTTTCACCAACACTCATATGCTCATAAAAGGGATCCTCACACTCTCTTGGTTGCTCTAAATTATCATTATCATTCTCAACATACACATTGGATTTGAAATTTTAACACACAAGCATCAAAGATGACAATTGACTTTCCAACTCTTCTCTTCTTTTAAATTCTTCATTCAAAACACACTCACACTCTCTAATCATCTCCATTTGGTTCCTTAAAGTTTCCATCATTTGTCTCTCTAAGGGCCTAAGTCTAGGATTCATCTCTAACTCCCTTAAAGATTCATCAATTATGTTATAGCGGGCTAGAGACTCATCACAAGAGTTTGGAGAATGAAAAGGCAAAGATGGTTTATCAATAGTAAAAGAAGAGTCACAACCAAGGGTAGGACCATGCACATTAAAATCATGAGCATTTTCATTAAATAGGGGAGAGGGGGCACAATCAAGCATATGAGATTCGTTATGAAGGGAATGAACTACATCATAAGAAGACATGGGAAAAAATGAAGAAAATTGAAACACACCATTAGCATCAAGTTGAGCATGTACTTCATTGTCATGAGCAAAAGTGGAAAAAGAATTGAAATCATTTGTTCTAGGTTTAACTATTGGATCATGTGACACATCATGGGAAATCATGCCATCATTAGAAGATTCAAAAATTGCACATCAACATTAGAATCATGATTACCCCTATTATAGATATCCCTAGCAAACCAAACATAGAAATCCCAAGCATCATCTATTGATGATAAGTCATGTAAGATACGTGTTTTTAGAGTCTTTTTAGGTAGTTTTCGAGTCTAGATTAGTTGTTCATAACTTATTTTGTCTTGATTTTGTTTAGTTGTGATCATACAATGCTTTTATGGGTAGATTCATTGTTTTTTTTTTTATGTATTTCAGGATTTAATGAAGATTTTTGGAAGTTTTACGGAGTTGTGGATCGTGATCATATCTTGCAATTCACCTAGAAAGCCAAAGTTTGAAGGTGAATTCACTTAAGGGTATTTTCCATCCAAACACGCCTATGTCACTCAGAGACATGGAAATATCAGTGTGTTTATAGAAGGCAGAAAGTTGGAAGTTGAAGTTTATCTAAGGCACGCCCATGTTCATTTGAGGCACGTCCATGTCGAGTCGAGTGTTTTGAGATAGTAGCTACGTGCTAAGGGAAGCATGACCGTGTTGAATGCGAGCATGCCCATGCCTCAGCGAGTGAGGTTAGCCCAGCAAGACACGGCCATGTCAGAATTTGACATGCCCATGTCTCGCTGGAGATTGAAGAAAAAATGAGTCTGACTTTTGACATGGGCATGTCTTGTGTGACACGCCCATGCCTGGACGAATTTAGTCGATTTTAATCCGATTTCTTTCCTTATTATATCCTATCTTTTAGCCTTCTTATAAATACTCTTTAGCATTATAATTTCATTATTCATCATCTTAGAACCCTAGTTTTCTCTCTAGACTTTATTTTCATTGTAATTCAAGATTATGCACTCAAATTTCTTCATTTATCTCTCATAATTCAAGATTTGGTATTTTCTTATTCTCTTTAATTTCTTTTTATTATTAATTATGTTTTATTTAATTCTTGTTATTGTTTTTATTAATATGAATGAGTAGTTTCCTTATTCCAAGATCTAGCGGAGCCCGAATATGATTGATGCATGATTTAATTCTTTAAATTCTCTAATGATAATTGCAATTGATATGCTTAATTGATTGTGCTCATGCCAATACTAGATTAGGGATAATTAGTATTGTTATTAATCCATTATTTTAATCGCAACGGTAGTTGGGTTTTAACGGGTTTGAATAAATCAATTTAGGGTCTAAAGTTCATCACGGGGGTAGTCTAATGGATGATTAGATAGTTAGAGTAATGTGCTCAAAGTCTTTAATTTACATGATTCCACGGAAGTAGGCTTGATTGTTATTAAGGAAGCCATTGATAACTCGGGAAAGACCATTGGTATTAGACTGATGCTTGATCTTGGATCTTTTTAGCATTGATTTGTCATAATACTTAGATTTAATTGTTTTAATTAGTTCCTTAGTTATTAATTCTCACTTATTTGATTTGGTTACTTGCTTAGTAGTTACTTGAGTCTAGTTAATTAGTTACACCACAGTCTCTTAGGATCCGACCCTTACTTGCCCGTCTACATAGTAATGGTCTTGTTAGGTTATTTTTGTTAGGTACGCGGCAATCCTATTAATTGACAATGCTCTAAATTCACCATTATGCATGCTTTCAACTTCATTACTAGTTTTCTCATTCAAACCAAAATAACAACCCTCACAAGCCTCCCAAATACTACAATGATTATAGTCCAAAATTTCTGCAAGTCTATGGAAGTAGATATTAAAAGACTCACATCACATTGAGGAAAAGAAAACATGCCATTTTTTTTTCACAAAACAAAAAATAATAAAAAAATGTATATACAAAGACCTAGACTCAAGCAATAAAAATCACTCAAACATAGACATCATTCCCCGGCAACGGCGCCATTTTTGCGAGGGGTGAACTAGGTCGTTGAAACTAATCCTCCCTCGATCAAACTAAATTTATAAACACCTAACCAACCTATATACTAGTATAGAGGCAAGTCAAGGGTCGAACCCAAAGGAACGGTAATGTTCAAGCGCTCTCAATTATGCGCCTAAGCTAGGACGAAGACAAAGATAAAGAGAGAACACTAACCAACTACCAAATAAAGAAACCAGATAAATAAATCACTTGGAACGGGGATCAACAAGTAATCATGGCAATTGTAGCAACTCGGGAACAATATGCAAATCAATGTTTGCGAAGACTAATGGGAAACTCAATCAAAAGAGCTCAACAAGCTATCTCCTAGTGGTCTAACTAGCGCCAACTACGAGAGACACTAAGTAAGAACGTCACAATTTAAACTCAATCGACAAATGTAAGCTAAAAATCAATGTTCCTTATCAATGTAGACTCACAAAGGAATCTAGCATAATTCTTAAGGCCTAATCGAATTACACACATACAAATTTCAATTAATCACTTTAATCTCAATAATTAATCAACATAATCCCTAAATTAAGCACAATTGATCAATCTTACAAGTTTCACCCAATCCCTAGCAAACAACTACTCTAACATCATCATCTAATCAACTAAAAACTAAAGAAGTCAAGAATCAACAATATATGAAGAACAACTACACTAATCAAACATCAAACATCAAAATCCATTCAAACTAACAAGAATATTAAACAAACCAATAAAATGAGATAGATTTAGAAATGTTCATTGATAATAGAGAAGATCTTCAACACAATTGTCATCATTGAATCTTCAATCTATCAATCACCATTAAAATTCCTCACATTCTCTCTCTAATATCTACTCCTATACTAACACTAAAACTAGAGAGAGAAGCTCTCAACAAAGCTAAGTTTATGTTCTAGATTCAATTTAAATCTCCTTCTAAAAATCGTGTTACAAATAGGTATTAATAGGAGGCTCGAAACAGGGACCCTGAGGGGTACGGTCACGCCACTATTTCCCCCACTCGCACAGGGTGGCCGCACGCCCGCGCTCCTCTCGGTTTCTTCAGTTCTTCTCACGGCTTCGTGCGTTTTCTAAGGTCTTCGAATGAACGCGAAATATGATGATGATGAACACTGAGAGTAGCATTCCCAAAAATCACTTGACAGTGGGTTCAACTCCCCATCTTCATGAGAGCACGGCTTGAGAGCCCAAGTGCTAGAATTTGGAGAATCCACTTCCTTGCTTGTTGAGCTTTGCAAATTTCATGAGCATTCTCCAAAAATATCTTCCACCTTAGTAAATCTCCAATATCAAGAACCGAACCTCGTACAATACCTACAACCAAAAAAATAGAGCAAATAAAGGAGAATAGAGAAGAAAAACCAACAAAATGCACAAAAGCTACAAAATAAGAGAGGAAAGGAAAAACCAAGACCAAATGCATAAAACTAGGCATTAATTGATCATGACAGCTGTGCAAAGAGGAAGAAAACAACCTAAATTCTCATCAAATGGGTGCCATTTATCACACCCATCAATTACCCCCAAGCTTACCTTTTGCTCGTCCTTGAGCAAAACAAAACCAATTTATTTGTTCTTAGCTACAACAAGCCCTTTAAGTCCCAAATTCGCCTACGAGGACGAGTGAGGTCTCGTAAAGGTTTCCTAAGAGCATAATCTATAACTTTCCACCAACATTCATAAGGCAAACCACAAAAAGTAAAAGAAAAAGAAAGAAAAACAAAATCGAAACTTTTACGAATTGGACTTTACAAAATGACTACACTTCAAATGAATAAACATCTTTCTTAAGCAAAAAGAGGTATACACATTCCAAGATATCTAAGGTTGATTGTAACATAGAATATGCTAAGCATAGAGAACTAGTTATCACAATCCACCTTCATCCCATTCGATCCTACTGCGTTCTCCCTATATTCTCAAATCTCCCACTAATGTGCATCTTAATAGCTCCTCGAAGGAGCCGGAAAAGAGCATATTTTTGGGCTACTCGACGTCTTGACTTTTCATCCCCTCTCTTTAGGCTTTAATTCATAATGCCCTCCCTTGATATATGACTCAACCTTTAGGTCGAAAGGGATCTTTAACAATGGTTATAACGTAAGGGCAAAAAGGGTGAGGGTAGGCTTAAAATTTTAAAATTTGGCGGTATTCCTAACTAGTAAAGCAAAGGGTGATCAAACCTTCTCCTCAGAACTAAAAAATTGCCAAACAAAAACAAACTAACACCCCCAAGCTAATTCAAAGCTATAACCACAAGCATATGTACAAAAAGCGTAAACGCTTCTCCCCCAAGCTTAAAGGAAGAATTGTCCTCAATGCTCAAAAAAAGGAATAGAACCCCATCAAAATATTTTTGAATTTTCTCATTTTCACCTTTTTTTTTCATTCAAATATTCAAAGCAATTGTCCTCCCCTCTTTTAACTTTGGACGGCTTTTTCAATTTTGCATTTATTATATGTCCTTGCTTTTTTTTTTTTAACTTTAGACGTCTTTTTCATTTATTCACTTGCCATTATTCACAATATATACACAACACAAGCTTGCTTAAAAATAAGAACCAATATCTAAACTTGTATACCATAATCTCCAATGTCATGACCATTTGCTTCACAAAAACCAAAAATGGAACAAAATTTTGAGGTAAGGGCCTATGATTAGGATTCATCTCTAACTCCCTCAAAGATTCCTCAATTTGGCTATAGAGGGCTAGGGACTCATCACAAGAGTTTGGAGAATGAAAAGGAAAAGAAGGTTGATCAATAGTAAAAGAAGAGTCACAACAAAGGATAGGACTATGCACATTAAAATCATGAGCATTTTCATTAAATAGGGGATAGGGGGCACAATCAAGCATCTGAGATTCGTTATGAAGGGAATGAACTACATCACAAGAAGACATGTCAAATAATGAAGAAAATTGAAACACACCATTAGCATCAACTTGACCATGTACTTCATCGTCATGAGCAAAAGAGGAAATAGAATTGAAATCATTTTTTCTAGGTTTAACTTTGGGATCATGTGACAAATCATGAGAAATCATGTCAACATTAGAATATTCAACACATTTCACATCAACATTAGAATCATTATTACCCCTATTATAGATATCACTAGCAAACCAAACATAGAAATTCCAAGCATCATCTATTGACAATGCTCTAAGTTCACCATTATGTATGCTTTTAACTTCATTCCTAGTTTTCTCATTCAAACCAAAATAACAAATCTCACAATCCTCCAAAAGATTACAATGATTATAGTGCAAAAATTCTACAAGTCTATGGAAGTAGATATTAAAAGACTCACCATCATATTGAGGAGAAGAAAAACATGCCATTTTTTTTCACAAAACAAAAAAATAAAAAAAAAAATAAAAAGAAAGAAAAATAGTATATACAAAGACCTAGACTCAAACATAAAAACCGTTCCCCGAAAACGCCGCCATTTTGACGAGGGGTGAAATAGGTCGTTGAAACTAATCCTCCCTTAATCAAACTAAATTTATAAACACTTAACCAACCTAAATACTAGTACAGAGCCAAGTCAAGGGTGGAACCCAAAGGAACGTTAATGTTCAAGCGCTCTCAATCATGCGCCTAAGCTAGGTTGAAGACAAAGATAAAGAGAGAACACTAACAAACTACCAAACAAAGAAACCAAATAAATAAAGCACTAGGAACGAGGATCACCAAGTAATCATGACAATTGTAGCAACTCGAGAACAATATGCAAAACAATGGTTGCTAAGACTAATGGCAAACTAAATCAAAAGAGCTCAACAAGCAATCTCCTAGAGGTTTAACTAGCGCTTACTACGAGAGACACTAACTTAGAATGTCATAAATCAAACTCAATCGACAATTGTAAGCTACAAATCAATGGTCCGTATCAATGTAGGCTCAAAATGCCATCTAGCATAATTCTTAAGGCCTAATCGAATTACACACATGCAAATTTCCATTAATCACTTTAATCTCAACAATTAATCAACATAATCCCTAAATTAAGCACAATCAATCAATCTTACAAGTTTCACCCAATCCCTAGAAAACAACTACTCTGACATCATCATCTAATTAAGTAACAACTACAGAAATCAAGAATCAACAATATATGAAGAACAACTACACTAATCAAGCGTCAAACATCAAAATTAATTCAAACTAACAAGAATATTAAACAAAGCATTAAAATGAGATTAGAAATGCTCATTGATAATAGAAAAGATCTTAAACACAATTATCACCATTAAATCTTCAATCTCAAAATCACCATTGAAAATCCTCATTTTCTCTCTCTAAAATCTACTCCCAAACTAACCCTAAAACTAGAGAGAGAAGCTCTCAACTAAGCTAAAATTATGATCTAAATTCAATCTAAATCTCCTTTAAAAAATCAGGTTACAAATAGTTATTTATGGGAGGCTCGAAACGAAGAAGAGCGAAACACGGAACATGAGGGGCGCGGCCGCGCCCCTGTTCCGCGCGCCTGCGCTCCTTTGGGTTTCTTCGGTTCTTCTCGCTGATTCGTGCGTTAGCTAAGGTCTTTGAATGAACGCGCAATATGACGATGATGAACACTATGAGTGGCAGTCCCAAAAATCACTTGACATTGGGTTCAACACCCCATCATCACGAGAGAACGGCTTGAGAGCGCAAAAACTAGAACTTGGAGAATCAACTTTCTTGTATCTTTAGCTTTCCAATTGCCATGAGCTTGCTCTAAAAGAATCTTCCACCTTAGTAAATAACCAATAACAAGACCCGGACCTCATACAATACCTAAAACCACAAAATTAGAGCAAATAAATTAGAAAAGAAATGAAATACCAACAAAATGCACAAAAGCTACAAATTAAGAGAGGAAAGGTAAAACCAAGACCAAATGCATAAAACTAGGAATTTATTGAGCATGAATGCTATGCAAAGAGGAAGAAAACAACTTAAATGCTCGTCAAATGGGGGCCATTTATGAGACCCATCAGGCACCGAGGTTCAAATTAAAAGGATTCAACATTAAATATTATGTGGTCACTAATTATTCAAGAATTAAATTAGTAGATTTGGTTGATTGAATAATTATTGTTGATTGAATGATTATGGTTTGAGAGTTATCACCAAGTCGAACAATTTGTAACTAACGTAAAGTGAAAGAGATTGTGCACCAAAATTCTTGGAACGTATATACCTTGAGTAAGAACATATGGGGGAAATTATTGTGTTTTATATTTAACCATAACTTCTACTTGAGTACCGGACGCTGTACATTCCTTGTATTATTAATATTATGCGCAGGAATTCCACCACTTACGAGTGGTTATTGATGTTGGCACGGTTAGCTCCCGTGTAAGTAACCTCAAATCTATTTGGGGGGAGGTTAGGGGGAAACCCGTTCGATGCGTAGTCAACATTAAATAAATTATGTAGTTTCTAGTGAGAACTTTTGTTGAATATTGTATGTTTGATACACAAGTGCAACAAGGTAAGTTGTGTGTTGATAGGAAATTATATATATGTTAGTGTGTTAATTACGCTTATGTACACAAATTTGCTGATTGTGTGTGTTTGTTTGCCTTGTCTTTATCTTGGCCCTATGATGACCCATTTTTAATGGAGAGTAGTGGAAACAAGTACAGTTAAGCTTTTTAGGTTATGAAGCATATTCATGTGTGGGCATGAGTGAAGAGCGAATCATGCTAGCTTCTATAAGTATATGAATGTGTTATTGCTTTAATTTATTTATGACTATAATATGATTTGTGACTAACAAAAAGGGGTTTTTGATTTTGGTTTTGATTAATAAGGGCCTACAATGGTTCCAAGTTATAGGTTGATTTTATTTTACTTCGTTTGACTTTGGTTTGACTTTACTTTCGGTGTTTGATTTTCAATGTTTACTTGGTTTGAAACATTTTGAAATTAGTTTTCCGCTGTGTGTCTTTTATAGTTGCCTTAACAGTTATCACGGTGGGGGTAATATCTTATATATTCCTATTTGAAGTTTTAAACAGGGAAAAACAGGTATGTTAAAAGGAAGGAATTTCTAGGGTGTTACAAAGTGGTATCTGGGAGCTTTGGTTGAGATTTTATTACCACTAAAGCTAAAAAGGTGTGTTTTAAAGTGTTTTAATTGTAAACTTGGCCATATATTTATTGGTAAAACTTTTAGAGAATTAATTTTTATTTTATTCTAATTATTTTTATCTTGTGAAGATTAAATATTTATTTGTTTGACTAAAAACCAAGTTTTTTATTTATTAATTTAAGTGGTCCTAATTTTTTTTTTTATAAAAAGGGAAGGTTCAAATATTTTTAGTAGGGAAAATTTTACCTTCTTTCTTACTTAATTTCGAAAATTTTTAATTATAAAGGAGTTAAAAATATTTTTTTAAGTTTGTTTATTTTGCAGGAAAGCAAGGATTAAGGTAAGTATTATGTGTTAATAGCTTTTGAAAAGCATGTTGGTGAGATTGGGTAGGAAAGAAATTTGGGCATATAAGTTAGAAATATTCATGTTCTTGTATGCATTAATATTTAGGTTGTGATATTTAATCCTATATACGGATTACTTGTGAGCATGTGATTATGTGAGTAGGAATGATTAAAATTGTTTGATTGAACATTGAACTTAATTCATGCAAGAACTGTATTATTTAATTTTTTTTGGGAAAGGGAATTCTTTTCTAAACATTTTCTTTAATGATGCCGAACCTTCCTAGTAGTTACACCAAATTAGGAACTCTTCTACAGAAACCAAATGAACATCCCTATGATTATATTCAAAAGATTCGTTTTTACAGTTCCTAAAGGAGTAATGTTTTAAGGGACAGGGTTTTTGATAACCCTGATCATATTTTAGCCATGATTGTTAAGTGTTTGTCTGAGGAGCTCCCATACTACACCGTCAAAGCAAAATTTGATGATTTTTACCTATCAGAGGACATCCCAAATTATTATAAATATAGGGACTACTATGGAAAGTGGTACCTTGATTACATATTTTTTATTTCCTACCTTGTCAAGGTAGAAAAAGCTCATTGTAGACAATTAAACCTTCCATACCTTGACTATCACTATGAAAACCTAATGGGACAAGATCTTCCTTATCTTAGCCATCAATCGGAGATTTCATCTTCTTCATCTTCTTCACATGGTGGCCAAGCAGAGAATGGAGAGCAAGGGGGGTAGATAGTTCAATCATGGAGATTTCAAACCCAAATCCACCTCTAACTCCAATCATTATTAAAATCTCTTCTGATGATGAGGAAGAATGAGAGTTTATCACGGTAGACACTGGACCAGAGTCACCTGAACCAATGGAGGAGGCAGATGACCCTGAGTTCGACCCTCATAGTTACAAGCAATCGGCAGACAAAAGACATAACATCCGGAAGGATTAGATCCTATAGTTTTTCTTGTTTTTGATAATCAGCTTTAATTACAATTTATTTATATTGTTTCAGTTTTAAATTATTACGTGGAATGACCACAATGAGTCAATGAGCTCATATAGTACATAAGTGCTAGAACTCAATATTATTTTGATAGTTCTTATTTATTTAAACTAATAAGATTTCTATTTATTTCTTTAATAAATTAACTATATTGATAAATAATTTATTTTATTCTCCTAGAAATTCAATCCCAATACATTATTTCTAAGCTATGAGGATCTATGGGAATTATATTTCTTATTTTGATGTGACACTTTATTAAATGCATAGTTGATTAGCAATCAATAATTGATTGACAAAGCTACAATTCAAGGAATTCTTAGCTTTTGCTATCCTAAATTGTTAGCTTCAAATTTTAGTGTTATTATTTCAAGGGTGTTAAGTAATAAATGAGTGTATACCTTGAGAGCTAACAAAATCCTTATCTAATATAAACCCTTGATCTAATTCAGGAGAAGCAAAATGGCAGGGGAAATACTTCTGGCAATGATGGAAATGATTTGAGTGAAGTAGTGAGACAGTTTACACGGACCATAAGAGCTTACTTGTATGGAATGAAATGTAGAATTTACACGGACCATAAGAGCTTGAATTACATTTTCAGTCAGAAGGAATTGAACTCTCGCCAAAGGAGATGGTTATAGTATACGACAGATTATGACTTAGACATTCAGTATCATGAAGGAAAAGCAAATGTAGTCGTAGATGCTCTAAGTCGTAAGACAAGTCATGGAGTATCGGCTAACATTCTTGCGAAATTGACTATCCAACCAACCATATTCAATGAGATAAGGGAAAACCAGGCAGGGGATGTGAAATTGGACTGGATTCGTGATAAAAATAAACAAGAAAAAGCTACATATTTCAAAATTCATGTAGATGGAAGTTTGAGGTACAAGGGTCGATGGTGTGTACCTCAAAAGTGTGAGGAAGTGAATAGAAAGATAATGAAAAAGGGACACAATACACCCTATTTAGTACACTAAGGAGGAGATAAGCTATATGGACTTGAAAAAGGTGTATTGGTTGCCTAGAATGAAGAATGAAGTTGTGGAATTTGTAGCAAAATGTTTGACTTGCCAAAAGGTGAAAATACACCACACGAGGCCACAGGGAATTGTGCAATCATTCGAAATCCCATGATAGAATTGGGATTGCATTTCAATAGATTTTATGACTTGCCTTACAAAATCAAGGAGTTGAAATGACACCATTTGGGTAGTGGTGGACAGACTTACAAAATCTACGGTGTTTATACCAATGAAAGAGACTTGGAAGATGGAACAACTTGCAAAAGCATAAATCAAGAAAGTTGTGCGGTTATATGGAGTTCCAATGGATATTGTGTCTGATAGAGATTTCAGGTTTCTTTCAAAATTCTTGAAAAGGGTGCAAGAAAATATTGGTACGACACTAAAGATGGGTATAGCATTTCACCCTGCCATAGATGGATAAACTAAGAGAACAATTCAAACCTTGGAAGACATGTTGAGAGCTTGTGTTATAGACTTCCAAGGAGGATGGGGGATAGCTTGGATTTGATTGAATTTACCTACAATAATAGTTATCATGCGAGCATTGGAATGGCTCCATTTGAGGCATTATATGGGAGAAAGTGTCGTAGTCTAATTTTTTGGAACGATATAAGTGAAACAATGATTCTAGGGCCTCAAATGATTAAGGATACAATGAAACAAGTTAGGGAAATTCAAGCTAAGATTCAGGTAGCTCAAGATCTCCGAAAGAGCTACGCAGATTTAGCGTAGAGAGGAGGAATTTGATGTTGGTGACAAGGTATTATTAAAGGTATGACCAATGAAAGGATTAATGAGATTTGGAAAGAAAGGAAAACTAATCCTAAAGTACATTGGTCAATATGAAATACTCCAAAGAATAGGCAAAGTAGCTTATAGGTTGGCCTTACCCATGGAGCTCAGGAAAGTGCATGATGTATTTCATGATTCTTAATTAAGAAGGTACATACATGATAAATCCCATGTGCTATAACCTGAAACCATTGCGTTAGACCAAAGTTTAACCTATGAAGAGAGACATGTCTAAATTCTTGACAGTAAAGTGTGTAGTACACGCAATAAGAATGTTAAGATTGTGTAAGAGCTATGGTCTAACCAAGAAAATGAGGAAGCCACTTGGAAGGCAGAAGATAAAATGAAAAAGAAATACCCAGAGTTGTTTTAGGTATGTTGAATTACGGGGACGTAACTCGTTTTCTTTTAGGGGGGTAGAATACGGTAGAATTTCACACTATTCCCTATATTTTCGGTAATTTTTGTGCTTTTTGCACAATTTTAATTTATATTTTGAGTTATCGTGTTCTAAATGAGACATAAAAAGGTAAAGGTATGGCAAAAAGTACAACAATATTATACTAAGTGAGGAAAAACTTTGAATATCGTTTCCCTAGTTTCGGGACAAAACTTCTTTTGAGGGTAGACTGTAATACCTTGAATTTTTATACGTATTTTAAGTAAAATAAGTATTTTGAGACATATTTTGTAAAATTGAATTGCTTTATTTAAAGTATATTAATTATTTATTTTAAATAAGTTTGGAAATATTTATTAAAGGAAAGTTTATTTAATTAATAAATTTAATTAAATTAGGGTTTAATTTAAGGAAAGTTTTAATTTAGTAAAGTTTTATTAGAGATGAGATTAGGAAAATTAAAAGAGGAAAGTTAGGGAAAAAGGGTTTGAAGAGAAGTGGTATAAATATCCCACATATGAGGAAAATCAGACTTTTCCCAGAGTTAAAAAAACCCAAGGTAAACTTCCCTATCCTTTCTCCTTATTTTTCTTTCTTTTTCTTTGTCCTTTTTCCCCTTCCCCTCTCTTTTTTTTTTGGCTGCTCATTTTCCCCCATTACTGCCGACCACCGGCAGCAGATGCCGCTGCCGCCAGTAGGCAGCCGGCGTGGTGGCTGTCGCTGCTCTCCCCTCCCCTTTTTTGAGAAAAAAAATTGATTCTTTATTGTTTAAAACTAATTTATTACTAAATCTAATTGTTAATTATAATTTTGGGATTTGATTTTAATGTTTGATTATAAGTATTATGTTAATTAATTTTTTGATTTATGTTTTTAATTAAAAAGCCCCAATTTTTGAAACCCTAGATTCTTGATTTGTAAATTATTGAAGGGTTATGATGTATAATGATTTAGAATTTTGACTAAAGTGTTTTAAGGCTTAATTACTGCATGTTTTAATTAATATATAGTGCTAGAATTTTTAGTAGAGCACTTAAAATCAAGTTTCTTTAATGAATTTTAATTGCCCGTTAATTGGGATTAAATTATGATGTTTTAAATATAATTTCAGCATGTTTTAATTAAATTATGAGGGGTTTTATAATAGTATATATTGTAGGAAATTTGTGTAATGTGGATTTTAATACTCTTCTATAATTTTAAATTGTAAGAGACTTCGAAGTGAGTGATTTTTACTTGTCGTGGCGATTCTAAGATCGTATACAAGGTAAGTTTGCTTACTTAGCATAATTATGTTAACAAAAGAGCATGCTAAATGTGTTTGATTGATTACAAGTAGTATCATGCTAGGTTTGGTTTGGAAATCATAAGTTGGATACTATTGGTGGTTGGATTATGAAGCATGATTTATTTGTGATGAATTATTCAATGGAAAATAATAGTTTGGAATATTATTTATGAACTACATATTTATTTATGGCATGTTAGAAAGCATGTTTAATTAAACTAGATAATTTGGTTTGGAATATTGAAAAGGAATTTATTTATGGTTCATTTAATTTTTATTGATGCTATAAGCATGACGAAAGAGCTATATAAGTGTCTATGTACACGAGAAATAAATTGTATGTTTGTTACTTAGTGCACTTAAGGTGTCTTTAACACCAAGGAATAGGATTTGTGGCGCTTTATGCGTTAAAGGTGTCATTGGAACCGAAGTAGAAATTAAAAGGATTCAACATTAAATATTATGTGGTCACTAATTATTCATGAATTGAATAGGTAGATTTGGCTGAATTAATAATTATTGTTGATTGAATGATTATGGTTTGAGAGTCATCACCAAGTCTAATAATCTGTAAATAACGTAAAGTGAAAGAGATTACGCACCAAAACTCTTGGAACGTATATACCTTGAGTATGAGCATATATTATGGGAAGTTATGGGGTTTTATATTGAACCATAACTTCTAATGGAGAACTGGACCCTGTACATTCCTTTTATTATTGTTTTGCGCAGGAATTTTGCCACTTACGAGTGGTTATTGATGCTAGCACGGTTAACTCCCGTGTCAGTAACCTCAAATTTATTTGGAGGAGGTTAGGGGGAAACCCGTTCGATGCGTATTCAACATTAAATAAATTATGTAGTGTCTTGTGAGAACTTTTGTAGAATGTTGTATGTTTGATACATAGGTGCAACAAGGTATGTTTTGTGTTAATAGGAAAGTATATGTTAGTGTGTTAATTACGCTTATGTACTCAAGTTTGCTTATTGTGTGTGTTTTATGTGTTTGTTTGCCTTGTCTTTATCTTGGCCCTATGATAACCCATTTTTAATGGAGAGTAGTGGAAACAAGTACAAATAAGTTTTTCAGGTGATGAAGCATATTCATGAATGGGCATGAGTGAAGATCGAATCATGCTAGTTTCTATAAGTTTATGAATGTGTTATTGCTTTAATTTATTTACGACTATATTATTATTTGTGACTAATGAAAAGGGGTTTTGGATTTTGGTTTTTATTAATAGGGCCTACAATGGTTTCAAGTTGTAGGTTGATTTTATTTTACTTTGTTTGACTTTAGTTGACTTTACTTTCGTTGTTTGATTTTGATAGTTTCCTTAACCGTCATCAGGGTATTACAAAGCTAATCTCCAATGTGCCTAATTCCCATTGCCTCAACGTGCTTGTTATGCTTCACTTGAGGCAAAGGTTTAGTCATGGATGGGCTACAATGTCATCTATTCCAACCTTACAAATTCTAATTTCACCTTCCGATTTCCATTCTCGAATCATGTGAAACCGCCGCTTGACATGTTTGACATTCTGATGTTCTCTTGGCTCTCTAGCCTGAGCAATAGCTCAGTTCATGTCACAATAAAGGTCTATTGGACCCTTGATGGAGGGTACAACACCAAGTTCACCAATGAACTTGCGAATCCAAATTGCCTCCTTAGATGATGCTTTGTATTCGACTTCAGTTGTAGAATATGCAGTTGTGTTTTGCTTAGCACTCTTCCAACTAAGCGCTCCTCCATTGAGACAGAATATGAACCCAGACTGTGACTTGATGTCGTCTATGTCTATTTGAAAGCTTTCGTCGGTATAACCCTCAATAATAAATTCATATCTGCACCATAGACCTAAAATTTATCATTGTTCCTTTTTAGGTACTTTTGGATATTCTTTGATGCAGTCCATTGCGTCTTTCCTAGGTGTGATTGGTATTGGCTTGTAGCGCTCAAGGCATACGATACATCTGGCCTAGTATATATCATGGCATGGGTATGTGACTTCTCTTGGCCCCTTCTTTCTGGAAACGAGCTAGTACCTTATTAATATAAGTACTTTGACTCAATCCTATCATCCTTTTCGATCTATTTGTATAGATCTTGATGCCTAGTATGTATTGAGCCTCTTCCAAGTCTTTCATTAAAAAATATTTTCCGAGCCAAGCCTTTACAGACTCTAATAACGAAATTCTGTTTTTAATGAGTAATATGTAATCGACATATACGGCATGGAAGGCGGTATCACTCCCACTAACCTTCTTGTGAACACAAGACTCGTCTGGATTCTTGATAAAACCAAACTTACTGATGGCTTCATTGAATGGCATATTCCAACTTCTACTTGCTTGCTTTAATCCAAAAATGGAATTCTTAAGCTTTCATACCTTTCCAGCATTGTTTTGGTTGACAAAACCTTCAGGCTGTGTCATTTACATAGTTTCTTCAAAAATACTATTTAGGAAGGCAGTTTTGACGTCCATCTGCCATATTTCATAATTGTAATATGCATCAAACGCTAGGAGGATCCAAACGAATTTAAGCATTGCGACTGGAGAAAAGGTTTCATCGTAATCAATACCATGAAACTTGTCTATAACCTTTTGTTACCACTCTAGCTTTGTAAATGAATACATTTCCATCTTTGTCGGTTTTTAACATGAAAATCAACTCACATCCGATAGGTGTGTAACCTTCGAGTAAGTCAACCAAGTCCAAGACTTAATTTTAAAACATGGAATCCATTTCGGATCTAATGGTCTCTTGCCATTTAGCAGAGTCAGTGCTTATCATCGCTTGCTTGTAGGTTGCTAGTTCATCTCCATCCATGATCAGGATGTCTCGATTATCGGTTAATACTAAAGCAAGAAATCTATCCAGTTGAGATCTCGGCCTTTGAGTCCTATATAGGGTAATTGATTGAGCATTTGCATTATCTGCTCAACTTTGAATATTTTGATCACTTTGACCTTTGTCAACAGAAGTTGTTTGAGCACTTTGACGTTTTTTATTTTGTTGCTCATCCTCACGAACTTCGTCGAGTTCGATTTTCCTCCCACTTGTCATTTTGGAAAGTTGCTCCTTCTCCAAAAAGACACCATCGCGAGCAACAAACACTTTGTTCTTCGATTTGTTATAGAAGTAATACCCTTTGATTTCTTTTGGGTAGCCCAAAAATTAAACCTTATCAGATTTGGGATGAAGTTTGTCAGAAATCAATTTCTTGACATATGCTTCGCATCCCCATATCTTTAGAAAAGAAAACCTAGGAGGTTTTTTCGTCCATAGCTCGTATAAAGTCTTTTCTACATCTTTCGATGGAGCACGGTTCAGTGTTAGTGCCGCAGTGAAAAGTGTGTGTCCCCAGAAAGACATTAGAAGATCACTAAGACCCATGGTTGATCGTACCATGTCTAACAAAGTTTGATTTCTCCGTTCAAATACTCCGTTCCATTGTAGGGTTCCGGAAGGTGTTAGATCTGAAAGTATCCTATGATCTTTTAAAAAGTCATCGAATTCTTGGCTTAAGTATTCACCAACATGATCGTACCATGTCTAACATCACCCTTTTCCTTAACAACTTTCAAGTTCCAAAACCAGCCTGGAGGGCAAAGACAAACTGAGAGTTCCTATGGATACGGTTGCAATACTAGCTCCATGGCTGACCCCGAGTTCAACCTCTCCCTTCTCTAGCTTCCTAACGTTCCTAAGACCCTGAGAATTGGAACAAAGGTGTGAGCAACATCTGGTATCTAATACCAATTATGTTAAGCTAGTGAAGTTTAAGTGTATAACAATGATGGGTGTCATAAATGACACCCATTTGATGATCATTTAGGTTGTTTTCACCTTCTTTTCATGGCTTTCATGCTTAATAAATGCTTAGTTTTATGCTTTTGGTCTTAGTCTTACCTTTCCTCACTTATTTTGTAGCTTTTGTGCATTTCTATGATTTTTCTAGTCTTTTCTTCTTTATTTGCTCTATTTTCGTGGTTGTAAGTATTGTAAGAGGTCCGGGTCATGATATTGGTGATTTAATAAGGTGGAGGAAGCTTTGAGCGCAAGCTCATGGAAATTGGAAAGGTTAAGATGCAAGGAAGTGGATACTCCAAGTTCTTGCTCTTGCTCTCTCAAGCCGTGCTCTCATGAAGATGGGGTGTTGAACCCACAATCAAGTGCTTTTGGGACTGCCTCTCCTAGTGTTCATCATCATCATAATCGTGCGACCTTAGCAAACGCACGAAGCCGCGAGAAAGTTGGAGAAAACAAGATATGCGCGGGCGCACAAGGCACAGGCGCGGGCGCGGCACCCCTACAGCACGGGCGCGCCACCCCTACAGCACGTGCGCGCCTCCCCTGAAGCGCGGGTGCGCCTTCCTGGGTATTTGCTTGCTCGGTTTTTGTTTTCGCACCTCTATAAATACCTTTGTAAACCCGATTTTTGGGGCAAGTTTTAGAATAAGCTTCATTTCACATTTTTTATCATTTTTTCTTAGCATAGTTGAGAGCTTCTCTCTCTAGTTTTAGGGTTAGTTTAGGAGTAGATTTTATAGAGAGAAAGTGAGGAATTTCAATGGTGATTGAGAGATTGAAGATTCAATGGTGACAATTGTGCAAGAGATCTTCTCTATTGTCAATTAGCATTCTTAACTCTATCTCATTTTATTGCTTCGTTTGATTTCATATTTGTTTGGTTTGATTTTTATGTTTGATTGTTGATTAGTGTAGTTGTTTTTCATATATTGTTGATTCTTGATTTCTTTAGTTGTTAGTAGATTTGATGATGATGTTAGAGTAGTTGTTTGCTAGGGATTGGGTGAAACTTGTATAATTGATTTATTGTGATTACTTTAGGGATTGTGTTGATTAATTGTTGAGATTAAAGTGATTAATGGAAGTTTGCATTTGTGTAATTCGATTAGGCCTTGAGAATTATGCTAGATTGCATTGTAGTGTCTAATGATACGGACCATTGATTTAGGAATTGCAATTGTCGATTGAGCTCAATTAGTGATTCTCTTAGTTAGAGTCTCTCGTAGTTGGCGCTAGTTTGACCTCTAGGAGATAGCTTGTTGACCATAAATTTGCATATTGTTCCAGAGTTCCTACACTTGTCATGATTACTTGTTAATCCTCGTTCCTAGTGTTTATTTGTTCGGTTCTTCGTTTTGTTAGTTGGTTATAGTGTTTACCTTTTATCCTTAGACTTCGACCTAGCTTAGGCTCATAATTGAGAGTGCTTGAACATTACCGTTCCTTTGGGTTCGACCCTTGACTGGCCTCTATACTAGTATATAGGTTTGTTAAGTGTTTATAAATTTAGTTTGACCGAGGGAGGATTAGTTTCAACGACCTAGTTCCGCCCTTTGTCAAACAAATATACCTGATTTAGAAGCAATGGTTTTGTTCTTCTTATCTTCCTTGAATTTAAGGCAATCTCTCTTCAAATGTCCCTTCTTCTTACAATAGAAGCAAGTTTAGAAGATGCTACCATCATTTCCTTGTTGTCCTTGGTAGCTTTCGCCTTAGGTAGAAAGTTCTTCTTACCTTTCCCCTTAAATCCTTTCTTCTTCTTGCCCATGCGCTTGAACGAGTTGCCCTTTTGACCATGAGCATATCATGTTTTCCCTCATCCTTGAGCGTTTGCTCGGCTTGCTTAAACAAACCATGAAGCTCAGTGAGGGTTTTCCATGCTGTGCATATTAAGTTTATCTTGAACTGATCATAGCCTTTGTACAATGAGTGGAGAATGATTTCAATTGCCATCTCGGTTGAATACCCTTCATCAAGCCTTCCCATGTTCTCAAATAATCCTACCATTTTGAGTACATGTGGGTTAACTGACTTTCTTTTCTTGAGCTTGCTCTCAAGGATCTGTGTGTGGGTTTAAAACCTCTTAGTTTGGGCCTACTCTTGGAACATATTATGCAGCTCAGAAATGATCTCAAAATCCATCTCCTTCTCAAAGATAGTATTTTGAAGCTCGGGAGACATTGTGGCTAACATGATACATTTGACATCCCGATTGGCACTTTGCCATCAGTTTAGCGTAGCATGCGTCACCTCCTCATTAGAGTTGGAAATTTCCTCATCAAGGACATACTCCTTTTGCTCTTGCATGAGAACAATTCGCAAATTTCTTTGCCAATCAAGAAAATTTTGCCCACTCAACTTCTTCTTGTCGAGAATTGAGTGCAATGAAAACTTTGAAGACATAATTCTACAATTGAAAGAATTTTAACGAAAAACAATTCATGATACATAAATAAGATTGAATTTAATTCACGCATATTTCAAACTTATTTAACGTCTTATTTACACACAAAATTTTCCCTATTTTGTGAAAATAAGTCGATTCCAATATCCAAGGAAACAAAGAGTGGCTAAGTGACGAGGGGTGGAACTAGGTCGTTGAAACTATTCCTCCCTCGATAAAACCAAATTTATAAATACTTAACAAACCTATATACTAGTATAGAGGCAAGTCAAGGGTCTAATTCAAAGGAACGTTAATGTTCAAGCGCTCTCAATTATGTGCCTAAGCTAGGTCGAAGACAAAGATAAAAAGAGAACACTAACAACTAACAAACAAAGAAACCAAACAAATAAAACACTAGGAACTGGATCAACAAGTAATCATGACAATTGTAGCAACTCTGGAACAATATGCAAATCAGTGGTTGTGAAGACTAATGGCAAGCTCAATCAAAAGAGTCAACAAGCTATCTCCAAGAGGTCAAACTAGCGCGAACTACGAGAGATTCTAACTAGGAGCATCACTAGTAAAGCTTAATCGACAATTGCAAGCTACAAATCAATGGTCCGTATCAATGTAGACTCATAATGCAATATAGCATAATTCTCAAGGCCTAATTGAATTGCACACATGCAAACTTCCATTAATCGATTTAATCTCAACAATTAATCAACATAATTCCCAAATTAAGCACAATAAATCAATCACACAAGTTTCACCCAATTCCTAGCAAACAACTACACTAACATCATCATCTAATCAACAAATAACTAAAGAAATCAAGAATCAACAATCTATGAAGAATAATTACACTAATCAACAATCAAATAGAGAAGATCTCCAATACAATTGTCACCATTGAATCATCAATCTCTCAATCACCATTGAAATTCCTCACGTTCTCTCTCTAAAATCTACTCCTAAACTAACCCTAAAACTAGAGAGAGAAGCTCTCAATTAAGCTAAAAATATATGATTAAAATCTAAATGAAACTTATTCTAAACTTGCCTCAAAAATCAAGTTTACAAAAGTATTTATAAAGGCGCGAAAAACAATAACCGAGCAAACAAATACCTAGGAAGGCGTGCTCGCGCTGCAGGGGAGGCACGCCTATGCTACAAGGGTGGTGCGCCCGCGCCAAGGGGTGACGCACCCGCGCATATCTGGTTTCTTCGATGTTCTCCCGGCTTCGTGCGTTCGCTAAGGTCTTCGAATGAACGCACAATCATCATGATGATGAACACTAAGTGAGGAGGTCCCAAAAGCATATGATTGTGGGTTCAACAACCCATATTTATGAGAGCACGGCTTGAGAGCGCAAAAGCTAGAACTTGGAGAATCCATTTCCTTGCATCTTGAGCTTTCCTATTGCCATGAACTTACTTCAAAGGCTTCCTCCACCTTAGTAAATCACCAATATCAAGATCCGAACCTCGTAAAATACCTATAACCACGAAAATAGAGCATATAAAGAAGAAAAGACAAGAAAAGGCATAGAAATGCACAAAAGCTACAAAATAAGGGAGGAAAGGTAAGACTAAGACCAAAAGCATAAAACTAAGCATTTATTAAGCATTAAAGGCATGAAAAGAAGGTAAAAAAACCTAAATGCTCATCAAATAGGTGTCATTTATGACATCCATCAAGTACCCCCAAGCTTACGTTTTGCTCGTCCTCGAGCAAAACAAAACAAAGGGAGAAATGATGAGCTTATTCAAACAAACAAAAAGAAGAGAACAGACAAGAATATACACTAACTCACTTTCGTAGGAATCATGGTCAATTTTAGCAACTAAAGACAAGTCATTTAAATCCCTAGATCGCCATAGAGGATGAGTGATGCTCTCGTAAAGGTTTCCTTAGAGATTAACCTATAAATCTCGTATTAATACAAACAAGGCAAAGCATGAAAAAGAAATAAAAATACAAGAAAAGCAAACGAATGTTAATGAAAGGACTTTTCCAAATGTACAAGCATAAATGAATGCAAATCTTTCTAAGGAAGTACAGGAGTGCACTTTTCAAGATACCCGAGGTTGATTGAAACATAAATATGCTAAGCATAGGAGCTAGAGAAACGCAATCCACTTTCATCCCAAACGGTCTTACAGTGTTCTCCATACTAGTCTCATATCTTCCCCTAGTGAGCATCTCAAAAGTTCCACGAAGGAACCGGAAAAAGAGATAATTTTGGGCTACTCGACGTCTTGACAATGCATCCCCTTTCCTTTGGCTTTGAATCATAATGCCCTCCCCCGAAATTTGACTCAACCTCTAGATCGAAAGGACTTTCCCAAAGGTTGTAACATAAGGGCAAAAGGGTTAGGGGTAGGCCTAAAGTTTAGAATTTGGTGGTACAGCTAAGCTGTGAAGCAAGATTAGCCAAATCTTAACGCCAAAACAAAGAGAACAACAAACAAAAACAAACTAATACCCCCAAGTTTATTCAATGTTATATCCACAAGCATATATACAAAAATCGTAAACGCTTCTCCTCCAAGCTTAAAGAAAGCATTGTCCTCAATGCTTGATAAGGGGAAAAGAATCACATCAAAATATTTATTTTCAATTTTCTCATTTTCATCTTTTTTTCACCCTTTTTTTTCATATATTTAAAGCAAATGTCCTCGCCTCTTACAACTTTGGACGACTTTTTCAATTTTGCATTTATTATGTCCTTGCCTCTTTTTACTTTGGACGACTTTTTTCATCATTCATTTTCCATTATTCACAATATATACAAAAGACAAGCTTGCTTACAAATAGAATTAATATCCAACCTCCTCCACCACAAACTCCAACAATAATGATTAATTGCTTCACAAAAACCAAGAACGGAAACAAAAATGAAACAAAAGGCTCAAGATCTAAGGATGTGGCTTGAAAAGAAAGAAAAAGGCTCAAATGGTTAGCAAGAAGGCAAATGTAAACCCAATGAACTAAAAAGAAAGAAAATTAACCTAGAAAAGAAAAATGACCACCCCAAAAAGATGTCTTTGTCCTCCCTAGATGGCTTGGTCTCGAGTTTGAGAATTAGGAGTCAAGATTCTAGATTAGGTTTGCAATAGTCCAGGATCCATGCCACTCATGCAAATGTATGTTAAAGGCTTGAAAAATAATGAAACTCACATGGATGTAGCAAAAACTCATTATTGGTGTCAATTTCACTATAGGAAGCAACTACCATCATGCCACACACGAGTAGAATCCGGTTTCATGGTCCTACTAGTTCTAACCAACTACCTTAGCCTGCTTTATCCTAGAATCAACCAAGCGTACTCTCAAACCGTGCACACCGTTACCATTTAAGAAGAAAAGCGTTCAACTATACAAGTACAAAAGTATTATGTTCAAAGTAAGAACAAAACAAAGATACATTTCAAATTTGCCTTGATAGAAACAAAAATCTTTTTAGGATTTTTCAAAATAAAGAACATAGAAAAGCATATACAAAGATGGATAGCATATATGAATCAATATCCCACCAAACATGATAGAATACCCTCCCCCAAGCTTGAATGAGACAACATGCTCAAACATAAATCAAATCAACCATGGGAGGGGAAACAAGGTGATTAATCCAATCAAACCAACATATGTCCAACAAGTCATCATCCACTTGAGAAAGAGCAAGGAAGGATATTACCGGATATTAGGTAGGTGTAGATATCAGTTAATGACCCAATTAAACATTTCATAGCTAATTTCCCAAGAATTGAACCTTGTTGACATATGCTAGCAAAAATAGGAGTCAACCTTCCTTGATTCTTGATCCAAATCAAAGCACTAAAGTGTATCAAATCATGTACCTAGCAAAAGGCAAACAAACATTTCCATGAAAGAAAATCTATTCTAAAAACTAAAGAAAATGAAAGCAATAAAACACGGGTTACTTCCCGAGAAAGGCTTGCTTAAGGTCCAAGCTAGACCACTCTAGAAAATAATAATTCAATACACGCAAGAGCTCGTCAAATGCACTACTACACATTTCATATGATAGAAGGTAGGCAAATGACGAGAAGAGGATGTGCAACAAGCTTAGTGCACACTCATGAGGAGAGAGATGCCTAGAGAAAGAAGGAGAATCAAAAGAAAATTCAACAAAATAAGAAAAGGAAAAGAAAAAGAAGAAGAAGGCAAACTCTCCTAACTACATTTTTGGGCGGCAACATCACCCTTTTCCTCAATTGGGGACAAATGAGCCACATACAAATCATCATAGACAAGGGGTCCCCAATAGTCTTATTGACAAAGGAAGGGAGAACTATAGGAGTGTAAGGGATATGGTTCAATCTTCTTGAAAAATGGGTATGAGAAAAGGGAAAAGGGGTAGCTACTCCCTCACCACAAGGTCTCACATCGCCAATAAGCGAATAAAAATTAATCATAGAATCTTCAAAAGAAGAACACTCATGATCTCCATCAAACATCCAACTTCCAAGAGTAACAACATAATCTCCTCCACTACATTCATAAACAACAACTCCCTCAACTTCTTTAAAGCCCAAAGTCTCATAACCATGCATGATGGATGTAAATTCATTTCAAAATCATCTCTCTCCCATGAAGCATTCTCAATGAACTTACTTAAAAGGCTATGGGTATTCCTTTGACACTCAATAAACACATTGGACTTAACCTCAAACAAGTCCAAATACTCATGTGTAGAAGAGTCACATACATGCTCTTGAGACTCATCACAATCAACAAAGGAAGAGATGTCAAGGTTCAAAATATAATCAAACTCATCACCACTCTCGACTCCATTTCCTTCACTCATATGCTCACTTATAGGACTCTCACACACTCTTGGTTGCTCGTGAATGTCCTCAATATCATTCTCTACACACACATTGGAGTTGGAGTATTTAAGAGCAAGCGTCAAGGATGATATTTGGCGTTCTAGCTCTTCACTAACCCTTCTTCTCTCCTCCATTTGAGCTTCCTAATTAGCGTTCAGAGATTCAAAAAATGTATGAGATTGAGGCTCAGCAAAAGAAGGAGAAGTACAACCAAGATTGGAAGAATCAACATTAAAATCATGAGCATAAACATCACATTGGGGAGTAGGGGCACAATCAAACTTATGAGATTTGTTAACTTGAGAATGCACATTATTATCATGAACAAAAGGGGAAATAGAATCGAAAGCATTTGTTCTAGGGTCAACTATTGAATCATGTGAAATATCATTGAAAATCATGCTAGCATTAGAAGAATTAACACATTGTACATCAAAATTAGAAACATGATTACCCCTATTATGAACATCCCAAGCAAACCAAACATAAAAATCCCAAGCATCATCAATTCACAATGCTCTAATTCTATCATTATGCATAAATTCAACTTCATTCCTAGTTTGTTAATTAAAACAAAAATAACAAATCTCACAAGCCTCCCAAAGACTACAACAATTGTAGTGAAGAAATCCCTTTAGTTTATTGAAATATTCACAAAAAGGCTCATCATCGTATTGAGGAAATGAGAGACATGCCATTTTTTACAAAGCAAACAAAAATCAAATAAAAGAAAAGTATATACAAAGACCTAGACTCAAGCAATCAAAAACACTCAAACATAGACACCGTTCCCCAGCAACGGCGCCATTTTGATGAGGAGTGGAACTAGGTCGTTGAAACTAATCCTCCCTCGATCAAACAAATTTTGTAAACACTTAACAAACCTATATACAAGTATAGACGCAAGTCAAGGGTCGAACCCAAAATAACGGTAATGTTCAAGCACTCTCAATTACACACCTAAGCTAGGTCAAAGTCTAGGTATAAAAGGTAAACACTAACCAACTAACAAAATGAAAAACCAAACAAATAAACACTAGGAACGGGATCAACAAGCAATCATGACAATTTAGCTACTCGGGAAAAATATGCAAATCAATGGTTGTGAAGACTAATGGCAAGCTCAATCAAAAGAGTAAACAAGCTATCTCCTAGAGGTCAAACTAGCGCCAACTACGAGAGACTCTAACTAGGAGCATCACTAATAAGGCTCAATCGACAGTTGCAAGCTACAAATCAATGATCCGTATAAATGTAGACTCACAATGCAATATAGCATAATTCTCAAGGCCTAATCGAATTGCACACATGCAAACTTCCATTAATCAATTTAATCTCAACCATTTATCAACATAATTCCCAAATTAAGCACAATCAATCAATCATACAAGTTTCACCCAATTCCTAGCAAACAATTACACTAACATCATTATCTAATCAACAAACAACTAAAGAAATCAAGAATCAACAATCTATGAAGAACAATTACACTAATCAACAATCAAACATCAAAATTAAACCAAACAAATATAAAATCACAAAGCAATAAAATGAGATAGAGTTAAGATAACTCATTGATAATAAAGAAGATCTCCAACACAAATGTCACCATTGAATCTTCAACATCTCAATCACCATTGAAATTCCTCACTTTCTCTCTCTAAAATCTAGTCCTAAACTAACCCTAAAACTAGAGAGAGAAGCTCTCAATTAAGCTAAAAATTATGATCAAAATCTAAATGAAACTTATTCTAAACTTGCACTAAAAATCGGGTTTACAAAGGTATTTATAGAGGCGCGAAAACAAAAATCGAGCAAACAAATACCAATGAAAGCACGCCCGCGTTGCAAAGGAGGCGCGCCCATGCTGCAGGGGTAGCGCGCCTGCGTATGCTTGTGGTGCGCCCACGCCCGTGCCTTGCGCGCCCGCGCATCTTTGGGTTTCTTCGATCTTCTTGAGGCTTCGTGCGTTTGCTAAGGTCTTCGAATGAACGCACAATCATGATTGTTTTGGGTGTTTTTGTACCTCGGGAGAGTTACAACACGAAGACTGATCCGGGAAGAGTTGAACCTGCAAAACCAACGGAGACACCTGTTGGGTGGTGCTCCGCCTCCGACGCACAAGTTAGTAACTTGAAACGGGATAAAGAGAACGGAAATTTAGGTGGGTATCTGCTCGGATTCCAAGCTTAGGTGTTTCTCTGATGTAAGAGAATGCAGTTGTAATAAATGGTAAAAACGTGTCCTCAAAATGAGGGACATCTCCCTATTTATAGGGTCATTGGGAATTGCCCCTGATTAGGTCACTGAACCCTGATCATTGGTGGGCTGCGCCGTATTCCGGCTTTCTCGGGATTTGGGCCTGAAGGCCGCCTTTTCCCTTTTATCTCTGGAATGACACGTGTCAAACAGGGATTGGTCCATTTTGGACCAATCTGAGGCTGACACGTGTCACCCTCTGATTGGGCCACGTGGCAGGGTAAAAATACCCTAAACATTTGCCCCTCACAGATGTGACGTGGCATGCCACGTGGCATCTGTAACACATGCCATTCTCCGGTTGGCGGTAATTTTACAGTTACAGAGTAACCGTTTACCTTCCAGGTAAATTACGGAAATGCCCCCGTATTTACCCCATATATATAGCCGTTTTACCCTCATAATTTTGTACGTTTTACAAAAATTTTCTAGAGAGAAAAACTCTGAGAGAGCAGAAGTCATCCGTTTGAGTCAGGCGCAAGCAAGAAAGTTTTGTTCTTCCGCAACCTTGCCGGACCCGCCCTCCTTCAGATACCACATACAAAGGTACCGTCTCTGTCTCTCTCAGCTCTTTTCTTTTTTCACCGCCTGTACATATTTCTTGCAATAAATGGATGCATCACCAACACACACGGCACAGCCTAGGTTAGAGTCCAGCCGGTCACCGGGGACGGCTGAGTCTAGGACTGGGAGTGCCGGCTCGGGGTGTTGGGACCACCCTTTGCCATGGATTCCGACTAGTTATGTGTCTGTGCAGGACACCATGGCTCGGACAATGCAGACGGCCAATGATCCAAATTACAGAGGCGAAGGCTCAGGCGGCCAAACGCCTGAGGGAGACACGTCTGATAAGGGAGGTCAGACGACTCTGGAGAGATCCCCTCCGCGCGCCCCTTCGACTCCCGCTGACTCTTTCCTAGAGGAGTGTGACCAAGGCGGCGACGATGCCGCCTTTGCCCCCATGGACCAAAGTGAGGGGGAGACGGAGAGTGACAACTCCGCCTCTACCTCCGAGAGCAGCGATGACTTGCCCCCTCTTCCGGATAGCGAGGAGGAAGAAAGGAAAAAGTGGAGTGAGAAGGACAATCCCTTCAGCATCCACGTCTCCTCCAAGGACCGGATCCAAATGGAGGAGAACTTAGAGAATTTTAGGAAAATGAACCCGCTAGGAGACGGGTATAAGATCCGGGTGCCACCTGAGCTGGGCACTATCGCCTGGGGTGACGATCAACAGAACGCCAACAACTATTTTGGCTGTTATGAGGTGGCGTTAAAAGCCGGCCTTCGCTTCCCCCCTCACCAGGCGGTGAAGGCAATTTTGAGGGGCTACGGCCTTGGAATCTGGCAACTTACCCCCAACTCCTGGACCAACATTTTGGGGTATGTTGCCGCCTGCGAGTTCCAGGAGCTTAACCCCGGCTGGGAGGCTTTTGCAAGCATGCACTACCTCAGCAGGAGTCCAGGCGGCTGGAGGGCGTGGTACACTCTAACCACGCAGCCGCAATATATGATGACCTTGGACAAGGTCTCCAAGTTCGATGGCTGGAAACACAGGTTCTACCTGATGTCTGCCCCAACCAGACGGGAGAATTATGAATTCCGTCTGTACAATAAGAAGCCTGACTTGTTAGGCAGGAAGTGCGCTCTTCCCCGGATCCCAGAGGAGGAATTTGAAAAGATTATTGAGGCAGACTTTTTTGGCCTCACAGACGTAACCTTGTCAACCGGGGAAACAATAAAAGTCCCCAAGAACTGGATCCCCAAGAGCGCCTGGTTCAGGGACGAGTGCTTCCTAGCCGCCTGCGGGCTAGGGCACATGTTTTCCAAACGTATGCGCCTGAGTTTATATCCGCCTGAGTTTATATCCGTCTGTAGTATTTTTCTATCAAAATTGTTTTATGATATTAACCAACTTCCTTCTTTTTGCAGAGGAAGCATTAAACATGTTGCAGACGGAGAAAACCCCAAAGCGATCCTCTGCTTCCATCCGCAAGGCGCTTGCGGAGAAGGCAGCGGCTGAGGTCAAAGCCAAGGTATTGAGCGCCTGACCCTTTCTCAAGCTCATTTTATGAACTGTCTTGCCCGGATACTAACCTTAACTTATTTATTTTCACAGGGGGGTGAAGTTGGGAAATCGTTTGAGAAGAATCTCAAACGGGCTAGGGAGGAGGCCCCAGCCGTTCTCAATAAGCTAAAAAAGTCCGCCTCTGCATCAACTCCTGGCGCCTTAGCCGGGACAAAGACGATGCGAATAGCGGGGCGGCTCGAGAAAGTAGGTGGCAGCCTGTGCCTTGACCTTGCCAACCCCTCAGGAGCCGCGGGGTTCACCACGCCTGCAAGCGTTCCCCACTTGGCCGGCTCTGAAGGTAAGAACCCTTTTGAATCCCCGCCTGAGCTGGGGTGGCCTTTACGGGTGAAATCCCACTCCCAACAGACGTCATCCTCAGACAGCCGGATACAAATAGGTGCCGCCTTAGTTTCGCACTCATCACCTATTGATTGTGGTGCAGATCAAACACAATCTCCCCGCTGGCCAGACGTCCAGAAGCACGCTAAAGCCATGCTGGACGCCGTCCGGAAGAAGGATAAGGACAATATCCCTGGGATAGAGACGTTCAACCTTGAACACATTCTATCCCTTCTGGCTGAGGTAAGAAACCTGTCAATTCCATGTTATTTTTTCCAAGTAATTTCTCCGCCCGTAATTCTTATACCGCCTGCTTTTTTACAGGCCATGCTGCGGGTGGACGGGCTCAAACGTCCTTATTCCCGCAAACGGGAAGAGGTAAAAAGGGCCAAGAAGTCTGCCATAGACGCTGATAATATTGCTTTACACTCAACTATCGTAAATGAACTTGAAACTAAAGCAATAATTATGACACAGGCGTCTAAAATCCAACAGCTGGAGCTAGATCTGAAGGCGGCCGACAAGCGGGTGACGGATGCTGAGACGGCCAAGAAGGGGGCGAAGGAGGCCCAAAAGAAGGCAGATGAGAGCGCCAAGCAGGCTGATGAGGCGCTCAAGAAGGCCTAAGCGGACCTTGGTAAACTGAAAACCAAGGTTGAGAGGCTGGAGAAGGATGCTGCTCAAGCTCAGAAAAACTTTGCAGCAACCCTGGAGGCGGAGCAAAACCGCCTCGTTGCTGAAAGCGATGCTGACAACGACGCCCATATGAAAATTGCTTGGGCTGCCTTGTACCCAGAAGCTGATTATAGCATCTGGGCAATGGCACACAGCTATGCTGAGTACGTGGTGTACTTGAGAGAGCAAGGCGAGCTAGAGCCTGCCTCCTTTGAAGCCTGGCTCAGCAACAATGAGCCGTCCGCGCCTGAGCTTCCTGGTCATGATGAAGCGCAGGAAATTCCCTAAGACGATGAGGAGAAGGGAGAGGACCAGGAGGCTCCGTCTGCAGGCCAAAAGTGACCCTTCAGCGGCAGTATGCCAATCTTTGCTTTCTTTTAATTCTTTTTTATTCAGCGGCTATATGCCAAAACTTGATTTTTCCGGCCTGCGTGCCGAGTATCCTTGTATTTACCGGCTGTGGAGCCGTGTTAATTAACATTTTCTCTCTCCCGGACGAGGTCCGGTTAACATTTGATCCATTACAACCGTTAAGTTGGATGGACTTTTATGAATTGCACCGACTAAGTCGGTTTTGATTATTTTGCATTTGAATTTTTAATTTTTGCCTATCTTATTAAAAGCATGCGACGATTCTTTGCCCAACTAGTCAATAGTCTGGCTGTCCTTGCCCCTGGACGGCTGTGTGATTGGTTTCAGTTGGAGCTGGTTGATTGACTTGTAAACGTCTGATGCTGCATGTTTGTAAGTCAATCAATCACAGTAGTGATTGCCCCAAACCAAGTACACAGCCGTACACCCACAGGCATTTCGGTTACAACCCAGACGGGTTACGCCCGTCCTGGTAGAAATTTCATAACCATTGAACTCTTGCCCCAATTGGGGTGAGGTGCAATTTTGGAATGGATAACCTAAGCGAGAACTTCAGCTGGTGACCGTCTGATGCCTATGGGCATCCGGTATTTAGGGACTTATTCGTTCTTCGTAGGTTATTTCGGTCAGGCGGCTATGAGTTGACTAATTTGGTCGTTCAATTTTTGCCGTCTGTATGGATGTGTAGAACCGACAGGTAGTCTGTTCTCTGCGACGATTGCACCCGGAGGGGTGTCGCCGGACGCCTTTGTCCATGCTGGGACATGCGATTTTATAAAAAGAGTAACCATCCGGCCATTTTAGCCTCTGGTCTTGTTTGAGACCGGTTGTGTAGCCACTAAACGTTTTTGTGCTTAGTTTCTTAATTAGTGTTGAATTTACACCAAGTATTGAACTTAACTTTTTAATCAAACGAGTCTGTCTGGGTATTACCCAGGCGATTATGCTAAGTATCAAACTTAGTTGAGAAAAATGGAGAATCCGTCTGTGTATTACACAGGCGGACCATGCTAAGTATCAAACTTAGTTAGAAAAATGGTTAAGCAGTTGAATAAACAAAGTATCCAACTTAAGTAAACAAGGGATCCGAGCATTACCCAGGCGGATAAACAAAATAAAAATGTACCCTTTACCAAGTATCGAACTTAGTTAGGTAGATGGGGAATCCGCCTGGATGTTACCCGGATGAATAATCAAACGATAACTCAAATTTTGCAAACAAATACTTAATCTTCAATAATTGACTCATTGTTTACACAAAACTACAAACTCAGAAGTAGTACTTTTTTAGATTGTCTACATTCCAAGTTCTAGGAAGGCGCCTGCCGTCCGGAGTTTCCAGGCGGTAGGTGCCGTCCCTTACTTCTTCATAGATCTGGTAGGGGCCTTCCCAATTTGGAGTTAGCTTTCCCAGCTCATTGGCCCTACCGGTTGCCTCCATTTTTCGTAGCACTAAGTCGTCAACTTTCAAAGGACGCTTGTGTACTTTTTTGTTGTAGGCTCTCGTCATTCTCAGACGGTAAATCTCATGACGCAAGGCGGCATTGCCCCGACGTTCTGGGAGTGAATCCAATGCCAGTCGCATTGCTTCCCAGTTTGCCTCTTCATCATACAGCATGACTCTGAGAGTCGGCTCGTAATGTTCGATGGGCAAGACGGCTTCAGCGCCGTAAACCATGAGAAATGGGGTTTCACCGGTTGCCCCTTTCGCTGTTGTCCGGATGGCCCACAGGACATGGATTAATTCTTCTGCCCATAAGCCACCAGCTCTTTCTATTTTCTTTTTAATGTCGTCTGAGATGAGTTTGTTGAAAGCTTCAACTTGGCCGTTTGCTTGGGGCCGGCCAACAGATGCGAAATAGCTTGAGATCCCCTGATCTCCCAACTAAGTTTTTAGCTGAGGCATCTCAAACTGAGGACCATTATCAAAAACCATAGACATGGGTACCCTGTACCGAGTGATAATGTTCTTCCAGATGAAGGAAATTACGTCTGAGGTCTTGATGTTTTTAACCGCCTCGGCCTCAACCCACTTGGTGAAGTAATCCACAGCCACTAAGATATATCGCTTTCCGCCTGGAGCAGGCGTGTAAGGACCTAGAATGTCCATGCCCCATTTTGCAAACGGGATTGGGCTGTGGATGGCCGTCAGATCAGTAGCTGGACGATGAATAAGCCTTCCAAACTTTTGGCAATTGTCACATTTTTTTCACCAATTCCTTGGCGTCTGCCTCAAGAGTGGGCCAAAAGTAATGTCGTCTGGCTCTGACAGCTAGGGACCTGCCGCCTATGTGGGAGGCGCAGAACCCTGAGTGCAAGTCTTCGAGAACTTCTTTCCCTTTTTCTGGGGTGACACACTTCAACAGAGGCTTAAGAAACCCCGCCTTGAAGAGCTCTCCATTTCTCAACTCAAAGCTTGCAGCTCGCTTCTTCAGGACGGCTGCCTCCTGTGGCGAATCAGGAAGTGTGCCGTCTGAGAGATAAGTCCGGATGCCATCCATCCAGGTAGAGCTTCGGTCCAAAACTCCAATGGGATCCTCATTGATGCTTCTCTTTTCCAGAACTTCCCAAAAGACAGACCGAGGCGTATCATGGCAGGCGGAAGATGCCAGTTTTGACAACGCATCCGCCTGGTTTTTTTCAGACCTAGGCACTTGGTTCAGCCGGAATTCCTCAAGTGCCCCGACCTCCTCTTTGACTGCCTGAATATATTTGATCATAGCCGGATGGGTAGCCTCATAACTTCCCTCATACTGGCTAACAACCAATTGAGAATCAGAGTAGGCATCAATTTATATGGCCCCTAACGCCTTACACATGCGAATTCCGGCTAGCAGGGCTTCATATTCCGCCTCATTGTTAGAGGCCTGAAACTTGAAGCGTAGTGCATACTCAAATCTGTCTCCTTCAGGAGATTCATAAATTACACCTGCACCACAGCCGTTCTTTGTAGAGCTCCCGTCTACGTACACTTTCCAAACCTGATCAAGATTATCCGGAGCCACCGGACGAGTCATTTCCACAATGAAGTCGGCAAACGCCTGACCTTTCATTGCCTTTCTTGGTTCATAAGTGATTTCAAGGCTCTGCATTTCAATAGCCCATTTCAACATTCTCCCGGATGAGTCTAAGATAGACATTGGCCGCTTAAGTGGCTGGTCCGTGTAAATCACCACCGGATGTGCCAAAAAGTAAGGCTTCAATTTTTTGAATGCCATGTACAAAGCAAGACCAAATTTTTCAACCATGGGGTACCGGAGCTCAGCATTTTTAAGAACATGGCTAATGAAGTAAACCGGGAGCTGCACGTCGTCTCGCTCAGCAAGGAGAACGGCACTGAGGGCATGGTCTGAGACGGCTAAGTACATGTACAACGTCTCCCTAGGCAAAGGACTGACCAACCTAGGCAGAGAATGTAAATGCTCTTTCAACCTCTGGAACGCCGCCTCAGCGTCGTTCCCCCATTCAAATCTGGTTTTCTTCCTGATTGCTTGGAAGAAGTAAAGGCATTTGTCACCTGACCGACTGAGGAACCTTCCTAGGGCGGCCAGACAACCGGTGAGTCTTTGAACTTCCCTGACAGAGCGGGGTGACTTCATGTCAATCACCGCCTGTATCTTTTCGGGGTTAGCCTCTATCCCCCTTTGATCAATCAGGAACCCGAGAAACTTCCCAGACTCAACACCAAAGACGCATTTCTTAGGATTTTACATAACCTTATGCCGCCTGAGGGTGGTGAATGTTTCTCGGAGATCAGCAAGGTGATCCGTCTGTAGCTTGGATTTGACTATCATGTCATCAATGTACGCCTCAACATTCCTCCCAATCTGATTAATGAAGACCGTATTAATCATCCGTTGGAAAGTGGCAGGCGCATTTTTCAAGCCAAACGGCATCACAGTATAACAGAATAGCCCCTGATCAGTGATGAAGGCCGTCTTCTCTTGGTCTTTCTTCCACAGGGGTATCTGATGGAAGCCGGAGTAGGCATCCATAAAGCTCATCAAGGCGTGACCGGCTGTAGAATCGACCAGACTGTCGATCTTTGGAAGCGGATAACTGTCCTTTGGACACGCCTTGTTGAGGTCTGTGTAATCAACACACATGCGCTAGGTCCCATTCGGTTTCTTCACAAGGACTACATTGGCCACCCAGTCGGGGAAATTACAAGGCCGAATGAACCCAGCATCCAACAGCTTTTTGACTTCGGCAGCTGCCGCCTGACTTCTTTCCTCGCCATGGTTTCTTTTCTTTTGCCGGATGGGCTTCTTTTTGGGGTCCACGGTGAGTTTGTGGACAGCAAGATCCGGGCTGACGCCTGGCATCTCTTCCACTTCAAAGGCAAAAATGTCTTTGAAATCTTTCAATAGAAGGTGCAAGCTTGCACCCAAGGTAGCATGAGCAACCGTCCCAACCTTAACAGTACGTTCTGGACGGCTGTCATCCAGAACGAGATCAATGCTTTCGCCAGCCGGTTGGGGACGGAGCTCATCTGACCGTTCACCGGCCAGTGATTGCTATTTTTTCTCTTTTTTCACCTCCACCAGCAGAGGAGCCTTTCTTTTTTTTCCGGCTGCTGATGGGGCAGGAGATGGGTCAGCATCCTTGACGTTGTCAAGGTCTATAGGTTCCTGACCGCCTAGGGCTACGGTATCTCGGACGGCTGAGAGATAACATTCTCGGGCCGTCTTCTGATCCCCATTCAAGGAACCAACAGAGCCGTCATCCCTCTCATACTTGATGAGCATCAGGGAAGGGATGATTACTGCCTTGGCTACGTTGAGGGTTGGCCTGCCAAGAATGATGTTGTAGGCGGTCAACTCCTCAACGACTAAGAATCTGACGACAATATGTCGACCCTGGCCTTTCTCTCCCAGCCGGATGGGTAAATCAATTCTCCCGGCTGGGTAGACCATCCCACCCCCAAAACCAACCAAGGGGTGGGTGACTAGATGCATGCTGCTGACATTGTATTTAAGCTTTTGCAGGCACCAGAGGCTGATGATATCTGATGAGCTGCCGGTGTCAATAAGGATCCGTCCAACCAGTTGGTTGGCGACCTTACATTCAATGACCACCGGGTCATCATGCGGGCGGCGGACGCTGCCCCTATCCTTCTCAGTGATCAAGACGTCTGGGAAGGAGGAGCTGGCTTCCGCCTGCTCATCATCATCTTTGTCCATCTTTCGAAGATGGCTCTTGGTGCCCCGGATGGTAGGGCCACCACATGAAAACCCGCCTGCTATTGTGTAGACCGGCTCCTTATCGATATCCGAGCTACTAGCAGGCTGAGGCTAGGGGGTAGTCTTGGAGGACTGACCCTTGTTTTTCTTTTTTGCCTCGGCTGGGGACTTAGAAATGTAGGACTTCAACAGCCCTTTGTCAGCCAGACGGTCCAACGCACGCTGAAGACTGAAGCAGTCGTTGGTGTCATGGCCGACCTCCTCATGGAACTGACAGAATTTATTCTTGTTCCGTGACTGGACATAACTCTTCATAGGATTCGGCTTCTCAATGGACAACCGGTCCTTTACCTCCATGAAGATGGAGTTGCAGTCTTTATTAAACTCGTACTTGGGGACGTACGGTTTAAATTCTTTCTTTTTCTTCTGGGACGGCTGGTCAGAGTCAGTAACCGCCCAGACTTCTTTTCTTTTCTTGCTCTCTTCTTTGTTTTTAGCCGGCTGAGCTGACCGGCTGTCTTTCTGTTTGTCAGACTTCTTGGAGTCTGACTGGCTACCAGGCGAGCAGAGGTCGGTAGCTTGAATGTAGCTTTCCGCCTCCCTCAGGGCCGCCTGTAGGGTGAAAGCCCCTTTTCTGACTAGGTCGAACTTAAAGGTCGACCTGTCTCTCAGACCTTTAAAAAAGTCTGTAAAAGCTACCTCATCAGACAGTCCCTGAATCTGAATTCTGATCAGGTTGAACCGCCTGACATATGAGCGCAGCCCTTCTCTCTCTCCCTGCTTAACAGTGCTCAAATCAAGGCTTGTCTTTTTAGCAGGGATGTTCATTGAGAAGTTGGAAGCAAACAGGAAGGCAAGCTTCCTGAAGCTGTCTATAGACCCGGCTGGCAGGTTGCCAAACCATTGTTGGGCGATGCCCTTCAATGTAGCCGGAAAGCACCGACACAAAGTGGCATCATCCAACCCCTACAGATACATGAGGTTGGTGTAAGCCATGAGGTGGTCTTCTGGATTGGTGGTACCATCATAGGTACCAACCAACACATTCTTAACCTTGGCCGGCTGAGCCGCCTCGGTTATCTCCCGAGTGAACGCAGAAGGTTGTTCACCCAGGCGCAGCAGTCGAAGCTGCCAGTCCAATGGCTGGACATTTGGATATGCCGCCTGACCTCCAAAGAAGGCTGGCTGCATGAAGTGAGGAGAATATTGTCCGTAAGCCTGAGTAGGCACATACGGTATATTTCCAATCATATGAGGGCCAGAATGGACGGTATTACCGCCTGTTTGACTCTCATGCAAGGAGGGTGTACTCCCTGTAGAAATATTATTGAAGCTGTCCGGAAAGTTCGACGTTGAAGCCGACTCAGACAGCGATTGATTTCTCTTCCGATTAATGATTTCCCGGGCATCGAGAGTTGATTTTTTACTTCTCACCGGCTGATGAGGCCGGCGGGGGTTATTAGTGTTTCCCCCAGGAAGGAGAATTTTTGACCAATTAATGGTCCCGGCTGCCTTCTCCTTTGGATGGGGAGTAGGCTGTCGGTTTCTGACTGACTTCCCCTTCTTTGGAGGAGTCTTCTTCACCGACTGACCTTTACTTGGGCCAGCCCTGCTTTTGGTGATCAGCTCTTTAATTTCACCCTTGAAACTCGTCATGAACCTCATGAGTTCGTCTCGGGTGACTGGGGCTGATCCAGCTGCCGTTTGGGTTTCCCCTTCCGGCTGCCCAGTAGGTGTGCTCGGACCCGCCTGGGTGGCACCCCGCTCCAGAGTCTCTCTGAGCCGGATGAGCTTAACTCTTAGAGAGCCGTCCTCGGCTGTAGAGGTTTCGACCTGAGGATCCTCATCCTCCTCATGGTCTGTAAAGACTTATGGGTCTTCGCCCAGACGGTTTGGGGGTGCAGATTCTTGAACCATCTTCGAGGTACTCTCCCCACAGACGGCGCCAAATGTTTTGGGTGTTTCTGTCCCTCGGGAGAGTTACAACACGAAGACTGATCCGGGAAGAGTTGAACCTGCAAAACCAACGGAGACACCTGTTGGGTGGTGCTCCGCCTCCGACGCACAAGTTAGTAACTTGAAACGGGATAAAGAGAACGGAAATTTAGGTGGGTATCTGCTCGGATTCCAAGCTCAGGTGTTTCTCTGATGTAAGAGAATGCAGTTGTAATAAATGGTAAAAACGTGTCCTCAAAATGAGGGACATCTCCCTATTTATAGGGTCATTGGGAATTGCCCCTGATTAGGTCACTGAACCCTAATCATTGGTGGGCTGCGCCGTATTCCGGCTTTCTCGGGATTTGGGCCTGAAGGCCGCCTTTTCCCTTTTATCTCTGGAATGACACGTGTCAAACAGGGATTGGTCCATCTTGGACCAATCTGAGGCTGACACGTGTCACCCTCTGATTGGGCCACGTGGCAGGGTAAAAATACCCTAAACAATGATGATGATGAACACTAAGTGAGGCAGTCCCAAAAGCACATGATTGTGGGTTCAACACCCCATATTTATGAGAGCACGACTTGAGAGCGCAAGAGCTAGAACTTGGAGAATCCATTTCCTTGCATCTTAAGCTTTCCTATTGCCATGAGCTTGCTCCAAAGGCTTCCTCCACCTTGGTAAATCACCAATATCAAGACCCAAACCTCGTACAATACCTAGAACCACGAAAATAGAGCAAATAAAGGAGAAAAGACTAGAAAAACCATAGAAATGCACAAAAGCTACAAAATAAGAGAGGAAGGGTAAGACTAAGACCAAAAGCATAAAACTAAGCATTTATTAAGCATGAAAGCCATGAAAAGAAGGTAAAAACAACCTAAATGCTCATTAAATGGGTTCCATTTATGACACCCATCACTAAGCATTCTTTGGCTTGTCTTAGCACTCAATCTCCCAAGGTAAGCAAACGCTTTACTAATGGCTCCAAGCCACCCTTGGTTGAATAAATTGTCGCATCTAATGCTTTTTCAACAATTTATTCACTTTTCCACGACATGTTAGGACTCAATCACTCATATCGTTGAGTACAACCAAAACCAACTTGCATACGCCGTATGCCTTATGAGTCTAGGTATTGATAGTGATGCCTCGCTTTGGCCTAGCCCATCACTAACCTCAATTAATCGATAAGTATTGTTTTGGAATGGTAGTTTCACTCTATATTTTAGGACCTAATGTTTCTATGTTGGTTTATTTAAGTGAACTTAATTCATGCATCAAACATATAATTCATATATAAATGATCATAAATATGAAAAGCATAAGCATTTTGATGCATATTTGCAACTACCATGACCCCTTGAATTCGTTGAGTCTTCAAAAGGTCTTCTTTTGCAACTTCATGGCTTTGTCTTCCAAGAACCTCCGTCTTCAAGACTTGACCAAAATTATGCAACTAATAGTTTCTACGATAAGGACTAATCTAAATTAAGGTAAAATACTATACAACGGTACGCAGACCGTATTTAAATTTACAAAAATACATCATGGATTGCAGTCCGTATTTTTTATCCTAATCGGGCCCCATTAGTTGCCATTTTATAAAACCTGTGATAGAATATACATTCCATTCATCCATTCACTATTTGTGAATGGCCCATGCATTTTACAATGATAAAACAAGTAACAATGCACAAGCATGCGATAACTAGTAACTAATCTAGGTGGTTAATCCGATTAAGACGCCTAATTAAAATTAGTCAAAGTTGTTTTAATCGATTATGTTAATAAGCGCAATTAATACTTGAAGCTCCCACTAATTCCGCATCCAACTTAATTAATCTAATTAACTAAGCCGATAAAACCCAATTGTTTGCCAAAATAGAATTTCGCAAATGTCGTTCATAAACCGAGGCCTAGCCTCAAAAATATTAATTAAATAAAATAAAATAATTAAAAAAAAATTAAAACGACAAATTAAGTAAAAATTACGTAGTCTTGAATATCCAAGTGCCTAGCACTAAGACTTGGAGTGCTCATAACTCGCACAACCGAATGATGATCAAGGAACGTTGGAGTGGGTCACGATGTCGCTAGGCGTTACACCGTCCACGTCAGTGAACTTTTACACACCATGTTGTGGCCCATTATGGCCATGTTGCACGAGCTCATTACATCACATTGCTTCACAAGCAATGTTTACGCATATTACCTTTAATTATGTACCAAGATTCGCACATAAACACCCTGAAATCAAGCTCAATCCAAGAAACATGTATGGCTCACCCATGGCAAGCCACAAGGCCGCACACACAGTGTGCGCACAACAGCTATTTGCTGCTACACCTTGTTGCCGTCTTGGATGCCATGGTACGCCAAGGTGCCGCACACAGCAGCTCCTCCATGCACACAGCAGCACCAAGTCGAGGAATCTCAGCAGGCTCGGCAGCCCCATGGATGTATGAGCAGCCCGGCTGACCGAGAGCATGCTCGGGGCTTCTTTGGCCTTGATTTTGGTGCTCATGCATAGGGATAAAATCCCGATTTTGTGTGATATTTTCAATCAATTCTGAATTAATTTTAGAATCAATTAATTTTGAGGAAAAATGAAAATATAACAAGTCCAACTTAAATAAATTCATCCAAGTGTATAAAACAAAATCTTATTCCAAGAACCATTCTTTAATAAAATTGGTTTAACTTGGTGCAACAAAAATAAGAGGGCAATTACTCATTATTAATTTAATTAATTTAAATGAATCTTGAGATTTTGACAAAATAAATGGGAGTTGAAAAATTAACATAAGTTCAATAAAAATTCCAACTTTAATACTTGTGAATCCTTGAAAAATTATATCTTCCAATATGAAGATAAACAAATTTCTATCAAAAGTTTTAAACTTTATGACTCCAATCAACTTAAAATGATTAAATCAATAAAGTTCAACAAAAATTCATGGAATTTATTAACTCAAAGTTTCAATTACTTAACATAATAAAGATTGAATCTTTAGTACTTAGAAGCCTCAAAGAACAAAGATTTCACACTTAATGCAATTATTTTGCAATTATGTGAAAATATAAAAACATGCTTTAAAACAAAAATTACTACCAAGTAATCATGTCTAAAGAGGTTTAAAATTGCACATAAAATTATGATTGAACTAATTACATAACCACCATAAATATGCAATTAATTTTCAAGGTTAGAAATAATTAAAATTTCTCGTTAAAACAAAAAATCCCTTGAAAACAGATTTCTAAAAAGGTAAAACCATTTCCAAAATGCCTTTTCCACCCAAAATTCATTATTTTTGGGTCGAAATCTAGGTTTGGTAGCTGAAGTCAGCTCTAATATGGGATTAAAATTAATAAAACGAGCTACTAATCTAATTAGCAACTTAAAACAAGAAAAATTAAGCCATAAAACACCTTGAAAAATAATATGATTTAAAAAAAAAACGAGCAAGGCTCCGATACCGCTTTTGTGGTTTGTTGAGTCCGACTCACTGCGGAAACAAACCCAGAACAAGACCACACTCGCAATAAATAAAACCATAAACATAAGTAACTTAATGACAAGATTAAGATAATAATTATACCTTAGACGAGTGCTTTGCCCGACCTCGAGGGGCTCTTACGCCGAAAGCTAGCCTCCAAATTACAACGACCTTCAACAGAATTCCACCCACAACTCGAACACCGACAAGGGTCTAATGCCTTGGAGTTAGCAAGGCCCTACTTAAACCCGAGTAATTAATGAGTTCAAATGTTTTCACAATGGTGATGTCTTTTTCAACTCTTACTCAAGTGCTTTTTCCAATACCCCAAGTAAGGTATTTATAGGGAAATGCAAGAGTGTGAAAAGCTCTCCCATCAACATGGGAGAATTTGATTTTCCCATTTTACTTCAAAGCTAAAATATAAATTAATAATCAAACTAATAATAAATAAACAAGTGGCAAGCTCATAAGGAAGAATAGGTGAAGACCATTTGGAGGAGGGGGGGACCAAACTTGACCCCACTCTTACTCACATAACCGACCACCTTTACCCCTAGCCATCTAATTAGCTTCGTCCACGTGGCAACTCACTTAGGCACCCATGACACCCTTGTGGACTGCCAAGGCGTTGTTCTAATGCCTCGGCCCATCTCACCACGCACCGAAATGTGCGGGATGCTAGCTACCTTAGCCTAGCAACTATTGGCTGCCATATGCTAGCACAGCCACGCACACTAGTGCGGGTTGCTAGGTTTGGTATGATAGTCTAGCCCCGCACTTGGTGCAGGCTGCTAGCATTTGTCGCGCCCCTAGCACTCGGTTTTTCGATGCTAGGGGTATTATGGTCATTGTAGATTTATTATTATTTTCATGTCTCGTCTTTTTACTATTTTTGACTCGACTTTTCGACGCTCCAAGCTCGAATTTCTGACGTCTAAATATTAATTAGTCGGTCGACTTATTAATTAATTCATAATTGATTCGTCACTTCGGCTCGTTAGATGCTCGGGTGTGACCTGAAGGGTTCAATCAAGATTAAGCTGTAATATTAATTAAGCATTTATATTACTGATCGGAAGCGGCCTCCCCCTAGGCATTCTGTGTTAGGTTTGGTGAGTCCCACTCACCGCGGAAAAAACCCGAGCCAAGGATCACGCTCGCAATAAATAATATCACGAATACATAAAATAAATTAAAAAGGGCAAAATAGGAAATATACCTTTGTCGCGTGCTTTGCCCGATAAATTGGGCTATTACTTGAAAGCTTAGCCCTGAAAACACGAGAGCCTCCGATGGATATCCACCCGCAAAAACAATTATGGACTATTAGGTCTGTTACCTCGAGGCTAGCGAGGTCCGACCAAAACCCGAGTATTATATGAGTTTAAGAGTTTTTGCAAAGGCAATGCTCTATTGAAATCCTACTCAAGCACTCTTCCCAAAAACCCAAGGTGGGCATTTATAGGGAAGAGTGAGAGTGGGAATTTCTATCCCATCAATATGGGATCATGAAATTAAACAATTTATTTTTATGTTAAAATAAAATAAATAAGCAATCTAATAATAAATCTACAAATGTCATTAATACATGTAAAGGGAAGTGAGGACAACTTGGAGTGTAGGGGACCATAATTGCTCCCCACACCATACTCTCCTTGTGCGACATGTCCCTCACCCACATGCCAACCATATGCTCGGCCTTAGCTACCCGCGCCTAAGCCCAGCCACGGCCCAACCCCGCACTTGGAGTTGCGGGCTGCTGCCGCGGCTAGCAAGCCAAACACTCCATGTTGGGGTTTGGTAAGTCCAACTTACCGCGAAAACGACCCTGACCTAAAGAACCACTCGCAATTAATAAAACCATAAAGCATAACAAATAAACATAAAAGGATAAAATCGGAATTTACCTTTGACGCGTGCTTCGCCCGACCTAATGGGCTCTTACTTGAATGCTTTAGCTCCGAAAATACAGAGCCTCCAACGGTATCCACCCACAAAGGACGAACACCGACTTTTAGGTTTGCTACCTTGGAGTTAGCAAGGTCCGACCGAAACCCGAGTGATTAAATGAGTTCAAAGGTTTTCACAATGGTGATGCCTTTTTCAACTCTCACTCAAGTGATTTTCCCAATACCCCAACTTGGGTATTTATAGGGAAAACAAGAGAGTGAAAAAGCTCTCCCATCAATGTGGGAGAATTTGATTTTTCCATTTTTTTTTTTTAAAGCTAAAATAAAATTAATAATCAAAGTAGTAATAAATAACCAAGTGGCAAGCTCATGAGAGAGGTTAGAAGAGGACCATTTGGTGGAGGGGGGGACCAAACTTGCTCCCCACTCCATCACCAAAAGCCGGCCAACACACCCCCTTAACCTCCACTAAGATCGCGCCACATGGCACCACACTTGGGCACCAAAACACCCAAGGTGGGCTGCCATGCGCGGCTGCCAGTAGGCCCAGCACAAGCGTGCAGGCTGCTAGCGTTGCTGGCCAGTAAGCCTAGCACGGCTTGTGCGGGCTGCTCGTGCTCTCAGCTAGCGAGCCACGCACCAAGGATGCGGGCTGCTGCAGAGAGCTGCTGCTCCTTGCGCGCCTTGGCCGAGCGTTGCTAGCCTTGCGATGCTAGCATTGGTGCGCTAGCATGCACCAGCCAGCCTAGGCTCGGCTTGGTGCGTATGCTAGCCACCATGCTATATCAAATGCCCCTAGCACTCGGTTTTCTCGGGGCATTCCAATGCTAGGGGTTTTTTGGTCTTGTTGATTTATTATTATTTTCATGTCTCGTCTTTAACTATTTTTTACTCGACTTTTGACGTTCGGTTTCGATGCTCTAAACTCAAATTTTCGACGTCTAAATATTGAACACTCAGGCGACGAATTGATTTCTTCTGAATTTGATAGGGTGTGACCTGAATGGTTCAGCCAAGATTAAGCTGTAATATTAATTATACATTAATATTACTAATCGGAAGTGGCCTCCACCCCGGCATTCCGAGCACTTAACCTTACTGAATATATTAGCTTTCTAATAATTCTGAACCCGCTATCAAAATAATACACTTGTTCGAAGGACACCATTCCTTTCAATTTCCTACTTGTCCTTCCGGACAAGTGAGCATTTAGTGGTCTCTTCATGAACTATAAAGTAAGATTATTTCGTCATCCTTATTACGTCCAGAAGTGTTTCTCGATTCCGAGTCTGATTGTCAATAAACAGATGATTTCTAAAATCCATCCGAGCACGGCCATGCATTTTTACAGTCTCGCTCTAAGAGAGGCCTTGTATACAACAAAGACGTCTTCCTTATTTTAGTAGTGGAACATTCCCAGTCTTGTAATGTAAGTCCTCTTACTGAGAGGACCTAGCCGCCCGAGTGTTGCCGTTATAATCCCCTATTACGGCAGACGTTTGACAACATCAAAGCGGACTAGTGCTCAAACAAGAGAACTCACAATACTCATGGTCAAGGAAATAGGTTCCGATAGCCATAATGAGAAGAGTACTTATGACAATTTTTAATCTCTTAAAGTATTCTCATAGGTCGATCTAGTATGGTTCTAAACTAATACCTGTGCAAATGATTAATGACAATCATGTCCACGTAGGACAAGAAAACAATACTATAAATAACACTATACACCAATCTCAATTGGTCATTAATCGTCCATCGTTTAAATGACCTCGATTAGGGATAATTTTTTATTATAATATTCAATGTTCACTTAATAGTTGTTTCCTTACCAAGACTGGTCTTGATACCCTATTTTGAATATTCCAAGAATCTAATGGACTCATTATTTAATCCTAAACCACAATTAAATAGCAAACAGAGTAATAATATTGCGTGAAATTTATATTACTCCAAAACTTGAATGATTTTTCTTAGTGTCTTACATTAAATGTTTAAAATTTAACTAAAACACTAAATAGGGAAATCAAAGCCAGTCTCCTACATGCCTGATTCCCATTGCCTTAACGTGCTTGTTGTGCTTTACTTGAGGCAAAGGTTTAGTAAGTGGATCGGCTACATTGTCATCTGTTCCAACTTTACAAATTCTGATTTCACCTTCTGATTTCCATTCTCAAATCATGTGAAACCGCTGTTGACATGTTTGACTTTCTTATATTCCCTTGGCTCTCTGGCCATAGCAATAGCTCCATTGTTGTCACAATAGAGGGCTATTGGACCCTTTATGGAGGGTACAACATCATGTTCACCAATGAACTTACGAATCCAAATAGCCTCCTTAGCCGCTTCAGCAGCTGCTAAGTACTCGGCTTCGGTTGTAGAATCTGCAGTTGTACTATGCTTAGCACTCTTCCAACTGAACGCTCCTCCATTTAGACAGAACACATATCCAGATTGCGATTTGAAATGGTCTTTGTCTGTCATGAAGCTCACGTCGATATAACCTTCAACAGCTAATTCCTCCGAACCACCATACACCAGGAACTTATCCTTGTTCCTTTTCAGGTACTTTAGGATATTCTTGGCCACAGTCCAATGGGCCTCTCCTAGATCTGATTGATAACGGTTCGTAGCACTCAAGGCATACGATACATCTAGTTTAATATATATCATGGCAAACATGATCGATCCAATAAGCGAAACATATGGAATCAGATTCATTCTTTCCCGCTCATCAGGTGTTTGTGGACACTGCTTCTTGCTCAGGGTTATGCCATGTGACATTTGCAGGTGACCTCTCTTGGCCCCCTCCATGCTAAATCGAGCAAGTACCTTATCAATATAAGTACTTTGACTCAATCTAATTATCCTTTTTTATCTATCGTTATAGATCTTAATGCCTAGTATGTACTGAGCCTCTCCTAAGTATTTCATTGAGAAACATTTTCCAAGCCAGGCCTTTACAGACTCTAACAACGAAATGTTGTTTCAATGAGAAATATGTCATCGACATATAAGACTAAGAAGGAGATGTCACTCCCACTGACCTTCTTCTAAACACAAGATTTATCAAGATTCTTGATAAAACCTAACTTACTGATGGCTTCATCAAATCGCAGATTCCAACTTCTGCTAGCTTGTTTTAGTCCATAAATGGACTTCTTAATCTTACAAACCTTCATAGCATTGTTTTGGTCGACAAAACCTTCAAGTTGTGTCATGTAAATAGTTTCTTCCAAAATACCATTTAAGAAGGCGGTTTTGACGTCCATCTTCCATATTTCATAGTTATAATATGCAACAATCGCTAGGAGGATCTGAACGGATTTAAGCATTGCGACAGGTGAAAAGGTTTCATCGTAATTAGTACCATGAACTTGTCTATAACCTTTTGCCACCAATCTAGCTTTGTAAATGAATACATTTCCATCTTTGTCGGTTTTCATCTTGAAAATCCACTTACATCTAATAGGTGTATAACCTTCGGGTAAGCTTACCAAGTCCCAGACATGATTTTCAAACATGGAATCCATTTCAGATCTCATAGCCTCATGCCATTTAGCAGAGTCGGTGCTTGCCATCGCTTGCTTGTAGGTTGCCGGTTCATCTCCATCCATAATCAGGATGTCCTCTGATATCTCAGTTAATACCAAACTAAGATATCTGTCAGGTTGAGATCTCGGCCTCTGAGACCTACGTAGGGTAATAGATTGAGCATTTGCATTGTCGGTTTGACTTTGCACATTTTTATCATATTGACTTGCATAAACAAATGTTGTTTGAGCACTTAGACTGTCATTCTGATTTTGTTGCTCATCCTCACGAACTTCGTCGAGTTGGATTTTCCTCCCACTTATCATTTTGGAAAGGTGTTCCTTCTCCAAAAAGACACCATCGCGAGCAAAAAACACTTTGTTCTTTGATTTGTTGTAGAATTAATACCCCTTGGTTTCTTTTAGGTAGCCTACAAAGTAAACCTTGTCAAATTTGGGATGAAGTTTGTCAGAAATCAATTTCTTGACATATGCTTTGCATCCCCAAATCTTTAGAAAAGACAACCTAGGAGGTTTCTTTGTCCATAATTCATATGGAGTCTTTTCTACAACTTTTGATGGTGCAAGGTTTAGTGATAATGCAGCAGTTAGAAGTGCGAGTCCCTAGAAAGAGATAGGAAGATCACTAAGACCCATTGTTGATCGTACCATGTCTAAAAAGGTCCAATTTCTCCTTTCGGATACTCCGTTCCATTGTAGAGTTTTTAAACGTGTCAATTCTGAAAGCGCACCCTTTTCTTTCATATGGTCATCGAATTCTTCTCTCAAGTATTAACCACCTCGATTCGATCGAAGGGCTTTGATTTTCTTGCCAAGCTGATTTTCAACTTCACTTTGAAATTCTTTGAACTTTTCAAACGATTTAGATTTATGTTACATTAGGTAGACATAACCATATCCACTATAGTCATTTGTGAAGGTGATAAAATATCGTTGTCCATTTCTTGTGGTTGAGCTCATTGGTCCACATACATCAGTGTGTATTAGACCTAACAAGTCTCCTGCCCTTTCTCCTAGCTTGGAGAATGGCTGCTTAATCATCTTGCCAAATAAACATCCTTCGCAGTTCTCAAGCGATTCTAAATCAAAAGAGTCAAGAACACCTTCTTGTACAACTTTCTTGATGTTTTTGATGTTAATGTGGCCAAGACAATAATGGCACAAGTAAGTTTGGTTTGACTCCATCGTCTTAGCTCTTTTGGTATTATCATAAATAATTTAGTCTAAACACACAAAAGGTGTAATTTCCATAAATATAAACAAGACATTTAAACAAAAGGTCTTGTGATTAAGGTTTAAAATGACGTCCAACGTCGCAAGATCAAAGTATGGTAGATAAAACTTAACAAATTTTAGAATTTAGACAAAATACATGAGATTACAAGCTTTCTTTGGATAGATTTTCTTTATCTTACACTTGTGTACTCATGACCACTTGAAAAACATCGCTCATTTCGTTCCTGAAATAAGAGCATAAAATGAGTCATTTTTCCGGTATCTAATACCTTATAAATTGCTTATTTTCAAGTGTGTGGATGATACCTGAGATTGAGGTTATCTTTCCTCTTGCCTCATCTTCCAGATACTCGTTAAATTCTCTTTTGTAGTGGCCTTGCTTACTACAATAGAAGCAGCGCATCTTTGCCTTGTTTTTGAACTTTTTTTTCTTGAGCCTTAGAGCAAACGTAGCTGCCTTTAAAGAATAGGTTTTTTGGAGCTCTTAGACAACTTCCTTATAGGATAGTTTGTTCCGATTATTGGTAAGTCGCATCTTAATTTCAACACCCCGAGTGGATTGAGCTTAAAAGCATAAGAGCCGCTTGCTCATCCTTCACCGGTATACTAATTAGTTTCAGATGGTTAAATAACCTTGTCATCTTTTGCACATGGGCTTGAAGTGGCATCCTGGGTCTAATTCTTGCACTATAGACCCTAGTCCATACTTCTTGCCTTTCTTTGCTAAGACATCCATCTTTCGGTGGCTTGATCCTCATGTTAGACAATGACCTAGTCACTTCTTCCACGAGTCCATCATAGTTACCCTTGTCGCTCTTTGTTACCCTCAAATTGACCACATCTTCTAGAGCCTTGAGAAGTACATCCAGAAGGTAGTTGGAGAATTTCTTCTTCCACTGTTCCGGAATAGAGTTTTCCATGAGTCGAGAGACTCTCTTGCAATCATAACTCCACTCCTCATGAGCCATATAACTCATAATCCCTTTTGAGTAGAAACTCGGGATGGGAGTATCCAAGATATGCTCTAGGTAGCAATTGTGGAGGGTCAAACGGAGTTCCTCTTCCCATTCCTTGAAGTTTACCAAATTCAAGCTAAATGATAACTTCTCGGGATGTTCTGGGAACATAAGACTATTGTCGATAGTTGAAGACATGATTCTACATTTGAAAGAATTTTGAAATAAAAAACCATCATGAAATTTAAATAAGATTGAATTCATGCATTTTAATAAAACTTATTTAAAACGTCTTATTCACACATTTAAAGATGTCCCCAATTTGGTGAGAATAAGTCGATTCCAAGATCCGAAGAAACAAAAAGTGGTTATGCATGCTTTGTCTTGTCTTAACACTCAATCTCTTAAGGTAAGCAACTCTTTGCTAATGGCTCTAAGCCCCTCTTTGTTGAATAAATCGTCGCATCTAATGCTCTCTCAACAATTTATTCACTTTTCCATCACTCATATCGTTGAGTACAACCAAAACCAACTTGCATACCCGGTATGCCTTACTTCCTAGGAGAGGTAGTGATGCCTCGCTTTGGCGTAGCCCACCACTACCCTCGTTTGGCCGGTAAGTGTTGTTTTGGAATGACTAGTTTTTACCTAATATTTAGGGATCTATGGTTTCTATGTTGGTTTATTTAAGTGAACTTACTTAATCATCACAACATTCGAAATCCTAAACATGCATCCAACATATAATTCATATACATAAACATATATATATATCAAAGAACATAAATACAGACGCATTTGGGAACTAGCATGACCCCTTGAGATCTTTAAATCTTCAAAATGTCTTAATTTGCAACTTCATGGCTACGTCTTCCAAGAACCTCTATCATCAAGACTTAACCATAATATGCAACTACTAGTATCTACGATTAGGACTAATCTAAATATTAAGGTACAAAAATACTCAACGGTACACAGACTGTATTTAGATTTACAAAAATACATCATGGATCGCAGTTCGTATTTTCTATCCTAATCGGGCCCCACTAGTTGCCATTTCAAAAAACCTGTGAGAGACTATACATTACATTCATCCATTCACTATTTGTGAATGGCCCATGCATTTTACAACGATATACAAGTAACAATACAAAAAACACGCGTGAACTAGTAACTAATCTAGGTGGTTAATCCAATTAACACGCCTGATTAAAACTAGACAAAGTTGTTTTAACCGGTTATATAAAAAAGATCAATTAACATTTGAAGCTCCCACTAAATTCCGCATCAAACTTAATTAATCCAATTAAGTAAGTCGGTAACTCCCAAAATTTGTCAAAATAAATTTTTGCCAATGCCGCACAAAACCGAGGCCTAGCCTTAAAAATTTATTAAAATAATTAAAACAAATTAGATTAATAAAATAATTAAAACGACAATTTTTAAGCAAAAACACGTAGTCCAAATTGTCTAAGTGCCTAGAACTAAGGCACAACGTCTACGCATATATATACCCCTAATTACACGACGCATGCACCAAGTCCCAAGCGATGCACCATGTGCTCGTGCCCCACACACCCGCGCCACAACAGCTCCAAGCACCACGCAACACATCACACACGCACGCACGCACGCACGCACGCTCTTGGCAGCGTGATGCTGCTTGCGACCGTATACACCAGCCACGGCTTGGCTAAACGCACCGGGCGTGGCAGCCCTTGGCAGCCACATGCGGGCTGCTATGCAGCCCGGCTAGCCAAGGGCGCTTATGCGTTGTTTTGCGTGCCATTATCCTCGGGATTTGATCCCAAATTTTGTGTGAATTTTGCAATTAATTATTAATTAATTTTAGAACTAATTTAATGAGCAAAATTAAAAAATTTAAACAAGTCTAACTTAAATAAAATTTTTAAAGTGCATATAAACATAATAATTCCCAAGAACCATTTTTAATTAAATTGGTTAACTTGGTGCAACAAAAATAATAGGGCAATTACTCACTATTAATTTAATTAATTTAAATTAACCTTGAATTTTTGACAAAATAAGAGGAAGTTGGAATGAATTTTCCAACTTTAATACTTGTGAATCCTTGAAAAAATTATATCTTCCAATATGAAGATAAACAATTTTTCTATCCCAAAGTTTCAAACTTTATGATTCCAAACAACTAAGAATGATTAAATCAACAAAGTTTAACAAAACTTCATGAAATTTAGTAATATAAAGTTTCAATCACCTAAAATAATTCAAGATTGAATCTTTAATACTTAAAAGACTCAAAGAACAACAATTTCACAGTTAATGCAATTAGTTTGCAATTATGTGAAAAAATAAAACCAAGCATTCAAGCACAAATTACTACCAAGTAATCATGCCTAAAGAGGTTTAAAATTCCATATAAAATATGTATTGAACGAATTACATAACCACCATAAATATGCAATTAATTTTCAAGGTTAGTAAGACTTAAATTTTTCATAAAAACGAAAAAACCCTCGAAAATAGCAATTCTGGTCGTTTTTTAGCTAAAAACCGCATCCTAAAGTTTAAAACCATTTCCAGAACACATTTTCCACCCAAAATTCACTACTTTTGGGTCAAAATATGGGTTCGGGGCTGAAGGTAGCTTAAATACGAGGTTAAAATAGATAATACCAGCTACTAATCTAATTAGCAACTTAAACTAGAAAAATTAAGCCATAAAAATCACCTTGAAAATAGTTATGATTTAAAAAAAAAACAAGTGTGGCTCCGATACCGTTGTTGGGGTTCGGTATGTCCAACTTAACGCGGAAACGACCCCGACCTAAAGAACAACTCGCAATTATTAAAAGCATAAAGCATAACAAATAAACACAAAAGGATAAAATCAAAATTTACCTTTGACGCGTGCTTTGCCCGACCTAATGGGCTCATACTTTAAAGCTTTAGCTCCGAAAATACCGAGCCTCCAACGGTATCCACCCACAAAGGATGAACACCGACTTTTAGGTCCGTTACCTTAAAGTTATCAAGGTCCGACCAAAACCCGAGTGATTAAATGAGTTCAGGAGTTTTTAAAATGGTGATGCCTTTTTCAACTTTCACTAAAGTGATTTACCCAATACCCCAACTTGGGTATTTATAGGGAAAACAAAAGAGTGAAAAAGCTCTCCCATCAATGTGGGAGAATTTGATTTTTCCATTTTATTTTAAAGCTGAAATAAAATTAATAATCAAACTAGTAATAAGTCAACAAGTGGCAAACTCATGAGGTCCATTTAGAGGAGGGGGGACCAAACTTGCTCCCCCCTCCCTCTCCAAAAACCGGCCAACACACCCCCTTAACATCCACTAAGATCGTGCCACATGGCACCACACTTGGGCACCAAGGCACCCAAGGTGGGCTGCCATGCGTGGTTGCCAGCAGGCCCAGCACAAGCGTGCGGGATGCTAGCACAGCTGGCTAGCAAGCCCAGCACGTCTTGTGTGGGCTGCTCGTGCTCTCAGCTAGCGAACCACGCATCAAGGATGCGGGCTGCTTCTGAGAGCTGCTGCTAGCCTTGCGATGCTAGCATTGGTGCGCTAGCACGCACCAGCCAACCTAGGCTCGACTTGGTGCGCATGTTAGCCACCATGCTATATCAAATGCTCCTAGCACTCGGTTTGCTCGGGGCATTCCAATGCTAGGGGTATTTTGGTCTTGTTGATTTATTATTATTTTCATGTCTCGTCTTTTACTATTTTTTACTCGACTTCCGACGCTCTAATCTCGAATTTCTAACGTCTAAATATTTAATACTCGAGCGACTCATTAATTTCATCCGAATCAATTCGTCGAGTCGGTTTGTTAATTGCTTGGGTGTGACTCGAAGGGTTCAGTCAGGATTAAGCTGTAATATTAATTATACATTATTATTACTGATCGGAAGCGGGCTCCACCTAGGCATTCTTAGCACTTGAACTTACTAAATATATTAGCTTTCTAATAATTCTGAACCCACTATCAGAATAATAAACTTGTTCTAAGGACACCATTCCTTTCAATCTCCCACTTGTCCTTCCGGACAAGTGAGCATTCAGTGTATAGCCCCTTTCCTATGTCTCTTCATGAACTAGAGGGTAAGATTATTCGTCATCCCTTTTACGCCTAAAAGTTTTTCTCGAAATTCGAGTTTGACTGTCAATAAGCAGATGATTTCTAAAATGTATCTGAGCATGACCATGCATTTTCACAGTCTCACTCTTCGAGAGGCCTTGTAAACAACAAGACATGTTCCCTATTATTTTTAGGGGGACATTCCCAGTCTTGTAATATAGCTTCTCTTACTAAGAGGGCCTAGCCGCCTGATAGCCGTCGTTATAATCCCTAATTACGGCAGAAGTTGACCGACATAAAAAAGGGACTAATACTCAAATAAGAGACCTCACAATACTCATGGTCAAGGAAAAGAGTTCCGATAGCAATAATGAGAAATATACTTATGACGATTTTAAATCTCTTAAAGTATTCTTATTGAATAAGAGGAAGTTGGAAATGATTTATATCCTTGTAAGAGCAAACCAATACCTATGCAAATGATTTATATCCTTATAAATAAGAAACGGAGCCATAACTCATACTACACACTAATCATTATTGGTAATTAATCGTCCACCATATAAATGAGCTTGATTCGGGATAATTTTCGATTAAAATATTCAATGTTCACTTAATAGGTGTTTCTTTATCAAAGACATTGTCTTGATACCCTATTTTGAATATTCTTTAAAATCGAATTGAATAATTATTTAATTTTAAACCACGATTAAATAAAAATGGAATGATTTAAATTGCATGAAAATTTAATTACTTCAAAACTAAGTGGTTCATCATATTGTTTGACATCTACATTGTCCAAAATTTAAATAAAACACTAAAATAAGGAAATCAAAGCTAGTTTCCAATGTGCTTTATTCCCATTGCCTCAACGTGTTTGTTGTGCTTCATCTGAGACAAAGTTTTAGTGAGTGGACCAGCTACATTATCATCCGTTCCAACCTTGCAAATTCTAATTTCACCTTCTGATTTCCATTCTCTAATCATGCGAAATCGCCTCTTGACATGTTTGAACTTCTGATGTTCTCGTGGCTCTCTGGCCTGAGCAATAGCCCCATTATTGTCACAATAGAGTACTATTGGACCCTTGATGGAGGGTACAACATCTAGCTCCCCAATGAACTTGCGAATCCAAACTGCCTCATATGTGCTTTGCTTTGCTCAATGAACTTGCGAATCCAAACTGCCTCCTTTGCTTTGCGAATCCAATGGAATTGTAGAATCAGCAGTTGTGCTTTGCTTAGCATTCTTCCAACTAAAAGCTCCTCCATTGAGACAGAATATGTACCCAGATTGTGACTTAAAGTCGTGCCTATATGTCTTAAAGCTTGCGTCGGTGTATCCCTCAACAACCAATTCATCTCTACAACTGTAGACCAGGAATTTATCCTTGTTCCTTTTCAGGTACTTTAGGATATTCTTGGTCGTAGTCCAATGTGTCTCTCCTAGGTCTGATTGGTATCGTCTCGTAGCACTTAAGGAATACAATACATCTGGCCTAGTACATATCATGGTATACATGATTGATCCAATAAGCGAAGCATATGGAATCTCATTCATCCTTTCCCGCTCATCAGGTGTCCTTGGACACTGATTCTTGCTTGGGGTTATTCCATGTTACATGGGTAAGTGGCTTCTCTAGGCTTCTTCCATGTTGAATCGAGCTAGTACCTTATCAATATAAGTACTTTGACTCAATCTATCATCCTCTTTGATCTATCCCTATAGATCATGATGCCTAATATGTACTGAGCCTCTCCAAAGTCTTTCGTTGAAAAACAATTTTCGAGCCAAGCCTTTACAGACTCTAATAACGGAATGTTGTTTCGAATGAGCAAAATGTCATCAAAATATAAGACTAGGAAGGCGATGTCACTCCCACTGACCTTCTTGTAAACACAAGACTCATCTGGATTTTTGATAAAACCAAACTTACTAATGGCTTAATAGAATCGCAAATTCCAACTTCTGCTTGCTTGCTTTCATCCATAAATGGACTTCTTAAGCTTGCATACCTTTGTAGCATTGTCTTGGTCGACAAAACCTTCAGGTTGTGTCATGTACACAGTTTCTTCAAAAATTCCATTGAGAAAGGCGGTTTTGACAAACATCTGCCATATTTCGTATTTGTAATATGCAACAATCGCCAGAAGAATCCGAACAGACTTAAGCATTGCAACTAGAGAAAAGGTTTCATCATAATCAACTTTGTGAATTTTGACAAGGGAATAAACGCGTCGTCAATTGTCCATCCCTAGATCAAGTACAATTTATACAACCTATACAAACCTAATACGAGTATAAGGAAAGCATAGGGGTCAAACCACAGGGAACGAATAAACACCACCAAATGTTATCGACAATTAAGCTAGTCCGGAATAAGAAATAAATAAACTAAAGTCTAAAGATGCTAAAAAAAGAAATAAAACACTAAGGGAAATGGTTTAGGTATAACATTCACTTGAACATAAACAAAGGCATAGAAATTGAATTAATTATGAACTAAACATGCTCGAATTTCAAAGTAAAAGATCCAATCTAGCCGCCTTCCAGGGTCAATTGGCTTCTCCTAACATAGCCTCTATGTTTCTACACTAGAATCATATATTTTGAGGTGCAATCAAAGAACAATCGATAGTAATGAACCTCAACTAAGTCAACTTCCGTTCCTTGTTAGAAAAGAATCACCTTTAATCAACCAACAATGTGCACTTGCAAGAAGATTAAAGAATATGAAGCATATAAAGACTTTAATCACAAATAAATCAATTCTACACTACAACCATCCCCTTAATGGAGAAATTACTCACTAATCATGATAATAACAAGATTAGTTAAAAAATAATCAAGAATAAACATGATTAACAAGCAATACCAACAACTAAAATAATAATCAAAAGAAAGCAAAAAAAATAGAGGAGAGAGAGTTAGAGATTCTCATTTATTGAATGTGAAAATCTACAAAAAAGATGATCAATCTTCTTCTTTAATATCCAAGCTCAACAATGGTGAAACCCTCACTTTCTCTCTCTAAACTACTCTAATTCTAACCTAAAACTAGAGAGAGAAGCTCTCCTAAAACTAATTAGATAATTGAATAAAATGCTAATTGTCTCCTCCTAATTATCCCAAAAATGGGTATTTATACTAAGCTAAGAAAATACTAAGTAAATAATAGAAAATAAAAAAAAAAGTAAAAAGGAAAAATAAAATAAGAAACTAATTATAAAAATAAAAGAAAGAAATAAGAAAAAGGAAAAGAAAAGAAAGAAATAAAAATAAAAGAAAAAGGAAAAATAAAAATATTCAAAAAAAAAAAACATCAGACGCTTTCTCCTCCTTCGCATTTGACGTGCTTTGAACACCATTGAAGCGCCTCACCATGACCAACGTTGATCAACCATCATCATCAAATCGTCACCGCTCATCCTCCTTGTTTATCATCAAGCATCAAATAAAAACCGTTCGATCTTCATTAAGAATCACGTGCGAAACTCGTGAAATGGTTTGGTCGAACCATGGGTGTGTTCGACCACACCTTTTCAAATTAAAAAACCTGAAAAGTTTCTGACTCATACTTCGACCGAACTCCTATTCGGTTTGCTCGAACCCAAATGAGCTTGAATTGCTCTCATTTTGGTTGATGCTTGTGCGAATTAGTGCTGCAATAGAGCGGTGCGAAGGTTGATTATTAGTGGATCAATTGATGAGGGTGTGTTGTGTGTTTGTGAATGTAAATTGGAGCGGATGTGCTGAGGTTTGGGCTGGTGGAGATGCGACGCTGCTCTTTTGGTGGTGAGAGTTGCAGCAGTGGAGCTGGTGGTTGCGTGAGGGAGTAGGGGAAAGGTTGGTGGCTGCTACGGGGTGTTGGTGAGGGGCTACTCTCGTTTTGGTCCTGAGAGGTGGGGGTCTGGTTGTGCTGCTGCTTGGTGTATTGGAGGTGAGTGGTGTTGCGGGATGGCTGTAAATTGGGTGGCTGCGGTGGTCGTTGGTGGTCAGCTGCGTGAATTGGGTGGTAGCTGTTGTATTACGTGAGGGAGGTACACGGGCTGTTGCGAGGTGAATTGGAGCAGGGAATAATTGGGGTGTTGTGGTGATTGTTAAGGGATAATGTGGTGGTGGATAATATGAGGTGGGCAGCAGCAAGCAAAGTAATGTGCACACTTAAACTCGTCCCCGAGCTTCGAACTCACTTGACATGAAACTCGAACCCCTACACACAAAACCGAGAATAAAATTGGGACATAGAACAAAATAAAATAAATAAAGTAAAATAGAAAAAAGAGAAATAAAACTAAAACTAACAAAAATTAAACAAAAACTGTACGAGCAAATAAAGTAAAATAAAATAGACTCAAAACTAATTAAAATAAATAAAAGTAAATTAGAATACTTTCAAAGAAAAATAAAGAACGAAATATAACAAATCAAAAGCAAAAAAAATACGAAAATAAACTAATTCTAATAAAAACTACGAAAAGAACTAAAACACGACAAAATTACCAAATAAACAAGAAATGTTATTAAAGAGAAAACAAGAGAAAGAAAGGGAAAATAAGATAAAATAAACACGAAAATGATTGTAAAAATACTTCCTAAGAGTGACATTAATGTCACTCATCAAATTCCCCTAAGCTAAACCTTTGCTCCTCCTCGAGAAAAACTAGGGCAAACGAGAATAAGATGAAATTATTGAAAGTAAAAGAAACAAAATAGAAACAAAGAGAAAGAATGTACACTAACTCGTTGCCGTAGGAATCACGGATGCATTTAGCTTATAAAACAAGCCCTTTAAACCCCCATGTCGCCAAAGAGGATGAGTAAGCTCTCGTGAGGGTTTCCTAAGAGGTTTAACCCACAACTCTTGGCAACACATAACCTTCAAGGCAAAGGTGAAATCAAGAAAACTCGAGTTTTGACATTTCAAACTAAACACAAACAATAGGCTAAGTGCACAAGAATACAATCCTTTCTAGACATTAAAGGTAGCTAAGAAAAGAATAGCTAAGGTTGGTACGCACATAAAACATGCAAACGGCAAAGAACTTAGAGGGACTTACACTCCACCTTATCTCCAACCAAACTTCCTCGTCCTCTCTAGTTTTTCATCCACTTTTAAGGTGATATCTCGAGATTCCTCCAAGGAACCGAAAGAAATAAACAATTAAAAACATTTAGGCTACCCGACATCTTGGCATCGATAGCTCGCTCAATAGGCTTGGCTTGATTACCTTCCACCGGTAGTAACTAAATCTCACTAAGGTCAAAAGGTCTTAAAAGGGTTGAAACGTTTAGGCTAGGGTAAAGGGCGTGGAAATAAATTTTGAAATTGGTGGTAAACTTAGAAGTGATGCAAGGTTGATCATTCCTCAATTAAAACTCAATAAACTACCAACTTTCAAATCAAAAATTCTAGCAACACCTCCCCCAAGCTTATTCTTTTTCAACCAAACAACAAATATTTTTGTATTTTGTCAATATGTTTTTTTTTTCTTTTTTTTTTCATTTCTTTTATTCTTTGCTCTAGCCTCTTTTAACTTTGAGCGGCTTTTTCTTTCATTTCCTTTATTTTCTTCTCATTTGCTCAAACCATTCAACATAACAATGATAATCACAAGTGCCAAAATTTGAGTTTTTCACTTCTTTTTCATTATTTTTCTCACTTTCAATAACCAAAAATACAAATCAAGTCCCAAGAATGCTTCACAAAAACTAATAAGGGTGAAAATAAAGCAAAGGTCCATTGGTTTGTAATGTGGTTATGCTAAAGAAGGGAAAAAAAGGCTCAAATTGGGTTACTAAATGAGCTAATGCAAAAGAAAAATAAAAGAATAGAAAATAATAAAACAAAACAAAATCCTAATTGCCTTTGTCTTTCCCTAGGTTGGTTCGGTCTCGATTTCGGGTAGAATCAAGCCAAATTCTCAATATAAGCTAGCAATGCCAAAGATCCAAACGCCACACATGCAAGAAATGTAGAAGGCTAGAACAATATAGATACATCCTCACAAGAATGACGGTAGTGGAATAGCAAAAATCACCTTTAAAGCTTCAACTAGCTAGAGAGCGACAACCATCTTACCACAAACCAAGTGAGCTAAGGTCTCATATCCCTTAAGTTCTACTACCTTGGCAACGCTATATGTGTGAACCAACCTTGACATCCAAGTGCACGAAAACTTCTAATAACTAGGAAAGAGAGTATTCTAGGTGCTAAAGCCCAAATAAGTCCAATATTGAAACAAAACATTTTGAAACCTTAACTTGAATACCATGGAAAGACACTATACACACAAATATTCCCAAAACCAAAAATACTCAAGAATGCATATACAATTGTGCATGATGAAAGCATGATCAATACAAGCTACAAATACCAAAAGTCAACTCAATAAGACGCTCATGGCCATCCAAACATAGAAAACCAATCTCAATAATAGACTTTGGCAAGTATACGAGAAATAAATCAAGCAATCATGAGACTATGGATTAAGAAACCACCAAGAGATATAGATAACCCCCCAAGCTAGCGAATAGCTACTCCCCCAAGCTAGAATGGAGCATTGTCCTCAATGCTCAAAATAAAGGCAAAAGGGGGGGGGGGAAGGAGGGGAAGAAAGAAAACACATCCACACAACAAATCATAATTCATTCAATCCACATGCATTTATGAAAGCAAATTTAGGATGAGGGAAGAAGGAAAGAGTAAACCAAATGTTAGGTAGGTGTTGAAACCCGTAATTGAGCACATTGTCCACATTTTCATCTAATTCATCGTCTTTGTTGTTTTTCCAAATGTAAGCAATCATAGGTGTGCTTCTTCTCAATGATCTCAATCCAAAATTCTGCACATGAGTATATGCATCAAGTACCTATACACAAAGACAAGAGAGTAAACAAAAATGAGAAACGTAAAAGAAGGAAAAAGAAAGCAATAAAACACGGGTTACTTCCCGAGAAAGGCTTGCTTAACGTCCAAACATAACCAATCTAGTAAATAACCCGACAAAGAACGCAAAAGCTTATCATATGCACCGGCAAACATATCAAGAAATAGAGCATACGCGATGCTCATATGACCAACAAACATAAAGTACAAGGAAACTTTATGCTTGAGAGAAGAGAGAAAAGAAAAAGTAAAAGAATCAAAAGAAAATTCAAGAAAATAAGAAAAAAAGGTAGAAGAATAAAAAGAAAAATAGGGAGGCAAACTCTCCTCACAAAAATCTTTTTAGTTGGCATTATAAATCTTTTCCACATTAACAACGAAAGAGTTGGGGACTTCGGAAGCATGGATAGGAAGAGGATCCCTAAGAGGTTCTTTGAGAAAAGAAGGGAGGAACATAGGATAGTACGTAGGAGATATGGTCAAACCTTTGGGATAAAGGTGTATGAGAAAGGGAAAAAGGGGTAGCTAATCCCTCATCACAAGATCACACATCACTAATGAGGAAATGAAAATCAATCGTGGAATCCTCAAATGAAGAACCCTCACACTCTACATCTCCCTCAAGCTCAAAAACTCCAAATGATTCAACCTCAACCTAATCTTCACAACCTTGAACAACATATCCCTTAAATTTCTCAAGGCCTGCCATCTCAAAATCAAGAGTGAATGGGGGCAAATTTCTCTCAAACTCATATCTTTCTAATGAAGCCTTATCAATGAACTCACTCATAAGGTTATGGGCTAGCGTTTGAAACTCAAGATATATTTGTGCCATAATCTCAACTGAGTCAAAATCATCATGGATAGACGAGTCAAAAGCTTGCTCATTGGAATCATCTAGGAGACTATGGGGCAATCCTATAGAATTCATGCAAAAATCAGATGTAATATGAGAAAGAACATGCACTTCATCATCATTAGAATGTACCTCATTACATTAAGTTATAGAGGGAGGGGAGTTGAAATAATGCATTACATGGTCACTATGGGAAGCATCAAGCACATCATGGGAATTCATATTAGACAAATGATGACAATTAGCATTAACATTAAAAGCATGAGAATCCCGAACATAAGTCTCATGATTGGCCCTCTCCCAATCATAATTATCCCTAGCTAACCATAAATAGAAATCCCAAGCTATATCCGAAGACATGTCTTGAAATCTACCATTTAACATATTGTCAACTACTCCTCTAAAATGCTCATTTAATCCCAAATTAATGATTTTGCAATAATCACCCTTGGTAAAACCTTTAACACCATCTAGGAAATCCTTAAGTCTATTGAAATACACCAAAAATGGTTCATTATCAAATTAAGGAATAGAGATATAAGCCATTTTTTTTTCAAATAAAGCTACACAAATAAAAACCAACAAATAGATAAAAACCAACAAATAGAATGAAAATTATAAACAATGGCGCCAACTTGACAAGGGAATATAAACGCGTAGTCAATTGTCTATCCCTAGATCAAATACAATTTATACAACCTAAACAAACCTAATACGAGTATAAGGCAAGCATAGGGGTCGAACCACAGGGAACGAATAAACACCACCAAATGTTATCGACAATTAAGCTAGTTCGGAATAAGAGATAAACAAACTAAAGTCTAAAGATTATAAAACAAGAAATAAAACACTAAGAGAAATGGTTTAGGCATAACATTCACTTGAACATAAACAAAGGCATAGAAATTGAATTAATTATGATCTAAACATGCTCGAATTTCGAAGTAAAAGATCCAATCTAGCCGCCTTCCAGGGTCAATTGGCTTCTCCTAACATAGCCTTTATGTTTCCACACTAGAACCATATATTGAGGAGTGCAATCAAAGAACAATCGATAGTAATGAACCTTAATTATGTCAACTTCCGTTCCTTGTTAGAAAAGATTCACCTTTAATCAGCCAACAATGTGCACTTGCAAGATGATTAAAGAATATCAAGCATATAAAGACTTTAATCACAAAAAAATCAATTCTACACCACAACCAACCCCTTAATGGGGAGATTACTTACTAATCATGCTAATAACAAGATTAATTAAAAAATAATCAAGAATAAACATGATTAACAAGCAATACTAACAACTTAAATAACAATCAAAAGAAAGCAAATAAAATAGAGGAGAGAGAGATAGAGATTCTCATTGATTGAATGTGAAAATCTACAAAAAAAAAAAAAATGATCAATCTTCTTATTCAATATCCAAGCTCAACAATGGTGAAACCCTCACTTTCTCTCTCTAAACTACCCTAATTCTAACCTAAACCTAGAGAGAGAAGCTCTTCTAAAACTAATTAGATAATTGAATAAAATGTTACTTGTCTCCTCCTAATTATCCCAAAAATCTGTATTTATAGTAAGCTAAGAAAATACTAAGTAAATAATAGAAAAGAAAATAAAGTAAAAAGGAAAAATAAAATAAGAAACTAATTATAAAAATAAAAGAAAGAAATAAGAAAAGGGAAAAGAAAAGAAAGAAATAAAAATGAAAGAAAAAGGAAAAATAAAAATAAAAATATCCAAAAAAAAAAAAAACATCAGACGCTTTCTCCTCCTTTGCATTTGGCTTCCTTTGAACTCCATTGAAGCGCCACACCATCACCACCGTTGATCAACCATCATCATCAAATCGTCACCGCTCATCCTCCTTGTTTATCATCAAGCATCAAATAAAAACCGTTTGATCTTCATTCAGAATCACGTGCGAAGATCGTGAAATGGTTCGGTCGAACCATGGGTTGGTGTGGCCGAACTACGGGGTTTGTTTGGTCGAACAGTGGGTGTGTTCGAGCACACCTCTTCAAATTACAAAACCTGAAAAGTTTCTGACTCGTACTTCGACCGAACTCCTATTTGGTTTGCTCGAACCCAAATGAGCTTGAATTGCTCTGATTTTGGTTGATGCTTGTGTGAATTACTGTAGCAATATAGCGGTGCAAAGGTCGATTAGAGGATCAATTGATGTGGGTGTGTTGTGTATTTGTGGATGTAAATTGGTGCGGATGTACTGAGGTTAGGGCTGGTGGAGATGCGGCGCTGCTCTTTAGGTGGTGAGAGTTGCAGCGGTGTAGCTGGTGGTTGCGTGAGGGAGGAGCATAAAGGTTGGTGGCTTTTACGGGGTGTTGGTGAGGGGCTGCTCTGGTTTTGGTTGTGAGAGGTGGGGGTCTTGTTGTGTTGTTGCTTTGTGTATTGGAGGTGAGTGGTGTTGCGGGATGGCTGTAAATTGGGTGGCTGCGGTGGTCGTTTGTGGTCAGGTACGTGGATTGGGTGGTAGCTGTTGTGTTGCATGAGGGAGGTACAGGGGTTGTTCCGAGGTGAATTGAAGCAGGGGATAATTGGGGTGTTGTGGTGATGGTTAAGGAATACTGTGGTGGTGGATAATAGGACGTGGGCAGCAGCAAGCAAAGTAATGTGCACACTTGATACGTCCCTGAGCTCCGAACTCACTTGACATGAAACCCGAACCCATACACACAAAACCGAGAATAGAATTGGGACAAAGAATAAAATAAAATAAATAAAATAGAAATAAATAAAGTAAAATAGAAAAAAGAGAAATAAAACTAAAACTAACAAAAACTAAACAAAAACTATACAAGAAAATAAAGTAAAATAAAATAGACTCAAAACTAATTAAAATAAATAAAAGTAAATTAGAATACTTTCAAGGAAAAATAAAGAACGAAATATAACAAATCAAAAGAAAATAAATATGAAAATAAACTAATTCTAACAAAAACTACGAAAAGAACTAAAACACGACAAAATTACCAAATAAACAAGAAATGTTATTAAAGAGAAAACAGGAGAAAGAAAGGGAAAATAAGATAAAATAAACACGAAAATGACTCTAAAAATACTTCCTAAGAGTGACATAAATGTCACTCATCAAATTTGCCTGTAACCTTTTGCTACCAGTCTAGCTTTGTTAATGAATACATTTCCATCTTTGTCGGTTTTCAATTTGAAAATCCATTTACATCCGATAGGTGTGTAACCTTCGGGTAAATCAACCAAGTCCTACACTTGATTTTCAAACATGTAGTCCATTTCGGATTTCATGGCATCTTACCATTTTGCAGAGTCGGGGCTCGTCATAGCTTGCTTGTAGGTTCCCGGCTCATCTCCATCCCCTACTAGAATGTCCTGATCTTTTGTTAGTACAACACTAAGATATATTTCAGGTTGAGTTTTTGGCCGAGTTTACCTACGTAGGGTAATGGACTGAGCATTTGCATTGCCGGTTTGACTTTGCATATTTTGACTTTGACCAATGTAAACAGATGCTTTGTGAAACTTTGATTATCAGTTTGTCCTTGTTGCTCGTCCTCTCGAACTTCATCGAGTTTGATTTTCCTCCCACTTGTTATTTTGGAAAGATGCTCCTTCTCCAAAAAGACACCTTCACGAGTAACAAACACTTTGTTCTCTGATTTGTTGTAGAAGTAATACCCTTTAGTTTCTTTTGGATAGCCAACAAAGAAACACTTGTCAGATTTTGGATGCAGTTTATCAGACATGAGTCTCTTGACATATGCTTCGCATCCCCAAATCTTAAGAAAAGTCAACCTTGGAGGTCTCTTCGTCCATAATTCATATGGAGTCTCTTCTATAGCTTTTGACGGAGCACGATTCAGTGTAAGTGCTGCAGTTAAAAGTTCATGTCCCCATAAAGAGATTGAAAGATAACTAAGACCCATAGTTGATTGTACCATGTCTAACAAGGTTCGATTTCTCCTTTCTTATACTCCGTTCCATTGAGAAGTTCCTGGAGGTGTCAATTCTTAAAGTATCCCATGTTCTTTCAGATGGTCATCGAATTCTTGGCTCAAATATTCACCACCTCGATCCGGTCGAAGCGCTTAGATTTTCTTGCCAAGTTGATTTTCAACTTCACTCTTGGTTTCTTTGAATTTATAAAACGATTTAGATTTGTGCAACATTAGATAGACATATCCATATCTACTGTAGTCCTCCGTGAATGTTATAAAATACCAATAACCATTCCTTACGGGTGTACTCATTGGACCACATACATCGGTATGTATTAGGCCTAATAAGTCACCAACCCTCTATCCTAACTTGGAGAATGGTTGCTTTATCATCTTGCCTAGTAAACATCCTTCGCGATTTTCAAATGATTCTAAATCAAATGAGTCCAGACTACCATCATGAAGAAGCTTCTTGATGCGTTTGATGTTAATGTGGCCATGGCGACAATGCCACAAGTAGGTTCGACTTGACTCCATGGTCTTAGTTCTTTTGGTATCATCATAAACAATTTTGTCTAAACACACAAAAGTGCCATTTCCATAAATATAAACAAGAGATGAAACAAAAGATCTTGTGATCAAGGTTAAAATGACGTCCAACGTCGCAAGATCAAAGTATGGTAGATAAAACTTAGCAAGTTTTAGAATTTGGACAAAATAAATGAGATTACAAGCTTTCTTAGGATAGATTTTCTTCATCTTCCACTTATGTACTCATGACCACTTGAAAAGCACCGCTTATTTTATTCATGTAATAGGAGCATAAAGTGAGTCAATTTTCAGGTATATAATACCTTATAAATTGCATATTTTCAAGTATCAAGATGATATCTAAGATTGAGGATTTCTTTCCTCTTGCCTCATCTTCCAGATACTCACTACATTCTTTTTTGTAGTGGCCTTTCTTACTACAATAGAAGCAGCGCTAATGAGTGTCATTTATGGCACTCATAGGGTAGTCTTTTAGGGTTATTTCTTTCCCTTTTTCATGCTTTCTTCTCTTATTTTTGGTCTTTTTTCCTTTAATTTCTCTTTCTCCTCTTTTCTTTATGGTTCTCGTGTTTTTCTCGTGTTTTCCTTATATTTGGATTTTTTTTCCCTTTTATTTCCTTTCTTTGTTTGCTTGTGTAGGTATTTAGAGAATCACCTTTCCAAAGGAATCAAGTTGGGACCTTAATGACCAAGTAAGGAAGAAGCATTTGGCTAGAGAGGGCTTAGAGAGGCCTCGGAGAGGTCTCCAAGGTATTTCCAGCAGGCCGCGGGCGCGGGTCCGTGGAGCCGCGGGCGCGGGCTCAAGAAGAGCAAATTGCAAGATTTTTGCAGGAGCTTCCCGCGGTTGCCCTGCAGGCTTTCTGCGGGCGCGGGAAATCTGGAGAGGGCGCTCCATCTCAGAAAGACCGCGGCCCCCTGATTGAGTTTCGGGAGCAGGGGATTAGCCGCGAGAGCGGCATCTTTGGCCGTGGGCGCGGGTTTATCCTGCCGCGGGCGCAGGTGTTGCCTAGATAGCCCGCGGAGGGTTCCGTACCCATTTCTCCGCGGCCGCGGATTCATCGAGAGAGGCTGCGGGATTTGCCGGTTTCTTCTTTACATATAAATAGAATTGTAATTCCTTTTTAAAACCAACTTTTTGATAATATTTCATTAGCTTAGTTTTAGAGAGAGAATTTAGAGAGAAGTTCTTTGTTTTGGATTTGTAACTCAACATTTGATCAATCAAGTTTGGATTTCTTCATTTTCAATCATCAATATTAGTGAGAATCTCTTCCTTCTTTCATCTCTTACTTACTTGCTATTTGATTTATGCTTGTTGCTTGTTTTTCTTTGGATTTGAATTTGATATTGTTGAATATTTTGATTTCTCTTAGATTTTGATATAGAATGAAGATTAATGCAATTTGAAGTTATTTGTTCTTGAATTTCACCATGATTAGTGAGTAGATTAGTTGCTAGGGAAAGGGGGAAGCATGTTTGATTAATGAAATTGCTAGTTAATGCTCTTTGATTCAATGATTTGTTTCAAATAAATTGGTTGACATAGTTTTGCATGTGATTGATTAGACTAGGAGTGATCAACCTATAAGATTAATCTAGATTGCATTGCAACTCTTAATGACATGAACAATTGAAGTGAAAGTTGCTCTAATTGATTGGGTTTGCTTGTGATTCTTCTTGATTTGCCTTTCATAGTGATTCCTAAATTGGCCTATAGGAGATAGCATTTGAGCTCTCTTGATTTCTACTATTGTTTGTCCATTGCAATACTTGAATTAATTAATTGAGCTCTAAATTAGCATTATCATTGAACTTGCATGTGTAACCCATATCCCTAGTGTTTAGACCTTTGATTTATTTGATTAGACTTGTTTTAGTTTACCATAGTGCCAACCATAATCTCAATTCCATCTTCGAGGTAGCTTGACTTAGACTCTAGTTTTCATCATTGGATTCCCTAGGGATCGACCCTTAACTTGCCCTATATTCATATAAGGTTGGTTAGGTGTTTACAAATTTAGTTTGACTTGGGGGAAGGGTAGATAACGACATACATTTTCCTCTTGTCAAAATGGCGTCGTTGCCGGGGAATTCTATTGGTGCTTAGCTTTTGTTGTTGAGTCTACTTCATTTTAATTGAAAAATACAAAAAGATTTTGTTTCTTTAGGCTACACTTGTAGTCGTGCTACTAATATTTTTCTTTGAGTTTTGCATGCATAGAGCTCGTGATCGATCCATTGTGCCTTTTGACCCGGAGATCGAAAGGACTCTCTCAAGGAGAAGAATAGCTAATCGATCCTTAGGGTATAGTTCTTCAAGTGAAGAAGAGATTGAAGAAGAGCAAGGCATGGGAGAAAATCTGAGAGTGGCCTTGAAGGAGCTAGGAATACCCGGTGCTTATAGGTTTGAGAGCGGCATAGCTCCGCCTACAACACCGGCAAATGATTTCAAGATTTGGCCGGCCATGATCACGTTAATTGAGAGGAGGAAATATAGTGGGGCTAAGAATGAGAGCCCGTTGAACCATCTTAAAGAATTTGAGAAATATTGCAACACCATCAAAGTCAACGGAGTTTCTCAAGAGTTCATCCGCCTCAAGTTGTTCCCCTTCTCTCTCATAGGAAGATCCTTACAGTGGCTAGATAAAGAGGTGAAGCCCAATTCCTTGAGAACATGGGATGATGTTACAAAGTCCTTCTTGTCCTGCTTCTACCCTCAAAAGAAGACGGCGGAGGCAAGAGCCTTGATTCAAGGGTTCAAGCAAAGGCCAAATGAAAGCCTTTACGAAGCATGGGAGAGATACAAAGAGTATCAAAGGGAGTGCCCTCACCATGCAATCCCAACATACCAAGTGATCCAAATCTTCTATGGCGGTTTAAGTCCCCAAGGCAAGTCATGCCTTGATGGGGGGGCCGGGGGTCCTATCATGAACAAGACCGAAGAAGAAGTGGTTGACATTATTGAGGATGTGGTGACGTACTACAGAGATTGGCAATATGGGGAGAGAGACTCTTCAAGCAAGCAATCTTCATTGTACTCGGTGGACCATCTAAATGCGATCAACAACCTTTCCTCCCAAATGACAAACTTGGGAAAGGAGATGACCGCAATCAAAGCCAAGTTGGAGAGCGCTTCTTCTTCTTCCCAAGCTTCGAATCTTCCCTCCCAATTTAAGGGGAGAGGTACTCTTTCTAACTCTCAACCCCCTCCCTCTTCACATAATATGCCTATGGGTTGTTTGTTTTGTGATGCATGTGGATCGTATGATCATGACTCTAGTAATTGTCCTAATGAATGTGTTAATGAGTTTGATAACAATGAGAGTGAGCATGTGAATTATGTGTCAAATAATAATGTTCAATGGTTTGATAACCAAAGAGGTCAACGGAATAGGAATTACCAAAATCAAGGCAATTTTGACAACTATAACCAAGGTGGTGGTTAAAGAAACCAAGGGAACCAAGGTTCTCGTGGTAGCTATAATAACCAAGGTTATAGTGGCCAAAATCAAAGCCAAAATTATGGTAATCAAAGCTAAAACTATGGTAATCAAAACCAAGGTTATGGAAATCATAACCAAGGTAGTGGTAATCATAATCAAGGTGGTGGCAACCATAATCAAGGTTATGGTCAAAATCAAAATAGGGATACTTGGAACAATCAAGGAAGGGGCTATTTTCAAAATTATGCTCAAAGAGGTCCCCCACCCAGATTTGTTCCAAGGACTCAAGGTGAAAATTCCTATTCACAACCTTCTTCACCTAGGACCAATTTGGAAGATATAATTGAGAATCAAACCAAGTTGTTGAACACATACATGGCCGTTAGTGATAAAAAGTCCAATGAAATGATGACCCATAATAAAATGCTTGAAAACCAAATTTCTCAACTTGCTAATGCTTTGAAAGATCACGCAAGCCCTTCTTCTTTACCTTCCTAAGGTCTTGATCCCAAGAAACCCGTGAATGCTATCGTTACAAGGAGTGGTAAGGTTCTTGAGGAGAGATTGCCTAGGAAGGGTGAAGATAAGGAGATTCCTAGGGAAGCCTTAGTTGAGAATGAGGGGAATAGGGAATTATTGGATGAGGTTGTGGTTGAGACACCTAGAGAGGTGAGAGTAGAGAATGAAATTGTGAACCCCAAGCTCCCTTACCCACAAAAATTCCTGAGACACAAATTTGATGAACTATTTGGGAGGTTCATTGATATGCTAAAACAACTTCATCTTTCTCTACCTTTTACCGATGTGATCAACCAAATGCCAAATTATGCCAAATTCCTCAAGGTTATTTTGAGTAGGAAAAGAACTTGTCAGGTTGTAGAAACTATCAACTTGACCGAAAATTGTAGTGCTATCATCATGAACAAAATGCCACCCAAATTAAAAGACCCCGGAAACTTCTCCATCCCTTGTGCCATTAACAAGATGCAAATTGATAATGCCTTATGTGACTTGGGAGCTAGTGTGAGCATAATGCCATATTCGGTTTATCAAAGACTTGAACTAGGGGAACTCTTACCTTCTAACATTACCTTGCAATTAGCTGATAGGTCAATCAAGTTTCCAAAAGGTAAGGTAGAAGATGTTCCATTGAGGGTTGGGAAGTTTGTATTCCCGATGGATTTTATTGTGCTTGAAATGGATGAAGATGCTACCATTCCAATCATTTTAGGTAGACCCTTTCTTGTTACCTCGGGTGCTATGATTGATGTGAGGAGTGCAAAGATTTCCCTTAAGGTAGGAGATGAGGTTATTGAATTTGATTTGAATGAAAGCATGAAGTATCCATGTTCTTCTCAAGAAAATACCATGATGATTGATTCACTTGATCATGTTGTGTCTTCCATGCATGAGCACTTGCTCACCTCTAACGATGCTCTTGAGAATGTTTTGTTGAACAAGGACAAAGTAGGTACACCATGCAAGGAAGTGGCATTCTGAGGAATTGCTTAATGGAAATATGGAGGAAGTGGATGAGCAATTGTGCTTCAAAATCTCAAGCCAAGAAGCTTTGCAAGCGGCCACATCAAAAGAAGGTAATGGTGTGCCTATGGTAGAGCTCAAACCTCTACCATCACACCTTAGGTATGAGTTCTTGGGCCCTCATTCCACTTACCCCGTGATAGTTAGTGCATCCTTGAGCGTGAGCCAAGCTCAAGCGTTATGTGGTGTTTTGAGAAAGCACCAAGATGCTTTGGGGTACACAATTGATGATCTTAAAGGTATAAGTCCCGCCTTGTGCCAACACCACATAACACTTGAGGAAGGCGCCCTTCCTTCTATCGAACGACAAAGAAAACTACATCCCCAAATGGGAGAGGTAGTTAAGAAGGAGATCACCAAGCTATTGGTTGCGGGAATCATATTCCCCATCTCTAGCTCAAGGTGGGTCTCCACCGTGCATGTCGTTCCAAAGAAGGGGGGCATGACCGTGGTTGAGAATGAGGGGTGAGCTCATTCAAACTAGGACGGTCACGGGTTAGCGGATGTGTATAGACTATAGACGTCTAAACACATCCACCAAGAAGGATCACTTCCCTCTTCCATTTATTGATCAAATGCTTAAAAGACTAACAAGGCACAAGTTTTATTGTTTCCTCGATGGATATTCGGGATTCTTCAAAATCCCCATCCACCCCGATGATCAAGAGAAAATTATCTTCACATGTCCTTATGGGACCTTTGCCTATCGAAGAATGTCATTTGGGTTATGCAATGCACCCGCTCGCTACATTCCAAAGGTGCATGATGAGTATTTTCGGGGATTTGTTGGAAGAGAAAATGGAGGTCTTCATGGATGACTTTTCGGTGGGGGGTGTCTCATTTGAGGAGTGCCTTGTGAACCTTGAGAAGTGTTTGGAAAGATGTGTTAAGGTCAATCTTATTTTGAATTGGGAGAAATGCCACTTCATGGTGGAGGAAGGTATAGTGCTTGGACACAAGATTTCAAATAGAGGCATTGAGGCGGATACGGTAAAAATAGAAGTGATTGAGAAACTTCCACCTCCGGTGAATGTCAAGGGTGTGAGATCGTTCCTTGGTCATGCGGGTTTCTATAGGAGATTCATCAAGGATTTTTCACTTATTGCTAAGCCCCTAAATGACCTTCTTCAAAAGGATGTTGATTTCATTTTTGATGACAAATGCTTGAAGGCATTTGATAGATTGAAGAAGAGCCTAATCTCCACTCCTATTGTTCAAGCCTTAAGGTGGGATCTTCCTTTTGAATTGATGTGTGATGCAAGTGATTGGGCTATTGCAGGTGTTTTGGGACAATGTGTAGACAAGAAGCTTCATGTGATTTATTATATGTCCAAGACACTCAATGGGGCTCAAAAGAACTACACAACACCGGAAAAGGAATTTTTAGCAATTGTGCACTCTTTTGAGAAATTCCATTGTTACTTGTTGTGTTCCAAGACCATAGTCTTCACAGATCACGCGGCCCTCAAGTATCTCTTTGCCAATAAAGAGTCCAAGCCTAGGTTGATCTGATGGGTGCTTGAATTGCAAACTTTTGAGATTGAGATTAGGGACAAGAAGGGTGCGGAGAATGTTGTGGCGGACCATCTTTCTCGCCTTGAGGGTGATCAAATTCATGATGATGGTTCACCAATTGAGGATAGAATGCTTGATGACTTCTTATATGCCATAGAGGTGAAGGAACTCCCATGGTATGCCGACTTGGTGAATTTTCTAGCATGTGGGGAGTTTCCACCCTCCTTCTCAAAGAACCAAAGGAAGAAAATCAAAAGGGAGGCAAGACATTACTTGTGGGATGATCCAATCTTATACAAATGAAGGGTTGATGGCTTACTTAGGCGTTGTGTTCCGAATGAAGAGGTGCCTAGTGTTTTAAGGATGTGCCACTCGGACCCTAGTGGTTGGCATATGGGTGTTTCCAAGACCGCTACCAAGGTTCTTCAATGTGGTTTGTGGTGGCCGCATCTCTTCAAGGACTCATTGGGCTTTGTGAAGTCATGTGACCGATGTCAAAGGGTTGGGAATATCTCCAAGAGGAATGAGATGCCTCAACAACCCATTCTTGAGTTAGAGGTGTTCGATGTTTGGGGGATTGACTTCATGAGACCATTCCCATCTTCATATGGTAATCAATTCATACTTGTGGCTGTGGACTATGTTTCTAAATGGGTTGAGGCCATTGCCTCCCCTACCAATGACCACAAAGTAGTGTTGAAGTTGTTCAACAAAATCATCTTCCCAAGGTTTGGCGTGCCTAAGGATGTGATAAGCGATAACAGATCTCATTTTGTTCACAACGCCTTCTAAAAGATGTTGAGGAAACATTGAGTGCATCAACGGTTCGGCCTTCCATATCATCCTCAATCGAGTGGCCAAGTCGAGGTCTCCAATCGTCAAATAAAGCTCATTCTTGAGAAGACGGTTGAAAGGAATATAAAGGATTGGTCAGACAAGTTAGATGATTCTCTTTAGGCTTATAGGACGGCTTTCAAGACGCCTATTGGTACCACTCCATATTGCCTTCTCTATGGAAAATCGTGCCATCTCCCGGTAGGGCTTGAACATCGTGTCTTGTGAGCCGTCAAGAAGATAAATTTTGACTTAGCTAGTGCGGGGGAGAAGAGGTGGTTGGATCTTCATGAGGTAGAGGAACTTCGACTTGATGCTTACGATTGTGCTAGCACCTACAAAGCTCGCTCCAAGGAGGTTCATGACAAGTTGATTGAGAAAAAGGAGTTTTGTGTAGGTGACAAAGTTCTCCTCTACAATTCAAGGATGAAGTTGTTCCCCGGAAAGCTCATGTCAAGATGGAGTGGACCATTCTTGGTGAAAGATGTTTTTGATAATGGTGCCGTGGAGATTTCTCCTTTGAACTCCTCATCTTCATTTAAGGTTAATGGTCATCGGCTCAAGAAGTACTATGATGGTGTGTTTGTTGGACTTGTTCACAAGATGATTCTTTTTAAGCCACCTTGAGATGGTGGTGCACGTCGAGCTAACGACGTTAACCAAAAGCGCTTACGGGAGGCAACCCGGATTCTCATCTCATTTCTCTTTCCTTTCATTTCTTTTATTTTTCCTTTATTAGTTTTTTATTTTATTTTGAGTTGGTTTTGTGTTTGTTTTGTAGGTCACCTATTATCATCACTTGTTGGAAAGAAAGGGTTTGAAGAAGAGTTTAGAGTGCAAGGGAGAGGGCTCCCCGAGGGCTTGGAGAGACCTCGGGGGCCTTTTCACCTCTTTGAGGCATTTCGATCCAGGGACTTCCCGCGGTTGCCCCGCGGTCTCTCCGCGGGCGCGGGAGGTTTTGGAGAGGACGCGTCATGTTTGGAGAGGGCGCGGCCTAAATTCAAGCTCATTTGGAAATCCATTCCAGGGACTTCCTGCGGTTGCCCCACAGTCTCTCCGCGGGCACTGGAGGTTTTGGAGAGGGCGCGGCCCCCCGTCAGGTATAAAAATCACAAAAATTCCATGAGCTCCCCGTGGTTGCCCTGCGGGAGAGTTGACGTGGGCGCGGTAGAGTCGGGAGAGGGCACGGCGATCTAGGTTTATTACCCGGGCGCGCCCCTCTTATCTCTCTCTCCTCTCTTATTTTTTTCTTCTTCTCCTTAATTTTCCCCTTTCTTTCTCTACCTCTTTTCAAACCCTAATCCCAAAACATCAATTTCTCACAAATTTCTTCAACTTTTGCCTAAAATTTTCACAAATTCTTCCATATTCCTCCATTTTCAACACTCCTACCCTTCTTTCTCGTGGTTTTTCGGGAAATTTTGGGTCTTTGAAGTGCCTTGAGTTTAATTTGAGTCTCCAATCTTGGTATACTTCTAACCTTTGTAATATTTTTGTCAATTTCAATTGATTTCTTTACATTGGTTTGTTTACCTAGATTTTGAGCATGATTTTTGTGTTTTATGGTTGATTTATGGGAAATTTGGTATATTTGGGTGATTGTTACTTTTTCTTGTTGATTCATGATTATATTGATGAATGATTGTTGATATTGTTGTTTGTTGTTGGATTTTGGTTGTTGTGTTGATTGGAACAGGAACCTTGTAGTTTGTGGTGGTTTTGTTGGATTTGTAAGGAGGGTTGTGAGTAATTTTGGTGGAAGTTGTTTTGTTTGAGGGAGTTTGTGTTGTTCTTGTGAATTGTGTGAATCTTGTACACTACTACAAAAAACGGAATAGAGAACGGTTATAATAGGCCTTATAGAACACCTTAGAGGCGGTCTTCTGCTAAGCGATGTGTAAAGTTTACAGAACGGGTATAAGAGGCGTTCTATATATAAGGGAAAAGAGAACAGGTACAAGAGGCGTTCTATATGCAAAAAATAACCGTTCTCTTTTCTGTTTTATATGCTTATAAAAAATAATAAAAGAGAACGGTTAGCAAAGATAACGGTTCTCTTTGTTGTTTTTTTTTTAAAAAAAAATAAAATAATAATCTTGCGTCATGAAAATTGCATATATACTATTATGTAATCTTCTTCATCAATAATCAATAAATAAAATTGAATTACAATTGTAAAAGTGAGTCAGATGCCAAATTAATTAAAACAAACTTTATTGTAATTACATCTTAAGTACATTTTGATGCAATTCTCTAACCTAACTTAATAATTATCAATGTGTTTACAACTTCAGAAGAACACCAACTTGATTTTCCCTTTAAATTTGAAACCACTTAATAATCTAATTCAACCGCAGCGGCACTTCCACCAACTTGAACCACCAGCGACACTTCAACACCAACCTGAACTACCATCAGCACTTCCACCAAGGTCGGACCTCAACCACCGCGGCGCCTCCACCGATAATGCACACAAATAGTGAAGTCATAAGAAGCACCCATAAATCAAAGATGAAAATCAAAATTTAATCCAAATCATAACATAAAAATAAATTGATGATAAAATTATAGATCTAAAATTAATAATTGAGAATTAAACAAGCTACCTCCATAATATTAAACACCAATCAACCCGCAACAACTTATGAGTTATGACCATAAATAGAGCAAAATAGAGATTCAATGGCTTAATCTTTCGCACATCGCATTAATTGTATCGGAGTTGGGGTTAACTTATATAATAAAATCACAATTTAATAAAAATAATAAAATAAATCATATAGAACGGTTAACTTAGATATGCGTTCTATATAATCCTAGAGATCGCCTATCTAAGTTAACCGTTTTGTATCTTGCGTTTCTTATTCTAGTTTTTGGTGTAGTGGTAGTTTGTGGTGGTTTAAATGGATTTGATAAGAAGAGTCAAAAGTAGCAAGAAGCGCTCAAACCAATCCCCCGACCAATCTTCTCAAGGCCAATCCTCAAACCCTCAACCCCAACCGCATTCCACAACTCAAGATGATGCTCCTCCTCCTCCTCTCCCCCCTCTCAAGTTTTGGAACCGGTCTAAACAAACCCCCATCTATAACAAAATGAAAGACCGGAAGTTTAGACCCTCCCGCCATTACTTTCGTGAGGACATGGCCAAGCTAGGAATTGAAAATGACCTTGACATCCTTCTAAACAACCTAAGCTTGGGTGAGTTTCTGAAGTCGGCCCCTAGAACCTATTTGGAGCCCTCCTTTGAGTTTTTCTCCACATTTGAGTTCAATAAAGTGGGGGAAACCGACTTTATTATTTCCTTCCAACTCTTCAATGTCAAACACACCATGAACCTAGCCGAGTTAAATGTAGCCCTTGGTTTCAACCCCAATGGTGATATCTTCGAGCCCTTTATCTCCCTAGTCCAATCTGAGTATAATGAGGTTTCTTGGTGGAGAACCATAGCCAACAAGAGGGAGTTTGATTCAAAGAAGTCTCTTGCTAGTGAGATTATCCATCCGGCCCTTAGGATCCTTCATCGAATTCTTGGGTATTCGGCCTTCAATAAGCAAGATTTGGGGAAGTTGTCTAGAGAGGAGATTATGGTGTTATGGATGGCAACAAAGCCGGAGTTAGGGTCAAGGATTAATTTTGGCTATATCTTCATGAATTGTTGTAAGGATATATTGCATGGGGTTAAAACGGGGGAAATTCAATGTGGGGGCATGGTGACACGTCTTGTGTTGTATTTTAAGCAAGAGGGGTTCTTGAAGTCTTGCACTCCAGTTTGTAGGAGTGAAGACGTGTGGATTAGTTTGAAGCAAGTTAACACTTTGCGTTTCATAACAAGCACTAGGAGAACCGACACTTACTCTTGGCTAGTGAGAAATACCCACGATTGCCTACTCCCTAACCCGACCGCCACCTCCATCCTTCGTGAGGCTAGAAACATTTGGATGGTCCCTAGGGACAATGAGAGGATTGAAGATGAGATGAAGGAGGATGATGAGATTGATGGGAGCGATGAGAATGATGAGGAAGAGGAGGAAGGAGGAGGAGAAGGATATGATGAAGCGCAACAACAACCGCCACTACAACAACAACATGAGCATTTTCATGATGATGCTCAAAGAAGAAGAAGAGAAAGGAGACATCAAAGACAACAACAACAACAAGATTTCCAAGGAGATGCTTATCTCTGAGAGATGGAGGTCATGAGAGACAACATGGAGCGCATGCAATTGAGCATGCAAGGTATGTACTCGGACCACCAAACTTTGTCTTATAAAACTAGCGCCTTGTATGACGCTAGTGTGAGTAGGGGGGAGGTCACACCTCCGGTCAACTACCCTTATGTGCCGCCCCAACAAGGGCCGGTACCTTCATGGGGTGGTGACAACCTCCCTACGTACCCATATTGGCCCGGGGTTGAGGACCCCGATGTGCCAAGGCGCGACTTCCCACCTTATGATTATATGGTCTCGGGGGGGAGTGATTGTCGGGGTGATCCCGCATACTACTATGTTCACCCCCATCACCCCGAGCCCCTTGTTCAACGTGAGCCCTACGACCAATTGACCCGATCTCAACTTAACCTATTCAAGGGTCACTATGGATTTCCTCCCGGTTACACCGGAGGTTGGGATACGGGTGATGATGGTGCCGACCCAAGTGGCCAATAGTCCCCTTATGCATGTTTGTTTCCCTTTTTGTTCTCCCCCTTCCCTATTTTGCATGTTTGTAGGCATCGCGGTCGATGCCTTCATTTTGTGAGGGGGGAGGGTCAAAAAGGATGTTTTATGGTTGGTTTGGGGGAGGCACTTGGGGCTCGGTGGGAAGTCTTTGATAAGGCTTTTGGTGGATTTTTGCTAATGGTCTCGTTGGTCTGTTGCTTGTTGTTTTTTTGTTTCATTTCTTGATGTTTTTGGGAGTTTCTTGAGAAGAAAAAAAAAATAAAAAAATAAAAATTTTGATGATGATGGTTTCTCTAGGTTTTTGTATATAGTTTGTGTCTACGTGTTTTATCGTTTGCTTTTGTTTGGAAGTTACTAACAATTTCATTTTGTATATATAGTTTTCTTTCTTTAACTCACCTTGCTCGTAGCCTATGCTTTGGATTGCGGAACCTTTTGGAGAAGCACGTTCCTACTCCTTGGGTATTTTAAGTTAGCATGGATGCTTGGTGAGGTCTTTCTTATTTTACCTTTTTATTTTCACTTCTTCATTTTCTTGGTTGCTTAGATTAGGATTAGATTTAGGAGAAGTTGAACGGTTCGAGGATGTATGAATTTAACACCTAGTGTGTTTGGGGTCTTTGGCGATGTGGCCATTAGACCGCTTGTATGTCGATTGGGATAAACGTGTTATGATTGCATCTTTGCCCTTTTCCTCTTTCCCCTTCTTGTCCTTATCTAAGTTTTTCCATCTTCTCTTTTCTTTTCTTTCCCTTTCTTTTATTCTTGTTTGTGTGCATAACTTTTTGAGGCTTTATTTTCACTCTTTCTCTTTTTGAAAATTGGACTTGTATGCAATGGACTTTTGCTTTTGAATAATATTCTTCCTAGGTAATAATGGTATGCACGGTTTGAGATTACATTTGGTTGATTCTAGGATAAAGCATGCTAAGATAGTTATCTAGAACTAGGGGGATCATGAAACCGGATTCTACTCGTTTGTGGCATGTTGGTAGTTGCTCCCTATCTTTGATTTGACAACCTTAGTGAGTTTTTGCTACAGCCATGTGAGATGTATATTTGTTCTAGCTTTCATCAAATTCTTGCATGAGCGGCATGGATCCTTGATTTTCGCAAACCTAATCTAGAATCTTAGCGTATGATTCCTAAGACCGTGACCGAACTACCTAGAGAAGACAAAGGCAACTTTTTGAGGAGGTATATATTTTTTTCTAGGATAGTCCCTTTATGTTTTTTTTTATTGTGGAGTTCTTGGAGGTGTCAATTTTGAAAGCGTACCTTTTTCTTTCAGATGGTCATCGAATTCTTCGCTCAAGTATTAACCACCTCGATTCGATCGAAGGGCTTTGATTTTCTTGCCAAGCTGATTTTCAACTTCACTTTGAAATTCTTTGAACTTTTCAAACGATTTAGATTTATGTTACATTAGGTAGACATAACCATATCCAATATAGTCATTTGTGAAGGTGATAAAATATCGTTGTCCATTTCTTGTGGTTGAGCTCATTGGTCCACATACATCAGTGTGTATTAGACCTAACAAGTCTCCTGCCCTTTCTTCCAGCTTGGAGAATGGCTGCTTAATCATCTTGCCAAATAAACATCCTTCGCAGTTCTCAAACGATTATAAATCGAAAGAGTCAAGAACACCTTCTTGTAGAAGTCTCTTGATGTGTTTGATGTTAATGTGGCCAAGACGATAATGGCACAAGTAAGTTTTGTTTGACTCCATGGTCTTAGCTCTTTTGGTATTATCATAAATAATTTTGTCTAAACACACAAAAGGTGTAATTTCCATAAATAAAAACAAGACATTTAAACAAAAGGTCTTGTGATCAAGGTTTAAAATGACGTCTAACGTCGCAAGATCAAAGTATGGTAGATAAAACTTAACAAATTTTAGAATTTAGACAAAATACATGAGATTACAAGCTTTCTTTGGATAGATTTTCTTCATCTTCCACTTGTGTACTCATGACCACTTGAAAAACATCGCTCATTTCGTTCCTAAAATAAGAGCATAAAATGAGTCATTTTTCCGGTATCTAATACCTTATAAATTGCTTATTTTCAAGTGTGTGGATGATACCTGAGATTGAGGCTATCTTTCCACTTGCCTCATCTTCCAGATACTCGCTAAATTCTCTTTTGTAGTGGCCTTGCTTACTACAATAGAAGCAGCGCATCTTTGCCTTGTTTTTGAACTCCTTTTTCTTGAGCCTCAGAGCAAACATAGCTGCCTTGAAAGAATAGGTTTTCTGGAGCTCTTAGACAACTTCCTTATAGGATTGTTTGTTCCGATTATTGGTAAGTCGCATCTTAATTTCAACACCCCGAGTGGATTGAGCTTAAAAGCATATGAGCCGCTTGCTCATCCTCCACCGGTTTACTAATTAGTTTCAGATGGTTAAATAACCTTGTCATCTTTTGCACATGAGCTTGAAGTGGCATCCTTGGTCTAATTCTTGCATTATAGACCCTAGCCCATACTTCTTGCCTTTCTTTGCTAAGACATCCATCTTGCGGTGGCTTGATCCTCACGTTAGACAATGACCTAGTCACTTCTTCCACGAGTCCATCATAGTTGCCCTTGTCGCTCTTTGTTACCCTCAAATTGACCACATCTTCTAGAGCCTTGAGAAGTACATACAGAAGGTCGTTGGAGAATTTCTTCTTCTGCTGTTCCGGAATTGAGTTTTCCATGAGTCGAGAGACTCTCTTACAATCATAACTCCACTCCTCATGAGCCATATAACTCATAATACCTTTTGAGTAGAAACTTGGGATAGGAGTATCCAAGATATGCTCTAGGTAGCAATTGCAGAGGGTCAAACGGAGTTCCTCTTCCTATTCCTTGAAGTTTACCAAATTCAAGCTAAATGATAACTTCTCGGGATGTTCTGGGAACATAAGACTGTTGTCGATAGTTGAAGACATGGTTTTATATTTGAAAGAATTTTGAAATAAAAAACCATCATGAAATTTAAATAAGATTGAATTCATGCATTTTAATAAAACTTATTTAAAACGTCTTATTCACACATTTAAAGATGTCCCCAATTTGGTGAGAATAAGTCGATTCCAAGATCCGAAGAAACAAAGAGTGGTTAAGCATGCTTTGTCTTGTCTTAACACTCAATCTCTTAAGGTAAGCAACTCTTTGCCAATGGCTCTAAGCCACTCTTGGTTGAACAAATCGTCGCATCAAATGATCTCTCAACAATTTATTCACTTTTCTACGACATGTTAGGAATCCATCACTCATATCGTTGAGTACAACCAAAACCAACTTGCATACCCGGTATGCCTTACTTCCTAGGAGAGGTAGTGATGCCTCGCTTTGGCGTAGCCCACCACTACCCTCGTTTGGCCGGTATGTGTTGTTTTGGAATGGCTAGTTTTTACCTAATATTTAGGGACCTAGGGTTTCTATGTTGGTTTATTTAAGTGAACTTAATTAATCATCACAACATTCGAAATCCTAAACATGCATCTAACATATAATTCATATACATAAACATATATATATATCGAAGAACATAAATACAGATGCATTTGGGAACTAGCATGACCCCTTGAGATCTTCAAATCTTCAAAATGTCTTCATTTGCAACTTCATGGCTACGTCTTCCAAAAACCTCCATCATCAAGACTTAACCATAATATGCAACTACTAGTATCTACGATTAGGACTAATCTAAATGTTAAGGTACAAAAATATTCAACGGTGCGCGGACTGTATTTAGATTTACAAAAATACATCATGGATCACATTTCGTATTTTCTATCCTAATCGGGCCCCACTAGTTGCCATTTCAAAAAACCTATGAGAGACTATACATTCCATTCATCCATTCACTATTTGTGAATGGCCCATGCATTTTACAACGATAAACAAGTAACAATGCAAAAAACACGCGTGAACTAGTAACTAATCTAGGTGGTTAATCCAATTAACACGCCTAATTAAAACTAGTCAAAGTTGTTTTAACCGGTTATGTAAACAAGCTCAATTAACATTTGAAGCTCCTACTAAATTCCGCATCAAACTTAATTAATCCAATTAATTAAGCCGGTAACTCCCAAAATTTGTCAAAATAAATTTTTGCCAATGCCGCTCAAAATCGAGGCCTAGCCTCCAAAATTTATTAAAATAATTAAAACAAATTAGATTAATAAAATAATTAAAACGACAATTTTTAAGCAAAAATACGTAGTCCAAATTGTCTAAGTGCCTAGCACTAAGGCATGGAGTGCTCACATTTCGCACAACCATTAGATGCTCAATGAATGTGGGAGTGGGCTCGATGTCGCTAAGCGTTACACCGCCCACATCAGCGAAATTTCACACATAAAAAACGTGGCCCTTAATGGCCATGTTGAAATAATTCATTGCACTACATTGCTTCGCAAGCAACGTCTACGCATACCCCGAATTACACAACGCATGCACCAAGTCCCAAGCCATGCACCATGTGCTCGTGCCCCACACACCCGCGCCACAGCAGCTCCAAGCACCACGCAACACATCACAAACGCACGCACGCTCTTGGCAGCGTGATGCTGCTTGCGACCGTGCACACCAGCCACGGCTTGGCTGGACGCACAGGGCGTGGCAGCCCCTTGGCAGCCACATGTGGGCTGCTATGCAGCCCGGCTAGCCAAGGGCGCTTATGCGTTGTTTTGCGTGTCATTATCCTCGGGATTTGATCCTAAATTTTGTGTGGCTTTTGCAATGAATTCGAAATTAATTTTAGAACTAATTTAATGAGCAAAATTAAAAAATTTAAACAAGTCTAACTTAAATAAAATTTTTAAAGTGGATATAAACAAAATAATTCCCAAGAACCATTCTTTAATTAAATTGGTTAACTCGGTGCAACAAAAATAATAGGGTAATTACTCACTATTAATTTAATTAATTTAAATTAACCTTGAATTTTTGACAAAATAAGAGGAAGTTGGAATTAATTTTTCCAACTTTAATACTTGTGAATCCTTGAAAAAATTATATCTTTCAATATGAAGATAAACAATTTTTCTATCACAAAGTTTCAATCTTTATGATTCCAAACAACTAAGAATGATTAAATCAACAAAGTTTAACAAAACTTCATGGAATTTAGTAATATAAAGTTTCAATCACTTAAAATAATTCAAGATTGAATTTTTAATACTTAAAAGACTCAAAGAACAACAATTTCACACTTAAGGCAATTAGTTTGCAATTATGTGAAAAAATAAAGGAAAAATTGAAAAGAATAATCCCACCTTTAGCACATCTTCTCAAAATAATCCCACCTTTGCAAAATCTGGAAATAATCCCACCTTTATTTTGCATCTGCTTAAAATGATCCTTTTTACTTACAACTTGTTCAACAGGTCAAATTTTTTTAAGTTTTAATTTTATTTTAATTTCTTTATCTCTCTCCTCGTACCTTCCCATCTCCTCCTCATCCCCTTTAATGGTTTCCCCACCATGACCACCACCACCATAACCATCAATCCATAACCACCACTACCACCCCACCTAAAACCCCAAGCTCTCAAACCTAACCCCTCTGATCTGACCACCACAAAATCCCCTTAGTCCAACTGCTCACCCACACCGAAAGCCCCTACACCCGACACCCCCAGCAAGGCGCCACCCATTAGATCGAAACTCACCCAACTAGATCGAAACCCACCCCATTAGACCAAAACCCACCAAATTAGCTCGAACCTTAGCCCACTCGGAAACCCGTCACATCGAACCGAAACCTGTCCCACTAGACCAACCATACTAGACCTGCCTTAAAACCGACCTCCGCCGGTACTTTGCGGGAAAGAGCGGGATGTGGTGGTGGTGGTGATGAATTAGGTGGGAGGAAATCCTGCGGTTAGGTCTGGTTGGTCGGCTTCTGGCTGTTCCGGCGGGCATCCGATCTTATGAGGGAGGGGTGGCTCTGGCAGGGCCGCAAAGCAAGGAAGAAGAAGTTTTTTTTTTCTTCATTCCCTTAATTTTTTAAAAAATAAATAAATTCAAACAACCAATTAGAAGACAACACGTGGCAAAATACCTTCAAAACCGGTTACCAATTTCACTAACATGTAAAAGGCTCATTTTGAGAATATGGGGTATAAAGGTGGGATTATTTCCATAACACGCAAAGGTGGGATTATTTTGAGAAGATGTGCCAAAGGTGGGATTATTCTTTTCAATTTTTCCAAAAATAAAACCAAGCATTCAAGCACAAATTACTACCAAGTAATCATGCCTAAAGAGGTTTAAAATTCCATATAAAATATGTATTGAACGAATTACATAACCACCATAAATATGCAATTAATTTTCAAGGTTAGTAAGACTTAAAATTTTTCATAAAAACGAAAAAACCCTCGAAAATAGCATTTCTGGTCGTTTTTTAGATAAAACCCGCACCCTAAAGGTTAAAACCATTTCCAGAACACATTTTCCACCCAAAATTCACTATTTTTGGGTCGAAATATGGGTTCGTGGCTGAAGGTAGCTTAAATACGAGGTTAAAATTGATAATACCAGGTACTAATCTAATTAGCAACTTAAACTAGAAAAATTAAGCCATAAAAATCACCTTGAAAATAATTATGATTTAAAAAAAAAACGAGTGTGGCTCCGATACCGTTGTTGGGGTTTGGTATGTCCAACTTAACGCGGAAACGACCCCGACCCAAAGAACAACTCGCAATTATTAAAACCATAAAGCATAACAAATAAACATAAAAGGATAAAATCGGAATTTACCTTTGACACGTGCTTTGCCCGACCTAATGGGCTCTTACTTTAAAGCTTTAGCTCCGAAAATACCGAGCCTCCAATGGTATCCACCCACAAAGGATGAACACCGACTTTTAGGTCCGTTACCTTAGAGTTATCAAGGTCCGACCAAAACCCGAGTGATTAAATGAGTTCAAAGGTTTTCACAATGGTGATGCCTTTTTCAACTTTCACTCAAGTGATTTTCACAATACCCCAATTTGGGTATTTATAGGGAAAACAAAAGAGTGAAAAAGATCTCCTATCAATGTGGGAGAATTTGATTTTTCCATTTTATTTTAAAGCTAAAATAAAATTAATAATCAAACTAGTAATAAATCAACAAGTGGCAAACTCATAAGAGTGGTTAGGTGAGGTCCATTTAGAGGAGGGGGGACCAAACTTGCTCCCCACTCCCTCTCCAAAAACCGGCCAACACACCCCCTTAACATCCACTAAGATCGCGCCACATGGCACCACACTTGGGCACCAAGGCACCCAAGGTGAGTTGTCATGCGTGGCTGCCAGCAGGCCCAGCACAAGCGTGCGGGATGCTAGCGTAGCTGGCTAGCAAGCCCAGCACGACTTGTGTGGGCTGCTCGTGCTCTCAGCCAGCGAACCACGCATCAAGGATGCGGGTTGCTTCTTAGAGCAGGTGCTCCTTGCGCGCCTTGGCCTAGCGCTGCTAGCCTTGCGATGCTAGCATTGGTGCGCTAGCACGCACCAGCCAGCCTAGGCTCGACTGGGTGGGCATGCTAGCCACCATGCTATATCAAATTCCCCTAGCACTTGGTTTGCTCGGGGCAATCCAATGCTAGGGGTATTTTGGTCTTGTTGATTTATTATTATTTTCAAGTCTCGTCTTTTACTATTTTTACTCGACTTTCGACGCTCGGTTTCAACGCTCTAAGCTCGAATTTCTAACGTCTAAATATTTAATACTCGAGCGACTCATTAATTTCATCCGAATCAATTCGTCGAGTCGGTTTGTTAATTGCTTGGGTGTGACTCCAAGGGTTCAGTCAAGATTAAGCTGTAATATTAATTATACATTATTATTACTGATCGGAAGCGGGCTCCACCTAGGCATTCTTATCACTTGACCTTACTAAATATATTAGCTTTCTAATAATTCTGAACCCATTATCAGAATAAACTTGTTCGAAGGACACCATTCCTTTCAATCTCCCACTTGTCCTTCCGGACAAGTGAGCATTCAGTGTATAGCCCCTTTCCTATGTCTCTTCATGAACTACAGGGTAAGATTATTCGTCATCCCTGTTACGTCTAAAAGTTTTTCTCGAAATTCGAGTTTAACTGTCAATAAGCAGATGATTTCTAAAATGCATCTGAGCACGACGATGCATTTTCACAGTCTCACTCTTCGACAGGCCTTGTAAACAACAAGACATGTTCCCTATTATTTTTAGGAGGACATTCCCAGTCTTGTAATATAGCTTCTCTTACTAAGAGGGCTTAGCCGTCTGATAGCCGTCGTTATAATCCCTAATTACGGCAGAAGTTGACCGACATAAAAAAGGGACTAATACTCAAATAAGAGACCTCACAATACTCATGGTCAAGGAAAAGAGTTCCGATAGCAATAATGAGAAATATACTTATGACGATTTTAAATCTCTTAAAGTATTCTTATAAAATAAGAGAAATCTGGAAATGATTTATATCCTTATAAGAGCAAACCAATACCTGTGCAAATGATTTATATCCTTATAAAATAAGAAACGGAGCCATAAATCATACTACACACTAATCATTATTGGTAATTAATCGTCCACCATATAAATGAGCTTGATTCGGGATAATTTTCGATTAAAATATTTAATGTTCACTTAATAGGTGTTTCTTTATCAAAGAGATTGTCTTGATACCCTATTTTGAATATTCTTTAAAATCGAATGGAATAATTATTTAATTTTAAACCACAATTAAATAGAAATGGAGTGATATAAATTGCATGAAAATTTAATTACTTCAAAACTAAGTGGTTCATCATACTGTTTGACATCTACATTGTCCAAAATTTAAATAAAACACTAAAATAAGGAAATCAAAGCCAGTTTCCAATGTTCTTTATTCCCATTGCCTCAACGTGTTTGTTGTGCTTCACTTGAGACAAAGGTTTAGTGAGTGGACCAGCTACATTATCATCCGTTCCAACCTTGAAAATTCTAATTTCACCTTCTTATTTCCATTCTCTAATCATGCGAAATCGCCTCTTGACATGTTTGAACTTCTGATGTTCTCGTGGCTCTCTGGCCTGAGCAATAGCCCCATTGTTGTCACAATAGAGTACTATTGGACCCTTGATGGAGGGTACAACATCAAGCTCCCCAATGAACTTGCGAATCCAAACTGCCTCCTTAGCTGCCTCATATGTGCTTTGCTTTGCTCAATGAACTTTCGAATCCAAACTGGCTCCTTTGCTTTGCGAATCCAATGAAATTGTAGAATCAGAAGTTGTGCTTTGCTTAACATTTTTCCAACTAAAATCTCCTCCATTGAGACAGAATATGTACCTAGATTGTGACATAAAGTCGTCCCTATATGTCTTAAACCTTGCGTCGGTGTATCCCTCAATAACGAATTCATCTCTACCACTTTAGACCAGGAATTTATCCTTGTTCCTTTTCAGGTACTTTAGGATATTCTTGGTCGCAGTCCAATGTGCCTCTCCTAGGTCTTATTGGTATCGCCTCGTAGCACTCAAGGCATACAATACATCTGGCCTAGTACATATCATGGTATACATGATCGATCCAATAAGCGAAGCATATGGAATATCATTCATCCTTTCCCGCTCATCAAGTGTCTTTGGACACTGGTTCTTGCTTGGGGTTATTCCATGTTACATGGGTAAGTGGCCTCTCTAGGCTCCTTCCATGTTGAATCGAGCTAGTACCTTATCAATATAAGTACTTTGACTCAATCCTATAATCCTCTTTGATCTATCCCTATAGATCATGATGCCTAATATGTACTGAGCCTCTCCAAAGTCTTTCGTTGAAAAACATTTTTCGAGCCAAGCCTTTACAGACTCTAATAATGGAATGTTGTTTCCAATGAGCAAAATGTCATCAAAATATAAGACTAGAAGGCGATGTAACTCCCACTGACCTTCTTGTAAACACAAGACTCATCTGGATTTTTGATAAAACCAAACTTACTAATGGCTTAATAGAATCGCAAATTCCAACTTCTGCTTGCTTGCTTTAATCCATAAATGGACTTCTTAAGCTTGCATACCTTTGTAGCATTGTCTTGGTCGACAAAACATTCAGGTTGTGTCATGTACACAGTTTCTTCAAAAATTCCATTGAGAAAGGCGGTTTTGACGACCATCTGCCATATTTCCTATTTGTAATATGCAACAATCGCCAGAAGAATCCGAACAGACTTAAGCATTGCAACTGGAGAAAAGGTTTCATCATAATCAATTTCGTGAATTTTGGCAAGGGAATAAACGCGTCGTCAATTGTCCATCCCTAGATCAAGTACAATTTATACAACCTAAACAAACCTAATACGAGTATAAGGAAAGCATAGGCGTCAAACCACAGGGAACGAATAAACAACACCAAATGTTATCGACAATTAAGCTAGTCCGGAATAAGAGATAAATAAACTAAAGTCTAAAGATACTAAAAAAAAAAAAACACTAAGGGAAATGGTTTAGGTATAACATTCACTTGAACATAAACAAAGGCATAGAAATTGAATTAATTATGAACTAAACATGCTCGAATTTCAAAGTAAAAGATCCAATTTAGCCGCCTTCCAGGGCCAATTGGCTTCTCCTAACATAGCCTCTATGTTTCCACACTAGAATTATATATTGAGAGGTGCAATCAAAGAACAATCGATAGTAATGAACCTTAACTAAGTCAACTTCCGTTCCTTGTTAGCAAAGATTCACCTTTAATCAACCAACAATGTGCACTTGCAAGAAGATTAAAGAATATCAAGCATATAAAGACTTTAATCACAAATAAATCAATTCTACACTACAACCATCCCTTTAATGGGGAAATTACTCACTAATCAAGATAATAACAAGATTAGTTAAAAAATAATCAAGAATAAACATGATTAACAAGCAATACCAACAACTAAAATAATAATCAAAAGAAAGCAAAAAAAAAAAAGAGGAGAGAGAGTTAGAGATTCTCATTGATTGAATGTGAAAATTTACAAAAAAGATGATCAATCTTCTTCTTCAATATCCAAGCTCAACAATGGTGAAACCCTCACTTTCTCTCTCTAAACTACTCTAATTCTAACCTAAAACTAGAGAGAGAAGATCTCCTAAAACTAATTAGATAATTGAATAAAATGTTAATTGTCTCCTCCTAATTATCCCAAAAATGGGTATTTATACTAAGCTAAGAAAATACTAAGTAAATAATAGAAAATAAAATAAAGTAAAAAGGAAAAATAAAATAAGAAACTAATTATAAAAAAAAACAAAGAAATAAGAAAAAGAAAAAGAAAAGAAAGAAATAAAAATAAAAGAAAAAGGAAAAATAAAAATAAAAATCTTCAAATAAAAAAAAACATCATACGCTTTCTCCTCCTTCGCATTTGGCTTGCTTTGAACTCCATTGAAGAGCCTCACCATGACCACCGGTTATCAACCATCATCATCAAATCTTCACTGCTAATCCTCCTTGTTTATCATCAAGCATCAAATAAAAACCGTTCGATCTTCATTAAGTATCACGCGCAAAACTCGTTAAATGGTTCGGTCGAACCATGGGTGTGTTCGACCACACCTCTTCAAATTAAAAAACCTCAAAAGTTTCTGACTCGTACTTCGACCGAACTCCTATTCGGTTTGCTCGAACCCAAATGAGTTTGAATTGCTCTGATTTTGGTTGATGCTTGTGCGAATTACTGCTGCAATAGAGCGATGCGAAGGTCGATTATTAGAGGATCAATTAATGAGGGTGTGCTGTGTGTTTGTGAATGTAAATTGGTGCGGAAATGCTGAGGTTTGGGCTGGTGGAGGTGCGACGCTGCTCTTTTGATGGTGAGAGTTGCAGCGGTGGAGTTGGTGGTTGCGTGAGGGAGTAGGGGAAAGGTTGGTGGCTGCTATAGGGTGTTGGTGAGGGGCTGCTCTTGTTTTGGTCGTGAGAGGTGGGGGTCTGGTTGTGCTGCTACTTGGTGTATTGGAGGTGAGTGGTGTTGCGGGATGGCTTTAAATTGGGTGGCTGCAGTGGTCGTTGGTGGTCAGCAGCGTGAATTGGGTGGTTGCTGTTGTGTTGCGTGAGGGAGGTACACAGGCTGTTGCGAGGTGAATTGGAGCAGGGGATAATTGGGGTGTTGTGGTGATTGTTAAGGGATAGTGTGGTGGTGGATAATATGAGGTGGGCAGCAGCAAACAAAGTAATGTGCACACTTGAACTCGTCCTCGAGCTTCGAACTCACTTGACATGAAACTCGAACCCCTACACACAAAACCGAGAATAGAATTAGGACATAGAATAAAATAAATAAAAAAGAAATAAATAAAGTAAAATAGAAAAAAGAGAAATAAAACTAAAACTAACAAAAATTAAACAAAAATTGTACGAGCAAATAAAGTAAAATAAAATATACTAAAAATTAATAAAAATAAATAAAAGTAAATTAGAATACTTTCAAGGAAAAATAAAGAACGAAATATCACAAATCAAAAGCAAATAAAATACGAAAATAAACTAATTCTAATAAAAACTACGAAAAGAACTAAAACACGACAAAATTACCAAATAAACAAGAAATGTTATTAAAGAGAAAACAAGAGAAAGAAAGGGAAAATAAGATAAAATAAAAACGAAAATGACTCTAAAAATACTTCCTAAGAGTGACATAAATGTCACTCATCAAATTCCCCTATGCTAAACCTTTGCTCGTCCTCGAGAAAAACTAGGGAAAACGAGAATAAGATGAAATTATTGAAAGTAAAAGAAACAAAGAGAAAGAATGTACACTAACTCGCTGCCGTAGAAATCACGGATGCATTTAGCGTATGAATCAAGCCCTTTAAACCACCATGTCGCCAAAGAGGATGAGTAAGCTCTCGTGAGGGTTTCCTAAGAGGTTTAACCCACAACTCTTGGCAACACATAACATTCAAGGCAAAGGTGAAATCAAGAAAACTCGAGTTTTGACATTTCAAACTCAACACAAACAACGGGCTAAGTGCACAAGAATACAATCCTTTCTAGACATTAAAGGTAGCCAAGAAAAAGAATAGCTAAGGTTGGTACACACATAAAGCATGCAAACGGTAGAGAATTTAGAGGGACTTACACTCCTCCTTATCTCCAACCAAACTTCCTTGTCCTCTCTAGTTTTGCATCCACTTTTAAGGTGATATCTCGAGATTCCTCCAAGGAACCGGAAGAAATAAACAATGAAAAACATTTAGGCTACCCGACATCTTGGCATCGATAGCTCGCTCAATAGGCTTGGCTTGATTACCTTCCACCGGTAGTAACTAAACCTCACTAAGGTCAAAAGGTCTTAAAAGGGTTGAAACGTTTAGGCTAGGGTAAAGGGCGTGGAAATAAATTTGGAAATTGGTGGTAAACTTAGAAGTGAAGCAAGGTTGTTCATTCCTCAATTAAAACTCAATAAACTACCAACTTTCAAATCAAAAATTCTAGCAACTCCTCCCCCAAGCTTATTCTTTTTCAACCAAACAACAAATATTTTTGTATTTTGTCAATATGTTTTTTTTTTCTTATTTTTTTTTCATTTCTTTTATTCTTTGCTCTAGCCTCTTTTAACTTTGAGTGGCTTTTTCTTTCATTTCCTTTATTTTCTTCTCATTTGCTCAAACCATTCAACATAACAATGATAATCACAAGTGCCGAAATTTGAGTTTTTCACTTCTTTTTCATTATTTTTCTCACTTTCATTAACCAAAAATACAAATCAAGTCCCAAGAATGCTTCACAAAAACTAATAAGGGTGAAAATAAAGCAAAGGTCCATTGGTTTGTAATGTGGTTATGCCAAAGAAGGGAAAAAAAGGCTCAAATTGGGTTACTAAATGAGCAAATGCAAAAGAAAAATAAAAGAATAGAAAATAATAAAACAAAACAAAATCCTAATTGCCTTTGTCTTTCCCTAGGTTGGTTCGGTCTCGATTTCGGGTAGAGTCATGCCAAATTCACAATATAAGCTAGCAATGCCAAAGATCCAAATGCCACACATGCAAGAAATGTAGAAGGCTAGAACAATATAGATACATCCTCACAAGAATGACGGTAGTGGAATAGCAAAAATCACCTTTAAAGCTTCAACTAGCTAGAGAGCGACAACCACCATACCACAAACCAAGTGAGCTAAGGTCTCATAGCCCTTAAGTTCTACTACCTTGGCAACGCTATATGTGTGAACCAACCCTGACATCCAAGTGCACGAAAACCTCTAATAACTAGGAAAGAGAGTATTCTAGGTGCTAAAGCCCAAATATGTCCAATATTGAAACAAAACATTTTGAAACCTTGACTTGAATGCCATGGAAAGAAACTATACACACAAATATTCCCAAAACCAAAAATACTCAAGAATACATATACAATTGTGCATGATGAAAGCATGATCAATAAAAGCTACAAATACAAAAAGTCAACTCAATAAGACGCTCATGGCCATCCAAACATAGAAAACCAATCTCAATAATAGACTTTGGCAAGTATACGAGAAATAAATCAAGCAGTCATGAGACTATGGATTAAAAAACCAACAAGAGATATAGATAACCCCCCAAGCTAGCGAATAGCTACTCCCCCAAGCTAGAATGGAGCATTGTCCTCAATGCTCAAAATAAAGGCCAAAAGGGGGGTGGGGGGGGGGGGGGGGAAGGAGGGGAAGAAAGAAAACACATACACACTACAAATCATAATTCATTCAATCCAAATGCATTTATGAAAGCAAATTTAGGATGAGGAAAGAAGGAAAGAGTAAACCAAATGTTAGGTGGGTGTTGAAACCCGTAATTGAGCACATTGTCCACATTTTCATCTAATTTATCGTCTTTGTTGTTTTTCCAAATGTAAGCAATCATTGGTGTGCTTCTTCTCAATGATCTCAATCCAAAATCCTTGCACATGAGTATATGCATCAAGTACCTATACACAAAGACAAGAGAGTAAACAAAAATGAGAAACGTAAAAGAAGGAAAAAGAAAGCAATAAAACACGGGTTACTTCCCGAGAAAGGCTTGCTTAACGTCTAAACATAACCAATCTAGTAAATAACCCGACAAAGAACGCAAAAGCTTATCATATGCACCGGCAAACATATCAAGAAATAGAGCATACGCGATGCTCATATGACCAGCAAACATAAAGTACAAGGAAACTTTATGCTTGAGAGAAGAGAGAAAAGAAAAAGTAAAAGAATCAAAAGAAAATTCAAGAAAATAAGAAAAAAAAGGTAGAAGAATAAAAAGAAAAATAGGGAGGCAAACTCTCCTCACAAAAATCTTTATAGTTGGCATTATAAATCTTTTCCACATTAACAACGAAGGAGTTGGGGGCTTCGGAAGCATGGATAGGAAGAGGTTCCCTAAGAGGTTCTTTGAGAAAAGAAGGGAGGAACATAGGATAGTACGTAGGAGATATGGTCAAACCTTTGGGATAAAGGTGTATGAGAAAGGGAAAAAAGGGTAGTTAATCCCTTATCACAAGATCACACATCACTAATGAGGAAATGAAAATCAATCATGGAATCCTCAAATGAAGAACCCTCACGTTCTACATCCCCCTCAAGCTCAAAAACTCCAAATGATTCAACCTCAACCTACTCTTCACAACCTTGAACAACATATCCCTTAAATTTCTCAAGGCCTGCCATCTCAAAATCAAGAGTGAATGGGGGTAAATTTCTCTCAAACTCATATCTTTCTAATGAAGCCTTATCAATGAACTCACTTATAAGGTTATCGGCTAGCGTTTGAAACTCAAGAAATATTTGTGCCATAATCTCAACTGAGTCAAAATCATCATGGATAGACGAGTCAAAAGCTTGCTCATTGGAAGCATCTAGGGGACTATGGGGCAATCCTATAGAATTCATGCAAAAATCAGATGCAATATGAGAAAGAACATGCACTTCATCATCATTAGAATGTACCTCATTACATTGAGCTATAGAGGGAGGGGAGTTGAAATAATGCGTTACATGGTCACTATGGGAAGCATCAAGCACATCATGGGAATTCATATTAGACAAATCATGACAATTAGCATCAACATTAAAAGCATGAGAATCCCGAACATAAGTCTCATGATTGGCCCTCTCCCAATCATAATTATCCCTAGCTAACCATGAATAGAAATCCCAAGCTACATCCGAAGACATGTCTTGAAATCTACCATTTAACATATTGTCAACTACTCCTCTAAAATGCTCATTTAATCCCAAATTAATGATTTCACAATAATCACCCTTGGTAAAACCTTTAACACCATCTAGGAAATCCTTAAGTCTATTGAAAGACACCCAAAATGGTTCATAATCAAATTGAGGAATAGAAATATAAGCCATTTTTTTTTCAAATAAAGCTACACAAATAAAAACCAACAAATAGATAAAAACCAACAAATAGAATGAAAATTATAAACAATGGCGCCAACTTGACAAGGGAATAGACGCGTAGTCAATTGTCTATCCCTAGATCAAATACAATTTATACAACCTAAACAAACCTAATACGAGTATAAGACAAGCATAGGGGTCGAACCATAGGGAACGAATAAACACCACCAAATGTTTGAATTAAAACAAGAAATAAGAGATAAACAAACTAAAGTCTAAAAATTATAAAACAAGAAATAAAACACTAAGAGAAATGGTTTAGGTATAACATTCACTTGAACATAAACTAAGGCATAGAAATTGAATTAATTATAATCTAAACATGCTCGAAGTTCGAAGTAAAAGATCCAATCTAGCCGTCTTCCAGGGTCAATTGGCTTCTCCTAACATAGCCTCTATGTTTCCACACTAGAACCATATATTGAGAGGTGCAATCAAAGAACAATCGATAGTAATGAACCTTAACTAAGTCAACTTCCGTTCCTTGTTAGAAAAGATTCACCTTTAATCAGCCAACAATGTGCACTTGCAAGAAGATTAAAGAATATCAAGCATATAAAGAATTTAATCACAAAAAATTCAATTCTACACCACAACCAACCCCTTAATGGGGAATTTACTTACTAATCATGCTAATAACAAGATTAATTAAAAAATAATCAAGAATAAACATGATTAACAAGCAATACTAACAACTAAAATAATAATCAAAAGAATGAAAATAAAATAGAGGAGAGAGAGTTAGAGATTCTCAATGATTGAATGTGAAAATCTACAAAAAAAAAAATGATCAATCTTCTTCTTCAATATCCAAGCTCAACAATGGTGAAACCCTCACTTTATCTCTCTAAACTACCCTAATTCTAACCTAAACCAAGAGAGGGAAGCTCTTCTAAAACTAATTAGATAATTGAATAAAATGTTACCTGTCTCCTCCTAATTATCCCAAAAATTGGTATTTATAATAAACTAAGAAAATACTAAGTTAATAATAGAAAAGAAAATAAAGTAAAAAGGAAAAATAAAATAAGAAACTAATTATTAAAATAAAAGAAATAAATAAGAAAAGGGAAAAGAAAAGAAATAAATAAAAATAAAAGAAAAAGGAAAAATAAAAATAAAAATATCCAAAAACAAAAACATCAGGCGCTTTCTCCTCCTTCGCATTTGGCTTCCTTTGAACTCCATTGAAGCGCCACACCATCACCACCGTTGACATGAAACCCGAACCCATACACACAAAACCGAGAATAGAATTGGGACAAAGAATAAAATAATATAAATAAAATAGAAATAAATAAAGTAAAATAGAAAAAAGAGAAATAAAACTAAAACTAACAAAAACTAAACAAAAACTATACAAGCAAATAAAGTAAAATAAAATGGACTCAAAACTAATTAAAATAAATAAAGGTAAATTAGAATACTTTCAAGGAAAAATAAAGAACGAAATATAACAAATCAAAAGCAAATAAATATGAAAATAAACTAATTCTAACAAAAACTACGAAAAGAACTAAAACACGACAAAATTACCAAATAAACAAAAAATGTTATTAAAGAGAAAACAGGAGAAAGAAAGGAAAAATAAGATAAAATAAACACGAAAATGACTCTAAAAATACTTCCTAAGAGTGACATAAATGTCACTCATCAAATTTGCCTGTAACCTTTTGCTACCAGTCTAGCTTTGTTAATGAATACATTTCCATCTTTGTCGGTTTTCAATTTGAAAATCCATTTACATCCGATAGGTGTGTAACCTTCGGGTAAATCAACCAAGTCCCATACTTGATTTTCAAACATGTAGTCCATTTTGGATTTCATGGCATCTTACCATTTTGCAGAGTCGGGGCTCGTCATAGCTCTCTTGTAGGTTCCCGGCTCATCTCCATCCACTACTAGAATGTCCTGATCTTTGGTTAGTACAACACTAAGATATCTGTCAGGTTGAGTTTTTGTGCCGAGTTTACCTACGTAGGGTAATGGACTGAGCATTTGCATTGTCGGTTTGACTTTGCATATTTTGACTTTGACTAATGTCAACAGATGCTTTGTGAAACTTTGATTATCAATTTGTCCTTATTGCTCGTCCTCTCGAACTTCATCGAGTTTGATTTTCCTCCCACTTGTCATTTTGGAAAGATGCTCCTTCTCCAAAAAGACACCATCACGAGCAACAAACACTTTGTTCTCTGATTTGTTGTAGAAGTAATACCCCTTAGTTTCTTTTGGATAGCCAACAAAGAAACACTTGTCAGATTTTGGATGTAGTTTATCAGACATGAGTCTCTTGACATATGCTTCGCAACCCCAAATCTTAAGAAAAGTCAACCTTGGAGGTCTCTTCGTCCATAACTCATATGGAGTCTCTTCTATAGCTTTTGACGGAGCACGATTCAGTGTAAGTGCTGCAGTTAAAAGTGCATGTCCCCATAAAGAGATTGAAAGATCACTAAGACCCACAGTTGATCGTACCATGTCTAACAAGGTTCAATTTCTTCTTTCTTATACTCTGTTCCATTGAGGAGTTCCTGGAGGTGTCAATTCTTAAAGTATCCCATGTTCTTTCAGATGGTCATCGAATTCTTGACTTTCTTGCCAAGTTGATTTTCAACTTCACTCTTAAATTCTTTGAATTTATAAAACGATTTAGATTTGTGCAACATTAGATAGACATATCCATATCTACTGTAGTCCTCCGTGAATGTTATAAAATACCGATAACCATTCCTTGCGGGTGTACTCATTGGCCCATAGACATCGGTATGTACTGTTTCGGGGGTATTTGTCCCTCGGGAGAGTTACAACACTGAAACTGGATTCAACTGAGGATGCCTGTACCTACAAAGCAAACGGACCGTTGGATGGTCGGTGGTCCGCCTCCGAAGATTAAGTTAGTAAATGTTCGGAAATAAAACGTGCGGAAGTAAAGTTATCTGCTTAGATTCCAAGCTCAGGTAAAGTGCTGCGTGGTCTTTGAAAACGACAGCTCTGTGGTAAGTGATGTATTGTCTCGTATTGCGTGTCAAAAATTCTCTCTCTTTTTTTGTGTTGTTGTGTTGTCGTCATAAATGACATAATGTCCCTATTTATAGGGTCCTCTTGAAAAGTGTGCCTTCTTAGGATCTGGTGACCTAGGAGTCACGCCGTTTTGCGACGCCTTGGGACTTGGGCCTTAGAAGGCCGCCATCCCAGGGCCAATGCCTGAGTGACACGTGTCACTGTGCCCAATGAATTTTGAAGCACTTTTTGTGTGACACGTGTCGCCACCTGAATGGTCCCTGCTGGACCTTCAGTCCACGTAGGACGGAGAAGAGTCCTCCCTCCACGTGTCATCATTCCATAGGTCCAAATGGCACCTATATGGAGAACACGTGGCACTTTCTAATTGGGCCTCTTGGCCGGGTATAAAATACCCAAATCATTTGCCCCTCACAGGGGCCACGTGCATTGCACGTGACTCCTGTGACAGGTGTCAGTATCTGAGTGGTCTGATTCAAAAATTTACTGGAGGGAAAAATTAGGATTTTACCCCCTATAAATAGTAAGGTTTGACCCCCCCTCTTGAATTCACACCTTGGCAAATCTCTGGAGAATCTTGGACTTTTTGACTTAAAGAATCTCAAAATTCCCTAAGCGTTTTTCAAGCATCCGACACTCGGCTACCAGTTCGATTGTTCTTTAGTCAACCAGGCGTCTTTCTCCCTTCTTCTAAAGGTAACACCTGTATTTTCATTTTATTCTTCATTTTTTCTTTGTTTTCGAAAAAATGGTTCCCCAATTGCATGCGGCACGGCGTAGGATAATGATCAGCCGGTCATCGGGGACGGCTGAATCTAGAACTAGGAGTACCGAATGCTTGGCCAAAGATCCTGCTTTTCGAACTTCTCCGAATCCGACCGTTTCCGTGTCTGTGCAGGACACTATGGCCAGGACCAAAAGAACAGCAAGGCAGTGTAGCTCTGATGGAGTTTTTTACCATTCGGACGGGTCGCCTGTTTATTCAGACGGCTCAATAAGAGTGCTTCAAAGTGAGCTGTCGGAACACCCTGACAGCCCTTCCTATCTTCCTCCAACCCCCACCTATTACCATTCGCCCACATCTAGTGGAACTCCCAGTGATGGAATCCTGGGGGAGGCGGATGAAGAATATCAACCCGGGCCTTCTAGACAGGCGCCGGAAGAGAGTCTAGGGGAGGACCCCGCTGGCACCAGTCGGCGGTCCCCTAGCTCTGATGAGAGCTCTGATGGCGAGTCGGCCTCAACATCTTCTACAGAGAATGCCTCCGTAACTTCAGAGGAGGCTAGATCAAACATAGATTCTGCCAGAGAGTTCCTGGCAGTGGATAGGGGGGAGAGTTGGGCCGAGCCGAGTGCTTCCAGGCGCTTGGAGAGAGCCCCCTACTATCAGCATGTTCCGCCAGGCAGGCGGAGCGCCATGGCATCCGGCCTTGCCAATTTTAGGCGCAAGGTCGTCCTAGGCTATGACTACTCTTTGTCGGTCCCTAACGAGGGCGACACCATAACCTGGCCAGCTATCAAGACAAAGCATTCGGCTGGTATGAAGCGGCCTTCCAGGCTGGCCTCCGCTTCCCTCTCCATCCGGCCGTGGAGAGGATATTGGACGGATACCAACTGGGTATCTGGCAACTTGTACCCAACTCCTAGATCAATATTTTGGGGTACACTGCCGCCTGTGAGATGCTGCAGGTGGAGGCGAGCTTTGAAGCGTTCGCCCACATGCACTATCTGAGCAGGGCGCCTGCTAGGGGCGGTGAAGGCTGGTACACCTTGACCACTTGCAAGGGGTACATAATGGCTGTTGGCAAAGAGAACAAGTGGAAAGACTGGAGGACTAAGTTTTATATAGTCAAGTCTGCCGACAGCCGCCTGAACCAAAAGTATAACAGGTGGAATAAGGATCCACCTCTCCTAGCAGGCAGGAGCGCATTGCCACCTATTCCCAAGCAGGCAAAGGAGGAGATCATGGACGCGGGGTTGTTTACCGTGTCCGTGTGGACGAATGATGAGGGGGACAAGGAGGTCACCCCTCAATGCTATCTCCCTTTGTACAAGTGGTTTGAAGAATGGACATTTTTAGACGCCTGTGGACTAAGTTCTGAGATGCCGAGAGGTAGTTGGCCGTCTGTTTTATATGCAATTTACTTCTGCTTTTCAATACTTGTTTAATGATGCTAATCACTTGTTCATTTTTGCAGACAAAGCAATGGAAAAGCTCTCGGCCACAAGGAAGCCGGCTGTATCTACTGCTCGATACAGGTCGAATGTTTTAAACAGGGCAGAAGTAACCACTCGCACCAAAGTGGACGAGCAGAAAACTGGCGGCACCTCCAAGGTAGAAAATTGTTATACTTTCATTTCTGACCAATATTAAATTTGCCCGAATGATTTCTAACTTGCGCTTATCTTGTGTTGATGTAGGGTGCGCCTTCCAAATCTCCTTCAAAACCATCCGACCCTAAAATCCAAAAGACAAGGGCGGGTGATGTGAGCGCATCCGGCAAGGGCGGCCGGAAGCACGTTGCTCATAAGCCCATGAAGGGCCCAGACGCCTCTTCTCTCGATGCTGAAAAGGAGATCAGCAAACCGGATGCCCAGAGGGCATCGAAGGGTGGCTTTAAGCAACCCACCACTGCTGTCGGCTCAGCAGGAGAGAAGTGGAGCCTGGGGAGAGAGGAGGAACAGAAGGACGACGGTAAAATCCATTCGCCCCTATTGTTCTTCCATTTAGATGTACTTGAGTTTTTTTTTTTTTTTTTTTTTTTTTTTTTTTTTTTTTTAACTTTCTCTCCTTCTCAGTTCCTGTGCAGAGGCCGACTGAAGTCCAGATGGCCAAGTCCATGCTGAGGGCGGTTGATCCTGATGACAAGGCGTCTGTTAGAGGAGTCGGCACCCTTGACTTGGATGGCATCTTGGGGAACCTCTGCGAGGTATGAGTCTTTGCTCAAGCAATTTTTTAGCATTATTTCTTTTTCCGCCTGGTTTTAACCATTCGGTTCTTTTGCACGCCATGCTGCGCGTCCAAGGGCTCAGGCAACCCCTCAAGGAGAAATCCAAAGAGGTAACAGTCGCCAAAGCTCGGGCCGAGTCCGCCTTGGATCGAGCTCAATTTGATATTGCTCAGAATGAGTATCTGAAGCTTGATATGATGTATTCGCAGGCGGAAGCCAATATGCAAGTGAAGAAGGACCTGGACTCGGCCCGCCTGCGCATCACTTCCCTTAAGAAAGAGATTACAACTCTTAAGGAGAAGCTCGAGCCTCTTCAAGATGCCAAAGAAGAGGCCGAGAGAGCCAAGCAGAAGGTGGGCCGCCTGGAGCAGCGCCTCAGTAACAAGGAGCATCAGCTGAAGTCCAAGTTTGAGTCTGTGGCTGATCAAGAGAGAGAGGCTCTTGTTAAGCAAATGATGAGCGATTATGAAGCCATCATGCGGGACACTTGGGCGGCTGTACAGCCGGACTCGGACTATCAGATTTGGAAATCCAAATTTGACGAAGCCAGCAAAGCATTCGACGCTCGCCTTATTGAAGAGGCTGAGAATGCTGAGGACGAGGAAAGTTCTGGGTCCGACTCTTCTTGGGAGTCGTCCTCGGGCGGCGAGGAGGAGGATCAGGCGGAGGAGCCAGAGAAAAAGGAGGAAGAGCCGCCGAAGGACAACAAGCCGGCTGCCACTGAAGAGGCTCTCCCCTGATCACTTAAGCTTTTATGCTTTTCTGCGGCCGAATGGCCATGTACTTTTCTTTTCCGGCCTGCGTGCCGAGTATTTGTATCTTTACCGACCGAGGGGTCGGGTAATTTGACAATATTTCTGGCTTTGCCAAATAACAATCTTAACCAATCGTCAGGTGACGATTGGTCTTTTTAATTTGAATCATTCGGCCATTTGGCTGAAGTTATCCATATAGGTGTGTTTTGCATTTCGAATTTTTCATTGCATGTTTTTGGCTAAGTATAATAACCTGTATATCATGCGAATGTTCTTGCCCCTAGACGGATGTCGAGTGGTTTCGATTCATTGGATTGATTGGCTTAGAAATTTTTTATACTTAGAAGGGTATGCATGGTTTCTAAGTCAATCAATCACTATGGTGATTGCCCCAAACCACGCGGCAGACGTCCATCCAGAATTGGCAAACATAAAGTGTTCATTCGGCCATTGGCTCGAACTAACTCAAATTTCCAACTTAGCTAATTTGCTAAGGGTAAACCTCCGCCTGTTCCGCCCCATAAGCAAAAACAAGCGCCTCCGGCCATAGGCCTCTTTGAGATGAAATGCTAAGTTTGTAACTTAACCAATTTCCTTAAAAAATAATTGTCCGCCTGTCTTGCCCCATAGGCAAGGATCAGGCGTCATCCGACCAATAGCCTCAATAAGAGTTAAGTTAACTTAACTCGTATATTAATCAAATATTCCGCCTATTTTTCCCCTGAGCAATAACAGTCGCATCCGGCTTTATGCCTCGCTTAGCCTCTACTTATGAAACAGTGACCATTTCTGAACTGCGCTAGATAGAAATTTCTGGTCTTTTAGATTTCACTTTCGATTAAAACAAACGACTGCGAATGCTGCCTTAGCATTCGGTAGGGCCGCTTGATATATTCGTAGAGCAATGTGCCACCCAAATGGGAGATGCTTCTCCTCGACGAATTCGCCCAAATGGACGTCGCCGGTTATCTGACTCATGTTGGAGCAGACGATCATACTCATGTTGGAGCAGACTGTGACCATTCGGTCTCTTTTTGTTTATTAATATCCGGCCATGGGCCTCTTCATGATTTTATCTGGCCTTAGGCCTCTTTAATGATTCGTCAAGTGTTGGTGTAAACTTGATGAATTTCGTAGGAACGACTGTTCTAAAACAATCGGCTCCTTCAGAGGGATTGGGACGTATGCTGTTGGAACAGACGCTTTCCAAACATATTGGCCGTCTGTATTTGGTACAGACGACACTTAAAAAACTTAAATAAAAAGATAAGTTGGGAAATGAAGGCATATTCTCATTAACAATACGTGAGATTTACAAAATTGAGGTCTTTCCATTCGTACTTAGAAGTAGTACTTTTTCAAGTTGTCTACATTCCAAGTTCTGGGCAGCTGCCTGTCGTCTGGTTCTTCCAGGCAGTAGGTGCCATCTCTTACCTCCTCATAAATTCGGTAGGGGCCTTCCCAATTTGGGGTTAGCTTTCCCTGTTCATTCGCCCTACCGACTGCCTCAAAGTCCCCCACTTTGAGAGGACGCTTGTGTACTCTTTTGTTGTAAGCCCGAGTCATTCTCAGACGGTATATCTCATGACGCAAGGCAGCATTGCCCCTGCGCTCTGGAAGTGAGTCCAATGCTAGGCGCATGGCCTCCCAATTTGCCTCTTCATCATATAACATGATTCGAAGGGTCGGCTCATAGTGCTCAATGGGCAAAACAGCTTCTGCACCATACACCATTAGGAATGGGGTTTTTTCCGTTGCCCCTTTAGCAGTCGTTTTGATGGACCAAAGAACGTGTGGTAATTCATCCGCCCAAAGGCCACCAGCCCGCTCAATCTTCTTTTTAATCCCGTCGGAGATTAACTTGTTGAAGGCTTCGACCTGGCCGTTTGCTTGCGGCTGGCCGACTGATGCGAAGAGGCTTGAGACCCCCTGGTCTCCCAGCCAAGTCTTGAGTTGAGGCGTCTCAAATTGAGGACCATTGTCAAAAACCATAGACATGGGCACCCCGAAACAAGTGATTATGTTCCTCCAAACAAAGGAAATGACGTCTTTAGTCTTGATGTTTTTGACTGCCTCAGCCTCTACCCACTTGGTAAAGTAATCCACAGCCACCAATATATAACGCTTGCCGCCTAGTGCAGTTGTATATGGCCCTGAATGTCCATGCCCCATTTGGCAAAGGGTATTGGGCTGTGGATGGCCGTCAGGTCTGTAGCCGGACGATGGATGAGCTTGCCAAATTTTTGGCACTTGTCACATTTTTTCACCATTTCCATGGCATCCGACTCCAGAGTTGGCCAAAAGTAAAGCCGTCTGGCCTTGGCAGCGAGGGATTTGTCGCCTATATGGGAGGCGCAGAATCCCGAATGCAACTCTTCGAGAACTTCCTTCCCCTTTTCAGGGGTAACACACTTCAACAGGGGTTTCAAAAAGCCAGCCATGAAGAGCTCTCCTTGCTGCAACTCGAAGTTAGCTGCTCGTTTTTTAAGAACAGCCGCCTCCCGTGGTGAGTAAGGGAGCGTGCCGTCTGCAAGATAGGTCCGGATGCTGTCCATCCAAGTTGAGCTTCGGTCAAGAATTCCAATGGGGTCTTCCTCAGATATACTTGTTTTTTCCATGACCTCCTAGAAGACTGACCGAGGCGTTTCACAGGAGGCGGATGAGGCCAACTTGGACAGAGCATCCGCCTGATTGTTTGAAGACCTGGGCACCTGAGTTAGATGAAATTCTTCAAGTGACCCAACTTCACTCTTGACCGCCTGCAAATATATTATCATGGCCAAATGAGTGGCCTCGTACGTTCCATTAACCTGGAGTACGACTAGTTGAGAATCAGAGCAGGCGGATATCTTCTTCGCCCCTGCCGTCTTGCAATACCGGATGCCGGCCAGCAGGGCCTTATACTCGGCCTCATTATTAGAGACCTGAAACTTGAACCGCAGTGCGTATTCGTACTTATCTCCTTTAGGAAATTGACAGATAATCCCCGCACCACAGCCGTTCATAGTGGAGCTCCCATCCACATACACTTTCCAGACCTGGTCCGTATTGTGCGAAACAACCGGCCTTGTCATTTCGACAATAAAGTCAGCGAATGCTTGTCCCTTTATTGCCTTCCTTGATTCATAAGTGATTTATAATCCTTGTATTTCAATTGCCCATTTGAGCATTCGTCCAGAAGACTCCAAGGTTGTGAGTGGCCGTTTGATCGGTTGGTCAGTATAGACCTCTACCGCATGCGCCAAGAAGTAAGGTTTAAGCTTCTTGATGGCCATGTAAAGGGCAAGGCCGAATTTCTCAACCATGGGGTACCGAAGCTCCGCATTTCTCAAAACATGGCTTATGAAATACACAGGGAGCTGGATGTCGTCTCTTTCAGCTAAGAGGACAGCATTGAGGGCATGATCAGAGACGGCTAAATACATGAAGAGCTTCTCTTTAGGCAAAGGGCTGACAAGCCTCGGCAGAGAGTGTAGATGAGTTTTTAGCCTTTGAAAGGCCGCCTCTGCATCATCCCCCTATTCAAAGTTTGTCTTCTTTTTTATTGCCTGGAAAAAGTAGAGACACTTGTCGCCTGAACGGCTGAGGAATCTCCCCAGGGCCGCCAGGCAACCTGTTAGTTTTTGCACTTCCTTCACAGTACGGGGCGACTGCATGTCGATTACCTCCTGTATTTTTTAAGGGTTGGCTTCTATTCCTCTTTGGTCAATCAAAAATCCGAGAAACTTCCCAGACTCAACACCAAAGACACACTTTTTTGGGTTAAGCATGACCTTGTGCCGCCTGAGTGTGGCGAATGTTTCTCGGAGATCAGCAAGGTGATCCGCCTGTTGTTTGGATTTGACTATCATATCATCAATGTACGCCTCTACATTCCTTCCGATTTGATTAATGAAGACCGTATTAATCTTTCATTGGAAGGTAGCAGGCACATTCTTCAAACCAAACGGCATCACCGTATAACAGAACAACCCCTGATCGGTGACGAATGCTGTCTTTTCTTGATCTTTTTCCCACAGGGGGATCTGATGGAAACTTGAATAGGCGTCCATGAAACTCATCAGGGCATGTCCGGCTGTTGAGTCGACCAGACTGTCGATCTTATGCAGTGGATAGCTATCCTTTGGACATGCCTTGTTGAGGTCTGTGTAATCAACGCACATCCGCCAAGTTCCATTTGGCTTTTTTACTAACACAACGTTAGCTACCCACTCAGGGAAGTTGCACGGCCGAATGAACTTGGCATCTACCAGCTTTTTTACTTCGGCAGCTGCCGCCTGACTTCTTTCTTCGCCGTGGCTTCTTTTCTTTTGCCAGATGGGCTTCTTTTTAGGATCCACGGCGAGTTTGTGGACAGCGAGATCCGGGCTGATGCCTGGCATCTCCTCCACTTCAAAGGCAAAGATGTCTTTGAATTCCTTAAGTAGCTGGTGAAGGCTTTCACCCAGCTTTGCAAATGCAACCGTCCCCACCTTAACAGTCCGTTCTGGACGGCTGTCGTCCAGAGGGATGTCAATGTGCTCACCAGCAGGCTGGGGACGGAGATCATCCGACCGTTCCCCGGTCAGTGATTGCTATTGTTTTTCTTTTTTGACCACCACCAGCTGATCAGTCTTTCTTTTCTTTCCGGCTGGTGGGGCCGACTGTTCTTCCTCGACATTGTCGAGGTCAATCATTTGCTTGCCCCGGCCGGATGCTGCGGCCGCAGGCTTGACGTCCGAGAGATAACACTCTCGAGCCGTCTTTTGGTCCCCATTAAGGGAACCAACTGTTCCGTCATCCTTCTCATACTAGAGTAGCATGAGAGCAGGGATGATGACGGCCTTACACTCATTAAGAGTGGGTCGGCCAAAGATGAGGTTGTAAGCCGTGAGCTCTTCAACCACTAGGAAACGGATGGTCATGTGCCGACCGTCTCCCTTGCTTCCAAGGCGAACAGGTAGGTCGATTCGTCCGACTAGGTGCACAAGTCCTCCCCCAAACCCAACTAAGGTGTGGGTGACCTCCATCATGCTATCCGGTTTGTACTTGAGATTGGACAAGCATTTGAGGCTGATGAGGTCAGAGGAACTTCCTGTGTCAATCAGAATTCGGCCTACCAGCTGGTTGGCGACTTTACACTCAATGACAACAGGGTCATCATGCGGCCGACGGACTTTGCCTCTGTCCTGTTCGGTGATGACAACTTTAGGGAAGGTGGATGTGCTAGCTGTATCCCCCTCCTCAACAAAATTAACCATCTTTCTCAGATGGTCCTTGGTACCCCGAATGGTCGGGCCACCACCGGCAAATCCGCCTGCTATGGTATACACCGGTTCTTCATCAGTTTCGGCATTCACATCAGGCTGGGGAGTCTTTTTCTTGGACTGCCCCGGATTTACTTTTAAAGTCACTTTGAACTTCACACAGGATTTCAGCTGTCCCTTGTCGGCCAGACGGTCGAGCTCCCTCTTGAGACTAAAGCAGTCGTTCGTGTCATGGCCAACATCCTCATGGAAATGGCAATGCTTGTTCTTGTTCCGATTTTCAACGGAACCTTTCATAGCAGTCGGCTTTTCAAGAGTTAGTCGATCCTTAATTTCCAAAAGGATGGAGCAGCAGTCCTTGTGGAATTCGTACCTTGGAACGTACGGCTTCCACTCTTTTTTCTTCTTCTGGGCCGGTTGATCAGAGTTATCAATGGCCTAGACTTGCTTTTTATTTTTGCTCTCTTCTGGCTTAGGAGCTGGCTGAGCAGGCCAACTCTCTTTCTGTCGGTCAGACTTCTTATGGTCCGACTGCTTATTGGAGGAGCAGAGTTCGGTCGCCTGTATGTAGGCTTCCGCCTCTCGCACGGCTCCTTGCAGGGTAAAGATTTGTTTGCGGACGAGTTCGTACTTAAAAGTAGACCCGTCCTTCAAACCCTTAAAGAAGTCTGTGAAGGCGACCTCATCAGACAGCCCATGAATCTGGATTCGGACCAGATTGAACCGCCTGACGTAGGATCGCAAACCTTCTCTATCTCCCTGATGTACATTGCCCAAGTCAAGACTTGTCTTTTTGGCAGGGATGTTCATAGAGAAGTTTGATGCAAACAAGAACGCAAGCGTCTTAAAGCTATTTATGCAGCCAGCCGGCAGGTTGCCAAACCACTGCCGGGCTATGCCCTTCAGGGTGGCTGGAAAGCAACGACACCATGCGGCATCATCCAACCCCTGTAAATACATGAGGTGGGTGTATGCTAGCAGGTGGTCTTCTGGGTTGGAGGTCCCGTCATAGGCTCCAACCAGAACGTTTTTAACTTTAGCCGGTTGTACGGCTTCAGTTATTTCCCTGGAGAAAGCAGAGGGTTGATCTCCAAGGTGTTGCAGCCTAAGCTGCCAGTCCATCGGCTGATAGCCGTATGCCGCCTGTCCTCCGTAGAGGGTAGGTTGCATGTAAGGTACAACTGGCGCCTAGTACAATGGCTGTGCCATGTACTGGACAGACTGAATCACATGCGGCCCAGACTGAACCCTTTGGCTGCTTGCTGGGGTCTTATTTACAGACTGGGAACACCTCACAGAGGTATTCCGAAAGCTATCATGATAAGTCGACGTTGAAGCCGACTCTAATTGCTGGGTTCTTCTCTCCTCAATGTATTGGCGAGCGTCAGAGAACGTTTTCTTGCTACCATCCGGCTGTATGTGCCGGATGGGTTTTCTTGCACCCATTTCTGGGAAACGGAGTCGATTAAGGTCAAATTGGGGCCTGGCCTTCTCCTTAGGAGCAGGATGAGGAGTCGGCTGACGGTCCCTGACCGACTTCTGTTTGCCAGCTTGGGCTGGCTTCTTGGCCGACTGCTCCTTTCTAGGAGTAGGCGACTTCTTTGAGGCGAGCTGCTTGATTTCACCCCTGAGGCTGCTCAGAAGTGACATTAGCTCATCCCGAGTGATAGGAGTTGATCCTGCCGGCTGGGAAGGATCAAACGGCCGCCCCGAGGGCTTCTTTGGCTGGCCAGCAGTTTTGCTTGGTCCTGCCTGAACATGGGGACGCTCTCGTCGTTCCTTACTGCGGATGCGTTTAGAGATGAGGGATCCATTTGGATCCACATAGGTTTCGACATCAGCGTCGTCACCTGAGTCATGGTACGTTTGGACAAGTACATCATTTGGAGGCCGAATGACATCCGGATTAGGTACAAGCTCTTGTGAAGCCATTTCAAAGGTACTCTCCCCACAGACGGCGCCAAATGTTTCGGGGGTATTTGTCCCTCGGGAGAGTTACAACACTGAAACTGGATTCAACTGAGGATGCCTGTACCTGCAAAGCAAACGGACCGCCGGATGGTCGGAGGTCCGCCTCCGAAGATTAAGTTAGTAAATGTTCGGAAATAAAACGTGCGGAAGTAAAGTTATCTGCTTGGACTCCAAGCTCAGGTAAAGTGCTGCGTGTTCTTTGAAAACGACATCTCTGTGGTAAGTGATGTATTGTCTCGTATTGCGTGTCAAAAATTCTCTCTTTTTTTTGTGTTGTTGTGTTGTCGTCATAAATGACATAATGTCCCTATTTATAAGGTCCTCTTGAAAAGTGTGCCTTCCTAGGATTTGGTGACCTAGGAGTCACGCCGTTTTGCGGCGCCTTGGGACTTTGGCCTTAGAAGGCCGCCATCCCAGGGCCAATGCCTGAGTGACACGTGTCACTATGCCCAATAAATTTTGAAGCACTTTTTGTGTGACACGTGTCGCCACCTGAATGGTCCCTGCTGGACCTTCAGTCCACGTAGGACGGAGAAGAGTCCTCCCTCCACGTGTCATCATTCCATAGGTCCAAGTGGCACCTATATAAAGGACACGTGGCACTTTCTGATTGGGCCACTTGGCCGGGTATAAAATACCCAAATTATGTACTAGGCCTAATAAGTCACCAACCCTCTATCCTAACTTGGAGAATGGTTGATTTATCATCTTTCCTAGTAAACATCCTTCGCAATTTTCAAATGATTCTAAATCAATTGAGTCCAGACTGCCATCATGAAGAAGCTTCTTGATGCGTTTGATGTTAATGTGGCCATGGCGACAATGCCACAAGTAGGTTCAACTTGACTCCATGGTCTTAGTTCTTTTGGTATCATCATAAAAAAATTTGTCTAAACACACAAAAGTGCCATTTCCATAAATATAAACAAGAGATGAAACCAAAGGTCTTGTGATCAAGGTTAAATGACGTCTAACGTCGCAAGATCAAAGTATGGTAGATAAAACTTAGCAAGTTTTAGAATTTGGACAAAATAAATGAGATTGCAAGCTTTCTTTGGATAGATTTTCTTCATCTTCCACTTGTGTACTCATGACCACTTGAAAAGCACCGCTTATTTTGTTCATGAAATAGGAGCATAAAGTGAGTCAATTTTCAGGTATATAATACCTTATAAATTGCATATTTTCAAGTATCAAGATGATATTTGAGATTGAGGATTTCTTTCCTCTTGCCTCATCTTCCAGATACTCACTACATTCTTTTTTGTAGTGGCCTTTCTTACTACAATAGAAGCAGCGCTAATGAGTGTCATTTATGGCACTCATAGGGTAGTCTTTTAGGGTTATTTCTTTCCCTTTTTCATGCTTTCTTCTCATATTTTTGGTCCTTTTTCCTTTAGTTTCTGTTTCTCTTCTTTTCTTTATGGCTCTCGTGTTTTCCTTTTCTTTGGATTTTTTTCCCCTTTTATTTCCTTTCTTTGTTTGCTTGTGTAGGTATTTGGAGAATCACCTTTGCAAAGGAATCAAGTTGGGACCTTAATGACCAAGTAAGGAAGAAGCATTTGGCTAGAGAGGGCTTAGAGAGGCCTCGAAGAGGTCTCCAAGGTATTTCTAGCAGGCCGCGGGCGCGAGTCAGTGGAGCCGCGGGCGCGGGCTCAAGAAGAGCAAATTGCAAGATTTTGGCAGGAGCTTCCCGCGGTTGCCCAGCAGGCTCTCCGCGTGCGCGGGAAATCTTTAGAGGGCGCTCCATCTCAGAGAGACCGCGGCCTCTTGATTGAGTCTTGGGAGCAGGGGATTAGCCGCGGGAGCGACATCTTTGGCCGCGGGCGCGGGTTTATCCTGCTGCGGGCGCAAGTGTTGCCAAGAAAGCCCGCGGAGGGTTCCGTACCCATTTCTCCGCGGCCGCGGATTCATCGGGAGAGGCCGCGGGATTTGCCGGTTTCTTCTTTACATTGAAATAGAATTGTAATCCCTTTTTGAAACCAACTTTTTGATTATATTTTATTAGCTTAGTTTTAGAGAGAGAAGTTAGAGAGAAGTTCTTGGTTTTGGATTTGTAACTCAACATTTGATCAATCAATTTTGGATTTCTTCATTTTCAATCATCAATATTAGCGAGAATCTCTTCCTTCTTTCATCTCTTACTTTCTTGCTATTTGATTTATGCTTGTTACTTGTTTTTGTTTGGATTTGAATTTGATATTGTTGAATATTTTGATTTCTCTTAGATTTTGATATAGAATGAAGATTAATGCAATTTCAAGTTATTTGTTCTTGAATTTCACCATGATTAGTGAGTAGATTAGTTGCTAGGGAAAGGGGGAAGCATGTTTAATTAATGAAATTGCTAGTTAATGCTCTTTGATTTATTGATTTGTTGCAATAAATTGGTTGACATAGTTTTGCATGCGATAGATTAGACTAGGAGTGATCAACCTATAAGATTAATCTAGATTGCATTGCAACTCTTAATGACATGAACAATTGAACTGAAAGTTGCTCTAATTGATTGGGTTTGCTTGTGATTCTTCTTGATTTGCCTTTCTTAGTGATTCATAGATAGGCATATAGGAGATAGCATTTGAACTCTCTTGATTGCTACTATTGTTTGTCCATTGCAATACTTGAATTAATTAATTGAGCTCTAAATTAGCATTATCATTGAACTTGCACGTGGAACCCATATCCCTTGTGTTTAGACCTTTGATTTACTTGATTAGACTTGTTTTAGTTTACCATAGTGCCAACCATAATCTCAATTCCATCTTCGAGGTCAGGTATAAAAATCACAAAAATTCCAGGAGCTCCCCGCGGTTGCCCCGCGGGAGAGTTGACGTGAGCGCGGCAGAGTCGGGAGAGGGCACGGCGATCTAGGTTTATTACCCGGGCGCGCCCCTCTTCTCTCTCTCTCCTCTCTTATTTTTTTCTTCTTCTCCTTATTTTTCCCCTTTCTCTCTCTACCTTCTCTCAAACCCTAACCCCAAAACATCAATTTCTCACAAATTTCTTCAACTTTTGCCTAAAATTTTCACAAATTCTTCCATATTCCTCCATTTTCAACACTCCTACCCTTCTTTCTCGTGGTTTTTTGGGAAATTTCGAGTCTTTGCAGTGCCTTGAGTTTAATTTGAGTCTCTAATCTTGGTATACTTCTAAACTTTGTAATATTTTTGTCAATTTCAATTGATTTCTTTACATTGGTTTGTTTACCTAGATTTTGAGCATGACTTTTGTGTTTTATGGTTGATTTATGGGAAATTTGGTATATTTGGGTGATTGTTACTTTTTCTTGTTGATTCATGATTATATTGATGAATGATTGTTGATATTGTTGTTTGTTGTTGGATTTTGGTTGTTGTGTTGATTGGAACATGTACCTTGTAGTTTGTGGTGGTTTGGTTGGATTTGTAAGGAGGGTTGTGAGTAATTTTGGTGGAAGTTGTTTTGTTTGAGGGAGTTTGTGTTGTTCTTGTGAATTGTGTGAATCTTGTAGTTTGTGGTGGTTTAAATGGATTTGATAAGAAGAGTCAAAAGTAGCAAGAAGCGCTTAAACCAATCCCCCTGCCAATCTTCTCAAAGCCAATCCTCAAACCCTCAATCCCAACCGCATTCCACAACTCAAGATGATTCTCCTCCTCCTCCTCTCCCCCCTCTAAAGTTTTGGAACCGGTCTAAACAAACCCCCATCTATAACAAAATGAAAGACCGGAAGTTTAGACCCTCCCGCCATTACTTTCGTGAGGACATGGCCAAGCTAGGAATTAAAAATGACCTTGACATCCTTCTAAACAACCTAAGCTTGGGTGAGTTTCTAAAGTCGGCCCCTAGAACCTATTTGGAGCCTTCCATTGAGTTTTTCTCCACATTTGAGTTCAATAAGATGGGGGAAACCGACTTTATTATTTCCTTCCAACTCTTCAATGTCAAACACACCATGAACCTAGCCGAGTTCAATGTAGCCCTTGGTTTCAACCTTCGAGCCCTTTATCTCCCTAGTCCAATCTGAGTATAATGAGGTTTCTTGGTGGAGAACCATAGCAAACAAGAGGGAGTTTGATTCGAAGAAGTCTCTTGCTAGTGAGATTATCCATCCGGCCCTTATGATCCTTCATAGAATTCTTGGGTATTCGGTCTTCAATAAGCAAGATTTGGGGAAGTTGTCTCGAGAGGAGATTATGGTGTTATGGATGGCTACCAAGCCGGAGTTAGGGTCAAGGATTAATTTTGGCTATATCTTCATGAATTGTTGTAAGGATATAATGCATGGGGTCAAAACGGGGGAAATTCAATGTGGGGGCATGGTGACACGTCTTGTGTCGTATTTTAAGCAAGAGGGGTTCTTGAAGTCTTGCACTCCGGTTGGAAGGAGTGAAGACGTGTGGATTAGTTTGAAGCAAGTTAACACTTTGCGTTTCATAACTTGCACTAGGGGAACCGACACTTACTCTTGGCTAATGAGAAATACCCACCATTGCCTACTCCCTTACCCGACCGCCACCTCCATCCTTCGTGAGGCTAGAAACATTTAGATGGTCCCTAGGGACAATGAGAGGATTGAAGATGAGATGGAGGAGGATGATGAGATTGATGGGAGCGATGAGAATGATGAGGAAGAGGAGGAAGGAGGAGGAGAAGGATATGATGAAGAGCAACAACAACCGCCACTACAACAACAACATGAGCATTTTCATGATGATGCTCAAAGAAGAAGAAGAGAAAGGAGACATCAAAGACAACAACAACAACAAGATTTCCAAGGAGATTCTTATCTCCGAGAGATGGAGGCCATGAGAGACAACATGGAGCGCATGCAATTGAGCATGCAAGGTATGTACTCGGACCACCAAACTTTGTCTTATCAAACTAGCGCCTTGTATGACGCTAGTGTGAGTAGGGGGGAGGTCACACCTCCGGTCAACTACCCTTATGTGCCGCCCCAACAAGGGCCGGTACCTTCATGGGGTGGTGACAACCTCCCTACGTACCCATATTGGCCCGGGGTTGAGGACCCCGATGTTCCAAGGCGCGACTTCCCACCTTATGATTATAGGGTCTCGGGGGGGAGTGATTATCGGGGTGATCCCGCATACTACTATGTTCACCCCCATCACCCCGAGCCCCTTGTTCAACGTGAGCCCTACGACCAATTGACCCGATCCCAACTTAACCTATTCAAGGGTCACTATGGATTTCCTCCCGGTTACACTGGAGGTTGGGATACGGGTGATGATGGTGCCGGCCCTAGTGGCCAATAGTCCCCTTATGCATGTTTGTTTCCCTTTTTGTTCTCACCCTTCCCTATTTTGCATGTTTGTAGGCATCGCGGTTGATGCCTTCATTTTGTGAAGGGGGAGGGTCAAAAAGGATGTTTTATGGTTGGTTTGGGGGAGGCACCTGGGGCTCGGTGGGAAGTCTTTAATAAGGCTTTTGGTGGATTTTTGCTAATGGTCTCGTTGGTATGTTGCTTGTTGTTTTGTTTCATTTCTTGATGTTTTTGGGAGTTTCTTGAGAAGAAAAAAAAATAAATAAATAAAAATTTTGATGATGATGGTTTCTCTAGGTTTTTGTATATAGTTTGTGTCTACGTGTTTTATCGTTTGCTTTTGTTTGGAAGTTACTAACAATTTCATTTTGTATATATAGTTTTTTTTCTTTAACTCACCTTGCTCGTAGCCTATGCTTTGGATTGCGGAACCTTTTGGAGAAGCACGTTCCTACTCCTTGGGTATTTTAATTTAGCATGGATGCTTGGTGAAGCCTTTCTTATTTTACCTTTTTATTTTCACTTCTTCATTTTCTTGGTTGCTTAGAGTAGGATTAGATTTAGGAGAAGTTGAACGGTTCGAGGATGTATGAATTTAATACCTAGTGTGTTTGGGGTCTTTGGCGATGTGGCCATTAGATCGCTTGTATGTCGATTGGGATAAACGTGTTATGATTGCATCTTTGCCCTTTTCCTCTTTCCCCTTCTTGTCCTTATCTAAGTTTTTCCATCTTCTCTTTTATTTTCTTTAACTTTCTTTTATTCTTGTTTGTGTGCATAACTTTTTGAGGCTTTATTTTCACTCTTTCTCTTTTTGAAAATTGGACTTGTATGCAATGGACTTTTGCTTTTGAATAATAGTCTTCATAGGTAATAATGGTATGCACGGTTTGAGATTACATTTGGTTGATTCTAGGATAAAGCATGCTAAGATAGTTATCTAGAACTAGGGGGATCATGAAACCGGATTCTACTCGTTTGTGGCATGTTGGTAGTTGCTCCCTATCTTTGATTTGACAACCTTAGTGAGTTTTTGCTACAACCATGTGAGATGTATATTTGTTCAAGCTTTCATCAAATTCTTGCATGAGCGACATGGATCCTTGATTTTCGCAAACCTAATTTAGAATCTTAGCGTATGATTTCTAAGACCGTGACCGAACTACCTAGGGAGAACAAAAGCAACTTTTCGGGGAGGTATTTTCTTTTTTCTAGGAAAGTCCCTATATGTTTTTTTTTTTTTTTTTTTTTTTTTTTTTTTTTTTTTTTTTTTTTTGGTTTTGGTTTGGGATACATTTGCCTACTTGTTACCCCTTTGAACTCTTTCCCTCTTTTCAAGCCGCATAATTAGATATCTTGAGCCTTTTGTTTCGTTCTCCTTCTTTTTGGTTTTTGTGAAGCAAGGGTCAATGTTTGGTGATTGTGGTCTATGATGTTGGAGTTTAGTTCGAATTGGTACACATAATTGAGTTGTTTATATTTGGTAAATAATGGCAAATGCTTATGTAAAAGGCGTCCTTAGTAAAAGAGGCAAGGATGTTAGTAAATGCATATTTGAAAAAAGCCGTCCGAATTGAAAAAAAGCAAGGACTAATGCATTTAAGGAGTACGAGAAAATACAAACAAATTTATAAATGAGAAAATGCAAAAAAAAAATATAAAGAAAAACCATAAAAATTCAAGTGTCTTTCTTCTCTCTATGCATTGAGGACAATGCTTCTTTTATCTTGGGGGGAAAAGCGTTTGCGCTTTTTGTTCTTATGTTTGTAGATTGTTGCTTTGAATAAGCTTGGGGGTGTTAATACGTTTTTGTTTGGTGATTACTTAAGTTTGGTGTTGAGATTTGGCCGGTTTTTGCTTCACAATTAAGGATAACCACCAAATTTTAAATTTTAGCCTACCTTAACCCTTCTTGCCTTACGTTACAACCTTTGGGAAGACCTTTGGACCTAGGAGTTGAGTCTTTCATCGGTGTAGGGAATCATGGGTTATAGACTACGGAAAGGAGATGCGAAATCAAGATGTCGAGTAGCCCAAAATGTTGATCTTTTTCCGATTCCTTCGCGGAATCTATGAGATGCTCACTAAGGGCAGACATAAGATTAGTAGGGGGAACGCGGTAAGACTGTTTGGGATGAAAATGGAATGTGATAACTAGTTCCTATGCTTAGCATATTTATGTTTCACTCAACCTTAGGTATCTTATAATGTGCATACCATAATTTACTTTAGAAAGGTTGTTATTCATTTGAATTATAGTCTCTTTGTAAAGTTCATTTCGTAAATATTTTGTTTCCTTTTTTTTTTCCTCTTTCTTTTCCTTTTCTGGTTTGCCTCTTGGGGGTTTGGTGTAGAGTTATGGGTAAACTCTTAGGATACCCTTACAAGAGCATCACTCATCCTCTAGGGCGATCTAGGGGTTTAAATGGCTTGTTGTAGCTAAAAACAACCGTGATTCCTACGACAGTGAGTCTTAGTGTAAATTCTCGCCCCTCTTTTTCTTTTTGCTTCGAATAAGCCCTTCTTATTCCTTTTTAGCCTTTGTTTTGCTCGGGACGAGCAAAAGTCTAGCTTGGGGGAATTTGATGAGTGTCATTTATGTCACTCATAGGGTAGTCTTTTAGGGTTATTTCTTTCCCTTTTTCATGCTTTCTTCTCTTATTTTTGGTCCTTTTTCCTTTAGTTTCTCTTTCTCCTCTTTTCTTTCTGGTTCTCGTGTTTTTCTCGTGTTTTCCTTTTATTTGGCTTTTTTACCCTTTTATTTCCTTTCTTTGTTTGCTTGTGTAGGTATTTGGAGAATCACCTTTACAAAGGAATCAAGTTGGGACCTTAATGACCAAGTAAGGAAGAAGCATTTGGCTAGAGAGGGCTTAGAGAGGCCTTGGAGAGGCCTCGGAGAGGTCTCCAAGGTATTTCCCGCAGGCTGCGAGCGCGGGCTCAAGAAGAGCAAATTCCAAGATTTTGGCAGGAGCTTCCCGCGGTTGCCCTGCGGGCTCTCCGCGGACGCGGGAAATCTGGAGAGGGTGCGGCATCTTTGGCCGCGGGCGCGGGTTTATTCTGCCGTAGGCGCGGGTGTTGCCCAGAAAGCCCGTGGAGGGTTCCATAACCATTTCTCCGCGGCCGCGGATTCATCGGGAGAGGCCGCGGGATTTGTCGGTTTCTTCTTTACATATAAATAGAATTGTAATTCCTTTTTTAAACCAACTTTTTGATAATATTTCATTAGCTTAGTTTTAGAGATAGAATTTAGAGAGAAGTTAGAGAGATGTTCTTGGTTTTGGATTTCTAACTCAACATTTGATCAATCAAGTTTGGATTTCTTCATTTTCAATCATCAATATTAGTGAGAATCTCTTCCTTCTTTCATCTCTTACTTACTTGCTATTTGATTTATGCTTGTTGCTTGTTTTTCTTTGGATTTGAATTTGATATTGTTGAATATTTTGATTTCTCTTAGATTTTGATATAGAATGAAGATTAATGCAATTTCAAGTTATTTGTTCTTGAATTTCACCATGATTAGTTAGTAGATTAGTTGCTAGGGAAAGGGGGAAGCATGTTTGATTAATGAAATTGCTAGTTAATGCTCTTTGATTAATTGATTTGTTGCAATTAAATTGGTTGACATAGTTTTGCATGTGATTGATTAGACTAGGAGTGATCAACCTATAATATTAATCTAGATTGCATTGCAACTCTTAATGACATGAACAATTAAATTGAAAGTTGCTCTAATTGATTGGGTTTGCTTGTGATTCTTCTTGATTTTCTTTTCATAGTGATTCCTAGATTGGCCTATAGGAGATAGCATTTGAACTCTCTTGATTGCTACTATTGTTTGTCCATTGCAATACTTGAATTAATTGATTGAGCTCTAAATTAGCATTATCATTGAACTTGCATGTGGAACCCATATCCCTAGTGTTTAGACCTTTGATTTACTTGATTAGACTTGTTTTGGTTTACCATAGTGCCAACAATAATCTCAATTCCATCTTCGAGGTAGCTTGACTTAGCTTAGACTCTAGTTTTCATCATTGCATTCCCTAGGGATCGACCCTTAACTTGCTCTATATTCATATAAGGTTGGTTAGGTGTTTACAAATTTAGTTTGACTTGGGGGAAGGGTAGATAACGACATACATTTTCCTCTTGTCAAGCGCATCTTAGTCTTGTTTTTGAACTCCTTCTTGAGCCTTAGGGCAAACTTAGCCGCCTTGCAAAAATAGGTTTTCTAGAGCTCTTGGATAACTTCCTTGTAGGATAGTTTGTTCCGATTGTTGGTAAGTTGCATCTGAATTGCAACGTACCCCGAGTGGAGTGAGCTTAAAAGCATATGAGCCGCTTGCTCATCCTCCACCGGTCTACCAATTAGTTCCAGATGGTTGAATAACCTTGTCATCTTTTGCACATGGGCTTGAAGTGGCATACCGGGTGTAAGACTTGCACTATAGACCCTAGCCCATACTTCTTGCCTCTCTTTGCTGAGATACCTATCTTGCGATGGCTTGAACCTCATGTTAGACATTGACCTAATCACTTCTTCAACAAGTCCATCATATTTGCCCTGCTCTCTTTGTTACCCTTAGATAGACCACATCTTCTAGAGGCTTGAGAAGTACATCCGGAAGGTAGTAGGAGAATTTCTTCTTCCACTGTTCAGGAATGGAGTTTGCCATGAGTCGAGAGACTCTCTTGCAATCATAACTCCACTTCTCATGAGCCTCATTGCTCATAACCCTATTTGAGTAGAAACTCGAGATGGGTGTATCCAAGATATGCTCTAGGTAGCAATTGCGGAGGGTCAAACAGAGTTCCTCATCCATTCCTTGAAGTTTACCAAATTCAAGCTAAATGGTAACTTATCGGGAAGTTTTGGAAATATTAGATTGTTGTCGATAGTTGAAAACATGATTCTACAATTCAAATAATTTTAAATGAAAAACCATTTAAAACACTTTAAATAAGATTGAATTTAATTCATGCATATTTCAATACTTATTTAACGTCTTATTTACACATAAAATTGTACCCATTTTGTGAAAATAAGACGATTCCAATATCCAAGGGATCAACAAGTATTTTAGGCATGATTTGTCTTGTCCTAACAATTGTTATCCCAAGGTAAGCATTACCTTGTTAATGGCTCCAAGCCATTCTTGGTTAGATAATCGTCGCATCCAATGCATCTTAACGATGTATCTCTTTTGCCACGGCATGTGAGGACTCCTCACTCATACCAATGAGTTCAACCAAACCCATCTTGCACACCCGGTGTGCCTCACCAACCTCAAAGTAGTAATGGTGCCTCGCTTTGGCGTAGCCCACCATTACACTCATTCGGTTTGCATGTGTTGTTTTGGAAGGCAAGTTTTAACTCAACATTATTAGGGACCTAGGATTTCTATGTTGGTTTATTTAAGTGAACTTAACTAATCATCACAACAGTTTTAAAACCTACACATGCATCTAACATATCATTTATATATAATCACAAGCATAAATATATAAAGCATAAGTATAAGATGCATATTGGCAACTAGCATGACCTCTTGAATTCTTTAAGTCTTTAAAAGGTCTTCTCTTGCATCTTCATGGCTTTGTCTTCCAAGAACCTCCGTCTTCAAGACTTACCGAAATTATGGAACTGCTAGGATCTACGACAAGGATTAATCTAAATATTAAGGTACAAAAATACTCAACGGTACGTAGACCGTATTTGGATTTACAAAAATACATCACGGCACATAGTCCGTATTTTCTATCCTAATCGGGTCCCACTAGTTGCCATTTCATAAAACCTGTGAGAGAATATACATTCCATTCATCCGTTCACTATATGTGAATGACCCATGCATTTTACATAAAACAAGTAATAATGCATTAAACACACGCGCGCACTAGTAACTAATCTAGGTGGTTAATCCGATTAACACGCCTAATTAAAACTAGTCAAAGTTGTTTAACCGATTATGTAATTGACGTAATTAATAATTGAAGCTCCCACTAAATTCCGTATCCAACTTAATTAACCCAAATAATTAAGTCGGTAAAACCCAAAATAGTCAAAATAAATTTATGCCAATGCCGCTCAAAACCGAGGCCTAACCTCCAAAATTTTAATTAAAGTAAACAAAATTAAATAAAATAAATAAATCGACAAAATTGCAAAATATCATTTCCAAAATACATGTGCTAATTAAGGGGTGCTGCGCATGGTCGTGACTCATGCCAAGTGTCAGATCCATAGCATAGAATACAGCATACGCTTCGACTCTTTTACGGGGTGTGCAAGAACGTGAGCCATGGGGCCACACAAGCTTGCTAGCCATGTGTACATTCCGCAAGCACCACGGTATAGCCCCCGCACATGACGGCTGCACAAAGCCATTGCTCATGATGCTCGTGCATCACTGCCGCACTAAGGCCGCACCATAACTCGGTTGTGTGCTGCGCTACGCACGCACGCAGCACTGCTGCTCGACTGTTGCTGTTGTGGCTGTGTGCACCAGCCACTCTCATGGCTGCACGCAACATCGTGGCAGCCCCCTTGGCAGCCACATGCGGGCTGCTATGCAGCCCGGCTAGTCAAGGGTGGTTTCGCCTTGATTTGAGTGCCATAGCCTCGCGATTTTGATCCCAAATTTTGCGTGACATTATTATTAATTCTTAATTTATTTTAGAAATAATTCAATGAGCAAAAATGAAAATTTAAACAACTCTAACTTAAATAAAATTATCAGAGTGCATCCAACTAAAATAATTCCCATGAACCATTCTTTAATTAAATTGGTTTAACTTGGTGCAACGACATAAATAAGGCAATTTCTCACTATTAATTAAATGAATTTAAATTAATATGGATTTTGACCAAGTAAGAGGGAGTTGGAAAAATATGAACTTTAATGTTCAAATGAAAAAAACCAACTACTAACACTTGTGAATCCTTGAAAAATTATATCTTCTAATATGAAGATAAACAAATTTATATCACAAAGTTTGAAACTTTATGTTTCCAATCAACCAAATATGATTAAAACAACAAAGTTCAACATAAAATTCATGGAATTAGTAGCTTTTAAAGTTTCAATTACTTAACATAATTAAAGATTGAATCTTTTGCACTTTAGAATTGAATCCTCAAAAAAAAAAAATTCACACTTAATGCAATTATATGAAAATAAAACCAAGCTTTCAAACACAAATTACCACCAACTAATCATGCCTAAAGAGGTTTTCAATTGCATATAAAATATGTATTGAACAGTTACATAACCACCAAAAATTTGCAATTAATTTCCAAGGTTAGAAAGACTTAAAATTTTTCGTAAAGACGAAAAACCCCTCGAAAAATGCATCTCTGGTCGTTTACTGGCTAAAAACAGAGGCCTAAAAGGGTTAAACCATTTTCAAAACGCCTTTTCCACCCAAAACTCACTTTTTTGGGTCAAAATCTGGGTGCGGGAGCTGAAGTCAGCACTAATACGAGGTTAAAATGGATAAAATGAGCTACTAATCTAATTAGCAACTTATAAACAGAAAAAATAAGCCATAAAAATACCTTGAAAAAAAAATTATAATTAAAAATAAACGAGCGGGGCTCCGATACCGCTGTAGGGGTTTTATGAGTCCCACTCACCGCGGAAAAAACCCGAGCCAAGAATCACGCTCGCAATAAATAATATCACTAATCCATAAAACAAATACAAAACGGCAAAATAGGAAATATACCTTTGTCGCGTGCTTCGCCCGACAAATAGGGCTCTTACTTGGAAGTTTAGCCCTGAAAACACGAGAGCCTCCGACGAAGATTCACCCGCAAAAACAACTACCGACTTTTAGATCCGTTTCCTCGAGGTTAGCGAGGTCTGACCAAACCCGAGTATTATATGAGTTTAAGAGTTTTTGCAAATGCAATGCTCTATTGAACTCCTACTTAAGCACTCTTCCCAAAAACCCAAGGTGGGTATTTATAGGGAAGAGTGACAGTGGGAATTTCTATCCCATCAATGTGGAATCATGAAATTCCACAATTTATTTTAAAGTTATAATAAAATAAATGATTAAACTAATAATAAATCTACAACTGTCATTATTACATGTAACGGGAAGTGAAGACCACTTGGAGAGTAGGGGACTATACTTGCTCCCTACTTCATACTCTCCTTGTGCCACGTGTCCTTCACCCCACATGCCTCCCATATGCTCGTCACTAGCTATCCTCGTCTAAGACCAGCCACGGCCCAGCCCCGCACTTGGAGTTGCGGGCTATTGCTGGAACGCACTCCAAGTTTGGGCTGTTGCTAGCATGTCGCGTACACCATGTGCGGGATGCTAGCAGCTGCTGCCCTTTGTGTGCTGCGGCTGCGGCTGCTGCTAGCCATGGTGCGCTAGCACGCACCAGTCAGCCAGCCTTGGTTCAGCATGGTGCGCATGCTAGCCACCTATGCTAGCACATTATGCCCCTAGCATTCAGGTGCTTGGGGCATTCCAATGCTAGGAGTATTTTGGGAAATATTGTCAATTTATTATTATTTATGAGATCTGAAATGGATTCCATGTTTGAAATTTAAGTCTGGGACTTGGTTAACTTACTCGAAGGTTATACACCTATTATATGTAAGTGGATTTTCAAGATAAAAACCGACAAAGAGGGAAATGTATTCATTTACAAAGCTAGATTGGTGGCAAAAGGTTATAGTCAATTTCATGGTATTGATTACGATGAAACCTTTTCACCAGTCACAATGCTTAAATCCGTTCAGATCCTCCTAGCGATTGTTGCATATTATAACTATGAAATATGGCAGATGAACGTTAAAACCACCTTCTTAAATGGTATTTTGGAAGAAACTGTTTACATGACATAACTTGAAGGTTTTGTCGACCAAAACAATGCTGGGAAGGTTTGTAAGCTTAAGAAGTCCATTTATGGACTAAAACAAGCTAGCAGAAGTTGGAATCTGCGATTCGATGAAGCTATCGGTAAGTTTGGTTTTATCAAGAATCCAGATAAATCTTGTGTTTAGAAGAAGGTCAGTGGGAGTGACATCGCCTTCTTAGTCTTATATGTCAATGACATATTGCTCATTGGAAACAACATTTCGTTGTTAGAGTCTATAAAGGCCTGGCTTGGAAAATGTTTCTCAATGAAATACTTAGGAGAGGCTCAGTACATACTAGGCATAAAGACCTATATGGATAGATTAAAAAGGATGATTAGATTGAGTCAAAGTACTTATATTGATAAGGTACTTGCTCGATTTAGCATAGAGGGGGCCAAGAGAGTTCACCTGCTAATGTCACATGGCTTAACCGTGAGCAAGAAGCAGTGTCCACAAACACCTCAAATTTTATTCTTTTTCCGGTTCCTTCAAGGAACTATAGAGATGCTTGCTAATGGTAGATTTGAAGCCAATTGGGAAAATATGCTAAAAGTGTTTTAAGGTTAAAGTGAATTGCGTTAAGATAGTTCTTTATATTTAGCATGTCCTATATTTCAATAAACCCTAGATATCTCGGAATGTGCTTACCATTGTTGTTTTAGGAAGTTTGGTATCCTCTCGTGTTTTGACCATTTGCAAGAGTTCATTGTTGAAGCACCTCTATTCCTTTTCAGTTTTATCTTTTGCTTTTCTCTTTTTATGCTTTGCCTCCTTTTACTTGAGAGTTATGGGTTAATCTCTTAGGATACGCTTATAAGATCATTACTCGTCTTCTAGAGCAATCTAGAGGTTGAAATGGCTTGTCAATTGTTGCTAAAATTGACCGTGATTCCTGTGAAATTGAGTTGATGTACATTTTCTTATTCTCTAATTTTTCTCGTTTCTTGCTTGCTTAAATAATGTCATTATCTTCCTCTAAGTTTAATTTTGTTTTGCTCGAGGACGAGCAAACTAGCTTGGGGGAATTTGATAAGTGTCATTTATGGCACTCTTAGGCTAGGTTTCTTTGTAGCTTTATCCTCATTTTTAGTCTTTTATGTCGTGTTTTTACACAATAATGCTTATTTTGCGTGTTTGTGTGTAATTTAAGAGAAATGTGTGTTTTTGATGGTTTTCTTACAATTTCGCTTTTTTACTTGTTTTCTAGGTGTGTTGAGTTTACCGGGATTTAATTATCTAGGAGGAAGCTCGACCGCATTCAAGGAAGTTGATGGAGCTATGTTTGGGATTCTAAGCATGCAATTCAAGCTAGCTCCGCAAGAACAAGCACCATGGAAGCAATGTTTTGATTCGGAGTGTACAAGTGCTTGGAGAATAAAAGGTTGCCCTTCTCGCGGGGATCCCCTTGAGTGCACCGATGATAGGGATGCTCGAGAGCACGAATATCTATCGATCTTGCAAAGGAGACTATCCACGAGCCCCACAGCAGGGGTGCACATTTGCAGACCCCTCTGTGCGTGCGCGCGGAGGCCTTTGCTTCCCTTCGCTCGATTTTTTATTTATAGCTTTTGACTTTTCTTTTTATAGGGAGACGACTTTATTTGTACTTGACACTTATTTTCAAGAAATAGAAGAGAGAGAAAGTAGATAGAGAAGCTTAGGATTTCTTGATTTTACTTCAATTTGATGTTTGATTTCAACTTGATCTTAAATTTCTTCTTCAAATCAATGAAAGTTTGTAAGATTTCTTTCCTTTGAATTTACATTTATTGCAATTTTCATTTAATTCTTGAATGTTTGATTAGAATTTTAATCTTTGTTTGGGAAATTGTTGAATGATTGAATTTCTTTTTGGTCAAACCTGAAATGAATATGTTTGTGATTCAATTTGTGTTGTTTTTCAATTTCACCATGATTAGTGAGTAAATTAGTTGCTAGGGAGAAGGGGAATCATGCTTGACTGATGATTTTTGCTAGTTGATGATCCTTAATTTTTTGAATTATTGCAATTATATTCGTTGACAGAGTTGTACATGTGTAGGGAATATTTCAAGCCATCCCACACTTGAGCCCAACTGTGATCATACACTTAAGTATGGTGGCGTCCAAAAGGAAGGAAGCTAGAGAAAAAGAGTCGCCAACAAGTTTTAGGAACTTGTAAATCGTTCACAAGGTAAAGGTTACACCCCTTAACGATCTAGGAGATCGTTAACTCTAATAGATCTGTAACCAAGATTGGAGGTTTGGGGATGAAGGTACAAATCAAACCTAAAGGAGACTAAACCTGCCCCAAAAATAGGCATATACTTTATTCTTCTCATATTCATGTGCGCCTTCTGACTAACATGCAAATAATAGGTTAACCCTAAACCATTTTATCTATGTTGGTTGAATATTAATGCACAAACAATCTATTATTGGCGATCACTTTAATTAAAATCAAATTAACATTACACAAGATTATTAATTATCTTATTAAGCGTGATTACAAGTACAAATTCCCCTTAAACATGCATAAAAGGTGTGACCAAGCAATAAAAATAAACAATATCAAGCAACATGATAATAATAACAATAATTATAATCATAGATCATGTTAAAGTTTAAGCATAATATTAATAGCATGATCCTAGACATGATACTAACAAGATTAATAACAAACCCTAGCATGTCACTAAACAATAAAAAATCAAAGCATTAACCCTAACATGATATTAGGAAAGAAATACGAAGCATTATTTTAATTATACTTGATATTAGGAATATTTATTATCACCCTAAACATAATACTAGGAAGCAATCAAACATCCTAACATGATACTAGGAATCAAAATAACAATCTAAGAATGATTTCTATTTCAAATGATTAATAAAACAATTAAAGTACTTACTTTTTTTTTTTTTTTTGGTAAATAAGATTTTATTACCAAAGAGAGAAAGTTACAACTTACAAGAGCTAAGTTATAACTACCACCAGAACACCACAAGACCTGTAAAACAGGCCAACCCCCGAAAAACAACCCTAGATCCAATCCTAGCCACCTTCTAGGAAGGGCCTAGAACAAACTGGACTCAGATTTCCAGCCACCTTCTAGGAAGGGTTCTGGAAACCAGGACCAGACAACAACACTAGCAGCAAACTACAAAGCAACCAACCCAAAAACCAGAAGCAGACAGACCTGCAAACTGACCAACAAAACAACAAAAGCCTAAACAAAGATTTTCTATTAGATTCAAGGCATCTACAAGCAAAAATCAGGGTCAACAACAAGAGGAGCAGCAGACCCAAACCCCTGCACCAGCTGCAAAAACAGCAGCAACCAAAGCTCAGAACAGCAACACTAGATGACCACCAGAGCAAAAACACTAGCAGCCACCCTGACCACAACACCAGACCAAAGGCAGCAACAAACTGCAACAGCAACAAAACATCAGTTTCAAAACAGAAATAGAAAACTGCAGCAGCAACTAGAACAGTACACATACTAAACAACAACACAGCATCAGCACCAGAACAGAATCAGAGTTGTAACAAGACAGCAACAACAATTACAACAGACCAGCAAACAGCACACAGGATGCAGAAGTAGCAAACAGCAACACAGACTACTGAAGCAGCAAACAACAACACAGTATGCAGAAGTAGCAAACAACAACATAGAGTGCAGACGCAACTGAAACAAGCCAGCAGCAGCAACAAGAAACAACAGCAACACAGAAAACACAACAAAGCAGCAACAGTAGCCCAACAACAGCAAAAACCAATCAAAGCAGGCTGCTTCCCAGCTGCCACCCAACCAGAACACACAAAAACACCAGACAACTGCAACACCAAATCAGTGAATTAAAAGCAGCTTTCTGTCTGTTCTTTTACACATAATAGCAACATGATAGATAATGTCATGAAATACAGTATCTGCAAGTTTACAGTCACTCGTAAACATCAAACTATTCCTCTGCAACCATATACTGTAGATAGCCTCAGCAAAACACATAGAGTATACTCTACCCTTGCTGCTAGATTTCCTGCAATTCTTAATAATCCATTGTTGTTCAATGTGAAAAGGTTGAACTGCTTTCTTAACATAAAGAAGCTTCAAAATTTGTTCCCAAATAGTCTTAGAGTAAGGTCAGCAGAAGAACAAGTGAGAGACAGATTCACAAGTATTCTGACAGAAAAAGCAAATAGGATCACAACTTGTATTTCACTTAACAATTCTATCCTTAGTGGCAAGTTTGTCAAGCAAAGCTAACCAAGTAATGAAAATACTCTTAGGAGCGGCTTGGTTATTGCAAATAATTCTTTTCCACCCTACTTTAGGAGCCTGAGGTCGAATCCTAACATAGAGTTTAGCAATACTCATTTTCCCATTTTTCATAATAGATGACCAGCCACCAATATCATCAATAATATCTCTGCAAGTCAAGATTTTCTTCCAAACCCATGAGCATTTCTTGGGAATAGTGGCAGTCCAAATATTCCTATTATTGAAATAATAGGTATGCACCCATTTTACCCACATATTGTCAGATTTGTGAGCAAGATCCCACAGAATCTTGCAAATAGCAGCTTTATTCCAATCACCAAGAGAGGTAATATTCCAGCCACCACAAACCTTAGGAAGAGTCATATGATGCCAAGAGACAGGGGCCTTTTTTGCATAATTGTTCTTCCCAGTCCAAAGGAAAACCCTGAACATGGCTTCAATTTCCCTAAGAATCTTCTTAGGAAGAATGAAAATCTGAGCCCAATAAGCTTGAATACCAAAGAGAAAACTTTTGATAAGCTATAACCTGCCAGCATAAGACAAGTTTCTAGAAGTCCAGCAACCAATCCTAGCAGTAACCCTTTCAACCAAAGGCCTACACTGAGCAATAGTAAGCTTTGTAAAAGACAAGGGCACCCCAAGATATCTAAAAGGCAAACTACCTCTACTCATACCAAGAACAGTTTGCACCTGATCTTTATCAGAATCAGAGATACCTCCAAAATAAACCTCACTCTTATTAAATTAGCCACCAGACCAGAAGCACAAGAGAATTTCTGGAAAGCCTGTAAGAGAAGCTGAATAGAGGTGGAATCAGCCCTAGAGAAGAGGAGAAGATCATCAGCAAACATCATATGGGTAATACCTAACTTCTCACATTTAGGATGAAAATTGAAATTAGGATTCCCAGTCATTTCCTTAAGGCACCTAGAGAGGTACTCCATACAAAGAGCAAAAAGAAAAGGTGAGAAAGGATCTCCTTGCCTAAGGCCTTTTTTTGCTGAAAAAGGTTTAGCGGGAAAGCCATTAACCATCACAGAGTACGAGACAGAGCGAACACAAGTCATAATCCTTTTCACAACAAAATGAGGGAAACCATGCTCTTCTAGAACAGTCTGTAGAAAAGGCCATTCAAAAGCGTCATAGGCCTTTCTCAAGTCAATGTTGATCATGCATTTGGGAGAAACAAACTTATGAGAGTAGCCTTTGATCAATTCAGTAGCTAGGAGAATATTGTCACCAATGTGCTTACCCGGGATAAACCCAGCTTGAGCATCATCAATAACAGTCCCCACCACTTTAGAAATCCTGTTTATGAGAACTTTGGAGATCAGCTTATACAACATGGTACAACAAGCAATAGGCCTAAACTCTCTGACATAAGTAGGATGCTGAACCTTAGGCACTAAGGTGATTATTGTACAATTCCACTGCTTAGCAATGACACCAGTCTCAAAGAAAGAGAAGATAGCAATATAAATATCAGTTTTGATCATAGGCCAAGCCTTTTAGAAGAAAATAGCATTAAAACCATCAATTTCAGGCGCCTTATCATCACCAATCTGAGCTAGAGCACTATCAATCTTAGAAGTAGTAACCACAGAGGTCAAAATATCAATATAACTAGAGCTGAGTTGAGAACCTCTCCTAATAGTGGCTAAATCAACAGTAGGGAGAGAGCTAGCACTAGAACCAAGGAGCCCTTTATAGAATCCCACGATCTCATTTTCAATAAGATCAGGATCTTTCAAAAGGACATCATCTTTAGTAAAGATAGAATCAATTCTATTTCCACCTTGCCTGTGCTTCATAACAGAAAAGAAGTAGTGAGAATTGGAATCCCCTAGCTTAATCCAATCAACCCTAGATTTCTGCTTATAAATGGACTCTTGGATATTCATACAATGCTTCACCATAGATACAGCTTCAGCCTCTTAAACATGAAGGTCAGAATTAGAATAATCTACAGCAAGCTGGTCCTGAATGGCTTTCAAAGAGGCTTGAGCCACATCCACTTTCTCATCAACATTAACAAAATACTTAGTGTTCAGATCTTTCAGATTCTTTTTGACAGATTTCAAATTCTGCCAAATAGTAACCTTAGCCGAACAACCTGTAACACTATACCAGCTTTTTTCCACAATGGAACATAAATCAGCATGATCAGCCAGGCAATTTAGAAACCTAAAAGGTCTTCCCTTAGTAGCAAACCTACTCACTTCAACCAAGAGAGGATTGTGGTCAGAAAGGAGAGGAGGAAGATAGATAGATTCAACATGAGGGAACTTGCTCAACCAAGCCTTATTCACAAGCCCCCTATCAATCCTTGTAGCAATTCTAGCATCACCATGACCCTTATTAGACCAAGAGTAAAAAGAACCTTTACTCTTAAGCTCACAGAGATCAAGATTGTCAACAAAACTTCTAAAATGATTGACCTCATAATCAGTGATATCATTACCATTAACTCTATTATAAGAATTGAGAACAGAATTAAAGTCACCAATAACAAGCCAAGGCCCAGAAACAGCTCCAAAACTAGAAAAACCATCCCAAAGAGGTAACCTATCATGAATAGAGTGTAAGCCATACACAAAGGTACAAAATATCTGATGATGAAGATCCTTGAAGCTAATTTGGACATGAATGAACTGCTCATGAGAGGAGATGACTGAAAGATTAACCTTGTCATGAGACCAGCCAACCTAGAGTCTACCCCTATGAGAATATGAGTAGTTACAAAACCAAGACCAAGAAGATCCACTACTACAAAATGCGTATTTTTTCGACGCTGTGGGCACGACACTGTATAAGGGGCATTAGCTAAGTAAAATATTATTCGTGTTGTCTCGACGCCATTTTAAGTCAAAAATTCATTTCGACAACAAAAAGCGTCGAGAAAACCCTCACATGGGGACACGTGACATACTTTACCTAAACCACATCTTCACATTTGGTTCTCTTGAAAAATAAAACCGGCGCTTCTCAACAAGAAACCCCTACTCTTATAAGTCTTATCATTCTAATCTTGATATCTTCTTTTTTTCTTTTTAAATCCTTCAAAAATGCATAGAAAATCATGGAGTTTGACCTCAGATTTACTTTTCCCTAGTGTATTACGATGCAGTGTTGTTCTTATTTATCGTCTTTTCAATTTCGTTTCTTGTTCAGATCGATAATTCCGAGGTAATAATTTTTTCCTAATTTCGTTTTAGAATTTAGTAATTTGGATCGTTTTAAGTGTTATGATGTTGCGTAATGTTTTGGGAAGAGATGGATTCGACTCATGAAGAACAATTTTAGGGTTTTTTTTTTTGGAAAGAATTTACAGGTTTTTATCCTTTTACAAAATACAATTATGAAATTAATTGTTTTTTAATTTTTAATTCATTTAGGATAGGTTGTCGATGATTACCCTCACTTCTTTGCTTCATAATTTATACAATTCTGCATCATAGTTAAATGAAATTATTGGTCAAAGGTTTTGTATTTCAACTTTTATAGCAAACCCAAAATCAATACAAGTTCGTTGTTTCAATTAGCAATCTTTTTTTTCCTGTAAATTCAGAATTTCTTTTTCTTTAACTTCTGAATTTTTAGACTTTTTCTCTAAGTTCTAACTCTATAGGATTTAACGAATTTCTTGGGTTGAGTGCTTCATAGTTATTAGAAGTTGGGAAACTTGAAATTTGGAATGAAAATTGATGGGTCAAGTTATCAGTCACGCTAACATGCTCCTCAATTCGGTGTTCAATATAGTAGTTCCACCGAAGACAATACTAAAAATATATCCTCTTAGAAGGACGTACGTAGCAAACATAGTAATCTGGAAGGATTTGTCTTATGCATCTGGTGTGGTAGTGATTTTTGCTATGTGGTGTAGATTGTAGGTGAAAGGATGGCTATCTCTCAGACCATGGTCCTTGGGCCCATGGTCAACTTTTCCCCTGTGGTTATAGTGGCTTCGGGGAGTGCTAGACTTCTGGTCATCATGACTTGGTGGGCTTTGAGTAAAATAGAATAGACCCAATGGATCAGATCAGGTATGAATTTGTCTTTGCCTACAATTTTTCCACCAATTGCCTTACTAATATTAAAGATTTCCGCCAAGTTTTATGTTTAAAGTCTATTTCATGTTCTCAATATAATATATATCTCAAGCCTAACCTTGTCTATCTCATAAATTTATAGATCTTCGGGGGTCATAAGTTTATTCATTAGGTTTATTATAGATCAGGCTGACCTCTCCATTTGTAGAATCAGAGTTTTTTTGTCACTTCAGGTTTTTATTCTTTCAGCTTTCAATTTGCATGAATTTTTCCCCTTCTTTTTGCAGTTTTGATTTTATTTATTGGTTATGAATTACATAGTATTAATTTTTAGTAATACTCTAACGAAAATGAGAGAGGGATCCTTCAAATCAAACTCCCTTTTAAGTTCTGTTTAGTTTGGATTTCAGGACTGGTGAACCTAGAAGAGATTAAGTATGAATTATACTATGCTATTGGCTTGAGGTTGATCTTCTCTGTACCTCTTTTTTTTTTTTAACATCTTAATTCCATCATTTTGATATATATATATTTTTTTTTGACAAACTAACTCCAAATTTTCCCCAAAAAAACTAAGCTAAACAGAGTGAAGCTATGAGGTTGCAAAAGCAAATACTATAATTCTAATAAAGGGTTTGGTCTAGTTTCAACTACTAATGCTTCTGATGGTTAGTTTTATGTATCTTCCATAGTTTAACCCGATTTTTATCTGGGAAATTATATATTTCTTGATTAAAATGTGACAGCTTGATGATTAGTTTTGGTTTATATGATATAATATGCTTGCTTACTTTAATTTATATTGTTCATGATTTTCTTGGAAATAGGTCATCAGGTGTTTTGTTGGTTGTGCTACTTGATTTTTGCACTAACCTATGAGAGTTTTGCATGACCCTTTACTGGGACCACCATGTATTACCTTAGTTTCACCTCTTTGACATTATAATTGAGGAGAATTTCAGAGTCGCTATTGGGGTTTTAGATTCATTCATTAGTGGTTGATTTTGGGTACTATTGGTAATTAATATGACATTTTCTTGTTCATAATTAATTCCTCCTCTAGCTCTATTCATCTAATATATATAGTGGTAAAATTATTAGCAATTCTTTTCGTTTCTTGTTTTCTTCCATTCATTAATCATTAGTATCATACTGATATATATTGGCTTTCTTAGTGGGATGATCTTTATCTGATTGTTGATACTCTAATAAAATGCTCTTGCAATTCTGGTTGTTTATACTTTTTGTCATTATAATCATTAGTATCATTCTGATTGTTGATACTCTAATAAAATACTCTAATATAGTTTGCTTACTTTTTGTCATGCTTCAAGGAGGACTAGCGGCAAGCTAAAATAACTTAACAGTTTTATTAAGAGCTTAATCTTTATCTGATTGTTGATACTCTAATAAAATGCTCTTGCAATTCTCTTACTCAGGAGTCAGGAGAGGACTTGAATATTTTCCTACTTTTAAACCAGGTATCACTGCACATGTTTACTTGGTTTCATTAGTAGTAGTAGTAGTAGTAGTACTATATATATATATATATATATATATATATATATATATATATATATATATATATATATATATATATATATATATATATATATATAAAAGTGAATTAAAAGTAAAAGTTGGTTAAATGATAACAGAAGAAGAGGGGTGTTAAGGGATGGGTGAAGCAAATACTAAGAGTGCCTTGTTGGTTAGATGAATTTCAGATCTGAAGTTCAGAACTGAAAATCAAACTTGAAATCAGAGCTGAAATTCAAAATGCTTATGTGTATGTGTGGGAAATTTAGAGCTTGAGTGTGTATAAGCGTCGATTATCCTTTTATTAGCTTTATTGTTGTTTATCTTTACTTATATACTTGTTGAACCTCATTTAAATTGTTTTATCTTATGCTTTGATATTTATCATGGTATAATTACGGTGCTTTATTATACTTGGTTGATACAAAGACTTTTATTAGTTTCTATTGTGGACTAGTTCTTAATATGCTCTGAAAGTTGTAGTTTTCTCAGCATGTGTATGTTCTGGTTTAAATACATTGTATAAATATAGCATGTTGAATCTTGAGCCTATATTGTGTAATGTACTAATTTATACTTTGTTTTTTTTTTTTTTTTGAAGATTGGAAAAGGAAATGTAGGTGCAACAAGATAATAGGCCGGGACACTTGAGCATCAAAACAACCGATTATATCATCTACAAGGCCATCATCTATCTATTTTGGTTTTTAGTCTTATATTAGAGATGTCTTTATTTAGGGACAAGCTACTATAATATGCAACTTTTTTTTTTACTTAATTGTGTTGATGTTTTCTTTTATAAATTTGGAAATTAACTACGTACTCTTATTATTGTTGATTAATCTAGTTATATAAAATATTTGTTTATTTTAATTTTAATGTTATTAATTTAATTTATTATGATAACTTTAAATAACTATAATGTATGTATGATGGTAATAATTTAATAAAAGGAAAAAAAAAGCTTAAAAAAAATTCTAGACGCTTTTTAATGTCTACATATTTTGCACATTTTGATATTTCAAGAATTTCCCGCCATACCATAGGCTGACATGAAAAAAAGCAAGACAACAAAAAGCGTCGCTAAATTTGAGTATGTGGACATGTAAAAGCGTCGCTAAAAAATTACACCAATTTGGGATAATGCGGGAAATAAGTATTTTTCGACACTTCGTATATTAGTTAGGACACATAAAAGCGTCGATATTCTCGACGCTTTTTTGTGTCCCTCAAAATTCTCGACTCACGTATTCTCGACACTTTTTAACAGCGTCGAGAAATATTTTTGCAACGCTTTTTAGCGTCGAAAAAAGGCCTAAAAAGCGTCCAAAAAACACGCTTTTTGTAGTAGTGATCCAAATTTCTTCTGAAGCTTAACACTCTTATCACACTTCAGTTTAGTTTACATAATACCAACAACATCCACACACTTTTCAGCTAGCAGTTTCTTAAGAGAAACTACTTTGCAGGGGTCATTTAGACACCTAATGTTCCATGATAGGACAATCATGATCCCAGAGGGGGATTACCATCACCCCCGATAGGAACAAGTTCTCTAGCACCATCTCCATCCTTAAGCAGGAGAGCATAAGTGTTAGAATGAGGAACATTAGTAAAGACAGGAGGATTACTATGACTTCTTTGCTTCCTTCCCACCATTCTCCAATCATCATCAGAATTAGCTTGCACAGTAGTTGGAGCAGGAGTGAACACACCAGCATTATGCATAGAGCCATTACCCCAAGATTCAGGAACACTAGGCCCAGGTGCAGGAACAGTAGCAAGTTGGGGCTTAAAGTACTTACTTTGATGCCTCGTATCTCTTTCTAATAACAAAATACATGGGTTAGTAACTTCAGGGATAATATTAAACGAACAATTAAATTAAATAATTGAAATAGAGATTTGGGACCAAAACCTCAGAAATATCAAACCTTTCACATCTAGGGCGAAGGAAACTTTGAACTTAGCCAGGTGTTTCTAGTGCGTGCTAATGTATGAGGAATTGTGAGAGACGGAAGGTTTAGAAAAAGAAGAGAGAGAAAAAAATCTTCTAGCTTTTAGAGAGAGAAAGAGAAAGAAGATTGTCGATGTAGATTGTGAATGTCGATGATTTGAAAACAGAAAGATACGACCCCTATCTATTAGAAAAATAGAACGGGATCAAAGAAAATCATATTCGGAATAAAATTCCTCCTATCGCAAACATTAGGAGCCAGCGCCAAACGACAAGCCCGTCGCTAGGCGACGAAGGCCAGCGCCTGGCGACCACTCTGTCGTCTCGCGCTGGTCCAGAATTCAACACGCTTTTCCACGCGAAATTACCTTCAACACCGGTTGCAGGTAATTAAGCGTCCGAGTAGTTTTCGAAATCAGATTTAATATATTTTATTCTAAATAAAACATTGTTTTAAAAATATAATAATAGGCCCTCCTCTAGATCATCGGGCCACTTTTAAAAATCATAGGGTCTAATATAATTTAATCCATAACTTCCTCATTAGTTATCGGAATTGGGCCTATAATATGTCATTGCAAAGCTCTTTTCAAGCCCAATCCAACTACACTATTATTGGGCCTTTATTATTGACAAAACCAAGTTGGACTTGCTATTTTTCATAAATAGGATTAAGAAAAGAAATATTTTCGAAAATAGAAAGAGAAATATTTTAATAAAAACATCCTAAACATTAAACTTTCCACACTTTCACTCCGTTCAATAATCAAATGACGTGAAAGCTATTCATCACTGGTTTGGGTTTTGGGGAGACACATTTGGGTGTCTACAAGATGTGATTAATTAGATTAGGAGTGATCAACCTATTAGATTAATCTAGATTGCATTGAAAATTTCAATGACATAAACCCTTGATTTGAGAATTGCTTTAATTTATTGAATTTGATTGTGATTTTCGTTTTTAGCCATTCATAGTGAACCCTAACTTAGCTTATAGGAAATAGCTTTTTGATTCCATTAGTTGCAACTATTGTTTGTCCTTTGCAATGTTTGAATCAATTGAGTGGTCCATCAATTAGCATAATCATTGAGCTTGGATGTGGAAGCTATATTTCTAGTGTTTAGTATGTAAAATTTCTCGAATTATCTAGCTTTTTTCGATACCTTAGTTACCAACCATATCTTTCTACTATCTTCCAAGTAGCTTGACTTAGGCTATAGCTTGTGCCTATTAATTCCTTTGGGTTCGACCCTTGACTTACCATATACTAGTATTAGGTTGGTCGAGCATTTATAAATTTTGTTTAGCTCTAGGGGAGGGTAGAAAACGACCTACATTTCTCTACATCAGCTAGAGTATAGAAGAGAGAAGAGAAATGTTAATTGATGCCCTGAACAATAGAAATGAGGGGGTATTTAAAGGGAAAATGAGTAGAGGGAACACACGGAACCCTAAAAAGATAAAAAAACAAACCTTAAACAATAATGCGGTGACACGACAAAGTATGCGTAACACAGGAGAAATTAGTGTGACGCGGGATATAAAACTTACTACAGAAGATAAAACGCATTTAAGGAATGCGCGGAGAAAACACGTAGCAATTTCGTGAGACGGGATGGACACCTTGACACGGGAAAATATGCCGTGATGCGGCAATATTATTTCCTATGGCGCGACACTTGTTTCCGTGACACGGTGGAATTTATTTCCATTTTTGCGTCCGGATTCATTTTTACCCTAATTACGCTCAGCATTTTTAAGTGTCGTTTCATAATTTTGAGATTTTTAGGTTTATTATATATTAATTGGGCTAATATAAGAGTTGGACTACGCTTTAACTAAACATTAGAACTGATTTTATGAACTGAGTTTGATCGAATATGAAATTTAAGTACTCTCGGGATTAAATACTCAACCTGAAGAATAATGGCGGTGAAGGATTGTTCATAGTCGGGTTTGGTTTCGAGGAGACATTTTTAGGTGTCTACAACAATTCTGTAAACATTGAGAGAAAACAATCTTTATGCAAAGTTCTCTAATTGTGAATTTTTGTTGGAAAAGGTAGCATTCTTAGGTCATTTTGTGTCTTAGGATGGCGTGGATGTAGATCCAGCCAAGAATGAAGCTATGAAGGGTTGCCCTCTAAGCCCAAAACAGTGTCTGACGTTCGGAGTTTCTTAGGTCAAGCAGGATATCATAGGCATTGTGTGAAAGATTTCTCAAAGATAGCTAAACCTATGACTACTCTAATGAAGAAGGACAAGAAATTCAAGTTGGACGATAAGTGTGAAGAAGCATTCCAACTCTTGAAACAAAAGCTGGTTATAGCACCAGTGCTTACAATGCAAGACGATAGTGGTATCTATGATGTGTATAGTAGTGATGTGTCAAAGAATGTTTTGGGGTGTGTGCGTATGCAAAATGGGAAGGTGATTGCATACGTATCAAGACAGTTGAAGACCCATGAAATAAATTACCCAAACCATGATTTAGAACTTGTTGCAATTATCTTTGCACTAAAAATCTGGCGTCATTACTTGTATGGAGTGAAATGTAGAATTTAAACAGACCATAAAAGCTTGAAGTACATTGAAACTAAAAAAGATTTGAACTCTCACCAAATGAGATGGTTAGAGTATACGACGGATTATGACTTGGACATACAATATTAAGAAGGGAAAGCAAATGTAGTTGCAGATGGTGTAAGTCATAAGACAAGTTATATATTGAATACTTTGGTAGTGGCTGATGGATTATGTAGGGAAATGAGTAAAATGAACTTAGAAGTCGTAGAATGGGGTGTACTAGCTGGCATTCTTGCGAATTTGACTATTCAACCAACCATATTCGATCAAATAAGGGAGAACTATGTAGGAGATGTGAAATTGGATAGGATTCGTGAGAAAATAAAGCATGGAAAAGCTACATATTTCAAAATTCATGAGGATGGAAGTTTGAGGTATAAAGGTCGATGGTGTGTACCTCAAAAGTGTGAGGAAATGAAGACAAAGCTAATGGAAGAGGGACACAATACACCCTATTCACTGCACCCAGGAGAGGATAAGCTATACAAGGTCTTGAAAAAGTGTATTGGTGGCCTAGAATGAAGAATGAAGTTGCGAAATTTGTAGCAAAGTGTCTGACTTGCCAAAAGGTTAAAATAGAGCACAAGAGACCCCAAGGGACTGTACAATCATTGGAAATTCCTTGATGAAAGTGGGATTTCATTTCAATGGATTTTGTGACTTGCCTTCAAAATCAAAGAGTGGAAATGATACCATTTGAGTGGAAATGATACCAATGAAGGAGACTTGGAATATGGAGCAACTTGCAAAAGCTTAAATCAAGAATGTTGTGAGGTTAGATAGAGTTCCAAAGGATATTGCTTCTGACAGAGATTCTAGGTTTCTTTCAAAATTCTAAAAAAGTGTACAGGAAAACTTTGGTACGACACTTAAGACGAGTACATCGTTTCACCATTTCATAGATGGGCAAACTGAAAGAACCATTCAAAATTTGGAGGACATGTTAAGAGCTTGTGCTATAGAGTTCCAAGGAGGATGGGAGAATAGCTTGGATTTGATTGAATTTTCCTATAATAATAGTTATCATGCGAGCTTAGGAATGGATCCATTTGAGGCATTATATGTGAGGAAGTGTCTTAGCCCAATTTATTGGAACGACATAAGTAAAACAATGATTCTAGAGCCTCAAAAAATTGATGATACAGTGAAGCAATTAAGGGAGATTCAAGCAGCTCAAGATCGTCAAAAGTGCTACGCATATCTGAGGCGTAGAGAAGAAGAGTTTGAAATTGGTGATAAGGTGTTGTTAAAGGTTTCACCAATGAAAGGAGTGATGATATTTTTGAAGAAAGGAAAACTTAGCCCAAAGTACATTAGTCCATATGAAATACTGCGAAGGATAAGTAAAGTAGCTTATAAGTTAGCCTTACCTATGGAGCTAAGCAAAGTGTATGATGTATTTCATGTGTCTTAATTAAGAGGAATATACCTAATAAATCCCATGTGCTACAATCTGAAACCATTGAGTTAGACTAAAGTCTAACCTATGAAGAGAGAGCAGTCAAAAATCTTGACAATAAAGTGTGTAGTACAAGCAATAAAATGTTAAGATTGTAAAAGTGCTATCGTCTAACAAAGAATATGAGGAAGCAACTTGGGAAGTAGAAGAGGAAATGAAAAAGAAATACCCAGAGTTGTTTAAGGTATGTTGAGTTACGGGGACGTAACTCGTTTTCCTAAAGGGGGGTAGAATGCGGTAGAATTTTGCGCGTTTTTCCTATATTTTTTCTGTTATTTTTTTGCTTTTTGCACAATTTTAACGAGTATTTTGAGTCATTAAGTTCTAAAAGAGACAAAAAAGGTAAAGGTATGACAAAAAGTACACCAATATTATACTAAGTGAGGAAAAAGTTTAAATTTCGTTTCCCAAGTTTCCGGATGAAACTTCTTTTAAGGATGGTAGACTGAAATACCTCGTATTTTTATACATATTTTATTTAAAATAAGTATTTGAGAAGTATTTATATAAATTAAAATGTTTTATTTATAGTATTTTAATTATTCATTTTAATATGTTTAGAAAATTTTATAAAAGAAAAGTTTATTTAATTAATTATTTTATTTAAGTTGGGGTTTAATTTATGAAAGTTTTATTTGAGTAAAGTTTTATTAGGGAAGGGATTAGAAAAGATAAAAAGGGAAGGTTTTGGACGAAGGGTTTCTACAGAAGGGGTATAAATATTCAACACTTGAGGCCAATCTAAGCCTAGAGTGGAGAAAACCCAAGGTAAACTTTCTCTTCCTTTTCCTTATTTTTCTTTTTCTTTCTTTTTCCCTTACCCATTTCTTTCGGCCTCACCATCGCTTGTCACCACCACCACCGGTGAGCTGCCAACCACCAGTAGCGGCAGCCGCCGGCGCTGGCAGCAGTCGGCAGTGGCGCTAACCTGCTGTCGGATGCCCTTCTTCAAACAAAAAAAAAAAATTGTTCTTTTGTTTAAAAACCAATTTAATCCTCTATCTAATTATGAAATATCAGTTTTGTGATTAGATTATGATGTTTAATTATAAGTAGCATGTAATTTAATTTTCAGATTTTAATTTTAATTAAAAAGCCCCAATTTTTGAAATCTTGGATTCATAAATTATTAATTATTAAAGGGTTATGATATAGGATAGTTTAAACCTCTGATTTAAGTGTTTTAAGGCCTAATTACAACAAGTTTTCATTGAAATATAATGCTGGAGTTTTTTGTAGTACATTAAAAATCAAGTTTCTTTAAGTAATTTTGACTACCCATTAATTGGGATTAAAGTATGGTGTTTGAAATATAATTTCAGCTTATTTTAATTAAGTAATGAGGGGTTTAATAATAGTATATATTGCTCGAAATTTGTGTAGAGAGGATTTTAATACTCTTCTATGATTTTATTAGTTATGGCGATTTTACGATCGTATACAAGATAGGTTTGCGTACTTAGCAAAATTTTATTGATGTAATAGCATGCTAAATGTGCTTAATTGATTACAAGTAGTATCATGCTAGATTTGGAATGGAAATTATGATTTGTTTGTTATTGGTGATTGAATATTAAAGCATGGATTATTTGTGATGGATTAATGGTTGGAATATTATAGTTTGGAATATTGTATATGAACCACACTTTTACTTCTGGCATGATAGAAAACATGTGTTAATTAAACTAAATGTTTAATTTGGCTTGGATTATTAAAAGATAATTTTATTATGGTTCATGTAATTTTTATTGATGCTTTAAGCATGAGTAAGGAGCTATGTATGTGTCTATGTACACGAGGAATAAATTGTATGTTGGTTTCATAGTGCACTTAAGGTGTTGCTAACACCGAGTGATAGGATTTGTGACGCTTTATGCATTTAAGGTGTCATTGACACCGAGGTAGATTTAAAAAGGGTTCAACATTAAATATTATGTGGTCACTAATTATTCAAGAATTAAATTAAATTATTTAATTGTTTGAATAATCATGATGTTTGATGTTGTTATGTTTTGAGAGTTAACACCAAGTTAATAAATTGTAAAGAACGTAAAGTGATAGAGATTACGCACCAAAACTCTTGGAACATATATACCTTGAGTATGAACATATGGGGGGAGTTATGGGATTTTATATTTAACTATAACTTCTACTAGAGTATAGGATGTTATGCATTCCTGATTATTATTATTATGCGCAGGAATTCCACCACTTAAGAGTGGTTATTGATGTTGGGACGGTTAGCTCCCGTGTATGTAACCTCATTTATTGGAGGAGGTTGGTTGGGAAACCGGTTCGATGCGTAATCAACGCTAAACAAATTATGTATTTGTCTTGTTCAGAAGTTTTGTTAAATGTTGTGTGCCTAAATACAGGTGCAACAAGGTAAGATGTGTGTTGATAGGTAAACGCATGTTAGTGTATTAATTACGCTTGTGTACTCAGCTTTGCTGATTGTGTATTTTCTATGTTTGTTGGCCTTGTCTTTACCTTGGCCATATGATGACCCATTTTTAATGGAGAGTAGTGGAAACAAGTGGAGAGAAGCTTTTCAGGTGATGAAGTATATTCATGATGGGCATGAGTGAAGAGCGAATCATGCTAGTTTTCATAAGTATATGATGTGTTATTTCTCTATTTATGTTATGTTATTGCAAGACTAACGTAACATTTTAAAGTTAAATTAATTTGGTTAAGGGCCAACAATGGTTCTAAGTTGAAGTTTTGACTTTGTTTTACTTTACTTTCGTGAGTTGACTTCTAAAGTTGAGTCGTTTTAAATTATTTTAAAGAAGAGTCTTCCGCTGTGTGTCTTTGATAATTGCCTTAGTCGTTTTCAGGGTGGCGGTAATATCTTAGATATTCCTTTTTAAACACTTAAATAAGGAAAAACAGGTATTTTAAAAGGAAGGAATTTCTAGGGTGTTACAACTGGAATATGCAAGAATCTTGGTCAAGGTGAAAGCTAATGGTGTGTTTCTTGAGACTATTAAATTTCAAGATGAGAAAGGAAACGATGTGGTACAGAAAGTGGTTTATAAGTGGAAGCCAATCACTTATAAGGTGTGTGGTAGAATGGGGCATGTGGATGCTGATTGTCCAAATCATAGATTAAGGAATGTTAGGGGTTAAAATAACAAGAAGAGGCCTAAACCTGTCAAGAAGGCAGCTCCTAGCCAAGAATGGAGACCTATGAGTAGAGTTACTCAGCATACTCACCAGTAAGGAATAAAGAAGCAAGCTTAGCAGGAGGGATAGGCTAAGCAGTCTCAGAAGGGAAGTCAGTTTCAAGGCTTCAAAGTTGATAGATACATATTTGAAATATGTACAGAAACTAAAGAAAATAACTTGAATGAGGGTTAGAGAGGTGAATCTCCTTTAAAAGGTGGGAGTAGGATAGTGTTTGTTGAGGATAAAGTTATGTATGGTAGATGTGAGTGGGGAGAGTGCTCATACTCTCTCCATGGATAGCTGGGGATTTCGGAATGTTAGAGGTCTAAATAAGCTTGATAAACTGTCTGATGTACTTTGGTTAAAAAAAAATCTTGGAATAGGCTTATTTGGGCTTCTGGAAACTAAATTGAAGGCTGCTAGATTTAGTGAAGTGTTCAATAGTTTTAGAGGTAATTGGTTAGTTACTGATAACTATGCTAAACATCCCGGTGGAAGAATTTGGGTGGTTTGGCTTCCGGATGTGTTTCAGATTGAGGTTGTGATGGTAGAAGTTCAGTTTATTCATATGAAAGTAAGGCATCAAGCTTCTAAGTTTTAGTTCTAATTCACTCTGGTGTATGGGGTGGATGATGCTGATGGTAGAGAGGTGTTTTGAAGACAGATTGGTGAGTGAAGACATAATGTTATTGATTCTTGGATTTTAATTGCTGATTTTAATAATGTCCTTAATCTAGAGGGTAAAATTAGGTCTCCTTTTCCTTTTAGTAAGATTAAAGGATTTAGGTAATGTATAAGGAAGAATTTTTTTGTTGACTTCAAGGTGGGGGGATTGTTCTGTACATAGAACACCAAAAAAGATGGAAGTTGTAGGGTGTGTACTAAGATAGACAGGGTTCTTTTGAATGAGGATTGCTGGTTAGTTGTAAGGATGTTAAGGCTGATCACTTTCTTACTAGGGGTATTATGAATCACTATCCATGTATTATGAGGATGTTTGGAGATTTTGGTAATGTTAGGAAGCCTTTTAGGTTTTTTAACATGTGGACTGATGCTCCAGGAGTTGTTGTAAAGATAGCTTGGAAGGGTGTGTGTTATTTAGATGAAATACTACAAGAGGGGGGGTGAATTGTAGTATGGAGATTGCTAGTTACTTTTTGCGGAATTAAAAGAAACTTAACGCAATAGAGAAATAAAGCAAGAGAGATTTTACGAGGAAAACTTCCTAGGCCAAATAGGAAGTGAAAAACCTCGACCCAAAGGGATTTTGACTCGAAACATTCCACTAAAATAGACCAACGACTCTGTTACAACCTATGAGGAACTTGAGCCTCTACCGAGTTCCTCAACGAACTCATATCCCCAACAACTATTCCCTCTAATAGTTGCAGCTCGAAATCTTCCTTCAAAGACCTCTCTTCTCACTCAAGACTTCACTCAAAAACTTTACTCTTTCTCTTTCTCTGAAGCTTCACTCAAAGCCTTCTCTACATACAAAGAACTCACTTAAGTTCTCACCCCAATACAAGAGTTCACTCAAACCCTTATTAATTCCCCATTACAAGAGTTCACTCAAACCCTTAAACAACTCTCAAATACATATAAAAGATCTAATGTATAAAACTAATATGTTAGACACTTTGAGATATGTAAGGAACTTGGAACCTGGAGGAACTGGCTTACCAACGTGGAGAGAAAATATATTTCTTTTCTACTGCTCTACCACATTGGATAAACTCCATTATGGAATGACTCAATTAAGCCAGACAGTTTGGAATGAATGAAAACTTCTCTTTTTATAGTGCTTCAAAGACAAACCCATTCACCCCTTGATCTTCAACCATAATAATAGCGCTTCCTAAATTATAGGCATTATCTCCATTAACTCCATGAACATAAGAAGTAATGGAAGACATGGATTGGAGTTAAAAACATGTTCTCCATGATCTCCTTATTTTTCTCCAGTAAAAAGCTGTTTCAAATTAAACGTGAAAAGTAATTTTTATTTTTCCAAAAACTTAATAAATAAAAATAGAAAATACAAGAAAATAAAATACTAACCAAATCAGATTTTTATCAATTAAAAACTGATTCGGAATTTATTCATTAAAAATAAATATTTTATAAAAATATTTTATCCCAAAATAACTATCCTATTTAATTTGAAATATTAAACCAATTAGAGATTAGATAGGAAACAACCTAAAACATATCCCTAAAATATAGGAGAAAATAAAGAGAATAAAATATCATTTTGACTAAAAAGAAAATCAGATTCTATTTTTTAAAAAACTTATCTTTTAAAAAAATAAAATCTATTTAAAATAAATTATACCAAGTCAAAACTAATTACCTAGAAAGTAGGCAAAGATAATGCAATGACTACTAACATGGAAAACTGACTTCTAGTGCTGTGTAAACGTGTGTTTCTTATACACGAATTTTAGACTCACCCGTAAGGAACTAGCTGATCAGCAACACCCAATTCCTTCCAGACTGTCAGTTCCTTCGAGACTGAAGTTCCAATTTAGTTCCATAGGCATGTACCAAACAATTTCTTGTGTCCAACATACTTACATGATTCCTAGAAAAATATACTCCTATTTTTCTGTCTTGAAGCTTCTACTCCAAAGCTTATGTTCCTTTAAAGGAACTTCTCTTCTCTTGTTCTCACATACGAATTGCTGCTTATTCCTTGCAAAGAACTACTTCTCATTCTTCTTAGGAACTGCATACAAAGTCTAACAATACGTTTGTACGTTTAGACTTCTTCTCTTTGTGTTCCCCCTTGGAAACTCTTCTTCTCTTTATGTTCCTCCTGAGGAACTTAAGCACGATCCATACATTGTATGTTGGGACCATCTTCAATAATGATCTAACCTGTACTCTATCATTTTCTTGCTTCATGACTTGTTCATGCACATCTTAATACACATGTTAGTTAAATAATCATCATTTGTTCACAATCATCAAAACCTTACAACAATTTCCCCCTTTTTGATGATGACAAACAAATGATGCTTATCACAAGATAAATAACAGAAGATGTATATATATTCCCCCTTAATTATGCAAATCAGGAGCTATTGAACAATTCATGCATGTACGATAAGGAACTACTCATAAAAGGACAATAACATGTTTAAAGAACATTATATGGATGTTCATCAATATGACTTAGCTTAACTATATAAATAAATATTCAATACGCATCACTCATGAATAAATATTCAATAAGCATTTCAATTAGCACATCACATAATAAGCATCAAACACACATATTCTTCCCCCTTTTGTCATTATCGAAAAGGGTATTCTTGCACAAAATTATTAATTCAATTCAATCATTTATGCATACATACATAAGAGCAAATGTGACACATACCACCATAAAAATGGTTAAACACTTGGTATTCCTAAAAGTTTAAGAGACTCAATTTTCAAACTAGGATGCTGCTACACAAATTTCCAATTCACAATCCAAAGACCTAACTTCAAAACCAATGAAGGAACTTGACATATAAGATACAAAATCAAGCGAAGATCGATTTTGAAAGTTTGTTAGAGAAAAGGATAATGAATATTTGACTCAAAAGATACGAAAGAAGATAATGGAAATATTTCTGGTAGAAGGAACTTGAGACGAATGTTGTGCTCTTAGTTTAGAAAGTTTGAGATAAGGTTCTTAACAATCATAAGAGTTTAATTACCTTCATCTCACACTCTTGAATGTTCACAACACACATTACCTTGGTATGTATTAACCAAGTTCCCTTTACTTCAACCACCAACCTTCTGTAAGGAACATGCTTATAAGGAAACTTGAATTTAGATTCATATAATCAAGTTCTCATATCTCCTTCTGTTCCTTAGCTTTCTCAAGCTTCATGAATAAAATTCTTCTTCATCTAACAAAGTATAAAGATTCAATAATCACCTTTTTTTTTTTTTTTTAAGGGTGACTTTCAAATCTTTCTTTCATTTACGTATAGTAATCAAGATAGAACTTACTCATATACTCTGGTGTTCCAACACCAAATAAATGAACCACTTTAATTAGTTCAATTCTTACCTTATTCCCCCTGAGTTCCTTGTCATTTTTTTTTCATCTTGGAATTTATTGTATAAATTCCTCAAGCTGATTCTTCCTCCAAAACATCAAATGATAGATCACAAGCACTTCACCCCTTCCACATCAACTTCCCCCTCAACTTGTATTCATCCAACTCTTCATGTATCCTTGAACCATAAAAATGAATGAATTTTAACTTAGAACACATGGGTTGTGTGAAAATAAAGTGGGAGGATATGAATGAGGAAAATATAATGAGAATAAGGATCTTCGAATTTATGTATATGTAAGATATGAAAATGAGAAACACAAACCATAACAGTATACAACACGGACACACAACATAATGTTGTAGAATAATGTTGTTTTCGAAGATGAATGGTTTGTTCCGTATTGTATATTTTGTCATATATTGGCCATCTTTCTTTGGAAGTTCCTTGTTGTATTTTTGTCGATTAGACCACCATGCCTTTCTCTTATTTTGGATGCAGATCCAAAGAGAAACTGAGTTCCCCATCATGCTTTTACAAGGTTAGAGAGCCCTTGCAGAAAGATTTGTTAGTTGCACCAAAGATATAAACAATATAAGTATGTACAACTAATAAATCAATAAGTTCCTCTTGAAAGTAAAACAATTAACTTTCAGATTAGTTTCAAGAAGGAACTTGAATAATCTCCTATACCATTGAGTATGAACCTGCATGCTTCAACATTTAAAGAACTTTGTTAGATTCATAATTAAATATGGCAAAAAGATTTAGGATTTTCAAATCCTAAAGGTTGTTCCTCATAGACATCCATAATTAGAATCTTTAGAAAATTCATATTAGACATCTTTTAAAAAACAACTTGATTCCCATGTAAGCAGCAAAATAAATGATATGCAATAAACTCATTATTTAGCTACAAAAACATGAACTTGACAACATTCCTTGATGTAAGAACTATGCTCAAATTTATTCATTAACACTTATTAAAAGATTTTTGGTGTTCCTGAATAAGTTTAAGGTTTTGCACCTTAGCTAGTTCCTTTGTACCTTGTTGGAAGGCTTCATATGTTCCTTGGTCAAGATACGTTCTAATTTCCTTCAAGGAATCTACACTTTATGATACGTTGGAGCTCTTAAGGAACTATAGGACAATGTAGCTGATTAATGCTGTTTTATAGAGTGACATACTTCTGTAGAATTTCCACTAGTTTCAAAGGAACTAATGAGTTCTACACTAAATTCTCTTAACCCTGCATGCTGGGAACAAACATGTTAGATTCATAAAATTTATGGTCACTCAATGCACATTAATGTCTTGTTGTAACCTGTACATGTTTCACATTTGGAGGTGCACCATAAGAACACCACCTTACTACTTCTGTTATCAAAACTTCCCTTTCCAAATGAAGGGTGTCTTGTTTCTCAAAGGTCTAACCATTTCCTTGTATATGATGCAGCAAGTAGCATTGATAAGTTTGTAGTGATTTCAACATTGAGAGCTTGTAATCAACACTTTATTCCTGCACAAATCATTAAACTTCAAAGGAATTTGGTTCCATGGTTAGATCTTTAATATAACATTTGATTACTTCTTAATCACTTAATCCCTCATAGAAAGGATAACAAGAATATAATCTTTGTTACATTCTAAGGTAAGTGATTGAATAACAATTATCAAATATAACCAAGACATATCTCTTTTAATCTCAACTTTAAATACTCAAGGGTTTAAACAAATCCAATTGAATGAGCTCCAATAGGTTTGTGTTCCTTATCATTATTATTTAGTTTTGAAAGAAGATAAATTAGACAGAATTACTAACTTTTCATACTTCACAAACTTATGGTAAGGAACTTGATATAAGATAAGCTAACAACCAAGTTCCTTGATGTTTATCAAGTATGGAAAACCAGCATGTCAAATATGTTTGAAACACAGAAGAATTCATCTTCAATAAATCCTTGAAATGTCCGGTTATTGTAAGGAATCAAATTGTGACCCTCATACATAGTATGAGTTCCTTATTTGATTCCCTTTCAATATGACATTCCTAGTTTTATAGATGATGAACTATTATTGGTAAAACAAATAAAGTTACAAAACATTGAAAATATCATAATGTGCTTCATGATCTCGAAAGAATGTTCACAATGGAGTAGGAACTTAACTTACCAACCTTTTAAGTTAATACCAAAAGTTTAATTGAAGTTCCTCCATCGTGAGCCACTAGTGAGAAACTTTTGTCAAGCCTTCTATCACATGTTAAGAGCACCCGTTTTCGAGATACCACGAGTTGTTCCCCCTCACTAGATATCACCTTCTTTTACATGTTCCTCTTGATTTCAAACTGGAACATGTTCCTTTGGTCCTTTTGGACCATTCCACATTCTCTTGGGCTCTTCTAATATGAGAAACTGAATTTGTTGATTTGATCTTCAATGTTTCAACACCATATCAATCATGGATCCTCATATCTTTCTCATAAGCATATGACCTGAAATTCAAGAACCCAATTAAATGATCTTGTGCAATATTCAAGGTTAGTAGGTTAGTGAATAGAGATATGACATAAAAAGCTCAAATCATAAAGCTCCAACGTATACTCCCTTAAGAATGTCATCCCATATTTAAGTCTAGCAGTAGACTTTTGTACTTCCAATACTTTGTGATTTGGGTATTTTTATACCCGGCCAGGTGGCCCAGCCAGAAAGCGCCACGTGTCCTCCATATAGGTGCCATTTGGACCTATGGAGTGATGACACGTGGAGGGTGGGCTCTTCTCCGTCCTACGTGGACTGAAGGTCCAGCAGGGACCATTCAGTCGGCGACACGTGTCACCTAAAAGGTGCTTCAGAATCCTTTTGGGCACAATGACACGTGTCACTCAGGTATTGGCCCTGGGATGGCGGCCTTCTAAGGCCCAAATCTCGAGGCGCCGCAAAACGGCGTGACCTAACTCCTAGGTCATCAGATCCTAGGAGGGCGCACTTTTCCCTATAAATAGGGACGTTACGTCATTTATGACGGGAGACGAAAAAAGAGACAATTTTTGACACACAACACGAGACAATACGTCACTTACCACAGAGCTGTCGTTTTCAAGGAACACACAGCACTTTACCTGAGCTTAGAATCCAAGCAGATAACTTTACTTCCGCACGTTTCATCTCCGAATATTTACTGACTTAATCTTCGGAGGCGGACCACCGACCATCCGGCGGTCCGTTTGCTTTGCAGGTACAGGCATCCTCAGTTGAATCCAGTTTCAGTGTTGTAACTCTCCCGAGGGACAAAAACCCCCGAAACATTTGGCGCCGTCTGTGGGGAGAGTACCTCTGAAATGGCTTCACAAGAGCTTGTACCAAATCCAGAGACCATTCGGCCTCCAAATGATGTACTGGTCCAAACGGACCATGACTCAGGGGACGACGCTGATGTCGAAACTTATGTGGATCCAAATGGATCCCTCATCTCTAAACGCATCCGTAGTAAGGAACGGCGAGAGCGTCCCCGTGTTCAGGCAGGACCAAGCAAAACTGCTGGTCAGCCAAAGAAGCCCTCGGGGCGGCCGGTTGATCCTTCCCAGGCGGCAGGATCAGCTCCCGTCACTCGGGATGAGCTAATGTCACTCCTGAGCAGCCTCAGGGGTGAAATCAAGCAGCTCGCCTCAAAGAAGTCGCCTACTCCTAGAAAGGAGCAGTCGGCCAAGAAGCTAGCCCAAGCTGGCAAACAGAAGTCGGTCAGGGACCGTCAGCCGACTCCTCATCCAGCTCCTAAGGAGAAGGCCAGGTCCCAGTTTGACCTTAATCGGCTCCGTTTCCCAGAAATAGGCGCAAGAAAACCCATCCGGCACATACAGCCGGATGGTAGCAAGAAAACGTTCTCTGACGCTCGGCAATACATTGAGGAGAGGAGAACTCACTAATCAGAGTCGGCTTCAACGTCGACTTATCATGATAGCTTTCGGAATACCTCTGTGAGATGTTCCCAGTCTATACATGAGACCCCAGCAAGCAGCCAAAGGGTTTAGTCTGGGCCACATGTGATTTAGTCCGCTCAGTACATGGCACAGCCATTGTACCAGGCGCCAGTTGTACCTTACATGCAACCTACCCTCTATGGAGGACAGGCAGCATACGGCTATCAGCCAATGGACTGGCAGCTTAGGCTGCAACATCTTGGAGATCAACCCTCTGCTTTCTCCAGAGAAATAACTGAAGCCGTACAGCCGGCCAAAGTTAAAAACGTTCTGGTTGGGGCCTATGACAGGACCTCTAACCCAGAAGACCACCTGCTAGCATACACCCACCTCATGTATTTACAGGGGTTGGATGATGCTGCATGGTGTCGTTGCTTTCCAGCCACCCTGAAGGGCATAGCCCAGCAGTGGTTTGGCAACCTGCCGGCTGGCTGCATAAATAGCTTCAAGACGCTTGCGTTCTTGTTTGCATCAAACTTCTCTATGAACATCCCTGCCAAAAAGACAAGTCTTGACTTGGGCAATGTACAGCAGGGAGATAGAGAGGGTCTGCGATCCTACGTCAGGCGGTTTAATCTGGTCCGAATCCAGATTCATGGGCTGTCTGATGAGGTCGCCTTCACAGACTTCTTTAAGGGTCTGAAGGACGGGTCTACTTTTAAGTACGAACTCGTCCGCAAACAAATCTTTACTCTGCAAGGAGCCTTGCGAGAGGCGGAAGCCTACATACAGGCGACCGAACTCTGCTCCTCCAATAAGCAGTCGGACCATAAGATGTCCGACCGGCAGAAAGAGACTCAGCCTGCTCAGCCGGCTCCTAAGCCAGAAGAGAGCAAAAAGAAAAAGCAAGTCTGGGCCATTGATAACTCTGATCAGCCGGCCTAGAAGAAGAAAAAAGAGTGGAAACCGTACGTTCCAAGGTACGAATTCCACAAGGACTGCTGCTCCATCCTTTTGGAAATTAAGGATCGGCTAACTCTTGAAAAGTCGACTGCTATGAAAGGTTCCGTTGAAAATCGAAACAAGAATAAGCATTGCCTTTTCCATGAGGATGTTGGCCATGACACGAATGACTGCTTTAGTCTCAAGCGGGAGCTCGACCGTCTGGCCGACAAAGGACAGCTGAAGTCCTATGTGAAGTCCAAAGTGACTTCAAAAGCAAATCCGGGGCAGTCCAAGAAGAAGACTCCCCAGCCTGCTGTGAGTGCCGAAACTGATGAAGAACCGGTGTATACCATAGCAGGCGGATTTACCGGTGGTGGCCCGACCATTCGAGGCACCAAGGACCATTTGAGAAAGATGGTTAATTCTGTTGAGGAGGGGGATACAACTAGCACATCCACCTTCCCTAAAGTTGTCATCACCGAACAGGACAGAGGCAAAGTCCGTCGGCCGCATGATGACCCTGTTGTCATTGAGTGTAAAGTCGCCAACCAGCTGGTTGGCCGAATTCTGATAGACACAGGAAGTTCCTCTGACCTCATCAGCCTCAAATGCTTGTCAAATCTCAAGTACAAACCGGATAGCATGATGGAGGTCACCCACACCTTAGTTGGGTTTGGAGGAGGACTTGTGCACCCCGTCGGACGAATCGACCTACCTGTCCGCCTGGGAAGCCGGGGAGACGGTCGACACATGACCATCCGTCTCCTAGTGGTTGAAGAGCTCACGGCTTACAACCTCATCTTTGGCCGACCCACTCTTAATGAGTGTAAGGCCGTCATCATCCCTGCTCTCATGCTACTCAAGTATGAGAAGGATGATGGAACAGTTGGTTCCCTTAATGGGGACCAAAAGACGACTCGAATATATTATCTCTCGGACGTCAAGCCTGCGGCCGCAGCATCCGGCCGAGGCAAGCAAATGATTGACCTCGATAATGTCGAGGAAGAACAGTCGGCCCCACTAGCCGGAAAGAAAAGAAAGACTGATCAGCTGGTGGTGGTCAAAAAAGAAAAGCAATAGCAATCACTGACCGGGGAACGGTCGGATGATCTCCGCCCCCAGCCTGCTGGTGAGCACATTGACATCCCTCTGGACGACAGCCGTCCAGAACGGACTGTTAAGGTGGGGACGGTTGCATTTGCAAAGCTGGGTGAAAGCCTTCACCAGCTACTTAAGGAATTCAAAGACATCTTTGCCTTTGAAGTGGAGGAGATGCCAGGCATTAGCCCGGATCTCGCCGTCCACAAACTCGCCGTGGATCCTATAAAGAAGCCCATCCGGCAAAAGAAAAGAAACCACGACGAAGAAAGAAGTCAGGCGGCAGCTGCCGAAGTAAAAAAGCTGTTAGATGCCAAGTTCATTCGGCCGTGCAACTTCCCTGAGTGGGTGGCTAACGTTGTGTTAGTAAAAAAAGCCGAATGGAACTTGGCGGATGTGTGTTGATTACACAGACCTCAACAAAGCATGTCCAAAGGATAGTTATCCACTGCCTAAGATCGACAGTCTGGTCGACTCAACAGCCGGACATGCCCTGATGAGTTTCATGGACGCCTATTCAGGTTTCCATCAGATCCCCCTGTGGAAAAAGGATCAAGAAAAGACGGCATTCGTCACTGATCAGGGGTTGTTCTGTTATACTGTGATGCCGTTTGGTTTGAAGAATGCGCCTGCTACCTTCCAACGAATGATTAATACTGTCTTCATTAATCAAATCGGAAGGAATGTAGAGGCGTACATTGATGATATGATAGTCAAATCCAAACAGCAGGCGGATCACCTTGCTGATCTCCAAGAAACATTCGCCACACTCAGGCGGCACAAGGTCATGCTTAACCCAAAAAAGTGTGTCTTTGGTGTTGAGTCTGGGAAGTTTCTCGGATTTTTGATTGACTAAAGAGGAATAGAGGCCAACCTTGAGAAAATACAGGCGGTAATCGACATGCAATTGCCCCGTACTGTGAAGGAAGTGCAAAAACTAACAGGTTGTCTGGCGGCCCTGGGGAGATTCCTCAGCCGTTCAGGCGACAAGTGCCTCTACTTTTTCCAGGCAATAAAAAAGAAGACAAATTTTGAATAGGGGGATGATGCAGAAGCGGCCTTTCAAAGGCTAAAAACTCATCTGCACTCTTTGCCGAGGCTTGTCAGCCCTTTGCCTTAAGAGAAGCTCTTCATGTACTTAGCTGTCTCTGATCATGCCCTCAGTGCTGTCCTCTTAGCTGAAAGAGACGGCATCCAGCTCCCGGTGTATTTCATAAGCCATGTTTTGAGAAATGCGGAGCTTCGGTACCCCATGGTTGAGAAATTCGGCCTTGCCCTTTACATGGCCATCAAGAAGCTTAAACCTTACTTCTTGGCGCATGCGGTAGAGGTCTATACTGACCAACAGATCAAACGGCCACTCACAACCTTGGAGTCTTCTGGACGAATGCTCAAATGGGCAATCGAAATACAAGGATTAGAAATCTCTTATGAACAAGGAAGGCAATAAAGGGACAAGCATTCGCTGACTTTATTGTCGAAATGACAAGGCCGGTTGTTCTGGACAATACGGACCAGGTCTGGAAAGTATATGTGGATGGAAGCTCCACTGTGAACGGCTGTGGTGCGGGGATTATCTGTCAATCTCCTGAAGGAGATAAGTACGAATACGCACTACGGTTCAAGTTTCAGGTCTCTAATAATGAGGCCGAGTATGAGGCCCTGCTGGCCGGCATCCGGTATTGCAAGGCGGCAGGGGCGAAGAAGGTATTCGTCTGCTCTGATTCTCAACTGGTCGTACTTCAGGTTAATGGAACGTACGAGGCCACTCATCCGGCTATGATAAAGTATTTGCAAGCGGTCAAGAGTGAAGTTGGGTCACTTGAAGAATTTCATCTAACTCAGGTGCCCAGGTCTTCAAACAATCAGGCGGATGCTCTGTCCAAGTTGGCATCATCCGCCTCCTGTGAAACGCCTCGGTCAGTCTTCTGGGAGGTCATGGAAAAAAGAAGTATATCAAAGGAAGACCCCATTGGAATTCTTGACCGAAGCTCAACCTGGATGGACAGCATCCGGACCTATCTTGCAGACGGCACGCTCCCTGACTCACCACGGGAGGCGGCTGTTCTGAAAAAACGAGCAGCTAACTTCGAGTTACGGCAAGGAGAGCTCTTCAGGGCTGGCTTTTTGAAACCCCTGTTGAAGTGTGTTACCCCTAAAAAGGGAAAGGAAGTTCTCGAAGAGTTGCATTCGGGATTCTGCGCCTCCCATATAGGCGGCAGATCCCTCGCGGCCAAGGCCAGGCGGCTTTACTTTTGGCCGACTCTGGAGTCGGATGCCATGGAAATGGTGAAAAAATGTGACAAGTGCCAAAAGTTTGGCAAGCTCATCCATCGTCCGGCTACAGACCTGACGGCCATCCACAACCCAATACCCTTTGCCAAGTGGGGCATGGACATTCTGGGGCCATATACAACTGCACCAGGCGGCAAGCGCTATATATTGGTGGCTGTGGATTACTTTACTAAGTGGGTAGAGGCTGAGGCAGTCAAAAACATCAAGACTAAAGACGTCATTTCCATTATCTGGAGGAACATAATCACTCGTTTTGGGGTGCCCATGTCTATGGTTTTTGCCAATGGTCCTCAATTTGAGACGCCTCAACTCAAGACTTGGCTGGGAGACCAGGGGGTCTCAAGCTTCTTCGCATCAGTCGGCCGGCCACAAGCAAACGACCAGGTCGAAGCCTTCAACAAGTTAATCTCAGACGGAATTAAAAAGAAGATTGAGCGGGCTGGTGGCCTTTGGGCGGATGAATTACCACACGTCCTTTGGTCCATCAGAACGACTGCTAAAGGGGCAACGGGAGAAACCCCGTTCCTAATGGTGTATGGTGCAGAAGCTGTTCTGCCCATCGAGCACTATGAGCCTACCCTTAGAATCATAATGTATGATGAAGAGGCAAATTGGGAGGCCATGCGCCTAGCATTGGACTCACTTCCAGAACGCAGGGGCAATGCTGCCTTGCGTCATGAGATATACCGTCTGAGAATGACTCGGGCTTATAACAAAAGAGTACACAAGCGTCCTCTCAAAGTGGGGGACTTTGTGCTACGGAAAATGGAGGCAGTCGGTAGGACGAATGAACAGGGAAAGCTAACCCCAAATTGGGAAGGCCCCTACAAAATTTATGAGGAGATAAGAGACGGCACCTACCGCCTGGAAGAACCAGACGGCAGGCAGCTGCCCAGAACTTGGTATGTAGACAACTTGAAAAAGTACTACTTCTAAGTACGAATGAAAAGACCTCAATTTTGTAAATCTCATGTATTATTAATGAGAATATGCCTTCATTTCCCTCATGTATTATTTTATTATTATTTTTTTTAAGTGCCGCCTGTACCAAATACAGACAGCCAATATGTTTGGAAAGCGTCTGTCCCAACAGCAGACGCCCCAATCCCTTTGAAGGAGCCGATTGTTTTAGAACAGTCGTCCCTACGAAATTCATCAAGTTTACACCAACACTTGATGAATATTTACTTGATCATTTAAGAGGCCTAAGGCCAGATAAAATCATGATGAGGCCCATAGCCGGATGTTAATAAACAAAAAGAGACCGAATGGTCACAGTCTGCTCCAACATGAGCATGACCGTCTGCTCCAACATGAGTCAGATAACCGGCGACGTCCATTTGGGCGAATTCGTCGAGGAGAAGCATCTCCCATTTGGGTGGCACATTGCTCTACGAATATATCAAGCGGCCCTACCGAATGCTAAGGCAGCATTCGCAGTCGTTTGTTTTAATCGAAAGTGAAATCTAAAAGACCTGAATTTTCTATTTAACGCAGTCGTCACTGTTTCATGAGTAGAGGCTAATTGAGGCATAAATCCGGATGCGCCTGTTATTGCTCAGGGGCAAAACAGGCGGAATATTTTATACAAGTTAAGTTAACTACTTAGCAATTATTAAGGCTATTGGCCAGATGACGTCTGATCCTTGCCTATGGGGCAAGACAGGCGGACAATTATTTTTAAAAAGAAAATTGGTTAAGTTACAAACTTAGCATTTTATCTCAAAGAGGCTTATGGCCGGAGGCGCTTGTTTTTTGCTTATGGGGCAGAACAAGCGGAGGTTTACCCTTAGCAAATTAGCTAAGTTGGAAATTAGAGTTAGTTCGAGCCAATGGCCGAATAAACACTTATGCTTGCCAATTCTGGATGGACGTCTGCCGTGTGGTTTGGGGCAATCACCATAGTGATTGATTGACTTAGAAACCATGCATACTCTTCTAAGTATCAAAAATTTCTAAGTCAATCAATCCAATAAACCGAAACCACCCGACATCCGTCCAGGGGCAAGAACATTCGCATGATATACAGGTTATAATACTTAGCCAAAAACATGCAGTGAAAAATTCAAAATGCAAAGAACAACAACAATATGGATAACTTCAGCCAAATGGCCGAATGGTTCAAATTAAAAAGACCAATCGTCACCAGACGATTGGTTAAGATTGTTATCTGGCAAATCCAGAAAGATTGTCAAATTACCCGACCCCTCGGTCGGTAAAGATACAAATACTCGGCACACAGGCCGAAAAAGAAAAGTACATGGCTATTCGGCCGCAGATAAGCATAAAAGCTTAAGTGATCAAGGGAGAGCCTCTTCAGTGGCAGCCGGCTTGTCGCCCTTCGGCTGCTCTTCCTCCTTTTTCTCTGGCTCCTCCGCCTGATCCTCCTCCTCGCCGCCCGAGGACGACTCCCCAGAAGAGTCGGACCTAGAACTTTCCTCGGCCTCAGCATTCTCAGCCTCTTCAATAAGGCGAGCGTCGAATGCTTTGCTGGCTTCGTCAAATTTGGATTTCCAAATCTGGTAGTCCGAGTCCGGTTGTACAGCCGCCCAAGTGTCCCGCATGATGGCTTCATAATCGCTCATCATTTGCTTAACAAGAGCCTCTCTCTTAATCAGCCACGGACTCAAACTTGGACTTCAACTGATGCTCCTGGTTACTGAGGCGCTGCTCCAGGTGGCCCACCTTCTGCTTGGCTCTCTCGGCCTCTTCTTTGGCATCTTGAAGAGGCTCGAGCTTCTCCTTAAGAGTTGAAATCTCTTTCTTAAGGGAAGTGATGCGCAGGCGGGCCGAGTCCAGGTCCTTCTTCACTTGCATATTGGCTTCCGCCTGCGAATACATCATATCAAGCGTCAGATACTCATTCTGAGCAATATCAAATTGAGCTCGATCTAAGGCGGACTCGGCCCGAGCTTTGGCGACTGTTACCTCTTTGGATTTCTCCTTGAGGGGTTGCCTGAGCCCTTGGACGCGCAGCATGGCCTGTAAAAGAACCGAATGGTTAAAACCAGGCGGAAAAAGAAGTAATGCTAAAAAATTGCTTGAGCCAAGACTCATACCTCGCAGAGGTTCCCCAAGATGCCATCCAAGTCAAGGGTGCCGACTCCTCTGACAGACGCCTTGTCGTCAGGATCAACTGCCCTAAGCATGGACTTGGCCATCTGGACCACAGTCGGCCTCTGCACAGGAACTGAGAAGGAGAGAAAGTAAGAAAAATAACTCAAGTACACCCAAATGTAAGAACAATAGGGGCGGATGGATTTTACCGTTGTCCTTTTGTTCCTCCTCTCTCCCCAGGCTCCTCTTCTCTCCTGCTGAGCCGACAGCAGTGGTGGGTTGCTTAAAGCCACCCTTCGATGCCCTCTGGGCATCCGGTTTGCTGATCTCCTTTTCAGCATTGAGAGAAGAGGCGTCTGGGCCCTTCTGGGGCTTATGAGCAACGTGCTTCCGGCCGCCCTTGCCGGATGCGCTCACATCACCCACCCTTGTCTTTTGGACTTTAGGGTCGAATGGTTTTGAAGGAGATTTGGAAGGCGTACCCTACATCCACACAAGATAAACGCAAGTTAGAAATCATTCGGGCAAATTTAATATTGGTCAGAAATGAAAGTATAACAATTTTCTACCTTGGAGGTGCCGCCAGTTTTCTGTTCGTCCACTTTGGTGTGGGTGGTTGCTTCTGTCCTGTTTAAAACATTCGACCTATATCAAGCAGCAGATACAGCCGGCTTCCTTGTGGCCGAGAGCTTTTCCATTGCTTTATCTGCAAAAATAAACAAGTGATTAGCATCATTAAAAAAGTACTGAAAAGCAGAAGTAATTGCATATAAAACAGACGGCCGACTACCTCTCGGCATCTCAGAACTTAGCCCACAGGCGGCTAAGAATGTCCCTTCTTCAAACCACTTGTACAAAGGGAGATAGCATTGAGGGGTGACCTCTTTGTCCCCCTCATCATTCGTCCACACGGACACGGTAAACAACCCCGCGTCCATGATCTCCTCCTTTGCCTGCTTAGGAATAGGCGACAATGTGCTCCTGCCTGTTAGGAGAGGTGGATCTTTATTCCACCTGTTATACTTTTGGTTCAGGCGGCTGTCGGCAGACTTGACTATATAAAACTTAGTCCTCCAGTCTTTCCACTTGTTCTCTTTGCCAACAGCCATCATGTACCCCTTGCAAGTGGTTAAGGTGTACTAGCCTTCACCGCCCCTAGCAGGCGCCCTGCTCAGATAGTGCATGTGGGCAAACGCTTCAAAGCTCGCCTCCACCTGCAGCATCTCACAGGCGGCAACGTACCCCAAAATATTGATCCAGGAGTTGGGTACAAGTTGCCAGATACCCAGTTGGTATCCGTCCAAGATCCTCTCCACGGCCGGATGGAGAGGGAAGCGGAGCCCAGCCTGGAAGGCCGCTTCATAGCAGCCGAATGCTTTGTCTTGATAGCTGGCCAGGCTCGGCCAGGTTATGGTGTCGCCCTCGTTAGGGACCGACAAAGTGTAGCCATAGCCTAGGACGACCTTGCGCCTAAAATTGGCAAGGCCGGATGCCATGGCGCTCCGCCTGCCTGGCGGAACATGCTGATAGTAGGGGGCTCTCTCCAAGCGCCTGGAAGCACTCAGCTCGGCCCAGCTTTCCCCCCTATCCACTGCCAGGGACTCTCTGGCAGAATCTATGTTTGATCTAGCCTCCTCTAAAGCTACGGAGGCATTCTCTGAAGAAGATGACGAGGCCAACTCGTCATCAGAGCTCTCATCAGAGCTAGGGGACCGCCGACTGGTGCTAGCGGGGTCTTCCCCTAGACTCTCTTCCGGCGCCTGTCCAGAAGGCCCGGGTTGATATTCTTCATCCGCCTCCCTCAGGATTCCATCACTGGGAGTTCCACTAGATGTGGGCGAATGGTAATAAGTGGGGGTTGGAGGAAGATAGGAAGGGCTGTCAGGGTGTTCCGACAGCTCACTATGAGGCACTCTTATTGAGCCGTCTGAATAAACAGTCGACCCGTCCGAATGGTAGAAAACTCCATCGGAGCTACACTGTCTTGCTGTTCTTTTGGTCCTGGCCATAGTGTCCTACACAGACACGAAAATGGTCGGATTCGGAGAAGTTCGCAAATCAGGATCTTTGGCCAAGCATTCGGCACTGCTAGTTCTAGATTCAGCCGTCCCCGATGACCGGCTGATCACTATCCTACGCCGTGCCGCATGTAATTGGGGAACCATTTTTTCGAAAACAAAGAAAAAATGAAGAGTAAAAAGAAAATACAGGTGTTACCTTTAGAAGAAGGGAGAAAGACGCCTGGTTGACTAAAGAACAGTCGAACTGGTAGCCGAGTGTCGGATGCTTGAAAAACGCTTAGGGAATTTTGAGATTCTTTAAGTCAAAAAGTCCAAGATTCTCCAGAGATTCGCCAAGGTGTGAATCCAAGAGGGGGGTCAAACCTTACAATTTATAGGGGGGTAAAAACCCTAATTTTTCCCTCAAGTAATTTCTGAATCTGACCACTCAGATACTGACACCTGTCACAGGAGTCGCGTGCAATGCACGTGTCCCCTGTGAGGGGCAAATGATTTGGGTATTTTTGTACCCGGCCAGGTGGCCCAGCCAGAAAGCGCCACGTGTCCTCCATAAAGGTTCCATTTGGACCTATGGAGTGATGACACGTGGAGGGTGGGCTCTTCTCCGTCCTACGTGGACTGAAGGTCCAGCAGGGACCATTTAGTCGGCGACACGTGTCACCCAAAAGGTGCTTCAGAATCCTTTTGGGCACAATGACACGTGTCACTCAGGTATTGGCCCTGGGATGGCGGCCTTCTAAGGCCCAAATCCCGAGGCGCCGCAAAACGGCGTGACCTAACTCCTAGGTCATCAGATCCTAGGAGGGCGCACTTTTCCCTATAAATAGGGACGTTACGTCATTTATGACGGGAGACGAAAAAAGAGAGAATTTTTGACACACAACACGAGACAATACGTCACTTACCACAGAGCTGTCGTTTTCAAGGAACACACAGCACTTTACCTGAGCTTGGAATCCAAGCAGATAACTTTACTTCCGCACGTTTCATCTCCGAATATTTACTGACTTAATCTTCGGAGGCGGACCACCGACCAACCGGCGGTCCGTTTGCTTTGCAGGTACAGGCATCCTCAGTTGAATCCAGTTTCAGTGTTGTAAGTCTAGCAGTAGACTTTTGTACTTCCAATACTTTGCTTAGAAGTCATCATATAGTTACCAGCATCCTTTGTAGAGAATTGAAAAAGGAATTTATGATTTATTTTTGGGAACCAAAATCAGCAGGAACTTGAACCGAAACTTGTATATTATATATCGTGACAACTTAATGTAAAGTTGTGTTACTTCCTTGTTGTTGGCTCCTTCCTGCATTCTTAGATTCACCAAGTTCCTTCATATCAACGTCCAAAGTTCCTTTATCCAAAAACTTTCTTTTTATCATTTATTCACATACCTATAAGATAATCATTATTAATCTGTACAAAGCTTAAAGAGAAGTTATATTCCATCATGAAAACGATGTAAGTCAACTTTTCTACTATAATCTTTTACAATTATGCATTTATGATAAAGAATATTGGTTAGCACAATTAAGTAAAAGATAAAATAAAATAAAAAGGTAAACAAATGCAGATCTAGACTTATAAGAAGACGTAAGAGCAACTTACCAAATATCACCTACAAAAAGTTTCATCTTCACATACTTCTTATGAAGAACTATTGTGAGAGGAACTTGTACATGTGTCCTAATATACAAGAAACCAAATCATCTCAATGATTATAGCCTTCTTCCTCTCATATACATTCTGCAAATAAGATTACCTCTAGGTCTTTGGAACCCAAAATAAATTCAAGTTCCTTCTTGTTAGTAATAGTAGTCAAAATCAATATAACTACTTCTAAAACCAAGAAACAACATGTATCTATATAATATATATTCAAATAATTCAAGATACATGGAAAAACTATTTCTCTGACATATAATCAAAATTTTCGTGTACTAACAAGTTAGAAAAATAAAGTTCCTTTTGATAGGAATCCAAGTTTGTTGTTCCACAAGATGTGTTCCTTGAACTACTTTTAATCAATCAATTCATTATGAATAAATAATCAAACATGAAATCTAACATACTGACTTTTAAACACAGTAAAAATCAGAATAGACATTATCCAAATTTGATGAAAAAAATTAAAAAAAAATTAAAATCATATTAACAAAAATACTACAAGGAACAAGGTTATTCCAATGTATGCATATAATGAAGAACTCAAAAACAGAATACTTACCTCAAAGTATGAGTCTTTGAATACCTTTCACTTCTCAAGTAAACATTAATCTCCACATGATGCTTGGAACAATGACGGGCTGAGTTCCTTTCTTCAATTTTCTTGTACGTACTCATCTTAGCCAAGAACTTGCTCGTCAGGGTTTCCTGCTTCATCAAGAGCTCTGGCTCTGATACCAATTGTTATTTAGATGAAATACTACAAGAGGGGGGGTGAATTGTAGTATGGAGATTGCTAGTTACTTTTTGCGGAATTAAAAGAAACTTAACGCAATAGAGAAATAGAGCAAGAGAGATTTTACGAGGAAAACTTCCTAGGCCAAATAGGAAGTGAAAAACCTCGACTCAAAGGGATTTTGACTCGAAACATTCCACTAAAATAGGCCAACGACTCTATTACAACCTATGAGGAACTTGAGCCTCTACCGAGTTCCTCAACGAACTCATATCCCCAACAACTATTCCCTCTAATAGTTGCAGCTCGAAATCTTCCTTCAAAGACCTTTCTTCTCACTCAAGACTTCACTCAAAAACTTTACTCTTTCTCTTTCTCTCAACACTCAAAGCCTTCTCTACATACAAAGAACTCACTTAAGTTCTCACCCCAATACAAGAGTTCACTCAAACCCTTATTAATTCCCCATTACAAGAGTTCACTCAAACCCTTAAACAACTCTCAAATACATATAAAAGATATAATGTATAAAACTAATATGTTGGACACTTTGAGATATGTAAGGAACTTTGAACCTGGAGGAACTGGCTTACCAACGTGGAGAGAAAATATATTTCTTTTCTACTGCTCTACCACTTTGGATAAACTCCATTATGGAATGACTCAATTAAGCCAGACAATTTGGAATGAATGAAAACTTCTCTTTTTATAGTGCTTCAAAGACAAACCCATTCACCCCATGATCTTCAACCATAATAGTAGTGCTTCCTAAATTCTAGGCATTATCTCCATTAACTCCATGAACATAAGAAGTAATGGAAGACATGGATTGGAGTTAAAAACATGTTCTCCATGATCTCCTTATTTTTCTCCAGTAAAAAGCTGTTTCAAATTAAACGTGAAAAGTAATTTTTATTTTTCCAAAAACTTAATAAATAAAAATAGAAAATACAAGAAAATAAAATACTAACCAAATCAGATTTTTATCAATTAAAAACTGATTCGGAATTTATTCATTAAAAATAAATATTTTATAAAAATATTTTATCCCAAAATAACTATCCTATTTAATTTGAAATATTAAACCAATTAGAGATTAGATAGGAAACAACCTAAAACATATCCCTAAAATATAGGAGAAAATAAAGAGAATAAAATATCATTTTGACTAAAAAGAAAATCAGATTTTATTTTTTAAAAAACTTATCTTTTAAAAAATAAAATCTATTTAAAATAAATTATACCAAGTCAAAACTAATTACCTAGAAAGTAGGCAAAGATAATGCAATGACTACTAACATGGAAAGATGACTTCTAGTGCTGCGTAAACGTGTGTTTCTTATACACGAATTTTAGACTCACCCGTAAGGAACTGGCTGGTCAGCAACACCCAGTTCCTTCCAGACTGTCAGTTCCTTCGAGACTGAAGTTCCTATTTAGTTCCATAGGCATGTTCCAAACAATTTCTCGTGTCCAACATACTTATGATTCCTAGAAAAATATACTCCTATTTTTCTGTCTTGAAGCTTCTACTCCAAAGCTTATGTTCCTTTAAAGGAATTTCTCTTCTCTTGTTCTCACATACGAATTGCTGCTTATTCCTTGCAAAGAACTACTTCTCATTCTTCTTAGGAACTGCATACAAAGTCTAACAATACGTTTGTACGTTTAGACTTCTTCTCTTTGTGTTCCCCCTTGGAAACTCTTCTTCTCTTTGTGTTCCCCCTAAGGAACTTAAGCACGATCCATACATTGTATGTTGGGACCATCTTCAATAATGATCTAACCTGTACTCTATCATTTTCTTGCTTCATGACTTGTTCATGCACATCTTAATACACATGTTAGTTAAATAATCATCATTTGTTCACAATCATCAAAACCTTACAACAGTGTGGTCCATGGTACTGCCATGTTTGTGGTGGTGAAAAAGCTGAAGGAAGTCAAGAAAGCACTTAGAGGTATAAACTTGATTAATTTCTCTTCTGTAGAGAGTGCTGATATAAATGCTAGGGAGTTGACAGACATTCAGAAACGTCTGAATGTTAATCCCTAGAATGAAGAGTTGATGCACAAGGAGGGAGGGAGGGAGAGAGAGACAGAGAGAGAGAGAGAGAGAGAGAGATAGATAGATAGAAAAGAGAAGAGATAAGTTTTCTGCAGCTCATAAAGTTAAGTTGCAGTTCCTTAAGCAGAAGGCTAAGTTGCACTGGTTGAAGGATAATGATTTTAACTCTACCTATTTTCATGCTTGCATAGGGAAGAGAAGATTATATAATAATGTCTATAGCATTGTGCATGAATCTGGGGAGGTAATTCAAGATCTTGCATAGATAATTGAGGCTTTTGTGAGTTTTTATAAGGATATGCTGGGAACTCACTAGGTTCTTATTAGACATACTCATCAGTCAGTTATTGAGGAGGGGCCTATTTTGAATGCTGAGCAGACAGATGGGATTTGCAGAAGTTTTACTAAGGAATATGTGAGGAAAACAATTTGGAGTATTATAGAGGATAATGGTTTCTTTAGTAAATTTTTTAAATTAAAGCCTCCTATGATACTATTAAGACTAATATACGCAAAGTTGTACTCGATTTCTTTAAGAGTGGGAAGATTTTAAAACAGGTAAATTCGACAACTTTAACTATGGTTCCTAAGGTAGAGATTACAAATAAGGAGACTCTTTTTAGGGCCATAGCTTGTTGTAATGTGATCTATAAAGTGATATCCAAGATGTGGTGTGAAAGGTTTAAGGAGGTTGATTAATGAGAATTAGGGTGCCTAGGTTGATTAATGAGAATAAGGGTGCCTTTGTAGCATAAAGATCCATTCTAGACAACATCTTGGTGTGTCGGGATATGTTAATGGAGTAATAATAATAAGAGAAGAGCCCCTAGATGCACAGTTAAGGTTGATCTCAGGAAAGCATATGATTATGTCCATTAGTCCTTTATTCAATATATGCTTGTTGCTTTGGACTTTCCTACTTTGTTTGTAAAATGGGTAATGCAATGTGTTACCTCTCCTTCTTTTTCAATCATGTTGAATAGGGGCTTGAATGGTTTTTTCCAGGGAAAGAGAGGGATTAGGCAGGGGGATCCAATTTCACCTCTTATTTTTGTGGTAATAATGGAGTATTTGACAAGGATGTTAAAGAAGATTGGGAAGAAAAGAAACTTTAAGTTTCATCAAAGATGTGACAGTATAAGGTTGAATCTATTGGGTTTTGCTGATGATTTGATGTTGTTCTCTTATGCAAATAGAAGACCTATAGATTTATTGGTGAAAGATCTCAAGACCTTTGCAGGCTACTCTGGTTTGCAAGCTAATGTAGATAAAACTTCCATTTATTTAAGTAGTGTTAAATAAGAGGTGCAGCAACAGATTATGAATGACTCTGGGTTTTGTCAAGGGTGCAACCCCTTTTAAGTATCTTGGTATTCCTTTAAATTCTAAGTACTTAAGACTGATTTTATTGCACTAATTGATAAGATGCTAGCTAGAATGATCTGCTGGCCTAGTAGAAACCTCTCTTATGCGGCAAGGGTTGTTCAGGTTAATTCAGTGCTGATGAGTTTACATACTTATTGGGATTAATGTGTTTACAGCCAAAGACAGAGAATTACTCAGCTTTGTAAGGCTTTTTTATGGTGTGGGGATGTTGTTCAGTGTAGGACCCTTCCCATGGCTTGGGATTGGGTTTGTAAGGAAAAAAAGGCTGGTGGTTTTGGGATTGAGACTGTGGTTTAAGCAATAAGGTTGCTCTCGGAAAATACATTTGGAAAATAGCTGGTAAATAAGACTCTTTGTGGGTTAAGTGGGTTCATGTAGTATATATTAAAGATGCTGACTGGTGGACTTATCAGCCAAAGAGAACAACTGGCTCGGCTTGGAGGAAACTGTGTGCGTGTAAAGAGGATATGAAAATGGGATTTGCGTAGAATAAATGGAAGGAAAACCAATTCAGGATTTTTTAATTATTATAAGTAATTGAAAGGGAACAGTCGTCCCAAAGTTGAATGGTATAGTTTGGTTAGAAATAAGCTCACTATGCCTAAACACTCTTTTATATGCTAGTTGGCTATGTATGACAGACTAAGGACAAGAATTAAGTTAGCAAAAGTTGGAGCCAGCGAGGATATAAGCTGTTTACTGTGTGGTGATGATAACATGATATTATACATCATTAATATGTGATATTTGATCATATTTTATTTTTTTTCTTTGTTCTCCTAATCTTTTAGAGTTAACATTCTTCCTATTTTGATATTGCTCTCTCGGTTTGTTTGTTTTTGTTTTTAATAGGAATAGGGCTAGATTTGTTTGGAATTTTCTTTGGACGCGAGATATTCTTCATATGAAGCATTTCTAGCATCCACAAAGCTTCATGGCAGCCTAGTTCGCAGCTTGATTGCGGCTCACCATGACTTACTGTGGCACACTTCACAAAAGAGCAATAAACTCGAGGTTAACAGCCCACTCCGCAGCTGTATTGCGGCTTGCAACCCTGTCCCACAACCTAATTGTGACCTCTTCATTATTAACGAACTTAGCTCTATTTTTAGGATTTTAAGAGTTGTAATCCTATGTAAAGATTACTACTATTTTCCTAGAATATAAATTTGTTTTAGATAGTCTTTATTAATCATTTTTTTTTTACATTGTTTTAGAGCTTTTTGGTATTACGTTCTTATACAATACTTTCTAGGGTTTTTCTTTAAAGATAGAAGATTTCACATTAAATTTCAAGTATTGATTTCTTTCCCTCTTTAATTTATTTTCTATTGTTATTATGTTTTCTTTAATTAACTGTCTTGTTATTTCTATTATCATGTGTTAGTAGTTTCATAATCTAGGGTTAAGTTGAACCCTAATATGGATTGATGTGTTAATTAATTCCCAATTCTTAATTTATAATTCCTCTTTGTTAGGGTTGGTTTTATTATGAATGATCAACTAGAAATTGTATTATTGAATGTGATTAGGTTTACAACAAAAGTTAATTTTTAATTTATTTTAGAACCCCAATTAAAAGTAAGAAATTTTATGCATGAAAATAGCTAATTGTTCTTGCTAGGATTTATATGATGTCATTCTCAATGTCTTTAATATGTATGATTCCATGAAAATAGGTATGATTGCATGTTAGGGAAGTAATTAGTTGATCGAAAGAAACTCTTAGTATTGTTTCAGGGAGCATCTGCCTTGTGGAATATTTGTTGATTTAAATTGAGGGATAAGGGATTTTTCTATAGAATTGATTCATATTTGTGGGGAAACTTAATCTTAGGTGACTTTAGTTCTTGAATAACTCATTATTATAATCTTTGCTACTTGATAGTTCATAGTTCTTCTAGTATAAATTTCTCGACATTGATTGGTTACTTGCTTAGTATTAATTTGTGTCTGTTTAATTTGTTAGTCCTTAGTCTCTTGGGATTTGACCCTTACTTGCTCAACTACATAGTAGGGTTAGTTAATTTATTTTTGTTAGATACATAAAACGCGTATCAGGTGATGAGGAGGAAAGCAGGGAGCATTTGTTTTAAGTTTTCCTATAGTAAAGCTTGTTTGTAGATAGTGAAAGAATGGCTACAAATTACAAAGCAACAATTTCATATTAATAGCACTTGGAAGCAATGGAAGAGGAATAAGAAGGATTTTATCAAGCAGCAGGTGATTTTGGCTATTTTGGGAACAACTGTATACCATATTTGGTATGCTAGAAGCCATGCTTTTTGGCAGAATGTAGTGATTCTCCTAAGGAAACTTTGAACAGTAATTGGTAGAGATAGCATTAATAGAGTTAGACAGCTTATAGGCAAAAAATGGAATAGATAACAGTGTAAATGATTGTATAATTTTTATAATTGTATTCCTAAGAAGCCTAGGACTTTGTTTTTTTTGTTTTTGTTCTTGTTTATTGTTTCTTGTAGCCTTCCTAGAAGGTTGCAGGTGCTTCTGACAGGATTGTTCATGTTCCCTACAGTAAATCCTTCCTAGAAGGTGGGACTTAATGTGAATAAGGAATTGGTGGTAGTACGACCTGTTTTTGTCCTGTGTATTGTGGGGTAGCCTGTTTTTTTCACGCTTGTATTTTGTACATTTTTACAGCTTTTTGATAGTAATACAATTGCTTACTTACCAAAAAAAAAAATCGAAAAAGCTATTTTTGCGTGTTTGAAGGAACATAATTAGAAAAAGTTTAGTGCCTGGAAGGAGAGATTATTGTCAAGACCGGGAAAGAAAATTCTTATCAAAGTCATTAAACAACTAATCTCAACATAAATGATGAGTATCTTTAAGATTCTTGGGGGCTTAATTAATGAAATTCATATTTTATAATGTAGATTTTGGTGGGGGTCTAGAGAAGATGATAAAAAATTGCATTGGAAGAGTTGGAAAAATTGTGTCTCCCAAAGGCTTTAGGTGGAATGGGTTTTTGGGACTCGAAATGATGGCTCTATCTTATACAAAATTATAAAGAATTTTAAAAATTCGAGTTTATTGGTGGCATCTTTGGGCTATGATCCGTGCTAATAATATAAAAGTATGTGGAGTGCTAAAGATTTGTTATGTAAGGGACTTCTTTGGAAGGTGGGTAATGGGTCATGTATAAATGTGTGGAGTGGTATCCAACATAAGATGGTGCAACTACCCATGGAGATTTGCGAGTGAGTAATCTGATCAATCTGCACAATGGTGAGTGGGATGTGGATGCAGTTTGTACTCTCTTTGACTAGAAGGTTATTGATCAAATTTTAGCTATTCGTAATTCTTCAAGATTCCCTAAAGATGTTTGGGTGTTTTGCTCCCTCGGGAGAGTTACGGATCGAAGACTGATCCGGCGCGGTCTTTACCTGCAAAACACGGAGACTCTGGTTGGTTGGAGCTCCGCCCCCGGCGATCAAGTTAGAACGCGTTAAAGAAAGTAAAAAGTGTGAAAAGGTAAAAGTGAGATCCTCTTTGATTCCAAGATCAGGTATTTTCTCTGATTTTAGAGAATGTAAGGTATGCTATAATAAACTATTAATGTCCCCGAAATTGGGGAAATCTCCCTATTTATTGAGTCATTGGTAAATGTGCTCCTAATTAGGTCACTCTAACCTACTTCTGATGGGCTGCGCTAAATTACGGCTTTATCGGGATTTGGTCCTTTCCCTAAATTCTAGGAATGCCACATGTCGGATGGGAATTGGTACAATTGGACTAATGTTCGGCTGACATGTGTCACCATCTGGTTGGCCCATGTGGCTTGGTGTAGGGAATATTTCAAGCACCCCACAGTTGAGCCCCACTGTGATCATACACTTAAGTATGGTGGCATCCAAAGGGAAGGAAGCTAGAGTAAAAGAGTCGCCAACAAGTTAAGGAACTTGTAAACCGTTCACAGAGTCAAGGTTAAACCCCTTCGTAATCCATGAGATCGCTAACTCTATAGTGGTCTGGAACCATGACTTGATATTCGGGGATGAAGGTACAAATCCAACATAAAAAAGATTGAAACCTGCCCTAAAAATAGGCTTCTACTTTATTTTTCTCATATTCATGTGCGCTTTCTAACTAATATACAATCAATATATTAATTCTAAACCTGTTTAATCTATTTTGGTTGAATATTAATGCACAAACAAATCTATTATTGGCGATCACTTGAATTATAATCATATTAGCCTAAACAAGATTATTAATTATCTTATTAAGGGTGATTTCAAGTACAAATTCCCTTTAAACATACAAGAGAGGGCGTGATTAAGCAATAACAATAATACATCAAGCAACATAATAACAGTCATCATCATAATAATATTCTCAATAAAGCATAATAATATTAGCAAGATCCCAAGCATGATAAAACAAGATTAATAACAAATCCTAGCATGTCAATAAGCAATAAAGATCAAAGCTTTATCCCTAACATGATACTAACATGATAGAAGAAAGAATAGGAAGCAACCTAAGCATGATACTAGAAACCAATAAAAGTATCCTAACATGATACTAGAAATCATAATGACATCCTAACATTATACTAGGAATCAATAAAATATTAGGAACGTGATTTCTATATCAAAAGAATAATTAAAAAGTAATCTAATTACTTACTTTGTTGTCTCGTATCTCTTTCTAATTACAAAGTACACACGTTATTAACTTCATGGATAATAATAAATAATAAATCTACAAAGAATTGAAATATCCATTCCAATTTGGTTTGGTCTAGTGAAAGTGTGGAAAGTCTAGTGATGAGGATGTTTTTATTTAAAATATTTCTCTTTCTGTTTTAAAAAATATTTCTTTTCTTACTCCTATTTATGGGAAATATCCATTCCAATTTGGTTTGGTCCATGATAAGGGTATAATAATAGTGTAGTTGGATTGGGCTCGAAAAGAGCTTTCCAATGATATATTACAAGCCCAATTTCGATGAATTATGAGGAAGTTATGGATTAAATTAGATTAGGCCCAATGATTTTAAAGGTGGCCCAATGATCTAGAGGAGGGCTTATTAATTATTATTCCTAAAGTGATTAGGATTGATTTTAGTCTTCTAGAAATATCTAGAAAGTTCTTTTTAATTCTAATGAGGTTAGGATTGATAATTATCTTTTAAAAATGTTTTAGTTAGAATAAAATATATTAAATCTGATTTCAAAAACTGCTCAGACGCATAATTACATGCAACTGGTGTAAAAGGTAATTACGCGTGGGAAAGCGCGTTGAATTTTCAACCAGAGCGAGACGACAAAGTCGTCGCCAGGCGTTGACCTTCGTCTCCTGGCGACGAGCTTGTCGTCTGGCCTGACTCCTGTAGTTTGCGACATGAGGTATTTTATACTGAATATGATTTTCTTCGATCCCGTGCTATTTTTTCTATAAATAGGGGTCGTATCTCCCTGTTTTCAAATAATCAACACCTAGAATTATCTAATTCTCTCTCTCTCTAAAACCTAGAAGCTCTCTTCTCTCTCCTCTTTTTCTAAACCTTCTTTTACAATATTCCTCATACATTAGCTCTTGAAACACCTAGCCAAGTTTGAATTTTCCTTCGCCCTAGACGTTATAATTTATGAGGGTTTGGTCCTAGATCCCTATTTTAATTATTTAATTTAATTGTTTTGTTAATTAATTTTCCTTAAAGTTACTAATGCGTGTATTTTGTTATTAGAAAGAGGTACGAGGCATCGGAATAAGTACTTTAATCGTTTTATTGATATTTTGATTCCTAGTATCATGTTAGGATGTTTTATTGCTTCCTAGTATCATGTTTAGGGTTAACTAAGATTTCTAATATCATGTACGTTTTTGTGATGCTTCCTATTTCTTTCCTAATATCATGTTACGGCTAAAGCTTTAATCTTTAATGTTTAGTGACATGCTAGAGTTTGTTATTAATCTTGTTAATATCATGCCTAGGATCTTGCTATTAATATTATACTTTAACATGATTATTTTAATTATGATCGTTATTTCAATTATGATTAATATTTTGATTATGATTTTATCGTTGCTTGATATTATATTATTGTTATTGCTTGATCACACCTTTTATGCATCTTTAAAGGGAATTGGTACATGTAATCACGCTTAATAAGATAATTAATAATCTTGTTTAGGGTTAATATGATTATAATTCAAGTGATCGCCAATAATAGTTTTGTTTGTACATTAATATTTAACCAACATAGATTTAACAGGTTTAGGGTTAAATCTATTGATTGCATGTTAGTCAGAAAATGCACATGAATACGAGAAGAATAAAGTAGAGGCCTATTTCAAGGTAGGTTCAACCTCTTTTAGGTTTTATTTGTACCTTCATCCCCGAAGTTCTAGTCATGGTTCCAGACCTATTGGAGTTAATGATCTCCTAGATCGTTAAGGGGTGTAACCTTCACCCAGTGAACGTTTTACAAGTTCCTAAAACTTGTTGGAGACTCTTTTGCTCTATCTTCCTTCCCTTTGGACGCCACCATGCTTAAGTGTATGATCACATTGGGGCTCAAGTGTGGGATGGCTTGAAATATTCCCTACAGTTTTTTGGCGACTCCACTAGGGAGGATTTCTATTTTACTTCCTAAAATTAATTTTAGCAGTGATTTAAAATGAGTGGATGAGACTCGAAAAGTTCAAAGTATTTAATGTGCGTAATTTTGATTGACATTATTGGCATAAGCATAAAAATTTACTGAGGCATGTAGGAATTAGCGCTGAGAAAACAGCGTCATCGCCAAACGATGGCGTTGTCGCCTAGCGACGACATTATTTTCTCGCGCCAATTTTTTCCACTTTCGAGCCAGAAATCTACCTTCTTATTTCAACTAGTTTTCAAGTACTGTTTGCTCGGTTTTACTTCCTTATTGAGTTTATCCCTTTTTTCTTTAATCCATATGTGTTCTTCATATGGTCATAACCCTCTAGGAATTTATGCTCCATCTACCCAATCGAACGCTCCTAGCAACGAAGGGTACATCCAAGATTGTTGAATTCACCAAACCATGGAAGCGAGTTGAACTCACGAGGTCCCATCCACACGCACTGACCTTTCCAAAGGTAAGGCTTCCGCGCGATGCATATGGACTCATAACAATGGACCCTCTTTGATTAAACCATATACTGAACTTTAGAGAACTAGAGACTTGGTTAGGTTGCAAACTCATTGCATCGTATTGTGACTATATGACTACTTGTGCATTATTTGTTGTGCATATTCTATGTGTTTTGTCTAAACGTTTGTTTGAATTGTGTATGAGTTAAATAAATAAAATAATGACTAAAAGGACTTTACTAATTTGATTAATTAATTGATTAAAGTCTAGTAAATTGATCAAACTTGACTTAGTACAACTTTTAGGCTTGTCCCTTTAGAGAAAAATACTTGAAATAGTCCCAGGTCGATGTTCCATAATGACGCAAAAATCTAGACTATGGTGCCACATGCCAGTGCCCAGCGCCAGGTGACGATCTCGTTGTCTTGCGTTGGCTGTCAGCGTCTTGTGACGCTACTGTCTTCTGACGACAACCTGTAATTTTGTTCGAGTCTTCACGATGCGGCAGTCTAATCAATTCGCTAATACAGTTTAATTAGTTTTTTAATGGCAGTAATTATGTTCAGTCCTTAATGGAGTCTAGGCACATAGTCCCATGGTCTCACAAAAGAGTAAAAGTATGTCACTCACATTCACCATTAAGCACACACATAATGTGTCACATCTTGACCATGTCTAGTGAGTCTTCTACGCGCGTCTTTTCTCTCATTTTTTTAGGGGAATAAATCAAATATTAATCCTCCAATAAAACCATACATGTTTAAAACCTTACTTGGTCTTCAAAAAAGCATCCCATTTTTGCTTTTTTGTTTTTAAAATCAATAATGGCAAAATCAAATTCGTGTCAAGTAATTAAAATAAATAAATGGTATAATTTGCAGCGCTTGATCAAGAAAGGAAGGGCGGCTAATCAAAGACAATACTTTCGTTCAGATACTCCTTTTTTACAAACCCATTACTTGGAAAAGGAAAGTTAAGAAGATCATGGCCTCTCAAGAAGAAGCTAATGAACTCAAGAAGGATGTGGCCAACCTAACTGAATTGATGAAGGACATAGCTCTTCAAGTTAATGACCCTATAAGGCAACAACAAATTGAGGTCAAGCAAGAAAGCTTGAGCAAGATATCCAATGATTACAGGTTCCAAGGCATTAGCTCGCAAGGGGTCTTAGTGGAAAAGTTCCGCATAAGTTCAATGCACTGACATCCCTAAGTTCAAGGCAACATACAATCCCTACTTCCACTTAAGAGCATTTGAGACAATAATGAATATTAAAGGCATAGATAAGAAAAATTTTCATACATTAATTTCTTTATCACTAGAAAACTGTCTGTCAACAATGGTTCTTTTCCGTTGACAAAGAGAAAACATGTACTTGGGATGCCATTGTAAATGCTTTTATTCATAGGTATAAGTGCATCATTCAAGTTGAAACTAATCATAGGTAACTTGAGATACTCAAGAAAAAAGAGAATGAAGGGTTCACTTCTTTCTTTAATAAATGGAGGGAAACCTCTGCTAAGATGATTGAGTTTCCTACTAAAAAAGAGTATGTGAGATTGTTCATAAAGAATCTCTAGGAAAAATATTCTAAGCATTTCAAGTATAAAAGCAACATGAACACTTTTAAGGCCGTCTATGACATTGTAATTAATATTGAAGATGCCCTTGTAAAACAAAAAGCTGCTAACACTAACTCCAACAGTGGCTGGAAAGGAAAAAAGAACGACAATCCTTCTTCTTCTTTAACTACCCACTCAATGTTAACACCTTTAATCTGAATGAAGTCCTTGCTATGAACAATGAAGTACAAAATAAACCATTTAAGAGAAACCTTACTCCTATTGGCATGAGTTATGACACTGCATTTGACCGTCTTCATGTAAAAGGTCTTATAACTCCTATTGGACCATATGGGGATCCACCGGTCAAAAAGAGATCGACTAATTGGAACCCTAATGCACACTGCAAGTACCATCAAGGCAGGGGCCATCTCACTGAGAATTACTGAAAGCTAAAGAAGTTATCCAAGACTTAATAGACAACATTAAACTCATAGTGCCTCTTGTAAGCAAGAAGCCAAGTATCAATAGTGCACCACTTTCTGATTCCTTGGCCATCTCTGATGAGGGAAATTCTGTTGATCCCTCATCCTTGATAAAATCAGTAAAAGAAACTCATGCCCCTTAAAAAAGAAGAAGAAGAAGTGTTCTTCGACGCCATGAGTGAACCGTCCCTAATGTAATAACCGCCCAATAAAGAAGATATATTGCTCCTTGTATATTCAGTAGAAAAATTTGTAGGCATATGTAGAAGGATTCTTGAACACACTTAATAAGAACAAAATAAACATGTCAACAAAGAGATAGCACCAATAGTTTCGGGGTTTTTTGTGTCCCTCAGGAGAGTTACAGCTGAAGACTGGATTCCGCAAGGATGCCTGTACCTGCAAAAAAAATGGAGCTCCGAAGGGTCAGTGGTCCGCCTCCGAAGGTTAAGTTTATACATATTCGGAGTAAAACATGCGGAAAATAAATTATCGGCTCGGATTCCAAGCTCAGGTATTGTCTGTCTCTTGAAAGTGACAGATCAGTAATGATTGGAACGTGTCCTAATAAATGGGGGAATGTCCCTATTTATGGGGACCTTGGGAAGTGTACCCTCCCTAGGGTTTGATGACCTAGGGATGAGGGCATGCCCTTTTTTAGGGGCCCCTTAGGATTTGGGCCTTAAAAGCTGCCATTTACAGGGGCATATTTGAGTGACACGTGTCACGCATGTGGAGGGTCCATTTGGACACCTCTGAGAGGGACACGTGTCGCTCTCTCATTGGTCTACCTAGGGGTAATAAATACCACAAATCATTTGCCCCTCACAAGAGTCACATGGCATGCCACGTGGTGCCTATGACAGGTGTCGCCCTCTGATTGGCCGAAAAGTTACTTTTATTGTTCAACTGAATCTAGGGTTTTTACCCTAGATCATTTATCTCCTTTATAAACAGAAGGGTTAACCTCCCTTGGATTCACACTTGCGTGAATCTTTGGGAGAATCATTACATTTCTAACTTTTAAAGACTTTTGAATTCTTTATAATCTAACATTCGGCCAGCTCGTCCGCCTGTTCCAACAGACGTTCCAGACCAAGCGCCTCTTAGTACCTTCTTCTAAGGTAACCACCTGATCTTTTCTTTACTAATTTCTTTGCATTCTTCTTTTTCAAAAATGGTTTCCCAAACGCACCCACCACGGCCTAGATTAGCGATTAGTCGGTCACCATTGACGGCTGAATCTAGAACTAGGAGTACCGAATGCTCGTTCGAGAACTACCCTTTGAGTACATCTCCAAATCCGATATGTGTGTGCGCCCTTACAGGATACGATAGCCAGAAGAAAGCAAATAAATCAAAGATATAGGACAGATGGTTCTTGGTACCATTCGGAATGCGAGACGGTCTACTCGGATGGCTCAATTAGGGCGCCTGTCTCCGAGATTAGCAGAGATCCTCCTAGCAACATTAGTACCCCTAGCCACATTGGGTGCATGTCTCGGAATGCGAGATGATGAATATAGAACCCTTGGGCCGAGTGGATCGGTACCGGATGGTGAGATGGGGGAGGACACTGCTAGCACCAGCTAGAAGGCCCCCATCTCTGGGGAAAATTCTTATGATGACTCTGTGTCATCAGCTTCCAATAGCTCCTCCGTTGACTCGGAGGAGGTGCAGTCCAATATTAAGGCTACCTGGGAGTCCAACTCCATTGAGAAGGGAGGGGGCAGGGAAGAGTCGTCTCCTACGCGGCGGCTAGAATGTGCGCCTTATTTTTTGCACGTCGCCAAAAGCAGGCGGGAAAAAATGACTAAAGACTTTGGAAAGTTTATTTCCGCCAATGTCATGGGAAATGGCTTCTTGCTGTCTGTGTCGGATATTGAGGACACGGTCACCTAGCCGGAAATGGCCAGCTATGGTGACCAATGCTTCGGATGCTACGAAGCATTCATCCAGATAGGACTGCGCTTCCCTCTCCATCCGGATGTAGAGAGGATTTTGGACGGATACAAACTAGGTATCTTGTAACTAGCCCCCTATTCTTGGGTAAACATAGTGGGCTACCTTGCCGTCTTTGAGATGCTGGAGGTTGAGCCTAGCTTCGAGGCATTCGCTTATATGCAATACCTGAGCAAGACTCCGCATGCAAGTGGGGCCGGCTGGTTCACTCTAACCAGCCACAAATGTTATATGATGACCCTGGGGAAGGAGAACAAGTGGAAGGACTGGAGGTCTAAGTTTTACATAGTCTCTTCCCTAGACTTTTAAAGGAACAAGCAGTACAATCGCTAGAGAAAGGAGCTGCCCCTCCTTGCTGGGAAGAAAGCCCTGCCGCCTGTACCCAGGCGGGCGTAGGAGGAGATTTTTTATCGGGGCCTTTTTACTGTGTCCTTCCGAAGAAACAAAGAGACGGGGGTCAAGGAGGTAACCCCCTAAAGTTACATTTCCCGATTCGAGGGGCTCTTGGATGGGACGTATTTGGTCGCCTGTGGCCTTAGTACTAAAAAGCCGAGAGGTAGCTGGCCACTTGAATTTGTTTGCTTTGCTAGCCATATTGATTTTATTTGTCTAAGTTTTTAACTCTTATTGCTATTTTATGCAAACATAGCAATAGCGAAGCTTCCTTTTCATAAGAAGCCGGTTGTCTCTACTGCCTTCTACTGTTTGAACCTCAAACAATCGGAAGAGCAGCAGCGAGGCGACACTCCTTAGGTAACGATTTGTTTGACTTAAAATTTTTTTAATAGATTTCAACTTAGTGAAATTTTTAACAAGGTCTTACGTGCAAACTCTTTTTGTAGGGTGGCTTAACGAAGCCTGCCCCCACCCTACAGCCAGATCCCAAGCTGCGTAAGTAGTCGGCTGGCGATGTTTCTCAAAGCCGCAGGAATCTTATCGCCAACAAGCCGAAAAAGGGAACAGGTGCCTCTTCCCCCACCAACACTCCATCCAAGCCGGATGCTCAACCAAGAGTGTTGAAGAGTGGAAAGCAGCCACTCACTACTGTTGTCGGCTCAGCAGGCGGCAGCGAAGCCGTAGGGGGAGAGGAAGGTAACACATCAAGCCGTCCGGCCATACTCTTCAATGTTTAGAAATGCAACTATATTTCAAAGTTCTTAGTTTATTGTGCTTGTATTGACACATGCTCTAGCGTGGCCGACTATCCTTCAGATGGCGAAGAAAATGCTCATGAGGCTTGATCCTGATGACAAGGCGGCTATAAAAGGAGTCGGCACCCTTGAGCTTGACGCCATACTAGCGCTTTTCTGCGAGGTAAGACTTTGTCTTTTGACTTGATTGATATTTCTACCGAATGGTTTCTTGTGCGTTCTTTAGTTTTGGCCGACTGTAGGCTATGATACGCGTGAGTGGTCTTAAAAGGCTACTCAATGAAAAGAATAGAGAGGCAAAGGCAGCGAATGCTCGGGCCGCCTCTTCCTTGGACAAAGCTCAGTTTGAGAATGCTCAAAATGAGATTTTGACACTTGATATGTTGTATTTCTAGGCGTCGGCAAATCTGTAGGTCTAACAGAACTTGGACGCAGCAAGGTAGCGGGTCAAGGAACTCCAAGATGAGGTCAAGGACCTCAAGGAGAAGCTAGAGCCCCTCTAGGAGGCGCAAACGAAGGGTTAAAAGACTTAGAAGGCGGCTGCAGAACCAAGAAACCCAACTCATGACCAAGTATAGGTCTCTGATGGAGGAGGAAAAATAGGCCCTAGTCAAACAAATGATGGATGATAACGCAGCTATCATGTGTGCGGCCTGGGCAGCTGTGCAGCCGTCAGCCGACTAACAAACTTGGAAAGTTTAGTTTGATGAGGCAAATGACGAGTTCAATGCTCGACTCATTAAGGAAGCTGCCCAGGCGGCTGCCAAAGAAGCCAAGGAGGGGTCCAACTCGTCAGCTGAATCGTCTTTTGAGGACGAGGAGGATGATCAGGGGGAAGATGAATAGACAAAGAAGCAGGCGCCAGAAGACAAGGCGAATACCAATGCTGAGAAACTCCCCTAATCTTTAAACTTTAAGTCATCTTTTTCTGCAGCCGAATGGCCTAATATTTGCTTTTCCGACTTCCGTGCCGAGTATATGTGTATCTTTACCGACCAAGGGGTCAGGTAATTCAACAATCTCTGGCTTTGCTAGCTAACTTCTACAATCGTCAATTTTGACGGCATTTTGTTTTTTATGAAGCATCTGGTTGTTAAACCAGTTTTATTCATCTTTATGCTTGTGCTTTAAAATTTTAAAGCTTTCAATTTTTTTACATATATTTATTTTTGGATAAGTATTTTTCACCTTTATACCATGCGAATGTCCTTGCCCCTGGACGGATGTCGGTTGGTTTCGATAAAATGGATTGATTAACTTAGATATTATTGATACTTTAAAGGGTATGCATGGTTTCTAAGTCGATCAATCACTATGTTGATTCCCCAAACCAAGCGATAGACGACCATATTGAACAGGTGATTTTTAGTAGCTCAATGCATCCGGCCAAAGACCTCATGAGAGATAGTTAAGCCGATAAGTTTTTTGACTTGGCTTGTTTGTTGAAAAAAGAATTGTCCACCTGCGTTGCCCCAGAGCAAGAATGGGCGGTAAGGTAGCCTTTAACATAAAACACTAGCCGTTTTCCGCCTGCGCTAGAATAGTCGAAAAATTTAACGCTTTTTAGATTTCAAGTTAGATTAAATCAAACGATTGCGAGCGCTGCCTTAGTGCATTTGGTAGGGCGGCTTGTTGTATTCGTAAAGCAATGTGCCACCCAAATAGGAGATGTTTCTCATCGACGAATTCGCCCGGATGGACGTCGTCGGTTGTCCGACTCATGTTGGAGCAGACAGTCATACTCATGATGGAGCAGGCAGTCATAGGTAGTTTAAATAATGTTCATCCGGCCATTGGCCTCTTTTAACAAATAAATAACCACTAAGCTATTGACTTAGCTTAAAAATTAAATATAGAATAAATAGCTGCTATGTTATTGTCTTAGCTTAAAGATTTAATAAGTTTTGGGGAGACTGCTTAGGTGCAGTCGGATCCCATATTAAAGATCTTGGGCGTCTGCTGTTGGGGCAGACGATCCCTTTATAATTTTAACAAGTTACAAAGGATACAAGGTCGTCTGCACAATGTGCATGCGATAGCTCATAAAATCTTGACGTTGTCCGTTTGCACATTGTGCAGGAGATGTTCAAGCTTCGTCATCGGTTATTAATTGGTTCGTCTGCACATTATTTAGTTTGAGCAATAAAAGGTGAGTAGGATCCATCGCCACATTGTGCAGGCGGCATCCTTCAATGTTGTGAGCATGATACTTCTGCACTTTGTGCAGTCGATACACGAAAAAAAAGACAAGTATGGAAATGAAGGCAAAATTTCATTAACATGTCAAAATCTTTACAAAATTTCAGAAGTAGTACTTCTTTAAGTTATCTACATTCCAAGTTCTAGGTAGCTTCCTGCCGTCTGATGTTTCCACGCGGTAGGTGTCGCCTCTTACTTTTTCATAGATTTTGTAGGGGCATTCCCAATTTGAGGTTAGCTTCCCTTGCTCATTCGCCCTACCGACTGCCTCCATTTTCCGTAATGCAAAGTCTCCAACTTTTAATGGGCGCTTGTGTACTCTTTTGTTGTAGTCCTGAGTCATTCTCAAGCGATAGATCTCATGGTGCAAGGCGGCATTGCCCTTGCGCTCTAGGAGTGAGTCCAATGCCAGACGCATAGCCTCCCTGTTTGCCTCTTCATCATATAGCATAATCCGAAGAGTCGGCTCATAGTGTTCAATGGGCAAGGCTGCTTCTGCCCCATACACAATTAGAAATAAGTTTTCTCTAGTTGCCCCTTTTGTTGTTGTTCTAATGGCCCATAAGATGTGTGGTAATTCATCCGCTTAAAGGCCGCCAGCTCTTTCCATTTTCTTTTTTATGTCATCTGAGATTAACTTGTTAAAGGCTTCAACCTAGTCGTTTGCTTGGGGTCGGCCGACTGATGCGAAATAATTGAAGATCCCCTGATCTCCCAACAAAGTCTTTAGTTGAGGGGTCTCAAACTAAGGACCATTGTCAAAAACCATAGATATAGGCACCCCAAAACGGATGATTATATTCTTCAGATGAAGGAAATGACTACCTTTGTCTTAATATTTTTTACTGCCTCTACCTCTACCCATTTGGTAATGTAGTCTGTAGCCACTAGGATGTAACGCTTGTCGCCTGGAGCAGCCGTATATGGGCCCAGAATGTCCATGCTACATTTAGCAAACGATACTGGATTGTGGATTTCCGTCGGGTTGGTGGCCGGACGATGGATTAGCTTGCCTAATTTTTGACACTTGTCTCATTTTTTTTTGGTAAATATAAGATTTTATTACCAAAAATAGAGAGCGTTACAAACTTACAAAAAGCTAAGCTGTAACAAAAACCAAACACCACATACCAAACAGGCCAGACAACACCAAAAGTCTAATAATCTGCCCAAACGACCTTCTAGGAAGGGTGCTTGAGAGACCAAAGGACACCTACTGGACTTAGACTCAAAGCCACCTTCTAGGAAGGGTTATGAGAGCCAAGACCAGAAAAGGACAACTAAGACATCACGCAAAACAAAATAAAAAGCTGAAAAGAAACTATAAGCTGCAAACTAAAACCAGATCAGCACCAAACAAAACAAAAACAGCTGCCAAAGAAGAGAACAAAACCACCAGCTGCCAACAAGGAAACCAAGCTGATGTAGACTATAGAGAGAACAACAGACACAGAGCCAAACCAGGGGAGCAACAGCAGCAACCTGACCTGAAAACCAGCTGCCACCCAAAAAAAAAACCAAGCTGCAGCAAACGAAAACAGCAGAACCAAGCTGCTGCAGACTTCAGAAAACCAGAACAACATCAGCGACCTGGCAGATCTGAAATTAGACTGTACAAACCAGAAAATCAGTGAAGCAGTAGCAGCTTCTTATCTGCTCCATTGCACCTAACAGCAACATGAAAAAAAATGTCCTTAAAAACAGTTTCTACAGGTTTACAGTCACCAGTAAACATCAAACTTTTCCTTTGCAGCCAAATACTGTAAATAGCCTTAGCAAAACACATAGAGTATACTCTTCCCTTGCTGCTAGACTTCCTGCAATTCTTAACTATCCATTGTTGTTCAATTTAAAAAGGTTGAACTGATTTTTTCACATCAAGAAGCTTCAAAATCTGTTCCCAAATGTTCTTAGAGTAAGGACAACAGAAGAACAAGTGAGAAACAGTTTCACAAGAGTTCTGGCAGAAAAGGCAAATAGGATCACAACTTGCATTCCACTTAACAATTTTGTCCTTAGTAGCAAGTTTATTTAGCAAGGATAACCAAGTAATGAAAATAATCTTAGGAGCAGCTTGGTTATTGCAAACAATTCTTTTCCACCCTACTTTAGAAGCCTGAGGTCGAATCCGGGCATAAAGTTTAGCAATACTCATTTTCCCAATTTTCATAATAGATGACCAGCCACCAATATCATTAATAATATCTCTGCAAGTCAAGATTTTCTTCAACACCCAAGAGCATTTCTTAGAAATAGTAGCAGTCCAAATGTTTCTATTGCTGAAATAATAGGTATGTACCCATTTCACCCACATATTGTCAACTTTATAAGCTAGATCCCAAAGAATCTTACAAATAACAGCTTTATTATAATCACCAAGAGAGGTAATATTCCAGCCACCACACACCTTAGGAAGAGTCATATGATGCCAGGAGATAGAGGCCTTTTTTGCATAAGTGTTCTTCCCAGTCTAAAGAAAAATACTGAACTTAGATTCAATTTCCCTAAGAATCTTCTTAGGTAAGATGAAAGTCTAAGCCCAATAAGCCTGAATACCAAAAAGAACACTTTTGATAAGCTGTAACCTACCATCATAAGACAGGTTTCTAGAAGTCCAGTATCCAATCCTAGTATTAACCCTTTCAACCAAAGGCCTACACTGAGCAACAGTAAGCTTTTTACAAGATAAAGGCACCCAAAGATATCTAAAAGGCAAGCTACCTCTACTCATACTAAGAACAGTTTGCAGCTGATCTTTATCAAAATCAGAGATGCCTCCAAAATAAACCTCACTCTTACTTAAATTAGCCATCAGACCAGAAGCACAAGAGAATTTCTTAAAAGCCTGCAAGAGAAGCTGAATAGAGATGGAATCAGCCCTAGAGAAGAGAAGAAAAACATCTGCAAACATCATGTGGGTAATACCTAATTTCTCACATCAAGGATGAAAATTGAAATTAGGATTCTCAGTCATTTCCTTAAGGCACCTAGATAGGTATTCCATACATAGAGTAAGGAGAAAAGGAGACATAGGACCTCCTTGTCTAAGAACCTTTTTGGCAGGAAAAGGCTTAGCTGGAAAACCATTAACCATCACAGAGTAAGAAAAAGAACAGACACAAGCCATAATCCACTTCACAATAGTATGAAGAAAACCAAGCTCTTCTAAAACAGTCTGCAAAAAGGGCCATTCAACAGAGTCATAGGCCTTTCTCAAGTCAATCTTGATCATGCACCTAGGAGAAACAAACTTATAAGAGTAGCCTTTGATCAATTCAGTAGCTAAAAGAATATTGTCACCAATGTGCTTACCCAGGATAAACCAAGCTTGAGCATCATTAATAACAGTCCCCACCACTTTAGAGATCCTGTTTGTGAGAACTTTAGAGATCAACTTGTACAACATGGTACAACAAGCAATAGGCCTAAACTCTTTGACATAAGAAGGATGTTGAACCTTAGGCACTAAGGTGATTCTTGTACAATTCCACTATTTAGCAATGACACCAGTCTCAAAGAAAAAGAAGATAGCAACATAAATATCAGTTTTGATCATAGGCCAGGCCTTTTTGAAGAAAACAACATTGAAACCATCAATACCAGGCGCCTTATCATCTCCAATCTGAGCTAGAGCATTATCAATCTCAGAAGTAGTAACAACAACACTCAAAATATCAATGGAGCCAGAACTAAGTTGAGAACCACTCCTAATAGTGGCCAGATCAACAGCAGGGAGAGAACTAGCACTAGAACCAAGGAGCCCTTTGTAAAATCACACAATCTCATTTTCAATAAGCACAGGATCTTTTAAAAGGACATCATCCTCAGTGAAGATAAAATCAATTCTATTTTTACCTTGTCTATGCTTCATAACAGAAAAGAAGTAGTGAGAACTGGAATCCCCCAGCTTAATCCAATCAACCCTAGATTTTTGCTTATAAATGGACTCCTGGATATACATCCAATGCTTCACCATATTTACAGCTTTAGCCTCTTTAACATGAAGGTCAGAATTAGAATAATCCACAGCAAGCTGGTCTTGAATAACTTTCAAAGAGGTAAGAGCCACATCCACTTTCTCATCAACATTAGCAAAATACTTGGTGTTCAAATCTTTCAGGTTCTTTTTGACAGTTTTAAAATTCTGCCAAATAGTAACCATAGCAGAAGAATCTGTAACACTATGCCAGCTGTTTCCACAATAGAACAAAAATCAACATGATCAGCTAGGCAATTAAGAAACCTAAAAGGTCTCCCCTTAGCAGGAACAAATTTACACACTTTAACCAAGAGAGGATTATGATCAGAAAGAAGAGGAGGAAGATAGATGGATTCAACATGAGCATACTTGTTCAACTACGCCTGATTCACTTGCCCCCTGTCAATCCTTGTAGCAGTTCTAGCTGCACCAGGGCCCTTATTAGACCAAGAGTAGAAAGAACCTTTGCTGTTAATTTCACAAAGATCAAGATTGTCAACAAAACTTCTGAAAGGATTAACCTCATAATTAGTGACATCATTACCATTAATTCTATCATAAGAATTAAGAACAGAATTAAAGTCACCAATAATAAGCCAAGGCCCGAAAACAGCTCAAAGACTAGAAATAACATCCCAAAGAGGTAACCTGTCATGAATAGAATGCAAGCCTTACACAAAGGTACAGAAAATCTGATGCTGAAGATCTTTAGAGCTAATTTGGACATGAATGAACTGCTCATGAGAGGAGAGGACTAAGAGATTAACCTTATCATGCAACCAGCCAACTCAGAGTATACCCCTATGAGAAGATGATTAGTTACAAAACCAAGACCAAGCAGGCCCAAATTTCTTCTAAAGCTTAACACTCTTATCACATTTAACCTTAGTTTCCATGATACTAATAACATTCACAAACTATTCAGCTAGCAGTTTCTTAATAGAAACTACTTTGCAGGGATCATTAAGACCCCTGATATTCCATGATAGGATAATCATGACCCCAGAGGAGGATTACCATCACCCCCGATAGGAACAAGATCTCCAGCACCATCACCATCCTTAATCAACGCAGCATAAGTATTAGAATTAGGAACATTAGTTAAGACAGGAGGATTACTATGACTTCTATGTTTCCTTCCCACCACTCTCTAATCATTATCAGAATTAGCTTGCAAAGTAGTTGGGGCAGGAGTGAAAACACCAGCACTATGAACAGTACCATTACCCCCAGGCACACTAGGTTCAGGTGCAGGAACAGTGGCAGGTTGGGGCTTAGTAACCCACACCTTTGCTTGCTGCTTAGGCTGCTCTTTATGAGCCACCTGCTTCTTTTGAGGCTGAGTCTTCCTAGGAATAGTACAGTCATGGCCCACTTTGTTACATTTGCTACAAAAGGGGGGTGTCCATTCAAAAATAACTTTTTGTTCAATCAAAACACCATCTAAACTCTCAAACCAGATAGTCTTGGATAAAGCCTTGGTTACATCAACTACTTCAATGAGCAACCTAGAAAAAGACACCCTCAACTGTTTTGATGTACTTTCATCAGCACATAAAGGGACTCCTAAGACACTTCCCAATCTGCTCAAAGTGTCCACACCCTAGCAATTTAAAGGTAAGTTAGGTAACTTAACCCATATAGGAACAATTCTCAAAACCTCAGCATGAAAATCAAATTTCTCAGACCAAGGCTTAACAATAGCTGCCTTACCAAAGAAAATATGTAGACTAGCACTAAGATCAACATTCATATCATCAGAATTTTGCATTTTAATCAGAAAGTAGCCATCATCATGCCAAAACACATCAGGTTTAGCTACGGCACTCCACTTTTCAGCAATATATCTGGGAACAGCAACAATAGTAGGATAATAACCTATTACATAAAAAACTACAGAGTTCTTCCACTTAAGATTACCTTCATTAATTTTAGCTTGCTGTAATTGAGCAACAGACTTGCCATCTTTGAGCATAGGAGCTACAAAAGAGAGGGCAGAACCCTTAGCTATGAGCTTAGCAGACCCTGCCATAGCAGCAAGAATAGTATCAGACTGTGGAGGCACCACATCATTCTGCAAAGTAATCGAGTCAGCAATTAGAGCAGAATTGAGCTCGGAAATCAATGGAACGGTACGTTCAAAAACCCTAGGTATTGCTATGTCTTGAATTCGACGAACTGATCCAAAATTGAGGACAGGAATACCTTCAATCATCTTAGAATCATCCTTCAAAGCACTTCCTGCATTAAAACCAGAAGGGGTAGCTCTAAAATCCAATGAAACAGTAGATTGGGGTACTGTTTTATTAGCTTTGATCAATCGGCCATGGAAATCCTCAAGAGCATTCAGCTCAGCTCTAGTAATCTTCTTAGTCGAGAATCGACGCAAATGAGAAGGTGGAGTGACAAGTTCATCAGGGTCCTCATCAACTTCTGGAATCGAAGCAGAGCCAGAAAACCTAGCAACATTCAATCGATTAACACCATCATTCAATAAAGATAAAGAAGATTTGGAAGGGTGATTCAAGTTATTTGAAGGTTTAGGAGTAGATTGCTTCTTCTACTTCGCCATTGAGACTCAACTAAGCTAAAGGAAAACCAGCAAACTCAAATCGCCATGGGAGGAAAAAGAAGAGAAAAAGTCAACGCAAAGTCAAACCTTAATGCCTTGTCGCATTTTTTAACCATCTCCATAGCATCTGCCTCAAGGGTAGGCCAAAAAGTAATGTTGCCTGGCCGTGACAGCTAAAGATCTGCCGCCTATATGAGAGGCATAGTATCCGGCATGCAATCCTTCAAGAACTTCTTGCCCCTTCTTTATGGTCACACACTTCAAAAGAGACTTCAGAAAACATGCTTTGAAGAGCTCTCCTTGTCTTTTCTCAAAGCTTGCAACCCGTTTTTTCAGCACCGCCGCCTCCTAAGGTGAATCTGGGAGGGTGCCGTCTGTAAGATATGCTCGGATGTTATCCATCCAGGTAAAGCTTTGGTCAAGTACTCCAATGGGGTCTTCATCAGATATACTTCTTTTTTCCATGGTGTAGGGAATAAATTCAAGCCTTTAAATCCCACTAGCTTGAACCCCACTGTGATCTGATATGTCTATTTTATATAGTATTTTACCCCCGTCCCTTGGTCATAATTAGTAGTGTTTTTTGGCTCTTTAGAGCCACCTCTATTATTAATATGTGTTTTCTAGTGTTTTCGTAGTTTTGGTTGAGTTTTGCAGGGAATTGCACCTTTGGAGCATTTTCCCGGGATTTTTATGAAGCAACTACGAGCATTGGAGGAGCACGACCGTCGTTGAAGCCCAAGGCTGGCTAGAGCCATCGAGCCGGTGATAAAGGGCTCGGTATTTGGAATACCGAGGTTTAGACCGAGTATTCAAGACCCGAAGAGGAGATCCGGATTGGGCCGAGGAGTCGAGCCCAATAGGAAGTCTAAAGCCTCGAGGAGCCACAAGGGCCCGATCGGGCAAGCTTAGCTTGGTCGGGCAAGATGCGCAGCAAGCTAAGGATGTGTGGCCCAAGGCACGCCCGATCGTGCGAGGCTTAGCACGATCGGGTCGCACGAACGGGCGGTGTTGCTAAGAAGAGTGTGCTAGAAAAAAGGTGGGCCCGATCGGGCGGCCCTTCGCTCGATCGGGCGCGTGTTTTTCCTAGAGTCTGATTAGTTTAGTTTTAATTCGTGTTTTAGGAAAGGTTTAAATACAATTTGTACGGAATTATTAGAACCTCTTCTCTTAGATCATCTTCTTTCTTAGATTTTCTCTCTCTACTTAGTTCTCTCTATCTTAATCTCTCTCTCAAAACCTTTGTTCTGAATTCTTTCATTAATTCCAGATTATTTTGGTAACGATTTCTTTTCCTTTAATCTTATTTATTTTATTCCTTTCATCATGATTTATTTTATTACTTTGATTAGTTTAGTTTTTAATATGTGTGAGTAGTTTAATTTCTAGGGTTTATGGGGATCTAATAAATAATATGAAGGGGTAAATTATTGTTGTTGATTATCAATGCTAGATTAATTTCCTATTGCTTGATTTAATGCTCTGTGACTAGATTAGGCCTATCTTTTATGCATGAGTTTGACAACATTGATTCAAGAATCGAGAGATGAGAATTAATGTTTAGGTCTAGTTTCAATAGGCAAGTTAATTTATAAATGGTTAAGTCAAGATTCGAGAGATGAGATTTAATACCGGTAAATTAATTGTGTGATTGTAATACGTAGCGAGAGCCCTTTACAATCTGGTTAATTGATGCATTGATGAATGACTATTATTGATTAATTGTATTGCATGATGATTTCTTATTGAATTCTTTTAATGTTTTACAATTGCGGCTTGTAAAAGTATAGCAATATTAAATTGATGAATCGAGCAGATGTTAATTTAATATTAAAGGCTATTTTCAATAAGAACTTAGATCTAGTAAATTGCGAGAGCCTGTTAGATCTATGTTGATTAATAAATTGCGAGAGCCTGTTAATCATGTTATCTATGCCATGTCAATGATTGATTATCCTGTTTTACCCTGGAGTATTATTTATTGGTGAACATATGCCCTAGATCCTTTTATATATTGTTTTCTCCCTACTCTGAACCTTTCATATATTATTTTCTCCCTATTCCTACTCTTTTTAGTTTAGTTTCTTATTCAACGATAAATATTGGTTACTTAAATAGTTTAGATTATAATAATAAATTAGGAGTAAAAAGACATGTTTCCCTTTGGAGATCGACCCTACTTCCCTATCTACTTTAGTTAGAGGACTTAGGAATTATTTTTGATTAGGGGATACGACTTTACCTTGTCATGATCATACACTTAAGTACGGTGGCATTCAAAAGGGAAGAAGATAGAGCAAAAGAGTCGCCAACAAGTTTTTAAGGAACTTGTAAACCGTTCACCAGGTGAAGGTTACACCCCTTAACGATCCAAGAGATCGTCAACTCCATAAGGTCATGAACCAAATAAGGGTTCGGGGATGATGGTACAAATCCAACCTAAAAGAGATTGAATCCGCCCTAATAATAGGCCTTTAATTTATTCTGCTCGTATTCATATGCGCTTTCTGATTAACATGCAATCAATAGAATTAACCCTGAACCTATTTAATCTATGTTGGTTGAATTTAATGCACAAATAAATCTATTATTGGCAATCACTTGAATTATAATCACAATTAACCCTAACAAGATTATTAATTATCTTATTAAGCATGATTACAAGTACAAAATTCCCTTTAAACAGGCAATAAAGGGTGATCAAGCAATAAAAAATAAATCATCAAACAACATAATAAATAAATACATAATAATTATAACCATCATAAAATAATAATCATAATCAAAACAATAATAAATATAATCATAGATCATGTTAAAGCATAATAATAATAGGAAGATCCTAGACATGATACTAACAAGATTAATAACAAACCCTAACATGTCACTAAGCATTTAAAATCAAATCTTTAACCCTAACATGATACTAACAATCATGAATATTAGGAAAAACATAGGAAGCATCGTAAGAATCATATTTAATATTAAAGTTACCCTAGACATGATACTGTGAATATCATAATAACAATATAAACATGATTTCTACATCATAATATCAATTAATCAATTATAGTACTTACTTTGATGCCTCGTACCTCTTTCTAATAACAAAATACACACGTTAGTAACTTCAAGGAAAATATAAAACAAACAATCAAATTAAATAATTGAAATAGAGATTTGGGACCAAACCCTCAGAAATTAAACCTTTCACGCCTAGAGCGAAGGCAACATCGAATATGGCTAGGTGTTTCTAAATCTTGTGAATGCGGAATTTTGTATGAGAACACAAAGTTTTGGGAAAGATGAATGAAAGAGATGAACGATTAAGAGATTTAGAGAATGCTAATGCATGAATGATTTAACTTGCGAATGAAAACTGATTGTTGATGATTAACTTGTGAATGAAGAGAATTGGTGAATGAAAACGGAGTTTTTAATACGATATTTATAGAGAAAATCAGCCAAAAAAGATAATTTAACAAAACAGAGTTTGACGCTCAGGAAACAGAGCTGGCGCCAACCCTGGCTAGCTTGCGCCAGGCGCCAATGGCTAGCGGTAGGCGCCAAGGCCTGGGATTGGACGCCAAGCTTGATTTCGACGCGTTTTCGAAAATTTGATAAATTTACTGTACCGGAGGATATATTAATATAATTTCTTTGAAAATGCTATTTGATTTTAATTAAAACTCTGAAAAGTCAACAAAGTCAACTCATCAATGCTAATTGAATTAGGAACGAAAAGAACCTTATAGAAGAATCTAGAAGACTAAAACCATTCCTAATTGCATTAGGAATGATAAATCATATTAGGCCCTCCGCTAGATCATTGGGCCGCATATAAAGCTCAAACCGGGCCTAGTTTGGTAAATTGGCCATAACTTCACCAATATTCATCAGAATTGGGTTTATAATATATCATCGGAAAGGTCTTGGCAAACCCCTTCCAACCACACCATTATTGGACCCATATCATGGACCAACCAAACTGGATTGGCTGTTTTCTTAAAATAAAGTTTTCAAAAACAGAAAGAAGGAAAAAGAAAATAAAAACTTTCCGCAACACTAGACCTTTCCACACTTTCGTTTCATTCGATTAAGATTCGACGTGAAAGGTACTCATCACTGGGTTTGGCTTAAGGGAGACACAAATGGGTGTCTACAGAAGCCCCCACTTTGACTGAGTTTGGAGAAATGCAAGTTTCGAAAACAAAAGTCAAAGTAACGATAGGGACGGAGAATGATTCAGAATGTTCTGCGATCCTAAATCACTCTTGTAACGCCGATACCTGCAAAACTAGCGTTAGTTAAACAGATTAAAGAATTAAGAAACCCGTATCTTGCACCGTCGAGCACACGTCTCCAAAAGTAACCGATTGTTTTGATGACCTCCTGCAAGCTAGAGAATGCCATCCCGCTTGAAAACCGCTACGCCTGTAACTGCTTCCAATATAGAAGACTGCTTTGCCTGAAACGATCCTCTTCCGCTTTGATAATATTCCACATCTAAGGGAATACTATCGAAGATTGCTTCTCTTGAAACAATCCTCATTCGCATTGATAATAATCCACGTCCAAGGGAATACTATCGAAGATTGCTTCTCTTGAAACAATCCTCATCCGCATTGATAATATTCCACGTCCAAGGGAATACTATCAAAGATTATTTCTCTTGAAACAATCCTCAGTTGTTTGTGACAAATCTCCATAATCCAGGGAACGCCACCTTGCTGTTTTGATGTTCACTCATCTCTGAACAAAGAGCTTCTTTTTTATATGACTCCAATTTCCGCTGTGATAGTCTTAAAAAAGATCACTGCTTTTTAATCCTTAATGCCGTTATGCCAGTACGTCGGTGTTTTGCTGCTTGTGGACAATCCTCTTTTATTTGGGAATAGTTACCAACACAACTCTTGTATGATGTATGACAATCCGATTTAGGGAAAGTTGTCAATGCCACGTAACAATCCATCCTTGGAAATAGCGACAATCCGTACCTCGGAAAATTTGCCAAAATCCAATCTTTGGAAAAGTTGCCAATGCTTCGTAACAATCTTTCATAAGAACTTTGCTACGATCGACAATCCACATCTTGGAATATAACTCTTGAAAGCAATCCACCTTGGAAATTTTCCAACGCTATGCGACAATCCTTTTAGGAAAATATTGCCACAATTGACAATCTGCGTCTTGGAACATTTGCAAAAAAGAGTCGACCGACAATCCACTTCGGGAAAATTTGCCACTTGCTGAAATGAATGACAATCCACGTTGAGGAACCTTTGCCAGTATTTATGATGAATAGAGTCCTACAACAATCCTTTGGGAAATTTTGCCATAGGGAAAAGGGTGTATGACAATCCAATCTCGGAAAACTTACGAATGAGTCGATGAATGTATGACAATCCGAACTTGGAAAAACATGCCAACAAAGAAGGAGCACGACAATCCACGCTTGGAAACCTTGTCAGAGATGACAATCCAATCTTGGAAAAATTGTCGTTTGAAGAAGATTCACGACAATCCATTTTTGGAAATATTGTCAGTTGGGGATGACAATCCAATTTTTGGAAAACTTTGTCGTTTAATAAGAATGCGCGACAATCCATATTTGGAAATATTGTCGTTTAAGTGCTTACTTTTTAACAGATTGTAATAAGCCAGTGTTTTAGGCACTTAAGCTAAGTGAGACGATCTTTCGTCAGGTCGATCACTTATTGCAATTGTAATCTAACCGACTACTTAATCATGTTAAATTTCTTATAGGGGCTAACTAGCGTACCAAGGAACCCGAAATCGCTGTGTGAGGTCGAAATCACCTTTCTGAGAGGCTTCGAGCTCTGTCGCTGCTGAGATATCTCTGGCGCCAGGAATTAGAGTAGGGTCCACCCTATTCTGCTGCACCAGTATTTATTTTGACTATAGAACTTTGCCAATCTTGTTAATTATCTTAGGGTTGACCTAAGGTTTAGTATTGATTGACTCAACTCATTGACTTGACACGACTCATTATATAAACTTGACTCGCTGTGATCGACTGACTCGAGGTTGACTCGACTCAAAGTAAAACGACTCAAAGTAAATTAATTGTGTGATTGTAATACGTAGCGAGAGCCCTTTACAATCTGGTTAATTGATGCATTGATGATTGACTATTATTGATTAATTGTATTGCATGATGATTTCTTATTGAATTATTTTAATGTTTTACAATTGCGGCTTGTAAAAGTATAGCAATATTAAATTGATGAATCGAGCAGATGTTAATTTGATATTAAAGGCTATTTTCAATAAGAACTTAGATCTAATAAATTGCGAGAGCCTGTTAGATCTATGTTGATTAATAAATTGCGAGAGCCTGTTAATCATGTTATCTATGCCATGTCAATGATTGATTACCCTGTTTTACCCTGGAGTATTATTTATTGATGAACATATGCCCTAGATCCTTTTATATATTGTTTTCTCCCTACTCTGAACCTTTCATATATTATTTTCTCCCTATTCCTACTCTTTTTAGTTTAGTTTCTTATTCAACGATAAATATTGGTTACTTAAATAGTTTAGATTATAATAATAAATTAGGAGTAAAAAGACATGTTTCCCTTTGGAGATCGACCCTACTTCCCTATCTACTTTAGTTAGAGGACTTAGGAATTATTTTTGATTAGGGGATACGACTTTACCTTGTCATGATCATACACTAAAGTACGGTAGCGTCCAAAAGGGAAGAAGATAGAGCAAAAGAGTCGCCAACAAGTTTTTAAGGAACTTGTAAACCGTTCACCAAGTGAAGGTTACACCCCTTAACGATCCAAGAGATTGTCAACTCCATAAGGTCATGAACCAAATAAGGATTCGGGGATGATGGTACAAATCCAACCTAAAAGAAATTGAATCTGCCCTAATAATAGGCCTCTACTTTATTCTGCTCGTATTCATGTGCGCTTTCTGATTAACATGCAATCAATAGAATTAACCCTGAACTTGTTTAATCTATGTTGGTTGAATTTAATGCACAAATAAATCTATTATTGGCAATCACTTGAATTATAATCACAATTAACCCTAACAAGATTATTAATTATCTTATTGAGCATGATTACAAGTACAAAATTCCCTTTAAACAGGCAATGAAGGGTGATCAAGCAATAAAAAATAAATCATCAAACAACATAATAAATAAATACATAATAATTATAGCCATCATAAAATAATAATCATAATCAAAACAATAATAAATATAATCATATATCATGTTAAAGCATAATAATAATAGCAAGATCCTAGGCATGATACTAACAAGATTAATAACAAACCATAGCATGTGACTAAGCATTGAAAATAAAATCTTTAACCTTAACATGATACTAACAATCATGAATATTAGGAAGAACATAGGAAGCATCGTAAGAATCATATTTAATATTAAAGTTACCCTAGACATGATACTGTGAATATCATAAAAACAATATAAACATGATTTCTACATCATAATATCAATTAATCAATTAAAGTACTTACTTTGATGCCTCGTACCTCTTTCTAATAACATAATACACACTTTAGTAACTTCAAAGAAAATATAAAACAAACAATCAAATTAAATAATTGAAATAGAGATTTGGGACCAAACCCTCAGATATTAAACCTTTCACGTCTAGGGCGAAGGCAACTTCGAATATGGCTAGGTGTTTTTAAATCTTGTGAATGCGGAATTTTGTATGAGAACACAAAGTTTTGGGAAAGATGAATGAAAGAGATGAACGATTAAGAGATTTAGAGAATGCTAACACATGAATGATTTAACTGGCGAATGAAAACTGATTGTTGATGATTAACTTGTGAATGAAGAGAATTGGTGAATGAAAACGGAGTTTTTAATACGATATTTATAGAGAAAATCAGCCAAAAAAGATAATTTAACAAAATAGAGTCTGACGCTCAGGAAACAAAGCTGGCGCCAACCCTGGCTAGCTGGAAAAGCTAAATTGTGGTTTAATGGCTTAAATAGAACTACACTTGGTATAACTGACTGGGAAACTCTTGTTTTGAATTTTTATAACAATTATTATCCTGCAGAGAGAACAGCTGTACTTCGAAGTGCGATTTAGAACTTTGCCCAAGAAGCCGATGAGTCTTTATATGAGGCTTGGGAGAGGTTGAAGGACTTACAAAGAGAATGCCCTCACCATAATTTAGCACAATGGCAGTTAATCCAAGCCTTTTATAACGACATTGGAAATTCTTCTAGAATAATTTTGGATTCTGCCGCTAGTGGGAGATTCATGAATCTTAATGTTGATGATGCAGGTCAGGTTATTGAAGATATGGCGATACACAATTCCCAATATGGGAATCCCAGAGGATTTTCTAATAAAGGGAAACATAGTGTCGACTCTGTATCCTTTTTTCAAGCTCAACTGACCTCTATTTGCCAAAAATTAGATAATCTGAGCACTGCTAATGTCGCTAATGTTTCTGCAATTAATAATAATTCTAATGAGGCTTTATGTGAAAATTGTGGTATTGTAGGTCATTAGGAGCAGGATTGCAGGAGTTCCGTGGAGCAAGTTAATGCCTTCCAAGCTTATAGGCAGAATAACCCATACTCCAACACTTACAATCCTGGGTATCGGAATCATCCATACCTTTCCTAGCGGAGCACTAACGTTCAGAAACCACCACCACAAGAACCACAGGTGCCACAACAACATCATTAGAAATATTATCACCCCAATTCTAGCCAGAAGAATCAACCACAACAACCCCCCTCATCTTCTGACCCTTCTTTGGGGGAAATTAGAGCAATGTTGGTCAATATGCAAAAGCACATAGAGAGCAGGGATGCGACAATTGATCAAATTCTAGCGCATAATAAAATTGTAGATAATCAAATTGCGCAACTCTCCGCTACTCTACAAGCACGCCAACAGGGAGCCCTGCCAGCACAACCGACTAGGCCTACGGATCAAGCATTTGCAATTACTCTAAGGTGTGGTTCAAACTATGAAGGGCCCTCTATGCCCAGAGTTGATGAACCTATTTTATCAAATAATGCTAATCTTGATTCCATTAAACCAAACAATGTAGTTGATAGCCCTGCAGGGCTAAAAGATAATACTAACATATCTAATTCTACATTGCAGGGTAAAACTCCAGAGAAGGTGGCTACTCCAGACAAAGATAAGAATGCTCAAAAGCCGATCATCAAACTTCCTTTCCCCAATCGTCAATTGAAGACAAACTTGGATAAGTAGTTTAGTAAGTTCCTAGAGGTGGTTAAAGATTTGAAGGTAACAGTTCCCTTTACTGAATTGATAACACAAATCCCCTCGTATGCAAAATTTATGAAAGAAATATTGACGAGAAAAAGGTCTATTATTGAGGTAGAGACAGTAGCTTTCACTGCAGAGTGTAGTGCCGTACTTCAAAATAAGTCTCCGCCTAAACTAAAAGATCCGGGTAGTTTTTCTATCCCTTGTCATATTGGCAATCTCTTGATTAATAATGCATTATGTGATTTGGGTGCTAGTGTTAGCGTCATGCCATTATCTGTGTGTACTAAGTTGAATATTGGTAAATTAAAAGCTACCAATATAACTCTGCAAATGGCCGATCGTTCTTTCAAATACCCCTTAGGTGTTTTAGAGGATGTCCCCGTTAGAGTAGGTAAATTTTATATACCTGTAGGTTTTGTTGTTCTTGATATGGCTGAGGATATGCAAACCCCAATTATTTTGGGTAGACCATTCCTTAACACTGCAGGAGCAGTCATAGATGTAAGAAGTGGTAAGCCAACACTATCAGTAGGGGACGATAAAGTGGTTTTTAATCTGAATAATGCCCCTAAAAGCTCCATGACTGAGGAGAAATGCTTCAGTGTTAATGTGGTTGTAAATTATTCTAACAATCCCCAAGCTCTTGAAAAAGATCCCTTGGAGGCGATATCTTATGTTGCATCCTTTTCAGATGAGATAGACAAATGGCAGAATGAAGTCGATGCAATAGAAAGAGCACTATACAATGTTGGTCTTGGTTTTGAGGATGAACAAGTGGAACCGATTGAGCAAGTTGTGCGAATCGAGCCTACGGTAACAGTTCCGCCAGATCGAGTTGCAAGTGTTGAACGCAATGACAATTTGAAGCAACATTCGATCGAAGAAGGGTTTTTAGTGCGTAGCATTGAAGATCCCCCATTCCATGTCAAGGAGGATCCACCAGATAAAGCGACTTGGCGTCCCACAGGTTATGTCAGGAAGCCGCATCGCAGCCTAAACATCGCTAGACCGGGCGAGAAACCACCCGATCAGGCGTTAGGCCAAGGGTCCTAAGAATTGTACTTGGTAAGAAGGTCGTGCGGGACCTAGATCAACCAGCACTTTGCGGGAGGCAACCCGTATTTCATGCTTTCTAGATTAGTTTTTCTTTTCCTTATTATCAGTTTTAAGTGTTGTTGTACAGGTATGAATTTGACAGGTATAAAGACTTAGAAAGCATGAAGAAGAAAAGAAATCAGAGAAAAAAGGCTGCTCGGGCCCGATCGGGCACGCAAGCAACCCAGATTTCAGCCTTTAATACGCCCGATCGGGCGCGAGAGCAGAGCTGGAAATGAGTTCTCTTTTCACCCGATCGGGCGCAAATCGAGTGACAAGGAAAGAAATATCGGGCGAGCAAAGGGCGAAAATTTTGTTCGCGTTTGCGCCCGATCGGGCGCGCAACTTGTATTCTGGAAATTTTCCCATTTGCCTTATAAGGCGAGGCTTGCCCGATCGGGCGCGCCTACAGCCCGTCCCCCTTTATTTTCTTTTCTCTTCTTTCTTTCCTCACTTTCTCCTTATTTCATCTTCTTCATCTCAGTTTCTCTCTCTAAAACCTCCATTTTCAAACCTTCAACTCACACTTCAATCCAAGATCTCCTCCAATTCTTCCATCCAAACTTAAAAATTCTTACATTTTCCAACTCCTCTCATCTTCCTCTACAATCTACACTAAATTTTCAACGCTTTCTCTCAATTTTTTCTTAAACCCTAAGAGAGAGAAAGCTTCAATTCATACTACTTTCACATAAAATGGCTTTCAAGAGCTCTAGGACTGTAAGGGGTGAAGGATCGAGGCAACGAGCACCCAGCATTGACCCGGAGTTGCAAATTCCGGGGTGGGAGAGGGTGGTCATCACCACCCAAGAGCAAAGGCAAAGGATGCTCAACCTCATCTCACGGCAGGTAATTCCTACCCGTTTTATTCATCATCCTACGCTTTCTAGACTAGGAATTGATGTTGAAAAATTGTTCAAAGGAAATGGCATGAGTGGTTTGTTCAAATTACACTATGATACTTATGATTATTTGACTTTAGAATTCATTTCTAGTTTTAATGTCATAAAATCAAATGCTTTAATCTCTCATGTTCAATTTCGATTGTTTAATAATGATATTAGATTGTCTTTAAAAGAATTTGGAAAATTGTTTGATTTGAAAGCCGATAGACCAATTGAACCACCCCAAGACAACATTACTTTTGTCTACCATGCTCTAATGGGGAATCCTAACTTGAACCTCCAACATGCCAAGGGCACTTGGATTCAACATCCCGTGCCAAAACTTTGGCAACGGTTTGTTGGCCTTACCATCTTTGGGAGGCATGAACCGGCAAATGTGCGGAGGGATGAACTAGAACTATTAGGGTCATACATAATTCCTAGGAGTGACAAGCTTAACATAGTTCATAGGATGGCCCAACACTTCCAAAGGGTGGCCAATGCGGCCGAATCGGGTAGGTCTAGGGTCCCAATTTACTTTGGTGGCTTAGTAACCCACATAGCGGTCAAATACCTTAGTTGGACCCCTAGCGGTGAGGGTAAGGTAGCCGGACCAACCTTAATGGACGCACCCTACTTAGGAGGCCTTAATTGGATAAATGTGATAGGGGGTGAGACTTGGCGGGTGATTCATAGGGAGTCGGGTAGAAGAGACAACGTTTTCACCTTGCCTAACCCGGCCTTGACCAAATTTGAGAAGGGTCTTCCCTCTTATACCTTTGAATTAGGAGACCAAGGGGAGGCCCAAGCACACCACCAAGCACCTTCCTCACCACCACAACATTTCCACCAACCATCACCCCGACACTACACACATAACATTCCCACTTCCTCAACAAACTACAACATCGACCCTAATGCCCCATATGACTTTTCGGCTTTTAGAAGCCAATTGGATCGGATAGAGAGTGGGCAAGGGAGGATGGAGGGTATGGTTAGGAATTTGGACACTAGGGTAGGAGCCCTAGATGCTAGGGTTGGGGTTGTGGAGAGGAACTTAGAGGGGGGGTTTATATTCCATGTATGATGATTATGCCCGTCGGGGGGCTATTCCCCCCGAATCACTTGTCCCCGATTGGTTCCAATATCCCCAAGGGGGATACACGGACCTAAGTGGCTACGGTACCTATGTGGACTATTCATCGGTTCATGGATATGGGATTGATGCTCCTTTTGGTGGGCTTGGGGGGAATGTAGACCCTAACTATTTTGCAGGTGGTGGTTAGAGCCATGGAGGGGCCGGTCCTAGCCATGGTGGTGGCGTCTATTCGAGGATGGATGAGGATGAGGAGTAGGTTACACTCCCAAGTCAATGAGGGCATTGCTTGATTTGGCTTGGGGGGGTAATCTTTTGCTTGATAACTCTCTTTCCTTTCTCTCTATTTACTTGCTTTCTAGTGTAGTTTTTATTTGCTTTCTAATTTAGTTTTATTGCTTTCCTTATATGAAAAATAAAAATAAAAAAAAATTGAAAAAATAAAAAAATCCAAAAATACGTTCCAATGAATTATAAATCATGCTTCCCTGTGCCCCATACTTGAGAAAATTTGTTTTGATTCTTGGTATTTGATGATAGGAATTGTGGATTAGTTGATCATGATTTGATGTTTGATTGCCTTGAATCCTTATCATGCGTCAATTTTGTCCAACTACTTGTGAATATAGTGCTTGACTAGTTGACTTGGTTAGGAATGTGTGATAGTTCCATAGTTCCTGGTATGTCAATGAATTTGAGTATTGGTTTGCAACTATAAGTAATGTTTATATGATTCATTATTATGCACGTTGAGGAGGACGAAGGCATTTGTTCTTTTAGGTAGCCTCCAGATATTGTAGATACATTTGTTCCCCTCTTGCTACCCATGTTGTTTTCTTGACCTTTTTGTTGTTTATTAGCCACATTACAAGCCTATTTTGCCCCATTGGTTACTAGTCCCAAGCTTGGCTTGGGGGAGCTATTAGTGAGTGAGGTGAGGGAGTTTGTAGTGTGCTTATTATTTGCACAATTTGGGTGGGATTTGAGAAGTTGTTTTATTGTTATTCATGTTTATTTTTGATGAGTATGAGAGTTATATTTTCTTCAAAAAATAAAGCATGATATTATGGAAAAAATAGAAGTTCAAAGAAAAAAAAAATGTGAAAAAAATAAGTGAACTTCGAAGCAAAAAAGTGTTTTAATATTATATTTGGAGGTTGATCAAAGGAAAAATAAAGAGCTTTATTGAAAAATTCAAGTTTGGAAAATAAGTTTGTTTATACACTCTATTACTCCATTATTATATCTTATGAGTGAAATTGTAAGAGTTGGGTTTATTTATTATGATTGGAGTATATTTGGTTGATGTTAGAGTTGGTTATGTAGGAGATGTATGATCACTATTTATTTTGATCATGGGTTTTATTAGGATATGGTTCCTTTAAGCATAGCTTTACTCTCACTTGTTCCCAAATGATTCCTACCTTTTACCCTAGCCTTACATTACAAGCTTAAAAGACCTTCCGACCTTGTGCATAGAATCGTATGAATGTGAAAGTGTTTCTTATCAATGCAAGTTATGATCTGGCATATTTCGAGTCGACTAGTAGGATTGAGCGTTCATTGTTTTATACACACGAGAGTGTGAGTTGGGAGGGCATTGTTCACATTAAAGGGGTGGTTGGAGAGCGATCGAGTACATCTTTTACTCGCCACATAAATGAGAGTTGAGTGTGTGAGCACTAGTCTTGAATTCTATATGCTCTTGTGGTTTTCTCTATTTGACAATTGTTAGGGAGAAAGGGTGATTAGATGAATAAGATTGATTGATGTTGAAGCATGTTTGTTTGATTTACCTTGAATTGTTTGAGCTTGATTTTTATATTGGGGTGAGGCATGTTTTATATGTTCATTGATGAGCTCTTTGCTTAGGGACAAGCAAAGGTTTGGCTTGGGGGAGTTTGATATGTCTATTTTATATAGTATTTTACCCCCGTCCCTTGGTCATAATTAGTAGTGTTTTTGGCTCTTTAGAGCCACTTCTATTACTAATATGTGTTTTATAGTGTTTTCGTAGTTTTGGTTGAGTTTTGCAGGGAATTGCACCTTTGGAGCATTTTCCTGGGATTTTTATGAAGCAACTACAAGCATTGGAGGAGCACGACCATCGTTGAAGCCCAAGGCCGGCTAGAGCCATCGAGCCGGTGATTAGGGCTCGGTATTTGGAATACCGATGTTTGGACCGAGTATTCAAGACCCGAAGAGAAGATCCGGATTGGGCCGAGGAGTCGAGCCCAATCGGAAGTCCAAAGCCTCGAGGAGCCACAAGGGCCCAATCGGGCAAGCTTAGCTCTATCGGGCAAGATGCGCAGCAAGCCAAGGATGTGTGGCCCAAGGCGCGTTCAATCGTGCGAGGCTTAGCACGATCGGGCAGTGCTGCTAAGAAGAGTGTGCTAGCAAAAAGGCGGGCCCGATCGGGCGCGTGTTTTTCCTAGAGTCTGATTAGTTTAGTTTTAATTCGTGTTTTAGGAAAGGTTTAAATACAATTTGTACGGAATTATTAGAACCTCTACTCTTAGATCATCTTCTTTCTTAGATTTTCTCTATCTACTTAGTTCTCTCTATCTTAATCTCTCTCTCAAAACCTTTGTTCTTAATTCTTTCATTAATTCCAGATTATTTTGGTAACGATTTCTTTTCCTTTAATCTTATTTATTTTATTCCTTTCATCATAATTTATTTTATTACTTTTATTAGTTTAGTATTTAATATGTGTGAGTAGTTTAATTTCTAGGGTGTATGGGGATCTAATAAATAATATGAAGGGTAAATTATTGTTGTTGATTATTAATGCTAGATTAATTTCCTATTGATTGATTTAATGCTCTGTGACTAGATTAGGCCTATCTTTTATGCATGAGTTTGACAATATTGATTCAAGAATCGAGAGATGAGAATTAATGTTTAGGTCTAGTTTCAATAGGCAAGTTAATTTATAAATGGTTAAGTCAAGATTCAATAGATGAGATTTAATACCGGTAAATTAATTGTGTGATTGTAATACGTAGCGAGAGCCCTTTACAATCTGGTTAATTGATGCATTGATGATTGACTATTATTGATTATTGGTATTGCATGATGATTTCTTATTGAATTCTTTTAATGTTTTACAATTGCGGCTTGTAAAAGTATAGCAATATTAAATTGATGAATCGAGCAGATGTTAATTTGATATTAAAGGCTATTTTCAATAAGAACTTAGATCTAGTAAATTGCGAGAGCCTGTTAGATCTATGTTGATTAATAAATTGCGAGAGCCTGTTAATCATGTTATCTATGCCATGTCAATGATTAATTACCCTGTTTTACCCTGGAGTATTATTTATTGGTGAACATATGCCCTAGGTCCTTTTATATATTGTTTTCTCCCTACTCTTTTTAGTTTAGTTTCTTATTCAACGATAAATATTGGTTACTTAAATAGTTTAGATTATAATAATAAATTAGGAGTAAAAAGACATGTTTCCCTTTGGAGATCGACCCTACTTCTGTATCTACTTTACTTAGAGGACTTAGGAATTATTTTTGATTAGGGGATACGACTTTACCTTGTCATGATCATACACTTAAGTACGGTGGCGTCCAAAAGGGAAGAAGATAGAGCAAAAGAGTCGCCAACAAGTTTTTAAGGAACTTGTAAACCGTTCACCAGGTGAAGGTTACACCCCTTAACGATCCAAGAGATCGTCAACTCCATAAGGTCATGAACCAAATAAGGGTTCGGGGATGATGGTACAAATCCAACCTGAAAGAGATTGAATCTGCCCTAATAATAGGCCTCTACTTTATTCTCCTCGTATTCATATGCGCTTTTTGATTAACATGCAATCAATAGAATTAACCCTGAACTTGTTTAATCTATGTTGGTTGAATTTAATGCACAAATAAATCTATTATTGGCAATCACTTGAATTATAATCACAATTAACCCTAACAAGATTATTAATTATCTTATTAAGCATGATTACAAGTACAAATTTCCCTTTAAACAGGCAATGAAGGGTGATCAAGCAATAAAAAATAAATCATCAAACAACATAATAAATAAATACATAATAATTATAATCATAATAAAATAATAATCCTAATCAAAACAATAATAAATATAATCATATATCATGTTAAAGCATAATAATAATAGGAAGATCCTAGGCATGATACTAACAAGATTAATAACATACCCTAACATGTCACTAAGCATTTAAAATCAAATCTTTAACCCTAACATGATACTAACAATCATGAATATTAGGAAGAACATAGGAAACATCGTAAGAATCATATTTAATATTAAAGTTACCCTAGACATGATACTGTGAATATCATAATAACAATATAAACATGATTTCTACATCATAATATCAATTAATCAATTATAGTACTTACTTTGATGCCTCGTACCTCTTTCTAATAACAAAATACACACGTTAGTAACTTCAAGGAAAATATAAAACTAACAATCAAATTAAATAATGGAAATAGAGATTTGGGACCAAACCCTCAGAAATTAAACCTTTCACGTCTAGGGCGAAGGCAACATCGAATATGGCTAGGTGTTTCTAAATCTTGTGAATGCGGAATTTTGTATGAGAACACAAAGTTTTGGGAAAGATGAATGAAAGAGATGAACGATTAAGAGATTTAGAGAATGCTAATGCATGAATGATTTAACTTGCGAATGAAAACTGATTGTTGATGATTAACTTGTGAATGAAGAGAATTGGTCAATGAAAACGGAGTTTTTAATACGATATTTATAGAGAAAATCAGCCAAAAAAGATAATTTAACAAAACAGAGTCTGACGCTCAGGAAACAGAGCTGGCGCCAACCCTGGCTAGCTGGCGCCGGGCGCCAATGGCTAGCGGCAGGCGCCAAGGCCTGGGGTTGGACGCCAAGCTTGATTTCGACGCGTTTTCGAAAATTTGATAAATTTACTGTACCAGAGGATAAATTAATATAATTTCTTTTAAAATGCTATTTGATTTTAATTAAAACTCTGAAAAGTCAACAAAGTCAACTTATCAATGCTAATTGAATTAGGAACGAAAAGAACTTTATAGAAGAATCTAGAAGACTAAAACCATTCCTAATTGCATTAGGAATGATAAATCATATTAGGCCCTCCCCTAGATCATTGGGCCGCATATAAAGCTCAAACCGGTCCTAGTTTGGTAAATTAGCCATAACTTCACCAATATTTATCGGAATTGGGCTTATAATATATCATCAGAAAGGTCTTTGCAAACCCCATCCAACTACACCATTAATTGACCCATATCATGGACCAACCAAACTGGATTGGCTGTTTTCTTTAAATAAAGTTTTCAAAAACAGAAAGAAGGGAAAAGAAAATAAAAACTTTCCGCAACACTAGACCTTTCCACACTTTCGTTTCATTCGATTAAGATTCGACGTGAAAGGTACTCATCACTGGGTTTGGCTTAAGGGATACACAAATGGGTGTCTACAGAAGCCCCCACTTTGACTGAGTTTGGAGAAATGCAAGTTTCGAAAACAAAAGTCAAAGTAACGATAGGGACAGAGAATGATTCAGAATGTTCTGCGATCCTAAATCACTCTTGTAACGCCGATACCTGCAAAACTAACGTTAGTTAAACAGATAAAAGAATTAAGAAACCCGTATCTTGCACCGTCGAGCACACGTCTCCGAAAGTAACCGATTGTTTTGATGACCTCCTGCAAGCTAGAGAATGCCATCCCGCTTGAAAACCGCTACGCCTGTAACTGCTTCCAATATAGAAGACTGCTTTGCCTAAAACGATCCTCTTCCGCTTTGATAATATTCCACATCTAAGGGAATACTATCGAAGATTGCTTCTCTTGAAACAATCCTCATTCGCATTGATAATATTCCACGTCCAAGGGAATACTATCGAAGATTGCTTCTCTTGAAACAATCCTCATCCGCATTGATAATATTCCACGTCCAACGGAATACTATCAAAGATTATTTCTCTTGAAACAATCCTCAGTTGTTTGTGACAAATCTCCATAATCCAGGGAACGCCACCTTGCTGTTTTGATGTTCACTCGTCTCTGAACAAAGAGCTTCTTTTTTATATGACTCCAATTTCCGCTGTGATAGTCTTAAAAAAGATCACTGCTTTTTAATCCTTAATGCCGTTATGCCAGTACGTCGGTGTTTTGCTGCTTGTGGACAATCCTCTTTTATTTGGGAATAGTTGCCAACACAACTCTTGTATGATGTATGACAATCCGATTTATGGAAAGTTGTCAATGCCACGTAACAATCCATCCTTGGAAATGTTTCCACGATGAAGCGACAATCCGTACCTCGTATGTTTCCACGTAAAAATTGTCGTTTGAAGAAGATGCACGACAATCCAGTTTTGGAAATATTGTCAGTTGGGGATGACAATCCAATTTTTGGAAAACTTTGTCGTTTAATAAGAATGCGCGACAATCCATATTTGGAAATATTGTTGTTTAAGTGCTTACTTTTGAACAGATTGTAATGAGCCAGTGTTTTAGGCACTTAAGTTAAGTGAGACGATCTTTTGTCAGGTCAATCACTTATTGCAATTTTAATCTAACCGACTACTTAATCATGTTAAATTTCTTATAGGGGCTAACTGGCGTACCAAGGAACCCGAAATCGCTGTGTGAGGTCGAAATCACCTTTCTGAGAGGCTTCGAGCTCTGTCGCTGCTAAGATATCTCTGGCGCCAGGAATTGGAGTAGGGTCCTCCCTATTCTGCTGCACCTGTATTTATTTTGACTATAGAACTTTGCCAATCTTGTTAATTATCTTAGGGTTGACCTAAGGTTTAGCATTGATTGACTCAACTCATTGACTTGACATGACTCAAGATATAAACTTGACTCGCTGTGATCGACTGACTCGAGGTTGACTCGACTCAAAGTAAAATGACGCGTGTGTTAGACTCAAATCAAAGTGATATTACACGACATGACTCAATGTGTACATGACTCGTGTGTGCATTGTAATGTGATCGTACGACTCGAAAATGCAAAAAAAACAAAAATTTTGCAAAAATTTTCCGTCATTTCTGTGGAGGGTACCGAATTTCTCCCGAAAAAGAAAAACGCGAAAAAAGAATCGAAGTTTTGAAGATGCATGTTGAACGAGCTTAGTCAAATGTCATTTGATACTATCTCTCAAGGTGCAAGGATTAATCCATCCTAGGCTATCTCAACTGTTGACTTCATAATGAAAGTATTTGGGTAACTTAGACACGGAGGCTAAGCACTTCATACGTCGTGATGCAATGACAATTATGATTGATGAGTGATGAGCGATGTGACAAGGCATGCTTTATGTTAAGATTCCATGACAAAGGGTTCCTATGGGGAAAGTATATTTGCTCATGTATCTGTGATGTGTGTGATAGTGACACTAAAGTTAGGACGTAAGGGCTAAGTGTGTGGAAAGATATAATTTGTTAAAAGAGTCAAATGGTGGTGACTCTTAGGCTAGGTAATCTAATGATGTAGGGATCAAGCCCCCAAGTCTAGCTCTAAGTGAATAGGGATGAGCATTGGAGATCCCTTGATATGATCATGGTGTAAGTGTGTGAATGTGAATATGAATGCATGTTTATTACGGCCGCACCTCGATATGAGGTTGCCTACGTATCCGTTAGGAATCAGGCCGAACGTAGCTCTAGCCGAACCTCGCACAAGTGTGTATACCTCAAAAAGGTCTTTTTAAGGGTTGTAACGTGGTTAGGCTAAAGGTTATAGAAGAAGGGGATAAAGGATCAAGACCCTAGATAAGCCCCCAAGGTGTGCAACCTCGCTTTTGAATCTTTGTATTTTCATGCTTGAGGTTTTCAACTCTTTTTTAGCTCTTTCTTTTATCTTTTGCTTTAGCACCTATTTTATTTTTATAAGTGTGGGCAATCCCGATCATGCGGTCTATCACTCACTTGGCATTCATGTTTATCAGGCACGGTACCGAGAATTTAATAAGAGACGCAATCTGAGACGTGTTCTTATCGAAGATATTTTCATATCAAAGACATTGGAACACTTACCCTTTTGTACACTTGTTTTCATTTTTTATTTTTGCTTATTTTTTGCTATTGCTTTCTTTTGAATTTGCTCAAGCTTTCTTTAGAATTGCATAAGTTGCACACTATCCCATCCCAAGGTTAGATAGATGTGGTTGAAAAAATAAAGGTCTATCGTTAGACGAGGCTCAAAGTGGTTTATGAAGAAAGGATGTATAATTGAAGGGTGAAAGGAGATATGATGTGGCTACAAGGGGTGCCTGAAATCATTGGTATACCTTGTGCTTAATTCGACATGGATTTATTTTTATTTTTTATTTTTTTTGGAAATGTAATGAAATGATCATATGCAAGGAAATAAGTGCCCATTTTATTAAAGGAAAAAAATGTAATGCTCCTACAAAATAAATCTAAGGAAAGGAAAAGGTGCCTATGTTAGACTTATTGGGGAAAGGAAAAAAATGAAAAAAGAAATAGAAAAGGAGGTCACGAAATCTTGTCGTTGAAGCTCGCCTCTTGTCTTGTGTTGTTTCCTTTATCATCACTCGCTCTTCTTGTTAATTGGAGTCATGGGAAGCTTGTTATTATTAATCAAATGTTGGATAGCCTCCTTTAGCTTCCAACAGCTCTCAGTAGCATGACCCCTACCTTGATGGTACTTGCAGTGTTCGTCTGGATTCCAACTAGGAAATCTCTTTTCAGGTGCGGGATCTTGAATAGGTCCAATGGGAGTAATGAGTTCTTTGGCATGGAGTCGATCGAAGGCAGTATCGTAGCTCATCCCAATGGGGGTGAAGTCTTTCCTTAGTTGCTTCTTAGATCCTTGGTTGTCTATGGCTAAAACTTCACTGAGATCAAAGGTACTAACATTGTTACTAGAGTGGGCGTTTCTGAAGAAGAAGGATTGTTGTTCTTCTTTCCTTTCCAGCCACCGTGGTTACTATTGTTAGTAGCTTTTTGCTTTGCGAGGTCATCTTCGATTTCAATTCCAATGTCATAAACGGCCTTGAAAGTATTCAAATTGTGTTGATATTTTAAATGTTTTGAATACTTCTCTTGGAGATTCTTGATAAACATCCTCACAGACTCCTTTTCGGTGGGGACCTCAATCATCTTATCGGAAGTTTCCCTCCATTTATTAAAGAAAGAAGTAAAGCCTTCATTCTCTTTTTGTCTTAGCATCTCAAGTTGTCTATGGTCAGTTTCAACTTAGATATTGCACTTGTACCTATCAACGAAAGCGTTTACTATCGATTCCCAGGTAGAGGTTTTCTCCTTGTCAAGGGAGAAGTACCATTGTTGGCAAACGGTTTCAAGAGATAATGAGAACAGAGAGGGAAAAACCTTCTTATCGATACCCTTTATGTTCATTATAGTTTCGAAAGCTCTTAGATGGAAGTAAGGGTTATCTGTTGCCTTGAATAGGGATGTCAGTGGCGTTGAACTTATGTGGAAGAAGTTCCTTGTCCAGCGAGACCCCTTGTGATGTAAGCTCTTGAAACTTGTAGTCGCTAGACAACTTTCTTAAACTCTCTTGCATGAGGTCCATCTGTTGTTGCTTCACGGGATCATCGATCTTGAGTGCGAGTAGCTTCATTGTCTCAGTCACGTTAGTCAATTGACTCCTAAGTTCATTAACTTCCTCTTGAGTTTCCATTATCTTCATAGCCTTCCTCTTTTGACGAATCGGTTTATCAAAAAGTAAGACTTGAACAAAGGTGTTGTCCTTGATTAATCGCCTTCTCTCCTCGACCAAGTACTGTGGAAAAGAAATTTAGGGATATTCATTGTTAATTATTTGATTTAAACTTTATTCAACATGCAATGGATGGAGGAAGTGAAGAAATATTGGAATAGAGCGTGAAGGAAAATGATGTAGATGGAGGTGGAGGGATATGAAGAAATAGGAATAGAATGTACCCCCCAACTCAAATGACGGAAAAAAAAAACCGACTCATGCATGAACCTAAAACATGGTCATGGTGATATATACTCAAAGTGCGTGCTAAGACTAGTGAGTTTAGGTGATATGTTAAGACTCGTGTCATGACCATGTGGCTAGACTATGTGACTAGACTCAATTAAAGACCAAGTTAAGACTTCACGTATATGCATTAAACTTGACAGACTGTGGTATTTTATTCATAACCTTTTATCTGTGACTCTGATTTAGATGAAACCAACGCCAAATTAAATATAGAACTCGGGGCTTCAGATCCATAGGTTGTACGACTCGTAGTTCTTTCTAGAACTCCTTCTATAACCAAAACAAGTTGACGTTTGTGCTGTATACGGGAATAAAAATCCGGGTTGACTTAAAGGAACTATGACTCGATTTTAAGTTTATTTATTAGCTCAAATTAATTAATTAATTAATTAAACAAAGTCCTTTAGTCATTAATCAGTTTATTTAGTCTTAACACAAGTCAAACAAACAGTTAGGAAAAAACCACATAAAGTATGCGCAACAAATAATGCACAATAAGTCAAGTAGGCACAATATGATGCAATGAGTTTGCAACCTAACCATGGCTCTAGTTCTCTAAAGTTCGGGATATGGTTTAGTCAATAGAGGGTCCATGGTTAATTGTCCGGATGCACCGCGCGAAAGCCTAACCGTGAAGGGTTGGCGCGAGTGGATGGGACACCGAGAGTTTTAGAAAAAACTCGCTTCCATGGTTTGGTGAATTCAACATCTCGGATGTACCCTTTGTTGCACGGAGCGTTCAATCGGGTAGATGGAGCATGAATTCCCAGAGGGTTATGTCCATATGTAGAACAGATATGGGTTTCAGAAAAGTGAGAAAAAATTCAATCAGGAAGTAGGATCGAGCAAACAATACGAAAAACCGGTCAAAATTAGAACGCATATTTCTGGCTCGGTATTGGGGGAAATTGGCTCCGGAAAACAGAGACTGGCGATAGCTTTTAGCTGTAGCTCCTGGCGCTAATACTAGCGTCTGGCGCAACAAATAAAATGTTGGCGCCAAGCTCTGGCCCCTGACGCTACTTCCCACATGCCTCAGTAGCTTTCTGTGCTCGATAAAATTTTCCAGTTTTGCGCGGTGTTATTTCGGTCCTAGTTGTGAAAGATATTTCTCAAATTTTCTACGTGTAAAATCCTATGTTTTTAACTCATTACGGATGGTCTTTCCAATGAGATCTTTTTTATGCATATGACAATAATGTTAATCAAAATTACGCACATGAAATACTTAGAACGTTTCGAGTCTCATCCACTCATTCTAAATCATTGCCGAAACAAATTCAGGAATTAAAATAGAAATCCTCCCTAGCGGAGTCGCCAAAAACTGTAGGGAATAATTTCAAGCTTTAATCCCTCTAGCTTGAACCCCACTATGATCATACACTAAAGTACGATGGCGTCCAAAAGGGAAGAAGATAGAGCAAAAGAGTCGCCAACAAGTTTTTAAGGAACTTGTAAACCGTTCACGAGGTGAAGGTTACACCTCTTAACGATCAAAGAGATCGTCAACTCCATAAGGTCATTAACCAAATAAGGGTTCGGGGATGATGGTAAAAATCCAACCTAAAAGAGATTGAATCTGCCCTAATAATAGGCCTCTACTTTATTCTGCTCGTATTCATTTGCGCTTTCTGATTAACATGCAATCAATAGAATTAACCCTGAACTTGTTTAATCTATGTTGGTTGAATTTAATGCACAAATAAATCTATTATTGGTAATCACTTGAATTATAATCACAATTAACCCTAACAAGATTATTAATTATCTTATTAAGCATGATTACAAGTACAAAATTCCCTTTAAACAGGCAATGAAGGGTGATCAAGCAATAAAAAATAAATCATCAAACAACATAATAAATAAATACATAATAATTATAACCATCATAAAATAATAATCATAATCAAAACAATAATAAATATAATCATAGATCATGCTAAAGCATAATAATAATAATAGCAAGATCCTAGGCATGATACTAACAAGATTAATAACAAACCCTAGCATGTCACTAAGCATTAAAAATCAAATCTTTAACCCTAACATGATACTAACAATCATGAATATTAGGAAGAACATAGGAAGCATCGTAAGAATCATATTTAATATTAAAGTTACCCTAGACATGATACTGGGAATATCATAATAACAATATAAACATGATTTCTACATCATAATATCAAATAATCAATTAAAGTACTTACTTTGATGCCTCGTACCTCTTTCTAATAACAAAATACACACGTTAGTAACTTCACGGAAAATATAAAACAAACAATCAAATTAAATAATTGAAATAGAGATTTGGGACCAAACCCTCAGAAATTAAACCTTTCACGTCTAGGGCGAAGGCAACTTCGAATATGGCTAGGTGTTTCTAAATCTTGTGAATGCGGAATTTTGTATGAGAACACAAAGTTTTGGGAAAGATGAATGAAAGAGATGAACGATTAAGAGATTTAAAGAATGCTAATGCATGAATGATTTAACTTGCGAATGAAAACTGATTGTTGATGATTAACTTGTGAATGAAGAGAATTGGTGAATGAAAACGGAGTTTTTAATACGATATTTATAGAGAAAATCAGCCAAAAAAGATAATTTAACAAAACAGAGTCTGACGCTCAGGAAACAGAGCTGGCGCCAACCCTCGCTAGTTGGAAAAGCTAAATTGTGGTTTAATGGCTTAAATAGAACTACACTTGGTATAACTGACTGGGAAACTCTTGTTTTGAATTTTTATAACAATTATTATCCTGCAGAGAAAACAGCAGTACTACGAAGTGCGATTCAGAACTTTGCCCAAGAAGTCGATGAGTCTTTATATGACGCTCAGGATAAAATAATATAATTTCTTCGAAAATGCTATTTGATTTTAATTAAAACTCTGAAAAGTCAACAAAGACAACTTATCAATGCTAATTGAATTAGGAACGAAAAGAACCTTCTAGAAGAATCTAGAAGACTAAAACCATTCCTAATTGCATTAGGAATGATAAACCATCTCCATAGCATCTGCCTCAAGAGTAGGCCAAAAAGTAATGTCGCCTATATCAGAGGCACAGTATCCGGCATGAAATTCTTCAAGAACTTCTTGCCCCTTCTTTATGGTCACACACTTCAAAAGAGACTTCAGAAAACCTTCTTTGAAGAGATCTCCTTGTCTTTTCTCAAAGCTTCCAGCCCGTTTTTTCAGCACCGCCACCTCCTGAGGTAAATCTGGGAGGGTTCCGTCTGTAAGATATGCTCGGATGCTATCCATCCAGGTAAAGCTTTGGTCAAGTACTCCAATGGGCTCTTCATCAGATATACTTCTTTTTTCCATGGCTTCCTGGAAATATAACCGAGGCGTTTCACAAGAGGCGGATGACGCCAGTTTTAAGAGAGCATTTGCCTGATTGTTTGCTGATCTAGGCACTTGACTTAGATTGAAGTCTTCAAGTGTCCCCGCTTGATTTTTTACCGCCTGTAAATATTTGATCAAAACCGAATGGGTGGCCTCATAAACACCTTTGTACTGGCTAACACCAATTGGGAGTCAGAGCAGGCATCAATTTTTGTTGCCCTGCCGCCTTGCACATTCGGATGTCGGCTAGCAGGGCTTCACACTCAGCCTCATTGTTTGAGGCCTAGAACTTGAACCGTGGTGCATTTTAATATTTTTCCTCCTCAAGAGACTGACAAATTACGCCTGCACCATAGCTGTTCATCGTGGAACTCCCATCCACATACACTTTCAAAACTTGATTCATATTGTCCGGCTTAGCCGGCCTTGTCATTTCAACATTAAAGTCGGCAAATGCTTGCCCCTTTATTGCCTTCCTTTGTTCAAAAGTGATTTCCAGTCCCTCCAACTCAATAGCCTATTTAAGCATTCGTATAGAGAATTCCAGGGTTGTCATAGGCCGCTTGATCAGTTGGTCAGTGTAGACAATAACCGGATGTGCCAAGAAGTAGGGCTTCAACTTTTTGACAGCCATGTAAAGGGCGAGGCCAAATTTTTTGACCATGGGGTACAAAAATTCCGCGTTTCTAAGAACGTGGCTAATGAAGTGGACCGAGATCTGGATGTCGTCTCTTCTAGCTAAGAGAACAGCACAGTGGGTATGATCTGAAACATCTAGATACATATACAGCGCCTCTTTGGGCAAGGGGCTGACCAACCTTGGCAAAGAGTGCAAATGCGTGTTCAGCTTTTGGACGACCGCCTTAGCATCATCCCCCTATTCAAATCTAGTCTTCTTCCTGATTGCCTAGAAGAAGTAGAGTCACTTGTCGCCTAACCGACTGAGAAATCTTCCCTGAGCTGCAAGACAACCGGTTAGTTTTTGGACTTTCTTCACAGTGTAGGGCAACTGTATGTCGATTACCGCCTGTATTTTTTCGAGGTTGGCCTCTATCCCCCTTTGGTCAATAAGGAATCCGAGAAACTTCCCAGACTCAACACCAAAGACACACTTTTTTTTATTAAGCTTGACCTTGTGGCGCCTGAATGTGGCGAATGTTTCTCGGAGGTCAGCAAGGTGATCCATCTGCTGTTTGGATTTAACTATCATGTCGTCAATATACGCCTATAAATTCCTCCCAATTTGATTAATGAAAGCTGTATTAATCATGCGTTGGAAAGTATCAGGCGCATTCTTCAAACCAAACGACATCACATTATAACAGAATAACCCCTAATCAATAACGAATGCCATATTTTCTTGATCTTTTTTCCACATGGGAATCTGATGGAAGCCATAATAGGCATCCATGAAGCTCATCACGGCATGTCTGGCTGTAGAATCAACCAAACTGTCGATCTTTCGGAGTTGATATCTATCCTTCGGACATGCTCTTTTTAAGTCAGTGTAATCTACGCACATGCACAAGTACCATTTGGCTTCTTTACACACAATATTTGCAACCCAATCAGGGAAGTTACAAGGCCGAATGAACCCAGCGTCTAACAACTTTTTTACTTCGGCGGCTGTTACCTAACTTTTCTTGTTGCCATGGTTTCTTTTCTTTTGCCAAATGGGCTTCTTTTTAGGATCCACAGCGAGTTTGTGGACACTATTATCCAATTTAAAGGCAAAGATGTCTTTGAATTCGCTCACCAGTTGGTGCAAGCTTGCACCTAACTAAGCAAAAGCAGTCGTCCCTACATTAACCGTTTTCTCTGGCCGACTGTCGCCCAGAGGAATATCAATGTTTTCTCCGGCCAGCTGGGGACAGAGGTCGTCTGACCGCTCCTTGGACAGTGATTTCTATTGCTTTTCTTTTAGACCACCACAAGCAAATCATAATTTCTTTTATTTACGGCTGGAGGGATCGGATGATCATCCTCGATATCATCATGATCTATTTGCTCTTTTCCCTGGCCGGCTGCAGTTGCCGCAGGCTTGACGTCTGAGTGATAGCATTCCTAAGCCGTCTTCTGGTCCCCGTTTAAGGAGCCAACAGTTCCATCATCCTTCTCATACTTAACAAGCATGAGAGCAAGGATGATGACGACCTTGCACTCATTAAGAGTGGATCGGCCAAGGATAAGATTTTAGGCGGTCAGCTCTTAGACAACCAAGAATTGGGTGGTCATGTGCCAACCGCTTCCTTTTTGCCCCAGTCGGATGGGCAAATCAATGCGTCCGACTAGATGCATAACTCCTCCCCCAAATCCCACAAGGGGGTAGGAGACATCCACCATGCTATTCGGTTTGTACTTGAGGTTGGATAGACATTTGCGGATGATGATGTCAAAGGATCTTCCTGTGTCATCACGCGGCCAACAAAATTTGCCTCTATTATTTTTGGTGATGATGACTTTGGGGAAGGCGGATGTGCTGGCCGCCTGTCCCTCCTCAACAGAATGGACCATCTTTCTCAGATGGTCCTTGTTGCCCTGGATGGTTAGGCCACCTCAAGAAAATCCGCTTACTGTTGTGTAAAACGGATCCTCATCCGTTTTTGAGCTGATAGCAAGCTTGGGAGTCTTTTTTCTTGACTGCCCCAGATTCGATTTTGAAGTTACTTTAGACTTCACATAGGATTTCAGCGCTCCTTTGTCGGCCAGACGATTAAGCGTCCCCTTGACGCTGAAGAAGTTGTTTGTATCATGGCCGACATCCTCATGATAGTGACAGTGCTTGTTCTTGTTCCGATTTCCACCGGAACCTTTCATAGGAGTCGGCTTTATCTCCATGAGGATGGAGTAGTTGTCCTTGTGGAACTCGTACCTTGGGACGTACGACTTCCACTCTTTTTTTTTCTTTTGGGCTGGCTGATAAGAGTTATCAACCGCTCATATCTTTTTTTCTTTTTTTACTCTCTTCTGGTTATAGAGACGGCAGAGAAGGCTGACTCTCCTTCAATTGGTCATAGTTCTTAGTGTCCGACTGTTTATTGGAGGAGCAGAGCTCGGTCGCCTGTATGTAGACGTCCGCCACCATCAGGGATCCTTAGATGGTGAAGATTTTCTTGAAGACGAGTTCAAGCATGAAAGTCAACCTGTCCTTCAAACCTTTGAAAAAGTCTTTATAAGCCACTTTGTCAGACAGTCCTTGGATCTGGATTCTTACCAGATTGAACTGCCTGACGTATGATCGCAGCCCCTCTCTATCTCCAAGCTGCACATGGCCTAGATCAAGGCTCGTTTTCTTTCCAGAGATGTTCATAGAGAAGTTAAAAGCAAACAAAAACGCAAGTGTCTTGAATTTTTTAATATAACCAGCTAGCAAATTATCGAACCACTACTGGGCTATGCCCTTCAGGGTGGCTGGAAAGCATCGACACCAGACGACATCATCCAACCCATGTAGGTACATGAGGTGGGTGTATGCCAAGAGGTGGTCTTCTAGGTTGGAGGTACCATCATCGGTCCCAACCATTATATTTTTCACCTTGCCCGGCTATTTGGCCTCGGCTATTTCCCTAAAGAATGCAAAGGGTTATTTCCCAAGGTTTTTTAGCCAAAGCTGCCAATTCAAAGGTTGGTTGCTGTATACCACCTGTCCTTCGAAGAAGGCAGGCTAAATGTAGGGAAAAGCAGGCGGTCGGTATAATGGTTGTGCCATATACTACGCCAACTTGATTACATGGGGCCAAGACTGTACGAGGGGGTGGCTTGATGTGGTCCCTAATACTGAAGGATAATTCCTCAAAGAGGTATTCTAGAAGCTATCATGATAAGTCGATGTAGAAGACGACTTTGACATCTGCTGGGTCCTTAGTTGGTCGATATACTGACGAGCATCAGGAAAGGATTTTTTGCTACCATCTAACTGTATATGCCGGATGGTTTTTCTTGTCATCGTTTCTTGGAAACGGAGTCTTGAATGGTCAAACGAGGGCCGACCCTTCTCCTTCAGAGATGTATGAGGAGTCAGCTGTCGGTCCCGCACCGACTTATGCTTTCCAGCTTGAGTTGGCTTGGTGGCCTACTGTTTCTGTCTAGGAGCAGCCGACCGTTAATTGATTAGACCTTTAATCTCACCCTTGAGGCTGCTCATGAACTTTATGAGCTCATCGCAGGTGACTGGGGTCGATCTTGGAGCTTAGGAGGTATTAGCTGGCTACCTTGAGGGCTTACTCGGTTGTCTAGGGGGCCTACTAGGACCTGCCTATTTTGCATTGCACTCCCGCCTGTCTTTATGACGAAGGCGCTTAGAAATGAGTGATACATCAGGGACCACAAAGCTTTCGGTGTCTCTATCGTCACTTGAGTCAGACCGTTTGGACCACTATTTCTTCCAAAGGCTTGTTGGTCTCTGGAGGCGGCACAGGTTGCTCTTGTGAAGCCATCTTAGAGGTACTCTACCCCCCAACAGACGGTGCCAAATGTTTTAGGGTATTTTGTGTCTTGGGAGAGTTACAACTCTAGACTGGATTCAGCAAAGGACGCTTCTACCTGCAAAACAAACAGAGCACAGACTAGTCGGTGGTCCGCCTTTGAAGGTTAAGTTAGTACATATTTGGGGTAAACGTGTGGGAAATAAGTTATCTTCTCGGATTCCAAGCTCTGGTGTTTTCTTCCTCTTGAGAGTGATAGATCAATAATGATTAGAACGTGTCCCTATAAATATGAAGAAATCATTCTCTCTTCAAGTAGTTGAAATACCCAAAAGGAGCCATAAGTCCTACACTCCAATAGGGACCACCTATGCAAACATGTTCAAAATGCTCTCTAAGGATGGCAAGGTTATGAAGGTGTTATGTCTTCGATAAGTGCAATTACTAGATATATCAAGGATCACTATTATGGAGATAATAAGTTCGTTCTTTTGGGCCGTCATTGTTTGTTGCTGTATATGACAAATGATCTTTGGGCTAGTTAAACAGTCCAAATCCCAATAGAATGGATCCTATGAGGTCACACAAAAAGGGTATCGGGTTAAACAAGTAAGTGGCCCATTAATGGTCCTCGTGAGACTATGACATACCATGTAGAGTGTTGGGCTAGAGTAGTGTGTTCAGGATAAGGTTTTTTGACTTCACATGGACTCTTATTTAGAGATATGATCTATATATATGATCCATGCATAGGGTTGCAAGAAGTCATAATTAACTTACAGTAAGTTTTACATCAAGGCAACCATGTCCCAAAAACCCTATACACTCTCATTACCTCACGGCCCTCCTCTCTCCCCTCACGTCCGAACGGTCGGCGCCCATAGGTGGTGGTTCGTGGTGGTTATCATGGTGATTCTTGGTTAGTTTGTCTCTCTTCTCCGTTAAAGGTTGATTGAAGCGTTCAATCACGACGAACTAGCATTAGTGGAGGTTTTATCTATGCCCGTGGACCAAGTAAAGGAACACACTTGGGGTTTTTTTATCTCCCATTGTTCTTGCTCGATCGCACGTGGAATCACGCTTCAAATGTACGGTTATATGTTCTTTATGTGTTATGCATTAGATCTTGGGATTAGGCACCGGTTTGAACCGCTTTCTATATGGAGGGTACCAATTACCCCCCGTTTTAGCACTGGTTCAAAACCGGTGCCCTAAACCTGTTTTGGTACCGGTTAACCAGTGCCTTTAATTATTTTGGCCACTGGTTAACCAGTGCCTAAAATAGTCTCCCGCATTTTTTTTGTGGCAGCTAGTTTTGGCACCGGTTAACCGATGCCTTTTTACTCAATATTTTTTTTTTCCCCATTTTTCGTGCAATAATATTTTTTAAAAAAAAACCCTTTTTCTAGCAATAATAATAACCTGTAATTCCAGCAATAATATTAATTAAAATAATTAATAATATTATTATTATAATTACTAAAAATAATAATATTATTAAATATTATAATAAGATACAAATAATATTAAAAACAAGAATTCATATATATATATATATATATATATATATATATATATATATAGATATAAATATTCTCAAACGCAATACAATAATAGTAAGTAAATAATGAATAATAATATAGTTCAAAAGTTAACATAAATTTACAATTAAAATGTCATTTACATGTTGAAGGTGATAAAAGACGCCAACATGTCACGAACTTCATTAAACTCCTTGATTGTCAACGGACCATCCTTTTGGACCTTGCAAAACTTGAAATACAAAAAAATTATGTTAGAATTAGTTAATTAGGCAAAACATTATGTATTTTATCAAATATGACCTATATAACTTCTATTTAGCCCATTTCCTACATTTCTTATTAAATGATATATTTCTTTCTCATATTAAGTCAATGCCACCTAGTTTTATGTGTCTAAGCCCTAAAATTAAATCAAAAGAGCATTTTATTAAGGTTTAAGACGCTTTTTACACAAAATGGCCCAAATATGGCCTATAAGAATTTACTTTGCCCATTTCCTACATTTCTTATTAAATGGGCTAATTAATTATGTCATTTGTGTTATTGATGTGATTTCTAGAAAATTCAATTTACTTTATTCATCTCATAACATGTCAATATAATCTAGTTGTAGGTGTATAAGGAAAGAAATCAAATAAAAAGAGCATATTAACACAAAATGGCCCAAATATGGCCCGTATGACTTCTATTCAGCCCATTTTCTACCTTTCTTGTCAAATCACCTTTTTAATTCTCATAATATGTCTATGTTGGGTAATATTAGGTGTGTAAGGCTAAAAATCACATCAATATAGCATTTCATTAAGTTTAACAACGCATTTTACTCAAAATGGCCCAAATATGGCGTATATGACTTCTATCTAGCCTATTTCCTACATTACTTATCAAATGAACTATTTCTTTCTCATAACATGTCAATGACACCTAGTTTTATGTGTCTAAGCCCTAAAATTGAATCCAAAGAGCATTTTATTAAGGTTTAAGACGCTTTTAACTCAAAATGGCCCTAATATGGCCTATATGACTTTACTTTGCCCATTTCCTACATTTCTTATTAAATGAACTTTATTTAACTCATAAAATAACAAAATTACCTAGTTATAGGTGTATAAGGAAAGAAATAACATCAAAAGAGCATATTAACACAAAATTGCCCAAATATGGCCCATATGACTTCTATTCAGCCTATTTTCTACCTTTCTTGTCAAATCACCTTTTTATTTCTCATAACATGTCAATATTGGGTAATATTAGGTATCTAAGGCTAGAAATCACATCAATATAGCATTTCATTATGTTTAACAACGCATTTTACTCAAAATGGCCCAAATATGGCCTATATAACTTCTATGTAGCTCATTCCTACATTACTTATTAAATGAACTATTTGATTCTCATAACATGTCAATTTCACCTATTTTTATGTGTCTAAGCCCTAAAATTGAATCAAAAGAGCGTTTTATTATGGTTTAAGACGCTTTTTACTCCAAATGGCCCGAATATGGCCTATATGACTTTACTTTGCCCATTTCCTACATTTCTTATTAAATGAACTTTATTTATCTCATAACATGTCAATATTATCTAGTTATAGGTGCATAATAAAAGAAATCACATCAAAAGAGCATATTAACACAAAATGGCCCAAATATGGCCCATATGACTTTTGTTCAGCCCATTTTCTACCTTTCTTGTCAAATGACCTTTTTATTTCTCATAACATGTCAATGTTAAGTAATATTAGGTGTCTAAGGCTAGAAATCACATCAAATATAGCATTTAATTAAGTTGTAGGACTTACCTCATCAAGGTGTTGAGTGTCTATACAATGAGTCACAATGTCAAGCATGAATTTCATCACATACAAAGCACAATCAAGTCCATTTTCTTGTTGTGCCCACTAGCATATGATAAACAAATCACATCAGTGAAACATGCAAAGGAAATTAGCAAATATTTACTAACATAGATTTTGAAGATAATCACAATATCATGTACATTATCAACAGTGACTTCCATGTTGGACCCTTTGGAGCACGACAATGTAGCTTCTTCATAACACTGTATTAAATAAGGTACATTCAAATTTGATTAGTCGTATGACTACTAAATTATTTATTATTAACAATAATCATAACTAGGTAGCTATATGTATTTACTTTTGCAATATAGACTTGACGAGCAATTCGCCGATGATCGAGCTGAATCAAGTTGATAAATTTTGTTATTGGAATTACAAATCACCATAAGGCTCCAATGCTCCCTACATAGGTTCAAAATAGACAAGAAAATTAATATTTAGGAGTCAACATATAATGAGGCCAAATCGATTGAATTTGACATGGTTAAACTTATTCTTTATATCATGGGACAAATATGAACTTGTCTCCCGCACGCGCTGATTCCCTGATACTTTGCTCAACATAGTACAAAAGGTCATGGGGTTTTCCTATGATTCTAGTAGTGGATAACTGCTAGGGGCATAACCACCCAATTTTACAAGGAGAATCAGTTTCAGTTAAGTGCTCCTGTAGTGCTCTGCGTGCATGAACATTAAATAATTAATCACATGTAGGATAATCACTATAAATTTGAATAACTTGACAAAAGTGTAGATTATGTGGGCATTGAAGTACCTCATGAATGTTTGAATGAGGGAAATGTTAAGCTTTGCACCACATAGAAATCCTTCACATCTTCTTTGCTGATCTATGCAACTGCATCCTCATCATAGTGGAACATTGCCTTAGGAAGTGCAACTTCCATGGGATCGACCAAATGACAAGCATGGTTGTGAAGAAAGGTCATGTAAGTAAAGAGCAATTGAAGAACAATATCTTCAACTAATGGAGTAGGTTGCATGGGTGAACCTTTCGAAGAGTGCAACTTCGACGCTTATTCACTCTTGGACCTTTGTTCACTTAGCTTCTTCTTTGGTTGATCAATGCTTTTAGGATTCTCCACCCTCTTTCTCTTTGAAGTTTTGCTTCCATGTGAAATCTGAAATAGTTTGAGAAAGAATAATTTTATAAGTTGAGAAATGAAGAAAATAGGCATATTATAAGTTATTTCCGCTCAAAATGACTTTATTTTGATGAAATGAGCCCAAAAACATGGAACTTTGATTCTTTTATGTAATTTCAACTCACAATCACTTATAAATATGTAATTATGAGATGGTTTGAGAACGAATAAGTTTATAAGTTGATAAATGAAGAAAATAGGCAAGTGAGAAGCCATTTCAGCTCAAAATGGCTTTATTTTGATGAAATGGACCCAAAACCTTAGAACTTAGCTTCGTTTATGTAATTTCAACTGAAAATCACTTATAAATATGTAATTATGAGATGGTTTGAGAATGAATATGTTTATAAGTTGAGAAATGAAGAAATAGGCGAGTGAATAGCCATTTCGGCTTAAAATGGCTTTATTTTGATGAAATAGGCCCAAAACATAGAACTTTTCTTCTTTTATGCAATTTCAACTCACAATCACTTATAAATATGTAGTTATGATATGGTTTGAGAATGAATAAGTTTATAAGTGGAGAAATGAAGAAAATAGGGAAGTGAGAAGCCATTTCGGCTCAAAATTACTTTATTTTGATGAAATGGGCCCAAAAACATAGAACTTTGCTTCTTTTATGTAATTTCAACTCACAATCACTTATAAATATGTAACCCTAGATATTCATGCGGTGTAGGATTATCAAGCTCCCTCGAGTCTGCATGTGTAGGAGTAGGAACCTGCAACAGTACATCAATCATCCCACCTCAGATCTCAATTAACTCAGTATTTTAAAACTTTTAATAACCCAATTAATTTTACCTCAGGTGGCACATCTTCACCACGTATCTCATCTCCTCCATGTCTATCACCTTCTCCTTGTCCTTTTGGTTGAGAACATGAGTCGACTGGTGTACTCGTGAGGAACGACAAAGTCAGTAAGTTCATCTGCTTCGCCCAAGCATTGAATTCACCAACTAACTCGTTGCGTACTTGTTCCTTAATTGATTCCACCTTGGCATCCAACTCCTTCGTTGAGTTAACACTGGCTCGAGATCTACCTGATTTCGTGTATTCTAGAACCATCACCTTTTGCCATCCAAGCAATCACCCTCCCGAACCTACTACTTGTCCTAGATGGTATGGCCTTCCCAAAGCCATGGTGAAAGGGTCATTCTTCACACTTGGTTCAAATTTGCCCTCCACCAGCTCTTGAGTGTGCTCAAGCTGTAGCAAAAGGAAAAAGGAGGTCAGTAAGACACTTAATGGCTTGTATAGTGATTTTGAAGCAAAAGTGACTTGAAATTCAACAGTTCATAGGTAATTTAAAAGCTTATCTGCAATTTTTTTTTGTTTCCGGACCCTTGATGACCCATTTTCTGGTTTCCTTATCAAACGTACGGAGAGAACAAAAGAAATCACCGGCATGACTCACCAAAGTAGTGATCGTGGAACTAGAGGGTTCCTTCGATGCCACTAGAAGCGATTTAGGGTATAAACCCTTATCGACCAACTCAGGTCTCTTTTTAGCAAATGTCTTAGGCCCCATACATTGGACGTATTCCTTCATCTCTGCATTCTTTTTATTTTGCTCTCGAAGTTCCTACATAAAAACAAATGTTAGTATCATTGCTATAAAAACAATCAAGCTATTATTCAATTGAGATCGGATTTACATAAACTTACAATGGCTTTCTTTTGAGTCTTCATTCTAACGAACTCTTCCCAGTCTTCTTTTAACATGGTCGACCATTTTTGCCACGGGAGAAGGTCATCCTCATCAGCTTTCTTCTTATTTTATTTCTTCTTCTTATTGTAGATTCATCCATTAGTCAAGTTGGTCTTAAAGCCTCTGAATCTTTCCGCTAATAAAGATTCAAACACCCTTCTCTTCTCGGGATCATTAGGAAGAGAAAACAGCCTTTGTAAGCACAAATTAAAACCAATTATTAGTTTCTATTTAGTAACAACCATAAGGTTAAGGTTTCATAAATTGTCTAAATGTGCCAAAAACACACTTACCCTTGTATCATCCCAAAATGTTTGAATCAAACCCGGAGGTACTCTCCGCATTACAAGTGTAATGGGGATTTTCCATGCACACATGCCAACCTGATTAGCATATTGTCGACGCCATTTGGGCCCGGGTTGGCCATTTTTGTCATACTCCATGACCATGGGACCGTTTGGTTTCTTAAAACTTCTCGTCGGACCCCTTCCCTTTCTTTGAGTCGGTGCCTTTACCCCCCCTCCACCACCTGTGTTGTTTTGATCTTGTCCTAAGCAATGAGTTTTAGGAGTCGAGTTCTCTCCAACAATCTCACGGGTATTTTCAATAGGCGGTGCACGTTCAGCTGAAATTTCAAAATCTTTAAGTTTACGCTCGAACTCATCTTAAGCCTGATCCTCTGGCTCACCCAAGTCATCCTCCTTATTCACATCATAAGGCTCATCATTGTCCTCATCCTCATCCTCGTACTTGTCCTCATACTCATCATCGTCAATGTCCTCTACACAATGAGGGTCATGATCATCCGCCATGAGATATAAGCACCTGCCAAAGCAATCATAAAACAATACAATGAATATAGGTTTTTAGAGTGAGTAAATGTTAGTTAATACACAAAACAAAGGAATTGGGTTGAGTAGAAGCTATTTAAGCCATTTTCACCTACTTATGGTCCTATAACCTTGTACATGCATGATAAGGAGTACACTTAGGCAATTTAAAACTACTAACATGTTAGTTTATATAAAAAACAAAGGATTTGGGTCAAATACAAACTCATTTATGTCATTTATGGTCATTTTCGCCTACTTATGCTCCTATATACATGATAAATAAACTATATTTGCAATGAAACCATTACTAACTTTTAATCAAACTACCTCAATCTGAAATTCCTTCGTTGTGGTCTGATCGCATATAACCTGCTTCGTTGTCTATGTCATTTACTACAAAAGGTCTAGGAACAGTGAAAGGTGTTGAATCATCAAACGCATCATATTCTTCCTCATCCTCAACATCTCCAATGCCTAGGATTCTTGTTTTGCCAGCTAGCACTGTAGACCATTTTGAATCCACTAGGTCAGTTACGTAGAACACTTGCTTAGCTTGAGATGCAAGGATAAATGGTTTCGCACTATCATTCAAGTGGCCAAGATCTACAAGATTAAAGTCCTCATATTTGACGTTACGCCTAATATTATCAACCCACTTACACTTGAAAAGAGCATCCGCAAAGTCACAATAATCAAGCTCCCATATTTCTTGAATTCGACCATAGTATGCGACTCTACTTCGACAGGTGATTTATCCTTAGCACTTGCAAACTCCCTTGACAATGCCACAAGCGTTACACCACTGTTTTGGGTGGAGGAAAATTTCAAATCATGACCCTCGGTCCAAAAAGTGTACCCATTGATGTCATATCCCTCAAATGAACGAACATCATCCCTAGGACCATACGCAAGCCACCGTACTGTATCGGTCACATTAGTGTCATCCAATCGACTCATTACTCGATAACGAAACCAATTAACAAACCTCTTATTATGCAACTGCATAAGTGCCCTTTCACCTTTCGATTGAAATTCGTCACGCAAACTAGCCATGTGCTCGTTTTAAATATGGGTGCACATCTGAAACATGGTGCAACACATAAAGGTGTGCTTGTAAGAATTGATCTCGGTCTGGTGACATTCGTTTCGACCTAATTGTGCCATGACCATCAAGTCTACCTTCATGTCGAGAAGTAGGAAGACCAATAGGTTGAGCAAGGGCTATGTAGTCCGCCACAAAGTTATCTATCTCCTCACCCACGATCCCTTGCATCATACTTCCTTCAGGGTGAGCCCGGTTCCGTACTTTATCTTGTAATGTACCCATGTGTCTTTCAAAAGGGTAGCACCACCTCATGAACACTGGACCGCACAACTTAATCACACGCACAAAATGAAGAACTAGATGAACCATTATGTCAAAAAATGAGGGTGGGAAATACATCTCAAATTTGCACAAAGTCACAACCACATCTTCTTGCAAAGCATCTAGTGTACAAGGATCAAACACTTTGCTACAAATTCTTTTGAAAAACGAACAAAAACTTGTAATTGCTTCCCTTACGTGTTTCGGTAGAATACCACGGATTGCAATCGGTAGGAATACTTGCATCATAATGTGACAATCATGGGATTTTATACTTGTCAGCTTCAATTCTTTATTTAAGGTTACAAATCTTTTCATGTTAGATGAGTACCCTAATGGAACCTTAATGCCGTACAGACATTCACAAAACATACGTTTCTCTACCCTTGACAATGTATAGCAAGCAGGGGGTAAATAATACTTTTCATCCTTCCCTTTACCCTCAACTTTTTTTTTTGACGCATCTTTGGCCTTTCCCTTTCCCTTGATCTTCTCCTTCCCTTTTTTCGAAACATCTTCTTCTTCTTTTCTCGGTTCCTTCTCCTTTCTAACCTTTTCTTGAGGCCACAATTCTGGACGAATCCCCATCTCTTAAATCTAACAGTGCACCCTTTCCGTCCTTTGTTTTGCCTTGGATATTCATAAGCGTTCCCAAAAGAGTATCACACACATTCTTCTCTATATACATCACATCAAGACAATGCCTAACGTCATGTTCTCTCCAGTACGGAACCTTCCAAAAGATTGATTCTTTCTTAAACAGAGCAACTGAGACCACAGTTTTTTTTCTGATTTTCCAAACACTGTTCGTATCCCTTTCACCCAAGCAAAAATCTCAGCACCAGTCAATGGTCTAAGCGCAGTATCCTCTTCCACTGTTCCATCGAAAGCCTTTTTCTGCCTACGGTATGGGTGATCACGCCTAAGGAACCTTCGAGTCCGTAGGTAGATATCTTTGTGTGAATAAGTAAGGTATACGCTTGATGTGTCATCAATACATATGGGGCATGATTTTTCCCTATGACCTTGTACCCACACAAGTTGCCATATGCAGGGAAGTCATTTTCAATAAGCAAAGGATCTTTCAAAAGGACATCATCCTCAGTGAAGATAGAATCAATTCTATTTCTACCTTGTCTGTGCTTCATAACAGAAAAGAAGTAGTGAGAACTGGAATCCCCCAGCTTAATCCAATCAACCCTAGATTTTTGCTTATAAATGGACTCCTGGATATACATCCAATGCTTCACCATATTTACAGCTTTAGCCTCTTTAACATGAAGGTCAGAAGTAGAATAATATACAGAAAGTTGGTCTTGAATACCTTTCAAAGAGGCAAGAGCCACATCCACTTTCTCATCAAAATTAGCAAAATACTTGGTGTTCAAATCTTTCAGGTTCTTTTTGACAGTTTTCAAATTCTGCCAAATAGTAACCATAGCAGAAGAATCTGTAACACTATGCCAGCTGTTTCCACAATAGAACTAAAATCAACATGATCAGCTAGGCAATTAAGAAACCTAAAAGGTCTCCCCTTAGCAGGAACAAATTTACACACTTCAACCAAGAGAGGATTATGATTAGAAAGAAGAGGAGGAAGATAGATGGATTCAACATGAGCATACTTGTTCAACTAAGCCTTATTCACTAGCCCCCTGTCAATCCTTGTAGTAGTTCTAGAAGCACCATGGCCCTTATTAGACCAAGAGTAGAAAGAACCTTTGCTCTTAATTTCACAAAGATCAAGATTGTCAACAAAACTTCTGAAATGATTAACCTCATAATTAGTGACAGCATTACCATTAATTCTATCATAAGAATTGAGAACAGAATTAAAGTCACCAATAATAAGCCAAGGCCCAGAAACAGCTCCAAGACTTGAAATAACATCCCAAAGAGGTAACCTGTCATGAATAGAATGCAAGCCATACACAAAGGTACAAAAAATTTGATGTTGAAGATCTTTAGAGCTAATTCGGACATGAATGAACTGCTCATGAGAGGAGAGGAGTGAGAGATTAACCTTATCATGAAACCAGCCAACCTAGAGTATACCCCTATGAGAAGATGAGTATTTACAAAACCAAGACCAAGCACGCCCAAATTTCTTCTGAAGCTTAACACTCTTATCACATTTAACCTTAGTTTCCATGATACTAACAACATCCACAAACTATTCAGCTAACAGTTTCTTAATAGAAACTACTTTGCAGGGATCATTAAGACCCCTGATATTCCATGATAGGATAATCATGACCCCAAAGGGGGATTACCATCACTCCCGATAAGAACAAGATCTCCAGCACCATCACCATCCTTAATCAACACATCATAAGTATTAGAATTAGGAACATTAGTAAAGACAGGAAGATTACTATGACTTCTATGTTTCCTTCCCACCACTCTCCAATCATTATCAGAATTAGCTTGCAAAGTAGTTGGGGCAGGAATGAAAACACCAGCACTATGAACAGTACCATTACCCCTAGACTCAAACACACTAGGTTCAGGTGCATGAACAGTGACAAGTTGGGGCTTAGCAACTCAAACCTTTGCTTGCTGCTTAGGCTGCTCCTTAGAAGCAACCTGCTTCTTTTGAGGCTGAGTCTTCCTAGGAATAGTACAGTCATGGCCCACATTGTTACATTTGCTACAAAAGGGGGGTTTCCATTTAAAAACAACTTTTTGTTCAATCAAAACACCACCTGGACTCTCAAACCAGATAGTCTTGGATAAAGCCTTGGTTACATCAACTACTTTAATGAGCAACCTAGCAAAAGACACCCTCAACTGTTTTGAAGTACTTTCATCAGCACATAAAGGGACTCCTAAGACACTTCCCAATCTTCTCAAAGTGTCCACACCCCAGCAATTCAAAGGTAAGTTAGGTAACTTAACCCATATAGGAACAATTCTCAAAACCTCAGCATGAAAATAAAATTTCTCAGGCCAAGGCTTAACAATAGCTGCCTTACCAAAGAACATATGTGGACTAGCACTAAGAACAACATTCATATCATCGGAATTTTGCATTTTAATCAGAAAGTAGCCATCATCATGCCAAAACACATCAGGTTTAGCTATGACACTCCAATTCTCAGCAATATATCTATGAACAACAACAATAGTAGGATAATAACCTATGTATAAAAAACTACAGAGTTCTTCCACTTGAGATTATCTTCATTAATTTTAGCTTGCTGTAATTGAGCAACAGACTTGCCATCTTTGAGAGCAGGAGCTACAAAAGAGAAGGCAGAACCCTTAGCTATGAGCTTAGCAGACCCTGGCATAGCAGCAAGAATAGTATCAGACTGTGGAGGCACCACATCATTCTGCAAAGTAATCGGATCAGCAATTAGAGCAGAATCGAGCTCGGAAATCAATGGAACAGTACGTTCAAAAACCCTAGGTACTGCTGTGTCTGGAATTCGAGGAACTGATCCAAAATTGAGGACAGGATTACCTTCAACCATCTTAGAATCATCCTTCAAAGCACTGCCTGCATTAAAACCAGAAGGGGTAGCTCTGAAATCCAATGGAACAGTAGATTGGGGTACTGTTTTATTAGCTTTAATCAATCGGCCATGGAAATCCTCAAGAGCTTTCAACTCAGCTCTAGTAATCTTCTCAGTTGAGAATCGACGCAAATGAGAAGGTGGAGTGACAAGTTCATCAGGGTCCTCATCAACTTCTGGAATCGAAGCAGAGCCACAAAACCTAGCAACATTTAATCGATTAACACCATTATTCAACAAAGATAAAGAAGATTTGGAAGGGTGATTCAAGTTATTTGAAGGTTTAGGAGGAGATTGCTTCTTCTTCTTTGCCATTGAGACTCAACTAAGCTGAAGGAAAACCAGCAAACTCAAATCGCCATGAAAGGAAAGAGAAGAGAGAAAAGTCAACGCAAAGTCAAACCTTAATGCCTTGTCGCATTTTTTAACCATCTCCATAGCATCTCCCTCAAGGGTAGGCCAAAAAGTAATGTCGCCTGGCCGTGACAGCTAAAGATCTGCCGCCTATATGAGAGGCACAGTATCCGGCATGCAATTCTTCAAGAACTTCTTGCCCCTTCTTTATGGTCACACACTTCAAAAGAGACTTCAGAAAACCTACTTTGAAGAGCTCTCCTTGTCTTTTCTCAAAGCTTGCAGCCCGTTTTTTAGCACTGCCGCCTCCTGAGGTGAATCTAGGAGGGTGCCGTCTGTAAGATATGCTCGGATGCTATCCATCCAGGTAAAGCTTTGGTCAAGTACTCCAATGGGATCTTCATCAGATATACTTCTTTTTTCCATGGCTTCCTAGAAATCTAACCGAGGCGATTCACAAGAGGCGGATGACGCCAGTTTTAAGAGAGCATCCGCATGATTGTTTGCTGATCTAGGCACTTGACTTAGATTGAAGTCTTCAAGTATCCCTGGTTGACTTTTTACCGCCTGCAAATATTTGATCATAACCAAATGGGTGGCCTCATAAACACCTTTGTACTGGCTAACACCAATTGGGAGTCAGAGCAGGCATCAATTTTTGTTGCCCTGCCGCCTTGCACATTCGGATGCCGGCTAGCAGGGCTTCATACTCAGCCTCATTGTTTGAGGCCTGGAACTTGAACCGTGGTGCATTTTATTATTTGTCCTCCTCAGGAGACTGACAAATTACGCCTGCACCATAGCTGTTCATCGTGGAACTCCCATCCACATACACTTTCAAAACTTGAGTCATATTATCCAGCTTAGCTGGCCTGGTCATTTCAACATTAAAGTCGGCAAATGCTTGCCCCTTTATTGCCTTCCTTTGTTCAAAAGTGATTTCAATAGCCCATTTGAGCATTCGTATAGAGGATTCTAGGGTTGTCATAGGCCGCTTGATCAGTTGGTCAGTGTAGACAATAACCGGATGTGCCAAGAAGTAGGGCTTCAACTTCATGACAGCCATGTAAAGGGCGAGGCCAAATTTTTTGACCATGGGGTACAAAAATTCCGCGTTTCTAAGAACGTGACGAATGAAGTGGACCGAGATCTGGATGTTGTCTCTTCTAGCTAAGAGAACAGCACAGAGGGTATGATCTGAAACATCTAGATACATATACAACGCCTCTTTAGGCAAGGGGCTGACCAACCTTGGCAAAGAGTGCAAATGCGTTTTCAGCTTTTGGACGACCGCCTTAGCATCATCCCCCTATTCAAATCTAGTCTTCTTCCTGATTGCCTAGAAGAAGTAGAGGCACTTGTCGCCTAACCGACTGAGAAATCTTCCCAGAGCTGCAAGATAACCGGTTAGTTTTTGGACTTCCTTCACAGTGCAGGGCTACTGTATGTCGATTACCGCCTGTATTTTTTCGAGGTTGGCCTATATCCCCCTTTGGTCAATAAGGAATCCGAGAAACTTCCCAGACTAAACACCAAAGACACACTTTTTTGGATTAAGCTTGACCTTGTGGCGCTTGAATGTGGGGAATGTTTCTCGGAGGTCAGCAAGGTGATCCATCTGCTGTTTGGATTTAACTATCATGTCGTCAATATACGCCTATAAATTCCTCCCAATTTGATTAATGAAAGTTGTATTAATCATGCGTTGGAAAGTATTAGGCGCATTCTTCAAACTAAACGACATCACATTATAACATAATAACCCCTAATCAATAACGAATGCCATATTTTCTTGATCTTTTTTCCACATGAGAATCTGATGGAAGCCATAATAGGCATCCATGAAGCTCATCAGGGCATGTCCGGGTGTAGAATCAACCAAACTGTCAATCTTTGGGAGTTGATATCTATCCTTCGGACATGCTCTTTTTAAGTCAGTGTAATCTACACACATGCACATGTACCGTTTGGCTTCTTTACACACAATATTTGCAACCCAATGAGGGAAGTTACAAGGCCGAATGAACCCAGCGTCTAACAACTTTTTTACTTCGGCGGCTATAGCCTAACTTTTCTCGTCGCCATGGTTTCATTTCTTTTTCCAAATGGGCTTCTTTTTAGGATCCACAGCGAGTTTGTGGACACTATTATCCAGGTTAAAGGCAAAGATGTCTTTGAATTCTCTCACCAGTTGGTGCAAGCTTGCACCTAACTGAGCAAAAGCAGTCGTTCCCACCTTAACAGTTTTCTCTGGCCGACTGTCGTCCAGAGGAATATCAATGTTTTCTCCAAACAGCTGGGGACGGAGGTCGTCTGACCGCTTCTTGGACAGTGATTTCTATTGCTTTTCTTTTAGACCACCACCAGCAAATCATGTTTTCTTTTATTTACGGCTAGAGGGATCGGATGATCATCCTCGATATCTTCATGATCTATTTGCTTTTTGCCCTGAGCGGCTGCAGCTGCCGCAGGCTTGACGTCCGAGTGATAGCATTCCTGAGCTGTCTTCTGGTCCCCGTTTAAGGAGCCAATAGTTCCATCATCCTTCTCATACTTAACAAGCATGAGAGCAAGGATGATGACGGCCTTGCACTCATTAAGAGTGGATCAGCCAAGGATAAGATTGTAGGCGGTCAGCTCTTAGGCCACCAATAATTTGATGGTCATGTGCCAACCGCTTCCTTTTCGCCCTAGTCGGACGGGCAAATCAATGCGTCCGACTAGATGCATAGCTCCTCCCCCAAATCCCACAAGGGGGTAGGAGACATCCACCATGCTATTCGGTTTGTACTTGAGGTAGGATAGACATTCGCGGATGATGATGTCAAAGGATCTTCCTGTGTCATCACGCAGCCAACAGAATTTGCCTCTATCATTTTTGGTGATGATGACTTTGGGGAAGGCAGATGTGCTGGCCGCCTGTCCCTCCTCAACAGAATGGACCATATTTCTCAGATGGTCCTTGTTGCTTTGGATGGTTAGGCCACCTCTGGAAAATCCGCCTACTGTTGTGTAAAACGGATCCTCATCCGTTTTTGAGCTGATAGTAAGCTTGGGAGACTTTTTTCTTTACTGCCCCAGATTCGATTTTGAAGTTACTTTGGACTTCACATAGGACTTCAGCGCTCCTTTTTCGGCCAGATGATTAAGCGTCCCCTTGAGGCTGAAGAAGTCGTTTGTATCATGGCCGACATCCTCATGATAGTGACAGTGCTTGTTCTTGTACCGATTTCCACCGGAACCTTTCATAGGAGTCGGCTTTATCTCCATGAGGATGGAGTAGTTGTCCTTGTGGAACTCGTACCTTGGGACGTACGACTTCCACTCTTTCTTTTTCTTATGGGCTGGCTGATAAGAGTTATCAACCGCTCAGATCTTTTTTTCTCTTTGCTCTCTTCTGGTTATAGAGACGGCTGAGAAGACTGGCTCTCCTTCTATTGGTCATACTTCTTAGTGTCCGACTGTTTATTGGAAAAGCAGAGCTCGGTCGCCTGTATGTAGGCGTCCGCCACCATCAGGGATCCTTGGAGGGTGAAGATTTTCTTGAAGACAAGTTCGAGCATGAAAGTCGACCCGTCCTTCAAACCTTTGAAAAAGTCTTTATAAGCCACTTTGTCAGACAGTCCTTGGATCTGGATTCTCACCAGATTGAACCGCCTGACGTATGATCGCAGCCCCTCTCTATCTCTAAGCTGCACATGGCCTAGATCAAGGCTCGTTTTCTTTCCAGGGATGTTCATAGAGAAGTTAGAAGCATACAAGAACGCAAGCGTCTTGAATTTTTTAATGTAACCAGCTAGCAAATTATCGAACCTTTGCTGGGCTATGCCCTTTAGGGTGGCTGGAAAGCATCGACACCAGGCGGCATCATCCAACCCATGTAGGTACATGGGGTGGGTGTATGCCAAGAGGTGATCTTCTAGGTTGGAGGTACCATCATCGGTCCCAACCATTATATTTTTCACCTTGGCCGACTATTTCGCCTCGGCTATTTCCCTTGAGAATGCAGAGGGTTATTTCCCAAGGTTTTGTAGCCAAAGCTGCCAATCCTAAGGCTGGTTGGTGTATACCGCCTGTCCTTCGAAGAAGGCAGGCTAGATGTAGGGAAAAGCAGGCGGTCGGTATAATGGTTGTGCCATATACTACGCCAAGTTGATTACATGGGGCCAAGATTTTACAAGGGGGTGGCTTGATGGGGTCCCTAATACTGAAGGATAATTCCTCAAAGAGGTATTCTAGAAGCTATCATGATAAGTCGACGTAGAAGACGACTTTGGCAACTGCTGGGTCCTTAGTTGGTCGATATACTGACGAGCATCAGGAAAGGATTTTTTGCTACCATCTAACTGTACATGCCGGATGGTTTTTCTTGTCATTGTTTCTTGGAAACGGAGTCTTGAATGGTCAAACGAGGGCCGACCCTTCGCTTTCAGAGATGTATGAGGAGTCAGTTGTCGGTCCCGCACCGACTTATGCTTTCCAGCTTGAGTTGGCTTTGTGGCCTACTGTTTCTGTCTAGGAGCAGTCGACCGTTAATTAATTAGACCCTTAATCTCACCCTTGAGGCTGCTCATGAACTTTATGAGCTCATCGCAGGTGACTGGGGTCGATCTTGGAGCTTAGGAGGTATTAGCTGGCTACCTTAAGGGCTTACTCGGTTGTCCAGGGGGCCTACTAGGACCCGCCTATTTTTCATTACACTCCCGCATGTCTTTATGAAGAAGTCGCTTAGAAATGAGTGATACATTAGGGGCCACAAAGCTTTCGGTGTCTCTATCGTCACCTGAGTCATAGACCGTCTGGACCACTATTTCTTCCAAAGGCTTGTTGGTCTCTGCAGGCGGCACAGGTTGCTCTTGTGAAGCCATCTTAGAGGTACTCTACCCCCCCCACAGACGGTGCCAAATGTTTCAGGGTATTTCGTGTTCCTCGGGAGAGTTACAACTCAAGACTGGATTCACAAGGACGCCTCTACCTGAAAAATAAACAGAGCACTAAATGGTCGGTGGTCCACCTTCGAAGGTTAAGTTAGTACATATTTGGGGTAAAACGTGTGGGAAATAAGTTATCTTCTCGGATTCCAAGCTCTGGTGTTTTCTGCCTCTTGAGAGTGGTAGATCAATAATGATTAGAACGTGTCCATATAAAATATGAAGAAATCATTCTCTTCAAGTAGTTGAAATACCCAAAAGGAGCCATAAGTCCTACACTCCAATAGGGACCACCTATGCAAACATGTTCAAAATGCTCTCTGAGGATGGCAAGATTATGAAGGTGTTATGTCTTCGATAAGTGCAGTTACTAGATATATCAAGGATCACTATTATGGAGATAATAAGTTCGTTCTTTTGGGTCGTCATTGTTTGTTGCTATATATGACAAATGATCTTTGGGCTAGTTAAACATTCCAAGTCCCAATAGAATGGATCCTATGAGGTCACACAATAAGGGTATCGGGTTAAACAAGTAAGTGGCCCATTAATGGGCCTCGTGAGACTATGACATACCATGTAGAGTGTTGGGCTAGAGTAGTGTGTTTAGGATAAGGTTTTTTGGCTTCACATGGACTCTTATTTAGAGATATGATCTATATATATGATCCATGCATAGGGTTGCAAGAAGTCATAATTAACTTATAGTAAGTTTTACATCAAGGCAACCATGTCCCAAAAACCCTATACACTCTCATCACCTCATGGCCCTCCTCTCTCCCCTCACGTCCGTACGGCCGGCGCCCATAGGTGGTGGTTCGTGCTGGTTATCATGGTGATTCTTGGTACCGGTTAACCAGTGCCTTTAATTATTTTGGCCACCGGTTAACCGGTGCCTAAAATAGTCTCCCGCGTTTTTTTTGGGGCAGCTAGTTTTGGCATCGGTTAACCGGTGCCTTTTTACTCAATATTTTGTTTTGCCATTTTTCGTGCAATAATATTTTTTTAAAAAGACACTGTTTCAAGCAATAATAATAATCTGTAATTCCAGCAATAATACTAATTAAAATAATTAATAATATTATTATTATAATTACTAATAATAATAATATTATTGAATATTATAACAAGATACAAATAATATTAAAAACAAGAATTCATATATATATATAGATATAAATATTCTCAAACGCAATACAATAAAAAAAAAAGTGTTATATATATATATATATACAAATGATAGTAAGTAAATAATGAATAATAATATAGTTCAAAAGTTAACATAAATTTACAATTAAAATGCCATTTACATGTTGAAGGTGATAAAAGACGCCAACATGTCACGAACTTCATTAAGCTCCTTGATAGTCAACGGACCATCCTTTTGGACCTTGCAAAACTTGAAATACAAAAAAATTATGTTAGAATTAATTAATCAGGCAAAACATTATGTATTTTATCAAATATGACCTATATGACTTCTATTTAGCCCATTTCCTACATTTCTTATCAAATGAAATATTTCTTTCTCATAAAATGTCAATGTCACCTAGTTTTATGTGTCTAAGCCCTAAAATTAAATCAAAAAAGCATTTTATTAAGGTTTAAGACGCTTTTTACACAAAATGGCCCCAATATGGCCTACATGACTTTACTCTGCCCATTTCCTACATTTCTTATTAAATGGGCTAATTAATTATGCCATTTACGTTATTGATGTGATTGCTAGAAAATTCCATTTACTTTTTTCATCTCATAACATGTCAATATAATCTAGTTGTAGGTGTATAAGGAAAGAAATCACATTAAAAGAGCATATTAACACAAAATGACCCAAATATGGCCCATATGGCTTATATTCAGCCCATTTTCTACTTTTCTTGTCAAATCACCTTTTTAATTCTCATAACATGTCAATGTTGGGTAATATTAGGTGTCTAAGGCTAGAAATCACATCAATATAGCATTTCTTTAAGTTCAACAACGCATTTTACTCAAAATGGCCCAAATATGGCCTATATGACTTCTATGTAGCCTATTTCCTACATTACTTATCAAATGAACTATTTCTTTCTAATAACATGTCAATGACACCTAGTTTTATGTGTCTAAGCCCTAAAATTGAATAAAAAGAGCATTTTATTAAGGTTTAAGACGCTTTTAACTCAAAATGGCCCTAATATGGCCTATATGACTTTACTTTGCCCATTTCCTACATTTCTAATTAAATGAACTTTATTTATCTCATAAAATGTCAAAATTATCTAGTTATAGGTGTATAAGGAAATAAATAACATCAAAAGAGCATATTAACACAAAATGGCCCAAATATGGCCCATATGACTTTTATCCAGCCTATTTTCTACCTTTCTTGTCAAATCACCTTTTTATTTCTCATAACATGTCAATATTGGGTAATATTAGGTGTCCAAGGCTAGAAATCATATTAATATAGCATTTCATTATGTTTAACAACGCATTTTACTCAAAATGGCCCAAATATGGCCTATATAACTTCTATGTAGCTCATTTCCTATATTACTTATCAAATGAACTATTTGTTTCTCATAACATGTCAATTTTACCTATTTTTATGTGTCCAAGCCCTAAAATTGAATCAAAAGAGCATTTTATTATGGTTTAAGACGCTTTTTACTCCAAATGGCCCGAATATGGCTTATATGACTTTACTTTGCCCATTTCCTACATTTCTTATTAAATGAAATTTATTTATCTCATAACATGTCAATATTATCTAGTTATAGGTGCATAATAAAAGAAATCACATCAAAAGAGCATATTAACACAAAATGGCCCAAATATGGCCCATATGACTATTGTTCAGCCCATTTTCTACCTTTCTTGTCAAATGACCTTTTTATTTCTTATTACATGTCAATGTTGGGTAATATTAGGTGTCTAAGGCTAGAAATCACATCAATATAACATTTAATTAAGTTGTAGGACTTACCTCATCAAGGTGTTGAGTGTCCGTACAATGAGTCACAATGTCAAGCATGAATTTCATCACATACAAAGCACAATCAAGTCCATTTTCTTGTTGTGCGCACTAGCATATGATAAACAAATCACATCAGTGAAACATGCAAAGGAAATTAGCAAATATTTACTAACATAGATTTTGAAGATAATCACAATATCATGTACATTACCAACGGTGACTTCCATGTTGGACCCTTTGGAGCACGACAATGTAGCTTCTTCATAACACTATATTAAATAAAGTACATTCAAATTTGATTAGTTGTATGACTACTAAATTAGTTATTATTAGCAATAATCATAACTAGGTAGCTATATGTATTTACTTTTGCAATATAGACTTGACGAGCCACTTTGCCGATGATCGAGCTGAATTAAGGTGATAAATTTTGTTATTGGAATTACAAATCACCATCAGGCTCCAATGCTCCCTACATAGGTTCACAATAGACAAGCAAATTAATATTTAGGAGTCAACATATAATGAGGCCAAATCGATTGAATTTGACATGGTTAGACTTACTCTTTATATCATGGGACAAATATGAACTTGTCTCCCGCACGCACTGATACCTTGATACTTTGCTCAACATAGTACAAAAGGTCATGGGGTTGCCTATGATTCTGGTAGTGGATAACTGCTCGGGGCATAACCACCCAACTTTACAAGGAGAATTAGTTTTAGTTAAGTGCTCCTGTAGTGCTCTGCGTGCATGAACATTAAATAATTAATCACATGTAGGATAATCACTATAAATTTGAATAACTTGAAAAAAGTGTAGATTATGTGGGCATTGAAGTACCTCATGAATGTTTGAATGAGGAAAATGTTAAGCTTTGCACCACATAGAAATTCCTTCACATCTTCTTTGCTAATCCATGCAACTGCATCCTCATCATAGTGGAACATTGCCTTACGAAGTGCAACTTCCATGGGATCGACCAAATGACAAGCACGGTTGTGAAGAAAGGTCATTTCAGCAAAGAGCAATTGAAGAACAATATCTTCAACTAGTGGAGTAGGTTGCATGGGTGAACCTTTCGAAGAGTGCAACTTCGACACTTATTCACTCTTGGACCTTTGTTAACTTAGCTTCTTCTTTGGTTAATCAATGCTTTCAGGCTTCTCCACCCTCTTTCTCTTTGATGTTTTGCTTCCATGTGAAATCTGAAATAGTTTGAGAAAGAATAAGTTTATAAGTTGAGAAATGAAGAAAATAGGCATATTATAAGTTATTTCGGCTCAAAATGGCTTTATTTTGATGAAATGGGCCCAAAAACATAGAACTTTGATTCTTTTATGTAATTTCAACTCACAATCACTTATAAATATGTAATTATGAGATGGTTTGAGAACGAATAAGTTTATAAGTTGAGAAATGAAGAAAATAGGCAAGTGAGAAGCCATTTCAGCTCAAAATGGCTTTATTTTGATGAAATGGACCCAAAACCTTAGAACTTAGCTTCTTTTATGTAATTTCAACTGACAATCACTTATAAATATGTAATTATGAGATGGTTTGAGAATGAATATGTTTATAAGTTGAGAAATGAAGAAAATAGGCGAGTGAATAGCCATTTCGGCTCAAAATGGCTTTATTTTGATGAAATAGGCCCAAAACATAGAACTATGCTTATTTTATGCAATTTCAACTCACAATCACTTATAAATATGTAATTATGATATGGTTTGAGAATGAATAAGTTTATAAGTCTAGAAATGAAGAAAATAGGGAAGTGAGAAGCCATTTCGGCTCAAAATTGCTTTATTTTGATGAAATGAGCCTAAAAACATAGAACTTTGCTTCTTTTATGTAATTTCAACTCACAATGAATATGTAACTCTAGATATTCATGCGATTTAGGATTATCAAGCTCCCTCGAGTCCGCATGTGTAGGAGTAGGAACCTGCAACAGTACATCAATCATGCCACCTCAGATCTCAATTAACTCAGTATTTTAAAACTTTTAATAACCCAATTGATTTTACCTCGGGTGGCACATCTTCACCACGTATCTCATCTCCTCCATGTCTATCACCTTCTCCTTGTCCTTTTGGTTGAGAACATGAGTCGACTAGTGTACTCGTGAGGAACGGCAAAGTCGGTAAGTTCATCTGCTTTGCCCAAGCATTTAATTCACCAACTAACTCGTTTCGTACTTGTTCCTTAATTGATTCCACCTTGGCATCCAACTCCCCAGGTGAGTTAACACTGGCTTGAGATCTACCTGATTTCGTGTATTCTGGAACCATCACCTTTTGCCATCCAAGCAATCACCCTCCCGAACCTACTACTTGTCCTGGATGGTATGACCTTCCCAAAGCCATGGTGAAAGGGTCATTCTTCACACTTGGTTCAAATTTGCCCTCCACCAGCTCTTGAGTGTGCTCAAGCTGTAGCAAAAGGAAAAAGGAGGTCAGTAAGACACTTAATGGTTTGTATAGTAAATTTAAAGCAAAAGTGACTTGAAATTCAACAGTTCATAGGTAACTTAAAAGCTTATCTGCCATTTTTTTGGTTTCCGGACCCTTGATGACCCATTTTCCGGTTTCCTTATCAAACGTATGGAGAGAACAAAAGAAATCACCAGCATGACTCACCAAAGTAGTGATCGTGGAACTAGAGGGTTCCTTCGATGCCACTAGAAGCGATTTAGGGTACAAACCTTTATCAACCCACTCAGGTCTCTTTTTAGCAAATGTCTTAGGCCCCATACATTAGACGTATTCCTTCATCTCTGCATTCTTTTTAGTTTTCTCTCGAAGTTCCTACATAAAAACAAATGTTAGTATCATTGCTATAAAAACAATCAAGCTTTTATTCAATTGAGATCGGATTGACATAAAATTTACAATGGCTTTCTTTTGAGTCTTCATTCTAGCGAACTCTTTTGGAGTCACTTCTGGAAAGCTCTTGTGATAATGTCATTAGCTCTAGAGGAATAGAGATAGACCAAACCAAGATAAAAAAAATCATGTCAATGCCACCGCGCAAAACCGAAAAACAAATTCGGGGATTCATTGGCCGGTTACAATGCATAAGTAGGTTCATATCTATATTGACAACAATATGTGAACCAATATTCAATAAGCTCAAAAAGAATGTTCCGGTAATATGGGACGATGAGTGTCAAAAAGCCTTGAGAATATCAAAACCTATCTCGCTAACCCTCCTGTATTAGCAATAGGACTCCCATGAGTTCATCTTAGGTTGTACTTAATAGTCACCAAAGAGACAATGGGGGCTATGCTTGCACAAGAAGTAGAAGGAAAGGAAAATTCCATCTACTATCTAAGCAAAAAGATGCTCGAGTATGAAATACGCTATAAACCACTTGAGAAATTATGCCTCGCATTGTTGTGGGCCACAACCAAGTTAAGATATTACATGCTTGTTCATACGATCTTTGTAGTATCTCGAATAAATTAACTCAAGTATCTTTTCGAGAAATCTATACTAAATGGTGAATATCAAGATGAATAGTCAACCTAGCCTAATTTGATGTAAGGTTCATGCCTCAAAAGGATATTAAAGTATCCGTTGTTTCAGATCTCTTGGCGGATTTTCTAATAGAAGATTTCACGCCTATACATGAGAATGATTTTGAAGACAAAGACTTGATGGTCACAGAAGATGATACTTGGACTCTCTACTTCGATAGAGCAATAAACCAAAAGGGATGTGGTGTAGGAGTACTTTTGGTATCACCTAAAGAAGAACATGTTTCAATCTCCATAGAGCAAGATTTCAACGTAACCAACAACGCTGCAGAATACAAAGCATGCGTGGTAGGCCTCGAAACAACATTAGCATGGGTAGTAAAGAAACTTTGAATTTTCGGGGATTCTTCATTGATCATCAATCAAATTTCCAAGAGATGAAAAGTAAGGAGTGAAAGCTCAGCCCCTTACCAAACCAACTTGGAAACTCTCACAAACAAATTGGAAAAGGTAGAATACACATATTTACCTAGAGAGGAAAATTAATTTGCTATCGCCTTGGCTATCCTCAATGGTTAGGATTCCAACGGAAATTGAGCAAATGCCCTTAATAATAGAAAAGAGGCATAACTCGGCTTATATCCAAGCAATAAAGGATGATAAAGTAACCCAAGAGGAAAAATAAGAGGAAGAACGTTGGTATAAAGACAACCTCAACTATGTCACAAAAGGAGAATATCCACCCCATGCTGACGAAAGAGAAAAACGAGCCATAAGACTTTTAGCTTCCTAGTATGTGCTCATTAACAACGAGTTACACAAAAGGGTATTTAAAGGACAAGCTCTTTTATGTGTAGGCAAAAAGGAAGCCCAAAGGGCTATGAGAATTGTCCACGAAGGGGTATGTGGAACACACGTAAATGGCAAAATCCTAGTTCAAAAGATAATGCGCAATGGATATTATTGGACTTCCATGAATAGGGACTGTCATCAATATGTCAAAAGATGCATAAAATACACAATATATGCCAACTTGCAACATGTTCCTCTATCCTCCTTTACACCTACACGTCATCATGGCCATTCTCAACAAGGGAAATAGACATCATTGGAAGAATTACTCCTCCAGGAACTGGAGGCCATGAATATATATTAGTAGCAATTGATTACTTCATTAAATGGGTTGAAGCAAAATCATATGCTAAAATCACTGCAAAACATGTATCACTCTTTATCAAATGAAACATCATTTGCCCACATGAAATGATAAGTGACAATAGAACTCACTTTCAAGCAGAATGTGAAGAATTGTTACAAAAATATGGCATTAAACACCATCATTCTTCTCCGTATAGACCTCAGGCAAATGGTGCCGTTGAGGCAGCTAATAAAAATTTGAAGACAATCATTGAGAAGATGACAGAAAATTACAAATATTAGTTTCACAAACTCCACTTTGCTCTGTGGGGTTATCGCATGTCAATTCGGTCATCAACAAGGAACACTCCATTTTCCTTAGTCTATGGGATGGATTCCTTACAACCTGTAGAGCTAGAAATACCTTCATTACGCATCGCATTAGAAATGAAAAACTTAATGAAGTTGAATGGATTGAGCGAAATATGAAGAGCTAATTCTACTTGATGAAAAACGACTAGAGGCTCTACATCATACTTAATGTTACCAAACTCACATGGCTAGGCACTTCAACAAGAATGTCAAGACAAGGAATGTCAAAGTAGGAGACATGGTCCTAAAAGCATTAAGGAAAAATGTTTTAGACCCAAGAGGCAAGCTTACAACAATTAGTCTGGGCCATATATTGTCAAAAAAATCCTATCAGAGGAGCTTCAAAACTAACTGATATGGATGGCAATGAGTTCTCAAACATGAAAAATCTTGACCAACTTAAAAAGTACTACCCATAATTACTTGAGCAGGATAGTCAAGAGAACTACGTTTGGTCTGATTCCTTAGGAAAGGATACATAGGACACCCTTATAGGGTGCGATTACTTTAAATTTTATAAACCTTGCATTCCAGCAAATCAACTCAGAGAAATTAGCGCTAAAATCTACAAACGCATCACAAAAAGTTGTCTCCTGACGACAGAAGTCACCGTCCGCCGACAATAGCAGCGTCTGGCGACGAAGGCAACGCCGGACAACGAGCAACATCCTCTAGCGACGAGGACAGCGCTAGGCACAAAGACCAATGTGTGAAAATGAACCTAATTCGTGACACTAACTTTTTCGCACTAAACTGGGCGAATTTCGGTGAATTTCAGAAATTTTCGACTTTTGTACTCGAATATTTTCAGAAAAATAATTAGGTGTTTTCATTGCTTTAATAAAGAGTGTAATGTAAATGTTGATTTAATTTAAAACGCTAAAAGTTGCGTTAATTAAATAAAGTAAATAACATTATTGATGGAACTTAAATAAAAGCTTGAAAATAAATAAATTGACTTAAAAACTAAATTTGTCTAATAAATTGAAAGTTAAGCAATGCTTTAATCTGTCTTCTCCTTCTTTGCTCTTTTCCAATTCTTGTCAGCGTCTTCTTCATCGTCCATTAATTTTTCTAGTAGGTATTCTTTAGAGCATCTGCATTTGATTTTGGTGTAAATAGTTTCTCCTTTAGCCAGTACACCATGTTTCTTCTCTACCCAAATTTTCTTTTCTGTAGAATCATCTTTCCTTTTCTCTTTGCCTTTAGTAGTGTCTTTCTTCTAAGGCATCATAGGTGTTTTGAACTCAACTCTTTCACCTAAGAGTTCCTTAACAACAACTATCTTGTCTCCCAGACGGTTCTTCATGTTGGTTCTACTTTGGTCTTTCTTCTTGTTCTTTTTAGGCTTATTAAGGAGCCAATGCTTCACATCCTTGGACAAAGAAGGAAGAACCTTTTGGGGAACAACTTCCCACAAAGGCCTAGTACTCCAATAAGTATCAAATCTCTCTACTTCTTGTTAAATAGGTAATTCATTAGGACGACGAAGATCTCCAGAAGGAATAGTTTGAGCAAGGTCGTACTATAATTTTACCCTGTAGAGGTAATAAAAAGTCATCTTGGACAAGCTAGGAAGACGGCGGAAGGGTTGCTTGTTGACACTAACCATCTTCTCAATTTTCCACCATGGGATAATCCATTTGATAACAAAATCACGAGAGGCGAATATTTTGCTGCACTCCTAGGGACCTATCTTTATGGAAAAGCGCTTCTTTCGCCTCACAAAGAAGTTTTGAGTATATTTGTCAATATTGTCAGGAGGACTAATTAAATCTAGTCCCTCCATTAGCCACATCTGCAAAAATTCAATGAAAATAATTTGTATTACTATACAAAAATATAAGTTTTTGATTTCTATAATTAAAAATATTATATTTCTACCTGTAATAAAATTGGAGAGCCTAGAAAAGGTGCTTTTGAATTTTTCTTTATTTCATCATAACTAAGCATTGTTTCTCCAACAATTAATGGCATTGGATTCCTCCCTGATTTAATTTGTTCCATCACAGACACTAAAATTTCTTGACCATCACGATTATTACCACTAGTGAGGAGATATTGGCTAAACATGTAAAAGAGAAGCTCTTCTTCTATAAACATGAAAAGATTCAGAAAATGGTCTATCAAAATAGTGGCGTGCAAATTCTTTCAAATTAACTACAATAACATCTACAGTATTTCTTAGATCTCTGTCTTTCATATTAAAGAAGCGCTCAAAATCTTTATAATAATAATATTAGGAATTTCCGCAAGACCCATGGAGGAAAAGCCTAGAATGACACCAAATTCTTCCGGTAAAGAACTAATTCATCATAGCCTAGTCTAAACCAATGTGTGTCTGGATCCCAAAATTCTACGGCAGTATGAATAAAATCTATATCTATATCTACCCCCTTAATACCATAAATACCTCCCATATGAAAGAAATCAAGCTTTTTTCTTTCCAAACAGTCAAAGAACAGCACCACTCACGAGTAAAATCACTAAAACTCTTAGACATGATTGCTTAAAGAGAATTAAAGCTATAACTATTATTATAATATGTTTGAAATATACAAAATTCAGCAGATTTGGGGGCTATTTATGGACAAAACAAGTGCAGTTTGTTTTCCGAAAGGATTCGGAGAAAAAGAATCTATCGCTAGACGGCAAAAATAGCGTCTGGCGACGAGGCTTGTCGCCTGGCGATGGAATCAGCGTCTGACGATGACGTCGGCGTTTGGTGATAGATAGTCGGTTTGACGACATCTTATTCGTGCTATGCAAACCATATGTTTTCTTCAATTACGACTCAATTTTTGTGCCTTGACTTTATGTTTTTAACTTCTTACAAACATTTTTTCGATTAATTCATGCTTAATTAATGTTAGGCTTCAAAATTTTATTTTATTTTTTTATTTTTTCTTTTTTGGGGAGAAAGTCGGATACCCTCCATTAATAAAAATGACGGAAATTTTTTGCGCAAAACTAGTCAAAATTTTTTGCACACACTCACATGCACATAAATTTAAAAAATAAACTGCAAAGATAAAATAAGCATAATAAAGTTGTATATACAACAAGTCTAATGTAGAATTCATATAATACTAATCAGCAAAGTCCTACAAGTCAAATAAAATAAGCACAGGTACAACTATGGTGCCGGAGGACCCAAATGAGGAGGCACTCCCAAAGTATCAAAGAACAAGGTAGATCGTGGAGTATGCCCCTTACTGGCCCCAAGATCGTCAATAGTTGGGATCGACACAGTAGGACCAACCCATCCAGGCTTACTCCGAAGCTCAATAGCTAACGGGTGAGGCTGCGACAGCTGCTGCGACGACGAGCCAACCTCATTTGTCCCACCACCCCTTTAAGGAGTCGATGGCATGCCTCCTTGGCCTGCTAACCTAGCATGTGCACCCTCGAAAAAAGAGCAAGAACCCTCTGGTCTCATAGGTGGAGCCGTCTCTAATCGACCACCCTCACCTCTAGAAGAGGTATGATGACGCCTCGAGTCGGACCTCTCTATCCTAGCGTCAGGTCTCGTCCGGGTAAGAGGAGGAATAGGTTGCCCCTGCAAAAGTTAACCATGTCAGATGCTAAATGAGTAAATCTAATCATAAGATAAGGATAAGAGAAATACCTCTACAGTGTTGCCACGACGACAAGAAGCTTGATCCCTCCATCTCACCAAATGGTAATGAAAGGCGTCCAAAACTGTTGCCATCATAGTACCACCTCGCGAGAGAACTGTTAAGAAAAGAGTTAGTAGCGATAAAAAATATAAGTGCAAGTAAAAAGGCAAATAAATGACTCACCCAAGTCTGACGTCGTTGTATCGACTGCTCGATAAAGCGATGATCAGGAGGAGCTAAAGGAATCAACTCTTCAACAGGGCCATACATCCCCTGATAGGTGATGGACACAAGTGGAGCAACAAACTCCGCGTGCGCATCTTACAAGATAACTGGAGTGATTAGTATCTACTTTAGGGATGCACACGAGAAAAATGTGCAAGATAAAGAATACATCCTCTTATCCCTCTAGCAAAACAGCAGGTAGAGCCAAAAGCGGCAGCAAGGCCTCTGAATAACATAGCTCCGGACAAGCGTGCGTCCGCCAACGAGTGCCCTCTGGCGCCCTACTCGCCAAAGTCCTCAACCTCTCCTTATCGAATATATGCCAAGGAGGGCGAGCTGGAACAACGAAGGCCTCTGAGGAGTGCTGAATATCCACTCTCTTTCCAAGATACACCATGGCATCATACGTCCCCTGGAAATAGCGACGTTGAGCGGTGTATTGCGTAGCAAGCATGAAAACGTCGAAATTGTCTCACGGCTGAAACTCTACGGCTGGCTCCTATAGAATGCATACTCATAAGATAAAATCCCACTAAAGGTATAAATAGCAAGTAGCTGAAGAACATACCTAGAGGATCAACTCTCAAATGCGCCTAGAAGTGACATCTGCAATGTGACGACCTCCCCAACTAGCAGCAATAGGGACCTCGCGAGGTGAATGTCTCGCCGGCGCAAGAGGTGGAAAGTACTCGTAGAACCAGATCTACAAAAACAATGAAATGTCAACAATTGCTAAAATAGGTCTAAATCTAACTTAAGAAGGAATAGAGCGTACCTTTATGACTCTCCCAAAACTAGAAAGTGCGATATCAACCTCGAAGGAGCTATGACGACTAGAAAGTCGCAGTCCAACTAGGAAGTCTGTATAGGCCTAGCTTGCCCAATCATACGACCCGACTGAAGCAAGGTCATGAATAGTAGGCAGGTAGTAGAGTAGCACTCGACTACCTCTATCAGGAGTAAAGGTCCTTGACAATAGGATAAGGGAAAAAGTGCACACTCGCTGCTCTAGGATAGTCGTAAGATCCTGAAATGTCGCCGCAAGTGTACTCTAGCGATTACATCTTGTGCTAAGCTGCGTCGGATCAGCCTCAGCACGAGCTCGAATAGTGATAGGGCCCAACATCTCCAGCACCTCTGAAGAAAAAAACGTGATCTCGCTTTCAAAAGGAAGCGGGACCGAAGTGAACTCTAATCCCGTAATAAGACTTAAGTTAGTGGGGGTAACGCTCATTTCACCCCAAGGAAAGTTAAAAGTGTTGGTGGTTTCCCAAAAGAACTCCACCAAAGCTTGGACTATGTAGTTGCTCTATCCGAAAGAGTGCATAGCCTGAGTGGCTCGCAGCAAAGGAGTTAAGCCACATGACTCCCATAGAAGGCGCAAACCGACGTGGTCGCGGAAGTAAGTATCGTACCAAGAGTCGATGGTCGTGTTGCTAGAACCATGAAAATGGACCCTCTCGCTAAGAATACCTCCAAGAACGCACTCTAAAATGTGGAACTCTGGCGCAAAGTACAGAGTGTGCTCATCCCACTCTAGAAACCTCCCTTGAGAAGAGGAGGTGCCTACGGGATCGTCCTCTCGACGAGTCTCCCTAGAGCAAGAACGAGAACCCGAGCCTCATTGTCTAACCATGCTATATTATGCAAAATACTAGAAAATTAAGGTTCTATAGTATCTAAGGTTCGCCTAGCCGCATGATACTATGTTCGCAAAAACCTGATTACAATTTCAAACCGGGCATAAATAGCAAATCAGCAGTTAAACAATTTCTTGCAATATTATTAAAAAAATTGTGAAAAATTTTGACAAAAATGGCTAGCAAAAACACGAAGAACAGGCCACATTGTTCTCATGAACTCAAGGGGGTCAACAATGGCCAATTTCTCATTTCTTCACTAAATTGAGTAAAATAGGTTTTAAAATGCTCTAAACATCATATACAAGCATAATCCAGCAGTTTAAAGGCATAAATTTTGATAAACAAAGTGAATAAAGCATTATTGGGTTCGATTTTTTCGAATACCCGCGCGAGAACATATCCAAATTCTGCAAAACTTGAGTTAAGTTTGAGAAAAACTTACATGGATCCGAAAAATAGATGAGACAAGCTTTGATTTGCAAAAAATTTTAGCGAATTTGGTGGACAAACGAGCATGAACGACCAAATTGATATTTCGGGCGAAAATAAATAGCAGCAACAACACCCATGGAAAATGGGGAAGAAAGGGGTTTTATTTCGAATATTCGATTCCCGCGCCAGACGACAAGTTCGTCACTAGGCGCTGGTTTTCGTTGCTTGGTGGCAGAGCAAAATTGCGGCGACATGGCTTTCCAGCGTGCGGCTGGTGTGGCGATAGAACATGTGGCCCTCATGAATGATTATGTGGACCTTATGCAGCAATTTTGGGTTCCTTGGTACACCAGTTAGCCCCTATAATTATTAAATAATTGGCTTGATTACAATCACAATAGGTGATCAACCTAATAAAAGATCGTCTCACTTAGCTTAAAGCGCCTACAAATTGGCTCATCGCAAAGGCACCGACATAATGGTTCATAAGCAGCAAAAGGCACTGACATAATGATTCACAAGAAGCAAAATGCGCCAACGTAATGGCACCGTAGAAATTTTAGCAAATATCATGGCAGCAAAGTTCAAGCAAGCTTTAAGGATCGACAACCGTTGATCTTCGGTAATTTTCTTCGAAATATTAACGCAACGACTGCAGATGACTACAAGTGAAGTTATCTTCGACAACATTCCCTAGCATGTGGAAAGTTGTCATTAAAGCTGAAGATGACTTCAAGCGAAGTAATCTTCAACAGCGTTCCCTATGATGTGGAAAGTTGTCATAAAGTAGAAGATGACTTCGAGCAAAGTGATCTTCGACGGCGTTCCCTAGGAAGTGGAAGGTTGTCAAAAGCAGAAGATGATTTTAATAGAAGTTATCTTCGATCATGTTCCCTAGCTTGCGGAGGATGGTCACAAAGAAGTAGAAGGTCTTTTCAAGCGGAGCAATCTTCGACAGTGTTCCATAGCTTGCGAAAATTATCACAACGAAAATTGGAGGCGGTTACAAGAGTAGCAGTCTTCAGGCGGTATCCCCTAGATTGAGAAAGATCGTCATAAAATCGGTTACTCCAGAGACATGTGCTCGACGGTGTAAGATACGCGTTTCTTAACTCTTTTATCTGTTTAATTAATGCTAGTTTGTAGGTATCGGCGTAACAAGAATGATTTGGGATCACAGAACGTTTTGAATCCAGTGATGAATACCTTTCACGTCATCTGGAACCTAGATCCAAACAGAAGAAGACAATTGGATTAAAATGGGTGTTTAGGAACAAGCTAGATGAGTATGGTATTATTGTCAGGAACAAGGCTAGACTTGTGGTACAAGGTTACAATCAACAAGAAGGAATCGATTATGAAGAAACATTTGCTCTTGTAGCCAGGTTAGAAGATATACGATTACATATTGCTTTTGTTGCTTATACGAGATTTAGGCTGTACCAGATGGACGTTAAATGTGCATTTATAAATGGATTTCTCGATGAAGAAGTCTATGTGGAACAGCCTCCTGGATTTGTAAATCCAGAGTTCCCAAATAATGTCTATAAGTTTGACAAGGCTCTTTATGGGTTGAAGCAAGCTCCTAGAGTATGGTATGAAAGATTGTCAAAGTTCCTATGGAAAAATGGTTTTAAACGTGGTAAAATTGATAAAACTTTGTTTTTAAAATAAAATGGAAATGATATATAAGTTGTATTGATTTATGTTGATGATATTTTATTTGGTGCAACTAATGAATCTTTATGTAAGTATTTTGCTGACTTTATGAGTGGAGAATTTGAAATGAGTATGTTGAGGGAGTTAAACTTCTTTCTCGGTTTGCAAATCAAACAAACTGACGAAGGAATCATGATCCATCAGCAAAAGTACATCAAGGAACTGATCAAGAAATAAAAGACGGACAATGCAAAAACCAATAAGACTCCTATGGGTATTGGAACCAGGTTGGATGAAGATCCAACTGGAACTTGCATAGATCAAACTATGTATCGAGGTATGATACGCTCTCTACTTTACTTAACAGCAAGTAGACCAAATATATCTTTTAGTGTAGGTCTTTGTGCTAGGTTCTAAGAAAATCCAAAGGAATCTCACTTGGTAGCAGTAAAGAGAATCCTTTGTTACTTAAAAGGAACTGATGACTTGAGTGTTTTCTATCCTAGAAGTGATTCATTTGTATTAAATAGATTTACTGTTGCTAACTATGCAGGTGACTTGGTTAATAGAAAAAGTACTTCAAGTATGGTACAGGTTTTAGGACCTTGTCTAGTTTCTTGGGGCTCAAAGAAGCAAAACACAGTTGCATTATCCACAGCTGAAGTTGAGTACGTGGTAGCAGTAGCATGTTGTTCACAAGTTCTTTGGATAAAACAACAGGTTAGAGATTTTGGTATTATTTTTGAATGTGTTCCTATTTACTGTGATAATACAAGTGATATATGTATTTCTAAAGATCTACTTCAACACTCAAAGGTAAAGCACATCCACATAAGGCATCACTTCCTAAAAGACAATTTGGAGCAAGGGAATATTAAATTAGAATTTTGTCAAACTGAAAATCAAATTGCTGATATTCTAACCAAGCCCTTGAACAGAGAAAGGTTTGAGAAATTGAGATTTGAACTTGGGATGATCAAGCTAACTTGATTTCTTTTGAAGTTCAAAGATATGACTGATTCAAAAATAATGTAAATAAAGGGAAAGAGCTATTGGCGCAATTTTGGTGTGCTAAATATAGCTGAAGTGTCACCGTTGTTAATTACTAATGGTAAGTTTAGTGAACACTTAAATATGTAAGAAATTAATGATGTACATTATATACGTATAGAAAGCGTGTTCCAAATACGTGTTTTCAGATTTTTTTTTTACATCAAATGAATTTGGAAAGAAAAAGAATTTGGCAAAAATATATCCTGCTTAATTGAATTGGGAAAATTAATTGAATGTGTTCAATTAATGACTGAAAATTGAAAAACTCTTTACTTCCTTCACACCGTTTCATTTATTATAAAAGGAATCTTCACCCACCTTACATCATCACAGTCAAATCAAATTACCCACTGTGAAAATTTCAACAACCTTCTTACACCTTTAAGAAAACACCATGGTTATCAGCACTTTAATCAGCTCTTCCAAAAGCTCATAAAACACCTAAAAATTGGAACAAGAAGAAGTGTCCTCTCTCCCAATAGTTTATTACAAAGAACCTCAAGCCAAACCCGCTTCATCCTCTACACCACAAAACCCTAAGTCTGCTGAAACAGAGAACTTCACCTCTGAATCAATTCTTCAAAAATTGAAAAAGTGGAAAGTGATGAAAGAAAAGAGAAAGACAGTTGAAGAACATATCAGGGAAGTTGAGGATTTTGTTGAAAAAATGGAGGACTCGGAGGGAGAGAATTCTGAAAAGGAGGAAGATGAAGAGATCATTGATCAAGCAGAGCTTGAATCACAAGCAGGAAGGTATGTTGTAGGTCATTGCATTGATTTGACTTGGTGTAGAAAAGCTAGGTTCCTAAAATTTCTTGATTTAATTAAGTTCCAATGATGGGAATACTTGTTGTCTAAAGCCTCTGATAATTGCATGTATCCAATTGTCATGACTGAGTTTGTCAGAATTTTGAAGTAAAATTAGGAGTTATATCTAGTGAAATTGATGGAGTAAAAATTGAGTTCCATGTTGAAACCTTAGGTAAAATTCTGAAAAACTCTTATTGTAGGGTATGAGACCTACATTAAAGGAAACGCTAGTGTGAAAGTTGAAAAGTATTTGAGTGGTGACATTGTTGAAGCCCCAGGAGGAAAAAGGGGGAAGAACATAATGATTCACAATGATTTAAGCCCATTGAACAAGCTGTTGTTCAATTTAGTCAAGAAAACAATTCAGCCTCGAACATCAAAGAAAGGAGAAACATGTCTAATGGACATGGCTGTGATTTTTTTCTGTCTAGGAAAATAAAGATCAATTTTCCCTCACTCATGTTTCAGCACTTGGGACACTGTGTTCCAAGTAAAACAAAGGTAGGATATGGAGTTATCTTGTCTTTGAGAGTTTTGGAGTGGTTCTAAAAGGAAAATATGAAGGTTTAGAGGAGAAACTAGAAAATGTAATTAATGAAGAAACTCTGCTGGGGATTAGCTTGGAGGTGGCGAATGGGAAGATTCAGAAACTGGAAAAGGGTGAAGAAAAGAAAGAAAAAGGAACAAGAAAAAGAAAAGTAAAGGAAGAGGCTGAGCAGCCTGTGATAAAGAATAGGAGGCTATCAATAATTTCTGCTACTCGAACCAGCATGGAGAAACCACTAGTGTTGGATCTGAGGAAAGGGAACTGGATGGGAAAGATGCAAAACATATTGTGAGGTTGGTGTCAGCTGAAAAGGAGTTAAAAGAATCTGCTGAGAAGATTCAGAAGCAAGAGAAGTCTGTGCAGAGGCAAGACAAACTCTTGAAGAACTAGAGGCTGAAGTTTCAGCAAAAGATCAAGAGTCTTGAGGAAAGACTAGACACTTTTGTTGCTAAATAGAAAGAAGACAACAAATAGATTCTGGAGTTCCTGAAGAGTTGATTCAGCAACTCTAATTAACCAGACCTTTTATCCTAGCCCCTTATCACTTTGCAGTCATGAACATTTTCAGTTTAAGCTTTTCGTATTTTTGAAAAAATATTTTGGTCTGTAATAGCTTTAACAAGCAGGATATTACTATTTTGGTTTTTAATAAATATTTAGAACTTTGCCTATATACGTGTGTACTTGTATGTTATGAAAGCTTATGCAGGCAAGTAAAACTTATTTGAAGGAAGTTAGCAGCGCTGCCTTCAGTTTCCCACACTCGCTGAATTGCTTAATAACTTTTTGATGATGCCAAAAGGGGGAAGAGAAGAAGAAAACTTGAAAGCTGAAGTTGTTCTAGGTTCCAGCTGATAAAGTATAAGAAATTTCTTCTAATTTGATGTTAGTAGCTTAGTTTATTCTATGTTCTGTTTATTTATGTTTTTCTTGTTTTTGTGTTTTTCTTGTTTTTGTTTTTAATTTCAGCTGTGTGTTTACTTATAGTCAATAAACAAAAATTTCAAAAATACGCCCTTCTATTTGTTTTAACTTTTCTCAAGAGTTTGCTTAAGTTTATCATCATCAAAAAGGGGAAAATTGTTGAAGCTTAAAGGTTTTGATGATTATGAACTTAAACTAAAGCAAACTCAACTAATAAAGGCATATGAGTGTTTGATTAGTACAGGTGAAATAGATTTTGGTGATGGAAAAGTAACTCAAGATATGAAGACATGAAGAAGCCTTTAAATTAAAAATAAAACTAAGAAGGAAGAGAGTTCTCTAACAAGAACTAAGTTCCTTAACAAGAACATTCCCTAATAGGACCTTGAAGACAGCAAGTTGAGGTGTCAACCTGGACTGCGATTAAAGACAGTAAGTCCTTTAGGAACTTAGTCTGCGTGAAGCCCAAGTAACTTACCTTTGCAAGAAAAGTGGCGCAACAATTTATTTAGTTAAGATTTTATCTTCTAGATTTATTGTTAAATATGTTAAGTAGGATATGCATGAAATCTATTAGAAGCGTGACAAGTAGCTTGGCAAATAATTTAATAAACGGAAAAGATAAAAAGGATAATTTTAAGAAAAGATTTCATAAAATCGGTTTGATAAAAAGATTTTTTATTAATATTTTTATTTTGTTTTTCAAAAAAGATTTCCCTTAAAACAGATTTACTAAAACCTTATTTTGAGATAAGGAAATATTAACATCTTTGTCTTTTAGAAAACCTAATTGCTATACGAGTTATACTTGTCTAAATAATGGAGATATAATTTCATTAGGTTTCGGTGAGTTTATGCATGGAGAAATCACAGAGCTTTAATTGTGTAAGTTTGCTAAGCTTCTAATCTTGTCATATTAGTTTTGGGTTTCGTGCATAGCTTTCCGATCATCTACTAGGTATCATTTACTTGTATTGGTTGGGTTATTTGGGTGTTGGTGTTTTATATTTGCATACTGATTGTGTAAGATTCTAGTGTAAAGCTGAGTCAATTAGTACTTTGGGAGTACGAGTAAATCTTAGTGTGGGACTTAAATTGGGTAGGATAGAGTCCTACTGTGTAGCAAGTTCATTCTGGAACTTGTGAGAGAAGGTCAGATTATAGTAGGTTGTAACTTGGTGTTTGACCAATTATAGTAAAGTTGTTTTATTGTTGAAATCCCTAAGGTAGGTTCGAGGTTTAACTTCCAGTTGGGCCCTGAAAGGTTTCCTCGTAAAAATTTGTGTGTCTTTGCATGTTCCTATATGCATTGTTTTATAATTTTGCAGAAGTAGTCACTAGGAACTCACATACAATTCACCATCCTCTTGACGTGAAAGGTATTCATGAAATGACGTGAAAGGTATTCATCACTGGATTCAAAACGTTCTGCGATCCCAAATCATTCTTGTTACGCCGATACCTACAAACTAGCATTAATTAAACAGATAAAAGAGTTAAGAAACGCGTATCTTACACCGTCGAGCACATGTCTCTGGAGTAACCGATTTTATGACGATCTTTCTCAATCTAGGGGATACTGCCTGAAGACTGCTACTCTTGTAACCGCCTCCAATTTTCGTTGTGATAATTTTCGCAAGCTAGGGAACACTGTCGAAGATTGCTCCGCTTGAAACGACCTTCTACTTCTTTGTGACCATCCTCCGCAAGCTAGGGAACATGATCGAAGATAACTTCTATTAAAATCATCTTCTTCTTTTGACAACCTTCCACTTCCTAGGGAACGCCGTCGAAGATCACTTTGCTCGAAGTCATCTTCTGCTTTATGACAACTTTCCACATCATAGGGAACGCTGTTGAAGATTACTTCGCTTGAAGTCATCTTCACCTTTAATGACAACTTTCCACATGCTAGGGAATGTTGTCGAAGATAACTTCACTTGTAGTCATCTGCAGTCGTTGCGTTAATATTTCGAAGAAAATTACCGAAGATCAACGGTTGTCGATCCTTAAAGCTTGCTTGAACTTTGCTGCCATGATATTTGCTGAAATTTCTACGGTGCCATTACGTCGGCGCATTTTGCTACTTGTGAATCATTATGTCAGTGCCTTTTGCTGCTTATGAACCATTATGTCAGTGCCTTTGCGATGAGCCAATGTGTAGGCGCTTTAAGCTAAGTGAGACGATCTTTTATTAGGTTGATCACCTATTGTGATCTTTTATGTTTGCTTGTCATATGAGCATCGCGTATGCTCTATTTCTTGATATGTTTGCCAGTGCATATGACAAGATATTGCGTTCTTTGTCGGGTTATTTACTAGATTGGTCATGCTTGGACGTTAAGCAAGCCTTTGCGGGAAGTAACCCGTGTTTTATAGCTTTCTTTTTCTTTCTTTTGTATTTCTCATTTTTGTTTACTCTCTTGTCTATGTGTATAGGTACTCGATGCATATACTCATGTGCAAGGATTTTGGATTGAGCTCCTTGAGAAGAAGCACACCAATGATTGCTTGCATTTGGAAAAGCAACAAAGACGAGGAATTAGATGAAATTGTGGACAATGTGCTCAATTGCGGGTTTCAACACCCACCTCACATTTGGTTTACTCTTTCCTTCTTCCCTCATCTTGGATTTGCTTTCTTATTTGCATTTGGATTGAATGAATTATGAATTGTTGTGTGAATGAGTTTTCTTTCTTCCCCTCCCACCCACCCTTTGTGCCTTTATTTTGAGCATTGAGGACAATGCTCCATTTTAGCTTGGGGGGGTTATCTATATCTCTTGGTGGTTTCTTAATCCATAGTCTCTTGATTGCTTGATTTATTTCTCTCATACTTGCCAAAGTCTATTATTGGTATTGGTTTTCTATGTTTGGATGGCCATGAGCGCCTTATTGAGTTGACTTTTGGTACATGTAATTTTGATTGATCATGCTTTCATCTTGCACAATTGTATAGGCATTCTTGAGTATTGTTGGTTTTGTGAATATTTGTGTGTATAGTGTCTTTCCATGGAATTCAAGGCAAGTTTCAAAATGTTTTGTTTTAACCTTGGACATAATTGGGCTTTAGCACCTAGAATACCCTCTTTGCTAGTTGTTAGAGGTTTTCGTGCACTTGAATGTCGAGGTTGGTTCACGCATATAACATTGCCAAGGTAGTAGAACTTAAGGGCTATGAGACCTTAGCTCACTTGGTTTGTGGTAAGATGGTTGTCGCTCTCTAGCTAGTTGAAGCTTTAAAGGTGATTTTTGCTACTCCACTACCGTCATTTTTGTGAGGATGTGTATTTTGTTCTAGCCTTCTACATTTCTTGCATGTGTGGCGTTTGGATCCTTGGCATTGCTAGCTTATATCGAGAATTTGGATTAATCTACCCAAGATCGAGACCGAACCAACCTAGGGGAAGACGAAGGCAATTAGGATTTTTGTTTTGTGTTATTATTCTCTATTCTTCTATTTTTCTTTTGCATTTGCTCATTTAGTAACCCAATTTGAGTCATTTTCCCTTCTTTGGCATAACCACATTACAAACCAATGGACCTTTGCTTTATTTTCACCTTTTTTAGTTTTTGTGAAGCATTCTTGGGACTTGATTTGTATTTTTGGTTAATGAAAGTGAGAAATAGAATGAAAAGAAGTGAAAAACTCAAATTTTGGTACTTGTGATTATATTTTTCATGTTTAATGGTTTGAGTAAATGAGAAGAAAATAAAGGAAATGAAAGAAAAAGCCGCTCAAGTAAAAAGAGGCGAGAGCAAAGAATAAAAAGAAATGAAAAAAAAAGAAGAAGAAAATATTGAGAAAATACAAAAATATTTGTTGTTTGGTTGAAAAAGAATAAGCTTGGGGGAGGAATTGCTAGAATTTTTTATTTGAAAGTTGGTAGTTTATTGAATTTTAATTGAGGAATGATCAACCTTGCTTCACTTCTAAGTTAACCACCAATTTCCAAATTTATTTCCATACCCTTTACCCTAGCCTAAATGTTTCAACCCTTTCAAGACCTTTTGACCTTAGTGAGGTTTAGTTACTACCGATGGAGGGTAATCAAGCCAAGCCTATTGAGCGAGCTATCAATGCCAAGATGTCGGGTAGCCTAAATGTTTTTCATTGATTATTTCTTCCGATTCCTTCGAGGAATCTCGAGATATCACCTTAAAAGTGGATGCAAAACTAGTGAGGACGCGGAAGTTTGGTTGGAGATAAGGAGGAGTGTAAGTCCCTCTAAGTTCTCTACCCTTTGCATGCTTTATGTGTGTACCAGCCTTAACTATTCTTTTGCTTGCCTACCTTTAATGTCTAGAAAGAATTGTATTCTTGTGCATTTAGCCCATTGTTTATGTTTGGTTTGAAATATCAAAACTCGAGTTTTCTTGATTTCACCTTTGTCTTGAATGTTATGTGTTGCCAAGAGTTGTGGGTTAAACCTCTTAGGAAACCGTCACGAGAGCTTACTCGTCCTCTTTGGCGACATAGGGGTTTAAAGGGCTTGATGCATACGCTAAATGCATCCGTGATTCCTACGACAGTGAGTTAGTGTACATTCTTTCTCCTTGTTTCTATTTTGTTTCTTTTGCCTTTAATAATTCCATCTTGTTCTCTTTTGATTTAGCTTTGCTCGAGGACGAGCAAAGGTTTAGCTTGGGGGAATTTGATGAGTGACATTTATGTCACTCTTAGGGAGTAGTTTTAGAGTCATTTTCGTGTTTATTTTCCCTTATTTTCCTTTTATTCTCTTGTTCTCTCTTAAATAAAGTTTCTTATTTATTTGGTATTTTTGGAGCGTTTTAGTTTATTTTCTTTATTTTATTAGCTTTAGTTTATTTTCGTATTTTATTTTACTTTATTTGCTTGTATAGTTTTTGTCTTTATTAGTTTTAGTTTTATTTCTCTTATTTCTATTTTACTTTTATTTATTTTAATTAGTTTGGATTGTTCTTCGCATTTTATTTGTTTGTGTTTTATTTAATTTTGTTAGTTTTAGTTTTAATTCTCTCATTTCCTATTTTAGTTTATTTAGTTTTATTTTATTTATTTCTTTCCTTTTTGTCTTGATTTCCCCTCGTGTTTTTGGTTGTAGGTGCCCTGGGTTTCAAGGCCATGTCCGTGTTCGAAGTTCAAGGTTCGAGGTGCAAACTTGAGCCAACCCCTCCTGCTGCCCCTTATCCATCACCGCACCCTTCATTATCCTACACCACAAAAAAACACATCACTCTTCCCCTGCTTCACCCCGCAGCAGCACCAACACCAACAACCCACTGCACCAGCCACCTAGCAGCGCACACAACACCACTCACCACCAGTCCAACTTCCAACCACCAGCCAACAACCACCTTACCGCCGCAACTCAGTCGCAATCCCCTGCTCCACCAACACCAACAGCAACACAACCAAACGCCGCACCACCACAGCACACAGCAGCCACGCAATCAACCCGCAACACCACCGCGCAACAGAGCAACCACCACTAGCATCAATTACAGCAACAATTGCCTCCAATTGCCACCAATAACCCCTCACTTCCAGTTTCCAACAACAAAAACCACAATCACCCACCAATTCACGCACCCAACAACCAGAACCACCTGACCGCCAATGACCTCCCTTGCTGCCACGCAACCACCTGCGAACAACCACCACAACCGCACCTTTCTTCACCTTTGCTACATCAACCTCACAAAACCAGAACCACCCAACTACCACAGCCGCTCAATTCCGGCCATCACCCTACTAATTCGCGCAAGAAATAGAGCAAAATCAGAACAATTAGCAATTTAATCAAGTTCGGGCAAACCGTTGGTGGTTCGGTCGAAGTTCGAGTCAGAGACTTTGTGGGTTTCGTTAATCAAAGAGGAGTGGTCGAACATACCCATGGTTCGACCGAACCAACCCCGTAGTTCGGCTGCACCAACCCATGGTTCGACCGAACCGCTTCACAAGACTCGCACATGGTTTTTAAAGAGGGTCGAACGGCCTCGATTTGATGATGATAGTTGATGAACGGTGGTGATGGTGGTGCGTTTCAATGGAGATAGAGCATCCAATGTGAAGGAGAAGAATAAAGAAATCAGGTCTGATGTTTTTTTTGGGATTTTGGTTTTTTTTTTTATTTTTCTTTTTCTTTTATTTTTATTTCTTTTCCTTTTCCTTTTCTTAGTTCTTTTCTCTTTTGTTTTCTCTTCTCTTTTATTTTCTTTTTATTTCCTTTTCTTTCCTTATTTTCTTTCCTTCTTTTATTTTTCTATTTTTCCTAGTTTTATTAGCTTAGTATAAATACCCAATTTTGGGGTAATTAGAAAAAAAAACATTCAATAACTATCTATTCTTCTCTCTAATTAGTTTTAGGTTAGGTTAGGATTAGTCTTCTTTGGTAGAGAGAGAAAGTGAGGTTTTCTTCATTAATGAACTTGGATTTTGAAGAAGGAGCTTGTTCAATCCTTTGTAGACCTTCATCTTCAATTAATGAGCAATTTCTTACTTTCTTTCTTTACCTTTGTTCTTGATTTTGTTTATTTGCTTTTATTTTTCTTCTTTGCTTATTAATCATGTTGATGCTTATTGATTTGATGATTGATATTGTTTTCAACATGATTTGTGAGTAGTCATCTAGCCAAGGGTGTGGGGATGGTGTAGTTGCTAATTGTTCATGCTTTTAATGTTGGGGTTATGTTAATGGTGATTAAAGTCTTTGCATGCTGGATATTCTTTGGTCTTTCTTGCCGCACATTGTTAGTTGATCAAAGATGAGTCTTTACTAACAAGTAACGGAAGTTGACTTAGTTGAGATTCATTACTATCGATTGTTATTTAATAGTACCTCCTAGTATATGGTTCTAATGTAGAAACATAGAGGCTACGTTAGGAGAAGCCAATTGACCCCGGAAGGCGGCTAGATTGGACCCTTTACTTCGATATTCATGTATGTTTAGTTTACCATTGATATTCTACTTTGTTATTGTATGGTCAAGCGTCAACTTCACCTACCCATTTCCCTTGGTGCCTTAATGTTTTCTTTCTTGTTTTAGCATTTTTAGACTTTAGTTTATTTATCCCCTATTCCGGACTAGCTTAATTGTCGATAAAATTTGGTGGTGTTTACCGTTCTCTGTTGTTCTACCCCTATGCTTGCCTTATACTCGTATTAGGTTTGTTTAGGTTGTATAAATTGTATTTGATCTAGGGATAGACAATTGAAGACGCGTTTATTCCCTTGTCAGAGGCCAGTTAGAAATGCTGCCTCGTAGCAGCCAAAAAAGGCATTGTCATTCTTTTGGTAATCTTTCCAAGAAATGGTGCCTAACGCAGGCGACACCTAGATTCAGTATCCGTCCCCAAGAGGTCGTTTGTGTTTCAAATCCTCAAGCCCCTACTCCATGTTTTCTCACTGTTTAGTAGAGACGTGAAGTCTGAAGGGATCTACCTTTTTGTTCCACTTCTTTCTCTCTTCAGCCTCGCTATCCTCAAGCGGGGAAAGGGGATCATCACTGATATCCTCAAGGCTAGAACTAGAGGCGGAATCTCCCCCGTCTTTTTCTATAGAGACCTCTTCGCTGTCTTACCCCGAGGTAGATGCTGCCCGGTCTTTGTCCTTATATTCGGGATTAAGATATCTAATGTCATGGGAGGCAACCTCATCATCGCCTCTACCCTCTGGTTCATATAAGATTGTATCCCTTGCGATTTTGGGGATCCCAAACGGGAAGTATTCCCTCGAATCTACTAACATATATTCCCCCTCAACTAGGGTCACCACATCAGACAGTACTTCCAATGTACAATCTCTTTGGTTATTTGTTTGGTTCTAGCCATTGTGTCCTGCACAGAAACATAGACGGTCGGTTCAAGGGATGTATAAAATTTCTCCATACACCTAAAGCCGTCACCTCTAGTCCTAGACTCAGCTGTACTAGGAGACTGGCTGACTACTGATCTAGGCTGTGTGGTGTGTGTTGGTGATGAATACATTTATTGCAAGAAATATATACAAGCGGAAAAAACAAGAAAGATCTTAGATTGGATGAGACGGTACCTTAAGATTTGAAATCTAAAGGTGTCAGACGTTGACCGGTTGCAGCAGCTGGGTAGAGGGCGACCTTGCTTGTATATGGCGGAGGAGATTTCTAAACCGGTTGGGCAGATGGATGAAAAATGAGATTTATGTTAAAACATAGACGCTGGTTAGAGTTTCTCTCTCTAGAATTCAGACTTTAACTCTCTAAAAACTTGTTGCAAGCATACAAAACAAGAGAGGTAAAATACGTATATATAGAGGGGTAAAAGCAAGGGTATTTCAATAATTTCCTCAGAATGTGAAAAGTAAAAATTCACTGTCAAATTTCAACTAGTGGTAGAGTGACATGTGTCACAAGTGCCACATGGCATGCCATGTCACATATGTGAGGGACAAATGTTATGGGTAATTTTTACTTTTCACATGGACAAATGTTATGTGAGGGACATATGTGACATGGCATGCCACGTCGCACTTGTGACACGTGTCACTCTACCACTAGTTGAAATTTGACAGTGAATTTTTACTTTTCACATTTTGAGGAAATTATTGAAATACCCTTGCTTTTACCCCTCTATATATACGTATTTTACCCCTCTTGTTTTGTATGCTTGCAACAAGTTTTTAGAGAGTTAAAGTCTGAATTCTAGAGAGAGAAACTCTAACCAGCGTTTATGTTTTAACACAAATCTCATTTTTCATCCATCTGCCCAACCGGTTTAGAAACCTCCTCTGCCATATACAAGCAAGGTCGCCCTCTACCCAACTGCTGCAACCGGTCAACGTCTGACACCTTTAGATTTCAAATCTTAAGGTACCGTCTCATCCAATCTAAGATCTTTCTTGTTTTTTCCGCTTGTATATATTTCTTGCAATAAATGTATTCATCACCAACACACACCACACAGCCTAGATCATTAGTCAGCCAGTCTCCTAGTACAGCTGAGTCTAGGACTAGAGGTGACGGCTCTAGGTGCATGGAGAAATTTTATACATCCCTTGAACCGACCGTCTATGTTTCTGTGCAGGTCACAATGGCTAGAACCAAACAAATAACCAAAGAGATGGTACATTGGAAGTACTATCTAATGTGGTGACCCTGGTTGAGGGGGAATATATGTTAGTAGATTTAAGGGAATACTTCCCGTTTGGGATCCCCAAAATCGCAAGGGATACGATCTTATATGAACTAGAGGGTAGAGGCGGTGATGAGGTTGCCTCCCATGACATTAGATATCTTAATCCCGAATATAAGGACATAGACCGGGCAGCATCTACCTCTGGGTAAGACAGCGAAGAGGTCTCTATAGAAAAAGACGGGGGAGATTCCGCCTCTAGTTCTAGCCTTGAGGATATCAGTGATGATCCCCTTTCCCCGCTTGAGGATAGCGAGGCAGAAGAGAGAAAGAAGTGGAACAAAAAGGTAGATCCCTTCAGACTTCACGTCTCTACTAAACAGAGAGAAAACATGGAGCAGGGGATTAAGGATTTGAAACACAAACGACCTCTTGGGGACGGATATTGAATCTAGGTGTCGCCTGCGTTAGACACCATTGCTTGGAAAGATTACCAAAAGAATGACAATGCCTTTTTTGGCTGCTACGAGGCAGCATTTCTAACCGGCCTCTGACAAGGGAATAAACGCGTCTTCAATTGTCTATCCCTAGATCAAATACAATTTATACAACCTAAACAAACCTAATACGAGTATAAGGCAAGCATAGGGGTTGAACCACAGAGAACGGTAAACACCACCAAATGTTATCGACAATTAAGCTAGTCCGGAATAGGGGATAAATAAACTAAAGTCTAAAAATGCTAAAACAAGAAATAAAACATTAAGGCACCAAGGGAAATGGGTAGGTGAAGTTGACGCTTGACCATACAATAACAAAGCAGCATATCAATGGTAAACTAAGCATACATGAATATCGAAGTAAAGGGTCCAATCTAGCCGCCTTCCGTGGTCAATTGGCTTCTTCTAACATAGCCTCTATGTTTCCACATTAGAACCATATACTAGGAGGTACTATTAAATAACAATCGATAGTAATGAATCTCAACTAAGTCAACTTCCGTTACTTGTTAGTAAAGACTCATCTTTGATCAACTAACAATGTGCACTTGCAAGAAATACCAAAGAATATCAAGCATGCAAAGACTTTAATCACCATTAACATAACCCCAACATTAAAAGCATGAACAATTAGCAACTACACCATCCCCACACCCTTGGCTAGCTGACTACTCACAAATCATGTTGAAAACAATATCAATCATCAAATCAATAAGCATCAACATGATTAATAAGCAAAGAAGAAAAATAAAAGCAAATAAACAAAATCAAGAACAAAGGTAAAAAAAGAGAGTAAGAAATTGCTCATTAATTGAAGATGAAGGTCTACAAAGGATTAAACAAGCTCCTTCTTCAAAATCCAAGTTCATTAATGAATAAAACCTCACTTTCTCTTTTTACCAAAGAAGACTAATCCTAACCTAACCTAAAACTAATTAGAGAGAAGAATAGATATTTATTGAATGTTTTTTTTTCTAATTACCCCAAAATTGGGTATTTATACTAAGCTAATAAAACTAGGAAAAATAGATAAATAAAAGAAGGAAAGAAAATAAGGAAAGAAAAAGAAATAAAAAGAAAATAAAAGAGAAGAGAAAACAAAAAAGAAAAGGAATAAGAAAGGAAAAGGAAAAGAAATAAAAATAAAAGAAAAAGAAAAATACAAAAAAAAACCAAAATCCCAAAATAAACATCAGACCCGATTTCTTTCTTCTTCTCCTTCACATTGGCTGCTCTATCTCCATTGAAACGCACCACCATCACCACCGTTCATCAACTATCATCATCAAATCGAGGCCGTTCGACCCTCTTTAAAAACCATGTGCGAGTCTCGTGAAGCGGTTCGGTCGAACCATGGGTTGGTGCGGCCGAACTACGGGGTTGGTTCGGTCAAACCATGGGTATGTTCGACCACTCCTCTTTGATTAACGAAACCCACAAAGTCTCTGACTCGAACTTCGACCGAACCACCAACGCTTTGCCCGAACTTGATTAAATTGCTAATTGTTCTAATTTTGCTCTATTTCTTGCGCGAATTGGTAGGGTGATGGCCGGAATTGAGCGGCTGCGGTAGTCGGGTGGTTCTGGTTTTGTGAGGTTGATGTAGCAAAGGTGAAGAAAGGTGCGGTTGTGGTGGTTGTTCGCAGGTGGTTGCGTGGCAGCAGGGGAGGTCATTGGCGGTCAGGTGGTTCTGTTTGTTGGGTGCGTGAATTGGTGGGTGATTGTGGTTGTTGTTGTTGGCAACTGGAAGTGAGGGGTTATTGGTGGCGATTGGAGGCAATTGTTGCTGTAATTGATGCTGGTGGTGGTTGCTCTGTTGCGCGGTGATGTTGCGGGGTGATTGCGTGGCTGCTGTGTGCTGTGGTGGTGCAGCGTTTGGTTGTGTTGCTGTTGGTGTTGGTGGAGCAAGGGATTGCGACTGAGTTGCGGCGGTCAGGTGGTTGTTGGCTGGTGGTTGGAAGTTGGACTGGTGGTGAGTGGTGTTGTGTGCGCTGCTAGGTGGTTGGTGCAGTGGGTTGTTGGTGTTGGTGCTGCTGCGGGGTGAAGCAGGGGAAGTGCGATGTGTTTTTTTGTGGTGTAGGATAATGAAGGGTGCTGTGATGGATAAGGGGCAGCAGGAGGGGTTGGCTCAAGTTTGCACCTCGAACCTTGAACTTCGAACACGGACATGGCCTTGAAAGCCAGGGCACCTTAACCAAAAACACGAGGGGAAATCAAGACAAAAAGGAATGAAATAAATAAAATAAAACTAAATAAACTAAAATAGGAAATGAGAGAATTAAAACTAAAACTAACAAAATTAAATAAAACACAAACAAATAAAATGCGAAGAACAATCCAAACTAATTAAAATAAATAAAAGTAAAATAGAAATAAGAGAAATAAAACTAAAACTAATAAAGACAAAAACTATACAAGCAAATAAAGTAAAATAAAATACGAAAATAAACTAAAGCTAATAAAATAAAGAAAATAAACTAAAACGCTCCAAAAATACCAAATAAAGTAGAAACTTTATTTAAGAGAGAACAAGAGAATAAAAGGAAAATAAGGGAAAATAAACACGAAAATAACTCTAAAACTACTCCCTAAGAGTGACATAAATGTCACTCATCAAATTCCCCCAAGCTAAACCTTTGCTCGTCCTCGAGCAAAGCTAAAGCAAAAGAGAACAAGATGGAATTATTAAAGGCAAAAGAAACAAAATAGAAACAAGGAGAAAGAATGTACACTAACTCACTGTCGTAGGAATCACGGATGCATTTAGCGTATGCATCAAGCCCTTTAAACCCCTATATCGCCAAAGAGGACGAGTAAGCTCTCGTGAGGGTATCCTAAGAGGTTTAACCCATAACTCTTCGCAACACATAACATTCAAGACAAAGGTGAAATCAAGAAAACTCGAGTTTTGATATTTCAAACCAAACACAAACAATGGGCTAAATGCACAAGAATACAATCCTTTCTAGACATTAAAGGTAGGCAAGCAAAAGAATAGTTAAGGTTGGTACACACATAAAGCATGCAAAGGGTAGAGAACTTAGAGGGACTTACACTCCTCCTTATCTTCAACCAAACTTCCGCGTCCTCACTAGTTTTGCATCCACTTTTAAGGTTATATCTCGAGATTCCTCGAAGGAATCGGAAGAAATAATCAATGAAAAACATTTAGGCTACCCGACATCTTGGCATTGATAGCTCGCTCAATAGGCTTGGCTTGATTACCCTCCATCGGTAGTAACTAAACCTCACTAAGGTCAGAAGGTCTTGAAAGGGTTGAAACATTTAGGCTAGGGTAAAGGGTATGGAAATAAATTTGGAAATTGGTGGTTAACTTAGAAGTGAAGCAAGGTTGATCATTCCTCAATTAAAATTCAATAAACTACCAACTTTCAAATAAAAAATTCTTGCAATTCCTCCCCCAAGCTTATTCTTTTTCAACCAAACAACAAATATTTTTGTATTTTCTCAATATTTTCTTCTTCTTTTTTTTTCATTTCTTTTTATTCTTTGCTCTCGCTTCTTTTAACTTGAGCGGCTTTTTCTTTCATTTCCTTTATTTTCTTCTCATTTACTCAAACCATTAAACATGAAAAATATAATCACAAGTACCAAAATTTGAGTTTTTCACTTCTTTTCATTCTATTTCTCACTTTCATTAACCAAAAATACAAATCAAGTCCCAAGAATGCTTCACAAAAACTAAAAAAGGTGAAAATAAAGCAAAGGTCCATTGGTTTGTAATGTGGTTATGCCAAAGAAGGGAAAATGACTCAAATTGGGTTACTAAATGAGCAAATGCAAAAGAAAAATAGAAGAATAGAGAATAATAACACAAAACAAAAATCCTAATTGCCTTCGTCTTCCCCTAGGTTGGTTCGGTCTCGATCTTGGGTAGATTAAGCCAAATTCTCAATATAAGCTAGCAATGCCAAGGATCCAAACGCCACACATGCAAGAAATGTAGAAGGCTAGAACAAAATACACATCCTCACAAAAATGACGGTAGTGGAGTAGCAAAAATCACCTTTAAAGCTTCAACTAGCTAGAGAGCGACAACCATCTTACCACAAACCAAGTGAGCTAAGGTCTCATAGCCCTTAAGTTCTACTACCTTGGCAATGTTATATGCGTGAACCAACCTCGACATTCAAGTGCACGAAAACCTCTAACAACTAGCAAAGAGGGTATTCTAGGTGCTAAAGCCCAATTATGTCCAAGGTTAAAACAAAACATTTTGAAACTTGCCTTAAATGCCATGGAAAGACACTATACACACAAATATTCACAAAACCAACAATACTCAAGAATGCCTATACAATTGTGCAAGATGAAAGCATGATAAGTCAAAATTACATATACCAAAAGTCAACTCAATAAGGCGCTCATGGCCATCCAAACATAGAAAACCAATCCCAATAATAGACTTTGGCAAGTATGAGAGAAATAAATCAAGCAATCATGAGACTATGGATTAAGAAACCACCAAGAGATATAGATAACCCCCCCAAGCTAGAATGGAGCATTGTCCTCAATGCTCAAAATAAAGGCACAAAGGGTGGGTGGGAGGGGAAGAAAGAAAACTCATTCACACAACAATTCATAATTCATTCAATCCAAATGCAAATAAGAAAGCAAAGCCAAGATGAGGGAAGAAGGAAAGAGTAAACCAAATGTGAGGTGGGTGTTGAAACCCGCAATTGAGCACATTGTCCACAATTTCATCTAATTCCTCGTCTTTGTTGCTTTTCCAAATGCAAGTAATCATTGGTATGCTTCTTTTCAAGGAGCTCAATCCAAAATCCTTGCACATGAGTATATGCATCGAGTACCTATACACATAGACAAGAGAGTAAACAAAAATGAGAAATACAAAAGAAAGAAAAAGAAAGCTATAAAACACGGGTTACTTCCCGCAAAGGCTTGCTTAACGTCCAAGCATGACCAATCTAGTAAATAACCCGACTATGAACGCAATAGCTTGTCATATGCACCGGCAAACATATCAAGAAATAGAGCATACGCGATGCTCATATGACAAGCAAACATAAAGTACAAGGAGACTTTATGCTTGAGAGAAGGGAGAAAAGAAAAAGTAAAAGAATCAAAAGAAAAAACAAGAAAATAAGAAGAAAAAGTAGAAGAAGAAAAAGAAAAATCCTCACAAAAATCTTTTTGGTTGGCATTATAACTCTTTTCCTCATCAACAATGAAAGAGTTGGGGGCTTCGGAAGCATGAATAGGAAGAGGATCCCTAAGAGGTTCTTTGAGAAGAGAAGGGAGGAATAAAGGATAGTAGGAGATATGGTTAAACCTTTGTGATAAAGGTGTATGAGAAAGGCAAAAAGGGGTAGCTAATCCCTCATCACAAGATCTCTCATCACTAATGAGGGAATGAAAATCAATCATGGAATCCTCAAATGAAGAACCCTTATGTTCTACATCTCCCTCAAGTTCAAAAACTCCAAGGTAATCAACCTTATCCTCCTTTTCACCACAATAAACAACTTTTCCTTCTACTATCTTAAAACCCAAGGTCCCAAAACCGTGCATGAATGGAGGTAGATTCATCTCAAACTCATCTAAGTCCCAAGAAGCGTTCTCGATGAAATCATCCAATAATCTATAAGTCCTCATATGACTCTCGAAAAATATGTGGGACATTACCTCAAAAGAGTCTATATACTCATAGATTGAAGGGTCACAAACATACACTTGAGACTCATCAAGATGGGGAGAAGGATTAGGATTTTAAAAATCAACACTCTTTTTATTTTCAACTCCTTCACCATCACTCGAATGCTCTCTAATAAGATCCTCACTCATATGGGGAAGAGAGGAAGAAGGAAGGGCATTTTCTTGAGAGTTGGCTAGTTGGAGAATTTGGCTCTCAAGCATCTTCATTCTAGCTTCCGTCTCCCTATTCTCAACTTCCCTCATCTCGTTATACTTCTCCATCATCTCCATTATCTTCATTATCTTCTCTTCCTTCAAACTTTCCATAATATTACCCTCATAAAAGGACTCATTAGAAGCATAAGGGAAATCATTTGAAGCCATGTAAGAACAAGAAGATGAGGAGGGAGGATCATTCACATTATAAACATGAGCATCATCATATTGGGGAGAGGGGGTATAATCAAGCAAATGAGATTCATCATCAACAATAGGAGATAGAGAGTTGAAATCACTTGTACTAGGTTCGCAAATAGGATCACAAGACAAATAATGGGGATGCATACCACTAATAAAACCATTATCACATTGAGAATCAAAATTAGCAACATTACATGCCCTATTGCGTACTTCCTTAGCAAACCGTACAAATATCCTCCAAGCACTATGAACCGATAATGCTTGAAATTCGCCATCAAACCTACTTTCAACTTCATATCTCGTTTGTTCATTCATGCCATAGTAACAAATCTCACAAGCTTCACAAGGATTACAACCATTATAGTTCAAAAACCACACAAGTCTATGGAAGTAGACATAAAAAGGCTCATCATCATATTGAGGAAAAGAAAAATGTGCCATTTTTCAAAAACAAAACAAAGAGAAGAGAAACAAATCAATATAAAATATATACAATGGACTAGTCTCAATAAGATAACATAACGGTAATGGAAGTCGTTCCCCGGCAACGACGCCAATTTGACAATGGAATAAACGCGTCGTCAATTGACTATCCCTAGATCAAATACAATTTATACAACCTAAACAAACCTAATACGAGTATAAGGCAAGCATAGGGGTCGAACCACAGAGAACGGTAAACACCACCAAATGTTATCGACAATTAAGCTAGTCCGGAATAGGGGATAAATAAACTAAAGTCTAAAAATGCTAAAACAAGAAATAAAACATTAAGGCACCAAGGGAAATGGGTAGGTGAAGTTGACACTTGACCATACAATAACAAAGTAGCATATCAATGGTAAACTAAACATACATGAATATCGAAGTAAAGGGTCCAATCTAGCCGCCTTCCGGGGTCAATTGGCTTCTCCTAACATAGCCTCTATGTTTCCACATTAGAACCATATACTAGGAGGTACTATTAAATAACAATCGATAGTAATGAATCTCAACTAAGTCAACTTCCGTTACTTGTTAGTAAAGACTCGTCTTTGATCAACTAACAATGTGCACTTGCAAGAAAGACCAAAGAATATCAAGCATGCAAAGACTTTAATCACCATTAACATAACCCCAACATTAAAAGCATGAACAATTAGCAACTACACCATCCCCACACCCTTGGCTAGATGACTACTCACAAATCATGTTGAAAACAATATCAATCATCAAATCAATAAGCATCAACATGATTAATAAGCAAAGAAGAAAAATAAAAGCAAATAAACAAAATCAAGAACAAAGGTAAAGAAAGAGAGTAAGAAATTGCTCATTAATTAAAGATGAAGGTCTACAAAGGATTGAACAAATAAAACTAGGAAAAATAGAAAAATAAAAGAAGGAAATAAAATAAGGAAAGAAAAGGAAATAAAAAGAAAATAAAAGAGAAAAGAAAACAAAAGAGAAAAGAAATAAGATAAGGAAAAGGAAAAGAAATAAAAATAAAAGAAAAAAAAAAATAAAAAAAACCAAAATCCCAAAAAAAACATCAGACCCGATTTCTTTCTTCTTCTCCTTCACATTGGCTACTCTATCTCCATTGAAACGCACCACCATCACCACCGTTCATCAACTATCATCATCAAATCGAGGCCATTCGACCCTCTTTAAAAACCATGTGCGAGTCTCGTGAAGCAGTTCGGTCGAACAATGGGTTGGTGCGGCCGAACTACGGGGTTGGTTCGGTCAAAACATGGATATGTTCGACCACTCCTCTTCGATTAACGAAACCCACAAAGTCTCTGACTCGAACTTCGACCGAACCACCAACGGTTTGCTCAAACTTGATTAAATTGCTAATTGTTCTGATTTTGCTCTATTTCTTGCGCGAATTGGTAGGGTGATGGCCGGAATTGAGCGGCTGCGATGGTCGGGTGGTTCTGGTTTTGTGAGGTTGATGTAGCAAAGGTGAAGAAAGGTGCGGTTGTGGTGGTTGTTTGCAGGTGGTTGCGTGGCAGCAGAGGAGGTCATTGGCGGTCAGGTGGTTCTGGTTGTTGGGTGCGTGAGTTGGTGGGTGATTGTGGTTGTTGTTGTTGGCAACTAGAAGTGAGGGGTTATTGGTGGCGATTGGAGGCAATTATTGCTGTAATTGATGCTGGTGGTGGTTGCTCGGTTGCGCGGTGGTGTTGCGTGGTGATTGCGTGGCTGCTGTGTGCTGTGGTGGTGCGGCGTTTGGTTGTGTTGTTGTTGGTGTTGGTGGAGCAGGGGATTGCGACTGAGTTGCGGCGGTCAGGTGGTTGTTGGCTGGTGGTTGGAAGTTGGACTGGTGATGAGTGGTGGTTTGTGCGCTGCTAGGTGGCTGGTGCAGTGGGTTGTTGGTGTTGGTGCTGCTGCGGGGTGAAGCAGGGCAAGAGTGATGTGTTTCGGTGTGGTGTAGGATAATGAAGGGTGCGGTGATGGATAAGGGGCAGCAGGAGGGGTTGGCTCAAGTTTGCACCTCGAACCTTAACTTTCGAACATGGACATGGCCTTAAAACCCGGGGCACCTACAACCAAAAACACGAGGGGAAATCAAGACAAAAAGGAATGAAATAAATAAAATAAAACTAAATAAACTAAAATAGGAAATGAGAGAATTAAAACTAAAACTAACAAAATTAAATAAAACACAAACAAATAAAATGCGAAGAACACTCCAAACTAATTAAAATAAATAAAAGTAAAATAGAAATAAGAGAAATAAAACTAAAACTAATAAAGACAAAAACTATACAAGCAAATAAAGTAAAATAAAATACGAAAATAAACTAAAGCTAATAAAATAAAGAAAATAAACTAAAACGCTCCAAAAATACCAAATAAACAAGAAACTTTATTAAAGAGAGAACAAGAGAATAAAAGGAAAAAAAGGGAAAATAAACACGAAAATGACTCTAAAACTACTCCCTAAGAGTGACATAAATGTCACTCATCATCCTCTAGTTCCCCCTTGATGACTCTATGAAAGCCATCGTGTCGGGTTATGACCTAGGCGTTTGGCAGTTATCCCCAAAGTCCTGGGTTAACATTCTGGTGTATGTTGGCGCTTGTGAGATGCAGGGTGTGCATCCCAGCTGGGAGGCATTTACTTAGATTCACTATCTTAGCCGCAACCTAGGCGGCTAGAGGGTATGGTACACTCTGACCACGTACCCTAAGTATTAGATGATTGTGGACAAAGTTTCCAAATATGATAACTGGAAACACAAGTTCTTTATGTTGTCTTCCCCTAGCCGGTGTGAGATTTATGAGTTCCACCGGTATAATAAGAAACTTGACTATCTGGGTCAGAAGTGTGCCCTCCCCCTGGATTTCAGAGGGGATTATGAGAAGATCATAGATTTGAAATTCTTTGAACTTTCCACAGACACTCTCTCAACCAGGAAAATAATAAAGGTTTCCAAAAATTGATACCCATGAGTGCATGGTTGAGAGGAGAGGCTTTCTTGTCTGCCAGCGGGTTGAGCACAATGTTTACTAAGCGTAGGTATACTGCACATCCAACATCTTGTCGTCTGTACCCCTATATTGTCCATCTTGTTTACAAAACTGAGTGTTTCTTTGTTTTTTTTAGAGGAGGATTTGGAAATGCTCTAAGACGAAAAAACCCTTAAACGTTCCTCCGCCCAAATCCTCAAGGATCTTGTGGTGGCTAAAGCAGCCTAAATAAAGGCCAAGGAAAAACTCGTCTGATCATTTGTTTTGGTTAATTTTGTGTGAGCAGATCACTTGCCGGTTGTATGATTTGATAAACAATGTAATTTACAGGGTAGGGAGGTTCCCAGATCCTTCAACAAGCTTCTTAAGCAAGGGCTAGATGTTAGTGCCTCCAATCCTGCTTAGTCTCGGAAGGCTTCCTCTACCCAGACGGCTACGAACGCATCGTCTTGGACAATCGCATACGCATCGGGGGGTAGAGAATTACATTAAGGGGTTTGGCCTTGGCTTGAACCTGACCGGAGGTGCCCATCATTCAGCCTACTACTCCTGTAATTGATGCTAACCTACAGGTTATTAAAGGTATGCATAATCCTTTTAAAACCCTACATGAGCTTGGTTGGCCCTTGTGAGTGAAATCACACCCCAAACTGACTTCTTCGTCAAATAGTCGGCAACAAGTTGGTGCCACCTATGTAGCTCACTCACCTAGTATTAAATGTGGTTAAGATTAATACCCTCAATGGCTGGATGTATAGGTGCATGCAAAGGTAATTCTTAAGGCCATCCTCAAGAAGGAGAAGGACGCCATTCCAGGGATAGAGACGTTCAACTTGAAACGCATTTTGGTTCTGCTGTTTGAGGTATAATTTCATTTTTACAAATGCCAAGTACACCTTCGCCTATATTTTTACACCGTTTGTGTTTCTAGGCTATGTAGAGGGTTGATGGGCTGAAGCAGCAATACACTTAGAAGAGAGAGGAGGTAAAACGGGCTAATAAGTCGAGTAGAGATTCTTATGACGTTGCATAATATCAAAGTACAATTAATGAACTTGAATCTAAAGTTGTGGAACTGAAAGAGGTGGACACCATTAAGAGCTTGACGACTACTCTGAAGACGGCCAAGAAGAGCGCTAATGATGCTGACATTTCCCTGAAGAAGGCTTGGGAGGACCTTAAGACTTTGGAGGGTGTTGCTAAAGAGAAAACTAGTCTCAAGGTAGATGTCCAACGTTTAGAGAAAGAGGCAGCTCAGGCCTAGGACAACTTCAAGGCCACCTTGGAGGCGGAGCAAAACCGCCTTATTGGTGATAACAAGATAGACTTTGACACCCGGATGAAGATTACTTGAGATGCGCTTCATTCGCATAAAGAGTATGGTATTTGAGCCTATCTTTCCAGTATGCCGAGGAGGTTGTGTAACTTAGAGCAAAAGGTGTGCCAGAGCCTGAATCGTTCATCACCTGGGTAAATGTTAAGATTGAAGAGTCTGCTCGGCCTACACCCGGTCAAGTTGTTGAGATTCCTTTAGACGGGGAGAATGAAGAAAGGTAAAAAGAGCAAGCCCCGACCAGTCCAACCAATGAGCATGATCTCCCGCCTAACCAATCCGAGCCTGTGCCTCTTCCCATGCAGCCATAGATTTTCAGCAGCAGTATGCCATTTTACATCATCTCCGACCTGTGTGCCTTTTGTTTCTGTATATACCGACTGAGGGGTCGGATATCTTAACATTTTATTTTTTTTCTTTTCACCGGATGTCTATACGGTTAACAATATCTGCCGGCCTTTTGGCTGGTTTTAAGTTTATAAAGTATGCTGACCAAGTTGGTTTGTTCAATTTGTTTCAATTTTTGCACTTAAATTTTTCACATACTTTTAAATTTTTTATTTAAAATTTTTGCCTAACTCTTTTGGAGCATGCGACATATAGCAACCCAACTGTACTTGCCCTATGGCAGCTGTGTAGTTGCTTTCATTACCTTGCTGATTGATTTGCTTAGGAACTTTTGATACTTTAAAGAGTATGAGATGTTCCTACGTAATCAATCCCAGTTGTGATTGCTCCAAATCAAGTGCACAACTGTCCAAGAATTCAAGTGGGTAGCCATCAGTCCAGGCGGTGAAGTAGTTGTGTTGCACTTCATCTCCTTCTCTTGGGGAATCTGCAATCCATTATACTTAATGTCTTTGCCTCATTGGATGGACTTGTATAATTTCATAAAATAATCTAAATTAGAACATCAGTTGGCAACCGACTGATGTCATTAGACATCCGGCCTTTTGTGCTTAGTCATTCATTAGATTATTTTGGGCAGACAGCTATGAGTTGACCAATTAGGTCGTTCAATATTTGTCGTTTGTATAAGTAGGTAGAGCACTTAGTTACCCGGATGGGAGATACTCTATGAGACGATTCAACCCGGATAGGCGTCGCCGGACGCCTTGCTCATGTTTGGGTAGACGAATTTATAAAATAAGTATCATCCAGCCATTTGCCTCGTTTTTTGAACATTAAATTAGCCACTAAGTTTTTAACTTAATTTAATTTTTATCAATGATAGTAGACCGTTTGTGGATAGCACAGGTTGTATTTTGACACAGTGTATGTATATAAGAAATAAGTAACAAGTTTGATAACAAAAAGCGACTTTTTCATTGAAAAGATTTTTATTTACAAAAGTCTACAAATCTCAAAAGTAGTACTTTTTCAAGTTGTCTACATTCCAAGTTCTTGGCAGCTACTTGCCGTCTAGGGCTTCCAGGCGGTAGTTGTCGTCTCTTCCTTCTTCAAAGATCCGGTAGGGGCCTTCCCAATAGGAGTTATCTTTCCATGCTCATTGGCTATACCGGTTGCCTCCATTTTCTGTAACATAAAGTCCCCAACTTTCAAGAGACGTTTGTGTACTCGTTTGTTATAGGCATGGGTGCATGGAATATTTCATTATCCCACACTTGAGCCCCACTGTGGTCATAAAATTAACTATGGTGGCATCCAAAGGGAAGGAAGCTAGAGTAAAAGAGTCGCCAATAAATTTTATGAACTTGTAAACTGTTCAAAGATCCATGAGATCACTAACTCCATAGTGGTCTTTAACCATGACTGAATATTTGGGGATGAAGGTACAAATCCAACCTAAAAGAGATTGAACTTTCCTTAATAATAGGCCTGTAATTTATTCTTCTCATATTCATGTGCGCTTTCTTACTAACATACAATAAATATATTTACCCTAAACCTGTTTAATTTATGTTGGTTGAATATTAATGCACAAACAAATCTATTATTGGCGATCACTTGAATTATTATCACATTATCCTAAAATAGATTATTAATTATCTTATTAAGCGTGATTGCAAGTACAAATTCCCTTTAAGCATGCAAAAGAGGGCGCGATCAAGCAATAACAATAATAATTTTCAAGCAACATAATAATAACAATCATCACCATAATAATTTTCTCATCCAACCATAATAATGTTAGCAAGATCCTATAGGCATGATACTAACAAGATTAATAACAAATCCTAGCATGTAACTAAACATTAAAGATAAAAGTTTTATCCCTAACATGATACTAACATAATATTAGAAAGAATAGGAAGCAACCTAAACATGATACTAGAAAGCAATAAATAATATCCTAACATGATACTAAAAATTAATATAAAATTATAAACATGATTTCTATATCAAAAGATCAACAAAGTATTTAAATTACTTACTAGGATGCCTCGTATCTCTTTCTAATAACAAGATACACACATTAGTAACTTTAAGGAAAAATCTTAAATCAAACAATTAAATTAAATAATTGAAATAGGGATCTAGGATAAAACCCTCAGAAATTATCAACCTTTCACGTTTAGGGCGAAGGCAACTTCGAACTTGGCTAGGTGTGTCTGGGAATTGTGAATGTGGAACTTTGTAAAGGGTAAGGTTGAGAAAAAAAAATAAAGAGTGAATAAGCTTCTAGCTTTTAGAGAGATGGAATAGATGATTGTTGAAGATTATGAATGATTAAAAACGAGGAAATACGACCCATATTTACAAGAAAATAGTCCGAAATTGATAGAAACAAATCAGAATTTTAATCGGATTAAAACTATTCCATGTCGCAAGCGATAGGGTATGTCGCCATCCGACAGGAATTACGCATGGCGACAAGTTCTGTTGTTTGGCGACAAGCTTGTCGTTTTGCGACAATTAAAATATAAAACACGATTTCAGTACGGAATCCTTTTCATAATATAATTAAGCAATTAAAACTACATTTTAATCAATTTTAAATTAGATTTTATCAAAATAAAACACTTATTTTATTTCAAACCAAATTCATTATTTTTTTAAAGCATTAATTATCAATCCTAATGCTATTATTGGAACTCAAATAACCTTCTAGACTATTTTGGAAGACCATAATCAATCCTAATAAATTTTAGAAATAATAATTAATGGGCCCTTCACTAGATCAATAGGCCATAAAACCATTTCATACCAAAATTGGTATTTGGACCATACTTTCCTCATTAATCATCGGAATTGGGCTTATAATATATCATTGGAAAGCCCTTTACAATCCTGGCCCAACTATACTATTATTGGACCCTTATCATGGACTAAACTAAATTTGACTGCCTATTTCCATAAAATAGAGTTTTTTTTTTAAAACAGAAAGAAAGATTTTATTAAAACGACCGCATCACAAGACTTTTCACACTTTCACCTCATTCGATAGTCAAGCAACGTGAAAAGTATTCGTCACTGAGTTTGGTTTTTGGGGAGACAGAATTGGGTGTCTATACAAGCCCCCACTTGGACTGAGTTTAGAGAAATGCATGTTTCAGAAATAAAAGTTAAAGTAGCAATAGGGACGATGAATGATTTAGAACGTTCTGCAATCTTAAATCATTATAGTAACGCTGGTACCTACAAACTAGCATTAGTTAAATAGATGAAAGAGTTAAGAAACGCGTACCTTGCACCATCCAGCACGCGTCTCGAGAGTAACCGACTTTGTTGCTGCATTTTTGTTGTGACGACTTGCACAACGCCTCATGAACGCTATCATCGAAGATCGCTGCTTGTATTTATCCTCGATTGTTTGGGACAATTCTCAAAAGTACCTCGCTGAAAGGAATAGTGTCCTTCGAACAAGTGTATTATTCTGATAGTGGGTTCAGAATTATTAGAAAGTTAATATATTCAGTAAGGTAAAGTGATCGGAATGCCTGGGTGGAGGCCGCTTCCGATTAGTAATATTAACGTATAATTAATATTACAGCTTAATCTTGACTGAACCCTTCGGGTCACACCCAAGCAGTCAACGAACCGTTGACGAAATAATTCAAAAGGAATTAATGAGTCGACTGTGTAATATTTATTTAGACGTCGGAAATTTGAGCTTAAAGCGTCGAAACCGAGCGTCGGAAGTCATTCGAAAATAATAAAAGACAAGACGTGCAAATAGTGATAAATCAACTTAATTCCAAAAATACCCCCAGCATCGGAGTGCCCCGAGTAATCCGAGTGCTAGGCGCATAATTCATGCGTAACACATAAAGAATTAGAATTAATAGCTTTGTAGCGTGATTCCACCTGTGATCGAACAAGAACAAGGAAGACAAAGAACCTCATACGTGATTCCTCTACTTGGTCCATGGGCACGAATTAAGACCTCCATTAATGCTAGTTAATTGCAAATTAACCCTTCAATTAACCTTTTAAGAAGAAGAACGAGAAACGAACCAACCACGAACCACCACACGTGCCATTAGGGGTGGCCGGCCGTGAGTGCAAGGGGAAGGAGAGAGAGAGTCGTGGGTTAGAGAGAGAGTGAGAGGGTTTTGGGAATTCAGGTTGCTTGATTCACAATCAACTTTTAATTGTTATTTCATTCAACCCTAGGCATGTATCTTATTTATAGATCTCATCTCTAAATAAGAGTCTATGACAAATCCCAAAACCTAACTCTAATAGAACTATGCTAGCCCAATCCAATTCATGATTAGTTACTTACTCATGAGGCCCATAAATGGACCTCTAACTTGCTTAACCCAATACCCTTGTGTGTGACCACATAAGATCCATTCTAGTGGGCTTTTGATTATTTGACTAGCCTAAAGATCATTGATCATAGTCTAGAAACAGACAATGATGACCTAAAAGAACGAACTTATTATCTCCATAATAGTAATCCTTGATATATCTAGTAATTGCACTTATCAAAGACATAACTCCTTCAACCTCCACTGTAGTAACAAAGATTAAGAAGGGTAATTGTTTAGGACAAGAGGGTTTAGTAGCACAAGTTCACAAGAGTTTCTGCTAGAGTTTAAGGTTAATTTCTGTGTTTAAGCCTCGTATTAAGCTCCTATTTATAGGGAATGGATGCAATTAGGGTTTTAAACATTCTGCCGCATCAGGTTTTGGCACGGCATCCCACCGCAAGTAATTTAATTGCACTGTGACAGGGGAATAAACGCATCGTCAAATGTCTATCCCTAGATAAAATACAATTTATACAACCTAAACAAACCTAATACGAGTATAAGGCAAGCATAAAGGTCAAACCACAGGGAACGATTAAACACCACCAAATGTTATCAACAACTAAGCTAGTCCGGAATAGGAGATAAATAAACTAAAGTCTAAAGATGCTAAAACATGAAATAAAACACTAAGGGAAATGGTTTAGGTATAGCATTCAATCAAACATAAACAAAGGCATAGAAGTTGAATTAATCATGAACTAAACACGCGTGAATATCGATACAAGGGGTCCAATCTAGCCACCTTTCGGGGTCAATTGTCTTCTCCTAACATAGCTTCTATGCTTCCACATTAGAGCCATATATTGGGATGTAAAATCAAGTAACAATCAATACAAATGAACTTAGCAAAGTCAACTTTTGTTTCATGTAGCAAAGATTCAACTTCAAATAACTAATAACGTGCACATTGCAAGAAGATCAAAGAATATCAAGCATATAAAGACTTTAATCACAAATAAATCATTTCCAAACCCTAGAACATGCACAAGATCCAACTACACCACAACCATCCTCTTAATGGGGAAATTACTCACTAATAACGATAATAACAAGATTAATTAACAAATAACCAAGCATTGAAATGATTAATAAGAAATACTAACAACTAAAACAAAAATAAAATAGCATGATAAAGAGAAAAGAGTAAAGAGATGCTTATTTATTGAAGTTGAAGGTCTACACAGAGGTTGATTAAACTTCTTCTTCAAATTCCAAGGAGAAACCCTCACTTTCTCTCTCTAAATTACTCTAACCCTAATTTAAACCTAGAAAGAGAAGCTCTCCTAAAATTAATTAATAAAAATACAATAATTGATTGTTATGGCTTAAAACTAATTACCCCAAAAATGGGTATTTATACAAAGCTAAAGAAAATAGAAAAATAAAAGAAAGGGAAATAAAATAAGTAAAGTAAAAAAAAGGAGAATAAAAAAAATAAAAGAAAACTATAGAAAGAAAAATAAAAAGAAAAAGAAATTAAAATAATAAAACCCAAAAGTCCCACCCAAAAAAATCAGACCCTAATTTCTCACCTCTTCGATTGTTTTTTTTTAGAGAGAAGAGAGAAAGAGAGATGGTAACAATGCTTGAACCCTGGACCTAGAATTTAGAGGTTTCATTCTCTTACCACTAGTCCACAAGGTAAGCTGGTCACCTCTTCGATTGTTTGGGCTGCTTCCATGGGTAAATAATCCCCTACTTCCCATTTCACCATATTCCATCATCAATCATTGCCAAAGAATCAGCATCGTTAATCCTCATCCTCAGCAATCAAGCATCAATCAAGGTCGTTCGATTTTCATTAAAGTCACGTGTGAAGCTCGTGATTGAACCCACATTTACGCGCCCGTAAGTACACCGCGCATAGGTTGCGCATAACTTACTGCCTACAATTTGTTTTGGACTCAGATGTGTGCGCATTCTGACAGGGTTGCGCGCCCGCGAATCTCTTATCAAATTAGATTTTAATTGAGGTTCGATTGCTTGCGAAATGGTGAAGAATGGTTGGTGAAATTCATGGTTGGAATTTGTTGTTTGAATTGGGACTGAAGGGGTGCGATGAGTTGCTCAACTGTTGCAGGGGCTGGAATTCATGGCTGGAATTCGGGTGGTGATTTGAGATTGGTGGTGGCTACTGCTCTGAGTTGCGGTTGTGCGTGAGATGTGGAGAGCTGCGCGTGGTGGCTACTCTATTGTGGGATGAGGGAGCAAGGATTGATGGCAGCTTTGGTTGTGATTTGAGGCTCCTACGATATTGATAGGTGGTTGGGCGGTGGTTGGCGAAGTAGTTGCAGGTGGTATGTTTGGGTGGCTAAAGTGGTGGTCTAGGTTGTGAGCTGCGAATTGGTGGCCGATTTTGTTGTGGTGGCACGGGGCAGGGGGTTGGTTGTTTCGGTGTGGCGGAGGAAGAAATATTCGAGAGGGAGAGAGTGGTGTAGGATAACAGGCAGCAATGTTGGTGTTAGGTGGCAATTGAAAAGCCTCGGCTTGGACCTTGAACTCGAGCCTACTCACAAACAAACCCTAGGGTGAAACCGAGATAAATAGAATAAAATAAATAATAAAATAGAATTAAATAAGCTAAAATAGAAAATAAGAGAAATAAAACTAAAACTAACAAAATAAAATAAAACTATGAAAAATACTAAAAACTAATTAAAATAAATGAAAGTAAATTAGATAACTTTCAAGGAAAAATATAGAACGAAATATAACAAATCAAAAACAAATAAAATACGAAAATAACATAAATCTAATTAAATAAATAAATTAAACAAAAACACTCTAAAATAAGAAGAAACTTTTTTAACGAGAAAACAAGGGAAAATAAGAGAAATCGAGCCCGAAATAGACTCTAAAACGACTCCCTAAGAGGTGACATAAATGTCACTCATCACGCTGCTGTAGGCAGCGCAACTAGATGTCTTGCGCGCGACATTTTGGCAAAATTCGATTTTATATTTTTATGAAATTCTGAATCTTCCGCAAGCGCATCACTAGAAGTTGAGCTGGGTGTTGAGCGTAACTAAATTAGTTGCGCGCACCAGACCAGCGCGACTCATTGAGATGCACGCGGTTTTTTCTACGGTAACATTAAATTTAACCTTGGCACCTCTAAATCTATCATTATTGGGTTTTAAGCACGGGGTTAAGCCTAATTATGATCAGGTTTAGTTAATTAGAACTTGTTTGTATTTGTTTTTTTAATTTTTGTCAGGCTAGTCTTTTTGTGTCTTTGCGATTTAGCTAGTCATCCATAAGTATTCTTCACTTCGATCCAACACGAAGATGATTTTATTTATCGTCATTGCACTTCTTGTCGGGACAGGAGGCCAAAAGTAGATGTCTACAGTTAGCCCCCACATTGATCGATTCTAAAATAGACGAGGATCAAAGTAGCCAAGGATATAAATCCGAGACTTGTTCTACAAAGTTCTCAAAGAGTAGAGAATCTTTCAGAAATGTTAAGGATGTCGAAAAGATCCTTGATTCGCTAAGTGTTTGAAACAAGTAGCTATTAAGGCTACAAAAAGTATTTTCTAGTCTTAACGCGGTAAAGAATCTAGATTGATTCTTTGCAATTGTAGAACGCTTTTACAAGTAAAGATATTCTGGGTGATGTCATTTCATGAGAAGAGATCGGTTTAAAAAGGATTAAAAGGGGATGATGTCCTCCCAATCATGTCATCGTTTGTTTAAAGTCCCTCGATACGTCATTGAAACTTTATCCCGATTTTAACAATTTGAAAAGATGATAAAAAAATGTTTCGGCTTTCGCAGCCTAAACGTTTCGGCTTTCGCAGCCTAAACGTTTCGGCTTTCGCAGCCTAAACGTTTTGGCTTTTGCAGTCGGAATAAAGTTCTAGACAATTCGCTCGATCAGGGGTTGGCGCGACATTGTAAGTCCCTTGCGCCTTCGTTTTTTTTTTCTTTTTCTTCGAAACAAAGCTGTAACTATATTTTTACTCTCTTTTGTGCTCTTCTTTTTTTTAAAGTGAGCGTAGCATGCGTCTATACGGCTCTGCTGACTTGCGAGGCCGTTTTGAGAGTTTACCCGAGGTGGTAATGGAGATTGTGGAGCTTTTGGGGATCAGCCCCCAGCTGCCGGCTCTTCGGGATTTATCGAGTCAGCCTGCGTCGTCAGCTTTCCTTCGTGGATTGCTGGAGTTTTGGTGGGATTCCACCAACACTTTTCACTTTCCATGGGGAGAGATGACGGTTACCCCTTACGATTTCTCTATTGGTACGGGTTTTCCTTTTGGAGGTGATCCCATAGCTATGGAGGTCGTAAATGGGTCAAATGAGAGACTGCGTGACCTCATGGGGACCGTCTTGCGGCGACCCTTCAAATGTACGCGCAGTCTTATCCGTACTCGGTTCTTGCCGATGAAGTATCGGCTAACGAGGTTGATCGGCAATGTACACCTGAGCAGCTGGCTCGGATATACATTACTCACGTTATTTCCGTCACTATCTTGAGTGATCTGGAATAGCGTTTCGCTATGAAGTACTTATTTGCCTCAGTGATTTGGGGAAGGTAGGTAACTTGAGTTGGGCGGAGGTGTCGTAAGCCCGTATGCTTACAACTATGGGCAAGGCGACCCGAGTGATGGATTCTGCAGCAGCTACTGAGGTGCCTCAGATCTCCCTCATGTGGCATGGTTGTATCCTTGAGGTACATACTTATCCTTTAAAGTTTCTTTTAATCACCATTCTTGTTTTTTTTTTCTTATTATTTTTCGTTTCTTATAGGCTTGGGGATATTCGTACCTACCTTTCTTAGCCCCCAGGACACTCGGGGCTACTCGCTTTCTTATCGGCCATCGACTGGTCATGATTAAGATGAAGCAAGCCACTTCAGCTAATGACTTTTGCCACTGGATCCTTTCGGCAACCCATGTGTCGGTGAGTACGTCAACAACACATGTGCATCTTTTTTCGATTATTTTTGATGATTTTCATGTGGCTGTGTTTTGTAGATTGATCTCCATCCATGGATTTTGATCGTCAGAGTCCCTGAGACTGTCCAGTCTGGCATGATTCGTTGTCGTTTCCGGGCCCTTTATCAGGGCTTTCCATTGCTCTAGAGGACAAACACTTTGTTTTGAGGTGAGCGTGTTCTCTTGCAATCTTCATCCAAGGAGCCTTCGGTTCTTACAAATCCTCCGACCCAGATGTTGCGTTCGGACTTGCTATCTACCAATATCAAGCTTAGGCGATCCTCGGTTATCCAGCGGAGCAGCTGGTGCTGCCGGATGCATTTTACCAGGTTTTCATCGCATCCAAGATTACTCGTTTCCTAGCTTTTGTTTCGGTTAGTATTTTACTATATTTTTTTTATTTTTCTTTTTTTTTTCAGAATCTTGACTCTTTTATTGTGTTTTCACCAAGTCGAGCTAGGTGGTTGGGTGCCTCTAATGGTGGAGGTTCACGTATGCTGATGCTTTTGGATTGGTAATTCACGAGATTCTCCCACCAAGAGGAGGACATACCGTTTATTCCTTAGACGGTTGAGTCGTTATGTTTATTTTCTATATGTATTTGTTTTTATATTTTTTTCATATACGTATGTTTACCGCGAGAGACCATGAACGGCATGGTGTGGACTATACGTGCTTTCCGAGATTTTTATCGGAGAGCCCTCCTGGCTTTATCATGTCGTTATTATCGGATGGTCGTGGTAAGTTTATTTCTTTTTCTTTTGTCAAAGTTATTACAAAGTTTATGTATTAATTTTTATTTAAATTTTGCAAGACGTATAGAATCTGTCTAGGAGTCGCCGATTGTAGGCACCTACTTTTGGCCTCTTGTCCCGAAAGGAAGTGCGATGATGTTAGAATAATCCGTTCTTCATGTTAGATCAAAGTTGAAGTGTGTATGGACTACAAAAAGCATTGTGAAGTAAGTTAAATCCCATATTTGAGACCAATTTATCTTAGGGACTTGTCCGATTACTAATTAAGCCTACAACGTATTCATACATGTTTAAACTTGATTAATAACGGACCTAAATGCGTCAAATGCAATGATTAGATCTAATGGAACCTATATTGTTGAAAAACCTAGCCAAACAGATAAACTAACTATCAAATTCCCATGTAAAGCCTATACATATGGATAGCCCTTTCAAAGAGCTTTCCAAAGGTATTTTATAAGCCCAATTCTGAGCCAAAACGAAGAAGTTATAATCAAAACACTAAACAAGGCCCTAAAACCGACACCCTTGCACTCCAATGGCCATAACTTTTGATCCATAACATATTTATACCTAATTCTAACGGCATTAGAAATTAGACATTGAAAGATTTCAAATTATATCTCACACACCTTAATCTGACTCCGCAATAAAACATTATATAAGTTTTAAAAACTCGTTATCGTATAAGGCAAACCGCAAACCAGCGCAACTCAATCAGTTGCGCGCGCGACTCATTGACATTTGCGCGGCACCCAGCGCGACATAGAGACTTGCGTGCGCCACCTGATGGCGCGGCTTTAAAACCCTTAACCTAGATCCCTACGCCTATAAATACGAGTCTTCGTTCAGCATTACGGGAGCCGGAAAAATCAAAATTAAAACCCTATTATTCTCAAAACCCTAATCTTTCTACTTCTCTTACTATCATACTACTTTTTTCTCTTTCTTCCAGACTACTCTTCAACCCTTATCCTTCCATTGAAGCTCTTGAAGGTACAAAGAAGAAAGAAAGTCCATAAACACATTAAGCGGAGATTTAACATAAAGGAAGAACGATTAGTTTCCTAAGCACTTAGATAAATCAATTTTCCTTTATTGTTTAAATAACTTTAATTGAATAAATAGTTTTGTTTCATCACTTAAAAAAAACTTTTAATTAATCAATTCACATAGTATTCTTTTGTTAATCAAGAATAGAATTTGATAATTAATTGTTGTTTTATCACTTAAGACAAGACGAATATTGTTTATTTTGTTCTTTTCAGGAATATTGATTAAACAAAGAATAACGATTTTTGCAATGTAATTCCTACGTGATTAATGATTGTAAATAAAATCAACTAACTTAGTCTTTAGGTATCACATTGCATATATGATAAAGGAATAAATGTGTCGTCAATTGTCTATCCCTAGATCAAATACAATTTATACAACCTAAACTAACCTAATACGAGTATAAGGCAAGTCGAGGGTGGAACTCAAAGGAGTGAGTCGGTATTAACTATAGCCTTAGTCAAGCTATTTCGAAGATTGTAGTGAGAATATGGTTGGTACTATGGTAACAAAGGTAGACTGATGAAGTAATTCAAGAAACTAAACACTAGGGATGTAGGTTCTACATGAAAGTTCAATAATCATGCTAATTGATAGTTCATTCAATTGATTCAAGCATTGAAAAGGACAAACAATAGTAGTAATCAAAAGAATCCAAAAGCTATCTCCTATAAGCCAAGCTAGGGGTCACTATGAATGGCTAATCAAGGAAAATCACAATCAAAATAAATCAATTCAAGCAATTCTCAAATTGATGGTTCATGTCATTAAGAATTGAAATGCAGTCGTGATTAATCCTATAGGTTGATCACTCCTAATTTAATTATTCACATGCAAAACTATGTCAACCAATTTAATTGCAACAATTTAATCAATCAATGATCATCAACTAGCACAAATCATTAATCAAGCATGCTTCCCCTTCTCCCTAGCAACTAATCTACCCACTAATCATGGTGTAACTCAAGAAAAAATCACTAGGAATTGCATTGATCATCATTTTAAATCAAAATCAAGAGAAAAAAATATCAACTACAATATCAAATTCAAATCCAAGGAAATCAAACAATCAAACTGTAGGAGTTTATAGGTAATATGCAGCGGATATAACATGATAACACATAAGACACATAATCATACCTTTGATGCGTGAATTCCACGAAGCTATTCGACAGGCAAATCAGGGAGAGAATAGATCCCCAAGCGTTGCTATTTTACTTAGTCCACAAGATTCGAACTAGCCGTCCACCAATACTAGATTGGTCGAGTGATTGAGGAAAACCGCGATCACCACCTTTATGGACAACCGACCACCGCACGAACCACCACCACAACGAGACACCACCAACGCCGAGGAGGAGGAGAGAGCCGTGTGAGAGAGAGGACTTTGAGAGGGGTTGGGTTTCGTGTTTGCTAATTAGGGTTTGATCACACTAATCAGTTAATTGCTTTAATGCAAACCTAGGCACCTAGCTTAGTCTATTTATAATCCTATTATAATTAAACAAGGGCACGAAGCCCATGACCCCTTCTAGTCATCCATATGGCTGGCCACCTAGAGTGATGAGGCCTATGATAGGCCTCGTCCTCTAATGCTCGATCTAGCCCCTTTTTGTAACCTTATAGGATCCGTCCAATTGGCTTTGGGTTATTTTACTAGTCCAAAGATCGTTAGTACCTCTAGCTATGGTAAAACAACGACCCAAAAAGTACGAACTTAACTATCTCCATAATTTGATCCATTTATATATCTAGTAATTGCACACGACGAAGACATAACTCCTTCAATCACCCACTTGTCTGAGACAAGGGTGCAATATTCAATTTCCTTAAGTCAATATATGCGTCGATTTGATAATATGATTGCATCACATGTCAAGATCATATAAATCTACAAATCGTTTCTCGAAATCTGAGTTAGAATTACAAAACCAAATGATTACTGTGTAATACATTTGAACGCGGCCACGTATTTTCTGAATTCTCCCTCTTCAAGCGGTCATGACACATTTCCTAATTTAATAGGTAGACTCTATCAAATCTTGTGGTAACATGACTCCCACTCAACTTCTAAAATAACCAAGAAACACCCTTTATAATCTCCAGTTACAGCTAGACGTTTGAGTGTACCACAGTTACAACATCCATTGAATGAAATCAATGTTCCACTCATGTCAAAGGAATCCACTAATATATACGGAAGCTCTATACTTGAACTTCAAAGTAGGTTAATAGTTCGATCATGCATCATTCATACATATCCAAGTGATTGACCGAGCATCACTATGCCCCTATAGCCCATGAAACTGCGCTATCCAATCAATCTTACATGCTAGTTCATTTATTGAAATCATTTATGTGCACTTTAACGATCTTGAACTAGGAACTTAAATAATATATGAATTTTGTTCACCTGTGGGGTTTCAATTCACCAGGTCATCAACCTGATCAGCCCATTAATTCATAATTATTTTGGATGTTTTATTTAATTTCCAAAACCATAATTAAACAAGAGAAATAATAATTTCTATTTTAAACATAATTCTGCAAATTGATGCATTTCTCATGTAATATGTTTTCTCAAAACATATACAACTTAAATTACATAACTTGCTTCAATCCTAAGACTTTAATATGACTCTCATACCTTAGTCTATGGAAGCGGATTAGTGATTTCTCACTCATAATAAAGCTTTGTAGATTACGACCTTCCGCTGGTCAATGATCTCATAATTGAGGTGATATCTCATATCCTTTTGTTTGGATTTGTGATGTGAATCTGGCTCCTTTGTGCTTGGGAAAAGGTGACCTGTTAGTCACATAACATTTTAATCCAAACTTCCTCTCTAACTATCTTATTATAGTTTAATACACATATTCTTACATTGAGTATGCTACGGTGCTCTACTTTGAACTCTTCAAGCTCACTGTCCTTCACCATCCAGACACAAATATGCATTTAGATCACCATCTAGAATCATCTTTCCTGTTTGGAAAACTTGCATTCTTGTAACCTTTTGACAACTTGCTTAAATTACCATTTAACACAATAGCTAGAAGAATTCCTCTTAGTGCTTCTCAAGTACTCAAGGATCTGTTCTTGGTAACTCTTCGTATGCTTATTCTGAATTTGCTTGAAACCTGTTACACATGTACAAGTCATATGCAACATCTTGCTTTGTACATTTCATGGCACAAGTAATGGACCCTTTTTTAAAAGTATGAGGTACATTATCCATACAACTTAACTCTATTAGCTTTTGAGGCACTGAGTTTTACTGATTGTAATACCATGAAACATGGGAAGACATCCTCTCTTAGAGTCTTGCTTCATGAACTTCTCAAGATCCTTATCAACATAAGTCTCTCGATTCATTCCAATCATTCTTCAAGATTCACTTCATTCATCCTAATTCCCATTATGTACTCAATATCTCCTAAGTCTATCATATAGAAACAATCTTTCTAACCACTACTTGACTTATTCAAGCATTGATATATCATTTCATATGAACTGTATGTCAACTACATACTAGACTAAAAGGACCAATTGCTCCCACTAAAGTTCTTGTCTCTACAAGATTCTTTCGTTCTACTAAGGAAATCAAACTAATTGATTGCCTAATTAAAAACGAATGTTCCAACTCCTTAATGCTTACTTCAATCCATAAATTAATTTATGAAGTTTGCACAACTTTCTAGGAATTTCTGGATTTCAAACTCTTAGGTTGTATAATATACATGTTAACCACCAAGAACATTTCATGAAGGTGATTTTGATATCCATAACTAGAATAATCCAAATAGGCTTACCCAACTAGTAGATTTCATGGCATAAAGCCATTTCTTGAGTTGGCACTTATCCAAAGCTTTCTTGTAGGGCATGGATTCTAACTATTCTAATAAGAAAATTTTAGAATCCACCTTTTCTCAAAATTTCAACAAACTGTTTGTTTTGATCCCAAATAACCTACGATAGGTATGAGCGACAATAGAATTATTCTCTTCAACTCTTTGAAGCCTTTCATTCTAGTTGGACGATAGAAACCTTGCTAGTGGAATTAGCTTACTTCGACACATGTTTTTATTAAATTAGCTTATTTCATGCCCAGTCGTCTCTGATGTAGTGTAATCCACATCCATTTGTTGCTCGTTTCAAATCTCATTAAGATCTAACTTTACTCCCACTTGGCTTTGTAGGAAGACATTTCTTTCTATAAAGACACTATCGCGAGCAACAAATACTTTGTTTTTATGCGATTGTAGGAATAATTCCTCTTAGTTTCCATGAGAAAACCCATGAAGAACTATTTTACTGATTTAGGGTGCATTATGTCATCTTTGTAAACATTTTACATTGATTTAATTAACCTTAATCTTGTTTAGAATAGATAACTTTTGGAACATTTCCAAATCATAACTCTTATGACATCTTTTCTACTGATTTTGTTAAGTTTCTTGTTTAGTATATTCGCAATTGTTGTTGTAATGCATGTCCTCAGAGCGATATTTGTAAATTATTAAATCTTGGATCGAACAATGGCAAGCAAAGTTTGATTCCTTCTTCATAAACATACACTTTAATTGTAATGATTTTGGATTGTGAATTAATTCAACAATTCCCTTTAGATGATCATTCCTTTTTGAGTTAAATATTTATCACAACAATCATATTGTGGTGTTAATTTGTTCATCTCAAACTGATTTTACATTTCATTTTTGGAATTTTGAACATTTCAATGTTTCCAAGCTTTACTTCATTAAGTAATTATCGATATATTTACTTATATCGTTAGTAAAAGTAATGAAGTAGTTAAATCTCTTTGCTAATTTTGAACTTATTGGTCCACACACATCTTATGTATGAGTTCCAAAAGGTCATTTTAGCTTCTTTTACCCTCTCTACTAAAAGGCAACTTGTTCATCCTAACTTATCAAGCATGACTTCTAATTCTCAAGTGATTCATAATCATATAAGAATAAGAGTCCATCCATAACTTTGGATATGCAAATGGTTAATGTGACCTAACATTAATTTCTTATAAGTAAGTGTACTTTTTACTTTTGTGATCTACTTATATCAATGCTATAAAACAAAATTAACTCATATCTAGAAAAATGAAAAATAATTTATTACTGTAGGCGTCGCTCGAAGTGCGCCTACGTTAAAAGCATGTTGTGAATATGTTTGGCACTCATAGGAAGTGGGAATTGACGTATACGATTAGGGACAAATAAAGTAGGGAGCCGCCAACAAGTTTTTAAGGAACTTGTAAACCGTTCACGGATCATAAAAGGCAACCACGAATAAAGGGACAACGAAGGCAACAACGAATGACCCGTGAAGGTTACACCCCATTCATAATCCATGAGATTACTAACTCCATATGGTTCGGAACCACGAAAGGAGGATCAGGGATGATGGTACGAAGTGAGTCATGGAGTCACATTCGCCCGTATTGGCCTCTATTCGATTCTTATATTGAAAAGCATTCTTGTGATCTCAAAGGCATACAAACCAAAATATTCAATTCGCTCCAAACTATTATTTAACTAAATTGGTTGAATATTAATGCACACATTATTCTAAAATATTGGTGATCACTTGATTTAATAACAAGATTAAAAAGGATCCTAAACCGGTTGTCCAAATTATCTTATTATGCGTGATTTTCAATTACATATTCCCTTTAAACATGCAATATGGTGATCAATAAATATAATAGAACAAACGTTAATATTGGAAGCAATTTAATCACAATTCCAACAACATAAAATCGTTAGAAAAATAATAGAAATAAAAGGAACATGATCCTTACTTTGATTCTGTTTGTTTGCAACTACAAAATAATAAACGAGTTAGTAATTTCAAGGAAATAATAAAACAACAATGATTAAATTAAATAAAATAAAGTAGAGTTGATTTGGGGCCAAACCCTCAAACAATTCTACCTTTCACGCCTTGGCTTAAGGACAGAACCACGAGTAAAGTATGGACTCCTTTGAGTACTTGAAGAAGGAATTTTAAAGTAGAAAAGGGGTAGGCTAGTGTTTAGGCTAAAGCATAGAAGAGAGAAAAATAAATCATAGAATTAATTGGTGCCCCGTACATCAGAAATGAGGGGGTATTTATAAGGAAAATGTGTTGAGGGAGCACACAGAACCCTAAAATGATAAAAACCCTAAAAAAGTATCCCGTGACACGGCAAACTGTACCGTGACACGGGAAGTCCCACCGTCAGACGGCAAAATTTCCCGTGACACGGTACATTTTTAGTGTGACGCGGGAAATTTTCAGAAAACGGGAAAGAAAATGCGTTAAAGATTTACGCAGAAAAGACACGGAATATCCCGTGTCACAACAGACTTCCCGTGTCACGGGAAATCCCACCGTCAAACGGGAAGGTTTCCCTTGACACGGTGGCTGTCTACCGTGGTGCGGGAATTTCCAACCCACTTTTTCGTCTAAATATATTTTTAACCCTAATTTCATTCGACATTTTATGTGCCGATTGATAATTTCGGGCCTTTTCTGACTTATTATTATTTGGGCTTAAATAAGAAAATAAATAAATAAAAATAAACAAAAGGTTTGGGCCAAAAATAAATAATAAAACAATACAAAAGGTTTGGGATAAAATTAAATAATAAGTTTGGGCTGAAATTAAAACTATGCTTTTACCAAACATCAAGACCAATCCATGGACCGTTCAAAAATATGAATTTAATTAAATATGATTTTTAAGCACTCTCGGGATTAAATACTGAACCCGACCAATAGTTGCGGTGAAAAGTTGTTCATCTTCGGGTTTGGTTTTGGGGAGACATTTTTAGGTGTCTACAGAAGCCCCCACTTTGACTGAGTTTGTAGAAATGTCAGTTTTGAAAAACGATAGTCACAGTAGCCGATAGGGACGGAGAATGAGTTAAGACATTCTGCGATCCTAAATCATTATGTATACGCCAATACCTGCAGAAAAATGTTAGTTCTACAAATAAAAGAGTAAAGGGATAGAATACGTATCTGGCACCAGTGTATCAGTGACAAACGAATTTGGCAGCTTCCTATGCTTGAAGGAATCCACCGAATGACATTTGTTGAAATGCTTTCCATGCTTGAGGAAAGCTGACTGAAAAGTTTGGTAGCTTTCTAAGCCTGAAGAAACCTACCAAATGACACTTTCCATGCCTGAGGAAAGTCGACGAATTAATTTTGTGTCATTCTATGCTTGAAGAAATCCACCAATAATGCCTTCCATGCTTGAGGAAAGCCGACAAAGGAATTTGGCGGTTTTCTATACTTGAAGAAAAATCCACCAAAAACGCGTTCCATGCTTGAGGAAAGCCGACTTAGCGGTTTTCTATACTTGAAGAAAAACCCACCGATAACGCTTTCCAAGCCTGAGGAAAGCCGACTTGGTGATTTTCTATACTTGAAGAAAAATCCACCGATAACACTTTCCAAGCCTGAGGAAAGCCGACTTGGTGATTTTCTATACTTGAAGAAAAATCCACTGATAACGCTTTCCAAGCCTGAGGAAAGCCAACGATTGCTGAAATTTGCAAGTGTATGATGGTTCGATTATCCCCGAAAGTGGGCCGCAGATGATTCACACCTTTAAGTCGATTATCCGACCGTATTAGGTGCTTGAAATGCCGAAAAATAGACTTTGATGCTTGCTAGGGGTAAAATGGTAATTTTAGTCCCCTTTAAGTATCAATTACAATTTTTCGCGTAATTCCAGCGAAAAATAACTGTTCAATTTATGAAAAAAATCGTGCAACCTTAGTCAAAATGTCAGGAATATTCGCAAATAACTGTACAAAGCCACCGTGTCACAAAAAATATTCCCGTGACACGGTACAGAACCCCGTCACGCGGAGCTGCTTCCCGTGACGCGGCAAGGGAATCCTGTGGCGCGGGAATCTAGTGGATGAAAAAACGGTCAAATGGAATCTTTGACCAGTCAAAATCTGACCGTTACGTGGGAACAAGGTCTGCTGCACGAGATTTTTTGGTTTTAAATATCACACATTTTCCTCATTTTGCTCATTTTTCTCGTCCGATTTTCACCCAAAAGCTCGAATTTTTTTGTTTACTCGGTTTGTCGTTTCTCGGCTGCTTCTCACCGGCGCTCGGTGTTCTTTCCCATCGGTCGGCGTTCATCATCATGTCACGGTGGTCCTGCTTCTTCTCTCTCCTTTTTTTTGTTTTAGTTTTTGCTGAAACTTGTTGTTGCTGTCGTTCGTTGCTGCTTACTGCTGTTGCTGTCGCCTGAAGTTGCCGTCGGTGTCGCCGGAGCTCCGTCGGTTCTGAGGCTTACTGTGACACGGGAAACACTCACCGTGTCACGGCATTAGCCGACCGTGTCGCGGCGGTCTGCTGGGTTGCCGGAGCTTTTTCGAGCTTTTGTTGTTTGATTTTTCATCAAATTCACTCCAAATTTTTGCCATACTCCTCATATTCAAACCTCTACAAGGATCTATGTAAGTTCCTCTTAATTTTCGTCTCAAATTTGCTTCAAATGAGTAATTTCATAAAAAAAACCCTTTAAAATCAATTTGGGGATTTTTGATTTTGAGGTTTTATGTTGAAATTCTTGCCATGATTTTACTTGTCTATGTATGTATGTGTGTTTGTGAGAAATTTGAGACAAAAATTGCATGATTTGATGGAGAATTGAGCAAATCACCGTTTTTGGGTACTACATTTGTGAAATGATGTTCATGTTACTTCTTTGCAATTGAAATGGTGAAAAAATGGTGGTAGACCTTGTAAAATATTTCATGATGTGATGATTCATTGTTTTTGTGCAACTTCAAAACGTATTTTGCGTATGTACTATATTGTCATGGAGAACATAGTATCATGTGGCTAGGAGAACTGTAGTATTAGTTTGTCATGGAAAACTAAATACCATAATTTTGCCAATTTTTAGCCTTGAGGTAAAAATTTAGCGTATAATTCGATAAATAACTAAATAACTTAGGAAATGATGCTAAGTATTTAGATCTTTATTTTTATAAAAATGCAACTTGAATTAAATGTCTTAGGAAATGATGCTAATCATTTAAATCTTTTTAATAACATGCCTAGGCGACGGGATCGCGATCTTTCTACCTACGGCCGGCGTCAGGCTTTTCGGGAGGAACTCCCACTATTCCTGAGGGTAAGGACGACGACGCCTTAGAGTCCAAGCCTCGGGCTTCTACGAGTAGAGGTAGGTGGGTTCCACCTCTGTGGACTCCAGACCAGTTGGTTTTCTGCGGTGAAAACCATGTTTCTCATCGCCCACTCTCCGGCATAGTCGACGGCACGCTTCGCCACCACGGTTCTGGAGCCGGCGATTTGATTCCTCGACTTCACTAGATCATTACGAGAGATCCTGCTACGAACGCCCTATGGGATTCGGCTGGTTTAGTAGATTTCTATACGGCGGTTGTAGGGTTTCGCAGCCCCCGGGGTTGCGGTGCCACGGTCGTTCGCGCATTGTTGGAGTATTTCTGGGATACTACCCACACTTTTCATTTTTCTTGGGGGGAGATGACAATGACCCCTCTGGACTTCAGTATGATTAGCAGGCTGCGCTTCACCGACTGGGTCGTAGCTCAGATGTCTGATCTGTCTTGGGGATCGGCTGAGGCAGCTAATTTGTTAGGTCCGATCGTTAAGCATATCAGGACCCGACCGGTGTCTTTAGGTGGTCCTAGGAGCAGGCGATCGGAGCTTGCTTCAGTTATAGTTGTGGCTTCGACATGGAGGACACATCGGCTGAGCAGCGAGTGCGGATCTTCATCTTGATTCTGATCTCAATGACACTTTCTCCTGACAGGAGTTCACGCGTACTCCTCTGCTACCTACCCTCTTTGGTCAGAACCCATGAGATAAGATCCTATAGCCGGGCCAGCCTCGGATACGCCAACCTTCTCTTATAGCTGCGTCATGGCTGTCGGCAGCTGAACGATGAGTCTCCCATCATTGTCTATGGTTTGTGGAGAGTCGTAGAGGTGACGATCTTTTCCTCTTTTGTTTCACTTTAACTTGTTCGACTCATTTGCTAAAGATTACTTTTCATTGCAGTTATGGTTCTACGGGTACTTCCCAGGCTTGGCTCCTCGCCGGCGTCGTGGAGCGGTCCATGATTTTCCTGTCGGGGCCAGCTGGCGTGATCGAGGAGAGTCGCGGGTGGAGTCTGTCCCTGCGCTGCGTGGGCTGCTACGCCGAGGAACCTCTTCTTTTGGCGTAAGAATTAGTTTTGTTGAATGTTATTTTCCCTCTAACGTTGTTTCCGTTGTTTCACGCTAACTTTTATGGTTTTCAGGTTGCCATTGATGTCTAGTATCGTCTTGGGCCGGGATGACTGATCTTCCTGAGGCCTTGCGTCTTTCAGCGCACCACACCATTTTGGTTGGTACCAGACGCTTTGTCTAGTATTTGGGCGAGCGTGTCGTTCGTCAGCATAGCGGCGATCGCTTTGTGGTGCCCTCATCTCCACCAGAGTCGATGCTGGACTCACGCTTGAGTAGGGAGTTGATAAACAGGGGAGAGCGCTATACTTTTCCATGGCAGGAGCTTGTGCACATGGAGAGTGATTATGCGCGGGACTTGCTTCCCTCTCTGGCTCCTCCACCCCGTCTTCCTGAGGTATGATTTCTTTTGAGGATCTTCGTTACTAGTCTCTGTTTTAAATAGTTGAATAACTTGATTTTTCGATCACATTTTCAGACGACTATTCGCCCTGTGGGGAGGATCGAGATTCCGCCTCAGTCTGTCCGCTATCCAGGGCTGATTGGTATCACCGAGGACCATATTGCTGACGCGCCAGAGGGGTTCAGACAGGCGCAGGAGTCTTTGCCCGCGGTCTTTGAGCCGGTAAGTTTTTTGATGCATTATTCATCCTTTTAACACTGCTTATTACTGACTTTTCTTTGTTTTATCCTCAACCTAACAGCCCGGAGATGATGGGACTCATGAAGCTGGTTGACGCCCTGAAGTATTGCATCATCAAGCTTCAGCGTGGTGCGAGTTGTCGGAGCTCTAGCGACGTTCTTGAGGTATCATTCATTTTTTCTGCTTCTATCATTTGTTTTATTTTGCATTGTTGACACCTTTTGATTTTGTATCTTTCAGGAGCAACGGAGGTCCCGCTCGCGCTCGAGGCATAGAGGCTCGGACGAGGAGGAGCTTGGTCGTGGTAGACGATCTTCTGAGATTCACCGGCGTTCTCATTCTCAGCGAGAGCCTCAGACTAGTCAGCCGTTTTAGGAGGCTCAGTGGCAGCAGCCTCAGTCTTCCCAGCGCTTTCCAGGCCAGAGTCAGGGGCAGCGGCAGTCGTTTTCACAGCCTCCACAGCTTGAGCTTGGGTCTGTTTTGACTCCCTTGGATCCTGGTTCATTTTCAGCTCCATTGTCTAGGATTCCTCCACCGGTGTCGGGCTTGATCTCAGTGCCGATGTATGGGACGATGCCTCCACCGACGATTCCCACATCTTTGAGCCAGTCTACACCGTTTGCCGGTTGGACGGGTCCTGCCTTGAGTTTGACTACTGTTGGGGTCACAGGGACTAGTAGGGACACTACTCCCCGTACTCGGATGATGATACTGATTCTGGCTCTAGAGACTTCTGACCGAGGGTTTTTATTTGTACATACTATGATGACACTTAACATGTTTATTTATTATGACTCTTTTGTACATTATTCATAGTTTATGTATTTATTATTGTGTGTTAGTGTGTGCTTGAAACTCATTGTGTGTGATCGTGTATTTATTATTGACGCGACAAAAAACGTAAGTGGAGTAATGGAGGGTACCGACCTTCCCCAAAAGAAAAAGAAATAAAAAGACAAGTGAAAATAAATAGAATAAGTAAATAAAATGATAAAGAGAAAAATAAATAAAATAAATAAATAAATAAAATAAAGATAATAATAATAATAAATAATAAAAAAGTTGAGAATTTTATTAGAAATAAAACTCTCTGAAAATTGAAAAATAAACGGTAAAGATAAAATATTAAAAAAAATCCGGATAGATACGGGAAAGGATGAAAAAAATGAAAAACGCGTGAGGTGCCGTGACACGGCACTATACACCATGTCACGGAAAAAATTGCCGTGCCGCGGCAAAAGTTCCCGTGACACAGTGGGATTTCTCGTGTCACGGTACGAGTATTCCGCAGCAGTGTGTTTTACGCGTATGAAAAGATAATATCTGAGCAGTTTCGAGCTCTTTTGCTATAAAATAAGAGCAGTATATTCATGATATGCATAATTACGAAATACAAAATAATTTAGAATTTCATATTTCAATAATCATGTCTCAGAATTTTGATAATACATTGCGCGACTGGTCTTATTCTTTGACCAATGCTGAAAAAAGAGAGTTAGAATTATTTCATGTCAGGGGTTTGCTAGTCCTGCAACATGTAGCTATTGAACATGATTTTCTTAGGGCAGCATTAGATTATTGGAGTTCAGAAACACACTGCTTTAATTTTGATTATGATGAAATATGTCCCCTTCCGGAGGAATTCGGTGCAATCTTTTGATTTCCTGCTAGAAATCTTATTGCCATGCCTACCCTACGTGAATATTATTAACAAGATTTTGAACGCCATCTGAATCTAACAGATCCAGATTTAAATAGAATTGTGTGTGGTAATGAGTTAGCTTAGAAAAACTTGCAAATTTATATTTTAATCGCCCTATCTCTGAGTCTTCTCATGTATATCGTAGAAGGGCATATATTTTTTTTGCATGTTTACCAAGCTTTTATTTGCAAATGGTAGGGTAGGACATGCTTGTCTAGCGTCTGTGCTTGAACATGTCGAATCTGGAAGATCTCCTATGCCGACGTGCCTTGGAGAAACATTTTGTGGCCTTGACGAAGCAAAAGCTGACCGGAAAGCCATCAGGAAGGGCTCTCTGGTACTACTGCAGGTAAAAATACGCTCCGAGTAGCCCTCGTGACACAAAACAGGCACCGTGTCACGGTGGATGTCTGCCGTGACACGGTGAAACCTGCCGTGTCACGGGAATCTGTATATTTTTTATATTTAATTTTTTATTTATTTTTTTTTAACGACTGATTTTTTTTTTTTTTTGCAGATTTGGTTGATGGAGCGTTTAGAATTATTTGAAGCCCCCGACGATGTTAAAAAATATGGCCCTAACGACCTAGTCCGCTGGAAAAAGAATTACTCTGCGAACATGTCGTATGAAGATTGGAAAAATTTCTTTGCAAAGAGGGAATTTTCCATTCGTTGGGTGGTGCCTTGATGGAGGCTTACTAGGATGTTTGGCACGAATGATACTCCATATTGTCGTGTTCCTAATATCTCAAAACTGACCTTTTATTGTCAATCTCGACTGATGCGGCAGTATGGACTTGAACAAGTAGTTACACACTATAACGATAATCCTCGTGAAGTATCGTTGCATGAAAGTAACATTCACAAGTACGAGACTTACTGGATTGGAAGGCCTTTGTGGACCGTTTCTGCAAGTGACCAAGCTCCTCCTTCTTTATCTAGTGCATACAAGGCATGGTTGAACCCTAGAAGTAGGAGGTAACAATTCGGATCACGCAAGTCTGATGTGAAAAGTCGTCTTGGAAATAAGAAAGCCCCTCCTAAAGATCGTCTAGGTCCGAGAACACAAGGGATTGAATTTAAGACTCCTATAATGCCGAGAAAGAAGAATTATGTGAAAGGGAAGGGTAAAGAAAAGATGATCTACAGGGAGAAACAACCGAAAAAATTCAAGAAAGGTGAAAGGGGTGAAAGTTCGACTAGGGGTGTGACGGTTCGGGCTACGAAAGACACATTAATGGTGAAGGCCGACCTAATTGATCAAGAGAAGGATGTTCCTAAAGTGAAGAGGGATTAGATCAATAGTGCTTTGCTTTTTATGATTTAATTTTTATTTAAAATAAGGCATATATTGCCAATAATTGTAGTCACATTTATTTCAATAATAGCATATTTATTTCGACCTTAAAAATAAAAATTACAATGACTTTTATTAATTATTTATTTATCCGAGTCAAGGAGTCGGACGCAATGGAAGAACGAAAATAACAAACAATGAATTCGCAATGAACGCGTCACTAAAAAAAATCAGAAAACCTGAAATTCCACCGTGTCATAGTGAAAAACCCGTGACACGTTACAAATTCCCGCGTCACGGCAATTTTTGTTTTTTTTTTTTTTTTTGCACTTAGGTCCACCGGGCCACGTAGAACTGTACCGTGACACGGTGGAATGTCCCGTGTCGCGGCAAACCTCCCCCCCCCCTTTTTTTTTTTGGTTGAGACACAATGCTGAACTGACGCGCATATTTGATCAACAGAGGGAGGATTTTTATTTTTTAAAGTGGTCGGGCCCCCTTGAGGGGTTGCCTATGTATCCTAAAGAGGAATCAGGCCAAACGTAGCTCTATTGGGTCATGAACCCATGCGGCTAGGCATAGAATTTCTTGAGTTGATCCAAATTGGTTAAATTGTGGAAGCCGTTACTGTCCATGTCTACCAATTGTGCCGCTCCGCCAGACAGGATGGCTTTAACAATGTACGAGCCTGACCAATTCGGTCTGAATTTTCCTCTTGGATCTAACACATTTTTACGAAGTGCCTTAAGCACTAGGTCACCCTCTTTGATGTTCCTAGTCTTGACTTTTTTATTAAAATGTCGCGCCGTACGCTGTTGGTAGGTTTGGACATGATGCAAAGCTGCCAAGCGTTTTTCATCAAGTAAGACCATTTCATCGTATCTTGCTCTAATCCAGTCGACTTCATCTAGTTGGCTTTCCAATGCGATTCGAAGAGAAGGGATTTCAAGTTCGATTAGTTGTACAGCTTCAACTCCATAGACCAAAGAGAAAGGGGTAGCCCTCGTTTATGTACGAACAGAGGTTCGATAACCTCAAAGGGCGAAATGTAGCTTACTTGGCCAATCCTTGTAATTTTCTGTCATCTTTTTGATGATAGTTTTCACATTTTTGTTGGCCGATTCGACTACACCATTTGTTTGTGGTCTGTAAGGTGATGATCTGTGATGCTTGATATGATATTTCTGTAATAATTCCGCGCATTCGGCTTGGAAATGTATTCCATTATCACTGATCATCTCATGTGGTACCCCATAGCGGCATATGATATTTTTCTCAATGAATTGAGCTACATGTTTCGCCGTCAACTTAGCATATGAGGCAGCTTCGACCCATTTGGTGAAATAGTTGATTGCTACGAGAATAAATTCATGCCCCCCTTATCCTGGTGGTGTTATTTATCCAATGATGTCGATGCCCCAAGTGGAGAAAGGCCATGGAGAAGTATATGTGTAGAGAAGCGAAGGTGGAACATGCTGCAAATTTGCGTAGACTTGACACTTCATACATTTCTTGACGTATTCGTGACAATCTCTCTCCATAGTAGTCCAATAGTAACCTTGTCGTTGAATCTTTTGGACTAACATCTTTGCATTCATGTGTGTTCCACATATACTGGCATGAAGGTTTTCCATGGTTTTATGTGCTTCTTTCTTGGCTATGCATAAGAGATTTCTTCCCATTGCAGTTCTCTTGTGGAGTTCTCCCCTGATGAGCACATACTGTGAGGCCAGGAGCTTCAAAGCACGGCATGCTCTTTTATCAGTATTAGGAGGGTATTCTCCTATTGTCACATAATTAAGGATATCCGTATACCATGGTTCTTCATCTTCTTCTTGTGGTTCTTGTTCATCGTCAAGTGCGTGAACATAAGCCGACTCATATCTTCTTTCTATGGTCAGTGGCATTCTGATTGTATCAGTTAGAATTCGCACCATTAATGCTAATTTAGCTAGTGCGCCGGCGAATTGGTTTTCTTCTCTTAGTAAATACGTATATTCCACTTCATCTAGTTGCTCCGTGAGAGTTTCTAAATGAGCTTGATACGTAGCGAGACTTTCACTTCTCACTTTGCATCTCTTGGAGATTTGGTTAATGATTAGTGAAGAATCACCATAGATTCTAAGTTTCTTAATTCCCAAGGCGACAACTGTTTCTAACCCTAAAATGCATGCTACATATTCTGCGGCATTGTTGGTGCCATCAAAGTCGAGCTTCATGGAAATTGGGATGTGCTCTTCATTGGGTGATACAAGCAAGACTCCTACACCACATCCTTTTTGGTTTGAAGCTCCATTGAAATAGAGTGTCCAACTATCATCTTCAGTCATGAGTAAATCTTCGTCGGGGAAATCGTACTCATCTTCTTCTTTTTCAACTTCTTCTAGCGGAAAGTTTGCTAAGAAGTCAGAAATTGCAAAACCTTTGATGGCTTTTTGTGGTACAAATCTCAAGTCAAACTGAGCAAGATTGACTATCCACCTTGATAATCTGCCATTGAGTGTTGCTTTTTCGAACAAGTATTTGAGAGGATCCACCTTGGACACGACATGCACTGTATGAGTGAGTATGTAATGTCCGAGTTTCTGTGCGGCCCATACAAGTGCGAGACACAACTTCTCAAGTGGTGTGTATCGCGCCTCATATGCTTGAAGTTTCTTACTCGAGTAATAGATTGCATTCTCTTTGCTTTCGATCTCTTGTGCTAGCATTGCCCTCATAGTTTCTCTTGTGACCGTAAGGTAGAGTCGAAGAGGAAAGTCAGGTATTGCTGGCGCTAGCAGGGGTGGGTTTGCCAAGTACTCTTTGATTTTGTCGAAAGCTTTTTGGCAATCGTCATCCCATGTGACTGGGACATTTTTCTTGAGCTTCTTGAATATAGGTTCACATATTGTTGTGAGCTTTGATATGAATCTACTTATATACTGCAACCTTCCAATGAAACCTCGAATCTCCTTCTCATTTTTGGGTGGTGGCATGGCCATGTCGCCTTTACTTTTGTAGGATCTATTTGAATCCCTCGAGAACTGATCACGTATCCAAGTAATTTGCCTGACGTGACTCCGAATGCACATTTTGCTGGATTTAATCTCATGTTGTACTTGCGGAGTCTTTCAAAGAACTTGCGAAGTGCAATAATATGGCCTGGGCGATCTTTAGACTTAACAATCATATCATCGATATAGACCTCCACCTCTTTGTGCATCATGTCATGTAACAATGCTGTAACTGCTCTTTGGTAGGTGGCACCCGCGTTTTTCAACCCGAATGATATTACCATATAGCAATATGTACCCCATTGCTTGATGAATATGACTTTCTCCATGTCTTCTTCGGCCATCAGTACTGATTATATCCGGCGTAACCGTCCATGAATGATAGAAGTGCATGGTTTGATGTGTTATCGACCAGAATGTCAATGTGAGGTAGAGGGAACCCATCTTTTGGGCTTGCTTTATTGAGATCCCTGTAATCAACACACATTCTGACCCTTCCATCCTTCTTTGGAACCGGAACCACATTTGCTATCCATTCTGGATATTTGGATACTCTGATGAAACCTGCGGCCAACTGCTTCCTGATTTTTTCCTTGATTTTGAGAGCCTCATCGGGTTTCATACGGCGCAGCTTTTGTTTGACATACTTCATACCTAAAATGAGTGGTATAGTATGCTGAGCTATATCCTTGTCAATTCCTGGCATATCTTGGTATGACCAAGCAAATACATCAACAAATTCACTAAGCAAGTTAATTAGCTCTTTGCGTTCATCTTGACTTAGTGTTGATCCAATTTTTACTTATTTAACAGTCGTATCATTGGAAATGTTAACTGTTTCTTTATCTTCGATAACTGCTGTTTTATTTTCGTGTTTTCCCTTGCTTTTATTATTTCTTTGTCATTTTTATCATTAGAAAAGCAATATTGATCAGGGCTAAGGGAATGACACGCATCGTAAGAAAAGGTACTCATTTTATTGAATTCATTGGCTAATACATCAAGAGAGGCAAGGTCGGCTGCGACCTCACCAGAATTATTTGGACTAGAAAGAGAGGACTCAACAAGAGACTAAGGATTGAACTCTATAGCAGAAAGAGGGTCGGCCTCAGACTCTAAGGACTCGTCTATAGACTTAGACTCAGACTCGGACTCGGACCCAGACGACTCAGACTCATCAAACATAGGACCTTCGCCAGCGGTTATTTCCAACTTCTCTCCACTTTGCGTAGTGATCCTCAATATCTTGCGCCATAGCCTTGAAATGTTGTCAGCTTGGACGATTAACTTGGTGGGGTCAAAATCCTTGTTTGCTATGACAATTTGAACGAGTTTTGAGTTATCATTGCGGACCGGCTTAGACTCATTCTTCTCCATTCCAAAAAGCAGGTTAATTCCTAGATCATCAGAGTTCGGGCTAGCTGGCTTTTCGATTGTGAAGAGCTCTTTGTCTTCATCAACAAAGTCACAGTCGAGGAACATCTCAAATCCTGGCTCACGGATCCCATCATGGACGAATGGTTCAGGGAATTCATAGCGTGGAAGTCTTCCTCTTCTTTGATGTACTGGCCATTGAGGGTGAACGGATATGGATCCATGACCATTTCCATCTTCGTGATTCGAGCATTATTGCGAGCCTTCATCTTCAATAAAGCTTGTTTTACATCGTCTTTTGTTGGCTTGAATCCCAAGCCAAAAGTATCCTTCTTGAGTGCACCAGGATGGCCCCAAGATTCAGCCATTTTCTTCTTGAGTCCAAGGGTCTTTCCAGAGAAATGACCTTGCTTCTTCAGAATGGCATTGATATTGGTGTTTGAATAGGGATCAAAGTCGAGATGGCACTTTTCCCCCTCTTCAATCACGAGAACATCATCGAGTGAAAACCCCTAAAGATCTTCATCTTCTTCGTCATGTTCAACATGGACGATAGGAGTGTTAAAAACTTGAATGCGCATAGGAGAAGCATCAATATAATAGTAATTGGAACCCCTCCAACTATGGCTTTCACTTTCTGGTGCAGCGATGATGGAATCACCTTTAGCTCATGAAGCCAAGGGCATCCTAACAACAGATTGAAAGAGGCCTTAATGTCCACCACTTGAAATTTGGTGCGACGTTCAATGGCCCCAGTAGTTATATTCAGTATGATAGTACCCACGGCTTGATGGCGAGTATTATCATAAGCGCGAATCCCTTGAGTGGAGGGAGTCAGTTCTTCATTCTTTATGCCCAACTTCTTTGTAGTAAGGAGTGGGCACATATTGATTGTAGAGCCATTATCAACAAGGCTCATAGGAACATTCATCTGCCTACACACCACAGTGAGGTGTAAGGCCTTATTATGTTGGTCCCCTTCCGGGGGCAGATCCTTGTCAGAAAACGAAATCAGATTGCTAGTACTTGGCAATTCAGTGGTGAGAAAGTTGACCAGTCCTTGAGGAGTCATGTCATCATCAACTCCTAATTTTACCAAAGCATTCATTACAGCCTTTCGATACTCGTGGGAAGTGGTCAAAAGCTTCCATACATTCATCTCCACCTTGGTATTTTGCAGTTGTTTGACCACATTGCTGTTCACAGGGTCGATGGGATCAACTATCGGATGTGATTGTGGTGGAGGTGGAGGTGGATTAGGTTGTTGCAACCGTCCACTTCTGGTGAGAACCTTGACCTCAAAGTCCCCCCAAACATCTTCACTTGTGCGAAGAGATGAGCAGGCTATATCCTTGAGATAGACGTCTTCATCGTCACTATCCCTAATTCCATTCACTTCTTCAGAACTCGAGACAAATACAACTTCTGACATAGGTTCATTCACAGGTTGAATGAGTATCGACGGATCAAAGGAGACTTCATCTCTCGTGATAGCCAAAGCATCAGAAAAAGGACCTGTTTGAATATTAGGCTTCTTACCCCCTGGAGGGACAGGAAGTTGATTAGCATCAATTAGATCTTGGATTGCATCCTTCAACCTCCAGCACTTCTCAGTGTTATGACCCTTGCCTTGATGAAACTTGCAATAAGCATTGGTGTCATAGCTAGCGGTCCTATTATCTGGTCGAGGTTCTGGAAATGGTCCGATTGGCATAATCAGTCCTTGACCATGGAAACGGTCATAAGCACCATCATAAGTCATTCCCAAAGGCGTGTAAACCCTCCTTTGCCTTTGGAATCTTTGAGGAGGAGCATTAAGGGCCAGCACATCATTGATATTGATATTATTGGTAGCATTATTGGGCTTAGAAGACGAAGAAAAAGGAGTGTCGTTCTTCTTGTTTTTCTAAGTGTTATTATTATTGTTGCTACCAACAGACTTCATTAGTTCGTCCTCGATATTGATTCCAATATCGTATACAACTTCAAAGGTACTCAGAGGCAGACACTTCAAGTGTTGCTTGTACTTATGAGTTAGATTGACAATGAACAAGTGAACCATTTCTTTCTCCTTGGGGGGATCCACCAGGAGCGCAGCTATTTCCCTTCACCTGCTTAAGTAAGTGGTGAAGCCTTCATTCTCTTTTTGTTTGAGAATGGAGAGTTCACGTTCAGAAGTCTTGGCCTGAATGTTACATTTGTAACGATTCATAAAGCTTTCAGCAACATCCTCCCAGGTCGCGACATATTTGGATTCCAAATAATAGAACCACTGTTGACAAGCATGCTCCAATGAAAGAGGGAACACCGTAGGGAAGAGTGTCACATCTACTCCCTTAAGAGCCATAGTTGTAGAAAAAGCCTTCAAATGGAAAAGCGGATTATCAGTAGGCTTGAATTTGGGAATGTTAGCAGTGGAAAATTTCTCAGGAAGCTTGTCTCTTATGGAAGAAGAGGTGACAGGTTGTTCCACATAAGTGAATTCTTCATAAATCTTGCTCATCTGTTCCCTAATCTTGTCCATTGCAGCGGTAGTGACATTGTTTTGATTGTCTTGTTCTACCGTGCTGACTCTAGTGGTGAGTGTCTGCATCATGTCAGACAATTTTTCAATTGTCTTGTTGAGGTTCTCAATGTCTTCCTTAGTGGCCATTGGTTGAAAGTAGACTGGAGATGGATCTTGTGGAGATGATTGAGGTGGTTTCCTTGTACGCCTCTTTGGTATAAGAGGTTGTTGAGGTATTGACTCGAACCGTAACAATCTACCCCAGCTTCTTGACCAAGTGTTGTGACACCGAAACAAACACACCTTTAATGACCAAATTTAACCTTAACCCGTTGATAAGTGACTTTTATGTCACTTTTTAGGGTGTTTATTGAGTCGTATTCCGGCTTATTTTCCAATAATTTCACCCTTTTTATCCTTTATTTCTTTTATTTACTTATTCTCGTCTTTTATCTTTATTTTGAGTATTTTTGTAATTTTCAATAGTTTTTAGTTTATTTTCGTGTTTTATTTTATTTTTCTTACTTTTAATGTTTGTAGTTTAAGTTGTTAGTTGTTATTTTTAATATTTCTCTTTTTTTATCTCGTTTTCTTGTTTATTTAAGTTTCGTATTTTATTTTATTTTACTTCGTTTTATTTTATTATTTTAGTCTTTGTCCCTATTCTCCCTCGTGTTTGTTTTTGGTTATAGGTGTGTTCGGGTCGATAATCAAGTTTCAAGTTTGGATCAAGTTTGGAATCTCAAATTGAGCCAAACAACATTCTTACAAGCTGCTGCCCCTAACCTCATGTTGTTGCCACTCTAACCTACACCACACCCATCTCCTATCCTACACCACCCCAAACAACACACACAACATTATTCCCCTGCTCCCTGCCTTCTCAACACCACCACGCAACACCAACAGCTCCAACCTCCACCCACCAACACCAACAGCAACAACAAACACAACACCAGCCACCTACCAGCACCAACCTTCACCCCGCAACAAACCCAACACCAACGGCAGCGATAACAACCATCAACAACACCAACATCGCAACACTCCCCTGCTTTCCCTCTCTTTTCCGCAACTCCCCCACCACCTCCAATCACACCAGCACCCACCACGCAAACCACCAGCCGCGTCAGACCCACCTTTCAATTCCATCACCGCAACAACAACGAAACAACCACCAACAACAGCAACGAACACAACACCAACAACAATCAGCAGCTTCAATCGAACCTCCAAATTTGCCCAACCCAAACCACCGCGGGCGCGCAGCCCTGTCAGAAGGCGCACAAATTGGAGTCCAAAATCAGAGTCGAGGCGGAAGCTATCGTGCGACCTCTGTGCGATGTCTGTGCGGGCGCGCAATTGCGGGTTCAATTTGAACCACTTCACGAGCTTCGCACGTGACAATTAATGATGATTTAACAGTGAAGCTTGGTGATTACTGTTGATCTTTGACTTGGGATAATGATGGCCGTTGATGATGGAGTATGAACGGTGGTGATATGCGTGATGTTAGATGAGAAAAGCAGAGCAGCCATGGGGGAAATCGGGTCTGAGGTTTTAGGGGATTTGTGGGTTTATTTTAATTTCTTTTTCTTTTATTTTATTTTATTTTCTTAATTCTTTTTATATTTTCCTTTTCCTTTTCTTATTTCCTTTCTATTTTATTTTTCTTTTGTTTTTCCTTATTCTTCTCATTCTTTTATTTCTTTTATTTTTCTTAGTTTTATGAGCTTTGTATAAATACCCATTTTTGGGGTAATTAGAGGGGGGGGATCTATTATGCTATTTTCTTAGTTAGTTTAGGAGAGCTTCTCTCTCTTAGGGTTAGATTAGATAGTTTTTAGAGAGATAAAGTAGATTATTGCTCAATTTTCTTCCAAGTAATCAATTTTGGTCAAGTTTAATTTCCAATCAAGCAATTCCTTCAAGTTTTCATATTTCATTAATCCTCTCTCTAGTAATCTCTAATCCTTTCCTTTAGCTTTATTTATTTGATTTATTGTTGCTTATTTTTGTTATCCTTTTAGTTTATCTATTTATTATTGTTTTCATTGTTCTTAATCATGTTTTGTTTTGTGTTTCTTGAATATATTTTTGGTTTTTCTATTATGTTTAATCTCCCTTCTCTAGGCTAATTTCTTAGCTAGGGAAAGGGGGTGGAAAATATGTGTTGAATGTTGGATTAATGATGATGGTTGGATTGAATACATGCCTTAAATTGATGAAAGATATGATTTTTGATGGCTTGAGATTATTGTTACACTTTATTTGATTTCCCTCTAGTTTAAATGCATGAAAGTGATTTGAACTAGATTAAGATCACCTCTATTTTAATGATTGCATGAGAATGAGTTGTTAAAATTGAGTTTAATGAATTGTGTTTCTTTATTCTCTTGATTTGCTTGTGTCTAATAGGATGCATGAGAATGATCCTAATTAGAATGGACTTCTTTCATTGATTTGCCTAGACTATTGCATGAGAATGAATTGTTTAGGTAGGATCTTGTGTTCTTTGGCATGTTCTTCTTGATAACTATTATTATTTCCCTCTTTCTAGTCATGTTTGACACCCCCGTATCCCTAGCGTTGTTCTTTCTTGATTTTACTCATCTTTATCTCTGCTTATTCGTAGTTTTAGTGCTCTTTATCCAATATATCAACAAAAACATTTCCCCTCTTGACTCTTGCGTTAGTGATATTGATGTTGGACGAGTGAGCTTCCTTAGTGGTTCGACCCTTTTACTTACCCCTATACTCGTATTAGGGTAGTTTAGGTATTATAAATTGTTAATTTGATTAGGGTTAGTAGAACCAACGACCTACTAAATCCTTCGATCACCCATCCGGATTAAAAAGAATAAAAAAAACTTTTTTTTTTATTAAAAATCTATAATTTTGAAATCCTACTTGTTTATTTATTTATATTTTTAAAAAAATATATGGGAGGATACCATCCGACTTACTCCGGAAAAAAAAAACGACACAAAAACAAGACCTCCCTAAAATACGGTCAAAAAGTAGTGCATGATTTAAAGAAAAAAGTGTGTGAACACGATATGTGAGTGATTAAGTGAGGTTATGGACGCGTGTTTTTGACCGTATAGCTAGACATGACATCAAACTGGACACAACATTCACATATGTACGCACAAAAATCGAAAAAAATAACTGACAGGACACTTTTCCTAGGCACCGTGTCACGGTGCAGACTGTCGTGACACGGTGCAGTCTACCGTCAGACGGTAGAGAGCCCTGTGTCACGGCACTGATCACCGTGGCGCGGCAGAACATGCCGTGACACGGTGCGCAGTTCCAGGTCAGTTTTGTGATTTTTCCAGATTTTAACCGATTTTAGGTCCGTATTAATTACAATGTGAGAATAAAAACCCTCGGTCATGGGTTAAACAAAAGAGTAAACACATGAATGTTAGCACTAAACAACCACATAGCATTTAGGCACGATGATGTAAAAAAAGTTCGCAACCTAGAGTCAAGATCGATGTTCAACTATTGGTCAAGCTTTGGGTGTCAAAAGGGTACCATGGTTAAGAGTTTGGACGTGTTAGCAAGGCAGCCTCCCTTGAGGGTGTATTCCAACGGGCAGCTCCGCGAGTTCGTGATGAAATCAAACTCGACTCCATGGTTTGGGTGGATTTAATAACTCGGATGAACCCTTATTGCCATGAGCGTATTTGGACCGATAGAGCTTAAATCCCCCGGGGCTAAGACGCATGTAGAACACATACGTTTTTTCAGAAAAATCGAAGGAAGTTGACTGTGAGGAAAGAAAACAAGCCACCGGACTGATTTAAGGACTGCCGTGACACAGCATATTTTGTCGTGGCACGGCAGTCAGAAGATTTAACTAGTGCCTTGTTTTCCTTCGCGCGCAACCAAGTTATCCAATTTTTCCTACCGGACAGACCTGAATGCGACGTTAAAACGTCTATGCAGATGCAAAAATGCCAAATTAATCACAGGAAAATTTTTTCAAGAATCTTTCAAGTCTCATCCACTCAACTTAATTAAATACCGATCACTCAAATCGATAAATAATGAAGAATCCTCCCCAGTGGAGTCGCCAAATTGTAGGCGTCGCTCGAAGTGCGCCTACGTTAAAAGCATGTTGTGAATATTCTTGGCACTCATAGGAAGTGGGAATTGATGTATATGATTAGGGACAAATAAAGTAGGGAGCCGCCAACAAGTTTTTAAGGAACTTGTAAACCGTTCACGGATCATAAAAGGCAACCACGAATAAAGGGACAACGAAGGCAACAACGATTGACCCGTGAAGGTTACACCCCATTCATAATCCATGAGATGACTAACTCCATATGGCTCGGAACCACGAAAGGAGGATCGGGGATGATGGTACGAAGTGAGTCATGGAGTCACATTCGCCCGTATTGGCCTCTACTCGATTCTTATATTGAAAAGCATTCCTGTGATCTAAAAGGCATACAAACCAAAATATTCAATTCGCTTCAAACTATTATTTAACTAAATTGGTTGAATATTAATGCACACATTATTCTAAAATATTGGTGATCACTTGATTTAATAACAAGATTAAAAAGGATCCTAAACCGGTTGTCCAAATTATCTTATTTGGCGTGATTTTCTATTACATTTTCCCTTTAAACATGCAATATGGTGATCAATAAATATAATAGAACAAACATTAATATTGGAAGCAATTTAATCACAATTCCAACAACATAAAATCGTTAGAAAAATAATAAAAATAAAAGGAATATCCCGTGTACGGCAGAGTTCCCATGTCACGGGAAATCCCACCGTCAGACGGGAAGGTTTCCCGTGACACGGTGGCTGTCTACCGTGGCGCGGGAGTTTTCAGCCCACTTTTCCGTGTAAATACATTTTTAACCCTAATTTCATTCGGCATTTTATGTACCGATTGATAATTTCGGGCCTTTTCTGACTTATTATTATTTGGGCTAAAATAAGAAAATAATTAAATAAAAATAAACAAAAGGTTTGGGCCAATAATAAATAATAAAACAATAAAAAAGGTTTGGGCTAATATTAAATAATAAGTTTGGGCTGAAATTAAAACTATGCTTTTACCAAACATCAAGAACCAATCCATGGACCGTTCAAAAATATGAATTTAATTAAATACGATTTTTTAAGCACTCTCGAGATTAAATACTGAACCCGACCAATAGTGGCGGTGAAAGCTTGTTCATCATCGGGTTTGGTTTTGGGGAGACATTTTTAGGTGTCTACAATTACCTTGGTCATGGATAAACACTTGTCCAAGCCAAGTAAACCAAATTTAGTATTCAAAACAACAAAACCGAAATATTGTCTCATCAAAACTGGAAATTGTCTAAAATTATAATAAACTAATCAAGATTTAAAACTATGAAGCTACCTCTGGTCACTCAAACACTTCTAGTGCACCTTCAAGCTCCATTTCCGTGCTAGCCTCACTTGTTTGCAATTGCTGCGCAACATCTTAGTGTTAAGCACTGCAACTTGGTATCTCATACCTTAGTGAAAGTTAAAATGTTTATAGTGGAATACCTAAGGTTGATGCTCCATTATTCTTGAGGAAGTCGAGGCATTTCTGGCAATTTTGCTTCCAATGCCCCTTCTTCTTGCAGTGAATGCATTCACTTTCACTTGCAGCCTTGGGCTTTGGAGTCGTCTTAGGCTTTTCAAGATCCTTGGAAACTTGCTTGCCCTTGCTCTTTGCACTAGACTTTTGCCCCTTCTTTTTGAACCCCTTTCCCTTTTGAATCATAAGAACTTCCTTCTTAGGTTCCTTAGGGATTTGTTTCTCTAACTAAAGTACAAAATGAGTCATGATGCAAAAGCAGTGTCAAGTGTCAGCGACTAAAGTACAAATAAAGACCCTCGATTAAAAATCTATAGAACTAGAAGAGTGAGGATAAGTGTCATATCTTGCCTGTGAATACGGGAGCGGTGAGCCAAAGAGTCCCGCCATCATTCGGGTACGAGGAGTAGTATCCCTACTAGTTCTTGTAACTCCAGTAGCAGTCAAACTCAAAGCAGGACTCGTCCAACTGGAAAACGGCGTAGACTGACTCCAAGAGGTAGGAAGCGTTGGTGGAGGCATCGTCCCATACACTGGAACTGAAAACAAGCCAGGCACCGGTGGAGGAAGCGCCCAAGACAATGGAGCTCAGTATAGACCCTGATCCACATGAGTGATGACTGACCTAAACTCAGGCTTTGAAGACTGTGAAGATGAATGTCGTTGTCGCTCACCCTTAAAGTGATGGAACGGCTGGGAAGACTGAGGCTGCTGCCACTGAGCCTCCTGAAACTGCTGAGAAAATTGAGGCTCCCGCTGAGACTGAGAATGCCGATGAACCTTAGGAGATCGTCTACCACGACTAGGCTCCCCCTCGTCCGAGCCCCTATTCCTCGAGCACGAGAAGGACCTCCGTCGCTCCTGAAAGACAAAAAATCAAAAGATGTCAACGGTGCAAAATAGATCAACTGGTAAAAATGAAAAAAAAAAGTGAACATACCTCAAGAACATCGCCAGAACCACCCCAAAAACTTGCACCACGCCTAAGCTTGATGATGCAGTACTTCAAAGTGTCAACCAGCTTCATGAAGCCCATCATCTCCGGGCGAGTAAGCAAAGAACAAAGCAAAGAAAAATTAGTAACAAGCGGTATTAAAAAAGATTAATAATGTCTCAAAAAGCTTACTTGTTCAAACACATCGGGCAAAGACTCCTGCGCCTGTCTGAAACCCTCTGGCGCGTCAGCAATGTGATCCTCATTAATACCGATCGACCCCGGGTAGCAGACGGATTGAGGCGGGACCTTAATCTTCCCCACACAACGAACAGTCGTCTGAAAATATGATCAAATAATCAGGTTATTTGACGATTTAAACAGAGACTAACGACAAAATTCTCAAAGGAAATCATACCTCGGGAAGACGGGGTGGAGGAGCCAAAGAGGGAAGAAAGTCCTACGAATAATCACCCTCCATACCCACAAGCTCCTGCCAAGGAAAAGTGTAGGGCTCTCCCCTGTTTATCAACTCCCTAAGCAAGCGTGAGTCTAGCATCGACTCCGGTGGAGACAAGGGCACCACAAAACGATCACCACTGTGCTGACGAATGACACACTCCCTAAGATACCAGACAAAGCGTCTAGTACCAAAAAAACTGTACGGTACGCCAAAAGCTGCAAGGCCTCGGGAAGAATAGTCATCCCAGCCCAAGCCCGATACTGGATATCAATAGGAACTTGAAAACCATAAAAAGTTGCAATGAAACGCCGAAAATAACGTTAAGGTAGAAAATAACGGGTTACAAAAGTAATTCTTACACCAACAGAAGAGGTGCCTCGGCGTAGCAGCCCGCGAAGTGCAGGGACACACTTCACTCGTGACTCGCCTCGCTCACGCCAGCTGGCTCCGACAGGGAAGTCATGGATCGCTCCACGACGCCGTCGAGGGGCCAATCCCGGAAATTACACACAGAACCATAGCTGCATTGAAAAGAAATTCTGAGCACATGAGTCAAACAAACTAAAACAAAACAAGAAGAGGAAAGATCGTCACCTCTACGACTCTCCATAAACCGTAGACAGTGACAGGGGCCTGGTCATTCAACTGCTTACAGCCATGACGTAGCGACAAGAGAAGATCGGCATATCCAAGGCTGGCCCAACTAAAGGATCCTATCTCACTAATCCTGACCAAAGAAGGAAGGTAGGAAACGAGCGCACGCGAACTCTAATCCGGAGAAAGAGTCATGGAAATGAGAATCAAAATAACGATCCGCACTCGCTGCTGAGGTGATGTCTTATCCATGTCAAAGACACGGGCTAGAACAGAAGCCAACTTTGATCGCCCGCTCCTAGGACCACCTCGAGACACCGGCTAGGTCCTAATGTGCTGAACGATCGGACCTAACAAATCGGCTGCTTTACCCGCCCCCCAAGAAAGGTTAGACAACTGCTTTACGACCCGGTCGGTGAAACGTAGACCCCTAATCATGCTAAAATCCAGAGGGGTCACTGTCATCTTCCCCCCAAGCAAAGTGAAAAGCGTTGGTAGTATCCCAAAAATACTCCAACAACGCACAAACGACTGTCAGGCCACAACCCCGGGGGCTGCGAAACCCTACGACCGCCGAAAAAAAATCTACTTAGCCAGCAGATTCCCACAAGGCTTTTGTAACAGGATCCCTCGTGATAATCCCATAAAGTCGAGGAATCAAATCTCCAGCTCCGGAACCATGATGGCGAAGCGTGCCATCAACAATGCCGACAAGTGGACGGTGAAAAACGTGGTTCTCACGGCAGAAAACCAACTCATCTGACGACCACAGAGGTGGAACCCACCTGCCCCTACTCGAAGAAGGACGAGACTCGGTCTATAGGGCATCGTCGTCCATGCCCATAGGAAATGTGGGAGTGTCCTCCCGAAAAGCCTGACGCCGGCCACGAGTGGAAAGATCGCGATCCTGTTGTCTAGGCATGCTATAACAAAAATAAAAATCTAAATGCTTAGTATCATTTCTTAAGTTATTTAGTTATTTATTCTAAACAGCTTAACGGTTATTTCAAGTTGCATTTTCAATTATACGCTAAATTTTTACCTTAAGGCTAAAAATTAGAAAAATAATGGAATTATTTCTAGTATTTAGTTTCTCCATGATGAACTAATACTATGTTCTCCTAATTGCATGATACTATGTTCTCCATGACAATGTATTACATACACAAAACAAAACATGTTTCAAAATTACACAAAAACAATAGATCGCTACATCGTGGCATATTTTACAAGATCTACAACCAATATTTCATCAATACAAGTGCAAAGGAACGACAAAAATAACAAGAACACCATTTCACATAAGTAGTACCAAAAAAGGGGGATTTGCTCAATTCTTCACCAAATCGAAATTTTTGTCTCAAATTGCTCACAAACACACATACATACATATACAAGCTAATTCATGGCAAGAATTTCAACCTAAAACCTTAACATAAAAAATCCCCCAATTGATTTTTTTTTTTTAGGGTTTTTTTTTTTTTGAAAGCTACTCAAATTGAAGCAAAATTCGAGACGAAAAGCAATAGAACTTACATGGATCTTCGTAGGAATTCAAAAATAAGTAAGATAGCAGAAACTTAAGTGAATTTGGTGAATAAACAAGCTCGGAAAGCTCGAAAATGCTCGAGAAAAATTGCGGAACGCAGCAGCCAAATATCGCGGCACGGTACACCTGCCCGTGTTGCGGTGACCTTCTGACGGAGACGACGAGCACTGGAACAGCAGCAGCGGCGAAAACAACATAAAGAGGCGAGACACAACCGCCGTGTCACAATGACAAAAGCCGCGTCACGGTAAACACTGACGAGCCACGGTGTCGAGTTGACGTGGCACGGTAATTCTTGGAATTAAAAATAAAAAATTTAAGGAGAAAAGAAGAACAGGGAGATGAAAATGGTGAAAGAGCAATAACAACAGCATGAAATGGCAAATGGAAGCTCAAATTTAAAAAGAATAGCATCCCGTTATACACCCCCGTTTCCCGTGCCACGGTGACTATTACCAAAACAAACGTGGCGCGCGTGTATTTCAGCTGGTCAAAAGCACTAAAATCAAGCATTTGACCAGTTCTGCAACAACAAAAATCCCTTATCACGGGATCTTATACCGCGTGACGGGACTAGGTGCCGTGTCACGACAGTTTTTCTTCGTTACACGGTGGTCTCGCGCGTGATCTGCACGCTCCTTGAAGCTGTCAGCGAATATTCCTGCCATATTGACCAAAATTGCACGATTTTCCGCACAAATTGGACAGTTAGTTTTCATTAAAATTACGCAGAAAATTCTAACTGACATTTAAAGGGTATCAAAATTACCGTTCAAGCGTCAAAGTTAATTTTTCGACATTTTAAACACCTAATATGGTTGGATAGTCGACTTGAAGGTGTGAATCATCTGCGGCCCACGTTCGGGGTTAATCGAACCATCATACACTTGCAAATTTCAGCGATTATATCAGTTGTCGGTTTTCCTCAAACATGGAAGACATTATCGATGGATTTTTCTTCAAGTATAGAAAATCGTAAAGTTGGCTTTCCTCAAGCATTGAAAGCGTAATCGGTGGATTTTTGTTCAAGTATAGAAAATCACCAAGTCGGCTTTCCTCAAGCATGGAAGGCATTATCGATGGATTTCATCAAGCATAGAATGACACCAAAATCATACGTTGACTTTCCTCAGGCATGGAAAGTATCGTTCGGCAGGTTTCTTAAAGCTTAGAAAGCTACCAAATTCATCATCCGGCTTTCCTCGGGCATGGAAAGCATTTCAACGAACATCATCCGGTGGATTCCTTCAAGCATAAGAAGCTGCCAAACTCATTTGTCACCGATGCACTGGTGTCAGATACGTGTTCTAACCCTTTACTCTTTTATCTGCGAAGTTAACATTTTTCTACAGGTATCGGCGTATACAAAGTGATTAACGATCTTAGAACGTCTTAAATCATTCTCCGTCTCTATCGACTACTTTGACTATCGTTTTCGAAACTGACGTTTCTACAAACTCAGTCAAAGTGGGGGCTTTTTGTAGACACCTAAAAATGTCTCCCCAAAACAAAACCCGATGATGAACAACCTTTCACCGCCACTGTTTGTCGGGTTCAGTATTTAATCCAAAGAGTGCTTAAAATAATCGTATTTAATAAAATTAAATTTTTGAATTGTCCATGGATCAGTCTTAACGTTTAGTCAAAGCATAGTTTTTTAATTTCAGCCCAAACAATTTTTATTTTATTTTATTGTTTTATTATTTATTTTAGCCCAAACCTTTTATTTATTATTTATTATTTATTTTAGCCCAAATAAGAATAATAAATCAGAAAAGGCCCGAAATTATAAATCGGCACTTAAAATGCTAAACGAAATTAGGGTTAAAAATAAATTTAAACGGAAAAACGGACTACAAACTCCCGCGTCACGACATTTGTCCACCGTGTCACGAGAAACTGCCTCGTCTGACGTTGGGATTCCCCATGACACGGGGCACCTGCTATGACACGGAGGTTTCCGTGTCCTTTTCGCGTAAACCCTTAACGCGTTTTGTTCCCTATTCAGTAAATATTTCCCGTGTCCTACAACAGTCCCCTGTGTCACGGGAATGTTTCCCGTATGACGGTGAAATTTCTCGTATCACGGTGCACATTTCCGTGTCGCGATCCATGTTTTAGGGTTTTTATCTTTATAGGGTTCCGTGTGTTCCCTCAGCACACTTTTTCTATAAATACCCCCTCATTTCTGATGTACGAGGCATCAATTAATTCTCTATTTTTCTCTCCTCTATGCTCTAGCCTAAACACTAGCCTACCCTTCTTCTTTCAAAATTCCTTCTTCAAGCACTTCAAAATTCATACTTTACTCGTGGTTCTGTCCTTAAGCCAAGGCATGAAAGGTAGAACTGTTTGAGAGTTTGGCCACAAATCAAATCTATTAAATTTAATTTTATTATTGTTTTATTGTTATTTCCTTGAAGTTCCTAACTCGGTTATTATTTTATAGTTGCAAGCAAATAGAATCAAAGTAAGAATTATGTTCCTTTTATTTCTATTATTTTTCTAACAATTTTATATTTTTGGAATTATTGTTAAATTGCTTCCAATGTTAAAGTCAATTCTATTATTATTATTGATCACCATATTGCATGTTTAAAAGGAATATGTAATTGAAAATCACACCTAATAAGATAATTTGGACAATTGGTTTAGGTTTCTTTTTAATCTTGTTGTTTAATTCAGGTGATCACAAATATTTTAGAATTATGTGTTGCATTAATATTAAACCAATTTAGCTTAATAATAGTTTGGAGCAAATTGAATCTTTTTTTGTATGCCTTTGAGATCGCAGGAATCATTTTTCACTATAAGAATCGAGTAGAGGCCAATACAGGCAAATGTGACTCAATAACTCACTTCGTACCATCATCCTTGATCCTCTTTTCGTGGTTCCGAACCATATGGAGTTAGTAATCTCATGGATTATTAATGGGGTGTAACCTACACGGGTCAATCGTTGTTGCCTATCGTTGTCCCATATCGTGGTTGCCTTTAATGATCCGTGAAGGGTTTACAAGTTCCTTAAAAACTTGTTGGCGGCTCCCTACTTTATTTGTCCCTAATCGTATACATCAATTCCCACTTCCTATCTGTGCCAAGCATATTTGACTAGTGACATTTATGTCACTCTTAGGAAGTAGTATAAGAGTCATTTTCGTCTTTATTTTATCTTATTTTCCCTTTCTTTCTCTTTTTTTCTCTTTAATAGCATTTCTTTTTTATTTGGTAATTTTGTCGTTTTTTAGTTCTTTTCGTAGTTTTTATTAGAATTAGTTTATTTTCGTATTTTATTTGCTTTCGATTTATTTTATTTTGTTCCTTTTCTTTGTTACTTTCATAGTTTTAATTAGTTTTAAGTTTATTTTATTTACTTGTATAATTTTATGTCTTTATTTGTTTTAGTTTTATTTCTCTTATTTCTATATTACTTTTATTTATTTTAATTAGTTTGGAGTGTTTTTCATATTTTATATGTTTTTGTTTTATTTAATTTTGTTAGTTTTAGTTTTAACTCTCTCATTTCCTATTTTAGTTTATTTAGTTTTATTTTATTACTTAATTCTATTTTATTTTTCTTAATCCCTTTTCTCGGTTTTGCGTGTAGGTGTTCGGGTTTTAAGTCAAGTAAGTTCGGTTTCCAAATTCATGTCAAAAGTTCATCGCTCCATCACGCACCAATCACCCACGTAACAACCACCCAAGTTCCTCATCATAACCACGCACTTCACCACCAGCACCCACAAACTGCAACAACAGCAACCTCCACCTCCACCTACAACCAATCAACCACCTGACCACCAACGACCACCCCTGCTGCAACCACCAACCTAATTAGTCCATCAAAACCACAACCAATTACCAACCCAGCCGCACTTGAACCACCATCACCAACCAATCCTCTGCTCCCTCACTCAGCTCCGCGCAACCACCTACGAACAGCCACCACCACCTTTAATCTACCACCAAACACCACCATTTCACAACAGCAGCCCCTTCGTTTGAACAGCAGCTGCATCACCAATTTATGGCAACTAATCAGCCTCCAATTGCAACCCCAAATCGCCCAAGCAACATCCCCAATTTAGAGTAAATAACAAATTGATCGTGTTCGGGAAAACCGTTGAGAGTTCGGTTGAAGTACGAGTCAGAGACTTTCAAAGTTCTTTAAATTAAAGAGGTGTGGTCGAACACACCCATGGTTCGACCGAACCAACCCCGTAGTTTGGCCGCACCAACCCATGGTTCGACCGAACCACTTCACGAGCCTCGCACATGATATTTAATGAGATCGAACTATTGAAGCTTGGTGATGGCCGTTGATCTTCAATTTGTGATGACGATGTGCGGTGATGATGGTGTGCAGTGGTGATGAAGTTCAAGCAGCCAAGAAAAGTCAAAGAAGAAGATGGGGTGTGTTAGTTTTGTGGGAATTAGATTTTTTTTTTTTAATATTTTCTTTTTGGGTTTTTCTAAGCTATACCCTTAAGGTATTCGAGTTTCTAAGGTGTACCCATTCTTTTTCAAGTTTCTAAGTTGTGCCCCTCAACTCACTACCATTAATGAATGGTACCCTCCTAGGGACTTCCACGTCACCTAAAGCTAACTATAAATTTAATAGAACGATGATAAAAGGTAAGGAAATGGTAGGAGAAAGAAATCATAGCCACTGCAACCCTAATAATGAAAACTGAAGCCACGAAATCACACTATCAAATAACTTTTAAACAACTAATTAGGGTACATTTAAGTATTGATAAGGAGTTGAAGGGCACAGTTTAGAAACTTAAAAAAGCATGGGTATATCTTAGAAACTCGCATACCTTAGGGGTATAGCTTAGAAAAACCCATTCTTTTTCTCTTATCTTTATTTCTTTCTTTTCTTTTCCCTTTTTTCTTATTTCTTTCTTTTATTTTTATTTTTAGTTTCTTATTTTACTTTTCCTATTTATTTTATTTTATTTTAGTTTCTTTTATTTTTCTATTTTTTTCCTAGCTTAGTATAAATACCCATTTTTGGGGTAATTAGGAAAGACAATTACCATCTATTCTAATTTCTAATTAGTTTTTAGGAGAGCTTCTCTCTCTAGGTTTAGGTTATGATTAGGATAGTTTAGAGAGAGAAAGTAAGGGTTTCACCATTGTTGAGTTTGGATATTAAAGAGGAAGATTGATCATCTTTCTTGTAGATTTTCACATTCAATCAATGAGAATCTCTAACTCTCTCTCCTCTATTTTTATTTGCTTAATTTTGATTATTAATTTAGTTGTTGGTATTGCTTGTTAATCATGTTTAATATTGATTATTTGTTAATTAAACTTGTTATTAGCATGATTAGTGAGTAATTTAATAGTACCTACTAGTATATGGTTCTAACGTGGAAACATAGAGGCTATGTTAGGAGAAGCTGAAGGCGACTAGATTGGACCCTTTAATTTGATATTCGAGCATGTTTAGTTCATAATTAATTCAATTTCTATGCCTTTGTTTATGTTTAAGTGAATGCTATACCTAAACCATTTCCCTAATGTTTTATTTCTTGTTTTAGCATCTTTAGACTTTAGTTTATTTATCTCTTATTCCAGACTAGCTTAATTGTCGATAACATTTGGTGGTGTTTATCTGTTCTCTGTGGTTCGACCCCTATTCTTGCCTTATACTCGTATTAGGTTTGTTTAGGTTGTATAAATTGTATTTGATCTAGGGATAGACAATTGACGACGCGTTTATTTCCCTTGTCAAATTGGCGCCGTTGCCGGGGAACGGCTTCCATTACCGTTGTGTTATCTTTTTGAGACTAGTCCATTGTATATATTTTTCTTTTGATTTGTTTTTTTCTCTTTGTTTTGTTTTTGTTGTTGAAAAATGGCACGTTTTTCTTTTCCTCAATATGATGATGAGTCTTTTTATGTCTACTTTCATAGACTTGTAGGGTTTTTGAACTATAATGGTTGTAATCCTTGTGAAGCTTGTGAGATTTGTTATTATGGCATGAATGAACAAACGAGATATGCAGTTGAAAGTAGGTTTAATGGCGAATTTTAAGCATTAACATATCATAGCGCTTGGAGCTTTTTTGTATGGTTTGTTAAGGATGTACGCAATAGAGCATGTAATGTTGCTAATTCTGATTCTTAGTGTGATAATAGTTTTATTGGTGGCATGCATCCCCATGATTTGTCTTGTGATCCTATTTGTGAACCTAGTACAAGTGATTTCAACTCTCTATCTTCTATTATTGTTGATGATGAATCTCATTTGCTTGATTATGCCCCCTCTCCCCAATATGAGGATGCTCATGTTTATAATGTGAATGATCCTCCCTCCTCATCTTCTTGTTCTTACATGGCTTCAAATGATTTCCCTTATGCTTCTAGCTAATGAGTCCTTTTATGAGGGTAATTCTATTGAAAATTTGAAGGAAGAGAAGATAATGAAGATAATGGAGATTATGGAGAAGTATAACGAGATGAGGGAAGTTGAGAATAGGGAGACGGAAGCTAGAATGAAGATGCTTGAGAGCCAAATTCTCCAACTAGCCAACTCTCAATAAAATGCCCGTCCTTCTTCTTCTTATCTTCCCCATATGAGTGAGGATCCCATTAAAGAGCATTCGAGTGATGGTGAAGGAGTTGAAAATGAAAAGAGTGTTGATTTTGAAAATCCTAATCCTTCTTCCCATCTTGATGAGTCTCAAGTGTATGTTTGTGACCCTTCAATCTATGAGTATATAAACTTTTTTGAGGTCATGTCCCACATATTTTTCATGCCCTCATTGGCGATGTGAGACCTTGTGGTGAGGGAGTAGCTGCCCCTTTTCCCGTTTCTCGCACCCCTTTTTCTCTAAGGTTCGACCACATCCTTCCTTACCCTATTTCTCTCCCTTCCTATCTCAAAGAGCCTATTAAGGAGCCGCCCTCTATAGATGACTTTCATGTCCCTCATTCCATCATTATTGCAGAAGAGAGGAATTTTGTCAACCAAAAATTTTGTGATGAAGATTTGCCTTTTTCCTTTTCTTTCCATTATTCTTTTCCTTCTTCTACTTCTTACTTTCTTGAGTTTCCTTCTTCTACTTCTTCTTTCTTTTGGCATCTCCCTCTTCACTTGTGTGCAATGATTTTGTTGTACGTTCTTATTCCGTCATTTGCCTATTTACACCCCCATGGAATTTGTAGTAGTACATTTGACAAGCTCTTGCGTGCGTTGAAATATTATTTCCTAGAGCGGTCTCGCTTGGACGTTAAACAAGCCTTTGTGGGAAGTAACCCGTGTTTTATTACTTTCATTTTCCTTTCTTTTTAGATTAGATTTTCTGTCATGGACGTGTATGTGTTCCTTGCTAGGTACACAACTTGATATACTCTTGGGCATTGGTGAAAATCAAGAATCAAGGAAAAGTGCCTCAACTTACCCATGTGGAGTTCAAACCTTATTTGTAGAGATTGTGGATCCTATAAGGTCATTTCGGGTTTTTGTGTGATTTTGCATTTCCCCCATATTCGGTAATATCCCTCTTTTCCCTTTCTCTTACTCATTGTGACTTGAAGATTATGTGTTGGTAATGTTGGATTAATTTCTCCTTGTTTTCCCCTCTTTGGTTCCATTGTTCATGATTTGAGAGCTTGGTCTCATTCAAGCTCGGGGGAGGGTATTCTATCATGTTTGGTGGGATGTTGATTCATATATTCCATGCACTTGAGTATATGCATTTCCATGTTTTTCATGCTTTTGAAAAATCTAAAAAGATTTTTGTTTACTTCAAGGCAAGTTTGGCAAAAATATGTTTTGTTCATTCTTATTTTGGACATTATATCTTGTGGTTTTGTTTACTCTTGAATGCCTTTCTTCCTAAGTGGTTAATGTGTGCACGATTTGAGAGTGTCATCGGTTGACTCTAGGATATTACATGCTAAGGTAGTCGGGTTAAGAACTTTTAGGAATTCATGAAGCCTTAGTTCACAGGTATGTGGTAAGATGGTATTGCTCTCTATAGCAGATTTGACAGCCTTGGTTGGTATTTGACTAGTTCTAATCCCTTGTGAGGTAACATTGTTCTAGCCTTCATCATTTTGTTGTGTGGCACATTTAGATCCTTAGCTATGCATGTCTTGATCCTTGTTTTGACTTATAGCTCCCAAGATCGTGACCAAAGCACTCTAGGGGAGGAAAAGGGCACCCCTTTCTCATTTTTCTCTATCTTCTTTTTGTTTTGTTACAAATTTGATTTTCTATTTTGCATTTACCTACTTGCTAACCAATTTGAGCCTTATGTTTCCCGCTCTCGTTTAAACCGCATTACAAACCTAATGGCCTATGTTTACCAACCTTTTTGTTAGTGAAGCATTGGTATGTGAGGTTTGAGTTTTGAGTTGTTGATCATAAACAAGAAGCACTCTGAGATTTGGTTAGAGTTGAGTTTCAAAAGAAAGATGCAATTCAAGAAAATCAAATGATGTTGCAAGAAAAAGTCGTCCATAGATAAAAAGGCAAGGACAACGAATAAAATCTCTAAAAAAAAAAAAGAAAACAAAAAATTGGAAAAGAAACAAAAATAATAAAAATATTTTTGATGGTTTCGTTTTCTTCCTTAGTTTAAGCATTCGGGACAATGCATTGTTCAAGCTTGAGGAGGGATCGTTCCTTCATTTTGTATATATTGTGTGTTGGTATTGAATAAGCTTGGCGGAGTGGCATTATTGGTATTTTTTGTTTGATATTTAGTGACTTCTTGAGTTGTTTTGAGTGTCGGCCGCACTTTTTGCTTCATTTAGGAAATTTCACCAAATTTCAAATTTTTACCCCGCCTTAACCCTTAGCCTTACGTTACTACCAATAAAAAGACCCATAGACTCTAGTGGGTTAGGTCAAAAGAACGATGGAGGGAGATAGACTTCAAACCTATGGAAAAAGAATGCAAAGTTGAGATGTCGGGATTACCTTCTTAAAGTTTTTCATTTCTTTATCTTTTTCCGGTTCCTTCGTGGAATCTTGAGAAGCTAGCTTAAGGGTTGATTTGAAGCTAGTGGAGAGAACATGGCCCGATTGGTTGGGGCTAGGGTGGATTGAGTCCTAAGTAGTTCTCTATGCTTATCATGTGTTATGTGTCAATCAACCATTGACATTTGGAACGTGCATACATTTTTCCATTTAGAAAGTTTTGCATTCATTAGTACTTGTCCCTATCTTTTGTCCATACATGAGCTTGTGTTTGTTTTCTCTGTTCATGTTTCTTATCTTTTTCCATTTGTTGCCTTGCCTTGGTTTTTGTCGAGAGTTGTTGGTTAAACCTCTTAGGAAACCCTCACGAGAGCTTACTCGTCCTCTTTGGCGACATGGGGGTTTAAAGGGCTTAATGCATACGCTAAATGCATCCGTGATTCCTAATGCAGTGAGTTAGTGTACATTCTTTCTCTTTGTTTCTATTTTGTTTCTTTTGCTTTCAATAAATCCATCTTGTTCTCTTTTGCCTTAGCTTTGCTCGAAGACGAGCAAAGGTTTAGCTTGGGGGAATTTGATGAGTGAGATTTATGTCACTCTTAGGGAGTAGTATTAGAGTCATTTTCGTGTTTATTTTATCTTATTTTCCCTTTCTTTCTCTTGTTTTCTCTTTAATAACATTTCTTGTTTATTTGGTAATTTTGTCGTTTTTTAGTTCTTTTCGTAGTTTTTATTAGAATTAGTTTATTTTCGTATTTTATTTCCTTTCAATTTATTTTATTTCGTTCCTTTCCTTTGTCACTTTCATAGTTTTAATTAGTTTTAAGTTTATTTTATTTACTTGTATAGTTTTATGTCTTTATTAGTTTTAGTTTTAGTTTTATTTCTCTTATTTCTATTTTACTTTATTTATTTTAATTAGTTTTTTAGAGTGTTTTTCATGTTTTATTTGTTAGTGTTTTATTTAATTTTGTTAATTTTAGTTTTAATTCTCTCATTTCCTATTTTAGTTTATTTAGTTTTATTTTATTACTTAATTCTTTTTTATTTTTCTTAATCCCTTTTCTCGGTTTTGCGTGTAGGTGTTCGGGTTTTAAGTCAAGTAAGTTCGGTTTCCAAATTCATGTCAAAAGTTAATCGCTCCTTCACGCACCAATCACCCCTGTAACAACCACCCAAGTTCCTCATCACAACCACGCACATCACCACTAGCACCCACAAACCGCAACAACAGCAACCTCCACCTACAACCAATCAACCACCTGACCACCAACGACCACCCCTGCTGCAACCACCAACCTAATCACTCCACCAAACCCCACACCAATTACCAACCCAGCCGCACTTGAGCCACCACCACCAACCAATCCTCTACTCCCTCACTCAACTCCGCGCAACCACCTGCGAACAACCACCACCACCTTCAATCGACCACCAAACACCACCATTTCAAAACAATAGCCCCTTCGTTCGAACATCAGTCGCATCACCAATTTATAGCAACAAATAATCCACCACTTGCAACCCCAAATCGCCCAAGCAACATCCCCAATTTAGAGTAAATCACAAATTGATCGGGTTCGGGTAAACCGTTGAGAGTTCGGTCGAAGTACGAGTCAGAGACTTTCAAAGTTCTGTAAATTGAAGAGGTGTGGTCGAACACACCCATGGTGATGGCCGTTGATCTTCGATTTGTGATGACGATGTGCGGTGATGATGGTGTGTAGTGGTGATGAAGTTCAAGCAGCCAAGAAAAGTCAAAGAAGAAGATGGGGTCTGTTGTTTTTGTGGGAATTAGATTTTGGGTTTTAATATTTTCTTTTTCTATCATCTTTATTTCTTTCTTTTCTTTTCCCTTTTTCTTATTTCTTTCTTTTATTTTAATTTTTAGTTTCTTATTTTACTTTTCCTTTTTAATTTATTTTATTTTCTTTTCATTTATTTTTCTATTTTTTTCCTAGCTTAGTATAAATACCCATTTTTGGGGTAATTAGGAAAGACAATTACCATCTATTCTACTTTCTAATTAGTTTTTAGGAGAGCTTCTTTCTCTAGGTTTAGGTTAGGATTAGGATAGTTTAGAGAGAGAAAGTAAGGGTTTCACCATTGTTGAGCTTGGATATTTAAGAGGAAGATTGATCATTTTGCTTGTAGATTTTCACATTCAATCAATGAGAATCTCTAACTCTCTCTCCTTTATTTTTATTTGCTTTATTTTGATTATTATTTTAGTTGTCGGTATTGCTTGTTAATCATGTTTATTCTTGATTATTTGTTAATAATCTTGTTATTAGCATGGTTAGTGAGTAATTTCCCCATTAAGGGGATGGTTGTGGTGTAGTTGGATCTGGAGCATGTTCTAGGGTTTAGAATTGATTGATTTGTGATTAAAGTCTTTATTTGCTTGATATTCTTTAATCTTCTTGTAAGCGCACATTGTTGGATGATTAAAGGTGAATCTTTGCTAACAAGAAACGAAAGTTGACTTAGTTTAGGTTCATTACTATCGATTGTTATTTAATAGTACCTCCTAGTATATGGTTCTAATGTGGAAACATAGAGGCTATATTAGGAGAAGCCAATTGACCCCGGAAGGCGGTTAGATTGGACCCTTTACTTCGATATTCGAGCATATTTAGTTCATAATTAATTCAATTTCTATGCCTTTGTTTATGTTCTAGTGAATGCTATACCTAAACCATTTCCCTTAATGTTTTATTTCTTGTTTTAGCATCTTTAAACTTTAGTTTATTTATCTCTTATTCCGGACTAGCTTAAATGTTGATAACATTTGGTGGTGTTTATATGTTCTCTGTGGTTCGACCCCTATGCTTGCCTTATACTCGTATTAGGTTTGTTTAGGTTATATAAATTGTATTTGATCTAGGGATAGACAATTGACGACGTGTTTATTTCTCTTGTCAATATTCACACATGCTTTAACGTAGGCGCACTTCAAACGACGCCTACACATCGGTATTCAAACTGGATGTCCCTAAGATAGAAATACATGTCTCAGGACTGGAGGCACATATCCAAATCCAGTTAGAGAGAAGATAGTCAGCAACTCTCTCAGCAGTTTTGTCCACAAGATGAGTAAACGTGTCTCAGGACTGGAGGCACGTGACTACATGGGTGTGACCTCGTCTCGTCGCTCTTTATATAGGGGGTGGACGGACACCCTAACTATCTGGTAAGCCAGTAAGCTTACTAACTACCATATTTGCTTCCAATCAAGAAGTGTCTGTTCTTGATGGTTCAGCGCGCTTGTCGACTCGTGATCTAACGGCTAAAGTAAAGTAATTCTCTACCTTTTAGTTACGAGAGGTAGATCTCGCAAAGCTTGGGCTGAAGTGAAATTTTACGCAACACCTACGCCTTACAATTTTATGTTGTACAATACGCCTTGCATTTTTACGCAGCATGATAACGCCTTCCTTTTTGCTTTGGACGTGAAAAAAGAAGAAAAGTCGGACATTTATAACGTCTTTATAGTAAAATGAAAAACCTGTCTATGGGAGCTTTTACGTAAAGCACCACTACGGAACGTCTTAAGACACATTTACGAAAAATATTCAAAACGTATGCTTAGGGAAGGCACAAAGCACTGTGTGCCTGTAGAATAATGCATAAAACTAACAACAAAGAAAATAAACTACAAAATGTAAAGCAATTAAAAGATTTTGATACTTTGTGGGCCATTACGTCTAATAACTAGAAAAAACCGTTGAAAAATGATTAAATAGATAAAAAAATTGGATACCGGTTATTTTAATGACGAATATCCGCGCGCAACTCCGTAGGTCACGCTAGCCAGGCGCATGCATCTTTCTGAGTTGCGTTGGTCTGTCACGTGCTACTGATTCAGTTGCGCTCGACATTTTAATCATCAAAAAGAAATCACTGAGCGCGATTTTCAGTTCGCGTTCTCTCTCTTCTTGATTCACCATTTTCGACCCTTCTCTTTCTAGAAAGCTTGATTTTTGCGATTTTTGAAGCTAAAGGAAGTAGATCTCGTCTCTTATTCATTTTTGCCATAATCTAGTGTAAGTTTTTTTACTAAATTTTGTTCCTTTTTGGCTGAATTTGGGCAGTTTTTGAATCGTTAAACCCTAAATTTTGAATTTGGGTTTTTTTATTCGGTCCATAATTCTCAAAATTGTTTGTTCCATGTTGTTATTCCATATTTAAGGAGTGTTTTGCATTAAATTTCATGAAAAATGGTTAAGTATTGAACCTTATATGAGCATTTCTTTGTTTACGTTCGTTCTTGCTGTTTTTCTTCGAATTTTGCTCGAATCCATTGCTTTTTCTTGCATAATTTGGTTACATTTTCTTATTATAGAGTAGATTACAATATTGGAACTGGTATTACTATCATAATTCACATTTTGTAAACTTTGAATTTTTGAAAAATATCATGAAGCATACTCTTAGCTTGTTTTTTTTATTTTATTATTTTTTTTTGCCATGTTTAAACCTCAAAATTGTTTGGTATAAAATAACCATGTTTGTATTGCTGCTATTCGTCTAGGAGTAGTTGATTCTTTGAGATTTTGAAATACAATCCTTTGAATGCTTAGTTTAAACTGGTATATGATTGCTTTTGTGGGTGTTAGAAGCCCCCATTTACTGAGTTTAACTGCAGGTATCCTAACCCCCAAGTATGGGTGGCATTCAACACGTATAATAGCTTAGTTTTAGAAAGAAAATAATCTAATAAAGAAACCTTATCCAATCATAGCATGGACCCACCTCCATTCGTCAATGCCGAGGAGATTCTAGAGGGTCCTGACGAGACGGTCTGACCTCAAAAGAGGGTGACCCGTCCTCGTGAGGAGGTTTAGGAGCGACGTGTCGCAGCCGATTGCATCGCTAGGAGAATGTGGTTTGGGAGGCTCCTCCCAACTAGGACCCTAGGTCCTTAAGTAGGACCCAAACCATCATAACTCGATTAGAGGGTGGCGCGGCGTCGTGAGTTCTTTGCGCCTTCGTTTTTCCTTTTTTTTTTATTTGTTTCTCCTTTTTAAACCATAACTGTTTTTTTCTTTTTCATAATTTTTTATTTTTCTGTAGAGTGAGCCTTGCATGCGTCTATACGGCTCTTGTGACCTGCGAGCCCGTTTTGCAAGTTTGCCCAAGGTAACAAAGGAGATTGCGGATCTTTCGGGGATCAGCCCCCAGCTGGCGGCTCTTCGGGATTTATCAAGTCAGCCTGCGTCGTCAGCTTTCCTTCGTGGATTGCTTGAGTTTTTAGTAGGATTCCACCAACACTTTCCACTTTCCATGGGGAGAGATGATGGTTACCCCTTTTGATTTCTCTATGATTACTGTAGACACCCATTTGTGTCTTCCCAAAACCAAACCCAATAATGAGTACCTTTCGCGTCGAATCATAATCGAATGAAGCGAAAGTGTGGAAAGTCTAGTGTTGCGGATAGTTTTAATTTCTTTTCTATTCTCTCTGTTTTTGAAAACTTATTTTAAGAAAACAACCAATCCAGTTTGGTTGGTCCATGATATGGGTCCAATAATAGTGCAGTTGGATAGGGCTTGACAAGAGTTTTCCAACAAATATTATAAGCCCAATTCCGATGAATATTGAGAAAGTTATGGCCAAATTATTGAACTGGGCCTAGTTTGAGCCTTATATACGGCCCAATGATCTAGGGGAGGGCCTAATATGATTTATCATTCCTAATGCAATTAGGAATCGATTTAGTCTTCTAGATTCTTCTAGAAGGTTCTTTTCATTCCTAATTCGATTAACATTGATAAATTGACTTTTGTTGACTTTTTAGCTCTGTTTCAGTTGCGCCAATACTCTGTTTTGTTAATTTTATCTTTTTGGCTGATTTTCTCTATACATAACGTATTAAAAACTCCGTTTTCATTCACCAATTCTCATCAACATTCGTTTTCATTCACCTACAACCTGTTTTCAATTCTCTCTCATTCTCTTTAATCATTCGCTAGTTCTCATCAAGATTTCCTTAATCATTCATTCATCTTTCTCTCTTTCTTTTTTCTAAACTTGCTTTTACATACAAAATTCTGCATTCGCAAGATCTAGAAACACCTAGCCATATTCGAAGTTGCCTTCGCCCTAGACGTGAAAGGTTTAATTTTTGAGGGTTTGGTCCCAAATCTCTATTTCAATTATTTTATTTAATTATTGTTTATTATTTTCCTTGAAGTTACTAATGTGTGTATTTTGTTATTAGAAAGAGGTACGACGCATCAAAGTAAGTGCTTTAATGGTTTTAATTGATGTTATGATGTAGAAATCATGTTTAAATTGTTATTATGATATTCTTAGTATCATGTCTAGGGTAATTTTAATATTAAATATGATTGTTACGATGCTTCCTATGTTCTTCCTAATATTTATTCATGTTAGTATCATGTTAGGGTTAAAGATTTGATTTTTATTGCTTAGTGACATGCTAGGGTTTGTTATTAATCTTGTTAGTATCATTCCTAGGATCTTGCTACTTTTATTATGCTTTAACATAATTTATGATTAAAATTTTATTATTGCTTTAATTATTATTATTATGAACATGATTATTATTATGATTAATATGATTGTTTTGATTATGATATTTATTTTATTATTATGTTGCTTGATGATTATATTTATTGTTATTGCTTGATCACACCTTTTATGCATGTTTAAAGGGAATTTGTACTTGTAATCACACTTAATAAGATATTTGATAATCTTGTTAGGGTTAATTTTATTATAATTCAAGTGATCGCCAATACTAGCTTTATTTGTGCATCAATATTCAACCAACATAGATAAACAGGTTTAGGGTTAATCCTATTGATTGCATGTTAGTCAGAAAGCGCACATGAATACGATCTGAATAAAGTAGAGGCCTATTATTAGGGCAGGTTCAATCTCTTTTAGGTTGGATTTGTACCTTCATCCCTGAACCCTTATTTGGTTCTAGAACTTATGGAGTTGACGATCTCATGGATTGTTAACGGGTGTAACCTTCACCTCGTGAACAGTTTTCAAGTTCCTAAAACTTGTTGGCGACTCTTTTGCTCTATCTTTTTCCCTTCTGAACGTTACCGTACTTTAATGTATGATCACAGTGGGGTTCAAGCTAGGGGTTTGACGCTTGAAATTATTCCCTACAATTACGGTTTTTCCTTTTGGAGGCGAGCCTGTAGCCATATATATCGTTAAGGGGTGAGACAAGAGATTTTGTTACCTTGTGGGGGACCGTCTTGCAGCGGCCCTTCACGTGTACATGCAGTCTTGTTCGTACTCGGTTCTCGCCAACGAGTTCTCAACTGACAAGCTTGATTGGTAGTGTACACCTGAGCAGTTGGATCGGACATAGATTACTCATGTCTTTTCGTCACTATCTTGAGAGATCGGGGAGAACGTTTCACTATTGGGTTACTTATTTGCCACAGTGATTTGGGGCAAGTAGGTAACCTGAGTTGGGCGGAGGTGTCGTATGCCCGTATGGTTACTCCGAGGCAGCTGTTGAGGTGCCTCGGATCTCCCTTACGTGGCACGGTCGTATCCTTGAGTTACGTACTTTAATCTTCTTTCAATTATTATTTTTATTTTTCCCCTTTAAGCTTATTATTTTTCGGTTTTCTTTTAGGCTTGGGGATACTCGTACCTACCTTTCTTATCCCCCAGGATGCTTGGGGCTGCTCGTTTTTCTACACGTCATCGATTGGTCACGATTAAGAAACAATGAGCCCCTTCAGCCAGCGACTTTCGCAAGAGGATCCTTTCGGTGACTCGTGCATCTTTTGATTTTTTTTTTGTTTATTTTCTGATGATTTTTCATGTAGCTGTGTTTATAGATCGATCTCTGTCCTTGGAGTTTGATCGTCGGAGTCCCTGAGGCTGTCCGGTCTGGCATGATTCGTTGCCATTTCCGGGTCCTTTATCAAGAACTTCTGGTCTTCTAGAGGACATACGCTTGGTTTTTAGGCGAGCGTGTTCTCTTGCAATCTACTTTTGAGTAGGCCAGGGTTCGTGTGGATCTACCGATCTGAACGTTACATACGGATTTGCTGTCTACCGAGGATCGACATTAGGCGATCCTAGGTTATCCAATGGAGCAGCTGGTGTTGTCGGATGCATCGTATCCGACTTTCATTACATCCAGGCTGACTCCTTTCCCAGCTTTTGTTCCAGTTAGTACTTTAACTCTTATTTGTTTTTTATATATTTTTTTCGGAACCTTGACCCATTTATTGTATTGTTAGCGGGTCGAGCTAAGTGGTTGGCTACATCCTACAACGGAGATCACGTATACCGATGTTGTTGGGTTGGTAATTCGTCAGATCGTTCCAACAGCAAAGGATGAGGAGGGGATACCGTTTGTTCTTGAGACGGTTGAGTTGGTATATTCCTTATGCATATGTATTTTTATGTATATTTGTTTTCATATACATATGTTTGCTAACTGTCCTTGTATTTCGGAACAGGTTCCGCGAGAGACCGTGAACGACATGGTGAGGACTTTACGCGCATTTTGAGATGCTAATCGGAGAGCTCTCATCACTTTCTCATGTCGTGATCATTGGATGGTCGCGGTAAGTTTATTATATAATTTTTACATTCAACGAAGTTATCACACATTTTATGTATTAATCTTCGTTCGGATTTTGCAGGATGTGCATCAGCCGTCTGGGAGTCGCCGGGCATCCTGACCTTCTTTGTACACACATTTTTAGTTATTAGAAAATAGATGTACATTTTTTTGTTGTACATATGACACGTTATATATATATATATATATATATATATATATATATATATATATATATATATATATATATATATATATATATATATATGTCATTATTATTTTCTTTTGTTTCCATGTGTATTATTTTTATTTATTTTTTTTTTTTAAATTTTAAAAAATTTCCCGAGGAAGGGAAGGGTTCCCGACTTACCCCCCTCGAAAAAATAAAAAAAGAGACACACAAAAATAAGAAAGCGAAGAAGAAAGAAAAAAAAGGGAAAGAAGGGGATAAAAATAAGAATAAAAAAACATAAAAAGGAAAATAAGAAAGACACAGATAATAAAAAGAAAAAAGAGACACAAGAGTTAGCAAAAGGCAAGCGTATAATTAGTCTTAAGGTTTGGTCAAGATTCCATTTTTCATGCCACGACAGATCAGACGCGCAACTAGATGAGTTGCACGCGGCTGTCACGCGCATGTGAATTGGTTGCGCGCGCCACCTGCTGGTGAACTTTCCTTTGAGCGAGATTTGCCGAAATTATGCCCTTCTTGGGTCTATTTAAATGTGCTTTGGTGTAGGCTTTTGATCATCTCGCATTCATTCGCTTAATGATATCATAAGTATCTAAAAAGAATTAATCTCTTTAAATTCTCTCTTCTATTTTTGTTTGAATTTGAACAATAGAGAAAACCTTTGAACAACGTTTGAAGAAATGGGTCACTTCCCTCTCAACCGAGGATAAACTAGCTTTAAAAATTTACCATTTAGACCCTCTATTTAACTACATGCAACTAGTGATAAAATTTGATTTTCTTCATGCCGGCGTCAATCACTTAGACTCCAACAACCATATTTTCTTGTTTAAAGGGGATGAAATTGTCCCACTACCTGGTGAGTTTGAGGCCTTACTAGGCTTCCCTACAAATACTCTCCCTGTGACCTATGCACCTTGTCGAATCCCAAACCTATATTCCAAAGATTTTTCGGTTTGTTTGACAATGATATGACTACCATTGGAACTGATGAAGGCGTGAATTTGATCCAATTTATTGAACACTTCGTCGCCCCTCGTGATAACATGACTAAACAAGGCTTAAAAATTCGTGCTTTATGTTATTGTCTTGTTGTTAATTGTTTACTTAGGACAGGTAAAGAGTATATGGAGATTATTCCATGGTGTCCATAGTAGAGCAAATAGAGGGATGTCATTCACCCGCTCCGTTGGCTTTTGCATAAACCGTTCTATGCTTGAATTGTCTTAGAGGAGACCCTAACGAAAACGGTTCACGGGAAGTCCACTCCTATTACACGTACGTTTTTTTTTCTCGTATAGCAGCGCAAGCTCTAAAGTTGCGTTGGCTTGCCAGTGCAATCTTTAGAGATGCGCGCGGATGGCACGTGCAACTGATTTTGATGCGCGAACCACCTTCTTGAATAAAATCGCAATTAATTTTTCTCTTTTTTCCTAGATTTGGCTCATGGAGCATTTGCAAATTGTTGATCAGCCACAAAATCTTGAGGCTAATGGAGTAAGGACATTCCCTGAACGTTGAAATCTTTACAAGCATAAGAATGAAGAAGAATGGACGTCGTTTTTTTGTCACGGGGTTCCCAACATACACTTTGTGATTCCTTGGTGGAATATAAGTAGTTTGGTTGGAAATAGTTTTAATTACCCTTATATTAGGCTTCTAGGCCTATCTAGTACTACCTTTATCTTTCCTTGCAAGGTGATGAGACAGTACGGGATGAAACAAATTATTCCCCCGTAAGATTGTGATTCCCCTAAATATGTGATCTTAAAACCTAAATGAATTGCTCGTTGGATGGAATATTGGTCAAGTCTTCCTAGATGGGTAGTACAAAATCCTACTACGAGTATTGTATTATTTTTTATTTACAAGGATTGGATGCATGCGGCAGATAAGGGAGAATTGAACAAGGCTCGATCACAACATCAAGCGGTCGCGGCTCACAATCCACCTAAGCCTTTGATGCATTCGGCCCCCACTACTCCTCCTAGTGGTCAAAACAAAGGAGTGAGAAGAAAATTGGACTTCTCATCTCCTAAGGCTCGTTTGAAGGAAACAAAGAGAAAGGCTCCTCCTAAACATACGTAACAAGGGTTCAAAATTAAAGAACCTCCAACAAATACTCGCAAGAAGGCTCCAATAGTCAAAGGAAAAGGAAAACAGGTTGCAAAGGCTCCAATCCCTAAATTGAAAAACAATGTTTGGGTAAAACAGAAGAGTGTAGGGGAAAGCTCGAAGGTTTCTGAAAATACTGTGATGGAAACTACTCCTCATCATCCGTGACAATCGAGGACATAGTAAAACATTAGAGTATTACACAATTTTATCATTAGTTTAATTTGAATAAAGTGTAATCACTACTATGTTTTTTTTTATTATTATTTATCATCTAGTTCAATAATGTCTCTTACTACCTCCGTTTCTTATTAGTTGCAACTTTGGGGTATTATTTGTCAGATATAAAATATTCCAAAGTTGCAACTAATACGAAACGAAGGTAGTATTTTGTTGAATGAAATAAAATGAGATTTATATATTTTTTTATTTTGATATGACCGAATCATAAAGATTGCCTACGTATTCTATCACGAAATCAGGTCTTTGCGTAGTTCTTTGCAATAATTATATATTCTTTATATTTTTTCTTTAATCTCTTATGTAGAAATTAAATGAAAATATTAATCAAACTTTTTTTAGACAAAGCTTAAATCAAAGTTTCATTTTTATTTTTCGAGTATATGTTATTTTCTAGAAACACCCTCTTTCTATCGCAAGTAAAGTCGTAACTAAATTTGTTGCGCGCGACATCCGCGCGCAACCATCCTAGTTGCGCGTGACACCTGTACTATGCGTGTGGTTTCAGGTTGTTCTATAAACAATAAACTTTGACCATTAGGTCCTTTTTTGCATAATTGACCATTTAACATACCATATTGGGCTGCAAGTGTTCTCAAGGCTCGATGGTCTTTCGATGAACTATTTTAAGGATATGTTCCATGGGTAATATATTGGAGGATATGATCATACCGAGGATTGTCTCCTTCAATGTCATTTATTTCCTCTATTGCGTTCCAATATGCTGGTTCTTCTCTTCTATCAACGCATAATGGAATCATATTTAAGTGATCTAGAATGTTGATCATTGAGGCTAATTTTGCTAGCGCATCGGCAAATTGATTTGGGAGATATTTAAAATAAATATGTACAAAATGCTTGATGATTAGCTCTAGGTGTGCTTGGTATAATATCATTGTGGAGTTCTTTATTTTCCATTTATTCAGTATATGATTTATAATCAAACTTGAATCTCCATATACCACTAATTTTTGCACACCTATGCTAGTTGTTGCTTCTAATCCAATAATGCATGCTTAACATTTCACGGAATTATGAGTAACCTCAATGTCTAGTTTAACAAAGATTGGAGTGTATGCTCCCTCAGGACTTACGAGTAACAATCCTACGCCACATCCTTTTTGATTGGATGCATCGTCGAAGTACATTACCCATTTGTCATCTTGTGTCATGAGAATCTCTTCATCTGGAAGATGAGTAGTTTCTGCATGACTTGTTTGAATAGGATGTTGTGCCATAAAGTTAAAAATTACTTTCCCTTTTATTGATTTTTCAGGAATATATTTCAGCTCAAATTTATCCAACATTACCAACCACTTGGATATTCTTCCTTGTATAGGTGGTTGTTCAAATAAATACTTTATCGGAATTTGTTGAGAAATCACATGTGTAGTGTAAGGTAGCATATAATGTCGTAGTTTCTTAGTTGCCCACACTAATGCTAAACTTGTTTTTTCAAAGTGTTGTATTTTGTTTCATATTGAATGAATTTTTTTCTTATGTAATATATTGCATGCTCGACTTTTTCTACCTCTTGTGCTAACATGGCGCATGAGGCCGTGTTTGTAACTGTGATGTATAGCCAAAGAGGTAGTTAAGGTACTGGTGGTGCTAAAATTGGTAGACTTTTGAGATAATCTTTAATTTTCTCAAAGGCCTTTTGGCATTGATCGTCCCATTCATGTTTTTCTTCTTTTTTCAACTTTTTAAATATTGGCTAACAAGTCATAGTTAATTTGTTGATAAACCGACTAATGTACTTTAGATAACCAAGGAACCCCCTAATTTCTTTTTTTGTTTGAGGGGGAGGCATAAAACCGATTGCCTTTATTTGGGAGGAATCGATCTTAATACCACGTGTTCTTACTACGTATCCGAGTAACTTACCAGAAGTACCTTCAAAGGCGCATTTTTTGTGGATTCTATAGACATCTACTTTTGGCCTCCAGTCCCAAAAGGAAGTGTAATGACGATAAATAAAACCATCTTCGTGTTAGATTGAAGTGGATAATGCTTATGGATAACTGGTTAAGCCACAAAACACAAAAACTAGCCTAAACTAAATAAACAAAGTTAAAACGAAGTCCAATTAACTAAATTCGATCAATATTAGGCTTAAGCCCATGCTTAAAACCCAATAATGACGGATTTAGGAGCGCCTAGGTTAAATTTTAATGCCCTTGTAGGAAAATCAGCGCGCATCTCTATCAGTCGCGTTGGGCAGGCACACGCAACTAATTCAGTTGCGCGCGACACTCAGCACAATCTCTAGAGATGCGCTCGCGGAAGATTCAGAATTTTATAAAAATATAGAATCGAATCTTACCATAATGCCGCGCGCAAGAAAATCAGTTGCGCTGCCCATAGCAGTGCAACTAAATCACTTGCACTGGGATGCCCGCGCAGCTCATCTAGATGCGCACGACACTTGCTGCGGCAGAATGTTCAAAACCCTAAACCAACTTATTCCCTATAAATAAAGGCTTAATACGAGGCTTAAACACACAGAAAATAACCTAAAACTCTTGCAAAATACTTGTGAATTGTGCTACCTAAACCCACTTGTCCTAAACAGTCACCCCTTGATCTTTTATTACTACGTTGGAGGTTCCCCAACAAGACGAATATTGTTTATTTTCTTGTTCCTTTCACGAATTTGATTATATAAAGAATAACGGCGTTGCAATGTAATTCCTACGTTAATTAACGTGTGTAAATAAAATCAACTAACTTAGTTTTAGGTATCGCGTTGCATATATTGTTTGGTAATGAATTTGCAAAAAAGGAAAAGCTAGTAGAGGCCGTACTAAGGCAAGAATAGCGATTTCTCCCTAAAAGAAACGTTATTTTAGTACCCCCTCTCCCGAACTCATTTCATGTTTATGTAGACCGATTGGGGCATGGGTAAACTTACGATTCATGCTAATTATTCCATGAACTCCACATGGAAGAAAGGCATGGACGAGGTCTATGAGTTTTTCTAAAACTCATTGGCGAATCCTACTTGTTTCTTACAAAAAATAGTGATGAGAGTATCATTTCTAATTTTAGGTCTCCCAAACAGTCAGGAATTCAAATCCTAATACACCCTAATGGATATCTAAGGAAGGACTCCCTACGATGGGATCACCCTCCTTGCAGTGTAGACTCCACTGGGGACTTAGATGTTACATGATTAGTTCTTAGTTATGGTCCAAGGTTTCCAACACTAGGTTGCCTATGGGTTGTAACGAGAATTAACTTGGATAATCTCTAGTTAAAGAGCGAGACTCAAACGCATAATATCTTCCTTTTGTGCAAAAGTAAAAACCAAACAAGCAACATTGCATCATACATAAGTATAGCACACTTTAACCATTGGGGATTGGCTCATTGATTTAGGGTCTCCAACACTAGGCTTCTATCCCGAAATCAATAACAATCATCCCACCCATATCACCAACAAAATGTTGGGAGGACGATGTCATGAGTCAACACGTTGAGTGAATGATTTACGCATCGTTTCTTAAGATATGGTACCTTTGGACACCAAAGCCTCCTTGACATTAGAATGGCAATACGTGAATCTTGGCTTATGATATGCTTTATGTGCTTATGTGCCTATGTGCAACGTGCTAGGATACTCTTCATCTTTTTTCTTTTTTCGGTCTAGGTTCCCAATTACGAAGTACTCTATTCGTAATTCTAAGTCATATTCGAAGGGTAACATAAAAAAAAAACCAAAAAGAAACGATGACAAAACAAAAAAAAAGAAGTGCTCGAATTAAAAAATAAATATATTTTACGAGCAGGTGGCACGCACAACTTAATAAGTTGCGCGACCCCAACCAGCAAAACAGATTTGGTTGCGCGCGACATCCGCGCACAACTCAATCTCTTGCGCGCGCCCACTGTTACGAGTCAATTTGATTTCTCAAAAAACAAATTGACTCATTCAAACAATACCTCTATCGGAAAATTGTTTAAGGGTTATGTTACTCGTGCGAATATATTTTGCCTCATTTCTTTTTTTTTCCTCTTTAAACAAGCATATCGATTTACTTATCCTCTCGTACTTCCATTAGGGCCGGTTGTCAAGCTTGGGAACGAAGACTCCCGAACGATCGTATTCTACGTTTATCATCAAGTAACCCACCTCTTTCAAACCACCTCCCCCCGACAACTAGTCCTAGTCCAACAACAATGTCGGCCATCGAACAACTCCAAGAAGAGATTGATTGATTGAGAGAAAAAAAAGGCTCAAGAGGCCAAGGAAAGAAGAATTAAGAAACTTGAAAATGCCGAAAAGAAAAATGTCGAGGCTCTAGCCTTGAAACAAAATATGGAACAATTATCCGTCAAATAAAAGTCGTTAGAGAAGCTTGTTCTTCGTTCCACCATGGGGAAAAAGTACTTCGACGCAAAAAAGTTTGCTCCTCCCTCAAGACTCGCTTTGCCAGAAAAGGTCGTAGCTACGGACTTGCCAATATATATTTAAGGTAACCAATAATCCACAAAACCACTTAATGTGTTTTACTTAAACTATGGCATTAAAGGGAGTTGATCCTAAGCTTTATGCTTTGACTTTCCCTTTATCTTTAGACCCAACCGCGAGAGAATGGTACTATGGGTTGGATCAAAAATTTAAAACAACATGGGAAGATGTAGTTTCGGCTTTCATTACCCAATATGAAAGTAACGTAGAGTTTAAATCGACTCTACGTGAGCTTGAAATGCTTAAGCAAGGCGTCAATGAAGGTTTCCTTGCTTTCTATGGTAGATGGCGAGAAAAGGCGGCCCACCTTGCCCAAAGGCCACTTGAACTCGAGTTTGTACAAAAATTCATCGAAAACTGTCATGAAAAGTACAACAAACATCTACGCTACCTTGGTCTAGACACTTTTCAAAAGGTCTATTATGTGGCTACTAGGAATGAAGATGATCTTGCTAAAGAAAAAGCAAATAAACCCCATTATCATCATCAACCAACGAAAAACTAAAAAAAAAGTGAATGATAATACGTCATCCTCTATTGATGTATTTGCGACCACCACACAATACAATAATATAAATCAATACAATAATAATGATCCTGGAAGGAGGTGGACAAAAGTAAGAAAATTTACACCATTTCCTGTAAGCTATAAAGAAGTACTAGAAAAATTAAGCAAAAAAGGCTTACTTACGCCAACAGGGCCAACACCACCCACTCCACCAGAAAGAAGGTTTCCTCAATGGGATGGTAATGCTTATTGGGCTTATCATAGGGTCGTTGTGCACGAAACTGAACGTTGCTACGTCTTAAAACACAAAATACAAGATTTAGTAGACAGTGGGAGAATTCCCACGCCTAAACCTAACAATAATGCATCCTCATTGGGGGTGTTTCATATTGATGAGGATTATATGGAAAGTGGTACGTTCAATCCTTTGGACTATATCACACCTATAGAAAAGCCTCTAGCCACAATACTCATAGGGGCAACTAACGAAGTATGTGGATTATGGGGCGACGACTTTCAAGATTTATATGTCTCTAAGTATGCCGTCGTCCCACCTCCATCTTGTTTACAAAATGAGACAAATGAAGCGCTTGATTGGGATCATTTCTTGGGGACGTCACAAGACCTATCAAATCTCTCCTTGGATGAATAATGGCATCAAGCACAACTCATGGAACATATTAAAATGGAGGCACATCCAAAGCCTCTACAAGATAGTTGGTTTGTGAGTCCTACGACTAATCCAAATGAGGTAGATTATCTAACTAGTTCTGGGCGAGTTTATCAAGCGACACCACAACAAAATGGATCTTCGACCACACAAAATCAAACTCAAGGTCAAATGCAAAAGATTATACCACCTCCACTTGAGGTAGAAGATCCATTGGTTAAACAACTTCGCCAACCAAGGCGAATGTTAGCATTTGGGAACTCTTAAGTACTTCTAAAGAACATAGGAACTCTCTTGTGAATGCTCTAATGGCCTTGTCTGTAAGCACAGACACGACCCCTTTGGATCTTGGTAGCTTGCTTACTAGCGAAAAAGACGACAAATCAATCATTTTCCCTAATGATGATTTGCCTTCAAAGGACACTACCCAAAATAATGCATTATACTTAACTATGGGTTGCAAGGGATACAACATCCCTCTTACTTTGATAGATAATGGGTCAGCTCTTAACATATGCCCATTGCGAACTACAAAATATTTAGGCCTTAATCAAGAAAAAGACTTTCAATCAACAACACAAAGTATTAGGGCTTACGACTACTCGAGAAGATCGGTGTGTGGAATTGTTAAGCTACCAATTACCACAGGCCCAATTCAAAAGATGGTTGAATTCCATGTGGACATTAAACCTACATTCAACCTTCTACTTAGACATCCTTGGATACTTGAGCTTGGTGAAATACCATCCTCACTTCATCAAATGATTAGGTTGAACTATCAAGGGCTTCCTATGACTATACATGCTTCTCCACTCAAAATTGCCATAAATGACCAATCACTTTTGGAAATAAACCATGATAATGATGAAGAGGACATGTGTGGATTTGCCGCAGAGCCAATCTACAACTTCAAAATGGAAGAAACCCTTGAAGAATCATTCAAGCTTGATCCATATTCTACCATGATAGTAAACAACATCTTATTCAAAAGTAGTTACTTTCCCGGGATGCCTTTGGGAACAGGAATGATGAAGTCCCTCTTACTTCCTATCCCAAAGAAAAGCTTCTCCTTTGGATTGGGATATAAACCAACCAAATAAGAACTAGAGTCTCACGATGCAAAAAACAAAACACGTAGAGTCAACAACAAGAAAGGGATAATCACTTTACTCCCATCCTACCAACGAACCCTTAATGGACAATTCATTTAAGAGGGAGAAGTTTACCCTTGCTACGACTTTCCAAAACCATTAGTCTTGGAAGGAATGAAGAAGCCCAGATTTGAAATATTTCACAGTTGCTACTTCTTCAATGACGATCTTAAAATCATTGAATCAAAACACCCAATTCAAGGGTACTATGATGGGCAAGCATCTAACTTGCTATTTGGACTAGAGCAAAATCATGTCACTATAATGACCAATCAGAATGTCATTCAAGATGAAGCTTTTGACCCAACCTCTTTGATTACCCCTTTTAATGAAACCTTTGATCATGGATGGAGGAAATCCTTTAAATGGACCAATCACAAAGGCGATAAATTTGAGATCATCACAGGCGAAGGGAAGATGTTTGCAGAATCAAACAATGAATCTAGCATAGACTCTAGGGAAGCGGAAAATTTAGGCCTTGTGGCCATTACGGAATCTTTATTTTCTAGTTCTAAGGATAAGGATCCCAAAAAGGATTCTTTTCTTGATGTACTCTCTTTTGAATTTAATAATATGAGCTCTATTTTCGAGTCTATGCCTTCTCTTGAATCTTTCAAATGCTATAATAATCAATCTAATAAAGATGACGACATTAATAAATTGGTTAAACTAATGAATGAACGAGAACAAAAGAACCCTATCATTGAAGAAACTGAAATAGTCAATATATGAACCAACGAAAACATAAGGGAAGTCAAAATTGGCTTAACTCTAAATCCGGAAGAGCAATCGATCCTCATATCGACGCTCTAAGAATTCGAAGACGTTTTCTCTTGGTCATACAAGGATATGCTTAGAATAGATGGGAAATCGCGGAACATACCATTCCTTTGAACCCTACCTCAAAACAAGTAAAACAAAAACTTCGACGAATGAAACCTGATGTTGCATTAAAAATAAAAGAAGAAGTACATAAACAATTGGATGCTGGTTTTATTCGCGTATGTAATTACCCAGAACGGGTGCGCGAACATCGTCCTAGTCCCCAAAAAGGATGGACAAGTTTACATGTGTGTCGATTTTAGGGACCTTAATAAGGCTAGCCCTAAAGACGATTTTCCTCTACCACATATTTACATATTGGTAGATAACACGGCTGAACACGCGATTTTATCCTTTATGGATGGATACGCAGGTTACAACCAACTTTTAATGGCAAAAGAAGACGAAGAAAAGACATGCTTTATTACCCCTTGGGGTACATATTGCTACACAGTCATGCCATTTGGTTTAAAAAAAATGCAAGAGTTACGTACCAAAGAACAGCTATGACTCTCTTGCACGATATGATACCTAAAGAGTTAGAAATGTATGTGGATGATATGATAGTAAAGTCCAAAGATAGAATGGGACATATAAAAGCAATACGCAAATTTTTCACTCGAATCAAAGAATACAAAATGCGATTGAATCCACAAAAATGCACCTTCGGAGTAACTTCCGGCAAGTTACTCGGATACGTAGCAAGCACACGCGGTATTGAGACCGATTCCTCTAAAATAAAGGCAATTGTTGACATGCCTCCCCCTCAAACAGAAAAAGAAATTAGGGGGTTCCTTGGCAAATTGCAATACATTAGTCGATTCATCAATAAATTGACTATGACTTGCGAGCCAATATTTAAAAAACTAATAAAAGAGGAAAAACATGAATGGGATTATCAATGCCAAAAGGCCTTTGAGAAAATCAAAGATTGTCTCAAAAGTCCACCAATTTTAGCACCACCAGTACCCAAACTACCTCTTAGGCTATACATCACAGTTACAGACACAGCCACAAGCGCCATGTTAGCGCAAGAGGTAGAAAACGTTAAGCATGCAATATATTACATAAGTAAAAAGTTCATTCAATATGAAACAAAATATAGCACCCATGCAAAAACGAGTCTAGCATTAGTGTGGGCAACTAAAACATTACGACATTATATGCTACCACACACTACTCATGTAATTTCTCAACAAAATCCAATAAAGTATTTGTTTGAACAACCACCTATACAAGAAGGATATCCAAGTGGTTTGTGATGTTGGCTGAATTCGAGTTAAAATATATTCCTGAAAAGTCAATGAAAGGAAAAATGATTTCCGACTTTCTAGCCCAACATCCAATTCAAACAAGTCATGCAAAAACTACTCATCTTTCGGATGAAGAGATTCTCATGACACAAGATGACAAATGGAGAATGTACTTCGACGGTGCACCCAATCAAAAAGGATGTGGCGTAGGGGTGTTACTCATAAGTCCAGAGGGAACACATACTCCAAACACTGTCAAATTAGACTTTGAGGTTACTAATAATGCCACGGAATGTAAAGTGTGCATTATTGGATTAGAAGTAGCCGCTAGCATATGTGTACAAAAAATAGAGTTATATGGAGATTCTAGTTTGATTATAAATCATATATTGAAAAAATAGAAAATAAAAAACTCCACAATGATATTATACCAAGCACACCTAAAGCAACTCATCGAGCATTTTGAACATATTTATATTAAATATCTCCAAAGGGATGATAATCAATTTGCCGATGCGCTAGCAAAATTAGCCTCAATGATCAACATTCCAGATCACTTAAATATGATGCCATTATGCATTGATAGAAGAGAAGAACCATCGTATTTTAACGCAATAGAGGAAATAAATGACATTGAAGGAGATAATCCTTGGTATGATCATATCCTCCAATATATTACCCATGGGCCATACCCTGAAAATACTTCATCGAAAGACCAAAGAGCTTTAAGAACACTTGTAGCACAATATGGTCTAGTAAACGGTCAACTATGCAAAAAAGGACCTAATGGTCAAAGCTTATTATGTATAGACCAACCTGAATCCACACGCCTTATGGAAGATACTTACAAAGGTGTTTGTGGACCTCACATGAATGGTAAAATGCTTGCAAAGATAATTTCACGACAAGGGTACTATTGGTCCACTATGGAACATGATTGCATATAATATGTCAAAAAATGTCCAGAGTGCCAAATGTTTGCTAATTTACAACACCTTCCACCATCCGAACTATAAAACCTCACTTTTTCTCCGCCTTTTTCAACTTGGGGAATTGACATAATTGGTAAAGTTTCTCCAACAGAAGTAGGAGGGCACGAGTACGTATTAGTAGCCATCAATTACTTTACCAAGTGGATTGAGGCCGCTTCTTATGTGAATATCACTTCTAAACATGTCGTAAAGTTTCTTGAACGAAACATATTTTGTAGATATGGGGTTCCACATGAACTAATTAGTGATCAGCGATCTCAATTCAAAGCTGAAGTAGAGACCCTCTTAACTCATTATAACGTAAAACATCATCACTCATCTCCATACAGACCTCAAATGAATGAAACTGTAGAATCGGCAAACAAAAACATAACAGTCATCATTAAGAAAATGGTAGAAAATTATAAAGACTGGCTGAATAAAATACACTTCACATTATGGGATTATAGAACGTCTATACGAACATCAATAGGGGTAACTCCATACTCTTTAGTTTTTGGAATGGACATAGTTCAACCAATCGAACTGGAAATACCATCCCTACGCATCGTACTCAAAAGTAAGCTACCGGAAGCTGAATGGGTAAGAGTTTTTACTTGCGTTAAAAAGAGAGCGTTAAAATTTTTTATGATTGAACACTTGGGGGGGGGTAATAATGCAAAATAAAATACCATCCGACTTTTACTTGCGAAAAAAAGAGAGCGTTTCTTAATAACATATACTCGGAAAATAAAAAAATTAAACTTTGATTTGAATTTTTCTTTTAAACAAAGTTTGAATAGTTTTTTCATTTAATATCTATTCAAAAGATTAAAGAAAAATAAAAAAATAATAATATACAGTAAATAAAAAAAAAAAAGGAGAATTGCACAAAGACCTGATTTCGTATTACGAATACGTAGGCAATCTCTATGATTCAGTCATATTAATATTTTTTAAAATATATATATTAAAGCTCATAATAAAGCTCATATTTATTTTATTCTAAATCCAAAAGAGAGAGAGACACTATTGAATTAGATAGTAAAAACAAAAAAACATAGTAGTGATTACACTTTATTCGAATTAAACTAATGATAGAATCATGTTACACTCTAAGGTTTTACTATATCCTCGATTGTCATAGATAATGGAGGAGTAGTTTCCATTGTAGTATTTTTAAAATCCTTGGAGCTCTCCCCTACACTCTTCTTTTTCACCCAAACATTGTTTTTCAATTTAGGGATTGGGGAATTTGCAACCTGTTTTCTTTTACCTTTAACGATTGGAGCTTTCTTGCGAGTATGTGGTGAAGGTTCTTTGATTTTCACACCCGTTTGCGCGGGTTTGGAGGGAGCTTTCCTTTTAGTTTCCTTCGAACAAGTCTTAGGGGATGAGAAGTCTATTTTCTTCTCACTCCTTTGTTTTGGCCACTAGGAGGAGTAGTAGTGGTTGAATGCTTCAAAGGCTTAGGTGGATTACGAGCGGTGGCGGCTTGAAGTTGAGATTGAGCCTTGTTTAATTCGCCCTTGTCTGTCGCATACATCCAACCTTTGTAAAAGGAAGATAATACAATACTCGCTATAGGATTTGTACTACTCACCTAGGAATGCTTGACCAATATTCCATCCAACGAGGACTTCTTTCAGGTTTAAAGATCACATTTTTAGGGGCATCAAAATCTTGTGGGGGAATGATTTGTTTCATTTCGTATTGTCTCATTACCCTACAAGGAAAAATATACGTGGTACTAGATAGGCCTAGAAGCCTAATATAGGGGCAATTAAAACTATTTTCCACCATACTACTTATGTTCCACCAAGGAATCACAAAGCGTATGTTGGAAACCCCGTGACAAAAAAACTACGTCCACTCTTCTTCATTCTTCTACTTGTAAAGAATTCGACGTTCAGGGAACGTCCTTACTCCGTTAGCTTCAAGATTTTGTGGCTGAACAACAATTCGCAAACGCTCCATGAGCCAAATCTAAAAAAAAAGAAAAAAAAATTAGTTTGCGATTAACATAAGCAGATGGCGTCGCGCATAAAAATCAATTGCGCCCGCCAATCGCGCGCATCATAGAAGATTGTGTTGGTCATACCAGCGCAACTTCATGACTTGCGTTGGAATACGACGTAAAAATAAATAAATAAATAAATAAAACGTACGTGTAGTAGGAGTGGACTTCCCGTGAAACCGTTTTATTAGGGTCTCCTTTAAGGCGATTCAAGCATAGAACGTGTTCCAGGTATGGATCCAAGGGTTCTGCCGGGTGAGCTGGGCGTCGTCAACAACCTACACAAGGCAGCACACATAAACTGCCCTCGGGGTGGCTCGAGGAACCCCCCTCCGAAGCTTAAGTTAGAGAGTGTTTAAAGAGAGAAATTGTACTTAGAGAGATGTAGAAAGTATAATAACTTGATTGTCTAACCTCCTTTCCATTGCACTTTACCCTCTATTTATAGGCGTACCATCTCCTTCGTGGAGAGTCCAGCGGGCTAATGAGCCCTCCTTAATTGCTTTCCCGGTAGTGAGTGCGCACCCTGGGGGCTGGGAGATAGTTCAGCGGGAGTTATCCTGTATAGAACGGTTTCCGCTAAAGCCAAAGGAGAGGGTGAATGACATCCCTCTATTTCCTCTACTATGGACACCATGGAATAATCTCCATACTCTTTGCCTGTCCTAAGTAAACAATTAACAACAAGACAATAACATAAAGCATGAATTTTAAAGCGTTGTTTAGTCATGTTGTCATGAGGGGCGACAAAGTGTTCAAAAAATTGGAACAAATTAACACCTTCTTGACTTCTAATGTTAGTCATATCATTGCCACACAAACCAAAAAATCTTTTGAATATAGGTTTGGAATCCGACAAGGTAGGCGCATAGGTCACAGGGAGAGTGTTTGTAGGGAAGCCTAGCAAGGCCTCAAACTCGCCGGGAAGTGGGACAATCTCAACCCCTTTAAACAAGAAAAGATGATGGTTAGAGTCCCAATGGTTGACGGCGGCATGAAGAAAATCAAAATTGATAACTAGTTGCATCTAGTTCAATAAAGGGTCTAGGTAGTAAATTTTGAAAGCTAGTTTATCCTCGATTGAGAGAGAGGTGACCCATTGCTTCAAGTGTTGTTCAAAGGTTTTCACCATTATTCAAATTAAAAAAAAAAAGAGAGAATTTAGAGAGATTAATTCTTTTTATATTCTTATTACTAAGCAAATGAATGCGAGATACTTAAAAGCCTAAACAAAACCGCGTTTAAATGGACCCAAAAGGGGAAAAATTTTGGCAATTTTCGCTCAAAGAAAAGTTCACCAGTAGGTGTCGCGCGCAACTCATGAGTTAAGCGCGACATACGCGTGTAACCAATTCACATGCGCGCGACAGCCGCGCGCAACTCCAACAGTTGCGCGCGTCTGCTCTGTCGCGGCATGTGAGTTAGGATTATTTCCATATTTTGGACTACATAATGACGGAATCCCTCGAGATCTTAAGAAAAATCATACGATTACCTTTTACTAACCTTTGTGTCCTTTTCCTTAATATTTTCTTATTTTTCATATTCTCTTTTTTATTTTCCTTTACTTTCTTTTTCTTTTTTCCTATTTTCCTTTCTTTTTTTCTATTCCCTTGTTTCCTTTTTGTTATTTTTTTCAAGGGGGGTAAGTCGAGAACCTTTCCCTCCCTCGGAAAATTTTTGCAAATTTTTTTATATAATAATAAAAAAAAGAGAAAAAGGTAATAATAATAATAATAAAATAAAATAAAAAAAATGTACACATGGAAACAAAAGAAAATGACATGTATACAAAAAAACGTGTCATATGTACAAAATATATACATTTGTTTCCTAATATAAAAAAAATGAGTGTACAAAGGAAGCCAGGATGGTCGGCGACTCCAAGACGGCTGCTGCACATCCTGCAAAATCCGAATGAAGATTAATAAATAAAATATGTGATAACTTTGTTTAAAGAAAAAAAAAATAATAAACTTACCGCGACCATACGATGATCACGACATGACAAAGTGAGGATAGCTCTCCGATAAGCAGCTCGGAAAGCGCGTAAAGTCCTCACCATGCCGTTCACGACCTCTCGCGGAACATGTTCCAAAAGACAAGGACAGCTAGCAAAAATGGATATGAAAAAATATATATAAACACATATGCATAAGGAACATACCGACTCAACCGTCTCTGGAACAAACGGTATCCCCTCCTCATCCTTCGCTGCTGGAAGGATCTCATGAATTACCTACCCAATGGCATCGGTATACGTGATCTCCGCTGTAGGAGGCACCCTACCACCTAGCTCAACCCGCTGAAAAATAAATAAAAGGTCAAAGTTCCGAAAAAATAAATATAAATAACAAAAGAGAGCTAAAGTACAAAGCAGAACAAACGCTGGGAATGGAGTCATCTTGGATGCAATGAAAGTCGGATACAATGCATCCGGCAGCACCAGCTGCTCCGATGGAAAACCAAGGATCGCCTAAGCTCGATCCTCGATAGACAGCAAGTCCGGAAGTAACATCCGGATCGAAGGATCCACTGGAACCATGGGCTCCTCGAATGCAGACTACCAGTAAACACGCCCGCCTAAAAACCAAGTGTCTGTCCTCTGAAGGACTAGAAGTCCCTGATAAAGAGCCCGGAAATGGCAATGAATCATGCTAGATCGGACAGCCTCAGGGACTCCGACGATCAAACTCCAAGGACAGAGATCGATCTACAAACACAACCACATGAAAAATCGTTAGAAAAGAAATAAAATAAAAAGATGCACATGTAGTTGGAATACTCACCGACGCACGAGTCGCCGAAAAGATCCTTTGGAAAAAGTGGCTCGTCTCTTCTTAATCGTGACCAATCGATGGCCGATAGGGAAACGAGCAGCCCCTAGCATACAGGGGGCTAAAAAAGGCAGGTACAAGTATCCCTAAGCCAGAAACCGAAAAAGAATAAGCCTAAAGGAGAAAAGAAAAAATAATAATCCAAAGAAGCTTAAAGTACGTACCTCAAGGATATGACCGTGCCACGTAAGGGAGATCCGAGGCACCTCAGTAGCTGTCGCGGAATCCATCACCCGGGTCGCCTTGCCCATAGCTGTAAGCATACGAGCATACGACACCTCCGCCCAACTCAAGTTACCTACTTGCCCCAAATCACTAAGGTAAATAAGTAACCCAATAGCATAATGTTCTCCTCGATCACTCAAGATAGTGACGGAAAGAACGTAAGCAATGTATATCCGAGCCAGCTGCTCAGGTGTACACTGTCGATCAAGCTCGTCAGCCGACAACTCATCGGCAAGAATCGAGTACGGACAAGACTACGCGTACACGTGAAGGGCCAACACAAGACGATCCCCCACAAGGTCACGCAGTCTCTCGTCTGACCCCTTAACGAACTCTAAGGCTACAGGCTCGCCTCCAAAAGGAAAACCCATAATTATAGAGAAATCAAAAGGGGTAACTGTCATCTCTCCCCATGGAAAGTGAAATGTGTTGGTGGAATCCCACCAAAACACTAGCAATCCACGAAGGAAAGCTGACAACATAGGCTGACTCGATAAATCCCGAAGAGCCGCCAGCTGGGAGTTAATCCCCAAAAGCACCACAATCTCCTTTGCCACCTCGGGCAAACTCTCAAAACGAGCTCGCAGGTCACCAGAACCGTATAAATGCATGCAAGGCTCACTCTAAGGAAAATAATAAAAAAAAACAGTTATGGTTTAAAAAGGAGAAGAAACAAAGGAAAAGAGAAAGAAACGAAAGCGCAAAGAACTCACGATGTCGCGCCACCCTCTAATCGAGACATGATGTTCTGGATCCCACTTAAGGACCCTAGGATCCCAATTGAGAGGAGCCTCCCAAACAAAATCCTCCTAGCGTCGTCGATCGGCTGCAACGCGTCGCTCTCGAACCTCCTCTCGAGGACAAGTCACCCTCTTTCGAAGGCGAACCCCCTCGTCAGGACCCTCTAGAATCTCCTCATAATCGACGAATGGAGGCAAGTCCATGCTATGATGGATAAAGTTTCTTTATTAGCTTACTTTATTTCCTAAACTAAACTAATATACGTATTCTAGACCCATTTCGGTAGCATAACGACTGTCAATAGGGCAAAACAGGAAAATTGAATGCCACCCATACTAGGCGGCTACGATACCTGCAGTTAAACTTAGTAAATGGGGGCTTCTAACACCCACCAAAGCCATCCTATACCAGTTTCAACTAAGCATTCAAGGGATTGTATTTCAAAATCTCAAAGAATCAACCACTCTTTGACGAATAACAGTAATGTAAACATGATTATCGTCTACCAAACAATTTTGAGGTTTAAACGTAGCAAAAATAAGCTAAGAGCATGTTTCGCGCCATTTTTCAACAATTCAAAATTCGCAAAAATGAAGTATTAAAGTATTATTGGTTCCATCACTATAATGTACTTCATAATCAGAAAGTGTAACTAAAATGAGAAAGAAACAACAATAAAATCGAGTAAGATTCAAAGAAATAGTGCAAGAATGAACTTGGACAAAAAAATGCTCATATAAGGTTCAATACATAACCATTTTTCATGAAATTTATTGCAAAACACTTCTTAAACATAGTATAAAAACATGGAACAAACAATTTCAAGAATAATGGACCGAATCAAAAACCCCGAAATTTGAAATTTAGGGTTCAACGGTTCAAAAATCGTCCCAATTAAGCCTAAATCAAACGAAATATAACAAAAAAAAACTTACATTCGATTATGGCAAATATGAATAAGGGATGAAATCTACTTCCTCTAGCTTCAAAAAACAAGTAAGTCCGAGCTTCCTAGAGAGAGAAAGGGGGGAAATGGCGAAGGAAGTAGAAAGAGAGTGCGAAATGAAAATCGTGCTCAGCGATTTCATTTTGCTGACAAAAATGTTGCGCGCAACTAAATCTGTTGCACGTGACATACCAGCGCAACTCAAAACGATGTGCGCGCCTGGCCAGCGCGACCCACTAAGTTGTACGCGGATACCGGTCACTAAAATGACTGGAATCTTGATTTTGATCCGTTCGATCATTTTTCAATGATTTTTGCTCGTTATTAGACGTAATGGCGCGCAAATTATTAAAATCTTTTAAATTGTTTTGCATATTGTTGATTGTTTTCTTATTTGTTATTTTTTTGCATCATTCTTGCATGCACATCGTGCTCTGTGCCTTCCCTAAGTATACGTTTTGAACGTTTTTTGTAAGAGTGTCTTAAGACGTTCTGTGGTGGTGCTTTACGTAAAAGCACCCATAGACAGGTTTGTCATTTTACCGTACTGACGTTACAAATGCCCGACTTTTCTTCTTTTATCACGTCCGAAGCAAAAAGGAAGGCGTTGTCATGTAGCGTAAAAATGAAAAAGGCGTATCATACGGCGCAAAATTGTACGGCGTAGGTGTTACGTAAAATTTCACTTCAGCTCAAGCTTTGCAAGATCCACCTCTCAAAACTAAAAGGTGGAGGATTACTTTAGGCGTTAACTCACGAGTCGACAGGCGCGCCGAACCATCAGGAACAGACACTTCTTGATTGGAAGCAAATACGGTAGTTAGTGAGCTTACTAGCTAACCGGAAAGTTAGGGTGTCCTTCTTACCCCTGTATAAAGAAGCAACGAGACGATGTCGCGCCTATGTAGTCACGTGCCCCCAGTCTTAAGACACGTGTACTCATCTTGTGGACAAAACTGCTGAGAGAGTAGCTGACTTTCTACCCTCTCATTGGATTAGGATATATGCCTCCAGTCCTGAGACATGTATTTCTATCTAGTGGACATCCGGCTCGAATACCGAACCATTTCGGCTCGAATACCGAAAACTCCTTTATTTCTTTTTACTTTTTTAAAGTTAGACTAAAGTTTTAATGACCTATCGTGGGGCTTTAGACCAACGATAACATGATTGAGAGGAAATCATCCCCTTTTATTCTTGTAAAACCGATCTCTTCTCATGACATGACATCACCCAGAACACCTTTACCTGTAAAAACATTCTACAATTGCAAAGGGTCAACCTAGATTCTTTAGCGCGTTAAGACTCGGGAAAAACTTTTTCTAGCTACTTGTTTCGAACACTTAGCAAACTAAGGATTGTTTTCGCATATTAAAACATTCCTGAAAGATTCTATATCCTTTGAGAACTTCGCAAAATGAGTCTCGGATTTATTTCCTTGACTAGTTTGATCATCGTCTATTCTAGACTCGATCAAAGTGGGGGCTAACTGTAGACATCTACTTTTGGCCTCCCGTCCCGACAGGAAGTGCACTGACGAAAAATAAAATCATCTTCGTGTTTGATTTAAGTGGGGAATGCTTATAGATAACTGGTTAAGCTACAAAACACAAAAACTAGCCCAAACTAAATAAACAAAGCTAAATTGAGTTCTAATTAACAAAATCTGGTCAATATTAGGATTAAGCCTGTGCTTAAAACCGAATAATGACGGATTTAGGAGCGCCTAGTTTAAATTTTAATGTCGCCGCAAAAATCAGCGCGCATCTCAATCAGTCGCGCTGGGCTAGTGCGCAAAACTAATTCAATTGCGCGCGAGACTCAGTGCAATCTCCAGATATGTGCTCGCGGAAGATTTAGAATTTTATAAAAAATGTAGAATCGAATCTTACTCAGCGCAACAACGATGATTTTCTTGCGCGTGGCATTATGGTAAGATTCGATTATATATTTTTATAAAATTCTGAATCTTTTACGAGCGCAACTCTGGCAGTTGCGCTGAGTGTCGCGCGGATTTTAATTAGTTGCGCGCGATCCCTTGAGATGCGCTCGTTATTTTCTGCGGTTTGACCTAGGCGCTCCTAAATCCGTCATTATTGGGTTTTAAGTAAAGGCTTAAACCTAATTATGATTGGATTTAATTAATTGGACTCTATTTGGCTTTGTTTTTTTAGTTTGGGCTAGTCTTTTGTGTTTTGTGATTTAACCATGTTATCCATAAGCATTCCTAACTTCGATCCAACACGAAGATGGTTTTATATATCGTGATTGTACTTCCTGTCGGGATAGGAGGCCAAAAGTAGGTGTCTATAGCGCGCGCAACTAATTTTGATGCGCGCACCACCTGCTCGAGTAATGTCGCAAATTAATTTTCTTTGTTTTTTTTTAGATTTGGCTCTTGGACTATTTGCGAATTGTTGAACAACCACAAAATTTTGAGGCTAACGGAGTTAGAACATTCCCTAGACGCCAAATTCTCTATAAACACAAGAATGATGAAGAATGGACGTCGTTTTTCTGTCCTGGGGTTCCCAACATACGCTTTCTAATTCCTTGGTGGAACATATATAGTATTGTTGGGAATAGCTTTAATTGTCCCTATATTAGGGTTTTAGGCCTATCTAGAACTACTTACATCTTTCTTTGCAGGGTGATGAGACAATACGAAATCAAACAATTTATCCCCTCTCAAGATTGTGATGCCCCTAAGGATGTGATCTTTAAACCTGAACGGATTCCCCGTTGGATGGAGTATTGGTCAAGTCTCCCTAAATGTGTAGTACAAAATCCTACTGCGAGTATTGTGTTATCCTCCTTCTACAAGGCTTGGATGAAAGTTCAAGACAAGGGTGAACTAAACATGGCTCGATGACAAAATCAAACCGCCTTGGGTAGCAATCCATCCAAACCTCTGATGTATTCGGCCACCACTACCCCTCCTAGTGGCCATAACAAATGAGTGAGAAGAAAATTAGACTTCTCATCTCCTAAGGCTCGTTCAAAGGAGAAAAAGAAAAAGGGTCCTCCTAAACCTGCACAAGTGGTGAGTATTAAAGAACCACCACCAAATACTCGCAAGAAGACTCAAACAATTGCTAAAGGAAAACGAAAACAAGTTGTAAAGACCCCAATTCCTAAATTGAAGAAAAATGTTTGGGTTAAGAAGAAGAGTGAGGGGGTAAGCTCTAAGGTTTCTAAAACTACTACAATGGAAACTACTCCTCCATCAACTATGGCAATCGAGGATGTAAGAAACCTAAGAGTGTTACACAATTTGTTATTAGCTCAATTCGAATAAAGTGTAATCACTACTATGGTTTTTTTGTTTATTTATTATCTAGTTCAATAATGGCTCTTTTTTATTTTTTTTTAATTTTAAATGGAATAAAATGAGCTTTATTATGTTTTTTATATGACCGAATCATAAATATTGCCTACGTATTCATATTACGAAATAAGGTCTTTGCGTAGTTCTTTGCAATGTTTATATTATTATATTTTTTTTATTATTTTTCTTCAACCTCTTATGTAGAAATTGAATGAAAACATTAATCAATCTTTGTTTAATAATTTAAATCAAAGCTTAATTTTTATTTTCCGAGTATAAATTATTTTCGAGGAACGTCCCCCTTTTTATCGCAAGTAAAAATCGCAATTTTATTCAAGCGCAAAAAATCTTGGTTCGCAGTTAGTCATCAGGTGGTGCGCGCAACGTCTAAGTTTGCGTGAGCCTGTCGAGCACAACTGATTTTGTTGCGCGTGACATCTGCGCGCAACTTTTTTAGTTGCGCGCGACACCTGTGCTACGAGGCGTAAAATTTTTTGTCACATTATTACCCCCCCTCCCCATGTATGAAGACTTTTTCGTGATGTTCAAAAAAATCTGAACACTTGAATGGTTTATATTTTATTTTTAAATAACCCCCCCCCCCCCCAAGTGTGAAGAATGTTTCGTGAAATTCGAAAAAAAAATATGAACACTTGAATGGTCTATGTTTTATTTAAAAACTAACCCCCCAAGTGTTATGAACTTTACCTTGTTATTTGGTAAAGTGCGTAACACTTAGAATCTTTTAATTGAATGCTAAAGAAAATGATTTATTTAATGAATGAACGAGTTTATCTGGATTTCATTTGTAATATTTTTTAAGTCGATCAATGTTTATTAATTGGCGAATTTGATCACCTCCAATATCCATTAATCTGACAGCTCCCCCTGATAGAATTTCAATTACACAGTAGGGTTCTATCTAATTAGGTTTGAATTTCCCTCTTGGATGGGTTGGTGGAACCCTAACCTCTTTTAGTACAAAGTCACCTTCTTTGATATTTCTAGGTCGTACCTTTTTGTTACAATGTCGCGCAATGCATCGTTGGTAGATTTGTACATGATTCAAAGCTCTTAATCGTCGTTCATCGAGGAATAAAAGCTCTTCATACCTCGCTCTTACCCATTTAGCTTCCGGTAGCTTGCTTTCGAATACGATGCGTAGGGATGGTGTTTCCAGTTCGACTGATTGAACCGCGTCCATTCCAAAAACTAAGGAGTATGGAGTTACTCCTATTGATGTTCGTATGGACTTTCTATAACACCAAAGAGCGAAGTGTAGTTTATTCGGCAAGTCTTTATAATTTTCTTCCATTTTTCTTAATGATTTGCCAATTCTACAGCTCAATTAATTTGAGATCTATATGGAGATGAGTGATGGTGTTTTACCTTGTAACGAGTTAAGATGAACTCAACTTCAGCTTTGAATTGAGATCTCTGATCACTAATTCGTTCGTGTCGAACTCCATATCTACAAAATATGTTTCTTTTTAGAAACTTTGCGACATGTTTAGAAGTGATATTCACGTAAGAAGCAGTCTCAATCCACTTGGTAAAGTAATCAATGGCTACTAATACGTACTCGTCCCCTACTGCTCCTGTTGGAGAAATTTTACCAATTATGTCAATTCCCCAAGTCGAAAAAGGCCAAGGGGAAGTAATATTGTATAGGTCGGATGGTGAAAGGTGTTGTAAATTGTCAAACATTTGACACTCTGGACATTTTTTGACATATTGTATACAATCATGTTCCATAGTGGACCAATAGTACCCTTTTCATGAAATTATTTTAGAAAGAATTTTATTATTAATGTGAGGTCCACAAACACTTTTGTGAGTATTCTCATAAGGCGTGTGGATTCATGTTGTTCTATACACAATAAGCTTTGACCATTTGGCCCCTTTTTGCATAATTTACATGTATGAAATTTTAGGAATATTATTTACATCTAGGATTGAAATAAATGCTGCGAAAAACTGGAAACTTTTACGAACACAGAAAGCTGCTGAGGCATGTAGGAACTGGCGTCTAGAAAAAAGAGCCTATAGTCGAAGATATAGCTCTGTCGCCGAGTGACAACTTTGTTGCCAGGGGACAGGGCTATATCGCGGTGACATTTCTAGTTAGCTGGCGCTGCGTTCTTCCAATACCGAGCAAGATATATGAGTTCTAATTTTGACCAGTTCTAGCACTGTTGGCTCGATTCAATTTCCTGGTTGAGTTTTTTTCACTCTTCTAAAACCCATATGGGCTCTAAATATGGACATAACCCTCAAGGAATTCATGCTCCATCTACCTGATTGAACTCTCTAAGCAACAAAGGATACATCCGAGAATGTTGCTGAATTCACCAAACCATGGAAGCGAGTTTAACTCGCGGGGTCCCATCCACACGCTCCAACCCTTCCATGGGTAAGGCTTCCGCGCGGTGCATCCGGACTCATAACCATGGACCCTCTTTAACTAAATAATATCCCAAACTTTAGAGAACTAGAGCCATGGTTAGGTTGCAAACTCATTGCAACATATTGTGACTACTTGTGCATCTCTTACATGTGCATACTTATTATGTGACTAAACTAACCGTTTGGTTTGACTTGTGTTTGTAAATAAGTCTTAATAAACTAAGCAATGACTAAAGGGCTTTGCTTAATTAATTATTTAATTAATTAAAGCTTAAAAAATAAACTTAAAATCGAGTCATAGTTCCTTTAAGTCAACCCGGAGTTTTATTCCCGTATACTGCACAAACGTCAACTTGTTTTGGTTATATCCGGAGTTCTAGGAAGAACTACGAGTCGTACAACCTATGGATCTGTAGCCCTGAGTTGTATCTTTAATTTGAGTTTGTTTAATCCCAATCAGAGTCACATATCGAAAGTTATGACTAAAATACCACAACCTGTCTAGTTTAATGCAGTCTTAACTTAGTCTTTGCTTGAGTCTAGTCACATAGTCTAGCCACATGGTCATGACACGAGTCTTAACATGTCAAATACACTCACTAGTCTTAGCACACACTTTGTGTATATGTCATCATGACCATGTCTTAGGTTAATGCATGAGTCGGTTTTTTCCATCATTGGAGTTGGGGGTACATTATATTCCTAATTTTTTCATATCTCTCCATTTACATCATCTTTCCACTGTCTACATGCTTTACCCATATCACAATATTCATTCTTCCAACCTCCTTCCATATATTTCATGTTGAATAGAGCTTGAGTCCAATAATTAACAGTGAATATCCCTAATTTTCCTTTCCACATTACTTGGTCAAGGAGAGAAGGGCAATTAATCAAGGATAACACCTTTGTTTAAGTTCAACTTTTTGATAAACCAGTGAGTCGAAAAAGGAAAGCTAAGAAGACAATGGCGAGTCAAGAAGAAGTCAATGAGCTCAAGAAACAAATGGCTGGTGTTACTAAGTTGCTAAAGACCTTAACCCTCCAAATCAATGACCATGTGAAGCAACAAAAAATGGAGCTCATGCAAGAGAGCTTGAGCAAGATATCTAATGATTAAAGGTTCCAGCACATTAGCTCGCAAGGGGTCTCTGTGGACAAGGAGCTTCTTCCGCAGAAGTTCAATGCCAATGACATCCCTAAGTTTAAGCCAACTAACAATCCTTACTTTCATTTAAGGTCCTTTGAAACTGTAATGAACATTAAAGGGAATGATAAGAATATTTTTCACTCTTTTGTCAACATTGGTTCATCTCCCTTGATAAAGAGAAGACCTCAACCTGGGTTGGAATAAAAAATGCTTTCATTGATAGATATAAGTGTAATATTAAAATTGAAACCGACCATAGATAACTTGAGATGATAAACAAAAAGAAGAAGAAGGGTTCACCTCCTTCTTCAACAAGTGGAGGGAAACTTCCGCTACCCATGATCGAAGTCCCTACTGAAAAAGAATCCGTGAGGGTTCATCAAAAATTTACAAGAAAAGTATTCAAAGCACTTAAAATATCAACACAACTTGAATACTTTCAAGGCCGTCTATGACATCCGCATCGAGATCGAAGATGACCTCGCAAAGCAAAAAGCTACTAACAATAATAACCACAGTGGCTGGAAAGGAAAGAATAACGAAAATCCTTCTTCTTTCAAAAACGCCCACTCTAGTAATAATGTTAGTACCTTTGATCTCAGTGAAATCTTAGCCATGGATAACCAAGGATCTAAGAAACAACTAAGGAAATACTTCACCCCCATTGGGACGAGCTATGATACTGCTTTCGACCGACTCCATGCCAAGGGACTCTTTACTCCCATTGGACCTATTCAAGAGATTGCCTATTTGGAACCCAGATGCAGATTGCAAGTACCATCAAGGTAGGGGATATACCACTAAGAGTTGTTGGAAGCTAAAAGAGGCTATCCAACATTTGATCGATAATAACAAGCTTCTCATACCTCCAGCTAGCAAAAAGACCGGGTGATTAGCATAAGACAAGAGGCAGGCTTCAATGACAAGATTTCCTGACTTCTTTTTTTTTTCTCTATTATTCTTCCTTTCCCCAATAAGTCTAGCCTATGCACCTTTTATTTTCCTTAGATTTTATTTTGTAGGTTTTTCCTCTTTACCTTTGAATAAAATGAGCATTTATTTTCTTGCATATGATCATTACATTACATCTCATTAAAAAAATTTAAAAAAATTAAAAAAATCCATGTCAAACTAAGCACAAGGTATACCAATGAATTGAGGCACCCCTTGTAGCCATATCATATCATCTTTTACCCTTCAACTATGCAATCCTTTCTTGATAAACCACTTTGAGCCTCATCTAACGATTGACCTTTCTTTCTTCGACCAACATCTACCTAACCTAGGGATGGGATGGTGTGCAACTTATGCAATTTTCAAAGATCAAAAGCTTGAGTGTATCAAAAGATTAAAATAGCAAAAATAAAAATAAATAAAAGTGTACAAAAGGGCAAGTGTTCCAATGTCTTTGACATGAACATGTCTTTGATATGAACACGTTTCAGATTGCGTCTCTTATCGAGTGCTCGGCACCGTGCCTAAGAAACATGAATGTCAAGTGAGTGATAGACCGCATGATTGGGATTCCAACACTTATAAAAAAAGGTTCAAAATTAAAAATAAAATTGCAAAAGCAAAAAAGGAAGAGAGCAAAATATAAACAAAAAAAAAAGAGAGAGAGAAAAGAGAGCTAAAAAAGAGTTAAAAGCCTCAAGCATAATAATACACAGATCCAAAGGCAAGGTTGCACTCCTTGGGGATTTATCTAGGGTCTTGAGCCTTTATCCCTTTCTTCTATAACCTTTAGTCTAACCATGTTACAACCTTTCAAAAGACCTTTTTGAGGTATACACACACTTGTGCGAGGTTCGGCTAGAGCTACGTTCGGCCTGATTCCGAACGGATACGTAGGCAACCTCACATCGAGGTGCGGCCGTAATAAAATGCATTCACATTCACATTCACATTCACACATTATGACATATCAAGGGATCTCCTATACTCATCCCTAGCTACTTAGAACTAGACTTGGGGGCTTGATCCTTACATCATTAGCTTACCTAGCCTAAGAGTCACCATTATTTGACTCTTCTCAAAATAATAACTTTCCATAAACTTAGCCCTTGTAGCCTAGCTTAAGTGTTGCTATCACACACATCACAGATACATGACCAAATATACTTCCCTTAGGAACCCTTTGTCATGAAATCTTAACACAACGTTGAAGCATACTTCGTCATAGAAAATCACTCATCACTCATCATTGCATCACAAAGTACGAAGAACTTAGCCTCCGTGGCTAAGTTACCCAAATACTTTCATCATGGAGTCAACAATTGAGATAGCCTAGGATGAATTAATCCTTGCACCATGAGAAATAGTATCAAACAACATTTGACTAAGCTCATTCAACATGCACCATCAAAAATTTCTTCCTTTTTTTGTCATTCTTTTTCGGGAGAAAGTCGGTACCCTCCACAAAAAAATGACGGGAAATTTTTTGCTATTTTTCGAGTCACAAGATAACACTATAATGCACACACGAGTCATGAACATTGAGTCATGTCATCTTGAATTGAGTCAAGTTACATGTGTCAAACACTTTGAGTCAAGTCATGGCAAGTCATATATGTTTGAAACACACTAAATCTTAATGAGTTAAGAAACACTAAGCCTTAGGTCAACCCTAAGATAATTAAAGAGATGAGCAAAGTCATATAATAAAAAATATAAATGCAGGTGCATCCCAAGCAAGAATATTCCCGGATTTCATGAGATTCTTCTAAGATGAGAGGAGTTACATAGATCAGTAAATTAGAGATGGTCAGCTTTAATTTACAAAAGATTTGAGCAAATTTGGTTGAAAGGAAACGACCAAGTTCAAAATTCAGGAGCAAAACCGAGCAACGAACCGCAGCAGAAAGGGCAAAATAGGTAAGACCTGACACCAGCGCCAGGCGAAAGGGCGCCTGGCGACAACATATGTCACTTGGCAACAGAAGCAAAGTGCGGCAACACATTTTCCAAGCAAGCGTTGGTGCGGCGACACAATGTGTGGCCCTCATATTAGATTATGCGAACCTAGTACATAAATTTCCGGATTCCTTGGTACGCCAGTTAGCCCATCTAAGCAATTTGACATGATTTAGTAATTAGCTCGATTACAATCACATAAAGTGATCGACCTGATAAAAGATCATCTCACTTTGCTTAAAGCGCCTAAACATTTGCTTATAGAAAAGGCACCGACATAATGGTTCACAAGCAATAAAAGCAACAACATAATGGTTCACAAGTAGTAAAAAGCACCGATGTAATGGTTCACAACCAGCAAAAATGTGCCGACGTATTGAGGCACCGTTGAAATTACAGTAAAAAATTGCAACAGCAAAATTCAAGCAGTATTAAGGATCGACAAGCGTTGGTCTTTGGTAGTTTTCTTCGGAATATTATCGCAACAACTGAGGATGAATTCAAGTGAAGTTATCTTCTACAATGTTTGCTAAGATTAAGGAGGTTTTCACTTAGATTTGAGATGATAGCACGAGATGGGCGGTCTTCGACGGCATTCGCTGAGATTGTGGAGGTTGTCACCAAGATTTGAGAAGATAACACGCGATGGGCGGTCTTCAACAGCATTCGCCAGGATTGTGAAGGTTGTCACCAAGATTTGAGAAGAGCGGTTCGTTATGAGGCGGTCTTCGACGGCTTTAACTATGATTGGGAAGGTTGTCACAACAACAAATGCAACAACTAATGCAGCAACAAATTAGTTACCCTAGAGACGTGTACTCGACGGTGCAAGATACGCGTTTCTTAAATCTCTTATCTATTTTAGCTAACGCTATTTTGTAGGTATTGGCATTACAATAAATATTTGTGATCGCAGAACATTTTGAATCATTCTTCGTCCCTATCGATACTTTGACTTTTGTTTTCGAAACTTGCGTTTCTCCAAACTCACTCAAAGTGGGGGCTTCTATAGACACCCATTTGTGTCTCCCCAAAACCAAACCCGGTGATGAATACCTTTCACTTCATATCATAATCGAATGAAGTGAAAATGTGTAAAGTCTAGTGTTGTGGTTAGTTTTATTTCTCTTCTTTCTCTCTGTTTTCGAAAACCTATTTTATGAAAATAATCAATCAATTTTGGTTTGGTCCATGAAAAGGGTCCAATAATAGTGTAGTTGGATGGGGCTCGAAAAGAGCTTTCCAACCATATATTATAATCCCATTTCCGATGAATAATGAGGAATTTATGGCCAAATTACTAAACTAGGCTCGATTTGATCTTTATATGCGGCCCAATGATCTAGAGGAGGGCATATTCCGAATTATCATTCCTAATGCAATTAGGATTGGTTATAGTCTTCTAGAAAGTTCTTTTGAATCCTAATGTGATAAGCATTGATAATTGAGTTTTTATGAGTTTTATTTAGAATAAAAGAAGAGTTTTGAATGAAATTACAATTTTACCCCTTGTACGCTTAATTTTATCAAAAATATGAAAACGTGTGCAAAAACTACCTGCAGTTCTACACCACAGGCTGTCGCGCAGCGATACGCTTGTCGTCATGCGACAGGCCCTGTCGCTTGGTGATAGAGGCATGTGCGGTGCCAACGACGTGTTTTATTCTTCTTAAAACTCTGGTTCTTTTTTATCAAATCCGAATTATTTTCATTATAAATAGCCTTTTTAAACCCCCGTTTTTAATTACCAACTCTCATCAAGAATTTCTTGATTTACTCTCTCTCTTTTTCTAATCCAACCTTTTCACATAAAATTCCGCATTCACAATATCTAGACACACCTAGCATAATTCGAAGTTGCCTTCTCCCTAGACGTGAAAGTTTTGATATTTCTGAGGGTTTGGTCCAAAATCTCTATTTCAATTATTTAATTTAATTGTGTAATTTTATATTTTCCTTGAAGTTACTAACTTGGTTATTTTGTTATTAGAAAGAGATATGAGACATCCAAGTAAGTACTTTAATTGTATAATTGATATAGAAATCATGTTCAGATTGTTATTTTGATTCCTAGTATCATGATAGGATGCTTTTCTTAGTATTATGTTTAGGTAAAGAATAAGTTCCTTATATCAATTATGATTTCTAGAATGCTTCCTATTTTCTATCTTAATAGCATGTTAGTATCATGTTAGGGCTAAATCTTTGTTCTTTATTGTTTAGTGACATGCTAGGATTTGTTAGTATCCTGCCTAGGATCTTGCTTTATTATGCTTTATTGTTAACATAATTATAATTGTTATAATTTGTTATGATTATTATTATTATTATTATTATTATTATTATTATTATTATTATTATTATGTTGCTTGATATTTATTGTTATTGTTTGATCACACCTTTTATTCATGTTCAAAGAGAATTTGTACTTGTAATCACGCTTAATAAGAAAATTAATAATCTTGTAAGGGTTAATTTGATTATAATTCAAGTGATCGCCAATAATAGTTTTGTTTGTGCATTAATATTCAACCAACATAGAAAAACAGGTTTAGGGTAAACCTATTGATTGTATGTTAGTCAGATAGCGCATATGAATACGAGATGAATAAAGTAGAGGCCTATTATTGGGGCAGGTTTAATCTCTTTTAGATTGGATTTGTACCTTCATCCCCGAACTTCCAGTCTCGGTTTCAGACCTATTGGAGTTGATGATCTCCTAGATTGTTAAGGGGTGTAACCTTCACCCTGTGAACATTTTACAAGTTCCTAAAACTTGTTGGCGAATATTTTGCTCTAGTTTCCTTCCCTTTGGACGTCACCATGCTTAAGTGTATGATCACAGTGGGGTTCAAGTTTGGGATAATGCTTGAAATATTCCCTACAATAGTATATTCCACGCTTGAATTTTTCTACATCTTGTACTAGCATGGCACATGTGGCCATGTCTGTAACCGTGATGTATAGCTGTAGACATCCATTTGTGTCTTCCCAAAACAAAAACCTAGTGATGAGTACCGTTCACGTCGAATCATAATCGAATGAAGTAAAAGTGTGGAAAGTCTAGTGTTGCAGATAGTTTTCGTTCTTTTTCTTTCTCTTTGTTTTTGATAACCTATTTTAAGAAAACAACCAATCTTGTTTGGTTTGGTCCATGAAAAGGGTCCAATAATAGTGTCGTTGGGTCGGGTTTTAAAAGAGATTTCTAACGATATATTATAAGCCCAGTTCTGATGAATAATGAGGAAGTTATGGGCAAATTACTAAATTGGGCCCATTTTGATCTTTATATGCAGCCCAATGATCTAGAGGAGGGCCTAATATTGATTTATCATTCCTAATGCAATTAGAATTAATTTTAGTCTTCTATATTCTTCTAGAAGGTTCTTTTCATTCCTAATTCAATTAGCATTGATAAATTGACTTTGGTTGACTTTTTAGAGTTTTAATTAGAATAAAAGAGTGTTTTTAAGGAAAATATGATTTTGCCCTTCTGTACGGCTAAATTTTATCAAAATTAAGAAAACGCGTGAAACTGATTATTAGCGCCTGACGACAAGCATTAGCGCCTGGTGCTAAGGCTTGGCGCCTGGCGCTAACCTTCAGCGCCTAGCGCTAATGTCCAGCGTCTGGTGCCAATGTTGTTTTATTCTCGTTGAAACTCTAATTTGTTTTTCTATCTGTCTGGCTGATTTTCTCTATAAAAAGGCGGCCTTCAGGCCCAAATCCCGAGAAAGCCGGAATACGGCGCAGCCCACCAATGATTAGGGTTCAGTGACCTAATCAGGGGCAATTCCAGATGACCCTATAAATAGGGCGATGTCCATCATTTCGAGGGCAACTTTTCCATTGATTACAACTGCACTCTCTTACATCAGAGAAACACCTGAGCATGGAATCCGAGCAGATACCCACCTAAATTTCCGTTCTCTTTATTCCGTTTCAAGTTATTAACTTGTGCGTCGGAGGCAGAACACCACCCAACAGGTGTCTCCGTTTGTTTTGCAGGTTCAGCTCATCCCGGATCAGTCTTCGTGTTGTAACTCTCCCGAGGGACAAAAACCCCCAAAACATTTGGCGCCGTCTGTGGGGAGAGTACCTCAAAGATGGTTCAAGAGTCTGTACCACCCCCTAACCGTCTGGGCGAAGACCCAGAAGTCTTTACAGACCATGAGGAGGATGAGGATCCTCAGGTCGAAACCTCTACAGCCGAGGACGGCTCTCTAAGAGTTAAGCGCGTCCGGCCTAGAGAGACTCTAGAGCGGGGTGCCACCTAGGCGGGTCCGAGCAGACCTACTGGGCAGCCGGAAGGGGCAACCCAAACGGCAGCTGGATCAGCCCCAATCACCCGAGACGAACTCATGAGGTTCATGACGAGTTTCAAGGGTGAAATTAAAGAGCTGATCACCAAAAGCAGGGTTGGCCCAAGTAAAGGTTAGTCGGTGAAGAAGACTCCTCCAGAGAAGGGGAAGTCAGTCAGAAACCGGCAGCCCACTCCCCATCCAAAGGAGAAGGCAGCCGGGACCATTGATTGGTCAAAAATTCTCCTTCCTGGGGAAAACACCAATAACCCTCGCCGGCCTCATCAGCTGGTGAGAAGTAAAAAATCAACTCTCGATGCCAGGGAAATCATCAACCGGAAAAGAAATCAATCGCTGTCTGAGTCGGCTTCAATGTCGAACTTTCCAGACAGCTTCAACAATATTTCTGCAGGGAGTGCACCCTCCTTGCATGAGAGTCAAACAGGCGGTAATACCGTCCATTCTGGCCCTCATATGATTGGAAATGTACCGTATGTGCCTACTCAGGCTTACGGACAGTATTCTCCTCACTTCATACAGCCGGCCTTCTTTGGAGGTCAGGCGGCATATCCAAATGTCTAGCCTTTGGACTGGCAGCTTCGCCTGCTGCGCCTGGGTGAACAACCTTCTGCGTTCACTCGGGAGATAACCGAGGCGGCTTAGCCAGCCAAGGTTAAGAATGTGTTAGTTGGTACCTATGATGGTACCACCAATCCAGAAGACCACCTCATGGCTTACACCAACCTCATGTATCTGCAGGGGTTGGATGATGTCACTTGGTGTCGGTGCTTTCCGGCTACATTGAAGGGCATCGCCCAACAATGGTTTGGCAACTTGCCAGCCGGGTCTATAGACAGCTTCAGGAAGCTTGCCTTCCTGTTTGCTTCCAACTTCTCAATGAACATCCCTGCTAAGAAAACAAGCCTTGATTTGAGCACTGTTAAGCAGGGAGAGAGAGAGGGGTTGCGCTCATATGTCAGGCGGTTCAACCTGATCAGAATTCAGATTCAGGGACTGTCTGATGAGGTAGCTTTTACAGACTTTTTTAAAGGTCTGAGAGACGGGTCGACCTTTAAGTTCGACCTAGTCAGAAAAGGGGCTTTCACCCTACAGGCGGCCCTGAGGGAGGCGGAAAGCTACATTCAAGCTACCGACCTCTGCTCGCCTGGTAGCCAGTCAGACTCCAAGAAGTCTGACAAACAGAAAGACAGCCGGTCAGCTCAGCCGGCTAAAAACAAAGAAGAGAGCAAGAAAAGAAAAGAAATCTGGGCGGTTACTGACTCTGACCAGCCGTCCCAGAAGAAAAAGAAAGAATTTAAACCGTACGTCCCCAAGTACGAGTTTAATAAAGACTGCAACTCCATCTTCATGGAGGTAAAGGACCGGCTATCCATTGAGAAGCCGAATCCTATGAAGAGTTATGTCCAGTCACGGAACAAGAATAAATTCTGTCAGTTCCATGAGGAGGTCGACCATGACACCAACGACTGCTTCAGTCTTCAGCGTGCGTTAGACCGTCTGGCTGACAAAGGGCTGTTGAAGTCCTACATTTCTAAGTCCCCAGCCGGGGCAAAAAAGAAAAACAAGGGTCAGTCCTCCAAGACTACCCCCCAGCCTGCTAGTAGCTCGGATACCGATAAGGAGCCGGTCTACACTATAGCAGGCGGGTTTTCATGTGGTGGCCCTACCATCCGGGGCACCAAGAGCCATCTTCGAAAGATGGACAAAGATGATGATGAGCAGGCGGAAGCTAGCTCCTCCTTCCCAGATGTCTTGATCACTGAGAAGGATAAGGGAAGCGTCCGCCGCCCGCATGATGACCCGGTAGTCATTGAATGTAAGGTTGCCAACCAGCTGGTTGGACGGATCCTTATTGACACCGGCAGCTCATCAGACATCATCAGCCTCCGCTGCCTACAAAAGCTGAAATACGTCAGCAGCATGCATCCGGTCACCCACCCCTTGGTTGGTTTTGGGGGTGGGATGGTCTACCCAGCCGGAAGAATTGATTTACCCATCCGGCTGGGAGAGAAAGGCCAGGGTCGACATATTGTCGTCAGATTCTTGGTCGTTGAGGAGTTGACCGCCTATAACATCATTCTTGGCAGGCCAACCCTCAACGTAGCCAAGGCAGTAATCATCCCTTCCCTGATGCTCATCAAGTATGAGAGGGATGACGGCTCTGTTGGTTCCTTGAATGGGAATCAGAAGACGGCCCGAGAGTGTTATCTCTCAGCCGTTCGAGATACCGTGGCCCTAGGCGGTCAGGAAACAATAGACCTTGACAACGTCAAGGATGCCGACCCAACTCCTGCCCCATCAGCAGCCGGAAAGAAAAGAAAGACTCCTCTGCTGGTGGAGGTGAAAAAAGAGAAAAAATAGCAATCACTGACCGGTTAACGGTCAGATGAGCTCCGTCCCTAACCGGCTGGCGAAAGCATTGATTTCGTTCTGGATGACAGTCGTCCAGAACGTACTGTTAAGGTTGGGACGATTGCTCATGCTACCTTGGGTGCAAGCTTGCACCTCCTGTTGAAAGAATTCAAAGACATTTTTGCCTTTGAAGTGGAAGAGATGCCAGGCGTCAACCCGGATCTTGCTGTCCACAAACTCGCCGTGGACCCCAAAAAAAAGCCCATCCGGCAAAAGAAAAGAAACCATGGGGAGGAAACAAGTCAGGCGGCAGCTGCCGAAGTTAAAAAGCTGCTAGACGCAAGGTTCATTCGGCCTTGTAATTTCCCCGACTAGGTGGCCAATGTAGTCCTTGTGAAGAAACCGAATGGGACCTAGCGCATGTGTGTTGATTACACAGACCTCAACAAGGCGTGTCCGAAGGACAGTTATCCGCTTCCAAAGATCGACAGTCTGGTCGATTCTACAGCCGGTCACGCCTTGATGAGCTTTATGGATGCCTACTCCGGCTTCCATCAGATACCCCTGTGGAAGAAAGATCAAGAGAAGACGGCCTTCGTCACTGATCAGGGGCTATTCTGTTATACTGTGATGCCGTTTGGCTTGAAAAATGCGCCTGCCACTTTCCAACGGATGATTAATACGGTCTTCATTAATCAGATTGGGAGGAATGTGGAGGCGTACATTGATGACATGATAGTCAAATCCAAGCTACAGACGGATCACCTTGCTGATCTCCGAGAAACATTCACCACCCTCAGGCGGCATAAGGTTATGTTAAATCCTAAGAAATGCGTCTTTGGTGTTGTGTCTGGGAAGTTTCTCGGGTTCCTGATTGATCAAAGGGGGATAGAGGCTAACCCCGAAAAGATACAGGCGGTGATTGACATGAAGTCACCCCGCTCTGTCAAGGAAGTTCAGAGACTCACCGGTTGTCTGGCCGCCCTGGGGAGGTTCCTCAGTCGGTCAAGTGACAAATGCCTCTACTTCTTCCAAGCAATTAGGAAGAAGACTAGATTTGAATGGGGGGATGACGCTGAGGCGGCATTCCAGAGGTTGAAAGAGCATTTACATTCTCTTCCTAGGTTGGTCAGTCCCTTTCCTAGGGAGACGTTGTACATGTATTTAGCCGTCTCAGACCATGCCCTCAGTGCTGTTCTCCTTGCTGAGCGAGACGGCGTGCAGCTCCCGGTTTACTTCATTAGCCATGTTCTTAAAAATGCTGAGCTCCGGTACTCCATGATTGAAAATTTTTGCCTTGCTTTGTATATGGCATTCAAAAAATTGAAGCCTTACTTTTTGGCACATCCGGTGGTGATTTACACGGACCAGCCACTCAAGCGGCCAATGTCTACCCTGGACTCATCCGGGAGAATGTTGAAATGGGCTATTGAAATGCAGAGCCTTGAAATCACTTACAAACCAAGGAAGGCAGTGAAAGGTCAGGCGTTTGCCGACTTCATTGTTGAAATGACCCGTCCGGTGGCTCCGGATAATCTTAATCAGGTTTGGAAAGTGTATGTAGACGGGAGCTCTACTAAGAACGGCTGTTGTGCAGGCGTAATTTACGAGTCTCCTGAAGGAGACAGATTTGAATATGCACTACGCTTCAAGTTTCAGGCCTCTAACAATGAGGCCGAATATGAAGCCCTGCTAGCCGGAATACGCATGTGTAAGGCGGCAGGGGCCATGAAAATTGATGCAACGAGGCGGTTTTGCTCCGCCTCCAGGGTTGCTGCAAAGTTTTTCTGAGCTTAAGCAGCATCCTTCTCCAGCCTCTCAACCTTGGTTTTCAGTTTGCCAAGGTCCGCCTCGGCCTTCTTGAGCGCCTCATCAGCCTGCTTGGCGCTCTCGTCTGCCTTCTTTTGGGCCTCATCCGCCCCCTTCTTGGTCGTCTCAGCATCCGTTACCCGCTGGTCGGCCGCCTTCAGATCTAGCTCCAGCTGCTGGATTTTAGACGCCTATGTCATAATTATTGCTTTAGTTTCAAGTTCATTTACGATAGTTGAGTGTAAAGCAATAATATCAACGTCTATAGTAGACTTCTTGGCCCTTTTTACCTCTTCCCGTTTGCGGGAATAAGGACGTTTGAGTCCGTCTCCCCGCAGCATGGCCTGCAAAAAAGCAGGCGGTATAAGAATTACGGGCGGGGAAATTACTTGGAAAAAATAATATGGAATTGACAGGTTTCTTACCTCAGCCAGAAGGGATAGAATGCGTTCAAGATTGAACGTCTCTATCCTAGGGATGTTGTCCTTATCCTTCTTCCGGACGGCGTCCAGCATGGCTTTGGCGTGCTTCTGGACGTCTGGCCAGCGGGGAGATTGTGTTTGATCTGCACCACAATCAATAGGTGATGAGTGCGAAACTAAGGCGGCACCTATTTGTATCCGGCTGTCTGAGGATGACGTCTGTTGGGAGTGGGATTTCACCCGTAAAGGCCACAACAGCTCAGGCGGGGATTCAAAAGGGTTCTTACCTTTAGAGCTGGCCAAGTGGGGAACGCTTGCAGGCGTGGTGAACCCCGCGGCTGCTGAGGGGTTGGCAAGGTCTAGGCACAGGCTGCCGCCTACTTTCTCGAGCCGCCCCGCTATTCGCATCGTCTTTGCCCCGGCTGAGGCGCCAGGAGTTGACGCAGAGGCGGACTTTTTTATTTTGTTGAGAACGGCTGGGGCCTCCTCTGTAGCCCGTTTGAGATTCTTCTCAAACGATTTCCCAACTTCTCCCCCCTGTGAAAATAAACAAGTAAAGGTTAGTATCCAGGCAAGACAGTTTATAAAATAAACTTAAGAAAGGGTCAGGCGCTCAATACTTTGGCCCTGACCTCGGCCGCAGCTTTCTCCGCAAGCTCTTTGCGGATGGTCGCAGAAGACCGCTTGGGAGTTTTCTCCTTCTGCAGCATGTTCAATGCTTCTTCTGCAAAAAGAAAGAAATTGGTCATCATAAATCAATACCGATAGAAAAGTACTACAGACGGTATGAACTCAGGTGCGTACGTTTATTAAACATGTGCCTTAGCCCACAGGCGGCTAGGAAACATTCATCCCTAAACCAGGAGCTCTTGGGAATCCAGTTCTTAGGAACTTTTATTGTTTCCCCGGTTGACAGAGTTTCGTCTGTGAGGCCGAAAAAGTCTGCCTCAATTATTTCGTCAAAGTCTTTCTCTGGGATCCGGGGAAGAGCGCACTTCCTGCCTAACAAGTCAGGTTTCTTATTGTACAGACGGAATTCATAATTCTCCCGTCTGGTTGGGGCTAACATCAGGTAGAACCTGTGCTTCCAGCCATCGAACTTGGAGACCTTGTCCAAGGTCATCATATATTGCGGCTGTGTGGTTAGAGTATACCACGCTCTCCAGCCGCCTGGGCTCCTGCTGAGGTAATGCATGCTCGCAAAAGCCTCCCAGCCGGGGTTAAGCCCTTGGAATTCGCAGGCGGCAACATACCCCAGAATGTTGGTCTAGGAGTTGGGGGTAAGTTGCCAGAGCCCCAGACCGTAGCCCCTCAAAATTGCTTTCACCGCCTGGTGAAGGGGGAAGCGAAGGCCGGATTTGAACGCCGCCTCGTAACAGCCAAAATAGTTGTTGGCGTTCTGTTGATCATCCCCCCAGACGATGGTGCCAAGTTTAGGCGGCACCCGGATCTTATACCCGTCTCCTAGCGGGTGCATTTTCTTAAAATTCTCTAAGTTCTCCCCCATCAGGATTCGGTCCTTGGAGGAGACGTGGATGCTGAAGGGATCGTCCTTCTCACTCCACTTTTTCCTTTCTTCCTCCTCACTATCCGGAAGAGGGGGCAAGTCATCGCTGCTCTCAGAGGTAGAGGCGGAGCTGTCGCTTTCCGTCTCCCCCTCACTTTGGTCCATGGGGGCAGAGGCGGCATCGTCACCGCCTTGGTCACATTCCTCTAGGAAAGAGTCAGCGGGGGTTGAGGGGGCGCGCGGAGGGGATCTCTCCAGAGTCGTCTGATCTTCCTGACCAGACGTGTCTCCCTCAGGCGTTTGGCCGCCTGAGCCTTCGCCTCTGTAATTTGGATCATTGGCCGTCTACATTGTCCGAGCCATGGTGTCCTGCACAGACACATAACTAGTCGGAATCCATGGCAAAGGGTGGTCCCAACACCCCGAGCCGGCACTCCCAGTCCTAGACTCAGCCGTCCCTGGTGACCGGCTGGACTCTAACCTAGGTTGTGCCGTGTGTGTTGGTGATGCATCCATTTATTGCAAGAAATATGTACAGGCGGTGAAAAAAGAAAAGAGCTGAGAGAGACAGAGACGATACTTTTGGATTTGGTATCTGAAGGAGGGCGGGTCCGGCTGGGTTGCGGAAGAACAAAGTTTCTTGCTTGCGCCTGACTCAAACGGATGACTTCTGCTCTCTCAAAGTTTTCCTCTCTAGAAAATTTTTGTAAAACGTACAAAATTATGAGGGTAAAACGGCTATATATAAGGGGTAAATACAGGGGAATTTCCGTAATTTACCTGGAAGGTGAACGGTTTCTATGTAACGGTAAAATTACCGCCAACCGGAGAGTGGCATGTGTCATAGATGCCACGTGGCATGCCACGTCACATCTGTGAGGGGCAAATGTTTACGGTATTTTTACCCTTCCATGTGGTCCAATCAGAGGGTGACACGTGTCAGCCTCAGATTGGTCCAAAATGGACCAATCCCTATTTGACACGTGTCATTCCAGAGATAAAAGGGGAAAAGGCGGCCTTCAGGCCCAAATCCCGAGAAAGCCGGAATACGGCGCAACCCACCAATGATTAGGGTTCAGTGACCTAATCAGGGGCAATTCCAGATGACCCTATAAATAGGGCGATGTCCCTCATTTCGAGGGCAACTTTTCCATTGATTACAACTGCACTCTCTTACATCAGAGAAACACCTGAGCTTGGAATCCGAGCAGATACCCACCTAATATTCCGTTCTCTTTATTCCGTTTCAAGTTATTAACTTGTGCGTCGGAGGCGGAGCACCACCCAACAGGTGTCTCCGTTTGTTTTGCAGGTTCAGCTCATCCCGGATCAGTCTTCGTGTTGTAACTGTCCCGAGGGACAAAAACCCCCAAAACAGTTATTATGATTCCTAGTGTCATGTTAGGGTGTTTTGATCTTCCTAATATCATGTTTAGGGTAATAACTATAATTTCTAATATCAAATATGACAATTGTGATTCTTGTGATGCTTCCCTTTCTTTTTCCTAATATCATGTTAGTATCATGTTAGGGCTAAGCTTGGATCTTTGATGTTTAGTGACATGCTAGGGATTGTTATTAATCTGGTTAGTATCATGCCTAAAATCTTGCTACTATTATGCTTTAACATGATTATTATTATGATTATTATTTATTTTTATTATTATGTTGCTTGATATAAATTTATTATTTATTGCTTGATCACACCTTTTATGCATGTTTAAAGGGAACTGGTACTTGTAATAATGCTTAATAAGATAATTAATAATATTGTTTAGGGTTAATTTGATTATAATTCAAGTGATCGCCAATAATAGATTTATTTGTACATTAATATTCAACCAACATAGATTAAACAGGTTTACGGTTAAACTATTGATTGCATGTTAGTCAGAGAGCGCACATGAATACGATCAGAATAAAGTAGAGGCCTTTTATTACGGCAGGTTCAATCTCTTTTAGGTTGTATTTGTACCTTCATTGCTGAACTACCTGTCATGGTTCCAGACCTGTTGGAGTTGACGATCTCCTAGATCGTTCAGGGGTGTAACCTTCACCTCGTCAAAAGTTTACAAGTTCCTAAAACTTGTTGGCGACTCTTTTGCTTTATCTTCTTTCCTTTTGGATGCCACCGTACTTTAGTGTATATCACAGTGGGGTTCAAGCTAGGGATAATGCTTGAAATATTCCCTACAGTTTTTGGCGACTCCACTTGGGAGGATTTCTATTTCAATTCCGGAAATTTATTTCTGCAATGATTTAGAATGAGTGGATGAGACTCGAAAAGTTCTAAGTATTTCATGTGCGTAATTTTGATTAACATTATTGTCATATGCATGAAAAACATCTCATTGGAAAGACCATCCGTAATGAGTTAAAAACATAGGATTTTAACACGTAGGAAATTTGAGGAATATCTTTCATAACTAGGATCGAAATAATGCTGCGCGAAACTGGAATATTTTATCGAGCACAGAAAGCTGCCGAGGCATGTAGGAACTAGCGTCAGAACAACAGAGTTTAGCGCCAGTAATTTGAATCTTGCGCCAAGCGACAGTTTCTATCGTCAGGCGCCAAAGCCAAATTGTTGGCACCGGCCTCTGTTTGTTGGCGCCAAATTCTTCCAATACCGAACAGAAATATGCGTTCTAATTTTGATCGGTTTTAGCACTGTTTGCTCGATCCTACTTCCTGATTGAGTTTTTCTCACTTTTCTAAAATCCATATGTGTTCTACATATGGACATAACCCTCTGTGAATTCATGCTCCATCTACCTGATTGAACGCTTTGTGAAACAAAGGGTACATCCGAGAATGTTGAATTTACCAAACCATGGAAGCGAGTTTTTCTTAACTCGTGGTGTCCTATCCACTCACGCAAACCCTTCACGATTAGGCTTTCACACAGTGCATCCGGACAATTAACCATGGACCCTCTTTAACTAACCCATATCCCGAACTTTAGAGAACTAGAGCAATGGTTAGGTTGCAAATTCATTGCATCATATCGTGCCTACTTGACTAATTGTGCATTATTTGTTGTGCATACTCTATGTGTTTTTTCCTAAACATTTGGTTTGACTTGTGTTTTTAAATAAGTCTTAACAAACTAACTAAGGAATCTGCTTAATTAATTAATTAATTAATTTGAGCTGATAAATATACCCTAAAATCGAGTCATTGTTCCTTTAAATCAACCCGGATTTTGATTCCCGTAGACTACACAAACGTCAACTTGTTTTAGTCATAGCCGGAGTTCTAGAAAGAGTTACGAGTGGTAAAACATATGGATCTTTAGCCCTGAGTTTTATCTTTAATTTGCCATTGGTTGTATCCCAATCAGAGTCAAAGATAAAAAGTTATGACTAAAATATTACAGCCTGTCCAGTTTAATGCATATATGTGAGGTCTTAACTTAGTCTTTGTTCGAATCTAGTCACATAGTCTAGCCACATGGTCATGACACAAGTCTTAACATGTCACCTAAACTCACTAATATTAGCACACACTTTGTAGATACTCCTTTCACACCATGACCATGTCTTAGGTTCATGCATGAGTCAGTTTTTTCCGTCATTTGAGTTGGGGGTACATTCTATTCCTAATTTTTTCATATCTCTCCATCTACATTATCTTTCCATTCTCTATATGCTTTCTCCATATCACAACCTTCATTTATCCTATCTTCTTCCATCCATGCATGTTGAATCGAGTTTAAGTCATGTGTTTGACAATAATAATAAAAAAAAGAGTAATGATGAGACAAAACACAAGGCAAGCTTCTCACCAAGATTTTTTATGCTTTTGTTCTTCTTTTTTCAAACCTTTCCCCCTTAAGTCTAGCATAGGCACCCTTTGTCTTCCTTGGCTTTATTTCATAGGTTTTTATTTTTTATTTTTTATTTTGTTCCCCTTTAATAAAATGAGCATCTATTTCCTTACATATGATCATTGCATTGCATTAAACTAAGAATAATGTATATCAATGATTTGAGGCACCCCTTGTAGCCACATCATATCACCTTTCACCCTTCAAATATACAATCATTTCTTGATAAACCACTTTGAGCCTCGTCTAACGATAGAACTTTCTTTGTTCAACCTACATCTACCTAACCTTGGGATGGAATGGTGTGTAACTTATGCAATTTTCAAAGAACAAAAACTTGAGTGATTTAAAAGATCAAAATAAATAAAAAGCAATAATAAAAGTGTATAAAAGGGCAATGTTTCCAATGTCTTTAACATGAACATATCTTTGATATGAACACGTCTCAGATTGCGTTTCTTATCGAGTGCTCGGTACCGTGCCTGAGAAACATGAATACCAAGTGAGTGATAGACCGCATGATTGGGATTGTCCACACTTATAAAAATAAAATAAATAAAGCAAAAAAAAAGAGATAAAAAAGAGTGAGAAACCTAAAGCATGAAAATACAAAGATTCAAAAGCAAGGTTTCACACCTTAGGAGCTTACCGAGGGTCTTTAGCCTTTATCTCCTTCTTTAACCTTTAGCCTAACCACGTTACAACCCTTAAAAAGACCTTTTTGTGGTATACACACTTGTGCGAGGTTCGGCTAGAGCTACGTTCAGCCTGATTCCTAACGGATACGTAGGCAACCTCACATCGAGGTACGGCCGTAATAAACATGCATTCATATTCAAATTCACATTCACACATCATGATCATATCAAGGGATCCCCTATTCTCATCCCTTTTCATTTAGAGCTAGACTTGAGGGCTTGATCCCTACATCATTAGCCTACCTAGCCTAAGAGTCACCATTATTTGACTCTTCTAAGAATAATATCTTTCAACACACTTAGCCCTTGCGGCCTAACTTTAGAATAACTATCACACGCTGCACATACACGTGACCAAATATACTTCCCTTAGGAACCCTTTGTCCTGAAATCTTAACACAACGTTGAAACATACTTCGTCATAACAAAATCACTCATCAAACATAATCATCATTTCATCAAAGTATGAAGTGCTTAGCCTCCGTGCCTAAGCTACCTAAATACTTTCATTATCGAGTCAACTAGGATAGTTTAAGATGTTACAATCCTTGTACTGTGAGAGGCAACGTTAACGGATTAAGCTCATTTTACATGCATCTTAAAAAAAACTTCACTTAGATTCTTTTTCGTGTCTTTCTTTTTCGGGAGAAAGTCGGTACCCTCCACAAAAATGACGAATTTTTTTGCTTTTTTGCATTTTCGAGTCCCACGATCACAATACAATGCACACACGAGTCATGTACATATCGAGTTTCATGAGTCAACACTATGCACACACGAGTCACATCGAGTCGGGTCAACCTCGAGTCAATCAATCATAGTGAGTCAAGTTTATACCTTGAGTCATGTCAAGTCAATGAGTCAAGCAACACTAAGTCTTAGGTCAACCCTAATAAAAGATAAGCAAAGTCCTATAGTCAAATATATAAATGCAGGTACATCCCATTAAGCAAGAACATTCCCATATCTTTTTTTCAAAAAACCGCAAATATGACACAGGAGATTCCTCCAAGATAAGAGGAGTTACATGGATTAGTAAATTAGAGATGAAGAGATTTAATTTACAAAAGATTTGAGCGGATTTGGTTGAAAGGAAATGAACAAGCTCAAAGTTCGGAGCAAAACCAAGCAACAGCGGCAGCAAGAGCAGAATAGGGAAGACCCGACTCCAGCACTAAACGACAAGGCTGTCGTCTGGCAACAACATCTGGCGTCTGGCAACAGAGTTCAGCGCCTGACTCTAGATCACAGCGTCTGCCGAAAGAGCTCGAAGCCTCTAAGAACGGCTATTTTAACCTCAAAAAGCAATTTCGGGTTCCTTGGTACGCCAGTTAGCCCCTATAAGCAAATTGACATGATTAGTAGTCGGCTCGATTACAATCTTAGTAAGTGATTGACCTGACAAAAAATCGTCTCACTTAGCCTAAGCGCCTAAAACATTAACTCATTACAAGCACCAACGTATCGGTTTAACAGAAAACACTTAAACGACAATATTTCCAAATATGGATTGTCGCGCATTCTTCTTAAACAACAACATTTCCAAATATGGATTGTCGCGCATTCTTCTTAAACGACAATATTTCCAAATATGGATTGTCGCGCATTCTTCTTAAACAACAATATTTCCAAATATGGATTGTCGCGCATTCTTCTTGAACAACAATCTTTCCAAAATTGGATTGTCATCCCCAACTAACAATATTTCCAAATATGGATTGTCGCGCATCTTCTTCAACGACAATTTTTCCAAGATTGGATCGTCATCTTTGGCAAAGTTTCAAAGCGTGGATTGTCGTGCTCCTTCTCGATTTGGCAATTTTTTCAAGTTCGGATTGTCATCACTGGCAAGTTTTCCGAGATTGGATTGTCATACACCCAGTTCCCTATGGCAAAAATTCCCAAAGGATTGTTGTAGGACTCTATTCATCATAATTTTTGGCAAAGGTTCCTCAACGTGGATTGTCGTTTATTTCAGTAAGTGGCAAATTTTCCCAAAGTGGATTGTCGGTCGACACTTTTTTGCAAATGTTCCAAGACGCGGATTGTCAATTGTGGCAATATTTTCCTAAAAGGATTGTCGCATAGCGTTGGAAAATTTCCAAGGTGGATTGCTTTCAAGAGTTATATTCCAAGATGTGGATTTTCGATCGTAGCAAAGTTCTTATGACAGATTGTTACGAAGCATTGGCAACTGTTCCCAAAATTGGATTTTGGAAACATTTCTAAGAATGGATTGTTACGTGGTGTAGACACCCATTTGTGTCTCCCCAAAACCAAACCCAGTGATGAGTACCTTTCGCGTCGAATAATAATAGAATGAAGTGAAAGTGTGGAAAGTCTAATGTTGCGAATAGTTTTAATTTCTTTTCTCGTCTCTCTGTTTTTGAAAACTTATTTTAAGAAAACAGTCAATCAAGTTTGGTTGGTCCATGATATGGGTCCAATAGTAGTGTAGTTAGATGGGGCTTGAAAAGATCTTTTCAACGATATATTATAAGCCCAATTCCGATGAATATTGAGGAAGTTATGGCCAATTCACTGAACTGGGCCCGATTTGAGCCTTATATGCGGCCCAATGATCTAGGGGAGGGCCAAATATAGATTTATCATTCCTAATGCAATTAGGAATGGTTTTAGTTTTCTATATTCTTCTAGAAGGTTCTTTTCATTCCTAATTCAATTAGCATTGATAAATTGACTTTTGTTGACTTTTTAGAGTTTTAATTAAAATCAAAGTGCATTTTTGAAGAAAATATACGATTTTATCCTCCTGTACGGCAAAATATATCTGATTTTAGAAAACGCGTCAAAAACAGGTTTGGCGTCCAACGCCAGCCATTGGCGCCTGGAACCAAGCCTGGCGCCAATAGACTAAGGCTGACACCAGCTCTGTTTTTCGTGCGCCAATACTCTGTTTTGTTAATTTTATCTTTTTGGCTGATTTTCTCTATAAATAACGACGTAAAAACTCCGTTTTCATTGACCTACAACCAGTTTTCATTCGTAATCATTAATTCTCTTATTCTCTTCTCATTCATCAATTCTTTCTCTCTCTCTTTTTCTAAACTTTGTCTTTTACATACAAAATTCCGCATTCACAAGATCTAGAAACACCTAGCCATATTCGAAGTTGCCTTCGCCCTAGACGTGAAAGGTTTAATTTCTGAGGGTTTGGTCCCAAATCTCTCTTTCAATTATTTAATTTAATTATTTAATTTATTATTTTCCTTGAAGTAACTAACGTGTGTATTTTGTTATTAGAAAGAGGTACGACGCATCAAAGTAAGTGCTTTAATGGTTTTAATGATATTATGATGTAGAAATCATGTTTAGGTTGTTATTTTGATTCCTAGTATCATGTTTAGGATGTTTCTAGTATCATGTTAGGATGCTTTCTTTAGTATGATATTTAGGGTGATTTGCTTATATCAATTATGATTCCTGCGATGCTTCCTATTCTCTTCGTAATATTCATGTTAGTATCATGTTAGGGCTAAAGCTTTGATTTTTATGCTTAGTGATATGCTAGGGTTTGTTATTAATCTTGTTAGTATCATGCCTAGGGTCTTGCTATTATTATGCTTTAACATGATTATTATGATTATGATTATTATAATTATTATTATGATGATTATTGTTTTGATTATTATTATGATTATTTTGATTATAATTTATTATTATTTATGTTGCTTGATATTTATTTTTATTGCCTGATCACGCCTTTATGCATGTTTAAAGGGAATTGGTACTTGTAATCATGCTTAATAAGATAATTAATAATCTTGTTAGGGTTAATGTGATTATTATTTCAAGTGATCTCCAATAATAGTTTTATTTGTGCATATTCAACCAACATAAATAAACAGGTTTAGGTTAATCCTATTGATTGTATGTTAATTAGAAAGCGCACATGAATACGATCAGAATAAAGTAGAGGCCTATTATTAGGGCAGGTTCAATCTCTTTTAGGTTGGATTTGTACCTTCATCCCCGAACCCTTATTTGGTTCTAGACCTTATGGAGTTGACGATCTCTTGGATCATTAAGGGGTGTAACCTTCACCCTGTGAACGGTTTACAAGTTCCTAAAACTTGTTGGCGACTCTTTTGCTCTATCTTCTTCCCTTTTGGACGCCACCGCACTTTAGTGTATGACCACAGTGGGGTTCGAGCTAGGGGTTTAACGCTTGAAACATTTCCTACACGTGGCTTTGAAAACTTTCCCTAAATCGGATTGTCATACATCATACAAGAGTTGTGTTGGCGACTATTCCCAAAGAAAAGAGGATTGTCATCACAGCAAAAGCACCAACATACTGGTTCACAAGCATCAAAGCGTCGACGTACTGGCAAAGCAGCATTAAGGATCAACAAGCAGTGGTCTTTTCGAAGACTTTCACGGCGGAAACTGGAGCAGTTATAGGTGTAGCAGTCTTCAGGCGGTATTCTCTAACTTGCGGAAGATCATCATAACAAATCGGTCACTTCCGGAGACGTGTACTCGACAGTGCAAGATACGCGTTTCTTAACTCTTTTATATGTTTGCCTAACGCTAGTTTTGCAGGTATCGGCATTACAAGAATGATTTAGGATCGCAGAGCGTTCTGAATCATTCTTCGTCCCCATCGATACTTTGACTTTTGTTTTTGAAACTTGCGTTTCTCAAAACTCAGTCAAAGTGGGGGCTTCTAAAGGGAATATTTCAAGCATTATCCCTATCTTGAACCTCACTCAGCGTCTGGCGCTAATCGTGTTTTATTCTCGTTGAAACTCTGATTCGTTTTTTTATCCATCTGACTTATTTTCTCTACAAATAGCCTCTTAAAATTCTGTTTTAAATCATCAATTCTCAACAACAATCAACTCTTCTCATCAACTCTCTAGTTTTCTAATTCTTTTCTCTCTTTAAGCTAAAGCTTACTCTCTCTCTCTCTCTCACTTTTCTAAACCAACCCTTTTGCATACAAAATTCCGCATTAACAACTACTAGAAACACCTAGCCAAATTCGAAGTTGCCTAAGCCCTAGACGTGAAAGGTTTGATTTCTAAGGGTTTGGTCCCAAATCTCTCTTTCAATTATTATTAAATTTAATTTAATTGTTTGATTATTATTTTCCTAGAAGTTACTAACGTGTGTATTGTGTTATTAAAAAGAGATACGAGGCATCCTAGTAATTGCATTAATTGATTTATTGATATTATGATATAGAAATCATGTTTAGGTTGTTATTTTGATTCCTAGTGTCATGTTAGGGTGTTTTGATCTTCCTAGTATCATGTTTAGGGTTATCATGTTATAATTTCTAATATCAAATATGACAATTATGATTCCTGTGATGCTTTCTATTTTCTTCCCTAATAGCATGCTAGTATCATGTTAGGGCTAAAGCTTTAATTTTTATTATTTAGTGACTTGCTAGGGTTTGTTATTATTCTTGTTAGTATCATGCCTAGGATCTTGCTATTATTATGCTTTAACTTGATTATGATTATTTTTATAATTATTATTATTATGATTATTATGATTATGATTTTGCTTATTATTATGTTGATTGATATATTTATTGTTATTGCTTGATCACGCCTTTTACGCATGTTTAAAGGGAATTGGTACTTGGAATCACGCTTAATAAGATAATTAATAATCTTGTTTAGGATTAATTTGATTATAATTCAAGTGATCGCCATTAATAGATCTATTTATGCATTAATATTCAACTAACATATATAAACAGGTTTAGCGTAAACCTAATGATTGCATGTTAGTTAGAAAGCGCACATGAATACGATCAAAATAAAGTAGAGGCCTATTAATAGGGCAAGTTTAATCTCTTTTAGGTTGGATTTGTACCTTCATCCCCAAACTACCAGTCATGGTTCCGGCCCTATTGGAGTTGACAATCTCTTGGATCGTTGAGGGGTGTAACCTTCACCCTGTGAACGGTTTACAAGTTCCTAAAACTTGTTGGTGACTCTTTTGCTCTATCTTCTTTCCTTTTGGACGCCATCGTACTTTAGTGTATGATCAGAGTGGAGTTCAAGTTTGGGGTAATGTTTAAAATATTCCCTACAGTTTTTGGCGACTCCACTGGGGATAATGCTTGAAATATTCCAAAAACTGTATGGAATATTTCAAGAATTATCCCTAGCTTGAACCCCACTGTGATCATACACTAAAGTACGGTGGCGTCCAAAGGGAAAGAATATAGAGCAAAAGAGTCGCCAACAAATTTCAGGAACTTGTAAACCGTTCACAAGGTGAAGGTTACACCACTTAACGATCCAGGAGATCGTCAACTCCAATAGGTCTAGAACCATGACTGGTAGTTCAAGGATGAAGGTACAAATCCAACCTAAAAGAGATTGAACCTGCCCTAATAATAGACCTCTACTTTATTCTGATCGTATTCGTGTGCGTTTTCTGACTAACATGCAATCAATAGGTTATCTCTAAACCTGTTTAAACTATGTTAGTTGAATATTAACACACAAATAAATCTATTATTGGCGATCACTTGAATTATAATCAAATTAACCCTAAACAATATTATTAATTATCTTATTAAGCATGATTACAAGTACCAGTTCCCTTTAAACATGCATAAAAGGTGTGATCAAGAAATAAATAATAAAATTATATCAAGCAAGATAATAATAAAAATAAATAATAATCATAATAATAATCATGTTAAAGCATAATAGTAGCAAGATTTTAGGCATGATACTAACCAGATTAATAACAATCCCTAGCATGTCACTAAACATCAAAGATCCAAGCTTAGCCCTAACATGATACTAACATGATATTAGGAAAAAGAAAGGGAAGCATCACAAGAATCACAATTGTCATATTTGATATTAGAAATTATAGTTATTACCCTAAACATGATACTAGGAAGATCAAAACACCCTAACATGACACTAGGAATCATAATAACAACCTAGACATAATTTCTACATCATAATATCAATAAAATCAATTAAAGCACTTACTTGGATGCCTCGTATCTCTTTCTAATAACAAAATACACACATTAGTAACTTCAAGCAAAATAATAAACAAACAATTAAATTAAATAATTGAAATATAGATTTGGGACCAAACCCTCAGAAATTAAAACCTTTCACGTCTAGGGCGAAGGCAACTTCGAACAATGCTAGGTGTGTCTAATGCTAATGTATGAGGAATTGTGTTTGTAAAAGGGTTGGCTAGAAAGAGAGAGAGAATCAAGAAATTCTTATTGAGAGTAGTTGAGAGAAAGAATTAGAGAGTTGATGATTATTGATGAAAATTTATGATTGAAAATAGAGGTTTTAGGAGGCTATTTATAGAGAAAATTAGCCAGATGGATATAAAAACAAATAAGAGTTTCAACAAGAATAAAACAACATTAGCGTCAGACGTTGGACATTAGCGTCCGGCGCTGAAGGTTAGCGCCAGACTCTTGACATTAGCGCCAAGCGCTAATAATCAGTTTCGCGCGCTTCTTAATTTTGATAAAATTTAGCCGTATAGAAGGGCAAAATCAAATTTTCCTGAAAAAACTCTTTTATTCTGATTAAAACTTTAAAAAGTCAACCAAAGTAAATTTATCAATGCTAATTGAATTAAGAATGAAAAGAACCTTCTAGAAGAATCTAGAAGACTAAAATCAATTCTAATTGCATTAGGAATGATAAATCAATTTTAGGCCCTCCTCTAGATCATTGGGCCGCATGTAAAGATCAAACCGAGCCCAGTTTAGTAATTTGGCCATAACTTCCTCATTATTCATCGGAACTGGGCTTATAATATATCGTTGGAAAGCTCTTTTCAAACCCGACCCAACTACACTATTATTGGACCCTTTCCATGGACCAAACCAAATTGGATTTTCTGTTATCTTAAAATAGGTTTTCAAAAACAGAGAGAAAGAAAAAGAATTTAAACTATCCACAACACTAGACTTTCCACACTTTCACTTCATTCGATTATGATTCGACGTGAAAGGTACTCATCACTGGGTTTGGTTTTTGGGAGACACAAATGGGTTTCTACAATAGCCTAAGAGGTAGTTTGGGTATTGGTGGTGCTAAAACTGGTGGACTTTTGAGATAATCTTTGATTTGCTCAAAGGCCCTTTGGCATTGATCGTCCCACTCATGTTTTTCTTCTTTTTTCAATTTTTTAAATATTGGCTCACATGTTATGGTCAATTTGTTGATAAACTGACTAATGTATTGTAGTTTTCCAAGAAACCCTAATCATGATACTAGCAACAAGAATAAAAATAAGAGTAATTAAGTGATTAATTACTCACTTTCCGCGTTTTCTTGAATTGCTACATCGTGAATAAACTGTTAGTAACTTCAATAAAAGTAAATCAAATGGAAATTAAATTAAATAAAGGAAGAGTTGATTTGGTCCAAACCCTCAGTTAGTTCTACCTTTCACGCCTTGATTAAAGTATAGAATTTTGGGTATTGTGTGAACTCTTTGGAGTGCTTAAAGGAAGTATTATGGAAGAATAGGGAGGCTAGTGTTTAGGCTAAAGAGGGAGAAGAGAATGATTTGATGATCAAGCTTGTTGATGATTGAAAAAGGGGTGATACGACCTGTATTTATAGAGAAAAAAAAAAGAAGGGTCGAAGAATTAAGATAAGATCCGAATTAAATCAGAATAAAACTCGATAGACTGCAGTTTTTGCGATTTTTGTTTTTATCATATCTTTTGATACAGAAATATGAATAAGATGAATAAGATATCATTGGAAAGATATTGAAGTCTACTTTCTAACCCAATGAAAATCAGATTAAAATATTTTATAGAATAAAAGATATGGCTGAAATAGTGAGACGGTGACAGTTTTGGATAGAGTTTGATATTTTATTCATATATTTTCTTTTATAGCTCGGAATTGATATTATAACATATCATTGGAAAGATAATTTCATTGGAAAGATAATATCAAGGGCTATCCAGCCATATAAAATTTGGATAAAAACTATGAGAAACAATAATAATATCTGTCTATCTTTGAATATCTTTCAATTTGAATAAAATTAGGACTTTCAAAAAAAGGAGTTTTATTCAATTTTAAACTCTTTAATCTTATCTTTTTAAAAATGGTAATTAAGATCTTTTAGGAACTTATAGAAGCTTCTAATTAATCCTAATTGGTTTAGGAATGGGATTAAATAATTTGGACCCTCCACATGATCATTGGGCCGTAAGTAAGATAGGCTTAGGTTCGGTTTGGGCTCAATTTAATATTTTTACCATAACTTATTTGTTATAACTCAAATTTAGGCTTATAATACATCGTTGGAAAGCTCTTTTAAAGCTCCATCCAACGATTCAATCATTGAACCTAGATAATGGACCAAAATAAACTGTATTAAACATTTTTATAAAAAGGACACGAAATGAATGATTTTAAAGGACACGAAATGAATTAGTTTGGGTTTAAAGGCACGAAAAGAGGAAGATAATTTATGGTTTGGGAAAATGGGCTAGGAATTGGGTTGGTTTATGAATTAAAAATATGGATTTAAGTACTCCAAGATTAAATACTCAACCCGACCAATAATGGCGGTGAAAGGTTGTTCATCATCGGGTTCGATTTTGGGGAGACATTTTTAGGTGTCTGCAGAGAGGCGTAGCAACGATTGCCTTTATTTTAGAGGGATCGATCTCAATACCACGTGTGCTTACTACGTATCCAAGTAACTTACCAGAAGTACCTCCGAAGGCACATTTTTGTCGATTCAATCGCATTTTATATTCTTTTATGCGAGTGAAAAATTTGCGTAAAGCTTTTACGTGTCCCATTCTATATTTGGACTTTACAATCATATCATCCACATACACTTCTATTTCTTTATGCATCATATCATGCAAGAGAGTCGTAGCCGTTCTTTGGTACGTAGCTCCTACATTTTTTAGACTAAATGTCTTGACTGTGTAGCAATATGTACCCCAAGGGGTGATAAAGCATGTCTTTTCTTCGTCTTCTTTTGCCATTAGAATTTGGTTATAACCTGCGTATCCATCCATAAAGGATAACATCGCATGTTCATCCATGTTATCTACCAATATATTAATATGAGGTACATGAATGTCGTCTTTAGGGCTAGCCTTGTTAAGGTCCCTAAAGTTGACACACATGCGAACTCATCCATCCTTTTTAGGGACTGGGACGATGTTCGCTACCCATTTTGGGTAATTTCATACGCGAAAGAAACCTGCGTCTAATTGTTTTTGTACTTCTTCCTTTATTCAAAGCGACATCAGGTTTCATTCGTCGAAGTTTTTGTTTTACTGGTTTAGAGGTAGGGTTCAATGGAATGGTATGTTTCGCAATTTCCTTATCTATTTCAGGCATGTCCTTGTATGACCAAGCGAACACGTCTTTGAATTCTTTGAGCCTCGATATGAGGATCGATCGTTCTTTTGGATTTAAATTAAAGTTAAGCCAATTTTGACTTCCCTTATGTTTTCATTGACTGTTTCGATTTCTTTAATTATAGTGTACTTCTGTTCTCATTCATTCATTAATTCAACCAATTTATTAATATTATCATATTCATTAGATTGATTGTTATAGCATTCAAAAGATTCAAGAGAAGGCATATACTCGAAAATAGAGCTTATATTATTGAATTCAAAAGTGAGTACATCAAGAGAAGAATCCTTTTTGGGATCTTCGTCCTTAGAACTAGAAAATAAAGATTTATTAATGGCCATAAGGCTCAAATTTTCATCTTCCTTAAAGTGTAAGCTAAACTCGTCATCCGATTCTTCAAACATCTTCCCCTCGCCTATGACTATTACAAGCTTATCACCTTTATGATAGGTTCACTTGAAAGATTTTTTCCATCTATGCTTGAAGATTTCATCAGAAGGGGTGATCAACGAGGTTGGGACAAAAGCTTCATCTCGGATGGCATTTTGATTAGTGATGGTAGCAACATGGTTTTTCTCTAGTCTAAATAGCAAGTTGAATGCTTGCCTATCATAGTACCCTAGGGTTGGGTGTTTTGATTCAATGATTTCAACATCGTTATTCAAGAAGTAGCAATCATAAAATATTTCAAATCCAGGCTTCTTGATTCATTAAAGAATTAATGGTTCTGGAAAGTCATAACATGGGTAATCTTCTCCTTTCCTAATGAATTGTCATTAAGGGTTTGTTGGTAAGATGGGAGCAAAGTGATTATCCCTTTCTTATTGTTGTCTCTACGCGCTTTGTTTTTAGCATCGTGAGACCTCTAATTCTTCTTTTGTTGGTTTGTATCCCAATCAAAAAGAGAAACTTTTCTTTGGGATAGGAAGTAAAAGAGATTTATTCATTCCTATTCCCAAAGGCATCCCAGGAAAAAAACTACTCTTAAACAAGATGTTGTTTACTATCTGAGTAGAGTAAGGATTAAGCTTGAATGGTTCTTCAAGGCTTTCTTCCATTTCAATTGTGTAGATTGGCTCCGCGGTAAATCCCCACATATCACGCTTTATTTCTAAGAGTGATTGGTCATTTATAGCTATTTTGATATGAGAATCATGTATAGTCATAAGAAGCCCTTGATAGTTCAACCTAATCATTTGATGAAGTGAGGATGGTATTGCACCAAGCTCGTGTATCCAAGGACATCCAAGTAAAAGGTTGAATGTGGGTTCAATGTCCATGACATGGAATTCAACCATCTTTTAAATTGGGCCTTTGGTAATTGGAAGCTTAACAGTTCCACACACCGATCTCCTTGAGTTGTCATAGGCTCTAATGCTTTGAGTTGTTGATTGAAAATCTTTTTCTAGATTAAGGCCGAAATATTTTATTGTTCGCAATGGGCACGCATTTACAGCTGACCCATTGTCTACTAAAGTAATAGGGATATTGTATCCTTTGCACCCCATAGTTAAGTATAATTCATTGTTCTGAGTAGTGTCTTTTGAAGGCAAATCATCATTAGTGAAAATGATTGATTTGTCAGATATCTCGCTAGTAAGCAAGCTAACGAGATCCTAGGGGGTTGTGTTTGTACTTACAGACAAAGTCGTTAAAGCATTCATAAGAGAATTTCTATGTTCTTTAGAAGTACTTAGGAGTTCCCAAATGCTAACATTCGCCTTGGATTGGCAAAGTTGTTTGACCAATGGATCTTCCACCTCAAGTGAAGGTGGTATTGGGTTTTTTACTTGACCTTGAGTTTGATTTTGTGTGGTTGAAGATCCATTTGGTGGTGTTTGATAAACTTGCCCAGAACGAGTTAGATGATCTATCTCATTTGGGTTAGTTGTAGGACTTGTGAACCAACTTTCTTCTAGAAGCTTTGAATGTGCCTCAATTTTAAGATGTTCCATGAGTTGTGCTTGATGCCATTGTTCATCCAAGGAGACATTTTATAAGTCTTGTGACTTCCCTAAGAAACGATCCTAATTAAGCACTATACTTGTCTCATTTTGTAAATAAGATGAAGGTGGGCAACAGCATACTTAGAGACATATAAGTCGTGAAAGTCGTCGTCCCATAACCCACACACTTTATTAGTTGCCCCTATGAGTGTTGTGGTTAGAGGTTTTCGTATAGGTGTGATATACTCAATGGATTGAACATATCATTTCCCATATGGTCCTCATCAATGTGGAATGCCCCTAGTGGGGGTACATTGTTGTTAGGTTTAGGCGTGGGAATTCTCCCATCGCCTACTAGATCTTATACTTTGTGCTTCAGGACATAGTAATGTTCAGTATCATGCTCAACGCCTCTATGATAAGCACAATAAGCACTGCCATCCCATTGAGCATACCTTCTTTCTGGTGGAGTGGGTGGTGTTGGCCTTGTTGGTGCAAGTAGACCTTTTTCGCTCAATTTTTCTAATAATTCTTCGTAGCTCACATGAAATGGTGTAAATTTTCTTTCTTTTTTCCATCTTCTCCAAGGATCATTACTGTTATATTGATTTGTATTATTATATTGCGTAGAGGTCGCAAATACATCAATAGAGGATGAGGTATTATCATTCTCCTTTTTGTAGTTAATCCTAGGTTGATAATGATAAGGTTTGTTTGCTTTTTCTTTAGAAATATCATCTTCAATCCTAGTAGCCACAGAATAGACCTTTTGAAAAGTGTCTAAACAAGGTAACGTAGATGCTTGTTGTACTTTTCATGACAATTGTCAATGAATTTTTGTACTAACTTGAGTTCAGGTGGCCTTTGGGCAAGTTGAGCCACCTTTTCTTGGCATCTACCATAGAAAGCAAGGAAACTTTCATCGTTGCCTTGCGTAAGCATTTCGATTTCTCGTAGGGTCGATTTTAACTCTACATTACTCTCATATTGGGTAATGAAAGCCGAAAATACATCTTCTCATGTTTTTTTGAATTCCAAATCTAGCCCATAGTACCACTCTCTTGCGGTTGGGTCTAGAGATAAAGGGAAAGTTAAAGCATAAAGCTTAGGATCAACTCCCTTTAATGCCATGGTGCCAGTATGTAAAACACATTAAATGGTTTTTTGGATTATTGGTCACCTTAACTATTGGCAAGTCCAAAGCTACGAACGTTTCCGGTAAAGCAAGTCCTGTGGGAGGGGCAAATTTTCTGCGTCGAAGTACTTGTTCCCCATTGTAAAACGGAGAACTAGTTTCTTCAACGATTTTTCTTGATGGACAATTGTTCCATATTTTGTTGCAAGGAAAAAGTTTTAGCATTTTTCTTTTCAGCCTTTTCAAGTTTCTTAATTCTTTTCTCCTTGGCCTCTTGAGCCTTTTCTTCTCTCAAACGAAGAATCTCTTCTTGAAGTTCTTCAATGGTTGACATTGTTCTTGGACTAAAAATAGTTGTTAAGGGAAGGTAGTTTGAAAAGGGTGGATTGTTTGATGGTAAACGTAGAATGCGAGTGCCCTAATAGAAGAATGATACAATCAGTAAATTGATACTAAATGAAGTACGAAATAATAAATAAATTGGTACGCTTGTTTAGAAAAAATAAGAGGAAAGAACGCAAGATATATTCAAACGGATAACATCACCTTTAAACTATTCTTCAATGAAGATATTGTTTGAACGAGCCAATTTGTTTTTCGAAAAAATCAAAATGGCTTGTAACAGTACGCGCACGCTAATAACTAGGCTGTGCGTGGTTGGTGCGCACATCCGAATCACTTGCGCTAGAAGGAGTTGCGCAACTCAATGAGTTGCGCAACTCATTGAGTTGCACGCGCCGCCTACTCGTAAATTTTTTTTTAATTCCAGCATTTTTTTTATTGCCATCATTTATTCAAGTTTTTTATGTTACCCTTCGAATATGACTCAAAATTACGAAGAGACAACTTCGTAATTGGGAACCTAAACCAAACTAAAGAGTAAATAGAGAAAGATAACCTAACACGTCGCATATAGTCACGTAATCACATAAGCATACCATAAGCCAAGATACACACAATGTCATTCTAAGGTCAAAGGCACCATATCATATGAAACGATATCTTAAGAAATGATGCGCAAATCAATAACTCAACGTGTTGACTCATGGCATCACTCTCCCAACATTTTGTTGGCGATATGGGTGGGATGATTGTTATTGATTTCGAGATAGAAGCCTAGTGTTGGCAACCCCTAGTCAATGAGCCAATCCCCAAAGGTTAAAGTGTGCTATGATTATGCATGATGCAATGTTGCTTGTTTGGTTTTTACTTTTGTGTAAAAGAAAGATATTATGCGTTCAAGTCCCGCTCTCTGACTAGAGATTATCAAAGTTAATTCCTGTTACAACCCATAGGCAAGCTACTGTTGGAAATCTTGGACCATAACTAAGAACTAATCTTGTAACCTCTAAGTCCTCAGTGGATTCGCCACTATAAGAAGGGTGTTCCCATCGTAGGGGATCCTTCCTTAGATTCCCATGGCCCTTTAAAAGCCTAGGACTTTACACTTGTTAGGGTGTATTAGGATTTGAATTCCTGACTGTTTGGGGGACCTTAAATTAGAATTGATTCTATCATTGCCTTTTTTTGTAAAAGAAACAAGTATGAGTCGCCAATGAGTTTTGGGAAAACTAATAAACCTCGTTCATGCCTTTCTCCCATGTGGAGTTCATGGGACAATTAGCACAAATCGTAAGTTTACCCATGCCCAAATTGGTCTACATAAAAAAGAAATGAGTTCGGGAGCGAGGGTACTAAAATAATGCTCTCTTTAAAGGAGAATCGTTATTCTAGCCCTAGTGCGGCCTTTACTAGCTCTTCCTTTTTCACAATTTCATCACCAAACAATATATGCAAGGCCATACCTAAAACTAAGTTCGTTAATTTTATTTACAAGCATTAATCACGTAGGAATTATTACATTGCAAAGTCGTTATTCTTTAATTAATTCAAATTTGTGAAAGGAGCAAAAATAAAATAAGATTCGCCTTGGCTTAAGTGATCAATCAATCAATTAATTATTCAATTCTAATCTTATTTTACGCAAGATACTATGTGGAATTGATCAATTAAATATCCTTTTAAAGTGGTACAAAAACACTGTTATATTGATTAAGGTTCTTTTAAACAAGAAAAGTAGATGTAATTTATCTAAGTGCTCAGGAATTTACCACTTCTCTTTGCTAGATCTCTGCTAAGAACACTTATGGACTCCTTCTTGTTCGGGAACCTCCACCAAAGTAACAAAGATTAAGAAGGGTGAGTGTTTAGGGCAAGAGGGTTTGGTAGCACAAGTTCAGAAGAGTTTCTGCCAGAGTTTTAGGTTAATTTCTGTGTGTTTAAGCCTCGTATTAAGCCCGTATATATAGGGAATGGATGCAATTAGGGTTTTAAACATTCTACCATAGAAGGTGTTGCGCGCACCTGGATGAGTTGCGAGCAGCATTCCAGCGCAAGTAATTTAGTTGCGCTGCAATAGGCAGCGCAACTAGATGTCTTGCGCGCGACATTATGGTAAGATTCGATTTTATATTTTTATGAAATTTTGAATCTTCTGCAAGCGCGTCATTAGAAGTTGCGCTAGGTGTTGCGCGCGCCAGACCAACGCGACTCATTGAGATGCGAGCGGTTTTTTCTACAGCAACATTAAATTTAACCTAGGCGCCTCTAAATTCTTCATTATTGGGTCTTAAGCACGGGCTTAAGCCTTATTATGATCAGATTTAGTTAATTAGACCTTGTTTGTATTTGTTTTTTGGGTCAAGATAGTCTTTTTGTGTCTTTGCGGTTTAGCCAGTCATTGCACTTCCTGTCCGGATAGGAGGCCAAAAGTAGATGTCTACACTCGTATCTCTTTCTAATAACGAAATACAGACGTTAGTAACTTCAAGGAAAATAATAAATCAATCAATTAAATTGAATAACTAAATAGAGATTTAAACCCAAACCCTCAGAAATTATCAATCTTTCACGTCTAGGGTGAAAGCAACTTTGAACTTGGCTAGATGTGTCTAGAGCTCGTGAATGCGGAATTTTGTAAAAGGGGAAAGTTTAGAAAGAGGGAGAAAGAATAAGCTTCTAGCTTGAGAGAGAAGAGAATAGAATATTGTTGATGATTGCTAATGTTGATGATTCAAAATGGGGAAATACGACCCTATTTATAAAGAAAATAGTCCGAAAATGATAGAAAAGAATCATAATTTGAATTGGAATAAAACGGGCCCCTGTCGCCAGAAACAGAGCCCAACGCGAAACAACAAGCATCACACATAGCGATAGGCTCTGTCGTTTGGCGCTAATTAAAAGATAAAACGTGCTTTTGTACGGAATCCTCTTCTTAATAAAATTAAGCAATTAAAATCCGGTTTTAAATCAAATTTATTAAAATAAAACACTTGTTTTATTTCAAACCAAATTCATTATTTTTCTAAAAAGATAATAATCAATCCTAACTCCATTAGAACTCATAAAAACCTTCTAGACTGTTCTAGAACTTAGAATTAATCCTATTAACTTTAGGAATAATAATTAATGGGCCCTCCACTAGTCATTGGGCCATAAAATCATTTTAGACCCAATTTAGTATATTGGCCATAACTTCCTCATTATTCATCGGAATTGGGTTTATAATATATCATTGGAAAGCTCTTTGCGATCCCGGCCCAACTAAACTATTATTGGACCCTTGTCATGGACCAAGCTGAATAAATAGAGTACATTTTTGAAAACAGAAGGAAAGATTTTTATTAAAACAACCGCATCACAAAACTTTTCACACTTTCACCTCATTCGGTAATCAAGTGGCATGAAAAGTATTCATCACTAGGTTTGGTTTTTGGGAAAACACATTTGGGTGTCTACAGTAAAAACACAGATATTTAAAAATAATCCAGAGCAATGTTGTTGATTTGTCATTAAAGTCGATGCAACAAAAATGTAAGGCAAAATGGGCATCGACAATATAAACTGTGACTTTGGTATTGTGTGCAATATCATCTTTAAGTAGTTGCTTAAACAATACCTACTTATGCAATTAGTGTCACAAATGATATTGATGACCTTATACATAGGTATAGGCGCATAATTGGTGTCATTTTGGCTACTTGAAATGGTCATTTATGCATCCATTTTAAAAGTTGATGTTATTCAAGCTACTAGTCAAAGGTGGTGTTATTCACTACACTCACACTATAGTTGGTGTTGCTGAGGATAAATTTTTGCCAAAATATAATGCAACCATTTTTTTTTAATAAACAAACTTAGTATATAATTATATCGTTTCTCTATAGAATTCCTTCCTTGGAAGAGTTTTATAACCTCTATCGCAAGTGGTTTTTTTTTAGGTTAAAGTTTCATTTACTCTTCTCTCCTCTTTCATCTCGTTTCTTCTTGGTCTCAATTATGAATATTTTTAAGCGGTTTTATAAATGTTCTTACTAGTGGTAATTGCCCCTATTAATATGATGTTAATTGCCTCTAACCTTTTTCCTTGTGTGATTTAATGATTTAACTCTTATAAATAGTGTTTGGTCAGTTTACCCTCTGGAGACACCTAAAAATGTCTCTCCAAAACCTAACCTAATGATGAACAACCTTTCACTGCCATTATTGGTCGGGCCAAGTATTTAATCTCGAAAATGCTTAAAACCATATTCAATCAAGCATATTCAGTCAACAAATAAGTCAAACCCTTTATTCAAACTTAATCCAACTCATATCCTATCCCAAAACCTTTTTAATCCTTTTCGTTATTTATTATTTAAGCCCGATTAATAAATAATAAGAACCCTAAGCTTGAAATTATTCTGCAATAGCTTAAACGATGCCAAAAATATCACGTTCTTAGTTGTTAAGCAAAGATAAAGATGAATCTGGACGAATTCAGGAAAACCCCAATGTCGTGACACGATATCCCGTGCCGTGTCGCGACACACATATCGTGATGCGGTGTTTTCTTAGGTTTTTTCCACGGCACCTTTTCACTTCTAGGGTTCCATGCATCACCCCTCACATTTTCTCTATAAATACGAGGCTGATTTCCTTAGTTTCGGGGCACAAACAATCATTCTATTCTCTCTCTTTAGCCTAAATACTAGCCTCCCTATTATCTCACAATACTTCCCTTAAACACTTCAAGGAGTTCATACTTGACCCGAGGTTCCATCCTTAAACCATGGTGTGAAAGGTAGAATTGATTGAGGGTTTGGGCCAAATCAACTCTAATTTTATTTAATTGTTTCAATTTGACTTATATTTTTATTGAAGTTACTAAAAGCTTATTCATGATGTAGCAATTCAAACAAACGCGGAAAGTGAGTAATTAATCACTTAATTACTCTTATTTTTATTCTTGTTGCTAGTATCATAATTAGGGTTATTATGATTTGATTTGAATAATATATTATGGTTAAATTGCTTCCAATGTTGATGTTTATTCTATATTTATTGTTGATAACTATATTGCATTTTTAAAGGGAATATGTAATTGAATATCACGACTTATAAGATAATTTGGACGATCAGTTTAGATTCCTTTTTAATCTTGTTGTTTAATCAAAGTGATCACTAATAATTAGAATTATATGTTGCGTTAACATTCAACCAACTTAGCATAATTATAGTTTGGAGCAAATTAAATCTTTGTTTACGTGCCTTTGAGATCGCAAGAATTACTTTTCACAATAAGTATCGAGTGGAGGCCAATACGGGCGAATGTGACTTCATGACTCACTTCGTACCATCATCCCTATAGGTGTCGCTCGAAAGGCGCCTACGTTAAAGCATGTGTGAATATGCTTAGCACTCATAGGAAATGGGAATTGACATATACGATTAGGGACAAATAAAGTAGGGAGTCGCCAACAAGTTTTTAAGGAACTTGTAAACCGTTCACGGATCATTTAAGGCAACCACGAATAAAGGGACAACGAAGGCAACAACGATTGACCTATGAAGGTTATACCTCATTCATAATCCATGAGATTACTAACACCATATGGTTCGAAACCACAAAAGGATGATCGGGGATGATGGTACGAAGTGCGTCATGGAGTCACATTCGCTCGTATTGGCCTCTACTCGATTCTTATAGTGAAAAGTGATTCCTGCGATCTCAAAGGCATACAAAAAAAAATTCAATTTGCTCCAAACTATTATTATGCTACATTGGTTTAATATTAATGCCACATATAATTATAATAAATTAGAGATCACTTGATTAAACAACAAGATTTAAAAGGAACTTAAACCGGTTGTCCAAATTATCTTATTAGGCGTGATTTTCAATTACATATTCTCTTTAAACATGCAATATCATGATCAATAAATAATGATAGAATAAACATTAATATTGGAAGCAATTTGACAATAATAACGTTAGTAAAAACAAATAATAATAATAATAATAATAATAATAATAATAATAATAATAATAATAATAATAACAATAATAACAATAATAACAATAATAATAATAATAATAATAATAATAATAATAATAATAATAATAAGGGGAATTCTCAATGGTACTCTTAAGCTTTTTATTTTTCTCAATGGTAAACATTAAAAATTCAAATTATCTTTGGTAATCAACAATTTGTGCTATTAATTCAGTGGTGATATTAATGAAATTAATCTACAATCACAAGTCTAACCATAGTTAACTAAAGGTGAAATGACTAATATATCCTTGAAAATCAGTTTTTTTTTTCTTTATTTTTTAACAATTAAATTATTTTTTTAAAAAATAATAATTACAATTTCCCCAGCCACCACAGCCAGCCAAACCACCATCCACCACAGCCAGTGAACCGCCAGCCACCACCAAGCCTAGCCTCAATCCCCCTTGACTCTCCGGCGTAGGCGCCCACGAACCACCACCACCTACCTACCCCCACAAAACCTTAAAACCTCTAAAAACCATCCCGAGCCTCGAAAAACCCCAACCAAAACCCTAGCTCTGGCGGGGGACGGTCGGTTAGGGTATTTCGAAGGTGGATTGATGGTTTTAGGGGATTCGTGGGGGAGGGAGAGGGGTTTATGCGAAAGGATTGGGTGGTTCGGTGCTCGGAAGGGAGATGCGACAAGGGGAGGGGTACGGTGTTCAGCAAGGCGCCGACGCCTAGGAGGAAGGATCTGGGCGCGCCGACACTGGTGAAAAGAAGGGGTGGCTGGCTGTTGGGGATTGGGTGGTTTAGTTGTTGCCGACGCCGAGGGCGGTGAAAAGCCTGGTAGGTCGGGCAATGGTGGCAGGGGGAAGAAGTGGTGGTGGGTTTTTGTTAAAAAAGGGTATTTTAGACATTGCACTTTTCTCTCCCTTGTAAAACTTTTAACCATGGTTAATGTTTTCTTAAAACACTTAACTAATGTTACCACTTAATTAATAACACAAATTATTGATTACCAAAGATAATTTGATTTTTGTAAGTTTACCATTGAGAAAAATAAAAAGCTTGAGAGTACCATTGAGAATTTCCCAAATAATAATAACCCTAATCGTGATGCTAGCAACAAGAATAAAAATAAGAGTAATTAAGTGATTAATTACTCACTTTCCGAGTTTCCTTGAATTGTTGCATCATGAATAAACTGTTAGTATATAACTTCAATAAAAGTAAAATTGAAATAATTAAATTAAATAAAAATTTGAGTTGATTTGGTCCAAACCCTCAGTTAATTATACCTTTCACGCCTTGGTGTAAGGACGGAACCTCCAGTTCAGTATGAACTCCTTGGAGTTCTTAAGGGAAGTATGGTGTAATTAGGAATATAGGTTTAAGGCTTAGAATATGAGAGAGAGAGAAGATAATGATTTTTGGTGTAAAGAGAGGAATAGAGAATGATTTGATGATCAAGCTTGTTGATGATTGAAAAAGAGGAGATATGACCTCTATTTATAAGAAAAGAAGGGTCGAAGAATCAAGAAAAGATAAGAATTTGAATCGGATAAAACTCTTGCGATAGGCAACAGTTTTTGTTGTTTTTGTTTTTATCATATCTTTTGATCCAGAAATCGGAATAAGATAAATAAGATATCGTTGGAAAGCTCTTGAAGTCTACTTTCTAATCCAATTGGAATCAGATTAAAATATATGCCGATACCTGCAGAAAAATGTTAGTTTTACCGATAAAAGAGTAAAGGGATAGAATGCTTATCTGACACCAGTGTATCGGTGACAAATGAGTTTGGTAGCTTCATATGCTTGAAGGAATCCATCGGATGACGTTTGTTGAAATGCTTTCCATGCTAGAGGAAAGCCGAAAGATGAGTTTGGTAGCTTTCTATGCTTGAAGAAATCTACCAGATGATACTTTCCATGCTTGAGGAAAGTCGACATATGAATTTGGCGGTTTTCTATGCTTGAAGAAACCCACCGGTTGACACTTTCCATGCTTGAGGAAAGTCGACATATGATGTAATCGCTGACTTCTTCGCTTTGAGAGATGACAACAACCGACAATTTTCCATGCTTGAAGAAAAACTTGTCTAATAAGATTGCAAGTCTCTATTTATCGAGAACCTTGCGCCGTGAAATGATGGTGGTTCAATTGTCCCCGAACGTGGGTTGTAGTTGGTTCGCTTATCTTCGAACGTGGGCTGTAGATAGTATGCTTTTCCCCGGACGTGGGCTGTAGATGGTTCGCTTCTCCCCAAACATGGGTTGTAAATGGTTTGCTTGTCCCCGGACGTGGGCTGTAGATGGTCCGCTTATCCCCGGACGTGGGCTATAGATGGTTCGCTTGTCCCCGAACGTGGGCTGTAGATGGTTCGCTTGTCCCCGGACGTGGGCTACAAATGGTTCGTTTGTCCCCGAACGTGGGTTGTGGATGAGACCTGCAAATAAAATTTGCCAAGGGACTCGTATAGACTGTGTTTGACTTGACCAAGCTTGAATTGACATGACATGATATGTGTTTAACTTGTGGTTGTGTGTGTGTGTGTGTGCAAACACAAGCAACGGAAAATGCAAAAGCAAAAAGATTCCGTCATTTTTGTCATGAGACAAGTGGAAGTAACTGACTTTCTCCCGAAAAAGAAAGTCGTGAAAAATGAAGTTTTGTTTTCGAACTTACCTAGATAAAAATTTTGAAAAAGTTTTTGAACTTCCCTAAAAAAATTGAAAAAGGGAAGAAGTTTTGAACTTCCTTGTTAAGCAAAACAAAATGAATCGCATGGATTGAATTGCTTATCTTGAAAATAATGTATGCATTATTCATGTTCTTAGGCCAGGAGGCTAAGGACGATTACATCATGTGACACGATAGATGAATGAACTTAGGTCATGGAGCTAAGCATCATATATGGTGTAAAGAAATGATCTTAAACGTCACTTAGGTCTGGAAGCTAAGCACGTACATAGATGAAGTGATAGATGTTTCTTAGGTCAAGGAGCTAAGCACGATATGTGATGCATGAAACAATGAATATTGCTCAAGTTAGGTAGCTAAGAAAGTATACAATGTTTCTTCTAATGAATGTTGTCTTGAAACATGCAGAGTGGGGAAACAAGATTTCACGATAAAGAGTTCTCAAGGGAAAGATGATATGGCTATGTATGTGTGAAAGAAGTGTGTGACAGTGATACAAAGGTGAGACTGCAAAGGCTATGGTGAGGGAAATAGATGTGAGAAGAGTCGAGATGGTTACTCTTTAGGCTAGGTAGGATAAATTATGTAGGTTCAAGTCCCCCAAGTCTAGCTCTAAATGGATAGGGTCATAGGGATAAGCATTGGTGATCTATGCCATTAATGGCACCTTTAAGCTCTGTTTTCTTTATATTTCTATGCTCGTTTTTAGTCGTGTATGTCGTGTTTTTAGAGGAATAATGCTCGATTTGCGTGTTTTTGTGATAGTTTAGAGAAAGGCGTGCTTTTAATGGTTTTCATATCATTTTATTCATTTCTCGGCTATTTCTCTCGCTTCTCCGTTTCTTTGTCTTGTTTTGTAGGTACGTCGAGTTCCCACGGATTTAATAATCAAGGAGGGATCTCAAGTGCATTCAAGGGATTTAACGGAGCCAAGTTAGGGAAGCCAAACACGCAAGTCAAGCCAATCAAAGAAACAAAGGAAAATGAAGGCTTGCGAAGTATCAAAAAGAACCTTTGTGCATGGTTTCAGCCATATCTCGAGTTCTACATATTGGATTGAGGTAATTCAAGTTAGGCTGGAAACTAGACTTGAAGATCTTTCCAATGATTGGTTGCATGCCTTCATACGATTCTTATATTGTGAGTTATAGCCTTCCAAAGTTGGTGCTGCAAATCTGCCGCGGGGGTGGGGCTGCCGCAACCTATTCATTTTCGACAAGGAACTTGGAGAGGGCTAGCCGCGAGCACCCCGCGGGCGCGGGCCTAGCCCCGCGGGCAAGGCCGATTTCTTCGCGGGCGCGGCTTTTGGGTTTTACTTGCGATTTCATTTATTTCCTCCTTTTGTATATATAGTGGACGACCTTCTTTATTCTTCATACATGAAATACTTTAGTTTAGAGTAGTTTCTCTCTCCTCTAAGGAGGATTAGCTTAGATTAGGAGTTCCTCTCTCTAGATTAGGAGAATTTTTAGAGAGAGAAAGTGAAGGATTTCAATGGTGATTGAGAGATTGAAGATACAAGTGTGACAATTGTGTTCAAGATCTTCTCTATTATCAATGAGCATTCTTAAATCTATATCACCTTATTGCTTTGTTTAATTTAATCTTTGTTTGGTTTAATTTTGATGTTTGATGCTTGATTAGTGTAATTGTTCTTGATATTTTGTTGATTCTTGATTTCCATAGTTTTTAGTTGATAGATGATGATTCTTGAATAGTTCGTTGTTTGGCTAGGAATTGGGTGAAACTTGCATGATTGATTAATTGTGATTAATTAGGGACTTGTATTGATTGATTGTTGAGATTAAAGTGATTAGTGAAGGTTTGCATGTGTGTAATCCGATTAAGCCTTGAGAATTATGCTAGATTGCATTGTAATTGCTAATGTCACGAACAATTGATTTAGGAATTGCAATTATCAATTGGTTTTGATTGTGATTCTCTTAGTTTGTTATTCATAGTAAACCCTAGCTTAACAATTAGGAGATAGCTCTTTGATTCCAATTGATTGCTCTTATCATTAGTGTTCACAACCTTTGATTGGCATGCTCTTCCCAAGTTGTTGCAATTGACATGATTACTTGTTGATCCCCATTCCTGGTGTTTTATTTCTTTGGTTACTTATTTTGTTAGTTGTTAGTATTCTCCCTTTACCCTTTGATTTCGAACTAGCTTAGGCGCATAATTGAAAGTAGTTGAACATTACCGTTCCTTTGGGTTCGACCCTTGACTTTCCTCTATACTCGTATTTAGGTTCCTTTGGACTCAACGTTTTTATAAAAAGGACACAAAATGATTGCTTTTAAAGGACACGAAATGAATCATTTTGGGTTTAAAGGCACGGAAAGAGGAAAATAAGTTATGGTTTGGGGAAATGGGCTAGGAATTGGTTTGTTTATGAAATGTATATATGGATTTAAGCACTCCAAAAATTAAATACTCAACCCGACCAATAATGGCGATGAAAGGTTGTTCATCATCGGGTTTGGTTTTGGGGAGACATTTTTAGGTGTCTACAATCCCCGATCCTCCTTTCGTGGTTCCGAACCATATGAAGTTTGTAATCTCATGGATTATGGATGGGGTGTAATCTTCATTGGTCAATCGTTATTGCTTATCGTTGTCCCTTTATCAAGGTTACCTTATAATGATTCGCAAACGGTTTACAAGTTCCTTAAAAAGTTGTTGGTGGCTCCCTATTTTCCTTGTCCCTAATCGTTTATGTCAATTCTCACTTCCTGTGAGTGCGAAGCATATCCACAACATGCTTACGTGGGCGCACTTCGAACGATGCCTACACCCTCTAAAATATTTATTTACTCATTTGCCCTCATTAACGTTAACTTTCTTTTTTAAAAACCTTTAGAATAGTATATAGACTTTTATGCCCGTCAAAATATTTGTTTATACATTTTTCCTCATTATGTTGCCAACTAAAAACACTTTGAAAATAGCTAATTATGGCACTTGCACCGTACGCGTTAGCCAACTTAGTAAAAATAAAAAAAAGGGAAATTCTCTTTGGTGAACTCCAACTTTTTAATTTTCTAAGTCGTAAACGTTCATAAATTTTATTATCAATGGTAAACCTAAATTATTGATTACCATTTATAAGTGTTATTTCCTTAACTATAGTTAGCTTTTTTATTTTTTAACAATATTAAAATTAAATAAATATATATATATAAAAAAAAAAAAAAAAAAAAAAAAAAACCAGCCCCTCCCCCAACCCACTGTCAGCCCCTTTCCGACGACTTGAAACCAGCAACCTACCCATCCCAGGCGGCTAGAAATTAGCGACCCACCAATCCTTGGCAGCCGTCGACCCTATCCTTCTCCCTTTCCCCCATTCCAAAACCCAAAAATCGCAAAACCACCGCTCAACCTCCCCTTCACCCACCGACCCACCCTAACCTCCACTGCACAGCGAACCTGTCGCCCCACGCTCGCCGACCTGCCAACCTCCACTGCACCGTTTTCCTCTCTCCCCAAAACACCCTTCCATTCCCCAACGAAACCCTTCCCCACTGCCAAAAACCCCAAATCTTTCCTCCCACCAGCTCGAAACCCTAGCGGCTAGGGTTTTCGATGGTGGGGGAGGGGTTTTCGGCTGTGGGGGAGGTGGTTTTAAGGGATTTTCGAGAGGAGGGAGAGGTTTCAAAGGAGGTAGGTGGTTTTTGATTGAGCACTGTCGCCGAGAATAAAGATGGAAGGTGGGGGTTCGCAGCACCGGCGTGGGGAGGAGGACATCGGCGCAAGGGGAGGAGGTTAGGTAGTGGTCGGAATTAGGTGGTTTTGGGGGATCGGCTAGTGGCAGGGAGCCCGTGATTAGGGGTGGTTGGTGGTTTTTAGGGTTTGGATTGTTTTTTTTTTTAAATTTTGTTTATAAATTGTTCATAAATTATTTTAGCCAATGCACTTGTGACATGTGTCACTTAAAATTACCCGAAAAAAAAAAAAAAAAACAAAAAAAAAACTAACTAACTAACTATAGTTAAATATCTAGTTAAAATTTAGCATTAATGTTATAGTTAACTTAATATAAGAAATTTAAGTTTACCATTGATAATAAAATTTAGGAAAAATTAACAAAAATAATTCCAACTTTCACCGATTCGCTCAAAATAATCCCAATTTTAAATTAATTTTAAATAATCCGAACTTTAAGGGTAATTCGCTCAAAATGGTCCCAACCGGTCACCTTACCTATTATAACAGGTTAAGGTGACACGTGTTACCATGTAATTGGTTGAGGAAAAAATTTTAAAAAATTAAAAATTAAAAATATCTTAATAATTATTTTTTAAAAAATAAAAACTTTAAAAAATTAAAAAACAAACCCAGCACCCCACGACCACCCTCTTTACCACTAGCCACAGCCCCCTCCCGAAACCCCCCATCACCGCCGGCACCTAGACACCTCTCCTCCGCGCCAGCGCTGGCGATGCCGTCTCCTACCCCCTGTAACTCAGTACCTGCACACCAAACACCGAGCCGCACTACACAATCCAATCACCACTATACACCGTCAGCTCCGCCGCGACCAGCACCAACCCACAAACACACATCAACCACAACCAGCAGAAACCAACTTGCAGCAGCCCCGCTACAACAAAAACCATGCAACTCCTTCGCCTTTTCCACGCAATGGCTATTCACACACTACCAACCGCAACCCCCCTCCTTCATCCACCAATTCACCACCAATTCGTCGCCACTTTGCCATCAACATTAGCAATTCGACTCCAACAATCATCAATTCCCCACCAATTACATCAATTCGGGACTACAACATCTTCAATCTTTGAATTGTGCTCCAATTAGAAATACCCAAAAGGTGTGTGATACTGACGAACCAACATAAAAATGCAATTTTGCATTTTGGGTTTAGATTTAGAGGTTCACGATGGGGGTTTAGGGGGAAAGGCCGCCGGAAAAGTCATCGTATAAGGCAGAGCCGGCAGTTGGGGAGGGGGTTTGGGTTAGGCCGGTGGGAGGAGGGACGCCGAAGTGCCGAACTTGGGTGGTGGTGGGGTTGTCGATGGTTGGGGTTGGGTGTTCTTTTTTTTTCAGCCATTCAAATAGTGACATGTGTTACTTAAACCCAAAAAAAAAAAATACCTCTTTAACAGGTTACCGGTCACTTCAGACCATTTTGAGCAAATACTCTCTAAAGTTCGGATAATTTAAAAATAATACAAAGTTAGAATTATTTTGAGCGAATCGGTTGAAATTGGGATTATTTTTGTCAATGTTTCCTAAAATTTAAGAACGTTTACCACTTAGAAAACTAAAAAGTTGGAGTTCACCAAAGAGAATTTCCCAATAAAAAAATGAACATGATGAAGGCAATAATAGTACTACCCTTTGGATTGGCCAGATAGTAGTTACTTCCTCCGTTCTTTTTTACTTGACCCGCTTTGACTTTTAAACTATTCACTACTCCTTCTTTGACCGTCTTTTGTGAATAATTTGTAAGGAAAAACATATTCATATTGGATATTTTTAAATTCGTCTCAAAAAGTACTATCATAATATATAAATTGGGTTTTTCTAAGCTATACCCCTAAGGTATTCGAGTTTCTAAGGTGTACCCATGCTTTTTCAAGTTTCAAAGTTGTGCCCTTCAACTCCTTATCAATACTAAAATGTACCCTTATTAGTTGTATAAAAGTTATTTGAGAGTGTGATTTCGTGGCACTAGTTTTCATTATTAGGGTTGCGGTGGTTAAGATTTCTTTCTCCTACCATTTCCTTACCTTTTTATCATCTTTATATTAAATTTATAGTTAATTTAGGTGACGTGAAAGTCCCAAGGAGGGTACCATTCAGTTATGGTAGTGAGTTGAGGGGCACAACTTAGAAACTTGAAAAAGCTTGGGTACACCTTAGAAACTCGAATACCTTAGGGGTATAGCTTAGAAAAACCCATATAAATTTTATAATTTTTACTTATGGAGGATTAAAGTTATTATTCGTTGAGCTTTTACATTGGCAAGCGTGATAAAAGAAAAAGGTCAAGTAAAAAAAAACAAGAAGTATGTTTTTTCATTTTGAATAGGAGATTTGCGTGCTAGAAGAGATTTGAAGTGTATACATTGTATACTACTATAACTATAGTATGACATCCATCACTTTAAATTAGAATAACAAATACATACTGTACGAAATGGATCATAAAGTATTATGTGAAGTTTCCACGGCTCCATGCTCTTTGAATGAAGAAAATTTGTAACCTTGATTATTTTCTTCTTCCAAACTGTTGGGCTATCATTTGTAATTCTGTCTGGAGGGAACTCATATCATACAAACCCATCTAACAAAGAACAAACTACAGTATTTCGTAAAAAGTTGCTACAAAATTGCCAAGTACAAGCTACAATGTAAACATTTACATCAGTAATACAACCATATTCGGACAGCTCAACGAAGCACATAAACTTGCAAAGCCAAGATCACGAAATTTTCTTCTAGTAAGCTCAGGAGCTTGAAATTTTCTCCACATTAACTACACAACCATCCATGTCAAATGGCGATAGCCAGCCCACTTAGCAGCAACACAAATTCCAATGGCTAATGCGACACCCAACAAAGGAAATGGAACTTTTCCCATAGAGGGAGTAACTTCAGCTACTTCATTTCCTTCTGCAAGGTTTTTAGAATGATGATGAATAGCCAATGCTGTAAAGGATATTATCACTAAAACTCTAACCCATGGCTCACCAACAGAGGCCAATACAGTTGCTACAGGTAATGCAGAAGAAACATTATCCCTGTTTTTAAATAATCGGGAAAAGCTGAAGAGACCAGCAAACATTAGCCAGAAGACTGGTTCAATGATGAAACCTCTCACTGCTCCATAACCAATAATCCCAGCTACAGTAAGAAGGTAGGGTTGGCACTTTAGTGAGTTTGGAGAAGCCACTTCTCCAATTGCAAGTACAATAGAAGCGAGCATAATGATAGAGGTTAATTCTGGTATTGGAGCAGATGTCACTATGCTGGAGTAAAAGGAACGTACTGCATGAACTGCAGTCTCAAAAAAGAGAATTGTGTAGGAGATAGGGTCACCTATGAAATGGAATATGAGAGCCAAGACAAATTTCGATAGGTATCCAATAAAATGGAAAATATTCACTACGAGCTTTTTCCAATTGGAAAGTTCCCACAAGACTGATCTCCAAGCATAGATGAGAAATGCTAGCGCTGCATATATCATAAGAAAAGTCAGAAAAAGGCAAGAATAATTAGTTGCACTAGCATGGATAGATCCCTCAGTAGTTTAGTAAACAGATTGTGTTTCCTCATAGTAAAACCCAATAAGGTCAGTACAGAAGAGGCAAGCTTCAAGGGCAAGAAACATATCGTTCTAATAGTATGCATACTTGTAAGTTACTGCGTACAACATATCATCAACCAGTTAAATGCTGGGCATGGACACAAGTTGAGCAGCACCATAGAGTTCAATACAGCAAAACTAAGGTATGGGACAATAAGGGTCTTCCTATCATCTTTTATGTCCATAGTAGCAGCTATGATACCTTCACTACACTTCTTTCAATCTTAATCCCCTGGAAAACTGGCTATACAATTATCCAAAAAAAATTCTCTACAAAATCAAGACAGCAACATCAGACACATATAGGTGATCAGAAATTGCAGCACCTACAAAATTAGAGATTCAAATAAAGTACAAATAGTTATTCCTCTTCATCATAATCAAGTACTCATTCTAGAAGATCTCATGCTATTAAATTTATCATGTACAATCCAAATACTTTGAGGTTCTGAGTACTCTTCAACCTCAATATTCCTTAGTGCACTACAAATCAAACACCCACGATCTACTTTAGGTATCTTTGTATTCGTCCCATATAACACACACACACACTCAACTCTAAGAAAATCTTATTTGAATAGCCTAGCTAGTGTTTCTAAACAGCACCAAAATCAAAAAGTTTAGACTTTAAAGTCATTGCAAGACTGTAACTTTACTCTCGTGTATAGCTGCTAGTGGAGGATTTTTGGTATTTCTAAGAAGTGATACCACATCTCTTAGTAAGGGTTGAATGGTACATAAAAGTTATTTTTCCTTGAACAACGGAGAAGCAATCAGTAGAAAGTTAAAATCAACAGGAGAGAAGATAGAAAAAAGTATTTATTCAGGGTCCTCAGTTACCCCCTCCCACAAAAAAAAAAAAAAAAAATGAGGGGCTCGTGATTTCATGATGAAAAACAACCCCAACATTCCCTCCAACCTCTATAATTTTCATATTCTTGGCCTATTATAAAGAAGGCTAAAGAGGGACGACTCCTTAACTTTGAAGCTTACAAGCAGTTCCAAATATCCTAATTCCATTTCAATACACAAGATAATTGAAAGAAGACTTCAAAACAACAGAGAGGGAAAACGGGGGGGGGGGGGGTGTTCTTCCTTTCCCCCACACTCCTCATCGTCTTTTCATTTTTAATGCTGCAATCACCATAAAGAAGGACTAGCAAACAACATTCACAGAATGTTATTTTTACAGTATTTCTTTTCATTACCCTTGCCTAAAACATTCCCTAGAGTTAGTAACGACTAACACGTACTAATGAAGTTTTAAGTAGAAACACACATACATATAACTGGAGAAACAATACCATGAATATCATCAACTGTCATAAAACTTCCCTTGCAAAATTCATATAAACTCGTTGCCGTAAGAGTATGCATATAGAGATGCGATATTAAACAGCTATCGATTAGCCATTTCTTATAAACTCATTGCCATAACCACCAATCAAAATGTCTACAAAACAAGCCATAAGGGTATGCTATGCATACATAAATTGGATATTAATGAGCTATTTATATAAAAACAGCACTAACCCATTTTACTGAATTTCTTCATGTCCCATTTTTAACAGCCCTGTAACTAACACATTTTCCACTCTGTCGATCAATTCCAATTCCAATTTCCCCAAATTGGTGAGCAAACTCAAAAAAAAAAAAAAAAAAAAAAAAAAAAAAAAAAAAAAAAAAAAAAAAATCAATTACATTAACCCATTTTACAGAATTTCTTCTTGACACATTTTTAAATCTAACAGCCCTGTTAGTCTGTTACTAACACATTTTCCACTTAATTTTTATCACTCAATTTCAATTTGAATTTCTCCAAATTTGTGAGTAAACTCAAAATCAAAACATCAACAAACAAGAAATGAAGATAAATTCCCAATAACATTCATTCTTTAAAAGGAAGACAAATTTACAAAAACAGATTAAAAAAACATTAAATCAAAAGAAAAGGAGGGAGAAAGATACCTACAAACCAAGGCCAACGAAGAGGAGGAGAAGGAACTTCCTTAGTCAAGTACTTAAATCTATCAGGCATTGTGCTTTTACCCCTCAATTCTTCCAATTCTTCATCCTCAATTTCTTGCTCACTTCTCTTTTTCTCTCCTCCACTATTCTCAGCTCGAACGTAAAATCCCAATTTAGCCCCAGAAATGCGAAGCCCAAATCGTTGGGTGAACGAAGAATCTGATGTAGAGGAGTTGAATTGAAGGGTTTGATTAGTGCTGCTGCTGCTGCTCCCATGGCGGAAAAATGTGGCACGGGTTGTGAGTTTGGGAGTTGAGTAACGGTAGTTTCGCCATGAAAGCGGTGAACAGGTACTAGAAATTGATATTGACATGGTTGAGACCTGAGAGGCTGACACTAAAAAATGGTTCACCATATTTGAGTTTTCTTAGAACTAGTTTTGTACCCTAAGTTGTACGGCTTATTTACTAAATTTTGATATAAATTTTTAATCTATACTTAAATTTCAAAATATATTTGTAATACAAAATTAGTTAGGAATTAAAGTAATTTTGTCACGATTTAAACTAATGTAGAAGGCATGTAAAGGACTAAAAATAATATTTGTATATTTTTTTTTTGAGTTATAAACTAATTTTTTTTTGACTAAAAATATAATACAATTTATACATATGAAATTTTGGTATTTTATTGATAATAAAACTCTCAACAAATAATTTTATTTTAAAATTCTATCCAAATTGATTAAAAATAGAATTCTAAACTTTTTTTTTAAAAAAAAATTATTATTTTTTTTTTATTTTTTTTATCTTATGAAGTCTATGTACATATACCCAATGTGGCGCAACATTTGACGAAAAGTTAGAATGCCAAATGTTGATGTCTTGTGGCCTGACCAAAAGTTTAGCTTTATATATTAGTTATATAATGGGTTTATCAGTTATTATTTCTTTCCGTTCCATAATAATTGACACATTTATTATTTTCTTTCATTCCAAAATACTTCACACGTTACCAAATATATGAGACCACTAATAAAAAAATATTTTCCAACATTTTTTTTTTCCAAGATCTAGGTTTTGGATATTCGAAATATATAAATTAAGCATAGTGATTAAATTTTCAGAAGAGCACCATTTATCAAGCCAGAATAGAACACTAGTACCATTACCAATTTTCCATCGAAGGCCACGAAGTAGGAAGGGCGAATTCGAAGAATTTTTTTTCCAAATCCAAGAGTCCTAAAGATGAGATTATTTTCCAACCTACTTTAGCTAAAAAGAAGGAGTTAATTGCCTCAGTTTTACAGAGGCCTGAGCCACCATAATATTTAGATTGACAAGTTTTATCCCATGAGATCATAGGTTTACTTGATTTGTTTGGGGATTGTTTCCAGAAAAAAATTCTATTAATTTAATCAAGAGAATTAGTAATAGTTTTCGATAAGCAAATTGTGGACATAACAAAAGAAGGTACCGCCTCCAAATTGTCAATATATATATATATATATATATATATATATATATATATATATATATATATATATATATATATATATATATATAGTGACAAAAAATTCCGGGTAATAAATTAAGGAACTGGTTACAACCGGCTCTAATTCCATTTCTCATATTTTTGGACCTAGAACCGGTTTGGGTACCCGGTTACCCAACATAAGTTACACTAAATAAGTTTTTTAAAATAAAATTATGTTATATGTATCCAATTAGTAAATTAATAAAAAAAATTATTAATACCTAACGTAGGGTTGGTGCTCCCAAGGGTTCACATGGGTAACCAAACCATTCATCTAGGTTAAAGCAGCTTAATGCATATATAAATACAAGTGTTAAACGCTAAAAACGAAAATAGACTAAAATAAGTATTATAATTTATATCATATTTTAACAATTATATACACAAGTTGGTACCCGAAACTGGAACCGGTACCTGGTGGTTGCAATTCCAAGTCCTAAATTTTAGGACTCGGTTGAACCAATTCCAATTCCGGTTTTGAATTTTAGGACCTGATCCTAACTAATTTTGGGTCTGGGTTCTAAAATTTTAACTGGGTACCCGTTTTGCTCACCCCTAATTATCAGCACCATTGCTAACTGTTTCGGGGTTTTTTTGGAATCCATTGGGATACTAGTTATGCTTTGCTAGCAACAAGACTCAAACACCTGCAAAAAACGGGGCTTTGATTTATCGGAGATCATCAAGTTAGAGACCGGAAAACGTCGTAAAACTGGAGAGAGAAAGTAGAGAGAAGTTGGAGCTATTTAGTGCTCTATTAACTTTTATGTCACAATCCAATCATAAACGATTGGAGTATTTATAGGGTTTGGGAATTGTGCTCTTTTAGGGTTATTACCCTAGAATGACGCGATTTGATTGGTGACTGTAGGGAATAATTCAAGCCTTTAATCCTACTAGCTTGAACCCCACTGTGATCATACACTAAAGTACGGTGGCGTCCAAAAGGGAAGAAGATAGAGCAAAAGAGTCGCCAACAAGTTTTTAAGGAACTTGTAAACCGTTCATAGGATGAAGGTTACACCCCTTAACGATCCAAGAGATCGTCAACTCCATAAGGTCATGAACCAAATAAGGGTTCGGGGATGAAGGTACAAATCCAACCTAAAAGAGATTGAACCTGCCCTAATAATAGGCCTCTACTTTATTCTGCTTGTATTCATGTGCGATTTCTGACTAACATCAATCAATAGGATTAACCCTAAACCTGTGTAATCTATGTTGGTTGAATATTAATGCACAAATAAATCTATTATTGGCGATCACTTGAATTATAATCACAATTAGCCCTAAACAAGATTATTAATTATCTTATTAAACATGATTACAAGTACCAAATTTCCTTTAACATGCATACAAGGTGATCAAGTAATAAATAATAAGCATCAAGCAACATCATAAATAATAAATATCAAAATCATAATAATAATAATCATCAAATAATAATAATAATATTCATAATCATAAATTATAACGATTATAATAATTACCATGTTCATGTTAATATTAAAGCATAATAAAAATAGCAAGATCCTAGGCATGATACTAACAAGATTAATAACAAACCCTAGCATGTCACTAAGCAATAAAAATCAAATCTTTAACCCTAACATGATACTAGCATTCATAAATATTAGAAAGAGAATAAAAGGCATCATAGCAATCATACTTAATATTAAAATTACCCTAGACATGATACTAGGAATCATAATAACAATGCAAACATGATTTCTACATCATAATATCAATTAAATCAACAAAAGTACTTACTTTGATGCCTCGTACCTCTTTCTAATAACAAAATACACACGTTAGTAACTTCAAGGAAAATAATAAACAAACAATTAAATTAAATAATTGAAAGAGAGATTTGGGACCAAACCCTCAGAAATTAAAATCTTTCACATCTAGGGCGAAGGCAACTTCGAATATGGCTAGGTGTTTCTAAATCTTGCGAATGCGGAATTTTGTATGAGAAAAACAAAGTTTAGGAGAAGATGAATGAGAGAGAGATGAATGATTAAGAAGAATTAAAGAATGCTAATGAATGTATGATGAATCTTGATGAATGAAAACTGATTGTAGGTGAATGTAGATGTAGATGATGAATGGTCGTGAGAATTGGTGAATGAAAACGGAGTTTTTAATACGATATTTATAGAGAAAATCAGCCAAAAAAGCTAAATTAACAAAACAGAGTCTGACGCTCAGGAAACAGAGCTGGCGCCAACCCTGGCTAGCTGGCGCCAGGCATCAGCACTAGCGCCAGGCGCCAAGCCTGGTTCCAGGTGCCAAGGCCTGGGGTTGGACGCCAAGCTTGATTTCAATGCGTTTTCGAAAATCTGATAACTTTACCGTACTGGAGGATAAAATAATATAATTTCTTCGAAAATGCTATTTGATTTTAATTAAAACTCTGAAAAGTCAACAAAGTCAACTTATCAATGCTAATTGAATTAGGAATGAAAAGAACCTTCTAGAAGAATCTAGAATATTAAAACTATTCCTAATTGCATTAGGAATGATAAATCATATTAGCCCATCCCCTAGATCATTGGGCCGCATATAAAGCTCAAACCGGGCCCAATTTGGTAAATTGGCCATAACTTCCTCAATATTCATCGGAATTGGGCTTATAATATATCGTTGGAAAGGTCTTTGCAAGCCCCATCCAACTACACCACTATTGGACCCATATCATGGACCAACCAAACTGGATTGGCTGTTTTCTTAAAATAAGTTTTCAAAAACAGAGAGAAGAGAAAAGAAATAAAAACTTTCTGCAACACTAGACCTTTCCACACTTTCGTTTCATTCGATTATGATTCGACGTGAAAGGTACTCATCACCGGATTTGGTTTTGGGGAGACACAAATGGGTGTCTACAGTGATGCAATCAAGTTGCGACACGTGTCTAGGGGTCAGCGTCGTTTTGTAGATTTCTTGAGATTTGGAGGCCCTTTTCTCTTATTTCAGGTGCTCTTCTTAAGCTTGACTTTTACTTCTAGCTGATCTTGTGTGTTTGGAGAGACCCTTCTTCAACTTTTGGATCACAAAGGTTTCCTCGTCCGCATATTGTTGGCTTTTACTACTAGATGATTATATTCCTTTGTCATTTTCAGGCTTCCTTGAATTGAGTCAATTTTCCCAAACGACCTCTCAAACTTCAACAACATCAAATGAGGAACGATTACTACCTTTGTTTCATTTAGCGTGGGGTGGTTGAGTATGACATTTGTAGTCAGTTAGCTCTTTGACCACTAGGAAGCGGACAACCATGTCCCTTCCTTCCCCCTTTTGCCCGATTTGGATGTGTAAATCGATCTGTCCTACTGGATGTATGATGGACCCCCCAAACCCAACCAACGGGTGAGAAATGTCCTTGAGAGCATCCTCAGGAAACTACAAATTTTTCAAGGCAACTAAACTGATAATTTCGGACAAGTTTCCCGTATCTATTAATATTCGGCCGACCTTCAAATTGGCTATTTTCATAACAAATACCATGGGGTCATTGTGGAGGAATTTGACCTCACCTTGGCCCGCCTCACTGACCGTTACTTTTGGGAAAGGTTCAACCTTCACCCCTTCAGCATGCATCACTTTGCCAAGTCTTCAAGCGTCTTGCTTGATTCCTTTCATGGTAGGGCCTTTTGCAGCAAAGCCGCCTAATATTACAACCACTAAACTAGAATTGGTGCTATTTACATCATCTTTCTTGTCATTTTGATTTTTCTTTTCAGACTTGTTGTCTGTCAGGCTGTATGTGAACTTTGACTTTAAGACATACGAATTCAACATGCCCTTTTCGGCCAGTTTATCAACAACCTCTTCAAATTGATGCACTCGTTCGTATCATGTCCCACATCCTTGTGGTAGTGACAGTACTTGCTTTTGTTACGATATCGGACCGAACCTCTCAGTAGTTGGGGCTTTTTAAACTCAAATTCATCTTTAATTTCCATCGGGATTGAATAGCAATCCTTGTTGAACTCGTACTGGGGCTCGTATGTCTTTGCCTTCTTGGCTTTTGTTTGTTGGTTGTCGGCCACCTAGACTTCTTTTCTTTTGTTCTTTCCTTCTTTCTTTTTTCTCGGTCGAGTCTTGCTGAAAAGGTTGCTTTTTCTCAGCCACCTTGGGTGGTACTTTAGCTTTTGTAAGTGAACAGAAATCAGCTGCTTCACTGTAGGCTTCAACTTCCCGCAGAACGCTTGTGCAGGTCCGAACCTTTATCCTTACCAAGTCAAACTTAAAGCCATTATGCCTTACCCCTAGAGAAATTCAAAAGAGGCCATTTCATCCAGCAGGTTCTGAATTTGGGCTTTTTTTTATTCAACCTTTGAACGTACGATCGCCAAACTTCAGTCTTCCTCGGGGGAATATTATAAGAGAAGGTTCCAACAAACAATAGGCCGAGAGTGGTGAATTAGTTAATGCACCCGACCGAAAGACTATTAAACCACTCTTGCGCCATGCCCTTGAGGGTGGTCGGGAAGCACCTACACCATGTGGCATCATCCACACTTTGCAAATACATCAGATTTTGGTACGAGGTGATATGTTCTTCTGGGTTGCCCGTACCATCATAGCTGCCCACAAGTAAACTCTTCACCTTCGCTGGTTGAGGAGAATTGAGAAGTTCTTGAGAAAACGGAGGCGACTTGTCACCAAGATTAAACAAGCGCATTTCCCAGTTGATAGGCTGGGGTTGTGCGGCCAGTTTTCCCAAATATGGTTTCTGATCGAACGACTAGCCATATTGCCCGTACTATCCGAAGATAGGGGGGTTAGGAGGCAGAATAGGATTGAAATTCTGGGGTGTCTGAAATTGAAACGGTTGAACTGGAATAGGAGTTTGAGTATGATGAGCTTGACTCCTGCTAGTCCTTGCCGAGCTGGTATGTTTGGAGAGAGATTGGTTAGAGAATTCATCCGACATTATTGGGATTTAGACCGTGTTTGAGTAGGCCGCCCGCTCCCGTTGTTTGTACCGGATGTATTTCCTTGCATCCCTTTAGCGTCGCGATGACTCAGGATCTTCCCTTTGAGGATGTTTAGTCTGCCCCCCAGCCAACTGCATTTTCTCAACGACCTTAGACAGGTTCGTCCATGGCACCCTAGAAGATCTTCCATGCGGTTGCCGGAATGAGGTGTTCCCAGCATCCATAGCATTGGTTGCCTTGCTTTTGGAGTGCCATCTTCCTCCCTTCTAGACGACTGTCTGGAGGTAGATGGAGTTTTACTCTTTAACTCATTTTGATGTTTGTTCAGAGCGACCTTTTGGAAGGGAACAGTAAATAGAGGGTCCTCGACCTCATGGAGTGAGGCAGCCAAAGGGTCACTAGAATTGATTGTTGCAGCTATATCTTCTACATGGTCATATTGACCAAGGCCAGGGCCGACATGAGGTCTCAAACCATCTATTTCCATATTACGGTCAAGTATCCCTAGACGGCGTCTAATGTTTAAGGGTTTTTTTGGAAGCCATTGGGATATTGATCACGCTTTGCCAACTACGAGACTCAAAAACTTGCAAAACAATGGAGCTCCGGTTTATCGGAGATCCGTCTCCAACGATCAAGTTAGACATCGGAAAATGAAGTAAAAATAGAGAGAGAAAGTAGAGATAAGTTGGAGCTATTTGGTGCTTTATTAAATGTTATGTCATAATCTACCCCTCCTATTATAAATGATTGGGGTATTTAGAGAGGTGCAGAATTGTGCCCTTTTAGGGTTATTACCCTAGAATGACATGATTTGATTAACAGTGCAATCAAGTCGTGACACGTGTCTAGGGGTCAGTGTCGTTTTGCGGCTTTTTCGGTATTTGGGCCTCCTAATGTAAGGAGGCCCTTTTCACTTATTTTAGGTGCTCTTCTTGAGCTTGACACGCGTCATCTTCCTAAGGGAAATGTGTCACCCTTTGGTTGGACCACGTGTCACTACGGGATTGGACCATGTGTCGGGGGTATTTTTACCCTAAACACTAACAATCATCAATAAAATTCGAAGGAGGTCGTGATCAAATAAACAAAAAATTTAGCGGATAAAATTACCCCCATTCAATGTAAGTATAATATTTTGAATTATATCATACTTCGTAATTGTTTGGAATCTTGTCGTTTTGATGATAATAATATGACAAAGTTCTGATAGGAATGGTGTTTTGGGTGTTTTTGTCCCTCGGGTGAGTTACAACACGAAGACTGATCCGGCTTGAGCTGCACCTGCAAAATAACGGAGACTCCGAGTGGTTGGAGCTCCGCCTCCGACGGTCAAGTTAGTAACTTGAAAAGGAATAAAGAGTACGGAAATTTAGGTGGGTATCTGCTCGGATTCCAAGCTCAGATGTCTCTATCACAGGGACAGTGTGTAATAATAAATGATAAAAACGCGCTCTCCAAAAGAGGGAAATCTCCCTATTTATAGGGTTCTCGGGATCTGTGCCCCTAATTAGGTCATTAATCCCTAATCATTGGTGGGCTGCGCCGCATTGCGGCTTTCTCGGGATTTGGGCCTGAAGGCCGCCATTTCCCCTTGATTTCTGGAATGACACGTGTCAATCAGGGATTGGTCCACTTTGGGCCATCCTAAGGCTGACACGTGTCACCCTCTGATTGGGCCACGTGGCAGGGTAAAATTACCCTAAACATTTGCCCCTCACAGATGTGACGTGGCATGCCACGTGGCATCTGTGACACATGTCACGCTCCGATTGGTGGTAATTTTACCATTAAAGAGTAACCGTTCACCTTCCGAGTAAATTACGAGAATGCCCCCATATTTACCCTCTATATATAGTCGTTTACCCTCATAATTTTGTACGTTTACAAAAAATTTTCTAGTAAATGAACTTTGAGAGAGCAGAAGTCATCCATTTGAGTCAGGCGCAAGCAAGAGAGCTCGTTTTCCACCGACCCAACCGGACCCGCCTTGTTTCAGATATCACTTCAAAAGGTATCGTCTCTGCCTCTCTCAGCTCTTTTTCTTTTTTCACCGCTTGTATATATTTCTTGCAATAAATGGATGCATCAACAACACACACGGCACAGCCTAGGTTAGAGTCCAGCAGGTCAACAGGGACGGCTGAGTCTAGGACTGGGAGTGCCGTCTCGGGGTGTTGGGACCACCCTTTGCCTTGGATTCCGACCAGTTATGTATCTGTGCAGGACACAATGGCTCGGACAATGCAGACGGCAACTGATCCAAATTACAGAAGCGAAGTCTCATGCGGCCAAACGCCTGAGGGAGAAACGTCTGGTCAGGGAGACCAGGCGGCTTTGGAGAGATCCCCTCCGCGTGCCCCTTCAACTCCCGCTGATTCCTTTTTGGAAGAGTGCGACCAAGGCGGCAATGAGGCCGTCTCTGCCCCCTTGACCCAAATTGAGGAAGAGACGGAGAGCGACAGCTCCGCCTCTACCTCTGAGAGCAGTGACGATTTACCCCCGCTTCAAGATAGCGAGGAGGAAGCAAGGAAAAAATGGAATAAGAAGGACGATCCCTTCAACATCCACGTCTCCTCCAAGGACCGGATCCAAATGGAGGAAAACTTAAAAAATTTTACTCAAATGCACCCGCTAGGAGACGGGTATAGGATCCGGGTGCCGCCTGAGAGCGGCACCATCGCCTGGGAGGACGATCAAGAGAACACCAACAACTATTTCGGCTGTTATGAGGCGACGTTCAAGGCTGATCTTCGCTTCCCCCTTCACCAGGCGGTGAAGGCAATTTTGAGAGGCTACGGCCTCGGAGTCTGGCAACTTACCCCCAACTCTTGGACGAACATTCTGGGGTATGTTGCCGCCTGCGAGTTCCAGGGGCTTAACCCCGGCTGGGTGGCTTTTGCTAGTATGCATTATCTTAGCAGAAGCCCAGGCGGCTGGAGGGCGTGGTACACTCTAACCACGCATCCCCAATATATGATGACCTTGGACAAGGTCTCGAAATTCGACGGCTGGAAGCACAGGTTCTACCTGATGTCAGCTCCAACCAGACAGGAGAATTATGAATTCCGTCTGTACAATAAGAAGCCCGACTTGATGGGCCGGAAGTGCGCTCTTCCCCGGATCCCAGAGGAAGATTTTGACAAGATCATTGAGGCAAACTTTTTCGGACTCACAGACGCGACCTTGTCAACCGGGGAAACAATAAAAGTCCCCAAGAACTGGATCCCCAAGAGCGCCTAGTTCAGGGACGAGTGTTTCCTAGCCGCCTGCAGGCTAGGGCACATGTTTACCAAACGTATGTGCCTGAGTTTATATCCGTCTGTAGTATTCTTCTATCGGAATTGATTTATGATATTGACCAATTTCTTTCTTTTTGCAGAAGAAGCATTAAACATGTTGCAGACGGAGAAGACTCCCAAGCGGTCCTCTGCAATCATCCGCAAGGAGCTTGCGAAAAAAGCTGCGGCTGAGGTCAAAGCCAAGGTAATAAACGCCTGACCATTTCTTAAATTGGTCTTAAAAATTATTTTTCCCGGATGCTAACTTTAACTTGGTTATTTTTGCAAGGAGGAGAGGTTGGAAAGACGTTTGAGAAACAACTCAAACGGGCAAGGGAGGAGACCCCCTCCATCCTCAACAAAATAAAAAAATCCACCTCCGCGTCAACTCATGTCGCCTCAGCCGAGCATCAGCAGATGTGGATAGCGGGGCGAAACGAGAAGGTAGGCGGCAGCTTGTGCCTCGATCTCGTCAACCCCTTATCAGCAATCGGGGGGTTCACTACGCCTGCAAGCGGTTCCCGCTTGGCCGGCTCTGAAGGTAAGAACCCTTTTGAATCCCCGCCCGAGCTGGGGTGGCCTTTGCGAGTGAAATCCCACTCCCAACAGACGTCATCCTTAGAAGGTCGGCAACAGATAGGTGCCGCCTTAGTTTCGCACTCATCACGTATTGATTGTGGTGCAGATCAATCTCCCCGCTGGCCAGACGTCCAGAAGCATGCCAAGGCCATGCTGGAAGCCGTCCGGAAGAGGGATAAAGACAGTATCCCTGGGATAGAGACGTTCAATCTGGAACGCATTCTATCCCTTCTGGCTGAGGTAAGAAACTTGTCAAATTTATTTCTTTCCAAGTGTTTTATCCCGCCTGCAATACTTATACCGCTTGCGTTTTTGCAGGCCATGCTGCGGGTGGATGGGCTCAAACGTCCTTATTCCCGCAAACGGGAAGAGATAAAAAGGGCCAAGAAGTCCGCCATAGACGCTGATAATATTGCTTTACACTCGACTATCGTAAATGAACTTGAAACTAAAGCAATCATTATGACACAGGCGTCTAGAATCCAGCAACTAGAGTCGGATCTGGAGACGGCCAAACAGCGGGCGACTGATGTTGAGACGGCTCGGAATAAGGCGGAGGAGGCCCAGAAGAAGGCGGATGAGAGCGCCAAAAAGGCTGATAAGGCGCTCAAGAAGGCCCAGACGGACCTTGGCACACTTCAGGGTGTTTCTAAAGAGAACACCAACCTGAAGACCAAGGTTGAGAAACTAGAGAAGGAGTCTGCTCAGGCTTAGAAGAACTTTGCAGCAACCCTGGAAGCGGAGCAAAACTGCCTTGTTGCTGAGAGTGACGCTGACAATGACGCCCGTATGAAGATCGCCTGGGCTGCCTTGTACCCAAACGCGAATTACAACGTCTGGGCACTGGCGCACAACTATGCCAAGTACGTGGTGTACTAGAGAGAGCAAGGTGAGCCAGAGCCTGACTCTTTCAAAGCCTGGGTCAACTCCAACAATGAGTCGTCCGCGCCTCAGCTACCTGGTCCGGGTGAAGCACAGGAGATACCCTCAGATGATGATGAGGAGGACCAGGAGGCACCGTCTGCAGACAAGAAGTGACCATTCAGCGGCAGTATGCCAGTCTCTGTTCTTTTTATTTTTTTCTTTTATTCAGCGGTTGTATGCCAAAACTTGTTTTTCCGGCCTGCGTGCCGAGTATATTTGTATTTTTCAGCTAAGGAGCCGGGTTAATTAACATTTTCTCTTTCTCTCGGACGGGATCCGGTTAACATTTAATCCACTACAACCGTTTGGTTGGGTGGACTTTTATGAAATGCACCGACTGAGTCGGTTTGATCATTTTGCGTCTGAATTTTAATTTTTGCAAATTTTAATTTTTCATTTTTCATCTTTGCCTAACTTATCAAAAGCATGCAGCGATTTTTTGCCTAACTAATCAATAGTCTGGCTGTGCTTGCCCCTGGACGGCTGTGTGATTGGTTTCAAGTGGAGTTGGTTGATTGACTTGAAAACGTTTGATGCTGCAAAGAGCATGATATGTTTGTAAGTTAATCAATCACAGTAGTGATTGTCCCAAACCAAGTGCACAGCCGTACACCAACAGGCGATCCAATCACTACCCAGACGGTGTTTGTCCGTCTAAGCAGAGATTTCATAGCCATTAAACTCTTTTGCCCCAATTGGGGTAGGAAGTGCAATTTTGGAATAAATAACCTAAGTGAGAACTTCAGCCGGTGGCCGACTGATGCCCTAGGGCATCCGACATACGGTAACTTGATCGTTCTTAGGTCATTTTGATCAGACGACTATGAGTTGACCAATTTGATCGTTCAATTTTTGCCGTCTGCATGGGTACGTAGAACCGACAAATAGTCTGTTCTCTGCAACGATTGCACCCGGAGGGGTGTTGCCGGACGCCTTTGTCCATGTTGGGACAGACGATTTTATAAAATGAGCAACCATCCGGCCATTTTAGCCTCTGGTCTTGTTTGAGACCGGTTGTATAGCCCCTAAACGTTTTTGTGCTTAGTTTTTAGTCGGAGTATTGGCCGAAAGTCATTGAATTACACTAAGTATCGAACTTAGTGGATACTCAAATCTGTCCCCTTCAGGAGACTCGTAAATTACGCCTGCACCACAGCCGTTCTTTGTAGAGCTCCCGTCTACGTACACTTTCCAAACCTGATCAAAATTATCCGGAGCCACGTACCGAACGGGTCATTTCCACAATGAAGTCGGCAAACGCCTGACCTTTCACTGCCTTTCTTGGTTCGTAAGTGATTAGAAGACTTTGCATTTCAATAACCCATTTCAACATCCTCCCGGATGAATCCAAGGTAGACATTGGCCGCTTGAGTGGCTGGTCAGTGTAAATCACCACTGGATGTGCCAAGAAGTAAGGCTTCAATTTTTTGAATGCCATATACAAAGCAAGGCTAAATTTTTCAACCATGGGGTACCGGAGTTCAGCATTTTAAAGAACATGGCTAATGAAGTAAATCGGGAGCTGCACGCCGTCTCGCTCAGCAAGGAGAATGGCACTGAGGGCATGATTTGAGACGGCTAAATACGTGTACAACGTCTCCCTAGGCAAAGGAATGACCAACCTAGGTAGAGAATGTAAATGCTCTTTTAACCTCTGGAACGCCGCCTCAGCATCATCCCCCCATTCAAATTGGTCTTCTTCCTGATTGCTTGGAAGAAGTAGAGGCATTTGTCGCCTGACCGGCTGAGGAACCTCCCCAAGGCGACCAGACAACCGGTGAGTCTCTGAACTTCGTTGACAGAACGGGGTGACTTCATGTCAATCACCGCCTGTATCTTTTCGGGGTTAGCCTCTATCCCCCTTTGATCAATCAGGAATCCGAGAAACTTCCCAGACTCAACACCAAAGACGCATTTCTTTGGATTTAACATGACCTTATGCCGCCTGAGGGTGGTGAATGTTTCTCGAAGATCAGCAAGGTGATCCGTCTGTAGCTTGGATTTGACTATCATGTCATCAATATACGCCTCCACATTCCTCCCAATTTGATTAATGAAGACCGTATTAATCATCCGTTGGAAAGTGGCAGGCGCATTTTTCAAGCCAAACGGCATCACAGTGTAACAGAATAACCCCTGATCAGTGAAGAAGGTCGTCTTCTATTGATCCTTTTTCCACAGGGGTATATGATGGAAGCCGGAGTAGGCATCCATAAAGCTCATCAAGGCGTGACCGGCTGTAGAGTCGACCAGACTGTCGATCTTTGAAAGCGGGTAACTGTCCTTTGGACACGCCTTGTTGAGGTCTTTGTAATCAACACACATGCGCCAGGTCCCATTCGGTTTCTTAACAAGGACCACATTGGCTACCCAGTCGGGGAAATTACAAGGCCGAATGAACCAGGCGTCTAGCAGCTTTTTGACTTCGGCAGCTGCCGCCTGACTTCTTTCCTCGCCGTGGTTTCTTTTCTTCTGCCGGATGGGCTTTTTTTTGGGGTCCACGGCGAGTTTGTGGACATCGAGATCCGGGCTGACGCCTGACATCTCTTCCACTTCAAAGGCAAAAATGTCTTTGAATTCCTTCAGCAGAAGGTGCAAGCTTGCACCCAAAGTAGCATGAGCAACCGCCCCAACCTTTACAGTACGTTCTGGATGGATGTCATCCAGAACGAGATCAATGCTTTCACCAGCCGGTTGGGGACGTAGCTCATCTGACCGTTCACCGGTCAGTGATTGCTATTTTTTCTCTTTCTTCACCTCCACCAGCAGAGGTGCCTTTCTTTTCTTTCCGGCTGCTGGGGGGCAGGTGCTGGGTCGTCATCCTTGACATTGTCAAGGTCTATTGGTTCCTGGCTGCCTGGGGCCACAGTGTCTCTGACGGCTGAGAGATAGCACTCTCGGGCCGTCTTCTGATCCCCATTCAGGGAACCAACAGAGCCGTCATCCCTCTCATATTTGATGAGCATGAGAGACGGGATGATTACTGCCTTGGCTATATTGAGGGTTGCCCGGCCAAGGATAATGTTGTAGGCGATCAACTCCTCAACGACCAAGAATCTGACGACAATATGTCGTCCCTGGCCTTTCTCTCCTAGCCGGATGGGTAGGTCAATTCTACCGGCTGGGTAGACCATCCCACCCCCAAAACCAACCAAGGGGTGGGTGACCGGATGCATGCTGCTGACATTGTATTTCAGCTTTTACAGGCACCGGAGACTGATGATGTCTGAGGAACTGCCGGTGTCAATAAGGATCCGTCCAACCAATTGGTTGGCCACCTTACATTCAATGACAACCGGGTCATCATGCGGACGACGGACGCTGCCCCTATCCTTCTCAGTGATCAAGACATCTGGGAAGGAGGAGCTTGCAGACGCCTGCTCGTCATCATATTTGTCCATCTTTTGAAGATGGCTCTTGGTGCCCCGGATGGTAGGGCCACCACATGAGGACTGGCCTGCTATAGTGTAGACCGGCTCCTTGTCAGTATCCGAACTACTAGCAGGCTGGGGGGTAGTCTTGGAAGACTAACCCTTGTTTTTCTTTTTTGCCCCAGCTGGGGACTTAGAAATGTAGGACTTTAACAGCCCTTTGCCGGCCAGACGGTCCAACGTCCGCTAAAGACTAAAGTAGTCGTTGGTGTCATGGCCAACCTCCTCATGGAATTGACAGAATTTATTTTTGTTCCGTGACTGAACATAACTCTTCATTGGATTCGGCTTTTCATTGGACAGCCGGTCCTTTACCTCCATGAGGATGGAGTTGCAGTCTTTATTAAACTCGTACTTGGGAACGTACGGTTTAAATTCTTTCTTTTTCTTCTGGGACGGCTGGTCAGAGTCAGTAACCGCCCAGACTTCTTTTCTTTTCTTGCTCTCTTCTTTGTTTTTGGCCGGCTGAGCTGACTGGCTGTCTTTCTATTTGTCGGACTTCTTGGAGTCCGACTGGCTACCAGGCGAACAAAGGTCGGTAGCTTGAATGTAGCTTTCCGCCTCCCTCAGGGCCGCCTGTAGGGTGAAAGCCCCTATTCTGACTAGGTCGAACTTAAAGGTTGACCCGTCTCTCAGACCCTTGAAAAAGTCTGTAAAAGCTACCTCGTTAGACAGTCCTTGAATCTGAATTCTTATCAGATTGAACCGCCTAACATATGAGCGTAGCCCTTCTCGATCTCCCTGCCTAACAGTGCTCAAGTCAAGGCTTGTTTTCTTAGCAGGGATGTTAATTGAGAAGTCGGAAGCAAACAGGAAGGCGAGCTTCCTGAAACTATCGATGGACCCGGATGACAAGTTGCCAAACCATTGTTGGGCAATGCCCTTCAATGTAGCCGGGAAACACTGACACCAAGTTGCATCATCCAACTCCTGCAGATACATGAGGTTGGTGTAAGCCATGAGGTGGTCTTCCGGATTGGTGGTACCATCATAGGTACCAACCAACACATTCTTAACCTTGGCCGGCTGGGCCGCCTCGGTTATCTCCCGGGTGAACGCAGAAGGTTATTCACCCAGGCGCAGCAGACGGAGCTTCCAGTCCAATGGTTGGACATTTTGATATGCCGCCTGACCTACAAAGAAAGCTGGCGGCATGAAGTGAGGGGGATACTGTCCGTAAGCCTGAGTAGGCATATACGGCACAGCTCCAATCATCTGAGGGCCAGAATGGACGGTGTTACCGCCTGTTTGGCTCCCATGCAGAGAGAGAGAATTCCCTACAGTAGTGTTGTTTAAGCTGTCTGGACAGTTCGACGTTGAAGCCGACTCAGACAGCTGCTGATTCCTCTTCCGGTTGATTATTTCCCGAGCATCAGGAATTGATTTTTTACTTCCCACTGGCTGCTGAGTCCAGCGGGTGTTGTTGTTGTTCCTCTTGGGAAGGAGAATTTTTTACCAATCAATGGTCCCCGCTGCCTTCTCCTTTGGATGAGGAGTGGGCTGCCGGTCTCTGACTGACTTCCCCTTCTCCTAAGGAGCCTTCTTCGCCGACTGACCTTTACTTGGGCCAGCCCGGCTTTGGGTGATCAGCTCTTTAATTTCACCCTTGAAACTAGTCATGAATCACATGAGTTTGTCTTGGGTGACAGGGGCTGATCCAGCGGCCGTTTGGGTTTCCCCTTCCGGCTGCCCAGAGGGTCGGCTAGTACCCGTCTGGGAGGCACCCCGCTCCAGAGTGTCTCTGGGCCTGATGCGCTTGGTTATGAGAGAGCCATCATTGGCTGTAAAGGTTTCGACCTGAAGATCCTCATCTTCATGGTCTCTAAAGACTTCTGGGTCATCGCCCGGACGGTTAGGGGGTGGTACAGACTCTTGAACCATCTTCGAGGTACTCTCCCCACAGACGGCGCCAAATGTTTTGGGTGGTTTTGTCCCTCGGGAGAGTTACAACACGAAGACTGATCCGGTTTGAGCTGCACCTGCAAAATAACGGAGACTCCGAGTGGTTGGAGCTCCGCCTCAGACGGTCAAGTTAGTAACTTGAAAAGGAATAAAGAGTACGGAAATTTAGGTTGGTATCTGCTCGGATTCCAAGTTCAGATGTCTCTATCACAGGGACAGTGTGTAATAATACATGATAAAAACGTGCTCTCCAAAAGAGGGAAATCTCCCTATTTATAGGGTTCTCGGGATCTGTGCCCCTAATTAGGTCATTAATCCCTAATCATTGGTGGGCTGCGCCGCATTGCGGCTTTCTCGGGATTTGGGCCTGAAGGCCGCCATTTTCCCCCTGATTTTTGGAATGACACGTGTCAAGCAGGGATTGGTCCACTTTGGGCCATCCTGAGGCTGACACGTGTCACCCTCTGATTGGGCCACGTTGCAGGGTAAAATTACCTTAAACAAATGGTGTCCTTCGAACAAGTGTAATATTCTGATTGAGGGTTCGGAATTATTAGAAAGCTAATTGTTCAGTGAGGTGAAGCGATCAGAATGCCTAGGTGGAGGCCGCTTCCGATCAATAATATTAATATATAATAAATATTACAGCTTAATCTTGATTGAATTCTTCGGGTCACACCCAAGCAACTAAAAAAATGACGCGACGTATTAATTCGGAAGGAATTAATGAGTCACTTGAGTAATTAATATTTAGGCGTCGAAAATTTGAGCTTGGAGCGTTAAATCAGAGCGTCGTAAGTCGAGTCGAAATAATCAAAGACGAGACGGCAAAATTACTAATTAATTAACAAAATTACCAAAATACCCCTAGCATGGGAATGCCCCGAGAAAACAGAGTGCTAGGGGCATATGGCCTAGTAAGGTGGCTAGAAGAGCACCAAGTCGAACCTAGGCTGGATGGTGCGTGCTAGCGCACCATGGCTAGCAAGGCTGTCCGCAGCATGCTAGCACCAAGCATGCATGGGCCTGCTTGCTAGGAGCCATGCCGCAGTAGCTAGCAACAAAGGCTAGCACGCATAGCGCGCCAGCCCGCAGCAATATGGCATGCATGTTAGAAGCAGGCCTCGACCAACAACCCTCACATATGTGCGTGGCTTGCTGGGCCGAGTGAGCGGCAGTAGTAAACATCTACTTTCGGCCTCCTGCCGCGACATGAAGTACAATGACAATAAATAAAACCATCTTCGCGTTGGATTAACGTGAAGAACACTTGTGGATTATTGATTGAACTGCAAGAACATAAAAATAATCTAGCCTAACCCAAAAGCAAAAGCATTACGGTCCACTGAACTAAGCCCGATCATAATAAGGCTTAAGCCCGAGCTTAAAGCCTAATAATGACGGATTTAGAGGCGGCTAGATTAAAATTGAAGCTGCCGCAAATATATCCGCGCGCATCTCAACAAGTCGCGCTAGTCTGGCGCGCGCAACTCACAAGGTCGCGCGTAACCCCAGCGCAGCCTCCAGTGATGCACTCTTGGAAGATTCAGAAATTTATAAAAATATGAAATCGAATCTTACCATAATATTGCGCGCAACACAATCTGTTGCGCTGCCTATAGCAGCTGTAAGGAGGGTGTTCCCATCGTAGGGGTCCCTTCCTTATATGCCCATGGCCATTTAAAAGCCAAGGATTTTACACTTGTTAGGGTGTATTAGGATTTAAATTCCTGACTATTTGGGAGACCTTGAATTAGAAATGATACTCTCATCACGCTTTTTTGTAAGAATCAAGTAGGAGTCTCCAATGAGTTTTAGGAAAACTCATAAACCTCGTTCATGCCTTTCTCCCAAGTAGAGTTCAAGGGATAATTAGCATGAATCGTACGTTTACCCATGCCCAAATTGGTCTACATAAACCAGAAATGAGTTCGGGAGCGAGGGTACTAAGATAATGTTCCCTTTAGAAGGGAATCGCTATCTTAGCCCTAGTACGACTTCTTCTAGCTATTCCTTTTTCACAATTTCATTACCAAACAATATATGCAACGTGATACCTAAAGACTAAGTCAATTTATTTTATTTACAAGCATTAATCATGTAGGAATTACATTGCAAAAGTCGTTATTCTTTGTTTAATCAATATTCGTGAAAAGAACAAAATAAACTACAATCACCTTGTCTTAAGTGATAAAACAACAATTAATTATCAAAATCTATTCTTGATGAAAAAAAGAATACTATGTGAATTAATTAATTAAAAGTTTGGTTAAAGTGATCAAACAATACTATTTATTAAATTAAATTTATTTAAACAATAAAGGAAAAGTGATTTATCTAAGTGCTCAGGAAACTAACCGTTCTTCTTTAATGTTAAATCTTCGTTTAATGTGTTTATGGACATTATTTCTTCTTCATACCTTCAAGAGCTTCAATGGATGGATTAGGGTTGAAGAGTAGTTAGAAAGAAAGAGGGAAAAGTAGTATGATAGTAAGAGAACTTGAGAGATTAGAGTTTTGAGAATACTAGGTTTTTATTTCTGAATTTTCGGTCCCCGTAATAGTGAACGAAGACCCCTAATTATAGGCGTAGGGATCTAGGTTTAGGGTTTTAGAGCCGCGCCGTCAGGTGGCGCGCGCAACTCTTTGAGTTATGCTGGGTCCCTCTGTAGACACCCATTTGTGTCTCCCCAAAACCAAACCAAGTGATGAGTACCTTTTACGTCGAATCATAATCGAATGAAGCGAAAGTGTGGAAAGTCTAGTGTTGCGGATAGTTTTAATTTCTTTTCTCTTCTCTCTGTTTTTGAAAACTTATTTTAAGAAAATAGCCAATCCAGTTTGGTTGGTCCATGATATGGGTCCAATAGTAGTGTAGATGGACGGGGCTTGACAAGAGCTTTCCAACGATATATTATAAGCCCAATTCTGATGAATATTGAGGAAGTTATGGCCAATTCACTAAACTGGGCCCGTTTTGAGCCTTATATGCGGCCCAATGATCTAGGGAAGGGCCTAATATGATTTATCATTCCTAATTCAATTAGCATTGATAAATAGACTTTTGTTGACTTTTCAGAGTTTTAATCAAAATCAAATAGCACTTTCGAGGAAATTATATGATTTTATCCTCCAGTACGGCAAACTTATCTGACTTTCGAAAACGCGTTAAAACTAGGCTTGGCGCCTGACCCCAGGCATTGGCGCCTGAAACTAGGCCTGGCGCCTGGCGCTAGTGTTGGTGCATGGCGCCAGTTAGCCAGGGTTTGCGCCAGCTCTGTTTTTCGTGCGTCAGACTCTGTTTTGATATTTTATCTTTTTTAGCTGATTTTGTCTATAAATAACGTATTAAAAACTCTGTTTCGTTCACCAATTCTCATCATTCACGAGTTTTCATCTACAATCAGTTTTAATTAGCATTCGCCTACAATCATTCATTAATTCTCTCATTCTCTCATCAATTCTTTCTTTCTTTCTCTAAACTTTGTTTTCAAATACAAAATTCCGCATTCGCAAGATCTAGAAACACCTAGCCATATTCGAAGTTGCCTTCGCCCTAGACGTAAATGGTTTTAATTTCTGAGGGTTTGGTCCCAAATCTCTATTTCCTTTATTTAATTTAATTGTTTTGTTTATTATTTTCCTTGAAGTTACTAATGTATGTATTTTGTCATTAGAAAGAGGTACGAGGCATCAAAGAAAGTGCTTTAATGGTTTTAATTGATATTATGATGTAGAAATCATGTTTATATTGTTATTATGATATTCCTAGTATCATGTCTAGGATAATTTTAATATTAAATATGATTGTTATGATGCTTCCTATGTTCTTCTTAATACTTATGATTGTTAGTATCATGTTAGGGTTAAAGATTTGATTTTTATTGCTTAGTGACATGCTTGGGTTTGTTATTAATCTTGTTAGTATCATGCATAGGATCTTACTGTTTTTATTATGCTTTAATATGAACATGATTATAATTGTTGTAATTTATGATGATTATGAATATTATTATTATTATTTCTATGATGATTATAATAATTATTATGATTATTATTATTATGATTATGTTACTTGATAAATTAATTATATTTATTGCTTGATCACACCTTTTATGCATGTTTAAAGGAAATCGGTACTTGTAGTCATGCTTAATAAGATATTTAATAATCTTGTTTAGGGTTAATTGTGATTATAATTCAAGTGATCGCCAATAATAGATTTATTTGTGCATTAAATTCAACCAACATAGATTAAACAGGTTTAGGGTAATCCTATTGATTGCATGTTAATCAGAAAGCGCACATGAATACGATCAGAATAAAGTAGAGGCCTATTATTAGGGCAGGTTCAATCTCTTTTAGGTTGGATTTGTACCTCTATCCCCGAACCCTTATTTGGTACTAGACCTTATGGAGTTGAAGATCTCTTGAATCGTTAAGGGGTGTAACCTTCACCTCGTGAACGGTTTACAAGTTCCTAAAAAAACTTGTTGGCGACTCTTTTGCTCTATCTTCTTCTCTTTTGGTCGCCACCGTACTTTAGTGTATGATCACAGTGGGGTTCAAGCTAGGGGTTAAAGCTTGAAATTTATTCCCTACAGTTTTTGGCGACTCCACTGGGGAGGATTTCTATTTTAATTCCTGAATTTGTTTCGGCAATGATTTAGAATGAGTGGATGAGACTCGAAAAGTTCTAAGTACTTCATGTGCGTAATTTTGATTAACATTATTGTCATATGCATAAAAACGATCTCATTGGAAAGACCATCCGTAATGAGTTAAAAACATAGGATTTTACACGTAGGAAATTTGAGAAACATCTTTCACAACTAGGACTGAAATAACACCGCGCGAAATCGGAAAATTTTATCGAGCACAAAAAGCTGCTGAGGCATGTGGGAAGTAGCGTCAGGGACCAGAGCTTGGCGCCAGCATTTTAGTTGTAGTGCCAGACGCCAGTATTGGCTTTAGGCGCTACAGTTAAAAGCTGGCGCCAGTCTCTGTTTGCCGGTGCCAATTTCCCCCAATACCGAGCCAGAAATATGCGTTCTAATTTCGACCGGTTTTTCGTATTGTTTGCTCGATCCTACTTCCTGATTGAATTTTTTCTCACTTTTCTGAAACCCATATGTGTTCTACATATGTACATAACCCTCTGGGAATTCATGCTCCATCTACCCGATTGAACGCTCTGTGCAACAAAGGGTACATCCGAGATGTTGAATTCACCAAACCATGGAAGCGAGTTTTTCTAAACTCGCGGTGTCCCATCCACTCGCGCCAACCCTTCACGGTTAGGCTTCCGCGCGGTGCATCCGGACAATTAACCATGGACCCTCTATTTACTAACCCATATCCCGAACTTTAGAGAACTAGAGCCATGGTTAGGTTGCAAACGCATTGCATCATATTGTGCCTACTTGACTAATTGTGCATTATTTGTTGTGCATATATATTCTATGTTTCTCTTAACTGTTTGTTGACTTGTGTTGAGACTAAATTAACGACTTAAAGAGCTTTGCCTAATTAATTAATTAATTAATTAATTAGAGTCAATAAAGTCTAATATTTTAATCGGAATTGACCTAGTACGACTTTAGGCATGCCCCGATTGACTAATAACACCGAAAACAGTCCCAGGCCGAAGCTCCAATATTGGCGCCTAGGTCTGAGCTGTAGCGCCACATTATGGAGTATAGCGCCTGACGACAACTCTGTCGTCTGGCGCCAATCTCCATAGTGCGACGCCAGTCCTGTCGTCTGGCCGACAGTTTGGATTATTGGTCGAGTCATCACCTAGAGTCTAATTAATCAATTTTCTAACTAATTCGGTTAAATTTTGCTGTCAATAGTACTGATTTAAGTCAGTGATCGAGTTTAGGCACTAAGTCTCATGGTCTTACACAAGAGTCCTAGCATGTCACTTACACTCAACGCACACACCAATACACATACTTTGACTATGTCTAAGAGAGTCTTGTGTGCGCGCTTTTTCCGTCATTTTTTAAGGGGGTAAGTCGGATATTAATCCTCCAATAAAAAAAAACTATACTTAGTTCCGTAAAAATATGTACATTATTTTTGCTAAAAATATGCACCCTTTTTTTTTCCCTCCTTAAAATAAACCGTAAAGTCAAGTTGATTCGAGTCAAGTAATTTTTGACAAACCCATAGCTCGTAAGAAAAAAAAGCTAAGACTATATTGGCAACACAAGAAGAAGTCAATGATCTTAAGAACCAACTGGCTACCGTGACTGAGACACTGAAGCTTCTCGCACTCAAGATCGATGATCCCGTGAAGCAACAACAGATGGATCTCATGCAAGAGAGTTTAAGCAAGTTGTCTAGCGACTACAAGTTTCAAGAGCTTACATCACAAAGGGTCTCAGTGGACAATGATCTTCTTCCGCAGAAGTTCAACGCCAACGACATCCCAAAATTCAGAGCAACCGAAAACCCTTACTTTCATTTAAGAGCATTCGAAACAATAATGAGTATTAAGGGCATCGATAAGAAGGTTTTCCCCTCTCTGTTCTCACTATCTCTCGAGATCGTTTGCCAACAATGGTTCTTTTCTCTCGAGAAAGAAAAGACCTCTACCTGGGAGTCCATAGCAAACACTTTCGTTGATAGGTACAAGTGCAACATTCAAGTCGAGACTGACCATAGGGAACTTGAAATCCTCAAGCAGAAAGAGAATGAAGGCTTCACCTTTTTCTTTAACAAATGGAGGGAAACCTTAGCTAAGATGATTGAGGTACCAAGTGAAAAAGAGTCTGTGAGGCTATTCATAAAAAATCTTCAAGAAAAATATTCCAAGCATGTCAAATATCAAAATAATCTTCATACCTTCAAAGCCGTTTATGACATTGGGAACAATATTGAAGATGACTTGGCTAAGTTAAAAGCTGCCAACAATAACTCCAACAGTGGCTGGAAAGGAAAGAAGAACGACAATCCTTCTTCTTCCAAAAACGCCCACTCAAACAACGTTAGCACTTTTAATTTAGGAGAAGTCCTTGCTATGAACAATCAAGGACAGAAGAAACCATTTAGGAGGAACTTCACTCCTATTGGTATGAGTTATGACACCACATTTGATCGATTAAATGCAAAAGGTCTTATAACTCCTATTGGACCATATGGGGACCCACCAGTTGAGAAGAGGTCGGCTAATTGGAACCCCAATGCACACTGCAAATATCACCAAGGTAGGGGCCATCTCACCGAAAACTGTTAGAAGCTTAAGGAAGCTATCCAAGACTTAATCGACAACAACAAGCTGGCGTTGCCCCCTGCCAGTAAGAAGCCAAGCATTGACAATGCACCTCTCGCTCATACCTTGGCTATCTCTGATGAGGAAAACGAGGTTGACCCCTCATCTCTCATTAGACCTGTCAAAGAAATCCGTGCCATAGAAAAGGAAGAGGAAATCTTTTTCGATGTCAAGGATGACCTTCTAGAACCGGAAAGTAAGGAAGATATACAATTGCTCACACTGTCCATGAGGGAGGTATCGCATCTACTACGTGAACCTCTCAAAGCTATGAACGAATTCCAAAAGAAATATGATGAGTTTCCACTTCCGAAAGATGAACCTAAAAGGGAATTCACACTAGTGAGAACGACTTATGAGGCAAAGCATTTTCCTTTACAAGTAACTGAAAGACCCAAGAAGAGCAATAGAATTTACACTCCAATTGGGATCCCATATGCACAAATGTTTGAAATGCTCTCCGAGAATGGTGAAATCAAACCTCTCGAACCGAGACCATTCGAATCGTTGAAAAGGACAGATAGATATTACTATCAGTATCATCAATCAGGGGGTCACACTATAGAAAACTGTTTCAAATTCAAGGATTTGGTTCAGAAAATGATTGATGAAAAGAAACTAGTCCAAGTTCAACAAGAAGAAGATGCAACCATCAATGGAGTTTGGGATAGTGATGAAGAAGATGTCTATCTAAAGGATGTAGTAGGACCTACACCTTATGTGTCATACACCACATATGACATTTGGGCTAAAGAAGACTCATCAATAGACGTCCTCACAAGATCCGGAAGAATGCAACCTCACGTTTCAACACAACCTATGCCAACCACACAACAAGTTCCCATACCTATCATTGAAGACAATGATATTGTTAAGCAGTTTAAGAAGACAAAAGTTGAGATGAATGTATGGAAACTTTTGGCAACATCTCGAGAACATAGGTTGGCTATAATGAATGCCTTGGACTAAATTGGGATAGACTCTGACACTACTCCTGAGGGACTAGCCAACTTCCTCACAAGTGACCTTCCTAGTCCGATTAATTTGATCACCTTTTCTGACAAAGATTTACCCCCCAGAAGGTGACAAACATTACAAGGCATTAAACCTCACAGTAGTTTGCAAGAGGATGAATGTTCCTATGACTCTTGTAGACAATGGATCAGCCATCAACGTATGCCCACTTAGAACTGCGAGGATGCTCGGCATAAGGGACAAAGATTTGACTCCCTCTATACAAGGAATAAGGGCCTACAATAACACTCGTCGTCAAGATCTTGGAAAGATTACCCTAAATGTAACGGCAGGAGCAATAAAACATGCTACTACTTTCCAAGTAGTAGACATTAAAGCTTCGTTCAACTTGTTGTTGGGACGCCCTTGGCTTCATGATCTAAAGGCCGTCCCTTCATCTCTCCACCAACAAGTAAAAGCTATAGTTGGGGGAATTCCAATCACCATCGATGCTTTGCCTATGAGGATTAAATCTATAGAGAATCCAATCATTAATGTGGAGCACGACGAGGATGATGAAGATTTATGGGGTTTTAACGAAGAAGTTTCCTTAATCCAGGAGGATGAAAGGATCCCTCTTTGCCATGACCCCCATTCCATCATGATTGTTAATGCCATGCTGAAGAAACAAGGACATTTTCCTGGGATGACCCTAGGAAAGAAGAAAGGAATGGCAAAACCGCTGGAGTCACCTGACCTCCCTAAGTTAGACACTTTCGGACTTGGTTTCGAACCGACTCGGAAAGATCTCAAGCGAGCCCAGGAAAAGTCAAAAGCACGTAGGGATGCTCGCATTCAAAAGAAAGCAATCCCAATGGATCAGTACCCTCTTACGCTTAATAATGGTCAGTTTATAAAAGAAGGAGAGGACTATCCATGCTATGAATTTCCCGAGCCATTTGTTGTAAACGACATTAGACAACCGGGATTCGAGATTTTCTTGGATTGCTACTTCACTGATGAAATCCCAACTCCTGTCCACAAGGAGAAAGCACCCCCATGCTTTGACTTTAATGTCATGGGATTACTTTTTGGGCGAGAAAAGAATGTGCCAACTTGTAAAGAGGATAACTTCCCGCTCATTCAAACAGTCCTACAAAGTGAAAGCTTCGATCCCTTGAAGCTAATTACTCCAGCTGAAGGATCACTACAAGGGTGGCGCAAGACTATCAAGGTGACTACTCCAAGCGGAAGGAAGATATCCATCACGACAGGGCAAGGACCGATGTTCGAGGAGTCGTCTGAGTCAGAGTTTGAGTCAGAGTCCTTCCCTCTAGAGTCTTCTAAGTTTTTAGTAGTAACACCTCCCCCTCCTATTTCTTCTCCTAGGATAGTTAGTGATCTAGTCCCTGAGGACATATCACTCTTTGATGTAATGATCTCAGAGTATAATAATATTTCTCATTCTCTATACTTCTCGTGTTCTTCTCTAACCCAAGATGACGAGCATTGCTTAGCTAACAATGAAAAAGATAAATAAATTATTAAAGCAATGGAAACACTCGAAAAGAAAACACCGGTAATTGAAGAAACTGAAACAGCTAATATCTCAAATGATTAAACTCATAAAAGAGAAGTTAAAATCGGATTAACACTGAATAAACAAGAAAGAACCGATTTAATTAACTTAAAGAATTTATCGATGTATTTGCTTGGTCATATGAAGATATGCCAGGCATTAAAAGAGAAATAGCTCAACACACTATACCACTAATTCCAGGAATGAAACTTGTAAAACAAAAGTTACGTTGAATGAAACCTGATGTAGCTCTTAAAATAAAAGAAGAAGTTCAAAAACAAATAACTGCAAGTGTCATCAAGGTATCCAAATACCCCGAATGGGTTGCCAAAGTCGTCCCAGTTCCGAAGAAAGACGGAAGGGTAAGAATGTGTGTCGACTATCGAGATCTAAATAAGACAAGTCCAAAGGACGACTTTTCTTTGCCACACATCTATATTCTGGTAGATAACACGGCAAATCACGCGCTTCTTTCGTTTATGGATGGGTACCCAGGTTACAACCAGATTCTCACGGCAGAAGAAGACATGGAGATAACAACTTTTATAACACCATGGGGCATTTACTGCTACACGATGATGCCATTCGGGTTGAAAAACGCGGGTGCTACTTACCAACGTGCAACAACTGCCTAACTCCATGACATGATGCACAAAGAAGTCGAAGTGTATGTCGACGACTTGATTGTAAAATCAAAAGACCGTCCAGGACATCAAGTAGCCTTAAGGAAATTTTTCAAAAGGCTAAGAAAATATAATATGAGGTTGAATCCATCAAAGTGTGCTTTAGGGGTCACCTCAGGCAAGCTCTTGGGTTACGTCATAAGCTCTAGAGGAATAGAGGTAGACCCAACCAAGATCAAAGCAATCATGTCAATGCCACCGCCCAAGACCAAGAAACAGATTCGAGGATTTATGGGCCGGTTGCAATACATAAGTAGGTTCATATCAAAACTAACGACGATATGTGAACCAATCTTCAAAAAACTCAAGAAGAATGTACCAGTAATATGGGATGACAAGTGTCAAAAAGCCTTTGAAAAGATCAAAGCCTATCTCGCAAATCCTCCCGTATTAGCACCAACACTTCCCGGAATACCTCTTAGGTTATATTTGACAGTTACCAAAGAGACAATGGGAGCTATGCTAGCACAAGAAGTAGAAGGCAAAGAGAACGCAATCTACTACCTAAGCAAGAAGATGTTCGAATACGAAGCACGCTATACACCGCTCGAGAAGTTTTGCCTCGCCTTGGTGTGGGCCACAACTAAGTCAAGACATTACATGCTGGTGCATACCGTCTTCGTAGTCTCCCGATTAGATCCACTCAAGTATCTATTCGAGAAATCTACACTCAATGGACGCATATCAAGATGGATAGTCAATCTAGCACAATTTGATGTAAGGTTTATGCTACAAAAAGCTATCAAAGGATCTGTGGTGTCAGATTTCCTAGCAGATTTTCCAATAGAAGACTCGATGCCAATACAAGACAATGAATTTCCAGACGAAGACCTAATGGTAACTGAAGATGATACTTGGACCTTGTACTTCGGCGGAGCCTCAAACAAAAAGGGATGTGGCGTTGGAGTACTACTAGTATCACCTAAAGAAGAACATGTTCCAATCTCCATAAAGCTTGATTTCGACGTTACCAACAATGCTGCTGAATATGAAGCATGCGTGGTAGGCCTTGAAACAGCTTTGGCATTGGGAGTGAAAAAGTTAGGATATTCGGAGACTCTTCTTTGACTATCAATCAGATATCTAAAAGGTGGAAAGTAAGGAGCGAAAGTCTAGCCCCTTACCAAACCTATCTGGAAACTCTTACCGATCAATTAGACAAGGTAGCATATACATATCTACCTATAGAGGAAAATCAATTTGCTGATGCCTTGGCAAGATTAGCCTCAATGGTTAGGATTCCCACGGATATCGAGCAAATGCCTCTAACTATAGAAAAAAGGCACAAACCAGCAAACATCCAGGCTATAGAAGACGACGAAGTAGTCCAAGGCGAAGAAGAAGAAGAAGAAGAAGAAGAACCGTGGTACACGTACATACTCAAATATGTCACCAAGGGAGAATACCCTCCTCATGCTGACAAAAGAGCAAAACGAGCGTTAAGGCTTTTGGCTTCCCAATATGTACTCATAGACAATGAGCTACATAAAAGGGTACCTAAGGGTCGAGCTCTCCTATATGTAGGAAAGAAGGATGCACAAAGAGCAATGAGAATAGTCCACGAAGGAATCTGTGGCACTCATATAAATGGCAAAATGTAAGTCCAGAAAATAATGCGAGAAGGATATTATTGGACTACAATGAATAGGGATTGCCATCAATATGTAAAAAGATGCCCTAAGTGCCAAGTTTATGCCAATTTACAACATATCCCTCCATCCTTGCTCTATACCTACACATCGCCATGGCCATTCTCTAGATGGGGAATTGACATCATTGGCAAAATCACTCCCCCAGGAACAGGAGGCCACGAATATATCCTAGTAGCAATTGATTACTTCACAAAGTGGGTCGAAGCGCAATCATACGCTAAACTCACTACAAAACATGTAGCACTCTTTATCGAGAGAAATATTATTTGTCGATACGGAGTCCCACATAAAATAATAAGTGACAATGGAACTCACTTTCAAGCCGAATGTGAAGAATTGCTACAAAAATACGGCATTCAACATCATCATTCTTCCTCTTATAGACCTCAAGCGAATGGAGCAGTCAAGGCAGCTAATAAAAGTTTAAAAACTATCATCGAGAAAATGACGGAAAATTATAAGGATTGGCCTGACAAACTTCACTTTGCATTGTGGGGTTACCGCACGTCAATCCGTACATCAACAGGAAATACGCCATTTTCCTTGGTATATGGAATGGATGTCGTACAACCTGTCGAACTAGAAATACCATCTCTACGCATTGCATTAGAGAGTAAATTCGATGAAGTTGAATGGACTAGGGCAAGATATGAAGAATTAATTCTACTCGACGAGAAACGACTAGAAGCTCTACATCACACTCAGTGTTACCAGACTCGTATGGCTAGGCATTTTAATAAGAAGGTCAAGACAAGAAATATCAAAGTAGGAGACTTGGTGTTAAAAGCACTAAGGAAAAATGTTTTAGATACAAGGGGTAAATTTAGACCTAATTGGTCTGGACCCTACATTGTCAAAACAATCCTGTCAGGAGGTGCAGCAAAACTAACTGATATGGATGGCAATGAATTCTCGAACATGACAAATCTTGACCAACATAAGAAATATTACCCATAATTACTTGAGTAGGATACTCAAGAGAGCTACGTTCGGCCTGATTCCTTAAGAAAGGATACGTAGGCAACCCTTTACGGGTGCGGCCACTTTATTTTTCGACATCTCCGCGTTCCAGAATTAATTAAAAATTCAACAGAAGATCGGCGAATTATCGGCGTCGCAGAGAAGAACCTGGCTCCAGCTAATAACCATCAGCGCCAGCCGATGAAATTGGCGCCTGGCGCCAGACTTCAATGACAGGCGCCAATCACAAATAAGAGGCGCCAATTTCAAAATAATTATGGGAAAATTTCGGTGTTTTTTCGGAAAATTTTCGACTTCTATACTCGAAGAATTTCTGGAAAATTAATTTTTCGGTTTTCATTGCTTTAATAAAATAAATTTAAAGTAAAAAATTTAATTAAAAGCTGAAATTTCATTAATAAAATAAAATTAAATTATTGATGGAATTTAAATAAAGCTGAAATAAATTAACTTTAAATAAAAAATAATAAAACTAAGTCTAATAATTTGAAGCTAAGCAATGCTCCTAATCTTTCTTTTCTTTTCTAGCCCTTTTCCAATTCTTGTCTGCTTCCTCCTCCTCATCCATAACTTTAGGTAGTAGGCACCCTTTAGAGGACCTACATTCAATCTTAGAGTATATAGTCTCCCCTTCATCTAATACTTCATGCTTCTTTTCCACCCAAACTTTTTTATCTGTGGTGTCAGCTTTCCTTTTTCCTTTATCTTTGGTATCACTTTTCTTCCTAGGCATTGCAGGTGTTTTGAATTCGATTCTTGCACCTAGGCGTTCCTTGGCAGGAATCACCCTGTCACCTAGACGACTCTTCATTACATCAGTTTTACCCTTATCTTTCTTCGAATCCTTCGAAGGCTTCTTCAGCAACCACTTCTTCACATCATTAGGCAAAGAAGGAGGAACCTTTTGGGTAATCACTTCCCATAAAGGTCTGGCACTCCATTAAGCATCAAATCTTTCTACTTCTTGAGAAACAGGGTACTCATAGGGAGGACGAAGATCCCTGGAAGGAATATTCTGAAGCAAGCCGTATTGTCTTTTTACCCTGCAGGGGTAATAATAAGTCACACGGGACAAACTTGGAAGCCGGCAGAAAGGTTGCTTGTTGACACCAACCATCCTTTCTATTTTCCACCATGGGATGACCCACTTAATAGAAAAATTACGAGATTCGAAGACCTTTCTCCACCCATGACGCCCAATCTTAGGGAAGCATTTCTTCCTTCTCACGAAGCAATTGGGAGTATACTTCTCAATATCGCCCGGAAGGCTAATTAATCCTAGCCTTTCCATTAGCCACATCTGTAAAAAATTGCAATGCAAAATAAATTATTATTACAATACAAAAATATATTTTTTGATTTTTGTAATTAAAAATATTATTTTTCTACCTGTAATAAAATTAGAGAGCCGCAAAAAGGTGCTTTTGGGTCCCTTTTCAATTCATCAAGACTAATCATAGTCTCTCCAACTATCAATGGCATTGGATTTCTCCCTGATTCAATTTGTTCTAGAACGGTGATTATAATTGATTGGCCTTCATTATTTTTACCACTACTAAGAAAAAATTGGTCAAGCATGCAAAATAAGAACGCCCTTCTTCTATATATATGAAAAGATTCAGAAAGAGGTTTATCAAAATAATGGCGTGCAAATTCTTTCAAATTCACTATGTTGCCATCTACTATTTTTTATAAATCCCTTTCTTTTAAATTAAAGAAGCGCTCAAAATCCTTATAATAATATGCATCTACTCCAGGGATTACTATGAGGTCTATTGCAGGGAAGCCTAAAATAGCACCAAATTCTTCTAGCAAAGGGCTAATCTCATCATACCCTATTCTAAATCAATGAGTATCAACATTCCATAATTCTAGAGCGGTATGTATGAAATCTAAGTCAAGATCTACCTCTTTGATGCCATAAATTCCCCCCAAGTGAAACAAATCTAATTCTTTTCTGTCTCTAGCATTAAGAGATCGACACCATTCATGAGTGTATTGGGTGAAGGTTTTTGTGACTAAAGACATGGTTATTATTTTTTCTAAAGCAAAGAACTATTTTATTTGCTGGAATTATGAGAAGAATCGGCTGGGCAGGGGGCTATTTATACACAAATTGCAAGAAGTTTTAATCAGAATGAAATACGGCATCAACGTCAATTGGCGTCAAATCCCGTAATTGGCGGCAGCCGCCAGCGCTTGGCACCACACGCCAAGTGTAACGCCCGGCGCTACGCGCCATTGCGTGGCGCCAGCTGGCGCCAAGTTGCCACATCAGGAGCGCTTCCTTAACTTGCGTTTTTATCCTAAACTCGAGTCGGCTAATGACTTTACGGCTCCGTTTATCTTTTCTAAACATTTTTTTATCCTTTTTTAATTAAATAAAATAGCTACTATATTAATTATATTATTCTTTTATGGACTTTATTTAGATTAATTTCCAAGTTTTTCTTTTTTTCTATACACCCGACATTTTATTTGATTTTTTCTCTTTTTTATTTTTCTTTTTGGGGGAGAGAGTCGGATACCCTCCATCAAATAATAAAAATGACGGAATTTTTGCGCAAAATTGTTTGTCACACTTCTCTTGCACACATAAACATACACATAATAATAACAAACAAATAAACTCATAATAGCATAAATATACAAAATGTGCCTAAAAATAATGAGTCTAAGGCAAAGTTCTATGTAAAGTCAAAATAAAATATACACAGGAACAAACTACGGCGCCAGAGGACGTATGCCCATCATATCAAAAAATTGCGCCGTACGAGGAGTCACCTCTCCACCAGCTCCAGCTCCAGCTCCAGTCTCCGCAGGAGGAGGAAAACTCAATGTAGGTCCACTCCACCCAGGATCAACCTTAGGCTGAGGCTGCGGAGGCTACTGCGATGACGAGCCTACCTCGTACATCCCACCACCTCTGAAAGCCGAGGTAGCCTCTCCTACCGGTGCAGCATGAGCACCCTCAGAAGAAGATCTCGAGCCCTCTGCAATGTCAGCACGACCAGCCTCAGAGCGACCACCTCTACCCCCTGATGTAGTACGACGACGTCTCGAGCTAGACCTCGCCGAATCTCTCCGCACCTCAGGTCTCGTGCAGGTGTGAGAAGCAATAGGCTGGCCCTGCAAAAAGAATTAAATCAGAAACAGGGCAAAATTGAAGCGGTAATGCAAAAAATATATAAAGAAAGACTACCTCTCGGATGACGTCGTCCCGACGACAGGTGGCCGCATTCCTCATCCGGACGAGCTGGCTCCGGAAGACATCTATACATCGTGCCATCGCCAAAACCACCTCGGGCAAAAACTGTCAGTGAAATAAGTCAGTAAACATGCATGATATATGAACAAAAAAATTGTGAATAACTAGGCTTACTCGAGTCTGGTGCCGAGGAATCGACCACTCTACGAAGCGCTCGACCTCAGGAGCCGGAGGAATCATCTCCTCAATCGGCCCATGCGTCCCCTGGTAGTGGATGGACATACGGGGTAGCACGAACTTAGTAGCACCGTCCTAATAAAGCAAAAAAGGTCAGTAAAACATTACTTGGGGGCTACTTAATGGAAAGTAAAAGCTGAAGAATCTTACCCTCACATCCTTAGCCGGTACGGGGGCTGGAGCTAGCAACGGTAGTAGCTCCTCAGCATAGCACCGCCCAAGGATCAAGTAGGACCGCCAAGGGGTACCATCTCCCTCAGACATGCTCAACAATCGCGCGTCATCGAACATATGACGTGGTGGAGGAGTGGGAACGACGAAGACATCAGAGCAATGCTGTCTAGCAACCCTCTCTCCTAAGTACGCGATCGCTCCATAAGTCCCCAAGAAATAGCGACGCTCAGCAGAATACTGTGCGGCTAACCCAGGGACTGTCCAGCCGCCCCACGGCCGGTACATCACCTCACGCCCCTACAAAAAACATCAATCAGGCGAGAGTATACCTAAAGCATTGCAAAAAAGCAAATAAATAATAAAAAGTCGTACCGTAATGATCCAGTTCCGGACATGTGTAGTAGACATGTCCACATGGCGGCCGCCCCAAGAGGCGCTCACCAGAAATCCGCGCGGCGATGGTCTCGCTGACGCAGCAGAAGGGAAGTGCTCGTAGAACCAGATCTACAAGGAGTTAAAATTGTAAGTAAATGCTACCTAAATTATAGAGCTAAACTTTATAGGGAATAATGTTTACCTCTACGACTTTCCAAAAGGCAGACAAAGCGACGTTCGTCCCAAAGGACCGGTTCCGACACGAGTCCCTCAGTGCACGAACGAAGTCAGCGTAGGCCAAGCTGGCCTAGTCATAAGTCCCGATCCAGTGAAGATCGCGGACAGCAGGAATATAGTAAAGCAATGCCCTACTACCTTTGTTAGGGGAGAACGTCCCGGACAACAACATCAACACAAAGATGCGCACCCGCTGCTCTCGGGTGGTTGCATCGTCATCAAAATCCGCTTCTAGCGTCGAGCGGCGAATTCCCCTAGCACTAAACTGAGTCGTCTCGACCTCACCTCGGGCCCGAATAGTGATCGGCCCCAACAGCTCCTCGACCTCCAAAGAAAAGACGTCGATCCCACTGTCGAACGGCAGTGGCACAGAGTTGAACTCCAGTCCTGTAATGAGACTGAAGTCCGTAGGGGTGACCATCAACTCACCCTAGGGGAAATGGAAAGTGTTGGTGGTGTCCCAGAAGAACTCCACCAAAGCGCGCACTACATGATGACCCCTGCTAGAGGCAACTATAGCCTTGGAGGTCTCGAACAGGATAGTCAGTCCACAAGACTCTCATAGGAGTCTCGTCTCAAGATCCCCGGCGATGTATATCTTGTATAAATCGCCCAAACCATCACAGTCGGAACCGTGATAGCACGTCCACCTGACCGTGATGCCCCGTCTCACCCTCTCAGAAATGTGGTGGACGGGGGAGAAGAACAGGGTCCGCTCATCCCATTCCGGAAGTCAACCAAGCGAAGTGGAAGGTGTGACGTCATCCTCTACGGGCTCGTGCTCCCGTCGGGTATTTCGGGACCGTGAACCCGAGCCTCTCTGTCTAGCCATACTACATTGTACAAAATCATCATGAATTAAGGTTCTATAGTATCTAAGGTTCGCCTAGCCGCATGATACTATGTTCGCAAAAAACAGAGTATTTAGTACTAAAACAGAGCACAAATTCAAATTGAGCATAACGACATTTTTCAAGCAATCACACAATTTCTTGCAACACTATAGTAATTATTGTGACAAATTGGACAAGGATTGCTAGCAAAAACATCAAGAACAAGTCACATTGTTCTTCACGACCTTAAGAGGTCCAACAATGGCAAATTGCTCATTTCTTAACCAAATTGAGTCAAACAAGTCTCAAATTACTCCTAAGGCAATATATAAACATAATCAAGCAATTTCATGGCTTAAAACTTAACAAACAAAGCAAATTGAGCATTTTTAATTTCAAATTTACATGAAATTTGTGAATAAACATGCCAAAAATTCATAAAAACTGATGTGAGTTTAAAGAAAAATTACATAGATCGGGAAAATAGATGAAAAAAGCTTTAATTTGCAACAAATTTGAGTGAATTCGGTTGAGAAACGAGCAAGAACCGAGCAATTGAAGTTTTCGGATTTTTTCGAGCAGTTTCGCGACGAGCAAGCAGCAAAATGAAGAGGAAAGGGGTATTTAAGGAAATCCCCGTGCTGGCGCCAAGCCCTAAGCATTGGCGTCAAAAGTTAGGCTTGGCGCCTGGCGCCAATCTCAGCGCCTGGCGCTGAGACTAATTGTGTGGCGCTGATGGCTTTTCAGCGGCGCCAGAGCACCCAGCCACTTGGTGAGGTTGTTCTACCTTTCTGTAACATATTTTTAGGTTCCTTGGTACGCTAGTTAGCCCCTCTAAGCAATTTGATATGATCTAGTAATTGGCTTGATTACGTAAAGTGATCGACCTAATGAACGGTTGTCTTACTTAGCTTAAAGCGCCTAAGCATTGGCTCACTAACAAAAAGCACCGACATATAGGTTCAAAAGCAAAAAAGCACTGACATACTGGTTCATTCGCAAAAAGCACCGACGTACAGGTTCAAAGCAACAGAAGCGTCGACATACAGGCATAGCGGAAGCAAAGTTCAGGCGAACTTTTAAAGATCGACTGGCGTGGGTCTTCGGTAATTTCCATTGGAAAATTATCGCATCAAATGATGATGACTTCAAGTGAGGATATCTTCGACGGCATTCCCTAGCTTGCGGAGAGTTGTCACAAACAACTGGAGGTAATTTCAGGCAAAGTTGTCTTCGATCATGTTTCCTTAGGCACGGAAGATGGTCATAATTCGGATGGAGATTGTTTTTAGAGAAATAATCTTCGATAGTATTCCCTTGGACGTGGAATATTATCAACGCGGATGAGGATTGTTTCGAGAGGAATAATATTCGATGATATTCCCTTGGACGTGGAATATTATCATAGCGGAGGAGGATCGTTTTAGGCAAAGCAATCTTCTAATTTGGAAGCAGTTACGGGCGTAGCTGTTTTCAGGCGGGATGACATTCTCTAGCTTGCAGGAAGTCATCAAAACAACAGCAAAGCAGCAAATCGGTTACTTTTAGAGACGTGTGCTCGACGGTGCAAGATACGCGTTTCTTAACTCTTTTATCTGTTTTACTAACGCTAGTTTTGCAGGTATCGGCGTTACAAGATTGATTCAGGATCGCAGAACGTTCTGAATCATTCTCCGTCCCTATCGATACTTTGACTTTTGTTTTCGAAACTTGCGTTTCTCCAAACTCAATCAAAGTAGGGGCTTCTGTAGACACCCATTTGTGTCTCCCCAAAACCAAACCCAGTGTTGAGTACGTTTCACGTCGAATCATAATCGAATGAAGCGAAAGTGTGAAAAGTCTAGTGTTGCGGATAGTTTTAATTTCTCTTTTCTTCTCTCTGTTTTTGAAAACTTATTTTAAGATAACAGCCAATCCAGTTTGGTTTGTCCATGGTATGGGTCCAATAGTAGTGTAGTTGGATGGGGCTTGACAAGAGCTTTCAAACGATATATTATAAGCCCAATTCCGATGAATATTGAGGAAGTTATGGCCAATTTACTAAATTGGGCCCGTTTTGAGCCTTATATGCGGCCCAATGATCTAGGGGAGGGCCTAATATGATTTATCATTCCTAATGCAATAAGGAATGGTTTTAGTCTTCTAGATTTTTCTAGAAGGTTCATTTCATTCCTAATTCAATTAGCATTGATAAATTGACTTTTGTTGACTTTTCAGAGTTTTAATCAAAATCAAATAGCATTTTCGAGGAAATTATATGATTTTATCCTCCAGTACGACAAACTTATCTGACTTTCAAAAACGCGTTAAAACCAGGCGCTTGGCGCCTGACCCCAGGCATCAGCGCCTGGAACCAGGCCTGGCGCCAATTAGCCAGGGTTTGCGCGAGCTCTGTTTTTCGTGCGTCAGACTCTGTTTTGATATTTTATCTTTTTTGGCTGATTTTCTCTATAAATAACGTATTAAAAACTCTGTTTTCGTTCACCAATTCTCATTATTCACGAGTTTTCATCTACAATCAATTTTAATTAGCATTCGCCTACAATCATTCATTAATTCTCTCATTCTCTCATCAATTCTTTCTTTCTTTCTCTAAACTTTGTTTTCAAATACAAAATTTTGCATTCGCAAGATCTAGAAACACCTAGCCATATTCGAAGTTGCCTTCGTCCTAGACGTGAAAGGTTTTAATTTCTGAGGGTTTGGTCCCAAATCTCTATTTCTATTATTTAATTTAATTTTTTTGTTTATTATTTTCCTTGAAGTTACTAACGTATGTATTTTGTCATTAGAAAGAGGTACGAGGCATCAAAGTAAGTGCTTTAATGGTTTTAATTGATATTATGATGTAGAAATCATGTTTATATTGTTATTATGATATTCCTAGTATCATGTCTAGGGTAATTTTAATATTAAATATGATTGTTATGATGCTTCCTATGTTCTTCCTAATACTTATGATTGTTAGTATCATGTTAGGGTTAAAGATTTGATTTTTATTGCTTAGTGACATGCTAGGGTTTGTTATTAATCTTGTTAGTATCATGCCTAGGATCTTACTATTTTTATTATGCTTTAATATGAACATGATTATAATTGTTGTAATTTATGATGATTATAAATATTATTATTATTATTTCTATGATGATTATAATAATTATTATGATTATTATTATTATTATTATTATTATTATTATTATTATTATTATTATTATTATTATGTTGCGTGATATATTAATTATATTTATTGCTTGATCACACCTTTTATGCATGTTTAAAGGGAATCGGTACTTGTAGTCATGCTTAATAAGATATTTAATAATCTTATTTAGGGTTAATTATGATTATAATTCAAGTGATCGCCAATAATAGACTTATTTGTGCATTAAATTCAACCAACATAGATTAAACAGGTTTAGGGTAATCCTATTGATTGCATGTTAATCAGAAAGCGCACATGAATACGATCAGAATAAAGTAGAGGCCTATTATTAGGGCAGGTTCAATATCTTTTAGGTTGTATTTGTACCTTCATCCCCGAACCCTTATTTGGTTCTAGACCTTATGGAGTTGACGATCTCTTGGATCGTTAAGGGGTGTAACCTTCACCTCGTGAACGGTTTACAAGTTCCTAAAAAAAACTTGTTGGCGACTCTTTTGCTCTATCTTCTTCCCTTTTGGACGCCACCGTACTTTAGTGTATAATCACAGTAGGGTTCAAGCTAGGGGTTAACGCTTGAAATTTATTCCCTACACCCGCGCACATCTTAATGAGTCGCTCGCGCAACTGATTGAGTTACCTGATTTGCGGTTTGCCTTATACAAAATTGTATTTTTAAAACTTCCATAACTTTTGATTGAAAAGTTGGATTATGGCGTGTTAGATATCATTTGAAAGGTCTGAATGTCTAATTTCCAATTCCGTTGGAATTAGGTTTAAATATATTATGGATAAAAAGTTATGGACGTTGAAGTGCAAGGGTGTCGGTTTTAGGGCCCGGTTTAGTGTTTTGATCATAACTTCTTTGTTTTGGCTTTGAATTGGGCTTATAATATACCGGTAGAAAGCTCTTTGAAAGGGCTATCCATCCTTATAGGCTTTTCACGGGAATTTGATGGTTGGTTTATCTATTTAGCTTGGTTTTCAACAATGTAGGTTCAATTGGATCCAATCATTGCATTTAACGCATTTGGGTCTGTTATTAATCAAGTTTAAACATATATGAACACGTTTTAGGCCTAATTATTAATCGGACAAGGATCTGTGATAACTTGGTCTCAAATATGGGATTAAACTTACTTCATAATGCTTTTCGTAGTCCATAAACACTTTAACTTTGATCTAACATGAAGAACAAATTTTTGTAACATCATCGCATTTCCTTTGGGGAGAAGATGCCAAAAGTAGGTGTCTACAGTCAGCCCCCACTTTTATCGAGTCTAGAATAGACGATGATCAAAGTAGTCAAAGAAATAAAACCGAGACTCATTTCGCAAAGTTCTCAAAGAATAGAGAAACTTTCAGAAATGTTAAAGATGTGGAAACAATCCTTTGTTAGCTAAGTATTCGAAACAAGTTGATATTAAGGCTAGGAATTTTTTTTTCGTAGTCTTAACGCGATAAAGAATCTAGATTGATCCTTTGCAATTGTAGAACGCTTTTACAAGTAAAGGTGTTCTTGGTGATGTCAAGTTATGAGAAGAGATCGGTTTTAAAAAAGAATAAAAGGGGATGATTTCCTCTCAATCGTGTCATCGTTGGTCTAAAGTCCCACGATATGTCATTGAAACCTTAGCCTGACTTTAACAAAGTAAAAAGATGAAAAAAGGTGTTTTTGGTATTTGAGCCGAAATGGCCCGGTATTCGAGCCGGATGTCCACAAGATAGAAATACATGTCTCGGGACTGGAGGCATAAATCCAAATCCAGTGAGAGGGAAGAAAGTCAACAAGTCTCTCAGCAGTTTTTGTAATACCCCGTATTTTTATGTATTTTTATAAAGTATTTAAGTATTAATAAAATGTATTGTCAAGGGCTCCAGTATTTTAATTAAATATTCTAAAGGGTTAAAGAATTTTAAATATAAAGCTTTATAAAAGTAAAATATGTTTTGGGCCAAACATTTATTAATTATTGGGCAATGTAAATTATTCCTACATACTCTTATTGGAATAACCCATTTCAAAACCTATAACTTAAGCCCTATCCCATAACTCAAGCCCACATTTTTATAAGCCCAAATTTAACCCTACACTCTCTACTCTATAAATACCCCATGAATCCCCAATTAATTTGTGTAATTATAATTATTAATTTATGGGTTTTGATTTTATTGTTTGAAATTAATTAAAATTAGTATCAAATTGTATTTTGATGATTGAACTTTATAATTTTCAGATTTTGTAAATTTTATAACCTAGGGTTTTTAATAATTGAAAATCATGATTTTAGGGTTTTTATGAATAATTGATTTGGGGCTTTTATAGTAATGATGTTTTGAAATTTTGGTGATTATAACTATTTATTAGTTTAACTTAATACCAGATTTATTTCGAACACGCAAATTCATGTTTTAATAATTAGATTTCCGTTCGTTAATATTAATCTCGTTTTAATCCCGATCAGGTTCTAAACTCCTCCGATTTTGATAAAAAAAAATAGTGTTTTTCGAGTGAAAACAACGTTTTAAGAAAGACTCACTACTAATGATAGTGAGCACTACCCTCTCGTGGCCAAATTCAGCCTCTAAATACGATATTCCAGCAGTTTTTGATTTTTAACGAAGTTTTTTTAATGCTTTAAATTTTATCTTTGAGTTTAAAAGGGGTAAGAGATAATTTAATGTTTCTATGGATAATTAAAGTATAAAGATGTATTTTGATGAAGTTTTAAAGGATTTTTGATTAGTTTAAAATGTTGGAATTTTATTTAAAGTAGTATAATTGTGATTTTTAATAAAAGGGTGTGATTATCCATTAAAAAGGAGTTTAATTAGGGGTTTTAAATAATTTTCAGATTATTATAAGTTATTTAAAGTGAGTTTAAGTTGCTGGAAATGGTGTATACAAGGGTAATTAATATAGTATTATTGTCCCTTTATGTAGGAGACTTGGTTCGAGAATTGTTGTAGAGTACTCAGTTATTTTAAGAGCTTATTTGAGGTACGTTCGCGTACTTAGCATATTTTTATGATGTAGAATCATGCTAGGCTTGATTTCAATCAATTACAAGTAGTATCATGCTAAGGTTTATGTATGAAATTGTGAATTAATGGTGTTGGTGATTGAATTGTGAAGCATGAAATATTTGTGATGGTTTATGGATTGGAAAATTATATTTTGGGCATGTTGTGTTTGAACCACACTTTTATTTATGGCATGTTAGAATGCATGATTAATTAAACTACATGTTTAATTATGTTAGGAATATTGAAAAGGAATTTTATTATGGTTCAAATAATTTTTATTGATGCTTTAAGCATGAGAAAGGAGCTATATAAGTGTCTATGTACACCAGGAATAAATTGTATGTTAGTGCCTTTGTGCACTTAAGGTGTTTTTAACACCGAGGGATAGGATTTTTGGTGCTTTATGCGTTTAAGGTGTCTTTGACACTGAGGTAGAATTAAAAAGGGTTCAACACTAAATAATATGTGGTCACTAATTATTCAAAAATTAAATTGGTATGCTTGGTTGATTGAATAATTATGGTTGATTAATTTATTATGCTTTGAGAGTGATCACCAAGTCCAATAACATGTAAATAACATAAAGTGAAAGAGATTACGCACCAAAACTCTTAGAACGTATATACCTTGAGTATGAACAAAGGGGGGAGTTATGGGGTTTTATATTTAACCATAACTTCTAATGGAGTACAGGACGCTGTACATTCCTTTTTATTCATTATTATGCACAGGAATTCCGCCACCTTTGAGTGGTTTTGTCGTTGGCACGGTTAGCTCCCGTGTCAGTTAACCTCAATTTATTTGGGGGAGGTTAGGAGGAGGAAACTCGTTCGATGCGTAATCAACGCTAAATGAATTAATTAGTGTCTAGTCATTGTGTCTTGTTGATGGTTGTGTGTGCTTGTAAACAAGTGCAATGAGGTAAGTGTGTGTTGATAGGTGAAAGCATGTTAGTGTGTTTAATTACGCTTATGCACTCAGCTTTGCTGATTGTGTGTGTTTGGCCATGTCTTTGCTTTGGCCCTACGACGACCCATTTTCTAAGGGTGAGTAGTGGGGACAAGTAGAGAGGAGGTTTTCAGGTGATGAAGCATATTCATGAATGGGCATGGGTAAAGAGCGAATCATGCTAGTTTCTATAAGTATATGATGTGTTTAACGCTTTAATTATTTATGATATTATTATCACGCATGACTAACGCAAAAGTTTTAAATTCGGTTTGGTTTTAATAAGGGCCTACAATGGTTCCAAGTTGTAGGATGATTTTATTTTACTTCGTTTAACTTTGGTTTTGACTTTACTTTCGTTGGTTGACTTTTCAAGTTGACTTGTTTTGAACGGTTTTGAAGTTAGTCTTCCGTTGTGTGTCTTTGATGGTTTCGTTAGCCGTTTTCACTTTGGCGGTAATATCTTAGATAATCCTATTTAAATTTTTAAACAGGGCAAAACATGTATTTTGAAAGAAAGGAATTTCTAGGGTGTTACAAAGTGGTATCTGGGAGCTTTGGTTGAGATTTTTTTACCACTAAAGTAAAAAAAAAAAAAAAAAGTATTTTAAAGTGTTTTGTTGTAAAACTTGGCCAAGTGCTTATTTAATTCAACGGTTTTAAACTAAATTGTTTTGAATTTTTTTTTGTTTTTATTTTAGGAATGACCAATTTTATTTTTTTTTATGAAGAACATCAAATTTTTTTTTTTATTAAGGATGTCCGATTTTTTTTTAGAAAGCCAAAAATTTTTCGGTCTTTTTCAAAGCTTATTTTTTAATTTCTTTATATAAAAAAAAGGAGTAGTCAAAATATTTTTAGTTTGTTCATGTTGCAGGAAAGCAAGGATTGAGGTAAGAAATATGTGCTAAAAGCTTTTATAAGCATGTTGGTGAGTTTGGGTAGGAGAAGAAAGGGCATATAGGCTAGAATTTTATTTCTTTCCTATGTGCATATATATATTTTTTAAGAGGTGTTCAAGCATGTTGTATGACTAAATGTTTATTGATGACAACATGTAATATGTGAATCATTAAATGTGAGCTATCAAGATTGTTTGATTGAACATCAAACTTAATTTTCTGCAAGAACTGTATTATATTGTTATGGGAAGGGTTTGCTATTGGTAGTTAATCCCGTTTTCTTGTAGGATCCCTAAACCTATACCCTGTGAGTTTCTATGATGAGAATTTTGAGGAATGTTAAGGATTTTGAGACTTCAATTGCTTATGTTAGGATGGTTTGTTCAATAGTCTTATTTGAGATGTATTTTCGAAGAAATTTTGGATGCACATCATCACATGAATGTGAGTATTGTTTTTGGGATAATTTGTTGTTAAGATACGTTGTCTAGATATTAAAATGAGTAATTTGAGTTTTGTACACTTGTGTATGGAGACACCAAGTTATAAGGATAAAGAGATTGATTTTAATGCATATGGTTAAGGAGCTTAAAGATGAAATCATTTGGGATATTATCTATTCTGAGGAATATGTTTTGTCTTTGAGTATGAGTTTGAATTGGAATCGAAATTGAACAAGAGCCCAAATGAGGTGAGCATAGGAATTGATTAGAGATGAGTAATGATGAAAGTTATTATATGAGTTGAGAGATACTCAATGCGGATCAATTGAAGTTTGACATTTTAAGCTTAGTGACTTATCATTTCTTATAATTAAAGTTATTTAATTTAGGATGGAGAGTTGAGCATATATATTTTAATATATGGTTAGAGTTTTGAGAAGTTATGATCTTGTTGGAATATTGAGGACTCTTGTTATGTTGGACCTTAAATACATTGTCCCATGTTCAACCTTGAGAATATTGACATATGTTATTTAGGAGTTATGAGTATTTATTCTTTCACTTGGGATATGAGGATAATTATTTTTACTTCAAGGAGTCATTATGGGTAGCAATTCTATCATTTTAGAGAAAATTCTTGAATTTATTCACCTAATCTTTTAGAGTTGTTCAACAACCTTATGATTTCTATTGTTTTCCAAGTGCTACTCATTTCTTTCTTCCCTTTGTGAGTAGCAGTTAATGAGGATATTTTTTTTTTTTTTATTTTTGATTGTTTTTTTTAAGTATATGAATTTTGGTTGTTTATCAATCAAGATTTTATGTATTCGAATTATTGGGAATGAGGACATAAATTTTTTTTTTTTACCTCAAACCTTAATTCGAATTAAATGGTAATTGTTTCTTGATTGAGTTTAATTTAGTGGTTGGTGTTAGTTGATTAGAATAAGAGGAAGCTAAGTGTTTCAACCCAACTTATATAGCAACCAGTTTTATCATCAAGAAAGTATGGTAACAAGAAGCAATTTTAGTAATGGAATTATTTGAACAAGGTAGTAAGGCAAGCTTGACAGATTGCCAAGGAGGCAAGGATGGTATAACCACCAACAATCCCATAGTGGGAAAAAGGTGAAACAAGATGGTGTTAAGAAGTGAAAACTATATATATACCAAAGGGAGATCAATTCCTGAAGTTTTGACGGTTGAGTTAAAGAGTTATACAAGTTATTTAAAAACAATTTGTGTCTTGAGAATTTGAGAGTGAATAAAAGTTTGTATGGTAAGTACTGGAGAGAGTTGATTTTTACCATGTCAGTGGGAACGAACAAGTTGTGAATACATCCGATCTTATTTGGAGATGTTTGAGATAACAGACCCGAAATAAGTTTTACCAGTTTTTCATGCAGATAGAAAGAAAAGATAGTGAGGTTTAATTAAGTGGAAATGAAAAGATTAATTGGTTTCGAGAAGTACTCCAAGTTGTTAAGATCTCTCGGTATTCAAGAAAATGATATTGCTTTAAACTTAAGGGAATGAGTTTAAGGATGGCGAACTATGAGTTTAAAGGTGGTTTTCAAGACATAAAGTCTTTGGGAGTTTGATTGAATTGAATTATAAATAATCAATTCATATATTAGCTAAAAGAAAGGTGAGATAAAAAAATAAAGATAAGGAATCAAATCAAGAAAGAAGGTAATAGGCGAAAGTTCAACAAAATGGCTAAAGAGCTTTAAAGGAATACTTTGGAAATGATAAAAAAAATTTAAAGCGGCTTGAGTAACTCTTGAAACTTAAGGAAATTTGAATTATGAAGACGCTGTATACTTGAAAGTGTCGAGGATATTGAACTATGGATGTAAAAATGTCATAAAGGAGAAAGAGTTTATGACAAGATTTATGAATTTGATTGAGATGTGTTGAAATAACTTGAGTAAGGATTGTATATGAGGTGATTGAAGTTGAGATTATTTAGGGGTCACAAGATTTATTCAAGGGATGCTAGAAGAAAGATTATGGATTTAATTGGAGGAAAGATGTAAGCATGGGAAATATAAGCAAGGATATAAAGGTTAAGTGAAGTTGGAGGTATTATATAGACATATTTGCGTGTGGAGAAAGGGTTAATGTTGCATTGCTTAAAGGGGGTTGAAAGATACTATTGAAGTCATTGAAAGAAGGTTACATCACCCTGGAGAGCGCATGTAATTGTTAAAGAAAGGGATGGAAGTGTCTGTAAAGTGCCTATGGGGGATTGATCAATGTGACAAAGAAGTATAATTATCCTTTGCTTTAAAGCGACGATTTGTTTGATCAAATGAAAGGAGAAAATATAATTTTGAGATTAGACTTGAGGATAGAACTACTAAGTAAAAATATTCGAAAGAGGATATTTAGAATTTGGCGCTTATGACATGGTTTGGACGAATCGAGTTTTCATTTTTGCCTTTTGGAATAATGAATCACCTATAATTTCCATGGACTTATGGAATTCAGTATTTTCATTGAAGGTATTTTGGTGAATTATAAGAATGGGAAGGAAAGGACGATGTGAACATCTGTAATAAAACGTGTTGATGCTTAGAGAGAAGCAAATGCACGCAAGTTTTTCCCGAGTGTGAGTTGTGATTGAGAAAGGACCATTTTGGGAAACCTTGCGATAAGAGGAAAAGTTGATGTAACAGGGATAGAAGCGGTGAATTATGGACTCCGTGATAAAACAATTGTAGTTGAGGTTTAAGTTGGAAAACGGCGTGGAAGATTTTGATAGATTCGAAAGGATTATTAACAAGTGAATGCCCTGGCGAAGAATAATTGGAAGTTCATGGAAAGTGTTTAGGGTATTTTTACCCTGCCACGTGGCCCAATCAGAGGGTGACACGTGTCAGCCTCAGATTGGTCCAAAATGGACCAATCCCTGTTTGACACGTGTCATTCCAGAGATAAAAGGGAAAAGGCGGCCTTCAAGCCTAAATCCCGAGAAATCCGGAATACGGCGCAGCCCACCAATGATTAGGGTTCAGTGACCTAATCAGGGGCAATTCCCAATGACCCTATAAATAGGGAGATGTCCCTCATTTTGAGGACACGTTTTTACGATTGATTACAACTGCATTCTCTTACATCAGAGAAACACCTGAGCTTGGAATCCGAGCAGATACTCACCTAAATTTCCGTTCACTTTATCCCGTTTCAAGTTATTAACTTGTGCGTCGGAGGCGGAGCACCACCCAACAGGTGTCTCCGTTTGTTTTGCAGGTTCAACTCTTCCCGGATCAGTCTTCGTGTTGTAACTCTCCCGAGGGAAAAAAACACCCAAAACATTTGGCGCCGTCTGTGGGGAGAGTACCTCAAAGATGGTTCAAGAGTCTGCACCCCCAAACCGTCTGGGCGAAGACCAAGAAGTCTTTACAGACCATGAGGAGGATGAGGATCCTCAGGTCGAAACCTCTATAGCCGAGGACGACTCTCTAAGAGTTAAGCGCATCCGGCCCAGAGAGACTCTGGAGCGGGGTGCCACCCAGGCGGGTCCAAGCAGACCTACTGGGCAGCCGGAAGGGGCAACCCAAACGGCAGCTGGATCAGCCCCAGTCACCCGAGACGAACTCATGAGGTTCATGACGAGTTTCAAGGGTGAAATTAAAGAGCTGATCACCAAAAGCAGGGCTGACCCAAGTAAAGGTCAGTCGGTGAAGAAGACTCCTCCAGAGAAGGGGAAGTGAGTCAGAAACCGACAGCCTACTCCCCATCCAAAGGAGAAGGCAGCCGGGACCATTGATTGGTCAAAAATTCTCCTTCCTGGGGGAAACATTAATAACCCTCGCCGGCCTCATCAGCCGGTGAGAAGTAAAAAATCAACTCTCGATGCCCGGGAAATCATTAATCGGAAGAGAAATCAATCGCTATCTGAGTCGGCTTCAACGTCGAACTTTCCGGACAGCTTCAACAATATTTCTGCAGGGAGTACACCCTCCTTGCATGAGAGTCAAACAGGCGGTAATACCGTCCATTCTGGCCCTCATATGATTGGAAATGTACCGTATGTGCCTACTCAGGCTTACGGACAGTATTCTCCTCATTTCATGCAGCCAGCCTTCTTTGGAGGTCAGGCGGCATATCCAAATGTCCAGCCATTGGACTGGCAGCTTCGATTGCTGCGCCTGGGTGAACAGCCTTCTGCGTTCACTCGGGAGATAACCGAGACGGCTCAGCCGGCCAAGGTTAAGAATGTGTTGGTTGGTACCTATGATGGTACCACCAATCCAGAAGACCACCTCATGGCTTACACCAACCTCATGTATCTGCAGGGGTTGGATGATGCCACTTGGTGTCGGTGCTTTCCGGCTACATTGAAGGGCATCGCCTAACAATGGTTTGGCAACCTGCCAGCCGGGTCTATAGACAGCTTCAGGAAGCTTGCCTTCCTGTTTGCTTCCAACTTCTCAATGAACATCCCTGCTAAAAAGACAAGACTTGATTTAAGCACTGTTAAGTAGGGAGAGAGAGAAGGGTTGCGCTCATCTGTCAGGCGGTTCAACCTGATCAGAATTCAGATTCAGGGACTGTCTGATGAGGTAGCTTTTACAGACTTTTTTAAAGGTCTGAGAGACGGGTCGACCTTTAAGTTTGACCTAGTCAGAAAAGGGGCTTTCACCCTACAGGCGGCCCTGAGGGAGGCGGAAAGCTACATTCAAGCTACCGACCTCTGCTCGCCTGGTAGCCAGTCAGACTCCAAGAAGTCTGACAAACAGAAAGACAGTCGGTCAGCTCAGCCGGCTAAAAACAAAGAAGAGAGCAAGAAAAGAAAAGAAGTCTGGGCGGTTACTGACTCTGACCAGCCGTCCTAGAAGAAAAAGAAAGAATTTAAACCGTACGTCCCCAAGTACGAGTTTAATAAAGACTGCAACTCCATCTTCATGGAGGTAAAGGACCGGTTGTCCATTGAGAAGCCGAATCCTATGAAGAGTTCTGTCCAGTCACGGAACAAGAATAAATTCTGTCAGTTCCATGAGGAGGTCGGCCATGACACCAACGACTGCTTCAGTCTTCAGCGTGCGTTGGACCGTCTGGCTGACAAAGGGCTGTTGAAGTCCTACATTTCTAAGTCCCTAGCCGGGGCAAAAAAGAAAAACAAGGGTCAGTCGTCCAAGACTACCCCCCAGCCTGCTAGTAGCTCGGATACCGATAAGGATCCGGTCTACACTATAGCAGGCGGGTTCTCATGTGGTGGCCCTACCATCCGGGGCACCAAGAGCCATCTTCGAAAGATGGACAAAAATGATGATGAGCAGGCGGAAGCCAGCTCCTCCTTCCCAGACGTCTTGATCACTGAGAAGGATAGGGGCAGCGTCCGCCGCCCACATGATGACCCGGTGGTCATTGAATGTAAGGTTGCCAACCAACTGGTTGGACGAATCCTTATTGACACCGGCAGCTCATCAAACATCATCAGCCTCCGCTGCCTGCAAAAGCTGAAATACAACGTCAGCAGCATGCATCCGGTCACCAACCCCTTGGTTGGTTTTGGGGGTGGGATGGTTTACCCAGCCGGGAGAATTGATTTACCCATCCGGCTGGGAGAGAAAGGCCAGGGTCGACATATTGTCGTCAGATTCTTGGTCGTTGAGGAGTTGACCGCCTATAACATCATTCTTGGCAGGCCAACCCTCAACATAGCCAAGGCAGTAATCATCCCTTCCCTGATGCTCATCAATTATGAGAGGGATGACGGCTCAGTTGGTTCCTTGAATGGGGATCAGAAGACGGCCCGAGAATGTTATCTCTCAGCCGTCCGAGATACCGTGGCCCCAGGCGGTCAGGAACCTATAGACCTTGACAACATCAAGGATGCTGACCCAGCTCCTTCCCCATCAGCAGCCGGAAAGAAAAGAAGGGCTCCTCTGCTGGTGGAGGTGAAAAAAGAGAAAAAATAGCAATCACTGGCCCGTGAACGGTCAGATGAGCTCCGTCCCCAACCGGCTGGCGAAAGCATTGATCTCGTTCTGGATGACAGCCGTCCAGAACGTACTGTTAAGGTTGGGACGGTTGCTCATGCTACCTTGGGTGCAAGCTTGCACCTTCTGTTGAAAGATTTCAAAGACATTTTTGCCTTTGAAGTGGATAAGATGCCAGGCGTCAGCCCGGATCTTGCTGTCCACAAACTCGCCGTGGACCCCAAATAGAAGCCCATCCGGCAAAAGAAAAGAAACCATGGCGAGGAAAGAAGTCAGGCGGCAGCTGCCGAAGTCAAAAAGCTGTTGGATGCTGGGTTCATTCGGCCTTGTAATTTCCCCGACTGGGTGGCCAATGTAGTCCTTGTGAAGAAACCGAATGGGACCTGGCGCATGTGTGTTGATTACACAGACCTCAACAAGGCGTGTCCAAAGGACAGTTATCCGCTTCCAAAGATCGACAGTCTGGTCGATTCTACAGCCGGTCACGCCTTGATGAGCTTTATGGATGCCTACTCCGGCTTCCATCAGATACCCCTGTGGAAGAAAGACCAAGAGAAGACGGCCTTCGTCACTTTCTGTTATACTGTGGGCTATTCTGTTATACTGTGATGCCGTTTGGCTTGAAAAATGCGCCTGCCACTTTCCAACGAATGATTAATACGGTCTTCATTAATCAGATTGGGAGGAATGTGGAGGCATACATTGATGACATGATAGTCAAATCCAAGCTGCAGACGGATCACCTTGCTGATGTCCGAGAAACATTCACCACCCTCAGGCGGCATAAGGTTATGTTAAATCCTAAGAAATGCGTCTTTGGTGTTGAGTCTGGGAAGTTTCTCGGGTTCCTGATTGATCAAAGGGGGATAGAGGCTAACCCCGAAAAGATACAGGCGGTGATTGACATGAAGTCACCCAGCTCTGTCAGGGAAGTTCAGAGACTCACCGGTTGTCTTGCCGCCCTGGGAAGGTTCCTCAGTCGGTCAGGTGACAAATGCCTTTACTTCTTCCAAGCAATCAGGAAGAAAACCAGATTTGAATGGGGGAATGACGCTGAGGCGGCGTTCCAGAGGTTGAAAGAGCATTTACATTCTCTGCCTAGGTTGGTCAGTCCTTTGCCTAGGGAGACGTTGTACATGTACTTAGCCGTCTCAGACCATGCCCTCAGTGCCGTTCTCCTTGCTGAGCGAGACGGCGTGCAGCTCCTGGTTTACTTCATTAGCCATGTTCTTAAAAATGCTGAGCTCCGGTACCCCATGGTTGAAAATTTTGGTCTTGCTTTGTACATGGCATTCAAAAAATTGAAGCCTTACTTTTTGGCACATCCGGTGGTGATTTACATGGACCAGCCACTTAAGCGGCCAATGTCTACCTTGGACTCATCCGGGAGAATGTTGAAATGGGCTATTGAAATGCAGAGCCTTGAAATCACTTACGAACCAAGAAAGGCAGTGAAAGGTCAGGCGTTTGCCGACTTCATTGTGGAAATGACTCGTCCGGTGGCTCTGGATAATCTTGATCAGGTTTTGAACGTGTACGTAGACGGGAGCTCTACAAAGAACGGCTGTGGTGCAGGTGTAATTTATGAATCTCCTGAAGGAGACAGATTTGAGTATGCACTACGCTTCAAGTTTCAGGCCTCTAACAATGAGGCGGAATATGAAGCCCTGCTAGCCGGAATTCGCATGTGTAAGGCGGCAGGGGCCATAAAAATTGACGCCTACTCTGATTCTCAATTGGTTGTTAGCCAGTATGAGGGAAGTTATGAGGCTACCCATCCGGCTATGATCAAATATCTTCAGGCAGTCAAAGAGGAGGCTGGGGAACTTGAGGAATTCCGGCTGAACCAAGTGCCTAGGTCTGAAAATAACCAGGCGGATGCGTTGTCAAAACTGGCATCTTCCGCCTGCCATGATACGCCTCGGTCTGTCATTTGGGAAGTTCTGGAAAAGAGAAGCATCAATGAAGATCCCATTGGAGTTTTGGACCGAAGCTCTACCTGGATGGATGGCATCCGGACTTATCTCTCAGACGGCACACTTCCTGATTCGCCACAGGAGGCAGCCGTCCTGAAGAAGCGAGCTGCAAGCTTTGAGTTGAGAAATGGAGAGCTCTTCAAGGCGGGGTTTCTTAAGCCTCTGTTGAAGTGTGTCACCCCAGAAAAAGGGAAAGAAGTTCTCGAAGACTTGCACTCAGGGTTCTGCGCCTCCCACATAGGCGGCAGGTCCCTAGCTGTCAGAGCCAGACGACATTACTTTTGGCCCACTCTTGAGGCAGACGCCAAGGAATTGGTGAAAAAATGTGACAAGTGCCAAAAGTTTGGAAGGCTTATTCATCGTCCAGCTACTGATCTGACGGCCATCCACAGCCCAATCCCGTTTGCAAAATGGGGCATGGACATTCTAGGTCCTTACACGCCTGCTCCAGGCGGAAAGCAATATATCTTAGTGGCTGTGGATTACTTCACCAAGTGGGTTGAGGCCGAGGCGGTTAAAAACATCAAGACCTCAGACGTAATTTCCTTCATCTGGAAGAACATTATCACCCGGTACGGGGTACCCATGTCTATGGTTTTTGATAATGGTCCTCAGTTTGAGAAGCCTCAGCTAAAAACTTGGTTGGGAGATCAGGGGATCTCAAGCTATTTCGCATCTGTTGGCCGGCCCCAAGCAAACGGCCAAGTTGAAGCTTTCAACAAACTCATCTCAGACGACATTAAAAAAGAAAATAGAAAGAGCTGGTGGCTTATGGGTAGAAGAATTAATCCATGTCATGTGGGCCATCCGGACAACAGCGAAAGGGGCAACCGGTGAAACCCCATTTCTCATGGTTTACGGCGCTGAAGCCGTCTTGCCCATCGAACATTACGAGCCGACTCTTAGAGTCATGCTGTATGATGAAGAGGCAAACTGGGAAGCAATGCGACTGGCATTGGATTCACTCCCAGAACGCCGGGGCAATGCCGCCTTGCGTCATGAGATTTACCGTCTGAGAATGACGAGAGCCTACAACAAAAAAGTACACAAGCGTCCTTTGAAAGTTGACGACTTAGTGCTACGAAAAATGGAGGCAACCGGTAGGGCCAATGAGCTGGGAAAGCTAACTCCAAATTGGGAAGGCCCCTACCGGATCTATGAAGAAGTAAGGGACGGCACCTACCGCCTGGAAACTCCGGACGGCAGGCGCCTGCCTAGAACTTGGAATGTAGACAATCTAAAAAAGTACTACTTCTGAGTTTGTAGTTTTTTGTAAACAACGAGTCAATTATTGAAGATTAAGTATTTGTTTGCAAAATTTGAGTTATCGTTTGATTATTCATCCGGGTAACATCCAGGCGGATTCCCCATCTACCTAACTAAGTTCGATACTTGGTAAAGGGTACATTTTTATTTTGTTTATCCGCCTGGGTAATGCTCGGATCCCTTGTTTACTTAAGTTGGATACTTTGTTTATTCAATTGCTTAACCATTTTTCTAACTAAGTTTGATACTTAGCATGGTCCGCCTGTGTAATACACAGACGGATTCTCCATTTTTCTAACCAAGTTTGATACTTAGCATGGTCCGCCTGTGTAATACACAGACGGATTCTCCACTTTTCTCAACTAAGTTTGATACTTAGAATAATCGCCTGGGTAATACCCAGACAGACTCGTTTGATTAAAAAGTTAAGTTCGATACTTGGTGTAAATTCAACACTAATTAAGAAACTAAGCACAAAAACGTTTAGTGGCTACACAACCGGTCTCAAACAAGACCAGAGGCTAAAATGGCCGGATGGTTGCTCTTTTTATAAAATCGCATGTCCCAGCATGGACAAAGGCGTCCGGTGACACCCCTCCGGGTGCAATCGTCGCAGAGAACAGACTACCTGTCGGTTCTACATATCCATACAGACGGCAAAAATTGAACGACCGAATTGGTCAACTCATAGCCGCCTGACCGAAATAACCTATGAGGAACGAACAAGTCCCTAAATACCGGATGCCCATAGGCATCAGACGGTCACCAGCTGAAGTTCTCACTTAGGTTATCCATTCCAAAATTGCACCTCACCCCAATTGGGGCAAGAGTTCAATGGTTATGAAATTTCTACCAGGACGGGCGTAACCCGTCTGGGTAGTAACCGAAATGCCTGTGGGTGTACGGCTGTGCACTTGGTTTGGGGCAATCACTATTGTGATTGATTGACTTACAAACATATCATGCTTTTTGCAGCATCAGACGTTTACAAGTCAATCAACCAGCTCCAACTGAAACCAATCATACAGCCGTCCAGGGGCAAGGACAGCCAGACTATTGACTAGTTGGGCAAAGAATCGCCGCAGGCTTTTAATAAGATAGGCAAAAATTAAAAATTCAAATGCAAAATAATCAAAACCGACTTAGTCGGTGCAATTCATAAAAGTCCATCCAACCAAACGGTTGTAATGGATCAAATGTTAACCGGACCTCGTCCGGGAGAGAGAAATTGTTAATTAACACGGCTCCACAGCCGGTAAATACAAGGATACTCGCCACGCAGGCCGGAAAAATCAAGTTTTGGCATATAGCCGCTGAATAAAAAAGAATTAAAAGAAAGCAAAGATTGGCATACTGCCTCTGAAGGGTCACTTCTGGCCTGCAGACGGAGCCTCCTGGTCCTCTCCCTTCTCCTCATCGTCTGAGGGAATTTCCTGCGCTTCATCGGGACCAGGAAGCTCAGGCGCGGACGACTCATTGTTGCTGAGCCAGGCTTCAAAGGAGGCAGGCTCTGGCTCGCCTTGCTCTCTCAAGTACACCACGTACTCAGCATAGCTGTGTGCCATTGCCCAGATGCTATAATCAGCTTCTGGGTACAAGGCAGCCCAAGCAATCTTCATACGGGCGTCGTTGTCAGCATCGCTTTCAGCAACGAGGCGGTTTTGCTCCGCCTCCAGGGTTGCTGCAAAGTTTTTCTGAGCTTGAGCAGCATCCTTCTCCAGCCTCTCAACCTTGGTTTTCAGTTTACCAAGGTCCGCTTGGGCCTTCTTGAGTGCCTCATCAGCCTGCTTGGCGCTCTCGTCTGCCTTCTTTTGGGCCTCCTCCGCTCCCTTCTTGGCCGTCTCAGCATCCGTCACCCGCTTGTCGGCCGCCTTTAGATCTAGCTCCAGCTGTTGGATTTTAGACGCCTGTGTCATAATTATTGCTTTAGTTTCAAGTTCATTTACGATAGTTGAGTGTAAAGCAATATTATTAGCGTCTATGGCAGACTTCTTGGCCCTTTTTACCTCTTCCCGTTTGCGGGAATAAGGACGTTTGAGCCCGTCCACCCGCAGCATGGCCTGCAAAAAAGCAGGCGGTATAAGAATTACGGGCGGAGAAATTACTTATAAAAAATAACATGGAATTGACAGGTTTCTTACCTCAGCCAGAAGGGATAGAATGCGTTCAAGGTTGAACGTCTCTATCCCAGGGATATTGTCCTTATCCTTCTTCCGGACGGCGTCCAGTATGGCTTTGGCGTGCTTCTGGACGTCTGGCCAGCGGGGAGATTGTGTTTGATCTGCACCACAATCAATAGGTGATGAGTGCGAAACTAAGGCGGCACCTATTTGTATCCGGCTGTTTGAGGATGACGTCTGTTGGGAGTGGGATTTCACCCGTAAAGGCCACCCCAGCTCAGGCGGGGATTCAAAAGGGTTCTTACCTTCAGAGCCGGCCAAGTGGGGAACGCTTGCAGGCGTGGTGAACCCCGCGGCTCCTGAGGGGTTGGCAAGGTCAAGGCACAGGCTGCCACCTACTTTCTCGAGCCGCCCCGCTATTCGCATCGTCTTTGTCCCGGATGAGGCGCCAGGAGTTGATGTAGAGGCGGACTTTTTTATTTTATTGAGAACGGCTGGGGCCTCCTCCCTAGCCTGTTTGAGATTCTTCTCAAACGATTTCCCAACTTCTTCCCCCTGTGAAAATAAATAAGGTTAGTATCCGGGCAAGACAGTTTAAAAAATGAGCTTAAGAAAGGGTCAGGCGCTCAATACCTTGGCTTTGACCTCAGCCGCTGCCTTCTCCGCAAGCGCCTTGCGGATGACAGCAGAGGATCGTTTTGGGGTTTTCTCCGTCTGCAACATGTTTAAAGCTTCCTCTGCAAAAAGAAGGAAGTTGGTCAATATCATAAAACAATTTCGATAGAAAAATACTACAGACGGATATAAACTCAGGCGCATACGTTTGGAGAACATGTGCCCTAGCCCGCAGGCGGCTAGGAAGCACTCGTCCCTGAACCAGGCGCTCTTGGGGATCCAGTTCTTGGGGACTTTTATTGTTTCCCCGGTTGACAAGGTTGCGTCTGTGAGGCCAAAAAAGTCTGCCTCAATAATCTTGTCAAAGTCCTCCTCTGGGATCCGGGGAAGAGCGCACTTCCTGCCTAACAAGTCAAGCTTCTTATTGTACAGACGGAATTCAAAATTCTCCCGTCTGGTTGGGGCTGACATCAGATAGAACCTGTGCTTCCAGCCATCGAACTTGGAGACCTTGTCCAAGGTCATCATATATTGCGGCTGTGTGGTTAGATTATGCCATGCTCTCCAGCCGCCTGGGCTCCTGCTGAGGTAATGCATGCTTGCAAAAGCCTCCCAGCCGGGGTTAAGCCCTTGGAACTCATAGGCGGCAACATACCCCAGAATGTTGGTCCAGGAGTTGGGGGTAAGTTGCCAGAGCCCCAGGCCGTAGCCCCTCAAAATAGCCCTCACCGCCTGGTGAAGGGGGAAGCGAAGGCCGGCTTTGAACGCCGCCTCGTAACAGCCAAAATAACTGTTGGCGTTCTGTTGATCATCCCCCCAGGCGATGGTGCCAAGTTCAGGCGGCACCCGGATCTTATACCCGTCTCCTAGCGGGTGCATTTTCTTAAAATTCTCTAAGTTCTCCCCCATCTGGATCCGGTCCTTGGAGGAGACGTGGATGCTGAAGGGATCGTCCTTCTCACTCCACTTTTTCCTTTCTTCCTCCTCGCTATCCGGAAGAGGGGGCAAGTCATCGCTGCTCTCGGAGGTAGAGGCGGAGCTGTCACTCTCCGTCTCCCCCTCACTTTGGTCCATGGGGGCAGAGGCGGCATCGTCGCCACCTTGGTCACACTCCTCTAGGAAAGAGTCAGCGGGGGTTGAAGGGGCGCGCGGAGGGGATCTCTCCAGAGTCGTCTGATCTCCCTGATCAGACGTGTCTCCCTCAGGCGTTTAGCCGCCTGAGCCTTCGCCTCTGTAATTTGGATCATTGGCCGTCTGCATTGTCCGAGCCATGGTGTCCTGCACAGACACATAACTAGTCGGAATCCATGGCAAAGGGTGGTCCCAACACCCCGAGCCGGCACTCCCAGTCCTAGACTCAGCCGTCCCCGGTGACCGGCTGGACTCTAACCTAGGCTGTGCCGTGTGTGTTGGTGATGCATCCATTTATTGCAAGAAATATGTACAGGCGGTGAAAAAAGAAAAGAGATGAGAGAGATAGAGACGGTACCTTTATATGTGGTATCTGAAGGAGGGCGGGTCCGACTGGGTTGCGGAAGAACAAAAGTTTCTTGCTTGCGCCTGATTCAAACGGATGACTTCTGCTCTCTCAAAGTTTTCCTCTCTAGAAAATTTTTGTAAAACGTACAAAATTATGAGGGTAAAACGGCTATATATATGGGGTAAATATGGGGGCATTTCCGTAATTTACCTGGAAGGTGAACGGTTACTCTGTAACTGTAAAATTACCGCCAACCGGAGAGTGGCATGTGTCACAGATGCCACGTGGCACGCCACGTCACATCTGTGAGGGGCAAATGTTTAGGGTATTTTTACCCTGCCACGTGGCCCAATCAGAGGGTGACACGTGTAAGCCTCAGATTGGTCCAAAATGGACCAATCCCTGTTTGACACGTGTCATTTCAGAGATAAAAGGGAAAAGGCGGCCTTCAGGCCCAAATCCCGAAAAAGCCGGAATACGGCGCAACCCACCAATGATTATGGTTCAGTGACCTAATCAGGGGCAATTCCCAATGACCCTATAAATAGGGAGATGTCCCTCATTTTGAGGACACGTTTTTACGATTGATTACAACTGCATTATCTTACATCAGAGAAACACCTGAGCTTGGAATCCGAGCAGATACTCACCTAAATTTCCGTTCACTTTTTCCCGTTTCAAGTTATTAACTTGTGCGTCGGAGGCGAAGCACCACCCAACAGGTGTCTCTGTTTGTTTTGCAGGTTCAACTCTTCCCGGATCAGTCTTCGTGTTGTAACTCTCCCGAGGGACAAAAACACCCAAAACAGAAAGTAATAAGTGTGAAATAACTTTGTATAAATTAATGCTTATTTGTGAATGAATTTTAAAGTTTAAAGTTTGAGATAGACTCTCACACATAAAGATTTAAATATGTAACAAGAAATTATTGGAGTTGATAAAGGACTGTGGAAGAGATATTCAATGTCATTGAAAAAGAAGCAATGTATTGGGCAAATACGTTGCTAATAATGTTAAATTTAAGGGGGAATAAGGAAATTATTTTCCTCGAAAGTGTTGGAAAAGGAAAGTAAAAAAAAAAATGTTGGGGTAACTACAGCATGAGACCAACAATATTCGAGGAAATGAAGGAAAAAAATCAAGTAGAGAGTGTGAATTTGATTGAATTTGTAAGAAGATATGTCATTTTAATATTCATTGGGATAAAAGCTTGAGTATACTTTGTAAGAGTGAGAAGTTTAAAGGAAATATAACGGAAGGAAAGTGAAATACAACCAGGAAAGGACAAGCTGCAAAAATGATTTGGTAAAGGTGTATTGAGGGTTTAGAGTGATTAATTTATTCGGATTGTGGTGGATAGATTGTCTAAGTCCGCAATGTTTAAAACCCGATGAAGGAGACTTCAAAGATGGAGCAACTTGTGAAGGCTTACATCAAATTTGTTGTGAGATTACATGGAGTTCCTGAAAATATCATGTCAGATAAAAATTCCTAGTCTCTTTCAAAATCTTAAAAGGAGGTATACAGGAGAACTTTGATAATACATTGGAGACGATTACAACCTCCATCCATTAGTATGATAACGAAATAATATTTAACTAGGGAATTTATGTAGAAAACAAGCGTATTCAATTTCAGAAAAGGATGTAACAAAGTCACCATACAAGCCAGCATTGGTGTGGCAACATTTTGAGGTTGGAATAAAAGAACCATGAATTTCACTATGTTGGGGAACATTAGTGACCGAAGCAAGAAAAATATACATGAAAGGATTTGATCTGAGTAGTGCAAGTTAAACAACGGACAGGACACAAGTGTTATTGAAAGTGTAACCCATAAGACAAAAGATGAATTTTGGTAAGAAAGAAAATTTGAGCCAAAGTATATAGAAATATATATGAATTTGCATAAAATTGGTAAAGTGGCGAATAACTTGGCATATTATCGGACCTTGGTAAAGTATAAGACAATTTTCATAAGTCATTGTGAAAGAACATTAACTAAAGGTATGAGTTGCAAATGATCTATTGAGTTAAGCCAATTTGATCATGAAAAAGCTGGACAAATCAAAGTTTCGAATATCAAAGTGCTTCATACTTTTACTAGAGGATGGGTGAAAGGTAGAATAGATGGAAATTGATTATTTTTGGTATAATGAGTAAGGAATTAATAAGAATTTTGGTTCGCAACAAAGAATGCATACAGAGAAGTGTAATGACCTTACCAAAGATGGAATGAGAAAAGATCAACATGATTCTAAAGTTGAGTTAAGTGGAGTTACGGGGGCGTAACTCGTTTTCCTTAAGGGGGGTAGAGTGCGATAGAATTACGCGTTTTTTCCTTAATTTTGGCATTTTAAAGTACTTTTTCGTCAGTTTTACACTGATTTAGTTGATAAGTTTGATTATTTTAAACACTAAGATGTGTAAGTTTATTACCAAAGATGATTCTTACACTAATGCTATTGTGAGTTTGTTAGATAGTCTAATAGTTTACACATTATTTTGTGTAAGTTTGTTAGTAAAGTTGTTATCTTACACATTATTTTGTGTAAGTAGGTCGGCAAGTTGGTTACTTTACACACTAATTTGTGTGTAAATGAATAGATGAGGTAGAAAGGAAGTATCACAAAAGTACAACAACTAAAAGTATTAAGAAAAGTTTTTGAGATTTTAAGTATTTATTTGCCTTTAAACGAGTTTTTAAAGTTTTCGTATCTAAGTTTCGAGGACGAAACTTCTTTTAAGGGGAGTAGAATGTAATACCCCGTATTTTTATGTATTTTTATAAAGTATTTAAGAATTAATAAAATGTATTGTCAAGGGCTCAAGTATTTTAATTAAATATTCTAAAGGGTTAAAGTATTTTAAATATAAAGCTTTATAAAAGTAAAATATGTTTTGGGCCAAACATTTATTAATTATTGGGCAATGTAAATTATTCCTACATACTCTTATTGGAATAACCCATTTCAAAACCTATAACTTAAGCCCTATCCCATAACTCAAGCCCACATTTTTATAAGCCCAAATTTAACCCTACACTCTCTACTCTATAAATACCCCATGAATCCCCAAAAATTTCCCACACAAAAAGGTTAGTCTTATTTTCCCTCTCCTTTGTTTTATTAATTTGTGTAATTATAATTATTGATTTATGGGTTTTGATTTTATTGTTTGAAATTAATTCAATTAGTATCAAATTGTATTTTGATGATTGAACTTTATAATTTTCAGATTTTGTAAATTTTATAACCTAGGGTTTTTAATTATTGAAAATCATGATTTTAGGGTTTTTATGAATAATTGATTTAGGGCTTTTATAGTAATGATGTTTTGAAATTTTGGTGATTATAACTACTTATTAGTTTAACTTAATACCAGATTTATTTTGAACACGCAAATTCATGTTTTAATAATTAGATTTCTGTTCGTTAATATTAATCTCGTTTTAATCCTGATCAGGTTCTCAACTCCTCTAATCAGTTTTTTTATGCTTTAAATTTTATCTTTGTGTTTAAAAGGGGTAAGAGATAATTTAATGTTTCTATTGATAATTTAAGTATAAAGATGTATTTTGATGAAGTTTTAAAGGATTTTTGATTAGTTTAAAATGTTGGAATTTTATTTAAAGTAGTATAATTGTGATTTTTAATAAAAGGGTGTGATTATCCATTAAAAAGGAGTTTAATTAGGGGTTTTAAAATAATTTTCAGATTATTATAAGTTATTTAAAGTGAGTTTAAGTTGTTGGAAATTGTGTATACAAGGGTAATTAATATAGTATTATTGTCCCTTTATGTAGGAGACTTGGTTCGAGAATTGTTGTAGAATACTCGGTTATTTTAAGAGCTTATTTGAGGTACGTTCGCGTACTTAGCATATTTTGATGATGTAGATCATGCTAGGCTTGATTTTAATCAAATACAAGTAGTATCATGCTAAGGTTTATGTATGAAATTGTGAATTAATGGTGTTGGTGATTGAATTGTGAAGCATGAATTATTTGTGATAGTTTATGGATTGGAAAATTATATTTTGGGCATGTTGTGTTTGAACCACACTTTTATTTATGGCATGTTAGAATGCATGATTAATTAAACTACATGTTTAATTATGTTAGGAATTTTGAAAAGGAATTTTATTATGGTTCAAATAATTTTTATTGATGCTTTAAGCATGAGGAAGGAGCTATATAAGTGTCTATGTACACGAAGAATAAATTGTATGTTGGTGCCTTTGTGCACATAAGGTGTTTTTAACACCGAGGAATAGGATTTTTGGCGCTTTATGCGTTTAAGGTGTCTTTGACACTGAGGTAGAATTAAAAAGGGTTCAACATTAAATAATATGTGGTCACTAATTATTCAAGAATTAAATTGGTATGCTTGGTTAATTGAATAATTATGGTTGATTGATTTATTATGCTTTGAGAGTCATCACCAAGTCCAATAACATGTAAATAACGTAAAGTGAAAGAGATTACGCACCAAAACTCTTGGAACGTATATACCTTGAGTATGAACAATGGGGGAGTTATGGGGTTTTATATTTAACCATAGCTTCTAATGGAGTACAGGATGCTGTACATTTCTTTTTATTTATTATTATGCGCAGGAATTCCGCCGCCTTTGAGTGGTTTTGTCGCTGTCATAGTTAGCTCCCGTGTCAGTTAACCTCAATTTATTTGGGGGAGGTTAGGAGGAGGAAACCCGTTCGATGCGTTATTTTGGCCCTACGACGACCCATTTTCTAATGGCGAGTAGTGGGGACAAGTAGAGAGGAGGTTTTCAGGTGATGAAACATATTCATGAATGGACATGGGTGAAGAGCGAATCATGCTAGTTTTTATAAGTATATGATATGTTTAACGCTTTAATTATTTATGATATTATTATCATGCATGACTAATGCAAAAGTTTTAAATTCGGTTTGGTTTTAATAAGGGCCTACAATGGTTCCAAGTTATAGGATTATTTTATTTTACTTCGTTTAACTTTGGTTTTGACTTTACTTTTGTTGGTTGACTTTTCAAGTTGACTTGTTTTGAACGGTTTTGAAGTTAGTCTTCCGCTGTGTGTCTTTGATGGTTGCCTTAGCCGTTTTCACGGTGGCGGTAATATCTTAGATATTCCTATTTAAATTTTTAAACAGGGCAAAACATGTATTTTGAAAGAAAGGAATTTCTAGGGTGTTACAGTTTTGTCCACAAGATGAGTACACATGTCTTAGGAATGGGGGCACGTGACTACATAGGCACGACATCGTCTCTTCTCTTCTTTATACAGGGGTCGGACGGACACCCTAACTGTCCGGTAAGCTAGTAAGCTCACTAACTACCATATTTGCTTCCAATCAAGAAGTGTACGTTCCTGATGGTTCGGCGTGCCTATTGACTCGTGAGCTAACGCCTAAAGTAATCCTCTACCTTTTAGTTTTGAGAAGTAGATCTCGCAAAGCTTGGGATGAAGTGAAATTTTACGCAACACCTACGCCGTACAATTTTTCGCCGTACGATACGCCTTTTGCATTTTTACGCTGCATGACAACGCCTTCCTTTTTGCTTCGGACGTGAAAAAAGAAGAAAAGCTGGACATTTATAATGTCAGTACAGTAAAATGACAAACCTGTTTATGGGTGCTTTTACATAAAGCACCACCACGGAATGTTTTAAGACACTCTTACGAAAAACGTTCAGACACTCTTACGAAAAACGTTCAAAACGTATGCTTAGGGAAGGCACAAAGCATGGTATGCCTGCAAAATGATGCAAAAAACTATCAAAGAAGAAAAGAAACTACTGGATGTAAAGCAATTTTAAAAGATTTTGATAATTCGCGCGTTATTACGTCTAACAACGTACAAAACCGTTGGGAAAAAAAAATTCAAAACGGTTCAAAATCTGAGTACTGGTCTTTAAAGTGACCAGTGTCCGCGCGCAACTCAGTAGGTCGCGCTGGCCAAGCGCGCGCAAGAAACTGGGTTACGCTGGGATGCCACGCGCAACTTAATGTTATCCTCCACGCTTGAATTATTAAAAGATTTGGAGAAGCGCAATCTGTAGCTTCTTTTCATCTTCTCATCTTTGTCCAATTTTTATCTCTTTCCATTTTTTGTTGTTATGAATTTGTTTCCATTTTCTCCAATTATTAAAAGATTTGGAGAAGCGCAATCTGTTGTTCTTTTAAAGCTAAGGAAAGTAAATCTTTCTCCTTTTATTTTACCAGACTTTGATCTTGGTTAATAAAATGGAGAAATCGACTGAAGAATCCTAACAAAAGTTGGGGTTTTTTATTCGATTTGTTGTTATGAATTTGTTTGTTTATTATTGTGAAATGTTTAAGCAATATATTGCAACAAATTTCATGTGGCCGGAGGGGATAAGTTGTATAAGGACATGAAAAAGACATTCTGGTGGCCGAACATGAAAAGGGAAGTGGCAGAATTTGTGGCTAGATGTTTAACTTGTCAAAAGGTCAAGATCGAGCATAAGAGACCCCAAGGAACATTTCAATCCTTGGAGGTCCCTAGTTGGAAGTGGGATTCGATCTCTATGGATTTTGTGGGAGCCTTACCCAAGACTCGAGCAGGAAATGATACAATTTGGGTCATAGTGGTTCGACTAACGAAATGTGCAACGTTCATACCCATGAGGAGTACATGGTCGATGGATCAATTGGGAAGAGAGTATGTGAAATTTGTGGTTAAATACCACATGTGAAGTGATAAAGTATTGATCCTGTATGAGCATGTCAAGCATATATGTGTTTTTTTGTTCATTCTAATTTTGACTTTGTGCTTGATCTTTATTTCTCTCTTTTTTTGCTCACATACACTATACTTGTTAATTTTAATGTAAATTGAATTATTTAGAACAACAATTATGCATTAAAATTATAAATGAATTATTGAACTTTTATGATAGCATGAATTTGTTCTTGCGACTCATTTTTTCTTTTTTATTTTTTTTTTCATGCGTAAGTTGCAAAATTGGCTTTATTATCAATGATAAAAATAACCGATGGTTATTATTATTCACTTATAAAACTGTGATTTCAAGATTTGCACAAAACTAGTTAGTTTAGGAAATTCTTGAAGAGATCATCGAACTGGTGTAGCTTGGTTATATTTCGGGTTCGTAAGCCCCCATTTTACATTTTGAAAGTTGTAGCCCAAGTGTTGGGTGACTTTGATGATTTGCTTGTTGTCAATAATTAGACCCTTTCATGTTACTTAAAACGGGTCTGTAAATCCCGTGTTTTGTCTTATTATGATAACAACTAGAATCTTGGAAATGATTAAACTAGTGTATTTAAACTGTTTTTTGACCATTCATAGTTTTAACAAAGAAATTTCCAAAGTCTAGTAATATTGGTTATTCATTAGAACAAGTAAGGGGAAAAATGAAATGTTTTTCAAATTTTTCGTCTATTCTTGCTACTTTTGAAATCTTTCTTTTGAGTTCAAATTTTGTCACTGTTTTCAAGCTCGAGAAAGTAAATGTTATCCTCCTTGCAAAATTCCAATGTGTGCAACAGTGGAGAATAATTTAGAATGAAGATTCCTTAATTTCGAATTTAGGAGTCATTTGTTTACATTCTAACTCATGAAATTGTTTGTCTTATGTTAATAATGTGTCTACATACAATTTTCATGATGAATGATTGAGTACTAAACTTTCGTATGAGCAAGTATCGTGATTTTGTTGCTCTACACTAGTCATACTCTCTAATCTCTAGAGTAAATTGAAATATTGAAACAACAATTATGCACTAAGATTAGTTCTTGAAGTTGAACTTGAAAATGGCTCGAATATGTAACTTGTTTCATGGCCAAGTTCAGTTGCAAACTTAGTTTTCAAAGGAACAAAATGATTATTAAATCATTGTGATGTATTTGAAACTTATAAGGCTTGAGATCTACAACTATTTAGGCGATTCTCGAAAGTAGCTCGAATGGCATGAATATCTCATTTTGTTTCTTTGTGGATATTGGAGTCCCCATGTGCCGGGTTATGTGCATTCTTGCTATTTCTCAAGTCTTGGAGCCCCTAATTTGGGGTAGTTCTAATGAATTGATATTATTTAGGCCATTCATATAATCATGATATTGTGATGGCCTATGTATATGTCCTATTTTTGTTTTGAGATATTTAGGACAATGACATGGCTTTCACATTTTAGTTAAAGTCATGTTCAATAAAGCAAGTTAGTTCTTTGCTTGTTTATAAAGCAAAACAATTGTGTTTAAGGTTTAGTATATCATACCTAATGTCTAAATGTTTGTAAAGATCATTGTGGTGATTTTATTCTCAAATTTGATTTAGAACATCAAATATTTTCTTTGTTCTTATCAATCATTGAGTTTGGTCTTGCAGGTGGTTTGTTTACCATCCCTTAGCCAATATTCGCAGGAGAACTAAGTGAGAACAAGTTCGAGTCAAGAAGAAGTCCAATCTTTATTCAATCCTTTTGGAAATATTTATGTATATACATGTATCATCCAAACGGTTATTAAGAATCTGAAAATTTATTTATTTGTGACAACAAAAATTCATAAAGGAAACTTTGAATACTATTTTTATTAGAAACATGTTGTTTCGAACTAGAATTCAAAATTTTAAAAGGGATCCAATAATTATATTATTTTCAAAGCTGGACCCAAAATGGAAAGAAAAGTCTAGCTCGTAATTGAGTGTGACTTTTTTGTCCAAGATTGATGAAGATAAGTTATAATTTGCAACTCATTTCAACTAAGATATGAAAATGTGAGCAAACTTTCGTATATCTAATTTTGTTTATGTTTTTCTGCTTGTCATCATTGTCATATTTTTCTAATCAAAAGTGAAGTTCTTTCAATTAAATAAGCACCGTAGTTTGAAAAAGAATGTTTATCAAACCTAGGTTTGGTGAAGTGTTAGAATAATTTATAAAATCATTCAAGTCACTTTCTAAAATATGGTCTCATTTTAAAATGAAAGTTAAGGTGAGACCTATATTTTTAATTTGAAGCCCCCAAGCGTAGACTTTAGGTGGCTTTTGGAATTCATGTATACATATGCTAGGGGATGTTTCTCATGTTTACTTAAGGCCCCAAGATTTGTATTTTCAATTTGTGGAATATTGCATATGTTTATCATAAATTGTTTGATCAAGTAACATAATTAATTATCTTGTTCAAATAATAGGAAGTGGTATTCTTCCTTTTGTTATTTAAAGTTATTAAGATGGTTCGTAATAAGCTTTGCATGACATTGATTTCGCAGCATAAATGACGTATTCAAATCAATAAATAGAGAGAAGTGGGGATGTCCTGGCTTTTTAGCCCCCCGGTTTGATGCAAAGAGCGAAAAAATTATACTGTTTTTCAATTTTTTTAGTTGCCAAATGGGAGGGATCATCTCGACTTACCCCCTAAAAAAGAAATGAACAAAAAATACAAATTTGTATAAAAAGATAGGGGAATCCAAATTTCCCATAGAAGAATAAAAAAAGAAAATTAGACATGTTTTCAAAAAGCAAGGATTATTGACTTAATATTTGAATCATTGTGATGACTTGGCAGTGAGGTATACGTGTGATAGTGATAATGATAATTTTTTTCATGTAGCGATCATGTTCAATCAATGTTTCTTGCTTAGATAAAATGGAGATATCCCACGCAGGCGGACGTATAAGTGAGAAGACCAATTCTCAAGAGCGGGCGGACGTATAAGTGAGAAGACCAATTATCAAGAGTTGTAAAAGACATCTAGAGTTGACGCTGAGGTTGTCGATATATCAAATCAATTTATTGTATTCACTCTTTTCCTTTCTAGGCAATGTATATAGAACTTGAATTACCTTGGTAATAAATAGCCCTATTATTAAAACAAAATAAGATGAGTGTTGATTAGTCATCTTATTTTTCTTGGCAAAAAATAGGAAAACATCGAATTTAGTTTGATTCGATTGCTTTACTAAAATGGTGTTATCAAGCCAATGACTATCAAATCATCCAAATCATTTGAATTTTTTTTTTTTAATATCATAACTCAACATTTCATGCATTTTATATGGGCATGACTACTCAATAGTATGTCCATATGTGCAAAGGCCTAAGATTGGCCATATTTTCATGGAATGATGATTTTGGTAAATGGTTATGGTCTACCTCAAGGAGGGCCTTTCCAAGGTTGTAACGTGACTAGGCTTGAGGTTATAAAAAATGTACAGGCTCAAGTATACTCCAAAAATCCCTTACTTTTGATGCTTCTCAAATTTAAACCTTTCTGCTTTGTGTGGCAACTTTCTACATTAGGCGCCTTTTCCTTCTCATCTGTTTTTTTTTTGACAAGTTTTGTTTTGGGTTTAGAACGATTTTTCTTTTTTCTTTTGCATTTTGATCTTTCCTTTTGGGTTTAGACTAACTTTGTGTCCCCCTCTTATGTTTCGTTCCCCCAACTTCCTATTTGTATCTTTGCACCATTCCCATCCCAAGTTATGGAATAATGAAGGTTGAATAACTAAGGCTCAATTGACGAGGCTTAAAAGGGCTACAAAAAATATGGATTTTCTCTAAGGTTAAGAACATGGGATTATATTTGTGGAGTTTCAAGTTTCCTCTTGTGTTGGTGAAATCATCATATCCTTTCTTTGTGGGCCAAAGATGGGCCTCTTTTCGTTCAATAAATCTAGTAAGCCAAAGCTTATCAAGATTCTTAAAGTGTTGAGTATGTATGCCTTTTGATATTGCCTGTTTGTAGGTTTACGTTTTATTTAATGTGAGCTTATAACAATAAAGAGATTGAAAATAGAACAAGATAGACTTAGTTGAAAATATATTTTTTATTCATTAATTAATGAGAGTACAAAATAAGTAGATTCGACAGCATAAATCTCTTAGTCTATCATAAAAAACAAAGGAAAGAAACAAAACAAGACCTAGGGTGCTACATATTGAATTGTTGACAACTTCTTGAGATCGCATCTTCGAGCTTTGTCTGTTTCCGACGTAGGTGAAATCCTCTCTAAAATCAATTCCATCTATATGATTCATGGTGTCATTTATCAAGTCCCTTTCAATTAATATTCCCACAGTATAGACTTTTTGAAATATGTCTAATTAAACCAAGGTATTGTAAATGGCACTTGTATGGTGGAGACATATTGTCTATGAACTTTGGGACAAGTTCATGATCCAGAGGTCTTTATGGAATAAGAGCAACCTTTGATCGCCACCTAGAAAAGAAGTCAATGAATCCTTCTTCTTCCCCTTGCTTAAGCAATTCGAGATCGCGCAAGGTAGTTGTGAGCTAGATGTTATCTCCATATTGGGTTAAAAAGTCTTTTACAACATCACTCCAAGTTGAAGTTAGTTTTGCACCGAGGTTATAAAACCATGATCTAGAAGTTGGGTCCAATGAAAGAGGAAAATTACATGCATATAGGCTTGGCTCAACCCCTTCAATGCCATAATTCCAATAAATCCCATTAAGTGAGTCCTAGGATTGTCTGTAACCTTAAAGGTTGGCAAATCCGTAGTCAAGAACTTTTTTGGGAGAGTCTTACCACTAGGTTGTGGTGCAAGCTCATAATTGAAGTACTTATTCCCTGAGTTAGCTCGAAGGACAAGTTTCTCTAAGGCCTCTACTCTTTCGGCTCTTGCTTTTTCTTGCAGAATGTTTTCTTTTTCTGCTTTTATTTTAGCCTTTTCTGCTTTTTTTTTTAATGAGCCTTCATATGGGCTTCTTCTTCTCGTAGGGCCTTTAGGTTTTAGAGTTCCTCTCTAAGTTTCTCCAATGTTGCTTTGTCTCCCATGATTGGACTAGTATGCGATGTGGAAGATGATCTAGTAATGTGTGCACCAGAAATTGAGCACGTTCACTTAAACCTTTTCTGCCAAGCATTCAAACAATGAACCAAAGTCAAAATGATTGTTTTACTTTTTGGTTTTTTTTTTTTTTTTTTTTTTTTTTTTTTTTTTTTTTTTTTTTTTTTTAATCCTTGTAATACTAATTCACTTTAAGCAAGTTTGTTGATGAAAATGTCAAAAAAAATTCACGAACAATCATTAATGGAATGTCATGATTTGTGTTGACTTCAACAAGGTAATCATCTAAGGATTTTACTTAAAATTAATTGTTTTCAAAAAAGGTAGAAGAGAAAGAGAAGAAAGTTGGATTGAAAGTGCGCATTAAATTTTTAGAAATATTAATCGACCCGAACACATTCCTTAAAATGATCAAATATACTATAGTATTTGTTGATCATTTAGATTACAATAGAGATCAATATCTTTTTGTTTTTTTTTTTGTTTTTTTTTTTTTTTATTATTATGATTCTCATATTGCTTATCTTAAAGGATAATATATTACTATTTGTTTAAAAAGAATGATGGCCTCCGAATGTAAAATCCAAGAAATAATTAAATCATTTTCTCGATTTTATCATTCATTATCTTCTCTGTTTTTTTTAGAATAATATATTTTATTTTGTATCATACTCTCTTTTATTTTATTATTTTTTTTAAGAACGACATTTCTTTCTCTTTTTTTTTTTTTTTTCGTTCTATTTCTCTCTCTCTCTCTCTCTCTCTCTCTCTTTTTTTTTTTTTTTTTTTTTTTTTTTTTTTTTTTTTTGTGAGGCAATCTTTTTAAACCATAGAAGAGGTAAATAATTATACTCTTAAATCAAGGTTGACCAATTACAACTAAAAAATTGATGAACACAAAAATAGGCACGCTAAAGAATAAACATATTGATGACGTCCTTTTAAGAGATGCGAACTTCTAATGACGAACCTCATAAGAAGTAACGTCATTAGCTCGATTATAAAGCACGTAAACAAATCATCATAATAAAAAATAGTATCGCGCGTAATTTTTCGTCTTGCGCTAAGGTGGAAAGCGCATCTTCAAAAGTAGCATCTACCACATGCGTTTTTTTTGTTTTTTTTTTTTTTTTTTTTTTCGGAAACGCAAAAAGAACGATAAAAAAAAACATGTTTTTCTAAAAAGATGATCATAATAACAGTTAGATAACGTTGTTAGCCATAGATATTTTTTGCACTTACTTAACGATTAACCTTAAAGCGGTAGTATCGTTTACTCCGTATGATATTGCTTGTAACGAGTCTAAGTCAACATTGAACATTGGGCGCGCGCAAGACGCAGTATTGCGCGGAGGTGCCACACGCAACTTTTGAACTTGCGCTAGGAGGGTGCACGCAACTTTGACAGTTGCGCGTGCCACCTGGCAGGTTCGACAATTTTTTTTCTTTTTTTTTTGGCAAAAACGCAAACAAAATGATAAAAAAAACCCTTTTTTTTGTCGAACCATAATTTTAGTGAATTTTTATTTATTTATTATATCTCTAGGTAACAAGTTGGAATTAGTTAGATTAGGCACGAAGCACATATACATGTAGTCACATAAGCACATAAAAGGAACCGTTAAAGCATATAATGTCATTCTAAGGTCAAGGCTTGGGAGTCCAAAAGTACCATATCTTAAGGGACGATGCATGAATCAATCACTCAACGTGTTGACCCACGACATAGGCCTCCCAACATTTTGTTGGCGATATGGGTGGGATGATTGTTATTGATTTTGGGATAGAAGCCTAGTGTTGGGAACCCCTAGTTAATGAGCCAATCCCCAATGGTTAAACTGTGCTATGATTATGCATGATGCAATGTTGCTTGTTTGATTTTTACTTTTTTTAGAAAGGGAGATATTATGCGTTCGAGTCTCGCTCTCTAACTAGAGATTATCCAAGTTAGTTCTCGTTACAATCCATAGGCAACCTAGTGTTGGAAACCTTGAACCATAACTACGAACTAATCTTGTAACCTCTAAGTCCCCAGTGGAATCGCCACTGTAAGGAGGGTGTTCCCATCGTAGGGGGTCCTTCCTTAGATGCCCATGGCCATTTAAAAGCCTAGGATTTTACACTTGTTAGGGTGTATTAGGATTTTAATTCCTGTCTATTTGGGAGACCTTGAATTAGAAATGATACTCTCATCATGCTTTTTTGTAAGAAATAAGTAGGAGTCGCCAATGAGTTTTAGCAAAACTCATAAACCTCGTTCATGCCTTTCTCCCTAGTAGAGTTCATGGGATAATAGCACGAATCGTAAGTGTACCCATGCCCAAATTGGTCTACATAAACCACAAATGAGTTTGGGAGCGAGGGTACAAAGATAACGTTCCCTTTAGAGGGGAATCGTTATCTTAGCTCTAGTACGACCTCTACTAGCTCTTCCTTTTTTTACAATTTCATTACCAAACAATATATGCAACGTGATACCTAAAGACTAAGTTAGTTTATTTCATTTACAAGCATTAATCATGTAGGAATTACGTTGCAAAAGTCGTTATTCTTTGTTTAATCAATATTCGTGAAAAGAACAAAATAAACAATATTGATCTTGTCTTATATCATAAAACAACAATTAATTATCAAATTCTATTCTTGATTAACAAAAGAATATTATGTGAATTAATTAATTAACCGTTTGTTAAAAGTGATCAAACAACACTATTTATTCAATTAAATTTATTTAAACAATAAAGGAAAAGTGATTTATCTAAGTGCTCAGGAAACTAACCGTTCATCTTTTATGTTAAATCTCTGTTTAATGTATTCATGGACTTTCTTTCTTATTCGTACCTTCAAGAGATTCAATGGATGGATTAGGGTTGATGAGTAGTTGGGAAGAAAGAGGGAAAAGTAGTATGATAGTAAGAGAAGTTGAGAGATTAGGGTTTTGAGAATACTAGGTTTTGAATTCTGAATTTTCGGTCCTCGTAATGCTGAACAAAGACCCCTATTTATAGGCTTAGGGATCTAGCTAAGGGTTTTAAAGCCGCGCTTTCAGGTGGCACGCACAACTCTCGGAGTCGCGCTGGGTGCAGGGTGCATCTCAATGAGTCGCGCGCGCAACTGATTGAGTTGCGCTAGTTTGCGGTTTGCCTTATACGAAAGCACGTTTTTAAAACTTCCATAACTTTTGATTACAAAATTTGATTAAGGCGTGTGAGATAACATTAGAAATATCTTAATTTCTACTTTCACATTCCATTATAATTAGGTTAAAATATGTTATGTATCAAAAGTTATGGCCGTTGAAGTGCTAGGGTGTCGGTTTTAGGGCCCGGTTTAGTGTTTTGATCATAACTTCTTCGTTTTGGCTCGAAAATGGGCTTATAATATACCATTGGAAAGCTCTTTGAAATGTCTATCCATATGTATATTCCTTTCATGGGAATTTGATTGTTGGTTTATTTGTTTGGATCGATTTTCAACAATGTAGGTTCCATTGGATCCAATCATTGCATTTGACACATTTGGGTCCGTTATTAATCAAGTTTAAACATGTATGAACACATTTTAGGCCTAATTAGTAATTGGACGAGGCTATAATATAACTTGGTCTCAAATATGGGTTTAAACTTACTTCATAATGCTTTTCGTAGTCCATAAACACTTCAACTTTGATCTAACATGAAGAACGAATTTTTGTGACATCATCGCACTTCCTTTAGGGTCAAGAGGCCAAAAGTAGGTGTCTACAGCAGCACAACTAAATCACTTGCGTAAGTCAGTTGCGTGCAGGCCATTCAGATGCGCGCGACTCTTGTTACGGCAAAATGCTCCAAACCCTAATCATATCCCTTCCATATAAATTGGGGCTTAACAAGATGCTCCAACACACAGAAATTAACCTAAAACGCTGGCAGAAAACTTGTGAACTTGTGTGCAACCAAACCCTCTTGTCCTAAAAATCCACCCTTCTTCAGCGTTTTTACAACGATGGAGGTTCCAGAAAAAGAACGAGTCCATAAGTGTTCTAAACGAAGATATAGCAGAGAGAAGTGGTAAATTCCCGAGCACTTAGATCAATCACCTTTTTTTATTGTTTAAAAGGACTTTAATTAATTAATTAGTGTTTTTTTTATCACATTGAACGAAATTCTAATTAATCAATTTCGCATACTATCTTGTGTTAAAAAAAGAATAGAATTGAGTGAATAATTGTTTAGTGATCACTTTAGCCAAGGCGAATCTTGTTTATTTTGTTCCTATCTCAAACTTGAATTAAATAAAGAATAACGACTTTGCAATGTAATTCCGACATGATTAATATGTGTAAATAAAATCAACTAGCTTAGTTTTAGGTATCATGTTGCATATAATGTTTGGTAATGAAATTGTGAAAAGGGAAGAGCTTGTAAAGGCCGTCACTAGGGCTAGAATAGTGATTCCTCCCTAAAGAGAACATTATTTTAGTACCCTTGCTTTCGAACTCATTTCTTGTTTATGTAAACCAATTTGGGCATGAGTATACTTACAATTCGTGCTAATTATCCCTTGAACTCTACTTGGGAGAAAGGCATGAACGAGGTTTATGAGTTTTCCTAAAACTCATTGGCGACTCCTACTTGTTTCTTACAAAAAAGCGTGATGAGAGTATCATTTCTAATTCAAGGTCTCCCAAACAGTCACGAATTCAAATCCTAATACACCATAATGATGAGTGTGATTTATGGCACTCATTTGTTCTCTTTTAGGATGATTTTAGATTGCTTTTGTAGCTCTTTCCTTTCTTTTCTCGTTAGTTATGCTCTTTATTTCTTCAATTTACTCTTTACGTAGTTGATTTTTCTTTTTCATGCATTTCTTGGTTTATTTTGTTATTTTCCCTTTTATTTGCTCGTTTTCTTTCATTTTTTCAGGTTAAGGTAGTTATCTAAAGATTCCTGAGGCCCCTTCCCAAGTTTGACATTGATTAGGATGCCCAATGTTCTCCATTTAAAGCTCAAGCATGGAGAAGTGCATGTTCCCAAAGACCTTAGGCCGTGCATTCAAGCCGTGGGTGCATCATTTTTCGTGTTGAACCCGGAAACATGGAGTTTGGAAACTGTAAGGTCCTGTGTTTATCAAGAGCATTGAGTGGAATGCACGAGGAGCATCAACATGATGGTGAAGAGGGCTGCCCTGTTCCCAGGCGCGGGCGCGCCTCTCTCGGGCGCAGGCTCGCTTGCCTAGGTCTCTATTCCGTACCCAGATTTGCGCGGCTTCACTCCCCCTTATAGTCAGCCGAGCCTGTACGGGCCTATTTTGGGGATGATCTAACTAACTTCTCTTCATTAGTTTTGCTATATTTAGATTTTCCCAGTATTCTTAGAGGAGAGTAGATTTTTAGAAATTAGAATAGAATTAGATTAGATTTTTAGAGAGAGAAACTTTAGTTTGTAAAAAGAGAAGTTCTTGATTGATGATTGATGATTCCAAGTGTTTTCTCCATTGATTTGAAGCAAGTTTGTAAGGATTTCTTTACTTAAATGCAATCTTAGTTTTGATCTCAAGTTCTTTGTTAATTGTTCAAGTTGATTGATTTTTGAATTGGTTTTATCTTGATTAATATGATGATGATGAATTTATTGCTTAGGTTAGTGTTAGAATTGATTTCAATGAATTGTGAGTTTTCTTACTAGGGGAATGGTGAAGCATATATGAGTAATGAATTTATGCTAATTGGGGGAAATTGATGGAGTTGATGTTTTGATTAAATTGGTTAATTGATTATGTGCATGTGTGTGTTTAATTTAGGAGTGATCAACCTAGTTACATGTATTTTCGAGTTACTACAATTGTCATGATTTCTTGTTGATTGGCCCCTTCCCAAGTTTGGCATTGATTAAGATGCCCAATGTTCTCCATTTGAAGCTCAAGCATGGAGAAGTGCAAGTTCCCAAAGACCTTAAGCCGTGCATTCAAGCCGTGGGTGCACAATTTTTCGTGTTGAACACACAAACATGGAGTTTGGAAACTGCAAGATCCCGTGTTTATCAAGAGCATTGAGTGGAACGCACGAGGAGAATTGGCATGATGGTGAAGAGGGCCGCCTTGTTCCCAAGCGCGGGTGAGCGGCCTGGTGGCGTGGGCGCGCTTGTCTGGGTCTCTGTTCCGTACCTAAAATTGCGCGGCCGCGCTCCCCCTTATAGTCAGCCGCGCTTATACGGGTCAATTATTGGGATGATCTAACTATCTTCTCTTTTTTAGTTTTGCTATATTTAGATTTTCCCTCTATTCTTAGAGGAGAGTAGAATTTTAGAAATTAGAATAGAATTAGGTTAGATTTTTAGAGAAAGAAACTCTAGTTTAAAGAGAGAGAAGTTCTTGATTAATGATTTTAAGATTGATGATTCCAAGTGTTTTCTCCATTAATTTGAAGCAAGTTTGTAAGGATTTCTTCACTAAAATGCAATCTTACTTTTGATCTCAATTTCTTTGTTAATTGTTCAAGTTAATTGATTTTCTAATTGGTTTTATCTTGATTAATATGATGATGATGAATTTGTTTTTAGCTTAGTTTTGATATTGATTTCCATGAATTGTGAGTAAATTTCTTGCTAGGGTAATGGTGAAGCATATACAAGTAATGGATTTATTCTAATTATGGGAAATTGATGGAGTTGATGTTGTGATTAAATTGGTTGATTGATTATGTGCAAGTGATCAACCTATTTACTCGCACTAGATTGCATTGTAAGTTCACATTGATACAGAAAATTGATTTGTGGCTTACATTTGTCGATTGAGTAGGTTTGCAAGTTTCCCATCTAAAGTCTCTTGTAGTTGTTGCTAGTTTGACCTCTAGGAGATTAGCCTACCACACTATCTTGATTGCTTAATTGATTTTCCCTCGCAACACTCGACTTAGTTATCTCCAATCCCAATTAGTTGAATTCATTGCGAGTTTATGTGGATCCTAACCCAAGTGCTTGATAAATTTGATTTTATTTCGATTGTTTGATTGTTTAGAATAGACACACCTTACTTCATTACTTCGAGATAGCTTAGATTTAGCATTAGCATTCATCTCCCATTCTTAGTGGTTCGACCCTCGACTTACTCCTATGCTAGGTATAAGGGTGTGTTGAGAGATTACAAATTTTGTTTTGACCGAGGATAGATTAGTTTTCAACGATCTAGTCTCCGCCCTTGATAAAAAATGCGCCGTTGCCGGGGAATGGCGTACTTGTTTTCTATTGTTGTTGAGTCTATTTCACTAAAATTCGAAATTGCGAAAAAAATTTCTCATTTGGCTACATTTGTAGTCGTGTTACTAATATTTTTCCTTTGAGTTTGTGTGTGCAAGTTAACATGGGAGAAATCCTAAGGGTTACATTGAAGGAATTGGGTACTCCGGGTGCATACAAGTATGAGAGCGAGATTGCTCCATTATTGATCCCGGATAGTGACTTTCAAATCAAACCGGCAATGATAACTTTGATTGAAAGGTGGCAATATAGTGGAGGAGTAAATGAGAGCCCCCTAAATTATCTTAAGGAATTCGAGAAATATTGCAACACAATTAAGGTGAACGTGGTTGCTCAAGAATTCATAAGGCTCAAGCTATTTCCTTTTCTCTATTTGGAAGAACTCAAGAGTGGCTAGACAAGGAAGTAAAGCCTAATTCTTTGAGAACTTGGGATGAAGTCACCAAGAAATTCCTGTACCGTTTCTTTCCTTAAAATAAAATGGCGGAGGCAAGAGATTTGATTCAAGGTTTCAAGCAAAACTCTAGTGAAAGCCTTTATGAAGCATGGGAGAGATATAAAGAGTATCAACGCGAGTGTCCTCACCATGGAATCCCCACTTAAATAATAATAATTTTTTTTTTAATGGCGGTTTGAGTCCTCAAGGAAGGGCAAGTCTTGATGCTGGAGCCGGAGGCCCAATCATGAAACTACAAGGAATGGCAAGATGGTGAGAAAGAGCCGATAAACAAGAGTAGTACTATGGGATGCTCAATGGAACAACTCAATGCTATTAACAATTTGTCGACTAAAATTTCGAACTTAGGAAAGGAGGTAGTTTCTATAAAGTATAAGCTCGAGAGCGCGACCTCACAAGCACCGATTCTTCCCTCCCAAATTGAGGGGAGAGGTACATCTTCTTCCTTTAACTCTCTTCCTTCTTCTTGTTGCATGATTAGAGAATGTTGGTCTTGTGATATGTGTGGAATGAATGACCATGATGCTTCTATTTGCCCTAATGTTCCTTGTAATGAATATGTTGGGAATGAGAATGAATATGTGAACTGTGTTGCTAATAACAATGTTGGACCTAGATTTGATGCTCAAAGGAATGTTGTAAATAGGAATTATCATAACCAAGTGAACTATGATAATTATAACCAAAATGGTGGTTATAGAAACCATGGAATCCAAGGGATTTGTTGTAGCTATAACAACCATCCCTAGTAGAAAAAATGCTATTTGTAACTGGCGAAATTGACTTTTTGTAACTGGCATTGTTGGTTGCGAATGCCACCGTTACAACTAGTGAATATTATTCGTAACCGGCTAATGTTAGTTACATATTATGTATTATTTGTAACTTGCTTAACCCAACGCCAATTACAAAAAGTCTATTTTTCCAAGTTAGAAATCATACTATTTGTAACTGACATTAAGTTACTTCGGTTACAATAAGGGTATTATTAGTAACTGGCAAATCACAACGCCGGTTACGAATATATATTTTTTTTTAAAAAAATACTATTATTAACTAGCACTAGATTACGCCAGTTACTAATGAATAATAATTTTCTTTTATACATATTTGATTCGAATACAAGAATGGCAGCGTCAAATGGGTTATAACCTGTTACTATTCAACCAACAAAACATGTACTCCGAATACTTCTATATAACTTAAATTCACCCACAACATACAATACAAACACTCTAAATAGTTTCACGCAACTTAATTAAATTATTCATCCACAACCATAAAATACACAAAATTAACTATACTTTAATATCCAAACAACAATTAAAACTTGAATAAAAAATTCATTGATTTATAATTAAGAAATATAATAACAATAACCAATAGGCTAAATAAAATTCAAGTAGATACATTAAATGTGTTACATTGTTTAATTAAGCTAAATGCGATTAATCATAACATCAATTAATAAGATAACTAGTCTTTCAACAAAAAATTAAGCCTACAAAACTTAGCCCATTGTTCTTGAATCTCATCCAATGCTACATCATTGTAGGCTGCAAGTCTTACCAAATACTCCTGCAAATATTAAAAAAAAATACGTGTATATATATTATACTTTATAAAAATAAAACATCAACCAAAACTCGTATAAAGCTTTTTAGCTTGCACAAAAGAGGTAAATTCATCACTATCCTCTTTCAAATAACCCTTCCAATCTCTATGGAAAGATACTATCTCATACATATATCTCATCACATGATAAGAACATTCGGTACCACCACATTGTTGAGCACACTAATTCAAATGAACATAGATAGTACAATTATTTAATAAATTAAATAGTACTTTCATTACTAATAGACTTTTAAGCACATTCGGTACCACCATATTTAGACCTAGCACAAGGTGCCCAAATAAAAGATATACAACCAAAAATCAATCATGTTAGATACATCATATAGAAATTAATGGCGTTTGTTTCAACTTATCTCAATGTCAAATATATTCACCATCTTTTCACCTAACACAAGGTAGTCCTCTTTTGACTTCCAAGCCAGCTTAACAATTCTAGTATCATCATTAATCTCATATCATCTAGCACCCATTAATTAACAAAGATAAAGAGGAAAAAGTATACTTTCCCTGTGCATATTACATGTTATATAAGCTTTTTCGACACGAAGTCTTAAGAGTTTGACTTGAATTTTTTTTTTTTACATTTGAGTTGAACTTGTTAAATAATACTTCATCCGTTTCTATTTAGTTGACGCGTTTGATTTAGGAACATATATTAAGGAGAGGAGAGAGAGTGAGAGAGAATGAAAAGGCAAGTGGATTATCTGGTAAATACAAGGTAAAACATTTACCCCAAAAGGAAACGTGTCAACTAAAAAAACACTTCCTAAAAAGGAATACGTGTCAACTTTAAGAAACGAAGGTAGTACTTCGTATATAAGCATAGTTTGTTGGGGATTTAATACTTATAAAAAGAGAAAATGATTTAATATTTTTTTAAAAGTAAGGGATATGAGAGAGAAAACGCCAATTTTGTAAAGTGCCTCTAGATTCACCAGATCAATTTTTTTCTTTTACCCCTATTCTGAGCTTGTTTAAACACAAAATAATCATAAACTATTTCCACTCCTAACCAGTACAAGGAGAGAGTGAATAAAGGGAACAAAATCTATTCATATAGTCAATTTCTTATCCCAAACTGAAGTTTTATCTTTTCTTAGTCCAAGGAGTATGAAAAGAAGTTGATGACAAGATCAAGAAGGTTTTTCTACCTCATTCACCAACTTCACCAATTCAATTTATGTACAACGACCTCATACAAAATATAAGTCCACCACAGCAGTACAACACCTTCTGCTATTAATCTTGCATTATAACCACAATTCCCAAGAAATGGACAATTATAATGCCGTCAGCATATTTTTCAAAGTTGCCTTGCATTATAAACCAAGAACCTTTACACTAACACCTACATTCAAACCAATTTCTTTTGAATATAAAAGATATTGACAACTTGAATCAACCATAAAGGCATTGCGAAGACTGATTGCCATGCCCCATTTTCCGCAATACTCACAGTAAGGAAAAACAAACTGTATCAAACATTGCGCCGAACACCCACAAGTTCAGATTTACAGAAGAATGAAAGGCATAATTACTGTATAATTTTCCAAAATATTAACTACAAAATTCACAAATTGCAAAACTAATCATGAACTCTACAGGGCATTCCCAAATTGGTATACAAATCAATATTTCAAAGGAAATCCACAAATTGCTATATTATCAATCAAATTGAAGAAGCATAAAAAAATAACCTTTGGAATTATAGTACTGATTCTCAATGTCAACATTTTGCTCATCTCCATCATCGTCGGAATACTCAAATTCGTAATTTTCCATATCCGCATCTGTAACAATATTAAAAAAACGAAATTGATTAAGCAAATAGAAAGCTCCATTAAAGAAAGAAACAAAATACAACAGAAAGCGAGGAAATTGAAAGCGAAAATCCCACCGAAAACCATGGTAGCACAGATAATCGGGGCTCAAATCGTCTGGAAAAACCCTTGAGAAATTTGAATTTAAAATTATCAAATTAGGGTTTATGCAAAGTGAAAGAATTTTCTAGAAAAAGAAAAAGCGAAAAAACCTTTGAGAAATTTGTTGTTTGATGTTAAGGAAGAGAGTTTTTGCGAAAAAACGGAAAAAAGAATGATGAAAAGGTAGAGTATAAAGAACTACAGTAGAAGTAATCATTTTGCAGGATTTATACTAGTTTGTCTAGATAGTGACTGGGGTTAGAGCCTATGTATCATTCTCCGGATTTGGATAGGTTAACTTGAAAACATTTGTTGGGGGTTTTTGTGTACAAGGAAAAGGATGTTTGAGTTTGAGCCTATGTATCACCTCGAGCAGTTCGTGAGAGCGAAGGTGCAAAAAATTTCAGTTTGTTTTTTTTATTTCTGCAAATTTACTAGCATTCAATAATTTTTTTTAACCTTTAATAAAAATTAAATGAAAATTAATAGAATGTAGAAATTTAATCTTTTCTGCTTAAAAAAAAAATTATTTTTTGACTTATTATTTGTAACTGGCGTTTATAAGCTACTTACAAACTTTTTGGTCAAATTTTCTTTGACTTATTATTTTAACTGGCGTTTGTAAGCTAGTTACAAACACTTTGGTAAAGTTTTCTTTAATTAATATTTGTAACTGACGATTATAAGCTAGTTACAAACGCTTTGGTCAAATTTTCTTTGACTTAATATTTGTAACTGGCGTTTGTAAGCTAGTTACAAGCCTTTTAGTCAATGTTTTTTTGACTTAATATAAATGACATTTATTTAGTCAGTTAATAATAAAACTTCAAACAATGATAAACCACATATTAGTAACTGACATTTACTACGCTGGTTACTAATGTCATGAAATTTGTAACAGGCATTATCTTAGTCGGTTACTATTGATGATTTTGTAACTAGCTAGCATAACATACGCCAGTTACTAATAGGGCGTTACAAATAGCATTTTTTCTACTTGTGCATGGTTATAATGGTCAAAGTCATGGCCAAGGATATGGGGATTATAACCAAGGTTATGGTAACCATAATCACGATTGTGGCCAAAATCAATGTAGAGGTAATTAGAACAATCAAAGTAGGGGAAATTTTCAATCGAATGTTCAAAGAGTTACCCCACTTGGATTTATTCCGAATACCCAAGGGCAAAGTGATAATTTGTATGATCAACCAATTTCCTCTAGGATTTTCTTGGAAGATATCATAGAGAAGCAAGCCAAATTGTTGGACACTTACATGACCCTAACCAATAAGAAATTCAATGACATGTTAACTTACCATAAGGGGTTGGAGACCCAAATTTCTCAATTGGCTAGTGATGAGTTTAAGGAATTTACAAATCTTTCTTCTTTGACTTCACCAAGCTTAGATCCTAAGAGCCCTGTGAATGCGATTGTGACTAGGAGTGGTAGGGTCCTTAAGAGTGAAGTCTCTAAGAAGAGTGATGCTAACGAGAGTCCTAGCAATGGTCAAATTGAGAATGAGGGAGATGAGAATACTTTAGTTGAGGAAATCAATAAGGAACAAGTTGAGAAGGTGAAAGAGAGAGAAAGAGAAGTCTACAAGCCTTAGCTCCCTTACCCACAAAAGTTTAATAGGCACAAATTAGACGAGCAATTTGGGAAATTTATATAGATGCTTAGACAACTTCATCTTACTTTTCCTTTTACCTATGTGATAGAACAAATGCCAAATTATGCAAAGTTCCTTAAGGAGATCTTGAGGGGAAAAAGAACATGTGATGTGGCGAAAATGGTTAACTTGATCGAGAATTGTAGTGCAATCATAATGAACAAAATCCCACCCAAGTTGAAGGGTCCCAGAAACTTTTCTATCCCTTGTGCTATTTATAAAATGAAAATTGATAATGCTTTGTGTGACTTGGGAGCTAGTGTTAGCATTATGCCATACTCTCTATATGAAAGACTAAAGAAGGGAGAACTTTTACCTACCAACATTACTTTGCAGTTAGCCGATAGATCAATTAGGATTCCAAGGGGCAAGGTAGAGGATGTTACCTTAAGGGTAGGAAAGTTCATCATCCCGGTAGATTTTGTTGTCCTTGACATAGATGAGGATTCTACAATTCCTATTATTCTTGGTAGACCATTTCTTGCTACTTCGGGTGCTTTGATTGATGTCAAAAGTGCTATGATTTAACTTAAAATTGGAGATGAGGGAGTTGAATTTGATTTGAATGAAAGTATGAAATATCCTTCTTCATCTCTTGAGAATTGCTTTAATGTTGAAATTTTAGACAATCTTATACATTCAATGCATGAGCACTTGCTCATAACTAATGATCCTCTTGAGTGTGTTTTGTTGAACAAGGAAAAGATAGGTGCTCCTATCAAGGAAATGACTTTGTATAACAATTTGTTAGATGGGAGTGTTGAAGGAAGTGATGATCAAATTTGCATGAAAATCTCAATCCAAGAGGCTTTGCAAGCGGCTTCAACCAAGGAAGGTAAATGTGTTCCCATGGTAGAGCTCAAACCTTTACCATCACACCTTAGGTATGAATTCTTAGGCCCAAATTCTACTTATCCCGTGATTGTTAGTGAATCTTTGAGTGAAAGCCAAGCTCAAGCATTATGCGGTGTTTTGAGAAAGCACCAAGGTGCTTTGGGTTATACCATTAATGACTTTTAGGGTATAAGCCGTGCTTTATGTACACACCACATAACCATTGAGGAGGGTGCCCTTGCTTCTATTGAACGACAACGGAAATTACATCCCCAAATGGGGGAGGTAATGAAGAAAGAGATTAATAAGCTTTTATATGCGGGGATCATATTCCCCATCTCAAGCTCTAGGTGGGTCTTACCCGTTCACGTCGTTTCAAAGAAGGGAGGCATGACCGTTTTCAAGAATGAAAAAGGTGAGCTTATTCCGACAAGGACGGTCACCGGTTGGCTAATGTGTATATACTATAGACGTCTAAACACATCCACCAAGAAAGATCACTTTATCGTTCCTTTCATTGATCAAATGCTTGAAAGACTAACGAGGCACAAGTACTATTGTTTCCTTGATGGTTACTCGGGAATTTTCCAAATTCCTATTCATCCTGATGACCAAGAGAAAACTACTTTTACTTGTCCCTATGGTACCTTTTCCTATAGGAGAATGCCATTTGGCCTTTGCAATGCTCCCGCCACTTTCAAATGGTGTATGATGAGTATCTTTGGAGACATGTTGAAGGAGGAGATGGAAGTGTTTATGGATGACTTTTCCGTAGGTGTAGTTTCCTTTGAGGCCTGCCTTGAAAATCTTGAAAAGTGCTTGTCAAGGTGTGAGAAAGTGAAATTGGTGTTGAATTGGGAAAAATTCCATTTCATGGTTGAAGAAGGCATAATCCTTGGGCACAAAATTTCCCACAAGGGCATAGAGATTGACAAGGCAAAGATTGAGGTTATTGAAAAGTTGCCACCTCCGGTTAATGTGAAGGGTGTGAGATCATTTTTTGGCCATGCCGGGTTTTATAGAATATTCATCAAGGATTTCTCGCTCATTGCAAAGCCCCTCAATGATCTTCTTCAAAAGGATGCGAAGTTTGTATTTGATTATAAGTGTTTGGAGGCATTCAATAAGTTGAAGAAAGCTCTAATCTCCACTCCAATTGTTCAAGCTCCAAGATGGGATTTACCATTTGAGTTGATGTATGATGCAAGTGACACGACGATTGGAGGAGTCTTTGGTCAAAGAGTTGGAAGAACTTCGATTGGATACATATGATTGTGCAAGCATGTACAAGACTCGCACTAAGGAAGTGCATGATAAGTTTATTAAGAAGAAGGAGTTCAATTTCGGTGACAAGGTGCTCCTTTACAATTCTAGGATGAGATTATTTCCCAGGAAGCTAATGTCTCGTTTGAGTGGTCCTTTTGTTGTTCAAGAGGTTTTTCCTAATGGTGTGGTTGAAATATCTCCTTTGGATTTCTCAAGAACTTTCAAAGTCAATGGTCATAGGCTCAAGCGCTACTATGATGGAGTTTTTATGGGAGTTATTCATGATATGACTCTCTATGATCCACCTTGAAGGGTGGAGAACGTCAATCTAATGACGTTAAACAAGCGCTTTTTGGGAGGCAACCCGAGTTTCTAACCATTTTCTCTATTTTTCTTGATTTTTGTTTTATTTTTGTTGTTTATATTCTTATTTGATTTTCTTTCTTGATTGTGTTTTAGGTGGTTTTGATTGGATTTCCAACAATTTTGGTGCCTATTTTGAAGAGGAAGTGGTCAAGTTGATGAAATGGAAGCATGAGTAAGAATTGAAGTTTGGTGGGTTCAAATTGTGGGTTCATGAAAATCTAGTGTTAAACCCACATTCTTGGAGTTTAGAAAATGCTTGCCTTAATCTTCATCATGATCATTCCCCTTGTACTCACCGATGTGCGGAAGAGAGGAGATTCAGAATATCACATACATAGAAGGGCGCGGGCGCACACGATCATTGCGCGGCCGCCAACTATAGGGCGCGGGCGCGCGGCCTGGTAATGCGGCCGCGCACCCCCTGCTGTTGCTCCTTAAACGCACCGACCTTCTTTCTTTTTCTCTCTCTTTCTTTCATTTTATTTTCACTTGGTTTTTGTTCAAGCATCATCACCATTTTCCTTCATTATTTTACTACTCAAATTTCACGATTTTTCACTTCATCTAGTTGCTTATTACTCTTAATCCCCACGTTATTACTTTCGTTGTGGTCTTCTCTTTCCTAAAGTTGGGATTTTTGGGAACCCTTTGGATTGGGGTTTGTTGCTTGCAATTTGGATTGATTGTGTGTGTCAGTGCTTTGTGTTCCATTTCTTTGTGAATTCTCATCAATCTAAGGTATGATTTCTTCATTTCTATTGATTCTTGTGATAAATTTTCTACCTTAGTTGTCCATGAGTGCTTAAATTGATTTGGTGCTAGCCTTATTATCATATCCATATTGCTTACTATCTAATTCATTTGTTGTGTTAATGATGAAATTTTGGTGATTGTATGAACTTGTGTTTGATGAATTTGTTTGAACATACTATAATTTTGGCACCACCTTTTTTGAAATTATTATTTGATTATAATGATTTTGAAGTGTTGATGTGCATAGTTGATTTTAGATGATGGTTTGGAGTGTTGTTACTCATGATACATAATTGTGGCTCATGGTCCTTACTCACTAGAGCATTTTTCAATTGAATGTGTAGATGGTTCCTCTCCGTCGAGCTAAGAGGGCTAGATGCTTTAACTATAGGGGGGTGGTTCCTCCTCCTCCCACATCACAGAGACTTATGGAATTGAATTCACCATAGAAGAGCATTGGGAAAGATTTGCCAAGCTTTCAACTGGGACACTTTTTTCTACTAGATTTTAAGATTCGTCGGCAATTAATTTGTTGGGTATTGACGATGATGTGAGATTTTTAGCTCGAAATTTTGGGTTAGAGGAGTTCTTAAGCCTTCATGCTCCTATCTACTCTCGGATTACTTTTGAATCCCTCTCTTTGCTTGAGGTTCATGAGGAGGATTTGGAAGGAGAAACTTCTCGAAGACTTTCATTTCAAGTCTTAAACAATGATCATTCGGTGCCTCTTTCCTATCTTAATGAGGTTTTCAAATATCCAACTCCAAGTGAGGATGTCCCACTTGTTTATCCGGCATTTGAGGATTTACAATGTGATAACAATTATTGTGAGTTCAAGTGGTGGAGGAATATTTCTATTGAGGACTCATATTTTCCTCAGTATTTAAAATCGGCATCAATAATTCATGTGGCTTTGGGGTATTTTAGCCGACTTCTTGGATGTGCCTTTTTCTCCATGGAGTCCCTTGGTGCTATTTGTCGAGAGGAGTTGAGTTGGTTATTGCTAGCGGATAATCCATTTGAGGAAGGGGTGGCGGTCATTGACTTCACTTCGCATTCGCTTGATCGTTTATGGTATTTTTCTCTCCGGAAGTATCCAACTAGAGGGTATGATTACCATTTTGATTCTTTCCCTCAACAAGAGGTATGAAGCAATGCTCGAGTCGCTTGTCCCGATCCATGATAAAAAGGAGAAAACCCCTTACCAATTCTTAACCATCTATGCCATGATAAATCAACGATTTCTGGAGCGCACCACCAAAGCAAACTTGTACATTTGGAAAGTTACAAGGACTACGGATTGGTGCCCCATCTCTCACCCTAAGGCTATGGTTAGATGTGTGGACACCCCTCTTCCATGGAGACCTAAGAAGGTGCCAATTGATCGAGCCCTCAAGAGAGCTCCGTTGCCTAACCTCCGGCATAATCCATATCTTCCTCTTGCTCCCTCTTCATCCCAGGGGAGGTACATCCTCGACTCCTCCCTCTTCTTCTACTATTTCTACTATTGACTTGTCGGTTTTGCATGCGAAAATTAATTCCATAGAGATTGTTCTAAATTGTTCACCTTTTGGGTACTATTTTATTTTAGGCTATGACTATCATGCTGGGTAAGTCTACGATTTACATATCATGAGGGGGGATATCCAACCATATGTTAACTACCCATACCATCCGGTCTAACAGGCACCCGTGCCTTAGTGGGAGCCATTTTATGAGTCCATCGTCCCTAGGTTGTGTTATCCTTATTAGGAGGGGCCTAATGTACCTCCCCATGCCATTAGGAGGACCTTCCCGACCTCTTATGATTATAAGAGGCCGAGAGGGTGCGATTTTGCATACGATCCGGCAAATCCTAACCCTTTTCCCTCACCTGAGACTTTTAGCCGATTGGGGTTATCGGACAAGCCGATCCTTTGATGATTGGTCCCACCTTTTTGCTAGGGATAGAGCCGAGAGAGGAGTAGGTTGAAGGGTAAGGGCCCTATGCTTATGGATGATGTTGCTAGCCAGGATTCTTCTTATGTTGGTGAGGGGAGTACTTATTCTACCCCTTACCACAGTGTCGAGTGATACCATATTAGCTACCCTCCCTTTTTATGCTTGTGTGCTTTACTTTTGTTTCATTGCCAGCTTGTAGCTTGGTTTTAGCTTGGGGGGGGGGGGGGGTTAGGTCATTTTTAGCTTGGGGGAATATTTTTATGTCTACTGTGCTTCTTTTGGCACCCCCTTGCTTTTATAGTTCACTATATATGGCTTTATCTCACACTTGGTGTCTTTCTCTGCTGATGATTTATGCTGCTGTTTGTTCCCTGTGATAGTATTCTGCTGATGTTTCATGGTTTTGTTATTTGTCTGATGGTTTCTGCTGCTGATGATATATTGACGATCTAGTTCTTGATATCTGTCTTCGTGATGATTGATTGCTTTCTGATTGGCTGATTTTTCTCTCTTCTATATGATTCTCTATCTTTGCTTCTTAAATCATTTCTATCACCTATGATGCTGTTTGATTTTGTATGGAAGTTACTAATAATTTTCGTTCTATATATATCTTTATTTTTCTCTCTTGGTATGTTATCCTTGCATTTGCTCTCGGAGTATCCTGACGGTTTTTGTTTGCTTTCTTTCATACTCTTTAGCATTGCTTGGAGTACCCGGTGAGATCTTTCTTTTTCTTTTCTCCCTTTATTTTTCTTGATTGCATATATTAGGTTTAGATTAGGATGAGTTGATCGTTCGAGGATGTTTGCCTTGTAACACCTACCATGTTTGGGGCCATTGGCGTTGTTGCCGCATGACCGCTTGTATGACGATTGGGTTTTACTTGTGATTTCTCTCATTCTTACGCTTTTCTCTCTATCTTTTCTTTCCTTTCTTTGTTTTACTTTCTTCAAAAAAAAAAATATAAAAAAATAAAAAAAATAAACAAGAATGAATAAATAAAAAAATATATAAATAAAATGAACTTAAACAATAATACATTTTGAGGCTATATTTTTCTTTTTACATGTTTAGCTCTTATCTTTGGACATTCTACAATTAGGAATTTTGCCTTTGAATTTTTTCTTTCCTAAGTTTTATCAGTATGTATGCTTTGAGAATATTCACGGTCTCTAGGATAAGGTATGCTAAGGTAGCAGTTTTGACCTTTTGGGGCCTTGAAGCCGGATTCTTGTGGTTTGTGGTAAGACGGAGTTGCTTCCTTTGGTAGATTTGACAACTTTAGTAAGTTTTTGCTACAACCGTGAGGATTTTTCTTTTTCAAGCCTTCATCATATTTTGATTGTGCGGCGTGGATCCTTGACCTTTGATTGTGCGGCATGGATTTTTCTTAATCTTGAATCTTGACTCATAATTCTCAAACACGAGACCGAACCAACTAGGAAGGAAAAAGGCATCTCTTTGGGGTGGTAATTTTTAATTTCTAGGATTTTCTTCTTTCTTTTAAGTTCATTGGGTTTACATTTTCCTTCTTGCTAACCATTTGAGACTTTCCCCTTCTTTTCAAGCCACATCTCTAGAACTTTGAGCCTTTTGTTTCTTTTTGTTCCATTCTTTGTTTTTGTGAAGCAAATGGTCATGTTTTTGGAGTTTGTGGTATAAAAGGTTGGATATTAGTTCTATTTGCATGCAACATAAAAAATGCAAAATGAAAAAGCCGTCCAAATTAAAAGAGGCAAGAACAATTACTTTGAAAAATATGATAATAAGAAAAGTGAAAATGAGAAAATTGAAAAATATTTTGATGTGTTTCTTTTCCCTTTCAAGCATTGAGGACAATGCATCCTTTTAGCTTGGGGGAGAAACATTTACGCTTTTTGTATATATGCTTGTGGATATAGCTTTGAATAAGCTTGGGGGTATTAGTTTGTTTTTGTTTGGTGACTTCTTGGTTTTGGTGTTGAGGTTTGGCCAATCTTTACTTCATAACCTAGATGTACCACCAAATTTTAAATTTTAGGCCTACCCCTAACCTTTTTCCCTTACGTTACAACCTTTGGGAAAGTCCTTTTGACCTAGTGGTTTAGTCATATACCGAGGGAGGGCATTATGAGTTAAAGTCTAAGGAAAAGGGATGCAAGGTTAAGATGTCGAGAACCCTCAAAATTCACTCTTTTCCGGTTCCTTCGAGGAACCATAGAGACGCTTAGTAAGGGAAGATTTAAAGCCATTGGGAGAACACGGTTAGATTGGTTGGGATGAAAGTGGATTGCACTTCATTAGTTCTCTACGCTTAGCATACCTTATGTTTCAATCAACCGTGGATATCTTGAAGCATGCATACCCTTATCATAAAGAAAGGTGTTCATTCATTTGCATTTGATCGTTTGTGAAGATCCTTATTAAGAGCTATTTGGTCGCATTTATTATTTACCTTCGTTCCTTTGAAATGATTTTGCCTCGTTTTATTTCAAAGAGTTATGGGTTAAGCTTTTAGGAAACCTTTACGAGACCTCACTCGTCCTCATAAGCGACTTTAGGGTTTAAAGGGCTTGTTGTAGCTTAAAACAACTGTGATTCCTACGTTAGTGAGTCTTAGTGTATATTCTCTTCTCTTGTTTTTCTTTTTCTTTTTGAATATGTCTTTCATCCTTATTCTTTCTTGCTTGTTTTTACTCGAGGACGAGCAAAAGTCTAGCTTAGGGGAATTTGATGAGTGTCATTTATGGCACTCATTTGTTCTCTTTTAGGATGATTTTAGATTGCTTTTGTAGATCTTTGCTTTCCTTTCTCTTTACTTTTGCTCTTTATTTCTTCAATTTACTCTTTACTTAATTGATTTTCCTTTTTCATGCATTTCTTGGTTTATTTTGTTATTTTCCTTTTTATTTGCTTGTTTTCTTTCATTTTTTCAGGTTAAGGTCGTTAGCCAAAGATTCCCGAGGCCCCTTCCCACGTTTGGCATTGATTAGGATGCCCAATGTTCTCTATTTGAAGCTCAAGCATAGAGAAATGCAAGTTCCCAAAGACCTTAAGCCGTGCATTCAAGCCGTGGGTGCACAATTTTTCGTGTTGAACCCACAAACATGGAGTTTGGAAACTGCAAGGTCCTGTGTTTATCAAGAGCATTGAGTGGAACGTACGAGGAGCATCAACATGATGGTGAAGAGGGCCGCCCTATTTCCAGGAGCGGGCACGCGCGACTATGGCGTTGGCGCTCCTGTCTGGGTCTCCGTTTCGTACCCAGATTTGCGCGGCCGCGCTCCCCCTTATAGTCAGCCGCGCTTGTAAGGGTCTATTTTGGGGACGATCTAACTTACTTCTCTTGGTTAGTTTTGCTATATTTAGATTTTCCCTTTATACTTAGAGGAGAGTAGATGTTTAGAAATTAGAATAGAATTAGGTTAGATTTTAAGACAGAGAATAACTCTAGTTTGTAGAGAGAGAAGTTCTTGATTGATGATTGAAGATTGATGATTTCAAGTGTTTTCTCCATTGATTTGAAGCAAGTTTGTAAGGATTTCTTCACTTAAATGAAGTCTTAGTTTTGATCTCATTTTCTTTGTTAATTGTTCAAGTTGATTGATTTTTGAATTGGTTTTATCTTGATTAATATGATTATGATGAATTTGTTGTTTAACTTAGTTTTGATATTGATTTCCATGAATTTTGAGTAGTTTTCTAGCTAGGGGAATGGTGAAGAATATACGAGTAATGGATTTATGCTAATTGGGGGAAATTGATGGAGTTGATGTTGTGATTAAATTGGTTTATTGATTATGTGCATGTGTGTGTTTAATTTAGGAGTGATCAACCTATTTACTCGCACCAGATTTCATTGTAAGTTCACATTGATACGAAAAATTGATTTGTGGCTTACATTTGTTGATTGAGTAGGTTTGCAAGTTTCATATCGAGAGTCTCTCGTAGTTGGCGCTAGTTTGACCTCTAGGAGATTAGCCTACCATATTCTCTTGATTGATTAATTAATTTTCCCTCGCAACACTCGACTTAGTTATCTCCAATCCCAATTAGTTCAATTCATTGTGAGTTTATTTGGATCCTAACCTTAGTGCTTGATAAATTTGATTTCATTTAGTTTGTTTGATTGTTTAGAATAGACACACCTTACTTCATTATTTTGAGATAGCTTAGCTTTAGCATTAGTATTCATCTCACATTCTTAGTGGTTCGACCCTCGACTTACTCCTATGCTTGGTATAAGGGTGTGTTGAGAGATTACAAAAATTTTTTTGACCGAGGCCGGGTAGATTAGTTTTCAACGACCTAGTCTCCGCCCTTGATCACCTAACAAGTGTAAAGTCCCAGGCTTTTAAAGGGTAATGGGCATCTAAGGAGAAGGACCCCTTATGATGGGAACACCCTTCTAACGGTGGTGACTCCACTGGGGATTTAGAGGTTACATGATTTGTTCGTAGTTATGGTTCAAGGTTTCCAATACTAGGTTTCCTATGGATTGTAACGAGAATTAATTTGGATATTCTCTAGTTAGAGAGCAAGACTCGAACGCATTATATCTTCTCTTTTTCACAAAAAAAAAAAAAAAAAAAAAAAAAACAAACAAACAAGCAACATTGCATCATGCATAATCATAGCACACTTTAACCCTTTGGGATTGGATCATTAACTAGGGGTTTGCCAACACTAGGCTTCTATAAAAAAATTAATAACAATAATCCCCCCATATCGCCAACCAAATGTTGGGAGGGCTATGTCAAGAGTTGACACGTTGAATGATTGATTTATTCGTCGTTCCTTATGATATGTTACCTCTGGACACCCAAACTTATGACCTTAGAATGGCATTACGTGAACCTTGGCTTATTGTATGCTTATATGATTACATGACTATGTGTGACGTGTTAGGATAGCTTTCTTTTCTTTTTCTTTTAGTTTGGTTTAGGTTCCAAATTAAAAAGTTGTCTCTTTGTAATTTTGAGTCATATTCGACGGGTAACATAAAAACATAAAAAACGAATTAAATATACAACACAAAAACAAACTGCTCGAAAAAAAAAAAAGTTGCATGAGCAGGTGGCGCGCACAACTCATTGAATTGCGCGACCACAACCAGCGAAAGAGATTAGGATGTGTGCACCAGCCGCGCGCAACTAAGTTACTTGCGCGCATCTTCTGCTACGAGCCTTTTTTATTTTGCGAAAAAACAAATTGGCTCGTTCAAACAATATCTTCGTTGAAGAATTATTTAAAAGAGATGTGTTATCCGTTCAAATATATCTTGCGTTCTTTCCTCTTCTTTTTTCCTAAACAAGTGTATTGATTAACATATCCTTTCGTACTTCTTTTAGGGCCGGTTTTCAAGCTTGGGAATGAAGTCTCCTAGGCACTCGCATTCTACGTTTGCCAGCAAACAATTCACCCCTTTCAAATCACCTTCCCTCTACAACAAGTTCTAGTCCAACAACAATGTCATCCATAGAGCAATTTCAAGAAGAGATTACTCGCTTGAGAGAAGAAAAGGCTCAAGAGGTTGAGGAGAGAAAAATTAAGGAACTCGAAAAAGTTGAAAAGAAAAATGTAAAAACTTTAGCTTTCCGGCAAAATATGGAACAATTATCCATCAAAGAGAAGTCATTGGAGAAGCTTGTTCTTCGTTTTACAATGGGGAACAAGTACTTCGATGCAAAAAAGTTTGCTCCTCCTATAAGACTCACTTTAAAAGAAAAGTTTGTAGTTACGGACTTGCCAATTTTTAAGGTGACAAATAATCCACAAAACAATTTAATGTGTTTTACTGGGACTATGGCTTTAAAGGTAGTTGATCCTAAGCTTTATGCTTTGACTTTCCCTTTATCTCTATACCCAACCGCGAGAGAGTGGTACTATGAGCTAGATCCAAAATTTAAAGCAACATGGGAGGATGTAGTCTCGGCTTTCCTTACCCAATATGAGAGTAATGTAGAGTACAAATCCACTCTATGTGAACTTGAAATGCTTAAGCAAGGCAACGATCAAGGTTTCCTTATTTTCTATGGTAGATGGCGAGAAAAGGTGGCCCACCTTGCCCAAAGGGCACCTGAACTCGAGTTAGTGTAAAAATTCATTGACAATTATCATGAAAAGTACAACAAACATCTACGTTACCTTGGTTTAGACACTTTCAAAAATGTCAGTTCTGTGGCTACTAGGGTTGAAGATGATCGTGCTAAAGAAAAAGCAAATAAGCCTCATCATCATCAACCTAAGAATAACTACTCAAAGGGGAATGATAACACTTCATTCTCTATTGATGTATTTGCAACTTCTACGCAATACAATAACACAACTCAGTATCACAATAATATTCCTCGAAGAAGATGGACAAAATAAAGAAAATTTACACAATTCCCTATGAGTTACAAAGAGTTGTTAGAAAAATTAAGCAAAAAGGGTTTGATTACACCAACAGGGCCAATGCCACCCACTCCACCAAAAAGAAGATACGCCCAATGGGATAGCAATGCTTATTGTGCTTATCATAGAGGTGTTAGGTATGATAATGAATGTTGCTATGTCTTAAAACACAAAGTACAAGATCTAGTAGACGATGAGAGAATTCCCACGCCTAAACCCAGGAACAATGCATCCCCATTAGGGGTATTTCACATTGATGAGGAACATATGTGAAATGATACGTTCGATCCTTTGGACTATATCACACCTATAGGGAAACCTCTAGTCAAAACACTCATAGGGGTAACTATCAAAGTGTGTGGATTATGGGATGACAATTTCCAAGACTTATTTGTCTCTAAGTACGCTACCGTCCCACCTCCACCTTGTCTACAAAATGAGACAAGTGGAGCGCTTGATTGGGATCGTTTCTTGGGGAAATCTCAAGATTAATCAAATCTCTCCTTAGATTAACAATGGCATCAAGCACAACTCATGGAACATCGATCTTGAAATGGAGGCACATTCAAAGCCTATAGAAGAAAGTGGGTTCACGAGCCCTACAACTAACCAAAATGAGGTAGATCATCTAACTCGTTCTGGGCGAGTTTATCAAGCACCACCAAATGGATCTTCGACTACTCAATAAAAACTCAAGGTCACCACAAAATTCAATACCACCTTCTCTTTAGGTGGAAGATCCATTGGTCAAACAACTTCGCCAATCCAAAGCGAATGTTACCATTTGGGAACTCCTAAGTACTTCTAAAGAACATAGGAATTCTCTTATGAATGCTCTAACGGCTTTGTCTGTAAGCACAGACACGACTCCCTAGGATCTCGTTACCTTGCTTACTAGTGATAAATCCGATAAATCAATCATTTTTACTAGTGATGATTTTCCTTCAAAAGGCACTACCCACAATAATGCATTATTGACATGGGAATAAACGCGTCGTCAAATGTCTATCCCAAGATCAAATTCAATTTAAACAACCTAAACAAACCTAATATGAGTATAAGGCAAGCATAGGGGTCGAACCACAGGGAACAGATAAACACTACCAAATGCTATCAACAATTAAGCTATTCCGGAATAAGGGAAGTAAACTAAGTCTAAACACACTAAAACTAGAAGTCAAACACTAAGGGAAATGGTTTAGGAATAGCAATAACTCAAGCATAAACAAAGGCTTAGAAGTTGAATTAATTATGAACTAAACATGCTCGAATATCGATGTAAGAGGTCTAATTTAGCCACCTATCGGGGTTCATTAGCTTCTCCTAAAATAGCCTCTATGCTTCCACATTAAAACCATATACTAAGAGGTGATATTAAATAACAATCGATACAAATGAATCTTGCTAGGTCCGCTATTGATGGGTGTCATAAATGGTACCCATTTGATGAACATTTAGTTGTTTTCTTCCTCTTTTTATGTCTTTCGTGAAAAATAAATGCTTAGTTTTATGCTTTTGGTCTTAGTCTTACCTTTCCTCTCTTATTTTGTAGCTTTTATGCATTTTTATGGGTTTTCTAGTCTTTTCTCCTTTATTTGCTCTATTTTCGTGGTTGTAGGTCTTAGTATTGGTGATTTACTGAGGTGGAGGAAACTTTTGGAGCAAGCCCATGGCAATTGGAAAGGTCAATATGCAAGGAAGTGGATTCTCCAAGTTCTAGCTCTTGTGCTCTTAAACTGTGCTCTCATGAATATAGAGTGTTGAACCCACATTCATGTGCTTTTGGGACTGCCTCTCTTAGTGTTCATAAACATCATAATTGTGAGACCTTAGCGAACGCACAAAGCCACGAGAAGATCGAAGAAACACAGAGTTGCGCGGGCGCGCAAGGCACGGGCGCAGGCGCGCCTCCCCTGCAACGCGGGCGCGCCATCCTGGTTATTTGTTTGCTCGGTTATTGTTTTTTCACCTCTATAAATACCTTTGTAAACTCGATTTTTAGGGACAGTTCAGAATAAGCTTCATTTCACATTTTTTATCATAATTTTAGCTTAGTTGAGAGCTTCTCTCTCTAGTTTTACAGTTAGTTTAGGAGTAGATTTTAGAGAGAGAAAGTGAGGAATTTCAATGGTGATTGAGAGATTTAAGATTCAATGGTGACAATTATGTTGGAGATCTTCTCTATTATCAATGAGCATTCTTAACTCTATCTCATTTTATTGCTTTCTTTGATTTCATATTTGTTGGTTTAATTTTGATGTTTGATTGTTAATTAATGTAATTGTTCTTCATAGATTGTTGATTCTTAATTTCTTTTGTTGTTTGTTGATTAGATGATTATGTTAGTGTAGTTGTTAGCTAGGAATTGGGTGAAACTTGTATGATTGATTGATTGTGCTTAATTTAGGAATTATGTTGATTAATTGTTGGGATTAAAGAGATTAATGGAAGTATGCATGTGTATAATTTGATTAGGCCTTGAAAATTATGCTAGATTGCATTTTGAGTCTACATTGATACGGACCATTGATTTGTAGCTTGCAATTGTCGATTGAGCTTTATTAGTGATGCTCCTAGTTAAAGTCTTTCGTAGTTGGCGCTAGTTTGACCTCTAGGAGATAGCTTGTTGACTTTTTTGATTAATCTTGCCATTAGTCTTCACAACTATTGATTTGCATATTATTTTCGAGTTGCTACGATTGTCATGATTGCTTGTTGATCCCGTTCCTAGTGCTTTATTTGTTTGGTTTCTTTGTTTGCTAGTTGTTATTGTTTACCTTTATTCCTTAGACTTCGACCTAACTTAGGCGCATAATTGAGAGCGCTTGAACATTACCGTTCCTTTGGGTTCGACCATTGACTTGCCTCTATACTAGCATATAGATTTGTTAAGTGTTTATAAATTTATTTTGATCGAGGGAGGATTAGTTTCAACGACCTTTTTCCATCCACTCGTAAAAATGGCGCCGTTGCTGGGAAACGGTGTCTATGTTTGAGTGTTTTTGATTGCTTAATTCTAGGTCTTTGTATATAGTTTTCTTTTATTTGATTTTTGTTTGTTTTGTGAAAAAATGGCATGTCTATTATTTCCTCAATATAACTACGAGCCTTTTTGTGAATATATCCATAGACTTGAGGTATTTCTTGACTATCATTGTTGTAGTCTTAGGGAGGCTAGTGAGATTTGTTATTTTGCTTTTAATGAACAAACTAGGGATATAGTTGAAGGAATGCATAATGGTAAATTTAAAGCATTTTCTATCGAAGATTCTTTTGATTTTTATGTTTGGTTTGCTTGGGAAGTCTATAATAGGGGTCATCATGCTTCAATTTTTGATGTGCAAGGTGTTAATTCTTCTAATGCTATCATGATTTCCCATGATGTGTCACATGATCCCAGAGTTGAACCTAGAACAAATGCTTCCAATTCTATTTCTTCTTTTGTTCATGATAATGAGGTGCATGCTCAAGTTGACAAATCTCATATGATTGATTATGCTCCCATTCCTCTATTTAATGAAAATGCTCATGTTTGTAATGATGATGATCCTACCTTTGGTTGTGGCTCTTCTTCTACTCTTGATCCTCAAACCTCTTCACCCTTTCATTCTCCAAACTCTTGTGATGAGTCTTTGGTCCCCTATAGCCAAATTGATGAATATTTGCGGGAGTTAGAGATGAATCCTAATCTTAGGCCCTTGGAGAGACGAATGATAGAAATTTTAAGGAGCCAAATGGAGAAGATTAGAGAGCGTGAGGGTGTTTTTAATGAAGAGTTGAAAAGAAGGGAAAAGTTGGAAAGTCAATTGTCATCTTTGATGTTGTGTGTGAATATTTCAAATCTAATGTGTGTGTTGAGGATGATAATGATATTTTAGAGTGACAAGAGGAAAATGTATGTCGTTATCTACCCTTCCCCCATGTCAAACAAAATTTGTAAACACCTAACCAACCTTATATGAATATAGGGCAAGTTAAGGGTCGATCCCTAGGGAATGCAATGATGAAAACTAGAGTCTAAGTCAAGCTACCTCGAAGATGGAGTTGAGATAATGGTTGGCACTATGGTAAACTAAAACAAGTCTAATCAAGTAAAACAAATGTCTAGACACTAGAGATATGGGTTTCACATGCAAGTTCAATGATAATGCTAGTTTAGAGCTCAATCAATTAATTCAAGTATTGCAATGGACAAACAATAGTAGCAATCAAGAGAGTTCAAATGCTATCTCCTATAGGCCAATCTAGGTGTCACTATGAAAAGCAAATCAAGAAGGATCACAAGCAAACCCAATCAATTAGAGCAACTTTCAATTCAATTGTTCATGTCATTAAGAGTTGCAATGCAATCTAGATTAATCTTATAGGTTAATCACTCCAAGTCTAATCAATCACATGCAAAACTATGTCAACCAATTTAATTGCAACAAATCAATCAATCAAAGAGCATCAACTAGAAATTTCATTAATCAAACATGCTTCCCCCTTTCCCTAGCAACTAATCTACTCACTAATCATGGTGAAATTCAAGAACAAATAACTAGAAATTGCTTTAATATTCATTTCTATATCAAAATCTAAGAGAAATCAAAATAATCAACAATATCAAATTCAAATCCAAAGAAGAACAAGCAACAAGCAAAAATCAAATAGCAAGTAAGTAAAAGATGAAAGAAGGAAAAGATTCTCACTAATATTGATGATTGAAAATGAAGAAATCCAAACTTGATTGATAAAATGTTGAGTTACAAATCCAAAACCAAGAACTTCTCTCTAACTTCTCTCTAAATTCTCTCTAAAACTAAGCTAATGAAAAATTATCAAAAGTCCCCCCTTTGAAAAGGAATTACAATTCTATTTATAGGTAAAGAAGAAACCGGCAAATCCCGCGGTCTCTCTCGATGAATCCGCGGCTGCAGAGAAATTGGTACGGAACCCTCCGCGGGCTTTCTGGGCAGCACCCGCGCCCGCGGCAAGATGGACTCGCGCCCGCGGCCAATCCCCTGCTCCCAAAACTCAATCAGGGGGCCGCGGTCTCTCTGAGATGGGGCGCCCTCTCCAGATTTCCCGCGCCCGCGGAGAGCCCGCGAGGCAACCGCGGGAAGCTCCTGCCAAAATCTTGCAATTTGCTCTTCTTAAGCCCGCGCCCGCGGCTCCATTGTCCCGCGCCCGCGGCCTTCTGGAAATACCTTGGAGACCTCTCCGAAGCCTCTCTCCGAGGCCTCTCTAAGCCCTCTCTAGCCAAATGATTCTTCCTTACTTGATCATTAAGGCCCTAACTCGATTCCTTTGCAAAGGTGATTCTCCAAATACCTACACAAGCAAACAAAGAGAGGAAATAAAAGGAAAAAGAGCCAAATAAAAGGAAAACACGAGAACCATAAAGAAAAGAGGAGAAAGAGAAACCTAAGGAAAAAGGACCAAAAATAAGAGAAGAAAGCATGAAAAAGGGAAAGAAATAACCCTAAAAGACTACCCTATGAGTGCCATAAATGACACTCATCATAGAGCAACCAAGAGTTGAGAATGAAGAGAGAGTTGAATTTGAAAATCCTAACCCTCTTTCCCATCTTGATGAGCCTCAAGTTTATGTTTATGAGCCTTCAATCTATGAATACATAGACTATTTTGAGGTAATGTCCCATTTTTTTGTGAGAGTCATATGAAGATTTATAGATTCCTTGATGAGTTCATTGAGAAAGCTTATTGGCATTTAGATGAGTTTACGATGACTCTACCTCCTCTCATGCACGGTTTTAAGGACTTAGCTTTTGAGATAGTTGAAGGAAAGGTGGTTTATTGTTGTGCAAAGAAGGATGAGAGAGATTTCCTTAGAGTTTTTGAGCTTAAGGGAGATGTATATTGTGAGAGATCTTCATTTGAGGACTCTATGATTGATTTTCATGCTCTCATTGGAGATGTGAGACCTTGTGTTGAGGGAGTAGCTACCCCTTTGCCCATTTCTCATACCCTTTTTTCTCAAAGGATTGACCACATCCCCTATTGCCCTATTTTTCTCCCTTCCTATCTCAATGAGCCTATTGGGGACCCCCTTGTCTATAATGATCTTAATGTCCCTCATTCGTCTATTGTTGAGGAAAAGGATGATGTTACCACCCAAAAATATTTTAGTGAAGAGGATTTGTCTTTTTCTTTTTCTTTCCATTCTTTTATTCCCCCTTCTTCTTCTTCTTCTTCATATTTTCTTGTTTTTCCTTTTGATCCCTCTTTTTCTTTCTTTTGGCACCTCCCTCCTTACTTGTGTGAAACAATCTTGTTGTACTTTATTATCCCGTCATTTGCCTACCTTCTCTCTTATGAAATGTGTAGTAGTGCATTTGACAAGCTCTTGCGTGCGTTGAATTATTATTTACTAGAGCGGTCAAGAATAAACCTTAAGCAAGCCTTTCTCGGGAAGTAACCCGTATTTTATTGCTTTCATTTTCTTTTCTTTTTAGAATAGATTTTCTCTCATGGAAATGTTTGTGTGCCTTTTGTTAGGTACATGACTTGATATACTTTGGTGCTTCGATTTGGATCAAGAATCAAGGAAGTTTTACTCCTATGTTTGCTAGCATATGGAAGGCAAGATTCGATTATTGAGAAAATTAGCTTTGAAAGGTTTAATTGGGTCATTTGCAGGTGTTTACACCCACCTAATATCCGGTAATATCCTTCCTTGCTCTTTCTCAAGTAGATGATGACTTGTTGGACATATGTTGGTTTGATTGGATTGATCTCCTTTTTTTTCCCCTCCATGGATGATTTGATTTAGTTTGATCATGTTGTCTCATTCAAGCTTGGGGGAGGGTATTCTATCATGTTTGGTGGGATGTTGATTCATATATGCTATGCACCTTTGTATATGCTTTTCCATGTTCTTTATTTTGAAAAAATCCCAAAAAGATTTTTGTTTCTATCAAGGCAAATTTGCAATGTGTTTTGTTTTGTTCTTGCTTTGGACATAATAACATGTGGACTTGTATAATTGAATGCTTTTCTTCTTAAATGGTAACGGTGTGCACGGTTTGAGAGTATGCTTGGTTGATTCTGGATAAAGCATGCTAAGGTAGTTGGTTAGAACTAGTGGGACCATGAAACTAGATTCTACTTGTTTGTGGCATGTTGGTAGTTGCTCCCTATAGTTGATTTGACACCAATAGTGAGTTTTTGCTACATCCATGTGAGGTTCTTTGTTTTTCAAACCTTCAACATATAATTTCATGAGCGGCATGGATCCTTGACTATTGCGGACCTAATCTAGAATCTTGACTCATAATTCTCAAACACGAGACCAAGCCATCTAGGGAGGAAAAAAAGCATCTTTTCGGGGTGGTAATTTTTCTTTTCTAGGTTAATTTTTTTTCTTTTTAATTCATTGGGTTTACATTCGCCATCTTGTTAACCATTTGAGCCTTTTTCCTTCTTTTCAAGCCACATCTTTAGAGTTTTAAGCCTTTTGTTTCTTTTTGTTCCATTTTTGGTTTTTAAAACCAAATGGTCATGTTTTTGGAGTTTGTGGTTTATAAGTATGGATATTGGTTCCTTTTGTAAGTAAGCTAGTGTTTTGTGAATATTTCATGAATAATGGCCAATGATTGATGGAAAAAGCCGTCCCAAGTGTCAAAAAGGCAAGGACTTATAAATGCAAGTTTGTAAAAGTCGTCCTAAGTTAAAGAGGCAAGGAAAATTACTTTGAAAGAAATGAAAAAAAAGTGAAAATGAGAAAAAACAAAAATATTTTGATGTGATTCTTTTCCCCTTTTCAAGCATTGAGGACAATGCTTCCTTTAATCTTGGGGAAGAAGCGTTTACACTTTTTGTGTATATGATTGTGGTTATAGCTTTGAATAAGCTTGGGGGAGTTAGTTTGTTATTGTTTGGCGATTACTTGGTTATGAGGAAAAGGTTTGATCACCCTTTGCCTCACTAATTAGGAATACCGCCAAATTTTAAAATTTTGAGTCTACCCTCACCCTTTTTGCCCTTACGTTACAACCATTTGGAAAGACCTTTCGACCTAGAGGTCGAGTCATATATCGGGGGATGGCATTAGGAGTTAAAGCCTAAGGAGAGGGGATGCATTGTCAAGACGTCGAGTAGCCTAAAATTATCTCTTTTCCGGTTCCTTCGTGGAACTTTTGAGATGCTCACTAGGGGAAGATATGAGACTTGTAGGGAGAACGTGGTAAGACCCTTTGGGATGAAAGTGGATTGCGTTTCTCTAGTTCCTAAGCTTAGCATATTTATGTTTCAATCAACTCGGGCATCATGGAACGTGTACTCCCTTACTTGTTTAGAAAGATTTGCATTCATTTATTCTTGTACATTTGGAAAAGTCCTTTCATGAATATTTGTTTGCTTTTCTTGTAATTTGGTTTCTTTTTCATGTTTTCCCTTGTTTGTATTATTATGAGAGTTATAGGTTAATTACTTAAGAAACCTTTACGAGAGCATCACTCATCCTCTAGGGCGATCTAGGAGTTTAAATGGCTTGTCTTTAGTTGCTAAAATTGACCGTGATTCCTACGAAAGTGAGTTAGTGTATATTGATGTCTCTTCTCTTCTTTTTGTTTGTTTAAATAAGCTCATCATTTCTCCCTTGGTTTTGTTTTGCTTGAGAACGAGCAAAAGGTAAGCTTAGGGGTATTTGATGGATGTCATAAATGGCACCGATTTGATGAGAATTTAGGCTGTTTTTTTCCTCTTTTCATAGCTTTCATGCTCTATAAATACTTAGTTTTATGGTTTTGGTCTTATTCTTACCAATCCTCTCTTATTTTTGTAGCTTTTATGCATTTCTATGGTTTTTCTAGTCTTTTCTCCTTTATTTGCTCTATTTTCGTGGTTGTAGGTATTGTATGAGGTTCGGCTCTTGATATTGGTTATTTACTAAGGTGGAGGAAGCTTTTGGAGCAAGCTCATGGCAATTGAAAAGCTCAAGATTCAAGAAAGTAGATTCTCCAAGTTTTAGCTCTTGCGCTCTCAAGCCGCGCTCTCATGACTATGGGGTGTTGAACCCACATTCATGTGCTTTTGGGACTGCCTCTCTTAGTGTTCATATACATCATAATCGTGGGACCTTAGCAAACGTACGAAGCCGCGAGAAGATCGAAGAAACCCAAAGTTGCGCGGGCGCGCAAGGCACGGGCGCGGGCGTGCCATTAGGGTTGTCAATGGGGCGGGGCGGAGCGGATGTTGACCATCCCATCCCAATCCCCAACTAATATTTTCATCCCCATCACTATCCCCATCCCCGCGGCGGGTCCAATTTTCATCCCCATCCCTGCCCCACCGGGTACAACTCCAAAACTATCCCTGCCCACCCCCACTTGGATATCCATCCCCACCTAATCTCCACCAAAGACCCGCTTAATCCCTACCCAAGATCCACCTAATATCCTTATCTCAAATAAAGAATCTTACATAATTAAATACGAATTATAAAATAAAACATTCTATACACATTTTTGTGTTATAATATAAGTGTCATACAAAGTATTATAATAAATATTGTATTTCATGTAATTATTTTATAAATAGAATAAAAGTATGTAATTTTTCTTTAAAAGATATATAGATGTGGGTATGAGGTGGGGGATAGGTAAGGTACGAAGTGGGGCAGGTGGGGCAGGGCGGGGATGGGGCTGGTACAACTTAAAATCCACCCCCGCCCCATCACCCATGGCGGGTAAGGTTTTTATCCCCATCCCCGCCCCACCACCCGCCAAATCAAGACCCATCCCCGCCTTATTAGGGCGGGGATGGGGCGGGTCTCCTACTTGACCCGCCCCACTAACATCCCTACGTGCCATCCTAGGTATTTGTTTGCTTGGTTTTTGTTTTCGTGCCTCTATATAACCTTTGTAAACTCGATTTTTAGGGAAAGTTTAGAATAAGCTTCATTTCACATTTTTTATCATAATTTTAGCTTAGTTCAGAGCTTCTCTTTCTTGTTTTAGGGTTAGTTTAGGAGTAGATTTTAGAGAGAGAAAGTGAGGAATTTCAATGGTGATTGAGAGATTGAAGATTCAATGGTAACAATTGTATTGGAGATCTTCTCTATTATCAATGAGAATTCTTAACTCTATCTCACTTTATTAGTTTGTTTGATTTCATATTTGATGGTTTGATTTTGATGTTTGATTGTTGATAACTGTAATTGTTCTTCATAGATGGTTGATTCTTGATTTCTTTTGTTGTTCGTTGATTAGATGATGATGTTAGTGTAGTTGTTTGCTAGGAAGTGGGTGAACTTGTATGATTGATTAGTTGTGCTTAATTTGGGAATTATGTTGATTAATTGTTGGGATTAAAGTGATTAATGGAAGTTTGCATGTGTGTAATTCGATTAGGCCTTGAGAATTATGCTAGATTGCATTGTGAGTCTACATTGATACAGACCATTGAATTGTAGCTTGCAATCGTTGATTGAGCTTGATTAGTGATGCTCCTAGTTAGAGTCTCTTGTAGTTGGCGCTAATTTGACCTCTAGGAGATAGCTTGTTGACTCTTTTGATTAAGCTTTCCATTAGTCTTCACAACCATTGATTTGCATATTACTTTCGAGTTGCTACAATTGTCTTGATTGCTTGTTGATCCCGTTCCTAGTTCTTTATTTGTTTGGTTTCTTTGTTTGTTAGTTGTTAGTGTTTACCTTTATTCCTTAGACTTCGACGCATAATTGAGAGCGCCTGAATATTATCGTTCCTTTGGGTTCGACCCTTTAATTGCCTCTATACTAGTATATATAGGTTTGTTAAGTGTTTATAAATTTAGTTTTATCGAGGGAGGATTAGTTTCAACGACCTAGTTCCACCCCCTCGTCAGCTATTGCATTAACTAACAACATGCATTTTTCCAAGAAGATTAAAGAACGATCAAGCATGTAAAGAATTTATTCACATATAAATCAATTCCAAACCCTAAAACATGCTCAAGATCCAACGATACCACAACCATCCCCTCAATGGAGAAATTACCCACTAATTATGCTAACAACAAGATTAATTAACAAATAACCAAGCATCAACAAGATTAATAAGCAATACTTCACAACAAAAACAATAATCAAAAGAAAGCAATGAAAATAGAGGAGAAGGAGTTAGAGATTCTCATTGATTGAAGGTGAAAGTCTACAAGCAAGATGATCAATCTTCCTCTTTAAGATCCAAGCTCAACAATGGTGAAATCCTCACTTTCTCTCTTTAAACTACTCTAATCCTAAGCTAAACTTAGAGAGAGAAGCTCTCCTAAAACTAGAGAAATAGATCTAATAATATGAAGAAGTCCCATACAAAAACAAGCCTCTAATGTAAATAGAATCGCGCCAAAAAGCTGAAAAAGGCTTGTTTTGTGCCCTCAAACAAAACTGTGCGCCCACGCAACAGGTTGCGCGCCCGCGCCTTCGTAGGTTGCGGCTTGCTGGCTGAGTTGTGTGCCCGCGCGCCTTGGGTGTGCGCCCGCACAAGGGAGTGTGCGCCCTTGCACCGGTTGCGCACAACCCGTGCAAAGCTCTCTGCCTCAATTCTGAAATTTACTTCTTTCCGCGCGGGTTCTAACAGGGTTGCGCTCCCGCGCACCTTGCTTTTTTTATTCTACTCTTGTGCTTACTTGTTTTCTTCTTTACAATCCAAGACTTCAAATACCTAAGCACAAGAACCAAGCACCAAGGGAAGCAATAAGGTATAGGCAACGGTGAAAACACGTAATAAAGGGAAGCATTTAAGCATCTACGCGATTTCATCCAAAACACACCGAGACATGTATGAAAGCATTATTTGAACAAAACAACTACAAAACACCATAAGATAAGCTAAAACAAAGCATAAACACTATCCTAAGAGTGACATAAATGTCACTCATCAATTATACTTAATTGTAGGGTGCAAAGGATATAATATCCCTCTTACTTTGGTGGACAATGGGTCAGCTTTAAATGTATGCCCATTACGAACTGCAAAATATCTAGGCCTTAATTCAGAATAATTCTTCCAATCAACAACACAAAGCATTAGGGCCTATGCCAAAGTTTTAAAATGGAAATCAAACTTTTGAATAAGAATTTCTTCATGAACTATAGATCGAAAAAAAACCCAAAAAATTCATATTTGTCATTTTAAAACAAATAAAAAAATAAAAAAATTAAAACAAAAACGGATTTAAACATTGAAATTCGAACACAAATGGGATTACCTTCATATATCATTATGGACTACACAATCCGTTTCATAGCAGCAACATCTCATTTGAACACACCCAGATCTAACGACATCGGCTTATCCGGCTCGATCAAAGGCGGCGTTGCAGCGGAGCTTTACCCTCAATATTTGAATGAAATCGATTGAATTCGTTTTCCAGCTCCAAACCCACCACATTTCTTCGATCCACAATTCTCACCTTTAGATTGAATGCATGTAATCAAATTTAACTTTGAAAATTTGATGGAAATGATACAAATAAGTATGAGTAGGTCTTGATTTTAAAACTGAAAAACAAACTTAGCCTCATGGGGTTTAAGAGGAGAGGAGAGGAGACAGAAAGAGGAATGGAGATGAGAATAGAGAGAGATAGAGGAGAGAGAAATGAAGGAGGGGGCGGCGTGCGGGATTAGGGTACGGGGTTTTTATGTGAGAGGTAAGATTTCTAATTTTTTGTCTTTTTTATTATTATTTTCCTAAAATCATATGAATCGCTTGTCATAGAGAGGCGATCTATATCTTTGTTAATTTTTTATATAAAACAAATAGAATGGTTAACTAGGAGAGGCGCTCTAAAGGTTTTATATACAAAGCGCTTATCTTACATAGGCGTTCTATAGAATGCTAGAGATCGCCTATCTAACATGACAACTCTCTATTATGTGTTACGTATTCCCTATTTTGTGGTAGTGATGGTTAAACTGTGCTATGATTATGCATGATGCAATGTTGCTTGTTCGTTTTTACTTTTGTGAAAAAGGAAGATATTATGCGTTCGAGTCTCGCTATCTAACTAGAGATTATCCAAGCTAGTTCTCGTAACAATCCATAGGCAACCTAGTGTTGGAAACCTTGAACCATAACTACGAACTAATCTTGTAACCTCTAAGTCCCCAGTGGAGTCGCCACTGTAAGGAAGGTGATACCATCGTAGGGGGTCCTTCCTTAGATGCCCATGGCCATTTAAAATCCTAGGACTTTACACTTGTTAGAGTGTAGTAGGATTTGAATTCCTGACTGTTTGGGAGACCTTAAAGTAGCAATGATACTCTCATCACTCTTTTTTGTAAGTAACAAGTAGGAGTCGCCAATGACTTTTAGGAAAACTCATAAACCTCATTCATGCCTTTCTTCCATGCTGAGTTCATGGAATAATTAGCACGAAGCATAAGTTTACCCATGCCAAAATTGGTGTACATAAACCATAAATGAGTTCGGGAGAGAGGGTACTAAAATATTGTTCCTTTTAGGGATGAATCGCTACTCTAGCCCTAGTACGACCTCTAATAGCTCTTCCTTTTTCACAATTTCATTACCAAACAATATATGCAACGTGATACCTAATGACTAATTTAGTTGATTTTATTTACAAGCATTAATCACGTAGGAATTACATTCCAAAAGTCGTTATTCTTAGTTAATCAATATTTGTGAAAGAACAATAAATAAACAATATTCACCTTGTCTTAAGTGGTAAACCAACAATTAATTATTCAAATTCTAGTCTTAATTAACAAAAGAGTACTATGTGAATTAATTAATTAAAAGTTTGTTTAAAGTGATCAAACAACACTATTTATTCAATTAAAGTTATTGTTTAATGTGTTGATGGACTTTCTTTCTTCTTCGTACCTTCAAGAGCTTCAATTGATGGATTAGGGTTGAAGAGTAGTTGGGTAGAAAAAGGGAAAAGTAGTATGATAGTAAGAGAAGTAGAGAGATTAGGGTTTTGAGAATAATAGGGTTTTAATTCTGATTTTTCCGGCCCCCCGTAATGTTAAACGAAGACCCCTATTTATAGGCGTAGGGATATAGATTTAGGGTTTTAAATCCGCGCCGTCAGGTGGCGCGCGCAACTCTTTGAGTCGCGCAAGGTACCGCTCGCATCTCAATGAGTCGCGCTGGTTTCTGGTTTGCGGTTTGCCTTATACAAAACCGCATTTTTAAAACTTCCATAACTTTTTTTTTGCGGAGTTGGATTAAGCAGTGTAAGATTTTATTGGAAAGCTCTGAATGTCTACTTTCCAATGCCGTTGGAATTAGGTAAAATATGTTATGGATCAAAAGTTATAGCCGTTGTAATGCAAGGGTGTCGGTTTTGGGCCCGGTTTAGTGTTTTGATCATAACTTCTTTGTTTTGGCTTGGAATTGGGCTTATAATATACCATTGGCAAGCTATTTGAAAGGGCTATCCATTTTTATATTTGTTGCATGGGTATTTGATGGTTTGGTTCCCTTTTTAAATCGGTTTTTCAACAATGTAGGTTCCATTGGATCCAATCATTGCATTTGACGCATTTGGGTCCGTTATTAATCAAGTTTAAGCATGTATGAACATGTTTTAGGCCTAATTAGTAATCAGACAAGGCTCTAAGATAACTTGGTCTTAAATATGGGTTTCAATTTACTTCATAATTCTTTTCATAGTCCATAAACATTTCAACTTTGATCTAACATGAAGAACGGATTTTTTAACATCATTGCACTTCCTTTCGGGACAAGAGGCCAAAAGTAGGTGTCGACACTTTCTCTTGGTTTCAAGTTTATTATTTTTGTTTTCTTATTACTTTAATAATATTGTTCTCTTTATCTTAATTCTTGCTTTTTACTATGCTTTATTTAATTGCTTTGATTAGTTTAATTTTAATTATGTGTGAGTAGATTTCTTTCTAGGGTTTATTGGGATCCATAAATAATATGAAGGGATAATTTATTGTTGTTGATTGACAATGCTTAATTAATTTCCTATTGATTGATTTAATGCTCTGCAACTAGGTTAGCGCTGGTCTTTTATGTATGCGTTTAGCAATATTGATTTGAGATTCGAGAGATGAGAATTGATATTTAGGCTTAGTTTCAATAGGCAGGTTAATTTATAAATGGTTAAGTTGAGATTCGAGAGATGAGATTTAATACCGGTAGATTAATTCTTTTATTGTAATACGTAGCGAAAGTCCTTTATGATCTGATTAATTTATGCATTAATGAATGATTATTATATTTTACCCTGGATTGTTATTTGTAGGTGAACCTATGCCCTATGCCCTAGGTCTTTATTCATTTATTTTTCTTTACTATTAATCTTCGTTGTTAATTTCCTTTCCATATTATTAATTTGTTACTTAATAATTTAGATTGCTTTAATAAATTAGGAATAGAAAGACCATTGTCGTTGTGGATTCGACCCTACTTCCCTATCTATTTTAGTTAGTGGTTTTAGGAGTTACTTTTGATTGGGTGATATGACTTTAGCCTGTCAGTATGTTGCCGCCTATGAGATGCAAAAATTGAACCCCAGCTGGCTGGCGTTTACCCATATGCATTACTTGAGTCGCAACCCAGGTGGTTGGAGGGTGTGGTACACTCTGACCACCCTTCAAAAGTATCAGATGACATTGGACAAAGTGTCCAAGTACGATGGTTGGAAGACACGGTTTTTTTTGCTTTATGCCCCAACCCATAGAAAGAATCGGGAGATGCGACGGTACAATAAGAGATCTCACCTTCTAGGTCGCAAGTGCACACTCCCTAAAATACCGGGAGATGACTATGATGTAATCATGGAAACCAAGTTTTTTGAGCTCCGTCCGGAGACTCTCTCAACAGGGGACGTAATCAAAGTCCCTAATAACTGGATTCCCATGTGCGCGTGGTTCAAGGACGAGGTGTTAGCACCATGTTTCCAAAACGTATGTTTGACTGGCATCCGGCTTAATGCTGCTTGTATTTCTACTACTTAATCACAATTTGTTTAATGTTTTTGTTATCTTTTTGCAGAAGAAGTTTTAAACATGGTGGATGAAGAGAAGACCCCCAAACAGTCCTCCGCTCAGATAAAAAGGGACCTGGCACAAGCCAAAACTGCCAAGCTGAGGGCAGAGGTAAATTCCCTTTACATCTCCTCATTTTATCAGGCGCAACCAGATGCTAAACTTTGTTATTTATGTTGTAGGGTAGAGAACCTCCCAAATCCTTCACCAAGAACCTCTTTAAGTGTGGCCTGGAGGATGCTTCCACCCTAACCAAACCTGCTAAGTCTGCGAAGATGACTTCAGGTAAGACGGGCTCGGATGGGTCTTCTGGAAAGAACCGCCTCCGTATCGGGGGGAGGAACATTGCTGTAGGAGGTTTTTGAGTGGGCTTCGACTTGGTCTCATCCGGCCTTTCTGCGCCTGGGGGTGAAGCAATCCCACAAGTTTCTGAAGGTAAATTCAATCCCTTCGAATCCCCGCCTGAGCTGGGCAGGTCGTTGCGAGTGAAATCACACTCGCAACAAACTTCTTTGTTAGATAGCCGGTAACAATTTGGTGCCGCCTATATGGGTCACTCACCTTTAACGTTTGGTGCAGATAAATTCCCCCGATGGCCGGATGTCCAGGCGTACGCCCGGGCCTTGCTGGCGGCTGTGCATAAGAGGGAGAAGGATGCTATTCCCGGCATTGAGATGTTCAATGTCGAACGGATCTTGGCACTGCTGTCCGAGGTACACTTAACTCATTTTTTCTGTAATTAAGCATAAAGTATCCCGCAAGATTGACAACATTTGTGTTTACAGACCATGCTTAGGGTTGAAGGACTTAAGCGGCCTTATGCCCGGAAGAGGGAGGAGGTAAAAAGAGCCATTAAATCTGCTAGGGACTCTCAAGATGTTGTTGAATATGAGTGTACAATTAGTGAACTTGAAACTAAAGCCATCTTCATGCAATAGGCAGAGGAGGTTAAGGGTCTCAAGTAGGCTTTGGAGGAGGCAAAGGAGAAAACCAGCATGGCTGAGACCAAACTCAAGAAGGCGGAGGAAGACCTCTTGACCTTGCAGGCTGTCTCCAAAGAGAATGCTGACCTCAAGGCGGAGGTTGAGAAGCTAAAGCAGGACGCGGAGATGGTCAAGAAAAACCTTAAGGAAACCACTTTTCCTCTTTCATTGGACCCAACTGCTAGATCATGGTTTTATAACCTCGATGCAAAACAAGATTCCACTTGGAGTAACGTTGTAAAAGCATATTTTACCCAATATAGAGATAACATCGAGCTCACAACTACCTTGCGTGATCTCGAACTGCTTAAGCAAGGTGAAGAAGAAGGCTTCATTGACTTCTTTTCAAGGTGGCGATCAAAGGTTGCTTATATTCCACAAAGACCTCCAGATCATGAACTTGTCTTAAAGTTCATAGACAATATGTCTCCAGCATACAAGTGCCATTTACAATACCTTTGTTTAGACACATTTCAAAAAGTCTATACTGTGGGAACATTAATTGAAAGGGACTTGATAAATGAAACCATGAATCATATAGATGGACTTTATTTTTAGAGAGGATTTCGCCTACGTCGGAAACGGATAAAGCTCGAAGACACGATCTAAATAACTTGTAAACAATTCAAGATGTAGCACCCTAGGTCTTGTTTTGTTTCTTTCCTTTGTTTTTTATGATAGACTAAGATATTCATGCTGTCGAATCTACTAGTTTTGTACTCTCATTAATTAATGAATAAAAAATATATTTTCATGTACGTCTATCTTGTTCTCTTTTCAATCTCTTTATTGTTATTGAGTTGAATTAAATATAATGTATACATATAAACAGACAATATCGAAAGGCATACATACTCAACACTTTAAGAATCTTGATAAGCTTTGGCTTACTAGACTTATCGAACGAAAAGAGGCCCATTTTTGGCCCACAAAGAAAGGATATGATGATTTCACCAACACAGGAGGCAACTTGAAACTCCATAAATATAATCCCATGTCCTTAACCAGAGAAAATCCATCTTTTTGGCAGCCCTTTTGAGCCTCGTCAATTGAGCCTTGGTTACTCAACCTACATTACTCCATACCTTGGATGGGAATGGTGCAAAGATGAAACATAAGAGGGGGACACAAATTTAGTCTGAACCCAAAAGGAAAGATCAAATGCAAAAGAAAAAAGAAAAAATCGTTCTAAACCCAAAAAAAACCTTGTCAAAAGAAAAAAAGAAAGAAAGGAGAGATGACAAGGAAAAGGCACCTAATGTAGGAGTTGTCACACAAAGCATATTGGTTCTAGTTTAATAAGCACCTAATGTAGGAGTTGTCACACAAAGCAGATTGGTTATAATTTAATAAGCACCAAAAGTAAAGGATTTTGGGAGTATACTTCAGCTTGTCCAATGTTCATAACCCCAAGCCTAGGCACGTTACGACCTTGGAAAGGCCCTCCTTGAGGCAGATCATAACCATATACCAAAATCATCATTCCATGAAAATATGGCCAATCTTAGGCCTTTGCACATATGGACCTACTATTAAGTAGTCATGCTCATAAATAAAATGCATGAAGTGTTGAGTTATGATTACAAGATCATATAAAAAAAGTTTAAATGATTTGGATGATTTGATAGCCATTGGCTTAATTACATCATATTAGTATTAAAAGGAATAGTGTCCTTCGAACAAGTGTATTATTCTGATAGCGAGTTCGAAATTGTTAGAAAGCTAATATATTAAGTAAGGTCAAGTGATCGGAATGCCTAGGTGGAGGCCACTTCCGATCAGTAATACTAATGTATAATTAATATTACAGCTTAATCTTGACTGAAACCTTCGGGACACACCCTAGCAAATATACGAACCGACTCGACGAATTAATTCGGAAGAAATTAATTCGTCGCTCGAGTGTTAAATATTTAGACGTCGGAAATTCGAACTTAGAACGTTGAAACCGAGTGTCGGAAGTCGAGTAAAAATAGTAAAAGACGAGACATGAAAATAATAATAAATCAACAAGACCAAAATACCCCTATCATCGGAATGCTCCGAGCAAACCGAGTGCTAGGGGCATTTGATATAACTTGGTGGATAGCATGCGCACCAAGCCGAGCCTAAGCTGGCTGGTGCGTACTAGCGCACCAATGCTAGCATCGCAAGGCTAGCAGCGCTGGCCAAAGCGCGCAAGGAGCAGCAGCTCTCAGCAGTAGCTCGCATCCTTGATGCGTGGCTCGCTGGTTGAGAGCACAAGCAGCCCGCACAAGCTGTGATGGGCTTGCTGGCCAGCAGCGCTAGCATCCCACACGCTTGTGTTGGGCCTACTGGCAGCCGCGCATGGAAGCCCACCTTAGGTGCCTTGGTGCCCAAGTATGGTGCCATATGGCGCGATCTTAGTGGAGCTTAAGGGGGTGTGTTGGCCGGTTTTTTGAGAGGGAGTGGGGAGCAAGTGTCCCCCCCTCCTCCAAATGGTCCTCACCTAACCTCTCTCATGAGCTTGCCACTTGTTGATTTATTACTAGTTTGATTATTAATTTTATTTTAGCTTTAAAATAAAATGGATAAAAAAAAAAAAACAAATTATCCCACATTGATGGGAGAGCTTTTTCACTCTCTTGTTTTCCCTATAAATAACCTAGTTGGAGTATTGGGAAAATCATTTGAGTGAGAGTTGAAAAAGGCAACACCGTTTTGAAAACCTTTGAACTCATTTAATCACTCGGGTTTTGGTCGGACCTTGCTAAATCCAAGGTAACGGACCTAAAAAGTCGGTATTCGTCCTTTGTGGGTGGATACCGTTGGAGGCTCGGTATTTTTGAAGCTAAAGCATTCAAGTAAGAGCCCATTAGGTCGGGTGAAGCTCGCGTCAAAGGTAAATTCCGATTTTATCCTTTTATGTTTATTTGTTATGCTTTATGGTTTTATTAATTGAGAGTGGTTCTTTGGGTCGTGGTCGTTTCCGCAGTAAGTTGGACTTACCAAACCTCAACAACGGTATCAGAGCCACGCTCGTTTATTTTTAAAATCATAATATTTTTCAAGGTGTTTTTTATGGCTTAATTTTTCTAGTTTAATTTGCTAATTAGATTATTAGCTCAAATTATCTCTTTTAACCTCGTATTTAAGCTACCTTTAGCCCCGAACCCATATTTTGACCTAAAAATTGTGAATTTTATGTGGAAAATGTGTTCTGGAAATGGTTTTACCCTTTCAGGACTAGGTTTTTAGCCAAAAAAACGACCAGAAATGCTATTTTCAAGGGGTTTTTTCGTTTTTACGAAAAATTTAACCTTTAAAATTATTTGCATCTTTATGGTTGTTATGTAATTGGTTCAATACATATTTTATATGCAATTTTAAACCTCTTTAGGCATGATTACTTGGTAGTAATTTGTGCTTGAATGCTTGTTTTTATTTTATCACATAATTGCAAACTAATTGCATTAAGAGTGAAGTTGTTTTTCTTTGAGGCTTCCAAGTATTAATGATTCAATCTTTAATTATGTTAACTGATTGAAACTTTATATTACTAAATTCCATGAATTTTTATTAAAATTTTTTGATTTAATCATTTTTAGTTGATTGGAATCATAAAGTTTGAAACTTTGTGATAGAAAAATTGTTTATCTTCATTTTGGAAGATATAATTTTTTCAAGGATTCACAAGTATTAAAGTTGGAATCTTTATTGAACTTATGTTCATTTTTCCAACTTCCTCTTATTTTGTCAAAAACTCAAGGTTAATTTAAATTAATTAAATTAATAGTGAGTAATTGCCCTAATATTTTTGTTGCACCAAGTTAAACCAATTTAATTAAAGAATGGTTCTTGGAAATTATTTTGGTTACATGCACTTCAAAAATTTTTATTTAAGTTATACTTGTTTAAATTGTTTAATTTTGCTCATTAAATTAGTTCTAAAATTAATTTAGAATTAATTACTAAAGTCACGCAATATTTGGGATCAAAATCCCAAGGCTAATGGCACGCAAAACAAGGAATAAGCGCCCTTGGCAAGCCGGGCTGTGGCTGTCAAGGGGATGCCATGCCTTGTGCGTGCAGCCAAGCCGTGGCTGGTGCTCACGGCCGCATACAGCAGCACAGCGACAGCAGCACAGCAGCAGCACGCTGCCAAGTGCGTGCGTGTGTGCTGTGTTGCGTGGTGCTTGGGGATGGTGTGGCGCGGGTGTGTGGGGCACGAGCACATGGTGCATTACTTGGGACTTGGTGCATGCGTCGTGTAATTAGGGGTATGCGTAAACATTTCTTGCGAAGCAATGTAGTGCAATGAATTCGTTCAACATGGCCACAAAGGGCCATGTTTTTGATGTGTGAAAGTTCGCTGATGTGGGTGGTGTAACGCTTAGCGACATCGGGCAAACTCCCACGTTCATTGACCATCTAACGATTGTGCGAAATGTGAACACTCTATGTGTTAGTGCTAGGCACTTAGACAATTTGGACTACGTATTTTTGCTTAAAAATTGTCGTTTTAATTATTTTATTAATCTCATTTGTTTTAATTATTTTAATGAATTTTGGAGGCTAGGCCTTGGTTTTAAGCGCATTGACAAAAATTTATTTTGACTAATTTTGGGAATTACCGGCTTAATTAATTGGATTAATTAAGTTGGATGTGGAATTTAGTGGGAGCTTCAAATGTTAATTGCGCTTATTTACATAACCTGTTAAAACAACTTTGACTAGTTTTGATTAGGCGTGTTACTTAGATTAACCACCTAGATTAGTTACTAGTTCACGCGTGTTTTTTGCATTGTTACTTGTTTATCGTTGTAAAATGCATGGGCCATTCACAAATAGTGAATTGATGAATGAAATGAATATTCTCTCATAGGTTTTATAAAATGGCAACTAGTGGGGCCCGATTAGTATAGAAAAGACTGACTGCGATCCGTGATGTATTTTTGTAAATCTAAATACGGTCTGCATACCTTGGAGTATTATTGTTCCTTAATATTTAGATTAGTCCTAATCGTAGTTACTAGTAGTTGCATTTAATTATGGTAAAGTCTTGAAAATGAAGGTTCTTGGAAGACGTAGCCATGAAGTTGCAAATGAAGACCTTTTGAAGATTTGAAGATCTCAAGGGGTCATGCTAGTTGCCAAATGCATCTATATATATATATATATATATATATATATATATATATATATATATATATATATATATATATATATATGTCTATGTATATGAATATATGTTAGATGCATGTTTAGGATTTCAAATGTTGTGATGATCAATTAAGTTCACTTAAATCAACCAACATAGAAACCTTAGGTCCCTTAATATTGAGTAAAAACTAGCCATTCCAAAACAACACTTACCGGCCGAACGAGGTTGTGATGGGCTACGCCAAAACGAGGCATCACTACCTCTCCTAGGAAGTAAGGCATACCGGGTATGCAAGTTGGTTTTGGTTGTGCTCAACGATATGAGTGATGGAGTCATAACATGTCGTGGCAAAGTGAATAAATTGTTGAGAGAGCATTAGATGCGACGATTTATTCAACCAAGAGTGGCTTGGAGCCATTAGCAAAGCGTTTCTTACCTTAGGAGATTGACTGTTAAGACAAGCCAAAGCATTCTTAACCACTCCTTGTTTCTTCGGATCTTGGAACCGACTTATTCTCACCAAATTAGGGACAACTTCAAATATGTGAATTAGACGTTTTTAATTAAGTTTGATTAAAATGCATGGATTTAATCTTATTTAAATTTCATAAATATTTTTTCATTGCAAATTCTTTCAATTGTAGAATCATGTCTTTAAATAACTCAAATAACCAATTCTCGTTACGCTCAATTCTCGACAATGAGAAGTTGAGTGGGCCAAATTTTCTTGATTGGCAAAGGAGCTTGCGAATTGTTCTCATGCAAGAGCAAAAGGAATATGTCCTTGATGAGGAAATGCTCGATGCTCCCAATGAGGAGGTGACTCAGGCTACCCTAAATCGATGGTAAAGTGCCAATTAAGATGTCAAATGCATCATGTTGGCCACAATGTCTCCAGAGCTTCAAAAGACTTTCTTTGAGACGGAGACAGCTTTTGAGATCATCTATGAACTGCAGATTATGTTTCAAGAGCTGGCCTAAACTGAAAGGTTTGAAACCCACAGGAAAATTCTTCAAGAGCAAGCTCAAGAAAGGAGAGCCAGTCAGCCCACATGTACCCAAAATGATAGGATTGTTTGAGAACGTGGGAAGGCTTGATGCAGGGTATTCAACCAAGATGGCAATTTACATCATTCTCCACTCATTGCACAAAGGCTATGATCAGTTCAAGATGAACTATAACATGCATAGGATGGAGAAAACCCTCATTGAGCTTCATGGTATGTTGAAGCAAGCAGAGCAAACGCTCAAGGATGAGGGGAAGCATGATATGCTCATGATTAAAAAGGATAAGCCGTTCAGATTCTCGGGCAAAAAGAAAAAAGGCTTTAAGGGGAAGGACAAGAGGAAAACCTTTCCGCCTAAGCCTAAAGCTACCAAGGATAACAAATAGAAGAAGATAGCATCTTCTAAATCTGATTATGAATGCTTCTACTGTAAGCAGAAGGGACATTGGAAGAGAGATTGCGTCAAGTTCAAGAAAGATAAGAAGAACGCAACCGTTGCTTCTGAATGAGGTATATTCGTTATAGACTTTAACTTCATTAGCTTAGCATCATGGGTATTAGATACTGGATGTGGCTCACACCTTTGTTCCAATTCTCAGGGACTAAGGAACGCTAGAAGGCTAGAAAAGGGAGAGGTTAAACTCCGGGTCGACAATGGAGCCAAAATTAGTGTCGTATCCGTAGGAACTCTAAGTTTTTCTTTGCCCACCGGGCTTATTTTAGAACTAGATAACGTTTATTATGCTCCCAACATTACCAAAAACATCATTTTTATTTCGGCATTGGACGCCAAGGGTTTTGAATTTCGAGTAAAAGACAATGAATGTTCGTTTTATCTCAAAAATATTTTATATGGTATTGCACATTCTTAAAATGGTCTTTATGTGCTTAATCTGGACAAACAAGTTTATAATATGAATAATACTACCAAAAGAGCTAAGACCATCGAGTTAAACCAAACTTACTTGTGGCATTGTCGTCTTGGCCACATTAACATGAAACGCATCAAGAGACTTCTACAAGAAGGTGTTCTTACTCTTTCAATTTAGAATCGTTTCAGAACTGCGAAGGATGTTTATTAGGCAAGACGATTAAGCAGCCATTCTCCAAGCTGGGAGAAAGGGTAGGAGACTTGTTAGGTTTAATACACATTGATGTATGTGGACCAATGAGCTCAACCACAAGAAATTAAATGGACACCAATATTTTATCACCTTCACAGATGACTATACTAGATATGGTTATGTCTACCTAATGTAACATAAATCTGAATCATTTGAAAAGTTCAAAGAATTTCAGAGTGAAGTTGAAAATCAGCCTGGCAAGAAAATCAAAGCCCTTCAATCGGATCAAGGTGGTGAATACTTGAGCCAAGAATTCGATGACCATCTGAAAGAAAAGGGTATACTTTCATAATTGACACCTCTAGGAACTCCATAATGGAACGGAGTATCCAAAAGGAGAAATCGGACCTTGTTAGACGTGGTACGATCAGCAATGGGTCTTAGTGATCTTCTTATCTCTTTCTGGGGACTCGCACTTCTAACTGCGGCACTAACACTGAACCGTGTACCATCAAAAGCTGTAGAAAAGACTCCATACAAATTATGGACAACGAAACATCCCAGGTTGTCTTTTCTAAAGATATTGGGATGCGAAGCATATGTAAAGAAATTCATTTATGAGAAACTTCATCCCAAATCTGACAAGGTTTACTTTGTGGGCTACCCAAAAGAAACCTAAGGGTATTACTTCTACAACAAATCGGAGAATAAAGTGTTTGTTGCTCGCAATGATGTCTTTTTGAAGAAGGAACTCCTTTCCGAAATGACAAGTAGGAGGAAAATCGAACTTGACAAAGTTCGTGAGGATAAGAAACAAAATAAGAAAGACAGTCAAAGTGCTCAAATAACATCTGTTGACGCAACTGAAAATGATCAAAATGTGCAAAGTCAAACCAACAATGCAAATGCTCAATCCATTACCCTACGTAGGTCTCAGAGGCCGAGATTGATAGATACCATGTTTTAGTATTAACCGAGATATCAAAGGACATCCAGATTATGGATGAAGATGAACCGGCAACCTAGAAGCAAGCGATGGCAAGCACTGACTCTGCTAAATGGCATGAGGACATGAGATATGAAATGGATTCCATGTTTGAAAATCAAGTGTGGGACTTGGTTGACTTACCCAAAGGTTATACACCTATCGGATGTTAGTGGATTTTCAAGATGAAAACTGAAAAAGATGGAAATGTATTCATTTACAAAGCTAGATTGGTTGCAAAAGGTTATAGACAAGTTCATGGTATTGATTACGATGAAACGTTTTCACCAGTCGCAATGCTTAAATCCGTTCGGATCATCCTAGCGATTGTTGCATATTATAACTATGAAATATGGAAGATGGACGTCAAAACAGCCTTCTTAAATGGTATTTTGGAAGAAAATGTGTACATGACACAGCCTGAAGGTTTTGTCGACCAAAATAATGCTGGGAAGGTTTGTAAGCTTAAGAAGTCCATTTATGGACTAAAACAAGCTAGCAGAAGTTGGAATCTGCGATTCGATGGAGCCATCGGTAAGTTTGGTTTTATCAAGAATCCAGATGAATCTTGTGTTTACAAGAAGGTCAGTGGGAGTCACATCGCCTTCTTAGTCTTATATGTCGATAACATATTGCTCATTGGAAACAACATTTTGTTGTTAGAGTTTGTAAATGCCTTACTTGGAAAATGCTTCTCAATGAAAGACTTAGGAGAGGCTCAGTACATACTAGGCATCAAGACCTATAGGGATAGATCAAGAAGGATGATTGAATTGAGTCAAAGTAATTATATTGATAAGGTACTTGCTCGATTTAGCATGGAGGGAGCCAAGAGAGGTGACCTGCCAATGTCACATAGCATAACCCTGAGCGGGAAGCAGTGTCCACGGACACCTGATGAGCGGGAAAGAATTAATCTGATTCCATATGCTTCACTTATTGGATCGATCATGTATGTCATGATATGTACTAGGCCATATGTATCGTATACCTTGAGTGCTACGAGTCGTCACCAATCATATCCAGGAGAGGCACATTGGACTGCGGCCAAGAATATCCTAAAGTACCTGAAAAGGAACAAGGATAAAATCCTTATGTATGGTGGTTAAGAGGAATTAGTTGTTGAAGGTTATACCGACACGAGCTTCCAGACAGACAAAGACAATTTTAAATCGCAATCTAGATATGTGTTCTGTCTAAATGGAGAAGCGTTCAGTTGGAAGAGTGCCAAGCAGCGTATAGCGGCTAAGGAGGCTGGTTGGATTCGTAAGTTCATTGGTGAACTTGATGTTGTACCCTCCATAAAGGGTCCAATAGCCCTCTATTAAGACAAAAATAGAGCTATTTCTCAGGCTAGAGAGCCAAGGGAACATCAGAAAGTCAAACATGTCAAACGGCGGTTTCACATGATTTGAGAATGGAAATCAGAAGGTGAAATCAGAATTTGCAAAGTTGGAACGGATGACAACGTAGCCGATCCACGTACTAAACCTTTGCCTCAAGTGAAGCACAACAAGCACGTTGAGGCAATGGAAATCGGGCATGTAGGAGACTGGCTTTGATTTCCTTGTTTAGTGTTTTAGTTAAATTTTGAACATTTAATGTAAGACACTAAGAAAAATCATTCAAGTTTTGGAGTAATATAAATTTCATGCAATATTTTATTACTCCGTTTGCTATTTAATTGTGGTTTAGGATTAAATAATGGGTCCATTCGATTCTTGGAATATTCAAAATAGGGTATCAAGACATGTCTTGGTAAGGAAACACATATTAAGTGAACATTGAATATTATAATCGAAAATTATCCCTAATCGAGGTCATTTAAACGATGGACGATTAATGACCAATTGAGATTGGTGTGTAGTCTGATTTATAGCACTGTTTCTTGTGCTATGAGGACATGATTATCATAAACAATTTGCACAGGTATTGGTTTAGAACCATACTGGATCGACCTAAGAGAATACATTAAGAGATTAAAAATCGTCATAAGTATACTTCTCATTATGGCTATCGAAACCTATTTCCTTGACCATGAGTATTGTGAGCTCTCTTGTTTGAGTACTAGTCCGCTTTGATGTTGTCAAACGTCTGCCGTTATAGGGGATTATAACGGCAACACTCAGGCGGCTAGATCCTCTCAGTAAGAGTAGCTACATTACGAGACTAGGAATGTCCCCCTACTATAATAGGGAAGATGTATTTGATGTATACAAGGCTTCTCGTAGAGCGAGACTGTAAAAATGCATGGCCGTGCTCGGATGGATTTTAGAAATCATCTGTTTATTGACAGTCGGACTCGGAATCGAGAAACACTTCTGGACGTAAAAACGATGACGAAATAATCTTACCTTATAGTTCATGAAGAGACATAGGAAAGGGGCTATAAACTAAATGCTCACTTGTCCGAAAGGACAAGTGGGAGATTGAAAGGAATGGTGTCCTTCGAACAAGTGTATTATTCTGATACGGGTTCAGAATTATTAGAAAGCAAATATATTCAGTAAGGTCAAGTGATTGGAATGCCTGGGTGGAGGCCGCTTCTGATCAGTAATATTAATGTATAATTAATATTACAAATTAATCTTGACTGAACCCTTCGGGCCACACCCTAGCAAATATACGAACCGACTCGACGAGTTAATTCAGAAGAAATTAATCCGTCGCCCGAGTGTTAAATATTTAGACGTTGGAAATTTGAGCTTAGAGCGTCGAAACCAAGCGTCGGAAGTCGAGTAAAAAATAGTAAACGACGAGACTTGAAAATAATAATAAATCAACAAGACCAAAATACCCATAGCATCGGAATGCCCCGAGAAAACCGAGTGCTAGGAGCATTTTATATAGCATGGTGGCTAGCATGCGCACCAAGCCAAGCCTAGGCTGGCCGGTGCGTGCTAGCGCACCAATGCTAGCATCGCAAGGCTAGTAGCGTTGGACCAAGGCTCGCAAGGAACAACAGCTCTCAGTAGAAGCCCACATCCTTGATGCATGGCTCGCTGGCTGAGAGAACAAGAAGCCCGCACAAGCCGTGCTGGGCATGCTGGCTAGCAGCGCTAGCAGCCAGCACGCTTGTGTTGGGCCTGCTGGCAGCCGCGCATGGCAGCCCACCTTAGGTGCCTTGGTGCCCATGTGTGGTGCCATGTGGCGCGATCTTAGTGGAGGTTAAGGGGGTGTGTTAGCCGGTTTTTGGAGAGGGAGTGGCGAGCAAGTTTGGTCCCCCCCCTCTTCCAAATGGTCCTCACCTAACCTCTCCCATGAGCTTGTCACTTGTAGATTAATTACTAGTTGATTATTAGTTTTATTTTAGCTTTAAAATAAAATGGAAAAAAATCAAATTCTCCCACATTGACGGGAGAGATTTTTCACTCTCTTGTTTTCCCTATAAATACCCAAGGTTGGGTATTAGGAAAAACACTTGTGTGAGAGCTGAAAAAGGCATCACCATTCTGAAAACCATTAAACTCAATTAATCACTCGGGTTTTGGTCGGACCTTGCTAAATCCAAGGTAGCGGACCTAAAAAGTCAGTGTTCGTCCTTTGTGGGTGGATACCGTTGGAGGCTCGGTATTTTCGGAGCTAAAACTTTGAAGTAAGAGCCCATTAGATCGGGTGAAGGTCGCGTCAAAGGTAAATTGTGATTTTATCCTTTTATGTTTATTTGTTATGCTTTATGGTTTTATTAATTGCGAGTGGTTCTTTGGGTCGTGGTCGTTTCCGCGGTAAGTTGAACTTACCGAACCCCAACAAGTAAAGCAATAGAATCAAACTAATTTCGATGTTTTCCATATACTTTACCAAGGAAAATGAGACGACTATCAGTTTTAAAAAAAAACACAATCATTTTATTTTCTTTTCATAATAGGGCTATTTATTACCAAGGTAATTCAGGTTCTATATACATTGCCTAAAAGTAAAAGAGTTAATACAATAAATTGATTTAATATATCGACAGCCTCGACGTCAACTTTAGATGTCTTTTACAACTCTTGAAAATTGGTCTTTTCACTTGTCATGAGCAACTAAAATGTTCGCTTACGTAGGATATCTCCATCATCTCTAAGCGAGGAATATTGATTGAACATGATCGTTACATGAAAAAATATGATGTTATTGCTATCACACGTATACCTCACTGCAAAATCATCATGATGTTTCAAATATTAAGTCAATAATCCTTGCTTTTCAACAACATGTCTAATTTTCTTTCTTTATTCTTTGATGGGAAAGTTGGATTCCCTTCTTTATTATACAAATCCGTCTTTTTTGTTCATTTCTTTTTTTAGTGAGTAAGTCGGGATGATCCCTCCCATTTGGCAACAAAAATACTCAAAAATAGTATAATTTTTCAGCTCTTTGCCTCAAATTGGGGGCTTAAAAAAGCCAAGACAACCCCACTTCTCTCTATTTACAGATTTGAACACGCTATTTATGCTGCAAAATCAATTTCATGCGAAGCTTATTACAAACCATCTTAATAACTTTAAATGACAAAGGGAAGAATACCACTTCCTATTATTTGACAAGATAATTAATTATGTTACTTGATCAAACAATTTATGATAAACTTATGCAATATTCGCAAATTGAAAATACAAATCTTGGGGCCTTAAATAAACATGAGAAACATCCCCTAGAAAATTTTTACATGAATTCCAAAAGCCACCTAAAGTCTACGCTTGGGGGCTTCAAATTAAAAATATAGGTCTCACCTTAACTTTCATTTTAAAAAAAGACCATATTTTAGAAACTGATTCGAATGATTTTATAAATTATTCTAAGACTTCACCAAACCTAGGTTTGATAAACATTCAATTTCAAACTACGATACTTATTTAATTTAAAGAACTTCACTTTTAATTAGAAAAATATGACAATGATGACAAGCAGAAAAACATACACAAAATCAGATATACGAAAATTTGCTCACATTTTCATATCTTTGTTGAAATAAGTTGCAAATTACAACTTATCTTCATCAATCTTGGAAAAAAAAGTCACATTCAATTACGTGCTTTGAAAATAATATAATCATTGGATCCCTTTTCCAATTTTGAATTCTAGTTTGAAACAACATTCTAATAAAAAATAGTATTCAAAATTTCCTTTCTGAATTTTTGTTTTCTCAAATAAATAATGTTCAGATTCTCTATAACCGTTTGGATAATACATGTATTTTTCTAAAAGGAATGATTTAATATTCGACTTCTTCTTGACTTGAACTTGTTCTCGCTTAGTTCTCTTGCGAATATTTGCTAAGGGATGGTAAACAAACCACCTACTAGACCAAATTCAAAGATTGATAAGAACAAAGAAAATATTTGATGTTCGAAATCAACTTTGAGAATAAAATCACCACAATGATCTCTATAAACGTTTACACATTAGGTATGATATACTAAACCTTAAACACAATTGTTTTGTTTTATAAACAAACAAAGAACTAACTTGCTTTCTTGAACATGACTTTAACTAAAATGTGAAAGCCATGTCATTATCCTAAATATCTCAAAACAAAATAGGACATTTACATAGTTCCATCTCAGTATCATATGAATGGCCTAAATGATGGCAAGTCATTAGAACTACCCCAAACTGGGGGCTCCAAGACTTGTGAAATAGAAAGAATGCGCATAACCCGGCACATGGGGGCTCCAATATCAACAAAAAAAACAAAATAAGATATTCATGCCATTCGAGCTACTTTCGAGAATCACCTAAACTACAAATGGTTTACATAGATCTCGAGCCTTACAAATTTTCAAATGTATCACAATGATTTAATAATCATTTGTGTTGTTCCTTTGAACACTAAGTTTTCAACTAAACTTGGCCATTAAACATGTTACATATTCAAGCCATTTTCATGTTGAACTTCAAAAACTAATCATAGTGCATAATTGTTGTTTCAATACATCAATTTACTCTAGAGATTAGAGAGGATGACTAGTATAGAGCAAAAGAAACAAAATCATACTTGCTCATACGAAAGTTTGGTACTCAATCATTCATCATGAAAATTATATCAAGACACTTTATTAACATAAGACAAACAATTTCATAAGTTAGAATGTAAACAAAAGACTCCTAAATTCTAAATTAAGGAGTCTTCATGATTCTCCATTGTTGCACACATTGGAATTTCGCAAGGAGGATAACATCTACTTTCTCGAGCTTCAAAACATTGAAAAATTTGAACTCAAAAGAAAGAATTCAAAAGTAGCAAGAATAGACGAAAAATTTGAACAACATTTCATTTTTCCCCTTACTTATTCTAATGAATGACCAATATTACTAGACTTAGGAAATTTATTTGTTTAAACTATTAATGGTCAAAAAACGGTTTAAACATACTAGTTTAATCATTTCCATGATCCTAGTTGTTATCATAATAAGACAAAACACGAGATTTATAGACCTATTTTAAGCAACATGAAAGGGTCTAATAATTATTGACAACAAGAAAATCCTCGAAGTCACCCAACACTGTGGGCTACAACATTCGAAAATGTAAAATGGGGGCTTACGAACCCAAAATATAACCAACCTACACCAGTTCGATGATCTCTTCAAGAATTTTCTAAACTAAGTAGTTTTGTGAAAATTTTGAAATCACGGTTTTTTAAGTGAATAATAATAACCATCGGTCATTTTTATCATTGATAAAGCCAATTTTGCAACTTACGCATGAAAAAAAATATATGAGTCGCAAGAACAAATTCATGCTATTATAAAAGTTCAAAATATAATTTATAATTTTAATGCAAATTCTTGTTCTAAACACTTTAATTTACATTAAAATTTACAAGTATAGTCTATGTGAGAACAAAAGAGGGAATAAAGATCAAGCACAAAGTCAAAGTTAGAAATATATATATATATATATATATATATATATATATATATATATATATATATATATATACATACATACATATATATGCTTGACATGCTCATACAGGTGTAGACACCTACTTTTGGCCTCTTGTCCCGAAAGGAAGTGCGATGATGTAACATAAATCCGTTCTTCATGTTAGATCAAAGTTGAAATGTTTATGGACTATAAGAAGCATTATGAAGTAAGTTAAAACCCATATTTGAGACCAAGTTATCTAAGATCCTTTTCCGATTACTAATTAGGCCTAAAACGTGTTCATACATGTTTAAACTTGATTAATAACAGACCCAAATGCGTTAAATGCAATGATTGGATCCAATGGAACCTACATTGTTGAAAACTGAGCTAACAGATAAACCAACCATCAAATTCCAATGAAAGGCCTATACAAATGGATATCCATTTCAAAGAGGTTTCCAACGGTATATTATAAACCCAATTTTAAGCCAAAACTAAGAAGTTATGATCAAAACACTAAATCGGGCCCTACAACCGAGACCCATGCACTCCAACGGCCATAACTTTTGAACCATAACATATTTTAACCCAATTCTAACGGCATTAAAACTTGGACATTCACAGATTTCCGATGATATCTCACACGCCTTAATCCAACTTTGCATCAAAAGTTATGGATGTTTTAAAAACACGTTTTCGTACAAGGCAAACCGCAAACCAGCGAAACTCAATCAATTGCGCACGCCTTGCGCGTGCGACTCATTGAGATGCGCAAGGCACCCCAGCGTGACTCTTAGAGTTGCGCGCCCCAGCTGACGACACGGCTCTACAACCCTAAACCTAGATCCCTATGCCTATAAATAGGGGTCTTCGTTAAGCATTACGGGGACCGAAAAAATCAGAATTAAAACCCTAATCTCTCAACTTATCTTACTATCATACTGCTTTTTCATCTCTCTTCCCAAATACTTTCCAACCCTAATTGAATACATTGAAGTCCTTGGAGGTACAAAGAAGAAAGAAAGTCCATAAACACATTAAACGGAGATTTAACATAATAGAAGAACGGTTAGTTTCCTAAGCACTTAGATAAGTCACTTTTCTTTTATTGTTTAAATAACTTTAATTGATTAATTAGTGTTGTTTGATCACTTTAAAAAAAAATTAATTAATTAATTCACGTATTACTCTTTTGTTAATCAAGACTATAATTTGAATAATCAATTGTTGTTTTATCATTTAAGACAAGGCGAATATTGTTTATTTTCTTCTTTTCACGAATATTGATCAAACAAAGAATAACGAATTTTGCAATGTAATTCCTACGTGATTAATGCTTGTAAATAAAATCAACTAACTTTATCTTTAAGTATCACGTTGCATATATTGTTTTGTGATGAAATTGTGAAAAAGGAAGAGCTAGTAGAGGTCGTACTAGGGCTAGGATGACGATTCCCCTCTAAAAGGAACGTTATCTTAGTACCCTCGCTCCCGAACTCATTTCTGGTTTATAGAGCAATTTGGGCATGGGTAAACTTATGATTTGTGCTAATTATTCCATGAACTCAACATGGAAGAAAGAAATGAACGAGGTTTTTGAGTTTTTCGTAAAACTCATTGGCGACTCCTACTTTTTTCTTATAAAAAAGCGTGATGATAAAATTAATTCTAATTCAAGATCCCCCAAACAGTCAGTAATTAAAATCCTACTACACCTTAACAAGTGTAAAGTCCTAGGATTGTAAGTGGACAAGGGCATTTAAGGAGAGTACCCCTTACGATGGGATCACCCTTCTTACAGTGGCGACTCCACTGGGGACTTAGAGGTTACAAGATTAGTTTGTAGTTATGGTTCAAGGTTTCCAACACTAGGTTGCCTATGTATTGTAACGAGAACGAACTTGGATAATCTCTACTTAGAGAGCGAGACTCGAACGCATAATATCTTCCTTTTTCACAAAAGTAAAAATTAAACAAGCAACATTGCATCATGCATAAACATAGCACACTTTAACCATTGGGGATTGACTCATTGATTAGGAGTTTCCAACACTAGGATTCTATCCCGAAATCAACAATAATAATCCCACCCATGTCGTCAAAAAAATTTTGAGAGGGCGATATCATGAGTCAACACGTTGAGTGATTGACTTGTGCATCGTTTCTTAAGATATGGTACCCTCGGACACCCAAGCCTTGACATTAGAATGGCATTGTATGCTTTGACGGTTCCTTTTATGTGCTTATGTGACTAAATGAATATGTGCTTCGTGTCTAATCTAACTAATTCCAACTTGTTACCTAGAGATATATTAAAAAAAATTCGCAAAAATTATCGTTCTACCAAAAAAAAAAGTCGAACCTACCAGGTGGCACGCGCAACTGTTAAAGTTGCGTGCGCCCTCCAAGCGCAAGTTCTGAAGTTGTGCGCGGCACCTCCGCGCAACACTGTATCTTGTGCGCGCCCACTATTCAACGTTGACTTTGACTCGTTACGAGCATTATCATACGGAGAAAACGATGCTATCGCTTCAAGGTTAATCGTTAAGTAGGTGCTAAAAATATCTCTTTGGCTAACAACGTTGTCTAACTTTTACTATGATCATCTTTTTTCGTTTTTTTGAAAAATCCAAAAATATGTTTTTTTATCGTCCTTTTTGCGTTTTCACAAAAAAAAAAAAAAAAAAAAAAAAAGTATTTTTTTATCGTTCTTATTTCGTTTTCGCAAATATATATATATTCGTTGTCTAACTTTTACTATGATCATCTTTTTTCGTTTTTTTTGAAAAATCCAAAAACATGTGTTTTTTTATCGTCCTTTTTGCGTTTTCGCAAAAAAAAAAAAAAAAAAAAAAAAGTATTTTTTTATATATATATATCTCGTTGTTTTTGCGTTTTTGCAAATAAATAAATAAATAAATTATTTTTTTTAAAAAAAAAAAAAAAGAAAGCATGTGGTAGATATTAATCTTGAAGTTGCACTTTCCACCTTAGCGCAAGACTGAAAATTGCACGCGATACTATTTTTTATTATGATGATTCGTTTACGTACTTTATAATCAAGCTAATGACATTACTTCTTATGAGGTTCGTCATTAGAAGTTTGCAACTCTTAATAGGACGTGAGCAATATGTTTATTCTTAAACGTGCATATTTTCGTGTTCATCTTTTTTTAGTTGTAATTGGTCAACCTTAATTTAAGAATATAATTTATTTACCTCTTATATGGTTTAAAAGGAAAATCCCGAGAACTTTACTTGGGATGATCGCCTACACACAAAAAAAAAAAGAAAAAAAAAGAGAGAGAGAGAAATAGAACGAAAAAAAAGAAATGTCGTTCTTAAAAATAATAATAAAATAAGAGAGTATGATACAAAAAAAAAAATATTATTCTCAGAAAAAAAAAGAGAGAAAATAATGAATGATAAAACCAAGAAAATGATTTAATTATTTCTTGGATTTTACATTCGGAGGCCATCATTCATTTTAAGCAAATAGTAAAATATTATCCTTTAAAGATGAGCAATATGAGAATCATAATTAAAAAAAAAATGATATAGATCTCTATTGCAATCTAAGTGATCAACAAATACCATAGTATATTTGATCATTTTAAGGAGTATGTTCGGGTTGATTAATATTCCTGAAATTTGATGAGCATTTTCAGTCCAACTTTCTTGACTTTCTCTTCAAACTTTTTCAAAAAGAAATTCATTTAAAGTAAATCCTTAGATGATTACCTTGTTGAAGTCAACACAAATCACGACATTCAATTAATGATTGTTCGTGATTTTTTTGACATTTTTCATCAACAAACTTGCTTAAAGTGAATTCATATTACAAGGATTACAAAAAAAAAAAAAAAAGAAATAAAACAATCATTTTGACTTTGGTTCATTATTTGAATGCTTGGTAGAAAAGGTTTAAGTGAACGTACTCAATTTCTCGTGATACACATTAGTAGATCATCTTCCACATTTGCGTACTAGTCAAATCATGGGTGACAAAATAGCATTGGAGAAAATTAGAGAGGAACTCCAAAACCTAAAGGCCCTACGAGAAGAAGAAGCCCAAATGAAGGCTCATGAAAAAGGGGAAAAGGCTAAAATAAAAAAAGAAAAAGAAAAAGAAAACATTCTGCAAAATAAAACCAAGAGCCAAAAGAGTAACGACATTGGAGAAACTTGTCCTTCGAGCTAACTCAGGGAATAAGTACTTCAATTCTGAGCTTTCACCACAACCTAGTGGCAAGACTCTCCTAGAAACGTTCTTGACTACGGATTTGCCAACCTTTAAGGTTACAGTCAATCCTAGAACTCACTTAATAAGCTTTATTGGAATCATGACATTGAAAGGGGTTGAGCCAAGCCTATATGCATGTACTTTTCCTCCTTCATTGGACCCAACTACTAGATCATGGTTTTATAACCTCGATGCAAAACAAACTTCCACTTGGAGTGACGTTGTAAAAGTGTTTTTAACCCAATATGGAGATAACATCGTGCTCAAAACTACCTTACGCGATCTCGAATTGCTTAAGCAAGGGGAAGAAGAAGGCTTCATTGACTTCTTTTCCAGGTGGCAATCAAAGGTTGCTCTTATTCCACAAAGACCTCCGGATCATGAACTTATCCCAAAGTTCATAGACAATATGTCTCCACCTTACAAGTGCCATTTACAATACCTTGGTTTATACGCATTTCAAAAAGTCTATACTGTAGGAATATTAATTGAAAGGGACTTGATAAATGAAACCATGAATCATATAGGTGGACTTGATTTTTAGAGAGGATTTCACCTACATCGGAAACGGACGTAGCTCAAAGACGCAATCTTAAGAAGTTGTCAACAATTCATGATGTAGCACCCTAGGTCTTGTTTTGTTTCTTTCCTTTGTTTTTTATGATAGACTAAGAGATTCATGCTGTCGAATCTACTTATTTTGTACTCTCATTAATTAATTAATAAAAGATATATTTTCAAGTATGTCAATCTTGTTTTCAATCTCTTTATTGTTATTGACTTGAATTAAATAAAATATAGACATACAAACAAGCAATATCAAAAGACATACATACTCAACACTTTAAGAATCTTGATGAGCTTTGGCTTACAAGATGTATTGAATGAAATGAGGCCCATCTTAGGCCCACGAAGAAAGGATATGATGATTTCCCCAACACAGGAGGCAACTTGAAACTCCATGAAAATAATCCCATGTTCTTAACCTTAGAGAAAATTCATCTTTTTGGCAGCCCTTTTAAGCCTAGTCAATTGAGCCTTAGTTATTCAACCTACATTATTCCATACCTTGGGATGGGAATGGTGAAAAGATACAAATAGGAAATTGGGGGAACGAAACATAAGAGGGGGATACAAAGTTAGTCTAAACCCAAAAGGAAAGATCAAATGCAAAAGAAAAAAGAAAAATCGTTCTAAACCCAAAACAAAACTTGTCAAAAAAAAAAAAAAAAACAGAGATGAGAAGGAAAAGGCACTTAATGTAGGAAGTTGCCACACAAAGAATAAAGGTTTAAATTTGAGAAGCACCAAAAGTAAGGGATTTTGGGAGTATACTTGAGCCTTTCAATTGTTCATAACCCAAAGCCTAGCCATGTTACGACCTTGGAAAGGCCCTCCTTAAGGTACACCATAACCATAAACCAAAATAATTATTCCACGAAAATATGGCCAATCTTAGGCCTTTGAGCATATGGACCTACTATTAAGTAGTCATGCCCATATATAAAATGCATGAAGTGTTGAGTTATGATTACAAGATCATATTAAAAAATTTCAAATGGTTTGAATGATTTGATAGCCATTGGCTTGATTACATCATGTTAGTAAAGCAATCGAATCACACTAAATTCGATGTTTTCCATATCCTTTGCCAAAGAAAAATGAGATGACTATCACTTTAAAAAAACAAAAAAAACACAATCATCTTATTTTCTTTTATTAATAGGGCCAATTTTTACCAAGGTAATTCAGGTTCTATATACATTGTCTAGAAAGAGAAAGAATTAACACAATAAATTGATTTGATATATCGACAGCCTCGACGTCAACTTTAGATGTCTTTTACAACTCTTGAGAATTGGTATTTTCACTTGTCATAAGCAACTAAAATGTCCGCCTAAGTGAGATATCTCCATCTTCTCTAAGTGAGGAACATTGATTGAACATGATCGCTACATGAAAAAAATGATCGTTATCACTATCACACGTATACCTCACTATCAAGTCATCACGATGATTCAAATATTAAGTCAATAATCCTTGCTTTTTGAAAACATGTCTAATTTCCTTTCTTTATTCTTCTATAGAAAAGTTGGATTCCCCTTCCTTTTTATACAAATTCGTCTTTTTTGTTCATTTCTTTTTTAGGGGGGTAAGTCGGGATGATCCCTCCCATTTGGCAACTAAAATACTCGAATATAGTATAATTTTTCCGCTCTTTGCCTCATATTGGGGGCTTAAAAAAGCCAAGACATCCCACCTTCTCTTTATTTACTGATTTGAACACGCTATTTATGATACGAAATTAATGTCATGCAAACCTTATTACGAACCATCTTAATAACTTTAAATGACGAAGGGAAGAAAAATACTTCCTATTATCTGACCAATATAATTAATTATGTTACTTGATCAAACAATTCATGATAAACATATGCAATTTTCCACAAATTTAAAATACAAACCTTGAGGCTTCAAATAAACATGAGAAATATTCCCTAGCATGTGTATATATGAATTGCAAAAGCCACCTAAGGTTACACTTGGGGGATACAAAAATATAGGTCTCACCTCAACTTTCATTTTGAAATGAGACCATATTCTGGAAAGTGATTCGAATGAGTTTATAAATTATTCTAACACTCCATCAAACCTAAGTTTGGTAAATATTCATTTTCAAACTACGACACTTTTTAATTGGAAGAACTTCACTTTTAATTATCAAAGTATGACAATTATGATAAACACTAAAAAGGGAGAGATGGCAAAATTGGATATACAAAAGTTTAATCACATTTTCATATCTTTGTTGAAATAAGTTGCAAATTACAACTTACCTTCATCAATCTTGGACAAAAATCCACACTCAATTATGAGCTAGACTCTTCTTTCCATTTTGGGTCCAGTTTTGAAATAATATGATTATGTATTTTGCGGACTAGAAAAAGTTGCTTTTCAAAACAAACTTTCATTGGACCCTTTTCACATTTTGAATTCTAGTTCAAAACAACATGTTTCTAATAAAAATTGTATTCAAAATTTCCATTCTAAAATTTTGTTTTCTCAAATAAATAAATTTTCAGATTCTCAAAAACCGTTTGGATAATACATGTATATGCATAAATATTTCTAAAAGGAATGAATTAAGATTCGACTTCTTTTAGACTCGAACTTGTTCTTGCTTAGTTCTTCCGCAAATATTGGCTAAAGGATGGTAAACAAACCACCTACAAGACAAAAATCAAAGATTGATAACAACAAAGAAAATATTTGATGTTCTAAATTAACTTTGAATCACCGCAATGATCTTTACAAACGTCTAGACATCAGGTAAGATTACTAAACCTTAAACACAATTGTTTTTGGTTTGTAAATAAGAAAAGAACTAACTTGCTTTCTTGAACATGACTTTAACTAAAATGCAAAAGCCATGTCATATAGGATATATACATAGGTCCATCCCAATATCATTATTATATAGATGGCCTAAACAATAACAAGTCATTAGAACTACCCCCAAATGGGGGCTCCAAGACTTGTGAAATAGCAAGAATGCGCATAACCCGACATATGGGGGCTCCAATATCAACAAAAACAAAATGGGATATTCATTCCATTCGAGCTACTTTAAAGAATTGCCTAAACTACAAAGAGTTTACGTAGATCTCGAGCCTTACAATTTTCAAATGCATCACAATGATTTAATGATCATTTTGTTCCTTTGATAACTAAGTTTGCAACTGAACTTGACCATTAAAGAGGTTACATACTCGAGCCATTTTCAAATTCAACTTCAAAAACTAATCTTAGGGCATAATTGTTGTTTCAATACTTCAATTTACTCTAGAGATTAGAGAGTATAACTAGTATAGAGCAAAAGAAACAAAATCATGATATATACTTGCTCATATGAAAGTTTAGTACTTAATCATTCATCATGAAAATTGTATTAAGACACTTTATTAACATAAGACAAACAATTTCATGAGTTAGAATGCAAACAAAAGACTCCTAAATTCTAAATTAAGGGGTCTTCATTTAAAATTATTCTCCATTGTTGCACACATTGGAATTTCTCAAGGAGGATAACATATACTTTCTCGAGATTCAAAATAGTGACAACATTTGAACTTAAAAGAAAGAATTCAAATGTAGCAAGAATGGACGAAAAATTTGAACAACATTTCATTTTTCTCTTACATGTAATGAATGACCAATATTACTAGAATTAGCAAATTTCTTTGTTAAAACTATCAATGGTCAAAAAACGGTTTAAACACGCTAGTTTAATCGTTTCCAAGATCCTAGTTGTTATCATATTAAGATGAAACACAGGATTTCTAGACCCATTTCAAGCAATATGAAAGGGTCAAATTATTAAAAACAAACAAGTCGTCGAAGTCACCAAACAATGGGGGCTACAATATTTGATAACATAAAATGGGGGCTCAAAAGCCCGAATTATAGCGAAGCTACTCTAGTTCGATGATGTCTTCAAGAATTCCCTAAACTAACTAGTTTTGTGCAAATCTTGAGATAATAGTTTTATAAGTGAATAATAACCGTCAGTTATTTTTATCATTGATAAAACCAATTTTGAGACATATGCATGAAAAAATAAACATGAGTAGCAAGAACAAATTCATGCTATTATAAAAGTTCAAATTTTCTTTTATAATTTTAATGCATAATTGTTGTTCTAAACACTTCAATTTACATCAAAATTTACAAGTATAGTCTATGTGAGCAAAACAAAAGAGAAATAAAGTTGAAGCACAAAGTCAAAATTAGAACAAAAAATATATATGCTTGGCATGCTTATACAGGATAATTACTTTGTCACTTTAAATGAAATTTGTTGCAATATATTGCTTAAACATGTCACAACGACAAAAAAAAACAGATTCATGAAAACAAGTCGAATCAAAAACCCCCCAAATTCAAAATTTTGGGTTTAACGGTTCGAAAATTGCCTAAATTTAGCCAAGAATGAACGAATTAAGGAAAAAATGAATAAGGGACGAGATCTACTTCCTTTATCTTGGAAAAACAAGAAAATCTAAGCTCTTTAGAGAGAGAAAGAAGCGAAAATCGTGAAGGAAGGAGAGAGAAAGCAAAATGAAAAATCGCGATCAATGATTCTCTTTTTGCTGACTTAAGTGTTTCGCACAACTGAATTAGTTGCGCGTGACAGATCAGCACAACTCAGAAAGATGCGCGCGCCTGGCCAGCACGACCTATTGAGTTGCGTACGAATACTAGTCACTAAAATGACCGGTATCAAGATTTTGATCCGTTTGATCATTTTTTCAACAGTGTTTACTCGTTATTAGACGTAATGGCGCGCAAATTATCAAAATATTTTTAAATTTCTTTGCATATTGTAGTTTATTTTCTTCTTTGTTAGTTTTTTGCATCATTCTTGCATGCACACCATGCTTTATGCCTTCCCTAAGCATACATTTTGAACGTTTTTCGTAAGAGTGCCTTAAGACGTTCCGTGATGGTGCTTTACGTAAAAGCACCCATAGACAGGTTTGTCATTTTACTATACTGACGTTACAAATGTCCAGGTTTTCTTATTTTTTCACGTCCGAAGCAAAAAGGAAGGCGTTTTCATGTAGTGCAAAAATGTAAATGTCGTATCGTGCGGCGCAAAATTGTACGGCATAGGTGATGCATAAAATTTCACTCAGCCCAAGCTTTGCGAGATCTACCTCTCGGAACTAATAGGTAGAGAATTACTATAGACGTTAGCTCAACAAGTCGATAGGCGCGCCAAACCTTCTTTTGCGCCGTACAATTTTAACATGCCCCTAGTGCTGAGACACGTGTACTCATCTTGTGGACAAAACTGATCAGAGAGTTGCTGACTTTCTTCCGTCTCACTTAATTGTGATATATGCCTCCAGACGTGAGACATATATATCTATCTTGTGGACTTCCAGCTCGAATACTGGAACATTTTGGCTCGAATATCGAAAACCCTTTTTCATCTTTTACTTTGTTAAAGTCAAGCTAAAATTTCAATGACATATTGAGGGACTTTAGACCAACGATGATACGATTGAGAGGAAATCTTCCCCTTTTATCCTTTTAAAACCGATCTCTTCTCATGACTTGACACCACCCAGAACACCTTTACTTGTAAAAGTGTTCTACAAATGCAAAGGATCAATCTATATTCTTTAGCGCATTGAGACTAGAGATAACTATTTCTCGCTTTAATAGCTACTTGTTTCAAACACTTAGCGAACCAAGGATCGTTTCGACATCCTTAATATTTCTGACATATTCTATATTCTTAGGGAATTTCACAGAATGTGTCTCAAATTTATTTCCTTGACTACTTTGATCATTGTCCATTCTAGACTCGATCAAAGTGGGGGCTAACTGTAGACACATACTTTTGGCCTCTTGTCTCGAAAGGAAGTGCGATGATGTTACAAAAATCCGTTCTTCATGTTAGATCAAAGTTGAAATGTTTATGAACTATTAAAAACATAATGAAGTAATTTAAAACCCATATTTGAGAAAAATTTATCTTAGAGCCTTTTCAGATTATTAATTAGGCCTAAAACGTGTTCATACATGTTTAAACTTGATTAATAACGGGCTCAAAGGCGTCAAATGCAATGATTAGATCCAATGGAACCTACATTGTTGAAAACCAAGACAAACAGATAAACCAACCATCAAATTCCCATGCAAGGCCTACACAAATGGATAGCTCTTTCAAAGAGCTTTCCAATGGTATATTATAATCCCAATTCCAAGACATAACAAAGAAGTTATGATCAAAACACTAAACCGGGCACTAAAACCGACACCCATGCCCTCCAACGGCCATAACTTTTGATCCATAATATAATTTAACCTAATTTTAACGGCATTAAAAAGTAGACATTCAGATATTTTAAATGATACCTCTCAGGCCTTAATCCGACTCCTCAATCAAAAGTATGGAAGTTTTAAAAACACGTTTTCGTATAAGGCAAACCTCAAACAAGCGCAACTCAATCAGTTGCACGCGCCTTGCGCGCGACTCATTGAGATGCCCGCGGCACCCCAGCGCAACTCTTAAAGTTGCGCGCGCCACCTGACGGCGCGACTCTAAAACCGTAAACCTAGATCCCTACGCCTATAAATAGGGGTCTTCGTTCAGCATTACGGGGATCGAAAAAATCGGAATTAAAACCCTATTATTCTTAGAACCCTAATCTCTCAACTTCTCTTACTATCATACTACTTTTTCTTCTCTCTTCCAAAATACTTTCCAACCCTAATTGAATCCATTGAAGTCCTTGGAGGTACAAAAAAGAGAGAAATTCCATAAACACATTAAATGGAGATTTAAGATAAAAGAAGAACGATCAGTTTCCTGAGCACTTAGATAAGTCACTTTTCTTTTATTGTTTAAATAACTTTAATTAATTAATTAGTGTTGTTTGATCACTTTACACAAATTTTAAATTATTAATTCACATATTACTTATTCGTTAATCAAGACTGTAATTAGAATAATCAATTGTTGTTTTATCACTTAAGACAAGGCGAATATTGTTTATTTTGTTCTTTTCACAATATTGATGAAACAAAGAATAATGAATTTTGCAATGTAATCCCTACGTGATTAATGCTTGTAAATAAAATCAACTAACTTAGTCTTTTGGTATCACGTTTCATATATTGTTTGGTGATGAAATTGTGAAAAAGGAAGAGCTAGTAGAGGCTACTAGGGCTAGGATGACAATTCCGCTCTAAAAGGAACGTTATCTTAGTACCCTCGCTCCCGAACTCATTTTTGGTTTATAGACCAATTTTGGCATGGGTAAACTTATGATATGTGCTAATTATTCCATGTACTCCACATGGAAGAAAGGCATGAACAAGGTTTTTGAGTTTTTCCTAAAACTCAATGGCGACTCCTACTTGTTTCTTATAAAAAAGCGTGATGATAGAATCAATTCTAATTCAAGATCCCCCAAACAGTCAGTAATTCAAATCCTACTACTCCTTAACAAGTGTAAAGTACTAGGCTTTTAAGTGGCCAAGGGCATTTAAGGAGAGTAACCCTTACGATGGGATCACCCTTCTTAAAACAGGATCAATGCTTTGTCACTTAACATGAAATTTGATGCAATATATTGCTTAAACATGTCACAACGACAAACAAACAGATTCATGAAAACAAATCGAATAAAAAACCCCCTAAATTAAAAATTTAGGGTTTAACGGTTTGAAAATCGCCCAAATTCAGCCAAGAATGAACGAATTATGGCAAATATGAATAAGGAACAAGATCTACTTCCTTTAGCTTCGAAAAACAAGAAAATCCGAGCTATTTAGAGAGAGACAGAAGCGATAATCGTGAAGGAAGGTGAGAGAAAGCAAAATGAAAAATCGCGCTCAGCGATTCTCTTTTTGCTGACTTAAATGTCGCGCGCAACTGAAGTAGTTGCGCTTGATAGACCAGCGCAACTCAGAAAGTTCCGCGCGCCTGGCAAGCGCGACCTATTGAGTAGCGCGCGGATACTTGTCACTAAAATGACCTGTATCTGAATTTTGATCCTTTTGATCATTTTTCAACGGTTATTGCTCGTCATTAGACGTAATGGCGCAATTTACCAAAATCTTTTAAATTACTTTGCATTCTGTAGTTTATTTTCTTCTTGTTAGTTTTTTACATCATATTGCATGCACATTGTGCTTTGTGCCTTTCCCACGAATACGTTTTGAACGTTTTTTGTAAGAGTGCCTTAATACGTTCTGTGGTGGTGATTTACGTAAAAGTACCTATAAACAGGTTTGTCATTTTACTGTACTGACGTTACAACTGTACGGGTTTTCTTCTTTTTCACATCCGAAGCAAAAAGGAAGGCGTTTTCATATAGCGTAAAAATGAAAATGGCGTATCGTACGACGCAAAATTGTACAGCGTTGGTGTTGCGTAAGATTTCACTTCAGCTCAAGCTTTGCAAGATCTACCTCTCGGAACTAAAAGGTAGATAATTACTAAAGGAGTTAGGTCACGAGTCGACAGGCGCGCCGAACAATCAGAAACAGGCACTTCTTGAATGGAAGCAAATACGGTAGTTAGTGCGCTTACTAACTTACCGGACAATTAGGGTTTCTGACCACCCCATGTATAAAGAAGAGACGAGACGATGTCGCGCCTATGTAGTCACGTGCCCCCAGTCGTGAGACACGTGTACTCATCTTGTGGACAAAACTACTTGTTGACAAAACTTCTTGTTGAAATTGTACGGCGTAGGTGTTGCGTAAAATTCCACCTTATCTTGTGTACTCATCTTGTGGACAAAACTGCACCTTGTCTGATTACTTGTAAAAGTGTTCTACAAATGTAAAGGATCAATCTTGATTCTTTAGCGCGTTGAGACTAGAGATAACTATTTCTAGCCTTAATAGCTACTTGTTTCAAACACTTAGCGAACCAAGGATCATTTCGACATCCTTAATATTTCCGAAAGATTCTCTATTCTTAGGGAACTTCACAGAATGAGTCTCGGATTTATTTCTATGACTACTTTGATCATCGTCTGTTCTAGACTCGATCAATGTGGGGGCTAACTGTAGACACCTACTTTTTGCCTCTTGTCCCGAAAGGAAGTGCGATGATGTTACAAAATTCGTTCTTCATGTTAGATCAAAATTGAAATGTTTATGGACTATGAAAAGAATTATGAAGTAAATTGATACCCATATTTGAGACCAAGTTATCTTATAGCCTTGTTTGATTAATAATTAGTCCTAAATCATGTTCATACATGTTTAAACTTGATTAAAAACGGACCTAAATGCGTACATTGTTGAAAAACCGATCTAAACAGGTAAAAAAACCATCAAATTCCAATTCAAAGCCTACACATATGGATAGCTCTTTCAATGAGCTTTCCAACGGTATATTATAAGCCCAATTCTAAGCCAAAACGAAGAAGTTATGATCAAAACACTAAACCGGGCCCAAAACCGACACCCTTACACTCCAATGGCCATAAGTTTTGATCCATAACATATTTTAACCTATTTCCAATGGAATTCAAATTTATACATGCAGAGGGTTGTAATGATATCTCACACGCCTTAATCTAAATCCGCAATAAAAAGTTATGGAAGTTTTAATAACGCGCTTTCGTATTGGGCAAACCGCAAACCAGCGCAACTCAATCTGTTGCCCGCGCCTGGCGCGCACGACTCATTGAGATGCGCGCGGAACCCAACGCGACTCAAGGCGTTGCGCACGCCACCTGACGGCGCGGCTCTAAAACCCTAAACCTAGATCCCTACGCCTATAAATAGGGGTCTTCGTTCAACATTACGGGGGCCGGAAAATCAGAATTTAAACCCTATTATTCTAAAAACCCTAATCTCTCTATTTCTCTTACTATCATACTACTTTTCCCTCTTTCTTCCCAAATTCTCTTCAACCCTAATCCATCCATTGAATCAGTTGAAGGTACGAAGAAGAAAGAAAGTCCATAAACACATTAAACGGATATTTAACATAAAAGAAGAACGGTTAGTTTCCTGAGTACTTAGATAAATCACTTTCCCTTTATTGTTTAAATAACTATAATTAAATAAATAGAGTTGTTCGATCAATTTAAGCAAATTATTAATTTGTTAATTCACATAGTACTCTTTTGTTAATCAAGACTAGAATTTGAATAATTAATTGTTATTTTACCACTTTAGACAAGGCTAATATTGGTTATTTATTGTTCTTTCAAGAATATTAATTAACTAAGAATAACGACTTTTGCAATGTAATTCCTACGTGATTAATGCTTTTAAATAAAATGAACTAACTTAGTCAAGGTATCACATTGCATATATTGTTTTGTAATGAAATTGTGAAAAAGGAAGAGCTAGTAGAGGTCATACTAGAGCTAGAATAGCGATTCCTTCCTAAAAGGAATGTTATTTTAGTACCCTCGCTACCGAACTCATTTCTGGTTTATGTAGACCAATTTGGGCATGTGTAAACTTATGATTCGTGCTAATTATTCCGTGAACTCCGCATGGAAGAAAGGCATGAAAACGAGGTTTATGAGTTTTCCTAAAACTCATTGGCGACTCCTACTTGTTTGTTACAAAAAAGCGTGATGAGAGTATCATTTGTAATTCAAGGTCTCCCAAACAGTCAAGAATTCAAATCCTACAACACCCTAACAATTGTAAAGTCCTAGGCTTTTAAATGGCCGTGAGAATCTAAGGAAGGACTCCCCTACGATGGGATCACCCTCCTTACATAATGTAAGAAAGAAAAAAACTAAAAGAAACTAAATTAATCTGAACTAAACATCCCCCTCCCTACGTAACTACCTAAACCTTTATATAAGAAAGGAAAAGGAATCCTACCTAAACTTAAGTAAGAAAACTAATCCTAGTTGAATTCTCAAAAAACAAAGTGTAAAACTAACAAAACAAAACTTAAAGTCAGCCCACTAATATGCTTGGCCCAAAATAATTACACCAACAAAAGCAACGGACAATGGTAGCTTCGATCGGGCTAGCTTATTTCACGCCCTGCATCATCTCTTGGGATTTTATTTGGGATTGTTTCTTGGACTTGAACTCTTTAATGCTTTATTTGCCTTATCAGTTGGTCCATACTCCATACACTAGCCTTTAAACCTTGGGACACCTTTAGTCGAGCCCTTAGTCACCGAACCAAATTTCTTTAACTTGGCCTTGGGCTCAAAATATACGGTCATGAAATACGATCAAACTCCAATGTCTTTGTAGTGGCTTAATAAGCTCGGGAATTATCATAATTCCGCCAATTCCTACAAAATAATACCAACTCTACAAAACACTAGAAAACGTATATTAGTAATAAAGATAGTTCCGCATAGCTCAAATAAGCACAAATATGACTGTGGGATGGGGAATAAAAATATATTTATAATAGACTCATCAAACTCCCCCAAGCTAAACCTTTGCTTGTCCCAAAGCAGCAATGAATAAATAAATCAACACTTCACCCCAAATACAATTTAAATCAATAAATATGATTCAAGGAAAATATGTATCAAAGTCAATCAATCAAATCCATCCAATTACCAATCTTCCCTAACAATTGTCAAAGAGAGAAAACCACAAGAGCATATAGAATTCAAGACTAGTGCTCACACAACTCTCATTTATGTGGCGCGTAAAAGATATACTTGATCGCTCTCCAACCTACCCTTTTTATGTGAACAATGCCCTCCCAACTCACGCACTCATGTGTTTAAAAGATATACACTCAACCTAGTTGTCGACTCGGAATATATCAAATCATTTTTTGCATTGATAAACAACACTTCACATTTGCACGACTCTATGCAAATAGTCGAAAGGTCTTTAAAGCTTGTAATGTAAGGCTAGGGTAAAGGGTAGGAAAATATTTGGGAAAAATGTGAGAGTAAAGCTATGCTTAAGAGGAGCCAAATCCTTATAAAACCAAGGTAAAAAATAAATAATAAACAAACATCTCCCATCATAACTCAACTCCATAAAAATTCACCAAATATAACTCCAACCATATCAAATAATTTCCAACACTTACAATTTCACTCCTAAAATATAATAATGTAAAACTTAAGTGAATAAATAAACTTTACTAACAAACATGAAATTTTTCATGAAACTCAACTTCTAAATTTTTTTAATTCTTTTGATCAACCTCCACTTAGAACATTTGAACATATAACAACTTTTTTCTTTTGCTCGTGTTTTTTTTTTTCCTTTTGAAGCTCACTCTTTTTTTTTTTTTAATTTTTTTTTTGAACTTCTTTTCTTTTTTTCCATATCATCATACTTTATCTTTTCAAGAAAATTTAACTTTCAAGACCATCAAAAATAAACCACAATCAAGAAAAAACATTCTCAACACCTACCCAGTGTTGGAGTTTGGTGAGTTCCACTCTCCGCGGAAAAAACCCGAGCAAAGGATCTTGCTCGCAATAAATAATATCACTAATGCATAAATAAACATAAAAGGGCAAAATAGAAAATTTACCATTGAATTGGCGCGTGCTTCACCCCACAAATTGGGCTCTTATTTGAGAAGCTTATCCCCGAAAATACGAGAGCCTCAAACGGAGATCCACCTGCAAAAACAACTACCAACTTTTAGGTCCATTACCTCGAGATTAGCAAGGTCCGACCAAAAACCGAGTAATATGTAAGTTTAAGAGTTTTTGCTAATGCAATGCTCTATACAACTCCTACTCAAGCACTCTTCCAAAAAAACCCAAGATGGGTATTTATAGGCAAGAGGGAGAGTGGCAATTTCTATCCCATCAATGTGGGAGCATGAAATTCCACAATTTATTTTAAAGCTAAATTAAAATAAATAAGCAAACTATAATAATTCTACAAGTGTCACTATTATATGAAAAGGGAAGTGAGGACCATATGGAGAGTAGGGGACCATACTTGCTCCCCACTCCATACACCTTATGCCACTTGTCCTTCACCCACTTGCTTCCCATGAATTTCGGCCCTAATACTCGTTCCTTAGGCCCAGCCGTAGCCCAACCGAAGCCCAGCCCCGCACTTGGAGTTGCAGGCTGCTGCTGTGGCTAGCAAGCCACACACTCCAAGTCCGAGCTGCTGCTAGCACGCCGCGCACACCATGTGCAGGCTGCTAGCTGCTGCTGCTTTGGTGTGCTTGCGGCTGCTAGCTGCTGCTAGCACGCACCAGCCAACCACCCTTTGTTCGGCATGGTGCGCATGCTAGGCAGCTGTGCTAGCATATTATGCGCCCAGCATTCGGATGCTCGAAGCATTCCGATGCTAGCGGTATTTTGGAAATATTATCGATTTAGTATTATTTTGCGCGTCTCGTCATTTACTATTTTTTACTCGACTTCCGACGCTCGGTTTTGACGCTCTAAGCTTGAATTTTGGACGTTTAAATATTTAATACTCAGGCGACTCATTAATTTCTTCCGAATTAATTCGTCGAGTTGGTTTGTTAATTGCTTGGGTGTGGCCCGAAGGGTTCAGTCAAGATTAAGCTGTAATATTAATTATACATTAATAGTACTGATCGGAAGCGGCCTCAACCTAGGCCTTCCGATCACTTGACCTTACTGAATATATTAGCTTTCTTATTATTCTGAACCAACTATCAGAATTATACACTTATTTGAAGGACACCATTCCTTTCAATCTCCCACTTGTCCTTCAGTGTATAGCCCCTTTCCTATGTCTCTTCATGAACTACAGGGTAAGATTATTCGTCATCCCTGTTACGTCCAGAAGTGTTTATCGAAATTCGAGTTTGACTGTCAATAAGAAAATGATTTCTAAAATCCATCTGAGCACGACCATGCATTTTCACAGTCTCGCTCTTCGAGAGGCCTTGTATACAACAAGACATGTTCCCTATTATTAGTAGGGGGACATTCCCAGTCTTGTAATGTAGCTTCTCTTACTAAGAGGACCTAGTCGCCCGAGTGATGCCGTCATAATACCCAGATACGGTATATGTTTGACAATCATCAAAGTAGACAAGTATTCAAACAAGAAAGCTCACAATACTCATGGTCAAGGAAAAAGGTTCCGATAGCAATAATGAGAATTATACTTATGACGATTTTAAATCTCTTAAAGTATTCTCATAGGTCGATCCAGTATGGTTCTAAACCAATACCTGTGTAAATGATTCATGACAATCATGTCCTTGTAGCACATGAAACGGTGCTATCAATCAAATTACACACTAATCTCAACTAGTCATTAATCGTCCATGGTTTAAATGACCTCGATTAAGGATAATTTTTTATTATAATATTCAACGTTCACTTAATAGGTGTTTCCTTACCAAGACTGGTCTTGGTAACCTATTTTGAATATTCCAAGAATCGCATGGACTCATTATTTAATTCTAAACCACTATTAAATAGCAAACGGAGTGATAAAAATTGCATGAAATTTTAAATTACTCCAAAACCTGAATGGTTCATCATATGATAAATGGTTTTTCTGAATGTTTTAAGAGTTTCAGTCTTTATAAAACATCTATAGAAATCACACCCATATCTAATATGCTTGATTTCTTTCATGCAATTGTGAATGTTGTCGTTCACATATTGCATAGGTTTAGTCATAACTACTTTGCTAATCTTAGCATCTTCATTACTTGTCCCTTTCATAATAAGATGATAAAATTTTAGAGTATCATGGATTATATATGATTTAGGATTTATTGTCCAAGTGATGGCTCCAACGCATTTTCATGATTGAGACCTTCAACTTGACAACCAACAATCATTAATGTTCAGCAACGAACTTTCCATAGAACATCTTCTTTATTATTTCCATTAAGGCAACAATATTCTCAACATATATTTTAGTAGACTTCCTGATGATGCTTTGCTTGGTTTTCACTCCAAACGGCTCACAATGTAGCCTAGCTTATACTAAGTTCAAACATTTACTTAGTTTTATACATTTGGGTCGAAAGCCTTTTAAAGTCCTTCGTGTTTAATATAGTAAATTTCTTTACTTGTTTAAACATTTAACTAAGTCTATACCATAGAACTTAATTCCAAATATGTATACTAAGTATTGCCTTTAGCTCGGTCCATTGTCAAAATACTTTCAAATCTAAACATTTAGCATTTGATAGTTGTTTCACAATAGAGTTCGTAAACTTCTCGTTGGACCTTTATATAATTTACTTTTACTCCCACTAAACTTCTTATTCATAAGAATTTCTTTGTTTTTGCATAAGTTAATCCTCTTATTAACTTCATGAGAAAATATGTTCCAATTCCTATATGCAATGCTTTCATTAATCCCATGACGGATTCCTTGAGCATGCTTTTAAATATAGCATTTATTTATATTTTCAAAACCCTTAGACTATTTTCATATTCACTTCCAAAATCCTATTTTGGGAAGGCGGTTTTGGTATCTATTTTGCTATATTTCATATTTGCAATTTTGCAAGATCAATCACGAAAAGACTTAAGCATTCCGATTGGTGAATGGGTTTGTGTTAAAATAAGCTATGTATGCATATACATTACAACGTTTGTTAGTATTCTACTTGAAAACTTATTTGCAATCGATGGGTCTTTCACCCTTTATGCAAATTAATCAAGTTTTAAACATGATGTTCAAACATGGGGTCTATCTCGAATTTTTATGGCCTCAAACCATTATTCGGAATTTCGATTTGTCGTAGCTATCTTACAAGGCATTATTCCTTTACTATCTAATAGTAAATAGTATGCTTGTAAGTCTTAGTTTATTTCTAACGTAATAGAAAATTTATAGGATTCAACCCAAGCCTTTGGTGAATTCTATACCTATACGGGGTTATTGCATTAAACATTGAGTTTAAAGGCGTTTCTAAAGCCCTTTAATATTCTTGATCTTACTCCAACTTTTCAAAAGTTTTGTGAGAAATGAATTCTCTTTTAAGGCACCTATAAAGTCCTTTTGTGTATTCTTAATCAAGTATTCTCACAAAACCCTTTTAAGGTCTTCCGAGATTCTCAATTCTAGTTTGTTGCTAAGCTCGATTGTCATCGAGTTCATTTTCCTCCCACTTGTCATTTTGGAAATGTGTTACTTTCCAGAAAGACACCACTTAGAGCAACAAACACTATGTTCTCAATTAGGTTGTGGAGGTAATGCCTGTGGTCTTACTTGAATGCTTACAAAGAGACATGTATATTTCTCTTTGGGTAAAAGTTCGTTGTAAAACTAACAGCTAGCTCCCACTTGAGCTATCTTAGCCTTTAATGAGCCATTAAGATCCTACTCAACCACCTAGCTCTTGCTAAGCCAGTGAGCTCCCGCTGAATCACTTAGCTCCCACTGAGCAAGTGAACTCCCACTATGGCTAAGAGTTTTAGACATATACTTGAAAAGAGATTTAGGAGTTACTTCTATCCATAACTGAATATGGCGTCCTTTCTTAGCTTCGACATTTTGTTAGTGTAGCATTAGTTTTTCGTTCAAATCTTAAGAACTTTATAGGTAGGGATGTGATCCATCATTGTTTGGGTCATTTTAAATGGCATCGAGGTCTCCGTGAAGACACACTATGTTCTTTGTGGAGTTATTTATGAAAATTTCAATTTCATAACTTTGTGATGGTCATGCTTGGCTCAAGCAAACATCGCTCTATCTAATCTAGACGTATTGATATCTTGCCAAGTTGATTTTGTACTTCACTGAACTCTTATACTATTCAAGGTCAAGTTTGTTCACATTTGATGAATATAGCCATATTCTTTAAAATTCTTCGTGAAACGTTGAAGTAAATGAATTCTCTTTAGCTTTCGGAGTCAATTATCTATACCAAGAACAATAGCTCATTACTTTGTCGGTTTCAACAAGTAAGACTTGCTTGTCTTAAACGATTCGGAATCGATCAACTATCAAGAGCCTATCTAATAGAGCCTTGAGTAAGTTCTTGTCAATGTGATATTGCTCAAGATGTTTGGAACGCAAATCATGCCCATGACTTTGAGCTTTTGCCAATTTAGTATGTTAAGAAAATGTTTGTTTATAATCAAGCATTCTTGACTCATGGTTTAGAGAACAATGCCATTCAATTAAATTTGCAACTATTTCTCATTGCTTTGAATGCGAGTCTTTTCGTGTGTATCAATTGCTGATTATGGAACACAATAACCATTTATTTACTACATCCTTAACTTAAAGGTCTTTAAACAAAGCATAAAACCTTACAACTGATGTAGCACCACTTGCTTCATTCTAAGCTTTTAAGTCGATAACTTAGCTTATCTTCAATAGTTTGAGGTCACTTTCAAAGTGGAACACTCAAGTAGTATCCGATACTTTTTTAAGATAATGAGTTTCTTCAATAACATGAGTTCTTTAGTAAAATGGAATCTTATTCCTTTTCTTTGTTCATCGTTTCCTATATTTCTTATCATGCTTTATCTCATAATCTTTTAGAACCATTTCTTTAAGAGTCTTCTACTTTTATACTTTTTTAGGCATAATTAAGCATCTAATGCGCTATAAAACAAAGTTCTATCTTTTCTTTCAATTCACACTTGAATTAATACATCAATGAGTCCTACTCTTTTATGTATGAAGCGAAAAGATACGTTGGTTGTCAAATATTGACAATTTGAGTTTGCAACTCAATACTTCATGTTTTATCAAAACTACCTAGTATTTTGAATACATAATGTTCAACCGTCCTTTCGAATTTTCTTGTAAAAGTAATTTATGAGATTTGTATTCTAGAAATGCTTTTCATTTCTTTGAGAACTATCCTCAAAGATTTCCTTTACCAATCATGGAAACAATATAGTTTGATTTGGAATTCTACAAATATAGGTGCAAAGTATAACCATTTATCAACTAAATAACATAATAAGTTTGAAAATTAAAAGGTATTCATGCAAATTTTAAATCTTATTAAACGTCTTATCCACGCATTAAATTTGTCCACATTTGGCAAGAATAAGTCGATTCCAAGATCCAAGGAAACAAAGAGTAGCTAAGCATGCTTTGGCTTGTCTTAGCACTCAATCTCCCAAGGTAAGCAATGCTTTGCTAATGGCTCTAAGCCACTCTTGGTTGAATAAATCGTCGCATCTAATACTCTCTCAATAATTTATCCACTTTGACATGACATGTTAGGACTCCATCACTCATATCGTTGAGTACAACCAAAACCAACTTGATACCCGGTATGCCTTATGAGTCTAAGGAGTGGTAGTGATGCCTCGCTTTGGCGTAGCCCAACACTACTCTCAATAGGTCAATAAGTGTTGTTTTGGAATGACAATTTTACTCAATATTTAGGGACCTAGGGTTTCTATGTTGGTTAATTTAAGTGAACTTAATTAATCATCACAACATTTGAAATCCTTAAACATGCATCTCACATATAATTCATATAAATTATCATGAATATGTAAAGCAAAATGCATTTTGATGCATATTGACAACTAGCATGACCTCTTGAATTCTTCAAGTCTTCAAAAGGTCTTCATTTGCAACTTCATGGCTTTGTCTTCCAAGAATCTCCATATTCAAGACTTGACCATAATTATGCAATACTAGTAACTACGATTAGGACTAATCTAAATATTTAGGGACAAAAATACTCAACGGTACGCAAACCGTATTTAGATTTACAAAAATATAACACGGTATACAGTCCGTATTTTCTATCCTAATCGGATCCCACTAGTTGCCATTTCATAAAACCTGTGAGAGAACATACATTCCATTCATCCATTCACTATATGTGAATGGCCCATGCATTTTACAACAATAAACAAGTAATAATGCATTAAACACGCGCGTGCACTAGTAACTAATCTAGGTGGTTAATCCAATTAACATGCCTAATTAAAACTAGTAAAAATTATTTAACCAATTATGTAATTGACGTATTAATAATTGAAGCTCCCACTAAATTCCGCATCAATCTGTATTAATAATTGATGCTCCCACTAAATTCCGCATCAATCTTAATTAATTTAATTAATTAAGCTGGTAGAACCCAAAATTTACCAAAATAAATTTTGACAATGCCACTCAAAACGAGGCCTGGCCTCAAAAATTTTAATTAAAATAAGCAAGATTAATAAAAAAAATAAAACGACAAAATAGACCCGGGGTAAAGTGCCAAGTGTGGGGTTTTGTGCATCGTGTTGCAAGCACGTAGCACATCCACACGCACTCTTGAGGCGGCGTAGCCGGCCAAGGTTAAAAATGTGTTGGTAGGTACCTATGACGGTACCTCCAACCCGGAAGATCACCTCATGGCTTACACCAACCTCATGTATTTATAGGGGTTGGATGATGCCACTTGGTGTCGATGATTCCCGGCTACATTGAAGGGCATTTCCCAACAATGGTTTGCCAACTTGCTAGCCGGGTCCATCGATAGTTTCAGGAAGCTTGCCTTCCTGTTTGCTTCCAACTTCTCGTTAAGCAGGGAGAGAGAGAAGGATTGCGCTCCTATATCAGGCGATTCAATCTTATCAGAATTCAGATTCAAGGACTGTCTGATAAGTTATCTTTTACAGACTTTTTTAAGGGTCTGAGAGACGGGTCAACCTTTAAGTTTGACCTAGTAAAAAAAGGGGCTTTCACTTTACAGGCGGCCCTGAGGGAGGCGGAAAGCTATATACAAGCAACCGACCTCTGCTCGCCTGGTAGCAAGAAGGACTCCAAGAAGTGTGACAGGCAGAAAGACAGCCGGTCTGCTCAGCCGGCCAAGAAAAAAGAAGAGAGAAAAAAGAGAAAAGAAGTCTGGGCGGTTAGTGATTCTGGCCAGCCGTCCCAGAAGAAAAACAAAGAATTTAAACCGTTCGTTCCTAGGTACGAGTTTAACAAAGACTGCAACTCCATCCTCATGGAGATCAAGGACCGTCTATCTTTAGAGAAGATGAATCCAATGAAAAGTTCCATTCAATCAAGGAATAAAAATAAATTCTGTCAATACCATGAGAAAGTTGGCCACGACACCAACGACTGCTTCAGCCTTCAACAGGCGTTGGACCGTCTGGCTGACACGGGGATTTTAAAGTCCTACATTTCAAAATTCAAAGGGACTAATAAGAAGAACCCGGGGCAGTCATCTAAGATACCCCAGCCTGCTAGTAGTTCGGACACTGATAAGGAGCCAGTCTAAACCATAGCAGGCGGGTTCTCATGCGGTGGCTCTACCATCCGAGGCACCAAGAGCCATCTTCGAAAGATGGACAATGATGATGATGATCAGGCGGCATGAAGTTCCTCGTTCCTAGACGTTCTGATCACTTAGAAGGATAGGGGCACTGTCCGTCATCCGCATGACGACCCGGTCATCATTGAATGTGAGGTCGCCAACCAGTTGGTTGGATGAATCCTTATTGACACCGGCAGCTCGTCGGACATCATCAGTCTCCGGTGCTTGCAAAAGCTGAAATATAACCTTAGCAACATGCATCCAATTACCCACCCCCTGGTTGGTTGTGGGGTTGGAATGGTTTACCCAGTCGGTAGGATTGATTTACCGATCCGGCTGGGTGAAAAAGGAAAAGGACGACACCTGATCGTCAAGTTCTTGGTCATTGAGGAACTAACCGCTTATAAATTATCCTAGGCCGGCCAACCCTTAACGAAGCCAAGGCTGTAATCATCCCATCTCTCATGCTCATTAAGTATGAGAGGGATGACGGCTATGTTGGTTCCTTGAATGGGGATCAAAAGACGGCCCTGAAGTGCTACCCCTCAGCCATCATGGATACTGTGACACCAGGCGTCCAAGGCCCGGAACCAATAGACCTTGACAATGTCAAAGATGTCGCCTCAGTCCCACCAGCTGCCGGGAAGAAAAGAAAGGCCCCTTTGCTGGTGTAGGTAAAGAAAGAGAAAAAATAGCAATCACTGACCGGGAAACGGTCAGATGAGCTCCGTCCCCAGCAGGCTGCAGACCATATTGATGTACCTCTGGACGATAGCCGTCTAGAGCGTATTGTTAAGGTTGGGACGGCTGCTTATGCTAAGCTGGGTGCAGACTTGCACCTATTGCTAAAAGAATTCAAAGACATTTTTGCCTTTGAAGTGGAAGGTCAGGCATTTGCCGACTTCATTGTTGAAATGACTGGTCCGGTGGCTCCGGATAATCTTGATCAGGTTTGGAAAGTGTATGTAGACGGGAGCTCAACATAGAACGGCTGTGGTGTAGGCTTAATCTATGAATCTCCGGAAGGAGACAAATATGAGTATACACTACAGTTCGAATTTCAGGCCTCAAACAATGAGGTGGAGTACGAAGCCCTGCTAGCTGGAATCCGCATGTGTAAGGCAGTAGGGGCAACCAAAGGTTGACGCCTACTCTGATTCTCAATTGGTCGTTAGCTAGTACGAAGGTACGTATGAGACTACCTATCCGGCAATGATCAAATACCTTCAGGCGGTCAAAGAAGAGGTTGGGACACTCGAAGGGCTCACTCTGAGCCAAGTGCCCAGGTCCTATAACAACTAAGCGGATGCCTTGTCCAAATTAGCATCCTCCGCCTGTTGTGATACGCCTCGGTTAGTCTTTTGGGAATTCTTGACCGAAGCTCTACCTGGATGGATGGCATCTGGGCTTACTTGACAGATGGCATGCTCCCTGATTCGCCACAGGAGGATGCCGTCATGAAAAATAGAGCGGCAAGCTTCGAGATGAGAAACGGAGAACTCTTTAGGGCGGGGTTTCTGAAGCCTCTTCTGAAGTGTGTTACCTTAGAAAAGGGGGAGGAAGTTCTCGAAGATTTGCATGCGGGGTACTACGCCTCCCACATAGGCGGCAGATCCCTCGCCATCAGAGGCAGGTGGCACTACTTTTGGCCGACCCTTGAGGAAGATGCCAAAGAGTCGGTGAGGAAATGTGACAAATGTCAGAAATTTGGCAACTTATTCACCGCCCGGCTACTGATCTGACGGCCATCCACAGCCTAGTCTCGTTTGCGAAATGGGGCATGGACATTCTAGGTCCTTATACGCCTACGCCAGGCAAAAAACACTACATTCTTGTGGTGGATTACTTCACCAAATGGGTGGAGGCAGAGGCGGTCAGGAACATCAAGATAAAGGATGTCTTCTTTTTCATTTGGAAGAACATCATCACCTGATTTGGGGTACCTATGTCTATGGTGTTTGATAATGTCCCTCAGTTTGAGGCGCCTCAACTCAAGACTTGGTTGGGGGATCAAGGGATCTCCAACTGTTTTGCATCAGTCGGCCGACCTCAAGCTAACGTCCAGGTTGAAGCCTTCAACAAACTAATCTCAGACGACATAAAAAAGAAAATTGAAAGGGCACGTGGCTTGTGGGCAGAGGAGTTGATTCATGTCATATGGGCCATCTGGACAACAGCCAAAGGGGCAACCGGTGAAACCCCATTTCTCATGGTTTACGGTGCTGAAGCCATCCTGTCCATTGAACATTACGAGCCGAGTCTTAGAGTTATGCTTTATGATTAAGAGGCAAATTGTGAGGCAATGCGTCTGGCATTGGACTCACTCCCAAAACGAAGGGGCAATTACGTCTTGCGTCATGAGATATACCGTCTGAGAATGACAAGAGCCTACAACAAGAAAGTGCACAAGCGCCCTTTGAAAGTTGGCGACTTCGTGTTACGGAAAATGGAGGCAACCGGTAGGGCTAATAAACTTGGAAAACTGACTCCAAAATAGGAAGGTCATTACCTGATCTATGAAGAAGTCTGGGATGGCACCTAATGTCTGGAAACTCCATATGGGAGACGCCTGCCTTGAACTTGGAATGTAGATAACTTTAAAAAGTACTGCTTTTGTGAAATGTAAATTTTTTGTAAGCAGCGAGTCTATCAATGAGAAATTGGGCTTTGTTTACAAAATTATTTTGTTATCTTTATAATTACTTATCCGCCTAGGTTATACTCAGACGGAACTTATGCTTAACTATCAAAGTTTTATACTCAGTGTAAATTCAAGGTCATAATTACTTGCCTTCCTGGTAATACTCAAACGAACTATTTTTTTTAACCCACTAAGTTTAATACTTAGTGTAATTAAATGATTAAATTACTTATCCGTCTCGGTAATACCCAGACGGACTAATTGCTTAACCAACTAAAGTTGACATTTAGTGTAAATTCAATGTTATAATACCGCGTGGCCAATGGCCTGATTGAAAAAACTAAGCACAAAAACGCTTAGTGGCTATACAACCGATCTCAAACAAGACCAAAGGCAATTGGCCGAATGGTTGCTTATTTTATAAAACCGCCTGTCCCCACATGGACAATGGCGTCCGGCGACACCCCTCCGGGTGCAATCGTCGCAGAGAGAACATTCTTCCTCAGTTCTACGTAACTATGCATACGACAAAGATTGAGCGACCAAATTGGTCAACTCGTAGCCGTCTGACCAGAAAAGTCTAAAAAACGATTAAGTTTTTGAAACACCGGATGTCCCCAGACATCAGCCAATGACTGAACGAAGTTCCTAAGCTTTTCATTCCAAAGTTGCACAGACCCTCCTAATAGGACAAAAAGGGTTGTGCAACGGCTACGCAACTATCTAAAGGACATGAGGCTGATGGCCGGATGGTTTTTCGAATTTCGTCTACTCTAATGAGTAATAAGGCGACCGGTAACACCCCCCGGGGTGCAATCATCAAAAGCACCATCAAAAAGTGCACCAATACATACCGGCGGCATGGTTCAACTCATTGCCGCCTGACCTTGGTAATGTTAATTACTCTTTAAAATTATACGTCCTCCCAAAGGGGTCAAGGACATGGAAAGTATAATTGGATTGCTAACCCCTCAGGCGGCCATTTTCCTCCAGTCCTATGAAAGGACAAGCGACTCTTCGCCTTTTGTTTGATCCCTAGACGACCTTTTTCCGTTTGATCCTTAGCGCTTGAGGGGCTAATTGGCCTTTTTTCTAGAATGCCTGTCATATGAGCGGCTGTGTACTTGGTTTGGGGCAATCATTGTTCTGATTGATTGATTTTTAAACCTATCATGCTCTTTAAAGCATTAGACGTTTCCAAGTCAATTAGTCGATTTAAAGGTGAAACCAACCCACAGCCGCCCAGGGGCAAGAGCAGCCGGGCTATCAATTGCCACATGTTTTTTATAAGTTAGGAAAAAGTGAAAATATCAAGCATACTTTAATAACTAAAAATGCAAAACTCAAGCGCAAAATAATCAAAACTGACTTAGTTGGCACGTTCATAAAAAAAAAAAAAAAAACAAAAAAAAACAAAAACTACCCAACCAAACGGTTGTGGTAGAACATTGTTAACAAGACCCTGTTCGGGAAAGTGATGCCGATTGTTAATTAACCCGGCCCCCCAACTGGTAAAGACAACATATACTTGGCACACAGGCCGAAAAGAAAGTAATTTGGCATACAGCCGCTGAAACAGAAAAAATAAAAAATGGCATACTACCACAGAAAGTCATTGTTGAATTGCAGACGGGCCCACCTGGTCGTTGCCCCCTTCATCTTCTTCATCTTCTTCGTCAGAAGGAATCTCATGCGCTTGACCTTGGACGAGGTACCCAGGTTTCGGTAGCTCAGCGTGAGCCCAGGCTTCAAACGAAGCCGGCTCTGGCTCGCCTTTCTCCCTTGAGAATACAACCTCTTCAGCATATTTGTTAGCCAGTGCCCAGACGTCGTACTCCTTGTTAGGATACAAGGCGTTCCAGGCAATCTTCATCTAGGCATCATTGTCAGCCTTAATATTGGCAACCAGGCGCTCTTGTTCCGCCTCCAGGGTTGCCTTAATGTTCAGCAGCGCCTTAGCAGCCGCCTCTTCCAGCTATTTCACCTTGGCCTTGAGGTAAGTGTTCTTTTGGGAGACTCCCTTGAGAGAGTCCAGCTCCTCCTTAGCCTTGCCAAGCTCCTTTTGAGCTTTTTTTAGCGTCGTCTCAGCATCCCCAGCTTTCTGCTTGAACGCCTCTAGGTCCTTATCGAGATGCTCAATCTTCGACGCCTGCGTCATTACTGTGGCTTTAGTCTCAAGTTCATTTATTGTACAAGAGTACAGAGCAACGTTTTCAGCGTCTTTGGCTGATTTGTTGGCTCTCTTTACCTCTTTCTGCTTGCGGGAGTATGGACGTTTGAGACCATCTACCCGCAAAAGAGCGTGCATATAACGAATTAGGTTAGATCTGCAGGCGGAATAATATTTGAAGTTTTTTTCCTTTACTTTCTTTACACCTCACCTTAGCCAGAAGGGATAGAATGCGTTCTAGATTGAACGTCTCTATCCCAGGGATGTTGTCTTTATCCGTCTTTCATACAGCGTCAAGCATGGGCTTGGCATGCTTTTGGACGTCTATCCAGCGAGGAGAGACATCTGCACCACAATCAATAGTTGATGAGTGAGAAATACAGGCGGCACAAATCTGTTGCCGACCATCTGAGGAAGAAGTCTATTGGGAGTGGGATTTCACTCGTAAAGGCCACCCTAACTCAGGCATGGACTTAAATGGGTTAGCCTTACCTTCAGAGGCAGCGTGATGAGAGCCATGTGTAGGCGCTGTAACCATCTTCCCCCCTATGCGCATCTGAGTCTTCCTAGCTTTGGCTCCAGGAGTCAAAGAGGAGCCAAACTTCTTGTTTTTGGAGGGGGTAGAGGCTGAGTCATCCCTACACCGTTTGAGAGACTTCTCAAACGTTTTTGGGATTACGCCTCCTTGAATGGCGGATACATGTTAGTTTTGCATCCGAAAATTAAACTTGCAAAAAAAAAAAGGGTTAGGTGTCTTACCTTGGACCTTATAGCAGCCGCCTGCTTTTCCGAAATGTCTATGCGGATGGCGGCGGAGGACCGCTTGGGTTTCTTCTCGTCTGGGAGCATGGCTGAAGCTTCTTCTGCAAAAAGAGCAAAAATATCAGTATTTTCCAATTTGACATAGAAATACCCCAGACTGTATTAAGGTCAGGTGCATATGTTTGGTAAATATTGTGCTGAGCCCGCAGGCGGATAAAAAGGCCTCGTCTCTTAACCAGGCGCTTTTTGGAATCCAGTTCTTTGGAACCTTTATTGTTTCCCTAGTTGACATGATATCATTCTTAAGACCAAAAAAGTTGGTCTCAATTATTTTGTCGTAGTCCTCATCCGGAATCCGAGGAAGACAACACTTCCGGCCTAGAAGGTCGGGCTTTTTATTGTACCGGCGCAGTTTAAAATTTTCTCGCCGGCTAGGTGCAGACAGGAGGTAGAAGCGGTGCTTCCAGCCGTCGAATTTGGACACCTTGTCAAAAGTCATCATGTACTAAGGGAGGGTGGTCAACGTATACCACGCCCTCCAGCCGCCTGGGTTGCGACTTAAGTAGTGCATACGGGCAAAGGCCTCCCAGCCGAGATGGAGCCCCTGGAACTCACAGGCGACAACATACCCTAAAATGTTAGCCCAAGAATTGGGGGTTAGTTGCCTGACTCCAAGGCCATAGCCTCTTAGAATTGCTTTCACCGCCTCGTAAAGTGGAAATCTTAGCGCGACTAGGAACGCCGCCTCATAACAGCCAAAGTAGGCATTGGCGTTTCTCTCGTCATCTTTCCAAGAGACGGTGCCCTCTGCCGGCGGTACCCCGATGCTATAATTACCAGCTTGGGGGCGCTTGAGTTTGAAATTCTCTAAGTCTTTGTCCATGTTTGCCCTTTCTTTGGCAGAGACGTGGATCTGGAAGGGGTCATCCTTCTCACTCCATTTCCTCTCCTCCACCTCACTTTCCTCAAGCGGTGACATAGGTTCGTCACTGCTCTCGTAGCTGGAGGCGGAGCCTTCTCCGGATGACTCCTCATCTTGCGAGCAGGGATTAGAGATGGCCTCCTCATCGTCTCCCTGGTTGCATTCATCAAGGAAGGAATCTCTCGGGGATGAAGGGGCACCCGGAGGAGACTTCTCAGCAGCCGTCGGGTTTTCCCTACCTGACGTCTCCCCCTCAGGCGGTTGCTCGCCTTAGCCCTCGCTTCTATAGTCGGGATCTATGGCTGTCTGCATTGTTCGAGCCATGATGTCCTGCAAAGACACATAGACGGTCGGATTACAAGCATAAGGGTGGTCCCAACACCCCGAGGCGGCACTCCCAGTCCTAGACTCAGCCGTACCAGGAGACCGACTGGACTCTTACCTAGGTTGTGCCGTGTCTGTTGGTGAAGCATCCATTTATCGCAAAAAATATATACAAGCGAGAAAAAATGAAAATAGCTGAGAGAAACAGAGGTAGACTCTGAAGGTATGGCAGAATCAGCTGGGGCAGGCGGGAATGAGCTTGATTGCTTGCGCTTGACACATACATAAAAGCAGACTCTCTCTTTCTAAGTATATCTCTCTTAAATTTTTTTGTAAACGTATAAAATAATGAGGGTAAAGAGCTACATATAGGGGGTAAATTCAGGGGTACCTCCGTAATTTCTGCAAAAAGTGAACAGTAAAAAATAGCGGTAAAATCACCCCCCCAATGGAAGAGTGACACTTGTCACAAATGCCACGTCAAATGCCACGTCACATCTGTGAAGGGAAAATGTTAGTGGGTAATTTTACTCTAACACGTGGTCAAATCTGAGCGTGACACGTGTCACCCTAGGGTTAGTCCAAAATGGACCAATCCCTTTTTGACACGTGTCATTGCACATAAATGGGAAAAAAGACGGCCTTCATGGCCCAAATCTCGAGAAAGCTGCAACGCTACGCAGCCCACCAATGATTAGGGCTTGATGACCTAATCAAGGTCACAATTCCTGAGGACCCTTTAAATAGGGAGATTTCCTCCATTTGGAGGCACGTTTTTCCATTTATTACACATTTACTCTTTGAAAGAGACATCTTGGGCTTGGAATCCGAGCAGATCCCCACCTAAATTTTTGCACCTTTTTTACTCCTATTCAAGTTACTAACTTGATCGTTGGAGGCGGAGCTCCAACCACCCGGAGTCTCCGTTATTTTGCAGGTACAGCTCACGTGCGGACCAGACTTTGTGACGTAGCTGGCCCGAGGGACAAAAATACCCAAAACAAGTGAGGTCCAACCAAAACCCGAGAATTATGTGAGTTTATGAGTTTTTGCTAATGCAATGCTCTATATAACTCCTACTCAAGCACTCTTCCGAAAAACCCAAGATGTGTATTTATAGGAAAGAGGGAGAGTGGAAATTTCTATCACATCAATGTGGGAGCATGAAATTCTACAATTTATTTTAAAGCTAAATTAAAATAAATAAGCAAACTAATAATAAGTCTACAAGTGTCACTGATATATGAAAAGGGAAGTGAGGACCACTTGGAGAGTAGGGGACCATACTTGCTCCCCACTCCATAATCTCCATATGCCACTTGTCCCTCACCCACTTACTTCCCATTTGCTTCCCATGAATTTCGGCCCTACTACCCGTGTGTTACGCCCAGCCGTAGCCCAACCGAAGCCCAGCCCCGCACTTGGAATTGTAGGCTGCTGTTGTGGCTAGCAAGCCACGCACTCCAAGTGCGGGCTGCTGCTAGCACGCCGCGCACACCATGTGCTGGCTTCTAGTAGCTGCTGCCTTGGTGTGCTTACGGCTGCTAGCTACTGCTAGCACGCACCAGCCAACCACTCTTGGCTCGGCATGGTGCGCATGCGAGCCACCTGTGCTAGCATATTATGCCTCTAGCATTCTGATGTTTGGGGCATTTTGGGAACATTATCGATTTATTATTATTTTGCGCATCTCTTCATTAACTATATTTGACTCGATTTCGACGCTCGGTTTTGACGCTCTAAGATCGAATTTCCGACGTTTAAAAATTTAATACTCAGGCGACTTATTCATTTCATCCGAACTAATTCGTTGAGTTGGTTTGTTGATTGCTTGGGTGTGACCTGAAGGTTTCAGTCAAGATTAAGCTATAATATTAATTATACATTAATATTACTAATCGGAAGCGGCCTCCACCCAAGCATTCCAATCACTTAACCTTACTGAATATATTAGCTTTCTAATAATTCTGAACTTACTATCAGAATAATACACTTGTTTGAAGGACACCATTCCATTCACCCACATTGTGCAAATAATAAGCACACTACAATCTCCCTCACCTCTCACACTAATAGCTCCCCCGAGCAAAGCTTGTATTAGTAACCAATGGGGCAAATACAACTTGTAATGTGGCTAATAAACAATAAAAGGGCACAAGCAACAACATGGGTAGCAAGAAGGGAACAAATATATCTAATATTTGAAGGCTACCTAAAAGAATAAACGCCTTCGTCCTCCACAATGTGCATAATAATGAGTTATATAAACATTACTCATAGTCACATAAAAATACTTAAATTATTGACATACCATGTACTAACACACATTCCTCACCAAATCAACTATTCAAGCACCATATTCATAAGTAGTTGGGCAAAATTGACGCATGTTTGGGTTCCAAGGCAATCAAACATTTATCATGATCAACTAATCCACAATATCTATCATTATATACCATGAATCAAAACAATTTCGAAAAAAATTTCACCAACGGGCACAGGGAAGCATGATTTATTATTCATTGGAATATAATTTTGGATTTATTTTTTTATATATATTATTTTAAAGAAATAAATATAACCTAATAAATTTAAAAAAAAAAAAAACTACACTATGCACACCAAAGAGAAAAAAAAATAAAAAGAGAGTGAAAGATATACCATACGAAGACGAGAACCTCCCCCCAAGCTAATTCAGACAATGTCCTCACTGTCTTGAAGGGAAGCTAGTAGTCAAGGTTACTACTCCTCATCATCACCACATTAATGTCACCAAAGCCTCAAGGACTGCAATGCATCTCTTTGGAACAAATATGGGCAACAATGAAACAAAGTGTTAGTGGGAAAAATACGAATTTGAGTCAGGTGTACTATTTCGATCATAACTTTTGATATAAAAGTGATAATACAGTGATTATAATTGCATTAGAAAGTAGACTTGAATATCTTTCCAACAATAGGACACACACAAAAATCCAATAAGAAACGCTACATTTTTGGTCAATCAAAGTTGACAAATTTTGTTGATGCTACGCGCACCCAATCGAGGGAGTTCTGCCCGATCAAATACGAGTGCAGTTCCAGCGTAAATGAAGCCTTCTCTAGATTAAAATCTGCACAAAAAAAAACTCCCAAAAGCATTTGTTACACTCTCCTTACCTCTCTGAAAAAAAAATAAAACACACACACACACAAAGAAGAAAAAAAAGTACGGGTTGTCTCCCGCAAAGCGTTAGTTTATCAAGGTCCCGCTCAACCATACTCCTTCTCTCAATCGAAAGAATTCTACGCCTTGAGTAATGTAGGGAATATTTCAAGCATTATAACTAGCTTTAAACCCATTGTGATCATACACTAGATTACGGTGGCGTCCTAAGGGAAGGAAGATAGAGAAAAAGAGTCGCCAACAAGTTTTAGGAACTTCTAAACCGTTCACAGGGTGAAGGTTTTACCCCTTAACGATTCAGGAGATCATTAACTCCAATAGGTCTAGAACCATGACTGGAAGCTCGGGGATGAAGGTACAAATCAAACCTAAAAGAAATTGAACCTGCCCTAATAATAGGCCTCTACTTTATTCTGATCGTATTCATGTGCGCTTTCTGACTAACATGCAATCAATAAGATTTACCCTAAACCTGTCTACTATGTTGGTTGAATATTAATGCACAAACAAAACCATAATTGGGGATCACTTGAATTATAATTATATTAAATCTAAACAACATTATTAATTATCTTATTAAGCTTGATTACAAGCAAGTACAAATTCCCTTTAAACATGCAATAAAAGGCGTGATCAAACAACAACAATAATATATCAAGCTATATAATCATCATAAACTGTAACAATAATAATTAAAATATTTATATCAACGCTAAAGCATAATAATAACAAGATCCAAGACATGATACTAACAAAATTAATAACAAACCCTAGCATGTCACTGAATAATAAAGATCAAAGCTTTAACCCTAACATGATCCTAACATAATATTAGGATGAGAATAAGAAGCATCGCAGGAATCACAATTGTCATATTTGATATTAAAAATTTTAGCTGTTACCCTAAACATGATACTAGGAAGATCAAAACACCCTAACATGACACTAGAAATCATAATAACAACCTAGACATGATTTCTAGGAATCATAATAACAATAAATAAATAAACGCACTAACTTGGATGCCTCGTACCTCTTTCTAATAACAAAATACACACGTTAGTAACTTCAAGGAAAATAATAAAACAAAAAATTAAATTAAATAATTGAAATAGAGATTTGGGACCAAACCCTCAGAAATTAAAACCTTTTACGTCTAGGGCGAAGGCAACTTTGAACTTGGCTAGGTGTCTCTAGATCTTGTGATGCGGAATTTTGTGTGCAATATGCTAGTTTAGAAAAGAGAGAGAGATAATCAGGAGATTTTTTATGAGAATTGGTTAAGGAAAACGGAAGTTTTAGGAGGCTATTTAGAGAGAAAATCAGCCGGATACGATAAAAAAAGAATCATAGTTTCGAAAAGAATAAAACACGACCACAGCGCCAAACACGCGCCTGTCGCCAGGCGACAGAGCTGTTGTATGGCGCTAGGAAAAATTTTCCACGCGTTTTCTTATTTTGATAAAATTTAACCGTACAAGAGGGAAAAATTGTATTTTCCTTAAAATACTTCTTTTGTTCTGATTAACACTCTTAAAAGTCAACTAAAGTCAATTTATCAATGCTAATTAAATAAGGATTCAAAAGAACCTTCTAGAAGATTCGAGAAGAATATAATTATTTCTAATTGCATTAGGAATGATAAATCATATTAGGCCTTCCTCTACATCATTGGGCCGCATATAAAGATCAAACCGGGCCTAGTTTAGTAATTTGGCCATAACTTCCTCATTTGTCATCGGAATTGGGCTTATAATACATCGTTGGAAAGCTCTTTTCAAACCTAGCCCAACTGCACCATTATTGGACTCTTGCCATGGACCAAACCAAACTAGATTGGCTGTTTTCTTAAAATAGGTTTTCATAAACAAAGAGAAAGAAAAGAAATAAAATCTAACCGCAACACTAGACTTTCCACACTTTCAGTTCATTTGATTATGATTCGACGTGAAAGTAACTCATCACTGGGTTTGGTTTTTGGGAGACACAAATGGGTGTCTACAAAAGCCCCCACTTTGACTGAATTTGGAGAAACGTAAGTTTTGAAAACAAAAGTCAAAGTAGCGATAGGGACGGAGAATGGTTCAGAACGTTTTGCGATCCTAAATCATTCTTGTAACACTGATACCTGCAAACAAGCGTTAGTTAAATAGATAAGAGAGTTAAGAAACGCGTATCCTCTACTGTCGAGCACATGTCTATAGAGGTAACCAATTTGTTGCATTTGCTGTTGTTGACAACCTTCCGCAAGCTAGGGAACGCCATCCTGTTGTTTGTTTTCACGATCTTCCGCAAGCTAGAGAATACTGCCTGAAGACTGCGACGCCTGTAACTGCCTCTAATTCCTCCATGATAGACTTCTATAAGCATGAGAACCCCATCGAAGATTGCTTCGCTGTAATCGAGCTTCTAGCTCTTTCTGACCATCCTCCGCAATCCAGGGAACACGATCAAAGATTGCTTCACCTGAAACTATCCTCATTTGTTGCGACAATACCCTGAAGAGTATCACCGAATACCAACCACTATCAATCCTTTGCTTTTGCTATGCCACTGCGTCGACGCTTTTTCTACTTATGAACCATTATATCGGTGCTTCTTAATTGTGAACCAGTATTTCGGTGCCTTTGCGTTTATGAACCATTATGTCGTTGCCTTTGCTGTTTATAACCATTATGTCGGTGTCTTTGTAATGAGCCAATGTTGAAGCGCTTTAAGCTAAGTGAGACAATCATTTATTAGGTCGATCACTTAATGTGATTCTAACCGAGCCAATTACTACATCATGTTAAATTTCTTATAGGCGCTAACTGGCGTACCAAGGAGCCCAAAATTGTGGTAAGAGGTTAAAATAATCGTTTTGAGTGGATGAGGACTATGTCGCCGCTTGCGCTAAGATTTGGCTCTGTCGCTAGACGTTGAACTCTGTCGCCTAGCGACAGAGCTGTCATTTGGCTCCAGAATCGGGATTCCATATAAATTCCCTTTTCTTCTTCATTTTTGCTGCTGCTGCTCTCTGCCTTCGAAAATCACCGCGAAAACTCATTTTGCTCTAACTTGTTGGCTTCTCAACCAAATTTGCTCAAATTTAATGCAAATTGAAGCTTTATTCATCTACTTTCCCGATCTATGTAAGTTTTCTTCAAACTCACCCCGGTTTTTTATGAATTTGTGCGTTTTTATTCACGAGTTTTTGAAAAATTTGAAATTTCTTTTGCTTAATTCACTTTGTTTATCAAATTTTATGCCACGAAATTGGTTGATTATGTTTTTATATTGCCTTGGGGGTATTTTGAGACTTGTTTGACTCAATTTGGTAAAGAAACGAGCAATTCACCATTGTTGGACCTCTTAAGGTCAGGAAGACAATGTGACTTGTTGTTTATGTTTTGCTAGCAATTCTTGTCCAATTTGTCACAATAATTATCATAGTGTTGCAAGAAATTGTTTGGATGCTTGAAAATGTCATAAATGCTTGAATTGAAATTATGCTCTATTTTAGTACTACGTACTCTGTTTTTTTGCGAACATAGTATCATGCGGCTAGGCGAACCTTAGATACTATAGGACCTTAATTTATGTCAATTTTGCATAATGTAGTATGGCTAGACAGCAAGGTTCGGGTTCACGGTCCCGAGACACACGACGGGAGCATGAGCCCGTAAAGGAGGACGCCGACCCGTCCACTTCTGTTGGTCCCCTCCCTGAGTGGGATGAGCGGACTTTGTACTTTTCCCCTGACCACCACATTTCTGAGAGGGTGGGTCGTGTGATCACTGCTGGTAGGACGCGTTTCCACAGCTCGAACAACAATACTGTAGGCAAGTTGTATAGGACAATCTTCAGCATTGATGGGGAGTTGAGACTTCTTTGGGAGTCTTGTGGGCTGACTGTCCTGTTTTAGGCCACGGAGGCCATGTGTTCTTTTAAAGGGGGTCACCGCGTGGCTCGTGCTCTGGTGGAGTTCTTCTAAGACACCACCAACACTTTTCACTTTCTTTGGGGTGAGATGATAGTCACCCCAGTCGACTTCAGTCTTATCTCGGGACTAGAGTTCAGTTCTAATGTGCTGTCGTTCGACAACAACATCAGCGTCTACTTTCCTAAGGTTGATGAGCTACTGGGTATGATTGTTGTTCGGGCCCGTGCTGAGGTAGAGTCATCACAGTTCAGCACCAAGTGTATTTGCCGGTCGACTCTGGCGGCAACTTTCGAGGATGATGCGACCACCCGAGAGCAGCGGGTGCGCATCTTTGCGCTTATCTTGCTGTTAGGGACGTTTTCCCCTTACAAGGATAGTAGGGCGCTGCTTTACTACCTTCTTGTTGTCCGCGATCTTCATCTGATCGGGACTTATGACTAGGCCAGCTTGACCTATGCCGATTTTCTGCGTACCTTGCGTGACTCGTGTCGAACCGGTCACACACAGGCGACATCGCTCAGTCTGGCTTCTGGAGAGTCGTAGAGGTATACTTTATTTCCTATAAAGTTAGCTCTAAGCTTTTTTTTGCACTTGCTGATATCTTTTGTCTTTTGTAGATCTAGTTCTACAAGTACTTTCCTTCACTCGTGCCGGTGAGGCCATCGCCACAAGGGTTTCCTGTAGGCGCCTTCTGGGGAGGGTGCTACATCTAGGCGACAACCACCCATATTCGAGAGCAGATCCTCTCGGTATGATCTTTTGTATAGCTAATTTTTTTTTGTATTGTTTTTTAATAGATTCTAATCTCATAGGCGTTCTTCGTAGGAGCCTGTGGTGCTGTACCTGCCATGGGGTGGTTTGTTGTCCCTGGGCTGGCCTTGCAGTACACTGTGGACCGTCGCTACTTCCTAGGGACGTATGGGGCGGCGGCGTACCTAGGAGAGAGGGTTGATATTCAGCACTCCTCGGAGACTTTTGTCGTCCGTGATTCTCCACCACGTCACATGTTCAATGACGTGAGGCTGCTCAGCATGTCTGAGAGGTCGCCTGATGGTACCCCTTGGCGATCTTATTCGATTCCAAGGCGGTGCTACGAGGAGGAGCTGAAGTCATTATTAGCTCCGGCCCATGTTAAGTTTGAGGAGGCGGCGGTATGATTTTTTTCATTTATCCTTTGCTAAGTAGTCCCCAAGTGATATGTTTCTCACTTTGATTTACTTTTTGCCAAGCTAGGCCTACTGAGTTTGTGCCCCCTCGTATGTCCAGCCACTACCAGGAGATATACGGGCCTATCGAGGAGATGATTCCTCCGGCTTCTGAGCATCAGCGTTTTGTGGACTGATCCATTCCTCGCCACCAAACTCGAGTGAGTTTATTTACTTACTATTTGTCAATATTTGTTTGCATGTTTACTGACTTTATTTCTTTGACATTTCTCGCGCGAGGTGGTTACAGCGATGGCGAGGTGCATAGACGTCTTCCGTAGCCAGCTTGTACGGAAAAGGAATGTGGCTACGTGTCGTCGCAACGCACTGTTAAGGAGGTAGCTTTTCTCCTTATTTCTATATTGTTATATTTCTATTTTGATTGTTTCTGACTCGGTTACTTCTTTTAGGGCAGCCCATTCCTTCTCATACCCGGACGAGACCTGAGGTTCGGAGAGAGCCGGCGAGGTCTAGCTCGAGGCGTCGCCGCACTAGTTCTGGCGATCGGGGTGGTCGATCTAAGGCTGCCTGGATTGAGGCGGTGGAGGGCTCGGGCTCTTCATCTTAGGGTGCACAGGCTTAGCCGGTAGGCTAGGGAGTGGCCACCTCGGCTCCGAGAGGTGGTGGGATGTACTAGGTCGGCTCGTCATCGCATCAGCCTCAGCTTGGAGAGACTGGAGCTGGAGCTTGAGCTGAGTACCCCATGGTTTTATGAATGTTGTTTTCTCCATGTCTTCTTCTACCATTAAAATTTTATTGTATCCCGCGTATCCATCCATAAATGAGAAAAGTGCATGATTTGCTGCATTATATACCAAAATATCGATATGTGGTAAAGGTAAGTCGTACTTTGGACTTGCCTTATTTAGATCTCGATAGTCGACACACATTCTTACCCTTCCATCATTCTTCGGAACTGGGACGACGTTTGCTACCCATTCGGGGTATTTGGATACCCTGATAAAACCTGCAGTTATTTGTTTTGAACTTCTTCTTTAATTTTAAGAGCTACATCGGGTTTCATTTGACGCAACTTTTGTTTTACAAGTTTCATTTCTGGAATTAGTGGTATAGTATTTTGAGCTATTTCCCTATTAATACCTGACATATCTTCATATGACAAGGCAAATACGTCGATAAATTCCTTAAGTAGATTAATTAAATCGGTTCTTTCTTGTTCATTAAGTGTTAATCCGATTTTAGATTTTAAATTCTCTTTTAACGGTTGAATCATTTGAGATATCAACCGTCTCAGTTTCCTCAATTATCGGTGTTTTCTTTTCAAGTGTTTCCATTGCTTTAATAATTTCTTTGTCATTTTCATTGTTAGTTAAGCAATGCTCGTCATCTTGGGTTAAGGAAAAACACGAGGAGTAAGCAGAAGAAGACATATTATAAAACTCTGAAATCATTACATCAAAAAGGGAAATGTCCTCAGTTGATTACTAACTATCCTAGGAGTAGAAATAGAAGAAGGATGGGGTGTTACGACTAAAGGCTTAGAACGCCCTACAGGAAAGGACTTTGACTCTGACTTAGACGACTCTTCAAACATCGGTCCTCGACCTATCGTTATGGAGATTTTCCTTCCACTTGGATTAGTCACCTTAACTGTGTTGCGCCACCCTTGTACTAATCCTTCAGCTGGAGTGATGAGCTTTGAAGGGTCAAAGTTCTCGCTTTGTAGGACCGTTTGGATGAGTGAATAGGGGTTGGGATTTCATCTAGAAAGTAGCAATCCAAGAATATTTCAAATCCCGGTTGCCTTATGCCATTTACAACAAAAGGTTTGGGAAATTCGTAGCATGGATAGTCTTCTCCTTCTCTTAGGAACTGACCATTGAGAGTAAGAGGATATTGATCTGTTGGGATTGCTTTCTTTTGAATGCGAGCATTGCTACGCGCCTTAGACCTTTCTTGGGCTCGCTTAAGATCTTCCCGAGTCGGTTCGAAACCAAATCCAAAAGTATCTAACTTAGGGAGGTAAGGTAATTCCAGCTGTTTTGCTATTCCCTTCTTCTTCCCTAGAGTCATTCCAGGAAAGTGCCCTTGTCTCTTAAGAATAGCATTTACTGTCATATTGGAGTGGGGGTCGTTTCATAGAGGGGTCCTTTCATCCTCCTCGATTAAGGAGACCTCTTCATTAAAGCCACACAAGTCTTCATCGTGCTCCACATTGATGATTGGATTTTCCACAGCTTTAATCTCATGGGTGAAGCATCAATTATGATAGGGATTCCTCCAACTATTGCTTTTACCTGTTGGTGAAGAGATGAAGGGACGACCTTGAGGTCATGAAGCCAAGGGTGTCCCAACAATAAGTTGAATGAAACCTTAATATCTACCACTTGGAAGGTAGTAGCATGTTCTATTGCTCCCACCGTTACATTCATAGTAATCTTACCAAGAGCTTGGCGATGAGTATTATCATAATCTCTTATTCCTTGTGTTGACGGGGTTAAGTCTTCATCCCTTATGCCTAACATCCTCGCACTTCTAATTGGACAGACATTAAATGCCGATCCATTGTGTACAAGAGTCATTGGGAGGTTCATTCTCTTGCAGACTACTGTGAGGTTTAGTGCCTTATAATGCTTATCACCTTTTGGAGGTAAATCTTTATTAGAAAAAGTGATTAAGTGGATAGGACTAGGGAGATCACTCGTAAGGAAGTTATCCAACCCCTCAGGAGTGGTGTCGGAATCTATCCCTATCTTATCTAAAGCATTCATTATTGCCAACCTATGTTCTCCATACGTAGCTAGAAGTTGCCATACATTCATCTCGACCTTGGTCTTTTTGAATTGCTTAACCATGTCATTGTCTTCTATGATAGGTTCGGGAACTTGCTGCGTAGTTGGCATAGGTTGTGTCGAGACGAGAGGTTGTGTTCTTCCAGATCTTGTGAGGACGTATATAGGTGAACCCTCTTCATCCCAGAAATCACCTATTGAATATGACACTAAAAGTGGAGGTTTTTCCATGTCTTTTAGGTAGACGTGTTCTTCATCGCTATCCCAAACCCCATTAATGCTTATGTCTTCTTCTTGTGGGATTTAAACTAGCTTTTTATCATCAATCATCTTCTTAATTAAATCTTTAAATTTAAAACAGCTTTCAATGGTATGTCCCCCTGTTTGATGGTATGGACAATAGAACTTATCTGCCCTCTTTAGAGATTCAAGTGGTCTCGGTTCGAGAGGTTTGACCTTACCACTCTCGGAGAGAATTTGGAACATTTTAGCATATGAATTCCCAATTGGAGTATAAAGTTTATTACTCTTCTTGGGTCTTTCAATTACTTGTAGAGGAAATGTTTTCTTCTTTGTGGGTGGAATTTTATCATACTTTTTCTGAAGCTCCTCCACTTGTTTCTTTGCAAATTCAATAGCCTTACGTAGTAAGTTTGTTCCCTCCCACATGGACCATATAAGCATTCGTACGTCTTCCTTGCTTGTTGGTTCTGGAAAGTCATCCATGGCATAGAAAAAGATCTCCTCCTCTTCTTTGATAGCATGAATTTCTTCAATAGCTTTGATGAGAGATGAGGGATCAACCTCGTTTTCCTCATCGGAGATGGCCAAGGAATGAGCGAGAGGTGCGTTGTCGATGCTTAGCTTCTTACTGGCAGGGGGCAATGGTAATTTATTGTTATCAATAAAATCTTGGATAGCTTCTTCAAGCTTATAACAATTTTCAGTGAGATGGCCCCTACCTTGGTGATATTTGCAGTGTGCATTTGGGGTTCCAATTAGTTGTCCTTTTTCAACTGGTGTCCAAATGGTCCAATAGGAGTTATAAGACCTTTTGCATTCAGCCGGTCAAATGCGGTGTCATAACTCATAACAATAGGAGTAATGTTCCTCGTAAATGGTTTCTTTTGTCTTCGGTTGTTCATAGCAAGGACTTCACTCAAATTAAAGGTGCTAACATTGTTTGAGTGGGTGGTTTTGGAAGAAGAAGGATTGTCGTTCTTCTTGCCTTTCCAGCCACTGTTGGAGTTATTATTAGCAGCTTTTAGCTTAGCAAGGTCGTCTTCAATGTTAATTCCAATGTCATAGACGGCCTTGAAGGTGCAAGAAAGATCTCTTTTCGTAGAGATTATTTCGTAGCGATTGTACATTCGCTACAATATGCAAGTATGTTTGTGAAATAATTAAGGATGTCGTATCATTTTTACAATCACCATGGTTTTCCCATATAAAATCGATACGGAAAACATAATAATACATATCCACACTATTTTACACATTTATATAATTTTGAGAAATCGTATCATTTACTATCGCCACTAAATCCTAAAAATCGATAGGAAAAGCCTTTTCAACACTAGATATATAAATATTGTTTTAAAAAGAATACATAAAATATGTCATAGCTAATTGGTGAAACATTTAATATAAGAGTTTGAAGTTGCATGTTCGAATCTTGTAAAGATCATACTCATATTTGTTTTTTAAAAGAAAATGAGTTAAACATTTATAGCGATTGTAATCTCTACAATAATCACCACGATTGGATGTAGTTTTTCGTATTGATTATTGAGGCAAACCCCACCGGTATTGAAAGCCGCTACTAAAGGCTAAGGCAACAGGGGATATTGTATCGAATGACCATACGTTGGGAAAACTTTTTGTTGCAATTACAATCGATACTAAAGGTTAAAATAATCGCTATGAAAAGGTTATTTTCTTGTAGTGGTGTGTAGATTATTTTGATACTTGAGATTCTTGGAGTACTTCTCTTGAAGGCTCTTGATGAACAACCTCACATATTCTTTTTCGCTTGGTACTTCAATCATCCTAGCAGAGATTTCTCTCCATTTATTGAAGAATGATGTGAAACCTTCATTCTATTTCTGTTTAAGTATTTCAAGTTCCCTATAATCAATTTCAACTTGAATATTGCACTTGTACCTATCAATGAAAGCGTTTACTATTGATTCCCAAGTAAAGGTCTACTCTTTGTCAAGGGAGAAGAACCACTGTTGGAAAACGGTTTCAAGAGATAAGGATAATAAAGAAGGAAATACTTTTTTTTATCAATACCTTTAATACTCATTATTGTTTCAAAATCTCTTAAATGGAAATAAGGGTCGTCAGTTACCTTGAATTTTTGGATGTCGTTGGCATTGAACTTCTGCGGAAGAAGATCCTTGTCCACCGAGACCCCTTATGAACTAATGCCCTGAAACTTGTAGTCGCTAGACAGCTTGCTCAAGCTTTCTTGCACAAGGTCCATTTATTGTTGCTTCACATGTTCATTAATTTGAAGGGTTAAAGCTTTCAACACTTCAGTTACGTCGGTCAACTGATTCCTAAGTTCGTTGACTTCTTCCGGAGTTCCCATTATCTCCTTAGCTTTCCTTTTTTGAGCGATTGGTTTGTCAAAAAGTTGAATGAAAAGGTTGTCTTTGATCCAACGTCTTTCCTTTCTTGACCACGCGCTATAAATTAAACCATTTATTTTAATTACTTGACTCAAATTGACTTTGACTTTACGGGTTTATAAAGAAAAAAGCAAAAATAGGGTGTATATTTTTGGGATCAAGTATATGGTTCAAGCAAGTGGTTTAATTGGAGGATTAATATCCGACTTACCCCCCTAAAAAAATTGACGGAAAACACGCGCATACAAGACTCTCTTAACATGGTCAAAGTGTACATATATATTAGTGTGTGCTTTATATTGTGAGTGCAAGTGACATGCTTTGACTCTAGTGTAAGTGGCAAGGGGTCAGACTAGTTTGTTGAAACTAACCCTACCCTAGGCCAAACAAAATTTGTAATATCTCAACATACCCTTATAAAAGTATAATGCTAAGTCGAGGGTTGAACCACTAAGGAATGGAGGGCGATCTTATATTGTCAAGTCAAACGATTCCGGAAAAGTTAGTTAAGGGTGTGAATGCTAAACAACTAAACAAGCTATGTTGGGACAAATGTAATAAACACTAGGGCTCGGGATCCACATATACTTGTAACGGATTCCGCTAATTGGGAAAGAGTTGACTAAGTCGAGTGATGCGATGGAAAACCAATCATGTAACCAAAAGAGCATATCCTATTTTCCTAGAGGTCTAACTAGCGTCAACTACGATAGACTCTAGCTAGGAACGTCGCAAGACACCTCAATCGTTAAATGCAAGCAACAAAGCAATGGTCTTTATCAATGTGAACCTACAACGCAATCTAGTATGAATAACTAGGGTGATTAAGCCTAAATCAAACACACACATGCACAAAATCAATTAACCAATTTAATTTCATAATCAACTTCATCAATTTTCCCAAATTAACATCAGTCCATTACTCATATATGCTTCACCATTACCCTAGAAATCAAACTACTCAGAATCTATAGAAATCAAGATCAAAACAAAGCTATACAACAAATTCATCATGATCAAATTAAACAAACTAAAGTCAAATCACAAATCAATCAAACTTCAATCAAACTTGAACATTCAACAAAACAATTGAAATCAAACTCAAGATCAAACTAAAATTGAATTAAAGAATAGGAATCCTTACAAACTTGATAAAAAATCAAAGAAAATGGAGAAATCTTCTATTATAATCATTCTCTCTCCAAAAATAGAAGAAAAAACTGTATAAAGGAAAGATACAAAAGAAGAGTTAGTTAGATCGTCTCAAAAGAAACCCCGGAAGGTGCGGTCGCAACAAAGGGGAGGCGCGACTGCGAGAAAATGGGTACGAAACAGGGACCCAGGCAGGCGCGCCCGCACCACCCTCGTGCACGCCTGCACCTGGCAGCAGGGGAGCTCCCTCTTCTTCGTCCTAGCTCATCCTCGTGCGCACATCTTGGTGATGATGATTAACACTAACGTAGGTAGTCTTGAAATGACTATTTTGGTGGGTTCATGTCAAAGATGATGCCCCCACCGCATGCATGCACCGATCTCATGAACTTGTCTCCTTGCATTCCTTCAAACTTGAGCTCCAAGTGACAAGCAAGAGGCATCCAAAATGATGAGAAATATGAGAGGAAGGCTCGAGAATCCTTGGAACACGATCATAACCTGAAAATACATGAAAACAAGCAAATAAAAGGGGAAAAGACCAAATAAACAAAGAAATGCACAAAGAAAGAAAACTAACTAAGGAAAGCACAAACTAAAGAAATAAAGAACAAAACTAAGGAAAACTAAAGAAAAGAGCTATAAAAGAGCATGAAATTCATCCTAAAAGAAGCCAATTGAGTGCCATAAATGACACTCATCAAATTCCCCCAAGCTAAACTTTTGCTCATCCTCGAGCGAAACAAAGAAAGAAAGAATAAGGATGAAAGACTTATTCGAAAAGAAAAAGAAAGACACAAGATGAGAATATACACTAAGACTCACTGTCGTAGGAATCACGGTTGCTTTTAGCTACAACAAGCCATTTAAACCCGTAGATCGCTCTAGAGGACAAGTGATGCTCTCGTAAGGGTATCCTAAGAGTTTAACCATAACTCTCCCCCAACATTCAAGTGGCAAAACCATGAAAAGAAAAGAAAAATGAAAAGAGAAAATAAAACCTTTGCAAAATAGACTTACAAAGAGACTACTCTACAAATGAATGAACAATCTTTCTCAAGCAATCAAGGTATGCACATTCCAAGATATCCAAGGTTGATTGAAGCATAGGTTATGCTAAGCATAGGAACTAGACATCTCAATCCACGTTCATCCCAATCAATCTTACCGCGTTCTCCCCACTAGTCTCAAATCTCCCTTAGTGAGCATCCCAATGATTCCTCGAAGGAACCGGAAAAAGAAATTTATTTAGGCTACTCGACATCTTAACTATGCATCCCCTTTCCTTAGGCAATGACCCATGATTCCCTCCCCCACTACTACTAAAAGTGGAATACGAAACGCAAGAGACAAAACGGTTAACATAGATAAGCGTTTTGTAAAACAAAATAGAACGTTTTCCTTTCCCAACCGTTCTATATGTTGAAAAATATAGAACGGTTTGCTTATCCAACCGTTCTCTATTTATTTACCTGGATAAAAATTTATTAAAAAAAAAAAGTAAATATAGAACGGTGTTTCACAACAACCGTTGTGCGTCTTTTACCTTTAACTTACTACTGTATTACTTCCGTCTAATAAATGGTTGTCTTTTCTAGTTTTCTTCCTTTTGCCAAAAAATTTGTCTAACTATAAGATGCTATTACTCTTTTCCTTTAAAAACATAATTTTTAATCTTCAAAATTTTTAGATCTTCAATTTTTCTCACGTTCGTAGTTTTCTATTTGATTAAATCCTAAATTCCCATTTTCGTTGCTCTTATAAGAAAATGGAAAATTAGGGTTTGAACAAAAACACAGATCTGGAGAAGGCTTCAAAGGTTCGATTCTGTTTTTCATTTGATTGAAATTGTTTAATTATCTTGAAATTATTTGACATGATTAAGGTTTCAATTATCATCCTGTTGTGCCAAAATCGAAAAGAATTTTTGTATTTATTTGACCAGCAATTTTTGTGACGAAATCTTTTTTTTTTTAATCAAAATCATTATGGTTTAGATCTGACTTGTTGATTTTGCTTGATTAATATTATTCAGATCTTGAATTTGAGGTTAGTTTTGAATTTATTTTTTCAAGGTTTCATAAATGGTTCATGGTGAGATTATAGTTCTCATAAATTTATATAGTTTGTTTCAATTCATGGTTTTACGTATGTTGTGCAGTTCGGCCATGTCCACGGCGACCCGATTGGAAGGAGGTAGTCAACTTAATAGGACTTGAGGTGGTCACCATTGACAGATCGTAAACGCTATGCTTTAACTCCACTAAGAAGTTTTAACGTATGATTCTTTGCCTTTTTTTTGTAATTTTACTTTTAATTAAATTTGGGGTTGATTTTTTTTATTTACATATTCATTTTTTTGTCTTCTGCTTTTCAATATGGAATGTTTGGGGAACAATCTAGAAGATTTAGTTTAATGGTGGAACTTGATTTTATGGATTTGAGTGATATTAGAAGTGATATTTTTCGATTAGTTGTGTAATTATTGCTCATATTTTTGCAGGTTAAGAAAATAAAGGTGAGAAGTCTTCATAAAAAAATGAGAACTCAAGTCTTCAAAAATAAAGATGAGAAGATGGAGTGCATTAAGATTTTTTTTTTTTTTTTTTTTTTAGAAAATGGAGTGCATACAGATCTTTGTAGAACTAGTTTCTTTTTAATTTCCTTTGATGTCTTGTTATATTCTTATTTTTTTGACATTAATTGTATAAACTTTTATGCTCTTGTAGTTCAGACTTCAATTTTATATACTGTACTCTATATATTTTTATTTAAAATTTTCTATTTGTAAATTAGATGTCGAATATTGTGCAATTTTTTTTATTAAAAAAGTAGAATAGAGAACTGTTGGCTTACAAAACCGTTCTCTTTGGTAATGGAATTATTTCCATATCTTAGGAAGGGAAAAGAGAACGGTTATGTCTGCAACCGTTCTCTATAGTTAAGCAAACAAAACATCTCTCTTAACCGTTCTATATACTTTACACATCGCTCAGCAGAAGAACGGTCCTTAGGCGCTCTATAAAGCCTGTTTCAACTGTTCTATAAGCCCTTTTTGTAGTGGTGCCCCGAATAGTGACTCAACTTCTAGGTCAAAAGGGCTTTCCCAAAGGTTGTAACGTAAGGCATAGAGGGTGAAGGTAGGCTAAAATTTAAAATTTGGCGGTTTACCTAAATTGTGAAGCAAAGATTGTGCATTTCTTTACACCATAACCAAGTAATCACCAAACAAAAACAACACCCCCAAGCTTATTCAAATCTATAAATCACAAACATATACACAAAAAGCATGAGAACGCTTCCCCCCAAGCTTAAATGGAGCATTGTCCTCAATGCTCAAAAAGGGAGAATACTCACATCAAAATATTTTTGGATATTTTTTTTTATTAATAGTGCTTTGTCCTCGCCTCTTTTAACTTTGGACGGCTTTTTCAATTTTGCACTTATTATTCCATTCATTTTATAACTTAGGACGGCTTTTACTCAAACACATTTTCCATTATTCACATTGAAAACATAACACAAACTTGCTTCAAAGAAACCAAATATCCCAACTTCTCCACCATAAACTCCATCAAGAATGATCAATTGCTTCACAAAAACAAGAAAAGAAAGAAAATGAAACAAAAGGCCATGCAAAGATCTAAAGATGTGGCTTGAAAAGAAGGTAATAGGCTCAAATGGTTGCAAGAAGGCAAATGTAAACCCAAAAACAAAGATGAAACAAACTATCCTAAAAATGAAAAATACCACCCTGAAAAGATGTCTTTTTCCTCCCTAGATAGCTCGATCTTGGGTTTAAGGATAATAAATCAAGGTTTATAGATTAGGTCCGCAATAGTCAAGGATCCACGCCGCTCATAAAAAAAAAGTTGAAGGCTTGAAAAACAATGAACCTCACATGGATGTAGCAAAAACTCACTAGCGGTGTCAAATCAACTATAGGGAGCAACTACCAAGCATGCCATAAACAAGTAGAATATGGCTTCATGATCCTCCTAGTTCAAACAAACTACCTTAGCATAAACCTATCCTAGAGTCAACCAAGAATACTCTCAAACCGTGCATACCTTTACTACCTAGGAAGAAATTCCTTCAAAAGACAAAGTCCAATGTACAAAGTCCAATTCATAAGAAAAACAAAAAGGGTGAAAAACAAGCCTCAAAAGCATACCGCATACCAAGACAAGAACAAAGGAAAACTTAGGGAAAAGAAAAATTAAAGGAAAAGAAAAGAAAAGGAAAGCCATAGATAAAGGGAGAATAGGAAAAGGGAAAAAGGAACTAGAAAGCAAGTTAAACACATTAAATCCAATCGACATACAATTGATCAAATGACAAAATTGTCATCGATCCCAAACACATTAAGTGTTAACAAGAAATCATACTCTAACCGTTCAACTTCTCATAAACTAAACCTAATCTATGCATCCAAAGAAAATAAAGAGAAAAATTAGAAAGGTCTCACCGGGCTATCCATGCTTAGCTAATAAAAAAAGGCGATTGAAAGAACCACCTTTGTTGCGCTCCAAAATCATAAGCATCATCATAAAGCCATGTGAGAACAAGGAAAGCAGAAGAAGCTCAATCACATCAAAAGCCGCAAGCACCTTCCCATTGCTCGTGCTCACTTGATGAAATATAACTCCAAGAATCCAACCTATAAATCCAAATGAAAAACAAGTGAAAGAAAGAAAAGAAACTAAAAGAAAGAAAATTAAGAAAAAGTAAAAATAGAAAGAAAATGGTTAGAAATCTCCGAGTTGCCTCCCAGAAAGCGCTTGCTTATGGTCCTAAGCTCGACCCTTCCTCCAAATCATGGAGGGTCAAAGAACACCACCTTCTTCAAAATGGCGGAAGGAGCAAATTCCTCTTCAAATTTTAGCAACTTCTCATTGTTGCTTGATGAGACTTCATTCAATAACTCCTCAAAAGCAAGCTTCTCTTTCCATAATCTCATTCTCTTTCTCTTTTTCCTAGAAGCTCGTGCTCTTTTCTTTGCTTTTTTCCTCTTTGTAGATGGTTTCACACCATCCACACTCTTAGGGTCATCATCTTCCTCTTAAGGGTAGAGCTCAAACCAATGAGGAATGTCAATTTCCTCCTCGTGTATAAGCTTGGGAAGCTTTGTTTTCTCTTCACTAACCTTCTTGCAATCACAACACAAAAGCACATCATCACAATTCTCAAGAACATTTTTAGTTGAAGAATCAATCATGCATACATTATCAATAGGGCGAGGGGAATAAACACACATAATTCCTTTCACAAGAGACAAAGACTCATGCATTGGCTTTAGCTTAAAACTTTCCTCATTCTTACCAACTCTCAAGGTAATACGACCTCCTTTGACATCTATTAAGGCTCCCGAAGTGTCTAAGAAAGGTCTTCCTAAAATGATAGGGATATGTTCATATTTCGCAATCTTAAGCACAATGAAATCAACGGGAATGGTGAATTCTCCTAACTTGAGGGGAAAATCCTCAACTCTCCCCTTTGGAAACTTAATAAACCGATCGGTCAATTGAAGGGTCATGTTGGTTAGAAGGAGCTCACCTAGCTTACGTTTCTTGAAAATAGAATAAGGCATGATGCTAACACTAGCACCAAGATCACAAAGGGCATTTTTGGAACAATTTTCCTTTGATTTTGCAAGGTATAAAAAAATTTCCTGGATCTTTCAACTTATGGGGTAAGTCATTATGAATAAAGGCGCTACAACACTCCCCCAAATTCACCGGTTCCACCATATTGCAACCTCTCTTATCGCTCAAAATTTCCTTAAGAAACTTAGCATAGTTTGGCATTTGTTCCAAGACCTCGGTGAAAGGAATATTAAGATGAATCTTCTTAAGCATCTCGATGAATTGTCCAAATTGATCATCCAATTTGTGCCTATTGAACTTTTAGGGGTAAGGAAGTCTAGGTTTGTAAACCTCATCTTGCTTCCTCTCTTTCTCCTTTGGCTGATCATTGGAATTCTCACTTATCTTGCTAGACTCTTCATGCTTATTCCTTCACTAAAATAACTCTCCTTTTCACCCTTCTTACTTTCCTAGGAACACTCTCTTTAAGGACCTTACCACACCTAGTGGTGATAGCACACATCAGATCCCTAGGGTTAACTTCTTGTGATGGTAAAGAAGGAGGACTAGCACAATCTCTCAAAGGGTTGGCTAGTTGAATGATTTGGTTCTAAAGCATCTTTCCATGAGTAAATAGGACCTCTAACATTTTGTTACAAGACAATGTGAATTCATTCAACTTCTCAGATTAACATATCATGAATTCTGTAGCCTATTCATTTGAGATTGTTGAGCATAGAAATCATCACCTTGGTTTTGAGTCTTTGGAATAAATTGGGGTGGGGTACCTCTTTGAACATCATTTTGAAAATCTCCCCTACTTTGATTACTCCAATTACCCCTACCATGATTTTGGCCGAAAATTTTGATTATGGTTACCACAACCTTGGTTATGATCCCCATATTCTTGGCCATGGCTTTGATCATTATAACTAAAGTTGTTATAATTACCACAAAACTCTTGGGTCACATGGTTACCATAACCACTATTTTGGTTATAATTATCATATCTCCCATGATTGTGATAATTCCTATTCCCAACATTCTTTTGAGCATTAAATCTAGGTCCAAAATCATTATTATCAACACAATTCACATGCACATTCTCATATCCATCATATCCATCACAAGGAACATTGGAGCAATTAGAAGCATCATGATCATTCTTTCCACATAAATCACAAACCAATCATTCTCTTATCATGCAACAAGAAGCAAAAAGAGGGTTAGAGTAGGAAGATGTAACTCTCCCCCTTAAAATGGGAGGGCATAATAGAAGCTTGTGAAGGACTTTCAAGCTTGGTCTTGAGAGAAATCACCTCCTTTCCTAACTCTGATACCAATTTGGACAAATTGTTGACGACATTAGATCGATTGAGCCACTTGTGCTTGTCGATTCCTTCTCTACTATACATCATGCTAATTAATGTAGTTCCTTACTACATCATCTATTACATCCACAACCTCTTCTTCCGTCTTGTTCATAATCGGCCCTCCGGCTCTAGCATCAACGCTCGATCTACCTTGAGAGCTCAAACCACCATAGAAAATTTGTATGACTTGATAGGTTGGAATTCTGTGGTGAGGGCATTCCCTTTGGTAATCCTTGTACCTTTCCCATGCTTCATAGAGGTTGTCTCTAGGTAATTGCTTGAAACTTTGGATTAAGGCTCTAGCCTCCGCCGTCTTCTTTTGTGGATAGAAACGGGACAACAAAGCCTTGGTAACTTTATCCCATATCCTTAGGGACCTTGGCTTTACCTCCTTGTCCAACCACTATAAGGCTCTCCCTATGAGAGAAAAGAGAAACAACTTGAGCCTTATATACTCTTGAGCAACTCCGACTTCCATAATTGTATTGCTATATTTCTCGAAATCTTTGAGATGGTTGAGAGGGCTTTCACTTTTTGTACCACCATATTTTTTCCTTTCTAACAAGGTGATTGTTTTGGGTGTTTTTGTCCCTTGGGAGAGTTACAACACGAAGACTGATCCGCGGTGAGCTGTACCTGCAAAACAAACGGAGACACCTGTTGGGTGGTGCTCCGCCTCCGACGCACAAGTTAGTAACTTGAAACAGGTTAAAGAGAACGGAAATTTAGGTGGGTATCTGCTCGGATTCCAAGCTCAGGTGTTTCTGTGATGTAAGAGAATGCAGTTGTAATAAATCGTAAAAACCGTCCCCTCAAAATGAGGGACATCCCCCTATTTATAGGGTCATTGGGAATTGCCCCTGATTAGGTCACTGTACCCTAATCATTGGTGGGCTGCGCCGTATTCCGGCTTTCTCGGGATTTGGGCCTAAAGGCCGCCTTTTTCCCTTTTATCTCTGAATGACACGTGACAAACAGGGATTGGTCCATTTTGGACCAATCTGAGGCTGACACGTGTCACCCTCTGATTGGGCCACGTGACAGGGTAAAAATACCCTAAACATTTGCCCCTCACAGATGTGACGTGGCATGCCACGTGGCATCTGTGACACATGCCACTCTTTGGTTGGCGGTAATTTTACAGTTACAGAGTAACCGTTCACCTTCCAGGTAAATTACGGAAATGCCCCCGTATTTACCCCATATATATAGCCGTTTTACCCTCATAATTTTGTACGTTTTACAAAAATTTTCTAGAGAGAAAAACTTTGAGAGAGTAGAAGTCATCCGTTTGAGTCAGGCGCAAGCAAGAAACTTTTGTTCTTCCGCAACCCAGCCGGACCCGCCCTCCTTCAGATACCACTTATAAAGGTACCGTCTCTGTCTCTCTCAGCTCTTTTCTTTTTTCACCGCCTGTACATATTTATTGCAATAAATGGATGCATCACCAACACACACGGCACAACCTAGGTTAGAGTCCAGCCGGTCACCGGGGACGGCTGAGTCTAGGACTGGGAGTGCCGGCTCGGGGTGTTGGGACCACCCTTTGCCATGGATTCTGACTAGTTATGTGTCTGTGCAGGACACCATGGCTCAGACAATGCAGACGGCCACTGATCCAAATTACAGAGGCAAAGGCTCAGGCGGCCAAACGCCTGAGGGAGACACGTCTGATCAGGGAGATCAGACGACTCTGGAGAGATCCCCTCCGCGCGCCCCTTCGACCCCCGCCTACTCTTTCCTAGAGGAGTGTGACCAAGGCGGCGACGATGCCGCCTCTGCCCCCATGGACCAAAGTGAGGGGGAGACGGAGAGTGACAGCTCCGCCTCTACCTCCGAGAGCAGCGATGACTTGCCCCCTCTTCCGGATAGGGAGGAGGAAGAAAGGAAAAAGTGGAGTGAGAAGGACGATCCCTTCAGCATCCACGTCTCCTCGAAGGACCGGATCCAGATGGGGGAGAACTTAGAGAATTTTAAGAAAATGCACCCGCTAGGAGACGGGTATAAGATCCGGGTGCCGCCTAAACTTGGCACCATCGCCTGGGGGGATGATCAACAGAACGCCAACAATTATTTTGGCTGTTACGAGGCGGCGTTCAAAGCCGGCCTTCGCTTCCCCCTTCACCAGGCGGTGAGGGCTATTCTGAGGGGCTACGGCCTGGGGCTCTGGCAACTTACCCCCAACTCCTAGACCAACATTCTGGGGTATGTTGCCGCCTGTGAGTTCCAAGGGCTTAACCCCGGCTGGGAGGCTTTTGCAAGCATGCATTACCTCAGCAGGAACCCAGGCGGTTGGAGGGCGTGGTACACTCTAACCACGCAGCCGCAATATATGATGACCTTGGACAAGGTCTCCAAGTTCAATGGCTGGAAACACAGATTCTACCTGATGTCAGCCCCAACCAGACGGGAGAATTATGAATTCCGTCTGTACAATAAGAAGCCTGACTTGTTAGGCAGGAAGTGCGCTCTTCCCCGGATCCCAGAGGAGGACTTTGACAAGATTATTGAGGCAGACTTTTTTGGCCTCACAGACGCAACCTTGTCAACCGGGGAAACAATAAAAGTCCCCAAGAACTGGATCCCCAAGAGCGCCTGGTTCAGGGACGAGTGCTTCCTAGCCGCCTGTGGACTAGGGCACATGTTTTCCAAACGTATGCGCCTGAGTTTATATCCGTCTGTAGTATTTTTCTATCAAAATTATTTTATGATATTAACCAACTTCCTTCTTTTTGCAGAGGAAGCATTGAGAATGTTGCAGACGGAGAAAACCCCAAAGCGATCCTCTGCTGCCATCCGCAAGGCGCTTGCGGAGAAGGCCGCGGCTGAGGTTAAAGCCAAGGTATTGAGCGCCTGACCCTTTCTTAAGCTCATTTTATAAACTGTCTTACTTGGATACTAACCTTGACTTGTTTATTTTCACAGGGGGGAGAAGTTGGGAAATCGTTTGAGAAGAATCTCAAACAGGCTAGGGAGGAGGCCCCAGCCGTTCTCAATAAGCTAAAAAAGTTCGTCTCTACATCAACTCCTGGCGCCTCAGCCGGGACAAAGACGATGCGAATAGGGGGACGGCTCGAGAAAATAGGAGGCAGCCTGTGCCTTGACCTTGCCAACCCCTCAGCAGCCGCGGGGTTCACCACGCCTGCAAGCGTTTCCCGCTTGGCCGGCTCTGAAGGTAAGAATCCTTTCGAATCCCCGCCTGAGCTGGGGTGGCCTTTACGGGTGAAATCCCACTCCCAATAGACATCATCCTCAGACAGCCGGATACAAATAGGTGCCGCCTTAGTTTCTCACTCATCACCTATTGATTGTGGTGCAGATCAAACTCAATCTCCCCGCTGGCCAGACGTCCAGAAGCATGCCAAGGCCATGCTGGAGGCCGTCCGGAAGAGGGATAAGGACGAAATCCCTAAGATAGAGACGTTCAATCTTGAACGCATTCTATCCCTTCTGGCTGAGGTGAGAAACCTGTCAATTCCATATTATTTTTTCCAAGTAATTTCTCCGCCCGTAATTCTTATACCGCCTGCTTTTTTGCAGGCTATGCTGCGGGTGGACGGGCTCAAACGTCCTTATTCCCGCAAACGGGAAGAGGTAAAAAGGGCCAAGAAGTCTGCCATAGACGCTGATAATATTGCTTTACACTCAACTATCGTAAATGAACTTGAAACTAAAGCAATAATTATGACACAGGCGTCTAAAATCCAACAGCAGGAGCTAGATCTGAAGGCAGCCGACAAGCGGGTGACGGATGCTGAGACGGCCAAGAAGGGGGCGGAGGAGGCCCAAAAGAAGGCAGACGAGAGCGCCAAGCAGGCTGATGAGGCGCTCAAGAAGGCCCAAGCGGACCTCGGTAAACTAAAAACCAAGGTTGAGAGGCTGGAGAAGGATGCTGCTCAAGCTCAGAAAAACTTTGCAGCAACCCTGGAGGCGGAGCAAAACCGCCTCGTTGCTGAAAGCGATGCTGACAACGACGGCTGTATGAAGATTGCTTGGGCTGCCTTGTACCCAGAAGCTGATTATAGCATCTGGGCGATGGCGCACAGCTATGCTGAGTACGTGGTGTACCTGAGAGAGCAGGGCGTGCCAGAGCCTGCCTCCTTTGAAGCCTGGCTCAGCAACAACGAGCCGTCCGCGCCTGAGCTTCCTGGTCCTGATGAAGCGCAGGAAATTCCCTCAGACGATGAGGAGAAGGGAGAGGACCAGGAGGCTCCGTCTGCAGGCCAGAAGTGACTCTTCAGCGGCAGTATGCCAATCTTTGCTTTCTTTTTATTCTTTTTTATTCAGCGGCTATATGCCAAAACTTGATTTATCCGACCTGCGTGCCGAGTATCCTTGTATTTACCGGCTGTGGAGCCGTGTTAATTAACAATTTCTCTTCCTCGGACGAGTTCCGGTTAACATTTGATCCATCACAACCGTTTGGTTGGATGGACTTTAATGAATTGCCCCGACTAAGTCGGTTTTGATTATGAATTTTTAATTTTTGCCTATCTTATTAAAAGCATGCGGCGATTTCTTGCCTAACTAATCAGTAGTTTGGCTGTCCTTGCCCCTGGACGGCTATGTGATTGGTTTCAGTTGGAGCTAGTTGATTGACTTGAAAACGTCTGATGCTGTAAAGGGCATGATATGTTTGTAAGTCAATCAATCACAATAGTGATTGCCCCAAACCAAGTGCACAGCCGTGCATCACAGGCGTTCAGTCACTACTTAGACGGTTTTTTGCCCGTTTTGGTAGAGATTTCATAGCCATTGAACTCTTGCCCCAATGGGGGTGAGGTGCAATTTTAAAATAAATAACCAAGCGAGAACTTCAGCCGGTTACCGACTGATGCATATGGGCATCCGGTATTTAGGAAATTCGTCCTTCGTAGGTTATTTAGTCAGACAGCTATGAGTTGACCAATTTGGTCGTTCAATTTTTGCCGTTTGTATTGATACATAGAACCGACAGATAATCCGTTCTCTGCAACGATTGCACCCAAAGGGGTGTCGCCGGACGCCTTTGTCCATGTTGGGACAGGCGATTTTATAAGAATAGCAACCATCCGGCCATTTTAGCCTCTGGTCCTTTTTAAGACCGGTTGTGTAGCCACTAAACGTTTTTGTGCTTAGTTTCTTAATCAGTGTTGAATTTACACTAAGTATCGAACTTAGTTAGGTAAGCATACAAGTCTATCTGGGTAATATCCAGACGGACAGACAAATATTTGATCATACTAAGTATCAAACTTAGTTAGATAAATGGAGAATCAGTCTGAGTATTACCCAGGCGGATAGTATCGTACTAAGTATCAAACTTAGTTAGGTAAATGGAGAATCCGTCTGAGTATTACCCAGGCGGATAGTCAAGCAATTGAATAAACAAAATCAAACTTAAATAAACAAGAGATCCGAGTATTACCCAGGCGGACTAAGAAACGAAACCTTCACTAAGTATCGAACTTAGTTAGATAAATGGGGAATCCGCCTGGATATTACCCGGATGAATAATCAAATGATAATTTTGCAAACGAAGTCTGAATCTTCATTAACTGACACTGTTTACAAAAAGTTTACATTCTCAGAAGTAGTACTTTTTTAGATTGTCTACATTCCAAGTTCTAGGCAGGCGCCTTCCGTCTGGAGTTTCCAGGCAGTAGGTGTCGTCCCTTACTTCTTCATAGATCCGGTAGGGGCCTTCCCAATTTGGAGTTAGCTTTCCCAGCTCATTGGCCCTACCAGTTGCCTCCATTTTTCGTAGCACTAAGTCGTCAACTTTCGAAGGACGCTTGTGTACTTTTTTGTTGTAGGCTCTTGTCATTCTCAGACGGTAAATCTCATGACGCAAGGCGGCATTGCCCCTGCGTTCTGGGAGTTAATCCAATGCCAGGCGCATTGCTTCCCAGTTTGCCTCTTCATCATACAGCATGACTCTGAGAGTCGGCTCGTAATGCTCGATGGGCAAGACGGCTTCAGCACCGTAAACCATGAGAAATGGGGTTTCCCCGGTTGCCCCTTTTGCTGTTGTCCGGATGGCCCACAGGACATGGATTAACTCTTCTGCCCATAAACCACCGGCTCTTTCTATTTTCTTTTTAATGCCGTCTGAGATGAGTTTGTTGAAAGCTTCAACTTGGCCGTTTGCTTGGGGTCGGCCAACAGATGCAAAATAGCTCGAGACCCCCTGATCTCCCAACCAAGTTTTTAACTGAGGCGTCTCAAACTGAGGACCATTATCAAAAACCATAGACATGGGTACCCCGTACCGGGTGATGATGTTCTTCCAGATGAAGGAAATTACGTCTGAGGTCTTGATGTTTTTAACCGCCTCAGCCTCAACCCACTTGGTGAAGTAATCCACAGCCACTAAGATATAGCGCTTTCCGCCTGGAGCAGGCGTGTAAGGACCTAGAATGTCCATGCCCCATTTTGCAAACGGGATTGGGTTGTGGATGGCCGTCAGATCAGTAGCCGGACGGTGAATGAGTTTGCCAAATTTTTGGCACTTGTCACATTTCTTCACCAACTCCTTGGCGTCCGCCTCAAGAGTGGGCCAAAAGTAATGTCGTCTGGCTCTGACGGCTAGGGATCTGCCGCCTATGTGAGAGGCGCAGAACCCCGAGTGCAAGTCTTCAAGAACTTCTTTCCCCTTTTCTAGGGTGACACACTTCAATAAAGGCTTCAGAAAGCCCGCCTTGAAGAGTTCTCCATTTTTCAACTCGAATCTTGCAGCTCGCTTTTTCAGGACGGCTGCTTCCTGTGGCGAGTCAGGAAGTGTACCGTCTGAGAGATAGGCCCGGATGTCATCCATCCAGGTAGAGCTTCGGTCCAGAATTCCAACGGGATCCTCATAGATGCTTCTTTTCTCCAGAACTTCCCAGAAGACTGACCCAGGCGTATCATGGCAGGCGGAAGATGCCAGTTTTGACAATGCATCCGCCTGGTTGTTTTCCGACCTAGGCACCTGATTCAGCCGGAATTCCTCAAGCGTCTTGGCCTCTTTTTTGACTGCCTGAAGATATTTAACCATAGCCGGATGGGTAGCCTCGTAGCTTCCCTCATACTGGCTAACAACCAATTGTGAATCAGAGTAGGCGTCAATTTTCATGGCCCCTGCCGCCTTACACATGCGAATGCCGGCTAGCAGGGCTTCATATTCCGCCTCATTGTTAGAGGCCTGAAATTTGAAGCGTAGTGCATACTCAAATCTGTCTCCTTTAGGAGACTCATAAATTACACCTGCACCACAGTCGTTCTTTGTAGAGCTCCCGTCTACGTACACTTTCCAAACCTGATCAAGATTATCCGGAGCCACCGGACGAGTCATTTCCACAATGAAGTCGGCAAACGCCTGACCTTTCACTGCCTTTCTTGGTTTGTAAGTGATTTCAAGGCTCTGCATTTCAATAGCCCATGTAAATCACCACCGGATGTGCCAAAAAGTAAGGCTTCAATTTTTTGAATGCCATATACAAAGTGAGGCCAAATTTTTCAACCATGGGGTACCGGAGTTCAGCATTTTTAAGAATATGGCTAATGAAGTAAACCGGGAACTGAACGCCGTCTCGCTCAGCAAGGAGAACGGCGCTGAGGGCATGGTCTGAGACGGCTAAGTACATGTACAACGTCTCCCTAGGCAAAGGACTGACCAACCTAGGCAGAGAATGTAAATGCTCTTTCAACCTCTGGAACGCCGCCTCAGCATCATCCCCCCATTCAAATCTAGTCTTCTTCCTGATTGCTTGGAAGAAAGAGAGGCATTTGTAACCTGACCGGCTGAGGAACCTCCCCAGGGCGGCCAGACAACCGGTGAGTCTCTGAACTTCCTTAACAGAGCGGGGTGACTTCATGTCAATCACCGCCTGTATCTTTTCGGGGTTAGCCTCTATCCCCCTTTGATCAATCAGGAATCCGAGAAACTTCCCAGACTCAACACCAAAGACGCATTTCTTAGGATTTAACATAACCTTATGCCGCCTGAGGGTGGTGAATGTTTCTCGGAGATCAGCAAGGTGATCCGTCTGTAGCTTGGATTTGACTATCATATCATCAATGTACGTCTCCACATTCCTCCCAATCTGATTAATGAAGACCATATTAATCATCCGTTGGAAAGTGGCAGGCGCATTTTTCAAACCAAACGGCATCACAATATAACAGAATAGCCCCTGATCAGTGACGAAGGCCGTCTTCTCTTGATCTTTCTTCCACAGGGGTATCTGATGGAAGTCGGAGTAGGCATCCATAAAGCTCATCAAGGCGTGACCGGCTGTAGAGTCGACCAGACTGTCGATCTTTGGAAGTGGATAACTGTCCTTTGGACACGCCTTGTTGAGGTCTGTGTAATCAACACACATGCGCCAGGTCCTATTCGGTTTTTTAACAAGGACCACATTGGCCACCTAGTCGGGGAAATTACAAGGCCGAATGAACCTGGCGTCTAGCAGCTTTTTGACTTCGGCAGCTGCCGCCTGACTTCTTTCCTCGCCGTGATTTCTTTTCTTTTGCCGGATGGGCTTCTTTTTGGGGTCAACGGCGAGTTTGTGGACAGCAAGATCCGGGCTGACGCCTGGCATCTCTTCCACTTCAAAGGCAAAATCATCTTTGAATTCTTTCAGCAGAAGGTGCAAGCTTGCACCCAAGGTAGCATGTGCAACCGTCCCCACCTTAACAGTGCGTTCTGGACGGCTGTCGTTCAGTACAAGGTCAATACTTTCGCCAGCCGGTTGGGGACGGAGCTCATCTGACCGTTCACCGGTCAGTGATTGCTATTTTCTCTCTTTTTTCACCTCCATTAGCAGTGGAGCCTTTCTTTTCTTTCCAGCTGCTGATGGGGCAGGAGCAGGGTCGGCATCCTTGACGTTGTCAAGGTCTATTGGTTCCTGACCGCCTGGGGCCACGGTATCTCGGACGGCTGAGAGATAACATTCTCGGGCTGTCTTCTGATCCCCATTCAAGGAACCAACAGAGCCGTCATCCCTTTCATACTTGATGAGCATGAGGGAAGGGATGATTACCGCCTTGGCTACGTTGAGGGTTGGCCTGCCAAGAATGATGTTATAGGCGGTCAACTCCTCAACGACCAAGAATCTGACAACAATATGTCGTCCCTGGCCTTTCTCCCCCAGCCGGATGGGTAAATCAATTCTTCCGGCTGGGTAGACCATCCCACCCCCAAAACCAACCAAGGGGTGGGTGACCGGGTGCATGATGCTGATATTGTATTTCAGCTTTTGCAAGCACCGGAGGCTGATGATGTTTGATGAGCTGCCGGTGTCTATAAGGATCCGTCCAACCAGCTGATTGGCAACCTTACATTCAATGACCACCGGGTCATCATGCGGGCGGCGAACGCTGCTCTTTCTCCGTGATCAAGACGTCTGGGAAGGAGGAGCTGGCTTCCGCCTGCTCATCATCATCTTTGTCCATCTTTCGAAGATGGCTCTTGGTGCCCCGGATGGTAGGGCCACCACATGAGAACCCGCCTGCTATGGTGTAGACCGGCTCCTTATCGGTATCCGAGCTACTAGCAGGCTGGGGGGTAGTCTTGGAGGACTGACCCTTGTTTTTCTTTTTTGCCCCGGCTGGGGACTTAGAAATGTAGGACTTCAACAGCCCTTTCTCAGCCAGACGGTCCAACGCACGCTGGAGACTGAAGCAGTCGTTGGTGTCATGGCCGACCTCCTCATGGAACTGACATAATTTATTCTTGTTCCGTGACTGGACAGAACTCTTCATAGGATTCGGCTTCTCAATGGACAGCCGGTCCTTTACCTCCATGAAGATGGAGTTGCGATCTTTATTAAACTCGTACTTTGGGACGTACGGTTTAAATTCTTTCTTTTTCTTCTAGGACGGCTGGTCAGAGTCAGTAACCGCCCAGACTTCTTTTCTTTTCTTGCTCTCTTCTTTGTTTTTAGTCGGCTGAGCTGTCCGACTGTCTTTCTGTTTGTCAGACTTCTTGGAGTCCGACTGGCTACCAGGCGAGCAGATGTCGGTAGCTTGAATGTAGTTTTCCGCCTCTCTCAGGGCCGCCTGTAGGGTGAAAGCCCCTTTTCTGACTAGGTCGAACTTAAAGGTCAACCCGTCTCTCAGACCTTTAAAAAAGTCTGTAAAAGCTACCTCATCAGACAGTCCCTGAATCTGAATTCTGATCAGGTTGAACCGCCTGACATATGAGCGCAGCCCTTCTCTCTCTCCCTGCTTAACAGTGCTCAAATCAAGGCTTGTCTTTTTAGCAGGGATGTTCATTGAGAAGTTGGAAGCAAACAGGAAGGCAAGCTTCCTGAAGCTGTCTATAGACCCGGCTGGCAGGTTGCCAAACCATTGTTGGGCGATGCCCTTCAATGTAGCCGGAAAGCATCGACACCAAGTGGCATCATCCAACCCCTTCAAATACATGAGGTTGGTGTAAGCCATGAGGTGATCTTCTGGATTGGTGGTACCATCATAGGTACCAACCAACACATTCTTAACCTTGGCCGGCTGAGCCGCCTCGGTTATCTCCCGAGTGAACGCAGAAGGCTGTTCACCCAGGCGCAGCAGTCGAAGCTGCCAGTCCAGTGGCTGGACATTTGGATATGCCGCCTGACCTCCAAAGAAGGCTGGCTGCATGAAGTGAGGAGAATACTGTCCGTAAGCCTGAGTAGGCACATACGGTACATTTCCAATCATATGAGGGCTAGAATGGACGGTATTACCGCCTGTTTGACTCTCATGCAAGGAGGGTGTACTCCCTGCAGAAATATTGTTGAAGCTGTCCGGAAAGTTCGACGTTGAAGCCGACTCAGACAGCGATTGATTTCTCTTCCGGTTGATGATTTCCCGGGCATCGAGAGTTGATTTTTTACTTCTCACCGGCTGATGAGGCCGACGAGGGTTATTAGTGTTTCCCCTAGGAAGGAGAAATTTTTACCAATCAATGGTCCCAGCTGCCTTCTCCTTTGGATGGGGAGTAGGCTGTCGGTTTCTGACTGACTTCCCCTTCTCTGGAGGAGTCTTCTTCGCTGGCTGACCTTTACTTGGGCCAGCCTGGCTTTTGGTGATCAGCTTTGTGATTTCACCCTTGAAACTCGTCATGAACCTCACGAGTTCGTCTCGGGTGACAGGGGCCAATCCAGCTGCCGTTTGGGTTGCCCCTTTCGGCTGCCCAGTAGGTCTGCTTGGACCCGCCTGGGAGGCGCCCCGTTCCAGAGTCTCTCTGGGCCGGATGCTCTTGACTCTGAGGGAGCCGTCCTCAGCTGTAGAGGTTTCGACCTGAGGATCCTCATCCTCCTCATGGTCTGTAAAGACTTCTGGGTCTTCGCCCAGGCGGTTAGGGGGTGGTACAGACTCTTGAACCATCTTCGAGGTACTCTCCCCACAGACGGCGCCAAATGTTTTGGGTGTTTTTGTCCCTTGGGAGAGTTACAACACGAAGACTGATCCGCGGTGAGCTGTACCTTCAAAACAAACGGAGACACCTGTTGGGTGGTGCTCCGCCTCCGACGCACAAGTTAGTAACTTGAAACAGGTTAAAGAGAACGGAAATTTAGGTGGGTATCTTCTCGGATTCCAAACTCAGGTGTTTCTCTGATGTAAGAGAATGTAGTTGTAATAAATCGTAAAAACCGTCCCCTCAAAATGAGGGACATCCCCCAATTTATAGGGTCATTGGGAATTGCCCCTGATTAGGTCACTGTACCCTAATCATTGGTGGGCTGCGCCGTATTCCGGCTTTCTCGGGATTTGGGCCTGAAGGCCGCCTTTTTCCCTTTTATCTCTGAATGACACGTGACAAACAGGGATTGGTCCATTTTGGACCAATCTGAGGCTGACACGTGTCACCCTCTGATTGGGCCACGTGACCGGGTAAAAATACCGTAAACAGTGATCATTGCTGGCTTGATTTCAAAAGCACCATCCGGAATCAACAAAGGAGCAATCCCGCTCTAATACTTGTAAGCACACGGAGTGCCCAACCCTTTCAATGTGATCCTTTGAGCTTCTCCCATGTTCTCTTGCACACACAATCTCTAACGAAATTATAAGTAGCACGGCTACTAATATAGCCTAAAGGAAAATATTTTTGTGTTTTTGAATAAGGTGGAATAGGCTCAACAAACATATACAATCACATCGCCATTCCCCGGCAACGGCGCCATTTTGGCAAGGGGTTGGACTAGGTCGTTGAAACTAACCCTACCCTAGGTTAAACAAAATTTGTAATCTCTCAACACACCCTTATACAAGTATAATGGTAAGTCGAGGGTCGAACCACTAAGGTATGGAGGGCGATCTTATATTTTCAAGTCAAGCCATTCCGGAAAGGTTAGGTAAGGGTGTGAATGCTAAACAACTAAAAAAGCTAGGTTGGGACAAATGTAATAAACACTAGGGCTCGGGATCCACATATACTAGTAACGGATTCCGCTAATTGGGAAAGAGTTGACTAAGTCGAGTGATGCGAGGGAAAACCAATCATGCAACTAAAAGAGCATATCAAGCTATTTTCCTAGAGGTCTAACTAGTGTCAACTACGATAAACTTTAGCTCGAAACGTCACAAGACACCTCAATCGTTAAATTCAAGCCACAAATCAATGGTCCGTATCATTATGAACCTACAATGCAATCTAGTATGAATAACTAGGGTAATTAAGCCTAAATCAAACACACGCATGCACAAAATCAATTAACCAATTTATTCACATCATCATCTCCATCAATTTCCCAAATTAACATCAATTTATTACTCATATATGCTTTACAATTACCCTAGCAATCAACTACTCACAATCCATAGAAATAAAGATCAAAACAAAGCTAAACAACAAATTCATTACGATAAAATTAAACAAACTAAAATCAAATCATAAATCTATCAAACTTCAATCAAACTTGAACATTCAACAAAACAATTGAAATCTAACTAAAGATCAAACTAAATATTGAATTAAAGAATAGGAATCCTTACAAACTTAATCAAAAATCAAAGGAAATGGAGAAATCTTCAATCATCAACAATCCACCATGAAATTTTCTGACTAAAACCTAGAGTATCTCTTTCTTAAAATCTCTCTAATTTTATTTAAAACTAATTCTCTATTCTATTCTAATCATTCTCCCTCCAAAAATAGAAGGAAAAACTGTATAAAGGAAAGATACAAAAGAAGAGTTAGTTAGATCGTCTCAAAAGAAACCTTGGAAGGTGCGGTCGCAACAAGGGGCAGGCGCGACCGCGAGAAAATGGGTACGGAACAAGGACCCAGGCAGGCGCGCCCGCGCAACCTAGGTGCGCGGCCGCACCACCCTCGTGCGCGCCCGCACCTGGCAGTAGGGGAGCTCGCTCTTCTTCGTCCTAGCTCATCCTCGTGCGCTCGTCTTGGTGATGATGATGACCACTAAGGTAGGCAGTCTTGAAATTGCTATTTTTGTGGGTTCATGCCAAAGATGATGCCCCCACTGCATGCATGCACCGATCTCATGAACTTGCTCCTTGCATTCCTTCAAACTGGAGCTCCAAATGACTAGCAAGAGGCATCAAAAATGATGAGAAATATTAGAGGAAGGGTCGGGAATCCTTGGAACACGATCATAAGTTGAAAATACTTGAAAACAAAGAAATAAAAGGGAAAAAGACCAAATAAACAAAGAAATGCACAAAGAAAGAAAACTAACTAAGGAAAGCACAAACTAAAGAAATAAAGAACAAAACTAAGGAAAACTAAAGAAAAGAGCTATAAAAGAGCATGAAATTCATCCTAAAAGTTGCCAATTGAGTGCATTAAATGACACTCATCAGTAAGACCATGGGACATAGTGTCTAGAGTCAATTAAGGATTTAACAAAGGTACCATTATTAACAAAATAATCGAATTGATTAGCAAACTGTTTAATTGGAGTCATAGTGATGATTCGAGTAAGATACCAAACTGTCGCCAAAGCAACAGAGTGCAGCCCCAGATGATAGAGCTATTGCCAGGCGTTGCACAATAAAGTGTGATGCTGTTGTCCAAATCATGGCGCCATTGTCGAAGCATTAATCTAGGACTACTTTCAGTACTTTAACTCTACGGGACATGCCTAAAGTTGTACTAAGTCAATTCTAATTAAATAATGATACTTTAATAACTCAAATTAATTAATTAGGCAAAGTCCTTGTAGTCATTAATCAGTTTATTTAGTCTTAAACACAAATCAAACAAACGGTTAGGAAAACACATAGAGTATGCACAACAAATAATGCACAATTAGTCAAGTAGGCACAATATGATACAATGAGTTTACAACCTAACCATGGCTCTAGTTCTCTAAAGTTCGAGATATGGGTTAGTCAAAGAGGGTCCACGGTTAATTGTCCGGATGCACCGCGCGAAAGGCTTACCTTTTGAAGGGTTGGCATGAGTGGATGGGACACAGCGAGTTAAAAACTCGCTTCCATGGTTTGGTGAATTCAACATTCTCGGATGTACCCTTTGTTGCACAGAGCGTTCAATCAGGTAGATGGAGCATGAATTCCCAAAGGGTTATGTCCATATGTAGAACACATATGGGTTTCAGAAAAGTGAGAAAAACTCAATCAGGAAGTAGGATCGAGCAAACAGTGCTAAAAACTCGTCAAAATTATAACACATATTTCTTGCTCGGTATTGGAAGAACTTAGCGCCAGCAAACAGAGGTCGTCGCCGCAATTTGGTTATGTTACCTGGCGACAGGAGTGTCGCCTGGCGACAAAGTCAAATCTTCGGCGACAAACTCTGTTTTTCTGACGCCAGTTCCTACATGCCTCGGCAGCTTTCTGTGCTCGATAAAATTTTCTTGTTTCACGCAGCATTATTTCGATCCTAGTTGTGAAAGATATTCCACAAATTTCCTACGTGTAAAAATCCTATGTTTTTAACTCAATACGGATGTTCTTTCCAATGAGATCTTTTTTATGCATGTGACAATAATGTTAATTATAATTACGCACATGAAATACTTAGAACTTTTTGAATCTCGTCCACTCATTCTAAATCATTGCCGAAAAAAATTTCAGAAATTAAAATAGAAATCCTCCTTACTTGAGTTGCCAAATACTGTAGGGAATATTTTAAGCATTATCCCTAGCTTCAACCCCACTGTGATCATACACTAAAGTACGATGGCGTCCAAAGGGAAAGAAGATAGAGCAAAAGAGTCGCCAACAAGTTTTAGGAATTTGTAAACCGTTCACAGGGTGAAGGTTACACTTCTTAACGATCCAGGATATCGTTAACTCCAATAGGTCAAGAACCATGACTAGAGCTCGAGGATGAAGGTACAAATCTAACCTAAAAAAGATTGAACCTGCCCTTATAATAGGCCTCTACTATATTCTGATCGTATTCATGTGCGCTTTCTTACTAACATGCAATCAATAGGATTAATCCTAAACCTGTCCATCTATGTTGGTTGAATATTAATGCACAAACAAAACTATTATTGGAGATCACTTGAATTATAATCATATTAACCCTAAAATAAGATTATTAATTATCTTATTAAGCGTGATTACAAGTACAAATTCCCTTTAAACATGCAATAAAAGGCGTGATCAAACAACAATAATAATATATCAAGCAACATAATCATCAAAAATTGTAACAATAATAATTAAAATAATCATATCAACGCTAAAGCATAATAATAGCAAGATCCTAGGCATGATACTAACAAGATTAATAACAAAACCTAGCATGTCACTGAATAATAAAAGATCAAAGTTTTAACCCTAACATGATACTAACATGATATTAGGATGACAATAAGAAGCATCGCAGGAATCACAATTGTCATATTTGATATTAGAAATTTTAGTTGTTACCCTAAACATGATATTAGGAAGATCAAAACACCCTTACATGACACTAAGAATCAAAATAACAACCTAGACATGATTTCTAGGAATCATAATAACAATAAATCAATTAAAGCACTTACTTGGATGCCTCGTACCTCTTTCTAATAACAAAATACACACGTTAGTAACTTCAAGGAAAATAATAAAACAAACAATTAAATTAAATAATTAAAATAGAGATTTGGGACCAAACCCTCATAAATTAAAACCTTTCACGTCTAGGGCGAAGGCAACTTTGAACTTGGCTAGGGGTGTCTAGATCTTGTGAATGCGGAATTTTGTGTGCAAAATGCTAGTTTAGAAAAGAGAGAGAGAGAGATAATAAGGAGATTCTTGATGAGAATTGGTGATGGAAAACGGAAGTTTTAGGAGGCTATTTATAGAGAAAATCATCCGGATACGATAAAAAATGAATCAGAGTTTCGAAAAGAACAAAACACGACCGTAGTGCCAAACACGTGCCTATCGCCACACGCCAGGTCTGTCGGCAGGCGACAAAGTTGTCGTATGGCGCTAGAAAAAATTTTCCACACGTTTTCTTATTATGATAAAATTAAACCGTATAAGAGGGCAAAATTGTATTTTCCTTAAAAACACTTCTTTTATTCTGATTAAAACTCTTAAAAGTTAACTAAAGTTAATTTATCAATGCTAATTAAATAAGGATTCAAACGAACCTTCTAGAAGATTCTAGAAGACTATAATCAGTTCTAATTGCATTAGGAATGATAAATCATATTAGGCACTTCTCTAGATCATTGGGCCGCATATAAAGATCAAATCAGGCCCAGTTTAGTAATTTGGTCATAACTTCCTCATTATTAATCAGAATTGGGTTTATAATTTATCGTTGGAAAGCTCTTTTAGAACCCAACCCAAATGCACCATTATTGGACCCTTGCCAGACCAAACAAAACTAGATTGGCTGTTTTCTTAAAATAGGTTTTCAAAAACAAAGAGAAAGAAAAGAAATAAAATATAACCGCAACACAAAACTTTCCACAGTTTCACTTCATTCGATTACGATTCGACATGAAAGGTACTTATCACTGGGTTTGGTTTTGGGGAGACACAAATGGGTGTCTACAAAAGCCCCCACTTTAACTGAGTTTGGAGAAACGCAGGTTTCGAAAGCAAAAGTCAAAGTAGCGATAGGGACGAAGAATGGTTCAGAACGTTCTGCGATCCTAAATCATTCTTGTAACGCCGATACTTGCAAACTAGCGTTACTCAAATAGATAAGAGAGTTAAGAAACGCGTATCTTGCACCGTCGAGCACACATCTCTTTAGGTAACTCATTTGTTGCATTTGCTGTTGTTGAGAACCTTCCGTAAGCTAGGGAATGACATCCTGTTGTTTTTTTTCACGATCTTCCGCAAGCTAGAGAATATAGCCTAAAGACTGCGACGCCTGTAATTGCCTCCAATTCCGCCGTGATAGACTTCTACAAGAAAGAGAACCCCATCGAAGATTGCTTCGCCTTAAACGACCTTCTAGCGCTTTGTGACCATCCTCCGCAAGCCAGGGAACACGATCAAAGATTGCTTCACCTGAAACTATCCTCATTTGTTGCGACAATACCCTGAAGAGTATCACCGAAGACCAAAACCTATCGATCCTTTGCTTTTGCTATGCCATTGCGTCGAAGTTTTTTCTGCTTGTGAACAAGTATGTCGGTGCTTCTGAATTGTGATCCAGTATTTCGGTGCCCTTGTGTTTATGAGCCATTATGTCGGTGCCTTTACTGTTTATAACCATTATGTCAGTGTCCTTGCAATGAGCTAATGTTGAGGCGCTTTAAGCTAAGTGAGACAATCATTTATCAGGTCGATCACTTAATGTGATTGTAACCGAGCCAATTACTAAATCATGTCAAATTGCTTATAGGGGCTAACTGGCGTACCAAGGAGCCCAAAATTGTGGTAAGAGGTTAAAATAATCATTTGAGTGGCTAAGGTATGTGTCGCAGCTAGCGCCAAGATTTGGCTTTGCGCCATACGCTGAACTCTTTCACCTGGCGACAGAGCTGTTGTTTGGCTCTAGAATCGGGATTCTGTATAAATTCCCTTTTCTTCTTCATTTTTGCTGTTGCTGCTCTCTGCCTTCGAAAATCACCGTGGTAATTCATTTTGCTCTAACTTGTTCGTTTCTTAACCAAATTTGCTCAAATTTGTTGCAAATCGAAGCTTTATTTATCTACTTTCCCGATCTATGTAAGTTTTCTTCAAACTCACCCTGGTTTTTGATGAATTTGTGCATTTTTATTCACAAATTTTTCAAAAATTCAAAACTTCTCTTGCTTAATTCGCTTTGTTTTTCAAATTTTATGCCATGAAATTGCTAGATTATGTTTGTATACTGCCTTGGGAGTATTTTGAGACTTGTTTGACTCAATTTGGTGAAGAAACGAGCAATCCACCATTGTTAGACCTCTTAAGGTCTGGAAGACAATGTTACTTTTTCTTGATGTTTTGCTAGCAATTCTTGTCCAATTTGTCACAATAATTATCATAGTGTTGCAAGAAATTATTTGGATGCTTGAAAAATGTCATATATGCTTGAATTGAAATTGTGCTCTATTTTAGTACTACGTACTCTATTTTGTAGAATGTAGTATGGCTAGACAACGAGGTTCGGGTTCACGGTCCCGAGACACACAACGGGAGCATGAGCCCGTAGAGGAGGACGCCGACCAGGTCCACTTCTCTTGGTCCCCTCCCCGAGTGGGATGAGCGAACTTTGTACTTTGCCCCCGACCACCACATTTCTGCGAGGGTGCGTCGTGGGATCACTGCTGGTAGGACGCGTTGCCACAGCTCGTGCAACGATACCCTAGGCAAGTTGTATAGGACGTTCTTCAGCATCGATGGGGAGTTGAGACTTCTTTCGGTGTCTTGTTGGCTGACTGCCCTGTTTGAGGCCACGGAGGCCATGAGTTTATTTGACGGGGGTCACCGCGTGGCTCGTGCTCTGGTGGACTTCTTCTAGGACACCACCAACACTTTTCACTTTCCTTGGGGTGAGATGATAGTCACCCCAGCCAACTTCAGTCTCATCTCGGGACTGGAGTTCAGTTCTACTGCGCTGCCGTTCGACAACAACATCGGCGTCTACTCTCCTAAGGTTGATGAGCTACTGGGTTCGATTGTTGTTCGGGCCCGTGCTGAGGTAGAAACATCACAATTCAGCACCAAGAGTATTCGCCTGTCGACTCTGGCGGCAGCTTTCGAGGATTATGCGACTACCCGAGAGCAGCGGGTGCGCATCTTTGCATATATCTTGTTATTTAGGACGTTTTCCCCTGACAAGGGTAGTAGGGCGTTGCTTTACTACCTTCATGGCTGTCCGCGATCTTTATCTTCACGCCTTACGAGACTCATGTCGACACCGGTCTTACGCAGGAGACATCGCTCTGTCCGGCTTCTGGAGTGTCGTAGAGGCATACTTTATCTCCTATAAATAAAGTTAGCTCTAAGCTTTTTGTTGGCACTTGCTAATATGTTTTGTCTTTTGTAGATCTAGTTCTACTAGTACTTTCCTTCACTCACGCCGGCGAGCCCATCGCCACGTGGGTTTCCTATGGTCGTCTTCTTGGGAGGGCGCTACATCCGGGCGACTACTGCCCATATTCGAGAGTAGATCCTCTCGGTATGATCTTTTGCATAGTTAATTTTTTTGTATTGCTTTTTGATAGATTATTATCTCATAGGCGTTCTTCGTAGGAGCCTGAGGTGTTGTACAGGTCATGGGGCGATTTGGTTATCCCTGGGCTGGCCTTGCAGTACACTGTGGAGCGTCGCTACTTCCTAGGGATGTATGGAGCGGCGGCGTACCTAGGAGAGATTGTCTATTCAGCACTCCTCGGAGACTTTTGTCGTCCTTGCTTCTCCACCACGTCACATGTTTAATGATGTGAGGCTGCTCAACATGTTTGAGAGGTCGCCTGCTAGTACACCTTGGCAATCTTATTCGATTCCAGGGCAGTGCTACGAGGAGGAGCTGCTGCCATTGTTAGCTCCGGCCCCTGTTCTATTTGAGGAGGCGTCTGTATAATTTTTATCTTTTATCCTTTGCTAAGTAGCCCCCAAGTGATATGTTTCTCACTTTGATTTGGTTTTTGCCAGGCTAGGCCTACTGAGTTTGTGCCCCCTCGTATGTCTAACCACTACTAGGAGACATACGGGCCTATCAAGGAGATGATTCCAACGGCTCCTGAGGATCAGCGTTTTGTGGAGCGATCCATTCCTCGCAACCAGACTCGGGTGAGTTTATTTACTAACTATTTGTCCATATTTTTCTTGCATTGTTACTGACTTTATTTCTTTGACAGTTCTCCCACGAGGTGGTTACGGCGATGGCGAGGTTCATAGACGTCTTCCGTAGCCAGCTTGTACGGATGAGGAATGTGGCTACGTGACGTCGCGACGACGTTGTTCAGGAGGTAGCTTTTCTCCTTATTTCAGTGTTGTTATATTTCTATTTTGATTGTTTTTTGACTCGGTTACTTCTTGCAGGGACATCCTATTCCTTCTCGTACCCGGATGAGACCTGAGGTTCGGAGAGAGCCGACGAGGTCTAGCTCAAGGCGTCGCCGCACTATTTCTGGCGGTCGGGGTGGTCGATATGAGGCTGCCCAGATTGAGGCGGTGGAGGGCTTGGGCTCTTCATCTGAGGGTGCACAGGCTGGCCCGGTAGGCCAGGGAAAGGCCACCTCGGCTCCAAGAGGTGGTGGGATGTACGAGGTCGGCTCGTCATCGCAGCAGCCTCAGCCTCGTTCAGTTTATCAGGGCGACCTTGGGTGGACGGTTCTTGAGCTGAATTTTCCTCCTCCTAGAGAGATTAGAGCTGGAGCTGGTAAGGAGCATACTGCTCGTTCTGTGCAGTTCTTTGATATGATGGGCATCCCTCATCATCTGCGTCCTCCAGTGCCGTAATTGTACCTGTGTTATTTTATTTATTTTGACTTGTATAGGACTTTGCCTTAATTGACTCACTTATTAGAAATATTTGTATATACATATTATGAATGTATTATTTATCTTGCATTTATTTTTCATTTTTATGTGCATATTTGTGTGTGCAAAATTGTGATAAAATTAATTTTGCGCAAAAATTTCCATCATTTTTATTATTAATGGAGGGTATCCGACTTTCTCCCCCAAAAGAAAAAATGAAAAATAAATTGGACTTGCAACAACCCTAAAATTAAATTAAGTCAGAATAAATCCAAAAAATAAAAATCAAAGGATAATATATGAAATTAATCTGTAAGGGTATTTTTAAAAAGGGATAAAATCGTAAAGTCTTTGTACTAGTTCGAATAATAGCCAGAAAAACGTGGTTTAAATAGCTAGTTGAAAAAACGCTACAGCGCCACGTGTCACCATGCGTTTTACGCTGGCGCCGGGCGTTGCTTCTGTCGCCAAGCGATAGAGTTGTCGTCTGGCGCTGAAGAGCGCTAACTCCAAATTCTTTTCGGAATAAAACTGCGTCGATTTTGTGCATAAATAGCCCCCTAATCTGCAAAATTTCTTCATAATTCTAGCAGATTAATCATAGTCTTAGCTTCTTAACAAATAATCATGTCTTTAGTTATCAAGAGTTTTACCAATTTCACTCGTGAATGGTGTCGGTCATTAACTGCTAAAGAGAGAAAAGTACTTGACTTTTTCACATGGGAGGTATTTATGGTGTTAAGAGGGTAGATCTTGATATAGATTTTATTCATACCGCCTTAGAATATTGGGACACAGATACTCATTGTTTTATACTAGGGTGTGATGAAATTAGCCCTTTACCGGAAGAATTCGGTGCTATCATAGGCTTCCCTTCATTAAATCTTGCGGTAATCCCTAGAATAAATGAATATTATTATAAAGATTTTGAGCGCTTCGTTAATTTGAGAGACAAAGTTCTAACAAATATTGTAGATGGTAGCGTAATTAATTTAAAAGAATTTGCTCGCCATTAATTTAATTGACCTTATTCTTAATCTTTTCATGTTTATAGAAAAAGGGCTTTTCTCTTTTGTATGCTTCACTAATATCTTCTCACTAGTGGTAGAACTAATGAGGGTCAAGCAATTATATTAACTGATTTGGAGCAAATCGAATCTTTGAGAAATCCAATGCCATTAATTGTTATAGAGACTATGCTTAGTCTTGATGAATTGAAGAAAAATCAAAAAGCACCTTTTCAAGGCTCTCCAATTTTATTACATGTAGAAAAATAATTTTTATAATCACAGAAATAAAAAACATATATTTGTATAGTAATATTAATTTATTTGCATTAACTTTTTGCAAATATGGCTAATGGAGAGACTAGAATTAATTAGTCCTCGTGACAATGTTGAAAAATATACTCCAAATTTCTTTGTGAGGCGAAAGAAACGCTTCTCTAAGATGTGGCGCCATGAATGGAATAAAGTCTTTGCCTCTTACAACTTTGCTATCAAGTGGGTCATCCCTTGGTAGAAAATAGAGAAGATGGTTGGTGTCAAAAAGCAACCAGTCTGTCGTCTTCCAAGCTTAACCAAGATGACTTTTTATTATCCCTGCAGGGTAAAAAGACAGTACGACATACTTCAAACAATTCTTTCTGGGACCTTCGTCCTACCTGTGAATTCCCTGTTTCACAATAAGTAGAGAAATTTGATGCATATTAGAGCTCTAGACCTTTATGGGAAGTGATTACCCAACAGGTTCCTCCTTCCTTGCCCAATGATGTAAATAGGTGGCTTCTTAAGAAACCTTCAAAGGACATGAAGAAAAATCAGAGTAAAAGCAATGTGAAGAATCGTCTTGGTGGCAAGGTGATTCCTATTAAGGAACGCTTGGGTGAAAAGATTGAATTCAAAACACCTATGATGCCTAAGAAGAAAGAATGTGCAAAGGATATATGGAAAAGAAAAGCTGACACTTCAGAGAAGAAGGTTTAGGTAGAGAAGAAACATGGAGTCCTAGCTAAGGGAGAAACCGTTTACTCTAAAATTAAATGTAGGTCCTCTAAAGGATGCCTACTAGCTACAGTCATGGACGATGAAGAGGATGCAGATAAAAATTGGAAAAGAGCAAAGAAAGAGAAGAAAGATTGAAGCATTGCTTAACTTCCAATTTATTAGACTTAGTTTTAAATTTAAAATTAATTTGTTTTATTAGGATTCTATTTAAATTACATCAATAATGTAATTTTTATTTTTTTTTATTAATGAAATTTCAGCCTTTTAAATTAAATCAACTTCCTTAAATTTAATCTATTAAAGAAATGAAAACAGAAATTTTATTTTACAGAAATTTTTTCGAGTACGGAAGTCAAAAATTTTCCAAAAGACAGCGAAATTTGTCCTGGTACTCCCTGAAGAGTCGCGCCACTGGTTTATAGCCGTCGTCAGTTGCTGTCGTCTGTCGTCCGGCAACAGGCGCTGTCGCCTGGCGCAGCAGTCTATCGGTTGGCGACAGGCATTTTTCTGTGATGCAATAATTTGGTCGAATTTCTGGGATACGAGCTTTGCAAAAATTAAGGTGGCCGCACCCATAAAGGGTTGCCTACGTATCCTTTCCTAAGGAATCAGGTCAAACGTAGCTCTCTTGAGTATTCTACTCAAGTAATTATGAGTAGTATATTTTAAGTTGGTCAAGATTTTTCATGTGCGAGAACTAATTTCCATCCATGTCAGTTAGTTTTGATGCACCTCCTGATAGGATTGTTTTGACAATAAAGGTTCCGGACCAATTAGACCTAAATTTGCCTCTTGGATACAAAACATTTTTCCTTAATGCTTTTAACACCAAGTCTCCTACTTTGATGTTTCTTGTCTTGACCTTCTTATTAAAATGTCTAGCCATATGGGTTTGATAACATTGGGTATGATGTAGAGATTCTAGTCGCTTTTCATCAAGTAGAATTAGCTCTTCATAATCTTGCTCTTGTCCATTCCAGTTCATCTAGTTTACTTTCTAATGCAATGCGTAGAGACGGTATCTCTAGCTCTACGGGTTGTACGACATCCATTGCATAAACCAAGGAGAATGACGTATTTCCTGTTGATGTGCGAATTGACGTGCAATAACCCCAAAGTGCGTAATGGAGTTTGTCAGGCCAATCCTTGTAACTTTCTGTCATTTACTCGATGATAGTCTTTAAATTTTTATTAACTTCCTCAACTGCGCCATTTGCTTAAGGTCTATAAGGAGAAGAATGATGGTGTTGAATGCTATATTTTTGTAACAATTCTTCACATTCAGCTTGAAAGTGAGTTCTATTGTCACTTATCAATTCATGTGGGACCCCATATCGATATATGATATTTCTTTCGATAAAGAGTGCTACATGTTTTGCGGTGAGTTTAGCAAATGATTGTGCTTCAACTCACTTTGTGAAGTAATCAATTGCTACTAAGATGTATTCGTGAACTCCTGTTCCTGGAGGGGTAATTTTACTAATAATATCAATCCCCCATGTAGAGAATGGTCATGGTGAAGTGTAGGTGTAGAGTAGAGATGGAGGAACATGTTGTAGATTATCATAGATTTGGCATTTAGGGCATCTTTTTACATATTGATGGTAATCCCTATTTATGGTAGTCCAATAGTATCCTTCATGCATTATCTTTTGGACTAGAAATTTACCATTAACATGGGTTCCACAAATGCCTTCATGGACTATCCTCATAGCTCTTTAGGCATCTTTCTTCCCTACACATAAGAGAGCTCAGCCCTTACGTACCCTTTTATGTAACTCGTTGTCTATGAGTACGTATTGGGAAGCCAAGAGTCTTAATGCTCATTTTGCTCTTTTGTCCGCATGAGGAGGATATTCTCCTTTGCTGACATAGTTAAATATATCTGTATACTCTTCTTCTTAATCATAGACTACTTCATCGTCTTCTATAGCTTGAATATAAGACGATTTGTGTCTTTTCCTTATAGTTAGAGGCATTTGCTCGATTTCCATGGGAATCCTAACCATTGAGGCTAATCTTGCCAAAGTATCAGCAAATTGATTTTCCTCTCTAGGTAGATAAGTGTAATCCAGCTTTTTTAACTGATTGGTAAGAGTTTCCAGATAAGTTTGGTAAAGGGATAGACTTTCACTCCTTAATTTCCATCTTTTAGAAATCTGGTTGATGATCAATGAAGAGTCCCTAAAAATTCGTAATTTCTTTACTCCCAATGCCAAAGCTTTTTCAAGGCCTACCACGCATGCTTCGTATTCATCAACATTGTTGGTAATGTCAAAATCAAGCTTTATGGAGATTGGAACGTGCTCTTCTTTAGGTGATACTAATAATACTCCAACGCCACACCCCTTTTGGTTTGAGGCTCCATCAAAGTATAAAGTCCAAGTATCATCTTCTATGACCATCAAGTCTTCGTCTGGAAATTCATTGTCCTGTATTGGCGTTGAATCTTCTATTGGAAAATCAGCTAGGAAATTCGAGAACACAGATCCTTTGATAGCCTTTTGAGGCATGAATCTCACATCGAACTGGGCTAAGTTGACTATCCATCTTGATATGCGCCCATTGAGTGTAGACTTCTCGAATAGATACTTAAGTGGATCCATTCGGGAAACTACAAAGACTGTATGCACGAGCATGTAATGTCTTAGCCTGGTTGTGGCCCACACCAATGCGAAGGACAATTTCTCAAGCGATGTGTAGCGTACTTCATACTCAAACATCTTTTTACTTAGATAGCAGGTTGCATTTTCTTTACCTTCTACTTCTTGTGCAAGCATGGCTCCCATTGTCTTCTTCGTGAATGTTAAGTACAACCTAAGAGGTATTCCTGGAAGTGCTGGTGCTAATACAGGAGGATTTGCGAGATAGGCTTTAATCTTTTCAAAGGCTTTTTGACACTCATCGCCCCATATTATTGGTACATTCTTTTTTAGCTTCTTGAATATTGGTTTGCATATCGTTGTTAATTTCGATATGAACCTACTTATATATTGCAACTGGCCAATAAATCCTCGTATTTGTTTCTCGATTTTGAGCGGTGGCATTGACATGATTACCTTGATCTTGGTTGGGTCTATCTCTATGCCTCTAGAGCTTATGACATATCCCAAAAGCTTGCCTAAGGTGAATCCAAAAGCACATTTGGATGGATTCAACCTCATGTTGTACTTCCTTATCCTTTCAAAGAATTTTCTCAAGGCTACTTGATGTCCTGGGCTATCTTTTGATTTCACAATCATGTCGTCAACATATACTTCAACCTCTTTGTGCATCATGTCATGGAGTAAGGCAGTCGCTGCTCGTTGGTAAGTAGCACCCGCGTTTTTCAACCCAAATGGCATTATCGTGTAATAGTAAGTACCCCATGGTGTTATGAATGTTGTTTTCTCCATGTCTTCTTCTGCCATGAGAATTTTATTTTATCCTGCGTATCCATCCATAAACGAGAGAAGTGCGTGATTTGCTGTATTATCTAACCAAATATCGATGTGTGGTAAAGGTAAGTCGTCCTTTAGACTTTCCTTATTTAGATCTCGATAATCGACACACATTCTTACCCTTCCATCCTTCTTCGGAACTGGGACAACGTTGTCTACCCATTCGGGGTATTTGGATACCCTGATAAAACCTGCAGTTATTTGTTTTGAACTTCTTCTTTTATTTTAAGAGCTACATCGGGTTTCATTCGACTCGACATTTGTTTTACAGGTTTCATTCCTGGAATTAGTGGTATAGTGTGTTGAGCTATTTCTCTATTAATACCTGGCATATCTTCATATGAAAAGGCAAATAAGTCGATAAATTCTTTAAGTAGATTAATTAAATCGGTTCTTTCTTGTTCATTAAGTGTTAATCCGATTTTAGATTTTAAATTCTCTTTTAATGGTTGAATCATTAAAGATATCAACCGTCTCAGTTTCCTCAATTATCGGTGTTTTCTTTTCAAGTGTTTCCATTGCTTTAATAATTTCTTTGTCTTTTTCATTGTTAGTTAAGCAATGCTTGTCATCCTGGGTTAAGAAAAAACACGAGGAGTAAGCAGAAGAAGACATATTATTAAACTCTGAAATCATTACATCAAAAAGGGAAATGTCCTCAGGGACATGATTACTAACTATCCTAGGAGTAGAAATAGAACAAGGAGGGGGCGTTACGACTAAAGGCTTAGAAGGCCCTACAAGAAAGGACTCTGACTCTGACTCTGACTTTGATGACGCTTCAAACATCGATCCTTACCCTATCGTTATGGAGATTTTCCTTCCACTTGGAGTAGTCATCTTTACTGTCTTACCCCACCCATATACTAATCCTTCTGCTGCAGTGATAAGATTTGAAGGGTCAAAGTTCTCGCTTTGTAGCTCGTTTGGATGAGTGAGGAGTTATCCTGTATGTTTCTCAACTCATCTTTTTCTCGCCCAAATAGTAATCCCATGACATTAAAGTCAAAGCTTGGGGTTGCTTTCTCCTTGTGAATAGGGGTTGGGATTTCATCTAGAAAGTAGCAATCAAAGAAGATTTCAAATCCCGGTTTCCTTATTCCATTTACAATAAAAGGTTCGGGAAATTCGTAGCATGGATAGTCTTCTCCTGCTCTTAGGAACTGTCCATTGAGAGTAAGAGGATATTGATCCATTGGGATTGCTTTCTTTTTTATGTGAGCGTTCCTACGAGCCTTAGACCTTTCTTGGGCTTGCTTAAGATCTTCCCGAGTCGCTTTGAAACCAAATTCGAAAGTATCTAACTTAGGGAGGCCAGTTAATTCCAGCTGTTTTGCTATTCCCTTCTTTTCCCCTAGAGTCATTCCAGGAAAGTGCCCTTGTCTCTTAAGAATAGTATTTATTGTCATATTAGAGTAGGGATCGTGACATAGAGGGATCCTTTCATCCACCTCAATTAAGGAGACCTCTTCATTAAAGCCCCACAAGCCTTCATCGTTTTCATCATGCTCCTCATTGATGATTGGATTTTCCACAGCTTAAATCCTCATGGGTGAAGCATCGAATTTGATAGAGATTCCTCCAACTATGGCTTTTACCTGTTGGTGAAGAGATGAAAGGACGACCTTGAGGTCATGAAGCCAAGGGTGTCCTAACAATAAGTTGAATGAAGCCTTAATATCTACCACTTGGAAGGTAGTAGCATGTTCTATTGCTCCCGCTGTTACATTCATAGTAATCTTACTAAGAGCTTGGCGACGAGTATTATCATAAGATCTTATTCCTTGTGTTGACGGGGTTAAGTCTTTATCCCTTATGCCTAACATCCTCGCAGTTCTAAGTGGATAGACATTAATTTTTTATCCATTGTCCACAAGAGTCATTGGGAGGTTCATTCTCTTACAGACTACTGTGAGGTTTTGTGCCTTATAATGCTTGTCACCTTATGGGGTAAATCTTTCTCAGAAAAAGTGATTAAGTTGATAGGACTAGGGATATCACTCTTAAGGAAGTTAGCCAACCCCTCAGAGTGGTGTTAGAATCTATCCCTATCTTATCCAAATCATTCATTACTGCAAAACTATGTTCTCAACACGTAGCTAGAAGTTGCCATACATTCATCTCGACCTTGGTATTTTTAAATTGCTTGACAATGTCATTGTCTTCTATGATAGGTTCAGGAACTTGCTGTGCAGTTGGCATAGGTTGTGTAGAGACGAGAGGTTGTGTTCTCCCATATCTTATGAGGACGTCTATAGGTGAATCCTCTTCATCCCATAAATCACCTACTGAATATGACACTAAAAGTGGAGGTTTTTCCATGGCTTTTAGATAGACGTCTTCTTCATCACTATCCCAAACCCCATTAATGCTTATGTCTTCTTCTTGTGGGATTTGAACTAGCTTTTTATCATCAATCATCTTCTGAATTAAATCTTTAAATTTAAAACAACTTTTAATGATACGTCCCCCTGATTGATGGTATGGACAATAGAACTTATCTGTCCTCTTTAGAGATTCAAATGGTCTTGGTTAAAGAGGTTTGACCTTACCTCTCTCGGAGAGCATTTGGAACATTTTAGCATATGATGTCCCAATTGGACTATAGAGTTTATTACTCTTCTTGGGTCTGTCAATTACTTGTAGAGGAAATGTTTTCTTCTTCGTGGGTGGAATTTTATCATACTTTTTCTAAAGCTCCTCCAATTGTTTCTTTGCAAATTCAAGAGCCTCACGTAGTAAGTCTGTTCCCTCCCACATGGACCATATAAGCATTCGTACGTCTTCCTTGCTTGCTGGTTCTTGAAAGTCATCCATGGCATCGAAAAAGATCTCCTCCTCTTCTTCGATAGCATGAATTTCTTCAATAGCTTTGATGAGAGATGAGGGATTAACCTCGTTTTCCTCATCGGAGATAACCAAGGAATGAGCAAGAGGTGCGTTGTCGATGCTTGGCTTCTTACTGGCAGGGGACAATGGTAATTTATTGTTATCAATTAAATCCTGGATAGCTTCTTTAAGCTTCTAACAATTTTCAGTGAGATGGCCCTTACCTTGGTGATAATTGCAGTGTGCATTGGGGTTCCAATTAGATGTCCTCTTTTCGACTGGTGGGTCCCCAAATGGTCCAATAGGAGTTATAAGACCTTTTGCATTCAGTCGGTCAAATACGGTGTCATAACTTATACTAATAGGAGTAAAGTTCCTCCTAAATGGTTTCTTTTGTCCTTGGTTGTTCATAGAAAGGACTTCACTCAAATTAAAGGTGCTAACATTTTTTGAGTGGGTGGTTTTGGAAGAAGAAGGATTGTCGTTCTTCTTGCCTTTCCAGCCACTGTTGGAGTTATTATTAGCAGCTTTTAACTTAGCAAGGTGGTCTTCAATGTTAATTCCAATGTCATAGACGCCCTTGATGGTGTATAGATTATTTTGATACTTGAGATGCTTGGAGTACTTCTCTTAAAGGTTCTTGATGAACAACCTCACATATTCTTTTTCGCTTGGTACTTCAATCATCCTAGCAGAGGTTTCTCTCCATTTATTGAAGAATGAAGTGAAACCTTCATTCTCTTTCTGTTTAAGTATTTCAATTTCCCTATAATAAGTTTCAACTTGAATATTGCACTTGTACCTATTAATGAAAGCGTTTACTATTGATTCCCAAGTAGAGGTCTTCTCCTTGTCAAGGGAGAAGAACCATTGTGGGCAAGCGGTTTCAAGAGATAAGGAGAATAAAGAAGGAAATATTTTTTTTATCAATACCCTTAATACTCATTATTGTTTCAAAAGCTCTAAAATGGAAATAAGGGTTGTCAGTTACCTTGAATTTTGTGATGTCGTTGGCATTGAACTTCTGCGAAAGAAGCTCCTTGTCCACCGAGACCCCTTGTGAAATAATGCTCTGAAACTTGTAGTCGCTAGATAGCTTGCTCAACCTTTCTTGCATAAGTTCCATTAGTTGTTGCTTCACGGGGTCATTAATTTGATGGGTTAAAGCCTTCAACACTTCAGTTATGTCGGTCAATTGATTCTTAAGTTTGTTAACTTCTTCCTTGATTCTTAAGTTGAATGAAAAGGTTGTCTTTGATCAAACGTCCTTTCTTTCTTGACCACGCCACTACTACAAAATGCTTGTATTCTCGACGCTTTACCTTCGACACTATGGAAGACCGTCACAGTTAAATTAAGAGTTCCGTCTTTTTTCTACGCTTTTAAGCGTCCTTTGACTTTCTTGTCTATTTTCCGCATCGAGAAACATAATCACATGCCCTGCACGTGATAATACGTTGCAGCTTAGGGTTATCGCTTTTCAATCTTACTATTTTCAAATGTCTCCCCTCTCATCTTCTCTATTCTCTCTCTCGCTCTAGTCACTACTCAACTTCTTCCCATTCTTTGCTTCAAAATTCAAGATCTACTTACAAAAATTAATGAATTATTCTGTCTTCACAAGATTCGTACTTCTCAAGGAATTTCAAGCAAGTGCAATTTTTTTTCCACATCTAGATTTTTTATTCTAATTGTTGAAGTCGATCGACAATCTATTTTTGTTTGTCTTCTAATTTATGTAGTTTACTCTTAGCTTCACTCGTTTTGATTTGTTTTCTGGTGATTCTTTAATTTCATGTTTTGATTTTGCTATTTTAAAGGTTTTCTCTAATTTCTGTTTATCTAGGTTTCATCGATTTTATATCAGTTTACAATGCCCAGAAATAAATACATGTTTATTGTTCGAATTCAATTTTGAAGTCTAAGGTTTGTATAACCAATTTATTTGTTAGAAATATTCTTCACAGCTTTTAGCCTCCATTGCAGTTTAAGAGGTTGGACTATAGAGATGGGTAATTGACTTTCCGTTGCTTTTTTTTATCTATTGTATATTATTAGGTTTAGCTATTTGCAAATTATTGTAAATTTTGTGAATTATTGTTCTATTTAGTTTATCTTGTGCAAATCTGCTATATTGGTATCATACAAAGCAGTATTTATGGTGAATGGATGCTCTGCGATTGTATATTTCTGCTCTTGCAATTGTCTGTTGAAAACACTTATGATTTTTATGACCAAGTGTATTAATAATGTGATTCCTTGGAAGTTGAAACTATAAACAGGCCTAAATGTATAATATGTTGAGTTTTTCACTCTTGTCAAGCAAGCAATAGATGATTAAGATTTGCTAAGCAAATAGATGTCTCAGATTTAGTGTTGGTGTACTGGTTGAGGAAGTATTGTTAGTGTAACATATGATGTATGATTATTGTTTGGCATGTTTGCAAGCAAGTGCTATTATTGACTGAGTCATGTTTTATTAAGAATACAAGGGGGTGTATTTATGAGTTTGGGATCATGCATCAGCACTGCGACCATGCTTATGTCCTTTGTGTCGCCGCCCCATTAGTTTGTTAATACCTACTGAATCTTCCTGGGAACAAAGGGCTAATCCAGAAGTTGCAAATATTATAGGGAGGATTGCATTATATAACCGTCAATATGGTGAACGATCCAGTAATCTTATGCATGTACTTATTTTTATAAAGGTTACATTAGAGAACTTATAGCGAATCTTTAATTATGAAAGAGTATAATATATAAATTGACGTTTTGTACTCATTAGACAAGTCTTTAGGCTGGTTTGTTCATATTTATGCATAGTGTTGAGCAGGAGCAGTAGGTATAATTGAGATGGTATGACCTGCATTTGTTTGATAGATGGAGATTTTCTAGTTCATGTATCATTTTACATGATTCATTGCTTCTTTACAAGTTTGTTGCAGATATAGTTTATTTGTCCTGTTTAAGACCTTATACCTGAATTTTGAATTAAATCTCATGTTATTTCCTGTTGGAGTTGCATGATCGACGTTTATTGCTTTGCACTTAAGAGTGTTGCAATTTTGAGCTCAAAAACTGCTAAAATGTAGTTGTAGAACATGATTAATATTGTATGTTTGCAATTGGAGTATCCCTTGGTCCTCAATAATACTAGAATACCTGAGTGAGATGTAACGTATGTAAAAGCTTGCATGCTAATCTCAAATTTTTGTTCCCTTTTTAAACCACAACTACGTACAAAGGAATAAAATAAAATCTGACTCCTTGTCATGGATAAATGGTGGCTTCTACTTTGGTGTTGTTCTTAATTATTTGTGGTGATGGTAGATAGGATAAGGAGTAGGTGACTAGGTGGGGTGCGTGTGAGATATGATATCTTGTTGCTTTTATTATGAATTATTCATTCTTAGCTTTTATATACCTTGCTATCAATATTAATGATCTGGTTTCTTTGTTTATTTATGATCTTTATCCAAAATTCCCTTCTATTGGATCAGATTTGAGGCTAGACACCAGTTATTGGTGAAGCAATTGAATTAGGAGCAGCTATATATAGACCATCTATCTAGAATCAACCTGCAAAAAATCCATGATTACGAGGTAGATTATTGTCTTACACTTGATATATTCCTGGCCTATCGCTCATTAATTTCTAATATTCAGGCAGCTATGAATTTTGAAACTTTAATCTCCAATATTGGTTACCATAATCCTAGTAGTAGTACTACTAATACAATTATTACTTATTTGTTATTGTATGATTGTGTGTATAGTTGATTAGATGTGCATGATTTTATGTATATTAGAATAGGATAAAGTAAGATATGTCTTTTATCTTATTTCACAACATCTTTTAAACTTTTAATGCCTTTTTTTTAATGGTAGCTTTTAATCTTTTATTAGATTAGATGTGCAGCTCTTATACTAGTTGTGTTGTAGGGATGATAAACTTAATGTTAGTGCTAATCTTTAATCTATTATTATAACCAGAGGTTGACATAGAAATTTAGTGACTTCTTGAATGCAGCTCTTTTCAGTCACATTCTTAGTTCTTAAGAAGGTAGGATATTTACCAATATTACTTCTGACCTTCTGAGCATGGAGTATTATCGTAACGATTATAGTATCAATATGACCTTCTGACCTTCTGACCTAGTCCTAGGGCAATTTTGGACTTTGGCTTCTTACATGTGAAAGGAATTTGGTAGTTAAAGTAGCAAGCAAGTCAAATTAACTTGGATTTAGGTGATTTATATACGCTTTACTTTCACAATGGAAATAGTTCTTAATAGAAAATTCTGTCCTCAGACATCAGATTACTGATGTAGCACTCCGTATCTTTTAAAGAAGATGTTCCCCAGAAGCTGAAGCACATAACTCGTGTTTGCAACGCCTTGGGAATTATCTTGAATGACATTTTCTCTCTTTATTGCTTGTTTACCAGCCTGACTTCTCGTTTATGAGAAGAACAGGTTATAGAGTTGCACATTTTCTTGCAAACTCTAGTAGTGACTTTGAGGATGTGAGGGTGTGGACTGACGAGGTCCCCCCCATGGTTTTTGCTGCTGTTGCTTTGGAGGCTTCCTAAATTATAATATCAGTTGCATCCTGTCAAAAAAAAAAAAAAAGAAGATGTTCTCCCCATATCAGTCTCATGCTTAATTATGTGAGCGGGTTTTATCAATATAAACATGATAGAGGTATCCTTTGTTAAATTGGTCTCTTCTTTTTTTTTTTTTTTTTTTTTTTTTGTTTGTTGAAATTGGTCTATTGTTGCTCTCATTGCACACCTTGGGTTGGTTGTTTCCACTGGCAGGGTGAACTGAATCCCTGTTCCATGGAATTTGCCTAAGATACTTAGAAAGACTAAAGATTGCTCGTGTAATCTTGAATATACTTGATTTGAAACTTGTTGGATTGCCATTATGCCCGAGATTTGCTTCAGATTTCTGATTTATTCACTAAGGTTTTTTTTACTCTTTACCTGTTAATTTTAGTACATTTTAGTCAAGAATGATGCAGTGTTCATGTTCAGAAAATTGAAAAAAAAATGTCAGATATTCTGAGGAATTCTTTTATGTTGCAAATGTGTCATGTAACTCTATAAGAGTTGCCTATGAAATTGAAGAGGAAGTTGGCGATGGCGGCGGCTGCTGCTGCTGTGTGGTTAAGGAAAGAGCAAGAGGTGGAGAAGTGTCACCCAAACAGTAAAATTTTATACCAACCTTGGGGAAATACAAGTATATTTGTACAACTCCCAATATGAGCATTAGTACTCTGTCCACCCTTTGGGTAATGTAACCTTAGTAATAGCGTAACATTAAAAAAATAATAATAAAAAAAAAAAAGATGTTCATTTACATTTCTATGTTTAACTTACAATTCTATGTTTAAATAATATACAACATTTTGAATCTTGAGCCTATATTGTGTAATGTACTAATTTATACTTTGTATTTTTTTTTTTTTTTTTTTTGAAGATTGGAAAAGGCAATGTTGGTGCAACAAGAGAACAGACCAGGATACTTGAGCATCAACAAGCGACTATATCGTCTATGAGGCCATCATCTATCTATTTTGTTTTTTAGTCTTATATTAGTGATGTATTTATCTAGGGACAAGCTACTATAATATGCGACATTTTTTTTATATAAAAAATAATTGTGTTTATTTTTTCTTTTATAAATTTGGTAATTAACTACGTACTCTTATTATTGTTGATTAATTATTGTTTTTTATTTTATCTAGTTATAGAGAATATTTGTTTATTTTTATTTTAAGGTTATTAATTTAATTTAATTTATGATAAATTTAAATAACTATAATGTATGTATGATGGTAATAATTTAATAAAAGGAAAAAAAAAAGCTTAAAAAAAATTCTGGACGCTTTTTAATGTCTACATATTTGCACATTTTCAAATTTCAAATAGTTTCCCGCCATACCATAGGCTGACACGAATAAACGCAAGACAGCAAAAAGCGTCGCTAAATTTGAGTATGTGGACAGGTAAAAGCGTCGCTAAAAAACTACACACATTTGGGATAATGCGCGAAATACGTAATTTTCGACGCTTCGTACATTAATAAGGACACAAAAAAGCGTCGATATACTCGACGCTTTTTGGGTCCCCGAAAATTTTCGACTCACGTATTTTCGACGCTTTTTAGCAGCGTCGAGAAATAAATTTTCGACGCTTTTTAGCGTCGAAAAAAGGCCTAAAAAGCGTCCAAAAAACACGCTTTTTGTAGTAGTGCGCGCTGTAAATTAAACCATTTATTTTAATGACTTGACTCAAATTGTCTTTGACTTTACGGGTTTATAAAGAAAAAAGCAAAAATAGGGTGTATATTTTTGGGATCAAGTATATGGTTCAAGCAAGTGGTTTAATTGGAGGATTAATATCCGACTTACCCCCCTAAAAAAAACGACGGAAAACACGCGCATACAAGACTCTCTTTGATTTGGGTATTTTTATACCCGGCCAGGTGGCCCAACCAGAAAGTGCCACGTGTCCTCCATATAGGTGCCATTTGGACCTATGGAGTGATGACACGTGGAGGGTGGACTCTTCTCCGTCCTACGTGGACTGAAGGTCCAGCAGGGACCATTCAGTCGGCGACACGTGTCACCCAAAAGGTGCTTCAGAATCCTTTTGGGCACAATGACACGTGTCACTCAGGTATTAGCCCTGGGATGGCGGCCTTCTAAAGCCCAAATCCCGAGGCGCTGCAAAACGGCGTGACCTAACTCCTAGGTCATCAGATCCTAGGAGGGCGCACTTTTCCCTATAAATAGGGACGTTACGTCATTTATGACGAGGACGAAAAAAGAGAGAATTCTTGACACACAACACGAGTCAATACGTCACTTACCACAGAGCTGTCGTTTTCAAGGAACACACAACACTTTACTTGAGCTTGGAATCCAAGCAGATAACTTTACTTCCGCACGTTTCATCTTCGAATATTTACTGACTTAATCTTCGGAGGCGGACCACCGACCATCCGGCGGTCCGTTTGCTTTGCAGGTACAGGCATCCTCAGTTGAATCCAGTTTCAGTGTTGTAACTCTCCCGAGGGACAAAAACCCCCGAAACATTTGGCGCCGCCTGTGGGGAGAGTACCTCTGAAATGGCTTCACAAGAGCTTGTACCAAATCCAGAGACCATTCGGCCTCCAAATGATGTACTGGTCCAAACGGACCATGACTCAGGTGACGACGCTGATGTCGAAACCTATGTGGATCCAAATGGATCCCTCATCTCTAAACGCATCCGTAGTAAGGAACGGCGAGAGCGTTCCCATGTTCAGGCAGGACCAAGCAAAACTGCTGGTCAGCCAAAGAAGCCCTCGGGGCGGCCAGTTGATCCTTCCCAGGCGGCAGGATCAGCTCCCGTCACTCGGGATGAACTAATGTCACTCCTGAGCAGCCTCAGGGGTGAAATCAAGCAGCTCGCCTCAAAGAAGTCGCCTACTCCTAGAAAGGAGCAGTCGGCCAAGAAGCCAGCCCAAGCTGGCAAACAGAAGTCGGTCAGGGACCGTCAGCCGACTCCTCATCCTGCTCCTAAGGAGAAGGCCAGGCCCCAGTTTGACCTTAATCGGCTCCGTTTCCCAGAAATAGGTGCAAGAAAACCCATCCGGCACATACAGCCGGATGGTAGCAAGAAAACGTTCTCTGATGCTCGGCAATACATTGAGGAGAGGAGAACTCAGCAATCAGAGTCGGCTTCAACGTCGACTTATCATGATAGCTTTCGGAATACCTCTGTGAGATGTTCCCAGTCTGTGCATGAGACCCCAGCAAGCAGCCAAAGGGTTTAGTCTGGGCCACATGTGATTCAGTCCGCTCAGTACATGGCACAGCCATTGTACCAGGCGCCAGTTGTACCTTACATGCAACCTACCCTCTATGGAGGACAGGCGGCATACGGCTATCAGCCGATGGACTGGCAGGTTAGGCTGCAACACCTTGGAGATCAATCCACTGCTTTCTCCAGGGAAATAACTGAAGCCGTACAGCCGGCCAAAGTTAAAAACGTTTTGGTTGGGGCCTATGATGGGACCTCCAACCCAGAAGACCACCTGCTAGCATACACCCACCTCATGTATTTACAGGGGTTGGATGATGCCGCATGGTGTCGTTGCTTTCCAGCCACCCTGAAGGGCATAGCCCAGCAGTGGTTTGGCAACCTGCCGGCTGGCTGCATAAATAGCTTCAAGACGCTTGCGTTCTTGTTTGCATCAAACTTCTCTATGAACATCCCTGGCAAAAAGACAAGTCTTGACTTGGGCAATGTACAGCAGGGAGATAGAGAAGGTCTGCGATCCTACGTCAGGCGTCTCAATCTGGTCCGAATCCAGATTCATGGGCTGTCTGATGAGGTCGCCTTCACAGACTTCTTTAAGGGTCTGAAGGACGGGTCTACTTTTAAGTACGAACTCGTCCGCAAACAAATCTTTACTCTGCAAGGAGCCTTGCGAGAGGCGGAAGCCTACATACAGGCGACCAAACTCTGCTCCTCCAATAAGCAGTCGGACCATAAGAAGTCCGACCGGCAGAAAGAGACTCAGCCTGCTTAGCTAGCTCCTAAGCCAGAAGAGAGCAAAAAGAAAAAGCAAGTCTGGGCCATTGATAACTCTGATCAACCGGCCCAGAAGAAGAAAAAAGAGTGGAAACCGTACGTTCCAAGGTACGAATTCCACAAGGACTGCTGCTCCATCCTTTTGGAAATTAAGGATCGGCTAACTCTTGAAAAGCCGACTGCTATGAAAGGTTCCGTTGAAAATCGAAACAAGAACAAGCATTGCCTTTTCCATGAGGATGTTGGCCATGACACGAATGACTGTTTTAGTCTCAAGCGGGAGCTCGACCGTCTGGCCGACAAAGGACAGCTGAAGTCCTATGTGAAGTCCAAAGTGACTTCAAAAGCAAACCTGGGGCAGTCCAAGAAGAAGACTCCCCAGCCTGCTGTGAGTGCCGAAACTGATGAAGACCCGGTGTATACCATAGCAGGCGGATTTGTCGGTGGTGGCCCGACCATTCGGGGCACCAAGGACCATCTGAGAAAAATGGTTAATTCTGTTGAGGAAGGGGATACAGCTAGCACATCCACCTTCCCTAAAGTTGTCATCACCGAACAGGACAGAGGCAAAGTCCGTCGGCCGCATGATGACCCTGTTGTCATTGAGTGTAAAGTCGCCAACTAGCTAGTTGGCCGAATTCTAATAGACACAGGAAGTTCCTCTGACCTCATCAGCCTCAAATGCTTGTCCAATCTCAAGTACAAACCGGATAGCATGATGGAGGTCACTCACACCTTAGTTGGGTTTGGAGGAGGACTTGTGCACCCAGTCGGACGAATCGACCTACCTGTCCGCCTGGGAAGCAGGGGAGACGGTCGACACATGACCATCCGTCTCTTAGTGGTTGAAGAGCTCACGGCTTACAACCTCATCTTTGGCCGACCCACTCTTAATGAGTGTAAGGCCGTCATCATCCCTGCTCTCATGCTACTCAAGTATGAGAAGGATGATGGAACAGTTGGTTCCCTTAATGGGGACCAAAAGACGGCTCGAGAGTGTTATCTCTCGGACGTCAAGCCTGTGGCCGCAGCATCCGGCCGAGGCAAGCAAATGATTGACCTCGACAATGTCGAGGAAGAACAGTCGGCCCAACCAGCCGGAAAGAAAAGAAAGACTGATCAGCTGGTGGTGGTCAAAAAAGAAAAGCAATAGCAATCACTGACCGGGGAACGGTCGGATGATCTCCGCCCCCAGCCTGCTGGTGAGCACATTGACATCCCTCTGGACGACAGCTGTCCAGAACGGACTTTTAAGGTGGGGACGGTTGCATTTGCAAAGCTGTGTGAAAGCCTTCACCAGCTACTCAAGGAATTCAAAGACATCTTTGCCTTTGAAGTGGAGGAGATGTCAGGCATCAGCCCGGATCTCACCGTCCACAAACTCGCCGTGGATCCTATAAAGAAGCCCATCCGGCAAAAGAAAAGAAACCACGGTGAAGAAAGAAGTCAGGCGGCAGCTGCCGAAGTAAAAAAGCTGTTAGATGCCAAGTTCATTCGGCCGTGCAACTTCCCTGAGTGGGTGGCTAACGTTGTGTTAGTAAAAAAGCCGAATGGAACTTGGCGGATGTGTGTTGATTACACAGACCTCAACAAGGCATGTCCAAAGGATAGTTATCCACTTCCTAAGATCGACAGTCTGGTCGACTCAACAGCCGGACATGCCCTGATGAGTTTCATGGACGCCTATTCAGGTTTCCATCAGATCCCCCTGTGGAAAAAAGATCAAGAAAAGACGGCATTCGTCACTGATCAGGGGTTGTTCTGTTATACTGTGATGCCGTTTGGTTTGAAGAATGCGCCTGCTACCTTCCAACGAATGATTAATACGGTCTTCATTAATCAAATTGGAAGGAATGTAGAGGCGTACATTGATGATATGATAGTCAAATCCAAACAGCAGGCGGATCACCTTGCTGATCTCCAAGAAACATTCGCCACACTCAGGCGGCACAAGGTCATGCTAAACCCAAAAAAGTGTGTCTTTGGTGTTGAGTCTGGGAAGTTTCTCGGATTTTTGATTGACCAAAGAGGAATAGAGGCCAACCCTGAGAAAATACAGGCGGTAATCGACATGCAGTCGCCCCGTACTGTGAAGGAAGTGCAAAAACTAACAGGTTGTCTGGCGGCCCTGGGGAGATTCCTCAGCCGTTCAGGCGACAAGTGTCTCTACTTTTTCCAGGCAATCAAAAAGAAGACAAACTTTGAATGGGGGAATGATGCAGAGGCGGCCTTTCAAAGGCTAAAAACTCATCTGCACTCTTTGCCGAGGCTTGTCAGCCCTTTGCCTAAAGAGAAGCTCTTCATGTACTTAGCTGTCTCTGATCATGCCCTCAGTGCTGTCCTCTTAGCTGAAAGAGACGGCATCCAGCTCCCGGTGTATTTCATAAGCCATGTTTTAAGAAATGCGGAGCTTCGGTACCCCATGGTTGAGAAATTCGGCTTTGCCCTTTACATGGCCATCAAGAAGCTTAAACCTTACTTCTTGGCGCATGCGGTAGAGGTCTATACTGACCAACCGATCAAACGGCCACTCACAACCTTGGAGTCTTCTGGACGAATACTCAAATGGGCAATCGAAATACAAGGATTAGAAATCTCTTATGAATCAAGGAAGGCAATAAAGAGACAAGCATTCGCTGACTTTATTGTTGAAATGACAAGGCCGGTTGTTCCGGACAATACGGACCAGGTCTGGAAAGTATATGTGGATGGAAGCTCCACTGTGAACGGCTGTGGTGCGGGGATTATCTGTCAATCTCCTGAAGGAGATAAGTACGAATACGCACTACGGTTCAAGTTTCAGGTCTCTAATAATGAGGCCGAGTATGAGGCCCTGCTGGCCGGCATCCGGTATTGCAAGGCGGCAGGGGCGAAGAAGGTATCCGCCTGCTCTGATTCTCAACTGGTCGTACTTCAGGTTAATGGAACGTACGAGGCCACTCATCCGGCCATGATAAAGTATTTGCAGGAGGTCAAGAGTGAAGTTGGGTCACTTGAAGAATTTCATCTAACTCAGGTGCCCAGGTCTTCAAACAATCAGGCGGATGCTCTGTCCAAATTGGCATCATCCGCCTCCTGTGAAACGCCTCGGTCAGTCTTCTGGGAGGTCATGGAAAAAAGAAGTATATCAGGGGAAGACCCCATTGGAATTCTTGACCGAAGCTCAACCTGGATGGACAGTATCCGGACCTATCTTGCAGACGGCACGCTCCCTGACTCACCACGGGAGGCGGCTGTTCTAAAAAAACGAGCAGCTAACTTCAAGTTACGGCAAGGAGAGCTCTTCAGGGCTGGCTTTTTGAAACCCCTGTTGAAGTGTGTTACCCCTGAAAAGGGAAAGGAAGTTCTCGAAGAGTTGCATTCGGGATTCTGCGCCTCCCATATAGGCGGTAGATCCCTCGCGGCCAAGGCCAGGCGGCTTTACTTTTGGCCGACTCTGGAGTCGGATGCCATGGAAATGGTGAAAAAATGTGACAAGTGCCAAAAGTTTGGCAAGCTCATCCATCGTCCGGCTACAGACCTGACGGCCATCCACAGCCCAATACCCTTTGCCAAGTGGGGCATGGACATTATGGGGCCATATACAACTGCACCAGGCGGCAAGCGCTATATATTGGTGGCTGTGGATTACTTTACTAAGTGGGTAGAGGCTGAGGCAGTCAAAAACATCAAGACTAAAGATGTCATTTCCTTTATCTGGAGGAACATAATCACTCGTTTCGGGGTGCCCATGTCTATGGTTTTTGACAATGGTCCTCAATTTGAGACGCCTCAACTCAAGACTTGGCTGGGAGACCAGGGGGTCTCAAGCTTCTTCGCATCAGTCGGCCGGCCACAAGCAAACGGCCAGGTCGAAGCCTTCAACAAGTTAATCTCAGACGGAATTAAAAAGAAGATTGAGCGGGCTGGTGGCCTCTGGGCGGATGAATTACCACACATCCTTTGGTCCATCAGAACGACTGCTAAAGGGGCAACGGGAGAAACCCCATTTCTAATGGTGTATGGTGCAGAAGCTGTTCTGCCCATTGAGCATTATGAGCCTACCCTTCGAATCATGTTGTATGATGAAGAGGCAAATTGGGAGGCCATGCGCCTAGCATTGGACTCACTTCCAGAACGCAGGGGCAATGCTGCCTTGCGTCATGAGATATACCGTCTGAGAATGACTCGGGCTTATAACAAAAGAGTACACAAGCGTCCTCTCAAAGTGGGGGACTTTGTGCTACGGAAAATGGAGGCAGTCGGTAGGGCAAATTAACAGGGAAAGCTAACCCCAAATTGGGAAGGCCCCTACCGAATTTATGAGGAGGTAAGAGACGGCACCTACCGCCTGGAAGAACCAGACGACAGGCAGCTGCCCAGAACTTGGAATGTAGACAACTTGAAAAAGTACTACTTCTAAGTACGAATGTAAAGACCTCAATTTTGTAAATCTCACGTATAGTTAATGAGAATATGCCTTCATTACCCAACTTGTCTTTTTATTTAAGTTTTTTAAGTGCCGCATGTACCAAATACAGACGGCCAATATGTTTGGAAAGCGCCTGTCCCAACAGCAGACGCCTCAATCCCTCTGAAGGTGCCGATTGTTTTAGAACAGTCGTCCCTACGAAATTCATCAAGTTTACACCAACACTTGATGAATATTTACTTGATCATTTAAGAGGCCTAAGGCCAGATAAAATCATGATGAGGCCCATGGCCGGATGTTAATAAACAAAAAGAGACCGAATGGTCACAGTATGCTCCAACATGAGCATGACCGTCTGCTCCAACATGAGTCAGATAACCGGCGACGTCCATTTGGGCGAATTCGTCGAGGAGAAGCATCTCCCATTTGGGTGGCACATTGCTCTACGAATATATCAAGCGGCCCTACCGAATGCTAAGGCAGCATTCGCAGTCGGTTGTTTTAATCGAAAGTGAAATCTAAAAGACCTGAATTTTCTATTTAACGCAGTGGTCACTATTTCATGAGTAGAGGCTAATTGAGGCATAAAGCCAGATGCGCCTGTTATTGCTCAGGGGCAAAACAGGCGGAATATTTTATAGAAGTTAAGTTAACCACTTAGCAATTATTGAGGCTATTGGCCGGATGACGTCTGATCCTTGCCTATGGGGCAAGACAGGCGGACAATTATTTTTTAAGGAAATTGGTTAAGTTACAAACTCAGCATTTTATCTCAAAGAGGCTTATGGCCGGAGGCGCTTGTTTTTTGCTTATGGGGCAGAACAAGTGGAGGTTTACCCTTAGCAAATTAGCTAAGTTGGAAATTTGAGTTAGTTCGAGCCAATGGCCGAATGAACACTTATGTTTGCCAATTCTGGATGGACGTCTGCCGCGTGGTTTGGGGCAATCACCATAGTGATTGATTGACTTAGAAACCATGCATACTCTTCTAAGTATCAAAAATTTCTAAGTCAATCAATCCAATAAACCGAAACCACCCGACATCCGTCCAGGGGCAAGAACATTCGCATGGTATACAGGTTATAATACTTAGCCAAAAACATGCAATGAAAAATTCAAAATGCAAACAACAACAATATGGATAACTTCAGCCAAATGGCCGAGTGGTTCAAATTAAAAATACCAATCGTCACCAGACGATTGGTTAAGATTGTTATCTGGCAAAGCCAGAAAGATTGTCAAATTACCCGACCCCTCGGTCGGTAAAGATACAAATACTCGGCACACAGGCCGAAAAAGAAAAGTACATGGCCATTCGGCCGCAGATAAGCATAAAAGCTTAAGCGATCAAGGGAGAGCCTCTTTAGTGGCAGCCGGCTTGTCATCCTTCGGCTGCTCTTCCTCCTTTTTCTCTGGCTCCTCCGCCTGATCCTCCTCCTCGCTGCCCGAGGACGACTCCCCAGAAGAGTCGGACCTAGAACTTTCCTCGGCCTCAGCATTCTCAGCCTCTTCAATAAGGCGAGCGTCGAATGCTTTGCTGGCTTCGTCAAATTTGGATTTCCAAATCTGGTAGTCCAAGTCCGGCTGTACAGCCGCCCAAGTGTCCCGCATGATGGCTTCATAATCGCTCATCATTTGCTTAACAAGAGCTTCTCTCTCTTGATCAGCCACGGACTCAAACTTGGACTTCAGCTGATGCTCCTGGTTGCTGAGGCGCTGCTCCAGGCGGCCCACCTTCTGCTTGGCTCTCTCGGCCTCTTCTTTGGCATCTTGAAGAGGCTCGAGCTTCTCCTTAAGAGTTGAAATCTCTTTCTTAAGGGAAGTGATGCGCAGGCGGGCCGAGTCCAGGTCCTTCTTCACTTGCATATTGGCCTCCGCCTGCGAATACATCATATCAAGCGTCAGATACTCATTCTGAGCAACATCAAATTGAGCTCGATCCAAGGCGGACTCGGCCCGAGCTTTGGCGACTGTTACCTCTTTGGATTTCTCCTTGAGGGGTTGCCTGAGCCCTTGGACGCGCAGCATGGCCTGTAAAAGAACCGAATGATTAAAACCAGGCGGAAAAAGGAGTAATGCTAAAAAATTGCTTGAGCCAAGACTCATACCTCGCAGAGGTTCCCCAAGATGCCATGCAAGTCAAGGGTGCCGACTCCTCTGACAGATGCCTTGTCGTCAGGATCAACTGCCCTAAGCATGGACTTGGCCATCTGGACCACAGTCGGCCTCTGCACAGGAACTGAGAAGGAGAGAAAGTAAGAAAAATAACTCAAGTACACCTAAATGAAAGAACAATAGGGGCGGATGGATCTTACCGTCGTCCTTCTGTTCCTCCTCTCTCCCCAGGCTCCTCTTCTCTCCTGCTGAGCCGACAGCAGTGGTGGGTTGCTTAAAGCCACCCTTCGATGCCCTCTGAGCATCCGGTTTGCTGATCTCCTTTTCAGCATTGAGAGAAGAGGCGTCTGGGCCCTTCTGGGGCTTATGAGCAACGTGCTTCCGGCCGCCCTTGCCGGATGCGCTTACATCACCCGCCCTTGTCTTTTGGACTTTTGGGTCGGATGGTTTTGAAGGAGATTTGGAAGGCGTACCCTACATCCACACAAGATAAACGCAAGTTAGAAATCATTCGAGCAAATTTAATATTGGTCAGAAATGACAGTATAACAATTTTCTACCTTGGAGGTGCCGCCAGTTTTCTGTTCGTCCACTTTGGTGTGGGTGGTTGCTTCTGCCCTGTTTAAAACATTCGACCTATATCGAGCAGCAGATACAGCCGGCTTCCTTGTGGCCGAGAGCTTTTCCATTGCTTTATCTGCAAAAATAAACAAGTGATTAGCATCATTACACAAGTACTGAAAAGCAGAAGTAATTGCATATAAAACAGACGGCCGACTACCTCTCGGCATCTCAGAACTTAGCCCACAGGCGGCTAAGAATGTCCCTTCTTCAAACCACTTGTACAAAGGGAGATAGCATTGAGGGGTGACCTCCTTGTCCCCCTCATCATTCGTCCACACGGACACGGTAAACAACCCCGCGTCCATGATCTCCTCCTTTGCCTGCTTAGGAATAGGCGGCAATGCGCTCCTACCTGCTAGGAGAGGTGGATCCTTATTCCACCTGTTATACTTTTGGTTCAGGCGGCTGTCGGCAGACTTGACTATATAAAACTTAGTCCTCCAGTCTTTCCACTTGTTCTCTTTGCCAACAGCCATCATGTACCCCTTGCAAGTGGTTAAGGTGTACCAGCCTTCACCGCCCCTAGCAGGCGCCCTGCTCAGATAGTGCATGTGGGCGAACGCTTCAAAGCTCGCCTCCACCTGCAGCATCTCACAGGCGGAAACGTACCCCAGAATATTGATCCAGGAGTTGAGTACAAGTTGCCAGATACCCAGTTGGTATCCGTCCAAGATCCTCTCCACGGCCGGATGGAGAGGGAAGGAGAGCCCAGCCTGGAAGGCCGCTTCATAGCAGCCGAATGCTTTGTCTTGATAGCTGGCCAGGCTCGGCCAGGTTATGGTGTCGCCCTCGTTAGGGACCGACAAAGTGTAGCCATAGCCTAGGACGACCTTGCGCCTAAAATTGGCAAGGCCGGATGCCATGGCACTCCGCCTGCCTAGCGGAACATGCTGATAGTAGGGGGCTCTCTCCAAGCGCCTGGAAGCACTCGGCTCGGCCCAGCTTTCCCCCCTATCCACTGCCAGGGACTCTCTGGCAGAATCTATGTTTGACATAGCCTCCTCTGAAGCTACGGAGGCATTCTCTGAAGAAGATGACGAGGCCGACTCGTCATCAGAGCTCTCATCAGAGCTAGGGGACCGCCGACTGGTGCCAGCGGTGTCCTCCCCTAGACTCTCTTTCGGCGCCTGTCTAGAAGGCCCGGGTTGATATTCTTCATCCGCCTCCCTCAGGATTCCATCACTGGGAGTTCCACTAGAAGTGGGCGAATGGTAATAAGGGGGGGTTGGAGGAAGATAGGAAGGGCTGTCAGGGTGTTCCGACAGCTCACTTTGAGGCACTCTTATTGAGCCGTCTGAATAAACAGTCGACCCGTCCGAATGGTAGAAAACTCCATCGGAGCTACACTGCCTTGCTGTTCTTTTGGTCCTGGCCATAGTGTCCTGCACAGACACAGAAACGGTCGGATTCGGAGAAGTTCGCAAAGCAGGATCTTTGGCCAAGCATTCAGCACTGCTAGTTCTAGATTCAGCCGTCCCCGGTGACCGGCTGATCACTACCCTACGCCGTGCCGCATGCAATTGGGGAACCATTTTTTCGAAAACAAAGAAAAAATGAAGAGTAAAAAGAAAATACAGGCGTTACCTTTAGAAGAAGGGAGAAAGACGCCTGGTTGACTAAAGAACAGTCGAACTGATAGCCGAGTGTCGGATGCTTGAAAAACGCTTAGGGAATTTTGAGATTCTTTAAGTCAAAAAGTCCAAGATTCTCCAGAGATTCGCCAAGGTGTGAATCCAAGAGGGGGGTCAAACCTTACTATTTATAGGAGGGTAAAAACCCTAATTTTTCTCTCCAGTAATTTTTTGAATCTGACCACTCCGATACTGACACCTGTCACAGGAGTCGCGTGCAATGCACGTGTCCCCTGTGAGGGGCAAATGATTTGGGTATTTTTATACCCGGCCAGGTGGCCCAACCAGAAAGTGCCACGTGTCCTCCATATAGGTGCCATTTGGACCTATGGAGTGATGACACGTGGAGGGTGGACTCTTCTCCGTCCTACGTGGACTGAAGGTCCAGCAGGGACCATTTAGTCGGCGACACGTGTCACCCAAAAGGTGCTTCAGAATCCTTTTGGGCACAATGACACATGTCACTCAGGTATTAGCCCTGGGATGGCGGCCTTCTAAAGCCCAAATCCCGAGGCGCTGCAAAACGGCGTGACCTAACTCCTAGGTCATCAGATCCTAGGAGGGCGCACTTTTCCCTATAAATAGGGACGTTACGTCATTTATGACGAGGACGAAAAAAGAGAGAATTCTTGACACACAACACGAGTCAATACGTCACTTACCACAGAGCTGTCGTTTTCAAGGAACACACAGCACTTTACTTGAGCTTGGAATCCAAGCAGATAACTTTACTTCCGCACGTTTCATCTTCGAATATTTACTGACTTAATCTTCGGAGGCGGACCACCGACCATCCGGCGGTCCGTTTGCTTTGCAGGTACAGGCATCCTCAGTTGAATCCAGTTTCAGTGTTGTAACTCTCCCGAGGGACAAAAACCCCCGAAAAGGCAATGTTGGTGCAACAAGAGAACAGACCAGGATACTTGAGCATCAACAAGCGACTATATCGTCTATGAGGCCATCATCTATCTATTTTGTTTTTTAGTCTTATATTAGTGATGTATTTATTTAGGGACAAGCTACTATAATATGCGACATTTTTTTTATATAAAAAATAATTGTGTTTATTTTTTCTTTTATAAATTTGGTAATTAACTACGTACTCTTATTATTGTTGATTAATTATTGTTTTTTATTTTATCTAGTTATAGAGAATATTTGTTTATTTTTATTTTAAGGTTATTAATTTAATTTAATTTATGATAAATTTAAATAACTATAATGTATGTATGATGGTAATAATTTAATAAAAGGAAAAAAAAAAGCTTAAAAAAAATTCTGGACGCTTTTTAATGTCTACATATTTGCACATTTTCAAATTTCAAATAGTTTCCCGCCATACCATAGGCTGACACGAATAAACGCAAGACAGCAAAAAGCGTCGCTAAATTTGAGTATGTGGACAGGTAAAAGCGTCGCTAAAAAACTACACACATTTGGGATAATGCGCGAAATACGTAATTTTCGACGCTTCGTACATTAATAAGGACACAAAAAAGCGTCGATATACTCGACGCTTTTTGGGTCCCCGAAAATTTTCGACTCACGTATTTTCGACGCTTTTTAGCAGCGTCGAGAAATAAATTTTCGACGCTTTTTAGCGTCGAAAAAAAAGCCTAAAAAGCGTCCAAAAAACACGCTTTTTGTAGTAGTGCGCGCTGTAAATTAAACCATTTATTTTAATGACTTGACTCAAATTGTCTTTGACTTTACGGGTTTATAAAGAAAAAAGCAAAAATAGGGTGTATATTTTTGGGATCAAGTATATGGTTCAAGCAAGTGGTTTAATTGGAGGATTAATATCCGACTTACCCCCCTAAAAAAAACGACGGAAAACACGCGCATACAAGACTCTCTTAATATGGTCAAAGTGTACATATATATTAGTGTGTGCTTTATATATTGTGAGTGCAACTGACATGCTTTGACTCTTGTGTAAGACCATGGGACTTAGTGTCTAGACTCAATTAAGGACTTAACAAAGGTACCATTATTAACAAAATAATCGAATTGATTAGCAAACTGTTTAATTAGAGTCATATTGATGACTCTAGCAAGATACCAAACTGTCGCCAAAGCAACAGAGTCAGCGCCAGACGACAGAGCTGTCGCCAGGCTTTGCACAACAAAGTGTGGCGCTACAGTCCAAATCGTGGCGCCTTTACTGGAGCGTTAATCTGGGACTACTTTCAGTATTTTAACTCTACGGGACATGCCTAAAGTCGTACTAAGTCAATTCTGATTAAATTATGAGACTTTAATTACTCATATTAATTATTTAATTAATTAGGCAAAGTCCTTTTAGTTATTAATCAATTTATTTATTCTTAAACACAAGTCAAACAAACGGTTAGGAAAACACATAGAGTATGCACAACAAATAATGCACAATTAGTCAAGTAGGCACAATATGATGCAATGAGTTTGCAACCTAACCGTGGCTCTAGTTCTCTAAAGTTCGGGATATGGGTTAGTCAAAGAGGGTCCACGGTTAATTGTCCGGATGCACCGTACGGAAGCCTTACCTTTTAAAGGGTTGGCATGAGTGGATGGGACACCGCAAGTTAAAAACTCGCTTCCATGGTTTGGTGAATTCTACATTCTCGGATGTACCCTTTGTTGCACAGAGTGTTCAATCAGGTATATGGAGCATGATTTCGCAGAGGGTTATGTCCATATGTAGAACACATATGGGTTTCAGAAAAGTGAGAAAAACTCAATCAAGAAGTAGGATCGAGCAAACAGTGCTAAAAACTGGTCAAAATTAGAACGGATATTTCTGGCTCAGTATTGGAAGAACTTAGCGCCAGCGAACAAAGGTCGTCGCCGCTATTTGGTTTTGTTGCCTGGCGATAAAGTCAAATCTTCGGCGAAAAACTCTGTTTTTCTGACGCCTGTTCCTACATGCCTCAGCGGCTTTCTGTGCTCGATAAAATTTCCAGTTTCGCGCAGCATTATTTCGATCCTAGTTGTGAAAGATATACCACAAATTTCCTACGTGTAAAAATCCTATGTTTTTAACTCAATACGGATGGTCTTTCCAATGAGATCTTTTTTATGCATATGACAATAATTTTAATTAAAATTAAGCACATGAAATACTTAGAACTTTTCGAGTCTCATCCACTCATTCTAAATCATTGCCGAAATAAATTTCAGGAATTAAAATATAAATCCTCCCTAGTTGAGTCGCCAAAAACTGTAGGGAATATTTCAAGCATTATCCCTAGCTTGAACCCCACTGTGATCATACACTAAAGTACGGTGGCGTCCAAAGGGAAGGAAGATAGATCAAAAGAGTCGCCAGCAAGTTTTAGGAATTTGTAAACCATTCACAGGGTGAAGGTTACACCCCTTAACGATCTAGGAGATCGTTAACTCCAATAGGTCTAGAACCATGACTGGAGCTTGGGGATGAAGATACAAATCCAACCTATAAGAGATTGAACCTACCCTAACAATAGGCATCTACATTATTTTGATCGTATTCATGTGCGCTTTCAGACTAACATGCAATCAATAGGATTAACATTAAACCTGTCTATCTATGTTGGTTGAATATTAATGCACAAACAAAACTATTATTGGCGATCACTTGAATTATAATCATATTAACCCTAAACAAGATTATTAATTATCTTATTAAGCGTGATTACAATTACAAATTCCCTTTAAACATGCAATAAAAGGCGTGATCAAGCAACAGCAATAATATATCAAGCAACATAATCATCATGAATTGTAACACTAATAATTAAAATAATCATAACAACGCTAAAACATAGTAATAGCAAAATCCTAGGCATGATACTAACAAGATTAGTAACAAACCCTAGCATGTCACTAAATAATAAAGATCAAAGCTTTAACCCTTACATGATACTAACATGATATTAGGAAGAGAATAAGAAGCATCGCATGACTCACAATTGTCATATTTGATATTAGATACCCTAAACATGATACTATGAAGATCAAAACACCCTTACATGACACTAAGAGTCAAAATAACAACCTAGACATGATTTCTAGGAATCATAATAACAATAAATCAATTAAAGCACTTACTTAGATGTCTCGTACCTCTGTCTAATAACAAAATACACACGTTAGTAACTTTAAGGAAAATAATAAAAAAACAGTTAAATTAAATAATTCAAATAGAGATTTGGGACCAAACCCTCATAAATTAAAACCTTTCACGTCTAGGGCGAAGGCAACTTTGAACTTGGCTAGGGGTGTCTAGATCTTGTGAATGCGGAATTTTGTGTGCAAAAGGCTAGTTTAGAAAAGAGAGAGAGAGAGAGATAATAAGGAGATTCTTGATGAGAATTGGTGATGGAAAACGGAAGTTTTAGGAGGCTATTTATAGAGAAAATCAGCCGGATACGATAAAAAATGAATCAGAGTTTCGAAAAGAATAAAACACGACCGTAGTGCCAAACACGCGCCTATCGCCACACGCCAGGTTTGTCGCCAGACGCCTAGTCTGTTGCCAGGCGACAAAGCTGTCTTATGGCGCTAGAAAAAATTTTCCACGTGTTTTCTTATTTTGATAAAATTTAACCGTACAAGAGGGAAAAATTGTATTTTCCTTAAAAACACTTCTTTTATTCTGATTAAAACTCTTAAAAGTCAACTAAAGTCAATTTATCAATGCTAATTAAATTAGGATTCAAAAGAACCTTTTAGAAGATTCTAGAAGAGTATAATCAATTCTAATTGCATTAGGAATGATAAATCATATTAGGCCCTCCTTTAGATTATTGGGCCGCATATAATGATCAAACCGGGTCGGTTTATTAATTTGGCCATAACTTCCTCATTATTCATCGGAATTGGGCTTATAATATATCGTTGGAAATCTCTTTTCGAACCCGACCTAACTACATCATTATTGGACCCTTGCCATGGACCAAACAAAACTGGATTTCCTATTTTCTTAACATAGGTTTTTAAAAACAGAGAGAAAGAAAAGTAATAAAATCTAACTGCAACACTAAACTTTCCACACTTTCACTTCATTCGATTATGATTCGACGTGAAAGGTACTCATCACTGGGTTTGGTTTTGTGGAGACACAAATGGGTGTCTACTAGTAACTTATCAAACGCTCTTGCAAACATTTCATTAAACACTATATAGGGCTTAATTGCAAGCACATTAATCCATACAAAGAAAAGGTTAGGAGCACATAAAGAGAACTAAAGGTAGAAGGAAAAATCAAAAGAGAGAGATGAAAATACACCACAACCTTCTACTTCCTCGGTTAAAAATTTAGAATTAATAGAACGAACATGGAGGTAGTCATTGTCTTTATCATCCAATAATGACTTGAATATTTCAGCCTTACGAATAACCTCATCATCATCAAAGGAATTTTCAACCACCGTTTCTACAACTAATGATTTTTCAATCACCAATTCGTCAACCAATGGTTTTTCAACCACAAATTCTATAACCGATGGTTCTTCATCCTCAATAACATTCGTATTATTATAGTGTCCGTAGACTTTTTCATCAAGAGCCTTCCAATAACTTTTATTATCAACTAATTGTTTCCGAATATGATCATATGTATATGGAAAGACTCTAAAACCATCCGGAGCACGCACAATAAACTCGCTATAAGGGCATTTAGGATTTTCATGACAAAGACGTTGACAATTACAGTAGTTAGGTGCTGCATAAAAATTATATAATTCTTGTAGTGGCGTAAGCATGGATATTTTCAACTCTTAAAAAAATAAAACTAATAATTAAAAAAAATCTAGACCCTACTAACAATAGTAATAAAAATAAAATTGTTTCCCCGGCAACGACGCAAAATTTTGACAAGCTAAAGTCGTATCACCCAATCAAAAGTAATTCCTAAAATCACTAACTAAAATAGATATGGAAGTAGGGTCGAATCTACAGGGAAACTGGTCTTTCTATTCCTAATTTGTTAAAGTAATCTAAATTATTAAGTAACAAATTAATAATATTGAAATGAAATTAAACTACGAAGATTAACAGTAAAGAGAAATCAATGAATAAAGACATAGGGCATAGGTTCACCAACAAATAACATTCCAAGGTAAAATATAATAATCAATCATCAATTCATAAATTAATCTGATCATAAAGAGCTTTCGCTACGTACTACAATCACAAAATTAATCTACAGGTATTAAATCTCATCTCTCGAATCTCGACTTAACCATTTATAAATTAACCTGTCTATTGAAACTAAGCCTAAATATCAATTCTCATCTCTCGAATCTCGAATCAGTATTGCTAAACTCATACATAATTAAAACACCGGTGCTAACCTAGTTGCAGAGCATTAAATCAATCAATAGGAAATTAATTAAGCATTGGCAATCAACAAAAATAAATTATCCATTCATATTATTTATGGATCCCCATAAACCCTAGAAAGAAAACTACTCACACATAATTAAAATTTAAACTAATCAAAGCAATTAAATAAAGCGTAGTAAAAAGCAAGAATTAAGATAAAGAGAACAATAGTATTACAGTAATAAGAAAACAAAAATAATAAACTTGATACCAAGAGTAAGTAAGAAAGAAAAAAACTGAAAGAAACTAAAATTAATCTAAACTAAACATCCCCCTCCCTACGTAACTACCTAAACCTTTATATAATAAAGGAAAAGGAATCCTACCTAAACTCAACAAAGAAAACTAATCCTAGTTGAACTCGCAAAAAACAAAGTGTAAAACTAACAAAACAAAACTTAAAGTCAGCCCACTAACATGCTTGGCTCAAAATAATTACACCAACAAAAGCAGCGGACAGTGGTAGCTTCGATCGGGCCAGCCTATTTCACGCCCAACATCATCTCTTGGGATTTTATTTGGGCTTTTTCTTTGACTTGAATTCCTTAATGCTTTATTTGCCTAATCATTTGGTCCATACTCCATACACTAGCTTATAAACCTTGGGTCTACTTTAGTCGAGCCCTTAATCACCGAACCAAATTTCTCTAACTTAGTCTTGGGCTAAAAATATACGGTCATGAAATACGATCAAACTCCAATGTCTTTTAATGGCTTAATAAGCTCGAGAATTATCATAATTCTGCAAATTCCTAAAACAGGCCATAGTGCCTAACACAGGCGGCGCCCAGATGGTATAACCTTAATCCAAGGGCCGCTTCTTTACAAAACCCTCGATACCGTTTATCATGATAACTTTGTCCTTAACAGAGACATGAATGTTTAAAGGATTGTCCTTATCCTCCCACTTTTTTCTCTCCTCAACCTCGCTATCCTCAAGCGGGGGAAGGGGATCGTCACTATCTTCTTTAGAGCTGGACCCTGAGGCGGAGTCCTCGCTATCTCCCTGGTCATCGACTGACTCTGAGGTGGATTCTTCCCCGCCTCGATGTGCAGGATCAGCTTGATCAATTTCCATCTTGGAGACGGTCTCTTCACCACCTCTACCCTCATGCAAAATTGTATCGTTGGGGGTTCTTAGGATGTCAGATGGGGAATATTCCCCAGAACTTTCGTTACCCTGAGACCCCTCAACCGGAGTTACCTCTCTAGATGGTACTTTCAAAGTACCGTCTCCTCGACGCCATCTAGTGGCCGTCTGTTTGATCCTAGCCATCGTGTCCTGCACAGACACATAGATGGTCGGTTGGGGAGTATAATATTGCTCCATGCACCCAGAGCCGGCACCCCCAGTCCTAAACTCAGCCGTCCCATGTGACCGGCTGACTACTAACCTAGGTCGTGCCATGTGTGTTGGTGATGAGTCCATTGATTGAATAAATTAAAATAAATGAAATGTGTTGAGAGGGGTAAAGGCGGTATCTTACGTTTGTCTCTAAAAGGGGGGTAAACAATGAGGTCCGATTGTGTTGCTGCAAAAGAAGATCCTACTTGCTTGAGGCACAGGCGATTGATAACCGGCTGACGCAGGCGGAAGAAATTCAAGGTTTGTGTTCACACATACAAACGGAAGGCAGATTCTCTCTCTCTAGAAACTCTTTGACTTTATCTCTCTAGAATGTTTTGGAAACGTCCAAAAAACTAGAGCGCTAAAGGTAGTATTTATAGAGGGGTAAATTTGAGGGTAATTTCGTAATTTCCCCGTAATGTGAAAAGTTAAAATTTTCATAGTAAAAAAAAACTTTTGAATCGCCACCTATGGAAGAGTAACATGTGTCACAAATGCCAATTGGCGCGCCACGTCACATCTGTGAGGGGCAAATGTTTTGGGTAATTTTACCCATGCCACGTGGCCTAATTAGGCCTTGACACGTGTCATACTTTGGTTGGTCCGAATTGGGCCAATCTCCTTTTGGCACGTGTCTCTCCTATAATTTTGGAATAAAAGGCGGCCTTCATCGTCCAAAATCCCAAGAAAGTCGCAGTGCGGCGCAGCCCATAATAATTAGGTCAGAATGACCTAATCAGGGGCACATTTACCAAAGACCCTATAACTAGGGAGATTTCCCTCCAATCTTGAGACATCTACAATTATTACAGCATACCCTACATTCTCTTACCTCAGAGAATCACCTGATCTCAGAATCCGAGAAGATCTTACCTCTTTTTCCACACTTTCTCCCATAATTTTTCAAGTACTAACATGACCGTCGGAGGCGGAGCTTCAATCACCCAGAGTCTCCGTTGTTTTGCAGGTACATGCCGCGCGCAACTAGTCTCTTAGATGTAACTCTCTCGAGGGACAAAAACACCCAAAACAGGGTTGATTAATATTCCTAAAAATTTGATGAGCATTTTCAATCCAACTTTCTTGTCTTTCTTTTCTACATTTTTCGAAAATAATTCGCTTAAAGTAAAATCCTTAGATGATTACCCTTTTGAAGTCAACACAAATCATGACATTCCATTGATGATTGTTTGTGAATTTTTTGACATTGTTCATAAAAAACATGCTTAAAGTGAATTCGTATTTCAAGGATTAAAAAAAGAAATAAAACAATCATTTTGACTTTGATTCATTGTTTGAATGCTTGGGAGAAAAGGTTTAAGTGAACGCGCTCAATTTGTCGTGATACACATTACTAGATCATCTTCCACATTTGCATACTAGTCCAATCATAGGTGAAAAAGCAGCATTGGAGAAACTTAGAGAGGAACTCCAAAACCTTAAGGCCCTACAAGAAGAAGAAGTCAAAATAAAGGCTCATACAAAAACAAAAAAGGCTAAAATAAAAGCAGAAAAAGAAAAAGAAAACATTCTGCAAGAAAAAGCAAGAGCCGAAAGAGTACAAGCCTTGGAGAAACTTGTCCTTAGAGATAACTTAGGGAATAAATAATTCAATTATGAGCTTGCACCACAACCTAGTGGCAAGACTCTCCCAGAAAAGTTCATGACTACGGATTTTCCAACCTTTAAGGTTACAGACAATCTTAGGACTCAGTTAATGAACTTTATTGGAATTATGGTATTGAAAGGGGTTGAGCCAAGCCTATATGCATGTACTTTTCCTCCTTCATTGGACCCAACTGCTATATCATGGTTTTATAGCCTCGATGCAAAGCAAACTTGCACTTGTAGTGACGTTGTAAAAGCGTTTTTAACCTAATATGGAGATAACATTGAGCTCACAACTACCTTGCACGATCTTAAATTGCTTAAGCAAGGGGAAGAAGAAGGCTTCATTGACTTCTTTTCCAGGTGGCGATCAAAGGTAGCTCTTATTTCACAAAGACCTCTAGATCATGAATTTATCCCAAAGTTCATAGACAATATGTCTCCACCATACAAGTGCCATTTACAATACATTGGTTAAGACACATTTTAAAAAGTCTATACTATGGGAACATTAATTGAAAGGGACTTGATAAATGAAACCATGAATCATATAGGTTGACTTGTTTTTTAGAGGGGATTTCACCTACGTCGGAAATGGACAAAGCTCAAAGACGCAATCTGAAGAAGTTGTTAACAATTCAAGATGTAGCACCCTAGGTCTTGATTTGTTTCTTTTCTTTGTTTTTATGATAGACTAAAAGATTCATGTTATCGAATCTACTTATTTTGTACTCTCATTAATTAATGAATAAAAAATATATTTTCAAGTACGTCTATCTTGTTCTCTTTTTAATCTCTTTATTGTTATTGACTTGAATTAAATAAAATGTATACCGAGAAACAGGCAATATCAAAAGGAATACATACTCAACACTTTAAGAATCTTGATGAGCTTTGGCTTACAAGATGTATTGAATGAAAAGAGGCCCACAAAGAAAGAATATGATGATTTCACCAACACAGGAGGAAACTTGAAACTCCACAAATATAATACCATGTTCTTAACCTTAGAAAAAATCCATCTTTTTGGCAGCCCTTTTGAGCCTCGTTAGTTAAGCTTTAGTTATTCAACCTAGATTATTCCATACCTTGGGATGGGAATGGTGCAAAGAGATACAAATAGAAAATTGGGGGAACGAAACATAAGTGGGGGACACAAAGTTAGTCTTAACCCAAAGACTCAATGCGAAAGAAAGAAAAAATGGTTCTAAACCCAAAGTAAAACATGTAAAAAAAAAAAAAGAGAAAGAGAAAGAAAAAAGACAGAGAGGACAAGGAAAAGGCACCTAATATAAGAGTTGTGTCACAAAGCATAAAGGTTTTAGTTTGATAAGCACCAAAAGTAAAGGATTTTGGGAGTATACTTAAGCCTGTCCATTCTTCATAACCCCAAGCCTAGCAACGTTACAACCTTGGAAAGGCCCTCTTTGAGGTAGACCATAACCATATACCAAAATCATCATATGGCCAATCTTAGGCCTTTGCACATATGGACCTACTATTGAGTAGTCATGCCTATATAAAAAATGCATGAAGTGTTGAATTATGATTATAAGATCATATAAAAAAAATTCAAATGATTTTGATGATTTGATAGCCATTGGCTTGATTACATCATGTTAGTAAAGTAATCGAATCAAACTAAATTCGATGTTTTCAATATCTTTCGCCAAAGAAAAATAAGATGACTATAACTTTTTTTTTATAAAAAAATCATCTTATTTTCTTTTAATAATAGGGTTCTTTATTACCAAGGTAATTCAGGTTCTATATACATTGCCTAGAATGAAAAAGAGTTAATACAATAAATTGATTTGATATATCGACAGCCTCGACGTCAACTTTAGATGTCTTTTTTAACACTTGAGCATTGGTCTTCTCACTTATCATGAGAAACTAATATGTCCGCCTGCGTGGGGTATCTTCATCTTCTTTAAGCGAGGAACATTGATAGAACATGATCGCTACATGAAAAAATGATCGTTATCACTACTACACGTATAACTCACTGCCAAGTCATCACAATGATTCAGCTATTAAGTTAATAACCCTTCCTTTCGAAAACATGTCTAATTCTCTTTCCTTAATCTTCTACAGAAGTTGGATTCCCCTTCCTTTTTATGCAAATCCGTCCTTTCTTTATGCTTCTACTAAAATACTTGGAAAAAATTATAATTTATTCGCTCTCTGCCTCAAACAGGGGGCTTAAAAAAGCTTGGACATCCCCACTTCTATCTATTTACATATTTGAACATGCAATTTATTCTGCAAAATTAATGTCATAAAAAGCTTATTACAAACCATCTTAATAATTGTAAATGACAAAAGGAAGAATACCACTTCCTATTATTTGACCAAGATAATTAATTATGTTACTTGACTAAACAATTTATGATAAACATATGCAATATTCCACAAATTGAAAATACAAATCTTTGGTCTTTAAATAAACATGAGAAACATCCCCTAGCATATGTATACATGAATTCCAAAAACCATTTAAATCTACGCTTAGGGGCTTTAAATTAAAAATGTATGTCTCACCTTCACTTTCATTTTGAATCAGACCATATTTTGGAAAGTGATTCGAATTATTTAATAAATTATTCTAACACTCCATTAAACCTAAGTTTGGTAAATATTCATTAGAACTACCCCAAATTAGGGGATCCAAGACTTGTGAAATATCAATAATGCGCATTACCCGACACATGGGGGATCTAATATCCACAAAAAAAAAAAGATATTCATGCCATTTGGGCTACTTTTGGAATCGCCTAAGCTACAAATAGTTTATATAGATCTCGAGCCTTTGAAAACCAAATGAGATATTCATGCATCACAGTGATCTATTAATGATTTTGTTCCTTTGAAAACTAAGTTTGCAACTGAACTTGGCCATTTAACAGGTTACATATTTGAGCCATTTTCAAGTTCAACTTTAAAATCTAATCTTAGTGCATAATTGTTGTTTCGATACTTCAAATTACTCTAAAGGTTAGAGAGTATGACTAGTATAGAGTAAAGAAACAAAATCATGATACATAAACAAAATATTTGCTCATACGAAAGTTTAGTACTCAATCATTCATCATGAAAATTTTATCAAGACACTTTATTAACATAAGAAAAACAATTTCATGAGTTAGAATGTAAACAAAAGACCCCTAAATTCTAAATTAAGGAGTCTTCTTTGAAAATTATTCTCCATTGTTGCACACATTGAAATTTTGCAAGGAGGATAACATCTACTTTCTTGAGCTTTAAAACAGTTTCAAAATTTGAACTCAAAAGAAAGAATTCAAAAGTAGCAAGAATAGACGAAAAATTTGAACAACATTTTATTTTTCCTCTCACTTGTTCTAATGAATTACCAATATTACTAAACTTTGCAAACTTCCTTTGTTAAAACTATGAATGGTAAAAAATGATTTAAATATAATAGTTTAATCGTTTCCAATATCCTAGTTGTTATCATAATAAGAAGAAACACAGGATTTTTAGACCCATTTCAAGCAACATGAAAGGGTTTAATTATTAACAACAAGCAAATCATCGAAGTCACCCAACACTGGGGGCTACAACATTCGAAAATATAAAATAGGGGCTTACGAACCCGAAATATAACCAAGCTACACTAGTTCGATGATCTCTTCAAGAATTTCCTAAACTAACTAGTTTTGTGCAAATTTTGAAATCACAGTTTTATAAGTGAATAATAATAACCATCGGTTATTTTTCAAATTGATAAAGCCAATTTTTCAACTTACGCATGAAAAAAAATACATTAGTCGCAAGAACAAATTCATGCTACTATCAAAGTTCAAAATTTCATTTATAATTTTAATGCATAATTGTTGTTCTAAACACTTCAATTTACATTAAAATTAACAAGCATAGTCTATGTGAGCAAAAAAGAGAAATAAAGTTCAAGCACAAATTTAAAATTAGAATGAACAAATAAAAAACACATATATGCTTGACATGCTCATACAGGTTCAATACTTTACAACTTTGAATGAAATTTGTTGCAATATATTTCTTAAAATAAAGATAAACAAACAAATTCATGAAAACAAGTCAAATCGAAAACTCCAATTCCAAGTTAGGATTCTTCATTCGATTTCTCCATTTTATAGACCAAGATCATAGTATGTTAAAATAAAAGGAGCAATATTTACTTTCCTTAGCTTTAAACGACAAAAAAAAATGGGAAAAGATTAAAATTGGAGAAAGAGGAGAAAAAGAGAGTGAGATGCAGATTGCGTTTCTCCAACTCTTTAATTAATTCAAATGTTGCGCGGCAACACATCAAGTTGCGTGTGGCATCCCACCGCAACCTAGTTTCTTGCACGCGCCTGGCCAGCACGACTTACTATATTACGCGCGGATACTGGTCACTTAAAAGACCAGTACTCAGATTTCGATTCGTTTTGAATTTTTCCCAACTGTTTCTTACGTTGTTAGACGTAATAACGCTCGAATTATTAAAATCATTTAAAATTGCTTTGTTTCCAGTAGTTTCTTTTCTTCTTTGATAGTTGTTTGCATCACCCTGCATGCACATCGTGCTTCGTGCCTTCCCTAAGCATAGATTTTGGATTTTTTTCATCACAGTGTCTTAAGACGTTCCGCAGTGGTGCTTTATGTAAAAGCTCCCATAGACAGGCTTTTCATTTTACTTTACTAATGTTATAAATGTCCGGTTTTTCTTCTTTTTTCACGTCCACAACAAAAAGGAAGGCATTATCATGCAACGTAAAAATGCAAGGCGTTATCATACAGCGTAAAATTGTATGGCGTAGGTGTTACGAAAAAATTTCACATCTTCTCCTGCTTTACGATATCTACCTCTCGGAACTAAAAGGTAGAATTACTTTACTTTAGGCATTAGCGCACGAGTGGACTAGAGCGCCGAACCATTCAGGAACATACACTTCTTGATTGAAAGCAAATACGGTAGTTAGTGAGCTTACTAGCTTACCGGACAGTTAGGGTGTCGTCCACCTCCTATATAAAGAGCGACAAGACGATGTTGCACCTATGTAGGGACGTGCCCCCAATCCTAAGACATATGTACTCATCTTGTGGACAAAAAATGGTGAGAGAGTTGCCGATTTTCTTCTCTCTCACTGGATTTGGATATATGCCTCCAGTCCTGAGACATGTATTTTTATCTTGTGGACACCGAGTATTGAGTTTTGACAAGCGAATTGTCGAGAACTTTATTTAGGCTGCAAAAGCCAAAACATTCATGCTGCAAAAGCCAAAATATTTAGGCTGTGAAAGCCGAAACATTTGAGCTATGAAAGCCAAAACACTTTTTATCATCTTTTTAAATTGTTAAAATCAGGATAAAGTTTCAAGGACGTATCGAGGGACTTTAGACCAACGATGACATGATTAGGAGGACCTCACCCCCTTTTTAATCCTTTTTAAACTGATTTATTCTAATGACATGAAATCATCATCCAGAATACCATTACTTGTGAAAGTGTTCTACATTTGCAAAGGATCAATCTAGATTCTTTAGCGCACTAAGACTAGAAAATACTTTTTCTTGCCTTAATAGCTACTTGTCTCTAACACTTAGCGAATCAAGGATCAATTCAACATCCTTAACATTTTTGAAAGATTCTCTATTCTTTGAGAACTTTGCAGAATGAGTCTCGGATTTATTTCTGAAAGGAATGGTGTATTTTGAACAAGTGTATTATTCCGATAGGGGGTTTGAAATTATAAGAAATCTAATTTTTCAGTAAGGAAAAGTGATCGGAATACTTGGGTGGAGGCTGCTTCCGATCACTAATATTAATGCATAATTAATATTACAACTTAATCTTGACTGAACTTTTTGGGTCACACCCTAGCAACTAACGAGCCGAAGCGATGAATTAATTAGGAATTAATTAATAAATCGATCGAGTAATTAATATTTAGACGTCGTAAATTCGATCTTGGAGCGTCGAAACTGAGCGTCAGAAGTCAAGTCGATAATAGTAAAAAGACGAGACGTGGAAATAATAATTAATCAACAATGACCAAAATACCCCTACCAACGGAAAACAGAGTGCTACGGGCGCGGTAAATGCTAGCAGCCCGCACCAAGTGTGGGGCTAGGCTATCATAACGCAGCTTGCAGCCCCCACTAGTGTGCGTGGCTGTGCTAGCATACGTTAGCTAGCAGCCCGCACACTTGGTGTGTGGCTTGCTAGGTCGAGGCAGCCAGCAGTCCGCACTTTTAGGTACGAGGTAAGCTGGGCCAAGGCCTCAAAGATGCATTGTGGCAGCCCACAAGGGTGCCATGGGGTGCCCAAGTGAGCTGCCACATGGCCAAAGCTAATTGGAGGGCAAAGGAGAGAGGTGGATGGTTATTGGAGTAAGAGTAAGGGGCAAGTTTGGTCCCCCCCCCCCTCCAAATGGTCCTCACCTACTCCTCCTTGTAAGCTTACCACTTGTTGATTTATTAGTAGTTTGATTATTAATTTTATTTTAGCTTTAAAATAAAATGGGAAAAATCAAATTCTCCCACATTGATGGGAGAGCTTTTCACACTCTAGCATTTCCCTATAAATACCCAACTTGGGGTATTGGGAAAGGCACTTGAGTAAGAGTTAAAAAAGTCATCACCATTGTGAAAACTTTTGAACTCAAGAGTTGAAAAAGGCATCACCATTGTGAATACCTTTGAACTCAAATAATCGAGTTTAGGTCGAGCCTTGCTAACTCCAAGGCATTGGACCCTAGTCGGTGTTCGAGTTGTGGGTGGACTTCCATTAGAGGTCGTCGTAAATTCAAGGCTAGCCTTCAAAATAAGAGCCCCTCGAGGTTAGGCGAAGCAAGCGTCCAAGGTATAATTATTATCTTAATCATGTCATTAAGTTTATTATGTTTATGGTTTTATTTATTGTGAGTGCGGTCTTGTTTTTGGCCTTGTTTTTTGCGATGAGTAGGACTCATGAAACCCCAACAGCGGTATCGGAGCCTTGCTTGTTTATTTTTAAAATCATATTATTTTTCAAGGTGTTATTATGGCTTAATTTTTTCAGGTTTTAAGTTACTTGTTAGATTAGTAGCTCGGTTTATTAATTTTAATCCTATATTAGAGCTGAGTTAAGCTCCTGAACCTAGATTTTGACCTCAAAATAGTGAATTTTTGGTCGAAAAGGCATTTTGTAAATGGTTTTAGTCTTCTAGGACTCCGTTTTTAGCCAAAAAAACGACCAGAAATGCACTTTTCGAGGGATTTTTCGTTTTGACGAAATATTTTAAGTCTCTCTAACCTTGAAAATTATTTGCATATTTATGGTGGTTTTGTAATTGGTTCAATCCTTAATTTATTTGCAATTCTAAACCTCTTTAGGCATGATTACTTGGTAGTAATTTGTGTTTGAAAGCTTTGTTTTATTTTTCACATAATTGCAAATTAATTGCATTAAGTGTTAAATTTTTGTTCTTTGAGGCTTCTAAGTACTAAAGATTGAGGCTTCTAAGTACTAAAGATTCAATATTTAATTATGTTAAGTGATTAAAACTTTGAGTTACTAAATTCCATGAATTTTTTGTTGAACTATGTTGCTTTAATCATTTGAAGTTGATTGGAATCATAAAATTTGAAACTTGTGATAGAAAATTGTTTATCTTCATATTGGAAGATATAATTTTTCAGGGACTCACAAGTATTAAAGTTGGAATCTTTATTGAACTTATTATGTTCATTTTTCCAACTCCTTTTATTTTGTCAAAATCTCAAGATTAATTTAAATTAATTAATTTAATAGTGAGTAATTGCCCTCTTATTTTTGTTGGACCAAGTTAAACCAATTTTATTAAAGAATGGTTCTTGGAATAATTTTTTGTTTTATGCACTTGGATGAATTATTTTAAGTTGGACTTGTTATATTTTAATTTTTCCTCAAAATTAACTAATTCTAAAGTTAATTTAGAATTGATTAAATATTTCACACAAAATCGAGATTTTTCCCGAGACATGAGCAACAAAATCACGGCCAAAGAAGCCCCGAGCATGCTCTTGGCCAGCCGGTGGCTGCCGAGGCTGCTCAGGTTACTCGACTTGGTGCTGCTGTGTGTCGGGGAGAAGTTGTTGTGTGCACACCTTGGCGCACCATGGAAGCCACAAGGTGCGGCAGCAGTTAGCTGCTGTGCACGCAACGTGTATTAGGCCTTGTGGCTTACCATGGGTGAGCCATGTATGGTGTTTGCATTGAGCTTGCTTTGAGCGCGTTTTTAGTGCATATCTTAGTACATAATTAAGGGTAAATGCGTAAACATTGCTTGCGAAGAAATGTGGTGCAATGAGCTCGTTCAACATGGCAATAATGAAACACGACTTGGTATGTGAAAGTTCGCTGATGTGGGCGGTGTAACGCCTAGCGACATCGTGACCCATTCCCACGTTCTTTGAGCATCATTCGGTTGTGCGAGTTGTGAGCACTCCAAGTCTTTGTGCTACGCACTTGGATATTTTGGACTACGTAAGTTTCGCTTAATTTGTTGTTTTAATCATTTTAATTATTTTATTTTATTTAATTAAAATTTTGGAGGCTAGGCCTCGGTTTTATGAGCGACATTTGCAAAATTCTTTTTTGGCAAATAATTGGGTTTTACCGGCTTAATTATTTGGATTCAATAAGTTAGAAACGGAGTTTAGTGAAATCTTCAAATGTTAATTGCGCTTATTTACATAATCGGTTAAAACAACTTTGACTAGTTTTAATTAGGCGTGTTAATTAGATTAACCACCTAGATTAGTAACTAGTTATCGTGTGCTTATGAATTGTTGTAAAATTCATGGGCCATTCACAAATAGTGAATGAATGAATGAAATTTATATTCTCTCAGAGGTTTTATAAAATGGCAACTAGTGGGGCCCAATTAGGATAGAAAATACGGACTGCGATCTATGATTGTAGACACCTTAAAATGTCTCCCCAAAACCAAACCCGATGATGAACAACCTTTCATTGCCATTGTTGGTCGGGTTGAGTATTTAATCTTTGGAGTGCTTAAATCTATGTTCTATCCAATACATTTCATAAACTAACCTATTTCCTAGCTCATTTCCCTAAACCATAACTTGTTTTACTCTTTTCGTGTCCACATCGCAAAATCGAGGGAAACTGATTTTTTGGTCTTATAATTTTGATCCAATTATTATGTGGTTTGATATTCCTAGAAATAAGATTTACAACCATATATCATAAGCCTAATTCAGATTTAAAACGAAGAAGATATGAGCAAAACACTAAGCTCGGCCCAAAACTGACACCCTTCTACTAAAACAACCATATCACAAAATCTAAAAATTATTTTAACCTGATTCTAATTGGGTTGGAAAGTAGACTTGTTAATATTTCCAATGATATATTATTTGCCTTTTTTTAAGTTACAGATCAAAAGTTATGATAATTTTAAAAATGCATAAAAAATCGAAATTACCGCGCAGTAGCTAAAATGCCGCGACGCGGCAAATGCTGACGTGTCACGGGGAATGTTGCCATGAAACGGTGCCTTTTTGTTTAATTCATCCTTTTTCACACATTTAATCCGCCATTTCACGGGAATATTGTCGCGTCACGGGATTTTGCACCGTGTCCATTCCACGACACGGTGATGTTCTGTGTAATTCACACACTTTTTTTTACCGTGACACAGTGTTCAGTACTGCACCATGGTGGACATTGCCGTGTCACGATACATGTGCAGTGTCACGGAATATTCTCGTGTCTTTTCCGCGCAAACCCTTCATGCGTTTTTACTCCCGTAAGTCAAATATTTCCCGCGTCACTCTAGTTTTTCCCGCGTCACATCAGTTTCCCCCGTGTCACGGTATTCTTTGTCGTGTCTCAGTGTTCTTTGCCGTGTCGCGGCAACCTTTTTTATGGTTTTTATCTTTTTAGGGTTCCGTGTGTTCCCTCTACTCATTTTCCCTATAAATACCCCCCTCCTTTCTACAGCTCGGGGCACCAAATCCTTCTCTCTTTCTCTCTTTTACATTAAAAATCATTATCTTCTCTCTCTCTCTCTCTCTCTCTCTCTCTCTCTCTCTCATATTCTAAGCCTTAAACTTATATTCTAATTACACCATTCTTCCCTTAAGCACTCCAAGGAGTCCATACTTAACCCGAGGTTCCTTACTTAAAGCAAGGCCTGAAAGGTATAATTAACTGAGGGTTTGTACCAAATAAAATTTACATTTATTTAATTTCATTTCCAATTGATTTATATTTTTTTTTATTGAAGTTACTAACAATTTATTCATGATGTAGCAATTTAATGAAACGCGCGGAATGTGAGTAATTAATTAATTTAATTACTTATTTTATTTTTATATTGCTAGTATCATGATTAGGTTTATTTATTATTCGATTTGACTAACGATATTATTTTTAAATTGCTTCCAATATTAATGTTTATTGCTATTATTATTTTTTATCACCATATTGCATATTTAAAGAGAAGATGTAATTAAAAATCACGCCTAATAAGATAATATGGACGTTCGGTTTAGGTTCCTTTTTTAATCTTGTTGTTGAATCAAGTGGTCACGATATTTTAGAATTATATGTTGCATTAATATTCAACCAATTTAGCATAATAATAGTTTGGAGGAAATTGAATATTTTTTGTATGCCTTTGAGATCGCAGGAATCACTTTTCACTATAAGAATCAAGTAGAGGCCAATACGGGCGAATGTGACTCCATGACTCACTTCGTACCATCATCCCCGATCCTCCTTTCGTGGTTTCGAACCATATGGAGTCTGTAATCTCATGGATTATGAATGGTGTGTAACCTTCATGGGTCAATCGTTGTTGCCTTCGTTGTCCCTTATTCATGGTTGCCTTAAATGATCTGTGAACGGTTTACAAGTTCCTTAAAAACTTATAGGCGGCTCCCTTCTTTCCTTGCCCCTAATCGTATTATGTCAATTCCCACTTCCTATGAGTGCCAAGAATATTCACAACATGCTTTAACGTAGGGGCACTTTGAACGACGCCTACAATTTGGTGACCCACTAGGGAAGATTCTTGGTTATTTATCGATTTGAGTGATCGGTATTTAATTAAGATGAGTGGATGGGACTTGAAAGATTCTTGAAAACATTCTCGTGATTAAATTGGCATTTTTACAGATGCATATAGGTTTTAACGTCGTATCTCAGGTCTGTCCCATAGGAAAAATTGGATAACCTGGTCGTGAACGAAGAAAACAAAGGCATTAATAAGATTTACTGACTGTCGCGCCATGGAAGAGCTTGTCGTGTCACAGCGCTAGGCACCGTCAAGTGATGTTTTGCACCGTTATACGGTTGATTTTTCCGTGTTGCGGCAGTCTCGAAATCTTTCCAGGGGCTTATTTCTCTTTTCACAATCAGTTTCCTTCGATTTTTCTGAAAAAATGTGTGTGTTCTACATACGTCTTAGCCTCGGGGGATTTAAGCTCTATCAACCCAAAAACTCTCATGGCAATAAGGGTTCAACCGAGTTTTTAAATCCACCCAAACCATGGAGTCGAGTTCGATTTCATCACAAACTCGCGGAGCCGCCCGTTGGCATAAACCCTTAAGGAAGGTTGCCTTGCTAACGTGTCCAAAATCTTAACCATGGTACCCCATTGACACCAAATAAACCTGACCATAGTCGAACATAGAACTTGACCTTAGGTTGCGAACTCTTCTTTGCACCATAGTGCCTACGTGTTCTATGTGTTCATATTTGATCGTTTTGATCCTAACCTTAACGATCTTTCTTTGTCTATGGTGGATTATTTTATGACTAACGATTGCCAACGGACCATACTCACTTAGTAATTAGCGCAAACTCTAAAATTTATAAAATTAAAAAAAAATTAAAAATACTTGGAACTGATCACCATGTCACGACAATCAATGCAACATCACGCCAATCAGTGTTGTGTCACGGCAGTTTGTACCGCGACAGGTACAGTTTGCCGTATCACGGTGCCCTGGGAATAAGTCTAGTCAGCTGTTTTTTGGTCTTCCGTGCTAATTTAGTCTGTGTGCCAGTCATTTTGGTTACTGTTCACATGTCTAGCCATATGATCATACCACAAGTCTTTTAACATCACTTAATCACTCACTAGTCAAGTATAGTCTACACACTTTCTTTATGTTCCGACTTGAGTTGTGCACCATGTCGTTTATGATCGTATACTAGGTTCATGCACCTTTTTTTTCGTCATAATAAAAAATGATTGGAGTTTATTCTCACCTGTTTTCAAATGTCTATTTTTTTTCTTCCTTTCCTATCTTGAGCATTGAGTCCAACAATTAAGTTAATTGTTTTATTTCACAGTGCTTGGTCAAGGAGAAGGGGTAGATTAATACGGCTTGAGTCATTACCACAACAATCTCTTAAATCCAAAAGGCGTCCAAAGAGAACTTTTCCATCTCCACATTAATTATCACCTTTCAATGGCCACTAAGGAAGATATTGAGAACATCAACAAATCCATCGAGGCACTGTCTTCCATGATGGAAACCCTCACCACTAGGGTCACTACCATGGAACAAAACAAGGTCACTGTTTCCACCCTTAACAAATTGAAGGAACAAATGAGTAATATTTCTGAGGATTTCACTTATCTGGAACAGCCTCCCGCTCCTTTGGATGTGAAAGACAGGCTTCCTGAAAAGTTCTCCACTGCTGATATTCCAAAGTTCAGGCCTACTAACAATCCAATATTCCATTTGAAGGCGTTCTCTGCAACCATGGCTCTTAAGGGATTGGACGTAACACTCTTCCCTACGGTGTTCCCTCTCTCCTTAGAACATGCTTTCCAACAATGGTTTTATTACCTAGATGCCAAGCGTACTGCGACTTGGAAAGATGTCACTGACAGTTTCATGAATTGTTACAAGTGTAACATTCAAACTTAAACTTCTGAACATGAACTCTCCATTCTCAAACAGAAAGAGAATGAAGGCTTCACTTCTTATCTGAACAGGTGGAGGGAAACGACTTCACTCTTGGTGGATCCTCCCAAAGAAAGAGATATGGTTCGCCTCTTTATTTAAAATCTGACTCACAAATATAGGGAACATCTCAAATTTCTTCCACTGAACACTTTCAAAGCTGTATACAACATTGGCATCAATATCGAGGATGAACTAGTAAAGACTGTTGGTAGTAACAATAATAACACTAGGAAAAACAAGAAGAACGTCCATCCTTCTTCTTCGTCTTCTAAGCACGAAAATACTACCAACAATATAAGTTCATTTGATCTGAATGAAGTGTTAGCTCTTGATGCTCCATTGCCGAAGAAGAAAAGAACTTACACTCCTTTAGGAATGACTTGTGATGCGGCCTTTGATCGCCTTTACAGTCAAGGCTTGATCACACCTATTGGTCCATTCCCAGAGCCAAAACCTAAAGAAAGGAGCGCCAAATGGAATCCCAACGCCCATTGCAAGTACCATCAAGGAAGGGGCCACAATACGGAGCAATGTTGGAATTTGAAGGACATCATTCAAGACTTGGTGGATGCAAACAAACTTCATGTCCCTCCAAGAAGAAGTAATGAACACAAGGCGCACATCAGATACTTTATGAAATATTTCATGATTTCTTTTTTTTTTTTTATCATTCATCTCCATTCCCCCATTCATGTCTAGCATAGGTTTTCCATTTCAAATTTTTATATGTTTCATGTGTTTCGTTAACCTTTTCCATTAATAAAATGAGCAAATTTCCTTTACATCTCAATCATAGAATTTCTCATTCACTCATTCTCAAAACAAAAAAAAAACATAAAAAAATTAATTACTGAACTAAACACAAGGTAGACCAATGACTTGAGGCACCTTTGCAACCTTGTCATTCCATGTTAACCATTCAATCACATTCCATTTCTTCATCAACCATTTTGAGCCTCGTCTACTGTTTGGCCTTCATTTCTTCAACTCACATTCACTTAACCCAAGGATTGGAAGAAGTGTACTTGTATAACATTCAAAAAGCAAGTAAACAAAAAGCAGAAAAGCAACAATAAAACAATGTCTAAAGGCAAGTGTTCCAATGTCTTTGATACGAACACGTCTCGAATTGCGTCTCTTATCGAGTGTTTTGTACCGTGCATGAGAAACATGAATGCTAAGTGAGTGATGAACCGCATGAACTGAGATTGCCTACATTGATTCAAAAGAATGAAAAAAAAAAGAAATTCAAAAGAAAATATGTTGAAAATAAAACTTGCAAAGTCTAATACATAATTGCATATCTTAGGGGCTTCTCACGGGTGTTGAGCCTTTTACCCATTTCCTCCATAAACCATCATCTTAACCACTTTACAACCCTTGAAAGACCTATTTGAGTGTACTTACACTTGTGCAAAGTTTGGTTAGAGCTACGTTCGGCCTGATTCCTAACTACGTAGGCAACCTCATATTGAGGTGCGGCCATATTTGCATTCATATGCTTTATCGAGTCAAAGAATATCCAATGTTTACCCCTACCCATCTAGAGCTAGACTTGGAAGCTTGAACCCACATAATTTAGCCTACCTAGCCTACAGAGTCATCATCTCGACTCTTCTCACATAAATTTCCCTCACCATAGCCTTTGCAGCCTCACCTTAGTATCACTTTCACACACTTCTTGCACACATACATAGCCATATCATCTTTCCCTTAGGAACCCTTTATCGTGAAATCTTGTTTCCCCACTATGCATGTTTCAAGACAACATTCATTAGAAGAAACATTGTATACTTGCTTAGCTTCCTAACCTGAGAAATATTCATTGTTTCATGCATCGCATATCGTCCTTAGCTCCTTGACCTAAGAAACATTCATTATGTATTACTCATCAATCACTTCATCTATATACGTGCTTAGCTTCCAGACCTAAGTGACGTTAAAGATCGTTTCTTTACACCATATGCTCCATGACCTAAGTTCATTCATCTATTGTGTCATATGATGTAATCTTCGTTAGCCTCCTGGCCTAAGAACATGCATCATGCATACATTATTTTCAAGATAAGCAATTCAATCCATGCGATTCATTTTGTCTTGCTCAACAAGGAAGTTCAAAACTTCTTTCCTTTTCTTTTTGAGAAGTTCAAAAAAAATTTCAAAATCTTTTATTGACGTAAGTTCGAAAATAAAATTTCATTTTTCACGTCTTTCTTTTTCGGGAGAAAGTCGATACCCTCCACTCGTCTCATGACAAAAATGACAAAATTTTTTTTGTTTTTGCATTTTTGGTTGCTTGTGTCTGCAAACACACACCATACACACACACAACCATAAATTATACATATGTCATGTCAGTACGAGTCCCTTAGCAAATTTTATTTTGCAGGTCTCAATTACAGCCCACGTTCGGGAACAAGCGAACCATCTACAGCCCACGTCCAGGGAGCGGACCATCTACATCCTACGTTTGGGGACAAACGAACCAATTACATCCCTTGTTTGGGGACAAGCGAACCTTTTACAGCCCGCGTTCGGGGACAAGCGAACCAACTACAACCCACGTTCGGGGACAAGCGAGCCCAACTACAGCCCACGTCCGGGGACAAGAGGACCATCTATAGCCCACGTTCGGGGACAACAAACCAACTACATCCCACGTCCGGGGACAAGCGGACTATTTAAGCCCACGTTCGGGGACAATCGAACCAACTACAACCCACGTTCGGGGACAAGCAAACCACCATCATTTCATGGCGCAAGGTTCTCGATAAATAGAGACTTGCAATCTTATTAGACAATTTTTTCCTCAAGCATGGAAAATTATTGGTTGTCGTCATCTCTAAAAGCATAGAATTCAGCGACTACATCATATGTCGACTTTCCTCAAGCATGGAAAGTATCTCAACCGGTGGGTTTCTTCAAGCATAGAAAACCATCAATTCATATGTCGACTTTCCTCAAGTATGGAAAGTATAATTCGGTAGATTTCTTCAAGCATAGAAAGCTACCAAGCTCATTTTTCGACTTTCCTATGGCATGGAAAGTATCTTAACGAAACGTCATCCGGTGGATTCCTTCAAGCATAGGAAGCTACCAAACTAATTTGTCACCGATACACTGGTGTTAGATAAACATTCTATCCCTTTACTCTTTTATATGTAGAACTAACTTTTTTTTGCAGGTATCGGCACATACAGAGTGATTTAGAATCACATAACGTCTTGAATCATTCTCCATCCCAATCGAATACTTTGACTATTGTTTTTGAAACTGACATTTCTACAAACTAAGTCAAAGTGGGGGCTTTTGTAGACACCTAAAAATGTCTCCCCAAAACCAAACCCGATGATGAACAACCTTTCACTGCCATTATTGGTTGGATTGATTATTAAATCTTTGGAGTGATTAAATCCATGTTCTATCCAATACATTTCATAAACCACCCCATTTCCTAGCTCATTTCCCTAAACCATCAATCGTTTTTCTCTTTTCGTGTCCACATCACAAAACCAAGAGAAACTGATTTTTTTGTCTTATAATTTTTATCCAATTATTATTTGGTTGGATAGTCCATGAAATAAGCTTTCCAACCATATATCATAAGCAAAACACTAACCTCGGCCCAAAACCGACACCCTTCTACTAAAACGGCCATATCATAAAATCTACAAATTATTTTAACCTAATTCTAATTAAACTTGAAATTAGACTTGATAATCTTTCCAATGCTATATTATATGCCTTATTCCGAGTTACGGATCAAAAGTTATGATAATTTTAAAAAGTACAAAAAACTTGAATTACTGCAGAGTAGCTAAAATGTCGCGACGCGGCAAATGCTGACGTATCACAGGGCATATTGCCATGACACGGTGCCTTTTTATGTAATTCTGCCTTTTCTTCACATCTGTAACCCACCGTGTCACGGAAATATTGTCGCGCCACGGGATTTTGCACCGTGTCACGGTGCCCATTCCATGACACAGGCCTGTTCCGTGTTATTTCCGCGCACTTTTTTTTTACCATGACACGGTGTATTGTACCGTGCCACGGCGGAAAGAGCCACAACAGTGGACACTGCCGTGTCACGGAATCTTCTCGTGTCTTTTCCACGCAAACCCTTCACGCGTTTTTACTCCCGTGGGTCAAATATTTCCCGCGTCACTCCAGATTTTTCAGCGTCACTCCTGTTTTCCCCGTGTCACGGTATTCTTTCCCGTGTCGAGGAAACCTTTAGTAGGGTTTTTATCTTTTTAGGGTTCCGTGTGTTCCTTCTACTCATTTTCCCTATAAATACCCCTCCTTTCTACAGCTCGGGGCACCAAATCCATATCTCTTTCTCTCTTTTACATTAAAAATCATTCTCTTCTCTCTCTCTCTAATATTCTAAGCCTTAAACCTATATTCCTAATTATACCATTCTTCCCTTAATCACTCCAAGGAGCCCATACTTAACCCGAGGTTCCGTCCTTAAACCAACGCGTGAAAGGTATAATTAACTAAGGGTTTGGAGCAAATCAAATCTACATTTAATTAATTTAATTTCCATTTGATTTACATTTTTTACTGAAGTTACTAACAATTTATTAATGATGTAGAAACTTAAAGGAACGCGCGGAATGTGAGTAATTAATTAATTTAATTACTTATTTTATTTTTATATTGCTAGTATCATGATTAGGTTTATTTATTATTCGATTTGACTAACGATATTATTTTTAAATTGCTTCCAATAATAATGTTTATTGCTATTATTATTTTTTATCACCATATTGCATGTTTAAAGGGAAGATGTAATTGAAAATCACGCCTAATAAGATAATTTGGACAACCAGTTTAGGTTCCTTTTTTAATATTGTTGTTTAATCATGTGGTCACGATATTTCAGAATTGTATGTTGCATTAATATTCAACCAATTTAACATAATTATAGTTTGGAGCAAATTGAATATTTTGTTTGCATGCCTTTGAGATAGCAGGAATCACTTTTCACTATAAGAATCAAGTAGAGGCCAATACGGACGAATGTGACTCCATGACTGACTTCGTACCATCATCCCCGGTCCTCCTTTTGTGGTTCCAAACCATATGAAATTAGTAATCTCATGGATTATAAATGGGGTGTAACCTTCACGGGTCAATCGTTGTTGCCTTTGTTGTCCCTTATTCGTGGTTGCCTTAAATAATCCGTGAACGGTTTACAAGTTCCTTATAAACTTGTTGGCGGCTCCCTAGTTTCCTTGTCCCTAATCGTATTATGTCAATTTCCACTTTCTATGAGTGCCAAGCATATTCACAACATGCTTTAACGTAGGTGCACTTTGAAAGACGCCTACAATGATATATTTTTGTAAATCTAAATTTGGTCTGCGTACCGTTGAGTATATTTGTACTTTAATATTTAGATTACTCCTTATTATAGATACTAGTAGTTGCATAACTTCGGTAAAGTGTAGAAGATGGAGATTCTTGGAAGACAAAGCCATGAAGTTGCAAAAGAAGACCTTTTGAAGACTTGAGGAATTCAAGGGGTCATGCTAGTTGCCAATATGCATCAAAATGCTTATGCTTTACATATTTATAATCATTTATATATGAATTATATGTTTGATGCATTTTTAGGATTTTGAATGTTGTGATGATTAATTAAGTTCACTTGAATCAACCAACATAAACACCCTAGGTCCCTAAAATATTGAGTGAAATTGTCATTCCAAAACAACACTTATCGACCTCTTGAGAGTAGTGATGGGCTATACCAAAGCGAGGCATCACTATTACTCCCTAGACTCATGAGGAATACCGGGTATGCAAGTTCGTTTTGGTTGTACTCAATGATATGAGTGATGGAGTCCTAACATGTCGTGGCAAAGTAATTGTCGAGAGAGCACTAGATGCGACAATTTATTCAACTAATAGTGTCTTGGAGCCATTACCAAAGTGTTGCTTACCTTGGGAGATTGAATGCTAAGACAAGCCAAAGCATGCTTAGCCAATCTTTGTTTCCTTGGATCTTTGAATCGACTTATTTTCACAAAATATGAACAATTTTATGTGTAAATAAGGCGTTAAATAAGTTTGAAATATGCATGAATTAAATTCAATCTTATTTAAGTATCATAAATGATATTTTATTAAAATTGTTTCAAATTGTAGAATCATGTCTTCAACAATCGACAACAATCTAATATTCTCGGATCTTAGCTTGAATTTTGTGAACTTCAAAGAATGGGAGGAAGAACTCCGTATGACCCTCCATAATTGCTACCGAGAGCATATCTTAGATACACCAATCCCGAGATTCTACTCACAAGGGGTTATGAGCGATGAAGCTTATAAGGAGTGGAGTTATGATTGCAAGAGAGTCTCATGACTCATGGCAAACTCCATTCCAGAACAATGGAAGAAGAAATTCTCCAACCACCTTCAGGATGTACTCCTCAAGGCTCCAGAAGATGTGGTCAATCTGTGGGTCACAAAGAGCGACAAAGCAACTATGATGGACTTGTAAAGTTAGTGACTAGGTCACTGTCTAACATGAGGATCAAGCCACCGCAAGATGGTTGTCTAAGAAAAAAGAGGCAAGAAGTATGGGCTAGGGTCTATAGGGAAAGACTTAGACCCGGGATACCACTTCAAGCCCATGTGCAAAAGATGACAAGGTTATTTAACCATCTGGAACTGATTGGTAGGTCGGTGGAGGATGAGTAAGCGACTCATGTGCTTTTAAGCTCACTCTACTTGGGGTACGTTGCAATTAAGATGTAAGTTACCAATAATCGGAACAAAGTGTCCTACAAGGAAGTTGTCCAAGAGCTCCAGAAAACCTATTCTTGCAAGCCGGCTATGTTTGCTCAAAGGTCCAAGAAAAAGGCTATGATTCACTACTTCAATTTTAGTAATCAATGTCACTATAAAAGAGAATGTATCGAGTATCTGGAAGATGAAGCAAGAGGAAAAAAAGCCTCAATCTCAGGTATCATCTTGACACTTGAATACAAGCAATTTTTAAGGTATTAGATACCGGAAAATTGACTCAATTAATGCTCCTATTTCAAGAACAAAGTGAGCGGCGCTTTTCAAGTGGACATGAGTACACAAGTTGAAGATGAAGATAATCTATCCAAAGAAAGCTTGTAATCTCATGTGTTTTGTCTAAAATCTAAAACTTGTTGAGTTTTATCCACCATACTTTGATCTTATGACATTGGACATCATTTTAAATTTAATTGCAAGAATTTTATTTCATGCCTTGTTTATATTTATGGAAATGACACTTTTGTGTGTTTAGACAAAAGTGTTAATTATGATACCAAAAGAGCTAAGACCATGGAGCCAAATCAGACATACTTGTGGCATTATCGTCTTGCCCACATTAACCTCAAACGCATCAAGGAGCTTCTACAAGAAGGCGTTCTTAACTCTTTTAATTTATAATCTTTTGAGAATTGTGAAGGATGTTTATTAGGCAAGATGATAAAGCAGCCATTCTCCAAGTTGGGAGAAAGAACATGTCTTTTCTAAAGATATGGGGATGCGAAGCATAAGTCAAGAAATTGATTTCTGGAAAACTTTATCCTAATCTGATAAGGTTTACTTTGTGGGCTACCTAAACGAAAACAAAGGGTATTACTTCTACAATAAATTGGAGAACAAAGTGTTTGTTTGTCGCGATGGTGTCTTTTTAGAGAAGGAGCACCTTTCCAAAATGACAAGTGGGAGGAAAATCAAACTCGACGAAGTTCGTGAGGATGAGTATCAAAATAAGAATGACAGTCAAAATGCTCAAACAACATCTATTGATGAAGGTAAAAGTGATCAAAATATGCAAAGTCGAACCGACAATGCAAATGCTCAATCCGTTACCCTACGTAGGTCTCAGAGGCCGAGATCTCAACCTGATAGATATATTGGTTTAGTATTAACCGAGAATCACAACATTCTTATCATGGATGGAGATGAATGGCAACCTACAAGAAAGCGATGGCAAACGCCGACTCTACTAAATGGAAAGAGGCCATGAGATCTAAAATGGATTTCATGTTTGAAAATCAAGTTTAGGACTTGGTTGACTTACCCAAAGGTTACACACCTATCAGATGTAAGTGGATTTTCAAGTGAAAAACCGACAAAGATGGAAATGTATTCATTTACAAAGCTAGATTGGTAACAAAAGGTTATAAACAAGTTCATGGTACTGATTACGATGAAACCTTTTCTCCGGTCGCAATGCTTAAATTCGTTCGGATCATCCTAGCGATTGTTGCATATAACAACTATGAAATATGGAAGATGGACGTCAAAACTGTCTTCCTAAATGGTATTTTTGAAGAAACTGTGTATATAACACAACCTGAAAGTTTTATCACCAAAACAACGCTAGAAAGGTTTGTAAGCTTAAGAAGACCATTTATGGATTAAAGCAAAAAAGCCAAAGTTGGAATCTGCGATTCGATGAAGCCATCAGTATGTTTGGTTTTATCAAGAATCCAGTTAAGTCTTGTGTCTACAAGAAGGTCAGTGGGAGTGACATTGCCTTCCTAGTCTTACATGTCGATGACATATTACTCATTAGAAACAACATTCCGTTATTAGAGTCTGTAAAGGCTTGGCTCGAAAAACATTTCTCAATGAAAGACTATGGAGAGGCTCAGTACATACTTGGCAAGAAGATCTATATGGATAGGTCGAACTGGATGATAGGATTGAGTCAAAGTACTTATATTAATAAGGAATTAGCTCATTTCAAAATGGAAGGGGTCAAGAGAGGTCACATGTCCATGTCACATGGCATAACCCTATGCAAGAAGAAGTGTCCAAACACACCTAATGAGCGAGAAAGGATGAATCAGATTCCATATGCTTTGCTAATTAGAATGATCATGTATGCCATGATATGTGCTAGGACATATGTATTTTATGCCTTAAGCGCTACGAGACGATACCTATCAGACCCAGGAGAGGCGCATTGGACTGTGGCCAAGAAACTCCTAAAGTACCTGAAAAGGAACAAGGATAAATTCCTAGTCTATGGTGGCAAAGATGAATTAGTTGTTGAGGGTAATACCGACACAAGCTTCCAGACAGACAGAGATGACATCAAGTCACAGTCTAGATACATAATCTGTCTAAATGGAGGAGCATTTAGTTGGAAGAGTGCAAAGCAAAGCACAACTGCAGATTCTACAACTGAAGCCGAATACTTGGTAGAATATGAGACAACTAAGGAGGCAGTTTTGATTTGCAAATTAATAGGTGAACTTGGTGTTGTACCCTCCATCAAGGGTCCAATAGACCTCTATTTTGACAACAATGGAGCTATTGCTCAAGCTAGAGAGCCAAGAGAACATCAGAAGGTCAAAAATGTCAAGCGGCGGTTTCACATGATTCGAGAATGGAAATCAGAAGGTGAAATCAGAATTTGCAAAGTTGGAACGGAGGACAATGTAGCAGATCCACTGACTAAACCTTTGCCTCAAGTGAAGCACAACAATTAAGTTGAGGCAATGTGAATCAGGCACATCGAAGATTGGCTTTGATTTCCTTATATTAGTGTTTTAATTAATTTTGGACAATTTTAATGTAAAGCACTATGATAAACTATTCCATTTTGGAGTAATTAAATTTTTCATGCAATTTAAATCACTCCGTTGACTATTTAATTGTTGTTTAGAATTAAATATTGGGTCCATTCAATTCTTGGAATATTCAAAATAGGGTATCAAGACCAGTCTTGGTAAGGAAACACTTATTAAGTGAACATTGAATATTACAATTGAAAATTATCCTTAATCGAGGTCAATTAAACGATGGACGATTAATGACCATTTAAGATTAATGTGTAGTGTTTATTGTAGCACCGTTTCTTGTGATACAAGGACATGATCGTCATAAATCATTTACACAAGTATTGGTTTAGAACCATACCGGATCGACCTATGAGAATACTTTAAGAGATTAAAAATCTTCATAAGTATACTTCTCATTATTGCTATCGAAACCTTTTTCTTCGACCATAAGTATTGTGAGCATTCTTGTTTGAGTACTAATCCGCTTTGATGATTGTCAAACGCCTGCCATAATAGGGGATTATAACGACATCACTCAGGCGGCTAGGTCCTCTCTGTACAAGAAGCTACATTACAAGACTGGAAATGTCCCCCTATTAAAATAGAAAAGATGTCTTTGTTGTTTACAAGGCCTCTTGTAGAGCGAGACTATAAAATGCATGGTCGTGCTCGGATGGATTTTAGAAATCATCTGTTTATTGACAGTCGGACTCAGAACCGAGAAACACTTCTGAACGTAATAAGGATGACAAAAAAAATATTACCGTATAGTTCATGAAGAGGAATTAAATGACATAGGAAAAGGGCTATACACTAAAAAGCAAACTTGTCCATAAGGATAGGTGGGAGATTGAAAGGAATCGTGTCCTTCGAACAAGTGTATTATCCCGATAGGGGGTTCAGAATTATTACAAAGCTAATTTTTCAGAAAGGTCAAGTGATCGGAATGCCGGGGTGGAGGTCACTTCCGATCAGTGATATTAATGCATAATTAATAATAGATCTTAATCTTGAGTGAACCTTTCGGGTCACACCCAAGCAACTAACGAGCCAAAGTGACGAATTAATTAATAAGTCGATCGAATAATTAATATTTAGACATCGAAAATTCAAGCTTGGAGTGTCGAAACCGAGCGTCGAAAGTCGAGTCGAAAAAAGAATAAAAATATGAAATGTGAAAATAATAATAAATCAACAATGACCAAAACACCCCTAGCATCGGAAAACCGAGTTCTAGGGGCGTGGAAAATGCTAGCAGGTCGAACCATTAGCGGGGCTAGGCTAGCATTGTACAACTAGCAGCCCACACCATTTGCGGGGCTAGGCTAGCATTCTACAGCTAGCAGCCCACACACTTGGTGTGTGGCTTTCTAGACCCAGACAGCCAACAGCTCGCACTTTTAGGTGCAAGGTGAGCTAGGGCGAGGCACCATAACTGCACCGTGGCAGCCCACAAGGTTGCCATGGGTTCTCAAGTGAGCTGCCACGTGGCTGAATCTAATTGGAAGGAAAAGGGGAGAGGTAGCCGGTAATGGGAGTAAGAGTGGGGGCAAGTTTGGTCCCCCCCCTCCAAATGGTCCTCACCTACTCCTCCTTGTAACTTGCCACTTGTTGATTTATTACTAGTTTGATTATTAATTTTATTTTAGCTTTAAAAAAAATGGGAAAATCAAATTCTCCCATATTGATGGGAGAGCTTTTCACACTCTTGCATTTCTCTATAAATACCCAACTTGGGGTATTGGGAAAGCTACTTGGGTAAGAGTTGAAAAAGGCATCACCATTGTGAAAACCTTTGAACTCAAGAGTTAAAGGCACCACCATTGTGAAAAACATTGAACTCAATTACTCAGTTTAAGGTCGGGCCTTGCTAACTCCAAGGAATTGGACCCTAGTAGGCGTTCGAGTTTTGGGTGGACTTCCGTTGGAGGTCATCGTAATTTTGAGGCTATATTTCGAAGTATGAGCCCATCAAGGTCGGGAAAATCACGCGTCAAAGGTATAATTATTATCTCAATATTTTCATTAGGTTAATTATGTTTATGGTTTTTTTTATTGCGAGTGCGGTCATGTTTTTGGGTTTGTTTCCGCGGTGAGTCGGACTCACCAAACCCCAACAACTTCCTTGACTACTTTGATCATCGTCTATTCAACACGCAAAAAAAGTGGGGGATAGCTGTAGACACCTACTTTTGGCCTCTTATCCCAAAAGTAAGTGCAATGATGTTACAAATTTCCGTTCTTCATGTTTGATCAAAGTTGAAGTGTTTATGGACTCGAAATGCATTATGAATTACGTTAAAACTCATATTTGAGACCAAGTAATCTTAGAGCCTTTTCGATTACTTATTAGGCCTAAAATGTGCTCATACATGTTTAAACTTGATTAATAACGGACCCAAATGAGGCAAATGCAATGATTCGATCCAATGGATCTTACGTTGTTGAAAACCGGGCCAAAAAGATAAAACTACCATCACATTTCCATTCATGGCCTATACATATGGATAGCCCTTTCAAACAGATTTCCAACGGTATATTATAAACCCAAATCCGAGTTAAAACGAAGAAGTTATGATCAAAACACTAAACTGAGCCCTAAAACCGACACCCTTGCACTACAACGGTCAAATCTTTTGATCTATAACAGATTTAAACCTAATTTCAACGGGATCAGAAATTAGTCATTCATACCTTTCCAATGATATCCTACACTCCTAATTCCGAATTTGCAATCAAAAGTTATGAAAGTTTTTAAAACGCGTTTTCGCTTAAGGAAAACCGCATCCCAACGCAACTCAGTAAGTTGCGCGCGCCTGGCGCGCACGACTCATTGAGATGCGCGCGGCACCCAGTACAACTCAGAGTGTTACACACGCCACCTGACGGCGCAGCTTTAAAACCCTAAACCTAGATCCTTACGCCTATAAGTAGGAGTCTTCGTTCAGCATTATGAGGACCGGAAAATCAGAATTAAAAATTCTAGCATTCTCAAAACCCTAATCTCTCAAGTTCTCTTACTATCATACTACTTTTCTTCTATCATCCAAAATACTTTCCAACCCTAATTGAATTCATTGAAGTCTTTGGAGGTACGAAGAAGAAAGAACGTTAATAAACACATTAAACAGAGATTTAACATAAAAGAAGACAGCTTAGTTTCCTGATGAGCACTTATATAAATAACTTTTCTTTTATTTTTTAAATAACTTTAATTGAATAGATAGTGTTGTTTGATCACTTAAAACACACTTCTAATTAATTAATTCACATAGTATTCTTTTGTTAATCAAGACTAGAATTTGATAATTAATTGTTGTTTTATGACTTAAGACAAGGCGAATATTGTTTATTTTGTTCTTGTCATGAATATTGATTAAATAAGAATAACGACTTTTGCAATATAATTCCTACGGGATTGACTCTTGTAAATAAAATAATCTAACTTAGTTTTTAGGAACCATGTTGCATATATTGTTTCGTAATGAAATTGTGAAAAACGAAGAGCTAATAGAGGTCGTACTAGGGCTAAGATAGCAAATCCCCTCTAAAAGGGATGTTATATTGATACTCTTGCTCCCGAACTCATTTCTGGTTTATGTAGACCAATTTGGGCATGGTAAACTTACGATTCGTGCTAATTATCCCTTGAACTTTACTTGGGAGAAAGGCATGAACGAGGTTTATGAGTTTTCCTAAAACTCATTGGCGACTCCTACTTGTTTCTTACAAAAAAGCGTGATGAGAATATCATTTCTAATTCAAGGTCTCCCAAATAGTTAGGAATTCAAATTCTAATACACCGTAACAATTGTAATGTCCTAGGCTTTTAAAGGGTCATGGACATCTAAGGAGAAGGATCCCTTACAATGGGAACACCCTCCTTACACTCACTACGTATTCAATTATGTTTTCCATTTCCTCCTCCGTTTTATTCATAATGGGACCTCTGGATCCTCCATCTAGACACGACTTTCCTTGAGGACTTATTTAATTTAATTTTTTCTTATAATTTTATAATCGTATCTAGCATTAATGCCTCGACCAACTAAGAATCAAGGGTTTGACGATACACCACTAAGGAGTGATGTCAAAGTTTTGAAATTGTCAGCTGATGAAGGTGGTAACGGGAAGAGGAGATGCAAGTATTGCAACAAAGAACTAAGTTGTTCTTATTCTAAAGTAAAAAAGTGTATGATTAAAATTCCCTACCAAGGTATTTCACCTTGTACAATCATAGACGACATATATTGCGAGATTAAGAGGGAAAATGATGAAGCTGAACAGAAGAAAAGGTCTCGTAATTTAAGCATCAAACAAAAGTAGGATTACGTCTCTCTTCATGAAGGTTCGGATTTAGCTCATTCAAAGAAAAGAAAAGGTGCATTGGAGTTATCTTTTAATGTGTTAAAAAGGGAAGAAGCTGACAAAGAATGTCCTATGATGTTTTATACGGGTATGCTCTCTTTCAACTTTGTAAGAAATCCTTACTTCAGAAAATTTTGTCAAAGGCTAGCCAATGGACACTTGCATGGGTTTCTTCCTCCTACTTATGGAAGACTCAAAACAACTTTACTATTTCAATTGAAAGCTCATGTTGCAAAATTAATTTACCCAATTCGAGACAGTTAGGTGAAGAAAGGAGTTTCAATTTTCTCTAACGGTTGGCAAGATCTTACATCAAAGCCTTTGATAAATATAATGACTGCCTCAGATGCTGGCTCTATTTTTTTGAAAGCTTTTGATGCAAGTGAAATCCTTACAAAAGACGCTGACTATATGGTAGGTTTGTTCTCTGAAATTATTGAAGATGTGGGTTCATTTAATATTGTTTAGATTGTAACTAATAATGCTGCAAATTATAAAGCAGATGGTCGTGCAATTAAAAAAAAATATCCTACAATTTTTGGACACCTTGTGTTGTTTATTGCGTAAACTTGGTTTTGAAATCTATATGTGAACCTAGTGAGAAAGTTGACTATTACAAAGAGTGTAAATGGATTTCAGATTTAGTGAAGCAAGTTGATGAAATTAATTATATTATTCAAAATCATGGTTTGTTCAAAACAATTTTTGAACGTTATTTTGATTTTAAGACTCTTTAAGGTTGTTGAAACTAGGTTTGGGTCTAAGATAGTGATGACAACTAGGCTAAGAATTGTAAGCGATGTTCGTGAAAAAACTGTGATAGATCTTGACTGGAAGAAATTTAAGGTGAATGGGAAGGGTGTTGTTGAACTTAAGGCGAGGGAGTTTAAGGATTTATTCACTTCTACAAATTTGGCCAAAGAGACCCGTTTGAATTAGCCAAAGAGACTGCCTTAGAGGCGATCTCTAGCACAGCGATCTCTTTGGCAAAGAGACTGTTTTGTTAGAGGCGGTCTATAGAATGGGAAAGCTGAGACTGCCTCTTGAAGATAAGCGGTCTCAATTTTGAGAAAGTTGAGACTGCCTTTATGAGAAAAGCGGTCTCTCTTTTCTAAAAACTAAGACCGCCTATCTAAATTAGGCAGTCTTTGTTAGAGGAAGTTGAGACTGCTTTTTAGGTATAACGGGTCTCTTTGGTCTCATTTTAAATAAAAAAAATTAAAAAAATTTAATTTGATTTTTAAAATTTAAATTACAATGTATAAAATTGTTGGAAAAATTCCTTGTATCAAATGCAGAAAACTTGAAAATAATGTACTCCAAATTCGTATATAAATTATTGTAATCAGTACAAAAATAATTACATTAACATATAAAATGTAGCTAATCTTAAGTACTCAAACTTCTTCGTCTCAAGATTTTTTTTTTTTTTTTTTTTTTTTTTTTTTGTGAAAGCAGCATATCTGTCAAAGCAAAAACCACATAATTAATCAATAATAATTAAGATTATTAAGAACATACCACAAAAAAACTTACCATTAAAACGATGAACACTAAACAAATTTAAAAAAATTGGGGTTCAACTCTCTTTAAAATTTGTTGCAATGCTTCTGGGTTTAAAATTTGTTGCAATGCTTCTAGGTTTTCAAGTATACATAATATAATTCACCCACTAACTTAATTTCATGAAACTAACAACATACAAAAACTTGAGAATTCCACTAAAATAACAAATTAAACAACAAATTAAAAAAGGAAGATAATTATGAATTTAAACACATACAATGGTAACAGTAGCAATAACAGAAGCAATTGCAGCCATATAAACAATTACTCACTCAGGAAAAAAAAACGCAAAATTACTCACCCATATAAACCCAAAAAAAAAAATTACTCACCCATATAACAGTTGCCTCTACCAAAATAAACCCAGAAAAAAACGCAAAATTACTCACCCGTATAAACAATTGATATTCATAATAAATAAATATAAAATTGAAATTTATTACTCAAATTAAAAACCCAAATCAAGAAAAAGATGAAGAATAAGATCCGAAAATACCTTGAGCACATTGGGCTTTAATTTGATGGGGTTAAAGAGTGATGAGTGTCATTTATGGCACTCATAAGGTAGTCTTTTAGGATAATTTCATCCCTTTTTCATGCTTCTTCTCTTATTTTTGGTCCTTTTTCCTTTAGTTCCTCTCTTTCCTTCTTTCTTTGTGTTTTTCGTGTTTTCTTTGTGTTTTCCTTTATTTGGCCCTTTTTCCCTTTTATTCCTTTTCTTTGTTTGCTCTTGTAGGTACCTAGGAGTTGTCTTTGCAAAGGGATCAAGATGAGCTATATTGACTAAGCAAGGAGGAAGCAATCTGCTCAGAGACGCCTTGGAGAGGCCTTGGAGAGGGCATCATCTTTTGCCATTTTGCCGCGGGCGCGGATCCTAAAGGCACGGGCGCGGGTTATGTTGCACCAAATTTGCCAAAATCGACCAGGAACTCCCCGCGGTTGCCCTGAGGGCTCCCCGCGGGCGCGGGTAGATTAGAGAGGGCGCTCCAGATTAGAGAGACCGCGGGCCTCTGATTACTCTTTGGGAGCAGGGCATTTTCCGCGCCCTTGCCACGGGCGCGAGTGTTGCCTAGAAAGCCCGCGGGGTTTGTTATGGGTTTCGTACCCATTTCCCCGTGGGCGCGTGATTTCTTTGAGAGGGCGCGAGGAACCTGTTTTCCTTCTTTGCTTATATTTACACTTGTAATTCCTTTTTGAAAACTAACTTTTAGATAATTTTCATTAGCTTAGTTTTAGAGAGAGAAGTTAGAAAGAAGTTCTTGGATTTGGATTGGTATTTCAACATTGGTTCAATTGTGTTTGGATTTCTTCATCTTCAATCATTAATATTAGTGAGAATCTCTTCTTTTAGTTCATCACTTTACTTGTTTGTCTTATTTTCATGTTTGATTATTTGATTTCCTTGGATTTGAATTTGGTATTGTAGTTGTGATATTTTTTTTCTCTTGATTTTGATTTAGAATGATGATCAATGCAATTTCTAGTGATTTGTTCTTGAGTTATACCATGATTAGTGAGTAGATTAGTTGCTACGGAGAAGGGAAAGCATGCTTGATTGATTATTTGTGCTAGTTGATGTTCATTGATTGATTGAATTGTTGCAATTAAATTGGTTGACGTAGTTTTGCTTGTGATTAATTAGATTAGGAGTGATCGACCTATAAGATTAATCTAGATTGCATTGCAATTCTTAATGACATAAACCATCAATTTGAGAATTGCTTTACTTTATCGAGTTTGATTGTGATTTTCCTTGATTAGCCATTCATAGTGACCCCTAGCTTGTCTTATAGGAGATAGCTTTTGGATTCTTTTGATTGCTACTATTGTTTGTCCTTTGCAATGTTGAATCAATTGAATAAACTATCAATTAGCATGATTATTGAACTTGCATGTTGAACCTACATCCCTAGTGTTTAGTTTCTTGAATTACTTGATCAATATAGCTTTGTTACCATAGTACCAACCATTTTCTCACTACAAGCTTCGAAGTAGCTTGACTTAGGCTATAGTTAATACCGACTCACTCCTTTGGCTTCGACCCTCGACTTGCCTTATACTCGTATTAGGTTGGTTTAGGTTGTATAAATTGTATTTTATCTAGGGATAGATAATTGATGACACATTTATTCCTTTATCAAAGAGGAGCAGGAATCAATATTGATTGGCTGATATTGTTGTTGACGATGGAGTTATTTTTTTGACCAGTTATTACACTTAGAATTCCCATTTTTGTCTCTCTTATTACAATAATTCGATTTCTTCTGTTGTAGCGAATTAACTTGCCAAAGGTTGATTTTTTGCTTGACTCACTTCCGATGTCGTCTTCTCTAAAGTGACAATCTTGTTATGGCGGATTTGATAAAGTGAGGTGGATGCGGGTCATTATTTTCACTCGACTTGGTCGGATATAAATCTGGTCAGGAGATAGATTAGGAGGAAGTAGATCATGGTGGTGGTAGTGAATTCATTTGTTGGAAGAGAAGGAGAAGCAGTTGGAGAGAGAAAGAGGAGGGAGAGAAGGAGAAGCAGTAGGAGCGGCGGATGAAGGTAGGTTTGTGAATTATTAGGGTTTCATTTCCTTTTTATATTATTTGTAGATTAGGGAGACCGGTTAAGTTGTCACGGGTCTCTCCTAATAAGTTTTTCAATTTTTTTTATATAAAATAATGAGAAACCGGTTATGTACTAACGCAGGTCTCTCCTTTTAAATTTTAAAATAAAAAATAAAATGAAAAATTAAGAGAGACCTGTTATGTACTAACGCAGGTCTCTCCCTTTTAAATTTAAAATTAAAAAAAATCAAGAGAGACCTGTTATCTATATTAAAAGGTCACCGTTTAATATTCACTTCTTAAGACAATACAAAAGAGACCCATTTTTTGTAATATTGGGTCTCTTGAAACAAAGAGACCAGTTATCTACTAAAACGATCTCTTATTTACAATCTCTTTGAGGATTTTTGTAGTAGTGATTGGTGAGTGATGGATGGTGGGATAAACTTGATTACTTTCTTGAATTTACACCACCCATGATGAACTTCTTGAGGGTTGCTGATACAGACTCATGTGTCTTACACTTAGTGTGTGACATGAGGGATACGATGATCGAACAGGTGAAAAAAGTTATTTTCGATAATGATGATGCTGATTATCTCACACTATTACATTTTGTATCAAATGCGACGGTAAAAATAGAGTTAATAAAACGACCCTTTTATTACCATTGCATTAGATAAGCTATATACAACGGCTTATACTTTATATATGAAAAAGGGGGGCTAATGCGACGACATTAAGAAGCCATTGCATTAGGTGTGCTAATACAACGGTTTGGAAGGCTGATGCAACGGCAGTAGTCCTTATCTACACAATAAAGTTAAATACAAGTACCTAATTTTTTCTCCCACTCTTTTTCTGTCTCCCCTTCACTCTAACTTTCTTTCTTTCTCCTCAGCTCCATTAAAGCGACATACTTCGAGTATTCCATTGACACGCACTCTGAGCTTTCTTTCCTCCACTAAAGCCGAGTTGAGTTGCGTATTTTTATTAATAATCATCGAATAACAATTTAACAATCTAGGATTTCACTATCTTTGATTTTATTGTCAATAGAGATAATTTAGGGTTCTTTGGTTGATTAACAAACTATTTTTGAATCTTAATTGCTTTGAATTTATGGTGATATAATTTCCTTGCTATGTTTCACATTTACTCGAGTTGTTGTGGAGCTTTTGAAAACTAGAAGAATTACCACTATCAGCAACACTCGGAGATCCAATATACTTCGCGCAGACCACCGCACCACCACAAGTGGATGCCACCAATGCTGCCGCATCTGCAGCACTGCTAAGGGCTGGATTGGTATTTTTATTTTTCCTAAATTTCCAATTCCACTTTCGGTTCTTTTAATTGCAATTTATGTATGTAGATTTTCTTGATTTCAAATTGTCTATTGAAATGAAACTATATTTGGTAGATTATTTGATATAAGAGCAATGAAATGTTTGCTGGTTGTTTGACAAAATTGAATTGTATTATTTGATTAAAAATTTAAACCTTTACTTTGGTGTTTATAGATTATATAAAACTACTCAAATTACTTAATTTAGATGCAAAAGTTTTAATTTGATCTGATGGTCTTGCCTTTTGTGGTGTGTAAATGCAAATATAGTTGGTTCATTGGCCGTACGACCATTTCATACTGAAACCCATGATGCAATAGATTCTGCCATTCTTTGTATGTAATTTGCTTGTTTTTTTAGGGGAATTCGTATGCGGCTCTAATATAAGTTTGTTTTGGTTATTTTATTATGAAACAATTAGGCTCTGTACATAGGATTTAGATCTTAAAATTGGTTATATTTAGAAATGAATCTATTGTTGCTTCATTAGCATATGGGTTTGAGAATCTTGGATTAGTAATGACTAACAATAAATGTATGTGAACTGTTCTTATATTGGCTTTTTGAAAAAAGAATTTCAGATAATTATAGGGTTAATATTCCTCATAACATATTAAGTTATTTGTGTTACATTTTAATTACATGAAGAAAAGAGTAGGGTGGACAAAATTTAGGAGGAAGAAGGTTATTATATTGGCTATATATTTATTATTGTGAGTATGTGACTTGGTTGAATTAAAGAAGAATAGGAATTGCTTGTATATCCATCACTAGGGTCCGTCTATCTTTGTCTATTGCACACAGCATGTTCTTTCTTTACTTTGTTGTTATATCAATTCATATACTATATGTAGTTTAATTGTATGCTTTTCTCTGGTAGGCTTACTCTATCACTATGGTGTATTTTACCCAAAAGTGAGAGTAGATGAAGGCATGAAATAGGATTTACAATGCAGCAATGGAGATACGGTTAATAGAAAGGAGAGTATTTTTTTATTTCTTAAAGTTTTGAACCTGAAGTATATTATATTAACTTGTTTTAAACACCCCTGTTTGCCTTTTGTGCGTGCAGTTGAAGCTCAAGTGCTTTGAATATTAATTAATGGGTTAGTGTCAAATTATCTTTGTTGATTTTGTGATTGGTTGCACAATATTGGTAGTGCAATTATGTCATTGGAGTTTAGACTTTACTTTAATTCAATTATTAGACTTGGAAGAATGAGTAATTATTAGTATTTTTTGGAGTTTAAACTTTACTTGAATTAAATTCGCATAGGCATGTGATTTAGGTGTAGGATAAATTTTTAATCCTAGTTCCCTTTTATTACTTTGTATCATATACTTATATGCCCGGTACCCGTCAGGTGTAATGTTGCTGGTTTGTACTCGCTTAGAAGCAAGTTCGACACGTGTCTGTTATGTTTTGGTATATTTCTTGCATGTAATTTGATATGCTTAACAAAATCCTTTCGGATCCGTGGCGAAATTAAGTTTGCAACTACTGCTGCCGTGTCGAGGCTGCTGCTGCAGCTGCCTGGCAAGGTTGCAGCTACTACTACACAATTGGCTTTAAAAGGTTGCAGCTGCTACTGCCCTATAGAGGCTATTGTTGCCCTGGCAAGGCTGCAGCTGCAGCTACAGCTGCTACCACTCTGCTACTACTTGTGAAGTTTTATGCTTTTGGAAAGCTAAGCAAAAATATTAAATGTGAAATTTTATGCACTTGAATTTTGAACAGTGAACTGCCACATGAATGGAGTTTCGGGTTAAAGAGGCATGAATAAGTAGATGGAACATGAAACATTGAAAATAATACAAAAAAGGAGAACTGGGTTACTGTAAAGACATTAGTCTCGTGGATATCCAAATATATTTTAGTCATGAGCTTTGAATTTTCTCAATTCCCTCTATATGGCATTCTGGTTATGTCCATATGGTTTAGGTGTTAGCTAGCATATAGTAACTAGTAATATCTACACTTTCATTCCTTGAATGTCTAATCATCCTCGTGTTTTAAAAATCTAACTTAAACAACAAAAGATTAAAGTATTTGCTATTCTGCTTCTTATTAAACAGAGAGACTGTAGAGAAGCTTTTTAAGGATATGCATGAAGCGGGAAATTGACTGCACTGGTTTTTTAACTTCTTTAACGGGTATATATCTTTCATTTATTATTCATGAGCTAATTAGTTTTTAACAATAAGCACTGACATAAATTTAAGATGATGTAGGTGTAATAAGCACATCAACAACTTCTATGGCATGAACCTTTGCAAACAACCACCAAATAATATGATCCATTTTCCTAAACATTTGTGCCTATTAATAAACTTTATTGTTTTTATTAGACCACATCCATTTAGAGTGTCTTTAAATTAGCGATACTTGAAAGAATATGATTATGTATTTTGGGTGGAGCACATAGTAAGAGAAGAGAATATGATATTGGCTCAAGAAATAATAAAATGGTTAGTGAGCTAATTACATCCCACCCTCCCATTATCGAGTCTCAAAGGTTTATTCTTCCTACCCTTAAAACTGAGGGTATAATAAAGAAATGTTATAGAAATTGTATTGAATAGATCTGGTTATATTGGAATTGTGACTTGTTTCATGCTCGATAATTCTTTTGAATGTAGGTTATTGGTGTTATGGTACATTTCTGTGAATTTTTGTGATGTTGAAACAACAATTATCTTAACCTGACTTGGACTGTGTCCCGACTGTTTATCAGTTACAATATCTTTCATATAATGCTTTTAGTTGAGACAAGCTAAGTAATGCTCATAATTTGGGCTCTAATATTGAGAAGAGTTGCCGACAAAATATATCAAGTATTATGACCCTTAGTCTATATCATTAGTAGTGTGCACTAGGGTTGACAGGTTATTTTTGACTCCTCGTGTAACCTGAGCTCTACTGCTGGTGAGAGATGTGTTTATTCCATGGCACCTCAAGTTCCTTTCATATTTTTTTCTTAGTGCTCAATTCTTCTATAATCCCATTTTGATTTGTATGCATGTTTTATTTATTAGGGGATTTAGATCCATTGGATGTGTGTAAACACTGCTAGAGGTGGATACTTAAACTGAAGAAGATGCTTCCCGAATTGCCTCACTTGAGAAATTGGAGAAGCGGGAGAAAGAAATAATGATGCGGCCCAAAGAATTGCTTAATATATTGTTTGGGGATCAATATTATTTAGTTTTAACTTTTAATTGTTTTGTTCTTAGTTTAACTAGTGATAATTTAATTTTGTAATTTTCCTTGTAGATAACAATGTATAAACTTTTAATTTATATTAATACAATTCTAATTTTATTTTTTTTGAAAATTATTATTATTATTATTATTATTATATTATATTATTATTATTATTATTATTATTATATTATTATTATTATTATTATTATTATTATTATTATTATTATTATTATTATTATTATTATTATTATTAGATATAGGGAACCGTGGCATTAGGGTGTATGCACCGTAACATTAGGTATATAAAACCGTGGCATTAGGTGTTATAGCTAATGTCACGGCAGTAATGTTGCTGTTGCATTAGATATTGATCTACCGCAACGGATCATTGATGTTGTGGCATTGGGTGTCCTATGCCGTTGCATTAGACCTATTGCAACGCCAGCAGATGCCACGGTACATGGTCGTTGCATTAGGCCTAATGCCACGAATTTTAACGCCTAATGCAATGAATTTGGGGGTTGCAATAGGTCAAAAATGTAGTAGTGTCGTTTTATGATGCTATTCAAAAAGTCATTAAGTGTAGGTAGAACCAAGCCATACCCCTTACATTTCTTGGCACATTCTTTAGTTCCTAAATATTACCCTCATGAATGGATTCAAGGGGGAGGCAACATTCCAAGGTTACCTCCTCATGAAGATAAAGAGGTTTTAAGAGATGGAAATACGTGTTTACATAGGCTTTTCCTAAAAGTTGATGATGCTTGAAAAATCTTTCTTGAATACGGAGCTTATTCTAGGGATATAGGGTTCTTTAATGAACCTCATGTCATGTAGTTCCCTCATGATTACTTTAGAGGAGTTTAAAATACTACTCCTACCAACAAGATGCATATTCCTTTTAGAGAGCTCATATGATAAGATACTACATAATTAAGCGTGCTTTGTTGGGAGTAGTCTTGGGATGGGTGACCCTTTATGCGCATTTCGTGACAATAGGCTCCTCCCTAATTTGTTTGGGGTTAGGGTGTTACAGTACAAATGGTATCAGAGCAAACCTGCAACCGCTTGCTGACCATAGATAATTAATCTTATGTCAGTCGTCTAGCGGAGGAGAATTCTGGGGTCATATGGCCGTAACAAGACTGGATGTAACACTTTGATTACCCAGTTGCCGTTAGTCGTAATACTAGAGTCCCTAGTTTTCTAGGCGGAACGAGGGCATTGCCGATTTTAAGTAAGGGATTTTTGTAATACCCCTCATGATTGCTTTAAAAGAGTTTATAATACTAATCATACCAATAAGATGCATCTACCTTTTACTAAGCCCATATGCTAAGATACTCCATAATTAAGCGTGCTTGGTTGGGAGTTTTCGTGGGATGGTTGACCTCCTAGGAAGTTTTCCCGGGGTGCACATGAGTGGGGACAAAATGCGCCGGAAGGATTGTGTTGGTCTGTGAGGACAGTTGTTGGCCCTCGATGAGCATTTCGTGACAATAGGCCCTCCCGAATTTGTTTGGGGTCGGGTGTTACATGTCATGGCAGGAAGGGCATATGAAGATCCCATGTCATGGTGTTCCAATTATGGCTCAGGTGCTCCAATGTTGCAAAGCCTTGCATTCAAGCTGCTCCCACAACCTCCTTCTTTTTCTTGTTGTAAGAGGAATTGGAGCACATATTGATAGAGATAGCTTGTTAGAAGTTGCTGATCTTTCCCTCAATAAACTAGAATTTGAAGCTATATCATTTACTGACCTTTGAGAAGAAGTGTTTTTTTAGTCATCCTAGAGCTGCTGAAGGAATTTTGAAAGTTTAAAACTCTAAGAAGTTAAGAATTGAAGAACATCTTTTGATATTTTTATTGTTCCGTACATTTGGTCTTTTCTTATGTAGTCTGTATTGTTTGGGATGTTGAGTTTTTATTCAAAAACTTCTTTTGTTGTGTGTTTATTATTGAGGTAATCAATTTTCATGAATATGTACAATTTTTTGCACTTAATATCTGATTTTTTTCTTAAATTTTTTTTACCGTATCCGTATCCGATTACAAAGTTAAGACGGTGTCCCCGTGTCCTAAATTTTTAAAAATTGTCATATCGTACACTCGGATCCGTACCAATATGGGATACCCGTACCCGAGTCAATGTAATATAGTCCATAGAAGAGCTACATACTCCATTTTTTGTGAACATAAGTTATGGTGAGTTAAAGAAAAGAAAAAGAATGCTATGATAAAATAAGGAAAAGTAAATGTGTTGTAATGCAAAAACAAACAGAAATGTGGGAATTTATAGCAAACGATGAGTGGTTCTTGTGGGGAAAAATTGGAGCAAATAGTGTTTGCATGTGTGTGAATAGGACATTCCGCAAAATCATGGTTGGACATTGAATTTTAGTGTGTGAACAAGTATTTCCACTAATGCTTATCAGTTTAATTTAGTGTGTCAATAACACATTCCAAAAATCATGGTTGTATAACATTCAATTTTAGTGTTTGTTGCTTATCAATTGAATAACATACTCGTTTAATGGATTTTCACTAATTATAATTCGTATCACCAATGAACTTTAAAAATATCTAACTATGGTAAAACAAGTAAAACGATAAATACGTTTCAATGGGACTAACCCACACCGTTCGTCCCATACATCACTTTCATAGTATTAATAAGGCGCGTAATATAGGGGTTTTTTCCTTTCAAGAAATAGAAACAATTTCATTCTATTTATAAGAAGGTACACAAGGGCTATTGTAGGCGTCGGTCAAAGTGCGCCTACGTTAAAAGCATGTTGTGAATATGCTTGGCACTCATAGGAAGTGGGAGTTGACATAATACGATTAGGAACAAGGAAAGTAGGGAGCCGCCAACAAGTTTTTTAAGGAACTTATAAACCGTTCACGGATCATTTAAGGCAACCACGATTAAGGGACAACGAATGCAACAACGATTGACCCGTGAAGGTTACACCCCATTCATAATCCATGAGATTACTAACTCCATATGGTTCGGAACCACGAAAGGAGGATCGGGGATGATGGTACAAAGTGAGTCATGGAGTCACATTCGCCCGTATTGGCCTCTACTCGATTCTTATAGTGAAAAGTGATTCCTGCGATCTCAAAGACATACAAACAAAATATTTAATTTGCACCAAACTATTATTAAGCTAAATTGGTTAAATATTAATGCAAAACATAATTCTAAAATATTAGTGATCACTTGATTAAACAACAAGATTAAAAAGGAACCTAAACCGGTTCTCCAAATTATCTTATTAGGCGTGATTTTCAATTACATATTCCCTTTAAAGATGCAATATGGTGATCATAATAATAATAGAATAAACATTAATATTGGAAGTAATTTAACAAAAAATTGTTAATAAAATCAAATAATAAAATAACCTAATCATGATGCTAGCAATATTAAAATAAAAAAAAGAGTAATTAAATTAATTAATTACTCACATCCCGCGCGTTCCTTTAAATTGCTACATCATGAATAAATTGTTAGTAACTTCAATAAAAATATAAATCATAGAGTTGATTTGGTCAAAACCCTCAGTCAATTATACCTTTCACGCCTTGGTTTAAGTATAAAACTTTGGATATTGTATGAACTCCTTGGAGTGCTTAATTAGGGGAAGTATTTTTAGAAAATAGGATGGCTAGTATTTAGGCTAAAGAGGGAGAAGAGAATTATTTTGTGATCAAGCTTGTTGATGAATCAAAAAGGGGTGATATGACCTCTATTTATAGGGAAAAAAGAGGGTCGAAGAATCAAGAAAAGATCGAGTTCGAACCGGATTAAAACTCTTGCGATAGACAGCAGGTTTTGCGGTTTTTGTTTTTATCATATCTTTTGATCCAGAAATTGGAATAAGATAAATAAGATATAGTTGGAAAGCTCTTGAAGTCTACTTTCTAACCCAATTATAATCAGATAAAAATATTTTGTAGAAGTAAAGATATGGCCGAAATAGTGGGACGGTATCAGTTTTGGATAGAGTTTGACATTTAATTCATATCTTTTCCATTATAGTTCGGAATTGATATTATAATATATCATTGGAAAGATGATTTCAAGGGATATCCAACCATATAAAATTTGGATAAAAAATATGAAGCACGAAAATAATATCTGTCTATCTTTGAACGTCTTTCAATTCGGATATAAATAGGATTTTCAAAAAAAAGAGTTTTATTCAATTTCAAACTATTTAATCTTATCTTTTCAAAAAGGATGATTAAGATCTTTTAGAAACTTATAGAAGCTTCCAAATTAATCCTAATTGGTTTAGGAATTGGATTAAATCATTTGGACCCTCCACATGATCATTGGATCGTAGGTAAGGTGGGCTTAGGTTCGGTTTGGGCTCAGTTTAATATTTTGGCCATAACTTATTCGTTATAACTCGGATTTGGGCTTATAATATATCTTTGGAAAGCTCTTTTCAAACCCCATCCAAATATTTAATCATTTTACCCAGATTATGGACCAAAATAAACTGGATTAAACGTTTTTATAAAAAGGACACGAAATGAATGATTTTAAAGGACACGAAATGAATTATTTTGGGTTTAAAGGCACGAAAAGAGGAAAATAAGTTATGTTTTTGGGAAATGGGCTAGGAATTGGGTTGGTTTATGAAATGGAAATATGGATTTAAGCACTCCAAGATTAAATACTCAACCCGACCAATAATGGCGGTGAAAGGTTGTTCATCATCGGGTTTGGTTTTGGGGAGACATTTTTAGGTGTCTACAGCTACCTTTCCACACCAACACACACCTCCATTGCAAATCATTATATCAAAGCTCAACCATGCAATGTCTCCAACCTCTACAGCAAGGGGATTAAATGTTAGGGTACCATACAACCACTATATTTCAAAACATCAAACAATATTATTATTTCAAATACAAAAAAGATAATAAAAATTTCCCCCTCAACAAACACTATTCGGAAATAAGAGATAAATATAACGAGAACAATTTTTATTTCTATTAGGAACCTGCATTTGGAAGCCTTTCCTCATTCTCTGTTATATAAACGCAAACGTAAAACAACCCGCCTGCAGTATACTAGACCATCAATATCTCACCAGCAACAAAGACATTATTTGTAACAAATGTATCCTATCATTCATGAAGATTCACTGGTCGAATAGATTGAACATCAGTCTCAGGAATAATTACATCCCACGCACTACTCAATTACTTGCATAACTCTTATATAACTCGTTTTCTTTAATGGGGGTAGAATGCGGTAGAATTTTGTGTTTTTTTCCCTTTTTTTGGTTATTTTTTTGTTTTTTGCACAATTTTAAAGAGTATTTTGAGTAATTTTGATCTCAAAGAATCACCAAAAGGTAAAAGTATGACAAAAAGTACAACTATATTATACAAACTGAGGAAAAAGTTTGAATTTCATTACCCAAGTTTTGGGACGAAATTCTTCTAAGGGGGGTAGACCATCATACCCAGTAATTTTATGCGTATTTTAATTTAAATTAGGATTTTGTAAAGTATTTAAATAATTCAAAATAAATTATTTGTAGAATTTTAATTATATATTTTAATAAGTTTGGAAATATTTTATAAAAGGAAATTTTTTAAAGTCAAAGTAAAAAACAAGTTTGAATAGGAAAGGGAATTTAGGTATAGGAGGGTTTCTAGAGAAAAAGGGGTATAATATTCAACACATGGGCAAAATAAACTTTGCCTAGAGTGGAGAACACCAAAGGTAATTTTCTCTCCGTTCTCTCTTATTTTTCTTTTCTTTTTTAATTCCCCTTCCCCTATTTTGTAACACGGCTGGCACCACCATGACGCATAACTAGCCGACAACAGCAGCCACCTGCGCACATGTTAGTAGCCACGGCGACACCAGAGGGCGCGGTAGTAGCCCTGCCGCGTGTCGTGGTGGTTGCTGCTGCTTGCGGTTTTCTAAAAAAATATTTCTTTTAATTCTTTTGCTTTTATCCTTAATCTAATTATAATTATGAGTTTTCTGATGATTTTCATGATGTTTGATGATAGGTATATTGTAAATAAATTTTGATATTTGATTTTTTATTAAAAAGCCCCAAATTGAAAACCCTAGGTTTCAAAATCATTGCATATAAAGGAATTTGATTTTTAGTGGATTAAATCTTTGATTTGGGGGTTTTAAAACTCATTTACAGCAAGTTTTTATGGTTTAATAAAGCTGAAAATTTTGTTAGTAAGCCATAATTTAGTTTCTTGAGGGAATTTTTTACTACCTATTAATTGGGATTAAAGTAATGGGTTTAAAATTAATTTTAAGCTTTTTTTTAAATAAATATGAGGTATTTAGAGAGGGTATATATTGCTGGAAATTTATGTGGAGTAGATTTTAATGTCTCTCTGTAAATTTTGATTGTAGGTGACTACCAAGTGAGTGATTTCATATAGTCGTGGCGATTTAAAGATCGTATTAAAGGTACGTTCGCGTACTTTGTATTTATTTGGTGATGTAGGAGCATGATAGGCTTTGAATAATTGATTTCAAATAGTATCATGATAGATTTTGATTGGAATTTATTATTTGGTTGATGTTGGTGATTGAATTATGAAGCATGAATTATTTGTAATGGATTAGTGAGTGAAAACAATTAATTTGACATGTTGTATATGAATCACACTTTTATTATTGGCATGATAGAGAGCATGTTTAATTAAACTAAATGATTAATTTGGGTTGAAATAATGAAAAGGAATTTTATTAAGGTTCATATAATTTTTATCGATGCTTTAAGCATGAGGAAAGAGCTATTTAAGAGTCTATGCACATGAGGAATGAATTATATATTGGTGCGTACGTGCACTTAAGATGTTTCTAACACCGAGAGATAGGAATTTTATGCGTATATTAATTTAAATAAGTATTTTGTAAAGTATTTAATTAATTCAAAATAAATTATTTATGGAATTTTAATTATTTATTTTAATAAGTTCGAAAATATTTTATAAAAGAAAATTTTTAAAAGTCAAAGTAAAAAACAAGTTTGAATAGGAAAGAGAATATAGGTATAGGAGGGTTTCTAGAGAAAAAGGGGTATAATATTCAACACATGAGAGTGGAGAACACCAAAGGTAATTTTCTCTCCCTTCTCTCTTATTTTTTTTTTTAATTCCGCTTCTACTTTTTTGTAACACGGCTGGCACCACCATGATGCACAACTAGCCAACAACAGCAACCACCAGCGCACATGTTAGTAGCCGCGGCAACACCGGCAGGCGTGGTAGCAGCCCTGCCGCGTGTCGTGGTGGTTGTTGCTGCTTGCGGTTTTCCGAAAAAAAATATTACTTTTAATTCTTTTGCTTTTATCCTTAATCTTATTATTAATTATGAGTTTTGTGATGATTTTCATGATGTTTGACTATAGGTATATTGTAAATAAATTTTCATATTTGACTTTTAATTAAAAAGCCTCAAATTGAAAACCCTAGGTTTCTAAATTATTGCATATAAAGGAATTTGATTTTTGGTGGATTAAATCTTTGATTTGGTGGTTTTAAAACTCATTTACAGCAAGTTTTTATGATTTAATAAAGCCGAAAATTTTGACAGTAAGCCATAATTAAGTTTCTTGAAGGAATTTTTTTACTACCTATTAATTTGGATTAGAGAAAAGGGTTTTAAATTAATTTTCAGCTTGTTTTAAATAAATTATGAGTGATTTAAAGAGGGTATATATTGCAGGAAATTTGTGTGGAGTAGATTTTAATGTCTCTCTATAAATTTGGATTGTAGGTGACTACCAAGTGAGTGATTTCATATAGTCGTGGCGATTTAAAGATCGTATAAAAGGTACGTTCGCGTACTTTGTATTTATTTGGTGATGTAGGAACATGATAGGATTTGAATAATTGATTCCAAATAGTATCATGATAGATTTTGATTGAAATTTATTATTTGGTTGATGTTGGTGATTGAATTATGAAGCATGGATTATTTGTAATGGATTAGCGAGCGAAAACAATTAATTTGGCATGTTGTATATGAACCACACTTTTATTATTGGCATGTTAGAGAGCGTGTTTAATTAAACTAAATGTTAAATTTGGGTTGAAATAATGAAAAGGAATTTTATTAAAGTTCATAATTTTTATAAGATGCTTTAAGCATGAGGAAAGAGCTATTTAAGTGTCTATGCACATGAGGAATGAATTATATATTGGTGCCTAAGTGGACTTAAGATGTTTCTAACACCAAGGGATAGGAATTTTGGAGCATTACGCATTTAAGGTGTCTCTAACACCTAAGTAAATGAGAATGGGTTCAACATTAAATATTATATGGTCACTAATTATTCAAGATTATATTGGTATGCTTAATTGTTTGAATAATTATAATGATTGATTCATTGATTGTGTTCTGGTTTTAGAGTTATCACCAAGTCTAATAATATGTAAATAACGTTAAGTGAACGAGATTACGCATCAAAACTCTTGGAACGTATATACCTTAAGTATGAACATATGGGGGGGTTATGGGGTTTTATATTTAACCATAATTTCTACTGGGAGTACATAATGTTGTATATATCATTTTATTATTATGCGCAGGAATTTCACCACTTACGAGTGTTTTTTTTTTCACTGGCACGGTTAGCTACCGTTATAGTACCCCTTCATTGGGGCAAGTTAAGGGGGAAACCCATTCAATGCATAATCAATTCTAAATGAATAGGTTTTTTTTTAAAAAAAATTTAGGGCAATGTTGTATGGTGTATTCTTGTAAAGAGGTGCAACAAGGTTAGTTGTGTGATCATAGATAAAGTATGTTAGTGTGTTTTATTTACACTTATGTACTCAGCATTGCTGATTGTGCGTTTGTAAGTTTGTTTGGCCTTATCTTAACTTTGGCCCTATGATGACCCATTTCAAATGGGGAGTAGTGACAAGTGGAGACGAGCTTTGCAGGCGATGAAGCATATTTATGATGGGCAAGAGTGAAGAGCGAATAATGCTTAGTTTCCATAAGTTTATGATGTGATTTATTGCTTTAATTTTTTTTTATTATATTATGCTTGTAAGAGTAACTCAATGGTTTTTAAATTGGTTTGGTTTGAAGCAGGGCCTACAATGGTTCCAAGTTGTAGGTTGACTTTGCTTTACTTTTTTTTGACTTTAGTTTCGTTTAGTTAACTATTAAAGTTGAATTGTTTTTTTTTTTTTTTTTTTTTTTTATAGTCTCTCGCTGTGTGTCTTTGTGACTAATGGTAAAACTAGGTCGTTGGGGACTAGATTTACCGGCCAAACACAATATGTATTAGGATAAACCAACCCAAGGTATAGGGTAAGTCTAGGTCGAATCCCAAGGGAAAGAGGGAGTGCTAAGGTTGATGCTGAGCTATTTAGAAGGCTAAGGGCATATGTTGGTCTATAAGAATAGAATCAAATCAATCAAGCAAAATAAAATAGAATTCAATATCAAAACACTAGGGAACTTAGGATCTACATGCATTGCTAACAATCTTGCTAATTCAGGAGGATTCAATTAACAAAGAAATGTGAGGGAAAATGGAACAAGCAATCATAGTCACTCAATAGGCTATTCCTAGGGTCAAGCTAAATTTCTCTACAAATGACTCCAATAGGAAATCACAAAACGAGATCAAACGATAATTATAGCACTCAAATCAATTGTTCGTATCATTGAAGACTATTATGCAATCTAGCATTATCCTAAAGGTTAGCTACTCCATTTCATACCAAGCACATGCACAAGTTTCATTAGTCAATTTAATCACATCAACAATTCAATCAAAAGCCCAAATAAGCATTAGATTATCACCAAAACATGCTTCATCAAATTCCCTAGCAAATCAATTACTCACTAATCATGGAGAAATTGAAATGCATAGCAAAAGAAATCATCAATCTAATCATCAACATTGTAATTCAACAATCAAAATTAAGCTAAACAATAGAAATTCAACAATATATTATAAAATCAAACTTCAAATAGCATTGAAAAGGTAAAGGATTCTTACAAAACTTTGATAAATATCAAAGAGGAATGAATATCTCAATAGCACAATCATCAAATGCCAAGCTTCTCTCTCTAGAATCTAAGAACAATACCACAAAATCAAGAGGTTCTCTCTCTAAAAATCTAATCAAAATCAAAATCTAATTCTAATTCAATTCTCTTTCAAAACTTTTCTCTCTAAAAAAAATAAAGGAATTTCTATTTATAGCAAAACTAACTATAAGGAAGTTAGTTAGATGTTCCAAGAAGGACCTCAAAGAGCGCGATCCCACTAGTAAAAAAAATGCTATTTACAACGCCCTATTAGTAACTAACGTAAGTTAGGCTACTTACTAAGTCACTAATAGTAAACGTCTAAGATAATTCTAGTTACTAATAATATGACATTAGTAACAGACATACACTAGTTGCAAAATGGTAATTGGCACCGAGTTATTGGCATCAGGTCTTAAGAACCAGTGGGGAAAAAAAGGGGGAAAATGGATGGGGTTTTAAGAGTAGAGTATTGTCACCGGATGGTCACCGGTTCGAACCGAACCGGTGGGGAAAATGTTTATCCCACCGGTTTTAAACTGGTGGCAAAAGGTAAAAAAAAAAAAAAATCGGTTCATCAGGGTCAAAACATATAACCCTAACTTCTCTCTCTCCGCCTCCATTTTATTTTCTCTAATCCCCCTCTTTCTCCTCTCCCTTCTCTCTCATCTCTCCTCTCATCTCCTCTCCCTTCTTCGCTATCCTATCTCTTTCTTTTCGTTGATCTTCTTTCATCTCCTCTCGCTTCTTCGATCTCCTCTCTTTGTCTTCGATCTTCACCACCACAAATTCGACCACCGTCGCAAAGCCCACCACCACCACATCATCACTGCCGCAAAGCCACTTTCACAAAACCGCCACCACCACCACAAAGTTCGACCACCGCTGCAAAGCCCACCGATATCAACAACAATTTCTGGGTATAATTATTCGAGGTTAGGGTTTAATTTATGGGTTTAATTCAATTTTAATCGATTTTATTGGATTTAATTTTGGGTTTGATTTTGAATTTAAATCGGTTTTTCTGGGTTTATTTAATTGATTATTGGATTTTAATTCGAGTTTTTCTCAATTTTTCGGGGTATAATTATCCGAATTTAATCGGTTTTGTATTTAATTTGATTTTTTTTTGTTTTTTCTGGGTTTAATTAATCGTTTTTTATGGGTACATGCATTTGTTTTTTGGTTTTTTTTTGTTTTTGTTTTTTTTTTTTTTTTTTTTTTTTTTTTTTTTTTTTTATAATTTTGAGCTTTCTCGGTTTTTTTTTTTCGGGGATTTGGTGTTTTTTTCAATTTTTTTTATAATTTTGAGTTTCTGGTTTGGTTTTTTTCAGTTTGTGAGTATCTTCGTTGAATTCGGGGTCGGAGGAGCAAAATTGATGGGCGATACTGCTTCTACTATTCAGCAACTGCTTCTGCTTCTTCGTTAATCCAATTTTTTTTTTTTTTGTTTTTTTTTTGTTGGCAAGTGTAAAAGTACAGATTATGAATTTCAATTTTATTATATATTAATGTATTATTAATGGAGATATTATTATTGTTGGCAAAAATGTATACATATAACATTGTGGTGATTATATATGAATTTCAATTATACTTGTAGCATTTGGTGTGTAATTAATTATTGATTATAAATTTCGATTATATTTGGTGTTGTATGAGTTTTCAGCTAATTTTTAAGACAAAAAAGACCAATTTTTTTTTTTTTTGGACATTTTTGGCACCGGTTAACCGGAAAAGGAGGATATCATATTTTTTTTGGCATTTTTGGCACCGGTTAACTGGTACCTTCATGCACTAATTGCCCCCCTACACTAGCACCGATTCAAAATCGGTGGCATTGAGTGGTTTTGAACCGGTGCCAATTTCGTTTTTTCACGTAATGATAGTAAATGGGAGTTACTAATACGTTGTTTGACATTTATGATGTTATATTAGTAACCAGCTAAATAAATGCCTGTTGCAAATACAAAGTCAAATAAACATTGACTAAACATATTGTAAGTGGCATATAAATGCTAGTTACAAATATTAAGGCAAAAATAAAAACTTTAACCAAATACTAGTAATTGGCTTCCAAATGCAAGTTACTACTACTTCTTATAACAAATTTAGCTTTTATAAGCACCGACCTAGATTCTCTCTCACTAAACCCTCACCGTTTCCTCCACCGCCTTCCCCCTTCACCGTTTTTCTCGCCGGCGACCGACGTTTTCATCTCCTAGTCGTCGCCGGCGAGGCCTATAATCCTTTTTTTACTTTTCGGGTTTACCGCTGACGAGGGAGAACGAACAGATTCACCCACTTGGCTTTTACAACTGACCGCTCCATTTCTAGGTGTTTCGTTCCCTTGTCCTCTGTTTACCGCTCAATTCATCTCCGTTTTAGTTATTTATTTCCTTTGTTAGTTTTCTCTGTTGTTTTATGCTCTAGTTTCCTTCTAGTACTTTGTTTAGTTATGTTTTTTTGTTCTTCTTTTTCCTTTTTAAAGTTGTGTTTCTTGAGTTTTGCCATGGTTTTTTTGGTTGGGTTTCTTTTAGAGTTTTGATTTTAATGTTTTCGAGGTTCTGAAGGTTGTGTTTCAGTTTTGAGTTTAATTTTTTAGAGTTGTGAGTTTCCTTTGTTTTTTTGCAGCTGTTGAGTTAGGTGAAGCTTCCTTTTCCTAGGTTGTTTATTTGTTCTTGTGTAGGTTTTTTAATTTCTACTCTTAGTTTGGCTTCAAGGTCTTATTATGGATTTATTTCCTGCCTTCATTTCTTTTCATATTCCAGATGATTTTAATGATGATAGTATTATCCATCATCTTTCCTCTATGGACAATCCTAGTGATGTTGTAGTTCGTTCCTCGGAGTTCAAGGAGCAAGGGAACTCCTTCTTCAAGGTTGGCAAGTTTAAACTTGCATTTTCTAAGTATGAGTTGGCTAGTAAATTGTTGTGTTTTACTATGCCATGTTCTTTGGAAGCTTTTTCTTCCTTTTGATCTTTGGCTTTTGCTTTGCATCTCAATCTTGCGGCTTGTGCTTTGAAGCTTCTTGATTATTCTGCTGTTGTGCGGTTTTGTTCTTTTGTGTTACAATTTGATTCCTGTCATATTAAGGCTCTTTATCGGAGGGCTTCTGCGTATCAAGAATTGGGCAAGCTTCGCTCTGCTAGAAAGGATTTGGTTAAGGTTGCTAAAAGTGATCCAAATAATATAGAAGTGTTATCAAAATTGCACTGTGTTGAGGGTTTGTTACAGGATAAGTCTTTTGTCGATCATACACTGAAGGGTAAGATGGTTCGGTCTGTTACCCAAGATGAATCGACTTCCCAAGTTCCTGATTATTGTTAAACAAGTTGTCCGACCAAAGAGGATTGTTGTGCCGCAGAGGTGGAGGCTCCACTTGCTGACTTTCAGGGTAGTGTTTTAAGTTCTGATGTTGTTTTGGAGCCAGTTTTATTGCCTAATTCAGTTGGTGGTGATAAAGAATGTATTCTCCCACCATCGGTTTCAGTGGGTGTTGATATGGAGTGTGATTTCTAATTGGATTCAATTAGTGAAGACAGGAATTGTAAGTTTTCTCCTACGGTTTCAGTAAGTGGCGATATGGAATGTGATTTCCAATCGGACCCAGTTAGTACAAACAAGGGTTCGGACTTGGTTAGTAAAGGCGGGGATTGTAAGTTGTCAGAAACTTTTCATCTAGAATCCGAAGACTCTCGTATGCATAAGTTTGTTTCTCGACATGGCTTGAGTTCATCCCTTTGGCTTTCTTCCTCAAATTTGCAGCAGGTCATGCTAGGCAAGGTCATTTAGTTCTATCATTCTAAGTCTATGTCGTTAATGTCAGTTCGGGTGCGTCCGAGTAAAACTTCTATCCAGACAGAGGTCCCCCAAGATGTAACTTCTAGGGAAGCAAAGACCTCTATTTCCTCTTCAGCTATGTTCCTTTGTGGATTGGAGAGACATGCGATGTCTACTTCAGAGTTCCAGTCGACTCCCATATCCCAGTCCATGTATTCTCCGGTTTTGCAGTCTTCTCCGGAGGAGGTGATTACCTCTTTTACAATAAAGGTCTCCCACGATGTGAAGCCAAGTGTTGAAGGGTCCTCTTCCTTTACTTCACGAATTGTATCCTGTGATGAGGAGCGACAGATAGTGCCCATACCAGAGTCCCTGCCAGTTCCTTTTTTGCAGCAGTCCTTAGGTGCTCCAGTGCCGAACAACAGTTCAGAGTGCATGACTGCTGCCCTTCCTATTGTTGATAGTTATATGGGAGGGATGAGTTCGCTGGATTTTGTGGTAAAAGTTTGTGAGTTTAGTTTTCAGTTATCCATTTTGCATTCTAGTGCCAAGTTTTCGGGTCAACCACTTCGCCATCACAAGTCTATTTTTCATCATCGGATTAGGAAAAAAGGTTCGGTAGTGGAGCGACCAAGTTTGGTTGCAGGTTGCCAAGTGGTTCGTGTGGGTGCAAAGCGTGATCGCGGGCCTAGTGTGGACTTCAAGTACTCCAACTTGGCTCGAATAAAGTGTCTCTTTAGTGTTTTGGCGTAATGTAGTTTTTCGTCTCTGTTTGTTTTGTTTTCTTTATTAGTACTCTTTGTCAAAAAAAAAAAAAAAAAAAAAAAAGCTTTTATTAATTTAATTTTTTGAGGAAACTTTTCTTATTGAATAACTCCGTAACAAACTTGCTCCATACTTGAATTTTTTTTACAATTTTTTTAGTCTTCCCTCTGCTTTCGGTCCATACTTGCGTGATTCCAGTTTCCTTGCTTTCGCTCCATACTCACGCGACCTAGATTTTCGTTTCTCCTTTCTCCTACCTAGCTTCTCCTCCAAGGTGTGTATCTTCTCCTACATAATTTATTTTTGTAATTAGAATTGCTTTAGCGCGCCTAAAGGTGTGTATCAATCAAACTAGGTTCTTATAATTATCAATTGAAGAATAGCTTGAAATTCAATAGAAGTGGTCCAATCCAAATTTAAATGTGTGTACCTTCGAATTATGGTTCTTTTAATAATCCCTTTGCTGATTAATTTTATAAGAACCCTAAAATTTGAATTAAATTTGTTGTTGTCAGTTACTTTTTTTATTTCAAATCAAGTTGAATAATTTAAAACCTAATTAAAAACCAAGAAAATTGGGTTGTATGAATAATTTCAATTGATGAATTAAAAAGTTGTGTTCTTAATTGTTAGGGCTGTTTTGTTGTTGTGTGTTTGAACTCATGGTTAGAAATTATGAAACCAACAATGGGTGGATGATCAGCTGTTGTTGTGCGTTCTTCTGTCCATGGGTCTGTCAAGTTTGTTAGCGGAAGAAGAGACCTTTGCTCTTGTGTTACCTCTAACATTAAAACAAAGGTATACAATGTGACTTTCAATAAAAAAGTTACAACTGTAGCTATGTGTGATTGTCTATTGTTAATCATGAATAACCTTTGGGCAAACCTTCGTGACAATGTAAATTCACTTTTTCCAAATTATTTAGCACATTGCATGAGCTTATGTATCATGTTTCTTTTGTGTCAATTGTGTGGCAGTACAACCTTCCTCATTGGACCAGCTAAGAAATTAAGAAAGATGTTTGATCCTGTTCGTTTATATGAAACTATAGTCTACTTGGGATGTGTAGTATTGGCACTAATCTGTGCTATTTTTGTAAGTTTTCTTTTTATTAATTTGGAATATAATTGTTTTTGTTGTTGGAAATAGGTAATGCAAACGGTTGCTCGCGTCCGATCGGGCGGTGTTCGCCCGATCGGGCGGAGGTGGCCAAGAAAAATAGGAGAACTCTCGTGTCCGATCGGGCGGCGGATTCGAGTTTTTTATGAGCCCGATCGGGCGGCTTCGCCTGATGGCTTGCCCGGGATGGGGTTTCTAGATCGCCCGACCAGGCGGTGTTCGCCCGATGGGGCGCGACACCAAGTCTGGAGAAACTTAATCTCTTGCCCGATCGGGCGGCAGCTCGCTTGATCGGGCCCGCCTTTTTTCCTAGGTCGGTTTTCTTTGCGTGTTGCTTTTTCCGGGACTCATATAAATACGAGTCTTGCCTTTTCATGAGGTTCATTCACTACCTAGCCGAAAACACAAACCTACCTTTTGAGATCTGAACAGTTCTTGAGCAATTCCACTATTTGAGTTCGGGTGCACGAATTATGGAGAGAGTTGCGTTAAACTTGGGGGGCGTACGTCACTAGGAAATTTGTACCGATGGCAGCGTATTTTGCTTCTAAGGCAGTGGATTTTGTTCCACGGCGCGACTGTGAGTTTGGGATCTTCAATCCAGGAAAGTTCTAATCTTTGTTTGTTATTGATTTAAACAGTTATTTTACCAACAATTTAGAAGCGAAATATTTTGATTTATTCTATTGATATCATGACTAGCAATTTTCAAACTCGTCTATACCTAGATCTGTCTAAGGTTGAGTCTCTTGATGGAATTAATTTTAAGAGATGGTCACAAAGGATGTTGATTGCTTTTGAACTAGTAGAAATTGATTATGTTTTGTTTAGGGATGCTCCAAAACCTATTGAGCAAACCAATACCATGATTGAAATTCCTAGTACTCCTGTTCCTGGGAATAAAGAATCTAGCTCTAGTCAAAGGACCACTACTGTTATTGCTAATGAATCTGAAATCAAGAAATTTGATCGTGATAATAAATTTGTTAGAGGTCATCTTTTGAACAGCATGAAAAACAACATATTTGATTTGTTTGTTAATATGAAATCTGCTAAGGAGATGTGGGAGTCTTTAGAGAAGAAATATGGTGCCGATGATGCTGGGAAAAAGAAGTATGTGACTGGAAATTGGTTGAATTTCAAATTGGTTGATACAAAGCCTATTATAGACCAAGTTCATGTGTATAAAAATTATGTTGCTGAAATTCTTGCTCAGGGTATGAAGATGTGTGAAATCCTTCAGGCTAATGTTTTGATTGAAAAATTACCTGATTCCTGGTCTGATTATAGAAATCACCTCTAGCATAAAAAGAGGGATTTAACCCTAGAAGAACTTGTGAGCCACATGAAGATTGAGGAAGCCAACAGGCTTAAGGATGTTTCCTCTAAGCCAAAGAATGTGTTAGCAATCAAGGCTAACCTTGTTGAATCTGGTGCTGACTCTGACAAGAAAGCAGGTGATAATCGTGCCAAGAAGGGGAGCTCTGAGAAGAAGGGAAATCTCCAAGCTAAGGGTAAGATTGGGAAAAAAGTCACTGTCAAGTGTTGGTCATGTGGTGAAGTGGGGCACTTTGCTTCACAATGCAAAAACAAGAAGAAGAAAAATCTGAAATCGAGTGGAGGAATCAAGGGTCCTGCTCATCTGGTTGAGAATGAGGATGAAGATGTCATTGCTGCAGTTGTTTCTCAAGTCAACCTGGTTGAGAACAACAATGAATGGATCGTGGACACTGGTGCATCTAAACACTTCTGTGCTAACAAGGACCTCTTTGTCAGTATGGAAGATGCAAAGGAAGGTGAACAAGTCTACATGGGAAATTCAAGCAGCTCTGAGGTACTTGGAAAGGGAAAAGTGGTTCTAAAGCTTACTTCAGGGAAGACCTTGGCTCTTCACAATGTGCTGTATGTTCCTTCTCTTCGTAGAAATTTAATTTCTGGTGCCTTGTTGAACAAAGTAGGAGTTAAGTTAGTTTTTTATGCTAATAAACTGTGTTAACCCGTAATGGGGAGTATGTTGGAAAGGGTTGCCTTAGTGGGGGCCTATTTGTTCTTGAGATTGTAACTGTTCCTTCAATGAATAAGATTTCTACTTCTGCTTATTTTGTTGAGTCCTTTGAATTATGACATAGTAGATTGGGTCATGTTGGTGCAACAAAATTGAAACAAATGAAAAATTTAAATTTGCTCCCAAATATGTCATTTGATGGATTTGAAAAATGTGAAGTGTGCGCGGAGTCTAAATTCATGAAGAAAACCCTACAAATTTGTCACGAAGAGAGAGACCACACCATTTGAGCTAATTCATTCAGATTTAGCAGACTTTAAGAACTTGGAAAGTAGAGGCGGAAAACGCTACTATATCACCTTCGTTGATGATTGTTCGAGATATAGCAAGGTGTATCTTTTAAGGACGAAGGATGAAGATGAGTCCAAGTTTCTTGTGTATAAGGCAGAGGTAGAAAATCAATTGAAGCGGAAAATAAAGAGAGTTCGCTCAGATAGGGAAGGAGAATATGGCTCCGATTTCCTCAAGAACTTATGTGAAAGTGAGGGAATCATTCACGAAGTATCGGCCCCGTATACTACGCAGCAAAATGGTGTGGCAGAGAGGAAAAATAGGACCTTGAAGGAAATGATGAATGTAATGCTCCTAAGTTCTGGGTTGCCAGACAATTTATGGGGTGAAGCGGTTCTATCAGCTAATTATGTACAGAACAGAGTAACTCACAAGAAGTTAGATAAGACTCCATATGAAATATGGAAGGGTTATGCCCCAAACTTGAACTACATGAAAGTGTGGGGGTGTCTAGCTAAGGTGGGTTATCCATCGTTCAAGCGCTCAAGTATAGGTTCTAGGACCTATGTTACAGTATTCATTGGCTATGTTGAGAATAGTGCCGCATACAGGTTTATGAGTCTGGAAGATCAATCTATATCTGAATCTCGTGATACAGAGTTCTTTGAACAGGTATTTCCTTTGAAGAAAAACTTAGTTACTAACGATGTTTCTTCATTTCCTTCATCTGCAGAGCCAGAAGATGCTTCCCCTAGGATTGAAAGTGAGATTCAACTGAGGAAAAGTAAAAGGCAAAGAGTGGAGACAAGCTTTGGACCTGATTTCCTAACAGCCTTTATAGCAGAGTGCGGAAATCTAGGTGAGTTCGAAGATGATCTAGATGAGATCATGCTGTGTCTACAGGATGTGGATGAAGATCCGAAATCGTTTGAAGAAGCTATGAGTTCAGTAGATGCAACTTTCTGGAAGGAAGCTGTAAACAGTGAGCTTGACTCAATCATGTCAAATGGAACCTGGGACCTTGTGGATCTGTCAAAAGAGAGTAGAGCTATTGGGTGCAAGTGGATTTTCAAGAGAAAAATGAGAATTAACGGCACTGTGGAAAGGTTCAAAGCTAGATTGGTGATAAGAGGATTCACTCAAAAATTTGGCCTTGACTACTTTTATACTTATTCTCCTGTGACTAAAATTGCCACTATTCGTGTTTTGTTTGCCTTAGCTTCATCTTACAACTTGATTGTGCATCAGATGGATGTTAAGATAGCTTTTCTGAATGGCAATTTGGAGGAGGAGATCTACATGGAGCAACCTCCGGGTTTTGTAGTTCCTGGGATTGAGAATAAGGTGTGCAGACTAAAGAAATCCTTGTATGGCTTGAAACAAGCTCCGAAGCAATGGTATGAAAAATTTCATAAAACTGTTTTTAGTTTTGGTTTTGTTGTCAATGGTAGTGATGCATGTGTGTACTCTAAGATGTTTGGTGCGCAATGTGTGATATTATGCCTGTACGTTGACGACATGCTCTTGTTTGGCATAAACATGTATGTTATAAATGAAACTAAGAAGTATTTAAATTCAAAGTTCGAGATGAAGGATTTGGGAGAGGTAGATGTGATCCTTGGTGTTAAAGTTACTTAAACCAAGAAAGGGTATTTTCTGTCTCAGTCTCATTATGTGGAGAAAATTATGAAGAACTTTAATTGTTTTGATTTGCCTCCATTGAGAACTCCCTTTGATCCTTCTGGAACTTTGGTGAAAAATGTGGGGGACGGTGTGTCTCAAACTGAATATGCTAAGGTGCTTGGTAGTCTGATGTTTTTGATGAACTGCACTCACCCTGATATTGCTTTTGCTGTTAGTAGACTTAGTCGCTATACTCATTGTCCTAGTGAGCAACATTGGGTTGCTTTGAAGCGTGTGCTCAGATATCTATGTGGAACCGTGTCTTGGGGATTGAATTTTGTTGGTCATCCTTTGGTTCTTGAAGGGTATTGTGATGCAAATTGGGTAACGGACAGTGATGAAACAAGCTCTACGAGTGGCTATGTGTTTACCCTTAGTGGGGGTGCAGTTTCTTGGAAGTCTGGTAAGCAGACGTGTATATCTAGATCAACAATGGAAGCTGAGTTCATCGCATCGGATCTTGCTACACAAGAGGCAGATTGGTTGAGAAATTTGCTTATTGATGTTCCCATGTGGGGGAAACCGTCACCACCTGTGTCGATGCATTGTGATTCACAAGCTGCTATATGTGTTGCTTAAAACAGCGTTTACAATGGTAAGAAAAGGCACATAAGAGTCAGACACGAGTCTGTGAGGCAGTTTATTGTGAATGGGGTTATTTCGTTGGACTATGTTAAAAACAGAGAAAAACCTGGCAGATCCTTTTACTAAGGGATTCAATCGTAGACTAGTGGTGGAGTCATCAACTGGTATGGGTTTAGGACCTATGTTGTAATGACTTGAAATGGTAGCTATTCTAGCTATGTGACATGTTACATTGGTTTTAATAAATCTGGAACCTGTTTTGGTTTATTTGTTTTATTGGCATGAATCATGTAGATTTGTTATATATGTATCATGTGTTTGAATCTATTACTCTATAAGAGTGGTAAGTTTTACAAGTTAGATTCTGCTAGGATGAGTTTGTCTCTTAATGTCATTAGTCCAGTTGTTTTATGAGAAGGGATAGATTGAGGTTCTTAAGAGAGTTAAGACCTTTGTCCCAGTAGTTCTCAAAACAGGATAGATAATGACACCGAAAGTTGAAGGGTTGAACTTATGTTCTTAATGTTCTAGTTCCATTGCATGTAATTCTCTGGTTTGCAAGGTGCTTAAACATGTTTAAGTCTGCAGGGAAAAACCTTTGAATTTGCTGGGAACGTGTGTGAATAACACATAGGATGAACACCTACGTGAGCACGAGAGGTGGCCTCTCTCAAGGGAAGACTGGAGTATTGTTATCCTGAAGTACTCATGAGAGCCCAAGTGTTGGCCAAGATTGGCGGAGTTGCTTAAGCTCTAAAGTCAAGGTATGTGTATTCAAGGTCCCTTCCTCGCTCCTAGGAGTTTAAATCTTAGGATACTCACTAGGGAAGTGTTGAAAACCTTGTGCACTAATGTGTTAGTTCAAACCTTTGGATACTAGCATTTAAGTACTAAGACTTTCATTTACTGTTCAAATTTCATGTTGAAGATCCGCTCGCATTAGTGGGGCATTGTTGGAAATAGGTAATGCAAACGGATGCGATCGGGCGGTGTTCGCCCGATCGGGCGGAGGTGGCCAAGGAAAATAGGAGAACTCTCGCGCCCGATCGGGCGGCCCCTGCCCGACCGGGCGGCGGACTCGAGTTTTTGACGAGCTCGATCGGGCGGCTTCGCCCGATGGCTTAGCCGGGATGGGGTTTCTAGATCGCCCGATCGGGCGCGACACCAGGTCTGGAGAAACTTAATCTCGCGCCCGATCGGGCGGCAGCTCGCCCGATCGGGCCCGCCTTTTTTCCTAGGTCGGTTTGCTTTGCGTGTTTCTTTTTCCGGGACTCATATAAATACGAGTCTTGCCTTTTCATGAGATTCATTCACTTTCTAGCCGAAAACACAAACCTACCTTTTGAGATCTGAACAGTTCTTGAGCAATTCCACTCTTCGAGTTCGGGTGCACGGATTACGGAGAGAGTTGCGTTAAACTTGGGGGGCGTGCGTCACTAGGAAGGTGGTGGCGAATTTCGCTTCTAAGGCAGTGGATTTTGTTTCACGGCGCGATTGTGAGTTTGGGATCTTCAATCCAGGAAAGTTCTAATCTTTGTTTGTTATTGATTTCAACAGTTATTTTACCAACATTTGTGGGTTCATTATAGGGTGATCAGTTGATCACTATCTGCAACATTTTTAGATTTTTTTGAATGTTATTGTTACTGTTATTGTCTTAAGGTTTAAAAGTAAAGACTTGGGGTAAATGTATAGAAAATACAACTAATCGTTTTTTTTTTCTTTAACTGGAATTAGTGATTTCCTTTAAAATCCTTTAAGCATACTTCCTTGGCTACCTTAAGTGATATTTTTTTATAAGATGATGACACTATAGTTGTTGATGATATTTGTTCTTGATGACCCTCTAACTTCTTGTTTCTCTTTGATAGTTAGCTAAGATTTTCTTTTCTTATGAACTTTGAAGAGTTTGAATTATAGTCATTGAAGTTTGCTATGTAATTAAAATTTTCATGGCATGTAGATTGTAGTGTCTTTTTCTTCCTTTTATAAAACTTTTTTTCATGGCATTTTTACTTTGGTGTGCTTATCCTTTATTGTTCCCGTAAAATAGGTCATTAAAGTGTTTTTTTTCCCCTAGCTCTTTTATCTTTCTAAAGGAAGTTAGAAGCCTTTGTTATGGTATGATATTGGCAATTTCATTTTCTTTTGCCTTTTGCAGATCCACATCAAGATTTTAACTATGTTAGCTATGATATGTGAGATATATGTGCTTTCATTTGGTGTAAATAAAAAATCAATCTTGAGCATGTGAATGTGATAATATGCTTTGATGTATAAGAGATATCGATCTTACATTCTTTTTGCATTTTTTTGTTCTGATTTATTAAACAAATCCGTCTTACATTATTTTTGTACCTGATGTGGAAACATTGTTTTTGCATTTTTTTTATTCTTATTTATAAAAAGGTCTATCTTACATTGTTGTTGCAGTCAATGTGGAACAAAAGTATTTATTTGTTGTAGTCAATGTGGAACAAAAGTATTTAGTTGATGACCGTTTTTTGTAAGTTATGTGCCACGTGTCAGTCGTTAATTGGTCAATTATTTTTTAAATCATTAAAAACAAAAAAAATTAAAAAAAATAAAACAGAAAAAAACACCACCAGCCACCTCCCCCAACCCCCGCACCACCCCAGCCACCTCCCCCACTCCCCAGCAACTTCCCCCCTCCCCAACCAGCCCCACCATCGGGGTCGTCGGATTCCGGCGATCTCCCCCCACCCCCCCACCCCTTGCCGCAACCTCCCCAACCACCAAAACCCCCCTACGATCTAAACCCTAACCACCACACCAAACACCCTATTCGACCCTCCCAAACCAGCCCGACCCCTCCCCGAACCTCCTCACCGCCCGCCGACCACAAACCGACAACCCTTGACCCGTTTCCACCCCTCCTCACCCTAAACCTGACCCCGATTTTCTAATACCCCTGACCGTTTTTGGGGTTGTGGGTTCGATTTCGGGGTTCTTGGTTATGGGTTTGTGTTTGGGGTTGTGGGTTTTTGTAATACCCCGTATTTTTATACGTATTTTATTTAAAATATGTATTTTATAAGGGTATTTAAATAATTTTAGTATTTTAATTATGGTGTTTCAATTATTTATCCTATGTAAGTTTGGAAATATTTTTACTAAAGGAAAGTTTGTTTAATTATTTATTTTATAAAAGTTGGGGTTTTATTTTAGGAAACTATGATTTTAACAAGTTTTAGTAGGGAAGGGATTAGGAAAAACTAAAGGAGGAAAGTTTAGGGTAAAAGGGTGAGAGAGAAGGGGTATAAATATCCCTCTTATGAGGCAATTCAACTTTGCCCAGAGTGGAGAAAATCCAAGGTAAACTTCACTCCATTTTCTCCCTATTTTTCTTCTTTCTTTTTCTTTTTCTTTCTCCTTCCCCTTCCCCTTTTTGTTTTCGCACCACCACCACCGGCAACCACAACCACCGGTGGCCCGCCGACCACCAGCCACCCAGCCGGCAGCAGCGGCGACCACCAGTGCTGGCAGCAACCGGCAGTGGCGCTGGCCTACTGTCGGCAGTCGTGGGTTTCGAAAAAAAAAATATTTAAAAATCAAATCTTTCTTCTTCAAATTTAATCTATGCTTTAATATAATTGTAAATTATGTGTTTTGGGATTTAATTTTGATGTTTGATTATTATAATTATGTTAATTAATTTTCAGATTTGGTTTTTAATTAAAAAGCCCTAATTTTTGAAAACCTAGGTTCTTTATTTATGAGTTTTTTTAAGGATTATGATGTATATTGGGGTAGACTTTTGTTTTAAGTGTTTTAAGGCTTAATTACAACAAGTTTTATTAAAAAAAACTACTGAAATTTTATGTAAAACACTAAATATTATGTTTCTTGAAGAAATTTTAATTACCCATTAATTGGGACTTAATTATGGTGTTTTAAATATAATTAGCTTACTTTAATTAAATTATGAGGGGTTTTAAAATAGTACATATTGTTGGAAATTTTTTTAGAGTTGATTTTAATACTCTATTATGATTTTAATGTGTAGGAGACTTTGAAGTAAGCAATTTCTACTAGTCGTGACAATTTTAAAATCGTACTCAAGGTACGTTCGCGTACTTAGCATATTTTTGGTGATGTAGTATCATGCTAGACTTGATTTAATTAATCCTAAATAGTATCATGCTAAGATTTATAATTGGAAATTATGGATTATTGATATTGGTGATTAAATTAGAAAGCATGATTTATTTGAGATGAATTAATAGTTGGAAAATTAATGTTTGACATGTTGTGTTTGAACCACACTTTTATTTATGGTGTTTTGGGTGTTTTTGTCCCTTGGGAGAGTTACGTCACGAAGTCTGATCCGGCTGAGCTGTACCTGCAAAATAACGGAGAATTCGAGTGGTTGGAGCTCCGCCTCTGACGGTTAAGTTAGTAACTTGAAATGGAATAAAGAGAACGAAAATTTAGGTGGGTATCTGCTCGGATTCCAAGCTCAGGTCTTTCTCTGATGTAAAAGAATACATGTGTAATAAATGATTGAATGTGTCCCTAAAATGGGGAAATATCTCTCTATTTATAGGGTCGTTGGAGAATGTGCCCCTACCTAGGTCACTTAACCTAGATTTTAGTGGGCTACGTCGTTTTACGGCGCTCCTAGGGATTTGGGCCCTTGAAGGCCGCCATTTCAGAGGCATAACTGAGGGCGCCAAGTGTCAAGAGGATGTTGAGCCACATGGGCCATCCTGACCTCGACATATGGCGTCCTCTCATTGGTCCACGTGTCTAGGGTATAAAATACCCTAAACATTTGCCCCTCACAGGTCGCACGTGCATATCACGTGGGGCGTGTGACACGTGTCCACCTTTCATAGGTGAACAGTAACGGGTAAAATTTTTGAATTTCAAATCAAAAATTTTCCCCCCACTTTCACTTTCTATAAATAAAAAGTTACCCCCCTCCTTTTCACACCTTACGTTCACATTGACTTTTTAGAGAGAGAAAAAGAGAGATTCTTGAGAGAGATTTCTCTGCTCCCGTCTACGTCACAGCAAGTTTAAAGCTTCCGAGTGCTAGCAGTTCATCACCCGTTTCACCGGCTATAGCGGTTTTCAGATTTTTCCTGAGTAAAAGCGAGGTAACCGCCTGTACCATTTTAGCTTTCCTCCCTTTCAATTTGTATACCATTTTTTCCGCCTGTATACTCGGCTTTTTTAGAGAATATAAATGAGTTCACAATCCACTCACTCGACACTACCTAGGACACTCAGCCGATCCCCAGGAACGGCTGAGTCTAGAACAGGGGGTGCCTCTTCTGGATTGTCGGAACCAATATGCTCATCTCCGAATTCCTCCCTCTCTGTGTCTGTGCAGGACACAATGGCCAGAACGAAACAGATGGCCAGACGGTCTAAGAGCCGGCGCACTATGAGAGTGCCAGCCGATGAGGTTTTCCCAAAAGGGGAACAGAGGGATTGGGAGGAGAGCGATCTGACGAAGAGGCTCCCTCTACCTCCGGGAGCTTTGGGGTAAGAGAGGTAGACGGCGAGGGAGCCGCCTCCTCTAATGAAGCCGGCGATGCTGAAGTCGACCAAGGATCAAGAGTCGAATCTTCCGGCTTCGACCAGGATAATTTTGCGGCAGACTATCAGCAGCCGCCCAAGGTCGCTGACAACCCCAACCCCAAAAGGACCCGGATGCTGCCGAGTAATATCGCCCTCTTAAATAGCGGGTTCAGGGCCTTCAAGGAGAAGCACCCCTTTAGAAGTCTTTGAATTCTTTCTGCAGAAGGTGCAAGTCTGCACCTAACTTAGCAAAGGCAACCGTCCCAACCTTCACGGTACGCTCCGGACGGCTGTCGTCCAGAGGTATGTCAATATGCTCACCAGCCGGTTGGGGACGGAGCTCATCTGACCGTTCACCGGTCAGTGATTGCTATTTTTCCTCCTTCTTCACCTCCACCAGCATAGGTGCCTTTCTTTCCTTTCCGGATGCTAGTGGGGCTGGTGCTTGATCGGCCTCCTTGACATTGTCAAGGTCTATTGGCTCCTGGCCGCCTAGGGCCACGATATTTTTGACGGCTGAGAGATAGCACTCCCGGGCCGTCTTCTGATCCCCATTCAAGGAACCAACAGAGCCGTCATCCCTCTCATACTTGAGGAGCATGAGGGAAGGGATGATTACGGCCTTGGATTCGTTGAGGGTTGGCCGGCCCAAGATAATGTTGTAGGCGGTCATTTCCTCAACGACCAAAAACTTGACGACCAGATGTCGCCCTTTTCCTTTCTCACCCAGCCGGATGGGTAGATCGACTCTTCCGACTGGGTAAACCATCCCCCCCCAAAAACCAACAAGGGGGTGGGTGACCGGATGCAAGCTGCTGTCATTATATTTCAGCTTTTGCAAGCACCGGAGGCTGATGATGTCTGATGAGCTACCAGTATCAATAAGGATCCGCCCGACCAGTTGGTTGGCAACCTTACATTCAATGACGACCGAGTCATCATGTGGGCGGCGAACACTGCCCCTATCCTTCTTAGTGATCAGAACATCAGGGAAGGAGGAGCTTGCAGACGTCTGCCCATCATCATCTTTGTCCATCTTTCGAAGATGGCTCTTGGTGCCCCGGATGGTAGGGCCACCGCATGAGAACTCGCCTGCTATTGTGTAGACCGGCTCCTTATTGGTATCCGAGCTACTAGCAGGCTGGGGGGTAGTCTTAGAGGACTGACCCTTATTCTTCTTCTTAGCCCCGGCTGGGGACTTAGAAATATAGGACTTCAGCATTCCCTTGTCAGCAAGACGGTCCAACATCCGTTGAAGGCTCAATCAGTCGTTGGTGTCATGGCCAACTTCCTCATGGTATTGGCAAAATTTATTTTTGTTCCTTGATTGAATGAAACTTTTCATTGGATTTGGCTTCTCTAGGGACAACCGGTCCTTTATCTACATGAGGATGGAGTTGCAATCCTTGTTAAACTCGTACTTTGGGACGTACGGTTTAAATTCTTTTTTCTTCTTGCTCTCTTCTTTCTTTTTAGTCGGCTGAGCAGGCCGGTTGTCTTTCTTTTTGTCGGACTTCTTAGAGTCCGACTGGCTACCAGGCGAGGAGAGGTTGATAGCTTGAATGTAGCTTTCCGCCTCCCTCAGGGCCGCCTGTAGGGTGAAAGCCCCTTTTCTGACTAGGTCGAACTTAAAGGTCGACCCGTCTCTCAGACCTTTGAAAAAGTCTGTTAAAGCTACCTCATCAAACAGTCCCTAAATCTTAATTCTGATCAGATTGAACCGCCTGAGATATGAGCGTAACCCATCTCTCTCTCCCTGCTTAACAGTGCTTAAATCAAGGCTTGTTTTCTTAGTAGGGATGTTCATTGAGAAGTTGAAAGCAAACAGGAAGGCGAGCTTCCTGAAACTATCGACGGACCCGGCTGACAGATTACCAAACCATTGTTGGGCAATGCCCTTCAATGTAGCCGGGAAGCACCGATACCAAGTGGCATCATCCAACCCCTGCAGATACATGAGGTTGGTGTAAGCCATGAGGTGGTCTTCCGGATTGGTGGTACCATCATAGGTACCAACTAATACATTCTTAACCTTGGCCGGCTAGGCCGCCTCGGTTATCTCCCGAGTGAACGCAGAAGGCTGTTCACCCAGGCGCAGCAGACGAAGCTGCCAGTCCAATGGCTGGACATTTGGATATGCCGCCTAACCTCCAAAGAGAGCCGGCTGCATGAAGTGAGGAGGATACTGTCCGTAAACCTGGGTAGGCACGTACGGTACAACTCCAATCATGTGAGGGCCAGAATGGACGGTATTACCACCTGTCTGGCTCTCATGCAAGGAGGGTGCACTCCCTGCAGAAATGTTGTTGAAACTGTCTAGAAAGTTCGACGTTGAAGCCGACTCAGACAGTGATTGGTTTCTCTTCCGGTTGATGATCTCCCGCGCATCAAGAATTGATTTTTTGCTTCCCACCGGCTGCTGAGTCTGGCGGGTGTTGTTGTTGTTGTTCCTCTTAAGAAAGAGAATCTTTGACCAATCAATGGTCCCGGCTGCCTTCTCCTTTGGATGAGGAGTGGGCTGTCGGTCTCTGACTGACTTCCCTTTCTCTGGAGGAGTCATCTTTGCCGACTGACCTTTACTTGGGCCAGCCCGGCTTTGGGTGATCAGCTCTTTAATTTCACCCTTGATACTTGTCATGAATCTCATGAGTTCGTGTCGGGTGACAGGTGCTGATCCAGCGGCTGTTTGGGTTTCCCCTTCCGGCTGCCCAGAGGGTCGGCTTGTAACCCCCTGAGAGGCACCCCGTTCCAGAGTGTCTCTAGGCCGGATGCGCTTAGTTTTGAGAAAGCCGTCATCTGTTGTAAAGGTTTTGACAAGAGGATCTTCATACTCATGGTCTGTAAAAACTTCTGGGTCATCGCCCAGACGGTTAGGGGGTGTCACAGACTCTTGAACCATCTTCGAGGTACTCTCCCCACAGATGGCGCCAAATGTTTTGGGTGTTTTTGTCCCTTGGGAGAGTTACGTCACGAAGTCTAATCCGACTGAGCTGTACCTGCAAAATAATGGAGACTCCGGGTGGTTGGAGCTCCGCCTCCGACGGTCAAGTTAGTAACTTGAAATGGAATAAAGAGAACGGAAATTTAGGTGGGTATCTGCTCGGATTCCAAGCTCAGGTCTTTCTCTGATGTAAGATAATACAGGTGTAATAAATAATTGAATGTGTCCCTATAATGGGGAAATATCTCCCTATTTATAGGGTCATTGGAGAATGTGCCCCTACCTAGGTCACTTGACCTAGATTTTAGTGGGCTGCGCCGTTTTACGGCGCTCCTAGGGATTTGGGCCCTTAAAGGCCGCCATTTCAGAGGCATATCCGAGGGCGCCAAGTCTCAAAAGGATGTTGAGCCACATGGGCCATCCTGACCTCGACACGTGGCGTCCTCTCATTGGTCCACGTGTCTAGGGTACAAAATACCCTAAACATATGGCATGTTAGAATGCATGATTAATTAAATTACATGCTTAGTTATGTTTAGAATATTGAAAAGGAATTTTATTATGGTTCAAATAATTTTTATTGATGCTTTAAGCATGAGGAAGGAGTTGTATATGTGTCTATGTACACAAGGAATAAATTGTATGTTGGTGCCTTTGTGCACTTAAGATGTTTTTAATACCGAGGGATAGGATTTTTGGCGCTGTATGCGTTTAATGTGTCTTTGACAATGATGTAGAATTAAAAAGGGTTCAACATTAAATAATATGTGGTCACTAAATATTCAAGAATTAAATTGGTATGTTTGGTTGATTGAATAAATATTGTTGATTGATTTATTATGCTTTGAGAGACATCACCAAGTCCAATAACATGTAAATAACGTAAAGTGAAAGAGATTACGCGCCAAAACTCTTGTAACGTATATACCTTGAGTATGAACAATGGGGGGAGTTATGGGGTTTTATATTTAACCATAACTTCTAATGGAGTACATGACGTTGTACATTCCTTTTTATTTATTATTATGCTCAGGAATTTCGTCACGTTTGAGTGGTTTTGTCGCTGGCACGGTTAGCTCCCGTGTCAGTTAACCTCAATTTATTTAGGGGTGGTATAGTTGGAAACCCGTTCGATGCGTAATCAACGCTAAATGAATTATTTAGTGTCTAGTTGAAGTGTCTTGTTGATTGTTGTGTGTGCTTGTAAACAGGTGCATTGAGGTAACTGTGTGTTCATAGGTGAAAGCATGTTAGTATGTTTAATTACGCTTACGTACTCAGCTTTGCCGATTGTGTGTGTTTGTGTGTTTGGCCATGTCTTAATCTTGGCCCTATGATGACCCATTTTTAATGGAGAGTAGTGGGGACAAGTAGAGATAAACTTTTCAGGTATTGAAGCATATTCATGATGGGGCATGAGTGAAGAGTGAATCATGCTAGTTTCCAATAGTTTACGATGTGTTTTATGCTTTGTTTATTTATGATACTTTTCATGTGGACTAACGCGAAGACTTTGTTTTGGAATGGTTTTGAATAAGGTCTTTAATGGTTCCAAGTTGTAGTTTGATTTTATTTGACTTTGTTTGTTTGGTTTTAAACTTTACTTTCGTTTGGTTCACTTTTGAGTTGACTTGTTTAAACGGTTTTTAATTTAAAGTCTTCCACTGTGTATCTTTGATAGTTGCCTTAGCCGTTTTCACGGTGGCAGTAATGTCTTAGATATTCCTAAATTGTATTTTAAAAAGTAAAGTGGGTATTTAAAAGAAAGGAATTTCTAGGGTGTTACAAAGTGGTATCTGGAAGCTTTGGTTGAGATTTTAAATTACCACTAACCCGAAAACGTTTTTCTTACTATGATTTAAACTTGCCAAGTGTTAATTTAATTATGCAATGTTAATTGTTCCGATTTTGTTTCTTTTTTTTAGGGGCCGAATTTTTTTATTTATTTATTTTATTTTGGTCTGATTTTTTTTTTAAGCGGGACACTCGAACATTTTTTATTTTTTTAGAGTGTCAGAATTTTTTTTTAGTAGGGCAAAAATTTTTGGCCCTCTTCCCATTAATTTCGAATTTTTTTTAGCAGGGTAAAAATATTTTTTTTGTTTGTTAAGTTTTGCAGGGAGCAAGGATTGAGATAAGAATTATGTGTTAAAACCTTTTAATAACATGGTGAGCTTGGGTAGGAAAAGAAAGGGCATATAGGCTAGAATTTAATTTCTTCCGTGTGTGCATAATTTTATTTTGAGTGTTCAAGCATGTTGTTTGACTAGATGTTTGTTGATGAAAGCATGCAATATGTGTATTATTCTATGCGATCCTTCAAAATTGTATGATTGAACACCGAACTTAATTTCCTACAAGACTTTATTAGGGAAATTCTCAATGGTGGTCTTCAATTTTTTATTTTTTTCAATGGTGAACAACAACAATTTTAATTATCTTTGGTACTCTTGTATTACCCTTATCAATTCAATGGTAACATTACTAATAAATTTAATAATTTATTTAACCATGGTTAGTTTTTTTTCTAATTTTTTTTCTAATTTAATTATTTTAAAATAAGTTTTTTTTTTAAAAAATCCCAACAGCCCCAGTCTCCTGTCAGCCCCAACCACCTGCCTCCTGGCGTTGGCCGTGCCAGACCACCCTCCTTCGGCACCGACATCAACTCTCCCCTTTTCGCGTCTCCCTCTCCCACAAAACGAGTCGCGCAACCCAATCACCGATCCCCTCACTCTCCCACGAAACTCGTCGCGCGACCCAAGCACCCAATCCCTTTCCTTCGAAACTTTAATTTTATTTCAAACTCTAAATCCCCAAAAAATGTTGGATTTACGATTAGTTCAAAGAAGTTTTCTAAAAAATTTTATTGAATCAATCAAAGATTTGGTTACTAATGCCAATGCAACTTTGATTATTTAAGGGTTTGAGATCGTTGTTTTTCCAGTTGATGTTTTTGAGGTGTTCGTCGGAGATAATGGTGATGTTGAGGTTTAATCAGGCTGTTGTTGGAGGTTGCGACATAGGGGAGGGGAGTTTAGCGCGGCGACGACGTCGGGAAGGGGGTCTGGACAAGTGCGGCCGCGCGTCAACGCCGGGGAGGGGGACTGGTTGGGTTGGGAGCAGGGGGATTGGAGCAGGGAGGGCAGAGGGTGGCAGGGGGAAGAAGTGGGTGATGAGCACCATTAAGAATTTCCCAATGCATTATTTTTTTTTTAGGAAGGGAATTCTTTTCTAAAACTTTTCTCTGCATGATGACAATCTTTCCTAGCAAATATACACAAATGAGATCACTTGTAAAGAAACATAATGAATACCCCTACGACTTTGTAGAAAAGATCAGATACTTTTGTTCCTACATGAGCAATGTCTTACGAGACAGAGTTTATGACACCCCTGATCGTATTTCGGCTATGAATGTCCATTGTCTTCCAGAGGAGCCTCCTTACATTGCTGTCAAACAGAGATTTTCTGATTTTTACCTTCCAGGAGACATTCCAAATTACCATAAATACAAAGACTATTATGGCCAGTGGTATCCAAATTATGTTTTCTTGACTAAATATCTCGTAAGAATGGAAAAAGCTCATTGTCAGCACTTAAATCTTCCCTACCCTGACTACTACTACGATAATCTAGTAGGGAACAATCCTCCTCCTAATCAACAACCAGGAAATTCTTCTTCTTCGTCAGGGGGTAGTCAGGCAGAAAATGGAGAACAATAAGAGGGAGATAGTCCGCTTATGGAGATTTCTAATCCTAATCCACCTCCAACTTCAATAATAATAGACATTTCATCGGATGAGGAGGAAGAAGAAGAGTTTGTACAAGTAGAACCCGAACCTGAGTCACCTGAACCAATGGAGGAGTCAAATGATTCTGATTTTGATCTTTCAAGCTACAAACAATCCACTGAAAAAAGGGACAACGTTCGAAAGGATTAGATTTTATAACTTTCCTCGTCATGAATTCACAGTCTTTATTTTAGTTATTATTATTATTATTTTAGTTTTAAACTAATAAGTGGCATGACCACACAAGTTTCTAGAAAACAATTTTTATTTTAGTAATTTCAGTCTATTTTAATTAATAAGACCTCATTTATTTCCTTGTCAATTTTTTTTTTATTTATTTTTTTTTATATATATTACTAATAAATAATTCATTTATTTTCCAAATCTCCCATTTCACATCACTATCCCAATAGCCAAAATTCCAAGCAACTTAATTCCAATAAATATTTCTAAGCTATGGGCATCTATGGGTATTATTATTTTTTATCTATGTGATGCTTTATTAAATGTATGGTTTGTTAGCAATCAATAATTGATTGACAAAGCTACAAATTTAGGGAATTCTTAGCTTTCGCTATCCCAATTTATTAGCTTCAAATTTTACTGTGAATGTTTAAAGAGTGCTAGGTAATAGATGGGTGTTTGTCTTGAGAACTAACCATAGCCATTTCTAATATAGACCATTGTCCTTAATTCAGTAGAAGCAAAATGGCAGGGGGAAGAGGTTCTGGTAATGGTGGAAACGATTTGAATGAAGTAGTGAGGCAATTGGCAGCAGTTGCCCAACAATTGGCAAGAAACTCAACTGGTAATGGGGATGCTCAGGGGGAGCTCTTTAAGAAGGTGGCACAAAGTAAGCCACCAACATATCAAGGGGAGCCTGACCCTACCATATTGGAAAATTGGTTGAGATAATTTGAGAAACTATTTGGAGCTCTGGGATGCCCTGAAAACTCAAAAGTGAGTTGTGCTACTTACTATCTGAGGGGTGATATTGACCTTTGGTGGCAACAAAATGAGACTACCATTAGAGCGCTACCTGGGTTCAATTGGACTAAATTCCAAGAGAAAGTGAGAGACAAGTTTTATCCTAGCATTTTGCAGAAGCAGAAAGCTGAGGAATTCTTAAACCTTAAGATGGAAAGGATGTCAGTTACGGAATACTACACCAAGTTTATTGAGTTGTCCCGTTTTGCTGAAGAGTCTGTCGCTACGAAGAAAGCAAAAGCTAAGAAGTTTGAGAGTGGTTTAACTACTGATTTGCAGTTAAAGCTGTGCGGGCAAGTATTTGAGACCCTGGATGAAGTATATAGAAGGGTCGCACACCTTTATGCATTGGAGGAGAAGAAGAAGGAGTTTGCTGAAATAGAAGGAAGAAAGAAGAGGAAGGAAGTGGGGTAGGTTTCTTGAAACCAGCAGGGAAACTAGAATGATTTTAAGAAGCAGAATTACCACCATAACAATAACTTTCACAACAATAATAACTTCCAGGGTAATAACCGTCACGGAAACCGTAACAATAATGGAGGGGCTAGAAACAATAACCAGGGGATTAAAAAGAATGGGAGGATTTATTTTTGCAAGAGGTGTAGAAATAACCACCCTGGATAGGATTGCGAGGAAAATTTGGTCGCTTGTCGTGTTTGTAATAAACTTAGGCATAGGGAGTATGAGTGTTTCTCCAAGAATAGCAATGGGAACAGGCAAAACAACAATAATTCAGGAGGAAACCAGAGGAATTTCCAGGGGAACAACAACAACTTTATTGGGAATAAGGGAGTGCAACAGAATGGGGGCGAAGAATAGTAAAACCACCAGTGGGAATATCCAACAGAAGGGTGGAACTGCAGGGAAACTGAATGTTCTTAGTAGGCATGAGGCGGATACCACGAAAGATGTTATCACTGGTACTTTTTCTATTAACATTATTCCTGTTAAAGTATTGTTTGATTCTAGTGCAACTTTTTCTTTTGTTTCTAAGGGTATTGTTTCAAAACTTAAAGACTATTTAAAGATAGTAGAAGTAGTAGATTTACCCATAACCATTCCGACAGGTGGGGTAGTTAAATGTACCAAAACCTTTAGAAATGTGCCTTTAGAAATAAAAGGAAAGATATTCCCGTATGACCTTATTGAGTTTGGGCTGAGTGACTTTGATCTTATTCTGGGAATGGACTGGTTGAGTAAGTATAATGCTAAGATTAGTTGTAGATCACAGATTGTGAAGATGGTCACAAGCGGAAATGAATCAGTGACTTACTGGATGAATGGTAAAACCAAGTGCCCAAGGTTAATATCAGTGCTAAAATTAGCAAAATACATGAAGAAGGGACATCCAGTATATTTCTTTAGTGTTAGGAATATTGACCCTGAACAAGTGAGAAATCCTGAAAATATAGAAGTAGTCAATGAATTCCTGGATGTATTCCCAGAGGAGATTCCTGGAATGCCACCTAAGAGGGCAATCGACTTTACCATAGATTTAGTTCTCGGAACAACCCTAGTATCCAAGGCACCATATCGAATGACACCTGCAGAAATGAGTGAATTAAAGGAGCAATTGCAAGATTTATTGGAAAAGAAATACAATAGACCAACTGCTTCTCCTTGGGGAGCGCCAGTTCTATTCGTGAAAAAGAAGGATGGAAGTATGAGGTTGTGTATTGATTACAGGGAACTAAATAAAGTAACCATAAAGAATAAGTATCCCTTACCAAGAATAGATGATTTGTTTGACCAACTAAAGGGTGCCACAGTGTTTTCAAAGATCGACTTGAGATCTGGGTATCACTAATAGAGGATTGCCGACGAGGACATATCTAAAACCGCATTTAGGACAAGATATGGGCACTACGAGTTTACAATTATGCCTTTTGGATTGACAAATGCTCCAACAATCTTTATGGATTTGATGATTAGGGTGTTTCATCAATTTATGGATAAGTTTGTAGTAGTGTTCATAGATGATATATTGGTGTACTCAAAGAGCAAGGAAGAGCACGCAGAACACCTAAGGGCAATTCTGCAAACACTAAGAGAAAACCACCTTTATGCAAAATTCTCTAAGTGTGAGTTTTGGTTTGAAAAGGTAGCCTTCTTGGGACATTTCGTGTCCAAGGACGGAGTAGAGGTAGACCCAGCCAAAACAGAAGCTGTTAAGAGTTGTCCTACAACCAAGACAGTATCTGATGTGCGAAGTTTCTTAGGTTTAGCAGGGTATTATAGGTGTTTTGTCAATGATTTTTCCAAGATTTCTGAATCTATGACCACCTTGATGAAGAAGGACAAGAAGTTTGAGTGGGACGATAAGTGTGAAGATGCGTTCCAACTCTTGAAACACAAACTAATTACAGCACCAGTGCTAACAAATTCGGATGATAGTGGATTGTATGATGTGTATAGCGATGCATCAAAGAATGGTTTAGGGTGCGTTCTTATGCAAAATGGGAAGGTGATTGCATATGCATCGAGGCAGTTAAAGACCCACGAAGTAAACTATCTAACCCATGATTTGGAATTAGCTGCAATCATTTTTGCACTAAAAATTTGGCGCCATTATTTGTATGGAGTGAAATGTAGAATTTACACAGACCATAAAAGCTTAAAGTACATTTTCACCCAAAAGGGCTTGAACTCTCGTCAAAGGAGATGGTTAGAGTATACGACGAATTATGATTTAGACATAAAATACCACGATCAGGGAAAGTGAATGTGGTTGCGGATGCTATAAGTCGTAAAACTAGTCATGGAATAAACTCGTTAGTAGTAGCTAATGAGTTATGTAGGGAAATGATTAAATTGAATTTAGAGGTTGTAGAATGGGAAGTACCAGCGGGTATTCTTGCGAGTCTAAGCATCCAACCAACAATATTCGACGAGATTCGAGCCAACCAAGAGGGAGATGTAAAGTTGGATAGGATTCGCGAGAAAATTAGCATGGAAAAACTATAGACTTCAAGATTCATGAAGATGGGGGTTTGAGGTACAAAGATCGATGGTGCGTACCACAGAAATGTGAGGAAGTGAAGAGAAAGTTGATGGAAGAAGGCCACATACACCTTACTTAGTACACTCAGGAGGAGACAAGCTATATAAGGATTTTAAGAAGATGTTTTGGTGGCCTAAAATGAAAATTGAGATTGATGAGTTTGTGGCAAAGTGTTTAACATGTCAAGAGGTGAAGATAGAGCACAAGAGGCCTCAAGGGACGGTGCAGTTATTAGAAATTCTAGGATGGAAGTGGGATTGCATTTCAATGGATTTTGTGACTTGCCTTCCTAAGTCAAAGAGTGGAAATGATATCATTTGGGTAGTAGTGGATAGACTTATAAAATCAGCAGTGTTTATACCAATGAAAGAAACTTAGAAGATGGAGCAACTTGCGAAAGATTACATCAAACATGTTGTGAGGTTACATGGGGTTCCAAAGGATATTGTATATGACAGAGATTCCAGGTTTCTCTCAAAATTCCAGATAAGTGTACAAGAAAATTTTGGTACAACACTTAAGATGAGTACAACATTTCACCCTACCACAGATGGGCAAACTGAGAGAACCATTCAAACCTTGGAGGACATGTTGAGAGCTTGTGTAATAGACTTCCAGGTGTTGGGGTTTGGTGAGTCCGACTCACCGCGGAAACAACCCCGACCCAAGGAACCACTCGTAATTAATAAAACCATAAAGCATAAATAAATAAACACAAGAAAAGGAGGAACGTATCATACCCTTGAAGTGAGCTTTTCCCTCTCAAAATGGGCTCTTACTTGAAAGCCTTGAGCACCGCATATGTCGTGCCTCCAACGGTATCCACCCACAAAGGACGAACACGACTTTTTAGGTCCGCTACCTTGGAGTTAGCAAGGTCCGACCAAAAACCAAGTGTTAATGGAGTTTAAGAGTTTTTCCCAAAATATGGAATGCTCTTTCTAACTCCCACTCAAGCACTTTACTCCAAATCCCAAAGTTGGTATTTATAGAAAAAAGTATGAGTGGGAATTTCAAATCCATCAATGTGGGATCATGAAATTCCACAAATTAATTTAAAGCTTAATTAAATTAAAATTGCAAACTAATAATAAATCTACAAGTGGCATTACCATGTGAAATGGGTTGGTGAGGACCACATGGAGAGTAGGGGAACATACTTGCTCCCCATTCAATACTCTCCTTGTGCCACATGTCCTTACCCACTTGCTCCCATATTTCTCAAGCTTCCCCATAGTGAACGGCCCTATGGCCCAGCCACGAGCCCAGCCCGAGCCCAGCCCCGCACCAAGATGCGGGCTGTTGCTGTGTGCGCAAGTCACGCACTTGGTGCGGCCTTGCTGCTGTGCGTGGCTTCTTGTGCGTGCGCTGCTAGCACGCCTATCTTGCGGTAGCTAGCTGCTGCACGCACCACGTGCACGCGGCTGCTAGCTGCTTCTGTGCGTGGCTGCTAGCACGGTGCGCTAGCACGCACCTAGCCAGCAATGCTAGGCTCACCTTGGTGCGCTTGCTAGCCACCTATGCTTGGACATTTTTGCCCCTAGCATTCGGATGCTCGGGGCATTCCGATGCTAGAGGTATTTTGGGAATATGGTCGATTTATTATTATTTTGCGCGTCTCGTCTTTTTATTATTTTTGACTCGACTTCCGACGATCGGTTTCGACGCTCCAAGCTTGAATTACCGACGTCTAAATATTTAACACTCGGGCGACAAATTAATTTCTTCCGAATTAATTTGTCGAGTCGGTTCGTATATTTTGCTTGGGTGTGACCCGAAGGGTTCAGTCAAGATTAAGTTGTAATATTAATTATATTAATATTATTGATTGGAAGCGGCCTCCACCCAGGCATTCCGATCACTTGACCTTACTAAATATATTAGCTTTCTAATAATTCTGAACCCGCTATAAGAATAATACACTTGTTCAAAGGACACCATTCCTTTCAATCTCCCACTTGTCCTTCCTGACAAGTGTGTATTTAGTGTATAGCCCCTTTCCTATATCTCTTCATGTCTCTTCATGAACTACAGAGTAAGATTACTCGTCATCTCTGTTACGTCCAGAAGTGTTTCTCGAAATCTCAGTTTGACTGTCAATAAGCAGATGATTTCTAAAATCCATCTGAGCACGGCCATGCATTTTCAGAGTCTCGCTCTTCAAGAGGCCTTGAAAACAACAAGACATGTTCTGTATTGTTAGTAGGGGGACATTTCCAGTCTTGTAATGTAGCTTCTCTTACTAAGAAGACCTAGCCGCCCGATATCTGTCGTTTTAATCCCCAGTTACGGCAGACGTTTGGCGGATACCAAAGCGGACTAGTACTCAAACAAGAGACCTCCCACTACTCATGGTCATGGAAAAGAGTTCCAATAGTAATAATGAGAAAAATACTTATGACGATTTTTAAATCTCTTAAAGTATTCTCATAGGTCGATCCAGTATGGTTCTAAACCAATACCTGTGCAAATGATTTATATCCTCATAGCACAAAAAACGATGTTATAAATCATACTATACACTAATCTCTAATGGACATTAATCGTCCACAAAAATATGACCTTGATTAGGGGTAATTTTCGATTAAAATATTCAATGTTCACTTAATAGGTGTTTCTTTATCCAAGCCATTGACTTGATACCCTATTTTGAATATTTATTAAAATCGAATGGACTCATTATTTAATTCTAAACCACAATTAAATAGAGACGGAGTGATTTAAATTGCATGAAAAATTTAATTACTCCAAAAACTGAATGGTTCATCATAGTGCTTTACATTAACATTGTCCAAAATTTAATTAAATTACTATAATATGGAAATCAAAGCCAGTTTGCAACATGCTTGATTCCCATTTCCTCAATGTGTTTGTTGTTCTCTACTTGAGACAAAGGTTTAGTAAGTGAATCTGCTACATTGTCATCCGTTCCCACTTTGCAAATTCTGATTTCACCCTCTGTCTTCCATTCTCGAATCATGTGAAATCGCCTCTTGACATGTTTAACCTTCTGATGTTCTCGTGGCTCTCTAGCCTGAGCAATAGCTCCATTGTTGTCACAATGGAGGTCTATTGGACCCTTGATGGAGGGTACAACACCAAGTTCATCAATGAACTTGCGAATCCAAATTGCCTCCTTGGCTGCTTCAGATGCTTCCAAGTACTCGCCTTCAGTTGTAGAATCAGCGGTTATGCTTTGCTTTGCACTTTTCCAACTAAAAGCTCCTCCATTGAGACAGAATATGTATCCGAATTGTGACTTTGAGTCGTCTTTGTTTGTCTGGAAGCTTGCGTCGGTATATCCCTCAACAACCAATTCATCTTTGCCGCCATAGACCAGGAATTTATCCTTGTTCCTTTTCAGGTACTTCAGAATATTCTTGGCCGCAGTCTAATGCGACTCTCTTAGGTCTGATTGGTATCGGCTCGTAGCACTCAAGGTATATGATACATCCGGCCTAGTACATATCATGGCATACTGTAGGCGTCGCTCGAAGTGCGCCTACGTTAAAGCATGTGGTGAATATGCTTGGCACTCATAGGAAGTGGGAATTGACATATACGATTAGGGACAAGGAAAGTAGGGAGCCGCCAACAAGTTTTTAAGGAACTTGTAAACCGTTCACGGATCATAAAAGGCAACCACGATAACGGACAACGATAGGCAACAAAGATTGACCCGTGAAGGTTACACCCCATTCATAATCCATGAGATTACTAACTCCATATGGTTCGGAACCACGAAAGGAGGATCGGGGATGATGGTACGAAGTGAGTCATGGAGTCACATTCGCCCGTATTGGCCTCTACTCGATTCTTATAGTGAAAAGTGATTCATGTGATCTCAAAGGCATACAAACAAAATATTCAATTCGCTCCAAACTATTATTAAGCTAAATTGGTTGAATATTAATGCACACATAATTCTAAAAATTTGGTGATGACTTCAATTAATAATAAGATTAAAAGGGAACCTAAATCGGTCGTCTAAATTATCTTATTAGGCGTGATTTTCAATTACATATTCCCTTTAACATGCAATATGGTGATGAATAAAAAATAGTAAACTACAAAATAATAAAAATAATAAAAATAAAAGGAGCATGATCCTTACTTTGATTCTGTTTGTTTGCAACTACAAAATAATAAACGAGTTAGTAACTTCAAGGAAATAATAAAACGATGATTAAATTAAATTAAATAAAGTAAAATTGATTTTGGGGCCAAACCCTCAAACGATTCTACCTTTCACGCCTTGGCTTAAGGATAGAACCACGAGTAAAGTATGGACTCCTTTGAGCACTTGAAGAAGGAATTTTGAAATAAAAAGGGGTAGGCTAGTGTTTAGGCTAAAGCATAGAGGAGAGGAGAATAAAATTAGAGAATTACTCGGTGCCTCCGTTCATCAGAAATGAGGGGGGTATTTATAGGGAAAATGTGCTGAGGGAGCACACGGAACCCTAAAATGATAAAAACCCTAAAAAAGTATCCCGTGACACGGTCAAACTGTACCGTGACACGGGAAGCCCCACCGTCAGACGATACACTTTCTCGTGACACGGTACACTTTTGGCGTGACGCGGGAAATTTTCAGAAAACGCGTCAAGGGTTTACGTGGAAAAGACACGGAATGTCCCGTGTCACGGCAGAACTCCCGTGACACGGTAGGTACCTGCCGTGGCGCGGGAAATTCCTGCCTGTTTTTCCGTCTAAATACATTTTTAACCCTAATTTCCTTCGGCATTTTAAGTGCCGATTGACAATTTTGGGCCTTTTCTGACTTTTTATTATTCGGGCTAAAATAAGAAAATAATTAAATAAAAATAAATAAAGGGTTTGGGCCAAAAATAAATAATAAAACAATAAAATAAAAAAGGTTTGGGCTAGAATTAATTAATAAGTTTGGGCTGAAATTAAAACTATGCTTTTACCAAACATCAAGACTAATCCATGGACTGTTCAAAAATATGAATTTAATAAAATACGATTTTTTAAGCACTCTCGGGATTAAATACTAAACCCGACCAATATTGGCGGTGAAAGGTTGTTCATCATTGGGTTTGGTTTTGGGGAGACATTTTTAGGTGTCTACAGAAGCCTCCACTTTGACTGAGTTTGTAGAAACGTCAGTTTTGAAAACGATAGTCAAAGTAGCCGATAGGGACGGAGAATGATTTAAGACGTTCTGCGATCCTAAATCACTCTGTATACGCCGATACCTGCAGAAAAATGTTAATTCCACAGATAAAAGAGTAAAGGGATAGAATACGTATCTGGCACCAGTGTATTGGTGACAAACGAATTTGGAAGCTTGAAGGAATCCACCGAGTGACATTTGTTGAAACGATTTCCATGCTTGAGGAAAGCCGACTGAAGAGTTTGGTACCTTTTTAAGCCTGAAGAAAGCTACCGGATAATACTTTCCATGCCTGAGGAAAGTTGACGAACGAATTTGGTGTCATTCTATGCTTGAAGAAATCCACCGATAATGCCTTCCATGCTTAAGGAAAGCCGACAAAGGAATTTGGCGGTTTTCTATGCTTGAAGAAAAATCCACCGATAACGCTTTCCAAGCTTGAGGAAAGCCGACTTGGCGGTTTTCTATACTTGAAGAAAAATCCACCGATAACCCTTTCCAAGCCTGAGGAAAGCCGACTTGGCGGTTTTCTATACTTGAAGAAAAATCTACCGATAACGCTTTCCAAGCCTGAGGAAAGCCGACTGATGAATATGGTGTCATTCTATGCTTGAAGAATTCCACCAATAATGCCTTCCATGGTTGAGGAAAGCCGATTTGGCGGTTTTCTATACTTGAAGAAAAATCCACCGGATTATACTTTCCATGCTTGAGGAAAGTTGAAAGATGATGAGATTGCAAGTCTCTACGTATCGAGAACCTTGCGTCATGAAATGATGGTGGTCTGCTTGTCCCCGGACCTGGGCTGTAGATGGTCCGCTTGTCCCCGGACGTGGGCTGTAGATAGTCCGCTTGTCCCCGGACGTGGGCTGTAGATAGGACATGCAAAAATAAATTTGCCAATGGACTCGTATATACTGTGATTGACTTGACCACTAACTTGACCAAGTTAAACTTGATGTGACATGACATGTGTATGACTTGTGAGTGTGTGTGTGTGTGTGTGTGTGTGTATATGTGTGTGTGCAGACACAAGCAAACGAAGATGCAAAAGCGAAAATTTTCCGTCAATTTTTGTCATGAGTGGAGGGTCCGACTTTCTCCCGAAAAAGAAAGATGTGAAAACTGTACTTTTATTTTCGAACTTCCTTCGATGAAAACTTGGAAAAAGTTTTTTGAACTTCCCCAAAATAAAATAATGAAAAGGGAGAGAAGTTTTGAACTTCCTCCTTGAGCAAGACGAAATGAATCGTATGGATTGAATTGTTTGTCCTTAAAATAATGTATGCATGATGCATGGTCTTAGGCTAGGAGGCTAAGGACAATTACATCATGTGACACGATACATGAATGATATTAAGTCATGGAGCTAAGCATTATATATGGTGTAAAGAAGCGATTTTGAACGTCACTTAGGTCTGGAAGCTAAGCACGTATAGTGATTATTGCATAATGAACGTTGCTTAGGTCAAGGAGCTAAGCACGATATGCTTTGTATGATTAAAAATCATTGATATATAAATGTTTCTTAGCACATTATGCGAAACAATGAACATTGCTCAGGTCAGGAAGCTAAGCAAGTATACAATGTTTCTTCTACTGAATGTTGTCTTTAAATATGATGAAACATGCACAGTGTTGAAACAAGATTTCATGATAAAGGCTTTTAAAGGGAAGGATGATTGACATGGATATGGATGTGTGAGTGAAGTGTGTGAATGTGATATTAAGGCTGGCTGCAAGGGTTATAGCGATGGAAAGAGATGTGGGAAGAGTTAAAGATGATGACTCTTCAGGCTGGGTAAGCTAATGTGATTTGGGTTCAAGCCCCCAAGTCTAACTCTAAATGGGTAGAGATAAGCATTGGATATTCTTTGACTCGATCATGCATGGATATGAATATGAATGTGGCCGCACCTCGATGTGAGGTTGCCTACGTATCCGTTAGGAATCAGGCCGAACGTAGCTCTAACCGAACTTTGCACAAGTGTATGTACACCTCAAAGAGGTCTTTCAAGGGTTGTAATGTGGTTAAGTTGATGGTTTAAGGAAGAAAAGACTCAAGACCCGAGAGAATCCCCAAGATATGCAATTGTGTATTTGAAAATTTTGAATTTTGCAAGTTTATTTTCAACATATTTTTTTTGCTTTGAACTTTTTTTTTTTCATTCTTTTGAATCAATGTAGGCAATCTCAGATCATGCAGTCCATCACTCACTTAGCATTCATGTTTCTCAGGCACGATACCAAACACTTGATGAGAGATGCAATTTGAGACGTGTTCATATCAAAGACATTGGAACACTTGCCTTTAGACATTGTTTTATTGTTGCTTTGTTGCTTTCTTTTTTTTTTTTTACTTGCTTTTTGAATGTTATACAATTACACATCTTCCAATCCCAGGGTTAAGTGAATGTGGGCTGAAGAAATGAAGGCCAAACGTTAGACGAGGCTCAAAGTGGTTGATGAAGAAATGGAATGTGATTGAATGGTTAATAGGGAATGACAGGGTTGCAAAGGTGCCTCAAGTCATTGGTGTACCTTGGGTTTAGTTCGGTAATTGATTTTTTTTTTTATTTATTATTTTTTTTTTATTTTTTTTATTGAGAATGAATGAATGAATGAAAAATTCTATGATCGAGATGTAAAGGAAAATTGCTCATTTTATTAATGGAAAAGGTGAACGAAACACATGAAACATATAAAAAATTCAAAGTGGAAAACCTATGCTAGACATGAATAGGGGAATGGAGAAGAATGATAAAGAAAGAAATCATGAAATCTTGCACGAAGGATCTGTGTGCCTTGTATTCATTACTTCTTGCCGCTAAGAGGGACAGGATGTTTGTTTGCATCCATCAAGTCTTGAATGACATCCTTCAAATTCCAACATTGCTCCGTAGTGTGGCCCCTTCCTTGATGGTACTTGCAATAGGCATTGGGATTCCATTTTGCGCTCCTTTCTTCAGATTTTGGCTCTGGAAATGGCCCAATAGGTGTGATCAAGCCTTGACTGTAAAGGCGATCAAAGGTCGCATCATAAGTCATTCCTAAAGGAGTGTAAGTTCTTTTCTTCTTAGGCAATGGAGCATCAAGAGCTAACACTTCATTGATATCAACTCGGCTTATATTGTTGGTAGTATTTTCGTGCTTAGAAGACGAAGAAGAAGGATGGTCGTTCTTCTTGTTTTTGCAAGTGTTATTATTGTTACTACCAGCAGTCTTTATTAGCTCATCCTCGATATTGATGCCGATGTCGTATACAGCTTCGAAAGTGTTCAGTGGAATAAATTTGAGATGTTCCCTATATTTATGAGTCAGATTTTGAATAAAGAGGCGAACCATATCTCTTTATTTGGGAGGATCTACCAAGAGTGAAGCTGTTTCCCTCCACCTGTTCAGGTAAGCGGTGATGCCTTCATTCTCTTTCTGTTTGAGAATGGAGAGTTCACGTTTAGAAGTTTTAGTTTGAATGTTACACTTGTAACGATTCATGAAACTTTCGGTGACATCTTGCCAAGTCGCAGTATGCTTGGCATCTATGGAATAAAACCATTGTTGGCAAGCATGTTCTAAGGAGAGAGGGAACACTGTAGGGAAGAGTGTTATGTCCAATCCCTTAAGAGCCATGGTTGCAGAGAACGCCTTCAAATGGAATATTGGATTGTCTATAGGCTTGAACTTTGGAATATCAGCAGTGGAGAACTATTCAGGGAGTCTATCCTTCACATCTAAAGGAGTGGGAGGCCGTTCCACATAAGTGAAATCCTCAGAGATCTTACTCATTTGTTCCTTCAGTTTGTCAAGGGTGGAAATAATGACCTTGTTTTGTTCCATGGTACTGACCCAAGTGGTAAGGGTTTGCATCATTATAGATAGTGCCTCGATGGATTTGTTGATGTTCTCAATATCTTCTTTAGTGGCCATTGAACGGTGATGAGTAATGGAGATGGAAAAGTTCTCTTTGAATGCCTATTAGATCTGAGAGATTGTTGCGGTAATGACTCGAACCGTATTAATCTATCCCTGTTCCTTGACCAAGTACTGTGAAATAAAATAATTTACTTAATTGTTTGACTCATTGCTCAAGATAGGAAAGGAAGGAAAAAAATAGACATTTGAAAACAGGTGAGAAAGCTCCACTCATTTTTTATTATGACGAAAAAAGGGTGCATGAACCTAATATACGATCATAAACGACCTGGTGCACGACTCGAGTCGGAATATAAAGAAAGTGTGTGGACTATACTTGACTCGTGAGTGACTAAGTGATGTTATAAGACTCGTGGTATGATCGTATGGCTAGACATGTGAACAATAACAAAAATGACTGACGCGAGGGCCAAATTAACACGGAAGACTTGACTGACGTGTTTTTTTTTTTTTTTTTGGAAAATCCACCGTGTCACGGTGGAAATTGCCGTGACACGGTGAACTTTCTCGTGCCACGGTGGACAGTCCCGTGCCACGGTACAGCACACCGTCAGACGGTGCACTGTCGTGGTCTTGTGAAAGATGATTTTGAACCCACCTTAGAGGCCCTTGGAAACTACCATCCCTAACATGTATCTAGTGGAGCTCACAAGACCTATTTGCGAGCGCACGAAGCGACGAAGAAGTCAAAGAAACCTTGATGAGCGTAGGCGCGCAACCATTGAGCGCGGGCGTGCAGCCCCTGTGCGCTGACGCGCATGGTGCGTGCCCCTGCCCGCACGAGCGCTTCTCTTTGTTTCTTGCATAGCTCGATCTTATTTTTGCGCCTCTTATAAATACCGTTTTAACCTGATTTTTAGAAGAAATTTTAGAAATAATTTTGAACATAACTTATTTGAAATCTTCTTTCTCTAGATCTAGGGTTAGTTTTAGGTGTAGAATTAGAAAGAGAAAGTGAGAAATTTCATTGAAGATTTGAGAGATTGAAGATTCAAGGTGACAATTGTATTGAAGATCACCATAATTAATCAATAAGGATTTCTAACTCTTATCTCATTTTATTGCTTTTTTTAAATTGATGTTTATTTGGTTTGATTTGGATGTTTAATCTTGATTAGTGTAGTTGTTCTTGATAGTTTTTTTTAATTCTTGACTTCTTAGTTGTTTGTTGTTAGATGATGAATCTTGAGTAGTAGGTCAGCTAGGGATTAGGTGAAACTTGTATGATTGATTGATTGTGATAAATTTGGGATTTATGTTGATTGATTGTTGAGATTAAAGATATTAATGTAAGTTTCCATGTGTGTAATTTTATTAGGCCTTGAGAATTATGCTAGGTTGCATTTTAATTGCTAATGACATGACCAAATGATTTAGGAATTGGAATTATCGATTGGTTTGGATTTTGATTCTTCTAGTTTGTAATTTATAGAGTCATCCAGCTTAACGATTAGGAGATAGCTCTTTGATTCCAATTGATAGATCTTATCATTAGTGTTAACAACAATTGATTTGCATGCTTGTCCCAAGTTGTTGCAATTGTTATGATTACTTGCTGATCCCCATTTCCTAATGCTTTATTTGTTTGGCTGTTTGTTTTGTTAATTGTTAGTGTTACCTCTTCACCTTTGACTTCGACTTAGGTTAGGCACCCAATTGAAAGCACTTGAACATAAACATTCCTTTAGGTTCAACCCTTGACATACCTTTATAATTGTATTTAGGTTTGTTAAGTGTTTATAAATTTTATTTCGCTTAGGGAGGATTAGTCAACGACCTAGTTTCCCCTCGTCAAAATGGCGCCATTGCTAGAGATTTTTGACGGTGTTGGTGTTTTTGTGTTTTCGACTGCTTGAGTCTTAGTCTTTGTATATACTTTTCTTTTATTTGATTTTTTCTTGTTTTGAAAAAAAAGGCATGTCTCTCATTCCCTTATCATGACGATGAGCCCTTTTGTGAATATTTCAATAGATATGGGGGATTTATTTATTATAATTGTTGTAATCTTTGGTTTGAATGCGCATACTAGGGATGAGGTTGAATGCATGAATAATGGTGAATTTCGAGCATTGTCGATTGATGATGCTTGGGATTTTATATTTTGTGTGCTAAGGATGTCTATAATAGGGGTAATCATGATTCTAATATCAATATGAATGGTCTTGATTCTTCTAATATTAGCATGAATTTCCGTGAATCGTCATATGATCCCATGATTGAACCTAGAATAGATGATTTCAACTCTATTTCCCCTTTTGTTCATCATGATGAGATGCATGCTCAATTTTATGTTAATGGTGTGTTTCAATTTTCATCATTATTTGCCATGCCGTCTTGTGATGTGCTTTGTTCCCTTAATAACAAATCTCATCAGTTTGATTGTGCGCCCACTCTCCAATGTGATGAATATGCTCATGATTTTCATATTGATTCTTCCAATCATGGTCGTACTTCTTCTTTTCTTGTTGAACCTCAATCTTTACACCTTTTGAATTTCTTATTGCTATTTTTTAAACTCAAATTAGGCATATTGAGATTAGTAATGAGTTTGGGCCTAGTAAGGAGTCGATTATTAATTCTATGAGAATTTTATTGGAGATGATAAAATACAGTGAGGACGTCATGAGGAGGAAAGAAGCAGACGTGGAGAACTTGAGAGCTAATATTCATATTTGATGCTAGTTTGTGAAAGTGCTAAATCTAATGTGTGTTTTGAGGATGATGATAATGATTTTGAGAAACAAAGAGAGTGTGAGGATCCTATTGAAGAGCGTTTAAGTGATGGTAAAATATTTGTGAATGAAGAGAGTGTTAAATTTGAAAATCCCAACCCTTTCTCCCATCTTGAGGAGTCTCTTGTGCATCCTTGTGATTCTTCAATCCATAAGTAATTGGACACGTTTGAGGTTATGTCTAATATGTTATTTGAGAGTCAAATGAGAACCCATAGCCTTTTGAATGAGTTCACTGAATATGCTTCATGGGAGAGAGATGAGTTTGAAATTAATTTGCATCCTTTCATACATCGTTTTGAGACTTTGGGCTTTAAGGATGTTGAGGGTGTTATTGTTCATTGTTGTGATGGAGAGGATTATGTTGTTCCTCTTGGAAGTTGGATGTTTGAGGAAGATAAAGGTCATGAGTGTTATTCTTTTAAGGATTTTATGATTAATTTCCATTCTCTTATTGGTGATGTGAGGCATGGTGGTGAGGAAGAGTTTATTTATGAAACCATTGCCCCTATACCTTCTTCTCTTGTCCCCTTTGAAAGAAAATTTAACCATATCCCCTACATTCCTATGTCCCTCCCTTCTTTTGTCAATAATATTATTGGGGACCCCCTTATCTATGATGATTTCCATGTCCCTCATTCGTCTTTTATTATGGAAGAGGGTGATCGATTTTTCCACCCAAAAATATTTTAAGGAGAGTTTGCCTTATTCTTCTTTTTCTTTTCATCCTTTTCTTATTTTGTTCAATTTTCCTTTTATTCTTCTTTTTTCTCTTTGCATCTTTCTCCTCATAGGTATACACTAAGCTTGTTGCATGCCTTCATTTTGTCTTGTGCATACTTGCTTTCTTACAAAATGTGTAGTAGTGCATTTGAAAAGCTCTTGTGTTCGTTGCAATATTATTTCCTAGAGCGGTCAAGCTTGGACCTTAAGAAGCCTTTGCCGGGAAGTAACCCGTGTTTTATTGCTTTCATTTTATAGTCTTTTTAGAATAGATTTTTTTTCATGGAACTGTTTGTGTACCTTTTTCTAGGTACATAACTTGATATACTTTGGTGCATTAGGTTGGATCAAGAATCAAGGAAGTACGACTCCACATTTGCTACCATATGGAAAGCACAATTCAATTGTAGAGGAAAGTGGTTTTGAAAGACTTAATTGGGTCATTTGCGGGTAGTTTCACCCCACTTAAATTTGGTAATATCTTTCCTTGCTCTTTCTCTAATGGTTGGAGACTTGTTGGACATGTAATGGTTTATTGGATTGATATCTTTGTTTTCCCCTCTCATGAATGGATTCTACGATTTGTGATTAAAGTGTATTGTCTCAATCAAGCAGGGGGAGGGTATTCTATCATGTTTGGTGGGATTTTGATTCATATATCCAATGAACGATTGAATATGAATTTCCATGCTATTTATTATGAAAAACTCCAAAAAGAATTTTGTTTCAATCAAAGCCAATTTGTGATGTGTCTTTGTTTTGTTCTTGCTTTGGACATAATAGTTTTGGACTTGTATAGTTGAATGCTTTTCTTCTTAAATGGTAACAGTGTGCACGGTTTGAGAGTATGTTTGGTTAATTCTAGGATAGAGTATACTAAGGTAGTGTCTTCAGAACTTATGGGACCTTAAAGCCGGATTCTAATTGTTTGTGGTAAAAAGGTGTTGCTCCATTTGGTTAATTTGAAACTAATAGTGAGTTATTGCTACAGCCATGTGAGGTTTCATTCTTTTGAGGGTGTTCCCAAAGTAGGGGATCTTTCTCCTTAGATGCCCATGGCCCTTTAAAAGCCTAGAACTTTACACTTGTTAGGGTGTATTAAGATTTGAATTCCTGACTATTTGGGAGATATTGAATTAGAAATGATACTCTCATCACACTTTTTTGTTAGAAACAAGTAGGAGTTGCCAATGAGTTTTAGGAAAACTCATAAACCTTGTTCATGCCTTTCTCCTAAGTAGAGTTCACAGGATAATTAGCACGAATCGTAAGTTTACCCATGCCCAAATTGGTCTATATAAACCATAAATGAGTTCGGGAGTGAGGGTACTTAGATAACGTTCTCTTTAGAGGGGAATCGCTATCTTAGCCTAGTACAACCTCTACTAGCTCTTCCGATCCTTTTTCACAATTTCATTACCAAACAATATATGCAACGTGATACCTAAAGACTAAGTGTGTTGATTTTACGGGTTTTTCACCATATGCCCCTGCGTTTTTTTTTATTCACCATATACCCATGACTTTTTAAAATTCATCATATACCCTCAAGTTTCCACAAAAATACACTATATACCTTTAATGACTTATGATTGTTAACTTTGTCAATCATTAGGTTTAATTAGGACCCGAAAGCACCCTAAATACATTCCTTTACCTCCGAAATCACACACATTTCGTTTTTCCACCCCCAAACCACCACAAATATCTTTTTCTTATCCTCAAAATTGATCATACAGACATGGTTATGGAGATTTGGAGTAGTTCATGGATAGGACAGACGAAAAGGAGTGGTTTCGAGGATGGGGGAGAGATCTAAGGTGGTTTCGATGCATAATAAATCAAATTCCACTCATTTTGTTGACATTAGGGATACATAGTGAATTTTTGTACAACTCAGAGGTATATGTGTAGACACTCAAGTGTGTCTCTCCTAAACCAAACCCAGTGATGAATACCTTTCGTGTCGAATCATAATCGAACAAAGTGAAAGTGTGAAAAGTCTAGTGACGAGGATGTTTTATTAAAATATCTCTTCTTTCTGTTTTTGAAAATATTTTTTATCTAACCCTATTTAAGAAAAACGTGCATTCTAGTTTAGTTTAGTCCATGTAGGTCCAATAATGGTGTAGTTGGATGGGGCTTGAAAAGACCTTTCCAACGATATTTATAAGCCCAATTCCGATGAATAATGAGGAAGTTATGGCCAAAATACTAAATTGGGCACAAACCGGATTTTACCTACGACCCAATGATCATGTGGAGGGTACAAAGGTTTAATCCTATTCCTAAACTAATTAGGATTAATTAGAAGCTTCTATAATTTTTTAAAAGAACTTAATTATCCTTTTTGAAAAGATAAGATTAAAGAATTTGAGTTAAATAAAAACTATCCTTTTATAAAAACTTTCCTTTTTTTTAATCCCAACTCTATTCGAATTTAAGATTATCAAAGATAGTCAGATATTAATTTCGTTCCTCAAAATCTTTCTCAAAATTTTAAATGGTTGGATAGATCTTGATATATTATAATATTAATTCCAAGCTGTAACGAAAAAGTTATGAATGGAATGCGAAACTCTATAAAAAACTGACACCGTCCTACTATTTTGGCCATATCTTTTTATCTACAAAATATTTTAATCTAATTATAATTGGACTTGAAATTAGACCTCAAGATCTTTAATTTCGAACGACATAGTATATGCCTTATTTGGACTTCTAGATCAAAAGATATGATAAAAACAAAATTTGCTAAAACCGCTGCCCATCAAGTTTTATTTCGATTCGAATTCGGGTTCTTTTCTTTATTTTTTCGACACTCGTTTTTCCTATAAATAGAGGTGATATCTCTCCTTTTCAATCAACAACCCTCATCAAGAATTTCTTGATTCTCTCTCCCTCTTTCTAGCCAAGCCTTTTACAAACACAATTCCCCATACATTAGCACTAGACACACCTAGCTAAGTTCGAAGTTGCCTTCGCCTTAGACGTGAAAGCTTTGATAATTCTGAGGGTTCGATCCCAAATCTTTATTTCAATTATTTAATTTAATTTTTTATTTTATATTATACTTGAGGTTACTAACGTGTGTATTTTGTTATTAGAAAAAGATACGAGGCATCCAAGTAAGGTCTTTAATTGTTTAATTGATATTCTGATATAGAAATCATGTTTAGGTTGTTATTTTGATTCCTAGTATCATGTTAGGATGATTTTTCTAGTATCATGTTAGGATGCTTTTCTTAGTATGATGTTTACGGTAAAAAATAAGTTTCTAATATCAATTATGATTTCTATGATGCTTCCTATTTTCTTTCCTAATAGCATGTTAGCATCATGTTAGAGTTAAGCTTTGATTTTTATTATTTAGTGACATGTTAGGGTTTGTTATTAATCTTGTTAGTATCATGCCTAGGATCTTGCTATTAATATTATGCTTTATTTTTAACATGATTATGATTGTTATTATGATTATTATTATTTTTATGATAATAATAATAATAATAATAATAATAATAATATTATTATTATTATTATTATTATTATTATTATTATTATTAGGAAAATTACTCCCATTAATCTTACTTTGCCTCGTCCACCCAAATTAATCCCAGCTTTGGATTATTATCTATCACTCCCAACTTTAGGGGTTGTTAATTTTGTTGCACCCAACAAGTCATCCAACCTGATGTAGCAGGTTACCTAGACACGTGTCAGCATATGATTAGCTTAAATTTTTATAAAATAAATCCAAAACACAAAAAAAAAAAAACCACAAACGACCCATACCAAGCGGCTGCCACCACACCCTCACCCCCACCCCCAAAAAACCCCTCTCCTGCTGCCGAAAACCGCCCCCCAGCCTTCCCCCTTCCTCGAAACCCACCCCTCCCCTTCCCCACTCCCAAAAACCCCTCCCCCACCCCCGAAAACCCCTCCCTCGTTCTCGGAAACCAGTGCCCAGCACTCCCCCTTCCCTTGAAACTCATCCCTTCCCTTCCCCCACTCAAAACCCCTCCCCTATTGCCGGAAAATGGCGCCCAACCCTCCCCCACCATTAGAAACCATCCCTTTGCTTTCCCTCACCCTCAATTTCACCCCTTCCCTAACAATTAGCCACAAAAACGGCACCCCCTTCCCCGTCAATTAGCCACGAAAATGGCTGTGCTGGGTTGTTTCCAAGGTTTGGGATTGGTGGTGGAGAAAGGACGGTGATTTTTAGTGGAAGTCGGTGGTTGGCCGGTGAAATTGAGAGCTAAGGTTAGGGTTCCATCGTGATTGAGGGTGGTGGTGGTGGTGGAAGTTGTTGTGCGTGGTTATACTTTTTTATTTTGTTTTTTTTTTAATTTTTAATTTTGTTTTTTTTTTTTTTTTTTTATATTTCATCATTCATGTAGTGACACGTCTCCAAAAAAACTCTAAAACACAAATATTTACCGGATTAACCGATTACAGGGAAGTTGGGTGCAATAGAAATTAAAACCCCCTAAAGTTGGGAGTAATAGATAATAATCCAAAGTTGGGATTAATTTGGCGGACGAGGCAAAGTTCAGATTAATGGGAACAATTTTTCCTTATTATTATGTTGCTTGATGCTTATTATTATTGCTTGATCACACCTTTTATGCATGTTTAAGGGAATTGGTACTTGTAATCACGCTTAATAAGTTAATTAATAATCTTGTTTAGGGTTAATAAGATTATAATTCAAGTGATCGCCAAGAATAGTTTTATTTGTGCATTAATATTCAACAAACATAGATAAACAAGTTTAGGGCACACTTTATGATTGCATGTTAGTCAGAAAGCGCACATGAATACGAGAAGAATAAAGTAGTGGCCTATTATTAGGGCAGGTTCTTTCACTTTTAGATTGAATTTGTACCTTCATCCCCGAACACCAGTCTTGGTTCCAGACCTATTGGATTTGACGATCTCATGGATCGTTAAAGGGTGTAACCTTCACCCTGTGAGTGGTTTACAAGTTCCCAAAACTTGTTAGCGACTCTTTTGCTCTAGCTTCCTTCCCTTTGGACGCCACCATGCTTAATTGTATGATCACAGTGGGGTTCAAGTTTGGGGTAATGCTTGAAATATTCCCTTCAATGGTGAATTTGAAATTTTCATGGGTATACGGTGAATAAACAAAAAACTCAAGGGTATACGGTGAATAAAAAAAAAACTCAAGGGCATTAATCACGTAGGAACTACATTACAAAAGTCGTTATTCTTTGTTTAATCAATCATCTCTATTATCAATGAGCATTCTTAACTCTATCTCACCTTATTGCTTTTTTCAATTTCAAGTTTGTTTGGTTTAGTTTTTATGTTTGATTCTTGATTTGTGTAGTTGTTCTTGATATATTGTTCATTCTTCATTTCTATAGTTGTTTGTTGATAGATGTGATATTTAAGTAGTTATTTGGCTAGGAATTGGGTGAAAGTTGTATGATTGATTAATTGTAATTAATTTGGGAATTGTGTTGATTGATTGTTGAGAATAAAGTGATTAGTGAAGGTTTGCATGTGTGTAATTCGATTAGGCCTTGAGAATTATGCTAGATTGCATTGTAATTGCTAATGACACGAACAATTGATTTAGGAATTGCAATTATCGATTGGTTTAGATTGTGATTCTCTTAGTTTGTTATTCATAGTGAACCCTAGCTTAACAATTACGAGATAGCTCTTGATTCCAATTGATAACTCTTTTCTTCCTAAGTTTTTGTAATTGACATGATTACTTGTTGATCCCCGTTTCTAGTGTTTTATATCCTTGGTTACTTGTTTTGTTAGTTGTTAGTTTTTTCTCTTTATCTTTGGCTTCAACCTAGCTTAGGAACCGAAATTGAAAGCATTTGAATATTATCATTCCTTTGGGTTCGACCCTTGACTTGCCTCTATACTCGTATTTAGGTTTGTTAAATGTTTGAAAATTTAGTTTGACCGAGGGAAGATTAAATAACGACCTACTTTTCCCCTCGTCAAAATGGCGCCGTTGCCGAGGAATGGTGTCTATGTTTGAGTGTTTTTGTTTGCTTGAGTCTAGATCTTTGTTAATACATTTCTTTTATTTTATTTTTGTTTTTTTTTTCGTGAAAAAAAGGCATGTCTATCATTTCCTCAATATGACAATGAGCCTTTTTGTGAATATTTCAATAGACTTGAGGGATTCCTGGACTATAATTGTTGTAGTCTTTGGGAGGCTTGTTAGATTTTTTATTTATGTTTGAATGAACAAACAAGGGATGAAGTTGAATGTATGCATAATGGTGAATTTAGAGCATTGTAAATTGATGATACTTGGGATTTTTTATGTTTGGTTTGCTAAGGATTTTTATGATCGGGGTAATCATGAGTCTAATATTGATATGCAATGTGTTGATTCTTCTAATATTAGCATGAATTCCCATAATTTGTTACATGATCCCTTAAGCTAACCAAGAACACATGATTTCAACTTTATTTCCCCTTTTGTTCATGACATTGAGGTGCATGCTCAAGTTGATGCTAATGGTGTGTTTCAATATTGTTCATTATTTACCATGCCTTCTTGTGGTGTGCTTCATTCCCTTAATAATGAATCTCATGTGTTTGATTGTGCCCCCACTCCCCAATATGATATACATGCTCATGATCTTAATGTTGATTCTTCCAATCTTGATTGTACTTCTTCTTCTCTTGTTGAGCCTCAACCTTCTACATCTTTTGAATCTCTTGTTGATATATTTGAGTCTCAAATTAGACGCATTGAGCTTGATAACAACCTTGGGCCTAGTAAGGAGATGATTCTTCAATCTATGAGAGGTCAATTATAGATAATGAAAAAGAATGAGGAGCGTCTTGTGGAGGGAAGAAGAAGAAAAGAAGAGTTAGAAAGCCAAATGTCATCCTTGATACTTGTTTGTTAAAAATCCGAATTTAATGAGTGTGTTAAGGATGATGATTTTGAGCAACACAGAGAGTGCGAGGATCCCATTCGTGAGCATTTGAGTGATGGTGAAGGAGTTGAGAATGAAGAGAGTGTTGATTTTGATAACCCCAACCCTCCTTCCCATTTTGATGAGTCTCTTATGCATGATTGTGAAAGGGATTATGTAGTTCCACTTGGAAGTTGGATGTTTGAGGGAGATGATGATCATGAGTGTTCTTTTTTGAGGATTCGATGATTGATTTTCATGCTCTTATTGGTGATTTGAGACATGGTGGTGAGGAAGAGTTCATTTGTGAGGCCATAGCCCCTATTCCCTCCTCTGACCCTTTTTTAAGAAATTTCAACCACATCCCCTACACTCCTATATCCCTCCCTTTGTTAATGAGCCTATTGGGGACCCCCTTGTCTATGATGATCTTAATGTCCCTCAATCGTCTATTGTTGAAGAAAAGGGTGATGTTGCCACCCAAAAATATTTTAGTGGGGAGGATTTGCCTTTTTTTTCTTTCCATTCTTTTATTCCCCCTTCTTCTTCTTATTTTCTTCTTTTTCCTTTTGATCCCTCTTCTTATTTCTTTTGGCATCTCCCTTCCCACTTGCGTGTAACAGTTTTGTTGCACGTTCTTAACCCGTCATTTGCCTACCGTTTATCATATGAAATGTGTAATAGTGCCTTTGACAAGCCCTTGCGTGCGTTGAATTATTATTTTCTAGAGCAGTCAATTTTGGACCTTAAGCAAGCCTTTCTCGGGAAATAACCCGTGTTTTATTTCTTTTATTTTCTTTTCTTTTTAGAATAGATTTTTTCTCATGAAAATGTTTGTCTGCCTTTCCCAGGTACATTACTTGAAGATATACTTTGGTGCATTGGTTTAAATCAAGAATCAAGGAAGATCGACTCCTATTTTGCTAGCATATTGAAAGCAAGTTTCAATTCTTGAGGAAATTGGCTTTGAAAGAATGAATTGGGTCATTTGCGGGTATTTACACCCACCTAACAACCGGTAATATCTTTCCGTGCTCTTTCTCTAATGGTTGATAACTTGTTAGAGATGTGTTGGTATTGTTGGATTAATCTCTTTGTTTTCCCCTCCCGTGGAATATTTGATTTATTTAGAGCATTTTGTCTCATTCAAGTTAGGGCGAGGATATTCTATCATGTTTGGTGGGATTTTTATTCATATATGCCATGCACATTTGTATATGCATTTCCATGTTCTGTATCTTGAAAAACTCTGAAATTATTTTTGTTTCTATCAATGAAAATTTGCAATGTATCTTTGTTTTGTTCTATCTTTGGATATAATACTTTTGGACTTGTATAGTTGAATGCTTTTCTTCTTAAATGGTAACGATGTGCACGGTTTGAGAGTACGCTTGGTTGATTCTAGGATAAAGCACGCTAAGGTAGTTGGTTAGAACTACTGGGACCATGAAACCGGATTCAACTTGTTTGTGGCATGATGGTAGTTGCTTCCTATAGTCGAATTGAAACCAATAGTGAGTTTTTGCTACATCCATGTAAGGTTCATTATTTTTCAAGCCTTCAACATATATTTGCATGAGCGGTATGGATCCTTGACTATCGCAGACCTAATCTGGAATCTTGACTCATAATTCTCAAACTCGAGACCGAACCAACTAGGAAGGACAAAGACAACTTTTCGGGGTGGTAATTTTTCATTTCTAGGATTTTCTTCTTTCATTTTAGTTCATTGGGTTTACATTTTCCTTCTTGCTAACCATTTGTGCCTTTCCCCTTCTTTTCAAGCCGTATCTGAGCCTTTTGTTTCTTTCTGTTCCATTTTTGGTTTTTGTGAAGCAAATGGTCATGTTTTTTGAGTTTGTGGTCTAAAAGGTTGGGTATTGGTTTTATTTGTAAACAAGCTCGTCTTTTGTATATATTGTGAATAATGACATGTGAATAAATGAAAATGCCGTCCAAAATTAAAAAAAGGCATGGTCATAATAAATGCAAAATTGAAAAAGCCGTCCAAAGTTATAAGAGGCGAAGACATTTACTTTGAATATATGAAAAAAAAAGGTGAAAATGAGAAAATAGATAAATATTTTGATGTGATTCTTTTCCCCTTTTCAAGCATTGAGGGCAATGCTTCCTTTAAGCTTGGGGGAGAAGCGTTTACGCTTTTTATATATGTGATTGTGGTTATAGCTTTGAATAAGCTTGGGGGTGTTAGTTTGTTTTTGTTTGGTGATCATTTTGTTTTGGCGTTGAGATTTGGCCAATCTTGCTTTACAACATAGGTGTACCACCAAATTCTAAATTTTAGGCCTACCCCTAACCTTTTGCCCTTACGTTACAACATTTGGGTAAGTCCTTTCGACCTAGTGGTTTAGTCACATAACGAGGGAGGGCATTATGAGTTAAAAAGACTAAGGAGAGGGGATGCATTGTCAAGACGTCGAGTAGCCCAAAATTATCTCTTTTTTCGGTTCCTTCGTGGAACTTTGAGATGCTCACTAGGGAAGATATAAAACTAGTAGGGAGAACCTGGTAAGAATATTTGGGATGAAAGTGGATTGTGTTTCTCTAGTTCCTATGCTTAGCATATTTATGTTTCAATCAACCTCGGGTATCTTGGAACGTGCACTTTCTTACTTGTTTAGAAAGATTTGCATTCATTTGTGCTTGTACATTTGGAAAAGTCCTTTCATGAACATGTGTTTGCTTTTCTTTTCTTTTGATTTCCTTCTCATGTTTTTCCTTGTTTGTATTATTATGAGAGTTATAGGTTAATCTCTTAGGAAACCATTACGAGAGCATCACTCGTCCTCTAGGGCAATCTAGGGGTTTAAATGGCTCGTCTTTAGTTACTAAATTTAGCATCATTCCTACAAAACTGAGTTAGTGTATATTCCCATCCTCTCTCGTTTTCTTGTTTCTTTCTTTACGTGAAAAATTTCATTATTTTTCCGTTGGGTAGGATTTTGTTTTGCTCGAGGACGAGAAAAAGTTTAGCTTGGGGGAATTTGATGCGTTCCATTTATGGAACTCTTAGTATAGGTTTTATTCGTATTTGTATGCTCGTGTTTTATATTTTATATTGTTTTTTTTAGGTAATAATTCTTGATTTGTGTGTTTGTTTGTTTTTTAAGAGAAATGTGTGCTTTTAATGTTTTCTTATTGTTTTATTCATTTCTCGGCTATTTCTCTCGCTTCTCCGTAATCTTGACTTGTTCTATAGGTATGTTGAGTTCCCTGGGATTTAATAATCAAGGAGGGAGCTCAAGTGCATTCAAGGAATTTCACGGAGCCAAGTTCGGGAAGCCAAGCATGCAAGTCAAGCAAACCAAGGAAGCTTCGCAACCAAGATCGGCCAAGTTGGAAGCCCAAGCAAGCTGCCCTGGGCAGCAATGAGCAGCTGAGCACCCAAGCAGCCAGCGCACAGCATCCCTGCCTAAAGCCGCAGGCGCAGGGTCTGTATGCGCGGGGCGCGGGTGGCTGCAACCTCAAAAGCACAAATTCCGAACAGGAACTTGCCGAGGGATGACTTTTAGGGTTTTATTTGCGATTTCATTTCTTTTCTCCTTATATATATATTTTTATGGCCTTCTTTATTCTTCATACGTGAAATTCTTTAGATTAGAATAGTTTCTCTCTCCTCTATGGAAGATTAGGTTAGTTTAGGAGTTCCTCTCTCTAGATTAGGAGTAGTTTTAGAGAAAGACAGTGATGGGTTTCGATGGTGATTGAGAGATAAAAGGTTAACAATTGTGTTGAAGATCTTCTCTATTATCAATGAGCAATCTTAAATCTATCTCACCTTATTGCTTTGTTTAATTTCATGTTTGTTTGGTTTAATTTTGATGTTTGATTCTTTATTAGTGTAGTTGTTCTTGATATATTGTTTATTCTTGACTTCTTTAGTTGTTTGTTGATAGATGAAGATATTTGAGTAGTTGTTTAGCTAGTAATTGGGTGAAACTTGTATGATTGATTAATTGTTATTAATTTGGGAATTGTGTTGATTGATTGTTTAGATTAAAGTAATTAGTGAAGGTTTGCATGTGTGTAATTCGATTAGGCCTTGAGAATTATGCTAGATTGCATTGTAATTTCTAATCACACGAACAATTGATTTAGGATTTTCAATTATCAATTGGTTTTGATTGTGATTCTCTTAGTTTGTTATTCATAGTGAACCCTAGCTTAACAATTACAAGATAGCTCTTGATTCCAATTGATAGCTCTTATCATTAGTCTTCACAACCTTTAATTGGCGTGATCTTCCCAAGTTGTTGCAATTTACATGATTACTTGTTGATCCCCGTTCCTAGCGTTTGATTTCCTTGGTTACTTGTTTTGTTAGTTGTTAGTTTTCTCTCTTTATCTTTGGCATCGACCTAGCTTAGGCACCCCAATCGAAAGCATTTGTACATTACCAAACCTATAGGTTCGACCCTTGCCTTGCCTCTATACTCGTATTTAGGTTTGTTAAGTGTTTATAAATTTATTTTTACCGAGGGAAGATTAGATATGACCTGGTTTTCCCCTCGTCATTAGTTTTAACTCTTCACCTTTGATTTTGACTTAGCTTAGGCGCCCAATTAAAAGAACTTGAACATGACTGTTCCTTTGGGTTTGACCCTTGAATTGCCTCTAAACTTGTATTTAGGTTTGTTAAGTGTTTATAAATTTATTTTAGCTTAGGGAGGATTAGTAAACAACCTAGTTTTCCCCTCGTCAATACCATATAACCACTATATTGTAAAACAACAAACAATATTATTATTTGAAATACAAAAAAGATAATAAATTAATTTACCCTCAACAAACACTATTAGAGAATAGATCGAAGATAAAGGTGACGCGAACGGTTTGTATTTCTACGAGGCCCCTGCATTTGGAAGCCTTTCCTCATTCTCTGCTGTATAAACGCAAATGTAAAATATTCCTCCTGCATTATAATAGCGTTTAAAATCTCGCCGGCAACAATGACATTATTCAAGTCAAGATCAAGAAGATCTATCATTGCATCACTGTGTAGGTCCCCAAAGTGAGTTGGAGAGGAATTATCTGCAATAACTTTGCTTCTCCAAAGAGTCTGTTTATTACATTGCTTGTTGTCAGGAACAGATTAGTAACTAAAGACAGGCTGCAATGTTGGAACATTTGATGTGATCCTGTTTGTTTCTTTTGCAATCAGAGCTTGGAAAATGTACAACATTTGTTTTTTGAGTGCTTTTTTAGTAAAAAATGTATGGCAATAGGTTCTAAAAGTTTTTAGGTATGATAGGCCAATCAACTAGTTTGATGCTGAAATGGATTGGATATCTAGAATCTGCAGGAAGTCTAGATCTAAAAATTGATTGGTAGGAATGTGCTTTGCTGAATCAGTGTATCGGATTTGGCTGCAAAGGAATGATATGATATTTACAAGAAGCTAGAAGTCTACTTCTGGTGTTCTTAAAGATTTATTGTTTTCTATAGCCTGCAAGTGTGTTGTTCCTGCAGATATTTACTTGTTATGTAGTTGGGTTTTATAGTGCTGATATCTTGCACCGTGTTCTTTGGTATTGCTTCTTGGTTTTTGTGCTTGTTGCCCTGCTGTCTAGTGCTTCTGCTAGGCATGTCCTGTAGTTGAGTCTAGGGAGGGCTTTTGGTTTTTGTAGCTTCTTGTCTTCTTCTTCTAGCACCTGATCGGAGGTTAAGTAGGTCGTTGGACTACTAACCATAACCAAATTAGAAATTTATGATACCTAAACTCTTCACTAAGCTAGTTAGTGGCAAGTATGTGGTCGAACCACGAAAACTAAGTGTATCAATCTATGCTAATTAGACAACTAGGATTGTCGAGATATAGAGGGATAGAGAGAGGAACATCTAAAACACTACTTAGAGAAAACAACAAAAACTTGGGAAAGTGAAATCCAATTACATTAATGCATTCAACAACAACATTACAATTAGATGAAAATGACCTTAATTAGGAACAATCAACACACTCAACTCACTCTCGCGCAATTAAGCATACTAATTATCCTACTAAACTAATTCACTCTCGTGAAACTAGCCGATCATAGGTATGGAAGAATTTAGACACTCAAACAACTCACTTTCGCACAATTGAATTAAAGCACAATTAAGAACATATAATCAATTAACTAGAAAGATTCTAATCCATATAAGCATCATCCGTATATAATAATCAAGAATCAATTGCATACAAATCACAATAACTCATTTAATTCATTAACATAATCTTTATCCAAATCCCTAGAATAAAATCTAAACTAAAATGATAAAAAGAACATGAAAAGCAAGGTAAAACTAGAATTAAAGCTAAAATTAAACTATTAAACTAATCAACAAATTTAATTGTAGGGAATATTTCAAGCATCCCACACTTGAGCCCCACTATGATCATACACTTAAGCATGGTGGCATCCAAAGGGAAGGAAACTAGAGTAAAAGAGGCGCCAACAAGTTTTAGGAACTTGTAAACCATTCATAGGGTGAAGGTTACACCCCTTCATGATCTATGAGATCGCTAACTCCATAGTGGTCTGGAACCATGACTAGAAATTCGAGGATGAAGGTACGAATCCAATCTAAAAAAGAAAAAACCCGCCGTAAATAGGCCTCTACTTTATTCTTCTCATATTCATGTTCACTTTCTGACTAACATACAATTAATAGGTTAATCCTAAACCTGTTTATCTATGTTGATTCAATATTAATGCACAAACAAATATATTATCGGCGATCACTTGAATTATAATCATATTAGCCTAAACAAGATTATTAATTATCTTATTAAGCATGATTACAAGTACAAATTCCCTTTAATCATGAATAAAAGGCGTGATCAAGTAATAACAATAATATAACATCAGGCAACAATAATATACTGACAATCATCATCATCATAATATTCTCAAGCTCATCAAAGCATAATAATATTAGCAAGATCCTAGGCATGATATTAACAACATTAATAACAAATCTTAGCATGTCACTAAACATTAAAGACCAAAGCTTTATCCCCTAACATGATACTAACATGATAGAAGAAATAGAAAGCAACACAGATACATGCGTGATATTAGAAATATTAGTTAATACCCTAAACATGATTCTAGGAATCATAAAGACATGCTAACATGATACTAGGAATTAAAATAATCTAAGCATGCAATCTATAAAGTAATTACTTATTTGGATGCCTCGTATCTCTTTCTAATAACAAAATACAACCGTTAGTAACTTCAATGACATATTAAATCAAACAATTAAATTAAATAATTGAAATAGAGATTCAAAACCACACCCTTAGAAATTATCAACCTTTCACGTCTAGGGAGAAGGCAACTTCGAGCTTGGTGATAACACGATATTATACACGATTTATATGTGATATTTGGCCATGTTTTATTGTGTTTTCTGCATTCTCCTAATCTTTTTGAGTTATTATTCTTCCTATTTCGATATTGCTCTTCTAGGTTTGTTTTTTTTTTTTTTATAGGAATAGGGCACGATTTGCGTTGAATTTATTTTAATCGCGAGATATTTTTTTATATAGAGCGTTTCTAGCACCATTGGAGCATCAATGGAGCATTTTGGCAGCCTACTCCACAGCTCGGTTGTGGCGTGCAATCTGTTGGCCACAACCTGGTTGTGGGAGTCTATATTGGAGCAAGGGAGAGGCAAAGGCAGCTCGCTCCACAGCCTGGTTGTGGCGGTTTTCTTCGTGCCATAACCCACCTGCGGTAGCTTGTTTTGGTGGCGTTTGAGAGTCCTATTTAGATAAAAAAAAATATCTAGTTTTATGCTAGGATATAAATAGGTTTTAAATAGTCTATTATTTTATAACTTTTATCACTTTTGCAGATATTATTTTAGACTTCTTTTTGGGTATTACGTTTTTCCATTTAATTTTCTAGGGTTTTTCTTTCAAGATTCAAGATTTCTTAATTAATTCCAAGTATAGATTTCTTCCCTCAATTTTTTATTTTATTATTGTTAATTATGTTTTCTTTATTGATTATTATTCTTGATTTCATTAATATGTGTGAGTAGTTTCCCTATTCCAAGATCTAGCGAAACCCGAATATGATTAATGCCTTATTTAATTATTTAAATTCTTCAACGATAATTGCAATTTATATGCATAATTAATTATGCCCATTCCAATACTAGATTAGCGATAACTGGTATTGTTATTAATCCATTGTTTTAATCACAACGAGAGTTGGGTTTTGACGGGTTTTAATAAATCAATTAAGGTTTTAAATTTCATCTCGGGAGTAGTTGAATGGATGATTAGGAAGTTCGAGTAATGTGCTCAAGGTCTTTAATTTGCATGATTCCACTGAAGTAGGTTTGATTATTATTAGGGAAGCCATTGATAACTCGGGAGAGACCATTGGTATTATTCAGGGATAACTTTTCCTCTTTAATCAATTGAATTATATGTTAGGGGTAGAATAACTATTGCATTAATTGTATTCCTAGTAATGCTTGATCTTGGATGTTTTTAGTATTTGATTATCATATTATTTAGTTTAATCGTCGTTCTTGATATTTAGTTATTGATTCTCAATTATTTGTTTTGGCTACTTGCTTAATAGTTACTTGAGTCTAATTAATTAGTTGAATCATAGTCTCTGTGTGATCGACCCTGACTTACCCTACTACATAATTAGGAGGTTTAGTTAGGTATTATTTTTGTTAAGTGTGTGACCGCCTATCAAATTTTGGCGCCGTTGCCGGGGACTAACGATATAATACTAATTATTTCTGATTTGTTTTTACTAAGCATATATATATATATATATATATATATATATATATATATATATATATATATATATATATATATATATATATTTGCTTCGGTTATTGTCCCTTGTGTCTTTGATCTCTCGTTTTAGTTTCTTTGTTGCATACAAACTCGAAGTTCAGGCTCAGATGATTTAACTCCTTTTGATTCTGATGAGATCGAAGTTACTGCAAGAAGACGACAAGGTAGAAGAAGGAGAAATTGACATACAAGAAGCATGGTTGACCCAGGAACAAAATCTCTTTTGAAGTATGGCATTCTTAATACAACAACCGGATTCCTCTCCAGTATTATTAGACCACTTGTCACCGCTTATAGCTTTGAATTGAAGCCCCAGTTCATAAAATTCATCTTCAGTGATTCTTTTGCGGGCTCACCGAACGATTGCCCTGTGACTTACATAGACATTTTCTTGGAGAAAAGTGACACTATGAACCTCAATGGTTTCACTAATGATGCTATTAGACTACACCTTTTCCCTTTTTCACTACGGGATAGAGCAAGGGAGTGGTTACGAGATGAAGGTATTGGTTCTTTTAATACGTGGGATAAGCTTGTCAAGGCCTTCTTAGTGAAGTCTTTGGGGCAAGAGAAAACTGCAAAATTAAGAAACGAGCTATCTACCTTCCATCAATCTAATGATGAATCCCTATATGAGGCATGGAGAAGATTTAAGCTACTACAGATACAATGCCCTCACCATGGTATTCCAGAGTGGATGTTGATGAAAACGTTCTATAATGGTTTTACCCATGAGTTTCGCATATACATTGACGCAGCGTAAGGAGGTTCTATCATGACTAAGAACCCAACCGATGCGAAGGATTTGATTGAGAAGATGGCGGCTAATGATAATTACCATCCAGGGGGACGAAATGTTACCAATAGAGGTAATAAAAATGATGTTGATGCTATAACAATGTTGACTAATTCTATGCACGCATTAACTCATAAAGTAAATCAACTGCAAGTCGGGTCTCCTCGACCCTGAATGGAAACTTGTCAAATGTGTTGAATACAAGGCCATACTGCACGGGAGTGTCAACCTAATTATGATGGAATGACGATTGAGCAAACTAATGCTTTTTATACAACAACCTCCACAAGGCCATTTGATGAAGGGTGGAGATATCATCATGGTTTCTAATATATGAACAATCAGGCTCAAGTGAATCCTCCACCACCACCCGCTTTTCAAGCAAGGGCACCTATCAATCATCAATCCATGCACCAACCACTACCTCAATCTTCAAATCTTGAATTCATTATGGGGACTTTTTCTACCTCCCAACGTCAACAACAAGAGCTTATATCAAAGCAATACAAGCAAAGCAAAATGAATATTTTGAAAACTCGATTCAATTGCTTGTTGCTCAAAATAAGAGGATAGAAACTCATCTTTCTCAACTTTCAGAATAAGTGAGTCATCTAACAACTCTTCAAGATCAAGCAAAAGTCCAAACAAAACAATGCAATGCAATTTTCGTGAAGAGAGATGAATTGACTAAAGGAGGATTAGAAGAGAAAGTGTGCAATCTGGAGTCAAAAACAGAATTGCATGTGAATGAAGTTCTCAAATATGTTTCCCCACAAGCCTATGAGGAACCGATGCCATTCCCGCAAAGTTTATCAAAAACCGTGCTTGATAAGCGTTTTGGTAAGTATTCTGTGACTCTTAAGAAGGTATATTCCACCATCTCTTCTCCGACCTTGTGAGTCAAATGCCTGAATTTGCAAATTTTGTGAAGGGAATTCTAGATCATGATCATAATGGTATTAAATTAGAAAGTTTGGTAGTAAAGGAGAAAGGTCCTGATCTTTTACATGATAGCCTACAACCTAAATTGCATGATCCTGGTAGTTATACTATCCCTTGTAAGATAAACAAAACATATTTTATAGGGTCTTGTGTGATCTAGATGCTAGTGTTAATTTAATGCCTTCTTCTGTGTATGACAAATTAGGTCTGAATAACCTTAAACCTTCCTCTGTATCTCTTCAAATAACCGACAGGACTGTTAGACTCCCTAAGGGTGTAGTTGAAGATGTACTAGTTAGGGTTGGTGAACTTGTTTTTTTTGTTGACTTTGTTGTAATGGATATGAAAGAAGACCATAAGATCCCGATTATTTTTGGCCACCCTTTCCTTGCTACAAGTCAAGCACTAATTGATGTTCCCAATGGACAAGTGACCATAAGGGCTCCAGATAAGCAAGTAGAGTTTAAGCTCTTTAATGACCATAGTTTCACTTTTGATGGTGGTACCTGTCTGAGAATTGATGCTACTAATCCTTTGGTTGATAAGTGTGTATCTAATAGAAATCTTGGGAGAAAAGAGGACGACATTCCAACATATGATGGCTTCAGCTACATGATGAAAATGAGTTCGGATACAAATAATATCAACTCCAATAGAGGTTGACATATTTATAGACAAGATTGTAGAGTATCCTCTCTGCGTGGTGGTGATCCAGGTTGAGCTACAAAAGGAGGTCGAGCTTATGAACTTAAAAACAAGCGCTTTTTGGGAGGAAACCCAACTTTCTAACTCTTGATTTATCTTTATTTTTTTAGTTAGTTCTTTTTATTCATCTCTCAAAAAAAAATATAATACAACAAAAAATAAAAACTTTTGACATTTTAACGATTAGGTGCAGTAGATTAGTGGAGTAGATTATTTTATAATTTTTAGAACTAAGTTTCGTTTTTCTTGTGTTTTTTTTTCTTTTTATTTTCCTTATTGTCATTTGTTTTTATATAGTAGTAGTATAATTAGTGCTTTTCTTTTTTGGAGTTTTGTTTTTACCTTATTTTGTTTTTAGTAGGTTAGGTAGATTAATTTTTTTAGCTCCTTTAATTCACTCAGTGTACCTGCCCTCATTTGCCTTCTTATACAAACATGTGAAATTGTAAATGCAGGGGAAAGCAACTTACCACAAAGATTGGAGCTTCGAATCACTGCAAGTTTAATAGCCTAGTCTACAAGCTAGTTGCGGCAAATTCGATTTTTCCACAACCTAGTTGCGACAACATTCTCATTATGCATTGAAACTTTGAGCAAATTAGTTCACTCCGCAACCACTCCGTTGTGAACTGCAGCCAGCCACGGACATCATGTGTCTGGGTACCTGATGAAATAAAAAATAATAAAATAATAAAAAAAGAGGAGAAGAAGATTACCTAGGCAGAGCAGTCCGCAACATCACCGCGGCACACAAGAAGCCACCACAGTCATCTTGCTACCTGATAAAAAAAAATATGAATAAAAGATCGAGAATTGGCGCACAGACGAGTTCAAGCAAGTTTCCTCGTACCCCCTATTGGATTTCAAGATCTCCACCTTGGTCATCATCATTGTTGTCGGGTTAATTACCAATTACACATCAGCAATTTCAAGGTAAATTTTTTTTTCTTCGATTGAAGGGTATTTCGAATGCAATCTTGAAGCCCCTGTTTCATTGGTGAGGTATTTTATTGAACCCTAATCTCCAAATCAGTTGTTTGGCGGTGAAAACTACTGATTCTCGAGAAATTATTTCCCATTCTCCCCTAAAAAGCTTGATTTCTTGGTTGTTCCTTGTTTATTGGAATTAGTTGATGACCTTTACTGGTTATTGCACTTGATTTCGATCAAGACTAAGGAGAAAGTGGTGGTTGACTACTATGACATTAACTTTCGTGATGAAGAGCATAAGGCGAAATATGAGAGATTGTTTGATAGAGAAGTAACTGCAACTCGTTTCTGTGATGTTGATGCCTTAAAAACTCTAAATATTGAAGATGACACTCAGTGGATTTTCTCTAAAGTTGGGTGGGGTAATTTTCTCAAAATCTTTCTCGTTTCCCTCCTTAATGAAGCTTTATGAGTGCCTTTTCCCCCCCCTATTTTATTCATTTCATATTGTTGCATTGTGGACATTGCAATATTCAAGTGTGGGGAAGGTTCTTGTGTACGCATGGTATTTTTTTTAGTATAGTTTTACCGCTAAAAAAATGAAAAAAATACAAAAAAAATTGAAATATTCAAAAAATTACAAAAATATGTTCCAATGAATGACAAATCATGCTTCCCCGTGCCCCATACTTGAAAATTGTTTTGATTCTTGGTATATGATGATGAGTAATGTGGATAAGTTAGTCATGATTTGATATTTGATTGCTTGGATTCCTTAACATGCGTCAATTTTGACCAACTGCTTGTGAATATAGTGCTTGATTAGTTGATTTGGTGAGGAATGTATTTTAGTTCCTGGTATGTCAATGAATTTGAGTATTGGTTTGCGACTACATATAGTGTTTTATGATTCATAATTATGCACATTGAGGAGGACGAAGGCGTTGTTCTCTTAGGCGGCCTTCTGATGAAATAAGATACATTTGTTCCCTTCTTGCTACCGATGTTGTTGCCATGACCTTTTTATTGTTTATGAGCACATTACAAGCTGGTTTTTCCCTATTGGTTACTAGTCTCAAGCTTGGCTTGGGGGGGGGGGCTATTAGTGAGTGAGGTGAGGGAGTTTATGATGTGCTATTTTTTTGCACAATTTGGTGTGGTATTGAGAAGATATTTGTTCTTGATTGTGGTTTATTTTTGATGATTTTGGAAGTTGAATTTCTCTTAAAAAAACAAAAAAAAAAGTAAACTTCAAAAGAAAATAAAAATTGTTTGATGTTCGAATGTTCTAATTAAGTGAAAGTTGATCAAGAGAGAAAAAAATGAGTTTCAATAAGAAAAATCAAGTTGAAGAGTTCAAATTTTGTTTATACACTAAACTTCTACATTGTTATATTTTTATGAAAGAAATAGTAACTGTTGAAATTTATTGATATGATTGGATTTATGTTTGGTGAATTTTTGGTGGAGTTGAGTTATGTTGGAGATGATTGGTTATTATTTATTTTTGTCTTTGGTTTTGTTAGGATTTTAGCTCCCTTAAGCATTGCTTTTCTCTCACATTTTCCCAACTTTATCCTACCTTTTACCCTAACCTTACATTACAATCTTTAAAGACCTTCCAACATTTGTGCGTATAGGTGTGCGAATGAGAAAGTAGTTACTTATCAATGCAAGGAATGACTTGACATATTCCGAGTCGACTATTAGATTGAGTGTATGTCTTTTTAAATACACGAGTGCGTGAGTTAGGAAGGCATTGTTCACATGATGGGGTTGGGATGGAGAGCGATCGAGTATGCCTTTTACTCGCCACATAAATAAGAGTAGAGTGTGCGAGCACTAGTCTTGAATTCTATATGCTCTTGTGGTTTGCTCTACTTGACAATTGTTAGGGAAGATAAGTGATTGGGTGGATGAAATTGGTTGATTTTTTGAAGCATAATTGTTGGATTTACCTAGAATTGGTTGTTCTTGATTTTGATTACTTTTGGGGTAAAGTATTGATTTATTTATTCGTTGCTTTACTCAAGGACGAGCAAAGGTTTAGCTTGGGGGAATTTGATAACATGATATTATACATGATTTATATGAGATATTTGGTCATGTTTTATTGTGTTTTCTTCATTCTCCTAATCTTTTTAAGCTATTATTCTTCCGATTTTGATATTTCTCTTCTCGGTTTGTTTGTTTTTGTTTTAATGGGAATAGGGCTCGATTTGCGTGGAATTTATTTTAATCGCGAGATATTTCTTTATATGGAGCGTTTCTAGCACCAATGGAGCATAAATGGAGCATTTTGGCAGCCTACTCCACAGCTCGGTTGTGGCGTGAAATCTGTTGGCCACAACCTGGTTGTGGGCGTCTATATTGGAGCAAGGGAGAGGCGAAGGCAGCCCGCTCCACAGCCTGGTAGTGGCGGTTTTCTTTGTGCCACAACCCACCTGTGGCATCTTGTTTTGGTGGCGTTTGAGAGTCCTATTTAGACAAAAAAAAATATCTAGTTTTATGCTAGGATATAAATAGGTTTTAGATAGTCTTTTATTTTATCACTTTCATAACTTTTGCAGATATTATTTTAGACTTCTTTTTGGGTATTACGTTCTTCCATATTATTTTCTACGGTTTTGCTTTCAAGATTCAAGATTTCATAATTAATTCCAAGTATTGATTTCTTCTTTCAATTCTCTATTATATTTTTTTTTAATTATGTTTTCTTTATTGATTATTGTTCTTGATTTCATTGATTTGTGTGAGTAGTTTCCCTATTCCAAGATCTAGCGGAACCCGAATATGATTAATGCCTGATTTAATTCTTTAAATTCTTTAATGATAATTGCAATTGATATGCTTAATTAATTGTGCTCCTGCCAATACCAGATTAGCGATAATTGGTATTTTTATTAATCCATTATTTTAATCGCAACTGGAATTGGGTTTTGACGGGTTTGAATAAATCAATTAAGGGTTTGAAGTTCATCACGGGAGTAGTTGAATGGATTATTAGGAAGTTAGAGTAATGTGCTCAAAGTCTTTAATTTGCATGATTCCATGGAAGTAGGTTTGATTGTGATTAGGGAAGCCATTTATAACTCGGGAGAGACCATTGGTATTATTCAGGGATTACTTTTCCTCTTTAATCAATTGAATTATATGTTAGGGGTAGCACAACTATTGCATTAATTGTATTCGTGGTAATGCTTGATCTTGGATGTTTTTAGTATTTTATTATCATATTATTTAGTTTAATCCTCGTTCTTGATATTTAGTTATTGATTCTCAATTATTTATTTTGGCTACTTGCTTAGTAGTTACTTGAGTCTAGTTAATTAGTTGAATCATAGTCTCTGTGGGATCGACCTTGGCTTACCCTACTACATAATTAGGAGGTTTAGTTAGGTATAATTTTTGTTAGGTGTGCGACCGTCTATCACTTGGATAGGTGTGTATAGGACTTGTGAATGCGGAATTTTGTATTTTGAGTAGGGCTAGGCTTAGAAAAAATAATATAGAGAGAATAAGCATTAGCTTAGAGAGAGAAGAGAAATGATTGGTGATCATTGATGATTTAAAAAGAGGTGATATGACCTCTATATATAAGGAAAAAAGAGGGTCAAATGAATAGAAAAGAATCCGAATTCAAATTGAAATAAAACTCGACGATTAGCTGTTTTTACAGATTTTGTTTTTATCATAACTTTTGATCCAAAAGTCCAAATAAGGTATATAATATGTCTTTGGAAAGCTCTTGAAGTCTACTTTTCTTGGAATCATATTGAAATCTTTTGTAGATAAAAAGATATATCCTAAAAAGTGGGACAGTGTCAGTTTTGGATAGAGTTTCATATTTCTTTCATATCTTTTTCGTTATAGCTCGGAATTATTACTATAATATATCATTGGAAAGATAATTTCAATATCCATCCAACCGTATAAGATTTGGATTAAAATTATGAGGTACAAAAATAATATCTGATCATCTTTGATTTCGCACAGAACAAGGACTCTCAAAAAGAGAAGTTTTATTCAATTTCGAATTCTTTGATCTTTTCTTTTCAAAAATTGGATAATTAAGATCTTTTAGAAACTTATAGAAGCTTCTAATAAATCCTAATTAGTTAAGGAATGATATTAAACCTTTGGACCCTCCGCATGGTCACTGAGCCGTAGGTAAAATCCGGTTTGGGCCCGATTTAGTATTTTGGCCATAACTTCCTCGTTATTCATCAAATTGCGCTTAAAATATATTGTTGGAAAGGTATTTTCAAGCCCCATCTACCTACACAATTATTGGATCCATATCATGGACAAAACTAAATTGGACTGGATAATTTTCATAAACAGGGTACGAAAAGGAATATTTTCGAAAACAAAAAGAAGTATTTTTATTAAAAATCACTGCATCACTAGACTTTTCACACTTTCACTTCATTCGGTAATCAATGAAATGAAAGATATTCATTAATAGGTTTATTTTAGGGGAGACACATGTAGGTGTCTACAAAAGCCCCCACTTTGAGTGAGTTTTGAAAAACGCAAGTTTCAAAAACAAAATTCAAAATAGCGATGGGGACGTAGAATGATTCAGAACTTTCTACGATCCTAAATCATTCTTGTAACGCCAATACCTTCAAACAAGCATTAGTTTAACAGATAAAGGAGTTAATAAATAGGTATCTTGCACCGTCGAGCACACATCTCTAGAGTAACCAATTTTGTTGATGCATTTATGACAACCTCTACAATGCCTCATGAGCGCCACGTTGAAGACCGCTACTTGTAGCTATCCTTGATTGTTCAAAACAATCCTCCACATCCTAGGGAACATTGTCGAAGGTGACTTCTTGTAGCCATCTTCAGCTTTGTTGCGACAATTTTCTCGTCATAGCGAGTATCGTCGAAGACCGCTACTTGTAGTTATCTTCAATTTGTCGTTTCTTTGCTTGTTGTGTCGTTGCTTGTAATTTTGTTGTGTTTTTGCTATTGGTGTTCACTCGTATCTGAATAGTGGAGCGTCTAATGATTTTTCCATGCATTTCTGAATAAAAGAGCTTGATGAGGGATGTTCACTCGTCTTTGAACAAAGGAGCTTAAAGGAGATTGTCAATGCGTCTTTGAACAAAAGAGCTTTGAATGGTATGCCCACACGTCTCCGAGCAAAAGAGCTTGAAAGGAATGTCAACGCATCTCTGGAAAAAAAATCTTTGAATGCCTGAATGTTTGTCGAGATTGTTTCATTGGATGCGAACAAGAGCTTTGCTAAATGGTTGTATCTTGTAAAATCAAAAGATTGCTAAAAGACTTTACTGGTGTTTTTTTAGGGTTGACCTAAGGCTTGACTAATTTCTTTGACTTCATGTTAACTCAAGGTGCTTTGACTGACTTGACAGTACATGCCTCGTGTGTGCATTATATTGTGATGTGCTTGACTCAAAATGCAGAAAAATAAAAAAATTCCGTCATCTTTGTGGAGGGTACTGACTTTCGCTTGAAAAATAAAGACACAAAAAGGAATTGAAGTGAGTGTATGAGTGTTTGCGGTGCATGTTGAATGAATTTAGTCAAATGTATGCATTGATGTTGTATCTCATAGTGCAAAATATTAGTTCATCCTAGGCTATCTCAATGGTTGACTCGATGATGAAAGTATTTAGGTAACTTAGGAACGGAGGCTAAGCACTTCATACTTTACAATGCAATGATGATTAATGCGATGAATGATTTTGATATGACAAGGCATGCTTCAACGTTGTATTAAGATTTCATGACAAAAGGTTCCTAAGGGAAGGATTATTTAGTTAGGTATCTGTGGTGTAAAAGGAATGGTGTCCTTCAAACAAGTGTATTATTCCAATAGTGGGTTCGGAATTATTAGAAAGCAAGCTAATTATTCAGTGAGGTCAAGTGATCGGAATTCCTAAATGGAGGCCACTTCCGATCAATAATATTAATGTATAAGTAATGTAACAACTTAATCTTGACTGAACCCTTCGGATCACACCCAAGCAACTAACGAATTGATGTGACGAATTAATTCGGAAGGAATTAATGAGTCACCCGAGTAATTAATATTTAGACGTCGAAAATTCGAGCTTGAAGCGTCGAATCCGAGCGACGAAAGTTAAGCCAAAATTCAGGAATTGGCGAGGCATTATAATGCTTCAAGTAATAATTTAAACCCTAGCCACGCGGAACGCTAGGGAAGCGCTCTAAATAGGAGCGTGCCACGTGGCACTGCACATGGCATTACACGTGGTATCAGCCACGTCGGCAGCCTCCGCTACGTCGCTGTAGCCACGTTGGCAGCCACCGCCAACTGGTAGCTTGCCACATTGGCAACACGCCATTTGGTAGCGTGCCATGGTGGCAGCGCCACGTGGCATGAGTCGTAGACCAGGGTGAAGGTTCATAAACATGGGCCAAAAAAGTAATGGCCAAACCAAACCGAATTTAGGGCTCAAGGTTGGGTGACACATGGTTAGCTCACAATGCATGTGAAATTTCTTAGGGAGCAAGTGAGGAAGTGGTCCTCATCTAACCATGTGACACTTGTTACTTAGTTATTCCTTTGTTTATATAACTAAGGATTGAATTCAACAATCTTTCCATGTAGGATCTTTTTGTGAAAAAGTCCCACATTGAAAGATTAATGGAATTCACAAGGAAACTTTCCTTATAAATACTAAAGGCATGCCTTGGGATTGTTCACATGAGTAAGTGATTAAAAAGGCAATAGAGTTTGAAAACCTTTGAACACAAATTACTCGGGTTTAGGTCGAGCCTTGTTAACTCCAAGGCAATAGACAGAGTTCGGTGCTCGCATTACGGGTGGATTTCGTATGAGGTCCCCGTGTGAGCAGGGCTAAGGGGCTTTCGAAGTGAGAGCTCAATTAAGTGAGCGAAGCACGATACAAAGGTAATAATCTTTTACTTACTCTTGTGTTTATTTTAATTATACATTATGGTTATAATTATTATGAGTTTGGTTTTTGGTCGGGTTTCTTTCTACGGTGGTTTAGACTCACCGACACCCAACAACGGTATCGGAGCCTTGCTCATTTATTTTTATAATCATATTTTTAAGGTGTTTTTATGGCTTAATTTTTCTGGTTTTAAGTTGCTAATTAGATTAATAGCTCGGTTATATAAATTTTAAACCCGTATTTGAGCTGATTTCAGCCCCAAACACAGATGTTTGCCAAAAAATAGTTAATTTTTGGTGGAAAAGGCGTTCTGGAAATGCTTTTATCCTCTAATGGCTGTGTTTTTAGCCAAAAAAAACGACTAAAAATTCACTTTTTGAGGGATTTTTCGTTTTGACGAAAATTTTTAAGTCTTTTAACCTTAAAAATTCATTGCATATTTATGGTGGTTATGTATTTGGTTTATTCCTTAATTTATATGTAATTTTAAACTTCTTTAAGCATGGTTACTTGGTAGTAGTTGGTGCTTAAAAGTTTAATTTTATTTTTCACATAATTGCAAATTAATTGCATTAGGTGTGAAAAGTTTGTTCTTTGTTGCTTCCAAGAACTAAATATTATATCTTTATTTATTTTAAGTGATTGAAAGTTTGATTTACAAAATTGCATGAGTTTTTGGTTGAAAATTGGATTTAATCATGTATTAAGTTTATTGGAATCATAAAGTTTGAATCTTGTGATAGAAATTTCATTTTTTTTTTCACATTGGAAGATATAATTTTCAAGGATTCACAAGTGTTAAAGTTGGAATTTTTATTAAACTTGTGTTCATGATTCCAACTCCCTTTTAATTTGTCAAAATCTCATGATTAATTTAAATTAATTAAATTAATAGTGAGTTATTGCCCTTATTATTATATTACACCAAGTTAAACCAATTTTATTAACGAATGGTTCTTGGAAAGAATTTTTGTTGTATGCACCTCTTATGAATTTTAAATTAGTTGGACTTGTTTAATTTTTCATTTTGGCTTAATTTTATTAATTCCTAAATTAATTTGGAACTAATTAATAGTCACGTTAAAATGGGGTTAAAAACCTGTGGTTTTACACACAAATCGAGGGAAAAATGCCCCTGGGCGAGCCAGGCTGCTATGCAGTCCGCATGTGGCTGCCAAGGGCAGACCTCGGCGGTGGTGCAACCATGTGTGGCTGCTGCCACAGCCAGCAAGCATGGCTGCCAAGCTGTGGCAGCAGTAGCACCATGGTGTGGCAACAAGTCGACCATGTGTGGGCTACCGTGCTATGGCTCGGCTGCCAGTAGTTGCTTGCGTGTGGTCGAGCCTTGTGGTGTGGGGTGTACTACGTATGTGTATGTACGTTGGTGCTTAATAGGGGTTAGTAACCGTAGGCATAGCTTGCAAAGTGATGTGGTAAGCACTTCAAGTCTTAGTGCACCAATAGAAAAAGATAAATGGGCACCGACAAATGCCCACCGGTTGTTGAAAACTAGTGGTAAAAATACAAGACTAGAAAAAAAAATAAAACATGTTTAATAGGGAACCAGTTAACCGATGCCCTTTTCCCAAATAAAAAAATAATCCCTAAAATTAGACACTCCTCTCATTCTCGAACTTTCTCGCTCTCTCTCCTCACTCTCGTGTTTCCTCTCTCCTCTCTGTCTCATCTCTCTTCTCGCTCCACCGCAACCACTGGCCACCAACACAACCATCACCTCTTTCGTTAAAATGATTATTTATGATTATAAGAAGACTTTCAGACAATGTGCCAAACTAAGCTTTTTATTAGATTAAAATTTTAAATTTTAGCTTTTGATAAAGCTCTCTACTCTCTCAGGCGTGATCAGGATGATTTCCTTGCTAATTAAGGGGTTCAAGCTTTAATTTTGACAAGTTTGAAGATGCTAATTTAGGTGAACTCCATAATGCATACTTGATGAGTGACATTTATGTCACTCTTAGGGAGTAGTTTTAGAGTCATTTTCGTGTTTATTTTATCTTATTTTCCCTTTCTTTCTCTTGTTTTCTTTTTAATAAAGTTTCTTGTTTATTTGGTAGTGTTGGAGCGTTTTAGTTTATTTTCTTTATTTTATTAGCTTTAGTTTATTTTCGTATTTTATTTTACTTTATTTGCTTGTATAGTTTTTGTTTTATTATTTTTAGTTTAGTTTTATGTCACTTATTTTCTATTTCATTTTATTTTATTTTATTTATTCCTATTTTATTTATTTTATTTTATTTGTCGTGGTTTTGTTTTATTTCGTCCTTTGTTATTTTCATTTTATTTTATTTTATCTTTGTCCCGATTCTCCCTTGTTTTAATTTGGTTGTATAGGATCGTGCTCGGAGGTCGGAGGCTCGGGTCAAAGGTGTCAGTCCAAAAAGCTTTCAAGCCCCAAAGCTGCTGCCCAACCTTATCCATCACCGCACCCTTCATTATCCTACACCAACCCAAGCTACAGCCCCTGCTTCATCCCTGCTCCACCGGCCGCAACAGCACAAACCACACACCGCCTTTGCAAACACCACACACACCAGCTAATTCACTCACCTGCTGCCACCCTCACACCACTCACCACCAGCCAACAACCACCTGACCACAAATTGCAGCAGCCAAGCTACAAACCCTGCTCCATTTCGCAACCCCCTTCTCTCACCACCTCACACGACCACAACCAAACACCACCACACAGCTGCCGCAATAACCCCTCACTTCCAGTCGCCAACAACAACAGCAATCACCACCAGCTACCGCAACCTACCACAACCCAAACCACCGCAATAAACCCCGCATCACAACCACCAATTACCAATTCACGCACCCAACAACCAGAACCACTACAACCGCACCTTTCTTCACCTTTGCTACATCTACCTCACAAAACCAGAACCACCCGACCACCGCAGCCGCTCAATTCCGGCCATCACCCTACCAATTCGCGCAAGAAATAGAGCAAAATCAGAACAATTAGCAATTTAATCAAGTTCGGGCAAACCGTTGGTGGTTCGGTCGAAGTTCGAGTCAGAGACTTTGTGGGTTTCGTTAATCGAAGAGGAGTGGTCGAACATACCCATGGTTCGACCAAACCAACCCCGTAGTTCGGCCGCACCAACCCGTGGTTCGACCGAACCACTTCACGAGCTTCTCACGCGAGTTTTAATGAAAATTGGACGGCCACGATCTTGAATGCTTGATGAAGATGATGATGATAAGCGGTGATGATTGATTATTTTAATGCGTGGTGATGGTGATGAATGGAAATCAGGGAGCCACGAAGAGAAGAGAATGAAGGTCTGATGATTCATGTTTTTGGGGAATTTGTGGGTTTATTTTTCTTTTTCTTTTATTTTTATTTCTTTTCCTTTTCCTTTTCTTATTTTCTTTTCTCTTTTATTTCTTTTCTCTTTTATTTTCTTTTTATTTCCTTTTCTTTCTCTATTTATTTTCTTCTTTTATTTTTCTATTTTTCCTAGTTTTATTAAGTGAGTATAAATACCCATTTTTGGGATAATTAAAAGGGATGGAATTCAATAACTATCTATTCTTCTCTCTAATTAGTTTTAGGTTAGGTTAGGATTAGTCTTCTTTGGTAGAGAGAGAAAGTGAGATTTTCTTCATTAATGAACTTGGATTTTGAAGAAGGAGCTTGTTCAATCCTTTGTAGACCTTCATCTTCTATTAATGAGCAATTTCTTACTCTCTTTCTTTACCTTTGTTCTTGATTTTGTTTATTTGCTTTTATTTTTAATCTTTGCTTATTAATCATGTTGATGTTTATTGATTTGATGATTAATATTGTTTTCAACATGATTTGTGAGTAGTCATCTAGCCAAGGGTGTGGGGATGGTGTAAATGCTAATTGTTCATGCTTTTAATGTTGGGGTTATGTTAATGGTGATTAAAGCCTTTGCATGCTTGATATTCTTTGGTCTTTCTTGCAAGTACACATTGTTAGTTGATCAAAGATGAGTCTTTACTAACAAGTAACGGAAGTTGACTTAGTTGAGATTCATTACTATCGATTGTTATTTAATAGTACCTCCTAGTATATGGTTCTAATGTGGAAACATAGAGGCTATGTTAGGAGAAGCCAATTGACCCCGGAAGGCGGCTAGATTGGACCCTTTACTTCGATATTCATGTATGTTTAGTTTACCATTGATATGCTACTTTGTTATTGTATGGTCAAGCGTCAACTTCACATACCCATTTCCCTTGGTGCCTTAATGTTTTATTTCTTGTTTTAGCATTTTTAGACTTTAGTTTATTTATCCCCTATTCCGGACTAGCTTAATTGTCGATAACATTTGGTGGTATTTACCGTTCTCTGTGGTTCGACCCCTATGCTTGCCTTATACTCGTATTAGGTTTGTTTAGGTTGTATAAATTGTATTTGATCTAGGGATAGACAATTGAGGACGTGTTTATTCCCTTGTCAAATTGGCGCCGTTGCCGGGGAACGGCTTCCATTATCGTTATGTTATCTTATTGAGACTAGTCCATTGTTTATATTTTCTTTTGATTTGTTTTTGTTCTCTTTGTTTTGTTTGAGAAAAAATGGCTTATATTTCTATTCCTCAATTTGATAATGAACCGTTTTGGGTGTATTTCAATAGACTTGAGGATTTACTAGATGGTGTTAAAGGTTTAACCAAGGGTGATTATTGTGAAATCATCAATTTGGGATTAAATGAGAATTTTAGAGGAGTAGTTGATAATATGTTAAATGGTAAATTTCAAGACATGTCTTCGGATGAAGCTTGGGATTTCTATTCATGGTTAGCTAGGGATAATTATGATTGGGAGAGGGCCAATCATGAGACTTATGTTCGGGATTCTCATGCTTTTAATGTTGATGCTAATTGTCATGATTTGTCTAATATGAATTCCCATGATGTGCTTGATGCTCCCCATAGTGACCATGTAATGCATGATTTCAACTCCCCTCCCTCTATAACTCAATGTAATGAGGTACATTCTAATGATGATGAAGTGCATGCTCTTCCTCATATTGCATCCGATTTTTTCATGAATTCTAAAGGTGTGCCCTATAGTCCCCTGGATGATTCCAATGAGCAAGCTTTTGACTCGTCTATTCATGATAATTTGGACTCATTTGAGATTATGGCCCAAATATTTCTTGAGTTTCAAACGGTAGCCCATAACCTTATGAGTGAGTTCATTGATAAACCTTCATTAGAAAGAGATGAGTTTGAGAGAAATTTTCCCCCATTCACTCTTGATTTTGAGATGATAGGCCTTGAGAAATTTAAGGGAGATGTTGTTCAAGGTTGTGAAGAGGAGGTTGAGATTAAATCATTTGGAGTTTTTGAGCTTGAGTGAGATGTAGAACATGAGGGTTCTTCATTTGAGGATTCCATGATTTATTTTCATTCCCTCATTAGTGATGTGAGATCTTGTGATGAGGGATTAGCTACCCCTTTTTGCCTTTCTCATACACCTTTTTCCCAAAGGTTTAACCATATCTCCTACTATCCTTTGTTCCTCCCTTCTTTTCTCAAAGAACCTCTTAGGGATCCTCTTCCTATTCAAGCTTCCAAAGCCCCTAACTCTTTCATTGTTGATGAGGAAAAGAGTTATAACGCCAACCAAAAAGATTTTTGTACCCGATGCATATACTCATGTGCAAGGATTTTGGATTGAGCTCCTTGAGAAGAAGCACCAATGATTGCTTGCATTTGGAAAAGCAACAAAGACGAGGAATTAGATGAAATTGTGGACAATGTGCTCAATTGCGGGTTTCAACACCCACCTCACATTTGGTTTACTCTTTCCTTCTTCCCTCATCTTGGATTCGCTTTCTTAATTGCATTTTGGATTGAATAAATATGAATTTTTGTGTGAATGTGTTTTCTTTCTTCCCCTCCCACCCACCCTTTGTGCCTTTATTTTGAGCATTGAGGACAATGCTCCATTCTAGCTTGGGGGAGTAGCTATTCGCTAGCTTGGGGGGGGGGGGGTTATCTATATCTCTTGGTGGTTTCTTAATCCATAGTCTCATGATTGCTTGATTTATTTCTCTCATACTTGCCAAAGTCTATTGTGGAGATTGGTTTTCTATGTTTGGATGGCCATGAGAGCTTTATTAAGTTGACTTTTGGTATATGTAGTTTTGATTGATCATGCTTTCATCTTGCACAATTGTATATGCATTCTTGAGTATTGTTGGTTTTGTGTGTATAGTGTCTTTCCATAACATTCAAGGCAAGTTTCAAATTGTTTTGTTTTAAACTTGGACATAATTGGGCTTTAGCACCTAGAATACGCTCGTTGCTAGTTGTTAGAGGTTTTCGTGCACTTGAATGTCGAGGTTGGTTCACGCATAAAACATTGCCAAGGTAGTAGAACTTAAGGGCTATGAGACCTTAGCTCACTTGGTTTGTGGTAAGACGGTTGTCGCTCTCTAGTTAGTTGAAGCTTTAAAGGTGATTTTTGCTACTCCACTACCGTCATTTTTGTGAGGATGTGTCTATTTTGTTCTAGCCTTCCACATTTCTTGCATGTGTGGCGTTTGGATCCTTGGCATTGCTAGCTTATATCGAGAATTTGGCTTAATCTACCCAAGATCGAGACCGAACCAACCTAGGGGAAGACAAAGACAATTAGGATTTTTGTTTTGTTTTATTATTTTCTATTCTTTTATTTTTCTTTTGCATTTACTCATTTAGTAACCCAATTTGAGCCATTTTCCCTTATTTGGCATAACCACATTACAAACCAATGAACCTTTGCTTTATTTTCACCTTTATTAGTTTTTGTGAAGCATTCTTGGGAGTTGATTTGTATTTTTGGTTAATGAAAGTGAGAAAAAGAATGAAAAAGAAGTGAAAAAAAACTCAACTTTTGGTAATTGTGATTATTTTTGTCATGTTGAATGGATTGAGTAAATGAGAAGAAAATAAAGGAAATGAAAGAAAAAGTCGCTCAAAGTTAAAAGAGGCGAGAGCAAAGAATAAAAAGAAATGAAAAAAAAAAAAAGAAAATATTGAGAAAATACAAAAATATTTGTTGTTTGGTTGAAAAAGAATAAGCTTGGGGGAGGAGTTGCTAGATTTTTTGATTTGAAAGTTGGTAGTTTATTGAGTTTGAATTGATTAATGATCAACCTTGCTTCACTTCTAAGTTTACCACCAATTTCCAAATTTATTTCCACACCCTTTACCCTAGCCTAAACGTTTCAACCCTTTTAAGACCTTTTGACCTTAGTGAGGTTTAGTTACTACCGATGGAGGGTAATCAAGCCAAGCCTATTGAGCGAGCTATCAATGCCAAGATGTCGGGTAGCCTAAATGTTTTTCATTGATTATTTCTTCCGATTCCTTCGAGGAATCTCGAGAAATCACCTTAAAAGTGGATGCAAAACTAGTGAGGATGCGGAAGTTTGGTTGGAGATAATGAGGAGTGTAAGTCCCTCTAACTTCTCTACCCTTTGCATGCTTTATATGTGCATCAACCTTAGCTATTCTTTTGCTTGGCTACCTTTAATGTCTAGAAAGGATTGTATTCTTGTGCATTTAGCCCATTGTTTGTGTTTGGTTTGAAATTCAAAAACTCGAGTTTTCTTGATTTCACCTTTGCCTTGGATGTTATGTGTTGCCAAGAGTTGTAGGTTAAACCTTTTAGGAAACCCTCACGAGAGCTTACTCGTCCTCTTTGGCGACATAGGGGTTTAAAGGGCTTGATGCATACGCTAAATGCATCCGTGATTCCTACGGCAGTGAGTTAGTGTACATTCTTTCTCTTTGTTTCTTTTTTTTTTGTTTCTTTTGCTTTAAACAATTTCATCTTGTTCTCTTTTGCCTTAGCTTTGCTCGAGGACGAGCAAAGGTTTAGCTTGGGGAAATTTGATGAGTGACATTTATGTCACTCTTAGGGACTAGTTTTATTGTCATTTTCGTGTTTATTTTATCTTATTTTCCCTTTCTTTCTCTTGTTTTCTTTTTAATAAAGTTTCTTATTTATTTGGTAGTGTTGGAGCGTTTTAGTTTATTTTCTTTATTTTATTAGCTTTAGTTTATTTTCGTATTTTATTTTACTTTATTTGCTTGTATAGTTTTTGTTTTATTATTTTTAGTTTAGTTTTATGTCTCTTATTTTCTATTTCATTTTATTTTATTTTATTTATTCCTATTTTATTTATTTTATTTTATTTGTCGTGGTTTTGTTTTATTTCGTCCTTTGTTTATTTTCATTTTATTTTATTTTATCTTTATCCTGATTCTCCCTTGTTTTTATTTGGTTGTGTAGGATCGTGCTCGGAGGTCGGAGGCTCGGGTCAAAGGTGTCAGTCCAAGAAGCTTTCAAGCCCCAAAGCTGCTGCCCAACCTTATCCATCACCGCACCCTTCATTATCCTACACCAACCCAAGCTACAGCCCCTGCTTCATCCCTGCTCCACCGGCCGCAACAGCACAAACCACACACCGCCTTCGCAAACACCACACACACCAGCCAATTCACTCACCTGCTGCCACCCTCACACCACTCACCACCAACCAACAACCACCTGACCACAAATTGCAGCAGCCAAGCTACAGCCCCTGCTCTATTTCGCAACCCCCTTCTCTCACCACCTCACACGACCATAACTAAACACCACCACACAGCTGCCGCAATAACCCCTCACTTCCAGTCGCCAACAACAACAACAATCACCACCAGCTACCGCAACCTACCACAACCCAGACCACCGCAATAAACCCCGCATCACAACCACCAATTACCAATTCACGCACCTAACAACCAGAACTACCAGAACCGCAACTTTCTTCACCTTTGCTACATCAACTTCACAAAATCAGAACCACCCGACCACCGCAGCCGCTCAATTCCGGCCATCACCCTACCCATTCGCGCAAGAAATAGAACAAAAAAAAAAAAAAAAGGAATTTAATCAAGTTCGGGCAAACCGTTGGTGGTTCGTTCGAAGTTCGAGTCAAAGACTTTGCGGGTTTCGTTAATCGAAGAGGATTGGTCGAACATACCCATGGTTCGACCAAACCAACCCCGTAGTTCGGCCGCACCAACCCGTGGTTCGACCGAACCACTTCACGAGCTTCTCACGCGAGTTTTAATGAAAATTGGACGGCCACGATCTTGGATGCTTGATGAAGATGATGATGATAAGCGGTGATGATTGATTATTTTGTTGCGTGGTGATGGTGATGAAAGGAAATCAGGGAGCCACGAAGAGAAGAGAATGAAGGTCTGATGATTCGTGTTTTTGGGGAATTTGTGGGTTTATTTTTCTTTTTCTTTTATTTTTATTTCTTTTCCTTTTCCTTTTCTTATTTTCTTTTCTCTTTTATTTCTCTTCTCTTTTATTTTCTTTTTATTTCCTTTTCTTTCTCTATTTATTTTCTTGTTTTGTTTTTCTATTTTTCCTAGTTTTATTAAGTGAGTATAAATACCCATTTTTGGGATAATTAAAAGGGGTGGAATTCAATAACTATCTATTCTTCTCTCTAATTAGTTTTAGGTTAGGTTAGGATTAGTCTTCTTTGGTAGAGAGAGAAAGTGAGGTTTTCTTCATTAATGAACTTGGATTTTGAAGAAGGAGCTTGTTCAATCCTTTGTAGACCTTCATCTTCTTTTAATGAGCAATTTCTTACTCTCTTTCTTTACCTTTGTTCTTGATTTTGTTTATTTGCTTTTATTTTTATTCGTTGCTTATTAATCATGTTGATGCTTATTGATTTGATGATTGATATTGTTTTCAACATGATTTGTGAGTAGTCATCTAGCCAAGGGTGTGGGGATGGTGTAAATGCTAATTGTTCATGCTTTTAATGTTGGGGTTATGTTAATGGTGATTAAAGCCTTTGCATGCTTGATATTCTTTGGTCTTTCTTGCAAGTGCACATTGTTAGTTGATCAAAGATGAGTCTTTACTAGCAAGTAACGGAAGTTGACTTAGTTGAGATTCATTAATATCGATTGTTATTTAATAGTACCTCCTAGTATATGGTTCTAATGTGGAAACATAGAGGCTATGTTAGGAGAAGCCAATTGACCCCGGAAGGCGGCTAGATTGGACCCTTTACTTCGATATTCATGTATGTTTAGTTTACCATTGATATGCTACTTTGTTATTGTAAGGTCAAGCGTCAACTTCACCTACCCATTTCCCTTGGTGCCTTAATGTTTTATTTCTTGTTTTAGCATTTTTAGACTTTAGTTTATTTATCCCCTATTCCGGACTAGCTTAATTGTCGATAACATTTGGTGGTGTTTACCGTTCTCTGTGGTTCGACCCCTATGCTTGTCTTATACTCGTATTAGGTTTGTTTAGGTTATATAAATTGTATTTGATCTAGGGATAGACAATTGACGACGTGTTTATTCCCCTGTCAATACTTCTAAACTCATTTTTTAATGATCTAATGATATCATTTCATGTACCTAAATGACTCACCTTTACTGTGTGTTGCTGCCTTTTTTGATAAAAGAAAAATTAATCAGTTGTTTAGCTCAGTGCCTTATTAGTTTTTCTGAAGTTTGAAAAATTTGATTTTAAATAGTGATAAGTCATAGGCTAAAAAGAGTTAAGCTAATCATTGTTTCATCTTGTATTAGATTACTTGGATTTACTTGTTCTCTTATATTTGACATTCATATAACCTCTTATAATGCAATGATTGCAATCAATCGATCTTGTGTATAAAATTGGTGTATTACTGATATGCTAGGATCTGGTAGAAACATTTCAGTATAATTGTATAAGGGATGAGTTGTATGTTGACCAACATAATGTGCAAGTGTCTTCACTATGAGAATATAAGCTCTTTAGCAGCCATTTTTCTATGGTAGTGTTTACTAAGCAGTACTATAGTGTTTTTGCCTTAATAACATGATTACTTGTACCTGCTGCCCTAATTGAAAGACTTAATTAAATGATCATTGGCTGCTTTCATAACAAGATGAGGAATTTTATCAGATGTTGAGGCTATTCTTGTGATTGTGGACCGACACACAAGTCTTGAAAGAGGGATAGCTTATGTCTTGTTCAAAACAAGGGAATATGATTTATTCTTTACCTGTGAAACCATTGTAGTTTCTTCCTCGCAAGGCTGCTACTTGTCACGTGCCGACTACTTTGCCCTAGTCACGCACCGTGCGCCACCCGCTTACAGTCTGTCGTAAGACGAGTCAGGCTTTCTCCTTGGCACTAACTCCTTTTGCCCACGTAGCACAACTCCTTGTGCTGCTAGTATAAGTTTGCTAGCACGATGCCTTTGTGCTAACAAGTCCCCTTGGGTTGAACTAAGCACTCACCCTTAGTGCCTTAGTCCAAATTTACGACTAAGTGTCGTAGACAATTGAGCACACAAGCTATCACCCTTGATAGTACGCCCGATCACTCACTTGGCACCCTCGTGCCTTAGATTTCGTCACACTCTCTAAGTGTTTGAAGGAAAGAGATTGAGTTGCAAGAGAACACAGGTGCTTTGGAATGCTTTTTGTATTGCTCTCAACTTGAATGTACAAATGATGGCTTGGAGCTTATTTATAGTGCTCCTCCCTACTTACAAGCTATCTCTAGAACGTTCTTAACCTCCTCAAATGGAGGGTTCTAGACTACAAAAATCTGGAAAGTTCCCACCTCCAAAGGAACATAGATACATGGAGGTTTCTACACACATCTAAGCCTAGAATGCTAAAGACTACCCTAGAACATTCTAGAACTTTACATACAAAATGTACATACATAGAAGACCCTAGAGACTTCTAAGATGCACTAGATGAACCTTGAATATTCTAGAGACATCCCCTGTAGAATACTCTTCCAAAAGAACCCCGTAGATAGCTCCGGAACCTTCTAGAAGCTTCCCGTGTTTTCCGGGCTACCTGCTGCACAAACTTGTATTTCGGTGCCTTGTCTCGGAAAACCTACACCACCATCGTCTTCCTTGGCCCAAAATACGGTGAACCCCCAAATTTGGGCCCATTTAGACTTCATTTGGGTCTCCAAACGACCCATTATTGTGTTACTGTCAAGTGGGTGTTCACTAGGATTACAAGCAAGGTGCTAAATAAAGCTCTTTAGGGGGAAGTGCTTACCTGAGCACCAAGGCAAGCCCCCTAGCCCCGATTGTTGCCTTGCTGCCTAGTGACCCTCTTGACGTGAAATTCTCCCCCACCCGGTCTAGCGCACCACTCGTCCGTTGGATGCTTCCGTGCGCCGCTGCCCTGTCCCTCCTATTGACTCCACACTTGATCCTTGTTGTCCCATCCCTTGGAACACCATGATTTCTTGTCCCTAGCATCTTCGTTGCCTTGATCCTCCCATGGACCGCCCCTTGACGCCTTTGCCTCGGCGCCCACCAAGCTTTCAAGGCCGAGACCCTTACGTCTCGCTCCTTGTGTTGAGCGAGCTTGATCCCTATCTCGCTCCCCTTTTATGTGATGGTTATCATGCCATCCCTCACCCGAAAAGGTAGGACCTTGTGCAAGAACTCCATGCCTAGCACCACGTCCTCATCATCAATGTCGACCACCAAGAAGTCGACTTTTCCCTTCCACTTCCCCAAGCGGACTGGAACTCCCCACGCCCTTCCATACACCGGCGTGGCCTCTGAATTGATGGCCTTCATCCCGCCATAGACCCTTGTGAACTTCACCCCTAAGGCTTTGGCTTCTTCCTTAGCCAAGAGATTGTGCGACGCTCCCGTGTCCACTGCAGCCTTGTCGGTACCTCGTTCACTTCCCCATCTATGGCCATCAAGCTGCTCCTTTGCTTGACGCCCGTTCCTTCATTTGCTGAGGATGCCTCACCCTTTAGCACATCTTCTTCATTGAGAAGCCTTATGCGAGCACAATGGGCCCTCTCACCCATGGCCATTGCCCCCATACTTATCTCCGGAGCTGGCTCCTCCTTACTTGCGACCATGGCATTCAACTTTTGCCGCACCGGGAAATTCCTTGCTAAATGAGGACCCTCACAAAGGAAACACTTTAAAGGCTTTGAGGGCTTACCTCCATCTCGATCGTCCCCTTTGGACTCCTACTTGGACTTGGCCTTGTCCTTGCCATGATCTGCATGCTTGGCCTTTGAATGTGATGCCTCCTCAACCTCTTGGTCGCCTTCCTCAACCCTTTAGCCCTTGTCCTTTCTCGATTCCTTCGGTATCTCGATCAAGGATTCCGCCACGGCTATTGCCTCAGTAAGTGTCTTCACGTTCCTTCGTTCCACCTCTTGCTGAGCCCATCGTTGTAAACCTCCGGTGAAGTAAATGAGTTGGTTCTCCTCTAATAAATCATCGATCTGAAGCATGCGGGATGTGAATTGCCTGGTGTACTCCTTGATTGTGCTAGTGTGCTTTAAGTCACGTAGCTTCATCATGGAGACTTTCTTGGCATTGTCCGGGTAAAACTGTCGCTTGAAATCATTCTTGAACTCGTCCCATGTGCTGATGGAACAAGTCCCCTTCTTGATGTCCAACTCTCGATGCCTCCACCAAAGGACAGCATCCTCGCCCAAGTTCATTGTGGCGGTGTTGATCTTTGATGCATCGTCATCCAGCTTTATTGCGTCGAAGTACCTCTCGACGCCCCATAGGAAGTTGTCGATTTCTCGAGCGTCCCGCTTCCCATGGTATTTTTGTGTCTTTGGGACCTCCATCTTTGGCCCCTGTTGGATAGTGACACTCTCGGTCACTGCCGCCTTCTTACATAAAATGACATCCTCCTTCACCGACTTCACCTCGGCTCGGATGTCCCTTAGTTGCCTAAGCAACTCTTCCTTAAGTTTCGCGACCTCCTCGCGAAAGGTTGCCAACGCGCTATTGACGAGCCCAAGAGTCTCGTCCCTCAGGTCTTGGGTAGTAGTGTGTGCGGCCTCCACTTTTCCTTCGAGCCCCTCCATGGAGTCCGAGAGTTGTGTGATATCATCGTGCATGTCCGCCACAGTACACTCTACCCTCATGAGGCGGGTTCCAACTCAGAGGTCAAGGTTCTGGGCACCGATGGTTCCCTCGATGGGTCCCTCGTTCCCTTCTTCTTGGACCTCCTCGTTGGTTCCTCTTCCCCTTGAAAAACACCGGAACTTCTTTGTCGCCAGCCATACTTATATGCACAATAAGAATGAAGCGATTTACCTTGTTGCCTAGCTACCGTCCTTCGTAGCTCCGAACAGCAACGCTTGGAATTGACGACGTCGTTCCCACACGACAATCGTAGCCTTGCTCTGATACCACCTGTCACGTGCCGACTACTTTGCCCTAGTCACGCACCGTGCGCCACCCGCTTACAATCCATCATAAGACGAGTCAGGCTTTCTCCTTGGCACTAACTCCTTGTGCCCACGTAGCACAACTCCTTGTGGTGCTAGTATAAGTTTGCTAGCACGATCCTTTTATGCTAACAAGTCCCCTTTGGTTGAACTAAGAACTCACCCTTAGTGCCTTAGTCCGAATTTACGACTAAGTGTCGTAGACAATTGAGCACACAAGCTATCACCCTTGCTAGTATGCCCGATCACTCACTTGGCACCCTCGTGCCTTAGTTTTCCTCACACTCTCTAAGTGTTTGAAGGAAAGACATTGAGTTGCAAGAGAACACAAGTGCTTTGGAATGCTTTTTGTATTGCTCTCAACTTGAATGTATAAATGATGCCTTGGAGCCTATTTATAGTGCTCCTCCCTACTTACAAGCTATCTCTAGAACATTCTTAACCTCCTCAAATGGAGGTTTCTAGACTACAAAAATCTGGAAAGTTCCCACCTCCAAAGGAACATAGATACATGGAGGTTTCTACACACATCTAAGCCTAGAATGCTAAAGACAATCCTAGAACATTCTAGAACTTTACATACAAAATGTACATACATAGAAGATCTTAGAGACTTCTAAGATGCACTCGATAAACCTTGAATATTCTAAAGACATCCCCTCCAGAATACTCCTCCAATAGAACCTCGTAGATAGCTTCGAAACCTTCTAGAAGCTTCCCGTGTTTTCCGGGCTACCTACTTCACAAACTTGTATTTCGGGGCCTTCTCTCGGAAAACTAACACCACCATCGTCTTCCTTGGCTCCAAAATACGGTGGACCCCTAAATTTGGGCCCATTTGGACTTCATTTGGGTCTCCAAACGACCCATTATTGTGTTACTGTCAAGTGGGTGTTTACTAGGATTACAAGCAAGGTGCTAAATAAAGCTCTTTAGGGGGAAGTGCTTACTTGAGCACCAAGGCAAGCCCCCTAGCCCCGATTGTTGCCTTGCTGCCTAGTGACCCTCTTGACGCCCATCCTTGGTGTGGGAGATGACCCGTGAAATACTGCTGCCCTGCAGCTACTGGATCGCAAGGCTATTGCAGCAGCTGCTGCCTCGCATCATAAGGCTGCTGCTGTAATGCTCTTGTTGTTCTTCTAGTCTACTTTATTTCTTCTATACTCCTACAGATGCTTCTTCTATGCTCTACGCCACTGCTGTTTTACTCTCGCCGCTTCCAATCCGCTCTACGCTACTAATGTAATATTATTACAGTCGGACTGTTACAATATAAAACTATATTATATTTTTTTTTTTAATTAAAAGTGTAATGTTATAGCTTTATATTAATAAAATTATATGTTTATATATATGTAAGTGTTTATATATCAATTTAAGTCAAAAAATTTTTTTTTGGGGCATCAAGGGCACCGGTTCTTAACCGAACCGGTGAAAATAACTGTGTTACAGGCACCGGTTCTGAACTGAATCGGTGCTAATAACTTTGTAATTGCCACCGGTTTTCAATCGATGGCAAAAACTCTCACTTTATGGCATCCCTCAAATGAACACCGGTTAAAAACCTATGTTATAAGGGGGGTTTTGAACCGGTGCCCTTTTACATTTTTCTACTCGTGGTGCTAGGCATTTGGATATTTTGGACTACACACTTTTTTGCTTAATTTTGCCATTTTTAATTGTTATATTAATTTAATTAGGTTTTAATTATTTTAATAAATGTTAGAGGCTAGGCCTCGGTTTTTCAGCGGCATTTACAAAATTTAATTTTGGCAAATATTTGGGTTTACCGTCTTAATTAATTGTATTAATTAAGATGGATGCGGAATTTAGTGGGAGCTTCAATTATTAATTACGCTAAATTACATAATCAATTAAACAACTTTGACTAGTTTTAATTAGGCATGTTAATTGAAATAACGACCTAAATTAGTAACTAGTTTACACGCGTTTTATGCAGTGTTACTTGTTTTATTGTTGTAAAATGAATGAGTGACTGGAATGTATATTCTCTCGCAGGTTTTATAAAATAGTAACTAGCGGGACACGATTAGGATAGAAAATACGGATTGCGATCCATGATGTATTTTTGTAAATCTAAATATGGTCTGTGAACCTTTGAGTATTTTTGTATCTTATTATTTGGGTATTTTATACCCTGCCAAGTGGCCCAATCATAGCATGACACATGTCACTTGAAGGGGCGCCAACTTGGACCTTCCAGATGGTGACATGTGTCGAGCGGATATTGCCCCTAGGAATGTGAATTTTAAGGCCTAAATCCCAATGGGCCCCTAAAAAACGGCGTGCCCTAATCCCTAGGTTATCAAATCCTTGGGAGGGCAAACTTCCCAAGGTCCCTTTAAATAGTGACATTCCCCTATTTAATGGGACACATTCCAATCATTACTAATATGTCACTCTCAAGAAACGGACAACAAATGAGCTTGGAATCCGAGCAGATAAATTATTTTTCGCAAGTTTTACTCCGAATCCGTACTAACTTAACCGTCGGAGGCGGACCACCGACCATTCGGTGCTCCGTTTGTTTTGTAACACTCCCAAGGGACACAAAAACCCTTAAACATTTGGTACCGTATGTGGGGAGAGTACCTCTAAGATGGCTTCACAAGAGCAACCTATGCCACCTCAAGAGACCAACCCGCCTCTGGAAGAAATAGTGGTCAAGACGGACCATGACTCATGTGACAATTGAGACATCAAACCCTTTGTGGCCCCATATGGGTCACTCATCTCTGAGCGTCTCCATCACTAAGACAGGCGGGAGCGCAATTGAGTAAGCCTTCAGGGCAGCCGGCTGATCCCTCCCAGGTGGGAGGATCAGCCCCAGTCACCCGCAATGAGCTCATGAAGTTCATGGGCACCCTCAAGGGTGAAATTAAGAGTATAATCAACAAGCAGTAGGCTGCTCCCAGAAAGGAACAGTCGGCCACCAAGCTAACTCAAGCTAAAAAGCAAAAGTCGGTTCGAGACCGATAGCCGACTCCTCATCTTTCTCTAAAGGAGAAGGCTCGGCCCCTGTTCGATTTTTCAAGACTCCGTTTCCCAGAAACGGTGACAAGAAAATCTATCTGGCATGTACAACCAGATGGTAGCAAAAAATCCTTTCCTAATGCTCGTCAGTACATTGACCAGCGAAGGACCCATTAGCTGTCAGAGTCGTCATCTACGTCGACTTATCATGATAGCTTTCAAAATACCTATATGAGGAATTCTCCTTCAGTATCGAGGACTCCATCAGGCGACCCCCTCGTACAGTCTGGGCCCAATGCAATCAACTCGGCGCAGTATATGGCACAACCATTATATCGACCGCCTACTTTGCCCTACATCCAGCCTACGTTCTTCGGAGGATTGGCAACATCCAACTACCAGCCTTTGGACAGGCAGCTTCGGCTACAAAACCTTGGGGAACAACCCTCTGCATTCTCCAAGTAAATAGTCAAAGCCGAACAACCGGCCTAGGTGAAAAATATAATGGTTGGGACCTATGATGGTACCTCCAACCCAGAAGACCACCTCTTGGTATACACCCACTCATGTACCTACAAGGTTCGATGATTCCGCCAGGTGTCGATGATTTCCAGCCACCCTTAAGGGCCAAGCCTAGTAGTGGTTCGGCAATTTGTCGGCTGGTTGCATTAATAGCTTCAGGACGCTTGCATTCTTGTTTGCTTCTAACTTCTCTATGAACATCCCTGCAAAGAAAACGAGCCTGGATCTATGCCATGTGCAACAGGAAGATAAAGAGGGGGACGATCATACGTCAGGTGGTTCAAACTGGTGAGAATCCAGATCCAAGGACTATCTAACGAAGTAGCTTATACAGACTATTTCAAAGGTCTAAAGGATGGGTCAACTTTCAAGTTTGAACTCGTCCGCAAGAAAATCTTCACCCTCCAAGGAGCCTTGATGGAGGCGGACGCCTACATACAGGCGATCGAGCTCCGTTCCTCCAATAAGCAATCGAACTCCAAGAAGTCTGACCGATAGAAGGAGAGTCGGCCTGCTTAGCCGTCTCTAAAACCAGAAGAGAGCAAAAAGAAAAAACAGATTTGGGCGATAATAACTCTGATGAGCCGACCCAGAAGAAAAAGAAATAATGGAAGCTGTACGTCCCAAGATACGAGTTCCACAAGGACAGCTACTCTATCCTCATGGAGGTAAAGGATTGACTGACTCTAGAGAAGCCAACTCATATGAAAGGTTCCGCTCAAAATCGGAACAAGAACAAGCACTGCCACTATCATGAGGATTTCAGCCGTGACACAAATAACTACTTCAACCTCAAGCGGACGCTTGATCGTCTGGCAGATAAAGGAGCGCTGAAATCCTATGTGAAGTCCATAAGTGATTTTAAAACGGAATATGGGCAGTCAAGGAAAAAGACTCCCCAGCCTGTTATCAGCTCTAAAACGGATGAAGATCCGGTCTATACGACTGTAGGCGGATTCGCTGGAGGTGGCCCAACCAATCAGGGAAACAAGGACCATATGAGAAAGATGGTCCATTTTATTGATGAGGGAAAGGCGGCCAGCACATCCGCCTTCCCCGAATTTATCATCACCGAAAAGGACAGAGGTAAAGTCCATCAGCCGCATGATGACCCTGTTGCCATAGAATGTAAAGTGGCCAACCAGTTGGTTAGTTGCACCTTGATCGACACAGGAAGCTCCTCAGACATCATCAGCCACAAATGTCTATCCAACCTCAAGTACAAGCAGGATAGAATGTTGGATGTCTCCCATCCCCTTGTAAGCTTTGGGGGAGGAGTTGTCTATCCAGCCAGATGCATTTATATGCCCATTCGACTGGGGCAAAAAGGTAGCGGCCAGCACATGACCATCCGATTCCTGGTGGTCAAAGAGCTGACTGCCTACAATCTTATCCTTGACCGACCCACTCTTAACGAGTGCAAGTCCGTCATCATCCCTGCTCTCATGCTAGTTAAGTATAAGAAGGATGATGGAACTATTGGCTCCCTGAACCGGGACCAGAAGACGGCTTGAGAATGCTATCTTTGGGACGTCAAGCTTCTACAGTTGCAGCCGATCAGGGCAAAGAGCCAATAGACCTTGATGATATTAAGGATGATCATCCAACCTCACCAGCCGCCAGGAAAAGAAATTATGATCAGTTAGTGGCGGTCAAGAAAGAAAAGAAATAGCAATAACTGACCTGGGAACAGTCAGACAACCTTTTTCCCTAGCCGACTGGAGAAACATTGATATTCTTTTGGACGATAGTCGGTCCGAACGAACTACTAAGGTGGGGACGTCTGCTTTTGCTAAGTTGGGTGCAAGCTTGCACCACTGTTGAAAGAATTCAAGGATATTTTTGGCTTTGAAGTGGAAGAGATGCCAGGCATCAACCCATGATCTTGCTGTCCACAAACTCGCTGTGGATCATTAAAAGAAGCTCATTCGACAAAAGAAAAGAAACCATGGCGAGGAGGGAAGTCAGGCGGCAGCCGCCAAAGTAAAATAGCTGTTAGACGATGGGTTCATTCGGCCTTGTAACTTACCTGATTGAGTTGCAAATATTGTGCTTGTAAAGAAGACGAATGGTACCTGGCGCATATGTGTAGATTACACTGACTTAAACATAGCATGTCCAAAGGATAGTTATCCACTTCCAAAGATCGACAGTTTGGTCGACTCTATAGCTGGACATGCCTTGATGAGGTTCATGGATGCCTATTCAGGCATCCATCAGATTCCCCTGTGGAAAAAAGATCAGGAAAAGACGACATTCGTCACTTATCAGGGGTTATTCTGTTACAATATGATGCCGTTTGGTTTAAAGAATGCGCCTGCTACGTTCGAACGCATGATTAATACAGTCTTTATTAATCAAATTGGGAGGAATGTAGAGGCGTATATTTATGACATGATAGTCAAATCCAAACAGCATGCGGATCACCTTGCTAACCTCCGAGAAACATTTGCCACACTCAAGCGGCATAAGGTCATGCTTAATCCAAAAAAGTGTCTTTGGAGTTGAGTTTGGGAGGTTTCTCGGATTCCTGATTGACCACTGAGGGATAGAGGCCAACCCTATAAAAATACAGGCGGTAATCGACATGTAGTTGCCCCGTACTGTGAAGGAAGTCCAAAAATTAACCAGTTGTCTGGCAGCTCTAGGAAGATTTTTTTAGTTGGTCAGGCGACAAGTGCCTCTACTTCTTCCAAGCGATCAGGAAGAAGACTAGAATTGAATGGGGTGATGATGCTGAGGTGGTTTTCCAAAAGCTGAAAACGCATTCGCACTCTTTGCTTAGATTGGCCAGCCCCTTGCCCAAACAGGCGCTTTATATGTATCTGGCTGTTTCAAATCATGCCCTTAGCGATGTTTTCTTAGCTGAAAGAGACATCAGCCTGCTTCTGGTCTACTTCATTAGCCAAGTTCTTAGAAACACGGAACTTCGGTACCCCACGGTCAAAAAATTTGGCCTCGCCCTTTACATGGCTGTTAAGAAGTTGAATCCTTATTTCTTGGCACATCCGGTTATGGTCTACATTGACTAACCGATCAAGCGGCCAATGACGACCCTGGGATCCTCTGGCTGAATGCTCAAATGGGCTACTGAGTTGCAGGGACTGGAAAACACTTTCGAACCAAGGAAGACAATAAAGGGGCAGGCATTCGCCGACTTTATTGTTGAAATGACAAGGTCGGCTGAGCCGGACAATATCAATCAGGTATACTCTTTGTTAGTCTCCTGAGAAGGATAAATATGAATATGCACTTCGGTTCAAGTTCCAGGCCTCAAACAATGAGGCCAAGTATAAAGCCTTACTAGCCTGTATTCGAATACGCAAGGCGACAGGAGCAACAAAGATTGACGCCTGCTCTGACTCCCAATAGGTCGTTAGCCAATACAATGGTGTCTATGAAGCCACCCATTCGACTATGATCAAATATTTGCAGGCGTTAAAAGATGAAGATGGGACACTTGAAGACTTTATTCTAAGTCAAGTGCTCAGATTAGCAAACAATCAGGCGGATGCTCTATTAAAACTGACATCATCCGCCTCCTGTGAAACGCCTCGGTCAGTGTTCTGGAAAATCATGGAAAAAAGAAGTATATCTGATGAAGATCCCATTAGAGTACTTGACTGAAGCTCTACCTGGATGGATAGAATCCGAGCATAACTTACAGACGGCACCCTCCCAGATTCACTTAAGGAGGTGGCCGTGCTGAAGAAACGGGCTGCAAGCTTTGAGATGAGATAAGGAGAACTTTTGAAAGCAGGTTTTCTGAAGCCTCTTTTGAAGTGTGTAACCCCAGAGAAGGGGCAAGAAGTTCTTGAAGAATTGCATCCCGAATACTGTGTCACTCATATAGACGGCAAATCCTTTGCTGTCTGGGCCAGGCAGCATTACTTTTGGCCTACCCTTGAGGATGATGCTATGGAGATGGTTAAAAATGCGACAAGTGTCTGAAATTTGGCAAGCTAATCCATCGTTCGGCCACAAATCGGACGGCAATCTACAAGCCGGTATTGTTTTCTAAATGATGCATGGACATCCAGGGCCCATATACGGCTGCTCCAAGCGGCAAGCGCTACATTCTAGTGGCTCTAGGCTACTTTACTAAATGGGTAGAGGCAAAGGCGGTCATAAACGTCAAGACAAAGGACGTCATTTTCTTCATCTGGAAGAATATCATCACCCGTTTTAAGGTACCTATATCTATGGTTTTTTTACAATGGTCATCAATTTGAGACCCCTCAATTAAAGACTTGGTTGGGAGATCAGGGGATCTCTAATTATTTCACATTAGTCGGCTAACCCTAAGCAAATGGTCAGGTCAAAGCCTTCAACAAGTCAATCTCAAACGACATACAAAAAAAAAAATTAAATTGTTGGCGGCCCATGGGCGGATGAATTACCACACCTTCTACGGGCCATCAGAACAACAATGAAAGGGGAAACTAAAGAAACTCCATTTCTCATGGTGTATGGGGCAGAAGCTGTCTTGCCCATAGAACATTATGAGCTGACTCTTCGGATTATGCTATATGATGAAGAGACAAACTAGGAGGCCATGCGCCTGGCATTGGACTCACTCCTAGAGCGCAAGGGCAATGCCGCCTTGCGCCATGAGATCTACCACCTGAGAATCACTCGGGCCTACAACAAAAGAGTACACAAGCGCCCTTAAAAAGTTGGGGAATTTGTGTTATGGAAAATGGAGGTAGTCGGTAGGGAAAATTAGCAAGCCAAGCTAACCCCAAATTGGGAAGGCCCTTACCGAATTTATGAAGAAGTCAGAGGCGACACCTACCACTTGGAAGCACCAGACGACAGGAAGATACCTAGAACTTGGAATGTAGATAACTTAAAGAAGTACTACTTCTGAAATTTTGTAATGTTTTTGACCTGTTAATAAAATTTTGCTTTCATTTTCATACTTATCTTTATTTACTTTATTTTGAGTACCAACTGCATAAAGTTCAGAAGGATCATGCTCACAACTTTGAAGGAAACCGCCTGCACAATGTTCCGACAGATCCTACTTACCTCTTTTTATCTCCGACTTTACAATGTCCAGACGGAACAATTAATAACCGACAACGATGCTTAAACATCGGCTGCACAATGTGCAGACGGACAACGTCGAGATTTTATAAGCTACCGCCTGCACAATGTACAGACGGCCTTGTATGCTTTATAACTTGTTAAAATTATAAAGGGATCGTCTACCCAAAAAGAAGACACCTAAGATCTTTAATAGGGGACCCGACTACACCAAAGTAGTCGCCCCAAAACTTATTAAATTTTTAAAATAAGACAATAACATAGCGGCTATGTATTCTTTATTAAATTTTTAAGCTAAGTTAATAATTTAGTGGCTATTTACTCGTTAAAAGAGGCCAATGGCCGGATGAATATTATTTAAACTACCGTCTGCTCAAACATGAGTACGACTGTCTTCTCTAACATGAGTCAGATAACCGGCAACGTCCATTAGGGTGAATTTTTCGAGGAGAAGCATCTCCCATTTGGGTGGCACATTGCTCTACGAACACAACAAGCGGCCCTACCGAATGCACTAAGGCAGCACTCGCAGTCGTTTGATTTAATCTAACTTGAAATCGGCTACTGTTTCATATTAGAGGCTACCTTAACGCCTGTTCTTGCTCTGGGCAAGGCAAGCGAACAATTCTTTTTTCAATAAACCAACTAAGTCAAAAAACTTAGCAGCTTATCTATATTTCATGAGGCATTTGGCCGGATGCATTCAAGAAACCGTCTGCTCTACATGGTCGTCTATTTCTTGGTTTGGGGAAATCACCATAGTGATTGATTGACTTAGAAACAATGCATACTCTTTAAAATATCAATAATTTCTCAGTCAATCAATCCACGCAACTGAAACCAACCGACATCCGTGTAGGGGCAAGGACATTTGCATGGTATACAGGTTAAAAATACTTAGACAAAAAAAAAATACATGTAGAAAAAATTGAAAGCTTTGAAATTTATAAGGCGTAATGCAAATTTTGAACCGGTCAAACGACCGTATGCTTCAATTAAAGAAGCAGCCGCCTAAAACGGGTGACTGCTAGAATTAGCCGGCATTTCTGGGAGAAATTTGAATTACCTGACTCCTTGGTCAATAAAATACACGATTACTTGGCAGACAGGCCGGAAAAGAAAATGCTTGGCCATTCGGCTGCAGAAAGATACCTAAAGCTCAAGTAGCAGGGGAGAAGTTCTCATTATTAGTAGCCGCATCCTCCTTGTTTTCACCTGTCGGCTGCTCATCATCTTCTTCATCCTCCTCCTCCTCCTCCTGCTCATCCTGGGAAGACTCCCTCGAGGAGCCGGACTCCTCGGCAGCAGCCTTGGTCGCTTCCTCCTAAGCTTGCTGAAGAAGGCGGGTGTTGAAATCATTGCTGGCTTGATTTAACTTTGTTTTCCAAGTATCATAGTCAACACCCGGCTTAGCTGCTTCCCATGCCATCCGCATGATGGCTTCACTGTCTTCCATCATTTGTCATACAAGGGCCTCCTTCTCCTCCTCGTTGTGAGCCTTGTATTTAGCTCGGAGCTGCTTCTCCTGGTTAGCCAAGCGCTGCTCTAGGCAGCCCACTCGCTGCTTTGCCATCTCAGCATCCTTCTTGGCCTCATCCAAGGGCTCAAGCTTCTCCTTAAGGCCCTCAACTTCAGCCTTAAGCTCGTTGATCTTCGTCCGAGCCGCCTCCAAGTCCCGCTTCACCTGTAGGTTGGCATTCTCCTGGGAATACATCATATCAAGTGTCAATAACTCATTTTGTGCAATTTGAAATTGAGATCTATCTAAAGCGGAGGCGGCCCGGGTATTAGCAGTTGTTATCTCTTTTGACTTCTCTAGAATTGGCTTTTTAATCCCCTGAACGCGTAGCATGGCCTGGATTCGGTCAAAGGGGCGAATGGTTAGCGTCAGAAGCATACAAGTGTGACTTGTAATAAAATTTACCAAGTTCTTACCTCGTAAAGGATCCCCTAGATGCCATCCAAGTTGAGGGTGCCGACCCCTGAAACAGACACCTTGTCCTCATAGTCAAATGCTCGAAGCATCTCCTTGGCTATCTAAACCACAGTTGGCCTCTGAGCAGGAGCTGCATAAATTAATATGACATAGATCGAGAAAGGTTGAATGGTCTACATCTATGTAAAAAACATTAAGGAAAAGTATCCTTTACCCTCTAACTGCTCCTCATCCCCCTTAACTAACCAGGAGAAGTGAGCTAGCAGCAGAAGTGAGTGGCTTGCCACTCTTCGATGCCCTTGGGCCATCTAACTTGCTGATATCCTTATCATCATAGAGACGAGAGCCATCGCCTCCCTTTTTAGGCTTGTGGGCAATGTGCTTTTGGGACTTGCCAGAAGCGCCCACATCTTAGGCCTTCAGCTTCTTCAGCTTAGGGTCGGATGGCTTGGAGGAAGAAGACTTGGTGGAACCACTTTGCACCAACAAATAATAGTCATAAAACATGCAGACTGAGGAAAAATCTTTTTAAAAAAAGACAAGTGTGATAAACCTTTACTTTAGGGGTTCCGCCAGTTTTTTGTTCCTCGTTCGACCGTTTGACAACGTTCGAACGATACATAGCTGCAGAGGCTGCACCCGGCTTCTTAGAGGACGAGAGCTTCTCTATATCTTTGTCTGCATAAAGAAATAAGAGTTAGAAATTTGCAAGCAAATATTGAAAACAACTAAAGCATTAAAAACATCAAGCGGTCGACTACCCCTCGGCATCTTTGTACTCAGGACCTAGGCGACCAAGTACACACTGTCCGAGAGCCACTCGTAAAAAGGAATGTAACTATTGGGGTGACTTCCTTCTCGCCTATCTTCTCGTTTGTCCGGACGGACAAGTTGAATAGACCCTTATTAAAAATCTCCTCATGGTCTCGTCTAGGAAAAGGCGGCGTGGCTTTCTTTTAAGCCAGGATGGGGGATCCTTATTCCTTCCATTATACTATTGATTCAGCAGGCGGTCAGAGGAGTGGACTATATAAAACTTTGTCCTCTAATCCTTCTACTTGGACTCCTTGCCGGTTTCCATCTTGTACCCCTTGCAGATGGTCATGGTGTACTAGACTTCGCCGCTTGTTTTCGACGCTCGACTTAGATAGTGCATGTGGGCGAATTCCTTAAAGCTTGGATCCACCTCCAGCATTTCACATGCGGCAATGTACCCGATTATATTAATCCATGAGTTCGGGACTAGTTGCTAGATACCTAGTTGGTATCCATCAAGAATTCTCTCCACTGCCGGATGGAAAGGGAAGCACATACCAGCCTGAATGGTTGCCTTAGAAGAACCAAAGCTCTCATCGTGGTAGCGGGCCATTCTTGGAAAGGTGAGCGTATCTACAGCATCCGGCACGGTGAGAAGGAATCCATGTCCCATGACATGCTTAGACATGAACTTGGCTATGCCGGCATTCATTAGGTCCCCCCTGCCTTCAGGAATGTGCTTATAATAGGGAGCACGCTCCCGGCGGTGAGTAGCATGCGGCTCGGCCCAACCTTCACCTTTTTCCACTAACAAGGACACCCTTACCGTGTTTATTTTAGCTCATGCCTCCTCTGAGTCAACGGAGGCACTATCAGAAGATGACGAGGTAGAGTCATCATCATAGGTCTCAGAAGAGCTGAGGGACTGCCGACTGGTGCCAGCAGGGTCCTCCCTAAGTCTCCCCTCCGATGCCTGTCTAGAAGGCTTGGGCGCAAACTAATTTTCAGCCTCCCACAAGATTGTGTCGCTGGGAGTTGGGGAATGGTAATGGGTTGGAGTTGTAGGAGGTTAAGAAGAAAGGCTTAGAGGATGGTCTCAAAGCTCACTAACAGGCGCCCTAATATAACCGTCTGAATAGATACAATGGACCCCTTCGAATGGTAGAAAGAACCATTCGAATTATAAGCTCTGGCAGTTCTCTTGGTTCTAGCCATGGTGTCCTGCATAGACATAGATTCGGTCGGATTTAGGGAAGTTCGCAAATCAGGGTCCATGAACGAGCATTCGGTACCCCTAGTTCTAGATTCAGCCGTCTCGGGTGACCGGCTGATCACTACCCTAGGCCGTGTCGTGTGCGTTTGGGAAACCATTTTCAAAAACAAAGTAAGGAAAAAGTGAAAAAGAAAGAAAAATAAGAAGACGATTACCTTTAAAGGGTAATAGGAGATAGTTGAAAGAAGCTTGGACGTGTATTTACAGACGGACTGACGAACGACTGTCGGATGCCTGCAACGAACTAGTGAAGAGTTCAGAAGTGCTGCCTTGCAAGGCTTCTACTACTTCCCTACAGCTGCTGGCTCGCAAGGCTATTATAGCAGCAGCTGGTGCAGCTACTTCCTCGCAACATAAGGCTGCTGCAGCTACTGTCTTGCATCATAAGGCTGCTACTGCAATGCTCTTGCTGTTCTTCTGGTCTACGCTACTGCTTTTATGCTCTTGTAGATGCTGCTTATATGCTCTACGCCACTGCTATTTTACTCTAATTGCTGCTAATCTGCTCTATCCTACTATTGCAATATTATTACATTTGGTCTGTTACAATATAAAACTACATTCTTTTTTTTTTTTTTTTGAATTAAAATTGTAATGTTATAGCTTTATATTAATAAAAAAATATAATTTTATATATATGTAAGTGTTTATATATCAATTTAAGCAAAAAAAATATATATTTTTTTAGGGCATTAAGAGCACTGGTTCGGTTTATAACTAATAACTGTGTTATTGCCACCGGTTTTGAATCGGTGGCAAAAACTCTCACTTTATGGCATCCCTCGAATGAACACTGGTTCAAAACAAGTGTTATAGGAGGATTTGAAGCGTTGATTTAGGGAATATTTCAAGCATTAACCCAAACTTGAACCCTACTGTGATCATACACTTAAGCATGGTGGCATCCAAAGGGAAAGAAGCTAGAGCAAAAGAGTCGCCAACAAGTTTTACAAACTTGTAAACCGTTCACGAGGTGAAGGTTACACCACTTAACGATCAAGGAGATCGTCAACTCCAATAGGTCTGGAACCATCAGTCGTAGTTTGGGGACGAAGGTACAAATCCAACCTAAAAGAGATTGAACCTGCTCTAATCATAGGCCTCTACTTTATTCTTCACGTATTCATGTGCGTTTTCTGACTAACATGCAATCATTAGGTTTACCCTAAACCTGTTTATCTATATTGGTTGAATATTAATCCACAACAAAACTATTATTGGCGATCACTTGAATTATAATCATATTAACCCTAAACAAGATTATTAAATATCTTATTAAGCGTGATTACAAGTACGAATTCCCTTTAAATATGCGTAAAAGGTGTGATCAAGGAATAAATAAATATAACCAAGCAACATAATAATCATAACAATAATAATAATTATGAAAATAATCATAAATTATAATAATTATAAGAATAATCATATTAAAGCATAATAATAGCAAGATCCTAGGCATGATACTAAAAATATTAATAACAAACCCTAGCGTGTCACTAAGCATTAAAAATCAAAACTTTAGCCCTAACATGATACTAACATGAATATTAGGAAAGACAAGGAAGCATCGCAGGAATCATAATAAGAATATTTAATATTATAACCTTTACCCTAGACATGATACTAGGAATCATTGTTGTCATTCAAAACATCAAACATGATACTAGGAATCAAAATAACAACCTAGACATGATTTCTATATCAATAAATAAATTAAAGTACTTACTTGGGTGCCTCGTATCTTTTTCTAATTACAAAATACAGAAGTTAGTAACTTCAAGGAGAATAATAAATTAAAGAATTATATTAAATAATTGAAATAGAGATTTGGGACCAAACCCTCAGAAATCAAACATTTCACGTCTAGGGCGAAGGTAACTTCGAACTTGGCTAGGTGTGTCTAGATCTTGTGAATGCAAATTTTTTTTTGTAAAAAGTTGGTTTAGAAAGATAGAGAAAATATCAAGAATTTCTTGATAAGAATTGATGAGAATTAGATGGAGAATTAATTATTGAAAACGGAGGTTTTAGGAGGCTTTTTATACAGAAAATTAGCCGCACATGATAAAAAACGAATCAGAGTTTTGAAAAGAATAAAACACGACCGCAGCACCAAACACGCGCCTGTCGCCAAACGCTGGAGTGCAGTACCAAACGCCAGGTCTGTCGCAAGGCGATGGTCCTATCATTAGACGTTAGAATCAATTTTCCACGCATTTTCTTATTTTGATAAAATTTAGCCGTACAAGAGGGCAAAATCGTACTTTCCTTAAAGTACTTCTTTTATTCTGATTAAAACTCTTAAAAGTCAATTAAAGTTAATTTATCAATGCTAATTAAATTAGGAATTAAAATAACCTTGTAGAAGAATCTAGAAGACTATAATCAATTCTAATTGCATTAGAAATCATAAATCAAAATTAGGCCCTCCTCTAGATCATTGGGCCGCATATAAATATCAAACCGGGCCTAGTTTATTAATTTGGCCATTATTTCCTTATTATGCATCGGAATTGGGATTATAATATATCATTGGAAAGCTCTTTTTGAACTCGACCCAACTACACTATTATTAGACCCTTGCCATTGACCAATCAAAACTGGATCGGCTGTTTTGTTTAAATAGGTTTTCAAAAAACAGAGAGAAATAAAAGAAATAAAAACTAACCGCAACACTAGACTTTCCACACTTTCACTTCATTCGATTATGATTCGACATTAAAGATACTCATCACTAGGTTTGGTTTTGGGGAGACACAAATGGGTGTCTACAGAATCCCCCATTTTGACTAAGTTTGGAGAAACGCAAGTTTCAAAAACAAAAGTCAAAGTATCGATAGGGACGGAGAATGATTCAGAACGTTTAGCTATCCTAAATCACTATTGTAACTCCGATACCTGCAAACTAGCGTTAGTATAAACAGAAAAAAGAGTAAAGAAACGCATATCTTGCACCGTCGAGCACACGTCTCTGGGAGTAGCAAATTTGTCACATTTGTCGTCCTTGTGACAACCTTCCACAAGCTAGGGACTGCCATCGAAGATAACTTCTCTTGAAATCACTTCCAGTTGTTTGTGACAACCCTCAACAAGCTAGGAAACGCCGTCGATCAATGCTGCTACATCTCGAGCCTTTTCCTTGAATCATAGTGAAATGCTTCCCAATCTTAGCAAAAGTCGTCGAAGACCGCCTCATCACGAACCGCCCTTCTCAAATCTTGGTGACAACCTCCAGAATCTTAGCGAATGCTGTCGAAGACCGCCCATCTCGTGCAATCTTCTCAAGTCTTGGTGACAACCTCCATAATCTTAGCGAATGCCGTCGAAGACCGCCCATTTTGTGATATCTTCTCAAATCTTGGTGATAACTTCCACAATGATAAGTGAATTTTATGTCACTTTTTAGGGTGTTTATTGAGTCGTATTCCGGCTTATTTTCCAATAATTTCACCCTTTTTATCCTTTATTTCTTTTATTTACTTATTTTTGTCTTTTATCTTTATTTTGAGTATTTTTGTAATTTTCAATAGTTTTTAGTTTATTTTCGTGTTTTATTTTATTTCTCTTACTTTTAATGTTTGTAGTTTAAGTTGTTAGTTTTTATTTTTAATATTTTCTCTTTTTATCTCGTTTTCTTGTTTATTTTAGTTTCGTATTTTATTTTATTTTACTTCGTTTTATTTTATTATTTTAGTCTTTGTCCCTATTCTCCCTCGTGTTTGTTTTTGGTTGTAGGTGTGTTAGGGTCGATAATCAAGTTTCAAGTTTGGATCAAGTTCAGAATCTCAAATTGAGCCAAACAACATTCTTACAAGCTGCTGCCCCTAACCTCATGTTGCTGCCACTCTAACCTACACCACACCCATCTCCTATCCTACACCACCCCAAACAACACACACAACATTATTCCCCTTCTCCCTGCCTTCTCAACACCACCTCACAACACCAACAACAACAACCTCACACCTGACCATCAGCCACCCAAATCGAAACCAACAGCAGCTCCTCACAGCCACTCCGCAACACCATAGCAGCACCACATTTCCCCTTTGCTCCAGCAATAATAGCAACAACACGCAACTTCCCCAACTCCCTCACCATCAACAAACATCAACAACAACCACCAGCGCCACTCAAACCCTGCCTCACCTCCCATTTCGCCACCACCAGCTGTCGCAAACAGAGCAGCCACGCATCTACTCACCACCAACTCCTCACATCACTCACGCAACACCAACAACACCAGCATCAACAACAACTAACACAGCTACGTTTCTCCCCTGCTCCTCCCAATCGCACCGAAACCACCCAACATCACCAAACCGCAACAATTCGCAGCACCAGCCACCACCAAACCACCTCCAATCGCACCGATATCACCCAATCTACCTACAAAACCAGCCACTGCCACCAATTTCAACCACCAGCCTTCGCAACCCACTCAATTTCAGCTACCTTTAATCACACCAATACACCAGCCCCCACAACAACCAATTAATCCAACAATAACCACCCAAATCACCACCAAGTTACTTACCTCATAGCCGCGCAACTCATACCATCTCAAGCCCCAATTCGCAGCCACGCAACCCTGTCAGAAAGCGCACGAAATTGAGTCCAAAATCAGAGTCGAGGCAGAAGCTTTGCGCGACCTCTGCGCGACGTCTTCGCGGGCGCATAAATGTGGGTTCAATCACGAGCTTCTCATGTGAGTTTAATGAAAATTGAACGGCCTTGATTGATGCTTGATTGATGACAATGAGGATTGACGGTGGTGATTATGATGGTTTCTTGTGTGATGTTGGAGGTGATGCGAATCAGAGCAGCCAAAATCGAGCAAGAAGAAGTCTGATGTGTTGAGGGAATTGGGGATATTTATGGGTTTTAATTTCTTTTAATTATTTTTTTATTTTCCTTTTCTTTTTCCTTTTTCTTTTGTTTGTTTTATTTTATTTACTATTTTTATTTCTCTTTTCTTTTAATTAGCCTTGTATTATAAATACCCCTTTGGGGTTATTTTCTCATAATTTTGAACAAACTCTTAACATTTTTATTTTAGCCTAGATTAGATTAGTTTAGCCTTTATTTTCTCTCTCTTAGGGTTAGGAGTAGTTTAGAGAGAGAAAGCTTGGAATTTTCATGGAGTTTTTGGGACTTTGAAGAAGCATTTTGTGGATTTTTCCTCTCATAAATTCAATGAGTCAACCTAACTTTATCTCACATTTATTGCTTTCATTTGTTATTGTTTTTGCTTATTTATTTGTTTATTTGAGTAGATTAATTAGTTTAGTTGTTGATTCTTGCTTTTATTATTATTTTACCTTGTTTTCCTTGTTTTTGTTCACCATGTTAGTTTAGGTTTTGTTCTAGGGAAATGGATGAAGGTTATGTTAATTAATTTAATGATTGATTGTGGTTAGTATGAAATTGTTTCTTGATTATTGTGTATGGATGATGCTTTTATGGATTAGAATCTTTCTAGCTAATTGATTCTATGCTTTTAATTGTGTTTTCAATCAATTGTGCGAAAGTGAGTTGTTTGAGAGCCCTAAATTCTTCCATACCTTTGCTAGGCTAGTTGCACGAGAGTGAATTAGTTTAGTAGGATAATTAACATGCTTAATTGCGCGAGAGTGAGTTAAATGTGTTAATCGTCCTAATTGAGGTCATTTTCATCTAATTGTTTGATGTTGTTGAATGCATTGATGTAATTGGATTACACTTTCCCTAGTTTTAGTTATTTGCTCTTAGTAGTGTTTAATTGAACCTCTCTTTACCTCACAATCTTTCCTAGTAGTCTAATTAGCATAGATTGATACACTTAGTCCTTTTGTGTTCGACCCTTTACTTACCCCTATACTCGTATTAGGGTAGTTTAGGTATTATAAATTGTTAATTTGATTAGGGTTAGTAGAACCAACGACCTACTAAATCCTTCGATCACACAACCATAGCAAAAGCTATCAGAGACCGCTTCATCTTGAATCATTATTTTCTTAAATCAAATAATAACCCCCCCAACCATAGCGAAAGCTATCGAAGGTCGCTTCATCTCAAATTGTCCTTCTCAAATTCAAGCGAGAGACTTTTTTTAATCTTATAGTCCCCTTGTTGAAGGCTTCGTCATCTTAAATAATCAAATCAACCCTTCCATCTTTGGAAAATCTTTTTCAATAACCATATCTGTGATTCTAAAAGGCTTCAAATTGATTTGTGAAAATCTTCCATCTTAGAAATTCTTTGTGAACCATTTTATTGGTGCCTTTGAATTGTGAACCTGTATGTCAGTGCTTTTATTGCTTTTATGAACCATTATGTTGGTGCCTTTGCAATGAGCCAATGTTTAGTTTCTTAAATCCAAGTGAGATGATCTTTTATCAGGTTAATCACTTTATGTGATTGTAATCAAGCCGACTAATTAATCATGTCAAATTGCTTATAGGGGCTAACTAGCGTACCAAGGAACCCAAAATAGTTGTATGAGGTCCGCATAATATAATATGGGGGCCACAAATTGTGTCGTCGCACCAACGCCTGCTAAAAGACACTGGCGCCGCATTTTGCTTCTGTCACCTGGCAACAGCCTTATCGTTTGGTGCTGGAGTCGAGTCTTCCCTAATTTGCTCTTGTTGCTGCTATTCGTCACTTAGTTTCGCTCCGAATTTAGAAATTGGTCGTTTTCTTTCAACCAAATCCGCTCAGCTCTTCATCACTTAAACTCCTTTCATCTTGGAAGAATCACATATGGTCATATTCACAATTTTTCCAAAAAATCCGAGAATATTCTTACTCGCTTGCTTTTTGGAATGTACCTGTACTTATATTTTGGACTATTACACTTTGCTCATCTTTCTTTAGGGTTGACCTAAGACTTAGTGTTACTTGACTCATTGACTTGACACGACTCAAGGTATAAACTTGACTTAATGATGACTCACTTTGTGTGACTAGTGTGTGCATAGTGTTGACTCAATGTGATAACATGACTCAATGTGTACATGACTCGTGTGTTCATTGTAAGGTGATCATGCGACTCAATAATGCAAAAAAGCAATAATTTTCCGTCATTTTTGCGGAGGGTACTGACTTTCTCCCGAAAAAGAAAGACGCGAAAAAGAATCAAAGTTTTTGAAGGTGCATGTTGAATGAGCTTAGTAAAATGTTTTGAAATGGATTAATTCATCCTAGGATATCTCAATTGATGATTCCATGATGAAAGTATTAGGGTAACTTAGGCACGGAGTCTAACAACTTCATACTTTGTGATGCAATGATGATTGATGTTGATATGACAATGCATGCTTCATCGTTGTGTTAAGATTTCATGACAAAGGGATCATAAGGGAAAGTATATTTGGTCATTTATCTGTGCAGTGTGTGAAAGTGATACTAAAGTTAGGCCGCAAGGGCTAAGTGTGTGGGAAAATATTATTTCAAGAAGAGTCAAATGATGGTGACTCTTTAAGCTAGGTAAGCTAATGATGTAAGGATCAAGCCCCCAAGTCTAGCTCTAAATAGATAGGGATGAGCATTGGAGATCCCTTGATATGATCATGGTGTGAGTGTGTGAATGTGAATATGAATGCATTTTTATTACGGCTGCACCTCGATGTGAGGTTGCCTACGTATCCGTTAAGAATCAAGTCGAACGTAGCTCTAGCCGAACATCGCACAAGTGTGTGTATACCTCAAAAAGGTATTTTTAAGGTTTGTAACGTGGTTAGGCTAAAGGTTGAAGAATAAAGAGATAAAAGGCTCAATACCCTAGATAAGCCCCCAAAGTGTGCAACTTTGCTTTTGAATCTTTATATTTTTATTCTTTAGGCTTTCTATTCTTTAGAGCTCTTCCCTTTTTTTTTTTTTTTGCTCTCTTTTTTTTGCTTTTGCATTTACTTTATTTTTATAAGTGTGGGCAATCCCGATCATGCAGTATATCACTCACTTGGAATTCATGTGTCTCAGGCACAATACCAAGCACTCGATAAGAGACGCAATCTAAGATGTGTTTAAATCGAAGACATTTTCATATCAAAGACATTGGAACACTTACCCTTTTGTACATTTTTATTTTATTTTTTTGCTTATTGTTTTTCTATTTTAATCTTTTGAAGTCACTCAAGCTTTTTATTAAATTGAAAATTTCATAAAATGCACACCATCTCATCCCAAAGTTAGGTATATGGGATGAAAAATGAAGGGTCTATCATTAGACAATGCTCAAAATGGTTTATCAAAAAATGATTGTATATTTGAAGGGTGAAAGGTAATATGATGTGGCTACAAGGGGTGCCTCAAATCATTGGTTACCTTGTGCTTAGTTCGACAAATTTTTTATTTTTTTTAAATGCGATGAAATGAAATGATCATATGTAAGGAAAATAAATGCTCATTTTATTAAAGGAAAAAAGTAATGGTCCTACAAAATAAATTTAAGGAGAATAAAAAGATTCCTATGCTAGACTTATTGGGGAAAGGGTAAATAAAATAAATAGAAAAAAGGAGATCACGAAATCTTGTCGTTGAAGCTCGCCTCTGTCTTGTGTCGTTTTCTTTATCATCACTCGCTCTTCTTGCTAGCTGGAGGCATGGGAAGCTTGTCATTATCGATCAAAAGTTTGATAACCTCCTTTAGCTTCCAATAGCTCTCAGTAGTATGACCCCTACCTTGATGATATTTGCAATGTGCGTCTGGATTCCAACTAGGCAATCTCTTTTCAGGTGCAGGATCTTGAATAGGTCCAATGGGAGTAATGAGTCCCTTGGCATGGAGTCGATCGAAGGCAGTATTGTAGCTCATCCCAATAGGGGTGAAGTCTTTCCTTAGTTGCTTTTTAGATCCTTGATTATCCATGGCTAAAACTTCACTGAGATCAAAGGTACTAACATTGTTACTAGAGTGGGCATTTTCAGAAGAAGAAGGATTGTAGTTCTTCTTTTCTTTCTAGCCACTATTGTTTCTATTGTTAGTAGCTTTTTACTTTGCGAGGTCATCTTCGATCTCGATGTCTATGTCATAGATGGCTTTGAAAGTATTCAAGTTGTGTTGATATTTTAAGTACTTTGAATACTTTTCTTGTAAATTTTTAATGAACATCCTCACAGATTCTTTTTCGGAAAGTATCTCAATCATTTTAGCGGAAGTTTCCCTCCACTTGTTGAATAAAGAAGTAAAATCTTCATTCTCTCTTTGTCTTAGTATCTCAGAATGTCTATAATCGGTTTCGACTTGAATATTGCACTTATATCTATCAGTGAAAGCACTTACTATCGATTCCAATGTAGAGGTTTTCTCATTGTCAAGAGAGAAGAACCATTGTTGTCAAACAATTTCAAGAGATAAGGAAAACAAGGAATGAAAGACTTTCTTATCAATCCCCTTAATGTTCATTATAGTTTCAAAGGCTATTAAGTGAAGATAAGGATTATCGGTTGCCTTGAACTTAGGGATTTCAGTGGCATTGAACTTCTGCGGAAGAAGTTCCTTGCCTACCAAGACCCCTTGCGAACTGATGCCCTAGAATTTATAGTCATTGGATATATTGATCAAGGTCTCTTGCATGAGATCAATTTGTTGTTGCTTCAAACGATCATTGATTTTGAGAGTTAAAGCCTTCAACGCCTCAGTTACGTCATTCAAATGATTCCTAAGTTCATTAACTTCTTCTTGACTTGCCATTATCTTCTTAGCTTTTCTTTTCCGACTCACTTGTTTATCAAAAAGTTGAACTTGAATACAGGTGTTGTCTTTGATTAATCGCCCTTCTCTCCTTGACCAATTACTGTGGAAAGGGAAATTAGGGATATTCATTATTTGACTCAAACTTTATTCAACATGCAATAGATAGAAGAAGGTAGGAAGAATGAATATTTTGATATGGGGAAATCATGTAGAGAATGGAAAGATGATGTAGAAGGAGAAATATGACAAAATTAGGAATAGAATGTACCCCCCACTCGAATGACGAAAAACGACTCATGCATGAACCTAAGACATGGTCATGGTGACATATAAATAGTGTGTGGTTTTTATTGTGAGTGCAAGTGACATGCTTTGAGTCTTGTGTAAGACCATGGGATTTAGTGCCTAGACTCAATTAAGGACTTAACAAAGGTACCGTTTTTAATAAAATAATCGAATTGATTAGCAAACTGTTTAATTAGACTCATAGTGATCACTCGAGCAAAATACCAAACTGTCGCCAAAGCAACAGGACAGTCGCCGCACTTTGTAGTGTAGTGCCAGACGACAGAGCTGTTGCCAGGTGCTGCAGTCCTAATCGTGGTGCCATTGCTGGAACGTTGATCTGAGACTGCTTTCAGTATTATTACTCTACGGGACATGCCTAAAGTCATACTAAGTCAATTCCGATTAAATTATTAGACTTTAATTACTCTAATTAATTAATTAATTAATTAGGCAAAGTTTGTTTAGTCATTAATTAGTTTGTTTAATCTTAAACACATCTTAAACACAAGTCAAACACACGATTAGGAAAAACACATAGAGTATGCACAACAAATAATGCACAATTAGGCAAGTAGGCACAACATGATGCAATGAGTTTGCAACCTAACCATGGTTGTAGTTCTCTAAAGTTCGGGATATGGGTTAGTCAAAGAGGGACCATGATTAATTGTCCGGATGCACCGTGCGAAAGCCTTACCTTTTGTAGGGTTGGCGCAAGTGGATGGGACACCACGAGTTAAAAACTCGCTTCCATGGTTTGGTGAATTCAACATTCTCGGATGTACCCTTTGTTGCACAGAGCCTTCAATCAGGTAGATGGAGCATGAATTCCCAGAGTGTTATGTCCATATGTAGAACACATATGGGTTTCAAAAAAGTGAGAAAAACTCAATCAGGAAGTAGGATCGAGCAAACAGTGCTAAAAACTGGTCAAAATTAGAACGCATATTTATGGCTCAGTATTGGAAGAACTTGGCGCGAGCGAACAGAGGTTGTCGCCGTAATTTGGCTCTAGCGCTTGGGGACAGGAGTGTCGCCTGGCGCCAGAGTCAAATACTCGGCGACAAACTCTGTTTTCTGACGCTAGTTCCTACATGCCTCGGCAGCTTTCTGTGCTCGATAAAATTTTCCAGTTTCGCGCAGCATTATTTCGATCCTAGTTGTGAAAGATATTCCTCAAATTTCCTACGTGTAAAAATCCTATGTTTTTAACTCATTACGGATGGCCTTTCCAATGAGATCTTTTTTATGCGTATGACAATAATGTTAATCAAAATTACGCACATGAAATACTTAGAACTTTTTGAGTCTCATCCGCTCATTCTAAATCATTGCAAAAATAAATTTTAGGAATCAAAATAGAAATTCTCTCCAGTTGAGATCGCCAAAAACTGTAGGGGATATTTCAAGCATTACCCCAAATTTGAACCCCACTGTGATCATACACTTAAGCATGGTGGCGTCCAAAGGGAAAGAAGCTAGAGCAAAAGAGTCGCCAACATGTTTTAGGAACTTGTCAACCGTTCACGAGCTGAAGGTTACACCCCTTAACGAGCCAGGAGATCGTCAAGCCCAATAGGTCTGGAACAATCACTGGTAGTTAGGGGACGAAGGTACAAATCCAATCTAAAAGAGATTGAACTTGCCCTAATCATAGGCCTTTACTTTATTCTTCTCGTATTCATGTGCGCTTTCTGACTAACATGCAATCATTAGGTTTACCCTAAACCTGTTTATCTATATTAGTTTAATATTAATCCACAACAAAACTATTATTGGCGATCACTTGAATTATAATTGTATTAACCCTAAACAAGATTATTAAATATCTTATTAAGCGTGATTACAAGTACAAATTCCCTTTAAATATGCGTAAAATGTGCGATCAAGCAATAAATAAAAATAATCAAGCAACATAATAATCATAACAATAATAATTAATCATAATTACTATAATTATGAAAATAATCAGAAATTATAACAATTATAAGAATAATCATATTAAAGCATAATAATAGCAAGATCCTAGGCATGATACTAAAAAGATTAATAACAAACCCTAGCATGTCACTAAGCATTAAAAATAAAAACTTTAGCCCTAACATGATACTAACATGAATATTAGAAAAGACAAGGAAGCATCGCGGGAATCACAATAAGCATATTTAATATTATAACCTTTACCCTAAACATGATACTAGGAATTATTGTTGTCATTCAAAATATGAAATATGATACTAGGAATCAAAATAAAAACCTGGACATGATTTCTATATCATAATATCAATAAATCAATTAAAGTACTTACTTGGATGTGTCGTATCTCTTTCTCATAACAAAATACACACGTTAGTAAATTCAAGAAAAATAATAAATTAAAGAATTAAATTAAATAATTGAAATAGAAATTTGGGACCAAACCCTCAGTGATCAACCCTTTCACGTCTAGGGCGAAGGTAACTTCGAACTTGGCTAGGTGTGTCTAGATCTTGTGAATGCGGAATTTTGTTTGTAATAAGGTTGTTTAAGAAAGAGAGAGAATATCAAGAATTTCTTGATAAGAGTTTATGAGAATTAGATGGAGAATTGATTATTGAAAACAGAGGTTTTAGGAGGCTATATATAGAGAAAATCAGCCGGACATGATGAAAAACGAAACAGAGTTTCGAAAAGAATAAAACACGACCGCAGCGCCAAACACGCGCCTGTCACCAAACGCTGGAGTGTAGTGCCAAACGCTAGGTCTGTCGCCAAACATGGATCCTGTCGCCAGACGCTAGAATCAATTTTTCATGCATTTTCTTATTTTGATAAAATTTAGCCGTACGAGAGGGCGAAATCGTGTTTTCCTTAAAACACTTCTTTTATTCTAATTAAAACTCTTAAAAGTCAATTAAAGTCAATTTATCAATGCTAATTAAATTAGGAATGAAAAGAACCTTCTAGAATAATCTAGATGACTATAATCAATTCTAATTGCATTAGGAATGATAAATAAATATTAGGCGTTCCTCTAGATTATTAGGTCGCATATAAATATCAAACCAGGCCGAGTGTAGTAATTTGGCCATAACTTCCTCATTATTCATCGAAATTGGGCTTATAATATATCGTTGGAAAGTTCTTTTCGAACCCGACCCAAATACACTATTATTAGACCATTGTCATGGAACAAACCAAAATGGATTGGTTGTTTTCTTAAAGTAGGTTTTCAAAAACAGTGTGAAAGAAAAGAAATAAAAACTAACCACAACACTAGAATTTCCACACTTTCACTTCATTCGATTATGATTCGACGTTAAAGGTACTCATCACTGGGTTTGGTTTTGGGGAGACACAAATGGAGGTCTACAGGTGCCCTTTTACATTGTTCTACTCATGGTGCTAGGCATTTGGATATTTTGGACTACACATTGTTTTGCTTAATTTTGCCATTTTTAATTGTTTTATTAATTTAAATGGGTTTTAATTATTTATTAAATGTTGGAGGCTAGGCCTCGGTTTTTTAGTGGCATTTACAAAATTTAATTTTGGCCAATATTTGGGTTTACCGGCTTATTTAATTGGATTAATTAAGATGGATGCGGAATTTAGTGGGAGTTTCAATTATTAATTACGCTAAATTACATTATCAATTAAACAACTTAAACTAGTTTTAATTAGGCATGTTAATTGGATAAACGACCTAAATTAGTAACTAGATTACGTGCGTTTTATGCAATGTTACTTGTTTTATCGTTGTAAAATGCATGAATCGTGAATGGGTCAATGGAATGTATATTCTCTCATAGGTTTTATAAAATAGTAAGTAGTGGGGCCCGAAAAGGATATAAATACGGATTGCGATTCATGATGTATTTTTGTAAATCTAAATATGGTCTGCGAACCGTTGAGTATTTTTGTACATTACGATTTGGGTATTTTATACCCTACCAAGTGGCCCAATTAGAGCATGACACGTGTCACTGGAAGGGGCTTCAACTTGGACCTTTCGGATGGTGACATGTGTCGAGCTAATATTGCCCCCTGGGAGTGGCGGCTTTCTAGGCCCAAATCCCAAGGGGCCCTAAAAAAATGGCATTCCTTGATCCCTAGGTCTTCAAATCCTTAGGAGGGCACACTTCCCAAGGTCCCTATAAATAGGGACATTCCCCCATTTAATGGTACACGTTCCAATCATTACTGATCTGTCACTCTTAAGAAATAGACAACACCTGAGCTTGGAATCCGAGCAGATAACTTATTTTCCGCACGTTTTACTCCGACTCTATACTAACTTAACCGTCGGAGGTGGACCACAGACCATTCGGTGCTCCGTTTGTTTTGCTGGTACAGGCGTCCTTGCTGAATCCAGTCTTAGAGTTGTAACTCTCCCGAGCGACACAAAAAACCCTGAAACAACTTAATATTTAGATTAGTCCTAATCGTAGATACTAGTATTTGCATAATACGAAGGTTGTTGGAAGACGAAGCCATGAAGTTGCAAAAGCCCTCTCTTGAAGACTTGAAGATTCAAGGGGTCATCCTAGTTGCCAAATGCATCTTTTAAATGTTTTTGATATATATTTATGAGTATTTATACATGATTATATGCTAGATGCATATTTAGGATTTCGAATGTTGTGATGATTAATTAAGTTCACTTAAATAAACCAACATAGAAACCCTAGGTCCCTAATATATTGAGTAGAACTTGGCATTCCAAAACAACACTTATCGACCTATTGAGAGTAGTGATGGGCTACTCCAAAGCGAGGCATTACTATTACTCTCTAGGATACATAAGGCATACCGGGTATGCAAGTTGGTTTTTGTTATACTCAACGATATGAGTGATGGAGTTTAAACATTTTGTGGCAAAGTGGATGAGTTATTAAGAGATCATTAGATGCGACGATTTATCCAACCAAGAGTACGTGGCTTGGAGCCATTAGCAAAGAGTTGCTTACCTTAGGAGATTGAGTGTTAAGATAAGTCAACGGATGCTTAACTACGCTTTTTTTCTTTGGATCTTGGAATCGACTTATTCTCTCCAAATGGGGATAAATTTAATGCGTGGATAAGACGTTTAATAAGATTGAAAATTTGCATGAATATTTTTAATTTTCAAACTTATTTTACTTGATAAATGGCTATACTTTGCATATATATTTGTATAATTCCAAATCTAACTCATTACGAATTAAAGGAAAACATGGATCTTTGTTATGCGGCACATTGGATGCTTAATTATGCCTAACAAATTATAAAAGTCAAAGACTCTTAAAGAAATGATTCGGAAAGATTATGAGATAAAGTATGATAAGAATTATAGGAAACGAGGAACAAAGAAAAGGAATACGATTACATTTCTGCTAAAGATTTCATGTTATTCTAATTAACTTAGCAAGTTATTATTTTCATAAGTATCAAATACTGCTTGAGTGTTCCACTTTGAAAGTGACCTCAAACGATTAAAGATAAGCTAAGTTATTGACTTACAAGCTTAGAATGTAGCAAGTGGTGCTACATCAGTTGTAAGATAGTATGCTTTGTTTAAAGACCTTTTAAGCTAAGGCTGTAACAAATAAATGGTTATTGTGTTCCAAAATCAGCATCCGTTAACACACGGAAAGACTCATATTCAAAGTAAAGAGCAATATTTGCAAATTTATTTGAATGAATGGTTGTCTAAACCATGAGTCAAGAATGCTTTATTATAAACAAACATTTCCCTAACATGAAAACTCACAAAGTTCAAATCATAGGCATGATTTGTGTTCCGGACATCTTTAGCAATGTCACATTAACAAGAACGTACTCAAGACTATATAGGCTCTTAATAGTTTATCGATTCGAAATCGTTCTAAGACAAGCAAGTCTTACTTGTTGAAAACCGACAACCTATTAGTCTTGGTATAGAGAATTGACTCCGAAAGCTAAAGAGGATTCAATTAATTCAACGTCTCAGGAAGAATTTGAAAGAATGTGACAATATTCATCAAATGTGAACAAACTTGACCTTAAATAGTTCAAGATTTCAATGAAGTACATAATCCACTTGGCAAGATATCAAAACGTCTAGATTAGATCGAGCTACGTTTCCTTAAGCCAAGAATGACCATCACAGAGTTATGAAATTGAAATTTTCATAAATAACTCCACATAGAACATAGTTTGTATTCACGGAGACCTCGATGCCATTTAAAAAAATGATTCGAACACTGATGGATTACACCCCTTTTTATAAAGTTCTTACACATTTGCACAAAGGACTAATGTTACACTAAACAAAATTTCAGAGCTAAGAAAGGACACCATATTCAGTTATGGAAAGAATTAACCTCTAAATATCTTTTCAAGTATATGTATAAAACTTTTAGCCACAATGAGAGTTCAGTGGCTAAGCGGGAGCTAAGTGACTCATTGGGAGCTCATCGGCTTAGCAAGAGCTAATTGACTCAGTGGGACCTCACCGGCTTAGAAAGAGCTAGGTGGTTTAGTGGGAGCTTAATGGCTCATTAAAGGCTAAGATAGATCAAGTGGGAGCAAACTGTTTGTTTCACAACGAACTTTTACCCAAAGATAATATACATGTATCTTTGTAATATTTCAAGGGAAATTACGAGCACAACTTCCACAACCTAAATGAGAACATAATGTTTGTTGCTTTAAGTGGTGTATTTATAGAAAGTAATACATTATCAAAACGACAAGTGTGGAGAAAATGAACTCGATGACCATCGAGACTAGCAACAAATTAGAATTGAGAATCTCAGAAGACCTTAAAAGGGCTTTGTAAGAATACTTGATCAAGAATACTCAAAAGGACTTTACAAGTGTTTTAAAAGAGAATTCATTACTCACAAAACTTTTAAAAAGTTGGAGTAAGATCTAGATAATTAAAGGGTTTTGGAAGTGCCTTGAAACTCAGTGTTTGATGCAATAACCCCGTATAGGTATAGAATTCACCAAAGGATTGGATTGAATCCTATAGAAAATATTAAGTTAGAAATAAACCTAAGTCATACAAACATACTATTTACTATTAGATAGTAAGGGAATAATGCCTTGTAAGATTGCTACGACAAATCAAAATTCCAAATAATGGTTAGAGGCCATAAGATCCAAAATAAACTCTATGTTTGAAAATCATGTTTAAAACTTGATTAATTTGCATAAGGGATGAAAGACCCATCGATCGCAAATAAGATTTCAAGGAGAAAACTAACAAATGTGGAAATGTATATGCATACATAGCTAGATTGGTTGAAAAAAATATAATTAAATTCACGGAATTGAATTTATTAAATAATACTCACCAATCGGAATGCTCAAATCTTTTCATGGTTATTCTAGCAAAATTGTACATATGAAATATGACTAAATAGATAACAAAACTGCCTTCCTAAATTAGGATTTTGGAAGTGGCTATGAAAATATTCTAAGGGTTTTGAAAATCTAAATAATGCTACATTTGAAAGCAAGCTCAAGAAATCCATTATGGAATTGAAGAAAGCATTGCATAAAGGAATTGGAACGTTTTTTCTCATAAAGTTAAAAATAGGATTAACTTATGAACAAACATAGAAATTCTTATGAATAATAAGTTTAGTGGGAGCAAGAGTCACTCTTGTAGGGTCCAACAAGAAGTTTACGAACTCAGTTGAAAATTAACTATCAAATGCTTAGATTTGAAAGTATTTTCGACAATGGACCAATCAAAAGACGTTACTTAGTACATATTGGGTATTAATATCTATTGTATAGACTTCATAAAATGTCTGAACGTGTAAAGGAATTTACCGTGTTAAACATAAATTGAAGGACTTTGAATGACTTTTGACCCTTATGTATTACACTAAGTAAATGTTTGAACTACTTATGAGCTAGGGTAAATACTAAGTCAAAAAAGAAAGACTCTAGTAAAGACTTTCAACCCATATCACATAGCAAATAGTTTAACAAGACTCGGTGAAACTAGATGAGCTAAAATTTAATGTGGAAAAAGATTAAATATCATTCTACAATTAAATCCATCATGTACGTTACGATATGGAATCGTCACACGACTTACTTTCTTATAGCATGTGAAGTATGTATATAGTACCAACCAACCCGAATCTATGTAATAGATCATTAGATTATGGCCAAGAACATCCAAAGTACTTGGATAAGTAACAGGATGAATTCATAAATTGTGGAAACAAATACAATTTGAGAATTGATGATGCAAGCACAAACCTTAACAAGGATTAGATCCTTAACAAGGAAGCCGTTTATAAGCACGAGCTAATAATGAGTCGTGGCTTGAGAATGGTAACATGGTTGTGCATCCATGTGTAATGTGCGGGAATTTAAAGTAAATTTCCATGATCACAAGTGATTAGGGTATCCCAAATCATTGTGAGTCGTTTGGAGTGAAACCCAAGCAAAGCATCATTAGTAAGCCTACTAAAATATATGTTGAGAATATTGTTGTCTTAAAGGCAATAATAAGGAAGATGTTCTATGGAAAGTTCATTGTTAAAGGTTAATGATTGTAGGTTGTCAAGTTGAAGATCTCAATCATGAATATGACTGGGAGCTATCACTTGGACAATAAATCCTATATCACATATAATCCATGGCACTCTAAAATTTTATCATCTTATTATGAAAGTGATCAGTAATGAAGATGCTAAGATTAGCAAAGTAATTATAGTTAAACCTATGCAATAAGTGAACGACAACATTCACAATTGAACGATAGAAATCAAGAATATTAGATAAGGGTGTTATTTATATAGATGTTTTATAAAGAGAGTTACTCTTAAAACATTCGGAAAAACCATTTATCATAAGATGAACCATTCAAGTTTTGGAGTAATTTAAAATTTCTTGCAATTTTATCACTCCGTTTTCTATTTAATTATGGTTTAGGATTAAATAATGAGTCCATTCGATTCTAAAAATATTTAAAATAGGATATCAAGACCAGTCTTGATAAGGAAACACCTATTAAGTGAACATTGAATATTATAATAAACAATTACCCATAATCAAGGTCATTTAAACGATGGACGATTAATGACCACTTGAGATTAGTGTGTAGTTTGATTTATAACAATGATTCTTGTGCTACAAGGACATGATTGTCATAAATCATTTGTACAGGTATTGGTTTAGAACCATACTGATAGATCTGTTATGAGGATACTTTAAGAGAATTAAAATCGTCATAAGTATACTTCTCATTATGGCTATCGGAACCTATTTCCTCGACCATGAGTATTGTGAGCTTTCTTGTTTGAGTACTATTCCTCTTTGATGTTGTCAAACGTCTGCCGTAAAGGGGGATTATAACAGCAACACTCGGGCCGCTAGGTTCCCTCAGTAAGTGGAGCTACATTACAAGGCTGGGAATGTCCCCCTACTAAAAATAGAGAAGATGTCTTTGTTGTTTACAAGGCCTCTTGAAGAGCGAGACTGTAAAATGCATGGCCGTGCTCGGATGGATTTTTTAAATCATCTGTTTATTGACAATCGGACTTGGGATCGAGAAACAATTCTAGACATAATAAGGATGACGAATAAATCTTACCTTATAGTTCATCAAGAGACATTAAGTAACATAGGAAAAAGGATATACACTAAAAGCACACTTGTTCGGAAGGACAAGTGAGAGATCGAAAGGAATGGTGTCCTTCGAATAAGTGTATTATTCCAATAGAGGGTTCAGAATTATTAGAAAGCTAATTATTCAGTGAAGTCAAGTGATCGGAATGCCTGGGTGGAGGGCGCTTCCAATCAGTTTTAGTAATGTATAATTAATATTATAACTTAATCTTGGCTGAACCCTTCAGGTCACACCAAAGCAACTAACGAGCCAATGCGACGAACTATTTCAGAAGGAATTAATGATTCACCCGAGTAATTAAAATTTAGACGTTGGAAATTCGAGCTTGGAGCGACGAATTCGAGCGTCGAAAGTCAAGCCAAAATTTAAGAATTGGTGAGACGGGAAAATGCTTCAAGTAACAATTAAAACCCTAGCCACGCAAAAGGCTAGGGAAGCGCACCAAATAGGAGTGTACCACATGGCAACGCACATGGAAGCACACGTGATAGCAGCCAAGTCGGCAGCTGCCAAGTGGCAGCAACAACATTGGCAACTGCCACCAAGTGGCAGCGTACCACGTTGGCAACGTGCCACTTGGGCAGCGCCCCATGGTGGCAGCGACACATGGCATGGGCCGTGGACCTGGGTGAAGGGTCATGAATACGTACGGGTCAAAAAAGTAGTGGCCCAACCAAACCCAATTTGAGGCTCAAGGTTAGGTGACATGTGGTTAGCTCACAATGCATGTGAGTTACCTAGTGAAGCAAGTGAGGAAGTGGTCCTCACCTAACCATGTGACAGTTGTTACTTAGTTATTCCTTGGTTTATTTAACTAAGGATTGAATTTAACAATTTTTCCATGTGGGATCTTTTTGTGAAAAAGTCCCACATTGAAAAATTAGTGGAATTAACAAGAAAACTTTCCCTATAAATACCCAAGGCATGCCTTAGGATTTTTCACTTGAGTAAGTGCTGAAAAAGGCATTAGAATGTGAAAACCTTTTAACACAAATTACTCGGGTTTAGGTCGGGTCTTGCTAACTCCAAGGCAATAGATCGAGTTCGGTGCTCGCGTTGCAGTTGGACTTTGTAGGAATTTCCCGTGTGAGCGGGGCTAAGGGGCTTTCTAAGTAAGAGCACAATTAAGTGAGCGAAGCATGCTACAAAGGTAATAATCTCTTACTTAGTCTTGTGTTTATTTTAATTATGCATTATGGTTATAATTTTTATGAGTTTGGTTTTGGGTTGGGTTTCTTTCCGCGGGTGGTCGGACTCACCAAAACCTAACATAATGTGTGTGTAAGTGACACTAAGTCTAAGCTGCAAAGGCTAAGTGTATGGAAAATTATTTTGAAAAGAGTCAAATAGTTGTGACTCTTAGGCTAGGTAAGCTAATGATGTAGGGATCAAGCCCCCAAGACTAGCTCTAAATGGATATGATGAGCATAGGAGATCCCTTGATATGATCATGTGTGAATGTAATTATGATTGTATTTTTTATTACGGCCGCACCTCGATGTGAGGTTGCCTACGTATTCGTTAGGAATCACGCCGAACGTAGCTCTAGTCGAACCTCTCACAAGTGTGTGTATACCACAAAGAGGTCTTTTAAGGTTTGTAACGTGGTTAGGCTAAAGGTTGAAGAATAAGGGGATAAAGGCTCAAGACCCTTGATAAGCCTCCAAGGTGTGCAACCTTGCTTTTGAATCTTTGTATTTGTATGCTTAAGGTTTCTCACTTTTGAACTTTTTTTCTTTTATATTTTGCTCTCTCTCTTTTTTCTTTTTTTCTTTTGCATTTTTTTTTTTTGATAAGTTAAGGCAATCTCGATCATGAGATCTATCACTCACTTGAGATTCATGTTTCTTGGGACGGTACTGAGCACTTGATAAGAGACGCAATCTGAGTAGTGTTCATATCAAAGACATATTCATGTCAATGACATTCGACACTTGCCCTTTTGTACACTTTTATATCGTTATTGCCTTTTGCTATTTTAATCTTTTGAAATCACTTAAGCTTTTTTATTTAGAAATTTGCATAAGTTGCACACCATCTCATCCCAAGGTTAGGTAGATGTGGGTTAAAAACAAAAAGGTCTATAGTCAAACGAGGCTCGGAGTGTTTTATCAAGAAAGGATTATATATTTGAAAGGTAAAGATGATATGATATTAGTACAAGAGCTGCTTCAAATCATTAGTATACCTTATGCTTAGTTCGACCCTTTTTTTTTTAATGTAATGTAATGATCATATGCAAGAAAGTAAATGATCATTTTATTAAAAAGGAAAAAGAAAAAAACCTACAAAATAAATCTATGGAAAATAAGAAGGTGCCTATGCTAGACTTATTGGGGAAGGGTTTGAAAAAAAGAAGAATAAAGCATGAAATATTGGTGAAAAGCTTGCGTCGTGCATTTGTTTCATCATTTTGTTTGTTAATCACATGACTCAAACTCGAATCAACATGAATAGATGGTCAAATTATGTAGTGACGTGAATGATGTATGAAGGAAGCATGTAAGATGAAGGAATGTGAATGTAGAAAGTGTTTAAGAAGGAAAGTGTGATATATGCATGGAAAATTAGGAATAAAGTGGACCCCCAACTCAAATGACGAAAAGAGCGACTCATGCATGAACCTAAGACATGGTCATGGTGTGAAAAGAGTTGTATAAAGTGTGTGAATACTTGTGATTGTAAGTGATATGTTCAATACTCGTGTCATGACCAGTGACTAACTATGTGACTAGACTCAAACAAAGACTAAGTTAAGACATCTCGTATGTGCACTAAACTGGGCATGTTGTAGTATTTTAGTCATAATTTTTTATTTGTGGCTCTGATAGGGACAAAACTAACGCCAAATTAAAGATAAATTTCAGGGCTACAGATCCATAGGTTGTACAACTTGTAATTCTTTCTAGAACTCCGGATATGACCAAAACAAGTTGACTTTTGTACATAAAAATCCGGGTTGACTCAAAGGAACTACGACTCGATTTTATACATATTTATATAATGCAATGCGGTTGCAACCTAACCATGGCAATAGTTCTCTAAAGTTCAAGGTTAAGGGTTAGTAAAAAAGGGTCCACGGTTATGAGTCCGGATGCACCGCGCGGAAGCCTTACTTTTGGAAGGGTTGGCGCGTGTGGATGGGACCCCGCGAGTTAAACTCGCTTCCACGATTTGGTGAATTCAACAAACTCGAATGTACCCATTATTGCCATGAGCGTTCGATTGGGTAGATTGAGCGTGAATTCCCAGAGGGTTATGGCCATATGTAGAACACATATGGGTTCAGAAAAGTGAGAAAAACTCAATCAAGAAGTAGAATCGAGCGAACAGTACTAGAATCGATCGAAACAAAGAAGGTAGATTTTTGGCTTGGTATTAGAAGAACATGGCGCAAGACAACAGGGCCTATCACTAGAAGATAGGTATGTCGCCAAACAACATTTCTGTCGCACAGCGACAGATCCATCGCATGACACTAGCTCTGTTTTCTCATCTTTATATTCTTTGAATTTTCCAATTTTTCGTGGCGTTTTTTCTATCCTTGTTGTGAAAGATATTTCCCAAATTTCCTACGTGTAAAAATCCAATGTTTTTGACGCATTACGGATGGTCTATCAAATGCGGACCTTTTTTATGCATATGTCAATAATGTCAATCAAAATTACCCACATGAATACTTAGAACTATTCGAGTCTCATCGACTCATTCTAAATTATTGGCAAAATAAATTTTAGGAATTAAAATAGAAACCCTCCCAAGCGGAGTCACCAAAAAATTATAGGGAATATTTCAAGTATCCCACACTTGAACCTCACTGTGATCATACACTTGAGCATGGTAGCATCTAAAGGGAAGGAAGCTAGAGTAAAATAGTAGCCATTAACTTTTAGGAACTTGTAAACCGTTCACATGGTGAAGGTTACACCCCTTCACGATCAAGAAATTGCTAACTCCGTAGTGGTCTGGAACTATGACTGGGTATTCGGAGATGAAGGTACGAATCCAATCTAAAAGACAAAGAACCCGCCCTAAAATAGGCCTTTACTTTATACTTCTCATATTCATGTGCGCTTTCTGACTAACATACAATTAATAGGTTAATCCTAAACCTGTTTATGTATGTTGGTTGAATATTAATGCACAAACAAATCTATTATTGGCGATCACTTGCATTATAATCATATTAGCCTAAACAAGATTATTAATTATCTTATTAAGCGCTTTCTGACTAACATACAATCAATAGGTAAATCCGAACCCGTTTATCTATGTTAGGTGAAAATTAATTCACAAACAAATCTATTATTGGCGATCACTTTAATTATAATCATATTAGCCTAAACAAGATTATTAATTATCTTATTAAGCGTGATTACAAGTACAAATTCCCTTTAATCATGCATAAAAGGCGTGATCAAGCAATAACAATAATATTACATCAAGCAACAATAATATATTGACAATAATCATCATTATAATAGTCTCAATCTCATCAAAGCATAATAATATTAGAAAGATCCTAGGCGTGATACTAACAAAATTAATAACAAATCCTAACATGTCACTAAACATTAAAGATCAAAGCTTTATCCCTAACATGATACTAACATGATAGAAAAAATAGAAAGCACCACAAATACATGCATGATATTAGAAATATTAGCTAATACCCTAAACATGATACTAGGAATCATAAAGACATCCTAACATGATATTAGGAATTGAGATAATTTAAGCGTGCTTTCTATAAAGTAATTACATACTTGGATGTCTCGTATCTCTTTTTAATAACAAAATACACGAGTTAGTAACTTCAATGAAATATTAAATCAAACAATTAAATTAAATAATTGAAATAGATATTTGGGACCAAACCCTCTGAAATTATCAACCTTTCACGTCTAGGGCGAAGGCAATGATGAGCTTGGCTAGGTGTGTCTAGGACTTGTGAATGCGGGATGTTGTATTTTGAAAAGGGCTAGGCTTAGAAAAATAATAGAGAGAGAATAAGCTTTAGCGTAGAGAGAGAAGAGAGATGATTGGTGATCGTTGATGATTGAAAAAGGGGTTATATGACCTTTATTTATAAGGAAAAAAGAGGGTCAAAGGAATAGAAAAGAATATGAATTCAAAACGAAATAAAACTCGACAGCCAACTGTTTTTCCAGATTTTGTTTTTATCATAACTTTTGATCTAGAAGTCCAAATAAGGTATATAATATGTCCTTGGAAAGCTCTTGAAGTCTACTTTCCTTGGAATCAATTAAAATCTTTTGTAGATAAAAAGATATGGCCGAAATAGTGGGACGGTGTCAGTTTTGGATAAAGTTTTATATTTCTTTCATATCTTTTTCGTTATAGCTCGGAATTAATATAATAATATATCATTGAAAAGATAATTTTAAGATCTATCCAACCATATGTGATTTGGATAAACAAAATATGTGGCACGAAAATCATATCTTATCATCTTTGATTTTGCACATAATAAGGACTCTCAAACAGACAAAATTTTATTCAATTTCGAATTCTTTGATCTTATCTTTTCAGAAATAGGATAATTATAAACATTTAGAAACTTATAAAAGCTTCTAATAAATCCTAATTATTTTAGGAAAGGGTATAAACCTTTGGACCCACCACATGATCATTGGACCGTAGGTAAAATACGGTTTTCTCATTTTAGTATTTTGGCCATAACTTCCTTATTATTCATCGGAATTTGCGTATAATATATCGTTAGAAAGGTCATTTCAAGACTCATCCAACTACACTATTATTGGACCCTTATCATGGACAAAATTAAATTGGACTAGACATTTTTCATAAACAGGGTAGGAAAAGGAATATTTTCAAAAATAGAAAGAAATATTTTTATTAAAAATAACCGCATCATTAGACTTTTCACACTTTCACTTCGTTCAATAATCAATGACATGAAAGATATTCATCACTGGTTTTTGATTTTGGGGAGACACATTTAGGTGTCTACACTAATCAATAAGCAAATAAAAAAAAACAAGAAATAAAGGAAAACAATAATGATGAGAGAAAGTTAGAAAGTCTCATTGAATAGATGAGAGAAGATTCCACATAGTTGCTTCTTCAATCTCTCAAAACCTCCATGAAAAATCCAAGCTTTCTCTATCTAAAACTACTCCTAAATTAGAGAGAGAAACTCCTAATCTAACCCTAAGAGAGAGACAATAAAAGAGCCTAAAACTAATCTAAAACTAGGTGAATAATTGTTCAAAGAGTATTAAATCCCAAAGGGAAGTGGTGGAGCCACCCTTGGGCACGGCGGGTCAAGTGACCTAGCAAAAAAAATAGGTTTTTTTTTTTTTTGACAAAAAGAAAACAGAGTTTTTAATATTAAAAAATACATTAAATAACCATAAGTGCTTAATAGCCTAGTGGTTACGGTCTCACATTTTTGTAAGGAGGTCATGAGTTCGATACCCATGAGCAAGCAATTTCATTATATTTTTGTTTTTTTTTTTTACTTTCTTCATTCTTTCTTTGTTTTTGGCGGAGACATAATACTACTATGATAGTGTAATATATATTTTGTCAAAATACAATTAATCATGGTTTTAATAACTTTGTCAAAGATAATTTAAATTTAATTATTAATTAACTTCATCCCTTAAAGCCTCAAATCCTCATTAATTAACATGCAAATATTATATATGCAATATATATTTTTGAACAGGTATTCTTAGTTCTCACTAGTTAACTTATTGACATTATATTTTTTATTTGTAAATTTCATCTCTCATATCTTACCTTCGTACTTCTCATTAGATAACTTGTTAAAGCTCATCTTTCTAAATAATTTTGGTAATTTTATCGGTGATATGTCATTATCCGTCACAAATCTTACTCCTCTCCCACAAGATATTTGATGCTTTTGGAGTGATTTATTTTTTATTAGCTTTAATTTTAGAATATATATGCATTAATTATTGATTTGTATGCGGTCGATTGCTGAAAGTGAGTCGGAGACCCAGCACCCATAAAATCTTGGATTCGCCACTGCCAATGGTATTTATATTACAAGCTAAAATAAAAGAAAATAAAGAAAAGGAAAGGAAAATAAACCAAAATCCCCCCAAAAACAATCAGACCCCCACGAATTCATAATCTCTTCATCGTCTTTCACGCATCATCATCATCATCGACCATAATCACCAATTCAAACACCATCATCTTCAATCTCACCCGTTGATTTGAGTAAGTTAATCGCAGCCGTTGGATTTCAAAATGCTTAAGGATCCACGATAAAATCACGTGAGTTCTATTGACCCGTAGGAGCGTCCGCGCACACCCATCAGAGCGACCGCTCTTGCATTCTGCCTCAAATTGGAGAAACTGAATAAAAGAGGAGCGGCCTGTCACGACTAATGTCCCACACCCTTGATAGCGTCAATGCGATCGTATGGGCGGTAGGCAGAAACTTAGGCCAAGGGAGATGCCCATGGGTGTTGGTAAGCACCTTCCCCCTAAAGAGCTTTATTTAGCACCCTTGGTGAAATACTAGTGAACACCGCATTGACAGTAACACAATAATGGGTCATTTGGGGGACCAAATGGAACCCAAATGAGCCCAAATTTGGTGATCCATCGTTTTTTGACCTAAGGAACATAATGGTGCAGGCAGATTTTCAAGAGAGGTCCGGAACATTCCAGAATGCACTAGAGGCCTTGGGATGTGTCCGGAAGCTTCTAGAAGTTTCTAGGTTACTCTTGTACATACTTGTAAACTCTAGAGTAGTATAGAATACTCCGAAATGATGTACATAATAGTTGTAACTTAGAATCGTGTAGAAACATCTAGAGAAGTAAGCTTCTAGGACCCTCCATTTGAGGAGGTTAGAAGGTTCTAGAGTAGAACATTCTAGTTACTTGGGAGGCCTATAAATAGGACCTTCCCCCTCATTTTGCAAGGTATCCAAGCATTTTGTAAACACTCACTCTAAAGCAATACAAGGTCCTTAACTTACTCTCTTTTATTCTTAAATACTTTCTCACTTACTTAGCTTTCGTTGCCATTCTTGCTAGAAGCAGTACTTGGGGTTAGCCTTGACTAGCAAACTTTGGGAAGGAAGTTAGTGGGCGCACGTGTACAAGACTAGGGGAGTTAGTCCGCATGTGACAGGCTGCTTCGTAATATAGGGGTGTTCATAAATCGGTCCGGGCCGAAAAAATGGACTGGACCACCCTGAACCGAACCGGACCGAATTAATCGGTCCGGTCTTTGGGTCTTGAAATTCATTTTCCAGTCTTCGTCCGGTCCGGTCCAAAGCCCTATAAAAACCGGTTTTCAACCGGACCGATTTTTTTTATTAAAAATACGTGTGAAACCTTAAATAATGGTTAAAATTATCCTTAATAAGCTTAGAAAACTTTGCTTTTTTGCACTAAACATACAAAAAGAGACGTAAAAATGACGTTACAATATAGTTTTTCCAATACTTTTTTTTGTGCTTTCCTAAACTTTATACAAAATTTAGTATTCTTTTTTAAAAAATTCTTAAATTGGTCCAAAGCGGTCCGGTCCGGGTTTGTGACCGATTCTTTTGGTCCGGTCCGGGTTCGGTCCTAACTTAATCGGTCCCGTCTTCGGTTCTTAAAATTCTAATTTTCGGTCTCCGGTCCGGTCCGGTCTTGGACCGATGAACAACCCTATCGTAATATAGACAACCCGCTCTGTATGGGTTTGCTAAGCAAAATAATGAGCCAAACATCTCTTATGGGTTTAAGTTTTCCTTTTGTCCCAAGAGAGAAATTGAATAAAACTGGGGCTAATTAGAGCCTACTACTTTGGGTTGCGGGCTGCTCTGTTCATGGCTGGAACAGTGGCTTTTGTGAGTCGACTTGTTGGAGTAAGGGAGTGCAGGGAAAGGAGGTGGCGAGGTGATTGCGGTGGCTGGGAGTTGGTTTTGGTGTTGTTATTTGACAGTGGTGTGAACAGGAGAAATGGGCTGTTAGTTACGGGGTGTGAGGTAGTTAATTGGAGGTGATGCGCGCAGAGGGTTATGGTCTTCTGTGCGTGGTGCTTTGGTGGTTGTGCGAGCTGTAGATTGGCAGAGATCCAGTGATGGTTAGTGGCTGGGAGCAACGGTGGCGGTTTGAGGTGGTTAATTGGAGCTGTGAGTACTCTTAGGGGCTGATTTGGGCTATTTCGTTGGGTTTGTATGATGGCAGCAGCGTGGCTGCTAGTTGTGTTTAAGTGAGAAGAGGGAGCAAGGGAGGAGCATGGGAGTTGTATGGCTTTGGTGTGGTGGAGGTTAAGAAAGATTTGAGAGGGAGAGAGTGGTGTAGGATAAGGGAAAGCAGCATGACCAGCAAGTACGGTGGAGCGAGGGGCATTACAAATTTGACTCGAACCTTGGACCTCAGAACACAATCCTACAAAACCAAATGTACACAAGGAAGAATCGGGAAAATATAAAATTGAAATAAATTAAATTAAATTAAATAGAAATAAATAAATTAAAATAGAAAATAAGAGAAATATAACTAAAACAAGCAATAATAAATAAAATTATACAAGCCAATAAGATAACAAAATAAACTTTAAAACTAATAAAATAATAAAAAGAGCTAAAACATGCCAAGATAACGAAAATAAAAAGAAATTTTAATAATAAGTAAACAAGAGAATAAAATGAAAATAATAGAAAATAAACACGAAAGTAACTCTAAAACTACTCCCTAAGAGTGACATAAATGTCACTCATCAGAGGGTAGTACATAATATAATAAAATAAAATAAAGATTATAATAAAGTAAAATAAAAAAAAAAACTCAAAGATAAAATAAATTCAAATGAAATTAAATTAAATAAAATAAAATAATGAACACAAACTTGAAAATAAAAGAAAATAAAAGGAGGAAAACAAGAAGATAAATATTAACAATAACCTAGACTAAGAACATTATAAATTAAGAATTATAAAATAAAATACGAAAATAAACTAAAAACTATTAAAAACTACAAATATACTCAGAATAAAGATCAAAGACGGGAATAAGCATATAATAGAAATAAAGGATTAAATGATCTAAATTATTGGAAAATAAGCCGGAAAACTACTCAATAAACACCCCTAAAAGTGACAGAAAAGTCACTTATCAGCACCCTTCATAGAAGGTGGTTGACAGTTGGAGATAGGAGTTACAGCTGAACTTTTGTGAGTTGTAATTTTTCTAAAAAAAAATTACATTATTTATAATTTAGTGTGTGAACGGGTCATTCAACATATGCTTATAAGTTGAATTTAGTGTGTGAACATTTTTAGGCGTCGTTCGAAGTGTGCCTACGTTAAAGCTTGTGTGAATAGGCTTGGCACTCATAGGAAGTGAGAATTGATGTATACAATTAGGGACAAATAAAGTTGGGAGCCGCCAACAAGTTTTTAAGGAACTTGTAGACTGTACACGGATCATTATAAAGAAACCACGAGAAAGGGACAACGAAAGGCAACAACGATAGATTGACCCGTGAAGGTTACACCCCATTCATAATCCATGAGATTACTAACTCCATATGGTTCGGAACCACGAAAGGAGGACCGGGGATGATGGTACAAAATGAGAAATGGATTCACATTCGCCCGTATTGGCCTCTACTCGATTCTTATAGTGAAAAGTGATTCTTGCGATCTCAAAGGCATGCAAAAAAAATATTCAATTTGCTCCAAACTATTATTATGTTAAATTGGTTTAATATTAATGCAACACATAATTCTAAAATATTTGTGATCACTTGATTAAATAACAAGATTAAAAAGGAACCTAAACCGGCTGTCCAAGTTATCTTATTAGGCGTGATTTTCAATTACATATTCCCTTTTACATGCTATATGGGGATCATAACAATAATAGAATAAAAATTAACATTGGAAGCAATTTAACAATAATAATGTTAGTTAACTCAAATAATAATAATAACCCTAATCATTATACTAGCAATATAAAAATAAAATAAGTAATTAAATTAATTAATTACTCACATTCCGCTCGTTCCCTTAAATTGCTACATCATGAATAAATTGTTAGTAACTTCAATAAAAAAATATAAATCAAATGAAAATTAAATTAAATAAAGGTAGAGTTGATTTAGTCCAAACCCTCAATTATTTGTGCCTTTCACACTTTGGTTTAAGGACGGATGCTCAGGTCGAGTATGGACTCCTTGGAGTGCTTAAGGGAATAATGGTGTAATTAGAAAAAAAGGTTTTAGGCTTAGAATATGAGGGAGTGAGAGAAGAGAATAATTTTTGGTGTAAAAGAGAGAAATAGAGAAGGATTTGATGCCCCAAACTGTAGAAAGGAGGGGGCTATTTATAGGGAAAATAAGCAGAAGGAACACACGGAACCTAAACAGATAAAATCCCTAAAAATAATGCAGCGACACGTCAAAGATTGTCGCGACACGACAAAATGTGCCATGACACGGTACACCTTAGTGTGACGCAAGAACATTTGATTTGTCGCGGGAAAGAATTAACCTACAGAAGATAAAAGCGCGTTAAGAATTTACGTGGAAAAAACACGGAACAGCCCTGTGTCACGGCATGGGCACCGTGACACGGGAAAATATGTCGTGACGCGGCAATACTTCCCGTGGCGCGGCACTTTTTCCCGTGACACGGTAGAGTTTTTGCGTCCAGATTCTTAAGCGTGTGGGAAAGAAACGCGGGAAATACACGGGAAAGCACCATGACACAGTAAAAATTCCCGTGTCACGGTACCAGGCCCCCGAGCAATGTAATCATCTCCCGCGACGCGACAGTTTAAGCTAATATGCGGTAATTCATGTTTTTTACGCGTTTTTAAAATTATCATAACTTTTGATCCTTAACTCGGAATAAGGCATATAATATATTATTGGAAAGATTATAAAGTATAATTTCCAACCCAAATAAAATCAGGTCAAAATCATTTGTATATTTATGGCCGTTTTAGTAGAAGGGTATCGATTTTTGGTCAAGTTTAGTGTTTTGCTCATATCTTCTTCATTTTAAATCGGAATTGGGCTTATGATATATGGTTGGAAAGATTATTTCAAGGCCTATCCAACTAATTAATAATTGGACCAAAATTATTAAGCGAAAAAATCAGTGTCTCTTGGTTTTGTGATGTGGACACCAAAAGAGGAAAACAAGCTATGGTTTAGGGAAATGAGCTAGGAAATGGATTGGTTTATGAAATGTATTAGATTGAACATGGATTTAAGAACTCCAAAGATTAAATACTCAACCCGATCAATAATGGCAATGAAAGGTTGTTCATCATCGGGTTTGGTTTTGGGGAGACATTTTTAGGTGTCTACAGAATCCCCCACTTTGACTGAGTTTGTAGAAACGTCAGCTTAGAAAACGATAGTCAAAGTAGTCGATAGGGACAGAGAATGATTTAAGACGCTCAATGATCCTAAATCACTCTGTATACGCCGACGCCTTTAGAAAAGTGTTAGTTCTACAAATAAAAGAGTAAAGGGATATAATATTTCTCTAACACCAGTGCATCGGTGATAAATGAGTTTGGTAGCTTCCTATGCTTGAATGAATCCTCCGGATGACGTTTATTGAAATGCTTTCCAAACCTGATGAAAGCCGACTGACAAGTTTGGTAGTTTCTATGCTTGAAGAAATCTACCGGATGATACTTTCCATGCTTGAGGAAAGTCGACATATGAATTTGACGGTTTTCTATGCTTGAAGAAATCCACCGGATAATACTTTCCATGCTTGAGGAAAGTCGAAAGATGATTTTGGCAGCTTTTTATGCTTGGAGAAGTCCACCGGATGACACTTTCCATGCTTGAGGAAAGACTTGTTTGATGATGAGATTGTAAGTCTCTATGTATCGATAACCTTGGGCCATGAATCATCTTCACATGGGAGATGATCACTAAAATAATAATAGTTTTCTTGTCCCCGAACATGGGCTGTAGATGGTTAGCTTATCCCCGAACGTGGGTTGTAGATGGTTTGCTTGTCCCCGAACAAACGCGGGTTGTAGATGGTTCGCTTGTCCCCAGACGTGGGCTGTAAATGGTCCGCTTGTCCCCGAACGTGGGCTGTAAATGGTCCGCTTGTCCCCGGAAGTGGGCTATAGATGGTCCGCTTGTCCCCAGACGTAGGCTGTAATTGAGACATGCAAAATAAAATTTCCCCAGGGACTCGTATAAACTATGATTGACTTGACCAACTGACTTGACCAAGTTTGACTTGACACGACATGACATGTATATAGCCTGTGGATGTGTGTGTATATGGTGTGTGTGCAGACACAAGCAACCGAGAAAGCAAAAAAATTTCGTCATTTTTGTCATGAGACGAGTGGAGGGTACCAACTTTCTCCCGAAAAAGAAAAATGTGAAAACTGAACTTTTATTTTCAAACTTCCCTCGATGATAAAATTTTGAAAAAGTTCTTGAACTTCTCCAAAAGAAAAGGAAAGAAGTTTTGAGCTTCGTCATTGATCAAGACAAAATGAATCGTATTGATTAAGTTGCTTGTCTTGATAATAATGCATGCATGATGCATGTTCTTAGGCTAGGAGGCTAAGGACGATTACATTATGTGACACAATAGATGAATGAACTTAGGTCATGGAGCTAAGTATCCTATATGGTGTAAAGAAGCGATCTTGAACGTCACTTAGGTCTAGAAGTTAATCATGTATATAGATGAAGTAATTATTACATAATGAACGTTTCTTAGGTTAAGGAGCTAAGCACGATATGCTTTGTATGATTACAAATCATTGCTATATAAATGTTGCTTAGCACATTATGCGATGCATGAAACAATGAATATTGCTCAGGTTAGGAAGCTAAGAAAGTATACAATGTTTCTTCTAATGATTGTTGTCTTGAAAGACGATGAAACATGAGCGGTAGAGAAACAATATTTCATGATAAAGGGTTCTTAAAGGGAAGGATGATCGATATGGATATGGATATATCTGTGAAGTGTGTGAATGTGATACTAAGGTGAGGCTGCAAAGGCTATGATGAGGCAAATAGATGTGAGAAGAGTCGAGATGGTGACTCTTTAGGCTAGGTAGGCTAAATGATGTGGGTTCAAGCCTCCAAGTCTATCTCTAGATGGATAGGGTCATAGGATTAAGCATTGGATATTCTTCGACTCGATCATGCATATGAATGTGGCTGCACCTCAATGCGAGGTTGCCTACGTATCCGTTAGGAATCAGGCCTAACGTAGCTCTATCCGAACTTTGCACAAGTGTATGTACACCTCAAAGAGGTCTTTCAAGGGTTGTAATGTGGTTAAGCTGATGGTTTAAGGAAGAAAGGGGTAAAAGGCTCAAGACCCGAGATAAGCCCCCAAGATGTGTAATTGTGAATCGGACTTTACAAGTTTTATTTTCAACATTTCTTTTGCTTTGTTTTTTTTTAAATCAATATGGGCAAGATTAGATTATGCGGTCCATCACTCACTTAGAATTCATGTTTCTTAGGCACGATACCAAGCACTCGATGAGAGAGACAATTTGAGACGTGTTCATATCAAAGACATTAGAACACTTGCCCTTAGACATTGTTTATTGTTGATTTGCTTTTTCTTTTTTTTAACACATTCTCTTTTTCTTTTTTAGTTTGAACCTGCTTTCTGAATGTTACACAATTTGCACACCTTCCCATCCTAGGGTTCGGTGAATGTGGGTTAAATAAATGAGGCCAACCGTTAGACGAGGCTCAGTGGTTGATGAAGAAATGGATATGTGATAGAAAATGGTTTAAGGGGAATCATAGGGTTGCAAAGGTGCCTCAAGTCATTGGTGTACCTTGTGTTTAGTTCAGTAATTGATTTTTTTTCTTTTTTTAATTAGTGAATGAAAACTGTTATGATTGAGATGTAATGGAAATATGCTCATTTTATTAATGGAAAAGGTGAATGAAACACTTGAAACATTTAAAAATTCAAAATGGAAAACCTATGCTAGACATGAATGGGGGAATGGAGATGAATGATAAAAAAAAAGAAAAAAAGAAATCATGAAATCTTGCACGAAGGATCTACTGTGCGCCTTGTGTTCAATACTTCTTGCCGCCTGGAGGGAAAGGAAGTTTGTTTGCATCCACCAAATATGGAATGACGTCCTTCAAATTACTACATGGCTCCGTAATGTGGCCCCTTCCTTGATGGTACTTGCAATGGGCATTGGGATTCCATTTGGCGCTCCTTTCTTCAGGTTTTGGCTCTGGAAATGGTCCAATAGGTGTGATCAAGCCTTGACCGTAAAAACGATCAAAGGCCGCATCATAAGTCATTCCTAAAGGAGTGTATGTTCTTTTTTCTTGGGCAATGGAGCATCAAGAGCTAACACTTCATTGAGATCAACTTGGCTTATATTGTTGGTAGTATCTTCATGCTTAGAAAACGAAGAAGAAGGATGGTCGTTGTTCTTGTTTTTCCAAGTGTTATTATTGTTACTACCATAAGTCTTTATTTGCTCATCCTCGATATTGATGCCGATGTCGTGTACAGCTTCGAAAGTGTTCAGTCTAAGAAATTTGAGATGTTCCTGTAGACACTCATTTGTGTCTACCCAAAACCAATCCCAGTGATGAGTACCTAGCGCGTCGAATCGTAATCGAATGAAGTGAAAGTGTGGAAAGTCTAGTGTTGCGGTTAGTTTTTATTTCTTTTCTTTCTCTCTGTTTTTGAAAACCTATTTTAAGAAAACAACCAATCCGGTTTGGTTTGGTCCATAGCAAGGTCCAATAATAGTGTAGTTGGGTCGGGTTCAAAAAGAGGTTTCTAACGATAAATTATAAGCCCAATTCCGATGAATAATGAGGAAGTTATGGCCAAAATACTAAACTGGGCCCGGTTTGATATTCGTGTGCGGCCCGATGATCTAGAGGAGGGCCTAATATTGATTTATCATTCCTAATGCAATTAGAATTTATTATAGTCTTCTAGATTCTTCAAAAAGGTTCTTTTCATTCCTAATTTAATTAGCATTGATAAATTGACTTTAGTTGATCTTTTAGAGTTTTAATCAGAATAAAAGAATTGTTTTTAATGAAAATACGATTTTGCCCTCTTGTACAGCTAAATTTTATCAAATTAAGAAAACGCGTGGAAATTTGTTTCCAAAGCCTGGCTCCATGCCTGGCGTTTGGCGCTAGAGTCCAGCGTTTGGCCACTACTAAAAATAGGCTAAATTTCGACGGAATACTTACGACGGACTTGTTTTTCCGTCGTTAAGGTAGATATTTTCGACGGAAAACATTTCGTCGCAATTAAGCGACGGAAAAGTTTAATTACGATGTATTTTCCCTCGTAAATTTTACGACGGAAATAAATTTCGTCGTAATAATAAACTTCCGATGGAATCTTCCGTCGTAAAGTGTTTTGCGACGGAATATTCCGTCGGAAGTTATAATTACGACGGAATTTATTTCCGTCGTAAAATTCATTGTTATTTTTGAAAATTAAAAATCTATCCTTGACCTAAAAAAAGGGGGAAAGAAACGCAGAGAGAGAAAGAGAAGCAGCGGGAGGAGAGAAAGAAAGAGAAGGAGAGAGAAGAAAGTCGCGGCGGCGCTTAACCGTTATGTCGGCGACGCCTGCAGTCGACGCACACCAGCCGCCGAGAACGAAAGAGAGAAAGAAGGGTGAAAGAAAGAGAGAGGAGAAAGAGAACGAGAAAGAGAAAGATAAGGAGGAAGGGAGAGTTGTCGAGGCAGAAACGTGCAATTGGTGGTTTCCGACGACGACCGGGTGGTTTCCGGCGTCTAGGTAAGTGTGTGTAATTGGTCAATTTATTTTTATTTTTTTTAATTTTGCAAAAAAAAACCACCACCGGCTAACATATAACCACCACAACGCAGCCTATGCGCCGCACCTCTGTCCCCTAGTCGTGATTGAACCACCTGGCCGTGGTTGTTTCCGGCGACGCCACATCTCTGTCCCCTGAAAATTCAGTAAGTTGCCTTTGCTTTCCCCCTTTTTTTTTCAATTTAATTTTGTTTACTTCTAAACCCTTAATTACTTTATTTTTTTTTTAATTTTGTTGTAGGATTTGTACAATTTTGTTGGTTTAATTGTTAAAAAGAAATGGAGATCTAAAGGTTAGTTATATTACAAACCCTAATATAATGTATGTGTGTATCTTACTTTGGTTGTTAGATAGTGTGTTGGATTATAATTAGAATGTATTCAATAACTTTTAGTTTGATCAATTTAGTGACATTGGTCATCTCTTATAAGTAATTAATTGCTCCCTTCTCTTTAAAAAAACAATATAATGTTAGTTTGGTTTAGTTTAGTTTAACATAATGTAGTTTTGTTAAGTTTATGTTAATATAATGTGTTTTAGTTTAATTTATTTTAATATAAAGTATCTTATTTTAGTTTAGTTTTTTTAGAAATATTTTAGTTTAATTTAATATATAAAACAGTAGTTTGGTTTGGTTTAGTTTAATATGATATATTAGTTTACTTTGGTTTGGTTTGATTTGGTTTATATTAATAGTATGGTGTTATGATATGTTTCTCTTGTTTAGTTTAATCTTGATATATTTGTTTAATATTATGTATGTTAGTTAAGTATATATATTTTTAAATAAATCTTATAATTAATTAATTGCACCCTTCTCTTTAAAAAAAACAATGTTAGTTTGGTTTAGTTTCGTTTAACATAATGTAGTTTAGTTAATTTTATGTTAATATAATGTGTTTTAGTTTAATTTTTTTTAATATAAAGTATCTTAATTTAGTTTAGTTTTTTTAGAAATATGTTAGTTTAATTTAATATATAAAACGGTAGTTTGGTTTGGTTTAGTTTAATATGATATATTAGTTTACTTTGGTTTGGTTTGATTTGTTTCTCTTGTTTAGTTTAATCTTGATATATTTGTTTAATATTATGTATGTTAGTTAAGTATATATATTTTTAAAAAAATTATTTGCATAATAATATACCTAGATACCCATTCAAGGCATACACATTAGGAGTATGTCTTGAATAGTCCCCGGTTGGGACTGTCCTTGTACGTTGTTTCTCACTTAGGTGGTGAATGTATTACTTTTTTTTAATTCTAAGGAAGATCCTTGCTTGTCATTTCTCTACAATGTTCTCTAGTTACATATATAGGTGTTTCTAATCGCTTATATTGTGTACTTGGGGAACTGTAGGGAGATGCTACCAGATTTTCCATATAATTGAAATTCTGGCATACATTCACTAGTGAGATTGAACGTACAAGGATGGGTTAGGTTGGAGTGATAAGGACCCTTGGAAATCATTTCTCTTCTCATTTTAAGACGAACTTTTTCCGTCGCAATTTCGCTGTTTTCTTGTAGTGGGCGCCACGCGCGTGTTTGACGCTGCTATCGTGTTTTATTCTTTTCGAAACTCTGATTCGTTTTTTATCTCACCCGACTGATTTTCTCTATAAATAGCCTCCTAAAACCTTCGTTTTCAATTGAATAGAAAATCACCAACTGTCATCAAGAATCTCTTGATTACTCTGTCTCTCTCTCTCTCTTTTCTAAACTAGCTTTTGCATACAAAATTCCGCATTCACAAGATCTAGAAACACCTAACCAAGTATGAAGTTGCCTTCACCCTAGACGTGAAAGGTTTTAATTTCTGAAGGTTTGGTCCCAAATCTCTATTTCAATTATTATTTAATTTAATTGTTTGATTATTATTTTTCTTGAAGTTACTAAAGCGTGTATTTTGTTATTAGAAAGAGATACGAGGCATCCAAGTAAGTACTTTAAATTTATTCATTGATATTTTGATATAGAAATCATGTTTAGGTTATTATTTTGATTCCTAATATCATGTTAAGATGTTTTATTGATTGCTAGTATCATGTTTAGGATGAAGAATAAGTTTCTTATATCAATTATAATTCCTATGATGCTTCCTATTATCTTTCCTAATAGCATGTTAGTATCATGTTAGGGTTAAAGCTTTGATTTTTAATGATTTATGACATGCCAGGGTTTGTTATTAATCTTGTTAGTATCATGCCTATGATCTTGCTATTATTATGCTTTAACATGATTATTTTAATTATAATTATTATTATTATGATTATGATTATTGTTATGTTGCTTGATATTTATTGTTATTGCTTGATCACGCCTTTCATGCATGTTTAAAGGGAATTGGTACTTGTAATCACGCTTAATAAGATAATTAATAACCTTGTTTAGGTTTAATTTGATTATAATTCAAGTGATCGCCAATAATAGTTTTATTTGTGTATTAATATTCAATCAACATAGATAACCAGGTTTAGGGTAATCCTATTGAATGCATGTTAGTCCGAAAGCGCACGTGAATACGATCAGAATAAAGTAGTGGCCTATTATTAGGGCAAGTTCAATCTCTTTTAGGTTAGATTTGTACCTTTATCCCTGAACTACTAGTCATGGTTCCAGACCTATTGGATTTGACGATCTTCTGGATTGTTAAGGGGTGTAACCTTCATACTGTGAGCGGTTTACAAGTTCCTAAAACTTGTTGGCGACTCTTTTGCTCTATGTTCTTTCCCTTTGGACACCACCATGCTTAAGTGTATGATCACAGTAGGGTTCAAGTTTGGGGTAATGCTTGAAATATTCCCTGCAGTTTTTGGCGACTCCACTGGGAGAATTTCTATTTGAATTCCTAAAGTTTATTTTGGCAATTATTTAGAATGAGTGGATGAGACTCAAAAAGTTCTAAGTATCTCATGTGCATAATTTTGATTAACATTATTGTCATATGCATAAAAAAGATCTCATCGGAAAGACCATCCGTAATGAGTTAATAACATAGGATTTTTACACGTAGGAAATTTGAGGAATATCTTTCACAACTAGGTTGAAATAATGCTACGCAAAATTGGAAAATTTTATCGAGCACAGAAAGCTACTAAGGCATGTAGGAACTAGCGTCAGAAAACAGAGTCTAGCGCAGAGGATTTGACTCTAGCGCCAGGCGACACTCCTGTCTCCAGGCGCGAAATCCAAATCGCGGCTCCAGCCTCTGTTCACTTGTGCCAAGTCCTTCCAATACCGAGCAAGAAATATGCGTTCTAATTTTTACCAGTTTTTAGCACTGTTTGCTCGATCCTACTTCCTGATTGAGTTTTTCTCACTTTTCTAAAACCCATATGTGTTCTACTTATGGACATAGTAACCCTCTGGGAATTCATGGTCCATCTACCTTATTGAACGCTCTGTGCAACAAAGGGTACATCCGAGAATGTTAAATTCACCAAACCATGGAAGCGAGTTTTTAACGCACGGTGTCCCATCCACTCGCGCGAACCCTTCAAAAGGTAAGGCTTCCACGCGGTGCATCCGGAAAATTAACCATGGACACTCTTTGACTAACCCATATCCCGAACTTTAGAATACTAGAGCTATGGTTAGGTTGCAAGCTCATTGCATCATATTGTGCATACTTGACTAATTGTGCATTATTTGTTGTGCATACTCTATGTGTTTTTCCTAACCGTTTGTTTGACTTGTGTTAAGACTAAATAAACTGATTAATGACTAAAAGAACTTTGCTTAATTTATTAATTAATTAATTAGACTAATTAAACTCTAATAATTTAATGAGAATTGACTTAGAATTGACTGCAGCGCCACACTGTCTAATGCAGTGCCTGGCGACAGCTTTGTCGTCTGGCGCTACACTGCAAAGTGCGGCGCCAGTCCTGTTGTTTTGGCGACAGTTTCGTATGTTGCTCGAGTCATCACTTTGTGTCTAATTAAACAGTTTGCTAATCAATTCGATTACTTTATTAATAATAATACCTTGTTAAGTCCTTAATCGAGTCTAGGCACTAAGTCTCATGGTCTTACACAAGAGTCAAAGCATGTCACTTGCACTCACCATATAAAGCACACACTAATATGTATGTACACTTTGACCATGTCCAAGAGTGTCTTGTATGCGCGTGTTTTCCGTCATTTTTTTTAGGGGTGTAAGTCGGATATTAATCCTCCAATTAAACTACTTGTTTGAATCCTATATTTGATTCCCAAAAATATACACCTTATTTTTGGTTTTTTTTTCTTTTTCTTTATAAACCCGTAAAGTCAACGTCAATTTGAGTCAAGTCATTAAAACAAAAATAAATGGTTTAATTTATTGTGCATGGTCAAGAAAGGAAGGGCGTTTGATCAGAGACAACCTTTTCATTCAAATTCAACTTTTTGACAAACCAATCGCTCGAAAAAGGAAAGCTAAGAAGATAATGGCAACTCAGGAGGAAGTCAATGAACTTAGGAATCAATTGACTGATGTGACTGAGGTGTTGAAGGCTTTAACACTCAAAATCAATGACCCTATGAAGCGACAACAGAAGGACCTCATGCAAGAAAGCTTGAGCAAGCTATCTAGTTACTACAAGTTTCAAGGCATTAGTTCACAAGGGGTCTCGGTGGACAAGGAGCTTCTTCCGTAGAAGTTTAATGCCAACGACATCCCGAAATTCAAGGCAACTGACAACCCATATTTTCATCTACGAGCTTTTGAAATAATAATCAGTATTAAGGGTATTGATAAGAAAGTATTTCCCTCTTTATTTTCTCTATCTCTTGAAACCGTTTGCCAACAATGGTTCTTCTCCCTTAACAAAGAGAGAACCTCTACTTGGGAATCAATAGTAAACGCTTTCATTGATAGGTACAAGTTCAATATTGAAGTTGAAACTGATTATAGGAAACTTGAAATACTCAAGCAGAAAGAGAATGAAGGTTTCACTTCTTTATTCAACAAATGGAGAGAAGCCTTTGCAAGGATGATTGAAGTACCAAGCGAGAAAGAATCTGTGAGGTTGTTCATCAAGAACCTTCAAGAGAAGTACTCCAAGCATCTAAAGTATAAACATAATCTACATACCTTCAAGGTCGTCTATGACATTGGAATTAATATTGAAGACGACCTGGCTAAGCTAAAAACTGCTAATAGTAACTCCAACAGTGGCTGGAAAGGCAAGAAGAACGATAATCCTTCTTCTTCCAAAACCACCCACTCAAACAATGTTAGCACCTTTAATTTGAGTGAAGTCCTTACTATGAACAACCAAGGACAAAAGAAACCATTTAGGAGGAACTTTACTCCTATAGGTATGAGTTATGACACCGTAATTGACGACTAAATGCAAAAGGTCTTATAACTCCTATTGGACCATTTGGGGACCCACTAGTTGAGAAGAGGGCAGCTAATTGGAACCCCAATGCACATTGCAAATATCACCAAGGTAGGGGCCATCTCACTGAAAATTGTTGGAAGCTAAAGGAAGCTATCCAAGATTTAATTGATAATAACAAACTACCATTGCCCCCTGCTAGTAAGAAGCCAAGCATTGACAATGCACCTCTCACTCATTCCTTGGCCATCTCTAATGAGGAAAACAAGGTTGATCCCTCATCTCTCATTAAACTTGTTGAAGAAAATCATGCTATCGAAGAAGAGGATGGAGGAGATCTTTTTCGATGCCATGGATGACTTTCCTAAACCAACAAGCAAGGAAGACGTATGAATGCTTATATGGTCCATGTGGGAGGGAACATATTTGCTACGTGAGGCTCTCGAATTTGCAAAGAAACAAGCAGAGGAGCTTTAGAAAAAGAATGATAAAATTCCACCCATGAAGAAGAAAACCTTCTCTCTACAAGTAACTGACGGACCCAAGAAGAGCAATAAACTCTATACTCCAATTGGAACTTCATACACTAAAATGTTCAAAATGCTCTCCGAGAGTGGTAAAGTCAAACCTCTAGAACCGAGACTATTTGAATCGCTAAAGATGACAGATATATTCTACTATCAATACCATAAATCAGGGGGACACACTATTTAAAACTGTTTTAAATTTAAAGATTTAATTCAGAAAATGATTGATGATAAGAAGCTAGTCCAAATCCCACAAGAAGATGATATAAGCATTAATGGGGTTTGGGACAGTGATGAAGAAGAAATCTACCTAAAAGTCATGGAAAGACCTCCACCATCAGTGTCATATTCAGTAGATGACTTTTGGGTTGAAGAGGATTCACCTATAAACGTCCTCACAAGACCAGGAAGAACACAACCTCCCATCTCAACACAACCAACGCCGACTACACAGCAAGTTCCCATACCTATCATAGAAGACAATGATATTAACAAACAATTCAAAAAGACCAAGGTCGAGATGAATGTATGGAAGCTTCTAGCTACATCTCGAGAGCATAGGTTGGCAGTGATGAATGCCTTAGATAAGATATGGATAGATTATGACATCACTCCTGAGGGGTTTGCTAACTTCCTTACGAGTGAGCTCCCTAGTCCTATCAACTTGATCACCTTTTGTAACAAAGATTTACCCTAGAAGGTGACAAACATTACAATGCATTAAACCTCATAGTTGTTTACAAGAGAATGAACGTCCCAATGACTCTTGTAGGCAATGGATTAGCAATTAATGTCTAACCACAAACTGCAAGGATGTTAGGCATAAGGGATGAAGACTTAACCCCATCAACATAACGAATAAGAGATTATGACAACACTCGTCGTCAAGCTCTTGGTAAGATTACCATGAATATAACGGCGGGAGCAATAGAACATGCTACTACCTTTCAAGTGGTAGATAATTAAAGCTTCATTCAACTAATTGTTGGGACGCCCTTGGCTTCATGACCTAAAGGTCATCCCTTCATCTCTCAACCAACAGGTAAAAGCCATAGTTGGAGGAATCCTTATCACAATCGATGATTCACCAATGAGGATTAAAGCTGTGGAAAATCCAATCATTAACATGGAGCACGATGAAGACGATGAGGACTTGAGGGGCTTTAATGAAGAGGTCTCCTTAATCGAGGAGGATGAAAGGACCCCTCTCTGCAACGACCCCTACTCCAATATGATGGTAAATGCTATTCTTAAGAAACAAGGGCTTTTTCCTGGAATGACTCTAGGAAAGAAGAAGGGAATAGCAAAACAGCTGGAATTACCTGGCCTCCCTAAAGTTAGATACTTTTGGACTTGGTTTCGAACCAACTCGAGAAGATCTTAAGCGAGCCCAGGAAAGGTCTAAGGCGCGTTGGAACGCTTGCATCCAAAAGAAAGCAATCCCAATGGATCATTATCCTCTTACTCTCAATGGAAAATTCATAAAAGAAGGAGACTATCCATGCTATGAATTTCCCAAACCTTTTGTTGTAAATAGCATAAGGCAACCGGGATTCGAAATTTTCTTGGATTGCTAATTTCTAGATGAGATCCCAACTCCTATCCACAAGGAGAAAGCTCCCCATGCTTTGACTTCAATGTCATAGGATTATTATTTGGGTGAGAAAAAGATGAGCCGAGATACATAGAGGATAACTCATCGCACATCCTAACGGTCCTATAAAGCGAGAATTTGACCCCTCAAAGCTCATCACTCCAGCAAAAGGATCAGTTCAAGGGTGGCGCAAGACAGTCAAGGTGACTACTTCAAGTGGAAGGAAAATCTCTATAACGACAGGGCAAGGACCGATGTTTGAAGAGTCGTCAGAGTCAGAGTCAGCGTCCTTTCCTGTAGAGTCATCCAAGTTCGTAGTTCTAGCATCCCCTCCTTCTTCTATTTCTTCTCCTATGATAGCTAGTAATCAAGTCCCTAAGGACATCTCCCATTTTGATGTAATGATTTCCGAATTCAATAATATGTCTTCTTCTACTTACTCCTTGTGTTTCTCTTTAACGAGCATTGCTTAACTAACAATGAAAGTGACAAAGAAATTATTAAAGCAATGGAAACACTTGAAAAGAAAACACCGATAATTGAGAAAACTGAGACGGTTGATATCTCAAATGATTCAACTATTAAAAGAGTGGTTAAAATCGGATTAACACTTAATGAACAAGAAAGAACCGATTTAGTTAATCTACTTAAAGAATTTATTGATGTATTTGCTTGGTCATATGAAGATATGCCAGGTATTAATATAGAAATAGCTCAACACACTATACCATTAATTCCAGGAATGAAACCTGTAAAACAAAAGTTGCGTCGAATGAAACCCGACGTAGCTCTTAAAATAAAAGAAGAAGTTCAAAAACAAATAACTGCAGGTTTTATCAGGGTATCCAAATCACCAAATGGGTGGCCAATGTCGTCCCAGTTCCGAAGAAGGATGGAAGGGCAAGAATGTGTGTCGACTATCGAGATCTAAATAAGGCAAGTCCAAAGGACGACTTCCCTTTACCACATATCGATATTCTATTAGATAATACAACAAATGATTCACTTCTCTCATTCATGGATGGATACGTAGGATACAATTAGATTCTCATGGCAGAAGAAGACATGGAGAAAACAACTTTCATAACACCATGGGGTACTTACTGTTACACGGTAATGCCATTCGGGTTAAAAAACGCGGGTGCTACTTACCAACGAGCAGCAACTACTTTACTCCATGACATGATGCACAAAGAAGTTGAAGTATATTTGGACGATATGATTGTGAAGTCAAAATATCGCCCAGGACATTAAGTAGGCTTGAGAAAATTCTTTGAAAGGCTTAGGAAATACAACATGAGGTTGAATCCATCCAAGTCCGCTTTTGGAGTCACCTCAAGCAAGATTTTGGGATATGTCATAAGCTCTAGAGGAATAGAGATAGACCCAACCAAGATCAAGGCAATCATGTGAATGCCAACGCCCAAAACCGAGAAACAAATTTGTGGATTTATTGGCCGTTTGCAATATATAGGTAGGTTCATATCAAAATTAAAAACAATATGTGAACTAATATTCAAGAAGCTTAAAAAGAATGTACCAGTAATATGGGACGATTAGTGTCAAAGAGCCTTTGAAAAAATAAAAGCCTATCTCGCAAATCCTCCCGTACTAGCACCAGCACTTTCAGGAATACCTCTTAGGTTGTACCTAACAGTCACCAAGGAGACAATGGGAGCCATGCTTGCACAAGAAGTGGAAGGTAAAGAAAATGTAATCTACTATCTTAGAAAAAAGATGCTCGAGTATGAAGTACGCTATACACCACTTGAGAAATTGTGCCGCGCATTGGTATAGGCCACAACCAAATGAAGACGTTACATGCTCATGCATACAGTCTTTGTAGTTTCCCGAATGGATCCACTTAAGTATTTATTCGAGAAGTCTACACTCAATGGGCGCATATCAAGATGGATAGTTAACTTAGCCCTGTTCGACGTAAGATTCTTGCCTCAAAAGGCTATCAAAAGATCTGTGGTCTCAGATTTCCTAGCGGATTTTCTAATAGAAGATTCAACGCCAATACACGACATTGAATTTGCAGACGAAGTCTTGATGGTCATAGAAGATGATACTTGGAATTTATAATTTAATGGAGCCTCAAACCAAAAGGGATGTAGCGTTGGAGTGTTAATAGTATCACCTAAAGAAAAGCATGTTCCAATCTCTATAAATCTAGATTTCGACGTTACCAACAACGTTGCTGAATACGAAGCATGCGTGGTAGGCCTTGAAACAGCTTTGGCATTGGGAGTGAAGAAATTACGAATATTCGGGGACTCTTCATTGATCATCAACCAGATTTCTAAAAGATGGAAAGTAAGGAGCGAAAGTCTAGCCCTTTACCAAGCTTATCTGGAAACTCTCACCAATCAGTTAGAAAAGGTAAATTACACATATCTACCTAGAGAGGAAAATCAAATTGTTGATGCCTTGGCAAGACTAGCCTCAATGGTTAGGATTCCTATGGAAATCGAGCAAATGCCTATAACTATAGAGAAAAGGCACAAAGCGGCTTATATTCAAGCTATAGAAGATGATGAAGTGATCCAAAATGAAGAACAAGAAAAGGAAGAACTGTGGTTCACAAATATAATTAACTATGTCACCAAAGGATAATACCCTCCTCATGCTGACAAAAGAGCAAAACGAGCATTAAGACTCTTGGCTTCCCAATATGTACTCATAGACAACGAGTTGCATAAAAGAGTACCTAAGGGTCAAGCTCTCTTATGTGTAGGGAAAAAGGATGATGAAAGAGCTATGAGGATAGTCCACGAAGGCATTTGTGGAACCCATGTTAATGGCAAAATGATAGTTTAAAAGATAATGCGAAAAGGATACTATTGGACTTCCATGAATAGGGATTGTCATCAATACGTGAAAAGATGCCCTAAATGCCAAATCTACGCCAATTTACAATATGTTCCTCCATCTCTACTTTACACCTACACTTCACCATGGCCATTCTCTACATAGGGAATTGATATTATTGGTAAAATTACTCCTCCAAGAACAGGATGTCATGAATAAATCCTAGTAGCAATTGATTACTTCACAAAGTGGGTAGAAGCACAATCATATCCAAAGCTCACAGCAAAACATGTAGCACTCTTTATCGAAAGGAATATCATTTGTCGATATTGTGTCCTACATGAAATGATAAGTGACAATGGAACTCACTTTCAAGCTGAGTGTAAAGAATTGTTACAAAAATTGGCATTAAACACCATCATTCTTATCCTTATAGACCTCAAGCAAATGGAGCTGTTGAAGCAGCTAATAAAAATCTAAAAACTATCATCGAGAAAATGACAGAAAATTACAAGGATTGGCCAGAAAAATTCCATTTCGCACTTTGGGGTTATCCCGCGTCAATTTGCACATCAACAGGAAATACGCCATTCTCCTTGGTTTATGGAATGGATGTCGTACAACCTGTAAAGCTAGAGATACCGTCTCTACACATTGCACTAGAAAGTAAACTCAATGAAGTCGAATCGACTAGAGCAAGATATGAAGAGCTAATTCTACTTGATGAAAAGAGACTGGAAGCACTACATCATACTCAATGCTATCAAACTCGTATGGCTAGGCATTTTAATAAGAAAGCCAAGACAAGAAACACCAAAGTAGGAGACTTGGTGTTAAATGTTGGGGTTTGGTGAGTTCGACTCACCGCGAAAACAAACCCAAAAACAAGACCGCACTAGCAATAAATAAAACCATTAACATAATTAAATTAATCACATAATTAAGAGTAAACGATAACCTTTGAAGCGTTCTTCGCCCGACCGGAAGGGGCTCTTACTTCGAAAGCAAGCCTAAAAATTACGACGGCCTCCAACGATAGTCCACCCACAACTCGACCACCAAAAACGGTCCAATGCCTTGAGGTTAGCAAGGCCCGACCAAAAACCGAGTAATTAATGAGTTCAAAGGTTTTCACAATGGTGATGCCTTTTTAAACCCTTACTCAAGTGCTTTTCCCAATACCCCAACTTGGGTATTTATAGGGAAATGCATAAGTGTGAAAAGCTCTCCCATCAATGTGGGAGAATTTGATTTTTTTCCATTTAATTTAAATCTAAAATAAAATTAATAATCAAACTAGTAATAAATCAACAAGTGGCATGCATACAAGTGATCGGGATTAAGTAGGTCGTTAAACTACCCCACCCTAATCAAATTAACAATTTATAATACCTAAACTACCCTAATACGAGTATAGGGGTAAGTAAAGGGTCGAACCATTAAGGAAGCTCACTCGTCCAACATCAATATCACTAATGCAAGAGTCAAGAGGGGAAATGTTTTTGTTGATATATTGGATAAAAAGCACTAAAACTACGAATAAGCAGAGATAAAGATGAGTAAAATCAAGAAAGAACAACGCTAGGGATACGGGGGTGTCAAACATGACTAGAAAGAGGGAAATAATAATAGTTATCAAGAAGAACATGCCAAAGAACACAAGATCCTACCTAAACAATTCATTCTCATGCAATAGTCTAGGCAAATCAATGAAAGAAGTCCTGCTAATTAGGATCATTCTCATGCATCCTATTAGACACAAGCAAATCAAGAGAATAAAGAAACACAATTCATAAAACTCAATTTTAACAACTCATTCTCATGCAATCATTAAAATAGAGGTGATCTTAATCTAGTTCAAATCACTTTCATGCATTTAAACTAGAGGGAAATCAAATAAAGTGTAACAATAATCTCAAGCCATCAAAAATCATATCTTTCATCAATTTAAGGCATGTATTCAATCCAACCATCATCATTAATCCAACATTCAACACATATTTTTCCACCCATCCCCCTAGCTAAGAAATTAGCCTAGAGAAGGGAGATTAAACATAATAGAAAAACCAAAAATATATTCAAGAAACACAAAACAAAACATGATTAAGAACAATGAAAACAATAATAAATAGATAAACAAAAAGGATAACAAAAATAAGCAACAATAAAGCAAATAAATAAAGCTAAAGGAAAGGATTAGAGATTACTAGAGAGAGGATTAATGAAATATGAAAACTTGAAGGAATTGCTTGATTGAAAATTAAACTTGACCAAAATTGATTACTTGGAAGAAAATTGAGCAATAATCTACTTTATCTCTCTAAAAACTATCTAATCTAACCCTAAGAGAGAGAAGCTCTCCTAAACTAACTAAGAAAATAGCATAATGGCCCCCTCTCTAATTACCCCAAAAATGGGTATTTATACAAAGCTCATAAAACTAAGAAAAATAAAAGAAATAAAAGAATGAGAAAAAAAAAGGAAAAACAAAAGAAAAATAAAAGAGAAAGGAAATAAGAAAAGGAAAAGGAAAATATAAAAAGAATTAAAAAAAATAAAATAAAATAAGAGAAAAAAAAATGAAAATGGGAAAAAGAACCAAAAACCCACTAATTTCCCCCTAAAAACCCACGAAATAATAAGACCCCCCCCCCCCCAAACCCCTTTCACTTTCGGATTCCCTTGCTCCAATTCAAGCAGCCATTTAAGCATCATCCCAAACAACCATCATCACCGTTCATCAGCATCATCGTCATCTAGCATCCAAAATCGTGGCCGTCAAATTCTCATTAAAAATCACGTGAAAAGCTCGTGATTGACCCACGATTGCGCGCCCGCACAGAAGACGCACACAGGTCGCGCAAAGCTTCTGCCTCGAATCTGATTTAGGACTCCATTTTGTGCGCTTTCTGTTAGGGTTGTGCGTCCGCGTTTGAATGAGGTAAGTAATTTGGTGGTGATTTGGGTGGTTGTTGGTTGTTAATTGTGGCGGGTTGCTGCTGGTGTAGCTTGTGGTGATGCGGGCTGCGACTCGAATTGGTAGCCTGGTGGTTGTTACGTGGCTGATTGGAGTTTCTGGTGAGAGGGGTGGAGATGCGTGGGAGTTTGGTTTGTGGGTGTGATTGTGGTGGTGCGATGTGGGGTTGCGTGGTGGAATTGATTGTGAGCAGGGGAGGTGCAAATTGTTGCTATTGCAGTTGCTGTTGTTGTTGGTGTAGGGTTTGTTGCGGGGTGAAGGTTGGTGCTGGTAGGTGGCTGGTGTTGTGTTTGTTGTTGCTGTTGGTGTTGGTGGGTGGAGGTTGGAGTTGTTGGTGTTGCGTGGTGGTGTGTTGCTGGTGGGAGCAGGGGAAGTGCAGGGGAGGTTGTGTGTTGTTGCTGTTGTGTTGTGGTGTAGGGTAAGGTAAGGTGTGTGGTGAAGGATAAGAGGAGGGCAGCAGCTAGGGGGTGACGTTTTGTGCCTCGACCCTTGACCTCCGAACACTAATAATGACTTTGAAAACCGGAACACCTACAACCAAAAACACGAGGGTATTACCACGAGATAAAATAAAATAAAATAAAGAAAAATAAAGTAGAATAAAATAAGATAAATAAAGTAAAATAAAATAAAATAAAATAAAATGCTAAAACTAAAGAAATAATAAAATTAAATGAAATAAAATAAAATAAAATATGAAACTAAAATAAATAAGAAAACGAGATAAAAAGAGAAATTATTAAAAATAAAAACTAACGACTTAAACTACAAACATTAAAAGAAAGAAAAATAAAATAAAACACAAAAATAAACTAAAAACTATAGAAAATTACAAAAATACTCAAAATAAAGATAAAAGACGAGAATAATAAAATAATATAAATAAATTATATAAAAGGTGAAATTATTGGAAAATAAGCCGGAATACGACTCAATAAACACCCTAAAAGTGACATAAAAGTCACTTATCAAACTCCCCCAAGCTTACCTTTTGCTCGTCCTCGAGCAAATTAACATGAATTACGGGAGAAGGAGAATGATTTATTCTAACCAAGCTAGAACACTAAAGGAGACAAGAATGTACACTAACTCACTTTCGTAGGAATCACGGTCACTTTTAGCAACTAATGACAAGCCCTTTAAACCCCTAGATCGCCTTAGAGGACGAGTGAGCTCTCGTGAGGGTGTCCTAAGAGTTTAACCCACAACTCTAGACAAAACCAAGGGAAAACAAAAAGAAATTGAAAAGCAAAAACAAAAAGCAAGCACAACCACGACCAACATGACATGACAAGGCTTAAGAAAACCAAACAAGCTTTTAGATAGAAAATGCTCCATTTGGACTCAAAACATAGAGACATGCACCAAAGAATGCTTACCTTTCTTAATTAAATAAGGGAATACACGTTCCGAGATGCTCATGGTTGAAAGAGACAAACCTAAGCTAAGCATAGAGAACTAATGATTTCACTCTCCGCCCTAGCCCCATCCAATACGGTCCACGTTCTCTCCACTAGCTTCAAATCATCCCTTAGTTAGCTCCTCATGATTCCTCGAGGGAACCGGAAAAAGAAATTTTTATGTGGAATCATAAGGTCATCCTGACATCTCAACTATGCATACTCTCTCCATAGGGTTGAAATCTATCTCCCTCCACTGGTCGTTGACCTCACCCCTCTAAAGTCAAAGGGTCTTTACTAGGGTTGTAACGTAAGGCTAAGGGTCAAGGCGGGGCAAAAATTTGAAAATTTTGGTGATGTTTCCTAAATGAAGCAAAAGGGTGATCAAACCTCAAAAACAAACTCAAGAAATCACCAAACATCAAACAAAAATACCAATAATGTCATCTCCCCCAAGCTTATTCGACACCGACACTCAATAAAAACAAAAACGAAGTAACGCTCCCCCCCAAGCTTGAACAAAGCATTGTCCTCAATGCTTAAACTAGGGAAGAAAACGAAACGAAACTAATTTTAATTTTTTTTTTTTTTTTTATATATTTTATTTGTTGTCCTTGCCTTTTTTTAACTTTAGACGGCTTTTTCTTAACATTTGCTTTATTTCACACAATATATACAATTTACTTTTCTTGCTTGGTACAAAAAGCATAATACTTTCTCATTTTATTACAACACAAAACAAACTCTTAAACCGAAATGCTTCACAAACTAAGGGTTAGGGAAACGAAAGGTCATAAGTCTTGTAATGTGGCTCATAATCAAGAAAGGGAATAGGCTCAAAGGGTTGGCAAAAGGAGCAAATGCGAAATAAAAACAAAATAAGTAACAAAACAAAAAGAAGATAAAGAAAAATGAGAAAAGTAGTGCCCTTTTCCTCCCCTAGAGATGCTTGGTCACGACCTTGGGAGCTAGAGGACAACACAAGGATTAAGTTATGCATAGTTAAGGATCCTAAATGCCGCTCACAAGAATGATGAAGGCTACAACAAATGACGCTCACACGGGATAAGAAATAAGCAAATACCAACCAAGGGAATCCTATTCACCATAGAGAGCAACACCATCTTACCACTTTCCCGTGAACTAGGGGTTCAAACGTCCTCAAAAGTTCTAAACCGGGCTACCTTAGCTTACAATGTGTCTAATTCAACCCTAAGCACTCTCAAACCGTGTAAACCCTCATCAACTAGGAAGATAAGCATTCAAAGACACATTATCATGAAAGGCACACAAATCCAAATGAATGAGCAATTCTAAATCAAAATCATTGCAACTTGTCATAGTCATGTTTGTCACACAAAAAGGAAAAAAAACAACACAAAAGCAAGAGGAAGAAGTCAAAAAGGTTCACAAATGAGGCAAGTAATTCAAGTAAATCCCAGTCGTCATACAAATGACCGTTGATAACAACATCAACGATCCCAGGTTCCTTAGAACCAATGCAAACAACCTCGGACCATTCAACTTCTTCATAAACTAACCTTAAACTAAGCACTCAAAGAAAAATTAAGAGAGTGAAAACAAGAAAGGTCTCACCGAGAGGTTGGCTTAAAAGAATAAAGGAGCATAAAATCGAGTTCACCAAATGTCACTCCGCTCCAAGCTTCCAAAATGCAACCTACAAGGCAAGACAAGACATAAAAGAAAACATTAAAAGAAAACAAAGAAAGAAAACAAAAAAGAAAAAGAAAGGAGGGGGAGAAAAAGGGGTAGAAATCCTCTGGATTGCCTCCCGGGAAGCGCTTGTTTATGGTCTCTAGCTTGACCATTCACCTCCTTCAAGGTGGAATAAAGAACACCACCCTCATCAACTTGAGGATTGAATCATAGATGCCCCCAAGCTTGAGAACTAGCATTCCTTGAGGTCTCAAATCACCACAAGAGAAAGGAGGGAATGTGTTGTTTCAATGAATACTACAAGAAGGGGGGGTTGAATTGTAGTATGAGAGTTTAGCCAAACTTTTCGCGGAATTAAAATTAAGTTAGCTAAAGGAACTGAGAGATTAACTGAAGGAACAAAAGAATGCAAGAGAGATTTTACGTGGAAAACTCCTTGGCCCTAACAAGGAGAAAAACCACGACCACTTGGGATTTTGGGAAAAGAATCTTCACTAGAATAGGGCAAATGATCCTATTACAAGCTAAAGACTCAAACTCAAGTTCCTCTACGAACTTGAGACCCTGAGGAACAAGTCACCCAACTTGTTACTCTTCTCTTCTCTTTCTCTCTTCTCACTTCTCTGTTCTCTCTTTTCTTTCTCTGTTCTCTGTTCTCTTTCTCTGTTCTCTCTTCTCTTTCTCTTCTCTTTCTCTTCTCATTCTCTTTTCTCTTTCTCTTCTCTTTCTCTTTTCTCTTTCTCTTCTCTTTCTCTTCTCTTTCTCTTTTCTCTTCTCTTTTTCATACACAAATGTTCACTCGAACTTCCCCATTCTCCAATTACAACTCGAAAGAAAAACAAACTCTAGTATAAGAACATTAAGAACACTCTAATCAACTTATGTGGAATTGGACGCTTGACTCAATTAAAAGCTTGAAAACTTATGTGAGCAAGGACAAGTTTTTCCAACAGAAATTATGAACTATTTATAGAGCTATAAACGCTTTGGAAAACTTCATTGTGCAGCAAACCCATTACGCCACTACTCATGCCCACTAAGAAGATCATGTCCCTTAATTTAAGGAACCATGAACTCCTCAATTTTGCAGAACCACGACTTGATGAAGAACGTGGGAGAGTAGGCCGCAAGTTTTGGAAAACATGGCGATTTTATTTTTTCAGAAGATATTTTCGAAAATAAGAAAATAAAATAAAATCTTTTTGCACAAGATATTTTCGAAATTCAGAAAGAAATAAAATCCCTTTAAAAAGATAAACATTTTAGATTGCAACCGTTTTCCTAAAAACTAGCATGCACAATTTTATCTTCTTAGACCAATTCCACACAGATTTTTCGAGTGCCATTTAATATCTTATACTTACATAAATCCTAAAATATAAAAATATATTTAGTCTTCATGTTTCTCTGATGAAGCTTCTACTCCGAGGCTTCTGTTCCTTGGAAAGAACTTCTCTTCTCTGATGAGGCTTCTTCTCTGAAGCTTCTGTTCCCTGAGGGAACCTTCTCTTCTCCAGTCTTCATTTCTGAAGCGCCAGTTCCTGTGAGGGAACTCTTCTTTTTGGATAGCTTCGTTTCTGGCTTTCCTGTTCCTCATGGTATCTTTGCTCGACACTTAATTCTCCTAGTCTTTGCACTGATCACACACTCAAACAATCAAGCCTTTATTAGTATGTAAGTAAGTAAGGTTGTGTCATCATCAAAATCATTAAGTCCAACAATATTCCCCCTTTTTGATGATGACAAACAATCCAAACTTACTTACAAGGAAACAAAGATAATCCATCCTAAACTAAAGAAGGAAAATGCAAAAATATAATGCAATGCAAAAAGGGAACTACTTAATAGAAATAAAGACAGAAAACAAAAAGAAGAAAAAATGCAAAAATGGAAAAACTTGTATTTACATATACCTGCCTGTAGAGATGTAGGCTTGCTGAGAGGACTTCGAACAGAGACCATAGAATGATTAAGTTTCCTTGGATAGTTTGCATCTTTTTCCCCCTTTTGGCATTATCAAAAACCAACACACAAGCAGTAGTATACCATAACACAGCACCATCAAGTGGTCTAGTGTTAAGACAAGAAGCATGCATATATAGAGAAAACATTCACAAAGCATATAGGCAAAAGCATTATAGACATTCATCATCCAAAACCAATTTAAAACATCAGCCAATGTACCAAATTTGCAAGTTTACCAAAAGAAAATAAAGTGCCCAAAATATTACAGACCAAATAAAAATTGTTTCCCAAAAACAAATAAAAACAGGAGTTTCATCAACATAAAAAGGCTGCAAGGAAAGAGAGGTTAGGAAGCAGTGCTCTGGTCATCATCAACAGCAAGATCCTCAAGCTTCTTGCTGATTTGAGACACTATGTCCTTCACAATGGACTGTCTCCCCTGTTCTGAGCTCTTGACCAGTTTCTTCAGATCAGCATCAAGAATGAGCACACTCTTCTTCAGTTCCTCCATCTTCACCGTGGACTGCCCTTGTTCCTTCAGCACCTTCTGGAGCATCTCCTTCATCTCCTTCACATCTTCGCTGGGAACTTTCGGTGGGGAACTGAATGCTGCAAAACCTGAAGTAGATGCATACTTGCCCGAAGTAGGAGAGTTTGTGACTTTCTGCAAATCCTCTTGCACCCCTGAGATATCAATGCAAATGGGGGCAGAGGTCTCCTTTTTCTTCATCAACCTCAAACTCTTCCTTTTCTTCCTTCCCCCTGTCTCAATCACTTCCTCAACCACCTTTTCCTCTTCCTCCTCCTGAATATCCTGCACTACGCCCTCTATGATCCCAGTAGCTCTCTCCTCTTCCCCCTCAGTTAGTCCACCTACTTCCTTAGGCCTATTCTCCTTTTCCTCCAGCACAACTTCAAAACATCCATCCACAACCTTCATCTTATGATTTTCAAGGAAAATAGATTGCATGTATTCGGTATTTTTGAGGGGCAGAGGTTCTTTATCAGTAAAGGAGATGCCAAAGCTTTCGAAAACATAGGTAAGTAGGAAACCATATCCCACCTTCCATCCTTTTGGAACACAGTGAGAAAGGTGTTGGATCATGATGGAGGGAAAGTTAATTTGGATCTTTTTGGCTAGGCAATAGATGAGAACAGAGTCAAGCTTGTTGGCACTGTCTCTCTTTTGGGTTCGAGGAATAATGTCATTGAAAACAAATTTTAGCAGAATTTTGTCAAGAGGGGTTTGGTCATTGTGATTTATGTAGGTTTCCTCCGGGTCTCCACCTAGATACTCCACAATCTCATCAATGTTTGCATCAGGAAGAGGGTTCCTTATCACATTGCTTTTAAAATACAAGTCATATCCAGTATTAGGAACATCAAACAACTCAGCCAAGTACATCGCATCAAACTCAATTTCTTTTTCATACACACAGCAGCGAATAACACCTTTAGAGTATTTGAAACTTTTACAAAAATCCCTCATAGCATCAACATACATACTCCGATTAAAGCATTCACTCAACAAATTCACCCAATTTTGAGCTTCAATCAAATCAAGCAGTTCATACAATTTAACAGACTTACACCAAGGAAGATTAATAGCCAAACCTGTCACAAAGTGATCACTGATCTTCTCTTGCCGTTTCATGGCTGCAGGCTTGTCTCGGTAATTGACCCCTAGTTCCGGAGCGCTTTCTTCTTCTTCTTGCATGTCACCGGACTTTCTTTTTCGAGAAGATTGGGATTCGGTGGTTGAATCCACTTTTGGAGGCTCTTGGTTATCAATGGGGTTAATTTCCGGTGGGATTTCCATGGTAATTTCTGGAATTTGGTTAGTGTTGAGATCGGCTTCAATTTGGGTTTTTGGAGAGGTAGACATTGGAGAATAGTTTTGATCGGAGTGATGAGAGAGAAGGTAATTTTTGTGTGGTGTAAATTTGTGTGAGGTTGACATCTTTTATGGTGGAGGTAGCTTGAGTGAGTGAGGTGTCGTTTGGGAGGTGAGGTGAATTTAGTTGATTGGACACTCCTATTTATTGCTTAGGGAAACGTAAACCGTGTTTCAAGAGAGTAATGGATGTGGGCAAATTTTGAACAAAAGATAATGATGAATTTTGATATATTCATCCGAATTTAGTGTTTAGATAAGAAAATTTGGAATTTTGAAGATCAGATAAACACAACAATTTTATCTTTTGAATTCAATGAAATTGCTTGCAAATACAACTTGATACACGGAACAATTCAACAAGGCTCATGCAATCAATTTTGGACTTCTAATATCTATGACTTTCAAATTTACATGCTCATTAGTAAATGTTACTCCTGCTCACAACTTGCCTTAACTATGTAATTAAACATATAACACTTGTGCATAGTATACAGTAGTTAAGCACGTTAGTTTGAGTTTCATACCTGAGGGAACTTGATGCATTTCTCTTAGTATAACTTAATCATCCCAAGTTCCATTCTCATCTTCTCATGCCTTTCTCTATTCAAGGGCTTAGTTAATATATCTGCAATTTGATTGTCAGTTTGGCAGAAATCTAACTTAATTAAACCCTTTTCAACATTATCCTTAAGGAAATGATGCCTTATATGAATATGCTTGACTCTTGAATGATGGACTGGATCTTTAGATATGCAAATTGCACTAGTGTTATCACAATAGATAGTAATGCAATTGAATTTAATACCAAAGTCACGCAACTGTTGTTTGATCCAAAGGACTTGAGAGCAACAAGCAGCTGCTGCTACATACTCAGCCTCTGCAGTAGACAATGCAACAGTATTTTGTTTCTTGGAACCCCAAGAAACTAGACAAGAGCCAAGGAATTGAACCATACCTGAGGTGCTTTTCCTGTTGACTAAGTCACCAGCATAGTCAGCATCAGTAAATCCTCTAAGCATAAAGTCATCACTTCTAGGATAGAACAGACACAGGTTATCTGTTCCTTTGAGGTATCTCAAAATTCTCTTAACAGCCGTTAGATGAGATTCCTTAGGGTTAGACTGAAATCTAGCACACAATCCAACACTAAAAGAGATGTCAGGCCTACTGGCTGTTAGATATAGCAATGAACCAATCATACCTCTATAAGTCGTTTGATCCACACTTGTTCCTTGTGGATCATCATCAAGTCTCGTTGCTGTTCCCATAGGTGTGTGATTTGTCTTGGCATTCTCCATGTTGTACTTCTTTAGAAGTTCCTTGATGTACTTCTGCTGGTGCATCATTATTCCTTCTGCTGTTTGCTTTATTTGGAGTCCAAGGAAGAAATTTAGTTCACCCATCATGCTCATCTCAAATTCACCACCCATTAGCTCAGCAAAGTACTTGCACAAACCATTGTTAGTAGCACCAAATATAATATCATCAACATAAATCTGTACTACCAACAAATCAGTTCCTCTAGATTTAAGAAAAAGAGTTTTATCAACCTTTCCCCTTTTGAAATCATTTTTCAGGAGGAACTTTGAGAGCCTTTCATACCAGGCTCTTGGTGCTTGCTTAAGCCCATAAAGAGCTTTATCAAGCTTGAAGACATGATTTGGAAATTTAGGATTTTCGAAACCTGGAGGTTGTTCTACGAACATCTCCTCATTTAAGTAACCATTTAGAAAAGCACATTTCACATCCATTTGATAGAGTTTGAAACCCATAAAAGAGGCAAAAGCTACTAGAATTCTAATAGCTTCTAATCTAGCTACTGGAGCAAAGGTTTCATCGAAATCAATACCTTCCTGTTGATTATAGCCTTTCACAACCAACCTTGCCTTGTTTCTTACAATGGTACCATGCTCATCCAGTTTGTTCCTGAACACCCACTTGAGCCCAATGATCTTCTTTTCCTTAGGCTTTGGCTCAAGGTGCCAGACTTTGTTCCTTTCGAACTCATTTAGTTCCTCTTGCATGGCTACTATCCAGTCAGCATCTCCCAAGGCTTCTTGATTATTTCGAGGCTCTAGGATGGATAGAAATGCTTGGAACGCACAGAAGTTCCTCATTTGTGATCTGGTTTGAGTTCCTTTCCCAATGTCACTGATTATGAGATCAGTAGGATGGGAACCTCTATACCTAAATGGCTTGGGATGAAATTCCCTTGCTGGAACTCCAATTTGAGGAGCTTCTTGTCCTGTTTCCTCTGCTTGTTCCTCTTCAGCTTGTTCCTCATTCACCTGTTCATCTTGGTGAGGAACGTCTTCATTCTTTTGAGGTTCTTCTTCTGCTGCAGGATGCTTTTCTTTGGCTTGCTTTTGATCTTCTTCTTCATCTTTGTCTCTGATCAATCCTATTTCAAAATCATTATCTTCTTCCTGTTCCTGTACACTCACAAACTGATTAACTTCATCAAATATTATGTGAATGCTTTCCTCAACACACATTGAGTTCTTATTGTAAACTCTATAAGCTTTGCTATCAGAGGCATATCCAAGAAATATAGCCTCTTCACTTCTCTCATCAAATTTGCCTAGATTTTTCTTACCATTATTATGTACAAAGCACTTACAACCAAAGGCCCTAAGATGAGATATGTTTGGTTTCCTTCCCCTGAAAAGTTCATAGGGAGTCTTGTTGATGATGCTTCTGATTGTTACTCTGTTAAGAATGTAACATGCTGTATTCACGGCTTCAGCCCAGAAGTTCCTTGGCAATCCACTTGCAATCAGCATGGTTCTAGCCATTTCCTCAAGGGTTCGATTCTTCCTTTCCACGACCCCATTCTGTTGGGGAGTTCTTGGAGCTGAGAAGTTATGGTTCATGCCATTTTCCCTGCAAAACTCATCGAATCTTGAGTTCTCAAATTCAGTTCCGTGATCTGATCTGAGATGGACTAGTGAGTAACCACTGATTTTCTGTATTTTCTTGGCAAAAGTAACAAACTCGTCAAAAGTTTCATCTTTACTTGCAAGAAAAATAACCCAAGTGAATCTAGAATAATCATCAACAATAACCAAAACATATTTCTTGCCACTCCTGCTTTGAATTCTCATGGGACCACACAAGTCCATATGTATTAGTTCCAAAGGCTTTGTAGTGCTCACCATTTTCTTCAATTTAAAAGATGAGCGAACATGCTTGCCTTTCACACATGCATCACAAACTTTGTTCTGTAGGAACTTGGTAATAGGAAGTCCCACAACCAAATCCCTTGACCTTAGTTTGTTCAGTGATGAAAAGCTAGCATGTCCAAAACGTTTATGCCATAGCAGGGGATCATCTTCAACAACACTCAGACATGTAAGGTTGTTCCTTGGGATTAAGTTGAGGTCTACAGTATATGTATTCCCTCTTCTTGTTCCTTCTAGAACAACCTTTCCTGATTTGTTGTTGATGATGTTGCAAGAATCAGAAGTAAAACTTACAGAGTTTCCCTTATCACAAAATTGTGATATACTGAGCAGATTGTGCATTAAGCCCTCGACCAGGAACACATTATCAATGGAATGAGATTTTGATCTTCCAATTTTTCCTTTTCCAATGATCTCGCCCTTCTTGTTATCCCCAAAGGTTACTGTTCCTCCAGGGTAGTCTTCTAGTGAGAGGAATTTTGATTTATCACCTGTCATATGCTTTGAACACCCGCTGTCGAGATACCACGAGTTGTTCCCCCTCACTAGAATCTCTTTGTGGAGTTCCTCAAGGTAGGCCTTTTCATCATCTGATTTGGCCATCAGACACAAATTGGCTGTCTCCTCTTCTGGTTGGTCATCCTCATCTTCTTCACTGTCAGAATCACCCCAAGCTGCTATCATGGCTTTTCTCATGTCCGACTTTTGAAAGTTTGCTTTGCTGAATTTTTCCTGTCCTTGCTCCTTGCCCTTTCCTTTTCCTTTATCATTTTCCCAGAGGGGACAGTCCTTGATAAAGTGATCTGGGGATCCACACCTGTGGCAGCTGTAGGCAGGTTTGACATTGGAGTTCTTTTTCCCGAAGTTCCTTGAGGTGCGGCCTTTCTTGAATATCCTTTTGAACCTCCGAACGATCATGGCAGCTTCATCCTCGTCCACTTCTGAGTCTTCCTCCTCCTCTGCTTTCAGAGCCAACCCCTTGTTCCTCATGGTTTCAGTGTTGACTCCAAGGTGCAACTCGTGGGTCATGAGAGAGCCAGCAAGTTGCTCGATGTTGAACTTGGTGAAGTCCTTAGTTTCCTGTAGGGCTGTCACCTTAGCTCTCCATCTCTCGTCCTGTGGAAGACTTCTGAGAACCTTCCTAACCTGCTCATCTGTAGGAATCTGTCTACCAAGGGAAACCAGCTCATTTATGATGTTAGTAAAACGAGTTAGCATCTCCTGGATGGTTTCCTTAGGTTGCATCTCGAATCTTTCATACTTAGACATAAGTAGATCGATTTTTGAGCGTTTAACCTCATTAGTTCCTTCATGAGTAATCTGCAGCAAATCCCAGATTTCCTTTGCGTTCTTGCACCCCATAACACGATTGTGTTCATGAGGTCCAAGCCCGCAATGGAGCAATTTCACAGCCATAGCATTGATTTCCATTTTGTCAAAATCCTCTTTTTCATATTCAGACATAGGCTTAGGGATTACCTCATTCTGAGCATTTGTTTTGGTGACTTCGAAATCACCAACTTCAATGACCCTCCAAACTTGGTAGTTCTCCGCCTTGATAAAGATCTCCATACGGTTCTTCCAGTAGGTATAGAACTTCCCGTTGAACATAGGAGGTCTCTGAGTTGAGTATCCTTCCTCGAGCTTTTCGTGAGTATTCATTTTCTCCAAGACCTTTCTTCTTCAGGGTTTCCTGATTCTCTTAGAAGTTAGGCTCTGATACCAATTGTTGTTTCAATGAATACTACAAGAAGGGGGGGTTGAATTGTAGTATGAGAGTTTAGCCAAACTTTTCGCGGAATTAAAATTAAGTTAGCTAAAGGAACTGAGAGATTAACTGAAGGAACAAAAGAATGCAAGAGAGATTTTACGTGGAAAACTCCTTGGCCCTAACAAGGAGAAAAACCACGACCACTTGGGATTTTGGGAAAAGAATCTTCACTAGAATAGGGCAAATGATCCTATTACAAGCTAAAGACTCAAACTCAAGTTCCTCTACGAACTTGAGACCCTGAGGAACAAGTCACCCAACTTGTTACTCTTCTCTTCTCTTTCTCTCTTCTCACTTCTCTGTTCTCTCTTCTCTTTCTCTGTTCTCTGTTCTCTTTCTCTGTTCTCTCTTCTCTTTCTCTTCTCTTTCTCTTCTCTTTCTCTTTTCTCTTTCTCTTCTCTTTCTCTTCTCTTTCTCTTTTCTCTTCTCTTTCTCATACACAAATGTTCACTCGAACTTCCCCATTCTCCAATTACAACTCGAAAGAAAAACAAACTCTAGTATAAGAACATTAAGAACACTCTAATCAACTTATGTGGAATTGGACGCTTGACTCAATTAAAAGCTTGAAAACTTATGTGAGCAAGGACAAGTTTTTCCAACAGAAATTATGAACTATTTATAGAGCTATAAACGCTTTGGAAAACTTCATTGTGCAGCAAACCCATTACGCCACTACTCATGCCCACTAAGAAGATCATGTCCCTTAATTTAAGGAACCATGAACTCCTCAATTTTGCAGAACCACGACTTGATGAAGAACGTGGGAGAGTAGGCCGCAAGTTTTGGAAAACATGGCGATTTTATTTTTTCAGAAGATATTTTCGAAAAAAAGAAAATAAAATAAAATCTTTTTGCACAAGATATTTTCGAAATTCAGAAAGAAATAAAATCCCTTTAAAAAGATAAACATTTTAGATTGCAACCGTTTTCCTAAAAACTAGCATGCACAATTTTATCTTCTTAGACCAATTCCACACAGATTTTTCGAGTGCCATTTAATATCTTATACTTACATAAATCCTAAAATATAAAAATATATTTAGTCTTCATGTTTCTCTGATGAAGCTTCTACTCCGAGGCTTCTGTTCCTTGGAAGGAACTTCTCTTCTCTGATGAGGCTTCTTCTCTGAAGCTTCTGTTCCCTGAGGGAACCTTCTCTTCTCCAGTCTTCATTTCTGAAGCGCCAGTTCCTGTGAGGGAACTCTTCTTTTTGGATAGCTTCGTTTCTGGCTTTCCTGTTCCTCATGGTATCTTTGCTCGACACTTAATTCTCCTAGTCTTTGCACTGATCACACACTCAAACAATCAAGCCTTTATTAGTATGTAAGTAAGTAAGGTTGTGTCATCATCAAAATCATTAAGTCCAACAGAATGAATCAAGAGCCAATGGTGGCTCATCTTTTCTTTTTCTCTTCTTCTTGTCATTTCTTCTAAAAGGGCGATGAATCTTGGAATCCTCGATATTAGGAAGGGCAACCTCACCTTCCTCAAGAGAGCCTTCAAACCAAGTAGGAACTTCAAGAAAGTCATCATACCTCATTGTCACCTTACCATCACATGGAGGTAAGCTCTCATTATCCATCACATCATCGACCACATCAACTCTACATACGCTCACTGCCATAGGGCTCTTCAAAACAACATTCTCAACTAGCCTACAAGGGAAGGGAACCAGGCCTTCAAACTTGTTTGGTTCACTAAAATCTAATGGCTCCTCATTTTGTTCTTGAACCTTCTTCTCAACCACATCCTCCACAACCTTGTCTTCCTTACTTTCATCCTCCTTGCAAGTTTCGAGATGATAAGCATATGAAGGGTTAGTAGATGATTGTAAGGGGAGTTTTGCGGTTAAATGGAGAGAAGAAATGTTGGCTAGTTGGGAGTCAACAACTTCATTGTTAGATTTGATCTCTTGGAATTGTTTAGTGAGAATTTGACGTTGTTGAAGAATTTGGGTTTGTGTGTGGTCGGGTGGGGATTGTTCTTCATACGCTTGAGGATTTTGGTCATGATGTTGACCTTGAAAGTTCCCCATTTGGATGGAAGGGTATGAAAAATTTTCGGTTAGAGGATTGAAAAGAGGTTCATCTTGGAGGTAGGAGTTTTCTTGTTTTGGAGGTTGTTGAAGTTGTTGAGAATGAGCTTGGGTTACAACTCTCCTTCCCTCAAAGTCAAAGCCTCACCTTGCTTGGGATTGAACTCTCTACAATACGATGCATCATGATTTGTCCCACCACAACAAGCACATGAGAAATCAATGATTTGTGACAGTTTTGAACCCAGACCAACACTTGAGTTCAACTTGGAAAGACCTTCATTCAAGAGTTCAACTATGTGCTTAAGTTGACCGACTTTCTCCAACTCATAAAGATCACCTTGCTTTCCTTGGGACCTTCTTTGACCTCCCCAAGAATAGCTAGTAGCCACCTCTTCAATTATAGCTTCAACTTGGCTTTGAGGGATCTTAATCAATTGGCCACCGGCACCCGCATCTAGATTGGTTCTTGAAATTGGCTCTAAGCCATCATAAAAGAATCTCATGAGCAAATTATGGTTGAATCCATGGTTAGGACATGCTCTAATCATATCCTTAAACCTTTCCCATGCTTCCCCAAGAGTTTCATCCGGTTCTTGCTCAAAAGAAGCTATCTTCCTCCTCATTTTTGCGGTTTGCTCATCGGAAATGAACCTCTTGAGAAAGGCCTTCGCAACATCTTTCCATGTGGTGAGAGAGTTGGGCTTCAAAAGATTGAGCCATTTCTTTGCTCTTCCGGTGAGAGATTGCCGAAAGAGATGCATACGAATGTAATCTTGGCTCACTTCATTTGTTTGCATCATTGCACACAACTCAAGGAATCGGTCCAAATGCTCAATGGGGTCTTCACTTGCACTTCCGGAAAATTGCTCAACTTGTACCATCCTAGCATATTGTGGATGGATTGTGAAATTAGACTCTGTGGTTGGGAGAAGTATACCACTCGTGAGCTCATAGACTTCCGGATTTCCAAACTCCCTAAAAAGAAGGTCATCCTCTTGTCTTGCCATATCTCTCTTTGAATACAACAAAGCTAAGCACACGATTAGCAATGACAAGTAGGATTAAAAGAAAGCAAAATAATAAAAAGAAATCAAATAAAATGACTCTAACAATAGCAAAAATGAATGCTAAACAAGCCGCTTCCCCGGCAACGACGCCAAAATTTGATCGGGATTTAGTAGGTCGTTAAACTACCCCACCCTAATCAAATTAACAATTTATAATACCTAAACTATCCTAACACAAGTATAGGGGTAAGTAAAGGGTCGAACCACTAAGGAAGCTCACTCGTCCAACATCAATATCACTAATGCAAGAGTCAAGAGGGGAAATGTTTTTGTTGATATATTGGATAAAAAGCACTAAAACTACGAATAAGCAGAGATAAAGATGAGTAAAATCAAGAAAGAACAACGCTAGGGATACGGGGGTGTCAAACATGACTAGAAAGAGGGAAATAATGATAGTTATCAAGAAGAACATGCCAAAGAACACAAGATCCTACCTAAACAATTCATTCTCATGCAATAGTCTAGGCAAATCAGTGAAAGAAGTCCATGCTAATTAGGATCATTCTCATGCATCCTATTAGACACAAGCAAATCAAGAGAATAAAGAAACACAATTCATAAAACTCAATTTTAACAACTCATTCTCATGCAATCATTAAAATAGGGGTGATCTTAATCTAGTTCAAATCACTTTCATGCATTTAAACTAGAGGGAAATCAAATAAAGTGTAACAATAATCTCAAGCCATCAAAAATCATATCTTTCATCAATTTAAGGCATGTATTCAATCCAACCATCATCATTAATCCAACATTCAACACATATTTTCCACCCCCTTCCCCTAGCTAAGAAATTAGCCTAGAGAAGGGAGATTAAACATAATAGAAAAACCAAAAATATATTCAAGAAACACAAAACAAAACATGATTAAGAACAATGAAAACAATAATAAATAGATAAACTTAAAGGATAACAAAAATAAGCAACAATAAAGCAAATAAATAAAGCTGAAGGAAAGGATTAGAGATTACTAGAGAGAGGATTAATGAAATATGAAAACTTGAAGGAATTGCTTGATTGGAAATTAAACTTGACCAAAATTGATTACTTGGAAGAAAATTGAGCAATAATCTACTTTATCTCTCTAAAAACTATCTAATCTAACCCTAAGAGAGAGAAGCTCTCCTAAACTAACTAAGAAAATAGCATAATGGCCCCCTCTCTAATTACCCCAAAAATGGGTATTTATACAAAGCTCATAAAACTAAGAAAAATAAAAGAAATAAAAGAATGAGAAAAAAAAAGGACAAACAAAAGAAAAATAAAAGAGAAAGGAAATAAGAAAAGGAAAAGGAAAATATAAAAAGAATTAAAAAAAATAAAATAAAATAAGAGAAAAAAAAATGAAAATGGGAAAAAGAACCAAAAACCCACTAATTTCCCCCTAAAAACCCACGAAACAATCAGACCCCCCCCCCCCCAAACCCCTTTCACTTTCGGATTCCCTTTCTCCAATTCAAGCAGCCATTCAAGCATCATTCCAAACAACCATCATCACCGTTCATCAGCATCATCGTCATCTAGCATCTAAAATCGTGGTCGTCCAATTCTCATTAAAAATCACGTGAAAAGCTCGTGATTGACCCACGATTGCGCGCCCGCACAGAAGACGCACACAGGTCGCGCAAAGCTTCTGCCTCGAATCTGATTTAGGACTCCATTTTGTGCGCTTTCTGACAGGGTTGTGCGTCCGCGTTTGAATGAGGTAAGTAATTTGGTGGTGATTTGGGTGGTTGTTGGTTGTTAATTGTGGCGGGTTGCTGCTGGTGTAGCTTGTGGTGATGCGGGCTGCGACTCGAATTGGTAGCCTGGTGGTTGTTGCGTGGCTGATTGGAGTTTCTGGTGAGAGGGGTGGAGATGCGTGGGAGTTTGGTTTGTGGGTGTGATTGTGGTGGTGCGATGTGGAATTGCATGGTGGAATTGATTGTGAGCTGAGGGAGCAGGGGAGGTGCGAATTGTTGCTATTCCAAAACTTGAATGGTTTTTCTTAGTGTCTTTCATTAAATGTTCAAAATTAACTAAAACACTAAACAAGGAAATCAAAGCCAGTCTCCTACATGCTTGATTCTCATTGCCTCAACGTGTTTGTTGTTCTTCACTTGAGGCAAAGGTTTAGTAAGTTGATCGACTACATTGTCATCCGTTCCAACTTTGCGAATTTTGATTTCACCTTCTTATTTCTAATCTCGAATCATGTGAAACTGCCATTTGACATGTTTGACCTTCTGATGTTCCCTTTGCTCTCTAGCCTGAGCAATAATTCCATTGTTGTCACAATAGAGGGCTATTGGACCCTTTATAGAGGGTACAACATCAAGTTCACCAACGAACTTACGAATCCAAACAGCCTCCTTAGCTGCTTCAGCAGTTGCTAAGTATTCGACTTCAGTTGTAGAATCTGCAATTGTACTCTGCTTGGCACTCTTCTAACCAATCGCTCCTTCATTTAGATAGAACACATATCCAGATTGCGATTTGAAATCGTCTCTGTCTGTATGGAAGCTTGCGTCGGTATAACCTTCCACAACTAATTCCTCTAAACCACCCTACAACAGGAATTTATCATTGTTCCTTTTCAGGTACTTTAGGATATTCTTGGCCGCAGTCCAATAGGCCTCTCCTGGATCTGATTGGTAACGGCTCGTAGCACACAAGGCATACGATACACCTGGCCTAGTACATATCATGGCATACATGATCTATCAAATAAGCGAAGCATATGGAATCTAGTTCATTCTTACCCGCTCATCAGGTGTTTGTGGATAGTGCTTCTTGCTTAGGGTTATGCCATGTGACATTGGCAGGTGACCTCTCTTGGCCTCCTCCATGCCAAATCGAGCAAGTACCTTATCAATATAAGTATTGTGACTCAATCCAATCATCCTTTTTAATCTATACCTATAGATCTTGATGCCTAGTATGTACTGAGCCTCTCCTAAGTCTTTCATTGAGAAGCACTTTCCAAGCCAGGCCTTTACAGACTCTAACAACGGAATGTTGTTTCCAATGAGCAATATGTCATCGACATATAAGACTAGGAAGGCGATGTCACTCCCACTGACCTTCTTGTAAACACAAGATTCATCTGAATTCTTGATAAAACCAAACTTACTAATGGCTTCATCGAATTGCAGATTCTAACTTCTGCTTGCTTGCTTTTGTCCATAAATGGACTTCTTAAGCTTACAAACATTCCCAGCATTTTTTTGGTCGACAAAACCTTCAGGTTGTGTCATATACACAGTTTCTTCCAAAATACCATTAAGGAAGGCAGTTTTGACGTCCATCTGCCATATTTTATATTTGTAATATGCAGCAGTCGCTAGGAGGATCCGATCAGATTTCAGCATTGCGACTGGTGAAAAGGTTTCATCGTAATCAATACCATGAACTTGTCTATAACCTTTTGCCACCAATCTAGCTTTGTAAATGAATACATTTCCATCTTTGTCGGTTTTTAAATTAAAAATCCACTTACATCCGATAGGTGTAAAACCTTCGGATATGTCAACCAAGTCCCAGACTTGATTTTTAAACTTGGAATCCATTTCAGATCTCATGGCCTCTTTTCATTTAGTAGAGTCGGTGCTTGCCATCGCTTTCTTGTAGGTTACCAATTCATGTCCATCCATAATTAGGATGTCTAGATTCTCGGTTAGTACTAAACCAAGATATCTATCAGGTTGAGATCTCGGCCTCTGAGACCTATGTAGGGTAATGAATTGATCAATAGCATTGTCGGTTTGACTTTGTACATTTTGATCATTTTGACTAGCGTCAACAGATGCTGTTTGAGCACTTTGACTGTCATTCTTATTTTGTTACTCATCCTCACGAACTTCGTCGAGTTTGATTTTCCTCCCACTTGTCGTTTTGGAAAGGTGTTCCTTCTCCAAAAAGACACCATCGCGAGAAACAAACAACTTGTTCTCTGATTTGTTGTAGAAGTAATACCCTTTGGTTTCTTTTGGGTAGCCCACAAAGTAAACCCTGTCAGATTTGGGATGAAGTTTGTCAGAAAACAATTTCTTGTCATATGCTTCGCATCCCCATATCTTAAGAAAAGACAACCTAGGAGGTTTTTTCGTCCATAATTCATATGGAGTCTTTTCTACAGCTTTTGATGGTGCACAGTTCAGTGTTAGTGTCGCAGTTAGAAGTGCATGTCCCTAGAAAGAGATAGGAAGATCACTAAGACCCATTGTTAATCGTACCATGTCTAACAAGGTCTGATTTCTCCTTTTGGATACTCCGTTCCATTGTGTAGTTCCTGGAGGTGTCAATTATGAAAGTACCCTTTTCTTTTAGATGGTCATAGAATTCTTGGCTCAAGTATTCACCACCTCGATCCGGCTTTGACTTTCTTACCAAGCTGATTTTAAAATTCACTCTGAAATTCTTTGACATTTTCAAACGATTCAGATTTATGCAACATTTGGTAGACATAACTATATCTACTATAGTCATCTGTGAAGGTGATAAAATATCGGTGTCCATTTCTTGTGGTGGAGCTCATTGGTCCACATACATCAGTGTGTATTAGACCTAATAAGTCTCCTGCCCTTTCTCCCAACTTGGAGAATGGATGTTTAATCATCTTGCCTAATAAACATCCCTCGCAATTCTCAAACAATTCTAAATCAAAAGAGTCAAGAATGCCTTCTTGAAGAAGTTTCTTGATGCGTTTGATGTTAATGTGGCCAAGACGATAATGCTACAAGTAAGTTTAATTTGACTCAATGGTCTTAGCTCTTTTAGTATCATCATAAACAATTTTGTCTAAACACACAAAAGGTGTCATTTCCATAAATGTAAACAAGACATGAAACAAAAGGTCTCGTGATCAAGGTTTAAATAACGTCCAACGTCGCAAGATCAAAGTATGGTAGATTAAACTTAGCAAGTTTTATAATTTAGACAAAATATATGAGATTACAAGCTTTCTTTGGATAGATTTTCTTCATCTTCCACTTGTGTACTCATGAGAACTTGAAAAACACCGCTCATTTTGTTCCTGAAATAAGGGCATAACGTGAGTCAATTTTCTGGTATCTAATACCTTATAAATTACTTATTTTCAAGTGTCAAGATGATACTTAAGATTGAGGCTTTCTTTACTTTTGCCTCATCTTCCAGTTACTCGTTGCATTCCCTTTTGTAGTGGCCTTGCTTACTATAATAGAAGCAGCGCATCTTATCCTTGTTTTTGAACTCCTTCTTCTTAAGCCTTAGAGCAAACTTAGCGGCCTTGCAAGAATAGGTTTTTTTGGAGCTCTTGGACAACTTCCTTGCAGGATAGTTTGATCCGATTGTTGGTAAGTTGCATCTTAATTGCAACGTATCCCGAGTGGAGTGAGCTTAAAAGCATATGAGCCACTTGCTCATCCTCCACCGGTTTACCAATCAGTTCCAGATGGTTAAATAACCTCGTCATCTGTTACACATGGGCTTGAAGTGGCATCTCTGGTCTAAGTCTTCCACTATAGACCTTAGCCCATACTTCTTGCCTTTCTTTGTTGAAACACCCATCTTGCGGTGGCTTGATCCTCATGTTAGACAATGACCCAGTCACTTCTTCCATGAGTCCATCATAGTTGCCCTTATCTCTCTTTGGTACCCTCAAATTGACCACATCTTCTAGAGCCATGAGAAGTACATCCGGAAGGTGGAGAATTTCTTCTTCCACTGTTCCGGAATGGAGTTTTCCATGAGTTGAGAGACTCTCTTGTAATCATAACTCCACTCTTCATGAGCTACATCGCTCATAATCCTTTTTGAGTAGAAACTCGGGATGGGCGTATCCAAGATATGCTCTATGTAGCAATTGCGGAGGGCCAAACGGAGTTCCTCTTCCCATTCCTTGAATTTTATCAAATTCAAGATAAATGATAACTTCTCGGGAAGTTCTGGGAACATTAGATTGTGGTCGATAGTTGAAGACATGATTCTACATTTGAAAGAATTTTTAAATGAAAAACCATTCAAAATACTTAGATAAGATTGACTTCATGCATTTTAATCAAACTTATTTAAAACGTCTTATTCACACGTTTAAAAGTTGTCCCCATTTTGGGTGAGAATAAGTCGATTCCAAGATCCAAAGAAACAAAGAGTGGTTAAGCATGCTTTGGCTTGTCTTAACACTCAATCTCCTAAGGTAAGAAACCTTTTGCTAATGGCTCCAATCCACTCTTGGTTGAATAAATCGTCGCATCTAAAGCTCTCTCAACAATTTATTCACTTTGCCACGACATGTTAGGACTCCATCACTCGTATCGTTGAGTAAAACCAAAACCAACTTGCATACCCAGTATGCCTTACGTTCCTTGGAGAAGTAGTGATGCCTCGCTTTGGCGTAGCCCACCACTACCCTCGTTTGGTTGGTAAGTGTTGTTTTGGAATGGCAAGTTTTACTCAATATTTGGGGACTTAGGGTTTCTATGTTGGTTGATTTAAGTGAACTTAATTAATCATCACAACATTTGAATTCCTGAATATGCATGTAACATATAATTCATATACATGAACATATATATATAGAGAAAAACATAAATAGAGATGCATTTGGTAACTAGCATGACCCCTTGAGGTCTTCAAATCTTCAAAAGGTCTTCATTTGCAACTTCATGGCTTCGTCTTCCAAGTCTTGACCAAAATAAATGCAACTACTAGTATCTACAATTAGGGTTAATCTAAATATTAAGTTACAAAAATACTCAGCGGTTTGTAGACCGTATTTAGATTTACAAAAATACATCACGGATCACAGTCCGTATTTTCTATCCTAATAAGGCCCAACTAGTTGCCATTTCATAAAACCTGTGAGAGAATATATATTCCATTCATCCATTTACTATCTGTGAATGGCCCATGCATTTTACAACGATAAACAAGTAACAATGCATGAACACGCGAGAATTAGTAACTAATCTAGGTGGTTAATCCAATTAAGATGCCTAATTAAAACTAGTCAAAGTTATTTTAACCGGTTATGAAAATAATAAATGAAGCTCCTACTTAATTCCGCATCCAACTTAATTAATCTAATTAATTAAGTCAGAAACCCAAATAATTACCAAAATAAAATTTTGCAAATATCGCTATAAAAAACCGAGGGTTAGCCTCCAAATTTTAATTAAATAAACAAAATAATTAAAATCATTAAAACGACAATTTAAGCAAAAAATTACGTAGTCCAAAATGTCTAAGTGCCTAGCACTATGACTTGGAGTGCTCACACCCCGCACAACCGTTTGATGCTCAATAAACGTGGGAGTGGGCCCGAAGTCGCTAAGCGTTACACCGCCCACATCAGCGAACTTTCACGCATCAATAACGTGGCCCTTGATGTCCATGTTGTACGAACTCATTGCACTACATTGCTACGTAAGCAACGTCTACACATATTACCCTTATTTACATACTAAGCAACGCATAAATTAGCTTTAAAATAGCATTGCCTTAAAACCCAGGGTTAATGTGCCAATGATGGGATTGTGCGCATCGTGCCATAAGCATGTAGCACATCCAATCACACTCCCCGAAACTAAGCATGCACACGGGCTGCTTGTGCTCGCCCCACCAACGACCAGCCCAGCGTAGCAGCACCAGCCTTCCCTCGTACACACGCACGAACGCATAGGCTGGATGCCTTTGCGCACATTACTACGCACACACGCACGAGGTGCCCTGCCTCGACAACCTCACGTGGGCTGCTAGCTCAGGGCTCTTAAGCCTCGACTTCTGTGATAATGCAACGGAAAAATTTTCGATTTTGTGTGTGACAATATTAATCATTTCTAAATTAATTTTAGAATTAATTTTGAGGGAAAATGAAATTAATAACAAGTCCAACTTAAATAAATTCATCCAAGTGCAATTAACCAAAATTATTTCCAAGAACCATTATTTAATAAAATTGGTTTAAACTTGGTTTAACAAAATAAATTAGGGCAATTCTCATTATTAATTTAATCAATTTAAATTAATCTTGAGAGTTTGACAAAATAAAAGGGAGTTGAAAAAATGAACATAAGTTCAATAAAAAAAACTCCAACTATAATACTTGTGAATCCTTGAAAAATTATATCTTCCAATATGAAGATAAACAAATTTACATCACAAGTTTTAAACTTTGTGATTCCAATCAACTAAAATGATTAAATCAACAAAGTTTAACCAAAATACATGGAATTTAGTAACTCAAAGTTTCAATCACTTAACATAATTAAAGATTGAATCTTTAGTACTTAAAAGCCTCAAAGAACAACAATTTCACACTTAATGCAATTAATTTCCAATTATATAAAAAATAAAACCAAGCTTTCAAACATAAATTACCACCAAGTAATTATGCCTAAATAGGTTTAAAATTGCATATAAATTAAGGAAAGAACCAAATACATAACCATCATAAATATGCAATGAATTTTCAAGGTTAGAAAGACTTAAAATTTATCATCTAAACCAAAAATCCCTCAAAAAGTGCATTTCTTATCGTTTTTTGGCTAAAAATCGAGTCTTAAAAGGGTAAAACCATTTCCAGAACGCCTTTTCCACCCAAAATTAACTATTTTTGGGTCGAAATCTGGGTTCGGGAGCTGAAGACAGCTCTAATACGAGGTTAAAATAGATAAAACGAGGTACTAATCTAATTAGCAACTTAATACCAGAAAAATTAAGCCATAAGAACACCTTGAAAAATATTATGATTTTAAAATAAACGAACGAGGCTCCGATAACGCTGTTGGGGTTTGGTGAGTCTGACTCACCGCAGAAACAAACCCAAAAACAAGACCGCACTCGCAATAAATACAACCATAAACATAATTAAATTAATCACAAGATTATGATAAAACGATTACCTTTGGAGTGTGCTTCGCCCGACTGGAAGGGGCTCTTACTTCGAAAGCAAGCCTCAAAATTACGACGGCCTCCAACGATAGTCCACCCACAACTCGACAACCAAAAACGGTCCAATGCCTTGGGGTTAGCAAAGCCCGACCAAAACCCGAGTAATTATTGAGTTCAAAGGTTTTCACAATGGTGATGCCTTTTCAACTCTTACTCAAGTGTTTTTCCTAATATCCCAACTTGGGTATTTATAAGGAAATGCATGAGTGTGAAAAGCTCTCCCATCAATGTGGGAGAATTTTAATTTCCCATTTATTTTAAATCTAAAATAAAATTAATAATCAAACAAGAAATAAATCAACAAGTGGCAAGCATACAAGGAGGAGTAAGTGAGGACCACTTTGAGGAGGGGGGGACCAAACTTGCCCCTCACTCATGGCCCCATAATCGGCCACCTCCCTTTCTTCTCCTCCATTTTAGTTGCGCCACATGGAAGCTCACTTGGGCACCCATGGTTGCCTTGTGGGCTGCCATAGGGTAGTTGTGAGACTTCGGCCCACCTCCCTTATGCCCAAAAGCGTGGGCTGCTGGCTGGCACGGCCTAGCAAGCCACGCACGAAGTGTGCGGGCTGCTAGCTGCCACATGCTAGCGTTGCCACGCACACTTGGTGCGGGTTGCTAGCTTTTTACCGCGCCCCTACTAGCACTCGGGTTTACCGATGCTAGGGGTATTTTGGTCGTTGTTGATTTATTATTATTTTTCACGTATCGTCTTTTACTATTTTCGACGCTCCAAGCTCAAATTTTCGACGCCTAAATATTCATTAATCGGTCGACTTATTAATTAATTCCTAATTAATTCGTCCTTTCGGTTTGTTAGTTTCTTGGGTGTGACCCGAAGGGTTCAGTCAAGATTAAGCTGTAATATTAATTATGCATTAATATTACTGATCGGAAGCGGCCTCCACCCAGGCATTCCGATCACTTGACCTTACTGAATATATTAGCTTTCTAATAATTCTGAACCCACTAACGGAATAGTACACTTGTTCAAAGGACACCATTCCTTTCATTAAAAGCATTAAGGAAAAATGTTTTGGATCCAAGAGGTAAGTTTAGGCCTAATATGTCCAGACCCTATATTGTCAAAATAATCCTATCAGGAGGTGCAGCAATATGAACTGATATGGATGAAAAAGAGTTCTCGAACATGACAAATCGTGATTAACTTAAAAAGTACTACCTATAATTACTTGAGTAGGGTACTAAAGAAAAATATGTTTGGCCTGATTCCTTAAGAAAGGATACGTAGGTAACCCTTTACGGTTGTGGCCACTTTAATTTTCGAAAACCTCGCATCCCAGATATAAAAAGAAATTCGACAGAAATTCGACGAAACATCGGCGTCACAGAAAAAATACTGTCGCCGGACGATGTATTTCAGCGCCAAGCGACAGTGTCTGTTTCCAGACGCCAAACAGTAGCAGCCGGCGCCAGCCATAAAGTAACGGCGCCGCTATTCTGGAAGTACCTGGGCAAATTTTGGTGTTTTTCGGAAAATTTTCGTCTTCCATACTCGAAAAAATATTTGGAAAATAAAATTTTTTTGTTTTCATTGATTTAATAAATTACATTTAAAGAAGATGATTTAATTAAAAAGCTGAAATTTCATTAATAAAATAAACTAAAAATTACATTACTGATGGAATTTAAATAAATCTTAATAAAACAAATTAACTTTAAATTTAAAATTATGTCTAATAAATTGGAAGTTAAGCAATGCTTCAATCTTTCTTCTCTTTCTTTGCTCTCTTCCAATTTTTATCTGTATCCTCTTCATCGTCCATGGCTTTAGCAAGTAGGCATCCCTTAGAGGACCTACATTCAATTTTGGAGTAAATAGTTTTTCCCTTAGCTAGGACTCCATGTTTCTTCTCTAACCAAACCTTCTTCTCTTAAGTGTCAGCTTTTCTTTTCCATTTATCCTTTGTAGAGCTCTTTTTCTTAGGCATCGTAGGTGTTTTGAATTTAATTTTTCACCCCAAACATTCCTTAACAGGAATTACCTTGTCACCTAGACGACTCTTCAGATCAGTTTTACTCCGATTTTTCATGTCCTTTGAAGGTTTTTTGAGAAGCCACCTCTTTACATCATTGGGCAATAAAGGAGGAACCTTTTGGGTAATCACTTTCCATAAAGGTCTAGCGCTCCAGTATGCATCAAATTTTTCTACTTCTTGTGAAACAGGGAATTCATAGACGACCAAGATCCCCAGAAGGAATTGTTTGAAGTAGGTCGTACTGTCTTTTTACCCTGCAGGGATAATAAAAAGTCATCTTGGTTAAGCTTGGAAGACGACAGAAAGGTTGCTTGTTGACACCAACCATCTTCTCTATTTTCCACCAAGGGATGACCCACTTGATAGCAAAGTTACAGGAGGCAAAGACTTTTATCCATTCATGGCGCCCCATCTTAGAGAAGCGTTTCTTTCGCCTCACAAAGCAATTTGGTGTGTATTTTTCAACATTGTCGGGAGGACTAATTAATTCTAGTCACTCCATTAACAACATCTGCAAAAATTTAATGCAAATAAATTAATATTACTATACAAAAATATGTTTTTGATTTCTGTAATTAAAAATATAATTTTTTTACCTGTAATAAAATTGGAGAGCCCCGAAAAGGTGCTTTTGGAATTCTCTTCAAATCATCAAGACTAAGCATAGTCTCTCCAACAATTAATGGCATTAGATTTCTCCCAGATTCGATTTGCTCCAAAATAGTTGATATGATTGCTTTGCCCTCATTAGTTCAACCACTAGTGAAAATATATTGATTAGGCATGCAAAACAAAAAAGCCCTTCTTCTATAAACATGAAAAGATTTAGAATAAGGTCTATCAAAGTAATAGCGTGCAAATTCTTTCAAATTAACTATGCTACCATCTACAATATTTGTTAGATCTTTGTCTCGTAAATTAAAGAAGCGCTCAAAATCTTTATAATAATACTCATTTATTCTATGGATTACCGCAAGATCTAATGAAGGGAAGCCTAAAATAGCACCGAATTCTTCCGGTAAAGGGCTAATTTCATCACACCCTAGTCTAAAACAATGAGTATCCGTATCCCAATATTCAAAGGCGATATGAATAAAGTCTATATCAAGATCTACCCCCTTAACACCATAGATACCTCCCATATGGAAAATGTCTAGTTATTTTCTCTATTTGGCAGTTAAAGACCGACACCATTCACGTGTGAAGTTGGTAAAACTCTTAGTAACTAAAGACATGATTATTTTTTCAAAAGCTAAGACTATTTTAATCTGCTAAAATTATGAAGAAATTCGGCAGATCAGGGGGCTATATATACACAACATTGATACAGTTTCAATCCGGAAAGCATTCGGAGTCAGCGTTATCCAGCGCCAAACGACGACTCTGTCGTCTAACGCCAATCGCCAGCAGCAGCGCCTGGCGCCAACGGAAAACGCGTGGCGCCACGTGGCGCTGATGTGTCTTATCAGCGAACTATTCAAAACCGCGTTTTTTTGCTGTGACTCAAACCTGTACAATGGCTTTACAATTTTATCCCTTATAAATTAATTAATTTTGATTTTTTCTTTTTTCGAATTTTATTCTGACTTAATTTATTTTTAAGTTCGTTGCAAATCCAATCTATTTTTCATTTTTTCTTTTTTGGGGGAGAAACTCGAATACCCTCCATCAATAATAAAAATGACAAAATTTTTGCGTAAAATTATTAATTCAATTCTTTGCACACACAAACATGCACATAAAAATGAAAAATAAATACAAGATAAATAAAGTAATAATAAATAGATAACAATATGTATATACAAATATGTTTAATAAATGAGTCAATTAGGCAAAGTTTTATACAAGTTTAAATACATAAAACACACGTACAAACTTCGGCGCTGGAGGATGTAGATGATGAGAGACGCCCATCATATCATAGAACTGCGCAGTACGAGGAGTATTCTCTCCACTAGCTCCAGCTCTAGTCTCTCCAAGAGGAGGAAAATTTAGCACAGGACCCGTCCACCCAAGGTCGCCCTGATGAACCGACAGAGGCTGAGGCTGCTGCGATGACGAGCCAACCTCATACATCCCACCACCTCTAGGAGCCGAGGTAGCCTCTGCCTAGCCTACCGGCTCAACACGTGCGCCCCCAGATGAAGAGCCCGAGCCTTCCACTAACTCAGTCCGAGCAGCCTTAGATCGACCACCCCGACTGCAGAACTTGTGCGGCGACGCCTCGAGCTAGACCTCGCCGGCTCTCTCCGGACCTCAGGCCTCGTCCGGGTACAAGAAGGTATGGGCTGACCTGCAAGAAGCAACTAAGTCAGAAGCAATCAAATAGAAACATAACAATGCAAAAATAAGGAGGGAAAGGTTACCTCCTAAAAAAAGTCGTCACGACGACATGTAGCTACGTTCCTCATCCGAACGAGCTGGCTCCGGAAGGCGTCTATACACCATCCCATCGCGTGACTACCTCGCGCGAGAACTGTCAAAGAAATAAAGTCAGTAACAATGCATGACAGATATGAATAAATTATAAGTAAATAAACTCACCGGAGTCTGGTGGTGAGGAATCAATCGCTCCACAAAGCGCTGATCCTCAGGAGCCGGAGGAATCATCTCCTCAATAGGCCCGTATGTCTCCTGGTAATGGATGGACATACAAGGGAGCACGGACTCAGTAGGCCCAGCCTGACAAAAGCAAACCAAAGTAAGTGAAATATCACTTGGGGGCTACTTAGCAAAAGGTAAAAGATGAAAATCATACCACCACCTCCTCAGACAAAATAGGGACTGGAGCTAACAACGGCAGCAGCTCTTCGTCATAGCACTGCCCTAGGATCGCATGAGATTGCCAAGGGGTACCAGCCCTCTTCGACATGCTGAGCAGCCTCACGTCATTGAACATATGACGCGACGGGGAAGCAGGGACAACGAAGACATTACTTTTGGTATAATATTTTGCATAGTTGAACCAGATCTACAAAAGATAAAATATCAACCAATGCTAACAAAAAGCATAGAGCTAACTTTATAGGAGATAAAGTGTACCTCTACGACTCTCCAAAAGCTGGACAGAGCAACGTTCCCCATGTAGGACCAGTGTCGACACGAGTCTCGCAACGCCCTAACTAAATCAACATAGGCCAAGCTGGCCCAGTCGTAAGTCCCGATCATGTAAAGATCGGACTGCAGGCAAGTAGTAAAGCAGCACTCTACTACCCTTGTTAGGGGAAAATGTCCCTGACATCAAAATAAGCGAAAAGATGCGCATCCGCTGCTCTTGGGTTGTTGCGTCATCCTCGAAAGTTGTTGCCAGAGTCGACCGGCGAATACCCTTGGCGCTGAATTGTGAGGACTCCACCTAAGCACGGGCCCGAACAGCAATCAGACCCAGCAGCTCATCAACCTCAGGAGAGTAGACGGTGATGTTGCCTGAGCCATGGCAATGTGTCCTACTGGAGGGAATAATTTCAAGCTTTAATCCCACTAGCTTGAACCCCACTGTGATCATACACTAAAGTACGGTGGCGCTCAAAGAGGAAGAAAATAGAGCAAAAGAATCGCCAACAAGTTTTAGGAACTTGTAAACCGTTCACGAGGTGAAGGTTACACCCCTTAACGATCCAAGAGATCGTCAACTCCATAAGGTCTTGAACCAAATAAGGGTTTGGGGATGAAGGTACAAATCCAACCTAAAAGAGATTGAACCTGCCCTAATAATAGGCCTCTACTTTATTCTGATCGTATTCATGCGCGCTTTCTGACTTACATGCAATCAATAGGATTAACCCTAAACCTGTTTAATCTATGTTGGTTGAATAATAATGCACAAATAAACTATTACTGGAGATCACTTGAATTATAATCACAATTAACCCTAAACAAGATTATTAATTGTCTTCTTAAGCATGATTACAAGTACAAATTCCCTTTAAACACGCATAAAAGGCGTGATCAAGCAATGATAAAATAATCAAGCAACATAATAAATAATCAATATCATGACAATAAAGTTATAATCATCATCAAAATAATAATAATCATAAAAATAATAATAATAATAATAATCATCACAAATAAAATCATCATCAAAATAATAATAATAATTATAATCATAATCATGTTCATGTCAATATTAAAGCATAATAAAAGCAAGATCCTAGGCATGATACTAACAAGATTAATAACAAACCCTAGCATGTCACTAAGCAATAAAAATCAAATCTTTAACCTTAACATGATACTAACAATCATAAATATTAGGAAGAAAATAGAAAGTATCGTAAGAATCATATTAAGCATATTTAATATTATAATTACCCTAAACATGATACTAGGAATATCATAATAACAATATAAACATGATTTCTAAATCATAATATCAATTCAAACCCATTAAAGCACTTACTTTGATGCTTCGTACCTCTTTCTAATAACAAAATACACACGTTAGTAACTTTAAGAAAAATAATAATCAAAACAATTAAATTAAATAATTGAAATAGAGATTTGGGACCAAACCCTCAGAAATTAAACCTTTCACGTCTAGGGCGAAGGCAACTTCAAATATGGTTAGGTGTGTCTAGATCTTGTGAATGCGGAATTTTGTATGTGAAAACAAAGTTTAGAAAAACAAAGAGAGAGAGATGAAATAATCAAGAAAACTTGATGTGGATTGGTGAATGATTAAGAGAGAATTAGAGAATTAATGATTGCGAATGAAAACTGATTGCAGGTGAATAAAAACGGAGTTTTTAATACGATATTTATAGAGAAAATCAGCCAAAAAGATAAAAATATCAAAACAGAGCACTTGGCGCACGTAAAACAGAGTTGGCGCACCTAAAACACAGCTGGCCCCAACACCAGCTAATTGGTGCCAGGCGCCAATGGCTAGCACCAGGCGCCAATGGTTGGCGCCAGGCCTGGTTTCAGGCGCTGATTTCAGAAATTCACGCGTTTTTGTTTTTATCATATCTTTTGATTCGGGAGTCCAAATAAGGCATATAATACGTAGTTGGAAAGCTCTTAAAGTCTACATTTCAACCCAATTAGAATTAAATTAAAATATTCTGTAGATTAAAATATATGGCCAAAATAGTGGAAAGGTGTCAGTTTTGGATAAAGTTTCATGTCTCATTCATATCTTTTTCGTTATAACTCGGATTTAAAATTATAATATATCATTGGAAAGATAATTTCAAGATCTATCCAACCATATAAAATTGGATAAATATTATGAGGCACGAAAATAAAATCTGAATATATTCCACTTCAAACAAAATAAGGATTCTTAAAAGGAGTAGTTTTATTCAACTTCAAACTCTTTAAAACATAATTATCAATCCTAACTCCATTAGGATTTAAAAGAACCTTCTAGAGTATTCTAAAAGACTATAATCAATCCTAATAGCTTTAGGAATGATAATTATTAATAGGCCCTCCTCTAGATCATTGGGCCGCATATAAAAACCAAATCGGGCCCAGTTTAGTATTTTGGCCATAACTTACTCGATATTCATCGGAATTGGGCTTATAATATATCGTTGGAAAGGTCTTTTCAAACCCCATCCAACTACACCATTATTGGATCCTTATCATGGACCAACCAAACTGGATTGACTATTTTCTTAAAATAAGTTTTCAAAAACAGAGAGAAGAGAAAAGAATTAAACCTATCCGCAACACTAAACATTCCACACTTTCACTTCATTCGACTGTGATTCGACGTGAAAGGTACTCATCAATGGGTTTGGTTTTGGGGAGACACAAATGGGTGTCTACAGAAGCCCCCACTTTGACTGAGTTTGGAGAAACGCGAGTTTCAAAAACAAAAGTCAAAGTATCGATAGGGACGGAGAATGATTCAGAACGTTCTCCGACCCTAAACCAATCTTATAACGCTGATACCGGCAAACTGTCGTTAGTTTAACAGATAAAAGAGTTAAGAAATGCGTATCTTGCACCGTCGAGCACACGTCTCTGAAAGTAACCGATTTGCTGCCGCTTTACTGTTGTTTTTGCTATTTTGAGGACCTTCTACAAGCTAGAGAATGCCATCCCACTTGAAAACCGCTACGCCTGTAACTGCTTCCAAATTAGAAGATTTCTTTGCCTGAAACGATCCTCCTCCGCTACGATAATATTCCACGTCCAAGGGAATATCATCGAAGATTAATTCTCTTGAAACAACTTTCATCCGCATTGATAATATTCCGCGTCCAAGGGAATACCATCGAAGATTATTTCTCATGAAACAACCTTCATCCGCATTGATAATATTCCGCGTCCAATGGAATACTATCGAAGATTATTTCTCTTGAAACAATCCTCAGTTGTTTGTGACAACCCTCCACAATCTAGGGAACGCCATCTTGCTGTTTGTTTTGACGATCTTCCGCAATATAGGAAACGCCGTCGATCAATGTTGCTACATCTCGAGCTTTTTCCTGAATCATAGTGACAATCTTTCCAATCATAGCAAAAGTCGTCGAAAACCGCCTCATCATGAACCTCTCTACTCATATCTTGTTGACAACCTCCACAATCTTAGCGAAGGCCGTCGAAGACCGCCCATCTCGTGCTATCTTCTCAAATCTTGGGTGACAACCTCCACAATCTTAGCGAATGCCGTTGAAGACCGCCCATATCATGCTATCTTCTCAAATCTTTGGTGACAACTTCCACAATCTTAGCGAATGCCGTCAAAAATAACTTTACTTGAAGTCATCCTCATTTGTTGCAATAATATTCCGAAGAAAATTACCGAAGACCAACACTTGTCGATCCTTAAAGCTTGCTTGAACTTTGCTTCCGCTATGCCTGTACGTCGGCGCTTTCGTTGCTTTGAACCTATATGTCGGTGCCTTTTCTGCTTTTGAGCCAATGCTTAGGCGCTTTAAGCTAAGTGAGACGATCTTTCATCAGGTCGATCACTTATTTGCTGTTGTAATCAAACTAACTACTAAATCATGTCGAATTGCTTATAGGGGCTAACTGGCGTACCAAGGAACCCGAAATTGTTGTATGAGGTCGAAATGACTTTTCTGAGAGGCTTTGAGCTCTGTTGCTGCTGAAATATCTCCGGCGCCAAGAATTGACTCTATCACCGAACGCTGTGATAGGGTCTTCCCTGTTCTGCTGCACCTGTATTTATTTTTTACTATAGAACTTTACTAATCTCTTTAATTATCTTAGGGTTGACCTAAGGTTTGATGTCGCTTGACTCATTGACTTGACACGACTCAAGATATAAACTTGACTCGCTGATTGACTGACTCGAGGTTGACTCGACTCAAAGTGACTTGTGTGTGCGTAGTGTTAACTCATGAAACTCGATATGCAGAAAAACAAAAATTTCCGTCATTTTTGAAGGGTACCGACTTTCTCCTGAAAAAGAAAGACGCAAAAAAGAATCAAAGTTTTGAAGGTGCATGTTGAATGAGCTTAGTCAAATGTTGTTTGATACTATCTCTCAAGGTGCAAGGATTAATCCATCCTAGGCTATCTCAACTGTTGACTGAATGACGAAAGCATTTAGGTAACTTAGGCACGGAGGCTAAGCACTTCATACTTCGTGATGCAATGATGATTATGATTGATGAGTGATGTTCATATGACAAGGCATGCTTCAGCGTTGTGTTAATATTTCATGACAAAGGGTTCCTAAGGGAAGTATTTGGTCATGTATCTGTGTTGTGTGTGATAGTGACACTAAAGCAAGGCCACAAGGGCTAAGTGTGTGGGAAAATATTATTTTTAGAAGAGTCAAATGATGGTGACTCTTAGGCTAGGTAAGCTAATGATATAAGGATCAAGCCCCCAAGTCTAGCTCAAAATGGATAGGGATGAGCATAGGGAATCCCTTGATATGATCATGGTGTAAGTGTGTGAATGTGAATATGAATGCATTTTTATTATGGTTGCACCTCAATGTGAGGTTGTCTACGTATCCGTTAGGAATCAGGCTGAACGTAGCTCTAGCCGAACCTCGCACAAGTGTGTGTATACCTCAAAAAGGTCTTTTAAGGGTTGTAACGCGATCAGGCTAAAGGTTATAGAAGAAGGGGATAAAGGCTCAAGACCCTAGATAAGCCCCCCAAGGTGTGCAGCTTTGCTTTTAAAGCTTTGTATTTTTATGCTTAAGTTTCTATTCTTTTTTAGCTCTCTTTGCTTTAGCATTTATTTTATTCTAATAAGTGTGGGCAATCCCGATTATACGGTCTATCACTCACTTGGCATTCATGTTTCTCAGGCACGGTACCGAGCACTCGATAAGATACGCAATCTAAGACGTGTTCTTATCAAAGATATTTTCACATCAAAGACATTGGAACACTTACCCTTTTGTACACTTTTATTTATTTTTTTGCTATTTTTGCTATCTTTTGAATTACTCAAGCCTTTTTAGAATTGCATAAGTTACACACCATCCCATCCCAAGGTTAGGTAGATGTAGGTTAAAAAAAGAAAGGTCTATCGTTAGACGAAGCTCAAAGTGGTTTATGAAGAAAAGATTGTAAATTTAAAAGGTGAAAGGAGATATGATGTGGCTACAAGGGGTGCCTCAAGTCATTGGTATACCTTGAGCTTAATTCGACATGGATTTATTTTATTTTATTTTTTTATTTTTTTTTATTTTTTTTTTTGGAATGTAATGAAATGATCATATGCAAGGAAATAAGTGCTCATTTTATTAAAGGAAAATAAATAATGATCCTACAAAATAAAACTAAGGAGATTAAAAGGGTGCATATGCTAGACTTATTGGGGAAAGGGTAAATAAAAAAGAAATAGAAAAAAGAGGTTGCAAAATCTTGTCGTTGAAGCTCGCCTTTTGTCTTGTGTTGTTTCCTTTATCATCACTCGCTCTTCTTGTTAACTGGAGGCATGGGAAGCTTGTTATTATCAATCAAATGTTGGATAGCCTCCTTTAGCTTCCAACAGCTCTCAGTAGCTTGACCCCTACCTTGATGGTACTTGCAGTGTTCGTCTGGATTCCAACTAGGCAATCTCTTTTCAGGTGCGGGATCTTGAATAGGTCCAATGGGAGTAATCAGTCCTTTGGCATGGAGTCGATCGAAGGCAGTATCGTAGCTCATCCCAATGGGGGTGAAGTCTTTCCTTAGTTGCTTCTTAGATCCTTGGTTATCTATGGCTATAACTTTATTGAGATCAAAGGTACTAACATTGTTACTAGAGTGGGCGTTTTCGGAAGAAGAAGGATTGTTGTTCTTTTTTCCTTTCTAGCCACCATGGTTACTATTGTTAGTAGCTTTTTGCTTTGCGAGGTTGTCTTTGATTTCAATTCCGATGTCATAAACGGCCTTGAAAGTATTCAAGTTGTGTTGATATTTTAAATGTTTTGAATACTTCTCTTGGAGATTCTTGATAAACATCCTCTCAAACTCCTTTTCGGTGGGGACCTCAATCATCTTAGCGGAAGTTTCCCTCCACTTATTAAAGAAAGAAGTAAAACCTTCATTCTTTTTTTGTCTTAGCATCTCAAGTTGTCTATGGTCGGTTTCAACTTGGATATTGCACTTGTACCTATCTACGAAAGCGCTTACTATCGATTCCCAGGTAGAGGTTTTCTCTTTGTCAAGGGAGAAGAACCATTGTTGGAAAACGGTTTCGAGAGATAGTGGGAACAGAGAGGGGAAAACCTTCTTATCGATACTCTTAATGTTCATTATAGTTTCGAAAGCTCTTAGATGGAAGTAAGGGTTATCTGTTGCCTTGAATTTAGGGATGTCAGTGGCGTTGAACTTATGTGGAAGAAGTTCCTTGTCCAGCGAGACCCCTTGTGAACTCATGCCCTGAAATTTATAGTCGCTAGATAGCTTGCTTAGACTCATTTGTTGTTGTTTCACGGGATCATCGATCTTTAGTGTGAGTAGCTTCAGTGTCTCAGTCACGTTAGTCAATTGACTCATGAGTTCATTAACTTCCTTTTGAGTTGCCATTATCTTCTTAGCCTTCCTCTTTTGACAAATCGGTTTATCAAAAAGTGAGACTTGAACAAAGAAGTTGTCCTTGAATAATCGTCCTTCTCTCCTCGACCAAGTACTGTGGAAAAGAAATTTGGGGATATTCATTGTTAATTATTTGACTCAAACTTTATTCAACATGCAATGGATGGAGGAAGTGAAGAAAAATTGGAATAGAATGTGAAAGAAGATTTAGATGGAGGGATATGAAGAATTAGGAATAGAATGTACCCCCAACTCAAATGACGGAAAAGACCGACTCATGCATGAACCTAGGACATGGTCATGGTGACATATAAAAAGTGTGTGCTATGACTAGTGAGTGTATGTGACATGTTAAGACTTGTGTCATGACCATGTGGCTAGACTACGTGACTAGACTTAAGCAAAGACTAAATTAAGACTTCACGTATATGCATTAAACTTGACAGACCGTGGTATTTTAGTCATAACTTTTTATCTATAACTCTGATTTGGATGAAACCAATGCCAAATTAAAGATAAACCTCGGCGCTACAGATCCATAGGTTTTACGACTCGAAGTTCTTCCTAGAACTCCGGTTATGACCAAAACAAGTTGACGCTTGTGCAGTATACGGGAATAAAAATCCGGGTTGACTTAAAAAGACTATGACTCGATTTTAAGTTTATTTTTTTTAGCTCAAATTAATTAATAAATTAATTAATAAAAGTCCTTTAGTCATTAATTAGTTTATTTAGTCTTAACACAAGTCAAACAAACGGTTAGGAAAAATCACATAGAGTATGCACAACAAATAATGCACAATTAGTCAAGTAGACATAATATGATGCAAAGAGTTTGCAACCTAACCATGGCTCTAGTTCTCTAAAGACGGGATATGGTTTAGTCAATAGAGGGTCCATGGTTAATTGTCCGGATGCACCGCGCGGAAGCCTAACCGTGAAGGGTTGGCGTGAGTGGATGGGACACCACGAGTTTTAGAAAAAACTCGCTTCTATGGTTTGGTGAATTCAACATCTCGGATGTACCCTTTGTTGCACGGAGCGTTCAATCGAGTAGATGGAGCATGAATCCCCACAGGGTTATGTCCATATGTAGAACACATATGGGTTTTGGAAAAGTGAGAAAAAATTCAATCAAGAAGTAGGATCGAGCAAACAATACGAAAAATCGGTCGAAATTAGAACGCATATTTCTGGCTCGGTATTGGGGGAAATTGGCGCCAACAAACAGAGACTGGCGCTAGCTTTTAACTGTAGCGCCTTGCGCCAATACTGGCGTCTAGCGCTACAACTAAAATACTGACGCCAAGCTCTGGCCCCTAACGCTACTTCCCACATGCCTCAGCAGCTTTCTGTGCTCGATAAAATTTTCCAGTTTTGCGCGGCGTTATTTCAGTCCTTGTTGTGAAAGATATTTCTCAAATTTCCTACGTGTAAAATCCTATGTTTTTAACTCATTATGGATGGTCTTTCCAATGAGATCTTTTTTATGCATATGACAATAATGTTAATCAAAATTACGCACATGAAATACTTAAAACTTTTCGAGTCTCATCCACTCATTCTAAATCATTGCAGAAACAAATTCAGGAATTAAAATAGAAATCCTCCCCAGTGGAGTTGTCAAAAACTGTAGAGAATAATTTCAAGCTTTAATCCCACTAGCTTGAACCCCACTGTGATCATACACTAAAGTACGGTGGCGTCCAAAAGGGAAGAAGATAAAGCAAAAGAGTCGCCAACAAGTTTTAGGAACTTGTAAACCGTTCTCGAGGTGAAGGTTACACCCCTTAACGATCCAAGAGATCGTCAACTCCATAAGGTCTTGAACCAAATAAGGGTTCGGGGACGAAGGTACAAATCCAACCTAAAAGAGATTGAACCTGCCCTAATAATAGGCCTCTACTTTATTCTAATCGTATTCATGTGCGCTTTCTGACTAACATGCAATCAATAGGATTAACCTAAACCTGTTTAAACTATGTTGGTTGAATATTAATGCACAAATAAACTAATATTGGCGATCACTTAAATTATAATCACAATTAACCCTAAACAAGAATATTAATTATCTTATTAAGCGTGATTACATGTACAAATTCTCTTTAAACATGCATAAAAGGCGTGATCAAGCAATAATAAAATAATCAAGCAACATAATAAATAATCAATATCATGACAATAAAGTTATAATCATCATCATAATAATAATAATCATAAAAATAATAATAATAATAATAATAATAATAATAATAATAATAATAATCACAAATAAAATCATCATCAAAATAATAATAATAATAATAATAATAATAATAATCATAATCATTATAACAATTATAATCATAATCATGTTCATGTTAATATTAAAGCATAGTAAAAGCAAGATCCTAGGGATGATACTAACAAGATTAATAACAAACTCTACCATGTCACTAAGCAATAAAAATCAAATCTTTAACCCTAACATGATACTAACAATCATAAATATTAGGAAGAAAATAGGAAGCATCGTAAGAATCATATTAAGCATATTTAATATTATAATTACCCTAAACATGATACTAGGAATATCATAACAACAATATAAACATTATTTCTATATCATAATATCAATTAAAACCCATTAAAGCACTTACTTTGATGCTTTGTACCTCTTTCTAATAACAAAATACACACGTTAGTAAGTTCAAGGAAAATAATCTTCAAAACAATTAAATTAAATAATTGAAATAGAGATTTGGGACCAAACCCTCAAAATTAAACCTTTCACATCTAGGGTGAAAGCAACTTCGAATATGGCTAGGTGTGTCTAGATCTTGTGAATGCGGAATTTTGTATGTGAAAACAAAGTTTAGAAAAAGAAAGAGAGAGAGATGAAATAATCAAGAAAACTTGATGAGGATTGGTGAATGATTAAGAGAGAATTAGAGAATTAATGATTGTGAATGAAAACTGATTGTAGGTGAATGAAAACTGATTGTAGGTGAATGAAAACGGAGTTTTTAATACGATATTTATAGAGAAAATCAGCCAAAAAGATAAAAAAGTCAAAACAAAGCAATTGGCACACGTAAAACAGAGTTGGCGCACCTAAAATAGAGCTGGCGCACCTAAAACAGAGCTGGCGCCAGCACCAGCTAATTGGCGCCAAGCGCCAATGGCTAGCACCAGGCGCCAATGGCTGGCGCCAGGCCTGGTTTCAGGCGCTGATTTCAGAAATTCACGCGTTTTTGTTTTTATCATATCCTTTGATCCTGAAGTCCAAATAAGGCATATAATATGTTGTTGGAAATCTCTTAAAGTCTAATATCCAACCCAATTAGAATTAGATGACAATATTTTGTAGATAAAAAGATATTGCCAAAATAGTGGAAGGGTGTCAGTTTTGGATAAAGTTTCATGTCTCATTCATATCTTTTTCGTTATAACTCGGATTTAATATTATAATATATCATTGGAAATATAATTTCAAGATCTATCCAACCGTATATAATTTGGATAAATATTATGAGGCACGAAAATAAAATCTGATTATATTCCACTTCGTACAAAACAAGGATTCTTAAAAGGAGTAGTTTTATTCAATTTCAAAATCTTTAAAACATAATTATCAATCCTAACTCCATTAGGATTTAAAAGAACCTTCTAGAGTATTCTAAAAGACTATAACCAATCCTAATAGCTTTAGGAACGATAATTAATAATAGGCCCCCCTCTAGATCATTGGGCCGCATATAAAAACCAAATCGGGCCCAGTTTAGTATTTTAGCCATAACTTCCTCGATATTCATCGGAATTGGGCTTATAATATATCGTTGGAAAGGTCTTTTCAAACCCCATCCAACTACACCATTATTGGATCCTTGTCATGGACTAAACAATTTGGATTGACTATTTTCTTAAAATAAGTTTTCAAAAATAGAGAGAAGAGAAAAGAATTAAAATTATCCGCAACACTAAACTTTCCACACTTTCACTTCATTCGATTATGATTCGACGTGAAAGGTACTCATCACTGGGTTTGGTTATGGGGAGACACAAATGGGTGTCTACACCTACCAGCAGTAATCCCACGACGCACCCTCTCAGAAATATGGTGGTCGGGGGAAAAGTACAAAGTCCGCTCATCCCACTCAGGGAGGAGAAAGAAAGAAGTGGACAGGTTGGTGTCCTCCTCTACGGGCTCATGCTCTCGTCGTGTGTCTCTGGACCGTGCACCCAAACCTCGCGTCTAGCCATACTACATTGTGCAAAATCAACATAAATTATGGTTCTATAGTATCTAAGGTTCGCCTAGCCGCATGATACTATGTTTGCAAAAAATAGAGCACGTAGTACTAAAACAGAGCACAATTTCAATTTGAGCATAAACGGCATTTTTCAAGCATCCAAACAATTTCTTGCAATACTATGATAATTATTGTGACAAATTGGGCAAGAATTGCTAGCAAAAACATCAAGAACAAACCACATTGTCTTCCCGACCTTAAGAGGTCCAACAATGGTGATTTGTTCGTTTCTTCACCAAATTGAGTCAAACAAGTCTCAAAATTCTCCCAAGGAAATATACAAACATAATCAAGTAGTTTCATGGCATAAAATTTGACAAACAAAGCGAATTAAGCAATTTAAGGTTCGAATTTTTCAAAAATTCGTGAACAAGAATGTCAAAATCATCAAAAAACGGGGTGAGCTTGAAGAAAACTTACATAGACCAGGAAAGTGGATGGAAAAAGCTTCGATTTGCAACAAATTTGAGCAAATTTGGTTGAGAAACGAGTAAGAACGAGCAAGTTTAACTTCCGCGGCGATTTTCAAAGAAGAGCAGCAGCAGCGGCAAAAATGAAGAAGAAAGGGAATATATACGAAATTCCCGACTCTGGCGCCAAACGACAGCTTTGGTGTCTGACGCCAGAGTTCAGCTTCTTGCGCTAGATCCAGCGTCTGGTGCCAGAGCCAAATTGTGGCGCCAGCAACGTTTCAGCGGCGACAGAACGCTCAGCTACTCAGAACGCTTGTTTCGACCTCGTACATCAATTTTGGGTTCCTTGGTACAATAATTAGCCCCTATAAGAAACTTGACATGATTTAGTAATCAGCTCGGTTACAATCGCATTAAGTGATCAACTTGATGAATGATCGTCTCACTTAGCTTAAAGCGCCTAAGCATTTGCTCATCGGAGGCACCGACGTAATGGTTCATAAACAGCAGAGGCACCGACATAATGGTTCACAAGCAGCAAAAGCGCCGAGGTACTGGCATAGCGCAAGCAAAGTTCAAGCAAGCTTTTAAGGATTGACAAGTGTTGATCTTCCGTAATTTTCTTCGGAATATTATCACAACCACTGGAGATGACTTCAAGCAAAGATATCTTCGACAACATTCCCTAGCTTGCGGAGGGTTGTCACAAACAACTTGAGGTGATTTCAAGCGAACTTATCTTCGATCATATTCCCTAGCTTGTAGAGGATGGTCACAAGGAGGAATCCTCTAGCTTGGGGAAGATCGTTAAAGCAGCAAGATAGTGTTCTCTAGCTTGTGGAAGGTTGTCACTATGATTCTAGGAAAAGGCTTAAGATGTAGCAGCAAAGGATAGACAACAGTTGGTCTTCGTTGATACTCTTCAGGGTATTGTCGCAACAAATGAAGATAGTTTCAGGCGAAGCAATCTTCAATCGTTTTCCCTGGCTTGCGGAAGATGATCACAAAGCGCTAGAAGATCGTTTCTAGCAAAGCAATCTTCGATGGGGTTCTCTAGCTTGTAGAAGTCTATCACGACGGAATTGGAGGCAGTTACAGGCGTAGCAGTCTTATGGTGGTATTCTCTAGCTTGCAGTGCATCGTTAAAACAAACAACAGGATGACATTCCCTAGCTTGAGGAAAGTTGTCACAACAGCAAATACACCAACAAATCGGTTACCTCCAGAGACTGTGCTCGACGATGCAAGATACGCTTTTCTTAACTCTTTTATCTGTTTAACTAACGCTAGTTTGCAGGAATCGGCGTTATAAGAATGATTTGGGGTCGTAGAACGTTCTGAATCATTTCCATCCCTATCGATACTTTGACTTTTGTTTTCGAAACTTGCGTTTCTCCAAACTCAGTAAAAGTGGGGGCTTCTATAGACACTCATTTGTGCCTCCCCAAAACCAAAACCAGTGATGAATACCTTTCGCGTCGAATCATAATCGAATGAAGTGAAAGTGTGGGAAGTCTAGTGTTGCGGTTAGTTTTTATTTCTCTTCTTTCTCTCTTTTTTGGAAAACTTATTTTAAGAAAACAGCCAATACGGTTAGGTTTAGTCCAAAGAAAGGGTCCAATAATAGTGTAGTTGGGTTGGGTTCGAAAAGAGCTTTCTAACAATATATTATAAGCCCAATTTCGATGAATAATGAGAAAGTTATGGCCAAATTACTAAACTGGGCCCGGTTTGATATTTTGGTGCGGCCCAATGATCTAGAGGAGGGCCTAAAATTGATTTATCATTCCTAATGCAATTAGAATTGATTATAGTCTTCTAAATTCTTCTAGAAGGTTCTTTTCAATCCTAATTTAATTAGCATTGATAAATTAACTTTAGTTTACTCTTTCGAGTTTTAATCAAAATAAAAGAAGTGTTTTTAAGGAAAATACGATTTTGCCCTCTTGTACGGCTAAATTTAATCAAATTAAGAAAACGCGTGGAAATTTGTTTCCAGCGCCCGGTGCCATGCCTGGCTTCTGGCGCTAGACCTGGCGTCTGGTGCTAGAGTCCACCGCTTGGCGCCACGCGCCTGTTTGACGCTGCGATTGTGTTTTATTCTTTTCAAAACTTTGATTCGTTTTTTATCACATCCAACTAATTTTCTCTATAAATAGCCTCCTAAAACCTCTGTTTTCAATCGAATAAAAAATTACCAACTCTCATCAAGAATCTCTTGATTACTCTCTCTCTTTTCTAAACTAGCTTTTGCATAGAAAATTACGCATTCACAAGATCTAGAAACACCTAGCCAAGTTCGACTTGCCTTCGCCCTAGATGTGAAAGGTTTTAATTTCTGAGGGTTTGGTCCCAAATCTCTCTTTCAATTATTATTTAATTTAATTGTTTGATTATTATTTTCCTTGAAGTTACTAACGCGTGTATTTTGTTATTAGAAAGAGATACGAGGCATCCAAGTAAGTACTTTAAATTGATTTATTGATATTTTGATAAAGAAATCATGTTTAGGTTATTATTTTGGTTCCTAGTATCATGTTAAGATGTTTTATTGATTCCTAGTATTATGTTTAGGATGAAGAATAAGTTTCTTAAATCAATTATGATTCCTATGATGCTTCATATTTTCTTTCCTAGTATCATGTTAGTATCATGTTAGGGTTAAAGCTTTGATTTTCATTGATTAGTGATATGCTACAGTTTGTTATTAATCTTGTTAGTATCATGCGTAGGATCTTGCTATTATTATGCTTTAACATGATTATTTTGATTATGATTATTATTATTATGATTATGATTATGATTATTGTTATGTTGCTTGTTATTTATTGTTATTGCTTGATCACGCCTTTTATGCATGTTTAAAGGGAATTGGTACTTGTAATCACGCTTAATAAGATAATTAATAATCTTGTTTAGGGTTAATTTGATTATAATTCAAGTGATCACCAATAATAGTTTTTTTTGTGCATTAATATTCAACCAACATAGATAAACAAGTTTAGGGTAATCCTGTTGAATGCATGTTAGTCAGAAAGCGCACATGAATACGATCAGAATGAAGTAGAGGCCTATTATTAGGGCAGGTTCAATCTCTTTTAGGTTGGATTTGTACCTTCATCCCCGAACTACCAGTCATGGTTCTAGACCTGTTGGAGTTGACGATCTCCTGGATCGTTAAGGGGTGTAAACTTCACCCTGTGAACTGTTTACAAGTTCCTAAAACTTGTTGGCAATTCTTTTTCTCTATCGTCTTTCCCTTTGGACGCCACCATGCTTAAGTGTATGATCACAGTAAGGTTTATGTTTTGGGTAATGCTTGAAATATTCCCTACAGTTCCCTATATTTTTGAGTTAGATTTTGAATAAAGAGGCGAACCATCTCTGTTTCTTTGGGAGGATCCACCAAGAGTGAAGTCGTTTCCCTACACCTGTTCAGATAAGCGGTGAAGCCTACATTCTCTTTCTGCTTGAGAATGGAGAGTTAACGTTCAGAAGTTTTAGTTTGAATGTTACACTTGTAACAATTCATGAAACTGTCGTGACATCTTGACAAGTTGCAGTACTCTTGGCATCTAGGGAATAATACCATTAATGGCAAGCATGTTCTAAGGAGAGAGGGAACACCGTAGGGAAGAGTGTTACGTCCAATCCCTTAAGAGCCATGGTTGTAGAGAACGCCTTCAAATGGAATATTGGATTGTCATTAGGCTTGAACTTTGGAATATCAGCAGTGGAGAACTTTTCAGGAAGCCTGTCTTTCACATCCAAAGGAGCGGGAGGCTGTTCCACATAAGTGAAATCCTCATAAATCTTACTCATTTGTTCCTTCAATTTGTCAAGGGTGGAAACAGTGACCTTGTTTTGTTCCATGGTACTGACCCTAGTGGTAAGGGTTTCCATCATGGCAGACAATGCCTCGATGGATTTGTTGATGTTCTTAATATCTTCCTTAGTGTCCATTGAAAGGTGATAATTAATGTGGAGATGGCAAAGTTCTCTTTGAACGCCTCTTTGATTTAATGACTCAAACCGTATTAATCTACCACAACTCACTTAATTGTTTGAATCATTTATCAAGATAGGAAAGGAAGGAAAAAAAAAAGACATTTGAAAACAGGTGAGAAAAACTCCACCTATTTTTTTATTATGATGAAAAAAGAGTGCATGAACCTAGTATACGATCATAAACGACATGGTGCACGACTCGAGTCGGAACATAAAGAAAGTGTGTGGAATATACATGATTAAGTGATGTTATTAGACTCGTGGTATGATCGTATGGCTAGACATGTGAACAGTAACCAAAATGCCTGACACGTTAGCACGGAAGACCAAAATAGGGGCTGACTGGACTTAAACTTGGGCACTGTGTCGCGGCACAACTGTTGTGTCACGACAAACCTGCATTGTGGCACAGTACAGGCCACCGTGACATGGTACTGATTGCCATGACGTGGTGTTTTTTGCAGTGTCATGATAATCAGATCCAGGTGTTTATGTGATTTTACCAGTTTTTTTTTTTTTTTTTTTTTTTTTTTTTTTTTTTTTGTCAATTTTAGAGTTTGTACTAATTACCAAGTGAATATGGTCCATTGGTAGTTGTTAGTCATAAAATAATCCACCGTAGACAAAAGAAAGATCGTTAAGGTTAGGATAAAAAACGACCAAATATGCACACATAGGACACGTAGGCACAATGATGCAAAGAACAGCTCGCAACCTTAGGTCCGGCTCTATGTTCCACTATGGTTAGGTTTTTGTTTGGTGTCAAAAGGGTACCATGGTTTGAGGGTGTATGCCAACAGGCGGCTCCGCGAGTCCGTGATTAAATCGAACTCGACTCCATCGTTTGAGTGGATTTAAAAACTCGGATGAACCCTTATTGCCATGAGAGTATTTGGTGTGATAGAGCTTAAATCCCCCGAGGCTAAGACGTATGTAGAACACACACATTTTTAAGAAAAATTGAAGGAAGCTGACTATGAGAAGATAGATATAGCCACTGGAAGGATTTCAGAACTACCGCGACACGGTAGAATCCACTGTGTCACGGTGCCCTGCACCGTGACACGGCAAGCTCTACCGTGGCGCCCTAGTCAGGAAATCTAACTGGTGCCCCTATTTTCTTCGTTCACGACCAGGTTATCCAATTTTTCCTACGGGACAGACCTGAAATACGACATTAAAACGTCTATGCATGTGTAAAAAGGCCAATTTAATCACTTGAATATTTTCAAGAATCTTTCAAGTTTCATCCACTCATCTTAATTAATTACCGCTCACTCAAATCAATAAATAACCAAGAATCCTCCCTAGTGGAGTTGCCAAATTGTAGGCGTCGTTCAAAGTGCGCCTACATTAAATCATGTGTGAATATGCTTGGCACTCATAGGAAGTGGGAATTGACGTATACGATTAGGGACAAATAAAGTAGGGAGCCTCCAAAAAGTTCTTAAGGAACTTGTAAACCATTCACGGATCATTATAAGGCAACCACGAGAAAGGGACAACGAAAGGCAACAACGATTGACCCCTGAAGGTTACACCCCATTCATAATCCTTAAGATTACTAACTCCATATGGTTCGGAACCACGAAAGAAGGATCGGGGATGATGGTACGAAGTGAGTCATGGAGTCACATTCGCCCGTATTGGCCTCTACTCCATTCTTATAGTGATAAGTGATTCCTACAATCTCAAAGGCATGCAAACAAAATATTCAATTTGATCCAAACTATTATTATGCTAAATTGGTTGAATATTAATGCAACACATAATTCTAAAATATTTGTGATCACTTGATTAAATAACAAGATTAAAAAAGAACCTAAACCGGTTGCCAACTTATCTTATTTGGCGTGATTTTCAATTACATATTCCCTTTTACATGCAATATGGTGATCATAATAACAATAATAGAATAAAAATTAATATTGAAAGCAATTTAACAATAATAATGTTAGTCAAATCAAATATTAATAATAACCCTAATCATGATACAAGCAATAATAAAAATAAAATAAGTAATTTAAATTAATTAATTACTCACATTCTGCTCATTCCCTTAAATTGCTACATCATGAATAAATTGTTAGTAACTTCAATAAAAAATATAAATAAAATGAAAATTAAATTAAATAAAGGTAGAGTTGATTTAGTCCAAACCCTTAGTTATTTGTGCCTTTCACACCTTGGTTTAAGGACGAAACCTCGGGTCGAGTATGGACTCCTTGGAGTGCTTAAGGGAAGAATGGTGTAATTAGAAATATAGGTTTTAGGCTTAGAATATGATGGGGAGAGAGAAGAGCATGATTTTTGGTGTAAAAGAGAGAAAGAGAGAAGAATTTGATGCCCTGAACTATAGAAAGGAGGGGTATTTATAGGGAAAATAATCAGAGGGAACACACGAAACACTATAAAGATAAAAACCCTAAAAAATAATGCCACGACATGGTACACCTTAGTGTGACGCGGGGACATATGATGTGTCGCAGGAAAGAATTAACCTACAGAAGATAAACGCGTGTTAAGAATTTACACGGAGAAAACACGGAACAGCCCCGTGTCACAGCATGGGCACCGTCACACGGAAAAAAATGTCGTGACACGGCCATACTTCCCGTGGCGCGGCACTTTTTCCCGTGACACGGTGGTGTTTTTATGTCCAGATTCTTAAGCGTGTGGGAAAGAAACGCGGAAAAGGCACGGGAAAGCACCGTGACACGGTGAAAAATCTCGTGTCACGGTACCAGGCCCCCGTGCCATGTCATCATCTCCCGCGACGCAGTAGTTTTAGCTAATCTGCGGTAATTCCAATTTTTTATGCGTTTTTAAAATTATCATAACTTTTGATCCGTAACTCAGAATAAGGCATATAATATATTATTGGAAAGTTTATGAAGTATACTTTCCAACCCAATAGGAATCAGGTCAAAATCATTTGTATATTTATGGCCGTTTTAGTAAAAGGGTGTCGATTTTGGGCCGAGTTTAGTGTCTTGCTCATATCTTCTTCGTTTTAAATCGGAATTGGGCTTATGATATATGGTAGGAAAGCTTATTTCAAGGCCTATCCAACGAAATAATAATTGGATCAAATTTATTAGGCGAAAAAATTTGTTTCTCTCGATTTTGTGATGTGGACACCAAAAGAGGAAAACAAGCTATTAGGGAAATGAGCTAGGAAATGGATTGGTTTATGAAATTTATTGGATAGAACATGGATTTAAGCACTCCAAATATTAAATACTCAACCTGACCAATAATGGCGGTGAAAGGTTGTTCATCATCGGGTTTGGTTTTGGGGAGACATTTTTAAGTATCTATAACAGCGCATTGCAAATATCATGGTTGTACAACATTAAATTTTAATGTTTGGTGCTTATCAATTGAATCACTTACCAATTTAATGGACTTCCATTGATGGAAATTCTTGTCACCATTGGACAATAAAAATAACTGACTAAGAAAAAATAGGTAAAACGATATACACGTTTGCAATGCGATTAACATAAATAGACCCATACAACACTTTCATAGTATTAATAAGGCGCGTAATGTTGAGTTTTTTCCCTCAAAAAATAGAAAAAAATTCTATTCTAATTATAAGAAGCTACACAGGAGATAACTTTCCACACCAACACACACCTCCACTACAAATTATCTCATCAAAGCTCAACCATGTCTTCAACCTCGACAGAAAGGGGATCAAATGTTAGGGTACCATATGATGGGTTTCATATATGGCACCCGTTTGATGAGCATTTAGGTTTTTTTTACCCTCTTTTCATAGCTTTCCTTTCTAATAAATGCATAATTTTATGCTTTTGTTCTTTGTTTACCTTTTCTCTCTTATTTTGTAGTTTTGTGCAATTTGGTGGTTTTTCTAGTGTTTTCTCCTTTATTTATTCTCTTTTCATGGTTGTAGGTATTATACGAGTTTTGGGTCTTGATATGGATGGAATAATAAGGTGGAAGATGCTTTTGGAGCAAGCTCATGGCAATAGTAAAGCTCAAGATGCAAGGAAGTGGGTTCTCTAAGTTTTAGCTCTTGCATTCTCAAGTCGTGCTCTCATGATGATGGGTTGTTGAACCCACTGTCTTTAGGACTGCCACTCTTGGTGTCGATCATCATCATTCGGTGTGCTCATTTGAAGACATTAGCACACACACGAACCCTCGAGAATTACCGAAGAAACCCGGAAGAGCGCGGGCCCGGGCGCGCAGCCCAGCCATGCAGGCGCGCAGCACTGTGGTGCGGCTCACCTCCCTGACCAGGAGAGTGCAACCCTTCGGGTCCCTACTTTGCTCGATTTTTGTTTCGCGCCTCTTAATAAGTTTTTTTAACTCGATTTTTGTAATAGGATTTATATTGAAATTAGATCGTATTTTAAGCTTAGTTGAGAACTTCTCTTTCTAGTTTTAGGGTTAGTTTAAGAGTAGATTTAGAGAGAGAAAGTGAGGAATTTCAATGGTGACAATTGTGATGAAGATCTTCTCTATTACCAATAAGCATTTTTAACTCTGTCTCATTTTATTGCTTCGTTTAGATTATTTTGATGTTTGATGCTTGATTAGTGTAGTTGTTCCTCATATATTGTTAATTCTTGATTTCCTTAGCTGTTAATTAATAAGATGATAATGTTAGAGTAGTTGTTTGGCTAGGGATTTGGTAAAACTTGGATGATTGATTGATTGTGCTTAATTTGAGGATTGTGTTGATTGACTTTTGAGATTAAAGTAATTAATAGAAATTAGGCATGTGTGTAATTCAATTAGGCCTTGAGAATTATGCTAGATTTTATAGTGAGTCTACATTGATATGGACCATTGATTTGTAGCTTACAATTGTCGATTGAGTTTGGTAAGTGACGTTCCTAGTTCGTGTCACTCGTAGTTGGCGCTAGTTAGACCTCTAGGAGATAGCTTGTCGAGATCTTTTGATTGCTATTACCATTAGTCTTCGCAACCATTGATTAGCATTTTGTTCCCGAGTTGCTACAATTGTCATGATTACTTGTTGATCCCCATTCCTAGCGTTTTATTTTTTTGGTTCCTTTGTTTGTTCGTTGTTAGTGTTCTCTTTTTATCTTTGTCTTCGACCTAGCTTAGGCGCATAATTGAGAGCGCTTGAACATTATCGTTCCTTTGGGTTTGACCCTTGACTTGCCTCTATACTTGTAATTAGGTTTGTTAAGTGTTTATAATTTAGGTCTTTGTATATACTTTTCTTTTATTTGATTTTTATTTTCTTTGTAAAAAAATGGCATTTCTATCTTTTCCTCAATATGATAATGAGCCTTTTGTGAATATTTCCATAGACTTGAGGGATTTCTTGACTATCATTGTTGTAGTCTTTAGGAGGCTTGTGAGATTTGTTATTTTGGCTTGAATGAACGAACTAGGAATGAAGCTGAATGCATGCATAATGGTAGATTTAGAGCATTGTCAATTGATGATGCTTGGGATTTTTATGTTTGGTTTGCTTGGGATGTTCATAATAGGGGTAATCATGTTTCTAAATTTAATGTGCAATGTGTTGATTCTTCTAATGTTAACATGATTTCCCATGATGTGTCACATGGCCCCATTAATGAACCTAGAACAAGTGCTTTCAATTGTATTTCCTCTTTTGTTCATGATAATGAGGTGCATGATTGAGTTGACAAATCTCATATGTTTGATTGTGCCCCCACTCCCCAATGTGATGTATATGCTCATGATCTTAATGTTAATACTTCCAATCTTGGTTGTACTTCTTCTTCTATTGTTGAGCCTCATCTTTCTACACCTTTCGAATCTCCTATTGCTACTTTGGAAGCTCAAATTAGGCATGATGAGCTTAGTGATGATCTTGGGCCTAATAAGGAGTCGATTCTTAATCTTATGAGATTTCAATTAGAGATGATGAAAAAGAGTGAGGAGCCTCTTAAAATGAGTTAGGAGCAACTTGAGGAGGGAAGAAGGATAAGTGAAGAGCTAGAAAGCTAATTGTCATTCTTGATGCTTGTTTACGAAAAATTTCTATCCAATGTGTGTGTTGAGAATGATGATGATGATATTCACGAGCAACCAAGAGAGTGTGAGGATACCTTTTATGAGCATTTGAGTGATGGTGAAGGAGTTGAGAACGAAGAGAGAGTTGAATTTGAAAATCCTAACCCTCTTTCCCATCTTGATGAGTCTCAAGTGTATGTTTGTGAGCCTTCGATCTATGAACACATAGACTCTTTTGAGGTAATGTGTCATTTGTTTTGTGAGAGTCATATGAAAATCTATAGATTTTTGGATGAGTTCATCGAGAAAGCTTATTGGGATTTAGATGACTTTACAATGACTCTACCTCCACTCATTGATAAGAGGAAAAATTAGGTCGCTATCTAATCTTCCCTCGGTCAAACTAAATTTATAAACACTTAACAAACCTAAATACGAGTATAGAGGAAAGTCAAGGGTCGAACCCAAAGGAACGGTAATACTCAAGCCCTTTCAATTATGTTCCTAAGCTAGGTCGAAGACGAAGGTAAGAGAGAATACTAACAACTAACAAAACAAGTAACCAAGGAAATAAAACACTAGGAACGGGGATCAACAAGTAATTATGTCAGTTGCAACAACTTGGAAAGATCATGCCAATCAAGGGTTGTGAAGACTAATGATAAGAGCTATCAATTGGAATCAAGAGCTATCTTCTAATTGTTAAGCTAGGGTTCACTATGAATAACAAACTAAGAGAATCACAATCAAAACCAATCGATAATTGCAATTCGTAAATCAATTGTTCTTGTCATTAGCAATTACAATGCAATCTAACATAATTCTCAAGGCCTAATCGAATTACACACATTCAAACCTTCACTAATCACTTTAATCTCAACAATAATCAATCAACACTATTTCCAAATTAATCATAATTAATTAATCATACAAGTTTCACCCAATTCCTAGCCAAACAACTACTCAAATATCATCATCTATCAACAAACAACTAAAGAAATAAAGAATTCACAAATATGGAGAACAACTACACTAATCAAGCATCAAACATCAAAATCAATTAAAACAAACACGAAATTGAATAAAGCAATAAAGAGGAGAGAGAGTGAGAAATCTTCATTGATTGATAAAGGAGATCTTCAATACAATTGTCATCTTAAATCTTCAACCTCTCAAATAATCATTGAACTTCCTCACTTTCTCTCTTCAAAATCTACTCCTAAAACTAACCCTAGATCTAAAGAGAGAAGCTCTCAATTAAGCTAAAAAATATGTGGTCTAATTCTAATTCTAATTATAATTGGTTTCTCCCTAACCCAAAAATGGGTATTTATATTTACAAAAATAAAAAGAAAATAAAAGAGAAAAGAAAATAAAAGAAAGGAAAAATATTCATTTCAGTTTAGTTCAGTTCAGTTCAGCTCTTAATTTCCCTCTCTCATATAATATTCATTTCAGTTTAGTTCAGTTCAGTTCAGTTCAGTTCCAATCAATTCAGTTCAGTTCAGCTCCAATCATTTCAGTTCAGTTCAGCTCAGCTCATTTCAGTAAATATGAACAGACCCTAAAAGTATAAAGAAATATAGAAAATTAAAAGAAAATTAAAAGAAGAAATATAAAGAAAGGAAAACGAAAGAAGGTTAAAAGAAGTCAGTGGACTTCGAATTATTTTTGGCTTCTCTTAATTATGGGATATAATCCCATGCTCTCACACTTAATCACCCACAAATAAACACCATCACAACCCTTGATCATGTCAAAAGTAAAAGAAAATAAAGGAAATTTTGCCAACAACTACCTTTTAAATGACCACTTTTGAGAACAATTACCATTTAAAATTTTCTTTTAAAAAAACTATCACAAAGTCACAAAAAGTTTGAGTAGCACTACCACGTTTTATTTTCCGGAAAGAATTTCCGGTCGAGAAAGCCTAGTTTATAAAATTTCAATCAATTGTGGTATAGAAAACAAGAGATTTCGATAGTAAAACACAATTATAGGTCAATTATCTTTAATTTTGCATTATAGTTTATTTAATTTCTCAATTAAATCTTAAAATTAGGGTTTATGGTCAAAAAATTGAATTAATGGCTTTACGAAATTGGGGGATTTGGGGCAATATAAGTGTATAATCCAATTAAGGGTTTACGTAGTGCAATATTACCATTTAATTTGGGTTTTTTGAGGGAAATTTTATAAAATATACCCCAAAAACGGAGATTTTTGCTGGAAACAATTAATGTGGTAGTGCTACTCAACCTTTTTGTGTTTTTGTGGTAGTTTTTTCAAAAAAAAAATTTTAAATGTTAATTGTTCTCAAAAGTGGTCACTTAAATGGTAGTTATTCGCAAAATTTCCAAAAATAAAATGGGAAAAAGAAATAAAATCAAAAGGAAAATAAAAAGAATCGAATAAAAGGAATTGTGGCTTCGGATTTCGCTGCTCTAAATTGGGATTTTATCCCCTGCTTTGCGCAACAACACCCACCATCATCAATCATCATCAAGGTGAACACGGTTGGAAATAAATGGAGAAATTATCCCTGTTGTGCGCATCTATTATTGGCGGAAATTGGTGGCGGAATAACGGTGGCTAGTTGCGGCTGGAAAGTGGCAATTAGTAGCTGTTCGGTGAGGTGGTGGTCAGGTGCGGCTGTAATTAAGTGCGAAGGTGGTGGATTTGGTTTGTTGTTTGGTTGATTGAATTGGTGGTGGAAAGGAGGTGCGAAGTGAGTTAAATGCGGGAGCAGGGGAAGTGGCTGGAACAGGGGAGTTGCTGGCCGGAACAGGGCATGAAAGCCATGCCCGCGGTGCTGGAGCTCGCGCCCACGGGTTTGGGGCCGCACCCGTGGTGAGCCCGCGGCCAGACCGCAGAGAGTTCCTGGTCGATTTTTCTGTTTTGGGGCAACAAAACCCGCGTCCGTGGCTTGAAGACCCGCGTCCGCGGCAATCATGGCTGCTGGGTTGAATTGGTGATGTGATGGGACTAGCAGGTGGCGTAGCTTGCTGAATAGTAGTTGTTGTTGTTGGTGATTGCAATTAAAGGAGTGGGTTGGACATAAAGCTTGAATATTGGAACTCCGAATATGACAATTTAAATCGAGTCTTGTCTCGAGCAATTACCTACACGAACAACCGAACATGAGGGAGAAATAAGAGACAAAAAAAATAAAATAAATACAATGGAAATAAATAAAGTAAAAATAAAAGAAATAAAACTAAAACTATGAATTAAGGACTAAAATAATGAAAAATTAATAAAAATTAATCAAAATCCAAAATGAGTTATTAAAATCGAAAACCAAGGAAAACTAAGAAAATTATATGAAAATATAGAAAAATGACCTAAATCCTATTCTTTTGAGCGCCATAAATGATGCTCATCACTCAGGCACGGTTTTGAGGACTTAGGTTTTGAGATATGTGAAGGAAAGGTTGTTTATTGTGGTGCAAAGGAGGATGAGGTTGATTCCCTTGGAGTTTTTTAGCTTAAGGGAGATGTAGATTGTGAGAGATCTTCATTTGAGGACTCTTTGATTGATTTTCATGCTCTCATTGGAGATTTGAGACCTTGTTTTGAGGGAGTAGCTACCCCTTTGCCTATTTTTCATACCCCTCTTTCTCAAAGGTTTGACCACATCCCTTCTTGTCCTATTTTTCTCCCTTCCTATCACAAAGAGCCTATCGGTGACCCCCTTGTCTATGATGATCATAATGTCCCTCATTCGTCTATTGTTGAGGAAAAAGGTGATGTTGCCACTCAAAAATATTTTAGTGAGGAGGATTTTCCTTTTTCTTTTCCTTTACATTTTTTTATTCCCCCTTCTTCTTCTTATTTTCTTGTTTTTCCTTTTGATCCTTCTTCTTCTTTCTTTTGGCACCTCTCTCCTCACTTGCGTGCAACTATCTTGTTGCACGTCCTTTTCCTGTCATTTGCCTACCTTTTCTCTTACAAAATGTGTAGTAGTGCATTTGACAAGCTCTTGCGTGCGTTGAATTATTATTTTCTAGAGTGGTCAAGCTTGGACCTTAAGCAAGCCTTTCTCGGGAATTAACCTGTGTTTTATTGCTTCCATTTTCTTTTCTTTTTAGAATAGATTTTCTCTCGAAAAAATGTTTGTGTGCCTTTGGCTAGGTACACGACTTGATATAATTTGGTGCATTGTTTGGACTAAGAATCAGGGAAGATTGACATCACAATTGCTAGCATATGGAAGGCAAGATTCAATATTAGAAGTTGTTAGCTTTGAAAGGTTTATTTGGGTCATTTTTGGGTATTTACACCCACCTAATATCCGGTAATATCCTTCCTTGCTCTTTCTCAAGTGAAACATGTTGGAAATATGTTGGTTTTGTTGGATTGATCTCCTTGTTTTTCCCTCCCATGGTTTCTATGATTTATGTTTGAGTGTATTGTCTCATTCAAGCTTGGGGGAGGGCATTCTATCATGTTTGATGGGATGTTGATTCATATATGCTATACACCTTTGTATATGCTTTTCCATATTCTATATTTTGAAAAACTACAAAAAGATTTTTGTTTCTATCAAGGCAATTTGCAATGTGTTTTGTATTGTTCTTGCTTTAGACATAATACTTTTGGACTTGTATAGTTGAATTCTTTTCTTCTTAAATGGTAACGGTGTGCACGGTTTGAAAGTATGTTTGGTTGATTCTAGGATAGAGTATGCTAAGGTAGTCTCTTAGAAATTTTGGGACCTTGAAGCCGGATTCTATTTGTTTTTGAAAATTTGCAATTGCTCCCTTTTGGTGAATTTGAAGCTTTTAGTGAGTTCTTGCCACAACCATGTAAGGTTGCATGATTTTCAACCCTTCTACATATCTTGCATGAGCGACATGTATCCTTGACTGTTGCTTACCTAATCTTGAATCTTGACTCATAATTCTCAAACAAGAGACCGAACCATCTAGGAAGGACAAAATCATCTTTTTGGGGTGGTAATTTTTCTTTTCTAGGATAATCCTCTTTATTTTTAGTTCATTGGGTTTACATTTGCTTTGTTGCTAACCATTTGAGCCTTTTCCATTATTTTCAAGCCACATCTTTTGAACATTGAGCCTTTTGTTTCTTTTTGTTCCATTTTTGGTTTTTGTGAAGCAAATGGTCTTGTTTTTGGAGTTTGTGATAAATAAGGTTGGATATTGGTTCTATTTGTAAGCAAGCTTGTGTTTTGTATATCTTGTGAATAATGGCAAATGAAGAAGTGGAAAAAGTCGTCCAAAGTTAAAAAAAGCAAGGACATAATAAATGCAAATTTGTAAGAGCCGTCAATAGTTAAAAGAGGCGAGGACAATTGCTTTGAAAAATGAAAATACATAAAAAGTGAAAATGAGAAAATTCAAAAAAAAAATTTAATGTGATTCTTTTCCCCTTTTCAAGCATTGAGACAATGCTTTCTTTAAGCTTGGGGGAGAAGCGTTTACGCTTTTTGTATATATATTTGTGAGTATAGCATTGAATAAGCTTGGGGGTGTTAGTTTGTTTTGTTTGGTGACTACTTGATTGTGATTTTAAGTAAGGGCACATTCTTTGCTTCACTATTAGGGATACCACCAAATTTTTAAATTTTAAGCCTACCCCCACTCTTTTTTCCCTTACGTTACAACCTAAGTAAAAGCCCTTTCGACTTAGAGGTTGAGTCACATATCGAGGGAGGGAATTTTAAGTTAAATCCTAAGGAGAAGGGATACAAAGTCAAGATGTCGAGAAACCTCAAGTCTATTTGGTTCCTTCGAGAAACTTTAGAGACGTTTACTAGAAGTAGATTTGAAGCTAATTGGGAGAATGTGCTAAAATGTTTTGAGATGAAAGTGAATTGCATTTCTTTAGTTCTCTATGCTTAGCATATCCTATGTTTCAATTAACCTTAGATATCTTAGAACGTGCACTCCCTTACTTGTTCAGTAAGACTTGCATTCATTTGTGCTTGTACATTTGGAAAAGTCCTTTCATGAACATGTGTTTGCATGCTTTTCTTGTATTTTGGTTTCTTTTTCATGCTTTGCCTTGTTTGTATTATTACGAGAGTTATAGGTTAATCTCTTAGGAAACCTTTACGAGAGCATCACTCGTCCTCTAGGGCGATATAGGGGTTTAAATGGCTTGTCTTTAGTTGCTAAAATTGACCGTGATTCCTACGAAAGTGAGTTTGTGTATATTCTTGTCTCCTCTCTTCTTTTTGTTTGTTTGAATAAGCTCCTCATTTCTCCCTTGCTTTTGTTTTTCTCAAGGACGAGCAAAAGGTAAGCTTGGGGGTATTTGATGGGTGTCATAAATGGAACTCATTTGATGGGCATTTAGGTTATTTTCTTCCTCTTTGCATAGCTTTCATGCTCAATAAATGCCTAGTTTTATGCATTTGGTCTTGGTTCTACCTTTCCTCTCTTATTTTGTGGCTTTTGTGCATTTTGTTGGTTTTTCTTCTCTTTTCTCCTTTATTTGCTCTATTTTTGTGGTTGTAGGTATTGTACTAGGTCGTGGTCTTGATATTGGTAATTTACTAAGGTGGAATATGCTTTTAGAGCAAGCTCATGGCAATTGAAAAGCTCAAAATGCAAGGAAGTGGATTCTCCAAGTTCTAGCTCGTTCGCTCTCAAGTCGTGCTCTCATGAAGATGGGTTGTTGAACCCATTGTCAAGTGCTTTTTGGGACTGTCAATCTTAGTGTTCATCATCATCATATTGCTCGTTCATTCAAAGGCCTTAGCGAGCGCACAAAACCGCGAGAAGAACCGAAGAAACCCACGTGCGGCAACCCCCTGCGGGCGGGCGGAATAGTGGCAAAGCCGCGCCCCTCAGGGTTCCTTTTTTCGCTCGTCTTTGTTTTGATCCTTCTATAAATACCTATTTGTAACCCGATTTTTGGAAGGTGATTTAAATTGAATTTAGATCATAATTTTATCTTAGTTGAGAGCTTCTCTCTCTAGTTTTAGGTTTAGTTTAGGAGTAGATTTAGAGATTGAAAGTGAGGAATTTCAATGGTGATTGAGAGATTGAAGATTCAATGGTGATAACTGTGTTGAAGATCTTCTCTATTATCAATAAGCATTTCTAACTCTATCTCATTTTATTGCTTTGTTTAATATTCTTGTTAGTTTAAATTGATTTTAATGTTTGATGCTTGATTAGTTAAGTTGTTCTTTGTAGGCGTCGTTCGAAGTGCGCCTACGTTAAAGCATGTGTGAATGTGCTTGGCACTCATAGGAAGTGGGAATTGACGTATATGATTAGGGACAAGGAAAGTAGGGAGCCGCCAACAAGTTTTTAAGGAACTTGTAAACCGTTCACGGACCATAAAAAGGCAACCACGAATAAGGAACAACGATAGGCAACAACGATTGACCCGTGAAGGTTACACCCCATTCATAATCCATGAGATTACTAACTCCATATGGTTCGGAACCACAAAAGGAGGATCGGGGATGATGGTACGAAGTGAGTCATGGAGTCACATTCGCCCGTATTGGCCTCTACTCGATTCTTATAGTGAAAAGTGATTCCTGCGATTTCAAAGGCATGCAAACAAAAATTCAATTTGCTCCAAACCATTATTATGCTAAATTAGTTGAATATTAATGCAACACATCATTCTAAAATATTGTGACCACTTGAATTAATAACAAGATTAAAAAGGAACCTAAACCGGTTGTCCAAATTATCTTATTAGGCGTGATTTTCAATTACATATTCCCTTTAAACATGCAATAAGGTGATCATAACAATAATAATAGAATTAACATTAATATTGGAAGCAATTTAGCAATAATTCCAACAATATAAAATCGTTAGAAAAATAATAGAAATAAGAGGAACATAATTCTTACTTTGATTCTGTTTGTTTGCAACTACAAAATAATAAACGCGTTAGTAACTTCAAGAAAATAATAGTAGAACAATAATTAAATTAAATTAAATTAAATAGAGTTGATTTGGGGCCAAACCCTAAACATTTCTACCTTTCACGCCTTGGTTTAAGGACAGAACCACGAGTAAAGTACGGACTCCTTAGAGTACTTGAAGAAGGAATTTTGAAATAAGAAGGGTAGGCTAGTGTTTAGGCTAAAGCATAGAAGAGAGAAAAAACTAGAGAATTAATTGATGCCCCGTACATCATAAATGAGGGGGTTTTTATAGAGAAAATGTGCTGAGGGAACACACGGAACCCTAAAATGATAAAAACCCTAAAAAAGTATCCCGCGACACGGCAAACTGTACCGTGACACGGGAAGTCCCACTGTCAGACGAGAAACATTCCCGTGATACGGTGCAATTTTTGAGTGATGCGGGAAATTTTTAGTAAACGGGGAAGAAAACACGTTAAGGGTTTACGCGAAAAGGACACGGAAATTCCCGTGTCACAACAAGTTTCACGTGTCACGGGAAATTCCACCGTCAAACTAGAATGATTCCAGTGACACGTTGGATTCTGCCGTGGCGCGGGAATTTTCAACCCGCTTTTCCATCTAAATACATTTTTAACCCTTATTTCGTTCAGCATTTTAAGTGTCGATTGATAATTTCGGGCCTTTTTCTGATTTATTATTATTTGGGCTAAAATAAGAAAATAAGCAAATAAAATAAATAAAAGGTTTGGGCCAAAAATAAATAATAAAACAATAAAATAAAATAGGTTTGGGCTAAAATTAAATAATAAGTTTGGGCTGAAATTAAAACTATGCTTTTACCAAACATCAAGACTAATCCATGGACTGTTCAAAAATACGAATTTAATCAAATACGATTTTTTTAAGCAGTCTCGGGATTAAATACTGAACCTGACCAATAGTGGCGGTGACAGGTTGTTCATCATCGGGTTTGGTTTTGGGGAGACATTTTTAGGTGTCTACAGAAGCCCCCATTTTGACTGAGTTTGTAGAAACGTCAGTTTTGAAAACGATAGTCAAAGTACTCGATAGGGACGGAGAATGATTTAAGACGTTCTGCGATCCTAAATCACTCTGTATACGCCGATACCTGCAGAAAAATGTTAATTCCACATATACCAATAACGCTTTCATGCTTGAGGAAAGCCGACGACTACTGTAATCGCTGAAATTTGCAAGTGTATGATGGTTCGATTATCCCCGAACGTGAGCCGCAGATGATTCACACCTTCAAGTCGATTATCCGACCATATTAGGTGTTTGAAATATCGACAAAATTGATTTTGACGCTTCTTAGGGGCAAAAAGATAATTTTGATACCCTTCAACCGTCAGTTAGAATTTTCCGCGTAATTTTACCGAAAAATTAATTGTCCAATTTGTGCGGAAAATCGTGCAGCTTTGGTCAAAATGCCAGGAATATTCGCTGCCAGCTTCGAAAAATGTGCAAGACAACAACCTGAACCCCGTGCCACGTGGACCCATCCCGCGACACGGTGGTGATTTGTGTCAGACGGGAGTAATTCCCGTGTTGCGGGAATTTTTTTGGCACAAAAAATTCTACCCGCTTCGTTCCACGCGCCAGAACACCATTGCTTAATAACGGAAAATGTGGAACGGTAACGGGGTCGTGCAACGGTTATTTTTGGCTTTAAATATCAGCCATTTCTCCCATTTTGCTCACTCACCATTTCTCTTTCTTGTCCTGTTTTCACTACATTTTTTTTAACTGCTTGGATTCCTGTGTCTCGGCGGCGGCTCACCGGCGCTCGGTTTTTCTTTCCGTCAGTCGGATTTACTTCCCATGTCACGGTGGTTCTGCGGTTTTTTTTTCTCCCTTTTTTTTAAATTTTTTTGCCACTGATTGTAGTTATTCGTTGCTGCTCACTGTTGTGCTGCTGTTGCTGTTATCGGAGCTCCGGGGACCCGTGAAATCACCGTGACACGGTATTTAAGATCCGTGACACGGTACTTGCTCACTGTGTCATGGTGTAAGCTGACCGTGTTGCGGCAGCTGCTGTGGTGTTTTCAGGTTTTTACAAATTTTGGAGCTCGAACTTTCATCAATTTGGCTCTAGATTTTTCATACTTTCTTCATTTTTGGTTCTCCACAAGGATCTATGTAAGTTTCCTTTGATTTTTGTCTCAAATTTGCTTCAAATAATTTCACGTAAAAAAACCCTTAAAAATCAATTTGGGGATTTTTTGATTTTGAGGTTTATGTTGAAATTCTTGCCACGAATTTACTTGCATATGTGTGTATGCGTGTTTGTGGGCAATTTGAGACAAAAATTGCATAATTTGGCAAAGAATTGAGCAAATCACCAATTCTGGTACTACTTGTGGTAAATGGTGTTCTTTGTTGTTCATGTTGTTCTTTTGCACTTGAAATGATGACATGTTGGTTGTAGATCTTGTAAAATATGCTATGGTGCGTCGATCTATTGTTTTTGTGCAATTTTGAGACATGTTTTGTATTGTGTATGTACTACATTGTCATGGAGAACATAGTATCATGCAATTAGGAGAATATAGTATTAGTTCGTCATGGAGAAACTAAATACTATAAATAATTCCATTATTTTGCCAAATTTTAGCCTTGAGGTAAAAATTTAGCGTATAATGCAATAAATAAAAAAATAACTTAGGAAGTGATGCTAAGCATTTAGATTTTTTTATTATAATGCAACTCGATATAAATAAATAAATGTCTTAGGAAATGATGCTAAGCATTTAGATTTTTTTTATTTTTATAATAGCATGCCTAGACAACGGGATCGCGATCTTTCTACCCATGGCCGGCGTCAGGCTTTTCGGGAGGACACTCCCACGATTCCTGAGGGTATGGATGATGACGCCTTAGAGTCTGAGCCTCGGGCCTCTACGGGTAGAGGTAGTAGGGTTCCACCTCCGTGGACTTCAGACCATTTGGTTTTCTGTCGTGGGAACCACGTCTCTCATCGCCCACTTGCCGGCATAGTTGACAGCACGCTTCGCCAACACGGTTCTGGAGCCAGAGATTTGATTCCTCGACTTCACCAGATTATCATGAGGGAGCTACGAACGCCTTATGGGAATCAGTTGGTTTAGCGGACTTTTATTCGGCGGTCGTAGGGTTTCGCAGCCCCTAGGGTTATAGTGCGAAAGTCGTTCGCGCATTGTTGGAGTATTTTTGGGATACTACCTACACCTTTCACTTTGCTTGGGGGGAGATGACAGTGACCCATCTGGACTTTAGCATGATTAGTGGTCTACGCTTCACTGACCGGGCCATAGCACAGATGTCTGATCTTTCTTGGGGAGCGGCTGAGGCAGCCGATTTGTTCGGTCCGATCGTTCAGCATATCAGGACCCAGCCAGTGTCTGGAGGTGGTCCTAGGAGCGGGCAATCGGAGCTGGCTTTGGTTCTAGCTCGTGGTTTTGACATGGAGGAGACATCGGCTGAGCAGCGAGTGCAGATCTTCATTCTAATTCTTATTTCCATGACTCTTTCTCCTGAGAGGAGTTCACGTGCACTCCTTCGCTACCTCCCTTCTTTAGTCAGGATCAGTGAGATAGGATCCTTTAACTGGGCCAGCCTCGAATATGCCGACCTTCTCTTGTCGTTACGTCATGGATGTAGGCAGCTAAACGACGAGTCTCCCGGCACTGTCTACAGTCTATGGAGAGTCGTAGAGGTGACGATCCTTTCCTCTTCTTGTTTTATTTTAATTTATTCAACTCATGTGCTCAAAGATTACTTTTCATTGCAGCTATGGTTCTACGAGTACTTCCTAGGATTGGCTCCTCGACGGTGTCGTGGAGCGGTTCATGATTTCCCTTTCAGGGCTAGCTGGCGTGACCGAGGAGAGTCACGGGTGGAGTTTGTCTCTGCACTGCGTGGGCTGCTACGCCGAGGCACCTCTTCTGTCCGCGTAAGAATTAGTTTTGTAGCCTGTTATTTTCTCTTTGACGTTATTTCCGATGTTTCATGCCAACTTTTTATGGTTTTCAGGTTGCCATTGATGTCCAGTATCGTCCTTGGGCTGGGATGACTAATCTTCCCATGGCCTTGCAGCTTTCAGCGCACCGCACTGTTTTGGTTGGTACCGGACGCTTTGTCTTGTATTTGGGGGAGCGTGTCGTTTGTCAGCACAGTGGTGATCGCTTTGTGGTGCCCTTATCTCCACCGGAGTCGATGCTGGACTCGCGCTTGCTTAGGGAGTTGATAAACAGGGGAGAGCGCTACACTCTTCCTTGGTAGGAGCTTGTGCGCATGGAGGGTGATTATGCGCAGGACTTACTCCCCTTTCTGGTTCCTCCACCCCGCCTTCCTGGGGTATGATTTCTTTTGAGGAGTTTTGTTGCTAGCCTCTGTTTAAATAGTCGAATAACTTGATTATTCGATCGTATTTTTAGACGATTGTTCGCCCCGTGGGGAGGATTGAGATTCCGCCTCAATCTGTCCGCTACCCAGGGTCAATTGGTATTACTAAGGACCATATTGCTGACGCGCCAGAGGGTTTCAGACAGGCGCAGGAGTCTCTTCCTGAGGTTTTTGAGCCGGTAAGTTTTTGATGCATTATTCATCCCTTTTAACACTGCTTGTTACTGATTTTTATCTGTTTGGTTCTCAGCCTACCCGCCCGGAGATGATGGCATTCATGAAGCTGGTTGACGCTTTGAAGTACTGCATCATTAAGCTTCGGCGTGGTGCGAGTTGTCAGAGCAATTCTGGCGATGTTCTTTAGGTATGTTCATTTTTTTCCCACTTCTACCATTTGTTTTATTTTGCATTGTTGACGCCTTTTGATTTTGTATCTTTCAGAAGCAACGGAGGTTCCGCTCGCGCTCGAGGCATAGAGGCTCGGACGTGGGGGAGCCTAGTTGTGGTAGACGATCTCCTGAGGTTCATCGGCATTCTAAGTCTTAGCGGGAGCCTTAGCCGTTTCAGGAGGCTTAGTGGCAGCAGCCTTAGTCTTCCCAGCGCTTTCAGGGTTAGGGTCAAAGGCAGCGAATGTCGTTTTCACAGCCTTCACAGCTTGAGTTTAGGCTTGTTTTGACTCCCGTGGATCCTGAATCATTTTTAGCTCCATCGTCTAGGATTCCTCTACCGGTGTCGTGCTTGTTTTCAGTTCCAATGTATGGGACGATGCCTCCATCGACGATTCCCATGCTTTGTGTCAGTCGACACCGTTTGCCAGTTGGACGGGTCTTGCTTTGAGTTTGACTGCTGCTGGAGTCACTTGGACTAGTAGGGACACTACTTCCCGTACTCGGATGATGGCGGAACTCTTTGGCTCACCGTTCCCGTATTCACAGGCTGGAGATGATACTGATCCTAACTCTTCTAGTTCTGCATATTTTTAACCGAGGGTCTTTGTTTGTACATACTGTGATGACACTTGACGTTGCTTATTTATTATGACTCATTTTGTACATTATTCACAGTTTATGTATTTATTAGTGTGTGTTAGTGTGTGCTTGAGACTCATTGTGTGTGATTGTGTATTTATTAATGACGCGACAAAAAACGTAACTGGAGTAAGTGGAGGGTACCGACCTTCCCCAAAAGAAAACGAAATAAAAAGACAAGAAAAAAATAATAATAAATAGAATAAATTAAAAAATATATAAATAATAAAGAAAAAATAGAAATAAAATGAATATAATACTAAAAAATAATAAATAAATAAATAAAAATTAAATAATAAAAATAAAATGATAAAAATAAAAAAATAAAAAATAGAAGAAATAAATAAAAAAAAGTTGAGAATTTTATTAGGAATGAAACTCTCGAAAAACTGAAAAATAAACGGTGAAGATAAAATACTAAAAAAGATCCGGATAGATACAGGAAAAGATAAAAAAAGAAAACGCATGGGCGCCACGACACGGCACTATACACCGTGTCACGGCAAAAATTGTCGTGTCGCGGCGCAAATTCCCGTGACACAGTGAGACTCCCCGTGTCACGGTGCGCGTATTCTACAATGGTGTGGTTTACGCGTATGGAAAGATAATTTCTGAGTAGTTCCGAGCGCTTTTGCTATAAAATAGGACTAGTATATTCGTGATATGCATAATTACGAAACACAAAATAATTAGAATTTCATATTTCAATAATAATGTCTCAGAATTTTGATAATACATTGCGCGACTGGTCTTATTCTTTTACCAATGCTGATAAAAGAGAGTTAGAATTGTTTCATGTCAGGGGTTTACTAGCCCTGAGGCATGTAGCGATTGAACATGATTTTCTTAAGGTAGCATTAGACTATTGGAGTCCAGAAATACATTGTTTTAAATTTGATTACGATGAAATATGTCCCCTGCCGGAGGAATTCGGTGTCATCTTTGGATTTCCTGCTAGAAATCTTATTGTCATGCCTACCCTACGTGAATATTATTACCAAGATTTTGAACGCCATCTTAATCTAACAGATCCAGATTTAAATAGAATTGTGTGTGGTAATGAGGTAGACTTAGAAATACTTGCAAATTTATATTTTAATCGCCCTATCTCTGAGTCTTATAATGTATACCGTAGAAGGGCATATATTTTTTTGCATGTTTAGCAAGCTTTTATTTGCAAACGGTAGGGTAGGACATGCTTGTCTAGCATTTGTTCTTGAACATGTTGAATCTGGGAGGTCTCCTATGTCTACGTGCCTTGGAGAAACATTTCGTGGCCTTGACAAAGCAAAAGCTGACCGGAAAGCCATCAGCAAGGGCTCTCTAGTACTGCTGCAGGTAAAAATACGCTCCGAGTAGCCCCCGTGACACAAACCAGGCGCCGTGTCACGGTGGCTTGTTGCCGTGACACGGTGACATATGCCGTGTCACGGGGAATCTGCACTTTTTTTTTCGCAGATTTGGTTGATGCAGCATTTAGAACTATTTGAAGCCCCCGCCGATATTGAAAAATATGGCCGCAGGAAGAAGAATTACTCTGTAAACATGTCGTATGAAGACTGGAAAAATTTCTTTGCAATGAGAGAATTTTCCATTCGTTGGGTGGTGCCTTGGTGGAGGATTAGTAGGATGGTTGGTACGAACGATACTCCGTATTACCGTGTTCCTAGTATCTCAAGACTGACTTTTCATTGTCCCTCTCGACTGATGCGACAGTATGGACTTGAACAAGTAGTTCCACGCTATAACGATAGTCCTCGTGAAGTATCGTTGCATGAAAGTAACGTTCACAAATACAAGACTTGTTGGATTGGAAGACCTTTTTGGACCGTTTCTGCGAGTAACCAAGCTCCTCCTCCTTTATCTAATGCATACAAGGCATGGTTGAATCCTAGAAGTAGGAGGGAACGAGTCAGATCACGCAAATCTGATGTGAAGAGTCGTCTTGGAAATAAGAAAGTGCCTCCTAAAGATCGTCTAGGTCCAAGAACGCAAGGGATTGAGTTTAAGACTCCTATAATGCCGAAAAGGAAGAATTATGTGAAAGGGAAGGGTAAAGAGAAGATGGTCTATAGAGAGAAACAACCGAAGAATTTTAAGAAAGGTGAAAGGGGTGAAAGTTCGACTAGGGGTGTGACGGTTCGGGCTACAAAAGACACATTAATGGTGAAGGCCGACCTAGTTGAAAAAGAGAATGAGGTTCCTAAAGTAAAGAGGGATTAGATCAGAATTGCTTTGCTTTTATAATTTATAATTTTCTAAAATAACGCGTATGATGCCAATAATTGTAATCACATTTATTTCAATAATAATAACATATTTATTTTAGCCTTAAATAAAAAATTACAATGTTTTTTTTTTGTTAATATCCGAGTCATGGAGTCGGGCGCAATGGAAGAATGAAAATAAAAACATCTAACAAATAACTGAATTCGCAAAGACTACGTCACTAAAAAAATCAGATTATCTGAAACTCCACCGTACCACGGTAAAAAATTCCAAGACACGTTGGAAATTCCCGCGTCACGGCACACATTTTTTTTTTCGCTCAGATCCACCGTGTCACAGTGGACTGTACCGTGACACGGTGGAAAATCCCATGTCGCGACAGAACCTCCTCTTTTTTTTTCTCAGGTTCACCGTGCCACGGTGGACATTCCCGTGTCGCGGCAGAACCTCTTCTTTTTTTTTTCTTTTTTTTTTGTCGTGACGCAATGCTGAACTGACGCGAATACTTGATCGACAGAGGGAGGATTTTATGTTTTTTAAAGTTGTCGGGCCCCCTTGAGGGGTTGCCTACTGTAGACACCCATTTGTGTCTCCCCAAAACCAAACCCAGTGATGAGTGCCTTTTGCGTCGAATCATAATCGAATGAAGTGAAAGTGTGGAAGGTCTAGTGTTGCGGATAGTTTTTATTCTTTTCTTTTCTCTTTGTTTTTTAAAACTTATTTTAAGAAAATAGCCAATCCAGTTTGGTTGGTCCATGATATGGGTCCAATAGTAGTGTAGTTGGATGGGGCTTGACAAGAACTTTCCAACGATATATTATAAGTCCAATTCCGATGAATATTGAGGAAATTATGGCCAATTTACCAAACTGGGCCCGGTTTGAGCTTGATATGCGGTCCAATGATCTAGGGGAGGGCCTAATATGATTTATCATTCCTAATGCAATTAGGAATGGTTTTAGTATTCTAGATTCTCCTATAAGGTTATTTTCATTCCTAATTTAATTAGCATTGATAAATTGACTTTTGTTGACTTTTCAGAGTTTTATTCAAAATCAAATAGCATTTTCGAAGAAATTATATTATTTTATCCTCCAGGACGGTAAACTTATCGGATTTTCAAAAACGCGTTGGTATCAGGCTTGGCGCCTAACCCCAGGCCTTGGCGCCTAACCCCAGGCCTTGGCGCCTGGAACCAGGCCTGGCGCCTGGCGCTAGCCATTGGCGCCTGACGCTAGTGCTGGTGTCTGGCGCCAGCTAGCCAGGGTTGGCGCTAGCTCTATTTTCTTAGCGTCAGACTCTGTTTTGTTAATTTATCATTTTTGGCTGATTTTCTCTATAAATATCGTATCAAAAACCCCGTTTTCATTCACCTACAATCAGTTTTCATTCGCAATCATTAATTCTTTAATTCTCCCTTATTTTCACCAACTCTCATCAAGATTTTCTTGATTATTCTCTCTCTCTCTCTCTCTTTTTCTAAACTTTGCTTTTTATACAAAATTCCGCATTTGCAAGATCTAGAAACACCTAGCCATATTCGAAGTTGCCTTCGCCCTAGATGTGAAAGGTTTAGTTTCTGAGGGTGTGGTCCCAAATCTCTCTTTCAATTATTTAATTTAGTTGTTTTGATTATTATTTTCCTTGAAGTTACTAACGTGTGTATTTTGTTATTAGAAAGAGGTACGAAGCATCAAAGAAAGTGCTTTATTGATTTATTGATATTATGATGTAGAAATCATGTTTATATTGTTATTATGATATTCCTAGTATCATGTCTAGGGTAATTTTAATATTAATTATGATTCTTGTGATGCTTCCTATGTTCTTCCTAATATTTATTGATGTTAGTATCATGTTAGGATTAAAGATTTGATTTTATTGCTTAGTGACATGCTAGGGTTTGTTATTAATCTTGTTAGTATCATGTCTAGGATATTGCTATTTTTATTATGCTTTAATATAAACATGAATATGATTATGATTATAATTGTTATGATTTATGATGATTATTATTATTATTATTTTGATGATGATTATTTATGATGATATTATTATTATAATTATTGTTCATGATTATTTATTCTTTGTTGCTTGATACATTATTTATTTTTATTGCTTGATCACGCCTTTTACGCATGTTTAAAGGGAATTGGTACTTGTAATCACGCTTAATAAGATATTTAATAATCTTGTTAGGGTTAATTGTGATTATAATTCAAGTGATCGCCAATAGTAGTTTATTTGTGCATTAAATTCATCAACATAGATAAACAGCTTTAGGGTTAATCCTATTAATTGCATGTTAGTCAGAAAGCGCACATGAATACGAGCAGAAAAAAGTAGAGGCCTATTATTAGGGCAGGTTCAATCTCTTTTAGGTTGGATTTGTACCATCATCCCCGAACCCTTATTTGGTTCATGACCTTATGGAGTTGACGATCTCTTGGATCGTTAAGGGGTGTAACCTTCATCCTATGAACGGTTTACAAGTTCCTTAAAAACTTGTTGGAGACTCTTTTGCTCTATCTTCTTCCCTTTTGGATGCCACCGTACTTTAGTGTATGATCACAGTGGGTGTCAAGCTAGTGGGATTTTTAAGGCTTGAAATTATTCCCTACACCTACGTATCCTTAAAAAGGAATCAGGCCAAACATAGCTCTATTGGGTCATGAACCCATGCGACTAGGCATAAAATTTCTTGAGTTGATCCAAGTTGGTTAAATTGCGGAAACAGTTACCGTCCATGTCTACCAATTGTACCGCTCCGCGAGACAAGATTGATTTAACAATGTACGGGCTTGACCAATTTGGTCTGAATTTTCATCTTGGATCCAACACATTTTTACGAAGTGCCTTAAGCACCAGGTCACCCTCTTTGATGTTCCTAGTCATGAATTTTTTATTAAAATGTCGAGCCATTTGCTGTTGGTAGATTTGGACATGATGCAAAGCTGCCAAGCGTTTTTCATCGAGTAAGACTAGTTCATCACATCTTGCTCTAATCGAGACGACTTCATCTAGTTGACTTTCCAACGTGATTCGGAGAGAAGGGATTTCGAGGTCTATTGGTTGCACAGCTTCAACTCCATAGACCAAAGAGAAAGGGGTAGCCCCCGTTGATGTACAAACAGAGGTTCAATAACCCCAAAGGGAGAAATGTAGCTTACTTGGCTAATCCTTGTAATTTTCTGTCATCTTTTCGATGATAGTTTTCACATTTTTGTTGGCTGATTCGACCGCACCATTTGTTTGTGGTCTGTAGGTGATGATATGTGATGTTTGATATGATATTTCTTTAATAGTTCCGCGCATTCGGCTTGGAAATGCGTTCCATTATCGCTAATCATATCATGAGGTACCCCATAGCGGCATATGATATTTTTCTCAATGAATTGAGCTACGTGTTTCGCCATTTGCTTAGCATATGAGGCAGCTTTGACCCATTTGGTGAAATAGTCGATCGCTATGAGGATGAATTCGTGCCCCCATTGTCCTGGTGGTGTTATTTTTCCAATGATGTCGATGCCCCAAGTGGAGAAAGACCATGGAGAAGTATATGTGTAGAGAAGCGAAGGTGGAACATGTTGTAAATTTGCGTAGACTTGACACTTCATACATTTCTTGACGTATTCGTGACAATCTTTCTCCATAGTAGTCCAATAATAACCTTGTCGTTGAATCTTTTGGACTAACATCTTCGCATTCATATGCGTTCCACATATAGCGGCATGAAGATTTTCCATGGTTCTGTGTGCTTCTTTCTTGGCTATGCATAAGAGATTTCTCCCCATTGCAGTTCTCTTGTGTAGTTCTCCCCTGATGAGCACATACTGTGAAACCAGGAGCCTCAAAGCACGGCGTGCCCTTTTATCAGTGTTAGGATGGTATTCTCCTCTTGTCACATAATTAAGGATGTCTGTATACCATGGCTCTTCATCTTCTTCTTGTAATCATTGTTCATCGTCGAGTGCGTGAACATAGGCCGATTCATATCTTCTTTCTATGGTCAACGGCATTCTGATTGTATCCGTTGGAATTCGCACCATTAATGCTAATTTAGCTAGTGCGTCGGCGAATTGGTTTTCTTCTCTCGACAAATACGTATATTCCACTTCATCTAGTTGCTCCGTGAGAGTTTCTAAATGCGCTTGATACGTAGCGAGACTTTCACTTCTCATCTTCCATCTCTTGGAGATTTGGTTAATGATTAGTGAAGAATCACCATAGATTCTGAGCTTCTTAATTCCCAAGGCAACAGCTGTTTCTAACCCCAAAATACATGCTTCATATTCTGCTGCATTGTTGGTGACATCAAAATCGAGTTTCATGGAAATTGGGATATGTTCTTCATTGGGTGATACGAGCAAGACTCCTACACCACAACCTTTTTTGTTTGAAGCTCCATCAAAATAGAGCGTCTAGATATCATCTTCGGTCATGAGTAAATCTTCTTCAAGGAAATCGTACTCATCTTCTTCTTTCTCAACTTCTTCTAGCGGAAAGTCTACTAAGAAGTCAGAAACCGCAGAACCTTTGATGGCTTTTTGTGGTACAAATTTCAAGTCAAACTGAGAAAGATTGACTATCCACCTTGATAATCTGCCATTGAGTATTGCTTTTTCGAACAAGTATTTGAGAGGATCCATCTTGGACACGACATGCACTGTATGAGTGAGCATGTAATGTCTTAGTTTCTGTGCGGCCCACACAAGTGCGAGACACAACTTTTCAAGTGGTGTGTATTGTGTCTCATATCCTTGAATCTTCTTACTCAAATAGTAGATTGCATTCTCCTTGCTTTCAATCTCTTGTGCTAGCATTACCCCCATCGTTTCTCTTGTGACCGTAAGGTAGAGTCGAAGAGGAAAGTCAGGTATTGCTGGCGCTAGCACGGGTAAGTTTGCCAGCTACTCTTTGATTTTGTCGAAAGCTTTTTGGCAATCGTCATCCCATGTGACTGGGACATTTTTCTTAAGCTTCTTGAATATAGGTTCACATTTCGCTGTGAGTTTTGATATGAACCTACTTATATATTGCAACCTTCCAATGAAACCTCGAATCTCCTTCTCATTCTTGGGCAGTGGCATAGCCATGATCGCTTTTTCTTTTGTGGGATCTATTTCAATCCCTCGAGAACTTATCACATATCCAAGTAATTTGCCTGACGTGACTCCAAATGCACACTTTGCTGGATTTAATCTCATGTTGTACTTGCGGAGTCTTTCAAAGAACTTGCAAAGTGCAATGATATGGCCCGGGCGATATTTAGACTTAACGATCATATCATCGACATAGACCTCCACCTCTTTATGCATCATATCATGTAACAACGCTATAGCTGCTCTTTGGTAGGTGGCACCCGCGTTTTTCAACCCGAATGGCATTACCGTATAGCAATATGTACCCCATTGTGTGATGAATGTGGTTTTCTCCATGTCTTCTTATGCCATCAATACTTGATTATATCTAGCGTAACCGTCCATGAATGATAGGAGTGCATGGTTTGCTGTGTTATCGACCAGAATGTCAATGTGAGGTAGAGGGAACTCATATTTTGGGCTTGCTTTATTGAGGTCCCTGTAATCAACACACATTCTGACCCTTCCATCCTTCTTTGGAACTAGAACCACATTTGCTATCCATTCTGGATACTTGGATACTTTGATGAAACCTGCGGCTAACTGCTTTCTGATTTCTTCTTTGATTTTGAGAGCCACATCGGGTTTCATACGGCGCAGCTTTTGTTTGACAGGCTTCATACCTGGAATGAGTGGTATCGTATGATGAGCTATATCCCTATCAATTCCTAGCATATCTTGGTATGACCAAGCAAATACATCAACAAATTCACTAAGCAAGTTAATTAGCTCTTTGCGTTCATCTTGACTTAGTGTTAATCCAATTTTACTTCTTTAACAGTCGTATCATTGGAAATATTAACTGTCTCTGTATCTTCGATAACTGCTGTTTTATTTTCGTGTTCTTCCATTGCTTTTATTATTTCTTTGTCATTTTTATCATTAGCAAAGAAATATTGATCTGGGCTAGGGGAATGACACACATCGTAAGCAAAGGTACTCATTTTATTGAATTCGTCGGTTAATATATCAAGAGGGGCAAGGTCAGCTGCGACCTCACCGGAAAGAGAAGTCTCAACAAGAGACTCAGGATTGGACTCTATAGCAGAAAGAGGGTCACCCTCAGACTCTAAGGACTCGTCTACAGACTTAGACTCAGACTCGGACTTGGACCCAGATGACTCAGACTCATCAAACATAGGACCTTCGCCAGCGGTTATTTCCAACTTCTCTCCGCTCGGTGTAGTGATCCTCAATGTCTTGCGCCACCCCTTTGAAATATTATTAGCTTGGACGATTAACTCGGAGGGGTCAAAATCCTTGTTTGCTATAACAGCTTGAACGAGCTTGGAATTATCATTGCAGACGGGCTTAGACTCATTCTTCTCCATTCCAAAAAGCAGGTTGATGCCTAGACCCTCAGAGTTTGGGCTAGCTGGTTTCTCAGTTGTGAAGAGCTCTTCGTCTTCATCAACAAAGTCACAACCGAGGAACATCTCGAATCCTGGTTTACGCTTCCCATCGTGGACGAATGGCTCAGGAAATTCATAGCACGGGAAATCTTCCCCTTCTTTGATGTACTGGCCATTGAGGGTTAATGGATTTGGATCCATGGCCATTTTTGTCTTCATGATTCGAGCGTTATTGCGAGCCTTCATTTTAAAGAGGGCTTGTTTCACATCTTCTTTTGTTGGCTTGAATCCCAAGCCAAAAGTATCCTTCTTGAGTGCACCAGGATGGCCCCAAAGTTCAGCCATTTTCTTTTTGAGCCCAAGGGTCATTCCAGGGAAATGCCCTTGCTTCTTCATAATCGCATTAATGTTTGTGTTTGAATAGGGATCAAAGTCGAGACGACACTTTTCCTCTTCTTCGATCACGAGAAAATCATCGAGTGAAAACCCCCAAAGATCTTCGTCCTCTTCGTCATGTTCAACATGGACGATAGGAGTGTCGATAACTTGAATGCGCATAGGAGAGGCATCAATGGTAGTTGGAACCCCTCCAACTATGGCTTTCATTTTCTGGTGCAGCGATGATGGAATCGCCTTTAGCTAATGAAGCCAAGGGCGTCCTAACAGCAGATTTCAAGAGGCCTTAATATCTACCATCTGAAACTTGGTGCAACGTTCAATGGCCCCAGTAGTTATGTTTAGTGTGATAGTACCTACGGCTTGACGGCGAGTATTATCATAAGCAAGAATCCCTTGAGTCGAGGGAGTCAGTTCTTCATTCTTTATGCCCAACTTATTTGCAGTGCAGAGTAGGCATAAATTGATTGCAGAGCCGTTATCAACCAGGTTCCTATGAACATTCATCTGCCTACACACCACACTGAGGTGTAAGGCCTTATTATGTTGGACCCCTTGCGGGGGCAGATCCTTATCTGAAAACGAAATCAGATTGCTAGTACTTGGCCATTTAGTAGTGAGAAAGTTGACCAATCCTTGAGGAGTCATGTCATCATCAACTCCTATTTTCACCAGAGCATTCATCACAGCCTTTCGATGCTCATGGGAGGTGGCCAAAAGCTTCCATACATTCATCTCTACCTTGGTCTTTTGCAATTATTTGACCACATCGTTGTTCACAGGGTTGATGGGATCAACTACCGGATGTGATTGCGGTGGAGGTGGAGGTGGACTAGGTTGTTGCAACCGTCCACTTCTGGTGAGAACCTTGACCTCAAGGTCTCCCCAAACATCTTCACTTGTGCCAAGAGATGAACAGGACATATCCTTGAGATAGACGTCTTCATCGTCACTATCCCAAATTCCATTCACTTCTTGAGAACTCGAGACAAATACAACTTCCGGCAAAGGTTCATTCACTGGTTGAATGAGTATTGATGGATCAAAGGAGACTTCATCTCCCATGATAGCCAAAGCATCGGAAAAATAACCTGTTTGAATGTTAGGCTTCTTGCCCCCTGGAGGGACAGGAAGTTGATTAGCATCAATTAGGTCTTCGATTGCATCCTTTAACCTCCAACACTTCACAGTATTATGACCCTTGCCTTGATGAAACTTGCAATAAGCATTGGGGTCATAGCTAGCGGTCCTATTCTCTGGTCGAGGTTCTGGAAATGGTCCAATTGGCATAATTAGTCCTTGACCATGCAAACGGTCAAAAGCAGCATCATAAGTCATTCCCAAAGGCGTGTAAACCCTCCTTTTCCTTTGGAATCTTTGAGGGGGGCATTAAGGGCCAGCACATCATTGATATTGATATTGTTGGTAGCATTATTGGGCTTGGAAGACGAAGAAGAAGGAGTGTCGTTCTTCTTGTTTTTCCAAGTGATGTTATTATTGTTGCTACCAGCAGTTTTCATCAGTTCATCCTCGATATTGATCCCAATATCGTATACAGCTTCAAAGGTACTCAGAGGCAGAAACATCAAGTGTTGTTTGTACTTATGAGTCAGATTGACAATGAACAAGCGAACCATCGCTTTTTCCTTGGGGGGATCGACCAAGAGCGCGGATGTTTCCCTCCACCTACTTAAGTAAGTGGTGAAGCCTTCATTCTATTTCTGTTTGAGAATGGAGAGTTAACGTTCAAAAGTCTTGGCCTGAATGTTACACTTGTAGCGATTCATAAAGCTTTCAGCAACATCCTCCGAGGTCGCGACATGTTTGGATTCCAAAGAGTAGAACCACTGTTGACAGGCATGCTCCAAGGAAAGAGGGAACACTGTAGGGAAGAGTGTCACATCTACTCCCTTAAGATCCATGGTTGCAGAAAAAGCCTTCAAATGGAAAAGCGAATTATCAGTAGGTTTGAATTTGGGAATGTCAGCAGTGGAAAACTTTTCAGGAAGCTTGTCCCTTATGGACGAAGAGGTGACAGGTTGTTCCACATAAGTGAATTCTTCAGAAATCTTACTCATCTGTTCCTTAATCTTGTCCATTGCAGCGGTAGTGACATTGTTTTGATTGTCTTGCTATACCGTGTTGACTCTAGTGGTGAGTGTTTGCATCATGTTAGACAACATTTCAATTGTCTTGTTGATGTTCTCGATATCTTCCTTAGTAGCCATTGGTTGAAAGTAGACTGAAGATGGATCTTGTGGAGATGATTGTGGTGGTTTCCTTGTACACCTCTTTAGTATAAGAGGTTGTTGAGTTATTGACTCGAACTGTAACAATCTACCCCTGCTTCTTGACCAAGTGCTGTGACACCAAAACAAACACACCTTTAATGACCGGACTTAACCTTTACCCGTCCGGAAAAATAAATAAATAATATAAAATTGAATTTTTAAAAATCTATAACTTTGGAATTCTATTTATTTATTTTTTTTATATAAAAATAGGGGAGGATACTATCCGACTTACTCCGAAAAAAACGACACAAAAAAGGCTACCCTAAAATACGCTCAAAAAGTGGTGCACGACTAAAGAAAAAAGTGTGTGAACACGATATGTGAGTGATTAAGTGAGGTTATGGACGCGTGTTTTGACCGTACAGCTAGACATGACACCAAACTGGATATATAAACTACATACGTACGCACAAAAACTGAAAAAGGACTAACGGGACACATTTCCTGGGCACCGTGTCACGGTGCTGACTGTCGTGACACGGTGAAGTCTACCGTTAGACGGTAGAAAGCCCAGTGTCACGACACTGTTCACCGTGGAGAGGTAGAACATGCCGTGACACGGTGCGCAGTTCCAGGTATGTTTTGTGATTTTTCCAGATTTTAATCGATTTTAGGTCCGTACTAATTACTATGTGGAAATAAAAACCCTCGGTCATGGGTTAAAAAAAGAGTAAACACATGAAGGTTAGCACCAAACAGCCATATAGCACTTAGTCATGATTATGTAAAAAAAGTTCGTAACCTAAAGTCAAGATCTATGTTCAACTATTGGTCAAGCTTTGGGTGTCAAAAGGGTACCATGGTTAAGAGTTTGGACGTGTTAGCAAGGCAGCCTCCCTTGAGGGTGTATGCCAACGGGCGGCTCCACGAGTTTGTGATGAAATCGAACTCGACTCCATGGTTTGGGTGGATTTAATAACTCGGATGAACCTTTATTGCCATGAGCGTTTTTGGGTTGATAGTGCTTAAATCCCCCGGGGCTAAGACGCATGTAGAACACACACGTTTTTTCAGAAAAATCGAAGGAAGTTGACTGTTAGAAGAGAAAATAAGCCACCAGACTGATTTTAGGACTGTCGTGACACGACAAAAATTCCCGTGCCACGGTACTGCACACCGTTAAATGGTGCACTGTACCGTGACACGACAGATTCTTCCATGGCACGGCAGTCAGAAAATCTAACTGGTGCCCAATTTTCCTTCGTACACAATCAAGTTATTCAATGTCTCCTACGGGACAGACCTAAATGCGACGTTAAAACGTCTAAGCATATGCAAAAAATGCTAAATTAATCGCAGGAATATTTTTCAAGAATCTTTCAAGTCTCATCCGCTCATCTTAATTAAATATCGATCACTCAAATTGATAAATAACCAAGAATCCTCCCCAATGGAGTCGCCAAATTGTAGGCGTCGTTCGAAGTGCGCCTACGCTAAAGCATGTGTGAATATTCTTGGCACTCATAGGAAGTGGGAATTGACGTATACGATTAGGGATAAGGAAAGTAGGGAGCCGCCAACAAGTTTTTAAGGAACTTGTAAACCGTTTACGGATCATAAAAAGGAAACCACGAATGAGGGACAACGATAGGCAACAACGATTGACCCGTGAAGGTTACACCCCATTCATAATACATGAGATTACTAACTCCATATTGTTCGAAACCACGAAAGGAGGATTGGGGATGATGGTACGAAGTGAGTCATGGAGTCACATTCGCCCGTATTGGCCTCTACTCGATTCTTATACTGAAAAGTGATTCCTGCGATATCAAAGGCATACAAACAAAAATTCAATTTTCTCCAAATTATTATTATGCTAAATTGGTTGAATATTAATGCAACACATCATTCTAAAATATTGTGACCACTTGAATTAATAACAAGATTAAAAAGGAACCTAAACCGGTTGTCCAAATTATCTTATTAGGCGTGATTTTCAATTACATATTCCCTTTAAACATGCAATATGGTGATCATAACAATAATAATAGAATTAACATTAATATTGGAAGCAATTTAGCAATAATTCCAACAATATAAAATCGTTAGAAAAATAATAGAAATAAGAGGAACATAATTCTTACTTTGATTCTGTTTGTTTGCAACTACAAAATAATAAATGAGTGAGTAACTTCAAGGAAATAATAGTAGAAAAATAATTAAATTAAATAAAATAGAGTTGATTTGGGGCCATACCCTCAAACAGTTCTACCTTTCACGCCTTGGTTTAAGGACAGAACCACGAGTAAAGTACGGACTCCTTAGAGTACTTGAAGAAGGAATTTTGAAATAAGAAGGGTAGGCTAGTGTTTAGGCTAAATCATAGAAGAGAGAAAAAACTAGAGAATTAATTGATGCCCCCTACATCAGAAATGAGGGAGTATTTATGTAGAAAATGTGCTGAGAGAACACACGGAAACCTAAAATGATAAAAACCCTAAAAAAGTATCCCGCGACACGGCAACTTGTACCGTGACATGGGAAGTCCCACCGTCAGACGGGAAACATTCCCATGACACGGTACAATTTTTGAGTGACGCGGGAAATTTTTAGTAAACGAGGAAGAAAACGCGTTAAGGGTTTACGCGGAAAGGACACGGAAATTCCCGTGCCACAACAAGTTTCCCGTGTCACGGGAAATTTCACCGTCAGACGGGAATGATTCCCGACGCGGTGGATTCCTGCCGTGGCGCGGGAATTTTCAGCCCGTTTTTCTGTCCAAATACATTTTTAACCCTAATTTTGTTCAGCATTTTAAGTGCCGATTGATAATTTCTGACCTTTTTTCTGATTTATAATATTTGGGCTAAAATAAGAAAATAAGCAAATAAAATAAATATAAGGTTTGGGCCAAAAATAAATAATAAAACAATAAAATAAAAAAGGTTTGGGCTAAAATTAAATAATAAGTTTGTGCTGAAATTAAAACTATGCTTTTACCAAACATCAAGACTAATCCATGGACTGTTCAAAAATACGAATTTAATCAAATACGATATTTTTTAAGCACTCTTGGGATTAAATACTGAACCCGACCAATAGTGGCGGTGAAAGGTTGTTCATCATCGGGTTTGGTTTTGGGGAGACTTTTTTAGGTGTCTACATTCTTCATATACTGTTGATTCTTGATTTATTTAGTTGTTAGTTAATTAGATGATAATGTTAGAGTAGTTGTTTGCTAGGGATTGGGTGAAACTTGTAAGATTGATTGATTGTGCTTAATTTGGGGATTATGTTGATTACTTGTTGAGATTTTAGTAATCAATGGAAAATTGTATGTGTGTAATTCGATTAAGCCTTGAGAATTATGCTAGATTGCATTGTGAGTCTACATTGATACGGACCATTGATTTGTAGCTTACAATTGTCGATTGAGTTTTATTTGTGACGTTCTTAGTTAGTGTCTCTCGTAGTTGGCGCTAGTTAGACCTCTAGGAGATAGCTTGTCGAGATCTTTTGATTGAGTTTGCCATTAGTCTTCGCAAGCATTGATTTGCATATTGTTCCCGAGTTGCTAAAATTGTCATGATTACTTGTTGATCCCCGTTCCTAGTGCTTTATTTGTTTGGTACGTAGTTGGTTAGTGTTCTCTCTTTATCTTTGTCTTTGACCTAGCTTAGGCGCATAATTGAGAGCACTTTAACATAACCCGTTCCTTTGGGTTCGACCCTTGACTTGCCTCTATACTAGTTTTTAGGTTGGTTAAGTGTTTATAAATTTAGTTTGACCGAGGGAAGATTAGTTTCAACCTAGTTCACCCCTCGTCACCTTTGTCTTTCTCTAATGGTTGACGCGTTGTTGGACATGTGTTCGTATTGTTGGATTGATCTCTTTGTTTTCCCCTCCCGTGGATTATATGATTTGTGTTTGAGCATATTGTCTCATTTAAGCTTGGGGGAGGGTATTCTATCATGTGTTGGTGGGATGTTGATTCATATATGCCATGCACAATTGTATATGCATTTCCATGTTGTTTTATCTTGAAAAACTCCAAAAAGATTTTTCTTTCTATTAAGACTGTAGGGAATAATTTCAAGCGTTAAACCCCTAGCTTGAACCCCACTGTGATCATACACTAAAGTACGGTGGCGTCTAAAGGGAAAGAAGATAGAGCAAAAGAGTCGCCAAAAAGTTTTTTTTAGGAACTTGTAAACTGTTCACGAGGTGAAGGTTACACCCCTTAACGATCCAGAGATCGTCAACTCCATAAGGTCTAGAACCAAATAAGGGTTCGGGGATGAATGTACAAATCCAACCTAAAAGAGATTGAACCTTCCCTAATAATAGGCCTCTACTTTGTTCTGATCGTATTCATGTACGCTTTCTGACTAACATGCAATCAATAGGATTAACCTAAACCTGTTTATCTATGTTGGTTGAATATTAATGCACAAATAAACTATTATTGGCGATCACTTGAAACTATAATCATATTAACCCTAAACAAGATTATTAATTATCTTATTAAGCGTGATTACAAGTACAAATTCCCTTTAAACATGTATAAAAGGCGTGATCAAGCAATAACAATAAAAATCAAGCAACATAATAAATAATCAAAACAATAATCATCAAAATAATAATCAAAATAGTAATAATAATTATAATCATAATCATAATAATAATCATAAAATAATCATAACAATCATATCAATCATAATAATAATAATTATAGCAATAATAAAATTATGATCATAATCAAAACAATTATAAAAGAATCATAAATCATGTTAAAGCATAATAAAAATAGCAAGATCCTAGGCATGATACTAACAAGATTAGTAACAAACCCTAGCATGTCACTAAGCAATAAAAAATCAAATCTTTAACCCTAACATGATATTGACAATCATAAATATTAGGAAGAACATAGGAAGCATCGTAACAATCATATTTAATATATTTGATATTATAACCTTTTCCCTAAATATGATACTAGGAATATCATGATAACAATGTAAACATGATTTCTACATCATAATATGAATTAAAACCATTAAATTACTTACTTTGATGCCTCGTACCTCTTTCTAATAACAAAATACACACGTTAGTAACTTCAAGGAAAATAAATAATCAAACAATTAAATTAAATAATTGAAAGAGAGATTTCGGACCAAACCCTCAGAAATTAAACCTTTCACGTCTAGGGCGAAGGCAAATTCGAATATGGCTAGGTGTCTCTAGATCTAATGAATGCGGAATTTTGTATTTGAAAAGCAAGTTTAGAAAAGAGAAAGAGAGAGGGATGAAATAATCAAAAAAACTTGATGAGAATTGGTGAATGATTAAGAGAGAATTAGAGAATTAATGATTGCGAATGAAAACTGATTGTAGGTGAATAAAAACGGAGTTTTTAATATGTTATTTATAGAGAAATTAGCCAAAAAAGATAAAATTAACAAAACAGAGTCTAGCGCACGCCAAACGAGGATGGCACCAGCCATTGGCCATTGGCACCAGGCGCCAATGCCTGGCGTTAGACGCCAATCTTGTTTTTGACGCGTTTTCTAAAATCTGATAAATTTTGTCGTACAGGAGTATAAAATAGTATCTTTCCTTTAAAATGCTCTTTGAATTTAATTAAAACTCTGAAAAGTCAATAAAAGTCAATTTATCAATAAAAGTCAATTAGGAATGAAAAGAACCTTCTAGAAGAATCTAGAAGACTAAAACCATTCCTAATTGCATTAGGAATCATAAATCATATTAGGTCGTCCCCTAGATCATTGGGCCGCACATAAGGCTCAAACCGGGCCTAGTTTGGTAAATTGGCCATAACTTCCTTAATATTCATCGGAATTAGGCTTATAATATATCGTTAGAAAGCTCTTGTCAAGCCCCATCCAACAACACTACTATTTGACCCATATCATGGACCAACCAAACTGGATTTTCTGGTTTCTTAAAATAAGTTTTCAAAAACAGAGAGAAGAGAAAAGAAATTAAACTATCCGCAACACTAAACTTTCCACACTTTCGCTTCATTCGATTATGATTCGACGTGAAAGGTACTCATCACCGGGTTAGGTTTTGGGGAGACAAAAATGGGTGTCTACAAAGACAAATTTGAATTGTGTTATGTTTTGTTCTTGCTTTGGACATAATATGCTTAGACTTGTATAGTTGAATGCTTATATTCTTAAATGGTAAAGGTGTGCACGGTTTGAGAGTATATTTGGTTGTTTCTAGGATAGAGTATCCTAAGGTAGTCGTTTAGAACTTTTGGGACCTTGAAGCTGGATTCTATTGTTTTTGAAAATTTGCAATTGCTCCCTTTTGGTGAATTTGAAACTAATAGTGAGTTATTACTACAGCCATGTGAGGTTTTATTTATTCTTACTTTCAACATTTCTTGATTAGCGGCGCATGGATCCTTGGTTATTGTATAGTTTATCTAGAATTTGACTTTCTTCTCTTGAGATCGCGACCGAGCCATTTAGGAAAGACAAAGGCATCTTTTCGGGGTGATAATTTTTCTTTTCTAGTATAGTTTTTATTTCTTTATTTTGTGTTTTCATTTGCCTACTTGCTAACCATTTGAGCCATATACCCTTCTTTTTAAGCCACATCTTTAGATTTTGAGCCTTTTTTTTCATTTTTGTTCCCATGATTGGTTTTTGTGAAGCACTTGGTCACTTATGTTGGAGTTTTGGTGGATGAGAATGATTGTTTGGTTCTTTTGATGTAAGCAAGTTTGTGTTGTAAATATTTTGTGAATAAAAAGCAAATGCAAAAGTTGAAAAAGCCGTCCATAGTTAAAAGAGGCAAGGACAATGAATAAAGTGAAATTTTGAAAAAATTGTAAAAATGAGAAAAAACAAAGCACATTCAAAAGCTTTGGCAAAAGAAAAAAAAAAAGTGAAAAATGAGAAAATTCAAAAAAAAAGTTGATGTAAGTGTCTTTCTCCCTATTTTAAGCATTGAGAACAATGCTTTATTCAAGCTTGGGGGGAAGCGTTCTTACGCTTTTTGTACATATGTTTGTGATTCCTAGCTTTGAATAAGCTTTGGGGGTGTCGTGTTTTTTTTTTGGGTGATTACTTGTTTTTGGTGTTGATATTTGGCCAATCTTTGCTTCCTATTTAAGACATACCCCTAAATTTTAAATTTTAGCCTACCCTCAGCCTTCTCGCCTTTACATTATAGCCCTTTCCAAGACCTTTTGTTTGTGGTTGAGTCAGTAGTCGGTGGAGGGAGATGTAGACAAGCTTATAGAGCGGCATGCAATAGTTGAGATGTCGAGAAACCTCAAATCCATTTGTTTTTTCGGTTCCTTCGAGGAACTATAGAGACGCTCACTAAAAGTAGATTTGAAGCTAATTGGGGGAATGTGCTAAAATGTTTTGAGATGAAAGTGAATCGCGTTTTCATTTGTTCTCTATGATTAGCATATCCTATGTTTCAATCAACCTTAGATATCTTAGAACGTGCACTCCCTTACTTGTTTAGAGAAACTTGCATTCATTTATGCTTGTACATTTGCAGAAAGTCCACTCATGAACGTTTGTTTTCTTTCCTTTTCTTTTTGTTTCTTTTTCATGTTTTGCCTTGTTTGTTTGGTTTGTGAGAGTTATGGGTCAATCTCTTAGGAAACCCTTACGAGAGCATTACTCGTCCTCTAGGGTGATCTAGGGGTTTTAATGGCTTGTCAATTATTGCTTAAATTGACCGTGAATCCTACGAAAGTGAGGTAGTGTATATTCTTGTCTCATCTCTTTTTCTTTTTTTTGTTTGAATAAGCTTATCATTTATCCCTTGGTTTTGTTTTACTCAAGGACGAGAAAAAGATAAGCTTGGGGGTATTTGATGGGTGTCATAAATGGCACCCATTTGATGAGCATTTTGGTTGTTTTTACCTTCTTTTCATAGCTTTCATTCTTGATAAATGCATAGTTTTTATGCTTTGTTCTTTGTTTTACCTTTTCTCTCTTATTTTGTGGTTTTGTGCATTTTAATGGATTTTCTAGTGTTTTCTAATTTATTTATTCTCTTTCGTGGTTGTAGGTATTGTAAGAGGTTCGGGTGTTGATATGGACGGACTACTAAGGTGAAAGATGCTTTTGGAGCAAGCTCATGGCAATAGGAAAGCTCAAGATGCAAGAAGTTGGTTCTCCAAGTTCTAGCTCTTGCGCTCTCATGAAGATAGGGAGTTGAACCCACTGTCAATTACTTTTTGGCACTGCCATTCTTGGTGTCCATCATAATCAATCGATGCGCTCATTTAAAGCCATTAGCGAACGCACGAACCCTCAAGAAGAACCGAAGAAATACAAAGGAGCTTGGGCGCACAGCCACCTCGCGCGGGCGTGTAGCACAGTGGCGCGGGCGCGCCCCTCCGGGTCCCTACTTTGCTTGGTTTTCGTTTTGAGCCTCCTATTTAAACCTTTGTAGCCCGATTTTTATAAGAGGATTTAGATTAAAATTAAATCATGTTTTTAGCTTAGTTGAGAGCTTTTTCTCTCTAGTTTTAGGGTTAGTTTAGAAATAGATTTAGAGAGACAAAGTGAGGAATTCCAATGGTGATTGAGAGATTGAAGATTCAATGTTTACAATTGTGTTAAAGATCTTCTCTATTATCAATAAGCATTTCCTACTCTATCTCATTTTATTTCTTTGTTTAATATTCTTGTTTGTTTGGATTGATTTTAATGTTTGATGCTTGATTAGTGTAGTTTTTCTTCATATATTGTTGATTCTTGATTTCCTTAGTTGTTAATTGATTAAATAATGATGTAAAGTAGTTGTTTGGCCAGGGATTGGGCAAAACTTGGATGATTGATTGATTGTGCTTAATTTGGGGATTGTGTTGAGTAATTGTTGAGATTAAAGTGATTAATAGAAGTTGTGAATGTGTGCAATTCGATTAGGCCTTGAGAATTATGCTAGATTGCATTTTGAGTCTACATTGATATGGACCATTGATTTGTAGCTTACATTTGTCAATTGAGTTTGGTCAATGACGTTCCTAGTTAGTGTAGGTCGTAGTTGGCGCTAGTTAGACCTCTAGGAGATAGCTTGTCGAGCTTTTTTGATTGCTCTTACCATTAGTCTTTGCAACCATTGATTTTCATGTTGTTTCTGAGTTGGCTACAATTGTCATGATTACTTGTTGATCCCCATTCCTAGTGTTTTATTTGTTTAGTTCCTTTGTTTGTTCGTTGTTAGTGTTCTCTCTTTATCTTTGTCTTCGACCTAGCTTAGGCACATAATTCAGAGCGCTTGAACATTACCGTTCCTTTGGGTTTGACCCTTGACTTGTCTCTATACTTGTATTTAGTTTGACCGAGGGAGGATTATTCAACGGCCTAGTCTCACCCCTTGTCACCATTCAACCACTATATTTCAAAACATCAAACAATATTATTATTTTAAATACAAACAAGATAATAAAACAATTTCAGCTCAACAAACACTATTCGAGAATAGAAGATAATTATAACGCGAACGGCTTGTATTTCTACGGGGCACTTGAATTTGGAAACCTTTCCTCATTCTCTATGTATAAAACGCAAACATAAAATAAATTGACTACAACATTATAGACCTTTATAATCTCACCAGCAAAATTGTCATTATCCATAACAAATGTATCCAATCCTCCATGAAGAATCACAAGTCGACTAGATGGCACATCATTTCCATGAATAGTAACATGTCACTCACGACTGCGATTTCTAAAATATTGCTTAAGTAACGAACTCAATTCTATACAATAACAACCATAACATAAGCAAATGCAAGTACTCTTTTTGTTTGACTCTCAAACGGCATGTTAGTATAGGATTGATTAATATTATAACTTACTTGACGGTTATTCATGTGTATCTAGAATGTTATGGTAGTGCATAAAAGACTTTCATACTCCATTTTTTTGTAAACACAAGTTATAGTGAATTAAAAAATGAAAAAGAACATTATGATTAAATAAGGAAAAGAAAATGTGTGTTGTGATGCAAAAACAAACTAGAACGCTAGTATTTATAGCAAGCCACGAGTTGTTCTTGTTAAGAAAAAATGGTGAAAATAGTATTTGCATGTGTGTGAACAGGGCATTCCACAAAATCATGATTGGACATTGAATTTTATTTTGTGAAGAGGTCATTCCATTGATATTTATTAGTTGAATTTAATTAGTTTGCTAACCTCGCATTAGAAAAATCATGGTTATACAACATTCAATTTTTGTATTTAATGCTTATAATTTAATAACGTACCCATTTAATGGAATTCCACTAATGAAAATTTTTATCACCATCAGACTGTAAAAATCTCTAACAAAGGAAAAACAGGTAAAACGATATATATGTGTCAATGGATTTAATCCTAACCAACCCATACAGAACTTTCATAATATTACTAAGGAGCGTAATATAGGGTTTTATCCTTCCAAAAAATAGAAACAATTTCATTTTACTTATAAGAAGGTACATAGGAGCTAATTTTCCACACCAACACACACCTCCAAAATCATCTCATCAAAACTCAACCATGTCTTCAACCTCGACAGCAAAGAGATCAAATGTTAGGTTAACATACAACCACTATATTTAAAAACATCATACGACATTATTATTTCAAATACAAACAAGACAATAAAACAATTTTCCCTCAACAAACACTATTTGAGAAATAAGATAAATATAACGCTTTGTATATCTATGAGGCACCTGCATTTGGTTGCCTTTCCTCATTCTCAACTATATACACGTGAACGTAAAATATCTCGCTTGCAATATAATAGACCTTTAAAATATAAATGGCAACAATGACATTATCCGTAACAAATGTATCATATCCTTCATGAAGAATCACTGGAATAGTTACATCCCACGCACGACCGTGATTATATTCATAACTCTAATGGAATCGGAAGTTTGCTTGAGTAACAGTTTCCATTCGGCAGGAAGTGCCTACACAATGACAACCATAACATAAACACATGCAAGTAATCTTTTTATTTGACTTTTAAATGACATGTTAGTATAGAAATGATTGATTTATAATTTACCAGATGTTTATTCATACGGTTGTATAATGTTAAATTATAGTAGTGTATAGAAGACCTTCATGATCCATTTTTTGTGCACACAAGTTTTGGTGAAATAAAGAAAAGAAAAAAAAATGTTGTGATGAAATAAGGAAAGTAAAATGTGTGTTTAGATGCAAAAACAAACTTAAATGTGGGTATTTATAGCAAGCGATGAGCTGTTCTTGTGGAGAAAAAATGGCGCAAATAGTATTTGCATGTGTGAACAGAGCATTCCACAAAATCATGGATTGGCATTGAAATTTAGTGTGTGTACAGGTCATTGCTTATCAGTTGAATTTAATGTGTGAACAGTGCATTCCAAATATCATGGTTGTAATAAAATCAATTTTAGTTTTTGGTGCTTATCAATTGAATAATGTACCAATTTAATGGACTTCCACTGATGACAATTCATATCACCATTGGACTGTAAAATTATCTAAATACGATTAAAATAGGTAAAACGATAAACACGTTTTCAATGTGCCTAACTTAAATTGAGTCAACACTTTCATAGTATTAATAAGGCGCATACTGTTGGGTTTTTTTTCACTTAAAAAAATAAAAACAATTCCATTCTATTTATAAGAAGGTACACCACTTTTGATGAGCTCCAAATTGATGCATATTAGGGGTGGCAGTTTCTAAATGCTCCCATAGAGGGTTAAACACCACTTTTTATGCCTACGCAGCATGAGAGTGCGGCCTTGAAAACTTGGAGCTTGCACACCTTAACTCTTGAGCTTCAAAGGGGTAGATCGACTTTCTTCTTGAACTTTATAAGTCCCGAGAAAGAGCCATGGGGAACCTTGGACATCACCGTTCTCCTATAAAAAAAGAAAATCAAACAAATAAAAGAGAAAAGGCAAAATAAACTAAAAAATGCAAGAAAACGAGAAAACAATTTTGAAAAGCACAAACTAGAGAAATAACATGTAAAACTAAAGAAAAAGAGATAAAAGACCTATAAAAATAACTAAAAATCATCCTACAAGAGGCTAAATGAGTTCCATAAATGACACTCATCAGTAATAAAAATAAAAACTTCAATACTAGACTCAGACTGATTGTCAATACCACCTGAGTGACACCCATAACACTATACATTCATTTCATCCTAATATCCATGATTACTCAAATAATTCCATTAGCAAATCAAACAAATTGATGGTAGTAGTTGTAATACCCCTCATGATTTCTTAAAAAAGATTTGATATCCTACTCATATCAACAAGGTGCATCTTTCTTAAGATACTCCATAGTTAAGCGTGCTCGGCCATGAGTAGTCTTGGGATGGGTGACCTCCTTGATAGTTTTCTCAGTGTGAGCATATGTGAGTACAAAATACGCCAGAAGGACTCGTGTTTGTCTTTGAGGACAGTTGTTGGCCCTTGATGCACATTTCGTGACAATAGGCCCCTCCTTAATTAGTTAGGGGTCGGGGTGTTGCTCTAGTATTCTAATCATCCCTTAATAGCATATACAATACAAGGCGTATATATAAATTTAAGCAGTATGGTTAGGTGTATTTCCACCAATTGAATAAATATGTGGCTAACCCTAACAACTAGAATTAGTCTACATCCTAGGCTCACAACACAACAAGATTATAAGTGAGATGAGTCATGTAAATAATTAAGAGAAGATTACATATTAATCATCATTCCACAAGGTTACTTACATATTATCATAAAAGAGATACTGCCACTTTGTATAGATATTCCACACAAAACATACTATACAAAACAACCAATAACTAGTACTTATTAGAGCATCATCACTTGTGGTATAATTTTATATCACGGTGTAAAAACTCATCAAAAACATGCAATTTTTTACTACGTCGGTGGTATAATACTATACCATTTGATGGTATATACCATCCCATGGTAAACAATTGCTTTGGTCCCCGTGAAACATGAACCAACCAGGCCACAACGCCATGTGGCCTGGTTATTATGTACTTTTTTTTTTCAATTGCATTTTAAGAAAAAATTATAAAGTAAAAAATTATGAAAAAATTACCATGGTTCATAATTTTTCAAGAGCTAAACATAGACACCCATTATTGATATAGTTTTATTTATTTTATTTCGAATTCACTTTTTAAAATTGCTTATTTTATTTAATTAACTTTACAAACATTAATTAGTTATAACATTAATTATAATTAAATTAAGTGTATTATTAATATAAATAGGAGAGAGAAAGTGTGGTGGTAAACTTTTTTTATACCATGGGTGGGATGATTTTTGGAGAAACTATATTGTATTGTGGTATAGATGATGTGGAGGAGTGAGAAAGTGGTAGAGAGAGAGGGATGGTATAAACTTTTATATAAAATCATAACTAACAATTTAACCTTAACGCACCCAAACTAACAATCTCCCATCCATATCTATGAAATTTTAAGTTTAGGAGATTGTGTTAGTTACCTTATTGTAGAGTAGAAGTAATACAAGAAAGACCAAAGAACGGTGCTCCCCCCCCCCCCTCCTTGAGTGTAATAGGTTAACTTTGAGTGGAAGTTTGTGTGGAAAAATAAGAGGATTTGGCTGCCAAGACTCACAACATACTACTTTTAATATAGATTAATTGAGAAGTTGAATGGAGGAGAACTTGGACAACTTACAAGAATAGTTAGTGAATGAAAATTAATATTGTAATTAGTGAAATAAAGGGGGTTTAAGACATCCAAAGGTTAGACACAAACAAATAATTATCTCCTAAACTCTTCACATTATCAATTGATCATCCATCAAGTTCACGTACAACTTTGTTTTAAGAAATGAGAGTTGGTCCAAAAATGAAAATGATAAGACAACAATATACGTCAAATAACATACTAGTCATGCACCAATTAATCACATACAAACTATACAAATTATTCTAAACTAATACTAATATAATATATATATATATATATATATATATATATATATATATATATATATATATATATATATTGTAGTTAAACATAATAATTTATCAAAAATTAAGTCATTTGGGGAAATTACTCGTGAAAGATATTAGCTCAAAAATATGGGGTATTACAACAATATCATTATTTGTAACAAATGTATCCCATCATTCATGAAGAATTACTTGTCGATTAGATGGAACATCAGTTCCATGAATAGTTACATCTCATTCACGACCACAATTACCATGCATAACTGTTACGGAATTGGAACTTCGCTTGAGTCACGGTCTCCATTCTATGTGCATATACAATAACACACATATCATAAGCACATGCAAGTAATATTTTTATTTTACTCTTAAACGGTATGTTAGTATAGGAATGATTGACAGTATAACTTACAAGATAGTTGTTCTTGTGGTTCTTGAATGTTATGGTAGTGCGTAGAAGACCTTCATCTTTATTTTTTGTGAACACAATTTATGGTGTTAAAAAAAAAGAAATAGAATGTTGTGATGAATTAAAGAAAATAATTATGTGCCACATACATAGCCTATGTGTAGTCTTAGTAAAAACCTTTTCTATGGCAATACCCATTGTAGGATCTTGATCAGTGATAATACAAGAGAGTTCTCTTCCCACGCACTTCAAAAAAGATTAAAATAGCAACACAAAAGAATCTATGTCTTCATTATTAGATAATAGAGCAACACAAAATGTAACACATCCCTTGTGATTATTAATACCAGTAAAAGGACAGAAAACAAATGAATATTTATATGTATCATAGGTAGAATCAAAAGATAAAGAATCCCCAAATAATTGATAATCTCTTCTACCAATAGCATCAACCCAAAATACACGGGTCAAATGCATGCTTTCATCAACACATTAATCAATATAATAACCCCCTTTACTGTTTTTCACTTTTTGTTCAAGGTTCTGAACAAACATCGCACCATCAGCATTAGAGATATAAACTTTCAAGTCCCTAGAAAAATTTTTGAAATCATTTTTATTGCCCCTGACATTTTCAAAGCCACCACAAAGTTCTTTCATGATCCTAGAAGACATAACAACCCCTATATTTAACTTTGAGTTGTCAAAAATAAACTTCTTATGAGCAAAAATTAAACTATCTTCATGTTTAGTAACCTGCCTAGTAATAGGTGTAGAAAAAGGATGAGAATGATATTCATAAAAATAATAAACCATATACTTCTCACCAGTACAAAACCTAAATTTTATCTTAGTAGAACAACCAACTCTCTTCACAGTCTTTCTCTTTATACAATAACCTTCAACTTGTTTACCTGATTTCTTGTTATTTGTCACATACCCTTCTTTGTTGCATAATAAATATTTAATTACAGTAACTCCTTTACCAGTGGGATCATCCTTATTCTTTTGTGATTTAGTAGTACTAGAACGGACTTTAAATCCACACTCGTTAGCATATTTGTAATAAAAGGCAATACCATCTTGAAGAGTATCAAATATCATTCCAACAAAAGGTTTGTTTTCCAAAGAACAACTTGGCATATACTCTTTATCACCTCCAGAATTATAATATATATATTTTAGGAAGCAAAGGCTGAGTGGGTATTTTGAAAATTCTTACATTGTTATCTTCAATAGTGACAGCAGAAGAACAATGCTCTACACTTTCAGACATGTTCCTGAAAAGTAAATGAATCGAAGGAAAAAGTAAACAAACAATAAATAAAAGTAAATAAACTATAACTAAAAGTAATTAAATTTTTTTTAAAAAAAGCTAATAAAAACTATTATAGATATAATAAAAAGTAAATGACTCAAAACATAAAGTAAAAAAAAAATTAAAAAACTTGAAGAAACTAAAAAAAAATGAAGTTATAAGAATATGAAGAATACATCTACAATGAATTTCACAAGTGTAAAACAACAACAAATTATACAACTTCATTAATAACAGCAACAAATAAAGCAACTATATGCACAAAACATCTACAATGAATTTCGTAAGTGTAAAACCATAAAATAGAAATTGAAAACCAAAATCGTAAAAATAAAACACAAAATCAAACACTAAATTGTATAGAATAATTCAAAAAACAATTAATAAGTAAAACTTAAGATAAAAACACTAAATAGGAAAACACGTTGTAGACACCCATTTGTGTCTCCCCAAAACCAAACCCAGTGATGAGTACTTTTCACATTGAATAATCGAATCAAGTGAAAGTGTGGAAGGTCTAGTGTTGCGGATAGTTTTTATTTCTTTTCTTTTACGCTGTTTTTGAAAACCTAATTTAAGAAAACAGTCAATCCAGTTTGTTTTGGTCCATGGCAAGGGTCCAATAATAGTGTAGTTGGGTCGAGTTCGAAAAGTGCTTTCCAACGATATATTATAAGCCGAATTCCGATGAAAAATGAGGAATTTATGGCCAAATTACTAAACTAGGCCCGGTTTGATATTTATATGCGGCCCAATGATCTAGAGGAGGGCCTAATATTGATTTATCATTCCTAATGCAATTAGAATTGATTATAGTCTTCTAGATTCTTGTAGAAGGTTCTTTCATTCCTAATTTAATTAGCATTGATAAATTGACTTTAGTTGACTTATTAGAGTTTTAATCAGAATAAAAGAAGTGCTTTTAAGGAAAATACGATTTTGCCCTTCTGTACGACTAAATTTTATCAAAATTAAGAAAGCGCGTGAAAACTGTTTCTAGTGCCTAACGACAAGACTAGCGCCTAACGTCAGGCTTAGCGCCTAGCGCTAAGGCTTGGCGTCTGGCTCTAGCCTTAGCGTCTTGCGCTAATGTCGGGCGTGTGGCGCTAAGTCGTTATATTCTCATCGAAACTCTGATTCGTTTTTCTATCCATCTGGCTGATTTTCTCTATAAATAGCCTCCTAAAATTTTGTTTTCAATCATCAACAACAATAATTTTCTAGTGCTCTCTCTCTAAGCTTATGCTCTCTCTCTAAGCTTATGCTCTCTCTCTCTCTCTCTTTTCTAAACTAACCTTTTGCATAAAAAATTCCGCATTCACAAGATCTATAAACACCTAGCCAAGTTCGAAGTTGCCTTCGCCCTACACGTGAAAGGTTTTAATTTCTGAGGGTTTAGTCCCAAATCTAACTTTCAATTATTTAATTTAATTGTTTTGATTTTATATTTTCCTTGAAGTTACTAATGTGTGTATTTTGTTATTAGAAAAAGATACGAGGTATCCAAGTAAGTGCTTTAATTGATTTTATTGATATTATGATATAGAAATCATGTCTAGGTTGTTACTATGATTCCTAGTGTCATGTTAGGGCGTTTTGATTTTCCTAGTATCATGTTTAGGGTAACAACTATAATTTCTAATATCAAATAAGACAACTGTGATTCCTGCGATGCTTCCTATTTTTCTTCCTAGTATTCATGTTAGTATCATGTTAGGGTTAAAGCTTTGATTTTTATTACTTAGTGACATGCTAGGGTTTGTTATTAATCTTGTTAGTATCATGCCTAGAATCTTGCTATTATTATGCTTTAACATGATTATTATAATTATTATTATTTTGATTATTTATGATGATTATTATGTTGCTTGATGCTTATTATTGTTATTGCTTGATCACGTCTTTTATGCATGTTTAAAGGGAATTGATACTTGTAATCACGCTTAATAAGATAATTAATAATCTTGTTTAGGGTTAATATGATTATAATTCAAGTGATCGCCAATAATTGATTTATTTGTGCATTAATATTCAACCAACATAGATTAAACAAGTTTAAGGTTAATCCTATTGATTGCATGTTAGTCAGAAAGTGCACATGAATACGATCAGAATAAAGTAGAGGCCTATTATAAGGGCAGGTTCAATCTCTTTTAGGTTGGATTTGTACCTTCATCCCCGAACTACCAGTCATGGTTCCAGACCTATTGGAGTTGACGATATCCTGGATCGTTAAGCGGTGTAACCTTCACCTCGTGAACGGTTTACAAGTTCCTAAAACTTGTTGGCGACTCTTTTGCTCTATCTTCTTTCCCTTTAGATGCCACCGTACTTAAGTGTATGATCATAGTGGGGTTCATGTTTGGGGTAATGCTTGAAATATTCCCTACAGTTTTTGGCGACTCCACTGGGGAGGATTTCTATTTTAATTCCTAAAATTTATTTTGGCAATGATTTAGAATGAGTAGATTAGACTCGAAAAGTTCTAAGTATTTCATGTGCGTAATTTTGATTAATATTATTGTCATATGAATAAAAAAGATCTCATTGGAAAGACCATCTGTAATGAGTTAAAACCATAGGATTTTTACACGTAGGAAATTTGAGGAATACCTTTCTCAACTAGGATCGAAATAATGCTGTGTGAAACTAGAAAATTTTATCGAGCACGGAAAGCTGCTGAGGCATGTAGGAACTAGCATCAGTAAACAGAGTCTAGCGCCGATGATTTGACTCTGGCGCCAGGCTACAGCTCCTATCGCCAGGCACCAAAGCCCAATCGCGGTGCCGGCCTCTGTTCGCTGGCGCCAATTTCTTATAATACCGAGCCAGAAATATGCGTTCTAATTTTAACTAGTTTTTAGCAATGTTTTCTTGTTCCTACTTCCTGATTGAGTTTTCTCACTTTTCTAAAACCTATATGTGTTCTACATATGGACATAACCCTCTGGGAATTCATGCTACATTTACCTGATTGAACGCTCTATGCAACTAAGGGTACATCCGAGAATGTTGAATTCACTAAACCATGGAAGCGAGTTTTTAACTTGCGGTGTCCCATCCACTCGCGCCAACCCTTCAAAGGTAAGGCTTCCGCGCGATGCATTCTGACAATTAACCATGAACCCTTTTTGACAAACCCATATCCCGAACTTTAGAGAACTAGAGCCATGGTTAGGTTGCAAACTCATTGCATCATATTGTGCCTACTTGACTAATTGTGCATTATTTGTTGTGCATACTCTATCTGTTTTTCCTAACCATTTGTTTGACTTGTGTTAAGACTAAATAAACTGATTAATGACTGAAAGAACTTTGCCTAAATTAATTAATTAACTAATTTGAATAATCAAAGTCTAATAATTTAATCAAAATTGACCTAGTACGACTTTAGGCATACACTGTAGAGTAATAATACCGAAAGCAATTCCAGATCAACGTTCCAGCAATGGCGCCGCAATTTGGACTGCAGCGCCACTCTGTGGAGTGGAGAGCAGTGCCTGGCGACAGCTCTGTCATCTGGCGCTACAGTGCAGGTTGCGGCGCCAGTCTTGTCGTTTTGGCGACGGTTCAATATATTACTCGAGTCATCACTTTGTGTCTAATTGAACAGTTTGCTAATAAATTCGATTATTTTGTTAACAATAATACATCGTTAAGTCCTTAATTAAGTCTAAGCACTAAGTCCCATGGTCTTACACAAAAGTCTTAACATGTCACTTGCACTCACAATAAAGCACCCACTAATATGTATATACACAATGACCATGTCTTAGGTTCATGCTTGAGTCGGTTTTTTCCATCATTTGAGTTGGGGGTACATTCTAGTCCTAATTTTTCATATCTCTCCATATACATCATCTTTCTCCATATCAAAACCTTCATTCTTCCTACCTTCTTCCATCTTTGCATGTTGAATAGAGTTTGAGTCAAATAATTAACAATCGATATCTCTAATTTCCCTTTCCACGGTAATTGGTCAAGGAGAGAAGGGCGATTAATCAAGGACAACCTCTTTGTTAAATTCTTACTTTTTGATAAACCGATTCTTCAAAAGAGGAAAGCTAAGAGGATAATGGCAAGTCAAGAAGAAGTCAACGAACTTAGGAATCAATTGACTGACGTGACTGAGGCGTTGAAGGCTTTAGCCCTCAAAATCAATGACCTTGTGAAGCAACAACAAATGAACCTTATGCAAGAAAGCTTGAACAAGCTGTCTAGTGAGTACAAGTTTCAAGGCATTAGTTCACAAGGGGTCTTGGTGGACAAGGAGCTTCTTCCGCAAAAGTTCAATGCCACTGACATCCCTAAATTCAAGGCAACAGATAATCCTTATCTTCAGTTAAGAGCCTCTAAAACTATAATGAACATTAAGGGGATCGACAGGAAAGTCTTTCATTCCTTATTTTCTTTATCTCTTGAGATCGTTTGTCAACAATGGTTCTTTTCCCTTGACAAAGAGAAAACCTCTACTTGGGATGCTATTGTAAACGCTTTCATTAATAGATATAAGTGTAATATTCAAGTCAAAACCGATTATAGACAACTCGAGATGCTAAGACAAAAAGAGAATGAAGGCTTTACTTCTTTCTTCAATAAGTGGAGGGAAACTTCCGCTTAGATGATTCAAGTGCCCACCGAAAAAGAGTCCGTAAGGATGTTTATCAAGAATTTACAAGAAAAGTACTCAAAGCACTTAAAATATCAACACAACTTGAATACTTTCAAGGCCGTTTATGACATCGGAATCGAGATTGAAGACGACCTCGCAAAGCAAAAAGCTACTAATAATAGTAACCACGGTGGATGGAAAGGAAAGAAGAACGACAATCCTTCTTCTTCCGAAAACGCCCACTCTAGTAAAAATGTTAGTACCTTTGATCTTAGTGAAGTTTTAGCCATGGATAACCAAGGATCTAAGAAACAACTAAGGAAAGACTTCACCCCCATAGAGATGAGTTACAATACTGCCTTCGATCGAATCCATGCTAAGGGACTCATTACTCCCATTGGACCTATTCAAGATCCTGCACCTAAAAAGAGATTGCCTAGTTGGAATCCAGATGAACACTGCAGTACCATCAAGTTAGGGGTCATGTTACTGAGAGCTGTTGGAAGATAAAGGAGGCTATCCAACATTTGATTGATAATAACAAGCTTCCCATGCCTCCAGCTAACAAGAAGAGCGAGAGATGATAAAGCAAACGACACAAGACAAGAGGCGAGCTTCAACGACAAGATTTCGTAACCTCCTCTTTTTTTTGTTTCTTTTATTTACCCTTTCCCCAATAAGTCTAGCATAGGCACCTTTCTTTTCCCTTAGATTAATTTTGTAGATTCTTTCTTTTCCCTTTTAATAAAATTAGCATTTATTTCCTTACATATGATCATTCCAGAAAAAAGAAAAAAAAAAAAAATAAATCCATGTCAAACTAAGCACAAGGTATACCAATGATTTTAGGCACCCTTTGTAGCCACATCATATTGCCTTTCACCTTTCTAATATACAATCCTCTCTTCATAAACCACTTTGAGCCTCGTCTAACGATAGACCCTTCTTTGTTCAACCCATATCTACCTAACTTTGGGACGGGATGGTGTGTAACTTATGCAATTTTCAAAAAACAAAAGCTTGAGTGTATCAAATAAGCAAAATAAAAAATATATATAAATAAATAAATAAAAGTGTACAAAAGGGCAAGTGTTCCAATGTCACTGACATGAACATGTCTTTGATATGAAAACGTCTCAGATTGCGTCTCTTATCGAGTGCTCGGTACCATGCCTAAGAAACATGAATGCCAAGTGAGTGATAAACCGCATGATCGGGATTTCCCACACTTATAAAAAAATGTTCAAAATAAAAAAATTGCAAAAGCAAAAAAATAGAGCAAAAATAAAAAAGAAAAGAGACCTAAAAAGAGTTAAAACCCTCAAGCATAAAAATATAAAGATTCAAAAGCAAGGTTGCACACCTTGGGGACTTATCGAGGGTCTTGAGCCTTTATCCCCTTCTTCTACAAACCTTTAGCCTAACCACGTTACAACCCTAAAAAGACCTCTTTGGGGTATACACACACTTGTGCGAGGTTCGGCTAGAGCTACGTTCGGCCTGATTCCTAACGGATACGTAGGAAACCTCACATTGGGTTGCGGCCGTAATAAACAAGCATTCATATTCACATTCAAACACTCACATCATGATCATATCAAGGGATCTCCAATGCTCATCCCTATCTATTTAGAGTTACACTTGGGGGCTTGATCCCTACATCATTAGCCTACCCAGCCTAAGAGTCAACGCCATTTGACTCTTTTCAATATATTTTCCCACACACTTAGCTCTTGCGGCCAAACCTTAGTGTCACTTTCACACACCGCACAGATACATGACCAAATATAGTCTTTCCCTTAGGAACCTTTTGTCATGAAATCTTAGCACAACGCTGAAGCATGCCTTGTCATGTCAAAATCGCTCATCACTCATCATTGCATGACAAAGTAAGAAGTGCTTAGCCTCCGCGTCTAAGTTACCTAAATACTTTCATTATCGAGTCCACTGGGATAGCCTAAGATGAATTATTCCTTGCATCTTAAGAAATAGCATCAAACGCATGTACTTAATTAAGCTCATTCAACATGCACCTTCAAAAACTTCGATTCTTTTTTTTCGCGTCTTTCTTTTTCGAGAGAAAGTCGGTACCCTCCACAAAAATGACAGAATATTTTTTTGCTTTTTTTGAATTTTTGAGTCGCACGATCACATTACGATGCACACACGAGTCATGTATACGTTGAGTCATGTCGGGTCATATCACCTTGATTTAAGTCTAACACATGTGTCAAACACTTCGAGTCGAGTCAACCTCGAGTCAATCACAGCGAGTCAAGTTTATACCTTGAGTCGTGTGATGTCATTGAGTTAACACTAAGTCTTAGGTCAAAATAATTAAAGAAAGATGAGCAAAGTCCTATAATCAAAGATATAAATGCAGGTACATCCCAGCAAGCAAGAACATTCCCGGATATTTTTTTCAAAAAGCGCGAATATGACCACAAGAGATTCTTCCAAGATGAGAAGAATTTGAGCAAAATTACATGGATCAGTAAATTAGGGATGAAGAGCTTTAACTTACAAAAGATTTGAGCAGATTTGGTTGAAAGGAAACGACCAAGTTCACAGTTCAAAGCGAAACCGAGCAATGAACAGCGGTAGAAAGAGCAGAATAGGGAAGACCCGCCTCCAGCGCCAGACGACAACATCTGTCGTCTGGCAAAAGAGTTCAACGCTTGGCGCTAGATCCTAGCGTTTGGCGACAGTGCAAAATCGCGGCGCTAGAGATATTTTAGCAGCGACAGAGCTCGAAGCCTCTCAAAACGGTTATTTCGACCTCATACAGCAATTTTTTGGTTCCTTGGTACGCCAGTTAGCTCCTATAAGCAATTTGACATGATTTAGTATTCGATTTGATTATGATCGCAAATAAGTGATCAACCTGACGAAAGATCGTCTCACTTAGCTTAAAGCGCCTAAACATTGGCTCATCACAAAGACATCGACATACTGGTTCAAAAGCACCGACATACAAGTTCACAATTCAAGCACTGACATACTGGTCTACAAGCAGTAGAAGCGCCGACGCACCGGCTAAAGCAAAGTTCAAGCGAACTTTAAAGATTGACAAGCGTTGGTCTTCGGTGATTTTCTTCGGAATATTATCGTAACAACTGAGGATGGCTTCAAGTAAAGTTATCTTTGACAGCATTCGCTGAGATTGTGGAGGTTGTCACCCAAGATTTGAGAAGATAGCACGAGATGGGCGGTCTTTGACGGCAGTCACTAAGATTGTGGAGGTTGTCACCAAGATGTGAGAAGAGCGGTTTGTGATGAGGCAGTCTTCGACGACTTATGCTATGATTGGGAAGGTTGTCACTATGATTCAAGAAAAAGGCTTGAGATGTAGCAACATTGATCGACAGCATTCCCTAGCTTGCGGAGGGTTGTCACAAACAACTAGAGGTGATTTCAAGCGAAGTTATCTTTGATCGTGTTCCATAGCTTGCAAAAGATGGTCACAAAGCACTAGAAGGTCATTTCAGGCGAAGCAATCTTCGATGGGGTTCTCTAGCTTGCAGAAGTCTATCACGGCAGAATGGAGGCAGTTACACGCGTAGCAGTCTTCAGGCGGTATTCTCTAGCTTGCAGAAGATCGTCAAGGCAAACAGCAGTATGGCATTCCCTAGCCTGCGTAAGGTTGTCACAACAGAAAATACAACAATGCAACAAATCGGTTACCTCAAGAGACGTGTGCTCGACGGTGCAAGATACGCGTTTCTTAACTCTTTTATTTGTTTTAACTAATGCTAGTTTTACAGGTATCGGCGTTACAAGAGCAATTTGGGATCGCAGAACGTTCTAAATCATTCTGCGTCCCTATCGATACTTTGACTTTAGTTTTCGAAACTTGCGTTTCTCCAAACTCAGTCAAAGTTGGGGCTTTTGTAGACACCCATTTGTGTCTCCCCAAAACCAAACCTAGTAATAAGTATCGTTCACGTTGAATCATAATCGAATGAAGTGAAAGTGAGGAAGGTCTAATGTTTGATGAGTGACATTTATGTCACTCTTAGGGAGTAGTTTTAGAGTCATTTTCGTGTTTATTTTATCTTATTTTCCCTTTCTTTCTCTTGTTTTCTCTTTAATAAAGTTTCTTGTTTATTTTGTAGTTTCGGAGCATTTTAGTTTATTTTCTTTATTTTATTAGCTTTAGTTTATTTTATTTGTCGTGTTTTAGTTCTTTTCGTAGTTTTATTAGAATTAGTTTATTTTCGTATTTTATTTGCTTTTGATTTGTTATATTTCGCTCTTTATTTTTCCTTGAAAGTATTCTAATTTACTTTCATTTATTTTAATTATTTTTGAGTCTATTTTATTTCACTTTCTTTGCTTGTATAGTTTTTGTTTAGTTTTTATTAGTTTTAAGTTTATTTTGTTATTTATTTGATTTTATTTACTTGTATAGTTTTATTTAATTTTTATTAGTTTAGTGTTATTTCTCTTTTTCTATTTTACTTTATTTTTCCTAATTTATTTATTTCATTCTTATTTGTCTTGATTTCTCCTCGGTTTTGTGTGTAGGGGTTCGGGTTTTATGTCAAGAGGGTTCGGGTTCCAAGTTGAGTCAAACGCCAAGCAAACCCATGCTGCCCCTTATCCTTCACCACACCCCACACCTTATCCTCCACCACATCAACCACAGCAGCCCTTCAGCCAACCTCCTCTGCTTCTCCCCTGCTGCCACCAATCAAACACCACCAGCTGCTGCCACCAATCAAACACCACCAGCTGCTGCCACCAACACCACCAATCATCCCCGTAACACCACCACCTCCAATCAACCAAATTACCAACGTGCAGCAACTCACCACTACCCCCTGCTCTCACCACCTCACACGACCACAACCAAACACCACGTAAAACCCCTGCTCACCCTCACCTTCAGCCACCAATTAACTCCACCTCACCACCGTTCCCAACCTCCAACCAATTATCACCCCACATCACCAATTCGCTCAGCAACACAATCACCCCGCATCACCAATTCGCACAGCAACACAATCACCCCACATCACCAATTCGCACAGCAACAACCCCAAATCAGAGCAAATTCGATTTCAATCGGGTTCGGGAAAACTGTTGGTGGTTCGGTCGAAGTTCGAGTCAGAGACTTTGTTGGTTTCGTTAATCGAAGAGGAGTGGTCGAACATACCCATGGTTTGACCGAACTAACCCCGTAGTTCGGCCGCACCAACCCATGGTTCGACCGAACCGCTTCACGAGTTATGCACGCGAGTTTTAATGGAAATTGGACGGCCACGATCTTGGATGCTTGATGAAGATGATGATGATAAGCGGTGATGATTGATTATTTTGATGCGTGGTGATGGTGATGAATGAAAATCAGGGGGAGCTGATGAATTGATGGGTTTTGGTTTCCTTTTTCTTTTTCTTTTGTTTTTATTTTCTTTTCCTGTTCCTTTTCTTATTTCTTTTCTCTTTTGTTTTCTTTTCTAATTTATTTTCTTTTTATTTTTCCTTTTCTTTCTTTATTTTATCTCCTTCTTTTATTTTTCTTTTTTTCCTAGTTTTATTAGCTTAGTACAAATACCCAATTTTGAGGTAATTAGGGGGAATGGAATAACTATCTATTCCTCTCTCTAATTAGTTTTAGGATAGGTTAGGATTAGTCTTCTTTGGTAGAGAGATAAAGTGAGGTTTTCTTCATTAATGAACTTGGATTTTGAAGAAGGAGCTTGTTCAATCCTTTGTAGACCTTCATCTTCAATTAATGAGCAATTTCTTACTCTCTCTCCTCTATTTTTATTTGTTTATTTTGATTATTATTTTAGTTGTTGGTATTGCTTGTTGATCATGTTGATTCTTGATTATTTGTTGATTAATCTTGTTATTATCATGATTAGTGAGTAATTTCCCCATTAAGGGGATGGTTGTGGTGTAGTTGGACCTTGAGCATGTTCTAGGGTTTAGAATTTATTTATTTGTGATTAAAGTCTTTATATGCTTGATATTCTTTAATCTTCTTGCAAGTGCACATTGTTGGTTGATTAAAGGTGAATCTTTGCTAACAAGAAACGGAAGTTGACTTAGTTAAGGTTCATTACTATCGATTGTTATCTAATAGTACCTCCTAGTATATGGTTCTAATGTGGAAACATAGAGGCTATGTTAGGAGAAGCCAATTGACCCCGGAAGGCGGCTAGATTGGATTCTTAATTTCGATATTCGAGCATGTTTAGTTCATAATTAATTCAATTTCTATGCCTTTGTTTATGTTCAAGTGAATGTTATACCTAAACCATTTCCCTTAATGTTTTATTTCTTGTTTTAGCATTTTTAGACTTTAGTTTATTTATCCCCTATTCCGGACTAGCTTAATTGCCTATAACATTTGGTGGTGTTTACCGTTCTCTGTGGTTCGACCCCTATGCTTGCCTTATACTCGTATTAGGTTTGTTTAGGTTGTATAAATTGTATTTGATCTAGGGATAGACAATTGACGACGCGTTTATTCCCTTGTCAATGTTGCGGATTGTTTTTATTTCATTTCTTTTTCTCTGTTTTTGAAAACCTATTTAAAAAAATAGCCAATCAAGTTTGGTTTGGTCCATGGCAAGGGTCCAATAATAGTGTAGTTGGGTCGAGTTCGAAAAAGAGCTTTCCAACGATATATTATAAGCCCAATTCCGATGAATAATGAGGAAGTTATGGCCAAATTACTAAACTGGGCCCGGTTTGATATTTATATGCGGCCCAATGATCTAGAGGAAGGCCTAATATTGATTTATCATTCCTAATGCAATTAGAATTGATTATAGTCTTCTAGATTCTTGTAGAAGGTTCTTTTCATTCCTAATTTAATTAGCATTGATAAATTGACTTTAGTTGACTTTATATAGAGTTTTAATTAGAATAAAAGAAGTGTTTTTAAGGAAAATATGATTTTTCCCTTTTGTACGGCTAAATTTTATCAAAATTAAGAAAACGCGTGAAAACTATTTCTAGCGCCTGTCGACAGGATTAGCGCCTGGCACTAAGGCTTGGCGTCTGGCGCTAGCCTTAGCGTCTGGCGCTAAGTCGTTTTATTCTCTTAACTCTGATTCGTTTTACTATCCATCCGACTAATTTTCTCTATAAATAGCCTCCTAAAAATCCGTTTTCAATCATCAACAACAATTAATTCTCTAGTGCTCTCTCTCTAAGCTTATGCTCTCTCTCTCTCCTTTCTAAACTAGCCTTTTGCATACAAAGTTCTGCATTCACAAGATATAGAAACACCTAGCCAAGTTCTAAGTTGCCTTCGCCCTAGACGTGAAAGATTTTAATTTCTGAGGGTTTGGTCCCAAATCTCTCTTTCAATCATTTAATTTAATTGTTTTGATTTTATATTTTCCTTGAAGTTACTAACGTGTGTATTTTGTTATTAGAAAGAGATACGAGGCATCCAAGTAAGTGCTTTAATTGATTTTATTGATATTAGGATATAGAAATCATGTCTAGGTTGTTATTATAATTCCTAGTGTCATGTTAGGGCGTTTTGATTTTCCTAGTATCATGTTTAGGGCAACAACTATAATTTCTTATATCAAATATGACAATTGTGATTCCTGCGATGCTTCCTATTTGTCTTCCTAATATTCATGTTAGTATCATGTTAGGGTTAAAGCTTTGATTTTTATTGCTTAGTGACATGCTAGGGTTTGTTATTAATCTTGTTAGTATCATGCCTAGGATCTTGCTATTATTATGCTTTAATATGATTATTTTAATCATAATTATTATGATTATTTATGATGATTATTATGTTGCATGATACTTATTATTGTTATTGCTTGATCACGCCTTTTATGCATGTTTAAAGGGAATTGATACTTGTAATCACGCTTAATAAGATAAATAATAATCTTGTTTAGGGTTAATATGATTATAATTCAAGTGATCGCCAATAGTAGATTTTTTTGTGCATTAATATTCAACGAACATAGATTAAACAGGTTTAGGGTTAATCCTATTGATTGCATGTTAGTTAGAAAGCGCACATGAATACGATCAGAATAAAGTAGAGGCCTATTATTAGGGCAGGTTCAATCTCTTTTAGGTTGGATTTGTACCTTCATCCCCAAACTACCAGTCATGGTTCCAGACCTATTGGAGTTGACGATTTCCTGGATCGTTAAGGAGTGTAACCTTCACCTCGTGAACGGTTTACAAGTTCCTAAAACTTGTTGGCGACTCTTTTGCTCTATCTTCTTTCCCTTTGGACGCCACCGTACTTAAGTGTATAATCACAGTGGGGTTCAAGTTTGGGGTAATGCTTGATATATTCCCTACACACGGTATAAGAAAATTACCTCAATTACCAAAATTGATAAAAACTAAGATAAAAAAAGCATAAAATAGGAAAACACGTAATAATCAGCCATCATATGAAATCAAAATAAACAACGAAAATACAAATATAATTCGAAAATTACCTCAATGAATGAAAAAAATCGAAGAATGCGATGTAATTGAAGATGAAAATCGAAAAATCTAGGCCAAAAATTTGCTATTCAAAGAGCTGAAGTCGCGAGCGGAAAACTCAAGGTTAGAGAGAGAAAATAGGGATGCGAAGAGAGAGAGAAAAAAAAGGAGGTCATTCAAAGTGGCAAAATTACCAAAATACCATTACTGACATAAAAAAGGCGGGTGGGATGTCAGCCATTGGATTAAGGACGATCAACGTACCAGATTAGTTCCTAATTCCTATTCTAAGCTTAGGTTCTCACATGATCCCATTTATATATATATATATATATATATGAGAGTTAAAATATTGATGTGCAATAAAGCCAACAATTGAGCGACAAGCTAGATCATCACAAAAGAATAATATGTCAAATATATATATATATATCAATTTTTTAATGCACAAGCTAGATCTCATAGTAGTACATTGTTTAGTTTTTTAAAAAAGAACTTAGATGTCCATTTATCAATTTTCTGATTAGAGTGATTTTATTCATTTATTTATTATTTTTAGTGGAGAGCAACTAATTGCAGGGATTTCTTTGTCCTTTTCCATTCTATTGATTCTATTGTCTTTCTTTAATTTGTCCCTCCCAGTTTATTCATTCTACATTGAGGATATGGACGTGGACATTAGAGGTTCTAAAACCATTTTTTTCAAGGAAGCATTAATTAGTTTGTCAAGCCAGATGCTGGGCTTCATCCCTTAGTCCTGTACTTTACATGTTTCATAGTCTAGGAGGTACTACCTAAAGTTCTCCAAGTTTTGGAAAAAAGGTTGTGTTGGAATATTTCATCATAAAATTGTCGTGATCTAGGGGATTTTAATCAGTTGTTTGCTTTGATGCGTCTTATGTGTAGTTTGCTAAAAAATCCTGACATACAACATACAAGAAGAGCCTTATGTTAGTTTCTTGTTTAACAACATAATTTTATAATCTAATATCTGTTGACCGAGTTAAAAATTTAGCTCTTGGTAAGTTGTGTATCAATTTGACAAATATGCTAAAATGATAATTTGATTTAATGGTTGCAATTGTAACATATTTTTTTTTTTTAGTCTTGTAGCATGCATATATCTATTCTTTAATCTTATTTTGCAATTTTCACTATTTTAAAAACAACTACAAGTATATGTTGGCTTGTGAAGATCAATGAAAAACTTACACTATATTTAGATAACAATAGTGAAGGGAAAGGGAGGGGAAGGAAAAAGAGGGAAGGGAAAGGGATGTGAGGGAAGGGAGAAGGGAGCTTCCATTTTCCCTCCAAGTCTCTCCAACAATGAAGAGATTTGGTTTATTAAAAGGGGAAGGAAAATGGATCCTTCCAATTCCCTCCCCTTCTCTCCTTGTATTAGCTATCCAAATAAAGGATGATTCATCCTTCGTTTTCCTTTCTCTTCTCTTCCTTCCATTTCTCTATATCCAAACATAGTGTTAGTTGGAGAAGGCCAAAGATAACCTAAGTATATCTTGTAGATTTGCATATTTCTTTATCACATTTTGTCATCTTTCACATTTTATCATCATAGTCATATGCCAGTGATAAACTTTTTTTTTTTATTTCTTAATATTTTATTTTAATTATGTGAATAATACAAACAAACTTATTGTAATGTAGGAACCATTGTGTAATCTATGTGATTGACTAGCGTAAGTTTGATTCTATTGTTCAATCACCTTGGAACGGTCGAAATTCAGAGTTGTCCCAAATAATGAAGCTGTTATTACACAACATCCAATTAAATAGACTAGTCATATGTAATTGATAATTATTTTGCATTCATCAAAAAAATTAATCTGGTGCATTTTATGTATTATTTGCAGGAATATTGTCAAGACCTATGGCCTACAACGATGTAAAATTGGCGGGGCTAAGTTTTTTAGATTTTATTTTATTTTATTTTTTTTCAAAACTAGTTATCTTGTTGATCGATATTATGATTAATCACATTTAGCTTACTAAAAGAGTAAAACACGTTTATATCTACTTTTATTTAGCCTTTTGGTTATTGTTATTACATCTCTAAATTATAAATTAATAATTTTTTATTCAAGTGTTTTTTTTTTTTTTTTTTTTTTTTTTTAGTTTGAGGAAAGTTAATTTTATTTTGCTATATTGTTATGAATGAATTCAAGTTGTGTGGAATTATATGGAGTGTATGATTGTATTATAGGTTGTGGGTGAATCAAGTTATGTGGAATTATTTAGAGTACGTGTTGTTTTGGTTGAATTGTAACAGGTTATAATAGGTTGTAACCCATTTGACGATGGATCGTTTGGTAGGATATAGTACCATTCTTGTATTCGAATTAAATATTTATTTAAAAAAAATGTTTATTTATTAGTAACTGGCGTAATCTAATGCTAGTTACTAATAGTATTTTTAGAAAAAATAAAAAATATATATTTGTAACCGGGGTTAAGATCTTCCAGTTACTAATTATACCCTAATTGTAACCAACGTAACTTAATGATAGTTATGAATAGTATGCTTTTTAACTTGAAAAATAAACTTTTTGTAACTGGCGTTAGGTTAAGCCAGTCATGAATAGTACATTATTTGTAACTAACATTAGCCAGTTACGAATAATTTTCACTAGTTGTAATGGTGACATTGGCAGCCAACAATGCCAGTTACAAAAATTCAATTTTGCCAGTTACAAACAACATTTTTTTCTACTAGTGTGGATATTTATAGCAAGACACGAGTTGTTCATGTGAGGAAAAAAAAGCACAAATTGTATTTGCATGTGTGCGAACAGGGCATTTCAAAAAATCATTGAATTTTAGTGTGTCAACAGGTCATTCCATTGATGCTTATATGATGAACAACGCATTCCAAAAATCATGGTTGCACTACATACATTTAATTTTAGTGTTTAATACTTAACAATTTAATAATGTACCCCATTTATAGGACTTCCACTAATGACAATTCTTATCACCATTTATCAAACGTTAGTAAAATAGGTATAATAATAAATACGTTTTCAAGTGGCCTAACCATAAACGACCCATATAGAATTTTCATAGTATTAATAAGGTGCATAATGTTGGGTCTTTTTCCATCCAAAAATAGAAACAATTCCATTATATTTATAAGAAGGTACACAGGGGCTACCTTTCAAAACAAACACACAACTCCATTTCCAAATCATCTCATCAAAGCTTAACTATATCTTCAACCTCGACAGCAAGGAAATCAAATGTTAAGGTACCATAAAACCACTATATTTCAAATATCAAACAATATTATTATTTCAAATACAAACAAGAAAATAAAACAAATTTCCCTAAATAAACACTATTCGAGAGTTGAAGATAAATTTAACGCAAACGGTTTATATTTCTACGGCAACATACATTTGAAAGTCTTTCCTTATTCTCTGCTGTATAAACGCGAATGTAAAATAACCCGCCTGCTGCATAATAAACCTTCAAAATCTCTTCGATAACAATGGAATTATCCGTAACAAATGTATCCCATCCTACATGAAGAATCACTGGTAGATTAGATAGAACATCTGTCCCAAGAATAGTTACATCCCACGCACGACCACGATTACCACACATAACTCCTACAGAATCGGAAGTTTTATTGAGTAACGATCTCCATTCTTTAGGAAGTGCCTATACAATGACAACCATAACATAAATATTTGACATTTAAACGACATGTTAGTATAGGAATGATTGATGTTATAACTTACCATGTAGTTATTCATGTGGTTCTTGAATGTTATATATGGTAGTGCAAAAAATCCTTCATACTCCATTTTTTGTGAACACAAGTTATGGTGAAATAAAGAAAAGAAAAAAATGTTAATAAAATACGAAAAAGAAAATGTGCGGTGTGATGCAAAAAAAAACTAAAAATTGGGTATTTATAGCGAACCATGAGTTGTTCGTGTGGGAAAAAAATGGTACAAATAGTATTTGCATGTGTGTGAACATGTCATTCCACAAAATCATGGTTAGACATCGAATTTTAGTGTGTGAACAAGTCATTAGACCATCATTTGAATTTAGTGTATGAAAAGCGCATTAAAAAATTATGGTTATGCAACATTCAATTTTAATGTCCCATGCTAATCAATTGAATAAAATACCCATTTGATGGACTTCCACTTGTGACAATTCTTATCACCATTGGACTGTAAAAATATCTAACTTCGGTAAAACAGGTAAATTGATATATACGTTTGTAGGGAATATTTCAAGCATTACCCCAAACTTGAACCCCACTGTGATCATACACTTAAGTACGGTGGCGTCCAAAGGGAAGGAAGATAGATCAAAAGAGTCGCCAACAAGTTTTAGGAACTTGTAAACCGTTCACAGTGTGAAGGTTTCACCCCATAACGATCCAAGAGATCTTTAACTCCAATAGGTCTGGAACTATGACTGGAAGTTCGGGGATGAAGGTACAAATCCAACCTAAAAGAGATTGAACCTGCCCTAATAATAGGCCTCTACTTTATTCAGATCGTATCCATGTGCGCTTTCTGACTAATATGCAATCAATAAGTTAACCGTAAACCTGTTTAATCTATGTTGGTTGAATATTAATTCACAAACAAATCTATTATTGGCGATCACTTGAATTATAATCAAATTAACCCTAAACAAGATTATTAATTATCTTGTTAAGCATGATTACAAGTACCAATTCCCTTTAAACATGCATAAAAGGCATGATGAAGCAATAAATAATATATCAAGCAACAATAAATAATCATAACAATTATAATAATAATGATCATAATCATGTTCATGTTAAAAATAAAGCATAATAATAGCAAGGTCCTAGGCATTATACTAACAAGATTAATAACAAATCCTAGCATGTCACTAAGCAATAAAAATCAAAGCTTTAGCCCTAACATGATACTAACATGAATATTAGGAAGAAAATAGGAAGCATCGCAGAAATCATAATTGTCATATTTGAAATTATAACTTTCACCCTAAACATGATACTAGGAATCATTGTTGTCATTCAAAATATCAAATTAAGGAAAGCATCCAAACATGATACTAGTAATCATAATAACAACTTATACATGATTTCTATATCATAATATCAATAAAATTAATTATAGCACTTACTTGGATGCCTCGTACCTCTTTCTAATAAAAAAATACACGCGTTAGTTACTTCAAGGAAAATAATAAACAACAATTAAATTAAATAATTGAAAGAGAGATTTGGGACCAAACCCTTAGAAATTAAAACCTTTCACGTCTAGGGCGAAGACAACTTCGAATTTGGCTAGGTGTTTCTTGGTCTTGTGAATGCGGAATTTTGTATGCAAAAGGGTTGGTTTAGAAAAAGAGAGAGAGAGAGTAAGCTTTAGCTTAGAGAGAGAAGAGAATTAGAAAACTAGAGAGTTGATGATTCTTGATTATATTTGATGATTGAAAACGGAGATTTTAGGAGGCTATTTATAGAGAAAATCAGTCGGACGAATAGAAAAATAAATCAGAGTTTCGACTAGAATAAACAGGTTAGCGCCAGACGCTGGACATTAGCGTCAGGCGCTAAGGCTAGCGCCAGGCGCCAAGCATTAGCGACAGGCGCTAATCCTTGTCGTCAGGCGCTAATCATTAATTTCACGCGTTTTTTAATTTTGATAAAATTTAGCCGTACATAAGGGCAAAATCATATTTTCCCTTCAAACACTCTTTTATTCTAATTAAAACTCCAAAAAGTCAACTAAAGTTAATTTATCAATGCTAATTGAATTAGGAATGAAAAGAACCTTCTAGAAGAATCTAGAACACTAAAATAAATACTAATTGCATTAGGAATGATAAATCCATATTAGGCCCTCCTCTAGATCATTGGGCCGCACATAAAGATCAAACCGGGCCCAGTTTAGTTATTTGGCCATAACTTCCTCATTATTCATCGGAATTGGGCTTATAATATATCGTTGGAAAGCTCTTTTCAAGCCCCATCCAACTATACCATAAATGAACCCTTTCCATGGACCAAAATAAACTAGATTGGCTGTTTTCTTAAAATAGGTTTTCAAAAACAGAGAGAAAGAAAATAATTATAAACTATCCGCAACACTAGACTTTCCACAATTTCACTTCATTCGATTATGATTCGACGCGAGAGGTACTCATCACCGGGTTTGGTTTTGGGGAGACACAAATGGGTGTCTACAGAAGCCCCCACTTTGACTGAGTTTGGAGAAACGCAAGTTTCGAAAACAAAAGTCAAAGTATCGATAGGGACGGAAAATGATTTTGAATGTTCTGCGATTCTAAATCATTCTTGTAACGCCAATACCTGCAAAACTAGCATTAGGTAAACAGATAAAAGAGTTAAGAAACGTGTATCTTGCACCGTCGAGCACACGTCTTTGAGGGTAACTGATTTGTTGCTGCATTTGTATTTTTGATAACCTTCTACATGCCAGGGAACGCCATCCCGCTGTTTGTTTTAACGATCTTCTGCAAGCTAGAGAATACCGCCTGAAGACTGCTACGCCTATAACTGCCTCCAATTCCACCATGATAGATTTCTGCAAGCTAGAGAACCCCATCAAAGATTGCTTCGCTTCAAACCACCTTCTAGCGCTTTGTAACCATCTTCCGCAAGCCAGGGAACACGATCGAAAATAACTTCGCTTGAAATCACCTCTAGTTGTTTGTGACAACTCTCCGCAAGCTTGGGAATGCTGTCGAAGATACCCTCACCTGAAGCTATCTTCATTTGTTGCGATAATATTCCGAGGAAAATTACCAAAGACCCACGCTTGTTGATCTTTAAAGCTTGCTTGAACTTTGCTTCCGCTATGCCAGTTTGTCGGTGCTTTTGCAGCTTTTGAACCTGTATGTCGGTGCCTTCTGAATTGTGAACCAGTATGTCAGTGCCTTTGCTATATGAACCATTATGTCGGTGCCTTTGCTATATGAACCATTATGTCGGTGTTTTGCGATGAGCCAATGCTTATGCGCTTTAAGCTAAGTGAGACGATCATTCATCAAGTCGATCAATTTATGCAATTGTAATCAAGTCGATTACTAAATCATGTCAAATTGCTTAAAGGGGCTAACTAGCGTACCAAGGAACCCAAAATTGCTGTAAGAGGTCGAAATAACCGCTTTGAGTGGCTGAGCATTATGTCGCCGCTGAAATTCTGCTGGCGCCACATCTTTGGCTCTAGCGCCAAGCGACAAACCTTATCGTCTGGCGCCAAATCATGTCACTTGGCGCTAGAGTCGAGATTTCCGTATGTACCCCTCCTCTTCGTCATTTCCGCTGTTGCTGCTTGCTTTTGTTCGAGAATCGCCGCTGAGCTTCAATTCACTCGTTCTTCAACCGAATTCGCTCAAGTTTGTTGCAAATCGAAGCTTTTTTCATCTACTTTCCCGATCTATGTAAGTTTCCTTCACACTCACTCCGGTTTTGATGAACTTTGCATATATTTGTTCACAAATTTCTTGAAAATTCAAAATTTATAATGCTTAATTCACTTTGATTGTCAAATTTTATGCCATGAAATTGCTTGATTATGTGTATATATTGCCTTGGGAGTAATTCGAGACTTGTTTGACTCAATTTGGTGAAGAATTGAACAAATCACCATTGTTGGACCTCTTAAGGTTGGGAATACAATGTGGCTTGTTCTTGATGTTTTCGTTAGCAATTCTTGTCCAATTTGTCACTGTAGACACCTAAAAAAGTCTCCCCAAAACCAAACCCGATGATGAACAACCTTTCACCGCCATTATTGGTCGGGTTGAGTATTTAATTTTTGGAGTGCTTAAATTCATATTGCCATTTAATAAACCAACCCAAATTTTAGCCCATTTCCCTAAACCATAACTTACTTTCCTCTTTTCGTGCCTATAAACCCAAAATAATTCATTTCGTGTCCTTTAAAATCATTCATTTCGTGTCCTTTTTATAAAAACGTTTAATCCAGTTTATTTGGTCCATAATATGGGTCCAATGATTTAATAGTTGGATAGGGCTTTGAAAGAGCTTTCCAACGATATATTATAAGCCCAAATCCGAGTTAAACGAATAAGTTATGGCCAAAATATTAAACCAAGCCCAAACCGAACCTAAGCCAACCTTAACTACGACCCAATGATCACGTGGAGGGTCCAAATTATTTAATCCAATTCCTAAACCAATTAGGATTAATTGTCAGCTTCTATAAGTTTCTAAAAGATCTTAATTATCCGTTTTGAAAAGATAAGATTAAAGAGTTTGAAATTGAATAAAACTTTTCTTTTTGAAAATCATATTTCTATCCGAATTGAAAGACGTTCAAAGATAGACAGATATTATTTTTTTTCCTCATATTTTTTATCCATATTTTATATGGTTGGATAGCACTTGAAATTATCTTTCCAATGATATATTATAATATCAATTCCGAGCTATAACGGAAAAGATATGAATAAAATGTCAAACTCTATCCAAAAATGACACCATCTCACTATTTCGTCTATATCTTTTGTTCTATAAAATATTTTAATCTGATTCTAATTGGGTTATCAAGAAGACTTCAAGATCTTTCCAACAATATCTAATTCATCTTATTCCAATTTCTGGATCAAAAGATATGATAAAAACAAAAACCGCAAAAACTGCTGGCTATCGCAAGAGTTTTATCCGATTCGCATTCTTATCTTTTCTTGTTTCTTCGACCCTCTTTTTTCTCTATAAATAGAGGTCATATCTCCCCTTTTTTCCAATCTTCAAAAAGCTTTATCATCAAATCATTCTCTCTTCCTTTCTTTTACCCCAAAAATAATTCTATTCTCTCTCCCATATTCTAATCCTTAAACCTATATTCCTAATTACACCATTCTTCCCTTAAACACTCCAAGGAGTTTATACAATACCCAAAGTTCTATAGTTAAAACAAGGTGTGAAAGGTATAATTGACATAGAGTTTGGACCAAATTAACTCTAATTTTATTTAGTTTAATTATTTCCATTTACTTTATATTTTGATTGAAGTTACTAACAGTTTATTCATGATGTAGCAATTTAAAGGAATGCGCGGAATGTGAGTAATTAATTAATTTAATTACTCTTACTTTATTTTAATATTGCTAGCATCATGATTAGGTTATTTTATATTTGATTTGAATAACGCTATTATGGTTAAATTGATTCCAATATTAATGTTAATTCTATTATTATTTATTGATCACCATATTCCATGTTAAAGGGAATATGTAATTGAAAATCACGATTAATAAGATTATTTGGACGACCAATTTAGGTACCTTTTTAATCTTGTTGTTAAATCAAGTGATCACTAATATTTTAGAATTATGTGTTGCATTAATATTAAACCAATTTAGCTTAATAATAGTTTGGAGCAAATTGAATATTTTGTTTGTATGCCTTTGAGATTGCATGAATCACTTTTCACTATAAAAATCGAGTAGGGGTCAATACGGGCGAATGTGTCTCCATGACTCACTTCGTACCATCATCCCGGATCCTCCTTTTGTGGTTCCGAACCATATGGAGTTAGTAATCTCATGGATTATGAATGGGGTGTAACCTTCACGGGTCAATCGTTGTTGCCTATCGTTGTCCCTTATTCGTGGTTGCCTTTTATGATCCGTGAACGATTTACAAGTTCCTTAAAAACTTGTTGGCGGCTCCCTACTTTCCTTGTCCCTAATCGTTTATGTCAATTCCCACTTCCTATGAGTGCCAAGCATATTCACACATGTTTTTAACGTAGGTGCACTTCGAGTGACGCCTACAATTTGGCGACTCCACTGGGAGGATTCTTTGTTATTTATCGATTTGCGTGATCGATATTTAATTAAGATAAGTGGATGAGACTTGAAAGATTCTTGAAAAATATTCCTGTGATTAATTTGGTATTTTTGCATATGCATAGACGTTTTAACGTCGCATTTGGGTCTGTCCCGTAGGAAAAATTGAATAACTTGATTGCGTACGAAGGAAAACAGGGCACCAGTCAGATTTTCTGACTGCCGTGTCACGGTACAGTGCACCGTCTGACAGTGTGCCATACCGTGGTACGGGAATCTTTGTCGTATCACGGCAGTCCTAAAATCAATCCGGTGGCTTATTTTCTTTTCTCACAGTCAACTTCCTTCGATTTTTCTTGAAAAAACGTGTGTGTTCTACATACGTCTTAGCCTCGGGGTATTTAAGCTCTATCAAGCCAAAAACTCTCATGGCAATAAGGGTTCATCCGAGTTATTAAATCCACCCAAACCATGGAGTCGAGTTTGATTTCATCACGAACTCGCGGAGCCGCCCGTTGGCATACACCCTCAAGGGAGGCTGCCTTGCTAACGCGTCCAAACTCTTAACCATGGTACCCTATTGACACCAAATAAACTTGACCATAGTCGAACATAGAACTTGACCTTAGGTTGCGAACTATTCTTTGCATCATTATTTTTAAGTGTTTTATGTTTGGTCGTTTTGATCCTAACCTTAACAATCTTTCTTTGTCTATGGTGGATTATTTTATGAGTAACGATTTCCAATGGACCGTACTCACTTAGTAATTAGCAAAAAAAAAAAGGGAAGGGTTGTCGCGACACAGGACTGTCCACCGTGTCACGGCACAGTCCACCGTGGCGCGGTGGACCTGCAACAAAAAAAAAACAAAGAAAAGTCTGCCACGCCATGGGAAACTCTACCGTGCCAACGGAAAATTTTCACCGTGACACGGTGGATTTCCAAAACGGTGGATTTCCAAAAAAAAAAAAAAAAAAAAAAAAAAGGGCCGAACGAAACACAAGGTACACCAATGACTTGAGGCACCTTTGCAACCCATTCTTTCCCCATTAACCATTCAATCACATATCCATTTTTTCATCAACCACTTTGAGCCTTGTCTAAAGTTTGTCCTTCATTTCTTCAACCCACATTCATTTAACCCTGGGATGGGAAGGTTTGAATTTGTAAGCAAGTTCACAAAAAAAAAAAAAAAAAAAAAAAAAAAAAAAAAAAAAAAACACAAAAAAACAACAATGTTTAAAGGCAAGTGTTTCAATGTCTTCGATATGAACACATCTCAAATTGCGTCTCTCATCAAGTGCTTGGTACCATGCCTGAGAAACATGAATGTTAAGTGACTGATGGACCGCATGATCTGAGATTGCCTACATTGATTCACAAGAATGAAAAAAAAAAAAAAGAAATTCAAAAAAATATATGAAAAATAAAACTTGCAAAGTCTAATACATAATTGCATATCTTGGGGGCTTCTCTCTGGTCTTGATCCTCATACCCTTTTCTTCTTTAAAACATCAACTTAACCAAATTACAACCCTTGAAAGACCTCTTTGAGTTGTACATACACTTATGCAAAGTTTGGTTAGAGCTACGTTCGGCCTGATTCCTAACGGATACGTAGGCAACCTCATATCGAGGTGCGGCCACATTCATATTCATATCCATGCATGATCGAGTCAAAGAATATCCAATGCTTACCCCTACCCATTAAGAGCTAGACTTGGGGGCTTGAACCCACATCATCTAGCCTACCTAGCCTAAAGAGTCATCATCTTTGATTCTTCTCATATCTCTTTCCATCGCCATAACCCTTGCAGCCAGCCTTAGTATAACATTCACACACTTTACTCACACTTCCATATCCATATGAATCATCCTTCCCTTTAAGAGCCCTTTATCATGAAATCTTGTTTCAACACTGTGCATGTTTCATCATATTTAAAGAAAACATTCATTAGAAGAAACGTTGTATACTTGCTTAGCTTCCTGACCTGAGCAATATTCATTGTTTCACGCATCGCATAATGTGCTGAGCAACATTTTTTAATCATACAAAGCGTATCGTGCTTAGCTCCTTGACCTAAGCAACGTTCATTATGCAATAATCACTTTATCTATATACGTGCTTAGCTTCAAGACCTAAGTGGCGTTCAAGATCGTTTCTTTACACCATATATGATGCTTAGCTCCTTGACCTAAGTTCATTCATCTATCGTGTCACATGATGTAATTGTCCTTAGCCTCCCAGCCTAAGAACTTGCATCATGCATACAATCCATGCGATTCATTTCATCTTCCTCAAGGAGGAAGTTCAAAACTTCTTCCCTTTTTCATCTTTTTCTTTTGGGAAAGTTCAAAAACTTTTTCAAAATTTTTTCTCATCAAGGGAAGTTCAAAAATAAAAGTTCAGTTTTCACGTCTTTCTTTTTCGGGAGAAAGTCGGTACCCTTCACTCGTTTCATGACAAAAATTTTGGTTGCTTGTGTTTGCACACACTCAAATCATACTTATACACACACAATCACAAGTCATACACATGTCGTGTCAAGTCAAAGCTTGGTCAAGTCAGTTGGTCAAGTCAATCATAGTCTATACGAGTCCCTTGGCAAATTTTATTTTGTAGGTCTCAATTACAACCTACGTCCGGGGACAAGCGGACTATCTACAGCCCACGTCCGGGGACAAGCGGACCATCTACAACCCACGTTTGGGGACAAGCGAATCATTTACAGCCCACGTTTGGGGACAAGAGAACCAACTACATCCCACGTCCGGGGACAAGCGGACCATCTACAGCCCACGTTCGGGGACCATCGAACCACCATCATTTCATGACGCAAGGTTCTCGATACACAGAGACTTGCAATCTCATCATCTGTCGACTTTCCTCAAGTATGGAAAGTATTATCCGGTGGATTTCTTCAAGCATAGAAAATCGCCAAATTCCTTTGTCGGCTTTCCTCAAGCATGGAAATCATTATCGGTGGATTTCTTCAAGCATAGAAAAACGCCAAAATCATATGTCGACTTTCCTCAAGCATGGAAAGTGTCATCCGGTAGGTTTCTTCAGGCTCAGAAAGCTACCAAACTCATCAGTCGGCTTTCCTCAGGCATGGAAAGAATTTCAACAAACGTCATTCGGTGGATTCCTTCAAGCATAGGAAGCAACCAAACTCATTTGTCACCGATACACTTGTGTCATATACGTATTCTATCCCTTTACTCTTTTATCTGTGGAATTAACATTTTTCTGCAGGTATTGGCGTATAAAGAGTGATTTAGGATCGCAAAACGTCTTAAATCATTCTTCGTCCCTATCGACTACTTTGACTATCGTTTTCGAAACTGACGTTTCTACAAACTCAGTCAAAGTGGGGGCTTCTGTAGACACCTAAAAATGTCTCCCCAAAACCAAACCCGATGATGAACAACCTTTCACCGCCATTATTGGTCGGGTTGAGTATTTAATTTTTGGAGTGATTAAATCCATATTTCCATTTCATAAACCAACCCAAATTTTAGCCCATTTCCCCAAACCATAACTTACTTTCCTCTTTTCGTGCCTTTAAACCCAAAATAATTAATTTCGTGTCCTTTAAAATCATTCATTTCGTGTCCTTTTTATAAAAACGTTTAATCCAGTTTATTTTTGTCAATAATATGGGTCCAACGATTAATATTTTTATAGGGCTTTAAAAGAGCTTTCCAACGATATATTATAAGCCCAAATCCGAGTTATAACGAATAAGTTATGGCCAAAATACTAAACCGAGCCCAAACCGAACATAAGCCCACCTTACCTACGACCCAATGATCACGTGGAGGGTCCAAATTAGTTAATCCAATTCCTAAACCAATTAGGATTAATTGGAAGCTTCTATAAGTTTCTAAAAGATCTTAATTATCCGTTTTGAAAAGATAAGATTAAAGAGTTTGAAATTGAATAGAACTTTTCTTTTTGAAAATCCTATTTCTATCCGAATTCAAAGACGTTCAAAGATAGACAGATATTATTTTATTGCCTCATAGATTTTATCCAAATTTTATATGGTTGGATAGCACTTGAAATTATATTTCCAATGATATATTATAATATTAATTCCAAGCTATAACGGAAAAGATATGAATAAAATGTCAAACTCTATCCAAAACTGACACCATCTCACTATTTTGGCTATATCTTTTATTCTTTAAAATATTTTAATCTTATTCTAATTGTGTTAGAAATTAGACTTCAAGAGCTTTCCAACAATATCTTATTCATTTTATTCTGATTTCTGGATCAAAAAATATGATAAAAACAAAAGCCGCAAAAACTGTTGTCTATCGCAAGAGTTTTATCGATTCGAATTCTTATCTTTTCTTAATTCTTCGACCCTCTTTTTTCTCTATAAATAGAGGTCATATATCCCATTTTTTCCAATCATCAACAAGCTTGATCATCAAATCATTCTCTCTTCCTCTCTTTTACCCCAAACATAATTCTATTCTCTCTCCCATATTCTAAGCCATAAACTATAGCATACATGCAGTACAAACCAGAACAAAGGATCGTAGCCATGAACTATCAGCCAGCAACACAAACACAAGGAGGCTCAAGTACAACAGAATAGCAAAAGATGCGTAGATAGAGATAGAACAACAACCACCACAGCAGGAGAGGCAGAGAAGGAGCCCGGACAAAGCAAGACACAAGGTAGAGAGAGGGATACTACCCACCATACAATCCAAGCCATCAACTAGCACCTCATGCTAGGAGATAACACTAAAAATGGGGCCTCACCCACCAAACACCAGGCAAGCTAAAACGACCAAGACTCCACCATACAACAAACCTCCATCAAATAAAAAAAAGGAACAACTTCCACCTGCATCACCGTAAAATCCGCTTAATAACAACCCCGTAAACAGCCTGCCAAGACAGAACAATAGCATACATGCAGTATAGACCAGGACAAAGGATCGCAGCCATGAACCATCAGCCAGCAATACAATCACAAGGAGGCTCAAGCAAAGCATGAAGCATAGGATGACGAGACAGAAAATAGAGCAACAACTACCACAATGGAAGAAGCATGAAAAGGAGTCCAGGCAAAAGTAAGAAACAAGGAAGCAATAGGAAAACCACCCATCATACACCACAGGCCATCAGCTAGCATCTCATGCTAGGACAACAATCTCATCCCACTACACACCAAGCAAGCTAATTAAGCCAAAACTCAACTATGACAGCCAACCTCCAGCAACTATCCACCATCAATAGGCATAATCATAATATCACAACTAAATAACAACCCAGGAACTAGTTTTCTAGGACAACGGCATGGCATGCATACAATACATAACAGGACAAAGGATCGCTACCATGAACCATCAACCAACAACACTAATCACTAGGAAGCTTAAGCTGAAAAAGCAATAAAATATGCCTAGATAGTAGTTACAACCAAAGAAGCATTCCCAAAATACACAAAGATAACAAAAGGGAAGCAAATAATAATTATCAACCTTCCTTTACAATTGAAGAACATCAGGGAAATACCTCAACTACGAATCTACAAAACAGCCACCAACCCAAAAACGAATTCAACCTCCAAGCAAATTCCCGCAAGCAAGCAAGAAAACCTCCGGAGAAATCAGACCCAGAAAATAGAGTAAAGCCCCGACAACAGAACGCCAATCAAGGGGTTAAAATCGGCCGCCGAACCAACTGACTCGCCGACCACTTTGAAACGCACCCCGAACCCACTGAACTAGACCCGTCACTGGCGAAATAAGCCAAAAAAACCCATTCACCAGTGAACTAGATCAGAACACAACATCATCCTTGAGCAAAAAAACCCAGAAAACCGAGGGTTTGATTTGAAAATCGAAGCCCAAAAACCCGGAATCAGCCCAACAAATGAAAAATCAACACTTTCAGCACAAACCGACTGCTGGGAAATAGAATAGACCTGAAACACCGCCCAGTAGTCGATTCAACCAAACCAGCCGCCAGAACAACGAACTCAGTCCCTTCTTCAATTTTGAGCGAGGAACCCAGAAAATCGGAGAAGGAATCCGATTAGACTCGCAAACCTTCCAGCAGCCAATTTGCCCAACACACTCACCAGAACAACAAACCCTTCTTCAACCTTGAGCGAAGGTCAAAGAACAGATTCGAGTTCCAAATGCCCTTAGGGTTTGTATTTTGACGAAATTGAAGAACAAGAAACGAGCTTCCCTATCTAACCCTTTGAAGAACAAATCCGATGAAGGCAACCACCGGGACCCTTCTTCAAAGGGCTAGAGAGAAGCTAGAGTTTCTCTCTCTAGAACAAAACCCTAATAACCTATATTCCTAATTACACCATTCTTCCCTTAAGCACTCCAAGGAGTTTATACAATACCCAAAGTTCTATACTTAAACCAAGGTGTGAAAGGTATAATTGACTGAGGGTTTGGACCAAATTAACTCTACTTTTATTTAGTTTAATTATTTCCATTTACTTTATATTTTAATTGAAGTTAATAACAGTTTATTCATGATGTAGCAATTTAAAGGAACACGCGGAATGTGAGTAATTAATTAATTTAATTACTCTTACTTTATTTTAATATTGCTAGCATCATGATTAGGTTATTTTATATTTGATTTGACTAATTCTATTATGGTTAAATTGCTTCCAATATTAATGTTAATTCTATTATTATTTATTGATCACCATATTGCATGTTAAAGGAAATATATAATTGAAAATCACGCCTAATAAGATTATTTGGACGACCGGTTTAGGTTCCTTTTTAATCTTGTTGTTAAATCAAGTGATCACTAATATTTTAGAATTATGTGTTGCATTAATATTAAACCAAGTTAGCTTAATAATAGTTTGGAGCAAATTGAATATTTTGTTTGTATGCCTTTGAGATCGCATGAATCACTTTTCACTATAATAATCGAGTACAGGCTAATACGGGCGAATGTGACTCCATGACTCACTTCATACCATCATCCCCGATCCTCCTTTCGTGGTTCCTAACCATATGGAGTTAGTAATCTCATGGATTATGAATGGGGTGTAACCTTCACGGGTCAATCGTTGTCCCTTATTCGTGGTTGCCTTTTATGATCCGTGAACAGTTTACAAGTTCCTTAAAAACTTGTTGGCGGCTCCCTACTTTCCTTGTCCCTAATCTTATATGTCAATTCCCATTTCCTATGAGTTCCAAGGATATTCACACATGCTTTTAACGTAGGCGCACTTCGAGCGACGCCTACAGTCACAATAATTACTATAGTATAATAAGAAATTGTTTGATTGCTTGAAAAATGTCGTGTATGCTCAATCTGAAATTGTGCTCTGTTTTTGTACTACATACTCTGTTTTTTTGCGAACATAGTATCATGCGGCTAGGCAAACCATAGATACTATAGAACCTTAATTTATGATGATTTTACACAATGTAGCATGGATAGAAAGCGAGGTTTGGGTTCACGGTCCCGAGACACACAACGGGAGCATGAGCCCGTAGAGGAGGATGCCGACTCGTCTACTTCTCTTGGTCCCCTCCCTAAGTGGGATGAGCGGACTCTGTACTTCTCCCCCATCCACCACATCTCTGAGAGGGTGCGACGTGGGATCACAGTTGGTAGGACGCACTACCGCGGCTCAGGCTGCGATACCCTGGGTAACATGTACAAGATGCACATCGGTATCGATGGAGAGGTGAGACTTCTTTGGGAGTCTTGCGGGTTGACTGCACTGTTTGAGACCTCAGAGGCCATGATTTCCTCAAGCAAGGGTCACCACGTGGCTCGTGCCCTGGTGGAGTTCTTTTGGGGCACCACCAACACTTTCCACTTCCCTTGGGGTGAGATGATGGTAACCCTGACCGACTTCAGTCTCATTACGGGACTGAAGTTTAGTTCTACTACGCTGCCGTTTGATAGCGAGATCAGTGTCTTCTCTCCTGAGGTTGAGGAGATGTTGGGTCTAATTGTTGTTTGGGCTCGTGCTGAGGTAGAGTCGACTCAGTTTAGTGCTAAGGGCATTCGCCGATCGACTATGGCGGCAGCTTTCGAGGATGATGCGACCACCCGAGAGCAGCGGGTGCGTATCTTTGTGATTATCTTGCTGTCAGGGACGTTTTCCCCTGACAAGGGTAGTAGAGTGCTGCTTTACTACCTACCTGCGGTCCGTGATCTTCACTTGATTGGGACTTATGACTGGGCTAGCTTGGCCTATGTTGACTCTGTTTAAGCGTTACGACTCGTGTCGACACCGGTCCTTCACGGGGAACGTCGCTCTGTTCGGCTTTTGGAGAGTTGTAGAGATATACTTTATATCCCATAAAGTTTAGCTCTAAGCTTTGGTTAGCACTTGTTGATACTTTTTGCCTTTTGTAGATCTGGTTCTACAAGTACTTTCCTTCAATTGGGCCAGCGAGACCGTCGCCGCGCAAGTTTCCAGTGAGCGCTTGTTGGGGAGGCTGCCGCGCTGGGATGTCTACTGCTTATGTCCGAGATCAGATCATTTTGGTATGGTTCTTTGTATAGTTGAATACTTTCATATTACCTTTGGTAGATCCTTATCTCATAGGCGTTCTTCGCAGGAGCCTGGCGTGCAGTACCGGCCATGGATCGGCTTGGATGTCCCTGGGTTAGCTGCGCAGTACGCCGCTGAGCGTCGCTATTTCTTAGGGACATATGGAGCGGTTGTATATCTTGGAGAGAGGGTTGCTATTCAGTATTCCTCACACTTTCGTCGTTCCTGCTCCTCCCCCGCGTCATATGTTCAATGGCGCGAGGCTGGTGAACATGTAAGAGAGGGCTGGTACCCCTTGGCAATTTTATGCGATCCCTGGGCGGTGCTATGAGGAGGAGCTGATGCCACTGTTAGCTCCAGCCCCTGTTCTGGTTGAGGAGGTGGCGGTGTGACTTTCATCTTTTACCTTTTGTTAAGTAGCCCCCAAGTGATGTTTTACTGACTTTGATTTGCTTCCGTCAGGCTGGACCTACTGAGTTTGTGCCACCTCGTATGTCCATCCATTATCAAGGGACATACGGGCCGATCAAGGAGATGACTCCTCTTGCTCCTGAGGATGAGCGCTTTGTGGAGCGGTCGATTCCTCTTCACCAGACTCGGGTAAGCTTTATTTATTTGCAATTTTGTTCATGTATGTTATGCATTGTTACTGACTTTATTTCTTTGACGATTCTCACGCGAGATGGTCACGGCGATGGCACGGTATATAGATGCCTTCCAGAGCTAGCTCGTTCAGATGAGGAATGTGGCTACGTGTCGTCGCGACGACGCCGTTCAGGAGGTAGCCTTTCTTCTTATTTTTGCTTTATTGCTTCTATTTTGATTGTTTTTGACTTAGTTTTTTCTTATAGGGTCAGCCCATTCCTTCTCGTACCCAGACGAGCCCTGAGGTCCAGAGAGACCCGGCAAGGTCTAGCTTGAGACGTCGTCGTACTGGCTCTGGCGGTCGGTGTGGTCGTTATGAGGCTGCTAGGACCGAGGCGGTGGAGGTCTTGGGCTCTTTATCTGAGGGTGCACGTGCTGGGCCGGTAGGCCAGGGAGAGGCTACCTCGGCCCTTAGAGGTGGTGGGATGTACGAGGTTGGCTCGTCATCGCAGCAGCCTCAACCTCAGGATGATCTTGGGTGGACGGGTCTTGAGCTGAGTTTTCCACTTCCCGAGGAGACTGGAGTTGGAGATGGAGGAGAGGTTACTCCTCGTACTGCGCACTTTTATGATATGACGGGTGTCTCTCATCATCTGCGTCCTCCAGCACTGTAGTTTATGCCTGTGTTTATTTTATTTTTGACTTGTATAGAACTTTTCCCTTACTAGACTGATTTATTAGACACAATTGTATATACATATTATTATGAGGTTATTTGTTTAACATATTTATTATTTTTTCATTTTTATGTGTATATTTGTATGTGCAAATAATTGTGATAATTAATAATTTTGCGCAAAAAATTCCGACATTTTTATTATTGACGGAGGGTATCCGACTTTCTCCCCCCAAAAAAGAAAATGAAAAATAAAAATATTGGACTTACAAAAAACTTAAAAATTAAGTTTAAATAAAATCCAAAAAATATTATTAATATAATTGATATATTTAGTTAAAGGGATATAAAAAGGATGAAAAATCGTAAAGTCATTGTTCAGACACGAATCAGCCAGAAAAAACGCAGTTTTTGAAAAGCTCGTATGATAAGACACATCAGCCCCATATGGCACTAATGAGCGCTGACTCTGAATCCTTTCCGGATTAAAACTGTGTGGATGTTGTGTATAAATAGCCACCTGGTTTGCCAATTTTCATCATAATTTCAAGAGATTATATATAGTCTTAGCTTTTGAAAAAATAAATAATCATGTCTCTAATAACTAAGAGTTTTACCAACTTCACTCATGAATGGTGTCAGTCTTTAACTTCCAAGGAGAGAAAAAAATTAGACTTTTTTCATATGGGAGGTATTTATGGTGTCAACTATCAAGGGGGTAGATCTTGATATAAACCTCATTCATACCGCCTTAGAATATTGGGATGTGGATACTCATTGTTTTAGACTAGGGTGTGATGAAATTAGCCCTTTGCCGGAAGAATTCGATGCTATCTTAGGCTTCCCTGCATTAGATCTTGCAGTATTCCATTGAATAAATGAATATTATTATAAGGATTTTGAGCGCTTCTTTAATTTAAAAGACAAAGATCTAACAAATATAGTAGATGGTAGCATAGTTAATTTGAAAGAATTTGCACGCCATTATTTTGATAGACCTTATTCTGAGTCTTTTCATGTTTATAGAAGAAGGCTTTTTTCTTTTGCATTTTTGACCAATATCTTCTCACTAGTGGTAGAACTAATGAGGGTCAAGTAATTATATCAGCTGTTTTGGAGCAAATTGAATCTGGGAGAAATCCAATACCATTAATTGTTGGAGAGACTATGCTTAGACTTGATGAATTGAAGAGAAATCCAAAAGCACCTTTTCGGGGCTCTCCAATTTTATTACAGGTAGAAAAATAATATTTTTAATTACAGAAATCAAAAACATATTTTTGTCTAGTAATATTAATTTATTTGCATTGAATTTTTTAACAAATGTGGCTAATGGAGAGACTAGAATTAACTAGTCATCCCGACAACGTTGAAAAATATACTCCAAATTGCTTTGCGAGAAGGAAGAAACGCTTCTCTAAGATGGGGCGCCATGAGTGGAAGAAAGTATTTGCCTCTTGCAACTTTGCCATCAAGTGGATCATCCCTTGGTGGGAAATAGAGAAGATGGTTGGTGTCAACAAACAACCCTTCTGTTGTCTTCCAAGCTTATCCAAGATGACTTTTTATTATCCCTGCAGGGTAAAAAGACAGTACGACCTACTTTAAACAATTCCTTCTGGAGATCTTCGTCGTCCTTATAAATTCCCTGTTTCTCAAGAAGTAGAAAAATTTGATGCTTATCGGAGCGCTAGACCTTTATGGGAAGTGATTACCCAAAAGGTTCCTCCTTCCTTGCCTAATGATGTGAAGAGGTAGCTTCTCAAGAAACCTTCAAAGGACATGAAGAAAAATCAGAGTAAAACTGATGTGAAGAGTCGTCTAGGTGACACAATGATTCCCGTTAAGGAACTCTTGAGTGAAAAGGTTAAATTCAAAACACTTACGATGCCTAAGAAGAAGAGCTCTACAAAGGATAAAGGGAAAAGAAAAGCTGACACTTCAGAGAAGAAGGCTTGGGAAGAGAAGAAACATGGAGTCCTAGCTAAGGGAGAAACTATTTACTCCAAAATTGAATGTAGGTCCTCTAAACGATGTCTACTAGCAAAAGTCATGGATGATGAAGAGGATGCAGACAAAAATTGGAAGAGAGCAAAGAAAGAGAAGAAAGATTGAAGCATTGCTTAACTTTCAATTATTAGACTTAGTTTTAAATTTAAAGTTAATTTATTTTATTTAAATTCCATCAATAATGTAATTTGTTAGTTTATTTTATTAATGAAATTTCAGCTTTTTAATTAATTAATCTCCTTTAAATTTAATTTTTTAAAGCAATGAAAACTGAAAATTTAATTTTCCTGAAATTTTTTTCGAGTACGGAAGTCGAAAATTTTCCAAAAATCACCGAAATATTCTCAGGTGCTCCCAAAAAAATGGCGCCGCTTCTTCACGACTTGCGTCAGCTGCAGCAGTCTGGCGTCAGACGACAAACACTATCGTCTGACACTAAGGTTAATCGACTGGCGACAGAACTTTTTCTGTGACGTCGATGCTTCAATGAATTTCTGTCAAATTTATTTTTAAGTCTGGGATGCGAGGTTTGCAAAAAGTGAAGTGGTTGCACCCGTAAAGGGTTGCCTACGTATCCTTTCTTAAGGAATCAGGCCAAACGTAGCTCTCTTGAGTATCCTACTCAATTAATTATGGGTAGTACTTTTTAAGTTGGTCAAGGTTTGTCATGTTCGAGAACTCATTGCCATCCATATCAGCTAATTTTGCTGCACCTCCTGATAGGATTTTTTCGACAATATAGGATCCAGACCAATAAGGCCTAAATTTACCCCTTGGATCTAAAACATTTTTCCTTAATGCTTTTAACACCAAGTCTCCTACTTTGATTTTTCTTGTCTTGATCTTCTTATTAAAATGCCTAGCCATACGAGTTTGATAGCATTGAGTATGATGTAGAGCTTCTAGTCGTTTTTCATCAGTAGAATTAGCTCCTCATATCTCGCCTTAGTCCATTCAACTTCATCGAGTTTGCTTTCTAATGAAATGCGTAGAGATGCTATCTCTTGCTTTACAGGTCGTACGGCATCCATTCCATAAACCAAGGAGAATGGTGTATTTCCTGTTGATTTGTGAATTGACGTGCGATAACCCACAGTGTGAAATGAAGTTTGTCAGACCAATCCTTGTAATTTTCTATCATTTTCTCGATAATAGTCTTTAGATTTTTATTAGCCGCTTCAACTGATCCGTTTGCTTGAGGTCTATAAGGAGAAGAATGATGGTGTTGAATGCCATATTTTTGTAACAATTCTTCACACTCGGCTTGAAAGTGAGTTCCATTGTCACTTATCATTTCATGTGGGACTCCATATCGACAAATAATATTCCTTTCGATAAAGAGTGCTACATGTTTTGCGGTGAGTTTAGCATATGATTGTGCTTTGACCCACTTTGTGAAGTAATCAATTGCTACTAGGATGTATTCATGACAACCTGTTCCTGGGGGAGTAATTTTTCCAATAATGTCGATTCCCCACGTAGAGAATGGCTATGGTGAAGTGTAAGTGTAGAGTAGAGATGGAGGAACATGTTGTAAATTGGCATAAATTTGGCACTTAGGGCATCATTTTACATATTGATGACAATCCCTATTCATGGTAGTCCAATAGTATCCTTCTCGCATTATCTTTTGGACTAGAATTTTTCCATTTACATGAGTTCCAAAAATGCTTTGTGGACTATCCTCATTTCTCTTTGAGCGTCCTTTTTTCCTACACATAAAAGAGCTCGACCCTTAGGTACCCTTTTATGTAACTCGTTGTCTATGAGTACGTATTGGGAAGCCAAAATTCTTAATGTCCGTTTTGCTCTTTTGTCAGCATGAGGAGGGTATTCTCCTTTGGTGACATAATTAAGTATATCCGTGTACCACGGTTCTTCTTCTTCATCATCATCTTGCATCACTTCATCATCTTCTATAGCTTGAATATAAGCCGATTTATGCCTTTTTTCTATAGTTAGAGGCATTTGCTCGATTTCCGTAGGAATCCTAACCATTGAGGCTAGCCTTGCCAAGGCATCAGCAAATTAATTTTCCTTTCTAGGTAGATACGTGTATTCTACCTTCTCTAACTGATTAGTGAGAGTTTCCAGATAAGGTTGGTAAGTGACAGGGGAATAAACGCGTCGTCAATTGTCTATCCCTAGATCAAATACAATTTATACAACCTAAACAAACCTAATACGAGTATAAGGCAAGCATAGGGGTCGAACCACAGAGAACGGTAAACACCACCAAATGTTATCAACAATTAAGCTAGTCCGGAATAGGGGATAAATAAACTAAAGTCTAAAAATGCTAAAACAAGAAATAAAACATTAAGGGAAATGGTTTAGGTATAGCATTCACTTGAACATAAACAAAGGCATAGAAATTGAATTAATTATGAACTAAACATGCTCGAATATCAAAATTAAGAATCCAATCAAGCCGCCTTCCGGGGTCAATTGGCTTCTCCTAACATAGCCTCTATGTTTCTACATTAGAACCATATACTAGGAGGTACTATTAAATAACAATCGATAGTAATGAACCTTAACTAAGTCAACTTCCGTTTCTTGTTAGCAAATATTCACCTTTAATCAACCAACAATGTGCACTTGCAAGAAGATTAAAGAATATCAAGCATATAAAGACTTTAATCACAAATAAATCAATTCTAAACCCTAGAGCATGCTCAAGATCCAACTACACCACAACCATCCCCTTAATGGGGAAATTACTCACTAATCATGATAATAACAAGATTAATCAACAAATAATCAAGAATCAACATGATCAACAAGCAATACCAACAACTAAAATAATAAGCAAAATAAACAAATAAAAATAGAGGAGAGAGAGTAAGAAATTGCTCATTAATTGAAGATGAAGGTCTACAAAGGATTAAACAAGCTCCTTCTTCAAAATCCAAGTTCATTAATGAAGAAAACCTCACTTTCTCTCTCTACCAAAGAAGACTAATCCTAACCTAACCTAGAGAGAAAAGCTCTCCTAAAACTAATTAGAGAGTGGAATAGATAATTATTGAATTCTCCTTCAAAACGTTCTAAAAAAGGGACTTATATAGTCCGTACAGAGTCAGCTGAGAAAAGGAGAGGTCCGACCGAACAAATGGGAAGGTTCGGCCGGACTACAAGGTAGATTCGGCCGGACCATGGGTAGGTTCGGTCGAACCATGGGTAGGTTCGGCCGAACCATGGGTAGGTTCGGTCGAACCTCCCTGATCCTGGTCTGGTCGAACTCCTGTGGTTCGGCCACTCCTGCAAAACTGCCAATTTTCATCTTGCCCCTGCCTCGAAGTTCGGCCGAACCACTGAGCAGGTTCGGCCACACTTTGGTTCGGCCACACCATCAGGAGGTTCGGCCGAACCTCTTCTGAATCATGCTTCCTCTAGCTTCCTTTGAGCTTAGCTTCCTCCTCTTGAAAATCTCGATGGTTCCTACAAAGCATAAGCATGGAAAGCACAATAAGAACAAAGCGGGAAGACTAAGAAAAGGGAGGATAAAGGAGAAAGAAAAGAGAAAGCAAAGCTAAGTAAAAATGCTTAGAAAGAGGGTCAAACAAGTGCAAACGAGGGGAGAATCCTTAGAGAAAAAGGATAAAAGAGTGGCATAAATGCCACTCATCAAAATAAAGAACGAAATATAACAAATCAAAAGCAAATAAAATACGAAAATAAACTAAAAACTACGAAAAGAATTAAAACACGACAAAATTACCAAAATAAACTAGAAACTTTATTAAAGAGAAAGAAAGGAAAATAAGATAAAATAAACACGAAAATGACTCTAAAACTACTCCCTAAGAGTGACATAAATGTCACTCATCAAATTCCCCCAAGCTAAACCTTTGCTCGTCCTCGAGCAAAGCTAAGGCAAAAGAGAACAAGATGGAATTTTTTAAAGCAAAAGAAACAAAATAGAAACAAAGAGAAGGAATGTACACTAACTCACTGTCGTAGGAATCACGGGTGCATTTAGCGTATGCATCAAGCCCTTTAAACCCCTATGTCGCCAAAGAGGACGAGTAAGCTCTCGTGAGGGTTTCCTAAGAGGTTTAACCCACAACTCTTGGCAACACATAACATTCAAGGCAAAGGTGAAATCAAGAAAACTCGAGTTTTGATATTTCAAACCAAACACAAACAATGGGCTAAATGCACAAGAATACAAACCTTTCTAGACATTAAAGGTAGCCAAGCAAAAGAATAGTTAAGGTTGGTACACACATAAAGCATGCAAAGGGTAGAGAACTTAGAGGGACTTACACTCCTCCTTATCTCCAACCAAACTCCCGCATCCTCACTAGTTTTGCATCCACTTTTAAGGTGATATCTCGAGATTCCTCGAAGGAATCGGAAGAAATAATCAATGAAAAACATTTAGGCTACCCGACATATTGGCATTGATAGCTCGCTCAATAGGCTTGGCTTGATTACCCTCCATCGGTAGTAACTAAACCTCACTAAGGTCAAAAGGTCTTAAAAGGGTTGAAACGTTTAGGTTAGGGTAAAGGGTGTGGAAATAAATTTGGAAAATTGGTGGTAAACTTAGAAGTGAAGCAAGGTTGATCATTCCTCAATTCAAACTCAATAAACTACCAACTTTCAAATCAAAAATTCTAGCAACTCTCCCCCAAGCTTATTCTTTTTCAACCAAACAACAAATATTTTTGTATTTTCTCAATATTTTCTTCTTTTTTTTTCATTTCTTTTTATTCTTTGCTCTTGCCTCTTTTAACTTTGAGCGGCTTTTTATTTCATTTCCTTTATTTTCTTCTCATTTACTCAACCCATTCAACATAACAAATATAAAAACAAGTACCAAAATTTGAGTTTTTTCACTTCTTTTTCATACTTTTTCTCACTTTCATTAACCAAAAATACAAATCAAGTCCCAAGAATGCTTCACAAAAACTAATAAAGGTGAAAATAAAGCAAAGGTCCATTGGTTTGTAATGTGGTTATGCCAAAGAAGGGAAAATGGCTCAAATTGGGTTACTAAATGAGCAAATGCAAAAGAAAAATAAAAGAAAAGAAAATAATAAAACAAAACAAAAATCCTAATTGCCTTCGTCTTCCCCTAGGTTGGTTCGGTCTCGATCTTGGGTAGATTAAGCCAAATTCTCGAAATAAGCTAGCAATGCCAAGGATGCAAACGCCACACATGCAAGAAATGTAGAAGGCTAGAAAAAAATAGACACATCCTCACAAAAATGACGGTAGTGGAGTAGCAAAAATCACCTTTAAAGCTTCAACTAGCTAGAGAGCGACAACCATCTTACCACAAACCAAGTGAGCTAAGGTCTCATAGCCCTTAAGTTCTACTACCTTGGCAATGTTATATGTGTGAACCAACCTCGACATTCAAGTGCATGAAAACCTCTAACAACTAGCAAAGAGGGTATTCTAGGTGCTAAAGCCCAATTATGTCCAAGTTTAAAACAAAACATTTTGAAACTTGCCTTGAATGCCACGGAAAGACACTATACACACAAATATTCACAAAACCAACAATACTCAAGAATGCATATGCAATAGTGCAATATGAAAGCATGATCAATCAAAACTACATATACCAAAAGTCAACTCAATAAGGCGCTCATGGCCATCCAAACATAGAAAACCAATCTCAATAATAGACTTTGGCAAGTATGAGAGAAATAAACCAAGCAATCATGAGACTATGGATTAAGAAACCACCAAGAGATATAGATAACCCCCCCAAGCTAGCGAATAGCTACTCCCCCAAGCTAGAATGGAGCATTGTCCTCAATGCTCAAAATAAAGGCACAAAGGGTGGGTGGGAGGGGAAGGAAGAAAACTCATTCACACAACAATTCATAATCATACAATCCAAATGCAATTAAGAAAGCAAATCCAAGATGAGGGAAGAAGGAAAGAGTAAACCAAATGTGAGGTGGGTGTTGAAACCCGCAATTGAGCACATTGTCCACAATTTCATCTAATTCCTCGTCTTTGTTGCTTTTCCAAATGCAAGCAATCATTGGTGTGCTTCGTCTCAAGGAGCTCAATCCAAAATCTTTGCACATGAGTATATGCATCGAGTACCTATACACATAGACAAGAGAGTAAACAAAAATGAGAAACACAAAGGAAAGAAAAAGAAAGCAATAAGACACGGGTTACTTCCCGCAAAGGCTTGCTTAACGTCCAAGCATGACCAATCTAGTAAATAACCCGACAAAGAACGCAATAACTTGTCATATGCACCGGCAAACATATCAAGAAATAGAGCATACGCGATGCTCATATGACAAGCAAACATAAAGTACAAGGAGACTTTATGCTTGAGAGAAGGGAGAAAAGAAAAAGTAAAAGAATCAAAAGAAAATCAAGAAAATAAGAAGAAAAAGTAGAAGAAGAAAAAGAAAAATCCTCACAAAAATCTTTTTGGTTGGCATTATAACTCTTTTCCTCATCAACAATGAAAGGGTTAGGGGCTTTGGAAGCTTGAAAAGGAAGAGGATCCCTAAGAGGTTCTTTGAGAAAAGAAGGGAGGAACATAGGATAGTAGGAGATATGGTTAAACCTTTGGGAAAAAGGTGTATGAGAAAGGCAAAAAGGGGTAGCTAATCCCTCATCACAAGATCTCACATCACTAATGAGGGAATGAAAATCAATCATGGAATCCTCAAATGAAGAACCCTCATGTTCTACATCTCCCTCAAGCTCAAAAACTCCAAGGTGATCAACCTTATCCTCCTTTTCACCACAATAAACAACCTTTCCTTCTACTATCTCAACATCAAGAGTGAATGGGGTCAAATTTCTCTCAAACTCATCTCTTTCTAAAGAAGCCTTATCAATGAACTCACTCATAAGGTTATGGGCTACCGTTTGAAACTCAAGAAATATTTGGGCCATAATCTCAAATGAGTCCAAATCATCATGGATAGACGAGTCAAAAGCTTGCTCATTGGAATCATCTAGGGGACTATGGGGCACACCTTTAGAATTCAAGCAAAAATCAGATGCAAAATGAGAAAGAACATGCACTTCATCATCATTAGAATGTACCTCATTACATTGAGCTATAGAGGGAGGGGAGTTGAAATCATGCATTAGATGGTCACTATGGGGAGCATCAAGCACATCATGGGAATTCATATTAGACAAATCATGACAATTAGCATAAACATTAAAAGCATGAGAATCCCGAACATAAGTCTCATGATTGGCCCTCTCCCAATCATAATTATCCCTAGCTAACCATGAATAGAAATCCCAAGCTTCATCCGAAGACATGTCTTGAAATTTACCATTTAACATATTATCAACTACTCCTCTAAAATTCTCATTTAATCCCAAATTGATGATTTCAAAATAATCACCCTTGGTTAAACCTTTAACACTATCTAGGAAATCCTCAAGTCTATTGAAATACACCCAAAACGGTTCATTATCAAATTGAGGAATAGAAATATAAGCCATTTTTTCTCAAACAAAACAAAGAGGACAAAAACAAATCAAAAGAAAATATAAACAATGGACTAGTCTCAATAAGATAACATGACGGTAATGGAAGTCGTTCCCCGGCAACGGCGCCAATTTGACAGGGGATTAAACGCGTCGTCAATTGTCTATCCCTAGATCAAATACAATTTATACAACCTAAACAAACCTAATACGAGTACAAGGCAAGAATAGGGGTCGAACCACAGAGAACGGTAAACACCACCAAATGTTATCAACAATTAAGCTAGTCCGGAATAGGGGATAAATAAACTAAAGTCTAAAAATGCTAAAACAAGAAATAAAACATTAAGGGAAATGGTTTAGGTATAGCATTCACTTGAACATAAACAAAGGCATAGAAATTGAATTAATTATGAACTAAACATGCTCGAATATCGAAATTAAGAATCCAATCTAGCCGCCTTCCGGGGTCAATTGGCTTCTCCTAACATAGCCTCTATTTTTCCACATTAGAACCATATACTAGGAGGTACTATTAAATAACAATCGATAGTAATGAACCTTAACTAAGTCAACTTCCGTTTCTTGTTAGCAAAGATTCACCTTTAATCAACCAACAATGTGCACTTGCAAGAAGATTAAAGAATATCAAGCATATAAAGACTTTAATCACAAATAAATCAATTCTAAACCCTAGAGCATGCTCAAAATCCAACTACACCACAACCATCCCCTTAATGGGGAAATTACTCACTAATCATGATAATAACAAGATTAATCAACAAATAATCAAGAATCAACATGATCAACAAGCAATACCAACAACTAAAATAATAATCAAAATAAACAAATAAAAATAGAGGAGAGAGAGTAAGAAATTGCTCATTAATTGAAGATGAAGGTCTACAAAGGATTAAACAAGCTCCTTCTTCAAAATCCAAGTTCATTAATGAAGAAAACCTCACTTTCTCTCTCTACCAAAGAAGACTAATCCTAACCTAACCTAGAGAGAAAAGCTCTCCTAAAACTAATTAGAGAGTGGAATAGATAATTATTGAATTCTCCTTCAAAACGTTCTAAAAAAGGGACTTATATAGTCCGTACAGAGTCAGCTGAGAAAAGGAGAGGTCCGACCGAACAAATGGGAAGGTTCGGCCGGACTACAAGGTAGGTTCGGCCGGACCATGGGTAGGTTCGGTTGAACCATGGGTAAGTTCGGCCGAACCATGGGTAGGTTCGGTCGAACCTCCCTGATCCTGGTCTGGTCGAACTCCTGTGGTTCGGCCACTCCTGCAAAACTGCCAATTTTCATCTTGCCCCTGCCTCGAAGTTCGGCCGAACCACTGAGCAGGTTCGGCCACACTTTGGTTCGGCCACACCATCAGGAGGTTCGGCCGAACCTCTTCTGAATCATGCTTCCTCTAGCTTCCTTTGAGCTTAGCTTCCTCCTCTTGAAAATCTCGATGGTTCCTACAAAGCATAAGCATGGAAAGCACAATAAGAACAAAGCGGGAAGACTAAGAAAAGGGAGGATAAAGGAGAAAGAAAAGAGAAAGCAAAGCTAAGTAAAAATGCTTAGAAAGAGGGCCAAACAAGTGCAAACGAGGGGAGAATCCTTAGAGAAAAAGGATAAAAGAGTGGCATAAATGCCACTCATCAAAATAAAGAACGAAATATAACAAATCAAAAGCAAATAAAATACGAAAATAAACTAAAAACTACGAAAAGAATTAAAACACGACAAAATTACCAAAATAAACTAGAAACTTTATTAAAGAGAAAGAAAGGAAAATAAGATAAAATAAACACGAAAATAACTCTAAAACTACTCCCTAAGAGTGACATAAATGTCACTCATCAGTAAGGGGCTAGACTTTCAATCCTTACTTTCCATCTCTTAGGAATCTAGTTGATGATCAATGAAGAGTCCCCGAATATTCGTAATTTCTTCACTCCCAATGCCAAAGTTATTTCAAGGCCTACCACGCATGCTTTGTATTCAACAGCGTTGTTCGTAACGTCGAAATATAACTTTATGGAGATTGGAACATTCTCTTCTTTAGGTGATACTAGTAATACTCCAACGCCATATCCTTTTTGGTTCGAGGCTCCATTGAAGTATAAGGTCCAAGTATCATCTTCTGTGACCATCAAGTCTTCGTCTGCAAATTCATTGTCATGTATTGCCGTTGAATCTTCTATTGGAAAGTCCACTAGAAAATCTGAGACCACAGATCCTTCAATAACTTTTTGAGGCATGAATCTTACATTGAACTGGGCTTAGTTGACTATCCATCTTGATATGCGCCCATTGAGTGTAGACTTCTCGAATAAATACTTGAGTGGATCCATTCGAGAAACTACAAAGAATGTATGCACGAGCATGTAATGTCTGAACTTAGTTGTGGCCCACACCAATGCGAGGCACAATTTCTCAAGTGGTGTATAGCGTACTTCATACTCGAGAATCTTTTTACTTAGATAGTAGATTGTATTTTCTTTACCTTCTACTTCTTGTGCAAGCATGGCTCCCATTGTTTCTTTGGTGACTGTTAGGTACTACCTAGAGGTATTCCTGGAAGTGCTAGTGCTAATACGGGAGGATTTGCGAGATAGGCTTTGATCTTTTTAAAGGCTTTTAGACACTCATCATCCCATATTACTGGTACGTTCTTTTAAAGCTTCTTGAATATTGGTTCACATATTGTTGTCAATTTTGATATGAACCTGCTTATGTATAGCAACCGGCCAATAACTCCTCGAATTTGCTACTCGGTTTTGGGCGGTGGCATTGACATGATTGCCTTAATCTTGATTGAGGCTTTCTCTATTCCTCTAGAGCTTATGACGTAACCCAAAAGCTTTCCTGAGGTGCCTCCGAAAGCACACTTAAATGGGTTCAACCTCATGTTGTATTTTCTTAGCCTTTCGAAGAATTTTCTCAAGGCTACTTGATGGCCTGGGAGATCTTTTGACTTTACAACCATATCATCCACATATACTTCAACTTTTTTGTGCATCATGTAACGTAGTAAGGCAGTCGCTGCTTGTTGGTAAGTGGCACCCGCGTTTTTCAACCCGAATGGCATTACCGTGTAGCAGTAAGTACCCCATGGTATTAAGAAGGTTGTTTTCTCCATGTCTTCTTCTGCCATATGAATTTCATTGTATCTTGTGTGTAGGAAATATTTCAAGCGTTAATCCCCTAGCTTGAACCCCACTGTGATCATACACTAAAGTACGATGGCGTCCAAAAGGGAAGAAGATAGAGCAAAAGAGTCGCCAACAAGTTTTTTAGGAACTTGTAAACCGTTCATGAGGTGAAGGTTACACCCCTTAACGATCCAAGAGATCGTCAACTCCATAAGGTCTTGAACTAAATAGGGTTCGGGGATAAAGGTACAAATCTAACCTAAAAGAGATTGAACCTGCCATAATAATAGGCCTCTACTTTATTCTGATCGTATTCATGTGCGCTTTCTGACTAACATGCAATCCATAGGTTTACCCTAAACCTGTTTATCTATGTTGGTTGAATATAATGCACAAATAAATTTATTATTGGCGATCACTTGAATTATAATCAAATTAACCCTAAACAAGATTATTAATTATCTTATTAAGCGTGATTACAAGTACTAATTCCTTTTAAACATGCATAAAAGGTGTGATCAAGCATTAAAAATATATATCAAGCAACATAATAATCATAATAAAAATAATAATAATCATAAAACATGTTAAAGCATAATAATAGCAAGATCCTAGGCATGATACTAACAAGATTAATAACAAACCCTAGCATGTCACTAAGCATCAAAAATCAAATCTTTATCCCTAACATGATACTAGGAATCATAAGTATTAGGAAGAACATAAAAGGCATCATACTTTTAATCATACATGATATTAAAGTTACTTTAGACATGATACTAGGAATCAAAATAACAATTTAAGCATGATTTCTATATCATAACATCAATAAAAACATTAAAGTACTTACTTTGATGCCTCTTACCTCTTTCTAATAACAAAATACACACATTAGTAACTTCAAGGAAAATAATAAGCAAAACAATTAAAATAAATAATGGAAAGAGATATTTGGGACCAAACCCTCAGAAAATAAAACTTTCACGTCTAGGGAGAAGGCAACTTCGAATATGGCTAGGTGTATCTAGATCTAATGAATGCGGAATTTTGTATTTGAAAGAAGCTAGTTTAGTAAAAAAGAGAGAGAGAAATGAAGAAAATCTTAATGAGAGTTGGTGAGAATTGGTGAGAGTTGATGAATGAAAATTTGTTATTGTTGATGAAATCTGGTTATCAAAAACGGAGTTTTTACGACGTTATTTATAAAGAAAATCAGCCAAAAAGGTAAAATATCAAAACAGAGTTCTAGCGCAGATAAAATCGAATTAGCGCCAACGCTGGCTACTGGCGCCAGACGCCAACATTAGCGCAAGGCGCCAATGCTAGCGTTAGGCGCCAAGCGTAGCGCCAGGCGCTACAGCTGGCGTTTGGCACTGATTCAGAAATTCACGCGTTTTCTTAAAATCAGATAGAAATTTTCGTACAGGAGGATAAAATCATATCTTCCTCAAAAAAACGTTCATTGATTTTAAATAAAACTCTGAAAAGTAAACAAAAGTCAATTTATCAATGTTAATTAAATTAGGAATGAAAAGAACCTTCTAGAAGAATATAGAAGACTAAAATCATTCCTAATTGCATTAGGAATGATAAATCTATATTAGGCCCTCCCCTACATCATTGGGCCGCATATAAGGCTCAAATCGGGCCCAATTCAGTAAATTGGCCATAACTTCCTCAATATTCATCGGAATTGGGCTTACAATATATCGTTGGAAAGCTCTTGTCAAGCCCTATCAAACTACACTACTATTGGACCCATATCATGGACCAACCAAACTGGATTGGCTGATTTTTTAAAATAAGTTTTCAAAAACAGAGAGAAGAGAAAAGAAATTAAAACTATCCGCAACACTAAACTTTCCACACTTTCACTTCATTCGATTATGATTCGACGCAAAAGGTACTCATCACTGGGTTTGGTTTTGGGGAGATACAAATGGGTGTCTACAGAAGCCCCCACTTTGACTGAGTTTGGAGAAACGCAAGTTTCGAAAACGAAAGTCAAAGTATCTATAGGGACTGAGAATGATTCAGAACGTTCTGCGATCCTAAATCATTCTTATAACGTCGATACCTGCAAAACTAGCGTTAGTTAAACAGATAAAAGAGTTAAGAAACACGTATCTTGCACCGTCGAGCACACATCTCTGAAGGTAACCGATTTGCTGTCGTATTCTGTTTTGATGACCTCCTGCCAAGAGAATGCCATCCCGCTTGAAAACCTCTACGCTTGTAATTGCTTCCAATATTGAAGATTGCTTCACTTTAAAAGATTCTCCTCCGCTTTGATAATATTCCACGTCCAAGGGAATACCATCGAAGATTGCTTCGCTTGGAACAATCCTCTTTCGCTATGATAATATTCCACGTCCAAGGGAATACTATCGAAGATAACTTCGCTTGAAATCATCCCCTTCCGCTTTATGACTATCTTCCACGTTAAAGGGAACACGATCGAAGAGAACTTCACCTGAAATCACCTTCAGTTGCTTTTTGACAACTTTCCACAATCTATGGAACGCCATCTTGTTGTTTCGATGTTCACTCATCTCTAAACAATGGAGCTTCTTTTGGATATGTCCACGCGCCTCTGAACAAAGAGCTTCTTTTTAACATGTCCACGCGCCTCTGAACAATAGAGCTTGAAATACATGTTCACGCGCCTCTGAACAATAGAGCTTTTGATAATATGAACTTCTGAATGATGCATCCGCGCGTCTCTTGAGCAAAAGAGCTTGAAATAAATGTCCATGCGTCTCTGAACAAAAGAGCTTGAAAGAAATGTACCCGCGTCTCTGAACAAAAGAGCTTCAAATGATGATATGCCCACGCGTCTCTAGAGAAAAAGAGCTTTGATAATAAGTCCACGCATCTCTGAACAAAAGAGTTTGAATTAATATGTCCACGCGTCTCTGAACAAAAGAGCTTGAAAGAAATGTTCACGCGTCTCTAAACAAAAGAGCTTGAAAGAAATGTCCATGCGTCACTGAACAAAAGAGCTTCGAATGATGATATGCCCACGCGTCTCTAGAGCAAAAGAGCTTTGATAATACGGCCACGCGTCTCTAAACAAAAGAGCTTGAATTAATATGTCCACGCGTCTTTGAATAACAGAGCTTGAAGGAATATGTCCACGCGTCTCTGAACAAAAGAGCTTTGATAATATGCCCACGCGTCTCTGGAGCAAAGAGCTTTGATGATATGTCCACGCGTCTCTGAACAAAGGAGCTTGAATGACATGTCCACACGTCTCTGAACAAAAGAGCTTTGATACTTTAACGTTTGTTGCGATAATATTCTGAAGAAAAAATTCTAAAGACTAACGTTTGCCGATCTCTAAAGCTTGCTTGAACTTTGCTTCCGCTAAAACCAGTACGTCAGTGTCTCCGTGATGAGCCAATTCTTAGGCGCTTTAAGCTAAGTGAGACGATCATCCATCAGGTCGATCACTTATTGTGATTGTAATCAAACTGACTACTTAATCATGTGAAATTGCTTATAGGGGCTAACTGGCGTACCAAGGAACCTGAAATTGCTGTATGAGGTCAAAGTCACCTTTCAAAGAGGCTTCCAGCTCTGTCGCTGTTGAAATATCTCTAGCGCCAAGAATTGACTCTGCCGCCAGACGCTGAGATCTAGCGCCAGGCGCTAAAATCTGTTGTCAGACGCTAGATGTTGTCATTTGGCGCTAGAGTAGGGTCTTCCCTATTCTGCTGCACCTGTATTTATTTTGGACTATAGAACTTTGCTAATCTCTTTAATTATCTTAGGGTTGACCTAAGGTTTAGCGTTGCCTGACTCATTGACTTGACACGACTCAAGGTATAAACTTGACTCTCTGTGATTGACTCGAGGTTGACTCGACTCGAAGTGTTTGACACATGTGTGACTCATGACCCGTGTGTGCATAGTGTTGATTGTGCAACTCGAAAATGCAAAAAAGAAAAAATTTTCCGTTAGTTTTGTGGAGGGTACCAACTTTCTCCCGAAAAAGAAAGACGCAAAAAAGAATCGAAGTGAAGTTTTTGAAGGTGCATATTGAATAAGCTTAGTCAAATGTTGTTTCTCACAGTACAAGGATTGTAACATCTTAGACTATCCTAGTTGACTCAATAATGAAAGTATTTAGGTAACTTAGGCACGGAGGCTAAGCACTTCATACTTCGATGCAATGATGATTATGAGTGATTTTGGGCATTTGTCAAGGCATGCGTCAGTGTTATGTTAAGATTTCATGACAAAGGGTTCCTAAGGGAAGTATATTTGATCATGTATCTGTGATGTGTGTGAAAGTGACACTAAAGTTAGGCCGCAAGGGCTAAGTGTGTGGGAAAATATTATTTCAAGAAGAGTCAAATGATGGTGACTCTTTTGGCTAGGTAAGCTAATGATGTAGGGATAGAGCCCCCAAGTCTAGATCTAAGTAAATAGGGATGAGCACAGGGGATCCCTTGATATGATCAATTGTGAATGTAAATATGAATGCATGTTTATTATGGCCGCACCTCGATGTGAGGTTGCCTACGTATCCGTTAGGAATCAGGCCGAACGTAGCTCTAGCAAAACCTCGCACAAGTGTGTGTATACCTCAAAAAGGTCTTTTTAAGGGTTGTAACATGGTTAGGCTAAAGGTTATAGAAGAAGGGGACAAAGGCTCAAGACCCTCGATAAGCCCCCAAGGTGTGCAACCTTGCTTTTAAATATTTGTTTTTATACTTGAGTTTCTACTCTTTTTTAGCTCTCTTTTTTTTGCTTTAGCATTTATTTCATTTTTATAAGTGTGGGCAATCTCGATCATGCGGTCTATCACTCACTTGGCATTCATGTTTCTCAGGCACGGTACCAAGCACTCGATAAGAGACGCAATCTGAGACGTGTTCTTATCAAAGACATTTTCATGTCAAAGACATTGGAACACTTGCCCTTTTGTACACTTTGATTATTTTTTTTCCTCAAGCTTTTTTGAAAATTGCATAAGTTGCACACCATCCCATCCCAAGGTTAGGTAGATGTAGGTTGAAAAAATCAAGGTATATCGTTAGACGAGGCTCAAAGCGGTTTATGAAGAAAGGGGTCGTATATTTAAAGGGTGAAAGGTGATATGATGTGGATACAAGGGGTGCCTTAAATCATCGGTATACCTTGTGCTTAATTCGACATTTTTTTTTGGCAATATAATGAAATGATCATATGTAAGAAATAAATGCTCATTTTATTAAAGGAAAATAAATAAAGAATCTATAAATAGGTCACGAAATCTTATCGTTGAAGCTCGCCTTTGTTGTTTGCTTTATCATCACTTGCTCTTCTTGTTAACTGGAGGTATGGGAAGCTTGTTATTATCAATCAAATGTTAGATATCCTCATTTAGCTTCCAACAGTCCTCAGTAGCATGACCCCTACCTTGATGGTACTTGCAGCGCACATTTGGATTCCAACTAGGCACTCTCTTCTCAAGCGGGGGATCTTGAAGTGGTCCAATGGGAGTAATGAGCCCCTTGGCATGGAGTCGATCGAAAGCATCATCGTATCTAATTCCAATAGGGGTAAAATCCCTTTTTTGTTGCTTTCTAAATCCTAAGATCTCATTAAGGTGTTTCTAGAGTAGGTGTTTTCGGAAGGAGAAGGATAATCGTTCTGCTTCCCTTTATAGCCACTGTTGTTATTATTGTTAGTATCTTTTTGTTTTGCGAGGTCATCTTCGATTTCAATTCCGATGTTATAGACGGCCTTGAAAGTATTCAGATTGTGTTGATATTTTAAATGCTTTGAACACTTCTCTTTGAGATTCTTGATAAACATCCTCACAGATTCTTTTTCAGTGGGCACCTCAATCATCTTAGTGGAAGTTTTCCTCCATTTATTAAAGAAAGAACTAAAGCCTTCATTCTCTTTTTGTCTTAGCATCTCAAGTTGTCTATGGTCGGTTTCAACTTTAATATTGCACTTGTACCTATCAATGAAAGCGTTTACTATCGATTCCCAGGTAGAGGTTTTCTCTTTGTCAAGGGAGAAGAAGCATTGTTGGCAAACGGTTTCAAGAGATAGTGAGAACAGAGATAGGAAAACCTTCTTATCGATACCCTTAATGTTAATTATAGTTTTGAAAGCTCTTAGATGAAAATAAGGGTTATCTGTTGCCTTGAATTTAGGGATGTTAGTGGCGTTGAACTTATGCGGAAGAAGTTCCTTGTCCAGCGAGACCCCTTGTGAACTCATGCCCTGAAATTTATAGTCACTAGATAGCTTCCTCAAACTTTCTTGCATGAGGTTCATTCGTTGTTGCTTCACAGGGTCATCAATTTTGAGGGTTAAAGCCTTTAAGACCTCAGTCACGTCATTCAATTAATTCCTAAGTTCATTGACCTCTTCTTGACTTGCCATTATCTTTTTAGCCTTCCTCTTTTGACGAATTGGTTTATCGAAAAGTGAAACTTGAATAAAGAGGTTGTCCTTGATTAATCGCCCTTCTCTCCTCGACCAAGAACTGTGGAAAAGGAATTTGGGAATATTTATTGTTAATTATTTGACTCAAACTTTATTCAACATGCAATGGATGGAGAAAGTGAAGAAAGATTGGAATATAATGTTAAGAAAAAAATGATGTAGATGGAGGGATATGAAGAATTAGGAATAGAATGTACCCCCAACTCAAATGACGGAAAAGACCAACTCATGCATGAACCTAAGACATGGTCATGGTGATGTGTACTCAAAGTGTGTGCTAAGACTAGTGAGTGTAGGTGATATGTTAAGACTCGTGTCATGACCATGTGGCTAGACTATGTGACTAGACTCAATTAATGATTTAACAAAGTGTTATTGACAGCGAAATTTAACCGACTTAATTAGCAAACTGGTTAATTAGACACTAGGTGACAACTTGATCAATAATAAGAACTGTCAGCAAAATGACAGGTTTGGCATCGCGCTGTGTAGTGTAGCGCCAGACGACAGAGCTGTCGCCAGGCGCCACACTCCACGGAGTGGCGCTACAGTCCAGACTTTGGCGCCAATGCTGGAGCTTCAATCCGAGACTATTTTCGGTGTAATTAATCAACAGGGGTATGCCTAAAGTTATACTAGGTCAATTCTGATTAAAAATATTAGACTTTATTTACTCAAATTAATTAATTAGGCAAAATTCTTTAAGTCATTAATTTATTTAATCTCAACACAAGTCAAACAAACGGTTAAGAGAAACATAAAATATATGCACAACAATTAATGCACAATTAGTCAAGTAGGCACAATATGATGCAATGAGTTTGCAACCTAACCATGGCTCTAGTTCTCTAAAGTTCGGGATATGGTTTAGTCAATAGAGGGTCCATGGTTAATTGTCCGGATGCACCGCGCGGAAGCCTAATCGTGAAGGGTTGGCGCGAGTGGATGGGACACCGTGAGTTTTAGAAAAAAACTCGCTTCCATGGTTTGGTGAATTCAACATTCTCGGATGTACCCTTTGTTTCTCAGAGCGTTCAATCAGGTAGATGGAGCATGAATTCCCAGAGGGTTATGTCCATATGTAGAACACATATGGGTTTCAGAAAAGTGAAAAAAAATTCAACCAGGAAGTAGGATCGAGAAAACAATGCGAAAAACTGGTCGAAATTAGAACGCATATTTCTGGCTCGGTATTAGAAGAATTTGGCGCCAGCAAACAGAGCTTGGCGCCAGGTTTTAGCTGTAGCGCCTGGCGACAAGCCTGTCGTCTGGCGCTACAGTTAAATGTCTGGCGCCAATGCTCTGGTCGCTGACGCTAATTCCTACATGCCTCAGCAGCTTTCTGTGCTCGATAAAATTTTCCAGTTTCGCGCAGTGTTATTTCGGTCCTAGTTGTGAAAGATATTTCTCAAATTTCCTACGTGTAAAACACTATGTTTTAACTCATTACGGATGGTCTTTCCAATGAGATTTTTTTTATGCATATGACAATAATGTTAATCAAAATTACGCACATGAAATACTTAGTACGTTTCGATTCTCATCCACTCATTCTAAATCATTGCCGAAACAAATTCAGGAATTAAAATAGGAATCCTCCCCAGTGGAGTCGCCAAAAAACTATAGGGAATATTTCAAGCGTTAATCCCCTAGCTTGAACCCCACTGTGATCATACACTAAAGTACGGTGGCGTCCAAAAGGGAAGAAGATAGAGCAAAAGAGTCGCCAACAAGTTTTTTAGGAACTTGTAAACCATTCACGAGGTGAAGGTTACACCCCTTAACGATCCAAGAGATCGTCAACTCCATAAGGTCTTAAACCAAATAGGGTTCGGGGATAAAGGTACGAATCCAACCTAAAAGAGATTGAACCTGCCCTAATAATAGGCCTCTACTTTATTCTGATCGTATTCATGTGCGCTTTCTGACTAACATGCAATCAATAGATTTACCCTAAACCTGTTTATCTATGTTGGTTGAATATAATGCACAAATGAATCTATTATTGGCGATCACTTGAATTATAATCAAATTAACCCTAAACAAGATTATTAATTATCTTATTAAGCGTGATTACAAGTACCAATTCCCTTTAAACATGCATAAAATGTGTGATCAAGCAATAAAAATATATATCAAGCAACATAATAATCATAATAAAAATAATAATAATCATAAAAATAATTATAATCATGTTAAAGCATAATAATAGCAAGATACTAGGCATGATACTAACAAGATTAATAACAAACCCTAGCATGTCACTAAGCATAAAAAATCAAATCTTTAACCCTAACATGATACTAGGAATCATAAATATTAGGAAGAACATAAAAGGCATCACACTTTTAATCATACTTGATATTAAAGTTACCCTAGACATGATACTAGGAATCAAAATAACAATCTAAGCATGATTTCTTTATCATAACATCAATAAAAACATTAAAGTACTTACTTTGATGCCTCGTACCTCTTTCTAATAACAAAATACACACATTAGTAACTTCAAGGAAAATAATAAGCAAAACAATTAAATCAAATAATGGAAAGAGAGATTGGGGACCAAACCCTCGGAAATTAAACCTTTCACGTCTAGGGCGAAGGCAACTTCGAATACGGCTAGGTGTATCTAGATCTAATGAATGCGGAATGTTGTATCTGAAAGAAGCTAGTTTAGAAAAAACGAGAGAGAGAAATCAAGAAAATCTTAATGAGAGTTGGTGAGAATTGGTGAGAATTGATGAATGAAAATTGGTTATTGTTGATGATAACTGGTTATCGAAAACGGAGTTTTTATGGCGTTATTTATGAAGAAAATCAGCCAAAAAGATAAAATATCGAAACAGAGTTCTAGCGCAGATAAAACCGAATTAGCGCCAACGCTGGCTACTGGCGCCAGACGCCAACATTAGCGCCAGGCGCCAATGCTAGCGCCAGGCGCCTAGCGTAGCGCCTTGCGCTACAGCTGGGGTTTGGCGCTGATTCAGAAATTCACGCGTTTTCTTAAAATTAGATAGAAATTGTCGTACAAAAACGTTTTTTGATTTTATCTAAAACTCTAAAAAGTCAACAAAAGTCAATTTATCAATGCTAATTGAATTAGGAATGAAAAAAACCTTTTAGAAGAATCTATAAGACTAAAACCATTCCTAATTGCATTAAGAATGATAAATCTATATTAGACCCTCCCCTACATCATTGGGCCGCATATAAGGCTCAAACCGGGCTCAGTCCAGTAAATTGGCCATAACTTTCTCAATATTCATCGAAATTGGGTTTATAATATATCGTTGGAAAGCTCTTGTCAAGCCCCATCCAACTACACTACTATTGGACCCATATCATGGACCAACCAAACTGGATTGGCTGTTTTCTTAAAATAAGTTTTCAAAAACAGAGAGAAGAGAAAAAAAATTAAAATTATCCGCAGCACTAAACTTTCCACACTTTAACTTCATTCGATTATGATTCGACGCGAAAGGTACTCATCACTGGGTTTGTTTTTGGGGAGACACAAATGGGTGTCTACACTGTGTATCCGCATGAACGAGAGAAGTGCATGATTCGCTGTATTATCTACCAAAATAAAACGTGCAGTTATTTGTTTTTGAACTTCTTCTCTTATTTTAAGAGCTGCGTCGGGTTTCATCCGACGCAACTTTTTTTTTTACAGGTTTCATTCCTGGAATTAGTGGTATGGTGTGTTGAGCTATTTCTCTATTAATGCCTAGCATATCTTTATATGACCAAGCAAATACATCGATAAATTCTTTATGTAGATTGATTAAATTAGTTCTTTCTTGTTCATCAAGTGTTAATCAGATTTTAACTTTTCTTTTAATGATTGAATCATTTGAGATATCAACCGTCTCAGTTTCCTCAATTATCGGTGTTTTCTTTTCAAGTGTTTCCATTGCTTTAATAATTTCTTTGTCATTTTTACTGTTAGTTAAGCAATGCTTGTCATCTTGGGTTAAAAAAAAACACGATGAATAAGAGGAAGAAGACATATTACTAAACTCATAAATCATTACATCGAAAACAAATATGTCCTCGGGGACTTGATTGCTAACTATTTTAGGGGAAGAGATAGAAAAAGGGGGTGCTACAACTAAGGATTTAGATGACTCTATAGGAAAGGACTCTGACTCTGACCCAGACGACTCTTCAAACATCGGTCCTTGCCCTGTCGTAATGGAGATTCTCCTTCCACTTAGAGTAGTCACTTTGACTGTCTTGTGCCACCCTTGTAGTGATCCTTCCGCTGGAGTGATGAGCTTCGAGGGGTCAAAGTTTTTGCTTTGGTGGACCGTTTGGATGCGAGAGGAGTTATCCTCTATGTACATCGGCTCATCTTTTTCCCGCCCAAATAGTAATCCCATGACATTAAAGTCAAAGCATGGGGGTGCTTTCTCCTTGAGGATAGGAGTTGGGATTTCATCTAGAAAATAGCAATCTAGGAAAATTTCGAATCCCAGTTTCCTTATGCCATTTACAACAAAGGGTTCAGGAAATTCATAGCATGGATAGTCCTCTCCTTCTTTTATGAATTGTCCATTAAGAGTAAGAGGATACTGATCCATTGAGATTGCTTTCTTTTGGATGCGAGCGTTCCTACGCGCCTTAGACTTTTTCCTGGGCTCGCTTGAGATCTTCCCGAGTCGGTTCGAAACCAAGTCCGAAAGTGTTTAACTTAGGGAGGCCAGGTAATTCCATCGATTTCGCTATTCCTTTCTTCTTTCCTAGAGTCATTCCATGAAAATGCCCTTGTTTCTTCAAAATAATGTTCAATGTCATATTGAAGTGGGGGTCGTGGCAAAGAGGGGTCCTTTCATCCTCTTTGATTAAGGAAACCTCTTCATTAAAGCCCCACAAGTCTTCATCGTCTTCATCGTGCTCCACATCAATGATTGGATTTTCAATAGCTTTAATCCTCATGGGTGAAGCATCAATCGTAATAGGAATTCCTCTAACTATGGCTTTTACCTGTTGATGGAGAGATGAAGGGACGGCCTTTAGGTCATGAAGCCAAGGGCGTCCCAATAGTAAATTGAATGAGGCTTTTATATCCATCACTTGAAACGTAGTAGCGTGTTCTATTGCTCCTGCCGTTATATTCATGGTAATCTCTCCAAGAGCTTGACGAGGAGTGTTGTCATAAGCTCTTATTCCTTGTGTTGACGGGGTTAAGTCTTCATCCCTTATGCCTAGAATCCTCGCAGTTCTGAGTAAACAGACATAAATTGCCGATCCATTGTCTATAAGAGTCATAGGAACGTTCATTCTCTTGCAAACTACTGTGAGGTTTAGTGCTTTATAATGTTTGTCACCTTCTGGTGGTAAATCCTCGTCAGAAAAGGTGGTCAAGTTGATAGGACTAGGGAGATCACTCGTAAGGAAGTTAGCTAACCCCTCAGGAGTGGTGTCAGAATCTATCCCTATATTATCCAAGGCATTCATCACTGCCAACCTATGTTCTCGAGATGTTGCTAGAATCTTCCAAACACTCATTTCAACCTTGGGTTTTCTTGAACTTCTTGACAATATCATTGTCTTCTATGATAGGTATGGGAACTTGTTGCGTAGTCGGTATAGGTTGTGTTGAGATGGGAGGTTGCGTTCTCCCAGATCTTGTGAGGACGTCTATAGATGAATCTTCTTTATCCCAAAAATCGCTTATTGGGTATATGACTGAAAGTGGAGATTCTTCCATATCTTTAAGATAGACGTCTTCATCACCGCTGTCCCAAACCCCATTGATGTTAATATCTTCTTCTTATGGAATTCGGACCAGCTTTTTATCATCAATCATTTTCTGAATTAAATCTTTAAATTTAAAACAATTTTCAATAGTGTGACCTCGTGATTGATGGTATTGACAGTAGAACCTATCCGTCCTTTTTAGCGATTCAAATGGTCTCAATTCAAGAGGTTTGATCTTGCCACTCTCGGAGAGCATTTTGAACATTTTAGCGTAGGAAATCCCAATTGAAGTATAGAGTTTATTACTCTTCTTGGGTTTATCGATTACTTGTAAAGGGTTTCTTCTTCGTGGGTGGAACCTTGTCACACTTTATCTAAAGCTCCTCTAATTGTTTCTTTGCGAATTTGAGAGCTTCACGTAGCAAGATTGATCCCTCCCATATGGACAATGTAAGCAACCGTACATCCTCTTTGCTTGTTGGTTCAGGAAAATCATCCATGGCATCGAAAAAGATCTCCTCCTCTTCTTCGATAGCATGAATTTCTTCAATAGGTTTGATGAGAGATGAGGGATCTACCTCGTTGTCATCATCAAAGATGGCCAAAGAATGAGCAAGAGATGCATTGTCAATTCTCGGCTTCTTACTGGCAGGAGGCAATGGCAGTTTGTTGTTATCGATTAAATCTTGGATAGCTTCCTTAAGCTTCAAACAATTTTCGGTAAGATGGCCCCTACCTTGGTGATATTTGCAATGTGCATTGGGGTTCCAGTTAGCTGTGCTCTTCTCAACTGGTGGGTCCTCAAATGGTCCAATAGGAGTTATAAGACCTTTTGCATTTAGTTAGTGAAATGCGGTGTCATAACTCATACCTATAGGAGTAAAGTTCCTCCTAAATGGTTTCTTTTGCCCTTGGTTATTCAAAGCAAGGACTTCACTTAAATTAAAGGTGCTAACATTGTTTGAATGGGTGGTTTTGGAAGAAGAAGGATTATCGTTCTTCTTGCCTTTCCAGCCACTGTTGGAGATACTGTTAGCGGCTTTCAGCTTAGCCATGTCGTCTTCAATATTAATTCCAATGTCATAGACGGCCTTGAAGGTATGGAGATTATTTTGGTACTTGAGATGCTTGGAGTAATTCTCTTGAAGGTTCTTGATGAACAACCTCACAGATTCTTTCTCGCTTGGTACTTCAATAATCTTAGTAGAGGTTTCTCTCCATTTGTTGAAGAAAGAAGTGAAACCTTCATTCTCCTTCTGCTTGAGAATTTCAAGTTCCCTATAGTCATTTTCAACTTGAATGTTGCACTTGTACCTATCACTGAAAGCGTTTACTATGGACTCTCAAGTAGAGGTTCTTTCTTTCTCAAGAGAGAAGAACCATTGTTGGCAAACGATTTCAAGATATAGAGAAAACAAAGAGGGAAACACCTTCTTGTCAATACCCTTGATGCTCAGTATTGTTTCGAAAGCTCTTAAGTGAAAGTAAGGGTTTTCAGTCGCTTTGAATTTCGGGATGTCGTTGGCATTGAACTTCTGGGAAAGAAGATTCTTGTCCACTGAGACCCCTTGTGAGCTAATGCCTTGAAACTTGTAGTCACTAGACAACTTGCTCAAACTTTCTAGCATGAGGTCCATCTGTTGTTGCTTCACAGGATCATCGATTTTGAGGGTTAAAACCTTCAACGCCTCAGTCACAGTAATCAATTGGTTCCTGAGTTCATTAACTTCCTCTTGAGTTGCCATTATCTTCTTAGCTTTCCTTTTTCGAGCGATTGGTTTTTCGAAAAGTTGAACTTCAATAAAAAGGTTGTCTTTGATCAAATGCCCTTCCTTTCTTGACCACGCGCTGTAAATTAAACCATTTTTGTTTTAATGACTTGACTCAAATTGACTTTGACTTTACGATTTTTGAAAAAGAAAAAAGCAAAAATAGGGTGCATATTTTTGGCAAAAATAAGGTGTATATTTTTGGGAATTAAGTATAGGGTTCAATCAAGTGGTTTAAATTGGAGGATTAATATCCGACTTACCCCCCTAAAAAAATGACGAAAAAAAACGCGCATACAAGACTCTCTTAGACATGGTCAAAGTGTGCATTAGTGTGTGCATTATATGGCGAGTGCAAGTGACATGCTTTTAACTCTTGTGTAAGACCATGGGACTTAATGCCTAGATTTGATTAATGACTTGACATGGTATTATCATTAGTAAAAATTAACCAAATTGGTTAGCAAACTGTTCAATTAGACACAAAGTGATGACTCAAACAATAAACCGAACTGTCCCAAAACGACAGGACTGGCGCCTCTCTTTGTAGTGTAGCGCCAGACGACAAGACTGTCGCCAGGCACTACGCTCCACAGAGTGGCGCTGCAGTTTAAAACTCGGCGCCATTGCTGGAATGTCGATTTAGAACTGCTTTCGGTATTATTACTCTACAGGGTATGCCTAAAGTCGTACTAAGTCAACTCTAATTAAATTATTAGACATAAATTACTCAAATTACTTAATTAATTAATTAATTAGGCAAAGTTCTTTTAGTCATTAATCAGTTTATGTAGTCTTAACACAAGTCAAACAAACGGTTAAGCATTACCCCAAACATGAACCCCACTGTGATCATACACTTAAGTACGGTGGCATCCAAAGGGAAGGAAGATAGAGCAAAAGAGCTGCCAACAAGTTTTAGGAACTTGTAAACCATTCACAGGGTGAAGGTTACACCCCTTAACGATCCAAGAGATCGTTAAATCCAATAGGTCTGGAACCATGACTGGAAGTTTGGGGATGAAGGTACAAATCCAACCTAAAAGAGATTGAACCTACCCTAATAATAGGCCTCTACTTTATTCTGATCGTATCCATATGCGCTTTCTGACTAACATGCAATCAATAGGTTAACCCTAAACCTGTTTAATCTATGTTGGTTGAATATTAATGCACAAACAAATCTATTATTGGCGATCACTTGAATTATAATCAAATTAACCCTAAACAAGATTATTAATTATCTTATTAAGCGTGATTACAAGTACTAATTTCCTTTAAACATGCATAAAAGGCGTGATCAAGTAATTAATAATATATCAAGAAACAATAAATAATCATAACAATTATAATAATAATGATCATAATCATGTTCATGTAAAAAATAAAGCATAATAATAGCAAGATCCTAGGCATGATACTAACAAGATTAATAACAAACCTTAGCATGTCACTAAGCAATAAAAATAAAAGCTTTAACACTAACGTGTTACTAACATGAATATTAGGAAGAAAAAAGGAAGCATCACAGAATTCATAATTGTCATATTTGATATTATAACTTTTACCCTAAACATGATACTAGGAATCATTGTTGTCATTCAAAACATCAAATTAAGGAAAGCATCCTCACATGATACTAGGAATCATAATCACAACATAGACATGATTTCTATATCATAATATCAATAAAATCAAGTAAAGCACTAACTTGGATGCCTAGTACCTCTTTCTAATAACAAAATACACGCGTTAGTAACTTTAAGGAAAATAATAAACAACAATTAAATTAAATAATTGAAAGGGAGATTTGGGACCAAACCCTCAGAAATCAAAACCTTTCACGTTTAGGGGGCGAAGGCAACTTCGAACTTGGATAGGTGTTTCTTGGTCTTGTGAATGCGGAATTTTGTATGCAAAAGTGTTGGTTTAGAAAAAGAGTGAGAGATAGTAAGCTTTAGCTTAGAGAGAGAAGAGAATTAGAAAACTAGAGAGTTGATGATTCTTGATGATATTTTATGATTGAAAACGGAGATTTTAGGAGGCTATTTATAGAGAAAATCATCAGGACGGATAGAAAAACAAATCAGAGTTTTGACGAGAATAAAACAGGTTAGCGCCAGACGCTGGACATTAGCGTCAGGCGCTAAGGCTAGCGCCAGGCGCCAAGCATTAGCAACAGGCGCTAATCCCTGTGGTCATGCGCTAATCATTAATTTCACGCGTTTTCTTAATTTTGATAAAATTTGGTTGTACAGAAGGGCAAAATCGTATTTTACCTCAAAACACTCTTTTATTCTGATTAAAACCCCAAAAAGTCAACCAAAGTCAATTTATCAATGCTAATTGAATTAGGAATGAAAAGAACCTTCTAGAAGAATCTAGAAGACTAAAATCAATTCTAATTGCATTAGGAATGATAAATCCATATTAGGCCCTCCTCTAGATCATTGGGCCGCATATAAAGATCAAACCAGGCCCAGTTTAATAATTTGGCCATAACTTCCTCATTATTCATCGGAATTGGGCTTATAATATATCGTTGGAAAGCTCTTTTCAAGCCCCATCCAACTATAACATTATTGAACCCTTGCCATGGACCAAACCAAACTGGATTGGTTGTTTTCTTAAAATAGGTTTTCAAAAACAGAGAGAAAGAAAAGAATTAAAAACTATCCGCAACACTAGACTTTCCACACTTTCATTTCATTCGATTATGATTCGACGCGAGAGGTACTCATCACTGGGTTTGGTTTAAGGGAGACACAAATGGGTGTCTACAACGTTTTCAATGTGTCTAACCCAAACCGACGAATACAACACTTTCATAGTATTAATAAGGCACGTAATGTAGGGTTTTTTTCTCTCCAAAAAATAAAAACCATTCCATTCTATTTATAATAAAGTACACCGGGCCTACCTTTCCACACAAACACACACCTTCTTTACAAATCATCTCATCATAGCTCAACCATGTCTTTAACCTCGACAACAAGTGAACTTAATGTTAGAGTACCATAAAACCACTATATTTCAAACGTTAAACAATATTATCATTTTAAATACAAATAAGATAATAAAACAATTTCCCCTTAACAAACACTTTTCGAAAATAGAAGATAAATATAACACGGATGGATTATATTTGTACGGGAAACATGCATTTGGAAGCCTTTTCTGAACTCATATCATTCTCTGTTGTATAAACGCGAAAGTAAAATAACCCCCCTGATGTATAATAGACCTTCAAAATCTTACCGGTAACAATGGCATTATCTGTAACAAATGTATCTCATCCTTCATGAAGAATCATTGGTCGACTAGATAGATCATCAGTCTTTAAAATAGTTACATTCCATGCACGATTGTAATTACCACGCATAACTCTGACGGATCAGAAGTTTGCTTGAGTAACGATCTCCATTTTGCAGGAAGTGCCTATATAATGACAACCATAACATAAGTACATGCAAGTAATCTTTTTATTTGATTCTTAAACGACATGTTAGTGTAGGAATGATTGATATTATAACTTACCAGACTAAGGGTGAGCATAACAAGGTACCTTGTAAAAATTCCAAGAACCGAAACTGGAATCGGACCCTTTTGCAACAGGTTCCTCAAAATGGGAACCGGAACCAGAACCCGTGTTGAACAGGTTCTTGGAAAATTGGGGACCGGAACCAGAATCTACAGGTTCCGGTTTCGATTCAGGGTACCCTGTATTATATTATACGGCTATTTCACCAAATGCCACTAAGTAATTTAAAAATTCACCAAATGTTATCGGGTTTTCAAAATTCACCAAATGCCACTAACAAACATTATATTGTCATGGCGTGCCATTAATGAGGTATGGCCGTTAACTATCCGTTACTATAATCCTTAGTTCACTAAATGCACTGACTATTTTTTGATTTTTTATGAAATGTCATTATTTGTATACATTATTACACAATATACCTATGATTTAATGAGTTATAACGACTAGTTAGTTTCACCTTTTTTGAATTTTTTTGGGGGTAAAATAGTCGTTACACCCAATTTATTGTATAAATTTGAATGTACAGCTAAATTGTTCTGCCATTCTAGTTTTTGAACATTAGAAGACAACGGAGTTGAATAATTTAGAGCGATCGAACGACGGAGCAGATTTTCTCAACCTCGCATACGCGCCCAATCAAGTGGTGATGACCTGATCGGGCAGCAATTCAGTGAGTTTTACCCTCACTCTCGCGTTAATGGAGTTTAGTACTCCTTGATTTGCTCTTATTACTAGTTTAATTAATTACAACACCATTTTCTAAGCAAATAATTAAACACCATCCAATTTGTCTCAAATACTCTAAATTATTCAACACTGTTGACTTCTAATATTCAAAAAATATGGCATAACAATTTATCCGTGCATTCAAATTTATACAACAGCTTGAGTGTAACGGCTATTTTACCCCAAAAAAAATTCAAAAACGGTGAAACTAACTAGGAGTTATAATTCATTAGGCCATAGGTATATTGTGTAATAATTTATATAAATAATGGCATGTCATGAAAAATCAAAAGTAGTCAATGGCATTTAGTGAATTAAGAATTATAGTAACGGATAGTTAACAACCATACCTCATTAATGACACGCCATGACAATATAATGTTTGTCAGTGGCATTTGGTGAATTTTGAAAAATCCAATGGAATTTGGTGAAATTTTAAAGTACTCAGTGGCATTTGGTGAAATAGCCGTATAATATACTCACTAACTTTTTCGCGGATTTTTTAATAAAAAACTTTTTGGTCACTAATTTATAATGTTTGCAACTTTGATATTCAACCACCACATAGAAACAGTCATAACATCTCCATAGATACCAATGAACTCGAGAAGTAATAAAAAAAACAAACACACAACACATAGTGTTTTCCTCCAAAGTTAACACAAGCACCTAAAGGTTTAGTTTACAATTACATCGTTAATTGAGAATTATTCCTCCTCCCACCCCTACGATCTTTTAGGACAATGTCCTCTATCTGCTCATGGAGATCATTGTGGGGACTTTACACATAGTGTAGGAACAAACTAACCCTGAGTTGACACACATTATCCTGAGATTGCAAAACACAAGGAACATTGTCATTATTTACTATTGACACCTAAAAATGTCTCCCTAAAACCAAACCTGATGATAAACGACCTTTCACCTCCATCATTGGTCAGGTCTAGTATTTAATCTTGGGAGTGCTTAAATCCATATTCAATCCCATACGTCTCATAAATCAAGCCAATTCTTAGCCTATTTTCCCAAACCATAACTTATTTTCCTCTTTTCGTGTCCACATCACAAAACTGAGCTAAACAGATTTTGTGGCCCTATAATTTTGATACAAATATTTTTTTAGATAGACCTTGAAATAAACTTTCCAACGGTATATCATAAGCCCAAAACACTAAACTCTGCCCAAAACCAACATCCTTTCACTACAAAGGCCATATCTTAAAATCTATAAAAGATTTTGACCTGATTTTAATTGGGTTGAAAATTAGACTTGATAAGATTTCCAACGATATATTATATTCCTTATACCAAGTTATAGATCAAAAGTTATCATAGTTTTAAAAACATGTAAAAATTGGAATTTACTGTGTCACGTCAGAATTGTCGTGCAACGGCATTTTCTGCAGTGTCACGACAATTTCCAACGTGGCACGACATATTTACCATGACATTGCATTTTTTCTAGGCTTTTCACTGAAACGCCTTCACTTCTAGGGTTTCGTGCTTCACCCCACGTATTTTCTCTATAAATACGAGGCCGATTCTCTCAGTTTTAGGGCACCAAAGAATTTTCTCTTCCTCTCTTACACTAGTGGAAAAAAGGCCATCCGTAACAGGCAAAAACTGCTCATCCGTAACGGGCAGCGTCCGTTACGTATGCGGCCGTTACGGATGGCCTTTGTTATTTGTAACGGGCACCTGAAAAGCCCGTTACGAATAACGGGTTATTTGTAACGGGATTTTCAGGTGCCCATTACGAATAACTCCGTTATTTGTAACGGGCTTTTCAAGTGCCTGTTACGAATAACTCCGTTATCCGTAACGGGACATGGTTTGCCCGTTACAAATATTGTATAATCATATTTTTAAAAAAATCCAGCAAAATGCTGGATTTTGCACACCATTTTATCATTTAATGAGAGATGTATATATTTTTATACAAATATAGTATACAACTAATATTTCTTTCAAAAAAAATATACAATTAATATTAATAAACTAATAACTAAAACTTTAAAAGAACAACTAAATTAAACCAAATCTCAAGTACACTTTTACAGGTTGAACCAGAGAAGACCTCGTCTCCAGGATTCTTAGTGACAGGAAGAGATTCATCCAGTGAGAGCAGATTGATCAATCTTCAAAGGATCACCCTCAAGAAGACGAACATCTACAGGGACTATGTCTCCTAACTTGATGCTAATTTTGTCTCCTGGGACTAGAATTGATGCCTCCATTTCACCCCATCGTCCATCTTGAAGAACCTGTATTGAAGAGTTAGTATTATTTTTATAAATCTTATATCGGCAACTGTGAAACACTTGAGCCTTTTTTCGTTAGTGACTTACTTTGGTTTTAGGAGCAAGGTTAGCCATAAGCGCTGCTGCTGCATTACCAGCATTATTTTCTTCTATGAAACTAATAGTAGAGTTGACACCAAAAGCAACATGATACCCACAAAATCTTGCCAATCTGGATGCTTATTATTTCCATTTGCCAATACAATAGCCATTAAAGCAGCTTCTTCCATAACCCATGACAATGGATTCCACATAAAGCCAAGAAACTTCAAGAGTTTGCTCTCCTGTTAATTCTAGATCAACGGTATCAGATGTGAAAAAAGCTTGATTAGATCGACTGGAAGTTAATGAACACGGTTAATACTTTATTTTCATCAAGAGTGAAAGAACAATGGATAAACCTTTTTTCTTCTAGCTTGTTATGTCCAAAAATGTGAAGACGGTTGGTTGCATCGTCTAAAGTCAGACCTTCTCTTGAGCATCTCAAACCCTCAAACACCTCCTCAATAGGAATTTTCTCCTGCAAAGCACACATGTTAGCATAAATCATTGTTAGATAGTATCAAAACCATTTTTTTACAGAACGAATTAGCATAAGTTTAAAAAGCAAAGGGGGAATAAATCAATAAAGTATCCAAAAGATCAATTCTCTATTTTGCACCAGGCCAGTGGTCCACAATGGACTCTCTCTACCTCATACTTAATGATATAAACTGACATTTTTAAGGCATATAGAATTTTATCTTTCATTGGAACCCACACCATCTTATCCCATAACACGAGCCAGACAACTTTTATAAATAGGTTTGAACTTAAAATTAAAAACTCATCACAACATTGCAGAACCTACATCACAATAAGCAGGAAATGGAATCCATAGTCCATATTCATGAGACAAGACCCTCTAATTAGTAACTATTGCAGTAATGCTTATGTATTTTTATTATTAAGGTACTTAATTCTGCCTGTCTTCAAAGCCTTGACTGAAGTACTATTATAACGGTGTTCTTCCTAAAGGCTATTTAGCAGCAAAATTTGACCACGAATTATATCCTTCCTTTGACCTTCAAGCACCCCGAAGCAGGAACTAGCTATTACTCTATTAGCCTTCATCAATCAAGGCATCTCAATAGCCTGTTTTATTCCCAAAATCACGTAGTTCATGCAATATCAACCTCACACAGTAGGAGGGGGATTGATGCTGGCCATTATGACCTGTAAAGCCAGAACAAATCGATTGGTGAAATTGATTCCTATTATTTTTCACCAATTCATCGAATAAGGGTGAGTAACAAAAGCAAACACTCATTATCGTAGAGAAAAAAGGCATTGACTAATGTCACCCAAAAAATATGCAACCAAAGACTTCCTGATTTCATAGCTCTGTATATATACTAGTTGCTTGAAATGACTAATGATACTAGGCTCTAAAAGCAAACAAGTCCCTTACTATAATTTCACAAATTTCAACTGTTTGAACAATTAGTTTACCAAACAATCTCTACACAACCAAGTTCACTTATATATTTTTCCGTACTTTTCGATCATATTGCCTACCACAAAACATTTAGGTTTCAAAATTGAGCAATCTACAGTGGCATGTCCAACAAGTACCACTAATGTTTACTGTAAAAATTAACTTTTAAATACAAATACGACGAAAGTACAGTACGGAAGTCATATAAGATGGAGGAATCGAGAATTCTAGAAACAACAAAACAAGTGCAGATACCCCTAAATACATCGTTCTCTCTAGACTCCAATCAAAATAACAAAACAATCACAAGCTCAAGATCTCTTGACAGAAATTTCATCATAAAACAATCACAATCACAACAATGTCCCTTCTACTGTTGAGGAGCAATACCCTAAATCGATTATACTGACAACGAAATCAACAATATTATCAAACTAAACCCTTGATTGTGAAATTGATATTCTTTTTTTTTTTTTTTTTTTGGTGAGTAAGCAAGTATATTACTATCAAAAAAACCTGTACAAATGTACAAATTTTACAAGCCTAACATAGGCAACTCCAAAACTACACAAGACCTAAAACAAAGGCCACCCCCACCTCAAGCTTTAAACTCCTTAGTTGCCACCTTCTAGGAAGGGTTCAACTAAGAGAGAGTAAAGAAAAACCTGATCATAAGCAGTCTGTTGCCTTCTAGGAAGGACACAGACCACACCTGAAAAGGACTAAAACATAAAACAACAAAACACAGCAACACTCAAAACAGAAACTAGTTTGGGATGCTGCTGCACAACTCCTGAATCCACTTGCACTGCAATCTACTCCATTTCTTGTTTATAAGCTGCTTGACTCTATCCATGCTCACCCTACCAATACCCTTACACAGGTTTGAAGGGTGAATAACAGCTTTCTGCCAGAAGCAGTATTCCTAGCAAACCAGATATGATAGACAACACAAGCCAGAACTGCCAGAATTACCTTCTGCTGCACCTTATCTTTCACTGCTCCGAGCCAATTCTTCCATACCTCATCAATGCAGAAGTTTTGAATTGGAATATGGAGCCAATGAGAAATTCTCAGCATACACTCTTGACTGTATCTACAATTAAAGAACAGATGTTGTCTGTCCTCAATACCAGCACCACACAGCAGACAACTATCTTCAGCACAGACATCATATTTCCAGAGCTTCTCTCTTGTTCTGAGTCTATCATGCATAGCAAGCCATAGTATAAACAAATACTAGGGAATATTGAACTTATTCCATACCCATTTACACCAAACCACCTTTGTTCCAGCTCCCTGCAGCCACTTATAGCACTCAGATATTCTATAAGTACCATTCAACCAACTGTTTTGCTCAAAACCTTCTTTTAGCTGGTCCTTGACTGCACATAATCTCCTCCAAGCCGATCCTGTAGATCTCTTAGGACTATAAGTCCACCAGTCTTGTTCTTTAATGCACATAGCATGAACCCATTTCACCCAAAGAGAATCCTCTTTCTTAGTTATTTTCCACACATACCTCCCCAAAGCTGCCCTGTTCCACATCCCACAGTCTCTAATTCCTAAGCCACCCTCAGCTTTGCTTTTGCAAACCCAATCCTAAGCAATTGGGGGAGCCTTAGACAAAACAACATCTCCACACCAGAGAAAAGCTCTGCACAGCTGAGTAATCCTCAAGATGACTGACTTAGGTAACAGCACACACTGAGCCCAATAAGTGTGCAAACTTATCAGTACAGAGTTCACCAGCACAACTCTTGCAATATAAGACAAGTTTCTGCTAGACCAACAGGTTATTCTAGTCATCATCTTATCAACTGTATCATCAAAGTCTGAGACTCTCAAATATTTAGCATTCAAAGGGATGCCAAGATATTTGAAAGGAGTTTCTCCTATTACAAACCAGACTCAGTCATAAGTTCCTGCTGCATTTCAGGTTGCACACTCCCAAAATAGATAGCAGATTTATCAGCATTAGCCTGTAGACCAGAGCAACCCTCAAAAGCTTTCAAAGCCCTTACTAGAAGGGAGACAGACCTCTTATCAGCATAGAAAAATAACATCAAATCATCAGCAAAAATTAGGTGATTTAACCTCAAAGACTTGCATCTTTGATGGAATTTAAAGCCTCTCTTTGCACCCACTTTTTTAAGCAGTCTTGATAGGTACTCCGTCACTATGACAAACACCAATGGTGACATAGGATCACCTTGCCTGATCCCTTTCTTGCCCTTAAAAAAGCCATTCAGACCACCATTAATCATAATAGAGAAAGAAGGGGAAGTAACACACTCCATGACCCAAGATATGAATTTACTTGGGAAGTTCAAAACCTGCAACATATCTTGAATAAAAGACCAGTGCACAGAATCATAAGCTTTCCTCAAATCCACCTTAATAGTACATCTAGGAGACTTTCTCTTATTATTGTACTCTTTTAACATATCCTGGCACACTAGGATGTTGTCCAAAATAGATCTTCCAGCAATAAAAGCACTTTGATTCTCACTAATCAAACCAGGCAGCACCTCTTTAAACCTTTCACACAACATCTTAGAAATGATCTTGTACAACACATTACAACATGCAATTGGCCTAAACTGAGTAACTCTAGTAGCATTGTCTAATTTAGGTACCAGAGTCAAAGTAGTTGCACTCACCTGTTTCAGCAGCTGACCATGCTCAAAGAATCCCAAAACTGCCTTACACACCTCATTCTTCACCACTCCCCAAGTATTCTTGAAAAATTTGCTGGAGAAACCATCAAGACCAGGTGCCTTGTCATCCTCAATACTCCAAACAGCATTTCTCACATCTTCCTTAGTAAACTCTCTGCAAATACTCAGATGTTGCTCATCATTCACAATAGGGCCAGCAGCTATAACAGCTTGATGGACTTGTCTAGAAGGGGTCCCACCAGTGCCTCATAACTCTTTATAGAAACTAATAAAAGCTTCTGCAATTTTATCAGGGTCCTGAATGATATCACCATTCTCAAGCTGGATGCAGTACACATTATTATGAATTCTTCTCTTCCTAATACAGGCATGAAAGTAGGAAGAGGTAACATCACCTTCTTTCATCCAATGCAAATTGGCTTTCTACTTCAAAAACTTCAATTTTGCAGTATGATCAGCTAAGAACCTTTCCCTGACATCACTTTCCAATTGAATCAACTCCAAATTCTGAGGATCATTGTTCAGTTGACACTGCACCCTTGCTAACTCAGCATCAGCACTGGCATCTGCACTCTCCACTAAGGAGAAATTAGTCAGGTTTAACACCTTGATAGCTTCTTTCACCTTTTGCAGCTTTTCCACCACAATAAACATATCAGTTCCTCTCACATCACTATTCCAAGCCTGTTGTACAACTTCCTGGTAGCTTGGAGCATCAATCCACATATTAAAAAACCTGAAATGTTTCTTAACATTCCCATTACACCCAAACAGTCTCATAATACAAGGGCAATGATCCATTAATCCCTTAGGCAAGAAATCAGCTCTAAACTCCCTGCAGTTTTCAGTCCACAGCTCATTAACCAAGATCCTATCAATCTTTGTGCACACTCTATCACTCCCTTGCTGCTTATTATTCCAAGTATAGAATAACCCCCCAGCTTTAAAATCAATTAGTACATTTTACCTAACACATTGTCTGAACTTTTCAATCTCAGCAAAGGTAACTGGGGAACCAATTCTGTCCTTAGTATTCAGGACATTATTGAAATCACCCCCCCAAGACCCATGGACCAAGAATGTCCTTTTTAATCTTCCCAATCTGATGCCATAGCACCTCCCTTTCATCTGCAGTATTCAGCCCATAAACAATAGTATACCAGAACATAAACTTCGAAGCCTTGTGAACAACTTTCACATTGATTAACTGAGCTTCTACTCTATCAATCTCTACCTGAAAGATATCAGGTAGCCAAAAAATCCAAATTCTCCCTCCATAATGCTTACTGTAGTTTGCAGTCACATACCACTTGCCACCAAAACCAGTGAAGACCTTACCAAAATTACCAGCCTTCACTTTAGTCTACAGGAGCCCAAACAAACCAATTCCTTGGTTTTTCATAAACCAAAGAACATCACAAATTTTATTCAGTTTGTTAAGGCCCCTGACATTCCAAAAGCCCCAATTATCCACCAAATACGACTATATAATTAACATACAGCATGCTATAATATATCAAACACATAAAATAGAAGCTATCCTATAATATCATGTATCAATCAAACACATAAAAGCTATCCTATAATATCCTATAATATCATGTATCAATCAAACACATAAAATCTGGATTACTACAACTACTACTTTGAGCCATAAAATCCTCTTCAAGGTCATCTACTCCATTACCTAATAATTAAAATTAACCCACATAACAAAGTTCTAATTAACACCAATTTGTTTTAAAAACTGAATAAATCATCTCAGTAGAACCCTAGTTTCACCATTAAAACAAACAAACAAACAAACAAAGACACAGAAATATTCAAAGAAATAAAAAAAATACTTGGGGAAAAGTAGGCCAAAGATTAAATATGGGAATGACCGAATGAAGGTGAAGAAGATGAGAGTGATTCAATTTATAAATCTCATTGCAGTGACCCAGAAGCTCTTCAAATGACACAGCTCCCAATGACATTGATTCCAGCAAATTGAAATCCCCCGTTAAATCATAAACCCTACGATTTAGGGATTGCATAAAAGTGGTGGACGCCGAATCTGATCAACACCCACAAAAATTAAACATCAAAAACTAAGAATTACACCATAATTAAGCAATTTGAGCATAAAATCAACACTTAATCTCAAGAAATTAGGGGTAAAAGTAAAACCAGTAGAAAGAGGAGAGAGAAAGTGGGTATCATACCGAGAGGAATTGGACGACGATCAAGGTATTGTTTGAAAGCACTAGAAGTAGATTGAAGATCATTGCAGAATTTCGCTAAATTTTTGTTGAAACTTGATAAGTGACTTTTATGTCACTTTTAGAGTGTTTATTGAGTCGTATTCCGGCTTATTTTCCAATAATTTCACCTTTTATATCCTCTATTTCTATTATTTTATTATTCTCGTCTTTTATCTTTATTTTGAGTATTTTTGTAAATTTCTATAGTTTCTAGTTTATTTTCGTGTTTTATTTTATCTTTCTTTCTTTTAATGTTTGTAGTTTAAGTCGTTAGTTTTTATTTTTAATAATTTCTCTTCTTATCTCGTTTTCTTATTTATTTTAGTTTTGTATTTTATTTTATTTTATTTTATTTCATTTAATTTTATTATTTCTTTAGTTTTAGCATTTTATTTTATTTTATTTTACTTTATTTATCTTATTTTATTTTACTTTATTTTATTTATTTTATTTTATTTTCCATTTCACCCTCGTGTTGTTTTTGGTTGTAGGTGTTTTCGGGTCCGTGGTCGATCGGGTTTCAAAGTTAAATTTGTGTTCGGAGGTCAAGGTTCGAGGCATAATGCACAAGCCAACCTACTGCCCACCTCTTAACCTACACCACACCCATCTCCTATCCTACACCACCCCAAACAACACACACAACATCACCTCCCCTGCTCCCTGCCCACTCACACCATCTCCATCACCAACAGCAACAAACACAACACCATCAAACCACCACCCTGAACCACCACCAAACAACCCATCAGCCCCGCAATTCCTCACAATCACTCACACAACACCAATAACACCAACAACGCAACCAATCGCAATTACAACCACCACAATCACCTTCTCCCCTGCTCCAACTCTCCTTCTCCCCTGCTCCCTGCTCTCCCAATTAACCACCAGCCCTCACAACCCCAACAACACCAACATCGCAACCTCCCCTGCTTCACCTCGCAACACCACCAACACCACGCAGCTCACCACTTACCACCACACACCTTCAATCACACCAACGCACCAGCCACCGCCACCAATACCAAACCACCTCCAATCGCACCGATATCACCCATTCGCAGCCACCTGACCTCAATTGACACCAACCCGCAAAACCCTGCTCCTCCCAATCGCACCGAAACCACCCAACCTCACCTCCCATTTCACCACCAACACCAGCCATCACACCGCCACCACCAATTCGCATCTCCAATCACACCAATCGAACCAAATTCACAGCAAGGAGCAACCCAGACCTCGCGGCCGCGCAGCCCTGTCAGAAAGCGCACACAATTGAGTCCAAAATCAGGGTCGAGGCAGAAGCTTTGCGCGACCTCTGTGCGACCTTTGTGCGGGCGCGCATTTGTGGGTCAATCACGAGCTTTTCACGTGATTTTTAATGAGAATTAAACGGCTTTGATTGATGCTTGATTGATGACGATGAGGATTGACGGTGGTGATTATGATAATTGATGCGTGGTGATGGTGATGCAGGTGATGCAAATCAGAGCAGCCAAGATCGAAAGAGAAAGAAATGGGGAAGTTGATTTGTATATACTGTTTTGGGAATTTGTTGGGTTTTGTTTTGTTTTCCTTTTTTTTTTTCATTTTCTTTTATTTTATTTTATTTTTAGTTTAGTTTTATTTTTGGTTTTTAAGTTTAGTTATTTTAATTATTTTAGTTTAGTTTTTATTTCTTTTGAGTTTTCTCTTTTACTTTATTTTATTTAGCCTTGTATTATAAATACCCCTTTGGGGTTATTTTCTCATAACTTTCAATCAACATTATTTTAGCCTAGATTAGATTAGTTTTAGCTCTTTTATTTTCTCTCTCTTAGGGTTAGATTAGGAAATTCTCTCTCTAGTTTAGGAGTAATTTAGAGAGAGAAAGATTGGATTTTTCATGGAGTTTTTGGGATTTTGAAGAAGCAAATTTGTGGATTTTTCCTCTCATAAATTCAATGAGTTTTCCTAACTTTCTCTCACATTTATTGCTTTCATTTATTATTGTTTTTGCTTATTTATTTGTTTATTTGAGTAGATTAATTAGTTTAGTTGTTGATTCTTGCTTTTATTATTATTTTACCTTGCTTTCCATATTTTTGTTCATTATGTTAGTTTAGGTTTTGTTCTAGGGAAATGGATGAAGGTTATGTTAATTAATTTAATGATTGATTGTGGTTAGTATGGAATTGTTTCTTGATTATTGTGTATGGATGATGCTTTTATGGATTAGAATCTTTCTAGCTAATTGATTCTATGATCTTAATCGTGCTTTCAATCAATTGTGCGAAAGTGAGTTGTTTGAGGGTCTAAATTCTTCCATACCTTTGTTAGGCTAGTTGCACGAGAGTGAATTAGTTTAGTAGGATAATTAACATGCTTAATTGTGCGAGAGTGAGTTAAATGTGTTGATTGTTCCTAATCAAGGTCATTTTCATCTAATTGTATGATGTTATTGAATGTATTGATGTAATTGGATTCCACTTTCCCTAGTTTTAGCTATTTGCTCTTAGTAGTGTTTAGTTGAACATCTCTTTACCTCACAAGCTTTTCTAGTAGTCTAATTAGCATAGATTGATACACTTAGTCCTTTTGGGTTCGACCCTTTACTTACCCCTATACTCGTATTAAGGTAGTTTAGGTATTATAAATTAATAATTTGATTAGGGTTAGTAGACTAACGACACTACTTAAATCCTTCGATCAAATTTTGGCGTCGTTGCCGGGGACTTAGGCATTCATTAGTTTGTGTTGATTAGATTAACTAGGTTCTTGTATATAATTTGATTTGTGTTTGCTTTTCTTTGTTCTTTGTATAAAAAATGGCATGCTTATCTTTTCCTCAATTTGATGGTGAACTCTTTTATGCTTACTTTGAAAGACTAGATGGTTTTCTTAGTTACCATGGGTGTTCTCTTAATGATGCTTGTGATATAGCTTATTGGGGCATGAATGAGTATACTAGGGGAATGGTTGAGGACATGAATAATGGTAGATTTTGTCTTTTGTCTATGCATGATGCGTGGGATTTCTTCGCATGGCTTGCTAAGGATTCTTTAGATAGAGAATCTCATGTTTCTTACTTTGATTCTCAATGCCAAGATTCTTTTAATTTTTGCATGAATTCTCTTGATACTTCTTATGTGCCTAGTGATAATCCAAGTATGCAAATTGACACCTTTCCCCCTTATGCTCATTTTGATGAGGTTTGTGCTAATTTTGATGATGTGCAATTTGAATTTGATCATGAACCTCAACCCAATAACATTGAAGCCCAAATTCTTTCTTAAATGCAATATCTCACCCAACAACTCCAAGAGCTTCAAGAGGAACAAAAATTGAGAGAAGTGAGGCTTGCCCAAGTGATGAGTGCTTTGGTTGATGTAAATGGATGTGAGGCACCTCATTTGGAGTGTGAGAGTGTTTTTGAGAATGATGTGGGCCAAGGGTGTGAAGTTGAGGGGAGATTTTCTTGTGATGAGGGGATTTTTGAGGATTTTGATCCTTTTCATTCCCCATTTGAGCTTGAATGCCATCCTTCCCCTTATTTACCCCCTTTGAGAGCTTCCCTTGGTGAGGATGTGAGTGAGCCATCTTCAATTTTGAATGAGGGATTTCATGAGGATGATGATGATGAGTTTGAGCAATCAAGAGAGATTGAAAGTCCCTTGAGTGATGGTGGAAGAGTTTCTAATGAAGAAAATATCGATTTTGAGGTTTCCAACCCCCTTCCCCATCTTGATGAGTCTACCTTGCATGTTTGTGACCCTTCTATCCATGAGTCTTTGGACTCATTTGAGGTTATGGCTAGTATGTTCATTGAAGGTGTTACAAATCATTATAGCCTCTTGAAAGAGTTCATTGGCAATGCTTCATGGGAAAGGGATGAATTTGAGAGAAACCTTTATCCTTTCATGCATGGTTTAGAGACTCTAGGCTTTGAGGATCTTGAGGGAGTTGTTGTTCATCGTTGTGATAGAGAGGAGGATGAGGTTGTTTCTATTGGAGAGTTTTTGTTTGAGGGAGATGTGAGTCATGAGTGTTCTTTTGAGGATTCTATGATTGATTTTCATGCATTCGTTGATGATGTGAGGCTTTGTGAGACCATTGTTTCTCCTCCCCTTCCTCATGTCCCTTTCTCAAGGAAATTTGACCACATCCCCTTCTATCCTATTTTCCTCCCCTCTTTTGTCAAAGAGCCTAATGAGGACCCTCTCTTGTTTGATGAGACTTTTCCTTCTCATCCTCCCATCATTGAGGAAATGGGTGATTGTGCCACCCAAAAAGATTTTGAGGAGGTTTTGCCTTTTTATTCTTTTCCTTATTTTTCTTCTTCTTTCTCTTCTTATTTTCTTGATTTCTCTTTAGATTTTTCTTCTTTCTTTTGGCATCTTCCTCCTCATTTACGTGCAATAATCTTGTTGCACGTCCTCCTCCCTTCATTTGCCTACTTGTTATCATATGAGATGTGTAGTAGTGCATTTGATAAGCTTTTGCGTTCGTTGCAATATTATTTACTAGAGCGGTCTCGCTTGGACGTTAAACAAGCCTTTCTCGGGAAGTAACCCGAGGCTTTTATTGCTTTCATTTTCTTTTCTTTTTAGATTAGATTTTCTCTCATGGAAATGTTTGTGTGCCTTTTGCTAGGTACATGGCTTGATATACACTAATGCATTGGTTTGGATCAAGAACCAAGGAAGTTTGACGCCTATTTTTGCTAGCATATGGAAATCGAGATTTCAATTCAAAAGGAAATCGGCTTTGAAAGGTTAAATTGGTTCATTTGCGGGTAATTACACCCACCAATATCCGGTAATATCTTTCCTAGCTCTTTCTCTAATGGTTGGTGACTCGTTGGACTTGTGTTGGTTTGTTGGATTGATTTCTTTCTTTTCCCCTCCCATGGATTATTTGGTTTATGTTTGAGTATATTGTCTCATTCAAGCTTGGGGGAGGGTATCCTATCATGTTGGGTAGGATGTTGACTCATCTATGCCATGCACTTGAGTATATGCATTTCCATGTCTTTTCTTATATTTTGAAAATTCCAAAAAAAATTTGGTTTATTTTCAAGGTAATTTTGGCAAAATGTGTTTTGTTTGTTCTTATATTGGACATTTTGTTTTGGGACTTGAATCCTTGAATGTTTTTCTTCCTAAGTGGTAAATGTATGCACGGTTTTAGAGTGTCATTGGTTGACTCTAGGATACTATATGCTAAGGTAGCCGGTTTAAGAACTTTTAGGGGTCCATGAAGCCTTAGTTCACGGGAATGTGGTAAGATGGAGTTTCTCTCTATAGTGGATTTGAAACCCTTGGTTGGTATTTGTTTGTTTATAATCCCTTGTGAGCTTCATTTGTTCTAGCCTTCATCACCTTGTTGAGCGGATATTTAGGATCCTTGACTATGCATGTCTTAAGCCTTGTTTTGACCTCTAGCTCCCAAGATCGTGACCGAGCCACTCTAAGGGAGGAAAAGGGCACATTTTCTCATTTTTCTTTATCTTCTTTTTATTTTGTTACAAATTTGATTTTCTATTTTGCATCAACCTACTTATTAACCAATTTGAGCCTAATGTTTCCCGCTCTTGTTTAAACCGCATTGCAAACCCAATGGCCTATGTTTACCAACCCTTTTAGTTAGTGAAGCATAGGCATGTGAGGTTTGAGTTTAGAGAGTGTTGATCATGAGCAAGAAAACTTTGTGAATTGGTTTAAGTACGGTATTTGAAAGTTGAGCTTGAAAAGAATATGCAAAAAGTTCGAGAAGAAAGATGCAATTCAAGAAAATCAAATGAAGTTTCAAGAAAAAGCCGTCCATGGTTAGAAAAAGGCAAGGACACATAAAAAAAATAAAAAAAATAAATAAAAAACAAAAAGAAACAAATAAACACAAATAATATATTTTAGTTTGGTTTCGTTTTCTTCCCTTGTTTAAGCATTGGGGACAACGCTTCGTTCAAGCTTGGGGGGGGGCGTTCCTTCATTTTTTTTTGTATATATTGTGTGTTAGTGTTGAGTAAGCTTGTGGGAGATGGCATTATTGGTATTTTTGTTTGATATTTTGCGATTTCTTGAGTTTGTTTTTGAGAGTAGGCCACTCTTTTGCTTCACTTAGGAAATATCACCAAAATTTTCAAATTTTTACCCCGCCTTAACCCTTAGCCTTACGTTACAACCCAATAAAAGACCCTTAGACTTTAGTGGGGTTAAGTCAAAGAACAGTGGAGGGAGATAGATTTCAAACCTATGGAGAGAGTATGCATAGTTGAGATACCGGGATTACCTTCTCAAAGTTTTTCATTTCTTTATCTTTTTCCGATTCCTTCGTGGAATCATGAGAAGCTAGCTTAAGGGTTGATTTGAAGCTAGTGGAGAGAACACGGCCCGATTGGTTGGGGCTAGGGTGGATTGAGTCCTCATTAGTTCTCTATGCTTAGCATATGTTATGTTTCAATCAACCATTGACATCTTAGAACGTGCATACATATGTCTATTTAGAAAGGTTTGCATCCATCGGTGTTTGTTCCAACCTTTTGTCCAAATATGAACTTGTGTTTTTCTTTCTCGTTTTATGTTTCTTTTTCTTTTCTTTTTATTGTCGTGCCTTGGTTTTTATTTAGAGTTGTGGGTTAAACTCTTAGGATACCCTCACGAGAGCACACCCGTCCTCTAGGGCGATCTAGGGGTTTAAAGGGCTTGTCATTAGTTGCTAAAAGTGACCGTGATTCCTACGAAAGTGAGTTAGTGTACATTCTTGTCTCCTTTAGTGTTCTAGCTTTGCTTGAATAAATCATTCTCCTTCTCCCGTGTTTCATGTCAATTTGCTCGAGGACGAGCAAAAGGTAAGCTTGGGGGAGTTTGATAAGTGACTTTTATGTCACTTTTAGAGTGTTTATTGAGTCGTATTCCGGCTTATTTTCCAATAATTTCACCTTTTATATCCTCTATTTCTATTATTTTATTATTCTCGTCTTTTATCTTTATTTTGAGTATTTTTGTAATTTTCTATAGTTTCTAGTTTATTTTCGTGTTTTATTTTATCTTTCTTTCTTTTAATGTTTGTAGTTTAAGTCGTTAGTTTTTATTTTTAATAATTTCTCTTCTTATCTCGTTTTCTTATTTATTTTAGTTTCGTATTTTATTTTATTTTATTTTATTTTATTTCATTTAATTTTATTATTTCTTTAGTTTTAGCATTTTATTTTATTTTATTTTACTTTATTTATCTTATTTTATTTTACTTTATTTTATTTATTTTATTTTATTTTATTTTCCATTTCACCCTCGTGTTGTTTTTGGTTGTAGGTGTTTTCGGGTCCGTGGTCGATCGGGTTTCAAAGTTAAATTTGTGTTCGGAGGTCAAGGTTCGAGGCATAATGCACAAGTCAACCTACTGCCCACCTCTTAACCTACACCACACCCATCTCCTATCCTACACCACCCCAAACAACACACACAACATCACCTCCCCTGCTCCCTGCCCACTCACACCATCTCCATCACCAACAGCAACAAACACAACACCATCAAACCACCACCCTGAACCACCACCAAACAACCCATCAGCCCCGCAATTCCTCACAATCACTCACACAACACCAATAACACCAACAACGCAACCAATCGCAATTACAACCACCACAATCACCTTCTCCCCTGCTCCAACTCTCCTTCTCCCTGCTCCCTGCTCTCCCAATTAACCACCAGCCCTCACAACCCCAACAACACCAACATCGCAACCTCCCCTGATTCACCTCTCAATACCACCAACACCACGTAGCTCACCACTTACCACCACACACCTTCAATCACACCAACGCACCAGCCACCGCTACCAATACCAAACCACCTCCAATCGCACCGATATCACCCATTCGCAGCCACCTGACCTCAATTGACACCAACCCGCAAAACCCTGCTCCTCCCAATCGCACCGAAACCACCCAACCTCACCTCCCATTTCACCACCAACACCAGCCATCACACCGCCACCACCAATTCGCATCTCCAATCACACCAATCGAACCAAATTCACAGCAAGGAGCAACCCAGACCTCGCGGCCGCGCAGCCCTGTCAGAAAGCGCACACAATTGAGTCCAAAATCAGGGTCGAGGCAGAAGCTTTGCGCGACCTCTGTGCGACCTCTGTGCGGGCGCGCATTTGTGGGTCAATCACGAGCTTTTCACGTGATTTTTAATGAGAATTGAACGGCTTTGATTGATGCTTGATTGATGACGATGAGGATTGACGGTGGTGATTATGATAATTGATGCGTGGTGATGGTGATGCAGGTGATGCAAATCAGAGCAGCCAAGATCGAAAGAGAAAGAAATGGGGAAGCTGATTTGTATATACTGTTTTGGGAATTTGTTGGGTTTTGTTTTGTTTTCCTTTTTCTTTTCATTTTCTTTTATTTTATTTTATTTTTAGTTTAGTTTTATTTTTGGTTTTTAAGTTTAGTTATTTTAATTATTTTAGTTTAGTTTTTATTTCTTTTGAGTTTTCTCTTTTACTTTATTTTATTTAGCCTTGTATTATTAATACCCCTTTGGGGTTATTTTCTCATAACTTTCAATCAACATTATTTTAGCCTAGATTAGATTAGTTTTAGCTCTTTTATTTTCTCTCTCTTAGGGTTAGATTAGGAGTTTCTCTCTCTAGTTTAGGAGTAATTTAGAGAGAGAAAGATTGGATTTTTCATGGAGTTTTTGGGATTTTGAAGAAGCAAATTTGTGGATTTTTCCTCTCATAAATTCAATGAGTTTTCCTAACTTTCTCTCACATTTATTACTTTCATTTATTATTGTTTTTGCTTATTTATTTGTTTATTTGAGTAGATTAATTAGTTTAGTTGTTGATTCTTGCTTTTATTATTATTTTACCTTGCTTTCCATATTTTTGTTCATTATGTTAGTTTAGGTTTTGTTCTAGGGAAATGGATGAAGGTTATGTTAATTAATTTAATGATTGATTGTGGTTAGTATGGAATTGTTTCTTGATTATTGTGTATGGATGATGCTTTATGGATTAGAATCTTTCTAGCTAATTGATTCTATGATCTTAATCGTGCTTTCAATCAATTGTGCGAAAGTGAGTTTTTTGAGGGTCTAAATTCTTCCATACCTTTGTTAGGCTAGTTGCACGAGAGTGAATTAGTTTAGTAGGATAATTAACATGCTTAATTGTGCGAGAGTGGGTTAAATGTGTTGATTGTTCCTAATCAAGGTCATTTTAATCTAATTGTATGATGTTATTGAATGTATTGATGTAATTGGATTCCACTTTCCCTAGTTTTAGCTATTTGCTCTTAGTAGTGTTTAGTTGAACCTCTCTTTACCTCACAAGCTTTCCTAGTAGTCTAATCAGCATAGATTGATACACTTAGTCCTTTTGGGTTCGACCCTTTACTTACCCCTATACTCGTATTAGGGTAGTTTAGGTATTATAAATTGTTAATTTGATTAGGGTTAGTAGACTAACGACACTACTTAAATCCTTCGATCAAAACTGTTGATGCTTTCCTCCATTTTACCGAATCTTCGAGAGCAGTTCACCAATTGGACGGCAACCACCACCGAAGCTCAAACACCTTCAATCGGGAGGAGATTGAGTGGATAAAAATGGAGAAGATTGAGTGAAATGAGATCGAGAGGAGAGAGGAGAGAGGAGAGAGGAGAGAGAGGGGTGGCGGCTTGAGGAGAGAGAAGAAAGGAAAGAGGATGGAGGAAATGACGGCTTGAGGGCTGAGGTGAGTGAAACCCTAGTTATAAGAATGGGCTTTTTTATCAGCTGGGCCAAATGCAAACATATGTAACGGGCATTATCTTGTCCGTTACAAATAAATAATATTCGTAACGGGAACTATCTTGCCCGTTACAAATAAATAATATTCATAACGAGTATTATCTTGTCCGTTACAAATAAATAATATTCGTAACTGGCACTATCTTGCCAGTTACAAAAAACATAATTTCTGTAACGGGCACCATGCTGCCCGTTACGAATAATATGTATTTGTAACGGACTATTATTTTGACCATTACAAATATGTTTACTATAACGGGCATAGCTTTGCCCGTTACAAATAACCCTTTACGAATGACAATTTTTCCACTAGTGTTAGCCACAAAAAATCATTCTCTCTTCCTCTCTTATACACCAAAAAATCATTTTCTCTTCTCTCTCATATTCTAAGTGTTAAATCTATTTTTCTAATTACAATATTCCTTCCCTTAAACACTCTAAGGAGTCCATACAACACCCAAAGTTCTATACTTAAACCAAGGCGTGAAAGGTAAAACCAACTAAGATTTTGACCCCTAATAAATTCTACTTTTATTTAACTTAATTTCTATTTGATTAACATATTTATTGAAGTTACTAACAAATTTTTCATAAGGTAGAGATTCAAAGAAACGTAGAACGTGAGTAATTTATTCACTTTATTATTCTTATTTTTATTCTTTATTGCTAGTATCATAACTAGGTTTATTATTATGATTTGATTTTACTAACGATATTATTGTTAAATTGCTTCCAATGTTGATGTTTATTATTGATCACTATATTGCATGTTTAAAGGAAATATGTAATTAAAAATCATGCCTAATAAGATAATTTGGACAATCGGTTTAGGTTCCTCTTTAATCTTGTTATTAATTAAAGTGATCACTAATATTTTAGAATTATGTGTTGCCTTAATATTCAACCAATTTAGCCTAATATTAGTTTACAACAAATTGAATCTTTGTTTGCATGTCATTGAGGTCATAGGGAATACTTTTCTCTATAAGAATTGAGTAGAGGTCAATACGGGTGAGACTCCATGACTCACTTTGTACCATCATCCCCGATTCTGCTTTCGTGGTTCCGAACCAGTAATCTCATGGATTATGAATGGGGTGTAACCTTCACAGGTCAATCGTTGTTGCCTATCGTTGTCTCTTATCGTGGTTGCCTTATAATGATCCGTGAATGGTTTACAAGTTCCTTAAAAACTTCTTGTCTCTTCGTGGTTGCCTTATAATGATCCGTGAATGGTTTACAAGTTCCCTACTTTCCTTGTCCCTAATCTTATATGTCAACGCCACTAGTAAGAACGACGTCATAAATTCCTCATGGTCCTCCTATGACTAAAGCTTCATCAGATTGCATGAACTATCAACTGGACAAAGGGCTTTTGAAGCTTCAACCAAAGATATAGTCCCCTTGTTTGACCCAATTCCGTACCTATTAATAATCATATTCACCTTCTTTGACTCTTTAACACAATCCATGTCCACCCCTCTAGGAACCGTCATTTTCTCCATTGGTATTCCAAGGATTGAATACACTTGGTTCGGACCCAACGGCAAAACTCCACCATCACCAAACGTTAGGGTCCCATCACTCCTCACTCTAGTCATCAGCCAGTAACAAAACTGGCGAGGAGTGTTCTTCATATCCAAACTCAACAAACTTTCAAACCCCATCCTTTTCACCAAGTTCATCCAACGAGTGTTCTTATGATTTTGGCACCTTCCTCTTTTTGGATTCTCTTGCCTGACCTGCACCCATCTTCCCACAAGTAGGAACATAGTTATTCGTAAAGGGAAAAAAAAGGCTTATCCGTAACGAGCAGCGAGCGTTACGTATGCCACCGTTATGAATAGCTAGTGTTATTTGTAACGAGAAGTGTCCATTACGAATAACAGGTTATCCATAACGGGCATTTCAAGTTGGGTCGGTAATTCGTGAGATCCTTCCGGCAACGGAGGATGAGGAGGGGATACCGTTCGTTCCAGAGACGGTTGAGTCGGTATGTTCCCTATGCATAAGTATTTATATATATTTTTTCATATACATTTATGCTAACTGTCCTTGTCTTTTGGAACAGGTTCCGCGAGAAACCGTGAACGGTATGGTGAGGACTTTGCGCGCTTTGTGAGCTGCTTATCAGAGAGTTCTCCTTACTTTGTCATGTCGTGATCATCGGATGGTCGCGGTAAGTTTTTTTTTTCTTTTAACGAAGTTATCACACGTTTTATGTATTAATCTTCGTTTGGATTTTGCAGGATGTACAACAGCCGTCTGGGAGTCGCCGACCATCCTAACTTCCTTTGTACACACATTTTTATATTAGGAAACAAATGTATATATTTTTTTATAGTACATATGTTTTTTGTATATATGTCATTTTCTTTTGTTTCCATGTGTACATTTTTTATTTTATTTTTTTTTTATTTTCTACCTTTATCTCTTTTTTTATTATATAAAAAAATTTGCAAAAATTTTCCGAGGGAGGGAAAGGTTCCTGACTTACCCCCCTCGAAAAAAAAAGTAAACAAGGGAATAGAAAAGAGAAAGGAAAAAAGGAAAAAAGAAAAAGAAAGTAAAGGAAAATAAAAAAGAAAATATGAAAAATAAGAAAATAGTAAGGAAAAGGACACAAAGGTTAGTAAAAGGTAAGCGTATGATTTGTGTTAAGATCTCGTGGGATTCTGTCATTATGTAGTCTAAAATACGGAAATAATCCTAACTCACATGTTGCGACACAGCAGACGCGCACAACTGTAGGAGTTGTACGCGGCTGTCGAGCGCATGTGAATTGGTTGCGCGCGACACTTGCTGGTGAACTTTCCTTCGAGCGAAAATTGCCAAAATTTTGCCCCTTTTGGGTCTATTTAAACGCGACTTTGTGTAGGCTTTTAAGTATCTCGCATTCATTTGCTTAGTAATAAGAATCTAAAAAATTAATCTCTCTAAATTCTCTCTCTCTTTTTTTTTTTTATTTGAACAATGGTGAAAACCTTTGAACAACGCTTGAAGCAATGGGTCACCTCCCTCTCAACCGAGGATAAACTAGCTTTCAAGATTTACCACCTAGACCCTTTATTGAACTATATGTAACTAGTGATTAATTTTGATTTTCTTCATGCAGCAGTCAACCATTAGGACTCTAACCATCATCTTTTCTTGTTTAAAGGGGACGAGATTGTCCCACTTCCCGGCAAGTTTGAGGCCTTGCTAAGCTTCCTTACAAACACTCTCCTTATGACCTATGCGCCTACCTTGTCGGATTCCAAACCTATATTCCAAAGATTTTTTGGTTTGTCTAACAATGATATGACTAACATTGGAAGTGAAGAAGGCGGGAATTTGATCCAATTTATTAAACACTTCGTCGCCCCTCGTGACAACATGACTAACAACGCTTTAAAATTGGTTCTTTATGTTATTGTCTTGTTGTTAATTGTTTACTTAGGACAGGAAAAGAGTATGGAGATTATTCCATGGTGTCCATAGTAGAGCAAATAGAGGGATGTCATTCACCCGCTCCTTTGGCTCTAGCGGAAACTGTTCTATGCTTAAATCGCCTTAGAGGAGACCCTAACAAAAACGGTTTCACGGGAAGTCCACTCCTATTACAAGTACGGTTTTTTTTACGTCGTATTCCAGCGCAAGTCATGAAGTGGCACTGGTACTACCAGCGCAATCTTCTGCGATGCGCGCGGTTGGCACGCGCAACTGATTTTGATGCGCGCGCAACCTACTTATGTAAATCGCAAACTAAATTTTTTCTTTTTTTTTTTAGATTTGGCTCATGCAACGTCTGCGAATTGTTGATCAGCCACAAAATCTTGAACCTAACGGAGTAAGGACATTCCCTGGACGTCAAATTCTTTACAAGCATAAGAATGAAGAAGAATGGACGTCATTTTTCTGTCAAGGGGTTCCCAACATACGCTTTGTGATTCCTTGGTGGAACATAAGTAGTATGGTGGGAAATAGTTTTAATTACCCTTATATTAGACTTCTAAGCCTATCTAGTACCACTTATATTTTTACTTGTAGGGTAATGAGACAATACGGGGTGAAACAAATCATTCCCCCACATGATTGTGATGCCCTAAAGATGTGATTTTTAAACCCGAAAGAATTCCTCGTTGGATGGAGTATTGATCAAGTCTTCCTAGGTGGGTAGTACAAAATCATACAGCGAGTATTGTATTATCTTCCTTTTACAAAGCTTGGATGAATGCGGCGGATAAGGGCGAATTAAACAAGGCTCGATCTCAACTTCAAGCCACCACCGCTCGTAATCCACCTAAGCCTTTGATGAACACTACTACTCCTCCTAGTGGCCAAAACAAAGGAGTGAGACCAATTGTTTTTGAACTTCTTCTTTTAGTTTTAATACAACATCAGGTTTCATTCGTCGAAGTTTCTGTTTTACTGGTTTTAAGGTAGGGTTTAAGGGAATGGTATGTTCCGCGATTTCCCTATTATTCCAGGCATGTCCTGTATGACCAAGTGAACACGGCTTTGAATTCTTTGAGCGTCAATATGAGGGTTGATCGCTCTTCCGGATTTAGAGTTAAGCCAATTTTGACTTCTCTTTTGCTTTCATTGGTTCCTATATTAACTATTTCAGTTTCTTCAATGATAGGGTCCTTTTGTTCTCGTTCATTCATTAGTTCAACCAATTTATTAATGTCATCATCTTTATTAGATTGATTGTTATAGCATTCAAAAGATTCAAGAGAAGGCATATACTCGGAAATAAAGCTCATATTATTAAATTCAAAAGAGAGTACATCAAGAGAAGAATCCTTTTTGGGATCCTTATCCTTAGAACTAGAAAATAAAGATTCAGTAATGGCAACTAGGCCTAAATTTTCAGCTTCCCTAGAGTCTATACTAGATTCATCGTCTGATTCTTCAAACATCTTCCCTACGCATGTGATGATCTCCAATAGCCTTTGTGATTGGTCCATTTAAAGGATTTCCTCCATCCATGCTCAAATGTTTCATTAGAAGGGGTAATCAACGAGGTTGGGTTAAAAGCTTCATCTTAGATGACATTCTGATTGGTCAATGTAGTGACATGATTTTGCTCTAGTCCAAATAGCAAGTTAAATGCTTGCCAATCATAGCACCTTGGAATTGGGTGTTTTGATTCAATGATTTTAAGATCAGTCAAGAAGTAGCAATCGTGGAATATTTCGAATCTAGGCTTCTTGATTCCTTCCAAGACTAATGGTTTTGGAAAGTCGTAGCATGGGTAATCTTCTCCCTCCCTGATGAATTGTCTATTAAGGGTTCGTTGGTAGGACGGGAGTAAAGTGACTATCCCTTTCTTGTTGTTGTCCCTACGTGTTTTGTTTTTTGCATCGTGAGACTCTAATTCTTCTTTGGTTGGTTTATATCCCAATCCAAAGGACAAGCTTTTCTTTGGGATAGGAAGTAAGAGGGATTTCTTCATTCCCATTCCCAAATGAATCCTAAGAAAGTAACTACTCTTAAATAAGATGTTGTTTACTATCTTGGTAGAATATGGATCAAGCTTGAATGATTCTTCAAGGCTTTCTTCCATTTCGATTGTGTAGATTAGCTCTGCGCCAAATCCCCACATGTCCTCTTCATCATTATCATGGTTTATTTCCAAAAGTGATTGGTCATTTATGGCTATTTTGAGTGGAGAAGCATGTATAGTCATAGGAAGCCCTTGATAGTTCAACCTAATCATTTGATGAAGTGAGGATGGTATTGCACCAAGCTCATGTATCCAAGGATGTTTAAGTAGAAGGTTTAATGTAGGTTTAATGTCCATAACATGAAATTCAACCATATTTTGAATTGGGCCTATGGTAATTGGTAGCTTAACAGTTCCACAAACCGATCTTCTCGAGTTGTCGCAGGGCCTAATACTTTGTGTTGTTGATTGAAAGTCTTTTTCTGGATTAAGGCCTAAATATTTCGCAGTTCGCAATGGGCATACATTTACAGCTGACCCATTATCTACCAAAGTAAGAGGGATGTTGTATCCCTTGCACCCCACAGTTAAGTATAATGCATTGTTGTGGGTAGTGTCTTTTGAAGGCAAATCATCAATAGTAAAAATGATTGATTTATCGGATTTTTCGCTAGTAAGCAAGCTAACGAGATCCTGAGGGGTCGTGTCTATGCTTACAGACAAGGCCGTTAGAGCATTCATAAGAGAATTCCTATGTTCTTTAGAAGTACTTAAGAGTTCCCAAATGCTAACATTCGCCTTGGAATGGCGAAGTTGTTTAACCAATGGATCTTCTACCTCAAGTGGAGGTGGTATTGTGTTTTGAATTTGACCTTGAGTTTGATTTTATGTGGTCGAAGATCCATTTGATGGTGGTGGTGCTTGATAAACTCGCCCGGAACGAGTTAGATGATCTACCTCATTTGGATTAGTCGTAGGACTCACAAACCAACTTTCTTCTAGAGGCTTTGGATGTGCCTCCATTTCAAGATGTTCCATGAGTTGTGCTTGATGCCATTGTTCATCCAAGGAGAGATTTGATAGGTTTTGTGACTTCCCCAAGAAATGATCCCAATCAAACGCTCCATTTGTCTCATTTTGTAAACAAGATGGAGGTGGGACAGCGGCATACTTAGAGACATATAAGTCTTGAAAGTCGTCGCCCCATAATCCACATACTGTGTTAGTTGCCCCTATGAGTATTGTGGCTAGAGGTTTTTCTATAGGTGTGATATATTCCAAAGGATTGAACGTACCACTTCCCATATAATCCTCATCAATATGAAACACCCCTAATGGGGATGCATTATTGTTAGGTTTAGGCGTGGGAATTCTACCATCGTCTACTAAATCTTGTATTTTGTGCTTTAAGGCGTTGCAACGTTCAGTATCGTGCCCAACGCCCCTATGATAAGCACAATAAGCATTACCATCCCATTGAGGAAACCTTCTTTCTGGTGGAGTGGGTGGTGTTGGCCCTGTTGGCGCAAGTAAGCCTTTTTCGCTTAATTTTTCTAATAACTCTTTATAGCTTACAGGAAATGGTGTAAATTTTCTTTCTTTTGTCTACCTCCTTCTAGGATCATTATTATTGTATTGATTGGTATTATTATATTGCGTGGTGGTCACAAATACATCAATAGAGGATGATGTATTATCATTCCCCTTTTTGTAGTTATTCTTAGGTTGATGATGATAATGGGGTTTATTTGCTTTTTCTTTAGCAAGATCATCTTCAATCCTAGTACCCACAGAATAGACCTTTTGAAAAGTGTCTAGACCAAGGTAGTGTAGACGTTTGTTGTACTTTTCATGACAGTTGTCGATGAATTTTTGTACCAACTCGAGTTTAGGTGGCCTTTGGGCAAGGTGGGCCGCCTTTTCTCGCCATCTACCATAGAAAGCAAGGAAACCTTCATCGTCGCCTTGCTTAAGCATTTCAAGCTCACGTAGAGTCGATTTGAACTCTACGTTACTCTCATATTGGGTAATGAAAGCCGAAACTACATCTTCCCATGTTGTTTTAAATTTTGGATCCAACCCATAGTAACATTCTCTCGCGGTTGGGTCTAAAGATAAAGAGAAAGTCAAAGTATAAAGCTTAGGATCAACTCCCTTTAATGCCATGGTGCCAGTAAAACACATTAAGTGGTTTTGTGGACTATTGGTCAGCAAGTCCGTAGCTACGAACTTTTCTGGCAAACCAAGTCCTCAGGGAGGAGAAAACTTTTCTGCTTGAAAGTACTTGTTCCCCATGGTGAAACGAATAACAAGCTTCTCTGATGACTTTTCTTTGACGGATAATTGTTCCATCTTTTGTTGCAAGGCTAGAGCCTCAGCATTTTTCTTTTCGGCTTTTTCAAGTTTCTTAATTCTTCTTTCCTCGGCCTCTTGAGCCTTTTCTTCTCTTAATCAAGCAATCTCTTCTTGGAGTTGTTCGATAGTCGACATTGTTGTTGGACTAGGACTAGTTGTCGAGGGGATCGGAAGTGGTTTGAAAGAGGTGGGTTACTTGATGATAAACGTAGAATACAAGCGCCCCGGAGTCTTCATTCCCAAGCTTGAGAACCGGACCTAAAGGAAGTACAAGAGTATAAGTGAATCGATACGCTTGTTTAAAAGATAAAAAAAAAAGAAATAACGCAAAATATATTTGAACGAATAACATCACCCTTAAACAATTCTCCGATAAAGGTATTGTTTGAACGAGTCGACTTGTTTTTTGAGAAATCTAATCGACTCGTAATAGTGGGCGCGCGCAAGAGATTGAGTTGCGCACGGATGTCGCGCGCAACCAAATCTGTTGCGCTGGTTGGGGTCGCGCAACTTTTTAGGTTGCGCGCGCCACCTACTTGTAAATTTTTTTTTTAATTCGAGCGCTTCTTTTTTTTGTTTTGTCATCGTTTTTTTTTTTTTTGTTTTTTTTATGTTACCCTTTGAATATGACTCAAAATTACAAAGAGACTACTTCGTAATTGGGAATTTAGACTGAAAAAAGGAAAAAAAAAAAAAAAGAAGAAGACTATCCTAACACGTTGCACATAGTCACATAAGCAGTACATAAAACATATCATAAGCCAAGATTCACGTATTGCCATTCTAAGGTCAAAGAGGTTTGGGTGTCCAAAGGTACCATATCTTAAGAAACGATGGATAAATCAATCACTCAACGTGTTGACTCTTGACATCGTCCTCCCAACATTTTGTTGGTGATATGGGTGGGATGATTGTTATTGATTTCGGGATAGAAGCCTAGTGTTGGCGACCCCTAATCAATGAGCCAATCCCTAATTGTTAAACTATGCTATACTTATGCATGATGCAATGTTGCTTGTTTGGTTTTTACTTTTGCAAAAAAGGAAGATATTATGCGTTCGAGTATCGCTCTCTAGCTAGAGATTATCCAAGTTAATTCTCGTTACAACCCATAGGCAACCTAGTGTTGGAAACCTTGGACCATAACTAAGAACTAATCATGTAACCTCTAAGTCCCCAGTGGAGTCGCCACTGTAAGGAGGGTGATCCCATCGTAGGGGGTCCTTCCTAAGATGCACATGGCCACTTAAAAGCCTAGGACTTTACACTTGTTAGGGTGTATTAGGATTTGAATTCCTAACTGTTTGGGAGACCTTGAATTAGAAATGATACTCTCATCACGCTTTTTTGTAAGAAACAAGTAGGAGTCGCCAATGAGTTTTAAAAAAACTCATAAACCTCGTTCATGCCTTTCTTCCATGTGGAGTTCCTGGAATAATTAGCACAAATCATAAGTTCACCCATGGCCAAATTGGTCTACATAAATTAGAATTGATCGAGTTCGGGAGCGAAGGTACTAAAATAATGTTCCTTTAGAGAGGAATCATTATTCTAGCCCTAGTACGGTCTCTACTAGCTTTTCCTTTTTATTTTCAATTTCATTACCAAACAATATATGCAACGCGATACCTAAAACTAAGTTAGTTGATTTTATTTACACACGTTAATTCATGTAGGAATTACATTGCAACGTCGTTATTCTTTATTTAATCAAATTCGTGAAAAGAACAAGAAAATAAACAATATTCGCCTTGGCTTAAGTTATCAACCAACAATTAATTATCCAATTCTAATCTTTATGTAACGCAAGATACTATGTGAAAATAATTAATTAGCCCTTTAAAGAGGATCAAACAATACTAATTAATTAATTAAGGTTCCTTTAAAGAAGAAAATAAATGTGATTTATCTAAGTGCTCGAGAATTTACCACTTCTCTTTGCTAGATCTCCGTTTAGAACACTTATGGACACCTTCTTCTTGGGGAACCTCCACCGTAGTAACAAAAGATCAAGGGGTGAGTGTTTAGGACAAGAGGGTTTAGGTAGCACAAGTTCACAAGTATTTCGCCAGAGTTTTAGGTTATTTTCTATTTGTTTAAGCCTCGGATTAAGCCTTTATTTATAGGGAATGAGTAGGTTTAGGGTTTTGAAAATTCTGCCGCAGCAGGTGTCGCGCGCATCTGGATGAGTTGCGCGCGGCATCCCAGTGCAAGTGATTTAGTTGCACTGTTATGGGCAGCGCAACTGATTTTCTTGCGCGCAGCATTATGGTAAGATTTGATTCTATATTTTTATAAAATTCTGAATCTTCCATGAGCGCATCTTTGGAGGTTGGGCTGAGTGTCGCACGTAACTGAATTAGTTGCGCACGCCTACCTAGTGCGACTGATTAAGATGCGCGCGGATTTTCCAGCGGTAGCATTAAAATTTAACCTAGGCGCTCCTAAATCCGTCATTATTGGGTTTTAAGCACGGGCTTAAGCCTAATTTTGATCGGATTTAGTTAATTGGACCTCGTTTTAGCTTTGTTTATTTAGTTTGGGATAGTTTTTGTGTTTTGTGGCTTAACCAGTTATCCATAAGCATTCTCCACTTCAATCTAACACGAAGATGGTTTTATTTATCGTCATTGCACTTCCTGTCGGGACAGGAGGCCAAAAGTAGATGTCTATAACAACTAGAGTGGCCAATGTTTCTCCTGTAATATCCTCAGCAATAATAAGCAAAGGTGCTCTCATTTGAGTGGTCATTTCCGATAATGGGATAATATCTTTAATTGCATATATCTTCTGGTCAGTTATCAAGACTCTAGCATTTTTAAATTCAACAATTGATTTTTCAGGATTGATAACAAACTGTGGAGATATATACCCTCTATCAATCTGCAATATAGAGAACAACCCACATTATATGAGGACCATTTCGTATAAACTTACATTTTGCAAGAACATTAATTGCTAGTATACAAGCCACAAACCTCCATTCCTTGTTCCACTTCGACAGTTGCCTCAAAGGAAGATGACGACTCAATGGATGATGCAAGTCTAAGCATGGAGAACTTCGAAGATTTGCTTATCATGCATCAAGATAGCTTGTCCCTAAACATTGATTCAAGCCAAGCATTGCATGGACACTTTCTTGGATATCAAAGCAAAGCCACGGCTTGCTTAGTGACTTTTCTTGGAGTCTAGTTCACTTTCTTGAACTTTCTTGAATTTTCTTTACTTAGATTTTGCTTACAAGTTTTTACCTTTCACTTGAAAGGGTTTTTCTTGGTTCAAGCATTAGGATCTTTAATCTTTATTTAGTTCTTTAATTTTTATTTATTTATTTAGTTGCTTTAAAAATCAGTTAGTTAGCAAAATAAATCAGTTTGGTGTATGCTTGTGCGCCAAGGTGCTTGCTCTTCAAGCAAGTTAGAATTCTAGTTTAATTAGGATTGAATTAGGGACTTGTCCTAATCTTCCTAGGAAAACTAAGTCTTATAAATAGGGTTGTAAACACACGAATAAATATACATAGATTAATATTCAGATTTATTTCTTAAGTTGCATACTTGAGTTTTTGGTTGATTGCGATCAATTGCTGTTTTGCTTGTTTTAGTTAAAACATTCGTTTGGATTGATTAATTAGGTGGATTCTTAATTGATTAATCTTAGTTTTTGTTTAATTCTTGGTGGATTTCCTGTATAGAATTAGACTTAAACATATCCCTTGTGTTTTGTTGATTTTCGGATCAATAATCCACATCATCTTTGGTATCATAGCCAAGTTACGCAACTTCGGAAAAAATTACACTGGGAACAATTGGCTGGGAATTTTTGCGTGATTCTTTTTGCATTGAACTCTAAAAACGTCCAGCTATCACCATATAAAATTTCATAATTTTTAGTTGAGTAACGCGTTCTACACAGTCTCAAACATTTGGTGTTTGTGCACTGATTTGCGGATGGGAGTCCGGTTTTTGTGTTGTCTAGTTTTCCTTCAAGATTCGATCTTTTAATCAAGATTTTTACATAAAATGACTTGGTTTGTGTAGGAATCATGAGTGACGAGGAGGTTCCACAAGTTTCAAGGGGATTAACCTTAGAACAGGCTCAAAATCTTAGAAGAGATAGGCGAATTGACGAGTTGGCAGCAAGGATGGATGAGATATTAAAAAGGCTTGATACTCTTGCTGGAGATTCTTCAAGGAAAGGGAATTCTAACCCTAATTCTGGTTCAAGTGAGGAAGAACAACCAAGGAGGAACCCAAGGAGGCCACGAAATAATTATTCCTCAAGTGATGAATCACCAAGGCCTAGGAGGAGAGATCGACCAAAGGATGATGATAGGAACCTTAGATTAGATCTTCCCGAATTCAATGGGAGTATGAATGAACCTGAAAAATACTTTGAGTGGATTAGAAGGGCCGAGACACTCTTTGATTACAAGGAGTATGATGAAAGGAAAAGATGCAAATTGGCTGAATTAAAACTGACCGGTTATGCTAGTCTTTGGTATGATAATCTAAAGAAGAAAAGGCATAAGGAGGGGCGTGCAAGAATCTCAACTTGGGAACAACTCAAGAAGCACATGTAAAAAAGGTTCGTACCTAGTGATTATATTCAAGATGTTTATCTTAAGATGCAACTTTTTAAACAAAATTCTATGACTGTTGAGAATTATATTGGTGAATTTGAAAAGTTATGCATGCTATGTGGCTTAGAAGAGATTGTTGAGCATAAGATTGCTAGATTTATTTCGGGGTTGAATGATAATATTGCTGAAAAAGTTGAATTGCAACAATATTGGTCATTTGAGGATGTTTGCAAGGTAGCTTTGAAAGTTGAAAAACAGATAAAGGGGAAGAAAGGGACGTACACTAAGCCCTTTGTAAAAGGTTTCACTAAACCTTTTGAGAAGAACAGCTTGGAGAAAAGTGGTTCTAGTTCGAACTACAAGGAGACTAAATCAAAGTTTGAAGCTCCTAAAAAGCTTGTTGAAGATAGGAAGTGCTTCAAGTGTGGTAGTGTTGGTCACATTGCAACTAATTGTCCATAAAAAAGAGTAATGACTGCTCAAGAGTGGGAACAAGAACAAGCTAAGTGTGAGCAAGGTAGTGACTATGAAGAAAAGAACGAAGAGGAAAACTTTGAAGAAGAGGAGGGGCATATTGACGAAATTGATCCCGAGACTCATGGTCAAAGTTTGGTTCTAAGAAGGGCACTACACTCTAAAACCGTACCTATGGAAAACAATCAAAGGGAGAAAATCTTTCTTACAAGGTGCAAGGTAGAAGATAGGTTGTGTGATATGATCATAGACACGGGGAGTTGCACTAATGTGGTATCTACTACTTTGGTAGTCAAATTGAAGTGGCCAACTACTGAACATCCAAGCCCTTATAAGCTTCATTGGCTTAATAATTCGAGTGATGTTAAGGTAACTAAACAAGCCTTAATCTCCTTTTCAATTGGTAAATTTCATGATAAAGTTTTGTGTGATGTTTGTCCTATGGATGCTTGTCATATACTATTAGGCCGTCCTTGGCAATATGATAGATTTGTGAAGTTTGATGGAAGGACTAATGTGTATGTTGTGAGAAAAGGAGAAAAAGAGAGATCGGTTGCTTTAAAACCTTTGATAAGCAACAAGCCTTCTAATGTTACCTCTAATTCGAAGAGTTCTTATTTAATTAGTGAGAGGGAATTAGAAAAAGAAATTTGCAGCAACAATGTGGTATATATACTTGTTTCTAATGAGATTCGAATTGATCAAGATAAACAAGCAAAGAGGCTGTATGAATTGGAATCTGTTTTAGAAGAATTCAAGGATGTCTTTCCTAAGGAATTACCTCCGGGACTACCTCCTATTCGTGGGATAGAGCATCAAATTGACTTGATTCCGGGAGCACCATTACCTAATAAGGCAGCCTATAGAAGTAATCTGGAAGAAACAAAGGAGATGCAAAGGCAAATTGAAGAGCTTATGGCTAGAGGATACGTGAGGGAAAGTATGAGCCCTTGTGCTGTGCCTACTTTACTTGTCCCAAAGAAAGATTGGAGTTGGCGCATGTGTATTGATAGTAGGAGTGTGAATAACATCACTATCAAATACCGATTTCCTATTCCAAGATTAGATGATCTACTTGATGAACTACATGGTTCAAAGTTGTTTTCTAAGATTGATCTTATGAGTGGTTATCATCAAATTCGAATGAGAGAAGGAGATGAGTGGAAAACAGCATTCAAGACTAAGTTAGGGTTGTATGAATGGTTGGTGATGCCGTTTGGACTCACTAATGCACCTAGCACTTTCATGAGGTTGATGCATGAGGTACTTAAACCTTTCCTTGGCAAGTTTGTTGTTGTTTATTTAGATGATATTCTGATATACTCTAAAAATTTGCATGATCATCTAAATCATCTAACAAGTGTGTTTGAAGTGTTAAGAGAGAAGAAACTCTATGCTAAGCTTGAAAAATGCTACTTCTTAGTGCCTAGTGTTACTTTTCTTGGTTATGTTGTATCAAAGGATGGTGTTTCAGTTGATCATTCAAAAGTAGAGGCTATTAAAACTTGGCCTATTCCTACTAATGTGAGTGATCGAGATACAAAGTTCATGAGTTTCGTTTGGAAGTCTTTATGGAAGCTTGTGGGAACTAAATTGCTCTTTAGTACATCTTACCATCCACAAACTGATGGACAAACCGAGGTTACTAATCGTACTCTTGGTACGCTTTTGCGTGGGTTAGTGAGTAAGACACAAAAGGATTGGGACATCAAGTTAGCTCATGCGGAGTTTGCTTATAATAGATCACCTACATATGCTACCAAACATAGTCCTTTTGAGGTAGTTTATAGAGTCAATCCGAAACTTCCAATTGATCTTGTTCCATTGCCTAAGAATGAATTAATTCACAAAGATGCCGAGTCTAAGTTGAAGAGTATGCTGAAATTACATGCTCAAGTTCGAACAAGAATAGAGAAAGTAAATGACATGTACAAAGCTAGAGCAAACAAACATAGAAAGCAACAAGGTTACAATGTTAGAGACTTGGTATGGTTACATTTGAGAAAGGAAAGATTTCTAGGAAAACGCAAGAATAAGTTGATGCCTAGAAGTGAAGGTCCTTTCAAGATTGTTGAGAAGATCAATGACAATGCTTATAAGTTAGAACTTCCGGGAGAATATGGAGTTAGTGCTACATTCAATGTTGGCGATTTGGCTAAGTATATTCCTGATGAAGAACTTCGAGATTTGAGGACAAATTCTTTCGAAGAAGAGGAGGATGATGCAAGTCTAAGCATGGAGAACTTCGAAGATTTGCTTATCATGCATCAAGATAGCTTGTCCCTAAATATTGATTCAAGCCAAGCATTGCATGGACACTTTCTTGGATATCAAAGCAAAGCCACGGCTTGCTTAGTGACTTTTCTTGGAGTCTAGTTCACTTTCTTGAACTTTCTTGAATTTTCTTTACTTAGATTTTGCTTACAAGTTTTTACTTTTCACTTGAAAGGGTTTTTCTTGGTTCAAGCATTAGGATCTTTAATCTTTATTTAGTTCTTTAATTTTTATTTATTTATTTAGTTGCTTTAAAAATCAGTTAGTTAGCAAAATAAATCAGTTTGGTGTATGCTTGTGCGCCAAGGTGCTTGCTCTTCAAGCAAGTTAGAATTCTAGTTTAATTAGGATTGAATTAGGGACTTGTCCTAATCTTCCTAGGAAAACTAAGTCTTATAAATAGGGCTGTAAACACACGAATAAATATACATAGATTAATATTCAGATTTATTTCTTAAATTGCATACTTGAGTTTTTGGTTGATTGCGATCAATTGCTGTTTTGCTTGTTTTAGTTAAAACATTCGTTTGGATTGATTAATTAGGTGGATTCTTAATTGATTAATCTTAGTTTTTGTTTAATTCTTGGTGGATTTCCTGTATAGAATTAGACTTAAACATATCCCTTGTGTTTTGTTGATTTTCGAATCAATAATTCACATCAATGGATAAAACACCATCTGGGCCAACTTTGTCAATAGCATCAGCAATCATGGTTTCGATCAATTCATCATTTCCAGCAGAAATAGTGGCAATAGCTGAAAACAAATGCATGATCAATTACTATAAATATGCTTTTACACTTCATAATAACTCAACACCATCTAGCAGTTGTCAGAAAAAGTAGTACCTTTATCCTCGCGGCCATTGATTGGCCTGGCTCTCTTTTCAAGTTCTTTTATTAATCCTTGGATGGTTTTATCAATTCCTCTTTTCGAAGACACAGGGTTAGCACCTGAGGTAACACTAAGCAGACCTTGTCTGATAAACTCGCGTGCAAGAACAGAAGCAGTTGTAGTTCCATCAGCAACTGAGTCATTTGTTTTACTGGCAACCTATATCACGAACGCTATCCTATCACATATAGAAACTATTAACCGTGACAACAAAGTTTACAACACTAAATTCTTATCCTCCAAGACAAGCGTAACGTTCGTTAAATGAAACATCAGTCATACACTTATACATGGAAAATCCATACCTCCCTAATCAAGGCAGCACCAGCATTCTCCATAGGATAAGCAAGCTCAATAGCTCGAGCAATAGTAACTCCATCATTACTACCCTTGGGTTACCGAATTCATCCAAAACAACATTTCTCCCTGCAAAAAGAAATTCAATTATATGCCATTATACAGCACTAAGAACAGCAACTCAGCAAAAAAATCCAGTAAAATGAAAGCATCAACATATAGTGTCAGGAGTTACACATGATAAACACGCTTAATTAATACTTCGTATAAAATTATCAACGTTTAATTGAAAATTCCAAGCAAGTAACGGTGGTACTGCTTTTCCTAGGCAAACATACGTCAAATTTACACATTTTTGTCTTTCGGGGATTATAAGATACCTCTTGGACCAAGGGTAAGTCCAACAACATCAGTAAGTTTATCAATGCCAGCCTGAAGGGCTGCCTTGGAATCCTGGTCAAAGGCAATTTGCTTCGCAGAAGCTCTCACGACAAGCCGCCTGCTTGATGGTTTGTAATGTACCTTCTGTGCCCGCTGAGGAATTGCTTTCCTCAAGCTTCCCTAAACCCATGGTACAACAGGTCATATAATAAACACATTAAGGCAAATATAGCTTTCCACTAAGAGAGAACAACACATAAACAAAAAAACCATTATTCCTTATCCTTCATACTTATGCATAACCCAAGAAATGATTTCTTATCACATTCGAAAATCGAAAACATGTCGAATTCACAATCAATTACTAATATGAAAAGTAACAAATACACAAATCTAAACAGTGGCAACAAAACAACTAAAACCCACGAACCATTAACAGAATAAGCAACCTAATTCATCAATTCAAAAATTCAATCCAATCATATTCAGATAAATATTTGGGGGTGGGGGGTAGGCGTCAATAAATATTGCAGTTTTGCCTGTTTCTGATATGTCATTGTCTATTTTAGATTTTAAAAGAGGGTTTAGAAGGACCAACGACATTGAATCTAGGACAAAAAGAATTGAAGTATGTGCTTCTATAGAAGAAATTTACAGCTTTAGGCCATCGTATGAAGACAATATCAACAAATGAAACTGTCAAAATTGTAGAGGGACCCATCAAGGTTCTGTTCTATCTATAACATATAAAATCTTATTTCAAACACTAATTAGCCTAATTATCAGATTAAAACACCAAAGAATGTAGAAAGAAAGAACCTTGCATAGAGAATTAATAACCAATACCCAAATTCTCACTTCAACAAACCGATTTATAGAGATTATATACTAATAACCCATAAATTACCACTAAAAATGAACGAATTTTAATCCCCCGTATTTTTAAATATTTTATAAATGAAAATTTATTTTATTTATAATATTTATTTGTTATTTTTCATAATTTAATTTCAAAAGTTTCAAATTATTAATCTGGGTCGAAAATTATTTGAACAAATTATTTTATGCACCTTTATTCTATAATTTATGTCCAATCACACAAGCCTAACCCATTTGTTTACTAAATCGACCCATTATTTTTATGAGGTCCAATCTTTGTTTTTACCCTACAATAATTATCTCCTATAAATACCCCATGAATCTCCAAAAAATTTCCCACACAAAAAGGTTAGTCTTATTTTCATCCTCCTTCGTTTCATTATTTTGCTTAATGTTAATTTAATTGTTTTGGGTTTTGATTTTAGTATAAAGATTATATTTTTAGTATCAATTTATATATTAATGGTATAAAGATTATAAATTTCAAATTATATTTATGTTATAAATTTCATATTTTATGAATTATAAACCTAGGGTTTCAATTTATTGAAAATCATAATTTTAGGGTTTTTATGAACAATTGATTTAGGGCTTTTATAGAAATTATAGTAATGATGTTTTGAAATTTTGGTGATTATAACTACTGATTAGTTTAACTTAATTCCAGATTATTTTGAACAAAAAGATTCGTGTTTTAATTTTTAGATTTTCGTTCGTTAATATTAATCACGTTTTAATCCCGATCAGATTCTGAACTCATCTGATTTTGATAAAAAAAAAAAAAAAAAAAAAAAAAAAAAAAAAGAGTAGTGTTTTCCATGTGGAAACAACGTTTTAAGAAAGACTCCACCCTCTCGTGGCCAAATTGAGCCTCTAAATATGATTTTCGGGCAGTTTTTGATTTTAACGAAGTTTTTTAATACTTAAAATATTATCCTTGAGTTTGATTAATAAAATTAATTATGTTTAAAGTTAATTAAGCATAAATATATGTTTTTATTGAAGTTTTAAGTGTTGGAAATAGTTTCTAAGTACTATTTTTGATGTTTTATAAAGAGGGTTTAATCACCCATTAAAAAGGGAGATTTTTAGGGGTTTTTATATAATTTTCAGATTTTTATTAGACTTTGAACTTGCTGTAACTTCATGTATAAGAGTGTATTTTAAGGTTTTTATGAAGAAAATTTAAAGAACTATATATAAGCCTTTAATTTTAACTAAAGGGAAGGTTTTAAAGTGTTGTTTGATTTGGATTTTGAAGGTTTTAAAGTAAGTTAGTAATGCTGTAAATTTGATTGATTGGGTATTGATTGAGATATTATTTGTCTTAGGAGAGGAGTTTACTGAAGGTGATTTCTAGTTAGTAAAGTGGCATACCGATTCGTTTGCTCAAGGTACGTACAAGTTACGAAACCTTTCTTTTAGGTGCATGCTTAAGGACGACGGATCGAGAACTTAGTATCATGTATAGGGATGACTGGGTTAAATTGTTTGGTTATACATTGTGAATTTCGTATGACGTGCACTATTTTATATTGCAAGTATTATTTGTGCTCTAATTATGCAAGGTGCGCTTAGCGGCAAAGGTATATGATTGGTGTAATGATTAATTTATTACTCATTCATGATTATGCAAGCAGGATGAGTAAAGGAAGAATTTAAGTCTTTTAAGACGAGGTTAAGGTTTTGGGGTGTCTTGTGCACTCAAGGTGTTTATACACCGAGGTAGTAAAGGAATAAATAATAAATGTTGCTTGCCACTAATAAATCAAGAATTGAAATTGAAAAGTTGTTTTACTTGATTGAATTGATATTGGATTGATTGTATTGTTATGCATATGAGTCATCACCAAGTCTAAACCTGTAAATCACGTAAAGTGCAAGATGGATGAGCAATAAAACTCTAGATTGGTGCACTTCTGGAGTAATGACAATCAGGGGTTGGGGTACATGGGGTATTAGCCGTGTACTTTTCTCGAGGCCGTCTGATCTACGAGTCTCTTATTTCAAATATTTTTCAAAACTAGGAGTTAGGTGAGATCTCATACTAACTACGGTCACGGAGTCGCGCCCGTGGTCGTTGGATGTTTATTGATGTTTCCGAGAGGAGGCATGGGGTTTTTCTTTTATTGATGTTCCAAATGGAGCATGGATTGGACAACCTTGTCTATTGCGTAATCCAATGAATAAAAATAATGATTTACCTATTATTAATTAATGGAGTCTTAGTAATATAAATAGTTGAGTGGTGTTGAGTCTATAATTTAATGATGCATGATGATTGATTATTAGTAGCATGTTATGGATTTCTTAATTTATTTCGCAGCTTGTATGTACTCAGCTTTGCTGATTGCGTGCTTTGTGTGTCTTTCTTTGGTCATGGCCTTCGCCTTTCAATGACCCTGTGACGATTCAATTTTTACACTTGTAATATTGGGGAGCAGAATTACCACAGGTTCTTACACATGCAACATTCATCAGGGTTGTGGGATCTTGAGTAGAGAGTTGGTTGTTTGCATTTTATTTCTTTTGCAAGTTTGAATTTATTTTAATTCGATTTTATTCGACACTATTTCTTTTGGGTTTGAATTTATTTGAACACTGAATTTAATCACTTACTACTTTTATTGGGTTTTGAATAAGGGCATTAATGGTTCCAAGTTGTATGACTTAATTTGGTTTCATTCGTTGGTTTTGAAACTTATTTATAACTGATTTAGTTTTTTCGCTGCTATTTTTTGATAAAGCCTTAACGTTTGAACACGTGGTGGTAGCACGCCAGTAATTCTCTTGAATATTGTTCAGGGTCCTCACAGGTTTAAAGAGAGAATTATTGGGGTGTTACAATGGGGTTAGATTGATCGATTTCGGTAAAGAACTCGAAGAACCCTAGAATTAATCAACATGCCATATCGGGTTTCTTAATTCTCTCTATAAACAAAAAAAAAATTATAAAAAAATTCACCAATCAGGTATTAATTGACAAATATGAACTAAAACCATTACTGATTGCATGTATTACTCGTTTCAATTGAAGAACATATTTTTCTTAGATTTATTATTCATTTTTAGACATACAAAGGATAATCGAACCATATAAATGCCAAAAATAAATCAAATACAAATTGCATGTAGAAAAAAAATAAAGCAAATTAGAATTCACTAGAACAAATTCAAGAATTTAAACAATTAGATGCTCAGAAATCAATTCAAGAAGAGGAAAAAACAATTGAAGGACTTCTTACCTCACGATCTAAAATGGTTGAAATTTTCGGCAAAGATATCCCAAATTATCAAGAATCGTTCTTCAGTAGTTAGGTTTAGAGACCTTCATTTGTTGTTAAGGGGAAGATTGATGGAGGAGAGGAGAGGAGAGAGGGCCTGAGTTTGAAATGAGAGAAAGAGAGTAAATGACGGGAAGGAGAGGAGAGGAGAGAGAGAGGGAGTGAGGGACTGATGAGAGAGAAAGAGCTGAATGACGGCTATTAGGTGAAACCCTAAAAAGCCAAGTACTGGGCTCCTCTCGTCAGTTGGGCCAAGTTTGGCAATTTGTATGTTACGTGTAATATAGTATTTGTAACGGGCAAAATAGTGTCTGTTATGGATACTTATTTATTCGTAACAAGCACTAATTTGTTCGTTACAAATACATAAGTATTCGTAACGGACATTATTTTTCCCGTTACGAATAAATAAGTATTCGTAACGTACTCTATTTTGCCCGTTACGAATATCTTAATTATAACGGGCAAAGCTTTGCCCGTTACAAATACCTTTCACAAATGAGATTTTTTCCACTAGTGTCCTCTTACTCCTACTCATAAAATACCGCTTCAGCATATTCTCTAATGTCCCCAAGCTAGATTCAACTTGATCTTCGTACTCCAATTGTGTCGAACTAGAACTAGATTCATAATCACGTACCACCGTCCTCAACAATCATTTTCTTTTTAGGTAATCTATGATTGCTATTTGCCTCAGTTGCAGGGGCGCCAGGGGCTTTCAACTCAACTTTCACAACTTTCGAACTTTCGGCATTCTTCGAAGAACTCTACCAAATAGCAAACTCTAATATAAGCTTATATGTTCATGTTGTTAACCAACAATTAAAAATAAGAATCACCTAAATACAAACTCTCATTCTCATCTTTTTCCAAAAGAAATCCCGCATATGCAACCTGTTCTTCATCGTTTATGGTCAACTGTTATACTGAAAAAAATTACTTTTCAATTTATATAGAACACTAACACTACACATAATCTCATGCTGATACAAAAACTAAAACACTTATGAGAATTTCATTTCTATATACCATGGAAACAACAATCATGTATGACAGATAGCCAAAGCCATAAAATCAATCCCTTAAATCATCTTCACATTTATAAAAAAAGGTCTTTCAACTAGTAAGAAAATTTTAGGAACAACACCATACAAGTGGTTAATTCAAAAGGACCAACCGTCTTGAGACATGTCATGAATACAACAAAGATAATGCATCTTAAAACCTCACCATAACACCATAAGGGGTAGTGAATGAGACCTGGCTACCTCCACCACCCCAGTCCCTGTAGCTTTACTTTCACTCTAAAACTAAATAAGAATGATGAATTCACTATAACCAACAAGAAGAAATTAAATCCAACAAACAATTTTCACACTAAAACTGGATAAGAATGCTGAATTCACCATAACAACTAAGAAGAAATTAAATCCAACAAACAATTTTCAGATTAAAGCTGAATAAGAATGCTTAATTCACCATAAAGTTTCTTTTAAAAGATAAACAAGACATCATATAAACTCACAACACCAAAATCAAACATCAAATAATCCATAATCATCTCCCAAATTCATTTTCATAGTTATAAAAAAGGGCTTTCAAATAGTAAAAAAAATTTAAGAGCAACACCATACAAGTGGTTAATTCAAAAGGACCAAGCATCTTTGAGGCATGTCATGAATACAACAAAGATAATGCATCTTAAAGCCTCACCATAACAGGTAGTGAATTAGACATGGCTACCCCACCAAAAATCAAACTCAAACATCGAATAATCCATAATCATCTCCCAAATTCATCTTCATAGTTATTAAAAAGGGCTTTCAACTAGTAAGAATATTTTAAGAGCAACACCATACAGGTGGTTAATTCAAAAGGACCAACCATCTTGAGGCATGTCATGAATACAACAAAGATAATGCATCTTAAAGCCTCACCATAACAGGTAGTGAATTAGACGACATGACTACCCCCACCACCCCAGTCCCTCTGGCTTTACTTTCACACTAAAACTAAATAAGAATGCCGACTTCACCATAACCAACAAAAAGAAATTAAATCCAACAAACAATTTTCACACTAAAATTGAATAAGAATGTTGATCGAATTCGCCATAAGGTTTCTTTTAAAAGATAAAAAGGCATTAAATAAACTCATAACATCAAACTCAAACATCAAATAATCAAGAAACCCCACATGAGATAAACTATCAAAAAAAATTTACAGCTTCAAATTAGGGTGTTTCAATTTATAGAGCAACACCATAACAAATCTACACAAGTTAAAGAGTAACACTGATTTAAAGATCAACCCAATTTTAAGAGGAAGACCATAACAAATCCACAAAAGTTATAACAGTCAACAAATAAAGAAAAAACCCCACAACTTCAATTGAAGCCTAAATCATCCCCTTTGATCGAACCCAGACTTAATACATCCTATCTTCAATAAATTGATCCCCTTTTACACGAATCCAAAAGTCAATTAATTTTGTTAATACAAACCCAAACTCAAAAGATTTCATTCCATTAGAACAACCCTAACTAGATTCACCCCCTTTACAAAAACTCTAACTCAATTCATCCCATTTACATTAGAACACCGACTACAAAAACTCTAACTCACTTCGCCATACATAACAATGAAATCAGCAACTTACCCACATCCCAAAACCCCCAACTACAATCAAATCAACTTCTTACCTCAATAAATTCATTCGCTTTACAAATACCCCAATTCAATTAGTGCCATTTACACAAATCCTAACTCACTATCAAATCAACATCCTACCCCCGTCCCGCAACCCCCTAGTTCAATTTAAACACATATATTGACCACCTAGCTACGAACTCTAACAAAAATCGCGAGTGTTTACAAACAATCAACAAAAAGCTCACATCTTGGAAACCTAGTGTAAACAAACTACATTTCAACCCAGAACTCTAATTCTTTGCATAACTTAAAACCATTAAATACATAAATTTCGTAACAAAGAAATTTAAGTACTTACTTCTCGCCCTTTTTTGTGCAGGAATGCGTAATTGTTCACCAAAAAACCACCAAAATTGAAAAGCGCAGTAATGGTGTGGATCTTGGAAGGATTGAGCGAAGAGAGAGCAACAGAGTAAGTGAGAGAAATAGAGATAGAGAAAGAGTAAAGTGTGGGATTTAAAAGGCCATTGTGTAGTAGAATACAAAATTTAAGAGTACAACACACAACCCACTTACGACATATGAGAGAAAATACACTAATACATCTCCAACGGGCTGACCAAAAGTTAAACGAGTGTTGATGTAGAATTCCACTCACCTGATCAAACACCCAACGAAATTACGCCCTTGCCCCTTGTCTACACTTCTTCATGCATAACGAAAGTCCATTAAGACAAGCTCGATCGATTGACCCTTTATAGTCTTATACGAAGTATGTAGTTATGTCTCAACTTCTTATAATTTTTTTTATTTATTAATAGTTTGAGGGCTGTTTAAAAGTAGTTTTAGAGAAATTGAAAATGGGGGTGAATGAAAACTACCGACGGCTAAGCTAAGTTATCGATACTTATCAATGTTATCATGCATGTGAGCACAGAGATAGCTCTACCAATCACTATAATGTGATCAGCTGCAAATCTGCAATATTTCACAACATTAATATTCAAAAGATCTACCCTTTCCTTCTTCAATTCCATTACAAACCCTCTTTCAATTCAAAAATTCGATCTGTTCTTCAAATCAATTTAAATTGCTCTTTCATTTCTGAGATCTTTGACTTCTTTATTCTTATTACCCTTTTACATCACATTCCTAAATTTTCTGCTTGCCCCATCAAATTAGTAATTCAGTGAAACAATTTTTTACTAGATTTTCTCAAATTTCCCAACTTTTTATTTAGTGTAATTAGATAATGAGGCGGAGAAACACCAGCTTTGGGCGGCAGAATAGGCGGCGGTACTCGAATCTCATATGGTTGGTGTTGTGTGGATTGGTTGTTTTGTTGTTTTTCATTGTTCTTCTCAGCAAAGATAATCAACCCATGTCAAAACCTGCTTTGGCAAAGGTAAATTTTCTGATTTTTTTTTTTTTTTTTGGTTGATTTTTCTTGGTGGGTTTGATTTTGCTGACATTTTGGAGTTCTTAGTATTCTGGGTTTTTTTGTATTGTTAGATTATCTTATGTTTCAATTGTTGATCTAATTAATCTCTATTATTGTATAGTATACCTGGGCCTTCTATGAAATGATTTGAATTGTGGAGTTTATATATGGATATGTTGATTTGTTGGTTTTGTTAGACAGCAAAATGTACCTTTCTAGGTGGGTCTATAAAGAACATATGACAGTGATGTAGATGGATTTCGATCCTGGGTTTTGGGTAATAACTGTCAAAGACTCTACCAACTAAGTTAAAGGCATTTGTTATTAATGGTGATGATTGGAAGAATGTTTGGTAGGTTAGACATAGTTGAGTGCGTGACAGGATTAGTTGAGTTAAGGAATTACTGCATATCTGTTTGGGATGCTGGGAAATGGTTCAGGGCTTTGTGAGGAAGTAGTGTGTATGATAGGATTACTTGTTGAATGTATTAATCGAAACACTGAAACTTTTGCTCTGAAGTTGGTTTAGATCTGCATATTTTGTGCTGGACATAAATATGTTTGCTCAGAAGTTGGCAGTGGTTCTTCATCATCTATAAAGTAGATCTATATTCTTTTGTTTCTATGAACTGAGCTGAGCTCTGTCGGGTGCTTTTATGTCCCTTAGGAGAGTTAAGGCTCGAAAACTGGATCCGACAAAGGCGCCTGTACCTGCAAAATGAACGGAGCTCCGAATGGTCGGAGGTCCGCCTCCAAAGATTAAGTTAGTATAGATTCGGAGTAAAAAGTGCGGAAAGTAGGTATCTTCTCGGATTTCGAGATCAGGTGTTCTCTATTTTCGAGAGCAATAAATGTCTTAATGATTAAGACGTTAAGTTTCAAGGTGCCCCAATAATTGGGGGAATCTCCCTATTTGTAGAGTCCTAGAAAAGTGTGCCCTTTCCTAGCGTTTGATGACCTAGGAGTTAGGGCAGCGCCGTTTTTCGGCTACGTTGGGATTTGGGCCGCCATTTCTCAGGTGCCATATCTGCATGACATGTTAGCAGGGAGTCCATTTGGACGCCTCTTGGAGTGACACGTGTCACATGCTCATTGGGCCACTTGGTAGGGTATAAATACCCAAATCAAGCTCAGTAGTGGGCATTTAATGGTAGTAGTAGGAATTGATTAAAGGACACTTGTTATAGGCGGGTGTACTTGTATAATATATGATCCCTTTTACGTGATACCTTTGATTCAGGGGTTATTTTGTATGGGTAGCAAATGTAGAGGTATCTATCATAGTCATCCGGTCATTGATTTTCTTGGAGTGCTGCAACCTTATATGATTTATTTATGAACGATTAAAACAAACAAGTTTATGGTTATGCTGCACCTTTGGATTTCCAATTTTCCATAATGAATACTGTCATCTACTCATCTTGCTTATTATGGTTGGACATTGTGGTTTGAGTCCTTGAGGCTTGGTGGATGTATGCAACTACTGCATGATAAATAATATTGTCACTTTGTTCTTTCATCATCTAGCAGTGGAGTTTAAGTATATTTTATCTTACTGCAAGTCCGTAAGTGCTAAATTTGGGTTATTATTGGTAGACTTGTTTAGTACGGAGTACCAAATAATTACAAACTAAGCTTTTTAGTTGAGACCAATCTCTCTAGTGTTTATAAACATAGTAAATAATTGAAACCTGAACAAATAAGCAATGTGGCTATTGGAATTCATAGATCTGAATGAAAAACAAAAAGTGAAATTAAATGAAAGTACAAGTATTAAAAGCAATCAGCAAGTAACCATGCCATTAAATCAAAACCTTGGATTCAAGCAATGGCCACATTGTTCAATTATTGACAAATACTTAACCAAATCAAGTTTTTGTTGTTACTTTAGAGGATCCTGATCCAATTTTAGCTTCTAGGCCTCTTCAGTCTTAAAAGTGTATTTAGCTCAATTGCTTTTCTACGTTCATGTCAGTTTGAATTGGCCAATAAGATCTTTGCATAGTGCAATTGAATCCTATGAACTGTTTCCTAATTATTTTATTACTGATGTTCCTCATATCTTATTTCGTAACTTCATCTCTCGACTTTCTTATCTTCATCAAGCAATCCAAGTTCATACTTAAACTGCATCAGATTAATAATAAAAACACGTATCTGCATAACTCTGGCAACTTTACGTAAGGCAGAGTTTGGTTTTTTGGGGGTGATAGTGGAAAAGTTGAACCATTTCTGAGTTCTAAAGGTAGAATTGGTAATCCCGCATCTGAGATAAACCTAGTCTGATTCACGTCCCATAATAGGTCCCATCCTTCTACCCTTTCCCGGGAGTCGATGACTATTCATAGCTATTACAAAGTTTGACCCAATGCTTTATTTTCGTCCTAAGTAATCAAAAAATATATCTATAAGAATACTTAAACTGCATCAAATTAATAATCAAAACAAGAGTACCGACATAATTAAAAGTATAAAACACACTTAAATTGCATCAAATTAATAATCTAAACACTCATCTGTTATTTTGATCAAGTATAGCCTATAGTTACTCTGTTGGGCTTCGTCCAAACAAGGGTAGAGGTCTAGTCACGTATGCTGCAACAACTGAATTTAATCATGACCTACATCATTTTTCATCTTAATTATCTTAAAAAAAAATCAATAACGAAGTTTAATAAAGAAGCCATTGAACCTTTCATGAGTATTTGATATCTATGTTACTTGAATATTTAGTTACACCTTAAGTACTAGTTTCGAATTCTCTACACTTCGACAATTCATTTTGGGTAAAAAACATTAATTACTTTTTTCCACAAAACAGCCAAATTGAACACTTTGACATGCACACGAGTCGGGCATGAGCATCGGGGGTGGTTCTGAGCAGGGTGGTCGATCGCACAGGCTCCTAAGTAAAACTACTATCGAAGGATTCTAGTTTTTGAAATTTACTTATACAAAGTAAAGAGAACTTTTTAATCAATAATCTGTTCTTCAATTTTATCACAAAACTTATAATTTCGTAAATATTTTTCATCAAAGAAATTATTTTAGGGCCCAATTTAACAAAATTGCACTGGGCCATTTCCCGTGTTAGCATTTGTAGCCCGCCTCTGATGACCCAAGTCAATGCTAGAACCCTTAAAAATAATGCCAGTGATTTTCCTCTCTTTCTCTCTAAAACCTACTTTGTTTGACTAAAATCTTCATTGTTGTCCTTGTGAGTTGCTTTGGTTTTATAATCAACTGACATAACCAACTCAAAACCTAAAATTTTTTCAAAGGGTACATCCATGCAAAAGTGCACTTGTAGGTCATGGTTTGAAGCTTTGAACATTGAAATCATGAATACAGGTGTGATAACAGTCGTGAAACGACTTTCACCTGCAATTTAGATAGTTTGCGGTCATCCCAGTCTAATATCATGGTGTATAAAGTTCAAGAACCTCTACAATTCGATGAATGTGGCCAAGATATAATACCATGATGTATGTTGTACACTTTAATGTGAATATAAGGCTAAAATAAGGAGTGTATGAGAAGGCTGGTAGGGCACATATGTAAGTTAGACTCCGAATGACCTTTACCCTATCCATACTAATCATCAACAATGAGAACAATTGTTAGAGAGCTGAAATTTATGTCTCATAGAGTCTTAGTAGAATCTTCTTCTATTGATGTGTAGTTTTCGATCTGTAGCTCTGAAATTTATTGCATTTTTCTTTCTTTACTTCATCTTGTCACCTTTTCTTCATTATTTATTTATTTATTTATTTATTTTTCATGAAAGTATCCATGAATGATACATATTAAAAAAAAAAAAAAAAAAAAAAAAAAAAAAAAAAAAAAAAAAAAAAAAAAAAACTGGGAAATAGCGATGTGATTCTCAATCAAGAGAAAAAGGTAAGGAGTGTTGAAGGTGTCTAAGACTCAAAATAGTGGATAAAGTTAATGTAAATAACATTGGTGAGAGAGCAAACCAGAAAAATGAGGTGAAAATCATGTATACCCCATATATGGAATTCTAGAACATTGGGGATTGCAATTTTCTTTTTAGGCTTCTTATGATGAACTATGCGACTCAAACATGGGTTGCATCAAGTGTTAGACATGTCAGGGCTCAACATTTTTGGAACAAGGATATTGGTTCCAAAATTGGATAGTAGTGACTGCATATATGTAGATAATTTTTGGTAAATACCTTTTGCTTTTATTTTATTTTATTCAAAAATAATATAAATAGGCTTTTGTACACATTTCAAAGTTACTTGTTATCAAGACAGCAAAGCCTTGCTAGGATTCTGATTTCAAGCCCATCTATGAGCATATATCATATATAAGTCTCTCTTCTATTTCCTTCTAAATTTACATATTGCGCAACAACAAATTGAAGAATTGTGTAGAGATTTCATGTATGTGCGCTCATGAAGAAAAGATGGATCATAGATTTGTAAATTGAATATTATGTTTGTTGAGGCTAGCTGAGCACAATGGATAAAATGCTCACATTTTTTGGCAGAATGCTTTCCTGATTAAGAGTCCAGATCCATCTCCTCTTTTGTTCTTGTCCTGCCATTCTGCCAATTTTCCAAATTGTACCTGAAGCCTAGGTTTTTGTGCCATATCAGCCAAAGACTTGCGGCATTCCCATTATTTTGTATGAATGGGTAGTCATGTATATTATGAGATGATTAAATGTTTTTTTGAAATTATGTTATGTATATGGCGCTGTCAAACCAGATTTTACAGATTTGAATTTGCTGAAGTGCTCATCGGGTGGCTGGCACTAGTTTTGGCTAAAAACTGTATACTATTTGAGAGTTGGGAAGGTGGATGTAATCTTTAGTTGGTTTTGAACATTTAGAATGTTGGTTAGGGTCAGATAAAGAGGCAACTCTAGCTACTTGTCAGGACTCAGGAATCCTCATACTGGGATTTATCTCTAAATTATATATGTGGCTAATCAGTTTCTATTATAATTCACTTGAATATTCTCTGTAAGTTTTTCTTTGCTCTTATTGCTTGTCAAATACTGGATACTCTTCGTCTCTGGATTTTCAAATGCATTATCAACTTTGCATCTGCTGTGAAGTCATCTATGTTCCATCAGTGATTTGACCATTGTTTATGAATTGTGCTTCTGGCATCCAACTGAAGGAGTATAGCAACTTATTCAGGGTAATTTGTATTAACTTTGTTATTGTTCTTATATTATGTCTGTCATTGGTTTGTAACTCAAGTCCTATCATTGGGATTGGTATATGTGGAAAGAGAGGTGCAGACATCAGAAATTCAGAATATTATCAAGTTATACTCTTTCAGTAAAATACAAGTTGTGCTGAGTCTTACACAATTTCTGCTGAGTCTTACACAACTTCTGCTGAGTAATTTCTCGAGTCTGCAGGGGCATTCTTTATAACATATGGTTTTAGTTCCTCTCTATTTTTTTAACCTCTTTGTAACTCATATTGGTGGGAAATGCTGGATTCATCAGAAGGACCCGACATAGATTTGTCAGGTTCTCTTAAATTCTGCTGTTTGTTTGAGGTTCACACTTCTTCACACACAAGATTTATGTTTATTATTTGGTGACATGAAATTGGTGGAGCAATTGAACGGTTGAGTAATGGGGTTTGTTCTAATGTTGGATAAATGTTATTGAGTCTGCCATGAAATATTCCAAGGTTCCCTCAATATAGTTTATACTGAGAATTAATTTGTGGCACAATATGCAAGGAATCAGTATGTGAGGGAGGGGCACATTAGTCATAGCCTATTAGTAGTGTCTTGAGGAATAAGTTAGAGTTAATTGTGAGACTTTTTCTATAAATAGACCTCATTAGGAGGAATAATCATCATGTTGAATATTGTTGAGGTTATGTCATTGGGAGAGAGTGAGCCTCTCGAAAGCTCATATTAGGAGAGAATCCACCTCTCAAAAGTGGAATTATCCTTCTATTAGTGTAATTAGCCTATTATCAATATAGTCATCATTGTTCTTTCCTAATTTCTTCCATATTTAGAGCTGTAATCTGGTTAGAAACCATGCTAATTCCTAGCAAATGGTATCAGAGCAGTTCGGTCTCCGGTGACCTTGCTGGAAGTCCGGCGAACATGGAGTTCTCTGATGTGTTCTCACAGTCAAAGCTCGAGGCAAAAATTGATGAAATTACAGATCGATTGTGCCATAACATAGAGAAGATTTTTGAGGATGCAATTTCTCGAATCAAATTAGGGTCAGGAGTACTTTACGAAGACTTCGAGGAAGATGAACATCAGGTTGGTGAGTTAGCCAGCTCTGAGTGGTCATGTGGCGAGGAGGAACCTCCATCACAGGAGGACAAGAAGGTGGAGGTACTGGAAATTTCCAGATCTAACCGGTACTTTTACTCCGTGATTCGCACCTTCTCCAATGGCGCGATGGTGGAGCACTCAGGCGGTGGACTTATAAGTCCAGAAGCTTGGTCTAGTGGTGCTGAGACAAATGGATCTGGAAAATTTTTGAGTGTTTTACCAGGAGGTCTCAGCGGTGGTGAAGATGGTTTCGCCACCGGAAGATTTGGAGGGCGGAATGGCAGTGCTCAAGGGGGTGTCGCCGACAATAGATCGAGTGAAAAATGTAATTGTCTCGAAAGGAAATCGCTAGGAGGAGTGTTTGAGCGAGGTGGTGCTGGAGGAAGCGGGTCTGGTGGTGGCCCTGGTTTTTATACCGGCGAGACAGGTGGTGTGGTAGGTTGTTGGAGCAGTGAGTGTGGGACAGAAAGTATGAACGTTGTTTCGAGTAGTGGGGTGAGGAATGGTGATTTCTCTGGCAGGTTTTCCGGCGGTGGTGTTCTGGCCAGAGGTGGCTTGGTCGGTAGAAGGCCCTTTGTGAGCGGCGGATTCACTGGTGGAAAACTTCAAGGTTGGTTGCTTGGTGGTTTCCAGAAATCATTAGAAAGAGAAGAGTATGGGAAAAGCTTGAGTGGATCTTTTGTTGGCTTGGAGAGGAAGTCAAAAATGAAAAGTTCTAGTAAGGGTATTATAGTAATACACCCTGAAGATATTGCAAAATTTATCAGCCAGCTCTCACGTGCTTCAGACAGAATAGATTGCCATAGTGGGTTTCTGAGAATGAATGGGCTTACTCATTTAAAGCCCAACCTATCATCTTTTGGAGTGACTTACAAATTAAAGTCTTCCGATGTTGGGTTTGGTAAATTTAGGCCCATCCATCCAACATCAGTTTTAAAACCCAAATTCATCACCCAAATTGTACATTGCAATTTCCCCTTCCCACAGCCAACAAATCCCAAGTCCACGAAGACCAACTCTACCCAAAATTCAATGCTCTGCTCTCATGACATGCTGATAAAGTATTCAGATTTTCCTGCCATAGAAGGTTCTCAGGAGGGAGCACGAATTTTCAACAATGATCAGGAATTCTTAGTGCAGTTTTCTCTTGCCTTTGTCTTATTTAAGAGTTGGGTCAGAGGCCGGGAATCCAGTTCTGATTATAAACCACCTTGAGGACAAGGTGAATGTTTGGGCGGCGGGTATTGCAAGGAATCAGTATGTGAGGGAGGGGCACATTAGTCATAGCCTATTAGTAGTGTCTTGAGGAATAAGTTAGAGTTAATTGTGAGACTTTTTCTATAAATAGACCTCATTAGGAGGAATAATCATCATGTTGAATATTGTTGAGGTTATGTCATTGGGAGAGAGTGAGCCTCTCGAAAGCTCATATTAGGAGAGAATCCACCTCTCAAAAGTGTAATTCGTGTAATTCGCCTATTATCAATATAGTCATCATTGTTCTTCCCTAATTTCTTCCATATTTAGAGCTGTAATCTGGTTAGAAACCATGCTAATTCCTAGCACAATATAGCTTAAAGTAATGTCATGAGATACCATGGGTGTTTTATAGGAAAATCCCGAGCTTAATTAGATTTTTTCAATAAGCATATTATACAAAAAACCAGATTCCCCCATCTCCATGTTAAGGTCTTTCTTTTGGAGATCTCTTATCGCTAAGAGGATGGGGATTGTTGCTCAAGTAATAAAGTATTCCTAGGTTTCTCCGGCTCCAAGACTATAAAATTTCTTGTATTTGGATGATGTTCAGCTTTCTTGTATCGAGGAGAAAATATGTAACTCATGGTCTATGTCTGTGCTTGAAGTTGTGCCTGCATATTGAAAGTAAAAAAATTGATTATGTAAAAGTTTATACAAATTCGCTGAGGTGCCTGAGTAAGCTTCTGTAATCTTTGTAGTTTAATATGTTTACAATGTGGCGTTCAACACTTGCTTTGTAGTGTTCGGTAGTTATAATCTGTGGATGGAATCAATGCTCTCAGCCTCCCATTATAAATATCAAAGCTGCAATGAGCAATTTTGAATGCAGGTTGACTAGCCAACTGTTCTTGATTGATGCAGTAGTTAGCTTATTTGAGTTGTACAATATGTCCTGTTTTGTCCTTCCTCTATTGCATACTTTGTTTGTACCTTGTGTAATGAAATAAATTGATGTAAGATATTCTACAAATAGAGAAGGTTAGGGATTGGAACATTGTCACTAATCTGTCCAGTAGCATCATTTGAAAAACATAAGCATTCGAGAGGCTTGTATTCTCTCAAAATACGAAATAAAAATTGAAGAGAGCTCTTATCAATATTCCTCATGAATTCCCTTTCCCTAATCTTCTCTTTAGTAAAAAGTTCTCGCTAACCCTAACTTATTCCCCAAGCTACCCTTAATAAAGCTACAAAGGTACTGCTTAAAGTGCCCCTACCTTTACATCAATTCATTGCATGTTTCTTCTATTTCGTACATCTCTTGTGAAAATAAACTATTTATTGATTGATGGACACTTGGCAATTTGACATATTGATTTGTGTTTTATGTCCAATTTTTTTTTTTTTTTTTTTAAAAAAACAAATCCTTTTATTGCTGGCTTTGTTTGTGCCTTCTGCTTCTTCTGTTCCTCCATAACTGTCTTTTTTGAAATCCAAGCTTCTTTAATGTTATTCTGACTTCTTTCTGTGTGATGCAGAGGTCTTTCAGGCAAGATAGAATTTTAGAAGGCCTTAATGTTACGGAGGAGATGTTGAGTCCAACTTCATTAACAAGGCAGCTGAGTGATCAAATTGCTTTAGCTAAATCACTTGTTGTGATAGCTAAGGAAAGCAATAACCTACAATTTGCCTGGGAGCTAAGTGCTCAGATTCGCAACTCACAGATCCTACTTTCTAATGCTGCCACAAGACGAAGCCCGTTGACAATCAGAGAGTCTGAAACTGCTATTAAGGACATGGCACTTCTGCTTTATCAAGCTCAGCAACTTCATTATGACAGTGCTACCATGATAATGAGATTAAAGGCTAAAATCCAGTCTCTTGAAGAACAAATGAGTACTGTCAGTGATAAAAGTTCAAAATATGGGCAAATAGCTGCTGAGGAAGTCCCAAAAAGCCTCTATTGTCTTGGTGTTAGGCTTGCAAGTGAATGGTTTAGAAATCAGAATGCACAGAGAAGGCTTGCTGAAAAAAAATTAAGTGCCTTGAAACTTGAAGATAACAGCCTTTATCATTTCTGTATTTTCTCTGACAACATCCTTGCAACATCAGTTGTTATAAACTCCACTGCTTTGAACTCAGAACATCCGGAAAAGGTTGTTTTCCACCTTGTAACTGATGAGGTTAACTATGCTCCTATGAAGGCTTGGTTTACAATGAACGACTTCCGTGGAGTCACCGTTGAGGTTCAAAAGATTGAGGATTTCAGTTGGCTTAATGCTTCCTATGTTCCAGTCCTTAAGCAGCTCCAGGATTCAGACACTAAAAACTATTACTTTTCAGGCAACAATGATGACAACAAAACACCAATAAAGTTCCGGAACCCTAAGTATCTTTCAATGCTGAATCATCTCCGGTTTTATATCCCAGAAGTTTATCCAGCATTGAAGAAGGTAGTTTTCCTTGATGATGATGTTGTTGTCCAAAAGGATCTCTCTTCTCTATTCTCCATTGATCTGAATGGTAATGTGAACGGGGCAGTCGAAACATGTATGGAAACATTTCATCGGTATCACAAGTACTTGAATTATTCTCATCCTCTGATACGATCACATTTTGACCCTGATGCATGTGGGTGGGCATTTGGCATGAACATCTTTGACTTGGTAGAATGGAGGAATAGAAATGTCACGGGAATCTATCACTATTGGCAGGAAAAGAACATAGACCGCACTCTGTGGAAATTGGGCACTCTTCCACCCGGGTTGCTGACTTTCTATGGGTTGACGGAGCCATTAGATCCCTCATGGCATGTTTTGGGATTGGGATACACGACTGTTGACCCAAAGTTGATTTCAAAGGGGGCTGTACTGCACTACAACGGGAACTCAAAGCCGTGGTTGAAAATTGGAATTGAAAAGTACAAACCGCTTTGGGAAAAATATGTTAATTACGATCATCCTATACTCCAACATTGTAATGTCCACTGATCTGAAAAAAAGTGGTGGTTTTCTTGATCTTCCTTCCTACTCCAGCCTCAGATGTACACGAGCCCTGAGATTTTGTAAACAGGAGGTGCTTGCTAGGTTCATTTCACATTAGCGGGCTGAGTTGTTCTAGTAGCGACGACCATCTAGTCCATTGTTCTTGTAGCCTCTAGCATTGGCTATGCATGTATACACATTTTTTGGACAGTATAACTCTTAGACATTGTTTTTTAAGCCTTAGGCTAAATTATGTAACTACTTCGTCTTCTTGTATCTGTACTTCAGTCTAGATTTCGTACATTATATCTCGCTTGTTCTAATTTTTTTTTGCTAATATTGTTCACCTCGTGGGGAATCATGTGTGTTTTCATAGCTCAGTTGACTATTTTCATCAAGATTATTAGATTACTCACCTCTGTCAAGTTCTTTTTTTAACTCTTGAAATACATAGTACGTAAACTATGAAAATAAATATGACCGTTGAAAAAAAGAAAAAATTAAATGTAATATATCATATAACTAATATATAAAGCTAAACTTTTAGCCAGGTCACAAAATAGTGACACTTAGCATTGTAACTTTTTGCCAAGTGTCGCGCCTCCTTGGATAGATTTAAATAGATTCATAAGATAAAAAAAAAATAGTTAGTTAAAAATTCATTTTTCAATCAAATTAGGATAGAATTTTAGAATAAGATGATTAATTTAGTGTTTTATGTTCGATAAAATACCAAATAATAAACTTATCATAGGCCACAAGACAACATCGTATAGCATTTTAACTTTTCACCAAATGTCGTACCACGCTGGATAAATATAGATAGACTTCGTAGGAAAAAAAAAGTTAATTTAGAATTCTATTTTCAATCAATTAAATTGAATTATAATATAATTTTATCTTAAAATTCCATAAACAACTCGGGCATCGCACGGGGCACAAAACTAGTAATACCTCCGGTCTACATTTGTTGCAACTTTTGCCATTTTGGGGTGGTCCATATTAGTTGCAACTTTCCCAAATGTTGCCTTATTTAGTAAAATTTTATAGGTAAAATTACAATTTTACCCTTACTTTATATTTAACCACATATATTAAACAACTAACCTAATCTATTTACACTTCCTAACTGATTAATTAGGTTAATCTCTCCCACCAAAAAAAATCCCCAACTGTTTAAATTCTTCATCATCCCAACCAACGCAATTGAATGCTCCTACATTCAATTGATCTGATGAATATGGTTGAGTACATTTATTCTGGAGAATTCTCCAGAATAAACCCCCAAACCCTAGTTCTTCTTTTTCTCACTCCTCACTGTTCGCCGAATTTGATCTCCTCTCTCTCTCTCTCTAGATCGCACTCTGTGTCTCTCTCATCTCCATCTCTACTTTCTCCCTTCTTCAATCTTTGTTGTTTTTGTTGATTCCCAGTATGTCTTATTCGAATGACAAAGATCTGGATCTTTTTTGCCATGAGACCCTTAAAACGAGTGGAAGTAAGTGGCGATCTGGCCGTGTGACGTACAAGCCCCAACGAGGAACGGGTAACATAAAACCCGTTCGTCGTGATGCTGTTATTGCTAGGAGGAAGATCCATGGTGCTAAATTGGCTGAATATGTGAGCGATGAGGAGGAGAAGGTTGTCCCTGTGTCTACGGCTAAACAGGAACCACCAGTTGAGGTGGTTCCTCTGGCTGTGGTGGTGCCTGAGGTGGCGGCTGAAGTTGTTGAGGCCGAGCTTTCCGCCGCTGATCTGGTACTAGGGAGTCTAACCTAGTAGAGGTGGAGGTGGCTGAGGTGGCTAAGCCACCTGAGTCCCTGGAAGAAGGTGAAGGGCCTTCCACCGGTGCTAAGCGGATCAGATATGGTCCACCTAGAGGGATGACGAGGGAGTAGGTGACCGAGGCGTACCTGCAGATCTACTACCCTCAATTCAACCCTCCTTCTAAGTGATTCAGCAGCATAAACTCTATAAACCCTATTTTTTTTCCTTAATCTGTTGTTTGTTTGTTCTGTAATCTTGTTGATTGTGTTGTTGGTATATTGTTTCATCTGTTGTTTGGTATAGACCCTAATTTTGTTATTTGTTGTGGTATGTGGTATAAACCCTAAATTTTTGAGTCCTCTGTTTTGTTGGTTTAAACCCTACTTTGTATGCGATTGGATAAGGTTGTTGATGTGAATGTAATGTTGGATGTTGTTGGGATAAGATGATTGTTTGTTGGTGAGAATTTATGCAGGGTTGTATGCTGTGTGTTTTCGGTTCTGTGTTTAGTGGAATGTATCTATGTTAGTTATTGTTGGTAATTGGTGGAACTAAGTTGTGGTAGTATCCCTGATGCATAGTACTCATGCCATCAGTTGCAAATCCCCTGTTTGTTAATGTTGAAGTTGGTGTTCCTATGCATTTGAGTCCCTTACTTGCAATGAGTCCCCCCTATGTTGGTGTGAAGTGCATGTTTTATTTCCATATGATGATGGGACTCACCTGATAGCTACTTGGGTGGTCTGGATGCTCCTGATACCTCTTTTAGAGGTTTGATGTTAAGGTACCAACACTCACTAAAGCTTTGACTGAATAAACACCCATTCTGATGGAAATACTAGTTAATGATATAAATGTAATTGTTGTGATATTACATGTGTGGTTAGACAAAAGGTGTACCCTAGACTAATTACATGACTGCTTACAACATATGTCAATTAATATTTACCAAAATGACACATAACCTAGACATAAACTCACTCAAAAAGTTGTTTGAATATTAAAAGGTTGTGTGGCAGTTATATCTTGAGTCCTTCTTCCATTTGCATTCTTGTGTTTGTGTGCTTCAGTCTGCATCCACTTCCATGTGTCAATGATCATCTTCTATATATGTGACTTGAGTCTAAAAATGGAACAACTTCACCAATCAGATTCCTATCAACTTGTAATAATTGTGGTAGTAGACCTTGACTGTCCAAACTTCTCTTCTTCATGTGAGGGGGAGAGAAGTTGTTCCCACCTTGCTTCTCTAGTATCTTTATCAATCATGATTGTAGTGTAATCCATGTGTACTTGTTCAAAACTGGATCAAACTCTTCAAAAGCTCTTGTAACTTCTTGTATGAGCCCATCTAGATTCCTTGGGAATGATTGGTATTGTAGTGATTGAATGACATTAAACAAACCCAAATCAAGAACATTTGTTTTTGGTGATTGAGCTGGTTGAGAATTGAATGTTGAATCCATGTGCATTACATGCTGCCTGAAATTCTTCATCTCTTGGAACTTGGTGAGGTCTTGCATTATCCCATTGGATGATGATGTCCTTTGGTAGTTGTTCTGGCCAATTCTCATAGATTGTTGGAATGACATGTGTGAGTAGCATATCCCTGATGCATTCTTTAGTGACACTTTGAAGTGCCTTAGTCTCTAGAATCCCTGCATTTCTGTTTTTGTTTTTGTTTTTTTTTTGCCATTTCATACTTTACAAAAGGAAGAAGCCCATATTTTCCATCACGTACCATTTTGTTGCGCACATCAAATAAGGGCTTCCCAATCATTCCCATAAACATTGTTTTGATCTTGAATCTCCTTGATTGCTGTGCCCTGTATGGATCATCCTCTGTGGGCAGCAAATAAAATGTCCTTGTCTCTGGATTAATGTAGAACCATTTTTCATCCAAATGTATCCATTGCTGCATGTCTCTGAATTTTGGGTCCCCTTGTGCTGGAATTGGATCAATGTGACTTAGTACCCATTTAAGTCTTGATATTTTATGCTTCTCTGTTAGAGCTGGATGATTTGTGCTGGTGTGTGTCCTGAGTCTCCCTTGTTGCCTTAGTCTGTGTAGTGCTGGTTTGGGAATTTTAAGGGCTGCAACATATCCTCTTTCAGTCCCTCTCTTGTAGAGTGGAATTGAAGTTATAAATTCATCTGTGTACACCTTTGGTTTGGGTCCTGTCCTACCCAATTTTTTGTTTTCAACAACAACTGGAATACCTTGAGCTAGAGATTGCTTGATAAATTTGAAATATCTTGTTGTTGTGGATTTGTGCACTGAATGTTTTCTAGCCAAATTGGCTAAGAAACCTCTTGGCAGTGAGTCCCCCTCCATGTGCAACATTATCTCATCAACAAGATTTCTTTTTTGTTTCCCAGTCAATTCCTTGTTTACTCTGTTTTGTGGTTGTGCCTCATCAATGTTTGCATCATCATCTCCTTCATACCCATCACCATTGCCTTGCTGTTCTTGGTGTTCTTCACCATCTGAATCGTACCACCATGGATATTCTTCTGGGAAGAATTCACCTTCTATGAACTCATCATCCAATGCATGCTGAGATTGAATGTACTCATCCATAACTTCATCTATGAACTCTACCAAGAGTCCCTTTCTGTTTTTTATTTCAGAATGGCTTTTTAGTGATGAAGTGGTGTGATGTGAATTATTGATCCGAAAATCAACAAAACACAAGGGATATGTTTAAGTCTAATTCTATACAGGAAATCCACCAAGAATTACACAAAAACTAAGATTAATCAATTAAGAATCCACCTAATTTATCAATCCAAACGAATGTTTTAACTAAAACAAGCAAAACAGCAATTGATCGCAATCAACCAAAACTCAAGTATGCAACTTAAGAAATAATCTGAATATTAATCTCTGTATATTTATTCGTGTGTTTACAGCCCTATTTATAAGACTTAGTTTACCTAGGAAGATTAGGACAAGTCCCTAATTCAATCCTAATTAAACTAGAATTCTAACTTGCTTGAAGAGCAAGCACCTTGGAGCACAAGCATACACCAAACTCCTTGGAGAACAAGCACACGCCTAAACTGATTTATTTTGCTAACTAACTGATTTTTAAAGCAACTAAATAAATAAATAAAAATTAAAGAACTAAATAAAGATTAAAGATCCTAATGCTTGAACCAAGAAAAACCCTTTCAAGTGAAAGGTAAAAACTTGTAAGCAAAATCTAAGTAAAGAAAATTCAAGAAAGTTCAAGAAAGTGAACTAGACTCCAAGAAAAGTCACTAAGCAAACCGTGGCTTTGCTTTGATATCCAAGAAAGTGTCCATGCAATGCTTGGCTTGAATCAATGTTTAGGGACAAGCTATCTTGATGCATGATAAGCAAATCTTCGAAGTTCTCCATGCTTAGACTTGCATCATCCTCCTCTTCTTCGAAAGAATTTGTCCTCAAATCTCAAAGTTCCTCATCAGGAATATACTTAGCCAAATCGCCAACATTGAATGTAGCACTAACTCCATATTCTCCCGGAAGTTCTAACTTATAAGCATTGTCATTGATCTTCTCAATAATCTTGAAAGGACCTTCACTTCTAGGCATCAACTTATTCTTGCGTTTTCCTGGAAATCTTTCCTTTCTCAAATGTAACCATACCAAGTCTCCAACAGTGTAACTTTGTTGCCTTCTATGCTTATTTGCTCTAGCTTTGTACATGTCATTTACTTTCTCTATTCTTGTTCGAACTTGAGCATGTAATTTCAGCATACTCTTCAACTTAGACTCGGCATCTTTGTGAATTAACTCACCCTTAGGCAATGGAACAAGATCAATTGGAAGTTTCGGATTGACTCCATAGACTACCTCAAAAGGACTATGTTTGGTAGCATATGTAGGTGATCTATTATAAGCAAACTCCGCATGAGCTAACTTGATGTCCCAATCCTTTTGTGTCTTACTCACTAACCCACGCAAAAGCGCACCAAGAGTATGATTAGTAACCTCGGTTTGTCCATTAGTTTGTGGATGGTAAGATGTACTAAAGAGCAATTTAGTTCCCACAAGCTTCCATAAAGACTTCCAAACGAAACTCATGAACTTTGTATCTCGATCACTCACATTAGTAGGAATAGGCCAAGTTTTAATAGCCTCTACTTTCGAATGATCAACTGAAACTCCATCTTTTGATACAACATAACCAAGAAAAGTAACACTAGGCACTAAGAAGTAGCATTTTTCAAGCTTAGCATAGAGTTTCTTCTCTCTTAACACTTCAAACACACTTGTTAGATGATTTAAATGATCATGCAAATTTTTAGAGTATATCAGAATATCATCTAAATAAACAACAACAAACTTGCCAAGGAAAGGTTTAAGTACCTCATGCATCAACCTCATGAAAGTGCTAGGTGCATTAGTGAGTCCAAACGGCATCACCAACCATTCATACAACCCTAACTTAGTCTTGAATGTTGTTTTCCACTCATCTCCTTCTCTCATTCGAATTTGATGATAACCACTCATAAGATCAATCTTAGAAAACAACTGTGAATCATGTAGTTCATCAAGTAGATCATCTAATCTTGGAATAGGAAATCGGTATTTGATAGTGATGTTATTCACACTCCTACTATCAATACACATGCGCCAACTCCCATCTTTCTTTGGGACAAGTAAAGTAGGCACAGCACAAGGGCTCATACTTTCCCTCACGTATCCTCTAGCCATAAGCTCTTCAATTTGCCTTTGCATCTCCTTTGTTTCTTCCGGATTACTTCTATAGGCTGCCTTATTAGGTAATGATGCTCCCGGAATCAAGTCAATTTGATGCTCTATCCCACGAATAGGAGGTAGTCCCGGAGGTAATTCCTTAGGAAAGACATCCTTGAATTCTTCTAAAACAGATTCCAATTCATACGGCCTCTTTGCTTGTTTATCTTGATCAATTCGAATCTTATTAGAAACAAGTATATATACCACATTGTTGCTGCAAATTTCTTTTTCTAATTCCCTCTCACTAATCAAATAAGAACTCTTCGAATTAGAGGTAACATTAGAAGACTTGTTGCTTATTAAAGGTTTTAAAGCAACCGGTCTCTCTTTTTCTTCTTTTCTCACAACATACACATTAGTCCTTCCATCAAACTTCACAAATCTATCATATTGCCAAGGACGGCCTAATAGTATATGACAAGCATCCATAGGACAAACATCACACAAAAATTTATCATGAAATTTACCAATTGAAAAGGAGATTAAGGCTTGTTTAGTTACCTTAACATCACTCGAATTATTAAGCCAATGAAGCTTATAAGGGCTTGGATGTTCAGTAGTTGGCCACTTCAATTTGTCTACCAAAGTAGTAGATACCACATTAGTGCAACTCCCCGTGTCTATGATCATATCACACAACCTATCTTCTACCTTGCACCTTGTAAGAAAGATTTTCTCCCTTTGATTGTTTTCCATAGGTACGGTTTTAGAGTGTAGCGCCCTTCTTAGAACCAAACTTTGACCATGAGTCTCGGGATCAATTTCGTCAATATGCCCCTCCTCTTCTTCAAAGTTTTCCTCTTCGTTCTTTTCTTCATAGTCACTACCTTGCTCACACTTAGCTTGTTCTTGTTCCCACTCTTGAGCAGTCATTACTCTTTTTGATGGACAATTAGTTGCAATGTGACCAACACTACCACATTTGAAGCACTTCCTATCTTCAACAAGCTTTTTAGGAGCTTCAAACTTTGATTTAGTCTCCTTGTAGTTCGAACTAGAACCACTTTTCTCCAAGCTGTTCTTCTCAAAAGGTTTAGTGAAACCTTTTACAAAGGGCTTAGTGTACGTCCCTTTCTTCCCCTTTATCTGTTTTTCAACTTTCAAAGCTACCTTGCAAACATCCTCAAAGGACCAATATTGTTGCAATTCAACTTTTTCAGCAATATTATCATTCAACCCCGAAATAAATCTAGCAATCTTATGCTCAACAATCTCTTCTAAGCCACATAGCATGCATAACTTTTCAAATTCACCAATATAATTCTCAACAGTCATAGAATTTTGTTTAAAAAGTTGCATCTTAAGATAAACATCTTGAATATAATCACTAGGTACGAACCTTTTTTTCATGTGCTTCTTGAGTTGTTCCCAAGTTGAGATTCTTGCACGCCTCTCCTTATGCCTTTTCTTCTTTAGATTATCATACCAAAGACTAGCATAACCGGTCAGTTTTAATTCAGCCAATTTGCATCTTTTCCTTTCATCATACTCCTTGTAATCAAAAAGTGTCTCGGCCCTTCTAATCCACTCAAAGTATTTTTCAGGTTCATTCATACTCCCATTGAATTCAGGAAGATCTAATCTAAGGTTCTTATCATCATCCTTTGGTCTATCTCTTCTCCTAGGCCTTGGTGATTCATCACTTGAAGAATAATTATTTCGTGGCCTCCTTGGGTTCCTCCTTGGTTATTCTTCCTCACTTGAACCAGAATTAGGGTTAGAATTCCCTTTCCTTGAAGAATCTCCAGCAAGAGTATCAAGCCTTTTTAATATCTCATCCATCCTTGCTGCCAACTCGTCAACTCGCCTATCTCTTCTAAGATTTTGAGCCTGTTCTAAGGTTAATCCCCTTGGAACCTGTGGAACCTCCTCGTCACTCATGATTCCTACACAAACCAAGACAGTTCATGCAAAAATCTTGATTAAAAGATCGAATCTTGAAGGAAAACTAGGCAACACAAAAACCGGACTCCCATTCGCAAATCAGTGCACAAACACCTAATGTTTGAGGCTGTGTAAAACGCGTTACTCAACTAAAAATTATGAAATTTTATATGGTGATAGCTGGACGTTTTTAGAGTTCAATGCAAAAAGAATCACGCAAAAATTCCCAGCCAATTGTTCCCAGTTCTATTTTTTCCGAAGTTGCGTAACCTGGCTCTGATACCAAAGATGATGTGAATTATTGATCCGAAAATCAACAAAACACAAGGGATATGTTTAAGTCTAATTCTATACAGGAAATCCACCAAGAATTACACAAAAACTAAGATTAATCAATTAAGAATCCACCTAATTTATCAATCCAAACGAATGTTTTAACTAAAACAAGCAAAACAGCAATTGATCGCAATCAACCAAAACTCAAGTATGCAACTTAAGAAATAATCTGAATATTAATCTCTGTATATTTATTCGTGTGTTTACAGCCCTATTTATAAGACTTAGTTTACCTAGGAAGATTAGGACAAGTCCCTAATTCAATCCTAATTAAACTAGAATTCTAACTTGCTTGAAGAGCAAGCACCTTGGAGCACAAGCATACACCAAACTCCTTGGAGAACAAGCACACGCCTAAACTGATTTATTTTGCTAACTAACTGATTTTTAAAGCAACTAAATAAATAAATAAAAATTAAAGAACTAAATAAAGATTAAAGATCCTAATGCTTGAACCAAGAAAAACCCTTTCAAGTGAAAGGTAAAAACTTGTAAGCAAAATCTAAGTAAAGAAAATTCAAGAAAGTTCAAGAAAGTGAACTAGACTCCAAGAAAAGTCACTAAGCAAACCGTGGCTTTGCTTTGATATCCAAGAAAGTGTCCATGCAATGCTTGGCTTGAATCAATGTTTAGGGACAAGCTATCTTGATGCATGATAAGCAAATCTTCGAAGTTCTCCATGCTTAGACTTGCATCATCAAGATGATGTGAATTATTGATCCGAAAATCAACAAAATACAAGGGATATGTTTAAGTCTAATTCTATACAGGAAATCCACCAAGAATTAAACAAAAACTAAGATTAATCAATTAAGAATCCACCTAATTAATCAATCCAAACGAATGTTTTAACTAAAACAAACAAAACAGCAATTGATCGCAATCAACCAAAAACTCAAGTATGCAACTTAAGAAATAAATCTGAATATTAATCTCTGTATATTTATTCGTGTGTTTACAACCCTATTTATAAGACTTAGTTTACCTAGGAAGATTAGGACAAGTCCCTAATTCAATCCTAATTAAACTAGAATTCTAACTTGCTTGAAGAGCAAGCACCTTGGAGCACAAGCATACACCAAACTCCTTGGAGAACAAGCACACGCCTAAACTGATTTATTTTGCTAACTAACTGATTTTTAAAGCAACTAAATAAATAAATAAAAATTAAAGAACTAAATAAAGATTAAAGATCCTAATGCTTGAACCAAGAAAAACCCTTTCAAGTGAAAGGTAAAAACTTGTAAGCAAAATCTAAGTAAAGAAAATTCAAGAAAGTTCAAGAAAGTGAACTAGACTCCAAGAAAAGTCACTAAGCAAACCGTGGCTTTGCTTTGATATCCAAGAAAGTGTCCATGCAATGCTTGGCTTGAATCAATGTTTAGGGACAAGCTATCTTGATGCATGATAAGCAAATCTTCGAAGTTCTCCATGCTTAGACTTGCATCATGGTGGCTGGTTTTTTTTTGGACGGTCTTCAACGGAGCCTATTCCTGCAATTACAAAAGCTGCAACTACTAACCCAGCTGTAGGAATTAGGTTAATGCTAATTTTGGATTAGAATGATGTAATTTGGTAGGGCTGCCTATTATTTTGAACTAACAATACTTAATTTGTGGTGATGTAACCTAACTACTCTATTAACCCCCCCCCCCCCAAACCCCTCCCCAATTCCCCTAATATTGTGCTTTTGATAAGGGGTTTTGGAAAGGATGCCTTCCTTTTATAAGGTGCATTTTGATTGAATGTCTATGAAAAATTTGAATTTTGGGGGAAGTTGGAAAATGTTTGAATTTGGGGTGAAAATTTGGGAGGGAAACAAAGTGGGAAACATTTTTCCCACTTTTGTTTAAGCTGCCAGACTGTCTTGGTGGGAAATTCCCACTAAAAATCAAAATGTTTAAGTGGTCCAAAAAAGTCAAATAAAGGGACCACTTTTATTCCCTCCATATTACTACCCTAATTACTTTACCTTAATTTTTCTAATCAACCCCTTAAAAGTTTTGCCTCGGCCTCTGCAACTACCCCCAAAGTTGCAACAAATGTGGACCGGAGGTAGTATGTGTATATATTATATATATATATGTCAGAAACCACCTTTTAAAGTGACCTTTTTGTTCAAAAAAACCTTTTAAATTTTTTTTTGGCCAAGAGAAACCTATTTTATATATATTTTTTTTTTGTTCAAGACAGCCAACACACACTTTCCGGCGTTGACTGAACTTTTTCCGGCATTGACCACTTGTTTACCCCTTTGTGCGTGGCACATGACCCCTAATTCCCTAATTACTCCTCATTTTCCTAATTTCACACCCTTTTCCCTCCAACTACACACTCTCTCTTCTACTCTCTCTCTCTTACTCTCTGTGAACACATCGAGGCCATTAATCTTCTCTACCATTGTTGCGACATCATCAATGAGGAGCTGAAGCTGCATTGATTTCTCACCAAACCCAAAAAAATATGTTTTGAATTAAAAATCGGTCCATGAAGTCCTCTTCGCAACAGAAAAACTACAACCACACCTCATAACACCTCCTCGGCTCATATTTGCTGCATAATTGAGATAATTTAAAAAGGGGAAAAAAACCCTAATTTTCAATCAAAAATCGAAAAACTCTAAGTTACACAAATTAATCACTTACCTGTAGTCGAAAATTGATGGGAAAGCCTTCTATTGCTTTGATTTTGCTGCACTCCAACAATGGGGTGAGAATTTGAAACCACAGAGCAGAGAAACAGGCAAGATAAACTACAGAGAGTAAGAGAGAGTAGGAGAGAGAATGTGTAATTTGTGGGAAAAGGGTGTGAAATTAGGAAAAAAGGGGTGTAATTTGGGAATTAGGGGTCATGTGCAATGCACATGGGGGGTAAACACGTGGTCAGGGTATATATATATATATATATATATATATATATATATATATATATATATATATATATATATATATATATATATATATATATATATATATATATACTACCTTCGGTCCACATTTGTTGCAACTTTGGGGGTAGTTGCGGAGGCCGAGGCAAAACTTTTAAGGGGTTGATTAGAAAAATTAAGGTAAAGTAATTAGGGTAGTAATATGGAGGAAATAAAAGTGGTCCCTTTATTTGACTTTTTTGGACCACTTAAACATTTTGATTTTTAGTGGGAATTTCCCACCAAGACAGTCTGGCAGCTTAAACAAATGTTTCCCACTTTGTTTTCCTCCCAAATTTTCACCCCAAATTCAAACATTTTCCAACTTCCCCCAAAATTCAAATTTTTCATAGACATTTAATCAAAATGCCCCTTATAAAAGGAAGGCATCCTTTCCGAAACCCCTTATCAAAAGCACAGTATTAGGGGAATTGGGGACGGGTTTGGGAGGGGGGGGGGGGTTAATAGAGTAGTTAGGTTACATCACCACAAATTAAGTATTGTTAGTTCAAAATAACAGGTAGCCCTACCAAATTACATCATTCTAATCCAAAATTAGCATTAACCTTATTCCTACAGCTGGGTTAGTAGTTGCAACTTTTGTAATTACAGGAATAGGCTCCGTTGAAGACCGTCCAAAAAAAAAAACCAGCCACCACTTCATCACCAAAAAGCCATCCTGAAATAAAAAACAGAAAGGGACTCATGGTAGAGTTCATAGATGAAGTTATGGATGAGTACATTCAATCTCAGCATGCATTGGATGATGAGTTCATAGAAGGTGAATTCTTCCCAGAAGAATATCCATGGTGGTACGATTCAGATGGTGAAGAACACCAAGAACAGCAAGGCAATGGTGATGGGTATGAAGGAGATGATGATGCAAACATTGATGAGGCACAACCACAAAACAGAGTAAACAAGGAATTGACTGGGGAACAAAAAAGAAATCTTGTTGATGAGATAATGTTGCACATGGAGGGGGACTCACTGCCAAGAGGTTTCTTAGACAATTTGGCTAGAAAACATTCAGTGCACAAATCCACAACAACTAGATATTTCAAATTTATCAAGCAATCTCTAGCTCAAGGTATTCCAGTTGTTGTTGAAAACAAAAATTTGGGTAGGACAGGACCCAAACCAAAGGTGTACTTAGATGAATTTCTAACTTCAGTTCCACTCTACAAGAGAGGGACTGAAAAAGGATATGCTGCAGCCCTTAAAATTCCCAAAACAGCACTGCACAGACTAAGGCAGCAAGGGAGACTCAGGACACACACCAGCACAAATCATCCAGCTCTAATAGAGAAGCATAAAATATCAAGACTTAAATGGGTACTAAGTCATATTGATCCAATTCCAGCACAAGGGGACCAAAAATTCAGAGACATACAACAATGGATACATTTGGATGAAAAATGGTTCTACATTAATCCAAAGACAAGGACATTTTATTTGCTGCCCACAGAGGATGATCCATACAGGGCACAACAATCAAGGAGATTCAAGATCAAAGCAATGTTCATGGGAATGATTGGGAAGCCCTTATTTGATGATCACAACAACATGGTACATGATGGAAAATATGGACTTTTTCCTTTTGTAAAGTATGAAATGGCAAAAAAAAAAAAACAAAAAAAAACAAAAACAGAGATGCAGGGACTCTAGAGACTAAGGCACTTCAAAGTGTCACTAAAGAATGCATCAGGGATATGCTACTCACACATGTCATTCCAACAATCTATGAGAAGTGGTCAGAACAACTACCAAAGGACATCATCATCCAATGGGATAATGCAAGACCTCACCAAGTTTCAAGAGATGAAGAATTTCAGGCAGCATGTAATGCACATGGATTCAACATTTAATTCATTTTTCAACCAGCTCAATCACCAGAAACAAATGTTCTTGATTTGGGTTTGTTTAGTGTCATTCAATCACTACAATACCAATCATTCCCAAGGAATCTAGATGAGCTCATACAAGAAGTTGCAAGAGCTTTTGAAGAGTTTGATCCATTTTTGAACAAGTACACATGGATTACACTACAATCATGCTCGATAAAGATACTAGAGAAGCAAGGTGGGAACAACTTCTCTCCCCCTCACATGAAGAAGAGAAGTTTAGACAGTCAAGGTCTACTACCACAATTATTACAAGCTGATAGGAATCTGATTGGCGAAGTTGTTCATTTTTTAGACTCAGTCACAGATATAGTAGATGATCATGGACACATGGAAGTGGATGCAGACTGAAGCACACAAACACAAGAATGCAAATGGAAGAAGGACTCAAGATATGACTGCCACACATAACCTTTTAACATTCAAACAACTTTTTGAGTGATTTTATGTCCAGGTTATGTGTCATTTTGGTAAATATTAATTGACATATGTTGTAGGCAGTCATGTAATTAGTCTAGGGTACACCTTTTCTCAAACCACACATGTAATATCACAACAATTACATTTATATCATTAACTAGTATTTCCATCTGAATGGGTGTTTATTCAGTCAAAGCTTTAGTGAGTGTTGGTACCTCAACATCAAACCTCTAAAAGAGGTATTAGGAGGATCCAGACCACCCAAGTAGCTATCAGGTGAGTACCATCATCATATGGAAATAAAACATGCACTTCACACCAACATAGGGGGGACTCATTGCAAGTAAGGGACTCAAATGCATAGGAACACCAACTTCAACATTAACAAATAGGGGACTTGCAACTGATGGCATGAGTACTATGCATCAGGGATACTACCACAACTTAGTTCCACCAATTACCAACAACAACTAACAAAGATACATTCCACTACACAACCGAAAACACACAGTATACAACCCTGCATAAATTCTCACCAACAAACAGTCATCTTATCCCAACAACATCCAACATTATATTCACATCAACAACCTTATCCAATCGCATACAAAGTAGGGTTTAAACCAACAAAACAGAGGACTCAAAAAATTAGGGTTTATACCACATACCACAATAAACAACAAAATTAGGGTCTATACCAAATAACAAATGAAACAATATACCAACAACACAGTCAACAAGATTACAGAATAAACAAACAACAGATTAAGGAAAAAAAAATAGGGTTTATAGAGTTTACGCTGCTGAATCAATTAGAAGGAGGGTTGAATTGAGGGTAGTAGATCTGCAGGTACGCCTCGGTCACGTCCTTCCTCGTCATCCCTCCAGGTGGACCAAATCTGATCCGCTCAGCACCAGTGGAAGGCCCTTCACCTTCTTCATGGGACGCAGGTGGCTTAGCCACCTCAGCCACCTCCACCTCTACTAGGTTAGAATCCCTGGTACCAAATCCAGCGGCGAAAAGCTCGGCCTCAACAACTTCAGCCGCCACCTCAGACACCACCACAACCAGAGGAACCACCTCAACTGGTGGTTCCTGTTTAGCCGTAGACACAGGGACAACCTTGTCCTCCTCATCGCTCACATATTCATCCAATTTAGCACCATGGATCTTCCTCCTAGCAATAACAGCAGCACGACGATCGGGTTTCACGTTACCCGTTCCTCGTTGGGGCTTGTACGTCACACGGCCAGATCGCCGCTTACTTCCACTTGTTTCAAGGGTCTCATGGAAAAGAAGATCTAGATCTTTGTCATTCGAATAAGACATACTGGGACTCAACAAAAACAACAAAGATTGAAGAAGGGAGAAAGTAGAGATGGAGATGAGAGAGACACAGAGTATGATCTAGAGAGAGAGAGAGGAGATCAAATTCGGCGAATAGTGAGGAGTGAGAAAAAGAAGAACTAGGGTTTGGGGGGGTTTATTCTGGAGAACTCTCCAGAATAAATGTACTCAACCTTTGTAATACCCCGTATTTTTATGTATTTTTATAAAGTATTTAAGTATTAATAAAATGTATTGTCAAGGGCTTAATTAAATATTTTAAAGGGTTAAAGTATTTTAAATATAAAGTTTTATAAAAGTAAAATAAGTTTTGGGCCAAATGTTTATTAATTATTGGGCAATGTAAATTATTCCTACATACTCTTATTGGGATAACCCATTCCAAAACCCATAACTTAAGCACTATTCCATAACTCAAGCCCACATTTTTATAAGCCCAAACTTAACCCTACACTTTTTACTCTATAAATATCCCATGAATCCCCAAAAAATTCCCACACAAAAAGGTTAGTCTTATTTTCTCTCTCCTTTGTTTTATTAATTTGTGTAATTATAATTATTGATTTATGGGTTATGATTTTATTGTTTGAAATTAATTTAACTAGTATCAAATTTTATTTTGATGATTGAACTTTATAATTTTCAGATTTTGTAAATTTTATAACCTAGGGGTTTTAATTATTGAAAATCATGATTTTAGGGTTTTTATGAATAATTGATTTAGGGCTTTTATAGTAATGATGTTTTGAAATTTTGGTGATTATAACTACTTATTAGTTTAACTTAATTCCAGATTTATTTTGAACACGCAAATTCATGTTTTAATAATTAGATTTCCGTTCGTTAATATTAATCTCGTTTTAATCCCGATTTGGTTCTAAACTCCTCCGATTTTGATAAAAAAAGTAGTGTTTTTCGAGTGAAAACAACGTTCTAAGAAAGACTTACTACCTTCGATAGTGAGCACTACCCTCTCGTGGCCAAATTCAGCCTCTAAATACGATTTTCGAGCAGTTTTTGATTTTTAACGAAGTTTTTTTTTATGCTTTAAATTTTATCTTTGAGTTTAAAAGGGGTAAGAGATAATTTAATGTTTCTATGGATAATTTAAGTATAAAGATGTATTTTGATGAAGTTTTAAAGGATTTTTTATTAGTTTAAAATGTTGGAATTTTATTTAAAGTAGTATGATTGTGATTTTTAATAAAAATGGTGTGATTATCCATTAAAAAGAAGTTTAATTAGGGTTTTTAAATAAATTTTCAGATTATTATAAGTTATTTAAAGTGAGTTTAAGTTGCTGGAAATTGTGTATACAAGGGTAATTAATATAGTATTATTGTCCCTTTATGTAGGAGACTTGGTTCGAGAATTGTTGTAGAGTACTCGATTATTTTAAGAGCTTATTTGAGGTACGTTCGCGTACTTTGCATATTTTGATGATGTAGAATCATGCTAGGCTTGATTTCAATCAATTACAAGTAGTATCACGCTAAGGTTTATGTATGGAATTGTGAATTAATGGTGTTGGTGGTTGAATGGTGAAGCATGAATTATTTGTGATGGTTTATGGATTGGAAAATTATATTTTTGGCATGTTGTGTTTGAACCACATTTTTATTTATGGCATGTTAGAAGGCATGATTAATTAAACTACATGTTTAATTATGTTTGGAATATTGAAAAGGAATTTTATTATGGTTCAAATAATTTTTATTGATGCTTTAAGCATGAGAAAGGAGCTATATAAGTGTCTATGTACACAAGTAATAAATTGTATGTTGGTGCCTTTGTGCACTTAAGGTGTTTTAACACCGAGGTATAGGATTGTTGGCGCTTTATGCGTTTAAGGTATCTTCGACACTGAGATAGAATTAAAAAGGGTTCAACATTAAATATTATGTGGTCACTAATTATTCAAGAATTAAGTTGGTATATTTGTTTGATTGAATCATTATTGTTGATTGACTTATTATGCCTTGAGAGTCATCACCAAGTCTAATAATATGTAAATAACGTAAAGTGAAAGAGATTACGCACCAAAACTCTTGGAACGTATATACCTTGAGTATGAACATATGGGGGGAGTTATGTGACTTTATATTTGATCATAACTTCTAACGGAGTACAGAACGCTGTATATTCCTTTTTATTATTATGCGCTGGAATTCCGCCACCTATGTGTGGCACAGGTTTGTTGCTGGCACGATTAGCTCCCGTGTCAGTTAACCCCAATTTATTGGGAGAGGTATAGTTGGAAACCCGTTCGATGCATAATCAACGCTAAATGAATTATTTAGTGTCTAGTTAAAGTGTCTTGTTGATTGTTGTGTTTGCTTGTAAACAGGTGCAATGAGGTAAGTGTGTGTGATGATAGGAGAATGCATGTTAGTGTGTTTAATTACGCTTATGTACTCAGCTTTGCTGATTGTGTGTGTTTGTGTGTTTTGGCCATGTCTTTATCTTGGCCCTATGATGACCCATTTTTAATGGAGAGTAGTGGAGACAAGTAGTGATAAGCTTTTCAGGTATTGAGGCATATTCATGATGGGGCACGAGTGAAGAGTGAATCATGCTAGTTTATATTAGTTACAATGTGTTTCCGCTTTAATTATTTATGCTAATATTTATATGTGGAACTAATATCAAGTTTGTATTTGGTTTGGTTTTTAATAAGGGCCTTTAATGGTTCCAAGTTGTAGGTTGATTTTCATTTTACTTCGCTCATTTTGGTTTTAACTTTACTTTTGTTTGGTTAGCTTTTCAAGTTGGTTTGTTTTGGAAAGGTTTTTAAAATTAGTCTTCCGCTGTGTATCTTTGATATTTGCCTTAATCGTTTTCACGGTGGCGGAAATGTCTTAGATATTCTTATTTAAAGTTTTATACAGGGCAAAACAGGTATTTTAAAATAAAGGAATTTCTAGGGTGTTACAACCTTATTCATCAGATCAATTGAACGTAGGAGCATTCAATTGCGTTGGTTGGGATGATGAAGAATTTAAACAGTTGGGGATTTTTTTTGGTGGGAGAGATTAACCTAATTAATCAATTAGGAAGTGTAAATAGATTAGGTTAGTTGTTTAATATATGTGGTAAAATATAAAGTAAGGGTAAAATTGTAATTTTACATATAAAATTTTACTAAATAAGGCAACATTTGGGAAAGTTGCAACTAATATGGACCACCCCAAAATGGAAAAAGTTGCAACAAATGTGGACCAGAGGTAGTCTATATATATATATATATATATATATATATATATATATATATATATATATATATATATATATATGGAAAACTTATCAGAAACAACCTTTTAAATTGACCTTTTTGTTCAAAAAAACCTTTTAAATTTTTTTTTGCCAAGAGAAACCTTATTTATAATTTTTTTTTGTTCAAGAAAGCCAACTCACACTTTTCGGCATTGACTGAACTTTTTCAGGCATTGACCACGTGTTTACCCCCATGTGCGTTGCACATGACCCCTGATTCCCTAATTGCACCCCTTTTTTCCTAATTTCACACCCTTTTCCCACCAATTACACATTCTCTCTCCTACTCTCTCTCTCTCTCTCTCTCTTACTCTCTGTAGTTTATCTTGCCTGTTTCTCTGATCTGTGGTTTCAAATTCTCACCCCATTGTTGGAGTGCAGCAAAATCAAAGCAATAGAAGGCTTTCCCACCAATTTTCGACTACAGGTAAGTGATTAATTTGTGTAACTCAGAGTTTTTCGATTTTTGATTGAAAATTAGGGTTTTTTTCCCCTTTTTAAATTTTCTCAATTATGCAGCAAATATGGGCCGGGGAGGTGTTATGAGGTGTGGTAGTGGTTTTCCTGTTGCGAAGAGGACTTCATGGACCAATTTTTAATTCAAAACTTATTGTTTTTGGGTTTGGTGAGAAATCAATGCAGCTTCAGCTCCTCATTGATGATGTCGCAACAATGGTAGAGAAGATTAATGGCCTCGATGTGTTCACAGAGAGTAATAGAGAGAGAGTGTAAGAGAGAGAGTGGTAATTGGAGGGAAAAGGGTGTGTAATTAGGAAAATGAGGTGTAATTAGGGAATTAGGGGTCATATGCCACGCACAAAGGGGTAAACACGTGGTCAACGCTGGAAAGTGTGAGGTTCCTGTCTTGAACAAAAAAAAAATATAAAATAGGTTTCTCTTAAAGGTTTTTCTGAACAAAAATTTCACTTTAAAAGGTTGGTTCTGACAAATTTTCATATATATATATACATATATACATATACATATATATATGTATATATACATGTATATATATGTATATATACATATATATATATATGTGTATATATATATATATACATATATATACATATATAGTAATATATATATATATATATATATACTAGTTTTGTGCCCCATACGATGCCCGAGTTGTTTATGGAATTTTAAGATAAAATTATATTATAATTCAATTTAATTGATTGAAAATAGTATTCTAAATTAACTTTTTTTGCTATAAAGTATATCTATATATATCCAACGTGGTACTTGGCGAAAAGTTAAAATGCTATACGATTTGTGGCCTAATTATAAGTTTATTATTTGGTATTTTATCGAAAATAAAACTCTAAACTAACTATCTTATTCGAAAATTCTATCTTAATTTATTCTAAAATTCTATCCTAATTTGATTGAAAAAAGAATTTTTAACTAACTTTTTTATCTTATGAATCTATTTAAATCTATCTAAGGTGGGGCGACACTTGGAAAAAAGTTGGAATGCCAAATGTCACTATTTCGTGACCTGGCGAAACTTTTGTGCCCCGTGCGATGCCCGGCTTGTTTATCGAAGTTTAAATAATTTTTTTTCTTATCTAAAATACATTTGCTATTAGAATTTTTGTACTCATGGATTAATAATCACATGTTCGTTTATGGTTATCAATGATGTACAAACAAAAAGAACGGTCATCTATAGGCTAAAGTTGTGATCTCTTTTCATTCTCCGAATATCTAAGAAAAGGTAGGTCACATGTTAAGACTTAAGAGAATGATTATATGTAGAATATGTTGGAAGTTCTTGAGTGAAACAAAAAGAAAGATGAGAGAAAGTGAAAGAGAGAGTCTCACTATGATAATTTACCAAAAGCTTTGTGTCGTTTATTTTTTTGGAGTGGTTTTGTACTACTTATTTGAGAAGCGGTAAGTGGGTTATGGGCATCTTATCTTTTGGTACCCGTTATTATTTAACGGTTTATTGTTATTGGAATATTGTATCTATTACAATATTCATGGTCTGTTCGTTTGAATTAAGTCATTGAGAATGCCATTGATAATTCGGGGGTAATGCTCATTCACAATCGATTATAAATGCCTAGCCGTTGCCTCCTTGATTACTCATTTTATTAGTTGGTCAATGACACTTAATACTCCACTTGTTAAGGTTGGCCGTTGCCTTCTCTACATACATATATTTAAGCTTCCTTGGGTTCCATAAGATACACACAAAAATTCAAACATTCTCTTATTCTTTTTAAAAAATACTCCTTTGATTTAGGGCAAGTATTCTGAGTTCCAGTCGGGTTTGTGAGTGCACACAAATTCCAGCGCCGTGCTTATCTGGGAGGGCGACCGCTTCTAGTCTACTGCACCGGGAGGTAGCGCGGAATCGTCTTTTAGGTCAGTGGTTCTCCACGACGCGGCAATTATCAATTTGGTCTACACAACGTTGAGATAAGTACTTATCGTTTTATATTTGCTTATTTACTAACAGAATATTGGTATTTTTTTTGAAAATAAAATTCTAAACCAAAATTTTTATTGAAAACAAAACTCTAAAATAACTTTTTATCCTATTAATCTATCCAAATTTTATTGAAAGTAAAACTCTTAAACAACTTTTTTATTCTGCGGAATCTATCCAACTTTTTTTTTTATCCTATCTATAAACAATATATTCTAATAAATCCTACGTTTACTTTTAATATTTAATAGTCGCCTACGTGGTGTGACACTTGGCGAAAAAATTGGGACGCCAAGTGTCGATGTCTCGTATCCTGGCTAAAAGTTTAGTTTTATATATTAGTTATTATATATATATAGGGGAGGGATCCGGTAAGAACCTCTCCTTATATAAGAACCCTAGTTATATAAGAACCAAAATCAATCGTAGGATTAGATTGAGATGAGCGGTCAGGATTAAGACAAAATATAAACCAATTAATATTTCAAAAAAAAAAAAAAAAAAAAAAGCAACTCAGTTTTTTCTGTTAGATTAACATTCATGACTTTCTCTCTCTTCAAACTCCCAAAAATCACCATATGAAGCTGCAATTTGAAAGATTTTCAACTTTTTTTCCTTCAATTTTTAGCATTAATTCAACAACAAGATCATAAAACAAGTCAAATTATTCAAGAAAAGTACAAATTTTTGCAATAAAACCCTAGATTTCGCAATTTTCAAATGCAGGTACATATTCCTTCGATTTCGTTAGATATTCCTTTGATTTAGTCAGAAATCATTGTTTTTGTCTACATTTTTTAGATTTCTTCGTTTTTTATTTTCGATTTGTTTGTTTTTTATGGTTTGATTTTTGTGAGATTTTTTTTTTCGGCGATTTATGTGCGGTTTTTTCGGGCGATTTATGTGTGATTTGTTTTATTGATGGTGTCGTTGTTGTGTGGGAATTATTGTTGTTTTGCGGCTGCTATGGTGGTGTGAATTTTGTGGTGGTTGTGGGCTGTGATTGGTGGCAGAGGAATGAGAAGGATGGTGATGTTGGTAGTTTGGTAGAGGTGGAGGGTTTTGCGTGAAGGAGCAATAGGGGTAGGCTAGTGAGGGGTGTGGATTGGAGATGCACTGTAGGATAAGAGAGGGAGTAGTAAAGGTTGAGTGTACTATTTGAAATGATGTGAGGAAAACTCTTTGGAAGAGCCTATACAATCTTAGTTAGTACGATATGAAAATTTTATGCTAATCCTTAATTCACATAGTCTAATCATCCTTACTTCATTAATTAGTGGAGTATATAAAGAAGGGGAATGGGAACTTCAGGTAGAATTGCTAAGGTTGTTTTAGATCAATAGAGAATACTAGAGGGCAAAAACTCAAAAAGGCCATCTTTTAACCTTTTCACAGAGATTGAATTGATTTATTAAAATCCAACTACCTTTTATTTGGTATACATGTAGGCCAGCTTCTGTATTGTTATGTATGGGCTTCTTGCCTTCTTCATAAATTGGGGGAATGTTTGTCATATTGGATGTTTAACCATTAACATATTCACATTAATTTTCTAAATTACATGTATTTTTCTTTGACAAATTATTACATATTTATGTTCTAAATTACACACTGTTTTTTTCAAATTTGAACTTCGATAGTCGCTTCTTATCATTGTTTTTGGCTTATTTTTTGTTTTCATTATGTTACTTGAAATGCAATTTTTTTCTAATATAAAAAAATTGTAAAAAAAGTAGATTGTGTTAGAGAATAAGAAAAAATTTAGAACATAAGCATAAAATTTAAGAACATAGGGAAAAAATATTATAACATAAGTAGAAAAAAAAATTAAAAAATCAAGAACTTAGGGAAACAAATTTAGAACTTAAGAAAAGGTGTAGAACATAGGAAAAATAATTTAGAACATAAAGGAAAATTTAAAACATAGGGTGAAAAAGTTTAGAACATATGAAAATAATTTAAGCTTAGACCGAAAATTTAAAAAATAGATGGAAAAAATAAGGTTCAGAACATAGTCAAAAAGTTTAGAACATAGGAAAAAAGTTTAGAATATAAGGTGAAAAAATTTAGTACATAGGAAAAAAGTTTAGAACATAGGGACAAAGTTTAGAACATAGGGTGAAAAAATTTAGTATATAGGAAAAAAGTTTAGAACATTAAGTTTAGAACATAGGGTGAAAAACTTTAGAACTTAGGGAAAAAAGTTTAAAACATAGGGTGAAAAAATTTAGAACATAGGAAAAAAAGTTTAGAACATAGGGTGAAAAAATTTAGAACATAGGGAAAAAAGTTTAGAACATAGGGTGAAAAAATTTAGAAGTGAGAAATTTTAAGATTATAGATAGAAAAAATTTAGAATATAGGGTGAAAATTTTCAGAAATATACGAAAAATTCAAAGCATAGACGGAAAAATTTAAAGTAATGGATGAAATAGATGATAGGAAAAATAATTTAGAACATATAAAAAGGCGTAGGTATATGGAAAAAAAAACATATGCTAAAACCTATTAGCTCAATTGGTAGAGCACTATGCAAATGCATAGAGGATGTAGGTTCGATTCCTACATAGGTTATCTCTATAAAAAAAAAATAAAAAAAAAAAAAAAAAACTTTCGAAAGTAAACCATAATAACTTAAGTGTAAAACAAGAAAAATAAATCAAATTATTTTTTCAACTTATGTTCTAAATTTTTGTTTGCTTATGTTTTAAATTTTTGCTTATGTTCTAATTTTTTTTCTATGTTCTAAATTTTTTCTGCTTATATTCTAAATTTTTTCAGCTTATTGTAGACACCCATTTGTGTCTCCCCAAAACCAAACCCAGTGATGAGTACCTTTCGCGTCGAACCATAATCGAATAAAGTGAAAGTGTGGACAGTCTAGTGTTGCGAATAGTTTTAATTCTTTTCTCTTCTCTCTATTTTTTAAAAACTTATTTTAAGAAAACAACCAATCCAATTTGGTTGTTCCATGATATGAGTCCAATAATAGTGTAGTTGGATGGGGCTTGATAAGAGCTTTCCAACGATATAGTATAAGCCCAATTCCGATGAATATTGAGGAAGTTATGACCAATTTACTAAACTGGGCCCGGTTTGAGCCTTATATACGGCCCAATGATCTAGAGAATGGCCTAATATGATTTATCATTCCTAATGCAATTAGGAATGGTTGTCTTCTAGATTATTCTAGAAGGTTCTTTTCATTCCTAATTCAATTAGCATTGATAAATTGACTTTTGTTGACTTTTCAGAGTTTTAATTAAAATTAAAGAACGATTTTTGAGGAAAAATACGATTTTATCTTCCTGTACGACAATTTTTATCTGATTTTAAGAAAACGCATGAATTTCCAAATCAGCGCCAAACGCCAGCTGTAGCGCATGGCGCCTAGCGCTAATGTTGGCGCTTGGCGCCAATAGCTAGCGTTGGCGCTGGTTTAGTTTTAGGTGCGCCAAAACTCTGTTTTGATATTTCATCTTTTTTGGCTGATTTTTCTATAAATAACGTATTAAAAAATCCGTTTTTGAGAACTAGTTTTCATCAACAATCATCAGTTTTTACCTACTGTAGGGAATAATTTCAAGCCTTAAAATCCCACTAGCTTGAACCCCACTGTGATCATACACTAAAGTACGATGGCGTCCAAAAGGGAAGAAGATAGAGCAAAAGAGTCGCCAACAAGTTTTTAAGGAACTTGTAAACCGTTCACGAGGTGAAGGTTACACCCCTTAACGATCCAAGAGATCGTCAACTCCATAAGGTCTAGAACCAAATAAGGGTTCGGGGATGAAGGTACAAATCCAACCTAAAAGAGATTGAATCTGCCCTAATAATAGGCCTCTACTTTATTCTGATCGTAGTCATGTGCGCTTTCTGACTAACATGTAATCATTAGGATTAACCCTAAACCTGTTTAATCCATGTTGGTTGAATATTAATGCACAAATAAACTATTATTGGCGATCACTTGAATTATAATCACATTAACCCTAAACAAGATTATTAATATCTTATTAAGCGCGATTACAAATACCAAATTCCCTTTAAACATGCATAAAGGCGTGATCAAGCAATAAATATAAATAATCAAGCAACATAATAAATAATCATCAATATCATAAATAATAAAATTATAACCATCATCAAGATAATAATAATCATAAAAATAATAATCATAATAATAATCATCATAAATAAAATCATCATCAAAATAATAATAATAATATTCATAATCATCATAAATTATAACAATTATAATCATAATCATGTTCATGTTAATATTGAAGCATAATAATAGCAAGATCGTAGGCATGATACTAACAATATTAATAACAAACCCTAGCATGTCACTAAGCAATAAAAATCAAAGCTTTAACTCTAACATGATACTAACAATCATAAATATTAGGAAGAACATAGGAAGCATCGTAACAATCATATTTAATATTAAAATTACCCTAGACATGATACTAGGAATATCATAATAACAATATAAACATGATTTCTACATCATAACATCAATTAAAACCATTAAAGTATTTACTTTGATGTCTCGTACCTCTTTCTAATAACAAAATACACACGTTAGTAACTTCAAGGAAAATAATAAACAAAACAATTAAATTAAATAATTGAAAGAGAGATTTGAGACCAAACCCTCAGAAATTAAAACCTTTCACGTCTAGGGCGAATGCAACTTCAAATATGGCTAGGTGTTTCTAAGTCTTGCGAATGCAGAATTTTGTATGACAAAGCAAAGTAAGAAGAACGAATGTTTTAAGAGAGATGAATGATTTAGAGAATGCTAAAGAATTAATGATTGTTGATGATTCAAAACGGAGTTTTTAATACGATATTTATAGAGAAAATCAGCCAAAAAAAGATAAATTAACAAAACAGAGTCTGACGCTCAGAAAACAGAGCTGGCGCCAACCCTAGCTAGCTGGCGCCAGACACCACCACTAGCGCCAGGCGCCAGGCCTGGTTCCAGGCGCCAAGCCTGATTCCAACGCGTTTTCGAAAATCCGATAAGTTTACCGTATTGGAGGATAAAATAATATAATTTCCTCAAAAATGCTATTTGATTTTGATTAAAACTCTGAAAAGTCAACAAAAGTCAATTTATCAATGCTAATTGAATTAGGAATGAAAAGAACCTTCTAGAGGAATCTAGAAGACTAAAACCATTCCTAATTGTATTAGGAATGATAAATCATATTAGGCCCTCCGCTAGATCATTGGGCCGTACATAAAGCTCAAACCGGGCCCAATTTAGTAAATTGGCCTTAACTTCCTCAATATTCATCGGAATCGGGCTTATAATATATCGTTGGAAAGGTCTTTGCAAGCCCCATCCAACTACACTACTATTGGACCCATATCATGAACCAACCAAACTGGATTGGCTGTTTTCTTAAAATAAGTTTTCAAAAACAGAGAGAAAAGAAAAGAAATAAAAACTTCCCGCAACACTAGACCTTTCCACACTTTCGTTTCATTCGATTATGATTCGACGTGAAAGGTACTAATCTCTAGGTTTGGTTTTGGGGAGACACAAATGGGTGTCTACAGAAGCCCCCACTTTGACTGAGTTTGGAGAAACGCGAGTTTCAAAAACAAAAGTCAAAGTATCGATAGGGACGGAGAATGATTCAGAACGTTCTGCAATCCTAAATCACTCTTGTAACGCCGATACCTGCAAAACTAGCATTAGTTAAACAGATAAAAGAGTTAAGAAACGCGTATCTTGCACCGTCGAGCACACGTCTCTGAAAGTAACCAATTGTTTTTTATGACCTCCTGCAAGCTAGAGAATGTCATCCCGCTTGAAAACCGCTACGCTTGTAACTGCTTCCAAATATAGAAGACTGCTTTGCCTGAAACTATCCTCCTCCGCAATGATAATATTCCACATCCTAGGGAATACTATCGAAGATTGCTTTTCTTGAAACAATCTCCATCCGCATTGATAATATTTCGCGTCCAAGGGAATACTATCGAAGATTGCTTCTCTTGAAACAATCCTCATCTGTTTGTGACAACTCTCCACAATCAAGGGAACGCAACCTTGCTGTTTCGATGTTCACTCGTCTCTGAAAAAAGAGCTTCTTTTTTATATGACTCTAATTTCCACTGTGATAGTCTTCGAAAAGATCACTGCTTCTTAATGTTTTCTATGCCAGTACGTCGGTACTTTTCTGCTTGTGAACCAGTATGTCGGTGCTTTTGCTGTGATGACAATCTCTTTTCTTTGGGAATAGTTGCCAACACAACTCTTGTATGATGTATGACAATCCGATTTAGGGAAAGTTGTCAATGCCACGTAACAATCCATCCTTGGAAATGTTGTCATGATGAAGCGACAATCCGTACCTCGGAAAATTTGCCAAAATCCAATTTTTGGAAAAGTTGCCAATGCTTCGTAACAATCTTTCATAAGAACTTTGCTACGATCGACAATCCACATCTTGGAATATAACTCTTGAAAGCAACCCACCTTGGAAATTTGCCAACGCTATGCGACAATCCTTTTGGGAAAATATTGCCACTATTGACGATCCGCATCTTGGAACATTTGCAAAAAAGAGTCGACCGAGAATCCACTTCGGGAAAATTTGCCACTTACTGAAATGAATGACAATCCACGTTGAGGAACTTTTGCCGATATTTATGATGAATAGAAACCTACAACAATCCTTTGGGAAATTTTGCTATAGGGAACTGGGTGTATGACAATCTAATTTCGGAAAACTTGTCAGCGATGACAATCCGAACTTGGAAAAAATTGCCAAACAAAGAAGGAGCACGACAATCCACGCTTGGAAACTTTGCCAGAGATGACAATCCAATCTTAGAAAAATTGTCGTTGAAGAAGATGCACGACAATCCATTTTTGGAAATAATGTCAGTTGGGGATGACAATCCAATTTTTGGAAAACTTTGTCGTTTAATAAGAATGCGCGACAATCCATATTTGGAAATATTGTCGTTTAAGTGCTTGCTTTTGAACCGATTGTAATGAGCCAGTGTTTTAGGCGCTTAAGCTAAGTGAGACGATTTTTTTGTCAGGTCAATCACTTACTACGATTGTAATCGAGCCGACTACTAATCATGTCAATTGCTTATAAAGGCTAACTGGCGTACCAAGGAACCCGAAATTGCTGCATGAGGTCGAAATCACCTTTCTGGGAGGCTTCGAGCTCTGTCGTTGCTGAAATATCTCTGGCGCCAAGAATTGGAGTAGGGTCTTCCCTATTTTGCTGCACCTGTATTTATTTTTTACTATAGAACTTTGCCAATTTCTTTAATTATCTTAGGGTTGACCTAAGGCTTAATGTTGCTTGACTCATCGACTTGACACGACTCAAGGTATAAACTTGACTCGATATGTTTGACTGACTCGAGGTTGACTTGACTCGAAGTGTAATGACACATGTGTTAGACTCAAATCAAAGTGATATGGCACGACATGACTCAATGTGTACATGACTCGTGTGTGCATTGTAATGTGATCGTGCAACTCGAAAAATGCAAAAAAGCAAAAATTTTCCGTCAATTTTGTGGAGGGTACCAACTTTCTCCCGAAAAAGAAAGACGTGAAAAAGAAAATCAAAAGTTTGAAGATGCATGTTGAATGAGCTTAGTCAAATGTTGTTTGGTACTATCTCTCAAGGTTCAAGGATTAATTCATCCTAGGCTATCTCAACTGTTGACTCCATGATGAAAGTATTTGGGTAACTTAGGCACGGAGGCTAAGCACTTCATACTTCGTGATGCAATGACAATTATGAGTGATTTTGACGAAGCATGCTTCAGCGTTAAGATTTCATGACAAAGGGTTCCTAAGGGAAATATATTTGGTCATGCATACGTGATGTGTGTGATAGTGACACTAAAGTTAGGCCGCAATAGCTAAGTGTGTGGAAAAATATATTATTGAAAAGAGTCAAATGGTGGTGACTCTTAGGCTAGGTAAGCTAATGATGTAGGGATCAAGCCCCCAAGTCTAGCTCTAAATGAATAGGGATGAGCACAGGGGATCCCTTGATATGATCATGGTGTAAGTGTGTGAATGTGAATATGAATGCATTTTTATTACGGGCGCACCTCGATGTGAGGTTGCCTACGTATCCGTTAGGAATCAGGCCGAACGTAGCTCTAGCCAAACCTCGCACAAGTGTGTATACCTCAAAAAGGTCTTTTTAACAGTTGTAACGTGGTTAGACTAAAGGCTAAAGAAGAAGGGGATAAAGGCTCAAGACCCTAGATAAGCCCCAAGGTGTGCAACCTTGCTTTTGAATATTTGTATTTTTATGCTTGAGGTTTTCTACTCTTTTTTTAGCTCTTTCTTTTGTTTTAGCATTTATTTCATTTTTATAAGTGTGGGAAATCCCGATCATGCTGTCTATCACTCACTTGGCATTCATGTTTCTCAGGCACGGTACCGAGCACTCGATAAGAGACGCAATCCGAGACGTGTTCTTATCGAAGATATTTTCATATCAAAGACATTGGAACACTTGCCCTTTTGTACACTTTTATTTATTTATTTTTTGCTTATTTTTGCTATTTAACTTTTTGAATCACTCAAGCTTTCTTTAGAATTGCAAAAGGTGCACACCATCCCATCCCAAGGTTAGGTAGATGTAGGTTGAAAAAAGAAGGGTCTATCGTTAGACGAGGCTCAAAGTGGTTTATGAAGAAAGGATTGCATATTCGAAAGGTGAAAGGAGATATGATGTGGCTACAAGGGGTGCCTTAAATCATTGGTATACCTTGTGCTTAATTCGACATGGATGTTTTTTTTTTTTTTTTTTTTTTTTTTGCAATGTGATGATCATATGCAAGGAAATAAATGCACATTTTATTAAAAGAAAATAAAGAATCTACAAAATTAATCTAAGGGGAAAGAAAGGTGCATATGCTAGACTTATTGGGAAAGGAAAAAATGAAAAAGAAATAGAAAAAAAGGTCATGAAATCCTGTCGTTGAAGCTCGCCTCTGTCTTGTGTCGTTCGCTTCATCATCACCCAGTCTTCTCGCTAGTTAGAGGCAATGGGATCTTATTTGCCTCTATGAGATTTGAATGAGGTTTTGAAACCTGTAGCATTCTTCAGTAGTATGACCGTTTCCTCGATGGTACTTGCAATAAGAGTTTGGATTCCATCTCGAAGATCGATTTTCTGGTGTTGGATCCTCGGTAGGGCCAATAGGTTTGATTAATCCTCGATCGTAAAGACGGTCGAAAGCAGCATCGTAGGTCATTCCAATGGATGTGAACTCTCGCCTGGGTTTCCTTTTAGATCCTTGATTGTCCATGGCTAAGACATCATTATGGTCAAAGGTACTAACATTATTACTAGAGTGGGCGTTTTCGGAAGAAGAAGGATTGTCGCTCTTCTTTCCTTTCCAGCCACCGTGGTTACTATTGTTAGTAGCTTTTTGCTTTGCGAGGTCATCTTCGATTTCAATTCCGATGTCATAAACGGCCTTGAAAGTATTCAAGTTGTGTTGATATTTTAAGTGCTTTGAATACTTTTCTTGGAGATTCTTGACAAACATTCTCACAGACTCCTTTTCGGTGGGGACCTCAATCATCTTGGCGGAAGTTTCCCTCCATTTAAAGAAAGAAGTAAAGCCTTCATTCTCTTTTTGTCTTAGCATCTCAAGTTGTCTATGGTCGGTTTCAACTTGGATATTGCACTTGTACCTATCAATGAAAGCGTTTACTATCGATTCCCAAGTAGAGGTTTTCTCCTTGTGAAGGGAGAAGTACCATTGTTGGCAAACTGTTTCAAGAGATAGTGAGAATAGAGAGGGGAAAACCTTCTTATCGATACCCTTAATGCTCATTATAGTTTCGAAAGCTCTTAGATGAAAGTAAGGATTATCCGTTGCCTTGAATTTTGGGATGTTGTTGGCATTGAACTTCTGCGGAAGATCTTTGTCCACCGAGACCCCATGTGATGTAAGCTCTTGAAACTTGTAATCGCTAGACAACTTGCTTAGGCTCTCTTGCATGAGGTCCATCTGTTGTTGCTTCACAGGGTCATCGATCCTAAGTGCGAGAAGCTTTAGTGTCTCAGTCACGATAGCCAGTTGGTTCTTAAGATCATTAACTTCTTCTTGAGTTGCCATTATCTTCTTAGCCTTCCTCTTTTGAAAAATCGGTTTATCAAAAAGTGAGACTTGAATAAAGAGGTTGTGCTTGATTAATCGCCCTTCTCTCCTCGACCAAGTACTGTGGAAAAGGAATTTGGGGATACTTATTGTTAATTATTTGACTCAAACTTTATTCAACATGCAATGGATGGAGGAAGTGAAGAAAGATGGAAGAATGTGAAGAAGATTTAGGTAGAGGGATATGAAGAATTAGGAATAGAATGTACTCCCCCAACTCAAATGACGGAAAGACCGACTCGTGCATGGACCTAAGACATGGCCATGGTGATGTACTCAACGTGTGTGCTAAGACTAGTGAGTGTAGATGGTACGTTAAGACTCGTGTGATGACCACGTGGCTAGACTATGTGACTGAGACTCGATTAATGACTTGACAAGGTGTTATTAACAGCGAAATTAACCGAATTAAACAGAAAACTGATTAATTAGACCTTAGGTGATGACTTGACAAATAATCCAAACCGTCGGCCAAGCGACATGACTGGCGTCACACTGTGGAGCTTGGCGCCAGACAACATAACTGTCGTCAGGCGCTTCACTCCATAGTGTGGCGCTACAGCTCAGACTTTGGCGCCAATATTGGAGCTTCGGTCTGGGACTGTTTTCGGTGTTATTAGTCAACAGGGGTATGCCTAAAGTCGTACTAGGTCAATTCCAATAAAATATTAGACTTTATTGACTCAAAATAATTAATTAATTAATTAATTAGGCAAAGTTTTTTAAGTCATAAATTTATTTAGTCTCAACACAAGTCAACAAACGATTAAGAGAAACATAGAATATATATGCAACAAATAATGCACAATTAGTCAAGTAGACACAATATGATGCAATGAGTTCGCAACCTAACCATGCCTCTAGTTCTCTAAAGTTCGGGATATGGTTTAGTCAAAGAGGGTCCATGGTTAATTGTCCGGATGCACCGCGCGAAAGCCTAATCGTGAAGGGTTGGCGCAAGTGGATGGGACACCGCGAGTTTTAGAAAAAACTCGCTTCCATGGTTTGGTGAATTCAACAATCTCGGATGTACCCTTTGTTGCACGGAGCGTTCAATCGGGTAGATGGAGCATGAATTCCCAGAGGATTATGTCCATATGTAGAACACATATGGGTTTCAGAAAAGTGAGAAAAAATTCAATCAGGAAGTAGGATCGAGCAAACAATACGAAAACCAAGTCGAAATTAGAACACATATTTCTGGCTCGGTATTGGGGAAAATTGGCGCCAGCAAACAGAGACTGGCGCCAGATTTTAACTGTAGCGCCTGGCGCCAATACTGGCGTCTGGCACTACGACTAAAATGCTGGCGCCAAGCTCTGGCCCCTGACGCTACTTCCCACATGCCTCAGCAGCTTTCTGTGCTCGATAAAATTTTCCAGTTTCGCGCGGTGTTATTTCAGTCCTAGTTGTGAAAGATATTCCTCAAATTTCCTACGTGTAAAATCCTATGTTTTTAACTCATTACGGATGGTCTTTCCAATTTGATCTTTTTTATGCATATGACAATAATGTTAATCAAAATTACGCACATGAAATTCTTAGAACTTTTCGAGTCTCATCCACTCATTCTAAATCATTGCCGAAACAAATTCAGGAATTAAAATAGAAATCCTCCCCAGTGGAGTCGCCAAAAAACTGTAGGGAATAATTTCAAGCCTTAAAATCCCACTAGCTTGAACCCCACTGTGATCATACACTAAAGTACGATAGCGTCCAAAAGGGAAGAAGATAGAGCAAAAGAGTCGCCAACAAGTTTTTAAGGAACTTGTAAACCGTTCACGAGGTGAAGGTTACACCCCTTAACGATCCAAGAGATCGTCAACTCCATAAGGTCTAGAACCAAATAAGGGTTCGGGGATGAAGGTACAAATCCAACCTAAAAGAGATTGAATCTGCCCTAATAATAGGCCTCTACTTTATTCTGATCGTATTCATGTGCGCTTTCTGACTAACATGTAATCATTAGGATTAACCCTAAACCTGTTTAATCTAAGTTGGTTGAATATTAATGCACAAATAAACTATTATTGGCGATCACTTGAATTATAATCACATTAACCCTAAACAAGATTATTAATATCTTATTAAGCGCGATTACAAATACCAAATTCCCTTTAAACATGCATAAAGGCGTGATCAAGCAATAAATATAAATAATCAAGCAACATAATAAATAATCATCAATATCATAAATAATAAAATTATAACCATCATCAAGATAATAATAATCATAAAAATAATAATCATAATAATAATCATCATAAATAAAATTATCATCAAAATAATAATAATAATAATATTCATAATCATCATAAATTATAACAATTATAATCATAATCAAGTTCATGTTAATATTGAAGCATAATAATAGCAAGATCGTAGGCATGATACTAACAATATTAATAACAAACCCTAGCATGTCACTAAGCAATAAAAATCAAAGCTTTAACCCTAACATGATACTAACAATCATAAATATTAGGAAGAACATAGGAAGCATCGTAACAATCATATTTAATATTAAAATTACCCTAGACATGATACTAGGAATATCATAATAACAACATAAACATGATTTCTACATCATAACATTAATTAAAACCATTAAAGTACTTACTTTGATGCCTCGTACCTCTTTCTAATAACAAAATACACACGTTAGTAACTTCAAGGAAAATAATAAACAAAACAATTAAATTAAATAATTGAAAGAGAGATTTGGGACCAAACCCTCAGAAATTAAAACCTTTCACATCTAGGGCGAAGGCAACTTTGAATATGGCTAGGTTTTTCTAAGTCTTGCGAATGCGGAATTTTGTATGAAAAAACAAAGTAAGAAGAACGAATGTTTTAAGAGAGATGAATGATTTAGAGAATGCTAAAGAATTAATGATTGTTCTTGATTCAAAACGGAGTTTTTAATACGATATTTATAGAGAAAATCAGCTAAAAAAGATAAATTAACAAAACAGAGTTTGACGCTCAGAAAACAGAGCTGGCGCCAACCCTGGCTAGCTGGCGCCAGGCATCACCACTAGCGCCAGGCGCCAATGGCTAGCGCCAGGCGCCAGGCCTAGGGTTAGGCGCCAAGCCTGATTCCAACGCGTTTTCAAAAATCCGATAAGTTTACTGTACTGGAGGATAAAACAATATAATTTCCTCAAAAATGCTATTTGATTTTGATTAAAACTCTGAAAAGTCAACCAAAGTCAATTTATCAATGCTAATTGAATTAGGAATGAAAAGAACCTTCTAGAGGAATCTAGAAGACTAAAACCATTCCTAATTGTATTAGGAATGATAAATCATATTAGGCCATCCGCTAGATCATTGGGCCGTACATAAAGCTCAAACCGGGCCCAGTTTAGTAAATTGGCCATAACTTTCTCAATATTCATCGGAATCGGGCTTATAATATATCGTTGGAAAGGTCTTTGCAAGCCCTATCTAACTACACCACTATTGGACCCGTATCATGAACCAACCAAACTGGATTGACTGTTTTCTTAAAATAAGTTTTAAAAAACAGAGAGAAAAGAAAAGAAATAAAAACTTCCCGCAACACTAGACCTTTCCACACTTTCGTTTCATTCGATTATGATTCGACGTGAAAGGTACTCATCACTGGGTTTGGTTTTGGGGAGACACAAATGGGTGTCTACACCTACTATCACCAATTCTCATCAACTTTCTTCAAGAATTTCTTGATTCACTCCCTCTTTCTAGCCTAGCCTTTTACTAACACAATTCCTCATACATTAGCACTAGACATACCTAGCATAGTTCGAAGTTGCCTTCGCCCTAGACGTGAAAGGTTTTATTTTCTGAGGGTTTGGTCCCAAATCTCTCTTTCAATTATTTAATTTAATTGTTTGTTTTTTATTATTTTCCTTGAAGTTACTAACGTGTGTATTTTGTTATTAGAAAGAGATACGAGGCATCCAAGTAAGTGCTTTAATTGTTTTATTGATATTATGATATAGAAATCATGCTTATATTGTTATTTTGATTCTAAGTATCATGTTAGGATGTTTTATTTCTTTCTAGTATCATGTTTAGGGTAAAGAATATAATGTCAATTATGATTTTTGTGATGCTTCCTATTTTCTTTCTAATATTCATGTTAGTATCATGTTAGGGCTAAATATTTGATTTTTATTGTTTAGTGACATGCTAGGGTTTGTTATTAATCTTTTTAGTATCATGCCTAAGATCTTGCTATTATTATGCTTTAGCGTTGATATGATTATTGTTAACATGATTATTTTAATTATTATTATTATGATTATTATTATCATATTGCTTGATTTATTGTTATTGCTTGATCACACCTTTTACGTATGTTTAAAGGGAATTTGTACTTGTAATCACGCTTAGTAAGATAATTAATAATCTTGTTTAGGGTTAATATGATTATAATTTAAGTGATCGCCAATAATAGGTTTATTTGTGCATTAAATTCAACCAACATAGATAAACAGGTTTAAGGTTAATCCTATTGATTGTATGTTAGTCAAAAAGCGCACATGAATACGATCAGAATAAAGTAGAGGCCTATTATTAGGGCAGGTTCAATCTCTTTTAGGTTGGATTTGTACCTTCATCCCCGAACCCTTATTTGGTTCAAGACCTTATGGAGTTAACGATCTCTTGGATCGTTAAGGGGTGTAACCTTCACCCTGTGAACGGTTTACAAGTTCCTAAAAAACTTTTTGGCGACTCTTTTGCTCTATCTTCTTTCCCTTTGGACGCCACTGCACTTTAGTGTATGATCATAGTGGGGTTCAAGCTAGGGGATTAACGCTTGAAATTATTCCCTGCAGTTTTTGGCGACTCCACTGGGGAGGATTTCTATTTAAATTCCTGAATTTGTTTCGGCAATGATTTAGAACGTGTGGATGAGACTCGAAACGTTCTAAGTACTTCATGTGCGTAATATTGATTAACATTATGGTCGTAGGCATAAAAAAAAATCCCATTGGAAAGACCATCTGTAATGAGTTAAAACATAGGATTTTACATGTAGGAAATTTGAGGAATATCTTTCACAACTAGGAACGAAATGACACTGCGCAAAACTGGAAAATTTTATCGAGCATAGAAAGCTGCTGAGGCATGTAGGAATTAGCGTCAGCGACCAGAGTATTGGCGCCAGAATTTTAACTACAGCGCCAGAAGCCAGCATTGGCGCCAGGCACTACAGCTAAAACTTGGCGTCAAGCTCTGTTTGCTTGCGCCAAATTCTTCCAATACCGAGCCAGAAATATGCGTTCTAATTTCGACCAGTTGTTCGTATTGTTTGCTCGATCCTACTTTCTGATTGAATTTTTTCTCACTTTTCTGAAACCCATATGTGTTCTACATATGGACATAACCCTCTGGGAATTCATGCTCCATCTACCTGATTGAACGCTCTGAGCAACAAAGGGTACATCCGAGAATGTTGAATTCACCAAACCATGGAAGCGAGTTTTTCTAAAACTCGCGGTGTCCCATCCACTCGCGCCAACCCTTCACGGTTAGGCTTCCGCGCGGTGCATCCGGACAATTAGCCATGGACCCTCTATTGACTAAACCATATCCCGAACTTTAGAGAACTAGAACCATGGTTAGGTTGCAAACTCAATGCATCATATTGTGCCTACTTGATTAATTGTGCATTATTTGTTGTGCATATACTATGATTTCTTAATCGTTTGTTTGACTTGTGTTGAGATTTAATAAATTAATGACTTAAAGAACTTTGCCTAATTAATTAATTAATTAATTAATTTGAGTAAATAAAGTCTAATATTTTAATCATAATTGACCTAGTACGACTTTAGGCATACCCCTGTTGATTAAAAACACTGAAAACAGTCTCGGATTGAAGCTCCAGCATTGGTGCCAAAGTCTGAACTGTAACGCCACTCTGTGGAGTGTGGCGTCTGGCGACAGCTCTGTCGTCAGGCGCTACACTACACAGTGCGACGCCAGTCCTGTTGTTTTGCCGACAGTTCAGATTATTGATCGAGTCATCACCTGGTGTCTAATTAACCAGTTTGCTAATTAAATCGGTTAAAATTTACTGTCAATAATACCTTGTCAAGTCATTAATTGAGTCTAATCACATAGTCTAGCCACATGGTCATGACACGAGTCTTAACATATCACCTACACTCACTAGTCTTAGCACACACTTCGAGTATATGTCACCATGACCATGTCTTAGGTTCACGCATGAGTCGGTCTTTTCCGTCATTTGAGTTGGGGATACATTATATTCCTAGTTCTTCATATCCTTCCATCCACATCATTTTTCCTTCACATTCTATTCCATCTTTCTTTACTTCCTCCATCCATTGCATGTTGAGTAAAGTTCGAGTCAAATAATTAACAATAGATTTCCCCAAATTCCTTTTGCACAGTACTTGGTTGAGGAGAGAAGGGCGATTAATCAAGGACAACCTCTTTATTCAAGTCTCACTTTTTGATAAACCAATTCGTCAAAAGAGGAAGGCTAAAAAGATAATGGCAAGTCAAGAAGAGGTCAATGAACTTAGGAATCAATTGAATGACGTGACTGAGGTGTTAAAGGCTTTAACCCTCAAAATTGATGACCCTGTGAAGCAACAACAAATGAACCTCAAGCAAGAAAGTTTGAGAAAGCTATCTAGTGACTATAAATTTCAGGGCATGAGTTCACAAGGGGTCTCGCTGGACAAGGAACTTCTTCCTCATAAGTTCAATGCCACTGACATCCCAAAATTCAAGGCAACGGATAACCCTTACTTCCATCTAAGAGCTTTCGAAACTATAATGAACATTAAGGGTATCGATAAGAAGGTTTTCCCCTCTTTGTTCTCACTATCTCTTGAAACCGTTTGCCAACATGGTTCTTCTCCCTTGACAAAGAGAAAACCTCTACCTGGGAATCGATAGTAAACGCTTTCGTTGATAGGTACAAGTGCAATATTCAAGTTGAAACCGACCAAAGACAACTTGAGATGCTAAGACAAAAAGAGAACGAAGGCTTTACTTCTTTCTTCAATAAGTGGAGGGAAACTTCCGCTAAGATGATTGAGGTGCCCACTGAAAAAGAATCTGTGAGGACGTTTATCAAGAATCTCCAAGAGAAGTATTCGAAGCATTTAAAATATCAACACAATTTGAATACTTTCAAGGTCGTTTATGACATCGGAATTGAAATCGAAGATGACCTCGTAAAACAAAAAGCTACTAACAATAGTAACCACAGTGGTTGGAAAGGTAAGAAGAACGACAATCCTTCTTCTTCCGAAAACGCCCACTCTAGTAATAATGTTAGTACCTTTGACCATGATGGTGTCTTAGCCATGGACAATCAAGGATCTAAAAGGAAACCCAGGAGAGAACTCACACCCATTGGAATAACCTACGATGCTGCTTTCGTCCGTCTCTACGATCGAGAATTAATCAAACCCATTGGCCCTACCGAGGATCCAACACTAGAAAATCGATCTTCGAGATGGAATCCCAAATCCTATTGCAATTACCATCGAGGAAACGGTCATACCACTGATGAATGCTACAGGTTTCAAAATCTCATTCAAGATCTCATAGAAGCAAACAAGATCCCATTGCCTCTAGCTAGCGAGAAGACTGGGTGATGATGAAGCGAATGACACAAGACAAGAGGCGAGCTTCAACGATGAGATTTCATGACATCCTTTTTCTTTTTCTTTATTTACCCTCTCCCCAATAAGTCTAGCATAAGCACCTTTCTTTTCTTTTAGATTAATTTTGTAGATTCTTTCTTTTCCCCTTTTTAATAAAATGAGCATTTATTTTCTTGCATATGATCATTTCATTATATTGTATTTAAAAAAAAAAAAAAATCCATGTCAAACTGAGCACAAGGTATATCGATGATTTGAGGCACCTTTCTAGCCACATCATATTACCTTTTACCTTTCTAATTTACAATCCTTTCTTCATAAACCACTTTTAGTCTCGTCTAACGATAGACCTTTCTTTCTTCAACCTACATCTACCTAACCTTGGGATGGGATGGTGTGCAACTTATGCAATTCTAAAAAGCTTGAGTGATTTCAAAATATCAAAATAAATAGAAAGCAATAACAAAAAAAAAATAAATAAAAGTGTACAAAAGGGCAAGTGTTCCAATGTCTTTGATATGAACATGTCTTTGATAAGAACACGTCTCAGATTGCGTCTCTTATCGAGTGCTTGGTACCGTGCTTGAGAAACATGAATGCCAAGTGAGTGATAGACCGCATGATTGGCATTGCCCACACTTATAAAAATAAAAATAAATGCTAAAGCAAAAAAAGAGAAGCAAGCCTCAAGCATAAAATTACAAATATTCAAAAGCAAAGTTGCACACCTTGGGGGCTTATCTAGGGTCTTGAGCCTTTATCCCCTTCTTCTCAAACCTTTAGCCTAACCACGTTACAACCCTTAAAAAGACCTTTTTGAGGTATACACACACTTATGCGAGGATCGGCTAGAGCTACGTTCAGCCTGATTCCTAACGGATACGTAGGCAACCTCACATCGAGGTGCGGTCGTAATAAACATGCATTCATATTCACATTCACACATTCACACCATGATCATATCAAGGGATTCCCTATGCTCATTCCTATTTACTTAGAGCTAGACTTGGGGGCTTGATCCCTACATCATTAGCTTACCTACCCTAAGAGTCACCACCATTTGACTCTTTTAAAAAAATAATATCTTTCCACACACTTAACCCTTGCGGCCTAACTTTAGTGTCACTTTCACACACTGCACAGATACATGACCAAATAGTTTTTCCCTTAAGAACCCTTTGTCATGAAATCTTAACATAACATTGAAGCATGCCTTGTCATGTCAAAATGCCTAACATCGCTCATCAATCATAATTGTCATTGCATCACGAAGTATGAAGTGCTTAGCCTCCGTGCCTAAGTTACCCAAATACTTTCATCATTGAGTCAACCATTGAGATAGTCTAGGATGGATTAATTCTTGCACCTTGAGAGATAGTATCAAACAACATTTGACTAAGTTCATTCAACATGCACCTTCAAAAACTTCGTTTCTTTTATCGCGTCTTTCTTTTTTGGGAGAAAGTCGGTACCCTCCACAAAAATGACGGAAATTTTTTGCTTTTTTGCATTTTTGAGTCGCACAATCAACACTATGCACACACGGGTCATGAGTAACACGTGTCATTTCACTTTAAGTAGAGTCAACCTCGAGTCAATCATAGTGAGTCAAGTTTATGCCTTGAGTTGTGTCAATAAGTCAAGCAATGCTAAACCTTAGGTCAACCCTAAGATAGTTAAAGAAATTGGCAAAGTTCTATAGTCAGGTGAAGCAGAATAGGGAAGACCCTACTCCAGCGTCGGACGACTGATAAGTGACTTTTATGTCACTTTTAGGGTGTTTATTGAGTCGTTTTCCGGCTTATTTTCCAATAATTTAGCCCATTTTGTCCTTTATTTCTATTATTTGCTTATTCTCGTCTTTTATCTTTATTTTGAGTATTTTAGTAGTTTTTAATAGTTTTTAGCTTATTTTCTTAATTTATTTAATTTATCTTATATTCTATGTTTATATTTTAAGTTTTTAGTTCTTGTTTTCTAATAAGTTCCTAGTTTCTCTCATTTTCTTATTTTATTTTATTTTCATGTTTGTTCTCTTTATTTTATTTAATTTCTTTTAATTTTATTTATGTTATTTTTATTTTATTTTATTTTATCTTTATTTTATTTTATTTTATTTCGTGGTAATACCCTCGTGTTTTTGGTTATAGGTGTTCCGGGTTTCAAGTTCAAATCGTGTTCGGGGTCCGAGGTTCGAGGCAAATGTACCAGCTCCACCACTTCTTTCCCCCAATTCGCACCAACAGCCGCACACCACCACCTTCAGCCACCCAAACCACCAGCTCCACCACTGCTTTCCCCCAATTAACCAACACAAACACCAACTGCCACAACAGCCACCCAAACCCACCACCAATCCACACCCAGCCGCACCGCAACCAACATCACCAAACAACCACCAGCAACCACCTTCTCACACCCACACTTCAGCCCCCTTTACCGCACATCAACAACAACCACCTGCTCCACCACTCCTACACGACAACTCAACCACCGCACCAATTTACAGCCACCACCAACCTCTAATCACAGCCGCTTCCAACCACCGTTAGCCACCAATAAAAGCCGACACAGCAGCGGCCAAAAATCGCAGCAACCCATGTCCAATTCCGTTCTCACCAGCCACCAAAATTATAACCAAACCACCACCTATCACAACCACCAGCAACCCCTGCTCACCTCACACCAAGAACCACCTTCAGCCACGCAATTCGCCACCAATCCCAACCAACTCGCACTCCGTCAGCCGCCAAAACCACCGCAACAGTAGCAACCAACAAATCGCAACAATTCACTTCAATCAAGCGCCCAAAATCAGAGCAAATAACAATTAATCAAGTTCGAGCAAACCAAAGGAGTTCGGTCGAAGTTCGAGTCAGAAACTTTTTAGGTTTTGTAATTTGAAGAGGTGTGGTCGCACACCCATGGTTCGACCGAACCAACCCCGTAGTTCGGCCGCACCAACCCATGGTTCGACCGAACCATTTCACGAGCTTCGCGCGCGACTTTTAATGAAAATCAAACGGCTGCAAAGTGATAATTGCTGATGATGATGGAGTATGAACGGTGATGATGATGCGTGAATGGGTGCTTGAATTGGAGCAGGGGAATTCGAAAGTGAAAGGAGAAAGGAGTTTGATGGTTTTTCGTGGGTTTTGGGGGGAATTTAGTGGGTTTTGGGTTTTTCTTTTCTTTTATTTTATTTTTAGTTTTGTTTTTTTTGGTTTTTAGTTTAATTATTTTAATTGTTTTAGTTTAGTTTTTATTTCTTTTTAGTTTCTTTTATATTATTTTAACTTGTATTATAAATACCCTCTTTAGGGTTATTTTCAAGAGGAGACTTTTGAATCAACATATTATTTTAGATAGATTAGTTTTAGTTTAGCCTTTATTTTCTCTCTCTTAGGGTTAGTTTAGGAGTAGTGTAGAGAGAGAAAGCTTGGATTTCCATGGAGTTTTTGAGAGGTTGAAGAAGCAACTTTGTGGAACTTCTTCTCATCTATTCTATGAGCATTTTCTAACTTTCTCTCATCTTTATTTCTTGCTTAATTCTTAGTTTTTGCTTTTTGTTTATTGATTTGAGTAGATTGATTAGTTTATTTGTTTAATCTTGTTTTTATTCTTATTTTACCTTGTTTTCCATGTCTTTCTTCATTATGTTAGCTTAGATTTTGTTCTAGGGAAATGGATGAAAGTTATGTTAATAAATTGAATGATTGATTGTGATTAATATGGAATTGTTTCTTGATTATTGTGTATGGATGATGCGTTTATGGATTAGAATCTTTCTAGCTTATTGATTTTATGTTTTTAATTGTGCTTTCAATCGATTATGCGAGAGTGAGTTGGTTGAGAGCCCTAAATTCTTCCATACCTTTACTAGGCTAGTTGCACGAGAGTGAATTAGTTTAGTAGGATAATTAACATGCTTAATTGAGCGAGAGTGAGTTAAAAGTGTTGATTGTTCCTAATCAAGGTCATTTTCATCTAATTGTATGATGTTATTGAATGTATTGATGTAATTGGATTCCACTTTCCCTAGTTTTAGTTATTTGTTCTTAGTTGTGTTTAGTTGAACCTCTCTCTATCTCACAAGCTTTCCTAGTAGTCTAATTAGCACAAATTGATACACTTAGTCCTTTTGGGTTCGACCCTTTACTTGCCACTAACTAGTTTAGTGTAAGTTTAGGCATTATAGATTTCTAATTTGGTTAGGGTGGTAGCATAACGACCTACTTTTAACCTCGATCAACAACAACATCTAGCGTATGGAAATAGACTTCAGCGCTTGGCGCTAGATCTCAGTGTCTGGCGGCAGAATCAATTCTTGGTGCCAGAGATATTTCAGCAGCGACAGAGCTCGAAGCCTCTCAGAAAGGTGATTTCGACCTCATACAGCAATTTCGGGTTCTTTGGTATGCCAGTTAGCCCCTATAAGCAAATTGACATGATTAGTAGTCGGCTCGATTACAATCGTAGTAAGTGATTGACCTGACGAAAAACCGTCTCACTTAGCTTAAGCGCCTAAAACACTAGCTCATTACAAGCACCAACGTATCGATTTGAAAGCAACGATAATATTTCCAAATATGGATTGTCGTGCGTCTTCTGTAACGACAATTTTTCCAAGATCGGATTGTCATCTCTGGCAAAGTTTCCGAGCGTGGATTGTCGTGCTCCTTCTCTGTTTGGCAATTTTTTCTAAGTTCGTATTGTCATCACTGACAAGTTTTCCAAGATTGGATTGTCATACACCCAGTTCCCTATGGCAAAATTTCCCAAAGGATTGTTGTAGGTCTCTATTCATCATAAATTCCGACAAAGTTCCTCAATGTGGATTGTCATTCATTTCAGTAGGTAGCAAATTTTCCCGAAGAGGATTGTCGGTCGACTCTTTTTTGCAAATGTTCCAAGGCGCGGATTGTCAACTGTGGCAATATTTTCCTAAAAGGATTATCGCATAGCATTGGCAAAATTCCAAGGTGGATTGCTTTCAAGAGTTATATTCCAAGATGTGGATCGTCGATCGTAGAAAAGTTCTTATGAAAGATTGTTACAAGGCATTGGCAACTTTTTCCCAAAAATGGATTTTGGCAAATTTTCCAAGATACGGATTGTCGCTTCATCGTGGCAACATTTCAAAAGCAGCAAAAGCACCGACGTACAGGCATAGCGGAAGCAAAGTTCAAGCGAGCTTTTAGAGATCGACAGGCGGAGATCTTCGGTAATTTCTTTGGAAAATTATCGCACCAAATGAGGATGGCTTCAGGAGAGGATATCTTCGACGACATTCCCTAGATTGTGGAGAGTTGTCACAAACAACTGAAGATTATTTCAAGCAAAGCAATCTTCGATAGTGTTCCCTTGGACGTGGAATATTATCAATGCGGAAGGGGATTGTTTCAAGCGAAGCAATCTTCGATAGTATTCCCTTAAACGTGGAATATTATCAAAGCGGAGGAGGATCGTTTCAAGCGAAGCAATCTTCAATATTGGAAGCAGTTACAAGCATAGCGGTTTTCAAGCGGGATGGCATTCTCTTGGCAGGAGGTCATCAAAACAACGGCAATGCGGCAGCAAATCGGTTACTTTCAGAGACGTGTGCTTGACGGTGCAACGCGTTTCTTAACTCTTTTATCTATTTAACTAACGCTAGTTTTGTAGTTATCGGCGTTACAAGAGTGATTTAGGATCGCAGAACGTTCTGAATCATTCTCCGTCCCTATCAATACTTTGACTTTTGTTTTCGAAACTTGCGTTTCTCCAAACTTAGTCAAAGTGGGGGCTTCTGTAGACACCCATTTGTGTCTCCCCAAAACCAAACCCAGTGATGAGTACCTTTCGCGTCGAACCATAATCGAATGAGGGTGAAAGTGTGGAAAGTCTAGTGTTGCGGATAGTTTTAATTCTTTTCTCTTCTCTCTGTTTTTGAAAACTTATTCTAAGAAAACAGCCAATCTAGTTTGGTTGGTTCATGATATGGGTCCAATAGTAGTGTAGTTGGATGGGGCTTGACAAGAGCTTTCCAACGATATATTATAAGCCCAATTCCGATGATATTGAGGAAGTTATGGCCAATTTACTAAACTGGGCCCGGTTTGAGCCTTATATACGACCCAATGATCTATAGGAGGGCCTAATATGATTTATCATTCCTAATGCAATTAGGAATTGTTTTAGTCTTCTAGATTCCTCTAGAAGGTTCTTTTCATTCCTAATTCAATTAGCATTGATAAATTGACTTTTGTTGACTTTTCAGGGTTTTAATTAAAATCAAAGAACGATTTTTAAGGAAAAATACGATTTTATCTTCCTGTACAGCAATTTTTATCTGATTTTAAGAAAACGCGTGAATTTCCAGATCAGCGCCAAACGCCAGCGGTAGGCTAAATGTTTGATTTTTATTGTTTAGTGACATGCTAGGGTTTGTTATTAATCTTTTTAGTATCATGCCTAGGATCTTGCTATTGTTATGCTTTAGCGTTGATATGATTATTGTTAACATGATTATTTTAATTATTATTATTATTATGATTATTATTATCATATTGCTTGATTTATTGTTATTGCTTGATCACACCTTTTATGTATGTTTAAAGGGAATTTGTACTTGTAATCACGCTTAGTAAGATAATTAATAATCTTGTTTAGGGTTAATATGATTATAATTCAAGTGATCGCCAATAATAGTTTTGTTTGTGCATTAAATTCAACCAACATAGATAAACAGGTTTAAGGTTAATCCTATTGATTGTATGTTAGTCAAAAAGCGCACATGAATACGATTAGAATAAAGTAGAGGTCTATTATTAGGGCAGGTTCAATCTCTTTTAGGTTGGATTTGTACCTTCATCCCCGAACCCTTATTTGGTTCAAGACCTTATGGAGTTAACGATCCCTTGGATCGTTAAGGGGTGTAACCTTCACCCTGTGAACGGTATACAAGTTCCTAAAAAACTTGTTGGCGACTCTTTTACTCTATCTTCTTTCCCTTTGGACGCCACCGTACTTTAGTGTATGATCACAATGGGTTTCAAGCTAGGGGATTAACGCTTGAAATTATTACCTACACTTATGTTCTAAAATTTTTCCGTTCTAAAATTTTTAATATGCTCTAAATAAAAACTCTTTAAAATTACAGAAATGTCATTACTAAAGGATCATTTTAGATGGTTAGATCAAAATCCGAGGTAAGATGTTTGTTTTTCTCTTTTATTTATTTATTTTTTTGAATCACGAATTCAATTTCAATGGTTTATCGTTAATTTTTTTTTTTGGTCAATTTAGGGTTCTTTATAGTGAAATCCGAACTCTTATTTATAATTATTGAGCTTATGAATGGTTATAGCGATGATTTTGTTCAATTTGATGAATTTGATTCAAATATCTTCAAAAAACACTTAAAATTTTACTCGAGCATGCAAAATTGAGCTCATAAAAGGTATAACTAGAATTTTTGTCACTTTTCTTAAGCCTTTTGTAATTTTAGCTATAATTAGGTCTAAATTCAACAAATCGTTGTAAATTAATTTTATCTATTTGATTTGCAAAGAAATAATAATAGATGTTTATAATAGAGAATTGTGCGATTTGATGCTGTTGTTTTGTTTGATTCAGTTCTTTGATTGTTTTGTGTGATTGAATTTAATCTGTATGTGAAATTTAGCTATTTAAATGAATTTTTTTATCTAATTTGATGCTGAAACTCTTTCAACAATTAAATGGTGATGAGGTTGGATATTCTTTTTGGTTTTGTGTGATTCCTCTATTAGAACTGTGAACAATTTATTTTTTAGCTTGAATGTAAGATTGAAATACCTTGTCTCTTTTTTTCTATAATTGTTGGGTAAGTGAGATTGATTAGTTTCCAAGTAATAAAAGTAGATACAAAATAAGTTAAAGTAAGTCTAATATATCTAAAAGTAAATAGAAATGAAATTCACCTACTAAATGCTTCCGAAATCATGGAATTGCTACGAAATCTAGGACAGGTAGGGAGGAGTGTGAATGGGGAAGCTGCTAGGAGCTGTTGGGTGTCACCTGTTGCTGTGATAAAATCAGAAAAAAAATAATAATTGCAATGGCTTTTAATAAGTGAACTAAACTCTTCTTAAAGTAAACTAAATACCTTTAAACGTATATGAAATCACTCCTAATATATCTAAAAGTAAATAGAAATGAAATTTACCTTCTATATGCTTCCGAAATCATGAAATTGCTATGAAATCTAGGACAGGTAGGGAGGAGTATGAATGGGGAAGTTGCTAGGAGCTGTTGGGTGCCACCTGTTGCTGTTATAAAATCAGAAAAAAAAAAATAATAAAAAAAAAAATAAATAAATAAAAAATAAAAAAATTGCAATGGCCTTTAATAAGTGAACTAAACTCTTCTAAAAGTAAACTAAACTCTGCTTAAAGTAAACTAAATACCTTTAAAAGTATATGAAAACACTCCTAATATATCTAAAAGTAAATAGAAATGAAATTCACCTTCTAAATGCTTCCGAAATCATGGAATTGCTATGAAATCTAGGAAAGGTAGGGAGGAGTATGAATGGGGAAGCTGCTAGGAGCTCTGGGGTGCCACCTGAAGCTGTGATGAAATCAGAAAAAAATAATTGCAATGGCCTTTAATAAGTAAACTAAACTCTTCTTAAAGTAAACTAAATACCTTTAAAAGTATATGAAATCACTCCTTCCGGCTGATCCAGCTGCCGTATGGGTTTCCCCTTCCGGCTGCCCAGGGGGTCGATTTGTACCCGCCTGGGAGGCACCCCGCTCCAGAGTGTCTCTGGGCCGGATGCGCTTGGTTATCAGATAGCCATCATTGGCTGTATAGGTTTTGACCTGAGGATCTTCATCCTCCTGGTCTGTAAAAACTTCCGGGTCATCGCCCAGACGGTTAGGAGGTGGTACAGACTCTTAAACCATCTTCGAGGTACTCTCCCCACAGACGGCGCCAAATGTTTTAGGTGTTTTTGTCCCTCGGGAGAGTTACAACACAAAGACTGGTCTGGTGCGGCCTGTACCTGCAAAACAAACGGAGACACCGGTTGGGTGGTGCTCCGCCTCCAACGAAAAAGTTAGTAACTTGAAGGAAGAGAAAAAGGTGCGGAAATTAGGTGGGTATCTGCTCAAATTTCGAGCTTAGATATCTCTATCAAAGGGACAATTTTTAATAAATGGTAAAACGTGTCCTCCAAAAGAGGGGAATCTCCCTATTTATAGGGTCCTCGGGATTTGTGCCCCTGATTAGGTCACTGAACCCTAATCATTGGTGGGCTGCACCGCATTGCGGCTTTCTCGGGATTTGGGCCTGAAGGCCGCCATTTCCCCCAAGTTTCTGGAGTGACACGTGTCAAGCAGGGATAGGTCCACTTTGGGCCATCCTGAGATTGACACATGTCATCCTCTGATTGGACCACGTGGCGGGGTAAAATTACCCTAAACACAAGTCATACTTGTATAAATAGTAGAGATTGAAATGATTTAAGGTTTTTGTGAGTTTATGCGTAAAGAAATTACAGAGCATTAATTGAGTAAGTTTACCAAGCTTCTAACCTTGTCATATTAGCTTTGAATTTATTGCATAGCTTGCATATCATATACTAGGTGTCATATACTTGTATTTGTTTGGGTTATTTGGGTGAGTTTGTTATTTTTTACATCGCATATAGACTGTGTAAGCATCAAGTGTGAAGCTGAGAGTTTTGTACTTTGGTAGTACAAGTGAATCTAAGTGTGGGACTTAGATTGGGTAGGATAGGGTCCTATCTGTCTAGAACTTGTGAATAAAGGTCTGTGCATAATAGGTTGTAACTTGGTGTTTGCCCTATTATAGTGAAGTGGTTTGTGTTTGAAATCCCTAAGGTAGGGTCGAGGTTTACTTCCAGTTGGGCCCTGGAAGGTTTCCTCGTAAAATCTTTGTGTCTTTGCAAGTTCCTATATGCATTGTTTTATTATTCCGCAAAAGTAGTCAATAGGAACTCAATACAATTCACCCCCCTCTTATATTAATCGTCTCAACTAACAGTGGTAAGTATTCCCACTTGTCACACGGGTGACCCGAGTTCAATCCCTGACAAGGGCGATTTTTTTTAATCTAATACAGTATCAAATCACACTTCTCAAAATGTAATTCATGGGAGATTAGCAATTTAGGTAGCATTAAACTAACAGCAATATCACAAAACCATACATCAAATTACATGTCGATTCTTAATTAGCTAGATCTAGACGAATAGACTCATTATGGAGCTAAGCATATACTAGGTTATTTGACTTTTTGTAGATAACAATTTGATAAATATATAAAGACGAGTGATCGCATCCATGATTTGTCATGTGAATTATTTAAATTACAATTGATAGGAAAGTTGGAATCATGTCGCTTTTTTGGTAGAGCATAACCCCAAAATATAATATTTGGACTCACCATTATTATTAAAGAGTGCTTCCCATGTTTCCCTTAGATTTATCAGCTAATATTTTCTTAGTTGAGATCACATTGTCAATTTGGTAGATCATAAATTCCAAATCAAATTGAACAAAACAAAAACATAAGCTGAAAAATTAATAGTGGCGATAATTAGATTGTTTGGAATGAGACAATCTGAGTCAAGTGTTAAGGTAAAACTTGTTACGGTTGTCTCAGGGTTTGAATCGGGTTGGGTTATTCCGGTTCTTTGCTAATATGCTTATTTGAATAAAATAATAATTATTATAAACATGATTATCAAGTCGAGTTGGTTCGGATTAAATCGAGTCAATTGATTTTAGGTTCTGAGTTTGGTATTGTGAGTCGGATAATCCGATACGAAGTATGACTAATTAAGGAGATAGTTTTGCCGGGTCTACAATTTAGAGTAATTTCAAACTTATAAGTAAAACACAAAAAAAAAAAAAAAAAAAAATGTCAAGATTCTTACCATGATTGTAATATGATATAAAAAAATTCAAAACTAAAAAATACTTTTTTTTTTTAAACCAAAAAATTAAAAAATACTAATGATAAACTAAGGGAGTCAATAATGTACATAATTTATGATTGAATTATATAATGACGGAGTCAAATGAAATAATATGTTAGTATTTTTGGAGAATATGTTTTCCATGATTATTTGATTCTACAAAGTAGTAGAAAAGATGACTCCCCATTAACATATTTCGTGCTTAAATGGTACATACAAGAGCTGGAGTTTACGTTTGTTTTGTTGTCATAGACCAAAACTACATAGAAGATTATAGTGAATAACATAGATAATCTAAGATGAATGACTTATTTTCAAACTCGTTTAAGAGGTACGCAAATCTGAAGGATCAAGCACAGCGCGATGATTTGGAGATGGGGAATCAGACATCAGCCAACCTCGACAAGTTCTTTGAGGATGTGGATGGTGTCAAGGGGGACATGGGAAATGTAGACAAGCTCTACAAGAGGCTACAAGAGGCAAATGAGGAGTGCAAGATCGCGACTAATGCAAAGGCGGTCAAGGACTTAAGGGCTCGAATGGATGCTGATGTAGAGCAAGTTTTGAAGAGAGTCAAGAACATCAAGGGAAAGTTGGAAGCTCTTGAGAGGTCTAATGTAGCCCACAGGAACCTGCCAGGGTGTGGGCCGGGTTCCTCAGCTGACCGGACACGCACCTCTGTGGTTAGCGGCTTAGGGAAGAAGCTCAAGGATATGATGGACAACTTCCAAACACTGAGAGCAAAAATGTCAGCTGAGTATAAAGAGACAGTAGAAAGGCGGTACTTTACAATAACAGGGGAAAAGGCAGAGGAACAGACTATAGAGCAGTTGATCGATAGTGGAGAGAGTGAGTCTTTCCTTCAAAAGGCTATTCAGGAACAGGGAAGAGGACAGATAATGGACACAGTGAAGGAAATACAAGAGAGGCATGACGCGATCAAAGAGATAGAAAAGAATCTGCTCGAGTTGCATCAGGTTTTCTTAGACATGGCTGCTCTAGTAGAAGCTCAAGGCCAGCAGCTTAATGATATTGCTAGCAATGTGAATCGCGCTAGCTCGTTTGTAAGCCATGGGGCAACTGAGCTGGTTGTTGCTAAGGAACATCAAAAGAATAGTCGGAAATGGACTTGCATTGCTATTATTCTTGGGATTATTCTTGTTATAGTTATCTTGTTTCCAATCTTGTATACTACTCTTCTTGTTCCTCGTTTTAGTTAGTTGTATTTGTGTTTAACCACTCGGAGTAGGAAATCCTCTACACAATTCCTTCATTTTATTTTTATTATTATTATTATTTTTTTTATTATTATAGCAAATGATTTATGTGTATTATCTGTTGATTCTAACTAGATAAGTTTGATCTAATTCTTTTGCATTGCAATTTCATGATGAATTTTGCAATGTCCATGAAATCTACTTTATGCAAGGTCATCAGTTAGGTTGGAAGGTAGACTTAAGCACCTTTCTAACTATATATTATATTATACGTACGCAGTAAGCTTTTTGTTGAGTTTGTGATCTAACTTAAAAAAAAAAAAAAAAAAAAAAAAAAAAAAAAAAAAAAAAAAAAAAAGAGTAAAAACTATAGTTGTTTCACAATAGTTAAAAATTCATTTAGAAGGAGTGGCTAATGATCGAATCAATTCTTAATAAAATAAAATTTTTCCCATCGGAGAGTAGATCTTGCACTATATAAGATCTCTTGCTTTTATAGCCAGAAAATATAGCCTTGTTGGAGAGATAATTTAATGATCCTTTGTAGCCGTGATGATGTTTTGATTCTAATTCATCTAACAGTATTCAAAAAGTTGATACCTTTTTCATTAACGAAATAATTTCACGACAATCATATCCATTAGATCTAATATTATGGATTCAAAACGAAGAAATTTCTCCCCCAAAAAGAGGAAATAAACCTTGTCTTTCAAAAGAGGTCAAAAAACCCTTGTCTTTTGAAGGAGATCGGAAACCCTTTCTTTCGAGGGAGAAAAGTTCCTCCGATCCCAATTTCCCAAAAGGAGAAAGCATTATTATAACAGTCCGTCTTGTGTGTGGCTAGCCACACCGTGTGACCACTAATAAAAAAAAAAAAGTAATCCCTATAAGACTGAACAAGTAATGCCGATCCTGTGATACTAATTGAGTAACCCTATTAACACTGACTAAGTAACCCCTATTACACTGACGAAGTAACCCCTATAATGGTTGGCCACCTGTGTGGTCAGCCACATATAAGACTTTGTGTTATTATAAATAGGGCTCTGCACAAGTCCAAAACCGGACCGGACCGGAACCCGGAATCGACTTTTTTTTGGGACCCGGACCAAACCGTAATCAACCGGTCCGGGTTTCAGTCCGGACTTGCTTATTCCAATCCGGTCCGGTTTTGGACCAGTTATACACTTTTTTTTTTTTTTCCTTTTAATATCTTAATATATACATACATTTTTAACGTCTTGTATTTGTTTGAGTTCTTTCCTATTTTGCACCATTAAATTTAAAATTTTCACCCAAATATTACAAAAATACACTCTTGGTCCATTCCGGTCCGGACTGGAATATTTCGGTTTTTACCCGGACCGAAAACCCGAAATCACCTATTGTGAGGACCGAAGACTGACCCGAAACCCCCAGGTCCGGTCCAGGTCGGTTTTTCGATCCAAGAACATTTTCGTACACCCCTAATTATAAACCTAAAAAAAGTTAGAAACAAGGATTGTGGGGCTTTCCACCGGTTATAACCAATGGAAGCCCCTTCAAAATTCAACATTAAAGGCTAGGATTTTGGAGAGAGGAAGGAGGAGAAGAGGGGATGTGAAAATGTTAATTCTTACTAATCTTGAAAAGTTGAAGTAGGAAAAGTTTTTATCCTTAGAAGGAAAAGAAAACCTACATAAAATCTATGTAAAATAGGACAAGTCATATGCAAAAAATGTGCCTAAAAGCTCTACATAGAGGAAGGAATCACTAAACACCTAATATATGATATTTATTTGGACAGTAAAGATATATAGTGAAGGTGACCTACAAAAACTGATGATCTTGTAAAAAAAATGATAATGGATGAAATGATGGAAGACTAAACTCGACAAATAGCAAATTGGGCATCTTTTACTATTGTACTAATGTATTAAATTTTTATTATTGTTTTCTTTGTGAAAGTATCTTTGTAAAAACAAATGGCTGATATGCGTTTGTTGAGTCATGCGTTCGCTGAGTTATCGACCATAATAGAGTGTCGGTAAGGTGTATGAGTCCTTTTTATATAAAGGATTGTAGGCAATAAGGGAAAGGTAGAGTTGAAGAGAGTTTGATAGGTTTTCATATAATCTTAGATAGAAACTTGATTTAAGAGAAAGATTGTTTTTTTATCTATCTCGAAGGATAGTAACATTCTGGTTCAGTTCATGTCCGATTTATTTAATAACTATACCTATAGTATTTAATGAATTATGTTATATTGAAATAAGATAATGTTATTGTGTTGCCAATAAGTACTGTTGTTAATAAAGGAATTATGCAATATTTCCATGATAGAAATCTTTATTAATATTAAATTTTGATAGAATGACAAGTAATATGGTAATAGCTTAGGGATAAGCCAAATAGTAGAAGACGGCTTATGGAATACTGAGTATTTGGGTGTTTATTGGTCCCTCGAGAGAGTTACGTCAACAAAGCTGGTCGGGCGCGATTGGTACCAGCAAAACACGGAAATTTTGGTTGGTAGGACCTCCGCCTCCGCTGATCAAGTTAGTATTGGTCGTAGAAGATGAAAAGGTATGGAAAAGGTAAAGGTGACATCTTCTCGGATTCCGAGATCAGGTGTTTTCTCTAATGTGAGAGAATGTAGGGTGGTTGTAATAAATGAATCGTGTTCCATAAATGGGGGAAATCTCCCTATTTATAGGATCGTTCAAAACTATGTCTTGTAGTAGGTTAGGGGCTGCACCGTTTTGCGCTGCTCTTGGGAATTAGGCCCTGAAGGCCGCCATTCTATTTGTCATATGAGGCTGACACGTGTCAGCTGGTGAGTGGCCCATGTTGGACCTTCCTAGGGTTAACGCGTGTCCCTCTCTAATTGGGCCACATGTGAAGGGTATTTTTACCCTAAACATTTGCCCCTCACAGGGGTGACTTGGCAGGCCATGTGGCACCTATGATAGATGTCTGATATTGATTAGATAACGGTTATTAGCATTTCACATAGTGGGAAATTACGGGAGTGCCCCCATTTTAACCTTCTATAAATAGTAAGTTACCCTCCTTCTTCTCTCTCATCTGATTTCTTAACAAATCTAGAGAGAGAAAAAGAGTATTTTGTAGAGAGAGACACTTTGACCCCGCCTGTAGCAGATTTCCAGAAAACTTTTGGTTTGCAGTTTCGTGGACACAACCGTTCATCGCTTGAGAAGTTTTTCCAAAATTCTACAAAGGTAACAATTTCTCCCCTTCTTAGCTCTTTCAAGCTTTTGCTGTTTGTATATAGTTTTTCAAAATAAAATGGATTCACCATCAACACACACGGCACAGCCTAGGACAGTAGTCGGACGGTCTCCTAATACGACTGAGACTAAGACTAGGGGTGCTGCTCTTGGTGCATGAACCTACTTTGCTCATCCCCAAATCCCACCATCTCTATGTCTGTGCATAACACAATGACAAGAGTTAAACAGACAGCTAAACAGCCAAGAAGTAGAAGGCGCACTTTGGAAGTTACCCAAGACAAGGAGTATGGGGAATCAGATGAGTAATCAGGTTCGTCGCTTCGGGGTATCCTAACCACTCCTTGTGATGGGATCTTAACGGAGTCAGACGGTGAAGGGTCTGTCTCCGCCACAATGCATAGTGATCCCAATCAAGGGGACGGTGACAAGGCATCTCAAAGATCAACGGCTAAATTTTTCGGGTCGGATCAGGCGGAGGCCGGCTACAAAGTTGAACGGCCGGCTAAGTCGCCATCTATGTCCAACCCTACCGAAACTCATATGATCGTGAGGGATGTAGTTTCCCTAGAAACTTGTTTTAAGGAATTTCAAGATAAATATCCGATTGGGTCAAATTGGGAGATAAGAGTCCCGCCTGTGGAGGCAACAGTGGTTTTGGAGGATAACCTTGCGCACGCCGATAACTATTTTGGTTGCTACGAGTCGACAATTCAAGCTCTTCACAGGGATTAAGAAAGATCTTGAAGGGGTATAAATTAGGCGTTTGGCAGCTTGCCCCTAACTCATGGATAAATATTCTAAGTTACATTGCCGCCTGTGAGTTCTAGGATATTAAGCCAAGCTTCGAGGCCTTTGCTCATATGCATTACATGAGCCGGGCTCCAGACCACGGGGGAGCGTGGTACACTATAACCACCCATCCGGAGTACATGATGACTTTGGATAAGCCGTCTAAGTGGTCCAATTGGAAAGATAAGTTTTATCTAATTTCTTCCTCCACTTTGTCAATGAACCGGGTCTTACGCCGGTATAACAAGGATCCGACATTGCTCGTAAATAAGTGCGTCCTCCCCCACATTCCCTCCAAGGCTTGGGAACAAATAATTGAGCTGGAGTTCTTCAAGACCTCTACTACTCCTGTTGACGATAGGACCCAAATAATAGTGCCAAAGAACTAGGTGCCTTATCCGGACATCCTGAAAGACGAGGCGTTTCTTTTCGCCTGTGGCTTGAGCACAATGTTTCTAAAACGTATTCAATCGCGTTTTTCAAACGTCTCAATACTTGCATTTTTTTATTTACCATCCAGTTTTCTTCTGTAGAGGACGCACTGAATATGGTGAATCCGGATAAGACACCGGCTAAGTCAGCTACTCTTCTTAGAAAGGAGCAGCTGGAAAAGAAGGAAAAGGCCTTGGATGCCAAGGATGATGGGGTATGCCCGCCTTCCATTTGGAGGCTAGTTTGCCTTTTTCTTATTATGTTGTGCTGGTTGTAACCCTTTTGCCTCATCTGCATAGTGGGAGAAAGACTATCCTCCGCTCTATTTAAAAAAATGATCAAACGGCCACCAGCACCGGTAGGGAAAAAGAATCCCTCCCAATATCGGTTGCTACGCTTGACCAACCGAGGCCTACAACTGGAGGGAAAAGCCCGGCTAATCTGAAGGCTTTAAGCAAAAGCTAAGAGAAGGCAAGCAAAATGCTTGACGCATGTATGACGTCGAAGGGTGGCATGCTGCCCAATGCTACAAACGGCACTATAGCGGTTAAAGAGAGTGGGACAGCGTAACCCAAAGATCAAGGTAAGGAAGAATTCTTTGAACTCCCATGGCCGCTTAACTTTATGAGAGTCAAAGCCAAGTGAGCTTAGTAGAAGAAATTCTTAGCAGTCGACACATTATGGTTGCCGCCTATGTTGCTTTCTCACCACATCATATTATGGTGCAGATGCCTCCTCTAGCCGGCCTGATTTTCAGCAATTCACCAAGCGGATGTTGAGAACAATTACCATGTTTGAGAAAGCTCAGGTGTTGTAGGGAATATTTCAAGCCATCCTACACTTAAGCCCCACTGTGATCATACACTTAAGCATGGTGGCGTCCAAAGGGAAGGAAGCTAGAGTAAAAAAGTCGCTAACAAGTTTTAGGAACTTGTAAACCGTTCACAGGGTGAAGGCTACACCCCTTAACGATCCAGGAGATTGTTAAATCTAATAGGTCTGGAACCATGACTGGAAGTTCAGGGATAAAGTACAAATCCAACCTAAAAGTGACTAAACCTGCCCTAAAAATAGGCCTCTACTTTATTCTTCTCGTATTCATGTGCGCTTTCTGATTAATATGCAATTAATAGGTTAACCCTAAACCTGTTTATCTATGTTGGGTGAATATTAATGAACAAATAATGCTATTATTGGCGATCACCTTAATTATAATCAAATTATCCTAAACAAGATTTTTAATTATCTTATTAAGTGGATTACAAGTACAAATTCCCTTTAAACATGCATAAAAGGCGTGATCAAGCAATAACAATATATATAATCAAGCAACATAATAATCATTATAATAATTATAATCATCATAATCATGTTAAAAATAAAGTATAATATTAATAGCAAGATAGATCCTAGGCATGATACTAACAAGATTAATAACGAACCCTAGCATGTCACTAAACAATTAAAGATTAAAGATTTAGCCCTAACATGATACTACCATGATATTAGAAAATAAATAAGTAACATCATAATAATCATACTCGATATTAGAAATATTAATTATTACCCTAAACATGATACTAGGAAGCAATATAACATCCTAACATGGTACTAGGAATCAATAAAACAATCTAAGCATGATTTCTATATCAAAAGAATAATTAGACAATTAAATTACTTACTTTGATGCCTAGTACCTCTTTCTAATAACAAAATATACATGTTAGTAACTTCAAGGAAAAAATATAAATCAAAACAATTAAATTAAATAATTAAAATAGGAATTTGGGACCAAACCCTCAGAAATATCAAACCTTTCACGTCTAGGGCGAAGGCAACTTCGAACTTGGCTAGGTGTGTCTAGAACTAATGAATGCGGAATTTTGTAAAAGGGAAGGTTTAGAAAAAGAATAGAGAGAAAAGGAAAGCTTCTAGATTTTAGAGAGTGAAAGAGAGAGATGATTGTTGTTAATGATTATAAACGGGGAGATACGACCCCCATTTATAGAAAAAAAATAGCAAGGAAATCGAAGAAAAGAGTTTGAGTCCTATTTGGAATAAAAAACCTCCTGTTTCCAATGACAGGAGCAGCGCCAGACGACAAGCTCGTCGCCAGGCGACAGACCTATCGTTTGGCGCTGGGACAACTTTTTTATAGATTTTGTTTTTATCATATCTTTTGATACAGAAGTCCAAATAAGTCATATAATATGTCCTTGGAAATCTCTTGAAGTCTACCTTCTATCCCAGTTAGAACTTGATTTATATAGTTTTTAGATAAAAATATATGGCCGAAATAGTTGAAGGGTGTTAGTTTTGGATAGAGTTTCATATTCCATTCATATCTTTTTCGTTATAATTCGGAATTAATATTATAATATATCATTGGAAAGATAATATCAAGATCTATCCAACCATATAAGATTTGGATAAAGATTTTGAGGCACAAAAATAATATTTTACTGTCTTTGAACATCTTTAAATTTGAATAGAATTTAAGATTAAAAAAAGGAAAGTTTTATTTAATTTCAAACTCTTTGATTTGGTAATTAAGATATTTTAGAAACTTATAGAAGTTTCAAATTAATCCTATTTAGTTTAGGAACAAAAAAGGGAATAGAGAACGGTTAAAACATGCTTTATCGAACGCTTTACAACCGCTCTTCTGCTAAGCGATGTTTAAAGTATACAAAACGAGTTATGGGGTGTTCTATATTCAAAAGAAAAGAGAACTATTAGGTGAGACAACTGTTCTCTTTTCCCCTCATGAAGGCTAGTAAAAAAGTCAAAGGAAAAGAGAACGGTTATCATACTTAACCGTTCTCTTTGCTGTTTTTTTTAAAAAAAAAAAAAATTAAAAAGAATTATGTAGCATAATGCCAGAGAGTTTGGCATCTTTAGAATCAAACGTTATTGTTCTCGACTGAATCAATTGCCAAACAAAAAAAAAAATTAAAATTTACTATTACTTTAGATTTGATACAATTACAACCCAAAATAAAAATAAATAAATCGACAAATTCATACATTTAAATCAACTTAATAATATACTTATAAATCATGTATTCCATATTTCCAGTACATGAAATTAATATGATGATAAATTTACAAAACCTAGATATGCGTAAAACAAAAGTAAATGCCCATTTTGGTAAAACTAAATTAATTGATATAACTATCTTCAAGGCTTCAAACACATGTGATCTTCAGATTCCTCCGTCGTAATTGTCATCAATAGCATAACTTCCATAAAGCTGCATCAACAACTCATCACCACCTACTCATCTACGCTGTAAAAAACCGCATAAATTCCCAAATATTCAACAAATAATGAGCAAAACTAACTCATTGTAAAAAAAAAAAAAAAAAAAAAACCTTAATAAAACAATTAAATTATTAAGGTCTACGATCTACAAAGTAGATGAAATGATATCAAAATAAAAGTGAATTTGAGTCGATTTTTTTTTTAAAAAAAACTAATAATATTTGAAACATACCTAGAATCCTTAAAATTAATACGAAGTATTTGTTATGGTTATTGAAATTTCTTTAAGGAACTTACAGAATAAGACTACAAAAAAACTTACAAAGTCATCAATGGCAGCGGAGTTTGGAATTATACAATAAACGTGCTTTTAAACTAACACCATAGCTTTTTGTAAATCAAGAAAATGTTGAGCCATTAAATTAGAATAATTGAGAAGGAAATTGATTAAAAATAGAAAGTATTTCAATTGAGGGGAGAGAGAAGAAGATCTCAATAGAGAGAAGGAGATGAGGAAGTGAAAGTTAGGTAAGCATATTGTGCGGCTGTGAGGGGGTTGAGTTACCTAAGTTAAATAATTTATGATTATATTAATTGAGAGTTGAGATCATGAGATGCGAAAATTGTTTTTGAGGCGAGATGTTCAAAATTTTGGAAGCATTAAATTGTAGAGTAGATGGGATACACAACGGTTGTTATAGACCACCGCTTTCCATCTTATTCAATAAATTAATTTAATTAAATTTTATATGTGCAAAAAAGATAAAGAACGGTTATATATGCCAACTGTTCTATATTCATTTACATATAAAACGGTTGCAAAAGATAAGCGTTCTATATTATTGCAAAGAACGCCTATCTAAGATAACTGTTTTGTAAAGTGCATTTCTTATTCCCTTTTATGTAGTAGTGCGCGGGGGTGATTTAGAACGTTCGGCAATCCTAAATCATTCTTGTAACACCGATACCTGCAAACTAGCGTTAGTTAAAACAGATAAGAGATTTAAGACACGCGTATCTTGCACCGTCGAGCACACGTCTCTGAGGGTAATCGATTTGTTGCTGCATTTGTTGTTGTGCCCAACCTTCCACAAGCTAGGGAACACCATCTTGCTTTTTTGATGTTGTGGTCGTGCTTTGCCGCTATTGATGTTCACTCGTCTCTGAACAAAAGAGCTTCTTTTTGAGGATTGATCACTCGTCTCTTAACAATGGAGATTTTGGAAGAAATGTCCACGCGTCTCTGAACAAAAGAGCTTTAATAGGATGCCCACACATCTTTGAGCAAAAGAGCTTGAAAGAAATGTCCACGCGTCTCTGAACAAAGAGCTTTGAATGATATGCCCCCGCGTCTCTAAGCAAAAGATCTTTTTGATAAGTCCATGCGTCTCAAAATAAAAGAGCTTGAAAGGTTGTCCACGCGTCTCTGAACAATAGAGATTTGATACTTAAATGTTTGTTGCGATCATTCGGTTGGTTGCGAACAGGAGCTTTGCTAAATGGTTGTATCATGTAAAAATCAAAAGATTGCAAAAGACTTTCCTGGTGTTTTTCTTAGGAAGTACCTAAGGCTTGATGGTTTTTTTAGGGTTGACCTAAGGTGATTGACTGACTTGAGGTTGGCTCAATGTGACTGACTGATTTGAGGTTGACCCAAGGTGAATTGACAAGTGTGACTCATGACTTGTGTGTGCATTGTATTGTGATGTGCTTGGCTCAAAATGCGAAAAAGAAAAAATTTAAAAATTTTCCGTCATTTTTGTGGAGGGTACCGACTTTCTCCCGAAAGAGAAGGACGCGAAAAAGAATCGAAGTGTTTGATGGTGCATGTTGAATGAGCTTAATCCATTGACGTTGTCTCTTATAGTAAAAGGATTGTAACATCTTAGACTATCCTATTTGACTCGATAATGAAAGTATTTAGGTAACTTAGGCGCGGAGGGTAAGTCCTTCATAATTTGTGATGCAATGATGATTAATGTTGATATGACAAGCCATGCTTCAGCGTTGTGTTAAGATTTCATGACAAAGGGTTGCTAAGGGAAGTATATTTGGTCATGTATCTATGATGTGTGTGATAGTGACACTAACGTTAGGCTGCAAGGGCTAAGTGTGTGGAAAAATATATTGAAAAGAGTCAAATGATCTGATAGTGACTCTTAGGCTGGGTAGGATAATAATGTAAGAATCAAACCTCCAAGTGTAGCTCTAAATGAATAAGGATGAGCATTGGATATCCTTTGATATGATCATGGTATGAGTGTGTGAATGTGAATATGAATGCATGTTTATTACGGCCGTACCCCTTTGCGAGGTTTCCTACGTATCCGTTAGTAATCAGGCTGAACGTAGCTCTAGTCGAACCTCGCACAAGTGTGTGTATACCTCAAAGAGGTGTTTTAATGGTTGTAACGTGGTTAAGCTAATGGTTATAAAAGGGATAAAGGCTCAAGCTCCTAGATAAACCCGCAAGGCGTGTAACCTTGCATTTGAATCCTTATATTTTTATGCTTGAGTTTTTCTCACTTTTAAACTCTCTTTTATTTACATTTTGCTCTCTTTTTTTCTTTTGCATTTTTCATATTTGAATATTTTCTATAAGTGTGGGCAATCCCGATCATGCGGTCTATCACTCACTTGACATTCATGTTTCTTAGGCACGGTACCGAGCACTCGATAAGAGACACAATCTCAGACGTGCTCATATCAAAGACATTGGAACCCTTGTCCTTTTGTACACTTTTATTGTTTTCTATTTTAATCTTTTTATTCACTCAAGCTTTTGTTCTTTGAAAATTGCATAAGTTACACACCATCTCATCCCAAGGTTATGTAGATGTGGGTTGAAGAAAGAAAGGTCTATTGTTAGACGAGCCTCAGAGTGGTTTATCAAGAAAAGATTGTATATTTGAAAAGTGAAAAGTATAACATGGCTACAAGAGGTGCCTCTAATCATGGGTATACCTTGTGTTTAGTTCCAAATGGATATTTTTTTTTTGTTTGGCAATGCAATGAAATGATCATATGTAAGGAAACAAATGCTCATTTTATTAAAGGGAGAAAAGAAAAAACCTACAAAATAAGATTTAAAGAAAATAAGAAGGGTGCTTATGCTAGACTTATTGGGGAAAGGAAAAATGAAAATTAAATAGAAAAAGAGGTCATGAAATCTTGTCGTTAAACCCCACCTTTTGTCTTGTGCTTATCATCACCCGGTCTTCTTGCATTGCTAACTAGACACAATGGGATCTTGTTTGCTTCTATGAGTGTAGACACCAAAAATTGTCTCCCCAAAACAAAACCCGATGATGAACAACCTTTCACCGCCATTATTGGTCGGGTTGAGTATTTAATCTTGGAGTGCTTAAATCCATATTTCCATCCCATTTCCCCAAACCATAACTTATTCTCCTCTTTTTGTGCCTTTAAACCGAAAATAATTCATTTCGTGTCCTTTAAAATCATTCATTTCGTGTCCTTTTTATAAAAATGTTTAGTCCAGTTTATTTTGGTCCATTATCTGGGTTTAATGACTGAATAGTTTGATGGGCTTTAAAAGAGTTTTTTAACGATATATTATAAGCCCAAATCCGAGTTATAATAAATAAGTTATGGCCAAAATATTGAATTGAGCCCAAATCGAACCTAAGCCCACCTTACCTACGACCCAATGATCATGTGGAGGGTCCAAATTATTTAATCCCATTCCTAAACCAATTAGGATTAATTAGAAACTTCTACATGACCCTTAAGCATGCTATGCAAACATGAATGAAATCTAAACTTAAGTTTCTAAAAGATCTTAATTATCCTTTTTGAAAAGATAAGATTAAAGAGTTTGAAATTGAATAAAACTTTTCTTTTTGAAAATCCTATTTCTATCCGAATTGAAAGACATTCAAAGATAGTCGGATATGATTTTCGTGCCTCATATTTTTTATCCAAATTTTATATGGTTGGATAGCCCTTCCAATTATATATTATAATATCAGTTTTGAGCTACAACGGAAAATATATGAATAAAATGTCAAACTCTATTCAAAACTGACACTGTCTCACTATTTTGGCCATATGTTTTATTCTACAAATTATTTTATTCTGATTCTAATTGGGTCAAGAAGTAGACTTCTAGAGCTTTATAACAATATCTTATTTATCTTATTCCAATATCCAGATCAAAAGATATGATAAAAACAAAAAATGTAAAAACTACAGTCTATCGAGTTTTATTCCGATTTAATTCGAATCTTATCTTGTTTTTTCGATCCCTCTTTTTTTCTCTAAAAATAGAGGTCATATATTTCCTTTTACAATCATCAACAAGGGTGATCACGGTCTATCGTAGTGATAACTTATCTTTCTAGAATAGAGAGCATCTCTCACTAAAAGTGAGCTCTCCCTAGTTTAGCTAGGGTTCTTCATTCCTCCTTCAACGAGTTGCATTCTGCAGATTTTTTCTGCTACATAATTTCTTATTTGCTCTAAGTGGATAGGGTTTAGATTGCTTGCTTGTGTCTGTGGGTTTCTTTATCAATCTTTTTCTACTCCCAAGAGGTTTAAATCTTTGGGTTTGGTTTTTCTCCTCGTTTTTTAGAAAAGCACACCCTCTTTCTACAGGCCTTCCCATCTCCCAACACTTCTGAGCGGTTCTTCTTTGGTTTTCACCCACCAAATTCCTCGAGCAGTAATTGCTCATTATTTATTGGTGCAGTCCTTTTAGCTAGAGTCGGCTAGCCGTTTTCAGAGCATTAACTACCCTAATGCTTGCTCCCCATGCGTATTATTGGTTATTATTCCAATAACTAGAATTAGTCTATAAATGCAAAGAGATCTTCTGTTCAACAACTCATTCTTCGCTATTCTACTTCTTCTCACTTGTTTTTTCCTCTTTTGCTAACTAAACTCTCAGTCTTTAATTTTATTCCTTCCTTAAACTTGTCTTTTTCTTCTCTCTTTTCTGTCCTTAAGCATGAATATTAATGGGAATAATCCTAATGCTCATAATGATCATCAAAGGCTAGATCTGAGAGGGGCCCCTCTCATTCCTACGCTAGAAGATTTCAATTTGGAGGAGGGACATATTGACTTTAACTCATGTGTTATTGGTCTATTTATAGGGCCACGTCCTCAATCTAAACACTATGTGCAACATATTGTTAACTCCCGCTGGATTAGAAGGGGGGAAATAAGAGTTCATCGATTGAGGCCTTTTTTCTTGTTTGAATGCAAGGTAAACCAAGACTAGGAGAGTGTGGTTCGTGCTAGCACGACCATAATCGATGGTCGAATCATTAATTTCAGAAGATATCAAGTGGACTATGTGCCACACCACATGAGTTTTAATCTCACAAGGGTATGGGTCCGAGTGTACGGGCTACCCTTGGCATATCTTACCTCAAGTTGGGCAAGATAGATTCTCAGACACGTTGGATACATTGAGGAAATTGATCATGAAGGGGATGGACTCCCAATACATGCTAAGTTGAGGGCGTGCATGTTAATTGATCTTTCCGTTCCTTTAATCCCGGGATGCTTCATCCCTTTGGAAGGAAACAAGGTAATATGGGTATGTTTAAGATACGAGGGTATCTTCAAGTTTTGCAAATCATGTGGTAAAGTTGGACACTTTACTAGGCGTTGCAACCTCCACGCAGTGGTGGCTAGAAGACGAGTGAGACGAAGGTTGGACGAGGTAGAGGCTGGCGGAATTAAAATTCTTTATGGGCCGGCAGAATACCCATTTTACTCAACCATATTAGGGGGTTTCCGGACTGGTATAGATTCCGGAACACCAGAGTTGATTTGCGGCTATATGAGGTTCATGAAAATTCTTCCATCTATAGAATAATGCCGAGAGAAGATATGAAGTTTGATGAGGGTTATCAGTTCGAGGGTCCTTTGTCTTAGCAAGAAAGTGAAGAAAGTGAAAGTTTTCACACAGTAGAGAAGGAACTACAAAACAAGGACTCTGATCTTGTGGGTATGGAGGAGGATCTGGTAGTGCCGGACCTAAGGTTGTCTCCGGGTAGGCGCTTGGGTCTAGGTTGGGACCCCTATATGGAGCTCATTCAAAGGGGTACGCCAAACCCTAGTGAGCGAAACACTCACAAGATGCGAGAGAATCAGCAGCAAGGGTCTGATCATTTTGCTCCAACCATGGTTTCGGCAGGCTTGAACCCAGTCAGGCCCACGGCGTTAAGGGGCCCAGAGGCGCGGAACAGCAGCAGGCCTTAACCCCTTGCTCGTGTTTTATTTCCAAACTCTACCTTCGAAGTTAGAGAAGCGTCATCGGCACAACAAGAGGCTAGAGTTGGAGGCGGGCCGGGGACTATCTTCTATACTTTGGGAATTTTGGAATGGGCTGCCACACCCATGACACTTGAGAGAAACAATGCAGGTCTTTTTGGAAATATTGGAGGGCAAGGTAGAGCTATGAAAGTTCCGCTTGTTGCTAGCGTAGGAGGATGGTTGTAAAGTTCTACGATTATGGCTACTAGAAGAGTGAATGAGGTTCAACAACAAGAAGATGATGAGTATGCTTGCATTATTGAAGCAAGCACAATCTTATCCTTGGGTATTCGACATGCTAGGAGGGATGAGATTCGTGAGATACACCGTTATGTGAGATCGACCGCACCACTTTTTCTTCGGCTCTCTCCGTCATATTTGGGTGGTCTTCTGAACCTCCCTCTAACCGAGTTTGATCCGCCTAATACTCCGGTATCACACTTTAGCTCTTTCAATTATATTGAGTTATTTAACTATAATGATAGTGCAAATGACAAGAAGCGCATAAGGGAGGCAGTGGGTCATACTCCGCATTCTTGTGATGGTGATGCAAGGAAATATAGTGAAACTGATCATGAGTGGGTGGAAAGGAAAAGGCTTAAGAGGTTACATAGGTGGTCCGAAAAGGGTGGTTTCTCAATTTGGCTCAAGGATGACAAAGGGATAGGATGGTTTGCTTCGAAGGCTATCTCTGATCTCGACATGGCTAGGGATTTTGGGGTGGAGATTGATGGTGATATTAGGATGAGGGGCAAATACAAGCGACCTCAAGTGATCTCTTCTTCTTCATCCGAGTCTTACAAGTGTCAGAAAAGTGAGGAAGTCACCTCGTCTTACAGGGAGCTTAGGGATGATATGGACATTGATCTTCAGTGTGCTTTGTTTGATTCGGCACAGTCATTTGCGAAGGGTATGGAGGCTGCTCCTAGTTAGCCTCTAAAAGGGATATGAGTGCTGTGGCGTGGAATTATAGGGGTCTAAATGATCCACACTCCCTTGCAATTCCCTACCTAGTGTGGCTCTATCGTTCTAAGCTACCTATGTTTTTGTTTGTTTCGGAAACTAAGATGGATTTTGTTAAAGCGACGGATAGTTTAAGTGTTCAAGGACACTTCCTATTTTCGTTAGAACTCAAATGGAAGTAGTGGTGGTCTCCTAGTTTTAGTTTGGTCTAGTGATGTAGTAGAATGTTTGTATTCCTTAAAAAACTTTATCCTTTGTAAGGTTTATGAACGTAATGGAAGTATTAAGTATGTACTTTTTTTTATGGCGAGCCTGGAGTAGAACATAGAAGAATTGTTTGGAAACAACTTCAATGGTTCCTAGAAGAGTTTAAAAATGTCCAAACAATAGGGGATTTTAACCAAGTGGAAAGTGGGAGTGACAAGTTAGGTGGTTCGCTCCAAATTAGAGGAATTGATTGGAGGTTTAGTAGCAATGTAACGAAGGTTCCTTTTTCGGGGCCTAGGTTCACATGGAGCAACAAAAGGGATGGTAATGAGCTCATCCTTGAAACGCTTGATCGAGCCTACATCAAAGAGGACTGGTTCAATCACTCCCCGGATGGGAGAATTACTCATGAACCAATAATATGCTCCGACCATGCAGCCATCACCTATTATAATAAAGCTAGATCTTCCTCCTCTAATAGGCTGTATCAGATTGAAATTGGTGTCTTGGCTTCCCGGAAATCAAGGAAATTGTGAAGGACTCTTGAAAAGAAGAAATTCAAAGGTCACATATGTTTCAGCTATCGAGGAAGCTGGAGAAGTTGAGGACCAGACTCCAATACTGGTGTCTGGAAAATAAAATGGTTTGGGGCATAAACTGGAGAAATCTCACTAAAGACCTCAAGAGTACGAGTTTGAATAATAATTCGCTTCAGGAAGGGGATGAATACATCCAACGTATAAACCTTCTCATTCAAGAGAGTCAGCTGAGTTTTAATTTATGGAAATAGAGAATGAAGGCAAATTGGGTGAGGTTTGGGGACTTCCCCACTCCTACAATGTATAGGAAGGTGAAGCAAAGACAATTGAAAAATGAAATCTTGACTCTAAGGGGTGAAAATGATACTTGGGTCGAGGGGCAAAAGGAGATAGAAGAGGTAATTCTTACCTCAAACAAAGATATCTACAACCCAGTCACGAGTGATAATCATGGGGAAGATATTGACCTGCTTCTTCGGCAATTGGACATTCCCTCCCTTTTGGAAGAGAATAGGCTTTGGTTAGATAAGGCTTTTATAGATGGGGAAATTAAAAAAGCTATGTTTGATATGCATTGCTCTAAGTCTCCAGGCCCAGATGGTTTCACAGTGGATTTCTTCAAGACTTATTGGGAAGAGGTGGGTAATCTAGTGGTTGAAAGTGTGAAGCAATTTCTGAGGTCAGGAAACATGTTGAAGGAATGGAACCAGTCCCTCCTTTTTCTGATTCCAAAGGTGAAGGTTCCAGAAATCGATAGCCATTTCAACCCGATAAGTTTATGCAACATAGTCATTAAATGCATATCAAAATGCCTCGTCAATAGGATAAAGGTGGTTTTCCCTAGCCTTATTACGGAAAATCAAAGTGCCTTCATACCAGGGAGATACACGGAGGACAACATCCTCTTGAGCCACGAGCTTATGCACCTCATAAATTCGAAGAAAGGCTCGAATTTCACAACAGTTAAGATCGATATGTCAAAGACATATGACAGGGTGGATTGGCTTTTTCTCCTAAAATTCCTTCAAGATTATGGGTTTTCTAAGCACTAGGTAAAGATGGTCTCACAGTGTATCTCAACGGTGAGTTTTAAATCAGTTATTAACAGGAAAACTTCTGATCACTTTGCTCCAAAGTGCGGCTTAAGGCAGGGGGATCCCCTATCTCCGTACCTCTTTATTTTTTGCTTGGATATCCACTCTAGAATGTTGTCTCTGGCAGAGGATATAAATCAATTTCTGGGCCTGAAAGTTTCCCGTAGGTCCCCCTTGATCTCTCATCTCTTCTTTGTAGATGATGTTATGCTCTTCTTCAAAGCAAACGAGGTAGCCTGTGATTGTATCACAGACATCCTTTAGAGGTTTGGGAAAGCTTCTGGGCAACAACTAAACCTCCAAAAATCTTTTATAAAGTTCTCACTAGGGGTCGACAACGATAAAAGGTTAGCTGTGAAAGTGAGTCTCGCCATGCCTGAAACTAAAAATATGGGACTCTATTTAGGTGCACCGATTGATATACAAGGAAAGAAGAGATTACACTTACAATTCTTAGAGGACAAAGTTTCAGAGAAAATTGTCTCATTGGCCTCTATGCACCTTTCTCAGGCAGCAAAGCTAATTCTGATCAACACCGTCCTTATCATCAAGTCAGCTCATGTCATGAAGTGTATGAAACTTCCTCAGAGCATTGCAAACAAGATTGATTCTTTGATTACTCGTTTTTGGTGGTCTAATAATGGTAGCAGAGGTTTACATTGGGTAAGTGGAAGTGTGATACAACTTCCAAAGAGCATGGGTGGTTTAGGGATTAGAGGCTCTTCCACACTAAATGATGCTCTCCTGTTCAAGAAAGCAACAAGAATGCACTATAACCCACAACTTTTACTCTCCAGGGTTCATAAAGGCTTCCAGTTATGTGGCATATGCAACATGTCCAGAACTTTGGTTAGGAAAGGAAACCCTTCTATGGGAAGGTCAAGCCTACAAAAAGTCACACAGGTATTCAAAGATGGTTTTGCTTGAAAGGTTGGGAATGGAAATAATATCAAGCTTATCAGTATGCCCTGGGTTAAAGGGGAAACTCCTTTAGTAAATTCCAGTCAAACTCTAAGGGCAGCCTTGGACTGGAGAGTGAAGGATTTTATTAATGAGGAAACAAGGTTTTGGGAAGCTGGAAAGATTAGGGAGTTCTTTGAATGCAATAGTGCTAAGTCCAATCTACCGATGGAGCTTCGTCACTCAAGTGAGGATGATTTCCTCTACTGGAAATATCACCCCTCGGGATGGTACACGATTAAAACTGGCTACTACTATCTTTCTAAAGATCTGGGGCTAGAAAATGACTCTTTCTTGGCTTGGGACCAGGAACTTGTAAAGCTAATTTGGAGAATGGATATTCAACCTAAATGGAAGCTTTTCCTATGGAGACTTTTTCACGATAGTATTGCTGTTAAAGCTAATTTAGCTAAAAAGGGAATACAAATCGATGAGATTTGTGATCTTTGTAGGGTGGAATCGGAGGACAGCTAGTACTTGCTTAGATTCTTTTTTCTGGGAAAGGAAGTATGGGAGACTGGCTCCCTTACTATTTGCCATGACTCTCCTGAATCCAACTCTTTGAAAGGATGGATTCAACACTATATCCTGCTATTTTATAGCGAGGATGGGAAGCGTAGTCACCGTTGTGCATTGTTTATTGCAACTTTATGGGGGCTATGGAATGCAAGAAATGAAAGATGTTTCAAGGGTACTAGAGGTACAACAGGGCTAGTAGTGGAATTTATAAAACTAGCAATGAAAGACCATGAGCTTTTTACACAATAGGTGAATTCGACTAATGTAGTGGAAGCCAACAATGAGAATGATCCAATCATCCCTCATGGGTTCAATTATATTCATCTAGGGAAAGAGAAGGTAGGTTTTGATGACTTCATAGTGGAAGTGGATGGGTCCTGGGATAAAAAATCTACAAGAGCAGGGATTGGTTGGGCGGTCAAGGCCAATGCCAAGGGCTATGATAGGGAAGAAGGTGGGAGTCATGGAGCAACTTCATCAGCCCTTCATTGTGAAGCTTGGGCTTGTCTAGAAGCAATGAAATGGGCTTAAGCTAAAGGATATCAAGGGATCCTTATTTTATCTTACTCAATATCTCTTATGGATACCTTACAAGATGATCTAGGAAAGGATGTTCTGATAACCTGGGTACTAAATGAGATAAGGGATGTTGGGTCGATGTTCCGAAGATGAACAATATTAAAAGTTTGTAGGGATCAAGTTCAAAGGGCGGATGACATTGCGAGGAAATGTCGGCTAACCCTGTCTGATAATATGTAGTCCAATCTGTTTTCCTTTGCTCTTGTCAAAAAAAAAAAAAAAAAAAAAAAAGGTTGATCACAAAATAATTATTTTCTCCCTCTTTAGCCTAAACTCTAGCCATCCTATTCTCTCATAATACTTCCCCTAAGCGATCAAAGGAGTCCATATAATACCCAAAGTTCTATACTTAAACCAAGGCGTGAAAGTTATAATTACTTGAGGGTTTGGACCAAATTAACTCAGCATTTATTTAATTTAATTGTTTCAATTTGATTTATATTTTAATTGAAGTTACTAACAATTTATTCATGATGTAGCAATTTAAAGGAACGCGCGCAATGTGAGTAATTAGTTAATTTAATTACTCTTATTTTATTTTCTTATTGCTAGTATCATGATTAGGGTTATTTTATATTTGATTTGACTAACGTAAATTATTGTTAAATTGCTTCCAATATTAATGTTTATTCTATTGTTATTATGATCATCATATTGCATGTTAAAGGGAATATGTGATTGAAAATAACGCCTAATAAGATAATTTTGACGACCGGTTTAGGTTCCTTTTTAATCTTGTTATTAAATCAAGTGATCACGATATTTTACAATTATGTGTTGCATTAATATTAAACCAATTTAGCATAATAATAGTTTGGAGCAAATTGAATATTTGTTTGTATGCCTTTGAGATCGCAGGAATCATTTTTCACTATAAGAATCGAGTAGAGGCCAATACGGGCGAATGTGACTCCATGACCCACTTTGTAATATCATCCCTGATCCTTCTTTTTGTGGTTCCGAACCATATGGAGTTAGTAATCTCATGGATTATGAAATGGGGTGTAACCTTCACGGGTCAATCGTTGTTGCCTATCGTTGTCCCTTATCGTGGTTGCCTTTTTATGATCCGTGAACAGTTTACAAGTTCCTAAAAAACTTGTTGGCGGCTCCCTACTTTCCTTTTCCCTAATCGTATGTCAATTCCCACTTCCTTTGAGTGCCAAACATATTCACCACATGCTTTAACGTAGGCACACTTCAAACGACGCCTACAATGAGATCATGAATGAGATTTTGAAATCTGTAACATTCATCGGTGGTATGACCATTTCCTTGATGGTACTTGCAATAAAAATTGGGATTTCATCTTAAAGATCGCTTTTCTAGCGTTGGATTTTCAGTAGGGCCAATAGGTTTGATTAATCCTCGATCATGGAGACGATCGAAAGCAACATCATAGGTCATTACAAAGGGTGTGAAATCTCTTTTGGGTTTCTTTTTAGATCCTTGATTTTTTTTTTTTTTTGGTAAATAGATATTTTATTACCAAAGAAGAACAAATTACAACAAACAAAGTCACTGCCTACACAGCAAAGCAACAACACCACTAGACACCAAAAGACCAAACAGGCAAACAAACAACTAAACAGTTCCCAGAGCACTCCTCGCCACCTTCTAGGAAGGGTTCTAGGAGAGACCAGGAACAAACTACTGGACTCAGACACCTGGCCATCTTCTAGGAAGGGTTCTAGGAGCCAGAACCAGACAAACAACCTAAGACCCACCAAACCAGCAACTAAAATAGCCAACTGCTAGCCAGAAACAGCACCAGCAGAAGCAAAAACCTGCTAGCACAGAGCAGAAAGCCTGCGACTGCAACTATGAACACAGACAGCAAGCAAAACCCAAAAACCAACCTAAGGAGAATAAAGTAAATATCTATAAATACTATCTCATCTGCAAGCAACTAGGAAGGTTATCTCCTTAATCAAATCAGCAACGAATCGATTTACAGTTTCTGGTAAACATTAAAGCATTCCTCTGAAGCCAAACATTATAGATAGTTTCAGGAAAACACATCACAATTAGCCTAATCTTGGCATCAGTTTTCCTACAACATTTTTCAATCCAATGCAGTTCATCAATAAAGCTCAGCACAGTCCTAGTGAACCCTAGATTCTGTAGCATTGAAGACCAGATCACCTTTGAATAACTGCAATCAAAGAACAAATGATTCACAGTTTCATTAGCACCAGCACAGAAAAAGCAACAAGGGAACAGGGAATCTGCCAGACTTATAGTCTGTCCTTAGTGACCAGTCTATCCAAAATAGCAAGCTAAGTGATAAAGATACTCTTTGGTGAAGCTTGATTGTTGCAAATAACTCTCTTCCAGGGAACTTTTGACCCCTGAGGCTTAATGATACTATATAGCTTCTTAATATGAATCTTGCCATTGACAGTAACATTATCCCATCCACCAATATCATTCACAATATCTCTAGAAGCAAGGATCTTTTTCAAAATTCAAGATGTTTTTTTAGGAATAGGAGCAGTCCAAAACATCTTGCCAGCAAAATAATAAATGTGAACCTATTTTACCCAAAGCTAAGGTTATCTGATTTGTTAGCAAGGTCCCAAAGCACCTTGGTAACAGCTGCTTTATTCCAATCTTCCAAAGAAATCAAGTTCCAACCACCACAAGACTTGGGGATGCACATAAATTTCCAAGCAACAAGAGCTTTCTTTGTGGGGTTACCTTTCCCAGTCCATAAGAAACATCTAAATCTGGATTCCATTTCTCTAATGATTTTCTTTGGTAAAATAAAAATTTGAGCCCAAAAAGCTTGAACACCAAAGAGAACACTTTTAACCAATTGTAACCTGCCAGCTAAGATAGATGCTTAGCAGCCCAAGTGACAATTCTACTTGTAACTCTTTCAATCAAAGGTCTACATTAAGAAATAGTTAGCTTTTTAGAGAAAAGGGGAACACCCAAGTACCTAAAAGGGAGAGTACCATTAGCCATTCAAAGAACTTGCTGTAGCTCACATCTCTCATTATCCAAAACACCCCCAAAGTAGGCATCACTTTTATCCAAATTTGCAGACAAACCAAAAGCAACAAATTTTTTTTGAAAAGCTTCAAAAAGAAGTTTAACAGATCCCAAATCAGCTCTAGTAAAAAGCAACAGATCATCTGCAAACATTAAATGAGTAATCCTAAGTTTCTCACACCTAAAATGGAAGTTAAAATCTGGATCCTTAGCCATATTCTGCAAGCACATTGACAAATACTTCATACACAAAGCAAAGAGAAAAGGGGACATGGGATCACCTTGTCTCAAACCTTTCTTTGCTTAAAAAGGAGCAGAAGGATAACTATTGATCATAACTGAGTAAGAAACAGAAGTTATACAACCCATAATCCAGGTTATTACCTTGTTAGGAAATCCCAATTCACAAAGCATAGTCTCAAGGAAACTCCATTCAACAGAGTCATAAGCTTTCCTAAGATCAATTTTCAACATACACCTAGGGGTAACAAACTTGTGAGCATAACCTTTGATCAATTCTCTAGCAAGCAAGATGTTATCCCCAATGTGCTTACTAGGAATAAACCCAGCCTGAGCATTATCAACAACAGAACCCACAACACTTTCCAATCTAGTATTGATGTCCTTAGAGATCAATTTGTAAACAAGAGTACAATAAGCAATATTCCCATATTCCTTAACATAGGAAGGATTCTGAACCTTTGGAACTAGAGTAAGGGTAGTACAACTCTAAGATTTCTCTAGCACACCAGTTTCAAAGAAATCCAGAATAGCTGTATATACATTAGATTTCACATAATTCCATGCTTGTTTAAAGAAAACAACATTGAACCTATCAATATTAGGAGCTTTATCATCCCCAATACTAGCTAGAGCCTGATCAACTTCATCAAGAGAGATAGTGGCAGAGAGAATATCAATATCATTAGAAGAAAGTTGTTTCCCTGCCCTAACAACATCAACATCAATAGCTGGCAAAGTACTAGCAGCAGAACCTAAAAGATTCTGATAAAAGCTAATAATTTCAGCTTGAACTAAATCAGGATCCTTTAGCAGAACATCATCGCTAGTATAAATGGAGTCAATTCTCATCCTTTTCTGCCTTTGCTTTAGAACAGAAAAGAAATAGTGGGTGTTAGAATCCCCAAGCTTGATCCAGTAAACTCTTGACTTTTGTTTCAAAATGCTCTCATAAGTATCCATCCAGTACTTTACTTTCTCAATCCCAACATTCTTTTGATTCTGAAGAGAAATATTAGTAAAGTCCACAGCTAACTGAGTTTGAATTTCAGCAAGATGAGACCTAGCAGCTTCCAATCTGTCTGTAACCTTAGAAAAATGGTGAGTATTCAAGTTTTTAAGGCCAGTTTTAACAGATTTCAATTTCTTCTAGACTTGTAACATATAGTTACCAGTAAGACTAACATTCCTATGAGAAGACACAACCTCCTGAAAATCCTTATAAGAGGCAAGACAGTTTAAAAACCTAAAAGGTTTGCCTATCCCAGCAACAGAATGAACCGAATCTATCATAACAAGACAGTGATCATATAGAGAATGAGTGAGATAGACAACCTCAGTTTGACCATAAGCCAACATCCAAGCATCATTTACCAAACCCTTATCAATTCTTGTAGCAACCCTAACCATACCATGATCCTAATTATTCCAAGAGTAAAAGGAGCCTTTACTCTTTATTTGAATAAGGTCCAAGTCATGAACAAAATCATAGAAATCCCTGACCTCATAGTCAGTAATTGGGTTCCCATTAAGCTTATCTTGAGAGGATAAAACAGAATTGAAATCACCAATACAAAGCTAAGGTAAGTGAATATTACCCAAACCTTTGATACCAGTCCACATAGGAGCCCTATGCTGAATAGAATGAAGCCCATAAACAAAAGTACAGGCAATCTGATGTTGCAAATCCTTAGTAGAGACAACAGTGTGAATGAATCGCTCATTAACATCCATAATATCCAATGAAACAACATCTGATTTCCAGCCAACCCAAGTTCTACCCTTGGGAGAGAAAGAAAAATTGCAAGTCCACTCCCAAGCCTTGCCGAACTTCTTTTTCACAAAGTCAAACTTATGCAACTTTACTTTAGTTTCCAAAATAGCCATGACATCAATAGAGTGATCTCTAAGTAACTGCTTAACAACAGCTACTTTATTGGGATCATTAAGACCCCTAATATTCCAGGCTGTAATAATCATGGCATTAGAGGGGATTACCATCACCCTCGATATGATTAGCAGCCTCCTCATCAGCCATTAAGGCATTATAAGCATTCACCCTAGTAACAACATGTTGAGACTGTCTGACATTCTGAGTCTTAGTCTTTTTCCCCACAAACCTCCAACCATCATCAGAATTGACCAAATGATCATGAGCAGGAGTAGTCATAGGATAATCAGTAGGTTGCACCACATCTTGATGAGTAGATTTTGCTTGAGGAACAACAACTTGAGTTTTAGGCACCCAAATTTTGCTTTTGTTTTTTAACAGCTTCTTTCTGAGCTGGGGCAGGGGCAGCCTGTTTGTGAGAAGCCTTAGGAGTAGAACAATCATGGCCAACCTTGTCACATTTCTTGCAAAATTGAGGCTTCCATTCAAACTAAACCTTAAGCTCAACACTTTCACCAGTTGGACCTTCAACCAGAACAGAACTAGGCAGGGCCTTAGTTACATCTACTTCAACAATAATCCTATCAAACGAGACCCTAAGTTGCCTGGAAGGGCATTCATCTGCACAGATAGGAACCCCTAATAAGCTACCTATTTTTCTTAAGCTCTCAGTACCCCAACAACTCAATGGTAAGTTTGGGAAGAAGAAGGAACCCCTAAAAAGGTACTAACATTGTTATTAGAGTAGGTGTTTTCGGAAGAAGAAGGATTGTCGTTCTTCTTTCCTTTCCAGCCATTGTGGTTACTATTGTTAGTAGCTTTTTGCTTTGCGAGGTCATCTTCGATTTCAATACCTATGTCATAGACGGCCTTAAAAGTATTCATATTATGTTGATATTTCAAATGCTTTGAATTCTTCTCTTGGAGATTCTTGATAAACGTCCTTACAAATTCTTTTTCTATGGGCACCTCAATCATCTTAGCGGATGTTTCCCTCCACTTATTAAAGAAAGAAGTAAAGCCTTAATTCTCTTTTTGTCTTAGCATGTAAAGTTGTCTATAGTCGATTTCGACTTGAATATTACATTTAAATCTATCAATGAAAGCGTTTACAATAGCATCCCAAGTAGAGGATTTCTCTTTATCAAGAGAAAGAACCATTGTTGACAAACGGTGTCAAGTGATAAAGAAAATAATGTATGAAAATTTTCTTATCTATCCCCTTAATATTCATTATTGTCTCGAACGCTTATAAGTGGAAGTAAGGATTATCTGCTGCCTTGAACTTAGGGATGTCACTGGCATTGAACTTCTGCGGAAGAAGTTTCGTGTCCACTAAGGACCCTTGTGTGCTAATGCCCTGAAATCTATAGTCATTGGATATTTTGCTCAAGCTTTCTTACATGAGCTCCATTTGTTGTTGCCTCGCAAGGTCATTGACTTGAAAAGCTATACTCTTCATTAATTCAGTTAGGTTGGCAACATCCTTCTTGAGTTCTTTAGACATATGCCGGAATAAAAATCCGGGTTGACTCAAAGGAACTACGACTCGATTTTAGACATATTTATTAGCTCAAATTAATTAATCAATTAATTAAGCAGTCCTTTAGTCCTTGGTTATTTTATTTAAGCATATTCATAATTACAAGTCAAACCAAACGGTTATTTTAATCACATGTAAGTATGCACAAGCAAATAATGCACAAGTAGTCAAATAGTCACAACATGATGCAATGAGTTTGCAACCTAAACATGGCTCTAGTTCTCTAAAGTTCAGGATATGGGTTAGTCAAAGATGGTTCATGGTTATGAGTCCAGATGCATGATAGGGATAAGATAGGTCGTTATACTACCACCCTAACCAAATTAATCATTTATAATACCTAAACCTACACTCAACTGGTTAGTGGCAAGTAAAGGGTCGAACCACTAGAAAAGCACGCTAATTCAACATCAAATATCACTAATGCAAGAGTAAAAAGGGGATTATTTTGTTGGTTTTGTTGAGTAAGAATACTAAAACTACAAATAAACAAGAAGATGATAATTAAAATCAATATAAATTGACGCTAGGGATACGGGGGTATCCAATATAATTAGAAAGAGAAGAATAATGGTGATTATCATGAAACATATGCCAAAGAACACAAGATTCTACCTAAACAACTCATTCTCATGCAACAGTCTAGGCAAATCAATGAAAGAGGTCTACACTAATGAGGATCATTCTCATGCATCCTATTAGTTACAATTAAATCAAGAGAATAAAGAAGCACAATCCATAAAAACTCCACTTTAATAACTCATTCTCATGCAATCATTAAAATAGAGATGATCCAAATCTAGTTCAAATCACTTTCATGCATTTAAACTAGAAAACATCAAATAGAGTGCAACAATAATCCCAAGCTAATAAAAATCATGTCTTTAATCAATATATGGCATAAGTTCAATCCAACCATCATCATTCATCCAATATCAAATCATATATTCCACCCCCTTCCCCTAGCCAAAAGTTTAACCTAGAGAAGGGAGATTAAACACAATATCAAAACTAGAAATAAACTCAAGAAACTCAAAACAAAACATAATTAAAATCAATGAAATCAATAACAACTAGATGAACCAATATGATTAACAAGAATAAACAACAATAAAACAAATAAATAAAACTAAAGGCAAGGAGAAGAGATTACTAAAGAAAGAATTAATGAAAGATGAAAACTTGAATTCTTGCTTGATTGAAACTTAAACTTGAGCAAAGTTGAATCTTGGAAGAAAATTGAACAATAATCTATTTTTTTCTCTCTAAAAATTATCTAATCTAACCCTAAGAGAGAGAAGCTCTCCTAAACTAATCTAATCTATCTAAAATAAAATGTTAATTGAAAGTCCTTTGAAAATAACCCCAAAGGGGTATTTATAATACTCCCTCCGTCCCACAATTACAGGCAAATAACTCTAAAAAGTACGGTTTTTAAGGAGGATGGAAAAAGTAGAGGAAAATTGTATGAAAAAGATAAAAAGTGAAGAATGTTGTATGAGATTAATAAAAAGTAGAGAATATTATATGGAAAAGTGAAAAAGTAGGTAATGATTTTTTGGGTAAGTGTGTTTTTTGTATGAAAAAGAGAAAAAGTAAGTAATGATTGTTTAGGTATGTGTGTAATTTGTATGGAAAAGCTAAAAAGTAAGTAATGATTATGTGTTATTTTTAGTAATAGGAGGAACATTTTGGGACACCCAAAATAGTATATTTGCCTGTAATTTTGGGACGGAGGGAGTACAAGTTAAAAAATTAAATAAAAGAAAGAAACTAAAAAGAAATAAGACTAAATAAAACAATTAAAAAAAACTAAACAAAAAAACCAATAAAAACAAAACTACCATAAAATAAAATAAAAGAAAATGAAAAAAAAAAAAGAAATCCATAAAACCCCCAAAATTCCCCCCAAAACCACGAAACATCAGACCCCCACCAACTTCCATTCACTTTCGAATTTGGCTGCTCCAATTTAAACACCATCAGCCATCATCCCAAACGACCATCATCACCGTTCATCAGCATCATCATCATCTAGCATCCAATCGTGGCCGTTTGATCTTTATTAAAATCACGTGAAAAGCTCGTGATTGACCCACATTTGCGCGCCCACACAGAAGTCGCACAGCAAGTCGCGCAAAGCTAATGCCTCACCTCGATTTTGGACTCCAATTTGTGCGCTTTCTGACAGGGTTGCGCGGCCGAGAATTAGTTGCTTTATGAGTTTGGGGGTTGGGCGAATTGCGGCTGTAATTGGTGAGTAATTGGGTTGGAGATTGGTGGTCGATTGTGGGTGAAGGGCTGGTGGTTTAATTGGTGTTGCGGTGGTCAAATTAAATGCAGTAATTGCTGGCAGTTTTGGTGGCGAAATGGGAGGTGTGGTTGGGTTGTGCTGCTGCTGGCAGTAGGGGAGTGTTGGTTAGGTGGTGAATTGGTTACGGCGGTTTGCGCGTAGTAAGGTGACGGAGGAATAGGGGGCGTGAAATGGTGGTTAATTGGTTGTTGTGGGTAATTGATTGGGTTGCTGGTGCGAATTGGTGAAGGGGCATTGGTTGGTGTTGGTGGCGAAATGGGAGGTGTGGCTGGGTTGAGTTGCGGCTGGCAGCGTGGTGGTGATTGGTGTTGGTGTTGTTGGGATGATTTGGTTGGTGGCAATTGTTGCTTTGGTGGCTGACGGTGGTTGATTGTGACGGTGGCTGTGTTGTGCTGCTGCTGGCACCGTGGTGGTGATTGATTGGTGATTGTTTGGTGTGTGGAAGAGGTGATGGGTTTGGGTGGCTGCTGTGGCAGTTGGTGTTGGTGTTGTTGGGGGAAAGCAGTGGTGGAGCTTGGTTCAATTTTGTGCCTTGAACCTCGGACCTTAAACCCGATCGACCACGGACCCGAAAACACCTACAACCAAAAACAACACGAGGGGATTTTTAAAAGATAAAATAAAATAAAATAAAATAAGATAAATAAAGTAAAATAAAATGCTAAAACTAAAGAAATAATAAAATGAAATGAAATAAATTAAAATAAAATAAAACAAACTAGAAACTAAAAGAAAATAAATAAAATGAGAGAAACGAGGAATTTATTAGAAAACAAGAACTAAAAACTTAAAATATAAACATAGAATATAAGATAAATTAAATAAATTAAGTAAATAAGCTAAAAACTATTAAAAACTACTAAAATACTCAAAATAAAGATAAAAGACGAGAATAAGCAAATAATAGAAATAAAGGACAAAATGGGCTAAATTATTTGAAAATAAGTCGGAAAACGACTCAATAAACACCCTAAAAGTGACATAAAAGTCACTTATCAAACTCCACCCAAGCTAGACTTTTGCTCGTCCTCGAGCAAATTAACATGAAACATGAGAGAAGGAGAAAGATTTATTAAAGCAAATCTAAGACATTAAAGGAGACAAGAATGTACACTAACTCACTTTCGCAGGAATCACGGTCAATTTTAGCAACTAAAGACAAGCCCTTTAAACCCCTAGATTGCCCTAGAGGACGAGTGTGCTCTCGTGAAGGTGTCCTAAGAGTTTAACCCACAACTCTAAACAAAAACCAAGGCAAAACAAAAAGAAAAAGAAAAGCAAACACAAAAAACAAAACAAACACAACCATGACCAACATAACATGGCAAGGTTTAGGAAACCAATCAAGCTCAAAGGCGCAAAATACTCCATTTGGACTAAAAAAGAAGAGACATGCACCAAAGAATACTCACCTTTCTCAATACAATGAGGGAAAACACGTTCTAAGATGCTCATGGTTGAGAGAGACAAACCTAAGCTAAGCATAGAGAACTAGAGAATTCATTCTCCGCCCTAGCCCCATCTAAGACGGTCCACGTTCTTTCCACTAGCTTCAAATCACCCCCTAGTTAGCTCCTCATGATTCCATGAAGGAACCGGAAAAAGATTCAATTTGTGGAATTAGTGGGTCATCCCGACATCTCAACTATACATACTCTCTCCTTAGGGTTGAAATCTATCTCCCTCCACCGGAATTAGACCTCACCCCTCTAAAGTCTAAGGGTCTTAACTAGGGTTGTAACGTAAGGCAAAGGGTTAAGGCGGCGTAAAATTTGAAAATTTTGGTGATATTTCCTAAGTGAAGCTAAAGGGTGATCAAACCTCAAAAACAAAATCAAGAAATCACCAAACATCAAACAAAAATACCAATAATGTCATCTCCCCCAAGCTTACTCAACACCAACATTTCAAAAAAAAGAAAACGAATTAACGTTCCCCCCCAAGCTTGAACGAAGCGTTGTCCTCAATGCTTAACTTAGGGAAGAAAACGAAACCTACTTTTTTTTTATATATCCTTGCCTTTTTTAACTAAGGACGGCTTTTTCGGGGATGCATTTGCTTTATTACACACAATATATACAATTTACTTTCTTACTTGGTACAAAGAGCATAATACTTTCTCATTTTCATTACAACATAAAACAAACTCTCAAACCGAAATGCTTCACAAACTAAAGGTTAGGGAAACAAAAGGTCATAAGGCTTGCATTATGGCTCATAATCAAGAAAGAGAATAGGCTCAAGGGGTTGGCAAGAGGAGCAAATGCAAACTAAAAACAAAATATGTAACAAAACAAAAAGAAGTTAAAGAAAAATAAGAAAAGGGTGCCCTTTTCCTCCCCTAGAGCTGCTTGGTCACGATCTTGGGAGTTAGAGGACCACACAAGGATTAAGATATGCATAGTCAAGGATCCTAAGCGCCGCTCAACAAAATTGATGGAGGCTTGAACAATTTAAATCTCATAAGGGATGGGAAGTAAGCAAATACTAACTAAAGAGCTTCAAATCCACTATAGAGAGCAAAACATCTTACCACTTTTCCGTGAACTAAGGGTTCAAACGTCCTCAATAGTTCTTAACCTTGCTACCTTAGCTTAAAATTTGTCTATCTCAACCATAAGCACTCTCAAACCATGTAGGCCATCATCAATTAGGAAGAAAAACATTCTTTAGCACATTATCAAAGCAATCAATTCCAAATGCATGAGCGAATTCCAAAACAAATTCATTTAATCTTGCCCTAGTCATGTTTGCCACAAAAAAAAAAAAAAAATTATAACAAAACAAAAGAAAGAGGAAGAAATAAAAAAGGTTCACAAACGAGGCATATAAACCAAATAAGTCCCAATCGTCAAACAATTGATCGTTCGATAACAACATCAACGATCCCAGGTTCCATAGAACCAATGCAAACAACCTCGAACCATTCAACTTCTTCCTAAACTAGTCCTAAACTAAGCACTCAAAGAAAGAGTAAAAGAGTAAAAATAAGAAAGGTCTCACCGGGAGGTTAGCTTAAAAGAATTAAGGAGCAAAAAATAGAGTTCACCAAATGTCACTCCGCTCCAAACTTCCAAAAAGATACCTACAAGGCAAGACAAGACACAAAAGAAAATATTAAAAGAGAACAAAGAAATAAAGCAAAAAGAAAAAGAAAGGAGGAGGAGAAAAAGGGTTAGAAATCCTCCGGGTTGCCTCCCGGGAAGCGCTTGTTTATGGTCTCTAGCTTGACCCTTCACCTCATTCAAGGTGGATTAAAGAACATCACCCTCATCAACTTGAGGATTGAGTCATAGATGACCCCAAGATTGAGAACTAGCACTCCTTGAGGTCTCACATCACCACAAGGAATAGAAGGGAATGAATCAAGAGCCAATGGTGGCTCATATTTTCTCTTTCTCTTCTTCTTGTTGATTCATCTTCTTTTTTCTCTCTTCTTTCTTTTCCTTCTAAAAGGGGGATCGAGCTTGGAATCCTCAATATTAGGAAGGGAAACCTCACCTTCCTCAAGAGATCCTTCAAACCAAGCGGGAACTTCAAGGAAGTCATCACACCTCATTGTCACCTTATCATCACGTGGAGATAAGCTCTCATTAGCCACCACATCATCGACCACATCAACTCTACATACGCTCACCACCATAGGGCTCTTCAAAACGACATTCTCAACTAGCCTACAAGGAAAGGGAACCGGGCCTTCAAACTTGTTTGGTTCACTAAAATCAAATGGCTCCTCATTTTGTTCTTGAACCTTCTTCTCAACCACATCATCTACAACCTTGTCCTCCTTGCAAGTTTCAGGTTGATAAGTATGTGAAGGGTTAGTAGATGATTGTAAGGGGAGTTTTGTGGTTAAATGGAAAGAAGAAGTTTTGGCTAGTTGGGAATCAACAACTTCATTGTAAGATTTGATTTCTTAGAATTGTGGAGTGATAGTTTGACGTTGTTGAAGAATTGTGGTTTGTGTGTGGTCGGGTGGGGATTTTTCTTCATACGCTTGAGGATATAGGTCATGATTTTGATCTTGAGAGTTCTCTACTTGGTTGGAAAGGTAGGAAAAGTTTTGGGTTGGTGGATTGAAGAGAGGTCCATCTTGGGGATAGGAGTTTTCTTGCCTTGGAGGTTGTTGAAGTTGTTGGGATTGAGCTTGGGTTACAAACTCTTTTTCCCTCAAAGTCAAAACTTAACCATGCTTGAGATTGAACTCTCTACAATAGGATGCATCATGATCCATCCCACCACAACGAGCACATGAGAAATCAATGATTTGTGAAGGTTTTGAACACAAACCAAGACTTGAGTTTAACTTGGAAAGACCTTCATTCAAGAGCTCAACTATGTGCTTAAGTTGGCCGACTTTCTCCAACTCATAAGGATCCCTTTGCTTCCCTTGGGACCTTCTTTGGCCTCCCCAAGAATATCTAGTAGCCACTTCTTCAATTGTAGCTTCAACTTGGCTTTGAAGGATCTTAATCAATTGGCCACCGGCATCCGCATCTAGATTGGTCCTTGAAATTGGCTCCAAGCCATCATAGAAGAATCTCATGAGCAAATTACGGTTGAATTCATGATGAGGACACGCTCTAATCAAATCCTTAAACCTTTCCCATGCTTCCCCAAGAGTTTCATCCGATTCTTGCTCAAAGGAAGCTATCTTCCTCCTCATCTTTGCGGTTTGCTCCTCGGAAATGAACCTCTTGAGAAAGGCCTTTGCAACTTCCTTCCATGTGGTGAGAGAGTTGGGCTTCAAAAGCTTGAGCCATTTCTTTGCTCTTCTGGTGAGAGATTGCCGAAAGAGATGCATACGAATGTAATCTTGGCTCACTTCATTTGTTTGCATCATTGCACACAACTCAAGGAATCGGTCAAAATGCTCAATGGGGTCTTCACTTACGCCTCCGGAAAATTGCTCAATTTGCACCATCCTAGCATATTGTGGATGGATTGTGAAATTAGTCTCGGTGGTCGGGAGAAGTATACCACTCGTGAGCTCATAAATTTCCGGGTTTCCAAACTCCCTAAAAAGAAGGTCATCCTCTTGTCTTGCCATATATCTCTTTGAATACAACAAAGCTAAGCACACGATTAGCAATGACAAGTAGGATTAAGCAAGAAAAATGAAAGAAAGCAAATAAAATGACTCTAACAATAGCAAAAATAAATGTTAAACAAGCCGCTTCCCTGGCAACGACGCCAAAATTTGATAGGGATAAGATAGGTCGTTATACTACCACCCTAACCAAATTAATCATTTATAATACCTAAACCTACACTAAAATAGTTAGTGGCAAGTAAAGGTCGAACCACTAGGGAAGCACTCTAATTTAACATCAAATATCATTAATGCAAGAGTATAAAGGGGATTGTTTTGTTGGTTTTGTTGAGGAAGAATACTAAAACTACAAATAAACACGAAGATGATAATTAAAATCAATAGAAAATGACGCTAGGGATACGGGGGTATCCAATATAATTAGAAAGAGAAGAATAATGGTGATTATCATGAAACATATGCCAAAGAACACAAGATTCTACCTAAACAACTCAATCTCATGCAATAGTCTAGGCAAATCAATGAAAGAGGTCTACACTAATAAGGATCATTCTCATGCATCCTATTAGTTACAATCAAATCAAGAGAATAAAAAAGCACAATCCATAAAAACTCCACTTTAATAACTCATTCTCATGCAATCATTAAAATAGAGACGATCCCAATCTAGTTCAAATCACTTTCATGCATTTATACTAGAAAACATCAAACAGAGTGCAACAATAATCCCAAGCTAATAAAAATCATGTCTTTCATCAATATATGGCATAAGTTCAATCCAACCATCATCATTCATCCAATATCAAATCATATCTTCCACCCCCTTCCCCAAGCCAAAAGTTTAGCCTAGTGAAGGGAGATTAAACACAATATCAAAACTAGAAATAAACTCAAGAAACTCAAAACAAAACATAATTAAAATCAATGAAATCAATAACAACTAGATGAACTAATAAGATTAACAAGAATAAACAACAATAAACAAATAAATAAAACTAAAGGAAAGGAGAAGAGATTACTAAATAAAGAATTAATGAAAGATGAAAACTTGAATTCTTGCTTGACTGAAACTTAAACTTGAGCAAAGTTGAATCTTGGAAGAAAATTGAACAATAATCTATTTTTTTCTCTCTAAAAATTATCTAATCTAACCCTAAGAGAGAGAAGCTCTCCTAAACTTATCTAATCTATCTAAAATAAAATGTTAATTGAAAGTCCTTTGAAAATAACCCCAAAGGGGTATTTATAATACAAGTTAAAAAATAAAATAAAAGAAAGAAACTAAAAAGAAATAAGACTAAATAAAACAATTAAAAAAAAACTAAACTAAAAAACCAATAAAAACAAAACTACCATAAAAGAAAAAAAAAGAAAATGAAAAGAAAAAAGAAATCCCAAAAACCCCCTAAATTCCCCTCAAAACCACGAAACATCAGACCCCCACCAACTTCCCCTCACTTTCGAATTTGGCTGCTCCAATTTAAACACCATCAGCCATCATCCCAAACGATCATCATCACCGTTCATCAGCATCATCATCATCTAGCATCCAATCGTGGCCGTCCGATCTTCATTAAAATCACGTGAAAAGCTCGTGATTGAACCACATTTGCGCGCCCACACAGAAGTCGCACAGCAAGTCGCGCAAAGCTAATGCCTCAACTCGATTTTGGACTCCAATTTGTGTGCTTTCTGACAGGGCTGCGCGGCCGAGAATTGGTTGCTCTATGAGTTTGGGTGTTGGGCAAATTGCGGCTGTAATTGGTGAGTAATTGGGTTGGAGATTGGTGTTTAATTGTGGGTGAAGGGCTGGTTGTTTAATTGGTGTTGCGGGGGTCGAATTAAATGTGGTAATTGCTGGTGATTTTGGTGGCAAAATGGGAGGTGTGGCTGGGTTGTGCTGCTGCTAGCAGCAGGGGAGTGTTGGTTAGGTGGTGAATTGGTTGCGATGGTTTGCGCGAAGTGAGGTGACGGTGGAACAGGGGGTGTGAAATGGTGGTTAATTTGTTGTTGTGGGTAATTGATTAGGTTGCTGGTGCGAATTGGTGAAGGGGCATTGGTTGGTGTTGGTGGCGAAATGGGAGGTGTGGCTGGGTTGAGTTGCGGCTGGCACAGTGGTGGTGATTGCTGTTGGTGTTGGTGTAGTTGGGCTTATTTGGCTGGTGGCAATTGTTGCTTTGGTGGCTGACGGTGGTTGATTGTGACGGTGGTTGTGTTGTGCTGCAGCTGGCAGCGGTGGTGGTGATTGATTGGTGATTGTTTGGTGTGTGGAAGAGGTGATGGGTTTGGGTGGCTGCTGTGGCAGTTGGTGTTGGTGTTGTTGGGGGAAAGCAGTGGTGGAGCTTGGTTCAATTTTGTGCCTCGAACCTTGGACCTTGAACCCGATCGACCACGGACCCGAAAATACCTACAACCAAAAGCAACACGAGGGGATTTTTAAAAGATAAAATAAAATAAAATAAGATAAATAAAGTAAAATAAAATGCTAAAACTAAAGAAATAATAAAATAAAATAAAATAAAATAAAACAAACTAGAAACTAAAAGAAAATAAATAAAATGAGAGAAACTAGGAATTTATTAGAAAACAAGAACTAAAAACTTAAAATATAAACATAGAATAAGCTAAAAACTATTAAAAACTACTAAAATACTCAAAATAAAGATAAAAAACGAGAATAAGCAAATAATAGAAATAAAGGACAAAATGGACTAAATTATTAAAAAATAAGCCGGAAAACGACTCAATAAACACCCTAAAAGTGACATAAAAGTCACTTATCAATGCACCACGCGGAAGCCTTACCTTTGGATGGGTTGGCACGTGTGGATGGGACCCTGCGAGTTAAACTCATTTCCATGGTTTGGTAAATTCAACATTCTCGAATGTACCCTTCGTTGCCAGTAGCGTTCTATTGGGTAGATGAAGCATGAATTCCCATAGGGTTATGTCCATATGTAGAACACATATGGGTTTCAGAAAATAAGGAAAAACTCAATCAGGAAGTAAAACCGAGCAAACAGTACTATAAAACTAGTCGAAAGAAGAAAGAAGATTTTTGGCTCGGTAGTGGAAGAATTTGGTGCGAGAAAATAGCGTCGTTGCTAGAAGAAAAGCTTGTTGCTTGGCGACAACGCCATCATTAGGCGCTGATGCTGTTTTCTCGGCGCTAATTCCTACATGCCTCAGAAGCTTTCTGTTCTTGAATTTTCTAGTTTTTTTCGTAGCATTTTTTCGATTCTAGTTGTGAAAGATATTTCCCTAAATTCCTACGTGTAAAAAATCCTATGTTTTTACTCATTACGGATGGTCTTTCCGATGAGAACTTTTTTATGCTTATACCAATAATGTCAATTAAAATTACGCACATGATATACTTAGAACTTTTCGAGTCTCATCCACACATTCTAAATCATTGCCAAAATAAATTTTATAGAAATCCTCCCCAGTAGAGTCGCCAAAAAACTGTAGGGAATATTTATTTTAATATTTAATTTAATTGTTTTGTTTAATATTTTCCTTGAAGTTACTAACGCGTGTATTTTGTTATCAGAAAGAGGTTCGAGGCATCCAAGTAAGTGCTTTAATGGTTTTATTGATAATATGATATATAAATCATGCTTAGGTTGTTATTATGATTTCTAGCGTCATGTTAGGGCGTTTTGATCTTCCCAGTATCATGTTTAGGGTAACAACTAAAAAATGCTAATATCAAGTATGATTAAAAGTATGATGCCTTTTATATACTTTCCTTATATTCATGTTAGTATGATGTTAGGGCTATATATTTGATCTTTGATGCTTAGTGACATGCTAGGGTTTGTTATTAATCTTGTTAGTATCATGCCTAGGATCTTGCTATTATTATTATGCTTTATTATTAACATGATTATGATTATGATTATTATTTTTATCATTATGATTATTTATTATGTTGCTTGATATTGATATTTATTGTTATTGCTTGATCACACCTTTTATGCATGTTTAAAGGGAATTGGTATCACGCTTAATAAGATAATTAATAATATTGTATAGGGTTAATTTGATTATAATTTAAGTGATCGCCAATAATAGTTTTATATGTGCATTAAAGTCAACCAACATAGATAAACAGGTTTAGGGTTAATCCTAATGATTGCATGTTAGTCACAAAGCGCACATGAATACGATAAGAATAAAGTAGAGGCCTATCATTAGGGCAGGTTCAATCTCTTTTAGGTTGGATTTGTACCTTCATCCCTGAATTACCAGTCATGGTTCCAGACCTAATGGAGTTGACGATCTCATGGATCGTTAAGGGGTGTAACCTTCACCTCGTGAATGGTTTACAAGTTCCTAAAACTTGTTGGCGACTCCTTTGCTCTATCTTCTTTCCCTTTCGACGTCACCATGCTTAAGTGTATGATTCCAGTTGGGTTCGAGCTAGGGATAATGCTTGAAATATTCCCTATAGTTTTTGGCGACTCCACTTAGGAGGATTTCTATTTTAATTCCTAAAATTTATTTCGGCAATGATTTAGAATGAGTGGATGAGACTCGAAAAGTTCTAAGTATTTCTTGTGCGTAATTTTGATTAACATTATTTTCATATGCATAAAAAAGATCTCATTGGAAAGACCATCCGTAATGAGTTAAAACATAGGATTTTTACACGTAGGAAATTTGAGGAATATCTTTCATGTAGGAAATTTGAGGAATATCTTTCATGTAGGATTTTTACACGTAGGAAATAATGCTGCGCGAAACAGGAAAATTTTATCGAGCACAGAAAGCTGCTGAGGCATGTAGGAACTAGCGTCAGCGAACAAAGACTAGTGCCAACTTTTTGACGTTAGCGTCAGGCGACAGCTTCTGTCGCCAGGCGCTAAAGCCAAAAGGTGGCGTTGGACTCTGTTTGCTGGCGCCAAGTTTTTCCAATACCGAGCTAGAAATATGCGTTTTAATTTTTACCTGTTTTTAGCACTGTTTGCTCGATCCTACTTCCTGATTGAGTTTTTCTCACTTTTCTGAAACCCATATGTGTTCTACATATTGACATAACCCTATGTGAATTCATGCTCCATGTATCTGATTGAACGCTCTGAGCAATAAAGGGTACATCCGAGAATGTTGAATTGACCAAACCATGGAAGCGAGTTTTTCTAAACACGCTGTGTCCCATCCACTCGCGCCAACCCTTCACGGTTAGGATTCCGCGCAGTGCATCTGGTCAATTAACCATGGACCCTCTATTAACTAACCCATATCCCGAACTTTAGAGAACTAGAGCCACGGTTAGGTTGCAAACTCATTGCATCATGTTGTGCCTACTTGACTAATTGTGCATTATTGGTTGTGCATACTCTATGTGTTTTTCCTAACCGTTTGTTTGACTTGTGCTAAGATTAAATAAATTGATTTATGACTAAAAGAACTTTGCCTAATTAATTATTATTTTTTTAATCCAAGCCTAATTAATTAATTAATTAATTTGAGTAAATAAAGTTTAATAATTTAATCATAATTGACTTAGTACGACTTTAAGCATACCCTGTAGAGTAATAATACCGAAAGCAGTTTTAGATCGATGTTCCAACAATGGCGCCAAGATTTTGAGCGTAGCGCCTGGCGACAGTCCTGTCGTCTGGTGCTATACTACAAAGGGAGGCGCCAGTCCTGTCGTTTTGGCGACAGTTTTGTTTATTGCTCGAGTCATCACCTTATGTCTAATTAAGCAGTTTTCTAGTCGATTCAGTTAATTTTTATTGGCAATTATACCTTGTCAAGTCATTAATCGAGTCTAAACACTAAGTCCCGTGGTCTTACACAAGAGTCAAAGCATGTCACTTACACTCACCATATAAAGCACACACTAATGTACACTTGGACCATGTCTAAGGGAGTCTTGTATGCGTGTATTTTCCGTCATTTTTCTAGGAGGTGTAGACACCCATTTGTGTCTCCCCAAAACTAAACCCGGTGATAAGTACCCTTCACGTCGAATCATGATCGAATGAAGTGAAAGTGTTGAAAGTCTAGTGTTGCGGATAGTTTTAATTTCTTTTCTTTTCTCTCTGCTTTTGAAAACCTATTTTAAGAAAATAGCCACTCTAGTTTGGTTGGTCCATTATATGGGTCCAATAGTATTATAGTTAGATATGACTTGAACGGAGTTTTCCAATGATATTATAAGCCCAATTCCGATGAATATTGAGTAAGTTATGGCCAAATTACTAAACTGGGCCCGGTTTGAACCTTATATGCGGCCCAATGATCTAGGGGAGAGCCTAATATGGATTTATCATTCCTAATGCAATTAGAAATGGTTTTAGTCTTCTAAATTCTTCTAGAAGGTTCTTTTCATTCCTAATTTATTTAGCATTGATAAAATGACTTTTGTTGACTTTTTAGAGTTTTAATCAGAATAAAAGAGAGTTTTTGAGGAAAACACGATATTATCCTCCTATACAGTTAAATTCTATCTGGTTTTAGAAAACGCGTCAAAAACTTGATTAGCGCCTGTCGCTAAGCTTGGCGCCTGGCGCTAGCATTAGCGACTGGCGCTAACTCTGTTTTTTCACGTCGGAACTCTGGTTCGATTTTCTATCTTTTTGGCTGATTTTCTCTATAAATAGTCTCTTAAAAACTCCGTTTTCAATCACCAATTCTCATCTACAATCATCAATTCCTTAGTTTTCTAATTCTTTTCTCTCTCAAAGCTAAAGCTTTCTCTCTCTTTTTTTCTAAACCAACCCCTTTTAAAAAAATTCCGCACTCACAAGACCTAGATACGCCTAGTATAACTCGAGGTTGCCTTCTCCCTAAACGTGAAAGGTTTTAATTTCTGAGGGTTTGGTCCCAAATCTCTTTTTCAATTATTTAATTTAATGGTTGGTTTTATATTTTCCTTGAAGTTACTAATGTGTGTATTTTGTTATTATAAAGAGGTACGAGGCATCCAAGTAAGTGCTTTAATTGTTTACATTGTTATTATGATATAGAATGCATGTCTAGGGTGTTTTGATCTTCCAAGTATCATGTTTAGGGTAATAAGTATAATTGTTAATATCAAATATGACAATTGTGTTTCCTGCGATACTTCCTACTTTCTTTTCCTAATATAGCATGTTAGTATCATGTTAGGGCTAAAGCTTTGATTTTTATTGCTTAGTGACATGCTAGGGATTGTTATTAATCTCGTTAGTATCATGCCTAGGATCTTGCTATTATTATGCTTTAACATGATTATGATTATTATTATTTTAATTATGATTATTATTGTTATAATTTATGATCATGATTTTTTTTATTATGTTTCTTGATATTATATTTATTGTTATTGCTTGATCACACCTTTTATGCATGTTTGAAGGGAATTTGTACTTGTAATCACGCTTAATAAGATAATTAATAGTCTTGTTTAGGGTTAATGTGATTATAATTCAAGTGATCGCCAATAATAGTTTTGTTTGTGCATTTATATTCAACCAACATAGATAAACAAGTTTAGGGTTAAACCTATTGATTGCATGTTAGCTAGAAAGCGCACATGAATACGATCAGAATAAAATAGAGTCCTATTATTAGGGCAAGTTCAATCTCTTTTAGGTTGGATTTGTACCTTCATCCCCAAACTACCAGTCTTGGTTCCAGACCTACTGGAGTTGACGATCTCCCTGGATCGTTAAGGGGTGTAACCTTCACCTCGTGAACGGTTTACAAGTTCCTAAAACTTGATGGCGACTCTTTTGCTCTATCTTCTTTCCCTTTGGACGCCACCATACTTTAGTGTATGATCACAGTGGGGTTCAAGTTTAGGATAATGCTTGAAATATTCCAAACAGGGGGTAAGTCGGATATTAATCCTCCAAATAAATCAACTTGTTTAAACCCTATACTTAACTCCCAAAAATATATAACTTATTTTTTGCCAAAAATATGCACCTTTTTTTTTGCTTTTTCTCTTTTAAACCGTAAAGTCAATGTCAATTTGAGTCAAATAATGAAAACAAAAATGGTTTAATTTATTGCGCGTGGTCAAGGAAGGAAGGGGGTTTGAGCAAAAATAACCTTTTTATTCAAGTCCAACTTTTCGACAAACCCCTTTCTCATAATTTTGATTAACATTATTGTCATATGCATAAAAAAGATCTTATTGGAAAGACCATCCATAATGAGTTGAAACATAGGATTTTTACACGTAGGAAACTTGAGGAATATCTTTGACAACTAGTATCGAAATAATGCTGCGTGAAACAAGAAAATTTTATTGAGCACAGAAAGCTGCTGAGGCATGTAGGAACTAGCGTTAGAGAACAAAGATTAGCGACAACGTTTTGACGTTAGCGCTAGACGACAACTTTTGTCACCAGGCGCTGAAGCCAAACAGTGGCGCTGGCCTCTGTTCGCTGGCGCTAAGTTCTTCCAATACCGAGCCAGAAATATGCGTTTTAATTTCCACCAGTTTTTAGCACTATTTGCTCGATCCTACTTCCTGATTGAGTTTTTCTCACTTTTCTAAAACCCATATGTGTTCTACATATGGACATAACCCTCTGGGAATTCATGCTCCATTTAACTGATTGAACGCTCTGAGCAACAAAGGGTACATCTGATAATGTTGAATTCACAAACCATGGAAGCGAGTTTTTAACTCGCGGTGTCCCATCCACTCGCGCCAACCCTTCACGATTAGGCTTCCGCGCGGTGCATCTGGACAATTAACCATGGACCCACTTTGACTAACCCATATCCTGAACTTTAGAGAACTAGAGCCATGGTTAGGTTGCAAACTCATTGCATCATGTTGTGGCTACTTGACTACTTATGCATCTCTTACTTGTGCATACTTATTATGTGACTAAACTAACCGTTTTGTTTGACTTGTGTTTGTAAATAAGTCTTAATAAACTAATTAATGACTAAACAAATTTGATTAATTAATTAATTAATTAATTTGAGCTAATAAATATGTCTAAAATTGAGTCATAGTCCCTTTAAGTCAACCCGGATTTTTATTCTCGTATACTGCACATGCGTCTACTTGTTTTGGTCATAGACGGAGTTGTAGGAAGAACTACGAGTCTTACAACCTATGGATCTGTAGCCCCGAGTTTTATCTTTAATTTTCCGTTGCTTTCATTCCAATCAGAATCACAGATTAAAAGTTATGACTAAAATACCACAAGCTGTCCAGTTTAATGCATATGTATGAAGTCTAAACTTAGTCTTTGCTTGAGTCTAGTCACATAGTCTAGCCACATGGTCATGACACAAGTCTCAACATGTCACCTAGACTCACTAGTCTTAGCACACACTTTGTGTATAGTCACCATGACCATCTCTTAGGTTCATGCATAAGTTGGTTTTTCCGTCACTTGAGTTGGGGGTACATTCTATTCCTAATTTTTCATCTCTCCATCTACATTATCTTTCCATTCTCTACATGCTTTCTTCACATCACAATCTTCATTCTTCCTACCTTCTTCCATCTATGCATGTTGAATAGAGTTGAGTTAAACAATTAACAGTTGATATCCCTAATTTTCCTTTCCACAGTACTTGGTCAAGTAGAGAAGGGCGATTAATCAAAGACAACCTCTTTATTCAAGTCTTACTTTTTTATAAACCGATTCGTCAAAATAGGAAAGCTAAGAAGATAATGGAAACTCAAGAGGAAGTTGATGAACTCAGGAACCAATTGACTGACGTGAATGAGGCGTTGAAGGCTTTAGCTCTCAAAATCAATGACTTTATGAAGCAACAACAAATGGAGCTCATGCAAGAGAGCTTGAGCAAGCTATCTAGTGATTACTAATTCCAAGGCATTAGTTCACAAGGGGTCTCGCTGGACAAGGAACTTCTTCCGCATAAGTTCAATACCACTGACATCCCTAAATTCATGGCAACAGATACTCCTTACCTTCACTTAAGGGCCTTTGAAACTATAATGAACATTAAGGGGATTGATAAGAAAGTCTTTCATTCCTTGTTTTCTTTATCTCTTGAAAGTGTTTGCCAACAATGGTTCTTCTCCCTTGACAAAGAGAAAACCTCTACTTGGGATGCTATTGTAAACGCTTTCATTAATATATATATAAGTGTAATATTCAAGTCGAAACCGATTATAGACAGCTCGAGGTGCCAAGACAAAAAGAGAATGAAGGCTTTACTTCTTTCTTCAATAAGTGGAGGGAAACTTCCGCTAAGATGATTAAGGTTGTAACACCCCCAAATCTCCCTCTACGTAAATACTATATTTATACGTATACAAATACCGTAGAGATAGACTTGAGCGTATTACCGCCACGTGAAAACGTAAGGCTTATTAAATTACTCAAACTGCAGCGAAAAAAAATAACTAACTTTTATTAATAGTATGAATAATTATAATAACTATTTCAAAATAAGCTAAAAAAAAAAAAAAAAAAACTTGTCCAAACATAAATAAAATTAATTCCTATCTATGTGATCCCAATCCCGACTCTAGTATGCGTACGAACAACTTCACACCTGAAATCAAGACTGCTTACCAAAATGGTAAACAGGGCGAACCAAAACAAAAAGGAAAACAGATTAGCAAAAACGCTAAGTACGTATAAGTGCAAGGCATGTAAATACTTTTATTAGGCAAACATGCTTTCGAAATAACCATCTAAATTTAAACCTGTCACGAGTCACTTTCCAAAATAAAACTTTCCAAAAATAATTAAACCTTCCAAGGGTAGTAATATCCATCAATAAAAGCTTTCCAAACCAATAGATTTTCAATTTATAACTTCTCAATTTTTGATATATTTCTAAACCAATTTTCCTCACCTAAGTGTGCACACCCCCCAAGCAAGTTATACTATACTCGAGGAAAGACCAGATCATACAAATCTCATGGTCTTGCTTAACCAGTCCCGGGTAGAGGGACAATTAAAATATCAAATACTCAGGCTCACAATGAGCTACAAATTAATTAAACCAAGTGATTTATAAATCAAACAACTTTTATTAAATCGATCAACATTTAGAGATCAAACCTTCAAATCATAAAATTATATACTTTAACTTGTCATGAAAATTGTTAACTTAATCATTTATTCAAACAATCATTAAAACAAACATTATACAAAACACGCATTCAAAATTGTATCAAAGACCTAGCCACCTATACGTACCTTAATCACGGGAACAAAAAGGTACGACTACTAAACTTGACCACGATCGGGAGATTCCTCCTACACAAATAAAATAACCTTAATTAATATAAGGTTAACAAAATAACACAAAACCAAAAACACCATTCTATTGTGCATGAACTACCTAAATATTAACCTTTATCAAAATAATGTTATTAGTATAGTTAGGTGGTCGTTGGTGGCGGAAGAGGTGGTCGTTGGTGGAAACAACTTGGTTATGGGTTGCAGAGTTTATTTAAGCTAGATAGAGTAAGAAGAAGGGGTGATGGGATAGAGATTAGAGAAGAGGATTTCTGATTTCTGTGTTGGGTAAGTGAACTAAGGCCAGTAGGATGATCCATGGTTCCTCGATCATAAATTTCATATTCCTGTGTCTTTTTATATCAGTAGCATGCCAGTAGGATGATATAAAAAGACACAAGAATATGAAATTTATGATCGAGGAACCATGGATCATCCTACTGGCCTTAGTTCACTTACCCAACACACCTAAATATAATACACTAATCCGAAAGTATAGAAATTTAATTAAACCAAATGGGTTGTGGAATATTGAAGCCTATATGCATGAAGGAAAATGGCTAGGAACCTTAACCAATTTTAAAGCAGACCTACATTTCGCCGAAGTTGACTGGAATCGAATCCCAAGACCAATAGTTGCTGAAATTCCTCTTCGGCTTACACCTCATGAAGTCCAAAAGTTAAATAATCTAAACTATGACATGCCACCCTTACCACCTCCACGTTTGCATCTTGACTATACATCACCTGATGACTTAGAAATCCCTCACCCAAATGACTTTGAATCCCCACCTCATACTACTGAACCCCTTGTCCCAAGAGGTCGAGTATCTAGTCCAAAACACAGTACAAACCGTAACCCTGGCCCCTATGTTAGCCCAAACTGCAACTCTAGCTATGGCTCGTGCCGTAGCCCAACTTATAGTGAATTTTATCCTACCTTCTTGCTTGAATGTAACCAAATTCCAACCCACATGGCTAAACCTTTAGAACCTGATTCCCCTCAACTTTCCACAGGAAACACAGGTGACGTGGCCAGAAAGATGATCCAGCAAGCTAAGACCAAGAGTAGAACTTCAGAATAATAATTGATTGATTTCTTCCATTAATAGCAAATTGTTTTGTTTTGTAAGCCAACTAGTGGCCCTTATGAATTTGTAGTGACAAAATGAATTCATTACTTTAATAAGCCTATGTGGCTAAATATGGAGTTTCAATCTTTAATAAGAGTTTTATGAAATTTTCTCATATAATAAATGTGTATTATTTGTTATTTTAAGTTATTCAGGATGTCTCTAAGAGCCGGAAATAGTAGACGCACTGGTTCCAAAATGAACTCTACTCTTAGGAAGCTAACTACCATTGCTCAAAGCATGAGCCAACTGGTGAGTCAGGGGAATCGTAGCAACGACTTAGATCAATTTGGGGAAGTTTTTAAGAGGGTAGCAGCTGCAAAACCACCCACTTACCTTGGGAAGGAGGATCCTGCTAGTTTGGAGAATTGGATAAGGGAATTTGACAAGTTGTTTGATGCCATTAACTGTCCTGAAGAATTAAAGGTTAATAATGCTGTTTATTACTTGAGGGAAGAAGCTGACCTGTGGTGGAGTCAAAATCGGGCTAGGCTATTAGAAACCCCTAACTTTGGGTGGAAAGAATTGAAGAAGGCTATAAGAGACAAGTTTTATCCCGCCTACCTGAAGAAGCAGAAATGCATGGAGTTTACCAATCTGAGGATGGGGAATATGACCATTAATGAATATTATAATAAATTTATTGAGTTGATGAGGTTTGCACCTGAGGTAGTACCCACGGAGGAGTTGAAAGCCCAAAGGTTCGAGCAAGGTTTAACCCTAAGTCTTCAGGGGAAGTTGGGAGGGGTAACCTTTGAAACACTAGATGAAGTTTATGGGAGAGCTGCCCACCTATATGGGATCCGAGGGATAGAGTTAGAGAACTCAGCTGGGGGGAAAAGAAAGAGTGATGGGGGTTCACATGGAGTTGATAAGAGGCCTAGAATTGGGGAAAATTCTGGGGGAAGTGGGCAATTCAACAGGAGGGACAATAGGGGAAACCTTGGGAAGGGAGCTAATGGACAAGGAAATAACAACCATGGGAATGGAAATAACACCAGGCCTAAGAGAAGTTATTTTTGTAAAAGATGTGAGAAAAATCACCCAGGGAAGGATTGTGAGGGAAACCCTGTGACTTGTCGTTACTGTCAGAAACTGGGGCATCGGGAGTATGAGTGCTACACTAAGGAGAAGGATGTTAAGATGGGAAAAGTACAGGAGACCAATAACCCACCTAAACCACCCCAGACCAATGGATCAGCTCAGAAGAATGGAACCAGTAGCGGTGCAGGAGGGGCCCCTAAGGGTCGTGTGTTCGTGATGAATCGTCGTGAGGCTGAGGCTTCTAATGATATGGTAATTGGCACTTTCCTTGTTTGTTCTTTGAATGCTAGAGTCATGTTTGATTCGGGTGCGTCTCATTCTTTGGTTTCAAAATCTCTGGTCCAAAGATTAAAGTTAGAGAGTCCATTATTAGTGTCTCTAGATGTTTCTATTCCAACTGGGGAGGTGAGAAATTGTTCTAAGTTACATAAAGGGGTACCTATCACCATAGCTGGAGTAGAATTTCCTTCAGATTTGATTGAGTTTGATTTGCAAGACTTAGATGTGATTTTAGGAATGGACTAGCTAGGAAAGTATAAGGCTCACATAGATTGTGCTGCTCAGAAAGTGAAATTGTTGGGTCCGGGTAATGCGACAGTGACTTATAGGAAGGAAGGGAAGAGTTCAGGGATCAAAATCATTTCTGCCTTGCAGTTTCGGAATTGTGTCAGGAAGGGTTATCCTATATACATGTGTAGTGTTCAGGAAGGGAGGATGAGAAGAAAGAGAGTATTCCAGTAGTTGAGAAATTTCCAGATGTGTTTCCAGATGAGATACCAGGTATGCCACCAATAAGGGATGTTGAGTTCACCATAGAATTGCTACCAGGGACTGGACCTATCTTGAAGGCCCCATATAGGATGGCTCCAGCTGAGATGAAGGAATTAAAAACTCAGTTAGATGACTTGTTGGATAAGGGATATATTCGACCTAGTTCTTCTACATGGGGTGCTCCAGTGTTGTTTGTGAAAAAGAAGGATAGAAGTTTGAGGTTGTGCATAGACTATCGGGAGTTGAATAATGTGACAGTCAAGAATAAGTATCCTTTGCCTAGAATTGATGATTTGTTTGATCAGTTGAAAGGAGCTGGGATATTTTCCAAGATAGATTTGAGGTCAGGGTACCATCAGTTGAGAATTGCAGAGCAGGACATTCCCAAGAGTGCTTTCAGGACACGTTATGGCCATTATGAGTTCACGGTCATGCCATTTGGGTTAACTAATGTACCTGCAGTTTTCATGGATTTGATGAACCGAATCTTTAGGCCATATTTGTATAAGTTTGTGGTGGTTTTCATTGATGATATTTTGATCTACTCCAAGAATAGGGAGGAGCATGAAGATCATTTGAGGAAAGTATTGTCGATCCTGAGGGAGCACCAATTATATGCTAAGCTGTCGAAGTGTGAGTTTTGGTTAGAAAAGGTAGCCTTTTTGGGGCATGTGATTTCTAGGGAAGGAATTTCAGTAGATCCCTCGAAGATCAATGTAGTGAGTAAATGGCCAACACCTAAGAATGTGTCAGATGTTCGAAGTTTCTTGGGATTGGCAGGCTATTATCGAAGATTTGTTAAGGATTTTTCGAGGATTGCGAGGCCCATGACGAATTTAATGAAGAAGGAATGTAAGTTTGTTTGGACCCAGGAGTGTGAGCAAGCGTTCCAGACCTTGAAAGACAAGTTAACCTCAGCACCAGTATTGGCTTTGCCAGATGAAAGTGGGCAATATGAGGTGTATAGTGATGCATCGAAGTTTGGATTCGGTTGTGTTTTAATGCAGAATCGGAGGGTCATTGCATATGCTTCGAGACAATTGAAACTACATGAGGTGAACTATCCAACCCATGACCTGGAGTTAGCTGCGATTGTGTTTGCTTTGAAAATTTGGAGACATTATCTATATGGTGCAACTTGTAAAATGTTCACAGATCATCAGAGTCTAAAGTATATTTACACTCAGCAGTATTTGAACTCGAGACAGAGACGATGGTTGGAATTTATGAAAGATTATAGTGTGAATATCCAATATCATGAGGGGAAAGCTAATGTGGTAGCTGATGCTTTAAGTAGGAAAACCAGTCATTTGATGAATTTGATGATTTTACCAGACCAGTTGTGTGTAGAATTTCAGAAGATGAATTTGGAAGTGGTGGAGCATGGAGAGGTCAGTAAGATGTTAAATGCCTTGGCGGTGAAACCTTCTATTTATGATGAGATTAAAGAAAGTCAGTTGGGGGACTCGAAGTTGAAGGCAATAAAAGAGAAGATAGAGGGAGGACAGGTTTTGGACTTTACTATTACTGATGATGGAAGTATTCAATTTAAAGGGAGATGGTGTATTCCACAACATCGTGGGGACATCAAACAAAGACTGATGGAGGAGGCCCATAGCTCTCCTTATTCGATGCATCCTGGAGGGGATAAGTTGTACAAGGATATGAAGAAGGTCTTTTGGTGGCCAAACATGAAGAAAGAAGTAGCAGAGTTGTGGCAAAATGCTTAACATGCCAGAAAGTGAAGATAGAGCATCGAAGGCCACAAGGAATGGTTCAATCCTTGGAAGTACCAAAGTGGAAGTGGGATTCGATCGCCATGGATTTTGTGGGGGCATTACCAAGGACCAGGGCAGGGAATGACACTATTTGGGTCATTGTGGATCGATTGACTAAGTCCGCAACCTTTATACCTATGAAAAACACTTGGTCTATGGATCAGTTGGGGAGGGCATATGTGAAGTTTGTGGTGAAGTATCATGGAGTGCCTACAGATATCATTTCAGATCGTGATTCAAGATTCTTGTCTAACTTTTGGAAAAGTTTGCAAAAGGCCATGGGAACAAAGCTATTGATGAGTACAGCTTTTCACCCTGCAACTGATGGTCAGACTGAAAGGACCATACAGACCTTGGAGGTCATGTTGAGAGCATGTGTATTGGAGTATCAAGGTTCATGGGAAGACCACTTAGACTTGATTGAATTTTCATATAATAATAGCCATCATGCAAGCATTGGAATGGCCCCATTTGAGGCTTTGTATGGAAGGAAATGTAGGAGCCCAGTTTGTTGGAGTGACATAAGTGAAACTGTTGTACTTGGGCCTGAAATGATAGAGGAAACTGTTAAGCAAGTAAAGCTGATCCAAGAGAAAATCAAAGCAGCCCAAGACAGACAGAAAAGTTATGCTGATGAGAAGCGCAAAGACGTAGAGTTCCAAGTAGGAGAAAAGGTGTTGCTAAAGATATCTCCTATGAAGGGAGTAATGAGATTTGGTAAGAGGGGGAAGTTGAGCCCAAAGTACATTGGGCCTTATGAGATTCTTTAGAAGGTTGGGAAAGTAGCATATAAGTTGGACTTACCCAACGAGTTGGAAAGGGTGCAAAATGTTTTTCATGTAAGTCAGATTCGCAAGTACATTCCTGATGTTGCACATGTGCTAGAACCAGAGACAATTGAGCTAGATGAAAGTTTGACCTATGAAGAAAGACCGGTGAGAATTTTAGATAGTAAAGTTAGAAGCACCAGAAACAAGGATGTAAAGATTGTCAAGGTTCTATGGTCGAACCATAAGTTTGAGGAAGCAACTTGGGAGGCTGAGGCAGAAATGCGTAAAAAGTACCCTAACCTTTTCATGGTGAGTGGTTAAGTTACGGGGACGTAACTTCCTTTTAAGGGGGGTAGATTGCAATAGAGTTTCGCGCTTTCCTTTTATGTCTTTATTAAGTGAATCTTTTGAATCAAGTTCTTAGGTTGTGCATGAACTTACTAAATTTTAACTAACTCAAGCTAATTTAGAATATTAAATTGAGGTATTAAATGTTTCTAAGTTTCGGGACGAAACTTCTTTTAAGGGGGGTAGACTGTAATACCCCGAAATTTTGAAAATAAATATTTTAATAATTTATTCAATTATTTGAATTATGAGCCAAAATTAAATTTTGGCACAAAAAAAAAAAAGTTTTTAATTATTTATTTTTGTACTTTAAATCAATAATAATTAATTATTTTGGTTAGTTCATATTTTATGATATACAATTATTTTAGTTTGATATTATCTAATATATATGATTATCAAATCATTATCTTAAATATGATTTCTTTTTTTTTTTAAAAAAAAAAAAAAACAAAAACAAAAGGGTTGGCCGTGAGAATTGGAGTAATTCCATTCAACAACCTTTGTTAAGTATCTTAATCTATTCTACTTTCTATCTTATTTATTTATTTATTTGTTTATTTTTCCTAATATTTTTCATTAGTTTCTTTTCTACATAAATTAACCTAGGCTAAATGACATTCAAGTTCATAAAACTAACCAAACTTATCTAGTTTTCATACTAATCCTATACCTTCTTGAACTCTATCTTTTCCACCCTTAAACACTATAAATAGACCCTCAACACTTCACAATTCCTCACACCAAAAATCAGAAATCCTCTTCTCTACTCTCTATCCCATCACCCCTTCTTCTTACTCTATCTAGCTTAAATAAACTCTGCAACCCATAACCAAGTTGTTGCCACCAAACAACTACCTCTTCCGCCACCAACGACCACCCAACTATACTAATAACATTATTTTGATAAAGGTTAATATTTAGGTAGTTCATGCACAATAGAATGGTGTTTTTGGTTTTGTGTTATTTTGTTAACCTTATATTAATTAAGGTTATTTTATTTGTGTAGGAGGAATCTCCTGATCGTGGTCAAGTTTAGTAGTCGTACCTTTTTGTTCCCGTGATCAAGGTACGTATAGGTGGCTAGGTTTTTGATACAATTTTGAATGCGTGTTTTGTATAATGTTTGTTTTAATGATTGTTTGAATAAATGATTAAGTTAACAATTTTCATGACAAGTTAAAGTATATAATTTTATGATTTGAAGGTTTGATCTCTAAATGTTGATCGATTTAATAAAAGTTGTTTGATTTATAAATCACTTGGTTTAATTAATTTGTAGCTCATTGTGAGCCTGAGTATTTGATATTTTAATTGTCCCTCTACCCGGGACTGGTTAAGTAAGACCATGAGCTTTGTATGATCTGGTCTTTCCTCGAGTATAGTATAACTTGCTTGGGGGGTGTGCACACTTAGGTGAGGAAAATTGGTTTAGAAATATATCAAAAATTGAGAAGTTATAAATTGAAAATCTATTGGTTTGGAAAGCTTTTATTGATGGATATTACTACCCTTGGAAGGTTTAATTATTTTTGGAAAGTTTTATTTTGGAAAGTGACTTGTGACAGGTTTAAATTTAGATGGTTATTTCGAAAGCATGTTTGCCTAATAAAAGTATTTACATGCCTTGCACTTATACGTACTTAGCGTTTTTGCTAATCTGTTTTCCTTTTTGTTTTGGTTCGCCCTGTTTACCATTTTGGTAAGCAGTCTTGATTTCAGGTGTGAAGTTGTTCGTACGCATACTAGAGTCGAGATTGGGATCACATAGATAGGAATTAATTTTATTTATGTTTGGACAAGTTTTTTTTTTTTTTTTTTTTTTTTGTTTATTTTGAAACAGTTATTATAATTATTCATACTATTAATAAAAGTTAGTTATTTTTTCCGCTGCAGTTTGAGTAATTTAATAAGCCTTACGTTTTCACGTGGCGGTAATACGCCCAAGTCTATCTCTACGGTATTTGTATACGTATAAATATAGTATTTACGTAGAGGGAGATTTGGGGGTGGTACAAAGTGGTATCAGATTCAACGGTCCTAAAAAGATTAAAAGTGGAGTAATAATAAAAATTGTGGGTAGACTTAAGAAGGGCATATAGGATAGATAGAGTTTCGCATTTGTGTGAGAGTCAAAAGCATTATTTTTATATAAAACTATTTTCCTATTTGTGGAAAGATGAATGAGAAAGGTATGCTCGAGTTCTCTACGGAGGCCTATAATGGGTACGACTCTCTGTCTAGGAAAGGCTCGCCTCAACGTCGTAGGTAACTTTCCTGGGAGACGCGGGCTCAACCGTCCTATAATCATGATTCAAGTACATATCTATTATTTTCGAAAATTAAAAGAATTGAAATTATTTGAAACTTGAGTATGCGATTATGTGTGCATTAAAGTTGGTGTTGAAACACCTTAGGGAATGGTCAAGAGGTCCGAAATCTTTGAGTTATTACCCATGGTTGGGTGATCTTGAGTTATGCTTGGTTTATTGAGTTATGAATTGCTTATTGCAAATGGATTTTGAATTGAATTGATTCGACATTGAATTAATTGTTTTGCATGTGTGTATGAAACATATGGAAATGTTTGATGAAATGAAACAGAATTACTTTAACTTACATTACTTGAAAGATAATGGAGTCACAGTTAGTGAGTTCATAACTGGAATTGTCACTCTGGCCTTAACCCTTTATGTGATATGTGGCAAGTATTTGGATCATACTAGTGTTACATGTGGTCAATATGGTTGATTTGTTTTCAAACATACGTAGAGGGAGATTTGGGGGTGTTACAAAGTGGTATCAGAGCCATGGTTCCTCGATCAGTAGGATGATCCATGGTATCAGAGATAGACCATCGAAAAAGAGTATATGAGGATGTTTATCAAGAACTTACAAGAAAAGTATTCAAAGCACTTAAAATATCAACACAACTTGAATACTTTCAAGGCCGTTTATGACATCGGAATAGAGATTGAAGATGACCTCGCAACGCAAAAAGCTACTAACAATAGTAACCACGGTGGATGGAAAGGAATGAAAAACGACAATCCTTCTTCTTCCGAAAATGCCCACTCTAGTAACAATGTTAGTACCTTTGATCTCAGTGAAGTTTTAGCCATGGATAAACAAGTATCTAAGAAGCAACTAAGGAAAGACTTCACCCCCATTGGGATGATCTACGATACTGCCTTCGATCGACTCCATGCTAAAGGGCTTATTACTCCCATTGAACCTATTCAAGATCCCGCACCTGAAAAGAGATTGCCTAGTTGGAATCCAGATGAACACTGCAAGTACCATCAAGGTAGGGGTCATGCTACTGAGAGCTGTTGGAAGCTAAAGGAGGCTATCCAACATTTGATTGATAATAACAAGCTTCCCATGCCTCCAGTTAATAAGAAGAGCGAGTGATGATAAAGCAAACAACACAAGACAAGAGGCGAGCTTCAACGATAAGATTTTGTGACCTCTTTTTCTATTTCTTTTTTATTTACCCTTTACCCAATAAGTCTAGCATTGGCACCTTTTTATTCCCCTTAGATTAATTTTGTAGATTCTTTCTTTTTTCCTTTTAATAAAATGAGCATTTATTTTCTTGCGTATGATCATTTCATTACATCGCAATTTAAAAAAAAAAAAAAAATCCATGTCAAACTAAGCACAAGGTATACATGATTTGAGGCACCCCTTCTAGCCACATCATATTACCTTTCACCCTTCAAATATACAATCCTTTTTTGATAAACCACTTTGAGCATCGTCTAACGATAGACCTTTCTTCTTCAACCCATATCTACCTAACCTTGGGATGGGATGGTGTGTAACTTATGCAATTTTAAAAGCTTGAATGATTTCAAAAGATTGAAATGAATAAAATAAGCAAAAAATAAATAAAAGTGTACAAAAAGGGCAAGTGTTCCAATGTCTTTGATATGAAAAATGTCTTTGATATGAAAAATGTCTTTGATAAGAACACGTCTCAGATTATGTCTCTTATCGAGTGCTCGGTACCGTGCCTGAGAAACATGAATGCCAAGTGAGTGATAGACCGCATGATCGGGATTGCCCACACTTATAAAAATAAAATAGATACTAAAGCAAAAGAGAAAAGAGAGCTAAAAGAGTTAAAAGCCTCAAGCATAAAAATATAAAGATTCAAAAGCAAGATTGCACATCTTGAGGGCTTATCAAGGGTCTTGAGCCTTTATCCCCTTCTTCTATAACCTTTAGCCTAATCACATTACAACCCTTAATAAGACCTTTTTGAGGTATACACACACTTGTGCGAGGTTCGGCTAGAGCTACGTTTGGCCTGATTCCTAACGGATACGTAGGCAACCTCACACCGAGGTGCGGTCGTAATAAACATGCATTCATATTCACATATCACGCACTCATACCACGATCATATCAAGGGATCCCCTATGCCAATTCCTATCTACTTAGAGCTAGACTTGGGGGCTTGATCCCTACATCATTAGCCTACCTAGCCTAAGAGTCACCATCATTTGACTCTTCTTGAAATAATATCTTTCCACACACTTAGCCTTTGCGGCCTAACTTTAGTGTCACTTTCACACACTGCGCAGATACATGAACAAATATAATTCCCGTAGGAACCCCTTTACCATGAAATCTAAATACAACGCTGAAGCATGATTTGTCATATCAACAACATTCATCATTGCATCACAAAGTACGAAGTGCTTAGCCTCCGTGCCTAAGTTACGCAAATACTTTCATCATTGAGTCAATAATTGAGATAGCCTATGATTAATTAATCCTTGAAACTTGATAGATAGTAACAAACAAAATTTGATTAAGCTCATTCAACATGCGTTCCAAAACTTCGATTCTTTTTTCGCGTCTTTCTTTTTCGGGAGAAAGTCGGTACCCTCCACAAAATTAACACATGTCGTGTCATGTACACATTACAATGCACACACGAGTCTGTAGGGGATTATAGGTACTACGCAGCAGAAATAAACATGAATCATATTCATTCAGTACCTAATCCAAAGATTTAATGCATAACACATAAAGAACATATAATCGTACCTTTGAAGCGTGATTCCAAGTAGCAAGAACAATGGGAGATAAAGAACCCCAAGCGTGATTCCTCTACTTGGTCCACGGGCATAGATTAAGACCTCCACTAATGCTAGTTAGTTGTAATTGAACCCTTCAATTGACCTTCTACGGAGAAGTGCGAGCAACGAACCACCATGAACCACCACGAACCACCACACGCGCCACCAAGGTGGCCGGCCGTACGAACGACGGGAGGAGAGAGATATCCGTGAGATATAGAGAGGAATTAGGGTCTTTGGGATTGGTTGCCTTGATGTCAAGTCAAAATACACTGTTTATGAATTATGACTTCTTGCTTGCTTGCATGCAACCCTAGGCATGGATCTTATTTATAGATCTCATCTTTAAATAAGAGCCCATGTCAAAAGCCCAAAACTTAATTCCAATCTAAATATGCTAGCCCAATCCATTTCATGATTAGTTAATTGCTCATGAGGCCCATTAATGGGCCTCTAACTTGCTTAACCCAATACCCTTGTGTGTGACCTCATAGGATCCATTCTAGCGGGATTTGGACTATTTGACTAGCCCAAAGATCATAGTCACGAACCACCACGAACCACCGAGAACACCACCAAGGGTGGTCGGCTGCAAGTCTAGGGGGGGGGGGAAGAGGGGTGCCGTGAGAGAGAGAGAGAGATGAGGGAATTGGGATTTTGGTTGCCTTGATTCACAATTCACTGTAAGTTGATTGTGACTCTTATGTGTGCAATACTAGGCACAGATCTTATTTATAGATCATATCCATAAATAAGAGTCCATGACCAAACCCAATTCCTAATCCCAATCAAACAACACTAGCCCAATCCTATTCATGATTAGTTAAATACTCATAAGGCCCAATAATGGGCCTCTAACTTGCTTAACCCAATACCCTTGTGTGTGACCTCATAGGATCCATTCTAGCGGGCTTTGGACTATTTGATTAGCCCAAAGATCATCTCTCATAGTCTAGCAACAGATGATGACGCCCAAGAGAACGAACTTATTATCTCCATAATAGTGATCCTTGATATATCTAGTAATTGCACTTATCGAAGACACAACTCCTTCAATCTCCCACTTGTTTGAGACAAGTGTGCAATATTCAAATTTCTTAAGTCAATGTGTGTCGATTTGATAATATGATTGCATCTCATGTCGTGATCATATTAGTCTACAAATCTTTTCTTGAAAACTGAGTGAGAATTACAAAACAAATGGTTACTATGTAATCCATTTGAGCACGGCCATGCATTTTCTGAATTCTCCCTCTTCAAGGGGCCAAGACACATTCCCAATGAAATAGGGTAGACTCTATCCAATCTTGTGGCAACCAAATCTCCCACTCAACTTCTGAAATAATCGGGAAACACCCTTTATAATCTCCAGTTACGGGCAGACGTTTGAGTGTACCACATCCATAACATCCATTGAATGAAATCAATGTTCCACTCATGTCAAAGGAATCCACTAATATATCCGGAAGCTCTATACTTGAACTTCAAAGTAGGTCTATAGTTCGATCATGCATCATTCATGCATATCTATGTGATTGACCGAGCTTCACTATGCTCCTATAGCCCACGAAACTACGCTATCCAATCAATCTTACATGCTAGTCCATGAATTGAAATCATTTATGTCCAGTTTAATGATTCCGAACTAGGAACTTAAATAATATATGAATTTAGTTCACCTGTGGGGTTTCATTCACCAGGTCATCAACTTGATAAGCCCATCAATTCATAATTATTTTGGACATTTTATTTAATCTTGAAACCATGATTAAATAAGATTGAAACACTGTTTCAATTGATAAACATAATTCTGCAAATGAATGTATTACACATGTAACTTGTTTTTCCCCAAAAACAAATACAACTTCTAATTACATCATTTGCCTCAATCCAATTTCATTAGCATGTTTCTCATGCTTTGGAAATGGAAGGGGTTTAGTAAGTAGAGTTCATGAGACATTCTCATAAACATGAATTTTGCAATTTCTAAATTTTATAATCAGTTTCATCTCCATACACTAAGAATTTTCCTTCGTCCTTTCACAAGGAACTTAGAAATTTCTAATTTGTATTCCAACGTAACATTGGATTTCAATTGAAATCTATCATCACTTGTTCTTAAAAACATGTGAATCAAATAGACGAGTATAGTCCATGACATGCATGATGCATCCTTTGCAAACTGCATAAGGATCATCACTCAAGACCTTAATTTCATCAACCTTTCTCAAAGTATTGAATCATAAGCAATGTGCCATATTACATGGGATTGAAACTCCTTTCAATATAACGTTGAACTTTATAAGAATCTTATTAATATAAGTTTCTTAACCAAGCTCAAACATCCATCAAAACCTATCTCTATAGATTTTGAATCCCAAATGTACTCATCATTCTTCTTCAAGATTTTCATACAAAATGCACTACCCACCACTTGACTCTTCAAGCAATGAATAATTTTCTCTTTATACTAGACCAAGAAGACCTCATAGCTCCCACTAAACATCTTGTACACACAAGACCTTTCTTCATTTTACGAGAACATCAAACGATTTGATTAACTCACAAAATTAAGAATATTAACTCCCAGATGCTAACTTCAATCCATTAATGATCTTTTATGCATCCCTATGATTATTGGTTTTCAAAACCATTCTGATTGTATCGTATACATATCTTCTTTCATGAACAATTTCAAGAAAGTGTTTTGAAATCCATCTACCAAATCTTATAAGGTAGTAATCACTAAAATATCTTTAATAGATCTTTGCAACATGACTAATATAAAGTTTTCGTCGTAGTCATATTCATACTATGAAATAGTTGAATCCTTTAACAAGTCTTTTCTTACTTAGAAAACATTTTTCTTTCTTGTCTGTTTTGCTTATAATGGGTCTCACCCAATTAGGCAAATTATTCAAGTGTCATACACTTGCTTACAGATTTAGAATCTATTTCAGATTTCCTGGTTTTTAAACCACTTGGAGTTATAACTTGTCAAATCATCTTTGTTACTTGCATAATCATCATGTTCCAAAATAAATATTTTAGAACTCTTAGTCAATATGAAATCATATTTCTTTGGCTAAGTTTTACATATGCTAGTCATCATTTTGGGTTTTATGCAACAATTGAAACTCATACAACAACTTTGTTTAGTTTTCACTGAGAAACGACAATTGAAGGTGTGCACTTGGAATGTACTACCTTCGACACATGGTTATAATTCCCATTACACTTAATGAGTCCACGCGTTGTCGTTTGTAACATGAGGTGAATCATGCTCATATTGTTGCTTTGATTCGATTACTTCTCAAATTTCTTCAAGATTTTCGAAATCACTTTTCTTGAACTCTTTCAAGGCTCTCAAACTTTTCAAGAATCTTATACTCCCACTTGCCTTTTTGAGGAGGCACTTTTTAGCATAGGGTGAACCAACCATGGTTTGAACCATGTTTTTTTGTTGCTTTTCTCAAACTCTGTCAAGATTTACACTACTCCCACCTGACCTTTTGGAACAATTTCCATAAGGGCACCTACTTGAGCAACAAACATTTTGTGCTAAGTATGATTTGTGTAGTAGTACCCTGTGCTCTGTATAGGAATTGATCGTGCATTAAACGATTTAATACAACTTTTATTCCTTTCTTTATAGAAAGACTTAATAAGAACTTTTCTTATCCATATCACATATGAAGCCTTTGCTACAATTTGATTTGACTTATGTAGTTTGTTTAGTTTTGTAGCTTATCTTAAAAGTATATCCCTTGAACAATGGTTGGAAGATAGGTAATTTAAATCCATTATCAAAATATATCTTATATAGATTGATAGGTCCTTTCATAAACACTTCACAAGGTTTTCTTTCGGAGTTTGTCGTAAAACAATTTCACAACTCTTGGATGTTCATCAAGGTCTTGACTTAAAATTCTCATTATTACGATCATATCGCAATACTCTAAATGTGTTGCCAAGTATATGTCTTGACTTAAATTTTCACAATTACAATCATATTGTTATGTAATCATTATCTTGTCAAGTTGATACTGAACTTCATACTGAACATTTTGAACTTTTCAAAATTTTCACTTACATGCTTCAACTAGGCTTAAATAGTGATCATATCACAAATGAAGTTTTATTGTGTGTCTCTAGTCTTTGAACCTTTGGTTTTCTTACATCAATATGTATTCGACCTTGAGTTCACAACATCATCTCTCTAAATGGTGATTTTGTCAAAATTTCAAATTAGAATGATAATTACATATATCAATGGATTCATAATCTAATGATATTGAAAGTCCATCCCTTTGGATCTTTCGCATGCAATGTTCATTTTTGTTCGAATTATTTGACATTTTAGAGACAATTCATTTATAGAAATGGTTCAATTATTTCTATCATATAGAACTTTGAACCTATTTAGCAACTCAAAACACATTATGACTCAATGAAGCATAGAATAACATTTATTCCACGTCTTTGAATCTTCGATGCTTAGTGATTACTTACATTGAATGGTGTTTTGATAATGGCAAGAATGAATAACATTTATTTAATTCTAGCCGATAACAAGGTAAGGTGAAATATAGGTTCTACTTGTAAAGTTGCAACTTTTGCTTCCAGACTCGTAGATTCAACTTGTGAAGTAGCAACATTTGCTTCTAAACTTGTAGATTTATTTCTCCTTTAGCCATACTTCTTCATTTAGTTCAACCTTATTCTCAATAAGAGAGAACTAAACAAGACATCATATGCCCAAGAAGTAGTAATGTGCTAAATCAATTTCTATAATATACTTCTTAAATTGGAACATTTTCCATTCTTTTACCTTCCAACAATATGAGGTAGTTTCTAATCAATTGGAATTGGTCCATTTAATTTGAAACATTTATTATTCATAACAAATTTTTGCATGTAAGTAGTTCTAGGTTTGAGAAGTAGCAACTTGTTTACATTTCTTGGCCTATAACTTCTTAATGCAATCCTCATATATTCCCAAACCATTCCCATTTGAGCCACTTAGAACACTTCTCTTAGGTTTAAAATGATGCTTTACTTAACTACTTTAAGCACTTTTCATGATTTTGCTAAGTCTATTCAATCATTATTCGTAATAGAGTTTAATCAACTATTTAACTCTTATATAAAATGGATGAAGAATAGCGTCATTTGATCAACTTTTGATCATAGAAATTTCCAATCACTTTCTTATATCCAATCATATTGAAAATAAGAGATTTTATTGGACTTCTATGCTTGTCTTTTAGAGGGTTTGTACCTCCCATCTCATTATATCCCTTGAAACACTTTTCAAAATGAAGATGTGTTGGCATTTTACTCAAACATTTTGAATAAAACCAACCTTAGACATGTGACATGGATTTCTAAAACTTGCCTTTTAGAACCATCTTAGCAAAGTTGGAATATAGGTTTATGGATTATCTTTTAACCTTTTGAGAACGTTTGTCAACTTTATTTTCAATCAAGGAGATTATATATAATAATAAAATTAGAACGACATGTTACTTAAAAGTAAACGCAAAATTCAATTCTGCTTAATAATAATTCAAAGTACTATAAGCGATTATAAAACTGGTAACTTTAAATCATTCATTCAATTTAATTGATCCCTATTGAATAGAATGATTCCAAGATCCTTTATTTGTGCAATAATTGACCGGACTTTGGCCCTACCATCAAGTATTACATTTTCAAGGTGAGTAAACTCTCTACTGATTACAATTCTTTGTAATTCTTGGTTGAATAATTAACCATCACATGTTTAATTATTACCCTTAGCTTCAAGGTTCTAAACTCTTTAGGTAACCTTGTTGAGTATAACCAATCAAAAGTGTAAAATTTGTTTTACCCCCACTCCCCTAAGATATAATATGACACCCTGCTTTGGCATGACCCATCATAAATATCGAAGGTTTCATCGGGTTTTTGATTGGAAAAGCTACCTCAATATTTCTGGGACCTAGATTCATTATATTGTGATTATTTAGTGAACTCTAGCGCATTATCAAACAACATAAATAAAATCTAACATGCATAATCTACTAATGCATAAATAAAACATGACATAGTATGGCCCCTTAATCCTAAGAAAACTAATAAAGCAAAAGCTCCCACTTGAACCTTCATGGATCTCATCCATCTTGCTCCTTTGGGCCTCCACTCCATGAATTCTTGGATTAACTGCAACCTGTAATACTATTCTATTCTATCTACTACTTAAATAAAATAAAATAAATTACAAAAATACTTAACGGTACGCAGACCGTATTTAGATTACAAAAATACAAAACGATGCGCAGATCGTATTTAGAATCTATGGGCCATACTAGTCTATATAGCAATATATAACATCATATATCATAAAATGCCATATAATAAATCACTTATCATGCTTTCCTAAACTACAACATCGAATGTTCACAATTAAGGAAACATGGCACCAAAATATCTCATATTTTAATAAATGCAATTAGATAATATCATATATTATTCATGACCATCAATAAAATATCATATATTCTAAATTAGTCATGAGATAGAATCAAATCTTATTTTAATCTTAAAAGATAAATCATATTTATTCTCAAAGATTATCCTAACAATGTTAGGAAATTCAATCCTAATTACTAGCCAATCACAAAATTTTAAATCAATTATATCCAATATTAATTATGGGATAATCACATTATTTAAATCAATCTTTAACTTTTTGGAATATGCTCAGAATATTCTAACAAATCCTATCCAAAATTAACAACTTTAATTAAGGATAATTATCAAAAACAACTTTTGAAATTTGATATTATCCTCAAAATAAAATCAGATTTTATTTTGAAAATATTTTAAAATAAAATAATTTAATTTTTTTTTTTTGAGGTAATCTGCCACGTCAGCCAGGAAGACCCAGCCAATGCAGCAACAGGAAAAACGCAATCAAGGTCCGCAGCTAGGAATGACCCAGCCACGACACCACCTGTTTAGGGTATTTTTACCCTGCCACGTGGCCCAATCAGAGGGTGACACGTGTCAGCCTCAGATTGGTCCAAAATGGACCAATCCCTGTTTGACACGTGTCATTCCAGAGATAAAAGGGAAAAGGCGGCCTTCAGGCCCAAATCCCGAGAAAGCCGGAATACGGCGCAGCCCACCAGTGATTAGGGTTCAGTGACCTAATCAGGGGCAATTCCCAATGACCCTATAAATAGGGAGATGTCCCTCATTTTGAGGACACGTTTTTACGATTGATTACAACTGCATTCTCTTACATCAGAGAAACACCTGAGCTTGGAATCCGAGCAGATACTCACCTAAATTTCCGTTCACTTTATCCTGTTTCAAGTTATTAACTTGTGCGTCGGAGGCGGAGCACCACCCAACAGGTGTCTCCGTTTGTTTTGCAGGTTCAACTCTTCCCGGATCAGTCTTCGTGTTGTAACTCTCCCGAGGGACAAAAACACCCAAAACACCACCGTATCCCGCAACCGCAGCCAAGTGAAACCCAGCCACGGCACACCAGCAGCACTAACTGGAACTATTCCAGTCGGAAACTGCTGCTCTTGACTGAGGGCCGCCAATCACGCATCGCAGCAAGGCTGTAGCCCTGCCACTAGCGTCTACTGGCTGCAGCAGGGGGTGGCAGCAGCTTGCGGCAGTGCAACGGTTGCACTTCCTGCTGTCGCCCTCCCTCGTGCGCCCTTCTGCTGCACCCTATTCGACCACCTGGGCAGCCGACGTGGCCACCTGACGGTGGTTCGTCCACCCAGCCACGGCTGCCCCTTCCGATCCAAAATTAATTCCCTTTTTTTTTAGAGATTTAATTTAATGTAACAACTTTTGTTAAATTAAATTAAAATTAGGTCTTTTGAATTAAAACATAACATTTATGTCTAATTCAATTTTGAAATCAAATTCATAATTCAATTTCAAATCTAGGGTTCTTAACAAAATTAATTAAAATTTAATTTAACTCTTAAATTAAAATATTGATTATACAAAAAATCATATTTTATGTATTAAATCAATCTAATTAAAATTATGAAGCATAAATTATTCGAAAATCATCAAAACTAAGCACACAAATCAAAATTTAGGGCTTTATTTCAATTTAAATTTTCGAAAAACCTAGGGCTAAAATAAGATTTTGCTAGAATAATTGAGCAATTTAAATCATATTTAAACAATTCCAAAAATTAAATCTCATTTAATATAAAGATTGAACCACAATTAATTATTCTCCCTCCTAATTGAATTAAAATTGTGGACTATCAAAGAATTATTGTCAATATGCGTAAATGCAATAGGCTAACTGATACCACTGTAGGGGATTATAGGTACTACGCAGCGGAAATAAACATGAATCATATTCATACAGTACCTAATCCCAATATCTAATGCATAACATATAAATAACATATAATCGTACCTTTGAAGCGTGATTCCACGTGTGATCGAGCAAGAACAATGGGAGATAAAGAACCCCAAGCGTGATTCCTCTACTTGGTCCACGGGCACAAATTAAGACCTCCACTAATGCTAGTTAGTTGTAATTGAACCCTTCAATTGACCTTCTACGGAGAAGTGCGAGCAACGAACAACCATGAACCACCAGGAACCACCACACGCGCCACCAAGGTGGCCGGCCGTACGAACGACGGGAGGAGAGAGATAGCCGTGAGATAGAGAGAGGAATTAGGGTCTTTGGGATTGGTTGCCTTGATGTCAAAATACACTGTGTGTGAATTATGACTTCTTGCTTGCTTGCATGCAACCCTAGGCATGGATCTTATTTATAGATCTCATCTCTAAATAAGATCCCATGTCAAAAGCCCAAAACTTAATTCCAATCTAACTATGCTAGCCCAATCCATTTCATGATTAGTTAATTGCTCATGAGGCCCATTAATGGGCCTCTAACTTGCTTAACCCAATACCCTTGTGTGTGACCTCATAGGATCCATTCTAGCGGGCTTTGGACTATTTGACTAGCCCAAAGATCATCTCTCATAGTCTAGCAACAGATGATGACGCCCCAAGAGAACGAACTTATTATCTCCATAATAGTGATCCTAGATATATCTAGTAATTGCACTTATCGAAGACACAACTCCTTTAGAGTCATGTACACATTGAGTCATGTCGTGTCATATCACCTTGATTTGAGTCTAACACATGTGTCAAACACTTTGAGTCGAGTCAACCTCGAGTCAATCACAACGAGTCAAGTTTATACCATGAGTTATGTCAAGTCAAGGAGTTGAGTCAACACTAAGTCTTAGGTCAACCCTAAAGAAAGATAAGCAAAGTCTTATTGTTAAAGATATAAATGCAGGTGCATCCCAGCAAGCAAGGACATTCCCGAATTTTTGAAAAAAACCGCGAATATAACCACGTAAAATTCCTCCAAGATAAGAGGAGTTACATTGATCGGTAAATTAGAGAAGAAGAGCTTTGATTTACAAAAGACTTGATCGGATTTGTTTGAAAGGAAACGACTAAGCTCAAAGTTCGGAGCGAAGCCGAGCAACACCGGCAGAAAAAGCAGAACAGGGAAGACCCGACTCTAGCGCCAAACGACAACATCTAGCGTCTAGCAATAGATTTTAGCTCCTGGCGCTAGATCCCAGCGTCTGGAGGCAGAGCAAAATCGTGGCGCCAGAGATATTTCAGCAGCGATAGACCTCGAAGCCTCTAAGAACATCAATTTCGGGTTCCTTGATACGCCAATTAGCCCCTATAAGCAATTTGACATGATTGAGTAGTCGATTTGATTACCACCGCAAATAAGTGATCGACCTGACGAAAGATTGTCTCACTTAGCTTAAAGCGCCTAAACATTGGCTCATCACAAAGGCACCGACATACGGGTTCAGAAGCACCGACGTAATGGTTCACAGCTCCGACATACAAGTTCACAATTCAAAGTACCGACGTACTTGTTTACAAGTAGTAGAAGCGCCGACGCACCGGCTAATAAAGCAAAGTTCAAGCGAGCATTAAGGATGAACAAGCGTTGGTCTTCGGTAGTTTTCTTCGGAATATTATTGCAACAACTGAGGGTGACTTCAAGAGAGGTTATTTTTAGACAGCATTTCGCTAAGATTGTGGAGGTTGTCACCGAGATTTGAGAAGATATCACGAGATGGGCGGTCTTCGACGGCATTCGCTAAGATTGTGGAGGTTATCACCAAGATTTGAGAAGATAGCACGAGATGGGCGGTCTCTGATGGCATTTCCTAAGATTGTGGAGTTTATCACCGAGATTTGAGAAGATAGCAGGAGATGGGCGGTCTTCGACGGCATTCGCTAAGATTGTGGAGGTTGTCGCCAAGATTTGAGAAGGACGGTTCGTGATGAGGTGGTCTTCGACGACTTTTTCTATGATTGGAAAGGTTGTTACTATGATTCAAGAAAAGGCTCGAGATGTAACAACATTGATCGATAGCGTTCCCTAGATTGCGGAACATTGTCAAAACAAGCAGCATGATGGCATTCCCTAGATTATGGAAGGTTATCACAACAAATACAACAACAAAAACAGCAAAAAATTGGTTGATTTCAGAGACGTGTGCTCGACGGTGCAAGATACGCATTTCTTAACTCTTTTATGTGTTTTAACTAACGGTAGTTTTGCAGGTATCAGAGTTACAAGAATGATTTAGGATCGCAGAACGTTCTGAATCATTCTCCGTCCCTATCGCTACTTTGACTTTTGTTTTCGAAACTTGCGTTTCTCCAAACTCAGTCAAAGTGAGGGCTTCAGTAGACACCCAAATGTGTCTCCCCAAAACCAAACCCAGTGATGAATACCTTTCATGTCGAATCATAATCAAATGAAGTGAAAGTGTGGAGAGTCTAGTGTTGTGGATAGTTTTAATTTCTTTTCTTTTCTCTCTGTTTTTGAAAACCTATTTTAAGAAAACAGCCAATCCAGTTTGGTTGGTCCATGATATGGGTCCAATAGTAGTATAGTTGGATAGGGCTTGAAAGGAGCTTTCCAATGAAATATTATATGCCCAATTCCGATGAATATTGAGAAAGATATGGCCAAATTACTAAACTGGGTCTGGTTTGAACCTTTTATGCGGCCCAATGATCTAGGGGAGGGCCTAATATGGATTTATCATTCGTAATGCAAATATGAATGGTTTTAGTCTTCTAGATTCTTCTAGAAGGTTCTTTTCATTCCTAATTCAATTAGCATTGATAAATTGACTTTTGTTGACTTTTTAGAGTTTTAATAAGAATAAAAGAGTGTTTGAGGAAAATACGATTTTATCCTCCTATACGGTTAAATTCTATCTGGTTTTAGAAAACGCGTCAAAAACTTGATTAGCGCCTAACGCTAGCATTAGCACCTGGCGCTAGCATTAGCGTCTGGCGCTAATGTCAGCGTCTAGCGCTAACTCCGTTTTTTCACGTCGGAACTCTGGTTTGATTTTCTATCTTTTTGGCTGATTTTCTCAATAAATAGTCTCCTAAAAACTCCGTTTTCAATCACCAATTCTCATCTACAATCATCAATTCCTTAGTTTTCTAATTCTTTTCTCTCTCAAAGCTAAAGCTTTCTCTCTCTTTTTTTCTAAACCAACCCCTTTTTACAAAATTCCGCACTCACAAGACCTGGATACGCCTAGTATAATCCGAGGTTGCCTTCTCCCAAAACGTGAAAGGTTTTAATTTCTGAGGGTTTGGTCCCAAATCTCTTTTTCAATTATTTAATTTAATGGTTTGTTTTATATTTTCCTTGAAGTTACTAACGTGTGTATTTTGTTATCAGAAAGAGGTACGAGGCATCTAAGTAAGTGCTTTAATTGTTTACATTGTTATTATGATATAGAATGCATGTCTAGGGTGTTTTGATCTTCCAAGTATCATGTTTAGGGTAATAATTATAATTGTTAATATCAAATATGACAATTGTGTTTCCTGCGATACTTCCTACTTTCTTTTCCTAATATAGCATGTTAGTATCATGTTAGGGCTAAAGTTTTGATTTTTATTGCTTAATGACATGCTAGGGATTGTTATTAATCTTGTTAGTATCATGCCTAGGATCTTGCTATTATTATGCTTTAACATGATTATGATTATTATTATTTTAATTATGATTATTATTGTTATAATTTATGATCATGATTATTTTTATTATGTTGCTTGATATAATATTTATTGTTGTTGCTTGATCACGCCTTTTATGCATTTTTAAAGGGAATTTGTACTTGTAATCACGCTTAATAAGATAATTAATAATCTTGTTTAGGGTTGATGTGATTATAATTCAAGTGATCGCCAATAATAATTTTGTTTGTGCATTTATATTCAACCAACATAGATAAACAGGTTTAGGGTTAAACCTATTGATTGCATGTTAGTCAGAAAGCGTACATGAATACGATCAGAATAAAGTAGAGGCCTATTATTAGGGCAGGTTCAATCTCTTTTAGGTTGGATTTTTACCTTCATCCCCGACCTACCAGTCTTGGTTCTAGACCTATTGGAGTTGACAATCTCCTGGATCGTTAAGGGGTGTAACCTTCACCTCGTGAACGGTTTACAAGTTCCTAAAACTTGATGGCGACTCTTTTGCTCTATCTTCTTTCCCTTTGGACGCCCCCATACTTTAGTGTATGATCACAGTGGGGTTCAAGTTTGGGGTAATGCTTGAAATATTCCTAACAGGGGGTAAGGCGGATATTAATCCTCCAAATAAATCAACTTAACTCCCAAAAATATATACCTTATTTTTTTTCCAAAATATGCACCTATTTTTGCCTTTTCTCTTTCAAATCGTAAAGTCAATGTTAATTCAAGTCAAATAATTAAAACAAAAATAGTTTAATTTACAGCGCGTGGTCAAGAAAGGAAGGGCGTTTGATCAAAGACAACCTCTTTATTCAAGTCCAACTTTTCGACAAACCCATTGCTCGTAAGAAGAAAACTAAGATAGTAATGGCAACACAAGAGGAATTCAATGAGCTCAGGAATCAACTTATTACTGTGACTGAGGCGTTAAAGGTCCTAACCCTCAAGATTGATGATCCTGTGAAACAACAATAGATGGACCTCATGCAAGAGAGTCTGAGAAAACTGTCTAGTGACTACAAGTTTCAAGGGATTAGCTCACAAGGGGTCTCGGTGGACAAGGATCTTCTTCCGCAGAATTTCAATGCCAACGACATACTAAAATTCAAAGCAATGGACAACCCTTATTTTCATTTAAGAGCCTTTGAAACAATAATGAGTATTAAGTGTATCGACAATAAGGTATTTCCCTCTTTGTTCTCACTATTTCTCGAAACCGTTTGCCAACAATGGTTCTTTTCTCTTGAGAAAGAAAGAACCTCTACTTGGGAGTCCATAGTAAACGCTTTCATTGATAGATATAAGTGCAATATTCAAGTTGAGACTGACTATAGAGAACCTGAAATCCTTAAGCAGAAAGAGAATGAAGGCTTCACCTCTTTCTTTAACAAATAGAGAGAAACCTCAGCTAAGATGATTGAGGTGCCAAGTGAAAGACAGTCCGTAAGGTTATTCATCAAAAACCTTCAAGAAAAGTACTCCAAGCATCTCAAATACCATAATAATCTCCATACCTTCAAGGCACTCTACGACATTGGAATTAATACTGAAGACGACCTGGCTAAGTTGAAAGCTGCTAACAATAACTCCAACAGTGGCTGTAAAGGCAAGAAGAACGACAATCCTTCTTCTGCCAAAACCACCCACTCAAATAATGTTGGTACCTTTAACTTAAGTGAAGTCCTTGCTATGAATAATTCAGGACAAAATAAACCATTTAGGAGGAACTTTACTCCTATTGGCATGAGTTATGACACCGCATTTGACCGATTAAATGCAAAAGGTCTTATAACTCCTATTGCACCATTTAGGGACCCAACAGTCGAGAAGAGGACGACTAATTGGAACCCCAATGCACATTGCAAGTATCACCAAGTTAGGGGCCATCTTACCGAGAATTGTTTGAAGCTTAAGGAAGTTATCAAAGACTTAATCGACAATAACAAGCTACCATTGTCTCCTGCCAGTAAGAAGCAAAGTATTGATAATACTCCTCTCGCTCACTCCTTGGTCATCTCTAATGAGGAAAACGAGGTTGATCCCTCATCTCTCATCAAACCTATCGAAGAATTCCATGCTATCGAAGAATAAGAGGAGATCTTTTTCGATGTCGTGGATAACCTTCCAGAATTAGCAAGTAAAGAGGACATACAATTGCTTACACTTTCCATGTTGGAAGGATCAAACTTGCTACATGAAGCCCTCAAAGTTGTGAAGAAACTTCAGAAAAAGTATGACGAGGTTCCACCCTCAAAAAATAAACCTAAGAAAGTGTTCACACCCATGGGAATGACCTATGATGCTATCTTTGATCGTCTCCATGATCAAGGATTAATCAAACCTATTGGCCCAACTGAGGATCCCACACTAGAAAAGCGATCTTCGAAATGGGATTCCAAATCCTACTACAAGTACCATCGAGGGAATGGTCATACCACAAATGAATGTTACAGGTTTCGAAACCTCATTCAAGATCTCATGGAAGAGAATAAGATTCCATTGCCTCTAGCTAACGAGGAAACGAAGTAACACTTTTCTTTGCAAGTAATTGATAAACCCAAGAAGAGTAATAGACTCTACACTCCAATTGGAATTCCATATGCTCAAATGTTCAAAATTCTCTCTGAGAGTGGCGAGGTCAAACCTCTCAAGCCAAGACCATTTGAATCATTAAAAAGGACAGATAGATTTTATTGCCAATATCATTAATTAGGGGGGCACACTATTGAAAACTGTTTTAAATTTAAGGATTTAATTCAGAAAATGATTGATAACAAAAGACTAGTCCAAGTTCCACAAGAAGAAGACATAAGTATTAATGGAGTTTGGGACAGCGATGAAGAAGACGTTTACTTGAAAGACATGGTAGGACCTCCACCTTCGGTGTCGTATGCCATGGATGACTTCTGGGTTGAAGAAGATTCATCCATAGACGTCCTCACAAGATCCAGGATAATGCAACCTCCTGTTTCGAGACAACCTATGCCAACCACAGAGCAAGTTCCCATACCTATCATAGAAGACAATGACATTGTCAAACAGTTCAAGAAAACCAAGGTTGAAATGAACGTATGGAAGCCTTGGATAAGATAGGGATATATTCTGACACTACTTTTGAGGGGTTGGCTAACATCCTTACGAGTGATCTCCCTAGTCCTATCAACTTGATCACCTTTTCCGACAAGGACTTACCTCCAGAAGGTGACAAGCATTATAAGGCGTTAAATCTCACAGTGGTTTGCAAGAGAATGAACGTCCCTATGACTCTTAGAGACAATGGATCGTCCATTAATGTCTGTCCACTTAGAATTGCGAGAATGCTAGGCATAAGGGATGAAGACTTAACCCCGTCAACGCAAGCAATAAGAGCTTACGACAACACTCGTTGTCAAGCTCTTTGTAAAATTACTATGAACGTAACGGAAGGAACAATAGAACACACTACTACATTCCAAGTACTAGATAATAAGGCTTCGTTCAATCTATTGTTGGGACGCCCTTGGCTTCATGACCTAAAGGTCGTCCCTTCATCTCTCCACCAACAGGTAAAGGCCATAGTTGGAGGAATTCCCATTAAAATCGATGCTTCACCCATGAGGATTAAAGCTATAGAGAAATCAATAATTAATGTGGAGCACGATGAAGATTTGTGGGGCTTTAACGAAGAGGTCTCCTTAATCGAAGAGGATGAAATGACCCCTCTCTTCCACGACCCCCACTCCAATATGATCGTGGACTCTATTCTAAAGAAGCAAGGACATTTTCCTGGGATGACCCTAGGAAAGAGAAAAGGAATAGCAAAACCGCTAGAATAAACTGGCCTCCCTATATTAGACACTTTTGGACTTGGTTTCGAACCAACTCAGGAAGATCTCAAGCGAGCCAAGGAAAAGTAAAAAGCATGTAGGGACACTCGCACCCACAAGAAAGCAATCCCAATGGATCAATATCCTCTTATCCTCAATGGACAGTTCATAAAAAGAATGAGTGGACTATCTGTGCTATGAATTTCCCGAACCGTTTGTCGTAAATGGCATAAGGCAACCGGGATTCGAGATTTTCTTAGATTGCTGCTTCATAGATGAAATCGCAACTCCTATTCATAAGGAGAAAGCACCCCCATGCTTTGACTTTAATGTCATGGGATTACTATTTGGGCGAGAAAAAGATAAGCCAACATACAAAGAGGATAACTCCTCGCTCATCCAAACAGTCCTACAAAGCGAAAGCTTTGATCCCTCAAAGCTCATCACTCAAGCGGAAGGATCACTACAAGGGTTGCGCAAGATCGTCAAGGCGACTACTCCAAACGGATGGAAAATCTCCATCACAACGGGGAAAGGACCGATGTTCAAAGTTTCGTCTGAGTCAGAGTCTCTCCCTATAGAGTCATCTAAGTCTTTAGTTGTAGCACCCCTTCCTTCTATCTCTTCCTCTAGGATAGTTAGTGATCAAGTCCCTGAGGACATATCTCTCTTTGATGTAATGATCTCAGAATTTAATAATATGTCTCCTTCTCCTTACTCTTTGTGTTCTTCTTTAACCCAAGATGATGAGCATTGCTTAACTAACAATGAAAATGACAAAGAACTTATTAAAGCAATGGAAATACTTGAAAGGAAAACACCGATAATTGAGGAAAATGAGACGGTTGATATCTCAAATGATTCAACCAATAAAAAATAAGTTAATACCGGATTAACACTTAATGAACAAGAAAGAACCGATTTAATTAACTTACTTAAAGAATTCATCGATGTATTCTCTTGGTCATATGAAGATATGCCAGACATTAATAGAGAAATAGCTCAACACACCATACCATTTATTCTAGGAATGAAACCAGTAAAACAAAAGTTACGTCGAATGAAACCCGACGTAGACCTAAAAATAAAAGAAGAAGTTCAAAAACAAATAACTGAAGGTTTTATCAAGGTATCCAAATACCCCGAATGGGTCGCCAACGTCATCCTAGTTCCAAAAAAGGATGGAAGGGTAAGAATGTGTGTCGACTATCGAGATTTAAATAAGGCAAGTCCAAAGGACGACTTCCCTTTACCACACATCGATATTCTGGTAGATAACACAGCAAATCATGCGCTCCTCTCGTTCATGGATTGATACGCGAGCCATAATCAGATTCTCATGGCGGGAGAAGACATGGAGAAAACAACCTTCATAACACCATGGGGTACTTACTGTTACACGGTAAAGCCATTCGGGTTGAAACACGCGGGTGCTAGTTACCAGCGAGCAGCGACTGCCTTTCTCCATGACATGATGCATAAAGAAGTTGAAGAATACGTGGACGATATGATTGTAAAATCAAAAGATCGCCCAGGCCATCAAATAGCCTTGAGAAAATTCTTCGAAAGGCTGAGAAAATACACCATGAGGCTGAATCCATCTAAGTGTGCTTTTAGGATCACCTCAGGCAAGCTTTTGGGTTATGTCATAAGCTCTAGAGGAATAAAGATAGACCCAACCAAGATCAAGGCAATCATGTCAATGCCACCGCCCAAAACCGAGAAGCAAATTCGAGCATTTACAGGCCGGTTGCAATACATAAGCAGGTTCATATCAAAATTGACAACAATATGTGAACTAATCTTCAAAAAGCTTAAAAAGAATGTACCAGCGATATGGGATGACGAGTGTCAAAAAGCCTTTGAAAAGATCAAAGCCTATCTCGCAAATCCTCCCTTATTAGCACCAGCACTTCCGGGAATTGTGCCTCGCATTGGTGTGGGCCACATCCAAGTTAAGACATTATATGCTTGTGTATACAGTCTTTGTAATTTCCCGATTAGATCCACTCAAGTATTTATTCCAGAAATCTACACTCAATGGGCGCATATCGAGATGGATAGTCAACTTAGCCCAGTTCGATGTAAGGTTCATGCCACAAAAAGCTATCAAAGGATCTGTGGTTTCGGATTTTCTAGCAGACTTTCCAATAGAAGACTCGACGCCAATACACGACAATGAATTTCCAGACGGAGACTTGATGGTCACTGAAGATGATACTTGGACCTTGTACTTCGAAGGAGCCTCAAACCAAAAGGGATGTGGCGGTGAAGTATTACTAGTATCACCCAAAGAAAAGCAAGTTCTAATCTCTATAAAGCTTGATTTTGATGAAACTAACAACGCTGCTGAGTATTAAGCATGCGTTGGTGGGCCTTGAAACAACTTTGGCATTGGGAGTGAAAAAATTACGAATATTCTGAGACTCTTTATTGATCATCAATCAAATCTCCAAAATATGGAAAGTAAGGAGCGAAAGGCTTGCCCCTTACAAAACTTATCTGCAAACCCTCACTAATCACTTAGAGAAGGTGGAATACAAATATCTACCTAGAGAAGAAAATCAATTTGCTGATGCCTTGGCAAGACTAGCCTCAATGGTTAGTATTCCTACGGAAATCGAGCAAATGCCTCTAACTATAGAAAAAAGGCATAAACCGGCTTATATTCAAGCTATAAAAGATGATTAAGTGATCCAAGAAGAAGAAGAAGATGATGAATCGTGGTATACGGATATACTCAACTATGTCACCAAAGGAGAATACCCTCCCCATGCTGACAAAAGAGAAAAACGAGCATAAAGGCTCTTGGCTTCCCAATACGTACTCATAGACAACAAGCTACACAAAAGGGTACCTAAGGGTCAAGCTCTCTTATGTGTAGGAAAAAAGGATGCTCAAAGAGCAATGAGGATAGTCCACGAAGGAATTTATGGAACTCACGTAAATGGCAAAATGCTAGTCCAAAAGATAATGCGAGAAGGATAATATTGTACCACCATGAATAGGGATTATCATTAATACTTAAAAAGATGCCCTAAGTGCCAAATTTACGCCAATCTACAACATTTTCCTCCATCTTTACTCTACACCTACACGTCACCATGGCCATTTTTTACATGGGGAATTGACATCATCGGCAAAATCACTCCCCTAGGAACAGGAGGTCACGAATATATCTTAGTGGCAATTGATTACTTCCCAAAGTGGGTCAAAGCACAATCATACGCCAAACTCACTGCAAAACATGTAGCATTCTTTATCGAAAGAAATATTATTTGTCGATATGGAGTCCCACATAAAATGATAAGTGACAATGGAACTCACTTTCAAGCCGAGTGTGAAGAATTGCTATAAAAATATGGTATTCAACATCATCATTCTTCTCCTTATAGACCTCAGGCAAATGGAGAAGTCGAAGTAGCTAATAAAAATTTAAAGACTATCATCGAGAAAATGACGAAAAAATTACAAGGATTGGCCTCACAAACTTCCCTTTGCATTGTGGGGTTATCGCACGTCAATTCGCACGTCAACAGGAAATACGTCATTTTCCTTGGTTTATGGAATGGATGCCGTACAACCTATAGAGCTAGAGATTCCATCTCTACGCATCGCATTAGAGAGAAAACTCGATGAAGTTGACTGGACTAGGGCAAGATATGAGGAGCTACTTGATGAAAAACGATTAGAAGCTCTACATCACTTTCAATGTTATCAAACTCGTATGGCTAGGCATTTAATAAGAAGGTGAAAACAAGAAACATCAAAGTAGGAGATTTGGTGTTAAAAGCATTAAGGAAAAATGTTTTAGATCCAAGGGGTAAATTAAGACCTAATTGATCTGGACCCTACATTTTCAAAAAAATCCTGTCAGGAGGTGCAGCAAAATTAACTGAAATGGATGGCAATGAGTTCTCGAACATGACAAATCTTGACCAACTTAAAAGATACTACCCATAATCACTTGAGTAGGACACTCAAGAGAGCTACGTTTGGCCTGATTCCATAAGAAAGGATATGTAAGCAACCATTTACGGGTGCGACCACTTTATTTTTTTCAAACCTCGCATCCCAGAAAAATTCAACAGAAGATCGACGAAATATCGACGTCACAGGAAAACTTATGGCGCCAGCCCATGAACCTTAGCGCCAGACGACAACCCCTGTCATCTGATGCCAGACCGCCGTAGCTGCCGCCAGTCGTAAAATCGCGGCGCCAATTTTTTGTAAAGTATCTGGGAATATTTCGGTGTTTTTCGGAAAATTTTCGACTTCCGTACTCTGAAAAATTTCTGGAAAATTAAATTTTCTGTTTTCATTGATTTAATAAATTAAATTTAAAGGAGATAATTTAGTTAAAAAGCTAGAATCTCATTAATAAAATAAATTACATTATTGATGGAATTTAAATAAAGCCTAAATAAATTAACTTTGAATTAAAAACTATGTCTAATAATTGAAAGTTAAGCAATGCTTTTAATCTTTTTTCTCTTTCTTTGCCCCCTTCCAATTCTTATCAGCGTCTTCTTCCTCATCCATAACTTTAACTAGTAGGCATCCTTTAGAGGACCTATATTCAATTTTGGAGTAAATAGTTTCTCCTTTAGCTAGGACCCCATGTTTCTTTTATACCCAAGCCTTCTTCTTTGTAGTGTCAGCTTTCCTTTTTCCTTTATCCTTCGCAGAGATTTTCTTTTTAGGCATTGTAGGTGTTTTGAACTCAACTCTTTCACCCAAGCGTTCCTTAACAGGAATCACTTTATCAGCTAGACGACTTTTCACATCAGATTTACTCTGGTTTTTCTTCATGTCCTTTGAAGGTTTCTTCAGAAGCCACCATTTCACATCATTGGGAAAGGAAGAAGGAACCTTTTGGGTAATCACTTCCCATAAAAGTCTAATGCTACAATAAATATCAAATTTGTCTACTTTTTGAGAGACAGGGAACTCATAGGGACAACAAAGATCCCCGGAAGGAACTGTTTGAAGTAGGCCGTACTGTCTTTTATACCCTGCAGGGGTAATAAAAAGTCATTCGGGACAAGCTTGGAAGACGGCAGAAAGGTTGTTTGTTAACACCAACCATCTTTTCTATTTTCCACCAAGGGATGACCCACTTGATGGCAAAATTGCAAGACCCGAAGACCTTCTTCCATTCGTGGGGCCCCGTCTTAGAGAAGCGTTTCTTCCTTCTCACAAAGAAATTTGGAGTGTACTTCTCAATATTGTCTGGAGGACTAATTAATTCTAGTCTTTCCATTAGCCAGATCTGTAAAAAAAAACATTCAATGCAAATAAATTATTAGTACTAATATGTTTTTGATTTCTGTAATTAAAAATATTATTTTTTTTCTACCTATAATAAAATTGGAGAGCCACGAAAAGGTGCTTTTGGATTCTTCTTTAATTCATCAAAACTAAGCATAGTCTCTCCAACTATTAATGGCATTCGATTTCTCCCAGATTCTATCTGCTCCAAAACAGTTGATATGATTGCTTGACCCTCATTAGTTATACCACTAGTGAGAAGATATTGATTAACCATGCAAAAAAGAAAAGCTCTTCTTCTATAAAGATGAAAAGACTCAGAATAAGGTCTATCAAAATAATGGCGAGCAAATTCTTTCAAATTAACTATGCTACCATCTACTATTTTTGTTAGATCTTTGTCTTTAAATTGATGAAGCGTTCAAAATCCTTATAATAATATTCGTTTATCCTAGGGATTACTACAAGATCTAATGCAAGGAAGCCTAAAATAGCACTGAATTCTTCCGGCAAAGGGCTAATTTCATCATACGCTAATCTAAAGCAATGAGTATCCACATGCCAATACTCTAGAGCAATATGAATAAAGTCTATATCAAGATCTACCCCTTTGACACCATAAATACCCCACATGTGAAACACATCTAACTCTTCTCTCTCCTTGGCAGTAAGAGACTGACACCATTCATGAGTGAAGTTGGTAAAACTTTTAGAAACTAGAGACATGATTATTATTTCAAAAGCTAAGAATATATTTAATCTGTTGAAATTATGAAGATAATCGGTTGGGAAGGGGGCTATTTATACACAAAATCGGCGCAGTTTTAATCCGGGAAGGATTCGGAGTCAGCGCTCATCAGCGCCAGACGCCAAATATTGGAGCCTGGCGCCAAACGCTAAGCGTGGCGCCTGGCGCTACACCAAAACGCGTGGCGCCAGGTGGCGCTAACGTGTCTTATTATACGAGCTTTCCAAAAACCTCGTTTTTTGGCCTGATTCGAGTCTGACCAATGACTTTACGGTCTTTTATTCTTTTTTATATCTTTTTTTTTCTAAATTTTATTTATTCCTTCTTCTTAATTAATATAACTATTATATTAATTATATTATTTTTCAGATTTTATTTAGACTTAACTTCTAAGTTTTTATAAAATCCAATATTTTTTTTACTTTTATTTTTTCATTTTTTCTTTTTGGGGGAGAAATTCGGATACCCTCCATCAATAATAAAAATGACGAAATTTTTTGAGCAAAATTAGTTTTCACAATTCTTTGCACACACAAACATGCACATTAAAAAATGAAAAAATAATAATAAATAATAAATAATAAATAAATACAGAATAAGCTCATAAGTAATATGTATATACAAGCATTCCTTAATAAAGAGTACAAATAGAGGCAAAGTTCTATACAAAGTCGAAATAAAATAAAAAGAGCACATGAACAAACTACGGCGCCGAGGGACGTACACCCATCATATCATAAAACTGCATCATACGAGGAGTAACCTCTCCACTAGCTCCATCTCCAGCTCCGATCTCATCGGGAGGTGAAAAACTTAGCACAAGACCCGTCCACCCAAGATTAACCTGAGGCTGAGGCTACAGAGGCTACTGCGATGACGAGCCGACCTCGTACATCCCACCACCTCTAAGATCTGAAGTAACCTCTTCCTTGCCCACCGGCGCAGCATGCGCCCCTCGGATGAAGAGCCTGAGCCCACTACCGCCTCGACCACCAGAACCAGTGCGACGACGTCTCGAGCTAGACCTCGCCGGCTCCCTCCGCACCTCGGGTCTCGTACGGGTACGAGAAGGAATGGGCTGACCCTGCAAAAGAAACTAAAATCAGAAACATGCAAAATAGAAGCAGTAATGCAAAAACACAAGAAGGGAAACTACCTCCTAGACGGTGTCGTCACGACGACATGTAGCCACGTTCCTTATCGGAACGAGCTTGCTCCGGAAGGCATCTATGCACCGTGCCATCGTCGTGACCACCTCGCGCGAGAACTGTCAAGAAAATAAAGTCAGTAAAGATGCATAACATATATGGACAAAAGTTGCAAATAATTAAGCTTACTCGATTCTGGTTGCGAGGAATCGACCGCTCCACGAAACACTCACCCTCATGAGGAATCATCTCCTCAATCGACCCGTATGTCCCCTGATAATGAATAGACATACAAGGTGGCACGAACTCAGTAGGTTCATCCTAAAAAAAGCAAATCAAAGTTAGTAAAGCATTACTTAGGGGCTACTTAACGAAAGGTAAAAGGTTAACATCATACCGCCACCTCCTCAACCAGTATAGGGACTGGAGCTAACAACGGCAGTAGCTCCTCCTTATAGCACTGCCCAGGGATCGTATAAGATCGCCAAGAGGTACAAGCTCTCTCTAACATGCTCACCAACCTCGCGGCATTGAACATGTGACGCGGTGGAGAAGTAGGAACGACAAAGGTGTCCGAGGAATGCTGAATAGCAACCTTCTCTCCAAGATACACGATCGATCCATATGTCCCCAAGAAGTAGCAACACTGAACAGTATACTGCGCGGCTAGCCCAGGGATAACCAAGCCGACCCACGACCGGTACAACACGTTAGGCTCCTGCAATGAATGGTTATCAGATAAGAATCTATCGAAGGTATAGCAAAGTGTCCAAATATGTAAAGAACCATACCGAGATGATCCAATCTCGGACGTAAGTAGTGGAAATCCAAGCGGCGGCTTCCCCAGGAAGCACTCACTGGAAACCTGCGCGGCGATGGTCTCGCTGACGCAATCGAGGGAAAGTACTCGTAGAACCAGATCTACAAAAGGCAAAAATTATCAACAAGTGCTAATCAAAGCTTAAAGCTAAACTTTATGGGAGATAAAGCATACCTCTACGACCCTCCAAAAGCCGGATAGAGAAACGTTCCCCGTGAAGGCCCGGTGTCGACACGAGTCTCATAACGCTCGGATGAAGTCAGCATAGGCCAAGCTGGCCCAGTCATAAGTCCCGATCAAGTGTAGATCACGGACTGCGGGCAGGTAGTAAAGCAGCACTCTACTACCCTTGTCAGGAGAGAACGTCCCTAACAGCAAGATAAGTACAAAGATGCGCACCCGCTGCTCTCGGGTGGTTGCATCGTCATCAAAAGTCGCTGCTAGAGTCGAACGACGAATCCCCTTCGCACTGAATTGGGCCGACTCTACCTCACCACGAGCCCGAACAACAATTGGACCCAGGAGCTCCTCGACCTCGGGAGAAAAGAGGCTGATCTCGTTGTCAAATGGCAGCGCAACAGAGCTAAACTCCAGTCCCATAATGAGACTAAAGTCGGTCGGGGTGACCTTCATCTCACCCTAAGGAAAGTGTTGGTGGTGTCCTAAAAGAACTCCACTAGAGCACGAACCGCATGGTGACCCCCGCTAGAGGCAATCATAGCCTCTGAGGTCTTGTAAAGCACAGCCAGTGCGCAAGACTCCCATAAAAGTCTCGCCCCTCCGTCATTGGCAATGTACATCTTGTACAAGTCGCCCAAGGTGTCGCAACCTAAACCATGGAAGCGCGTCCTACCAACTGTGAGACCCCGTCGCAACCTCTCAGAAATGTGGTGGACAGGAGAGAAGCACAGAGTCCGCTCATCCCACTCAGGGAGTCGGCCAAGAGAAGTTGATGGGTCGGCATCGTCCTCTACGGGCTGGTGCTCCCGTCGAACGTCTCGAGACCGTGAACCCGAACCTCGCTGTCTAACCATGCTACATTGTGCAAAATTATCATAAATTAAAGTTCTATAGTATCTAAGGTTTGCCTAGCCGCATGGTACTATGTTCGCAAAAAAACAGAGTACATAGTACTAAAAAAGAGCACAAATTTAAATTGAGCACATACGGCATTTTTCAAGCATTCAAATGATTTCTTGCAATACTATAGTAATTATTGTGAAAAATTGGACAAGAATTTCTAGCAAAAACATCAAGAACAAGCCACATTGTCTTCTCGACCATAAGAGGTCCGACAATGGTGATATGTTCGTTTCTTCACCAAATTAAGTCAAACAAGTCTCAAATTACTCCCAAGATAATATATAGACATAATCAAGCAATTTCATGGCATAAAATTTGACAACCAAAGAGAATAAAGCAATTTAAGTTTCGAATTTTTAAGAAATTCATGAACAAATATGTGCAAAATTCATTAAAACCGGGGTGAGTTTGAAGAAAACTTACATAGATCGGAAAAATGGATGGAATAAGCTTTCATTTGCAACAAATTTGAGCGAATTTGCTTGAGAAACGAGCAAGAACGAGCCAAATGAAATTCTAAGTAATTCTCGAGCAAAACACGAGCAGTAGCAGCGGAAATGAAGAAGAGAAGGGTATTTATGGAAAACCCACTCTAGCACCAAGCGACGGACCTTACACTACTACAAAAATGGTCAAAGGAACCTATAATAAAAGACCCGTTAATTAATTCAACGGCTCTCTTTAATATATTAGATCTGATATTAGAGATAACGGGTCTATTATATATCAAAGGGCCACCAAAAGATGGAAGGAAAAAAATAAAGACCCTTAATTGACTTAACGGGTCTCTTATGTATCAAAGGGCCCACCAAATTATGAATGGAAAAAAGTAAGAGACCCTTAATTGACTTAACGGGTTTCTTATATGCGCCATGGCCCACCACTTAAAGGATTGATAACAAAACCCTATTTCTTTATCTTCATATTCCCCATTTCCCATTACGCCCACTACAAGAAAAATCACTTTTCGTAGCGATTATTTCGTAGCGATTGTTCATTCGCTACAATATGCAAGTATGTTTGTGAAATAATTAAGGATGTCGTATCATTTTTACAATCGCCATGGTTTTCCCATATAAAATCGATACGGAAAGCATAATAATACATATACACACTATTTTTACACATTTATATAATTTTGAGAAATCGTATCATTTACAATCGCCACTAAATCCAAAAAATCGATACGAAAAGCCTTTTCAACACTAGATATATAAATATTGTTTGACAAAGAATACATAAAATATTTCATAACTTATTGGTGAAACATTCAATATAAGAGTTTGAGGTTGCATGTTCGAATCTTGTAAAGATCATACGCATGTTTTTTAATTTTTTTTTTGAAGAAAATGAGTTGAACATTTATAGCGATTGTAATTGCTACAATAATCACCACGATTGGATGTAGTTTTTTGTATCGATTATTGAGGCCAACCCCATAGATATTGAAAACCACTACTAAAGGCTAAGGCAACGGGGGATATTGTATCGAATGACCATTCGTTTGGAAAGCTTTTTGTTGCAATTACAATCGATGCTAAAGGTTAAAATAATCGCTACGAAAAGGTTATTTTCTTGTAGTGGCCGCTTTCCTTTTCTCTTTCTCTCTCCTCTATTTTTTTTCTCTTGGAGCATAAACTGTGCTTCCGCCGGCCTCCTTCTTAGTGTCGGTGGTCGCTTCCACCTCCTCCTCGCCTCCTCATTTAATTTCATCACTATCAATAAAAGCTTAAATAATTGCTCCATGCTTTGTTCTCCTCCTTCGAAACTGCAGCAGCGCCCAACCATGTCGGCTTTCGAAGCTCGCATCTCTCTCCTCTTTGTGCTCGTTTCACAATATGCATATGTCTCTTAACGAGGTTATATATGAAATTTTTTGTTTATAATTCTACAAGTTTCAATTGATTTTTCTGTTTTTTTTTGGAATTTTGAATTTTCTAGGTTTTTAGTTTGTCGTTGATTTTATGTAAGGTTTTGTAGTTTCAATTGATTATCTGTTTTTTTATCTGGAATTTTGAATTTTCTGCTTTGATTATGTAGTTGTGGCTGATTTAGTAGCTAAGACTAGCAAGTATGTTGTTCCGAAGCGATTTGAGAGTCGAAATCTCAAAGAAGCTTTAATGACTGATGCTCCTTTTTTCTCCTGTTGTTTGTATGTTTTCAATTAAATTTTATATACACTTTAAATTTGTTGTTCTTATCTCATTTACTTTGTTTTTTCTTTGCTGAATGTAAATCTAAAGTTTTCTAGTGGAATTCTCAATTATAATCATTCATTATTTTATTTTTATTTTGTCAGGTCTGCTTGATGTCGTTACAACCAAACAAAGAAGGTTGCACAGATGGAGTACTCAAATCTAGCTAATTAATGTAATTGTGATTGTAAATTTCAATAAATTCAAACAATTTTTGGTTGAGATTTTATGTTCATTGATTTTTATTTTTATTTTTTTCACCTTATCAATTTGAAGTTTAATTTGCAAGTTACATACAAATTAAGTATACAAGTTACTAATACTAATTTACTCTGTATAATTTTGCACCTCAATTTTGCCAATTTGCATAGAGCTTAAAAACAAAATTAATTAAATTGCAAACCGCAAAAAAAAAAAAAAAAAAAAAAAAAAAATTATAAAAAAAAAAAAAAAATTCAAAATATAAACAACAAAGAGACCCGTTATTTGACTTGACAGGTCTGTTTCAAACAATTAAACAGACCCCTTACATCAAACAACGAGTCTCTTTCTCTTCGAAACTATCACGGTCTCTTTGTCCGCACAAACAGATTCCTTACGAGAAAGGGTCTCTTAATCAAAGAGACCCCTGAGATAGAGACCCGTCCAGAGATGGTCTCTCAAGCATATTTCAACGGGTCTCTTAGCCCATTTTATAGTAGTGTTAGCACCAGTCGATAAGGCTTAGCGCCTGGCGCTATAGCCAAATATGCAGCGCTAGCAATATTTCAGTGGCGACAGACTGTCCAGCCACTTAGTGCGGTTATTCCAACCTCTTGCAATATATTTTGGGTTCCTTGGTACGCCAGTTAGCCCCTATAAGCAATTTGACATGATTTTAGTAATCGACTTGATTAAAATTACATAAAGTGATTGACCTGATGAATGATAGTCTCACTTAGCTTAAAGCACCTAAGCATTACCTCATTGCAAAGCATCGACACAATGGTTCATGTAGCAAAGCACCAACATAATGGTTCATGTAGCAAGGCACCGACATACTGGTTCATTCAGCGAAAGGCACCGACATACTGGTTCATTCAGCGAAAGGCACCGACATACTGGTTCAAAAGCAGCAGAAGCGCCCACGTAGTGGCATAACGGAAGCAAAGTTCAAGCGAGCTTTTAAAGATCAACAAGCGTGGGTCTTTGGTAATTTTCCTTGGAATATTACGCAACAAATAAGGGTAGCTTCAACCGAGGATATCTTTGGCAGCGTTTCCTAGCTTGCGGAGAGTTGTCACAAACAACTAGAGGTGATTTCAAGCGAAGTTGTCTTCGATCGTGTTCCCTGGCTTGTGGAAGATAGTCACAAAATGCTAGAAGTTAGTTTTAAGCGAAGCAATCTTCAATGGGGTTCTCTAGCTTCCAGAAGTCTATCATAGCAAAATCAGAGGCAATTACAAGCGTAACAGGCTTCAGGCGACATTCTCCAGCTTGCAGGAGGTCGTTAAAAATACAGAAATACAGCAACACGACAGCAGATCAGTTACTACAAAGACGTGTGCTCGACGGTGCAAGATACGTGTTTCTTAACTCTTTTATCTGTTTTAAATAACGCTAGTTTGCAGGTATCGGCGTTACAAGAGTGGTTTAGGATCGCAGAACTTTCTGAATCATTCTCAATCCATATCGATACTTTGACTTTTGTTTTCAAAACGTGCGTTTCTCCGAACTCAGTCAAAGTGGGGGATTCTGTAGACACCCATTTGTGTCTCCCCAAAACCAAACCAGGTGATGAGTACCTTTCACGTCGAATCATAATCGAATGAAGTGAAAGTGTGGAAAGTCTAGTGTTACGGATAGTTTTAATTTCTTTTCTCTTATCTCTATTTTTGAAAACCTATTTTAAGAAAACAGCCAATCCAGTTTGGTGGGTTCATAGCAAGGTTCCAATAATGGTGTAGTTGGATGGGGCTTGAAAAGTGCTTTCCAATGATATATTATAAGCCCAATTCCGATGAATAATGAGGAAGTTATGGCCAAATTACTAAACTGGGTTTGGTTTGAGCCTTATATGCGGCCCAATGATCTAGAGGAGGGCCTAATATAGATTAATCATTCCTAATGCAATTAGGAGTGGTTTTAGTCTCTAGATTCTTCGAGAAGGTTCTTTTCATTCCTAATTCAGTTAGTATTGATAAATTGACTTTTGTTGACTTTTTGGAATTTTAATTAGAATAAAAGAGTGTTTTTGAGGAAAATACGATTTTATCCTCCTGTACGGTTAAATTTTATCTGAATTTAGAAAACGCGTAAAAAAATGATTAGCACCTAACGCCAGACATTAGCGCCTGGCGCCTGGCACTAGCGTTAATGTCTAGCGCTAATGTCAGCGTCTGGCGCTAACTTCGTTTTTTCACGTCGAAACTCTAGTTTATTTTTCTCTCTTTTTGGCTGATTTCTCTATAAATAGGCTCCTAAATACTCCGTTTTTCATCACCAATTATCATCAATTCTCAAGAATTCTCTAATTCTCTTCTCTCTCGAAGCCAAAGCTTTCTTTCCTTTTTTTTCTAAACCAATCCTTTTGCATACAAAATTCCGCATTCACAAGACCTAGAAACACCTAGCCAAGTTCGATGTTGCCTTCGCCCTAGACGTGAAAAGTTTTAATTTCTAAGGGGTTGGTCCCAAATCTTTATTTCAATTATTAAATTTAATTGTTTTGTTTAATATTTTCCTTGATATTATTAACGCGTGTATTTTGTTTTTAGAAAGAGGTACGAGAAATCCAAGTAAGTGATTTAATTGTTTTATTGATATTATGATATAGAAATCATGCTTAGGTTTATATTATGATTCCTAGCATCATGTTAGGGCGTTTTAATCTTCCTAGTATCATGTTTAGGGTAACAACTAAAAAATGCTAATATCAAGTATGATTAAAAGTATGATGCCTTTTATATTCTTTCATATTCATGTTAGTATAATGTTAGGGCTATATATTTGATCTTTGATGCTTAGTGACATGCTAGGGTTTGTTATTAATCTTGTTAGTATCATGCCTAGGATCTTGCTATTATTATTATGCTTTATTATTAACATGATTATGATTATGATTATTATTTTTTTTATTATTATTATGATTATTTATTATGTTGCTTGATATTTATATTTATTGTTATTGCTTGATCACGCCTTTTATGCATGTTTAAAGGGAATTGGTATCACGCTTATTAAGATTATTAATAATCTTGTTTAGGGTTAATTTGATTATAATTCAAGTGATCGCTAATAATAGTTTTATTTGTGCATTGAATTCAACCAACATAGATAAACAGGTTTAGGGTTAATCCTAATGATTGCATGTTAGTCAAAAAACGCACATGAATACGATCAGAATAAAGTAGAGGCCTATTATTAGGGCAGGTTCAATCTCTTTTAGGTTGGATTTGTACCTTCATCCCCGAACTACCAGTCATGGTTCTAGAACTATTGGAGTTAACGATCTCATGGATCGTTAAGGGGTGTAACCTTCACCACGTGAACGGTTTACAAGTTCCTAAAACTTGTTGGCGACTCTTTTGCTCTATCTTCTTTCCCTTTGGACGTCACCATGCTTAAGTGTATGATCGCAGTGTGGTTCGAGCTAGGGATAATGCTTGAAATATTCCCTACATGGTGCTTAAGTCAAGATTTTGTTCCTTAGCAGGGATGTTCATTGAGAAGTTGGAGGCAAACAGGAAGGCGAGCCTCCTAAACCTATCAATGCACCAGGCTGGCAGGTTGCCGAACCATTGCTGGGTTATGCCCTTTAAGGTAGCCGGGAAGCATCGACACCACATAGCATCCTCTAACCCCTGCATGTGCATAAGGTTGGAGTAGGTCATGAGGTGGTCCTCCAGGTTAGAGGTACCATGTAGGAACTAACCAACACATTCTTAACCTTCGTCGGTTGTTCTGCCTCGGTTATCTCCTTGGTGAACACAAAAGTTTGTTCACCAAGTTTGAGTAGACGGAGCTCCGAGTTTAGAGGTTGGATATTATATGTCGCCTATCCTGCAAAGATGGTCGGCTGCATGAAGTGAGGGGAGTACTGCTCGTATGACATTTTGGGCACATACGGGGCATTCCCAATCATCTAAGAGCCGGAATAGACGGACTTGCCTCTTGCGTGGCTTTCATGCAAGGGCTTGGTATTCCTTGCGGATGTATTTTTAAAACTGTCTAAAAATCTTGACGTAGAAGCTGACTCAAACAATTGCTGATTCCGATTTCGCTCAAGGACATGCCGAGCATCGGTAAAGGTTTCCTTTATGTCATCCGGCTGAATGGCATGGATGACCTTCCTTGTATCCGTATGGGGCAGAAGGATCTTAGTCTAATCATTGGCAGGTGTAATCTTCTCCTTCGGATGTGGAGTAGGCTGCCAGTCTTTAATTGACTTCCTCTTCACAACTCGGGGAGATTTTTTGGCCGACAGATTCTTACTAGTGAAGGATTTATGTCTTTGTCATGTGCAATTACTAGATATATAAATGGATCAAATTATGGAGATAATTAAGTTTTGACATTTGGGTTGTTATTTTATCATAACTTGGGGTACTAATGATCTTTAGGCTAATAAAATAGCCAAAATCCTAATTAGACGGATCCTATAAGGTCACACAAAGGTCCTAGATCGAGCACGAGAAGACGAGGCCCATGATAGGCTCATTCCCTATAGTGGCCGACCATATGGAGTAAGGTTGAGGGTTTTTGGCTTCCTAACCTAGTCTAATTATAATATAATTATAAATAGACTTGGTGCCTAGGGTTTGCATGAAGTAATCAATTCAACTGATCAGTTTGATCAAACCCTAATTAGCAAACACGAGACCTAACCCTCTAAAACTATCCTCTCTCTATAGACACCCAAATGTGTCTCCCCAAAACCAAACCCACTGATGAATACCTTTCATGTCATTTGATTATCGAACAAAGCAAAAGTGTGAAAAGTCTAGTGATGAGGATGTTTTTATTAAAATATCTCTTCTTTCTGTTTTTGAAAATATTTCTTTTCATACCCTATTTATGAAAAAATGTGCATTCCAGTTTTGGTTGGTCCATAATAAGGGTCCAATAATAGTGTGGTTGGATAGGGCTCAAAAATATCTTTCCAACGATATATTATAAGCCTATTCTGATGAATAATTAGGATGTTATGGCCAAAATACTAAACTGAGCCCGGTTTTGGTTCTTACCTACGGCCCAATGATCTAGAGGAGGGCCTATTATTAATTATCATTCCTAAAGATATTAGGATTGATTATAGTCTTCTAGAATACTCTAGAAGGTTCTCTTAAATCCTAATGGAGTTAGGATGGATAATTATGTTTCAAAGAGTTTGAAATTGAATAAAACTACTCCTTTTGAGAATCCTTGTTTTGTACGAAATGAAATATATTCAGATATTGTATTAGTGCATCATAATATTTATCCAAATCTTATAAGGTTGGATATATATTGAAATTATCTTTCTAATGATATATTATAATATTAATTTCGAGCTATAACAAAAAGATATGAATGAGATACTAAACTCTATCCAAAACTGACACCTTAACACTATTTTAGCCATATCTTTTTATCTACAAAAGATTTTAATCTGATTCTTACTGGGTTAGAAATTAGAGTTCAATATCTTCCCAACGACATATTATATGACTTATTTAGACTTCTTGATCAAAAGATATGATAAAAACAAAATCCCCAAAAAATGTCCTGCATCTTCAAACGACAAGTTTGTCACCTGGCGACAAAATCCTCGTCTGACGACATCCTGCCGTTGGCGACAGAGGCGTGTTTTATTCTTTTTTGAACTTTGATTCATTTCTATCAATTCTGGAATATTTTCTTATATATAGGGTCCCAGGACCTACGTTTTTCGATAACTAGAATTCTCTAATTCTCTTCTCCCTCTCTAAGCTAAAGCTTATTCTCTCTCTCGCTCTTTCTAGCCTAGCCTTTAACAAACACAATTCCTCATACATTAGAACTAAACACACCTAGCTAAGTTTGAAGTTGCCTTTGCCCTAGACGTTAAAGGTTTGATATTTCGGAGGGTTTGGTCCCAAATCTAGTAAAAACTTTCTTAATTCTCTATTCCAATTACTTAATTTAATTGTTTTGTTTATTATTTTCCTTGAAGTTACTAATGTGTGTATTTTGTTATTAGAAAGAGGTACGAGGTATACAAGTAAGTTCTTTAATTGTTTAATTGATATTATGATATAGAGATCATGCTTAGGTTGTTATTTTGATTCCTAGTATCATTTAGGATTCATTTCCCTAGTATCATGTTAGGATGCTTTTCTTCCTTATATCAATTATGATTCCTATGATGCTTCCTATCATCATTCTTAATATCATGTGAGGGTTAAAGCTTTGATCTTTATTGTTTAGTGACATTATAGGGTTTGCTATTAATCTTGTTAGTATCATGCCTAGGATTTTGCTATTATTATGCTTTATTTTTAAATGAACATGATTATTTTATTATGATTATTATTATTTTGAATATTATTATTATGTTGCTTGATGATATATATTTATTGTTATTGCTTGATTACACCTTTTATACATGTTTAAAGGGAATTGGTACACGTAATCACGTCGATAATACGATAATTAATAATCTTAATTAGGTTAATTTGATTATAATTTAAGTGACCGCAAATATTAGATTTATTTGTTCATTAATATTCAACCAACATAGATTAAACAGGTTTAGGGTTAATCCTATTGATTGCATGTTAGTTAGAAAGCGCACATGAATACGAGAAGAATAAAGTAGAGGCCTATTATTAGGGCAGGTTCTTTCTCTTTTAGATTTGATTTGTACCTTCATCCCCGAATTCCCAGTCTTGGTTCCATACCTATTGGAGTTAACGATCTCTTGGATCGTTAAAGGGTGTAACCTTCACCCTGTGAATGGTTACAAGTTCCTAAAACTTGTTGAAGACTCTTTTGCTCTATCTTCTTTCCCTTTGAACGCCACCTTGCTTAAGTGTATGATCATAGGGGTTCATGTTTGGGGTAACATTTGAAACATTCCCTACAGTTTTTTGGCGACTCCATTGGGAGGATTTCTATTTTGATTCCTGAAAATTATTTTAGTACCTCCGTTTCACATTTTTTGCAACTTTGAAGGGTGCACGGACTCCTAGACAAAATTTGTTTGTGAGTGTAAGATAGAGAGAGAAAAATAAGAACGCATGTGATAAGGAGAGAGAAAGAGAAAAATGACAACCTAAAAAGGAAAGAAGACATTAGTTGCAAATAATGTGTAGCATCCATTTTTGGCAAAAGTTGCAAAAAATATGAAACAGAGATAGTAGTAATTATTTAGAATGAGTGGATGAGACTGGAAAAGTTCTAAGTATTTCATGTCCGTAATTTTAATTAACAATATTGTCATATGCATAAAAAAGGTTCTCATTGGAAAGACCATCCGTAATGAGTAAAAAACATACGATTTTTAAATGTAGGAAATTTGAGAAATATCTTTCACAACTAGAATCGAAATAATACTGCGAAAACTGGAAAATTCTAAGAACACAGAAAGTTGTTGAGGCATATAGGAACTAGCGTCTAGAAAACAGTGATCGTCGCCTAAAAATGGCCTTGTTGCCTGGCGTTAATTTTTTCGTCTGGCGACAGAGCCATTTTCTGGGGACGCACTCTGTTGTCTGGCGCCATGTTCTTCTAATACCAAGCCAAAAATCTGCCTTCTTGTTTTGACTAGTTCTAGCCCTGTTGGCTCGATCTACTTCCTGATTGAGTTTTTCTCTCTTTTCTGAAACCCATATGTGTTCTACATATGGACATAAACCTCCGGGAATTCATGCTCTATTTACCCGACTGAACGCTCTGAGCAACGAATGGTACATCCGAGAATGTTGAAATCACCAAACCATGGAAGCGAGTTTAACTCGTGGGGTCCCATCCACTCGCGCCAACCTTTCCAAATGTAAGGCTTCTGCACGGTGCATCCGGACTAAAAAACATGGACCCTCTTTGAGTAACACATATCATGAACTTTAGAGAACTAGAGCCATGGTTAGGTTGCAAACACATTGCATCATGTTGTGACTACTTGACTACTTGTGGCATCTCTTACTTGTGCATACTTATTATGTGACTAAACTAACCGTTTAGTTTTACTTGTATTTGTAAATAAGTCATAATAAACTTACCAATGACTAAAGGGCTTTTCTTAATTAATTGATTAATAAATTTGAGCTAAAAAATATACCTTAAATCAAGTCATAGTTCCTTTAAGTCAACCCGGATTTTTTTTTTCCGTATACTGCACAAGCGTCAACATGTTTTGGTCATAGCCAGAGTTCTAGGAAGAAATACGAGTCGTACATCCTTTGGATCTATAGCCCCGAGTTTTATATTTAATTTGGCGTTGGTTTCATCCCAATTAGAGTCACAGATCAAAAGTTATGACTAAAATACCACAACCTGTCCAGTTTAATGTATATACATAAAGTCTTAACTTAGTCTTTGCTTGAGTCTAGTCACATAGTCTTGCCACATGGTCATGACACAAGTCTTAACATGTCACATACACTCACTAGTCTTAGCACACACTTTGTATATGTCACCATGACCATGTCTTAGGTTCATGCATGAGTCGTTTTTCGTCATTCGAGTGGGGGGTCCAATCTATTCCCATTCTCTTCCACATTCTCTTCCATGTTGAATAGAGCTTGAGTCAAAATAAATAATAAAAAACTTATCCTTAATTTCCCTTTCCATAGTACTTGGTCAAGGAGAGAATGGCGATTAATCAAGGACAACACCTTCGTTCAAGTTCAACTTTTTGATAAACCAGTCGGTCGAAAAAGAAAAGCTAAGAAGATAATGGCAAGTCAAGAAGAAGTCAATGAGCTTAAGAAACAAATGGCAGACGTGACTAAGGTGTTGAAGGCTTAAACCCTCCAAATCAATGACCCTGTGAAACAACCAGAAATGGAGCTCATGCAAGAAAGCTTGAGCAAAATATCAAATGACCATAGATTCCAAGGCATTAGCTCACCAAGGATCTCACTGGACATTGACATTCTTCCGCAGAAGTTCAATGCCAATGACATCCCTAAGTTCCAGCCAACAAATAATCCTTACTTCCACTTAAGGGCATTCGAGACATAATAAACATTAAGGGGATTGATAGGAAAGTCTTTCATTCCTTGTTTTCTTTATCTCTTGAAACCGTTTGTCAAAAATGGTTCTTTTCCCTTGACAAAAAGAAAACCTCTTCTTGGGATTCCATAACAAATGCTTTCGTAGATAAATATAAGTTCAACATCCAATACGAAACAGACCACAGACAACTTGAGATGTTAAAACAAAAAGGAAACAAAGGGTTCACTTTTTTCTTCAAAAAATGGAGGGAAAATTATGCTAATATGGTTAAGGTTCCTACCGAAAAAGAGTTTGTAAGGATTTTCATCAAGAACCCTCAAGAAAAATATGCAAAGCACTTAAAATACCAACACAACTTGAATACTTTCAAGGCTGTGTATAATATAGGCATTGATATTGAAGATGACCTTAAAGATAATACTGCGAGAGGAAAGAAGAACGACCATCCTTCTTCTTCCTCTCCCATTAACGAAGTACATGCTACGAACACCTCTAAACCACGAATCCAAAGGTCGAAAAGAGTGTTCACTCCACTTGGTATGAGTTATGAAACAACTTTCGAAAAGCCACGCCATAAAGGACTAGTCATGCCCATAGGACCTATCAAAGACCCAGTTTCAGAAGCCAAGCCACCTAAGTGAGATCCTAATAAACACTGAAAGTATCACCAGGGAAAGGATCACGACACTGAGGAGTGTTGGAAACTCAAAGAAGTTGTTCAAGACCTAATCGATGACAATAAAACTTCCGAGATTCTAGCCATCGCAGAAGATCAAACATCCTTTGACCCTTCACTCCTTATCACACCGATAGGTGAGCCCATCATCGAGATAGGTTATATAACCTCTATTGATGAAGTTGCCGTGATTGAGGAGGATGAATGAAGTTTCTTAGTTAACACCAGGGAATACTTGTCAAGTCTAAAAGAAGACGTTTGAAAACTGCAAGATGTCATTGCCATGCTCTTGAATGTGGTAGTAGGACTAGCAAATCGGATGATGGTTATTGAACAAAATTCTCACCAAGGATTTAATGAAGAATTTGTTTTGGGTGTTTTTGTCCCTCGGGAGAGTTACAACACGAAGACTGATCCGGCTTGAGCTGTACCTGCAAGACAAACGGAGACACCGCTTGGTTGGTGCTCCGCCTCCGACGCACAAGTTAGTAACTTGAAGGGAGAGAAAAAGGTGCGGAAATTTTGGTGGGTATTTGCTCGGATTCCAAGCTCAGGTGTCTCTATCACAAAGACTGTTTGTAATAAATGGTAAAACGTGCCCTCCAAAAGAGGGAAATCTCCCTATTTATAGGGTTCTCGGGATTTGTGCCCCTGATTAGGTCATTGATCCCTAATCATTGGTGGGCTGCGCCGCATTGCGGCTTTCTCGGGATTTCGGCTTGAAGGCCGTCTTTTTTCCCTTAACTTCTGGAATGATACGTGTCAAGCAGGGATTGGTCCACTTAAGGCCATCCTGAGGCTGACACGTGTCACCCTCTGATTGGACCACGTGGCGGGGTAAAATTACCCTAAACATTTTCCCCTCACAGATGTGACGTGGCACGCCACGTGGCATCTGTGACACATGTCACGCTCCGATTGGTGGTAATTTTACCATTAAAGAGTAACCGTTGACCTTCCGAGTAAATTACGAGAATGCCTCCGTATTTACCCTCTATATATAGTCGTTTACCCTCATAATTTTGTACGTTCAAAAAAATTTTCTTAGAGAAAAAACTTTAAGAGAGCAGAAGTCATCCGTTTGAGTCAGGCACAAGCAAGAAAGCTCTTTCTCCATCAACCCAGCCGGACCCGCCTAGTTTCAGATATCACGTCCAAAGGTACCGTCTCTGCCTCTCTCATCTCTTTTTCGTTTTTCACCGCTTGTTCATATTTCTTGCAATAAATGGATGCATCACCAACACACACGGCACAACCTAGGTTAGAGTCCAGCCGGTCGCCAGGGACGGCTGAGTCTAGGATTAGGAGTGCCGTCTCGGGGTGTTGGGACCACCCTTTGCCTTGGATTCCAAACAGTTATGTGTCTGTGCAGGACACAATGGCTCGGACTATGAAGACGGCAACCGATCCAAACTATAGAAGCTAATGCTCAGGCGGCCAAACGCTTGAGGGAGAAACGTCTGGTCAGGGAGACCAGACGGCTCTGGAGAGATCCCCTCCGCGTGCCCCTTCAACTCCCGCAGATTCCTTTTTGGAGGAATGCGACCAAGGCGGCGATGAGGCCGTCTCAGCTACTTTGGCCCAGGATGAGGAGGAGACGGAGAGCGACAGCTCCGCATCCACCTCTGAAAGCAGCGATGACTTGCCCCCGCTTGCGGATAGCGAGGATGAGGAGAGGAAGAATTGGAACAAGAAGGACGACCCCTTCAACATCCACGTCTCCGCCAAAGACCGGCTCTAAATGGAGGAGACTTTAAAAGACTTTACGAAGATGCACCCGTTAGGAGACGGGTATAGAATAAGAGTGCCGCCTGAAAATGGCACCATCGCCTGGGAGGATGATCAAGAGAAAGTCAACAGCTACTTTGGTTGTTATGAGGCGGCGTTCAAAGCTGGTCTTCGCTTTCCCCTTCACCAGGCGGTGAAGGCAATATTGAGAGGCTACGGCCTCGGAGTCTGGCAACTTACCCCCTACTCTTGGACAAACATTCTGGGGTATGTTGCCGCCTGCGAGTTCCAGGGGCTTAACCCCGGCTGGGAGGCTTTTGCTAGTATGCATTATCTTAGCAGAAGCCCAGGCGGCTGGAGGGCGTGGTACACTCTTACCACGCATCCCCAATACATGATGACCTTGGACAAGGTCTCGAAATTCGATGGCTGGAAGCACAAACGTGACCTTGTCAACCGGGGAAACAATAAAAGTCCCCAAGAACTGGATCCCCAAGAGCGCCTGGTTCAAGGACGAGTGTTTCCTAGCCGCCTACGGGCTAGGACACATGTTTACCAAACGTATGCGCCTGAGTTTATATCCGTCTGTAGTGCTTTCGTATCAAAATTGATTTATGATATTGACCAATCTCTCTTTTTTGCAGAAGAAGCATTAAACATGTTGCAGACGGAGAAGACTCCCAAGCGGTCCTCTGCAGTCATCTGCAAGGAGCTTGTAGAAAAAGCTGCGGCTGAGGTCAAAGCCAAGGTAATAAACGCCTGACCCTTTCGAAAATTGGTCTTAAAAATTATTTTTCCCGGATGCTAAATTTAACTTGGTTATTTTCGCAGGGGGGAGAGGTTGGAAAGACGTTTGAGAAACATCTCAAACGGGCTAGGGAGGAGACCCCCTCCATTCTCAACAAAACCAAAAAATCCACCTCTGCTTCAACTCCTACGCCTCAGCCGGGCATCAGCAGATGCGGATAGTGGGGCGAAACGAGAAGGTAGGCGGCAGCTTGTGCCTCGATATCGTCAACCCCTTATCAGAAACCGGGGTTTCACTGCGCCTGCAAGCGTTTCCCGCTAGGCCGGCTCTGAAGGTCAGAACCCTTTTGAATCCCCGCCCGAGCTGGTGGCCTTTGCGAGTGAAATCCCACTTCCAACAAACGTCATCCTTAGACGGTCGGCAACAGATAGGTGCCGCCTTAGATTTGCACTCATCACGTATTGATTGTGGTGCAGATCAATCTCCCCGCTGGGCAGACGTCCAGAAGCATGCCAAGGCCATGCTTGACGCCGTCCGGAAGAGGGATAAAGACAGTATCCCTGGGATAGAGACATTCAATCTGGAAAGCATTCTATCCCTTCTGGTTGAGTTAAGAAACTTGTCAAATTTATTTTTTCCAAGTGTTTTATCCCGCCTACAATACTCATACCGCTTGCTTTTTTGCAGGCTATGTTGCGGGTAGACGAGCTCAAACGTCCTTATTCCCGCAAACGGGAAGAGGTAAATAGGGCCAAGAAATCCGCCATAGAGGCTGATAATATTGCTTTACACTCGACTATCGTAAATGAACTTGAAACTAAAGCAATCATAATGACACAGGCGTCTCGAATCCAGCAGCTGGAGGCGGATCTGGAGATGGCCAAACAGCGGGCAAGTGATGCTGAGACGGCCCAGAAGAAGGCAGAGGAGGCCAGGAAGAAGGCGGATGAGAGTGCCAAGAAAGCTGATGAGACGCTCAAGAAGTCCCAGGCGGACCTTGGCACACTTCAGGGTGTTTTTGAAGAGAACACCAACCTGAAGACCAAGGTTGAGAAGCTGGAGAAGGAGGCTGCTCAGGCTCAGAAAAACATTGCAGCAACCCTGGAGGCGGAGCATAACCGCCTAGTTGCTGAGAGTGACGCTGACAATGACGCCCGTATGAAGATCGCCTGGGCTGCCTTGTACCCAGACGCGGATTACAACATCTGGGCACTGGCTCACAACTATGCCGAGTACGTGGTGTACTTAAGAGATAGAGGCGAGCCAGAGCCTGACTCTTTTGAAGCCTGGGTCAACTCCAACAACGAGCCTTCCGCGCCTCAACTACCTGGTCCGGGTGAAGCACAAGAGATACCCTCAGATGATGAGGAGAAGGACTAGAAGGCACCGTCTGCAGGCGATAAGTGACCTTTTAGCGGCAGTATGCCAATCTCTGTTTTTATTTTTTCTTTTCTGCGGCAGTATGCCAAAACTTACGTTTTCGGCCTACATGCCGAGTATCTTTGTATTTACCGGCTATGGATCCGGGTTAATTAACAATTTTTCTTTTCTCCCGGACGGGGTCCGGTTAACATTTGATCCACTACAACCGTTTGGTTGGGTGTACTTTTATGAAATGCACCGACTGAGTCAGTTTTGATCATTTTGCTTTTGCGTCTGATTTTCAATTTTTGCGAATTTTAATTTTTCATTTTTGCCTAACTAATCAAAAGCGTGCGGCGATTTTTTGCCTAACTAATCAATAGCCTGGCTGTCCTTGCCCCTGGACGGCTGTGTGATTGGTTTCAAGTGGAGTTGGTTGATTGACTTGGAAACGTCTAATGCTGCAAAGAGCATGATATGTTTGTAAGTCAATCAATCACAGTAGTGATTTCCCCAAACCAAGTGCACAGCCGTACACCAACAGGCGTTCCATCCGGTAGGGGCCTTCCCAATTTGGAGTTAGCTTTCCTAGCTCATTGGCCCTACCGGTTGCCTCCATTTTTCGTAACACTAAGTTGTCAACTTTCAAGGATGCTTGTGTACTTTACTGTTGTAGACTCTAGTCATTCTCAGACAGTAAATCTCATGACGCAAGGCGGCATTGCCCCTACGTTCTGGGAGTGAATCCAATGCCAAGCGCATTGCTTCCCAGTTTTCCTCTTCATCATATAGCATGACTCTGAGAGTTGGCTCGTAATGTTCGATGGGCAAGACGGCTTCAGCACCGTAAACCATCAGAAATGGGGTTTCACCGGTTGCCCCTTTTTTTGTTGTCCGGATGGCCCATAGGACATGGATTAAATCTTCTGCCCACAAGCCACCGTCTCTTTCTATTTTCTTCTTAATTCCGTCAGAGATGAGTTTGTTGAAGGCTTCAACTTGGTCGTTTGCTTGGGGCCGGCCGACGGATGCAAAACAGCTTGAGATCCATCCACTTGGTGAAATATTCTTAACCGCCTCAGCCTCCACCCACTTGGTGAAATAATCCACAGCCACCAAGATGTAGCGCTTTCCACCTTGAGCAGGCGTGTAAGTACCTAGAATGTCCATGCCCCATTTTGCAAACGGGATTGGGCTGTGGATGGCCGTCAGATCAGTGGCCGGACGGTGAATGAGTTTGCCAAATTTTTGGCACTTGTCACATTTCTTCACCAATCCTTGGCATCTGCCTCAAGAGTGGGCCAAAAGTAATGTCGTCGGGCTCTGACGGCTAGGGACCTGCCGCCTATGTAGGAGGCGCAGAATCCCGAGTGCAAGTCTTCGAGAACTTCCTTCCCCTTTTCTGGGGTGACACACTTCAAGAGGGGCTTAAGAAACCCTGCCTTGAAGAGAATTCCGTTTCTCAACTTGAAGCTTGCAGCTCGCTTCTTCAGGACGGCTGCTTCCTGTGGTAAATCAGGAAGTGTGCCGTCTGAAAGATAAGCCTAGATGTCATCCATCCAGGTAGAGCTTCGGTCCAGAACTCCAATGGGATCTTCATAGATGCTTCTCTTTTCAAGAACTTCCCAAAAAACTGACCGAGGCGTATCATGGCAGGCGGAAGACGCCAGTTTTGACAATGCATCCGCCTGGTTGTTTTCCGACCTAGGCACTTGATTTAGCCGGAATTCCTCAAGTGCCCCAGCCTCTTCTTTGAATGCCTGAAGATATTTGATCATAGCCGGATGAGTAGCCTCATAGATTCCCTCATACTGGCTAACAACCAATTGGGAATCAGAATAGGCGTCAATTTTCATGGCCCCTGCCGCCCTACACATGCGAATGCTGGCTAGCAGGGCTTCATATTTCGCCTCATTGTTAGAGGTCTGAAACTTGAAGCGTAGTGCATACTCAAATCTGTCCCCTTCAGGAGACTCGTAGATTACGCCTACACCATAGCCGTTCTTTGTAGAGCTACCGTCTACGTACACTTTCCAAACCTGATCAAGATTATCTGGAGCCACCGGACGGGTCATTTCAACAATGAAGTCGGCAAACGCCTGACCTTTCACTGCCTTTCTTGGTTCATAAGTGATTTCAAGGCTTTGCATTTCAATAGCCCATTTCAACATTCTCCTGGATGAATCCAAGGTAGACATTGGCCGCTTGAGTGGCTGGTCAGTGTAAATCACCACCGGATGTGCCAAAAAGTAAGGCTTCAGTTTTTTGAACGCCATATACAAAGCAAGGCCGAATTTTTCAACCATGGGGTACCGGAGTTCAGCATTTTTAAGAACATGGCTAATGAAGTAAACCAAGAGTTGCACACCGTCTCGCTCGGCAAGGAAAATGGCACTGAGGGCATAATCTAAGACGGCTAAATACATGTACAACGTCACCCTAGGTAAAGGACTGACCAACCTAGGTAGAGAATGTAAATGCTCTTTCAACCTCTAGAACGCCGCCTTAGCATCATCCCCCCATTCAAATCTGGTCTTCTTCCTGATTGCTTGGAAGAAGTAGAGGCATTTGTCGCCTGACCGGGTGAGGAACCTCCCCAAGACGGCCAGACAACCGGTGAGTCTCTGCACTTCCTTGATTGAACGATGTGACTTCATGTCAATCAACTGCCTGTATCTTTTCGGGGTTACCCTCTATCCCCCTTTGATCATCAGGAATCCGAGAAACTTCCCAAACTCAACACCAAAGACGCATTTCTTTGGATTCAACATGACCTTATACCGCCTGAGGGTGGTGAATGTTTCTCGGAGATCAGCAAGGTGATCCGTCTGTAGCTTGGATTTGACTATCATGTCTTCAATGTACGCCTCCACATTTCTCCCAATTTGATTAATGAAGACTGTATTAATCATCCGTTGGAAAGTGGCAGGTGTATTTTTCAAGCCAAACGACATCACAGTATAACAGAATAACCCCTGATCAGTGACGAAGGCCGTCTTCTCTTGATCCTTTTTCCATAGGGTATCTGATGGAAGCCGGAGTAGGCATCCATAAAGCTCATCAAGGCGTGACCGGATGTAGAGTCGACCAGGTCCCATTCGGTTTCTTAACAATGAACCTGGCGTCTAGCAGCTTTTTTACTTCGGCAGCTGCCGCCTGACTTCTTTCCTCACCATGGTTTCTTTTCTTTTGCCGGATAGGCTTCTTTTTGGGGTCCACGACAAGTTTGTGGACAGCGAGATCTGGGCTAACGCCTGGCATCTCTTCCACTTCATAGGCAAAAATGTCTTTGAATTCCTTCAACAGTAGGTGCAAACTTGCACCCAAGGTAGCATGAGCAACTGTCCTAACCTTTACAGTACGTTCTAGACGGCTGTCATCCAGAACGAGATCAATGCTCATCATCAACTTTGTCCATCTTTCGAAGATGGCTCTTGGTGCCCCGGATGGTAGGGCCACCACATCAGAACCCGCCTGCTATACTCGCAGGCTGGGGGGTAGTCTTGGAGGACTGATCCTTGTTTTTCTATTTTGCCTCGGCTTGGAACTTAGAAATATAGGACTTCAACAGCCCTTTGTCAGCCAAACGGTCCAACGTCCGCTGAAGACTGAAGTAGTTGTTGGTGTCATGGCCAACCTCCGCATGGAATTGATAGAATTTATTTTTGTTCCGTGACTGAACAAAACTCTTCATTGGATTTGGCTTTTCAATGGACAGCCGGTCCTTTACCTCCATGAGGATGGAGTTGCAGTCTTTATTAAACTCGTACTTGGGAACGTATGGTTTAAACTCTTTCTTTTTCTTCTGGGACGGCTGGTCAGAGTCAATAACCGCTCAGATTTCTTTTCTTTTCTTGCTCTCTTCTTTGTTTTTGGCTGGCTGAGCTGACCGACTGGCTTTCTATTTGTCGGACTTCTTAGAGTCCGACTGGCTACCAGGCGAGCAGAGGTCGGTAGCTTGAATGTAGCTTTCCGCCTCCCTCAGGGCCGCCTGTAAGGTGAAAGCCCCTTTTCTGACTAGGTCGAACTTAAAGGTCGACCCGTCTCTCATACCCTTGAAAACTTTGTAAAAGCTACCTCGTCAGACAGTCCTTGAATCTGAATTCTGATCAGATTGAAGCGCCTGACATATGAGCGCAACCCTTCTCTCTCTCCCTACCTAACAGTGCTTAGGTCAAGTCTTGTTTTCTTAGCAAGGATGTTCATTGAGAAGTTGGAAGCAAAAAGGAAGGCGAGCTTCCTGAAACTATCAATAGACCCGGCTGGCAAGTTGCCAAACCATTGTTGGGCAATGCCCTTCAATGTAGCCGGGAAGCAACGACACCAAGTGGCATCATCCAACCCCTGTAAGTACATGAGGTTGGTGTATGCCATAAGGTGGTCTTCCGGGTTGGTAGTACCATCGTAGGTACCCACCAACACATTCTTAACCTTGGCTGGCTGTGCCGCCTCGGTTATTTCCCGGGTCAACGCAGAAGGTTGCTCACCCAGGCGTAGCAGACGGAGCTGCCAGTCTAGTGGCTGAACAGTTTGATATGCCTCCTGACCTCCGAAGAGAACCGGCTGCATTAAGTGAGGAGGATATCGTCCGTAAGCCTGAGTAGACACATACGGTACAGTTCCAATCATCTGAGGGCCAGAATGGACGGTATTACCGCCTGTCTGGATCTCATGCAGAGAGAGAGTATTCCCTGCAGAAGTGTTGTTGAAGCTGTCTGGAAAGTTCAACGTTGAAGCCGACTCAGACAGCTGTTGATTCCTCTTCCGGTTGATTATTTCTCGTGCATCAGGAATTGATTTTTTTACTTCCCACCGGCTGCTGAGTCCGACAAGTGTTGTTGTTCCTCTTAAGAAGAAGAATTTTTGACCAATCGGTCCCGGCTGCCATCTCCTTTGGATGAGGAGTGGGCTGCCGTTCTCTGACTTACTTCCCCTTCTCCAATTGACCTTTACTTGGTCCAGCCCGACTTTGGGTGATCAGCTCTTTAATTCACCCATGAAACTTGTCATGAATCTCATGAGTTCATCTCGGGTGACAGGAGATGATCTAGCGGCCGTTTGGGTTTCCCCTTCCGGCTGCCCAGAAGGTCGACTTTTACCCGCCTGGGAGGCACCCCGCTCCAGAGTGTCTTTGGGCCGGATGCGCTTGGTTATGAGAGAGCCATCGTTGGCTGTAAAGGTTTCGAGCTGAAGATCTTCATCTTCATGATCTGTAAAGACATCTGGGTCATCGCCCGGACGGTTAGGGGGTGGTACAGACTCTTGAACCATCTTTGAGGTACTCTCCCCACAGACGGCGCCAAATGTTTTGGGTGTTTTTGACCCTCGGGAGAGTTACAACACGAAGACTGATCCGGCTTGAGCTGTACCTGCAAGACAAACGGAGACACCGGTTGATTGGTGCTCCGCCTCCGACGCACAAGTTAGTAACTTGATGGGAGAGAAAAAGGTGCGGAAATTTAGGTGGGTATCTGCTCGGATTCCAAGCTCAGGTGTCTCTATCACAGGGACTGTTTGTAATAAATGGTAAAACGTGCCCTCCAAAAGAGGGAAATCTCCCTATTTATAGGGTTCTCGGGATTTGTGCCCCTGATTAGGTCGTTGATCCCTAATCATTGGTGGGTTGCGCCGTATTGCGGCTTTCTTGGGATTTGGGCCTAAAGGCCGCCTTTTTCCCTTAACTTCTGGAATGACACGTGTCAAGCAGGGATTGGTCCACTTTGGGCCATCTTGAGGCTGACACGTGTCACCCTCTGATTCGACCACGTGGCGGGGTAAAATTACCCTAAACAGAACTCAATTCTCCTAAGCCACGGGAAAAACAGACCATTGAAGAATACACACCAATAGAAATTACTTATGATGAAGCTTTTGACTATCTTCATGATCAAGGTCTCATTTATCCTATTAGCCCCAGTCAAGACCCACCACATGAGAAACGATCTCCCAATTGGGATCCAAATTCTTATTGCAAATATCATATAGGCCATGGTCACACCACCGAAAAGTGTTTTACCCTCAAGGATCGCATTCAAGACCTCATTGATTCAAACCACCTTCATGTTCCTCTGAGCAATAGGAAGGCGAAGAATAGTAACAATAATAATATTGGTTGGAAAGGAAAGAAGAATGACAATCCTTCTTCTTCCAAAACTATCCACTAAAACAATGTTAGCACGTGTAACTTGGATAAGTTCCTTGCCATGAACAAACGATGGCAAAAGATAAACTTCACACCTATTGGTATAAGTTATGACACATCATTCGATTGCCTTCATGTTAAAGGTCTCATAACTCCTATTGGACCATTTGAAGATCCACCAGTCGAAAGGAGGACGGCTAGCTGGAACCTTAATGCACACTGCAAATACCATCAAGGTAGGGGTCATACTACTGAGATTTGTTGGAAGTTGAAAGAGGCCATCGAAAATTTGATCGATAATAACAAGCTTCCTATACCTTCCAGTCGGTAAGAAGACCGATTGATGATAAGGCACAAGATAAGAGGCGAACTTCAACGACAAGATTTCATGACCTCTTTTTCTATTTCTTTTATCTATCCTTTCCCAATAAGTCTAGGATAGGCACCTTTCATTTTCCCTTAGATTCATTTTGTAGGACTTTCTTTTACTTTTTCCTTTTAATAAAATGAGCATTTTATTTCTTGAATATTATCATGGCATCGCACAAAAGAAAAATAATATATATATTTAAGGCACCCCTTGTAGCCATATCATATCTTTTTTCACCCATTCAAATATACAATCCGTTCTTCATACACCACTTTGAGCCTCGTCTAACGACAAACTTATCTTTCTTCAACCCACATCTATTTAACCTTGGGATGGAATGGTATGTAACTTATGCAATTTCAAAAGCTTGAGTGATTTAAAAGATTAAAATTGATAAAAAAAAAATAAGCAAAAATAAAAAGTGTGCAAACGGACAAGTGTTCCAATGTCTTTGATATGAAAATTTCTTTGATAAGAACACGTCTCGGATTGCGTTTCTTATCCAATGCTCGGTACTGTGCCTGAGAAACATGAATGTCAAGTGAGTAATAGACCGCATGATCAGGATTGCCCACACTTATTGAAAAAAGGTTCAAAATAAAAAAATGCAAAAGCGAAAAAAGAAAGAGAGTAAAAAAAAAATATAAACAAAAAAGAGTTCAAAAGTAAGAAACCTCAAGCATCAAAATACAAATATTCAAAAGCAAGGTTGCACACCTTGGGGGCTTATCGAGGGTCTTGAGCCTTTATCCCCTTCTTCTTCAAACCTTTAGCCTAACCACGTTACAACCCTTAAAAAGACCTTTTGAGGTATACACATACTGGTTCGGCTAGAGCTACATTCGGCCTGATTCCTAACGGATACGTAGGCAACCTCACATCAAAGTGGGGCCGTAATAACATTCATATTTACGTTCATAATTGATCATATCAAGGGGATATCCTATGCTCATCCTTATTCACTTAGAGCTAGACTTGGGGGCTTGATCCTTACATTATTAGCCCACCCAGCCTAAGAGTCACCACCATTTGACTCTTTTCAATATATTTTTCCACACACTTTGCCCTTGCGGCCTAACTTTAGTGTCACTATCACACACATCACACATACATGACCAAATATACTTCCCTTAGGAACCCTTTGTCATGAAATCTTAACACAACGCTGAAGCATGCCTTGTCATATCAAGATCAATCATCATTGCATCACAAAGTATGGAGTACTTAGCCTCCGCGCCTAAGTTACCTAAATACTTTCATTATCTAGTCAACTAGGATAGTTTAAGATGTTACAATCCTTGTGCTATGAGAGACAACGTTAACAGATTAAGCTCATTCAACATACACCATCAAACACTTCGATTTTTTTTTTGCGTCCTTCTCTTTCGGCAGAAAGTAAGTACCCTCCACAAAAAAGACGGAAAATTTTTGAATTTTTCAATTTTCGCATTTTGAGTCAAGAACACCACAATACAATCACACGTGTCAATTCACAAAGAGTCAACCTCAAGTCAGTTAATAAGTCTTAGGTCAACTATAAGAAAAGGCATCAAGCCTTAGGTCAACCCTAAGGAAAGCACCAGCAAAGTCTTTTGGCAATCTTTTGATTTTTACAGGATACAACTATTCAGCAAAGCTCCTATTCGCAGCCAACCGAACGATCGCGACAAACATTCAAGTATCGAAGATGTTTTTTTTCAAAGACACGTGGACATATCAAAGCTCTTTTGTTCAGAGACGCGTGGACATATCAAAGCTCTTTTGTTCAGAGATGCGTGGACATATCAAAAAGCTCTTTTGCTTAGAGACGCGTGGACATATCAAAAAGCTCTTTTGCTTAGAGACGCGTGGGCATATCATTAAAGCTCTTTGTTCAAAGACGTGTGGATATGTCTTTCAAGCTCTCCTACTCAAAGACACGTGGGCATCCTATTAAAGCTCTTCTTTTTCAGATACGCGTGGACATCTCATCAACAAGCTATGTTGTTCTGAAACGAGTGAACAGTTCTAAAAAAAAAGCTCTTTTTTTTAGAGACGAGTGAACATCAACAACAGCGATATGGCGTTCCCTAGCTTGTGGAAGGTCGTCACCACAAAATGAAGCAAAAAATCAGTTACCCCACAAGCGTGTGCTCGATGGTGAAGGATACACGTTTCTTAACTCTCTTATTTGTTTTAACTAACGCTAGCTTGAAGGTATTGGCGTTACAAGAATGATTTAGGATCCCAGAACGTTCTAAGTCATTCTCCATCCCTGTCGCTACTTTGACTTTTGTTTTCTAAACTTGCGTTTCTCCAAACTTAGTCAAAGTGGGGGCTTTTGTAGACACCCAAATGTGTCTCCCCAAAACCAACCCCAGTGATGAATACCTTTCATGTCATTTGATAATAGAACAAAGCCAAAGTGTGAAAATTCTAGTGATGAGGATGTTTTTATTAAAATATCTCTTCTTTTTGTTTTTAAAAATATTTCTTTTCATACCCTATTTATGAAAAACGTGCATTCCAGTTTAGTTTTATCCATGATAAGGTTCTAATAATAGTGTAGATGGATAGGGCTCAAAAATATCTTTCCAACAATATATTATAAGCCCAATGCCGATGAATAATGACGAAGTTATGGGCAAAATACTAAACTAGGCCCGGTTTGGTTCTTACCTACGGCTCGACGATCTAGATGAAGGCCTATTATTAATTATCATTCCTAAATCTATTAGGATTGATTATAGTCTTTTATAATACTCTAGAAGGTTCTCTTAAATCCTAATGGAGTTAGGATTGATAAATATGTTTCAAATAGTTTGAAATTGAATAAAACTACTCCTTTTGAGAATCCTTGTTTTGTACAAAATGAAATATATTCAAATATTTTTTTTGTACCTCATAATATTTATCCAAATCTTATATTTTTGGATATATGTTGAAATTATCTTTCTAATGATATATTATAATATTAATTCCGAGCTATAACGAAAAAGATATGAATGAGATACTAAACTCTAACCAAAACTGACACCTTTCCACTAATTAGGCCACATATTTTTATCTACAAAATATTTTAATCTGATTCTTATTGGTTTGGAAAGTATACTTCAAGATCTTTCCAACGACATATTATGTGACTTATTTGGACTTTTGGATTAAAATATATGATAAAAACAAAATCCGCAAAAATTGTACTTCATTGCCAAACGATAGGTTTGTCGCCTGGCGACAAGTCCTGTCATTGGCGACAAAGGCGTGTTTTATTCCTTTTCGAACTCTAATTCGTTTCTATAAATTCTGGAGTATTTTTTTGTAAATAGGGTCCCAGGACCTTCATTTTTCGATAACCATAATTCTCTTCTCTCTCTCTAAGCTAAAGCTTGTTCTCTCTCTCCCTATTTCTAGCCTAGCCTTTTACAAACACAATTCTTCATACATTAGTGATGAGTGGAATTTATGCCACTCTTTCATCCTTTTTCTCTAAGGATTCTCCCCTCATTTGCGCTTGTTTGGCCCTTTTTTTAAGCATTTTTATTTAGTTTTGCTTCCTCTTTCCTTTTCTCCGTTTTCTTCCCTTCTCTTAGTCTTCTCGCTTTGTTTTTATTTTGATTTCCATGATGTGGTCTTGTAGGTATTATGTGCCGAAAGAAAGAGGATATCAAGAAGCCAAGCTAACTGTTGTGTGCGGGGTACTGTGCGGCTTCTGTGCAGGCGCACATGTGAGGCTGTGCGGGCGCGCAGCCATGTCAGAACCCGCACAGCCAGACTGAAGAAACAGAGCCTAACCAGAGTGTTTGCGCGACTTATGTGCGGGAGCACACACCAGATGCGCGGGCGCGCATGACTAATGTGCGGGCGAGCTCATTTTCCCTGTACCCTCAAAGTTGCGGCCGCGCACTACGCTGAGAGGGCAAACATACATTATGTGCGGGCGCGCAGCTCATCTGTGCGGGCACACACGGCTGGGTTTTCAATTTATTTGCGCCTTGTTTTCCTAGTCTCTTTCTTTTGGGGGAGCCACAAATATATAGACGGGACTCTTTGTAATCGGGAGATACTTAGTACTAATTCCATAGAACATTAGCCTAATCTAGAGAGAGAAAATAGATTGTTATTCAAGCTTCCTTTATTGTATTCAACTTTGCTCAAGCTTTAATCTTCCATCAATCAAGCAAGTTTCCAAGTTTTAATCTCTTCTTCTTTCCTTTAATATTATTTATTTGTTTTATTGTTACTTATTTTTGTCCATCTTATTAGTTTATCTAGTTATTATTGATTTCATATATTTCAATCATGTTTTGTTTTGAGTTTCTTGTGTTTATTTCTAGTTTTGATATTATATTTAATCTCCCTTCTCTAGGCTAAACTCTTAGCTAGGGGAAGGGGATGGAAGATATGCATTGAATGGTGGATGAATGATGATAGTTGGATTGATTACATGCCTTAAATTGATGAAAGACATGATTTTTAATGGCTTGAGATTATTGTTGCACTTTATTTGATTGTCTTCTAGTTTAAATGCATGAAAATGATTTGAACTAGATTAAGGTCACCTCTATTTTAATGATTGCATGAGAATGAGTTGTTAAAATGGAGTTTCATGTATTGTGCTTCTTTATTCTCTTGATTTGCTTGTGTCTAATAGGATGCATGAGAATGATCCTAATTAGCATAGACTTCTTTCATTGATTTGCCTAGACTATTGCATGAGAATGAATTGTTTAGGTAGAATCTTGTGTTCTTTGGCATGTTCATCATAATAACTATCATTGTTCCCCTCTTTCTAATCATGTTTGAAACCCCTGAACCCCTAGCGTCATTTTCTATTTATTTTAATCATCATTTTCTTGATTACTTGTAGTTTTAGTGTTCTACTCAACAAAACCAACAAAACAGTCCCCTTTTCACTCTTGCATTAGTGATATTTGATGTTGAATTAGCATGCTTCCCTAGTGGTTCGACCCTTTACTTGCCACTAACTAGTTTAGTGTAGGTTTAGGCTTTATAAATGATTAATTTGGTTAGGGTGTTAGCTTAACGACCTATCCTATCCCTATCAAATTTTGGTGTCGTTGCCGGGGAAGCGACTTGTTTAGCGTCTATTATTGCCTTTGTTAGAGTCATTTTGTTTTCTTTTTGTGTTTTTTGTTTTATCATCCTTGTCATTGCTAATTGTTTGCTTAAATTTGGTGAAGAGGTCTCAAGGAGCACCCTCACATCAAATTGACAACGAAATCAACCAAACCTTGAGACAAGTCCGTAGGCTTTATCAAGACGAGGGAAGAGGTTTTGGTGATATAATTGATAGTGAGAGTGATACTTACTATTAAAGTTCACCACGCGAATCAATGGCGGGACAAGAGAATGATGTCTTGTTTCGTGAGTTCGGAAATCCGGAGGATTATGAGCTCACGGGAGGGATTTGCTACCCGTCACGAAAACCAACTTCTTAATACATCCACAATATACTCGAATGGTCCAATCGAAGCAATTTTTCGGAAGTGCAAGTGAGGACCCTATTGAACATTTGGACCGATTCCTTTAATTGTGCGCAATGACACAAACCAATGAGGTGAGTCAAGACTACATTTGTATGCACCTTTTTCGGAAATCTCTCACCGGACGAGCAAAGAAATGGCTAAAACAAGTAAAGCCTAACTCTCTCACAACATGGAGGGAGGTTGTAAAGGCGTTCTTGAAGCGCTTTATCTCCGAAGAGAAGACCGCAGTAATGAGAAGGAAAATTGCATCATTTGAGCAAGAGGCCGATGAAAGTCTTTGTGAAGCATGAGAGAGATTCAAAGAGTTGGTGCAAGCATGTCCCCACCATGAGTACAATCAAGGGTTGCTCATGCGGTTTTTCTACGACGGATTGGAGCCCATTTCAAGAGCCAATTTGGATGCGGGGGCGGGTGGTCAATTAATCAAGTTCCCTCAAAATCAAGTTGAAGCCACAATAGAAGAGGTAGCAAAGAATTACTCTTGGGGGGGTTGAAGAAGAAACGCTCCAAAGAGAGGTGGTATTTACGAATTGGAGAAAGTTAATCAATTACAACATCAAATTGATCAACTAACAAAAGGGCTTTCCAAATTGAACACGAGTGTGAATGCAAGCTCAAGTGGTGGAGCAAGCTCTTCTCAAGTTAACTCTTTCTCTTGTCAAAATTGTGGAGGAACGAACCATGATACATCCTATTGTGGAGGTTTAAGCCTCGAACATGTAGCGGCATACAACACAATGCAAGAGGGATTTAGAGGAAGCGGCGGTGGAGTAGCTTGGAGACAACCACCACCCGGGTTTGTACCTCAACCTCAACAATAATGGAACCAACAAGCTCAACCTTCCTATAACTCCAATCCTCAATATCAAAATCCACCTCCATCTCAACCCCAAAACCCAAGAGGAAGCTATCCAAGGAACAACCAATACAACAATCAAACCCAAGCACCTCAAAGAAACCATCAAGAACAAGCACCTCAAGCGGAGCTAACTCAAACTCAACTCCTCCAAGCCATGCATGCGCAAATGCAATCTTTTGGGCAACAAATGCAAGAGATAAGAGCTCACAACAATATGGTTGATTCACAACTAGCTCAATTGGCCGAGAGAACTCCTTTCAATTCACCATCCACTTTACCCGGACAACCACAACCTAACCCATCTCACAATCCAAAACCCGATACATGCAAGGCGATCACATTGAGGTCGGGAACTTCCTATGAAGGACCAAATGAAGGGGATAGTGAGGAAAAGAAGGGAGGAGAGGAGAGTGTGAATGAAAACAAGGGAGGTGAGAAAGAAAAATGTGATGAGATAGTAGGAGGTTCGGAGAAGAAGAAGATAGACAATGAGAAGACAACTTCAATTCCTAGTGAGGCTAGGAATCTTGATGGACCGGATCCTTTTCCCGGTTGTCTTGCGGAGAGGAAGTTGAATGACAAGTTCACAAAATTTCTTAGTGTCATAAAGAATTTGCATATCAACCTCCCTTTTCTTGAAGTTGTGACACAAATTCCATCTTATTCCAAGTTCCTCAAAGATATTCTCACCAACAAGAGGAAGCTCAATGATGAGCTTATCACCCTTCCACATCAAGTGAGTGCTCTTGTCCAACATAAGATGACCAAGAAGGAAAAAGACCCAGGAAGTTTCACTTTGCCGGTGAAAATTGGGAACATGGAAGCTAGGGGCGCCTTAGCCGATCTTGGAGCAAGTGTTAGTTTAATCCCTCTATACATTGCTCAAAAACTCAATATTGAGATGATCCCTACAAGGAAGACAATTCAATTGGTCGATCGATCGGTGAAATTACCTTGTGGAGAGCTTGAGGATGTTCCAATTCAAGTGGGACACATCTACATGCCTTGTGACTTTGTAGTGATGGATATGGAGGAAGATGTTAACACTCCTTTGATTTTGGGACGTGAAGCTCTTAAAACTTTGGGGGCGGTCATCAATTGCAAGAACAACACCATCACTTGTGAAGTGGCCGATGAAAAAATTGTCATTAAATTTTCGAAGTTGCTCAAGACCCCCATGGTTGAAAAATGCTTTAGAGTTGATGTTGTAAATGAGGAGCTAGATCGCTTAGGGAGGGTCGTGATGAGGCCTCAAGATCTAATTATTGAATCTCTTACATGCAAAGAAGAGTTCCACTCTCAACAGGCTAAAGAATTTGTCATGGCAATGGAGGAATCCTCAAAGGAGGAAGTTGAACAACAAGTTGAGGTCGAGCTTGAGTCCAAGGAGGAGAAATTGGAGGAGAGTTTTAAGCCTCCTCCCAAGGTAGAACTCAAACCGCTTCCCCCTTCTTTGAAATATGCTTTTCTTGATAAGGAGGGAAAATACCCTATTATTGTCAATGCCACCCTAGATGGTCTTAATTTTGAAAAACTTCTTGATGTTTTAAGGAAATATAGGGATGTGATAGGGTATAGCATTGATGATATTAAAGGTATTAGCCCTTCTTTATGCATGCATCGTATTCATCTTGAAGATGATCATTACACCTCCATTGAACCTCAAAGAAGGTTGAACCCCCACCTTCAAGAGGTTGTGAAGAAAGAAATTTTGAAACTACGTGAGGCGGGCATCATCTATGCTATCTCCGATAGCAAATGGTTTGGCCCGGTTCATGTGGTTCCAAAGAAGGGTGGAATGACCATAATTAAGGATGAAAAGGGAGAGGAAATCTCCACCCGGACGGTGACCGGGTGGAGAATGTGCATTGATTATAGGAGATTGAACAAAAACATCAAGAAAGATCATTTTCCTCTCCCTTTCATGGACCAAATTCTTGAAAGGCTTTCTAACCATGCTTTCTTTTGTTTCTTGGATGGGTATTCCGGATTTTTCCAAATCCCTATCCATCCAAGTGATCAAGAGAAAACTACTTTTACAAGTCCATATGGGACATTTGCATACCGAAGAATGCAATTCTGATTATGCAATGTTCCCTCTAATTTTCAAAGATGCATGACTTCCATTTTCTCTGAGATGCTTGAAAAAGAAATTGAGGTTTTTATGGATGATTTTAGTGTTGGTGGCTCGTCTTTTGACACTTGTCTTTTTAACCTTAAAAAAGTTTTGAAAAGGTGTCAAGAGACGATTTTGGTTTTAAATTAGGAAAAGTGCCATTTTATGGTTGAGGAGGGCATTGTCCTCGGCCATAAGGTTTCAAAAAATGCCATTGAAGTAGATCCGGCCAAGGTTTTGGTGATTGAAAAGTTTCCCCCTCCTACTTCCATCACGGGGGTACGGGCTTTTCTTGGGCATGCCGGTTTTTACCGGAGGTTTATCAAAGATTTTTCTTCAATCGCTAAACCCTTGACCGAATTACTTAAAAAAGAGGTTGTTTTTTACTTTAATGAGGCTTGCCTTGAGGTGTTTCGTAAGCTTAAGGAAGCTCTCATTTCTTCTCCTGTTGTGCAAGCTCTGGATTGGAGCTTGCCTTTTGAGCTAATGTGCGATTCTAGTGACTTTGCAATAGGTGTCGTTCTTGGTCAAAAGAAACAAGGAAAATCATGTGTAATCTACTACTCAAGGCGGACTCTAGATGAGGCTCAAAGGAATTACACAACAACGAAGAAAGAGATGTTAGCGGTAGTGTTTGCATTCGATAAGTTTCGGTCCTATCTCATATGCTCAAAAGTTATCATGTACAAGGATCACATCGCGGTGCGGTATCTCATGACCAAGAAAGAAGTAAAGCCTGGCTTGATTTGTTGGGTTCTCTCTCTCCAAGACTTTCACATGGAAATGAGGGACAAGAAGGGAGCGGAGAACTATGTAGCGGATCATTTGTCTAGGCTACCATTTGAGTACAAGGAGGATGTACCGATTAATGATGAGATAGGATTCGAGGCTCTCATGACTTTGATGTCAACTTCTAGCCCTTGGTACGCGGATATAGCCAACTATCTTGCGTGTGGAGTCGTTCCCCTGGAGTACTCTTCTCAACAAAAGAAGAAGTTTTTCAAGGAGGTGAGAAGATACTTTTGGAATTACTTATACCTATTCAAGCAATGTGGAGATGGCCTTTATCGGAAGTGCGTTCCAGATCATGAAATTCAAGGTGTTCTTGAGCATTGCCACTCACTACCATGTGGAGGACATGGTGGTGTTGACTAAACAGTGGCAATAATCTCTCAATCCTTATTGTGGTGGCTGACAATTCATAGAGACGCCCACCAATTCGTTGCGCAATGTGATAGATGTCAAAGGAGCGGAGGCATTACCAAGAGGGACGAAATGCCCCAACAAAGTATTCTAGAAGTGGAACCCTTTGATGTTTGGGGGGTAGATTTCATGGGACCTTTCGTTTCTTCTTGTGGGAATCTATATATCTTGGTAGCGGTCGATTATGTGACAAAATGGATTGAAGCCATACCCTCACCTACCAATGATCACAAGGTTATGCTTAAGCTCCTAAAGAAGATCATCTTTAGTATGTTTGGAGTTCTGAGGGTTCTAATTAGTGATGGAGGCTCTCATTTTGCCAAAAAGCAATTTGAAGCTCTTCTCAAGAGATATGGCGTTCATCACAAGGTTGGATTACCTTACCACCCTCAAACTCAAGGACAAGTGGAGGTCTCGAATTGTGAAATAAAAAATCTTCTTAAAAGGATGGTGAACAAATCAAGGAAAGATTGGTCTCTCAAACTTGATGACACGCTATGGGCTCTAAGGACGGCGTACAAGACTCCAATCGGCACGACCCCCTATAGGTTGTTCTATGGAAAGGCTTGTCACTTGCCGGTTGAATTGGAATACAAGGCTTGGTGGGCTATCAAGGAGCTTAATATGGATTTGTCTTTGGCCGGTGAGAAGATATTCTTGAAGTCAATGAACTTGAAGAGCTTAGGGATGATGCTTATGAGAGCTCAAGGTTATACAAGGAGAAGACCAAAAAGTGGCATGACCAACATATTTGAAACAAGAACTTTAAGGTTGGAGACAAGGTTTTGCTTTTCAACTCAAGGCTTTGTTTGTTTTCGGGTAAACTCAAGTCAAAGTGGTCGGGTCCTTTTGTGATATCAAAGACTACTCCTTATGGCTCCTTTGAGTTAGATGTGGATGGTAACAAGTTCATGGTTAATGGTCATCGTCTAAAGCATTACTTTTGCAGGGAAGAAGTTGGTATCATCGAATGTATATTGCTTGATCCTTTGGATCCCAAGCCTCCCACTTGAAGGATTTTTCTCATGGTCAAGCTAGGGACCTTATAAAGAAGCGCTTCTCGGGAGGCAACCCGAGTTTCTAACTCCTTTCTAAACTTTTTTTAGAATATTCCGATTTCACTTTCTCCTTTTTGAATTTGAATTTGAATTTGATTATTTTTTCACCTTTTTGGTTAATAGGTGTTTGGATGATGAAGGAACAAGGATTTTCTATTTCGAAGATGTGAGGATAAATCGAAATTACTCTATGCAACCCTGTGCGCGCCATCTATGCGGGCTGGCAGTGTGACCTGTGCGGGCGTGCGGGCACTGTCAGAACCCGCACAGATTTATTCACAAATTGAAGCTCGAGGCAGAAAGTTTGTGCGACTTGTTGTGCGAACTATGTGCGGGCGCACATGGTTTCTGTGCGGGCGCGCGTTCACTGTCGAAACCCGCATAGATTTAATCAAAAGTTGAGGTTCGAGACAGAGAGTTTGCGCGACCAAGTGCGCAACCTCTGTGCGGGCGTGCAGCTCACCTGTGCGGGCGCGCAGAGCAGGAAAATCGGGTTTTAACCCTCTTTTTCCCGATTTCATTCTCATATTTTCGAAACCCAATTTTCATGCTCTTTTCTCTCTCCTCACAAACCCAAACCCTAACCTTCAAATTTCACCCATTTTTCACAAATTCCATTGATTTTCTTTCAAATCCATCAAAAACATTCACTCTACTCACAAATTCACCCACTTTCTTTCTCCAAAATACCCAAAAATCCCCCATTTTCATGGTTTGCAAGCTTCATTGAAGGTGGTGTTCTTGGAGGCTCTTAGTGGTGTTCAAGCTTCTACAAAGTGGTATAACTCTAAATTTTGCTATTTTATTACTTAATTTCACTTAATTATGCAAAATTTTTAGTTATTAAACATGAATTAGCTTGAGTGAATTGCATGTGATTTTGGTTTTCTTTGTGAGGGATTTTTTGGTTATTAGTGTGAAATTTGGTGATTTTGGGGACATTGTTGTTAATACTATTGTTTTGGAAGCCATTTTCATGAAATTAAGTTGAGAAATTTGGTGTTTGTATTGTTGATAATGCAACTAATTTCATGAGAATTGCTTGCTATCATAATGTGTTTTGATTGACTGCTTTGTTGTTGATTCTTGTTGTCTTGGGCGTTATATTTGTATGGTTAGTTGTTAGCACTAACCCTTTTGCAGATTGTTGAGACTTGAGTTTTTGTTGTTGTTTCCCAATTGTTGGTTAAGTTCGAAGGTAGTTCTCCTTTTGGTTGGGTTTTTTGTATAGGTTGAACATAATGAGCAAAAGAAAGAGCATAAAGGAGCCCAGGTTAACGGTTGAAGAATCGAGTACCCAAAGAACTCAAGCTCAAGGACCTAATGTTCCCCCTAGATTGAGATTTTCGAACAAGGTCCATGCTATGTTCTTAAACGACCTTCACGGACGAAAGTTAAATCCCTGCCGACACTATGATCAACACTCCATGAGAGCTTTAGGGATTGACGACGATATATGGTCGCTCCTTGATAACTTGGGGATGAGTGAGTTCATCAAACATCAATACTAAACGTATAAGGAGCCAACCTTCGAATTCTAAGCCTCTTTTGAAAAAGAGCCTCTTGGGAACGACTTCCAAATTTCCTTTCAACTGTTCAACATCCGGCACTCTATGACTCTAAGTGATCTTAATGTATTGTTGGATTTGAACCCCGAGGCGGACCTCCTTGCCCTTTTGTTGAGCATGTTCCCTGAGTACGATGCATTTAGATGGTGGCAAATGATTACCGACTTTAAAGATTTCAACACCAGGTATTCGGTGGCCAACCATATTATCCACCCTGTGCTCCGTATTCTACACCGCATTCTGGGATTTGCGGTGTTTAGCAAGCAGGACTTGAGCAAGCTCTCGCATGAGGAGCTATTTACTTTGTGGGTTGCCACTAGGGAGGAATTGAAAGGGCGGCTCAATATGGGGTACAGGTTCGTCTTGTGCTGCGAGGCAATCAAGTCGGGCCACAAGACAGGAGAAATTGCCCTCGGTGGGATGATTACAAGGATTGCAAAGAAGCTCAACTATGAACGCTTCTTCCCCTCGTGCACTCAAGTTGGGTCCGATAAAGATCTATTCATCGACATACAGCAGATGAGACGGTCGGGGTTCCTCCAAGGAACTTCAGATGCCAACGATTTTCATGCCTGGATAGTTGACAGAGAGCACCATTGTATCTTGCCATACCCCAGCCATACATCCCTAGAGCGGAATGCAAGGAATGTATGGAAGATTCTGCGAGATAATGGTGTGCTACCCACTGCTCTGGGTGGCTTAAGGAATATGGAAGTCGGCCAACAGCAACAACAACAACAGCAACAACAACAACAACAACAACAACAGCAACAACAACATCAACAACAACAACAGCAACAACAACAACAACAACAACAACAACAACAACAACAGCAACAACAACAGCAACAACAACAACAACAACAGCAACAACAACAACAACAACAACAACAACCACAACAACAACTAGGGATGGCAATTTAATCCGAGTTCGATTCGAATCCGATCCGATCCGAAGGAAAAATCCGATATGAATCCGTTTAAAATTAGTTCGAGTCCGAATCCGATAGAATAGATCTGAATCCGAATAAGAGGTGGATCGGACTTGGACCCGACGCAAAGTCCGACGAAGTCCGATCCGAGTCCGAATCCGAGAGTATAAGCATATACTCTATAAATTGGGACAATTCTTTGCTTGTTTTGTAGCATAATTTTGTTATGTAACTTAGTTTATAATTTAAATATGTTATGTTTATACTTTAATTGGTATGACAATACAAGCAATTATAGGTATATGACATTACAAAAAATAAAAAATAAACATTCGGATCATTTCGGAGGTCCGTATAAGCGGACCGGATTCGGATTCGAAAATTACGAGTCGGATTGGATTCGGACTCGGATTTTTTGAATTCGGACTCGGATTCGGATCCAAGTCCAAGGTCCATTTACTAAACGGATCGGATTCGAATTTAGCCACATCCGACCCGAATCCGATCCGTTGCCATTCTTAACAACAACAACAACAACAACAAAAACAACATCATCAAGGCATGAGTAGCCTTGAACAACAAATGATGAGCATGCAACTTGGCATGCAAAGCATAATGGAGAACCAGCAGGGTATGTTTTTGCAAACCCAAGCTCTATATGGTGCGGCCGTTGATAGGGGTGGGGTCACCCCCCCAGTTCACTACCCCTATTGGCCACCCCAACAAGGGCCGGTCCCTGGTTGGCAGGGATAACAACCTACTTGGCCCTATTGGCAAGGGCCCTCCTCCCACGGTGTTCCCCGGGTAGACTACCCGACGGAAACCGGGTACGATTATCGTGTCCCCGGGGGGAGCGATTTTCGGGGTGACCCTAACTATTCATATGTCGATCCTACCCACCCTTCCCCTCTTCAGCTTCCCGCCCCTTTCAACTCGTTGCCTTAATGGCAACAAGACCTCTTCTCAGGTCACTATAGTTGGCCTCCGGGTTACTCCGGTGGTTGGGACCCACACGGCATCCCTCCGGATGATTTCTCTTACGACACCGAGGATGATGGAGATGATGACGAAGCCGGCCCTAATGGTCACTAGCCCCCCTTGTTCTTTATTTCTCCCCTTTGTCCCCTCCCAATGTTTTTAAATTGGCGCACCGCGGACGGTGCATTGTTTTAGTGTGGGGGGATGTGTAAGAGGCAAAGGGATGTTTTTTTAATAGTATGGGGGAAGTCTTGTCTTCATGCTAGTGTGGGGGGGATTTCATTGTAGGTGGTAGAGCTCTCATGGTTCTGTTGGCTTTATCATGTTTTGATGTTGATTTATCTGCTTTATTGTGATGATTATGTCCCCAGGTGATTTTGATAAGTTTTTGATAATGAATTTTCAAGTGTTTGTGTAGGTGATGGTGCTCCCATGAGGAAAAATCCAAACTCCCGATAATCCAAACTTCCCTTAATCCAAATTTCTTTTAGTTTATTTTATTTTATTTCTATCTCTTCATTTTGTTTAAATTCTTAGTTTCTTTCTTTGAATTTTAACTTTTATTTTATTTTTGTTTAATCTCATTCGTTTCTTTCATTTTGGCTTACTTTTGAAGCTTGGAAATGGAGATTAAGGAAGTCAAAGGGCAATTCTAGTCCCCCTCGATGAGATTGCATAATTTATCTTGTCTTCATTTTAATCGGCATTTGGTGAGACCTTTCCTCTCTTTTATTTTCTTTTTCCTTGGGTGTTTAGCTTAGGTTTAGCTTAGGAAGAAGTTGAATGGTTCGAGGATGTTTGCTTTTAGTTCTATGGAACATGGGATCGTTGATGTTGTTATCGAACGATCACTTGTATGACGATTGGGATTTAATTGAATTATATGCCTCGTATGTGAACCCTTTTGATTTCTTCCTCTTTCTTTTGTTTTATTTTCCCCTTTTTGTGTTACAAGCATAATTATGACAATTTGAAATGATTTTTGATGTGTAATTTGCTCACTCTTTTGGATTGGTTTGCCTCGATGTGTCTTTGAATGCTTATCTTCCTAATTGATGAGGGTTTGCACGGTTTGAGAATGCTTTGGTTTGAGTTAGACACATTGTAAGCTAAGGTAGCCCGGTTTAGAACTTTTGAGGACGTTTCAACCCCTAGTTCACGGGAAAGTGGTAAGATGGTGTTGCTCTCTATGGTTGATAGGATTCCTTTGGTTAGTATTTTCTATATTTCTTATCCCGTGTGAGCGTCATTTGTTCTAGCCTTCATCATTCTTGGGAGCGGCACTTAGGATCCTCAACTATGCATGTATTTATCTTGGTGTTGGCGTCTAGCTCCCAAAGATCGTGACCATATAACTCTAGAGGAGGAAGAGGGCATTTCTTCTCATTTTTCATTGTTTTCTTTGTGTTTTGTTACAAATTTGGTTTTCATTTTTACATTCACCCTCTTGCTAACCAATTTGAGCCTTATTTACCCTTTCCTGACTTAGCCATATTACAAACCTATCGGCCTATGTTCTACCAACCCTTGTAGTTAGTGAAACATTGGCTTGTGAGGTTCGAGTTTGATAATGTTGAAATTGAGCAAGAAAGTTATGTAATTTGATTCAAATAAGGTTTTGAAAGGCTATTCATGAAAAGAGTACACAAAAAGGCTTGGCAAGAAAGTTGAAAGGACTTGAAACTCATGAAAACCAAGCATAAAAAAATGAAAAAGATTGTTGTAATGTGGTGAGTTTGTTTCGAAAGGTTGTAAGTTTGAAGAATAGGTTCAATTCTTAGGATGTTCTTGAGAGATGGCCACTCTTACGCTTCACTTAGGAATTGCCACCAAAATTTTCAAATTATTTCCCAACCATAACCCCTAGCCATGACATTACAACCCTACTTAAGACCCTTGGATTCTAGAAGGGCATGGTCAAAGGACGGTGGAGGGAGATAGATTTCAACCCTATGGAGAGAGTATGCATAGTTGAGATGTCGGGATGACCTTATGACTCCACATAAAATTTTCTTTTTCCGGTTCCCTCGAGGAACCATGAGGAGATAGCTAGGGGATAAATTGAAGCTAGTGGAGAGAACGCGGACCGTCTTGATTGGGGCTAGGGCGGAGAATGAAATCACTAGTTCTCTACGCTTAGCTTAGGTTTGTCTTTTTCAACCTTGACCATCTTGGAACGTGTTTTCCCTTCTTTAATTGAGAAAGATAAGTTTTCTTTGGTGCATTTATTTGCAAATGAGCCCAAATTGAGCATTCCATTACCTAGAGGTTTGATTGGTTTTGCGAAAACCTTGTCATGTTATGTTTGTTGTGTTTGTCTTGTGTTGAGGACAAGCAAGAGGCAAGTGTGGGGGATTTTGATGAGTGGCATTTATGACACTCTTTTATCCTTTTTCTCTAAGGATTCTCCCCTCATTTGCGCTTGTTTGGCCCTTTTTCTAAGCATTTTTACTTAGTTTTGCTTCCTCTTTCCTTTTCTCCCTTATCTTCCCTTCTCTTAGTCTTCTCGCTTTGTTTTTATTTTGATTTCCATGCTTTGGTCTTGTAGGTATTATGTGTCGAAAGAAAGAGGATATCAAGAAGCCAAGCTAACTGTTGTGCGCGGGTACTGTGCGGCTTCTGTGCGGGCGCACATGTGAGGCTGTGCGGGCGCGCAGCCATGTCAAAACCCGCACAACCAGAATGAAGAAACAAAGCCTAACCAGAGAGTTTGCGCGACCTTATGCGTGACTTGTGTGCGGGCACACACACCTGATGCGCGGGCGCGCAGGACTAATGTGCGGGCGCGCTCATTTTCCCCGTACCCTCAAAGTTGCGGTTGCGCACTACGCTGAGAGGGCGAACACACATTCTGTGCGGGCGCGCACGGCTGGGTTTCTGATTTATTTGCGCCTTGTTGTCCAAGTCTCTTTCTTTTGGGGGAGCCACATATATATATACGGGACTCTTTGTAATAGGAAGATACTTAGTACTAATTCCATAGAACATTAGCCTAATCTAGAGAGAGAAAATAGATTGTTATTCAAGCTTCCTTTATTGTATTCAACTTTGCTCACGCTTTAATCTTCCATCAATCAAGCAAGTATCCAAGTTTTCATCTTTCTTCAATCCTTTCTTTAGTAATCTCTTCTCCTTTCCTCTAATATTATTTATTTGTTTTATTGTTACTTATTTTTGTCCATCTTATTAGTTTATCAAGTTATTATTGATTTCATATTTTTTAATCATGTTTTGTTTTGAGTTTCTTGTGTTTATTTCTAGTTTTGACATTATGTTTAATCTCCCTTCTCTAGGCTAAACTCTTAGCTAGGGGAAGGGGGTGGAAGATATGCATTGAATGGTGGATGAATGATAATAGTTGGATTGATTACATGCCTTAAATTGATGAAAGACATGATTTTTAATGGCTTGAGATTATTGTTGCACTTTATTTGATTGCCTTCTAGTTTAAATGCATGAAAATGATTTGAACTAGATTAAGATCACCTCTATTTTAATGATTGCATGAGAATGAGTTGTTAAAATGGAGTTTCATGTATTGTGCTTCTTTATTCTCTTGATTTGCTTGTGTCTAATAGGATGCATGAGAATGATCCTAATTAGCATAGACTTCTTTCATTGATTTTCCTAGACTATTGCATGAGAATGAATTGTTTAGGTAGAATCTTGTGTTCTTTGGCATGTTCATCAGAATAACTATCATTGTTCCCCTCTTTCTAATCATGTTTAAAAACCCCCAAACCCCTAGCGTCATTTTCTATTGATTTTAATCATCATTTTCTTGCTTACTTGTAGTTTTAGTGTTCTACTCAACAAAAACAACAAAACAATCCCCTTTTCACTCTTGCATTAGTGATATTTGATGTTGAATTAGCGTGCTTCCCTAGTGGTTCGACCGTTTACTTGCCACTAACTAGTTTAGTGTAGGTTTAGGCTTTATAAATGATTAATTTGGTTAGTGTTTTGGGTGTTTTAGTCCCTCGGGAGAGTTACAACACGAAGACTGATCCGGGATGAGCTGAACCTGCAAAACAAACGGAGACACCTGTTGGGTGGTGCTCCGCCTCCGACGCACAAGTTAATAACTTGAAACGGAATAAAGAGAACGGAAATTTAGGTGGGTATCTGCTCGGATTCCAAGCTCAGGTGTTTCTCTGATGTAAGAGAATGCAGTTGTAATAAATGGTTAAAAACCTTGTCCTCAAAATGAGGGACATCTCCCTATTTATAGGGTCATTGGGAATTGTTCCTGATTAGGTCACTGAACCCTAATCATTGGTGGGCTGCGCCGTATTCCGGCTTTCTCGGGATTTAGGCCTGAAGGCCGCCTTTTCCCCTTTATCTCTTGAATGACACGTGTCAAACAGGGATTGGTCCATTTTGGACCAATCTGAGGCTGACACGTGTCACCTTCTGATTGAGCCACGTGGCAGGGTAAAAATACCCTAAACATTTGCCCCTCACAAATGTGACGTGGCATGCCACGTGGCATCTGTGACACATGCCACTCTCCGGTTGGCGGTAATTTTACAGTTACACAGTAAACGTTCACCTTCCAGGTAAATTACGGAAATGCCCCCGTATTTACCCCATATATATAGCCGTTTTACCCTCATAATTTTGTACGTTTTACAAAAATTTTCTAGAGAGGAAAACTTTGAGAGAGCAGAAGTCATCCGTTTGAGTCAGGCGCAAGCAAGAAACTTTTGTTCTTCCGCAACACAGCCGGACCCACCCTCCTTCAGATACCAAATCCAAAGGTACCGTCTCTGTCTCTCTCAGCTCTTTTCTTTTTTCACTGCCTGTACATATTTCTTGCAATAAATGGATGCATCACCAACACACATGGCACAGCCTAGGTTAGAGTCCAGCCGGTCACCGGGGACGGCTGAGTCTAGGACTGGGAGTGCCGGCTCGGGGTGTTGGGACCACCCTTTGCCATGGATTCCGACTAGTTATGTGTCTGTGCAGGACACCATGGCTCGGAAAATGCAGACGGCCAATGATCCACATTACAGAGGCGAAGGCTCAGGCGGCCATACGCCTGAGGGAGACACGTCTGATCAGGGAGATCAGACGACTCTGGAGAGATCCCCTCCGCGCGCCCCTTCAACCCCCGCTGACTCTTTCCTAAAGGAGTGTGACCAAGGCGGCGACGATGCCGCCTCTGCCCCTATGGACCAAAGTGAGGGAGAGACGGAGAGTGACAGCTCCGCCTCTACCTCTGAGAGCAGCGATGACTTGCCCCCTCTTCCGGATAGCGAGGAGGAAGAAAAGAAAAAGTGGAGTGAGAAGGACGATCCCTTCAGCATCCACGTCTCCTCCAAGGACCGGATCCAGATGGGGGAGAACTTAGAGAATTTTAAGAAAATGCACCCGGTAGGAGACGGGTATAAGATCCGGGTGCCGCCTGAACTTGGCACCATCGCCTGGGGGGATGATCAACAAAACGCCAACAGCTACTTTGGCTGTTACGAGGCGGCGTTCAAAGCCGGACTTCGCTTCCCCCTTCACCAGGCGGTGAAGGCTATTTTGAGGGGCTACGGCCTGGGGCTCTGGCAACTTACCCCCAACTCCTGGACCAACATTCTGGGGTATGTTGCCGCCTGTGAGTTCCAAGGGCTTAACCCCGGCTGGGAGGCTTTTGCAAGCATGCATTACCTCAGCAGGAGCCAGGCCGCTGGAGAGCGTGGTATACTCTAACCACACAGCCGCAATATATGATGACTTTGGACAAGGTCTCAAAGTTCGATGGCTGGAAGCACAGGTTCTACCTGATGTCAGCCCCAACAAGATGGGAGAATTATGAATTCCGTCTGTACAATAAGAAGTCTGACTTGTTAGGCAGGAAGTGCGCTCTTCCCCGGATCCCAGAGAAAGACTTTGACGAAATAATTGAGGCAGACTTTTTTGGCCTCACAGACGAAACTCTATCAACCGGGGAAACAATAAAAGTTCCTAAGAACTGGATTCCCAAGAGCGCCTGGTTCTAGCCGCCTGTGGGCTAGGGAACATGTTTAATAAACGTACGCACCTGAGTTCATACCGTATGTAGTACTTTTCTATCGGTATTGATTTATGATGACCAATTTCTTTCTTTTTGCTGAAGAAGCATTGAACATGCTGCAGAAGGAGAAAACTCCCAAGCGGTCTTCTGCGACCATCCGCAAAGAGCTTGCGGAGAAAGCTGCGGCCGAGGTCAGGGCCAAGGTATTGAGCGCCTGACCCTTTCTTAAGTTCATTTTATAAACTGTCTTGCCCGGATACTAACCTTTACTTATTTATTTTCACAGGGGGGAGAAGTTGGGAAATCGTTTGAGAAGAATCTCAAACGGGCTAGGGAGGAGGCCCCAGCCGTTCTCAATAAAATAAAAAAGTCCGCCTCTGCATCAACTCCTAGCGCCTCAGCCGGGACAAAGACGATGCGAATAGCGGGGTGGCTCGAGAAAGTAGGTGGCAGCCTGTGCCTAGACCTTGCCAACCCCACAGGAGCCGCGAGGTTCACCAAGCCTGCAAGCGTTCCCCACTTGGCCGGCTCTGAAGGTAAGAACCCTTTTGAATCCCCGCCTGAGCTGGGGTGGCCTTTACGGGTGAAATCCCACTCCCAACAGACGTCATCCTCAGACACCCGGATACAAATAGGTGCTGCCTTAGTTTCGCACTCATCACCTATTGATTGTGGTGCAGATCAAACACAATCTCCCCGCTGGCCAGACGTCCAGAAGCACGCCAAAGCCATGCTGGACGCCGTCCGGAAGAAGGACAAGGACAATATCCCTGGGATAGAGACGTTCAATCTTGAACGCATTTTATCCCTTCTGGCTAAGGTAAGAAACCTGTCAATTCCATATTATTTTTTCCAAGTAATTTCTCCGCCCGTGATTCTTATACCGCCTGCTTTTTTGCAGGCCATGCTACGGGTGGACGGGCTCAAACGTCCTTATTCCCGCAAACGGGAAGAGGTAAAAAGGGCCAAGAAGTCTGCCATAGACGCTGATAATATTGCTTTACACTCAACTATCGTAAATGAACTTGAAACTAAAGCAATAATTATGACACAGGCGTCTAAAATCCAACAGCTGGAGCTAGATCTGAAGGCGGCCGACCAGCGGGCAGCGGATGCTGAGACGGCCAAGAAGGGGGCGGAGGAGGCCCAGAAGAAGGCAGACGAGAGCGCCAAGCAGGCTGATGAGGCGCTCAAGAAGGCCCAGGTGGACCTTGGCAAACTAAAAGCCAAGGTTGAGAGGCTGGAGAAGGATGCTGCTCAAGCTCAGAAAAACTTTGCAGCAACCCTGGAGGCGGAGCAAAACCGCCTTGTTGCTAAAAGTGATGCTGACAACGACGCCCGTATGAAGATTTCTTGGGCTGCCTTGTACCCAGAAGCTGATTATAGCATCTGGGCAATGGCACACAGCTATGTAGAGTACGTGGTGTACTTGAGAGAGCAAGGCGAGCCAGAGCCTGCCTCCTTTGAAGCCTGGCTCAGCAACAATGAGCCGTCTGCGCATGAGCTTCCTGGTCCTGTTGAAGCGTAGGAAATTCCCTCAGATGATGAGGAGAAGGGAGAGGACCAGGAGACTCCGTCTGCAGGCCAGAAGTGACCCTTCAGCGGCAGTATGCAAATCTTTGCTTTCTTTTAATTCTTTTTATTCAGCGGCTGTATGCCAAAACTTGATTTTTCCGGCCTGCGTGCCGAGTATCCTTGTATTTACCGGCTGTGGAGCCGTGTTTATTAACAATTTCTCTCTCCTGGACGAGGTCCGGTTAACATTTGATCCATTACAACCGTTTGGTTGGATGAAATTTTATGAATTGCACCGACTAAGTCGGTTTTGATTATTTTGCATTTGACTTTTTAATTTTTGCCTATCTTATTAAAAGCATGCGACGATTCTTTTCCCAACTAGTCAATAGTCTGGCTGTCCTTGCCCCTGGACGGCTGTGTGATTGGTTTCAGTTGGAGCTGGTTGATTGACTTGTAAACGTCTGATGCTGCAAAGAGCATGATATGTTTGTAAGTCAATCAATCACAGTAGTGATTGCCCCAAGCCAAGTGCACAGCCGTACATCCACAGGCATTTCGGTTACCACCCAGACGGGTTACGCCCGTCCTGGTAGAAATTTCATAGCCATTGAACTCTTGCCCCAATTGGGGTGAGGTACAATTTTGGAATGGATAACCTAAGTGAGAACTTCAGCTGGTGACCGACTGATGCTTATGGACATCCGGCATTTAGGGACTTATTCGTTCTTCGTAGGTTATTTCGGTCAGGCGGCTATGAGTTGACCAATTTGGTCGTTCAATTTTTGTCGTCTGCATGGATGCGTAGAACCGACAGGTAGTCTGTTCTCTGCGACGATTGCACCCGGAGGGGTGTCGCCGGACGCCTTTGTCCATGTTGGGACATGCGATTTTATAAAAAGAGCAACCATCCGGCCATTTTAGCCTCTGGCCTTGTTTGAGACCGGTTGTGTAGCCACTAAACGTTTTTGTGCTTAGTTTCTTAATTAGTGTTGAATTTACACCAAGTATCGAACTTAACTTTTTAATCAAACAAGTCTGTCTGGGTATTACCCAGGCGATTATGCTAAGTATCAAACTTAGTTGAGAAAAATGGAGAATTCGTCTGTGTATTACACAGGCGGACCATGCTAAGTATCAAACTTAGTTAGAAAAATAGTTAAGCAGTTGAATAAACAAAGTATCCAACTTAGGTAAACAAGGGATCCGAGCATTACCCAGGCGGATAAACGAAATAAAAATGTACCCTTTACCAAGTATCGAACTTAGTTAGGTAGATGGGGAATCCACCCGGATGTTACCCGGATGAATAATCAAACGATAACTCAAATTTTGCAAACAAATACTTAATCTTCAATAATTGACTCATTGTTTACAAAAAACTACAAACTCAGAAGTAGTACTTTTTTAGATTGTCTACATTCCAAGTTCTAGGCAGGCGCCTGCCGTCCGGAGTATCCAGGCGGTAGGTGCCGTCCCTTACATCTTCATAGATCCGGTAGGGGTCTTCCCAATTTGGAGTTAGCTTTCCCAGCTCATTGGCCCTACCGGTCGCCTCCATTTTTCGTAACACTAAGTCGTCAACTTTCAAAGGACGCTTGTGTACTTTTTTGTTGTAGGCTCTCGTCATTCTCAGACGGTAAATCTCATGACGCAAGGCGGCATTGCCCCGGCGTTCTGGGAGTGAATCCAATGCCAGTCGCATTGCTTCGCAGTTTGCCTCTTCATCATACAGCATGACTCTGAGAGTCGGCTCGTAATGTTCGATGGGCAAGACGGCTTCAGCACCGTAAACCATGAGAAATGGGGTTTCACCGGTTGCCCCTTTCACTGTTGTCCGGATGGCCCACAGGACATGGATTAATTCTTCTGCCCATAAGCCACCAGCTCTTTCTATTTTCTTTTTAATGCCGTCTGAGATGAGTTTGTTGAAAGCTTCAACTTGGCCGTTTGCTTGGGGCCGTCCAACAAATGCGAAATAGCTTGAGATCCCCTGATCTCCCAACCATGTTTTTGGCTGAGGCGTCTCAAACTGGGGACCATTATCAAAAACCATAGACATGGGTACCCCGTACCGGGTGATAATGTTCTTCCAGATAAAGGAAATTACGTCTGATGTCTTGATGTTTTTAACCTCCTCAGCCTCAACCTACTTGGTGAAGTAATCCACAGCCACTAAGATATAGCGCTTTTCGCCTGGAGCAGGCGTGTAAGGACCTAGAATGTCCATGCCCCATTTTGCAAACGGGATTGGACTGTGGATGGCCGTCAGATCAGTAGCTGGACGATGAATAAGTTTTCCAAACTTTTGGCACTTGTCACATTTTTTCACCAATTCCTTGGCGTCTGCCTCAAGAGTGGGCCAAAAGTAATGTCGTCTGGCTCTGACGGCTAAGGACCTGCCGCCTATGTGGGAGGCGCAGAATCCCAAGTGCAAGTCTTCGAGGACTTCTTTCCCTTTTTCTGGGGTGACACTTCAACAGAGGCTTAACAAACCCCGCCTTGAAGAGCTCTCCATTTCTCAACTCAAAGCTTGCAGCTCGCTTCTTCAGGACGGCTGCTTCCTGTGGCGAATCAGGAAGTGTGCTGTCTGAGAGATAAGCCCGGATGCCATCCATCAAGGTAGAGCTTCGATCCAAAACTCCAATGGGATCTTCATTGATGCTTCTCTTTCCCAGAAATTCCTAAAAGACAGACCGAGGCGTATCATGGCAGGCGGAAGATGCCAGTTTTGACAACGCATCCGCCTGGTTATTTTCAGACCTAGGCACTTGGTTCAGCCGGAATTCCTCAAGTGCCCCAGCCTCCTCTTTGACTGCCTGAAGATATTTGATCATAGCCGGATGGGTAGCTTCATAACTTCCCTCATACTGGCTAACAACCAATTGAGAATCAGAATAGGCGTCAATTTTCATGGCCCCTGCCGCCTTACACATGCGAATTCCGGCTAGCAGGGCTTCATATTCCGCCTCATTGTTAGAGGCCTGAAATTTGAAGCGTAGTGCATACTCAAATGTGTCTCCTTCAGGAGATTCATAAGTTACACCTGCACCACAGCCGTTCTTTGTAGAGCTCCCGTCTACATACACTTTCCAAACCTGATAAAGATTATCCGGAGCCCCCGGACGGGTCATTTCAACAATGAAGTCGACAAACGCCTGACCTTTCACTGCCTTTCTTGGTTCGTAAGTGATTTCAAGGCTCTGCATTTCAATAGCCCATTTCAACATTCTCCCGGATGAGTCCAAGGTAGACATTGGCCGCTTGAGTGGCTGGTCCGTGTAAATCACCACCGGATATGCCAAAAAGTAAGGCTTCAATTTTTTGAATGCCATGTACAAAGCAAGACCAAATTTTTCAACCATGGGGTACCGGAGCTCAGCATTTTTAAGAACATGGCTAATGAAGTAAACCGGGAGCTGCACGCCGTCTCGCTCAGCAAGGAGAACGGCAATGAGGGCATGGTCTGAGACGGCTAAATACATGTACAACGTCTCCCTAGGCAAAGGACTGACCAACCTAGGCAGAGAATGTAAATGCTCTTTCAACCTCTGGAACGCTGCCTCAGCGTCATTCCCCATTCAAATCTGGTCTTCTTCCTGATTGCTTGGAAGAAGTAGAGGCATTTGTCACCTGACCGACTAAGGAACCTTCCTAGGGCGGCCAGACAACCGGTGAGTCTCTGAACTTCCCTGACAGAGCGGGGTGACTTCATGTCAATCACCGCCTGTATCTTTTTGGGGTTAGCCTCTATCCCCTTTTGATCAATCAGGAACCCGAGAAACTTCCCAGACTCAACACCAAAGACGCATTTCTTAGGATTTAACATAACCTTATGCCGCCTGAGGGTGGTGAATGTTTCTCGGAGACCAGTAAGGTGATCCGTCTGTAGCTTGGATTTGACTATCATGTCATCAATGTACGCCTCCACATTCCTCCCAATCTGATTAATGAAGACCGTATTAATCATCCGTTGGAAAGTGGCAGGCGCATTTTTCAAGCCAAACGGCATCACAGTATAACAGAATAGCCCCTGATCAGTGACGAAGGCCGTCTTCTCTTGGTCTTTCTTCCATAGGGGTATCTGATGGAAGCCGGAGTAGGCATCCATAAAGCTCATCAAGGCGTGACCGGCTGTAGAATCAACCAGACTGTCAATCTTTGGAAGCGGATAACTGTCCTTTGGACACGCCTTGTTGAGGTTTGTGTAATCAACACACATGCGCCAGGTCCCATTCGGTTTCTTCACAAGGACTACATTGGCCACCCAGTCGGGGAAATTACAAGGCCGAATGAACCCAGCATCCAACAGCTTTTTGACTTCGGCAGCTGCCGCCTGACTTCTTTCCTCGCCATGGTTTCTTTTCTTTTGCCGGATGGGCTTCTTTTTGGGGTCCACGGCGAGTTTGTGGACAGCAAGATCCGGGCTGACGCCTGGCATCTCTTCCACTTCAAAGGCAAAAATGTCTTTGAAATCTTTCAACAGAAGGTGCAAGCTTGCACCCAAGGTAGCATGAGCAACCGTCCCAACCTTAACAGTACGTTTTGGACGGCTGTCATCCAGAACGAGATCAATGCCTTCGCCAGCCGGTTGGGGACGGAGCTCATCTGACCGTTCACCGGCCAGTGATTGCTATTTTTTCTCTTTTTTCACCTCCACCAGCAGAGGAGCCTTTCTTTTCTTTTCGGTTGCTGATGGGGCAGGAGCTGGGTCGGCATCCTTGACGTTGTCAAGGTCTATTGGTTCCTGACCGCCTGGGGCCACGGTATCTCGGACGGCTGAGAGATAACATTCTCGGGCCGTCTTCTGATCCCCATTCAAGGAACCAACAGAGCCGTCATCCCTCTCATACTTGATGAGCATCAGGGAAGGGATGATTATTGCCTTGGCTACGTTGAGGGTTGGCCTGCCAAGAATGATGTTATAGGCGGTCAACTCCTCAACGACCAAGAATCTGACGACAATATGTCGACCCTAGCCTTTCTCTCCCAGCCGGATGGGTAAATCAATTCTCCCGGCTGGGTAGACCATCCCACCCCCAAAACCAACCAAGGGGTGGGTGACTGGATGCATGCTGCTGACATTGTATTTCAGCTTTTGCAGGCACCGGAGGCTGATGATATCTGATGAGCTGCCGGTGTTAATAAGGATCCGTCCAACCAGTTGGTTGGCAACCTTACATTCAATGACCACCGGGTCATCATGCGGGCGGCGGACGCTGCCCCTATCCTTCTCAGTGATCAAGACGTCTGGGAAGGAGGAGCTGGCTTCCGCCTGCTCATCATCATCTCTGTCCATCTTTCGAAGATGGCTCTTGGTGCCCCGGATGGTAGGGCAACCACATGAGAACCCGCCTGCTATAGTGTAGACCGGCTCCTTATCGGTATCCAAGCTACTAGCAGGCTGGGGGGTAGTCTTGGAGGACTGACCCTTGTTTTTCTTTTTTGCCCCGGCTGGGGACTTAGAAATGTAGGACTTCAACAGCCCTTTGTCAGCCAGACGGTCCAACGCACGCTGAAGACTGAAGCAGTCGTTGGTGTCATGGCCAACCTCCTCATGGAACTGAAAGAATTTATTCTTGTTCCGTGACTGGACAGAACTCTTCATAGGATTCGGCTTCTCAATGGACAACCGGTCCTTTACCTCCATGAAGATGGAGTTGCAGTCTTTATTAAACTCGTACTTGGGGACGTACGGTTTAAATTCTTTCTTTTTCTTCAGAGTCAGTAACCGCCCAGACTTCTTTTCTTTTCTTGCTCTCTTCTTTGTTTTTAGCCGGCTGAGCTGACCGACTGTCTTTCTGTTTGTCAGACTTCTTGGAGTCTGACTGGCTACCAGGCGAGCAGAGGTCGGTAGCTTGAATGTAGCTTTCCGCCTCCCTCAGGGCCGCCTATAGGGTGAAAGCCCCTTTTCTGACTAGGTCGAACTTAAAGGTCGACCCGTCTCTCAGACCTTTAAAAAAGTCTGTAAAAGCTACCTCATCAGACAGTCCCTGAATCTGAATTATGATCAGGTTGAACCGCCTGACATATGAGCGCAGCCCTTCTCTCTCTCCCTGCTTAACAGTGCTCAAATCAAGGCTTGTCTTTTTAGCAGGGATGTTCATTGAGAAGTTGGAAGCAAACAGGAAGGCAAGCTTCCTGAAGCTGTCTATAGACCCGGCTGGCAGGTTGCCAAACCATTGTTGGGCGATGCCCTTCAATGTAGCCGGAAAGCACCGACACCCAATGGCATCATCTAACCCCTGCAGATACATGAGGTTGGTGTAAGCCATGAGGTGGTCTTCTGGATTGGTGGTACCATCATAGGTACCAACCAACACATTCTTAACCTTGGCCGGCTGAGCCGCCTCGGTTATCTCCCGAGTGAACGTAGAAGGCTGTTCACCCAGGCGCAGCAGTCGAAGCTGCCAGTCCAATGGCTGGACATTTGGATATGCCGCCTGATCTCCAAAGAAGGCTGGCTGCATGAAGTGAGGAGAATACTGTCCGTAAGCCTGAGTAGGCACATACGGTACATTTCCAATCATATGAGGGCCAGAATGGACAGTATTACCGCCTGTTTGACTCTCATGTAAGGAGGGTGCACTCCCTGCAGAAATATTGTTGAAGTTGTCCGGAAAGTTCGACGTTGAAGCCGACTCAGACAGCGATTGATTTCTCTTCCGGTTAATGATTTCCCGGGCATCGAGAGTTGATTTTTTACTTCTCACCGGCTGATGAGGCCGGCGAGGCTTATTAGAGTTTCCCCCAGGAAGGAGAATTTTTTACCAATCAATGGTCCCGGCTGCCTTCTCCTTTGGATGGGGAGTGGGCTGCCAGTTTCTGACTGACTTCCCCTTCTCTGGAGGAGTCTTCTTCACCGACTGACCTTTACTTGGGCCAGCTCTGCTTTTGGTGATCAGCTCTTTAATTTCACCCTTGAAACTCGTCATGAACCTCATGAGTTCGTCTCGGGTGACTAGGGCTGATCCAGCTGCCGTTTGGGTTGCCCCTTCCGGCTGCCCAGTAGGTCTGCTCGGACCCGCCTAGGTGGCACCCCGCTCCAGAGTCTCTCTGATCCGGATGCGCTTAACTCTTAGAGAGCCGTCCTCGGCTGTAGAGGTTTCGACCTGAGGATCCTCATCCTCCTCATGGTCTGTAAAGACTTCTGGGTCTTCGCCCAGACGGTTTGGGGGTGCAGACTCTTGAACCATCTTCGAGGTACTCTCCCCACAGACGGCGCCAAATGTTTTGGGTGTTTTTGTCCCTCGGGAAAGTTACAACACGAAGACTGATCCGGGATGAGCTGAACCTGCAAAACAAACGGAGACACCTGTTGGGTGGTGCTCCGCCTCCGACGCACAAGTTAATAACTTGAAACGGAATAAAGAGAACGGAAATTTAGGTGGGTATCTGCTCGGATTCCAAGCTCAGGTGTTTCTGTGATGTAAGAGAATGCAGTTGTAATAAATGGTAAAAAACATTGTCCTCAAAATGAGGGACATCTCCCTATTTATAGGGTCATTGGGAATTGCCCCTGATTAGGTCACTGAACCCTAATCATTGGTGGGCTGCGCCGTATTCCGGCTTTCTCGGGATTTGGGCCTGAAGGCCGCCTTTTCCCCTTTATCTCTGGAATGACACGTGTCAAACAGGGATTGGTCCATTTTGGACCAATCTGAGGCTGACACGTGTCACACTCTGATTGAGCCACGTGGCAGGGTAAAAATACCCTAAACAGTTAGGGTGTTAGCTTAACGATCTATCTTATCCCTATCAATTAGCACTAGACACACCTAGCTAAGTTCAAAGTTGTCTTTGCCCTAGACGTGAAAGGATTGATATTTCTGAGGGTTTAGACCCAAATCTAGTCTAGACTTGTTAATTCTCTATTCCAATTACTTAATTTAATTGTTTTGTTTATTATTTTCCTTGAAATTACTAACGTGTGTATTTAGTTATTAGAAAGAGGTACGAGGCATCCAAATAAGTGCTTTAAATTTTTAATTGATATTAATCCATGAGATTACTAACTCCATATGGTTCGAAATCACGAAAGGAGGATGGGAGATGATGGTACGAAGTGAGTCACGGAGTCACATTCGCCCGTATTGGCCTCTACTCAGTTCTTATAGTGAAAAGTGATTCCTGTGATCTCAAAGGCATGCAAACAAAGATTCAATTTGCTCCAAACTATTATTAAGATAAATTGGTTGAATATTAATTCAACATATAATTCTAAAATATTTGTGATTACTTTATTAAACAATAAGATTAAAAAGAAACCTAAACTGGTTGTCCAAATTATCTTATTAGGCGTGATTTTCAATAACATATTCCCTTTAACATGCAATAGGGTGATCAATAAATAATAATAGAACAAACATTCATATTTTAAGAAATTTAACCATAATAACATTAGTCAAATCAAATAATAATAATAACCCTAATCATGATACTAGCAATATTAAAATAAAATAAGTAATTAAATTAATTAATTAATTAATTACTCACATTCCGCGCGCTCTTTTAAATTGCTACATCATGAATATATTGTAAGTAACTTCAATAAAAAAATATAAATCAAATGACAATTAAATTAAATAAATGTAGATTTAATTTGGTCCAAACCCTCAGTTATTTGTACCTTTCACACCTTGTTTAAGGACGGAGCCTCAGGTGTCGTATGGACTCCTTAGAGTGCTTAAGGGAAGAATGGTGTAATTAAGAATATAGGTTTAAGGCTTACAAAATGAGAGAGAGAGAGAGAGAAGAGAATAATTTTTAGTGTAAAAGAGAGGAAGAGAGCAGGATTTGGTGCCCCAAACTGCAGAAAGGAGGGTCATATTTATAGGAAAAATGAGCAGAGAGAACACATAGAACCCTAAAAAGATAAATGACGAGGGTGTAACTAGGTCGTCGAAACTAATCCTCCCTCGGTCAAACAAAATTTATAATCACGTAACAAACCTATATACAAGTATAGACCCAAGTCAAGGATCGAACCCAAAGGAACGGTAATGTTCAAACGCTCTCAATTATATGCCTAAGCTAGGTCAAAAACAAAGATAAAGAAAGAACACTAACAACTAACAAATAAAGAAACCAAACAAATAAACACTAGGAACGAGGATCAACAAGTAATCATGACAATTGTAGCAACTCGGTAACAATATGCAAATCAATGGTTGTGAAGACTAATGGCAAGCTCAATCAAAAGAGTCAACAAGCTATCTCCTAAAGGTCAAACTAGCGCAAACTACGAGAGACTCTAAATAGGAGCATCACTAATGAAGCTCAATCGACAATTGCAATTCCTAAATCAATGGTACGTATCATTAGAAACTACAATGCAATCTAGCATAATTCTTAAGGCCTAATCGAATTACACACATGCAGACTTCCATTAATCACTTTAATCTCAACAATTAATAAACACAATCCCCAAATTTAGCACAATCAGTCAATCATACAAGTTTCACCCAATTCCTAGCAAACAACTACTCTAACATCATCATCTAATCAACTAACAACTAAAGAAATCATGAATCAACAATATATGAAGAACAATTACACTAGTCAACAATCAAACATCAAAATCAAATCTAACAAACTTGAATTTTAAAGAAAGCAATGAAATGAGGTAGAGTTAAGAATGCTCATTGATAATAGAGAAGATCTTCAACACCATTGTCACCATTGAATCTTCAACCTCTCAATCACTGTTGAAATTCCTTACTTTCTCTCTATAAAATCTACTCCTAAACTAACCCTAAAACTAGAGAGAGAAGCTCTCAACTAAGCTAAGAATATGATAAAAAATGTGAAATGAAGCTTATTCTAATCATGGCCCAAAAATCTGGTTTACAAAGGTTTTTATAGAGGCGCGAAAACAAAAATCAAGCAAACAAATACCCAGGAAGGCGCGCCCGCTCTGTAGGGGAGGCGCGCCCGTGCTGCAGGGGTGGCGCTCCCGCGCATGCTGGTGGCGCGCCCGCGCCCGTGCCTTGCGCGCCGTGCATCTTTAGGTTTCTTTTATCTTTTTGCGGCTTCGTGCGTTTGCTAAGGTTGCACGATTATGATGATGATAAACACTAAGAGAGGCAGTTCCAAAAGCGCTTCATTGTGGGTTCAACACCCCATCTTCATGAGAGCACGGCTTGAGAGCGCAAGAGATAAAACTTAGAGAATCCACTTCCTTGCATCTTGAGCTTTCCAATTGCCATGAGCTTGCTCCAAAAGCATCTCCCACCTTAGTAATTCACCAATATAGAGACCTAAACCTCATACAATACCTATAACCATGAAAATAGAGCAAATAAAGGAGAAAAGAGTAGAAAAACAAACAAAATTCTTAAAAGCTACAAAATAAGAGAGGAAATGTAAAACCAAGACCAAATGCATAAAACTAAGCATTTATTAAGCTTGAAAGCATGAAAAGAAGGTTAAAACAACCTAAATGCTCATCACATGGGTGCCTTTTATGACACCCATCAAATACCCCCAAGCTTACCTTTTGCTCGTCCTTGAGCAAAACAAAACCAAAAGAGAAATGATGAGCTTATTCAAACAAACAAAAAGAAGATAAGAGACAAGAATATACACTAACTCACTTTCGTAGGAATCACGGTAAATTTTAGCAACTAAAGACAAGCCATTTAAACCCCTAGATCGCCCTAGAGGACGAGTGACGCTTTCGTAAAGGTTTCCTAAGAGATTAACCTATAACTCTCGTAATAATACAAACAAGGCAAAGCATGAAAAAGAAACCAAAATACAAGAAAAGCAAACAAATGTTCATGAAAGGATTTTTCCGAATGTACAAGCACAAATGAATGCAAATCTTTCTAAACAAGTAAGGGAGTGCATGTTTCAAGATACCCGAGGTTGATTGAAACATAAATATGCTAAGCATAGGAACTAGAGAAACGCAATCCACTTTCATCCCAAACGGTCTTACCGCATTCTCCCTACTAGTCTCATATCTTCCCCTAGTGAGCATCTCAAAAGTTCCACGAAGGAACCGTAAAAAGAGATAATTTTGGGCTACTCGACGTCTTGACAATGCATCCTGGCTTTAACTCATAATGCTCTCCCTCGATACATGACTCAACCTCTAGGTCGAAAGGTCTTTTCCAAAGGTTGTAACGTAAGGGAAAAAAGGGTGAGGGTAGGCTTAAAATTTTAAAATTTGACGGTATTCCTAATTAGTGAAGCATAGGGTGATCAAACCTTCTCCTCATAACCAAGCAATCGCAAAACAAAAACAAACTAACTCCCACAAGCTTATTCAAAGCTATAACTACAATCATATATACAAAAAGCGTAAACGCTTCTCCCCCAAGCTTAAAGGAAGCATTGTCCTCAATGCTTGAAAAGGGGAAAAGAATCACATCGAAATATTTTTGTTTTTTTTTTCTTATTTTCTCTCTTTTTTTTTTTGTATTTTCATTTCTTTCAAAGCAATTGTCCATGGATCTTTAACTTAGGACGGCTTTTACAATTTTTGCATTTGTATTGTCCTTGCCTTTTTTTTTACTTTGGACGACTTTTTTCATTTATTCATTTGCCATTATTCACACAAATATCACAACATAAACTTGCTTTCAAGAGAACCAAATAACCAAACTCCTCCACCACAAACTCTAACAATAATGATCAATTGCTTCACAAAAACCAAGAATGGAAACGAAAGTGAAACAACAGGCTCAAGATCTAAAGATGTGGCTTGAAAAGAAGGGAAAAGGCTTAAATAGTTAGCAAAAAGGCAAATGTAAACCCAATGAACTAAAAGGAAAAAAAATTAACCAAGAAAAGAAAAATTACCACCTCAAAAAGTTGTCTTTGTCCTCTCTAGATGGCTCGGTCTCAAGTTTTAGAATTATGAGTTAAGATTCTAGATTAGGTCCGCAATAGTCAAGGATCCATGCCGCTCATGCAAATATATGTTGAAGGCTTGAAAAATAATGAACCTCAAATGGATGTAGCAAAACTCACTATTAGTGTCAAATCGACTATAGGAAGCAACTACCAACATGCCACAAACGAGTAGAATTCGGTTTCATGGTCCCACTGTTCTAACCAACTACCTTAGCATGCTTTATCCTAGAATCAATCAAGCGTACTCTCAAATCGTGAACACCGTTGCCAATTAAGAAGAAAAGCATTCAAGTATACAAGTCCAAAAGTATTATGTCCAAGCAAGAACAAAACAAAGATACATTGCAAATTTGCCTTGATAGAAACAAAAATCTTTTTGGAGTTTTTTCAAAATATAAGAACATGCAGAAACATATATACAAAGGTGCATAGCATATGTGAATTAACATCCCATCAAAGATACCCTCCCCCAAGCTTGAATGAGACAATACACTCAAACATAAATCATAGAAAACCATGGGAGGGGAAAACAAGGAGATAAATCCAACAAACCAACATATATCCAACAAGTCATCATCCACTTGAGAAAGAGTAAGGAAGGATATTACCGGATATTAGGTGGGTGTAAATACCCGCAAATGATCCAATTAAACCTTTCAAAGCTCATTTCCTCAAGAATTGAACCTTGCCTTCCATATGCTAGCAAAAATAGGAGTCAAACTTCCTTGATTCTTGATCTAAATCGAAGTATATCAAGTAATGTACCTAGCAAAAGGCACACAAACATTTCCATGAGAGAAAATCTATTCTAAAAAGAAAATAAAATGAAAGCAATAGCTTGACCGCTCTAGTAAAATAATAATTCAACGCACGCATGAGCTTGTCAAATGCACTACTACACATTTCGTAAGAGAGAAGGTAGGAAAATGACGGGAAAAGGACGTGTAACAAGATTGTTGCACGGAAGTGAGGAGAGAGATGCAAAAAGAAAGAAGAAGAGGGATCAAAAGAAAATACAAGAAATAATAAGAAGAAGGGGGGATAAAAGAATGGAAAGAAAGAGAAAAAGAAAAAGGCAAATCATCCTCACTAAAATATTTTTGGGTGGCAACATCACTCTTTTCCTCAACAATAGATGAATGAGGGACATTATGATCATCATAGACAAGGGGGTCCCTAATAGTCTCTTTGAGATAGGAAGGGATAATAATAGGGCAAGAAGGGATGTGGTCAAACCTTTGAGAAAAAGGGGTATGAGAAATCGGCAAAGGGGTAGCTATTCCCTCAACACAAGGTCTCACATCTCCAATGAGAGCATGAAAATCAATCATAGAGTCCTCAAGTGAAGATCTCTCACAATCTACATCTCCCTCAAGCTCAAAACTCTAAGGGAATCACCCTCATCCTTCTTTGCACCACAATAAACCACCTTTCCTTCAACTATCTCAAAACCTAAGTCCTCAAAACCGTGCATGAGTGGAGGTAGAGTCATCGTAAACTCATCTAAATCCCAATAAGCTTTCTCGATGAACTCATCCAAGAATCTATAAAATCTTCATATGACTCTCACAAAACAAATGAGACATTACCTCAAAAGAGTCTATGTATTCATAAATTGAAGGCTCACAAACATACACTTGAGGCTCATCAAGATGGGAAATAGGGTTAAGATTTTCAAATTAAACTCTCTCTTCATTCTCAACTCCTTCACCACCACTTATATGCTCACCAATGGGATCCTCACACTCTCTTGGTTGCTCAAAATCATCATCATTATCCTCAACACACACATTGGATGGGGATTTTTCACATACAAGCGTCAAGGATGACAATTCATTTTCCAACTCTCCTTTTCTTTTCAATTCTTCATTAAAAAGATCCTCACCCTCTCTAATCATCTCCTATTGGCTCCTTAAAGTTTTCATCATTTGTCTCTCTAAGGGCCTAAGATTAGGATTCATCTCTAACTCCCTCAAAGATTCATCAATTTGGCTATAGGGGACTAGAGACGCATCACAAGAGTTTGGAGAATGAAAAGGCAAAGACGGTTGACCAATAGTAAAAGAAGAGTCACAACCAAGGATAGGACCATGCACATTAAAATCATGAGCATTTTCATTAAATAGGGGAGAGGGAGCACAATCAAACATATGAGATTTATAAACTTGAGAATGCACATCATTATCATGAATAAAAGGGGGCGGGAAATAGAATCAAAAGCATTTGTTCTAGGTTCAACTATGGGATCATGTGACATATCATGGGAAATCATGCTATCATTAGAAGAATTAACACATTGCACATCAAAATTAGAAACATGATTACCCCTATTATGAACATCCCAAGCAAACAAAACATAAAAATCTCAAGCATCATCAATTGACAATGCTCTAAATCTACCATTATGCATGCATTCAACTTTATTCCTAGTTTGTTCATTTAAACAAAAATAACAAATCTCACAAGCCTCCCAAATACTACAACAATGATAGTCAAGAAATCCCTCAAGTCTATGGAAATATTCACAAAAAGGCTCATTGTTATATTGAGCAAATGATAGACATGCCATATTTTTTTTTCACAAATCAAACAAAAATCAAATAAAAGAAAACTATATACAAAGACCTAGACTTAAGCAATGAAAAACCCTCAAACATAGACACCAATCCCCGGCAACGGCGCCATTTTGACGAGGGGTGGAACTAGGTCGATGAAACTAATCCTCCCTCGGTCAAACATAATTTATAAACACTTAAAAAACCTATATACAAGTATAGAGGCAAGTCAAGGATCGAACCCAAAGGAACGGTAATGTTCAAGCACTCTCAAGTATATGCCTAAGCTAGGTCGAAAACAAAGATAAAGATAGAACACTAACAACTAACAAATAAAGAAACCAAACAAATAAACACTAGGAAAGAGGATCAACAAGTAATCATGACAATTGTAGCAACTCGGTAACAATATGCAAATCAATGGTTGTGAAGACTAATGGCAAGCTTAATCAAAAGAGTCAACAAGCTATCTCCTAGAGGTCAAACTAGCATCAACTACGAGAGACTCTAACTAAGACCATCACTAATCAAGCTCAATCGACAATTGCAATTCCTAAATCAATGGTCCGTATCATTAGAAACTACAATGCAATCTAGCATAATTCTCAAGGCCTAATCAAATTACACACATGCAAACTTCCATTAATCACTTTAATCTGAACAATTAATCAACACAATCCCCAAATTTAGCACAATCAATCAATCATACAAGCTTCACCCAATTCCTAGCAAACAACTACTCTAACATCATCATCTAATAACCTAACAACTAAAGAAATCAAGAATCAACAATATATGAAGAACAATTACACTAATTAACAATCAAACATCAAAATCAAATCATTTAAACTTGAATATTAAATAAAACAATGAAATGAGATAGAGTTAAGAATGATCATTGATAATAGAGAAGATCTTCTACACAATTGTCACCATTGAATCTTCAACCTCTCAATCACCATTGAAATTCCTCACTTTCTCTCTCTAAAATCTATTCCTAAACTAACCCTAAAACTAGAAAGAGAAGCTCTCAACTAAGCTAAGAATATGTTCAAAAATGTGAAATGAAGATTATTCAAAACTTGCCCTAAAAATCGGGTTTACAAAGGTATTTATAGAGGCGCGAAAACAAAAACCGAGTAAACAAATACCTAGGAAGGTGCGCCCGTGCTGCAGGGGAGGCGCCCCCGTTCTGCAGGGGTGGCGCGCCCGTGCTGCAGGGGTGGCGCGCCCATGCTGCAAGGGTGGCGCGCCCGTGCTGCAGGGGTGGCGCGCCCGTGCTGCAGGGGTGGCGCGCCCGTGCTGCAGGGGTGGCGCGCCTGCGCTTGCTGGTGGCGCTCCCGCGTCCGTGCCTTGCGCGCTCGCGCATCTTTGGGTTTCTTCGATCTTTACGTGGCTTCGTGCGTTTGCTAAGTTCGCACGATTATGATGATGATAAACACTAAGAGAGGTAGGCCCAAAAGCACTTGATTGTGGGTTCAACACCCCATCTTAATGAGAGCACGGCTTGAGAGCGCAAGAGCTAGAACTTGGAGAATCCACTTCCTTGGATCTTGAGCTTTCCAATTGCCATGAGCTTGCTCCAAAAGCATCTCCCACCTTAGTAATTCTCCAATATCAAGACCTGAACATCGTATAATACCTACAACCACAAAAATAGAGCAAATAAAGGAGAAAAGAGTAGAAAAACAAACAAAATGCATAAAAGAATAAGAGAGGAAAGGTAAAACCAAGACCAAATGCATAAAACTAAACATTTATTAAGCATGAAACCCATGAAAAGAAGGTGAAAATAACCTAAATGCTCATCAAATGGGTGCCATTTATGACACCCATCAATAAAAACCCCAAAAATAACGCCGCGACACAGCAAAATGCGTCGTGACACGGCAAAAGCGTGCCGCGAAACGGCAAGGATTCCCGTTACGCGGGTAAAATTGGTGTGACGCGGGGCAAATTTAACCTACAAAGGATAAAAGCGCGTGAAGAATTATGTGGAGAAAACACGAAAAAATCATGTATCACGGTATGTGTACCGCGACATGAAAAGTCCAACATGGCACGGTATAGTATACCGTGTGTCATTGTCCTGGGCTTTTTTTAATTTCCAATAGAAGAAACTCTCTAATAAAGTGGTTTTTTTTTTCATTGTGTTTTTTTCTATTTTTTTGCTTGAGTTAACGTTCTATTTTTCTTTTGGCAAGGGGTCAACTCTACCGACACCTTTCTGTCTTGTCATTTTTTCTTATTAGAATAGAACACTATACCTCAATGCCGAAGCCGAAGACGATGCCGATTTGCCGAAGATGAAGACCATTTTTATAGTATAAGGGTTTTTTCGCCGAAGAATAGGATGGTACCGTTCCTTCTGAGCAAGGCACCCCCCCATCCTATTTCTGCCTCTTATTCCATTACCTTCCTCTAAAATAAGCGCGCGTGAAAATGCGAAAATGATGTGGGAAAAACACCGTGTCATGGTATATGTACCGCAACACCGTACAGATTTCCGTGACACGGTACTATATGCCGTTTCACGTCAGATATTTCCGCATCGTGGCAATTTTGCTACTGCGCGGCAATTCCAGTTTTTTATGTGTTTTTAAAATTATCATAACTTTTGATCCGTAACTTGGAATAAAGCATATCATATATCATTGGAAATCTTATCACGTATACTTTCCAACCCAATTAAAATCAGGTAAAAATCATTTATATATTATACGATATGGCCTTTTTAGTAGAAGGGTGTCGGTTTTGGGCTGAGTTTAGTGTTTTGCTCATATCTTTTTTGTTTTAAATTAGAATTGGGCTTATGATATATGGTTGGAAAGCTTGTTTCAAGGCCTATCTAACCAATAATTTTATCAAAATTTTTAGGCCTTATAATATCTCGATTTTGTGATGTGAACACGAAAAGAGGAAAACAAGTTATGGTTTAGGGAAATGAGCTAGGAAATGGATTGGTTTATGAAATGTATTGAATGAAAACCTGGATTTAAGCACTCTAAAGATTAAGTACTCAACCCAAAAAATGATGGCGGTGAAAGGTTGTTTAATCATCGGGTTTGGTTTTGAGGAGAAACTTTTAGGTGTCTATAGAAGCCCCCACTTTGACAGAGTTTTGTAGAAACGTTAGTTTTGAAAATGATAATCAAAGTAGTAGATAAGGACGGAGAATGATTTAAGACAATCTGCGATCCTAAATCACTTTGTATACGCCAATACCTGCAGAAAAATGATAGTTCCACGGATAAAAGAGTAAAGAGATATAATGCATATCAATCACCAATGTATCGATGACAAATGAGATTGGTAGCTTCCTATGCTTAAAAGAATCCACCGGATGACGTTTCGTTGAAATAATTTCCATGCCCTGATTGAAGAGTTTGGTAGCTTTATATGCTTGAAGAAAATTACCATATGGTACTTTCCATGCTTGAGGAAAGTCGACATATGAATTGATGGTTTCCTATGCTTGAAGAAACCCACCGATAATACTTTTCAAGATTAAGAAAAGTCGACAGATGATTTTGGCAGTTTTCTATGCTTGAAGAAACCCACCGGTTGAGATACTTTCCGTGATTGAGGAAAGTCGACAGATGATATAATCGCTGACTTCTTCGCTTTGAGAGATGACAACGACCGACAATTTTCCACACTTGAGAAAAAACTTGTCTAATAAGATTGAAAGTCTTTGTGTATCCAAACCTTGCGCCATGAAATGATGGTGGTTCGATTGCCCAAACGTGGGCTGTAGTTGGTTTGATTATCCCTAAATGTGGGCTATAAATGGTTTGCTTGTTTCCAAACGTGGGTTGTAGTTGGTCCGCTTATCCCCGGATGTGGGTTGTAGATGGTCTGCTTGTCCCTAGACGTGGGTTGTGGATGTTTTGCTTGTCCCCGGACGTGGGCTGTAAATGGTCCGCTAGTCCCCGGACGTGGGCTGTAGATGGTCCGCTTGTCCCCGGACGTGGGCTGTAATTTAGACCTACAAAATAAAATTCGCCAAGGGACTCGTATTGACTATGATTGACTTGACCAACTGACTTGACCAAGTTTGACTTGACACGGCATGACATGTATATAACTTGTGGTTGTGCGTGTATATGGTGTGTGTGTGTATGTGCAAATACAAGAAACTAAAAAAGCAAAAAATTTCCGTCATTTTTGTCATGAGACGAGTGGAATGTATTAACTTTCTCCCGAAAAAAAAAGACGTGAAAAATGAAGTTTTGTTCGAACTTCCCTCGATAAAAAAATTTGAAAAAGTTTTCGAACTTCTCCAAAAGAAAATAATGAAAAAGGGAAGAAGCTTTGAACTTCCTCCTTGAGCAAGACGAAATGAATCGTATAGATTGAATTGCTTGACTTGAAAATAATGTATGCATGATGCATGTTCTTAGGCCAGGAGGCTAAGGACAATTACATCATGTGACACGATAGATGAATGAACTTAGTTCATGGAGCTAAGCATCGTATATGGTGTAAAGAAGCGATCTTGAACGTCACTTAGGTTTGGAAGTTAAGCACATATATAGATGAAGTGATTGATGAATATTGCATAATGAATGTTTCTCAAGTCAAAGAGCTAAGCACGATATGCGATGCATGAAACAATGAATATTGCTCAGGTCATAAAGCTAAGCAACTATACAATGTTTCTTCTAATGAATGTTGTCTTGAAAGATGATGAAACATGCACAATGGGGAAACAAGATTTCATGATAAAAGGGTTCCTAAAGGAAAGATGATATGGCTATGTATGTGTAAGTGAAGTGTATGAATGTGATAATAAGGTTGGCTGCAAAGATTATGGTGATGGAAATATATGTAAGAAGAGTCAAAGATGATGACTCTTTAGGCTGGGTAGGCTAAATGATGTGGGTTAACACCCCACGTCTAGCTCTAGATGGGTAGGGTCATAGGGATAAGCATTGGATATTCTTTGACTCGGTTATGTATATGAATGTGGTTGCAACTCAATGTGATGTTGCCTACATATTCGTTAGGAATCAGGCCGAACGTATCTCTAACCAAACTTTGCACAAGTGTATGTACACCTCAAAGAGGTCTTTGAAGGGTTGTAATGTGGTTAAGTTGATGGTTTAAAGAAGAAAAAGTTACAAGGCTCAAGACCCGAGAAAATCCCCAAGATCGGCAAGATGTGTAAATATGTATTAGACTTTGCAAGTTTTATTTTTCATATATTTTTTTGTTTTAAATTTCTTTTCTTTTTTCCATTCTTTTGAATCAATGTAGGCAATCTCAGATCATACGGTCCATCACTCACTCATTATTCATGTTTCTCAGGCACAGTACCAAGCACTCGATGAGAATTGCAATTTGAGACATGTTCATATCGGAGACATTGGAACACTTGCCTTTAGACATCTGTTTTTTTTTTTTTTTTTTTTTTTGAACTTGCTTTATGAATGTTACATAAATTGCACACCTTCCTATCTTAGGGTTAAGTGAATGTGGATTGAATAAATAAGGTCAATCGTTAGACGAGTCTCAAAGTGGTTGACGAAGAAATGGATATGTAATTGAATGGTTAACAGGGAATGACAGGGTTGCAAAGGTGCCTCAAGTCATTGGTGACCTTGTGTTTAGTTCGGTAATTTTTTTTTTTTTTTTTTTTTGAATAAATGAATGAAAAGTGCTATGATCGAGATGTAAAGAAAATATGCTCATTTTATTAATGGAAAAGGTGAATGAAACACATGAAACATATAGAAATTCGAAATGGAAAACCTATGCTAAACATGAATGGGGGAATGGAGATGAATGATAATTAAAAAAAGAAATCATGAAATCTTGCGCGAAGAATCTGATATGCTTCTTGTGTTCATTACTTCTTGCCGCCTGGAGGAACATAAAGTTTGTTTGCATCCACCAAGTCGTGAATGACAACCTTCAAATTCCAACATTGCTCGGTAATGTAGCCCCTTCCTTGATTGTACTTGCAATGGGCATTGGGATTCCACTTGGCGCTCCTTTGTTCAGGTTTTGGCTCTAGAAATGGCCCAATAGGTGTGATCAACCCTTTACCGTAAAGGAGATCAAAGGCCGCATCATAAGTCATTCCTAAAGGAGTGTAAGTTCTCCTTTTCTTGGGCAATGGAGCATCAAGAGCTAACACTTCATTGAGATCAACTTGGCTTATATTGTTGGTAGTATTTTCGTGCTTAGAAAACGAAGAAAGAGGATGGTCGTTCTTCTTGTTTTTCCAAGTGTAATTATTGTTACTACCAGCAGTCTTTATTAGCTCATCCTCGATATTGTTGCCGATGTCGTATACAGCTTTGAAAGTGTTCAAAGGCAGAAACATCAAATGTTGCTTGTACTTATGAGTCAGATTTACAATAAAGAGTCGAACAATCTCCTTCTTCTTGGGAGGATCCACTAAGAATGCAGCTATTTCTCTCCACCTGCTTAGATAGGTAGTGAAGCCTTCATTCTCCTTCTGTTTGAGAATGGAGAGTTCACGGTAAGAAGTCTTAGCTTCACTAGTAGAAAATATCAAAAAGGCACCCCCTAATTGGCACCGGTTCAGTCCAAACCGGTGCCAAAAATGGGCTACAAAATTGGTGGGAAGGTAAACCAGAGTAAAAGGCACCGGTTCACTTCAAACCGATGCCTAAAACATAAAGGCCACCGGTTTGAACCAGTGCCTTTGTGAGCCGAACCTTTTAATTATTAAAAAAAAAAAAAACCCGGCCTTATCTCTCCTTAAAACCCTAAAGCGCATCCTCTTTCACTCTCTCCTCTCAATCCGCCTCTTTCTACTCTCAATCTGCCTCTTTCACTCTCTCCTCTCCATTCTCTCTCCTCTCATCTCCTCTCCATTCTCTCTCCTCTCATCTCCTCTCCTCTCCCTTCTCTCTCCTCGATTTCTCCGTCCCATTCACTTCTCTTTCTCTACAACAACAACACCACCACCGCAACAAGAACAACACCACCACCGCAACAACACCACCGCAACAAGAACAACACCACCGCAACAACAACAACAACAACAACACCGCAACAACAAGGGTTTCACCACCGTAACAACAACAACAACAACAACAACAACATTAAGGGTTTTTTGTATCATTTTTTTTTGTGTTTCTGGGTTTCAACGGGTTTTTTGTTTCAATTTTTTTTGCGTTTCCGGGTTTTTGTTTCACTTCTCTTTCAATTTTTTTTTTCTGGATTTTTGTCGATTAAAATCCAAATAGTAAGGGTTTTGTTTGATTTCAATTTTTGTTTTCAGATTGGGTTTTTGGGTTTTTGTTTTTGCGTTTCTGGGTTGTTGTTTTCAAATTGGGTTTTTTAGATTTGGGTTTTTGCGTTTTGGTTTTTCAGATTGGGTTTCTGGGTTTTGGTTTTTCATATTGGGTTTGAATTTTTTTTTCAATTTTTGGGATTAAATTCTGGGTTTTTTTTTGGAAGCTTAATTGTATTAATGTTTGTTTTTTTTTTTTCGATTAACAATATTGTAATTTTTTTTTTTAAATTTATATCGTAATATTTTTTTTGTATTTATATGTTGTAATTTTTTTTTGTATTTATATGTTGTAATTTTTTTTTTATTATGTATTGCAAATTTGCAAATTTTCGATGATATTGATGTTGCAATTTTTCGATGATATTGATGATGTTTTAATCGATTTATGTTACGTTTTGATGTTGTTATGTATTTTAGACTAATTAATTTTTAAGTGGAAAAAACAAAAAAAAAAATATATATATATATATATATTTTTGGCACCTTTGGCACCGGTTAACCGGTGCCAATTCCGAGTTTTGGCACCGGTTCGAACCGGTGCCTTTTAATAACCCTTTTTGGCACCCCCCACATAGGCACCGGTTCAACCGGTGCCTTAGGCCGGGTTTGAACCGGTGCCAAATTCATTTTTTCACGTAGTGCTGGGATGTTACATTTGTAACAGTTCATGAAGCTTTCGGTAACATCCTCCCAAGTCGCAACATGCTTGGATTCCAGAGAGTAGAACCATTGTTGAAAGGCATGCTCCAAGGAAAGAGGGAACACATTAGGGAAGAGTGCCACATCTAATCCATTAAGAGCCATGGTTGCAAAAAAGGCCTTCAAGTGGAACATCGGGTTGTCGGTAGGCTTGAACTTGGGAATGTCAGTAGTGGAGAACTTTTCAAGCAGCATGTCTTTCACATCCAAAGGAGTGGGAGGTTGTTCCACATAAGTGAAATCCTCATAAATCTTACTCATTTTTTCCTTCAATTTGTCTAGGGTAGAAACACTAGCCTTGTTTTGTTCCATGGTAGTGACCCTAGTGGTAAGGGTTTCCATCATGGAAGACAGTGCCTTGATGGATTTGTTAATGTTCTCAATATATTCCTTAGTGGCCATTGAAAGGTGATAAGTAATGTGGAGATGACGAAGTTCTCTTCGAACGCCTCTTGGATTTAAGAGATTGTTGCGGTAATGACTCTAACCGTATTAATCTACCCATGCTCCTTGATCAAGTATTGTGAAACAAAAAAATTCAATTAATTGTTTAACTCATTGCTCAAGGTAAGAAAGGAAGGGAAAAAAATAGACATTTAAAAACAGGTGAGAATAAACTCCACTCATTTTTTTTATTATGACGAAAAAAAAGTGCATGAACCTAGTATACGATCATAAAGGACATGGTGTACGACTCGAGTCGGAACATAAAGAAAGTGTGTGGACTATACTTGACTTGTGAGTGATTAAGTGATGTTAGAAGACTCGCGGTATGCTCGTATGGCTAGATATGTGAACAACAACCAAAATGATCTGACACGCGGACCAAATTAAAGCACGGAAGATCAAAATAGGGGCTAACTAGACTTAAACTTAGGCACCGTGTCGTGGCGCAACTTTCGTGACATGGAAAACCTGCACCGTATTTCTCTCGGGGGGTGGTTTCGAGGAACCCCCCCACCGATGGCTTAGTAATGGTTTGCCTTTGAGTAGAGTATAAAGCTTAATATGCTTAGAGAGAAAGAGATAGATCTACCCCCTTAATGTGGCATATGTGAGGGTATTTATAGTGTATGATAAGCCTAATTTTAGTGGTCAGCTTGTGGCAAACTTACTTTGGTCGGGTTGGCAGCCGGGACCTCTAACCGACTTACTCTAGTCGAGCTGGCAGTCGGGAGCCTATGACCGACTCATCCTAGTGGGGCTGGCAGCCGGGAGCCTGTGACCGACTCACCCTAGTCGGGCCGAGAGCCTGTGACCGACTTACTTTGGTTAGGCTAGCAGCTGGGACCGTGTGATCGACTCAACGGGCTCAAAATTGTACTCGAGGTGTGTCATCCCTAGAGGGGCTGAGAGCGGGAGATAGTTCAGTAGGAACTATCCTATACAATTAGCCCCCAAGAGATGGTATGAGATGACTCATGCCAACTCTTTTGGTTGTCCCTCACCCCTTGAGTGAGGCCGGAAGCGAAGGAATAGCACAGTAGGAGTTGTCCCGTACAACTAGCCCCCCAAGTAGTAGTATAAGGTTACTCATGTCAGATCTTTTGAGGTTGTAGCCTTATCGATAATTACTCAATAAGTCGTCTGACTAAGGTCCTCCCATACAACTAGCCCCCCAAGTCTTAGGATTGCTTCCGTGAAACTAAGACTTAGAGAGATTTGTTGCCAAATGATAATGTTTTCGTTGTTTACGCAAAGAGTTGTAATTACGAGCTTGAGCAAGGAATTTCTATTACTCCCGTTGAAACCCGAGGAGTTGCGGGATGAATCAAGGAGTTTTGATTACTCCCGCTGAAGTTTAAAAAATTACGAGCTTAAGCGAGGAATTTCAATTACTCTCGCTAAAGTTTGAGAAATTATGAGCTTAGGCAAGGATTTTAGATTACTCCCACTGAAGTTTTGGAAATTATGGGCTTGGTCAAGGAATTTCGATTACTCCCGCTAAAGTTTTTGAAATTATGAGCTTTAGCAAGGAGTTTCGATCACTCCTCGCTACATGCTAAAAATTTAAGAGCTGAACTTAGGCGAGGAATTTTTATCACTCCCTGCTGAATGGCAAAAATTACGAGTTGAGCTTAGGCGAGGATTTTTTATCACTCTACGCTGAACGATAAAAAATTACACGCTTGTTGGGGTTTGGTGAGTCCGACTCACCGCGGAAACAACCCCGACCCGAGGAACCACTCGCAATAATTAAAATCATAAAGCATAAATAAATAATCACAAAGAAAAGATAACGAATCTTACCCTCGAAGTGAGCTTCGCCCAAAAACCGGGGCTCTTACTTGAAAGCTACGAGCACGTCAAGCGCCGCGCCTCCGACGGTATCCACCCACAAAAAGGCGAACACAACTTTAAGGTCCGCTACCTTGGGGTTAGCAAGGTCCGACCAAAACCCGAGTGTTATATGAGTTTAAGAGTTTTTCCAAAAATTATGGAATGCTCTTTTGAACTCCCACTCATGCACTTTACTCCAAATCCCAAGGTTGGTATTTATAGAGGAAAGTATGAGTGGGAATTTCTATCCCATCAATGTGGGATCATGAAATTCCACAAATTAATTTAAAGCTAAATTAAATTAAAATTGCAAACTAATAATAAATCTACAAGTGGCATTACCATGTGAAATGGGTAGGTGAGGACCACATGGAGAGTAGGGGACCATACTTGCTCCCCACTCAATACTCTCCTTGTGCCACATGTCCTCTCCCACTTGCTCCCATATTCCATGCTTCCCCTTAATCCACGGCCCTATGGCCCGAGCAAAGCCACGAGCCAAGCCCGAGCCCGACCCGAGCCCAGCCCGCACCCAGCTGCTGCTGGTCGTGGCTGCTAGCACGGTGCGCTAGCACGCACCTGCCAGCCATGCTAAGCTCGGCTTGGTGTTTGCTAGCCACCTTTGCTAGGACATTTTTGCCCCTAGCATTCGGATGCTCGGGGCACTCCGATGCTAGGGGTATTTTGGGAATATGGTCGATTTATTATTATTTTTGCGCGTCTTGTCTTTTATTATTTTGACTCGACTTCCGACGATCGGTTTCGACGCTCTAAGCTTGAATTACCGACGTCTAAATATTTAACACTCAGGCGACGAATTAATTTCTTCCGAATTAATTCGTCGAGTTGGTTCGTATATTTTGCTTGGGTGTGACCCGAAGGGTTCAGTCAAGATTAAGCTGTAATATTAATTATATTAATATTACTGATCGGAAGCGGCCTCCACCCAGGCATTCCGATCACTTGACCTTACTGAATATATTAGCTTTCTAATAATTCTGAACCCGCTATCAGAATAATACACTTGTTCGAAGGACACCATTCCTTTCAATCTCCCACTTGTCCTTCTGGACAAGTGTGCATTTAGTGTATAGCCCTTATCCTATGTCTCTTCATGTCTCTTCATGAACTACAGAGTAAGATTACTAGTCATCTTTGTTACGTCCAAAAGTGTTTCTCGAAATCCGAGTTTGACTGTCAATAAGCAGATGATTTCTAAAATCCATTTGAGCACGGCCATGCATTTTTCACAGTCTCGCTCTTCGAGAGGCCTTGTAAACAACAAGACATGTTCCCTATTGTTAGAAGGGGGACATTTCCAGTCTTGTAATGTAGCTTCTCTTACTAAGAGGACTCACCCGCCTGATATCTATCTTTATAATCCCCAGTTACGGCAGACGTTTGGCGGATACCAAAGCGGACCAGTACTCAAACAAGAGATCTCCCACTACTCATGGTCAAAGGAAAAGAGTTCCGATGGTAATAATGAGAAAATACTTATGACAATTTTTAAATCTCTTAAAGTATCCTCATAGGTCGATCTAGTATGGTTCTAAACCAATACCTGTGCAAATGATTTATATCCTCATAGCACAAGAAACGGTGCTACAAATCATACTACACACTAATCTCTGATGGTCATCAATCGTCCACAAAATATGACCTTGATTAGGGATAATTTTCGATTAAAATATTCAATGTTCACTTAATAGGTGTTTCTTTATCCAATCCATTGACTTGATACCCTATTTTGAATATTTATTAAAATCGAATGGACTCATTATTTAATTCTAAACCACAATTAAATAGAGACGGAGTGATTTAAATTGCATGAAAATTTTAATTACTCCAAAACTGAATGGTTCATCATGGTGCTTTACATCAACATTGTTCAAAATTTGATTAAAACACTATAAAATGGAATTCAAAGCCAGTTCACGACATGCTTAATTCCCATTGCATCAATGTGTTTGTTGTGCTTCACTTGAGACAAAGGTTTAGTAAGTGGATCGGCTACATTGTCATCCGTTCCCACTTTGCAAATTATGATTTCACCCTCTGTCTTCCATTCTCAAATCATGTGAAATTGCCTCTTGACATGTTTGACCTTCTGATTTTCTCGTGGCTCTCTAGCCTGAGCAATAGCTCCATTGTTGTCACAATTGAGGTCTATTGGACCCTTGATGGAGGGTACAACACTTAGTTCATCAATGAACTTGCGAATCCAAACTGCCTCCTTGGCTGCCTCAGATGCTGCCAAGTACTTGGCTTCAGTTTTATAATCAGCGGTTGTGCTTTGCTTTGCACTCTTCCAACTAAACGCTCCTCCATTGAGACAGAATATGTATCCTGATTGTGACTTGAAGTCGTCTTTGTCTTTCTGGAATCTTGCGTCGGTATATCCCTCAACAACCAATTTATCTTTACCACCATAGACCAGGAATTTATCCTTGTTCCTTTTCAGGTACGTTAGAATATTCTTGGCCGCAGTCCAATGCCCCTCTCCTGGGTCTGATTGGTATCGGCTCGTAGCACTAAAGGCATACGATACATCCGGCCTAGTACATATCGTGGCATACATGATCGATCCAATAAGCGAAGCATACGGAATTCGACTCATCCTTTCTCGCTCATCAGGTGTCTTTGGACACTGCTTCTTGCTTAAGGTTATGCCATGTGACATGGGTAGGTGCCCTCTCTTGGCTCCTTCCATTTGGAATTGAGCCAGTACCTTATCGATGTAAGTACTCTGACTCATTCCTATCATCCTTTTTGATCTATCCCTATAGATCTTGATGCCTAATATGTACTGAGCCTCTCCCAAGTCTTTCATTGAAAAACATTTCCCGAGCCAAGCCTTTACAGACTCTAGTAATGGAATGCTATTTCCAATGAGCAAAATGTCATCGGCATATAAGACTAGGAAGGCGATGTCACTCCCACTGACCTTCTTGTGGACACAAGACTCATCTGGATTCTTGATAAAACCAAACTTACTGATGGCTTCATCAAATCGCAGATTCCAACTTCTGCTTGCTTGCTTTAATCCATAAATGGACTTCTTAAGCTTGCATACCTTCTTGGGATTATTCTAGTCGACAAAACCTTCAGGCTGTGTCATATACACAGTTTCTTCCAAAATCCCATTGAGGAAGGCGGTTTTGACGTCCATCTGCCATATTTCATAATTGTAATATGCAGCAATCGCTAGAAGAATTCGAACGGACTTAAGCATAGCAATTGGAGAAAAGGTTTCATCATAATCAACACCGTGAATTTGTCTGTAACCTTTTGCTACCAGCCTTGCTTTGTAAATAAATACATTTCCATCTTTGTCGGTTTTCATCTTGAAAATCCATTTACATCCGATAGGTGTGTAACCTGCGGGTAAATCAACCAAGTCCCATACTTGATTTTCAAACATGGAGTCCATTTCGTATTTCATGGCCTCTTGCCATTTTGCAAAGTCGGGGCTCGTCATAGCTTGCTTGTAGGTTGCCGGCTCATCTCCATCCACTACTAGGATGTCCTGATCTTCGGTTAATACAACACCGAGATATCTGTCAGGTTGAGATCTTGGCCGAGTCGACCTATGTAGGGTAATGGACTGAGCATTTGCATTGTCGGGTTGACTTTGCATATTTTGACTTTGACCAATGTCAACAGCTGCTTGGTAAGCACTTTGATTGTCAACTTGTCCTTGTTGCTCATCCTCTCGAACTTCGTCGAGTTCGATTTTCCTCCCACTTGTCATTTTGGAGAGATGCTCCTTCTCCAAGAAGACACCATCACGAGCAACAAACACTTTGTTCTCGGATTGGTTGTAGAAGTAATACCCTTTGGTTTCTTTTGGATAACCCACAAAGTAAACCTTGTCAGATTTCGGATGAAGTTTGTCAGAAATGAGTTTCTTGACATATGCTTCGCATCCCCAAATCTTGAGAAAAGACAACCTTGGCGGTTTGCTTGTCCATAATTCATATGGAGTCTTTTCCACCGCTTTTGACGGAGCACGATTTAGTGTGAGTGTCGCAGTTAAAAGTGCATGTCCCCAGAAAGAGATTGGAAGTTCACTAAGACCCATAGTAGATTGGACCATGTCTAACAGGGTATGATTCCACCTTTCAGATACTCCATTCCATTGAGGAGTTCCCGGGGGTGTCAACTCTGAAAGTATTCCATGTTCTTTCAGATGGTCATCAAACTCTTGGCTCAAATATTCGCCTCCTCGATCCGATCGAAGGGCTTTGATTTTCTTGCCGAGTTGGTTTTCAACTTCTTTCTGAAATTCTTTGAATTTATCAAACGATTCAGATTTGTGCGACATTAGATAGACATAACCATATCTACTAAAGTCTTCCGTGAAGGTTATGAAATACCGATAACCACTCCTTGCGGGTGTACTCATTGGTCCACATACATCGGTGTGTATTAGTCCCAACAAGTCACCGGCCCTTTCTCCTAACTTGGAGAATAGTTCCTTTATCATCTTGCCTAATAAACATCCTTTGCAATTCTCAAAGGATTCTAAATCAAATGAGTCAAGAATACCTTCTTGTAAAAGTTTCTTGATGCGTTTGATGTTAATGTGGCCAAGGCGACAATGCCACAAGTAAGTTTGACTAGACTATGTAGTCTTAGCTTTTTTTGCAGGATTATTAACGTTATAAATTTCCTTGTCTAGTGATAACACATAAAGACCATTTTCTGAATGTGCCATACCATATAAAACATTATCGAGATAAAATGAACATGTTTGGTCTTTAACTCGAAATTCAAAACCTTTGGCGTCCAACGCCGAAATTGAAATGATGTTTTTGGTAATGTTGGGAACACAATAAACATTGTCAAGTTCCAAAACTATCCCCGTGGGCAAAGACAAACTAAGAGATCCTACGGAAACAGCACCAATCCTTGCTCCATTTCCTACCCGGAGCTCGATCTCTCCCTTCGCTAGCCTCCTAGTGTTCCTTAGTGCCTGTGAATTGGAACAAAGGTGTGAGCCACATCCGGTATCTAATACCCATGAAGCCGAGCTAGTGAAGTTAAAGTCTATAACGTAAATACCTGATGTAGAAGCAACGGTTCCGTTCTTCTTATCTTCCTTGAATTTGAGGCAGTCTCTCTTCTAATGTCCCTTCTTCTTGCAATAGAAGCATTCGGAATCAGACTTAGAAGATGCTACCTTTTTCTCTTTGTTGTCTTTGGTAGCTTTCGGCTTAGGCGGAAAGTTCTTCTTCCCTTTCCCCTTGAAGCCCTTCTTCCTTTTGCTCGCCCTTTTGAACGGCTTACCCTTCTTAATCATGAGCATATCATGCTTTCCCTCATCCTTGAGCGTCTGCTCAGCTTGCTTCAACATCCCATGAAGCTCGGTGAGGGTTTTCTCCATGCTATGCATGTTGTAGTTCATCTTGAACTGGTCATAGCCTTTGTGAAGGGAATGGAGAATGATGTCAATAGCCATTTCAGTTGAATACCCCGCATCAAGACTTCCCATGTTCTCAAATAATCCGATCATTTTGAGCACATGTGGGCTGACTGGCTCTCCTTTCTTGAGCTTAGTCTCAAGGATCTGCCTGTGGGTTTCAAATCTTTCAGTTCGAGCCTGCTCTTGAAACATATTCTGTAATTCAGAAATGATCTCATAGGTCGATTCCTTCTCGAAGAAGGTTTTCTGAAATTCAGGAGACATAGTGGCTAGCATTACGCACTTGACATCCCGATCGGCTACTTACCATCGGTTAAGAGCCGCTTGAGTTACCTCCTCATTGGGAGCCTCGGGCATTTCCTCATCAAGGACATACTCTTTCTGTTCTTGCATAAGAACGATGCGCAAATTCCTTTGCCAATAAAGGAAATTGGTACCACTCAACTTCTCCTTGTCGAGAATTGAGCGTAATGAAAACTGGTTGTTTGAGGTTGAAGACATGATTCTACAATTGAAAGAATTTTAATGAAAAACCATTCAAAATTACTTAAATAAGATTGAATTTTATTCATGCAAATTTTCAATACTTATTTAACGTCTTATTCACACGTAAAATTTGTCCCTATTTTGTGAAAATAAGGCGATTCCAAAATCCGAAGAAACAAAGAGTGGTTAAGCATGCTTTGGCTTGTCTTAAACACTCAATCTTCTAGGGTAAGCATTGCCTTGCTAATTTCTCTAAGCCACTCTTGGTTAGACAATCGTCGCATCTAATGCCCCTTGGAGAAGTGATGGCACCTCGCTTTGGCGTAGCCTACCATCACCATCGTCTGGTTAGTAAGTGTTGTTTTGGAAAGGCAAGTTTGACTCAATATTATTAGGGACCTAGGATTTCTATGTTGGTTGATTTAAGTGAACTTAACTAATCATCGCAACATCAAGAAAACCTAAACATGCATCTAACGAATAATTCACACACACATATATACATATATAAGCATAAAATATAGAGCGAAATTATAGATGCATATTGGCAACTAGCATGACCCCTTGAAATCTTCATATCTTCAAAAGGTCTTCATTTGCTATTCAAGGCTTTGTCTTCCAAGATACGCCATCTTCAAGACTTAACCAAACTATGTAAAAACTAGTGTCTACAACTAGGAATAATCTAAATATTAAAGTACAAAAATACTTAACGGTGCGTAGACCGTATTTAGATTTACAAAAATACATAACGGCACGTAGTCCGTATTTTCTATCCTAGTCGGGTCCCACTAGTTGTCATTTCATAAAACTTGTGAGAGAGAATATATATATTCCATTCATCCATTCACTATTTGTGAATGGCTCATGCAATTTACAAATTTAAAACAAAGTAAAAATGCATTTAAACAACGCGCGCACTAGTAACTAATCTAGGTGGTTAATCCGATTAACACGCCTAATTAAAACTAGTCAAAGTTGTTTAACCGATTATATAATTAACGTCATTAATAATTGAAGCTCCCACTAAATTCCGCATTTCCTTAATTAATCTAATTAATTAACTCGGTAGCACCCAAACTTGTCAAAATGAAATTTTGCCAATGCCGCTCAAAACTGAGGCCTAGCCTCCCAAAATTTTAATTAAAATAAACAAAATTAATTTAAATAAGTAAAACGGAAAAAAATTAACATCAAGCCTTACTACCGCTAGTCACCTCACCGCACCAAGCATATGCACACGCCAAAAAACGAACACACGACCCACGACACACGGCCAGGAGCTGCTGCCACGGCACAGCCGCGAGTGGCTGCTGCAGCCCTCGTGCTGCTGCCGCGCGTGTGCTGCTGCTGTGCGTGGCTGCTGCCGCGCGTGTGGCCGCAAGCAAGGCGGCGCTGCCACCTTGGCAGCCCGGCTCGCCAAGGTGGTGTATTGCCTCGTTTTGCGTGCCACGGCCTCGGGATTTGATCCCTTTTTCGCGAGACAAAATTAATTAATTCTAAATTAATTTTAGAACTAATAGAGAGCAAAATAAAATTTTAAACAAGTCTAACTTAATAAAATTTTCAAAGTGCAAATAACCAAAATAATTCCAAGAACCATTCTTAATTAAATTGGTTTAGCTTGGTGCAACATAAAATTGAGGCAATTTCTCACTTTAAATTTAATCAATTTAAATTAAACTTGAGAATTTGACAAAGTAAAGGGAAGTTGGAAAAATATGAAATTTAATGTTCAAATGAAAATTCCAACATCTAAATTTTGTGAATCATTGAAAATTATATCTTCCAACATGAAGATAACCAAATTTCTATCTCAAAAATCGAAACTTTATGTTTCCAATCAACTCAAAATGATTAAAACAACAAAGTTTAACACAAAATAACATGGAATTTAGTGGTTTTTAAAGTTTCAATCACTTATCACAAATAAAGATTGAATCTTTAACACTAAGAAAGCCTCAAAAATAAAACTTTCACACTAAAAAGCAATTAGTTTGCAATTATGTGAAAATAAATCAACCTTTAAGCATCAAATACTACCAAGTAAGTGTGCTTTAAGGGGACATAAAAATGCAGAAAATAATGCAAATAATCAACCATATAATCAACAATTTATGCCATTAATTTCAAGGTTAGAAAAGACTTAAAATTTTTCGTCAAAAACGAAAAACCCCTCAAAAAAGGCATTTCTGGTCAGAATTTGGCTAAAATCACAGGCCTTTAGGGGTAAAAACCTTTCCAGAACACGTTTTCCACCGAAAATTCACTAGTCTTGGGCGAAAATCTGGGTTCTGGGCCAAACTCGACATTATAAACGGGATTAAAATAAATAAAACCGAGCTACTAATCTAATTAGCAACTTAAACCAGAAAATTAAGCCAAAATAAACCTTGTAAAACATGATTATAAAAATAAACGAGCGGGGCTCCGATACCGCTGTTGGGGTTTGGTGAGTCCGACTCACCGCGGAAACAACCCCGACCCGAGGAACCACTCGCAATAATTAAAATCATAAAGCATAAATAAATAATCACAAAGAAAAGATAACGAATCTTACCCTCGAAGCGAGCTTCGCCAAAAAATCGGGGCTCTTACTTGAAAGCTACGAGCACGTCAAGCGTCGCGCCTCCGACGGTATCCACCCACAAAAAAGAGAACACAACTTTAAGGACCGCTACCTTGGGGTTAGCAAGGTCCGACCAAAACCCGAGTGTTATATGAGTTTAAGAGTTTTCCCAAAAATTATGGAATGCTCTTTTTAACTCCCACTCAAGAACTTTACTCCAAATCCCAAGGTTGGTATTTATAGAGGAAAGTATGAGTGGGAATTTCTATCCCATCAATGTGGGATCATGAAATTCCACAAATTAATTTAAAGCTAAATTAAATTAAAATTGCAAACTAATAATAAATCTACAAGTGGCATTACCATGTGAGATGGGTTGGTGAGGACCACATGGAGAGTAGGGGACCATACTTGCTCCCCACTCAATACTTTCCTTGTGCCACATGTCCTCTCCCACTTGCTCCCATATTCCATGCTTCCCCTTAATCCACGGCCCTATGGCCCAAGCCAAGCCACGAGTCAAGCCCGACCCGAGCCCAGCCCGCACCCAGTTGCTGCTGTGGCGCGGTGCGGCTGCCGCTATGCTAGCGTGCCTAGCCGCGGCAGCTAGCTGCTACACGCACCATGTGCTGCGGCTGCTAGCTGCTGCTGGCCGTGGCTGCTAGCTGTTGCAGGCCGTGGCTGCTAGCACGGTGCGCTAGCACGCACCAGCCAGCCATGCTAGGCTCGGCTTGGTGTTTGCTAGCCACCTTTGCTAGGACATTTTTGCCCCTAGCATTCGGATGCTCAGGGCACTCCGATGCTAGGGGTATTTTGGGAATATGGTCGATTTATTATTATTTTTGCGCGTCTCGTCTTTTATTATTTTGACTCGACTTCCGACGATCGGTTTCGACGCTCTAAGCTCGAATTACCGACGTCTAAATATTTAACACTCGGGCGACGAATTAATTTCTTCCTAATTAATTCGTCGAGTTGGTTCGTATATTTTGCTTGGATGTGACCCGAAGGGTTCAGTTAAGATTAAGCTGTAATATTAATTATATTAATATTACTTATCGGAAGCGGCCTCCATCCAGGCATTCCGACCACTTGACCTTACTGAATATATTAGCTTTCTAATAATTCTGAACCCGCTATCAGAATAATACACTTGTTCGAAGGACACCATTCCTTTCAAAGCTGAGCTTGGGCGAGGAATTTTTATCACTCCCCGTTGAATGCTGAAAAATTATGAGTTAAGCTGGAGCAAGGAATTTTTATCACTCCCTGCTGAATGCTAAAAAATTATGAGCTAAGCTTGAGCGAGGAATTTTTATCACTCCTCACTGAATGCTAAAAAATTATGAGCTGAGCTTAGGCGTAGAATTTTTATCACTCCCTGCTAAATGCTGAAAAATTACGAGCTGAGGTTGGGAGAGAAATTTTTATCATTCCCCACGCTGAAAAATTATGAGCTGAGGTTCGGCGAGGAATTTTATCATTACCCGCTGCGTGCTGAAAAATTACGTGTTGAGGTTGGGTGAGGAATTTTTATCACTCCCCACTGAACGCTGCAAAATTACGAGTTGAGCTTAGGCGAGGAATTTTTATCACTCCCCGCTGAATATTAAAAAATTACGAGCTGAGCTTAGGCGAGAAATTTTTATCACTTCCCGCTTAATAATGCTGAAAAATTATGAGGAATTTTGTTTTGGCGGTGACTTTTTTCTTATGCTCCTTATTTAATTTATGTAAGGGCTTATGCAATGGTCTTTCTTCAGCTTCTTTTGGCTAACCTGCCAAGGAATCAAATAGAGCATAACCAAGAGTGCCTTGGTGCCATTCAATTGTATCCTTTTTGCTTGCAAGAATGTCAAAGAGAAGTACCTAAGAGATCCTTGGTACCCCTCACTAATTCTCTGCAATGCGTGACCGAACAACTATCCTCTTGCTCATACTTAGTTTAGAGAACGAACTTTGGACTAGAGCTGACTAAACTAACAAGACATGACCCAGTAACGAAAAATCGGGTTAATTTAAAACACGGGTATAAATTGACGCAACACTATTGTCAGCTCTAGAATATTCTTATCGTTTCCTTTACAGAAGCAAGAACAGTAAGGAATTGTTGCTGCTTGTTGTTGGTAGATTTTAATCATTCAGCTAGACCTGGTTAAGACCAGGTCTTGGCTGCTTTCAGTGTGACCTGGTTAAGACCAGATCTTGGTTGAATCTTGACATGCTCAAGTTGGACCCAGTTAATACTAGGTCTTGATTGTGTCTTGACATGCTCAGGTTGGACCTAGTTAAGACCAAGTCTTGGCTAAATCTTGACATGCTCAAGTTGGACCTGGTGAAGACCAGGTCTTGGCTGAATCTTGACATGCTTTGTGAGACCTGGTTAAGACCATGTCTTGGCTAAATCTTGACATGCTCAAGCTAGACTTGGCTATGACCAAGTCTTGGATGCTTTCTTCTAGTTTAGCCTCATTTGAGCTTGAGATTCTTTGGCTCCCCACTTTGATGAGCAAGACATGGTATCAATTTTCTCACTCCAGTGCGTGAGGCTCTATGTTGGCTGCTGCTTGACTTGATGCCCTTTTCGACACTATGTCACTCAGCTTTTATATATGTTTAACACAAATACTTAGCATACAAGAGAATTAGTGTAAGTAAATAACATAGAAGTTTGTAAGCTCCAATTTAAAGGAACTTTTAACGAAAGAAGCAGTTTTATATAGCATAAGCTATTCTTTTCTTTTTTATGGAGCATAAGCAGTGCTTTGGAGGAGTCTATTGTTGTAAGAAACGGATTTGTTAGTGATATGACTCGGAGGGAGTCATTCCAAATAACAAAACCCCAAGAAGATGGAGCACTGTAGAGTTTCTCCTCTACATCTAGCCCCCCAAGTCTTGGAGATGCTATAGCGGTTCTAAGACCTAAAGGAGATTGAAGATTCGCAGCAGCCTGGAGTTGCATTACTCTCTTCTTGCTAGTGCAGAGTTAGATTTCTTGGCGTATTGAGAAAATTTAGAATACCTTGCTGAAAACTCTAGTTTTTGCTGAAAAGTCTAATTGGCTTGCTGAAGATTTTCTGAGACACCAAGTTACTATGCTGAGATTTTTATTTTTCTACTAAAAACTCTTAACTGCTGAGAATTTTACTTTCTTGCTAAATCATCTGAATATCCTGCTCGTTGAAAAAATACCGATTTATTCTGAAAAAATCTGGCTGACTTGCTGAAAGATCTAGATCTTCATGTAGAGCAACATTGTTTCCTTGCAAAAATTTCAAATCCTCTTCTGAGAAGCTTACAACCTCGCTAAAATTCTTATTTCTCTGTTGGAAATGCTGATTCCTTCTGCTGAAATTTGCGAGGATATAGCTTTTTCTTCTTGAAAATCTTGTTGATTTTTGAAACGTCTGATTATCCTGCTTGCTAAAAAGTTCTGATTTCCACTGGAATCTTCGATTTTCTTGCTGAAACCTTGACTGACTTGGTGAAAAATCTGATTTCTCTTGTTGAGAAACCTTACTGCTTTGCAAAAATCTTGAATTGTCTTCTGAGAAACTAACTACCCTGCTGAAACTCTTATATTCCTATTGGAAAAACTGAGTGCTACCGCTTAAATTCTTTGGTAGTATTGATTTTTCTTCAAAAAAAATTCTTGTTGCGTTGCTAAAAATTCTGATTTTCTTGCCAAAAACCTGGTTGGTTCCCTAGAAAATTTTAAACTTCCTACCAAAAATTCTGATTTTCTCCCACTTTGTTAGCTTCAGATTGCTTCTCCTTTGTGTTAAATGTATGATACTCATTTTTGAGGAGCTGTAGACTTATCACTGTTGATCATTATTTTAAAATTTCCTGTGGTGCCAAAGATGCTTTCGTTTTTATATCTTCTCTTAAATTCTTATATGCTTCATTGAGGAATTTCTGATCAATTGAGCTGTGTTCTTCTCGAGACCTCATATTTATTTTATTTATTTGTTCCTGTCTCTGAACTATATATCGCTCATAAATTGCTGATTTTGGCGAAGCTTGTTCAGGTTGCGTTCCGAATCACATTGCTATTGAAGATCAGTCCGATTACATTTTCTTCAGAAAATATCTTAGCAGAGACTCCAGTTAAACTAATATTCCGTGGAGCTCTTGCATTCTGATCCCCTCGTAAACAATGCTTAGACACGGTTTAGGTTAATCTCCCTTAAAATGCTGCAAAGCTGGACTTCTTGCTCTTAATCTTCTTCATCTTCACGATCATGACATCCTAAAGGATCAAGTATCGCTTTGATATTTTATCCGACACAAATACACTCTTTTTCTGGAGAAATAGCTATTGAAAGAGGTAACAAAATCTTAAACTTAGAGCTGATCAGAATTTGAGGGACCCCATAATTTGTGGAATTATCATCATCAATAGTCTTGGTAGTGGAAATTTTCTCTAATCTGATTGGATGCAGTAAGTATCACATCTGGCAAGCAACTTTTACTAAGGAATTTCGGCTGTAAGCAACAGGATCTGCAAGCCTTGTTAGTCACATTTTGCTACTGCAGCTGCTTCTGTATGCTGCTCTTCAAGATCGCTTTCAGTTGATCTTGCCATGTTGTAGGTGAATACTTTTTGAATCTTACAGCAGCTCTTTTCTTTCTTGATATCTTACTGATCGCAAAATGTAAGGTTGTAAGGCTTTATTTGTAAGACTCTTTATCAACCTTATTTGCCAGAACTCGTAACAACTAAGTGGGAACTTGATTACGATCAGATAAAAAGCAACTGATCTGTCCATTCTCCTCTAAAACTGTTGGTTATCCACCGGCTTTAGTGTGCTCATTTGGAGCTTGCCTTCTTGCTGACAGATGCTACTATAGTGACTGTTGTTAGACGCCTTACTATCACGGGTCATCTCCCACACCAAGGATGGGCGTCAAGAAGGTCACTAGGCAGTAAGGCAACAATCGAGGCTAGGGGGCCTACCGTGGTGCTAAGCTAAGCACTTCCCCCTAAAGAGCTTTATATTGAAGGTGCCTTGTATTACTAGTGAATATCCACTTGACAGTAACACAATAATGGGTCATTTGGACAAGATAATGGGCTCTAAATAGGCTCAAATTTTGGGATCCACCATATTTTGAGCCAAGGAAGACCATGGAAGTGCCAGTTTTCCAAACGGAGGTCCGAAGTATGAGTTTGGGCAGTGAGCAGTCCGGAAAACGTGAGATGCTTCTAGAAGGTTCTGGGCTTCTCTACAGTGTTCTTTTTGTGGAGTATTCTAGAGGGGATGTCTCTAGAATATTCAAGGGTCATCTTGTACATAGTAGAAGTGTCTAGGGTCTTCTATGTATGTTCATAAGATTAGGGTGGTGTTGGACATTCTAGCTAGGGAAGGATGTAGAAACCTCCTTGTATGTATGTTCCTTTGGAGGTGGGAACGTTCTAGAGATTAGTGGAGTCTAGTAGATCTTAAACCCTCCATTTGAGGAGGTTAAGAATTCCCTAGAAACTTAGAATAGAGCTTGGATGCCTATAAATAGGTCATCCCATTCATTTATACATTTTTGCCAACACAATTATAAAGTTCTCTCAAGTAATCAAAGCTTTCCTTTAAAATCTTTTGTGAGCATCTTTCTTATCTTACTTAGCCAAATTCGTAGCACACTTAGTCTAGCAAAACAAGGGGAGTCCTAATTAGGAGACTAACGGGTGTTGTCGACTAGTGGACCGCGTGCAAGGGGACTTAGGCAAATAGATCAGCACGTGACATTACGCTGAACTTGGAGCTTCGCCTGGTAAAAAAGTGACGATAAAATTTCTTGTACTGTTCACTATGCCAGCTTCATCATCAAATATTTATTTTTATTTCTCATTGTTGTCTAAAATGGACAGACTTCCTAAGCCGACACTTCAGCTAGACTAGTACTCCAATTGCTAAGGGATGTCATGAACCTACACTCCAGCTAGACTGTTGTTCTATGCGTGGAGCTTTTTCATGAGTTCTGACTGAGCTTTTAGATTTTTGCCAGCGGGTGTCATGAGCCGTCGTAGATCAAGGCCAAGACATATAGTATGCGCTACTCTAAACCCAGTAATCGCACTATAATAATCCTAGCTGCCGAGCTTTCAAATTTGCAAGAGTCATTCATCAATGCTATTATTACCTGAGCTAGTTGTTGTAGTTCTTCTTTATTGCTCATCTGAAATATTCTAAAACTAACAAAATTTGTTGTATAGAAGAATTTGACTTCGAACTTATTGTCCCTTATCCATTTATTGAATTGTGGGAGTGAGTCTAGAAATATATTGGGCTGGCTCTGTGCGCTTCCAAATTCTCCAAGTGCTAGTTATTATTTATACATAACTTGAGCATAAGGACCACAACTTGAAAGCTTCGCTTGATGAACCACTTCAGACCATAACATGTAAGATGGTTTTACAGGGATTGTCATCAACCTTTTCCAAAACTTGCAACCATTGTGAATTCAAGGATGCTTAGATTATTAGTAGTAATGTTAACCACTCTCCCCCAAAAATGCTTTGAAATATTTATTTTGAGTGAGAATGTGGGCAGAAGAAGATGCCAAAGTTGCCTGTAATGAGCTTCAGCTCAGTTGAACTTTTTATCCTCGAAATTGTTGTGTGCCTGACCACTAACTATATGGTAGCTAGACAGCTTCATCAGAGGCTCCATTTATGTTTGCTGTAGACTCAATCAGGTCTTCAATCTCAGCCGGAACAAGACTTCTTTTACTAGAGACTGAGTTCTTGTGATTAAACTTGCTGTAAGTCATAATTTACCATGTTATGAGATCTCTCATTAGCAAGCTGTATATGGGGCTCTTAGCCTACGAATCATTTCCTATGAGCTAATCTGTACACTCTCTGCTTTTTACCAACCTATTTCTGCAAGAACAGGTCATGTCTTGCTCCCTTTGCGTCGTGAATTATGAAATCACAATCTTTGTAGCTGCTTTCATCACTCGAATATACCCATCACAGAAATTGCTTGTTGCTATATAATCAATAAAAAGTGAGGGATGTGCTGTTGCACACTGACTTTTGAGCATATGTAGCGGCACAAGTCAAAGAACGAGCCATCTCTCTGTTAAATTGCAATCGTGGGTACCTCCACTGCTTTATAGTTCTCATTCTTCGTAGCAGGTGCACTTGATACTTTATTGCTTTTGTACAATATTCTGTAAGAATAATTTTTCTTTTCATACTTCTCAAAGAATATGCAAACTCTAGACATAGCTGGTCCCGTGCACTTTATTGTGGGCTTTGCTTTTTTATTATATCATTCCACTATTTCTCTTTTGCGCAAGACCATTTTAGCATACACATGAAGTATTTACTCCTTTTAATCATTATTGAAGGTGAACAGCAACGTACAAAATATATATATGTCCACAACTTTTGAGCATAGGAACCAAATGAGAGATGAAATAAGATGTCCGAGTCATGGAATTAATGTCGATTTTAAAGACTCCAGTTATCAAGTATAACGGTCTATTTCATATCAACTCTAGCTACGGCAATATGCTTTTAGTTTTCTGTCATGGTCTGATTAATTTCCTAGGCTGCTCAGAAGACTCATACATAGTATTAATTTCTAACACCCAACTCTGAAAATGTCTCTTGGGCATTTTATCAAACTCCTAGCATGCGTATCCCTTTTGTGCTGTTTTGCGTGCGTAGCTCTAATCTGCTTAATTATAATTTTGCCATGGACTATTTGTCCATGCTTCATAGCAAAGAATCATACCACAAGCTCAATGCAAAGAGGATGCAAAACTAATAGGTCCAACATTGAAGTAGGGCTGGCAAAAGCTGACCCAACCCGACAACCCGACCCGAACCCAACCTGAAATAAATGGGTTTTGATATGGTTTTTCAACCCGTTTAAGTAATTGGGTCGACCTGAACCCGACCTGAAATTAAATGGGTCGGGTTCAGGTTGAAAATTTCAACCCGAAAACAACCCGCCTAACCCGTTTAACTAATTTGGGTTAGAATTAGGTTTGCTCAACTTGATCATATGATCATATCCCATAAGAATTAACAAATTTTAGTTTTTATGGCCCAAGCCCAATACAATTTATATTCATATAAAAGCTTAACCCTAAAATGCTTCTACATTTCATCAAATTAGAACATGCCGCTTCTCTTTCTAATTTCCCTTCTCTCTCCTCGTTGTGTTGTATCACATTCACAATCACAATATCATCAGCCACTTTCCCTCTTAATCTCACCATACTATTTTACCTATACCAAGGAGTTAGCAAATTATGTGAAGATTATGTATTACTTTTCTTCTACAATTTTTACCTCTTAATTCATCATGCTTGAAGATTTTGATCTCGTAATTGGAGTTTTTTTTTTTCTACTAAATGAGTCATGAAATCACCCATGTAAAGAAGGAATTGATGGCGGTCATGGCACCAGTATAAACCTTTTGGAGAAATGAAGAAGACCGATTAATGTCGTGTAGAGTATATCAATCTATGTTGAATATTGTATATGAGATTGAAATTATAATCCGTAATACCAAAATATTGATTGTGAATATGTATCAATTGGTTTGATTTTTAATTAAGAATATAGCTTTTACACAGTGTCAAGGATACTGATTGGTCTTTAAACCATAAACAAGCTTTTTTTTTTTTAATAATTAAAAAACAGGTTAAATGGGTCGGGTTCAGGTCAACCCGCTTAAAACCAGGTCGGGTTCAGGTTTGGATTTCTGACCTGTTTAAGTAAACAGGTCGGGTTCAGGTTTTGGGGTGTTGACCCGTTTATATAAACAGGTCAACCTGAACCCGACCCAACCCGATCTGATTGCCAGCCCTACATTGAAGTCATTCATACTATTCCAGAGTTTATGATTCTTAATCATATAATTTCACGGATATGCAGGATAAGATTTCAAATCTATCACGGTTTCTACCTATTTCCCACACTTCTCATAAGATTAATGCAACCTGCTTCATGCTCAAATTTATGCACAAACAAAGAGTACCTAGAGATAATATATGTAAGGATGAAGAATGTTGCCTGTTTCATCAAAGTTGGACTTTGGCACCAAAATGCAAAATAGCTCGAAGTTCGAATGGCAAAAATGGAGCGGTGTTCTTCATGCTTATAAAAGCTGAGGAACTTTGAAGGAAGCGTAAGGCTCGTGAGCTGCTTGCTCTTTGTCTTGCAAATTAGTTTATCCACTTTTTTGGTTGTGAGATTATGTTTTTGAGCTAGATCTGGGTGAATATGCGGTTGAAATTTATGATCTGTTTTCGACCACCACTTCAATTGGCGGCGATTTAAACTTATCAGTCGCTCTCTCCCTTGCTTGCCCTTAAAACTCAATCGGCTAGTGCTTCAAGGTCAGTTGGTTCGCCCCTCCTTCTAGCGCCAATTGTTCCAGTGTGTACTCCGATGGAAATATCCGAACCACGGACTGCACTATAGGAGTCTCGGGCTGCCTGCTGGGGTCTCGGGCTGGACCGCGGTGACTTCGTCAGCACCACTTGAGGACCTACAAGAGAAAGAACGTAAACAGCCCTCGGGGTGGTTTCGAGGAACCCCCCTTCGATGGCTAAGTAAGTGATTGCCTTTTAGGAGAGTATAAAGCTTAATATGCTTAGAGAGAAAGAGATAGATCCACCCACTTTATGTGGCATATGTGAGGGTATTTATAGTGTATGATAACCCTAATTTTAGTGGTCAGCTTGTAGCCGACTAACTCTGGTTAGGCTGGCAGCCGGGAGCCTGTAACCAACTTACTCTAGTCGGGCTGGATGTCGGGGGCCTGTGACCGACTCACCCTAGTCGGCCTAGTAGGCGGGAGCCTTGTACCGACTTACTCTGGTGGGGCTGACAGCCGGGAGCTTGTGACCAACTCAACGGGCTCAAAATTGTACTTGATGTATGCCATCCCTAGAGGGGCTGAGAGCAAGAGATAGTTTAGCAGGAACTACCTATAAAACTGCTTAAAAGAGTTCTCTGTTTCTCATCTCAAAGTTTGCAGCACGTTTCTTTAATACGACTGCCTCTTGGGGTGAATAAGGAAGCATGTCGTCTGTCAAATACGCCCGGATGTCATCCATCTAGGTAGAGTTTCGGTCAAGTACTCCAATGGGATCTTCTTCATATGTACTTCATTTTCCATAACCTCCCAAAAGACTAACCAAGGCGTATCATAGGAGGCAAAGGATACCAATTTCAACAGAGCATCCCCTTGATTGTTTTCAGACGTGGGCACTTTACTTAGATGGAATTCTTCAAGTGTCCCAGCTAGCCTCAACTTTGACCGCCTGAAGGTATTTGATCATTGCCGAATGGGTGGCTTCATATTCACCATGGTATTGGCTAACGACCAACTGAGAGTCAGAGAAGGCGTCAATTTTTGTTGCCCCTGCCGCCTTGCACATGCGGATGCCGGCTAGCAAGGCTTCATATTCTTCCTCATTGTTTGAGGTATGGAACTTGAACCGTATTGTATATTCAAATTTATTTCCTTCCAGAGACTGACAAATTATACCTACCCCAAAATCGTTTATAGTAGAGATCTCATCTACATACACTTTCTAAACCTGATCAAGGTTATCTGGAGCAACCGGCATTGTCATTTCAACAATATAATGAAGTCGGCAAACGCCTGACCCTTCACTGCCTTTCTTGGTTCGTAGGTGATTTCGAGACTTTGCATTTCAATAGCCCGCTTGAGCATTCTGTCGGATGACTCCAAGGTTGTCATTCGCTGCTTGAGGGGTTGGTCTGTGTAGATCACAATCGGATGTGCCAAGAAGTAAGGTTTTAATTTCTTTATAGCCATGTAAAGGACAAGGCCAAAATTTTCAACCATGGGGTACCGTAGTTCAACATTTTTTAGAACATGGCTAATGAAACAGATCGGGAGCTGGATGTCATCTGTCTCATTAAGGAGAACGACACTGAGGGCATGATCTGAGACGATTAAATACATGTAAAGCGTCTCCTTGGGCAGAGGGCTAACAAGCCTTGACAAGGAGTGCAAATGTTCTTTCAATTTTTGACTATCACGTCATCAATATACACCCCTACATTCCTCCCAATCTGATTAATAAAGATTGTATTAATCATCCATTGGAAAGTAGCGGGCGCATTCTTCAAGCCAAATGGTATCACCGTGTAACAGAAAAACCCCTAATCGATTACAAAGGTCGTCTTCTCTTGATCTATTTTCCACAAGGTATCTGGTGGAAGCCTGAGTATGCATCCATAAAACTATTCAAGGCATGCCCGGCTGTAGAGTTGACTAAACTATCGATCTTTAGAAGCGGGTAACTTTCCTTTGGACATGCCTTGTTCAAGTTAGTGTAATCTACACACATGCACCAGGTTCCATTCGGCTTCTTTACAAGCACAACATTTGCGACCTAATCAAGGAAGTTACATGGCCAAATGTGTTTTGGGTAAAAATACCCTATTCATGTGGACCAATCAGATAGGTCTACGTGTCCAACCCAGGTAGGTACATGTGGGCCAATAGCCAGCGGACATGTGTCAGCCTCAGATTCCTCCTAGAATTGCGGCCTTCAGGGCCTAATTCCCAAGAAACGCCAATGACCCTATAAATAAGGAGATATCACCCATTTTTGGGACACATTCAATCATTTATTACACCTACCCTACATTCTCTTACAATAGAGAACACCTAATCTCAGATTCCGAGAAGATCTCAATTCAATTTCCGTACCTTTTCCTATTCTCGCTCAAGTACTAACTTGATCGTTGGAGGTGGAGCTCCAACCACTCGGAGTCTCCGTTGTTTTGCAGATATAAGCCGCATTCAACCAGTCTTCAAGTTGTAACTCTCCCGAGGGACAAAAACACCCAAAACAGAATGAACCCAGTGTCTAATAGCTTTTTGACCTCGGCAGCTGCCGCCTGACTTCTTACCTCACCGTGATTTCTTTTTCTTTTACTCTATGAGCTTATTTTTAGGATCCACGATGAGTTATGAACAGCAAGATCCGAGCTTATTCCTAGCATCTCTTCCACTTCAAAGGCAAAAATGTCTTTGAGTTATTTCACCAGGAGGTGCAAGTCTACACCCAACCTTTCAAAGGCAGTCGTCCCCACCTTAAGAGTTCGCTCTTGACAGCTGTCGTCTAGAGAAATATCAATGTGCTCACCTGTCGGCTTGGGACGAAGCTCATCTAATCGTTCCTCAGTTGGTGATTGCTACTTCTTCTCTTTCTTCACCTCCATCGGCTGATCAACTTTTCTTTTCTTTCCGGCTACTAGGGGGTTGGGTTAGAGTCCTTGACATCGTCAAGGTCTATTGGCTCCTTTGGCTAACTGGCTACAGCAGCCGTTAGTTTGACATCTGAGAGGTAACAGTCCCTTGACATCGGCAGACTTTGCCCCGATCCTTCTTAGTGATGAGGACGTCTGGGAAGGTACCACTGGTGGATGCGTGTCCATCATCTACTGAGTGGATCATCTTATTTAGATAATTCTTGGTGCCCCAACTGGTCCAGCCACCACTGGCGAATCCGCTTGCTATGATGTAGACCGACTCCTTGTCGGTGTCCGAACTACTTCTAGGCTGGGCAGTCTTAGACGACAGTCCTGGATTCATCTTGGTAGTCGCTTTGGACTTCAAGACGTAGGATTTCAGCACCCCCTAGTTAGCCATACGGTCGAACGTCCGCTTGAGGCTATAGCAGTCGTTGGTGTCATGGCCGATTTCCTCATAGAAGTGACAATATTTATTCTTGTTTTGTGACTGGACAGAACTCTTCATTGTATTCGACATCTCAATGGTCAGCCGGTCCTTTATCTCCATGAGAATGGAGTGGCAGTCTTTATTAAACTTGTACCTCAGGACGTACGGTTTAAATTCTTTCTTTTTTTTGGATGGCTGATCAGGCTCATAAAACCGCCCAGACTTTTTTTCTCTTTTTACTCTCTTTAGCTTTCAGAGCCGGCTGAGTAGACCGACTCTCTTTTTGTTTGTCACACTTCTTGGAGTCTGCTGATGGCTAGACGAGTAGAGGTTGGTAGCTTTAATAAAGCTCTCCGCCTCTATCAACGCCTCTTGGAGGGTGAAGACCCTCTTTCGAACGAGGTCGAACTTTAAGGTTGAAATCCTTCAGACCCTTAAAGAAGTCTGTAAAGGATACCTCGTTAGACAGCATTTGAATATGGATTCTTACCAGATTGAACCGCCTAACGTAGGAGCAAAGTCCTTCTTTTTCTCCCTGCCTTATGGTGCTTAAGTCAAGACTTGTTTTCTTAGCATGGGATGTTTATTGAGAAGTTAGAGGCAGACAAGAAGGCGAGCCTCCTAAAGCTATCAATGCACCAGGCTATCAGGTTGCCAAACCATTGCTGGGTTGTGCCCTTCAAGGTAGTCGGGAAGCATCGACACCACATAGCATCCTCTAACCCCTGTATTTGCATAAGGTTGGAGTAGGCCATGAGGTGGTCCTCCAGGTTGGAGGTACCATGTAGGCACCAACCAACACATTCTTAACCTTAGCCGGCTGTACCGCCTCGGCTATCTCCTTGGTGAACCCAAAAGTTTGTTCACCAAGTTTAAGCAGACAGAGCTGCTAGTCCAATTGTTAGATATTATATGTCGCTTGTCCTCCAAAGAGGGTCGGTTGCATGAAGTGAGTGGAATACTGCTCGTATGCCATTTGGGGCACATACGGTGCATTCCCAATCATTTAAGGGCCAGAATAGACGGACTTGCCGCCTGTGTGGCTCTCATACAAGGAATGGGCATTCCTTGCGGATGTATTTTTTAAACTGTCTGGAAAGTTTGACGTAGAAAGAGACTCAGACAGTTGCTGATTTCAATTTCGCTCGATAAAATATCGAGCATCGATAAAGGTTTTCTTGCTGCCACTCGGCTGAATGGCACTGATGACCTTCCTTGTGCACGTATGGGGCAGAAGGATCTTAGTCTAATCAATGGCAGGTGTAGTCTTCTCCTTTGGATGTGAAATAGGCTGCCTGTCTCTTACTGACTTCCTCTTCACAACTCGAGGAGATTTTTTGGCCGATGGACCCTTAATAGTGAAGGATTTATGTCTTCATTGTGTGCAATTACTAGATATATAAATGGATCAAATTATGGAGATAATTAAGTTCAGACATTTGGGTCGTCGTTTTATCATAGCTAGAGATACTAACGATCTTTGGGCTAGTAAAATAGCCCAAAGCCCAATTAGACGGATCCTATTAGGTCACACAAAGGGCCTAGATCGAGCATGAGAGGACGAGGCCCATGATGGGCCTCATCCCCTATAGTGGCCGGCCATATGGAGTAAGGTTGAGGGTTTTGGGCTTCCTAACCTAGTCTAATTATAATATGATTATAAATAGACTTGGTGCCTAGGGTTTGCATGAAGTAAGCAATTTAACTGATCAGTTTAATTAAACCCTAATTAGAAAACACGAGACCTAACCCTCTCAAACTATCCTCTCTCTCACAGCACTCTCTCCTCCATCGACGCCAGCGTGGTGGTTCGTGGTGGTGGTGCTTTGTGGTGGTCGGCTTAATCAAAGAAAGGTGGTGATCGCGGTTTTCCTCAATCACTCGACTAATCTAGTATTGGTGGACGGCTCGTTCGAATCTCGTGGACTAAGTAGAGGAGCAACGCTTGGGGCTCTTTTTTCTCCCTGATTTACCTGTTGAATTGTTACATGGAATTCACGCTTGAAAGGTATTATTATGTGTCTTGTGTGTTATGCATGCGATATTGGGATTAGGTGCTTGATTGAATATGATTCATAATTTTCCGCTTTATAGTACCTATACACTCCTACAGTGGTATCAGTTAGCCTCTTCCATGAACACGCTTGATCATATTAATACGGTTAATTTGAAGTCCATGTTAATTTTATAGTCAATTAAGAGGGAGAAATTAATTTAATAATGGTTCAATTGTAATATTTTATGTTATTAAACTTTTGGAAATGATTAAATGCGATTTAATTATGCTCAAAATAGTCATGAAGAGGACCGAATTAAGCCCTAGATTATTCAAAATTTTCAAACTCTAACCCTAATTTATTCAAAAAAATTCAAACCATATGAGCCTTAAAAATCTGATTTTTGATATTTGTCTTGGTTGATTTCGTTTTAAATATGTTTCATAATTTTAATCGGGTATATTTATGCATAAAAATGTTTTGTGTATGATCATCGATTTAATTTTAAGAGTTAGAATTAAATTGGGATTTATTTTATGATTGTAAACACCCAAATGTATATCCCCAAAAGCAAACCCAACGATGAATACCTTTCATTTCATTTGAGTATTGAACGAATTAAAAGTGTGAAAGGTCTAGTGATGTGGATGTTTTTATTAAAATATATCTATTTTTGTTTTAAAAAATATATCTTCTTTTACTCTGCTTATGAAAATATCCATTCCAATTTGGTTTGGTCCATGATAAGATTCCAATAGTTGTGAATTTGGATCGGGCTCTAAAAGACCTTTCCAACGATATATTATAAGTCCAATTCCGATGAATAATAAGGAAGTTATGGCAAAAATACTAAACTAGGCTCAAACCGGATTTTACCTACGACCTAATGATCATGTGGGAGGTCCAAAGTTTTAATCCTATTTCTAAACTAATTAGGAAGTTTTAATCCTATTCCTAAACTGATTAGGATTTATTAGAAGCTTCTATGAGTTTCTAAAAGATCTTAATTATCTATCCTTTTTGAAAAGATAAAATCAAATAATTTGAAATTGAATAAAACTTTCTTTTTTTAAGTCCTAATTCTATTCGAATTTAAAGATGTTCAAAGACAGTCAGATATAACTTTTTTGCCTCATAATCTTTATCCAAATCTTATATGGTTGGATAGATCTTGAAATTATCTTTCCAATGATATATTATAATATTAATTCCGAGCTATAATGAAAAAGATATGAAAGAAATACGAAACTCTATCCAAACCTGACACCAATCCACTATTACGGCCATATATTTTTATCTACAAATGATTTTAATCTGACTTTAATTGGTTTAGAAATTAGACTTCAAGATCTTTCCAACGACATATTATATGACTTATTTGGAATTCTGGATCAAAAGATATGATAAAAACAAAATCCGCAAAAAATTGTCCCAGTGCCAAACGACAGGTCTGTCGCCTGGCGCTGCTCCTGCCGTCTGGCACTAACTCCTATCATTGACAACAGGAGGTATTTTATTCCGAATGGGACTCTAACTCTTTTTCATCGTATCCCGAGCTATTTTTTCTATAAATAGGGGTCGTATCTCCCCGTTTTTAATCATCAACAATTCACAACAATCATTTCTCTTTATTCTCTGTAAAAGCTAGAAGCTTTCCTTCTCTCCCTATTCTTTTTCTAAACCTTCCCTCTTTCAAAATTCCTCTTACATTAGTTCCAGACACACCTTTCCAAGTTCGAAGTTGCTCTCGCCCTAGACGTGAAAGGTTTAATATTATGAGGGTTTGGTCCCAAATCCTACGTCAATTCTTTGATTAGATTTAATTGTTTTGTTTAATATTTTCCTTGAAACTAACGTGTGTATTTTGTTATTAGAAAGAGATACGAGGCATCGAAGTAAGTAATTTAATTGCTTTATTGATCTTTTTATATAGAAATCACGCTTAAATTATTTTGTTTATTCCTAGTATCATGTTAGGATTCCTTTATGCTTCCTAGTATCATGTTTAGGGTAAACTAAAATTGATAATATCATGTATGTTTATTATGATGATTCCTATTTCTTTTCTAATATCATGTTAATGTTATGTTAGGGCTAATTGATCTTTATTGTTTAATGACATGCTAGGATTTGTTATTAATCTTGTTAGTATCATGCCTAGGATCTTGCTAATATTATTCTGATGCTTTATTGAGAATATTATTATTTTGATGATGATTGTTGCTTGATGTTTATTATTGTTATTGCTTGATCACGCCTTTTATGCATGTTTAAAGGGAATTTGTACTTGTAATCATGCTTAATAAGATAATTAATAATCTTGTTTAGGTTAACATGATTATAATTCAAGTGATCGCCAATAATAGTTTTATTTGTGCATTAATATTTAACCAACATAGATAAATAGGTTTAGGGTTAATCCAATGATTGCATGTTAGTCAAAAATCGCACATGAATACGAGAAGAATAAAGTATAGGCCTATTTTTAGGGCAAGTTCAATTTCTTTTAGGTTGGATTTGTACCTTCATCCCCGAACATCCAGTCATGGTTCCAGACCTATTGGAGTTAACGATCTCCTGGATTGTTAAAGAGTGTAACCTTCACCCTGTGACCGGTTTACAAGTTCCTAAAACTTGTTGGCGAATCTTTTGCTCGAGCTTCCTTTCCTTTGGACTCCACCGTGCTTAAGTGTACAATCATAGTGGGGCTCAAGTGTGTGATGGTTGAAATTATCCCTACAATGATGAATCCTAATTTTAAATTATAATGCTGATTTAATTTTAATTTTTTGACTGATTTGATTTAATTTTTATAAAAGTTATTTTAATTAAATTAAAAACATAAAAAAAAAAAAGTTTTAAGGCCGGCGACCGCGGCTAGGTGGCGCAGCCACGGTTGCTGCCGATTAGATGGTGGTCCAAGAGGGAGGGAAAGGGGAGGGCGATGGTCCAGGTGGCTGGGCCAGCAGTTGTGCAAGCGTTGCACGGTGGCGCCGTGGCTGACACTACTGTTGGTTGCCGCTTCCTTACGGTAGTGGTTGCTGCAAAGCAACCTGCCACTATGGCTAGCTTCGGCTAGCCAACCACGTTGGCCAGCACCGCGCAGTCGCGGTTTTTAAAAAAAAAATCTGTTTTAGAAAAATATTTCAAGATAATTAAATTATTTTGAGATAAAATCGGTTTTATTTTGTATAAAATCTTTTGTTTTAGGATAAAATAAATTATTTAAAAGTTGTTATATTTGATATTATTCATATTTAAAGTAGTTAAATTTGTAATTATCCCTAATTAAAGTGGTTAATTTTGGATAAGACTGATTAGGATATTCTGAGCATATTCCAAAAGGAAATAATTGATTTAAATAATATGATTATCCCATAATTAAATTAATATATAATTAATTTTAAAATTATTTGATTGGCTAGTAATTAGGATAAAATCTCCTAAAGTTGTTAGGATAATCATGGAAGATTAAATATAATTTATCTTTCTAGATTAAATTAAGATTTGATTCTATCTCATGCCTAAATTAAAATATATGTTATTTTATGATTGGTCATTTGTAATATACGATATTATCATACTATGATTTAAAATATAAGATAATTTAGGTAATTTGTTGACTTAATTATGAACATTTGATGTTGTAGTTTAGACAAGCATGTTGAGTGATTTATTATATGGTATTTTATTATAATATATGATATTATGTTGCTATATTAATAATCTAGTGTGGCCTATAGATTCTAAAATACGGTCTGCAAACCGTTATGTATTTTTGTAACTTTAATTTAAAGTAAATAGATTAGTTATTTAAATAGTGTTAGTCCATAGAAGCCCATGAAGTGAAGGCCCAAAGGAGCAAGGTGGATGGAGATCCATAATAATTCAAGTGGGAGCTTTTCATTTTCAGTTTTCTTTGGACTAAGGGGCCATACTATGTCATGTTTCATTGCATTAGTAGATTATTCATGTTAGATTTTATTTATGTTGATTGATGATGTGCTAGAGTTCACTTAATAATCACAACATAATGAACCTAGGTCCCAGTAATATTGAGATTGCTTTTCCAATTAGATACCCAACAATACTTGGATAGTGAGTGATAGGTTGGCCTCCTCAGAGTGTCACTTGTTATTTTAGGCATTGTAAGGAGGATCACATTCTACATTTTTAATTGGTTATGCTCAACAAGGTTACCTAAAGCGTTTAGAACCTTGAAGCAAAGGGTAATAATTAAACATGTGATGGTTAATTATTCAACCAAGAGCTACAAGAGTCGTAATCTAGTAAAGAGTTTACTCACCTTGAAAATGTAATTCTTGATGGTAGGGCCTCAGTCCAGTCAACTATTACACAAATAAAGGATCTTAGAATCAATTAAAATTCAATTGGGATCAATTAAAGTTGAATAAAGTGCTTTAAAGTTACCTAATTTATTCGTATACGGTACTTTAATGTTAAATTAAACATAATTATTAAACTTTGCCTTATTTTGACTTAGATGGATAGCCGTAATCACAATGACAACAACATTTACAATCTTCGACCATTCCTTGAGAAGGATAGGTTGACAGGAGAAAACTTTTCCACTTGGGAAAGAATGCTAAGGCTCGTTCTAAATTCTGAAGGTAGAGAGGATGTCATTAACACCCCATTCCCAGAAACTGCAACTATGGCAGAAGTCAAGAAGTACAAGGAAGCTTATGAAAGAGTTGTGTCTATCACTTGCTTGATGATTGCTACCATGGAGCCTAGTCTTCAAAAGCGTTTTGAGGATCAGGATGCGTACACAATCATGCAAGAACTCAAATCTTTGTTTAAGAAACAAGCTAGAGTTGAAAGGTACGAGCTCCATCGCGAGATTCTAGATTGTAGGATAGAGAAGGGTTCCACAGTTCATGATCATGTTTTCAAAATGATCGGCCTTATTCAAAATATGGAGAAACTAGGGCACCCATACAGTGATGAGTTAGCAACATACATCATTCTCCACTCACTTCAAGAAAGTTTTAACCAGTTTATCATGAACTTTAACATGACTGCTACTACAAAGACTATGAATCAATTGCATGCAATGCTGGTTAGTCCTAAAAAGAAAATCCCTAAGGAACCTAAGAAAGAGGTTCTCATGGTTCAAAAGGGAAAGGGGTTCAAGAAGAAGGGGTAAAAGGCTAGTGCCAAGAGCAAGGGCAAGCAAGTTGGCAAGGCTACTAAGAAGCCCAAGGCGAGTCCAAAAACCAAGGCTGCAAGTGAAAGTGAATGATTTTACTGCAAGAAGAAGGGGCATTGGAAACACAATTGCCAAAAATACCTTGACTTCCCTCAAGAAGAATGGAGCATCAACCTCAGGTATTATGCTATAAACATTTTGACTTTCACTTAGGTATGTGATACCAAGTTCCTGTTTGGGTTTGGTGAGTCCCACTCACCGCGGAAAAAACCCGAGCCAAGGATCACGCTCATAATAAATAATATCACTAATGCATAAAATAAACACAAAAAGGTAAAATAGGAAATATACCTTTGTCGCGTGCTTCGCCCGACAAATTAGGCTCTTACTTGAAAGCGTAGCCCAGAAAACACGAGAGCCTCCGACGGAGATCCACCAGCAAAAACAACTACCGACTTTTAGGTCCATTACCTCGAGGTTAGCAAGGTCCGACCAAAACCCGAGTATTATATGAGTTTAACAATTTTTTGCAAATGCAATGCTCTATTAAACTCCTACTCAAGCACTCCCCAAAAACCCAAGTTGGGAATTTATAGGGAGGAGTGAGAGTGTGAATTTATATCCCATCAATGTGGGATCATAAAATTCAACAATTTATTTTAAAGCTAAAATAAATAAGCAAGCAAGTAATAAATCAACAAGTGTCATCATTGTATCAAAAGGGAAGTGAGGACCACTTGGAGAGGAGGGGACCATACTTGCTCCCCACTCCTTCCTCTCCTTGTGTCACTTTTCCCTCACACTTGAAGCCTCCCTCACATGCTTCCCCAATGACCACGGCCCTAGCTACCCGGCCCAGCCAAACCCTGCACGCCTCACACATGGTGCGGGCTGCTAGCTTCCCCAATCCCCTAGCACTCGGGGTTCCAACGCTAGGGGTATTTTGGTCATTGTTGATTTATTACTAATGTTGTTGTCTCGTCTTTTACTATTTTTTACTCGACTTTTGATGCTCGGTTTCGACGCTCTAAGCTCGAATTTCCGACTTCTAAATATTTAATACTCGGGCGACTCATTAATTTCTTTCGAATTAATTTGTCGAGGCGGTTTGTTAATTGCTTGGGTGTGACCCGAAGAGTTCAGTCAAGATTAAGCTGTAATATTAATTATACATTAATATTACTGATCGAAAGCGGCCTCCACTTAGGCATTCCGATCACTTGACCTTACTGAATATATTAGCTTTCTAATAATTCTGAACCCACTATCAGAATAGTACACTTGTTTGAAGGACACCATTCCTTTCAATCTCCCACTTTTCCTTTCGGACAAGTGCGCATTTAGTGTATAGCCCCTTTTCCTATGTCTCTTCATGAACTACAGGGTAAGATTATTCGTTATCCCTATTACTTCCAGAAGTGTTTCTCGAAATCAGAGTTTGACTGTCAATAAGCATATGATTTTTAAAATCCATATGAGCACGGCCATGCATTTACACAGTCTCGCTCTTCGAGAGGCCTTGTAAACAACAAGACATGTTCCCTATTATTAGTAGGGGACATTCCCAGTCTCGTAATGTAGCTTCTCTTACTAAGAGGATCTAGCCACCTGATAGTCGTCGTTATAATCCCCAATTACAACAGACGTTTGACTGACATCAAAAACGGACTAGTACTCAAACAAGACACCTCACAATACTCATGGTCAAGGAAAAGAGTTTCCATAGCTATAATGAGAAATATACTTATGATGATTTTGAATCTCTTAAGGTATTCTCATAGGTCGATCTAGTATGGTTCTAAACCAATACCTGTGCAAATGATTTATGTCCTTATAGAACAAGAAACGGTGCTATAAATCATACTGCACACTAATCTCTATTGGTCATTAATCGTCCACCATATAAATGACCTTGATTAGGGATAATTTTCGATTAAAATATTCAATGTTCACTTAACAGGTGTTTCTTTATCCAAGAAATTGTCTTGATACCTTATTTTGAATATTCATTAAATCGAATGGACTCATTATTTAATTCTAAACCACAATTAAATAGAAATAGAGTGATTTAAATTGCATGAAAATTTAATTACTCCAAAACTGAATGGTTCATCATAGTGTTTTACATCAACATTGTCCAAAATTTAATAAAAATATTAAAATAAGGAAATCAAATCCATTTTCCAATGTGCTTGATTCCCATTGCCTCAACGTGTTTGTTGTGCTTCACTTGAGACAAAGTTTTAGTGAGTGGATCGGCTACATTATCATCCGTTACAACCTTACAAATTCTGATTTCACCTTCTAATTTCCATTCTCTTATCATGTGAAATCGCTTCTTGACATGTTTGACCTTCTGATGTTCTTGTGGCTCTCTAGCCTAAGCAATCGCCCCATTGTTGTCATAATAGAGATCAATTGGACCCTTGATGGAGGGTACAACATCAAGTTCCCCAATGAACTTGCGAATCCAAACTGCCTCAGATGCTACCAAGTATTCAGCTTCAGTTGTAGAATCAGCAGTTGTGCTTTGCTTAGCACTCATCCAACTAAACGCTCCTCCATTGAGACAGAATATGTACCTAGACTGTGACTTGAAGTCGTCTCTATCTGTATGGAAGCTTGCGTTGGTGTATCCCTCAACAACCAATTCATCTCTACCACCATAGACAAGGAATTTATCCTTGTTCCTTTTCAGGTACTTTAGGATATTCTTACCACAGTCTAATGCGCCTCTCCTGGGTCTGATTGGTATCGGCTCGTAGCGCTTAAGGCATACAATACATCTGGCCTAGTACATATCATGGCATACATGATCGATCCAATAAGCAAAGCATATGGAATCTGATTCATCCTTTCCCGCTCATCAAGTGTCTTTGGACACTGATTCTTGCTTAGGGTTATGCCATGTGACATGAGTAGGTGGCCTCTCTTGGCTCCTTCCATGTTGAATCGAGCTAGTACCTTATCATAATAAGTACTTTGACTCAATCCTATCATCCTCTTTGATCTATCCCTATAGATCTTGATGCCTAATATGTACTGAGCCTCTCCCAAGTCTTTCATTAAAAAACATTTTCCGAGCCAAGCCTTTACAAACTCTAATAACGGAATATTGTTTCCAATGAGCAAAATGTCGTCGACATATAAGACTAGGAAGGCAATGTCACTCCCACTGACCTTCTTGTAAACACAAGACTCGTCTGGATTTTTGATAAAACCAAATTTACTAATGGCTTCATCAAATCGCAGATTCCAACTTCTGCTTGCTTGCTTTAATCCATAAATGGAATTCTTAAGCTTGCATACCTTTCTAGCATTGTCCAGGCCGACAAAACCTTCAGGTTTTGTAATGTACATTGTTTCTTCCAAAATTCCATTGAGGAAGGCGGTTTTGACGTCCATATGCCATATTTCGTAATTGTAATATGCAGCAATCACTAGAAGAATCCGAACGGACTTAAGCATTGCCATTGGAGAAAAGGTTTCATCATAATCAACTCCGTGAATTTGCCTATAACCTTTTGCTACCAGTCTAGCTTTGTAAATGAATACATTTCCATCTTTGTCGGTTTTCAACTTGAAAATCTATTTACATCCGATAGGTGTGTAACCTTCAAGTAAATCAACCAAGTCCCATACTTGATTTTCAAACATGGAGTCCATTTCGGATTCCATGGCCTCTTGCCATTTTGCAGAGTCGGGGCTCACCATAGTTGCTTGTAGGTTCCCGGCTCATCTCTATCCACTACTAGGATGTCCTGATTTTCTGTTAATACAACACAAAGACATCTATCAGTTTGAGATCTTGGCCGAGTTGACCTACGTAGGGTAATGGTCTGAGCATTTGCATTGTCGGTTTGACTTTGCATATTTTGACTTTGACCAATGTCAACAGATGCTTCGTGAGCACTTTGATTGTCAGTTTGTCCTTGTTGCTCTTCCTATCGAACTTCATCGAGTTTGATTTTCCTCCCACTTGTCATTTTGGAAAGATGCTCCTTCTCCAAAAAGACACCATCACGAGCAACAAACACTTTGTTCTCGGATTTGTTGTAGAAGTAATACCCCTTGGTTTCTTTTGGATAGCCCACAAAGAAACACTTGTCAGATTTTGGTTGAAGTTTGTCAGACATAAGTCTCTTGACATATGCTTTGCATCCCCAAATCTTAAGAAAAGTCAACCTTGGAGGTCTCTTCGTCCATAGTTCATATGGAGTCTTTTCTATAGCTTTTGACGGAGCACGATTCAGTGTAAGTGCCGCAGTTAAAAGTGCATGTCCCCAGAAAGAGATTGGAAGTTCACTAAGACCCATAGTCGATCGTACCATGTCTAACAAGGTTCGATTTCTCCTTTTGGATACTCCGTTCCATTGAGGAGTTCTCGGAGGTGTCAATTCTGAAAGTATCCTATGTTCCTTCAGATGGTCATCGAATTCTTGGCTCAAATATTTGCCACCTCGATCCAGTCGAAGCGCTTTGATTTTCTTGCCAAGTTGATTTTCAACTTCACTCTGAAATTCTTTGAATTTATCAAACGATTCAGATTTATGCGACATTAGGTAGACATATCCATATCTACTATAGTTGTCCGTGAAGGTTATAAAATACCGATAACCATTCCTTGCGGGTGTACTCATTGGCCTACATACATCGATATGTATTAAGCTTAATAAGTCAGCGGCCCTTTCTCCTAACTTGGAGAAGGTTGCTTTATCATCTTGCCTAGTAAACATCCTTCGCAATTCTCAAATGATTCTAAATCGAATGAGTCTAGAATGCCTTCTTGTAGAAGTTTCTTGATGCGTTTGATGTTAATGTGGCCAAGACAACAATGCCACAAGTAGGTTTGACTAGACTGTGTAGTCTTAGAATTCTTAGCTGGATTATTGACGTTATAAATATCTTTTTCTAAACATAGCACATAAAGACCATTTTTAGAATGTGCCATACCATAAAAAACATTATCGAGATAAAATGAATATGATTGGTCTTTTACTCGAAATTCAAAACCTTTGGCGTCCAACGCCGAAATTGAAATAATGTTTTTGGTGATGTTGGGAACACAATAAACATTGTCAAGTTCCAAAACTAGCCCCGTGGGCAAAGACAAACTAAGAGATCCTACGGATATAACACCAATCCTTGCTCCATTTCCTATCCGGAGCTCGATCTCTCCCTTCGCTAGCCTCCTAGTGTTCCTTAGTGCCTGAGAATTGGAACAAAGGTGTGAGCCACATCCAGTATCTAATACCCATGAAGCTGTGCTAGTGAAGTTAAAGTCTATAACGTAAATACCTGATACAAAAGCAACGGTTTTGTTCTTCTTATCTTCCTTGAGCTTAAGGCAGTCTCTCTTCCAATGTCCCTTCTTCTTGCAATAGAAGCATTCATAATCAGACTTAGAAGATGCTACCTTCTTATCCTTGTTGTCTTTGGTAGATTTTGCCTTAGGAGGAAAGTACTTCTTGCCTTTCTCCTTGAAGCCTTTCTTCTATTTGCCTGCATGTTTAAACGGCTTTCCCTTCTTGATCATAAGCATATCACGCTTTCCCTCATCTTTGAACATCTGCTCAGCTTGCTTCAACATCCCATGAAGCTCAGTGAGGGTTTTCTTCATGTTATGCATGTTGTAATTCATTTTGAACTGATCATAGCCTTTGTGAAAGGAATGGAGAATGATGTCAATAGCCATTTCAGTTGAGTACCCCGCATCAAGCCTTCCCATGTTCTTAAATAATCCGATCATTTTAAGCACATGTGGGCTGACTGGATATTCTTTCTTGAGCTTAGTCTCAAGGATCTGCATGTGGGTTTCAAACCTTTCAGCTCGAGCCTGCTCTTGAAACATATTATGTAACTCAAAAATGATTTCATAGGCCGATTCCTTCTCGAAGAAGGTTTTCTGAAGTTCAGGAGACATAGTGGCTAGCATAACGCACTTGAAATCCCGATCAACCACTTGCCAACGGTTAAGGGCAGCCTGAGTCACCTCCTCATTGGGAGTCTCGGGCATTTTCTCATCAAGGACATACTCTTTCTGTTCTTGTATAAGAATGATGCGAAAATTCCTTTGCCGATCAAGGAAATTGGTCTCAACTTCTCCTTATCGAGAATTGACCGTAATGAAAATTGGCTATTTGAGTTGTTTGAAGACATGATTCTACAATTGAAAGAATTTGAAATGGACAACCATTCAAAATACTTTAAATAAGATTTAATTTAATTCATGCATATTTCAATACTTATCTAACGTCTTATTTAAACATAATATTGTCCCCATTTTGTGAAAATAAGACGATTCCAAGATCCAAGGGATCAACAAGTATTTTAGGCATGATTTGGCTTGTCCTAACACTTGTTATCCCAAGGTAAGCACTACCTTGCTAATGGCTCCAAGCCATTCTTGGTCAGATAATCGTCGCATCCAATGCATCTTGACGATGTATCTCTTTTGCCACGGTATGTGAAGACTCCTCACTCATACCGATGAGTTCAACCAAAACCATCTTGGATACCTGGTGTGCCTCACCAACCTCAAAGTAGTAATGGTGCTTCGCTTTGGCGTAGCCCACCATTACACCCATTCGGTTTGCATGTGTTGTTTTGGAAAGGCAAGTTTAAACTCAATATTATTTAGGGACCTAGGATTTCTATGTTGGTTAATTTAAGTGAACTTAACTAAACATCACAACATTTTGAAAACCTACACTTGCATCTAACATTTCATTCATATATAAGCACAATGATGAGTGGCATTTATGCCACTCTTTTATCCTTTTTCTTTAAGGATTTTCCCCTCATTTGCGCTTGCTTGGCCCTTTCTCTAAGCATTTTTACTTAGTTTTGTTTGCTCTTTCTTTTTCTCCCTTATCTTCCCTTCTCTTAGACTTCTCGCTTTGTTTTTATTTTGATCTCCATGCTTTGGTTTTGTAGGTATTATGTGCCGAAAGAAAGAGGATATCAAGAAGCCAAGCTATATGTTGTGCGCGGGGTGCTGCGCGGCTTCTGTGCGGGCGCACATGTGAGGTTGTGCGGGCGCGCAGCTCTATCAGAACCTGCACAGCCAGACTGAAGAAACAGAGCAAAACCAGAGAGTTTGCGCGACCCTATGCGCGACTTGTGTGCGAGCGCACACACCGATGCGCGGGGGCGCATGACTCTTTTGCGGGCGCGCTCATTTTCCCCGTACCCTCAAAGTTGCGGCCGCGCACTACGCTTATAGGGTGCACAAACATTGTGTGCGGGCGCGCAGGACTCATGTGCGGGCGCGCACGGCTGGGTTTACGACTTATTTGCGCCTTGTTATCCAAGTCTCTTTCTTTTGGGTGGAGCCACATATATATAGACGGGACTCTTTGTAATAGAAAGACACTTAGTACTAATTCCATAGAACATTAGCCTAATCTAGAGAGAGAAAATAGATTGTTATTCAAGCTTCCTTTATTGTATTCAACATGGCTCAAGCTTTAATCTTCCATCAATCAAGCAAGTATCCAAGTTTTCATCTTTCTTCAATCCTTTCTTTAGTAATCTCATCTCCTTTCTTTTAATATTATTTTTTTGTTTTATTGTCACTTATTTATGTCTATCTTATTAGTTTATCTTGTTGTTATTGATTTCATATATTTCAATCATGTTTTGTTTTGAGTTTTTTGTGTTTATTTCTAGTTTTGATATTATGTTTAATCTCCCTTCTCTAGGCTAAACTCTTATCTAGGGGAAGGGGGTGGAAGATATGTATTGAATGATGGATGAATGATGATGGTTGGATTGAACGTATGCCATATATTGATGAAAGACAAGATTTTTATTAGCTTGGGATTATTGTTGCACTCTATTTGATGTTTTCTAGTTTAAATGCATGAAAGTGATTTGAATTAGATTAAGATCGCCTCTATTTTAATGATTTCATGAGAATGAGTTATTAAAGTGGAGTTTTTATGGATTGTGCTTCTTTATTCTCTTGATTTGATTGTAACTAATAGGATGCATGAGAATGATCCTTATTAGGGGAGACCTCTTTCATTGATTTGCCTAGACTATTGCATGAGAATGAATTGTTTAGGTATAACCTTGTGTTATTTGGCATATGTTTCATGATAATCACCATTATTTTCCTCTTTCTAACCATATTGGACACCCCCGTATCCCTAGCGTCATTTTCTATTGATTTAAATCATCATTTTCTTGCTTCCTTGTAGTTTTAGTGTTCCAATCAACAAAACCAACAAAACAATCCCCTTTTTACTCTTGCATTAGTGATATTAGATGTTGAATTAGCGTGCTTCCCTAGTGGTTCGACCCTTTACTTGCCACTAACTAGCTTAGTGTAAGTTTAGGCTTTATAAATTGTTAATTTGATTAGGGTGGTAGTTTAACGACCTATCCTATCCCGATCAAATTTTGGCGCCGTTGCCGGGGAAGCGACTTGTTTAGCGAATTTTATTGCTTTTGTTAGAGTCATTTTGCTTTCTTTTCCTTTTGTTTCTTTTGTTTTATCATCCTTGTCATTGCTAATTGTTTGCTTAGCTTTGGTGAATGCTTAGGAGGTCTCAAGGAGCACCCTCACATCAAATTGATCACGAAATCAACCGAACCTTGAGATAAGTCCGTAGGCTTTATCAAGGCGAGGGAAGAGGATTTGGTGATATAGTTGATAGTGAGAGTGATACTTACTCTTCAAGTTCACCACGCGAATCAATGGCGGGACAAGAGAATGATGTCTTGTTTCGTGAGTTCGGAAATCCGGAGGATTATGAGCTCACGGGAGGGATTTTGCTACCCGTCACGGAAACCAAGTTCTCAACCCATCCACAATATACTCGAATGGTCTAATCGGAGCAATTTTCCGGAAGTGCAAGTGAGGACCCTATTGAGCATTTGGACCGATTCCTTGAATTGTGCGCAATGATGCAAACCAATGAAGTGAGTCAAGACTACATTCGTATGCACCTTTTCCGACAATCTCTCACCAGACGAGCAAAGAAATGGCTAAAGCAAGTAAAGCCTAACTCTCTCACAACATGGAGGGAGGTTGTAAAGGCGTTCTTGAAGTGCTTTATCTCCGAAGAGAAGACCGCCGAAATGAGAAGGAAAATTGCATCATTTGAGCAAGAGGCCGATGAAAGTCTTGGTGAAGCATGGGAGAGATTCAAAGAGTTGGTACAAGCATGTCCCCACCATGAGTACAATCAAGGGTTTCTCATGCGGTTTTTCTACGACGGATTGGAGCCCATGTCAAGAGCCAATTTGGATGCGGGGGTAGGTGGCCAATCAATCAAGATCCCTCAAAATCAAGTTGAAGCCACAATAGATTAGGTAGCAAAGAATTACTCTTGGGGGGCCGAAGAATAAACGCTCCAAAGAGAGGTGGTATTTACGAATTGGAGATGGTTAATCAATTACAACATCAAATTGATCAACTAACAAAAGGGCTTTCCAAATTGAACACGAGTGTGAATGCAAGCTCAAGTGGTGGAGCAAGCGCTTCTCAAGTTAACTCTTTCTCTTGTCAAAATTGTGGAGGAACGAATCATGATACATCCTATTGTGGGGGTTTAAGCCTCGAACATGTAGCGGCATACAACACAAGGCAAGAGGGATTTAGAGGAAGCGGCGGTGGAGTAGCTTGGAGACAACCACCACCCGGGTTTGTACCTCAACCTCAACAATGGAACCAACAAGCTCAACCTTCCTATAACTCCAATCCTCAATATCAAAAATCCACCACCATCTCAACCCCAAAACCCAAGAGGAAGCTATCCAAGGAACAACCAATACAACAATAAAACCAAAGCACCTCAAAGAAACCATCAAGAACAAGCACCTCAAGCGGAGCTAACTCAAACTCAACTCCTCCAAGCCATGCATGCGCAAATGCAATCTTTTGGGCAACAAATGCAAGAGATAAGAGCCCACAACAAGATGGTTGATTCACAACTAGCTCAATTGGCCGAGAGAACTCCTTTCAATTCACCATCCACTTTACCCGGACAACCACAACCTAACCCATCTCACTATCCAAAACTCGATACATGCAAGGCGATCACATTGAGGTTGGGAACTTCCTATGAAGGACCAAATGAAGGGGATAGTGAGGGAAAGAAGGGAGGAGATGAGAGTGTGAATGAAAACAAGGGAGGTGAGAAAGAAAAAGGTGATGATTTGAATTAGATTAGGATCGCCTCTATTTTAATGATTGCATGAGAATGAGTTATTAAAGTGGAGTTTTTATGGATTGTGCTTCTTTATTCTCTTGATTTGATTGTAACTAATAGAATGCATGAGAATGATCCTTATTAGGGGAGACCTCTTTCATTGATTTGCCTAGACTATTGCATGAGAATGAATTGTTTAGGTATAACCTTGTGTTATTTGGCATATGTTTCATGATAATCACCATTATTTTCCTCTTTCTAACCATATTGGACACCCCCGTATCCCTAGCGTCATTTTCTATTGATTTAAATCATCATTTTCTTGCTTCTTTGTAGTTTTAGTGTTCCAATCAACAAAACCAACAAAACAATCCCCTTTTTACTCTTGCATTAGTGATATTAGATGTTGAATTAGCGTGCTTCCCTAGTGGTTCGATCCTTTACTTGCCACTAACAAGCTTAGTGTAAGTTTAGGCTTTATAAATTGTTAATTTGATTAGGGTGGTAGTTTAACGACCTATCCTATCCTGATCAAATTTTGGCGTCGTTGCCGGGGAAGCGGCTTGTTTAGCGAATTTTATTGCTTTTGTTAGAGTCATTTTGCTTTCTTTTCCTTTTGTTTCTTTTGTTTTATCATCCTTGTCATTGCTAATTGTTTGCTTAGCTTTGGTGAATGCTTAGGAGGTCTCAAGGAGCACCCTCACATCAAATTGATCACGAAATCAACCGAATCTTGAGATAAGTCTGTAGGCTTTATCAAGACGAGGGAAGAGGATTTAGTGATATAGTTGATAGTGAGAGTGATACTTACTCTTCAAGTTCACCACGCGAATCAATGGCGGGACAAGAGAATGATGTCTTGTTTCGTGAGTTCGGAAATCCGGAGGATTATGAGCTCACGGGAGGGATTTTGCTACCCGTCACGGAAACCAAGTTCTCAATCCATCCACAATATACTCGAATGGTCCAATCGGAGCAATTTTTCGGAAGTGCAAGTGAGGACCCTATTAAGCATTTGGACCGATTCCTTGAATTGTGCACAATGATGCAAACCAATGAAGTGAGTCAAGACTACATTCGTATGCACCTTTTCCGACAATCTCTCACCGGACGAGCAAAGAAATAGCTAAAGCAAGTAAAGCTTAACTCTCTCACAACATAAAGGGAGGTTGTAAAGGCGTTCTTGAAGTGCTTTATCTCCGAAGAGAAGACCGCCGAAATGAGAAGGAAAATTGCATCATTTGAGCAAGAGGCCGATGAAAGTCTTGGTGAAGATGGGAGAGATTCAAAGAGTTGGTACAAGCATGTCCCCACCATGAGTACAATCAAGGGTTTCTCATGCGGTTTTTCTACAACGGATTGGAGCCCATGTCAAGAGCCAATTTGGATGCGGGGGCAGGTGGCCAATCAATCAAGATCCCTAAAAATCAAGTTGAAGCCACAATAGAAGAGGTAGCAAAGAATTACTCTTGGGGGGGGGCAAAGAAGAAACGTTCCAAAGAGAGGTGGTATTTACGAATTGGAGAAAGTTGATCAATTACAACATCAAATTGATCAACTAACAAAAGGGCTTTCCAAATTGAACACGAGTGTGAATGCAAGCTCAAGTGGTGGAGCAAGCGCTTCTCAAGTTAACTCTTTCTCTTGTCAAAATTGTGGAGGAACGAACCATGATACATCCTATTGTGGGGGTTTAAGCCTCGAACATGTAGCGGCATACAACACAAGGCAAGAGGGATTTAGAGGAAGCGGCGGTGGAGTAGCTTGGAGACAACCACCACCTAGGTTTGTACCTCAATCTCAACAATGGAACCAACAAGCTCAACCTTCCTATAACTCCAATCCTGAATATCAAAAATCCACCACCATCTCAACCCCAAAACCCAAGAGGAAGCTATCCAAGAAACAACCAATACAACAATCAAACCAAAGCACCTCAAAGAAACCATCAAGAATAAGCACCTCAAGCGGAGCTAACTCAAACTCAACTCCTCCAAGCCATGCATGCGCAAATGCAATCTTTTGGGAAACAAATGCAAGAGATAAGAGCCCACAACAAGATGGTTGATTCACAACTAGCTCAATTGGCCGAGAGAACTCCTTACAATTCACCATCCACTTTACCCGGACAACCACAACCTAACCCATCTCACAATCCAAAACTCGATACATGCAAGGCGATTACATTGAGGTCGGGAACTTCCTATGAAGGACCAAATGAAGGGGATAGTGAGGGAAAGAAGGGAGGAGATGAGAGTGTGAATGAAAACAAGGGAGGTGAGAAAGAAAAAGGTGATGAGATAGAAGGAGGTTCGGAGAAGAAGAAGATAGACAATGAGAAGACAACTTCAATTTCTAGTGAGGCTAAGAATCTTGATGGACCGGTTCCTTTTCCCGGTCGGCTTGCGAAGAGGAAGTTAAATGACAAATTCACAAAATTTCTTAGTGTCATGAAGAATTTGCATATCAACCTCCCTTTTCTTGAAGTTGTGACACAAATGCCATCTTATTCTAAGTTCCTCAAAGATATTCTCACCAACAAGAGGAATCTCAATGATGAGCTTATCACCCTTCAACATCAAGTGAGTGCTCTTGTCCAACATAAGATGCCCAAGTAGGAGAAAGACCCGGGAAGTTTCACTTTGCCGGTAAAAATTGGGAACATGGAAGCTAGGGGCGCCTTAGCCGATCTTGGAGCAAGTGTTAGTTTAACCCCTCTATCCATTGCTCAAAAACTCAATATTGAGATGATCCCTACAAGGAAGACAATTCAATTGGCCGATCTATCGGTGAAATTACCTTGTGGAGAGCTTGAGGATGTTCCAATTCAAGTGGGACACATCTACGTGCCTTGTGACTTTGTAGTGATGGATATGGAGGAAGATGTTAACACTCCTTTGATTTTGGGACGTGAAGCTCTTAAAACTTTGGGGGCGGTCATCAATTGCAAGAACAACACCATCACTTGTGAAGTGGCCGATAAAAAAATTGTCTTTGAATTTTCGAAGTTGCTCAAGACCCCCATGGTTGAAAAATGCTATAGAGTTGATGTTGTGAATGAGGAGCTAGATCGCTTGGGGAGGGTCATGATGAGGCCTCAAGATCCAATGATTGAAGCCCTTACATGCAAAGAAGAGTTCCACTCTCAAGAGGCTAAAGAATTTGTCATGGCAATGGAAGAATCCTCAAAGGAGGAAGTTGAACAACAAATTGAGGTCGAGCTTGAGTCCAAGGAGGAGAAATTGGAGGAGATTTCTAAGCCTCCTCCCAAGGTAGAACTTAAACCCTATCCCCCTTCTTTGAAATATGCTTTTCTTGATGAGGAGGGAAAATACCCTATTATTGTCAATGCTACCCTAGATGGACTTAAGTTGGAAAAACTTCTTGTTGTTTTAAGGAAATATAGGGATGTGATAGGGTATAGCATTAATGTTATTAAAGGTATTAGCCCTTCTTTATGCATGCATCGTATTCATCTTGAAGATGATCATTCCATCTTCATTGAACCTCAAAGAAGGTTGAACCCCCACCTTCAAGAGGTTGTGAAGAAAGAAATCTTGAAACTACATGAGGCGGGCATCATCTATGCTATCTCCGATAGCAAATGGGTTAGCTCGGTTCATGTGGTTCCAAAGAAGGGTGGAATGACCATAATCAAAGATGAAAATGGAGAGGAAATCTCCACCCGGATGGTGACCGGGTGGAGAATGTGCATTGATTATAAGAGATTGAACAAAAACACCAAGAAAGATCATTTTCCTCTCCCTTTCATGGACCAAATGCTTGAAAGGCTTTCTAACCATGCTTTCTTTTGTTTCTTGGATGGGTATTCCGGATTTTTCCAAATCCTTATCCATCCAAGTGATCAAGAGAAAACTACTTTCACATGTCCATATGGGACATTTGCATACCGAAGAATGTCATTCGGATTATGCAATGCTCCCTCTACTTTTCAAAGATGCATGACTTCCATTTTCTCTGAGATGCTTGAAAAATAAATTAAGGTTTTCATGGAAGATTTTATTGTTGGTGGCTCGTCTTTTGACACTTGTCTTTTTAACCTTGAAAAAGTTTTGAAAAGGTGTCAAGAGACAAGTTTGGTTTTAAATTGGGAAAAGTGCCATTTTATGGTTTAGGAGGGCATTGTCCTCGGCCATAAGGTTTCAAAAAATGGCATTGAAGTAGATCCGGCCAAGGTTTCGGTGATTGAAAAGTTGCCCCCTCCTACTTCCATCACGGGGGTACGGGCTTTTCTTGGGTATGCCGGTTTTTACCGGAGGTTTATCAAAGATTTTTCTTCAATCGCCAAACCCTTGACCAAACTACTCAAAAAAGATGTTGTTTTTTACTTTAATGAGGCTTGCCTTGAGGCGTTTCGTAAGATCAAGGAAGCTCTCATTTCTTCTCCCGTTGTGCAAGCTCCGGATTGGAGCTTGCCTTTTGAGCTAATGTGCGACGCTAGTGACTTTGCAGTAGGTGTCGTTCTTGGTCAAAAGAAACAAGGAAAATCATGTGTCATCTACTACGCAAGTCGGACTCTAGATGAGGCTCAAAGGAATTACACAACAATGGAGAAAGAGATGTTAGCGGTAGTGTTTGCATTCGATAAGTTTCGGTCCTATCTCATATGCTCAAAAGTTATCGTGTACACGGATCACATCGCGGTGCGGTATCTCATGACCAAAAAAGAAGCAAAGCCTCTCTTGATCCGTTGGGTTTTCTCTCCAAGACTTTCACATGGAAATGAGGGACAAGAAGGGAGCAGAGAACTATGTAGCAGATCATTTGTCTAGGCTACCATTTGAGAACAAGGAGGATGTACCGATTAATGATGAGATAGGATTCGAGGCTCTCATGGCTTTGGTGTCAACTTCTACCCCTTGGTACGCGGATATAGCCAACTATCTTGCGTGTGGAGTCGTTCCCCCGGAGTACTCTTCTCAACAAAAGAAGAAGTTTTTCAAGGAGGTGAGAAGATACTTTTGGAATGACCTATACCTATTCAAGCAATGTGGAGATGGCCTTTATCGGAAGTGCGTTCCAGATCATGAAATTCAAGGTGTTCTTGAGCATTGCCCACTCACTACCATGTGGAGGACATGGTGGTGTTGACAAAACAGTGGCAAAAATCTCTCAATCCTTATTGTGGTGGCCGACAATGCATAAAGACGCCCACCAATTCGTTGCACAATGTGATAGATGTCAAAGGAGCGGAGGCATTACCAAGAGGGACGAAATGCCCCAACAAAGTATTCTAGAAGTGGAACCCTTTGATGTTTGGGGGGTAGATTTCATGGGACCTTTCGTTTCTTCTTGTGGGAATCTATATATCTTGGTAGCGATCGATTATATGACAAAATGGATTGAAGCCATACCCTCACCTACCAATGATCACAAGGTTGTGCTTAAGCTCCTAAAGAAGATCATCTTTCCAAGGTTTGGAGTTCCGAGGGTGCTAATTAGTGATGGAGGCTCTTATTTCGCCAAAAAGCAATTTGAAGCTCCTCTCAAGAGATATGACGTTCATCACAAGGTTGGATTACCTTACCACCCTCAAACTCAAGGACAAGTGGAGGTCTCGAATCGTGAAATCAAAATTCTTCTTAAAAGGATGGTGAACAAATCAAGGAAAGATTGGTCTCTCAAACTTGATGACACGCTATGGGCTCTTAGGACGGCGTACAAGACTCCTATAGGCACAACCCCTTATAGGTTGGTCTATGGCAAGGCTTGTCACTTGCCGGTTGAATTGGAATACAAGGCTTGGTGGGCTATCAAGGAGCTTAATATGGATTTGTCTTTGGCCGGTGAGAAGAGATTGCTTAAGCTTAATGAACTTGAAGAGCTTAGAGATGATGCTTATGAGAGCTCAAGGTTATATAAGGAGAAGACCAAAAAGTGGCATGACCAACATATTCGAAACAAGAACTTTAAGGTTGGAGATAAGGTTTTTCTTTTCAACTCAAGGCTTTGTTTGTTTCCGGGTAAACTCAAGTCAAAGTGGTCGGGTCCTTTTTTTATTTCAAAGACTACTCCTTCTGGCTCCTTTGAGTTAGATGCGGATGGTAACAAGTTCATGGTTAATGGTCATCGTCTAAAGCATTACTTTTGCAAGGAAGAAGTTGGTATCATCGAATGTATATTGCTTGATCCTTTGGATCCCAAGCCTCCCACTTGAAGGATTTTTCTCATGTTCAAGCTAGTGACCTCATAAAGAAGCTCTTCTCGGGAGGCAACCCGAGTTTCTTACTCCTTTCTAACCCTTTTTTTATTCCGATTTCACTTTCTCCTTTTTGAATTTGAATTCGAATTTGATTACTTTTTTTTCACCTTTTTGGTTAATAGGTGTTTGGGTGATGAAGGAACAAGGATTTTCTATTTCGAAGATGTGAGGAAAAATCAAAACTACTCTGTGCGACCCTGTGCGTGCTATCTGTGCGGGTGCGCTGTGTGACCTGTGCGGGCGCGCAGGCACTGTCAGAACTCGCACGGCTTTTATCTCAAATTGAAGCTCAAGTCAGGAAGTTTGCGCGACTTGCAATGCGCCATCTGTGCGGGCGCGCATGGTCTCTGTGCGGGCGCGCGTTCACTGTTAGAACCCGCACAGAAATTATCAAAAATTGAAGCTCGAGGCATTGAGGCAAAGAGTTTGCGCAACCTCTGTGCGGGCGCGCAAAATCAACTATGCGGGCGCGCAGCTCACCTGTGCGGGCACGCAGAGCAGGAAAATCGGGTTTTTAACCCTCTTCTCCCCGATTTCTTTCTCATATTTTCGAAACCCATTTTCATACTCTATTCTCCCTCCTTCTTTATCTGATCATAGTCCAGTTGTGCTGGATATTTGCTCTGGCCCTGTTGGGAAAGGTAGACCTTTCCTATTTCTAAGCTGTATTGCTGATCACCCTGATTTTCTTGATACTGTTTCGCAGGCTTGGGGCTCTGGTAGTTCTGTTTGGCAGAAGCTCAATTCTGTGAAGTCTAGTATCAAATCTCTTACTAGCAAGCAGTTTGGTAACATTGAGGAAAAGATTGACCAGGCTGATGTTGAGCTTTCTAGAATTCAAACCTTAATGGCTCAGAACCCTGATGATTTGGATTTATATGCTAAAGAATCTGATGCTATTAAGGTTGTCAAGCACTGGAATGATATTCAGGAAAGCATCTTCAAGCAAAAATCTAGGATTAATTGGGTTAAGCTTGGAGATGGCAATTCTCACTACTTATTTTCTGTGATGAAGACTAGGCAAGCAAGGAATAGAATTGACTCCATTTTTTTATTCTAATCAGGTGTTGCTCAAGGATCCAGATGCCATTTCTCATGAAATTATCTCTTTCTATAAGTCTCTTTTAGGGACTCAGGCTCCTTGGCTCCCTGCTGTTGACCTTGTTACTATGCGGAGGGGTAAGCAGCTTAGCTCTGCTGCTCAGAGCTACCTCATTAGGCCTATTTCTCATGATGAAATTGATGTCGCCCTTAAGGGAATTGATAACACTAAAGCTCCTGGTATTGATGGCTTTAACTCCTTTTTCCTTAAGAGAGCTTGGCATATTGTGAAAGATGATATTTATGCAAGTGTTATTGATTTCTTTAATAATGGGATCTTGCCTAGGCAATGGAATTGCACAACTATTACTTTGGTCCCTAAAGTCCTTTCTGCTTCTCATGTTAAGGATTTTAGACCTATAACCTGTTGTACTGTGGTCTATAAGCTCATTTCTAAGGTCATAATTGCTAGGCTTGCTGCTGTCATTGGTGAGGTGATTGATGATGCTCAGGCAGGGTTCATTCCTGGCAAGCACATTGGTGACAATATTCTTCTTGCAACTGAATTGATCAAAGGCTATGATCACAAATTTATCTCTCCTAGGTGTATGGTTAAGGTGGATTTGAAGAAAGCTTATGATTCAGTTAAGTGGGGATTCTTGATCACTGTCATGCAGGAGCTTGGTTTCCCTCAGAAATTTGTTGATTGGATCTGGAATTGTCTTACTTCTGTCTCTTACTCTATTCTTATTAATGGTTTTCCTGCCACCCCCCCCCCCCCTTTGAAGCTAAGAAAGGGTTAAGACAAGGTGACCCTATGTCTCCCTTTCTCTTTGCTATTGGTATGGAATACCTCTCCAGATGCCTTGATGAGCTTAGGTTATCTCCTGATTTTAACTTTCACCCTAGATGTGAAAAGTTAAACCTAACTCATATGATGTTTGCTGATGACTTATTGATGTTTTCTCGAGCTGATAGTGTTTCTGTTAAGCTTCTCTTCCAAGCCTTCTCGAAATTCTCGGGTGCCTCTGGGCTTTCTGCTAATCTTGATAAAAGTGAAGTCTACTTTGGAGGAGTCTCTGTTGATGTCCAGAAAGAGTTGAGGGAGCTTCTTAGTGTTTCTCAAGGCTCCATTCTTTTTAGGTATCTTGGGGTCCTTCTCTCTTCAAAGAAGCTTACTATTGCTCAATGTAGGCCTTTGGTGGAGAGAGTCACTGCTAGAATTCAAGGATGGATGGCTAAACATTTGTCCTATGCTGGGAGGCTTCAATTGGTGAAGAGTGTGTTGTTTGGTATTCAGACTTATTGGGCTCAAATTTTTATTCTTCCGAAGAAAATTCTGAAAGAGATTGAGGCTAGGTTCAGGTGCTTTCTTTGGACTGGTTCCTCTGCTCCTGCTAAGAAGTCTTTGGTTGCTTAGAATAATGTTTGTCTTCCTAAAGTGTGTGGTGGCTGGAACCTGCTTTCTCTTCCTGAGTGGAATAAAGCAGCTGTCACTAAGTTACTCTGGGATATTGCTCACAAGGCTGATAATCTTTGGGTTAAGTGGGTCCATATCTACTATTTCAAGCATAAAGATTGTTGGACCACCCCTACCCCTGCTAGATGCTCTTGGTTTTTGAAGAAGATTTTGAGGTGTAGAGATATTGTGAATGATCAAGGGGGATGGGATGGGTTTGTTCAGGGCAACAAGTTGGAAATCAAGAAGCTTTACGCTCCTATTAGGCCTCAAGTGCCTAAAGTTCCTTGGAAGAGAGTTACTTGTCATAACTTAGCAACTCCCAAAAGTGTTTTTATCTTGTGGCTAACTTTGTGGAATAGGCTTGTCACTAAGGATAGGTTGCTTCAATGGCACATCTCTTGTGATCCAAAGTGTTTCCTATGTTTGAATGGCATTGAAAGTGTTCAACATTTATTTTTTGATTGTGATTTCTCTAGGAAGGTTTGGAGCAAGGTATTGGGTATCTTACGTGTTTCCAAGCCTGTTCAGCAGTTTAGTGATGAGGTCGATTGGATGAAGAAAATCTGCAGAAGTTCCAGATTGAAGAATAAAGTGATCTAGGTGGCCTTTACTGAAACAGTTTATGGTATTTGGATCCAAAGGAATGCAGTTCTCTTTACTGGTTGCTGCAAATCTGTTGATGCCCTTGTTCGGGATATTGTCTTTCATTCAGTTTGTAGAATCCCGAGGGGAAGCAAATATTTGATTGTTTAGGGCTTGTCTCGGGCTCCTAGTGTTTGCGTTCTGGTTTCTTTGTTACTCAGCTGAGGTTCCCGTTGCATCTTTGTTTTTGATAGCTGTTCTTTTTCTGTTGACTGTCTTCTCTTTTGTATGCTGGTTGATGCTGTTCTTGATGTCTTTGCACCTCTGGTGCTGTGTTTTGTTGGGTGTACTGCTGTGCTTTGCTGAGCTTTGCTGCTGCACTGCTGGTTGTGCTTCTACACTGTGGTTTTGGTGCTTTGTTGTTGCTGCAGTGTGTTGCTGTTATGCTGTTTGCTGTTTTGCTTCTACTGCTGCTGCACTGTTCTGCCTTGCTGCACCTTGCTGCTGATGCTGTGTTCTGCTTTTGGTATTGCCTTGCATTGTTGTCTTGCTGCTGCACTGCTGGTTGTGTTACTGCACTGCTGTTTTGGTGCTGTTGTTGTTGCTGCAGTGTGTTGCTGTTGTCTGTTGGTGTTGTTTGTTGTTGCAGCACTGATGGCTTATGCTGCTGTACTGCTGTTTTGCTGCTGCTGCACCTTTGCCTTGCTGTGCCTTGCTGCTGGTGTTGTGCTCTGCTGTTGGTGCTGATGTGCACTGCTCTATGCCATGCTGTCTACTTTTGGTGCTTGCTTTGGTGTTCTTTTTGTTGTTTATTTTTGTTCTATTGGTTTTTTGATCGGTTTGCAGGCATGTCTGCTCCTGACTGTAGTTTTTTTTAGTGACTTTCGGGTGTTTGGCTTTGTTGTTTTTCTGATTATTTGTTGTCTGGTCCTGGTTTCCGGAACCCTTCCTAGAAGGTGGCCGGAAATCTGAGTCCAGTTGTTCTAGGCCCTTCCTTGAACCCTTTCTAGAAGGTGGCTAGGTTTGGATCTAGAACTAGTCGTGGGGTGGCCTGTTGTTTTCAGGTCTTTTGGTGTTCTGGTGGTAGTTATAACTTAGCTTTTGTAAGTTGTAACTTTCTCTCTTTGGTAATAAAATCTTATTTTCCAAATAAAAAAATAAAAAAAAAAAAAAAAAAAAAGGTTACTAATCTCTAACCATTATACCAAACCAAAATTCAACTTTTTTTTTTGAGGGAAAAACCAAAATTCAACTAATTAAGTAACAAGGCTAATATTCTCTACTTTATTCAAAATTACACATCAAAACAAATTAAATTAACCATTAAAACATACTAATATCCAACTAAATGAGTAACAAGGTTACTAATTTCTAATATTTTCACAATTTCCCAATAAAAAAAAAACCAATTATTGAAACAAATTGAAGTAAAATTATATTCTAACCTAAATTTTAATTTGCCTCACAATTCTTCAACATGCAAAACAAATTAATATAAGTTCATAAATGGGAAATTATTGAGAATAAATAAAAAAAATTATACCTAAAACACTCAAATTGAGATTTTAGTGGTCAGTGGTGCGGTGGTCAGTGGTGCGATGGTGCGGCGGCAACCTTTAGCAGGGCGGTGGAGCGGCGTCGACCTTCAGGGCAGTGGCGCAGGAAACGAAGAGATGAGGTTGGCATGGAGGGGGTTCAGCTGAGGGGAGAAACACCACGGCAGGGGAGAAAGAGAATGCCAGGGGAGAAAGAGAAGGCCAGGGGTGGCGGCGGTGATGGTGGCCGACGACTGTTGCGGCAAGAGTGCAGGTGAGGTGAGGGGTTTCGTAGGTGAGGTGAGGGGTTTCGAGAATGGAACAGTGAAGAGAACGAATAGAGCAGTGAATTGAAGCAGCGAAAATGAATGAAAGAGAAAGAGAAGGAAGAAGGAAAGAGGTGGGGGGTTTTTTTTTTAATTAGGCACCGGTTCATTTGGCACCGGTTCAAACCGGTGCCTTTTACAATTTTGGCACCGGTTCAGGCCAAACCGGTGCCTTTTCTCTTGTTATAAAATCCCGCCCATTTCTAGATTGGTTTTGGCCACCGGTTTGGCCTGAACCGGTGCCATATGGGGGCTGCCTATTGCAAATTTTCTACTAGTGTAACGATCTTTGGGCTAGTAAAATAGCCCAAAGCCCAATTGGACGAATCCTATAAGGTCACACAAAGGACCTAGATTGAGCACAAGAGGACGAGGCATATGATAGGCCTCATCCCCTATAGTGGCCGACCATATGGAGTAAGGTTGAGGGTTTTGGGCTTCCTAACCTTGTTTAATTATAATATGATTATAAATAGACTTGGTGCCTAGGGTTTGCATGAAGTAAGCAATTCAACTGATCAGTTTGATCAAACCCTAATTAGCAAACATGAGACCTGACCCTCTCAAACTCTCCTTTCTCTCACGACACTCTCTCCTCCCTCGATGCCAATGTGGTGGTTCGTGGTGGTTGGCTTAGTCCAAGAAAGGTGGTGATCACGGTTTTCCTCAATCACTTAACCAATCTAGTATTGGTGGACGGCTCGTTCGAAGCTCGTGGACTAAGTAGAGGAGCAAAGTTTGGAGCTCTATTCTCTCCTTGATTTTCCTGTCGAATTGCTATGTGGAATTCACGCTTCAAAGGTATGATTATGTGTCTTGTGTGTTATGCATGCGATCTTGGGATTAGGTGCTTGATTGAATATGATTATGATTTTCTGCTTAATAGTACCTATAAACTCCTACAACTAGAGCCAGCTATCCTCTTTTCGATCAGGTCCTTGATCTCACCCTTGAAACTTGTCATGAATTTCATGAGTTCGTCTCGGGTTACTGGAGCCTAACCTCCTGCTGCTTGGGTATTTCCAGGCGGTGGTCCAACAGACTTGCTGGTACCAGCTTAATTGTTTATTCGTTCTAGCTTGTCTCTGGAATGGATGTGATTAGAAATGAGTGACCCATCAGTGGCCACATACGTTTCGACATCCACATCGTGGTTGTCTTCATGGTCTGTAAAGACCTCCCCATCAACCGTTAGATGGCTGGGGTCTAGCACCGGTACAGACTCTTAAACCACCTTTGAGGTACTCTCCCCACAGACGGCGCCAAATGTTTTGGGTGTTTTTGTCCATCAGGAGAGTTACAGCTCGTAGACTGGTCCGACAACGTCTGTATCTGCAAAACAACGGAGACTCCGGGTGGTTGGAGCTCCACCTCCAACGATCATGTTATAACGTGTTGGAGAATGTGAAAAGGTGCGGAAAGTAAAGTGATATCTTCTCGGATTCCGAGATAAGGAGTTTTATCTAATGTGAGAGAATATAGGGTAATGCAAAAAAATGATTGAATGTCCCTCCCAAAATGGGAGATATCATCCTATTTATAGATTTATTGGAAAATGTGCCCTCTCTTAGGTCACTTTGACCTAGATTTGGTGGGCTGCGCCGTTTTGCAGCTTTCTCGAAAATTGGGCCTTGAAGGCCGCAATTCCAGCTTATTTGAGGCTCACACGTGTCAGTTGGTGAGTGGCTCATGTGGACCTGTTGTTGGGAGAGGATTGTTAGCAAACTACAAAATAGGAAAAGATCAATAAAAAAAATACAATAATTGACTTCAATCACACATAATAAGGAAACAAGCTGAAATAGGAAAGATGTATGGTCAAAGATATCAAAGAATATTCAATAAATTATAGCTCATTAATCAAGGACTTGATTGGGTCAATCAAGGAGTCAACAATCAATTAAAGATCTTATGAAGACTATGGAATCAATCAAATAAAGCTAAATCAGGAAATGGATCACTTGTTTGACAAAATATTATTCTCGCGGCGGTCCCTACTGAGTACGGACTCAATTGCACGTTTTTGAGTAAGTTGTTCGCCTTACTGAGCCATTCTGAGAAAGGCAACTTCCCTTCAAAGCTCGGACCATTTGAAGACACGTAATGAATGCTTGGGCAACAAGCACAATCAAGTCCCATGATTGAAGGAGCGAATCAAGGAAATATCAATCACCAAGTCAACATTTCCTAAGATATGAATATGTCAATCAATATTGTCAACATTACCATAATAGCGAGGATCCTTTAATATTTACCTTTATTAGACTTATAAATCATTATAAATAGGATGCTCACTGTAATGAAATTCATACACACATTCATACATTTTCTAATACAATTTACTACACTTTTATACTAAAATATTTGATTTATGTCGTCCTTGCTAACACCAGTTCGTCCTTACTCAGAAATGCCTCTCTTATCTTGGTCTTTGTTCTTTGATTTATAATTATTATTATGGTTCTATTGTTTTATTGCTCTTAGTTAATTCATTTGAAGGTTGCGTTTATTTTTTTTTTGGCAGATTTGATTACTAAAACCCCATAAAACCTTTAACATATTCCTAGAAAACCTTTTCTAAGATTTGTCCTAAGAGCATCAGCATTGGCAAGGATATATCTCCTTTTAGCTATCCTTTTTTTTACTTTTGTTAATCCTCTTGAATGCTGAAGTTTGTAATAGAATACTCTCTTGGGAAGTACATTAGTATTTCCTTTTTGTGGAAAGAAAATGTTTCCTCGGCCCATGTGCACAAGAAAACAACTGAAAAATAAAAAAAAGGGGCAAAGTAGCCGTTGTTGGGAAATTTCCAAACCAACATTAGTTTCCAACGGTCAAATGCACTTCCAAGAACAAGTTGAAGTGTGACACTTGTCATGACAAGAGTGGTCATGTATTTTTATGACTTCAATATTTATAACGGCTATAACTTGTTAACGGTAAATTATTTCAGAAAACCAAAACCACCAACGGTCATAAAATTTTTTTCTGTATAAAATGAGTATAATTTTCCCATATTTTCACACACTTTCATTTTTTGCATTTTTCCCCATTAATCTCATCTATTGTCGAAAACATCTAATATCACTCAAATAAATTTTTTTCCACAAATTTCACTTCCAATTTCAAATACCCTTCCTATGGATCGTAATAATTCAAATTACGGGAATAATATGAATTTTCCAAATAATCCAAACTTTCAATACAATCAAAATAATCCTCCTTTTGACCCAAATTTATTGAGTAATCCGAATTTTCAAGCTGCTTTGCAATGGTTTAATAGTCAATCAAGACCAATAAATATCAATAATATTCCACAATTTCAACCTCATTTCCCTTTTCCTCAAAGTAGCTCGTCATCTCAACAATCTCTTGGCAATATGCTGGGTTTTCCCATTTCTGAACATTTCACTCAGAACATGGATCAATCACCGGGAGGTTTTGGTGGTAGCAATGCAACTCCAATAGAGGAGAGTGGTGATGAACATGTGGAACAATTAGTGGGGGCGCAACATCTAGAAGACATTAACGATGTTGATGTCGAAATTATTTCCGAACAAAATGTCAACACCACCGGGCAAAGGAAAAACCAATCATGGAGCATAGCAGAAGACAAAGCACTTGTTTCAGCCTACATAAACGCAGGGGGTGACGTAGTGAGAGGAACCAAGACAAAGAGAAGTGGGTTATGGGTTGACATCTATAACCGCTATGAACGTTCTAGAATGGAAAACCCCGATGAAATAAAGGTAAGAAACATTAAATCTTTGCAAAATCGCTGGGATCATATAAATTCACATTGTAGTAAATGGGTGGATGCATATGGGTATCATTATCGAACCAAGGGTAGTGGTGAGTCCGAGTAAAATTTGGAGAAATTTGCTCACAAAGATTACTACGCAACTAACAACAAGATGTTTTGTTTATTGCACTGTTTTGAGGAGTTGAGAAAATATCCGAAATGGGATCCATCTTTGGCCAAAGATCAATCGACTATGTTACCCGTTGGCCAACAAACGTCAACCGAAAGTGGGGGTAGCGGTAAAAGATCACAACCTGATTCACCATCAGAGGTTGGAGAAAGAGGTAAAAGACCAGCTGGCATAAAACAAACAAAGATGAAAGGTAAAGCATCTACTACTTCAACTTCAAGTATAAATCTTGAAGCGTTAAACACAAATTTTAACGAAGTTGGTGATAAGTTGAATGATTTGGGTGGAAGACTTCTGGATCAGTTGAAGGAAAGAGATGAAATTAAAAAGGCACAAGTTGAAGAAAAGAAAAGGCAAAAGGACGAGGCCATGAAGTTTAGAATGTTAGAAAGATTAATGCAGAAGCCCGTTCTTGATGAAGTTGAATTAGAAATGTATAAGAAACTTAGAGATGAATTCAGTAGTAGATTTTCGATTTGATTTAATTTAACTGATTGTACCGAGTAATCATGATTTGTTATTACGTCGATGAGTTGTATGTTTTATTATTATTGTAACTTTGCAGAATTATTGTCAATGTACCTTTTTATTATGAATGTAATTTCTATGTAATAATATGTATTTTATGTTTACTAAATTGAGTTCAAGTCTGTTAATGTTACTTTATATTATTGTGATAATGTATAAGATTGCTACCCATGACATCCTTTGTTTTATGACCACATATCATCATCTGAAATCTAATCTTCTAACTAACCTTATCGTTTTTTGTCTAGATAATGTATAAGATTGCTACCCATGACATTTTATCTAACTAAAATCTTATCTTCTGACATCCTTTGTTTTATGACCACATATCATCATCTGAAATCTAATCTTCTAACTAACCCTATCGTTTTTTGTCTAGACAATGTATAAGATTGCTACCCATGACATTTTATCTAACCAAAATCTTATCTTCTGACATCCTTTGTTTTATGACCTCATATCATCATCTGAAATCTAATCTTCTAACTAACCCTATCGTTTTTTGTCTAGATATTGTATAAGATTGCTACCCATGACATTTTATCTAACCAAAATCTTATCTTCTGACATCCTTTGTTTTATGACCACATATCCTTGGGAGAAATCTTATCATCTGACTAACTTTATCCTATTTTTATCTATAAATTCATAATATTACTCCCAATAACATTTCATCTCTCAATATCAACCTTATTTTCCCATTGGCATTTTTTAAAAAAAAAATAAAACCCAAAACCTTCTATTTCAAATATTGTTTGGTAATAAACATAATATGAATTTCGATTCAAACTCTTCAAGTTCTTCTTCTTCGTCTTCAAGTTCAACTGATGATATCTATGATCAAATGGTCATGAATTTTATCAACGAGAGTCATCGTTTACAAGTAATGCAAAATGCAGTACTTGTAGCTGTAAACAATTCAGTACAGCAAAATGAACATAAACGTCAAAGAAAACGAAGAATATATGTGCCGAGAAATCGTGAAGCAGCTCACGACAATTTAGTTTCAGATTATTTTAGTGACCAACCAGTATACGATGAAACCACATTTCGAAGGAGGTTTCGTATGCGAAGACCCCTTTTCCTTCGCATTGTCAACACATTAAGTGCAACTAACCATTACTTCCAACAACACCCAGATGCTACCATGCGTCTTGGTGCTTCACCCCTTCAGAAATGCACAACAACCATACGTATGTTAGCTTATGGTTGTTCTGCTGATCAAGTAGATGAGTATCTGAAGCTCGGTGAAAGCACTGCTAGAGAATGTCTTGCACAGTTTGTCGACGGAGTAATTGCTCAATTTGCAACTGAGTACCTTCGCAAGCCAACATTGGAAGATATCCAATGCCTCCTTAGAGAAGGGGAGGATAGAGGTTTCCCTGGCATGTTGGGCAGCATTAATTGCATGCATTGGGTCTGGAAAAATTGTCCTGCTGGATGGAAAGGAATGTATCAAGGAAGATCTAAAACGGCGACTATTATTTTAGAAGCGATTGCTTCCAGGGATTTATGGATTTGGCATGCCTTCTTTGGGACACGCCTGGATCCTGCAACGACATTAATGTACTTCAGCGTTCTCCGGTGTTTGATGATATAATAAATAATCGTGCTCCACAAGTTCTGTTCACTGTTAACGGAAATAATTACAACAACGGATATTATCTCACAGATGGGATTTATCCAAAATGGTCGACATTCATAGACGCTATTGCAGTGCCACAAACCTTAAAGGATTAATTGTTCACTACACGTCAAGAGAGTGCTAGAAAGGATGTTGAGCGTGCATTTGGTGTGTTACAAGCTCGGTTTGCAATAATTAGGAAGCCTGCTTTGGCATGGAGTGTAGAGTTGATGTGGAAAATCATGATGACTTGCATCATCATCCACAACATGATAGTTGAAGACGAGCGTGATACATATTTAAACTATAAAGATCCACTTGAATTCGCTCAAGAACAGCCTGAAAATATGTCAGGGTCGTCCTCAACCAGAAATGCAACAACATTTACCGTAACTCCTGGACAGTATGATCCTGATAATTTTAGTAGATTGATAGCTTCAAGAGGGGAGATTCGCGATAGACAAGTTCATGAGGCATTAAAGAACGACTTGGTTGAGCATTTATGGGCAAGGTCAAGGAGCTCGGTTGAAAATTAGCATTTTAATAATTTAAAATTATGTGTGTTATTTTCGTTGCTTATTTTCATATTTTTTAATTTATGTCTTTTAATTCATGTATTTCGTATTTTACTAATCTTTTATATTAATGTGATAATGTATTAGTTGACGTATTTTTGTTCTATTAATAATAATAATAATAATAATAATAATAATAATAATAATAATAATATTTTACAAACTAAAATAATAATTAAGTGTGTAAATAGGAGAGAGAATATATGGTGGGGTATATGTAAAAAGGAGAGAGTATATGGGAAAGGATACTCATTGATGCTGGAAATATTTAAGAAAGAGGATAAGTAAAAGGGTGAAGATAGTGGGAAGTGATGTGGAAGAAAGAGAGTGTGATGTGTCACGTGGAGGAAAGGAGAGAGAAATTGGGAAAGGATATAAGCTTCCTTGCCAATGCTAATGCTCTAAACATGTGTCAAGGCTTGACACGTATTCCTCTCTGATTTGTCCATGTGTCTAGGATATTTTTACCCTAAACATATTCTATATATAGATATCACTGTGTTAATAACATTTGGAAAAGAGAAAAAGTCCATTGTGCCCTCAGATATGGTCCATCTCGGTAGTAGGCTATCACAGATTCACAGCCTCACGGAGTCACGGGTATTCTACCGTATCCGTTTTGCATCCATATCCAAGTCATTTGTTACCCGAACTCGTGCTAGTTCCCATTTCCCACTTTGAGGTTAGAACTTAGAACCAGAACCACCGTAAATCTCACTTCCCTTCTCCCACTCGTCTCATCTCTCTCTCTCTCTCTTCAACAACAATGGCATCTCGTATTGTGGCGGCTGCTCGTCAAGCTGCATCCATCACCTGGATCTCCTCGTCCCAACAACCCCTTCCTCGTCTTGTTCAACGCCGTGGCCTCGCTGGTGCCGCCGGTAATTTTTCGATTTATGAATCGTGATTTTCCTTTCAATTTCTTTGTATTCGATCTTTCTTTAAACTACTCATCATTTGGTTCGGAATTTGTATTTTGAATTCTGTGATTTTTGGAATAAAAAAGTCAATCCCTTTTTATATATTGTGAAATTGTTGAGAATCCTGAGTTCATTATGAATGTTGATCGTGATATATTTTATTGTTGAATGGGATTTTGATTAGAGAATTTGAAATCAAAGTGATGATTGGAATAAAAATGTCAGCTGATTAATTGAATATTTAATGTGGTTTATATTTTGTATGATTTTCAATTGCGTTAGGTATTTTTAGGGTTTAGAGAGAGTCCTAGCAAAAGGGGAGATTTACTCAAAGAATCAATCCCAATGTTTGGGTACGAGCTCGGTGTTCAAGAACTTAATTGGATTCTACATTGCATGTAAAAATGTAATATCAAGCTTGTTGATGAAATTAACTCATTTAATAGGGTTTTTGTATTATTAGCAGTTGCCTTTTTAAGGGCCAGTATTTTGATTTTTCAACTTCAGAAATAGCAGACTTATTGTTAACAATTTAAAAAATCTAGGGTCAAAGTAAAATTCATTACATGTAATCATGACACTTCGATTTAAACGACCCTTTAGTTTATTAGCTGATATTCCGGTCATGTAAGTGTAATATTTTAAGTTGTAGAACGGTTATTGCCACAAATGATTGCCTATCTTCATATGTTCCATGTCAAGGAAATTAGAAAATTCATTGTGGTGTGGAATGTTGACTTTTGCTACAATGTGTGCTTAGCGCTGTACATTTTCTTGAAATGTTTTATTTCCATTTTGAACTGCAATCTTCTTGGCATATATTTATATTGCATCTGTTGTGGTTGAGATGCAATGAGAATCTGATTTCCTTGCCAAATATCAATGTGGATTTGTCTTTGGCTTTGTAGTTCTAGATAAGTAAGAACTCCGCTGAGTTAGTCCCAAATATCAAGTGCCACTACTAAAGTGTTTTCAGCTTCTAAATGTTAAGCTATATGTTTCATGATGTGTTGTATTATTCATTGCAGATCACCATGGGCCAGCAAAGGTAAACTGCTGGCAAGAACCAAGGAATCCTGCTAACTGGAAGGAAGAGCATGTGAGTATCTAATGTGGTGTATTATATACCTTTATCGTGTTTGTTTATTTCCAAGCCTACTGTGATATTTGAGTGTTGATGAAATATAAACATTATTATATTTTACTATGCTGTCGGTTCTGGTCTGATTCTTCAGTTTACATGTTATTTAGTTAATGATAGGTTGATAGCTAATTTTTAAAAATGACTTGGAGTAACATAGAAGGTATCAGTGAAGCTTAACAAGAAATCCTATGATAATAAATTTTTCTTTGTATTGCCACACCTATCCTTTGATAGCCCTCTAGTCTGCTTCTATATTGTGAGCTTGATATCTCTAGACATTTTCTTGAGTTTATTCTCACTTAGGATAAATGTGGCCCTTGGGTTTATGAGACTTATTCCAGGCTTGTTGACTAAGATTTTCTCAATTTTGTCTTGCATGAAAATATCATCCGTTTGGACACTCAAAGGGTCCTAAGTGGCATCAATACTTTGTTCTTTTTTGATGAAGTTTTCATGGCAGAACTAGGTAGTTTCCAGAATAGATGGGTGGGTAGGGTGCAGAAGGGGTGTTTGAAATGGAGAGGTGTGTATAGGACAATCAGTTGAGTAGCATGTTTATGCTTGAGATACTTTATAGAGCCTGTCTGCAACATATTGGTATCCCCTTTCCCTTGGAGCAAGTATTTAACACAAATGTCTGCTCATCAGTCGTCAACTTTTATGTTGTTTCCCAGAAGTATGTCAAATGTCATATGTGTATCACATTTATTAGGATGATCAACCCCAATCAAGGAAAGTTGTATGACTTACATAGTTGGTTCTTACTCTGCTAGTTTTTTATTATATATTCGTCTTACAAAAAATTTATTATACTTCCTTCGTTTCCCAAATATTGCACCATGGGAATTTAATGCATCCCAATGTACATTTTCAATTTTATTATTAATTATACAAGCTTGAAAGTTATAAGAAATTGATCTTATGAAAGTTTATATCAAGAGTTCAAGACAGAGGTAACAAGACCCCACATAGCTATCTTTTTATGTTGTCTAAATCACTACGTTGGTTGGAGTGTGTGAATAGTGTTAAAGTGCAAATGGTGTAGTTTTTAGGGAACGAAGTGTAATGTTTGGCATATGTTTTTACGAAGAATATTAATATGTTATAACTAAGATGTATTTACGGATTCATATGCTGTAGAAAGTTTTAATTAAGGCTGGTTGAGCAGTATTGGAGACAGGTGCAGGTTGTATACACTATTGGTTTCACGTCCATATTCACTAACAGTTGTTGAAAAGTAGTTGCATGCTTCTGTGGGAATACTACTTATGCCTTGCCAGCTGATCACATTCTGAATAGTGAACAATATAACAACTGGTTTTTCTGTATGAAGTTTTCAAAGTAGCTCAGCTCAACTGGGCTGGGCCTAGTTTTTTTTTTTTTTTTTTTTTCTTCTCATCAAGGAGAAGTCTTACCATCTGTATTTGGTCAATTAATTTAACTTCAAGGATTTGGCTGGGGAACCCTTTCTATGGTTTACATGGAAGGATATATAGTAAAGACCTGTTTTATGCTAGATCCTTTTAGTTGTGGCAATTATTTTTTGACACTTGCCAGAGAGGAAGAGTGACAAAAGGATCATGCTTTGTTTTATTTCTTTGATTTTGTATGGGTCAGAATATAATTTTTGTTTGTCTTCTGTTTTATTGCTTTTGACTGTATCTGTTGTTTGTTAGGTTTTCTTCACACACACTCTTTCTCTCACTCATGGAGCTTCAATTGTTGTGTCTAGAGGAACTACTAACTTGAGTTTATGTTGTATTGTGCAGTTTGTCATTGTATCTCTCACTGGATGGGGTTTGCTTATCTTTGGAAGCTACAAGTTCTTTACTAAGGGCAAAGGCAAGACAGAGGAGGTATATTTCTTTACCTTTGTGATCTAAATATTTCCAGTGCTTACTAGGATCTGAATGGGAGTCATCTTAATTTGTTCATTTGATAGTATCTGACCAAAGAGTTATGTTGAGACAGGATAAACTTATATGTGAAACAATGTTTAGCTTTTGAAGCAGTGGTTTATCAGTTTATTATGTAGTAATCCTCATGTCAAAATTAGAAGGTTTTTGTTTATTTATAGGGAAGGATAATAGATCTTCCCTTCCATTCTGGGTTTCCCTCTCTCCAAAACATATCCAAACAGAATCCTCCCTTTCTCTTTCATTCCTTTGCCTCTAAATTACCTTATCCAAACACACTCTCATGGTGTGTTTGGATAGATTAAGGGAAGGAAAAACAAGGGGAGGGAGGGGAAGGGGGGTGGGAAGCTAAAGGGAGGAGGGGGGGGGGGGGGGGGGGGCGGGTGGGGTGGGGTGGGGTGAGGGAAATATGATGAGTTTTCCTTCCAAATCTCTCCATTGTTGGAGAGATCAATATCTTCAATTGTATGTTAATCTCTCCATTTCTCTCCCCCTCCAATTCTCTTCTTCCCGCATTTGCTATCCAAATGAAAGATAATTCATCCCTCCATTTCCCTTCCCTTCCTTTCCCTCCATTTCCTTCAATCCAAACATAGTGTTAATGATGCCATTTTCTTGTAAAATCAAATAATCAATTCTGTACAAATGATCCCTTATTAAGTGTGGCTTTTTGTTCAAAGATGGAGTGAATATTTTTGTTCTTTGTGCAAGTCTGGTCCTGATGTATATACCTCTTTATCGGTAAGATTGCCTTATGATTTACTGATTGTTTCTTCTTATTCTGTTTCACTATCTCTTATTGAAGGTGGCGGCGGCGGCTTCACAGTAGAACAATCATGAACCTAAAGATGCTTTAGCAATAAAGACGGTGCTCATAACTGTTCAGCCAGGCGGATATTTTCTGATATTCCAATTGTTGCCGGTTAGATAGCTTTGGAGCAAACAAATGTGATAAATGGATTTTTGACAATTTGAAATGTTGATGATAAACATATAATTGTCTAAATTAGTGTTCTCCTTTGAATTTACTATAAATACCAATTTACTTTCTCATTTTCTTTATTTTGGTCTGCTGCTTCTGTTCATGGATATAGGACAGCATGCGACCAGTTTGTTGTATCTTATAGTTCAAGAAATTGAGCGGATGATGTCACCAACTTAATTTGTTTGCAAATGCCAATTTTTCCTGGAATGATGTATGAGGCTGAAGTAGCCTTCTAAAACTCTAATGCTGCACTTTGGACATGTTCATTGTACAAGTTGTGGTTGGTGTTTAGGAATTTAAGCTACTCGGTGCAATTCAAATTGTGTGAAAAGCAACCCTTGTAATTACATGGGTTCTGAATCATACTTTTTCCCTAGGACTTTGATGTTTGAATATAGGCTTCAGACGTAGGGATCAGATATTAGAGATTTTAGTAAAAAGTATCAGGAAAATGTAGATCAAGTTGGGCATTTTGTTTTTCTGTTTTCAATTATCTCTTCTCCTTATGACTTAGATTACTTATAAATGATTAAATAGAGGCTTTAGACATAGGGATTGGATAATAGAGATTTTAGTAAAAATTGACCGAAATATGTTCAAGCTGGCATTTCGTTTCTTCAGTCATCTACTTGGTAATCCCTGTTAGGAAGTCTCTATATTTGTAGTCTTGGAGAACGATTAGGATAAAGGCATTTTTTTTTTCGTGTACGGACATTTGATTAATAGACTTTGATCACAGGATCACAATTAGTTTTGCACTTGGGATATCTGTAATAGACTTTGGCATTACTTTGCTGCTTTTAGGGAAGTTCCTAAGTTTTTTCACATCTTGGTGATCATTTTGAGTTGGCACCCTAAAATTCTGTCTCTTCTGCTTCCTCATCAGGTTCTGATTCTGAAAATCTTCTGATGTCATCTCTATCAATTTCTGGTTCATTAGTTTCAGCGTCGTTTGAATCTTCAGCATCACTTTCTTCGATTACAATTTCATTTCCTGGTTCATTATCAATCTCTTGCTTCTTCCCTTTGACGCTACTAATCTTTTCCTGTTCCCGGTATTCTTCTTGGTCATTTAATTGCTTTGTGATCTCGTCAGAATTTTGCTTACTGGCAGTAATTTGGACATCATCTACTTTGCTACCCTCATCATCAATTAGCAATTTGGTTTTGACATTGATATTTTGCTCCGTGCTCATTAATATCCCATGTTCATATACTTGTTCAGTTTCCTCTGTTGTATTAGATTGTGTCTTTTTCAATTTTATTCCTCGTTTGTCACTCTTCTTGGCTACTTCGTCTCTGGATTCACCATTATTTCTGGTGTCTGGTATATGATTCAGTTTGTCTGATTGTGGCAGCTGATGTTTTTCAACAAGAAATTTTTTAACCTCTGACTCATTATTTCCGGGTTGGTTAGATTTCTGCAATTCTTCATTTCTGTTAAGAACTGGAGTGCTTCCAGTCTTGCTCGCTGAGTAAAAGTCATCACCCAATCTCCTGTTTCTTAGAATCTCTCTCCTCTTGCCCTTGGAATGTCTCCTTCTTGCTCTAGAGCCATAGCCATTTACAGATCCATCTGGCTTTTCCAACATCAGGCCGCCTCTGAGAAGGCTTGTATCTTTCAAGTCACCCGTTGCTTGATGCTCTTGCAATTTCTGCTTCTCCTCTTCATGGCTAGTGTTGGTTCCTCTTGCTTTATCCTCCGTGACCTTGGTGCTGTGGTCAGCATGATAACCTGCTGTTTCGCTATCATCAGTTTTAGTATTCTCGCTCTTCAATTCAACTCCATCTTTCACATCATTCAACTTCTTGTGTTCAATGTTTGTACTGTGATCATTCACTGTCTGAATAACGTTGTCATTTTGGCTTCTACTTTTTCCCATTGTTGAATCTGTCAATGAATCGTTACTTAATTGTAAATCCCCCTCATTCTCACCCTCATCTCTTGTCCCAACACCGATGGAATTTGTTACAAGTCTAGTTGTTTCTGAATGCAAATCTTCTCGTTTTTCAAGCTGGAACTTCAGATCTTCAATTTCTGCATCTTTCATCTTTAACGTGTCCTTTAAAACAGTAACTTGAGGGGGATCTTTGCTACTCGATTCCTTTTCTTCTCTCAGAATTTGAATCTTGTTCCTTTTCTCCTCAAGCGTCAACTCTATCACCGTCCTTTCATCCATGAGAGATGAAATTGTAGATTCCTTATCTGACAGCCTCCTTTCGATCTCCAACTTCTGTGCTCTCAGGGAGTAAACTTTGCTGTTCATCTCTTCGATTTTCTTCCGAGCTTCTTGGTTGAACTCTTTCTCTCTCTGCAAGCTCCCCAGAATGTAGATGTATAATTAGAAATCAATTTAAAGGATTTCCATTTACTCTCAGCATTACAATAGTCAATTATACAGTGACATGAATTGTACTAGTATTAACAGTGCTGAAATGTAAGGGAGTTTTGATGTCTAAAAAAGTGTATTTATTTAATAATGAATTGACATCACGTTCAAGCTTTATAAAAAGTGGGTTGGAGCATTACTACCTCTGTTTTAGATTAGTTACAGCAATTAGGCATTTTCTACTCATTTTTTTTTTTTTAAACACACATTTTCTACTTATACTTTATATATCAAGTCGTATTTAATAATATTTAACGGAGATAGTATAATGGATTAATTATGGACGTTTGATTTAAGTTAATACTATGCATCAATTAAAAAAACCTTACACAATTATCAATAAAAAAATGTATTCAAATATTTGATTTAGCGACATATTAACATAAGTATTACTTACATTTTTATGCATAAATTTCCTTTAATTAATTTTGTTGTAGAAATCTTTCAAACAACATAAAAGTACATTGCATGTCACTTTCTTGAAGATTAATTGATTCTCCAAAATGAATTAGATGGTCACACAACAGCGTAAACGAGTAATGTGACAACTAGCTAGTGAGACTACGGATAAAGAAAGAAATAAAACGAACCTGGAAGAGAAGGTGAAGGGTAAGAAGCTCATGGTCTTTCTCCTTAACAAGAAGAGAAAAAATTCGTTTCTCTCTGATCTTGTGAAGCACCATAACTCCAAGAATAGCCCCCCCGAACGCTAACAATAGCATCAACGCGTACGGCTTACTATTACTACTACTACTGCTCCCTCTTTGATTGTTGCTATTCTTAAATGAACTCCCCATTTTTGTAGTCTCTCTAACTTCTTACTATTCCTATGTATAGAATAAGCAGCTTAGTTATTATGTTATGTCATGGTTTGGTTGTTGGCGTTTCATTCAAAAATGCCCCTTAAACTGTTCACTTCTCTTTCTCTTTTTCTCTCTTAGTGATGATCAGTAATGTTTGGCATGCCTGAAGAGCTTAGGTAGAAAAGGAATCATGTTTTTTTGTCAAATGGAATTGAGCATGGAATTTGTGCCTTCACCTCGAAAATGTGATACTTAACATACTTTCATTAATTTTGCCTGAGGTTTTTTTTTTCCTTTTTTTGGCGCTTCCGACTATTCTATTTGCAACACTTAATTTCTTGCACCGTTTTCAAATAGGAAATTTTGTCAACAACAACCAATTAAAACACGTGTTTTGAAAACAATTACCTATTAAAAAATATGTTTAAAAGAACTACCACAAATTTGTAAAAAGTTTAAGCAACACTACCACTTTTAACCTTAATGAAGGGTAAATTAGTCAATTTAGATGATTATTTTATGCAATCAAGGTAAAAAATAGAACTTAATTATATGCCAAATATTCTAGTTGACATTATTAGAGTGATAGTGCTACTTAAACTTTTTACAACTTTGTTGTAGTTCTTTTTTTTTAAAAAAAAAAAATAGGTAATTATTTTCAAAATACGCGCTTTAACTGGTGTTTCTTAACCATTTCCTTTTACATATTTACAACACTTTTTAATTTAACATGAAATCATTTATGATGATTTTATTTGCCTTATTTCTCTCACATAAAATTACATCCAAGTGTTATAAGTATTATACTTTAGTCAGCATATAATTTTCTCAGATGGAGACCACGGAGTTGCAACGCTCAAAAAGAAAGAAAGAAAGAAAAAAAAAAATCCCTTTTGAGTTATGAAGATTACAATTTTACATTCTTTCTGTATTGCTGGAAGCGTGAGTTGTGAATCCAATGCATGTCAGTCTCGCTCATTAACTTCCCGCTCTCATTAATTTCTCGCTCATTAACTTCCCGCTCTCATTAACTTCCCTCTTCATCTTCCCCATAAAGAATTTAAAATACATAACTTCCCTCTCGCTATACTCCCTCTCTCTTTGTCACTCAATTTTGCTTTCTTCTTGCTTCGCTTCTAGTCTCCGGTCGTTTATGATTGTTCGTTGTTTGGTGGTTCTTGTTCTGGCATCGACATCGTTCTCCTACTAATACAGGTAAGAAATTTGGGAAACCCTAGAATTTTGAAATCGTGGACTGTTTGTTTATTTTGGGTGGCGAAATTTTAATATTTGAATGCATTGTACTAAATTTATTGCTAATTTGGGTTATTCTGTTGTAAATGATGTCTTAGTTTAGAGTTATTTTTGCGAATACAAGGAGAATTAAGAGTAATTATGTCCAATTTTCCCATTAATGAAATTTATGTTGTACAATTGAGAAATAAAGCTGCGTTTATGATGTGCGGAACACCATGAAATTTGTTTCACTAATATTGTTGGTGTCCTAAATATCGTAATTCAGGTTTGTTGTTAAAGTAAATGAGTGAAACCAAGTTCAATTGATGTGTGGAAATCCATAAAATTTATTTAGACTAGGTTTTTTGTGCTTCTGAAAGTTCAATTGTGTTGAAAGTAGTTCAGTTGATGTGAATAGCAAATTGTTGTTTCAAAGTCGAATTATGTTGGTATTTGAAATCTTTAAGTAGTTGTGCACTTGTTATTTTGTAAAATACTGGTAAAATACTGGTAAGATTATGTGCAAGTTAGTCTATCTTGGATGGATAGTTGAAATTCAAATGATGTGAAAGATTGTTGGTTTAAAGTGGACTTATTTGAAATTCAGATTGTTGGTTCAAAGTGGACTTATGTTGGCATTTGAGATTAGAATTACAAAACTAAGAATCAAACTAAGAAATTGAGTGGAAATAAACCTATTGTTATTATTGGTTTTAATATAAAAAATGTTTATATGTAGAGGGACAAGTATGGGACGAAAAAGGGGTGGTGCTTCTTCTTATCGTCCAGCGGTTGGTAGTAGGGCGAAGTTGAATTGGGGGTGAGTAACTGTGTATTTTGTGTTTTTGTGTTTACATTTGGGGAGATTAACATGTATATCTACTTACTATTTTTTTTTTGTTGTAGCTCACGATGAAGGAAATTACACAGGATCTACAGGAAAAAGGAGTGGATAAAAGCCAGAAAGCGGTTGCTGTTGATAAAAGCCAGAAATTGGTTGCTGCTGGTAAAAGAAAAATGTCTGCAGAGAAGAACATACCTGAGAAAAGCAGTAAAAAGAGCAAAGGACAAGGGGTTGAACCTTCCTATCAAGTGACCTACATTAACGAGTTGCTTGCACATGGAATTGGGGGGGGGGGGACAAAATTATTAGAAGATTCAGATGAGGGTAGTACTGAAGATGAATCAGAGCAGGAAAGTGACAATGGAGGTGGTGATGAGCAGGATGAGGATGAAGAGTTGCAGCATTTGGACAGGAAAATTAATAAGGGCAAGGCTGAAGCAAGCAAGTTGAAGAAGCAAAAAGCAAAATCAAGGGAAGCTAAATTGATAAATGATGTCAGGGCTAGGGTGTTGGATTCGCAGCAGGCGGTAATATTTTGACAGAGAGTATGAAGTTATGATTTTTTGCATTTCATTCATTTATTTTGTTGTTTTAATAGGTTGTTGGTTTTTATGTGTATATTTAGGCGGTTGATAATCGTCCACTTGGAGTTGTTGTGACAGAGAAGAAAAGGGTAGTAGATACCCAATCACATTTTTGTTCCAAGGTGTGTTTTGAAGACATTGATTTGTTTTATGATAGTGGGAAATTTTTGTTCCAATGCGCTGGTATCACAGTTTGTGTTTACTATTGTGATGAACATCCTGCAAATTTCATAATCCGCGTGGATGCATTTAGCAAGGTTGTTGATGGACTAGATCCTACAAGGAAGACGACAGTTGAAGAAATGGGTTTGGTTGACTTCTGAACCGATTAGACAGGAAGTTCTGCTACTGGTTACATATTAGGGTGGATCCTGTCAGCAGTGTGATGTGATTTGGGGATGGTATGGAGTTGCCTTTAAGTCCCATGCAGTGGAATTGTGTGCTAGGAATACTGTACATACGCGAGCCTGTGCCACTGACTTGTGAAAAGCTGGACTTAAACATGAACAAAATAGTTAAGTTGATTGGGAAGTGCTTTGGAGTTTTTGATGCACAGGGAAGGACGCACATCTCAGTTGGGCGGGCCGTAGATGCGATACAGTTAGGTTTGGAAGAAAAGGGATGATGATGATGTGTTGTATTTAAGGACTGCATTTCTTATTGTTTTGTTGGGTCAGGTATTATGTCCTCCAACCGACGACGGTAGTTTGTCGACCTCTTTGGTGCTGGGCGTTGCGATAGCTCATGAGGCGGAGCTGTACAATTGGGCAGAGTTTAGCCATGATTGGCTGATGGCATATTAGACAAAATGTTAGCAGAAGTTTGGGAGGTATGGCTTTGTTGCTGGTTGTGGTGGGTGTACGCTGTTTGTACAACTATTTTACGTTGGCCATTTGATTTTGACTCCCAATTTATGGGGTGAGATGCCGAGGATTGATGTATGGACGCAGGAGACAGTGATCAGTGTTATTGAAAAAGACAAGAGGAATTCTGGTGACTATAGGAAGTTGAAGGTAAGCTTAAACTTGTCATTTAGTCTGTATTTCTGTATTTATTTTATGTGTTTTGTTGTTGGTTGTGTATTGATATTCATGTGTACATACAGTGCATTGATGTTACATACGGTGAGCGGCATCCTCGCCTTGCGAAGGATAGGAGATTGTTGCAGGAGTTGGCTAGATGCTCAATGGAGGATCTGATTGTTAGAAAGGTATGCGATGTTGGTTGTAGTTGATGTCGATAGATATATTTCAATTTTGCATGTCTTTTGATCCTGGTTGAGCTTGTGCAAGTAGTGAAAGACTTATCTCCTCATTTTGAATCAATCGAGCGCTGCATGGAGACATTGTCTAGGAAAAGGGTGAAAAGTGGCAGTAATAGGGGAAATCAGCCTTTGAAGGGACTGCGAGCAGTTGCAGAGGCTGCATTGAAGGAGGTTGATGCAGATGCAGCAGCTTGGAAAAAAAGTGTTCAATGGGATGACCTAGGGGGTAATAAGATTGTGGAAGGTAACCCTATGATGACGGATTATGACAATTTATCCTCCATAAATGCTAAAGCTGACCTGCGTAAGGAGAATGCTGGAGAGAATGCAGGAGGGGGAGAGAATGCAGGAGGAGAGAATGCAGGTGGAGGAGAGAATGCAGGTTTGTTAGGGGGGGGGGAAGAAACCTGGAGATGATGCATAAAATAATAATGCAAGAGAGAAGAAATCTGGAGGAGGAAGCTGAAGTTGGTAGGCAAAAGAATGCAGAAGAGGGCAATGGGAATAATCATGCGATTGATAGGGACGCTAGGAGAGAAAGGAGTGCTGCTGCTGCTGAAAGTCTGGGAGAGAAAGGTGTGGTGGGGGATTGTAGACACCCAAATGTGTCTCCCCTAAACCAAACCCGGTGATGAATACCTTTCATGTCATTGGATTATCGAACGAGGTGAAAGTGTGAAAAGTCTAGTGATGAGGATGTTTTTATTAAAATATCTCTTCAATCTGTTTTTTTAAAATATTTCTTTTCTTACCCTATTAATGAAAAACGTGCATTCTTTTTTAGTTTGGTACATGATAAGGGTCCAATAATAGTGTAGTTGGATAGGGCTCGAAAAGAGCTTTCCAACAATATATTATAAGCCCAAAACCAATGAATAATAAGGAAGTTATGGCCAAAATACTAAACTGGGTCCGATTTGGTTCTTATATGCGGCCCAATGATCTAGAGGAGGGCCTATTATGAATTATCATTCCAAATGCAATTAGGATTGATTATAGTCTTCTAGAAAGTTTTAGAAGGTTCTTTTGAATCCTAATTGGATTAGGATTGATAATTATGTTTTATGAGTTTTATTTGGAATAAAAGAAGTGTTTTAAATGAAATTACGATTTTACCCTTCGTACGGACTTTACGAATTGATTTTATCAAAAGTGAATTCCGCGTTGAAAACTCATGGAAAACCTTATGCATCGCCAAACGACAGGTTTTGTCGCCTAGCGATAAATCCTGTCGCCTGGCGACGGGTCCTGTCGTTGGCGACGGAGGCGTGTTTTATTCCTTTTCGAACTCTAATTCTTTCTATCGATTCCGGACTATTTTATTATAAATAGGGTCCCCGGACCTCCATTTTTCGATAACTAGAATTCTCTAATTCTTCTCTGTCTCTAAGCTAAAGCTTATTCTCTCTCTCTCTTTCTTATTTTCTAGTCTAGCCTTTTACAAACACAATTCCTCATACATTCGCACTAGACACACCTAGCCAAGTTCGAAGTTGCCTTCGCCATAGACGTGAAAGGTTCAACATTTCCGAGGGTTTGGTCCCAAATCTTTCTTTCAATTATTTAATTTAATGTTTGATTTTAATATTTTCCTTGAAGTTAATAACATGTGTATTTTGTTATTAGATAAGGTACGAGACATCCAAGTAAGTGCTTTAATTGTTTAATTGATATTGTGATATAGAAATCATGTTTAAGTTGTTATTTTGCTTCCTAGTATCATGTTAGGATGCTTTTCCTAGTATCATGTTAGGATGCTTTTCTAATATCATGTATGATTAGAAGAATGCTTCTTATTTCTTAACTAATAGCATGTTAGTATCATGGTAGGGATAAAGATTTGATTTTTATATTGTTTAGTGACATGCTAGGGTTTGTTATTAATCTTGTTAGTATCATGCCTAACATCTTGCTATTATTATGCTTTAACATGATTATTTTAGTTATGATTATTATTACTACTATAATTATTATGTTGCTTGATATATATTTATTGTTATTGCTTGATCACACCATTTATGCATGTTTAAAGGGAATTTGGTACTTGTAATCATGCTTAATAAGATAATTAGTAATCTTGTTTAGGGTTAGTATGGTTATAATTCAAGTGATCACCCATAATAGTTTTGTTTGTGCATTAATATTCAACAAACATAGATTAGACAGGTTTAGGGTAAACCTATTGATTGCATGTTAGTCAGAAAGCGCACATGAATACGAGTAGAATAAAGTAAAGGCCTATCATTAGGGCAGGTTCTTTCTCTTTTAGATTGGATTTGTACCTTCATCCACGAACTTCCAGTCTTGGTTTCAGACCTATTGGAGTAGACGATCTCCTGGATCGTTAAGGGGTGTAACCTTCACCCTGTGAACGGTATACAAGTTCCTAAAACTTGTTGGCGACTCTTTTGCTCTAGCTTTCTTCCCTTTAAACGCCACCATTCTTAAGTGTATGATCCCAGTGGGGTTCAAGTTTGGGGTAATGCTTGAAATATTCCCAAAAGTTTTTGGCGACTCCACTGGGGAGGATTTCTATTTTAATTCCTGAAATTTATTTCGGCAATGATTTAGAATGAGTGGATGAGACTCGAAAGTTCTAAATAATTCATGTGCGTAATTTTGATTAACATTATTGGCATAAGCATAAAAAAGGTTCTCATTGGAAAGACCACCCGTAATGATTTAATAACATAGGATTTTTACACGTAGGAAATTTGAGAAATATTTTTCACAACTAGAATCGAAATAATACTGCGGAAGCTGGAAAATTCTAAGAACACAGAAAGCTGTTGAGGCATGTAGGAACTACTGTCTAGAAAACAGCTATAGTAGCCTGAAAAATGGCCTTGTCGCCTGGCGAAAATTTTATCGTCTGGCGATAGAGCCATTTTCTGGTGACGTACTCTGTTGTCTGGCGCCAAGTTCTTCCAATACCGAGCCAGAACTCCGCCTTCTTGTTTTGAATAGTTTTAGCACTGTTGGCTCGATTCTACTTCCTGATTGAGTTTTTCTCTCTTTTTTGAAACCCATATGTGTTCTACGTATGGACATAACCCTATGGGAGTTCATGCTCCATCTACCCGATTGAACGCTCTGAGCAACAAAGGGTACATCCGAGAATGTTGAATTCACCAAACCATGGAAGCGAGTTTAACTCGCGGGGTCCCATCCACACGCGCCAACCCTTCCAAAGGTAAGGCTTCCGCGCGGTGCATTCGGACTCATAACCATTGACCCTCTTTGACTAACCCATATCCTAAACTTTAGAGAACTAGAGCCATGATTAGGTTGCAAACTCGTTACATCATATCGTGACTACTTGACTACTTGTGCATCTCTTACTTGTGCATACTTATTATGTGTCTAAACTAACCATTTGGTTTGACTTGTGTTTATAAATAAGTCTTAATAAACTAACCAATGAATAAAGAGCTTTTCTTAATTAATTGATTAATTAATTTGAGCTTAAAATATATACCTTAAATCGAGTCATAGTTCCTTTAAGTCTACCCGTATTTTTATTCCCGTATACACTACAAGCGTCAACTTGTTTTGGTCATAGTCGAAGTTCTAGGAAGAACTAAGAGTTGTAAAACCTATGGATCTGTAGCCATGGGTTTTATCTTTAATGTGGCGTTAGTTTCATCCCAATAAGAGTCACAAAAAAAAAGTTATGACTAAAATACCACAACATGTCTAGTTTATTGCATATATGAAGTCTTAACTTAACCTTTGCTTGAGTCTAGTCACATAGTCTAGCCACATGGTCATGACACGAGTCTTAACATGTCACCTATACTCACTAGTATTAGCACACACTTTAAATATGTCACCATGACCATGTATTAGGTTCATGCATGAGTCGTTTTCCGTCATTCAAGTGGGGGGTCCAATCTATTCCCATTCTCTTCCACATTCTCTTCCATGTTGAATAGAGCTTGAGTCAAAATAAATAATAAAAAACTTACCCCTAATTTCCCTTTCCACAGTACTTGGTCAAGGAGAGAAGGGCGATTAATCAAGGACAACACCTTTGTTCAAGTTCAACTTTTAGATAAACCAGTCGGTCGAAAAAGAAAAGCTAAGAAGATAATGGCAAGTTAAGAAGAAGTCAATGAGCTTAAGAAGCAAATGGCTGACATGACTGAGGTGTTGAAGGATTTAACCTTCCAAATCAATGACCCTGTTAAACAACAACAAATGGAGATCATGAAAGAAAGCTTGATCAAAATATCCAATGACTATAGATTCCAGGGCATTAGCTCACAAGGGGTCTCAGTGGACAAGGAGCTTCTTCCGCAGAAGTTCAATGTCAATGACATCCCTAAGTTCCAGCCAACAGATAATCCTTACTTCCACTTAAGGACATTCGAGACCATAATGAACATTAAGGGGATTGATAGGAAAGTCTTTCATTCCTTGTTCTCTTTATCTCTAGAAACTGTTTCTCAACATTGGTTCTTTTCTCTTGATAAAGAGAAAACCTATACTTGGGATGGAATAAATAACGCTTTCATTGACAAAGATAAGTGTAGTATTCAAGTCGAAACCAACTGTAGACAACTTGAGATGCTAAGACAAAAAGAATATGAAGGCTTTACTTCTTTCTTTAATAAGTGGAGGGAAACTTCCGCTATGATGATTGAGGTGCCCACCGAAAAAGAATCTGTAAGGATGTTTATTAAGAATCTCCAAGAGAAGTATTCAAAGCATTTAAAGTATCAACATAATTTGAATACTTTCAAGGCCGTCTATGACATCGGTATTGAAACAAAGATGACCTCGCAAAGCAAAAAAGCTACTAACAATAGTAACCACAATGGCTGGAAAGCCAAGAAGAACGACAATCCTTCTTCTGAAAACGCCCACCCTAGTAACAATGTTAGTACCTTTGACCACAATGAAGTTTTAGCCATGGATAATCAAGGATATAAAAATAAAACCCAAAAGAGAGTTCACAACCATTGGAATGACCTATGATGTTGCTTTTGATCGTCTCTATGATCGAGGATTAATCAAACCTATTGGCCCTACCGAGGATCCAACACCAGAAAAGCGATCTTCAAGATGGGACCCCAATTCTTATTGCAAGTACCATCAAGGAAATGGTCATACCACTGATGAATGCTATAGATTTTAAAATCTCATAGAAGCAAACAAGATCCCATTGCCTCTAGCTAGGAAGAAGACCGGGTGATGATGAGCACAAGACACAAGGCGAGCTTCGACAACAAGATTTCATGACCTATTTTTCTATTTCTTTTTCATTCTTCCTTTCCCCAATAAGTCTAACATAAGCATTTTTTTTTCCTTAGAAATACTTTGTAGTTTTTTTCTTTTCCCCTTTTAATAAAATGAGCATTTATTTTCTTGCATATGATCATTTCATTACATCGCTTAAAAAAAAATCATTATCAAACTAAGCACAAGGTATACCAATGATTTGAGGCACCCCTTATAGCCACATCATATTACCTTTCACCCTTCAAATATACAATCCTTTCTTAATAAACCACTTTGAGCCTCGTCTAACGATAAACCTTTCTTTCTTCGACTTACATCTACCTAACCTTGGGATGGGATGGTGTGTAACTTATGCAATTTTCAAAAGCTTGAGTGTATAAAAAACTAAAATAGAAAAAACAATAAAAGTGTACAAAAGGGCAAGTGTTCCAATGTCTTTGACATGACCATGTCTGTGATATGAACACGTCACAGATTACGTCTCTTATCGAGTGTTCGGTACCGTGCCTGAGAAATATGAATGTCAAGTGACTGATAGACCGCATGATCGAGATTGCCCACACTTATAAAAATAAAAATGAATGCAAAAACAAAAAAAAAAAAGAGCAAAAAAAAAAAAAAAAAAAAGAAAGAGAAGAAAGAGCTCAAAAGTGAGAAGCCTCAAGCATAAAAAATATAAAGATTCGAAAGCAAGGTTGCACACCTTGGGGGCATATCGAGGGTCTTGAGCCTTTGTCCCCTTCTTCTTCAAACCTTTATCCTAACCACGTTACAACCCTTTAAATGACCTTTTTGAGGTATACACACTTGTGCGAGGTTCAGTTAGAGCTACGTTCGACCTGATTCCTGACGGATACGTAGGCAACCTCACATTGAGGTGCGACCGTAATAAAAATGCATTCATATTTACTTTCATAATTGATCATATTTAGGAATTTACAATTCTCATCCCTTTTCATTTAGAGTTAGACTTGGGGGCTTGATCCTTACATTATTAGCCTACCCAGCTTAAGAGTCACCACTATTTGACTCTTTTCAATATATTTTTCCACACACGTAGCCCTTGCAGCCTAACTTTAGTGTCACTATCACATACATCACAGATACATGACCAAATATACTTCCTTTATGAAACCTTTGTCATGAAATCTTAACACAACATTGAAGCATGCCTTGTCATATCAACATCAATCATCATTGCATCACAAAGTATGAAGTACTTAGCCTCCGCGCCTAAGTTACCAAAATAATTTCATTATCAAGTCAACTAAGATAATATAAGATCTTACAATCCTTGTACTAAGAGAGACAACATTAACACATTAAGCTCATTCAACATGCACTTTCAAAAACTTCGCTTCTTTCTTTTTTTGCGTTTTTCATTTTCGGGAGAAAGTTGGCACCCTCCACAAAAATGACAGAAATTTTTGTTAAGCTGCATTTTGAGTCATGTACATATAAAGCTTCATGAGTCAACACTATGCACACACGAGTTTCACGAAGTGAGTCGCCATGTATGTCAAATTTATACCTTGAGTCATGTCAAGTCAATGAGTCAAGCAACACTAAGTCTTAGGTCAACCCTAATTACATGAGCAAAGTCCTATAGTCCAAAAATGTAAAAGAAGGTACACTAAGTCCCTGACGGGAAAGTCGACACCCTCCACAAAAATGACAGAAATTTTTGTTAAGCTGCACTTTGAGTCATGCACATATCAAGCTTCATGAGTCAACACTATGCACACACGAGTCACACAAAGTGAGTCACCATGTATGTCAAATTTATACCATGAGTCATGTCAAGTCAATGAGTGAAGCAACACTAAGTCTTAGGTCAACCCTAATTACATGAGCAAAGTCCTATAGTCCAAAATGTAAAAGCAGGTACACTAAGTCCTAGACGGACGGGTAAGCTTTATAAAAGGTTTGAAGCAAAAGGACGCAAACAACTTAGCAAATCAACTAGACTCAGCTTGATTCCAATCATATTTGATTGTCGATTGGCCTGACGACGATCATATTAATTGATTGGGTTCCTTGGTACGCCAGTTAGCCCCTATAATCAAATTGACACAATTAGTAGTCGGCTCGATTACAATCGCAGTAAGTGATTGACCTGACGATGATCGTCTCACTTAGCTTAAGCGCCTAAGCATTGGCCCATTACAAGCACCAACACATCGATTCAAAAGCAAGCTTTTATACGACAATTTTTCCAAGATTGGATTGTCATCCCCAACTGACAATATTTCCAAATGTGGATTGTCGCGCATCTTCTTTAATGATAATTTTTCCAAGATTGGATTGTCATCTCTGGCAAAGTTTCCAAGTGTTGATTGTTATACTCCTTCTCTGTCTGGCAATTTTTTTCAAGTTCGGATTGTCATCTCTGGCAAGTTTGGATTGTCATACACCTAATTCCCTATGGCAAAATTTACCAAAGGATTGTCGTAGATCTCTACTCATCATAAATTTTGGCAAAGGTTCCTCAACGTGGATTGTCATTCATTTCAGTAAGTGGCAAATTTTCCCGAAGTGGATTGTCGGTCAACTCTTTTTTGCAAATGTTCCAAGACGTGGATTGTCAATAGTGGCAATATTTTCCTAAAAGGATTGTCGCATAAAGTTGGCAAATTTCCAAGGTGGATGGCTTTCAAGAGTTATATTCCAAGATGTGGATTATCGATCGTAGCAAAGTTCTTATGACAGATTGTTACGAAGCATTGGCAACTTTTCCCAAAATTGGATTTTGGTAAATTTTTCGAGATACAGACTGTCGCTACATTGTAGCAACATTTCTAAGGATGGATTGTTACGTGGCATTGACAACTTTCCCTAAATCGGATTGTCATACATCATACAAGAGTTGTGTTGGCAACTATTCCCAAAGAAAAGAGGATTGTCATCACCCAAAGCATCAACAACAAAATTCAAGCAGCTTTAAAGGATCGACAAGCGTTGATCTTCGGCAATTTCCTTTGGAATATTATCGTAACAACTGAGGATGGCTTCAGGCGGAGCAATCTTTGATAGTATTCTCAGGCTTGTAGAAGACTATCGCAGTAGAAATTAGAGGCAGTTACAGGCGTAGCATTCCTCATGCGGTATCCCCTAGCTTAAGGAAGATCGTCAAACAAAAAAGAAGCTCTTTATTTAGAGATGCGTGGACATATAAAAAAAGCTCCGTTGTTCAGAGACGAGTGAACATTCAAAACAACTAGATGGCGTTCCCTAGCTTGTGGAAGGTTGTCACAACGACAAATGCAACAACAAATCGGTTATCTATAAAGACGTGTGCTCGACAGTGCAAGATACGCATTTCTTAATTCTTTTATCTGTTTAACTAACGCTAGATTGCAGGTATCGACGTTACAAGGATGATTTAGGATTGCAGAACGTTCTGAATCATTCTCCGTCCCTATCGCTACTTTGACATTAGTTTTCGAAACATAAGTTTCTCCAAACTCAGTAAAAGTGTGTCATTTGATTATCGAACAAGGTGAAAGAGTGAAAAGTCTAGTGATGAGGATGTTTTTATTAAATTATCTCTTCTTTATGTTTTTGAAAATATTTCCTTTCTTACCCTATTTATGAAAAACGTGCATTCCAATTTAGTTTGGCCCATGATAAGGGTCCAATAATAGGGTAGTTATATAGGGCTCGAAAAGAGCTTTCCAATGATATATTATAAGCCCAATTCCGATGAATAATGAGGAATTTATGGCCAAAATACTAAACTGGGCCCGGTTTGGTTCTTATATGCGGCCCAATGATCAACGGGAGGGCCTTTTATGAATTATCATTCCTAATGCAATTAGGATTGATTACAGTCTTCTAGAAAGTTCTACAAAGTTCTATCAAAAGAAGTGTTTTAAATGAAATTACAATTTAACCCTTCGTACGGACTTTACGACTTGATTTTATCAAAAGTGAATTCCGCGTTGAATACGCGTGAAAAACCTTCTGCATCGCCAAATGACAGGTTTTGTCGCCTAACGACAAATCCTGTCGCCTGGCGACAGACCCTATCGCCTGGCAATAGGTCCTGTCGTTGGCGACAGAGGCGTGTTTTATTCCTTTTCGAACTCTGATTCTTTCTATCGATTCCAAACTATTTTATTATAAATAGGGTCCCCGGACCTCCGTTTTTCAATAACCAGAACTCTCTAATTCTTTTCTCTCTGTAAGCTAAAGCTTATTCTCTCTCTCTTTTTCTTACTAGCCTAGTCTTTATAAACACAATTCCTCATACATTAGAACTAGACACACCTAGCCAAGTTTAAAGTTGCCTTCGCCCTAGACGTGAAAGGTTTGAGATTTTTTAGTGTTTGGTCCTAAATCTTTCTTTCAATTATTTAATTTAACTGTTTGATTTTAATATTTTCCTTGAAGTTACTAACGTGTCTATTTTGTTATTAGAAAGAGGTACGAGGCATCCAAGTAAGTGCCTTAATTTTTTAATTGATATTGTGATATAGAAATCATGTTTAAGTTGTTATTTTGCTTCCTAGTACCATGTTAGGATGGTTTTCCTAGTATCATGTTAGGATGCTTTTCTTAGTACCATGTTTAGGGTAATTTCTAATATCAAGTATGATTAAAACAATGCTTCCTATTTCTTTCTTAATAGCATGTTAGTATCATGTTAGGGCTAAAGTTTGATTTTTATATTGTTTAGTGACATGCTATGGTTTGTTATTAATCTTATTGGTATCATGTCTAGGATCTTGCTATTATTATGCTTTAACATGATTATTTTAGTTATGATTATTATTATTAGTATGATTATTATGTTGCTTGATATATATTTATTGTTATTGCTTGATCACACCTTTTATGCATGTTTAAAGGGAATTTGGTACTTGTAATTACGCTTAATAAGATAATTAATAATCTTGTTTAGGGTTAGTATGATTATAATTCAAGTGATCACCAATAATAGTTTTGTTTGTGTATTAATATTCAACCAACATAGATTAAACAGGTTTAGTGTAAAACTATTGATTGCATGTTAGTCAGAAAGCGCACATGAATACGAGTAGAATAAAGTAAAGACCTATTATTCGGGCAGGTTCTTTATCTTTTAGATTGGATTTGTACCTTCATCCCCAAACTTCCAGTCTTGGTTCCAGATCTTTTGGAGTTCACGATCTCCTGGATTGTTAAAGGGTGTAACCTTCACCGTGTGAACGATTTACAAGTTCCTAAAACTTGTTGGCGACTCTTTTGCTTTAGCTTTCTTCCCTTTGGACGCCACCATGCTTAAGTGTATGATCACAGTGGGGTTCAAGTTTGGGGTAATGCTTGAAATATTCCCTACAGGGATGGGGATAAAGAAAGGAGTGCTGATGCTCCTTAGAGTGTTGGAGACAAAGGTGTGCGGGGTGGGGAGGGGGGATGGGGAGACAAAGGTGCAGCAGGGCAACCAAGGCAACAAAAAAAACGTGGAAATCAGTCCTTCTAGGGGAAAGGGAATCCAAGGAATGAAGGTGGAGAGGGGTAGGACTCGTAGTGCGAGTATATGACCATGCAGTGAGGTCATCCTATCCTAGAAGCCTAGGAATTACAGCAATGTGGAGCGGAATGTATACACGTTGATAAAGAATTGAAAAGCTAGGGCTGATGGTGTAAGCAGGTAAGTTTTAGGTTAGTTTATCAAAAATTATTAAAGAGGATAAATTACATCTGGTTTATGTATTAATGTAATGTTTTCATCATTGTATTGCAGTGGAGTTTTTTTTGATATTGTGCGAAGGGGTAGATGCAACAATTGGGGATTGCCATGGTGTTCAGAATGTGCGTGAACGTGACAAGGGTTGAAACTAGGTCGTCATCTAATTCTCCCTTGGTCAAACTAAATTTGTAAACGCTTAACAAACCTTATACGAGTATAGAGGCAAGTTAAGGGTCGAACCCAAAGGAATGAATCGAGGCTATGCTATAGTCTAATGTTTAGCTAAATTGAAGAATTATGAATGGTTGATTTTTGTAACTAAGATAACAAGAATCAAGACAATTCAAAGAAATCAATCAATATACTAAACACTAGGGATATAGGTTCCACATGCAAGCTCAACAATAATGCTAATTGATAGATCATCTAATTGATTCAAACGTTGCAAGGTACAAATAATAGTTACAATCAAAGGAATTCAAAGGTTATCTCCTATAAACCAAGCTAGGGTTCATTATGAATGGCTAACAAGGAGAATCACAATCAAATTCAATCAATTAAAGCAATTCTCAAATCAATTGTTTGTGTCATTGAAATTTGCAATGCAATCTAGATTAATATTATAGGTTAATCACTCCTAGTCTAATTAATCACATGCACAACTATGTCAACCAATTTAATTGCAACAATTCAATCAAACAAGGATCATCAACTAGCAAAAATCATCAATCAAGCATGCTTCCCCTTCTCCCTAGCAACTAATCTACTCACTAATCATGGTGAAAATTAAAGCCAAAACAAATTCAATTACAAACATATTCATCTCAAGCTAAATCAAAAGGAAATACAATCAATCAACAAATTCTCAAACTATATCAAAATCCAAACCAAACATTCAAGCAAAAAAGAAAATTGCAATTGAAGTAAATTCAAAGGAAAGAAATCTCACAAACTTTGATTGATATGAAGAAGAATTCCAAACTTGATTGAAGAAGCAATGTTAGTTACAAATCAGATCCAAGGATTACAATCTCTACTTTCTCTCTAACTTTTCTCTAGTTTATCTCTCTAAAAACTAAGCAAATGAAATATTATCTAAAATTATCCTCCTAAAGGATCTACAAGAGTATTTATAGACAAAGAAGAAAAACTGATTGGCCATGCCCTCTCCAAGAAGACCCCGCGGACGCACAAAAATGGGTATGGAACCCATAACTAACTCCGTGGGCAATTAGGGCAAAACCCGCGTCCGCGGGTACTGTAGCCCGCGCCCGCGACAATGCCACCCGCGCCTGCCGCTCAGGGCGCGGCAGATGCCTTGTTCTAGGTGAAGCGGGGGGCTGCGGTCTCTCTATTCTTGAGCGGTCTCTCCAGATCATGCGCGCCCGCGGCTAGACCGCGGCTAGGGCGCAGAGAGTTTCTGCCCAAAATCACCAAAATGATGCATATAACCCGTGTCCCGAGAAAAATAAAGGCTAGAAAGGAATAAGGAGGGTTTATTTAGAAAAGAAAAAAAAAGAGAAGAAAAATATACACTAATACTCACTAATGTAGGAATCATGGTTGTTTTTAGCTACAACAAGCCCTTTAAACCCCAAAGTCGCCTATGAGGACGAGTGATGTCTCGTAAGGGTTTCCGAAGAGTTTAACCCACAACTCTTTTGAAACAAAATGAGGCAAAATCATTTAAAAAGAAAAGAAAGTAAATCAAATATTCAAACAAATAGCTCTTGAGAAGGACTTTCACAAACGCTCAAATGCAAATGCATGAACACTTTTCTATATAGAATGGGTATGCATGCTTCAAGATATTCATGGTTGATTGAAACATAAGGTATGCTAAGTGTAGAGAACTAAAGAGGCGCAATCCACTTTCATCCCAACCAATCAAGCCGCGTTCTCCTAATTGTTTCAAATCTCCCCTTAGTAAGCGTCCCTATGTTCATTGAAAGTCGTTCGATAGGCGCAAAGACCATCATCCAATTTTTCCGACCAATCTTTTTGATTTCTCGCAACCGTCTTTTCAAGGATGAGCTTGATTTGACGATTAGAGACTTCCACTTGACCGCTCGATTGGGGATGATATGGGAGGCCAAATCTTTGATGGACTCCATGCTTCCTCAACATGTTTTGAAAGGCATGGTGAATAAAATGAGAACCGTTGTCGCTTATCACCGCCTTCGGCACCCCAAATCTTGGAAATTTTATTTTCTTAAACAACTTCGTAACAACCTTGTGGTCATTAGTTGGGGAGGCAATGGCCTCATCCCACTTAGACACGTAGTCGACCGCCACAAGGATAAATTGATTTCCTAAAGATGAAGGAAATGGCCCCATAAAGTCAATACCCCATACATTAAATACCTCTAACTCGAGTATGGGTTGTTGAGGCATTTCGTTTCTCTTGGAGATGTTCCCAAATCTTTGACATTGATCACATGTCTTTACAAAGCCCCATGACTCCCTAAAGAGATGTGGCCACCACAAACCGCATTGAAGGACCTTAGTGGCGATCTTAGAAACACACATGTGGCCCCCACTTGGATCCGAATGGCACATTTTCAAAACATTAGGCACCTCTTCATTTGGAACACATCGTCTAAGTAAGCCATCGACCCCTCGCTTGAATAAGATGGGATCATCCCAAACATAATGCCTTGCCTATCTCTTGAGCTTCTTTCTTTGATTCTTAGAAAATGAAGGAGGAAACTCCCCGCATGCAAGGAAATTCACCAAATCGGCAAATCATGGGAGCTCCTTCACTTAAAAAGCATATAGGAAATCATCAAGCATCTTATCCTCAATTGGAGAACCATCATCATGAATTTGAGAATCATATAGACGAGAAAGATGGTCCGCCACAACATTCTCCGCTCCTCTTTTATCCCTTATCTCAATGTCGAAGGTTTGGAGTTCAAGAACCCACCGGATCAACCTTGGCTTGGATTCTTTCTTGGTAGAAAGATATCTGAGAGCCGCATGATCCGTGAAGACTATGGTTTTAGATATATAACAACGGAAATTCTCAAAAGCATGAACTATAGCCAAGAATTCCTTCTCCGTTGTAGTGTAATTTCGTTGAGCTCCATTAAGAGTCTTGGATATACAATAGATCACATGAAGCTTCTTGTCCACTCTTTGACCCAAGACACCTCTTATTGCCGAATCACTTATATCACACATCAACTCAAATGGTAAATCCCATCTTGGAGCTTGAACAATAGGAGTAGAGATTAGAGCTTTCTTAAACTTATTGAATGCCTTCAAACACTTATCATCAAATACAAACTCGGCATCTTTTTGAAGAAGATCATTGAGGGGCTTTACAATGAGGGAAATGTCTTTAACAAATCTTCTATAGAACCCGACATGGCCCAAAAATGACCTCACACTCTTCACATTGACCGGAGGTGGCAACTTTTCAATAACCTCAATCTTTGCCTTGTTCACCTCTATGCCTTTGGAGAAATTTTTTGCCTGAGAACTATTCCTTCTTCAACCATGAAATGACATTTTTCCCAATTCAACACCAAGTTCACTTTTTCACATCTTTCCAAACACTTTTCAAGATTTTCAAGGCAAGCCTCAAAGGAAACCCCACCTACGGAAAAGTCATCCATAAACACCTCCATCTCCTCTTCCAACATGTCTCCAAAGATACTCATCATACACGGTTGGAAAGTGGCGGGAGCATTGCAAAGCCCGAATGGCATTCTCCTATAGGCAAAGGTACCATAGGGACAAGTAAAATTAGTTTTCTCTTGGTCATCGGGATGAATAGGAATTTGGAAAAATCCCGAATAACCATCAAGAAAACAATAGTACTTGTGCCTTGTTAGTCTTTCAAGCATTTGATCAATGAATGGAAGGGGGAAATGATCTTTCTTTGTGGATGTGTTTGGACATCTATAGTCTATACACATCCTCCATACCGTGACCATCCTCGTTGGAATGAGCTCACCTTTCTCATTCTCAACGACGGTCATACCTCCCTTCTTTGGGACACCGTGAACGGGAGAAACCCAGCTAGAATTAGAAATGGGAAATATATTTCTCGCATCTAAAAGTTTGGTGATCTCCTTATTCACTACCTCTCCCATTTAGGGATGTAGCTTTCGTTGCTTCTCAATAGATGGTAGAGTACCCTCCTCAAGAGTTATGTGATGTGTACACAAAGCGGGGCTTATACCTTTGAGGTTATCAATGGTATATCCCAAAGCACCTTGATGCTTCCTCAAAACATCACATAACTTTTGAGCTTGGTGCTCACTCAAAGAAGAGTTAACAATCACGGAGAAAGTAGAGTTGGGTCCCAAAAATTCATACCGAACGTGTGATGGAAGAGGTTTGAGCTCAATCATTCACTCGAGGTAGCAAGAAAAGGTCTACCAAGAATAATGGGAACGGTAGCATCTTCATCAATTTCAAGAACTACAAAATCTATCAGAATCACAAACTTTCCTACTCTCAAAGGAACATCCTCAACCTTCCCTTTAGGAATCTTAATTGACCTATCGGCCAATTGTAAGATAATTTTGGAAGGTATAAGTTCCCCTAACTCAAGTCTTTGATAAACCGAATATGACATTAAGCTAACACTATCTCCTAAGTCGCATAAAGCATTATCAATTTGCATCATGTTAATGGCACAAGGGATAGAGAAGTTTTCGGGATCTTTTAACTTGGGTGGCATCTTTTTCATTATAATTGCACTACAATTCTCGGTCAAGTTGACCGTCTCCACCACATCACAAGACATCCTACCACTCAAAATGTCTTTGAGGAATTTTGCATAGTTGGGCATTTGGGTAACAAATTCGGTAAAAGGTAGAGAAGATGAAGTTTCTTAAGAATATTAATAAATCTTCCAAATTGTTCATCCAACTTATGTCTCATGAATTTTTGTGGATATGGAAGCTTGGGTTTCACAATTTGTTTCTCCACTCTCACCACTCTAGGTGTCTCAATCACAACCTCACTCAAAGATGCACCATTTCTCTCATCCTCTACCAAGACCTCCTTAGGGACCTCCTTAGTTCCACTCTTCCTAGGCAAACTCTCCTCAAGAACCTTACCACTTCTTGTAACAATAGCATTCACGGGTCTCTTGGGATCTAAGCCTTGGGAAGGTAAAGAAGAAGGACTAGTATGGTCTTTCAAAGCATTGACAAGTTGAGAAATTTGGTTTTCTAGCATCTTATTATGAGTCATCACCTCATTGAATTTCTTGTCACTTACGGCCATGTAAGTGCTCAACAACGTTGTTTGATTTTCAATGATTTCCTCCAAATTAGTTGTAGAAGAAGAGTATTGTGAATAGGAATTATCAACTTGAGTCTTTGGAGCAAATCCGGGTGGAGGGCCTATTTGAGCATTATTTTAAAATTGCCACTCCCTTGATTGTTCCAATTACCCCTATTTTGATTTTGACCATAACCTTGATTATGGTTACCACCACCTTGATTATGATTTACATAACCTTGGTTTTGATTAGGGGTGAACATGGTCTGGTTTGAGTCTAAACCAAACAAAAACAAAATACGATTTGGTCAATTTTCCAAACCAAACCAAACCAAACCATATTAGTATTGAAACCAAACCAAACCAAACCAAACCATAATAATGCGGTTTGGTGCGGTTTGGTTTGCGGTTTATGATGAGACGCCATTTTTTCCTAAAAGTTGTCAAATATTAATAAATTTATAATAAAGTTCAAATAATTAGTCCAAAGGGATTAAATTATACCACAAATTTTTAATAAAAATAACAACCAACTAATCAAGTGCTAAGTGCTAACACAATAACACATAATAAAAATAATACATAACAAATTAACAGTGGAAAAAAACATAATACATTTGTCCAAAAAAATAATTCATACTACATTATAGGTATATGACCTATTGAATTTTAAGTATTGATATTTGAGATTGAGTATAGAGTATAGTAGTATATTGACCGTATAGTCTTCTAATGATTTTTTTATGTTTTTTTTATTTTTTAATTTTTTTATAATATGTAATAACTATTATAATTTATTAAAAAATTATATAAATATTAAAATGCGGTTTACTGGTTTACGATTTGGTTTGGTTTATAATTTTTGAAAAACCAAACCAAATCGCAAACCGTATTTCCCAAAAAATCGAAACCAAACCGTATTTTTCCAAACCGTAAACCAAACTAAACCGCTAAAATGCAGTTTGGTCAAGTTTGATTACGGTCCAGACCAAACTGTGTATAGCCCTAGTTTTGATTACCATAATTTTGGTTTTAATTTTGGCCACTATAACCTCGATTGTTATAGTTACCTCGAGAACCTTGGTTCCTATAACCACCACCTTGGTTATAATTATCAAAATTACCATGGTTTAGGTAATTCCTATTCCATTGATCCCTTTGGTTATCAAACCTTTGCACATTATTATTGTTTGACACATAGTTCACATGTTCACTCTCATTATTATCAAAATTATCATTACTCTCCGGAAAAGCATGAGGGCAATTACTAGAATCATGATCATATGAACCACACACATCACAAAACAAACAACCACTAGGCATGTTACTAGAAGAAGGAGGGGGATGAGAGTTAGAAAGAGTACCTCTCCCCTTAAATTGGGAGGGAAGATTTGGAGCTTGGGAAGAAGAACTCTCCAATTTTTCCTTGATTGCACTCACTTCCTTCCCCAAGTTTTCCATTTGTGAGGAGAGATTGTTCATTGCATTTAAATGATCAACCGAGTACACCGAAGAGCTACTCTTGGTAGTTGATTCTCTCTCACCGTCTTGCCAATCTCTATAGTACCTCACAACATCCTCAATGATGTCCACCACTTCTTTCGTCCTATTCATGATGGGACCTCCGGCTCCTCCATCTAGGCATGAATTGCCTTGGGGACATAGGCCTCCATAGAAAATCTGAATAATTTGATAGGTTCGAATCCCGTGGTGAGGACACTCCCTTTGATACTCCTTATATCTCTCCCATGCTTCATAAAGGCTCTCACTTGACTTTTGTTTAAAGCCTTGAATCAAAGCTCTTTCCTCCGCCGTTTTCTTTTGTGGATAGAAACGAGTTATAAATTCCTTTGTAACCTTATCCCATGTAGTTAGAGAATTTGGCTTAACCTCCTTGTCTAGCCATTTCAAAGCATGCCCAATGAGAGAAAAGGGAAAGAGCTTGATCGAGGCGGATGAATTCTTGGGAAACTCCGTTCACCTTGATAGTATTGCAATATTTTTTAAATTCCTTGAGATGATTTAGCGGGCTCTCATGCTTGGCTCCTCTAAATTGTCGCCTCTCTATCAAAGTGATCATAGCCGGACAAATTTCAAAATCATTTGCTGGTGTTGTAGGTGGAGAAATTCCACTCTCAAATCTATATGCACCGGGATTCCCCAATTCTTTCAATGCCACAAACCACTCTCGGATTCTCTCCCATTCTTGCTTGTTCCTCTTGTTGCGGTTCTTCCTCACTTGAATTGCTAGAGCTCAAATATTTCCTAGCAACTCTTAGTTTTGTAATAGTCGTCTCAATCTCCAGATCAAATGACAATAGTGAATGACCACGTGCTCTATGCATACAACTCAAAGGAAATGATTAGTAGCACTGCTACAAGTGTAGCTTTAAAGAGGAAAATCTTTTTGTTTTTTTCTTTTTAATGAAATAGACTCAACAACTATAACAAAGCACCAATGTCATTCCCCGACAATGGCGCCATTTTTACAGGGTTTGAAACTAGGTCATCATCTAATTCTCCCTTGGTCAAACTAAATTTGTAAACGCTTAACATACATCATTCGGTGCCTCTTTCCTATCTTAATGAGGTCTTCAAATTTCCAACTCCAAGTGAGGATGTTCCACTTATTTATCCGGCATTTGAAGCTTTGCAGCGCGATAAAAAATATAGTTAGTTCAAGTGGTGAAGCATATCTCTATTGAGGATTCATATCTCCCTCAATATTCAAAATCGGCATCAATTATTCATGCGGCTTTGAGATATTTTAGCCGACTTATTACTTATGCCTTTTTCTACAAGGAGTCCCTCGGTGCTATTTGTCGAGAGGAGTTGAGTTGGTTGTGGCTAGCGGATAAGCCATTTGAGGAAGGGGTGGCAGTCATTGACTTTGCTTCGCATTTGCTTGATCGTTTGATCGATACCAGAGACGGTATTTTCCTCTCCGGAAGTATCCAACTAGGGGGTATTATTACCATCTTGATTCTATCCCTCAACAAGAGGTATGAAGCAATGCTCGAGTCACTTGTCCCGGTCCATGATTAAAGGGAGAAAGCCCCTTACCACTTCTTAAGCATTTATGCCATGATAAATCAATGATTTCTGGAGCGCACTACTAAAGCAAACTTGTACATTAGGAAAGCTACAAAGATAACGGATTGGTGGCCCATCCCTCACCCCAAGGCTATGGTTAGATGTGTGGACACCCCTCTTTCATAGAGACCTAACAAAGTGCCGATCGATTATACCTTCTTTCCGAGGTTATACACTTCTGATACAGCTTCACAAAAGCTTTTTTGAATAGCTTCTCGTTCTTCCTCTCGAACCAGACCGCTCTCTTCTTTATCAATGAGATCTCTTTTGGATCGGCCAGGAGCAATCCATCCTTTAGATAGGAAATGATTCCGTCCATCCAAGTTGAGCTTCTGTCAATAATTTATACTAGCTCGGCATCAATACTCCTCTGTTCTTTTACTTCCCAAAATACTGAATTGGGAGTATCACACGATGTCGAGGATGCTAACTTAGGGAGGGCGTCTGCTTAATGATTTTTCGAACGGGGGACATGCTGCACAGCGAAATGCTCTAGGCCCTCGGCCTCTTTTTTTTTAACCATCTACATATATTTTAGCATTCTCGGCTCTCTGGCCTCAAAGTCACCATTCACTTGGCTGACTATCTGCGGAGAATCTGAACTAACATCAATCTTAACTGCCCTTGCCGCCTTACACATTCTAAGGCCAGCCAGTAAGGCTTCATACTCGGCCTCGTTGTTGGAGGCTTGGAATTGAAATCTCATTGAATACTCAAATTTGTCCCCTTCAAGAGACTGACATATGATTCCAGCACCACATCCGGACGCTGTTGCTCTTCCATCCACATAAACCTTTCATATTTGTAGGCGTCGTTCGAAGTGCGCCTACGTTAAAAAGCATGTTGTGAATATGCTTGGCACTCATAGGAAGTGGGAATTGACATAATACGATTAGGGACAAGGAAAGTAGGGAGCCGCCAACAAGTTTTTGTGGAACTTGTAAACCGTTCACGGATCATAAAAAAGGCAACCACGATAAGGGACAACGATAGGCAACAACGATTGACCCGTGAAGGTTACACCCCATTCATAATCCATGAGATTACTAACTCCATATGGTTCGGAACCACGAAAGGAGGATCGGGGATGATGGTACGAAGTGAGTCATGGAGTCACATTCGCCCGTATTGGCCTTTACTCGATTCTTATAGTGAAAAGCATTCATGTGATCTCAAAGGCATACAAACAATAATTCAATTCGCTCCAAACCATTATTTAACTAAATTGGTTGAATATTAATGCACACATTATTCTAAAATATTAGTGATCACTTCAATTAATAACAAGATTAAAAAGGATCCTAAACCGGTTGTCCAAATTATCTTATTAGGCGTGACTTTCAATTTCATATTCCCTTTAAACATGCAATATGGTGATCATAAATATAATAAAATAAACATTAAAATTGGAAGCAATTTAACAATAATAGTGTTAGCCAAATCAAATAATAATAACAACCCTAATCATGATACTGGCAATATTAAAAATAAAATAAGAGTAATTAAATTAATTAATTACTCACATTCCGCGCGTTTCTTTAAATTGCTACATCATGAATAAACTGTTAGTAACTTCAATAAAAATATAAAGTAAATGGAAATTAAATTAAAGTAGAGTTGATTTGGTCCAAACCCTCAGTCAATTATACCTTTCACGCCTTGGTTTAAGTATAGAACTTTGGGTATTGTATGAACTCCTTGGAGTGCTTAAGGAAGAAATGATAGAATAGGGAGGCTAGTGTTTAGGCTAAAGAGGGAGAAGAGAATTGTTTTTTGATCAAGATTGTTGATGAATAAAAAAGGGGAGATATGACCTCTATATATAAGGGGAAAAGAGGGGTCGAATCAAGAAAAGATAAGAAATTCGAATCGGATAAAACGCTTGCGATAGACAGCAGTTTTTGCGGTTTTTGTTTTTATCATATCTTTTGAACCAGAAATCGGAATAAGATGAATAAGATATGGTTGGAAAGCTCTTGAAATCTACTTTCTAACCCAATTGAAATCAGATTAAAATATTTTGTATAACAAAAGATATATCCGAAATAGTGAGACGGTTTCAGTTTTGGATAGAGTTTGACATTTTATTCATATCTTTTCCGTTATAGCTCGGAATTGATATTATAATATATAATTGGAAAGATAATTTCAAGGGCTATCCAACCATATAAAATTTGGATAAAAACAATAATACACGAAAATAATATCTGTCTATCTTTGAACGTCTTTCAATTCGGATATAAATAGGATTTTCAAAAAAAGAAGTTTTATTCAATTTCAAACTATTTAATCTTATCTTTTCAAAAAGGATAATTAAGATCTTTTAGAAACTTATAGAAGCTTCCAATTAATCCTAATTGGTTTAGGAATGGGGTTAAATAATTTGGACCCTCCACATGATCATTGGGTCGTAGGTAAGGTGGGCTTAGGTTCGGTTTGGGCTAGTTTAATATTTTGGCCATAACTTATTCGTTATAACTCGGATTTGGGCTTATAATATATCGTTGGAACGATATTTTAAAGCCCCATCCAAATATTCAATCATTAGACCCAGATTATGGACCAAAATAAACAGAAATAAACGTTTTTATAAAATGGACACGAAATGAATGATTTTGAAGGACACGAAATGAATTGTTTTAGGTTTAAAGGCACGAAAAGAGGAAAAAAAGTTATGGTTTTGGGAAATGGGCTAGGAATTGGGTTGGTTTATGAAATGGAAATATGGATTTAAGCACTCCAAAAATTAAATACTCAACCCGACCAATAATGGCGGTGAAAGGTTGTTCATCATCGGGTTTGGTTTTGGGGAGACATTTTTAGGTGTCTACAGAAGCCCCCACTTTGACTGAGTTTGTAGAAACGTTAGTTTTGAAAACGATAGTCAAAGTAGTCGATAGGGACGGAGAATGATTTAAGACGTTCTGCGATCCTAAATCATTCTGTATACGCCGATACCTGCAGAAAAATGTTAGTTCTACAGATAAAAGAGTAAAGGGATAGAATGCGTATCTGACACCAGTGTATCGGTGAAAAATGAATTTGGTAGCTTCCTATGCTTGAAGGAATCCACCGGATGACGTTTGTTGAAATGATTTCCATGCTTGAGGAAAGCCGACAGATGAGTTTGGTAGCTTTCTAAGCCTGAAGAAACCTACCGGATGACACTTTCCATGCTTGAGGAAAGTCGACGTATGAATTTGGTGTCATTCTATGCTTGAAGAATTCCACCGATAATGCCTTCCATGCTTGAGGAAAGTCGACTACTTGGCGGTTTTCTATACTTGAAGAAAAATCCACCGATAACGCTTTCCATGCTTGAGGAAAGCCGACTTGGCGGTTTTCTATACTTGAAGAAAAATCCACCGATAATGCTTTCCATGCTTGAGGAAAGCCGACTTGGTAGTTTTCTATGCTTGAAGAAATCCACCGGATAATACTTTCCATGCTTGAGGAAAGTCGACATATGATGAGATTGCAAGTCTCTGTGTATCGAGAACCTTGCGTCATGAAATGATGGTGGTCCTCTTGTCCCCGGACGTGGGATGTAGATGGTCCGCTTGTCCCCGGACGTGGGATGTAGATGGTCCACTTGTCCCCGGACGTGGGCTGTAAATGGTCCGTTTGTCCCCGGATGTGGGCTGTAGATAAGACCTGCAAAAATAAATTTGCCAATGGACTCGTATACATTGTGATTGACTTGACCACTAACTTGACCAAGTTTGACTTGATGTGACATGACATGTGTATGACTTGTGAGTGTGTGTGTGTGTGTGTGTATATGAAAGCAAAAGTTTTCCGTCAATTTTTGTCATGAGTGGAGGGTACCGACTTTCTCCCGAAAAAGAAAGATGTGAAAACTGAACAATTTTCGAACTTCCTTCGATGAAAACTTGGAAAAAGTTTTTGAACTTCCCCAAAATAAAATAATGAAAAGGGAGAGAAGTTTTGAACTTCCTCCTTGAGCAAGACGAAATGATTCGTATGGATTGAATTGTTTGTCCTGAAAATAATGTATGCATGATGCATGTTCTTAGGCCAGGAGGCTAAGGACAATTACATCATGTGACACGATAGATGAATAAACTTAAGTCATGGAGCTAAGCATCATATATGGTGTAAAGAAGAGATTTTGAACGTCACTTAGGTTTGGAAGCTAAGCGCGTATAGTGATTATAGCATAATGAACGTTGCTTAGGTCAAGGAGCTAAGCACGATATGCTTTGTATGATTAAAAATCATTGATATATAAATGTTTCTTAGCACATTATGCGAAACAATGAACATTGCTCAGGTCAGGAAGCTAAGCAAGTATGCAATGTTTCTTCTACTGAATGTTGTCTTTAAATATGATGAAGCATGCACAGTGTTGAAACAAGATTTCATGATAAAGGGCTCTTAAAGGGAAGGATGATTTGGATATGAATGTGTGAGTGAAGTGTGTGAAAGTGATACTAAGGTGAGGCTGCAAAGGTTATGGTGATGGAAATATATGTGTGAAGAGTCAAAGAGGATGACTCTTTAGGCTGGGTAAGCTAATGTGATGTGGGTTCAAGCCCCCAAGTCTAGCTCTAAATGGGTAGGGATATAGAGATAAGCATTGGATATTCTTTGACTCGATCATGCATAGATATGAATATGAATGTGGCCGCACCTCAATGTGAGGTTGCCTACGTATCCGTTAGGAATCAGGCCGAACGTAGCTCTAACCGAACTTTGCACAAGTGTGTGTACACCTCAAAGAGGTCTTTCAAGGGTTATAATGTGGTTAAGCTGAAGGTTTAAGGAAGAAAGGGGTAAAAGGCTCAAGACCCGAGAGAAGCCCCCAAGATATGCAATTATGTATTAGCCTTTGCAATTTTTTTTTTTTTTTTTTTTTTTTTTTTTTTTTTTTTTTATATATATATATATATATTTTTTTGTTTTGAAATATATTTTTTTCTTTTTTCCATTCTTGTGAATCAATGTAGGCAATCTCAGATCATGCGGTCCATCACTCACTTGACATTCATGTTTCTCAAGCACGATACCAAGCACTCGATGAGAGACGCAATTTGAGACGTGTTCATATCAAAGACATTGGAACACTTGTCTTTAGACATTGTTTTATTGTTGCTTTGCTACTTTTTTTTACTTGCTTTATGAATGTTATACAATTTGCACACCTTCCCATCCCAGGGTTTGGTGAATGTGGGTTGAATAAATGAGGCCAAGCGTTAGACGAGGCTCAAAGTGGTTGATGAAGAAATGGATATTTGATTGAAAATGGTTTAAGAGGAATGACAGGGTTGCAAAGGTGCCTCAAGTCATTGGTGTACCTTGTGTTTAGTTCGGTGATAGATTTTTTTTTTTTTTTTTTTTTTTTTTTTTTTTTTTTTTTTCGCGAATGACATGATCGAATGAAAAGGAAAGAAATTCTCATTGATGAAAAAGGTAAGAAATGTGACACATAAACACATGGATAAGGAGAACCTATGCTAGACTTTTTAGGGGGAAGGGTTTGAAACAAAAGAAGAAGAAAACGTGAAATCTTGGTGAGAAGCTTGCATTGTGCATTGTCTTCATGGCTCTTTATGAGTTACTTCTAGCTACCTACTGAGGAAAATAGTTTCATGTTGTTGATGCTTTGATTGGAAGGAAAGAAGGAAGGAGTGACGTTCCCCTTATTCTTCCAACTATTGCCTATTGATTTTAAACTCAAGTACTGTGTAAGGACGAACTCAGCTAATACATTAACTCAGTACTCGGATTGGAAAGGAAGAGAAAAAATAGACATTTGAAAACAAGTGAGAAAAATCTCCACTCATTTTTACTACGATAGAAAACGATGCATGCATGGTCCTAGTATACGATCATAAACAATATAGTGCATGACTCGGAGACAAAGTGTGTGCAATAGCTCAACATGTGAGATTATGTGAGTTTATTAAGACTCATGGTATGATCGCATGACTAGACATGAGGACGTTGTGAAAAACAAAGGACCCAATGACCAAATAGCACAGAAGACTAAAAGACAAACTAACTTGATTAATTTTGTCAAATTTTAATGTTTATGCTATTTACTAGGTGAAAACGGTCCATTGGCAATCGTTATTCATAAATAAAATCAACCACAATCAAAGACGAAGAATACATGTTAAGGTTAGCATAAAAATTGATCACAAGAAACTAGGAAGAGGACTAGAATTCTAGAAGAGTTATGACTCATGGGTATAAAAAAAATGAAAAAAAATTCTATAATCCTATGTTATACGAGTTGACACGGATTAAAGGACTTGGCTAAGACTAGCTTGACACGAAAAGATATAAAAAATTTGAAAAAAAAAAAAAAAAAAACAAAAGAAAGTTGACGCTAAAAAGAAATCTAAACTGGACAGGCTGTAGTATATCGGTTATAAATTTTGATCTGTGACTCTAATTTGGATGAAACCAACTCTAAATCAAAGATAAAACTCGGGGCTACAGATCCATAGGTGGCACGACACATAACTCTTTCTAGAACTCCGGATATGACCAAAACAAGTTGACTCTTGTGCAGTATACGGGAATTAAAATCCGGGTGACTCAAAAATTAAAAAAAAGGCTCGACTCTAATAATAATAAAAAAAAGGGGTTTGATAAGAAAAAAAAATAATTAAAAAAAAGGTCAATAAAAAAAAATGCACACATAAGCATATAGTCACGCATGATGCAATGAAGTTCGCAACCTAAAGTCAAGTTCTAAGTTCGACTATGGTCAAGCTTTTGGGTGTCAAAGGGTACCATGGTTAAGAGTTTGGACGCGTTAGCAAGGCAGCCTCCCTTGAGGGTGTATGCCAACGGGCGGCTCCGCGAGTTCGTGATGAAATCGAACTCGACTCCATGGTTTGGGTGGATTTAAAAACTCGGATGAACCCTTATTGCCATGAGCGTTTTCGGGTTGATAGAGCATAAATCCCCCGGGCTAGCCACATACGTAGAACACGTACTATTGTGGCAAAGTAGGTAAGCTAAAATGCATATGCATATGTGACAATGCCAATTAAATCACAGGAATATTTTTCAAGAATCTTTCAAGTCTCATCCACTCATCTTAATTAAATACCGATCACTCAAATCGATAAATAATCAAGAATCCTCCCCAGTGGAGTCACCAAATTGTAGGCGTCGTTTGAAGTGCGCCTACGTTAAAAAGCATGTTGTGAATATGCTTGGCACTCATAGGAAGTGAGAATTGACATAATACGATTAGGGACAAGGAAAGTAGGGAGCCGCCAACAAGTTTTTGTGGAACTTGTAAACCGTTCACGGATCATAAAAAAGGCAACCACGATAAGGGACAACGATAGGCAACAACGATTGACCCGTGAAGGTTACACCCCATTCATAATCCATGAGATTACTAACTCCATATGGTTCGGAACCACGAAAGGAGGATCGGGGATGATGGTACGAAGTGAGTCATGGAGTCACATTCGCCCGTATTGGCCTTTACTCGATTCTTATAGTGAAAAGCATTCATGTGATCTCAAAGGCATACAAACAATAATTCAATTCGCTCCAAACCATTATTTAACTAAATTGGTTGAATATTAATGCACACATTATTCTAAAATATTAGTGATCACTTCAATTAATAACAAGATTAAAAAGGATCCTAAACCGGTTGTCCAAATTATCTTATTAGGCGTGACTTTCAATTTCATATTCCCTTTAAACATGCAATATGGTGATCATAAATATAATAAAATAAACATTAAAATCGGAAGCAATTTAACAATAATAGTGTTAGCCAAATCAAATAATAATAACAACCCTAATCATGATACTGACAATATTAAAAATAAAATAAGAGTAATTAAATTAATTAATTACTCACATTCCGCGCGTTTCTTTAAATTGCTACATCATGAATAAACTGTTAGTAACTTCAATAAAAATATAAAGTAAATGGAAATTAAATTAAAGTAGAGTTGATTTGGTCCAAACCCTCAGTCAATTATACCTTTCACGCCTTGGTTTAAGTATAGAACTTTGGGTATTGTATGAACTCCTTGGAGTGCTTAAGGAAGAAATGATAGAATAGGGAGGCTAGTGTTTAGGCTAAAGAGGGAGAAGAGAATTGTTTTTTGATCAAGATTGTTGATGAATAAAAAAGGGGAGATATGACCTCTATTTATAAGGGGAAAAGAGGGGTCGAATCAAGAAAAGATAAGAATTCGAATCGGATAAAACGCTTGCGATAGACAGCAGTTTTTGCGGTTTTTGTTTTTATCATATCTTTTGAACCAGAAATCGGAATAAGATGAATAAGATATGGTTGGAAAGCTCTTGAAATCTACTTTCTAACCCAATTGAAATCAGATTAAAATATTTTGTATAACAAAAGATATAGCCGAAATAGTGAGACGGTTTCAGTTTTGGATAGAGTTTGACATTTTATTCATATCTTTTCCGTTATAGCTCGGAATTGATATTATAATATATCATTGGAAAGATAATTTCAAGGGCTATCCAACCATATAAAATTTGGATAAAAACAATAATACACGAAAATAATATCTGTGTATCTTTGAACGTCTTTCAATTCGGATATAAATAGGATTTTCAAAAAAATGAGTTTTATTCAATTTCAAACTATTTAATCTTATCTTTTCAAAAAGGATAATTAAGATCTTTTAGAAACTTATAGAAGCTTCCAATTAATCCTAATTGGTTTAGGAATGGGGTTAAATAATTTTGACCCTCCACATGATCATTGGGTCGTAGGTAAGGTGGGCTTAGGTTCGGTTTGGGCTAGTTTAATATTTTGGCCATAACTTATTCGTTATAACTCGGATTTGGGCTTATAATATATCGTTGGAACGATATTTTAAAGCCCCATCCAAATATTCAATCATTAGACCCAGATTATGGACCAAAATAAACAGAAATAAACGTTTTTATAAAATGGACACGAAATGAATGATTTTGAAGGACACGAAATGAATTATTTTAGGTTTAAAGGCACGAAAAGAGGAAAAAAAAAGTTATGGTTTTGGGAAATGGGCTAGGAATTGGGTTGGTTTATGAAATGGAAATATGGATTTAAGCACTCCAAAAATTAAATACTCAACCCGGCCAATAATGGCGGTGAAAGGTTGTTCATCATCGGGTTTGGTTTTGGGGAGACATTTTTAGGTGTCTACAATATTTGATCTCGTACTAACTGCAATTCCGGCCTAGTCATTTCAGCCAAAAATTCCGCAAAAGATTTCCCCTTATCGCTTTTCTAGGCTTGAATGTTATATCGAAACCCCTAAGATCTAGAGCCCACTTAAGCATACGGCCACTGGCTTCCAAAGTTGCAAATGACGTCTTCAGTGGCTGATATTTGTAAACCACAATAGAATAGGCTAGAAAATACGGCTGAAGCTTCTTTGATGCCATAAATAGGGCAAGGCCAAACTTCTCTATGGGTGGATACCTAATCTTTGAATTTCGTGTTACGTAACTGATGAAATAGACTAGTTCTAATGGTCGTCCCTTTCCACAAGGAGGACAAAACTTAAGGAATAGTTTAATATTCCAAGATACATATATAACTTTTCATCAGTGAGTGGACTGACGAGAAAAGGTAGAGTATGCTTTTTAGCCAGACGAAGGCCTCCTCGACTTCCTATGTCCACTCAAAAATTGCTTTTTTCTTGATATTCTGGAAAAGTATCAGAACTTATCCCCTGATTTTTACAAGAGTTCTCCGAGTACGGCTAAACAGCCCGTCAATCTTTGTACATCCCTGACTGTGCTCGGCGACTTCATGTCCAAGACAGCTTGAATTGTTTCAAGGTTGGCCTCAATTCCTTGTTGATCGATCATAAACCCGAGAAAATTACCGGACTCAACACCAAAGACGCATTTCTTCGGATTTAGCATCATCTTATGCCGCCTGAGTTAGGTAAATGTCTCTCGTAGATCTTTCAAATGGTCTGTCGGCTCCTTTGATTTACAATCATGTCATCAATGTATGCTTCCATATTCCAGTCGATCTATTCTCTGAAAACAGTATTCACAAGTCTTTGAAAGGTAGCAGGGGCATTCTTGAGGCCGAATGACATAACTTAATAGCTGTACAACCCCTGCTCGGTCACAAACACAAGTTCTCTTGGTCCTCTTCCCACAATGGGATCTGATGGAATCCAAAGTATGCATGCCCGGCCGTAGAACTCATGAGTGTATTCCCGGCCGTAGAATAGACAAGTGAGTCAATCTTAGGCTTTCCCGCGTCGTCCGAAATGTAAATGTTTCATGCTCACGGTCAATATTTATTTATAACGGTAAACAAACTAAATATGTTTTAAAACCAACAACGACTTTTACATAACAACTTGTAATATCAAACTTACTGTTGGTTTGAATTATAAACCAAAAAAATGCATTACTATACCAACTGTAAGGAATTAATAGAGTAGAAGCTCTTTTGTGAATGAATGCATTTGACTTTCATCTTCCTCAATCGACCCAATCACATATCTTAATTGATTCAATAGGTATAAGCTCTTTTGTGAATGAATGCATTTGAATTTTATCTTCCTCAATCGACCCAATCACATATATCAATTGATTAAATAGGTAAAAGCTCTTTTGTAAATGAATGCATTAAACTTTCATCTTCCTCAATCGACTCAATCACGTATCTCAGTTGATTCAATAGGTATAAGCTCTTTTGTGAATGAATTCATTTGACTTTCATCTTTCTCAATCGACTAAATCACATATCTCAATTGATTTATAGGGTATAAGCTCTTTTGTGAATGAATGCATTTGACTATCATCTTCCTCAATTGACCCAATCACATATCTTAATTAATTAAATAGGTTTAAGCTCTTTTGTGAATGAATGCATTTGACTTTCATCTTTCTCAATCGACTCAATCACATATCTCAATTGATTAACAGAGTATAAGCTCTTTTGTGAATGAATGCATCTGACTTTCATCTTCCTCAATCGACGCAATCACATATATCAATTGATTCAATAGGTATAAGCTCTTTTGTGAATGAATGCATTTGACTTTCATCTTCCTCAATCGACTCAATCACATATCTCACTTGATTCAATAGGTATAATCTCTTTTGTGAATGAATGCATTTGACCTTTCATCTTTCTCATTCGACTCAATCACATATCTCAATTGATTAACAGAGTATAAGCTCTTTTGTGAATGAATGCATTTGACTTTCATCTTTCTCAATCGACTCAATCACATATCTCACTTTATTCAATAGGTATAAGTTCTTTTGTGAGTGAATGAATTTGACTTTCATCTTTCTCAATGGACTCAATCACATATCTCACTTGATTCAATAGGTATAAGCTCTTTTGTGAATGAATGCATTTGACTTTCATCTTCCTCAATTAACCCAATCACATATGTCAGTTGATTCAATATGTATAGGCTCTTTTGTGAATGAATGAATTTGACTTTCATTTTTCTCAATCGACTCAAACATATCTCTATTGGTTAACAGAGTATAATCTCTTTTGCGAATGAATGCATTTGACTCAACTGATTAATTTAATAGGTTATGTGTGAATGAAATCGACTTGACCATATTCATCTCATTCAATTAATTCCATTTTCAATTAATTCAATTAGCTCTTTGTAAATGAATGGATTTGACTTTCACCGGTATGTGTGAGTGAATTTATCTTTCCCATGAAATCCAAATAATGAAATTAGCAATATACGAAAGTGAATTAGACTTTTCCATCTTATTTGAAACATCGAATTACTTATATACAAGAGTGAATTTGATTTTTTTTTTTTTTTTTTTTTTTTTTTTTTTTTTGGTATCAAATTCAAGTAATCGAATTACATATGTATGTCAGTGAAAAGTTTGTTTAATTTTGAAAGAAATTACGCGTGCCAAAATATGTAGCATTGACTTTTAGGATAATAAAAAGTTTTATTACAAAATTACGTTTCATAATAATAAAAAATTTAATAATGAACTAACAAATAATTTAAGCACTTTAAAACTAAAAGAAGAGCTAAACCCATTAACTACTAAATCTTATGTACAATAGTGTTTATGAGAGTATAACCATAACCATGACCCAATTAAGACTTAAACGACCAATTATGCTTGTTATTCGCTCCATTTAGTAAACTCTAACATGATTTCATTAAGTCATAAAATTTAATTTGGAATTTTGATTGAGTTAATTGAAATTTTAAATTGACTAAATTGAAATTTTAAATTCACTAAATTGAAATTAATTATTGAGTCAATTCAGATTTTAAATTGAGACAATTGAAATTTTAATTTGGAATTTTAAAAAGAGTCTCAACTAAAATTTTAATTTGGAATATCACTTTCACTTAGGAGGGAAAAATCCCGCCCAAATACCTGTCACTTTCTTGGGTCATATAATCGAACTATTAAGTACGATTGACGCTTTCCAAAAAAAAAAAAAAAAAAAAAAAAAAAACAAAATAGTACGATTGATGACTCTGTACCAAGTTTATAACATTTTAGACCAACAAACGAATTCAGTAGTGTATTAACCAAATGACAAAGAAAAACATTACAAATCAGGAATCACGCATTATCTGTGTCAAATTTATTTTTAAAATAGCCTTGGTATGTGTCTTCTTTTTAGAATAGATTTACTATGTGTACAATATATTTTTAAAATAGCTGTATTTTGAAATTTTGTCTTCTTTTTTAAACATGATTACCATGATAACCTTATTTGTTTAATTAACGTATTTATATTTTTTATACTGTAATGCCATTCGTGGAGACAGACAAGTTTATTAATTGACATTAGCAGTCATAGTTACGTGTTCAATAAGTGTCATTAATTTAGTCAATACATTAAGCACACTAAAACGCATATAATTGCCCTAATCAAAGAACAAGCAAGCAAGCATAACATTGCCTTAAAACCCTTGTTTTTTGTTTTTTGAAGCTAATCAAAATTCGATTAAGTGGGAAAATTCCTTAAAATTTGTTTACTTCTTTTAAATTTAAAAAGTAATCGGTGGTTTCATTTAGGAGGGAAAATTCCCGCCCATAAGTTCGCTAGTAAACATCATTGTCTGATGAGTGTCATTTATGGCACTCATAGGGTAGTGTTTTAAGATGTTTTCACCTTAATTTTCATGCTTTTCTTTTATCATTTTGGACATTTCACCTTTAGTTTCTCTATTTCTTCTTTCTTCGTGTTTTACTTTCCTTTATGTGGTTTTCTTCATGTTTCTCTTCTATATTGCTCTTTTCTCTTCTATTTTCTCTCTTTGGTTACTTTTGTATGTGCTTAAGGAGTTAGTTTTGCAAAGGAATCAAGAGGAGCAAAAAGAGCTAAGCAAAGGAGATTTAAGCCTCTTGGAGAGGGCTTGGAGAGGGCTCGAAGAGGGCGCTCTGCATCTACTCTTTATCGCGAGCGCGAGTTCTGACTGCCGCGGGCGCGGGTAAAGTGCATCAACTTGGTGATTTTGGGCAGAAAATATCTGCGCCCTAGCCGCGGGCAAGGAGAATCTGGAGAGACCGTTCCAGTTAGAGAGACCGCGGCCCCCCTGTCTTTACCTGGAACAGGGCATCTGCCGCGCCCTTAGCCGTAGGCGCGGGTGTCTTCGCCACGGGCATGGGTCTTGCCCAGATTGCCGTCGGAGTTAGTTATAGGTTCCGTACCCATTTTTCTACGCCCGCGGGATCTTCTTGGAGAGGGCGCGGCCGATCAATTTTTCTTCTTTGTCTATAAATACTCTTGTAAATGCTTTTGAAGGCTAACTTTTAGATAATTTTTCATTTGTTTAGTTTTTAGACAGAGAAACCAGAGAGAAAGTAGAGATTGTAATTCTTGAATTTGATTTGTAATTCAACATTGCTTCATCAATCAAGATTAGATTTCTTCTTCATATCAATGAAAGTTGTGAGATTTTTTTCCTTTGAATTTACTTCAATTGCAATTTTCTTTAATGCTTGAATGTTTGGTTTGGATTTTATTTAGTTTTCAGAATTTGTTGATTGATTGCTTTTCCTTTTGATTTAGCTAGAAATGAATATGTTTGTGATTGAATTTATTTTGGCTTTCAATTTCACCATGATTAGTGAGTAGATTAGTTTCTAGGGAGAAGGGGAAGCATGCTTGATTGATGATCATTGATTGATTGAATTGTTGTTATTAAATTGGTTGACATAGTTGTGCATGTGAGACTAGGAGTGATCAACCTATAAGATTAATCTAGATTGCATTGCAAATTTCAATGACATGAACCCTTGATTTGAGAATTGCTTTAATTGATTGAATTTTATTGTGATTCTCTTTGTTAGACATTCATAGTGAGCCCTAGCTTGGTTTATAGGAGATAACCTTTGAATTCCTTTGATTGCAACTATTATTTGTCCCTTGCAATGTTTGAATCAATTGAGTGATCTATCAATTAGCATAATTGTTGAGCTTTCATGTGGAACCTACACCCCTAGTGTTTATCATATTGATTGAATTCTTTGATTTGTCTTTATTCTTGTTATTCTAGTTACCAAACTCAACCATTGATATTCTTCGATTTAGCTTAACATTAGACTATAGCATAGTTCCTATTCATTCCTGTGGGTTCGACCCTTGACTTACTGCATACTTGTATAAGGTTTGTTAAGTGTTTATAAATTTAGTTGACCAAGGAAGAATTAGATGATGACCTAGTTTTACCCCTTGTCATTGTCACGGTCAAATCACTGGTGCGAATTTCTCGTTTCTATTACCCAACCGTAATTTTAGAAAATTATAACCCAACGTAGTTGTTTAGAATACCAACTAATGTTTTTACATCAAATATAGTATATATTACCAATTTGTTGGTATTTTACACACCCACTTATGGCTAGGAAGCCCATGTCTTCAAACACATAGGGTAAGTATATAGTCAGGTAGATCAAATACACTCTAACCTTCCCCTTCCCCCACCACACTGTAAAATTATCTCACCAACTGTGAAAAGTAAAAATGGCTAGGAAGCCCATGTCCGTACTCACCGTCTTTTCGTCCGATAAATTAATAGCGAAAAATTTGTGTCGCTCAAATTACCCCCAAAAAATAGCTGCTACTTCCAAACGATCAAGCCAAATAAATCGGAATTCGACTACAAAAGTGTAAGTACTACGTCAACGAAGCAGTTGCGTCATTGGATGATGCCATTCCAGAAAAAATTGTTCGTGATGAAATATTAGCATCTAGGGAGGTCAAGGATTTGTTAAGGTGGTTTAGTACGGCGGCCAAGTTCATGAAGACAAGTGATGATAAGGTCACTCTTTCCCACGTACCACACATGGAGGACCTTGGTGACTATACGGGAAAACGTGTCAAATTTTTTATATGGTGCTTTGCTCATAGTGTAGAGGACACTCTGGTTCCTAGATTCTTACTTCTCTAGATTGATCCAGAGCCCATACTTTGACCGAAATTAACACCTTGCTACAGGTTACCTCAAGCGCCCACCTACCTATTCATAGGATTATTTACAGATACGCTGCACGTAATGGTTATGGACAATAAGGTTTATGATCTGTACATCAAAGTGTAATCACTTGAACTGAGCAAGACAAAGAGAAGGTATTTTGCCTTGGAGGTTAGTTCTAGCTCAGTGGTACCAGAGAACAGAGACCCTTTTGAAATTGAAGGCCACATTGTGATCTGGAATGCAAGAGGCTTAACTAGACGGTCTTTCATTGATAATTTTTGGAAAGTCGATGACTACTTCAACCCAGTAGTCATTATAATCATAGAGAGGCGCTTTCCAGATTCACTAATTAATTGGTTGTGGCAACAATTACCTCCATCTTAGAAGTAAAAGCATACGGAGATGATGGATCAGGAGGTGTTGTTATGGTATGGAATGCAATCGGTTTTAAGCCACGATACATGCACCAAGGTATTGGAGTGAGATTTGGTCTACTGCTGGAAGTAGAGTTTAAGGTAATATTTTGTTTTGTTAATTAACATCATTTTTAATCACTTGCATATAGCAGTATCTGATGTTCTGCATTTTTAATCACTTAGTGAAATCAGATTCAGCTTGTTAATCGTAGAAATTCATTATATGTTAAATGTTGGTCTATTGCATTAAATAGTTGGTATGGAAATTAAACATCAACATGAAGTAATGTGATATGATTAGCTTATTAATGAGCGTTTATTCTGGTTTATGAAACTGCTAAGTTGGTATCAAATTACAATGTCTTGTTTGATTAGCTTCTTTATGATCATTTTTTGTTTTTTGCTTTTCACAGTTCATTTAACTAGTTTGATTTCTCATAATTTTTTCTGCTCTCTTCCTTAATTACAGACGTACAAAACTGATGGCACTGAGGACTATGAGCCAGAGCAAGATGATGCAAGAGAGATTATGCAAGAATTGGAAGAAGAAGAAGATAGTCAGTACGACCCATTGGAATAATTGTCTGAGAACACTAGATTGTTTTAAGAGGAAACTGATCCGTTTGAACATGATCTTTGCTGTTTTGATGTATTTTGAACTTTGACGAGGAAAACTACTAATTTATTTAATGGTTATTTGTATATGATCATTATCCTATTATCATGGAACAGTCGTATAACTTTTTATTTACTCATTAACTAACATACATTTTACATTATAAAACTGCAATTAAATAATGCACTTTTTTGTTCATCTACTAAAGTTATTCGTAAAATATTGGAGTGTGGCTGTGTTCAACATTTGAATTCCTCCCATAGATGAATAATTTATTGGGGGGGGGGGGGGCTTGACCATTTTTATAGGGTCCTTGCACATCACTTACACTTCCCTGTAAAAAAAACAACACACACCATGAACATGAACACAACAAACACGAAAGAACCGCAGTTTGTTTAAAATCAAAAATTCAATTATGGAAATATACCATGTTCAACGTCGGGGGTGCAAAAATACTTTGGTTACAATTACCACGAGCCCTAGGAATGAGTTGGTTGGGACCCATAAACATATCTCCTAGGCCCGCAGTTACTCCAACATAGACCCGTTGTTGATTGCCTACCACCTGCTGGAAGTTGTCTTGTTGATGGCCAAATAGCTGTTGTTGGCTATGATGTTGACTAAAGATGTTATGCTGGTTTTGTTGCCCAAACAATTGTTGTTGATTCTACTGCTAAACAAAGAGTTGTTGTTGAGCATAGATCATCGAATGCTGAGTCAATTTATTACCCTGTAATGAGCTTGTTAATCCACCCCACTGCAATGCCTGTGATGTTGCTATTACATTAGGATTATTCTGTTTCAAATAACAAATTAATGCCACTATAAATTAATGAGGACCAAACAACAAGAAAATAATGCCAACCAATACAACATAAAATAATGAGGACCAAACAACAACAAAAAATACCAACAATACAGAATAAATTATTGAGGCCTAAATTAACACCAAACCCCAAACAAAAAATGCCAACAATATAATAAATATTACCATATGGAACAAATTATAATGTGGGATTCCTTTTCGTTGAATGTTTGCGCTACAGTCAGATTCATCACTGCTAGATGAGCTTGAACTATCTTTCCTTTTTCCCTTCTTCTTGATGGGGTTCTTCCTCTTCTTTTTCTTGGCTAACTTCTTCTAATTGCTACTGCCATTGGATTCATCACTGCTTGATATTGAACTTTCCCTCCTTTTCCCCTTCCCCTTTCCTTTACTTGGGTTCTTCTTCTTGTTGGCTGACTTCTTCTTTACCTCTTGGTTTTTACTGGGCACCTTCTTCCTTGCTCGATTGACCGGGTCTTTAACTAAGGGAGTGACGATAGTGGAAATTCCTGTTCGGGTTGGTGTTGGGGTTTGAACAGGAGTTGAAGTTAGGGTGTGAAATGGGGTTGATGGGGTCACAGGGGTGCGTGTGTCAATTGCTACCCCCCTTCCTTATTAACAAAGCAAGGGGTGTGTGGCAGTTCATTCTGGTGTTCCGTTTTCTTAATGATATTGCCCCCCCCCACCATAGACTCCACTCCTACTTGGCCTTCCTTCTCATCAAGCCGCATTTCCATTAACCGAATTTGTTCCATCAGGACCTCAATCAACTCTTCGGACATAGTGGCTCTAAGTACAACAAGTTCCAAAGCAACCATTGCCTTATCATACCGCTGCACCTCTTCTGTTTTAGAGGAATCATGGTAAGCAACCTTTACAATTGTATGCTTCCAAATAATATCTTTCTGCCACCTGTCAAGAACAAGTTCTTTAGGCACCTGTAGGGAATATTTCAAGCATTACCCCAAACTTGAGCCCCACTATTATCATACACTTAAGCATGGTGGCGCCCAAAGGGAAAGAAGCTAGAGCAAAATAGTCGCCAACAAGTTTTAGGAACGTTTAAACCGTTCACAGGGTGAAGGTTACACCCCTTAACGATCCAGCAGATTGTTAACTCCAATAGGTTTGGAACCATGACTGGTGTTCAGGGATGAAGGTACAAATTCAATCTAAAAGAGAAAGAACCTGCCCTAATAAATAGGCCTCTACTTTATTCTTCTTGTATTCATGTGCGCTTTCTGAATTACATACAATCATTATGTTTACCCTAAACCTGTTTAATCTATGTTGGTTGAATATTAATGCACAAATAAAACTAATATTAGCGATCAGTTGAATTATAATCATATTAACCCTAAACAAGATTATTAATTATCTTACTAAGAGTGATTACAAGTAAAAATTCCCTTTAAACATGCATAAAAGGTGATCAAGAAATAACAATAAATATAATCAAGCAACATAATAATAATCATAATAATAACAATCATAATAAACATAATTAACACAATCATAATAAAGCATAATATTAATAGCAAGATCCTAGGCATGATACTAACAAGATTAATAACAAAACCTAGCATGTCACAAAGCAATAAAAATCAAAGCTTTTACCCTAACATGATACTCACATGCTATTAGGAAAGAAATAGGAAGCATCATAACAATCATACTTGATATTATAAATTTTAGTTATTACCCTAAACATAATACTAGGAAGATCAAAACACCCTAACATGATACTAGGAATCAAAATAACGATAAAAACACGATTTCTATATCAAAAGATCAATAAAGTAATTAAATTATTTACTTGGATGCCTCGTACCTTTTTCTAATAACAAAATACACACGTTAGTAACTTCAAGGAAAATATAAAATAAAGAATTTTATTAAATAATTGAAATAGAGATTTGGGACCAAACCCTCAGAAATATCAAACCTTTCACGTCTAGGGCGAAAGCAACTTCGAACTTGGCTAGGTGTCTCTAGTGCTAATGTATGAGGAATTGTGTTTGTAAAAGGCTAGGCTAGAAAGAGGGAGAGAGAGAATAAGCTATAGCTTAGAGAGAGAGAAGAATTCTGGTTGATAATTGATGATTGAAAACGGAGTCCAGAGACCCTATTTATAAGAAAATAGTCTGAAAAAGATAAAAAATACTTCGAGTTCAACACGGAATAAAACAGCCATTGGTCGCCAACGACAGAGCTTGTCGCCAGGCGGTGCGTGGGAAAATACACGTTATGTACGTGAAATCCACTTCTCGATAAAATTAAGTCGTAAAATCCATGTTTAAAGGGTAAAATCGTATTTTAACATAAAACACTTCTTTTATTCCAAGTTAAACTCATAAAACATAATTATCAATCCTAATGCTATTAGGATTTAAGAGAACCTTCTAAAAGATTCTAGAAGACTATAATCAATCCTAATAGCTTTAGGAATTAAAATTAATAATAGGTCCTCCTCTAGATCATTGAACCGCGTATAAGAACCAAACCGGGCCCAGTTTAGTATTTTGGTCATAACTTCCTCATTATTCATCGGAATCGGGCCTATAATATATCGTTGGAAAGCTCTTTTTGAGCCCAATCCAACTACACCATTATTGGAACCTTGTCATGGACCAAACTGAATTGGACTGGCTATTTTCATAAAATAGAGCAGGTTTTCATAAATAGGGTAAGAAAAGAAATATTTTCAAAAACAGAAAGAAGAGATATTTTAATAAAAACATTCTCATCACTAGACTTTTCACACTTTCTCTTTGTTTAACAATCAATGACATGAAAGGTATTCATCACTGAGTTTGGTTTTGGGGAGACACATTTGGGTGTGTACAACACCTCTTTCACAGAATCCATAACACCTTCACAATGTGGCTACAAGGTATCCTATGGCATTCAAAGTGCTTGCAATCACACACTGCAAACGACGTTTCCAAGCAGAATTTAACCACGACAGTGTGTTTTTTTTATCTCGAACAGGAACCTCTTTCTTTTTGAAGTTAGACCAAATCCATACGGTCCTAAATCACATGTTCAACAAAACTCTCTGATATGTTCCTTCTGGACAGAGTAGTCAAATAAATCAGACGCTGACATTAAAGTTGCACTTCCATAAACTTTGCGTCCGTGTACACTTTCTAGAACGAACGCTCCACACCTTATTCAGTCATTAAAGGGCAAACAAACCGTCTGTTGTTTGCATCAGTCGCCTGCTCATCTTTCGCCATGCTCTCCATAGCCTTGCAATATCTGGGAGCAAATTAGAACAGTCGCGTGCTCCTCTTCACATATCCATAAATTTGTTCATGCTTTCCACTCTCTGGGTTGTTTGCAATCCAGCCCAAAAAACATGTTTTAGATTGTAGTGAATATTTCAAATCTTTCCACACTTGAGGCCCACTATGATCATACACTTAAGCATGGTGGCGTCTAAAGGGAAGGAAGCTAGAGTAAACGAGTCGCCAACAAATTTTAGGAACTTGTAAACCGTTAACATGGTGAAGGTTACACCCCTTAACGACCTAGGAGATCGTTAACTCTAATAGGTTAGGAACCATAACTGTAAGTTCGAAAATGAAGGTACAAATCCAACTTTAAAAGATATTGAACTTGTCCTAATAATAGACCTTCACTTTATTCTTCTCGTATCCATGTGCGCTTTTTGACTAACATACAATCAATAGATTTACCCTAAACCTGTTTAATCTATGTTGGTTGAATATTAATGCACAAACAAATCTATTATTGGTGATCACTTGAATTATAATCATATTAGCCTAAACAAGATTATAAATTATCTTATTAAGCATGATTACAAGTGGAAATTCCTTTTAAACATTCATAAAAGTTGTGATCAAGGAATAATAATAAATATATATCTAGCAACATAAATCATAAAAATAATAATCATAAATTATATGTAAATTATTTGTTAATTAATAAATTACATTCAATAATTCAAAATTAACAAATTACGAAAACAATTCGTAAATTAATAAATAACGTTAAATAATTCTTAAATTAACAAATTACATAAACAATTCATAAATTAAAAAATTACGTGAAACATATAATTCGACACAACAATTACCATCATCATATGCATAAACATAATTTCAATAGAACATAATATTAATTACAAGATATAGGCATGATATTAACATGATTAATAACAAACCTTAGCATGTCACTAAACATTAAAGATCAAAGTTTTAGCCTTAACATGATACTAACATGATATTAAGAAAGAAATAAAAAAACATCATAGAAACATACATGATATTAAAAATCTTAGTTATTACCTTAAACATGATACTGAGAAGCAATAAAACATCCTAACATGATATTAGGAATCAACAAAATAATCTAAGCATGATTTCTATATCAAAAGATCAATGAAACAATTAAATTACTTACTTCGATGTCTCGTACCTCTTTCTAATAACAAAATACACGCGTTAGTATCTTTAAGGAAAATAATAAATCAAAACAATTAAATTAAATAATTGAAATAGGAATTTGGGACCAAACCCTCAGAAATATCAAACCTTTCACATCAAGGGCGAAGGCAACTTCGAACTTGGATAAATGTGTCTAGAGCTAATGTATGTAGAATTTTTTAAAATGGGAAGATTTTGAAAAATAACAGAGAAAGAAGGAAAGCTTCTAGCTTTTAGAGAGAGAAAGAGAGAAATGATTGTTGTGAATAATTAAAGACGGGGAGATAGGACCCCTATTTATAGAAAAAATAGCACGGAATCAAATCAAGTCCTATTCGGAATAAAATACCTCATGTCGTCAACGACAGGAGTCAGCGCCAGACGACAGGTAGTAGCGCCAAGCGACAGACTTGTCGTTTGGCGCTGGGACAGTTTTTTTTTTTTGCGGATTTTATTTTATCATATCTTTTGATCCAGAAGTCCAAATAAGTCATATAATAAGTCCTTGGAAATCTCTTGAAGTATACTTTCCAACCCAATAATAATCAGATTAAAATCTATTTTAAATAAAAATATATGGCCAAAATAGAGGAAGAGTGTCAGTTTTGGATAGAGTTTCATATTTCTTTCATATCTTTTTCGTTATAGTTCGGAATTAATATTATAATATATCATTGGAAAGATAATTTCAAGATCTATCCAACCATATAAGATTTGGATAAAGATTATGAGGCACAAAATTAATATATGACTGTCTTTGAACATCTTTAAATTCAAATAGAATTAGGATTTTTTTTTTTAAAAAGAAAGTTTTATTCAATTTCAAACTCTTTGATTTTATCTTTTCAAAAAGGATAATTAAGATTTTTTTCTTAAACTCATAGAAGCTTCTTATAAATCTTAATTAGTTTAGGAATAGGATTAAACCTTTGGACCCTCCACATGATCATTGGGCCGTAGGTAAAATCCGGTTTGAGCCCAGTTTAGTATTTTGGCCATAACTTCCTTATTATTAATCGGAATTTTTCTTATAATATATCGTTGGAAAGGTTTTTTCAAGCCCCATCCAACGACTTTATTATTGGACCCATATAATGGATCAAAATAAACTGAAATGTACGTTTTTCATAAATAGGGTAAGAAAAGAAATATTTTCAAAAACAGAAAGAAGAGATATTTTAATAAAAACATCCTCATCACTAGACTTTTCACACTTTCGCTTTGTTCGATAATCAAATGACATGAAAGGTATTCATCAATGGGTTTTGTTTTGGGGAGACACATTTGGGTGTCTACATAGATAAACCGGGATCCACATCTCCTGCTCGTTAAACAAACCGGATAACAAGTTTTCCCAAAAGGTAAATAGTTCCATTGTAAGTAATCATCATTAGAGCTGAAAGTGAACACATCAAAATTACATACAGAACTAACCTTCCATCCATGGATAACAGTCTTTCTCGGCCAGATTGTACTTCTCCATGACACCCATCCAAGATGCCTCAAACTCCTCTGCAGTCAAACTGTTGTATATAACATTCTTAAGGTCCTCCTTTAGTTCTTCATATTTGGACAAATTACCAAGCTTGCCTGAAAATTTTTACATATATGCTACATGTACCACTGGTGATACGTGGTGAGCATCGGAAATACCTCAGCGATTGGCTTTCTCATCGCCGCATCTTGGTCAGTCATTATGGCTTTCGGGGGTTCCCATCCCCCCATACAAGAAAGCCAAGTCTTGAATAATCACACAAATGTCTCCGCATCCTCATGAGACACCAGTGTACAACCTTATAGCACACTTTGACCGTGATAGTTAACGCCTACAAAATTAGAAAAGGGCATGTGATATTTATCGGCCATGTAGGTTGAATCAAAACAAACCACATCACCAAAATCTTGATACACAACTCTACTACGCGCATCAACCCACATAACATCCTTCAAACTCCCTATCTCGTCCACCCGATGCATATGGTAAAAATTTTGGTGAAGTAATTTTATGGAAACAATCAAGCATAGCCATCGCATCTCCGTCTTTCAACTTCAGTCGTATCTTCCTATTCACAATATTATACATGTCTTTTTTTTAAAACCCCACATTTTCATATCCATTCCTCTGGTGTGCGAGATTATAGTAAATAATAGGAATAGAGGATCCGGCCCCATAATCATTTTCAAGTCTCTTATCCACTTCCTTGTTTATTTTGTCTTTTTTGTACATTGTAATGAGATTTGAGTCCTGGGGTTCCACTTTGTGGTTATGACTGTTATTTACATTAACCACCTTCCTTTCACCAAACTCATTCATTGACGCATACAAAATAACAGGACACTCACACTTCTTAGACTTTCTTTTGACCAAAGGGTCGTGACTCACAGCCACCCTCTTGCCATTTACTACACTCTTATACTTTGTTGTGCCATAGGCCTCACACTTAAACACATAGTTGCAGACATTTTATTTTATGATGACCTATCTGTTTTAGGCATCTTGCCACCAACACACCACACCAAATACTTCTTTTTTCCCGTACTCCTATAGTAAATATACAGTTCATCCCAAGTGGAAAACACCATTCCAACTGCAGGTGCATCCACTTTCATAGCAGGACAACCACCATCATCCCCATCCACAACATTTTCCCCTAAATGAGTACCACCAGTAATCATACAGTCATCCTCTTCACCACCTTCAATAAAACAAGTGATCATACATTCATCCTCATCATCACCATCTTCAACCAACACCTCGTCAACCTCAACATCATTGTCACGCAACTCGTCATCATCAAAACAACAACCAACATCATTTTCCAAATGTAATTTTTCAACCAAATCAATGTTCTACATACATTACATTTACAAGTAACTAATTCAATCCTTTCCTAACGAACAATTATCTTGAAAAAAAAAAAAAACCAAAATAACATATTAGTATACTATATCATTTGTAAAAGAAAAAAAATTACCAACAAACTACCAAACTTTACCAACAACAATTACATACTGGAGCAATGTCAATCGGTTATCAATTTTCCATCTCTCTCCAAAGGAGATAATCCAGACTTTCAATTTTAAACCAGCATTTATCAAATGAAGCAACATAGTCAATTTATTAAGACAAAATTCAGCACACTCATTGTAAAGAGAAAGAAATTACCAACAAAACAATGCAACACAGATTCACTCAAATAAATAGAATTTACCAACTACCCAATACTCATATCACCTAGTACTGGTCATCTAATCGAGTCACATTCACATTCACTTATAATTTTGCAGATTTGGGAGCAACTAAAAATTCCAAAGTATAAATTCTAATTGAAGGAAATGCCAACGACTTACAAGATCTAGTTGACGCTTGACGCGAACATTCTCCTCCTTCATTGCCAGCCAATCTCCATCAATCATATTCCTTACTCCTCTATTCTACTCCTCCATTAGCCTCGTTCAGCTCCTTTTCTATGTAAACCTTCTCTTCCTCTCTTTTTCACCTCATTCCTCTTACTCCGATTACCGTTACACCCATGTGACCCTCTCTCATTTGCCTTTATTTTAAAATAATTGGTGAAATTACAAGGATACCTCCAGCTAGAGCCATTTTTGTCTCTAGTTTCTAGATATTGAAAACCTTGCCTCTTTCTTACCACCTGTTTTGGGCATTTTATACCCGGTCAACTGGCCCAACCAGAGTTTGACATGTGTCACTAGAAGGGGTGCCAGCTTGGACCTTCTAGATGGTGACACGTGTCAGGCAAATACAAACCCTGATTTGGGGTATTTAATGATCCCAAGTAGTCTAATAAGAGAGCGACACGTGTTGCCCTGGGAGACGCCCAAATGGCCTCTCATGATGTGCGACATGTGTCACTCAGATATTAATTCTGAAATGGCGGCCTTCAAAGGCCAAAAATTTGAGGCGCCGCAAAACGGCGTGCCCTAATCCCTAGTTCATAAAACCTTAAGGAGGGCACACTTCCCCAAAAGACCCTGTAAATAGGGATATTTCCCTCATTTATGACGGGACGTCACATCAACATTAATTACAGAGCTTTCGTTCTCAAGAAACAGATAGCACCTGAGCTTTGAATCCAAGTACATAACTTTATTTTTGCACGTTTTACTTCGAATACCGTACTAACTTAATCTTCGGAGGCAAAATACCGACCATTCGATGCTCCGTTTGCTTTGCAGGTACAGGCGACCTTGCGGAATTCAGTCTTGAGCTGTAACTCTCCCAAGAGACACAAAAAACCCCAAAACATTTGGCGCCTTCTGTGGAGAGACTACCTCTAAGATGGCTTCCCAAGAAAATTTTGTGCCGCCTCTAGAGACCAGTCGGCCTCTGGAAGAAATACAGGTTCAGACGGACCATGACTCAGGTGACGACGCAGATGTCGAAACCTATGTGGCCCCAAACGGGTCACTCATCTCTAAACGCCTCCGTCAGAAAGACAGGCGGGAGCGCAATGCTAACCAAGCGGGTACTAGTAGGCCCCCTGGACCCTCAAGTAAGCCCATAGGGCATTCGACTAATGCCTCCCATGCGGCAGGATCAGCCCTAGTCACCCGTGACGAGCTCATGCAGTTCATGAGTAGCCTTAAGGGTGAAATTAAGGGACTAATCAACAAGCGGACGACTGCCCCTATAAAGGAGCAGTCGGCCACAAGGCCTGCCAAATCTGGACAGCAGAAGTCGGTCCGGGATCGACAACCGACTCCTCACCCTGCTCCAAAGAAAAAGGCTCGGCCTCAGTTTAATCTATCGAGACACCGTTTCCCTGAAACGGTGAAAAGAAAGGCCATCCGGCATGTACAGCCGGATGGTAGCGAAAAATCATTTCCTGATGCTCGTTAGTACATCGACCAGCTAAGGAATATTAGTTGTCGGAGTCAGCTTCAACGTCGACTTATCACGACAGTTTTCAAAACACCTCGGTAAGGAATTCCCCTTCAGTACCGGGGACTCCCTCAAGCGGCCCCCTCATACAGTCGGGGCCTCACCTGATCAATTCAGCGCAGTATGTGGCACAGCCACCATATAGACCGCCCGCTTTGCCTTACATCCAGCTTGCTTTCTTTGGAGGACATGCGGCATATAACTATCAGCCTTTGGACTGGCAGCTTCGGCTACAAAACCTTGGGGATCATCCCTCTGCATTCTCCACGGAAATAGCCTAGGCCGAACAGCCGGGCAAGGTTAAAAATGTCATTGTTGGAACCTACAATGGTACCTCCAACCCCGAAGACCACCTCTTGGCATACACTCACCTCATGTACATACAAGGGTTGGATGATGCCGCCTGGTGTCGATGCTTCCCAGCCACCCTGAAGGGCATAGCCTAGCAGTGGTTTGGCAATTTGCCAGCTGGATGAATAAACAGCTTCAAGACGCTTGTGTTCTTGTTTGCTTCTAACTTCTCTATGAACATCCCTGCAAAGAAAACGAGCCTTGATTTAGGCCATGTGCAGCAGGGAGATAGAGAAGGAATGCGATCATACGTCAGGCGGTTCAATCTGGTTAGAATCCAGATCCAAGGATTGTCTGACGAAGTGGCTTTTACAGAATTTTTCAAAGGTCTGAAGGACGGGTAGACTTTCAAGTTCGAACTTGGCCGTAAGAAAATCTTCACCCTCCAAGGATCCCTTATGGAGGCGGACACTTATATATAGGTGACCGAGCTCTGCTCCTCAAATAAGCAGTCGAACTCTAAGAAGTCTGACCGACAGAAAGAGAGTCGGCCTGCTCAGCCGTCTCTAAAACCAGAAGAGAGCAAAAAGAAAACTCAGATCTGGGCAGTTGATAACTCCGATCAGCCGGCCCAGAAGATAAGGAAAGAGTGGAAGCTGTACGTTCCAAGGTACGAGTTCCACAGGGACAACTACTCCATCCTCATGGAGATTAGGGATCGGCTAACTCTTGAGAAGCCGACTCCTATGAAAGGTTCCGTAGAAAATCGAAACAAAAATAAACACTCTCACTACCATGAGGATGTCGGCCATGACACCAACGACTGCTTCAGCCTCAAGCGGATGCTTGACCGTCTGGCCGACAAAGGAGCGCTGAAATTCTATGTGAAGTCCAAAGTGGCTTCAAAATCGACTCTTTGGAAGTTGAGAAAAAAGACTCCCCAGCCTGCTATCAGCTCTAAAACGGATGAGAAACCGGTTTATATGATAGCAGGCGGATTAGCCGGTGGTGGTCCAACCATCCGGGGCAACAAGGACCATCTGAGAAAGATGGTCCACTCTGTTGATGAGGGAAAGGCGGCCAGCACATCTGCCTTCCCTGAAGTCATCATCACCGAAAAGGAAAAGGACAGAGGCAAAGTCCGTCAGCCGCATGATGACCTTGTGGTCATAAAATGCAAAGTAGCCAACCAATTGGTTGGTCGCATCTTAATTGACACGAGAAGCTCCTCCGACATCATTAGCTACAAATGTCTATCCAACCTAAAATACAGGCCAGATAGTATGATGGATGTCTCCCACCCTCTTGTGGATTTTGGGGGAGGAGTTATGATTCCAGTCGGTTGCATTGATTCGCCCATCCGACTGGGGGAAAAAGGTAGTGGTCGGCACATGACCATCCGGTACCTGGTGGTCGAGGAGCTGACTGCCTACAATCTCATCCTTGGCCGACCCACTCTTAACAAGTGCAAGGCAATCATCATTCCTGCTCTCATGCTTGTCAAGTATGAGAAGGATGATGGGACTGTTGGCTCCCTAAACGAGGATCAAAAGACGGCTCGAGAATGCTATCTCTCGGATGTCAAGCCCGCGGCTGCTATAGCCGGTTAGGGCAAAGAGCCAATAGACCTTGATGAAATCAAGGATGACCATCCGACCCCTCCAGCCGTTAAGAAACAAAAGCCTAATCTGCTGGTGGTGGTCAAAAAAGAAAAGCAATAGCAATCACTGAACTGGGAGCGGTCAGACGACCTCCATCCCTAGCCGGCTACTGAGCACATTGATATTCCTCTGGACGATAGTCGCCTCGAGCGAACTGTTAAGGTGGGGACGGCTGCTTTTGCTAAGTTGGGCGCAAGCTTGCACCAACTGCTGAAAGAACTCAAAGACATTTTTGCCTTTGAAGTGAAAGAGATGCCAGGCATCAGCCCGGATCTTGTTGTCCACAAACTCGTTGTGGTTCCAAAAAAGAAGCCGATTTGCAAAAGAAAAGAAACCATGGCAAGGAAAGAAGTCAGGCGGTAGCCACCGGAGTTAAAAAGCTGTTAAACGCTGGGTTCATTCGACCATGTAACTTCCCTAAATGGGTTGCAAATGTTATGCTTGTAAAGAAGCCGAATGGTACCTGGCGCATATGTGTAGATTACACTGACTTAAACAGAGCATGTTCGAAGTATAGTTATCTACTTCCAAAGATCAACAGTCTGGTCGACTCTACAGCCGGACATGCCTTGATGAGCTTTATGGACGCCTATTCAGGCTTTCATCAGATTCCCCTGTGGAAAAAGGATCAAGAAAAGACAGCATTCGTCACTGATCAGGGGTTATTCTATTATAATGTGATGTCGTTTGGTTTGAAGAATATGCCTGCTACTTTCCAACGTATGATTAATATAGTCTTCATTAATCAAAATGGGAGGAATGTAGAAGCGTACATTGACGATATGATAGTCAAATCCAAACAGCAGGCAGATCACCTGTCTGACCTCCGGGAAACATTCGCCACACTCAAGCGGTACAAGGTCATGCTTAATCCAAAAAAGTGTGTCTTTGGTGTTGAATCTGGGAATTTTCTCGGATTCTTAATAGACCAAAGGGGATAGAGGCCAACCTTGGAAAAATACAGGCGGTAATCAACATGTTGTCGCCTCGTTCGGTGAAGGAAGACCAAAAATTAACCAGTTGTCTAACAGCTTTGGGAAGATTTCTCAGTCGGTCAAGCGACAAGTGCCTTTACTTCTTCCAGGCGATCAGTAAGAAGACTAGATTTGAATGGGGGGGGGGGGTAATGCAGAAGCCGCCTTCCAAAAGCTGAAAACGCATCTTGTAGGGAATAATTTCAAGCCTTAAAATCCCACTAGCTTGAACCCCACTGTGATCATACACTAAAGTACGGTGGCGTCCAAAAGGGAAGAAGATAGAGCAAAAGAGTCGCCAACAAGTTTTTTTAGGAACTTGTAAACCATTCACGAGGTGAAGGTTACACCCCTTAACGATCCAAGAGATCGTCAACTCCATAAGGTCTAGAACCAAATAAGGGTTCGGGGATGAAGGTACAAACCCAACCTAAAAGAGATTGAATCTGCCCTAATAATAGGCCTCTACTTTATTCTGATCGTATTCATGTGCGCTTTCTGACTAACATGCAATCATTAGGATTAACCCTAAACCTGTTTAATCTATGTTGGTTGAATATTAATGCACAAATAAATCTATTATTGGCGATCACTTGAATTATAATCATATTAACCCTAAACAAGATTATTAAATACCTTATTAATTAAGCGCGATTACAAGTACCAAATTCCCTTTAAATATGCATAAAAGGCGTGATCAAGCAATAAAAATAAATGTCAAGCAACATAATAATCATCATCAAAATAATAATAATAATAATAATAATAATAATAATAATAATAATAATAATAATAATCATAAATTATAACAATTATAATAATTATCATGTTCATGTTAATATTAAAGCATAATAATAATAGCAAGATCCTAGGCATGATACTAACAAGATTAACAACAAACCCTAGCATGTCACTAAGCAATAAAAATCAAGTCTTTAACCCTAACATGATACTAACATGAATAAATATTAGGAAAAACATAAGAAGCATCGTAGGAATCATAATAAGCATATTTGATATTAAAATTACCCTAGACATGATACTAGGAATATCATAATAACAATATAAACATGATTTCTACATCATAATATCAATTAATCAATTAAAGTACTTACTTTGATGCCTCGTATCTCTTTCTAATTACAAAATACACACGTTAGTAACTTCAAGTAAAATAATAAACAAACAATTAAATTAAATAATTGAAAGAGAGATTTGGGACCAAACCCTCATAAATTAAAACCTTTCACGTCTAGGGCGAAGGCAACTTTGAATATGGCTAGGTGTTTCTAGATCTTGTAAATGCGGAATTTTGTATGAAAACCAAGTTTAGAAAAGAAAGATGAATGTTTTAGAGAATGCTAATTAACTTGTGAATGAAGAGAATTAGTGAATGATTGATGTAGATGATGAATGATGATGATTGGTGTCTCAAAACGGAGTTTTTTAATACGATATTTATAGAGAAAATCAGCCAAAAAAAGATAATTTAACAAAACAGAGTCTGACGCACGCAAACCAAGGTTGGCGCCAACCCTAGCTAGCTGGCGCCAATGGCTAACGTCTGGCGCCAAGCCTGGTTCCAGGCGCCAAGGCCTGGGGTTGGACGCCAGTCTTGATTTTAACGCGTTTTCAAAAATCCGATAAGTTTACCGTACTGGAGGATAAAATAATATAACTTCTTCGAAAATGCTATTTGATCTTGATTAAAACTCTGAAAAGTCAACAAAGTCAGCCTATTAATGCTAATCGAATTAGGAATGAAAAGAACCTTCTAGAAGATTCTAGAAGACTAAAACCATTCCTAATTGCATTAGGAATGATAAATCATATTAGGCCCTCCCCTAGATCATTGGGCCGTACATAAAGCTCAAACCGGGCCCAGTTTAGTAAATTGGCCATAACTTACTCAATATTCATCGGAATTGGGCTTATAATATATCGTTGGAAAGGTCTTTGCAAGCCCCATCCAACTAAACTATTATTGGACCCATATCATGGACCAACCAAACCGGATTGGCTGTTTTCCTTAAAATAAAGTTTTCAAAAACAGAGAGAAGAGAAAAGAAATAAAAACTTTCCGCAACACTAGACCTTTCCACACTTTCCGCTTTACTGTTGTTTTGATAACCTTCTACAAGCTAGAGAATGCCATCCCGCTTGAAAACCGCTATGCCCGTAACTGCTTCTAATTTGGAAAATTGTTTCGCCTGAAATGACCTTCCTTCGCTATGATAATATTCCACATCCAAGGGAATACTATCGAAGATTATTTCTCTCGAAACAATCCTCATCCGCATTGATAACATTCCACGTCCAAGGGAATACTATCGAAGATTGCTTCTCTTGAAACAATCCTCAGTTGTTTTTTACAACTCTCCACAATCTAGGGAACGCCACCTTGCTGTTTCGATGTTCACTCGTCTCTGAACAAAGAGCTTCTTTTTGATATGACTCTAATTTCCGCTGTGATAGTCTTCGAAAAGATCACTGCTTCTAAATTTTTGCTATTCTAGTACGTCGATACTTTGCTGCTTGTGAAGCAGTATGTCGGTGCTTTTGCTGTGATGACAATCCTCTTTTCTTTGGGAATAGCTGCCAACACAACTCTTGTATGATGTATGACAATCCAATTTAGGGAAAGTTGTCAATGCCACGTAACAATCCATCCTTGGAAATGTTGTCACGATGAAGCGACAATCCGTACCTCAGAAAATTTGCCAAAATCCAATTTTTGGAAAAGTTTCCAATGCTTCGTAACAATCTTTCATAAGAAATTTGCTACGATCGACAATCCACATCTTGGAATATAACTCTTGAAAGAAATCCACCTTGGAAATTTGCCAACGCTATGCGACAATCCTTTTGGGAAAATATTGCCACTATTGACAATCCGCGTCTTGGAACATTTGCAAAAAAGAGTCAATCGACAATCCACTTCGGGAAAATTTGCCACTTACTGAAATGAATGACAATCCACGTTGAGGAACTTTTGCCGATATTTATGATGAATAGAAACCTACAACAATCCTTTGGGAAATTTTGCTATAGGGAACTGGGTGTATGACAATCCAATTTCGGAAAACTTGCCAGCGATGACAATCCGAACTTGGAAAAAATTGCCAAACAAAGAAGGAGCACGAAAATCCACGCTTGGAAACTTTGCCAGAGATGACAATCCAATCTTGGAAAAATTGTCGTTGAAGAAGATGCACGACAATCCATTTTTGGAAATATTGTCAGTTGGGGATGACAATCCAATTTTTGGAAAACTTTGTTGTTTAATAAGAATGCGCGACAATCCATATTTGGAAATATTGTCGTTTAAGTGCTTGCTTTTGAACCGATTGTAATGAGCCAGTGTTTTAGGCGCTTAAGCTAAGTGAGACGATTTTTTGTCAGGTCAATCACTTACTACGATTGTAATCGAGCCGACTACTAATCATGTCAAATTGCTTATAGGGGCTAACTGGCGTACCAAGGAACTCGAAATTGCTACATGAGGTCGAAATCACCTTTCTGGGAGGCTTCGAGCTCTGTCGTTGCTGAGATATCTCTGGAGCCAAGAATTGGAGTAGGGTCTTCCCTATTCTGCTGCACCTGTATTTATTTTTTTACTATAGAACTTTGCCAATTTCTTTAATTATCTTAGGGTTGACCTAAGGCTTAATGTTGCTTGACTCATCGACTTGACACGACTCAAGGTATAAACTTGACTCGATATGTTTGACTGACTCGAGGTTGACTCGACTCGAAGTGTAATGACACATGTGTTAGACTCAAATCAAAGTGATATGGCACGACATGACTCGTGTGTGCATTGAATGTGATTGTGCAACTCGAAAAATGCAAAAAAGCAAAAATTTTCCGTCAATTTTGTGGAGGGTACCGACTTTCTCTCGAAAAAGAAAGACATGAAAAAGAAAATCAAAAGTTTGAAGATGCATGTTGAATGAGCTTAGTCAAATGTTGTTTGATACTATCTCTCAAGGTTCAAGGATTAATTCATCCTAGGCTATCTCAACTGTTGACTCCATGATGAAAGTATTTGGGTAACTTAGGCACGGAGGCTAAGCACTTCATACTTCGTGATGCAATGACAATTATGAGGGATTTTGACGAAGCATGCTTCAGCGTTAAGATTTCATGACAAAGGGTTCCTAAAGGAAATATATTGGTCATGTATGCGTGATGTGTGTGATAGTGACACTAAAGTTAGGCTGCAAGAGCTAAGTGTGTGGAAAAATATATTATTGAAAAGAGTCAAATGGTGGTGACTCTTAGGCTAGGTAAGCTAATGATGTAGGGATCAAGCCCCCAAGTCTAGCTCTAAATGAATAGGGATGAGCACAGGGGATACCTTGATATGATCATGGTGTAAGTGTGTGAATGTGAATATGAATGCATTTTTATTACGGCCGCACCTCGATGTGAGGTTGCCTACGTATCCGTTAGGAATCAGGCCGAACGTAGCTCTAGTCAAACCTCGCACAAGTGTGTATACCTCAAAAAGGTCTTTTTAAGGGTTGTAACGTGGTTAGGCTAAAGGCTAAAGAAGAAGGGGATAAAGGCTCAAGACCCTAGATAAGCCCCCAAGGTGTGCAACCTCGCTTTCGAATCTTTATATTTTTATGCTTGAGTTTCTACTCTTTTTTAGCTCTCTTTTATCTTTTGCTTTAGCATCTATTTTATTTTTATAAGTGTGGGCAATCCCGATCATGCGATCTATCACTCACTTGGCATTCATGTTTCTCAGGCACGGTACCGAGCACTCGATAAGAGACGCAATCTGAGACGTGTTCTTATCAAAGATATTTTCATATCAAAGACATTGGAACACTTGCCCTTTTGTACACTTTTATTTATTTTTTGCTTATGCTTATTTTTGCTATTTATTTTGATCTATTGAAATCACTCAAGCTTTTTAGAATTGCATAAGTTACACACCATCCAATCTCAAGGTTAGATAGATGTAGGTTGAAAAAATAAAGGTCTATCGTTAGACGAGGCTCAAAGTGGTTTATGAAGAAAGGATGTATAATTGAAGGGTGAAAGGTAATATGATGTGGCTACGAGGGGTGCCTTAAATCATTGGTATACCTTGTGCTTAATTCGACATGGATTTTTTTTTTTTTTTTTTTTTTTTTACGATGCAACGTAATGCAATTATCATATGCAAGAAAATAAATGCTCATTTTATTAAAAGAAAATAAAGAATCTACAAAATTAATCTAAGGAAAGGAAAAGGTGCCTATGCTAGACTTATTGGGGAAAGAAAAGATGAAAAAGAAATAGAAAAAGAGGCCATGAGATCTTGTCGTTGAAGCTCGCCTCTTGTCTTGTGTCATTCGCTTCATCATCACCCAGTCTTCTCGCTAGCTAGAGGCAATGGGACCTTATTTGCCTCTATGAGATCTTAAATGAGATTTTGAAACCTGTAGCATTCATCAGTAGTATGACCGTTTCCTCGATGGTACTTGCAATAGGAGTTTGGATTCCATCTCGAAGATCGATTTTCTGGTGTTGGATCCTCGGTAGGGCCAATAGGTTTGATTAATCCTCGGTCATATAGACGATCGAAAGCAGCATCGTAGGTCATTCCAATGGGTGTGAACTCTCGCCTGGGTTTCCTTTTAGATCCTTGATTGTCCATGGCTAAGACATCATTATGGTCAAAGGTACTAACATTATTACTAGAGTGGGCGTTTTCGGAAGAAGAAGGATTGTCGCTCTTCTTTCCTTTCCAGCCACCGTGGTTACTATTGTTAGTAGCTTTTTGCTTTGCGAGGTCATCTTTGATTTCAATTCCGATGTCATAAATGGCCTTGAAAGTATTCAAGTTGTGTTGACATTTTAAGTGCTTTGAATACTTTTCTTGGAGATTCTTGATAAACATCCTCACAGACTCCTTTTCGGTGGGGACCTCGATCATCTTGGCGGAAGTTTCCCTCCATTTATTAAAGAAAAAAGTAAAACCTTCATTCTCTTTTTGTCTTAGCATCTCAAGTTGTCTATGGTCGGTTTCAACTTGAATATTGCACTTGTATCTATCAACGAAAGCGTTTACTATCGATTCCCAAATAGAGGTTTTCTCTTTGTCAAGGGAGAAGTACCATTGTTGGAAAACGGTTTCAAGAGATAGTGAGAACAAAGAGGGAAACACCTTCTTATCGATACCCTTAATACTCATTATGGTTTCAAAAGCTCTTAGATGAAAGTAAGGATTATCCGTTGCCTTGAATTTTGGGATGTCGTTGGTATTGAACTTCTGCGGAAGAAGATCTTTGTCCACCGAGACCCCTTGTGATGTAAGCTCTTGAAACTTGTAGTCGCTAGACAACTTGCTTAAACTCTCTTGCATGAGGTCCATTTGTTGTTGCTTCACGGGATCATCGATCCTGAGTGCGAGAAGCTTCAGTGTCTCAGTCACAGTAGCTAGTTGGTTCCTGAGCTCATTGACTTCTTCTTGAGTTGCCATTATCTTTTTAGCCTTCCTCTTTTGACGAATTGGTTTATCAAAAAGTGAAACTTGAATAAAGAGGTTGTCCTTGATTAATCGCCCTTCTCTCCTCGACCAAGTACTGTGGAAAAGGAATTTGGGGATATTCATTATTAATTATTTGACTCAAACTTTATTCAACATGCAATGGATGGAGGAAGTGAAGAAAGATTGGAATAGAATGTGAAAGAAGATTTTAGATGGAGGGATATGAAGAATTAGGAATAAAATGTACCCCCAACTTAAACGACGGAAAAGACCGACTCATGCATGAACCTAAGACATGGCCATGGTGATGTGTACTCAAAGTGTGTGCTAAGACTAGTGAGTGTAGGTGACATGTTAAGACTCGTGTCATGACCATGTGGCTAGACTATGTAACTAGACTCAAGCAAAAACTAAGTTAAGACTTTACGTATATGCATTAAACTGGACAGACTGTGGTATTTTAGTCATAACTTTTGATCTGCGACTATTATTGGGATGAAACTAACTCCAAATTAAAGAAAAACCTCGGGGCTACAGATCCATAGGTTGTACGACTCGTAGTTCTTTCTAGAACACCAGCTATGACCAAAACAAGTTGACGTTTGTGCAGTATACGGGAATAAAAATCCGGGTTGACTTAAAGGAACTATGACTCGATTTTATGTTTATTTATTAGCTCAAATTAATTAATTAATTAATTAAACAAAGTCCTTTAGTCATTAATTATTTTATTTAGTCCTAACACAAGTCAAACAAACGGTTAAGAAAAAACCACATAGAGTATGCAGTATACGGGAATAATGCACAATTAGTCAAGTAGGCACAATATGATGCAATGAGTTTGCAACCTAACCATGGCTCTAGTTCTCTAAAGTTCGGGATATGGTTTAGTCAATAGAGGGCCCATGGTTAATTGTCCGGATGCACCGCGCGGAAGCCTAACCGTGAAGGGTTGGCGCGAGTGGATGGGACACCGCGAGTTTTAGAAAAAACTCACTTCCATGGTTTAGTGAATTCAACATCTCGGATGTACCCTTTGTTGCACGGAGCGTTCAATCAGGTAGATGGAGCATGAATTCCCAGAGGGTTATGTCCATATGTAGAACATATATGGGTTTCAGAAAAGTGAGAAAAAATTCAATCAGAAAGTAGGATCGAGCAAACAATACGAAAAATCGGTCGAAATTAGAACGCATATTTCTGGCTCAGTATTGAGGGAAATTGGCGCCAGATTTTAACTGTAGCGCCTAGCGCCAATACTGGCGTCTGGCGCTACGGCTAAAATTCTGGCGCCAAGCTCTGGCCCCTGACGCTACTTCCCACATGCCTCAGCAGCTTTTTGTGCTCAATAAAATTTTCCAGTTTCGCGCGGTGTTATTTCGGTCCTAGTTGTGAAAGATATTTCTCAAATTTCCTACGTGTAAAATCATATGTTTTTAACTCATTACGGATGGTCTTTCCAATGAGATCTTTTTTATGCATATGACAATAATGTTAATCAAAATTACGCACATGAAATACTTAGAACTTTTCGAGTCTCATCCACTCATTCTAAATCATTGCCGAAACAAATTCAGGATTTAAAATAGAAATCCTCCCCAGTGGAGTTGCCAAAAAACTGTAGGGAATAATTTCAAGCCTTAAAATCCCACTAGTTTGAACCCCACTGTGGATCATACACTAAAGTACGGTGGCGTCCAAAAGGGAAGAAGATAGAGCAAAAGAGTCGCCAACAAGTTTTTTTAGGAACTTGTAAACCATTCACGAGGTGACGGTTACACCCCTTAACGATCCAAGAGATCATCAACTCCATAAGGTCTAGAACCAAATAAGGGTTCGGGGATGAAGGTACAAACCCAACCTAAAAGAGATTGAATCTGCCCTAATAATAGGCCTCTACTTTATTCTGATCGTATTCATGTGCGCTTTCTAACTAACATGCAACCATTAGGATTAACCCTAAACCTGTTTAATCTATGTTGGTTGAATATTAATGCACAAATAAATCTATTATTGGCGATCACTTGAATTATAATCATATTAACCCTAAACAAGATTATTAAATATCTTATTAATTAAGCGCGATTACAAGTACCAAATTCCCTTTAAACATGCATAAAAGGCATGATCAAGCAATAAAAATAAATGTCAAGCAACATAATAATCATCATCAAAATAATAATAATAATACTAATAATAATAATAATAATAATAATAATAATAATAATAATAATAATAATAATAATAATAATAATAATAATAATAATAATAATAATAATAATAATAATAATAATCATAATCATAATAAATTATAACAATTATAATAATTATCATGTTCATGTTAATATTAAAGCATAATAATAATAGCAAGATCCTAGGCATGATACTAACAAGATTAATAACAAACCCTAGCATGTCACTAAGCAATAAAAATCAAGTCTTTAACCCTAACATGATACTAACATGAATAAATATTAGGAAAAACATAAGAAGCATCGTAGGAATCATAATAAGCATATTTGATATTAAAATTACCCTAGACATGATACTAGGAATATCATAATAACAATATAAACATGATTTCTACATCATAATATCAATTAATTAATTAAAGTACTTACTTTGATGTCTCGTATCTCTTTCTAATTACAAAATACACACGTTAGTAACTTAAAGGAAAATAATAAACAAACAATTAAATTAAATAATTGAAAGAGAGATTTGGGACCAAACCCTCAGAAATTAAAACCTTTCACGTCTAGGGTGAAGGCAACTTTGAATATGGCTAGGTGTTTCTAGATCTTGTGAATGCAGAATTTTGTATGAAAACCAAGTTTAGAAAAGAAAGATGAATGTTTTAGAGAATGCTAATTAACTTGTGAATGAAGAGAATTGGTGAATGATTGATGTAGATGATGAATGATGATGATTGGTGTCTCAAAACCGAATTTTTTAATACGATATTTATAGAGAAAATCAGCCAAAAAAAGATAATTTAACAAAACAGAGTCTGACACACACAAACCAAGGTTGGCACCAACCCTAGCTAGCTGGCGCCAGGCGCCAATGGCTAGCGTCTGGCGCCAAGGCCTGGGGTTGGACGCCAGTCTTGATTTTAACGCGTTTTCGAAAATCCGATAAGTTTACCGTATTTGAGGATAAAATAATATAATTTCTTCGAAAATGCTATTTGATCTTGATTGTAACTCTGAAAAGTCAACAAAGTCAACCTATCAATGCTAATCGAATTAGGAATGAAAAGAACCTTCTAGAAGATTCTAGAAGACTAAAACCATTCCAGAATGATAAATCATATTAGGCCCTCCCCTAGATCATTGGGCGGTACATAAAGCTCAAACCGGGCCCAGTTTAGTAAATTGGCCATAACTTCCTCAATATTCATCGGAATTGGGCTTATAATATATCGTTGGAAAGGTCTTTGCAAACCCCATCCAACTACACTATTATTTGACCCATATCATGGACCAACCAAACCGGATTGGCTGTTTTCCTTAAAATAAAGTTTTCAAAAACAGAGAGAAGAGAAAAGAAATAAAAACTTTCCGCAACACTAGACCTTTCCACACTTTTGTTTCATTCGATTATGATTCGACGTGAAAGGTACTCATCACTGGGTTTGGTTTTGGGGAGACACAAATGGGTGTCTACACATCTGCACTCTTTGCCAAGGTTGGTCAGTTCCTTGCCAAAAGAGGTGCTCTATACGTATCTGGTCGTTTCAGATCATGCCCTCAGTCCTGTCCTAATAACTGAAAGAGACGGCATCCAGCTCTCGGTCTACTTCATTAGCCACGTTCTTAGAAACGCAGAGCTTCGGTACCCCATGGTTGAAAAGTTTGGTCTCGCCTTTTACATGGCTTTCAAGAAGTTGAAACCTTACTTCTTGGCACATCCGGTCACGGTCTACACTGACCAACCGATCAAGCAGCCAATGACAACCCTGGAGTCTTCTGGTCGAATGCTCAAATGGGTCATTGAATTACAGAGACTGAAAATCACTTTCGAATTAAGGAAGGCAATAAAGGGGCAAGCATACACTAACTTTATTATTGAAATGACAAGGCCGGCTGAGCCGGACCATATCAATCAGGTTTGGAAAGTGTATGTGGACGGAAGCTCCACGATGAACGGCTGTGGTGCAGGCGTAATTTCTCAATCTCTTAAGGGGGACAAATATGAATATGCACTAAAATTTAAGTTCCAGGCCTCAAACAATGAGGCCGAGTATGAAGCCCTGCTAGCCGGCATCCGGATGTGCAAGGCGGCAGGGGCAACAAGAATTGACGCCAGCTCTAACTCACAATTGGTCATAAGCCAGTACAATGGTGTATGTGAGGCCACCCATCCGGTTATGATCAAATACTTGCAGGTGGTAAAGGCTGAAGGTGGGACACTTGAAGACTTCAATTTAAGCAAAGTGCCTAGATAAAAAAAAAACCAATCAGACGGATGCTATGTCCAAGCTGGCCTCATCCGCCTCCTGTGAAACGCCTCAGTCAGTCTGGGAGGTCATGGAAAAAAGAATTATATCTTATGAAGACCCCATTAGAGTGCCTGACCGAAGCTCTACCTGGATGGACGGCATCCAGACATACCTAACAGACGGCACCCTCCGAGAATCACCTCAAGAGGCGGCCGTGCTGAAGAAACGGGCTGCAAGCTTTGAGATAAGGCAAGGAGAGCTCTTCAAAGTAGGTTTCATGAAGCCTCTTTTGAAGTGTGTGACCCCGGAAAAGGGGCAAGAAATCCTCGAAGAATTGCATGCCGGATAATGTGTCTCTCATGTAGGCGACAGATCCTTAGCTGTTAGGGCCAGGGGGCATTACTTTTGGCCTACCCTGGAGTCGCATGCTATGGAGATGGTTAAAAAATGTGACAAGTGTCAAAAATTTGGCAAGCTGATCCATTGTCCGGCCACTGACCTGATGGCCATCCACAGTCCTGTGCCGTTTGCTAAATGGGGCATGGACATTCTGGGCCCATATATGATTGCTCCAAGTGACGGACATTACATCTTAGTGGTTGTGGATTACTTTACCAAATGGATAGAGGCAAAGGCGGTCAAAAACATCAAGACAAAGGACGTCATTTTCTTCATCTAGAAGAATATCATCACCCGTTTCGGGGTGCCTATGTCTATGTTTTTTACAATGGTCCTCAGTTTGAGACCCCTCACCTGAAGACTTGGTTAGGAGATCAAGGGATCTCCAATTATTTTGCATCAGTCGGCCGACCCCAAGCAAACGACCAAGTTGAAGCCTTCAACAAGTTAATCTCATACGGCATAAAAAAGAAAATTGAGAGAGCTGGCGGCCTATGGGCGGATGAATTACCACACGTCCTATGGGCCATCAGAACAACATCAAAAGGGGCGATTGGAGAAACACCATTACTCATGGTGTATGGGGCAGAAGTTGTCTTGCCTATTGAACACTATGAGCCGACTCTTCGTATTATGCTATATGATGAAGAGGCAAATTGGGAGACCATGCGCCTGGCATCGGAATCACTCCTAAAGCGCAAGGGAAATGCTATCTTGCGCCATGAGATCTACCGTCTGAGAATGACTCGAGCTTACAACAAAAGAGTTTGTGTTACGGAAAAGGGAGGCAGTCGGTAGGGCGAATTAACAAGGGAAGTTAACCCCAAATTGGGAAGGCCCCTACCGAATTTATGAAGAAGTAAGAGGCACCTACCACCTGGAAACACCAGACGGCAGGAGGCTACCCAGAATTTGGAATGTAGATAACCTGAAGAAGTATTACTTATAAAATTTTGTAAAGTTTTTGACTTGTTAATGAAAATTTGCCTTCATTTCATACTTGTCTTTATTTTCTTTATTTTAAGCACCAACTGCACAAAGTGCAGAAGGACCATGCTCACAAAAATGAAGGACGTTTCCTGCACTATGTGCTGGCAGGTCCTACTTACCCTCTATGGTACCGCCTGTACAACGTACAGGCGGACTAAATTTCTTTTACTAATGACGACGTTGGAGTATCACCTGCACAATATGCAGACGGCCAACGTCGAGATTCTACGAGCTACCGCCAGCACAATGTGGAGACGGCTAAGCACACTCTTAAACTTAATATAATTTAGGGACTGTCTGCCCCAACAGAAGACGCCCAAGAAAGGACCCGACTGCACCGAAACATTAGTCCTAAAATCTATCCTTAAGCTAAGGTAATACCTTAGCAGCTAACCATTCTTTATTTAAAGCTAAGTCAATGACTTAGTGGCTATTTAATTCTTTAAACGAGGCCAATGGCCGGATGAACATTATTTAAAACACCATCTGCTCCAACATGAGTACGACTGTTTGTTCCAACATGAGTCAGACAACCGGCGACGTCCATTCGGGAGAATTCATCGAGGAGAAGCATCTCCCATTTTGGGCGGCACATTGCTCTACGAATACAACAAGTGGCCCTACCGAATGCGCTATGGCAGCGCTCGCAGTCATTTGATTTAATTTAACTTAAAATCTAAAAAGCACCGAGTTTTTCGGCTGTTCTAGTACAGACAGATGACAACTACTATTTCAGAATTAGAGGCTATCTTACTGCCTGTCCTTGTTATGGGGCAAGGCAGGCGGACCAATTCGTTTTTAATTAAAATGTTAAGTTAAAAAACTTAGCAATTTTTCCATACTACTCGAGGCCTTTGGCTGGATGCATTTAAGAAACTATATGCTCTATATGGCCGTCTGTCGCTTGGTTCGGGGCAATCACCATAGTGATTAATTGACTCAGAAACCATACATACTCTTTAAAGTATAAAAATTTCTAAGTCAATCAATCCATGCAACTGAAACCAAACGACATCCGGCCAGGGGCAATAACATTCGCATACTATACAGGTTAAAATACTTAGCCAAAAATTCTATGCATAAAAATTGAAAGCTTTGAAAATTTTTAAAGCATAAACACCAACATGAATAAAGTTGGTCAAACGACCGGATGTTGCTTAATTAAAAAAAACAGCCGTCAAAATAGACAACTGTGATTGTTAGCTGGCAGAGCCATAAATTGTTAAATTACCCGACCCCTTGGTCGGTAAAGACACATGATTACTCGGCACGTAGGCCAGAAAAGCAGAATACTTGGCCATTCGGCCGCTAAAAAAGAAATATAAAATCTTAAGTAGCAGGGGAGAGGATCTCATTGTTGGCAGCCGCCTCTTTGTTCCGACCAATCGGCTGCTCATCGTCTTCTTCCTCCTCCTCATCCTCCTGCTCATCCCTAGAGGAATCTCTGGAGAGCCGATGCCTCATCAGCGGCCTTGGCTGCCTCATCCTCTGCCTGCTAAAAGAGTTGGGTATAAAAATCACTATTGGCTTGATCAAACTTGGATTTCCAAGTATCATAGTCAGCACCCGGCTGAGTCGCTTGCCATGCCATCCGCATGATGGCCTCGTTGTCATCCATCATCTGCTTGACAAGGGCCTCCCTCTCCTCCTCGTTGCAAGCCTTGTACTTGGAACAGAGCTGCTTATTCTGGTTAGCTAGACGCTGCTCTAGGCGGCCCACCCTCTACTTGGCCCTCTCGGCCTCATGCTTGGCCTCGTCCAAGGGCTCAAGTTTTTCCTTAAGGCCCTTGATTTCGGCCTTAAGCTCGTTGATCCTCATCCGAGCTGCCTCTAAGTGTTTTTCACCTGCAGATTTGCATCAGCCTGGGAATACATCATATCAAGTGTCAATAACTCATTTTGAGCAATTTCAAATAGAGCTCTGTCTAAAGCGGAGGCGGCCCGGGCATTAGCAGCCGTTACCTCTTTGGACTTCTCCGGGATCGGCTTCTTAAGCCCTTGAACGCGCAGCATGGCCTGCATCCGGTTAAAGGGGCAAGTGGTTAGCATCAGGTGGATATAACTATAACTTGTAAATAAATTTTACCAAGTCGCTACCTCGTAGAGGATCCCCAAGAAGCCATCCAAGTTTAGGGTGCCGACTCCTTGGACAGACGCCTTGTCCTCTGGTTCGAGTGCCCGTAGCATATCCTTAGCCATCTAAACGACAGTCGGCCTCTGAGCAGGAGCTGCAGAGGTCAAAAATACAAGTTAATGAAAGGCTAAATGGTCTACATCTTTGCAAAAATATCAAGGGGAAGTAGCCTCACCATCCAACTGCTCCTCATCCTCCGTGACGGGCTTCTTCCTGTCTCTTGCTGAACCGATAGCAGAGTTGAGTGGCTTGCCACTCTTTGATACCCGTTGGGCATCCGACTTGTTGATCCCCCTATCAGCTTCGAGACGGGAGCCGTCAGCTCCTTTCTTTAGCTTGTGGGCAATATGTTTCCTCTTCTTGCTAAAGGCGCCCACATCTCCAACCCCAAGTTTCTGCACTTTAGAGTCGGATGGTTCGGAGGGGGAAGGCTTGGTGGAACCACCCTACATCAATATAGAATAGTCAGAAACCTTGCGGACTGATAAGAAATCTTGACAAAGTCAAGTAAGGTGGACTTTTACCTTGGGAGTTCCGCCTGCTTTTTGTTCTTTTTTCGTCCGTTTGAGAACGTTCGAACGGTAAATTGCTACAGAGGCTGCAGCCGGCTTCTTGGAGGCCGAGAGCTTCTCCATAGCTTTGTCTGCAAAAAGAAACATGAGTGAGAAATCTGCAAGCAAACTTTGAAAATAGCTAAGGCATTACAAAATTTCAAACGGCCGACTACCTCTCGGCATCTCTATACTCAGCCCGCAGGCGGCCAAGTACACCCCATCCGAAAGCCATTCATAACGGAGAATGTAACTTAGGGGGGTAACTTCTTTCTCCCCCGTCTATTCGTTTGTCCAGACGAACAACTGGAACAGACCTTTGTCAAAGATCTCCTCCTGGGCTTGCCTAGGGAGAGGCGGCAGGGCTTTCTTTCCAGCCAGGAGGGGCGGATCATTATTCCACCTGTTATATTTATCGTTCAGGCGGCGATCGGGGGAATGGACAATGTAAAACTTAGTCCTCCAGTCCTTCCACTTGGACTCCTTCCCAATTGCCATCATGTACCCCAAGTAGGTGGTCAAGGTGTACCAGCCTTCGCCGCCTGCTTTCGGCACTCAGCTTAAGTAGTGCATGTGGGCGAACGCCTCAAAGTTGGGATCCACCTCCAGCATTTCACATGTGGCAACATACCCGATTATGTTAATCCAGGAGTTCGGGACCAGTTGCCAGATACCTAGTTGGTATCCATCAAGAATTCTCTCCACTGCCGGATGGAGAAGGAAGCGTAGACCCGCCTGAATGGTTGCCTCATAGCAACCAAAACATTTATCATGGTAGCTGGCCAATTTTGGCCAGGTGACCGTATATACGGCATCCGGGACAGAGAGAAGAAAGCTATGCCCCATGACATGCTTAAATCTGAACTTAGGCAGGTCAGCTTTCATTGTGTCCCGCCTGCCCTCGGGAATGTGATGATAATAGGGAGCACGCTCCCGAAGGTGAGTAGCATGCGGCTCGGCCCAGCCCTCACCCCTTTCCACGGACAAGGACTCCCTTGCCGTGCTTATTTTAGCTCGTGCCTCCTCCGAGTTATCGGAGGCACTAACAGAAGATGACGAGGCTGAGTCGTCATCAGAGCTCTCGCCAGAGCTGAGGGACTGTCGGCTGGTGCCAGCAGGGTCCTCCCTCAGCCCCTCCTCCGGCGCTTGTCCAGAAGGCCCGGGTGCCGACAGATTTTCAACCGCCCATAAAATAGAATCGTTAGGGGTACTACTTAAGGTTTGGGAGTGGTAATAAGTAGGAGTTGGAGGGGGTCAGAAGAAGGGCTTGGAGGATGATCTCGAAGCTGATTGATAGGCGCCCTAATGGAGCCGTCTGAATATACTGTAGACCCGTTCGAATGGTAGAAAGAACCATCCGAGTTATACTGTCTGGCCCTTCTTTTGGTTCTGGCCATGGTGTCCTGCACAGACACAGAAACGGTCGGATTCGGGGAAGTTCGTTAAGAAGGGTCCACGAGCAAGCATGCGGCACCGCTAGTTCTAGACTCAGCCGTCCCCGGTGACTGGCTGGTCACTATCCTATGCCATGTCGTGTGCATTTGGGAAACCATTTTCGAAAAACAAAAGAAAAAGAAGAAAAAAAAAAAAAGAGATAAGGAAACAAGCGGTTACCTTTATAAAGTAATGGGAGACGGTTAAAGAAGCTTGGACGTTTGTTTACATACAGACTAGCGGACGGCTGTCGGATGCTTGAAAGGAACGAGTTAACAGTTCAGAAGTCAAAAGCTCTGGATTCTCTCAAAGATTCACAAAGTGTGAAAAAATGAAGGGTGGTCAATCCGCTATTTATAGAAAGGGTAAAAGAATCTAGGGTAAAATCCTTAGATTCACCCATGGTAAATGGTTAAAAAATTAACCATTCATAGCTTGACACCTATCACAAGCGTCATGTGCCAAGCACGTGACCCCTGTGAGGGGAAAATGTTTTGGGTATTTTATACCCAGCCAAGTGGCCTAACCAGAGTCTGACATGTGTCACTGGAAGGGGTGCCAACTTGGACCTTCCAGATGGTGACACGTGTCAGGCAGATACAACCTCTGATTTGGGGTATTTAATGATCCCAAGTGGACCAATGAGAGAGCGACACGTAATGCCTTGGGAGACGCCTAAATGGCCTCTCAGAATGTACGACTCGTGTCACTCAGATATCATTTCTGAAATGGCGGCCTTTAAAGGCCCAAACTTTGAGGAGGCGCAAAACGGCGTGCCCAAATCCCTAGGTCATCAAACCCTAGGGAAGGCACACTTCCCCAAAAGACCCTATAAATAGGGATATTTCCCTCATTTATGACGGAACGTCACATCGACATTAATTACAGAGCTATCGTTCTGAATCCAAGCAGATAACTTTATTTCCGCAGGTTTTACTCCAAATACCGTACTAACTTAATCTTCGGAGGCGGACCACCGACCATTCGGTGCTCCGTTTGCTTTGCAGGTACAGGTGACCTTGCAGAATCCAGTCTTGAGCTATAACTCTCCCGAGAGACACAAAAAACCCCAAAACACCACCAGTCTACGAGTGTTCGTTATAGCTTCCCTTTATTTTACTTGTATTATTTTTCATTTTCGACGTGTCTAAGTCTAACTGCCACTCCTTAGCATTTTTCTAGGACTAAAATTATCATCCTATTTGTTTAAAAATATTATACTATATTTTATGATATAAATATGAATTTCTTAATACAATGTTATCTTACTTGCTTTAAAACATATTGCATGCACATAACGCTAGTTTAATGGAAGGAAGGGCAATAATAAGGTTGGAGCTGAAAGAAATCGAAAGCTAGAAGGATCAAGAAAAAAGTTTTTTTTTTTTTTTTTTTTTTTGACAAAGAGAACTAATTAAAAAAAACTAATAAAAAAGACCAAGAAAAAGAAGCACGATGACGGGCTTGACCCGCAAGCCAATGAGCCGGTAAAACCCAGCACCGCGGAACTCTCTGAATCCTACAAGCTGAAAGATGACTTATCTCATTCCTGATAGCACCAAGAAGCCAAACACAAGAGATATCATCCACAGATTTCCTCGTTAGGAGGGAAACCACCTGAGCGCAATCCGTGTAGACGTGCAAACTAACAAAACTTTTACGTCAGGCCGCCCTAAACGCCCACAAGCAAGCTTGAAGTTCGGCCTGCAAGGCTGAGGCCGCTCTAGTGGCCCTTAAGCCACCCCCCAACACCTTTTCCGACTGAAGATCTCGAAAGACCCAACCTGCCCCCGCAGTATAATCATTACAGTTCCAGGCACCATCAAGTAAAAGGCAACAATCCAAAACCTGAGAATCATGCCCCCGAATCCATCCTGTCATAAGAGACAAAGAAGAAACCAAACGGGAGCGACAGGCGAGGCTGCAAACTCGGAGAGGGCCAATGCCTCCTCCCCCCGAGAGACCCATTCTGCGGCAAGAGGCAAAATCATAGAAGGGGAAGTCACAGCATGACGAAAGACCTTATGATTACGCGAGATCCAAACAGCCCACATGAAGGAAATAAAATAGGATAAACTAGGCCAATTCTTGACTTTTCTGAAGTTTGCAACCATATCAGTGAACCAAGGTTTAAAAGGTTTGTCTTGCATCAAATCTCGAGAAAGGAGCAGGGGACCATTCACAAAAAGATCGGAGACAAACTCGCAATCCCTAAACAAGTGGGAAGTAGACTCGCAATTGTAATGACAAAAAACACAGACAGGAGAAACAGGTATCCCCCTCTGATAAAGATGGTTTGTGAGAGGCAAAGCATCATGCAACATCTTCCAGACAAAAGTTTTAAACTTGGGGAGCAAGCGGATTCCCCAAAACTGCTTCCACCAAATATCAGGATCTGGAGCACTAGCCACAGAAACTATTGACTGACGGACCAGCGAGGCGTACGCAGTCTTAGTGGAAAAATTCCCATCCTTTGTAAATTTCCAGTAGAAAAAATCATCCATAACACTGGAAGGCCGTTCCAAGGAAAAGATCCTCTGCGCGGAACAGGAATCAAACAGCCAGTGAACCGAGGAAGTATCCCACGCGTTAGAACGTGGATTAATAATAGAAGAAACATGAGTCGGCAAGGACGACTCAACAGGCGAAGCCTTGAAGGTAATTAGGCCACCTGGAACCCAATTATCCTCCAAAATACGAACCTTAGATCCAAAACCTACTTTCCAAGCTAACCCAGTAGATAAAGCAGACATACCCTCCAAGAGACCCCGACATCCCCACGATGACCTGGAAACGCCCCCAGGGCGAAGCGAACCAAGGAAAGGATACTTGGACCGTAGATCTCTCGAAACTAAAAGCTGGGGGTGCTGATGGATACGCCAACATTGTTTTGCCAATAAAGCCGAGTTTAACAAGGACACGCTTCGAAGACCCAAGCCGCCCATACCCTCAAGAAAAAAGTTACTACATAGCATTTGCAATGAACAAGGAAACAACCTCTGTCATGTTAAGGAAATAAACTCAGCCATAAAACATGACCTCATCGGCTTAGAATTGGACATCAATCATCAATAACTGTATATATACTGAAAGACACACCAGTAATGACACGTGTCATCTTGTGGTGTGTCCTTTGTTTTTTTTTCTTTTTGGAAAAAAAAATCAATTTAAAAAAAAAAATATTTTACATATTTAAGGTACTAATTACATAAAAATTATAATAGAAGAGTTAAGGAAAATTTGATTCTAATAATCCAATCTTTGAGCGATTTTTTATTTTTTTTATTAATCCAACCTTAAAATTATTTTACAATAATCATAGTTTTGGGGGTGTTCTATTTTATTAGGTCAAGCAGATCACTTAACCTACAGTAATAAGTCACATGCCACCTGTCACATTTTTATTTGTCTAAAAATATTATTAAAATTAAAAAAAGTTATTTTTATTTACAAAAAAAAGAACTTTTATTCCCTTTATTTCCATTTCCTCTTCATCTTCTTCCTCCCTTCCACACCTCCATGAAAGGCTCCAATTTCCGACCAGACTTCCGCTCAACACCTCCACCTACACCAGCAAGCCACCTCACTAGCCACCACCCAAGTCAAAACCCAGAAACACGACACCCGAACCCAGAAACCCGACCCACAAACCCAAAAACGCCAACCAACCAGCCACCACCTGAAACACGAAACCCAAACCCTGAAACAAGACCCATGAACCCAGAAACCCTAACCCACCACCGAAACTATCGCGAACCCCCATCCCACTACCGATTTTTTCCCAAATTCTCTCTCCCCCCAGATCCTTCTTTCTTTCTTTCTATCTTTCTCTGTTTCAATTTCCATCCATTTGCAAGAAATCTTAGATCTTCAAAACCCTAGAATTTACCCCCCCCCCACCAATTTGATTAGGGATTTGCAAGATCAAGAATGAAACTTCCTCAAGAACTCTATGATTTCAGTAAAAATTCAATCGATCTTACTATGGGATTTGAAATTCTAAGTTTTAATTTATACTCGATGGGTTTTGGTTTAAAATTCTTAGTATTAATTTGGAATTTTTGTTTTTGTAGGGTGTGGCGTGGCTGGGGGAGGGCTGGCCGGAGCGGCAAGTGAAAGATATGGGAAGGGGAATAGAGTAGGAAATGGCCGGAAAAGGGAGGTCAGGGCGAAAGGGGAGAGAGTGGCTGGAAAAGGGGGGTCAGGGCGAACGGGAAGGAAGTGGTCGTTCATGGGGGTTATCGGTATCAATAGGGGAAGGAAGGCTGATATTCATTTTTTTTTTTAGTTAAAAAAATTGGAAATAAAAAAAAAATACCTAAAGACCTTATAAAGCTTGGATTATTGTGGAATAATCAAAAGGTCAGATTAATAATAAAAAAATAAAAAAAAAAAAAAAAAGAGAGAGAGAGAGACCACTCAAATGTCGGATTATTAGAATAAAATTTTCCAAGATTTAATGTTTCCATAAAACAACATAATTGACAACTACAAACTTACAAAAAAAAAAAAAAAAAAAAAAAAAAAAAAAAAAAAAGAAAAAAAAAGAAAAAAAAACTCATATAATTTATGACAAATTGAGTATTTTTTTAGGAAACACATTTTATGCACTACGTACGTTAATTACAACAAGATTTATTCTTAATTATGTAATAAAAGCTACAAACTTAGACAATGAAATACAAATATCAAATCAACAAATGATACTTTTGTTATTTATTTGAATAATTTATGAATATACTTCAATAATACTTGCCAAGAAAGACACAAGTTGATTATTCATAATGTTATTTTCTCCAACTAATTTTATTGTTGTTATTTAGCATTCAATTGATATAAATATAGCATACGAATTCTTTCAACAAGATTATATATATATGCTCTCGTGAGAATTTTTCTTATGTAAGAACACTTTTTATGTTCTAAATTTTTACTCGTGTGTTCTAAATTATAAATCTGATATTATAAACTTTTCGTTAGGTGTTCTAAATCAAATCAAATGTTCTAATGTAGTACTCACATGTTCTAAAACATAAATTAGTTAAGTTTGATGTCATAAATTTTAAATAACTTGTTCCAAGATTTTAACTTATATGTTCTGAATTTTAAAACCTGTGTTCTAAGATTTTTAATTATATGTTCCAGATGTTAAGGCACATGTTCTTTTTTTTTTTTATTCGTATGTTTTAAATTCTTTACTCACACTTTCTATATTCTATATCAGTTTATTCTAAATTTTTATTCACATGTTCATAATCTTACATTAGATGTTCTAAATTTTTCTCATATGTTTAAAATTCATAAAGCAAATTTTATAAATTTTTAATCACTTGTTCTAATTCTTAAATCAGCTGTTCTAAACATAGTAGTCACACAAATGTTCTAAATTATTACTTATATGTTCAAAATTATAATTTGAGTCACATGTTCTAAATTTTAGCTCGCATGTTCTAAATTTATACTCACATGTTCTAAACTTTAGATCAGTTCTCATATAAGTATGAATTCTCACATATAGACATATTCTCATCGGATCCCTCTATATATATATATATATATATATATATATATATATATATATATATATATATATAACCTACGAAAGTCATATTTGATATAGTGATAATTTGGAAAGCAGTTATTTCAAATTATCGTGCATGGCACGGAACCTAACTTAGTCTTGCTTAAAAAACTAGCAATAAAGATCATTAGTTTATTATAAAACAAAAAACTTAAAAGGGATTTCTCTTTGAGAAAACCGTTGATGACAAAAAACTGCTAAAAAGTAAAGTAAAAAACTGACAAAGCTATTCCAAGAAAAAAGATGATCTTGTATACCTTTGTTGCTCACTCAACCAGAATTCTTCTGGAATGTATATGATACAAATTACAAAAACTTTACAGAGAATGCCTTCATTACTTTGAAGAACATTGCTTACTCTGAAATTCATCAGACGTTAATGTGTTCATAAGCTCCTGAAGCCTTGCAGCACCAGGGCCTGGCTTAAAATCAGAATAGTTACCCCGCAATGAGCAGGGGTCAGCCCCGCCAGAAGAGTTTCCAACACACCATGCACCAGGGGGAAATCTGTTTGCGCGACCTAAAAGCTCTTTATCAATCTTGTCCAAAACAGGATCATTTCTAGCAAATTTGCGGGCAAATAGTGCACCGCTTTTTACCATCTTATCAAAGTCCTTCATGGACAAAATGCGAGGGTGTTGTTTTGGTGGATTGTCCCATGCAATATAATGAAGATCATGACCTATTGCCGTACTACGGAAATCCTCATTGTTACAAATTACAGTATGAAAATAACTTTCAGGAGAAGAAATAAAATTAGTGAAATACATTAAAACTGTTCTAGGGAAATTGTCCCATCCCCATATACAATATTCCACAAAAGATCGAGTCACAACTACCCAGGCTGAACCTGCAACGGGTAAGAAAGTGAAAACAGTCAATTGCTTTCCCCCCCCCCCCCCCCCCCCCACTTTGTTCCCATGAAACAGCTACCTAAGAAACTTTGCTCAAAAGATCAAACAGTCAAACAGGCAATTCCATTGAGCCAACTACCACCACAGCTCATATCAGTAGATAGATAAATAAAATGATATACAATGAGATGCGAAAGAAATTGAAGGGAAACCAAAGACATGTCTCTGATTATGTGTATAAAATGATGAAGCATACAGGTTGGGCAAAATCAGATTGCAGTTTATTTCAGCACTAACTTCATTTTTCACTTATTTTGACCCTAAACAATAGCAATTGATTCAATAAACCATTAAGGAGCATTGATTTATTTAAGTTTGGTTCAGGTATTTTCAATTTCTGACTTTTACCAATATATATGATAAACCAAACATATATGAGATATGACAACCCAATCCACTTTTCCAAATTTTCTCCAAAGGGGCTCACAAGTCTCCCATACTCTCATAATAGGACATGAAGCATTTGAGTCATTGAAATAACTCAATCACATCAGATTTAAACACAGGTTTTTGATTGAATTCTCAGTCATGAAAATTGATTCAGACTTCCAAATAAATTCATAATTCTTCAGCTTTTCACTGTCCAGTTATTTCAGATAAAGCTTTCTTTCATAAACATGTTTCCACACCTATACATTACCCCTTAACTCTCTAACCTCCAAAATAAAACCTAACGAAGCCAAGGAGAGGTAACAAGATACAAAATAGTACATTGGGAAAATTCTTGAGCCTTGACTAGCTGTATAAGTCACATACAAGGTAAGAGCACACTGAAAATTTGGAGTTTTTCAAGGAAGGGCAGGCGAAATAAGATATAAGAGCAGATAGGATATACAGTCAAGGGGTACAGTCACCTGATGACTGAATGTCCTAAAAAATTTGAATGTATCATGTGATGACCCTAAAAGATATTTGAGAGATCAAAGCTAGATGGAAAGATCTCTTGGGATGAAAAGGAAGAGATATTGATATAGGCAGAAGTCAGTTATTGATGATGAACTATTCCTTTTCACCTCCAATATGTGATGAGGAACCACTTTTTCTATATAAAAATTTTGAGCTATATTGCTAATTCCTCCCAGATATATGAAGCTTCTAAAGTTGACCAAGCAATGTAGTCAGATTATTAAGCTTGAATCGTCTACTCTTTTTCTAGGTTCACATTAGGAATATCCATGACGCTATTCCACAGCTTAGTAAAGATTGGAGTGTCAAATGACAGCCTTCTTTTTCCATTGATTTTTCATCAAACACAATGGTTATGTCCCTTCCAATCATAAGTTTAATGATGGTGGTCAAAAGAATGGGTTCAAAGATGGTTGTACACTATGATGCCTAGGTTTAGGATGCTTGGAGGACTTTTCGTGTATCATTTTTGTTGGCAGTTTTCTTGTGGTAGTTTTTATAGCTTCTTTGGCTTTGATCTAAGTGGTTGTAGTGCCATATTGCCTTCAGTAATTTATATCACTCCTATTCACCAAGGAAACAACACTCCAAAAAGAGTGGAAGTGAGGGCATCCTTTCAATGCAAATCCATGGTAAAATTTGAATGACTATTTGGGGTCGAGTGATACTATGAAATGTCACCCATGATCTTGACTACGCTTAGGAATCTCCATTTATATAAATAAGCCCTCTGTCATATAGTTTTAAACACTCTCCTCTACTTAATTTGAATTTAGCTTAGCTTTTGGCTATCATGTTTTTACATGTGCTTGTTTCGATTTTCATGCTTTTCCCTATGTTTAGTAAGTTTACTTTATTAATTAATAGTATGGATCCTAATCGAGTTACAATTTGTTTTTCACTTTTCTAGTGGATTTAGGATTTGTTTTGCATTTTGTGATTATATTTTATTACACTCTTTGGGCAAAAATTATGAATTTTTACCGATGCAGAATTTGTACCGGCTTGATTGGAAATTACTAAGTGCGTTGTTAGCAGAAAAAGCTGCAAATTTAATACATACTCCCTCGGTTTTTTTTTTTTTTTTTTTTTTTTATTTTATAAGCTAGAGTTACTATTTCGTCCGTTTTTTTTATAAACTAGAGTTCTATTTTTGGAAATCTCTTACAATTTAATATCTTTACCCACTAATGTCCCCACTCTTTTTTACTTTATCATTTATCACTCTTTCAAAGGTCCCTACTCCCTCTCACACTACTTTACTTTTCAATAAAATAATAACCTTATCTACCCTACTAACATCTTATCAATAACTATATACTTAAGACAAATAAAAAATGACACGTGGCAACATTTGATTAAATAATTTCCTGCCAATTTTTTATTTACTTTTTTTTTTTCAAACTATCTTAGAAAATTTTTAATTCACTACTTGTATAATATTTTCCAACTTTACCTATATATATATATATATATATATATATATATATATATATATATATAGAAAATTTAAGCAAAATATTATTATTAAAAAAGAAATGCATTAATTTTTTATACTCTATATATCATATGGGTATGTACAACCTAAAGTTTACTATGTAGTACGAAGCATTTTTTTAATGAATATTGACCTTTGTCATATCATTTATAAAGAGCAAACAATTTATAAAAAATTGTTGAAATACATTTTTTTTAATCGTGCATTGCACAGGACCATAAGCTAATTTTATTAAACCATCTAAGACTCCGCGCAATCTCATCTCTAGCCGATAAAAAAACGGAGGGAGTAATATATATAGTCAGATTAGTGTGCGGGCTTAATTCAGTCAAAGATTTTTAAGCCTCCTATGCTTGGGGCGTTATTGGATTTGGTTCACATATTGTTTTTTATTTGCATCAAAATATGTTCAAAGCAATATATAATAATTTAAAACATGGGTAGGAATCACATCTAGCTATGTCTTGATCAATTCCAGTTCCATCTGTTTTGCTACGGGTTTCTGGTAATAATTTGCTTCACATGATAGACCGGTAAACAAGCGTGGTTTCAAGCTATTTCGTATGGGTGATCCAGTCCAGATCAGCTTTACTATAACTAAGTTCTAACTATAAGTATTTTAATACATATCATCTTTTGAGATATGTGCATATAGTCACAACATTATCTAGCAATCTAGATGCAGTTTCAGAACAGTCATTATCCATGATTCTGATCTCAAAAGGTCTTTCTAAGTTAAAAAGCTGAAAAACAGTTTACAAAGTGTACACATGAAGTAAAAGTATAAAGAAAATGCAGAAATCTGATTAGACATACCAGTAAATAACTTAAAAGCAGTAGGAAGTGATCGGCGTTGGGTAGTCATAAGAAGATCAGATTTTTTGGACAAGTAGAGGCCAGGATCTACAACAATAGGCCTCGCCCTCTGGCTCCTGTAGAAGCAAAATGAATTAGCATACAAGTAAAGAGTAGTTTCTAATTTAGGTCTGCAGTAGAAGCATACTCACAGTTTCCACCCATTTACCATCTGCATATGCTCAATAAAGTTCAGATTCCGTGACAAGTTGGAGAAAACATGAAGCATATCTGTGTGACGAAAAATAAGATGACATTATACGCTTTGTGTTGAAAACTGTAAATTTAGCAGATAAGGTTAATATGAAAAACAAATAATCCAAATTATCAAGCATATTAGGTGTCTATATTATCAAGCATACAGCTGCTAATAAATGCAAGAATAGTAGAGCCAGGGTCACCACCATATCATTAACTCTCGAAACAAAGAGGAAAATAGATGAAGGAATTAATCAAATGATTGACGTTCCAGACAAGATAAAATTTAGAGTAAAGACCCGATACTAACTGACAAGTACCAAAGCTGAAATAAATATCCTAAACCTCGCAACACATTACTTCCTGAAACTTGTAGGCATATATTAGGAATATTCATTAAGCCAGACAACACATGAGCTAGAGCATAACTGAAAGAAAAAGTACTATACTAGACATTTGTAAAAACGATCAGGATTTGTGGTATGGAAGGCAGATTTACATCCATGCTATGTTCTTTCTTCAAAGTTTACTTTTACTAATAATCTTGCAGGATAAAAGCAACAGTTTGAATAGAGCCTGGGTAAGCTGTAAGCAAGATCCTAAACAAATACACCATGACAGACGTCACTTTTATGAAGCATTAAGTAAGATGTGATCAAATTATACAAGCATATTGTATAAATTTTCCCCACTTCTAACTACTAATAATAACCAGTCAAAACTCTATTGTTGGCAACACTGGAAGGTCCCCTAACACACAGCCTATCCCTGAACCGAAGATCAACTACTACACTGTAATCCCATATAAAATTGTGCATTAGTTAAATTTTACATATATTTTTATATAAATAATCAAGCTGGGATTGATAGTAGATAACATTCGAAATAGCTAACTTATATTCTAACATCTAGATTGAGATCAATAATCCATGTAAAGAGAATGCATAAAATTATAAATCCTACCAATGGCTACAAAACAATAGAATAGGATAAAGTAAAGGCTTTTTTAGGAACCAAAAGGCCTGTAAGGTAGCAGTGATGGTATTTTTGGGTTTTCCATTCCTCAGTTTCTCACAAGACTACCATGAGATTTATACAACACCAAGCATTTTTTTAGGACTTTTATGCAGTAAGCTCTAAGATCTGACAATAATAGAATAAAGGTGATGGCATCATAGACCTTACAGATCATTGCTATTTCTACACCAGACGATTTAAAGGAAATGCCTGCTCATTTATACTAGACATCCTTGACTCCTTGAGATACCTATCAATATGTACCCTCCATCCCATAACAAAAGTTCTACTTTCTATTGTTATTTGTTTTATATTCAATTAATCAATCAAAGCCTTAATCCCATAGTGGGGTCGGCTACATGAACCAAAAGTGATTATTCAAAATAGTCATAAACTAGCCTAAAGCCTAATTTATTTAACAAATTACATATATCTATAATGATTTTCCAATATATAATAGGTTTTAATCCTATACACTTGTCAGTATTCAAACTCAACATGCTAGAGGAGCTAAGTTATACTAATAACTAATTGAGGCCATGAAGGTGCAAGTATACTTTATTTGGCTAGGCACAATTCTTGAAAGATGGTTGTGTTAACGAAACTGACTCATTGCCACAATTTGGTATCGATAAACAACTTATATACAGCCCATTCACAAAGCCAGAAACATGAAAGATCAACAAGGTATAGATCCATCAACTTTTCTTATGGTTTTCTTCTCCCAATTCACGTGAAAAAAAAATAATAATAATTAAAATAACATCAGATCAACCGCTATGAGGCTCTACAGGAAGCCAATTCACCTTCTTCCTTCAGATTAATCGCATCAATGAGCTTTAACATCTAACAAAGCTAAAATTCAAACCGTATAAAACATGTCACACGTTGAGAAGAGAAATAACACATGGGTCACAAAACAAGAAATGAGAAAAGAGCATAAAAGCCTTCTTAAACGACATTACAGAGTAAAGACCATAAGAAAACTGTAACGGCAAAGTTTGTGGAACTAACCATCTTGCGTCATTAGAGGATAATCTGAGGCGCTGAGGTTAATAAACCAATCCCAGTACAAACTTTCCCTTAGCAAAATGGCTATAGCTTGCAGAGTGCAAGCAATCATTGTTGGTCCTTTATACGTCACCAAATTTGATTTATCCATCACTCGAACATTCTCCACTTGATGGAATGTAGGATCACTTTTAACAGACATTGTCAAATCTAATCTTTCCCTAGGTGGAGCTTCAAAATCCATATGCAAAATATACTGATTTCGCGGATGGTAAACAGCTTGCAATACTCTCATGATTCTCTGACTATCACCTTTAGTACCCGATATAAGATAAGCGAATCGAGGTGGTTCATTTTTTGAATTCCCACTCAATGCTAATGATCTCCTTATATTGTCTTCAACAAAATAATCAGTCCACTCCTCAGACTTCTTACCAACTTCCATACCATCAAATTGTGATACATCCTCATCAATATTCGGCGAATACATTCCAAATATACTAGCTAATAATAGAGTAATCGATACGAGTAAACTCGCGAAAAATGGTATAATCCATTTCTTATCACTAAAAAACCTGCTTGAATGAGGATTCACATTCTTCCTCATAACCACAAATTCAACAAACACAAAATATTGACAAAATTTCTTCAAATTTACAGTAGCGTATCAAATGGGATTTCAGTGGATTCAACTAAAATCCCCAAATCTAAAAAATTAATTTGAGTTTTCCAATCTAAAAATAAATAAATAAAAATCAAAAGAAAACTTGAAAAAGTTACAACAATGAAAGAATTGATGACAACGATTATTCACCTAGTTAGTGATTGAATTGAATTTGTAGGAAAGTTTGAATATGGCCCAAATCCTTTTCTCTGACTTTGATCTTCATTTTTAGGGTCAAATAGTAGGGAAGGAAGAAGGATGTCCTTCGCTTCTTTCTTCTTTTTCTGGAAAAGTTTCTCTAAGCTGGAAAATCAGTAAAATAATGATTCACTTTAATTCGAAATTATTACTGGAAAAATCATCAATCAATAACCTATCAATTAATAACTATATACAGTACTAAAAAACAGATCAAAAGCGACACATGTCATTTTCTAATTAAAAAATTGAAAAATTTGTCAATTACTACCTCAAGTTAATAATACTTTGTAAATTACTATCGCAAATTAAAAAAGTTGTGAATTACTACCGCAAAATTTTTTAAGATGTTGCGATTACTATCAAACTCCCATTAAACCCAACTATGACGTCATTATATCACTTTAACCCATGGTTAAAGCCCTTAACCATGACGTCATTATATCCCTAATCCATTTTCTTTTTTGGGGGGAGCTGGTTAAAGCCCTTAACCATGGTCAAACACGGGTTAAAGGGATATAATGACGTCATAGTTGGGTTTAATGGGGGTTTGGTAGAAATCGCAACATCTTAAAAAATTTTACGGTAGTAATTCACAAATTTTTTAATTTGCGGTAGTAATTTACAAAGTGGTATTAACTTGCGGTAGTAATTGGCAAATTATCCTAAAAAATTTCTACTTAAAAATTTTCCCTTCAAAAAGGTTTTTTTTTTAATAAATTTTTATTGTCAAATCTTCTCTAACAATATTATACGAAGTATCTACTAACATATTATTTCCATATTTAGTTAATATGTATCCTCAATATATTTTAATGTATAGTTTAGTTATAAAATTTTAAGTTATTTTATGTATATTATATTAAAATTAAGTACAAGTATAAAATTCAAGTTATTGCCCTAAAAAAATAAAGTTATTTTGTTTATATTAGAAAAAAAAAAAAAATTAAATCTATCTCCTTTTTGTAAATAATTGTATAATTCATATGAAACTAATTAAAATTTGTATTCTTAATAAATTTGTTAACGCAGGGACCTAAGCTAGTTAATTTTAATTATTTCACCTTTAATCAATTTATTGTTAATAATCTCACCATTAAAGTATTATTTGTTGTAAAGTGTCTATTTATATATGTCCACTATACTTCTGTAGCCCCGTAAAATAATTACTTCCCTTGTAACCCCTTTGTAACCACCCTTAGCTTTATCATCTACTTTGTAACTTTTGCATAAATGCAACTCTTCATTGTTTTAGGGAGTTATTTTACTTATATGTATAAATAGTAGGCATTGCCTGATGAAGATAGTGATCCAACAATTATACTCTCTACAACTTCCTCTTTTGTTCTATGTTTAATACTTACTCCGTTATGTATTATTCGCAACAAGGAATATTTTATGTCTTACAAATAATACCCCTTTGTTGCGAGTAATATCTAACGGAGGGAGTAATTTTCTTTATTTTATACGGAGTAACACGTTATCACCACCAGCGCTCTATCAAACATTAGAACTGATCTATCAAGTATTGGAAAACAACATTACGTATAATACCATCATTGATGTAAGTTATTCTATACTTTGTGTATTATATATATATATATTACGGATATTTCACCAAATATCCCTGAGTTATTATTTTATTCACCAAACACCCGTGTAATTTTTAAAATTTACCATATACCCCGAAGTTTATCAAAAATGTCACTAAATGCCCAAATGACTAACGGAAAACTCCGTTAGTCATTAGGGCTAAAAATTGCCACGTGGCAGGATTTTATTGGCTATTTTGGTTCTTTAATTTCTAAATAATAACTATACATTTAACTATCAAAAAATAATAAAATAAAAATAAATCCACCTGTTGGGGTTTGGTGAGTCCGACTCACCGCGGAAACAACCCCGACCCAAGGAACCACTCGCAATTAATAAAACCATAAAGCATAAATAAATAATCACAAGAAAGGAAGAACGAATCTTACCCTCGAAGCGAGCTTCGCCCTTACAAAAATGGGCTCTTACCAACGGTATCCACCCACAAAGGACGAACACGACTTTAAGGTCCACTACCTTGGAGTTAGCAAGGTCCGACCAAAACCCGAGTGTTATTAGAGTTTAAGAGTTTTCCCAAAAATATGGAATGCTCTTTCTAACTCCCACTCAAGCCAAGAATTCTCAAGCCATGCCATGACTATTTATAAGGAAGTATGCCTTGTGAATTTCACTCATCTTTCAATGTGGGACTTTTCACAAAAAGATCTCACATGGAAAGATTGGTGAATTCAACCCTTAGATAAATAAACAAAGGAACAAGTAACAAGTGTCACATGGTTAGGTGTGGACCACTTTCTCACTTGGTCCCCAAGGCATTTCACATGCAATGTGAACTAACCATGTGTCACCCAACCTTGAGCCCCAAGTTGGGTTCGGTTGGCCCATTTTATTTTGGCCCGTGTCCATGACCCATCAACCCGGGTCCACGGCCATTGCCACATGTGTCGCCACCGTGGCGCGCCGCCACCATGGTGCTGCCACTAGGTGGCTGCCAATGTGGCGGCTGCCAACGTGGCTGCTACCACTTGGCGGCTGCCAACGGTGCTGCCACGTGTGCTGCCACATGGCGTTTTGCCATGTGTCCTGCCACGTGGCATGCTCCTATTGGGCATGCATTCCTAGCCTTTTGCGTGGCTAGGATTTTACTTGTTACTTGATGCATTTTCTCGTCTCGCCAAATCCTAAATTTTGGCTCGACATTTGAGATTCTCCAACGCTCGGTTTCGACGCTCCAAACTCGAATTTCTGACGTCTAAATGTTTAACACTCGGGCGAGGAATTAATTTCTTCCGAATTAATTCGTCGAGTCAGTTCGTATATTTTGCTTGGGTGTGACCCGAAGGGTTCAGTCAAGATTAAGCTGTAATATTAATTATATTAATATTACTGATCGGAAGCGGCCTCCACCCAGGCATTCCGATCACTTGACCTTGCTGAATATATTAGCTTTCTAATAATTCTGAACCCGCTATCAGAATAATACACTTGTTCGAAGGACACCATTCCTTTCAATCTCCCACTTGTCCTTCCGGACAAGTGTGCATTTAGTGTATAGCCCCTTTCCTATGTCTCTTCATGTCTCTTCATGAACTACAGAGTAAGATTACTCGTCATCTCTGTTACGTCCAGAAGTGTTTCTCGAAATCCGAGTTTGACTGTCGATAAGCAGATGATTTCTAAAATCCATCTGAGCACGGCCATGCATTTTCACAGTCTCGCTCTTCGAGAGGCCTTGTAAACAACAAGACATGTTCCCTATTGTTAGTAGGGGGACATTTCCAGTCTTGTAATGTAGCTTCTCTTACTAAGAGGACTCACCCGCCTGATATCTGTCTTTATAATCCCCAGTTACGGCAGACGTTTGGCGGATACCAAAGCGGACCGGTACTCAAACAAGAGATCTCCCACTACTCATGGTCAAAGGAAAAGAGTTCCGATAGTAATAATGAGAAAATACTTATGACGATTTTTTAAATCTCTTAAAGTATCCTCATAGGTCGATCTAGTATGGTTCTAAACCAATACCTGTGCAAATGATTTATATCCTCATAGCACAAGAAACGGTGCTATAAATCATACTACACACTAATCTCTGATGGTCATCAATCGTCCACAAAATATGACCTTGATTAGGGATAATTTTCGATTAAAATATTCAATGTTCACTTAATAGGTGTTTCTTTATCCAAGCCATTGACTTGATACCCTATTTTGAATATTTATTAAAATCAAATGGACTCATTATTTAATTCTAAACCACAATTAAATAGTTTTGTGGAATATTTAGAAATATTTTATTCCACTATGAAACTTCACAATGTTTCATCTTATGATAAATGGTTTTTCCCAAATGTTTTAAGAGTAGTACTCTTCATAAAACATTCATAAAAATCACACTCATATTTGATATGCTTGATTTCTTTCATGCAATTATGAATGTTGTCGTTCACTTATTGCATAGGTTTAGTTATAATTACTTTGCAAACCTTAGCATCTTCATTATCCACCATTTCCATAATAAGATGATAAAATTTTGAGAGTGTTAATGGATTACATGTGATTCAGGATTTATTGTCCAAGCAATGGCTCCCACTCATTTTTATGATTCGAGACCTTCTACTTGACAACCTACAATCATCAACGTTCAACAACGAACTTTTCCATTTAACATCTTTCCTTATTATTGCCTTTAAGGCAACAATATTCTCAACATATATTTTAGTAGACTCCCTGATGATGCCTTGCTTGGGTTTCACTCCAAGCGACTCACAACGATTTGGGATACCCTAATCACTTGTGATCATGGAAATTTTCCTTAAATTCCCGCACATTATACATGGATGCACATCCATGTTACCATTCTCAAGCCACGACACTTCTTGCCTCGTGCTTATAAATGGCTTCCTTGCTAAGGATCTAATCCTTGTTAAGGTTTGTGCTTGCAACATCAAAACTCAAATTATATTTGTTTCCATGCGTCAAGAACTCATCCAACTACTTATCTAAGTTCTTTGGATGTTCTTGACTATAATCTAATGATCTAATACTTAGATTAATGTCGATTGGTATTATATACGTACTTCACATGCTCTAAGCATTTAAGTCATCTGACGATTCCATATCATAGCTTTACATGATGGATTTAATTCTAGAATTATTCTCAATTTTATTCCATCCATGTAACATTTAGCTCATACATTTACACTGAGTCTTGCCAAATTGTTCGATATATAATGTGGTTGAAAGTCTCCTACTAGAGTCTTTCTCGTTTGACTTAGTACTTAGCCTAGCTTATACATAGGTCAAACATTTACTTAGCTTCATACATATGGGTCGAAAGCCTTTCAAAGTCCTTCATGTTTAACATGGTAATTTCTTTTACTCATTTAAACATTTAATTAAGTATATACCATAGAACTTAATTCCCAACATGTACTAAGTATCGTCTTTAGCTCGGTCCATTGTCGAAAATACTTTCAAATCTAAACATTTAGCATTTGATGGTTGTTTCACAATAGAGTTCGTAAACTTCTTGTTGGACCATTACTTTTGCTCCCACTAAACTTCTTGTTCATCAGAATTTCTATGTTTCTCCATAAGTCAATCCTCTTATTAACTTTATGAGAAAACACGTTCCAATTCCTTCATGCAATGCTTCCTTTAATCCTATGACGGATTCCATGTGCTTGCTTTCAAATCTAGCATTATTTAGATTTTCAAAACCCTTAGACTATTCCATAGTCACTTCCAAAATCCTATTTTGGGTAGGCGGTTTTTGTATCTATTTTGCCATATTTCATATGTGCAATTTTGCTAGATCAATCACGAAAAGACTTGAGCATTCCGATTGGTGAATGGGATTTTATTAAAATCAACTCCTTGATATTAATTATATCCTTTACAACCAATCTAGCTATGTATGCATATACATTTCCACATTTGTTAGTTTTCTCCTTGAAAACTTATTTGCAATCGATGGGTCTTTAACCTTTCATGCAAATTAATCAAGTTTCAAACATGATTTTCAAACATGGAGTCTATTTCGGATTTTCATGGTCTTTAACCGTTATTCGGAATTTGGATTTGTCGTAGCTATCTTACAAGACATTATTCCTTTACTATCTAATAGTAAATAGTATGCTTGTAAGTCTTAGGTTTGTTTCTAACTTAATAGAAAATTTATAGGATTCAATCCACGCCTTTGGTGAATTCTATACCTATACGGGGCAATTGCATCAAACACTGAGTTTTAAGGCGCTTTCAAAGCCCTTTTATTATGTTGATCTTACTCCAACATTTTTAATGTTTTGTGAGTAATGAATTCTCTTTTAAGGCACTTGTAAAGTCCTTTTGAGTATTCTTGATCAAGCATTCTCATGAAGTCCTTTAAGGTCTTCCGAGATTCTCAGTTCTAGTTTGTTGCTAAGTTCGATGGTCATCGAGTTCATTTGTCTCCCACTTGTCGTTTTGGAAACGTGTTACTTTCCAGAAAGACACTACTTAGAGCAACAAACAATTTTTGTTCTCAATTAGGATGTGGAGGTAATACCCGTAGTCTCACTTGAATGCTTACAAAGAGACATGTATACTGTCTTTGGGTAAAAGTTCGTTGTGAAACAAACAGTTAGCTCATACTTGAGCTATCTTAGTCTTTATTGAGCCATTCTGCTCCCACTGAGTCACCTAGCTCCCACTGAGCCACTTTGCTCCCACTGAGCCACTTTACTCCCACTGAGCTAGTGAACTCCCACTGAGACTAAGAGCCTTAGACATATACTTGAAAAGACTTTTAGAAGTTATTTCTATCCATAACTGAATATGGCGTCCTTTCTTAGCTTCGACACATTGTTTAGTGTAACATTAGTCATTTGTGCAAATCTTTAAGAACTTTATAGGAAGGGTTGTGAACCATCATTGTTCGAGTCATTTTCAAATGACACCGAGGTCTCCATGAAGACACACTATGTTCTTTGTGGATTTATTTATGAAAATTTCCATTCATAACTTTGAGATAGTCACGCTTGGCTCAAGCAAACATCGCTCGATCTAATCTAGACGTTTTGATATCTTGCCAAGTTAATTATGTACTTCACTGAACTCTTGAGCTACTCAAGTCAAGTTTGTTCACATTTGATGAATATAGCCATATCCTTTCAAATTCTTTGTGAAACGTTGAAGTAATTGAATCCTCTTTAGCCTTCGGAGTCAACTGTCTATACCAAGAACAATAGCTCTCTGTTTTGTCGGTTTCAACAAGTAAGACTTGCTTGTTTTAGAACGATTCCAAATCGAGCAACTATCAAGAGTCTATCTAATATAGCCTTTGAGTACGTTCTTGTCGATGTGACATTGCTAAAGATGTTCGGAATGCAAATCAAGCCCATGACTTGAACTTAGTGAGTTTATCATGTTTAGGGAAATGTTTGTTTATAATCAGGCATTCTTGACTCAATGCTTGGATAACCATGCCATTCAAATAAATCTCGCAACTATTGCTCATTACTTTGAATGTGAGTCTTTCCGTGTGTAAACGGATCAATTGCTGATTATGGGACATAATAACCATTACTTGTTCCAGCCTTTGGCTTAAAAGGTTTTTAAACAAAACATACGACCTTACAACTGATGTAGCTCTTCTTGCTTCATTCTAAGCTTGTAAGTCGATAACTTAGCTTAACTTCAATAGTTTGAGGTCACTATCATAGTGGAACACTCAAGCAGTATCCGATACTTGTGAAGATAACGAATTGCTAAGTTAACTACAATAACATGAACTCATGAGTTGAAATGAAATCTAATTCCTTTTCTTCGTTCCTTCTTTCCTGTATTTCTTATCATACAATATCTCATAATCTTACTTTAAGAATCATTTCTTTAAGTACCTTGACTCTTATACTTTGTTAGGCATAATCAAGCACCTAGTGCGCCGTAAAACAAAGTTCCATCTTTTCCATTAATTCTTACTCGAATTACTACATCAATGAGTCCTACTCAATTATGTATGATGCGAAAGGATACGTTGGTTGTCAATCTTGAGATTGCAACTCAATTCCTCATGTTTTATCAAAACTACCTAGTATTTTGAATACATGATGTCCAACCGTCCTTTCGGACTAAGTTATAAAAGTCATTTATGAGAATTGTATTTTAGAAATGCTTTTCCTGTCTTTGAGATCTATTCTCAAGGATTTCCTTTACCAATCATGGAAACAATATTATTTGATTTAGAATACTATAAATATAAGTGCAAAGTATAACCATTTATCAAGAACATAATAAGTTTGAAATTTAATAGCATTCATGCAAACTTCAATCTTATTAAACGTCTTATTTACGCATAATAATTGTCCCTATTTGGCAAAAATAAGGCGATTCCAAGATCCGAAGAAACAAAGAGTGGTTAAGCATGCTTTGGCTTGTCTTAAACACTCAATCTTCTAGGGTAAGCATTGCCTTGCTAATGGCTCTAAGCCACTCTTGGTTAGACAATCGTCGCATCTAATGCATCTTTGACGATGTATCTCTTTTGCCACGGTATGTGAGGACTTCTCACTCATACCGATGAGTTAAACCAAAACCAACGTGCACACCCGGTGTGCCTTACGCGCCTTGGAGAAGTGATGGCACCTCGCTTTGGCGTAGCCTACCATCATCCTCGTCCGGTCAATAAGTGTCGTTTTGGAAAGGCAAGTTTGACTCAATATTATTAGGGACCTAGGATTTCTATGTTGGTTGATTTAAGTGAACTTAACTAATCATCGCAACATCAAGAAAACCTAAACATGCATCTAAAGAATAATTCACATATATATAAGCATAAAATATAAGGCGAAATTATAGATGCATATTGGCAACTAGCATGACCCCTTGAATTCTTCAAATCTTCAAAAGGTCTTCATTAGCAATTCAAGGCTTTGTCTTCCAAGATACGCCGTCTTCAAGACTTAACCAAACTATGCAAATTACTAGTGTCTACGACTAGGAATAATCTAAATATAAAGGTACAAAAATACTTAATGGTGCGTAGACCGTATTTAGATTTACAAAAACACATAACGACACGTAGTCCGTATTTTCTATCCTAGTCGGGTCCCACTAGTTGCCATTTCATAAAACCTGTGAGAGAGAATATACATTCCATTCATCCATTCACTATTTGTGAATGGCCCATGCAATTTACAAAATCAAACAAGTAAAATGCATTTAAACAACGCGCGCACTAGTAACTAATCTAGGTGGTTAATCCGATTAACACGCCTAATTAAAACTAGTCAAAGTTGTTTAACCGATTATGTAATTGACGTCATTAATAATTGAAGCTCCCACTAAATTCCGCATTTCCCTTAATTAATCTAATTAATTAAGTCGGTAGCACCCAAACTTGTCAAAATAAAATTTTGCCAATGCCGCTCAGAACCGAGGCCTAGCCTCCCAAAATTTTAATTAAAATAAACAAAATTAATTAAAATAAATAAAACGGAAAAATAAGCAATATTACGGCTAGTCACCTCACCGCACCAAGCATACGCACACACCAAAAAAACCGCACACACGGCCCACGGCACGCGGCCCCATGCTGCTGCCACGGCACGCCCGCGCGTGGCTGCAGCAGCCCGTGTGCTGCTGCCGCGCGTGTGGCCGCACGCAAGGTGGGGCAGCCACCTTGGCAGCCACATGCGGGCTGCTGTGCAGCCCGGCTCACCAAGGTGGTTCTTTGCCTCGTTTTGCATGCCATGGCCTCGGGATTTGATCCCTTTTCACGAGACAAAATTAATTAATTCTAAATTAATTTTAGAACTAATTTAATGAGCAAAATAAAAAAAAAAAATTTAAACAAGTCTAACTTAATAAAATTTTCAAAGTGCAAATAACCAAAATAATTCCAAGAACCATTCTTAATTAAATTGGTTTAGCTTGGTGCAAAATTAAATTGAGGCAATTTCTCACTTTCAATTTAATCAATTTAAATTATACTTGAGAATTTGACAAAGTAAGGGGAAGTTGGAAAAATATGAACTTTAATGTTCAAATGAAAATTACAACATCTAAATTTTGTGAATCCTTGAAATTATATCTTCCAACATGAAGATAACCAAATTTCTATCACAAAAATTGAAACTTTATGTTTCCAATCAACTCAAAATGATTAAAACAACAAAGTTTAACATGGAATAACATGGAATTTAGTGGTTTTTAAAGTTTCAATCACTTATCACAAATAAAGATTGAATCTTTAACACTTAGGAAGCCTAAAAATAAAATTTTCACACTAAAAAGCAATTAGTTTGCAATTATGTGAAAATAAATCAACCTTTAAGCATCAAATACTAGCAAGTAAGTGTGCTTTAAGGGGACTTAAAAATGCAGAAAATAATGCAAATAATCAACCACATAATTAACAAGTTATGCCATTAATTTCAAGGTTAGAAAAGACTTAAAATTTTTCGTCAAAAACGAAAAACCCCTCGAAAAAGGCATTTCTGGTCAGAATTTGGCTAAAATCACAACCCCTTTGGAATAAAAACCTTTCCAGAACACGTTTTCCACCCAAAATTCACTAGTCTTGGGCGAAAATCTGGGTTCTGGGCCAAACTCGACATTAAAAACGGGATTAAAATAAATAAAACCGAGCTACTAATCTAATTAGCAACTTAAACCAGAAAATTAAGCCAAAATAAACCTTGAAAAACATGATTATAAAAATAAACGAGCGGGGCTCCGATACCGCTGTTGGGGTTTGGTGAGTCCGACTCACCGCGGAAACAACCCCGACCCAAGGAACCACTCGCAATTAATAAAACCATAAAGCATAAATAAATAATCACAAGAAAAGAAGAACGAATCTTACCCTCGAAGCGAGCTTCGCCCTTACAAAAATGGGCTCTTACCAACGGTATCCACCCACAAAGGACGAACACGACTTTAAGGTCCACTACCTTGGAGTTAGCAAGGTCCGACCAAAACCCGAGTGTTATTAGAGTTTAAGAGTTTTCCCAAAAATATGGAATGCTCTTTCTAACTCCCACTCAAGCCAAGAATTCTCAAGCCATGCCATGACTATTTATAAGGAAGTATGCCTTGTGAATTTCACTCATCTTTCAATGTGGGACTTTTCACAAAAAGATCTCACATGGAAAGATTGTGAATTCAACCCTTAGATAAATAAACAAAGGAACAAGTAACAAGTGTCACATGGTTAGGTGTGGACCACTTTCTCACTTGGTCCCCAAGGCATTTCACATGCAATGTGAACTAACCATGTGTCACCCAACCTTGAGCCCCAAGTTGGGTTCGGTTGGCCCATTTTATTTTGGCCTGTGTCCATGACCCATCAACCCGGGTCCACGGCCATTGCCACATGTGTTGCCACCGTGGCGCGCCGCCACCATGGTGCTGCCACTAGGTGGCTGCCAATGTGGCGGCTGCCAACGGTGCTGCCACGTGTGCTGCCACATGGCGTTTTGCCATGTGTGCTGCCACGTGGCATGCTCCTATTGGGCATGCATTCCTAGCCTTTTGCGTGGCTAGGATTTTACTTGTTACTTGATGCATTTTCCCGTCTCGCCAAATCCTAAATTTTGGCTCGACATTTGAGATTCTCCGATGCTCGGTTTCGACGCTCCAAGCTCGAATTTCCGACGTCTAAATGTTTAACACTCGGGCGATGAATTAATTTCTTCCGAATTAATTCGTCGAGTCAGTTCGTATATTTTGCTTGGGTGTGACCCGAAGGGTTCAGTCAAGATTAAGATGTAATATTAATTATATTAATATTACTGATCGGAAGCGGCCTCCACCCAGGCATTCCGATCACTTGACCTTGCTGAATATATTAGCTTTCTAATAATTCTGAACCCGCTATTAGAATAATACACTTGTTCGAAGGACACCATTCCTTTCACCACCCACCACAGCCAGCCCCTGCGACCACCCTATCTCTGCCACTCCTAGTCGGCGCCTCCCCTTGCCATCTCCGTCGGAAACCCCTCCTTTCCCCACCGCCGGCGTCCAAACTCTCATCCCCGCACAGGAACCCAAACCGCCCCTCCCCTTACTATCTCCACCCCATGAACCACAATGCCAAAACCCTAAAATTAAAAACCCCCCAAAATTGAAATCCTAGATTTTGATTTTTAGGTTTTCAATTTGGGATTTAAGGGTTTCGAGGTGGTGGTTTCGGATAAGGTGGGTGGCGGCTACGTGGAGGAGGGTACATAGACATCTGGTGAAGGTTTTCGGTCGGAGTGGTTCAGTAATGTTCAACTATAAGGTGGAAAGATGGTATGGAGTTTTTTATGGCATTTTAGCGGGCACTGCTGCAAGTGATCGGCATCGGTGGGGGAGGGAGTAGGGGGCTAGTCGGTGTCAGGAAGGCCTAGCACCAGTGACCAGGGGATGACCTTTTAGCGAGGGTGGCAACAAAAACGGGAAGGTGGATGGTGTTTAGGGTAACAATACCCCTTACACGTGGTCCAATCCCGTAGTGACAAGTGGCCCAATTAAAAGGTGACACGTGTCCCTATGGGAAGATGACGCGTGTCAAGCTCAAGAAGAGAACCTGAAATGAGAGAAAAGGGCCTTCTTACATCAAAAGGCCCAAATCCCAAGAAAGCCGCAAAACAGCACTGACCCCCTAGACAGGTGTCGCTACTTAATTGCGCTGCCAATCAAATCGCGTCATTCTAGGGTATAAACCCTAAAGGGCACAATTTTCCACCCCTATAAATACCCCAATCATTTATGGTGGGAGGGGTAGATTGTGACATAACATTTAATAGAGCACTAAAAGCTGCAGCTTCTCTCTACTTTCTCTCTCTATCCCTTCCGATTACCGGTTACTAACTTGATTGTCAGAGGCGAATATTCCGTTACTGGAATATTCGTTGTTTTGAAGGTGTCCAAGTCTCGTTGCCAGCAGTACACGACCAGTGTCCCGAGGGTTTCCAAAAAAAACACCGAAACATTTGGCACCGTCTGTTGGGATACTCGTCCGTAATGGCAATAGACGGTCAGACACCTAATGCCGGCCCAGGCCCTTTCCCTGGTCAGGACAACCATGTAGAGAATATAGCCACAACAATAAATTGTAATGATCTTCTGATCGCCACATTCCATGAGGTCGAGGATCTACCAGTTACTACTGCCTCCCTAAAGGTCGCTCTGAATAAGCTTCGAAAGGAGTTGGAAGAAAAGAGGACGTCCACCTCCAGACAGTCGTCCAGAAGGGTGGAGGATGGTACTCAAAGAAGAAATTAGAGTAAGGCAAAAAACGCTAAAGATGCTAGGAATACCCCTTTTTGTCGGCTGTATGGAAGGTCTTTCAAGGTGCCACAAACGAGTCTTTCAAGGCTCCTTGAGAGAACGCGGTCGGCTAGGTGACAAACAAGACAACCTCAAAGGGAGGATCCTGAGCCATCTCGACGCTGGAGGGATGCCAGGGAGTACATTTGGCACAAGTGGCGGGAACGGGCCGCTCAGTCGGACACGGCCTCTACTCCCACAATGCCAGATGAACTCTTCAATCACTCTCTTTCCCAACATACCAACACGGCCAAGATCAGCAGGAGCCAAACCTGCTCGTACTCTAACTCCCATTTCAGTTCAACCAATTCAACCAGTATAATATCATATTCCTCGGAATTTTAATACTTTTCTGCCGCACAATCCTAATGTCCTCCAAAATTATGGACAGTTCAGCCAGCCGTTTGACCAAGTGCCATACCTGGGCTGACCGGCCGGACAACCTTAAACCATTAATTGGAAAAATGCGTCTACTTAATCTTGGAGACAAGCCGCCTCCGTTCTCTCAAGAGATTCTTAGCTCTCCTCATGTTGTAAAGGTAAAGAGTGTACTCGTGGATGCCTATGATGGCTCAAGTAACCCAGAGGAGCACGTTATTTCATACATAAACCTAATGTACGTGCAATGTGTTGATGACACCACTTGGTGTAGGTGCTTCCCGTCCACCCTCAAGGGCGTGGCGGAGGACTGATTCAACAGCCTGCCAGCTGGGTGCATTAATTGCTTCACTACTCTAAGTATGCTGTTTTTAGGAAAATTTTCATACAACATTCCCCCAAGAAAGACCAGTCTTAACTTGGCTACAATTGTCCAAGGAAAGAATGAGGGGTTGCGTTCGTACGTCCAGAGATTTAACCAAGAAAAAGCCCAGATTAAGAATATTCCGGATGAAATGGCATACTCAGAATCTCTCCGAGGATTAAGGCATAATGGTTTTAAGTTTGATCTAGTAAAAAAAAGGTTTGGACATACATGGGCGTTGTGCGGGAAACCGAGGCCTATATAGAAGCAGCTGATTTTGTTCGCTCACCAAGGTAGAACAGCCGGCCAAGGGAGCTAAGAAGAAGCCATCTTCTCAGCAAGACTCGGCAGGGAAGAAAAAGGAAGGAAACAAGCAAAAAGAAGTCTGGGTGGCGGATGATCAACACCAAAATCAAAGAAGGTTAAGGCATACGAGCCACGGTACGAGTTTACCAAAAAATGTTACTAAATCTTGATGGATATTAAGGATAAGTTTGAGTTCGAGAAGCCCTAGCCGATGAGAGGCTCGGCTTAGTATCGCAACAAGAACAAGAATTGTCATTACCATAAGGACGCGGGACATGACACGAACGATAACATCAATTTGAAGCGATTGTTGGATAAGCTGGCCGAGAGGGGCATGCTGAACTCATATGTTTTGAATTCAAAGTTTACCTACACTTAGATAGACAATAACTCTAAGAAGAAAAAGCAAAAGCAAACTGAAAAGGAAGATGATTGAAACAATACTGATTCTGGTTTGGTCGCCGTGATATTAGTCGGCTTTGTCGCAGGCAACCCTACCATGAAGGGTATCAAGCAGGATGCTTAGAAGTTCAGCAAAGTGATGCATGCCGAAGGGGTCAAAGTTGAACCCTTCCCAGAGGTGACGGTCAGTGAGGCTGGCCGAGGGGAGGTCAAGGTCTTGCATAACGATCCCATGGTGTTCATCATGAAGATAGACAATCTGAAGGTCGGTCGGATTCTAATAGATATGGGCAGCTCGTCCGATATTATCAGTTTAGCCGCACTAAAAAATCTGAAGTTCATAGAAAACGCTCTCAAAGACATCACTCACCCTTTATTGGGATTTGGGGGAAACATCATTCACCTAGTCGGACAGATAGACTTGCCCGTCCGATTTGGGCAGAAAGGGGAAGGAAAAGATATGTTCACTTGTTTCTTGGTGGTAAAAGAGTTAACTGGCTACAATGTCATACTCGGCCGTCCCACCCTGAATGTTGCAAAAGCTGTGATCGTCCCTCATATGATTTTATTAAAGTTCAAGAGGTCGGACGGGAAGATTGGTTCAATTACAAAGTCAGAAAGTGGAAAAAGATTATAATTAGTTGATTGTGAAGCCAACAACCCACGGATAGGGAAAGTCGTTCGAGCCAAAAGGGGAACAACCCCCACTCCAAGCATACCACGTCGGCCAAAAGCGTAAGCAGGCCATGGTCGACTAGGCATAGCAGTTAATGACCGTCGGTCGGCTAGAAGAATTGAGACCCTAGCCTGCCGGCGATCATTAGGATGTAGTGTTGGACCCCGATAAACCAGATCGGACAGTCAAGGTCGGCACTATAGCTGCGGGTTTGCTTAGAGATGACTTAATCATCTTATAAAGAGAATTCAAGGATGTACTTGCATTTGAAGTAAGTGAAATGTCGGGTATCAGCCTAGACTTGGCCGTGCACAAGCTTGTTGTAAATCCACTTGTTAAGCCCGTCCGATAGAAAAAGCGGAATCATGTGGAGGAAAGGAATTAGGCGGCCGCAGCCAAAGTAAAAAAAGTTGCTGGACACTGGTTTCATTCGGCAGTGCTACTATCCAGACTGGGTAGCCAATGTTGTGTTGGTAAAAAAGCCAAATGGAACTTGGAGGATGTGCGTGGACTATATTGATCTCAACAAGGGATGTCCGAAGGATAGCTTTCCCTTGCCTAAGATTGCTCTCATAAGTTTTATGGAAGCATACTCCAGATTCCACCAGATCCCATTATGGAAAGAAGACCAAGAGAAAACCGCATTTGTGACCGAGTAGGGGCTTACAGTAATAAAGTTATGCCATTCGGCCTCAAAAATGCTCCTGCTACCTTTCAGAGACTTGTGAATACTGTTTTCAGAGATCAAGTCAGCTTGAATATGGAGGCATACATTAATGACATGATTGCTAAGTCAAAGAAGTTGGCCGACCATTTAAAGGATCTTCGAGAAACGTTTACTGAACTCACGCGTCATAAGATGATGCTAAATCCAAAGAAATTGTCTTTGGTGTTTAGTCCGGCAAATTTCTCGGATTTTTTATTGACCAGCGAGGAATTGAGGCCAACCCTTAGAAAAGTCAAGTCGTCTTGGACATGAAGTCGCCGAGGAAAATTAAGGAAGTGCAAAGGTTGACGGGCTGTTTAGCCGCCCTCGGCTGATTCTTGTCAAGATCCGGGGATAAGTGCCAATACTTTTTTCAGGCGATCAAGAAGAAAGCAATGTTCGAGTTCACAGAGGAGGATGAAGAAGCCTTCGTTCAGCTGAAAAGCCATTTGCATACATTGCCATGGCTCGTCAGTTGTAGACACCCATTTTTGTCTCCCCAAAACCAAACCCAGTGATGAGTACCTTTCATGTGGAATCATAATCAAATGAAGTGAAAGTGTAGAAAGTCTAGTGTTGCTGTCAGTTTTATTTCTTTTTTTTCTCTCTGTTTTTGAAAACCTATTTTAAGAAAACAACCAATCCAATTTGGTTTGGTCCATGTTAAGGGTACAATAATAGTGTAGTTGGGTCGGGTTTGAAAAGAGCTTTACAACGATATATTATAAGCCCAATTCTGATGAATAATGAGGAAGTTATGGCCAAATTGCTAAACTAGGCCCGGTTTGATATTTGTATGCGGCCCAATGATCTATAGGAGGGCCTATTATGATTTATCATTCCTAATGCGATTAGGATTGATTATAGTCTTCTGGAATCTTTTAGAAGGTTCTTTTGAATCCTAATTTAATTAGCATTGATAAATTGACTTTAATTGACTTTTAAGATTTTTTTTTTTTTTTTTTTTTTTTTTTTTTGGTAAAAAGGAACTTTTAAGAGTTTTAATCAGAATAAAAGAAGTGTTTTTGAGGAAAATACGATTTTACCCTCTCGTACGCTTAAATTTTAGCAAAATAAGAAAACGCGTGGAAAATTATTTCTAGCGCCATACAACGGCTTTGTCGCATGGCAACAGACCTGGCGTCTGGCGCGTGTTTGGCACTGTAGTCGTGTTTTATTCTTTTCGAAACTCTTATTCGTTTTCTATCGTATCCGACTGATTTTCTCTATAAATAGCCTCCTAAAACCTCTGTTTTCAATCATCAACAACTCTCTAATTCTCTTCACACCAACTCTCATCAAGAATATCTTGTTATTCTCTCTCTTTCTTCTAAACTAGCCTTTTACACACAAAATTTCGCATTCACAAGATCTAGACACACCTAGCCAAGTTCAAAGTTGCCTTCGCCCTAGACGTGAAAGGTTTTAATTTATGAGGGTTTGGTCACAAATCTCTATTTCAATTATTTAATTTAATTTTTGTTTTATTTTACTTGAAGTTACTAACGCGTGTATTTTGTTATTAGAAAGAGGTACGAGGCATCCAAGTAATTGCTTTAATTGTTTGCATTGTTATTATGATATAGAAATCATGTCTAGGTTGTTATTATGATTCCTAGTGTCATGTTAGGGTGTTTTGATCTTCCTAGTATCATGTTTAGGGTAACAACTAAAATTTCTAATATCAAATATGACAATTGTGATTCCTGCGATGCTTCCTATTCTCTTCCTAAATATTCATGTTAGTATCATGTTAGGGCTAAAGTTTTGATCTTTAATGTTTAGTGACATGCTAGGGTTTGTTATTTATCTTGTTAGTATCATGCCAGGATCTTGCTATTATTATGCTTTAACATGATTATGATTATTATGATTATAATTGTTATCATTATGATTATTATTATGATGATAATGATGTTGCTTGATGCTTATTTATTGTTATTTCTTGATCACACCTTTAATGCATGTTTAAAGGGAATTGGTACTTGTAATCACGCTTAATAAGATAATTAATAATCTTGTTTAGGGTTAATTTGATTATAATTCAAGTGATCGCCAATAATATTTTTATTTGTGCATTAATATGCAACCAACATAGATTAAACATGTTTAGGGTCGGTTAATCCTATTGATTGCATGTTAGTCAGAAAGCGCACATGAATACGAGAAGAATAAAGTAGAGGCCTATTATTAAGGCAGGTTCAATCTCTTTTAGGTTGGATTTGTACCTTCATCCTCGAACTTCCAATCATGGTTCCAGACCTATTGGAGTTAACGATCTCGTGGATCGTTAAGGGGGTGAAACCTTCACCCTGTGAACGGTTTACAAGTTCCTAAAACTTGTTGGCGACTCTTTTGCTTTAGCTTCCTTCCCTTTGGATGCTACCGTACTTTAGTGTATGATCACAATGGGGTTCAAGTTGGGGCAATGCTTGAAATATTCCCTACAGTTTTTGGCGACTCCACTGGGGAGGATTTCTATTTTAATTCCTGAAATTTATTTCGGCAATGATTTAGAATGAGTGGATGAGACTCGAAAAGTTCTAAGTATTTCATGTACGTAATTTTGATTAACATTATTGTCATATGCATAAAAAAAATCTCATTGGAAAGACCATCCGTAATGAGTTAAAACATAGGATTTTTACACGTAGGAAATTTGAGGAATATCTTTCACAACTAGGATCGAAATAATGCTGCGCGAAACTGGAAAATTTTATCGAGCGTAGAAAGCTGCTGAGGCATATAGGAACTGGCATCCAGAAAACAGAGTATGTCGCCAATGATTTGACTCTGTCGCCAGGCGACAGAACCAAATTGCGGCGACAACCTCTATTCGCTGGCCCCAAGTTCTTCCAATACCGAGCTAGAACTATGATTCTAATTTTGACCAGTTTTGAGCATTGTTTTCTCGATCCTACTTCCTGATTGAGTTTTTCTCACTTTTCTAAAACCCATATGTGCTGTACATATGGACATAACCCTCTGGGAATTCATGCTCCATCTACCTGATTAAACGCCCTGTGCAACAAAGGGTACATCCGATAATGTTGAATTCACCAAACCATGGAAGCGAGTTTTTAACTCGCGGTGTCCCATCCACTCGCGCCAACCCTTCAAAAGGTAAGGCTTAAGCGCGGTGCATTCGGACAATTAACCATGGACCCTCTTTGACTAACCCATATACCGAACTTTAGAGAACTAGAGCCATGGTTAGGTTGCGAACTCATTGCATCATATTGTGCATACTTGCCTAATTGTGCATTATTTGTTGTGCATACTCTATGTGTTTTTCCTAATCGTTTGTTTGACTTGTGTTTAAGAATAAATAAACTGATTAATGACTAAAAGGACTTTGTCTAATTAATTAATTAATTAAATAATTAATTTGAGTAATTAAAGTCTAATAATTTAATCGGAATTGACTTAGTACGACTTTAGACGTGTCCCGTAGAGTAATAATACCGAAAGCAGTCCCAGATTAACGCTCCAACAATGGCGCTACGATTTGGACTGCAACGCCACATTTTTTTGTGCAACGCCTGGCGACAGCTCTGTCGTCTGGCGCTGCACTACAGAGTGCGGCGAGAGTCCTTTTGCCTTGGCGACAGTTCGGTATTTTGCTCGAGTCATCACTATGAGTCTAATTAAATAGTTTGCTAATCAATTCGATTATTTTGGTACCTTTGTTAAGTCCTTAATTGAGTATAGACACTAAGTCCCATGGTCTTAAACAAGAGTCAAAGCATGTCACTTGCACTCACATATAAAGCACACACTAATATGTATGTTCACTTTGACCATGTCTAAGAGAGTCTTGTATGCGCGTGTTTTCCGTCATTTTTTAAAAAAGGTTAAGTCTTGTATGCGCGTGTCATTTTTTCCGTCATATTTTTAAATGGGTAAGTCGGATATTAATGCTCCAATTAAACCACTTGTTTGAACCATATACTTGATTCCCTAAAATATACACCCTTTTTTTGCTTTTTTTTTTCCTTTTCTTTATAAACCCGTAAAGTCAAAGTCAATTTGAGTCAAGTCATTAAAATAAATGTTTTAATTTACAGCGTGTGTTCAAGAAAGGAAGGGAGTTTAATCAAAGACAACCTTTTCATTCAAGTACAACTTTTTGACAAACCAATCGCTCGAAAAAGGAAAACTAAGAAGATAATGGCAACTCAGGAAGAAGTCAATGAACTTAGGAATCAAGTGACTGACATAACTGAAGTGTTGAAGGCTTTAACCCTTCAAATTAATGACCCTGTGAAGCAACAACAAATGGATCTTATGCAAGAAAGCTTGAGCAAGCTATCTAGTGACTACAAGTTTCATGGCATTAGCTCACAAGGGGTCTCGGTGGACAAGGAGCTTCTTCCGCAGAAGTTCAATGCCAACGACATCCCAAAATTAAAGGCAACTGACAACCCTTATTTTCATTTAAGAGCTTTTAAAATAATAATGAGTATTAAGGGTATTGATAAGAAAGTATTTCCGTCTCTATTTTCCTTATCTCTTGAAACGGTTTGCCAACAATGGTTTTTCTCCCTTGACAAAGAGAAAACCTCTACTTGGGAGACAATAGTAAACGCTTTCATTGATAGGTACAAGTGCAATATTCAAGTTGAAATTGATTATAGGGAACTTGAAATACTGAAACAGAAAGAGAATGAAGGTTTCACTTCTTTCTTCAACAAATGGAGAGAAACCTCTGCTAGGATGATTGAAGTACCAAGCGTAAAAGAATCTGTGAGGTTGTTCATTAAGAACCTTCAAGAAAAGTATTCCAAGCATCTGAAATATCAGAACATTCTACACACCTTCAAGGCCGTCTATGATATTGGGATTAACATTGAGGACGACCTTGCTAAACTAAAAGCTGCTAATAACAACTCCAACAGTGGCTGGAAAGGCAAGAAGAACGACAATCCTTCTTCTTCCAAAACCACCCACTCAAACAATGTTAGCACCTTTAATTTGAGTGAAGTCCTTGCTATGAATAGCCAAGGACAAAAGAAACCATTTAGGAGGAACTTTACTCCTATTGGTATGAGTTATGACACCGCATTTGATCGACTGAATGCAAAAGGCCTTATAACTCCTATTGGACCATTTGGGGACCCACCAGTCGAAAAGAGGTTAGCTAATTGGAACCCCAATGCACACTGCAAATATCATCAAGGTAGGGGCCATCTCACTGAGAATTGTTGGAAGCTTAAAGAAGATATCCAAGATTTAATTGATAACAATAAACTACCATTGCCCCCTGCTAGTAAGAAGCCAAGCATCGACAATGCACCTCTCTTTCATGCCTTGGCCATCTCTGATGAAGAAAACGATGTTGATCCCTCGTCCCTCATCAAACTTATTGAGGAAATTCATGCTATCGAAGAAGAGGAGGAGATCTTTTTCGATGTCGTGGATGATTTTCCAGAACCATCAAGCAAGGAAGATGTGCGAATGCTTATATGGTCCGTGTGGGAAGGAACAAACTTACTATGTGAGGCTCTTGAATTTGCAAAGAAACAAGGGGAAGAGCTTTAGAAAAAGTATAATAAAATTCCACCCACGAAGAAGAAAACATTTCCTCTACAAGTAATTGACAGACCCAAGAAGAGTAATAAACTTAATACTCCAATTGGGACTTCATATGCTAAAATGTTCCAAATGCTCTCCGAGAATGGTAAGGTCAAACCTCTCGAACCGAGACCATTTGAATCTCTAAAGAGGACGGACAGTATCTATTGTCAATACTATCAATCAAGGGGACATACTATTGAAAGCTGTTTTAAATTTAACTATTTAATTTAGAAGGTGATTGATGATAAAGAGCTAGTTCAAATCCCATAAGAAGAAGACATAAGCATCAATTGGGTTTGGGACAGCGATGAAGAAGACGTCTACCTAAAAGACATGGAAAAACCTCCACTTTCAGTGTCTTACTCAATAGGTGATTTATGGGATGAAGAGGATTCACCTATAGACGTCCTCACAAGATCTGGGAGAATGCAACCTCCCGTCTGTACACAACCTATTCTAACTGTGCAGCAAGTTCCCGTACCTATCATAGAAGACAATGACATTGTCAAGCAATTCAAAAAGACCAAGGTCGAGATGAACGTATGGCAACTTCTAGCTACTTATCAAGAACATAGGTTGACAGTGATGAATACCTTGGACAAGATAGGGATAGATTCTAACACCACTCCTGAGGGGTTGGATAACTTCCTTACAAGTGATCTCTCTAGTCCTATCAACTCTAGGGATAGATTCTAACACCACTCCTAAGGAGTTGGATAGCTTCCTTACGAGTGATCTCCCTAGTCCTATCAACTCGATCACCTTTTATGATAAAGATTTACCTCCAGAAGGTGACAAGCATTACAAGGCATTAAACCTCACAGTAGTCTGCAAGAGAATGAACGTCCCAATGACCCTTGTAGACAATGGATCGGCAATTAATGTCTGTCCACTTAGAATTGCGAGGATGTTAGGCGTAAGGGATGAAGACTTAACCCCGTCAACACAAGGAATAAGAGCTTATGACAATACTCGTCGCCAAGCTCTTGGTAAGATTACTATGAATGTAACGACGGGAGCAATAAAACATGCCACTACCTTCCAAGTGGTAGATATTAAGGCTTCGTTCAACATATTGTTGGGACGCCCTTGGCTCCATGACCTCAAGGCCGTCCCTTCATCTCTTCACCAACAGGTAAAAGCCATAGATGGAGGAATCCCCATCACAATTGATGCTTCACCCATGAGGATTAAAGCTGTTGAAAATCCGATTATTAATGTGGAGCACGATGAAGATGACGAAGACTTGTGGGGCTTTAATGAAGAGGTCTCCTTAATCGAAGAGGATGAAAGGACCCCTCTCTATCACAACCCCCACTCCAATATGACAGTAAATGCTATCCTCAAAAGATAAGGGAACTTTCTTGGAATGACTCTAGGAAAGAAGAAAGGAATAGCAAAACAGCTGGAATTACTTGGCCTCCCTAAATTAGATACTTTCAGACTTGGTTTCGAACTGACTCGCGAAGATCTTAAGCAAGCCCAGGAAAGATCTAAGCCACGTAGGAACGCTCGCATCCAAAAGAAAGCAATCCCAATGGATCAGTAACCTCTTACTCTCAATGGACAATTCATAAAAGAAGGAGAGGGCTATCCATGCTATGAATTTCCCGAACCTTTTGTTGTAAACGGCATAAGGCAACCGGGGTTTGAGATCTTCTTAGATTGCTACTTTCTAGATGAGATCCCAACTCCTGTTCATAAGGAGAAAGCACCTCCATGCTTTGACTTTAACGTCATGGGATTACTATTTGGGCGAGAAAAAGATGAGCCGAGATACATAGAGGATAACTCCTCGCTCATCCAAACGGTCCTACAAAGCTAGAACTTTGACCCTTCAAAGCTCATCACCCCAGCAGAAGGATTAGTACAAGGGTGGCTCAAGACAGTCAAGGTGACTACTTCAATTAGAAGGAAAATCTCCATAACGACAGGGAAAGGACCAAATTTGAAGAGTCGTCAGAGTCAGAGTCTTTTCCTGTAGAGTCGTCCAAGTCTTTAGTTGTAGCATCCCCTCCTTCTTCTATTTCTACTCCTAGGATAGTTAGTAATCAAGTCCCTGAGGACATTTCCCTTTTTGATGTAATGATTTCAGAGTTCAATAATATGTCTTCTTCTGCTTACTCCTCGTGTTTTTCATTAACTCAAGATGACAAGCATTGCTTCACTAACAATGAAAATGACTAAGAAATTATTAAAGCAATGGAAACACTTGAAAATAAAACACCGATAATCGAGGAAACTGAGACGATTGATATCTCAAATGATTCAACCATTAAAAGAGAAGTTAAAATCGGAATAACACTTAATGAACAAGAAAGAACCGATTTAACTAATCTACTTAAAGAATTCATTGATGTATTTGGTTGGTCATATGAAGATATGCCAGGTATTAATAGAGAAATAGTTTAACACACTATACCACTAATTCCAGGAATGAAACTTGTAAAACAAAAGTTGCGTCAAATGAAACCCGACGTATAGCTCTTAAAATAAAAGAAGAAGTTCAAAAACAAATAATTGTAGGTTTTATCAGGGTATCCAAATACCCCGAATGGGTAGCCAACATGGTCCCAGTTCCAAAGAAGGATGGAAGGGTAAGAATGTGTGTCGACTATCGAGACTTAAATAAGGCAAGTCCAAAGGACGACTTCCCTTTACCACACATCGATATTTTGGTAGATAATACAGAAAATCATGCACTTCTCTCGTTTATGGATGGATACGCGGGGTACAATCAAATTCTTATGGCAGAAGAAGACATGGAAAAACAACATTCATAGTTTCAAAATTAAAGTGGTGCGGTGCGGTTTGAAAATTTCAAAAACCAAAATAAAGTGATTCGGTTTCGGTTTGGGCAATAAACCAAACCGAAAACCGAACTTTCACCCCTACCCGTGCCCTTTATGCCCCAAAAAAATGATTTTTTTTTTTGCATTTTTTTGACTTATATTGGTATATAAACACTTACATATATATAAACTTATAATTTTTATTAATATAAAGCTGTAGCATTACAATTTTAATTCAAAAAAAAATATATATAGTTTTATATTGTAACAGACCGACTGTAATAATATTACAACAGTAGCGTAGAGCAGATTGGCAGCAGTGGCGTAGATCATAGCAGCAGCATCTGCAGGAGCATAGAAGCAGTAGCGTAGACCAGAAGAACAACAAGAGCATAGAAGCATGCAACAGCTGTGATGCGAGGCAGCAGCCTTGCGAGCCAGTAGCTGCAGGGCAGCAGTAGCAGCCTTGCGAGGCAGAAGCTGTAGTGGTTTCACATACAGAGAATAAGGCATATACCCTTGTTTTGAACAAGACATTAGCTATCTCTTTTTCAAGACTTGTGTGTCGGTCCACAATCACAAAAACAGCCTCAACTGAAACAATATGATTATAAGTCAATACAATTAGTTTCAATTTAGCAAATGTAAGGTGAAAAGAATATAGGTGCATTAATGGTTAGCAGTATCAATGAAATATCAAACAGATATATCATCTAAGTTGCATTAATGGTTAGCCAGGTTCCAACAATCCCACAATGCTAATTGACACATATGACATGTACAAAAAATGGCAACGCAAAATCTCCAACAGACTCAAAATCCAGAGAAATAAAACAGGGATGACATCTTACTTTATCAAGAGGGATTGCCTTTGACTTGTAAACCTTTAGATCCAACTCATAGCATGTCATGTCAGCAATAATGCCTCTTGCTTTGAAAACTTCAGGAAACTTCCCATATCTTCCTGATATTGTCAATGGGCTTTGTGATGAAAGATCTAGAACATTGATTAGGTGCACCTGATAGTTTGATTGCAAACAAATGCAATGGCATTCAGTAAACTAATAAGCATGTTATCAACTGGTCATAAAAAACATGACATCTTACAGCTAGTCCAACAAATTTGCAGCTATCACACTAGCTCATTTAGTGTAAATGTTAGCAGAAAAGATTAAATAAAAGAGCTTTTACCCTGGTATTACAGCACCTAACCTATCAAATACAATGGTTTCAAAGACATGCATAACTGGACCTTTGGGAGACATAAACAAGTCTAACACCAAATTAGTCAAACTCAGGTACATAAAGCAATGTTAAAACTATAATGCTTATAATTTTAGAAATGAGTGTCAAACTCCGCACTGGACTCAAGAATGTGACACAAAGTTTCAATTCATTGATACACCTAATGCATACTTTCCTTTGTTACTCCATAGTTGAGCATGAATGAATCTGTTCAGAACATTATTGCCAAACTTATCAGTTTCATTATCCCTTTTATCTCTACATTTTAATTAAAGGAACAGAACTCCATGTTCTAGTTTACTGAATGTCTGAGATATATAGTGATAAAGACGTTATTTGAGACCAAATATAAGCCTTTGGCCTTTCCACAACTTGATATCAAAGCTATGCATATATATAAGTTAGCACATAACTAAAGAATAGAAAAAGATATTAACTCATTTTTTTGTAAGTCTCGAAGCTTACCATAAAAAACAGTCTATAGTGGGGAGCCTATATAATTAGATATGAGCAATATGATGCAAACAGGCTCTGAAGTCCACAAATAAGAAGATGAGACTAACCCCTTAATTAGCAAGGAAATCATTACGTTACGGAGTTCACCTGCATTAGCATCTTCAAATTTGTCAAAATCGCAGCTTGAACCCCTTAATTAGCAAGGAAATCACCCTGATCAAGCCTGAGACAGCAGAGAGCTTTATTAAAAACTAAATGTTAAAATTTCAATATAATAAAAAGCTTAGTTTGGTACACTGCCTGAAAGTCTGCTTATAATCATAAATAATCATTTTTACGGAAAGGAGAAATCAAGGCGAAAATATACTCTGTATTAGACTTAAAAAGACAATATACCATTAGAATTCAACAATTCAATTTGGTCATAAGCCATTAAACAAATTTAAAATGACATTATTGAACAACTATCGCTTAGCATTAAACCCCAAAATATACACAGAAGTAGTATCACTATGTTTCTGCTTAGATGAGACAGAGATCAAGGCAAGAGAGTGATCTCCCTGACATTGTTAGCAAAAACAATACACACTGTTAGCAACATATAAACAGGCTCAAACCCTTCTCCAATCACAGGAATCATTCGAAACCTCTCCAATACATCCACCCTCAAAATTGTGCATGGGGTACATACTGATACACGTAATCTCAAACTACCAACTAAGTCAAGTGTAAGGCTTTTAGACATACACATGCATACCCTTATCTCACTGTCCAACCTTATGAATTCCCACAGCCAATAGGACCTCTTTATTCTGAATTTCTTATTATTAGGATTCCATTAAGAAAAAAAAAGAAAGAAAACAGATTTTTGCAAGAATCATCTTTCTTTCTATCTTTTGAAATATGCAGAAACTATGAATTGTTATAACAAAATTTTGAGGCACAACTCAAAAAAAAAATTAAAAAAAAAAAGATAACAAAATTGAAAAGTTTATAAGCAAATATGACAGCAAAACAGCACCAAATTCACTGAATCTGGTCACTAGCATATAAGTGATCTAACCATGCAAGTACTTTTTCATATCTAAGCAAAAAGAGAGCATGAAAATTATAGAAGAGCATGAAGATTATGCAAACTCTAGAGGTCTCAAATTAAAAGAGTTCAGCTAGAATTCCTTAAAGCAGAAGTTCATTAGAGCAAAAATCAGGCAAGAAACAAGAGCATAAATAATAAAACTAACGAATATTTGGCATTGAAACAGGTTAATGAGTAAATAAAGAGCATTGTATATTGCCTTAGTATCCAAAATTATAGAAATAAACTTGTCATCAAAGTGAGCATTGTATTCTCTAACCAAATCAATGGTTTTCTAATGTGAAGCATGGTCACCATGTGACATATTTAATCACGCCACATTCATTCCTTCCTCAGCTAGTTTCCATATCATTTCACGACTACTCGTCGAAGGACCAATCGTACAAACAATTTTAGTTTTTCTCCAAGCATTAGATTTCGGTTCATCCAAAAGTAAATCAACAGATTGCAGCACAAATGAACGCTATAAATAAAGTGCCAATTAGTTCAATGATGCAACCAAACCATCCAAAACTCGTAACCAATCACTCATCTCGTAACAAATCTCGTAGCAAAAAACAATGCATTATATTCAAAACAATAACATCAATTCCTCTAATTAAAGACACTTAACTATCATTCATTAAATGCGATATTCTTGTCAAATATGAATTCAAATATCACAATGAATTAATCAATTAAACTGGACAAATAAATAGAAATTATATAAAAACTTACTGGAGAGATAAGGCCATGGGGAGAATCGACACTAGTAGCAGGTTAAGTGCTATAATTTTAACAGATCGAACAGTGAAGGACTCCTTCGATAAAAATCGTTTTGCGCTTCAATTTGACATCAATCTGAGCAGCCAAATCTTGCACCCAGTAATCATCTCCAACATTGTACACAATACAATCATGCAAACCTATACATCCATGCAACCAAATTTCCATCACTAAGCAAATTAATCTAACATTTACAAACAACAAAAATCCTAGAAATTGAAAAATAAATCAAATTAACAATAAAAAAAAGGAAAGTATAAACATACCAATAACCAAGATCTGAAGCAGAGGACTCGAGAAGAGATATACCCGTAACCATCGCCGCCGGTGAAGAAAACGCGCTGCCGTGTATGGTGAAATCCAAAGGAGAAAAGGAAAGCGATCCAGTTTAGGATAAAGGACAGATAGAGATGGCGCCGCAGGGTGGAATGGACGGCGGGATGGCGGAGATGAGAGATACAAGAGAGATCCAGTTTAGGAGAGAGAGATAGAGAGCGCGAAGAGAGAGAGAACAATCAAAAGGAAAGAGAAAGAAAGAAGAGGGGAAAGAGGGAGAAATAAGAGGGCTGGGTTTTTTTTTTTTTTTTTTTTTTTTAACAGTAAATTCCCACCGGTTCAAACCGGTGCAATTTTATTATTTTGGCACCGGTTTAGTTTGAACCGGTGTCATTTCTATTATACTGAATTACGCCTAATTTTTTTCCCACCGGTTTTTAAGAACCGGTGCCAATAACTCGGTGCCCATTTGTATTTTTCTACTAGTGTTCTATAAACATGAAAAGATTCAGAATAGGGTCTATCAAAGTAATGGCGTGCAAATTCTTTTAAATTAACTACGTTGCCATCTACAATATTTGTTAGATCTTTGTCTCTCAAATTAAAGAAGCGCTCAAAGTCTTTACAATAATATTCATTTATTATAGGGATTACCGCAAGATCTAATGAAGGGAAGCCTAAGATGGCCCCAAATTCTTCTGGTAAAGGGCTAATTTCATCACACCCTAGTCTAAAACAATGAGTATATGTGTCCCAACATTCTAAGGCGGTATGAATAAAATCTATATCAAGATTTACCCCCTTAACACCATAAATACTTCCCATGTGAAAAAAGTCAAGTTCTTTTCTCTCTTTAGCATTTCAAGACCGACACCATTCACGAGTGAAATTGGTAAAACTCTTAGTAACTAAAGACATGATTATATGTTGAGAAACTAAGATTATAGCTAATATGTTGGAATTATGAAGAAATTCGGCAGATTAGGGGGCTATTTATGCAAAAAATTGACGCAGTTTTACTCTGGAAAGGATTCGGAGTCAACGCACTTCAGCGCCAAACGACAGCTCTGTCGCCTGGCGACAGCAGCAACGCCTAGCGCCAGCACAAAACGCGTGGCGACACGTGGCGCTGCTGCGTTTTATCAACGAGCTATTCAAATCGCCTTTTTCTGGCTAAGATTCGAATTCGTACAATGACTTTATGATTTTATCCCTTTCTACAAAAACCCTTACATATTATATTTAAAATTTTCTTTATTGGATTTATTCAGACTTAATTTAATTTTAAGATTTTTGCAAGTCCAATTTATTTTTCATTTTTTCATTTTGGGGGAGAAAGTCGGATACCCTCCATTCAATAATAAAATTGACGGAAATTTTTGCGCAAAATTAATTCAATCACAATTCTTTGCACACACACATACGCACATAAAAATGAACAATAAATGCAAAGATAAAATAATGTCGTAATAGATAATAGTATGTATATACAAATATGTCCAATAAATGAGTCAATCAGGCAAAGTCTTATACAAGTCAAAATACATAAAAAACAGGTACAACTACGGCACTAGAGGACGCAGATGATGAGGGATGTTCATCATATCAAAGAACTGCGCAGAACGAGGAGTATGCTCCCCACCAGCTCCAGCTCTAGTCTCTCTAGGAGGAGGAAAACTCAGCTCAGGACCCGTCCACCCAAGGTCGCCCTAATGAACCGATAGAGGCTGAGGCTGTGGAGGCTGCTGCGATGACGAGCCGACCTCGTACATCCCACCACCTCTCGGAGCCGAAGTGGCCTCTCCTTCGCCTACCGGCTCAGCACGTGCACCCTCAAATGAAGAGCCCGAGCCCTCCACTGCCTCGGTCCGGGCAGCGTCAGATCGACCACCCCGATCGCCTGAACTAGTGCGGCGACGCCTCGAGCTAGACCTCGCCGGCTCTATCCGAACCTCTGGTCTCGTCCGAGTACGAGAAAGAATGGGTTGTCCCTGCAAGATGAAACTAAGTCAGAAGCAATCAAAATAGAAATATAACAATGCAGAAATAAGGAGAAAAACTACCTCTTGAATAGCGTCGTCGCGACGACACGTAGCCACATTTCACATCCATACAAGCTGGCTACGGAAGGCGTGTTTTCATCTTTCCATCGCCGTAACCACCTCGTGCGAGGACTGTCAAAAAAATAAAATCAGTAACAATACAAGACAGACATGAACAAATAGCAAGTAAATAACTCACCCGAGTCTGGTGAAGAGGAATCGATCTCTCCACAAAGCACTGATCCTCGGGAGCTGGAGGAATCATCTCCTTGATAGGCCCGTATGTCCCCTAGTAGTGGATGAACATACGAGGGGGCACAAACTCAGTAGGCCCAACTTGACAAAAAGAAAATCAAAGTGAATAACATATCACTTGGGGGCTACTTAGCAAAAGATAAAAGGAAAAACATCATACCGTCGCCCCCTCAGACAGAACAGGGGCCGGAGCTAACAACTGCAGCAGCTCCTCCTTGTAGCACCACCCGGGGACCGCATGAGATCGCCAAGGGGTACTAGCAGGCGACCTCTCGGACATGCTGAGCAGCCTCACGTCATTGAACATGTGACGTGGCAGAGAAGTAAGGACGACAAAAATATCCGAGGAGTGCTGAATAGCAACTCTCTCTCCTAGGTACGCCGCCGCCCCGTACGTCCCTAAGAAGTAGCGTCGCTCCGCAGTGTACTGTGCAGCCAGCCCAGGGATGACCAAACCGCTCCATGGCCGGTATAGCACCTCAGGCTCATACAAAGAATACCTATGAGATAAAGATCTACTAAAAAGCAATACAAAAATGTTAGTTATGCAAAAGATCATACCGAGAGGATCTGCTCTTGAACATTGGCAGTAGTCGCCTGGATGTAGCGGCCTCCCCAGCACGCACCAACGGACTCTCTAGAAGCCGGACAGAGCGATGTCTCCCATGTAGGACCAGTGTCGGCAGGAGTCTCGCAACACGCGAAGAAAGTTTGCATAGGCCAAGCTGGCCCATTTATAAGTCCCAATCAGGTGAAGATCACGGACTGCAGGAAGGTAGTAGAGCAGCGCCCTACTACCCTTGTCAGGGGAAAACGTCACTGGCAACAAAATAAGCGCAAAGATTCGCACCCGCTGCTCTCGGGTGGTCGCATCATCCTTGAAAGTTGGCGCCAGTGTCGACCGGCGAATACACTTGGTGCTGAACTGTGATGACTCCACCTCAATAGGGGCCCAAACAGCAATCGGACCCAACAACTCATCAACCTCAAGAGAGTAGACGCTGATGGTGCTGTCGAACGGCGGCGTAGTAGAACTAAACTCTAGTTTCGAGATGAGACTGAAGTCGGTTGGGGTGACCATCATATCACCCCAGGGAAAGTGGAAAGTGTTGGTGGTGTCCCAGAAGAACTCCACTAGGGCGCGAGCCACGCGATGACCCCCCGTCGAAAGAACTCATGGCTTGAAACAAGGCAATCAACCCACAAGACTCCCAAAGAAGTCTCAACTCCCCATCAACGCTGAAGAACGTACAGTACAACTTGCACAAGGTATCGTTGCCCAAGCCGTGGCAACGCGTCCTACCAGCATGATACTATGTTTGCACAAAAACAGAGTATGTAGTACTAAAACAGAGCACACACTAGTGGAAAAAATCTCATTCGTAACAGGCTATTCGTAACGGGCAAAGCTTTGCCCGTTACAATTAAGATATTCGTAACGGGCAAAATAGTGTCCGTTACGAATACCTATTTATTCGTAACGGGCAAAATAGTGTCCGTTACGAATACATATGTATTCGTAACGGACACTATTTTGCCCGTTACGAATAAATAGGTATTCGTAACGGACACTATTTTGCCCGTTACGAATACTATATTATTCGTAACAGACACATTGTGCCCGTTACAAATAAATTAGTCCAAATGAGCCCATAGCCCATTAGTTATTATTGTTAGGGTTTCTCGATCTGCAGCCGTCAAGCTTAATTATTGCCCTCCCCCCTCTTTATCCTCTCTCCTCTATCATTTCCACTCACACACTATCTCTCTCTCTTCTCTCTCTCTCTTGCTCACTCAATCTCTCTACTTCTCTCATGAAGGTAAAATTTTCTCTGGGCGATTTTTCTTGTTTATTATATATTAGTGTCATAAAGAGAAATCCAATTGATGAAATTCCCAATTTGTTTTTTTGGATGTAGAATGCGGCGACAAGCAGAAAGATGGGGAGCAGAGTAAGATCAAGTCGAATTACTTTGCGGAGCAGTGAGCGTGAGGCCAGGTGAGAGTTTTCACCTAGATTTTTAGTCGGACATTAACTCTGAGGGTGTTTCATATGTGCTCTTTTACTACCTCAAATTAGTTTTTTAGGGGATTTCATGGGTTTTGTGGGCTTGTGAGGGTTGTGTTCATGGTGGTCGGATCTGACTTTTTGTGGATCTGACTTTCTTGATTTTTAAGGTGGGTATCACGGGTCAGAACAGTTGTGTTCGTGGTGGTCGGATGGCTTCGTGGGTGTAAATCTGGGTAAGTGTACGACGGTGGTGATGGTAAGTGTACGACGGTGGTGTTCTTTCTTTTTGTGTGGATTTTCTCGTTCCTTATTTGTTGATCTATAGTTTTTCTTTTGAATTTTGAGGAATTATGCACATTTGGTGTTATGATTGTATTATGATAAAAAGGGATTGCTGATTCTGGTGGGTCTTCGTTCAATTCCAACATGCATGTTTGGATTTCCTTTTTTTTTATTCAATTTCTCTTTTTTTGAATTAAATTGTTGATTTTTTTTTTAAAATTGATTTATAGGCAAGACGATACATTTACAATGATGTTCTTAAATAGTGTGATGCTGAAAAACTCATGGATTGCTCTGGTATTCAAGTAAGTCTTTTCAATTTTCCCAGAAATAAACACTGATTCAAGTTTTTTTTTTTTTTTTTTTTTTTGACGGGCTGATTCAATTATTTTTTTAATTTAGATTTTTTTTGAAGGGCTGATTCAATTATTTTTTAATTTTGATATTTTTTTTTTCAATTATGTTAATTAATTTTGGTTTGTTGAAATTATTGAAGGTGGAGCATATAATATCTACGTACACAAGGGAGCTTAAGACTCAACGTATCAGACCACAAATGTTGGGATAAAACTCTTTTTTATTACAATTATGATTTGTTTTAAGATGTAAAATTGCGACATTATATGAGCAATTTGATATTTTTTGAAGTGATAATGAATATATTTTTGCTTATAGTATATTAAATGTGTATTATACTTGTGTAATAAAAAATTATGTGTATTATACTTGTGTAATAAAAAATTATATGTGTATTATACTTGTGTAATAAACAAATTGTCTGTGTATTATACTTGTGTAAAAAAAAATCTCATTATTTGATAAAATGATCCAGCATGTGCTAGCACGTGCTGGATTTTTTTTATAATTGCATTAAACACTATTCGTAACGGGCAGATACAATGCCCGTTACGAATAACCCGTTATTCGTAACGGGCAAAATAAATGTCCGTTACGAATAACGGGTTAATCGTAACGGGCACCTGAAACGCCCGTTACGAATAACGGGTTAATCATAACGAGCACCTGAAACGCCCGTTACGAATAACCCATTATTCGTAACGGGCACTTTAAACGCCCGTTACGAATAAGTAGTTATTCGTAACGGACGGTGCCCGTTACGAATAATAATGGCCATCCGTAACGGCAGCATACGTAACGGACGCTGCCCGTTACGGATGGCCCTTTTTTGCCCGTTACGGATGAGGATTTTTCCACTAGTGACAATTTCAATTCACGCATATATGGCATTTTTCAAGCATCTAAACAATTTCTTGCAATACTATGATAATTATTGTGACAAATTAGACAAGAATTGCTAGCAAAAACATCAAGAACAAGCCACATTGTCTTCCCGACCTCAAGAGGTCCAACAATGGTGAATTGTTCGTTTCTTCACCAAATTGAGTCAAACAAGTCTCAAAACACTCCCAAGGAAATATACAAACATAATCAAGCAATTTCATGGCATAAAATTGGACAAACAAAGTGAATGAAGCAAAAGAAATTTTGAATTTTTCAAAAATTCGTGAACAAAAACGCACAAATTCAGCAAAAACCGGGGTGAGTTTGAAGAAAACTTACATAGATCGGGAAAGTAGATGAACAAAGCTTCGATTTGCAACAAATTTGAGCAAATTTGGTTGGGAAACGAGCAAGATTAAGTGAATTGAACTTTCACGGCGAGTTTTCGAAGAAGAAAGCAGCAGCTGTAGAAATGGCGAAAAAAAGGGATTTATATAGAAATCTCGATTCTGGCGCCAAACGACAGCTTTTTCACCAGACGACAGAGTGCAGCATTTGGCGATAGAGCCAAATCGTGGCGCCAGAGACACTTCAGCGGCGACAGAGCTTGAAGCCACTCATAATGGTTATTTTGACCTTGTACAGGAATTTGGGTTCCTTAGTACGCCAGTTAGCCCCTATAAGCAATTTGACATGATTAAGTAATCGGCTCGGTTACAACCGCATTAAGTGATCGACCTGATAAATGATCGTCTCACTTAGCTTAAAGCGCCTAAACATTGGCTCATCGCAAAAGCACCGACATAATGGTTCATAATACAAAGGCATCGACATAATGGTTCACAACGCAAAGGCACCGACATAGCGGTTCACAATTCAGAAGCACCGACATACATGTTCAAAAGCAGCAAAGCGCCGACGTACTAGCATAGCAAAAGCAAAGGATCGACAGGCGTTGGTCTTCGGAGATACTCTTCAGGGTATTGTCGCAACAAATGAAGATTGTTTCAGGCGAAGCAATCTTCGATTGTGTTCCCTGGCTTACGGAAGATGGTCACAAAACGCAAAAAGGTCGTTTCAGGCGAAGCAATCTTCGATGGGGTTTTCTAGCTTGTAGAAGTCTATCACGGCAGAATTGGAGGCAGTTACAGGCGTAGCAGTCTTCAGGCGGTATTCTCTAGCTTGCAGAAGATTGTCAAAACGAACAGCAGGATGGCGTTCCCTAGCTTGCGGAAGGTTGTCAACAACAGCAATGCAACATTACAAATCGGTTACTTTAGAGACGTGTGCTCGATGGTGCAAGATACGCGTTTCTTAACTCTGTTATCTGTTTTAACTAACGCTAGTTTTGCAGGTATCAACGTTACAAGAGTGGTTTAGGATCGCAGAACGATATGAATCATTCTCCGTCCCTATCGCTACTTTGACTTTTGTTTTCGAAACTTGTGTTTCTCCAAACTCAGTCAAAGTGGGGGCTTTCGTAGACACCCATTTGTGTCTCCCCAAAACCAAACCCAGTGATGAGTACCTTTCACATCGAATCATAATCGAATGAAGTGAAAGTGTGGAAAGTCTAGTGTTGCGGTTAGTTTTATTTCTTTTCTTTCTCTCTGTTTTTGAAAACCTATTTTAAGAAAACAACCAGTCCAGTTTGGTTTGGTCCATAGAAAGGGTCAAATAATAGTGTAGTTAGGCCGGGATCGAAAAGAGCTTTCCAACGATATATTATAAGCCCAATTTCGATGAATAATTAGGAAGTTATGGCCAAACTGCTGAACTGGGCCCGATTTGATATTTATATGCGGCCCAATGATCTAGAGGAGGGCCTATTATGATTTATCATTCCTAATGCGATTAGGATTGATTATAGTCTTCTAGAATATTCTAGAAGGTTCTTTTGAATCCTATTTTAATTAGCATTGATAAGTTGACTTTAATTGAATTATAAGAGTTTTAATCAGAATAAAAGAAGTGTTTTGAGGAAAATACGATTTTACCCTCTCGTACGCTTAAATTTTATCAAAATAAGAAAACGAGTGGAAAATTATTTCTAGTGCCATACGACAGCTCTGTCGCTTGGCGACAGACTTGGCATCTGGCGACAGATCTGTCGTCTAGCAACAGGCGCGTGTTTGGCGCTGTAGTCGTGTTTTATTCTTTTTGAAACTCTGATTCATTTTCTATCGTATTCGGCTGATTTTCTCTATAAATAGCCTCTTAAAACCTTCGTTTTCAATCATCAACAACTCTCTAATTCTCTTCTCACCAACTCTCATCAAGAATATCTTGATATTTTCTCTCTCTCTCTTCTAAACTAGCCTTTTGCACACAAAATTCTGCATTCACAAGATCTAGACACACCTAGCCAAGTTCGAAGTTGCCTTCGCCCTATACGTGAAAGGTTATAATTTATGAGGGTTTGATCACAAATCTCTATTTCAATTATTTAATTTAATTGGTTTTTTTATTTTCCTTAAAGTTACTAATGCGTGTATTTTGTTATTAGAAAGAGGTACGAGACATCCAAGTAAGTGCTTTAATTGTTTGCATTGTTATTATGATATAAATATCATGTCTAGGTTGTTATTATGATTCCTAGTGTCATGTTAGGGTGTTTTGATCTTCCTACTATCATGTTTAGGGTAACAACTAAAATTTCTAATATTAAATATGACAATTGTGATTCTTGCGATGCTTCCTATTCTCTTCCTAAATATTCATGTTAGTATCATGTTAGGGCTAAAGTTTTGATCTTTAATGTTTAGTGACATGCTAGGGTTTGTTATTTATCTTGTTAGTATCATGCTTAGGATCTTTCTATTATTATGCTTTAACATGATTATGATTATTGATTTGGGTTTTTTACCCGGCCAGGTGGCCCTATCAGAAAATGCCACGTGTCCTCAGTAAATGTGCCATTTGGACCTATGAGATGATGACACGTGGAGGGCAGACATTCCTCTGCCCTAAACAGACTGATGATCCAGCATGGACCAATCAGAGGGCGACGCGTGTCACCCAAAAAGATGCCCAAAGGCCTTTTGGGCTCAGTGACACGTGTCACTCAGGCATTGCCTCTGGAATGGCGGCCTTCAAGGGCCCAAACCTTGAGGCGCCGTTTTGCGGCGTGACCTAATCCTTAGGTCACTAGATCCTAGGGAGGGCACACCTTCCAAAAGGACCCTATAAATAGGGACATTCTTACATTTATGACAAGACAGAATATACACGCAATACGAGATAATACGTCACTTACTTCAGAGCTGTCATTTTCACAGAACAGATAGCACTTACCCTGAGCTTGGAATCCGAGCAGATAACTTTATTTCCGCACATTTTATTACTGAACGCTTACTAACTTAATCTTCAAAGGCGGACCACCGACCATCCGGCGTTTCGTTTGCTTTGCAGGTACAGGCGTCCTTTGCTGAACCCAGTCTCAGTGTTGTAACTCTCCCAAGGGACAAAAACCCCCGAAACATTTGGCGCCGTCTGTGGGGACACTAGTAGAAAAAGTGCTATTTGTAACTGACGAAATTGACTTTTTGTAATTGGCATTGTTGGTTGCGAATGCCACCGTTACAACTAGTGAAAATTATTCGTAACCAGCAAATGTTAGTTACAAATAATGTACTATTCGTAACTGGCTTAACCTAACGCTGGTTACAAATAGGCTATTTTCCAAGTTAGAAAGCATACTATTTGTAACTGACGTTTAGTTATGACGGTTACAAATAGAGTATTATTTGTAGCTGCCATAGCCTAACGCCAGTTACGAATAGTGTTTTTATTATTAAAAAAAATATGAATTGGTAGCAGTAGCAAATTCCTCTACTGCCACCACCCGTACACTACATTTATATATATTTTTAATGTAAAGACCATTAATTGTTAATGAACTTTTATAAAATACAATAACTATCAATCAAATCAATATAAAACAATCTTTAAGCGACATCTCGTAAATTATATTGAATTGATGTACTTTTAAATTACAAATATTTATCTCACAATTCACAATAAATAATACTCAATAACTAAAAAAAGCTAGCTAAATAATTGATACAATAAATAATAAATAATACTCTATAACAAATCGCGCTATTTTCAAAAGTGTTGTTCTCAAACATCTAATGCCAACTCCAGTACTGTTCATCATCTGCCAAAACCAATGCATAATTGCAAATATCAATACGAGAACCAAAAATATGAAATTCCTTTCTATCTCACATTCAAAAACAAAGACATAAATATGGAGTTGGTACAAGAAAGACATAACACAGTTAGACAATGGATCTATGTTCTTTGAGTGTCTGCAAACAGATTTTATACGTTGTTAATTAAAGACACTATCGTAGGAAAAACTGGGAAGGTGATAATTCAAAGTGCTAATTCAAAGTGCTCACCTCTTCAATCTGCATAGCACGACAAGCCACGTCAAGGGGGAACATTATGTCTATTTTTGTCAAGACAATTTGATACTTGGTCTGATATCTGAAAATTGAAAAAAAATTATTAGGATACAAATTGAAGGAAATCATGTTATTGAACCATTAGTCTCACTAGTTAGTCAAGGGCCTTTAACTTATGCTAGAAGTCTTAACTTTCAATAGCAAATCCAATGTTGTAAAGTACGAATTTGAGATTCACAACAGTGTTAATCACCAATTCTCTATGCAAAGCATTTGAGGTTCAACTAGGACATAATATACCCAGCACTCCAGTAGCTGAACTATAACAACGTTTAGATTATTAATGAGTATTCCACAAGTCAATACATTAGAAATCTTAATAGACCTAGATCCTAAACAAAAACATATTACTACTCCACAAAACATACCAGGAAATAAACCAACAGCTTGTTTGATATAGTTCAGCTTATGCCAGGCAGTCCCAACAAACTACAATACCATCAGTAAAGAAGTTTCAGTATTACATAACAACTCTATTAAGTAAAGATCAAAAATTAAAAGGAAGAGCCAAAAGGGGGCCTTTACCTCATCCTACATGCAATCCATTTCTTTAGTTCAGCCAAACCAGATTTTACATATTTACCATTCGAAAAAGTGCAGCATATACGTCACAGTAGAGTATGGTGATCTTTAGGCAAATCCAATTTCCTAAACTTGGCCTTCTTTCTAAATTAAATGATCTCAGCCAAATGGTCAACCTAGCTAAACAAAGCCGTAAGGTTATCCAGAAATGATCTAATAAAGTTGACAACATATTTCCTTGAATTGCATACATAAGCCACAACAATTCTTAATGCATGACTCTTCTGCATATTAAAAGGTTACCAAATAGTAGTTAAACAAGCTCAACAAGAGTAAAACTGATGTCAAATTATAAAAGCTATTGTATAAACACTATAGTGAGTAAAACTGAGCAAGGATAGGGCTACCAAAACATACTATTTCCCAAGCTAATTCTGACATATTTTCCAATAATACCGGAGCCAGATTTAATTAAACTAGAAAAGATATACTTATTTCCAAGCTAATTCAGACATATCATATATCCCTCCTATGAAAAAAAATCAAAAGAAAGAGGTCAAAACTACTATACCTAACTAATTGTGGTGGATTTAGAGGCATTTTTATCTCAATCTAGTACAGAAGCATCAAACACTAATAGTGAAGGCAATTATTCAAAATCACTAATCATCACTATATACAATTAACCACAACTAAAATCACTAATCATTATATACAATTGACCACTACTATTATTAATTTTAAAAAAAAAAATCAGAAATGCAATTATCCAAACTAATCAATTCCAAAATAAAAAAAAAATAAAAAATCAGAAACCCCAAGTTCTTAAATCTTAACCCCCTAATTTCATAGATTAAATATGAAATCATCAATTTTACTAGCCCATTGTCAATTCATAATATCAATTTTCTGAAGAAAAAAAAAATCAGCAATTCAATATTATCAATTCCTTAAAAAATCAGAAACCCTAACTCCCTAATTTGATAAATTTAATAACAAATCAACTGTCAAATAACATACACACTAATAGACTAGATTAAATAACATAAACAACTCCATTAATCACAAAATCAACCCAACAAGTCGACAATTTGTGTATAATCCGAATTTAATAACTTAAAAATAAATTAACTTACTTAGAAGAGCCAAAGGGAACGCAACAAGGCTGTAGGAGTGGAGTGAGGCTATGCGGGCAGAGGTGGCTGGATGGTGCGGCGGCCGGCGGGGAGGGACGGTGTGGCGACAACAAGTGCTGAATGGCGAAATCGAGTCCGTGGCTTTGAAATTATCGAAGAGAGAGAAGAGTATATCCTTTCCTCTGTCTCAATGGCTTCAAAAAGGCGAATTATGTTAGGATGAGTAATGTTTCTAAGAATAGAAATCTCCTTCCTCAAATTATCATTAAAATGCTTCTTATCAATCTCTTTGGTTGCAAATTCAGTACCCAAATGACGATGTTTTGACTTCCAAGCCACTGCAAATGAAACCGACCCGATTTTAGGCCCAATTATATAATCCAACAATACGACACTTTGAAGTTCCTGCATCAAAATCCATCCTTTTCTGGGTATTTTGTTTTCCGATTACCCTTTTGAGATCAATGATCAATCAAAAACCCTATTTGTTTAAAAACACGGAAATTACTATTCTCTTCACTGGATTTTACTTTGATTTTTTTGGGTTTTAAATTGATTTGACTTAGGATTGATTCCCCCCTCTTTTTTTTAGTTGGGGAATGACAAGACAATAATTGTGTCGTTGAGCGACTACACCTAAATCAAATGAATTTATAACGCTCTACCGACCTAATACGTGTATAGGGTAAATAGAGGGGTCGAACCACAGGGAGAAATGCTTAAGCACTGCATTCATTACTTAGGGTCTAAGCTATCTCGGAACAAGAAGTGTGAATAACTAGAAGGTTAAACTAAGAACGAAATGGATTAAAATTAATATAGCTAGGCACCAAGGGAAATGGGTAGGTGAAGTTGACGCTTGATCATGCAATAACAAAGTAGCATATCAATGGTAAACTAAACATGCATGAATACCGAAGTAAAGGGGTCCAATCTAACCGCTTTTCGGGGTTAATTGGTTTCTCCTAACATAGCCTCTATGTTTCCACATTAGAACCATATATTAGAAGGTGCAAACAAAGAATTATCAATAGTAATGAATCTCAACTAAGTCAACTTCCGTTACTTGTTAGTAAAGACTCATCTTTGATCAACTAACAATGTGCACTTGCAAGAAAGACCAAAGAATATCAAGCATGCAAAGACTTTAATCACCATTAACATAACCCCAACATTATAAGCATGAACAATTAGCAACTACACCATCCCCACACCCTTGGCTAGGTGACTACTCACAAATCATATTGAAAACAATATCAATCATCAAATCAATAAGCATCAACATGATTAATAAGCAAAGAAGAAAAATCAAAGCAAATAAGCAAAATAAAAAACAAAGGTAAAGAGAAAGAGTAAGAGATTGTTCATTCATAGAAGATGAAGGTCTACAAAGGATTGAACAAAACTCCTTATTCAAAATCCAAGTTCATCAATGAAGAAAACCACACTTTCTCTCTCTACCATTGAAGACTAATAGTGTTTTTCTCTCTAGATTAAGCTAAAATGTAGAAAAATTAAAACTAAGTTAATCTAATCTTCAAAACGTTCTAAGATGGGACTTATATAGTCCGTACAGAGCCAGCTGATAAAAGGAGAAGTCCGACCGAACAAATGGGAAGGTTCGGCCAGACTACAAGGTAGGTTCGGCCGGACTACAGGGTAGGTTCGGCCGAACCATGGGTAGGTTCGGTCGAACCTCCCTGATCCTGGTCTGGTCGAACTCCCGTGGTTCGGCCACTCCTACAAAACTGCCAAATTTCATCTTGCCCCTGCCTTAACGTTCGGCCGAACCACTGAGCAGGTTCGGCCACACCTTCAGGAGGTTCGGCCACACCTTCAGGAGGTTCGGCCTAACCTCTTCTGAATCATGCTTCCTCCAGCTTCCCTTGAGCTTAGCTTCCTCCTCTTGAAAATCCCGATGGTTCCTACAAAGCATAAGCATGAAAATCACAATAAGAACAAAGCGAGAAGACTAAGAAAAGGGAAGAAAAAGGAGAAAGAAAAGAGGAAGCAAGACTAAGTAAAAATGCTTAGAAAAAGGGCCAAACAAGTGCAAATGAGGGGAGAATCCTTAGAAAAAAAGGATAAAAGAGTGGCATAAATGTCACTCATCAAAATCCCCCACACTTGCCTTTTGCTTGTCCTCAAGCAAGGAATACTAAAACAAAAAGACAACACACACAACAAGCATAATATGACAAGGGTTAAGAAAATCAATCAAGCTTCACGATGGGAAATGCTCCAAATGGACTCTAACATAGGGACATGAATCAAATAATGCTTACTTTTCTCAACTCAAAGAGGGGGAACACGTTCTAAGATGCTCATGGTTGAAGGAGACAAACCTAAGCTAAGCGTAGAGAACTAATGATTTCATCCTCTGCCCTAGCTCCAACCAAGACGGTCCGCGTTCTGTCCACTAGCTTCAAATCATCCCCAAGTTAGCTCCTCATGATTCCTCGAGGGAACCGGAAAAAGAAATTTTATGTGGAGTCATAAGGTTATCCCGACATCTCAACTATGCACACTCTTTCCATAGGGTTGAAATCTATCTCCCTCCACCGTTCTTTGACCGCACTTCTCCAAGTCCAAGGGTCTTAACTTGGGTTGTAATGTCATGGCTAGGGGTTAAGGTTGGGAATTAATTTGAAAATTTTGGTGGCAAATCCTAAGTGAAGCAAAAGAGTGGCCATCTCTCAAGAACAACCTAAGAATTGAACCTAAATTCAAATTACAACCTTCAATACAAAATTTCACAACATTACTTTATTTCTCTCATCATTTTCTCTTTCTCTTTCTTTTTTTTTTTTTCAACTTTTTTTTTTTTTTTTTTATTTTTTTTTTCCTGTTTTTTTTTTTCTTTTGGACTTCATACGTTGCATCCTTCCTCACAAACTTTTTGCAAATATTTTCTTTCATGAACAACTTTCAAAATCTCACTTGAACCAATATTCACAACTTTCTTGCCCTAAAACCAACACTCTCGAATTCAAACCTCAAAAGCCAATGCTTCACTAACTACAAGGGTTGGTAGAACATAGGCCGATAGGTTTGTAATATGGCTAGATCAAGAAAGGGGAATGAGGCCCAAATTGGTTAGCAAGTGGGTGGATGTAAAAATGAAAACCAAATTTGTAACAAAACACAAAGAAAACAAAGAAAAATGAGAAGAAATGCCCTCTTCCTCCTTTAAAGTTGTTTGGTCACGATCTCGGGAGCTAAATACCAACACAAAGATTAAGACATGCATAGTTAAGGATCCAAAGCGCCGCTCACAAGAATGATGAAGGCTAGAACAAATGACGCTCACACGGGATAAAAATAAGCAAATACCAACCATGGGAATCCTATTCACTACGGAGAGCAACACCATCTTACCACTTTCCCGTGAACTAGGGGGTTCAAACGTCATCAAAAGTTCTAAACCGGGCTACCTTAGCTTATAATGTGTCTAATTCAACCTTAAGCATTCTTAAACCGTGTAAACCCTCATCAACTAGGATGGTAAGCATTCAAAGTCATGTCATCAAAAAGGCACACAAATTCTCGAATCCAAATGAATGAGCAAATCCACATCAAAAATATTTCAACTTGCCATAGTCATGCTTGTTACACAAAAGAGAACAAGAAAAACACACAAAAAGGAGGAAGAAATTAAAAAGGTTCATAATCGAGGCATGTAAATCAAATAAATCCCAATCGACGTACAAGTGATCGTTGATATCAACATCAACGATCCCAGGTTCCTTGGAACCAAAATCAATCAACCTCGAACCATTCAACTCTTCCTAAACTAGACCTAAACTAAGCACTCAAAGAAAAAGAAAAAGAAAGAGAGGAAAGGTCTCACCGAATGCTGATGCAAGTCTAAGCATGGAGAACTTCGAAGATTTGCTTATCATGCATCAAGATAGCTTGTCCCTAAACATTGATTCAAGCCAAGCATTGCATGGACACTTTCTTGGATATCAAAGCAAAGCCACGGTTTGCTTAGTGGTTTTTCTTGGAGTCTAGTTCACTTTCTTGAACTTTCTTGAATTTTCTTTACTTAGATTTTGCTTACAAGTTTTTACCTTTCACTTGAAAGGGTTTTTCTTGGTTCAAGCATTAGGATCTTTAATCTTTATTTAGTTCTTTAATTTTTATTTATTTATTTAGTTGCTTTAAAAATCAGTTAGTTAGCAAAATAAATCAGTTTAGGCGTGTGCTTGTTCTCCAAGGAGTTTGGTGTATGCTTGTGCGCCAAGGTGCTTGCTCTTCAAGCAAGTTAGAATTCTAGTTTAATTAGGATTGAATTAGGAACTTGTCCTAATCTTCCTAGGTAAACTAAGTCTTATAAATAGGGCTGTAAAACACACGAATAAATATATAGAGATTAATATTCAGATTTATTTCTTAAGTTGCATACTTGAGTTTTTTGTTGATTGTGATCAATTGCTGTTTTGCTTGTTTTAGTTAAAACATTCGTTTGGATTGATTAATTAGGTGGATTCTTAATTGATTAATCTTAGTTTTTGTTTAATTCTTGGTGGATTTCCTGTATAGAATTAGACTTAAACATATCCCTTGTGTTTTGTTGATTTTCGGATCAATAATTCACATCATCTTTGGTATCAGAGCCAGGTTTGCGCAACTTCGGTAAAAATTAAACTGGGAACAATTGGTTGGGAATTTTTACGTGATTCTTTTTTCATTGAACTCTAAAAACGTCCAGCTACCACCATATAAAATTTCATAATTTTTAGTTGAGTAACGCGTTCTACACAGCCTCAAACGTTTGGTGTTTGTGCACTGATTTGCGGTTGAGAGTCCGGTTTTTGTATTGCCTAGTTTTCCTTCAAGATTCGATCTTTTAATCAATATTTTTGCATGAACTGACTTGGTTTGTGTAGGAATCATGAGTGACGAGGAGGTTCCACAGGTTCCAAGGGGATTAACCTTAGAACAGGCTCAAAATCTTAGAAGAGATAGGCGAATTGACGAGTTGGCAGCAAGGATGGATGAGATATTAAAAAGGCTTGATACTCTTGCTAGAGATTCTTCAAAGAAAGGGAATTCTAACCCTAATTCTGGTTCAAGTGAGGAAGAACAACCAAGGAGGAACCCAAGGAGGCCACGAAATAATTATTCCTCAAGTGATGAATCACCAAGGCCTAGGAGAAGAGACCGACCAAAGGATGATGATAGGAACCTTAGATTAGATCTTCCCGAATTCAATGGGAGTATGAATGAACCTGAAAAATACTTTGAGTGGATTAGAAGGGCCGAGACACTTTTTGATTACAAGGAGTATGATGAAAGGAAAAGATGCAACACTAGTAGAAAAAGGCTCATTTGCGTCGCCATATTTGCGTCACTCATTCTAAAGAACGAAGCAAATGTGTATTTTTACCATACTTTAAAGTTATTTGCGTCGCTTGTTATTAAAGAAGCGACGCAAAAAACAAATGAATGTTAGCTTTCTATCATTTGCGTCGCTCTTATTTATTAAAGCGACGCAAATAAGTTTATTATTTGCGTCACTCATTTACTGACAAGCGACGCAAATAAGGCAGTGAATAATTTGCGTCACTCTTTTAATAAATAAGCGACGCAAATAACAAATTTTCAGCATTTCAGATTTTGTTATTTGCGTCGCTTATTTATCAAAAAGTGACGCAAATAACTCTGCTTTAGGTTTTCTGCGCTTTTTTGACCTTAGCTTTTCACTTTCACTAATTCACTAAACATAGTTGCTTAATTTCGACCCTTCAATCCAACAAATTTGCCCAAAAAACACCCACAAATTCGCCCAAAAAACTGCAATTCCCCAGCAAATTCAACATCCAAAATCGTAATCAAGTTCAACACCCATAATCGGCAGCAAATCCGAGCAATTTCGAGCAAAATTTTAGACCAAAAACCCTAATTAATTCGAACCCTTAAACCCCAGAAAAATTGATTATTTTCGACCAAAAATCCCCCATTTCGAGCAAAAAATGTACTCAATTCCATACGAATTCGAACCCTAGAAACCCCAAAAAATTCAATTAAAAATCCTGCTGAAAAAATTCGAGCAATATCTGAGCTTTTCGAGTGGAAAAATCGCTTAATTTCGCCCCCAAAAACGCGAGGAAGTTCAAGCAAATTACAACAATGTTGAATTTTTGAATTTTCGAGTGGAAAAATCGCTTAATTTTGCCCCCAAAAATCGATTTCGGCTCGACATTGTTGAATTTTAGAAATCAATTTCACCTATGGTAAGATTGCTTCTATTTATGTTTAATCTTTTCATGGTAGATAGAATGTAGCATTTAACTTGAACAATGACTTAGTTTAATTTCAGGTTTAGTGTTAGTTCACTAATTAGAATTTATATGGCAGATTTAATTTAATTTTTATAATTTTCAGTCATTGAATTTTCATTTGAGCATATTGCATACTTGTGAATTTCAGTCATTGAATTTTTGAAGTCAATTTTCATCTGAGCATATTGCATAGTCATTGAATTTATATGGCTGTTTTGCAATATTTTACTGGTTGCTTGTTTGCATCTTTGAACAGTCTGTAGAATAGCATAGTCATTTGAGCATATTGCATAGTCCCTGAAAACGGATATTTGGACTGTCCCTTTTGGTTTGGTTACTTTCTGTGATCATCATATATAGTATATGTTGTATGTATTCCTGTTCACTATTAAGTTTGGGTAGGTAGTGGTCTTACAGTGCCTTCCTTGCCATCTGCCGCTCTTCTGTCCGTGTGCCGGCATCTTCAGGAACTTTGTAACATTTTATTGACAAGTGTGATTGATAATTCTCCATTTTTACTTGATTGTAATAGACACCTGCAGAAAGAGTCAAAGCTAAGATGAAACTTCAGCTTACACAAACAGGTATTACCTGACTTTTGTTTGTTGTCTTGATCATAGTCTGGATTAGTTTACTTTCTTCCTTTTCTTTTCTTTTTTTTGTTTTTTTTACTTTTTTTTTATTCAGTGTAGGAGTATTTATTAGAGTTGGGCCTGTCTAACTTTACACTTTGTAGCTCAAAAGAGATTACAAATTGTTAGTTACCCTAAGAGGCTGGGACTATGAGTCTATGAGATGGGGTCACATATGAATTATGATATCGTACCAATACACACTTCACTGATATTTTGTTCCCATCTTTTAGTCTCTATTATATACCTCTACATATGTTATTAAAATATCACTTCAGTTATATATTTTGAGGGACTTGTCTATGTTTATGTCAAAAAAATGTTACATATGAGGTTACATCTACCTATTCCTATCTGGTCCATTTATTTTTACCTGGTAGATCATTCCCCTGTGTCCTTCAAGATAATGAGCTATCTGCTGTATACGGAGAATTGATTAGAATGCTAGAAATGTGATAGAGGCCATAAACAGACCCCTAACTACCAATTCTATCTGGCTTGCAAGTAGGAAACATTTTTGCTTCATTTGAATAAATAAATAAATTATTTGCATCCCTCTTCTTTCATGCTACATGTTCTTTTTTGACATTATAACTTGTCAATGAAACCCTCTGCATCTGATCCAGACCAATTTCAGTTGACATTCTTGCCTCCTGAAGTTTTATTTTAAACCCCTAATGGACTTGTCCCCCATTCAACCAACATCATGCTCATATAATCAATAATGTTTTGGCATCCAAGCTTTTTCACTTCTATCTATTATGGTCAAGTGGTTGTGTCTGGTTGGGTGTTATACCTTGATTATTATTCAATTTTGGTACAACTTGAAGCTCCTTTTGTATTGCAGTGCACTTTGTTACACACCTTGCATGTTATATTATTATTAGCAAAGCTTGATAAACATTTTGACTTCAGTGGGATTAATATCTTGCCAAAATTGATTATTTGGAGAATTTCATCAATTTTCCAAATCTGTACAGAATGGGGCATTCTTTTACTCCTTGCTTGAATTTTTTCTAGGAGACACATTCAAAATTGGACTGTGTATTCTTTCTTGAAGAATTGTCCGGCTTGTTATTTAATTATTTACCATAATATAGTTAAGCGCAATTGCAGATGCTCGTCTGAAGCTACTAGGTCGTGCATTATGGGGCTGTACAGAATATTAAATTTCTGTCAACCACTTACAGCTATAGGAAGTCTTGATTACTAAGAGATATATTAGCATTCCATACTTGAAATTGGCCATAATTCTGGCCTTGTTTTCCCGATCCTTGCATGGTTAGCAGGTTTTACTGGGAGACCCAGCCAGCTTAGTTCTTGATCCTTGGCATTTCCCATCATTTAGCAATTAAGTTTGCAATGACAAAGTAAGTCTAGTTTGTTATTAATGTCATGATTTTATGTGTGTAAGGGTAATATATATATGTTTTTTGTTTCAAATGTGTAGTGCTTTTCGAAGTTTTAAGGCATTAAGTGGACAATCTAGGGGAAGTAAATTGACATGGCATTTGGGACAGGTTACCTTAATTTCTGACCCTAAATTTTAGTTTCTTAATAATTGAAGTATAGCAATTTAATTCAACTTACAAATATATTACATGTAGTGTCCTCAACAATTGGGTGGACGTGAGTGTGGCTACTACGTCATGCGTTATATGTACGAAATACTTGAACATCACCATAGCAGTGAAGATCTTATTCAGGTATGAGTTGTCAAATATTTCATTTTTGTTTGATAAATACAATTTGATGTTAGCTACAATCTTGAATTAAAACTTTCCTCTTGTATATTTGTTGTGTTGATAGGATTTTTCAAGAACTACACCGTACACCGAGGAGGAGATAAATGAGATCCGAGATATTTGGGCAGAGTATTTTATATGTAATGTTGAACTTTAGATTTATCACTTAGCGCATGTTTGACTCTTGTTTTGGATTATAGGCTTGAAATGAAGTAATTTGGTTAATTGGTGTTGGGATGATGAGTATAATGTGTATGATATTGAGATGTAAATTATTGGACAGGTTGTTAATATAATGCCGTCATTCTCAATTTTATGGGTAGGCCAAATTACAAAGGAGACTCTGCCGAAATTTACATTTGCATTATTCAATAATATTGCATTTTAATTTCAATTATATTAGCGTTAGCATATTACTTTATACCTAGGAAAACAGGTACTACAAACATATATACAAGGCAATTATTATATTATAATTAAAAAAAAAAAATTCACCTCATTTGCGTCACTCCTATATAAACAAGTGACGCAAATAACAAAAAATCCATTTATTGGAAGAGTCATTTGCGTCGCTTGTTTATTAAGAAGCGACGCAAATAACAAAAAAAGTTTATCAAAAGAGTCATTTGCGTCGCTTGTTTATAAAGGGGCGACGCAAATGACTTAAAATAAGTTTATCAGAAAAGTCATTTGCGTCGCTCTTTTATAAAGGAGTGACGCAAATAACAAAAAATAAGTTTATCTAAAGAGTTATTTGCGTCGCTCTTTTAGAAAAGAGTGACGCAAATAACTAAAAATATGTTTGTCAGAAAAGTCATTTGCGTCGCCCCTTTATAAACAAGCGACGCAAATGACAAAAAGTAAGTTTATATAAAAAGTCATTTGCGTCGCTTGTTTATAAAGGAGCGACGCAAATGACAAAAAATAAGTTTATAAAAAAAGTCATTTGCGTCGCTTGTTTATAAAGGAGCGACGCAAATGACTCTTATTTGCGTCGCCCCTAGGAGCGACGCAAATGACTTAAAAGTCATTTGCGTCGCGAGCAGTTGCGTCGCTCATAGAAGCGACGCAAATACACTATAAATGAGCGACGCAAATAAGCCTTTTTCTACTAGTGCAAATTGGCTGAATTAAAACTGACCGGTTATGCTAGTCTTTGGTATGATAATCTAAAGAAGAAAAGGCATAAGGAGGGGCGTGCAAGAATCTCAACTTGGGAACAACTCAAGAAGCACATGAAAAAAAGGTTCGTACCTAGTGATTATATTCAAGATGTTTATCTTAAGATGCAACTTTTTAAACAAAATTCTATGACTGTTGAGAATTATATTGGTGAATTTGAAAAGTTATGCATGCTATGTGGCTTAGAAGAGATTGTTGAGCATAAGATTGCTAGATTTATTTCGGGGTTGAATGATAATATTGCTGAAAAAGTTGAATTGCAACAATATTGGTCCTTTGAGGATGTTTGCAAGGTAGCTTTGAAAGTTGAAAAACAGATAAAGGGGAAGAAAGGGACGTACACTAAGCCCTTTGTAAAAGGTTTCACTAAACCTTTTGAGAAGAACAACTTGGAGAAAAGTGGTTCTAGTTCGAACTACAAGGAGACTAAATCAAAGTTTGAAGCTCCTAAAAAGCTTGTTGAAGATAGGAAGTGCTTCAAGTGTGGTAGTGTTGGTCACATTGCAACTAATTGTCCATCAAAAAGAGTAATGACTGTTCAAGAGTGGGAACAAGAACAAGCTAAGTGTGAGCAAGGTAGTGACTATGAAGAAAAGAACGAAGAGGAAAACTTTGAAGAAGAGGAGGGGCATATTGACGAAATTGATCCCGAGACTCATGGTCAAAGTTTGGTTCTAAGAAGGGCACTACACTCTAAAACCGTACCTATGGAAAACAATCAAAGGGAGAAAATCTTTCTTACAAGGTGCAAGGTAGAAGATAGGTTGTGTGATATGATCATAGACACGGGGAGTTGCACTAATGTGGTATCTACTACTTTGGTAGACAAATTGAAGTGGCCAACTACTGAACATCCAAGCCCTTATAAGCTTCATTGGCTTAATAATTCGAGTGATGTTAAGGTAACTAAACAAGCCTTAATCTCCTTTTCAATTGGTAAATTTCATGATAAAGTTTTGTGTGATGTTTGTCCTATGGATGCTTGTCATATACTATTAGGCCGTCCTTGGCAATATGATAGATTTGTGAAGTTTGATGGAAGGACTAATGTGTATGTTGTGAGAAAAGGAGAAAAAGAGAGACCGGTTGCTTTAAAACCTTTGATAAGCAACAAGCCTTCTAATGTTACCTCTAATTCAAAGAGTTCTTATTTGATTAGTGAGAGGGAATTAGAAAAAGAGATTTGCAGCAACAATGTGGTATATATACTTGTTTCTAATGAGATTCGAATTGATCAAGATAAACAAGTAAAGAGGCCGTATGAATTGGAATCTGTTTTAGAAGAATTCAAGGATGTCTTTCCTACGGAATTACCTCCGGGACTACCTCCTATTCGTGGGATAGAGCATCAAATTGACTTGATTCCGGGAGCACCATTACCTAATAAGGCAGCCTATAGAAGTAATCCGGAAGAAACAAAGGAGATGCAAAGGCAAATTGAAGAGCTTATGGCTAGAGGATACGTGAGGGAAAGTATGAGCCCTTGTGCCGTGCCTACTTTACTTGTCCCAAAGAAAGATGGGAGTTGGCGCATGTGTATTGATAGTAGGAGTGTGAATAACATCACTATCAAATACCGATTTCCTATTCCAAGATTAGATGATCTACTTGATGAACTACATGGTTCACAATTGTTTTCTAAGATTGATCTTATGAGTGGTTATCATCAAATTCGAATGAGAGAAGGAGATGAGTGGAAAACAACATTCAAGACTAAGTTAGGGTTGTATGAATGGTTGGTGATGCCGTTTGGACTCACTAATGCACCTAGCACTTTCATGAGGTTGATGCATGAGGTACTTAAACCTTTCCTTGGCAAGTTTGTTGTTGTTTATTTAGATGATATTCTGATATACTCTAAAAATTTGCATGATCATTTAAATCATCTAACAAGTGTGTTTGAAGTGTTAAGAGAGAAGAAACTCTATGCTAAGCTTGAAAAATGCTACTTCTTAGTGCCTAGTGTTACTTTTCTTGGTTATGTTGTATCAAAAGATGGAGTTTCAGTTGATCATTCGAAAGTAGAGGCTATTAAAACTTGGCCTATTCCTACTAATATGAGTGAAGTAAGGTCTTTTCATGGTCTAGCTTCGTTCTATAGAAGATTTGTCAAGAATTTCTCAAGTATTGTGGCGCCTATGACTGAATGTTTGAAGAAGGACAAGGGTAAATTCGAATGGACTAAAGAAGCTCAAAGTGCGTTTGAGTTGGTTAAAAAGAAGCTATGTGAAGCACCTATACTTGCGTTACCAGATTTCTCAAGTCCTTTTGAAGTTGAAACCGATGCTAGTGGAGTTGGAATTGGAGCAGTTTTACTCCAAAAGAAGAGGCCTATTGCATATTTCAGTGAGAAATTTGGGAGGAGCTCGATTGAACTATTCTACTTATGATAAAGAGTTCTATGCCATTGTTAGAGCTTTAGATCATTGGAGTCATTATCTCCGACCTAATCACTTTGTGTTGCATTCTGATCATGAAGCATTGAAGTACATACATGGACAACAAAAGCTCAATCCTAGACATGCTACGTGGGTTGAATTTTTACAATCATTTAATTTTTCTTCAAGGTACAAAGAAGGGAAATCGAATGTTGTGGCTGATGCATTATCTAGAAGATACACTTTGATTGGAATTCTAAATAGCAAGCTACTTGGTTTTGAATTGATCAAAGAATACTACAAAGGTGATGATGATTTTGCTACATTGATTGAAGAGTGTTCTAAAGGAGCCGTGGGTTCTTATTTGCTGCAAGATGGTTTTCTTTTCAAAGGAAATCGACTTTGTCTTCCTAAGTGTTCTATTAGAGAGCTAGTTGTTAGAGAAGCTCATGGGGGAGGAATTGCTGGTCACTTTGGCATTACAAAGACCTTGAGTATGTTACAAGAACACTTCTATTGGCCTAAGATGCTCACGGATGTGCAACTAGTTATTTCTAGGTGTGCAACTTGTCAAAAAGCGAAGGCTACTTTTCATCAAGGCTTGTATACTCCTTTACCTGTTCCAGATTCACCTTGGGAAGATATTTCTATGGATTTTATTGTGGGATTGCCGAGAACACAACGGGGGAAAGACTCTATTATGGTTGTTGTGGATAGGTTCTCTAAGATGGCTCATTTTGTTCCTTGTCACAAAGTGGATGATGCTATGAAAGTGGCGGAATTATACTTCAAAGAGATTGTTAGATTGCATGGAATTCCGAAAACTATTGTGAGTGATCGAGATACAAAGTTCATGAGTTTCTTTTGGAAGTCTTTATGGAAGCTTGTGGGAACTAAATTGCTCTTTAGTACATCTTACCATCCACAAACTGATGGACAAACCGAGGTTACTAATCGTACTCTTGGTGCGCTTTTGCGTGGGTTAGTTAGTAAGACACAAAAGGATTGGGACATCAAGTTAGCTCATGCGGAGTTTGCTTATAATAGATCACCTACATATGCTACCAAACATAGTCCTTTTGAGGTAGTCTATGGAGTCAATCCAAAACTTCCAATTGATCTTGTTCCATTGCCTAAGGGTGAGTTAATTCACAAAGATGCCGAGTCTAAGTTGAAGAGTATGCTGAAACTACATGCTCAAATTCGAACAAGAATAGAGAAGGTAAATGACAATTACAAAGCTAGAGCAAACAAGCATAGAACGCAACAAGGTTACAATGTTGGAGACTTGGTATGGTTACATTTGAGAAAGGAAAGATTTCTAGGAAAACGCAAGAATAAGTTGATGCCTAGAAGTGAAGGTCCTTTCAAGATTATTGAGAAGATCAATGACAATGCTTATAAGATAGAACTTCCGGGAGAATATGGAGTTAGTGCTACATTCAATGTTGGCGATTTGGCTAAGTATATTCCTGATGAGGAACTTTGAGATTTGAGGACAAATTCTTTCGAAGAAGAGGAGGATGATGCAAGTCTAAGCATGGAGAACTTTGAAGATTTTCTTATCATGCATCAAGATAGCTTGTCCCTAAACATTGATTCAAGACAAGCATTGCATGGATACTTTCTTGGATATCAAAGCAAAGCCACGGTTTGCTTAGTGGTTTTTCTTGGAGTCTAGTTCACTTTCTTGAACTTTCTTGAATTTTCTTTACTTAGATTTTGCTTACAAGTTTTTACCTTTCACTTGAAAGGGTTTTTCTTGGTTCAAGCATTAGGATCTTTAATCTTTATTTAGTTCTTTAATTTTTATTTATTTATTTAGTTGCTTTAAAAATCAGTTAGTTAGCAAAATAAATCAGTTTAGGCGTGTGCTTGTTCTCCAAGGAGTTTGGTGTATGCTTGTGCGCCAAGGTGCTTGCTCTTCAAGCAAGTTAGAATTCTAGTTTAATTAGGATTGAATTAGGAACTTGTCCTAATCTTCCTAGGTAAACTAAGTCTTATAAATAGGGCTGTAAAACACACGAATAAATATATAGAGATTAATATTCAGATTTATTTCTTAAGTTGCATACTTGAGTTTTTTGTTGATTGTGATCAATTGCTGTTTTGCTTGTTTTAGTTAAAACATTCGTTTGGATTGATTAATTAGGTGGATTCTTAATTGATTAATCTTAGTTTTTGTTTAATTCTTGGTGGATTTCCTGTATAGAATTAGACTTAAACATATCCCTTGTGTTTTGTTGATTTTCGGATCAATAATTCACATCAAATTCCGCTTGAAATATAAGACAAGGTAATATATCCAATCTCACCAAGGGAGCTAGTGTTGCTCCTTAACGTCCTACATCTCCGATTCAAGCTTCAATAAAGATGAGCCAAACAAAAGAAACTACAACAAAACAAGAAAAGGTTAGAAAACAAAGAAAAAGACTAAAGAAATAAACAAAAAGAAGAAAAAATAAATAAATAAAAAGCTATCTACAAAGTTTGGATTAAGGGGATTTGGATTTTCGAGAAATTTGGATTTTTTTCTCGGGAGCATCTTCACCTACAAAAACTCAGGAATCATCAAAGAAAATCATCAGAAATCAGCAAAAATAATCATAAAACATCATCATCATCATCACATCACCACATCAATATCATCACAACATCACCATCTGATCACATCACCAACATCATCACCACCGTCACAACGCCACATCAATACCACAAGGCCACTATCCTCACTATCCTCCTTATGTGCAAGCAACTACCCTACCACTCTACCTTCCTATGTACACTTCAACCAACCAAAAGGACATCCTCCCCCACACTATTCTTTTGCTCGGCCTGAGCAAAAGTGACAAGTGAGAAGATCAGGGGGGGGGGGGAGGGAAAAGATCCCTCATCACTGGTTATCATCTCCTCGCCCCCTAGGTTGAGGGGGGTTATTAGGATCAAACCCGGGAGTGTCCATGGAAGGGTGGAAGGGTTGGTTAAAGTGCTCATAGGGCCACCCTTGGGCACCCCAACCACCATCAAAAGGAGCGGGGGTGGATGTGGATGCCGGGTCATAAGCCGGATCACAGCCACCCGAACGATAGGGGTCGTATGGGGGGGTGCCAACGCGTTGGGTAGGGTCGATGGGACCTTCCCAATAGGCGTAGCAAGGGGGGTGGGGTGTTGAGGGTCATAGGGTCCCCAATGATTGACCGGACCCTCTTGAGGAGGGTGGTAAGGGTAGTTCACATAAGGCGCTTGAATGCCCGCTTGCACAAGATTGTCATAATTTGCCCTCGCGTAGTACCCCCATTACTCAATGGAAGCTTTATTGTCTCGACGGATATCATCGAGGGTACTACAAAGGGCATTGAAATCAAAAGGAGGAATGGAAGAAGAAGAAGATGCCTCACCTCCCCCGCTAAGGGGGGGGGGGAATGATTTGCTCTTGATGGAGGACCGGTGGAGGTTGAGGAACTCCACCCCGGGCTCTAGTTTGCCTCAGATCATTGGGGATGTTTTGCTGAGGGATTTTCCATTTGAGAGGAGCGGAGTGGTCCACCGTAGTGAGGTCGGGGTCCGGGAGAACACACCATTCGATCTCCCTATCGACCAAGAGGATGAAACTACACTTGCTATTAGTGTAGTTGAGGAAGCGGCTGTGACGGAGGGCGCTTATGGAAAGAGCATAGGGAGGGAACTTGTCGGTGAGCTCTTCTCGGGTTTGGTGCACGGGTGGGAGCAATTCAATTTGATCTTTGTATGCTCCATTCTTCAAAGAAAGAGCAATGATAGTAATTATGCCACCCATAAATATCTCATCATCGAGACGGTTTTCCCTAGTATCCAAGAGCCGTTGGATGAAGGTGGAGGAGCATTGAAATTTGAGCCGTTGAGGATTATCGGCCAAGAATAGGCAAGAAACCTCGTCTTTTACCATGGAGCCGAGGTTGGCTTTGAAGAACACGACATATTGGAGAAGCCGTACAAAATACCTCAAGGCTATATGAATGATGTTGTTGACCTTTGAGGTATTGGTTTGGAACCTATCCTTGTTTGTGATACTCCTCCACCACTCTTGCTCATTGTAAGGTATGCGGTGAGAGGAGGTCATTTCGGACGGGTGATCACTTTTTGTTAGAGAGTGATCCTCGTTGAACATTCTGAAGTGAATCATGAGTTGAGGATCCTCATCGACATCTTCCGGCTCAAAAACTTCCTTGCGAAGAGAGGCAAGGAATTCCAAAGTCACATGCTCGTAAGTGTGAGCGTGGAGGTGAATGAAGTCACCCCATCCAAAGTTTTGAGCCAACCTTGTCACCTCATCCAATATTCCCAGCTTCCTCAAAGTTTGAGGGCAAAATAATCTTGTAGACCGAATCGGACGCTTGACGAGTGATTCATATATGGGCCAAAATTGCTCGTCCGAAGCAATAATGCCATGATCATTGATGCCGGGAGGAGGTGGGAATTGCGGTCCTGAAGATTCTCCCACCCTCTTCCTCTTTGACTTTCCTTTTCCCTTGCCGAACATCTTGATTCTACAAATTCACCAAGAGCATATCATTAGAACAAATTGATAAGAAATGACATAAGAAGCCAAGTAGCTAGCCAAGGTAAAAGTGTATGCATGAGAGTATACAATTCAAGGCATGCATGAATACATTTGAACCAAGGTTTGAATAAGAATTCCTATGTCATTCCTATATTAGTCCTAACAAAGTCTAGGTGAAATTTGGCATGATGTCCCCTAATTTTCATGATATCCATTCATCAAACCATCAAAATCAAACCAAAACAATGAATAACAATCTCCAACAACATCCAACTCATGCATTTCTCAATCATAAAATGGTAACATGAACACCCTAGTATGAAATCAACAATCTTAAGCAAAGACATTGAGATCAAAATAAAACCAAGGCAAACATGCATAATCATCATTACAACATGTTCTACTATCAATAACCAATCAATTGCAAGAAGTCAATCCAATGAACCACATGAATCAAACAAGTTATTACTAACAATTTCAAGAATACCACAATTCATACTTAAATATGTAAAACATGGTAAAACTATAAGAAATTAAAGAAATAAACTTGCAAAAGCTAGGAAAAACATACCACAATTGATTGGAAGGAAGTAAAAACCCAAAAACACCAAAGCACTTAAACCCTTGAAATTGGGGAAAATGGAAAGATGGGTTTTTTTGTGAGGAATTTTTGGTGGAGATTGTAGAAATTGAGTAGAGGATGGAAAATAAGTGAGAAAGGGTGAAGATTGGAGTGATTTTGATGGAGATTTGAGGTTGTAAGGGGAGGTGTAATGGAGTTTTAGAGTGAGAAGGAGAAGAAAGAGGTAGGTGACGAAAATGGGAGTGGTGGTCACGAAAATACAGCAAAATAGAACTTATGGCAGCAGCTTTTTTCAAATCTGAAGAGAGGTTCGACCGATCCAAGGGTATGTTCGATCGAACCACAGTGAAAGTTCGGTCGAACTCCCCTTTGGTTCGGTCGAACCATTGCCAAAACTCAACTTTCTAAAATTCGGGCAGAAAGTTCTAGCAAAATTGCAAAAAGAGAGGAGTGACCGAACCCAGGAAAGTTCGGCCACACTACAGTATAATTTCGGTCGAACCATCCAGGGGTTCGGTCGAACCTATGCTGGAACTTCAAGTTTGCAAATTCTGGCAGAAAGTTGCTGAAATTTTCTAAAATTTTAAGGAGTGACCGAACTCAGGAAAGTTCGGCCGCACTACAGTATAAGTTCGGTCGAACCTCCCAGGGGTTCGGTCGAACTTTCTGCTAGAATGCAATATTTTTGTTTTTGGCAGAATGTTGCCATAAATCCTTGAAAATGCTGCAGTGGCCGAACATAAAGTGGTTCGGTAAAACTCCCATAAAGAATCACGCAAGTAAAAATAGTCCTTAACACACATCTAAACACCATACAATCATGCTAGATGCAAAGTATATCAAAAACCCAAGCACAATCAAAACTCAAAAATCCCAACAATCCAAAGTTGTAGATGGAAAAATAGAAGCAACATGAAAAGAAAAAGTAGAAAAGGGTTAGAGACTCGGGTTGCCTCCCGGGAGCGCTTTTGGTTAACGTCGTTAGCTCGACGTTCCTTGAGTTGATCAAGGAGGGTCGAATTGACGATGCACATCAAGAAGTGTCACAGAAATCGGTTCATCACTTGGGAATCCTTCATAATAGGGCTTGAGACGGTGACCGTTGACTTTGAAAGGAGAGTGGCCTTCTTGGGAGATTTCGTAGGCTCCATATGGAAACACTTCCGTGACAATGTACGGCCCACTCTACCTTGACCTAAGTTTGCCCGGGAAAAGCTTCAAGCGGGAGTAGAATAGGAGGACTTTTTGGCCTTTGACGAATTCCTTCTTGACAATTTGAGCATCGTGCCAAGCCTTAGTCCGCTCCTTATACATGCTTGCGCTATCGTAGGCATTCATCCTCAACTCCTCTAACTCATGTAGCTCTAGAAGCCTTTGCTCACCCGCACTATGGAGATCAAAGTTGATTTGCTTGATTGCCCAATGCGTTCGATGCTCCATCTCCACGGGCAAATGACAATTTTTCCCATAGACAAGCTTGTAGGGAGTGGTCCCTATTGGAGTTTTGAAGGCGGTCCTATAAGCCCATAGTGAATCAATGAGTTTGGAGGACCAATCCTTCCTTGTCCTAGCAACCGTCTTCTCCAAAATCACCTTGAGCTCTCTATTGGTGACCTCCGCTTGACCACTCGTTTGAGGGTGGTAAGCAAGCCCTCGCTTGTGAGACACCCCAAACTTATCAAGTAGTCGAACGAAGGTGTGGTGCTTGAAATGCGATCCCCCATCACTAATTATTGCTCTTGGAACACCAAATCTCGGGAAGATCACTTTCTTGAAAAGATTGACCACCCCCTTAGAGTCATTCGTTGGAGAAGCCACGACCTCCGCCCACTTAGACACATAGTCAACGACGACCAAAATATACTTGTTCCCATGTGAAGAAATGAAAGGGCCCATGAAGTCTATAGCCCACACATCAAAAACTTCAAGCTCAAGGATAGGGTTTTCGGCCTTTCATCCCTTCTAGAAATATTCCCCATCCGTTGACATCTATCACAAGTTTTGACAAATATCCACGCATCCTTGAATAGAGAAGGCCAAAAGAGCATAGATTGAAGGACCTTTGAGGCGGTCTTTTGAGCACTCATATGCCCACCACAAGGAGAAGAGTGGCACATATGGAGAACACTTTGAACCTCGTCGTTGGGGACGCATCTCCTCAACAAAACATCGACCCTTCTTTTTAATAAAATGGGATCATCCCAAATGTATCTCTTGGCCTCATGCTTGAGTTTTCGACGTTGTTGCGAAGTGAAATCCGGCGGTATGGCACTACAAGCTAAGTAATTCACAATATCCGCATACCACGGCTCCGATTTCACTTCAAGGACATAAAGCACATCATCTCTTAGAGCGTCCTCTATTGGCAAGCCATCATCTTCAAACCTTGCACCGCCCAACCTTGAGAGGTGATCCGCCACCACATTCTCGGCTCCCTTCTTGTCTCTCATCTCATAATCAAAGTCTTGGAGGACTAAAACCCATCTCAACAACCTTGGTTTAGCTTCCTTCTTCCCTATCAAATATTTGAGAGCCGAGTGGTCGGTATACACAATTGTCTTAGAACCAATGAGGTAGGTTCTAAACTTCTCGAATGAATGGATAACCGCTAAGAATTCCTTCTCGGTAGTTGTGTAGTTTCGTTGGGCATCATTGAGAGTTTTAGACAAATAATGTATGACATGAAGTTTCCCATCCTTTCGTTGTCCAAGAACCGATCCAATGGCCTCGTCGCTTGCATCGCACATGAGCTCAAATGAAAGAGACCAATCCGGACCTTGGACAATAGAAGCGGTGCAAAGGGCTTCTTTCAACCTACAAAAGGACTTATGACAAGCATCATCAAACACAAACTCCTTACTTGTTGCAATAGGGATGTGAGAGGCTTAGCGATCATTGAAAAATCTTTAATAAAGCGCCGATAGAACCCGGCATGGCCAAGAAAAGACCTCACTTCCCTCACGTTGGTGGGGGGGGGGAGTTTTTCGATGACCTCAACCTTGGCTCTATCAACCTCAATGCTGGCATGGGAAATTTTGTGCCCAAGAACAATCCCACTTTCCACCATAAAGTGGCACTTTTCCCAATTCAACACGAGGTTAGCCCTCTCACACCTTTCTAAGCAACGATATAAATTAGATAGACAATCTTCATAGGTGGCTCCTCTAACGGAGAAGTCATCCATGAAGACTTCTATCTCATCCTCAATCTTATCACTAAAAATGGACATCATGCAACGTTGGAATGTTGCGGGGGCATTACAAAGCCCGAAAGGCATCTTACGATACGCATAAGTACCGTAGGGGCATGTGAAAGTCGTCTTCTCTTGATCCTTGGGGTCAATCGGGATTTGGAAAAATCCTGAGTAACCATCAAGGAAACAATAGAAGGAATGCTTTGTAAGCCTTTCCAACATTTGATCAATGAACGGTAGTGGAAAATGATCTTTGCATGTACTTGTGTTAAGTTGGCGATAGTCAATACCTATGTGCCAACCGGTAACAAGTCTAGTGGGTACTAGTTGATCATGATCATTTTTGACTACCGTCATGCCCCCTTTCTTAGTCACAACTTGCACGGGAGATACCCAATCACTATGAGCAATTGGGTAAATAATTCCAGCATCAAGAAGCTTAGCCACTTCCTTCCGCACAACCTCTTGCATGGAAGGGTTAAGCTTTCTTTGCCTTTTCCTAACGGGTTTGGCATCTCCCTCTAGATCAATTTTGTGCATACATAAAGATGGACTAATACGTTTGATATCATCAATGGTATAACCCAAAGCTTTCTTGTGTTTTCTCAAAACATTGATCAAGAGGGAGGTTTGCTCCTCCGTTAGGTTAGAATTTACAATCACGGGGAAAGACTCATCGGGACCAAGAAATGCATACCTCAAGCCCAAAGGTAGAGGTTTCAAGTCTACCTTTGGTGCTCCCTTACCATTGGGGATCTCTTCTCTTTCTTCAACTTGAAAGAGGTCATGAATGTAAGGAGCCTCTTCTTCCATGCTCGCGCCCTTGCACTCCTTCTTGCTTTCCTCAAGGAAATCCTCATAGAATTGTATGTCTTATTTGTGAGTACCTATCTTTGATTCATTCAACAACACACTTTCAAGAGGATCATTAGTAGCATGCAAGTGGGAGCGAGAAAATTCATCAAGAACCGTATCAATCTACCCTAAAGCATTCACCACTTAAGGAGGGTTGTTGCATGACATTATTCAAATCAAACTCAATAGAATAATTGTTAATTTTCAAGGATATCTTCCCCTCTTTCACATCGATGATAGCTCTAGAAGTAGCTAGAAATGGCCTACCCAAAATTATAGGAATCCTCTCATCCTTATACATCTCTAGCACATAGAAATCCACGGGGAATGTGAACTTTCCTACCCCAAGGGGAATGTCCTTAACTTTGCCCATGGGGAACTTAACGGAACGGTTCGCTAGTTGGAGAGTAATGTTTGTGGGAGAGAGGGTTCCTACACTAAGCTTTTGGTAGACGGAATAGGGCATGAGACTCACACTTGCTCCTAAATCACACAAGGCTTTATCAAATTCAATGCCATTGATAGAACAAGGGATGGAAAAGTTACCCGGATCTTTCAATTTGGTAGGTAGTTTGTTGAAAAGAATTGCACTACAATTGGCAGTCAAACTCACCGTCTCACACTCCCTTCTCCCACTCAAAATATCTTTCAAAAATTTGGAATAGTGGGGCATTTGCTTCATAGCATCAACAAAAGGGACGGAGATATGCAAATTCTTAATGACTTCCAAAAACTTCCCAAATTGGGCATCAAGTTTAGCTCTCACAAATCGTTGTGGAAAGGGTAGTTTCTCCTCTCTAGGTTGGCGATTTAGGGGCAAGGGGGTGGCTTCTTTTTCCTTGGGCACCTCAACATTTTTTTCCTTTTAAACACTCAATGGCTCATTGGGTTTTTCACCCTCATTCTCTAACTCCACCTCTTCTTGGGGTTCTTCCTCAATTAAAGGGTCACTCTCTACTACCTTCCCACTCCTTGTTGTCACGGCATACAAAGGTTTTGGGTTGACTCCTTGACTTGGGATGTGAGAAGAAGAAGAATTGAAGAAGAAGAAGAAGAATTGAAGAAGAAGAAGAAGAATTGAAGAAGAAGAAGAAGAAGGGGATGAATTAGATGCAAGTTGAGAAATTTGGGTCTCAAGCATTTTCATATGAGCATTGGTTTGTTTTTGGGCCTCTTCTTGTTTCTTTTGATCCTCCTCACGCATTTTTAAAAGAGCATCTAATTTTGCCATCACGAGATCTATTGGAGGGGCTTCAAGTTGAAGAGGTTGTTGAGGCGGAGGAAGTTGGGGTTGATGGAAACCCGGAGGCCTATTAGTTTGGGCATAGTTAGAAAAAAATTGGCCCCTATTGCCCCCGGTGCCTTGGTTAGGAACATTGCTTTGTTGATTATTTCCCATGTTACCTTGGTCACCAAAATTTTGATTTTGATGGTCATGGTTCGGGAATTAGGTTGTTGGTTTTGATTACCATACCCCATTTGGTTAGAGTAGCCTCTTTCATTGAAATTGGAAGGGCCTCCCCCACCATGGTATTGGTTATCATAACCACCACCACTTTGGTTCCAACCACGGTTTCCACCTTGATTCCAATTCCCCATTTGATTGGAGTTTGGCCTAAAGTTTCCTACATTTCCCATTCTAGGAGCAAAATTCATAGCATTGACATTTTCCATATTACCATCATGTTCATGGGAAGGGGGTTGAACTTCACAAGCATATACACAATGAGAGGTATCATGATCATAGGTTTCACAATTAGAACAAAACATGCATCCTTGGGGCATTGTATTGTAAGAAGAGGGGGAGGAAGTATCCATACCATTGCCTCCCTTGGTTGAAGGGGAGGTATTACCATGAGGGTTGGACCTTTCTTTCATCAATTCATCCATTTGCTTGGTCATTTTGGAGATTTGGGTAGAAAGGTTGTTGATTGCGTTGGCTTGCTCCAATGCATAAACGCCCTTGCTAGAAGTAGCATCCCTTTCTCCTTTGTACCAATCATCATAGTGCTTTGCGACTTCCTCTATAATACACTCCACTTCATGCTCTCCTTTGTTCATGATTGGACCACCGGCCGCGGCGTCTAGGCTTGTTCGTCCTTGAGGTGTGAGACCTCCATAGAAAGTGTGAATGAGATGATACTAGAGTATCCCATGGTGTGGGCATTGATGTTGAAGCTCTTTGTATCGTTCCCATGCCGCACTTAGAGACTCACCACTCTTTTGGCGAAAACCTTGAATCAAAGACCGAGCCTCGGCGGTCTTCCTATGGTTATAAAACCTCCTCAAGAAAGCCGTAGTCACTTGGTCCCATGTCGTGAGAGAATTAGGGGGCACCTCCTTCTCTAGCCATTCTAGACCTCTCCCAATTAGCGAAAATGGAAACATTTTGAGGCGAATATATTCTTGAGTCACTCCATTGGCCTTTATTGTTTCACAATATTTCTCAAACTCTTTCAGGTGCTCATGAGGACTCTCAAACTTTCCACCCGAGAATTGTTTCCTCTCAATCAAGGCAATCAAATTAGGCTTGATTTCGAAATTGTTGGCTTGAGTAGTAGGAGTTAGGATCCCAATTTGCACTCTAAAAGCTTCGGGGGCCCCAAGACGACTCAAAGGCGTATTCTCTCCCATTTTAGAACCTTCTTCACTCTCAAAATTATAGGTTGAGAAAGGGTTGATTTCTGAACTTGAAGATGATTTAGGGCTATCTAATTCTTCACTTGAGGGTGAAGAGGGTGGAGTATCTTCTAATTCTCTTACTCCTCTTGTTGGAGTGTGGGAATTTCTACTCCTTGCTCTTGCTTCTCTTCATAGTAGGGATAAAGACCTCTCTAGCTCTGGATCGATGGGAATCAAAGATCTTGAGCGGGTTCGTCCTCTGTTCATACAACAAAGCTAAGAAGAACGTAAGCACTGACAAGTAACAAAAGTAGCAAACACTAACAAATAAAGATGAGATAGTCTCAAACAAGCATTGAAATAGCAATGGAAACTGTCTCCCCGGCAACGACGCCAATTTGACAAGGCAATAATCGTGTCGTTGAGCGACTACACCTAAATCAAATGAATTTATAACGCTCTACCGACCTAATACGTGTATAGGGTAAATAGAGGGGTCAAACCACAGGGAGAAATGCTTAAGCACTGCATTCATTACTTAGGGTCTAAGCTATCTCGGAACAAGAAGTGTGAATAACTAGAAGGTTAAACTAAGAACGAAATGGATTAAAATTAATATAGCTAGGCACCAAGGGAAATGGGTAGGTGAAGTTGATGCTTGATCATGCAATAACAAAGTAGCATATCAATGGTAAACTAAACATGCATGAATACCGAAGTAAAGGGGTCCAATCTAACCGCTTTTCGGGGTTAATTGGTTTCTCCTAACATAGCCTCTATGTTTCCACATTAGAACCATATATTAGAAGGTGCAAACAAAGAATTATCAATAGTAATGAATCTCAACTAAGTCAACTTCCGTTACTTGTTAGTAAAGACTCATCTTTGATCAACTAACAATGTGCACTTGCAAGAAAGACCAAAGAATATCAAGCATGCAAAGACTTTAATCACCATTAACATAACCCCAACATTATAAGCATGAACAATTAGCAACTACACCATCCCCACACCCTTGGCTAGGTGACTACTCACAAATCATATTGAAAACAATATCAATCATCAAATCAATAAGCATCAACATGATTAATAAGCAAAGAAGAAAAATCAAAGCAAATAAGCAAAATAAAAAACAAAGGTAAAGAGAAAGAGTAAGAGATTGTTCATTAATAGAAGATGAAGGTCTACAAAGGATTGAACAAAACTCCTTATTCAAAATCCAAGTTCATCAATGAAGAAAACCACACTTTCTCTCTCTACCATTGAAGACTAATAGTGTTTTTCTCTCTAGATTAAGCTAAAATGTAGAAAAATTAAAACTAAGTTAATCTAATCTTCAAAACGTTCTAAGATGGGACTTATATAGTCCGTACAGAGCCAGCTGATAAAAGGAGAAGTCCGACCGAACAAATGGGAAGGTTCGGCTAGACTACAGGGTAGGTTTGGCCGGACTACAGGGTAGGTTCGGCCGAACCATGGGTAGGTTCGGTCAAACCTCCCTGATCCTGGTCTGGTCGAACTCCCGTGGTTCGGCCACTCCTGCAAAACTGCCGAATTTCATCTTGCCCCTGCCTCAACGTTCGGCCGAACCAGTGAGCAGGTTCGGCCACACCTTCAGGAGGTTCGGCCTAACCTCTTCTGAATCATGCTTCCTCTAGCTTCCCTTGAGCTTAGCTTCCTCCTCTTGAAAATCCCGATGGTTCCTACAAAGCATAAGCATGAAAATCACAATAAGAACAAAGCGAGAAGACTAAGAAAAGGGAAGATAAAGGAGAAAAAAAAGAGGAAGCAACACTAAGTAAAAATGCTTAGAAAAAGGGCCAAATAAGTGCAAATGAGGGGAGAATCCTTAGAGAAAAAGGATAAAAGAGTGGCATTATGCCACTCATCAGGGAATTTAATAAGAAAAGAATGAAATTTAACGTGGTAAACAAAAGAAGAAGAAGATATCATGATGAAAAGGAGAGAGAAAAAAGAGGAAAAGGTGTTTGCTGGGAGTGAAGGTAAGAGGAACTGAAAACCGCACAAATACGATAGCATTTTGAGTGGTGTGTGCTACTGTGCTACATTAGTAACTACTCTTAATAAAGCCCATTATAACTAATATAAAGTTTGACTTATTATTTGTAACCGACTTTTTTATGCCCCTTACTAATAGTTGGTCAGTCTATCATTGACCTACTATTTATAACTGACTTTGCTTATGCTAGTTACAAATACTAATTTATTTGTAACCCGCATAATCTATGTCAGTTACTAATACGCTAGTTGTAACTAACATAATTTATGCCAGTCACTAATAGGGGGTTACAAATAGCATTTTTTCTACTAGTGGGAGAGTACCTCAGAAATGGCTTCACAAGTTCCTGTACCGAATCCAGAGGCAAATCGGCCTCCAGAAGACATAGTGGTCTAGACGGACCATGACTCAGGGGACGACGCTGACGTCGAAACCTATGTGGATCCTAACGGATCCCTCATCTCTAGATGCATCCGCAGTAAGGAAAAGCGGGAGCGTCACCCTGACCAGGCAGGGCCAAGCAAAACTGCTGGTCAGCCAAAGAAGCCCTCGGGGCGGTCGGTTGATCCTTCCTAGGTGGCAGGATCGACTCCTGTCACTTGAGATGAACTAATGAGACTCCTGAGCAGTCTCAGGGGTGAAACAAAATAACTCGCCTCCAAGAAGTCGCCTACTCCTAGAAAGGAGCAGTCGGCCAAGAAGCCAGCCCAAGCTGGCAAACAGAAGTCGGTCAGGGACCGTCAGCCGACTCCTCATCCTGCCCCTACGAAGAAGGCTCGACCCCAATTTGACCTTACCAGGATTCGTTTCCCAGAAACGGGCACAAGAAAAGCCATCCGGCACATACAGCCGGATGGTAGCAAGAAAACATTCTCTGATGCTCGACAATACATTGAGCGGAAGAGGACCCGGCTATTAGAGTCGGCTTCAACGTCGACTTATCATGATAGCTTTCAGAATACCTCTGTAAGGTGTTCCCAGTCTGAACATGAGACCAAGCAAGCAGCCCACAGGTTCAGTCTGGCCCTCATATGATTCAGTCGGCCCAGTACATGACTCAACCATTGTACCAGGCGCTGGTTTTACCTTACATGCAGCCTGCCCTCTTTGGAGGACAGGCGGCATACGGCTATCAGCTGATGGACTGGCAGCTTAGGCAACAACACCTTGGAGATCAACCCTCTACTTTCTCCAGGGAAATAACTGAATCCGTTCAGCCGGCTAAAGTTAAAAATGTTCTGGTTGGAGCCTATGACGGGACCTCCAACCCAGAAGACCACCTGCTAGCATACACCCACCTCATTTATTTACAGGGTTAAATGATGCCGCATGGTGTCGTTGCTTTCCAACCACCCTCAAGGGCATAACCCAGCAGTGGTTTGGCAATCTACCGGCTGGTTGCATAAATAGTTCAAGACGCTTGCGTTCTTGTTTGCTTCAAACTTCTTTATGAACATCCTTGCCAAAAAGACAAGTCTTGACTTGGGCAATGTACAGCAGGGAGATAGAGAAGGCTTGCGTTCCTATGTCAGGCGGTTCAATCTGGTCCAAATCCAGATTCATGGGCTGTCTAATGAGGTCGCTTTCACAGACTTCTTTAAGGGTCTGAAGGACGGGTCTACTTTTAAGTACGAACTCGTCCGCAAACAAATCTTTACTCTGCAAGGAGCCTTGCGAGAGGTGAAAGCCTATATACAGGCGACCGAACTCTGCTCCTCCAATAAGCAGTCGGACCATAAGAAGTTCGATCGACAGAAAGAGAGTCGGCCTGCTCAGCCGGCTCCTAAGCCAGAAGAGAGCAAAAAGAAAAAACAAGTCTGGGCCATTGATAACTCTGATCAACCGGCCCAGAAGAAGAAAAAAAAGTGGAAACCGTACGTCCCAAGGTACGAATTCCACAAGGACTGCTGCTCCATCCTCTTAGAAATTAAGGATCGGCTGACTCTTGAGAAGCCGACTCCTATGAAAGGTTCCGCGGAAAATCGGAACAAGAACAAGCATTGCCATTTCCATGAGGATGTTGGCCATGACACGAACGACTGCTTCACTATCAAGCGGGAGCTCGACCGTCTGGCTGACAAAGGACAACTGAAGTCTTATGTGAAGTCCAAAGTGACTTCAAAGGCAAATCCAGGGCAGTCCAAGAAAAAGACTCCCCAGCCTACTGTGAGTGCCGAAATTGATGAAGAATTGGTATACACCATAGCAGGCGGCTTTGCCGGTGGTGGCCCGACTATTCGGGGCACCAAGGACCATCTGAGGAAGATGGTCAACTTTGTTGAGGATGGGGATGCAGCAGGCACATCCGCCTTCCCTAAAGTTGTCATCACCGAGCAGGACAGAGGCAAAGTCCGTCTGTCGCATGATGACCCTATTGTCATTGAATGCAAGGTCGCCAACCAGCTGGTTGGTCGAATTCTGATTGACACAGGAAGCTCCTCTAACCTCATCAGCCTCAAATTCTTATCCAATCTCAAGTACAAATCGGATAGCATGATGGAGGTCTCCCACACCCTTGTTGGGTTTGGAGGAGGACTTGTGCACCCAGTTGGACGCATTGACTTACCTGTCTGCCTGGGAAGCAGGGGAGACGGTCGGCACATGACCATCCGTTTCCTAGTGGTTGAAGAGCTCACAGCTTACAACCTCATCTTTGGCCGTCCCACTCTTAATGAGTGTAAGGCCGTCATCATCCCTGCTCTCATGCTACTCAAGTATAAGAAGGATGATGGAACAGTCGGTTCCCTCAATAGGGACCTAAAGACAGATCGAGAGTGCTACCTCTCGGACGTCAAGCCCGCGGCTGTAGCATCCGGCCGGGGCAAGTAAAAGATCGACCTCGACGATGTCGATGAAGAACAGTCGGCCCCACTAGCTGGAAAGAAAAGAAAGACTGATCAGCTGGTGGTGGTTAAAAAAGAAAAGCTACAACAATCACTGATCGGGGAACGGTCCGATGATCTCCGTCCCAAGCCTCCTGGTGAACACATTGATATCCCTCTGGACGGCAACCGTCCAGAGCGGACGGTTAAGGTGAGGACGGTTGCATTTGCAAAGCTGGGTGAAAGCCTTCACCAGCTGCTGAGAGAATTCAAAGACATATTTGCCTTTGAAGTGGAGGAGATGCCAGACATCAGCCCGGATCTCGCTTTCCACAAAATCGCCGTGGATCCCAAAAAGAAGCCCATCCGGCAAAAGAAAAGAAACCCTGGCGAGAAAAGAAGTCAGGCGGCAGCCGCCGAAGTTAAAAAGCTGCTGGACGCCAAGTTCATTCGGCCGTGCAATTTCCCTGAGTGGGTGGCTAACGTTGTGTTAGTAAAAAAGCCGAATGGAACTTGGCGGATTGTGTTGACTACATAGACCTCAACAAGGCATGTCCAATGGATAGTTATCCATTGCCTAAGATCGACAGTCTGGTCGATTCAACAGCCGGACATGCCCTGATGAGTTTTATGGACGCCTATTCAGGTTTCCATCAGATCCCCTTGTGGAAAAAAGATCAAGAAAAGACGGCATTCGTCACTGATCAAGGGTTGTTCTGTTATACGGTGATGCCGTTTGGTTTGAAGAATGAGCCTGCTACTTTCCAACGAATGATTAATACGGTCTTCATTAATCAAATCAAAAGGAATGTAGAGGCGTATATTGATGACATGATAGTCAAATCCAAACAACAGGCGGATCATCTTGCTGATCTCCGAGAAACATTCGCCACACTTAGGCGGCACAAGGTCATGCTAAACCCAAAAAGTGTGTCTTTGGCGTTGAGTCTGGGAAGTTTCTTGGATTTTTGATTGACCAAAGGGGAATAGAGGCTAATCCTTAGAAAATACAGGCGGTAATCAACATGCAGTCGCCCCGTACTGTGAAGGAAGTGTAAAAGTTAACAGGTTGCCTGGCGGCCTTTGGGAGATTCCTCAGTCGGTCAGGCGACAAGTGTCTCTACTTCTTCCAGGCAATAAAAAAGAAGACCAACTTTGAATGGGGGCCTTTCAAAAGCTGAAAACTCATTTGCACTCTTTGCCAAGGCTTGTCAGCCCTTTGCCCAAAGAGAAGCTCTTCATGTACTTAGCCGTCTCTAATCATGCCCTCAGTGCCGTTCTCTTAGCTGAAAGAGACGGCATCAAGCTCCCGGTGTATTTCATTAGCCATGTTCCGAGGAACGCAGAGCTTCGGTACCCCATGGTTGAGAAATTTGGCCTTGCCCTTTACATGGCCATCAAGAAGCTAAAACCCTACTTCTTGGCGCATGCGGTAAAGGTCTATACTGACCAACCAATCAAGCGGCCACTCACAACCTTGGAGTCTTCTAGACGAATGCTTAAATGGGCGATTGAAATGCAAGGATTAGAAATCACTTAAGAACCAAGGAAGGCAACAAAGGGGCAAGCATTCGCCGACTTTATTGTCGAAATGACAAGGCCGGTCGCACCGGACAATACTGACCAGGTTTGGAAAGTGTATGTGGATGGGAGCTCCACTGTGAACGGCTGTGGTGCATGGATTATCTGTCAATCTCCTGAGGGAGATAAGTACGAATATGCACTACGGTTCAAGTTCCAGGTCTCTAACAATGAGGCCGAGTATGAGGCCTTGCTGGCCGGCATTCGGTATTGCAAGGCGGCAGGGGCAAAGAAGATTGACGCCTGCTCTGATTCTCAACTGGTCGTACTCCAGGTCAATGGAACGTACGAGGCCACTCATCCGGCCATGATAAAATATTTGCAGGCGGTCAAGAGTGAAGTTGGGACACTTGAGGAATTCCATCTAGCTCAGGTGCCTAGATCTTCAAATAATCAGACGGATGCTCTGTCAAAACTAGCATCATCCGCCTCATGTGAAACGCCTCGGTCGGTCTTCTGGGAGGTCATGGAAAAGAGAAGTATATCTAATGAAGACCCCATTGGAGTTCTCGACCGATGCTCTACTTGGATGGACAGCATCCGGGCTTATCTTGCAGACGGCACGCTCCCTAATTCACCTCAGGAGGTGGCTGTTCTGAAGAAGAAAAACTTCGAGCTGAGACAAGGAGAACTCTTCAAAGCTGGTTACTTGAAACCTCTATTAAAGTGTGTTACCCCAGAAAAGGGTAAAGAGGTCCTCGAAGATTTGCATGCGGGTTTCTGCGCCTCCCATATAGGCGATAGGTCTTTAGCTGCCAAGGCCAGACGGCTCTATTTCTGGCCAACTCTGGAGTCGGATGCTATGGAAATGGTCAAAAAATGTGACAAGTGTCAAAAGTTTGGCAAGCTCATCCATCGTCCGGCCACAGACCTGACGGCCATCCCCAGCCCAATACCCTTTGCCAAATGGGGCATGGACATACTTGGGCCTTACACCGCGGCCCCAGGCGGCAAACGCTACATATTAGTAGTTGTGGATTACTTTACCAAGTGGGTAGAGGCGGAGGCGGTAAAAAACATCAAGACAAAAGACGTCATTTCCTTTATCTGGAGGAATATTATCACTCGCTTCGGGGTGCCCATGTCTATGGTTTTTGACAATGGTCCTCAATTTGAGACGCCTCAACTCAAGACTTGACTGGGAGAACAAGGGGTCTCAAGCCTCTTTGCATCAGTCGGCCGGCCCCAAGCAAACGACCAGGTTGAAGCCTTTAACAAGCTAATCTCAGACAGGATTAAAAAGAAAATTGAACGGGCTGGTGGTCTTTGGGCGGATGAATTACCACACGTCCTCTGGTCCATCAGAACGACTGCTAAAGGGGCGACTGGAGAAACCCCGTTCCTCATGGTGTATGGTGCAGAAGCTGTCCTGCCCATTGAACACTATGAGCCGACTCTTCGAGTCATGTTATATGACAAAGAAGCTAACTGGGAGGCCATGCGGCTGACATTGGACTCACTTCCAGAGCGCAGGGGCAATGCTGCCTTGTGCCATGAGATTTACCGTCTGAGAATGACATGAGCTTACAACAAAAGAGTACACAAGCGTCCTCTCAAAGTGGGGGACTTTGTGCTACGGAAAATGGAGGCAATCGGTAGGGCGAATGAGCAGGGAAAGTTAACCCCAAATTGGGAAGGCCCCTACCGAATATATGAGGAAGTAAGAGACGGCACCTACCGCCTGGAAGAACCAGACGGCAGGAAGCTGCCTAGAACTTGGAATGTCGACAACTTGAAAAAGTACTATTTCTAAGTACGAATGTAAATACCTCAAATTTTGTCATTTCAAACTTTGCTAATGAGAATATGCCTTCATTTCCAAACTTATCTTTTTTATTATAAGTGTCGCCTGTACAAAATACAGACGGCCAATGTATTTGGATAGCGTATGTCCCAATAACAAATGCCCCAACTCCTCTGAAGGAGCCGACTGCTTTAGAGCAGTCGTTTCTACGAAATTCTTTAGTATTATGCTAACACTTAACGAATATTTGCTGAAATCTTTAAAAGGCCTAAGGCCGGATAAATCATTTTGAGGCCAATGACCGGATATTAAGAAAAAAAGATAGAGGCCGAATGGTCACAGTCTGCTCCAACATGAGTATGACCGTCTGCTCCAACATGAGTCAGATAACCGACGACGTCCATTCGGGCGAATTCGTCGAGGAGAAGCATCTCCCATTTGGGTGGCACATTGCTCTACGAATACATCAAGCGGCCCTACCGAATGCTAAGGCAGCATTCGTAGTCGTTTGGTTTAATCGAAAGTGAAATCTAAAAGGCCAGAATTTTCTAACTGTTCTAGCACAGTCGGAAAAGGGTCACTGTTTCATAAGTAGAGGCTTTTAAGGCATTAGGCCAGATGCGCCTGTTTTTGCTCTGGGGCAAGATAGGCGGAAATTTTTTTACTGATCTACGAGTCAAGTTAACTAATGAGGCCCTTTGCCAGATACGCCTGTTTCTGCCCAAATGCAGGACAGGCGGACTATTACTTACCAAGAAAACAAGCTAAAATACTTAGCAGATCAAAAAAGACTTGTGGGTCGGATGCGCCTGCTCTTTGCTCTTGGGGCAAGACAGGCGGTTTATTCTAAAGTAAAATTAAGACTAAGTTAAAACTTAGCATCTTATCTCATCGAGGCCTTAGGCCGGATGCGCCTTCTTTTAGCTCTTGGAGCAAAACAGGCGAGGGATTTCTTTTTAGCAGATTTGCTAAGTCAAGAATCTTGTATTTCGTTTGAACCAATGGCCGAATGAAAACAATTATTCATTCGCTCCGGATGGCCGTCTGTCGCATGGTTTTGGGCAATAACTATAGTGATTGATTGACTTAGAAACCTTGTATACTCTTCTAAGTATCAATAATTTCTAAGTCAATCAATCCACTCAATCGAAACCACTCGACATCCGTCTAGGGGCAAGAACATTCGCATGGTATACAGGTTATAATACTTAGCCAAAAAACATGCAATGAAAAAATTTGAAGGACAACAATATGAATAACTTCAGCCAAACGGCCGAATGATTTTAGATTAAAAAGACCAATTGCCACCAGACGATTGGGTAAGATTGTTTGCTGGCAAAGCCAGAGGAATTGTCAACTTACCCGACCCCTCGATCGGTAAAGATACATAAATACTCGGCACGCAGGCCGGAAGATGAAATGTATGGCCATTCGGCCGCAGAAATAACTACTAAAAAACTTTAAGGGGCAGAGGGATTATCAGCATTGGCAGCCGCATCATCAGTTGTCGGCTGCTCTTCATTTTCATCATCCTCCTCTTCCCCGTCTTCGTCCCCCGAGGAGCCTGAAGAGGAGTCGGCCTCTTCACCATCAGCGTCATCCTTGTTCGCCTCCTCTTCAGCCTGGCGAAGAAGTTCAGCATTGAAATCCTCATTTTCTTGATCAAACTTAGATTTCCAGATGCCAAAATCAGCACCCGGCTGTACTGCCTCCCATGCCGTCCGCATGATGGTTTCATAGTCTTCCATCATTTGTTTGACAAGGGCCTGCTTCTCCTCCTCGGCCCGGGACTAGAACTTGGCCTTCAGCTGCGTCTGCTGGTTCGCCAGGCGCCCCTCCAGGCAGCCAACCCGCTCCTTGGCCCTCTCGGCCTCTTTCTTGGCCTCTTGAAGAGGCTCAAGCTTTTTCTTAAGGCCTTTAACTTCAGCCTTAAGATCATTGATTTTGGAGCGGGCCGAATCCAAGTCCTTCTTCACCTGCAGGTTGGCGTCCGCTTAGGAATACATCATATCAAGGGTCAGAAGCTCATTCTGAGCAATTCCAAATTGAGCTCGGTCTAAGGCGGACTCGGCACGAGTTTTAGTGCTGTTACCTCTTTAGACTTTTCCTGTATTGGCCGTCTTAGCCCTTGGACGCGCAGCATGGCTTGGAAATGAGAAAAAGTCGGATGGTCAAAACCAGTCGGATATGTGCTAAATATTAAGGAAAATTTAGCTAACTTTTTTACCTCACAAAGGTTCCCCAAGATGGCATCCAAGTTAAGGGTGCCGACTCCTCTCACGGACGCCTTGTCCTCTGGATCAAGCGCTCGCAGCATCTCTTTAGCCATCTGGACTACGGTTGGCCTTTGCACAGGAGCTGCAAAATTATAAGTTAGTCAAGAATGTTCTAAGAAACAATCTTAATATTAAAATTCAATGAAGATGCGACTTATACCGTCCGGCTGAGCCTCCTCCTCCTTCCCCTGACGCCTCTTCTCTCCTGCTGAGCCGACAGTAGTGCTGGGTTGCTTAAAGCCACCCTTCGATGCCTGAGTGGCATCCGGTTTGCTGATCTCCCTGTCAGCTTCGAGAGTAGAGCCGTCCCCTCTCTTGGGCATGTGAGCGATGTGCTTCTGGTTCTTGCCGGATGCACTCACATCAACCGCCCCTGTTTTTTGAATTTTGGGTTGGGATTGCTTTGAGGGAGAAGGCCTGGTGGAAACGCTCTGCATGAACAAAAGGAAAGGCGTCAGAAAAGCAGCTACCTTGGGAGTCCCGGCTGCTTTCTGCTCGTCACTCGCCTTGTTGAGGACGTTGGTGCGGTACTTATCTGTAGAGACGGCAGCCGGCTTCTTTGTTGTCGAGAGCTTTTCCATTGCTTTGTCTGCACCAAAAGAAGGATTTAGGCTTTATAAATATACATTGAAAAACAATTTAAAGTTTGCATAAAATCAGACGGCCGACTACCTCTCGGCATCTCAGAGCTTAGCCACAAGCGGCCTAGTACACCCCATCTTCTAGCCACTTGTAAAGAGGAATGTAGCTCTGGGGGACGACTATTTTCTCCCCATGTTCATTTGTCTGAACGGACACTTTGAATAGACCTCGGTAAAAAATCTCCTCCTAGGCCCGCCTAGGGAGAGGGGGCAAGGCGCTCTTGCCAGCCAGGAGGGGCGGATCCTTGTTCCACCGATTGTACTTTTGGTTCAGTTGGCTTTTAGAGGAATGGACAATGTATAACTTTGTTCTCCAGTCCTTCCATTTGTTCTCTTTGCCAACTGCCATCATGTACCCCTTGCAGGTGGACAAGGTGTACCAGCCTTCGCCGCCCTTGGCAGGCGCTCGGCTGAGATAGTGCATGTGGGCGAATGCCTCAAAGCTGGGATCCACCTCCAGCATTTCATATGCGGCAACGTACCCGATGATATTTATCCATGAGTTCGGGACAAGTTGCCAGATACCCAGTTGGTATCCGTCCAGTATCCTCTCCACGGACGGATGAAGGGGGAAGCGTAAACCAGCCTGAAGGACCGCCTCGTAGCAGCCGAAGGCTTTGTCCTTATAACTGGTGAGGGAGGGCCAGGTTATATTATCCTCCTTGTTGGGGACGGACAAGGAGAAGCCATGCCCCATTACGGTCTTGCGCCTGAAATTGGCAAGACCGGATGTCATGGAGGTCCGCTTGCTTTGCAGAACATGGTGATAGTAGGGGGCGCGCTCCAAGCACCTAGAAGCACTCGGCTCTGCCCAGCCTTTCCCCTTTTCTACTGACAAGGATTCCCTTGCAGTATCTATTTTTGCTCGGGCCTCCTCTGACTTAACAGAGGCGCTATCAGAAGATGACAAGGCCGAATCGTCATCAGAACTTTCCCCAGAACTAGGGGACTGCCGGCTAGGGCCAGCAGGGTCCTCCCCTAGACTCTCCTCCGATGCCTGTTCTAAAGGCTCGGCCTGGTACTGACTGTTGGCTTCTCGCAGTATAGTATCAATGGGGTTGCCGCTTGAAGAAGAGGGAGAGTAGTAGGTTGGAGTTTGGGGAAGGTCAGAAGAAGGGTCTGGGGGTGCTCTGAAATCTCACTAGCTGGCACCCTAATGGAGCCGTCTGAATTTGGAGTCTCACTTTCCGAATGGTAAAAGGAACCATCCGGCCTATATCTCCTTGTTGTCTGCTTTGTTCGAGCCATCGTGTCCTGCAGATGCACAAACACTGTAGGATTTGGAGATGTACTTAAAGGAAAGTTCTCGAACGAGCATTCGGCACTCCTAGTTCTAGATTCAGCCATCCCCGGTGACCGGCTGATCGCTAACCTAGGCCGTGCCGTGTACGTTTGGGAAACCATTTGAATAAATGAAAAATGCAAGAAAAAATAAAAGATAAGAGCAGGCGATTACCTTAGAAGAAGGTATTTGAGGCGCCTGGTTGGCTGAAGCAGTCGATCAGAGAAGCCGAGTGTCGGATGCTTGACAAAAGTTAGGGTCTTTGAGAGTCTTTGAAAGTCAAAAGTCCAGAGATTCTCCAAGATTCGCAAAGGTGTGAAAACGAAAATGAAGTCAAACCCTCCTATTTATAGAAAGGGGAAACCCTAATTTTTCCTCCCAAAAGCAATTTGAAAATCCAACCAGTCATATGAAGACACCTGTCACAGGTGCCACGTGCAATGCACGTGACCCCTGTGAGGGGCAAATGATTTGGGTATTTTTACCCGGCCAGGTGGCCCAATTAGAAAATGCCACGTGTTCTAGTAAAGGTGCCATTTGGACCTATTAGATGATGACACATGGAGGGCAAACATTCCTCTACCCTAAACAGACTCATGATCAAGCATTGATCAATCAGAGGGCGACGCGTGTCACCCAAAAAGATGCCCAAAGGCCTTTTGGGCTCAGTGACACGTGTCACTCAGGCATTGCCTCTGGAATGGCGGCCTTCAAGGGCCCAAACCTTGAGGCGTCGTTTTGCGGCGTGACCTAATCCCTAGGTCACCAGATCCTAGGGAGGGCACACCTTCCAAAAGGACCTTATAAATAGGGACATTCTTACATTTATGACAAGACAGAATATACACGCAATACGAGACAATACGTCACTTACTTTAGAGCTGTCATTTTCACAGAACAGACAGCACTTACCCTGAGCTTGGAATCCGAGCAGATAACTTTATTTTCGCACGTTTTATTACTGAACTCTTACTAACTTAATCTTCGGAGGCGGACCAGCGACCATCTGGAGGTCCGTTTGCTTTGCAGGTCCAGGCGTCCTTTACTGAACCCATTCTCAGTGTTATAACTCTCCCAAGGGACAAAAACCCCCGAAACAATTATTATGATTATAATTGTTATCATTATGATTATTATTATGATGGTTATTATGTTGCTTGATGCTTATATATTAATATTGCTTGATCACACCTTTTATGCATGTTTAAAGGGAATTAGTACTTGTAATCACGCTTAATAAGATAATTAATAATCTAGTTTAGGGTTAATTTGATTATAATTCAAGTGATCGCCAATAATAGTTTTATTTGTGCATTCATATTCAACCAACATAGATTAAACAGGTTTAGAGTTAATCCTATTGATTGCATGTTAGTCAAAAAGCGCACATGAATACGAGAAGAATAAAGTAGAGGCCTATTATTAGGGCAGGTTCAATCTCTTTTAGGTTGGATTTGTACCTTCATCCCCAAACTTCCAATCATGGTTCCAGACCTATTGGAGTTAACGATCTCCTTGATCGTTAAGGGGTGTAACCTTCACCTTGTGAACGGTTTACAAGTTCCTAAAACTTGTTGGCAACTCTTTAACTTTAGCTTCCTTCCCTTTGGACGCCATTGTACTTTAGTGTATGATCACAGTGGGGTTCAAGTTGGGGTAATGCTTGAAATATTCCCTACATTAGTCCACTTAAGAACGAGAAGCTATACATGTACCTTGCTATTTCAGAACACTCTTTAAGTGTCGTCCTGCTTACTGAAAAGGACGGCCATCAGATTCTAACATATTTCATCAGCCATATTTTGCATAATGCCGAGCTTATGTATCCCCTATTGAAAAATTTGGCCTTGCATTGTATATGGCATTAAATAAGCTTCGGCTGTATTTTTGGCGCATTCAATTGTGGTATATACGGACTAGAAACTCAAGAAGCCGTTTGCAACTTTGGAAGCCAGCAGCCGCATGCTTAAATGGGCCTTAGAGTTGAGAGGTTTTGACATCATGTTCAAACCCAAAAGGGGAATCAAGGGGCAAGCCTTTGTTGATTTTATAGCTAAGATGACTCAACCAGACTTACAACCGGCCGGTGACCAAATCAGGAAAGTGTATGTGGATGGTAGTGTAACAGCAACCGGATATGGTGCTGGGATTATTTTTTAATCTCCCGAGGGAGATAAGTTTGAATATGCAATGAGATTTCAATTCCAAGCCTCTAATAATGATGCCGAGTATGAAGCCCTATTGGTCGGCCTCAGGATGTGTAAGGCGGCCGGGGCAACAAAAGTTGATGGAAGCTCAGACTCTCAGCTAATAGTAAACCAAGTGAATGGTGACTATGAAGCCAAGGAGCCGACCATGATGAAATAATAGTAGATGGTCAAAGAAGAGGCCAAGAGCCTAGAACATTTTACCCTCCAGCAAGTCCCCCGTTCATTAGCATCCTCGGCATTATGCGATACTCCTAGATCGGTGTTTTGGTAAGTAAAAGAAAAGAGAAGCATCGATGTCGAACCTATATAAATCATTGAAAAAAGCTCCTCATGGATGGACGGAGCTCATATCTAAGGGATGGGGTACTCCCGGACAATCCAAAAGAAAGATGGCCGATGAAGAAGAGAGCGGCCTGGTTCGAAATGAAGAGAGGGGAATTGTTCTAGAAAGCTTTTGCAAAACCATACTTGAAGTGTGTTACCCTAGAAAGAGGGCATGATGTGTTGGACGACCTCCACCAAGGCCATTGCGAATACCATATAGGCGGACGTCCCTTAGTTGAAAAGGCTACTCACTTGGGGTATTACTGGTCACGCTTGAATTTGGACGCCATGAAAATGGTGAAAAAATGTGACAAGTGCCAGAGATTTGCAACCCTGATCCATCAACCGACCAACAGCTTATCTGCCATAAGCAACCCTCTCCTTTTTGCAAAATGGGGCATGGACATCATAAGGCCATATACTCCAGCATCCGGTCAAAGGCGGTATGTGCTTGTAGCCGTTGACTACTTCATAAAATGGGTTAAGGCCGAGGCCGTCAGATGGATCAAGTGGAGAGACGTATCATCTTTTATTTGGAAGAATATAATTACCCGTTATGCAGTACCTCAGTCTATGGTGTTTGACAACGGACCTCAGTTTGAAACTCGCCAACTGAAGGAATGGTTAAGTGACCAGGGCATCACTCATTGTTTTGCCTCGGTCAGCCGTCCTCAAGCCAGCGGCTAAGTTGAGGCTTACAACAAGCTGATTTCCAACAGCATCAAGCGAAAGCTTGAGAAAGCAAGCGGCCTGTGGGCAAATGAGTTGGTTAATGTCTTGTGATCCATACGTACCACAACCAAGAGTTCAACTGGAGAAACCCCATTCTTCTTAGTTTATGGTGCTAAAGCAGTGCTCCCAATTAAGATGTACGAGCCCACTCTTCGAGTGATGTTGTATATTGAGAATGCCAATTGGGATGCAATGAAAACCGCCTTGGATTTTCTCCCAGAAGCGAGGGGCAACGCGACACATAGACATGAAATTTATCGTTTAAGAAAGACGAGAGCTTATGATGGGTGTCATAAATGACACCCATATGATGAGCATTTAGGTTGTTTTTACCTTCTTTTCATAGATTTCTTTCTTAATAAATGTTTAGTTTTATGCTTTTGCTCTTTGTTTTACCTTTTACTCTTTTATTTTGTGGTTTTGTGTATTTTTATGGTTATTCTAGTCTTTTCTCCTTTATTTGCTTTCTTTTTGTGGTTGTAGGTATTGTACAAGGTCCGAGTCTTGATATTGGTGATTTACTAAGGTGGAAGATGCTTTTGGAGCAAGCTCATGGAAATAGGAAAGCTCAAGATGCAAGAAAGTGAAAGTTCTAGCTCTTGCGCTCTCTAGCCGTGCTCTCATGAAGATGGGGTGTTGAACCCATTATCAAGTGCTTTTTGGGACTGCCACTCTTAGTGTTCATCATCATCATATTACGCGTTCACTCAAAGACCTTAGCAAACGCACTAAGCCTCAAGAAGATCGAAGAAACCCTGGGGAATGCGGGCGCGCAACCCCTCTGCGCGGGCTCACAACCCTGCTGTGTGAGCGCGCCTCACTGAGTATTTGTCTTGCTCCGTTCTTGTTCGCACCTCCTATATATATCTTTGTAACGCGATTTTTGGGGCAAGTTTGAGAATAAGTTTCATTTAGATTTTGATCATTATTTTAGCTTAGTTAAGAGCTTCTCTCTCTAGTTTTATGGTTAATTTTAGGAGTAGATTTTAGACAGAGAAAATGAGGAATTTCAATGGTGATTTGAGTGATTGAAGATTCAAGGTGACAATTGTATAGAAGATCATTAAATCAATCAATGAGAATTTCTAACTCTATCTCATTTTATTGCTTTTTTTAATTTCTTATTTGTTTGGTTTGATTTGATGATTTGATCTTTGATTAGTGTAATTATTCTTCAAATTTTGATGATTCTTGATTTCTTTAGTTGTTTGTGACTAGATAATGATGTTTTAGTAGTTGTCTGGCTAGGGATAGAGTGAAACTTGTATAATTGATTGATTGTGCTTAATTTGGGATTATGTTGATTAATTGTGCTTAATTTGGGATTATGTTGATTAATTGTTGAGATTAAAGTGATTAACAGAAGTTTACATGAAAGTAATTTGATTAGGCCTTGAGAACTATGCTAGATTGCATTGTATTTTCTAATGATACGGGCCATTGATTTAGGAATTGTAATTGTGGATTGAGCTTGATTAGTGATGCTCCTAGTTAGAGTATCTCGTAGTTGGCGCTAGTTTTACCTCTAGGAGATAGCTTGTTGACTTTTCTGATTAAGCTTGCCATTAGTATTCACAACCATTGACTTGCATGTATTTTCGAGTTGCTATAATTGTTATGATTACTTGTTGATCCCCGTTCCTAGTGCTTTATTTGTTTGGTTTCTTTGTTTGGTAGTTGGTTAGTGTTCTCTCTTTATCTTTGTCTTTGACCTAGCTTAGGCGCATAATTGAGAGTGCATGAACATTACCGTTCCTTTGGGTTCGACCCTTGACTTGCCTCTATACTAGTATTTAGGTTGGTTAAGTGTTTATAAATTTTGTTTGACCGAGGGAGGATTATTAGTTTTAACGACCTAGTTCCACCCCTCGTCAAAATGGCGCCGTTGCCGGGAACGGTATCTATGTTTAAGTGTTTTAGATTGCTTGAGTGTAGGTCTTTGTATATACTTTTCTTTTATTTGATTTTTGTTTGTTTTGTGAAAAAAATAGCATATCTCTTGTTTCCTCAATATGACAATGAGCTTTTATGTGAATATTTCAATAGACTTGAGGGATTTCTTAACTATAATCGTTGTATTCTTTGGGAGGCTTGTAAGATTTGTTATTTTGGTTTGAATGAGTAAACTAGGGACATAGTTGAAGGAATGCATAATGGTAGATTTAGAGCATTTTCTATTGATGATGCTTGGGAATTTTATGTTTGGTTTGCTTGGGAAGTTTATAATTGGGGTAATCATGCTTCTAATCTTGATGTGCAATGTGTTAATTCGTCTAACGCTAGCATGATTTCCCATGATGTGTTACATAAGCCCATTAGTGAACCTAGAATAAATGCTTTCAATTTTATTTCCTCTTTTGTTCATGATAATTAGGTGCATGCTCGAGTTGACAAATCTCATATGCTTGATTGTGCCCCCACTCCCCAATGTGATGTATATGCTCATGATTTTAACGTTGATTCTTCCAATCTTGGTTGTACTTCTTCTTCTCTTGTTGAGCCTCAACTTTCTACACCTTTTGAATCTCCTAATGCTACTTGGGAAGCTCTAATGGAGGAGAGAAGAAGGATTGGTGAAGAGCTAGAACGCCAAATATCACTCTTGATGCTTGCTTGTAAAAATTCCAAATCCAATGTGTGTGTTGAGAATGATGATAATGATATTCATGAGCAACCAAGAGTGTATGAGGATCTTATTTTTGAGCATAGGAGTGAAGGAAAGAGAGTTGAGAGTGATGATGATTTTGATGATATTTTGAATATAGACTTCTCTTCCTTTGTTGATTGTGATGAGCCTCAAGTGTATGTATGTGATTCTTCTATCCATGTGTATTTGGACTTGTTTGAGGTTATGTCTAATGTGTTTATTAAGTGTCAAAGGAATACCCATAGCCTTTTAAGTAAGTTCATTGAGAATGCTTCATGGGAGAGGGATGATTTTGAAATGAATTTGCATCCATTCATGCATGGTTTTGAGACTTTGGGCTTTAAGGAAGTTAAGGGAGTTGTTGTTCATGAATGTAGTAGAGGAGATTGTGTTGTTCCTCTTGGAGGTTGGATGTTTGAGGGGGATGGAGATCATGAGTGCTCTTCTTTTGAAGAATCTAGGATTGATTTTATGCCCTCATTGGTGATGTGAGACCTTGTGGTGAGGGAGTAGCTACCCCTTTTCCCTTTTTTCATACCCCTTTTTCAAGAAGATTCAACCATATCCCTTACACTCCTATTTCCCTCCCTTCTTTTTTCAATGAGCCTATTGGGGACCCCCTTGTCAATGATGATTATAATGTCCCTCATTTGTCTATTGTTGAGGAAAAGGGTGATGTTGCCACCCAAAAATATTTTAGTGAAGAGGATTTGCCTTTTTCTTTTTCTTTTCATTCTTTTATTCCTCCTTCTTCTTCTTCTTATTTTCTTGTTTTTTCTTTTGATCCCTCTTCTTCTTTCTTTTGGCATCTCCCTTCTCACTTGTGTGCAACAATCTTGTTGCATGTTCTTATCCCGTCATTTGCCTACCGTTTATCTTATGAAATGATTAGCAATGCATTTGACAAGCTCTTTTTAGAATAGATTTTCTCTCATGAAAATGTTTGTGTGCCTTTTTTTAGGTACATGACTTGATATACTTTGGTGCTTCGATTTGGATCAAGAATTAAGGAAGTTTGACTCATATTTTTGTAACACCCCGACCTCAAACAAATTAGGGAGGGGCCTATTGTCACGAAATGCGCATCAAGAGCCAACAACTGTCCCCACAGACTAACACGAGTCATTCCAGCATTTTGTCCTCACTCATGCGCACCCCGGGAAAACTTCGCAGGAGGTCACCCATCCCAAGACTACTCCCAGCCAAGCACGCTTAACTGTGGAGTTTCTTAGCAAATGAGCTCCCTAAAAAGAAGACGTGCCTTGTTGGTATGAGTAGTATATTAAACTCCTTTAAAGCAATCAAGAGGGGTATTACAATTTATGCTAGCATGTGGAAGGCAAGGTTCAATTCTGGAGGAAATTAGCTTTGAAAGGTTTATTTGGGTCATTTGCGGGTATTTATACCCACCTAATATCCGGTAATATATTTCCTTGCTCTTTCTCAAGTGGATGATGACTTGTTGGATATATGTTGGTTTGTTGGATTGATCTCCTTGTTTTCCCCTCCCATGGATTATTTGATATATGTTTGAATGTATTGTCTCATTCAAGCTTGGGGGAGGGTGTTCTATTATGTTTGGTGGGATGTTGATTCATATATGCTATGCACCTTTGTATATGCATTTCCATGTTCTATATTTTGAAAACTCCAAAAAGATTTTTGTTTCTATCAAGGCAAATTTGCAATGTATCTTTGATTTGTTCTTGCTTTGGACATAATACTTTTGCACTTGTATAGTTGAATTCTTTTCTTCTTAAATGGTAACGGTGTGCACGGTTTGAGAGTATGTTTTGTTGATTCTAGGATAGAGTATCCTAAGGTAGTCGTTTAGAACTATTGGGACCTTGAAGTCGGATTCTATTTGTTTTTGAAAATTTGCAATTTCTCCCTTTAGGTGAATTTGAAACTAATAGTGAGTTTTTGCCACAACCTTGTGAGGTTTCATGATTTTCAAGCCTTCTACATATCTTGCATGAGCGGCTTGGATCCTTAACTATTACAGACCTAATCTTGAATCTTGACTCATAATTCTCAAACACGAGATCGAACTTTCTAGGGAGGACAAAGACATCTTTTCGGGGTGATAATTTTTCTTTTTTTAGGTTAATCTTCTTTATTTTTAGTTCATTGGGTTTACATTTGCCTTCTTGCTAACCATTTGAGCCTTTTCCCTTCTTTTCAAGCCACATCTTTAGAACTTTGAGCCTTTTGTTTCTTTTTGTTCCATTTTTGGTTTTTGTGAAGCAAATGATCATGTTCTTGGAGTCTGTGGTATACGAGTTTGGATATTGGTTCTTATTTGTAAGAAAGCTTATGAATTGTATGTATTGTGAATAATGGCAAATGATTGATGGAAAAAGCCGTCCAAAGTTTAAAAAGGCAAGGACATAATAAATGCAAAGTTGAAAATGCCGTCCTTAGTTAAAAAAAGGCAAGGACAATGAATAAAATGGAAAAAGAAAACAAAAATTGAAAAAAAAAAAAAGCAAGGCAAATTCAAAAGCTTTTGTAAAAATTGAAAAAAGTGAAATATGAAAAAATTCAAAAACATTTTGATGTAAATGTTTCTCCCTATTTTAAGCATTGAGGACAATGCTTTGTTCAAGCTTGGGGGAAGCGTCTTACGCTTTTTGTATATATGATTGTGGTTATAGCTTTGAATAAGCTTGGGGGTGTTTGTTTTTGTTTGGTCATTACTTGATTGTTATTTTAAGAAAGGCCCCTTCTTTGCTTCACTATTAGGGATACCAATAAATTTTTAAATTTTAGCCTACCCTCACCCTTTTTGCCCTTACGTTACAACCATTGGGAAAGACCTTTCGACCTAGAGGTTGAGCCAAATATCGAGGGAGGGCATTATGAGTTAAAGCCTAAGGAGAGGGGATGCAAAGTCAAGATGTCGAGAGACCTCAAATCTATTTGTTTTTTTTCCTGTTCCTTCGAGGAACTATAGAGACGCTCACTAAAAGTAAATTTAAAGCTATGTGGAAGAATGTGCTAAAATGTTTTTGAGATGAAAGTGAATCCAGTTTTTTTAAGTTCTCTATGCTTAGCATGTCCTATGCTTCAATCAAACTTAGATATCTTAGAACGTGCACTCCTTTATTTGTTAAGAAAGATTTGCATTCACTTGTGCTTGTAGGAAAAGTCCTTTCATGAACATTTGTTTTCTTTTCTTGTATTTTAGTTTCTTTTTCATGCTTTGCCTTATTTGTATTATTACGAGTGTTCTAGGTTAATCTCTTAGGAAACCTTTACGAGAGCATCACTCGTCCTCTAGGGAAATCTAGGGGTTTAAATGGCTTGTCTTTAGTTGCTAAAATTGACCGTGGTTCCTACGAAAGTGAGTTAGTGTATATTCTTGTCTCATCTCTTTTTCTTTTTGTTTGTTTGAATAAGCTCATCATTTCTCCCTTGGTTTTGTTTTGCTCGAGGACGAGCAAAAGGTAAGCTTGGGGGTATGTGATGGGTGTCATAAATGTCACCCATTTAATGATCATTTAGGTTGTTTTTACCTTCTTTTTATAGTGTATACACCTAAAAATGTCTCCCCAAAACCAAACCCGATGATGAACAACCTTTCACCGCTACTATTGGTCGGGTTCAGTATTTAATCCAGAGAGTGCTTAAAAAATCGTATTTGATTAAATTCGTATTTTTGAACAGTTCATGGATTAGTCTTGATGTTTGGTAAAAGAATAGTTTTAATTTCAGCCCAAACTTATTATATAATTTTAGCCCAAACCTTTTTTATTTTATTGTTTTATTATTTATTTTTGGCCCAAACCTTTATTTATTTTATTTGCTTATTTTCTTATTTTAGCCCAAATAATAATAAATCAGAAAAAGGCCCGAAATTATCAATCAGCACTTAAAATGCTGAACGAAATTAGGGTTAAAAATGTATCTAGACGGAAAAGCGGGCTGAAAATTCCCGCGCCATGGCAGGAATCCACCGTGTCACGGGAATCTGTCCCGTTTGACGGAGGGATTTCCCGTGACACGGGGAACTTGCTGTGAAACGGGAATTTTCGTGTCCTTTCCGCGTAAACCCTTAACGCGTCTTCCCCGTTTACTAAAAATTTCCCGAGTCACTCAAAAATTGCACCGTGTCACGGGAATGTTTCCCGTCTGACGGTGGGACTTCCCGTGTTACGGTACACTTTGCCGTGTCGCGGGATACGTTTTTAGGGTTTTTATCATTTTAGGGTTCCGTGTGCTCCCTCAGCACATTTTCTCTATAAATACCCCCTCATTTATGATGTACGGGTCATTAATTAATTCTCTAGGTTTTTTTTCTCCCTTCTATGCTCTAGCCTAAACACTATCCTACCCTTCTTATTTCAAAATTCCTTCTTCAAGTACTCCAAGGAGTCCATACTTTACTCGTGGTTTTGTCCTTAAGCCAAGGCATGAAAGGTAGAACTGTTTGAGGGTTTGGCCCCAAATCAATTCTATTTAATTTAATTTAATTATTGTTCTATTATTATTTCCTTGAAGTTACTAACTTGTTTATTATTTTGTAGTTGCAAACAAAAAAAATCAAAGTTAGAATTATGTTCCTTTTATTTCTATTATTTTTCTAACAATTTTATATTGTTGGAATTATTGCTAAATTGCTTCCAATATTGATGTTATTCTATTATATTTATTGATCACTATATTGCATGTTTAAAGGGAATATGTAATTGAAAATCACGCCTAATAAGATAATTTGGACAACAGGTTTAGGATCCTTTTTAATCTTGTTGCTTAATTTAAGTGATCACAAATATTTTAGAATTATATTTTGCATTAATATTCAACCAATTTAGCTTAATAATAGTTTGGAGAAAATCGAATATTTTGTTTGTATGCCTTTGAGATCGCAGGAATCACTTTTCACTATAAGAATCGAGTAGAGGCCAATACGGGCGAATGTGACTCCATGACTCACTTCGTACCATCATCCCCGATCCTCCTTTCATGGTTCCGAACCATATGGAGTTAGTAATCTCATGGATTATGAATGGGGTGTAACCTTCACGGGTCAATCGTTGTTTCCTTCGTTGTCCCTTTATTCTTGGTTGCCTTTTATGATCCGTGAACGGTTTACAAGTACCTTAAAAAGTTGTTGCCGGCTCCCTACTTTATTTGTCCCTAATCGTATTATGTCAATTCCCACTTCCTATGAGTGCCAAGCATATTCACACATGCTTTAACGTAGGCGCACTTCGAGCGACGCCTACAATTTGGCGACTCCACTGGGGAGGATTCTTGGTTATTTATCGATTTGAGTGATCGATATTTTATTAAGATGAGTGGATGAGACTTGAAAGATTCTTGAAAAATATTCCTGTGATTAATTTGGCATTTTTGCATATGCATAGACGTTTTAACGTCGCATTTAGGTCTGTTCCGTAGGAGAAATTGAATAACTTGATTGCGTACGAAGGAAAATTGGGCACCAGTCAGATTTTCTGACTGCCGTGCCACGACAGAATCTGCCGTGTCACGGTACAGTGCACCGTCTGACGGTGTGCTTTACCGTGGCACGGGAATTTTTGTCGTGTCACGGCAGTCCTAAAATCAGTCCAGTGGCTTATTTTCTCTTCTCACAATCAACTTCCTTTAATTTTTCTGAACAAACATATGTGTTCTACATGCGTCTTAGCCCCGGAGGATTTAAGCTCTATCTACCCAAAAACGCTCATGGCAATAAGGGTTCATCCGAGTTATTAAATCCACCCAAACCATGGAGTCGAGTTCGATTTCATCACGAACTCGCGGAGCCGCCAGTTGGCATACACCCTCAAGGGAGGCTGCCTTGCTAACGCGTCCAAACTCTTAACCATGGTACCCTTTTGACACCCAAAGCTTGACCAATAGTTGAACATAGATCTTGACTCTAGGTTGTGAACTTTTTTTACATCATCGTGACTAAATGCTACATGGTTGTTTGGTGCTAACCTTCATGTGTTTAATATTTTGTCTAATCCATGACCGAGGGTTTTTATTTCCACATAGTAATTAGTACGGACCTAAATCGATTAAAATCTGGAAAAAAAATCATAAAACAGACCTGGAACTGCGCACCGTGTAACGGCATATTTTGCCGCGCCATGGTGTGCAGTGCCGTGACACGGCTTTTTTACCGTCTGACGGTAGACTGCACTGTGTCACGACAATCAGCACCGTGACACGGTGCCTAGGAAAAGTGTCCCGTCAGTCTTTTTTCGGTTTTTGTGCGTACGTATGTAGTTTATATGTCCAGTTTGGTGTCATGTCTAGCTGTACGGTCAAAACACGCGTCCATAACCTCACTTAATCACTTACATATCGTGTTCACACACTTTTTTTCTTTAGTTGTGCACCACTTTTTGACCGTATTTTAGGGTAGTCTTTTGTTTGTGTCGTTCTTTTTTTTTTTCGGAGTAAGTCGGATGGTATCCTCCCATATTTTTATTTATTTATTTATTTTTTAAATAAAAAAATGAGTAAATAAATAGAATTTCAAAGTTATGGATTTTTCAAATTCACATTTTTTTCTTTATTTTTCCAGATGGGTTAAGGTTAAGCTCGGTCATTAAAGGTGTGTTTGTTTCGGTGTCACATCACTTGGTCAAGAAGCAGGGGTAGATTGTTACGGTTCGAGTCAATACCTCAACAACCTCTTATACCAAAGAGGCGTACAAGGAAACCACCATAATCATCTCCACAAGATCCATCTCCAGTCTACTTTCAACCAATGGCTACTAAGGAAGACATCGAGAAAATCAACAAAACAATTGAAATGTTGTCTAACATGATGCAAACACTCACCACTAGGGTCAACACGGTAGAGCAAGACAATCAAAATAATGTCACTATCGCTGCGATGGACAAGATTAAGGAACAGATGAGTAAGATTTCTGAAGAATTCACTTATGTGGAACAATCTGTTACCTCTTCGTCCATAAGGGACAAGCTTCCTGAGAAGTTTTCCACTGCTAACTTTCCCAAGTTCAAGCCTACTGATAATCCGCTTTTCCATTTGAAGGCTTTTTCTGCAACCATGGCTCTTAAGGGAGTAGATGTGACACTCTTCCCTACAGTGTTCCCTCTTTCCTTGGAGCATGCCTGTCAACAGTGGTTCTACTCTTTGGAATCCAAACATGTCGCGACCTGGGAGGATGTGGCTGAAAGCTTTATGAATCGTTACAAGTGTAACATTCAGGCCAAGACTTCTGAACGTGAACTCTCCATTCTCAAACAGAAAGAGAATGAAGGCTTCACCACTTACTTAAGAAGGTGGAGGGAAACAGCCGCGCTCTTGGTGGATCCCCCCAAAGAAAAAGAGATGGTTTGCTTGTTCATTGCCAATCTGACTCATAAGTATAAGCAACACTTGAAGTTTCTTCCTCTGAGTACCTTTGAAGCTGTATACGATATTGGGATCAATATTGAGGATGAACTGATGAAGACTGCTGGTAGCAACAATAATAACAACACTTGGAAACAAGAAGAACGACACTCCTTCTTCTTCGTCTTCCAAGCCCAATAACGCTACCAACAATATCAATATTAATGATGTGCTGACCCTTAATGCTCCTCCTCAAAGATTCCAAAGGCAAAGGAGGGTTTACACGCCTTTAGGAATGACTTATGATGCTGCTTTTGACCGTTTGCATGGTAAAGGACTGATTATGCCAATTGGACCATTTCCTGAACCTCGACCAGAGAATAGGACCGCTAGCTATGACCCCAATGCTTATTGCAAGTTTCATTAAGGCAAGGGTCATAATAGTGAGAATTGTTGGAGGTTGAAGGATGCAATCCAAGACCTAATTGATGCTAATCAACTTCCTGTCCCTCCAGGGAGCAAGAAGCCTAACATTCAAACGGGTCCTCTATCCAATGCTTTGACTATCATGGGAGATGAAGTCTCCTTTGATCCGTCAATACTCATTCAACCTGTGAATGAACCTCTGCCGGAAGTTGTATTTGTCTCGAGTTCTGAAGAAGTGAATGGAATTTGGGATATTGACGATGAAGACGTCTATCTCAAGGATATAGCCTGTTCATCTCTTGGCACAAGTGAAGATGTTTGGGGAGACCTTGAGGTCAAGGTTCTCACCAGAAGTGGACGGTTGCAACAACCTAGTCCACCTCCACCTCCACCACAATCACATCCGATAGTTGATCCTATCGACCCTGTGAACAATGATGTGGTCAAACAATTGCAAAAGACCAAGGTGGAGATGAATGTATGTAAGCTTTTGGCCACCTCCCACGAGCATCAAAAGGCTGTGATGAATGCTCTAGTGAAAATAGGAGTTGATGATGACATGACTCCTCAAAGACCGGTCAACTTTCTCACTACTGAATTGCCAAGTACTAGCAATCTGATTTCAATTTCTAACAAGGATCTGCCCCCGGAAGGGGATCAACATAATAAGGCCTTACACCTCACTGTGGTGTGTAGGCAGATGAATGTTCCTATGAGCCTGGTTGATAACGGCTTTGCAATCAATGTATGCCCACTCCGCACTACAAAGAAGTTGGGCATAAAGAATGAAGAATTGACTCCCGGGATTCGTGCTTATGATAATACTCGCCGTCAAGCCGTGGGTACTATCACACTAAACATAACTACTGGGGCCATTGAACACCGCACCAAGTTTCAAGTGGTAGATATTAAGGCCTCTTTCAATCTGTTGTTAGGACGCCCTTGGCTTCATGAGCTAAAGGCGATTCCATCATCGCTACACTAGAAAGTGAAAGCCATAGTTGGAGGGGTTCCAATTACCATTGATGCCTCTCTTGCTATGCACATTCAAGTTATTGACACTCCTATCGTCTATGTCGAACATGACAAAGAAGACAAAGATCTTTGGGCGTTTTCACTCGATGATGTTCTCGTGATCGAAGAAGAGGAGAAGTGTCATCTCGACTTTGATCCCTATTCAAACACCAACATTAATGCGATTATGAAGAAGCAAGGACATTTCCCTAGAATGACCCTTGGGCTCAAAAAGAAAATGGTTGAACTTTGGGGCCATCCTGGTGCACTCATTAAGGATACTTTTGGCTTAGGATTCAAGCCAACAAAAGAAGATGTAAAACAAGCCCTCTTGAAAATGAAGGCTCGCAATAACGCTCGAATCATGAAGACGGAAATGGCCACGGATCCATATCCATTAACCCTTAATGGCCAGTCCATCAAAGAAGGGGAAGACTTCCCTTGCTATGAATTCCCTAAGCCATTCGTCCACGATGGGAAGCGAGAACCAGGATTCGAGATGTTCCTCGATTGTGACTTTGTTGATGAAGACGAAAAGCTCCTCACAACTAAGAAACCAGCTAGCCCAAGCTCTGATGATTTAGGCATTAACCTTCTTTTTGGAATGGAGAAGAATGAATCTAAGCCCGTCTGCAATGATAATTCCAAACTCGTTCAAGCTGTTATAGCAAACAAGGATTTTGACCCCTCCGAGTTAATCATCCAAGCTGATAATATTTCAAAGGGATGGCGCAAGACATTGAGGATCACTACGCCAAGCGGAGAGAAGTTGGAAATAACCGCTAGCGAAGGTCCTATGTTTGATGAGTCTGAGTCGTATGGGTCCAAGTCCGAGTCCGAGTCTGAGTCTAAGTCTGTAGACGAGTCCTTAGAGTCTGAGGCCGACCCTCTTTTTGCTATAGAGTCTAATCCTGAGTCTCTTGTTGAATCTTCTCTTTTCGGTGAGGTCGCAGCTGACCTTGCCTCTCTTGATTTATTAGCCAATGAATTCAATAAAATGAGTACCTTTGCTTACGATGCGTGTCATTCCCCTAGCCCTGATCAATACTGCCTTTCTAATGATAAAAATGAAAAAGAAATAATAAAAGGAATGGAAGAACACGAAAATAAAACGGTAGTTACCGAAGATACAGAAACAGTTAATATTTCCAATGATACGACTGTTAAAGAAGTAAAAATTGGATTAACACTTAGTCAAGATGAACGCAAAGAGCTAATTAACTTGCTTAGTGAATTTGTTGATGTATTTGCTTGGTCATACCAAGATATGCCAGGAAATCGACAGGGATATAGCTCAACATACGATACCACTCATTCCAGGTATGAAGCCTGTCAAACAAAAGCTGCGCCGTATGAAACCGGATGTGGCTCTCAAAATCAAAGAAGAAATCAGAAAGCAGTTGGCCACATGTTTCATCAAAGTATCCAAGTATCCAGAATGGATAGCAAATTTGGTTCCAGTTCCAAAGAAGGATGGAAGGGTCAGAATGTGTGTTGATTACAGGGACCTCAATAAAGCAAGCCCAAAAGATGGATTCCCTCTACCTTACATTGACATTCTGGTCGATAACACAGCTGTAGACGCCCATTTGTGTCTCCCAAAACCAAACCCAGTGATGAGTACCTTTTGCGTTGAATCATAATCGAATGAAGTCAAAGTGTGGAAATTTTAGAGTTGCAGATAGTTTTAATTTCTTTTCTCTTCTCTCTGTTTTTGAAAACTTATTTTAAGAAAACAGCCAATCCAGTTTGGTTGGTCCATGATATGGGTCCAATAGTAGTGTATTTGGATGGGGCTTGATAAGAGCTTTCCAATGATATATTATAAGCCCAATTCCGATGAATATTGAGGAAGTTATGGCCAATTTACTGAACTGGGCCCGGTTTGAGCCTTATATGCGGCCTAATGATCTAGGGGAGGGCCTAATATAGATTTAACATTCCTAATGCAATTAGGAATGGTTTTAGTCTTCTAGATTCTTCTAGAAGGTTCTTTTCATTCCTAATTCAATTAGCATTGTTAAATTGACTTTTGTTGACTTTTCAGAGTTTTAATTAAAATCACAGAACGTTTTTTGAGGAAGATACGATTTTATCCTCCTGTACGGCAATTTTTATCTGATTTTAAGAAAATGCGTGAATTTCCAGATCAGCACCAAACGCCAAATGTAGTGCCTGGCGCTAGCATTGGCGCCTGGCGCTAATGTTGGCGTCTAGCGCCAATAGCCAGCGTTGGCGCCAACAACGTTTTATCTGCGCTAGAACTCTATTTGTGATATTTTATCTTTTTGGCTGATTTTCTTTATAAATAACGTCATAAAAAATCCGTTTTCATTACTAACTCTCATCAAGATTTTCTTGATTGCTCTCTCTCTCTCTTTTTCTAAACTACCCTTCTCTCAAATATAAAAATTCCGCATTCATTAGATCTAGATACACCTAGCCATATTCGAAGTTGCCTTCGCCCTAGACGTGAAAGGTTTAATTTATGAGGGTTTGGTCCCAAATCTCTATTTCTTTCAATTATTTAATTTAATTGTTGTTTATTATTTTCCTTGAAGTTACTAACGTGTGTATTTTGTTATTAGAAAGAGGTACGAGGCATCAAAGTAAGTACTTTAATGGTTTTATTGATGTTATGATATAGAGTTCATGCTTAGGTTGTTATTATAAGTTCCTAGTATCATGTCTAGGGTAACTTTAATACTAAATATGATCGTTACGATGCCTTTTATGTTCTTCCCAATATTTATGATTGTTAGTATCATGTTAGGGTTAAATCTTTGATTTTTATTGTTTAGTGATATGCTAGGGGTTGTTATTAATCTTGTTAGTATCATGCCTAGGATCTTGCTATTATTATGCTTTAACATGATTAATTATTATAATTATTATTATGATGATTATTATTATGTTGCTTGATATTTATTGTTATTGCTTGATCACGCCTTTTATGCATGTTTAAAGGGAATTGGTACTTGTAATCACGCTTATTAAGATAATTAATAATCTTGTTTAGGGTTAATTTGATTATAATTCAAGTGATTGCCAATAATAGTTTTATTTGTGCATTATATTCAACCAACATAGATAAACAGGTTAAGGGTTAAACCTAATGATTGCATGTTAGTCAAAAAGCGCACATGAATATGATCAGAATAAAGTAGAGGCCTATTATTAGGGCAGGTTCAATCTATTTTAGGTTGGATTTGTACCTTCATCCCCGGACCCTATTTGGTTCAAGACCTTATGGAGTTGACGATCTCTTGGATCGTTAAGGGGTGTAACCTTCACCTCGTGAACCGTTTACAAGTTTCTAAAAAACTTGTTGGCGACTCTTTTGCTCTATCTTCTTCCCTTTTGGACGCCATCGTACTTTAGTGTATGATCACAGTGGGGTTCAAGCTAGGGGATTAATGCTTGAAATATTCCCTACAACAGCAAACCATGCACTCCTATCATTCATGGACGGCTACGCCGGATATAATCAAGTATTAATGGCTGAAGAAGATATGGAGAAAACCACATTCATCACACAATGGGGTACATATTGCTATACGGTAATGCCCTTCGGGTTGAAAAACGCGGGTGCCACCTACCAAAGAGCAGCTACAGCATTGTTACATGATATGATGCACAAAGAGGTGGAGGTCTATGTCGATGATATGATCGTTAAGTCTAAAGATCGCCCAGGCCATATCATTGCACTTCGCAAGTTCTTTGAAAGACTCCGCAAGTATAACATGAGATTAAATCCAGCAATGTGTGCATTCAGAGTCACGTCAGGAAAATTACTTTGATATGTGATCAGTTCTAGAGGGATTGAAATAGATCCCACAAAAGTAAAAGCGATCATGGCCATGCCACCGCCCAAGAATGAGAAGGAGATTCGAGGTTTCATTAGAAGGCTGCAGTATATAAGTAGGTTCATATCAAAACTCGTAGCGATATGTGAACCTATATTCAAGAAGCTTAAGAAAAATGTCCCAGTCACATGGGATGACGATTTCCAAAAAGCTTTCGACAAAATCAAAGAGTACCTGGCAAACCCACCTGTGCTAGTGCCAGCAATACCTGACTTTCCTCTCGACTCTACCTTACGGTCACAAGAGAAACGATGGGGGCAATGCTAGCACAAGAGATTGAAAGTAAGGAGAATGCAATCTACTACTTGAGTAAGAAGCTTCAAGGATACGAGACACGATACACACCACTTGGAAAGTTATGTCTCGCACTTGTGTGGGCCGCACAGAAACTAAGACATTACATGCTCACTCATACAGTGCATGTCGTGTCCAAGATGGATCCTCTCAAATACTTGTTCGAAAAAGCAACACTCAATGGCAGATAATCAAGGTGGATAGTCAATCTTGCTCAGTTTGACTTGAAATTTGTACCATAAAAAGCCATCAAAGGTTCTGCGGTTTCTGATTTCTTAGCAGACTTTCCGCTAGAAGAAGTTGAGAAAGAAGAAGATGAGTACGATTTCCCTGACAAAGATTTACTAATGACTGAATATGATAGCTGGACGCTCTATTTCGATGGAATTTCAAACCAAAAAGGTTGTGGTGTAGGAGTCTTGCTCGTATCACCCAACGAAGAACATATCCCAATTTCCATGAAACACGATTTTGATGTCACCAATAATGCAGCAGAATATGTAGCATGTATTTTGGGGTTAGAAACAGCTGTCACCTTGGGAATTAAAAAGCTCAGAATCTACGGTGATTCTTTACTAATCATTAACCAAATCTCCAAGAGATGGAAGGTGAGAAGTGAAAGTCTTGCTACGTATCAAGCTCATTTAGAAACTCTCACGGAGCAACTAGATGAAGTGGAATATACGTATTTGCCGAGAGAAGAAAACCAATTCGCCGACGCATTAGCTAAATTAGCATCAATGGTGCGAATTCTAACAAATACAATTAGAATGTCGTTGACCATAGAAAGAAGATATGAACCAAATTATGTTCACGCACTTGACGATGAACAAGAATCACAAGAAGAAGATGAAGAGCCATGGTATACAGATATCCTTAATTATGTGACAAGAGGAGAATACCCTCCTAATATTGATAAAAGGGCACGCCGTGCTTTGAGGCTCCTAGCCTCACAGTATGTGCTCATCAGGGGAGAACTCCACAAGAGAACTGCAATGGGGAGAAATCTTTTTTGCATAGCCAAGAAAGAAGCACACAGAACCATGGAAAACCTTCATGCCGGTATATGTGGAACGCACATGAATGCAAAGATGTTAGTCCAAAAGATTCAACGACAAGGTTATTATTGGACTACTATGGAGAGAGATTGCCACAAATACGTCAAGAAATGTATGAAGTGTCAAGAAATGTAAACATGCAAATTTACGGCATGTTCCACCTTCGCTTCTCTACACATATACTTCTCCATGGCCTTTCTCCACTTGGGGCATCGACATCATTGGAAAAATAACGCCACCAGGACAAGGGGGGCATGAATTCATCCTCGTAGCGATCGACTATTTCACCAAATGGGTCGAAGCTGCCTCATATGCTAAGCTAACGGCGAAACACATAGCTCAATTCATTGAGAAAAATATCATATGCCGCTATGGGGTACCTCATGAGATGATTAGTGATAATGGAACGCATTTCCAAGCCGAATGCGCGGAATTATAACAGAAATATTATATCAAACATCACAGATCATGACCTTACAGACCACAAACAAATGGTGCGGTCGAATCGGCCAATAAAAATGTGAAAACTATCATAAAAAAGATGACCGAAAATTACAAAGATTGGCAAAGTAAGCTACATTTCACCCTTTGGGGTTATCGAACCTCTGTTCGTACATCAACGGGAGCTACCCCTTTCTCTTTGGTCTATGGAGTTGAATCTGTACAACCAATAGAGCTCGAAATCCCTTCTCTCCGAATCGCGTTGGAAAGTCAACTAGATGAAGTCGACTGGATTAGAGCAAGATATAAAGAACTAGTCTTACTCGATGAAAAACGCTTGGCAGCTTTGCATCATGTCCAAACCTACCAACAGCGTATGGCGCGACATTTTAATAAAAAAGTCAAGACTAGGAACATCAAAGAGGGTGACCTGGTGCTTGAGGCACTTCGTAAAAATGTGTTGGATCAAAGAGGAAAATTCAGACCAAATTGGTCAGGCCCGTACATTGTTAAAGCCATCTTGTCTGGCGGAGCGGCATAATTGGTAGACATGGACGGTAACGGTTTCCACAATTTAACCAACTTGGATCAACACAAGAAATTCTATGCCTAGTCGCATAGGTTCATGATCAAATAGAGCTATGTCTGGCCTGATTCCTTTTTAAGGATACGTAGGCAACCCCTCAAGGGGGCCCGACCACTTTAAAAAATAAAATCCTCCCTCCGTCGATCAAGTATACGCGTAAGTTCAGCATTGCGTCACGACCAAAAAAAAAGGAAGTTTTTGCCGTGACACGGGACTTTCCACCGTATCACGGCATAGTCCACCGTGGCACGGTGGACCTAAGCAAAAAAAAAAAGGAGTTTTTGCCGCGACACGGGACTTTTCACCGTGGCACGGTGGACTTGAGCAAAAAAAAAAAAAAAAATTTGCCGTGACACGGGAATTTCCAACGTGTCACGAAATTTTTCACCGTGGCACGGTGGAATTTCAAATTTTTCGATTTTTTTTTGTGACGTAGTCTTTGCGAATTCATTATTTGTACGATGTTTTTTTTATTTTCATTCTTCCATTGCGTCCGACTCCTTGACTCGGATATTAAAAAAAAAAATCATTGTAATTTTTTATTTAAGGCTAAAATAAATATGCTATTATTATTAAAATAAATGTGACTACAATTATTGGCTTCATACGCCTTATTTTAGAAAATTATAAATCATAAAAGCAAAGCAATACTGATATAATCCCTCTTCACTTTTGGAACCTCATTATCTTTTTCAACTAGGTCGGCCTTCACCATTAATGTGTCTTTTGTCGCCCGAACCGTCACACCCCTAATCGAACTTTCACCCCTTTCACCTTTCTTAAATTTCTTCGGTTGTTTCTCTCTATAGACCATCATCCCTTTACCCTTCCCTTTCACATAATTCTTCCTTTTCGGCATTATAGGAGTCTTAAACTCAATCCCTTGTGTTCTTGGACCTAGACGATCTTTAGGAGGTGCTTTCTTATTGCCAAGATGGCTCTTCACATCAGATTTGCGTGATCTAACTTGTTCCCTCCTACTTCTAGGATTCAACCATGCCTTGTATGCACCAAATAAGGGAGGAGGAGCTTGGTTACTTGCAGAAACGGTCCACAAAGGTCTTCCAATCCAATAAGTCTCGTACTTGTGAACGTTACTTTCATGCAACGATACTTCACGAGGACTATCGTTATAGTGTGGAACTACTTATTCAAGTCCATACTGCCGCATCAGTCGAGAAGGACGATAAAAATTCAGTCTTGAGATACTAGGAACACAGAAATACGGAGTATCATTCGTACCAACCATCCTAGTAAGCCTCCACCAAGGCACCACCCAACGAATGGAAAATTCTCTCTTTGCAAAGAAATTTTTCCAGTCTTCATACGACATGTTCATAGAGTAATTCTTCTTCCTGCGGACTAGATCGTTAGGGCCATATTTTTAAATATTGTCGGGGGCTTCAAATAGTTCTAAACGCTCCATGTACCAAATCTGCGAAAAAAAAATGCAGATTCCACTGTGACACGGCAGAGTTCACCGTGTCAAGGCAGAGAGCCACCGTGACACGGTGCATGTTTTGTGTCACGGAGGCTACTCGGAGCGTATTTTTACCTGCAGCAGTACTAGAGAGCCCTTCCTGATGGCTTTCCGGTTAGCTTTTGCTTCGTCAAGGCCACAAAATGTTTCTCCAAGGCATGTAGGCATAGGAGGTCACCCATCATAGTACTACTCTCGCCCAAGCACGCTTAACTACGGAGTTCTGATGGGATCTGGAGCAATTTTTGCCGTGACACGATGTACAATGTCGTGTCGCGGCGCCCACGCGTTTTCTTTTTTATCATTTGTTGTATCTTTTCGGATTTTTTTTAGTATTTAATCTTCACCGTTTATTTTTCAGTTTTCAGAGAGTTTCATTCCTAATAAAATTCTCAACTTTTTTTTTTATTTCTTTTACTTTTTTTATTTTTATCATTTTATTTTTATTATTTTATTTTTATTTATTTATTTATTATTTTTTAGTATTTTATTCATTTTATTTCTTTTTTTTCTTTATTATTTATATATTTATTTATTTATTCTATTTATTATTTTCTTGTCTTTTTATTTCTTTTTTCTTTTGGGGAAGGTCGGTACGCTCCACTTACTCCACTTACGTTTTTTGTCGCGTCATTAATAAATACACAACCATACACAATGAGTCTCAAACACAAACACACTAATAAATACATAAACTTTGAATAACGTACAAAATGACTCATAATAAATAAGCAGCGTCAAGTGTCATCACAGTATGTACAAATAAAGACCTCGGTCATAAAAAAATCTGTAGAACTAGAAGAGTTAGGATCAGTATCATCTCCAGCCTGTGAATACGGGAACGGTGAGCCTAAGAGTCCCTCCATCATCCGAGTACGGGGAGTAGTGTCCCTACTAGTCCCTATGACTCCAGCAGTAGTAAAACTCAAAGCAGGACCCGTCCAACTGGCAAACGGTGTCGACTGAATCAAAGACATGGAAATCGTCGGTGGAGGCATCATCCCATACACTAGAACTAAAAACAAGCCCGACACCAGTGGAGGAATCCCAGACGATGGAGCTGAAAATAAGCATCGGGTATTCCTAGCTCCTTCAAGGCCACTCTCGGATTTTCTCCCATGCCTTGCTCTTCTTCAATCTCTTCTTCACTTGAGGAACTATACCCCAAGGATCGATTATCTATTCTTCGCCTTGAGAGAGTCCTTTCAATTTCCGGGTCAAAAGGCACAATGCATAGATCACGAGCTCTATGCATGCAAAACTTCAAAGAAAATATTAGTAGCACGGCTACAAGTGTAGCCTACAGAAACAAAATCTTTTTGTATTTTTTTTATTTCAATTAAAATGAAGTAGACTCAACAACAAAAGCTAAGCACCAATAGCATTCCCCGGCAACGGCGCCATTTTGGCAAAAGGAAAATGTATGTCGTTATCTACCCTTCCCCCAAGTCAAACAAAATTTGTAAACACCTAACCAACCTTATATGAATATAGGGCAAGTTAAGGGTCGATCCCTAGGGAATGCAATGATGAAAACTAGAGTCTTAGTCAAGCTACCTCGAAGATTGAGTTGAGATTATGGTTGGCACTATGGTAAACTAAAACAAGTCTAATCAAGTAAAACAAAGGTCTAAACACTAGGGATATGGGTTCCACATGCAAGTTCAATGATAATGCTAGTTTAGAGCTCAATCAATTAATTCAAGTATTGCAATGGACAAACAATAGTAGCAATCAAGAGAGTTCAAATGCAATCTCATATAGGCCAATCTAGGTGTCACTATGAAAGGCAAATCAAGAAGAATCACAAGCAAACCCAATCAATTAGAGCAACTTTCAATTCAATTGTTCATGTCATTAAGAGTTGCAATGTAATATAGATTAATCTTATAGGTTGATCACTCCTAGTCTAATAATTCACATGCAAAACTATGTCAACCAATTTAATTGCAACAAATCAATCAATCAAAGAGCATCAACTAGCAATTTCATTAATCAAACATGCTTCCCCCTTTCCCTAGCAACTAATGTACTCACTAATCATGGTGAAATCAAGAACAAATAACTAGAAATTGCATTAATCTTCATTCTATATCAAAATCTAAGAGAAATCAAGATATTCAACAATATCAATTCAAATCCAAAGAAGAACAAGCAACAAGCAAAAATCAAGTAGCAAGTAAGTAAAAGATGAAAGAAGGTAGAGATTCTCACTAATATTGATGATTGAAAATGAAGAAATCCAAACTTGATTGATCAAATGTTGAGTTACAAATCCAAAACCAAGAACTTCTCTCTAACTTCTCTCTAAATTCTCTCTCTAAAACTAAGCTAATGAAAATTTTATCAAAAAGTCCCTTTTGAAAAGGAATTACAATTCTATTTATAGGTAAAGAAGAAACCGGCAAATCCCGCGGTCTCTCTCGATGAATCCGCGGCCGCGGAGAAATGGGTACGGAACCCTCTACGGGCTTTCTGGGCAGCACCCGCGCCCGCGCCCGCGGCAAGACAGACCCGCGCCCGCGGCCAATCCCCTGCTCCCAAAACTCAATCAGGGGGCCGCGGTCTCTCTGAGATGGAGCCCCCTCTCCAGATTTCCCGCGCCCGCGGAGAGCCCGCGGGGCAACCGCGGGAAGCTTCTGCCAAAATCTTGCAATTTGCTCTTCTTAAGCCCGCGCCCGCGGCTCTACTGACCCGCGCCCGCGACCTGCTGGAAATACCTTGGAGACCTCTCCGAGGCCTCTCCAAGGCCTCTCTAAGCCCTCCCTAGCCAAATGCTTCTTCCTTACTTGATCATTAAGGCCCCAACTCGATTCCTTTGCAAAGGTGATTCTCCAAATACCTACACAAGCAAACAAAGAAAGGAAATAAAAGGAAAAAGAGCCAAATAAAAGGAAAACACGAGGAAAACATGAGAACCATAAAGAAAAGAGGAGAAAGAGAAACCTAAGGAAAAAGGACCAAAAATAAGAGAAGAAAGCATGAAAAAGGGAAAGAAATAACCTTAAAAGACTACCCTATGAGTGCCATAAATGACACTCATCACCACTGTGCTGACGAACGACACGCTCCCCCAGATACCAGACAAAGCGTCCGGTACCAACCAAAACGGTGCGGTGCGCTGAAAGCTGCAAGGCCTCGGGAAGATTAGTCATCCCAGCCCAAGGACAATACTAGACATTAATGGCAACCTGAAAACCATAAAATGTTGCCATGAAACACCGGAAATAACGTCAAAGAAAAAATAATAGGCTACAAAACTAATTCTTACGCCAGCAGAAGAGGTGCCTCGGCATAGCAGCCCGCGCAGCGTAGAGACAGACTCCACCCGTGACTCTCCTCGGTCACGCTAGCTGGCCCTGACAGGGAAGTCATGAACCGCTCCACGACGCCGTCGAGGAGCCAATCCTGGGAAGTACTCGTAGAACCATAGCTGCAATGAAAAGTAATCTTTGAGCACATGAGTCGAACAAATTAAAATAAAACAAGAAGAGGAAAGGATCGTCACCTCTACGACTCTCCATAGACCGTAGACAATGACGGGAGACTTGTCGTTCAGCTGCCTACAGCCATGACGTAACGACAAGAGAAGGTCGGCGTATCCGAGGCTGGCCTAGCTAAAGGATCATATCTCACTGATCCTGACTAAAAAAGGGAGGTAGCAAAGGAGTGCACGTGAACTCTTGTCAGGAGAAAGAGTCATGCAAATGAAAATCAGAATGAAGATCCGCACTCACTGCTCAGCTGATGTCTCCTCCATGTCAAAACCACGGGCTAGAACCGAAGCCAGCTTCGATCGCCCGCTCCTAGGACCACCTCGAGACACTGGCTGGGTCCTGATATGCTGAACGATCGGACCTAACAAATCGGCTGCCTCAACCGCTCCCCAAGAAAGATCAGACATTTGTGTTACGGCCCGGTCAGTGAAGCGTAGACCGCTAATCATGCTAAAGTCTAGAGGGGTCACTATCATCTCCCCCCAAGCAAAGTGAAAGGTGTTGGTAGTGTCCCAAAAATACTCCAACAATGCGCGAACGACTATCGTACCACAACCCCGGGGGCTGCGAAACCCTACGACCGCCGAATAAAAGTCCACTAAACTAGCTGATTCCCATAAGGCGTTCGTAGCAGGATCCCTCATGATAATTTGGTGAAGTCGAGGAATCAAATCTCCAGCCCCAGAACCGTGGTGGCGAAGTGTGTTGTCAATTATACCGGCAAGTGGGAGATGAGAAACGTGGTTCTCACGACAGAAAACCAACTAGTCTGAAGTCTACGGAGGTGGAACCCACCTACCTCTACCCGTAGAGGCCCGAGGCTCAGACTCTAAGGCGTCGTCATCCATACCCTCGGAAATCGTGGGAGTGTCCTCCCAAAAAGCCTGACGCCGGCCATGGGTAGAAAGATCGTGATCCCGTCGTCTAGGCATGCTATTATAAAAATAAAAATCTAAATGCTTAGCATCATTTCCTAAGACATTTAGTTATTTATATCGAGTTGCATTTTAATAAAAAATCTAAATGCTTAGCATCAGTTCCTAAGTTATTTAGTTATTTACTGCATTATACGCTAAATTGGCAAAATAATGAAATTATTTATAATATTTAGTTTCTCCATGACGAACTAATACTATGTTCTCCTAATTACATGATACTATGTTCTCCATGACAATGTAGTACATACACAATACAAAACATGTCTCAAAATTGCACAAAAACAATAGATCGACGCATCATAGCATATTTTACAAGATGTACAACCAACATGTCATCATTCCAAGAGCAAAAGAACAACATGAACAACAAAGAACACCATTTACCACAAGTAGTACCAAAAATGGTGATTCGCTCAATTCTTCACCAAATTATGCAATTTTTTGTCTCAAATTTCCCACAAACACGCATACACACATATGCAAGTAAATTCATGGCAAGAATTTCAACATAAACCTCAAAATCAAAAAAATCCCCAAATTGATTTTTAAGGGTTTTTACATGAAATTATTTGAAGCAAATTTGAGACAAAATCAAAGGAAACTTACATAGATCATTGTGGAGAACCAAAAATGAAGAAAGTAGCAAAATTCTAGAGCCAAATTGATGAAAGTTCGAGCTCCAAAATTCGCAAAAACCTGAAAACACCAGAACAGCCGCCGCGACACGGTCAACTTCCACCACGACACAATGAGCTAGTTGAAAGGAATGGTGTCCTTCGAACAAGTGTATTATTATGATAGCGGGTTCAGAATTATTAGAAAGCTAATATATTCAGCAAGGTCAAGTGATCGGAATGCCTGGGTGGAGGCCGCTTCCGATCAGTAATATTAATATAATTAATATTATAGCTTAATCTTGACTAAACCCTTCGGGTCACACCCAAGAAAATTATACGAACTGACTCGACGAATTAATTCGGAAGAAATTTATTCGTCGCCCGAGTGTTAAACATTTAGACGTCGGAAATTCGAGCTTGGAGCGTCGAAACCGAGCGTCGGAGAATCTCAAATGTCGAGCCAAAATTTAGGATTTAGCGAGACGGAAAAATGCATCAAGTAACAAGTAAAATCCTAGCCACGCAAAAGGCTAGGAATGCATGCCCAATAGGAGCATGCCACGTGGCAACACACATGGCAAAACGCCATGTGGCAGCACACGTGGCAGCACACGTGGTCGCCACGTTGGCAGCCGCCACATTGGCAGCCACCTAGTGGCAGCCACGTGGCAGCGTGCCACGTGGCATCGCCATGGTGGCGGCGCGCCACGGTGGCGATACATGTGGCAATGGCCGTGGACCCGGGTTGATGGGTCATGGACACGGGCCAAAATAAAATGGGCCAACCGAACCCAACTTGGGGCTCTAGGTTGGGTGACACATGGTTAGTTCACATTGCATGTGAAATGCCTTGGGGACCAAGTGAGAAAGTGGTCCACACCTAACCATGTGACACTTGTTACTTGTTCCTTTGTTTATTTATCTAAGGGTTGAATTCACCAATCTTTCCATGCGACATCTTTTTGTGAAAAGTCCCACATTGAAAGATGAGTGAAATTCACAAGGCATACTTCCTTATAAATAGTCATGGCATGGCTTGAGAATTCTTGGCTTGAGTGGGAGTTAGAAAGAGCATTCCATATTTTTAGGAAAACTCTTAAACTCTAATAACACTCGGGTTTTGGTCGGACCTTGCTAACTCCAAGGTAGTGGACCTTAAAGTCGTGTTCGTCCTTTGTGGGTGGATACCGTTGGAGGCACGGCGCTTGCGGTGCTCGAAGCTTTCAAGTAAGAGCCCGTTTTTGTAAGGGTGAAGCTCGCTTCGAGGGTAAGATTCGCTCCTCTTTTCTTGTGATTATTTATTTATGCTTTATGGTTTTATTAATTGTGAGTGGTTCCTTGGGTCGGGGTTGTTTCCGCGGTGAGTCGGACTCACCAGACCCCAACACTAGTACCGTGTCACGGATCTTAAATACCGTGTCACGGTAATTTCAGAAGTCGCCGGAGCTCAGATAAACAGCAACAGCAGCACAGTAGTGAGCAGCAACGAATAGCAGCAAGCAGTAGCAAAAATTAAAAAAAAAAGAGGAAAAAACCGTAGAACAGCCGTGACACGGGAAGTAAATCCGGCTGACGGAAGGAAAAATCGAGCGCCGGTGAGCCGCCGCCGAGACACGAAAATCCGAGCAGTTAAAAAAAATGGAGTGAAAACAAGACAAGAAAGAGAAATGGTGAGTGAGCAAAATGGGAGAAATGGCTGATATGTAAAGGCAAAAATAACCGTTGCACGACCCCGTTACCGTTCCACATTTTCGTTATTAAGCAACGGTGTTCAGGCGCGTGGAACAAAGCGTGTGGAATTTTTTGTGCCAAAAAAAAATTCCCGCGACACGGGAATTACTCTCGTCTGACGGCAAATCACCACCGCGTCGCGGGATGGGTCCACGTGGCACGGGGTTCAGGTTGTTCTCTTGCACATTTTTCGAAGCTGGCAGCGAATATTCCTGGCATTTTGACCAAAGCTGCACGATTTTCCTGGCATTTTGACCAAAGCTGCACGATTTTCCGCGCAAATTGGACAATTAATTTTTCAGTAAAATTACGCGGAAAATTCTAATTGACGGTTGAAGGGTATCAAAATTACCTTTTTTCCCCTAAGAAGCGTCAAAATCAATTTTGTCGATATTTCAAACACCTAATATGGTCGGATAATCGACTTGAAGGTGTGAATCATCTGCGGCCCACGCTCTGGGATAATCGAACCATCATACACTTGCAAATTTCAGCGATTACAGTATTCGTCGGCTTTCCTCAAGTATGGAAAGCGTTATCGGTGGATTTTTTCTTCAAGCATAGAAAACTGCCAGGTCGGCTTTCCTCAAGTATGGAAAGCGTTATCGGTGGTTTTTTCTTCAAGTATAGAAAACCGCCAAGTCGGCTTTCCTCAAGTATGGAAAGCGTTATCGGTGGATTTTTCTTCAAGTATAGAAAACCGCCAAGTCGGCTTTCCTCAAGCTTGGAAAGCGTTATCGGTGGATTTTTTCTTCAAGCATAGAAAACCGCCAAATTCCTTTGTCGGCTTTCCTCAAGCATGGAAAGCATCATTGGTGGATATCTTCAAGCATAGAATGACACCAAATTCATACGTCGACTTTTCTCAGGCATGGAAAGTATCATCCGGTAGGTTTCTTCAGACTTAGAAAACTACCAAACTCCTTAGTCGGCTTTCCTCAGGCACGGAAAGCGTTTCAACAAACGTCATACAGTGGATTCCTTCAAGCATAGGAAGCTGCCAAACTCATTTGTCACCGATACACTGGTACCAGATACGTATTCTATCCTTTTACTCTTTTATCTGTGGAATTAACATTTTTCTGCAGGTATCGGCATATACAGAGTGATTTAGGATCGCAGAACGTCTTAAATCATTCTCCGTCCCTATAGACTAATTTGACTATCGTTTTCGAAACTGACGTTTCTACAAACTCAGTCAAAGTGGGGGCTTCTGTAGACACCTAAAAATGTCTCCCCAAAACCAAACCCGATGATGAACAACCTTTCACCGCTGCTATTGGTCGGGTTCAGTATTTAATCCTGAGAGTGCTTAAAAAATCGTATTTGATTAATTTTGTATTTTTGAACAGTTCATGGATTAGTCTTGATGTTTGGTAAAAGCATAGTTTTAATTTCAGCCCAAACTTATTATTTAATTTTAGCCCAAACCTTTTTTATTTTATTGTTTTATTATTTATTTTTGGCCCAAACCTTTTATTTATTTTATTTGCTTATTTTCTTATTTTAGCCCAAATAATAATAAATCAGAAAAAGGCCCGAAATTATCAATCGCCACTTAAAATGCTGAACGAAATTAGGGTTAAAAATGTATTTAGACGGAAAAGCGGGCTGAAAATTCCCGCGCCACGGCAGGAATCCACCGTGTCACGGGAATCATTCCCGTCTGACGGTGGGATTTCCTATGACACTGGAAACTTGCTGTGACACGAGAATTTCCGTGTCCTTTCCGCGTAAACCCTTAACGCATTTTCTTCCCCGTTTACTAAAAATTTCCCGCGTCACTCAAAAATTGCACCGTGTCACGGGAATGTTTCCCGTCTGACAGTGGGACTTCCCGTGTCACGGTACAGTTTGCTGTTTCGCGGGATACTTTTTTAGGGTTTTTATCATTTTAAGGTTTTGTGTGCTCCCTCAACACATTTTCTCTATAAATACCCACTCATTTCTGATGTACGGGGCATCAATTAATTCTCTAGTTTTTTTTTCTCTCTTCTATGCTCTAGCCTAAACACTAACCTACCCTTCTTATTTCAAAATTCCTTCTTCAAGAACTCCAAGGAGTCCATACTTTACTCGTGGTTCTGTCCTTAAGCCAAGGCGTGAAAGGTAGAATTGTTTGAGGGTTTGGCCCCAAATCAATTCTATTTAATTTAATTTAATTATTGTTCTATTATTATTTCCTTGAAGTTACTAACTTGTTTATTATTTTGTAGTTGCAAAGAAACAGAATCAAAGTTAGAATTATGTTCCTTTTATTTCTATTATTTTTCTAACGATTTTATATTGTTGGAATTATTGCTAAATTGCTTCCAATATTGATGTTATTCTATTATATTTATTGATCACTATATTGCATGTTTAAAGGGAATATGTAATTGAAAATCACGCCTAATAAGATAATTTGGACAACAGGTTTAGGATCCTTTTTAGTCTTGTTGCTTAATTCAAGTGATCACAAATATTTTAGAATTATATTTTGCATTAATATTCAACCAATTTAGCTTAATAATAGTTTGGAGAAAATCGAATATTTTGTTTGTATGCCTTTGAGATCGCAGGAATCACTTTTCACTATAAGAATCGAGTAGAGGCCAATACGGGTGAATGTGACTCCATGACTCACTTCGTACCATCATCCCCGATCCTCCTTTCGTGGTTCCGAACCAGATGGAGTTAGTAATCTCATGGATTATGAATGGGGTGTAACCTTCACGGGTCAATCGTTGTTTCCTTCGTTGTCCCTTTATTCTTGGTTGCCTTTTATGATCCGTGAACGGTTTACAAGTACCTTAAAAAGTTGTTGCCGGCTCCCTACTTTATTTGTCCCTAATCGTATTATGTCAATTCCCACTTCTTATGAGTGCCAAGCATATTCACACATGCTTTAACGTATGCGCACTTCGAGCGACGCCTGCACATAACTTTCTTTCTTAATAAATGCTTAGTTTTATGCTTTTGCTCTTTGTTTTACCTTTTACTCTTTGATTTTGTGGTTTTGTGCATTTTGATGATTTTTCTAGTCTTTTCTCCTTTATTTGCTTTATTTTCGTGGTTATAGGTATTGTACGAGGTCTAGGTCTTGATATTGGTGATTTACTAAGTTGGAAGATGCTTTTGGAGCAAGCTCATGGCAACAGGAAAACTCAAGATGCATGTAAGTGTGTTTTCCAAGTTCTAGCTCTTGCGCTCTCAAGTCGTGCTCTCATGAAGATGGGGTGTTGAACCCACTATCAAGTGCTTTTTGGGACTGCCACTCTTAGTGTTCATCATCATCATATTGAGCGTTCAGTCGAAGACCTTAGCGAACGCACGAAGCTGTGAGAAGATCGAAGAAACCCATGGGCACGCAGCCCCTCCGCGCGGTCGCGCAACCCTGCTGTGCGGGCGCGCCTCCTTGCCTATGCGGCCGCGCCTCCCTGGGTATTCGTCTTGATTGATTTTTGTTTGCGCCTCCTATATATATCTTTATAACCCGAATTTTGGGGCAAGTTTGAGAATACGTTTCATTTTAGATTTTGATCATAATTTTAGCTTAGTTGAGAGCTTCTCTCTCTAATTTTAGGGTTAGTTTTAGGAAAAGATTTTAGAGAGAGAAAGTGAGGAATTTCAATGGTGATTTGATTGATTGAAGATTCAAGGTGACAATTGTATTGAAGATCATCAAATCAATCAATGAGGATTTGTAACTCTATCTCATTTTATTACTTTGTTTGATTTCTTATTTGTTTGGTTTGATTTTGATGATTTGATCTTTTATTAGTGCAATTATTCTTCATATTTTAATGTTTCTTAATTTCTTTAGTTATTTGTGACTAGATAATGATGTTTAAGTAGTTATTTGGCTAGGGATAGGGTGAAATTTGTATGATTGATTGATTGTGCTTAATTTGGGGATTGTGTTGATTAATTGTTGAGATTAAAGTGATTAATGAAAGTTTACAAGTGTGTAATTCGATTAGGCCTTAAGAATTATGCTAGATTGCATTGTAGTTTCTAATGATACGGACCATTGATTTAGGAATTGCAATTGTCAATTGAGCTTGATTAGTGAAGCTCCTAGTTAGAGTATCTCGTAGTTGGCGTTAGTTTGACCTCTAGGAGATATCTTGTTGACTCTTTTGATTGAGCTTGCCATTAATCTTCACAACCATTGACTTGCATGTATTTTCAGGTTGCTACAATTGTTATGATTACTTGTTGATCCCCGTTCCTAGTGTTATATTTGTTTGGTTTCTTTGTTTGGTAGTTTGTTAGTGTTCTCTCTTTATCTTTGTCTTCGACCTAGCTTAGGCGCATAATTAAGAGCGCTTGAACATTACCGTTCCTTTAGGTTCGACCCTTGACTTACCTCTATACTAGTATTTAGGTTGGTTAAGTGTTTATAAAAACTTTATTTGACCAAGGGAGGATTAGTTTCAACGACCTAGTTCCACCCCTCGTCATCTTACAATCGCCGAGTGTCTATGCGGCCGCTGAAGTTGGGTGATTTGGTTCTAAGGAAAATAGAAGCTGTTTAGGGTATTTTTACCCTAGACACGTGGACCAATGAGAGCTCTCCACGTGTCGAGCTCAGGATGGCCCATGTGGCCCAACATCCTCTTGACACGTGGACCAATGAGAGGTCGCCATGTGTCGAGCTTAGGATGGCCCATGTGGCTCAGCATCCTCTTGACACTTGGCGCCCTCAGATATGTTTCCGAAATGGCGGCCTTCAAAGGCCCAGATTCCTAAGAGCGCCGTAAAACGGCGCAGCCCACTAAAATCTAGGTCAAGTGACCTAGGTAGGGGCACATTTTCCAATGACCCTATAAATAGGGAGATATTTCCCCACTTTGGGGACACATTCAATCATTTATTACACCCTTATTCTCTCACATCAGAGAAAGACCTGAGCTTGGAATCCGAGCAGATCCCTACCTAAATTTCTGTTCTCTTTATTCCGTTTCAAGTTACTAACTTGACCGTCGGAGGCGGAGCTCCAACCACCCGGAGTCTCTGTTATTTTGCAGGTGCAGCTCAGCCGGAATCAGACTTCGTGACGTAACTCTCCCAAGGGACAAAATCACCCAAAACATTTGGCGTCGTCTGTAGGGAGAGTACCTCGAAGATGGTTCAAGAGTCTGTACCACCCCCTAACCGTCTGGGCGAAGATCCAGAAGTCTTTACAGACCAGGAGGAGGATGAGGATCCTCAGGTCGAAACCTCCACAGCCGAAGACGACTCTCTCAAAGTCAAGCGCATCCGGCCTAGAGAGACTCTAGAGCAGGGCGCCTCCTAGGCGGGTCTGAGCAGACCCTCTGGGCAACCGGAAGGGGCAACCCAAACGGCAGCTGGATCAGCCCCTGTCACCCGAGATGAACTCATGAGGTTCATGACGAGTTTCAAGGGTGAAATCACAAAGCTGATCACCAAAAGCCGGGTTGGCCCAAGTAAAGGTCAGTCGGCTAAGAAGACTCTTCCAGAGAAGGGGAAGTCAGTCAGAAACCGGCAGCCCACTCCTCATCCAAAGGAGAAGGAAGCCGGGACCATTGATTGGTCGAAAATTCTCCTTCCTGGGAGGAACACAAATAACACTCGCCGGACCCAACAGCCGGTGAGAAGTAAAAAATCAACTCTTGATGCCCGGGAGATCATCAACCGGAAGAGAAATCAATCGCTGTCAGAGTCGGCTTTAACGTCGAATTTTCCAGACAGCTTCAATAATATTTCTGCAGGGAGTGCACCCTCCTTGCATGAGAGCCAGACAGGCGGTAATACCGTCCATTCTGGCCCTCATATGATTGGAGCTGTCCCGTATGTGCCTACTCAGGCTTACGGGTAGTATCCTCCTCACTTCATGCAGCCGACCCTCTTTAGGGGTCAGGCGGCATACCCAAATGTCCAGCCATTGGACTGGCAGCTTCGTCTGCTGCGCCTGGGTGAACAACCTTCTGCGTTCACTCGGGAGATAACCGAGGCGGCTCAGCCGTCCAAGGTTAAGAATGTGTTGGTTGGTACCTATGATGGTACCACCAATCCGGAAGACCACCTCATGGCTTACATCAACCTCATGTATCTGCAGGGGTTGGATGATGCCACTTGGTGTCGATGCTTCCCGGCTACGTTGAAGGGCATTTCCCAACAATGGTTTGGTAATCTGCCAGCCAGGTTCATAGACAGTTTCAGGAAGCTTGCCTTCCTGTTTGCCTCCAACTTCTCAATGAACATCCCTGCTAAGAAAACAAGCCTTGATTTGAGCACTATTAAGCAGGGAGAGAGAGAAGGGCTGCGCTCATATGTCAGGCGGTTCAACCTGATCAGAATTCAGATTCAGGGGCTGTCTGATGAGGTAGCTTTTACAGAATTTTTTAAGGGTCTGAGAGATGGGTCGACCTTTAAGTTCGACCTTGTCAGAAAAGGGGCTTTCACCCTATAGGCGGCCCTGAGGGAGGCGGAAAGCTATATTCAAGCTACCGACCTCTGCTCGCCTGGTAGCCAGTCGGACTCTAAGAAGTCTGACAAGCAGAAAGACAACCGGCCTACTCAGCCGGCAAAAAGGAAAGAAGAGAGCAAGAAGAGAAAAGAAGTCTGGGCGGTTAGTGACTCTGACCAACCGTCCCAGAAGAAGAAGAAAGAATTTAAACCGTACGTCCCAAAGTACGAGTTTAACAAGGACTGCAACTCCATCCTCATGGAGATAAAGGACCGGCTGTCCCTTGAGAAGCCAAATCCAATGAAAAGTTTCGTTCAATCCAGGAACAAAAATAAATTTTGCCAATATCATGAGGAAGTTGGCCATGACACCAACGACTACTTCAGCCTACAACGGACGTTGGACCTTCTGGCTGACAAGGGGATGCTGAAGTCCTATATTTCTAAGTCCCCAGCCGGGGCAAAAAAGAAAAACAAGGGTCAGTCCTCCAAGACTACCCCCCAGCCTGCTAGTAGTTCGGATACCGACAAGGAGCCGGTCTACACTATAGCAGGCGGGTTTTCATGTGGTGGCCCTACCATCAGGGGCACCAAGAGCCATCTTCGAAAGATGGACAAAGATGATGATGAGCAGGCGGAAGCCAGCTCCTCCTTCCCAGACGTCTTGATCACTAAGAAAGACAGGGGCAGCGTCCACCGCCCGCATGATGACCCGGTGGTCATTGAATGTAAGATTGCCAACCAGCTGGTTGGACGAATCCTTATTGACACCGGCAGCTCATCAGACATCATCAGCCTCTGGTGCCTGCAGAAGCTGAAATACAACGTCAGCAACATGCATCCGGTAACCCACCCCTTGGTTGGTTTTGGGGGTGGGATGGTCTACCCAGCCGGAAGGATCGACTTACCCATCCGGCTGGGAGAGAAGGGCCAGGAGCGACATATTGTCGTCAGGTTCTTGGTCGTTGAGGAATTGACCGCCTATAACATTATCCTTGGCAGGCCAACCCTCAACGTAGCCAAGGCGGTAATCATCCCATCTCTCATGCTCATCAAGTATGAGAAGGATGATGGCACTGTTGGTTCCCTGAATGGGGATCAGAAGACGGCTCGGGAGTGCTACCTCTCAACCGTCAGGGACACTATAACCCCAGGCGTCCAAGAACTAATAGACCTTGACAATATCAAGGATGCCGATCCAGCACCTGCCCCACCAGCAGCCAGCAAGAAAAGAAAGGCACCTCTACCGCTGGAGGTGAAGAAGGAGAAAAAATAGCAATCACTGACCGGTGAGCGGTCATATGAGCTCCGTCTCCAGCTGGCTGGCGAAAGCGTTGATCTCGTTCTGGATGACAGCCGTCCAGAACGTACTGTTAAGGTTGGGATGGTTGCTCATGCTACTTTGGGTGCAAACTTGCACCTCCTGCTGAAGGAATTCAAAGACATCTTTGCCTTTAAAGTGGAAGAGATGCCAAGCGTCAGCCCAGATCTCGCTGTCCACAAACTCGCCGTGGACCCCAAAAAGAAGCCCATCCGGCAAAAGAAAAGAAACCACGGCGAGGAAAGAAGTCAGGCGGCAGCTGCTGAAGTCAAAAAACTGTTAGACGCCAGGTTCATTCGGCCTTGTAATTTTCCCGACTAGGTGGCCAATGTGGTCCTTGTTAATAAACCGAATGGGACCTGGCGCATTTGTGTTGATTACACAGACCTCAACAAGGCGTGTCCAAAGGACATTTATCCGCTTCCAAAGATCAACAGTCTGGTCGACTCTACAGCCGGTCACGCCTTGATGAGTTTTATGGATGCCTACTTCGGCTTCCATCAGATACCCCTGTGGAAGAAAGATCAAGAGAAGACGGCCTTCGTCACTGATGAGGGGCTATTCTGTTACATGGTGATGCCGTTTGGCTTGAAAAATGCGTCGGCTACATTCCAACGGATGATTAACACTGTCTTTGTTAATCAAATTGGGAGGAATGTAGAGGCATACATTGATGACATGATAGTCAAATCCAAATAGCAGATGGATCACCTTGCTGATCTCCGAGAAACCTTCACCACACCCAGGCGGCATAAGGTCATGTTAAATCTTAAGAAATGCGTCTTTGGTGTTGAGTCTGGAAAGTTTCTCGGATTCCTGATTGATCAAAGGGGGATAGAGGCTAACCCTGAGAAGATACAGGCGGTGATTAACATGAAGTCACCCCGCACTGTCAAGGAAGCACAGAGACTAATCGGTTGCCTGGCTGCTCTGGGAGATTCCTCAGCCGGTCAGGTGACAAATGCCTTTACTTCTTCCTAGCAATCAGGAAGAAAACCAGATTTGAATGGGGGGATGAGGCTGAGGCGGCCTTTCAACGGCTGAAAGAACACCTCCACTCTTTGCCAAGACTTGTTAGTCCATTGCCTAGGGAGGTGTTATACATGTACTTAGCTATCTCAGATCATGCCCTCAGTGCCGTTCTCCTTGCTGAGAGAGACGGTGTTCAGCTTCCGGTCTATTTCATTAGCCATGTCTTAAAAAATGCTGAGCTCCGATACCCCATGGTAGAAAAATTTGGCCTTGCTCTGTATATGACTTTCAAGAAATTGAAGCCATACTTCCTGACTCATCCGGTGGTAATCTACACCGACCAGCCCCTCAAGCGGCCAATGTCTACCCTGGAGTCATCCGGAAGAATGTTGAAATGGGCTTTTGAAATGCAAAGTCTTGAAATCACTTTCGAACCTAGAAAAGCAGTGAAAGGTCAGGCGTTTGCCGACTTCATTGTTAAAATGACCCGACCGGTGCAACCGGAAAATCTTGACCAGGTTTGGAAAGTGTATGTAGACGGAAGCTCAACAAAGAACGGCCGTGGTGCAGGAATTATATATGAGTCCCCAGAGGGGGACAAATTTGAATATGCACTGCGGTTTAAGTTTCAAGCCTCAAATAATGAGGCGGAATATGATGCCCTGCTAGCTGGAATCCGCATGTGTAAGGCGGCAGGGGCAACGAAGATTGACGCCTATTCTGATTCACACTTGGTCGTTAGCCAGTATGAGGGAATATATGAGGCAACTCATCCGGCTATGATCAAATATCTTCAGGCAGTCAAGGAAGAGACTAGGGCACTTGAGGAATTCCGTCTGAATTAAGTGCCCAGGTCAGATAACAACCAGGCGGATGCCTTGTCCAAATTGGCTTCATCCGCCTGTTGTGATACTCCTCGGTCGGTCTTTTGGGAAGTTCTTGAAAAAAGAAGCATACATGAAGAGCCCATTGGAACCTTAGACCGAAGCTCCACTTGGATGGATGTCATCCGGGCTTATCTTTCAGACGACACGCTCCCTGATTCACCACAGGAAGCAGCCGTCCTGAAAAAGCGAGCTGCAAGCTTCGAGTTGAAAAATGGAGAACTCTTCAAAGCAAGATTTCTTAAACCCCTGTTGAAGTGTGTCACCCAAGAAAAGGGGAAGGAAGTTCTCGAAGACTTGCACTCGGGATTCTGCGCCTCTCATATAGGCGGCAGGTCTCTAGCCGTCAGAGCAAGACGACATTACTTTTGGCCCACTCTTGAGGCAGACGCCAAGGAGTTGGTGAAGAAATGTGACAAGTGCCAAAAATTTGGCAAACTTATTCACCGACCGGCTACTGATCTGACGGCCATCCACAGCCAAATCCCGTTTGCAAAATGGGGCATGGACATTCTAGGTCCTTACACACCTGCTCCAGGCGGAAAGCGCTACATCTTGGTGGCTGTGGATTACTTCACCAAGTGGGTGGAGGCTGAGGCGGTCAAAAACATCAAGACCTCAGACGTAATTTCCTTCATTTGGAAGAACATTATCACCCGGTATGGGGTACCTATGTCTATGGTGTTTGATAATGGTCCTAAGTTTGAGAAGCCTCAGCCAAAAACTTGGTTGGGAGATCAGAGGATCTCAAGCTATTTTGCATCTGTTGGCCGGCCCCAAGCAAACGGCCAAGTTGAAGCCTTCAACAAACTCATCTCAGACGACATTAAAAAGAAAATAGAAAGAGCCGGTGGCCTATGGGCAGAAGAATTAATCCATGTCCTATGGGCCATCCGGACAACAGCGAAAGGGGCAACCGGAGAGACCCCATTTCTTATGGTATACGGTGCTGAAGCCGTTTTCCCCATTAAGCATTATAAGCCGACTCTCAGAGTTATGCTCTATTATGAAGAGGCAAATTGGGAGGTCATGCGGCTGACATTGGACTCCCTCCCGGAGCGTAGGGGCAATGTTGTCCTGCGCCATGAGATATACCGTATGAGGATGACCAGAGCCTATAACAAGAGAGTGCACAAACGTCCTCTTAAAGTGGATGCCTTTGTGTTACGGAAAATGGAGGCAACCGGTAGGGCCAATGAGCTGGGAAAGCTAACTCCCAATTGGGAAGGCCCCTACCGGATTTATGAAGAAGTAAGGGATGGCACCTACCGCCTGGAAACCCTAGACGGCAGGCGTCTGCCTAGAACTTGGAATTTAGACAATCTAAAAAAGTACTACTTCTGAGATTGTAAACTTTTTGTAAACAGTAAGTCAATTAATGAAGATTCAAACTTTGTTTGCAAAATCGAGTTATTACTTAATTATCCATCCGGGTAATACCCAGGCGGATTTTTCGTTGCCTAACTAAGTTTGACACTTAGTAAAGGTTACATTTGTTGGACCACCTGGGTAATACTCGGATCCCTTGTTCATTTAAATTTAATACTTTGTTTATTCAACTGCCTGATCATCCGCCTGGGTAATACCCAGACGGACCCGCTTGTTTAAAAAACTAAAGTTTGATACTTAGTGTAAAACTGATATTGACTAAAAACTAAGCACAAAAACGTTTAGTGGCTATACAACCGGTCTCAAACAAGACCTGAGGCTAAAAAGCCGGATGGTTGCTCATTTTATAAAATCGCCTGTCCCAACATGGACAAAGGTGTTCGGCGACACCCCTCCGGGTGCAATCGTCGCAGAGAACAGACTATTTGTCGGTTCTATGTACCAATGCAGACGACAAAATTTGAACGACCAAATTGGCCAACTCATAGTCGTCTTACCAAAATAGCCTATGAAGAGCGAACAAGTTTCCAGATATCGGATGCCCATATGCATCAGTGGGTCATTGATAGAAATTCATACTTGGGTTATTTATTCCAAAGTTGCACTCACGTCCCCTATTTGGGCAAAGGATTGTGTAACGGCTACGCGTTAACCCCAGACGGAAAATAACCGTATGGGTAAGAAGCTCAAAGCACCCGCTTTTATGGCCGGTTGTGCACTTGGTTTGGGGCAATCACCATTGTGATTGATTGGCTTAGAAACACTCCATACTTCTTCAAGTATCAAGTGTTTTCAAGCCAATCAATCAGCCTGACACTAAACCAATCGCACAGCCGCCCAGGGGCAAGAGCACCCGGTTTGCAAATTGTCGCATGCTTTTTTAAGTTAGGCAAAATACTATAGAATTGCAAACAGATGAATAAAAATTCAAAAAAAAAAAAAAAACACTCAGAAGACATATATAAAATCCGACTGAGTCGGAATACTTCATTTATATAAAATGGCACAAAGGCCAGAATAATTGTTAACCGGACACATCCAGTGCAGAAGGAAAGTGGAAATGTTAATCCAACCCCATGGTTGGTAAAAAGATACAACAAAACACGGCATGCAAGCCGGTAAACAACATAGTTGGCATACTGCCGCAGAAAAGTGGGAGGACCGCCTAAGGCTTAGGCGGAGTCTTCTCCGGCTGAGCTTGGCTGGCTTGGCCCTCTTGCTGATCATCCGCCTGCTCCTCATCATCATCAGAGACTTCATATCCCTGCTTAGAAGCCCTGTCTTTGAAGCGAGGCGGTAGAGCATCACCTAGTTGCTGGGCATCATACACCTTAGTGGCGTAATCATACCTCAGCTTATAGACTTCAAAGTCTATTTCTGGGTAAAGGAGGCCCCATGTGATCTTCAGCCAGGCCAAGTTGTCCTGCTCATTCTCCTCGGTCAGCCGGGTCTGCTCCCGGGCCAGCTCGTCCGCCTGCTTGTAGCGCAGGGTCATGAGCTCGAGCCTCAGGCGGTCATTGTCAGTCCAGAGTTGGGCATTCTCTTTGTCAGCATCCTCTAATGCCTTAAGATCAGACTTGGCATCTTTCAGCTGCTTGTCAAGGTCATTAGCCTGACTGTTAGCTTCATCGTTTGCAGCCGTTAAACTCCGGATCAGCTCCTCCTGTTTCAACTTTACTGCTTTAATCTTTAAATTACACATATAATCAGAATGTTCAGCAAAGTTTAGGTTTTCTAGGGCCCTCCGTTTGGCGTCATTTACCTCTTCTTGCTTCCGCCTGAAGGGGCCCCGGAGATTGTCCACCCTCACCATAGCCTGAATCAATAGCAGTCGGTTAAAGAGTTACTTAGTCAAATTAAAGATGAAAGACATCAAGATAGAACAACCATGTACCTCAGCTAGAGAGCCCATTATCCGGTCAAAGTCCACAACCTGCAGATCAGGTATGGATGCCTTCTCGGACCGGGTGAGGGTCCTCACCATCCGTTTTGCGAAGCCTGGAAGGTCCGGCTGGTCAGAATTCGGACCTGCATCAAAAGTAGTGTTATATGAGATAGAAGCAGCGTAGCTGGCATTCATCCGTTGCCGGCTGCTGACGGACCCTTTTGAAGAATCAACCTTGGTCTTGATTCTCATGAAATCAAGTGGCCAAGGTATCTCTGTTCCTTCCTTACCTTGAGCTTCCGGATGGGTCTCCGGCTTATTCTCCTCCCCGGTGGTTGCCGCACCGTCTGCAACCTCAGGTGGCATGCCACCCTTCGATGTCGTTGAGGCACCCGACGTCTTCTGCTGTTCTGAGCTTTCACTAAGCTTTTTCAGAACAGCAGGGGATTTGCCCCCAGTCGTGGGACGACCGGATTGGGCAGAGCCTTGTTTTTTTTGGGGGGGGGGGTCCTTTCTTGCGGCTTTGGCAGCCGGAGCCTTTTCCAGACCATCTCCTTGCCTTTTGAGAAGCTTGGAGAATGATCGAGGGATTCTCTTGGCGAACTCCTGAGAAAGAAGCAAATATGAGAATACCCAACCAATATAAAAAAAAATGCAAACATTAAGTTAGGCGGTGTTACCCCGTCTTTCTTGTTGTCCTTTGCCTCGACGGCTTCCTTCTTGGCAAGAGCCGCCTCCTTGCGCAATTGCGCAGCCGATTTAGCAGGAGTCTTGTCCTGGTCAACCATCTTCAAGGCTTCTTCTGCAATAACAATAATTTCAAATTAGAAAGAATCAAGGCAAGTTTGCAATAAAAAGAAAAATAACAGTTGTTCCGGGTGTGAAGTATTCTACCCCTGGGACACATTGTGCTCAGTCCGCAGGCGGACAAAAAGCATTCATCTTTGAAGAAGTCCGGGTGGGGGATCCAGTTCTTAGGAACAATAATGTGAGTCCCATCCCCCATGGGCTCAGTTGTAGTTTCAAAAAATCCCGGCTCCATGATCTGCTCCCGGGCTTTAGTAGATAGTTCCGGGAGAGGGCATTTGCGTCCAAGAAGAGCCGGCTCAGTGTTGTACCGGCGCAGTGTCCGGTTGTGTCTTAGGGTGGGGGAGGAAATCAAATAAAACTTGTCCTTCCACCCGGACCATTTGGACACTTTGTCCAAAGTCATTAAGTATTGGGGCAAGGTAGTCAGAGTATACCATGCCCCATGGCCGCCTGGAGCCTTGCTCAAATAGTGCATGTGAGCGAAGGCAGAGAAGCTAGGGTTCAAGTTTTGGAACTCACAGGCGGCAATGTAACTTAAAATGTTCACCCACGAGTTTGGGGTGAGCTGCCAAACCCCCAGATCGTACCCCTTTAGGATTTTCCTAATCTTAGGGTGGAGGGGGAACTGGAGGTCGGCTTCTATTACCGCCTCAAAGCAGATGAAGTAGTCATCTGCATGATCAATGTCGTCCCCTCAGGCCATTACAACATCAGCAGGAGGGACAATAACTTCCCATCCCCTTCCAAAGGGATGTTTCTCCTTAAAAGCCCTGAACCCGCTGTTAAGAAGGGCAATGTTGCTCGGCAGCATCCAGGTTCTCTTTGGGTTGGGGTTGTCAGCTACTTTTGGCGGCTGCTGATAGTCAGCCGCAAAATCCCCCTGGTCAGAGCCGGAAGATTCTGCTCTTGAACCCTTGGCGACCTCAGCATCGCCGGCTTCATTGGAGGAGGCGGCTCCCTCGCTGTCCACCTCTCTTACCCCAGAGCTCCCAGATGTAGAAGGAACCTCTTCGTCAGATCCACTCTCCTCTAAATCCCTCGGATCCCCATCCGGGAAAACCTCATCGGCTGGCACTCTCATGGTGCGCCGACTCTTAGACCGCCTGGCCGTTTGTTTCGTTCTTTCCATTGTGTCCTGCACAGACACAGAGAGGGAGGAATTCGGAGATGAGCTTATTGGTTCTGACAGTCCAGAAGAGGCACCCCCTGTTCTAGACTCAGCCGTTCCTGGGATCGGCTGAGTGTCCTAGGCAGTGCCGAGTGGGTGGATTGGGAACTCATTTATGTTCTATTAAGAAAGCCGGGTATACAGGCGAAAGAATGGTATGCAAATTAAAAGGGAGAAAAGCTAAAATGGTACAGGCGGTTACCTTGCTTTAACTCTGGAAAATCTGAAAACCGCTACAGCCGGTGAACCTGGTGATGTACTGCTAGCACTCGGAAGCTTGAAACTCGCAGATTATGCAGGCGGGAGCAAAGAAAAGTCTCTCTAGAATCTCTCTTTTTCTCTCTCTAAAAAGTCAATGTAAATGTAAAGTGTGAAAAGGAGGGGGGGGGGGTAACTTTCTATTTATAGAAAGTAAAAGTGGGGGGAAAATTTTGATTTGAAATTCAAAATTTTACCCCGTTACTGTTCACCTATGAGAGGTGGACACGTGTCACAGGCCCCACGTGACATGCACGTGCGACCTGTGAGGGGCAAATGTTTAGGGTATTTTTACCCTAGACACGTGGACCAATGAGAGCTCTCCACGTGTCGAGCTCAGGATGGCCCATGTGGCCCAACATCCTCTTGACACGTGGACCATTGAGAGGTCACCATATGTCGAGCTTAGGATGGCCCATGTGGCTCAGCATCCTCTTGACACTTGGCACCCTCAGATATGTTTCCGAAATGGCGGCCTTCAAAGGCCCAGATTCCTAAGAGCGCCGTAAAATGGCGCAGCCCACTAAAATCTAGGTCAAGTGACCTAGGTAGGGGCACATTTTCCAACGACCCTATAAATAGGGAGATATTTCCCCACTTTGGGGACACATTCAATCATTTATTACACCCTTATTCTCTCACATCAGAGAAAGACCTGAGCTTGGAATCCGAGCAGATCCCTACCTAAATTTCTGTTCTCTTTATTCCGTTTCAAGTTACTAACTTGACCGTCGGAGGCGGAGCTCCAACCACCCGGAGTCTCTGTTATTTTGCAGGTGCAGCTCAGTCGGAATCAGACTTCGTGACGTAACTCTCCCAAGGGACAAAATCACCCAAAACAGAAGTTGTAACACCCTAGAAATTCCTTTCTTGTAAAATACCTGTTTTTCCCTGTTTAAAAATTTAAATAGGAATATCTAAGATAATTCCGCCACCTTTGAGTGGTTTTGTCGCTGGCACGGTTAGCTCCCGTGTCAATTAACCTCAATTTATTTGGGGGAGGTTAGTAGGAGGAAACCCATTCGATGTGTAATCAATGCTAAATGAATTATTTAGTGTCTAGTTAATGTGTCTTGTTGATTGTTGTGTGTGCTTGTAAACAGGTGCAATGAGGTAAGTGTGTGTTGATAGGTGAAAGCATGTCAGTGTGTTTAATTACGCTTATGTACTCAGCTTTGTTCATTGTGTGTGTTTGTGTATTTGGCCATGCCTTTACTTTGGCCCTACGACGACCCATTTTATAATGGCGAGTAGTGGGGACAAGTAGAGAGGAGGTTTTCAGGTGATGAAGCATATTCATGAATGGGCATGGGTGAAGAGCGAATCATGCTAGTTTCTATAAGTATATGATGTGTTTAACGCTTTAATTATTTATGATATTATTATAATGCATGACTAATGCAAAAGTTTTAAAGTCGGTTTGGTTTTAATAAGGGCCTACAATGGTTCCAAGTTGTAGGATGGTTTTATTTTACTTCGTTTGACTTTGGTTTTGACTTTACTTTCGTTGGTTGACTTTTCAAGTTGACTTGTTTTGAATGGTTTTGAAATTAGTCTTCCGCTGTGTGTCTTTGATGGTTGCCTTAGCCGTTTTCACGGTGGCGGTAATATCTTAGATATTCCTATTTAAATTTTTAAACAGGGCAAAACAGGTATTTTAAAAGAAAGGAATTTCTAGGGTGTTATAGAAGCGGTCGGCCGAGAAAATGAGGATGGAAATTTAACCTCAAACTGGGAAGGGCGGTACTGAATTAGAGAGGAAATTCAAGACGGCACTTACCGCCTAGTCTCATTCCCCGAACCTGGAACGCGGACAATCTAAAGAAATTTTATGTTTAAGTTTCCTTTTACTTGGCCAAAAGCTGTATATATAGTTAGATCTTGATGAATGAGCAATGTAATTAAGGTCATATGGCCCCAACAATGTAATTTTTGACAAAATTAATGAAAATGTCAAAAATTGTTACCTTATTCTGTTTGTTTATATTTTCCACTTTTTAGCAGAAATGCCGAGTGAAAAAGAAATCGATGCTACTTACCACATAGCAGCTCGACCTTAAAAGGCTAAACAAAAATGTCGAATAAAAATAATCTTTAGGGTGCTGGCAATATTAAAATTCGGCCGCAAGAGGTATAACCTTGCGGCCACATAATTGTCTAAGCAAGGGCATCATAATGAAAAATAACTGTCCGACTTCAATCAAGACGGACGATCAAGCACAAAGGTTGCCTAAATTTCCCTAAGGCATCTTATGCCTAAAAAGAGATTAAGGGCATACCAAGGTGTCCTAGCCCAGCCAGAACTTAGAAATTTTCAGGTTAAGCCATTGCTTGAACTTTTCTAGGCACGTCCGAGCGATAGATTCAACGGACGTATCCTACAAAGCTAATAGAACGGCTGAATACTTGATATTGATTCGACGCTCACCTAGTCCAATGGCAATCATGGTATATGATTTGATTAACTTGTTAAGTATTCATACCCTTTAAGGCATGAATCTACCAAGTTAATCAAACCATTAAAATTTGGACTAGGAGATCGCCGAATAAAGGGGCATGTTTATGCTAAATTTCGTCAAGTAGGATTTGATGTGGGATACAGGCTGCAGATCAACTAAATTAAAATAAGGAGCATGGAATGCGGAATGTAAATGACGTAGAAATAAAGGGAGAGGGAGGAGACATGATATGGTGACGCGAAAAACCCCAATGAAGGTGGGTAAAAACCGCGGGCGGCAATGAGGCCACCAATCCACTATAATACGGGCATAAAGCCAATAATTACAAGTACAATATGTGTATATTAATTGATAACAATAAAGCATATATAGAAGTAAAGGTAATCAGCTAGTACGTGGTCTTTGTAGTATGATTAGGGGGATTGATTGGGTGTAGTCTTGTGTGTAGAGTTATATCTTTGCAAGATAACATAAGAGATTAAAATATAGTAGCAAGGTGGGAGTATTTGTAGTGGAATGTCTATGTAGCGGAAGGTCAAAGGGTTTACTCTACATATTATAGTGCTACGGTTGTTCTTGGGATTATAAGGAAGGTTTGAGATGAATTGAGTATATTATGTAATGGGATTAATCATGGGTGAGTAGAGTGGAATCTAGAGGATTATATAAGCAAATGTTATACATGGGTAATGGCTTTAAGGATTAAATATAGTAGCTTGGTTATGCATTTTGGTCATGGAAGATCTAGATGGATGGAAATACGGTTGTGAAGGAGCAGTATCTGAAATAGCTAGAGAGAGATTACATACGTAAGATTGAATTCTTCATGGGAAGAGGGATTTCCTATCTATAGAGCTTTAAAGTAGCAACATCGTGGTTGTGAGATACTTTAGGTAGTTGTTGCATGGTTTCCTCAACCACATCCTCAAATAGTGGGAGTAGTGGTTATCCCTTTTACTCAGTGTAGACATCTACTTTTGGCCTCCTGTCCCGACAGGAAGTGCAATGAAGATAAATAAAACCATCTTCATTTTAGATTAAAGTGAAGAATGCTTGTGGATAACTGCTTAAGCCACAAAACACAAAAGACTAGCCCAAATTAAAAGTAAAAGCCAAAACAAAGGTCTAATTAACTAAACCCGATCATAATTAGGCTTAAACCCGTGCTTAAAACCTAATAATGACGGATTTAGGGGCGCTAAGGTTAAATCTTAGTGCTGCCGCAGAAAAATCCGTGCGCATCTCAAACAGTCGCGCTGGGCTGCAGCGCGCAACTAAATCAATTGCGCGCGACACCCAGCGCAACCTCCAGAGTTGCGATGCGGAAGATTAAGAATTATACGGAAAATATAAAATCGAATCTCACCATAAAGCCGTGCGCAAGACAATTAGCTGTGCTGCCTATAGCAGCGCAACTCAAACACTTGCGCTGGGATGCCGCGCGCAACTCATCTTGTTGCGCGCAACACATGCTGCGGAAGAATGCTCAAAACCCTATACCTAATCATTCCCTATAAATACGAGCTTAGACCGAGGCTTAAACAGACAGAAATAAACCTAAAACTATGGCAAAATACTTGTGAACTAGTGCAACCTAGACCCTCTTATCCTAAACACTCACCCTTTTGATATTTTGTTACTACGGTGGAGGTTCCCAACAAGAAGGAGTCCATAAGTGTTCTAAACGGTATAGATAAGATAAGATTTTTTTAATTAATTAGTACGGAGTTCTTTCTATCTATATTCCACTGATAATGATTTTGTTATATTTGGTACTCTGTATGTTTAAATTGATATATTCAATCCAATAGCATCCAAAAAAAAAGGGTAAAATATTAAGATATCAACTTTTCTTTTGGTAACGAATCATGGTAGTTTTTTTTCCCCTATTATTGTTGTGAACCATTATCAAAATCAAGAATATGATATTTAAAAATTACTTGCAAATGAATCATGATTGATGAATATTGAGGAAGTTATGACCAAATTACTTAAATGGGCCCGGTTTGAGCCTTATATGCGGCCTAATGTGATTTGGTTTTGGTTTCGGTTTGGACTATAAATCACACCGCTAACCGAACTTTCACCCCTATGATTGGCATATTATGGTTTTCTTACAGATTTTCTATGACCGTTCAATTCTTTGTTCTTTTTTGTTTTGTTTCCGTAAATAAAAAAAAAACTGATCTATCACATGGCCTTTTACTAATTTTGCAAAATATAAATTCCGACAAATAAAGTATTCAAAAACCATAATATGCCAATCATAGGGGTGAAAGTTCGGTTAGCGGTGTGATTTATAGTCCAAACCGAAACCAAAACCAAATCACATCGCCAACAAAATGTTGGGAGGGCGATTTCATGAGTCAACACGTTGAGTGATTGATTTGTGCGTCGTTTCTTAAGATATGGTACCTTTGGACACCCAAGCCTTTTTTGACCTTAGAACGGCATTGCGTGAATCTTGACTTATGGCATGCTTATGTGATTACGTGACTACATGCAACGTGTTAGGATAGTCTTCTTTTTCTCTTTTTAGTTTGGTCTAGGTTCCCAATTACGAAGTTGTCTCTTCGTGATTTAGCGTCATATTCAAAGGATAGCATAACAAAAAAAAATAAATAAAAAAAATCGAATAAAAAAAACGATGGATGGGTGGGATGATTGTTATTGATTTAGGTGAGAAGCCTAGTGTTGGCAACCCCTAGTCAATGAGCCAATCCCCAATGGTGAAAAATAAACGCTCACATTAAAAAAGAAAAACTATGAGCAGGTGGCGCCCAGCGCAAGTGATTTCGTTGCACACGACAGCCGCGCGGAGCTGAGTCACTTGCGCGAGCCCACTGGACGAGCCAATTTTGATTTCTTAAAAAACAAATTGACTCGTCCGAACAATATCTTCATTGAAGAATTGTTAAGGGTGATGTTATCCGTTTGAATATATTTTGCGTCTTTTCTTTCTTTTTCTCCTTTTTTAAACAAGCGTATCGATTTACTTATCCTTTCGTACTCCTTTAGGGCCGGTTTCCAAGCTTGGGAAAGAGGACCCCCGGGCACTCGCATTCTACGTTTACCACCCAAAGATTAACCCCTTTCAAACCACTTTTCTTTGACAACTAATCCTAGTCCAACAACAATGCCAACCATCGAATAACTTCAACAAGAGATTCTTCGTTTGAGGGAGGAAAAAGCTCAAGAGGCTGAGGAGAGAAGAATTAAGAAAATATAAAAGGCTAAAAGGAAAAATGTTGAAACCTTAGCCTTGCAAGAAAAGATGGAACAATTATCCATCAAAGAAAAGTCGTTGGAGAAGCTAGTTCTTCGTTCTATAATGGGGAACAAGTACTTTGACGCAGAAAAGTTTGCTCCTCCCCCAAGACTTGCTTTACTGGAAAAGTTCGTAGCTACGGACTTTCCAATATTTAAGGTGACCAATAAACCACAAAATCATTTAATGTGTTTTACTGGCTATGGCACTAAAGGAAGTTGATCCTAAGCTTTATACTTTGACTTTCCCTTTATCCCTAGACCCAACCGCAAGAGAGTGGTACTATGGGCTAGATCCAAAATTCAAGGCAACATGGGAAGATGTAGTTTCGTCTTTCATTATCCAATACGAGAGTAACGTAGAGTTCAAGTCAAATTTACGTGAACTCGAGATGCTTAAGCAAGGCGACGATGAAGGTTTCCTTGCTTTTTATGGTAGATGGTGAGAAAAGGCGGCCCACCTTGCCCAAAGGCCTCTTGAACTCGAGTTAGTACAAAAATTCATTGACAACTGTCATGAAAATTACAACAAACATCTACGTTACCTTGGTCTAGACACTTTTCAAAAGGTCTATTCTGTGGCTACTAGGATTGAAGATGATCTTGCTAATGAAAAAGCAAACAAACCTCATCATCATCATCAACCTAAGAATAACTACAAGAAGGGGAATGATAATGTATCATCCTTTATTGACGTATTTGCGACTTCCACGCAATACAATAACGCAATACAATAACACAAATCGATATGATGATCCTAGAAAAAGATGGACAAAAGAAAGAAAATTTACTCCATTTCCTGTAAGCTATAAAGAATTGTTAGAAAAATTAAATGAAAAAGGCTTACTTGCGCCAACGGGGCCAACACCACCCACTCCACCAGAAAGAAGATTTCCTCAATGGAATAGTAGTGCTTATTGTGCTTATCATAGAGGTGTTGGACATGATACTGAACGTTGCTATGTTTTAAAGCAAAAAAAATACAAGATTTAGTAGACGATGGGAGAATTCCCACGCCTAAACCTAACAATAATGCATCCCCCTTAGGGGTGTTTCACATCGATGAGGACCATATGGGAAGTGATACAATCAATCCTTTGAACTATATCACACCTATAGGAGAACCTCTATCCATAATACTCATAGGGGCAACTAATGAAGTGCATGGACTATGGGACGACGACTTTCAAGACTTATATGTCTCTAATTATGCCGCCGTCCCACCTCCATCTTGTTTACAAAATGAAACAAATGGAGCGCTTGATTGGGATCATTTCTTGGGGAAGTCGCAAGATTTATCAAATCTTTCCTTGGATGAACAATGACATCAAGCACAACTCATGGAACATCTTGAAATGGAGGCATATCCAAAGCCTCTAGAAGAAAGTTGGTTTGTGAAAGATAAATCATTTAACTCGTTTTGGGCAAGTCTACCAAGCACCACCACCAAATGGATCTTCGACCACACAAAATCAAACTCAAGGTCAAGTACAAAATCCAATACCACCTCCACTTGAGGTGGAAGATCCATTGGTCAAACAACTTCGCCAATCCAAGGCGAATGTTAGCATTTGGGAACTCCTAAGTACTTCTAAAGAACATAGGAATTCTCTCATGAATGCTCTAACGGCTTTGTCTGTAAGCACAGAAACAACCCCTCAAGATCTCGTTAGCTTGCTTACTAGCGAGAAATTCGACAAATCAATCATTTTCACTGATGATGATTTGCCTTCAAAAGACACTACCCACAACAATGCATTATACTTAATTGTGGGGTGCAAGGGGTACAATATCCCTCTAACTTTGGTAGACAATGGGTCAACTGTAAACGTATGCCCATTACAAACGGCAAAATACTTAGGCCTAAATCCGAAAAATGATTTTCAATCAACAACACAAAGCATTAGGGCCGATGACAATTCGAGAAGATCGGTGTGTGGAACTGTTAAGCTACCAATTACCATAGGCTCAATTCAAAAGATGGTTGAATTCCATGTTATGGACATAAAACCTACATTCAACCTTTTACTTGGACGTCCTTGGATAAATGAGCTTGGTGCAATACCATCATCACTTTATCAAATGATTAGGTTGAACTATTAATGGCTTCCTATGACTATACATGCTTCTCCACTCAAAATAGCAATAAGTGATCAATCACTCTTAGAAATAAACCATGATAATGATGAAGAGGACATGTGGGGATTTGTCGCGGAGCCAATCTTCACAATTGAAATGGAAGAAGACTTTGAAGAACCATTCAAGCTTGATCCATATTCCACTCGGATAGTAAACATCTTACTCAAGAGTAGTTACTTTCATGGGATGCCTTTGGGAATAGGAATGAAGAAATCTCTATTACTTCCTATCTTTAAGAAAAGCTTCTCCTTTGGATTGGGATATAAGCCAACCAAAGAAGAATTGGAGTCTCACGATGCAAAAAAAAAAAAGCACATAGAGATAATAATAAGAAAGGGATAATCACTTTACTCCCATCCTATCAACAAACCCTTAATTGACAATTCATTAGGGAGGGAGAAGATTGCCCATGCTACGACTTTCCAGAACCCTTAGTTCTGGAAGGAATCAAGAAGCCTTGATTTGAAATATTTCATGATTGCTACTTCTTGGATGATGATCTTAGTATCAATAAATCAAAACACCCAACTCTAGGGTGATATGATGAGCAAGCATTTAACTTGCTATTTGGACTAGAGCAAAATTATGTCGCTACAATAACCAATCAAAACGCCATTCAAGATGAAGCTTTTGACCCAACCTTGTTGATCACCCCTTCAAATGAAACTTTCGAACATGGATGGAGGAAATCTTTCAAATGGACCAATCACAAAGGCGATAAGCTGAAAGTCGTCACAGGCGAAGGGAAGATGTTGTAGAATCAGACGATGAATTTATTATAGACTCTAGGGAAGCTGAAAATTTAGGCCTTGTCGCCATTACTGAGTCTTTATTTTCTAGTTCTAAGGACGAAGATCCCAAAAAGGATCCTTCTCTTGATGTACTCTCTTTTGATTTTAATAATATGAGCTCTATTTCCGAGTATGTGCCTTCTCTTGAATCTTTCGAATCCTATAAAAATCAATCTAATGAAGATGATCACATTAATAAATTGGTTGAACTAATGAGTGAACGAGAACAAAAGAACCCTATCGTGGAAGAAACTGAAAAAGTTAATATAGGAACTAACGAAAATAAAAAAGAAGTAAAAAATGGCTTAACTCTAAATCCGGAAGAGCGATCGACCCTCATATTGACGCTCAAAGAATTCAAAGACGTGTTTGCTTGGTCATACAAGTACATGCCTGGAATAGATAGGGAAATTGCGGAACATACCATTCCCTTGAACCCTACCTCTAAACCAGTAAAACAAAAACTTCGATGAATGAAACCTGATGTTACATTAAAAATAAAAGAAGAAGTACAAAAACAATTGGATGTCGTTTTTATTCGCGTATGTAATTACCCAGAATGGGTAGCAAACATCGTCTCGATCCCTAAAAAGGATGGACAAGTTTGCATGTGTGTCGACTTTAGGGATCTTAATAAAGCTAGCCTTAAAGACAATTTTCCTCTACCACATATAGATATATTGGTAGATAACACGGCTGAACATGCGATGTTATCCTTTATGGATGGATACCCAGGTTACAACCAAATTTTAATGGAAAAAGAAGACGAGGAAAAGACATGCTTTATTACCCCTTGGGGTGCATATTGCTACACAGTCATGCCATTCGGTTTAAAAAATACTGGAGCTACGTACCAAAGAACGGCTACGACTCTCTTTCATGATATGATGCATAAAGAAATAGAAGTCAATGTGGATGATATGATCGTGAAGTCCAAAGATATAATAGGAGATATGAAAGCTTTACGCAAATTTTTCACTCAAAAATGCGCCTTCGGAGTAACTTCTGGTAAGTTACTCGAATATGTAGTAAGCACACGTGGCATCGAGATCGATCTCTCTAAAATAAAGGCAATTGTTGACATGCCTCCCCCTCATACAGAAAAAGAAATTAGGAGATTCCTTAGCAACCTACAATACATTAGTCGATTTATCAACAAATTGACTATGACTTGTGAGCCAATATTTAAAAAATTGAAAAAGAGGGGAAATATGAATGGGACGATTAATGCCAAAAGGCCTTTGAGAAAATCAAAGATTATCTCAAAAGTCCACCAATTTTAGCACCACCAGTACCCAAACTACCTCTTAGGCTATACATTACAGTTACAGAAACAGCCACATGTGCCATGTTATTACAAGAGGTAGAAAAAATCGAGCGTGCAATATATTACATAAGTAAAAAATTCATCCAATATGAAACAAAATATAGCACCTTGGAAAAGACAAGCCTAGCATTAGTGTGGGCAACAAAAAAATTACGACATTATATGTTACCACACACTACTCATGTGATTTCTCAACAAAATCCGATAACGTATTTGTTTGAACAACCACCTATACAAGGAATGATATCTAAGTGGTTGGTGATGTTGGCCGAATTCGAGTTAAAATATATTCCATAAAAATCAATGAAAGGGAAAGTAATTTCCGACTTTCTGGCACAACATCCAATTCAAACAAGTCGTGTAGAATCTACTCATCTTCCGGATGAAGAGATTCTCATGACACAAGATGACAAATGGGTAATGTACTTCGACGGTGCGTCCAATAAAAAAGGATGTGGCGTAGGAGTGTTACTCATAAGTCCAGAGGGAGCACATACTCCAATCTTTGTTAAACTAGACTTTGAGGTTACTAATAATGCCGCAGAATGTGAAGTGTGCATTATTGGATTAGAAGCAGTATCTAGCATAGGTGTGCAAAAATTAGAGGTATATGGAGACTCCAGTTTGATTATAAATCATATACTAAAAAATGGAAAATAAATAACTCCACAGGGATATTATACCAAGCACACCTAGAGCAACTCATCGAGCATTTTGAACATATTGATTTTAAATATCTCCCAAGGGATGACAACCAATTTGCCGATACGCTAGTAAAATTATCCTCAATGATCAACATTCCAGATAACTTAAATATGATGCCATTATGCGTTGATAGAAGAGAAGAACAGCGTATTGCTACGCAATAGAGGAAATAAATGACATCGAAGGAGACAGTCCTTGGTATGATCATATCCTCCAGTATATTACTCATGGCACATATCCCGAAAATACTTCATCCAAAGACCAACGAGCCTTACGAACACTTGCGGCCCAATATGGTCTAGTAAATAGTCAATTATGCAAAAATGGACCTAATGGTCAAAGTTTATTATGTATAGGCCAACCGAAAGCCACACGCCTTATGGAAAGTACTCAAAAAGGTGTTTGTGGACTTCACATGAATGGTAAAATGCTTTCAAAAATAATTTCACGACAAGGGTACTATTGGTCCACTATGGAACATGATTGCATACAATAAGTTAAAAAATGTCCAGAGTTCCAAATGTTCGCTAATTTACAACACCTTCCACCATCCGAACTATACAATCTGACTGCCCCTTGGCCTTTTTTGACTTGGGGAATTGGCATAATTGGAAAAGTCTCTCTAAGAGGAACAAAATGGAACGAGTACGTATTAGTAGCCATCGATTACTTCACCAAGTGGATTGAGGCTACTTCTTACGTGAATATCACTTCTAAACATGTCGCAAAGTTTCTCGAATGAAACATATTTTGTAGATATGGAGTTCCACATGAACTAATTAGTGATCATGGATATCAATTTAAAGCTGAAGTCGAGACCCTCTTAACTCGTTATAATGTAAAACATTTATCATTCATCCCCATACAAACCTCAAATGAATGGAGCTGTAGAGTTGGCAAATAAAAAAGTAACAGTCATCATTAAGAAAATGGCAGAAAATTATAAAGACTGGCCGAATAAATTACACTTCGCATTATGGGGTTATAGAAAACGTCTATACGAACATCAATAGGAGTAACTCCATACTCCTTAGTTTTCAAAATGGACGCAATTTAACCAGTCGAACTGGAAATACCATCCCTACGCATCGTACTTGAAAGTAAGCTACCGGAAGCTGAATGGGTAAGAGCGAGGTATGAAGAGCTTTTATTCCTCGATGAATGACGATTAAGAGCTCTGCATCAAGTACAAGTCTACCAAAGGTGCATTGTGCATCATTTCAATAAAAGAGTCAAACCTAGAAATATAAAAGAAGGTGACTTTGTACTAAAGGAGGTTAGGGGTCCACCAACCGATCCAAGAGGGAAATTCAAATCTAATTGGATAGGTCCCTACCGCATAATTGAAATCCTATCAGGAGGAGTCGTCAGATTAATGGATATAGGAAGAGATGAAATTCGCCAATTAATAAACATTGATCGCCTTAAGAAATATAACATATGAAATCCGGATAAACTCGTTCACTCATACAACCAATTTTAATTAGCATTCAATTGAAAGATTCCAAGTGTTATGCATTTTACCAAATAACACGGTAAAATACATAACACTTGGGGGGTAATTTAGAAATAATAAACCGTTCTAAGTGTTCAAATTTTTTCGAACATCAAAATCTTAACACTTGGGGGTAATAATGCAGAATTTTAAAATAATTTTTACGAGACATTCGTAGCACAGGTGTCGCGCGCAACAGGAAGAGTTGCGCGCGACAGGCTCGCGCAACAGGAAGAGTTGCGCGCGATAGGCTTGCGCAACTACAGACGTTGCGCGCGCGACCAAATGACGAACGGCGAACCCGAATTTTTACATTTGAATGAAGTTGCGATTTCTACTTGCGGCAAAAAGAGGGTGTTTCTTAAATATAACATATACTCGGAAAATAAAATTAAACTTTGATTTAATTCTTTTAAACGAGGTTTGATTAATTTTTTATCTAAGAGATTAAAGAAAAATAAAAAATACATAATAATTAAAAAACACGTCAGAACTACGTAAATACCTGATTTCGTAATGCGAATACGTAGGCAATCTTTATGATTCGGTCATATCAAAATATAAAAATATAAAGTTCATTTTTATTTCATTCAAATTTCAAAAGAGAGACATTGTTGAACAAGATTGTAAACGAAAAAAAAATAATAGTAGTGATTACACTTTATTCGAAAAAAAAAAAAAAAAAAAACTAATGATAAAATTGTGTAACACTCTATGGTTTTACTATGTCCTCGATTGTCACAGATGATGGAGGAGTAGTTTCCATCGCAGTATTTTCGGAAGCCTTGGAGCTCTCCCCTACACTCTTCTTTTTCACCCAAACATTGTTTTTCAATTTTGGGATTGGAGCCTTTGCAATCTGTTTTCCTTTCCCTTTGACTATTAAAGATTTCTTAGGAGTATTTGGTGAAGGTTCTTTGATTTTCACACCTTGTTGCGCAGGTTTGGAGGGAGCATTCCTTTTTGTTTCCTTCGAACGAGCCTTAGGGGATAAGAAGTCTAACTTTCTTCTCAGTCCTTTGTTTTGGCCACTAGGAGGAGTAGTAGTGGTCGAATGCATCATAGGCTTAGGTGGATTGTGAGTTGTGGCAGCTTGAAGTTGAGATCGAGCCTTGTTTAATTCACCCTTATCCGCCGCATTCATCCAAGCCTCGTAAAAGGAAGATAATGTAATACTTGCGGTAGGATTCTGTACTACCCACCTAGGAAGACTTGACCAATATTCCATCAAACGAGGAATTCTTTCAGGTTTAAAAATCACATCTTTAGGGGCATCACAATCTTGCGGGGGAATAAATTATCTCATCCTGTATTGTCTCATTACCCTACAAGGAAAATATAAGTAGTACTAGATAGGCCTAAAAGCCTAATGTAAGGGAAATTGAGACTATTCCCAATCATACTACTTATGTTCCACCAAGGAATTATAAAACGTATGTTAGGAACCCCATGACAGAAAAAATGACGTCCATTCCTCTTTGTTCTTATGCTTATAAAGGATTCGACGTGCAGGGAATGTCCTTACTCCATTAGCCTCAAGGTTTTGTGGCTGATCAACAATTCGCAAGCGCTCCATGAGCCAAATTTTAAAAAAAAAAAGAAAAAAAATCAGTTTGCGATTTTTTTAACACAAGCAGGTGGCGCGCGCAACAAAACCAGTTGTGCGTGCCCTCCGCGCGCATCGAAGAAGATTGTGCTGGTCATGCCAACGCAACTTTGTAACTTGCGGTGATAAACGTAAAAAAAAACGTACGTGTAATGGACTTCCCGTGAAACCGTTTTCGTTAGGGTCTCCACTAAGGCGATTCAAACATAGAACGGTTTCCGCCAAAGCCAAAGGAGCGGGTGAATGACATCCCTCTATTTGCTCTACTATGGACATGATGGAATAGTCTCTGTATTCTTTGTCTGTCCTAAGTAAACAATTAACAACACGACAATAACATAAAGCACAAATTTTAAAGCGTTGTTTAGTCATGTTGTCGAGAGGGCAACGAAATGTTCAATAAATTGAACCAAGTTCATGCCTTCTTCAGTTCTAATGTTGGTCATATCGTTGTCGAAATAGCTAAAAAATCTTTGGAATATAGGTTTGGGATCTGACAAGGTAGGCGAATAAGTCACATGGAGAGTGTTTGTAAGGAAACCTAGCAATGCCTCAAACTCACCGGGAAGGGGGACAATTTCGTCCCCTTTAAACAAAAAAAGATGGTGATTAGAGTCCCAATGGTTGGCTGCGGCATGAAGAAAATCAAAGTTAACCACTAGTTGCATATAATTCAATAGAGGGTCTAAGTGGTAAATTTTGAAAGCTAGTTTGTCCTCGGTTGAAAGGGAAGTGACCCATTGCTTCAAGCGTTGTTCAAAGGTCTTCACCATTGTTCAAAAAAAAAAAAAGAGGAGAGAATGAGAATTTAGAGAGATTTTTTTGCATTGTGATTGTCGGAGGAGGCACCCAACCACCTAGCTCGACCCGCTAAAATACATGTGACAAAAAATAAACGATAAAAGGGTCAAAGTTCCGAAAACTAAATAAAAACAAGGAAAAAAATAGTAAGCCTGGATGCTATAAAAGCCGAATAAGAAACCTTCGGTAGCACCAGCTGCTCCGCTGGATAACCAAGGATCGCCTGAGCTCGATCCTCGGTAGACAGCAAGTCGGGTCGTAGTATCTGAATCGGAGGATCCGCAGGAACCAAAGGCTCCTCAAACGAAAGCTGCCGGAGAACACGCTCGCCCAAAAACCAAGCGTCTGTCCTCTGGAACACCGAGAGTCCCAGATAGAGGGCCCGAAAACGGCAAAAAACCATGCCAGACCAGATAGCCTCAAGGACTCCGACGATCAAACTCCAAGGACGGAGATCGATCTATAAAACACAACCACATGAAAAATCGTCTAGAAAAAAATAAAATCAAATAATGCACATGTAGTTGGAATACTCACCAACGCACGAGTCGCAGAAAGGATCCTCTGGCGAAAGTCGCCGGCAGAAGTGGCTCGTCTCTTCTTAATCGCGACCAATCGATGGTCGATAGGAAAACGAGCAGCCCCAAGTACCCTGGGGGCTAAGAAAGGCAAGTACGAGTATCCCCTAGCCTTAAACCGAGAAAAGATAAGCCTAAAGGAAAAGGCAAAAGTAATAACCGAAAGAAGCTTAAAACACGTACCTCAAGGATATGACCATGCCACGTAAGCGAGATCCAAGGCAACTTAGTAGCTGCCGCAAAATCAATCACCCGGGTCGCCTTGGCCATAGCTGTAAGCATACGGGCATACGACACCACTTGCCTCAAATCACTGAGGCAAATAAGTAATCCAATGGCGAAACGCTCTCCTTGATCACTCAAAATGGTGAAGGAAAGGACGTGGGCAATGTATATCCAAGCCAGCTACTCAAGGGTACACTGCCGATCAAGCTTATCAGCCGACAACTCGTCGGCAAGAACCGAGTACGGACAAGACTGCACGTATACGTGAAGGGCCGACGCAAGACAGTCCCCCACAAGGTCGCGCAATCTCTCGTCTAACCCCTTAACAAACTCTTTGACTACAGGCTCGCCTCCAAAAGGAAAACCCGTAATCATAAAGAAATCGAAAGGGGTAACCGTCATCTCTCCCCATGGAAAGTGGAAAGTGTTGGTGGAATCCCACCAAAACTCTAGCAATCCACGGAGGAAAGCTGACAAAGCAGGCTGACTCGATAAATCCCGAAGAGCCGCCAGCTGGGATTCAATCCCAGAAAGTGCTACAATCTCCTTTTCCACCTCGAGCAAACTCTCAAAACGGGCTCGCAGGGCCACCAGAGCCATATAAACGCATGCTAGGCTCGCTCTAAATAAAAGAATAAAAATAAAAAAAACGGTTATGGTTTTAAAAAGGAGAAATAAAGGAAAAGAGAACGAAACAAAGGCGCGAAAAAAAAACTCACGATGTCGCGCCACCCTCTGATTGAAACATAATGGTCTGGGTCCCACTTAAGGACCCTAGGGTCCAAGTTGGGAGGATCCTCCCAAACCACATCCTCCTGGCGACGTCGATCGGCTGCAACGCGTCGCTCTTGAACCTTTTCTCGAGGACGGGTCACCCTATTCCAAGGGCAAACACCTCGTCAGGACCACCTAGAACCTCCTCAGCGTCGACAAATGGAGGCAAGTCCATGTTGTGATGGATAAATTTTCTTTAATTAGTTTACTTTATTTTCTAAACTAAACTAATATACGTATTCTAGACCCATTTTGGCAGCTTAACGACTGCCGATAGGGCAAAACACAAAAATCGAATGCCACCCATACTTGGGGGCTATGAAACTTGCAATTAAACTCAGTAAATGGGGGATTCTAACACCCACAAAAGCCATCCTATACCAGTTTCAACTAAGTATTCAAGGGATTCTTTTTTAAAAAATCTCAAAGAATCAACTAATTTTAGATGAATAACAATAACATAAACATGGTTATCGTCTACCAAATAATTTTGAAGTTTGAACATGGCAAGAGTAAACTAAGAGTATGTTTCGCGCCATTTTTCAACAATTCAAAATTCACAAAAATGAATTATGAAATTAATATTGGTTCCATCACTATAATCTACTTCATAATCAGCAATTATAACAAAAATGAGCAAGAAAAAGCAATAAAATCAAGCAAAATTCGAAGAAAAATAGCAAGAACGAACTTGAACAAAGAAATGCTCATGCAAAGTTCAATACTTGACCATTTTTCATGAAATTTGTTACAAAACACTCCTTAAACATAGCATGACAACATAGAACAAACAATTTCATGAATAACGGACTGAATTGAAAACCCCCAAATTCAAAATTTGGGGTTTAACGATTCAAAAATCGTTCGAATTCAGCCAGAAAAGAACAAATTCTAGCATAAAACTTACATTGCATTAGGGAAAATATGAATTAAGGACAAATTTGCTTCCTTTAGCTTCAAAAATCGCAAAAATCTGAGCTTCCTAGAGAGAGAAAAGGTAAAAAATGGCGAAGGAAGGAGAAAGAAATAGTGAAGTGAAAAATTGCGTTTGCGATTTTTACTTTACTGACATAAATGTCGCGCGCAACTGAATCTGTTACGCGTGACATACCAGCGCAACTCAGAACGATGCGCGCGCCTGGCCAGCGCGACCCTCTGAGTTGCGCGCGGATACTGGTCACTAAAATGACCGAAATTTTGTATTTTAATCCGTTTGATCATTTTTCAACGGTTTTTGCTCGTTATTAGACGTGATGGCGCATAAATTATCAAAATCTTTTTAAATTTATTTGCATATTGTAGTTTGTTTTCTTCTTTCTTAGTTTTGTGCATCAATCTTGCATGCACACTGTACTTTGTGCCTTCCCCAAGCATACGTTTTGAACGTTTTTCATAAGAGTGCCTTAAGACGTTCCGTGGTGGTGCTTTATGTAAAAGCACCCATAGACAGGTTTGTCATTTTACTGTACTGACGTTACAAATGTCCGAGTTTTCTTCTTTTTTCACGTCCGAAGCAAAAAGAAAGGCATTTCCATGCAGCGTAAAAAATGCAAATGGTGTATCGTACGGCGCAAAATTGTACGGCGTAGGTGTTGCGTAAAATTTCACTTCAGCCCAAGCTTTGCGAGATCTACCTCTTGGGACTAAAAGGTAGAGAATTACTATAGGTGTTATCTCACGAGTCGACAGGTGCGCCGAACCTTCAAGAATAGGCACTTCCTGAATGGGAGCAAATACGGTAGTTAGTGCGCTTACTAACTTACCAGAAAGTTAGGGTGTCAAAATCATCTCCTGTATAAAGAAGCGATGAAACGATGTCGCGTCTATGTAGTCACATGGCCCCAGTCCTAAGACACGTGTACTCATCTTGTGGACAAAACTGCTAAGAGAGTTGCTGAATTTCTTCCCTCTCACTAAATTTGGATATATGCCTCCAGTCCTGACACATGTATTTCTCTCTTCTGGACATCCGGTTCGAATACCAGAACCGGCTCAAATACCGGACCATTTCGGCTCTAATACCGAAAACCCTTTTTTTACCTTTTACTTTGTTAAAGTCAGGCTATAGTTTTAACGACATATCGAGGGACGTTAGACCAACGATGACATGATTGAGAGGAAATCTTCCCCTTTTATCCTTTTAAAACCGATCTCTTCTCATGACTTGACATCACCCAGAACACCTTTACTTGTAAAAGCGTTCTACAATTGTAAAGGATCAATCTAGATTTTTTAGCGCGTTAAGACTAGGAAAAACTTTTTCTAGCCTTAATAGCTACTTGTTTCAAACACTTAGCGAACCAAGGATTGTTTCGACATCATGAAACATTACTGAAAGATTCTCTATCCTTAAAGAACTTCGCAGAATGAGTCTCGAATTTATTTCCTTGATTTCTTTTATTATCGTTTATTCTAGACTCGATCAAAGTGGGGGCTAACTGTAGACTGAAAGGAATGGTGTCCTTCAAATAAGTGTATTATTCTTATAGCGGGTTCAGAATTATTAGAAAGCTAATATATTCAGTAAGGTCAAGTGATCGGAATTCCTGGGTGGTGGCCGCTTCCGATCATTAATATTAACGTATAATTAATATTACAGCTTAATCTTGACTGAACCCTTCGGGTCACACCCTAGCAAATATACGAACCGACTCGGCGAATTAATTCGAAAGAAATTAATTCGTCGCCCGAGTGTTAAATATTTAGACGTCGGAAGTTTGAGCTTGGAGCGTCGGAGAATCTCAAATGTCGAGCAAAAATTTAGGATTTGGCGAGACGGGAAAATGCTTCAAGTAACAAGTAAAATCTTAGTCACGCGAAAGGCTATGAATGCGCGCCCAATAGGTGCGTGCCACGTGGCAGCACACATGTCAAAGCGCCATGTGGCAGCACACGTTGGTAGCCGCCAAATGGCAGCCACCTAGTGGCAGCCTCCACGTTGGCAGCATGCCATGTTGGCAGCGTTCCACGTGGCAACGCACAATGGTGGCGGCACGTGTGACAAGAGGCCGTGGACCTAGGTGACAGGTCATGGACACGGGCAAAAATAAAATGGCCCAATCGAACCCAACTTGGGGCTCAAGGTTGGGTGACACATGGTTTGTTCACATTGCATGTGAAATGCCTTGGGGACCAAGTGGGAAAGTGGTCCTCACCTAACCATGTGTGATACTTGTTACTTGTTCCTTGGTTTATTTGACTAAGGATTGAATTCATCAATCTTTCCATGTGGGATCTTTTTGTAAAAAGATCCCACATTGAAAGATGAGTGAAATTCACAAGCTATCCTTCCTTATAAATAGGCAAAGAATGACTTAAGAATGCTTTGCTTGAGTGGGAGTTAGAAAGAGCATCACATTTGGCAAAATCTCTTAAACTCTATTAACACTCGGGTTTTGGTCGGACCTTGCTAACTTCAAGGTAGCGGACCTAAAAAGTCGGTGTTCGTCCTTTGTGGGTGGATACCGTTCGAGGCTCGGTATTTTCGGAGCTAAATCTTTCAAGTAAGAGCCCATTAGGTCGAGCGAAGCATGCGTCATAGGTAAATTCCGATTTTATCCTTTTATGTTTATTTGTTATGGTTTATGGTTTTATTAATTGCGAGTGGTTCTTTGGGTCAGGGTCGTTTTCGCGGTAAGTTGGACTTACAAAACCCCAACATAGACATCTACTTTTGGCCTACTGTCCCGGCTGAAAGTGCAATGACGATAAATAAAACCATCTTCATGTTATATTAAAGTGAAGAATGCTTATGGATAATTGGTTAAGCCACAAAACACAAAAGACTAGCCCAAATTAACTAGATAACTATCGATCTTAGCAACAAACTACAACTGAGAATCTCGAAAGACCTTAAAAGGGCTTCGTGAGAATACTTGATAAAGAATACTCAAAAGGACTTTACAAGTGCCTTAAAAGAGAATTCATATCTCACAAAACTTTTGAAAAGTTGGAGTAAGATCAATAATATCAAAGGGCTTTGGAAGCGCTTTGAAACTCGGTGGTTGATGCAATTGCCCCGTATAGGTAAAGAATTCACCAAAGGCTTGGATTGAATCCTATAAATTTTCTATTAAGTTAGAAATAAACCTAAGACTTACAAGCATAATATTTACTATTAGATAGTAAAAGAATAATGTTTTGTAAGATAGCTACGACAAATCCAAATTCCGAATAATGGTTAGATGCCATGAAAATCCGAAACAGACCCCATGTTTGATAATCATGTTTGAAACTAGATTAATTTGCATAAAGGGTGAAAGACCCATCGATTGCAAAAAAGTTTTCAAGGAGAAAACTAACAAATGTGGAAATTTATATGCATACATAGCTAGATTGGATGAAAGGATACAAGTAAATTCACGGAGTTGATTTTAATAAAAACCTATTCACCAATCGGAATGCTAAAGTCTTTTCGTGATTGTTTTAGAAAAATTGCTCATATGAAATATGGCAAAATAGATACCAAAACCGCCTTCCCAAAATAGGATTTTGGATGTGACTATGGAATATTCTAAGGGATTTGAAAATCTTAATAATGCTAGAATTGAAAGCAAGCTCAAGGAATTCGTTATGGGATTTAAGGAAGCATTGCATATAAGAATTGGAATGCGTTTTCTCATAAAGTTAATAAGAGGATTGGCTTATGGAGAAACATAGAAATTCTGATGAATAAGAAGTTTAGTGGGAGCAAAAGTAAAGGTCCAATAAGAAGTTTACGAACTCTTTTGTGAAATAACTATCAAATACTAAATGCTTAGATTTGATAGTATTTTCGACAATGGACCAAGAAAAAGACGATACTTAGTACGTATTGGGTATTAAGTTCTATTGTATAGACTTAATAAAATGTTTGTACGTAGTTTACCGTGTTAAACATGAATTGAAGGACTTTGAAAGACTTTCGACCCGTATGTATAAAACTAAGTAAATGTTTGAACTAAGTATAAGCTAGGCTAAATACTAAGTCAAACATGAAAGACTCTAATAGAGACTTTCAACCATATCACACAGGAAACTGTTTTGCAAAGATTCAGTGAAACTGAATGAACTAAAATGACAAACTAATGGAATAAGATTGAGAATTACTCTACAATTTAATCCATCATGTACGTTGTGATATGGAATTGTGGCAAGACTTACTTGCTTAGAGCATGGGAAGTATGTATGAAGCACCAATCAACCTAAATCTATGTATTAGATCGTTAGATTATGGCCAAGAACATCTAAAGTACTTGGATAAGTAACAGGATGAGTTCTTGACTTGTGGAAACAAATACAATTTGAGAATTAATGTTGCAAGCACAAGCCTTAACAAGGAAGCCGTTTATAAGCACGAGCTAACAATAAGTTGTGGCTTGAGAATGGTAACATGGACGTGGATCCATGTGTAATGTGCAGGAATTTAAGGAAAATTTCCATGATCACAAGTGATTAGGGTATCCCAAATCATTGTGAGCCATTTGGAATGAAACCCAAGCAAGCATCATCAGGAAGTCTACTACAATATATGTTGAGAATATTGTTGCCTTAATGGCGATAATAAAGAAGATGTTCTATGGAAAGCTCGTTGATGAATGTTAATGATTGTAGGTTGTCAAGTTGAAGGTTTCAATCATGAAAATGAGTGGGAGCCATCTCTTGGACAATAAATCCTAAATCACATATAATCCATGAAACTCTCAAATTTTATCATCTTATTATAAAAGTGATCAGTAATGAAGATGCTAAGATTAGCAAAGTAATTATAACTAAACCTATGCAATGAGTGAACGACAACATTCACAATTGCATGAAAGAAATCAAGCATATTAGATATGGGTGTGATTTCTATAATGTTTTATAAAGAGTGATACTCTTAAAACGTTCAGAAAAACCATTTATCATAAGATGAACCATTTAGGTTTTGGAGTAATTTAAAATTCATGCAATTTTTATCACTCCGTTTGCTATTTAATTGTGGTTTAGAATTAAATAATGAGTCCATTTGATTCTTGGAATATTCAAAATAGGGTATCAAGACCAGTCTTGGTAAGGAAACACCTATTAAGTGAACATTAAATATAATAATCGAAAATTATCACTAATCGAGGTCATTTAAACGATGGACGATTAATGACCAATTGAGATTAGTGTGTAGTCTGATTTATAGCACTGTTTCTTGTGCTACGAGGACATGATTGTCATAAATCATTTACACAAGTATTGGTTTAGAACCATACAGGATCGACCTATGAGAATACTTTAAGAGATTAAAAATCGTCATAAGTATACTTCTCATTATGGCTATCGGAACCTATTTCTATGACCATGAGTATTACGAGTTCTCTTGTTTGAGTACTAGTCCGCTTTGTTGTTGTCAAACATCTGTCGTAATAGCGGATTATAACGGCAACACTCGAGTGGCTACGTCCTCTCAGTAAGAGGAGCTACATTACAAGACTTGGAATGTCCCCCTACTAAAATAGGGAAGATGTCTTTGTTGTATACAAGGCCTCTCGTAGAGCGAGACTGTAAAAATGCATGGCCGTGCTCGGATGGATTTTAGAAATCATCCATTTATTGACAGTCGGACTCGGAATCGAGAAACACTTCTGGACCTAATAAGGATGACAAAATAATCGTACCTTATAGTTCATGAAGAGACATAAAGAGACATAGGAAAGGGGCTATACACTAAATGCTCACTTGTCCGGAAGGACAAGTGGGAGATTGAGAGGAATGGTGTCCTTCGAACAAATGTATTATTCTGATAGCGGGTTCAGAATTATTAGAAAGCTAATATATTCAGTAAGGTCAAGTGATCGGAATGCCTGGGTGGAGGCCTCTTCCGATCAGTAATATTAATGTATAATAAATATTACAGCTTAATCTTGACTGAACCCTTCGGGTCACACCCTAGCAAATATACGAACCGACTCGACGAATTAAATCGGAAGAAATTAATTCGTCGCCCGAGTGTTAAATATTTAGACGTCGGAAATTCGAGCTTGGAGCGTCGAAACCGAGCGTCGAAGAATCTCAAATGTTGAGCCAAAATATAGGATTTGGCGAGACGGGAAAATGCTTCAAGTAACAATTAAAATCCTAGCCATGCAAAAGCCTAGGAAAGTGCGCCTAATAGGTGCGTGCCACATGGCAACACACATGGCAAAGCGCCATGTGGCAGCACATGTTGGCAGCCACCTAATGGCAGCCGCCAAGTAACAGCTGCCACGTTGGCAGCCACCAAGTGGCAGTCGCCAAGTGGCAGCGTGCCATGTTGGCAGCGTTCCACGTAGCAACGCGCCATGGTTGCGGCACGTGTGGCAAGAGGCCGTGGACCCGGGAGACGGGTCATGGACACGGGCCAAAATAAAATGGCCCAACCGAATACAACTTGGGGCTCAAGGTTGGGTGACACATGGTTAGTTCACATTCCATGTGAAATTCCTTGGGGACCAACTGGGAAAGTGGTCCTCGCCTAACCATGTGACACTTGTTACTTGTTCCTTGGTTTATTTAACTAATGATTGAATTCATCAATCTTTCCATGTGGGATCTTTTTGTGAAAAAGTCCCACATTTAAAGATGAGTGGAACTCACAAGATATCCTTCCTTATAAATAGCCAAAGCATGACTTGAGAATGCTTTGCTTGAGTGGGAGTTAGAAAGAGCATTGCATTTTGGCAAAAACTCTTAAACTCCATTAACACTCGGGTTTTGGTCAGACCTTGCTAACTCCAAGGTTGCGGACCTAAAAAGTTGGTGTTTGTCCTTTGTGGGTGGATACCATTGGAGGATCGATATTTTCGGAGCTAAAGCTTTCAAGTAAGAGCCCATTAGGTCGGGCAAAGCACGCGTCATAGGTAAAATCCGATTTTATCCTTTTATGTTTATTTGTTATGCTTTATGGTTTTATTAATTGCAAGTGGTTCTTTGGGTCGGGGTCGTTTCCGCGGTAAGTTGGACTTACCAAACCCTAACATAGACATCTACTTTTGCCCTACTGTCCCGGCAGGAAGTGCAATAACGATAAATAAAACAATCTTCATGTTAGATTAAAGTGAAGAATGCTTATGGATAACTGGTTAAGCCATAAAATACAAAAGACTAGCCCAAATTAAAATTAAAAGCCAAAACAAAGGTCCAATTAACTAAACCCGATCATAATTAGGCTTAAACCCGTGTTTAAAACCAAATAATGACGGATTTAGGGGCGCCTATGTTAAATCTTAGTGCTACCACAGAAAAAGCCAAAACAAAGGTCCAATTAACTAAATCAGTTGCGCGCAGCCTCCAGAGTTGCGCTATGGAAGATTAAGAATTATACGGAAAATATAAAATCGAATTTTACCATAAAGCTGCGCGCAAGACAATTAGTTGCGCTGCCCATAGCAGCGCAACTCAATAACTTGCGCTGGGATGCCGTGCGCAACACATCCTGTTGCGCGCGACACCTGCTGCGGCAGATGCTTGAGACCCTAAACCTAATCATTCCCTATAAATACGAGCTTAGACCGAGGCTTAAATAGACATAAATAAACCTAAAACTCTGGCGAAATACTTGTTAACTTGTGCAACCTAGCCCCTCTTGTCCTAAACACTCACCCTTTTGATATTTTGTTACAACTGTGGAGGTTCCCCAACAAGAAGGAGTCCATAAGTGTTCTAAACGGAGATCTAGCAAAGAGAAGTGGTAAATTCTCGAGCACTTAGTTAAAACATATTTATTTTCTTGTTTAAAAGGACTTTAATTAATTAATTAGTGTTGCTTGATCACCTTTAAAATAATTAATTATTGAATTCCACATAGTATCTTACGTTAAATAAAGATTAGAATTGAATTAAATAATTGTTGGTTGATCACTTAAGCCAAGGCGAATATTGTTTATTTTCTTATCCTTTGAAAGAATTTGATTAAATAAGAATAACGACATTACAATGTAATTCCTACGTGAATTAATGCTTGTAAATAAAATCAACTAACATAGTTTTAGGTATCGCGTTGCATACATTATTTGGTGATGAAATTGTAAAAAAGGAAGAGCTAGTAGAGGCCGCACTAGTGCTAGGATAACGATTCCCCTATAAAAGGAACGTTATTTTAGTACCCTCGCTCCCGAACTCATTTCTGGTTTATAGACCAATTTGGGCATGGGTAAACTTATGATTTGTGCTAATTATTCCATGAAATCCACATGGAAAAAAGTCATGAACGAGGTTTATGAGTTTTTCCTAAAACTCATTGGCTACTCCTACTTGTTTCTTATAAAAAAGCGTAATGGTAGAATCAATTCTAATTCAAGGTCCCCCAAACAGTTAGGAATTCAAATTCTACTACACCCTAACAAGTGTAAATTCCTAGGCTTTTAAGTGGCCAAAGACATTTAAGGAGAGTATCCCTTACGATGGGATCACCCTCCTTACACTTGGTCTCCAATGAACTTGGACTTGCTTAGAGTGTAGATACGTCTAACAACTTTCATGACTTATTCTTAACGATAAATATTCTCTCCGTGATTTTAGGGACCACTACTAACTATCTTGTTTTGGTCTTGTATATCTTCGTCTTGACTGTCAACGTTGGTCATTGGTTGTACAAAATGACCCATAACAGGGTATAACCCCCCAGAGCTCGTACGAAAGCGATGAAAAGCATAAAAATTGCTAAGTATTGAAAAAGCATAAAAAAAACCGCTCAAAAGGCGGCAAAATCTGAATTAAAATAAAATTGCTCAAAAGGTGGCGAAATATTTATACAAACCGCTCAAAACAGGCGGCACTGAAACAAAAAAAAAATTGTTCAAAAATTAGAAAAATAAACTAAGTGCTAGAAAGCTGAAACTCGGTAGCGGCCATTGGAGGACCTAAGCTTTACTTAGCCAAGTTGTCATCTTTGGCAGGCTCCTCCGAGACAAGGGTGGAAGCATTCTCAACTGGCTTCTTCTCTTTCTCCTTCTCTTCCTCGCCCTCACCCTTGTCTGCCTCATCCTCTTCATCGCCCTCATCCTCGTCGGATCCAACAGGAGTCACAACCAGTTTGGGAGAGGGCTGGCCGGCCTTCTTGGCCTTATCCCTAAGGCAGCCGAAGTTAAGGCAGCCTCCCCTTCCTCTACCATCAGCTCAAAAGCCTAAAAAAATGGCTTTTTAGCCACTCCTCGGCATTGTGCTCTATTCGGACGATCTCGGTAGGGCTGGGCGGCCGAGGTGCCTTCAGCTGCTCATATAATTCTAAGACATACTTCTTTAAAGTTTCCACCTCGGCCCTGAGGAAATCCGCCTCATTGAGGGCCATCTCCAAGTTCCGTTAAGCCACGGTCAGGTTGCCCTTCAGCTTTTAAGAGGCTTCAAAGCCCTCTTTCCATTGCTGGGCACCCAAAATTACTGCGTTCCTTTCTTGCTGGAAAGTCTTCCTTGCCAAGGTCTCTTTTTCAAAAGCCTTGCACAACTTTACTAGGTCCTCAGGTTGCCGCGCTGCCTTGTCGGACAGCGCGGTGATCTGGGTCTCCAAATGAATCCTCTGAATGGCGGCTGTACCGATGACCGCGTCCTCTGCCTTCCTGACCTCGTCCCAGGCCTTCTTTAGCCGCTCATTTTCTTTATCCTTCCCCTCCAAGATGGCAGAGAGCATGAGAAAGAGCTGCACCCGGACAAGGGGTTGTTAGTAAAATCAAATTAAGAAATAATTACTAAGTATAAAAGTTAATGTGGCAAATAGTCACGAACGGATACCTCGGCGCTACAATTCATCATGAGGCCGAGGAAGCCCTCGTTGATCCCCTTTATCTTTTCCATCTGGTCTTGAGGTATGGCCCTAGCCATGGAATGCGTTTTCTAGCATCCTGCAAATAAAGAACTAAAAGTTACTAGCCGGCAAAAACACTTGGAAGAAATTTAAAGAAAATAAGGCAGGTCAGGCGGTCTTACCCCACCTTTCTTGGCTTCTTTGGCCTCGACGGCTGCTCACTTGGAGAGTGCGCTCTATTTGCGCAGATGCGCAGCAAACTTAGCCGGGGTCTTCTCCGGATCCACCATATTCAGGGTGTCAGCTGCAAGGAGAAAATAAGGAGTTAGTGAAAAATAACAAAAAGTTGAAGTACAAAAACAAAAAACAACACAATTGCAGGATGTAAAGTGGATCTACCCTAGGAAAACATGGGTCTTAACCCGTAGGCGGACAGGAATCTTTCATCCTTGAAGGAGTCCGGATGGGGGATCCAGTTCTTAGGCACAATAATATGAGTCCCATCCCTCAAGGGTTCAGTTGTGGTTTCGAAGAAACTCGGTTCCATTATTTGCTCCCGGGCTTTAGAAGTGAGTGCCTGGAGAGGACATTTCCTGCCCTAGAGAGTCGGTTCCTTATTATACCGGCGCAGCGTCCGATTGTGTCTCAGAGTGGGGGAGGAGACCAAATAAAACTTCACCTTCCACCCGAACCATTTGGACACCTTGTCCAAGGTCATTAGATATTGGGGCAAAGTGGTAAGAGTATACCATGCCCCATGACCGCCTGAGGCCTTGCACAAATAGTGCATATGAGCGAAGGCGGAAAAGCTGGGGGCAATATTCTGGAGCTCGCAGGCGGCAATGTAACTCAGAATATTCACCCACGAGTTTAGGGTGAGCTGCCAGACACCCATATCATACCCCTTCATGATTTTCCTAATCCCAGTATGGAGGGGGAACTGGAGGCCGACTTCCATTACTGCCTCATAGTAGCCATAGTAGTTGTCTGCATTTTCAATGTTGTCCTCCCAGGCCATAACCGTGTCCCCAGGCAGAACTATAATATCCCACCCCTTTCCAAAGGGGTGTATCTCTTTGAAAGCCCTGAAGCCGCTCTTCAGCAGGGCTATATCACCCGGAAGCTATCTTATCTTCTTTGGGTCAGGGTTGGCTGAAGCTTTAGCTGGCTGTTGATAGTCAGCCGCAAAATTATCTTGATCGGAGCAAGATGCCTCGGCTCCTGATCTTCTGGCGACATCATTACCGTCTGTCTCTTACTCGGATCCATTAGAGAAGGCAGCCTATTCACCGTCTACCTCTTTCACGCTTGAGCTCTTGGAGGATGAGGGAGCCTCATTGTCAGAACTACTTCTCTTCTCGGAATCCTCTTGTTCCCTATCTGGAACAACCTCGTTGGCAGGCACTTCCATAGCGCGTCGGCTTTTAGGCTTAGTACTTGTCTGTTTAACTTTAGCCATTGTGTCCTGCACAGACACAGAGAAGGAGGAATTCGGGGATGAGCACAACAGTTCTGACAATCCAGAAAAGGCACCCCCTGTTCTCAGTCGTTCCGGGAGACCAGCTGAATGTCCTAGGCAGTGCCGAGTGTGTGGATTGAGAGCTCATTTTATTTTTAAAGACTATGTATACAAAAAAAAAAAAAAGAATGTATACAATTGGAATTGAAGGAAAAGCTAAAAACAAAATGGTAAAGGCGGTTACCTTACTTTCTCTGAAAACTCTAAAAACTGCTACAGACGGGTGACCGGTGTTGTAAAAGTGAGCACACGAAAATCTTGAGAACCTGACGCAGACGGGATCAGAGTATCTCTCTCTAAGAATCTCTCTTTCTCTCTCTAGAAAGTCAAAGAAAAGGAAATAGTGAGAGAAGGGAGGGGGGTAAACTCCTATTTATAGAGGGGTGAAATGGGGGCATCCCCGTCATACCCCAGATTTTACTAGCCGTTTTAACTGTTCACCTCTCATAGGTGGACACGTGTCACAGGGCGTCACATGGCAGCCACGTGACCCTTGTGAAGGGCAAATGTTTAGGGTAAAAATACCCTAGACATGTGGAACAATAAGAGAAGGCCACGTGTCAAACCCAGGCTGGTCCAAGTGGCCAATAGCCATCTGACACGTGCCCCCTTCAGATATCTTCTGAAATTGCGGCCTTCAAGGGCCCAATTCCCAAGAATGGTCGTAAAACGACACAACCCACTAAAATCTAGGTCAAGTGACCTAGATAGGGGCACACCTTCCAACGACTCTATAAATAGGGAGATATTTCCCCATTTTGGGGACACAATCAATCATTTATTACACCTACTTTATCTCACATCAGAGAAAAACTTGAGCTAGGAATCCAAGCAGATACCCACCTAAATTTCCGCACTCTTTATTCTCTTTCAAGTTACTAACTTGATCGTCGGAGGCAGAGCTCCTACAACCGGAGTCTCCGTTGTTTTGCAGGTGCAGCTCGAGACGGACCAATCTTTATGACGCAACTCTCCCGAGGGACAAAAACACCCAAAACAACATTTAAAATAAGTAACATTTTATGGTAATACTAAGAGGTGTTACTTTTTTTTTTTGGAAATAAAATAAATTAAACATTTACAATTAAAAAAGTAAGTATTAATCCCAAAATTTACCAATTCACCAAAAAGAAGCCAAATTATTGCCGCCAAAGGAAAAGTAAAACAAGTAGAACTAGGGGTGTTCAAATCCTGGTACCCGGGTTTTCGGGTACCCGGATTATCGGGTAGTTGGACAACCGGCCCATGTCCCGACCTGAGAAACTCGGGTACCCGGGTCTCGGGTACCCGAATTTCTTGGATTGGGACATAGGGTACCTGGATTTTAAGAATCTTGATTAAGTAAAATTGGAAAGAAAATAGCTCAAATTATTAGATCTATTACTCAATCAAACACAAATTGATTGTAAATTCGAAATTTCAAAATTCATACTCCATAACATTCAAAAATTTAAAAACCAAAATTCCAAACTTAATTTACACATTAGTTTTAATGCAAACTTAACCCACAATTACAATTATATAAAAAAAAACCCCCGATAAAACTAAATAATGAGATTTGAAATCAGCCACACTCGAAAGCACCGCCACCGCACACCACATGCAGAAGCACCGTACCGCGCCTGTGCTGCCATTGCACGAACTCATTACAAATTTACAACGTGATAAATTCATATGACATCTTGCTATCAATGGAATGCAATTGATTTGTGAGATGGAGAAGAGATTGACGAGTTGTGAGATAATAATTCTTCAATCTAGGAATAAGATGGAGGAGAGATTATAATGTTGTGAGAAATTGAGAATTGAAAACGGAGAGGAAAAGAGTAGATGACTAGATGCGGTTGCATGTAATTGGAGAAGAGTGAATAGAGGTGTAGCGGTACCTGCGGTGTTTGCTGCTAAGGGGCCTTCTTTCACACAGAGAGAGGTAGAGGAGAATGAAGGAGAGACAGAGAGAGAGGGAAGAAGGAGAACTTGGTGGCTGGCTGGCTGCAAAGTGTTAAGAGAAACCCTAATTGTTCTTTTATATATCAGTAAAAAAAATAGCGGGTCAGCGGGTACCCGACTAACTGTAAGGTTTCCCCATAACCCGACCCACTATACTCTATACCCGACCCGAAAATTTTGTAAAAAAAGAAAAAATACCCGGCAGAAATTTATCGGGACGGCGGGTCAGGTCAATCGGGTCGGGTATTTTTGAACACCCCTAAGTAGAACTTGGGCCAAAATGAATTATGAAACCGCCAGAGGCCAGACTAAGAAAAAAAAAGTTCAATCTCTCAAAAGTTTCCTCCTCTTAGATTCTTAGCTAGTTAGCTAGCACGATAATCCCTTAGGTTTAAGCCAATTCGTCGTCTCGCGCAATTGCATTAGTAAACCCGTCATATCTCAAAAGTCTGAACTGATTATCGCACCACCGCTCCATTGTCGTAATCACCAGTTTACCGTCGCACCGCTCCGTTGCACAGCTGTGCCATCACAGTAATGTACAGGCTGGCTTTCGAATTTTTCTTCTCCTATAGTAGTTTGATTTGCCCGGATGAATTTGTCTGTGTAATTGCGATATTCAATTCATTCAAATTCATTGATTAAATAATAGCATTCATCAATTACAGTAATTTGATTTGAATTTTAGGGTGATTAAAAAAAAAAGAATGCAAAGTTCTAGTTTTAGAGAAATTAAAAAATTCATTTGATTTTATTACTCAATTATTCAATTGAATTGCAGTAATCTCAATCAAATTACATTTATTTCAGTATTAACCAAAATAATTGTAGTCAAATTAATCTTAGGTCAAATTTAGAACCTTAACTAGATAAAGAAAAAGAGGCAGGGGAAATTGATTCCACTAAATTATTGGTTTGACCAATGTGTATGCATGTGTTTAGTGATTTTCAAATAATTTGCAATCTAGTTATTTACTTTATATTTTTAATTTTATTTTTGCATTGTAGTTGTAACATTCCTATGCTTGAGTTATATAAGATCAGGCTAGAGGGTTGGCTTAGATTATTAGTCAAAAGTGCAAATGTTCTTTTAATGGATGTTGCTTCCTATTATGTGGTAAAATTAATTGAATGAGATACCATCAAATTTTGCAACTACATGTTGCTTCCTATTATGGACCTTGCTTCCTATTATGTGATATTCAACAATCATGTAGTTAATAACTTAAAACTATTAGTCATCTGTGAGTAATTCAAGTGTGGATTGTACTTGCTGTCTTGCTGGTAGAGCTTGAGCAATTCATTTATGTCATTTATCTATGTAATAGATATTCAAACTAAATCGAGAGTGAAGGTGAGAATTATACAGGCGGTGTGGAGTCCAGGTGCAAAATTGGTTATTGTGCTTGTGAGTTTGCTTCTCTTCTCACTCCTTCATTGCTTCCTAATTTAATCTATTATTAAAAACATTTACTTCCTTGTGTTTCCACCGTAGTATTTGAAGCATTCTGTTAGGACACACTTTGATTCCCCTCTACTTACATGATCCACCCTAGTATTTGAAGCAGTGCACGTATATGATCCAAAGCTTGTTTTTTATGCTATTAACTGATAGATTTGAGTATAATCTGATTAGACTATTAGCTGATCAGACTTGAGTATAAGCTGATCAGACTATTATGTATATGAGGATTTGCATTATTGAATTTCTCTTTTGCTCTTTCTGTGCTTAGGTATTTGAATTTGCAATTAAGAGAGGTGCCTGGGTATTTGAATTTTCAGTCAGTCCTTTTCTGCTCAGGTATTAGCTGATCAGACAGAGAGGTGCTCAGGTCTTGTTAACATTAGTTGCCTTCCTCTATTTTTATTGTGATTTTGGTCTTGCTACAATGTGTATTCAGATTGACACATGTATATCAGCCTGTTTTCATTTAAAATAATAGACCCATGTATATTGAGATTGACCCATATAATATATGTCTCATAACAAAGTATAATCTGTAAGGTGCAACATTAGTGATTTGAATAAGGAAATACAAAATTACAAATAACAAATGTTTATTATCAAGCCAAAAAGAGTAAAATAACCTCAAGTCCATCATTTTTCAACAGTTCTCTAACCTCATGGTTTCTTCTGTCGTTAACCTATCACTAAAAAAATGGCAGACAGTAGCTAAAAAACTGGTTCTGCTATAGATTGTGAACATGATATAGCCTAATACTGCTCTGATTCAAAGCCTGTTTTTTCATACATGAAAGGTAGTTAATCTCTTTGCTGCTAGGGGTCTGATACTCTAATTATATTCCAAATATGTTTGTCACCAATGTTCATCAATTCTATCTTGTGCGTTCTTTGTAGGAAGCAAGGTTGAGATGGCAGATTTTGAGAAACAAAGACAAGCAAGGATAGAAGAAAACAGAATAAGGATGAAGAATTAGGGGGGTTACATCCATGGTTTATGAAATGAAACAGTCAATGAAGGGATCTAAACAAACGAAAAAAATGTAAGAAAGTGACTAAAGAGTATACACTTAGCTTGATGAAGATTGAGGGTGAAGCGGTGAAATGATAACGTAGCAAATCTCACTTACTGTTACTGTCGTTTTGCTACTACTGTCACTTACTATTACTGATGTTTTGCTGTTGCTACTGCTTTTTTTTACTGTTGCTACTATTGTTCTGCTGCTGCTGCTACTGCTGCTATTTTGCTGCTGCAACTGCTGTTTTTTGCTGCTGTTACTGCCTTTTTGCTACCACTACTGCCTGCTATTGCTGTTTATCCTCATTTGTTTGTGACAACTCTCTATAATCCAGGGAATGCCACTTTGCTGTTTCGATGTTCACTCGTCTCTGAACAAAGAGCTTCTTTTTTATATGTTCACGCGTCTCTAAACGAAAGAGCTTCTTTTTTATATGATGTGTCCACGTTTCTCTGAACAAAGAGCTTGATAATAGGATGCCCACGCGTCTCTGAGCAAAAGAGCTTGTAGGAAATGTCCACACGTCTCTGAACAAAGAGCTTGAAAAGGATTGTCCACGCGTCTCTTAACAAAAGAGCTTGATTGATATGCCCACGCGTCTTTGGACAATAGAGCTTGAATGAAATGTCCACGCGTCTCTGAACAAAAGAGCTTTGATGATATGCCCACACGTCTCTGGAGCAAAAGAGTTTTTGAATGATATGCCCACGCGTCTCTAGAGCAAAAGATTTTGATGGAAATGTTCACGCGTCTCTGAACAATAGAGCTTCGGTACTTGAACGTTTGTTGCGATAATGTCTTGAAGAAAAAATTTTCGAAGACCAACGTTTGTCGATCTCTAAAGCTCGCCTTAACTTTATTTCCGCTAAAACCAGTATGTCGGTGTCTCCGTGATTAGGCGCTTTAAGCTAAGTGGGACGATCTTTCATCAGGTCGATCACTTATTGCAATTGTAATTAAACTGACTACTTAATTATGTCAAATTGCTTATAGGGGCTAATTAGCGTACCAAGGAACCCAAAATTGCTGTATGAGGTCGAAATCACCTTTCTGAGAGGCTTCGAGCTCTGTCGTTGCTGAGATATTTCTGGCGCCAGGCGCTGAAGTAGGGTCTTCCCTGTACTACTGCACCTGTATTTATTTTGACTATAGAACTTTGCCAATCTTTTTAATTATCTTAGGGTTGACCTAAGGTTTAGCATTGCTTGACTCATTAACTCGACACGACTCAAGGTATAAACTTGACTCGATATGATTGACTGACTCGAGGTTGACTCGACTCAAAGTAAAATGACACGTGTGTTAGACTCAAATCAAAGTGATATGACACGACATGACTCAATGTGTACATGACTTATGTGTGCATTGTAATGTGATCGTGTGACTCGAAAATGCAAAAAAATAAAAAAATTTTCGTCATTTCTGTGGAGGGTACCGACTTTCTCCCGAAAAAGAAAGACGCGAAAAAAGAACTGAAGTTTTGAAAGTGCAAGTTGAATGAGCTTAATCAAATGTTATTTGATACTATCTCTCAAGGTTCAAGGATTAACCCATCCTAGGCTATCTCAATGGTTGACTCAATGATGAAAGCGTTTGGGTAAGTTAGGCACGGAGGCTAAGCACTTCATACTTCGATGCAATGACAATTATGTTTGATGAGCGATTTTGATATGATAAGGCATGCTTCAACGTTAAGATTTCATGACAAAGGGTTCCTAAGGGGAAGTATATTTGGTCATGAATCTATGCAGTGTGTGAAAGTGATACTAAAGTTAGGCCGCAAGAGCTAAGTGTGTGGAAAGATATTATGAAAAGAGTCAAATGGTGATGACTCTTAGGCTAGGTAAGCTAATGATGTAGGGATCAATCCCCCAAGTCTAGCTCTAAGTGAATAGGGATGAGAATTGGAGATCCCTTGATATGATCATGGTGTAAGTGTGTGAATGTGAATATGAATGCATGTTTATTACGACCGCACCTCGATGTGAGGTTACCCACGGATCCGTTAGGAATCAGGCCGAACGTAGCTCTAGCCAAACCTCGCACAAGTGTGTGTATACCTCAAAAAAGTCTTTTAAGGGTTGTAACGTGGTTAGGCTAAAGGTTATAGAAAAAAGGGATAAAGGCTCAAGACCCTAGATAAGCCCCCAAGGTGTGCAACCTTGCTTTTGAATATTTGTATTTTCATGCTTGAGGTTTTCTACTCTTTTTTTTAGCTCTTTCTTTTGCTTTAGCATTTATTTCATTTTTATAAGTGTGAGCAATCTCGATCATGCGGTCTATCACTCACTTGACATTCATGTTTCTCAGGCACGGTACCGAGCACTCGATAACAGACGCAATCTGAGACGTGTTCATATCGAAGACATTTTCATATCAAAGACATTGGAACACTTGCCCTTTTGTACACTTTTATTTATTTTTTGCTATTTTAATCTTTTGAATTTGCTCAAGCTTTCTTTAGAATTGCAAAAGTTGCACACCATCCCATCCCAAGGATAGATAGATGTAGGTTGAAAAAAGAAAGGTCTATCGTTAGACCAGGCTCAAAGTGGTTTTTGAAGAAAGGATTGCATATTTGAAAGGTGAAAGGAGATATGATGTGGCTACAAGGGTTGCCTTAAATCATTGGTATACCTTGTGTTTAATTCGACATTTTTTTTAATGCAATATAATGAAATGATCATATGTAAGGAAATAAATGCTCATTTTTATTAAAAGAAAATATATAATGATCCTACAAAATAAATCTAAAGAGAATAAAAAAGGTTCCTATGCTAGACTTATTGGGGAAGGGATAAATTAAAAAAGAAATAGAAAAAAAAAGAGGTCAAGAAATCTTGTCGTTGAAGCTCGCCTCTTGTCTTGTGTTGTTTCCTTTATCATCACTCGCTCTTCTTGTAAACTGGAGGTATGAGAAGCTTGTTATTATCAATCAAATGTTGGATATCCTCCTTTAGCTTCCAACATCTCTCAATAGCATGACCCCTATCTTGGTGGTACTTGCAGTGTTTATTTGGATTCCAACTAGACAATCTTTTCTTAAGTGGGGGATCTTGCATAGGTCCAATGGGAGTAATGATTCCCTTTGCATGGAGTCGATCGAAAGCATCATCGTAGCTAATTCCAATAGGGGTAAATTCCCTTTTCGGTTGCTTTCGATTATCCATGGCTAGGATCTCACTAAGGTCGAAAGTACCAACACTATTACTAGAGTAGGTGTTTTCGGAAGAAGAAGGATAGTCGTTCTTCTTCCCTTTACAGCCACTGTTACCATTGTTACTAATCTTGGCCTTCTTGTCGTGCGGAGGAACATGAAGGAGATTTGAATCAATGAAGTCTTGAACACGATCCTTGAGGGCGAGGCACTTTTCGGTGGTGTGACCACAACCTTTATGGTATCGAAAATAAGAATTTGGATCCCAATTGGGAAACCGTTTTTCAGGCGGAGGGTCTTGACTAGGACCAATGGGGTGGATAAGACCTTGATCGTGAAGACACTCGAAATCTTCATTGCAACTCATTCTTATTGGTGTGTATTCTTCAATGGTCCGTTTTGCCTGTGGCTTAGGAGCATTGAGTTCTTCATTAAACCCTTGGCGAGAATTTTGTTCAATGGCCATCACCCGATTTGCTAATCCTTCTACCACATTCAAGAGCATGGCAATGACATCTTGCAGTTTTCGAATGTCCTCTTTTAGACTTGACGAGTCTTCCTTGGTATTATCTAAGAAAAGACTTTCATCCTCCTCAATTATGGCCAATTCATCGAGAGTGGTCAAATAAGCTGTCTCGATCATGGGCTCTCCTACAGGTGTGATAAGAAGTGATGGATCAAAGGATGCTTGGTCATCTTCGATGGCTAGAATCTCGGAAGTTTCATTGTTATCGATCAGATCTTGAATAGCTTCTTTGAGTTTCCAACACTCTTCAATGTCGTGACCCTTTCCTTGATGATATTTGCAGTGCTTATTAGGGTCCCACTTAGGTGGCTTCTGGAACTGGATCTTTGATGGGCCCTATGGACATGACTAGTCCTTTGTGATGTAGCTTCTCGAAAGCCGTTTCATAACTCATACCAAGTGGAGTGAACACTCATTTTGATCTTTGGATTCGTGGTTTAGAGGCGTTCGTGGCATGTACTTCATTAATGGGAGAGGAAGAAGAAGGATGGTTGTTCTTCTTTCCTCTCGCACCTTTATCTTTCAGAAGGTCATCTTCAATGTCAATGCCTATATTATTGACAGCTTTGAAAGTATCTAAATTGTGTTGGTACTTTAAGTGCTTTGAATACTTCCCTTGGAGATTCTTGATAAACATCCTCACAGATTCTTTTTCGGTAGGAGCCTTGACCATATTAGCGGAAGTTTCCCTCCATTTATTGAAGAAAGAAGTGAACCCTTCGTTTTCCTTTTGTTTTAACATCTCAAGTTGTCTGTGGTATGTTTCGTCTTGGATATTGCACTTGTACCTATCAACGAAAGCATTTACTATCGATTCCCAGGTAGAGGTTTTCTCCTTGTCAAGGGAGAAGAACCATTGTTGGCAAACGGTTTCAAGAGATAGTGGGAATAGAGAGGGGAAAACCTTCTTATCGATACCCTTAATGTTCATTATGGTTTCAAAAGCTCTTAGATGGAAATAAGGGTTATCTGTTGCCTTGAATTTAGGGATGTCAGTGGCGTTGAACTTATGCGGAAGAAGTTCCTTGTCCAGCGAGACCCCTTGTGAACTCATGCCCTGAAATTTATAGTCACTAGATAACTTGCTCAAACTTTCTTGCATGAGGTTCATTTGTTGTTGCTTCACGGGATCATCGCCTTAAGTGTGAGGAGCTTAAGTGTTTCAGTCATGGTAACCAATTGGTTCCTAGGCTCATTGACTTCTTCTTGAGTTGCCATTATCTTCTTAGCCTTCCTCTTTTGACGAATTGGTTTATCAAAAAACGAGACTTGAATAAAGAGGTTGTCTTTGATTAATCGCCCTTCTCTCCTCGACCAAGTACTGTGGAAAAGGAATTTTGGGATATTCATTGTTAATTATTTGGCTTAAACTTTATTCAACATGCAATGGAAGGAGGATGTGAAGAAAGATTGGAATAGAATGTGAAAGAAGATTTAGGTGGAGGGATATGAAGAATTAGGAATAGAATGTACCCCCCAACTCAAATGAGGGAAAAGACCGACTCATGCATGAACCTAGGACATGGTCACGGTGACATATAAAAAGTGTGTGCTATGACTAGTGAGTGTATGTGACATGTTAAGACTTGCGTCATGACCATGTGGCTAGACTACGTGACTAGACTCAAGCAAAGACTAAATTAAGATCTCGCGTATATGCATTAAACTGGACAAACTGTGGTATTTTAGTCATAACTTTTGATCTGCGACTGTGATTGGGATGAGACCAATGCCAAATCAAAGATAAAACTCGGGGATACAGATCCATAGGCTGTACGACTCGTAGTTCTTCCTAGAAATCTTGCTATGACCAAAACAAGTTGATATTTGTGCAGTATATGGGAATAAAAATCCGGGTTGACTTAAAGGGACTATGACTCGATTTTAAGTTTATTTTTTTTAGCTCAAATTAATTAATTAATTAATTAAACAAATTCCTTTAGTCATTAATTAGTTTATTAAGATTTACTTACAAACACAAGTCAAACCAAACGATTAATTTAGTCACATAATAAGTATGCACAAGTAGGAGATGCACAAGTAGTCAAGTAGTCACAACATGATGCAATGAGTTTGCAACCTAACCATGGCTCTAGTTCTCTAAAGTTCGGGATATGGTTTATTCAATAGAGGGTCCATGGTTAATTTTCCGGATGCACCGCGCGGAAGCCTAACCGTGAAGGGTTGGCGCGAGTGGATGGGACACCGCGAGTTTTAGAAAAAACTCGCTTCCATGGTTTGGTGAATTCAACAATCTCGGATGTACCCTTTGTTGCACGGAGCGTTCAATCGGGTAGATGGAGCATGAATTCCCAGAGGGTTATGTCCATATGTAGAACACATATGGGTTTCAGAATAGTGAGAAAAAATTCAATCAGGAAGTAGAATCGAGCAAACAATACGAAAAAATGGTCGAAATTAGAACGCATATTTCTGGCTCGGCATTGGGGGAGGTTTGCGCCAGCAAACAGAGACTGGCGCCGACTTTTAGCTGTAGCGCCTGGCGCCAATACTGGCGTCTAGCGCTACGACTAAAATGCTGGTGCCAAGCTCTGGCCCCTGACGCTACTTCCCACATGCATCAGCAGCTTTCTGTGCTCGATAAAATTTTCCAGTTTTGCGCGGTGTTATTTCGGTCCTAGTTGTGAAAGATATTTCTCAAATTTCCTACGTGTAAAATCCTATGTTTTTAAATCATTACGGATGGTCTTTCCAATGAGATCTTTTTTATGCATATGACAATAATGTTAATCAAAATTACGCACATGAAATACTTAGAACGTTTCGAGTCTCATCCACTCATTCTAAATCATTGCCGAAACAAGTTCAGGAATTAAAATAGAAATCCTCCCCAGTGGAGTCGCCAAAAAATTGTAGGGAATAATTTCAAGCTTTAATCTCACTAGCTTGAATCCCACTGTGATCATACACTAAAGTACGGTGGCGTCCAAAAGGGAAGAAGATAGAGCAAAACAGTCGCCAACAAGTTTTAGGAACTTGTAAACCGTTCACGAGGTGAAGGTTACACCCCTTAACGATCCAAGAGATCGTCAACTCCATAAGGTCTAGAACTAAATATGGGTTCGGGGATGAAGGTACAAATCCAACTAAAAGAGATTGAACCTGCCCTAATAATAGGCCTCTACTTTATTCTGATCGTATTCATGTGCGCTTTCTAATTAACATGCAATCATTAGGTTTAACCCTAAACCTGTTTAATCTATGTTGGTTGAATAATAATGCACAAATAAACTATTATTGGCGATCACTTGAAATTATAATCACATTAACCCTAAACAAGATTATTAAATATCTTATTAAGCGTGATTACAAGTATCAATTCCCTTTAAACATGATAAAGACGTGATCAAGGAATAAAGAATAAATATCAAGCAACATAATAAATAATATAAACAATCAATCATTAGAATAAACATGAATAATAATTATAGTAATCACAATAATAATAATATCATCATAAATAAAATAATCATCATCAAATAATAATATTCATAATCATGATAAATCATAATAATTATAATTATAATCATAATCATGTTCATGTTAAAGCATAATAAAAATAGTAAGATCCTAGGCATGATACTAACAAGATTAATAACAAACCCTAGCATGTCACTAAGCAATAAAAATCAAATATTTAATCCTAACATGATACTAACAATCATAAGCATTAGGAAGAACATAGGAAGCATCGTAACAATCATAATAAGCATATTTGATATTAAAATTACCCTAGACATGATACTAAGAATATCATAATAACAATGTAAACACAATTTCTACATCATAACATCAATAAAAACCATTAAAGTACTTACTTTGATGCCTCGTATCTCTTTCTAATAACAAAATACACACGTTAGTAACTTCAAGGAAAATAATAAACAATTAAATTAAATTAAATAATTGAAAGAGAGATTTGAGACCAAACCCTCAGAAATTAAACCTTTCACATCTAGGGCGAAGGCAACATCGAATATGGCTTGGTGTTTCTAGATCTTGAGAATGCGGAATTTTGTATGTAAAAAACAAAGTTTAGAAAAAGAAAGAATTGAAAGAAAGAGATGAAATAATCAAGAAAACTTGATTAGAAGAATGATTAAGAGAGAATTAGAGAATTCATGATTGCGAAAGAAAACTGATTGTAGGTGAAGCAAAACGAGATTGACACACGCAAAAAAGAGCTGGCGCCAGCACCAGCTAATTGGCGCCAGGCGCCAATGGCTAGCACCAGGCGCCAATGGATAGCGCAAGGCCTGGTTCTAGACGCTGATTTCAGAAATTCACGCGTTTTTGTTTTTATTATATGTTTTGATCCGGAAGTCTAAATAAGGCATATAATATGTCGTTAGAAAGATCTTAAAGTCTACTTTCCAACCCGATTAGAATCAGATTAAAATATTATGTATATAAAAAGATATGGCCAAAATAGTGGAAAGGTGTCAGTTTTGGATAAAGTTTCATGTCTCATTCATATCTTTTTCGTTATAACTCAGATTTATTATTATAATATATCATTGGAAAGATAATTTCAAGATCTATCCAACCATATAAAATTTGGATAAATATTATGAGGCACAAAAATAAAATCTGAATATATTCCACTTCGTACAAAACAAGGATTCTTAAAAGGAGTAGTTTTATTCAATTTCAAACTCTTTAAAACATAATTATCAATCCTAACTCCATTAGGATTTAAAAGAACCTTATAGAGTATTCTAAAAGACTATAATCAATCCTAATAGATTTAGGAATGATAATGAATAATAGGCCCTCCTCTATATCATTGGGCCGCATATAAAAACCAAATCGGGCCCAGTTTAGTATTTTGGCCATAACTTCCTCGATATTCATCGGAATTGGGCTTATAATATATCGTTGGAAATGTCTTTTCAAACCCCATCCAATTACACCATTATTGGATCCTTATCACGGACCAACCAAACTTGATTGACTATTTTCTTAAAATAAGTTTTCAAAAACAGAGAGAAGAGAAAAGAATTAAAACTATCCGCAACACTAAACTTTCCACACTTTCACTTCATTCGATTATGATTCGACGTGAAAGGTACTCATCACTGGGTTTGGTTTTGGGGAGACACAAATGGGTGTCTACACTTCCAGCTCTGACCAAAAAGATGTTACTGCTGGTTCAGCAGCCGACCATGGGGCAATCCATGACAAACCCCACGCAGGCGTGTATGTTTCTTAAGGATATTGCTACCTTGGAGGGTAGCTTTAAAGCTTTAAAGGAAAAACATCCCATAGGAGACGTGACAGGGTAAAGTCGTATCCCCTTAATCAAAAGTAATTCCTAAATCCTCTAACTAATGTAGATAGGGAAGTAGGGTCGAATCCACAGAGAAACGAGTCTTTCTATTCCTAATTAATTAAAGTAATCTAAATTATAAAGTAACCAATATGTAAATTTGGATATAAAACTAAACTATGAAGATTAAGAATAAGGAGGAAACAATGATTAAAAGGTCTAGGGCATAAGTTCACCAATAAATAATATTCCAGGGTACAACATAATAATCAATCATCAATGCATACATTAATCAGATCATAAAGGGCTTTCGCTACGTATTACAATCACACAATTAATTTACCAGTATTAAATCTCATCTCTCGAATCTCGACTTAACCATTTATAAATTAACCTGCCTATTGAAACTAGACCTGAACATCAATTCTCATCTGTCGAATCTCGAATCAATATTGTCAAACTCATGCATAAAAGATCAGCGCAAATCTAGTCACAGAGCATTAAATAAATCAATAGGAAATTAATCTTAGCATTGACAATTAACAACAATAAATTACCCCGTCATATTATTTATGGATCCCATAAACCCTAGAAATATAACTATTCACACATAATAAAAACTAAACTAATCAAAGCAATAAAACAAGACATGATCAAAGGAATAAAATAAATAACTAAGATTAAGAGAAGAGAAATTGTTACCAAAGAAATATGAAATTAAGAATAAAGTTAAGAACAAAGTATATAAGAGAGAAACTAATCTAAAAGCTAAGTAGAGAGAGAAAATCGAAGAAATAATTAAGAAAGAGTAAAAGAAGAACCTAAACTTGCTTTACGGAAAAGTATTTATACTAAGCAAGAATCCTAAACTAAAGCAAACTTAATCACCGAAAATTAACTCCTTAAAATAACACACGCCCGATCGGGCGCGCCTTTTTCTCCCCATACTCTTCTAAACAGCCACGCCCGATCGAGCTAGCAGCTCACCCGATCACGCGCGCCTTTGGCCATGCACCAGCACACTCTTGCGCCACGCCCGATTGAGCTAAGCTTGCCCGATCGGGCCCTTGCTTCACCTCGAGGCTTGGAACTTCGATTGGGCTTATTTCTTCGGCCCAATTCGGATATCTACTTAAGGTCTTGATCATTCGGTCCAAATACCTCGGTATCCCGATTACCGAGCCCTTAATCACCAGCTTAATGACTCTAACCGGCCTTGGGCTTCAAAGATGGTCGTGCTCCTCTAATTTCCGTAGTTGCTCCATAATATCTCGGGAAAATGCTCCAAAAGTGCAAATCCCTGCAAAAAGTCAACCAAATCTACGAAAAGACTAGAAAACACCAATTAGTAATAAAAGTGGCTCTAAAGAGCCAAAGACACTACTAATTATGACTAAGGGACGGGGGTAAAATACTATATTTAATAGACATATCAAACTCCCCCAAGCCAAAACTTTGCTTGTCCCTAAGCAAAGATCTCATCAATGAATAAATAAATAAGCTTCACCCTAAAAAGTAAAAATCAAGCACAAACAATTCAGGGTAAATCAAATAAACATGCTTCAAAATCAACCAATCAAATCCATCCAATTACCTTTCTTCCCTAACAATTGTCAAATAGAGCAATCCACAAGAGCATATAGAATTCAAGACTAGTGCTCACACACTCAACTCTCATTTATGTGGCGAGTAAATGATGTATTCGGTCGCTCTCCAACCAACCCCTTTATGTGAACAATGTCCTCCCAACTCACACTCTCGTGTGTATAAAAAGATGTACGCTCAACCTACTAGTCGACACAAAATATGTCAAATCATAACTTGCATTGATAAACAACACTTTCACATTCATACAACTCTATGCACAAAGGTCGGAAGGTCTTTAAAGCTTGTAATGTAAGGCTAGGGTAAAGGGTAGGAATCATTTGGGAACAAGTGAGAGAAAAGCTATGCTTAAGGGAGCAAATCCTAGTAAAACCCATGATCAAAATAAATAATGATTAACATCTCCTACATAACCAACTCTAACAAAAATCCACCAAATACAACTCCAAACGATAAAAACAATCCCAACTCTTACAATTTCACTCATAAAAATATAATAATAAAGAACTGGAGTGAATAAACAAACTTTATTTTCCAACTTGAATTTTTCATAGATGCTCAAAATTTTTCTTCCTTTTGATCAACCTCCAACTAGAATATTTGAACATTGAACGCTTTTTCTTTCTTTTTGTTTTTTTTTTCCTTTTGAAGTTCACTTATTTTTCACTTTTTTTTTTCTTGAACTTCTCTTTTTTTTTTTCATAACATCATACTTTATTTTTTCAAGAAGATATAGCTTTCAAACTCATCAAAAATAAACATGATCAAAAACAAAATAACTTCTCAAAACCCACCCAAATTGTGCAAATAATAAGCACACTACAAACTCCCTCGCCTCACTCACTAATAGCTCCCCCAAGCCAAGCTTGGGACTAGTAACCAATGGGGCAAAATAGGCTTGTAATATGACTAATAAATAACAAAAAGTCAAGGCAACAACATGGGTAGCAAGAAGGGATCAAATGTATCTACAATCATCTGAAGGCTACCTAAAAGAACAAATGCTTTCGTCCTCCTCAATGTGCATAGTAATGAGTCATACAAACACTACTTATAGTTGCAAATCAATACTCAAATTCATTGACATACCAAGAACTAACACACATTCCTAACCAAATCAACTAGTCAAGCACTATATTCACAAATAGTTGGACAAAATTGACTCATGTTAACGCATCTAAGTAATCAAACTTCAAATCATGATCAACTAATCCACAATATTATTTATCATCATATACCAAGAATCAAAACAAATTTTCTCAAGGGGCATAGGGAAGCATGATTTATAATTCATTGGAACGTATTTTTGGATTTTTTTATTTTTCAACTTTTTTTGTATTTTTTAATATATAAGAAAGCAATTAAACTAACCTAGAAAGTAATAAATCTAAACTAGGAAAACACACCAAAAATAAAAGAAAAGAGAGAAAGAAAGATACCAAATCCAAAATCTACCCCAAGCTAGAATCAGAGAATGTCCTCATTGGCTCAGGAACTAGCCCAACATAGCTAATCTTGATCATCCTTATCTATCCTCGAATAGCCTCCTCCATGGCTAGAACCGGCTCCTCCATGGCTCGAACCACCACCTCCGTAACCCGAACCACCTGCAAAATAGTTAGGGTCTACATTCCCCCCAAGCCCACCAAAAGGAGCATCGGTCCCATAACCGTGGACCGAAGAATAGTCCACATAGGTACCAAAGGCACTTGGGTCCGAATATCCTCCTTGAGGATATTGAAACCAATCGAGAACAAGTGAGTTGGGGGAAATAGCCCCTCGACGTGCGTAGTCATCATACATGGGGTATAAACCCCTCCCAAGGTTTCTCTCCACATGCCTCACCCTCCCTATCTAGAGACCCTACTCTCGTATCAAAGTTTCGCACCATACTCTCCACTATCCCTTGCCCCATCTCAATCCTATCTAGTTGGCTCCTAAAAGTCGAGAAGTCATAAGGGGCATTTGGGTCGATGTTATAGTTCGTGGAAGAAGTGGGGATGTCATAAGTGTAGGGAGGGGGTGGTGGTTAAGGGTGAAATTAAAGTTGTGGTGAAGGCGGTGCTTGGTGAGCCGCTTGAGCCTCACCTTGGTTACCTAAAACAAAGGTGTAAGAAGGTTGACCCTTCTCAAACTTAGTCAAAACGGGATTAGGCAACGTAAAGGCATTGTCCCTTCTACACGACTCCCTTTCGATTACCCACCAAGTTTCACCCCCTATGACATTGATCCAGTTGAGGCTACCTAAGTAGGGTAAGTCCATAAGAGTCGGGCCTACTTCCTAAATTCGTTAGGAACAAAGTTAAGGTGCTTGACCGCTATGTGGGTGACTAAACCGCCAAAATATATAGGGGCCCTAGACCTACCACTCTCGGTCGCATTGGCCACCCGTTGAAAGTGTTGGGCTATCCTATGAGGTATGTTTAGCTTGTCACTCCTAGGGATCATGTAAGACCCTAACAACTCTAGTTCGTCCCTCCTTACATTGGCGGGTTCATGCCTCCCAAAGATAGTGAGGCCAACAAACCGTTGCCAAAATTTTGGCACGGGATGTTGTATCCAAGTGCCCTTGGCATGTTAGAGGTTTAGATTAGCATCCCCCGTGAGGGATTGATAGACAACGACAATGTTGCCTTGGGATGGTTCAATAGGCCTATCCGATTTTAACTCAAATAATTTACCAAATTCTTTCAAAGTCAATCTGACATCATTATTAAGAAAACAGACTTGAAAATGAGTAATTAAAGCATTAGATTTTATCACATTAAAACTAGAAATAAATTCTAAAGTTAAATAGTCATAAGTATCGTAATGCAATTGAAATAAACCACTCATTCCAATACCCTTAAACAATTTTTCTACCGGTTTATCGATTGCTAATCTAGAAAGCATAGAATGATGAACAAAGCGTGTAGGAATTACCTGCCTCGAGATGAGGTTGAGCATCCTTTGTCGTTGTTCTTGTGAGGTTATCACCACCTCGATCCATCCCGGAATTTGCAGCTCCGGGTCAACCAATGGTGGTTGTTGTTGCCTTGAGCTTTCACCCCTTACGGTTCTAGATATTTTGGATGCCATATTTGTAAGAAATGGTGGAATTTGAAGCTTTCTCCCTCCTAGGGTTTTGGAAAAATTTGAGAGAAAGTGGTAGGAAATTAGTGAAGATCGAAAGGGAAGATGAAGGGATTAAGAATATGTAAAAAAATTTTGAGTTTGGATGGAAGAATTAGAGAAGATCTTGAAAAGAAATAGAGTTTGAAGGTATGAAAATGGGGGTTTTAGAGAGAGAAAGTGATGAAGAAGAAGATGAAATAAGGAGAAAGTTAGAAAAGAAGAGGAAGAAAAGAAAGTAATAGGTCGGCCAAAAAGTGGCACGCCCGATCGGGCGAAAATAGTTTGTGCTGAAAGTTTAGTTGCGCGCCTGATCGGGCAAGCTTCGCCCAATCGGGCGCGAATGCGAAGGGAATTTTCGCCCTTTGCTCGCCCGACATATCTTTTCTCTTACTCGATTTCTCAAAAATTTCACCCGATCGGGCAAGTTTCGCCTGATCGGGCAAAATAGCTCGATTTTCAACCTCACTTGCGCGCCCGATCGGGCGAAAATAAAGCTGTAATTTTCTTTACTTGCGCGGCCGATCTGGTGAGCCTCGCCCAATCGGGTCCGTGCCCAAATCGGATCTCTTCTTTATTTTCAAATTATTTTCTAAAGTCTCCGTACCTGTCAAATTTATACCTGTACAAAAACCCTTGTAAAAGATAAAATTGCACTCTCCTCTCATCTCTAAAAAAACTAAAATAAAAATAAACTAGTCTAGGAAGCAAGAAATATGGGTTGCCTCCCGCATAGAGCTGGTTTATCTTGGTCCCACACGACCTTCTTACCAAGTATAAGAACTAGGACCCTTGACCTAACGCTTGGTCGAGTGGTTTCTCACCTGGTTGAACGTTGTTTAGGCTACGACGCGACTTCCTGACATACCCTGTGGGACGCCAATTCACTTTATCTAGTGGATCCTCCTTGACTTGGATTGAGGGTTCTTTAATGCTACACGCTAAAGATCCTTCTTCCATCGAGGGTTGCTTCAAATTTTCATTGCATTTAGCACTTGCAACTCGATCTGGTGGAACACTCACCGTAGGCTCAATTTCTACAACTTGCTTGATTGATTCCACTTTTTCGTCCTCAAAACCAAGATCGACAGTGTAGAGGGCTCTTTCTATTGCATCCAGTTCCTTCTGCCATTTGTCTATCTCATCTGAAAAGGATGCAACACAAGATACCACCTCCAAGGGATCTTTTACAAGAGCTTGGGGCTTGTTCAAATAAGTTTGAACCACATTAACACTAAAGCACTTCTCCTCTATCATGGAGCTTTTAGGGGTATTATTAAGATTAAAAATAAATTTTTTTTCCCCTACTGATAGTGTTAATTTGCCACTTCTCACAACTATAATTGCTCCTGCAGTGTTAAGAAATGGTCTACCCAAGATAATTGGGGTTTGCGTATCCTCAGCCATAACAAGAACAACAAAATCAAAAGGTATATAAAATTTACCTACTCTAACAGGAACGTCTTCTAAAATACGTAGGGGGTATTTGAAAGAACGGTCAGCCATTTGTAGAGTAATATTAGTAGCTGTTAATTTACCCATATTTAACTTGGAACACACGGATAATGGCATAACACTAACACTAGCACCCAAATCACACAATGCATTATCAATCATTAGATTGCTAATATGACAAGGGATAGAAAAACTACCCGGATCTTTTAATTTAGGTGGAGATTTATTTTGAAGTACGACACTACACTCTATAGTGAAAGCTACTGTCTCTACTGCACTAATAGACCTTTTTCTTGTCAATATTTCCTTCATAAATTTTGCATACGCAGGAATTTGTGTGATTAATTCAGTGAAGGGAACTGTTACCTTCAAATCTTTTACCATCTCCAAAAACTTACGAAACTGCTTATCCAAATTTGTTTTCAAGTGACGATTGGGGAATGGAAGTTTGATAACTGGCTTTGGAGCATTATTGCTCTTATCTGGAGTGGCCACCTTCCCTGGAGTCATACCCTGCAATGTAGAATTAGATATATTAGTACTACTCTTTAGCCCTGCGGGGCTATTAGCTACATTGTATGGGTTAACGGAATCAAGATTAGCATTATTTATTAAAACAGGTTCATCATCTCTGGGCATAGGGGACCCTTCATAGTTTGAACCACTCCTTAGAGTAATTGCATAGGCTTGATTCGTAGGCCTGGTCGGCTGTGTTGGCAGAGCTCCCTGTTGGCGGGCTTGTAGAGTAGCGGAAAGTTGCGCAATTTGATTATCTACAATTTTATTGTGTGCTAGAATTGAATCAATTTGAGCATCTCTACTCTCCATGTGCTTTTTCATATTAACCAGCATCGCTCTAATTTCTACAAAAGTAGGGTCGGAAGATGAGGAGGGTTGTTGTGGTTGGTTCTTCTGGCCAGCATTGGGGTGGTAATATTTCTGTTGTTGTTTTTGTGGCGCTTGTGGTTCTTGTGGTGGTGGATTTTGAACATTGGTACTCCGGTAGGAAAGGTACGGATGGTTCCGGTGCCCAAAATTGTAGGTGTTGGAGTATGGGTTATTCTGCCTATAAGCTTGAAAGACATTAACTTGCTCTACGGAACTCCTGCAATCTTGTTCCCAATGACCTAAAATTCCACAATTTTCATAGAAAGCCTCATTAGCATTATTATTAATTGCAGAAACATTAGCTACATTAGCAGTGCTAAGGTTATCTAATTTTGGCAGATAGAGGTTAATTGAGCTTGCAAAAAGGATACAGAGTCGACACTATGCTTCCCTTTGTTAGGAAAGCCCCTGGGATTCCCATATTGGGAATTATGTATCGCCATATCTTCAATAACCTGACTTGCATCATTAACATTAAGATTCATAAACCTCCCACTAGCTGCAGAATCTAAGATTATTCTAGATGAATTTCTAATGTCATTGTAAAAAGCTTGGATTAACTGCCATTGTGCCAAATTATGGTGGGGGCATTCTCTTTGTAGGTCCTTGAACTTCTCCCAAGCCTCATATAAAGTTCCATCGGCTTCTTGGGCAAAGTTCTGAATTGCACTTTGTAGTACGGCTGTTCTCTTTGCAGGATAATATTTGTTATAAAAATTCAAAACAAGAGTTTCCCAGTCAGTTATACCAAGTGCAGTTCTATTTAAACCATTAAACCATAATTTGGCTTTTCCAGTTAAAGAAAAAGGAAAGAGAATCTCCCTGATTTGGTCTTGTGTGACCCCAACTTGCCTAATGGTATTACAGTACTGACAATAGTCTACAATATGGAGATTTGGGTTTTCACCCTTAGCTCCACTAAATTGCTTCCTTTCTATCATCGTTATAAATTGGGGTTTAATCTCAAACTGTACCCCATTGAGAGCCGGAGTGGGAGTAAGGTGTGGAAAGTCGGTAAGCTTTGGTTGTGAGTAATCACTAAGCTTCTTTGGAGCCGTCATCTTTGATTCTGGATCTGATGATACCTCTGAATCGCTAGAACCAGTTGGAGGATCTCGGTGATTATTATTATCACCAGAATCCGCCAGAATTTTCTTGTAAAGGTTCTTCTGTCTATGGAAGGATTGTTCGATCTCGGGATTGAATGGGATGTAACCTGATCTGGAACACCTGGGCATAAACAAAGAAAACTAAAAGCAAATATGAGACTTGCCTCAAAGAACTAACGTTCTCTGAGACAAAAAGAAATAACCTAGACTACAGAAATAATCAAAAATAAAAATAATACCGTTTCCCCGGCAACGACGCCAAATTTTGGCAGGGTAAAGTCGTATCCCCTTAATCAAAAGTAATTCCTAAATTCTCTAACTAATGTAGATAGGGAAGTAGGGTTGAATCCACAGAGAAACGAGTCTTTCTATTCCTAATTAATTAAAGTAATCTAAATTATAAAGTAACCAATATGTAAATTTGGATATAAAACTAAACTGTGAAGATTAAGAATAATGAGAAAACAATGAATAAAAGGTCTAGGGCATAGGTTCACCAATAAATAATATTCTAGGGTAAAACTAAATAATCAATCGTCAATGCATACATTAATCATATCATAAAGGGCTTTCACTACGTATTACAATCACACAATTAATTTACCGGTATTAAATCTCATCTCTCGAATCTCGACTTAACCATTTATAAATTAACCTGTCTATTGAAATTAGACCTAAACATAAATTCTCATATGTCGAATCTCGAATCAATATTGTTAAACTCATGCATAAAAGATCTGCGCAAATCTAGTCACAAAGCATTAAATAAATTAATAGGATATTAATCTTAGCATTGACAATTAACAACAATAAATTACCCCTTCATATTATTTACGAATCCTATAAACCCTAGAAATAAAACTACTCACACATAATTAAAACTAAACTAATTAAAGCAATAAAACAAGACATGATCAAAGGAATAAAATAATAACTAAGATTAAGAGAATAGAAATTGTTACCAAAGAAATCTGAATTAAGAATAAAGTTAAGAACAAAGTATATGAGAAAGAAACTAATCTAAAAGCTAAGTAGAGAGAGAAAATCTAAGAAATAATTAAGAAAGAGTAAAAGAAGGTCCTAAACTCGCTTTACGGAAAAGTATTTATACTAAGCAAGAATCCTAAACTAAATCAAACTTAATCGCCGAAAATTAATTCCTTCAAATAACACGCGCCCGATCGGGCTAAAGGCTACCTGATCGGGCGCGCCTTTTTCTCCGCGTACTCTTCTAAACAGCCGCGCCTGATCGAGCTAGCAGCTCACCCGATCACGGGCGCCTTTGGCCACGCACCAGCACACTCTCGCGCCACGCCTGATCGAGCTAAGCTTGCTCGATCGGGCCCTTGCTTCACCTCGAGGCTTGGAACTTTGATTGGGCTTATTTCTTCGGCCCAATCCGGATATCCACTTAGGGTCTTGATTATTCGGACCAAATACCTCGGTATCCCGATTACCGAGCCCGTAATCACCGGCTTGATGACTCTAACCGGACTTGGGCTTCAAAGATGGTCGTGCTCCTCTAATTTCCGTAGTTGCTCCATAATATCTCGGAAAAATGCTACAAAAGTGCAAATCCCTACAAAAGTGAACTAAATCTACGAAAACACTATAAAACACCAATAAGTAATAAAAGTGGCTCTAATGAGCCAAAGACACTACTAATTATGACCAAGGGATGGGGGTAAAATACTATATAAAATAGACATATAAAGACGAATGACATATAGAGGTGACGCCTGTTGAGGCGACAGTTGCTTGAGAGGACGAGGTTGAGAATGTCGATAATTATTTTGGCTGCTATGAGGTTGTTATTAAAGCCGACCTCCTCTTTCTTCTTCATAGGGGTACGAGTTAGGCGTCTGGAAACTCAACCCAAATTCATGGATTAATATCCTAAATTATATTGCCGCCTGTGAGTTCCAAAACCTTGAGCCTAGCTTTGAGGCCTTTGCTCACATTGCATTACTTTAGCTGGGCTCTAGGCAGACTTGGGGCGTGGTACACTTTGATGACGCATCCGCAGTATATGATGACGTTGGACAAGCCTTCAAAGTGGACCGACTGGAAGGAGAAATTCTACTTGATATCCTAGCTCTCCTTAGGCCACAATCGGTTCCTTTGCCGGTACAATAAAGACCCGGCTTTGCTGGGTATAAAGTGCGCCCTTCCTCGTATTCCTTCTAGGGCTTGGGAGCAAATAATAGAACTGGAGTTTTTTGAGAGCACCATTGAACCTTTGGATAATGGGACTCACATATTTGTTCCCAAAAATTGGGTACCCTCACCAGGATTTTTTTAAAGATGAGGCGTTTCACTCTGCCTGTGGTCTTAGCACCATGTTTGAGAGATGTATGTAATTTATTCTGTCTGATATTCTTACTAATGTTTGATTTTAGCTAACTTGTTGTAAAGTAACTAACCAGGTGACGAGGGGTGGAACTAGGTCATTGAAACTAATCCTCTCTTGGTCAAACTAAATTTATAAACACTTAATTAACCTAAATACTAGTATAGAGGCAAGTAAAGGGTCGAACCCAAAGGAACGGTAATGTTAAAGCACTCTCAATTATGCGCCTAAGCTAGGTCGAAGACAAAGATAAAGAGAGAACACTAACAATTAACAAACAAAGAAACTAAACAAATAAAGCACTAGGAACGGGATCAACAAGTAATCATGATAATTGTAACAACTCGGAAACAATATGCAAATCAATGGTTGTGAAGACTAATGGCAAGATCAATCAAAAGAGTCAACAAGCTATCTCCTTGAGGTCAAACTAGCGCCAACTACGAGAGACTCTAACTAGGAGCATCACTAATCAAGCTCAATCGACAATTGCAAGCTACAAATCAATGGTCCGTATCAATGTATACTCACAATGCAATCTAGCATGATTCTCAAGGCCTAATCGAATTACACACATGAAAAGTTCCATTAATCGATTTAATCTCAACAATTAATCAACATAATTCCCAAATTAAGCACAATCAATCAATCATAGATGTTTTACCCAATTCCTAGCAAACAACTACAGTAACATCATCATCTAATCAACAAACAACTAAAGAAATCAAGAATCAACAATCTATGAAGAACAATTAAACTAATAACTATCAAACATCAAAATCAAACAAAACAAATATGAAATCAAACAAAGCAATAAAATGAGATAGAGTTTAGAATGCTCATTGATAATAGAGAAGATCTCCAACACAATTGTCACCATTGAATCTTCAATCTCTCAATCACCATTGAAATTCCTCACTTTCACTCTCTAAAATCTACTCTTAAACTAACCCTAAAACTAGAGAGAGAAGCTCTCAACTAAGCAAAGAATATGATAAAAAAACTAGGATAATACTTCTTCTCAACGTTTTTCCAAAAATCGGGTTATAATGATATTTGTAGAGGGCGCGAAAATAAAAACCGAGCAAGCAAATACCCAGGAAGGCGCGCCCACGCTGCAAGGGTGGCGCGCCCGCGCTGCAGTGATGGTGCGCCCGCACCAGCAGGTGGGGCGCCCGCGCCTGTGTTTTACGCGCCCGTGTCTTTCTTAGTTTCTTCGATCTTTTTGCGGCTTCGTGCGTTCGCTAAGGTCGCACGATTATGATGGTGATGAACACTAAGAGAGGCAGTCCCAAAAACACTTGATTATGGGTTCAACACCCCATCTTCATGAGAGTACGGCTTAAGAGTGCAAGAGCAAGAACTTTGAGAATCCACTTCCTTGCATCTTGAGCTTTCCAATTGCCATGAGCTTGCTCCAAAAGCATCTCCAACCTTAGTGATTCATCAATATCAAGACCCGAACCTCGTACAGTACCTACAACCACGAAAATAGAGCAAATAAAGGAGAAAAGAGTAGAAAAACCAACAAAATGCATAAAAGCTACAAAATTAGAGAGGGAAGGTAAAAACAATACCAAATGCATAAAACTAGGCATTTATTGAGCATGAAAGCTATGAAAAGAGGAAGAAAACAAGCTAAATGCTCATCAAATGAGTGTTATTTATGACACCCATCAAATACCCCCAAGCATACCTTTTACTCGTCCTCGAGCAAAACAAAACCAAGGGAGAAATGATGAGCTTATTCAAACAAACAAAAAGAAGAGAAGAGACAAGAATATACACTAACTCACTTTCGTAAGAATCACGGTCAATTTTAGCAACTAAAGACAAGCCATTTAAACCCCTAGATCGCCCTAGAGGACTAGTGATGCTCTCGTAAAGGTTTCCTAAGTGATTAGCCTATAACTCTCATAATAATACAAACAAGGCAAAGCATGAGAAGGAAATCAAAAGAAAAGAAAAGCACACACATGTTTATGAAAGGAATTTTCCAAATGTACAAGCATAAATGAATGCAAATCTTTCTAAACGAGTAAGGGAGTGCACGTTTCAAGATATCCGAGGTTGATTGAAACATAAATATGCTAAGCATAGGAACTAGAGAAACGCAATCCACTTTCATCCCAAACGGTTTTATTGCGTTCTCCCTACTAGTTTCATATCTTCCCCTAGCGAGCATCTCAAAAGTTCCACGAAGGAACCAGAAAAAGAAATAATTTTTAGGCTACTCGACGTCTTGACATTGCATCCCCTCTCCTTAGGCTTTAACACATAATGCCCTCCATCAGTATATGACCCAACCTCTAGGTCAAAAGGTCTTTCCCAACGGTTGTAACATAAGGGCACGCAAAAAGGGTTAGGGGTATGCTAAAATTTTAAAATTTGACGGTATTCCTAATCAGTGAAGCAAATGGTGATCAAACCTTCTCCTCATAACCAAGCAATCGCAAAACAAAAACAAATTAACTCCCCCAAGCTTATTCAAAGCTATACTCATAAAAATATATGCAAAAAGCGTAAACGCTTCTCCCCCAAGTTGAAATGAAGCATTGTCCTCAATGCGTAGAAAGGGAGAAAAGAATCACATCAAAATATTTTTGAATTTTCTCATTTTCACCCTGTTTTATTTTATTTTATTTTTTTTCTTTTTATGCATATATTCAAAGAAATTGTCCTCGCCTCTTTTAACTTTGGACGGCTTTTACAACTTTGCATTTATTATGTTCTTGCCTTTTTTAACTTTGGACGGCTTTTTCTATTATACATTTGCCATTATCAACAAAAAAAAAATACACAAAACACAAGCTTGCTTACAAATAGAACCAATATCTAACCTTATATACCAAAAACATGACCATTTGCTTCACAAAAACAAAAAAAAAGGAACAAAAAGAAACAAAAGGCTCAAAGTTCTGAAGATGTGGATTTAAAAGAAGGGAAAGGCTCAAATAATTAGCAAGAAGGCAAATGTAAACCCAATGAATTAAAAAGAAAGAAGAAAATTCTAGAAATGAAAAATTACCACCCCAAAAAGTTGCCTTTGTCCTTCCTAGTTGGTTCGGTCTCGTGTTTTGGAATTATGAGTCAAGATTCAAGATTAGGTCCGCAATAGTCAAGGATCCATGCAGCTCATGCAATTATATGTAGAAGACTTGAAAAATAATGAAACTCACATGGATGTAGCAAAAACTCACTATTAGTGTCAATTCGACTATAGGAAGCAACTACCAACATGACATAAAAAGTAGAATCCGGTTTCATAGTCCCACTAGTTCTAACCAACAACCTTAGCATGCTTTATTCTAGAATCAACCAAGAGTACTCTCAAACGGTGCACACCATTACCATTTAAGAAGAAAATCATTCAATTATACAAGTCCAAAAGTATTATGTCCAAAGAAAAAACAAAACAAAGACACATTGCAAATTTGCCTTGATAGAAACAAATTTTTTTTTTAGAGTTTTTAAAAATAAAGAAACAGGGAAAAGCATATACAAAGGTGCATAGAATATATGAATCAACATCCCATCAAACATGATAGAATACCCTCCCTCAATCTTGAATGAGACAATACACTCAAACATAAATCATAGAAACCATGGGAGGGGAAAACAAGGAGAGCAATCCAACAAACCAACATACGTCCAACAAGTCATCATCCACTTGAGAAAGAGCAAGGAAGGATATTACCGGATATTAGGTGGGTGTAAATGCCCATAAATGACCCAATTAAACCTTTCAAAGCTAATTTCCTCAAGAATTGAACCTTGTCTTCTATATGCTAGCAAAGATAGGAGTTAAACTTCCTTGATTCTTGATCCAAATTGAAGCACCAAAGTATATCAAGTCATTTACCAAGAAAAAGGAATACAAACATTTCCATGAGAGAAAATCTATTCTAAAAAGAAAATAAAATTAAAGCAATAAAACACGGGTTACTTCTCGAGAAAGGCTTGCTTAAGGTCCAAGCTTGACCGCTCTAGTAAAATAGTATTGCAACGATCGCAAGAGCTTGTCAAATGCACTACTACATATTTCATGAAAGCAAGTATGCACATGAAAAAAATAAGGCATGCAATAAGCTTAGTGAACACCTATGAGGTTGAGAAGAAGAATTCTAAGAAGAAGAAGGAGAGAAGGGAAAAATAAGAATATAAGAAAAAGGAAGAGAAATAAAAGAAAAAGAAGAAGACATACTCTTCTCAACAAAATATTTTTTGTTGGAAATCCCACCATTGCCCTCAAAAGTCATCAAAGGAGGCACTTGGGGGACTAAAGGTTCTTCAAGAAGAGAGGATATGAGAAAAGAAGGTAATGACATGGGATAGGAGGGAACAAGATCAAGCTTTCTTGAAAATGAGATGTAAGGTGAAGAAATGGGAATTGGTTGCTCACTTACACCACTATCCATTAAAACACAATCTCTCTCATCCAATGAACTCACATCCAAAGGGCTCTCCTCCAACTCGTCATTATTCAAATTTAGCTTATTCTCAATCACATCCTTCTCATAAACTTCACACCCTAAATGAGCTCTCAAAAGCTTTATATCATCATTATGGTTCAAAGGAAGCTCATCCAAGGGTTGAGGGTCAAACTTGGGAGGTAGCTCAAAATAAACATGAGAAGTACAATCTCCCTCTAAAAAGGCCTCACCATTCTCAATGATGAAAAATGTAGAAGAGAACGGATCATAAAAGGTGAAAGAGGAAGGCAATGGTTTAAGATTTGAGATAGGAGTTGGAGACTCAACCTACCCAAAACACTTCACTCTCATCTTCAAAACTATCAGAAGTAAGCTCTACCTCCTCAACCTTATCATACGGAACCCCTTCTCCATCAAAATCATCTAAGCTCAAGGTCTCACCCTCAAAGCAACCATGGTCATCATTCAAAGGAGATGGGGTGGAAGAAGATTGGTTTTCAAAATTAAAGAATGGAGGAATGAAATTACAATCGAGGGAGGTAGGTGGGGGAATTGACTTATCAATTGGTTTTTTAACACTCAAAAACTCTTGGTCCTCATCACCTTCAAACATCCAATCTCCCATGGAAACTACTTCATCCTTCTCATCCTCACTCTCTTTCCTCACAACTTCTCCACGGTTCAAAAATTACAATGTCCCATCCTCCTTAACTTGAATTAACGTTTCCTCAAAATTAAGAGAAGCCAACATTTTTAGTTTCTCTTCAAGTCCATCTAAAGGCTCAATGGAACGAAATTCAAATTTAGAAGGAGGTTCAAAGTGCAAACTCTGTTTTGGAACATCCATCTCCACACCCTTTTCCTCTCTCATAGGATCTCTAACATCCTCCTTGCACACCTTGGAGCTCTCAAAATAATCATTATCATCATCTTCCATATCTACCAAAGTGATAGAAACTTCATTTACATTCATCATCGATGACAATTGATTCTGCATCTCCTCATCCTTCCTAAGAACACCCACATTACTCTCTTCCAACATTTTCACCAATTCCGTTTGGCTTCTCATAATCTTCGAAAGTCTCATCTCAATTGGTTCCAAATTAGAATTCATCTCTAATTCTCTCAATGAACCACAAATTTGATAATGAGGAGACTCAAAGTTAGACCCTAAAGATTGGAAAGATGAAGAGCATTGAGGAGTATCATGGGGGAAAGAATTATGTGCAAGCATGGGAGGATCAACCTTAGAGATATGAGTGGCATCATCAAAATGGGGAATGGGGGCACAAGAAGGCATGCAAGATTAATCATTCATGGAATATGGAACATAACAATCATCAATAGAAGTATTTGAATAACTATGACCACGTTCATAACTATCTCTAGAAAACCATACATAAAAGTCCAAAGTATCATCGATTGACAATGCCCGAAATCGACCATTAAACATGCTTTCAACAATGTCTCTAGTTTGCTTAGTCAAATTATGATATCAAATCTCACAAGCCTCCCAACAATAATAACCATGGTAACTAATGAAGTTCTCTAGTCTATTAAAGTACACCCAAAATGGATCATTCTCAAATTGAGGAAATGACGTATTTCTCATTTTTTATACAAAACAAACAAAAATCAAATAGAAAAGTATATAAAAAGACCTAGACTCAAGCAATAAAAAACACTCAAACATAGATACCGTTCCCCAGCAACGACGCCATTTCGACGAGGGGTGGAACTAGGTCATTGAAACTAATCCTACCTCGGTTAAACTAAATTAATAAACACTTAACCAACCTAAATAATAGTATAGAGGCAAGTTAAGGGTCGAACCCAAAGGAACGTTAATGTTCAAGCTCTCTCAATTATGCGCCTAAGCTAGGTCGAAGATAAAGATAAAGAGAAAACACTAACAACTAACAAATAAAGGAACCAAACAAATAAAGAACTAGGAACGGGATCAACAAGTAATCATGATAATTGTAACAACTAGGAAACAATATGCAAATCAATGGTTGCAAAGACTAATGGCAAGCTCAATAAAAAGAGTCAACAAGCTATCTCCTAGAGGTCAAACTAGCGCCAACTACGAGAGACTCTAACTAGAAGCATCACTAATCAAGCTCAATTGACAATTGCAAGCTACAAATCAATGGTCCGTATCAATGTAGACTCACCATGCAATTTAGCATAATTCTAAAGGCCTAATCGAAATACACACATGCAAACTTCCATTAATCGATTAAATCTCAACAATTAATCAACATAATTCCCAAATTAAGCACAATCAATCTATCATAGAAGGTTTACCCAATTCCTAGCAAACAACTACGCTAACATCATCATCTAATCAACACACAACTAAGGAAATCAAGAATCAATAATCTATGAATAACAATTACACTAATCAACAATCAAACATCAAAATCAAACCAAACAAATATGAAATCAAACAAAGCAATAAAATGAGATAAAGTTTAGAATGCTCATTGATAATAGAGAAGATCTCCAACACAATTGTCACCATTGAATCTTTAATCTCTCAATCACTATTGAAATTCCTAACTTTCTCTCTCTAAAATCTGCTCCTAAACTAACCCTAAAACTAGAGATAGAAGCTCTCAACTAAGCTAAGAATATGATAAAAAACAAGAATAATACTTTTTCTCAATTTTTTTTCCATAAATCGGGTTACAATGATAATTTTAGAGGGCGCGAAAACCAAACTGAGCAAGCAAATACCCAGGAAGGCGCGCCCGCGCTGCAGGGATGGCGCACCCGCGCCAGCAGGTGGCGCGCTCGTGCCCGTACTTTGCACGCCCGCGTCTTTATGGGTTTCTTCGATCTTTTTGCGGCTTTGTGCGTGACAACTTGTTATTTGATACGAATTTAGAGTGATTTCGAACCTTGTTTACTTGGTATATTGGCATTTTGGTTTACTTTTACTCTATTTTTGTTCAACTTTTGTGTATCCCTTGACTCACGGGTTATTAGTGTTTTTGTTGGGGTTTTAGTTTCAAAGACGACCATTTGAGGCATTTGGATGATAAACCGAGGTTAGAAGCCGAAACAATGGAGCAAAACCGAAGAAAAGTGAAGATAAAGGCCTGCACGGACGTGCAAAGTATGGCACGTCCTTGCAGAAGTGTTCCAGCACGACCAGAAGCTACTGCATCCTTCTTTCAAGGCCTGCACGTTGGTGCAAAGCTCAGCACGTCCGTGCCTGATCCTGCACGTCCGTGCAGTTTGCTCAGCCCAAATCAGTTTCAAAACTGATTCTACTGAACAAGGCCTGCACGTCTGTGCCATATTTGGCACGTCCGTGCAGGATGCCCTAGCCAAAACAGTACCTTCTGCCTCCTAGGTGCACGTCCGTGCCAACCTCAACACGTCCGTGCAGGTATAGCTGCACGTCCGAGCCAACCTCAGCACGTCCGTGCTGACCTGTAGCCGTGCCCGACTCTTATTTTCTCCGTCCTTTTTATTTGGGGGTCTTTATAAATAACCCCTTAAGCTCATTTGTACGGCATCCAAGTTTTTAGTTCTTCCTCTTAGTTTGCAATTGTAGAAACACAAATATTCCCAAATCATTAGTTAGATTATAATTATTAGCTTGGAGATTTCATTCTCAATCATTGTACAAGACAAGTTCCACCATTGATATTCAAGTTGAAGCTTCTAGTAACATTTTCTCACTCCTCTCTTCCATTTTAATTGCTTTGATTGTTAATTATCTTGCTTAATTCTTGTATGCTTAGATTGTTATTCAGTTTAATCTTTAGTTGATTCTTGTTCATGAGTTACTTGAAATCCTTAATTGCTTTAACCCTCAATGTAGTCACTAATTACTTGTTGCATGTGTTAATTTGGTAATTGTTGGATGTTAATTAGTTAAGATTAAGTGGTTTAATTGCTTAGTTCTTCTATATGGACATTGCTAGAACTATTATCTAAGCTTTCTCAACGAACGATCGACAGATGAACTTGAGTTATCTCATTTATGCTTAATTGACTTGAAATGCCATGAAAATAGGAATTTCAAGTCCAGGGAATGTTTTGTCATCGTGATTATGCTTTAATACTTGTTTTATGCTTTGTAACCACGAGAGTAGGTTGTATTCATGATTCGAGTAATCCCTCTAGCTTGAGAGAGTAGTTGGGTGCTTTAGATGACTTCCCCTATATTATCCCCTCAAATTACCATTGTTTGCTACCTGCTAATTGTGATTTGTGACAAAATTGAGTGGTATATCCCAAGCCCTAGAATTCTATAAATATTGTTAATCATCCTTTAGTATTAGTTGATTTGAATTAGTACATGCTACATAAAGCCAAACCAATTTCGACTTCATTTAGCTTGTTTAAACGGTAGTATCTCGGTGGTTGATTCAACGCCTATCTTGGGTTCGACCCTTTCTTACCCTTGCTATTAGGTAATGAGACCAAGATAGGACTTTATCTTTGGTAGGCTCGACGACGGCTTATCAAATTTTGGCGCCGTTGTCGGGGAGGCAAAGTCACATTGAATGTATTATTGTTGAATGAGTCTAAGTGTGTATATGTGTATCATAATTTTTCTTATTTGTTTTTATATATTTGTGTTTTCAACTTGTGATAGTCATTGCTAACGTTTTTCTTAGCTTTGTTTGACCTTGCATGACACGTAAGAGTAAGCAATCACCGCTTATTCCCGTTGATCCAGAGTTAAATAGGACTTTGAGAAATGTGAGGAGGCTTTTGCAAGGCACACTCGAGTTCTCTATTGTATATTCGGATTCCGATCCAGAGGAAATCTTTGCAACCAACAAAGAAGAAAACATGGGTGATAACAATCCTCCTCCACCATTGTTACGAGATTATGACCACCCCAATGCATTCACACTTCGGAGTGACATACGTCTCCCTACTACGAATGCAAATAATTTTGAGCTTTCACCTCAACTCATCCGTATGATACAAAGTGATCAATTTGGTGGGATTTCTCATGAGTGTCCTTTTGCTCATTTGGACAACTTCCTCAAATTGTGCACAACCATCAAGCAAAACAACATTACGGAAGAGTTCATCCTCATGCACATGTTTCAATTCTCCCTCCGTGACAAAGCAAAGCATTGGTTGAGAACGGTAGAAGAGGGATCATTGACTACATGGGATGAAGTCACTAGAGCTTTCCTTGGAAAGTATTGTCCACCCGAAAAGACTGCCGAACTAAGAAGGAAAATCACCAATTTCAACCAAGAGATTGATGAAACCTTAAGTGAAGCTTGGGATCGTTTCAAGGACTACACTAGAAAATGCCCACACCATGGTTTCACATCATGGATCATTGTTCAAAGCTTTTATGGTGGTCTTACTCCTACTTCAAGGAACAACCTTGATATCGGGGCCGGTGGTAGCCTTAAAAAGCTGTCGATGGATGATTCATACAAGATGATTGAAGAAGTGGCAAAGCACTATGCATACGGAGGTGATAGACGGATACCTCAAGCAAAGAAGGGCGGAATCCACGACCTTAGTGCAATAGACCTTATTGCATCAAAGTTTGACATGCTAGCTCACAAGCTAGATCAAGCCACGCTTACATCTCCAAGCTCTTCTTCACAACAAGTCATGTCTTGTGAAACTTGTGGAGGAAATGATCACTTGTCCACCTATTGCAACTCAACTAACCAAGAGCAAGTTGCGGCTATTGGGCAAAGAAACGATCAATACTCTCAACTCTACAATCAAGGTTGAAAACCCCAACAAAACACGGGTTGGAAACAACAAAATCAAGGCCCCCCTCAAAACCAATACAACCAATCTCATCCACAAAACCAACAAGCTCCTTACCGTCACCCTAACCAAAGGGACCAAAACCAACAAAGGTAACAATATAACCAACCTGCACTTGAGACCTTCTTTACACAACAAGGAAGAACCAATGAGGATTTGCAAGCGAACATCCAACAACTTCAAGCACACAACAAGATAATTGACAATAAATTAGCTCAAATTGTGCAACAAGTTGGAAGTTCATCCTCCAATCCTAGTGGTCACTTCCCAAGCTCAATGGTTGTGAACCCAAAGGGGCAAGCTAAGGCCATTAATTTGAGATTGGGGAGAGGTTATGAAGGGCCGGTTATGAGTGAAGAGGAGCCACAAAAGATAGATGAGGGAGTTGTGGTGAGAAATGAGGGTGAGTTTGAAAATGAGATTGTTGATGTTGAGAGAAAGGAGCCACAAAGTAAGAATGAGGGAGATGAGGAAAAGGTAGAAAAACCCCCCATGAAAGTATAAAAGCCTCCCATTCCATTACCTCATAGGATTGTTGAAAAGAAATTGAATGAAAAGTTTTCAAACTTTCTTGAAGTCATGAGAGGACTTCAAGTGAATATCCCCTTTCTTCATGCTATGTCACAAATGCCTACATACGCAAAATTTTTGAAGGATCTATTATCCAACAAGAGTAGGCTTGAAGAGAGTGCAACCATCTCCCTTCCTAAGAAGGTGAGTGCAATCATTCAAAATAAGATTCCTCAAAAGCTTGGTGACCCCGGTAGCTTTGCAATACCGGTGAAGATTGGAGACTTGGAGGCTATGGATGCTTTATGTGATCTTGGGGCAAGTGTGAGTTTGATGCCCTATTCTATTGCTAAGAGTTTGAAAGTGGGAGAAGCCAACAAGAATGTCCTTACAATTGGCCGACCGCACGGTTAGGCTACCTTTGGGAATTCTTGAAGATGTGCCAGTTCAAGTTGGAAGAGTATTTGTGCCATGTGATTTTGTGGTAATGGAAATGGAAGAAGATACTACGATGCCCCTAATCTTGGGAAGACAGTTTTTTAACACCGCAGGTGTTTTGATTGATATGAAGCAAGGAAGATTGACCTTGAATGTGAGAGATGAGAAAATATCATTTTCGTTCCCACAAACATTGAAAAAGCCATTGTATGATGAAGTTCATAGAGTTGATACATTGGAAAGGGACTTAGAGAAGTTTCAAGAGAATTTGTTTGAAGGAGATCCTTTACAAGCTATCCTAACGGGAGGCTTAGTTGAGGAAGGTGAAGAAACAAGGGGGTATGATCTTTTGCTCAACCAACCTTTAGTCCACAACGAAAAGAAAGTGGAAGTGCTTAATGTGGAGGTAAAAGAGGAGAGGACTACGCCTCCTCACAAGGTTGAACTTAAACCCCTTCCTCCTTTACTTAAATATGTTTTTCTTGATGATAGTGAGAGTTATCCCGTTATTATCAATTCTAAACTTGATGATACCTCTCTTGGGAAACTCCTAGTTATTTTAAGGGAATATAGAGGTGTCATTGGGTACAAAATTGATGACTTTAAGGGGATAAGTCCTACCATTTGCATGCATAAGATTTTACTTGATGATGATCATGCTTCCTCGATTGAGCACCAAAGAAGGCTCAATCCAAACATGAAGGAAGTTGTGAAAAAAGAAGTTTTAAAACTTCTTGAAGCGGGCATAATCTACTCTATCTCCGATAGTAAGTGGGTTAGCCCGGTTCAAGTTGTGCCTAAAAAAGGAGGCATGACCATAATCTAGAATGATAAGGGTGAGACCATTTCTACGAGGTCGGTCACCGGGTAGAGGATGTGTACTGATTATCAAAAATTGAATAAGTCCTCCCGGAAAGACCACTTCCCACTCCCCTTCATTGATCAAATATTGGAAAGACTAGCATCACATAGTCACTATTGTTTCATGAATGGATACTCGGGATTCTTCCAAACCCCAATCCAACCCGAGGATCAAGAGAAGACTACATTCACATGCCCTTTTGGCACCTTTGCTTATCGAAGGATGCCATTTGGACTTTGTAATGCACCTTCCACATTTAAAAGGTGTATGATGTCTATTTTTTCCGACATGCTTGAATCATCAATTGAAGTATTCATGGATGACTTTTCTCTTTTTGGTTCATCTTTTGACATTTGCCTTTCGAATTTGATTAAAGTATTGAAAACATGTCAAGAGGTGAACTTGGTTTTGAATTGGGAAAAATGTCATTTCATGGTAGAAGAAGGAATTGTTCTTGGTCACGTAATTTCTAGTAGGGGCATTGAAGTAGATCGTGCCAAAATTGAGGTCATTGAGCGCCTCCCACCATTACAAATGTGAAGGGGATAAGGAGCTTTCTTGGACACGCGGGTTTTTACCTCCGTTTCATAAAGGATTTTTCAAAAATCTCAAAGCCGCTCACTCAATTGTTGGTAAAGGATGCTCCTTTTGTGCTTACTAATGATTATTTGCTAGCATTTGATAGGTTGAAGGAGGCATTGATTTCGGCTCCTATCATTCAACCCCCTAATTGGGAGCTTCCTTTTGAGATTATGTGTGATGCTTCGGATTTTGCCATTGAGTCCGTTCTTGGACAAAGGAAGGAAAAGAAGCTCCATGCTATCTACTACACTAGCAAAACTTTGGATGATGCACAAAGGAATTACACAACCACGGAAAAGGAGTTTCTAGCCATTGTTCATGCAATTGAGAAGTTTAGGTCATACTTGTTGGGATCTAAAGTCATAGTCTTCACCGACCATGCGGCCTTGAAGTACCTCTTGTCCAAGAAGGAACCAAAGCCAAGATTGATACAGTGGGTCTTGCTCTTACAAGACTATGACACTGAGATTAGGGACAAGAAGGGTGCCGAAAATGTGGTGGCCGATCATCTTTCACGGTTGCCTATCCTTGTAGGTGATCTTTATAACTTGCCAATTGACGATTCATTCCCGGATGATCAACTATTTGCTATTCTCGAAGCACCGACACCATGGTTTGCGGACATTGCAAACTACTTGTCTTTCTCTATTCTTCCTCTCGACCTCTCCTATCAACAAAAAAAGGAAGTTTCTTCATGATATTCGCCAATACTTTTGGGATGACCCCTTTCTCTTCAAACAAGGTGTTGATGGCCTTTTTAGAAGGTGTGTCCTGGATATTGAAATTGAAGATGTTATCACAACGTGTCACTTCTCACCTTGTGGAGGGCATATGAGTGCCAACAAGACCTGGGCGAAAATATTGCAATGCGGTTTCTTTTGGCCAATAATGTTCAAAGATGTGTGGGGTGTGGTGAAAGCTTGTGACTGGTGTCAAAGAACCGGTAATATTTCAAAAAGAAATGAAATACCTTTGAACAACATCCTTGAACTTGAAATTTTTGATGTATGGGGCATCGATTTTATGGGGCCTTTCCCGAGCTCTTTTGGGAACAAGTTCATTCTAGTGGCCGTCGATTACGTATCAAAGTGGGTGGAAGCGGTTGCATCTCCTACTAATGATGCTAAGGTTGTGGTCAAGCTCTTCAAAAGAGTAATTTTCCCAAGGTTTGGAGTGCCCCAGGCTGTGATTAGTGATGGAGGTTCACACTTTGCAAAGCGATCCTTTCAAGCTCTCCTTAAGAAATAAGGTGTGAGGCACAAGGTGTCATTAGCTTACCACCCCCAAACAAGTGCTCAAGCTGAAATTTGAAGCCGGGAGGTAAAAATGATTCTTGAGAAAACGGTGGATAGGTTTAGAAAATATTGGTCTACAAAGCTTGATGATGCTCTATGGGCCTATCGCACCGCGTTCAAAACTCCTATTAGCACCACACCATACAAGCTTGTTTATGGGAAGTCATGCCACTTGCTGGTAGAACTTGAGCATCGGGCTCATTGGGCTATCAAAACATTGAATTTCGACCTTCAAAGCGCCGGTGAGAAGAGGTTGCTTGACCTCCATGCCTTGGAAGAATTAAGAATGGATGCATATGAGAGTGCAAGGATTTACAAAGAAAAGACTAAGGCTTGGCATGACAAGCATATTAGCAAAAGGGAGTTTAAGGAAGGTGATAAGGTCCTACTATTCAATTCTCGGTTGAAGTTGTTTCCGGGTAAGCTTAAGTAAAGATGGAGTGGACCTTTCACCGATAAGAAGGTGTTTCCATATGGAGCGATAGAAATCTCAAATGACAATGGTGAACCGTTCAAAGTGAATGGGCAAAGGCTTAAGGCATACTTTGACGGTTTTGTGCATGAGGAAGCCAAGGTTGTTCACCTTGATGAGTTTGATGTTCCCTACTCTCATTGATCTTGCAATGTCGTCAAGCTAGTGACGTTAAAAGAGCGCTTCCGGGAGGCAACCCGAGTTTCTCAACTCTATCTCTCTCTCTCATAAACTATTATTTAATTTCCATCACTCTTACTATTACTAACTTTTCTCTTAATGTCTTTTGTAGGTGTTGATGAAAAGAAAAGTAAGAAAAGGTTTTTGTGGAAGTGAAGTAGTAGATAATAATAATAATAATAATAATAATAATAATAATAATAATAATAATAATAATAATAATTTTATTATTATTATGCCTTACTATTACTATTATTCTTAAAAAAAAAAAAAAAAAAAAAAAAGGAAAGGAACGTGCAGAGAATAGCACGTCCGTGCAGAGGCAGTCAGAAGCAATCAGAAATTTTGAAATAAATTTCTCCAGATTGGCACTGACGTGCCAAATTAAGCACGTCCGTGCAAGGTGGCTAAGCACATCCATGCTAAGTCCTACACGTCCGTGCTAAACAAGTTAGTATGTAACCTAAGTTTTCGTTTGAGGCGGCACGTCCGTGCCAAATTAAGCACGTCCGTGCCACATGTTGCACGTCCGTGCCAAATAAGTCAGTACCCTACCCACATTTCTGTCTGAGGCTGCACGTCCGTGCCAAATGTTGCACGTCCGTGCCGCCCTGAAAATGGCTGGCAGCAGCACGGTTATAACGAAAAAAAAAATATTCACTCATTCTTATTTCTCAACTCACAATTCTCACTCCTCCTCTCTCTAAAACTCTTACTTCCTCCTTCAAAACCCACTCAATTCACCGTTCTCACCCAAATCCTCACCCAAATTCAACAATTTTTCCAAAATCTTCACTCCATTTCAATATTTTCACAATCTACCACTCCTATTCTCACATTCAAACCCAAAAATCACCCAAAATACTCAAACCCTAACCTTGAAAAATCCATTTAGGGGTTTTATTTGGATTTGAAATTCAAGACAATTGGTTGAAGGAGTAAGTTAAAGCAAGCAAAAGGAAGTTTGGAAAGGTTCATTTGCGGGTTTTACACCCACGATAAGCTCGGTATCATCATTCCTTCCTTTCAGTAATTTCATGTTTAATTCCTTGAATTTTTGCATGAAATTGCGTGAGAAAGTTTGTTTGAATTGGTTGTGAGTGATTGATAGTTGATAATGGAAAAGCATTATTGAGTTTGAATGAATTTTGGTGTGTTTTGAGAATTGGATTTTTTGTAAGTGAGGTTGAGAAATTGATTTTCATGAAGGAAGAACATGCTTGTTTAGGTGAATTGTTGTGTTGGTTTGTTTGATAATATTGCATGAAATTGATGTAGAATTATTGTAGATGCATTATTGAAGTGGTCTTTGTTGCTTGGTGATTTGCTTGTTTTAGGTGGGAGACTTAGAACTTGACCTGATTGTGTTGTGTTAATTGGCCTTGTTTGAGCTTTGGTTGGTCGACTTGTGGACTTAGTCTCTTTGTGTGGTTTCGAGGTGATTATTTTGTCTTGGTTTGTTTGATTGCATTGCATTAAGACCGACCATGTCTAAAAGAAATCAACCTAGAAACACGGATGCTAGGTACCGCAACCCCTCTCCTCCTCCTCCCGTTGATCCACCACAAGTGCACACTATTGGAATCGTGTTCAATGACCCAACATTTTTGAACAACTATATAAGAATAAGTAGGAGGAGAGTTCAACCTACAAAGTTCTATGATGAGAGTGTTGCCGAGGCTTTAGGGGTAGGGGACGATGTTAGGATGCTTTTCGAGGGTTGTGGCTTAGGAAATTGGCTAGATTTAAGCGCCCCGACCTACAAAAGGTTGACACTTGAATTCCTCTCCACCCTTCAAGTGCAACGAGATAACAATAGATCCCCCCGCCGCCTTACCTTCCAACTCATGAACACCCAACACAACTTGAACATAAAGAGGGTGAACCAAGCTTTTGGGTGGCAAATTAACGGCACCATAGGACCAAAGGCTAGCCCCCCCCGGTAAATATTGTGCGGGTGAGTTTTGGAGGAAGATCACCGGCCTTTTCGACTACAACCCTAGGACTGATAAAGCTATGGCCATAATCCACCCCGCCTTTAGGATGTCATAGTGCACCATAGCGAACACGACGTTCGCTAGAGGTGATAGTTCGGGTGTAGTGTCCACTAGGGAGCTTCACATCCTATGACACTTGAGCGAGGGTAGTACGACCCTAGATGTAGGGGCCTGGTTAGTCGACCACCTAGAGGATGTTGCCACTGGGTCCGGCAACATCACCATAGGTGGCATGATCACTATTATTGCTTCTGCTCTTAACCTTGATTTTGTAGATGAGCAGGTTTGCCCAGGGCCGACGCAGCTAGACATGTAGTCGCTTAGGTTCATGAGATGGGTTGCGGACGCGGAAGGGTCGCATCCTTACTTGTGGCACGTGAGTGGGCGCCCCTATGCCTACCTCCACGATCCGGAGCCGACCTTCATCTATGACGAGAGCAACTGGGTCTTTGAGAGGGACCACCCTTGGATTCCCGGTGATGATGAAGAAGAGCATGAGCAAGAGCAAGAACAACTGCAACAACAACAACCACAACAACATCATTTCCAACAACAATTCCAACAACAACAACAATATGAGCACCAACAAGGGTACCAAGAAGGGTACTAAGGTCAAGGCATGGGTGAGGGCAACCCACCCCTTTCCTTCGAGCAACAAATGCAAATGATAAATGCCAGGTTCAACCGCATGTCCACCGAGATCGAGACTATGAGAAAGTCTCACGAAGACATGAGGTTCTCCTACAACAATATGAGGACAAGCTTTGAGGATCTTCGATCGGAATTGGGTGAATTCCGAAACGTCTACCGACATTAATACCCCGAGGGGTTCAAGCTCCCAAGGAGGCCCGAGCCAATGAGTTAGTTCTCTTTCTCCCCCTTCTTGTGCTTTAATTGTTTTAACATTGGGGAAAATGTTTATGATAGCTTGGGGGGGGAGTTTTTCTCTTTGGTTCATATGTTGGTTCTTGTATGTTGTTGTTGGTATTAACTTTGCATGTTGTTTGTTCCTTCCCCTAACATCCAAACCCCTAAACATCCAAATTTGCTCCCTTTGAAATCCAACACCCTAAATCCAAATCTCTTAATATGTGAATACTTCTCTTCAATTCTCTCTTTTATTTATTTAGATGTATAGTTGTGCTTCATTTTTTTTTATGATTAGCTTAGTTTTCTTAACTTTTTATCTATTCTTGCTTTCTAGTAACCTTTAAAAAAAAAATGGAAAAATGGGCCTTGGATGAGACTCAAATGACGATGCTTATATGATTTGCTTGCTTGACTCTTGAGTGATGAGTAAAAGTTCTTTTAGAAGGGTGTGTGCAAGAGTTGGGGTCATTTAGAGGCTTATTAATCTTGATTGCATTAGAGTATATGAAATGAAAACCGATGAATGCTCAATTGCACATCTAGTATAGGATATTGTCAAATTTTCCCAAAGTAGGATATGTTTGAATCGAATTGCGGTCCCTTGTGCCCTTGATGTTCCTCCCCTCCTCTTCCAAAATGAAACTCTATTAGGGAATTGTTTCTATTTGTATCTTATGTAATAAGTGGCATAATAAGCCACATGTATTGAATAAAAGAAAGAGCCGCTCACAGTTAAAAGAGGCGAGGTCAATAAATGTTAAAAAAAAGAAAAAAAAAAGAAAAGAAAAAAAAATAGAAAAAGAAAAGGAGATAAAAAACTCCTCCAAATTTCTCAAAGTTTTCACTTTTTCTTATCTAGAGGTCAATTTGTGGATGCCTCCCACATGCTTTCTATTTTGATGTTTCTTGTGTAAATTTCCAAATTAGAGCGTAGTTGAAAGGGCTTGGGAGTGCATTTTGGGAGGTGGACTTGCATTTTGAGATTTTATAACCGAAAGAGGGCTTTTTGCAACTTTGGAATATCTAGACGTGCTCTAATGAACTAGTAAAAGGTGTAAGGAAGTATCCTAGTGCAACCTTGCTTAATTCTCCTCTCTACCCCCAACTCATGTGCACATTTGTATGATCGGTAATTCTTGAAAGTCGCTCACTTGTCTTGCTTGTGATTTATATCCCGATGAGTTGACTTGGGCAATAAAAAAACTGGTTTTGGTGTGTATTGATCACCTTGATGATGATGATGTGTTTTGACAGTTTTGGCATGGTTTTTGTGAGTTGTGGGTTAAGCTCAAGGGAAACCCTCACGAGATAAAAACTCGCCCTCTTACGCGACTTAGGGGTTTAAATTGCTTTTCACTTGTGCTAAAAGTGTTTATGGTTCTTGCCATGCGGATTTGTGTTTGTGTTTTCTCTTTAAGTATCTTTCCTTGGTTTGATCATTAGCAAGTAATCTTCCTTCTTGATTTGACATGTTTGTTTTGCTCGAGGACTAGCAAAAGCTTAGCTTGGGGGGATTTGATAACTTGTTATTTGATACGATTTTAGAGTGATTTCGAACCTTGTTTACTTGGTATATTGGCATTTTGGTTCACTTTTACTCTATTTTTGTTCAACTTTTGTGTATCCCTTGCTTCACGGGTTGTTAGTGTTTTTGTTGGGTTTTTAGGTTCAAAGACGACCATTTGAGGCATTTGGATGATAACCCGAGGTTAGAAACCAAAACAATGGAGCAAAACCGAAGAAAAGTGAAGATAAAGGCCTTAGAGAGTCTGCACGGACGTGCAATGTATGGCACGTCCGTGCAGAAGTGTTCTAGCACGACCAGAAGCTACTGCCTACAGCTTTCAAGGCCTGCACGTCCGTGCAGGATATTCAGCACGTCCGTGCCTGATCCTGCACGTCAGTGCAATTTGCTCAGCCCAAATCAGTTTCAAAACTGATTCTACTGAACAAGGCTTGCACGTCCATGCCATATTTGGCACGTCCGTGCAGGATGCCCTGGCCAAAACAGTACCTTCTGCTTCCCAGGTGCACGTCTATGCCAACCTCAGCACGTCCGTGCAAGTAGAGCTGCACGTCCGTGCTGACCTGTAGCCATGCCCGACTCTTGTTTTCTCCGTCCTTTTTATTTGGGGGTCTTAAATTACCCCTTGAGCTCATTTGTACGACATCCAAGTTTTTAGTGTTTTCTCTTAGTTTGCAATTGTAGAAACACAAATATTCCCAAATCATTAGTTAGATTATAATTATTAGCTTGGAAGTTTCATTCTCAATCATTGTAGAAGACAAGTTCCACCATTAATATTCAAGTTAAAGCTTCTAGTAACATTTTCTTACTCCTCTCTTCCATTTTAACTGCTTTGATTGTTAATTGTCTTGCTTAATTCTTGTATGCTTAGATTGTTATTTAGCTTAATCTTTAGTTGATTCTTGTTCATGAGTTACTTGAAATCCTTAATTGCTTTAATCTCCATTGATTGCGAGTAGTCTAATTTTCTAGGGTTTGGGTAAAACCCTTAATGTAGTCACTAGTACTTGTTGCATGTGTTAATTTGGTAATTTTTGGGTGTTAATTAGTTGAGCTTAAGTGGTTTAATTGCTTAGTTCTTGTATATGGCCATTTCTAGAACTATTATCTAAGCTTTCTCAACGAAGGATCGAGAGATGAACTTGAGTCAGCTCCCTTATGCTTAATTGACTTGAAATGCCATGAGAATAGGAATTTCCAGTCAAGGGAATTTTTTTGTCATCGTGATTATGTTTAATACTTGTTTTATGCTTTGTAACCACGAGAGTAGGTTGTATTCATGATTCGAGTAATCCCTCTAGCTTGAGAGAGTAGTTGGGTGCTTTAGATGACTTCCCCTATATTATCCCCTCAAATTACCATTGTTTGCTACCTGCTAATTGTGATTAGTGATGAAATTGAGTGGTATATCCCAAGCCCTAAAATTCTCTAAATATTGTTAATCATCCCTTAGTATTAGTTGATTTGAATTAGTACATGCTACATAAAGCCAAAATAATTTCAACTTCATTTAGCTTGTTTAAATGGTAGTATCTCGGTGGTTGATTCAACGCCTCTCTTGGGTTCGACCCTTTTTTACCCTTGCTATTAGCTAGTGAGACCAAGATAGGACTTTATCTTTGGTAGGCTCGACGACAGCCTATCAGTGCGTTCTCTAAGGTCGCACGATTATGATGATGATGAACACTAAGAGAGGCAGTCCCATAAGCACTTGATTATGGGATCAACACCCCATCTTCATGAGAGCATGGCTTAAGAGCGCAAGAGCTATAACTTGGAGAATCCACTTCTTTGAATCTTGAGCTTTCCAATTGCCATGAGCTTGCTCCAAAAGCATCTCCCACCTTAGTAATTCACCAATATCAAGACCCGAACCTCGTACAATACCTAAAACCACGAAAATAGAACAAATAAAGGAGAAAAGAGTAGAAAAACAAACAAAATGAATAAAAGCTATAAATTAACAGAGGAAAGGTAAAACTAGTACGAAATGAATCAAACTAGGCATTTATTAAGCATGAAAGCTATGAAAACAGGAAGAAAACAACCTAAATGCTCATCAAATGGGTGTCATTTATGACACCCTTCACCAATCCGTTTTCGTCTGCAAAAGAAGCTTTGGAAATGGTGGATGCTAACAAGACACTTGTAGGAATTTATAGGCACTAATTGTAGAAAAAACATGAATCATATTCATAAAGCAACAAACCCAAGATCTCATACATAACACATAACGAATAAGAATTTATACCTTTGAAGCGCGATTCCACGTATGATCGAGCAAGAACAAAGGGAGACAAAAAACCTCAAATGTGATTCCTCTACCTTGTCCACGGGCACGAATTAAGACCTCCACTAATGCTAGTTAGTTGCAATTGAACTCTTCAATTGACCTTCTACGGAGAAGAGCGAGAAACGAACCAACCACAAACCACCACGAACCACCACACACGCCACCTAGGGGTAGCCGGATGTACGGTTTAAGGGGGGGAGAGAGAGAGAGAGCCGTGAGTTAGAGAAGGGATTATGGTTTTTGGGATTGGTTGCCTTGTTTCATAATCTACTGTATGTTGATGATGACTTAATTATTTAACCCTAGGCATGGATCTTATTTATAATCACATCTCTAAATAAGAGTCCATGTCAAGCCCAAAATCCTAACACTAATCTAACTACGCCAGCCCAATCCAATTCATGATTAGTTGCTTGCTCATAAGGCCCATTATGGGCCTCCAACTTGCTTAACCCAATACCCTTGTTGTGTGACCTCATAGTATCCATTCTAGTGGGCTTTGGAATATTTGACTAGCCTAAAGATCATTAATCATAGTCTAGCAACAGATAATTATGACCCAAAAGAACGAACTTATTATCTCCATAATAGTGATCCTTGATATATCTAGTAGTTGCATTTATCGAAAACATAATTCTTACTATCTACCACTTGTCTGACACAAGTGCGCAATATTCAAATTAAATTCCTTAAGTCAATGTGTTTTGATTTGGTAATATGATTGAATCTCATGTTGAGATCATATTAATCTACAAATCTTTTCTTGAAATCTAAGTTAGAATTACAAAATAAATGATTACTATGTAATCAATTTGAGCACGGCCATGCATTTTCTGAATTCCTCCCTCTTAAAGGGGCCAAGATATATTCCTAATTAAATAGGTCGACTCAATCCAATCTTGTAGCAACCAAAGCTCCCACTCAACTCATGAAGTAACCAGGAAACACCATTTATAATCATTAATTACTTGTAGACGTCTGAGTGTAAACAATTATATCAATCATTGAATGGTATCAATGTTCCACTCATGTCAAAGGAATCCACTAATATATCCGGAATCTCTATGCTTGAACTTCAAAGTATGTCTATAGTTCGATCATGCATCATTCTTGCATATCCATGTGATTGACCGAGCATCACTACGCTCCTATAATCTATGAAACTGTGGTATCCAATCAATCTTAAATTCCAGTTCATTAATTGAAATCATTTATGTCCACTTTAATGATTTTGAACTAGGAAATTAAATAATATTTGAATTTAGTTCGCATGTGGGGTTCCGTTCACCAGGTCATCAACTTGATAAGCCCATCAATCCATAACTATTTTGGACATTTTATTTAATATTAAAAACCATAATTAAATAAGGGTTAATTTTTAAATTACCACTCAAAAATGTAACCATTTTTTAAATAACCACCCGTTTAATTTTTTATTTTAAATTACCGTCCCTTAAATTAAATAAATGCTCAGATTATCACCCTATTTAAAAATCTGGTGGATTTTCCGTCCGCGGGTTCCACTTAATGCTTATTTTGACCCTTTTGACTGGTTTTTTCCCTGATTATTCTCTTTAAAATGCTCTCCTAACTTCAATTCACATTTCCTTCACCTAATTATACCAAATTTCACTATAATTGGGGTAGAATTTGGTGAAGGAAATGTGAATTGAAGTTAGGACAACTTTTTAAAGAGAAAAATCGGGGAAAAAAACAATCAAAATGGTCAATATAAGCGTTAGGTGGGGCCCATTCATAGAAAATTCACCTTAAATAAATGATCAGATTACCACCCCTTAAATTAAATAAATGCTCAAATGAGGTGATAGTTCCTCTCAACATATTTGGATTTAAAGTGAGACCTTGGCTCCTTTAGTTGAGCAATGGTGCCATTGTTGTCGCAATGCAACTCAATTCCTTTCTGAGCACTTGGTACAATGTCCAACTCAGTTAGAAATTTCTTTATCTAAATAACTTCCTTATCTGATTCAACAACAGACAAATACTCTGATTCTATCATAGAGTCTGCGACAGTGCTTTGCTTTGAACTCTTCTAGTTCACTGCTCCTCCATTCAGACAAAAAATGTATCCAAATTGTGATATGAAATCATCTATGTCCGTTTGGAAACTTGCATCCGTATAGCATTTGAAAACCAACTCATCTTCGCCGCCATATACTAGAAACATTCCTTTTGTCCTTCTCAAGTATTTAAGGATGTTTTTGGCAGCTGTCCAATGTGCTTCACCTTAATTTTCCTGAAACTTGCTACACATGCTTAGAGCATATACAACATATGGCCTTGTACAAATCATGGCTTACATAATTGATCCTACTACCAAATCATAAGGTATGATAGCCATACATCTCATCTCGTCTGGCATAATCGGACATTGAGATTTACTGAGCGTAATGCCATGGGACATGGGGAGAAATCCTGTCATCTCAAACATGTTGAGAACCTTGTCAATATAAGTCTCTTGACTTAGTCCAATAATCCTTTAAGACTTGTCTTGATGGATCTTGATTCCCAAAATATACTCAGCGTCACCCAAGTCTTTCACGGAAAAACAACTCTTCAACCATTCCTTGACTGATTTAAGCATTGGTATGTCATTTCCCATGAGTAGTATGTGTCATCTATATATAAGACTAAGAAAACCACGATGCTCCCACTAGAATTCTTGTATACACAAGGTTCCTCTTCGCTTTTGAGAAAATTAAACTGTTTGGTCGCCTCATCAAAATGAAGATTCCAACTCCTGGATGTTTGCTTCAATCCATAAATGGATTTCTGAAGTTTACATACCATTCTAGGATTTTTTTGAACTTCAAACCCACAGGTTGTGTCATATACATTTCCTTCGTCAAGAACCCATTCAAGAAGGCGGTTTTGACATCCATCTACCAAATTTCGTATTTGAAAAATGCAGCAATCACTAGAAGAATCCAAATGGACTTAAGAATTACTAGTTGTAAAACTAGTCAATACCATGAATCTGTTTAAACCCTTTTGCAACTAGTCTTGCTTTATAGATGTAGGCATTTCCATCCTTGTCTATTTTAATCTTCTAGACCCATTTGTAACCAATGGGTTTTACCCTATCAAGTAAGTCTACTAGGGTCCACACAACATTTTAAGACATTGATTCCATTTCGGAATTCATGGCCTCAAGCCATTTATCTGAGTCGGGGCTCGCCAAATCTTGCTTGTATATTACGAGTTCTTCATTCTCCAATAGGAAGATTTCAGAATCTTCATTGAACATAACCGCAAAAAATTATTTGTTTTTTTTTTTATTTTGGAAGACCTACGGTTGGTAAGAGCAACAATAGAAATGTTCTCTTTAACTCTTTAAAGATTTTCGCAAGAATTAGATTCAAGTGGGACGATAGGAGTCTCGCTAGTCGAATTAGCTTGCTCTGACGCATGATTAGTCGACTCATGCGCCCTCGCCTCTGATGTGGTTTTATCCACATCCATTTGTTGCTTGTCTCGAATTTCTTCGAGAACTACTTTACTCCCACTTGACTTTGTAGAACGAAATTCTCTTTATAGAGAGAAATCATTGCGAGCAACAAAAATTTTGTTATCTTCGTGATTGTAGAAGTAATACGCTTTTGTTTCTTTGGGATAACCCACAAAGAAACATTTGTCTGATTTAGGGCCAAGTTTGTCGCTTTGTAAACGTTTTACATAGACTTCACAACCCCAAATCTTGAGATAAGACAACTTTAGAACTTTTCCAATCCATAACTCAAATGGTGTCCCTCAACAGCTTTGGATGGGCTTTTGTTTAGTATGTTCACAGCTGCTTTTATTGCATATCCCCAAAATGATATGTGAAGATCAGTAAAGCTCATCATAGACCAAACTATATCTAGTACGGTCCTATTCCTCCTTTCTGACACACCATTTAACTATGGTGTCCCTGGAGGGGTTAATTGTGAAAGTATTCCACAATTAATCCGATGTTCATCAAATTCTTGACTCAAATTTTCACCACCATAATCAAATCGTAGTGCTTTAAATGTCCTCCCAAGTTGGTTTTGTACTTCATTATGGAATTCCTTGAACTTTTCAAAGGATTCCAACTCATGCTTCATTAAATAGATAGAGCCATACCTACATAAATCATCAGTAAAAGTAATGAAGTAGTTAAAGAGACCTCTAGCTTTTGAACTCATTGGTCCACATACATCTATATGTATAAGGCCTAAAAGATCACTAACTCTTTCACCCTTTCAAGTAAAAGGTTATTTGGTCATCTTACCAAACAAGCATGACTCACAATTCTCAAATGATTCATAATCAAATGAGGTTAGGAGTCTATCCTTTTGTAATTTCTGGATGCACGATTGGTTTATATGACCTAACCTACACTTCCATAGACAGGTTTGGTTTGATTCATTTGTTTTTCACTTTTTTATGATTAATACTGTAAACATGAGTTGTATAATCTAAGACATACAAACCATTAACAAATTTTGCATTAGCATATAACATATTTCCTTTGGAAGTAAAACAACATTTGTCTCTTATTTCAAAAGAAAACTTTCAGTATCTAAAACAGGAGATGAAATAATGTTTTTGGTAATTATTGGAATATAATAACAGTTATTAAGCACCAAAATAATACCAGACGGAAGTCTTAAGTGATTCTATCCAAATAATAATACTGGCTGGTCACTGAGAATGGGAAAGACGCTGAGGCCCGCTCGACACTGGCTTGAGGTCTTGTTCAACAAGGGACTGACTTCGAGTATCTTCGGCTGGGATATGAGTATGCCACAACGGTGTATGATGCTGAGGTCTAGAAGGAGCAATCACCGCCTTCGTTCAAGGAATGGGCCTTAGAACATAACATTGAGATTAATTCTGATGAAGAAGAAGAGAAGGCGGGGGATCAGACTGATCAAGCCCTAATTTATCAAACTGAAGCATTCCTCTCAACGAGACAAGACCAGTCGGAGCAAACTAAGCATCCTTAGGTTTTCTACAGCAGTATGCCAACTATAAGGAGGGTGTTCCCATCGTAGGGGATCTTCCTCCTTATATGCCCATGTCCCTTTAACAAACCTAGGACTTTACACTTGTTAGGGTGTATTAGGATTTAAATTGCTGACTATTTAGGAGACCTTGAATTAGAAATGATACACTCATTATGCTTTTTTGTAAGAAACAAGTAGGAGTCGCCAATGAGATTTAGGAAAATTCATAAACCTCGTTCATGCCTTTCTCCCAAGTAGAGTTCAAGGGATATTTAGCACGAATTGTAAGTTTACACATGCCTAAATTGGTCTACATGCACCAGAAATGATTTCGGGAGCAAGGGTACTAAAATAACGTTTCTTTGAGGGAGGAATTACTATTCTAGCCTTAGTTACGACCTCTACTATCTCTTCCTTTTTCACAATTTCATTACCAAACAATATATGCAACGTAATACCTAAAACTAAGTTAGTTGATTTTATTTACGCACATTGATCACCTAGGAATTACATTGCAAAGTCGTTATTCTTTATTTAATTCAAGTTCGTGAGAAGAACAAAATAAAAAAGATTCCCTTTGTCTTAAGTGATCACTCAACAATTAATTATTCAATTCTATTCTTATTTAATGCATGATGCTATGTGGAATTGATTAATTAGAAATCTGTTTAAAGTGATCAAACAACACTAATTTATTAAAGTTATTTTAAACAATGAAAATAAGGGTGATTTATCTAAGTGCTCGGGAATTTACCACTTCTCTTTGCTAGATATTCGTTAAGAACACTTATGAACTCCTTCTTGTACGGGAACCTCCAGTGTAGTAACAAATATTAAGAGGAATGAGTGTTTAGGATAAGAGGGTTTGGTTGCACACAAGCTCACAAGATTTCGGCAAGTGTTTTAGGTTAATTTATGTATGTTTCAGCCTCGTATTAAGCCCCTATTTAAAGGGAATGGATACAATTAGGGTTTTAAGTATTTTGCCGCTGCAGGTGTCGCACGCATCTAAATAGGTTGCGAACGACAAACCAACGCAAGTGATTTGGTTGCGCTGCTATAGGAAGCGCAACAGATTATCTTGCGCGCGGTATTATGGTAAGATTCGATTTCATATTTTTATAAAATTCTGAATCTTCTGCAAGCGCATCACTAGAAGTTGAACTTGGTGATGCGTGCAACCTTTTGAATTGGGCACACCAGACCAACGTGACTCATTGAGATGCACGCGGATTTATTTGAGGCAACATTAATTTTAACCTAGGCGCCTCTAAATCCGTCATTTTTAGGGTTTAAGCTCAAGCTTAAGCCTAATTATGATTGGGCTTAGGTGATTGGACCTTAATGCCTTTGTTTTTTGGTTAGGCTAGCTTATTTTTATTTTCTTGCAATTTAATTAGTTATCCATAAGTGTTCTTCACGTTAATCTAACATGAAGATGGTTTTATTAATTGTCGTTGCACTTCCTCGATCTTGAGACAGGAGGCAAAAAGTAGATGTTTATAGTTAGCCTCCACTTTGATCGAGTCTAGAATTGATGAGGATCTAAGTAGTCGAGGAAATAGCTTCGAGACTTTTCTGCAAAGTTCTCAAAGAATAGAGAATCTTTCAGAAATGTTTAAGGATGTCGAAAAGGTCCTTGATTCGCTAAAGGCTTGAGACAAAGAGCTATTAAGGCCATAAAAGTGTATTTTCTAGTCTTAACGCGCTAAAGAATCTAGATTGATCCTTTGCAATTGTAGTACGCTTTTACAAGTAACGGTATTCTGGTTGATGTCACGTCATGAAAAGAAAACGGTTTAAAAAGAATTAAAAGGGGATAATGTCCTCTCGATCATGTCATCGTTGGTCTAAAGTCCCTCAATATTTCATTGAATGTTTAGCCTGATTTTAACAAGTTTGTAAAGATGATAAAAGTGTGTTTTGGCTTTCGTAGCCCGAATAAGGTTCTCGACAATTCGCTTGTCAAAACGCAATACTCGGTGTCCACAAGATAGAAATACATGTCTCATGACTGGAGGTATAGATCCAAATCAAGTGAGAGAGAAGAAAATCGACAACTCTCTCTGCAGTTATGTCCACAAGATGAGTACATGTGTCTAAGGACTGGGGGGACGTGCCTACATAGATGCGACAGCGTTAGTCGCTCTTTATACAGGGGTGGACGACACCCTAACTTTCCGGTAAGCCAGTAAGCTCACTAACTACATTATTTGCTTCCAATCAAGAACTGTCTATTCTCGAATGGTTTGGCGTGCCTGTCGACTCATCAGCTAACGCCTAAAGTAAAGTAAAGTAATTCTACCTTTTAACTACGAGAGGTAGATCCCGTGTAAGCTGGGAAGAGGTGAAATTTTTCGCAAAACCTACGCCATACAAATTTACACTGTATGATAACGCCTTACAATTTCACGCTGTATGAAATTCCATCCTTTTTGCTTTGGACGTGAAAAAGGAAGAAAAGACCGGACATTTATAAAGTCAGTACAGTAAAATGACAAAACCTTTCTATGGGAGCATTTACGTAAAGAACCACTACGGAACGTCTTAAGACACTCTTACAAAAAACGTTTAAAACGTATGCATAGGAAAGGCACAAAGCTTGGTGTGCATGCAGGATGATGCAAAAAACTATCAAAGAAGAAAAAAACTACAAAATGCAAAGCAATTTTTAGAAATCTTGACAATTGGCGCGACATTACGTCTAACAACGAGCAATTAAAAATTGTTAAAAATGAATCAAGATTCAAACATCGGTCTTTTAAATGACCAGTATCCGCGCGCAACTCAGTTGGTCATGCTGGCCAGGCGCGCGCATCGTTCTTAGTTGTGCTGGTCTTTCACGCGCAACTGAATCAGTTACACGCGACATTTAATTTAGTAAAAAGAAATCGCGAAGCGCGATTTTCATTTCACGTCTTCTCTTTCCTTCCTTCGCCATTTTCAAACCTTTCTCTCTCTAAAAGGCTTGGATTTTTTTTGTTTTTCAAAGCTTAAGTAAGTAGATCTCGTCCTCTATTCATATTTTCCATAATCCAATGTAAGTTTTCTGCTAAAAATTGTTTGTTATTGGCTTAATTTGGACGATTTTCGAACAAAAAATTCCAAATTTCAATTTTGGGGATTTTTTATTTGGTTCCTTTTTCTTGAAATTGTTTGTTCCATGTTATTATGCTATGTTTAAGGAGTATTTTGCAATAAATTTCATGAAAAATGGTTAAGTATTGAACCTTGTATGAGCATTTCCTTGTTTAAGTGCATTTTTGCATTTTCTTTTGAAATTTAGCTCGAATTTGTTATTTTGCTAGCTCATTTTTGTTATAGTTGTTGATTATGAAGTAAATTACATCATTAGAACTAATATTACTTTCATGAATCATGTTTTGAAAATTTTGAATCCGAAAAATGGCGCGAAGTATACTCTTAGCTTGTTCTTGCCATGTGCGAACATCAAAATTGTTTGGTAGACGATAATTATGTTTGTGTTTCTATTATCCGTCTGAAAATAGTTGATTCTTTGAGATTTAGGAATTCAATCTCTTAAATGCTTTAGCCGAAACTGGTATAGGATGACTTTTGTGGGTGTTAAAAGACCCCGTTAACTGAGTTTAACGACAGGTATCGTAGCCCCCTAGCATGTGTGGCATTTAATTTTGTGTTCTGTCCTTTTGGCAGCCGTTACGCTGTTGAAATGGGTTTAGAACATGTACATTTAGCTTAGTTCCAATTTTTAGGAAATAAACTAATAGAAAACTTTGTTCGTTTATAGCATGGATACCCCTCCATTTGTCGATGCCAAGGAGGATTTGGGAGTTTTTGTTCTTGATGAGGCAGTTCGCCCTTGAAAGAGGGTGACACGTCCTCGTGAGGAGGTTTAAAAGCGATGCGTCACTGCTGATCGACGTTGCTAAAAGGATGTGGTCTGGGAGAATAGGGAATATTTAAAGCGTTAATCCCTTGCTTGAACCCCACTATGATCATACACTTAAGCATGGTGGCATCCAAAAGGGAAGAAGATAAAGCAAAAGAGTCGCCAACAAGTTTTTTAGGAACTTGTAAACCGTTCACGAGGTGAAGGTTACACCCCTTCACGATCCAAGAGATCGTTAACTCCATAAGGTCTTGAACCAAATAGGGTTCGGGGATGAAGGTACAAATCCAACCTAAAAGAGATTGAACCTGCCCTAATAATATGCCTCTACTTTATTCAGATCGTATTCATGTGCGCTTTCTGACTAACATACAATCAATAGGATTAACCCTAAACCTTTTTATCTATGTTGGTTGAATATTAATGCAGAATTAAATCTATTATTGGCGATCACTTGAATTATAATCAAATTAACCCTAAACGTGATTATTAATTATCGTATTAAGCATGATTACAAGTACGAATTCCCTTTAAACATGCATAAAAGATGTGATCAAGCAATAACAACAAATATCAAGCAACATAATACCAATCATCAAAATAATAATTATAATCATAAAAACAATCATGATAATCATAATCATTATAATGTTAAAGCATAATAATAATAGCAAGATCCTAGGCATGATACTAACAAGATTAATAACAAACCCTAGCATGTCACTAAGCAATAAAAATCAAATCTTTAACCCTAACATGATACTAACATGAATATTAGGAAGAACATAAAAGGCATCGTAACAATCATACTTAGTATTAAAGTTACCCTAGACATGATACTAGGAATATCATAATAACAAACTAAACATGATTTCTACATCATAACATCAATAAAAATCACCAAAGTACTTACTTTGATGCCTTGTACCTCTTTCTAATGACAAAATACACACGTTAGTAACTTTAAGGAAAATAATGAACAAAACAATTAAATCAAATAATGGAAAGAGAGATTTAGGACCAAACCCTCAGAAATTAAACCTTTCACGTCTAGGGCGAAGGCAACTTCGACTATGGCTAGGTGTTTCTAGATCTAATGAATGCGGAATTTTTATATTTACAAGGCTAGTTTAGAAAAGAGAGAGAGAGAGTAATCAAGAATTTCTTGATGAGAGTTGGTAGATGGTAGATGAAAATTGGTGATTGTAGATGAGAATAAGAATTGATGAGAATTGATGAGAAAAACGGAGTTTTTACGACGTTATTTATAGAGAAAATCAGCCAAAAAGATAAAATATCAAAAATAGAGTTCTGACGCAAAAAACAATGTTGGCGCCAACGTTGGCTATTGGCGCCAGACGCCAACATTAGCGCCAGGCGCCAATGCTAGGGCCAGGCGCCAAGCATAGCGCCAGGCGCTACAGCATGCGTTTGGCGCTGATTCAGAAATTCACGCGTTTTCTTAAAATCAGATTAAAATTGTCGTACTGGAGGATAAAATCGTATTTCCCTAAAAAAATGTTCTTTGATTTTAATTAAAACACTGAAAAGTCAACAAAAGTCAATTTATCAATGCTAATTGAATTAGGAATGAAAAGAACCTTCTAGAAGAATCTAGAAGACTAAAACCATTCCTAATTGCATTAGGAATGATAAATCCATATTAGGCCCTCCTCTAGATCATTGGGCCGCATATAAGGCTCAAACCGGGCCCAGTTTAGTAAATTGGCCATAACTTCCTCAATGTTTATCGGAATTAGGCTTATAATATATCGTTAAAAAGCTCTTGTCAAGCCCCATTCAACTACACTGTTATTGGACCCATATTATGGACCAACCAAACTGGATTGGCTGTTTTCTTAAAATAAGTTTTCAAAAACAGAGAGAAGAGAAAAGAAATTAAAACTATCCGCAACACTAAACTTTCCACACTTTCACTTCATTCGATTATGATTCAACGTGAAAGATACTCATTAACGGGTTTGGTTTTGGGGAGACACAAATGAGTGTCTACATGGAGGCTCCTCTTAATTGGGACTCTAGGGTCTTAAGTGGGAACCAGACCGTCATGTCTTGATTGAGTTGGTGTGGCATAGTGAGTTTTTTCGCGTCTCCTTTGTTGTTTCTCTCTCCTTTTTTTCTTAAAACTTGTCGTAACCGTATTATTTATCATATGTTTGTTTTTGTGTGAGCCTACCATGCGTTTGTACGGCTCGAGCGACTTGAGGGGCCGTTTTTTGTGTTTACCCGATGTGGTAAAGGAGGTAGTGAAGCTTTTGAGGATCAGCCCTCATCTAGCAGCTCTTCGGGAGTTATTGAGTCAGCCTGCCTCATCAGCTTTTCTTCGCTTGTTGTTAGAGTTTTGGTGGGATTCCACCAACACTTTCCATTTTTTATAGGGAGAGATGACAATTACGCCTTACGATTTCTTTATGATTACGGGCTTTCCTTTTGGAGGTGAGCCTGTAGTTATGAAAATCGTTATGGGGTCAAACGAGAGACTACGCGACCTTATGGGAGACCGCCTTGCAGTAGCTATCCACTTATATGCGCATTGTTATCCGTACTCGGTTCTTGCCGATGAGTTGTCGGCTGATGAGGTTGATGATGTTGGGGTTTGGTGAGTCCGACTCACAGCGTAAACAAACCCAAAAATAAGACCACACTTGCAATAAATAAAACCATAAACATAATTAAATTAAACACAAGATTAAGATAAAATGATTACCTTTTAGAGCGTGCTTCGCCCGACCAAATGGGCTCTTACTTGAAAGCTTAGCCTCGAAAACACGAGAGCCTCTAACGGAAATCCACCCGCAAAAATGACTACCGACTTTTAGGTCTGTTGCCTCAAGGTTAGCGAGGCCCGACCAAAACTCGAGTATTATATGAGTTTAAGGGTTTTTGCAAAGGCAATGCCCTATTGAACTCCTACTCCAGCAAAGCATTCTCAAGCCATACTTTGGCTATTTATAAGGAAGGATAGCTTGTGAATTCCACTCATCTTTCAATGTGGGGCTTTTTCACAAAAAAATCCCTCATGGAAAGATTAATGAATTCAACGCTTAGTTAAATAAACCAAGGAACAAATAACAAGTGCCACATGGTTAGGTGAGGACCACTTTCTCACTTAGTCCCCAAGGCATTTCACATGCATTGTGAGCTAACCACGTGTCACCCAACCTCAAGCCCCAAGTTGGGTTCGATTGGGCCATTTTTCTTTTGGTTTGTGTCCATGACCCGTCACCCGGGTCCACAGCCCCTTTCCATACGTGCTGCCACCATGGCTCGCTGCCACTTGGTGGCTGCCAATGTGGCGGTTGCCGCTAAGCGGCTGCCAACGTGGCTGCCACGTGCGTTGCCACACGTGCTGCCACATGACATTTTTTTTCCATGTGTGCTGCCACGTGGCACACTCCTATTGGGTGCGCTTTCCTAGCCTTTTTCGTGGCTAGGATTTTACTTGTTACTTGAAGCATTTTCCCGTCTCGCCAAATCTTAAATTTTTGCTCGACATTTGAGATTCTCCGACGCTCGGTTTCGACGCTCCATCTCGAATTTTTGTCGTCTAAATATATATTACTCGGGCGACTCATTAATTCTTCCGAATTAATTCGTCGAGTTGGTTTGTTAATTTCTTGGGTGTGACCCGAAGGGTTCAGTCAAGATTAAGCTGTAATATTAATTATGCATTAATATTACTAATCGGAAGCGACCTCCACCTAGGATTTCCGATCTCTTGACCTTACTAAATATATTAGCTTTCTAATAATTCTGAACCCACTATCAGAATAATACACTTGTTTGAAGGACGTAATTCCTTTCAGATTGGTAGTGTACACCTCAGCAGCTGGCTCGGATATACATTACTCACGTTCTTTCCGTCAGCATCTTGAGTGATTGGGGAGAGCGTTTCTCCATTTGATTATTCGTTTGCCTTAGTAATTTAGGGCAAGTAGATAACCTTAGTTGGGTAGAGGTGTCGTATGCCCGTATGCTTACTGCTATGGGCAAGGCAACCCGGGTGATTGAAAGAAATAGTGTCCTTCGAACAAGTGTATTATTCCGATAGGGGGTTTGGATTTATTATAAAGCTAATTTTTCAATGAGGTCAAGTGATCAGAATGCCTGGGTGGAGGCCGCTTTCGATCAGTAATATTAGTGCATAATTAATATTACAGCTTAATCTTTACTGAACCCTTCGGGTCACACCCAAGCAACTAACGAGCCGAAGCGCAAATTAATTAGGAATTAATTAATAAGTCGACCGAGTAATTAATATTTATACATCGGAATTTGAGCTTGGACTATCGAAACCGAGCGTCAGAAGTCGAGTAAAAAGTTAGTAAAAGATGAGACGTGAAAAATAATAATAAATCAACAATGATCGAAATACCCCTAGCATCGGTAAAACTGAGTGCTGGGGTGCGGCAAAAAGCTAGCAACCCACATCAAGTGTGCGTTGCAATGCTAGCATGAGGCAACAAGCAGCTCGCACACTTGTTGTGTGGCTTGCTAGGCTGTGGCAGCTAGCAGCCCACGGATTTAGGCGCAAGTGGGGTGGGTCGAAGCCTCGCAACCACCCCATGGCAGCCCAAGAAGTAACCATGGGTGCCCAAGTGAGCTGCCATGTGGCATAACTCCATTGGAGGAGAATTAAGGGAGGTGGCTAGTTAAGGGAGTAAGAGTGGGGGGCAAGTTTTGTCCCCACCTCCTCCAAATGGTCCTTACCTACTCCTCTTTGTATGCTTGCCACTTGTTGATTTATTACTAGTTTGATTATTATTTTTATTTTAGCTTTAAAATAAAATGGGAAATTAAATTCTCCCACATTGATGGGAGAGCTTTTCACACTCATGCATTTCCTTATAAATACCCAAGTTGGGGTTATGGGAAAAGCACTTGAGTAAGAGTTAGAAAAGGCATCACTAGTAGTGAAAAACTTTGAACTCAAGAGTTGAAAAAAGCATCACCTTTGTGAAAACCTTTGAACTCAATTACTTGGGTTTTGGTCGGGCCTTGTTAACTCTAAGGTATTGGACCTAGTCTGTGTTCGAGTTGTGGGTGGACTTCAGTTGGTGGTCGTCGTAATTTTGAGGCTAGCTTTCGAAGTAAGAGCCCATCGAGGTCGGGCGAAACACGCGTCAAAGGTATATTTATTATCTTAATCTTGTCATTAAGTTAATTATGTTTATGGTTTTTTTCTTATTGCAAGTTCGGTCTTGTATTTTAGGTTTGTTTCCGTGGTGACTCGGACTCACCAAACCCCAACAGCGGTATCGGAGCCTCACTCGTTTATTTTTAAAATCATATTATTTTTCAAGGTGTTTTTATGGCTTAATTTTTCTTGTTTTAAGTTGCTAATTAGATTAGTAGATCGGTTTATCTATTTTACCCTCGTATTACAGCTGACATCAGCTCCCGAACCAGATTTCAACCTAAAAATAGTGAATTTTAGGTGAAAATGTCGTTATGGAAATGGTTTTGTCCTTTCAGGGCTCGACTTTTAGCCAAAAAAGACCAGAAATGCACTTTTCGAGGGTTTTTTTTGTTATGACGAAAAATTTTAAGTCTTTCTAACCATAAGAAATTTTTGCCTTTGAGGTGGAAGAGATGTCAGGTGTCAGCGTGGATCTCGCTGTGCACAAACTCGCCGTGGATCCAAAAATGAAGCCCACCCGACAAAAGAAAAAAAATCATGGCGAGGAAAGAAGTAAGGCGGCAGTTGTCGAAGTAAAAAAAGCTTCTGGATGTTGGGTTCATTCGGCCTTGTACTTTCCCGACTGGGTTACGAATGTTGTGCTTGTAAAGAAGACGAATGGTACCTAGAAGACGAATGGTACCTAGCGTACGTGTGTTAATTACACGGACCTCAACAAGGCAAGTCCAAAGGACAGGTATACGCTCCCAAAGATTGACAGTCTAGTCGATTCTACAGCCAGTCATGCCTTGATGAGCTTTATGGATGTTTATTCTGGCTTCCATCAAATACCCCTGTGGAAAAAAGATTAAGAAAAGACGGCCTTCGTCACTGATCAAGGGTTATTCTGCTATACTGTGATGCCATTTGGCTTAAAGAATGCGGTTGCAACTTTCCAAAGGATGATTAATACAATCTTCATTAATTAAATTGGGAGGAATGGAGAGGCGTACATTGATTACATGATAGTCAAATCCAAGCAGCAAACGGATCACCTTGCTGATCTCCGAGAAACCTTCACCACACTCTAGCGGCATAAGGTTATGTCTGGGTAGTTTCTTGAATTCCTTATTGATCAAAGAGGAATAGAGGCTAACCTCGAGAAGATACAGGCAGTGATTGATATGAAGTCACCCCGCACTGTCAAAGAAGTACAGAGACTAAACGGTTGCCTAGCGGCATTGAGGAGGTTCCTCAGCCCATCAGGTGACAAATGCCTTTATTTCTTCCAAGCAATCAGGAAGAAGACTAGGTTTGAATAAGAGGATGATGCTAAGGCGGCCTTTAAAAATTTAAAAGAACACTTGCACTATTTTCCAAGGCTTATTAGCCCTTTTCCCAAAAAGACGTTGTACATGTACCTAACTGATTTGGGTATTTTATACCCGGCCAAGTGGCCCAATCAGAAAGTGCCACGTGTCCTCCATATAGGTGCCATTTGGACCTATGGAATGATGACACATGGAGGGAGGACTCTTCTCCGTCCTACGTGGACTGAAGGTCCAGCAGGGACCATTTAGGTGGCGACACGTGTCACACAAAAAGTGCTTCAAAATCCATTGGGCACAGTGACACGTGTCACTCAGGCATTGGCCCTGGGATGGCGGCCTTCTAAGGCCCAAATCCCGAGGCGCCGCAAAACGGCGTGACCTAACTCCTAGGTCACCAGATCCTAGGAAGGCACACTTTTCAAGAGGACCCTATAAATAGGGACATTATGTCATTTATGACGACAACACAACAACAATAAAAAAGAGAGAGAACTTTTGACACGCAATACGAGACAATACGTCACTAACCACAGAGCTGTCGTTTTCAAAGAACACACATCACTTTACCTGAGCTTGGAATCCAAGTAGATAACTTTACTTCCGCACGTTTTATTTCCGAACATTTACTAACTTAATCTTCGGAGGCGGACCATCGACCATCAGGCGGTCCGTTTGCTTTGCAGGTACAGGCATCCTCAGTTGAATCCAGTTTCAGTGTTGTAACTCTCCCGAGGGACAAAAACCCCCGAAACAATTGGCGCCGTCTGTGGGGAGAGTACCTCTAAAATGGCTTCACAAGAGCTTGTACCTAATCCGGATGTCATTCGGCCTCCAAATGATGTACTGGTCCAAACGGACCATGACTCAGGTGACGACGCTGATGTCGAAACCTGTGTGGATCCAAATGGATCCCTCATCTCTAAACGCATCCGCAGTAAGGAACGGCGAGAGCGTCCCCATGTTTAGGCAGGACCAAGCAAAACTGCTGGCCAGCCAAAGAAGCCCTCGGGGCGGCCGTTTGATCCTTCCCAGGCGGCAGGATCAACTCTCGTCACTCGGGATGAGCTAATGTCACTTCTGAGCAGCCTCAGGGGTGAAATCAAGCAGCTCGCCTCAAAGAAGTCACCTACCCCTAGAAAGGAGCAGTCGGCCAAGAAGCCAGCCCAAGCTGGCAAACAGAAGTCGGTCAGGGACCGTTAGCCAACTCCTCATCCTGCTCCTAAGGAGAAGGCCAGGCCCCAATTTGACCTTAATCGGCTCTGTTTCCCAGAAATGGGCGCAAGAAAACCCATCCGGCACATACAGCCGGATGGTAGCAAGAAAACGTTCTCTGACGCTCGACAATACATTGAGGAGAGGAGAACCTAGCAATCAGAGTCGGCTTCAACGTCGACTTATCATGATAGCTTTCGGAATACCTCTGTGAGGTGTTCCCAGTCTGTATTGAGACCCCAGCAAGCAGCCAAAGGGTTCAGTCTGGACCGCATGTGATTCAGTCCGCCCAGTACATGGCACAGCCATTGTACCAGGCGCCAGTTGTACCGTACATGCAACCTACCCTCTATGGAGGACAGGCGGCATACGGCTATCAGCCGATGGACTGGCAGCTTAGGCTGCAACACCTTGGAGATCAACCCTCTGCTTTCTTCAGGGAAATAACTGAAGCCGTACAACCGGCTAAAGTTAAAAACGTTCTGGTTGGAGCCTATGACGGGACCTCCAACCCAGAAGACCACCTGCTAGCATACACCCACCTCATGTATTTACAGGGGTTGGATGATGCCGCATGGTGTCGTTGCTTTCCAGCCACCCTGAAGGGCATAGCCCAACAGTGGTTTGGCAACCTGCCGGCTGGCTGCATAAATAGTTTCAAGACGCTTGCGTTCTTGTTTGCAACAAACTTCTCTATGAACATCCCTGCCAAAAAGACAAGTCTTGACTTGGGCAATGTACAACAGGGAGATAGAGAAGCTTTGCGATCCTACGTCAGGCGGTTCAATCTGGTCCGAATCCAGATTCATGGGCTGTCTGATGAGGTTGCCTTCACAGACTTTTTTAAGGGTTTGAAGGACGGGTCTACTTTTAAGTACGAACTCGTCCGCAAACAAATCTTTACCCTGCAAGGAGCCTTGCGAGAGGCGGAAGCCTACATACAGGCGACCGAACTCTGCTCCTCCAATAAGCAGTCGGACCATAAGAAGTCTGACCGACAGAAAGAGAGTCGGCCTGCTCAGCCAGCTCCTAAGCCAGAAGAGAGCAAAAAGAAAAAGCAAGTCTGGGCCATTGATAACTCTGATCAACCGGCCCAGAAGAAGAAAAAAGAGTGGAAGTCGTACGTTCCAAGGTACGAATTCCACAAGGACTACTGCTCCATCCTTTTGGAAATTAAGGATCGGCTAACTCTTGAAAAGCCGACTGCTATGAAAGGTTCCGTTGAAAATCGGAACAAGAACAAGCATTGCCATTTCCATGAGGATGTTGGCCATGACACGAACGACTGCTTTAGTCTCAAGCGGGAGCTCAACCGTCTGGCCGACAAAGGACAGCTGAAGTCCTATGTGAAGTCCAAAGTGACTTCAAAAGCAAATCCAAGGCAGTCCAAGAAAAAGACTCCCCAGCCTGCTGTGAGTGCCGAAACTGATGAAGAACCGGTGTATACCATAGCAGGCGGATTTGCCGGTGGTGGCCCGACCATTCGGGGTACCAAGGACCATCTGAGAAAGATGGTTAATTCTGTTGAGGAGGGGGATACAGCTAGCACATCCACCTTCCCTAAAGTTGTCATCACCGAACAGGACAGAGGCAAAGTCCGTCGCCGCATGATGACCCTGTTGTCATTGAGTGTAAAGTCGCCAACCTGCTGGTTGGTCGAATTCTGATTGACACAGGAAGTTCCTCTGACCTCATCAGCCTCAAATGCTTGTCCAATCTCAAGTACAAACCGGATAGCATGATGGAGGTCACCCACACCTTAGTTGGGTTTGGGGGAGGACTTGTGCACCCAGTCGGACGAATCAACCTACCTGTCCGCCTGGGAAGCAGGGGAGACGGTCGGCACATGACCATCCATTTCCTAGTGGTTGAAGAGCTCACGGCTTACAACCTCATCTTTGGCCGACCCACTCTTAATGAGTGTAAGTCCGTCATCATCCCTGCTCTCATGCTACTCAAGTATGAGAAGGATGATGGAACAGTTGGTTCCCTTAATGGGGACCAAAAGACGGCTCGAGAGTGTTATCTCTCGGACGTCAAGCTTGCGGTCGCAGCATCCGGCCGGGGCAAGCAAATGATTGACCTCAACAATGTCGAGGAAGAACAGTCGGCCCCACCAGCCGGAAAGAAAAGAAAGACTGATCAGCTGGTGGTGGTCAAAAAAGAAAAACAATAGCAATCACTGACCGGGGAAAGGTCGGATGATCTCCGTCCCCAGCCTGCTGGTGAGCACATTGACATCCCTCTGGACGACAACCATCCAGAACGGACTGTTAAGGTGGGGACGGTTGCATTTGCAAAGCTGGGTGAAAGCCTTTACCAGCTACTCAAGGAATTCAAAGACATCTTTGCCCGTATCTCGCTGTCCACAAACTCGCCGTGGATCCTAAAAAGAAGCCCATCCGGCAAAAGAAAAGAAACCACGGCGAAGAAAGAAGTCAGGCGGCAGCTGCCGAAGTAAAAAAGCTGTTAGATGCCAAGTTCATTCGGCCGTGCAACTTCCCTGAGTGGGTAGCTAACGTTGTGTTAGTAAAAAAGCCGAATGCAACTTGGCAGATGTGTGTTGATTACACCGACCTCAACAAGGCATGTCCAAAGGATAGCTATCCACTGCCTAAGATCGACAGTCTGGTCGACTCAACAGCCGGACATGCCCTGATGAGTTTCATGGACGCCTATTCAGGTTTCCAGCAGATCCCTCTGTGGAAAAAAGATCAAGAAAAGACGGCATTCGTCACCGATCAGGGGTTGTTCTGTTATACGGTGATGTCGTTTGGTTTGAAGAATGCGTCTGCTACCTTCCAACGAATGATTAATACGGTCTTCATTAACCAAATCGGAAGGAATGTAGAGGCGTACATTGATGATATGATAGTCAAATCCAAACAGCAGGCGGATCACCTGGCTGATCTCCGAGAAACATTCGCCACACTCAGGCGGCACAAGGTCATGCTTAACCCAAAAAAGTGTGTCTTTGGTGTTGAGTCTGGGAAGTTTCTCGGATTTTTTATTGACCAAAGAGGAATAGAGGCCAACCCTGAGAAAATACAGGCGGTAATCGACATGCAGTCGCCCCGTACTGTGAAGGAAGTGCAAAAACTAACAGGTTGTCTAGCGGCCCTAGGGAGATTCGTCAGCCGTTCAGGCGACAAGTGTCTCTACTTTTTCCAGGCAATCAAAAAGAAGACAAACTTTGAATGGGGGGATGATGCAGAGGCGGCCTTTCAAAGGCTAAAAACTCATCTGCACTCTCTGCCGAGGCTTGTCAGCCCTTTGCCTAAAGAGAAGCTCTTCATGTATTTAGCCGTCTCTGATCATGCCCTCAGTGCTGTCCTCTTAGCTGAAAGAGACGGCATCCAGCTACCGGTGTATTTCATAAGCCATGTTTTGAGAAATGCGGAGCTCCGGTACCCTATGGTTGAGAAATTCGGCCTTGCCCTTTACATGGCCATCAAGAAGCTTAAACCTTACTTCTTGGCGCATGCGGTAGAGGTCTATACTGACAAACCGATCAAACGGCCACTCACAACCTTGGAGTCTTCTAGACGAATGCTCAAATGGGAAATTGAAATACAAGGATTAGAAATCACTTATGAATCAAGGAAGGCAATAAAGGGACAAGCATTCGCTGACTTTATTGTCGAAATGACAAGGCCGGTTGTTCCGGACAATACGGACCAGGTTTGGAAAGTGTATGTGGATGGGAGCTCCACTGTGAACGGCTGTGGTGCGGGGATTATCTTTCAATCTCCTGAAGGAGATAAGTACGAATACGCACTGCGGTTCAAGTTTCAGGTCTCTAATAATGAGGCCGAGTATGAGGCCCTGCTGGCCGGCATCCGGTATTGCAAGACGGCAGGGGCGAAGAAGATATCCGCCTGCTCTGATTCTCAACTGGTCGTGCTCCAGGTTAATGGAACGTACGAGGCCACTCATCCGGCCATGATAAAATACTTTCAGGCGGTCAAGAGTGAAGTTGGGTCACTTGAAGAATTTCATCTAACTCAGGTGCCCAGGTCTTCAAACAATCAGGCGAATGCTCTGTCCAAGTTGGCATCATCTGCCTCCTGTGAAACGCCTCGGTCAGTCTTTTAGGAAAAAAGAAGTATATCTGAGGAAGACACCATTGGAATTCTTGACCGAAGCTCAACTTGGATGGACAGCATCCGGACCTATCTTGCAGACGGCACGCTCCCTGACTCACCACGGGAGGCGGCTATTCTAAAAAAACGAGCAGCTAACTTCGAGTTGCGGAAAGGAGAGCTTTTCAGGGCTGGCTTTTTTAAACCCCTGTTGAAGTGTGTTACCCCTGAAAAGGGGAAGGAAGTTCTCGAAGAGTTGCATTCAGGATTCTGCGCCTCCCATATAGGCGGCAGATCCCTCGCTGCCAAGGCCAGGCGGCTTTAATTTTGGCCAACTCTGGAGTCGGATGCCATGGAAATGGTGAAAAAATGTGACAAGTGCCAAAAATTTGGCAAGCTCATCCATCGTCCGGCTACAGACCTGACGGCCATCCACAGCCCAATACCCTTTGCCAAATAGGGCATGGACATTCTGGGGCCATATACAACTGCACCAGGCGGCAAGCGCTATATATTGGTGGCTGTGGATTACTTTACCAAGTGGGTAGAGGCTGAGGCAGTCAAAAACATCAAGACTAAAGACGTCATTTCCTTTGTTTGGAGGAACATAATCACTCATTTCGGGGTGCCCATGTCTATGGTTTTTTACAATGGTCCTCAATTTGAGACGCCTCAACTCAAGACTTGGCTGGGAGACCAGGGGGTCTCAAGCTTCTTCGCATCAGTCGGCCGGCCGCAAGCAAACGGCCAGGTCGAAGCCTTCAACAAGTTAATCTCAGACGGGATTAAAAAGAAGATTGAGCGGGCTGGTGGCCTTTGGGCGGATGAATTACCACACGTCCTTTGGTCCATTAGAACGACTGCTAAAGGGGCAACGGGAGAAACCCCATTCCTAATGGTGTATGGTGCAGAAGTTGTTCTGCCCATTGAGCACTATGAGCCGACCCTTCGAATCATGTTGTATGATGAAGAGGCAAATTGGGAGGCCATGCGCCTAGCATTGGACTTACTTCCAGAGCGCAGGGGGAATGCTGCCTTGCGTCATGAGATATACCATCTGAGAATGACTCGGGCTTACAACAAAAGAGTACACAAGCGTCCTCTCAAAGTGGGGGACTTTGTGCTACGGAAAATGGAGGCAGTCGGTAGGGCAAATGAACAGGGAAAGCTAACCCCAAATTGGGAAGGCCCCTACCGAATTTATGAGGAGGTAAGAGACGGCACCTACCGCCTGGAAGAACCAGACGGCAGGCAGCTGCCCAGAACTTGGAATGTAGACAACTTGAAAAAGTACTACTTCTAAGTACGAATGAAAAGACCTCAATTTTGTAAATCTCACGTATTGTTAATGAGAATATGCCTTCATTTCCCAACTTATCTTTTTAAGTGTCGCCTGTACCAAATACAGACGACCAATATGTTTGGAAAGCGTCTGTTCCAACAGTAGACATCCCAATCCCTCTGAAGGAGCCGATTGTTTTAGAACAGTCGTTCCTACGAAATTCATCAAGTTTACACCAACACTTGACGAATCATTAAAGAGGCCTAAGGCCAGATAAAATCATGATGAGGCCCATGGCCGGATATTAATAAACAAAAAGAGACCGAATGGTCACAGTCTGCTCCAACATGAGTATGACCGTCTTCTCCAACATGAGTCAGATAACCGGCGACGTCCATTTGGGCGAATTCGTCGAGGAGAAGCATCTCCCATTTGGGTGGCACATTGCTCTACGAATATATCAAGCGGCCCTACCGAATGCTAAGGCAGCATTCACAGTCGTTTGTTTTAATCGAAAGTGAAATCTAAAAGACCTGAAATTTCTATCTAGCGCAGTTCAGAAATGGTCACTGTTTCATAAGTAGAGGCTAAGCGAGGCATAAAGCCGGATGCGCCTGTTATTGCTCAGGGGCAAAACAGGCGGAATATTTGATTAATATACGAGTTAAGTTAACTAAACACTTACTGAGGCTATTGGTCGGATGACGCCTGATCCTTGCCTATGGGGCAAGACAGGCGGACAATTATTTTTTAAGGCCTATGGCCGGAGGCGCTTGTTTTTGCTTATGGGGCGGAACAGGCGGAGGTTTACCCTTAGCAAATTAGCTAAGTTGGAAATTTGAGTTAGTTCGAGCCAATGGCCGAATGAACACTTTATGTTTGCCAATTCTAGATGAACGTCTGCCGCGTGGTTTGGAGCAATCACCATAGTGATTGATTGACTTAGAAACCATGCATACTCTTCTAAGTATCAAAAATTTCTAAGCCAATCAATCCAATAAACTGAAACCACTTGACATCCGTCCAGGAGCAAGAACATTTGCATGATATACAGGTTATTATACTTGGCCAAATACATTTAATGAAAAATTCAAAATGCAAAGGACAACTATATGGATAACTTCAGCTAAATGGCCGAATGATTCAAATTAAAAAGACCAATCATCACCTGACGATTGGTTAAGATTGTTATCTGGCAAAGCCAGAAAGATTGTCAAATTACCCGACCCCTCGGTCGGTAAAGATACAAATACTCGGCACACAGGCCGGAAAATAAAAGTACATGGCCATTCGGCCGCAGAAAAGCATAAAAGCTTAAGTGATCAGGGGAGAGCCTCTTCAGTGGCAGCCGGCTTGTCGTCCTTCGGCTGCTCTTCCTCCTTTTTCTCTGGCTCCTCCGCCTGATCCTCCTCCTCGCCGCCCGAGGACGACTCCCCAGAAGAGTCGGACCCAGAACTTTCCTCGGCCTCAGCATTCTCAGCCTCTTCATTTAGGCGAGCGTCGAATGCTTTGCTGGCTTTATCAAATTTGGATTTCCAAATTTGATAGTCCGAGTCCGGCTGTACAGCCGCCCAAGTGTCCCGCATGATGGCTTCATAATCGCTCATCATTTGCTTAACAAGAGCCTCTCTCTCTTGATCAGCCACGGACTCAAACTTGGACTTCAGCTGATGCTCCTGGTTGCTGAGGCGCTGCTCCAGGCGGCCCACCTTCTGCTTGGCTCTCTCGGCCTCTTCTTTGGCATCTTGAAGAGGCTCGAGCTTCTCCTTAAGAGTTGTAATCTCTTTCTTAAGGGAAGTGATGCGCAGGCGGGCCGAGTCCAGGTCCTTCTTCACTTGCATATTGGCTTCCGCCTGCGAATACATCATATCAAGCGTCAGATACTCATTCTGAGCAATATCAAATTAAGCTCGATCCAAGGCGGACTCGGCCCGAGCTTTGGAGACTGTTACCTCTTTGGATTTCTCATTGAGGGGTTTCCTGAGCCCTTGGACGCGCAGCATGGCCTGCAAAAGAACCGAATGGTTAAAACCAGGCGGAAAAAGAAATAATGCTAAAAAATTGCTTGAGGTAAGACTCATACCTCGCAGAGGTTCCCCAAGATGCCATCCAAGTCAAGGGTGCCGACTCCTCTTACAGACGCCTTGTCGTCAGGATCAACCGCCCTCAGCATGGACTTGGCCATCTGGACTACAATCGGCCTCTGCACAGGAACTGAGAAGGAGAGAAAGTTAGAAAAAAAAAATAACTCAAGTACATCTAAATAGAAGAACAATAGGGGCGAATGGATTTTACCGTCGTCCTTCTGTTCCTCCTCTCTCTCCAGGCTCCTCTTCTCTCCTGCTGAGCCGACAGCAGTGGTGGGTTGCTTAAAGCCACCCTTCGATGCCCTCTGGGCATCCGGTTTGCTGATCTCCTTTTCAACATCGAGAGAAGAGGCGTCTGGGCCCTTCATGGGCTTATGAGCAACGTGCTTCCGGCCGCCCTTGCCGGATGCGCTCACATCACCCGCCCTTGTCTTTGAAGGAGATTTGGAAGGCGCACCCTACATCAACACAAGATAAGCGCAAGTTAGAAATCATTTGGGCAATTTTAATATTGGTCAGAAATGAAAGTATAACAATTTTCTACCTTGGAGGTGCCGCCAGTTTTCTGCTCGTCCACTTTGGTGCGAGTGGTTACTTCTGCCCTGTTTAAAACATTCGACCTGTATCGAGCAGTAGATACAGCCGGCTTCCTTGAGGCCGAGAGCTTTTCCATTGCTTTGTCTGCAAAAATGAATAAGTGATTAGCATCATTAAACGAGTATTGAAAAGCAGAAGTAAATTGCATATAAAACAGACGACCGACTATCTCTCGGCATCTCAGAACTTAGCCCACAGGCGGCTAAGAATGTCCCTTCTTCAAACCACTTGTACAAAGGGAGATAGCATTGAGGGGTGACCTCCTTGTCCCCCTCAGCATTCGTCCACACGGACACGGTAAACAACCCCGCGTCCATGATCTCATCCTTTGCCTGCTTAGGAATAGGCGGCAATGCGCTCCTGCCTGCTAGAAGAGGTGGATCCTTATTCCACCTGTTATACTTTTTGTTCAGGCGGCTGTCGGCAAACTTGACTATATAAAACTTAGTCCTCCAGTCTTTCCACTTGTTCTCTTTGCCAACAGCCATCATGTACCCCTTGCAAGTGGTCAAGGTGTACCAGCCTTCACCGCCCCTAGCAGGCGCCCTGCTCATATAGTTCATGTAGGCGAACGCTTCAAAGCTCGCCTCCACCTGCAGCATCTCACAGGCGGAAACGTACCCCAGAATATTGATCCAGGAGTTGGGTACAAGTTGCCAGATACCCGGTTGGTATCCGTCCAAGATCCTCTCCACGGCCGGATGGAGAGGGAAGCGGAGGCCGGCCTGGAAGGCCGCTTCATAGCAGCTGAATGCTTTGTCTTGATATTTGGCCAGGCTCGGCCAGGTTATGGTGTTGCCCTCGTTAGGGACCGACAAAGTGTAGCCATAGCCTAGGACGACCTTGCGCCTAAAATTGACAAGGCCGGATGCCATGGCGCTCCGCCTGCCTAGAGGAACATGCTGATAGTAGAGGGCTCTCTCCAAGCGCCTGGAAGCACTCGGCTCGGCCCATCTCTCCCCCCTATCCACTACCAGGGACTCTCTGGCAGAATCTATGTTTGATCTAGCCTCCTCTGAAGTTACGGAGGCATTCTCTGTAGAAGATGACGAGGTCGACTCGTGATCAGAGCTCTCATCAGAGCTAGGGGACCGCCAACTGGTGCCAGCGGGGTCCTCCCCTAGAATCTCTTCCGGCGCCTGTCCAGAAGGCCCGGGTTGATATTCTTCATTCGCCTCCCCCAGGATTCCATCATTGGGATTTCCACTAGATGTGGGCGAATGGTAATAGGTGGGGGTTGGAGGAAGATAGGAAGGGTTGTCAGGGTGTTCCGACAGCTCACTTTGAGGCACTCTTATTGAGCCGTCTGAATAAACAATCGACCCGTCCGAATGGTAAAAAACTCCATCGGAGCTACACTACCTTGTTGTTCCTTTGGTCCTGGACATAGTGTCCTGCACAGACACGGAAACGGTCGGATTCGGAGAAGTTCGCAAAGCAGGATCTTTGGCCAAGCATTCGGCACTGCTAGTTCTAGATTCAGCCGTCCCCGGTGACTGGCTGATCACTATCCTACGCCGTGCCGCATGCAATTGGGGAACCATTTTTTCGAAAACAAAGAAAAAATGAAGAATAAAATGAAAATACAGGCGTTACCTTTAGAAGAAGGTAGAAAGACGCCTGGTTGACTAAAGAACAGTCGAACTGGTAGCCGAGTGTCGGATGCTTGAAAAATGTTTAGGGAATTTTGAGATTCTTTAAGTCAAAAAGTCCAAGATTCTCCAGAGATTTGCCAAGGTGTGAATTCAAGAAGGGGGGTCAAACCTTACTATTTATAGGGGTAAAACCCTAATTTTTTCCCTCCAGTAAATTTTCGTATCTGATCACTCAGATACTGACACGTGTCACAGGAGTCACATGCAATGCACGTGGCTCCTGTGAGGGGCAAATGATTTGGGTATTTTATACCCGGCCAAGTGGCCCAATCAGAAAGTGCCACGTGTCCTCCATATAGGTGCCATTTGGACCTATGGAATGATGACACGTGGAGGGAGGACTCTTCTCCGTCCTACGTGCACTGAAGGTCCAGCAGGGACCATTCAGGTGGCGACACGTGTCACACAAAAAGTGCTTCAAAATCCATTGGGCACAGTGACACGTGTCACTCAGGCATTGGCCCTGGGATGGCGGCCTTCTAAGGCCCAAATCCCGAGGCGCCGCAAAACGGCGTGACCTAACTCCTAGGTCACCAGATCCTAGGAAGGCACACTTTTCAAGAGGACCCTATAAATAGGGACATTATGTCATTTATGACGACAACACAACAACAAAAATAAGAGAGAGAAATTTTGACACGCAATATGAGACAATACGTCACTTACCACAGAGCTGTCGTTTTCAAAGAACACACAACACTTTACCTGAGCTTGGAATCCAAGCAGATAACTTTACTTCCGCACGTTTTATTTCCGAACATTTACTAACTTAATCTTCGGAGGCGGACCACCGACCATCCGGCGGTCCGTTTGCTTTGCAGGTACAAGCATCCTCAGTTGAATCCACTTTAAGTGTTGTAACTCTCCCGAGGGACAAAAACCCCCGAAACACTAACCATCTCAGACCATGCCCTCAATGTTGTTCTCCTTGCTGAGAGAGACGACATCCAGCTCCCGATCTACTTTATTAGCCATGTACTCAAAAATGCTGAACTCCAGTACCCCATGGTTCAAAAATTTAACCTTTCTCTGTATTTGACATTCAAGAAGCTAAAACCATACTTCTTAGCACATCTGGTGGTAATCTACACCGATCAACCCCTTAAGCAGCCAATGTCTACCTTGGAGTCATCCAACTGATTGTTGAAATGGGCTATTGAAATTCAAAGTCTTGAAATCCTTTACAAACCAAGAAAGGTAGTGAAAGGTCAGGCGTTTGGCGATTTCATTGTTAAAATGACACGGTTGGTTCCTCCTGATAACCTTGATCATGTTTAGAAAGTGTAGGTAGACGGGAGCTCGATAAACCGCTGTAGTGCAGGGATTATTTATGAGTCTCCTGATGGGGAGAAATTTGAATATGCACTAAAGTTCAAGTTTCAAGCCTCAAATAACGAGGCGGAATATGAAGCCCTGCTGGCACAAATCATAATGTGTAAGGCAGCAGGGGCAACAAAAATTGACGCATTCTCTAATTCACAGTTGGTCATAAGCCAATATCAGGGTCAGTATTAAGCTACCCATCTAGCAATGATCAAATAGCTTCAGGCAGTCAAAGAAGAGGCTGGGACACCTGAAGAATTTCATTTGAGTAAAGTGCTTAGTTGATAGGTGTCATAAATGGCAGCCATTTGATGAGCATTTAGGTAGTTTTTACCATCTTTTCATAGATTTCATGCTTAATAAATGCTTAGTTTTATGTTTTTGGTCTTAGTCTCACCTTTCCTCTCTTATTTTGTAGCTTTTGTGCATTTCTATGGTTTTTCTAGTATTTTCTCCTTTATTTGCTCTTTTTCGTGGTTGTAGGTATTGTAATAGGTTTGAGTCTTAATATTGGTTATTTACCAAGGTGGAGGAAGCTTTTGAAGCAAGCTTATGGCTATTGGAAAGCTTAAGATGCAAGGAAGTGGATTTTCCAAGTTCTAGCTATTGTGCTCTCAAGTCGTGCTCTCATGAATATGGGGTGTTGAACCCACAATTATGTGCTTTTGGGACTGCCTCACTTAGTGTTCATCATCATCATGGTGTGCGTTCATTCAAAGACCTTAGCGAACACACGAAGCCGTGAGAAGATCGAAGAAACCAAGAGATGCCCAGGCGCACAAGGCTAAGGCGCGGGCACACCACCAGCATGCGCAGGCGCACAACCCCTACAGCAGGGGTGCGCGTCCCTTGTAGTGCGGATTCGCCTTCCTAGTTATTTGTTTGCTCGATTTTTGTTTTCGCGCCTCTATAAATACCTTTGTAAACTCGATTTTTGGGGCAAGTTTAGAAGAAGTATTATTCTAGTTTTTGATCATATTCTTAGCTTAGTTGAGAGCTTCTCTCTCTAGTTTTAGGGTTAGTTTAGGAGTAGATTTTAGAAGGAAAAAGTGAGGAATTTCAATGGTGATTGAGAGATTGAATATTCAATGGTTACAATTGTGTTAAAGATCTTCCCTATTATCAATGAGCATTCTTAACTCTATCTCATCTTACTGCTTGTTTGATTTCATATTTGTTCGGTTTGATTTTGATGTGTGATTGTTGATTAGTGTAGTTGTTCTTCATATATTGTTGATTCTTGATTTCTTTGGTTGTTAGTTGATTTGATGATGAGGTTAGAGTAGATGTTTGCTAGGAATTGGGGGAAACTTGTATGATTGATTGATTGTGCTTAATTTGGGGATTGTATTGATTAATTGTTGAGATTAAAGTGATTAATGGAAGTTTTCATGTGAGTAATTCGATTATTCCTTGAGAATTATGCCCTACATTGTAGTTTCTAATGATATGGACCATTGATTTAGGAATTACAATTGTTGATTGGGCTTGATTAGTGATGCTTCTAATTAGAGTCTCTCGTAGTTGGCGCTACTTTGACCTCTAGGAGATAGCTTGTTGACTCTTTTGATTGAGCTTTCCATATATCTTCACAACCATTGATTTGCATATTATTCCCGAGTTGCTACATTTGTCATGATTACATGTTGATCCCCATTCCTAGTGCTTTATTTGTTTGGTTTCTTTGTTTGTTAGTTGTTAGTGTTCTCTCTTAATCTTTGTCTTTGACCTAGCTTAGGCACACAATTGATAGCGTTTGAACATTACGTTCCTTTGGGTTCGATCCTTGACTTGCCTATATTCTAGTATATAGGTTTGTTACGTGTTTATAAATTTAGTTTGATCGAGCTGAGGAAGGATTAGTTTTGACGACCTAGTTCCACCTCTCATTAAAATGGCGCCGTTGCTGGGGAATGATGTCTATGTTTGAATGTTTTTGATTGCTTGAGTCTAGGTCTTTGTATGTAGTTTTCTTTTATTTGATTTTTGTTTGTTTTGTGAAAAAAAGGCATGTTTATCTTTTCCCCAATATGATAATGAGTCTTTTTGTGAATACTTCCATAGACTTGAGGGATTTCTTGACTATCATTGTTGTAGTCTTTTGGAGGCTTGTGAGATATGTTAATTTGGTTTAAATGAACAAACTAGGAATAAAGTTGAATGCATGCATAATGGTAGATTTAGAGCATTGTCAATAAATGATGCTTGGGATGTTCATAATAGGGGTAATCATGTTTCTAATTTGATGTGCTATGTGTTAATTCTTCTAATGCTAGCATGATTTCCCATGATATGTCACATGATCCCATAGTTAAACCTAGAACAAATGCTTTCGATTCTATTTCCCCTTTTGTTCATGATAATGATTTGCATTCTCATGTTAACAAATCTCATATGTTTGATTGTGCCCTCTCTCCCCTATTTAATAAAAATGCTCATATTTTAATGTGCATGGTCCTATCCTTGGTTTTGACTCTTTTTTTTACTATTGGTCAACCCTCTTTGCCTTTTCATTCTCCAAAATCTTGTGATGAGTCTCTAGTCCCCTATAGCCAAATTGATGAATCTTTGAGGGAGTTAGAGATGAATCCTAATCTTAGGCCCTTAGAGAGACGAATGATGGAAACTTTAAGGAGCCAACTGGAGATAATTACAGAGGGTGAGGATGTTTTTAATGAAGAATTGAAAAGAAAAAAAGAGTTGGAAAATGAATTGTCATCATTGATGTTTGTATGTGAAAAATCCCAATCTAATGTGTGTGTTGAGGATTCCATTGGTGAGCATATGAGTGATGGTGAAGGAGTTGAGAATTAAGAGAGAGTTGAATTTGAAAAATCCTAACCTTCTTTCCCATCTTGATGAGCCTCAAGTGTATGTTTGTGAGCCTTCAATCTATGAATACATAGACTCTTTTGAAGTAATGTCCCATTTGTTTTGTGAGAGTCATATGAAGATTAATATATTCTTGGATGAGTTCATCGAGAAAGCTTATTGGGATTTAGATGAGTTTACGATGACTCTACATCCACTCATGCACGGTTTTGAGGACTTAGGTTTTGAGATAGTTCAAGGAAAGGTGGTTTATTGTGGTGCAAAGAAGGATGAGGGTGATTTCCTTGGAGTTTTTGAGCTTGAGGGAGATGTAGAATGTGAGAGATCTTCATTTGAGGACTCTATGATTGATTTTTATGCTCTCATTAGAGATGTGAGACCTTGTGTTGAGGGAGTAGCTACCCCTTTGCCCATTTCTCATACCCCTTTTTTCTCAAAGGTTTGACCACATCCCCTATTGCCCTATTTTTCTCCCTTCCTATCTCAATGAGCCTATTAGGGACTCCCTTGTCTATGATGATTTAATTTCCCTCATTCGTTTATTGATGTGGAAAGGGTAATGTTGTCACCCAAAAATATTTTAGTGAGGAGCCTTTTTTTTTTTTCTTTCCATTCTTTTCTTCCCCTTTCTTCTTCTTCTTCTTCTTCTTCTTCTTCTTCTTCTTCTTCTTCTTCTTCTTCTTCTTCTTCTTCTTCTTCTTCTTTTTCTTCTTCTTCTTCTTTTTCTTCTTCTTTTTCTTCTTCTTCTTCTTATTTTCTTGTTTTTCCTTTGAATCCCTCTTTTTCTTTCTTTTGGCACCTCCCTCCTCACTTGCGTGCAACAATCTTGTTGCACGTTTTTATCCCGTCATTTTCCTACCTTCTCTCTTACGAAATGTGTAGTAGTGCATTTGACAAGCTTTTGCGTGCGTTGAATTATATTTTACTAGAGCGGTCAAGCATGGACCTTATGCAAGCCTTTCTCGGGAAGTAACCCGTGCTTTAGATTAGATTTTCATTTGCTTTTTAGAATAGGTTTTCTCTCATGGAAATGTTTGTGTGACTTTTTCTAGGTACATGACTTGATATACTTTGGTGCTTCGATTTGGATCAAGAATCAACGAAGGTTGACTCTTATTTTTCCTAGCATATGGAAACATGGTTCAATTCTTGAGGAAATTAGCTTTGAAAGGTTTAATTAGGTCATTTGCGGGTATTTACACCCACCTAATATCCGGTAATATCCTTCTGTGCTCTTTCTTAAGTGGATGATGACTTGTTGGATATATGTTGGTTTGTTGGATTGATCTCCTTGTTTTCCCCTTCCATGGTTTCTATGATTTATGTTTGAGTGTATTGTCTCTTTCAAGCTTTGGGAAGGGTAATCTAACATGTTTGATGGGATTTTGATTCACATATGTTATGCACCTTTGTATATGATTTTCCATGTTCTTATATTTTGAAAAAACTCCAAAAAGATTGTTGTTTCTATCAAGGCATATTTGCAATGTGTCTTTGTTTTGTACTTGCTTTGGACATAATACTTTTGGACATGTATAGTTGAATGCTTTTCTTCTTAAATGGTAACGGTGTGCACGGTTTGAGAGTAGGCTTAGTTGATTCTAGAATAAATCATGCTAAGGTAGTTGGTTAGAACTAGTGGGACCATGAAACCAAATTCTACTTGTTTGTGGCATGTTGGTAGTTGTTTCCTATAGTCGAATTGACTCCAATAGTGAGTATTTGTTATATCCATGTGAGGTTCATTATTTTTCAAGCCTTCAACATATATTTGCATGAACGGCATGGATCCTTGACTATTGCGGACCTAATCTAGAATCTTGACTCATATTTCTCAAACTCGAGACCGAGCCATCGAGGGAGGACAAAAGCATCTTTTCGGGGTGGTAAATTTTCTTTTCTAGGTTAATTTTTTTTCTTTTTAGTTCATTTGGTATAAATTTGCGTTCTTGCTAACCATTTGGGCCTTTTTCCTTCTTTTCAAGCCACATCCTTAGATCTTGAGCCTTTTGTTTTATTTTCGTTTTCCTTCTTGGATTTTGTGAAGCAATTGATCATTATTGTTAGAGTTTGTGTTGGAGGAGTTTGGATATTTGGCTCTCTTGAAAGCAAGTTTATGTTGTAATATTTGTGTGAATAATGGCAAATGAATAAATGAAAAAAGTCATCCAAAGTAAAAAAGGCAAGGACAGTGCAAATGCAAAAATTGTAAAAGCCGTCCTAAGTTAAAGAGACATGGACAATTGCTTTGAAAGAAATGAAAATACCAAAAAAAAAAAAAAAAAAAAAAAAGTGAAAATAAGAAAAAAAATAAATAAATATTTTGATGTGATTCTTTTTTCCCCTTTTCAAGCATTGAGGACAATGCTTCCTTTAAGCTTGGGGGAGAAGTGTTTACGCTTTTTGTATATATGATTGTGGTTATTGCTTTGAATAAGCTTGGGGGAGTTAGTTTGTTTTTGTTTGGCGATTGCTTGATTATGAGAAGAAGGTTTGATCACCCTTTGCTTCACTAATTAGGAATACCGCCAAATTTTAAAATTTTAAGCCTACCCTCACCCTTTTTGCCCTTACGTTATAACCATTGGGAAAGACCTTTCGACCTAGATGTTGAGTCATATATCGGGGGAGGGCATTATGAGTTAAAGCCAAAAGGAAAGGGAATGCATTCTCAAGACGTCGAGTAGCCCAAAATTATCTCTTTTTCCGGTTCCTTCGTGGAACTTTTGTGATGCTCACTAGGGGAAGATATGAGACTAGTAGGGAGAACGCGGTAAGACTGTTTGGGATGAAAGTGAATTGCTTTTCTCTAGTTCCTATGCTTAGCATATTTATTTTTCAATCAGCCTCGGGTATCTTGGAACGTGCACTCCCTTACTTGTTTAGAAAGATTTGCATTCATTTATGCTTGTACATTTGGAAAAATCCTTTCATGAACATTTGTTTGCTTTTCTTGTATTTTTGTTTCTTTTTCATGCTTTGCCTTGTTTGTATTATTATGAGAGTTATAGGTTAATCTCTTAGGAAACCTTTACGAGAGCATCACTCATCCTCTAGGGCGATCTAGGGGTGTAATTGGCTTGTCTTTAGTTGCTAAAATTGACCGTGATTCTTACGAAAGTAAGTTAGTGTATATTCTTGTCTCTTCTCTTCTTTTTTTTTACACTTGGATAAGCTCATCATTTCTCCCTTGGTTTTGTTTTGCTCGAGGACGAGCAAAAGTTAAGCTTGGGGGTATTTGATGGGTGTCATAAATGGCACCCATTTGATGAGCATGTAGGTTGTTTTTACCTTCTTTTCATGGCTTTCATGAATAATAAATGCTTAGTTTTATGCTTTTGGTCTTAGTCATACCTTTCTTCTCTTATTTTGTAGCTTTTGTGCATTTCTATGTTTTTCTAGTCTTTTCTCCTTTATTTGTTCTATTTTCTTGGTTGTAGGTATTGCATGAGATTTGGGTGTTGATATTGGTGATTTACTAAGGTGGAGGAAGCTTTTGGAGCAAGGTCTTGGCAATTGGAAAGCTCAAGATGCAAGGAAGTGGATTCTCCAAGTTCTAGCTCTTGTGCTCTCAAGCCGTGCTCTCATGAATATGGGGTGTTGAACCCACAATCATGTGCTTTTGGGACTGCCTCACTTAGTGTTCATTATCATCATGATTGTGCGTTCATTCAAAGACCTTAGCGAATACACGAAGCCGCGAGAAGATCGAAGAAACCCAGAGATGCGCGAGTGCGCAAGGCTTGGGAGCGTGCGCGCCTTCCTGGGTATTTGTTTGCTCGGTTTTTGTTTTCGTGCCTCTATAAATACCTTAGTAAACCCGATTTTTGGGGCAAGTTTAGAAGAAGTATTATTCTAGTTTTTTTTTTTTTTATCATATTCTTAGCTTAGTTGAGAGCTTCTCTATCTAGTTTTAGGCTTAGTTTAGGAGTAAATTTTAGAGAGAGAAAGTGAGGAATTTCAATGGTGATTGAGAGATTAAAGATTCAATGGTGACAATAGTGTTGAAGATCTTCTCTATTATCAATGAGCATTCTTAACTCTATCTCATTTTATTGTTTGTTTGATTTCGTATTTGTTTGGTTTGATTTTGATGTTTGATTTTTAATTAGTGTAGTTGTTCTTCATATATTGTTGATTCTTGATTTCTTTTGTTGTTAGTTGATTTAATGATGATGTTAGAGTACTTGTTTGCTAGGAATTGGGTGAAACTTGTATGATAGATTGATTGTGCTTAATTTGGGGATTGTGTTGATTAATTGTTGAGATTAAAATGATTAATGGAAGTTTTCATGTGTGCAATTAGATTAGGCCTTGAGAATTATGTTCGATTGCATTGTAGTTTCAAATGATACGAACCATTGTTTTAGGAATTGCAATTGTCGATTGGGCTTGATTAGTGATGCTCCTAGTTAGAGTCTCTCGTAGTTGGCGCTAGTTTGACCTCTTGGAGATAGCTTGTTAACTCTTTTGATTGAGCTTTCCATTTGTCTTCACAACCATTGATTTTCATATTAATCCTGAGTTACTATAATTGTCATGATTACTTGTTGATCCCCGTTCCTAGTGCTTTATTTGTTTAGTTTCTTTGTTTGTTAGTTGTTAGTGTTCTCTCTTTATCTTTGTCTTCGACCTAGCTTTGGCACATAATCGAGAGCGCTTGAACATTACCGTTCCTTTGTGTTCGATCCTTGACTTGCCTCTCTACTAGTATATAGGTTTTTTAAGTGTTTATAAATTTAGTTTGACCAAGGAAAAATTGATTTTAAAGACCTAGTTCCACCCCTCGTCACCAGATGTGGCAACAACCAGGCGGATGCCTTGTCCAAATTGGCATCTTCCGCCTTCTATGACATGCCTCGGTCAGTCTTTTAGAAGGTTCTTGAAAAAAGAAGCATATACAAAGAGCACGTGAGAACCCTTGACCGAAGCTTTACCTAGATGGATGACATCCGGGCTTACCTCACAGACGGCACGTTCTCGGATTCACCATAAGAGGAAGCCGTCATGAAGAAATGAGCTGCAAACTTCTAGATGAGAAATGGAGAACTCTTCAGAGCAGGGTTTTTGAAACCTCTTTTAAAGTGTGTTACCCTAGAAAAGGGGAAGGAGGTTCTCAAAGAATTCCATACGAGATATTATGCCTCACATTTAGGCGGCAAATCCTTAGCCATCAAGGCTAGGCGGCAGGGTTACTTTTTGCCCACTCTCTAGTTAAACGCTAAAGAAATGGTGAACAAATGTGACAAGTGCCAAAAATTTGGCAAGCTCATTCATACCCTTGTCTACTGACCTGACGACAATCCACAGCCCAGTCCCGTTTGCTAAATGGGGCCTGGACATTAAAGATCTTTACACGCCTACACTAGGCGGAAAAAGATATATTCTGGTTGCTGTGGATTACTTCACCAAGTGGGTGGAGGCGGAGGTGGTAAAAAACGTCAAGACAAAGGATGCCATCTCTTTCATATGGAAGAACATCATCACCCGGTTTGGGTACCTATGTATATGGTGTTTGATAATGGGCCCTTAGTTGAAACGCCTCAACTCAAAACTTGGTTAGGAGATCAAGGGATCTCAAACTATTTTGCATCCATAGGCCGACCGCAAGAAAATGGCCAAGTTGAAGCTTTCAATAAACTCATCTAAGACGACATCAAGAAGAAAATTGAAAGAGCCAGTGGTTTATGGGTAGAAGAATTAATTCATGTCCTATGGGCCATCCGGACAAATACAATAGGGGTAACTGGTGAAACCCCATTTCTTATGGTATACAGTGCTAAATCCTTCTTGCCCATTGAACATTATGAGCCGACTCTACGAGTCATGCTTTACGATGAAGAGGCAAACTGGGAGGCCATGCGATTAACATTGGACTCACTCCCGGAACGCAAGGGCAATGTTTACTTGCCTCATAAGATATACCGTCTGAGGATGACTAGAGCCTAGAACAAGAGAGTACACAAGCGCCCTTTGAAAGTTGGCGACTTTGTGTTATGAAAAATGGAGGCAACCGGTTGGGCCAATGAGCTTGGAAAGCTAACTCCTAATTAGGAAGGCCCCTACCGGATCTATGATGAAGTTAGGAATGGCACCTACCGCCTGCTTAGAACTTGGAATGTAGATAACTTAAAAAAGTAATACTTCTGAGGGTTGTTAATTTTTTGTAAACAAGAAGTTTGTCAATGAAAAGTTGCTTTTTGTTTCAATCACATTACTGTTTTGGTTTTTATGTCGTCTGGGCAATGCTTAGTGGCTACACAACCGGTCTTGACTAAGATGTGAGGCCTTTGGCCAGATGGTTGGTTATTTTACAAAATCGCCTGTTCCACTATGAAACTTGGCGTTCGGCGCCCCCCTCCGGGTGCAATAGTCGCAGGGAGCACTCTATAGTTGGCTCTACGAACGCATGACAATGGCAATGATTGAACGACCTAATTGGTCAACTCATAGCCGTCTGACCAGAATAATCTAAGGAACGACTAAGAACGCGAAAAGCCAGATGTCCTAGTACATCAATCATCTATGACCGAAAGTTCATACTTAGATTATTTATTAAAAAATTACACAGGTTTCCCTAACGGGGGCAAATGAACTTTGTGTAATGGCTATGCAACCACCCCAACCGGTTATCTACTGCCATGGTCAGAGGCTGGGAATGCCTACTTCAATGGTCGGCTGTGCACTTGGTTTGAGGCAATCACCATTGTGATTGATTCGCTTATAAACATCTCATAATCTTAAAAGTATTAAACGTTTCCAAGCCAATCAATTAATTTAAAATGAAACCAACCACACAGTTGTCCAGGGGGAAAGAACAGCCGGGTTACTATCTACCATAGGCTTTCATAAGTTAGGTAAAATATCAAGTATATATGCTAAACATAAAATTCAAATGTAAATGCAATATGAGCGAAACCGACTAAGTCGGAATACTTCATAAATAGAAATCGACATAAAAGCCGAATAATATTGTTAACCGGATACACATTTGGTGAAAAGAAAAGAAAAATTGTTGACCGGACTCCATAGTCGGTAAAACTACAACATTACTCGACATGCAGGCCGGAAAGAAAGATAAATGGCATACTGCCGCATAAGAACGAGTAGCTAGCTCAAAGCTGCTGCTACTGTTGCTCCGGCTGATCTGACAGGCGAGGGGGGCTTATCTGTTACGTGAGCCGCCTAGGATTAGTTAGTTGGGGCTTCTGCATTGGCATCAGCCGTTTAGGGTTGGAGGGCTTAATTCCCTTGGGCATCAGCTTGATCCCCTTCATCATCTGAGACTTCATATCCCAGCTCAGCTGCCCAGGCCTTGAATTGAGGTGCAACTGCCTCTCCCAGCACTTGGGCATCATACACCGCAGTGGCGTAGTCATACCTAAGCTTGTAGACTTCAAAGTCTACGTCTAGGTAAAGGAGAACCCAAGCGATCTTCAGCTGGGCCTCATTGTCTTGCTTATTTTCCTCAACTAGCCGGCTCTAGCTCCACCCCCATCCAGGCCATGTCCGCCCGGAGCTTTGAATTCTCCTGATCATCCCCCTCCAATACCTTGATATCAGATTGAGCATTTTTCAGTTGCTGCTCTAGGTCATTGGCCTGGTTGTTGGCAGCATCGTTAGCAGTCGTCATGTTCCAGCTCAACTCCTTCTGTTTCAACTCTACTGCTTTAATCTTTAATATGCACATATAGTTAGCATATTCAGCAGAGTTAAGATTTTGGGTGGCCCTCTTTTTGGCATCATTTACCTCTTCTTGCTTTTGCCTGAAGGGGCCCCGTAACCCATCCACTCTCAATATCACCTAAAAAAGAGGGGGTCAGTCAGAAAGTTCAATACATAACAAAATTAAAGGAGAAAGCGTATTGTTAAGTTGAGATCAACTTACCTTCGCCAGTTGGCCCGTTATCCAGCCAAAGTCCACTACCTGCAAATCGGGCACGGAATTCTTCTCTGACCGGGTGAGGGTCCTCACCATCTGCTTGGCAAACCTAGGCAGATCTGGGGCGTCAGATGTAACATCTGCATCATAAGAAGTACCTGGTGAGAGGGATGCAGCATAGTTGGCATTCATTGGTTGTAGGCTGCAAACTGAACCTCCAGATAGGGTCGACCTTAATCTTGACTCGCATAAAGTCAAGCAGCCAAGGAAGTTCAATTTGATTCTTACCTTGTGTTTGGGTTTGAGTCTGGGGTTTTGTGGCTTCACCCTTCCTTGTTGTTGCCGCACCAGCTGTAACATTGGGTGGCAGGCCACACTTCGATGTTGTAGATGCATCCGGCGCAATCTTTGAGCGCTCTGAGTTTTCACTCAGAGTCTTCATAGCAGCAGGACCCTTGCCCCCGGTCGTGGAACGATCCGGGTTGGTAGAAGACATGGTCTGGGAAGGGTTCTTCTTTGCAGCGTTAGTAGTGGGAGTTTTTTCCAACTCCTCACCCGACCTCTTAATCATCTTTAAGATTGAGCGAGGAATGGTTTTGCCAGCACCTTCGAGAGAAAAGAGCCAATAAGGTTACAACCGGAAAAATGTTGGAGAAAAAGAAAAATTAAAAACAACAGGTCAGGCGGTCTTACCCCACCCTTCTTGGCCTCCTTGGCCTCGGATGCTGCCTTCTTGGCTTGTAGTTGTTCCTTGCGCAACAGCGCGGTAAACTTAGCCGGTGTCTTCTCTGGGTCCACCATTTTTAGTGCTTCTTTTACAAGGAACAAACAACAGTTAGGCAAAGCAATTAAAAGAATTAAAGTATTTAAGCAGAGACGACAATTTGCCGGATGTATAGTGGGTCTACCCTTTCTGAACATCATGCTAAGTCCGCAAGCAGACAAGAATCTCTCATCCTGTAAAATATCCGGATAGGGGATCCAGTTATATGGCACGACTATGTGAACCCATCCCCTAAGGGATCAATCATGGTCTCAAAAAATCCCGGCTCCATTATTTTCTCGTAAGCTTTGGAAGAGATGCGAGGGAGGGCACACTTCCTACCGAAAAGAGTCGATTCTCTATTGTACCAACGTAGGGTCCGGTTGTGACTTAGCCTTGGAGAGGAGATCATATAAAATTTCTCCTTCTAACCGGTCCATTTGGACACTTTGTCCAAAGACATTAAGTATCGGGGAAGCGTGGTAAGAGTATACCACTCCCCATGGCCACCTAGGGCTTTGCTCATGTAATGCATGTGAACAAAGGCGGCAAAGCTAGGCTCCAGATCCTAAAACTCGCAAGCGGTGATGTAGCTCAGAATATTAACCCATGAGTTTGGGTTGAGCTGCCAGACGCCTACGTCGTACCCCTAAAGAATTTTTCTAATCCCTCTATGAAGAGGGAAGCGGAGGCCGGCTGCAATTACCGCCTCGTAGCAGACAAAGTAGTTGTCAGCGTTTTCTATTCCATCGTCCCAAGTCATTACAGCATCCTCAGGCGAGACCTCTATTATCCACCCCTTTCCAAAGGGGTACTTTTCCTTGAAAGACTCTAAGCCGCTTTGTAGTAGGGAAATGTCACCCGACAACATCCTAGTCTTTTTTGGATCTGGGAAAGTTGATGCTTTAGCCGGCTGTTGGTAATCAGCCGCAAAATTGTCTTGATCGGAGCCAGAAGCCTCTACGTTAGATCTTTTAGCGGCTTCATCACCGCCTTATTCTTCTCCTGACCCTTGAGAGGAGGCAGCCTCTTCACCGCCTACATCCCTTACACTTGAAATACATGGGGAAGAGGGAGCCCCATCATCTGAACCACTTTGCTCCTCCAAATCCTCTTGTTCCCCATCCGGAACAGCCTCATCTATGGGCACTTCCTTAGTGCGCTGACTTCTCGGATTAATAGCCGTTTGTAAAATTCGGGGATAAGCACATCAGTTCCGACAGTCCAGAAAAGGCACCCCTATTCTAGATTTAGCCGTACCGGGAGACCGACTTAATGTCCTAGGCAGTTCTGTGTGTGTGAATTGAGAGTCCAATTTTATTTTAAAATAATATGTATACAGACGAAACAAGAATGTATTCAGACAAAAAAGAAGAAAAAAGATGAAAGAAGGTATAGGCGGTTACTTTACTTTGGCTCTGAATTTTCTGAAAACTGCAACAGATGGTGACTTGGTGTTGTAAGTAAGCACGCGAAATTCTTGAAAGATATAATGTAGGCGGGATCTGAGTATCTCTCTCTAGAATCTCACTTTATCTCTCTATAATACTTCTCAAAGATTGTAAATGAGGGGAGAGAAAAGGGGGTAAAACCCTATTTATAATGGGGTAAAATGGGGGCATCCCCGTCACACCCCAGAAGGTAATAGCCGTTGTTACTGTTCACCACTCACGGGGGCACGCTTGTCACACGCGTTAAGTTGCCCGCCATGTCACCCCTGTGTGGGGCAAATGTTTAGGGAAAAATTACCCTACACATGTGGACCGTTCAGAGAGATCCACGTGTCAAGTCTGGACAGGTCATCTAAGGCCACTCACCAGTTGACACGTGGCAGCCTCAGATACATCAGAATAATTGCGGCCTTCAAGGCCCAATTCGCGAGAAAGTTGCAACTGCGGCGCAGCCCACAAAACCAAGGTCAAAGTGACCTAGGGAGGGGAACTTTTCCAGAGTGACCCTAAAAATAGGAAGATGTTTCCCCATTTTGGGGACACATTCAATCATTTATTACATCCATTTTCTCTCTCATCAGAGAACACCTGATCTCGGAATCCGAGAAGATCCTACCTAAATTTCCGCACCTTTTTCTCTTACTGAAGTTCTAACAGGATCTTCAGAGGCAGAGCTCCTACCACCAGGAGTCTCTATTGTTTTTGCAGGTACAACTCGAGCCGGACCAATCTTCGAGCCGTAACTCTCCCGAGGGACAAAAATACCCAAAACAATATCCGACTTATGCTGGTTGCTTATCGAACCTCTAGAGGGGCTGACCCGAGTCTTGACTCGCATATAGTAAAGCGGCCAATGTAGTGTAATACTAGACTTCCCTCGGCCCTTAGGCTAGGAGGTCTCCCCTTCCCCATCCACTGCAGAGTTGGACACCACTCTACGATGTCGTTGAGGCATCCGACAGTTTTCTAACGCGCTCCAAGCTTTCGCTCAGAGCCTTCATCACAGCCGGACCCTCACCCCCTATTGTAAGATGTCCTTGCTTTTGTTGGGAGGAGGAAACGGAAGGATTCATTGTCAAAGTCTTAGCCGGGTTCTTTTCCAGATCATCCCCCAGCCGTTTTTGCTTGATAATTTTTGTGATAGAGCAGGGGATGACTCTATTGCCACTATGCAATCGAGACAGAAGGGTTACAGCTGGAAAATATTTAGGTTAAGGAAAAAAATCCAGAAAGTATGGCAGGTGGTCTTTACCTCATCCTTCTTGGCCTCCTTAACATCCAACGCTTCATTCTTCTACAACAACTTCTCCTTCCTCAGCTGGGGCAGCCGGCTTAGAAGACATTTTGTTGGCGTCTACCATCTCTAGTGCTTCCTTTGTAAAAAAACAAAAAAACAGTTACTTCAACAAGAATGACAAAATAGACAATTCATCTATAGTGGAAGGAAGTTGCTGGATGTGTAGGTGAATCTACCATTTGGAAACATGGGGCTAAGGCCGCAGGCGGAAAGAAACGCCTCCCCCTTCAAGAAGTCCGAATGGGTTACCTAGTTCATGGGTAAAATTATGTGGGTTCTTTCATTCAATGGTTTAGTGGTGGTTTGATAAAATCCCATCTATATTATTTGATCCCAAGACTGGGAGGGATTACGAGGAAGGGCACACTTTTTTCCCAGTAGATCCGAATCTTTATTGTACCGGTGTAGATAGCGGTTGTGGCCCAACTTGGGCGAAGAGATTAAGTAAAACTTCTCTTTCCAGCCGATCCACTTCAACGGCTTGTCCAATAACATCATATACCGCAGTTGTGTTGTTGTAGGGAATATTTCAAGCATCCTACACTTGAGCCCCACTGTCATCATACACTTAAGCATGGTGGCGTCCCAAGGGAAGGAATCTAGAGTAAAAGAGTCGCCAACAAGTTTTAGGAACTTGTAAACCGTTTACAGGGTGAAGACAACTTTGAACTTGGCTAGGTGTGTCTAGAACTTGTGAATGCAAAATTTTATGAGAGGGAAGGTTTAGAAAAATAATAGAGAGAGAGAGAGAAAGCTTCTAGCTTTTAAAGAGAGAATAGAGAGAGAAGATGGTTGTAAATGATTAAAAACGGGGAGATACGACCTCTCTTTATAGAGAAAATAGCTCGAGATACGATAGAAAAGAGTTTGAGTCCCATTTGGAATAAAAGGCCTCCTGTCGTCAATGATAGGAGTTAGCCAGACGAAAGGAGCAGCACCAGGCGACAGGTATTAGCGCCAAGCGACAAACCTGTCGTTTGTCGTTGGGACAGCTTTTTTGTGGATTTTGTTTTTATCATATCTTTTGATCCAAAAGTCCAAATAAGTCATATAATATGTCGTTGGAAATTTATTCAAGTCTTCTTTCCAACCCATATTAGAATCAGATTAAAATCTTTTGTAGATAAAACGATATGGAAGAAATAGTGAGATGGTGTCTGTTTTTGATAGAGTTTTGTATTCCTTTCATATCTTTTTCAATATAGCTTGGAATAAATATTATAATATATCATTAGAAAGATAATTTCAAGATCTATACAACCATAAAAGATTTAGATAAAGATTATGAGGCACAAAAATAATATTTGATTGTCTTTGAACATCATTAAATTCGAATAGAATTAAGACTTAAAAAAGGAAAGTTTTATTTAATTTCAAATTCTTTGATTTTATCTTTTCAAAAAGGATAATTAAGATCATTTAGAAACTCATAGAAGCTTCTAATAAATCCGAATTAGTCTAGGAATAGGATTAAACTTTAGACCCTCCACATTATCATTGGGTCATAGGTAAAATTCGATTTGGGCCTAGTTTAGTATTTTTGCCATAACTTCCTCATTATTCATCGGAATTGGGTTAATAATATATCGTTGGAATGTTGTCAGGAGGGTGCTCCCATCATAAGGGATCCTTCCTTAGATTACCATGGCTATTTAAAAGCCTAGGACTTTACACTTGTTAGGGTGTATTAGGATTTGAATTCCTGGCTATTTGGGGGACCTTGAATTAGAATTGATTCTATAATTACGCTTTTTTGTAGGAAACAGGTAGGAGTCGCGAATGAGTTTCGGGAAAACTCATAAAACTTGTTTATGCCTTTCTCCCATGTGGAGTTCATGGGATAATTAGCACAAATCGTAAGTTTACCCATGCCCAAATTGGTTTACATAAACCAGAAATGAGTTCGGGAGCGAGGATACTAAAATGATGTTCCCTTTAAAGGAGAATCGCTATTCTAGCCCTATTGCGGCCTCTATTAGCTCTTCCTTTTTACAATTTCATCACCAAACAATATATGCAACGCGATACCTAAAACTAAGTTAGTGGATTTTATTTACAAGCATTAATCACGTAGGAATTACATTGCAAAGTCGTTATTTTTTATTTAATTGAAATTCGTGAAAAAAGCAAAAGCAAACAAGATTTGCCTTGGCTTAAGTGGTCAATCAATCAATTAATTATACAATCCAAATCTTATTTAACTCAAGATACTTTGTGGAATTAATTAGTTAAATATCCTTGTAAAGTGGTCAAACAACCCTATTTTATTAATTAAAGTCCTTTTAAAAAAGAAAAGTAAATGTGATATATCTAAGTGCTCAGGAATTTACCACTTCTCTTTGCTAGATCTCCGTTTAGAACACTTATGGACTCCTTCTTGTTCGGGAACCTCCACCGTAGTAAAAATGATTAAGAGGGGTAAGTGTTTAGGACAAGAGGGTTTAGTAGCACAAGTTCACTAGAGTTTCTGCCTGGATTTTAGGTTAATTTCTATGTGGTTAAGCCTCGTATTAAGCCTCAATTTATAGGGAATGGATGAAATTAGGGTTTTAAACAATCATGTCGTAACAAGTATCACGCGCATTTGGATGAGTTACGCGTGGCATCCCAGCGCAACTGAAGGTCTTGCGTGTGGTTTTATGGTAAGATTCGATTTTATATTTTTGCAAAATTTTGAATCTTCTGCAAGCGCATCTCTAGAAGTTGCGCTGGGTGTTGCACGCGCTAGACCAGCGCGACTCATTAAGATGAGCGCGGATTTTTCTGCGGCAGCATTAAATTTAACCTAGGCATCTCTAAACCCGTCATTATTGGGTCTTCAGCATGCGCTTAAGCCTAATTATGATCGGGTTTAGTTAATTAGACACTTTTTTGTATTTGTTTTGGGTTAGGCTAGTCTTTTTGTGTCTTTCCGGTTTAGCTAGTCATCCATAAGCATTCTTCAATTTGATCCAACACGAAGATGGTTTTATTTTTCGTCATTGCACTTCCTGTCAGGACAGGAGGCCAAAAGTAGATGTCTATAGTTAACCACCACTTTGATCGAGTCTAGAATAAACCAAGATCAAAGTAGTTAAGGAAATAAATACGAAACTTATTCTACGAAGTTCTCAAAGAGTAGAGAATCTTTCAGAAATGTAAAGGATGTCGAAACGATCCTTGATTCGCTAAGTGTTTAAAATAAGTAGTTATTAAGGATAGAAAAAGTATTTTCTAGTCTTAACGTGCTAAAGAATCTAGGTTGATCATTTGCAATTGTAGAACACTTTTACAAGTAAAGGTGTTCTGGGTGATGTCATGTCATGAGAAGAGATCGGTTTAAAAAGGAATAAAAGGGGATGATGTCCTCCCAATCATATCATCGTTGGTCTAAAGTCCCTCGATACGTCATTGAAACTTTTGCCTGGTTTTAACAATTTTAAAAAAGATGATAAAAAGAATATTTTGGCTTTCGCAGCCGGAATGGAGTTCTTGATAATTCGCTTGTCAAAACATAATGCTTGATGTCCACAAGATAGAAATACGTGTCTCAGGACTGGAGGCATATATCTAAATCTAGTGAGAAAGAGGAAAATCGGCAACTCTCTCAGCAGTTTTGTCCACAAGATGAGTACACGTGTCTCAGGACTGGGGGCACATGACTACATAGGTGCGACATTGTCTCGTCGCTCTTTATACAAGGGGTGGACGACACCGTAACTGTCCGGTAAGCTAGTAAGCGCACTAACTACCGTATTTGCTTCTAATCAAGAAGTGTATGTTCCTGAATGGTTCGGCGTGCCTGTCAACTCGTGAGCTAACGCTTAATGAAAAGTAATTATCTACCTTTTAGTTCCGAGAGGTAGATCTCGCAAAGCTGGGGAAGAAGTGAAATTTTACGCAACACCTACGCATACTATTTTATGCTGTATGATAACGCCTTGCATTGTTACACTGCATGATGACCTCTTCCTTTTTGCTGTGGACTTGAAAGAATAAAAAATCGAACATTTATAACGTTAGTATAGTAAAATGACAAACCTGTCTATGGATGCTTTTACGTAAAGCACCACTATAGAACGGCTTAAGACACTTTTACGAAAAACGTTCAAAACGTATGCTTAGGGAAGGCACAAAGCACGGTGTGCATGCAGAATGATGCAAAAAACTATCAAAGAGGAAATAAAACTATAAAATGCAAAGCAAATTTAAAAGATTATGATAATTTGCCGCGCCATTAGGTCTAATAACGAGCAAAAACCGTTGAAAAATAATCAAACGAATTAAAATCTGGATACCGGTCATTTTAGTGACCAGTATCTCCACGCAACTCAGTGGGTCACGCTGGCCAGGCATGCTCATTATTCTTATTTGCGCTGGTCTTTCATGCGCAATTGTTCTAGTTGCGCGTGACATTTAAGTCAGCAAAAAGAAATCGCTGAGCGCAATTTTTATTTCGCACTCTTCTTCTTCTTCCTTCGCCAATTTCGTTCCTTTCTCTCTCTCTAAAAAGCTCGGTTTTTTGCGATTTTTAAAACCAAAGGAAGTAGATCTAACCCTTAATTCACACTTGCAATAATCTAATAATGTAAGTTTTTTGTTTAAATTCGTTTGTTCTTGGTGGAAATTTGGGTGTTTTTCGAACCATTAAACCCTAATTTTCGAATTTGGGGGTTTTTTTTCAGACCATTATACTTGAAATTGTTTGTTCCATGTTATTATGCAATGTTTAAGGAGTGTTTTGCAACAAATTTATTGAAAATGGTTAAGTATTGAACCTTGTATGACCATTTCTTCGTTTGAGTACGTGTTTTGCACTTTTCTTCGAATTTTGTTTGTTTCTTATTATTTTGCTTGCTCATTTTGGCTATACTTTTTGATTATGAATTAGTTATAGTATTGGAACTAATTATGTCTTCATAAGTAATGTTTTGAAAATTTTTAATCCGATAATTGGCGTGTAGTGTATACTTAGCTTATTTTTTCCATGTTTGAACATCAAGTTGTTTAGTAGAAGATAATTGCATTATTGTTACTATTATCCGCCTAGACATAAGTGATTCCTTGAGATTTTGGAACATAATCCCTTGGATGCTTAGTTGAAACTGGTATAGGATAAATTTTTTTGGGTGTTAGAAGCCCCTATTTACTAAGTTTAACTCCAAGTATCGTAGCCCCCTAGCAAGGGTGGCATTCGATTTTTGTGTTTTTCCTTTTTGGTAGCCGTTATGTTGTTGAAATGGGTTCAAAACATGTATATTAGCTTAGTTTAGAAAAAAAAAACTAACAAAGAAACTTTATCCAATCATAGTATGGATTCTCCTCCATTTGTCGATGTTGAGGAGGTTCTAGGAGATCCCGTGCCTGACGAGGCTGTTTGCCCTCAAAAGAGAGTGACCCATCCTCGTTAAGAGGATCGGGAGCAACGAGTCGGAGCTGATTGTCGTCGCCAGGAGGATGTGGTTTGGGAGGCTCCTCCTAACTGGGACCCTAGGGTCCTTAAGTGGGACCAAAACCATCACGTCTTGATGAGGGGTTGGCGCGGCATTGTGAGTCCTTTGCGCCTTCGTTTTTTTTCTTTTTCTTCGAAAAAAGTTATAACCACATTTTTACTCTCTTTATTGCCCTTCTTCTTCTCCTTATTTTTTTAGAGTGAGCCTAGCATGCGTCTATACGTCACTAGTGACCTACGAGGTCGTTTTGAGAGTTTACCCGAGGTGGTAAAGGAGATTGTGGAGCTTTTAGGGATCAGCTCCCAGCTAGCGGCTCTTCGGGATTTATCGAATCAGCCTGCGTTATCTGCTTTCCTTCGTGGAATGCTGGAGTTTTGGTGGGATTCCACCAAAACTTTTCACTTTCCATGGGGAGAGATGACGGTTACCCGTAATGATTTCACTATGATTACGGGTTTTCCTTTTTGGGGTGAGCCCGTAGCTATGGAGGTCGTCAAGGGTTTAGACGAGAGATTGCGTGACCTCGTTGGGGACCGTCTTGCGGCAGCTCTTCACATGTATGCGCAGTCTTGTCCATATTCGGTTCTTACCGATAGGTTGTCGGCTAACGAGGTTGATCGGCAGTGTACACCTGAGTAGTTGGCTCGGATATACATTACTCACGTTCTTTCTGTCACTTTCTTGAGTAATCGGGAAGAGCATTTTGCTATTGGGTTACTTATTTCCCCCAGTGATTTGGAGCAAGTAGGTAACTTGAGTTGGGCGGAGGGGTCGTAAGCCCGTATGCTTAAAGCAATGGGCAAGGCAACCTGGGTGATTGATCCGCGGAAGCTACTAAGGTGCCTTGGATCTCCCTCACGTGGCATGGTTGTAACCTTGAGGTATGTACTTATCCTTTATTTTTTCTTTTAATAGCCATTTTTTTTTCCTTATTATTTTTCGTTTCTTAAAAGCTTGGGGATATTTGTACCTACCTTTTTTTGCCTTAAAGATGCTTAGGACTGCTCGCTTTCCTATCGGCCATCTACTGGTCACGATTAAAAAGAGGTGAGCCACTTCAGCCGGCGACTTTTGCCAGAAGATTCTTTCGGCGACTTGTGCGTCGGTGAGTACTTCAACCACATGTGAATCTTCTGTTTTTTTTATTCGATTTTTGTTTATTTTTTTGATGATTTTTCATGTGGTTGTGTTTGTATATCGATCTCCGTCCTTGGATTTGATCGTCAGATTCCCTGCGGCTGTCCGGTCTGGCGTGATTTGTTGCCGTTTATAGGCCCTTTATCAGGGGCTTCCAGTTCTCCACAGGACAGATGCTTGGTTTTTAGGCGAGCATGTTCTCTAGCATTCTTCATCCGAGGAGCCTGCGGTTCCAGCGGATCCTCTTATCCAGATATTGCGTCCAAAATTGCTGTCTATTGAGGATCGAGCTCAGGCGATCCTCGGTTATCCAGCGGAGCAGCAGGTGTTGCCGCATGCATCTTACCAGGCTTTTATCGCATCCAGGCTGACTCCTTTCCCATCGTTTGTTCCAGTTACTATTTTACCATATGTGTTTTTTTTTTATTTTTCTTTTATTTTCGCAGCCTTGACTCTTTTATTGCGTTTTCAGCGAGTCGAGCTAGGTGGTTGGGTGCCTTCTACGGAGGAGGTCATGTATACCGATGCTTTTGGATCGATAATTCACGAGATTCTCCCAATAGAGGAGTAGGAGGAGGACGACATACCGTTTATTCCTGAGACGGTTAAGTCGGTATGTTTATTTCGTATATGTATTTGTATTTATATATATTTTTTTCATATACGTTTGTTCATTAATTTTTCTTGTATTTGGAACAGGTACCGTGGGAGACCGTGAACGGCATGGTGAGGACTATACGTGCTTTCTAAGCTGCTTATCAAAGAGCCCTCGTGGCTTTATCATGTCGTGATCATCAGATGGTCGCAGTATTTTTATTTCTTTTTCTTTTATCAATGTTATTACACATTTTTTGTATTAATCTTTGTTTGGATTTTGTAGGATGTATAGTAGCCGTCCGGGAGTCGCCGAGCATCTTGATTTCCTTTGAATTTATTATTTTTTGGAAACATATGTACATATATTTTTTTTATTATTATATTATTTTTTTAGTACATATAACACACATTTTATATATATGTCATTATATTTTTCTTTTGCTTCCATGTTTTTTTATTTTAAATAAAGCAATAAAAAATATTGCAAAAAATTTTCCCGAGGGAGGGAAAGGGTTCCCGACTTACCCCTCTCGAAAAAATAACAAAAAATAGGAACAAAAAAAAGAGGACATGAAAAGGTGTAGACACCTAAAAAAGTCTCCCCAAAACCAAACCCGATGATGAACAATCTTTCACCGCCAGTATTATTCGGGTTCAGTATTAATCCCGAAAGCGCTTTAAAAATCGTATTTAAATTCAATTTTTGAATAGTCCATGGATCAGTCTTGATGTTTAGTCAAAGCATAATTCATTTTTAATTTCAGCCCAAACCTTTTTAATTTATTTCATTATTTTGGGCCAAACCTTTTATTTATTTTATTTATTATTTTAGCCCAATTAATAATAATAAATTAGAAATGGCCCGAAATTATCAATCGACAATTAAAAATGCTTAACAAAATTAGGGTTAAAAATGAATTTAGATAGAAAAACTGACTACAGGCTCCCGCGTCACGGCAACTGTCCATGTGTCACAATAATTTGCCCTGTCTGACGATGCCAGGCACAGTGTCACGGCGCCGTCTGTCGTGTCGCGGTGCTATTTTTTAGGGTTTTTATCTTTTTAGGGTTCCGTGTGTTCCCTCTACACATTTTTTTTAAATACCTCCTCATTTCTAATGTACGAGGCAGGAATTAATTCTCTCCTTTTCTACTTTACTCGTGGTTCTGTCCTTAAGCCAAAGCGTGAAAGGTAGAACTGTTTGAGGGTTTTGCCCCAAATCAACTCTACTTTATTTAATTTAATTTAATTATTGTTTTTATTATTTTTCCTTAAAGTTACTAACTCGTCTATTATTTTATATTATAAGCAAACAGAATTAAAGTAAGAATTATGCTCCTTTTATTTTTATTATATTTCTAATGATTTTATATTGTTGGATTTATTGTTAAATTGCTTCCAATATTAATGCTTATTTGTTAAGTTTAAAGAGAATATGTAAATGAAAATCACGCCTAATAAGATAATTTGGACGACCGGTTTAGGTTCCCTTTTAATCTTGTTGTTTAATCTAGTGATCACAAATTTTATAGAATTTTATGTTACAATAATATTAAACCAATTTATCTTTATAATAGTTCGGAGTGAATTGAATCTCTGTTTGTATGCCTTTGAGATCACAAGAATGCTTTTCACTATAAGAATCGAATAGAGGCCCATACGGGCGAATGTGACTCCATGACCTACTTTGTACCATTAACCCCGATCCTCCTTTCGTGGTTCCAAACCATATAGAGTTAGTAATCTCATGGATTATAAATGGGGTGTAACCTTCATAGGTCAATTGTTGTTGCCTTTCGTTGTCCCCTAATCTTGGTTGCCTTTTATGATCCGTGAACGGTTTACAATTTCATTAAAAACTTGTTGGTGGCTCCCTACTTTCCTTGTCTCTAATCGTAATATGTTAGTTCCCACTTCCTATTAGTGCCAAGCATATTCACCACAAGCTTTAACGTAGGCGCACTTCGAAAGACTCTTACAATATGACGACTCCACTGGGGAGGATTCTTGGTTATTTATCGATTTGAGTTATCTGTATTTAATTAAGATGAGTGGATGAGACTTGAAAGATTCTTGAAAAATATTCCTGTTATTAATTTGGCATTTTTGCATATGCATAGAAGTTTTAACGTCGCATTTAGGTCTGTCCCGTAGGAAAAATTGAATAACTTGATTGCGTACGAAGGAAAACAAGGCACCAGCAGATTTTCTGACTGCCGCGCCACGGCATATTCTTCCGTATCACGGTGCAGTATACCGTCTGACGATGTGCTGCACCGTGACACGGTGCTCTCTGCCGTGTCACGACAGTCCTAAAATCACAGTCAACTTCCTTCGATTATCTGAAAAAACGCGTGTGTTCTACATGCGTCTTAGCCGCGGGGGATTTAAGCTCTATCAACCCAAAAACGCTCATGGCAATAAGGGTTCATCCGAGTTATTAAATCCACCTAAACCATGGAGTCGAGTTCGATTTCATCATGAAATCACGGATCCGCCCGTTGGAATACACCCTCAAGGAAGGCTTCCTTGCTAACGCGTCCAAACTCTTAACCATGGTACCCTTTTAACACCCAAAGCTTGACCAATAGTTGAACATAGATCTTGACTTTAGGTTGCAAACTATTTTTACATCATCGTGACTAAATGCTACATGGTTTATTTTGCGCTAACCCTCATGTGTTTGCTCTTTTTGTTTAACCTATGACCGAGGGTTTTTATTTCCACATAGTAATTAGTACGGACTAAAAATTGTTTAAAACCTGGAAATGACGCAAATTAAGGCCTGGAATTGTGCATTGTGTCACGGCAGGTCTGGCGTGCCACAGTGTACAATTCTGTGGCACGGTGCTTTGCCCCTTCTGATGGTGCACTGTACCGTGTCACGATAGTAAGCACCGTGACACGGTGCACAGGAGGATTGTCCAATCAGTTTATTTTGGTCTATGTGTATGCTTATGTGGTTCGTATGTCCGGTTTGGTGTCCTGTCTAGCTGTACGGTCATAACACGTGTCTATAACCTTCACTTTATCTCTCACATGTCGTGTTCACACACTTTTCCGTTAGTCGTGCACCATTTCATGATCGTACTTTAGGGTTGTCTTGTGTCGTCTTTTTTTTTTCCGAAGTAAGTCGGATGATATCCTCCCATAGTTTTTTTTTTATTTTTTTTTTTAAAAAATTATTTATTATTTATTTTTTTATTTTTTTTCTTTTCCGGATAGGTCAATGTTAAGTTGGTCATTAAAGGTGTGTTTGTTTCGGTGTCACAGCACTTGGTCAAGAAGCAGGGTAGATTGTTACGGTTCGAGTCAATACCTCAACAACCTCTTATACCAAAGAGGCGTACAAGGCAACCACCACAATGAGCTCCACAAAGTCCGTCTCCAGTTTACTTTCAACCAATGGCTACTAAGGAGGATATTGAGAACATCAACATGAGCATTGAGATGTTGTCTAACATGATGTAGACACTCACCACTAGTGTCAACACGATAGAGCAAGACAATCAAAACAATGTCATTGCCGCTGCAATGGATAAGATCAAAGAATAGATGAGTAAGATCACTGAAGAATTCACTTATGTTGAACAACCTGTTACCTCTTCATCCATAAGGGACAAACTTCCTGAGAAGTTTTCCACTGCTGACATTCCCAAGTTCAAGCCTACTGATAATCCGTTGTTTCACTTGAAGGCCTTTTCTGCGACCATGGCTCTTAAGGGATTAGATGTGACACTCTTCCCTACTGTGTTCCCTCTTTCCTTTGAGAATTCCCGTCAACAGTGGTTCTACTCTCTAGAATCCAAATATATTGCGACCTGGGAGGATGTTACTGAAAGCTTTATGAACCGTTACAAGTGTAACATCCAAGCCAAGACTTCTAAATGTGAACTCTCCATTCTTAAACAGAAGGAGAATTAAGGCTTCACTACTTACCTAAGCAGGTGGAGAGAAACAATTGTGCTCTTGGTGGATCCTCCCAAAAAGAAAGAGATGGTTCGCCTGTTTATTATAAATCTGACTCATAAGTATAAGCAACACTTGAAGTTTCTGCCTTTGAATACCTTCGAAACATAGTGTCACTGGAAATAGTGTCGCGACATGGCAGACTTTACCGTGACACGGTGCACACTGCCGTGTTGCGGTGCCCATACGTTTTCATTATTTTTTTCCTTTACCTATTTTATCCGGATTTTTATTGTTTTGTCTTCACCGTTTATCTTCTAATTATGTTCTTCGAGTGTTTCATTCCTAATAAAATTCTCCATTTATTTTAATTTTTATTTTTTATTTTTCTATTTATTTTTTTATCTTTATATTTATTATTATTTTATTTTATAATTTATTATTACTTTATTCTTATTTCTATTTTTTTTTTAACTTTTAATTTTTAATTTTTATTTTTATTTTCCTTTTCCTTTGGAGGAAGTTGTAAAACTTGTCCCATTTTCATGTTTATTTTTATTTTTCTTTTTTATTTTGGGGAAATTGTAAAACTTGTCCCATTTTATTTTTTATTTCTTTTTTCTTTTGGGGGAGGTGGATACCCTCCACTTACGATTTTTTTTTGCGTCATTAATAAATGCACAACCACACACAATGAGTCTCAAGCACACACTAATACACACTAATAAATGCATAAATTGTGAATAATGTACAAAGTGAATCATGATACATAAAATAGTGTCAAGTGTCATCAACAAAAGTACAAAATAAAAACCCTCGGTCAAAAATCTGTAGAACTGGAAGAGTGAGGATCGGTGTCAACTCCAGCCTGTGAATACGGGAACGGCGAACCAAAGGGTCCCTCCATCATCAGGGTACGAGGATTAGTATCCCTGCTAGTCCTTGTAGCTCCAGTAGCAGACAAACTCAAAGCAGTACCCGTCCAACTGGCCAACGAAGTAGACTGACTCCAAGAGGTAAGAAGCATCGGTGGAGGCATCGTCCAAGACAATGGAACTAAAAACAAATCAGGCACCGGTGGAGGAAGCGCCCCTGACAATGGAGCTGAGTATAAACCCTGATCCACATGAGTAATGATTGGTCTGAACTCAGGCTATGAAGGCTGAGAAGATGAAGGCCGCTGCCACTGACCCTGAAAGTGCTTGAATGGTTGGGAAGGCTGAAGCTACTGCAATTGAGTCTCCTGAAACGACTGAGAAGACCGAGGCTGCCGCTGAGACTGAGAATGCCGACGAACCTCTGGAGATCGTCTGCCGTGACTAGGCTCCCCCTCGTCCGAGCCTATATGCCTCGAGCGTGAGCGGGACCTCCGTCGCTCCTGAAAGACACAAATTAAAAAGATGTTAATATTTCAAGGTAGAAAAAATGGTAAAAATGGAAAAAAAAAAGTGAACATACCTCAAGAATATCGCTAGATACGCCCCGACAACTCCCACCACGCCAAAGCTTGATGATGCAGTACTTCAAAGCTTCAACCAGCTTCATGAATCTCATCATCTCCGGGTGTGTAGGCTGAGAACAAAGCAACGAAAAATCAGTAACAAGTTGTATTAAAAAGGATTAATAGTGTGTTAAAAAGCTTACCGGCTAAAACACATCAGGCAAATACTCTTGTGCCTGTATGAAACCCTCTGGCGCGTCAGCAATATGATCCTTAATGATACCGATAGGCCCCGGGTAACGGACGGATTGAGGCGGGACCTCAATCTTCCCCACACAGCGAATAGTCGTCTAAAAATATGATAGAATAATTAGGTTATTCGACCGTTTAAATAGAGACTAGCAACAAAATTCTCAAATGATATCATATTTCGGGAAGACGGGGTGGTGGAGCCAAAGAGGAAAGCAAGTCCTGCGAATAATCGCCCTCCATACGCACAAGCTCATGACAAGGAAAAGTGTAGCGTTCTCCCCTATTTATCAACTCCCTAAGCAAACGTGAGTCCAGCATCGACTCCGGCAGAGGCAAGGGCACCACAAAGCGTGTTGGGGTTTGGTGAGTCTGACTCACCGCGGAAACAAACCTAAAAACAAGACTGCACTCGCAATAAATAAAACCATAAACATAATTAAATTAATCACAAGATTAAGATAAAACGATTACCTTTCGAGCGTGCTTCGCCCGACCGGAAGGGGCTCTTACTTTGAAAGCAAGCCTCGAAATTACGACGACCTCCAACGATAGTCCACCCACAACTTGACCACCGAAAATGTTCCAATGCCTTGGGGTTAGCAAGGCCCGACCAAAATCAGAGTAATTATTGAGTTCAAAGGTTTTCACAATGGTGATGCCTTTTTCAACTCTTAGTCAAGTGCTTTTCCCAATACCCCAACTTGGGTATTTATAAGGAAATGCAGGAGTGTGAAAAGCTCTCCCATCGATGTGGGAGGATTTGATTTTCCCATTTATTTTAAATCTAAAATAAAATTAATAATCAAACTAGTAATAAATCAACAAGTGGCAAGCATACAAGGAGGAGTAGGTGAGGAACACTTAGAGGAGGGGGGGGGGGACCAAACTTGCCCCCCACTCATGCCCCCATAACCGGTCCTCTCCCTTTCTTCTCTTCCATTTGAGTTGCGCCACATGGAAGCTCACTTGGGCACCCATGGTTGCCTTGTGGGCTACCATGGGGTGGTTGTGAGGCTTCGGCTCACCTCACTTGCGCCCAAAAGCGTGGGCTGCTAGTTGCAACGGCCTAGCAAGCCACGCACCAAGTGTGCGGGCTGCTAGCTACCACATGCTAGCATTGCCACGCACACTTGGTGCAGGTTGCTAGCTTTTTGCCGCGCCCCTACTAGCACTCGGTTTTACCGATGCTAGGGGTGTTTCAGTCATTATTGATTTATTATTATTTTTCACGTCTCGTCTTTTACTATTTTCTTCTCGACTTTCGATGCTCGGTTTTTACGCTCCAAGCTCGAATTTCCGACGTCTAAATATTAATTAGTCGGTCGACTTATTAATTAATTCCTAATTAATTCGTCACTTTGGTTCGTTAGTTGCTTCGGTGTGACCCGAAGGGTTCATTCAAGATTAAGCTGTAATATTAATTATGCATTTATATTACAGATCGGAAGCGGCCTCCACTCAGGCATTCCGATCACTTGACCATACTGAATATATTAGATTTATAATAATTTTGGATTCACTAACGGAATAGTGCACTTGTTCGAAGGACACCATTCCTTTCAATCTCCCACTTGTCCTTCCGGACAAGTGCGCATTTAGTGTATAGCCTTTTTCCTATGTCGCTTTATGTCTCTTCATGATTTAAAAGGTTAGATTATTTTGTCATCCTTATTACGTCCAGACGTGTTTCTTGATTTCGAGTCCGACTGTCAATAAACAGATGATTTCTTAAATCCATCCGAGCACGGCCTTGCATTTTCACAGTCTCGCTCTACGAGAGGCCTTGTATACAACAAAGACATCTTCCCTATTTTAGTAGGGGGGACATTCCTAGTTTTGTAATGTAGTACCTCTTACTGAGAGGACCTAGCCGCCCAAGTGTTGCCGTTATAATCCCTTATTATGGCAGACGTTTGACAACATCAAAGCGAACTAGTACTCAAATAAGATAACTCACAATAGTCATGGTCGAGGAAATAGGTTCCGATAGCCATAATGAGAAGTATACTTATGATGATTTTTAATCTCTTAAAGTATTCTCATAGGTTAATCAAGTATGGTTCTAAACCAATACCTGTGCAAATGATTTATGACAATCACACTACTACAAAATCCGTGTTTTTTGGACGCTTTTTAGGCCTTTTTTCGACGCTAAAAAGCGTCGAAAAATAATTTCTCGACGCTGCAAAAAAGCGTCGCAAATCCAAGAGTCGAAAATTTTTCGGAGACACAAAAAAGCGTCGAGAATCTCGACGCTTTTTATTGTCCAAACTAATATACGAAGCGTCTAAAATTACGTATTTCGCGCATTATCCCAAATGTATGTAGTTTTTTAGCGACGCTTTTTCCTGTCCACATAATCAAATTTTGCGACGCTTTTTGTTGTCTTGCGTTTATTCGTGTCAGTCTATGGTATGGCGGGAAAGTCTTTGAAATTTTAAAATGTGCAATCATGTAGACATTAAAAAGCGTCTAGATTTATTTTTTAAGCTTTTTTTTTTCTTTTATCAATTTATCATCATAAATACATTATAATTATTTAAATTTATCATAAATTAAATTAATTAATAACATTAAAATAAAAAAAAAACAAAAATTCTATATAACTAGATTAAAAAAAAAACAATAATTAATCAACAATAAAAAGAGTACGTAGTAGTTAATTACCAAATTTAGAAAAGAAAACATCAACACAGTACTACAATCATTAAAAAAAAAAAAAAGGTCGCATATTATAGGATGTAGCTTGTCCCTAAATAAATACATCACTAATATAAGACTAAAAACCAAAATAGATAGATGATGGCCACATTAATCGATATAATCGCTTGTTGATGCTCAAGTATCCCGGCTTATTCTTTTGTTGCACCTACATTGCCTTTTCCAATCATAAAAAAAAATAATAAAATACAAAGTATAAATTAGTCTAAATCATTTTTTACCAGAGCAACCACCATTACACATATGATTAACTTGATCACAATCAGTTCATACTTCATATAGATATATGTACATCAGCTTTGTTTGAATTCATCTCACTTTCATTTTACTTGTCTTATTTATTCATCCATCTTTGATGAGAAATTTTGTATTTTTTTTTTTTTAAAAAAAAAAATTAGAGCAAGTAAAATCATCAGACCTCAACAATGTAAAGCATTATCAAAGGCAATGATGCAACATATCGCTAGTGTGAATAGCAGTGAGACAAAGCATCCCTTCTTCGAAAATAAACGAAGGTACACATTATAGGAGTCACCAACTTAGTCCACCCTTGTCTATGCATTTTTCATGAAATTTTCTGAGAAAAATCAAAGCCATAAGAAGCTCTACACAAGGGCAGAAAAGCAAGTAGAGATAAAAGGATTTTCTTACAACACCATGATAACACATAAGAATCGTTTATAACAGTTTGTTCCATAATGATACATTATTCCAAAGTTCACCAAATCTGAAATCCCATTATTATTGCAATGGCTTCCAAGTTTCTTAAAAGTCCTATGATAAAATTTTATGCATTCTCTTATTAGAATTTAGAATAATCAAACAAGGCATTACTGATCAAGTATCAAGAAGATATCACAGCATGCTAAAAATTACAAACAACAAAACAATAACCAGAACAGAACAACACAGAAGCATTCACAACATGCTAAAAATTACAAACAACAAAACAATAACTCACAAGCAAGCCTTCAGTTCTGAGCTGAATTCAGAACTGATTTTCAGAGCTGCAATTCATAACTGAATTCAAGAACTGATTTTCATTTCTGAAGATCAGCTCTGCATTCAGTTCTGAGTTCAGTTCTTGAATTCAGCTCCGGATTCAGTTCTGAATTCAGTTCTAAAATTCAAGTTCTGATGTCAGTTATGAAATAAGAGCAACAACTCAAGTTCTGATATTCACACAAGCTCAAGTTAAGACAAGTAGTATAAAAGCAGCAGGGGAGCAGGAAGAAAAAGTAGCAGGGGAGGCAGGAAGAAAAAGTAGCAGGGGAGGCAGGAAGAAAAAGTAGCAGGGGAGCAGGGCACACACACACACAATTAAGTGGCAAGCAGCAAGAAAGATATATTATTGAATCACAGAAATTGACCACATCTCTGAAAGCAAGGTGAAATGCCATATAAATCAGAAGTTCCAATGAGGTTTTTTAAAAAAAAGGGTATTGAATCTGGTTAGTGGAGTTTAGAGTTTTTGTGCATGTTTTCTTTAGAAAGTTTTCTTAGCTATATGCCTATTATGGCAACACTCCCATTATCTCAGCAAGTTTTCCTTTATGTTAGTCACAGCAGGTTCCTACTTTAAATCATATGTTATGGAATGGGTCAATGGGACCAAACGGCCACCACTTTTGGTGTATTCAAGGCGCACAAACACAGGGGCAGCAAGAGTCAAAGGTGGCCAGAGACAATGTGCAACAAGACAAAGTTATTTAAGAGAATTCAGGGAAAGAAGGCAAGCTGCTCCAACAATGTCATTTGATGGTTTTTCCATTCTTAGCTTAATTAGTCACATGTATCCTTCCAACTTCAATTCAATTAATCACATACTCAAGCATTCTAGTAATCGTTCTTAAGTTACAATTCTCAGCCGCTTAATTTATAACAACATAGCCTCAAATCAGAGGAAAACTAATCCATGCTATCATCTCACTCAGGTGATCCTACGATATTAAAGCTTGGCATGCAAAGGCAGATCTGAAATTATAGCTTACTACCTTTTATGAACTGAATTCTACGGGTTAACGATTATTGATTAATATTTTGAGTTTCTACTTTAACTTCTACAATAGATTACTTTTATCTAAGTTGTTTATCCTGCCATCATGCTTTATATCATGGTTTTAGGCTCAAATATAGAAGCAAAGGATGGAAGATAATATGTCAAGACAGCAAGCAGCAGGGGAGCAGGGGAGCAGTAGCAGCAGCAGCAAGGCAGAAACACACCACAACAATAACAACAACAAGCAGCATCAACAAGGCAGAAACACACCACAACAACAACAAGCAGCAGACAACTTTAATAAAAATATTTACCTATGGTTAGCACCTCCTCCTTGTTGTCAAAATCTATGTCAATACGGGCCAATCCGGAAGTGCTTTTGGTCGTAAAGACTTAGATTGTTTCGGGATCTTCTCTGATTCTTTCCCACTGTTTTGTCGATCTTGATTATTCTATGGAGCTGTTGCTAAAGTTTTAACAGCACCAGTCTCAAGGGCTTCAATTTCTCGTCTCACAGCTTGCTCAGGAGGTTTATGAGAAGTAGAAAGGGATTTCAATGATGAGTTTGGTCTACTTGATTGTGGAATATTAGGTGGGATATTAGGTGGGACTTTTGCTAGGCATTTATTATGATAACCTGATGTAGTTTCCTCTTTGACTTAACTCGATGTTGAACCAGGATGGTTTTTCCAAACGGATCCCAAACTATTAGGTGGTTGTTGGTCAGATTTTGTTGTGGTATTGGGTGGAGAAAAAGGTCCCCATTTCTCATCCTTAATTACCTCAGTCAGAAAGCGTCAAGAAAGTTTAAAGATGTATGCAAAAACCTAGCACATAAAATTGCTCTTTTACCTATAAATAAGTATGAAAAAGTTCTTCAATAAATAGATGTATCTCAGACAAGCTCGTGAATTTCGTTTCCACTATAAAGCAATTGTTGACCTCCTTGGAAAATAATGTAAGCTTAACTTCATTAAATCGAATCTGAGAGTCCTATAGGTAAGTTATTAATACATAATTGTGTTTCTTTTATTGATTCAAGTCTGTCACGACCACAAACACACACATACACACACAAGATAGGAGACAATCACAACCACAAACACACAAAAGATAGGACACAATCACAACCACGAACACACACACACACACACAAGATAGGACACAATCACAACCATGATTATAGCTGGGGCTGCAGGCTAGCAACTCTGTCAGCAAAAGAAGGGAGTAGCAAGTTTGCAAAAACACCTCAGTGCATGCAACATCAACATCAGAACATTAACAGCAGCGACATCAAATAAGAACACAAATAGAAAAGAATTAATAATAAAAGCAACAACACATACATACTTTCAACACCCAACCTATTGCCAATTCAAGTCACCTAACATGAGGCTTCCAAGTATGTAGGCAAGACAAGAGCAATAGGGAGATCAAGTAGGCAACAAATTGGCACAAAAGCAGCAAGTGGAGAAAAAAATACTTCAAACCCTCTTAATTAATCGCAATTGAGAGTTCAGTTGAAATCAAATAAAAAAAATAAAAAAAAGAACTCTCCTTTATTTTCTCTTACAAACATGAAGATCTCTTTGATTATACAAAGGTGTGTCATATTGCAAAAAGCTAGTAAGACCCATTATTTCATGTTATGGTACTTATAAAGGAATTTTCAATTGCTATAAGTATATCTAAATAAATATCTACTCGTGAACAAAAAAAGTTAAAGCCAATAAATTACTGATTGAGCATGGAGTAATCTTCTTATTTCATAGTTGATAATAAGTATTCTTCAACTCAGTTATTAGCTAAACAAAATGAGTATGCAATGAGATGTACCAAATCTCTAAGCAAATGGGCTTTGACAACACCTCTAACATTACTCCAACAACATCAAATTGTGGCTTCACTTTTCTGAAATCCAATGCAAAATCCCAGAGTCACAGATCAAATGATAAGGGAAAACCTAAATAAATATGCCCCCAAAAAACACCGACTAGATCTAGAAGAGGAATTAAGTATTAAATTGAAAATTCATATTAGAACTTAAAAAATTACATGTAACATTTGCTAGGTAAGAGATACAAACAAAGATGAATTGCATTTGATTAAAACTAACTAAAAATAAAACTCAAAAAAAAAAAAAAAAAACTAACTAAAAATAAACAAATATCAACCAATTAAATATAGTCAAAGGGAACAAGAAGCTACCATTTCAGTTTGGTTCTTTTTGCTTCAATTTCTTATTGCTTCATAAAATGTCAACTTCTCTTTACAAATTTACTTCTTATAAACTTGAATTTAATCGAGTCATTCTTTCATTGAAAATTAAGAGTAATAAAACAACACCCATTATTCAAAAATCAATTATTTAGAGTATAAATAGATTAAAGATTAGAAATAATAAATAAAAAAAGAAGAAGAAATACCCAAGTAGGCGATTGATCTTGAAAGTCAATGGTGAGAAGAAGAAGAATCAGAGGAAGCATAGAACTGATTGTATGGTTTCGCTGACGAGGTAAACTCAAAAGACGCCGACACCAAGACCAAGGCCAGGAACAACGTGACGGAAACGGAGTTGGTGGTGAGAGTGGGGTGCTTCCTCCACTCATCGCGTCTACTGAAGAATTCAGCCGTTGATCCCAAAGGCTTCGCCATTTTTTCACTTTCTCTCTCTTCAGCAAAACGCTTTTCTTGAATATACACCTCTTTTAAATTCACAAATGAAATCTGACTATACTATTTCTTATAACCGAATCCAGATTCAAAAGTAAATCGCATAATGAAGCATAAACCATATTTATAACAATAATAAAACCCTATAATCTCAGTTATTCATAAATGAAACAAAATATGATCATTATTTTCTGATAATGTTGAATTTTTTTTGCTAAAAACAATATAATAGACTTCAATCAAAAGCGAAATTAGGATTCTAAAATGAAAGATTTACCTTAGAATTAACGGCAGCATAGAATTAGAGAGTGACGAAATTGATTACAATTCAAAGTGAGTACAGAAATTTCACCGAATTGCAGGTAGAGTTAAGAACTAAATTTACAAACTATGAATCTCACGGAGGGAGGAATAGTTAGGGTTGAGAAGTTGAGAACTGAGTAGTCTGCTTTTTTTTTTTTTTTTTTAGGTTTATTTTCACCTTAGAATTGAAAGTTTGAAACGTGGGATGAGTTGCGACTTACGAGGTACAAACTATTCACGTGTGTGACATGTGCTTGAATTATCGACGCTTTTTAGAGACGAAAATTTCTTTCGTCACCTAAAAGCGTCGAAAAAACACGGATATTAAATTTACGTGCTGACGCCCCTTTCCTAGTGTCGAAGCATAAGCGTCGAAAAAACACTCATTTTGTAGTAGTGTCATGTCCTCGTAGCATAAGAAATGGTGCTATAAATCAGACTACACACTAATCTCAATTGGTCATTAATCGTCCACCATTTAAATGACCTAGATTAGGGATAATTTTTTATTATAATATTCAATGTTCACTTAATAGGTGATTCCTTACCAAGACTAGTCTTGATACCCTATTTTGAATATTCCAAGAATCGAATGGACTCATTATTTAATTCTAAATCACAATTAAATAGCAAACGGGGTGATAAAAATTGCATGAAATTTTAAATCACTCCAAAACCTGAATGGTTCATCTTATGATAAATTGTTTTTCCGAATGTTTTAAGAGTATCACCCTTAATAAAAAATCTATAGAAATCACACCCATATCTAATATGCTTAATTTCTTTCATGCAATTGTGAATGTTGTCGTTCACGTATTGCATAGGTTTAATTACAACTACTTTGCTAATCTTAGCATCATCATTACTGATCACTTTCATAATAAGATGATAAAATTTGAGAGTGTCATGGATGATATGTGATTAAGGATTTATTGTCCAAGTGATGGCTCCCACTCATTTTCATGATTGAGACTTTCTACTTGATAACCTACAATCATTAACGTTCAGCAACGAACTTTCCATAGAATATCTTCTTTATCACCGCCATTAAGGCAATAATGTTCTTAACATATATTTTAGTAGACTTCCAGATGATGTTTTGCTTGGGTTTCACTCCAAACGGCTCACAATGATTTGGGATACCCTAATCACTAGTGATCATGAAAATTTTCCTTAAATTCCTGCACATGACACATGGATGCACGCCCATGTTACCATTTTAAAGCCACGACTTATTGTTAGCTTGTGCTTATAAATTGCTTCCTTGTAAAGGATCTAATCCTTATTAAGGTTTGTGCTTACAACATTAATTCTCAAATTGTATTTGTTTCCACAAGTAAGGAACTCATCCTGTTACTTATCCAAGTACTTTGGATGTTCTTGGCCATTATCTAACAATCTATTACATAGACTCAGGTTGATTGGTACTACATACATACTTCATATGCTCTAAGCAAGTAAGTCGTGCGACGATTCCATATCACAGTGTACATGATGGACTAAATTGCAGAGTAATTCTCAATCTTATTCCATAAATTTGTCATTTTAGCTCATTCAGTTTCACTGAGTCTTTGCTAAACAGTTTGCTGTGTGATATGGTTGAAAGTCTCTACTAGAGTCTTTCATATTTGACTTAGTATTTGGCCTAGCTTATACTTAGTTCAAACATTTACTTAGTTTTATACATACGGGTCGAAAGTCTTTCGAAATCGTTAAATTGATGTTTTACACGGTAAAATCCTTTACACGTTCAAACATTTTATTAAGTCTTTACAATAGATCTTAATACCAATATGTACTAAGTATCGTCTTTTGCTTGGTCCATTGTCAAAAATACTTTCAAATCCAAGCATTTAGCATTTGATATTTATTTAACAATAGAGTTTATAAACTTTTCATTGGACCTTTATATAATTTACTTTTGCTCCCACTAAACTTCTTATTCATAAGAACTTTTATGTTTCTCCATAGGTCAATCCTCTTAAACTTCATGAGAAAACATGTTCCGATTCTTATAAGCAATGCTTCCATTTATCCCATGACGGATTCCTTGAGCTTGCTTTTAAATCTACCATTTATTTAGATTTTCAAAACCCTTAGACTATTTTCATAGTCACTTCCAAAATCCTATTTTAGGAAGGCGGTTTTGGTATCTATTTTGTCATATTTCATATGAGCAATTTTGCTAAAACAGTCACAAAAAGACTTTAGCATTCCGATTGGTGAATAGGTTTTTATTAAAATCAACTCCGTGAATTTAATTGTATCCTTTTCATCCAATCTAGCTATCTATGCATATACATTTCCACATTTGTTAGTTTTCTCCTTGAAAACTTATTTGCAATCGATGGGTCTTTCACCCTTTATGCAAATTAATCAAGTTTCAAACATGATAATCAAACATGAAGTCTATCTCGGATTTTTATTGCCTTTAACCATTATTCGGAATTTGGATTTGTCGTATCTATCTTACAAGAAATTATTCCTTTACTATCCAACAGTAAATAGTATGCTTGTAAGTCTTAGGTTTATTTCTAACTTAATAGAAATTTATAGGATTCATTCCAATCCTTTGGTGAATTCTATACCTATACAGGGTAATTGCATCAACCACTGAGTTTCAAGGCGCTTTCAAAGCCATTTTATTATGTTGATCTTACTCCAACATTTCTGATGTTTTGTGAGAAATGAATTCTCTTTAACGGCACTTGTAAAGTCCTTTTGAATATTCTTGATCAAGCATTCTCACAAAGTCCTTTAAAGGTCTTTTCAGATCTTACTCCAACTTTTCAAAAGTTTTGTGAGAAATGAATTCACTTTAAGGCACTTGTAAAGTCCTTTTGAGTATTCTTAATCAAGTATTCTCACGAAGCCCTTTTAAGGTCTTTCGAGATTCTCAGTTCTAGTTCGTTGCTAAGCTCAATGGTCTTCGAGTTCTTTTTCCTCCCACTTGTCGTTTTGGAAACGTATTACTTTCCAAACAGACACCAATTAGAGCAAAAAACACTATATTCTCAATTAGGTTGTGGAGGTAATGCCCATGGTCTCACTTGAATGCTTACAAAGAGACATGTATATTGTCTTTGGGTAAAAGTTCGTTGTAAAACAAACAGTTGGCTCCCACTTGAGCTATCTTAGCCTTTAATGAGCCATTAAGCTCCCACTCAACAACCTAGCTCTTGCTAAACCGGTTAGCTCCCACTGAGTCACTTAGCTCCACTGAGCCAGTGAACTCCCACTATGGCTAAGATTTTTAGACATATACTTAAACAGACATTTAGAAGATAATTCTATCCATAATTGAATATGGCGTCCTTTCTTAGCTTCGACATTTTGTTTAGTTTAACATTAGTCCTTCGTGCAAATCTTAAGAACTTTATAGGAAGGGATGTGATCCAACATTGTTTGAGTCATTTTTAAATGGCATCGAGGTCTCCATGATGACACACTATGTTCTTTGTGGAGTTATTTATGAAATTTTGAATTTCACAACTGTGTGATGGTCACGATTGGCTCAAGCAAACATTGCTCGACCTAATCTAGACATTTTGATATCTTGCCAAGTCGATTCTATACTTCACTGAACTTTTGAACTATTCAAGGTCATGTTTGTTCACATTTGATGAATATAGCCATATTCTTTCAAATTCTTTGTGAAACGTTTAAGTAAATGAATCATCTTTAGCTTTCGGAGTCAATTGTCTATACCAAGAACAATAGATCTTTACTTTGTCGATTTCAACAAGTAAGACTTGCTTGTCTTAGAACGATTCCGAATCGATCAACTATCAAGAGCCTATCTAATAGAGCCTTGAGTATGTTCTTGTCAATGTGACATTGCTAAATATGTTTGGAACGCAAATCATGCCTATGACTTTGAGATTTTGCCAGTTTATCATGTTAAGAAAATGTTTGTTTATAATCAAGCTTTCTTGACACATGGTTTAGAAAACCATGCCATTCAAATAAATTTGCAACTATTGCTCATTTCTCTGAATGTGAGTCTGTCCATGTGTAAACGGATCAATTGCTGATTATGGAACACAATAACCATTTATTTGTTCCAGCCTTAGCTTAAAGGTCTATAAACAAAGCATACGACCTTACAACTAATGTAGCACCACTTGCTTCATTCTTATCTTGTAAGTCGATAACTTAGCTTATCTTCAATAGTTTGAGGTCACTTTCAAAGTGGAACACTCAAGCAGTATCCGATACTTGTGAATATAACAAATTGCTAAGTTAACTACAATAACATGAACTCATGGGTTGAAATGGAATCTTATTCCTATTCTTCGTTCCTCGTTTCCTATATTTCTTATCATACTTTATCTCATAATCTTTTAGAACCATTTTTGTAAGAGTCTTTGATTTTTATACTTTGTTAGGCATAATTAAGAATCTAATGCGCCGTAAAACAAAGTTCCATCTTTTCCTTTAATTCACGCTTGAATTACTACATCAATGAGTCCTACTCATCTATGTATTAAGCAAAAAGATATGTTGGTTGTCAATATTGACAATTTGAGTTTGCAACTCAATACTTCATGTTTTATCAAAACTACCTAGTATTTTGAATTTATGATGTCCAACCTTCCTTTCGGACTTTGTTATAAAAGTAATTTATTAGAATTGTATTTTAGAAATGTTTTACTTTTCTTTGAGAACCATTCTCAAAGATTTCCTTTACCAATCATGGAAAACAATATAGTTTGATTTGGAATTCTACAAATATAAGTGCAAAGTATAACCATTTATCAAGTAAATAACATAATAAGTTTGAAAATTAAAAGGTATTCATGCAAATTATTAATCTTACTAAGCGTCTTATCCACGCATTAAATTTGTCCCCAATTGGCGAGAATAAGTCGATTCCAATATCCAAGGAAACAAAGAGTGGTTAAGCATGCTTTGGCTTGTCTTAGCACTCAATATCCCAAGGTAAGCAACACTTTGCTAATGGCTCTAAGCCACTCTTGGTTGAATAAGTCGACGCATCTAATGCACGCTCAACAGTTTATCCATTTTGCCACGACATGTTAGGAGTCCATCACTCATATCGTTTGCCACGAAATGTTAGGACTTGCATACCCGGTATGTCTTACGTTCCTTGGAGAAGTAGTAATGTCTCGCTTTGGCATAGCCTACCACTACCCTCGTTTTGTTGGTAAGTGTTGTTTTGGAATGTCAAGTTATACTCAATATTTAGGGACCTAGGGTTTGTATGTTGGTTGATTTAAATGAACTTAAAAAATCATCACAACATTCGAAATCCTGAACATGCATCTTACATATTATTCATATACATAAACATATATACATCAAAAAGCATAAATAGAGATGCATTTGCAATTTCATGGCTTCGTCTTCCAAGACTTGACCAAAATAAATGCACCTACTAGTATGACCCCTTGAGATCTTTTAATCTTCAAAAGGTCTTCATTTGCAATTTCATGGCTTCGTCTTCCAAGACTTGACCAAAATAAATGCACCTACTAGTATCTACGATTAGGATTAATGTAAATATTAAGGTACAAAAATATTTAACAGTTCACAAACCGTATTTAGATTTACAAAAATACATCACGGATCACAGTCCGTATTTTCTATCCTAATCGGGCCCCACTAGTTGCCATTTCATAAAACCAGTGAGAGAATATACATTCCATTCATCCATCCACTATCTGTGAATGGCCCATGCATTTTACAACGATAAACAAGTAACAATGCATAAACACGCGAGAACTAGTAACTAATCTAGGTGGTTAATCCAATTAACACGCCTAATTAATACTAGTCAAAGTTGTTTTAACCAGTTATGAAAATAATAAATGAAGCTCCCATTAAATTCCGCATCAAACTTAATTAATCCAATTAATTAAGTCGGTAAACCCAAATATTTGCTAAAATTAAATTTTGCAAATGTCGCTCAAAAACCGAGGGCTAGCCTCCAAATTTTAATTAAATAAAGAAAATAATTAAAATAATTAAAACGTCAATTTAATCTAAAAATTCCGTAGTCCAAAATGTCTAAGTGCCAAGCACTAAGACTTGGAGTGCTCACACCCCGTACAACCGTTTGATGCTCAATGAACGTGGGAGTGGGCCCGATGTTGCTAAGCGTTACACCGCCCACATCAGGGAATTTTCACGCATCAATAACGTGGCCCTTGATGGCCACGTTGTACGAGCTCATTGCACTACATTGCTACACAAGCAACGTCTACGCATATTACCCATATTATGCAACGCACTAAATTAGCTTTAAAATAGCATTCCCTTAAAACCTGGAGTTAAAGTGCTAATTATGGGATTGAGCGCATCGTGCCACAAGCACATAGCACATCCAATCGCACTCCCCGCAACACCAAGCATGCACACGGGCTGTTTGTGCTCGCACCAGCCATAGCCAGCCCATCGTAGCAGCACCAGCCTTCCCTCGCACACACACACGCACAGGCTAGCTGTCTATGCGCACAGCACTACGCACACACACACGAGGTTCCCAGCAGCCTCACCTGGGCTGCGTAAGCAGTCCTGCTGGCCAACAGCTAGCTCAAGGCTCTTAAGCCTCGACTTGTGTGCTTATGCCTCGAAAAAATTTAAGATTTTGTGTGTGACAATATTAATCAATTCTAAATTAATTTTAGAATTATTTTTGAGGAAAAATGAAATTAATAACAAGTCCAACTTAAATAAATTCATCCTAGTGCAATAAACCAAAATTATTTCCAAGAACCATTCTTTAATAAAATTGGTTTAAACTTGGTGTAACAAATTAAATTAGGGCAATTCTCTTCATTAATTTAATCAATTTAAATTAATCTAGAGATTTTGACTAAATAAAAGGGAGTTGGAAAAATGAACATAAGTTCAATAAAAACACCAACTTTAATACTTGTGAATCCTAGAAAAATTACATCTTCCAATATGAAGATAAACAAATTTCTATCACAAGTTTTAAACTTTATGATTCCAATCAACTAAAATGATTAAATCAACAAAGTTTAACCAAAAAACATGGAATTTTGTAACTCAAAGTTTCAATCACTTAACATAATTAAAGATTGAATCTTTAGTACTTAGAAACCTCAAAGAACAATAATTTCACACTTCATGCAATTAATTTGCAATTATGTTAAAAATAAAACCAAGCTTTCAAACATAAATTACCACTAAGTAATTATGCCTAAAGAGGTTAAAAACTGCATATAAATTAAGGAAAGAACAAAATACATAACCACCATAAATATGCAATGAGTTTTCAAGGTTAGAAAGACTTAAAATTTTTCCTCAAAACAAAAAATCCCTCGAAAGGTGCATTTCTAATTGTTTTTTGGCTAAAAACCGAGTCTTATAAGGGTAAAACCATTTCCAGAACGCCTTTTCCAACCAAAATTCACTACTTTGGGTCGAAATCTAGGTTCGGGAGCTGAAGACAGCTCTAATACGAGATTAAAATAGATAAAACGAGCTACTAATCTAATTTGCAACTTAATACCAGAAAAATTAAGCCATAAAAACACCTTAAAAATATTATGATTTTAAAAATAAACGAGCGGAGCTCCGATACCGCTATTGGGGTTTGGTGAATCCGACTCACCACGAAAACAAACCCAAAAACAAGACCGCACTCGCAATAAATAAAATCATAAACATAATTAAATTAATCACAAGATTAAGATAAAACAAGACCCCACTTTCCCTATTCAATTTCAATTCTTTCACTTTATGGATATTTTGGGTAAGCACGCATGATATTCAATGTCCAAACGTACTTTAAGTCCACCTTGGAATGGTTTTGGAGAGGTACACCTACAAGAGAAATAAGGTAAGCTGACCCGAGGTGTTGACCCGAGAACACCCTTCTAACGCTCAAGTTAGTAAAGTATTTTCTAGAGAGATCGAGTAAGTAGAGAGAGAGTGAGAGATTAAAATAGTTGTCCATAATAAATCATTAACTTGCTATTTATAGATGTACTTTCATATGGCAAAGTTGTACTTTATTTGGAATATTATACATTAGAGAGATTAATGGATGATTAAGGATGATGAGATTAATTATTGAGGGGTATTTTTGTCATTTGAGCTATATTGGGCTTAGTACATGGACTATATATACCCAAACATTTATCCCCACGCCCAATGAGCGAACAAGATCATATGGATTTCAAGTATTAGAGCATACCCAATGGATGACCCAAAATATTTGGTCATAGATTATTATATAATTTCTTTCTCTTTCCACTCATCCATGACCAACTCACATGACCAACCATGACCAAAGACTCCCAATGGTTTCCCAAAATTACTTTGGTCATGATTTTCTCTCTCCTACTTTTACTATACCCCACCATATATTCTCTCTCTTCTATCCCACCATATAATTAAAATTGTTGTTAAAAACATAATAATTCCTATAATTGTTGCACATAATTAAAATTTAAAATGCTTAATGATAAATATAATTATACAATAATTGTAATCAATGATGTATTATTGAAGCGCACATGTAAAATACATGGACACTTAATTTAAAAGCTCGTTAAGTAATAATAATACACGATAGTACGATAATACATGCATGATTAGAACACATTATTTAGCATTAGCTAAAACATACACTAAGCATAATTACTTAAATAAAATACTCTTAAAGGCCTAATAATACATCATTACTGCCTATTATAAGACTCCCCATATTTAAGCCATAAATGTTCCACTAAATCTGACTTCAAGGCTCTATGGGTAACTTCATCACGAACTCGAGCTCTATTAGCCATGTAAGTCTCCAAATTAGTTGGTCGGTTACTACTGTTGCTAAATTGAAATGGTCCTTGAGAGTTTCTTCTACTTGAAGACGGGGGTTCAGCTTGCTCATATTCATTTGGATCATCATACCTTGGATCATAATATCTTGCGTATGTATCTCGCTCATCCTCGACAATCATGTTGTGTAAGATGATGCAAGCTATCATAGTTTTTCCAAGCATTGATACATCACGAGCCAGAGCAGGATGCCGCACAATGGCAAAACGAGCTTGTAGTACTCCAAATGCACGTTCGACATCCTTTCGCTGACCTTCTTGCTTTTTAGCGAAAAGACCATCTTTTTCATTTTGGGGGAGGGATATTGTGGGAATGAATGCCGCCCATGTAGGATATATACCATCAGTGAGACAATATCCCATATTATATTGATGGCCATTAACGATATAGTTAACCGAAGGTGCACGACCTTCGAATATATCATTAAATAATGGAGATCTGTCAAGAACATTTATATCATTACACCTACCTAGCGTCCCAAAAAAAGCATGCCAGATCCAAAGGTCTTGTGATGCCACAACTTCTAAAATCAATGTGGGCTTATTAGCTCTCCTGGAAAACATGCCCTTCAATCTTAAAGGACAATTCTTCCATCGCCAATGCATATAATCAATGGATCCCATCATCCCTGGAAAGCCTCGACGTTCTCCATCTCGTAGGAGTCTGGCCATATCCTCTTCATTAGGTCTTCTCAGATAGTCCTCACTAAAATAAGAGACAACTCCTTAAACAAAATGTTATAAGGAGTCTCGCGCAAGAGATGCACTAATCCATAAGTAGTCGTCAACGGAATCAGCAGCAGTTCCATATGCAAGTAATCTTAAAGTCGCGGTGCATTTCTGCAATGCTGATGCTCCAAATCTACCAGTAGCATCTTGCCGTTGTTGAAAGAACTGATGACGTTCTTCTAAAGTATGCACAATACGGAGAAAGACGTTCTTTCTCATGCGAAATCTCCGACGGAACAAGTTTGGAGGGAACACTGGAGGATCAGCAAAATAGTCATTCCATAAAAGGTTGTGTCCGTCTTCACGATCCCTTTCGACCAGCGTCCTTGGTGCCCTTGGAACTTGATTAACCATTTGAAAGAATTCAACTGTATTGGTCATTATTAATTCATCCATCATTCGATCAACAAGACGATTTGCTTGCCTCCGTCTCTCATAACGTCGGTTGTAGTCATCATCGGAATTTTGATTTGTGTTGGCAGATGAATTGGAAGAGTTAGAAGATGAGTTGGACGAATTAGAACTCTCAGACATTTTCAAAGCTAAGGAAGCTACTTTGATGAGAGAGCTAATAGATTATTGGTTGAGTGAAACCAAATTAAAACGTATAGCAATATATAGAAAATGTAAGAAATTTAATAATAGTGTGTTGTTGTAATGCTATCATTCACCATCAAAAATAATGTACTGAAAAGAAGCTTCAATGTGATTTCATATCAATAGGTTGTGTGGTCATTTTTATGACTTATCAAAATCAATAATTGCTTCACTTTTTCAGAAGAGTAAGTCTTTGGTTTTTCCAGTGAATAATCACATCAAATTATACACCATCATTTATCAGAAAAATACAAATACGTAAGTTCATGTGAGCAATGCACAATTTTTGTTACTGTTACATCTCATCAATGTCAGTAATGCCATTAATGCACAACTTTTAAGAATAGTAAACTATTTAAATATGACAGTCATACATCACATAATAGTACAACTATATTAGAGCTATTTAAAAACAAAATAATGACTACACATTAATTTATAATAAATAACAACTTAAACAACATGATTACAACTTCAAGTACAAAAGCGGTTACTAAACAACAAACTAATCATTCTAGAATATAACACTACTACATTTTAAAGAAATAAATTAATTGGATGGAAATAATATCTTCACTAAATTGTTCCTTCGTTCTTGATCCTTTTCTGATAAGTATGGCTTTGCTTCAAGTGTCTTGAACAATTCCAAGTTGATTTTCCTTTGCTTTCGTGCTTCTCTCTCCCTTTCTAGCTGAGCATTTTCAGCTTCTTTCTCTCTCTCGAACCTCAACTTCATCATCTCCATCTCAGTTTCAGATTGCCTTGTTATGTTCATGTTTTGAATAGTAAGCAACCATTGCTAAGAATTTTTTGTCGCCATGTTCATAACTTTGTTCGTACCTTTATTTTGGTACAATCATCAATAGAGGGGAAGCCTAAACACCCAGCATCACCACTGGTCGGTGTATCTGGGTTTGTTGAAGATGAGTAATTACCAGCTTCATTTATTTGAAATCTCTTTGAAACATTGGACTGGGTTGCTGTCTTCTACTTACATGTCTCGACTAGATCTTCATTTTTCGCCCATATTTTTTCATTTTTCAGAATATCCCAAGCATGCATATCTTGGAAAAATCTACTGGTATTTTTCCTAGTTTTGTCATCTCTATAAATTCTACGCGCAACCTTAATAACATCGTCGTCAGAGTGACTGCTTCCTTTCCTTGATGTAGCATGTGCATACGCACCAGAAAATTTTGAACAGTTAGCACTTAGCCTTTTCCACCGACATCTAAGTGGCTCCAAATCCCTTACTCTTAGCAAATCATCCTTCTTAATCTCTTCAGTACCTTGTTCAAATTGCCTCTCTCTAAATAATCTAACATTATTAAACATTGCCTCAACTTTTGCCCAAAATTCATTCCCCTTTTTGTTGGTATTTGTTTTTTTTATCTTTACTTACCTCAAGCCAAGCTCTCACAAGGACCTCATCTTAAGCGTGCGACCAAAAATTCCTTCGATCCGTATTGCCTCTACCTCCGCCTCCTACATCCCCACCTTCATTTTCTTCAGCTTCGTCATCATTATCGTCATCAGAGTCAGCAGTTGATCTATATGACCAATTAAAATTTGAATTTGCACCTTCACCTTCTGACATGTTAAAATGTTGCGACATAAGGAACGATGTTTCATTTTCATCAAATTGACGATTTTGAAAAGGTGAGTGTCCTTCAGATGGAAGAACATTTTGAGATTATGAGAAGTTAAGAACTTGTTGTGGTCGTAAAGGGAATTGTGATATAGAACTTGGATTTGTGAAATTGATGTTATTCATTCCATAATTTGGAAACTGTGGAAAAATTTGTGAGTTTGGTTCCACTTGAGAGTTGAGATCTATTTGATAATCAGAAAATGAAGGTTGAGTATTTGAATTTTTTTTCGATTTTGAAGGATTTTTTTTCTGATTGGAATCCATATTCAATAGTTTTTTGGATTTTGTAGATTAAAACAAATTACTTTAAAAGGAATGAATTGAGCTAAATGAAGAAAATGAGCTAAATGAAAAAATTGAGCTAAATGAAGGAATTGAACTTAATGAGAAGTTGTTCAAAAATACCTCAATATTGGTCTCTTTTTATAGAGAAAAAAAATAAGACGTTGGTAAATTTTTTTTTTATTTGTATTTTTTAATTTATTATTGTTGCAAAAATTTGCAATGATAATAATCTAGCCGTTGTATGCATGCGTGGTGTCATCCAACAATATTGCTGTTGGTGTCATATGTTTCAAGTACATGCAACTTTTCCTTTTTCTTCCTCCAATTATAACCTGTCACTTTTCATTTACATTTTCATGACCACCTTTCAGTTTGGTCATCTTTAAGACCTGGTCATCACTTTTTTCCATCAATTTTTTCTTTGTTTTATTTTTTTAATATAAAAACTCTACTCTCTCTCCTCATGACCAAAGACTTGGTCATCCATTGGCCTCACTTTTAGTGGAATAAACATAATTGATGCCGAGTGGTCATCATATGGGGCCGAAATAACCTTTTGATTACAAACTCTAAACGACAATGACCATTCCCGCCCATGGAATACTAACAACTTGAGAACGTTCTACGTTTGAACAAGTCTCTTCTTACAGTGATGCCCTAAAGACATTAAGAGCCGACACTAGTAAATTTATTTATTTATTTAGTTATTTATTTATTTATTTATTGTAATAGTGCATCTTTGTAAAAATTAAGTTTATGTAATTAAAAAGTTCCTCAGTAGGATGTTTGCCCCCCAATCTTACTTTCTTTTTGTTGTTTTATATGTTTTATTACTTGTAATATATATTCTAGTTGTTTACTAACATAGCTGCCAACATCTCTAAATGATGCACTTGAGAATCAACCTTCCCCTGAGCGCAGGGTTCCCCACGTAGTATTAGGGATGTCAGTGGGGCAGGAAAAGTACGAGACTTGCCCCATCTCCGGTGTTAAAGTCTAACTCCTTTTAATGTATTAGATTCCCTTTAGATGCTATCTTAGAACTTACTTTATGTTTTCTATGCCTGAGGTCCCATTATTGTGTTACTGTTAGTTTAGTGTTAACTAGGGATTCTCCTTGTAATAAAATTAAAGCTCTTTAGCGGGTGAATGATTAATGAAATCTTAAGCCTTCTACCAAGAGTTGTCTTGCTTTTATGCTTGTTTGTTGTTAGACCTTTATAGATATTGTATCTTACTTGCATAACAACTCCTCTCCAAACCAACTTAATGCACTAAAAACTCATGGTTCAGACCCGCTTGTGCCCGTCTTGAATTAATTGCCCGCACTCTGTCGCCCAAATAGACGTGAGTGATCCTTTGATTTAATTGCCCGCTTTTGTTGCTTTGTGCTCACAAGCCCCTATTCCGCTCAAGGCTAGCGTTCTTGGCGCCAAAAGGCTAGAGCGCGTCGCACGTTTTGTGGTCCAAATAAACTCTCGGATTGTGACGGTTGGTATCAGAGCCGAGGTCCAAACCTCGTCGCAAGTAACCCATGTATGTTCCAAGGAGGGCTACACGAAGATGGAATTTGTAGAAGAGAGACACATTTGGCTTGAGACAAAAGCGGATGAATGGAACCAGTTGCAAGTCATTGTATGCGAGCAAGCCGAGCAAACTGTGAAATTGATGGAAGATATAGATGCTCTCCGCGAACAATTAAAATTTGTTCAAGGACAAGTCGATGAAGCACATGAGAAATTTGCTACCTTGATGCGCACTGTGGGCAGAGACGAACTTGGTGTTAGTGTGGCGAGGATCAAGCCGCCCAAACCTCGCGACTACAGTGGTGCTAGAGATGCCAAAGAAGTCGACAACTTCCTCTTCGACATAGAGCAGTACTTTCGAGTATGTGAATTGAGTGACGATCAGAAGGTGGATACTGACATCATGTACTTTTCCGAGGATGCTAAGCTTTGGTGGCGCATCAAGCACACAGACATCAAAGCATGAAGCTAAGGATAAAGATCGATACATGGAAGGAGTTCAAAGAGGAACTTTAAGAACGATTCTAACCGGACAACACAGACTTTGTTGCTTAGATGAAGTTGCAAGAGTGCCGCCAGAAAGGTTCTCTTCGCAACTATGTGAAGGAATACTCGGCGATAATGTTAGACATCACTGACATGAACGAGAAAGATTGTATGCTCAACTTTGTCAATGGGTTAAAGCAATGGGCACATCGAGAGAATTTAAGGGAACAGATTGATACCCTCGCTGCTTCTATGTGCGCTGCTGAGAGATTGATGGACTACTCAGTTGGGAAGGGTCATCAGTCCGAGAATGACTCAAGTGGGATGTCAACACGCTCCAATAACCCGACTGCAAGCTCTCCAAAGGGTACAGAGAACAGCACTCAAGTATCGTCCAACACTATCAATACATATCAGAGAAGATGTTAAGGAGGTGATGCGTAGTGATTAACATCGACCTCCTCCCATAACTCTGAAAAATCTAAGGTCGGCGCATCCTCGGCAAATACAACGCCGCTGAACAACATTCTTTGTCGAGGCCCACACAAATGGTGGGAGTGCGAGCATACAGAAGAGCTTGACAAGATCCAAAGGAGATTTTCAGCCATTTCGGTGCAAGAGTCCCAAGAGAAAGAAGAAACCAATAGAGACAATAGTCAAACTCAAAGAATGAGTACGATCTACAGGATGGGCTCCATGAGAATGGTAGCACCTGAGGAAGAACTAGAAGTCCGATACATATCGGCAATGCAAGTGATGGAGCTAGAGAAAAAGGCAACATTGAAGAAACAAGCTCGCGCCGGAGACAACCAGAAGCGGGAGATGAAGCCTAGTGAGTCAGCAACATCCAGAATACACCCTTGGAAAAATCAAAATTGGACACACGGTTCAAAGCAAAGAGCGCCGAGCCCAACGATACCAAAGAGACACCAAAGGAGAACCTCCCAAGAGAGAGGGAAAATAGTGGTTGAGCAAACAAAGAAGGTCATGTGTAAAGGATCACAGAAACAATGGTTACCCAAGAGACACCAACAATAACTTGAAGCTCACCACCACAGTCTTCAGGTATCATCTCTTCAACAGATGACCGAGGAAGCTATTTGCTTTCTGTAACTACAAGATTCAACTCCTAGGAGGAAATTCAGACAATGAAGCTCCAAATAAATTGTTCGAGCCGAGTTACCCAAGAGACTAGCTCCTCGTAAAAAAAAAGATCCAGTACTAGAGTCAGCAAAGATTCCAGAAGTCAGCTGCATCACCGGCGCATCATAGACTCAAGATAGTTATAATATTCTATATTTCGATTGTAACTCTTGTAAGTCGACAAGGTCGTCGATAACTTAAGTGGGGGAGGATGTTAGAATCTAACTCCTTTTAATGTATTAGATTCCCTTTAGATGCTTTCTTAGAGTTTATTTTATGTTGTCTAGGACTGAGGTCCCACTATTGTATTATTGTCAGTTTAGTGTTCACTAGCGATTCTCCTTGTAATAAAATTATAGATATTAAGAGGGTGAATGATTAATAAAATCTTAAGTCTTCTACCAAGTGTTGTCTTGCTTTAATGCTTGATTGTTGGTAGAACTTTATTGATATTGTGTCTTACTTGCATAATAGCTCCCCTCAAAACCAACTTAATGGACTAAGAACTCGTGGTTCGGACCCGCTTGTGGCCGCCTTAAAGTATCGGCCCTCACAAGCCTCGACCACCTACACTTTGTCGCCCAAATAAACGTGAGTGCTCCTTTGATTTAATTTCCATCTTGTGTTGATTTGTGCTCAGAAATCCCTCTTTTGCTTAAGGCTAGTGTTCTTGCTACAAAAAGGCTTGAGCGCGCCGCATGTTTTGGGTTCCAAACCCCCGGACCGTGACACCCAACCACCTCAGTCGGGCGGGGATAGGTCTTAGTTTGGTGAATGGTGGGCCAGGGATAGGATAAGAATTATACCCACCATGGGTGTTCGGGCGAGGGTGGATTTAACATTATACCCACCCCATCCTCGCATTACTCTACCCGCCCTACTTCGTACCTGCCTCATCCTCACCTCAAACCAAAATAGTTTTTAGTAACAAAATTATATACTTTATACATTTTATAAAAAAGAAAAAATGTAAAATAAAATAGTAGATATAATAATTTGTAGTATTGATGAGTGCAATTTATGACACTCATTTGATGAGCATTAAAAGTGTTTTTACTTTCTTTTCACACCTTTCCTTCTTAATAAATGCTTAGTTTAATGTATTTTCTCCTTTTTTTTGAAGACCACCGCGGGAAATTTAGTTTATTAAATCAAGGTCCGCCAAAGCTTGTATACTTTGTGGGAGAGAGTTTGTACAAATAAATTCATTGCTAAGACCCGTATCCCACCTAGCCGCTAGATGAGCAACAGTATTTCCCGCACGTCGTACATGAACAAATTTAAAATTAACAAAAGAACTACTCATACAGAAGACATCCTCGAAGAAGTGAAAAATAGGTGTTGCACCCTCTTGTTTCTGCCTTATTGCTCTTACCACATTCAATGAGTCACATTCAAGAATAACTCTATCACAGCCAAGCTTTACTGCCATCTCAATACCATACCTTGCAGCTGCTGCCTCGGCGACATCAAAAGCCCATTTACACTTCAATTTCTTTGCTGCCATAACAAGCAACTTCCCCCTTTCGTCCCTGATGACCACGCCCAAGCTAACAGCCACACTCCTACGCACAAATGCATCAACGTTCACCTTAACCCACTGGTGCTGAGGGAGGACCTAGTTAGCTCTAGAAAAGTTCAGAGGTGCAGATATACTCCTCCCCCCCACTTTAGCATTGTAAATTGCATAATCCTAACAAAAATTTACATACCCTGCTGCCACCATAACTCCATTCACCTCAGCAATGTTATCAAATATAGCCATATTTCTACAATGCCACGTCGCCCATGCTAGGCAAAGGAACTCCATTCACCTCTAGTCTACTCACGATCCAACAAAAAAATTCCATAAAAGAAGAGGACGGACCTTCCAAAATCAAGTTCTGAAACTCGCTTTGCTGCCAAATGTTTTCAGCGTGAGTGTAGTGAAACAAGGTGTGAATGATTGTCTCGCTAGCAGCACCACATATGGAACACGAGCTTGAAGGCCGAATATTACGAGCAAATTAAAATAGCTATAACACCAAGAGAACCTTTGCACGCCCTGCAAACAAAATGACATAATTTTGGAGGTCCATTTACATTCCATACATTCCTCCAAAGCTCACGCTCACGATCACCATAAAATAATTCCCAAGATTGCATATTACCTACCCTTCAAAACAAGTATACTTATTTTACAGAGAAAAAACCATCATTTGTTGGCCACCAATACCTTCTATCTCTCGTCCACTTGTTCGGCAATGGGATGTCAAGAATCGTCCTACAATCCTCCACTTCAAATGTTGCTTCCGCAATTTCAGAATTCCAGTACATGTTATCAAAATCAATTAGCTGACAGACCCTCATATCAATATCACAGTCCAATTTAATTGTAGGAGTAGCTTTATTATCACTACCCGACATCCTCCCACACTTTAATTGATGAGCCATAACCCACTCTCCACCTGAAACCCTCCAAGAGCAAGGATTTCGCCCCCCAAATGCTTCTCCAAGTGTAACTTGGATCGAACCCTCTCGCTGCACCACAAAAATAAGAGTATTTGAAATATTTTGCCTTCAAAATTTTTTATAGCAAAGTGTTGTTCTCATCACACAAACGCCACCCTTGTTTTGTGAGAAGAGCAAGGTTGAAACATTTTAAGTCTCTAAAGCCCATTCCCCCCATTGATTTTGGAGGACAAAGATCCTCCCATCGATGCCAATGAGTCTTTCTAGATGAGCTATCAGACCCCCACCAAAATCGAGCTAAAATCGAATGAATTTAACTAATAATACTATCGGGATTTCTAAAAAATGCTCATCACGTAAGTTGGAATTGCCTAAGACACCGCCTTAATCAACACTTCCTTCCCTGGGCGAGATAATAATTTTTTCTTCCATCCCTGCATTTTCTTCCATATACGCTCCTTAAGACACGCAAACACAGCTTTTATCAATCTCCCAATAAGAGTCGGCAACCCCAGATACTTCTCATGTCTATCCACCTCCTGTACACTAAGAGTTTTAATAATTAACCGTCTTCTTTCAGAATCCACACATTTGCTAAAAGCTACTTCAGTTTTGCTAAGATTGACTTTCCGGCCGGAAGCTCTTTTGTAGGTACTGACTATATTAGCAGTTTTAGAGCATTCTTGCAAATTAGCTCTTACAAATAAAATGGTATCATCCGCAAAGAAAAGGTGTGAAACCTTTGGCGTCGCCCCACACACTCTAACACCATGGATCAGATTTTCCGTAGCTGCTTTCAAAATTAAAGTAGAAAAAGCTCAGCACATATCAGAAACAAGTACGGAGAAATTGGATCACCTTGTCGAAGGTCGCGTGATGGGATTAATGATTTCAAAATAGTACCATTGTACTTAAACGAGAAAGTGACTCTCAATAAGCATTGCATTAGCCTATTGATCTAAGCTATCCGGAACCCCATCTGCAACATCACTTTTTCAATGAAACCCACTCCACCCTGTCATACGCCTTACTCATATAAAGCTTGAGGGGCACATTACCATCTCTACCTTCTCCATTTCTTTTCATATAGTGGAAAATTTCAAAAGCAATGAGAGCATTATCAGTAATCAGCCGCCTCGGGACAAAAGCACTCTAATGTTCCAAAATAATGGAACCAAGCATCGGCTGTTGTTTATTAGCGAGTGTCTAAGAAATGAACTTATAGAGAACATTGCATAAACTAATAGGCCTAAACTTCGACATTTGCTTTGGCTCTTCACATTTGGTAATTAAATCAATGCAAGTACGATTTACCTCAGTCAAATCTGCTTCATCCCTCCACCAATTTTTAATAAATCTGACAACGTCACCACCAATTGTCCCCCAGAATTTCTGAAAAATAAGGGCGTGCAATCCATCCGATTCATGTGCTTTATTTGGGTGCATATGAAAAAGGGCATCTTTTATTTCTTCCGCAGTTGCCTCTATGTCGAGGATATCACACATCTCATCCATCACCTTACTCTCAATACTAGACAATGCTTCTTCAAAATTATTTGGAAAACTAGTAAAAAAAGGCAACCAAAATAATTTGATATCACACTGCCCATCTCTTCCTTTGTCGACTTCCACTCACCTTGCTCATCATACAAACTTGCAATTGTATTTTTCTTTTTTCTCTGGCTTGCTTGATGACGGAAGTAAGTGGTATTTTTATCTCCATCCCGAAGCTCATTAGCTCTCGACCTTGCGTGCCAATATGACTCTTCAAGTCTCCGGAGCTCATCAAGTTCCCGTCCATTTTCAGTACACAACTTTAGCCTGGAAGCATCAAGTTGTTGCCCTTGAATTTCCTTTAGTCATCCCTCTGCCTTTCTAATTTTATTTGTTAACACACCAAAAGTGCTAGATGCCCAAGTAGATAACCCTTGTGCCACCCTAGTGATCCGCTCATGGATTTGAGCATATTCATCATCCCTCCAAGCCTTCGATACAACCTGGCCACATTCCTCTTTCGACAACCACAAAGCTTCAAATCTGAAATTCTTTTCATTTGCTCTTCTTACTTCACTCTCTCCACATTTTAGAAAAATCGGGACATGATCAGAATGACGTGATGGTAGATGTACCACCTCAAAATCCGGGAAGAGATACACCACCCATTACTCGCAATGAATCGATCTAACCGTTCATAAACTGACGTTTTAATCGACGTGCCTCTTTGCCAAGTATAAAAATTGCCTCTAAACCCCAAGTCTCTACATTTGTAGTAATCTATAGCTTCCCTAAAAGCATCAATCTGTCTTTCTCCCCGAATTGCATCCCTCTCATTGAAATCCCTGAACATCAAAATAGGCAAAGAAGCAGATGCATATATAAACCTCATTAGGTCCGAAGTAAGGTGTTCATTTGCAGCTTCCGGCCACCCATAAAATCCTACCAATCTCAAAATGGACAAATTTTCATTATTACACACCTTCCCATAAATATAATGAGAGGAGAAACTATAAATATTCACTTTCAGATTATTCCACCATAGCCCCAAACCACCCGATTTTCCAACACTAGTAACACACAAGCCATTTGCAAACCCACATCTATTTCTAATTAATTCTAGCCTTTGTGAGTCAATTTTAGTTTCCGTAACAAAAACCACACTTAGCCTATCACTCCAACACCAATCTTGGAGAGCCTTGACTGTCAATGGGTTGCTAAGCCCATTGCAGTTCCATGCTAAGATTTTTATTGTTGTTCGCGGGGTTGGTCAATACCAGCCTCCGCTACTTTCTCAATTAGACCATGTGTCATTGAGCTCAGTTCACCCTTCAACTTCATAGGTTTGCCTTCCCCACCCTCTAGCATGCTCTCCATATCATTCTCTTTCCCCTTACACTTCTGACCCCCAATCTCATCAATTAACATAGCATTCTCCCCAAAAGAATTTGAGTTAGGGAGCTTTAATTTTTTCTTGACATTTTTCAATTGGTGAGCTATAGACTGTCCCACCCCAATAATAAAGATAATATATGGTTTACTGCCCAACTAATCCACTAAAACATTCTCACCCTCTTTCCCTAGTATATATGAAAATTGCCCAGTAGCTTTTCCTATTTCCTCTTGAATCGACCCCACCTCCACCTTCTTATACCCCACCAACAAATCTTTATCCCCTCCATCATTATTTTCTCCTTAGTTTCCCTTTTCCCTCTTATTTTGTATTTCATGGCTCTTCTAGTGTTTTCTACTTTATTTTTCTTCTTTTTATGGTTGTAGGTATTGTACGAGGTTTGGATCTTGATATTGGTGGTTCACTAAGTTTGAAGATGCCTTTGGAGCAACCTTATAGTATTGGGAACGCTCAAGATGTAAGAAAGTGGCATGCTCTAAGTTCTAGCTCTTGCTCTCTCAAGCCGCGCTCTCATGGAACCACGGTGTTGAACCCACTATTAAACCCATTTGAATCTTCCATGCTTAGTGACTATCATGAAGACCTAGCAAGCGTACTCGAAGAATCATTTGCGAGCGTACTCAAAGAATCATTTGCGAGCGCACGAAGCTACAAAGCATCGAAGGAACCCAAAGAGCACGAGTGCGCAGCCCACATGCGCGGGCGCACAACCCCTTGCACGGGCGCTCCTCTCTAGTTTCCAATTTCTCTCGTCTTCTATTTTCAACAACCTATAAATACCTTTTTGATAACTAATTTTTTAAGAAGTTTTTGGACATTATATTCATCATAATTTTAGCTTAGTTAAGAATCTCTCTCTCTAGTTTTAGGGTTAGTTTAGGAGTAGATTTAGAGAGAGAAAGTAAGAGATTTCAATGGTAATTTGAGAGATTGATGATACAAGGATGACAATTGTATTGAAGATCTTCTCTGTTATTAATAATCATTTCTAAATCTAATCCATTTTATTGAATGGTTTAATTTCATGTTTATTTGATTTTGGTTTTGATGATTGATCTGATAAGTGTAGTTGTTCTTTATATTCTGTTGATTCTTGATTTCATTTTCTTGCTTGTTCATTTTATGATGATTATTCAGTAGTTGATTGCTAGGGATTGGGTGAAACTTGTATGATTGATTGATTGTGATCAATTTGGAAATTATGTTGATTGATTGTTGAGATTAAAGTGATTAATGTAACTTTGCATGTATGTAGTTTGATTAGGCCTTGAGATTTATGCTACATTGCATTATGATTTCTAATGACACGACCCATGGATTTAGAAATTTTATTCATCGATTTGTTTGGATTGTGATTCTCCTAGTTTGTTATTTGTAGAGACTGCTAGTTTAACGATTAGGAGATAGCCCTTTGATTCTAATTGATAGCTCTTATCAATAGTCTTTACAACCTTTGATTGGCACGTTCTTCTTAAGTTGTTGCAATTGTCATGATTACTCGTTGATCTCCATTCCCTAGTGTTTCATTTGTTTGGTACTTTATTTTAGTAGTTGTCTAGTGTTACCTCTTCACCCTTGACTTCGACCTAGCTTAGGCACACATTTGAAAACATTTGTACATAACCGTTCCTAGTGGTGCGACCCTTGACTTACCTCAATACTTGTATTTAGGTTTATTAAGTGATTATAAATTTTGTTTGGCTCAGGAAGGATCAGTCAACAACCTAGTTTTCCCCTTGTTAAGTACACTAGTATTATAACTAAAAAAAAGTGGTGGGTCTTAGGTAGGGATTAAGATGGGATGGATATCCAAGTGGGGGTGGGCGGGGATGGTTTTGGAATTGTACCAGCCAAGGCGAGGATGGGGATGAATTTTGGACTCGTTATGGAGACTGGGATGAAAATTTTAGGTGGGCATGGGGATGGGAAGGCTAACATCCGCCCCACCCCGCCCCATTGACATCTCTACATAGGACATCCGAGTTTGCTAAAACTAACACGTTATCATAACACGTCTGTCCCAATATTTGAGGCCAGATGCTAACCTATACTCAATATTAGATATCATGTCCTAGCAAACTATCAAATTCACTAAGGGCTCGTTTATCCCCATTTTCATCTTAAAATTTAAAACGGTATCGCTCATTTAGCCCTCAACCTATCCCATCAAATTAGAATAGCATATATTTCATCCGTCATTAATAAGGGGCTCGTTTAGCCCTCATATAGAGATTTTCATGGACCGGACGACCCGCTAAGCCCGCTCTGCCCAGCCTGCAAAATGGATGTCCTTGGACAATAATTTTGACAAAAAGTGATAATTTAGGTAGGCTAGGCCTAGCCTCCTAATATAAATGTGTAAACATGGACAAAACAATTTGTACTGTGGACTAGCCCGTCCGACCCTTTCAATGATGATAAGTATCATTTATGACCTTATTAAGCCTCTTTTAAGATGATTTTTTATTGCTTTTGTATCTCTTTTGTCTCTTTTTCTTTAGTTTTACTTGTAATTTCTGCTTTTTGCAATTTCCTTAGTTTTTTCTCATTTTATTGCAGTTCTTAGTTTATTTTGCCTTTTCTCCGTTACTTGTTTGCTTCTCTTTGATTTTAGGAGAATGGTGATGTTCGAGAAGCTCATTGGCACTTTCTCGGGGTGTAAAAAGCTTAAGATGTAACCCGGTTCTTCCTCTTGAAGCTCAAAAGTGAAGGAGTGCATAAGCCAAGTCTTCAACGCCGCGCTTTCATGCTGCATGGACATCAAAATCAGTGTTGAACCCACCGTGAATGCCTCAAGTAACTGCTTCCCCTAACATGTTTCAAGTGGAGCGCACGGGAGCATCAACGACCGCACATGAAGAACTCCCCTACTCCCAAGTGAGGTCGTGCAAGAGGGAGGAGTGGCCGCTCAAGGCTATGGCGTGGCCACGCAAGGCAGAGGAGCAGCCGCGCAGTTGGCTTTCCTTTATTTTGTACCTATTTTGTTGCGACCGCACAATGGGATGAGAGGCTTAACTAACTTCTCCTTAGTTAGTTTTACTATATATAGAATTCCTTCAATTCTAGAGAGAGACTCATGAGAGAATAATTAGATAATTACTTAAGAATTAGATTTTAATTAGAATTTTAGAGAGAGGGGAAGCTCAAGGTTCTAGAGACTTTGTTCTTAGAATTTAAGAGAGAAACTTGGTATTTGATGATTGCTACATTTTGAACTTCATCCATCTTTGATATTAATCAAATTTTTGTCAAAATTCTTTCCTTTTCAATGCAATTTGTTGATTGATTCTTGATATATTGTTGAATTTCTATTATTTGTTTGATTTGATTGTTGATATTTTAATTACAATGTTGATGATGAAATTGATGATTACTTTTGTTATGCTTTTCAAATTTACAACGTGTTGTGAGTAGTACCTTTGCTAAGGATGTGGTGAAGCATGTATGAATGATGAGCTAAAGCTAATTTTGGTTTGATTAATTTGATGATATGATTAAATTGGTTGATGAAATTTGTGCATGTGTTTGGTTTGAAGAGGAGTAGCTAACCTTGCTTATCAAGCTAGATTGCATAGTAGTTCTGAATGACACAAAAAATTGATTTTGAAGCTATTACTATCGATTAATCTTATTTTGTGATTTTCCTTTGAAGTCATTTATAGAGACACCTAGCTTAACCCAAGAAAATAGATTTTTTGACTGATTTTGATTGCAAATATTGTTTTCCCTCGCATTGCTTGATTGATAATACTCTCAATAAATTAGCAAGTTTATCATGAGTGCATGTAGATCCTAAATTCCCTAGTGCTTTGATATTTGAATTCTATTTGTTAGCTTTGATTGAGTTCATTCAATAGCATAACTTAAACCAACCATATCATTTAAGACTTTGGAATAGCTTAGCTTGAAACCTTAGCAAATACCGCATTCTCTTGGGTTCGACCCGACTTTCCCTTATACTTAGGGTTGGGTTTGGTTTTATAAATTTGGTTTTTATCGGGGTTACTTTGTAATCAAAGACCTAGGTTTTACCCGCGTCAAAAATGGCGCCGTTGCGGGGGAGTGGCATTCATTTGCTATTGTTTATTGTGTCTATTCCATTTATTAGAAAAATACAAAAACATTTTCTTTCTTTTAGGCTACATTCCTAGCCGTGCTATTAATATTTGTCTTTGATATTTGTATGTGTAGGGCAAGAGATCAAAATTTAGTTCCATTTTATCAAGACATTGAGAGGACCATAACAAGGATAAGGGTTGTTAATATTTCCTCATGCTTAAGTCCCCTAAGAGAGGAAATCCATCAAGAAGAAGAAGAAGAAGAAGAACGAGGAAGAATGGTTTTAATCCGAGAGTAGCATTGAAGGAGTTGGGAACTCCGGGAACTTATAGGTTTTAAAGTGGAATGGCTCCTCCTACAATACCGACAAATGACTATGAGATAAGACCAGCGATGATTACTTTGATATAGAGGCGTCAATTTAGTGGTGCAAAGCACGAGAGTTCCTTCAACCAGCTAAAGGAGATTGAGAAGTATTGCAATACCATCAAGGTGAAAGGGGTTTCTCAAGAGTTTATTCGACTTAAACTTTTCCCTTTCTCTCTTATTGGACGTGCTTTAGAGTGGTTGGACAAAGAGGTGAAGCCAAACACTTGGAGAACTTAGGATGAAGTAAATAAGGAGTTTCCATCTTGGTTCTATCCATAAAAGAAGATGATCGAAGCAAGAGCTCTCATTCAAAGCTTCAAGTAAAATCCAAATGAAAGTCTTTATGAGGAATGGGAAACATATAAGGAGTACCAAAGAGAGTGCTCACACAATGAGATTCCCACCTATCAAATCATCCAAATCTTCTATGGAGGTCTAAGCCCCCTAGGAAATTCTTGCTTGGATGCTGGTGCCGGAGGCTCTATCATGAACAAAACAAAGGATGAAGTGGTGAACTTAATTGAAGATGTGGTAAGGTATCACACGAATTGGCAAGAAGGTGAGATAAAGTCGACAAGCAAAAGCGGTTCTAGGTGTATTCATTCGACCATCTCAATGTAATCAACAATTTGTCCTCACAAATCAGAAACTTGGGAAAGGAGATGACTTCAATTAAGGCAAAGCTTGAGAGCGCTTCTTCACAAGCACTAATTCTCCAATCCCTTAATAAGGGGAGAAGTACATCTTCTAACTCTACTCCTCTTTCTACTTCGAATAATATGCCAAATGGATGTGTGTTTTATGATGTATATGGATCATATGACCATGATGCTTCTAATCATCCACATGCATATTCCTTTGAAAATTGTGATGATGCTGATTATATTGATTGTGAGCAAGTTAATTTTGTTAAAAAAACAACAATGGGCAAAGATTCTATGGACCAAGGAACTTTGGGAATAGAAATGCTCACCAACAAGGGAACTTTGATAATTATAACAATGGTGATTATAGAAACCAAGGAAATCAAATTTTTTAGAAAACTATTATAATCAAGGCTATAATAATCAAAGCCAAGTTCAAGGGTATAGAAACAAAAGCCAAAACCAAGGTAAGGTAATTACTACCAAAACAATGGCCAAAATCAAGACCAGGGTAATTGGAGCAACAAAAACCGGGGAAATTTTCAAAACAACGCTACAAGAAAAATCTCTTTTCGTAGCGATTATTTCGTAACGATTATACATTCGCTACAATATGCAAGTATGTTTGTGAAATAATTAAGGATGTTGTATCATTTTTACAATCGCTATGGTTTTCCTATATAAAATCGATACCGAAAACATAATAATACATATCCACACTATTTTTACACATTTATATAATTTTGAGAAATCGTATCATTTACAATCGCCACTAAATCCTAAAAATTGATACGAAAAGCCTTTTCAACACTAGAGATATAAATATTTTTTGACAAAGAATACATAAAATATGTCATAGCTTATTGGTGAAACATTTAATATAAGAGTTTGAGGTTGCATGTTTGAATCTTGTAAAGATCATACGCATTTTTTTATTTTTTTTGAAGAAAATGAGTTAAACATTTATAGCGATTATAATCGCTACAATAATAACCACGATTGGATGTAGTTTTTTGTATCGATTATTGAGGCCAACCCCAGCGATATTGAAAACCACTACTAAAGGCTAAGGCAACGGGGGATATTGTATCAAATGACCATTAGTTGGGAAAGCTTTTTGTTGCAATTACAATCGATACTAAAGGTTAAAATAATTGCTAGGAAAAGGTTATTTTCTTGTAGTAACTTAACAATCAAAGGAGATCTCCACATGGATTTGCTCTAAGAACTTATGGTAATGGTGAGAATTCATATTCTCAACCTTCATCTTCTAGAATTACCATGGAATAAATCATCAAGAGCCGAACTAAAATTTTAAACATTTACATGTCGGTAAGCGATAAAAAGTTCAATTAGATGATAACACACAACAAGATGCTTGAAACACAAATCACTTAATTAGCGAATACCTTGAAAGAGAGTGTGAATGATAGCTTGATGAGTGCCATTTATTGCACTCATTTGATGAGCATTTTGGTTATTTTTACCTTATTTTCATAGCTTTCTTTCTTAATAAATGCTTAGTTTTATGCTTTTTCCATTCATTTCCCTTTTCTCTCTTGTTTAATGTTTTTACGGTTTTTCTTGTGCTTTCTCCTTTAATTCTCTTCTTATTGTGGTTTTAGGTATTGTATGAGGTTTGGGTCTCAATATTGATGATTTTCCAAGTTGGAAGATGCTTTTGGAGTAAGCTCATAGCATTGAGAAAGCTCAAGATGCAAGGAAGTGGATGCTCCAAGTTTCTAGCTCTTGCGCTCTCGAGTCGTGCTCCCAAGAAGAAGTGGTGTCGAACCCACCAAAAGAGCTCCTAGCTACTGCCCTTACCATCATGCATCATCTGGAGCTCGTGAGGTCATTATCAAGCGCACGAGAGGCAAAGAAGTCAAAAGAAACCCTGATCGGAGAGGGCACAAGCTAGTCGTGCGGGCGCACCACCCATAAGCGCAGGCGCACGCATCTTCCAACGCGAGCGCTCCTCCTTTGCTTTCCGACTTCAATCAATCTCTTTTCCTCGCCTCTATAAATACCTTTCTTTAACTGATTTTTGGAAGAAGTTTTGGAGACATAATTTTTATCATATTCTTAGCTTAGTTGATAGTTTCTCTCTCTAGATTTAGGGTTAGTCTAGGAGTAGAATTTAGAGAGAGAAAGTGAGGAGTTTTAATGGTGATTGAGAAATTGATGATACAACGGTGACAATTGTGTTGAATATCCTCTCCATTACCAATGATCATTTCTAACTCTATCTCTTCTTTATTGTTTGTTTGATTTCATATTTGTTTGGCTTAATTTTGATGTTTTATTCTTGATTAGTGTAATGATGATATTTGAGTAGTTGTGTAGCTAGGAATTGGGTGAAACTTGTATGATTGATTAATTGTGATTAATTTGGGAATTGTGTTGCTTGATTTTTCAGATTAAAGTGATAATGGAAATTATGCATGTGTGTAATTCGATTAGGCCTTAAGAATTATGCTAGATTGCATTGTAATTGCTAATGACAAGAAATATTGATTTAGGAAATGCAGTTATTGATTAGTTTTGATTGTGATTCTCTAAGTTTGTTTTTCGTAGAGACATCTAGCTTAACAATTAGGAGATAGCTCTTTGATTCCAATTGATTGCTCTTATCATTAGTCTTCACAACCTTTGATTGGCATGTTTGTCCTAAGTTGTTGTAATTGTCATGATTACTTGTTGATCCCCATTCCTACCGTTTTATTTCCCTGTTTGTTTGTTTTGTTAGTTGTTAGTGTTAACTCTTACCTTTGCCTTCAACCTAGATTAGGCGCCCAAATTGAGAGCGCTTGAACATTACCCTTCCTTTGGGTTCGACCCTTGACTTGCATCTATACTTGTATTTAGGTTTTTAAGTGTTTTTAAATTTAGTTTGACCGAGGTAGGATTATTTAATGACCTAGTCTTCATCCCTTGTCATTGCTCTGCTTCTTTACCCTCACAAAGAGTGGAACCTAAAAAACCCGTGTATTCTATCACCACAAGGAGTGGGAAAATGATTGAAGACACTACTACAAAATTGGCCAAAGAGACCTTAAGTAAGAGACCCATTAATTTAATATGTTATCTCTTTGTTTCAAGAGACCAAATATTTTAAGTAAATGGTCTCTTAAAAAAAAGGAGAGACCACTTCTCTTAAATAAATGGTCTCTTTTTTTATTGGTTTGAAATTAAAAAAAATGAGAGACCACTTCTCTTGAATAAATGGTCTCTTTTTTTAATTTGTTTATTTAATTAAAAAAACGAGAGACCACTTCTCCTATATAAATCGTCTCTTTTTTAAGTTTTTTATTTAATTAAAAACGAGAGACCATTTCTCTTATATAAACGGTCTCTCTTTTTATTTTTATTTAATTTAAAAAGAGGAGAGACAACTTTTCGTGTATATATGGTCTTTTTTTTCTTTTAAAAAAATTTGATTACATGAATTCCTTTTCTCTCCTCCCTCCCTCAAAGGCTAAAACCCTAATATACATAAACATATACTTCAACTCGTATTATTCAGCCCCTCTCTCCTCTCCAATCCGCCCCTTATCTTTCTCATCTATATTATTTCTTTTCTCCACAGCTTCAACCTCACTCAGCTCTGATGTGAGTGTTTTTGACAAAGCAAGGAAAAGTTTAATTTCCCCCAAATTTTCGAAATCATCAAACTTTTAGGGTTCTTACTGTTTAGGGTAAAAATACCCTAGACACGTGGACCAATGAGAGGAGGCCACGTGTCGAGTTCAGGATGGCCCATGTGGCTTAATATCCTCTTGATACGTGGCGCCCTTAGATACATCTCTGAAATGGCGGCCTTCAAGGGCCCAAATCCCAAGAAGCACCGTAAAATGGCACAACCCACTAAAATCTAGGTCAAGTGACTTAGATGGGGGCACATTCTGCAATGACCCTATAAATAGGGAGATATTTCCCCATTTTGGGGACACATTCAATCATTTAGTACACCTACATTCTCTCACAGCAGAGAAAGACCTGAGCTTGGAATCCAAGCATATCCCCACCTAAATTTCCGTACTCTTTATTCCCTTTCGAGTTTCTAACTTGATCGTCGGAGGCGGAGCTCCTACCACCCGGAGTCTCCGTTATTTTGCAAGTACAACTCAGTCGGATCAGACTTTGTGACATAGCTCTCCCGAAGGAAAAAAACACCCAAAATATTTGGCGCCGTTTGTGGGGAGAGTACCTCGAAGATGGTTCAAGAGTCTGTACCACCCCCTAACCGTCTGGGCGATGACCCAGAACTCTTTACAGACCAGGAGGATGAAGATCCTCAGGTCGAAACCTAGACAACCGATGATGGCTCTCTCATAACCAAGCGCAACCGGCTCAGAAACACTCTGGAGCTGGGTGCCTCCCAGGCGGGTACAAACCGACCCCCTGGGCAGCCGGAAGGGGAAACCCACACGGCAGCTGGATCAGCAACTGTCACCCGAGACGAACTCATGAGATTCATGACAAGTTTCAAGGGTGAAATTAAAGAGCTAATCACTAAGAGCCGAGATGGCCAAAGTAAGGGTCAGCCGGCTAAGAAGACTCCTCTGGAAAAGGGGAAGTCAGTCAGAGATCGGCAGCCCACTCCTCATCAAAAGGAGAAGGCGGCCGGGACCATTGATTGGTCTAAAATTCTTCTTCTTAAGAGGAATACCAACAATACCCGCCGGACTTAGCAGCCGGTGGGAAGTAAAAAATCAACTCTTGATGCCCGAGAGATCATCAACCGGAAGAGAAATCAACAGTTGTCTGAGTCAGCTTCTAAGTCAAATTTTCCAGACAGATTCAACAATACTTCTGCTGGGAATACACTTTCCTTGCATAAGAGTCAGACAGGTGGTTATACCGTCCACTCTGGCCCTCAGATGATCGGGACTGCACCATATGTACCTTCTCAGGTCTACTGTCAGTACCAACCTTACGATATGCAGCCGACTCTTTTTGGATGTCAGGCGGCATACCACAATGTCCAGCCACTAGACTGGCAGCCCCGTCTGCTTCACCTGGGTGAACAACCTTCAGCGTTCACCTGGGAGATAACCGAGGCGGCACAGCCGGCCAAGGTTAAGAATGTATTGGTTGGTACCTATGATGGTACCACCAATCCGGAAGATCACCTTATGGCTTACACCAACCTCATGTACTTACAAGGGTTGGATGATGCCACTTGGTGTCGTTGCTTCCCGGCTACATTGAAGGGCATTGCCTAACAATGGTTTGGCAATTTTCCAGCCGGGTCCATTGATAATTTTAGGTTGCTTTCAAGTTTTCAATGAAAATCCCTGCTAAGAAAACAAGCTTGGACTTGAGCACCGTCAAGCAGGGGGAGAGAGAAGGGTTGCGCTCCTATGTCAGGCGGTTCAATCTGATTACAATTCAGATTCAAGGATTGTCTGATGAGGTAGCTTTTACAGACTTTTTCAAAGGTCTAAGAGACCGGTCGACTTTTAAGTTTGACCTAGTCAGAAAAGGGGCTTTCACTTTACAGACGGCCCTGAGGGAGGCGGAAAGCTATATTCAAGCACCCGAAACACAACGTGTTAATCAGTTGGACTCCAAAAAGTCTGACAAACCAAAACACAGCCGGCCTGCTCAGGCGGCCAAAAAGAAAGAAGAGAGCAAGAAGAGAAAATAAGTCTGGGCGGTTAGTGACTCTGACCAGCCGTCCCAGAAGAAGAAGAAAGAATTTAAACCGTACGTCCCTAAGTACGAGTTTAACAAGGACTGCAACTCCATCCTCATGGAAATTAAGGATCGGTTGTCCCTAGAGAAGCCGAATCCAATGAAAAGTTCCATTCAATCAAGGAACAAAAACTAATTCTGCCAACACCATGAGGAAGTTGGCCATGACACCAACGACTGCTTCAGCCTTCAACGGGCGTTGGACCGTCTGGCTGACAAGGGGATATTGAAGTCCTACATTTCTAAGTCCAAAGGGACTAATAAGAAGAACCCGAGGCAGTCGTCTAAGACTCCCCAACCTGCTAGTAGTTCGGACACTAACGAAGAGTCGGTCTACACAATAGCAGGCGGGTTCTCATGCGGTGGCCCTACCATCTGGGGAACCAAGAGCCATCTTCGAAAGATGGACAAAGATGATGATGAGCAGGCATCTGCAAGCTCCTCCTTCCCAGACGTCCTGATCACTGAGAAGGACAGGGGCAGCGTTCGCCGCCCGCATGATGACCCGGTCGTTATTGAATGTAAGGTTGCCAACCAGCTGGTTGGACGGATCCTTATTGACACCGGCAGCTCATCAGACATCATCAGCCTCCGGTGCCTGCAAAAGCAGAAATACAATGACAGCAGCATGCATCCGATTACCCACCCCTTGTTTAGTTTTGGGGGTGAAATGGTTTACCCAGTCGGTAGGGTTAATCTACCAATCCGGCTGGGTGAGAAAGGAAAAGGGCGACACCTGGTCATCAAGTTCTTGGTTGTTGAGGAGCTGACCGCCTACAACATTATTTTGGGCCGGACAACCCTGAACGAAGCCAAGGCTGTAATCATCCCCTCCCTCATGCTTATCAAGTATGAGAGGGATGACGGCTGTCCCAACATGGACAAAGGCGTCCGGCGACACCCCTCCGGGTGCAATCGTCGCAAAGAATGGACTATTCGTCGGTTCTGTGTACCAATGCAGATGGCGAAAATTGAACGACCAAATTTGTCAACTCATAGCCGTCTGACCACAATAATCTATGAAGAACGATTAAGTTACCGAATACCGGATGCCCTGAGGCATCAATCGGTCATCGGCTGAAGTTCTCACTTAGGTTATTTATCCAAAGTTGCACTCACTCCCCCTATTGGGGCAAAAGATTTTGTATAATGGCTATGTGTTAACCCCAGACGGAATATAACCGCCTGGGTAAGAAGCTCAAGGCACTCGCTCTAATGGTCGGCTGTGCACTTGGTTTGGGGCAATCACCATTGTGATTGATTGGCCTAAAAACACTTCATACTTCTCCTAGTATCAAGTGTTTTCAAGCCAATCAATCAATTTGAAATAAAACCAACCACACAGCCGCCCAGGGGCAAGAGCACCCGGATTGCAAATTGCCGCATGCTTTTTTAAGTTAGGCAAAATATTAAAGAATTGCAAACAGATGCAAAATTCAAATTGAAAATTTCAAAACACAAACATATATAAAATTCAAATTGAAAAATTCAAACACAAACATATATAAACACCGACTGAGTCGGAATACTTCATAAATATTGATTAATGGCACAAAGGCCAGAATAAGTGTTAGCCGAAATAACATCCGGTGAAGAAACCAAAAATAAATTGTTAACCCAACCCCATGGTTGGTAAAGATACAAGATTACACCAAACATGATTACCCTTATTATAGACATCCCAAGCAAACCAAACATAAAAATCCCAAGCATCATCAATTGATAATGCTTTAAATTCACCATTATGCATGCATTCAACTTCATCTCTAGTTTGCTCATTCAGACCAAAATAACAAATCTCAGAAGCCTCCCAAAGACTACAACATTTAAAGTCCAAAAATCCCTCAAGTCTATTGAATATTCACAAAAAGGCTCATTGTCATATTGAGGAAACGAGTTACTTTCCATTTTTTTTTACAAATCAAACAAAAATTAAAAAAAAAAGGAAAAATAAAAAGTATACACAAAGACCTAGACTCAAGCAATGAAAGACACTCAAACATAGACACCGTTCCCCGGCGACGACACCATTTTGAGCGCAGGGAAATTAGGTAGTTGACTAACCTCCTCACGACCAAACAAAATTTATTATAATTCTAAACTAACCCTAAACAAGTCTAGTGGTAAGTTCGGAGTCGAAACACAAGGAACAGTAATGTTAGATTGTTCTCGATCTAATGCTTAAGCTATGTCGAATTCGGTTTATGGATATTGGACACTACAACTACACTAACACATATATAAAGACCAAGATATTATAAAGTCTACTAGGGGAAAAGATACACTTTGAAAAATTAACAAGTTAATGAGAATCCAATTGATAATAAATCATGTAAAGAATGAATTAAAATGGGAATTAATTACACTCAAGAGCAATCTCTCAAATTCCTAGCCTAGAGCTCTGATTGACTAGTTGCATAGAAGAAATTTACCCAAAATGTAATCAAATATATAAATTCTAATTCACAATCCCTTGATAAACTAGAAATAATACGCAATCAAGTTTGCTATCATGTAAGATCAAACCAATCTAAAATAAACAACATGCCATCTTCAATTCAATCAATTTAATTACACAATTATAATCAAATTTATCTCAAATAACTCAATAAACCGTTACAAAGTTTCACTCAACACCTAGTAGAAGGAAATCTACTAAAAAATGATTAACAAAGCAATTAAAGAAAGCATAAAGAGAAAAGAGAGTAAGAATGCTCATTCATATAAGATGGAGATCTTCAAATCATCAAATTCCTCCTTTGATTATCTAAAATTCATGAAAACCATTGTGTTTCTCACTTTCTCTCTCCAAAATTTGTGAGTTTCTCTCTCGAAAAACCAAAAAACTACTAAAATATGAAATCCCCCCTCCAAAATGAGCAAAAAATCTATTTATGGTCCTTACTAAATTGCCTAGGAAGCTCCGCAAAAAGTCGAGTTGCGCGTAGAGGAGCGGGTGCTCTAATTTCGTGCATGGGTGCTCCTAGCTACAGCAAAATATGGCAGAATCGATCCCGAAAGTTTGGAGCGGGCGCTCCTCACAGGTGCGCGCCCACTCCTCTCGGACTGGGCAAACTGCTCAGCTTCAAATGACTATTTCACCCACGTTTTACATTGGAATTGGGCATATGACCTGTTGTTGGAAAGCATTCGAGATAAGCTTACATCTCCAATTAGAATCGCCTCAAAATGTTTTGTAGATCAAAAGATATAGGTATTTGAAGTATGATCTTTGCAAATTAAGTGCACATTTCTTCATTACTTGTTCTTTTATGTTTTATATTTCTTCAATCTTGAGCAATGAACTTATCCAAGTGTTCCTAAACATAAGAGTAAACCAATAAAGTTTAATCTAATGTTATAATCACCAAAATATGCAAGAAAAGCCAAAATTGAGCAATAACAACGTTGCACAAACAAACATGACAAATGTAGTAAAACATTATTAAAACCAAGTAAAAAGATAGAAAAACTATGAAAAACTAGAAAACTCCAAAAAAAATAGCGACATAAATGACACTTATCAGTATTTGATGATGCCCATGATGAGAAAGACTCTAATAATCTTCTTTGGAGAAAGAAAAGTAAGTTTTTTTCTTTGAAATATTGGGAACACAATCTTTTGAGATATAATTTAGATGTTATGCACATTGTAAAGAACGTTTGTGACAATTTGCTAGGAACTCTTTTAGATATGGACAAGACTAGAGTTGATGAGAGTGCAAGAGAGGCCCTTAAAAAGTTGAATATAAATTCTCATCTTTGGATTAATTCAAGTCGAGGAAATTATATGCCTCCCGCGTCATATACCATGTCTACAGAAGAAATAGAACGGTTTTAAAAGTCTTACAAAAGCTTAGAGTTCCAGATGGATATGGATCTAACTTGCAAAGATGTGTGAACTTGAATCAGCGTAAACTTATCAATATGAAAAGCCATGACATCCTTCTGGTTGCTTTAAGAGCATCAGATACCACAAAAGTTATTGACTTGATTGAGAAGTTGTCTTGCTTTTTTAAGAAGATATGTTTAACTGCTATTGATACCAATGAGTTATATGACTCGAGTTCGGGTTGCTGCTGCACACTGCTAGCATGCCGCGCACTCTGAGTGCGGGCTGCTGCAGCTTGCTGCCCTTGGATGTCCTGGCTGCTAGCAATGATGCGCTAGCACGCACCAGCCAGCCTAGGCTCGGCTTGGTGCGCATGCTAGCCACCATGCTTGTGCATTATGCCCTAGCACTCGGATTTCTCGGGGCAATCCCATGCTAGGGGTATTTTGGGAATTATGTTGATTTAACTATTTTCACATCTCGTCTTTTATTATTTCCGACTCGACTTCCGACGCTAGGTTTCGACGTTCTACGCTCGAATTTCCGACATCTAAATAAATATTACTCGGTCGACTCATTAATTCCTTCGGAATTAATTCATCTCTTCGGTTCGTTGACTGCTTGGGTGCGACCCAAAGGGTTCAGTCAAGATTAAGCTGTTATATTAATAATGCATTAATATTACTGATCGGAAGCGGCCTCCACCCAGGAATTCCGATCACTTGACCTTATTGAATGTATTAGCTTTCTAATAATTCTGAACCCCCTATCAGAATAATACACTTGTTCGAAGGACATTATTCCTTTTAATCTCCCACTTGTCCTTCCAAACAAGTGTGCTTTTAGTGTATAGCCCTTTTCATATGTCGCTTAATGCCTCTTCATGAACTATAAGGTAAGATTATTTTGTCATCCTTATTACGTCCAGAAGTGTTTCTCAATTTCAAGTCCGACAATCAATAAACAGATGCTTTCTAAAATCCATCCGATCACGACCATGCATTTTTATAGTCTCGCTCTACGAGAGGCCTTGTAAACAACAAAGAAATCTTCCCTATTTTTAATACGGGGGCATTTCTAGTCTTATAATGTAGCTTTTCTTACTAAGATGACCTAGCCTCCTGAGTGATGCCGTTATAATCCCCTATTACGGCAGACATTTGACAATCATCAAAGTGGAGTAGTACTCAAACAAGAAAGCTCACAATACTCATGGTCCAGGAAAAAGGTTTCGATAGCAATAATGAGAAGTATACTGATGATGATTTTTAATCTCTTAAAGTATTCTCATAAGTCGATTCGATATGGTTCTAAACCAATACCTGTGCAAATGATTCATGACGAGCATATCCTTGTAGCACAAGAAACGGTGCTATAAATCAAACTACACACTAATCTCAAATGGTCATTAATCATCCATCGTTTAAATGACCTCTATTAGGGATAATTTTCAATTATAATATTCAATGCTCACTTAATAGGTGTTTCCTTACAAAGAATGGTCTTGATACCCTATTTTGAATATTCCAAGAATCGAATGGACTCATTATTTAATTCTAAACTACAATTAAATAGTCAACGGAGTGATTTAAATTGCATGAAATTTTAAATTACTCCAAAACCTGAGTGGTTCATCTCATGATAAATGGTTTTCCTGAATGTTTTATGAGTAACACTCTTTATAAAACATTTATCGAAATCACACCCATATCTAATATGCTTGATTTCTTTCATGCAATTGTGAATGTTTTCGTTCACTTATTGCATAAGTTTAGTTATAATTACTTTGCTAATTATAGCATCTTCATTACTGTTCACTTTCATAATAAGATGATTAATTTGAGTGTGTCATGGATTATATTTGATTTAGGATTTATTGTCCCAGTGATGGCTCCCACTCATTTTCATGATTGAGATCTTCAACTTGATAACCTACAATCATTAACGTTCAACAACAAACTTTCCTTAGAACGTCTTCTTTATTATCGCCATTGAGGCAACAATATTCTCAACATATATTTTAGTTGCTTCCTGATGCAGCTTTGCTTGGGTCTTACAATGATTTGGCATACCATAATCACTTATGATCATGGAAATTTACTTTAAATTCGTGTACATTACACATGGATGCACATCCATGTTACCATTCTCAAGCCACGATTCATTTTTAGCTCGTGCTTATAAATGGCTTCTTTGTTGAGGATCGAATCCTTGTTAAGGTTTGTGCTTGCAACATCAATTCTAAAATTGTATTTGTTTCCACAAGTCAAGAACTTATCCTGTTACTTATCCAAGTACTTTTGATGTTCTAGGCCATAATCTAACGATCTATTACATATGTTCAGGTTGATTAGTACTACATACATACTTCACATGCTCTAAGCAAGTAAGTCCTGCGATGATTCTATATCATAGCGTACATGATGGATTAAGTTGCAGAGTAATTCTCAATCTTATTCCATCCATGTGACTCTTTAGCTCATTCAGTTTCATTGAGTCTTGCTTAAACTGTTCGCTATCTAATATGGTTGAAAGTATCTTACTAGAGTCTTTCTTATTTGACTTAGTATTTACACTTGCTTATACTTAGTTCAAACATTTACTTAGTTTTATACATAAGGGTTGAAAGTCTTTCAAAGTTTCAATTCATGTTTAACAAGGTAAAATCCTATACACGTTCAAACATTTTATAAAGTCTATACCATAGATCTTAATACTAAGTATCATCTTTTGCTTGGTCCATTGTCAAAAATACTTTCAAATCTATGCATTTAGTGTTTTCACAATTTACTTTTACTCCCACTAAACTTCTTATTCATAAGAGTTTCTATGTTTCTCCATAAGCCAATCCTCTTATTAACTTATGAGAAAACACATTCCAATTCCTATATGCAATGCTTCCTTTAATCCCATAATGGATTCCTTGAGCTTGCTTTCAAATCTAGCATTTATTTAGATTTTCAAAACCCTTAGACTATTTTCATATTCAATTCCAAAATCCTATTTTAGGAAAGCGGTTCTGGTATCTATTTATTCATTTTTCATTTGCGCAATTTTGCTAGAACAATCACCAAAAGACTTCAGCATTCCGATTGGTAAATAGTTTTTTATTAAAATCAACTCCGTGAATCTAATTGTATCCTTTTCAACCAATCTAGCTATGTATACATATACATTTCCACATTTGTTAGTTTTCTCCTTGAAAACTTATTTGCAATCGATGGGTCTTCAACCCTTTATGCAAATTAATCAAGTTTTAAAACATGATTTTCAATAATGAAGTCTATTTCAGATTTATATGGCCTCTAACCATTATTCAGAATTTGGATTTTTCTTAGCTATATTACAAGGCATTATTCCCTTACTATCTAATAGTAAATAGTATGCTTGTAAGTCTTAGGTTCATTTTTAACTTAATAAAAATTTTATAGGATTCAACCCAAGCCTTTGGTGAATTCTATACCTATACAGAGTTATTGCATCAAATACTGAGTTTTAAGGCACTTTCAAAGCCCTTTGATTTTCTTGATCTTATTCCAACTTTTTACAAGTTTTGTGAGAAATGAATTCTCTTTTAAGGCACTTGTAAAGTCCTTTTGAGTATTCTTAATCAAGTATTCTCACGAAGCCCTTTTGAGGTCTTCCGAGATTCTCAGTTCTAGTTTGTTTCTTAGCTCGATTGTCATCGAGTTCATTTTCCTCCCACTTGTCGTTTTGGAAATATGTTACTTTCTAGAAAGACACCACTTAGAGCATCAAACACTATGTTCTCAATTAGGTTTGGGAGGTAATGCCCGTGGTCTCACTTCAATGCTTACAAAGAGACATGTATATTGTATTTAGGTAAAAGTTTGTTGTAAAACAAACAGTTAGCTCCCACTTGAGCTATCTTAGTCTTTAATGAGACATTAAGCTCCCACTCAACCACCTAGATCTTGCTAAGCCGATGAGCTCCCACTGAGTCACTTAGCTCCTACTGAGCTAGTGAACTCCCATTGTGGCTAAGAGTTTTAGACATATACTTGAAAAGACATTTAGAAGTTAATTCTCTCCATAATTGAATATGACGTCCTTTCTTATCTTCGACATTTTGTTTAGTGTAACATTAGTCCTTCGTGCAAATCTTAAAAACTTTATAAGAAGGGATGTGATCCATCATTGTTTGGGTCATTTTTAAATGGCATCGAGGTCTCCGTGCAGACACACTATGTTATTTGTTGAGTTATTTATGAAAATTTTAATTTCATAACTTTGTGATGGTCACACTTGGCTTAAGCAAACATCGCTCGATCTAATCTAGATGTTTTGATATCTTGCCAAGTCGATTCTGTACTTCACTGAACTCTTGAACTATTCAAGGTCAAGTTTGTTCACATTTGATGAATGTAGCCATATCCTTTCAAAGTCTTTGTGAAACGTTGAAGTAAATGAATCCTCTTTATATTTCGGAGTCAATTGTCTATACCAAGAACAATAGCTCTTTACTTTGTCGGTTTTAATAAGTAAGACTTGCTTGTCTTATAACAATTCCAAATCAATCAACTATTAAGAGCCTATCTAATAGAGCCTTGAGTACGCTCTTGTCGATGTGACATTGCTAAAGATGTTTAGAACGCAAATCATGCCCATGAATTTGATCTTTTGCCAGTTTATCATGTTAAGAAAATGTTCCTTTATAATCAAGCATTCTTGACTCATTGTTTAGAAAACCATGCCATTCAAAATTGAAACTATTGCTCATTACTTTGAATGTGAGTCTTTCCGTGTGTAAACGGATCAATTGCTGATTATGGAACACAATAGCCATTTATTTGTTCCAGCCTTAGCTTCAAGGTCTTTAAACAAAGCATACGACCTTACAACTGATGTAGCACCACTTGCTTCATTCTATGCTTGTAAGTCAATAACTTAGCTTATCTTCAATAGTTTGAGGTCACTTTCAAAGTGGAACACTCAAGCAGTATCCGATACTTTGTGAAGATAATGAGTTGCTAAGTTAACTTCAATAACATGAATTCTTTAGTAAAATGGAATCTCATTCCTTTTCTTTTTTCCTCGTTTCCTATATTTCTTATCATACTTTATCTCATAATCTTTAAGAACAATTTCTTTAAGAGTCTTTAACATTTATACTTTGTTAGGCATAATTAAGCATCTAATGCGCCGTAAAATAAAGTTCCATCTTTTCCTTTAATTCACGCTTGAATTACTACATCAATGAGGCCTACTCATCTATGCATTAAGCGAAAAGATATTTTGGTTGTCAATATTGACAATTTGAGTTTGCAACTCAATACTTAATGATTTATCAAAACTACCTAGTATTTTGAATACATGAAGTCCAACCGTCCTTTCGGACTTTGTTATAAAAGTCATTTATAAGAATTGTATTTTATAAATGCTTTACTTTTCGTTGAGAACCATTCTCAAAGATTTCCTTTACCAATCGTGGAAAACAATATAGTTTGATTTGAAATTATACAAATATAAGTGCAAAGTATAACCATTTATCAAGTAAATAACATACTAAGTTTGAAAATTAAAAGGTATTCATGCAAATTTTCAATCTTATTAAACGTCTTATCCAAGCATTAAATTTGTCCCCATTTGGCAAGAATAAGTCGATTCCAAGATCCAAAGAAACAAAGAGTGGCTAAGCATGCTTTGGCTTGTATTAGCACTCAATCTCCCAAGGTAAGCAACGCTTTGCTAATGGCTCCAAGCCACTCTTGGTTGAATAAATTGTCGCATCTAATTCTCTCTCAGAATTTATCCACTTTGCCACGACATGTTAGGACTTTATCACTCATTTATCACTCATATCGTTGAGTATAACCAAAACCAACTTGCATACCCGGTATGCCTTATGAGTCTAGGAAGTAGTAGTGATGCCTCGCTTTGGCGTAGCCCATCACTACTCTCAATAGGTCGATAAGTGTTGTTTTGGAATTGCAATTTTACTCAATATTTAGGGACCTAGGGTTTCTATGTTGGTTTATTTAAGTGAACTTAATTAATCATCACAACATACAAAATCCTAAACATATATTTAACATATAATTCATACATAAATAATCATGAATATAAAAATCATAAGCATTTTGATGTATATTGGAAACTAGCATGACCCCTTGAATTCTTCAAGTCATCAAAATGTCTTCTTTTGCAACTTCATGGCTTTGTCTTCTAATAACCTCCATCTTCAAGACTTGACCGTAATTATGAAATGCTAGTATCTACGATTACGACTAATCTAAATATTAAGGTACAAAAATACTCAACGGTACGCAGACCGTATTTAGATTTACAAAAATACATCACGGATCGCAGTCCGTATTTTCTATCCTAATCGGGCCCCACTAGTTGCTATTTTATAAAGCCTGTGAGAGAATATACATTCCATTCATCCATTCACTATTTGTGAATGGCCCATGCATTTTACAACAATAAACAAGTTACAATGCATAAACACACAATAACTAGTAACTAATCTAAGTGGTTAATCCAATTAACACGCCTAATTGAAACTAGTCAAAGTTGTTTTAACCGATATGTAAATAAGCGCAATTAATATTTGAAGCTCCAACTAAATTTCGCATCCATCTTAATTAAACCGGTAAAACCCAATTATTTGCAAAAATAAAATTTGCAAATGCCGCTCATTAAAACCGAGGCCTAGCCTCTAAAATTTATTAAAATAATTAAAACCAAATTAGATTAATAAAATAATTAAAACGGCAAAATAAGTAAAATTTTACGTAGTTCAAAATATCCAAGTGCCTAGCACTAAGACTTGGAGTGCACACAACTCGCACAACCGAATGATGTTCAAGGAACATGGGAGTGGGTGACGATGTCGTTAAGCATTACACCGCCCACATCAGCGAACTTTCACACACCAATTTGTGGCCTATTATGGCCATGTTGCATGAGCTCATTGCACCACATTGCTTCGCAAGCAATGTCTACGCATATTCCCTTTAACGATGTACCAAGCTATGCACAAAAACAAACCTCAAATAAGCTCAAATGCAAGCACCCTAGGCGGCTTACCCACTGCACGGTAAGCCACAAAGCTGCCATGGTGCACTAAGGGCTGCACGAGCAGCAGCCACCTCCCGTATGTGCACCACTTCAAGGTGCCTAGCAGCCTCGACAGCCCCCATGTGGGTTGCGTGAGCAACCCGGTGGACCGAGAGCATGCTTGGGGCTCTTAGGCCTCAATTGGGTGCTCATGCTTCTGGAAAATTCTGACTTTGTGTGACATATTTAATCAATTACTAAATTAATTTTAGAATCAATTAATTTTGTGGAAAAATAAAAATTATAACAAGTCCAACTTAAATATATTCATCCAAGTGCATAAAACCAAAGTTATTCTAAGAACCATTCTTTAATAAAATTGGTTTAACTTGGTGCAACAAAAATAAGAGGAAAATTACTCACTATTAATTTAATTAATTTAAATTAATCTTCACCTTTTGACAAAATAAAAGGGAGTCGGAAAAATGAACATAAGTTAAACAAAGATTCCAATATGAAGATAAACAAATTTCTATCACAAGTTTCAAACTTTATGATTCCAATCAACTAAAAACTGAATAAATTAAAAAAGCTTAACAAAAATTCATAGAATTTAGTAAATCAAAGTTTTAATCACTTAACATAATTAAAGATTGAATCTTTAGTACTTAGAAGCCTCAAAGAACAACAATTTCACACTTAATACAATTAATTTGCAATTATGTGAAAAATAAAACAAAGCTTTCAAATACAAATTTCCACCAAGTAATCATGCCTAAAGAGGTTTAAAATTGCATATAAAATATGTATTGAACCAATTACATAACCACCATAAATATGCAATTAATTTTCAAGGTTAGAAAGACTTAAAATTTTTCGTAAAAATGAAAAATCCTACAAAAAGTGCATTGCTATCGTTTTTTTGGCTAAAAACCGAGTCCTAAAAGAGTAAAACCATTTCCAGAACGCCTTTTTCACCCAAAATTAACAATTTTCGGGTCAAAATCTTGGTTCAGGAGCTAAAGTCGGCTCTAATACGAGGTTAAAATGGATATAACGAGCTACTAATCTAATTAGCAACTTATAACCAGAAAAATTAAGCCATAAAAATACCTTGAAAAATATTATGATTTTAAAAATAAATGAGCGAGGCTTCGATACCGCTGTTGGGGTTTGGTGAGTCCGACTCACCGCGGAAACAAACCTAAAATCTTTACCGCACTCGCAATAAATAAAACCATAAACATAATTAAATTAATTATAAGATTAAGATAAAACGATTACCTCTAGAGCGTGCTTCGCCCAACAAGAAGGGGCTCTTACTTCGAAAGCAATCCTCGAAATTACGACAGCCTCCAACGATAGTCCACCCACAACTCGACCACCGAAAACGGTCCAATGCCTTGGGGTTAGCAAGGCCCGACCAAAACCCGAGTAATTAATGAGTTCAAAGGTTTTCACAATGGTGATGCCTTTTTCAACTCTTACTCAAGTGCTTTTCCCAATACCCCAACTTGGGTATTTATAGGGAAATGCATGAGTGTGAAAAGCTCTTCAATCAATGTGGGAGAATATGATTTCCCCATTTATTTTAAATCTAAAATAAAATTAATAATCAAACTAGTAATAAATCAGCAAGTGGCAAGCATACAAGGAGGAGTAGGTGAGGACCACTTGAAGGAGGGGAGGGGGGGATACGAGGTTAAATAGATAAAACAAGCTACTAATCTAATTAGTAACTTAAAACTAGAAAAATTAAGCCATAAATATACCTTAAAAAATATTTTGATTTTAAAAATAAACGAACGAGGCTCCGATACCGCTGTTAGGTTTAGTGAGTCCGACTCACCGCGGAAACAAACCTTAAAACAAGACCGCACTCGCAATAAATAAAACCATAAACATAATTAAATTAATCACACGATTAAGATAAAACGATTACCTTTTGGAGCGAGCTTCGCCCAATCGAATGGGTTCTTACTTGAAAGCTACCAACGAAAACACGAAGCCTCCAACGTTGATCCACCTGCACCAATGAATACCGACAAGGTCCAATGACTTGGGGTTAGCAAGACCCGACCTATAAAACCCAAGCAATTGAGTTCAAAGGCTTTCACTAAAAGTGATACCTTTTCCAACTCTTAAGTTCAAGGATTTTCACTTACTTGTGACGCCCTTTACAACTCTTACTCAGGCATCATTTTCAATGCCCTTACTTGGGTTTTTATAGGAACTGATGAGAGTATGATTGTCTCTCCCACCAATGTGGGATAGTGGGATTTTAACATTTTATTTTAAAAGCAAAATAAAATTATTAAGCAATCTAGTAATAAATCAACAAGTGTCAACTATTCATGAGAGAGCAAGTGAGGACCACTTGGAGGGGGGGTGGACCAAACTTGCTCCCTACTCTCTTCCTCTCCATGTGCTACATGTCCTCCCTAAGCTCCCACTTGCTCCTCCTTTCTCACGGTCCATCTACCCGCGCCATAGATCAACTAGCCGCAGTTGGAGATGCGGGCTGTTGCTTGAGGCTAGCAAGCCACGCACTCGAGTGCGGGCTGCTGCTGCATGCTGCTAGCATGCCGCGCACTCCGAGTGTGGGCTGCTGCAGCTTGTTGCCCTTGGATGTCATGACTTCTAGCAATGGTGCGCTAGCACGCACCAGCCAGACTTGGCTCGGCTTGGTGCGCATACTAGCCACCATGCTTGTGCATTATGCCCTAGCACTCGGATTTCTCGGGGCACTCCCATGCTAGGGGTATTTTGGGAATTATGTTGATTTATTACTATTTGCACGTCTCGTCTTTTATTATTTCCGACTCGACTTCCGACGCTCGGTTTTGACGCTCTAAGCTCGAATTTCCGACATCTAAATAAATATTACTCGATCGACTCATTAATTCCTTCCAAATTAATTCATCTCTTCTGTTCGTTGACTACTTGGGTGTGACCCAAAGGGTTCAGTCAAGATTAAGCTGTAATATTAATTATGCATTAATATTACTGATTGAAAGCGGGCTCCACCCAGGCATTCTGATCACTTGACCTTACTTAATATTAGCTTTCTGATAATTCTGAACCCAGTATCAGAATAATACACTTGTTCGAAGGATTTTATTCCTTACATACATGTTGTTAAGACTAAGCCAAGGGACTTGTTTGATATCTGCGATGACGAGACTTAGTTTTTTTTTCCTTTTACCGTTTAATGCATTATTTTTGTTTATTTTTTTTGTTTGAAAGCATTGTGTTACTGTTGAAAGTATGAATAATATATATTTCTTCTTTAATTTATATTAGTTTTGATTATTTTTCTACTTGACTCATGATTATTTGTTTTTACTATATGAACATACTTCTCCACCAGACATGTACCTTCTCTTTAAAAAAAATATTTTATTTCAATGATTGGCAGGTACAAGGCGTGCTACAAGGAGATCAAAACTGGATTTTGTTGATTTTGTGGTCAGCGGTATCCATTTTGCATGCCCTGCAACGCCGATATTTTACAAGCACAACCCCGTTAAAGTAAGTACATGTTTAATCTAATTTTCTAATTTGAAGTTGGACCTCTTAAATGTGAATTATCTTAAACTTCTAATTCCACTATTTGAGAAGCATATATTTTAATCATGTTGATTTCTGTGTCCAAATTGGACAGAATATTCTAGAAGTTCATTGTGATGTCTATAAAATGTATGTGTTTGCTGATTTATTTACAATGCATCGACATCTAAATGTTCCTTCTGATTTATCCTCTGAATAGTTAGAAATGCCTCAGCCTTGTTGAATTCATTTTATCACCCACACTAATGACATGGTAGTTTAGGGTAGACTTGTTACAATTTTATGTGTCTAATGAGAACTGAAGTGTTTATCTTTTAAAATAAAGACTCTTACAATTGCTTTGGATCCTTTTTTTTCCCTTTCAGGTTCATCAACATGAGTTATCGTAGAAAATGAACAAGGGCAGCAACTGTATTTGTTGTTGTACTAAATAAGGCTCTAAAATTGGTATCATCACATTCATCACAACCACTAAAAAATCAGCCTAAACCTACAATGCCTTCTGCCTCGGTCCAAAATTCACGGGGAGCTAATGGTATATGAACATCATCAACACCCAAGACCACCCTCCATCTTCTACTACTAACACCAGTGCACAACCTCCACCCCAAAAAAGCATTCATATATGGAAGAAACCACTCAATGTACCAACTCCTCCAAGCAACACTAACACTCAAGACCTCCCTTCATCTTATACTACTACATAACCTTTGCCCCAAAAAAGCAATCCTATTCAAAAGAAGCAACATAATGTACCAAATTCTCCTAGCATGACTAACACACAAGACCTCCTTTCATCTTCAACTACCAACACAAGTGCACAACCTCCACATCAAAAAAGCAATCCTATGTTGGATAAGCCACTTAATGCAACTTTCCATCCAAGCATAACTAGCACTCATGGATTCCCTTCATCTTTTACACAAAACACCTCAAATATTCCCCCAAAATTTCCACCTTCGAAGCTATCAAAACCACCTATATTCCCTTCCACCTCCCATACTTCTCACCAACCATGGGAAGAAGAAATTCAAGTTGCTCCTACAGAAAATTCACCCACAGCAAATAAGGATAAAGAAAAGCATGGATACGATGAAACAACAAAGGAGAAATCCAAAATATTCAAGCTTTGACGTCGCGTATTACTTCCCGAATGGCTTAGTAAACTCGATTATGATGACACGGAGGAGGTTCTAACCATTGTTATATTTCTTTATCTATATTGATATGTTTGTGTGTTGATCACAAAATAAATTAGTAAATTTAAAATGAGATAAGGACAGCAAAATGACAATAGCCTTAATTATTATTTAACAACACAATGCTTCTGGCTTGAGAGTGATTGTTTTGTTGCTGACCTGAGGTACTATCTTAATTATTTTTGCAAAACCAAAATCATCAGGTTTGATATATCCTACTAGCTGCTTTCCTAGTGTTTTTTGTCCACTTAATATATCATTCAAGCCATTTTTCCAGTGCTTGTTGTCCACTTAATTATTACTTCACATTCAAACTATATTCCTAGCGCTTGCTGTCTAATTAACTACTACTTAAAGTTGTCAATATAAACAGTTGGCCAGAGTTGGATTCTTTTCATTATTTTTAAATAGAGGCTAAAATCTAAGAAAACAAAAGATCCAAACTAAGCAATGGCACTTCATTTTTATACAGAAACAGGAAATAATTCGTTCACCAATGAACCTGTTAATCTAAACTATAGAAAGTAATGAGATTTTTTTTACTTAGGCAGACACAAAACACTACTAAAATCTATGAGTTTATATACCATGATATTGATCAACAGATCTTCTTCACGGGATATATACTTAGGGGCTTTGAGAAAGAATTAAAAGCATTGAGGTTAATGAATCTATGAAGTTAAAACTAGTCTGAAATTTATTAAGTTTAAACCTTGTGTGAAATTTAAGTTAAACTATAGTGTATTCAGATTTTTAAATAAGATAATTAATGTTCTTTTGTTGTCTATAATATGTTTAAGTATTTGATCTTCTTTTTCCATAGATGCTGATGGTAAGAAGCAGTTAGTTAGTGGTCACATTCTACTAATTGAGGTCTGGAATAACAATGGAGTAAAATATGTTGTGAAATTTAATGGGTTATGTCAACCGGTTTGGAAAGGTGGGCATATATTGGTCCAATTCCTTGGTAGCATTGCAAAGGAGGAGCGCTATTGCCCGCTTTCAGAGAAGACTTGGCATGAGTTAGACGCGTCTTTTACGGGGGACATTAATAAATTAATAAGGGTATGTATACCGTTCATCTTTACTAAAAGTATTGTTCATATTAATAGTTATTTATGGAATTATACATTTTTGTAAAGGATCGCTTTGTGATCCCCAATGAAGAGAAGTATTACACCCAAGCTTTACAGCATGTTGATAAAGTTTGGAGGGGTTATAAACATGATCTTAAGAAACGATACTTCAAACCAGCTGAAAAATCAATTAGAGAAATTTGTGATAGTCCCCCAAATGGAGTTAGCAAAAGTAATTGGGTTAATTTGGTCAAGTATTGGAATTCCGAGAAAGGGAAAATAAGTTTCAAACAATAGAGCAATCGTAAATAAATCATATTTTTTGGTTCATATATTTTCTATCTTATATATTAAAGGTTTCATGAATCGTTGTAGGAATTGTCTCAGATTGGAAAAGAAGCACGAGCATCTCTGAACCAAATTCATAGTTCTGGTGGTACAAGTTTTGCAAATAGACGTGATTATGTATGATTTATTTGACCCTTTGATTGACAAGATAATGTATATTGATGCATAAATTGTTGTTGGAGTTTTCAGCAAAAATATGTACCATATGTAAATATATTTCTCTATGAATTATAACTAATAGGAAGATGAGCACAGAGAAGAAATGAGCCTATATGAACTTTGGAAACAATGTTATAGAAGGAAAGATGGGACTTTTTTTTAAGAAACAAATACGGAAGAGTTTCTGGTATTAGTTCTTCTTGTTTATTTAGCCTCTAGTTTTAGTTCATTTTACTAGCATCATATATTTTTTGAATTTTTTTTTTTGTAGGAAGATGTTAAGGCTAAGGCTGAAAGCTTAAAGCTAGCAGATCCTTCTGGTTTTAAGTCACGTATAGACATAGAGAATGAAGCTTTTGAGGCTACACTATATGCTGGACAAATTTCAGAAAAAAAACACTAGGCTATGGATTTGGAGTTTGAAAAGAATACATTCATGGTGTGTGTGGTGTACTTAGAAAAGAAGGGATTGGGAAAGGAATAAGAGTAGTAGAATTAAACAACATGACAGTAGAGGTGTCAAATTTGAAGGAATAAAATAAGGAACTTCAGAAGGAAAATGAAGAGATAAAAGAAAAGTGTGATGAGAATACAAAGCTACTAAAAACAATGACAACACTATTTTCACAAGTTTTAGAATCGTTTTGTAGTGGAGAAAGTTCGTCACAACTTTTAGATGCTGCACAACTAGCCTTACCTATGGCTAAGCCTTAGGTAATATAGTGAATTCATTCCTCCCTTCCTTGTTCATATGACTTTAGCAATCAAAGCTTCTTGTTTTTACTTTGGTGTAGTGAATTCCTCGCCACAAAATCACTGTCATTTTCTTGTTGGTGCTCTACCTATTTCAATGTGTTAAGAACGAACTTAATAAAAATAAAGCAGGGAGTAGTAGTATACGCTTGGGACAGTGAGTAGGAGGTGGAGTAGGTGAGGCAATCAACACTGTTCTGTAATGAAGATCATTAGGGAGCATGGGGTAGAGTAAACGAGGTAGTTGAGCTCATTAATGTGATTTGGGGCTTCCTAATTAGAAGATAAATATGATAATCATATTAATTTATAGTTGGTTAATTCTAAACATTGAAATCTGAAAATTGTTTGGTATATATAAATGCATTGAACAAAAAAAAAAAAAAAAAAAAAAAAAAAAAAAAAAAGAACAATTGGTCACATGACTCTTTTTATTATCCCAGTTTGTGTCTAGAATTTGTATACTTTAGTAGGGTTGGGTTCTGTTTCTAGATGGCTGCCACCGCTTGTAGGAGCTGTGTAAGTGAATGTATATGCGGGCTTTGTTGGGGAGTTGGGTTGTGGTTTGGGTGCTTTTGTGAGGAAAAAGGAAGGGGTTTTCAAGGCAGTATGTAGCAGAGTTGTGCTAATTGGGAGGTAAGGGTGGCAGAAGCAAAAGTTGTGATGTGTGGGCTTCGGCTTGCTGCAGACCTGGGGGTGCGAGAGGTAATCATTGAGAGCTATTGTTTTGTAAAAAATTTAAGAGCGGTTATTTTGAGAATGATTGTTTTGATGCAGACTTGAGGTAATGTGTTAATTATTTTTGCAAAACCAAAAGCATATGTCCTACTAGCTGGTTCAAAGAATTTATTTCAAGTAAAATCTGATTCATAACTATACAATGTTTGTAAATCTCTTACATAGACAATGTTGTATAGAAAATTATCTAATGGGATTCAAGCTGTAGCAGATTGATCGTCTCCGATCCATGATCATTGAGATTCAAAGCGTGAAGAAACATAACTTTGGCAATTAGCTCCTTTCATTTTTTTTTTATTCTTTTTTCTAAAATATTTGCATTGTTATTGTATATGTATTAGTTATTTTGTGGGAGTTATGTTTGTTCCCTTTACTTACCGTCCTACTTATTGCTTCCACATACATGCTGCTGAAATTCCAGACATTCCACTTTAGCCCTCTACCGTTCAGCTTCATTCAAGTAGCTCATTTTGCTAACACCAGGATTTTCAACTATATCTTCTCTCCCTGCCAACTACATACTAAAGTCTATCATATATACTTATCCTAAGTATGCTTTTTGTTATAGTTTATATGCTTGTAAGTTAAACTTAAATCACCTAGAGTGGCAGTGTAGGCGTCGCTCAAAGGCGCCTACGTTAAAGCATGTGTGAATATGCTTGGCACACATAGGAAGTGGAAATTGACATAATACGATTAGGGACAAGGAAAGTAGGGAGCCGCCAACAAGTTTTAAGGAACTTGTAAACCGTTCAACGATCATAAAAAGGAAACCACGATAAGGGACAACGATAGGCAACAACGATTGACCCGTGAAGGTTATACCCCATTCATAATCCATGATATTACTAACTCCATATGGTTCGGAACCACAAAAGGAGGATCAAGGATGATGGTACGAAATGAGTCATGGAGTCACATTCGCCTGTATTAGCTAGCCTCTACTCGATTCTTATAGGGAAAAAATGATTCCTGCGATATCAAAGGCATACAAACAGAGGTTCAATTGGCTCCAAACTATTATTAAGCTTAATTGGTTCAATATTAATGCATCATATAATTCTATAAAATTGTGATCACTTGATTTAACAACAAGATTAAAAAGGAACCTAAACCGGTCGTCCAAATTATCTTGTCAGGCGTGATTTTCAATTACATATTCCCTTTAAACATGCAATATGGTGATCATAATGATAAATAGAATAAACATAAATATTGGAAGCAAGTTAACAATAATTCCAACAATATAAAATCGTTAGAAAAATAATAGAAATAAAAGGAACATAATTTTTACTTTGATTCTGTTTGCTTGCAACTACAAAATAATAAACGAGTTACTAACTTCAAGAAAATAATAATAAAACAATAATTAAATTAAATTAAATTAAATTAAATAGAATTAATTTGGGGCTAAACCCTCAAAAAGATCTAACTTTCACGCCTTGGCTTAAGGACAGAACCTCAAGTAAAGTATGGACTCCTGGGAGTGCTTGAAGAAGGAATTTTGAAAGAAGAAGGGTAGGCTAGTGTTTAGGCTAGAGCATAGAAGAGAGAAAAATAGAGAATTAATTGATGCCCCGTACATCAGAAATGTGGGGGTATTTAAAAGAAAAATGTGCTAAGGGAACACACGGAACCCTAAAATAATAAAAAAAAACCCCTAAACAATATACCGCGACACGGAAAAGTGTACCGTGACACGGGAATTCCCATCGTCAGACGGGAAACATTCCCGTGACACGGTGTACTATTGTGTGACGCGGGAAATATTCATTGAACGGAGGAGAAAATGCGTTAAGGGTTTACGCGGAAAGGACACGGAAACCCCCGTGTCACAACAGGTGCCCCCGTGTCACGGGGAACCCCACCGTCAGATGGGACAATTTTCCGTGACACGGTGAACTATTGCCGTGACGCGAGAGTTTTCAGTCCGCTTTTCCATCTAAATTCATTTTTAACCCTAATTTTGTTCAGCATTTTAAGTGCCGATTGATAATTTCAGGCCATTTTTTATTTATTATTATTTGGGCTAAAATAAGAAAATAAGTAAAATAAAAATAATAAAAAGTTTGGATCAAAATAAATAATAAAACAATAAAGGTTTGGGCTAAAATTAAAAACTATGCTTTGACTAAACATCAAGACTGATCTATGAACTATTCAAAAATTGAATTTAATTAAATACAATTTTTTAAGCACTCTCGGGATTAAATACTGAACCCGACCAATAGTGGCAGTGAAAGGTTGTTCATCATCGGGTTTGGTTTTGGGGAGACATTTTTAGGTGTCTACAGAAGCCCCCACTTTGACTGAGTTTGTAGAAACGTCAGTTTCGAAAACGATAGTCAAAGTAGTCGATAGTGACGGAGAATGATTTAAGACGTTGCGCGATCCTAAATCACTCTGTATACGCCGATACCTGCAGAAAAATTTTAATTCCACAGATAAAAGAGTAAAAGGATATAATACGTATCTGGCACCAGTGTATCGGTGACAAATGAGTTCGGCAGCTTCCTATGCTTGAAGGAATCCACCGGATGACGTTCGTTGAAACGCTTTTCATGCCTGAGGAAAGCCGACCGAGGAATTTGGTAGCTTTCTAAGCCTGAAGAAACCTACCGGATGATACTTTCCATGCCTGAGAAAAGTCAACGTATGAATTTGGTGTCATTCTAAGCTTGAAGAAATCCACCGATAATGCTTTCCATGCTTGAGGAAAGCCGACTTGGCGGTTTTCTATACTTGAAGAAAAATCCATCGATAATGCTTTCCATGCTTGAGGAAAGCCGACTTGGCAGTTTTCTATACTTGAAGAAAAATCCACCGATAACGCTTTCCATGCTTGAGGAAAACCGACAACTGATATAATCGCTGAAATTTGTATGAAGGTTCGATTATCCCCGAACGTGGGCCGCAGATGATTCACACCTTCAAGTCGACTATCCGACCATATTAGGTGTTTAAAATATCGACAAAATAGACTTTGACGCTTCCTAGGGGCAAAATAGTAATTTTGATACCCTTTAAACGTCAGTTAGAATTTTCCGCGTAATTTTACTGAAAAACTAACTATCCAATTTGCGCAGAAAATCATGCAATTTTAGTCAAAAAGCCAGGAATATTCGCTGACAACTTCAAGGAATGTGCAGTACACGCGCGAGACCACCGTGTCACGAAGCAAAGTTCCTGTGACACGGCAGAGGGCCCCGTCACGCAGAATAACTTCCCGTGACACGGGAAATTTTGTGGTTGCGAATTAGTCAATTGGCATTTTTTACCAGCAGAATTTGCGTGCCCCACGTGGAATTGTTCCGTGACACGGGGAACTAATCTTGTCAGACGGTAAGTTTCCCATGTCGCGGGAATATTTTCCTGTTTAAATTTCCCACGCGCCACGCGCAAAACGCCAATCCACGCGCATAACGGTCACTTTTTGTCTTTAAATATTACACTGCCTCTCATTCGCCATTTTCATTCTCTTATTCTTCTTCTGATCTCGCTTCTCCTCTCCATTTTTTTTATTTTAAATTTCACACTTTGCCGCGCCATGGTTTTGCTGACCGGTGGATGGCTGATTTCACCGTGTCTCGATTCCAGCCACCGTGACACAGCGGTTTTGCTGCTGTGTTCCTCACTTTTTTTTCATTTTCCTTCGCTACTGATCGCCGCTGCTGCTATTCAGAGCTCGTCACTACTGGCCGAAGCTCTGTCGTCTCCCATAATCACCGTGACACAGGACCTGAACACCGTGTCACGGCTTAGGCTGACCGTGTCGCGGCGCCTTGCACTGCTGTCTTAACAGTTTTTCAAGCTTTGGAGCTCAAATTCTCATCAATTTTGCTCTAAATTTTTGTTACTTTCTTCATTTTCGATTCTCCACAAGGATCCATGTAAGTTTCCTTTGATTTTTGTCTCAAATTTTCTTCAAATGAGTAATTTCATGTAAAAACCCTTAAAAATCAATTTGGGGATTTTTTTTATTTTGAGGTTTATGTTGAAATTCTTGCCTTGAATTTACTTGTATATGTATGTATGTGTATTTGTGAGCGATTCGAGATAAAAATTGCATGATTTGGTGAAGAATGGAGCAAATCACCATTTTTTGGTACTACTTGTGTGAAATGGTGTTCTTGTTGTTCTTTTGCACTTGAAATGATGATATATTGGTTGCAGATCTTGTAAAATATGCCATGATGCGTCGATCTATTGTTTTCGTGCAATTTTGAAACATGTTTTGTGTTGTATATGTACTACATTGTCATGCGTTGATCTATTGTTTTCGTGCAATTTTGAAACATGTTTTGTGTTGTATATGTACTACATTGTCATGGAGAACATAGTATCATGCAATTAGGAGAACATAGTATTAGTTTGTCATGGAGAAACTAAATACTAGAAATAATTCCATTATTTTCCTAATTTTTATCCTTGAGGTAAAAATTTAGCGTATAATAGAAAATGCAACTTGAAATAAGTAACTAAATAACTTAGGAAATAATGCTAAGCATTCAGATTTTTATTAAAATGCAACTTGAAATAAATAACTAAATAACTTAGGAAATGATGCTAAACATTACAATTTTTATATTTATAATAGCATGCCTAGACGACGAGATCGCGATCTTTCCACTCATAGTCGGTGTCAGGCTTTTCGGGAGGACACTCCCACGATTCCCGAGGGTATGGATGATGACGTCTTAGAGTCTGAGCCTCGACCCTCTACGGGTAGGGGTAGGTGGGCTCCACCTCCGTGGACACCAGACCAATTGGTTTTCTGTCGTGAGAACCACATTTCTCATCGTCCACTTGCCGGCATATTCGACGGCACGCTTCGCCATCACGGTTCTGGAGCCGGAGATTTGATTCCTCGACTTCATGGGATTATCACGAGGGATCCTGCTACGAACGCCTTATGGGAATCAGTTGGTCTAGTAGACTTTTGTTTGGCGATCGTAGGGTTTCGCAGCCCCCGGGGTTGTGGCGCGACAGTTGTTCGCGCGTTGTTGGAGTATTTTTGGGATACTACCAACAGTTTTCACTTTGCTTGGGGGGGAATGATAGTGACCCCTCTTGATTTTAGCATGATTTAGTGGTCTATGCTTCACTAACTGAGCCGTAGCGTAGATGTCTAATCTTTCTTAAGGGGCGGCAGAGGCAGCCGATTTGTTAGGTCCGATCGTTCAGCATATCAGGACTCAGCCGGTGTCTCGAGGTGGTCCTAAGAGCGGGTGATCAGAGTTGGCTTCTGTTCTAGCCTGTGGTTTTGACATGGAGGAGACGTCACCTGAGCAGCGAGTGCGGATCTTCATTTTGATTCTCATTTCCATGACTCTTTCTCCTTATAGGAGTTCGCGGCGCTCGTTTGCTACCTACCTTCTTTGCTTAGGATCAGTGAGATGGGATCCTATAGCTGGGCCAGCCTTGGATATGCCGATCTTCTCTTGTCGTTACGTTATGGCTGTAGGCAGCTGAACGACGAGTCCCCTGTCACTGTCTACGGTTTATGGAGGGTCGTAGAGGTGACGATCCTTTCCTCTTCTTTTTTTGTTTTAATTTGTTCGACTCACGTGCTCAAAGATTACGTTTCATTGCAGCTATGGTTCTATGAGTACTTTCCGGGATTGGCCCCTCGACGGCGTCTTGGAGCGGTTCATAACTTCCCTGTCGGAGCCAGCTGGCGTGACCGCGGCGAGTCACGAGTGGAGTTTGTCTTTGCGCTACGCGGGCTGCTACGCCGAGGCACCTCTTTTGTTGGTGTAAGAATTAATTTTATAGCCTGTTATTTTCTATCTTGACGTTATTTCCGGCGCTTCATTGTTACTTTTTATGGTTTTCATGTTGCTATTGATGTCCAGTATCGGCCTTGGGATGGGATGACTAATCTTCCCAAAGCCTTGCAGCTTTTAGCGTACCGCACTATTTTTGTTGGTACTGGACGCTTTGTCTGGTATCAAGGGGAGTGTGTCGTTCATCAGCGCAGTCGTGATCGCTTTGTGGTGCCCTTGTCTCAACCGGAGTCGATGCTGCACTCACGCTTGCTTAAGGGGTTGATAAACAGGGGAGAGCGCTATACTTTTCCTTGGTAGGAGCTTGTGCGTATGGAGGGCGATTATGCACAAGACTTTCTTCCCTATTTGGCTGCTCCACCCCGTCTTCCTGGGGTATGATTTCTTTTGAGGAGTTAGTTGCTAGTCTCTGTTTAAACAGTCGAATAACTTGATTATTCGATCGTATTTTCAGACGACTATTCACCGTGTGGGGAGGATTGAGATTCCACCTTAATTTGTCTGCTACCCAGGGGATTGGTATTACTGAGGACCATATTGCTGACGCGCCAGAGGGTTTCAGACAGGCGCATGAGTCTCTGCCTGATGTTTTTGAGCCAGTAAGCTTTTGATATATTATTCATCCTTTTTTACCGCTTGTTATCGATTTTTCTCTTTGCTTTGTTCTAAGCCTACTCACCCGGAGATGATGGGCATCATGAAGCTGGTTGATGCTTTGAAGTACTGCATCATCAGGCTTCGACGTGGCGCGAGCTGCCGAGGTGGTTCTGGCGATGTTCTTGAGGTATGTGCACTTTTTTTTTTACCATTTGTTCTGTCTTTTGCCATTGACATCTTTTAATTTTGTGTCTTTCAAGAGCGACAAAGGTCCCGCTCGCGTTTGAGGCATAGAGGCTCGGACGAGGGGGAGCCTAGTCGTGGCAGACGATCTCCTGAGGTTCATCGGCATTATCAGTCTCACCGAAAGCCTCAGATTTCTCAGACGTTTCAGGAGGCTCAGTGGCAGCAGCCGCAGTCTTCCTAGCCGTTCCAGTGCTTTCAGGGTCAGGGTCAGGGTCAGTGGCAGCAACAGTCGTTTTCACAGTCTTCACAGCCTGAGTTTAGGCCAATTATCACTCCCGTGGATCAGGGCCTATACTCAACTCCATTGCCTGGGGCGCTTCCCCCTCGATGTCAGGCCTGTTTTCAGTTCCAGTGTATGGGACGATGCCTCCACCGACGCTCCCTATTTCTTTGAGTCAGTCTACACCGTTTGCCAGTTGAACGGGTCTTGGTTTGAGTTTGACTGCTACTGGAGTTACAGGGACTAGTAGGGACACTACTCCTCGTACTCGGATGATGGCTGGACTCTTCGGCTCACCGCACCAATATTCACAGGCTGGAGATGACACTGATCCTCACTCTTCTAGTCCTACAGATTTTAACCGAGGGTCTTTATTTGTACATTTTGTGATGACACTTGACGCTGCTTATTTATTATGACTCATTTTGTACATTATTCACAGTTTTTGTATTTATTAGTGTGTGTTAGTGTGTGCTTGAGACTCATTGTATGTGATTGCGTATGACGTGAAGAAAACATAAGTAGAGCAAGTGGAGGGTATCGACTTTCTCCAAAAGAAAAAAGAAATAAAAAGAAAAGAAAAAATGAATAAGTTTTACAACTCCTCCAAAATAAATAAGTATGGAAATGGGACAAGGTTTATAACTTCCCCAATGAAAGAAAAAAAATTAAAAAAAAATTAAAAGAAAAATAATAATAATAGAAATAAGAGTAAATAATAAAATAAAATAATAAATAAAAAAGATGAATAGAAATAATAATAAAGTAAAGTTATAAAAATAAAAATATTAATAAAAAACAGGTTCAGAATTTTATTCGGAATGAAACTCTCGGAAAACAGAATTAAAAAAAAAATAAACGGTGAAGATAAAACAATAAATATCCGGAAAAATATAGCAAAAGGATAAAAAAAAACGTATGGGCACCGCGACACGACACTGTATACCATGTCACGGTGCGCGTATTCTACAACGGTGTGGTTTACGCGTATAAAAAGATAGATTATGAGTAGTTCCGAGCGTTTTTGCTATAAAATAGGACCAATATATTCGTGATATGCATAATTACAAAACACAAAATAGTTAGAATTTCATATTTCAATAATAATGTCTCATAATTTTGATAATACATTGCGCGACTAGTCTTATTCGTTGACCAATGCTGACAAAAGAGAGTAGGAATTGTTTCATGTCAGGGGTTTACTAGCCTTGAGACATGTAGTGATTGAACATGAATTTCTTAGGGCAACTTTAGACTATTGGAGTCCATAAACACATTGTTTTAAATTTTATTACGATGAAATCTGTCCCCCGCCGAAGGAATTCGGTGCCATCTTTGGATTTCCTGCCATAAATCTTATTGCCATGCCTACCCTACGTGAGTATTATTACCAAGACATTGAACGCCATCTAAATCTAACATATCCAGATTTAAATAGAATTGTGTGTGGTAATGAGGTAGACTCAGAAAAACTTGCAAATTTATATTTCAATCGCCCTATCTCCGAGTCTTATCATGCATACCGTAGAAGGGCTTATAATTTTTGCATTTTTAGCAAGCTTTTATTTGCAAACGGTAGAGTAGGACATGCTTGTCTAGCATCTGTGCTTGAACATGTTGAATCAGGGAGGTCTCCTATGCCTACATGCCTTGGAAAACTTTTCGCGGCCTTGACGAAGCAAAAGCTGACCGAATAGCCATTAGGAAGGGTTCTCTATAGCAGAAAGAGGGTCGGCCTTAGATCCTAAAAACTCGTCTACAGACTTAGACTTGGACTCGGACTCGGTCCCAGACGATTCAGACTCATCAAACATAGGACCTTCGCCAGCGGTTATTTCCAACTTCTCTCCACTTTGCGTAGTGATCTTCACTGTCTTGCGCCATCCCTTTGAAATATCATCAGCCTGTACGATTAACTCGGAGGGGTCAAAATCCTTGCTTGATATAACATCTTGAATGAGCTCGGAATCATCATTGTAGACAGGCTTGGATTCCTTCTTTTCTAGTCCAAAAAGAAGGTTAGTGTTTAGATCATTAGAGCTTGGACTAGCTGGTTTCTCAGTTGTGAAGAGTTCTTCGCCTTCATCGACAAAGTCACAATCGAGGAACATCACGAATCCTGGTTCACACTTCCCATTGTGGACGAAAGGCTCGGGGAATTCATAGTATGGGAAGTCTTCCCCTTCTTTGATGTACTGACCATTGAGGGTGAATGGATATGGATCCATGGCCATTTCTGTCTTCATGATTAGAGCGTTATTGCGAGCCTTCATTTTCAAGAGGACTTGTTTCACATCTTCTTTTGTTGCCTTTAATCCCAAGCCAAAGGTATCTTTCTTGAGTGCACCAGGATGGCCACAAAGTTCAGCCATTTTCTTATTGATCCGAGGGTCATTCCAGGGAAATGCCCTTGCTTCTTCATAATGGCATTAATATTGGTGTTTGAATAAGGGTCGAAGTCGAGATGACACTTCTCCGCTTCTTCGATCATGAGAACATCATCGAGTGAAAACCCCCAAAGATCTTCATCTTCTTCGTCATGTTCGACATGGACGATGGGAGTGTCGATAACTTGAATGCGCATGGGAGAGGCATCAATGGTAATTGGAACCCCTCCAACTATTGCTTTCACTTTCTTGTGCAACGACGATGGGATCGCCTTTAGCTCATGAAGCCAAGGACGTCCTAACAACAGATTGAAAGAATCCTTAATGTCCACCACCTGAAACTTGGTGCGACGTTCAATGGCTCCATTAGTAATGTTTAGTATGATAGTACCCACGGCTTGACGGCAAGTATTATCATAAGCGCAAATCCCTTAAGTAGAGGCAGTCAATTATTCATTCTTTATACCCAACTTCTTTGCAGTGCGGAGTGGGCATACATTGATTGCAGAGCCATTATCAACCAGGCTCATAGGAACATTCATCTGCCTACACACCACAGGGCAAATCCTTGTCAAAAAAGGAAATCAAATTGCTAGTACTTGGCAATTCAGTAGTGAGAAAGTTAACTAGTCCTTGAGGAGTCATATCATCATCAACTCCTATCTTCACCAGAGCATTCATCACAGCCTTTCGATGCTCGTGAGAGGTGGCCAAAAGCTTCCATACATTCATCTCCACCTTGGTCTTTTGTAATTGTTTGACCACATCGTTGTTCATAGGATTGATGGGATCAATTATTGGTTGTGATTGCGGTGGAGGTGGAGGTGGACTAGGTTGTTGCAACCATCCACTTCTGGTGAGAACCTTGACCTCAAGGTCTCCCCAAACATCTTCGCTTGTGCCAAGAGACAAAAAGGCTATATCCTTGAGATATACGTCTTCATCGTCACTATCCCAAATTCCATTCACTTCTTCATAGCTCGAGACAAATACAACTTTCGGCAAAGGTTCATTCACCGGTTGAATGAGTATTGACAGATCAAAGGAGACTTCATCTCCCATGATAGCCAAAGCATCAGAAAGAGGACCTGTTTGAATGTTAGGCTTCTTGCCCCCTGGAGGGACGGGAAGTTGATTAGCATCAATTAGGTCTTGGATCGCATCCTTCAACCTCCAAAACTTCTCAGTATTATGAACCTTGCCTTGATAAAACTTGCAATAAGCATTGGGGTCATAGCTAGCGGTTCTATTCTCTGGTCGAGGTTCTGGAAACGGCCCAATTGGCATAATCAGTCCTTGACCATGCAAACGGTCAAAAGCAGCATCATAAGTCATTCCCAAAGGCGTGTAAACCCTCCTTTGCCTTTGGAATCTTTGAGGAGGAGCATTAAGGGCCAGGACATCATTGATATCGATATTATTGGTAGCATTATTGGGCTTGGAAGACGAAGAAGAAGGAGTGTCGTTCTTCTTGTTTTTCCAAGTGCTGTTATTATTGTTGCTACCAACACTCTTTATTAGTTCATCCTTGATATTGATTCCAATATCGTATATAGCTTCAAAGGTACTCAGAGGCAGAAACATCAAGTGTTGCTTGTACTTATTAGTCAAATTGGCAATAAACAAGCGAACCATCTCTTTTTACTTGGGGGGATCCATCAAGAGAGCAGCTGTTTCCCTCCACCTGCTTAAGTAAGTGGTGAAGCCTTCATTCTCTTTCTGTTTGAGAATGGAGATTTCACGTTCAGATTTCTTGGCCTTAATGTTACACTTGTAACGATTCATGAAGCTTTCAGCAACATCCTCCCAGGTCGCAACATGTTTGGATTCCAGAGAGTAGAACCATTGTTGACAGGCGTGCTCTAAGGAAAGAGGGAACACCGTAGGGAAGAGAGTCACATCTACTCCCTTAAGAGCCATGGTCGCAGAAAAGGCCTTCAAATGGAAAAGCGGATTATAAGTAGGCTTGAACTTGGGAGTGTCAGTAGTGGAAAACTTCTCAGGAAGCTTGTCCCTTATGGACAAAGAGGCAACAGGTTGCTCCAGATAAGTAAATTCTTCAGAAATCTTACTTATTTGTTCCATAATCTTGTCCATTGCAGCGGCAGTGACATTGTTCTGATTGTCTTCCTCTACCGTGTTGGCTCTAGTGGTGAGTGTTTGCACCATGTTAGACAACATTTCAATTGTCTTGTTGATGTTCTCGATATCTTCCTTAGTAGCCATTGGTTGAAAGTAGACTGGAGATGGATCTTGTGGAGATGATTGTGGTGGTTTCCTTGTACGCCTCTTTGGTATAAGAGGTTGTTAAGGTATTGACTCAAACCGTTACAATCTACCCTTGCTTCTTAACCAAGTGATGTGACACCGAAACAAACACACCTTTAATGACCCAACTTAAACTTCACCCATCCGGAAAAATTAAAAAAAAAAATCTGAATTTTGAAATTCTATTAATTTTTTTGTTTTAAAAAAATAAAATATATGGGAGGATACCATCCGACTTACTCCGAAAAAAAAGACACAAAAAAAAAGACAAAAGACTACCCTAAAAATACGGTCATGAAATGGTGCACTACTAACGAAAAAAGTGTGTGAACACAACATGTGTGTGATTAATTGAGGTTATGGACGCGTGTTATGACCGTACAGCTAGACATGACACCAAACTGGACACATAAACCACATACGTATGCACAAATACCAAAAATAGACTGACAGGATAATTCTCCTAGGGACCGTGTCACGATAATGACTGTCGTGACACGGTGCAGTCTACCGTGAAACAGTAGAAAGCGCCGTGTCACGACACTGTTCACCGTGGCGCGACAGGACTTGTCGTGACACGGTGCTCAGTTCCAGGTCTTTTTTGTGATTTTTTCCAGATTTTAATCGATTTTAGGTCCATACTAATTACTATGTGGAAATTAAAACCCTCGGCCATGGGTAAAACAAAAGGAGCAAAAACATGAGGTTTAACACCAGACAAACCATGTAGCATTTAGTCACAATGATGTAAAAAAAAGTTCGTAACCTAGGGTCAAGATCTATGTTCAACTATTGGTCAAGCTTTGGGTGTCAAAAGGGCACCATGGCTAAGAGTTTGGACGCGTTAGCAAGGCAGCCTCCCTTGAGGGTGTATGCCAACGGGCGGCTCCGCGAGTTCGTGATGAAATCGAACTTGACTCCATGGTTTGGGTGGATTTAATAACTCGGATGAACCCTTATTGCCATGAGCGTTTCTGGGTTGATAGAGCTTAAATCCCCTAGGGCTAAGACGCATGTAGAACACACACATTTTTTCAGAAAAATCGAAGGAAGTTGACTGTGAGAAAAGAAAACAAGCCACCATAATGATTTTAGGACTGTCGTGACACGGAAGAAATTCTCGTGCCACGGTACTGCACACCGTCAAACGGTGTACTGCACCGTGACACAGTAGATTCTGCCGTGGCACGGCAGTTAAAAAATCTGACTGGTGCCTTGTTTTCCTTCGTATGCAATCAAGTTATTCAATTTTTCCTACGGGACAGACCTAAATGCGACGTTAAAACGTCTATGCTTATGCAAAAATGCCAAATTAATAACAGGAATATTTCTCAAGAATCTTTTAAGTCTCATCCACTCATCTTAATTAAATACTGATCACTCAAATCGATAAATAACCAAGAATCCTTCCCAGTGGAGTCGCCAAATTGTAGGCGTCGCTCGAAGTGCGCCTACGTTAAAGCATGTGTGAATATGCTTGGCACTCATAGGAAGTGGGAATTGACATAATACGACAAGGAAAGTAGGGAGCCGCCAACAAGTTTGTAAGGAACTTGTAAACTTTTCACGGATCATAAAAAGGCAACCACGATAAGGGACAACGATAGACCAGAACGATTAACCCGTGAAGGATAAACTCCATTCATAATCCATGAGATTACTAACTCCACGTGGTTCTAAACCACGAAAGGAGGATCGGGGATGATGGTACGAAGTGAGTCATGGAGTCACATTCGCCCGTATTGGCATCTACTCGATTCTTATAGTGAAAAATGATTTTTGCGATCTCAAAGGCATACAAACAGAGATTCAATTCGCTCCAAACTATTATTAAGCTAAATTGGTTCAATATTAATGCATCATATAATTCCATAAAATTGTGATCACTTGATTTAACAACAAGATTAAAAAGGAACCTAAACCGGTCGTCCAAATTATCTTATTAGGCGTGATTTTCATTTACATATTCCCTTTAAACATGCAGTATGGTGATCATAATGATAAATAGAATAAATATTAATATTGGAAGCAAGTTAACAATAATTCCAACAATAAAAAATCGTTAGAAAAATAATAGAAATAAAAGGAACATAATTCTTACTTTGATTCTGTTTGCTTGCAACTACAAAATAATAAACGAGTTAGTAACTTCAAGGAAATAATAATAAAACAATAATTAAATTAAATTAAATTAAATAGAATTGATTTGGGGCCAAACCCTCAAACAGTTCAACCTTTCACGCCTTGGCTTAAGGACAGAACCACGAGTAAAGTATGGACTCCTGGGAGTGCATGAAGAAGGAATTTTAAAAGAAGAAGGGTAGGCTAGTGTTTAGGCTAGAGCATAGAAGAGAGAAAAATAGAGAATTAATTGATGCGCCGTACATCAAAAATGAGGGGGTATTTATAGGAAAAATGTGCTGAGGGAACGCATGGAACCCTAAAATGATAAAAACCCTAAAAAATATACCGCGACACGGCAAAGTGTACCGTGACACGGGAATTCCCACCGTCAGACGGGAAACATTCCCGTGACACGGTGTACTATTGTGTGACGCGGGAAATATTCACTTAACGCAGGAGAAAACGCATTAAAGGTTTACGCGGAAAGGACACGGAAACCCCCATGTCACAGCAGGTCCCCCCGTGTCACGGTGAACCCCACCGTCAGACGGGACAATTTCCCGTGACACGGTGGACTGTTGCCGTGACGCGGGAGTTTTCAGTCTGCTTTTTCGTCTAAATTCATTATTAACCCTAATTTCGTTCAGCATTTTAAGTGTCGATTGATAATTTCGGGCCATTTCTGATTTATTATTATTTGGGCTAAAATAAGAAAATAAGTAAAATAAAAATAAATAAAAAGTTTAGGCCAAAATAAATAATAAAACAATAAAGGTTTGGGCTAAAATTAAAACCTATGCTTTGACTAAACATCAAGACTGATCCATGGACTATTCCAAAATTGAATTTCATTAAATACAATTTTTTAAGCACTCTCGGAATTAAATATCGAACCTGACCAATAGTGTCAGTGAAAGGTTCTTCATCATCGGGTTTGGTTTTGGGGAGACATTTTTATGTGTCTACAGGCTGCTTAAGCGCTTTAAGTGTATCTTTCAATCTGATGGCTATCATTAGTAACTCTGTGCTCTAATATATACTATCTCCCATTTGTGTTAAAAAACTGGGAGTTATGTTTGTTATGTATAGAAAATTACTTACATTTTTTAATATCAATTTTCAGGTGTCTAATGACTCCATAGACCATGGAGGCGGAAGATATGAACCAAGGGATGCTTAGTTCGTTAAACCATTGACTCAGATTAGGAAACTTGTAATTATATTAATTTGCTAGCTATATTTGAATGGTTTTTGAGATGACCATTTCGATTCAACAGGTTGAAGATCATATATTTTAGCTTTGAGGTTGTCAATTGGATTCTGAAATTAGCTAAGAATAATTATGTAGTAGTTCAAACATATTATTTGATAAGCATTACTTTAAATGTTATATGGTACGATGTATTAAAATTATTTTAGATTATATATATTTTGGACGTACTATTATTATTATTATATTACCTAGCTTCTTAATTTGTGTATTTTTTTAAAAAAATTGCAAATTCAAATTGGTATTTATACATATTGAAACATTCCATTGTCCTGATATAGAATTTTAGAAAAGAATGGAACTCAAATTCTTGATGATTTTTAACGTCCATCTAATATCCCGCCAAAACTTTCTATGAGCCGCGAAAAGGAAACTGCCTACATTAAACTACATCGACAAACAAATACTTCGGTAGTAAAAAGTGTTGATGATGTTGACGCTTTAAAGCGTCAAATAAATATTTAGACAGGAAAAAGTGTCGACAGTATTGACGCCTTAAAGCGTCGAGAATTCTCGACGGGCTAAAATCTCGACGCTTTACCAAAGCGTCGAGAATTTATTTTTTGGCGCTTTTTGGCGTCGAGAATTTGAAAAAAAGTGTCGAGTTTAAGCGGGTTTTGTAGTAGTGCAAGCCCTTTGTCAAAGACGAAATAAGACAACCTGGGTTTGAGATCTTTCCAAATTGTCACTTCCTAGATGATATACCAACTCCTACCTATAAGGAGAAAGCACCTCCATGCTTTGACTTCAATGTCATGGGACTCCTTTTCGGGCACGAGAAAAATGAGCCAAAATATGTTAAAGATAACTCCGTGCTCATTCGGACAGCACTGCAAAGTGAAGGTTTTGACCCCTCAAAGCTTATCACTCCAGCAGAGGGACTAGTCAAGGGATGGGGAAAGACTGTGAAGGTGACTATGCCAAACAGACGGAAGATCGCTATAACAACATGACAAGGACCCATGTTCGAAGAGTCGTCTGAGTCTGAGTTTGAGTCTTTCCCCATAGATTCTTCAAAATATCTAGCACCTCTCCCTAGCTCTTCCTCTTTAAATTCAACTAGGATAGTTAGTAGTTAATTTCCAACGGATATTTCTTTATTTGATTTAATGATTTTGGAGTTCAATAATATGTCCTCTTTCGCTTACTCCTCGTGTTATTCTATAACTCAAGATGATGAGCAATGCTTAACTAACAATGAAAATGAAAAAGAAATAATTTAAGTAGTGGAAACACTTGAAAACAAAACTCCCGTAATAAAAGACATTAAAACGGTGGATATTTTAAAAGATCCAAACACAAAAAGAGAAGTTAAAATTGGACTAAATCTTACTAATGAAGAAAGAACCGATTTAAATAATCTATTAAAAGAATTCATCGATGTATTTGCTTGGTCATATGAAGATATGATAAGAATAAATAGAGAAATAGCTCAACACACAATATAACTAATCCCAAGAATGAAACCTGTAAAACAAAAGTTGCGTCGAATGAAACCCGACGTAGCTCTTAAAATAAAAGAAGAAGTTCAAAAACAAATTACTGCAAGTTTTATCAGAGTATCCAAGTACCTAGAATTGGTTGCAAATGTGGTACCAGTTCCAAAGAAGGATGGACTTGTAAGAATGTGTGTCGACTATAGAGATCTAAATAAGGCAAGTCCAAAGGATGACTTCCCTTTACCACACATTGATATTTTGGTAGATAATGCAGCAAATCACGCACTTCTCTCTTTTATGGATGGATACGCGGGATACAACCAGATTCTCATGGCCGAGGAAGATATGGAAAAGACTACATTCATAATTCCATGAGGTACTTATTGTTACACGGTAATGTCATTCGGGTTGAAAAATGCAGGTTCCACTTACCATATAGCAGTGACTGCCTTGTTACATGACATGATGCACAAAGAAGTTGAGGTTAAAGTGGATGATATGATTATAAAATCAAAAGATCATCCTGGACATTTAGTAACCGTAAGAAAATTCTTCAAAAGGCTGACAAAATATAACATGAGCTTAAATCCATCTAAATGTGCCTTTGGAGTAACTTCAGGAAAACTCTTGGGATACGTTATTTGCTCTAGAAAAATAGTGATAGACCCAACCAAAATTAAAGCTATCATGTCAATGCCGCTGCCCAAGACCGAGAAACAGATTCGAGGATTCATTAGCCGGTTGCAATATATAAGTAGGTTCATATCCAAGTTAACCATAATATGTGAACCTATATTCAAGAAATCGAAGAAGAACGTGCCAGTTATATTGGATGATGAGTGCCAAAAAGCCTTTGAGAAAAATCAAAGCATATCTCGTAAATCCTTCCGTACTAGCACCTGCACTCCAAGGAATCCCTCTAAGGTTATATTTGACAGTCACTAAAGAGATAATGGGAGCTATGCTGGCACAAGAAGAAGAAGGAAAAGAAAACGCCATCTATTACTTAAGAAAAAAGATGCTCAAGTATGAAGTACGCTATACACCACTTGAAAAATTGTGCCTCGCATTAGTGTGGGCCACAACCAAGTTAAGACACTACATGCTCGTTTATCCAGTCTACGTAGTTTCTTGGATGGATCCACTAAAGTATATCTTCGAGGAATCTACACTTAATGGGCGAATATCAAAATAGATAGTCAACTTAGCCCAATTCGATGTAAGGTTTATGCCCTAAAAAGCTATCAAAGGATTAGTGGTCTCGGACTTCTTAGCGAATTTCCCAATAGAAGATTCGACTCCCATACATGAAAATGAGTTTTCGGAAGAAGATTTAATGCTTACAGAGGAAGATACATGGACATTATACTTCGATGGAGCATCAAACCAAAAGGGTTGTGGTGTGGGAGTATTATTAGTATCGCCAAAAGTAGAACATGTCCCAATCTCTATAAAGTTAGATTTTGACATTACCAATAACGCTGCAGAATATGAAGCATGTGTGGTAGGCCTCGAAACAGCTTTAGCATTGGGACTAAAGAAACTTCGAATATTCGGAGATTCTTCTCTAATCATCAACCAGATTTTCAAAAGGTAGAAAGTAAGGAGCGAGAGCTTTGCCCCTTACAAAACATATCTGGAAACTCTAACTTATCAGTTATAAAAAGTAGAATACACCTATCTACCAAGGGAAGAAAACCAATTTGCTGATGCTCTGGCAAGGCTAACTTCAACAGTTAGAATTCCTACATAAATTGAGCAAATGCCTTTGACAATAGAAAAGAGGCATAAACCGGTTTACATTCAAGCAATAGAGGATGATGAGGTAGTTCAATAAGAAGAAGAAGAAGAAGAAGAAGAAGAAGAAGAAGAAGAAGAAGAAGAAGAAGAAGAAGAATAAGAAGAAGAAGAAGAAGAAGAAGAAGAAGAAGAAGAAGCTTGGTATACATACATCCTCAATTATGTCACTAAAGAAGAATACCCACTCCATGCTGACAAAAGAGCAAAACAAGCTCTATGGCTTTTGGCTTCCCAATAAGTACTCATAGACAATGAGCTACATAAAAGGGTACCTAAAGATCAAGCTCTCTTATGCATAGGCAAGAAGGAAGCCCAAAGACTAATGAGAATAGTCCACGAAGGAGTATGTGAAATTCATGTCAATGATAAGATGGTAGTCTAACAGATAATGCGCGAAGGATATTATTGGACTACCATGAATAAGGATTGTTATCACTACGTGAAAAGATGTCCTAAATGCCAAATATACGCCAATTTACAGCACGTTCCTCCATCGCTTCTATACTCCTACACTTCACCATGGACATTCATTCTCAACACGGGGATTAGATATTATTGGAAAAATTACTCCTCCTGGGACAAGAGGACACGAATACATCTTAGTAGCAATCGACTACTTCACAAAATGGGTCAAGGCAGCATCATACGCAAAACTCACTACAAAGTATGTAGCACTCTTTATCGAAAGAAATATCATATGTAGATATGGAGTCCCACATGAAATGATAAGTGACAATGGAACTCACTTTTTAAGCAGAATGTGAAGAATTACTACAAAAGTATGGTATTCAACACCATCATTCTTCCCCATATAGGCCTCAAGCAAATGGTGCAGTAGAAGCAGCCAATAAAAATCTACAGACTATCATTGAGAAAATGACATAAAATTACAAGGATTGGCCTTACAAACTCCATTTTTCTCTTTGGGGTTATCGCACGACAATTCGCTCATCAACAGGAAATACGTCATTTTCCTTATTTTATTGAATGAATGACGTACAACCTGTAGAGCTAGAAATACCATCCTTAAGAACTGTGTTAGAATGTAAACTCGATGAATTTGAATGGACTAGAGAAAGATATGAAGAGCTAATTCTACTTAATGAAAAGCGACTAGAAGTTCTACATCATACCCCGTGCTACCAAACTCGTATGGCTAGGCACATTAATAAGAAGGTCAAGATAAGAAACATCAAAGTACGAGATTTGGTGTTAAAAGCATTTAGGAAGAATGTTCTAGACCCAAGAGATAAATTTAGGCCCAATTGGTCTGGACTATACATTGGCAAAACAATCCTAACAAGAGGTGCTGCAAAATTAACTGATATGGATTGTAATGAATTTTCAAACATGACAAATCTTGACCAACATAAGAAGTAATACCCATAATTACTTGAATAGAAAACACAAGAGAGCTACGTTTGGCTTGATTCCTTAGGAAAGGATACATAGGAAACCCTTAACGGGGTGCGGCCACTTTAATTTGCATAAAACTCAGTTTTAAAGCAACAAAGCAGTCGGCGCGCAGAAATTAAGCGACAATATCCAGCGCATCGCGACAATTATTGTGGACAGTGACAAACTTCGAATCAAAGCACTAGGTGTTTCGCATCAATCTGGGCAAATTTTTGTGTTTTCTAAAAATTGTTTACTTCCGTACTCAAATAAATTTCAGAATAACTGAAGTTGTTTTCATTGCATTAATAAAAGTTTTAAATGTAAAATTCAATTTAATTTAAAAAGCTAAAATTGCATTAATAAAATAAAATAAAAATTACATTATTAATGGAATTTTAAATAAAGCTTAAAAAAATTAACTTAAATTAAATTTGTCTAATAAATTGAAATAAAAGCAATGCTCTAATATGTCTTCTCCTTCTTAGCTCTCTTCCAATTCTTTTCCGCTTCCTCTTCATCATCCATTACATTCGCGCGTAAGCATCCTTTTGAAGATCTACATTCAATCTTGGTGTTAATAGTTTCTCCAATAGCCATTACACCATGTTTCTTTTCAACCCACACTTTCTTCTCTGTAGAAGACGGCAAAAAGGTTGGCTATTGACAAGCTATTGACACCAACCATCTTCTCAATTTTCCACCAAGGAACGACCCACTTGATGGAAAAGTCGCAAGATTCAAAGATCCTACTCCACTCCCGGCGACCCATCTTTATGGAAAATTATTTCTTCCGTCTCACAAAGCAGTTTGGAGTATAGATGTCGACATTATCAGGAGGGCTAATTAATTCAAGCCTCACCATTAGCCACATCTGTAAAAATTCACATGCAAATAATTGTTATTACTATACAAAGTTGAATAATTTTTATTTCTGTAATTAAAAATATTGATTTTCTACCTGTAATAATATTGGAGAACCTTGAAGAGGTGCTTTTAGATCCTTTTTTAGTGCATCCAAACCAAGCATGGTTTCTCAAACGTTTAAAGGAATTAGATTTCTACCTGATTCAATCTACTCCATGAAAGGTGCTAAAATAGCTTGGCCCTCCTTAATATTACAACTAGTAATCAGATATTAATTTAACATGCGAAAAAGGAAGGCTCTTCTCCTATAAACATGAAAAGATTCGGAGCGTGGTCTATCAAAATAAAAACGTGCAAATTCTTTAAAATTAACATATTTCCATGCACAATAACTTTTAAATCCTTATCCTTAAGGGTAAGGAAACGCTTAAAATCTTTATCATAATACTCGCTTAATTAAGGAATTACCGCAAGGTTTAGGGAAGGGAAGCCTAGTATGGCCCCAAATTCTTCCGATAAAGGACATATTTCATCACAACCAAGTCTAAAGCATTGAGTGTCTGAATCCCAATACTCCAAGGAGGTATGAATAAATTCAATGTCAAGATCTACCCCCTTTATACCATAAATACCCCCCATACGGAAAAATTCCAGTTCTTTTCTCTCTTTAGCAGTCAGAGACCGGCACCACTCACGAGTGAAATCGCTAAAACTCTTAGACATGATTATGAAATAAAAGCTACGACTATTTTTTAATCAGTTCGATTATGCAGAAATCGTCATATTTGGGGGCTATTTATGCACAAAATTGGCGCAATCCGAATCCCACTCAAATTAGGAAAAATCACTCCAGTGCCACACGAAAAAAATCACGCATGGCATGATGCCTTTTGCATCGTGACAACACTGTTGCATCACGCCAGATAGTATTCTATTGCGCCGAGCCTTATTTGCTACGCTAACCAAGTTTTCTTGACTTTGATTCAAGTTTGTACTACAATTTTACGGTTTTAGCCCTTCTTTTAAGAAAATAGCTAAATCCATTCTCTTCGTAAAATTTTTCTAAAAAATTCTTTTCGCAATAAATTTTGAGGTTAATTAAAATTAAGCTCTATTTTTATTTTTCATTTTTTCTTTTGGGGAAGAAAGTCAGATACCTTCAATAGATAATAAAAATGACGGAAATTTTTGCGCAAAATTAGTCATAATTTTCCACATTTGCTTGCATAATAAAATGAAAAATAAAAATGCAAAGTTAAAAATAAACATAAAATCATATATGCATATATATAAGTGTCCTAGTAAAATAAGCAGTGTCCTACAAGTCAAAATAAAGACAAGTACAGGTACACCTATGATGGTGGAACTCACAAATGTGAAGGAACATTAAATATGTCGAAAAACTGTACAGTCCGGGGAGTCAAACCCTCACCCGCAGCCTCATCAGAAGGAGCTAGAATCGAGAGAGTAGGGCCAGCCCATCCAGGCTCACCCTGCTGCTGCACTCCTAAATGCTGAGGCTGCTAAAGCTGTTGTGGCTGCTATGACAATGAGCCAACCTCGTATGTCCCACCAACCACCAAAGGAGCTGAAGTTATGCCACCTTGGCAAGTCGGTCCCCCTAAGGGACCCTCAGACGAGGAGCCGCAACCCTCTAATCTGACAATACGATATAAGTTTGCACGGCCGCTCTGGCTCCCAGCCAAGGTCCGACGACGCCTCAAGTCTGACCCCGATCTCTCCCTCCTAGCCACGGTCTCGCGCAAGTGCGAGTTGCAGGAACGGGCTGAAATAAGAAAAGTAAGTCAAGTTATGTTCAGAAAGGAAAATATAAACATAAAAGGAGTCAAGAGAAATTCCTCTATGCCATCGTCACCGCGACGACACATGGATTGTTGGCTTAGCCTCACGAGCTGGTAGAGGAAAGTGTCCATACCCATAGCCATCCTCAGCATCACCTCTGGAGAAAATTATCAGGACGCAAAGTTAGAAATAATCAAGGCATACACTTAAATAAGATAACAGATAAAGTGACTCACCGAGGTTTGGTATCGAGGTATCGACTCCTCTATAAAGCGCCAAAGGAACCATCTCCTCAACATGATCAAAATTGTCCTAATAGATGATGGACACTAGCGGAGGCACGAACTCTCTGGTCGAAGCCTGTTAAGTCAAACCTGAACAGTTAGATTCGGCACAAGGGCTACAAATGAATAAGTAAAAATACAAATGATACCTCTCTCGACTCTGGCTAGCAAAGTGGAGGATCCAGGTGCGGCAAAAGCCTCTCCCCATTGTTTGGGGGTAAAAAATACCCCCTATATGTGGACCAATTCCACCTCGACACGTGTCCGCAAGCTCAGCGCTCAATGAGCCAATTAGAGCATGAAACGTGTCACTCAATGATAGAAGGGTGAAAATGGACTTTAAGCCCACAACCCTAGAAACCGTAAAACGGTGGGAAGCCAATCTACTTAGGTAAAATAACCTAAGAGGCACATATCCCAGTACTCTATAAATACTGATCATTACATCGGTTTCGGGGGATCCAATTCTCTCTCCAAGGGCAATGCCCCCCACATTTACTCTCCCTTCTTTATACTTTCTCTCTCTAAAACACAGTATTTCGGTCACTGACTTGATCATCGGAAGCGGACCTCCGCCCCCCCCCCCCCGGGGTCCGTTGTTTTGCAGGTGATCGGGCCGTTCGAGTGTTGCATTGCAGATCTGTCTCCCAAGGGACGTACACACCCTCCATTCGGGTACGTACAAAAAACCCCAAAACATTTGGCGCCGTATGTGGGGAGACACATCTGTAATGGCACAACGGTAGTGGATCATCGACTCAAGAGGGGAGCCTCCTTAGGGAGGCAGCAGGCGTCGTAAGGTTGAATGTCGAGAGTCAGGCGGCCAAAAAGGCCGGTCAGACTAAGTCATGCATTTTTTAAGGTTAAAGGGCAATGCCGTTTAATCTAAATTTTATTAGGGGAGAGACGGCCAAATTGGCCGACTACATTATTTTAATCCAACTCATTTAATGAGTCGGTCGCATGCTCAGGCCACCCAGCCGGATCATACAACCGACATTTTTGCTAAGCCAGGCGGCCGCATGCTATGATTGATAGTTTGATACTATCAACATCAGTCAAATTGTATTATTACATACGTAATAATATCCAAGAGTAAACTCTTGAAATTCGTGGGGAACATGCGCCTAAAGCATTCCACTTTATCTTCATATTCCACTAGTTTTGACAACTAATGGAACAAGCTTATCCATCTTTTGTAAAAAAGAGAAATAAAAATTTAATGGTTTTTAATTAAACCAACAAAGTGATGTATTGCACTATCACATGCGGCCAAACTTCAGCATCCGTCATTCATGACGAAGCCTCAACTTGTATAAATTCAAGTTGTAATTATTTAAACTCAAGTGGCCTGGCTGCCATCTATGCTACAAACGGCACTCCAATAAGCCCGTCTTTTGATATCATCATTTATGAGAATAATGTATGTGACAAGCGGCAGCCGATAACCATCATCAAATGTATCAGCTTCATCAATGGCGGCAGCCGGTCACCATCATCAGTGATGTCAGCCAGCAACGGTACCTTGATGACCATGTCTCTAGCGAGGTAGCTCACCTTGGGAGAGCAGCCGCACCTACCAGTCGTAGGGGTTGCTTGGTTCATCCTCAAAGGGGCTGCAAACGGCTGCTATATTCATCAATTATGCGGCTACTCTGTTCAAAGCCGGCTTCCATGGTTGCCTCGTTCACACCTCAAAGCCGGCTGCTTGGTTGCTTGATTAATAGAGGCGGCAGCTGAATGAAATAAGCCAAACGCCTAATTATTCATTCTCAAGTAGCTGCCAAACGGCATTCTCATGTACTGCATGAGTGCAAGCCCACCAAAGCACAATTTTAAATTCATATTACTTATAATATAATCATAAAAGTCTTACTTTTATAATTATAAAGATAAGAATAAGTTTAAACTCCACTCAAGCGGCATTTTATCATAATAATTTGCATGAGAGCTTGGTGGAAAAGGTTGCCAGGCGGCAACAAGCTATCAAATGGGGATTAGCTACGTACTCCACTTGCTTTAATAAGGGTAGCCGGAAGCATTGAGCTGCTCCACCATTGTGATACACAATCATTATTATGATAGAGCTGCTCCATTTCTTCTTCTTGCCTTAATAAGTCAGACTCGGCAATTCTGCATCAAACATAGTCGGTCAGCATTATTAAAAATGTCAGCCCGCCTGTGTTCAATTTAAATCTTGTACAAGCGGTAAGAAGTGTTTGGTGTGTGCTTGGGCTAAGTAGTAACATCAAGGCAAACTGCTGTGAGTATCAATAGGGTCAGCCGGTTACTATCATCAAGTTATTAACCCGGTTGCAGCATTGGCTCATTGAGCTCGACTGACTCCAAACCGGTTGGGTCGTAATAAATCAATTCATATTTTTGCACCCCATACCGCCTGGGTTATAGCCAATTAAATCCGGCTGTAGCGGTTGCTTTGAACAACCTCTAAACCGGCTGTGATGTGAGCTAGCAAGAGAGCTCGATTGTAAGCTTGCTCAAGCGGCAAATATGCCGACTTATATAATGGTAGTAAGGCGACATTTAGAAGGTGGACGCCTGAGTGATACAGCTGGTCAGAGCTATCAACGGTGGCAGCTGGGATGCTTTATTCTTCAATAAAACCCGGCTGTAGGGGAAGCTTGGCTCGTAAATCAAGTCCGGTTGTGATGGAGACCATATTCATCATTATTGCTCAAGCCTAATTGATTGTATAAATAAGAAGCAAGGCGGCAAGCGGTTTAATATTCATGCGGCATTTACATGCAACAAGTGAGATACATTTCCATACTCCAAGATTTTGACAGCTATCAAAGTTTAATTTATTAAACTCCATATTCTACTCTTGAGTGGACTCATGAATAATTTAGGCGGCTGTAATGATGATCATAATAGAGCCGCCAGGATTGATCATTTGCAAGCTCGTGAAATCCAATTGGCTGGACGGTCATGACAACCGATCAACTAATAAGTATTATGGGTGAAAGGGGTAAGGCGGCAATGATGGGTGTTAGACATAAGAACAACCAACAAGCCTCCAACTCCACATATACAAGCAGCATAGAAACCCGCATGTGTAATCAGAGCAAACTCATTTCTCGAGCAGCTTTCCCCATCAATTAAATCCGGTTGTGTGAGCAGCTTGTCCCACCAATATACCACGGCTGTAGTGACAATTTTGCTCGTCACAAAATCCGACTGTAGGTGCAGCTCTCCTCGCCAATTTATCCCAGTTGCCAAGGCTCAATTGCTCGTCAAATATGCCCGGCTGTGGGATGCTTTGTTCATTTCAAATGCTCGTCAAATAAACCCGGCTGAAGGGATATTTTGTTCACCAATTAAAGCCGGCTAGAGGGCAGCTTTATACCTCAATCAAGCCCAACTGCCCACAAACGGCTCTAGGGGCTGCTGCAATGGCCGTTTGGTTCATCCTCGAAGCTGGCCGCAAGTGGCTGCAATATTCATCTATTATTCATCAATTAAACCGGCTGCCATGGTTGTCTTGTTCGACCTCAAAGCCGGCTTGCTTGATTGTTTTATTAACATAAGCGACAGCCGGCACCTGATCGTGATGGCTCATCATTTGAGAATGAGCACAAGCGGCATCAAAAAAAATTGTTAGTTGTTGATGTTAGCTGGAACTTGATGATTGTTGTAACATGATGATTATGAGTATCATCACATGGTGATTATCAACGGGGCAACCGGTATTTGGAGCCCGGATGGCCATGTCATGAAGAATTAACGGGTGTATCACCCCTTAAGCAGCTTTTGTGCGTGAAGCTATTTGGGCTACCATGCAAAATTGCAGATCATTATTATGATTTTAAAAAAATAATAAAAAAAAATAATAAAAAAAAAAGTGCAACACTTAGTATATAATATACATGTGTAGCATATTTAAAGATTACAAGCCACATACGGCATTGATGTCGGGCTACATTGTGCATCCTCAAGCCCGGCTGTAGTGGCAGCTTTGCTCGTTACAAAAGCCGGCTGTATGGGCATCCATGCTCAACAATTTAGCCCGGTTGTATGGGCACCCATGCTCATCAACTAATCCCGGCTGTAGGAGCAGCTTGGCTCTGCAATTAAGTCCGGCGGCAGGACACCTTTGCTTATGAACTAACCTAGCCATAGGGGCTGCTACCTGCCTTGATTAAGCTTGGTTGTGGGGCTTTTTCTTGCCTCCATTAAGCCGGCTTCCATGTCTTCTTTGTTCCTCAATCAAGGTCGGCTGTATTTGCTGTAGGGGATGCTTTGCTCATCTACCCTTCATGGTTGTGGGGCTGCATTATGCCTCAATAGGGACCGGCTGCAGTGATTGCTTTGTTCATCAATTAATTTTGGCTGAATATGGAGGTAACAATATAATTTGATTTGATTCCCTCCAGTAATATTAATGCATTAAGATAGTAATGATAGTCTTCATTATTATTGTTATTATTATAATTGTTATTATTGATTCATTGATTGAATTTCAAAATAATCTGACGGACTGTCCAAACTCCAATAATAAACTAAGTTTGAAACTTAGTAGCTAAACTAACGTCCAAGTGACGTGAGGCCAATGGCCGGATTATAAACTAAGTTTGAAACTTAGTAGCTAAACTAACGTCCAAGTGACGTGAGGCCAATGGCCGGATTACAAACTAAGTTTAATACTTAGTAGCTAAACTAAAGTCCAAGTGACGTGAGGCCAATGGCCGGATTATAAACTAAGTTTGAAACTTAGTAGCTAAACTAACGTCCAAGTGACGTGAGGCCAATGGCCGGATAATAAACTAAGTTTGAAACTTAGTAGCAAATTCAACGTCCGAGTGACATGCGGCCAATGGCCAGATAACTAAACTAGGCACAAAACCGCTTAGTGGCTATACAGCCGGTCTTAAGAGGCCAATGGCCGGATGGTTGCTTTTTTCATAAAACCGCCTGTCCCAACATGGAAAATGGCGTCCGGCGACACCCCTCCGGGTGCGATCGTCGCAGAGAGTAGCCTACTTGCTTGCTCTACGTACCTATGCAGACGGCAAAGATTGAACGACCAAATTGGTCAACTCATAGCCGTCTGACAAGAACAGTCTAAAGAACGACTAAGTTTTCAGAACACCGAGTGTCCTAAGACATCAGTCGATGACCGACCGAAGTTCTTACTTAGGCTTTTCATTCCAAAATTGCACAGACTGTCCCATTGGGGAAAAAAGAGTTGTGCAATGGCTATACAACCGTCTTGAAAAACACATGAGGCTAATGGCCGGATGGTTATACATTTTGGTAAATTCGTCTGCTCCAATGTGAAATATCGCGTCCGGCGACACCCCTTCATGTGCAATCGTCGCAGAAAGCACTCTATCGTTTTCTTTACGTACGCATGCAGGCGACAAAAATTGAACGACCTCATTGGTCAACTCATAGCCGCCTGACCTGGGTAATCTAAAGAATGACCAAGTCTTTGGGAACCGGATGTCCAAAAGACATCAGCCGGTGATCGACCAAAGTTCTAACCTAGATTACCTTCCGAAATTATACAAGTCCTCCCAATGGGGTAGAAGGACATTGAGAGTATAATTGGATTACAAACACCCCAGGCGGCCATTTGCCTCCGGCCCTATCAGGCGGCCATTTGCCTCCTGCCTTATGGGATGTCAAACGTCTCAAAAATATACTAAGTCACCCAAAGGTCATATGACCACCATAGTGGGGCTAAAAGAAATAAAAGTCGTCATCTGTCTAGTTCAGGCGGCAATCATTATTATGATTGATTAACTTAGAAAATATCATACCATTTAAGGTATCAAATTTTCCAAGTTAATCAAATCTCTCTTTTATTGAACTAGACATATGCCGCCCATAAAGCTTTTGAACAAGCGGAAAATAAAGCCTTGATTTCGAAAGGATTAATTCCTCTTGAAAAAGAAATTACCCCTTCCAAGGGCTAATGTTTGGGGGTAAAAAATACCCCCTATATGTGGACCAATGCCACCTCGACACGTGTCCGCAAGCTTAGCGCTCAATGAGCCAATTAGAGCATGACACGTGTCACTCAATGATAGAAGGGTGACAATGGGCTTTAAGCCCACAACCCTAGAAACCGTAAAACGGTGGGAAGCCAATCTATTTAGGTTATATAACCTAAGAAGCACATATCTCAGTACTCTATAAATACTGATCATTACATCAGTTTCGGGGGATCCAATTCTCTCTCCAAGGGCAATGCCCCCCACATTTACTCTCCCTTCTCTCTACTTTCTCTCTCTAAAATACATTATTTTGGTCACTAACTTGATCGTCGAAGGCGGACCTCTGCCCCCCTCCCCCCGGGGTCCGTTGTTTTGCAGGTGATCGGGCCGTTCGAGTGTTGCATTGCAGATCTGTCTCCCAAGGGACGTATACACCCTCCATTCAGGTACGTACAAAAAACCCCAAAACATCCATAGCTACAGTTCAGATGGATATGGCTCCTCCAATCCAAACCCACAGGCGTCCTAGCCGCCCGAGCTCTCAACCTCGTCTGATTGAACATGTGACCAGGAGGACGAGAAGGAACAACAAGAGAATCCGAGGAGTGTTGAATCGTAACTCTCTCGCCCAAATAGACCACAACATCATACGTCCCTTGAAAATACCAACGATGGGCAGTGTACTGCATGGCCAGTGCAGGGAAGATGAAGCCATCCCACGGTCGAAATCGAACCTCAGGCTCCTCTAAAACGAACATTTATCAGCTCAATTCCTGCTAAGGGTAATATAAACATAAAGTTTTCAGAAGCATACCGAGAGAGGTGACTCTCGAACATGAATAGTAGTAGTCTGGTTGTTTATACGAACTTCCCAACTGGTAGCAATGGGGAGCCCAAGAGGCGAAAGCCTCACTGGTGAAAAAGAAGGGAAATACTCGTAGAACAGACCTATAAGACAAGATAAAGTGTCAGCAAAATCTAAACACAAAATCTAAAACAAGTTTTCACTAAAAGAAATATACGTCTACGATCCCCCAAAAACTGGAAAGGGTGACCTCCCCCTCATAACTGCGATGGCAACAAGCAAGTCGCAATCCTAGCAGGAAGTCAGCATAGGCCAACCTGGCCCAATCATATGATCCGTCCATACGAAGTTCACGGAGAGCAGGCAAGTAGTAGAGTAGCACATAGCTACCCTTGTTAGGGAGAAGGTCTCTTACAAAATGATCAAAGCTATGATGTGTACCCGCAGCTCAAGGGTAGTCGCACCGTCTGGAAAGGCCTCCATCTGCATGGTCCAACGAATACACCAATTGTTAATCTGAGTCGGTCGAGCCTTAGCACGAGCTCAAATAGCTATGGGGTCGATCAGCTCCTCTACCTCTGGAGAATAGACCATGATGTCGCTGCCGAAAGGCGCCGTCGTCGCCCGGAACTCTAAGGCCGTGATGAGAGAAAAGTGGAGAGGAGTGGCAGTCATCTCGTCCCACGGAAAATGAAAAGTGTTGGTGGTGTCCCAGAAGAACTCCACCAGAGCTCGAACAAAACAGCAGCTCGACGTGAAAGAATTCACGATCGGCGTAGCCAGAAAAACAGGATGTAGACCTCAAGACTCCCAAAGCTCGAGGAGCTCAATGTGGTCGCGAAGCTATAGGTCATATATCTGACCGAGAGCTGCGTTGCCTGAACCATAGCAACGAATACGGTCGCTTGTCATCCCGAGCCGCACATGCTCCGAGATATGAAAGTGAGGAACGAAGTAGAGAGTGCGCTCGGCCTTCTCAGGGAAATCTCCCAAACTGGTCGAAGCTCCCTCACCTGTCTCAACAGGCTCGTTCTCCCGAAGAGCGTCGCGGGAGTGAGAACCAGAGCCGCGACGTCTAGCCATTCTAAATTATGCAAAACAATAATAAATCAAAAGGTTCAATGGTATCTAAGGTTTTCCTAGTAGCATGATACTATGTTCGAACGAAAAACAGAGTTTGTAGTACTAAAATAGAGTATGATTTTGATTTAAATAGAAATAGCATTTTCAAGTAATCAAACAATTTCTTACAATAATATAACAAAAATTGTGATAAATTGAGCATGAATAGCTAGTAAGAACATCAAGAACGAGCCACATTATTCCTACAAACTCAACGGGGTCAACAATGGCAAAATGTTCATTTCTTCACCAAATTGAGTCAAACCAGTCTCAAAACACTCCCAAGGAAATATATATGAAAAAAAAAGGATTCATGGCATAAAATTGAACAAACATAGCAAAATAAGCAAAATGAGGGTTCAAATTTTCGAAAACCCGCAAACAAACATGCGCAAAATTGAGAAAAACCGGAATATGTTTGGAAAAAACTTACATAAATCGCGAAACTAGAGATCATTTGATTTGCAAAGAACTTGAGTGATTTTGGTACCGAAACAAGCAAGAACGAGTGAGGAGAAGTTTTACAAAAATGCGAACGAAAACAAGCATTCACAGCAAAATGAGGAGGAAAGGGGTTTTATTTCGAAAACCCGAGTATGTCATCAAGCGACAGAAATCACGCGTAGCGTGATTCTTATCGCATAGAGACAAGGAAAAAGCGTCGCGACAGTTAGTTCCTTTACGTGCTGGCACAACGATAGGACACATGGCCCCCATACTCGTCTATGCAAACCTTATGCAACTGTTTAGGTTCCTTGGTACGCCAGTTAGCCCATACAAGCAAATTGACATGATTAGTAGTCGGCTTGATTACAATCGCAGAAAGTAATCGACCTGACAATGATCCTCTCACTTGGCTTGAAGTGCCTAAGTATTGGATCATCACAAGCACCAAGGTAATGGTTCACAAAGAAAATATAAGCATCGAGGTAATGGTTCACAAGCAAGCACAAGCGCCAAGGTACCGGCTCGTTACAAATGCGCCGAGGTACCGGCACAACAAGGAATTACAACAAAATAACAACAAATAGCGAAAGGAAGAAAAGCAGTGAGGATCAAGAAGCAATGGTCTTCGATAACTTTCCTGTGACTGAAGATAGCTACAAGCAACGATCTTCAACGATGTCCCAAAGAAGAGAGGAGATTGTCTACAGCGGCAAGGCACATTCGCGGCGAGGTACGACAACAATTCTGCAGATAGCTACAAGCAGAGGCCTTCGACGATGTCTCAAAGCAGAGAGGAGATTGTCTATAGCGACGAGGCACAGCCGTGGTGAGCCACTGCCACAACCCGAAAGATGATAAGACACGGTCACCTTCGATGATGTTCCCGAGGAACTATGGAGGATTGTCACAAGCAAATGAAGATAGCGAGGAACTGTTACCTTCCTATGCGTTCACAAGGCACTATGGAGGTCGTCACTAACAAATGCATCAACAAAAATCGGTTACTCTAAAGGCGTGTGCTCGACGGTGCAAGATACACGTTTCTTAACTCTTTTATCTGTTTAACTAGCGCTATTTTGTAGGTATCGGCGTTACAGGATGATTTAGGATCGCAAAAAGTTCTGAATCATTCTCTGTCCCTATCGCTACTTTGAATTTTGTTTTCAAAACATGCGTTTCTCCAAACTCAGTCAAAGTGGGGGCTTTTATAGACACCCAGTGATGAATAATTTTCACGTCGCTTGATTATTGAATGAGGTGAAAGTGTGAAAAATCTTGTAATGTGTTCATTTTCGAAAAGAACTCTATTTTATAAAAATAGTCAGTCTAATTTATCTTGATCCATTATGAGGGTCCAATTATAGTGTAGTTGGATTGGGCTTGTAAAAAGCTTTCCAATGATATATTATAAGCCCAATTTCGATGAATAATGAGGAAGTTATGGTCCAAATACTAATTTGGGTCTAAAATGGTTTTATGGCCCAATGATCTTGTGGAGGGCCTATTAAATATTATCCCTACAATTTTTAGGATTGATTATAATCTTCTAAAATAGTCTATAAGGTTATTTTGAGTAATAATAGCATTAGGATTGATGATCAATATTTTAGAAAAAATATTGAATTTAGTTTGAAATAAAACAAGTGTTTTATTATGATAAATCTTATTTAAAATTGATAAAACGGAGTTTTTATTGCTTAATTATATTAAGAAAAGGATTTCGTACAGAAGCGTGTTTATCTTTTAAGCTGTCGCCGAATGACAAGGCTTGTCGCCGTGCGTAATTCCTGTCGCATGGCGACAGGCAGCAGTTTTATCCTAATCCAAATTCTGATTTGTTTCCATCAATTACGGACTATTTTCTTATAAATAGGGGTTGTTTCTCCCTGTTTTTATCATCAAGAAATCACAACAATTAACTATCTCTCTTCTCTCTAAAGCTAGAATCTTATTCTCTCTCTATTCTTTTTCTAAACCTTCCCCTCTTACAAAATTCCACATTCACAAGTTCTAGACACACCTAGCCAAGTTCGAAGTTGCCTTCGCCCAAGAAGTGAAAGATTGATAATTTATGAGAGTTTGGTCCCAAATCTCTATTTAGATAATTAAATTTGATTGTTTGATTTATTATTCCTTGAAGTTACTAATGCTTGTATTTTGTTATTAGAAAGACATACGAGGCATCCAAGTAAGTAATTTAATTGTTATTTTTTTTTATATAGAAATCATGCTTGGATTATTTTGATTCCTATATTCATGTTATTATGCCTTTATTGATTCCTAGAATCATATTAGGGTATTAACTAAGATTTCTGATATCATGTATGTTTTTATGGTATGCTTCCTATCCTTTCCTAATATCATGTTAGTATCATGTTAGGGTTAAAGATTTGATCTTTAATGCTAAGTGACATGCTAGGGTTTGTTATTAATCTTGTTAGTATCATGCCTAGGATCTTGCTAGTATTATTACGCTTCATTGAGATTGAGATTATTATTATTATTAATATTGTTAAGTTGCTTAATATATATTATTGTTGTTATTGTTTGATCAGCTTTTATGCATGATTAAAGGGAATTTGTACTTGTAATCACGTTTAATAAGATAATTAATAATCTTGTTTAGGTTAATATGATTATAATTCAAGTAATCACCAGTAATAGTCTTGTTTGTGCATTAATATTCAACCAACATAGATTAAACAGGTTTAGGGTTAACCTATTGATTGTATGTTAGTCAAAAAGTGCACATGAATATGAGAATAATAAAGTAAAGGCCTATTTTTAGGGCAGGTTCAATCTCTTTTAGGTTGGATTTGTACCTTCACCCGAATAACCTGTCATGGTTCTAGGCCACTATGGAGTTAGCGATCTCATGGATCGTGAAGGGGTGTAACCTTCACCTTGTGAACGATTTACAAGTTCTTAAAACTTGTTGATGACTCTTTTACTCCAGATTTCTTCCCTTTGGACGCCACCATGCTCAAGTGCATGATCACAGTGGGGCTAAAGTGTGGGATGCTTGAAATATTCCCTACATCAGCCAAACTAGATTGGCTTGGCATTGAATAGATTCATCCATAGGTTAAATGTCGCGTCCTTCGTCTTGATGCGGTAAAATTGGCTCTTCCAGTATCGTCATTTCGACACACTGTCCATCACCACCATACAGTCTTTGGTAGTGTTGAGAATGGTTCAGCTGTCTGTGTGCTTCTCCAGACGGGTCATGGCGTGCATCTCGTAGAAAACTGGAAAGTCCGGCTTGAAGCCTTTCCAGGTGCACGTCACTAAGTACCCAAAAATATTTACCTAGCTGTTCGGCATCAGCTAGAAAAGTGTAATGTGTTACTCATCCAGGACGGTACAAATATAGGAATGAAGGGGAAAGCGAAGTCCAACATTTAGAGCGGTACTGTTGATGTTGAAGGATCTGCAGTGTGGCTGCTCGTCTTCCCAGGTGGCCATAAAAAGATATCTTTTAGGGGCCACCAGCTCAAAATCTTCTCCCAGTTGAAGGAAGGCCTTATACTCCTCTAGACCCTCATTCAGGTAGCATAAGCCCGTGCTACCCACCGTACAGTCGTACGGGTCCTTGAAGGTATCAATGTTGGTGACGACCTCCTCTGCCACCACCTCACCCTCACCCTCAGCCTCGTTCTCTGCTCTCACTTCGTCTGGGTGAGGAGCAGCTCCAAATTCAGTGGACAGAACTTTGTCCAAGTCAACCGCCTTGGTCGAGCTCCTACTTCTAAAGCCCCAGCTTCCCCTAGAGATTGTCGCGTCTTCAAGCACAAGGGGACCCTTGCCCTTATCTTTTGCAGCGGTCGCCTGATTTCCTGAAGAAGGGGCACTGCGAGGTGGGAGGTTAGACGGTTCAGCAATAAAAATGCATATCCTCTGCCTGTCCTGCCTCCTATGTTGGAGATGGGGTGGTTAAGGAATTGAGACAAACGGACCATCTCTGTCTTCCCTAAAAGCGGAAGGAGGTCACTCTTGAGATAGCAACTTGGTCGGGTCAAAGATCGAGTTGGCATATTAGGGGAACTTTAGCCCCGGGGTTTTCCCGAACACACCCCTAGAGGAAGATACGCCATGTGTTCTTTGGAGTTCTTCAAAGGAGGCGGTCACTTCAACCGCTAAACACCCAGTACCACCAGTAGTGGCCGTGTTGGTGGTAGATTTGGTTCGTGTGTTCACATTGTTTGGGTCATAATGGACCCTAAAATGTACCAAACTGTTGTTTAGGTCTCTTGACGCATCGCTATCGTACGTTTGCATCGTATGGGCCATTTTTTCCTGCAAAGACAGAGAAGAATAAGTGGATGAGAGTTGGTACTCACTAGTAATGGACCCACTCCATGAAGGCGACGACTCGTCTCCATTCACTCTATAATCCTCAGTCCCAAGTGAACGACCGGACTCATGAGGAGAAACGGATGAAGCCGAGTGCAGAGCTAGTTTTTTATTTTAATAAAAAAAAATAAAAAAAAAACAAAGTGGCAAGCAAAAAGAAAAAGGAAGAACAGTCAGTCTACCATTGTACGTGTAGAAAACTCTAGAAGGTGGTCGGAAACCTCAAACTTTTACTGGAAAACTCAATCGAACGGCGGAGCTTTTGAAGATTCAAGGGAAAAGGTACTTTCTCTCTCTAGAAGCTCTAATTTCTCTCTAAAATGCTTAAAGTTCCAAAGTGCTAACATGAGGTTAAAACTCTTCTATTTATAGGCAAATTTATAGGGGCAAAATGGTAAATCCAGCTTTTCCCGCCCAAGGATTCAAACGGTTACTTTTTTAAAAAGTTAACCTAGAATTTAAACGGCTTAAAAAAAGACCCCCTGTTAATTTGGACAGAAAAAGAGACGGACGGATAACAGCGCGTACAAATAGACGACCACGTCAAAAGAATAAAAACTGCCACCCTAAAAGGTCGGGCGTCTGAGCCCTCCTTTAAAAAGATGATGTGTCGGATTCTGTCCGCCTAATTTCCAGACTCATCCGTTCTTAGAGGGATTACAGGCGGACAGGATATGCCATTTATCCCAAGGCAGTCATCTGTTAAATAGGTGAACTGATCTGTCCCCCTATTCCACCATATGCCCTATTCTTTCTTACTCAGACACAATAGGAAGAGTAGAAGATCAGAGGAGGCAGGTGTAGGCGTCGTTCGAAGTCCACCTACGTTAAAGCATTTGTGAATATGTTTGGCACTCATAGGAAGTGAGAATTGACATATAAGATTAGGGACAAGGAAAGTAGGGAGCCGCCAACAAGTTTTTAAGGAACTTGTAAACCGTTTACGGATCATAAAAGGCAACCACGAATAAGGGACAACGATAGGCAACAACGATTGACCCGTGAAGGTTACACCCCATTCATAATCCATGAGATTACTAACTCCATATGGTTCAGAACCACGAAAGGAGGATCTGGGATGATGGTAGGAAGTGAGTCATGGAGTCACATTCGCCCGTACTGGCCTCTACTCGATTCTTATTGTGAAAAGTGACTCCTGCGATCTCAAAGGCATGCAAACAAAAAATTAAATTTGCTCCAAACTATTATTAAGCTAAATTGGTTTAATATTAATGCAACACATAATTCTAAAATATTGTGACTACTTGATTAAACATCAAGATTAAAAAGGAACCTAAACCGGTTGTCCAAATTATCTTATTATGTGTGATTTTCAATTACATATTCCCTTTAACATGCAATATGGTGACAATAAATATATAATAGAATAGACATTAATATAGGAAGCAATTTAACAATAAATCCAACAATATAAAATCGTTAGAAAAATAATAGAAACAAAAGGAACATAATTCTTACTTTGATTCTATTTGCATGCAACTATAAAATAATAAACGAATTAGTAACTTCTAGGAAAAATAATAAAACAATAATTAAATTAAATTGAATAGAGTTGATTTGGGGCCAAACCCTCAAACATTTCTACCTTTCACGCCTTGGCTTAAGGACAGAACCACGAGTAAAGTATGGAGTGCTTGGAGTGCTTGAAGGGGGAATTTTGAAAGAAAAAGGGAAGGCTAGTGTTTAGGCTAGAGCATAGAAGAGAGAAAAAGAGAGTTAATTGATGCCCCGTACATTAGAAATGAGGGGATAAAAATGAGTAGAGGGAACACACGGAACCCTAAAAAGATAAAAAAAAAAAAAAAAAAAAAAAAAAAAAACCCTATAAAATAACACCGCGATACGACAGAGGACACCGTGACACGGTGCCAGGCAACGTTAGATGGGGCAAACTACCGTGACACGGTGGACAATAGTGTGACGTGGGAAATAATTAGGGTACGGGAGATGAAACGCATGAAAGGTTTACGCAAAAAGGACACGGAGTTGCCCCGTGTCATAGCACAGGGACCGTGTCACGGGAAATCCCACCATGGCGCGGTACTGATCCCCGTGACGCGGTGCTTATTGTCGTGACGCGGGAAACTGTGCGTCCATTTTTCTACCTAAATTCATTTTTGGCGCTAATTTCGTTTAGCTTTTTGGAGTGCCGATTGATAATTTCGGGCCATTTATGTTTTATTATTTATTAATTGGGCCAAAATAATAAATTAAATAAAATAAAAAGCTTTGGACCAAAATAATAAAATAAAGGAAAATAAATAAAATAAAAAGGTTTGGGCCAAAAATAAAAATGAACTATGTTTTGACTAAACATCAAGACTGATCCATGGACTATTCAAAAACTTAATTTAATTAAATACGATTTTTAAGCACTCTCGGGATTAAATGCTGAACCCGACCAATAATGGCGGTGAAAGATTGTTCATCGTCGGGTTTGGTTTCGGGGAGACATCAATATCGAAGATGAACTGATGATGACTACTGGTAGGAACAATAATAACAACAGCACTTGGAAAAACAAGAAGAACGACACTCCTTCTTCTTCGTCTTCCAGGCCCAATAATGCTACCTACAATGTCAATGTCAATGATGTGCTAGCTCTTAATGCTCCCCCTCAGATATTCCAAAGGTCAAGGAGGGTTTACATGCCTTGAGGAATGACTTATGATGCTGCTTTTGATCGCTTGCATAGTTAATGACTGATTATGCCAATTGGACCTTTTCTAGAACCTCGACCAGAGAAAAGAACTACTATCTATGACCCCAATGCTCATTGTAAGTTTAATCAAGGCAAAGGTCATACTACTAAGAAGTGTTGGAGGTTAAAAGATGTGATCCAAGACCTGATTGACGCTAATCAACTTCATGTCCCTCTAGGGGGCAAGAAGCCCAATATTCAAACAAGTCCACTTTTTGATACTTTAGCTATCATGGGAGATGAAGTCTTCTTTGATCCGTCAATACTCATTCAACCTCTACCAGAAATTGTATTTGTTTCAAACTGTGAAGATGTGAATGGAATTTGGGATAGTGACGATGAAGATGTCTATCTCAAAGATATATCTTGTTCATCTCTTAGCACAAATGAAGATGTTTGGGGAGACCTTGAGGTCAAGGTTCTCACCAGAAATGGACGGTTGCAACAACCTAGTCCACCTCCACCTCCACCGCAATCATAACCAATAGTTGATCCTATCGACCCTGTGAACAACGATGTGATCAAACAATTACAAAAGACTAAGGTGGAAATGAATGTATGGAAGCTTTTGGCCACCTCTTACGAGCATCGAAAAATTGTGATGAATGCTTTGGTAAAAATAGGAGTTGATAATGATAATGATAGTACCATTAATGTGTCTTTTGTAGCCCGAACCGTCATACCCCTAGTTGAAATTTCACCCCTTTCACCTTTCTTAGAATTCTTCTATTGCTTCCTTCTATAAACCATCTTTTCGTAACCCTTTCCTTTCACATAATTTTTCTTTTTAGGCATTATACGAGTCTTAAACTCAATTCCTTGTGTTCTTAGACCTAGACGATCTTTAGGAGGCGCCTTCTTACTTCCAAGACGTCCCTTCACATCAAAGTTGTGTGATCCAACTCGGTCTCTTCTACTACTAGGATTCAACCATGCCTTGTATGCACTAGATAAGGGAGGAGGATCTTGGTTACTCGCATAAACGGTCCACAAAGGTCTTCCAATCCAATAAGTCTCGTACTTATGAACGTTACTTTCATGCAACGATACTTCACGAGGACTATCGTTATAGCGTAGAACTACTTGTTCAAGTCCATATTGTCGCATCAATCGAGAAGGAAAATAACAAGTCAACTTTGAAATACTAGGAACACGACAATATGGAGTATCATTCTTGCCAACCATCCTACTAAGCCTCCACCAAGGCACCACCCACCGAATTGAAAATTCTCTCTTTGCAAAGAAGACCTTCCAATCATCATATGACATGTTTGCTGAGTAATTCTTCTTCCTACGGACCAAATCATTGGAACCAAATTTTTCAATATCGTCAGGGGCTTCAAAAAATTCTAAACGCTCCATTAACCAAATCTGCAAAATAAAAAAACAAAAAAACTGAAAACCACCGTGACATGGCAGAATGCACCGTGTCACGACAGACAAGCACCGTGACACAGTGCCTGCTACGTGTCACGGGAGCTAATTGGAGCGCGTTTTTACCTGCAACAGTACTAGGGAGCCCTTTCTAATGGCTTTCCGGTCAACTTTTGCTTCATCAAGGCCGCGCAAAGTTTCTCCAAGGAAAGTAGGCATAAGAGATCTCCCAGATTCAACATGTTCAAGCATAGACGCTAAACAAGCATGTCCTACCCTACCGTTTGCAAATAAAAGCTTGCTAAACATGTAAAAAATATAAGCCCTTCTACGGTGTACATGATAAGACTCAGAGACGGGACGATTAAAATACAAGTTTGCAAGCTTTTTCTAAATCTACATCATTACCACACACAATTTGATTTAAATCTGGATCTGTCAGATTCAGATGGCGTTCAAAATCTTGGTAATAATACTCACATAGGGTAGGCATAGCAATGAGATTTCTGGCAGGAAAACCAAAGATGGCACCAAATTCCTCCGGCAGGGGACAAATTTCATCATAATTAAATTTGAAACAATGTGTTTCTAGACTCCAATAATCTAAAGATGCCCTAAGAAAATCATGTTCAATTGCTACATGCCTCAAGGCTAATATGCCTCTGACATGAAATAATTCCAGCTCTCCTTTGTCAGCATTGGTCAAAGAATAAGACCTGTCGCGCAACGTATTATCAAAATTCTGAGACATTATTATTGAAATATGAAATTTTAATTATTTTATGTTTCGTAATTATTCATATCACGAATAAACTGGTCTTCTTTAATAGCCAAAAAGCTTGGAAATACTCAAAATCTATCTTTCTATACGTGCAAACTACACCGCTGCAGAATAAGCGCACCATGACACGGGAAATTCCACCGTGTCACGGGAATTATTGTCGCGAAAAGGCATGCTTTATCGTGACACGGTGTACACTGCCGTGTCGCGGAGTCCACGCGTCTGCATATTTTTATCCTTTACCTATTTTTATCCGGATTTTTATTGTTTTGTCTTCACTGTTTATCTTCTAATTCTGTTTTTCGAGAATTTCATTCTTAATAAAAATCTCCATTTATTTTTATTATTTTTTTTTATTTTTTTATTTTTTTTATTATTTTATTTTTATTTTTATTTTTATTTTGGGGAAGTTGTAAAACTTGTTTATTTTCATTTTTATTTTTATTTTTATTTAGGAGAAGTTGTAAAACTTGTCCCTTTTTCATTTTTATTTTTATTTTTATTTTTATTTTTATTTTGGGGGAGCCATAAAACTTGTCCCATTTTCTATTTTATTTCTCTTGGGGAAATTGTAAAATTTGTCCCATTTTTCATTTTCTTTTTTCTTTTGGGGAAGGTCGGTACCCTCCTCTTATGATTTTTTTTTCGCGTCTTTAACAAATACACAATCACACATAATGAGTCTCAAGCATACACTAATACACACTAATAAAATACACCAAGTAAATCATGATGCATAAACAGTGTCAAGTGTCATCAACCAAAGAACATAATAAAAACCCTCAGTCAAAAATCTGTAGAACTAGAAGAGTGAGGATAAGTATCATCTCCAGCTTGCGAATACGGGAACGGCGGACCAAAGAGTCCCTCCATCATCCGGGTACGAGGAGTAGTATCCCTTGAAAGTGCTGGAATGGCTGAGAAGGTTGAGGTTGTTGCCACTAAGCCTCCTGAAATGGCTGAGAAGGTCGAGGCTACCTGTAACACTCCCAAATCTCCCTCTACGTATATAATATATTTATATGTATACAAATACCGTAGAGATAGACTTGGGCGTATTACCGCCACGTGAAAACGTAAGGCTTAATTAATTACTCAAATTGCAGCGGAAAAATAACTAACTTTTATTAATAATATGAATAACCATAATAATTGTTTCAAAATAAACCAATAAAAACTTGTCCATACATAAATAAAATTAATTCCTATCTATGTGATCCTAATCCCGACTCTAGTATGCGTACGAACAACTTCACACCTGAAATCAAGACTGCTTACCAAAATGGTAAACAGGGCGAACCAAAACAAAAAGGAAAACAGATTAGCAAAAACGCTAAGTACTTATAAGTGCAAGGCATGTAAATACTTTTATTAGGCAAACATGCTTTCGAAATAACCATTTAAATTTAAACCTATCATGAGTCACTTTCCAAAATTAAACTTTCCAAAAATAATTAAACCTTCCAAGGGTAGTAATATCCATCAATAAAAGCTTTCCAAACCAATAGATTTCCAATTTATAAACTTCTCAAATTTTTGATATATTTCTAAACCAATTTTCCTCACCTAAGTGTGCACACCCCCCAAGCAAGTTATACTATACTCGAGGAAAGACCAGATCATACAAAGCTCATGGTCTTATTTAACCAGTCCCGGGTAGAGGGACAATTAAAATATCAAATACTCAGGCTCACAATGAGCTACAAATTAATTAAACCAAGTGATTTATAAATCAAACAACTTTTATTAAATCGATCAACATTTAGAGATCAAACCTTCAAATCATAAAATTATATACTTTAACTTGTCATGAAAATTGTTAACTTAAATATTCATACGCAACATTTATTCAAACAATCATTAAAACAAACATTATACAAAACACGCATTCAAAAATTGTATCAAGGACCTAGCCACCTATACGTACCTTGATCACGAGAACAAAAAGGTACGACTACTAAACTTGACCACGATCGGGAGACTCCTCCTACACAAATAAAATAACCTTAATTAATATAAGGTTAACAAAATAACACAAAACCAAAAACACCATTCTATTGTGCATGAACTACCTAAATATTAACCTTTATCAAAATAGTGCTATTAGTATAGTTGGGTGGTCGTTGGTGGCGGAAGAGGTAGTTGTTCGGTGGCAAAAACTTGGTTATGGGTTGCAGAGTTTATTTAAGCTAGATAGAGTAAGAAGAAGGGGTGATGAGATAGAGAGTAGAGAAGAGGATTTCTGATTTTTGGTGTGAGGAATTTGTGAAGTGTTGAGGGTCTATTTATAATGTTTAAGGGGTAGTAAGATAGAGTTAAAGGAAGATTGAGATTAACATGGGAGCATGATAAATGTAAGTTTGTTAAATGAATATGAGTGAAATTTAGTCTAGGTTAATTTATGTGGAAAAGAAACTAATGAAAGATATTAGAGAAAAAGTAAGATAGGTGTTAAATGGTTAGGGAGATAAGATAGAAAGTAATGTAGATTAAGATGCTTAGCTTAACAAAGGTTGTTGGAAATAAAAGAATCACCCAATTCTCACGGCTATTTTTTTTTTTTTTTTTTTTTTTGAAATCATAGTTTAATATAATGATTTGAAGTAAAAAAAATATTAGATAATATCAAACTAAAATAGTTGTATATCATAAAATATGAACTAACCAAAATAATTAATTATTATTGATTTAATGTACTAAGATAAATAATTAAATACTTATTTTTGGCGCCAAAAAATAATTTTGGCTCCTAATTCAAATAATTGAATAAATTATTAAAATAATTATTTAATATTTATTTTCAAAGTTTCGGGGTATTACAGTCTACCCCCCTTAAAAGAAGTTTTGTCCCGAAACTTAGAAACATTTAATACCTCAATTTAATATTCTGAATTAGCTTGAGTTAGTTAAAATTTAGTGAGTTCATGCACAACCTAAGGACTTGATTCAAAAGATTCACTTAATAAAGACATAAAAGGAAAGCGCGAAACTCTATTGCATTCTACCCCCCCCCCCCCCTTAAAAGGAAGTTACGTCCCCGTAACTTAACCACTCACCATGAAAAGGTTAGGGTACTTTTTATGCATTTCTGCCTCAGCCTCCCAAGTTGCTTCCTCAACCTTATGGTTCGACCATAGAACTTTGACAATCTTCACATCCTTGTTTCTGGTGCTTCTAACTTTACTATCTAAAATTCTCACCGGTCTTTCTTCATAGGTCAAACTCTCATCTATCTCAATTGTCTCTGGTTCTAGCACATGTGCAACATCAGGAATGTACTTGCGAATCTGACTTACATGAAAAACATTGTGCAGCCTTTCCAACTCGTTGGGTAAGTCCAACTTATATGCTACTTTCCCAACCTTCTGAAGAATCTCATATGGCCCAATGTACTTTGGGCTCAACTTCCCCCTCTTACCAAATCTCATTACTCCCTTCATAGGAGATATCTTTAGCAACACCTTTTCTCCTACTTGGAACTCTACGTCTCTACGCTTCTCATCAGCATAACTTTTCTGTCTGTCTTGGGCTGCTTTGATTTTCTCTTGGATCAGCTTTACTTACTTAACAGTTTCCTCTATCATTTCAGGCCCAAGTACAATAGTTTCACTTATGTCACTCCAACAAACTGGGCTCCTACATTTCCTTCCATACAAAGCCTCAAACGGGGCCATTCCAATGCTTGCATGATGGCTATTATTATATGAAAACTCAATCAAGTCTAAGTGGTCTTCCCATGAACCTTGATACTCCAATACACATGCTCTCAACATGTCCTCCAAGGTCTGTATGGTCCTTTCAGTCTGACTATCAGTTGGAGGGTGAAAAGTTGTACTCATCAATAGCTTTGTTCCCATGGCCTTTTGCAAACTTTTCCAAAAGTTAGACAAGAATCTCGAATCACGATCTGAAATGATATCTGTAGGCACTCCATGATACTTCACCACAAACTTTACATATGCCCTTCCCAACTGATCCATAGACCAAGTGTTTTTCATAGGTATAAAGGTTGCGGACTTAGTCAATAGATCCACAATGACCCAAATAGTGTCATTCCCTGCCCTGGTCCTTGGTAATGCCCCCACAAAATCCATGGCGATCGAATCCCACTTCCACTTTGGTACTTCTAAGGATTGAACCATTCCTTGTGGTCTTCGATGCTCTATCTTCACTTTCTGGCATGTTAAGCATTTTGCCACAAACTCTGCTACTTCTTTCTTCATGTTGGCCACCAAAAGACCTTCTTCATATCCTTATACAACTTATCCCCTCCAGGATGCATCGAATAAGGGGAGCTATGGGCCTCCTCCATCAGTCTTTGTTTGATGTCCCCACGATGTCGTGGAATACACCATCTCCCTTTAAATCGAATACTTCCCTCATCTGCGATAGTAAAGTCCAAAACCTGTCCTCCCTGCCAAGGCTTCACTGCCAAGGAATTTAACATCTTACTGACCTCTCCATGCTCCACCACTTTCAAATTCATCTTCTGAAATTCTACACACAACTGGTTTGGTAAAATCATCAAATTCATCAAATGACTGGTTTTCCTACTTAAAGCATCAGCTACCACATTAGCTTTCCCCTCATGATATTGGATATTCACACTATAATCTTTCATAAATTCCAACCATCGTCTCTGTCTCAAGTTCAAATACTGCTGAGTGTAAATGTACTTTAGACTCTGATGATCTGTGAACATTTTACAAGTTGCACCATATAGATAATGTCTCCAAATTTTTAAAGCAAACACAATCACAGCTAACTCCAGGTCATAGGTTGGATAGTTCACCTCATGTAGTTTCAATTGTCTCGAATCATATGCAATGACCCTCCGATTCTGCATTAAAACACAACCCAATCCAAACTTCGATGCATCACTATACACCTCATATTGCCCACTTTCATCTGGCAAAGCCAATATTGGTGCTGAGGTTAACTTGTCTTTCAAGGTCTAGAACGCTTGCTCACACTCCTGGGTCCAAACAAACTTACATTCCTTCTTCATTAAATTCGTCATGGGCCTCGCAATCCTCAAAAAATCCTTCACAAATCTTCGATAATAGCCTGCCAATCCCAAGAAACTTTGAACATCTGACAGATTCTTAGGTGTTGGCCATTCACTCATTGCATTGATCTTCGAGGGATCTACTGAAATTCCTTCCCTAGAAATCACATGCCCCAAAAAGGCTACCTTTTCTAACCAAAACTCACACTTCGACAGCTTAGCATACAATTGGCGCTCCCTCAGGATCGACAATACTTTCCTCAAATGATCTTCATGCTCCTCCCTATTCTTGGAGTAGATCAAAATATCATCAATGAAAACCACCACAAACTTATCCAAATATGGCCTAAAGATTCGGTTCATCAAATCCATGAAAACTGCAGGTGCATTAGTTAACCCAAATGGCATAACTGTGAACTCATAATGGCCATAACGCGTCCTGAAAGCACTCTTGGGAATGTCTTGTTCTCCAATTCTCAACTGATGGTACCCTGACCTCAAATCTATCTTGGAAAATATTCCATCCCCTTTCAACTGATCAAACAAATCATCAATTCTAGGCAAAGGATACTTATTCTTGACTGTCACATTATTCAACTCCCGATAGTCTATGCACAACCTCAAACTTTCATCCTTCTTTTTCACAAACAACACCGGAGCACCCCATGGAGAAGAACTAGGTCGAACATATCCCTTATCCAACAAGTCATCTAACTGAGTTTACAATTCCTTCATCTCAGCTGGAGCCATCCTATATGGAGCCTTTGGGATAGGTCCAGTCCCTGGTAGCAATTCTATAATGAACTCAACATCCCTTATAGGCGGCATACCTGGTATCTCATCAGGAAACACATCTGGAAATTCCTCAACTATTGGAATACTCTCTTTCTTCTCATCCTCCCTTCCCACTTCCTGAACACTACACATGTATATAGGATAACCCTTCCTGACACAATTCCGAAACTGCAAGGCAGAAATGATTTTGATCCTTGAATTCTTCCCTTCCTTCCTATAAGTCACTGTCACATTACCCGGACCCAACAATTTCACTTTCTGAGCAACACAATCTATGTGAGCCTTATACTTTCCCAGACGGTCCATTCTTAAAATCACATCTAAGTCTTGCAAATCAAACTCAATCAAATCTGAAGGAAATTCTACTCCAGCTATGGTGATAGGTACCCCTTTATGTGACTTAGAGCAATTCCTCACTTCCCCAGTTGGAATAGAAACATCTAGAAACACTAACAATGGACTCTCTAACTTTAATCTCTGGACTAGAGATTTTAAAACAAAAGAATGAGACGCACCTGAATAAAACATGACTCTAGCATTCAAAGAACAAACAAGGAAAGTGCCAATTACCACATCATTAGAAGCCTCAGCCTCACGACAATTCATCACGAACACACGACCCTTAGGGGCCCCTCCTGCACCGCTACTGGTTCCATTCCTCTGAGCTCATCCATTGGTCTGGGGTGGTTTGGGTGGGTTATTGGTCTCCTGGACTTTCCCCATCTTAACATCATTCTCCTTGGTGTAGCACTTATACTCCCGATGCCCCAGTTTCTGATAGTAACGATAAGTCACAGGGTTTCCCTCACAGTCCTTCCCTAGGTGATTTTTCTCACATCTCTTACAAAAATAACTTCTCTTAGGCCTGGTGTTATTTCCATTCCCATGATTGTTATTTCCCTTTCCATTAGCTCCCTTCCCAAGGTTTCCCTTGTTGTCCCTCCTATTGAATTGCCCACTTCCCCCAGAATTTTCCCCAATCCTAGGCCTCTTATCAACTCCATGTGAACCCCCATCACTCTTCCTTTTCCCTCCAGTTGAGTTCTCTAACTCTCTCCCTCGAATCCCATATAGGTGGGCAGCTCTCCCATAGACTTCATCTAGTGTTTCAAAGGTTACCCCTCCCAACTTCCCCTGAAGACTTAGGGTTAAACCTTGCTCGAACCTTTGGGCTTTCAACTCCTCCGTGGGTACTACCTTAGGTGCAAACCTCATCAAGTCAATAAATTTATTATAATACTCATTAATGGTCATATTACCCATCCTCAAATTGGTAAACTCCATGCATTTCTGCTTCTTCAGATAGGCGGGATAAAACTTGTCTCTTATAGCCTTCTTCAATTCTTTCCACCCAAAGTTAGGGGTTTCTAAAAGCCTAGTCCGGTTTTGACTCCACCTTAGGTCAGCTTATTCCCTCAAGTAACAAACATCATTATTAACCTTCAATTCTTCAGGACAATTAATGGCATCAAACAACTTGTCAAATTCCCTTATCCAATTCTCCAAACTAGCAGGATCCTCCTTCCCAAGGTAAGTGAGTGGTTTTGCAGCTGCTACCCTCTTAAAAACTTCCCCAAATTGATCTAAGTCGTTGCTACTGTTTTGGGTATTTTTGTCCATTAGGAGAGTTACGTCACGAAGTCTGATCCGGCTGAGCTGTACCTGCAAAATAACGGAGACTCCGGGTGGTTGGAGCTCCGTCTCTAACGGTCAAGTTAGTAACTTGAAACGGAATAAAGAGAACGGAAATTTAGGTGGGTATCTACTCGGATTCCAAGCTCAGGTCTTTCTCTGATGTGAGAGAATAAATGTGTAATAAATGATTGAATGTGTCCCCAAAATGGGGGAATATCTCCCTATTTATAGGGTCGTTGGAGAATGTGCCCCTATCTAGGTCATTTGACCTAGATTTTAGCGGGCTGCGCCGTTTTACGGCGCTCCTAGGGATTTAGGCCCTTGAAGGCTGCCATTTAAGAGGCATATCTGAGGGCGCCAAGTGTCAAGAGGATGTTGAGCCACATGGGCCATCCTGACCTCGACACGTGGCATCCTCTCATTGGTCCACGTGTCTAGGGTAGAAATACCCTAAACATTTGCCCCTCACAGGTCGCACGTGCATGTTACGTGGGGCCTGTGACACGTGTCTACCTTTCACAAGTGAACAGTAACGGGTAAAATTTTTGAATTTCAAATCAAAAATTTTCCCCCCATTTTCACTTTCTATAAATAGAAAGTTACCCCCCTCCTTTTCACACCTTACGTTCAAATTGACTTTTTAGAGAGAGAAAAAGAGAGATTCTAGAGAGAGATTTCTCTGCTCCCGTCTGCGTCACAGCAAATTTCAAGCTTCCGAGTGCTAGCAGTTCATCACCCGGTTCACCGGCTATAGTGGTTTTCAGACTTTCAGAGTAAAAGCAAGGTAACCGCCTGTATCATTTTAGCTTTTCTCCCTTTCAATTTATATACCATTTTTTCCGCCTGTATACCCGGCTTTTTTAGAGAATATAAATGAGTTCCCAATCCACCCACTCGGCACTGCCTAGGACACTCAGCCGATCCCCCGGAACGGCTGAGTCTAGAACAGGGGGTGCCTCTTCTGGACTGTTGGAACCAATATGCTCATCTCCAAATTCCTCCCTCTTTGTGTCTGTGCAGGACACAATGGCCAGAACGAAACATACGGCCAGGCGGTCTAAGAGCCGGCGCACTATGAGAGTGCCAGCCGATGAGGTTTTCCCGGAAGGGGAACAGAGGGATTGGAAGGAGAGCGGATCTGACGAAGAGGCTCCCTCTACCTCCGGGAGCTCTGGAATAAGAGAGGTAGCAACGAGGGAGCCGCCTTCTCTAATGAAGCCGGCGGTGCTGAGGCCGGCCAAGGATCAAGAGCCGAATCTTCCTCCGATCAGAACGATTTTGCGGCTAACTATCAGCAGCCGCCCAAGGTTGTTGACAATCCCAACCCCAAAAGACCCGGATGCTGCCAAGCAATATCGCCCTACTTAATAGCGGGTTAAGGGCTTTTAAAGAGAAGCACCCCTTTGGAAGGGGTTGGGAGATTATTGTCCCTCCGACTGATGCTGTAATGGCCTGGAGTGACGACATTGATCATGCAGATGATTACTTCATCTGCTACGAGGCGGTTATCGAAGCCGGCCTCCGGTTCCCCCTCCACCCCGGGATTAGGAAAATCCTCAAGGGGTACGATCAGGGGGTTTGGCAGCTCACCCCTAACTCGTGGGTGAATATATTAAGTTACATCGCCGCCTGCGAGTTTCAAAACTTGAACCCCAGTTTCTCTGCCTTCGCTCACATGCACTATTTGAGCAAGGCTCCAGGCGGCCATGGGGCATGGTATACTCTGACTACCTTGCCCCAATACTTAATGACTTTGGACAAGGTGTCCAAATGGTCCGGGTGCAAGGACAAGTTTTATTTGATTTTCTCCCCCACCCTAAGACACAACCGGACACTGCGCCGGTACAATACTGAACCGGCTCTCCTGGGACGTAAATGCCCTCTCCCGGCACTATCTACTAAGGCCCGAGAGCAAATCATGGAGCCGGGATTCTTTGAAACAACAACTGAGCCCATGGGGGATGAGACTCATATTATTGTACCCAAGAACTGGATCCCCCATCCGGACTTCTTCAAGGACGAGTACTTCTTGTCCACCTGCGGGCTAAGTACCATGTTTCTAAGGGGTAGAATTCTCTTCATCCGGAATGATTGTTATTTTATTTTAATTTCATACTTGCCTTAATTTTCTCTAACTTTAAATTCTTGTTCTTGCAGACGAAGCCTTGAGGATGGTAGACCAAGAAAAGACTCCGGCTAAGTCCGCGGCGCTGCTGCGCAAGGAGGCGGCACTTGCCAAAAAGGCAGTCGTCGAGGCTAAGGATACGAAGAAAGGTGAGGTAACACCGCCTGACTTTATGTGTTTGCATTTTTTTATATATATATATACCGGTTGGGTATACTTATATTTTGCTTCTGTCTCAGGAATCCGTCAAGAGAATTCCACGATCATTCTCCAAGACGCTCAAAAGGCAAGGAGATGATCTGGAAAAGACTTCGGCTGCGAAAGCCGCCAGGAAGGATCCCCCTCGGAAACAAACATCTGCCCATCCGGTCGTCCAACGACTGGGGGAAAATCCCCTGTTGTACTGAAAAAACTAAGCGAAAGCTCAGAACAGCAGAAAGTGTCGGATGTCTCTATGACATCGAAGGGTGGCGAGCCACCTGAGGTTGCAGGCGGTGCGGTAACCACTGGGGAGGAGAGTAAGCCGAAGACCCATCTGGAAGCTCAAGGTAAGGAACGAACTGAAATACCTTGGCCACTTGATTTTATGAGAGTCAAGACCAAGGTTGATCCTTCATAGGGGTCAGTCAGCAGCCGGCAACGGATGAATGCCGACTACGCTGCTTCTATCTCACAAAGCACTACTTTTGATGCAGATCTAACTTCTGACCAGCCGGATCTTGCAAGCTTCGCAAAGCGGATGGTGAGGACCCTCACCCGGTCTGAGAAGAACTCCATACCTGATCTGCAGGTCGTGGACTTCGACCGGATAATGGGTTCTCTAGATGAGGTAAAAAATCCCTTTACCCTGATATCTTTTATCTTTAATTTGGCTAAGTAACTCACAAACCGGCTGTTATTGTCTCAGGCTATGGTGAGAGTGGACAGTCTCCGGGGCCCCTTAAGGCGGAAGCAAGAAGAGGTAAATGACGCCAAACGGAGGGCCCTAGAAAACCTCAACTTTGCTGAACATTCTGATTATATGTGTACTTTAAAGATTAAAGCGGTAGAGTTGAAACAAGAGGAGCTGATCCGTAGTTTGACGGCTGCAAACGATGAAGCTAAAAGCCAGGCTGATGACCTTGATAAGAAGCTAAAAGATGCCAAATCAGATCTCAAGGCATTGGAGGATGCTGACAAGGAGAATGCCCAACTCCGGATAGACAATAACCGCCTGAGGGTCGAGCTCATCAATCTGCGCAACAAGCAGTCGGATGATGCCCAGCAACTGGGTGATGCTCCACCGCCTCGCTTCAAAGACTGGGCTGCTGAGCAGGGATATGAAGTCTTTGATGATGAGGAGCCGGCGGCGGATGATCATCACGAGGGCCAAGCCAGCCAGACTCAGCCGGAGCAGACTCCACCTCAGCCTTAGGCGGGCCTCCCCAATTTCTGCGGCAGTATGCCAATCATGCTCTTTACTGGCTTGTATGCCGTGTTTTGTTGTATCTTTTACCAACCATGGGGTTAAATTAACAATTTCTTTTTTTATTTCCTCACCGGATGTAACTCCGGTTAACACAACTTCTGGCCTTTGAGCCATATTAATGAAGTATTCTGACTCAGTCGGTTCTTTTATACCTGTTTGCGTTTCAAATTTTTGATTTTGAATTTTGCGTTATGTTTGTAATTCATTAATATTTTTCCTAACTTAAAAAAGCATGCGGCAATTTGCAATCCGGGTGCTCTTGCCCCTGGGCGGCTGTGTGGTTGGTTTTATTTCAAGCTAATTGATTGGCTTGAAAATACTTGATACTAGGAGAAGTATGGAGTGTTTTTAGGCCAATCAATCACAATGGTGATTGCCCCAAACCAAGTGCACAGCCGTCCATAAAAGCGGGTGCTTTGAGCTTCTTACCCAGGCGGTTATATTCCGTCTGGGGTTAACGCGTAGCCATTACACAATATTTTGCCCCAATAGGGGAAATGAGTGCAACTTTGGAATAAATAACCCAAGTAATAATTTTAACCGATGACCGACTGATGCCTTAGGGCATCCGGTACTTGGTTACTTAATTGTTCTTCGTAGATTATTCTGGTTAGACAACTATGAGTTGACCAATTTGGTCGTTCAATTTTCGCCATCTGCATTTGCACCTAGAACCGATGAATAGTCTGTTCTCTGCGACGATTGCACCCGGAGGGGTGTCACCGGACGCCTTTGTCCATATTGGGACAGGCGGTTTTATAAAATAAGCAACCATCCGGCCGTATTGGCCTTTGGTCTTGTTTGAGACCGGTTGTATAGCCACTAAGCGTTTTTGTGCTTAGTTTTTAAACGGATCATTGGCCGAGTAGTCCGTCTGAGTATTACCCAGGCGGTCAACAAATTTATTAAATTACACTATCAAACGTAATTAATTAAATAAAGGGTCCGTCTGATTTACCCAGGCGGACTAGATTGCGCTAAGTATCAAACTTAGTTATTCAAACAAAGAGTCCGTCTGAGTTTTACCCAGGCGGACAAACGGTTATAACATTCAACCAAACTAAGTATCAAACTTAGTAAGTTAAACACAGGGTCCGTCTGGGTATTGCCTAGGTGGAGGAACAATAAAAATGGCAAAATACCTCTGCAAACAAAGCCTGAATTTTCATTAATTGACTTACTGTTTACAAAAATTATACATTCTCAGAAGTAGTACTTTTTTAGATTGTCTACATTCCAAGTTCTAGGCAGGCGGCGACCGTCCGGAGTTTCCAGACAGTAGGTGTCGTTCCTGACTTCTTCATAAATCCGGTAGGGGTCTTCCCAATTAGGGGTTAGCTTCCCAGCCTCATTGGCTCTACTGGTTGCCTCCATTTTTCGTAATACAAAGTCATCCACTTTCAGGGGACGCTTGTGCACTCTCTTGTTATGAGCACTGGTCATTCTCAGACGGTATATCTCATGGCGCAGGGCAGCGTTGCCCCTGCGTTCCGGGAGGGAGTCCAATGCCAGCCGCATGGCCTCCCAATTTGCCTCTTCATCATAGAGCATAACTCTGAGAGTCAGCTCATAATGCTCAATGGGCAAGACGGCTTCAGCACCGTATACCATAAGAAATGGGGTTTCTCCGGTTGCCCCTTTAGTAGTAGTCCGGATGGCCCACAGGACATGAATTAATTCCTCTGCCCATAAACCACCGGCTCTTTCAATTTTCTTTTTTATGCCGTCTGAGATGAGTTTGTTGAAGGCTTCAACTTGGCCGTTTGCTTGGGGTCGGCCGACTAATGCAAAACAATGTGAGATACCCTGATCTCCCAACCAACTCTTGAGCTGGGGGTCTCAAACTAAGGGTCATTATCAAACACCATAGACATAGGTACCCCAAACCAGGTGATGATGTTCTTCTAGATGAAGGAGATGACATCCTTTGTCTTGATGTTCTTAACCGGCTCAGCTTCTACCCATTTGGTGAAATAATCCACATCCACCAAAATGTAGCGCTTTCCGCCTAGTGCAGGCGTATATGGACCCAAGATATCCATGCCCAATTTGGAAAATGGGATTAGGCTGTGGATTGTCGTCAGTTCAGTAGCCGGGCGGCGAATCAGTGGGCCAAACCTTTGGCACTTGTCGCATCTTTGGACTAACTCTTTGGCGTCTGCTTCAAGAGTAGGCCAAAAGTAATGCCGCCTGGCTCTGACGGCTAAAGACCTGCCGCCTATATGAGAGGCGCAGTATCCGGCATGCAATTCTTCGAGAATTTCTTTCCCCTTTTCTTGGGTAACACACTTCAATAAAGGTTTGAGGAAACCTGCCTTGAAGAGTTCTCCATTTCTCAACTCGAAGTTTGCTGCTCGCTTTTTCAGGACGGCAGCCTCCTGTGATGAATCAGGAAGCGTGCCGTCTGCTAAATATGCCCAAATGCCATCCATCCAGGTAGAGCTTCGGTCTAAGGTTCCAATGGGCTCTTCATGTATGCTTCTCTTTTCAAGAACTTCCCAAAAGACCGAGCGAGGAGTATCACAGCAGGCGAAAGAAGCCAATTTAGATAATGCATCCGCCTGGTTTTTATCTGACCTAGGCACTTGATTCAGACAGAAGTCCTCAAGTGCCCCAGTCTCTTCTTTGACTGCCTGAAGATATTTGATCATAGCCGGATGAGTTTCCTCATATGCTCCCTCATACTGGCTAACGACCAATTGTGAATAAGAATAGGCGTCAATTTTAGTTGCCCCTGCTGCCTTACACATGCGGATTCCGGCTAACAGGGCTTCATATTCCGCCTCGTTATTTGAGGCTTGAAACTTAAACCGCAGTGCATATTCAAATTTGTCCCCCTCAGGGGACTCATATATAATTCCTGCACCGCAGCCGTTCTTTGTTGAGCTTCCGTCTACATACACTTTCCAAACCTGGTCAACATTATCCGGTTGCACCGATCGTGTCATTTCAACAATGAAGTCGGCAAACGCCTGACCTTTCACTGCTTTTCTAGGTTCAAAAGTGATTTCAAGACTTTGCATTTCAATAGCCCATTTCAACATTCTGGCGGATGACTCCAAAGTAGACATTGGCCGCTTGAGGGGCTGGTCGGTGTAGATTACCACCGGATGAGCCAGGAAGTATGGTTTCAATTTCTTGAAAGCCATATACAGGGCAAGGCCAAATTTTTCTACCATGGGGTACCGGAGCTCAGCATTTTTTAAGACATGGCTAATGAAATAGACCGGAAGCTGAACACCGTCTCTCTCAGCAAGGAGAACGGCACTGAGGGCATGATCTGAGATGGCTAAGTACATGTATAACACCTCCCTAGGCAGTGGACTAACAAGTCTTGGCAAAGAGTGGAGGTGTTCTTTCAGCCGTTGAAAGGCCGCCTCAGCCTCATCCCCCACATTCAAATCTGGTCTTCTTCCTGATTGCTTGGAAGAAGTAAAGGCATTTATCACCTGACCGACTGAGGAATCTCCCCAGGGCAGCCAGGCAACCGGTTAGTCTCTGTGCTTCCTTGACAGTACGGGGTGACTTCATGTCAATCACCGCCTGTATCTTCTCAGGGTTAGCCTCTATCCCCCTTTGATCAATCAGGAATCCGAGAAACTTCCCAGACTCAACACCAAAGACGCATTTCTTAGGATTCAACATGACCTTATGCTGCCTGAGTGTGGTGAAGGTTTCTCGGAGATCGGCAAGGTGATCCGCCTGCTGTTTGGATTTGACTATCATGTCATCAATGTATGCCTCTACATTCCTCCCAATCTGATTAATAAAGACAATATTAATCATCCGTTGGAACGTAGCCGGCGCATTTTTCAAACCAAACGGCATCATCTTGTAACAGAATAGCCCCTGATCAGTGACGAAGGCCGTCTTTTCTTGATCTTTTTTCCACAGGGGTATCTAATGGAAGCCGGAATAGGCATCCATAAAACTCATCAAGGCATGCCCGGCTGTTGAATCGACCAGACTGTCGATCTTAGGAAGCGGATAACTGTCCTTGGGACATGCCTTGTTGAGATCTGTGTAATCAACACACATCTGCCAGGTACCATTCGGCTTCTTTACAAGCACAACATTCGCCACCCAGTCGGGGAAATTACATGGCCGAATGAACCCAGCATCCAACAGCTTTTTTACTTCGGCAGCTGCCGCCTGACTTCTTTCCTCGCCGTGATTTCTTTTCTTTTGCCGAATGGGCTTCTTTTTAGGGTCCACAACGAGTTTATGGACAGCAAGATCCGGGCTGATGCCTGGCATCTCTTCCACTTCAAAGGCAAAAATGTCTTTGAATTCTTTCAGCAGAAGGTGCAAGTCTGCACCTAACTTAGCAAAGGCAACCGTCCCAACCTTCACGGTACGCTCCGGACGGCTGTCGTCTAGAGGTATGTCAATATGTTCACCAGCCGGTTGGGAACGGAGCTTATCTGACCGCTCACCGGTCAGTGATTGCTATTTTTTCTCCTTCTTCACCTCCACCAGCATAGGTGCCTTTCTTTTCTTTCCGGCTGCTGGTGGGGCTGGTGATGGATCGGCCTCCTTGACATTGTCAAGGTCTATTGGCTCCTGGCCGCCTGGGGCCACGGTATCTTTGACGCCTGAGAGATAGCACTCCCGGGCCGTCTTCTGATCCCCATTCAGGGAACCAATAGTGCCGTCATCCCTCTCATACTTGATGAGCATGAGAGATAGGATGATTACTGCCTTGGCTACGTTGAGGGTTGGCCGGCCAAGGATAATGTTGTAGGCGGTCAACTCCTCAACGACCAAGAATTTGACGACAATATGTCGTCCTTGACCCTTCTCTCCCAGCAGGATGGGTAAGTCAGTTCTTTCGGCTGGATAGATCATCCCACCCGCAAAACCAACCAAGGGGTGGGTGACCGGATGCATGCTGCTAACATTGTATTTCAGCTTTTGCAAGCACCGGAGGCTGATGATGTCTGATGAGTTGCCGGTGTCATTAAGGATTCTTCCAACCAATTGGTTGGCAACCTTACATTCAATGACAACCGGGTCATCATGCGGACGACGGACACTGCCCCTGTCCTTCTCAGTGATCAAGACGTCTGGGAAGGAGGTGCTTGCAGACACCTGCTCATCATCATCCTTGTCCATCTTTTGAAGATGGCTCTTGGTGCCCTAGATGGTAGGGCCACCACAGGAGAACCTGCCTGCTATTGTGTAGACCGGCTCCTTGTCGGTATCCGAGCTACTAGCAGGCTGGGGGTAGTCTTAGAGGACTGACCCTTATTCTTCTTCTTTGCCCCGGTTGGGGACTTAGAAATATAGGACTTCAGCATTCCTTTGTCAGCCAGACGGTCCAACGCCCTTTGAAGGCTGAAACAGTCGTTGGTGTCAAGGCCAACTTCCTCATGGTATTGGCAAAATTTATTTTTGTTCCGTGATTGAATGGAACTTTTCATTGGATTCGGCTTCTCTAGGTACAGCTGTAGACACCCATTTGTGTCTCCCCAAAACCAAACCAAGTGATGAGTACCTTTCGCGTCGAATCATAATCGAATGAAACAAAAGTGCGGAAAGGTCTAGTGTTGCGGAAAGTTTTTATTTCTTTTCTCTTCTCTCTGTTTTTGAAAACTTTATTTTAAAGAAAACAGCCAATCCGGTTTGGTTGGTCCATGATATGGGTCCAATAATAGTGTAGTTGGATGGGGCTTGCAAAGACCTTTCCAACGATATATTATAAGCCCAATTCCGATGAATATTGAGGAAGTTATGGCCAATTTACTAAACTGGGCCCGGCACTACAACAATTCACCACTTGTGCCACGAATTATGCCACGGGAATTCTAAATTCGTGGCATAATTTAATCTTGCCACGGGAAAAATTAAATTCAATAATAAACTTGATATGACAACAAATACTATGCCACGGGAAAAATGATGTTCGTGGCTAACTGAAACTAGTGCCACGACTATATGTTTTTCCCGTGGCAAATAAACACTTATGACACACGTATTTATATTCTTGTGGCAAATAGACAGTGATGCCACGACAATATTATTCTCGTGGCAAACAAACACTTGTGTCACGGGTATTTTATTCAATGTGACAATCATTATAACACTTGTGCCACATCAAAATTTATTTATGTGGCAAACATATGTTAATATAAACCGACCATATTTCTTTTAAAGAAAATAAACTTAGTGTAATGATAGGAATCTTACGACAAAATTTCTTTTATTATGGTTAAATTTACAATTAGTTTCAAACATGAAATACAAATTAATATGTAAAACAAAAAAATTACAAATTCTTTCAAATAAAATTGTTGGTTATGCACTATTATAAATTTTTAACCATATGACATTTACCCAAATAATATTCAAATAAATTTGTTTTAAAAATGTTGTATCTTATAATTATTGATTATTTAAAAAAAAATAAAAATAAATAAATGTAGTGTAAAATTGCCAAAAAATATTTTGTTTTGCATTTTATTATTATTAATTTTTGTTTTTTTTTTTAATTTGCATTTTTTAGAAGATTAGCTTAGTCTTGTCAAATTGATGAATATATTTGATATTAAAAGTCATATGTTACAATAATTCTGAACAAGTAGAGCAGTACCAATGCAAAATACACTAGTACACTTGCTACGGTTTTATTCAAGCCTTTTGCTCTGGTTTTGAACCGCAAAACTAGGAGTAACACATAGGAACATGTATTTGCTACAATTCAAAATCATAGCATTTTTTACCTAATTGCTACGGTTTTATAAAAAAAACATAGCCTTTTCTTATTATATGATGCGATTTTAATGTGCAAATAGTAAACCAAAAGAATTTTTTTTTTTTTTTTGTTAGCATTTTTAAAGCTTAATTAATGTTGAGATTATATCTTCCTTGAGTCCTATTTTCTTCAATGTATTCTCAATCCAGAACCTCTTACATGTACATGAAGAAATAAAGTAATGAGAATCCAGGTCAGATTTATATCAAATCAATAAAACATGGTCCATTCTTTTTTCTTTTTTCTTTTTCTTTTTCTTTTTTTCCTTTTTTTTATAAAACCCATAAAGGGGAGCTAATTAGATATGTCAAGAAGAGCTACATCAAGAATACGAGAGGGAATTACATCAAACCACATTGATTGACCCACTTCCCTATGATGAAACCGGGTCAATTCATGAGCAACCCTATTCCCACCTCGTTTCACAAAAGACCAATAAACAATAACAAAGTTAGTGCAAAATAACAAAACATCCTCTAAAATTAAAGAAAATTCACTATAGCCAATCTCTTCGCTCTTCAAAGCTTGGAAGACCTGCAAACAATCACCCTCAACTAAATTTTGGGCACCCATATTCGCAGCCAGCTGCAGCCCCCATCACACGGCTTTTGCTTCAGCCACCTTCACGTCCCACTTCTCACTGCCCTGCTAGACCCCTGTAGCCATAACTCACCAAAACCATCCCTGATCACTACCCCAAACCACACCCAAAGTCACCTACAAAGGCAGCATCAACATTAACCTTTAAGAGTCCAGCATATGTTGTCCAATCGACAGCAGCCTTCCCTGAACTAACAGCAGTAGCACAGCAAAAACCAGGCTTGGAGTTTCCAGTCTTTATAGCATAGCTCAGCACTTCCCCATAGTCCCTACACTCCCCCTCCATGATCTAAGAGTTCCTAGCACCATAAATAGCCCAGCAAATGGCTATAAAGTTTGCTACATCACACTCATCCATATTCAAAAAACGGGATTCCTTAATCCGTCTTCCCTTCTCACCTAATACAATAAATCAAAATAACAAAATCAGAAACAGAGAATTGAAAAAATCGAATCCAAAACACAAAAGGGGTAAATTACGAAGAAGATTCTGGATACAAGTAGCCCTAATGATGATCTACGTGCACATAGGAGTAACCTTAACTTCGCCACCATAGTAGCTATCTTCAGTGAGTTCTCTCCTGAAAACTTTATTTAGTTCAGCGTAAATGACACCATCAGCACCGAACTTCCGGTTCTTGCTCATCTGAGTAGCCATTATAGCAGAAACCAACTTGTTTTCTTAAAAGACCTAACAATATAGCACTCCTGAAATGAACCAACCATGAAATTCAGAACTGAATTTCAGAACTAATTTCAGATCACAATCTCTCAACTGATTTCAGAACACCGTCTCAGAACTAAATTAGAAATAATTATCAGGACTTATTTCAGAGCTGAATTTCAAAACTGATTTCAGAACTGAAATTTAGTACTGATTTCACAACTAAAAAACAGAACTGATATCTTGAAATGAATTTCAGAACTATAATTCAGATCTGATTTCAGAGCGGACAATCAGAACTGATGTTTAGAATTGATAAGCTACAGAATTTTGAAACATATAGAACTGCATCTTAGGCTGAATTAAAATACCAATGTTCCAGCTTATTGCCTCATAATAACCTGATGAATTCATCATATTTCTCCTTCTTTGGGAACAATTTCTTCACTGCCTTCAGGTAAGCTAGGGCATTGTAGGTCATTTATCTCTATGGTGTAGGTGCACCAGCCCCGCCACCTCCAACCATTTGAGGCTGCCCCATGATTCAACTGCCAAAATTCAGCTTTTAATTTATGATTTACAATAGAACTACAGCAGAACTAAGATTTTGGTATGGTTTTTCTATTTGCATGTATAAATTTGTAGGATATTTAAGCAATAAAGAAACTCTAGCCATGACAATCACTTGATTAATAATTCAATTAACTTTATGAACATCATCATCTCTCAGCTTTTAATTTATGATTCGAATCAAGTACAACAAGCACACAATAGTGCGACAACAAGTGGTCAGCAGCAATTTTAGCACAAAAATAGGAAGGGATGAAATAGTAGGGTAGCAACAGAGGGAAATATTAGGGAAGCAACAACATAACGACTGCATTCTAGTATCAAATATATTGAGTATTAGGGGGCAAAGAATGGAACAGGGCATTAAGCTAGTTCCAGACAGCAGAATGCAACTCAAGGTAAGGCGAGCCATAGAAAAGGTCTAGAGTCCATTCATTCATAGCATAGTGACATACATCTGAGACAGATGAAATAAAAAAGTTTGGTACATTTCACCCTAACCGACAGGGGGATACTCATTATCCAAAACATGCAAATGTAGCGTGTAGAGTAGATTCAATACCATTCCCACAGTCACACACACCGTGCCAGAGAGAAAATGCATGTAATGTAGCCTTTCTCAAACTGCTTAGGAGCCCTTACAGGCCCTCCAAAGTGTCTAAGCTAATTTCTATTATGTGTCCATTTTTCCATTTATCATCCACAAGAAGGGAAAAATAAAACCTTTTACAAAAATATTAAGTACAGATATTATATGTCTAGTATAAACAATACTAATACTACAGAAATGCATATTTTTCCCAGGGAAATGCATATCCTGTTAACTTCACTAATTCAACACAATTTCCAATTACCACATCGTGGTTCAATCAATGTATAGGTCTCTTATATGATAAGCTGCTGCACAACTCTCACTAGAACTTTTATTGATGGTTAAAATGTTGATTTGAAACCCATTGAATTCGAGTTACATTATGAAATCAGCTAATTGACGGATGATGATAGATTGAAAACAAATTTCACAACCCATTGAAACCCGAAATGATATTTGATATCACACATATGTATATTAAAATTTATTTTTTTTTTTTTTAAAAAAAAACCCCAATAAATAACGTTAATTGATTTACATAAACATAATTTCAGGAGAAATTAAATTTCAGATATAGGAGAGAAGGAACTTACCAGAGAATTTGAGATTTCCCACTTGAGTCTAGAAGAGAGTAGTTGGGTTAAAAGCTTGAAATTGGTAGTGAATAGAGGATGGAGTAAAGAACTGGCTTTCCCAAAAAAAAAAAAATTAAAAAAAAAAAATGGAGTGAAGGATGAAGAACGCAGGTTGAGGAATTGAAGCTGTTAGTGTTTTAAGTGTTTTACACCCTTTTTCTTAATGTTTTTTGTTTTTAATTTTGTTTTTGATTTTTTAAAATTTTTTTATTATAGATTAGATATATTGAGTATTGATTTGGAGGGAGTTTTACCGCCTAATGTTGATTTCTCATTCCTTTCATGGTCCGCATTTCCTCTCACATTCTTTTACTTTATCATTTTTCACTCCTCCAACCTACCCCACTAACATCTTATTTTATTAAAGTCAATAAAATCTCCTAAAACTACGTGTCGGTCAAAATGTGTCACTTAAAAAAAACACGAAGGGAGTATATAAAAAAAAAAAGAAGATAGTGTACAACAAACATAGCATTCGATACACATGAATATATCTAAATGTTTTATTTTATAAATATAAGTATAATCTGAAATAATTTAGTGCTCCGTAATAGATATGAGCATAGTTTCAAAATTACATTACAATGATTATACAAGTACCTATATATATAAATTAAGCTAGATAGGAGACTATACTATTATATGAAATAATTAGAATGGGGTTGGTAAAACATGGATTAACAATAACCTACTATTACTTCTAACAATATTGTTAATCAATTTTATAAGATTATTAAAATAGTATTGGATGGAGGAACTCTATTAGTAAAGTTAAATTACTCTTTAACTCTTTCTTAGATTAAGGGCTTGTTCACATTTACTGAACTAAAGCGAGCTTAACTAAACTGAACTGATTGGATCTGAACTTAACTAAACTAAACTGAGCTGAAATGAATATTTTTTTAAGAATGAAGGAAATTTGAAGCTGAACTGAACTAAATTGATTAGAGCTGAACTGAATTGAACTAAACTGATTGAAGCTGAAATGAATTGAATTAAAATTAAGCTGAAATGATATTCACACAATTTTTTTTTTTTTTTTGTAACTAGATTATTAAATGTAAGAAAACATAATTAATTGTGTACTTATTAGACTATTAAATGTAAGAAACATAATTAATTGTGTACTTATTGTCGGAAGTTAACACAATTAATATATTATCAATAATTCAATTTCAGTTATTACTTTTATATTTCGAGGATACTTATTATGGGGTTATTTATTCAAGGGTTATCAGTTAGGGGTTAGTTATTCATGAGTTACTCGGTTGGTTATAAGTTACTTAATAGTAGTAACCCTTAACCGACCAAGTAACCCCTTAAATAAGTAACTCTTGAATAAGTAATATCGTTTTTTTTATTATTATTATTAATAAGCACCTTTATAATATATGCAATTTTTACTTTTTTCTAGAGGAACAATATATACTACATTCTATGATATATATACACCACCTTTGATTTTTAATTAGTTGTAACTTTGAGGCATTATTAGTGAGATATAAATTATTCCGAAGTTGCAACTAATAAAAATCGAAGGTAGTATAATTAATGTAATAACAAGTTATTACATTATGAATAATCATACATGTGTAATAAAAAAAAAAATAGAATTAACCACTTCAAATTAAATAAAAAAAAAACTAAGACAAATCAACAAAACACAAAAAAGATTAAAAAAGGATATAAGGTCATCATGTTATATTGATACTTATATAAAGTATCACTTAATCTTAATTAACAAATAATGTTAGTTCACCCTATTCAAAAACAAAAAACAAAAAAAAAAAAAAAAAAAAAAAAAAGAAAAAAAAAGAAAGAAGTTAGTTCACCGATTAGGTAGCTAATTACCCCAAACAAAAAAATCTCACAAACACTAATCCCCTCACAAATCCCAATTTTTTTTTTTTTTTGAATAAAGCCTCTAAAGGGGACTAAATCTCATTAATAGGAAAATCAGAAACCGAGAGTGGGACAATACAATCAGGGAAATCCGAAACAAAAGTACGACTACCTACTATCCCAAAATTGATTAGATTAGGCGCTTAATTTTTTTTTCATTAGCCGCCACTTATTAACAAATTTAGCAAAACCACAAAATTCTCCTCAAAAATCAAAAACCTTCCTAATAAAAAAAATTCAGAAACCTTGTTTGCTGATAAACGAGAACCGTTCGTTCTAAGGACCCTAATTTGAAGATTCGACTAACGCTCAGAAGATCAATTCTTGGACAAAATTTGAAGGTTAGATCTATTTACTGCTCTCTTTTCTCATATGTTGTGTTTTAATGCGTGAATCAATGGAAATTTTAATTTATTTTTTCTAATACATATGTGGTAGCAATTGAATTATGTTGGATTGTAGTTGCTATGCTTGAACAGATTTGTTCTCGAATTTTGATTTTATTTTTCGATTTTTGCTTCAATTTGGTGTGGCTCAAGATTTTTGCTCTTTAATTTTCATAATTTCTGATTTTTGTTCTCGAATTTTGATTTTATTTTTCGATTTTTGCTTCAATTTGGTGTGACTCAATCCTCCGATATACTTCAATCTCTCAATGTAAAGCATATAAATAAATATATGATGTGATTCATGCATGCAAATTATTTAGAAGACTATTACTCCGTACTTCTTAGATGAAGTAGCTTTTAATTAATAAGCTAATAGGGTTGTTGAAGACTTTGATTAATGATTTCCCATAATTAATAATTATATACATGATGGTGGTTAAGATCTAAAAATGAGATTTAGTCCTGGTGGTTCTTGGACTACCACACAAAAACAAGTTTATCATAATAATTTATTAAATTATTATCATATGCATTTTGATTTGAATTTTAGCACAAAAAAAAATGAACTTTGAATCTTACAAAACTAATCATACATATTTGATGATTGTTAAAAATCTTCTGCCACCATTGCAATTTCACTGAAAATGTCCATAAAGTTCAATGGTTAAATGCTGAGTTTGTGCAAGTAGTATAAAAAAATAAATATTCTTAATAACTAACAAGTTTGAAGTTTATAATACTTCGGCCCTATTTTTTTGAGTTTCTGGGTAGAGTAGAATAGAGCAAAACAACTCAAAAGAACGGAACCAAAGGAGATAGAGATAATTTATTAAGAATAAGGCATATTTCCTCCTTTTTTTTGTTAATAAACTCAATCCTCCGATATATTGATGTATACAGAAACCTGACAAATTCTGTTGGAAATGTGTCATTCTAGTCATTGTGAATTATGTATGACTATTGATAATTATTATTATTACTTTTCAATTTTTTTTAATAATTAGCTCTCTTTGCATTTATAGCTTTTATTTTCACATGGATACTCTGGATGTTCAAAAGAGGTTAGAGTGGATGAGGTGTGCTAATAGGACAGACAATCTCTATATAAATGGAGTTAATTCCTTTCTTCAATTTGCTTTTGGTGACTTAGAAACAAATAGTGATTTAGGAGAAGAGGAAAAGAAGGTACCTTGCCCTTGTAATTGATGCAACAATGGTCCACATAAAACAAGGGACGAAATTTACACCGACTTGATAGTGAATGGAATCGTGCAAGGTTATGTTCGTTGGATCTATCATGGAGAATTCAAACCCCCACAAAAGAAAAGTAGAAATGATTTGGGAGATAGTGCTCATGATGATATATTAGAAAGAGTAGTTATTACATACAATAATCTATTTTAAAATGCAATCTAGCTAGTGATTTTATTCTATACATGTAAACAGAAAACGATGAAGAAATTGGAGAAAACGATGAAGAAATTGGAGAAACAAGGGAGAATAATAACACCGCTGAGGGGAGCTATGATGAGGAAGGACGACAGATTGGTCAACCACTTGAACTTGAAGATGCATCTTTGGATACTGAACCATTGAACGACAAGGAACTCATGACTGTACCAGAGAATGAGGACCTTAACATTTCATCATATATATATATATATATATATATATATATATATATATATATATATATGACAATATGCTTCAAGTCATGTTAATTCACTACCCAGTGAGCTTATGCTTGATACAACAGTGCTGCTAAAAAAAAAAGAGGAACGGTATATTGTAGAAAGCTTACCTTGTTACCTCCTGGGGAAAAACTGAATGTGGAGTTTGACGATGATGGTGTGGCTATTGGTGATAATGCTTCATTATTTTCTTTCTTCTTGGGTCAACAAGTTCGAAATAAAGTTATATGTTCGGTACAAGTTAAATGTTGGGACGATTATAAATCTGAAACATTAGACCATTTGTGGGCTTGCATCACGGTAATATGTTATCATAATAAACATGTTTATGGAGTTTTTCTTTCTCTTATTAACAATGAAACATTGTCAACTTGATGTATGAGCAATTATTAATTTATCTTTGTCTTTTGCAGGAGAAGTGGTCATTTGATGACCCTGAAAATAGGCGGGAGTGTGTTATGAAACATGCACAACGTTTATTCAGAGGTGCTAGGAGCAAATTGAAATCAAAGTACTTTAATGATAAAAACTTGAAAACAAAAGAAGAACGTCTCAAAAATAAGCCTAGTCATCTGACTAAAGTGGAATGGAAGTTCTTGGTTGACTATTGGAGTGGAGACGGTTATGGTAAAATACACAGATAGTATATCTTTATTCTTATATAATTAACGTATATTATTGATTAAATCCTTTTTATTGTAGGAGAAGAGCAAAAAAGCAAGTGAAAGTAGGGCACAATAGAAGATGCCTCACTATAATGGCACTAAAAGCTTCGGTCGCACTAGACAAGAAATTGTATGTAATAACTACTCTTTCTAATTTTAACTTTTGATTCTTTCCATATGTAGGGCTACAATACTCTATGATGTCACATCAAGCCTTAATCAGTACCTTTACTACATTCTATCATTTTCCAAAAAGCTCAAAAGGCTACACTAAATAAACTAATGAGACAAGCATCTTCTGCAGCTGTAAGTGGTTAGTGTTGCAGGCTGTTGTGGGTGGAGAGTGCTCCCCTGCTGTTGCTGCATTTTCTATGACCTGCACACAAGCCCTGCCTGTACACTAGCCCCCCTCCCTTCCTGCATACCAGTCCCCTCCCCCTCCCTGCCTGCACACCTGCCCCGACCCCCTCCTGCCATATGCCACCTGCCTGCACATACCTGCATCCCCTCCCTACTTGCACACCAGCTGAATTCTTTTTTTTTTTTTTTAAGCGGAAGCAGTGTTTGGGGCAGGATTGCTTGTTGTGAGAACCGAATTTGTTAGTGATATGACTCAGAGGGAGTCATCCCACATTATAGAAACCCCAAATGATGGAGCAGTGTAGAGTTGCTCCCTTGCATCTAGCCCCCTAAGTCTTAGAGGTGCTACAACGGTTCTAAGACTTAAAGGAGACTGATGATTCACGACTGAAAAATCTGCTGAGATTTTGATTTTTCTACTGAAAAATCTGAACTGCTTTGATAATAATCTTACTTTCTTGCTACAGCATCAGAATATTCCACTCGCTGAAAAAATTCTGACTTTTGCTGAAAATTTCGATTTCCCTGCTGAAGTTTTTAATTTTTCTACTGAAAAAATTTGGTTGACTTGCTGAAAAATCAGATTTTTCTTGCTGAGGAACTTTATTTCCTTGCAAAAATTTCATTTCTTCTTCTGAGAAGCCTACAACCTCGCTGAAATTCTCATTTTTCTGCTGGAAATGCTGACTCCTGCTGAAATTTTGCAAGGATATTGCTTTTTCTTCTTGAAAATCTTGTTGTTTTTTGAAACATTTGATTATCCTGCTTGCTAAAAAGTTCTGATTTTCGCTGGAAACTTCGATTTTCTTGCTTAAACTCTGACTGACTTGGTGAAAAATCTGGTTTCTCTTGCTGAGAAATATTACTGCTTTGCCAAAATCTTGAATTATCTTCTGAGAAGCTTTCTTCCTTGCTGAAATTCATTTTTTCCATCGAAAAAACTGAAACTACTGCTTAGATTTTGTGAGAATATCGATTTTTCTTCTGAAAAATCTTACTGTCTTGCTGAAAATTCTGATTTCTTTTGCTGACAAACCTTGCTAATTTGCAAGAGTCATGCTAGCTGCTGCAGTTCTTAGCTGATCTGAAATCTTATCAAACTAAAGAATTTGACTTTGAATTTATTGTCCTTTACCCACTTATTGAATTGTGGGAGTTCTTCTACTCTTACATCCTCTACACAAGCTATAAAATTTTGCATCAAACTCGGCGGCAGCTTACTGCTGCGAAGCTAGACTTTGTGCTGCGCAATATTATGCTGATGGGTAGGAAAACGCTTTGATCAGACTAATTTTGTCGATCAGAGTACAGTAGGAGCCTTTACTTCCTTTGTACGTATGATCATGACATCCTAGAGGGGTCAGGTATCACTTTGACGTTATACCTAAACAATCATACTTTTTCTTCAATAGTAAAATCAAGGAGCAGTAGCTTGTAGGCTTCAGGGTCTGTAGGCCTTATTATCCAACAAAACTTGTACACCAGCTGAATTATTATTATTATTATTATTATTTTTTAATTAGCTGAATTCTTGACACATGGAAATTTAAATTCTGTTGGACATAACTAAATGTCATTAGCTTCTAAACCACTAAAAATTTTACGAAGTAATTCTCGTACTTATTCAAAATATGCAAACGTACAATAATTGGGAGTGTAATTTGATTCTAAAAACTCTGTAATGTTTGTAGAAGAAGAAGAATGGCGGGAAGTGTTCTCGAGTTGATGTATTGGTTGCAACTCGTACAAGAAAATCTGAGAAGGCTGTGAATGCAATCAATTTGGCAAATAACACTCATGCAGTAGTAAGTTTATAAGTTTTATGTTTGTTATTTTCTATTTAACATTTACCATCTTATCTTCTAACTTAATATTGTTTATTCATTGGATGAGATAAACAAATTAAAGGAACAAAGAGAGCAAGGTCTTAATGAGAAAACAGATGAGCAAATTATTCAGGATGTGCTTGGCAAAGATACACATGGGTATTTGAAAGCTCATGGACCTGGTAGAAGTATAACGCAACATTTTAAAGTAAAGCCCTCTCGAATTGATCTTACTCAAGAGGTGAATGAAGTTATAAAGAAAGCACATCAAGCAATTGAAGATGCAAGAAAAGAAGCTGAAACTGCTAGAACAGAAGCAGAACAGGCTAAAATAGAAGCTGAACAAGCCAAAAAAGAGGCGGAAGCTGTTAAGAATGACGTAGACAGAAAAATTGCTGATAATAATGCAGTTTGGGAGAAGAAGTTTAGTCAACTTCTGGATTTTCTTGGAGCAGGATGTTCATCAGATTCTGTGATTTAGGAAGTCAAGGTTCAAAGGAATGAAGTAAGTAATGCTATCTTCACCTGTTATACATTATTCATTGGTGCATGATTCATCTTAGATATAAGTTTATGAGCTTAAAGTAGTTATACATTATTCACCTGTTATACATTATTTACCTGTTATAGCAGTAGTAGTTAGACATTAAAGAATTTTGCCATGTGCGAGTTGTTATAATTTATGAGCTTAAAGTCAATTGTTCTATATTTTGTGTCAATTCGACCTTTTCATTTTGAAAACATATCCTTTTTTTGGTGCTCTTTTTGAAAAAATATTAACTTGATAATTTATCTATTTATTTATTGTAGGTAACAAGGAGCGGAGCACAGACATATTGTCACATTGTACATATATATAGAGTATATATTGTTCTTTAGCAAAACGATTTGAGTGTTTTATTTTTTATTTATTTTAGTAAGAGTGAGCTAGTGATGAGACAATGAGACAATTGATTTCTAGTATGTTTGTATGTATGGATATCGAATTCAAGTATGTTTGAATGAATGGGATTCACATAATATCACCTTTTTAATGTTATATATCGATTTCAAGAATGACAAATATGACATATTTGAGAAAAACTCCATCTTCAATATTCAGTTATGCGTATACCATAAATGCTGCAACAAATTAAAGCTTATGCCCATTGAAATTATTAGCCACAATAGTCATTAGTGTAAAATGATATTATTTGTCACGAAAGTAATGTGGCAATGGATTTATTTGCCACGGTATTATTTGTGGCAAATAAATAATTAGCTACAGTATATTGCGGTGACAAAGTTTATTAGCCACGGTAATATTTGTGGCAAAGAAGATTACTGGTCACGGTAATGTTTGTGGCAACTAAGTTTATTAGCCACGATAGAATTTGTGGCAAAGAACTTGTTAGCCACATTAATATTCGTGGCAAGTGAATTTGTTTGCCACGTTACATACTCGTGGCATAAAATTCGAAATTTGCCACGACATCCATTTTCCCGTGGCAAATTTCCTAGCCACGGCCTCTTGTGTCACAGGAGTAAATTTAAAAATTCCTGTGGCTACACTACATTGCCACGAGAATTTTAAACTTGTGCCACGATTTTACTCGTGGCACAAAGGTGAATTTGTTGTAGTGCGGTTTGAGCTTTATATGCGGCCCAATGATCTAGGGGAGGGCCTAATATGATTTATCGTTCCTAATGCAATTAGGAACGGTTTTAGTCTTCTAGAATCTTCTAGAAGGTTCTTTTCATTCCTAATTCAATTAGCATTGATAAGTTGACTTTGTTGACTTTTCAGAGTTTTAATCAAAATCAAATAGCATTTTCGAAGAAATTATATTATTTTATCCTCCAGTACGGTAAACTTATCAGATTTTCGAAAACGCGTTAAAATCAAGACTAGCGTCCAACCCCAGGCCTTGGCGCCAGGAACCAGGCTTAGCACCTGGCGCTAGCCATGGGTGCCTGGCGCCAGCTAGCCAGGGTTGGCGCCAGCTCTATTTCCTGAGCGTCAGACTCTGTTTTGTTAAATTATCTTTTTTGGCTGATTTTCTCTATAAATATCGTATTTAAAACTCCGTTTTCAGGGATCATCTACATCAATCATTCACCAATTCTCTTCATTCACAAGTTTTAATTAGCATTCTCTAATGCATTCATCTTCAATTCTTTCTTACTTTGTTTTCATACAAAATTCCGCATTCACAAGATCTAGAAACACCTAGCCATATTCGAAGTTGCCTTCGCTCTAGACGTGAAAGGTTTAATTTCTGAGGGTTTGGTCCCAAATCTCTCTTTCAATTATTTAATTTAATTGCTTTGATTATTATTTTCCTTGAAATTACTAACGTGTGTATTTTGTTATTAGAAAGAGGTACGAGGCATCAAAGTAAGTACTTTAATGGTTTTTATTGACATTATGATGTAGAAATCATGTTTATATTGTTATTATGATATTCCTAGTATCATGTTTAGGGAAAAAGTTATAGTATCAAATATGCTTATTACGATTCCTACAATGCTTCCTATGTTCTTCCTAATATTTATTCATGTTAGTATCATGTTAGGGATAAAAATTTGACTTTTATTGCTTAGTAACATGCTAGGGTTTGTTATTAATCTTGTTAGTATCATGCCTAGGATCTTGCTATGTTTATTATGCTTTAATATTAACATGAACATGATGATGATTATTATTATTATTCATGATTATTATTGATTATGTTTCTTGATACATTATTTATTCTTTATTGCTTGATCACACCTTTTATGCATGTTAAAGGGAATTTGGTACTTGTAATCACGCTTAATAACATATTTAATAATCTTGTTAGGGTTAATTGTGATTATAAATTCAAGTGATCACCAATAATAGTTTTATTTGTGCATTAATATTCAACCAACATAGATTAAACAGGTTTAGGGTTAACCTATTGATTGCATGTTAATCAGAAAGCGCACATGAATACGATCAGAATAAAGTAGAGGTCTATTATTAGGGTAGGTTCAGTCTCTTTTAGGTTGGATTTGTACCTTCATCCCCGAACCCTTATTTGGTTCATGACCTTATGGAGTTGATGATCTCTTGGATCGTTAAGGGGTGTAATCTTCATCCTATGAACGGTTTACAAGTTCCTTAAAAACTTGTTGGCGACTCTTTTGCTCTATCTTCTTCCCTTTTGGACGCCACCGTACTTTAGTGCATGATCACAGTGGGGTTTGAGCTAGTGGGGTTTTAAAGGCTTGAAATTATTCCCTACAGTTTTTGGCGACTCCACTGGGGAGGATTTCTATTTCAATTCCTGAATTTGTTTCGGCAATGATTTAGAATGAGTGGATGAGACTAGAAAAGTTCTAAGTATTTCATGTGCGTAATTTTGATTAACATTATTGTCATATGCATAAAAAAGATCTCATTGGAAAGACCATCCGTAATGAGTTAAAAACATAGGATTTTACACGTAGGAAATTTGAGGAATATCTTTCACAACTAGGACCGAAATAACACCGCGCGAAACTGGAAAATTTTATCGAGCACAGAAAGCTGCTGAGGCATGTGGGAAGTAGCGTCAGGGGCCAGAGCTTGGCGCCAGACTTTTAGCCGTAGCGCCAGACGCCAGCATTGGCACCAGGCGCTACAGTTAAAAACTAGCGCCAGTCTCTGATTGCTGGCGCCAATTTCCCCCAATACCGAGCCAGAAATATGCGTTCTAATTTCGACCGGTTTTTCGTATTGTTTTCTCGATCCTACTTCCTGATTGAATTTTTTCTCACTTTTCTGAAACCCATATGTGTTCTACATATGGACATAACCCTCTGGGAATTCATGCTCCATCTACCCGATTGAACGCTCCGTGCAATAAAGAGTACATCCGAGATTATTGAATTCACCAAACCATGGAAGCGAGTTTTTTCTAAAACTCGCGATGTCCCATCCACTCGCGCCAACCCTTCACAGTTAGGCTTCCGCGCGGTGCATTCGGACAATTAACCATGGACCCTCTATTGACTAAACCATATCCCGAACTTTAGAGAACTAGAGCCATGGTTAGGTTGCGAACGCATTGCATCATATTGTGCCTACATGACTAATTGTGCATTATTTGTTGTGCATATATATTCTATGTTTCTCTTAACCGTTTGTTGATTTATGTTAAGAATAAATAAATTAATGACTTAAAGAACTTCGCCTAATTAATTAACTAATTAAGTAATTAATTAATTTGAGTCAATAAAGTCTAATATTTTAATTTGAATTGACCTAGTACGACTTTAGGCTAACCCCAGTTGACTAATAATACCGAAAACAGTCCCAGACCGAAGCTTCAGTATTGGCGCCAAAGTATGAGCTGTAGCGCCACACTATGGTGTGTAGCGCCAGACGACAGCCAAGTTGTCTGGCGCCAATCTCCACAGTGTGACGACAGTCCTGTCGCTTGGCCGACAGTTCAGATTATTTGTCGAGTCGTCACCTAAAGTCTAATTAATCAATCCTCTGTTTAATTCGGTTAATTTTGCTGACAATAATGCTTAATTGAATCAATGATCGAGTTTAGGCACTAAGTCCCATGATCTTACACAAGAGTCCAAGCATGTCACTTACACTCAATGCACACACCAATACACATACTTTGACCATGATTAAGAGAGTCTTGTGTGCGCGTTTTTTCCGTCATTTTTTTAGGGGGGTAAGTCGGATATTAATCCTCCAATATAAATAATAATACTTAGTTCCCTAAAAATATGTACCTTGTTTTTGCCAAAAATATGCACCCTTTTTAAAATAAACCATAAAGTCAAGTTGCTTCGAGTCAAGTAATTAAAACGCAAAATGGTTTAATTTACAGCGCGTGGTCAAGAAAGGAAGGACGATTAATCAAAGATAACCTCTTCATATAAGTCCAAATTTTCGACAAACCTATAGCCCGCAAGAGGAAAGCAAGAGTTATAATGGCAACTCAAGAAGAAGTCAATGATCTTAAGAACCAACTGGCTACTGTGACCGAGACACTGAAGCTTCTCGCACTTAGGATTGATGATCCCGTGAAACAACAACAAATGGACCTCATGCAAGAGAGCCTAAGCAAATTGTCCAGCGACTACAAGTTTCAAGAACTCACATCCCAAGGGGTCTCAGTGGATAAAGATCTTCTTCCGCAGAAGTTCAACGCCAACGACATCCCAAAATTCAGAGCAATTAACAACCCTTACTTCCACTTAAGAGCATTTGAAACAATAATGAGTATCAAGGGTATTGATAAGAAGGTCTTCCTTTCTCTTTTCTCACTATCTCTCGAGACCGTTTGCCAACAATGGTTCTTTTCTCTCGAGAAAAAAGACCTCTACCTGGGAGTCTATAGCAAACGCTTTCGTCGATAGGTACAAATGCAACATTCAAGTCGAGACTGACCATAGAGAACTTGAAATCCTCAAACAGAAAGAGAATGAAGGCTTCACTTCTTTCTTTAACAAGTGGAGAGAAACCTCAGCTAAAATGATTGAAGTACCAAGTGAAAAAGAGTCTGTGAGACTGTTTATCAAGAATCTCCAAGAAAAGTATTCCAAACATCTTAAATATCAAAATAACCTCCATACCTTTAAGGTTGTTTATGATATTGGGATCAATATTGAAGATGACTTGGCTAAGTCAAAAGCTACCAACAATAACTCCAACAGTGGCTGGAAAGGAAAGAAGAAAGACAATCCTTCTTCTTCCAAAACCGCCCACTCTAATAACGTTAGCACCTTTAATCTAGGAGAAGTCCTCGCCATGAACAACCAAGGACAAAGGAAACCATTTAGGAGGAACTTCACTCCTATTGGCATGAGTTATGACACCGCATTTGATCGATTAAATGCAAAAGGTCTTATAACTCCTATTGGACCATTTGGGGATCCACCAGTTGAGAAGAGGTCGGTTAACTGGAACCCCAACGCACATTGCAAGTATCACCAAGGTAGGGGCCATTCTACTGAAAACTGTTGGAAGCTTAAGGAAGCTATCCAAGACCTAATCTACAATAACAAACTGCCGTTGCCCCCTGCCAGTAAGAAGACAAGCATTGACAATGCACCTCTAGCTCATACTTTGGCTATCTCCGATGAAGAAAACAAGGTTGACCCCTCATCTCTCATTAAACCAGTCGAAGAAATCAATGTCATAGAAAAAGAAGAGGAGATCTTTTTCGATGTCAGAGATAACCTTCCAGAACCGGCGAATAAGGTAGACATACAATTGCTCACCCTGCCTATGAAGGAGGCATCGCAACTACTACGTGAAGCTCTCAAAGTTATGAACGAACTCCACAAGAAATATGACGAGCTTCCATGTCCAAAGGAAGAACCTAAAAGAGAATTCACACCAGTGAGGACGACTTATGAGGCAAAATATTTTCCCTTACAAGTCACCGAAAAACCCAAAAAGAGCAATAGAATTTACACTCCAATTGGGATCCCATATGTGCAAATGTTCGAAATGCTCTTCGAGAGTGGCGAGGTCAAACCTCTCGAACCGATACCATTTGAGTCATTAAAAAGGACAGATAGATATTATTGTCAGTACCATCAATCAGGAGGCCACACCATAGAAAACTGTTTCAAATTCAAGGATTTGGTACAGAAAATGATTGATGAAAAGAAATTAGTCCAAGTTCAATAAGAAGAGGATATAACCGTTAATGGAGTGTGGGATAGTGATGAAGAAGATGTCTACCTTAAGGACATAGTAGGACCTTCACCTTCTGTATCATACACCACAAACGATATTTGGGCTGAAGAAGATTCATCAATAGACGTCCTCACAAGATCCGGGATGATGCAACCTCCCGTCTCAACATAGCCTATACCTACCGTACAACAAGTTCCCATACCTATCATTGAAGACAACGACATTGTTAAACAGTTTAAGAAGACAAAAGTTGAGATGAATGTGTGCAAGCTCCTGGCAACATCTCGAGAACATAGGTTGGCTGTAATGAATGCCTTGGATAAAATCGGGATAGATTTTGACACTACTCCTGAGGGACTAGCTAACTTCCTCACAAGTGACCTTCCTAGTCCGATTAATCTAATCACCTTCTCTGACAAAGATTTACCCCCAGAAGGTGACAAACACTACAAGGCATTAAACCTCATGGTAGTCTGCAAAAGGATGAATGTTCCCATGACTCTTGTAGACAATGGATCAGCTATCAATGTCTGTCCACTTAGAACTACGAGGATGCTCGGCATAAGGGATGAGGATTTAACTCCGTCCACACAAGAAATAAGAGCTTACGATAATACTCGCCGTCAAGCTCTTGGCAAAATAACCCTAAATGTGACGGCAGGAGCAATAGAACATGCTACTACTTTTCAAGTAGTAGACATCAAAGCCTCATTCAATTTGTTGTTGGGACGCCCTTAGCTTCATGATCTAAAGGCCGTCCCTTCATCTCTCCACCAACAAGTGAAAGCCATAGTTGGAGGAATTCCAATCATTATTGATACTTCGCCAATGAAGATCAAATCCATAGAAAATCCAATCATCAATGTGGAGCACGACGAAGATGATGAAGACCTATAGAGCTTTAACGAAGAAGTGTCCTTAATCCAAGACGATGAAAGGACATCTCTTTGCCATGACCTTCATTCCAACATGATCGTCAACACCATGCTGAAGAAACAAGGACACTTCCCTAGGATGACCCTAGGAAAGAAGAAGGGGATAGCAAAATCGCCGGAGTCACCTGGCCTCCCTAAGCTAGATACTTTCGGACTTGGTTTCGAACCGACTTGGAAAGATCTCAAGCGAGCCCAGGACAAGTTAAAAGCATGTAGGGACGCTCGCGTTCAAAAGAAAGCAATTCCAATGGATCAGTACCCTCTTACGCTTAATGGTTAGTTCATAAAAGAAGGAGAGGACTATATGAATATTCCCGAGCCATTTGTTGTAAATGGCATACGACAACCCGGATTCGAGATTTTCTTGGATTGCTACTTCACCGATGAAATCCCAACTCCCGTCCATAAGGAGAAAGCACCCCCATGCTTTGACTTTAACGTCATGGGATTACTGTTTGGGCGAGAAAAGAATGAGCCAACTTATGAAGAAGATAACTCCTCGCTCATTCAAATAGTCCTACAAAGCGAAAACTTCGACCCCTCGAAGCTAATTACTCCAGCCGAAGGATCAATACAAGGGTAGCGCAACACTATCAAAGTGACTACTCCAAGTGGAAGGAAGATATCAATCACGACAGGGCAAGGGCCGATGTTCGAAGAGTCGTCAGAGTTAGAGTCCGAGTCAGAGTCTTCTAAGTCTTTAGCAATAACACCTCCCCTTCCTATTTCTCCTCCTAGGATAGTTAGTGATCCAGTCCCTGAGGACATATCACTCTTTGATGTAATGATCTCAGAGTATAATAATATTTCTCATTTTCCTTACTTCTTGTGTTCTTCCCTAACCCAAGATGACGAGCATTGCTTAGCTAACGATGAAAAAGACAAAGAAATTATTAAAGCAATGAAAACACTCGAAAAGTAAACACCAGTAATTGAAGAAACTGAAACAGTTGACATCTCGAATGATTCAACTCATAAAAGAGAAGTTAAAATCGGACTAACATTGAATAAACAAGAAAGAACTGATTTAATTAACTTACTTAAAGAATTTATCGATGTATTTTCTTGGTCATATGAAGATATGCCAGGCATTAACAGAGAAATAGCTCAACACACTATACCACTAATCCCAGGAATGAAACCTGTAAAACAAAAGTTGCGTCGAATGAAACCTGACGTAGCACTTAAAATAAAAGAAGAAGTTCAAAAATAAATAACTGCAGGTTTCATCAAGGTATCCAAATACCCCGAATGGGTCGCCAACGTTGTCCCAGTTCTAAAGAAAGACGGAAGGGTAAGGATGTGTGTCGACTATCGAGATCTAAATAAGGCAAGTCCAAAGGACGACTTCCCTTTGCCACACATCGATATTCTGGTAGACAACACGGGAAATCATGCGCTTCTCTCATTCATGGATGGATACGCAGGGTACAATCAGATTCTTATGGAAGAAGAAGACATGGAGAAAACAACCTTTATCACACCATGGGGCACTTACTGCTACACGACAATGCCATTTGGGTTGAAAAACGCGGGTGCTACTTACCAACATGCAGCAACTGCCTTACTCCATGACATGATGCATAAAGAAGTCGAAGTATATGTCGACGACATGATTGTGAAATCAAAGGACCGTCCAGGCTATCAAGTAGCCTTAAGGAAATTTTTCGAAAGGCTAAGAAAATATAATATGAGGTTGAATCCATCAAAATGTGCTTCTAGAGTCACCTCAGGCAAGCTCTTGGGATATGTCATAAGCTCTAGAGGAATAGAGGTAGATCTAACCAAGATTAAAGCAATCATGTTGATGCCACCGCCCAAGACTGAGAAACAGATTCTAGGATTTATTGGCCGGTTGCAATACATAAGTAGGTTCATATCAAAACTGACAACGATATGTGAACCAATCTTCAAGAAGCTCAAGAAGAATGTACCAGTAATATGGGATGACGAGTGTCAAAAAGCCTTTGACAAGATCAAAGTCTATCTCGCAAATCCTCCCGTATTAGCGCCAACACTTCTCGGAATACCTCTTTGGTTATACTTGACGGTTACCAAAGAGACAATGGGAGCCATGCTAGCACAAGAGGTAGAAGGCAAAGAGAACGCAATCTATTACCTAAGTAAAAAGATGCTCGAATACGAAACACGCTATACACCGCTCAAGAAATTGTGCCTCGCCTTGGTATGGGCCACAACTAAGTTGAGACATTACATGTTGGTACATACCGTTTTCGTAGTCTCCCGACTGGATCCACTCAAATATCTGTTCGAGAAATCAACACTCAATGGACGTATTTCAAGATGGATAGTCAATCTAGCCTAGTTTGATGTACGGTTTATGCCACAAAAAGCTATTAAAGGATCCGTGGTGTCAGACTTTCTGGCAGACTTTCCAATAGAAGACTTGACACCAATACATGACAATGAATTTCCAGATGAAGATTTGATGGTTACCAAAGATGATACTTGGACCTTGTATTTCGACGGAGCCTCAAACCAAAAGGGATGTGGCGTCGGAGTGCTACTAGTATTGCCTAAAGAAGAGCACGTTCCAATTTCAATAAAGCTTGATTTCGACGTGACCAACAACACTGCTGAATATGAAGCATGCGTGGTGGGCCTTGAAACAGCCCCGACATTGGGAGTAAAGAAGTTAAGGATATTCGGAGACTCTTCTTTGATCATCAATTAGATATCTAAAAGATGGAAAGTGAGGAGCGAAAACCTAGCCCCTTACCAAACCTATCTGGAAACTCTTACCTATCAGTTAGAGAAGGTAGAATACACATATCTACCTAGAGAAGAAAACCAATTTGCTGATGCCTTGGCGAGATTAGCCTCAATGGTTAGGATTCCCACGGAAATCGAGCAAATGCCTCTAACTATCGAAAAAAGGCATAAACCAGCGTATATACAAGCTATAGAAGACGACGACTTAGTCCAAGATGAAGAAGAAGAAGAACCATGGTACACAGACATACTCAAATATGTCACCAATGGAGAATACCCTCCTCATGCTGACAAAAGAGCAAAGCGAGCACTGAGACTTTTGGCTTCTCAATATGTACTCATAGACAATGAGCTAAATAAAAGGGTACCTAAAGGTCGAGCTCTCCTATGTGTAGGAAAGGTGGATACACAAAGAATAATGAGAATAGTTCACGAAGGATATTATTGGACTACAATGAATAGGGATTGCCATCAATACGTAAAAAGATGCCCTAAGTGTCAAATTTACGCCAATTTACAACATGTCCCTCCATCTTTGCTCTACACCTACACATCGCCATGGCCATTCTCTACATGGGAAATTGACATAATTGGCAAAATCACTCCCCCAGGGACAGGAGGCCACAAATTTATTCTAGTAGCAATTGATTACTTTACAAAGTGGGTCGAAGCGCAATCATACGCTAAACTCACTGCAAAACATGTAGCACTCTTTATCGAGAGAAATATTTTTTGTCGATATGGAGTCCCACATGAAATAATAAGTGACAATGGAACTCACTTTCAAGCCAAATGTGAAGAATTGCTACAAAAATATGGCATCCAACATCATCATTCGTCCCCTTATAGACCTCAAGCAAACGGAGCAGTCGAGGCAGCTAATAAGAATCTAAAGACTATCATCGAGAAAATGACAGAAAATTATAAGGATTGGCCTGACAAGCTCCACTTCGCATTGTGGGGTTATCGCACGTCAATCCGTATATTAACGGGAAATACGCCATTTTCCTTGGTATATGGAATGGATGATGTACAACCTGTCGAACTAGAAATACCATCTCTACGCATTGCGCTAGAGAGTAAACTCGATAAAGTTGAATGGACTAGGGCAAGATAATAAGAATTGATTCTACTCAATGAAAAACGACTAGAAGCTCTACATCACACTCAGTGTTATCAAACTTGTATGGCTAGACATTTTAATAAGAAGGTCAAGGCAAGAAATATCAAAGTAGGGGATTTGGTATTAAAAGCACTAAGGAAAAATGTTTTAGACCCAAGGGGAAATTTTAGACCTAACTGGTCTGGCCCCTACATTGTCAAAACAATCCTGTCAGGTGGTGCAGCAAAACTAACTGATATGGATGGCAATGAATTCTCAAACATGACCAATCTTGACCAACTTAAAAAATACTACCCATAATTACTTGAGTAGGATACTCAAGAGAGCTACGTTTGGCCTGATTCCTTAGGAAAGGATACGTAGGCAACCCTTTACGGGTGCGGCCACTTTATTTTTCGATATCTCCGCATTCTAGAATCAATTAAAAAGTCAATAGAAAATCAACAAATTATTGGCGTCGCAGAACAGAGCCTGGCGCCAGCCAGAGGCCATCAGCGCCAGCCGATGGAATTGGCGCCTGGCGCCAAACCCCAATTACGGGCGCCAATTCGGAAATAAAATCTGGGCAAATTTCGGTGTTTTTTCGGAAAATTTTCAACTTCCGTACTCGAAGAGCTTCTGGAAAATTAATTTTTTTTTTTTTTCGATTTTCATTGCTTTAATAAAATAAATTTAAAGTAACAATTTAATTGAAAGATGAAATTTCATTAATTAAATAAAATTACATTATTGATGGAATTTAAATAAGGCTGAAATAAATTAACTTTAAATAAAAGCAACAATCTAAGTCTAATAAATCTAAAGCTAAGCAATGCTTTTAATCTTTCTTTTCCTTTTTAGCTCTCTTCCAATTCTTTTCTGCTTCTTCCTCTTCATCCATCACTTTAGCTAGTAGGCATCCTTTAGAGGACCTACATTCAATTTTGGAATAGATTGTCTCCCCTTCAGCTAGCACTCCATGCTTCTTTTCCACCCAAGCCTTTTTGTCTGTGGTGTTAGCTTTCCTTTTTCCTTTGTCTCTAGTAGTATTTTTCTTCCTAGGCATTGTAGGTGTTTTGAATTCAATTCTTGCACCTAAGCGTTCTTTGGAAGGTGTCACCCTGTCACCTAGACGATTCTTCACATCGGTTCTACCCTGATCAATCGAAGATTTCTTCAGCAACCACTTCTTTACATCATTAGGTAAAGAAGGGGGAACCTTTTGGGTAATCACTTCCCATAAAGGTCTAGCGCTCCAGTAAGCGTCGAATCTATCTACTTCTTGAGATACATGGTACTCATAGGGAGGACGAAGATCCCCGGAAGGAATATTTTGAAGTAAGCTGTATTGTCTCTTTACCCTGCAGGGACAATAGTATGTTACGCGAGACAAGCTTGGAAGACGACAGAAAGGTTGCTTGTTAACACCAACCATCCTTTCTATTTTCCACCATGGGATGACCCACTTGATTGCAAAATCACGTGATTCAAATACTTTTCTCCACCCAGGGCGCCCAATGTTAGGGATGCGCTTCTTTCTTCTCACGAAGAAATTGGGAGTATATTTTTCAATATCATCCGGAGGGCTAATTAATCCTAGCCTCTCCATTAGCCACATCTGTAAAAAAAAATTGCAATGCAAATAAAATTATTATTATAATACAAAAATATATTTTTTGATTTCTGTAATTAAAAATGTTATTTTTCTACCTGTAATAAAATTGGAGAACCGCGAAAAGGCGCTTTTGGGTCCCTTTTCAATTCATCAAGACTAATCATGGTCTCTCCAACTATTAATGGCATTGGATTCCTCCCTGATTCAATTTGTTCTAGTACAGTGGTGATAATTGATTGACCCTCATTATTTTTACCACTACTAAGGAAAAATTGATTGAGCATACAAAATAAAAACGCCCTTCTTCTATATATATGAAAGGATTCGGAAAGAGGTTTATCAAAATAATAGCGTGCGAATTCTTTCAAATTAACTATATTGCCATCTACTATTTTTGATAAATCCCTTTACTTTAAATTAAAGAAGCGCTCGAAATCCTTATAGTAGTATGCATCTACTCTAGGGATTACTACCAGGTCTATTGCAGGGAAGCCTAAGATAGCACCAAATTCATCTGGCAAAGGGCTAATCTCATCATACCCTATTCTGAAACAATGCGTATCAATATTCCAAAATTCTAAAGCGGTATGTATAAAGTCTAGGTCTAGATCTACCCCTTTAATGCCATAAATTCCCCCCAAGTGAAATAAATCTAATTCCTTTTTGTCTCTAGCATTCAGAGATCGACACCATTCATGAGTGTATTGGGTGAAGGTTTTAGTGGCTAAAGACATGATTATTATTTTTTCTAAAGAAGAGAATAATTTTTTTCGCTGGAATTATGAGAAGAATCGGCTGAGCAGGGGGCTATTTATGCACAAATTGCGAAGAGTTTTAATCAGACCGAAACACGGAGTTAGCGTCAATTGGCGTCAAAACCCTGAGATTGGCGCCAACCTCTAGAGCTTGGCGCCACACGCTAAGTGTAGCGCTTGGCGCCAAGCCACCAAGACAGCCGCGCGTGCTCAGTTTGCGTTTTTGAGATTAAACTCGAGTCGGTTAATGACTTTATGGCTCCGTTTACCATTCCTAAACATCTTTTCTATGTTTTTTCTTAATTAATTAAATATAGCAATTATTTTTAATTTATATTTCCTTTTTTTGGACTTTATTTTAAATTCCAAAAAACCGGCTTTTTTCGTTTCTTTTCCTTTTTATTTTTTCTTTTTGGGGGAGAGAGTCGGATAATATCCTCCATCAATAATAAAAATGAAGGAATTTTTGCGCAAAAATTGTTATCACACTTCTTTTGCACACACTAACATACACTAACATAATAATAAACAATCAAATAAATTTACGATAACATAAAAATACAAAATGTGTCTAAACAATGAGTCAAAGGCAAAGTTCTATAAAAAGTCAAAATAAAATACATATACAGAAACAGACTACGGCGCCGGAGGACGTAGGCCCATCATGCCATAAAACTGCGCCGTACGAGGAGTCACCTCTCCACCAGCTCCAGCCTCAGCATCAGCTCCAGTCACCGTAGGAGGAGGAAGACTCAAGATAGGACCACTCCAGCCAGGATCAACCTGAGGCTGAGACCGCTAAGGCTGCTGCGATGACGAGCCGACCTCATACATCCCACCACCTCTGAAAGCCGAGGTAGCCTCTCCTACCGGTGCAGCAGGAGCACCCTCAGAAGAAGATCCCGAGCCCTCAGCAACGTCGGCTCGAGCAGCTTCAGAGCGACCGCCTCTACCCCCTGACGAAGTACGACGACGTCTCGAGCTAGACCTCGCCGGATCTCTCCGCCCCTCAGGTCTCGTACGGGTGTGAGAAGCGATAGGTTGGCCCTGCAAAAGGAATTAAATCAGAAACAAGGCAAAACTGAAGCCATAACACAAAAAATAATGAGTAAAGAAAGGTTACCTCTCGGACAACGTCATCCCGACGATAGGTGGCCGCGTTCCTCATCCGGACGAGCTGGCTCCGGAAGGCATCTATGCATCGTGCCATAACTGAAACCACCTCACGTGAAAACTGTCAGAAAAATAAGTCAGTGAAAATGCATGATAAATGAACACAAAAAAAATTCTGAATTAAAACTAGGCTTACACTAGTCTGGTGGCGAGGAATCGACCGCTCCACGAAGCGCTCGCCCTTGGGAGCCGAAGAAATCATCTCCTCGATCGGCCCGTATATCCCCTGGTAGTGAATGGACATACGGGGCGGCACGAACTCAGCAGGACCATCCTGATAAAGCAGAAAAAATCAGTAAGGTATTACTTGGGGGCTACTTGGCGAAAAAAAAAAAAAAAAGCTAAGAATCTTACCCTCATATCCTCAGCCGGTACAGGGGCTGGAGCTAAAAAAGGTAGTAGCTCCTCAGCGTAACACTACCCGAGGATCACATGGGACCGCCAAAGGGTACCAGCTCCCTCAGCCATGCTCGACAACCGTCCCTCGTCGAACATGTGACGTGGCGGAGGAGCAGGAACGACGAAGACATCAGAAGAGTAATGTCTAGCGACTCTTTCTCCTAAGTACGCGACCGCTCCATAGGTCCCCAGAAAATAGCGACGCTCAGCAGAGTATTGTGCGGCTAATCCAGGGACTGTCCAACCGCCCCACAGTCGGTATACCACCTCAGGTCCCTATAAAAAGCACCAATCAGGCAAGAATATATCTAAGACACCGCGGAAGAGCAAGATAAACACTAAAAGTCATACCGAGATGATCCAGCTCCGGACACGTGCAGTAGACATGTCCACGTGGTGGCCGCCCCAAGAGGCGCTCACCGGAAAGTGCTCGTAGAGTCAGATCTACAAAGAGTTAGAAGTGTGAACAAATGCTAACTAATATGTAGGGCTAAACTTTATAGGGAATAATGTTTACCTCTACGACCTTCCAAAAAGAAGACAAAGCAACGTTCGTCCTAAAGGATCGATGACGACACGAGTCCCTCAGCGCACGAACGAAATCAGCATAGGCTAAGCTGGCCCAGTCATAAGTCCCAATCCGCTGGAGATCACGGACAGCAGGGAGGTAGTAAAGCAATGCCCTACTACCCTTGTCAGGGGAGAATGCCCCTAACAACAACATCAGTGCCTGACGCTAACACCAAATGGCTGGCGCTGATGGTTTTTCAACGACGCCAAAGCACTCAGCCACCTGTTGAGGTTGTGCTAGCCTTCTGCAACATGTTTTGGGTTCCTTGGTACGCCAGTTAGCCCCTCTAAGCAATTTGACATGATTTAAGTAATCGGCTTGATTACATAAAGTGACCGATCTGGTAAGAGATCGTCTCACTTAGCTTAAAGCGCCTAAGCATTGGCTCATTAGCAAAGAGCACCGACATATAGGTTCAAGAGAAAAAGACACCGACATACAGGTTCAAAGCAAAAGAGCGCCGACGTACAGGCATAGCAGAAGCAAAGTTCAAGCGAACTTTTTAAAAGATCGACAGGCATGGATCTTCGGTAATTTCCTTTGGAAAATTATCGCATCGAATGAGGATGACTTCAAGAGAAGACATCTTCGACATCAATCCCTAGCTTGCGAAGAGTTGTCACAAACAACTGGAGATTGTTTCAAGAGAAATAATCTTTGATAGTGTTCCCTAGGATGTGGAATATTATCAATGCGGATGAGGATTATTTCAAGAGAAATAATCTTTGATGATATTCCCTTGGACGCGGAATATTATCAATGCGGATGGAGATTGTTTCAAGAGAAATAATCTTCTATGGTATTCCCTTGGACGCGGAGTATTATCATTGCGGAGGAGGATCGTTTCAGGTGAAGCAATCTTCTAATTTGGAAGCAGTTACAGGCGTAGCGGTTTTCAAGCGGGATGGCATTCTCTAGCTTGCAGGACGTCATCAAAACAAATTGGTTACTTTCGGAGATGTGTGCTCGACGGTGCAAGATACGCGTTTCTTAACTCATTTATCTGTTTAACTAACGCTAGTTTTGCAGATATCGGCGTTACAAGAGTGATTTAGGATCGCATAACGTTCTGAATTATTCTCCGTCCCTATCGCTACTTTGGCTTTTGTTTTCGAAACTTGCGTTTCTCCAAACTCAGTCAAAGTGGGGGCTTCTGTAGACACCCATTTGTGTCTCCCCAAAACCAAACCAAGTGATGAGTACCTTTCGCGTCGAATCATAATCGAATGAAACAAAAGTGCGGAAAGGTCTAGTGTTGCGGAAAGTTTTTATTTCTTTTCTCTTCTCTCTGTTTTTGAAAACTTTATTTTAAAGAAAACGGCCAATCCGGTTTGGTTGGTCCATGATATGGGTCCAATAATAGTGTAGTTGGATGGGGCTTGCAAATGCTAAGACCTTTCCAACGATATATTATAAGCCCAATTCCGATGAATATTGAGGAAGTTATGGCCAATTTACTAAACTGGGCCCGGTTTGAACTTTATATGCGGCCCAATGATCTAGGGGAGGGCCTAATATGATTTATCGTTCCTAATGCAATTAGGAATGGTTTTAGTCTTCTAGAATCTTTTAGAAGGTTCTTTTCATTCCTAATTCAATTAGCATTGATAAGTTGACTTTGTTGACTTTTCAGAGTTTTAATCAAAATCAAATAGCATTTTCGAAGAAATTATATTATTTTATCCTCCAGTACGGTAAACTTATCAGATTTTCGAAAACGTGTTAAAATCAAGACTAGCGTCCAACCCCAGGCCTTGGCGCCAGACGCTAGCCATTAGCGCCTAGCGCCAGCTAGCCAGGGTTGGCGCCAGCTCTGTTTCCTGAGCGTCAGACTCTGTTTTGTTAAATTATCTTTTTTGGCTGATTTTCTCTATAAAGATCGTATTTAAAACTCCGTTTTCAGGGATCATCTACATCAATCATTCACCAATTCTCTTCATTCACAAGTTTTAATTAGCATTCTCTAATTCATTCATCTTCATTTCTTTCTTACTTTGTTTTCATACAAAATTCTGCATTCACAAGATCTAGAAACACCTAGCCATATTTGAAGTTGCCTTCGCTCTAGACGTGAAAGGTTTAATTTCTGAGGGTTTGGTCCCAAATCTCTCTTTCAATTATTTAATTTAATTGCTTTGATTATTATTTTCCTTGAAATTACTAACGTGTGTATTTTGTTATTAGAAAGAGGTACGAGGCATCAAAGTAATTACTTTAATGGTTTTTTTTGATATTATGATGTAGAAATCATGTTTATATTGTTATTATGATATTCCTAGTATCATGTTTAGGGAAAAGGTTATAATATCAAATATGCTTATTATGATTCCTGCGATGCTTCCTATGTTCTTCCTAATATTTATTCATGTTAGTATCATGTTAGGGATAAAGATTTGATTTTTATTGCTTAGTAACATGCTAGGGTTTGTGACAAGGGGATAAACGCGTCGTCAATTGTCTATCCCTAGATCAAATACAATTTATACAACCTAAACAAACCTAATACGAGTATAAGGCAAGCATAGGGGTCGAACCACAGAGAACGGTAAACACCACCAAATGTTATCGACAATTAAGCTAGTCCGGAATAGGAGATAAATAAACTAAAGTCTAAAGATGCTAAAACAAGAAATAAAACATTAAGGGAAATGGTTTAGGTATAGCATTCACTTGAACATAAACAAAGGCATAGAAATTGAATTAATTATGAACTAAACATGCTCGAATATCGAAATTAAGAATCCAATCTAGCCGCCTTCCGGGGTCAATTGGCTTCTCCTAACATAGCCTCTATGTTTCCACATTAGAACCATATACTAGGAGGTACTATTAAATAACAATCGATAGTAATGAACCTTAACTAAGTCAACTTCCGTTTCTTGTTAGCAAAGATTCACCTTTAATCAACCAACAATGTGCACTTGCAAGAAGATTAAAGAATATCAAGCATATAAAGACTTTAATCACAAATAAATCAATTCTAAACCCTTGAACATACTCAAGGTCCAACTACACCACAACCATCCCCTTAATGGGGAAATTACTCACTAAGATTAACCAACAAATAATCAAGAATCAACATGATCAACAAGCAATACCAACAACTAAAATAATAATCAAAATAAACAAATAAAAAAAATAGAGGAGAGAGAGTAAGAAATTGCTCATTAATTGAAGATGAAGGTCTACAAAGGATTGAACAAGCTCCTTCTTCAAAATCCAAGTTCATTAATGAAGAAAACCTCACTTTCTCTCTCTACCAAAGAAGACTAACTCTAACCAAACCTAAAACTCAAAACTAATTAGAGAGAGGGATAGATAGTTATTTCATCCCCCTTTTAATTACCCCAAAAATTGGGTATTTATACTAAGCTAATAAAACTAAGAAAAGAAAATAGAAAATAAAAAGGAAAATAAAATAAGAAAACTAAAATAAAAATAAAGGAAAGAAAATAAGAAAAAGTTAAAAGAAAAAGGAAATAAAAAAAATAAAAGAAAAAGAAAATAGAAAACAAAACCCATACATTCCCACAAAACAATCAGCTACCCCCTTTCCCCTTCTTCGAATTTGGCTGCTTCAATATCAACACCAAACAACCATCATCAATGGCTCAAAATCATCACCAACATCTTCATCAACCAGCAATCAATCAAGGCCGTTCAATTTTCATTAAAACTCGCGTGAGAAGCTCGTGGAATGGTTCGATCGAACCGGTGGTGGGTTCGACCGAACTACGGGGTTGGTTCGGTCGAACCAAGGGTATGTTCGACCACTCCCCTTCGAATAACAAAGCCCCCAAAGTCTCTGACTCGACGTTCGGCCGAACTTCTTAATGGGTTTGCTCGAACTTGATTAATTTGCAATCTGTTCTGATTTGCTTAATTGAGGGCCGAATTGCTTGTGCGAATTGGTTGCTTAATTGTTGTTGTAATTGATGCTGGTGGTGGCTGCTCTGTTGCGCGGTGGTTTTGGTTTGGTTTGGGTTGTGGTGGTGCGGCTGCTGTGTTGCGCGGTGGTTTTGGTTTGGGTTGTGGTGGTGCGGCTGCTGTGCGTGAAGGTGGTGGCTGGTGCTGGTGAATTCGGGGCTAATGGGTTGGTTGATGTGGCTGCACGGATTGGTACGGGGGTGATTGGTGGTGTTTGTTGGTGGCAGCAGGTGAGTACGGTTGTTGTTGCTGCTGGTGTGAGAATAAGGGGTTAACTGGTGGTGAGTGGTGTTGTGTGGCTGTTTTGGGCAATTGCGGGTTGGTGGTGGTTGATTGGTGGCAGCAGGGGAAGAGTGCTGTTGCTTGGGGTGGTGTAGGATAATGGAGGGTGCGGTGATGGATAAGGGGCAGCAGGTTTGTATGGCGTTTGACTAAACTTGGAACCCGAACCCACTTGACATAAAACCCGAACCCCTACACACAAAACCGAGGAGAAATCAAGACAAAAAGGAATGAAATAAATAAATTAGGAATAAAATAAAGTAAAATAGAAAAAGAGAAATAACACTAAACTAATAAAAATTAAATAAAACTATACAAGTAAATAAAATCAAATAAATAACCAAAATAAACTTAAAACTAATAAAAACTAAACAAAAACTATACAAGCACAGAAAGTGAAATAAAATAGACTCAAAACCAATTAAAATAAATAAAAGTAAATTGGAAAACTATCAAGGAAAAATAAAGAACGAAATATAACAAATCAAAAGCAAATAAAATACGAAAATAAACTAAAAACTATGAAAAGAACTAAAACACGACAAAATTACCAAAATAAACTGGAAACTTTATTAAAGAGAAAACAAGAGAATGAAAGGAAAAATAAGGGAAAACAAACACGAAAATAACCTAAACACTACCCCTAGGAGTGACATAAATGTCACTTATCAGTTTGTTATTAATCTTGTTAGTATCATGCCTAGGATCTTGCTATGTTTATTATGCTTTAATATTAACATGAACATGATGATGATAATTATTATTATTCATGATTATTATTGATTATGTTGCTTGATACATTATTTATTCTTTATTGCTTGATCACACCTTTTATGCATGTTAAAGGGAATTTGGTACTTGTAATCACGCTTAATAAGATATTTAACAATCTTGTTAGGGTTAATTGTGATTATAAATTCAAGTGATCGCCAATAATAGTTTTATTTGTGCATTAATATTCAACCAACATAGATTAAATACGTTTAGGGTTAACCTATTGATTGCATGTTAATTAGAAAGCGCACATGAATACGATCAGAATAAAGTAGAGGCCTATTATTAGGACAGGTTTAGTCTCTTTTAGGTTGGATTTGTACCTTCATCCCCGAACCCTTATTTGGTTCATGACCTTATGGAGTTGACAATCTCTTGGATCGTTAAGGGGTGTAACCTTCATCCTATGAACGGTTTACAAGTTCCTTAAAAACTTGTTGGCGACTCTTTTGCTCTATCTTCTTCCCTTTTGGACGCCACCGTACTTTAGTGTATGATCACTGTGGGGTTCGAGCTAGTGGGGTTTTAAAGGCTTGAAATTATTCCCTACAACAGCCGGTCCTTAATTTCCATGAGGATGGAATTGCAGTCCTTGTTAAACTCGTACTTGGGGACGTACGGTTTAAACTCTTTCTTCTTTTTCTGGGACGGCTGGTCAGAATTACTAACCGCCAGATTTCTTTTCTCTTTTTGCTCTCTTCTTTCTTTTTAGCCGGCTGAGCAGGCCGGTTGTCTTTCTGCTTGTCGGAATTCTTAGAGTCCGACTGGCTGCCAGGCGAGCAGAGGTCGGTAGCTTGAATGTAGCTCTCCGCCTCCCTTAGGGCCGCCTGTAAGGTGAAAGCCCCTTTTCTGATTAGGTCGAACTTAAAGGTCGACCCGTCTCTCAGACCTTTGAAAAAGTCTGTAAAACCTACCTCATCAGACAATTCCTGAATCTGAATTCTGAACAGATTGAACCGCCTGACATATGAGCGCAGCCCTTCTCTCTCTCCCTGCTTAACAGTGCTCAAATCAAGGCTTGTTTTCTTAGCAAGGATGTTCATTGAGAAGTTGGAAGCAAACTGGAAGGCAAGCTTCCTGAAACTATCGATGGACCCGGCTGGCAGATTACCAAACCATTGTTGGGCAATGCCCTTCATTGTAGCCGGGAAGCACCGACACCAAGTGACATCATCCAACCCCTGCAGATACATGAGGTTGGTGTAAGCCATGAGGTTGTCTTCCAGATTGGTGGAACCATCATAGGTACCAACCAATACATTCTTAACCTTGGCCGGCTGGGACGCCTCGGTTATCTCTCGGATGAACGCAGAAGGCTGTTCACCCAGGCGCAGCAGACGAAGCTGCCAGTCCAATGGCTGGACATTTGGATATGCCGCCTAACCTCCAAAGAGGGCCAGCTGCATGAAGTGATGGGGATACTGTCCGTAAGCCTGAGTAGGCACATACGGTACAGCTCCAATCATGTGAGGGCTAGAATGGACGGTATTACCGTCTGTCTGGCTCTCATGCAAGGAGGGTGCACTCCCTGCAGAAATGTTGTTGAAGCTGTCTGGAAAGTTTGACGTTGAAGCTGACTCAGACAGCGATTGGTTTCTCTTCCGGTTGATGATCTCCCGGGCATCAAGAGTTGATTTTTTGCTTCCCACCAGCTGCTGAGTCCGGCGGGTATTATTGGTATTCCTTTTAGGAAGGAGAATTTTTGACCAATCAATGGTCCCGGCTGCCTTCTTCTTTGGATAAGGAGTGGGCTGTTGGTTTCTGACTGACTTCCCCTTCTCTGGAGGAGTCTTCTTCGCCGACTGACCTTTACTTGGGCCAGCCCGGCTTCGGGTGATCAGCTCTTTAATTTCACCCTTGAAACTTGTCATGAATCTCATGAGTTCGCCTTGGGTGACAGGGGTTGATCCAGCGGCCGTTTGGGTTTCCCCTTCCGGCTGCCCAGATGGTCGGCTTGGACCCGCCTGGGAGGCACACCCCGCTCCAGAGTGTCTCTGGGCTGGATGCGTTTGATTATGAGAGAGCCGTCTTCGGCTGTAAAGGTTTCGACCTGAGGATCTTCATCCTCATGGTCTGTAAAGACTTCTGGGTCTTCACCCAGACGGTTGGGGGGTGGTACAGACTCTTGAACCATCTTCGAGGTACTCTCCCCACAGACGGCGCCAAATGTTTTGGGTGTTTTTGTCCCTTGGGAGAGTTACGTCACGAAGTCTGATCCGGCTGAGCTGTACATGCAAAATAACGGAGACTCCGGGTGGTTGGAGCTCCGCCTCCGACGGTCAAGTTAGTAACTTGAAACGGAATAAAGAGAACGGAAATTTAGGTGGGTATCTGCTCGGATTCCAAGCTCAGGTCTTTCTCTGATGTGAGAGAATAAATGTGTAATAAATGATTGAATGTGTCCCCAAAATGGGGGAATATCTCCTTATTTATAGAGTCGTTGGAGAATGTGCCCCTATCTAGGTCATTTGACCTATATTTTAGCGGGCTGCGCCGTTTTACGGCGCTCCTAGGGATTTGGGCCCTTGAAGGCCGCCATTTTAGAGGCATATCTGAGGGCGCCAAGTGTCAAGAGGATGTTGAGCCACATGGGCCATCCTGACCTCGACACGTGGCATCCTCTCATTGGTCCACGTGTCTAGGGTAGATATACCCTAAACAGCTACGATTCCCCTGACTCACCAGTTGACTCATGCTTTGAGCAATGGTAGTTAGCTTCCAAAGTGTAGAGCTCATTTTGGAACCAGTGCGTCTACTATTTCCGGCTCTTAGAGACATCCTGAATAACTTAAAATAACAAATAATACACATTTATTATATAAGAAAATTTCATAAAACTCTTATTAAATATTGAAACTCCATATTTAGCCACATAGGCTTATTAAAATAATTAATTCATTTTGTCTCTACAAATTCATAAGGGCCACTAGTTGGCTTACAAAACAAAACAATTTTCTATTAATGGAAGAAATCAATCAATTATTATTCTGAAGTTCTACTCTTGGTCTTAGCTTGCTAGATCATCTTTCTGGCCACGTCACCTGTGTTTTCTGTGGAAAGTTGAGGGGAATCAGTATCTAAAGGTTTAGCCATGTGGGTTGGAATTTGGTTACATTCAAGCAAGAAGGTAGGATAAAATTCACTATAAGTTGGGCTACGGCACGAGCCATAGCTAGAGTTGCAGTTTGGGCTAACATAGGGGCTAGGGTTACGGTTTGTACTGTGTTTTGGACTAGATACTCGACCTCTTGGGACAAGGGGTTCAGTAGTATGAGGTGGGGATTCAAAGTCATTTGGGTGAGGGATTTCTAAGTCATCGGATGATGTATAGTCAAGATGCAAACGTGGAGGTGGTAAGGGTGGCAGATCATAGTTTAGATTATATAACTTTTGGACTTCTTGAGGTGTAAGCCAAAGAGGAATTTCAGCAACTATTGGTCTTGGGATTCGGCTCCAGTCAACTTCGGCGAAATGTAGGTCTGCTTTAAAATTGGTTAAGGTTCCTAGCCATTTTCCTTCATGCATATAGGCTTCAATATTCCACAACCCATTTGGTTTAATTAAATTTCTATACTTTCGGATTAATGTATTATATTTAGGTGTGTTGGGTAAGTGAACTAAGGCCAGTAGGATGATCCATGGTTCCTCGATCATAAATTTCATATTCCCGTGTCTTTTTATATCAGTAGCATGCCAAACAATGTCTGTTATAAAGTCACGCACAGATATAACATCCGATTTTACTAGCCTTTGATCAAAGAAATGTCTTCTAACAGTTTCCATCATCTGTGATAACACAAACTATTTAAGTAAGCAATTCAAATTTCCTCAAGGATAAATCCAAAATGATTACCAATGGAACCAAAATTCCATAACCACACAAATAACTAGACGACCCTAATTATACTTAGACTAATGCACATTAGGTGTTTACAAAATCAAATAGTTTCAATTAATTTTGTTTTCGAAAACAATAATGTACTCGATTCTTGAAATTGGACGGTCGAGCCCGCGTCTCACAGGAAAGTTATCTATAGCGTCGAGGCGAGCCTTTCCTAGACAAAGAGTCGTACACATTATAGGCCTCCGAAGAGAACCCGAGCATCCTTTTCTCAATCACCTTTCCAAATAAGAAAATAGTTTTTCAAGAAAATAATTTTACTTTGAAGAATGCGAAACTCTATCTATCCTATATGCCCATCTTAAGTCTACCCATAAGTTTTATTTTTCAATTTTAATCTTTCGTAGACCCGGAAATCTGATACCACTTTGTAACACCCCCAAATCTCCCTCTACGTAAATACTAAATTTATACGTATACAAATACCGTAAAGATATACTTGGGCGTATTACCGCCACGTGAAAACGTAAGGCTTAATTAATTACTCAAATTGCAGCGAGAAAATAACTAACTTTTATTAATAATATGAATAACCATAATAACTGTTTCAAAATAAACCAATAAAAACTTGTCCATACATAAATAAAATTAATTCCTATATATGTAATCCCAATCCCGACTCTAGTATGCGTACGAACAACTTCACACCTGAAATCAAGACTGCTTACCAAAATGGTAAACAGGGCGAACCAAAACAAAAAGGAAAACAGATTAGCAAAAACGCTAAGTACGTATAAGTGCAAGGCATGTAAATACTTTTATTAGGCAAACATGCTTTCGAAAGAACCATTTAAATTTAAACCTGCCACGAGTTACTTTCCAAAATTAAACTTTCTAAAAATAATTAAACCTTCCAAGGGTAGTAATATCCATCAATAAAAGCTTTCCAAACCAATAGATTTCCAATTTATAAACTTCTCAATTTTTGATATATTTCTAAACCAAGTTTCCTCACCTAAGTGTGCACACCCCCCAAGAAAGTTATACTATACTCGAGGAAAGACCACATCATACAAAGCTCATGGTCTTACTTAACCAGTCCCGGGTAGAGGGACAATTAAAATATCAAATACTCAGGCTCACAATGAGCTACAAATTAATTAAACCAAGTGATTTATAAATCAAACAACTTTTATTAAATCGATCAACATTTAGAGATCAAATCTTCAAATCATAAAATTATATACTTTAACTTGTCATGAAAATTGTTAACTTAAATATTCATACGCAAACATTTATTCAAACAATCATTAAAACAAACATTATACAAAACACGCATTAAAAAATTGTATCAAGGACCTAACCACCTATACGTACCTTGATCACGAGAACAAAAAGGTACGACTACTAAACTTGACCATGATCGGGAGACTCCTCCTACACAAATAAAATACCCTTAATTAATATAAGGTTAACAAAATAACACAAAACCAAAAACACCATTTGACGAGTGGAAAAATGTATGTCGTTATCTACCCTTTCCCCAAGTCAAACAAAATTTGTAAACACCTAACCAACCTTATATGAATATAGGGCAAGATAAGGGTCGATCCCTAGGGAATGCAATGATGAAAACTAGAGTCTAAGTCAAGCTACCTCGAAGATGGAGTTGATATTATGGTTGGCACTATGGTAAAATAAAGCAAGTCTAATCAAGTAAAACAAAGGTCTAAACACTAGGGATATGGGTTCCACATGCAAGTTCAATGATAATGCTAGTTTAGAGCTCAATCAATTAATTAAAGTATTGCAATGGACAAACAATAGTAGCAATCAAGAGAGTTCAAATGCTATCTCCTATAGGCCAATCTAGGTGTCACTATGAAAGGCAAATCAAGAAGAATCACAAGCAAACCCAATCAATTAGAGCAACTTTCAATTCGATTGTTCATGTCATTAAGAGTTGCAATGCAATCTAGATTAATCTTATAGGTTGATCAATCCTAGTCTAATCAATCACATGCAAAACTATGTCAACCAATTTAATTGCAAGAAATCAATCAATCAAAGAGCATCAACTAGCAATTTCATTAATCAAACATGCTTCCCCCTTTCCCTAGCAATTAATCTACTCACTAATCATGGTGAAATTCAAGAACAAATAACTAGAAAGTGCTTTAATCTTCATTTCTATATCAAAATCTAAAAGAAATAAAAAATAATCAACAATATCAAATTCAAATCCAAAGAAGAACAAGTAACAAGCAAAACTCAAATAGCAAGTAAGTAAAGGATGAAAGAAGGAAGAGATTCTCACTAATATTGATGATTGAAAATGAAGAAATCCAAACTTGATTGGTCAAATGTTGAGTTACAAATCTAAAACCAAGAACTTCTCTCTAGATTCTCTCTCTAAAACTAAGCTAATGAAAAATTATCAAAAGTCCCCTTTCGAAAAGGAAATACAATTCTATTTATAAGCAAAGAAGAAATTGGCAGCTCCCGCTCCCTCTCTCGATAGACCCGCGCCCGCGGAAAAATGGGTACGGAACCCTCAGCGGGCTATCTAGGCAGACCCCGCGCCCGCGGCAACAGAGATCCTCGCCCGCGGCAGTGAAACCCGCGCCCGCGGCTAATCCCCTGCTCCCAAAGCCTGATCAGGGGGCCGCGGTCTCTCTGAATGGAGCGACCTCTCCATTTTACCCGCGCCCGCGGAGAGCTCGCGGGGCAACCGCGGCAAGTTCCTGCCAAGTTTTGGCAAATTTGAGTAACATGGGCCCGCGCCCGCGGCAAGATGACCCGCGCCCACGGCCTGCTGGATTGCATTGGAAACCTCTCCGAGGCCTCTCCAAGCCCTCTCTAAGCCCTCTCTAGCCAAATGCTTCTTCCTTGCTTGATCATTAAAGTCCCAAATTAAATCCTTTGCCAAAGTGATTCTCACAATACCTACACAAGTACACAAAGAAAGGAAATAAAAGGGAAAAAAAAACAAATAAAGGAAAACACGATAAAAACACGAGAATCATAAAGAAAAGAGGGAAAAGAGAAACTAAAGGAAAAAGGACCAAAAATAAGAGAAGAAAGTATGAAAAGGGGAAAGAAATAACCCTAAAAGACTACCCTATGAGTGCCATAAATGACACTCATCAAATTCCCCCAAGCTAGACTTTTGCTCGTCCTGAGCAAAACAAAGGCTAAAAGGAATAAGAAGGGCTTATTCAAAGCAAAAAGAAAAAGAGGGGCGAGAATTTACACTAAGACTCACTGTCGTAGGAATCACGGTTGTTTTTAGCTACAACAAGCCATTTAAACCCCTAGATCGCTCTAGAGGACGAGTGATGCTCTCGTAAGGGTATCCTAAGAGTTTACCCATAACTCTCCACCAAACCCCCAAGAGGCAAACCAGAGAAGGAAAAGAAAGAGGAAAAAGGAAACAAAATCTTTACGAAATGGACTTTATAAAGAGACTATAATTCAAATGAATAACAACCTTTCTAAAGAGAATTATGGTATGCACGTTATAAGATACCTAAGGTTGATTGAAACATAAATATGCTAAGCATAGGAACTAGTTATCACATTCCACTTTCATCCCAAACGGTCTTACCGCGTTCCCCCAACTAATCTCATGTCTCCCCTTAGTGAGCATCTCATAGATTCCGCGAAGGAACCGGAAAAGGATCAAATTTTTGGGCTACTCGACATCTTGATTTCACATCCCCTTTCCTTAGTCTACAACCTATGATTCCCTCCACCGATGAAAGACTCAACTCCTAGGTCCAAAGGTCTTCCCCAAGGTTGTAACGTAAGGCAAGAAGGGTTAAGGTAGGCTTAAAATTTAAAATTTGGTGGTTATCCTAAATTGTGAAGCAAAGACCGACCAAATCTCAACACCAAACTTAAGTAATCACCAAACAAAAACGTATTAACACCCCCAAGCTTATTCAAAGCAACAATCTACAATCATTAGAACAAAAAGCGCAAGCGCTTTCCCCCCAAGCTAAAAGAAACATTGTCCTCAATGCATAGAGAGGAGAAAGACACTTAATATTTTTTTTTTTTTTTTTTTTTTTTTATAATTTCCTCATTAATAAAATTGTTTGAATTTCCTAGAACTCCTTAAAAGCATTAGTCCTTGCCCCTTTTTTTTTTTTTACTAAGGACGGGTTTTATATAAGCATTTGCCATTATTTACCAAATATAAACAACTCAATTATGTGTACCAATTCGAACCAAACCCCAACTTCATAGACCACAATCACCAAACATTGACCCTTGCTTCACAAAAACCAAAAAGAAGGAGAACGAAACAAAAGGCTCAAGATATCTAATTATGCGGCTTGAAAAGAGGGAAAAGGGTTCAAAGGGGTAACAAATAGGCAAATGTATCCCAAACCAAAAAGTGACTATCCTAGAAAGAGAAAATTACCTCCCCTAAAAACTTGCCTTTGTCCTCCCTAGGTAGTTCGGTCACGGTCTTAGGAATCTTACGCTAAGATTCTAGATTAGGTTTGCGAAAATCAAGGATCCATGCCGCTCATGCAAGAGAATGATGAAAGCTTGAACAAATATAAATCTCATATGGTTGTAGCAAAGACTCACTAAGGGTGTCAAATCAAAGATAGGGAGCAACTACCAACATGCCACAAACGAGTAGAATCCGGTTTCATGATCCCCCTAGTTCTAGACAACTATCTTAGCATGCTTTATCCTAGAATCAACCAAACGTAATCTAAAACCGTGCATACCATTATTACCTAAGAAAACCATTATTCAAAAGCAAAAGTCCAGTGCATACAAGTCCAATTTTCAAAAAGAGAAAGAGTGAAAATAAAACCTCAAAAAGTTATGCACACAAACAAGATTAAAAGAAAAGGAAAGAAAAGAAAAGAAAAGAATGGAAAACTTAGACAAGGACGAGAAAGGGAAAGAGGAAAAGAGCAAAGATGCAATCATAACACGTTTATCCCAATCGACATACAAGCGGTCTAATGGCCACATCGCCAAAGACCCCAAACACACTAGGTGTTAAAATCATACATCCTCGAACCGTTCAACTTCTCCTAAATCTAATCTTAATCTAAGCAACCAAGAAAATGAAGAAGTGAAAATAAAAAGGTAAAATAAGAAAGGCCTCACCAAGCATCCGCTCTAAATTAAAGTACCCAAGGAGTAGGAATGTGCATCTCCAAAAGGTTCCGCAATCCAAAGCATAGGCTACGAGCAAGGTGAGTTAAAGAAAAAGGCTATATATACAAAATGAAATTGTTAGTAACTTCCAAACAAAAGCAACCAATAAAACACTTAGATACAAATTATATACAAAGACCTAGAGAAACCATCATCATCAAAATTTCTATTTATTCTTTTTTTTTTTTTTCAAGAAACTCCCAAAAACATCAAGAAATGAACCAAAACAACAAGCAACAGACCAACGAGACCATTAGCAAAAATCCACCAAAAGCCTTATCAAAGACTTCCCACCGAGCCCCAGGTGCTTCCCCAAACCAACATAAAACATCCTTTTTGACCCTCCCCCCTCACAAAATGAAGGCATCGACCGCGATGCCTATAATCATGCAAAATAGGGAAAGGGGAGAACAAAAAGGGGAGAACAAAAAGGGGAACAAACATGCATAAGGGGACTATTGGCCACTAGGGCCGGCACCATCATCACCCGTATCCCAACCTCCGGTGTAACCGGGAGGAAAACCATAGTGACCTTGGAATAGGTCAAGTTGGGATCGGGTTAATTGGTCATAGGGCTCAGGCTGAACAAGGGGCTCGGGGTGATGGGGGTGAACATAGTAATATGCGGGATCACCCCGATAATCACTCCCCCCCGAGACCCTATAATCATAAGGTGGGAAATCGCGCCTTGGCACATCGGGGTCCTCCACCCCGGGCCAATATGGGTACGTAGGGAGGTTGTCACCACCCCATGAAGGTACCGGCCCTTGTTGGGGCGGCACATAAGGGTAGTTGACCGGAGGTGTGACCTCCCCCCTACGCACAATAGCGTCATACAATGCGCTAGTTTGATAAGACAAAGTTTGGTGGTCCGAGTACATACCTTGCATGCTCAATTGCATGCGCTCTATTTGGTCTCTCATGGCCTCCATCTCTCGAAGATAAGACTCCCCTTGGAAACCTTGTTGTTGTTGTTGTTGTCGTCTTCTTTCTCTTCTTCTTCCTTGAGCATCATCATGAAAACGCTCATGTTGTTGTTGTAGAGGCGGTTGTTGTTGCTCTTCATCATATTCATCTCCTCCTCCTTCCTCATCTTCCTCATCATTCTCATCACCCCCATCAATCTCATCATCCTCCTCCATCTCATCCTCAATCCTCCCATTGTCCCTAGGGACCATCCAAATGTTCCTAGCCTCACGACGGATGGAGGTGGCGGCCGGGTTAGGGAGAAGGCAATGGTGGGTATTTCTCACTAGCCAAGAGTAGGTGCCGGTTCTCCTAGTGCTAGTTATGAAACGTAAGGTGTTAACTTGCTTCAAACTAATCCACACGTCTTCACTCCTTCCAACCGGAGTGCAAGACTTCAAGAACCCCTCTTGCTTAAAATACGACACAAGACGTGTCACCATGCCCCCACAATGAATTTCCTCCGTTTTGACCCCATGCATTATATCCTTGCAACAATTCATGAAGATATAGCCAAAATTAATCCTTGACCCTAACTCCGGCTTGGTAGCCATCCATAACACCATAATCTCCTCCCTAGACAACTTCCCCAAATCTTGCTTATTAAAAACCGAATACCTAAGAATTTTATGAAGGATCCTAAGGGCCGGATGGATAATCTCACTAGCAAGAGACTTTTTCGAATCAAACTCCCTCTTGTTGGCTATGGTTCTCCACCAAGAAACCTCATTATACTCAGATTGGACAAGGGAGATAAGGGGTTCGAAGATATCACCATTGGGGTTGAAACCAAGGGCTACATTGAACTCGGCTAGGTTCATGGTGTGTTTGACATTGAAGAGTTGGAAGGAAATAATAAAATCGGTTTCCCCCACCTTATTGAACTCAAATGTGGAGAAAAATTCAATGGAAGGCTCCAAATAGGTTCTAGGGGCCGATTTTAGAAACTCACCCAAGCTAAGGTTATCTAGGAGGATGTCAAGGTCATTTTCAATTCCTAACTTGGCTATATCCTCACGATAGTAATGCCGGGAGGGTCTAAACTTCCGGTCTTTCATTTTGTTATAGATGGGGGTTTGTTTAGACCGGTTCCAAAATTTGAGAGGGGGTAAAGGAGGAGGAGGAGCATCATCTTGAGTTGTGGAATGTGGTTGGGGATGAGGGTTTGAGGAGTGGCCTTGAGAAGATTGGCCGGGGGATTGGTTTGAGCGCTTCTTGCTACTTTTGACTCTTCTTATCAAATCCATTTTAACAAAATTCACACAAGTCACAAGAACACAACAAACTCCCTCAAACAAATCAACTTCCTCCAAAAATTACTCACAAACCTCCTTACAAATCCAACCAAACCACCACAAAATACAAGGTACCTGTTCCAATCAACACAACAACCAAAATCCAACAACAAACTACAATATCAACAATCATTCAACAATGTAATCATGAATCAACAAGAAAAAATAACAATCACCCAAATATACCAATTTTCCCATAAATCAACCATAAAACACAAAAATCATGCTCAAATTCAAGGTAAACAAACCAATGTAAAGAAATCAATTGAAATTGACAAAAATATTACAAAGGTTAGAAGTATACCAAGATTGGAGACTCAAATTAAACTCAAAGCACTTCAAAGACCCGAAATTTCCCGAAGAAGCACGAGAAAGAAGAGGAGGGGTGTTGAAAATGGAGGAAAATGGAAGAATTTGTGAAAATTTTGGGCAAACGTTGAAGAAATTTGTGAGAAATTGATGTTTTGGGGTTAGGGTTTGAGAGGAGGTAGAGAGAGAAAGGGGAAAAATTAGGAGAAGAGGAGAAAATAAGAGAAGAGAGAGGGAGAAGAGAGGCGTGCCCCGGGTTAAAACCCAGTTCGCCGCGCCCTCTCCCGAAAATGCCGCGCCCGCGGCAAAACCGCGGGGCAATCGCGGGGACTCCTTGGAATTTCAGAATTTTAGTACCTGATGGGGGGCCGCGCCCGCGGAGAGACCGCGGGAAGTCCCTGGAATTGGGTTCCAAATTTGCTTGAATTTAGGCCGCGTCCTCTCCAAACATGGAGCGCCCGCTCCAAAACCTTCCGCGCCCGCGGAGAGACCGCGGGGCAACCGCGGGGACTTCCTGGAATGAAGCTTCAAATTTGGTCGAATTGAGGCCCGCGCCCTCTCCAACAGGGGGCGCTCTCTCCAGAATCTCCCGCGCCCGCGGGAACTCCCTGGAAATGACATTATAAATTTGCCCAAGAGGATAAATTGCCCTCGAGGTCTCTCCTTGCCCTCGGGGAGCCCTCTCCCCAGCACTCTTACCTTTTCTTCAAACCCCCTTTTTTTTCAACAAGCGATGATAATGCCCGACCTACAAGACAAACACAAAACTAACTCAAAAATAAAATCAAAAACCAATCAAGGAAAAATAAAAGAAAAGAAAAGAAAAAGAAATGAGATGAGAATCCGGGTTGCCTCCCGTAAGCGCTTTTGGTTAACGTCGTTAGCTCGACGTGCACCACCATCTCAAGGTGGCGTGAAAAGAATCATCTTGTGAACAAGTCCAACAAACACTCCCTCATAGTACTTCTTGAGCCGATGACCATTAACTTTGAAAAAAGATGAGGAATTCAAAGGAGAAATCTCCACGGCACCATTATCAAAAACATCTTTCACCAAGAATGGTCCACTCCATCTTGACATGAGCTTTCCGGGAAACAACTTCATCCTTGAATTATAGAGGAGGACTTTGTCACCTACACAAAACTCCTTTTTCTCAATCAACTTGTCATGAACCTCTTTGGAGCGAGCCTTGTAGGTGCTAGCACAATCGTAAGCATCAAGTCGAAGTTCCTCTAGCTCATGAAGATCCAACCACCTCTTCTCCCCCGCACTAGCTAAGTCAAAATTTATCTTCTTGATAGCCCATAAGGCACGATGTTCAAGCTCTACCGGGAGATGGCACGATTTGCCATAGATAAGGCGATATGGAGTGGTACCAATAGGTGTCTTAAAAGCCATTCTATAGGCCCAAAGAGCATCATCTAACTTGTTCGACCAATCCTTTATATTCCTTGCAACCGTCTTCTCAAGAATGAGATTTATTTGACGATTGGAGACCTCGACTTGGCCGCTCGATTGAGGATGATATGGAAGGCCGAACCGTTGATGAACTCCATGTTTCCTCAACATCTTTTAGAAAGCATTGTGAACAAAATGAGATCCGTTATCGCTTATCACAGCCTTAGGCACGCCAAACCTTGGGAAGATGATTTTGTTGAACAACTTCAGCACTACTTTGTGGTCATTAGTAGGGGAGGCAATGACCTCAACCCATTTAGAAACATAGTCCACAGCCACAAGTATGAATTGATTATCATATGAAGACGGGAACGGTCTCATGAAGTCAATCCCCCAAACATCGAACACCTCTAACTCAAGAATGGGTTGTTGAGGCATTTCATTTCTCTTGGAGATATTCCCAACCCTTTGACATCGGTCACATGACTTCACAAAGCCCCATGAGTCCTTGAAAAGATGCGGCCACCACAAACCACATTGAAGAACCTTGGTAGCGGTCTTGGAAACACCCATATGCCCACCACTAGGGTCCGAGTGGCACATCCTTAAAACACTAGGCACCTCTTCATTCGGAACACAACGTCTAAGTAAGCCATCAACCCCTCGTTTGTATAGGATGGGATCATCCCACAAGTAATGTCTCGCCTCCCTTTTGATTTTCTTCCTTTGGTTCTTTGAGAAAGAGGGTGGAAACTCCCCACATGCTAGAAAATTCACCAAGTCGGCATACCATGGGAGTTCCTTCACCTCTATGGCATATAAGAAGTCATCAAGCATTCTATACTCAATTGGTGAACCATCATCATGAATGTGATCACCCTCAAGGCGAGAAAGATGGTCCGCCACAACATTCTCCGCACCCTTCTTATCCCTAATCTCAATCTCAAAAGTTTGCAATTCAAGCACCCATCGAATCAACCTAGGCTTGGACTCTTTCTTGGCAAAGAGATACTTGAGGGCCGCGTGGTTCGTGAAGACTATGGTCTTGGAACCCAACAAGTAACAACGGAATTTCTCAAAAGAGTGCACAATTGCTAAAAATTCTTTTTCCGTTGTTGTGTAGTTCTTTTGAGCCCCATTGAGTGTCTTGGACATATAATAGATCACATGAAGCTTCTTTTCTACACGTTGTCCCAAAACACCTCCAATAGCCTAATCACTTGCATCACACATCAATTCAAAAGGAAGATCCCACCTTGGGGCTTGAACAATAGGAGTGGAGATAAGGGCCTTCTTCAATTTATCAAATGCCTTCAAGCATTTGTCATAAAAAATGAACTCAACATCCTTTCGAAGAAGGTCATTTAGGGGCTTAGCAATAAGTGAAAAATCCTTGATGAATCTTCTATAGAAACCCGCAAGACCAAGGAACGATCTCACACCCTTGACATTCACCGGAGGTGGAAGTTTCTCAATAACTTCTACTTTTGCCTTATCCACCTCAATGCCTCTATTTGAAATCTTATGCCCAAGGACTATACCTTCTTCCACCATGAAGTGGCATTTTTCCCAATTCAAAACAAGATTGACCTTAACACATCTTTCCAAACACTTCTCAAGGTTCACAAGGCACTCCTCAAATGAGACACCCCCCACCGAAAAGTCATCCATGAAAACCTCCATTTCCTCCTCCAACATATCCCCAAAGATACTCATCATGCACCTTTGGAATGTAGCGGGAGCATTGCATAACCCAAAGGGCATTCTTTGATAGGCAAAGGTCCCATAAGGACATGTGAAGGTAGTTTTCTCTTGATCATCGGGGTGAATGGGGATTTGGAAGAATCCCGAATATCCATCGAGGAAACAATAGAACTTGTGCCTTGTTAGTCTTTCAAGCATTTGATCAATAAATGGAAGAGGGAAATGATCCTTCTTGGTGGATGTGTTTAGACGTCTATAGTCTATACACATCCGCCAACCCGTGACCGTCCTAGTTGGAATGAGCTCACCCTTCTCATTCTCAACCACGGTCATGCCCCCCTTCTTTGAAACGACATGCACAGGGGAGACCCACCTTGAGCTAGAGATGGGGAATATGATTCCCGCATTCAATAGCTTGGTGATCTCCTTCTTAACTACCTCTCTCATTTGGGGGTGTAGTTTTCTTTGTCGTTCGATAGAAGGAAGGGCGCCTTCCTCAAGTGTTATATGGTGTTGGCACAAGGCGGGGCTTATACCTTTAAGATCATCAATTGTGTACCCCAAAGCACCTTAGTGCTTTCTCAAAACACCACATAACGCTTGAGCTTGGCTCACGCTCAAGGATGCACTAACTATCACGGGATAAGTGGAATGAGGGCCCAAGAACTCATACCTAAGGTGTGATGGTAGAGGTTTGAGCTCTACCATAAGCACACCATTACCTTCCTTTGATGTGGCCGCTTGCAAAGCCTCTTGGCTTGAGACTTTCAAGCACATTTGCTCATCCACTTCTTCCATGCTTCCATTAAGCAATTCTTCATAGAATGCCACTTCCTTGCATGGTGTACCTACTTTGTCCTTGTTCAACAAAACATTCTCAAGAGCATCGTTAGAGGTGAGCAAGTGCTCATGCATGGAAGACACAACATGATCAAGTGAATCAATCATCATGCAATTTTCTAAAGAGGAAGATGGCTATTTCATGCTTTCATTCAAATCAAATTCAATGACCTCATCTCCTACCTTAAGGGAAATCTTTGCACTCCTCACATCAATCATAGCACCCGAGGTAGCAAGAAAGGGTCTACCTAAAATGATTGGGATGGTAGCATCTTCATCCATTTCAAGCACAATAAAATCCACCGTGAACACAAACTTCCCAACCCTAGTTCAAGCCTTTGATAAACCGAATATGGCATTATGCTAACACTAGCTCCCAAGTCACATAAGACATTATCAATTTGCATCTTGTTAATGGCACAAGGGATGGAGAAGTTTCCGGGGTCCTTCAATTTAGGTGGCATTTTGTTCATGATGATAGCACTACAATTTTCGGTCAAATTGATAGTTTCCACAACCTCACAAGTCCTTTTCCCACTCAAAATGTCCTTGAGGAATTTGGCATAATTTGGCATTTGGTTGATCACATCGGTAAAAGGTAGAGAAAGATGAAGTTGTTTTAGCATATCAATGAATCTCCCAAATTGCTCATCCAATTTGTGTCTCATGAATTTTTGTGGGTAAGGGAGCTTGGGTTTCACAATTTCTTTCTCTACTCTCACCTCTCTAGGTGTCTCAACCACAACCTCATCCAATGATGCCCTATTCCCTCATTCTCAACCAAGGCTTTCTTAGGAATCTCCTTATCCTCACCCTTCCTAGGCAATCTCTCCTCAAGAACCTTACCGCTCCTAGTAACAATAGCATTCACGTGTTTCTTGGGATCAAGACCTTGGGAAGGTAAAGAAGAAGGGCTTGCATGATCTTTCAAAGCATTAGCAAGTTGAGAAATTTGATTTTCAAGCATTTTATTGTGGGTCATCATTTCATTGAACTTCTTATCACTAACGGCCATGTATGTGTTCAACAAGTTGGTTTGATTCTCAATTATTTCTTCCAAATTGGTCCTAGGTGAAGAAGGTTGGGAATAGGAATTTTCTCCTTGAGTCCTTAGAACAAATCCGGGTGGGGGACCTCTTTGAGCATTATTTTGAAAATTGCCCTTCCCTTGATTGTTCCAAGTACCCCTATTTTGATTTTGTCCATAAACTTGATTATGGTTACCACCACCTTGATTATGGTTACCACTACCTTGGTTGTGATTTTCATTACCTTGGTTTTGATTACCATAATTTTGGCTTTGATTTTGGCCACTATAACCTTGATTATTATAGCTACCACGAAAACCTTGGTTCCCTTGGTTTCTATAACCACCACCTTGATTATAGTTGTCAAAATTGCCTTGGTTTTGGTAATTCCTATTCCATTGACCTCTTTGATTATCAAACCTTTGAGCATTATTATTTGTCACATAATTCACATGCTCATTCTCATTGTTATCAAACTCATCAACACATTCATTAGGACAATTACTAGAGTCATGATCATACGATCCACATGCATCACAAAACAAACAACCCATAGGCATATTATGTGAAGAGGGAGGGGGTTGAGAGTTAGAAGGAGTACCTCTCCCTTTAAATTGGGAGGGAAGATTCGTAGCTTGGGATGAAGTAGAAGTGCTCTCCAACTTGGCTTTGATTGCGGTCATCTCCTTTCCCAAGTTTGTCATTTGGGAGGAAAGGTTGTTGATCGCATTTAGATGGTCTACCGAGTACAATGAAGATTGCTTGCTTAAAGAGTCTCTCTCCCCATCTTGCCAATCTCTATAGTATGCCACCACGTCCTCAATGATGTCCACCACTTCTTCTTCGGTCTTGTTCATGATAGAACCCCCGGCCCCCCCATCAAGGCATGACTTGCCTTGGGGACTTAAACCGCCGTAGAAGATTTGGACCACTTGGTATGTTGGGATTCCGTGGTGAGGGCACTCCCTTTGATGCTCTTTGTATCTCTCCCATGCTTCGTAAAGGCTTTCATTTGGCCTTTGCTTGAACCCTTGAATCAAGGCTCTTGCCTCCGCCGTCTTCTTTTGAGGGTAAAAACGGGACAAGAAGGCCTTTGTAACATCATCCCATGTTCTCAAGGAATTGGGCTTCACCTCTTTATCTAACCACTCTAAGGATCTTCCTATGAGAGAGAAGGGGAACAACTTGAGGCGTATGAACTCTTGAGAAACTCCGTTGACTTTGATGGTGTTGCAATATTTTTCAAATTCTTTAAGATGGTTCAACGGGCTCTCATTCTTAGCCCCACTATATTGCCTCCTCTCAATTAAGGTGATCATGGCCGGCCGAATCTCGAAATCATTTGCCGGTGTTGTAGGCGGAGCTATATGCCGCTCTCAAACCTATAAGCACCGGGTATTCCTAGCTCCTTCAAGGCCACTCTCGGATTTTCTCCCATGCCTTGCTCTTCTTCAATCTCTTCTTCACTTGAAGAACTATACCCCAAGGAGAATCGATTAGCTATTCTTCTTCTTGAAAGAGTCCTCTCAATTTCCGGGTCAAAAGGCACAATGGATCGATCACGAGCTCTATGCATGCAAAACTTCAAAGAAAATATTAGTAGCACGGCTACAAGTGTAGCCTGAAGAAACAAAATCCTTTTGTATATATTTTTTTTTCAATTAAAATGAAGTAGACTCAACAACAAAAGCTAAACACCAATAGCATTCCCCGGCAACGACGCCATTTTGACGAGTGGAAAAATGTATGTGTGCACACCCCCCAAGAAAGTTATAAACTTCTCAATTTTTTATATATTTCTAAACCAATTTTCCTCACCTAAGTGTGCACACCCCCCAAGAAAGTTATACTATACTCGAGGAAAGACCACATCATACAAAGCTCATGGTCTTACTTAACCAGTCCCGGGTAGAGGGACAATTAAAATATCAAATACTCAGGCTCACAATGAGCTACAAATTAATTAAACCAAGTGATTTATAAATCAAACAACTTTTATTAAATCGATCAACATTTAGAGATCAAACCTTCAAATCATAAAATTATATACTTTAACTTGTCATGAAAATTGTTAACTTAAATATTCATACGCAACATTTATTCAAACAATCATTAAAACAAACATTATACAAAACACGCATTCAAAAATTGTATCAAGGACCTAACCACCTATACGTACCTTGATCACGAGAACAAAAAGGTACAACTACTAAACTTGACCACGATCGGGAGACTCCTCCTACACAAATAAAATACCCTTAATTAATATAAGGTTAACAAAATAACACAAAACCAAAAACACCATTTGACGAGTGGAAAAATGTATGTCGTTATCTACCCTTTCCCCAAGTCAAACAAAATTTGTAAACACCTAACCAACCTTATATGAATATAGGGCAAGATAAGGGTCGATCCCTAGGGAATGCAATGATGAAAACTAGAGTCTAAGTCAAGCTACCTCGAAGATGGAGTTGATATTATGGTTGGCACTATGGTAAAATAAAGCAAGTCTAATCAAGTAAAACAAAGGTCTAAACACTAGGGATATGGGTTCCACATGCAAGTTCAATGATAATGCTAGTTTAGAGCTCAATCAATTAATTAAAGTATTGCAATGGACAAACAATAGTAGCAATCAAGAGAGTTCAAATGCTATCTCCTATAGGCCAATCTAGGTGTCACTATGAAAGGCAAATCAAGAAGAATCACAAGCAAACCCAATCAATTAGAGCAACTTTCAATTCGATTGTTCATGTCATTAAGAGTTGCAATGCAATCTAGATTAATCTTATAGGTTGATCAATCCTAGTCTAATCAATCACATGCAAAACTATGTCAACCAATTTAATTGCAAGAAATCAATCAATCAAAGAGCATCAACTAGCAATTTCATTAATCAAACATGCTTCCCCCTTTCCCTAGCAATTAATTTACTCACTAATCATGGTGAAATTCAAGAACAAATAACTAGAAAGTGCTTTAATCTTCATTTCTATATCAAAATCTAAAAAAAATAAAAAATAATCAACAATATCAAATTCAAATCCAAAGAAGAACAAGTAACAAGCAAAACTCAAATAGCAAGTAAGTAAAGGATGAAAGAAGGAAGAGATTCTCACTAATATTGATGATTGAAAATGAAGAAATCCAAACTTGATTGGTCAAATGTTGAGTTACAAATCTAAAACCAAGAACTTCTCTCTAACTTCTCTCTAGATTCTCTCTCTAAAACCAAGCTAATGAAAAATTATCAAAAGTCCCCTTTCAAAAAGGAAATACAATTCTATTTATAAGCAAAGAAGAAATTGGCAGCTCCCGCGCCCTCTCTCGATAGACCCGCGCCCGCGGAAAAATGGGTACGGAACCCTCCGCGGGCTATCTGAGCAGACCCCGCGCCCGCGGCAACAGAGATCCTCGCCCGCGGCAGTGAAACCCACGCCCGCGGCTAATCCCCTGCTCCCAAAGCCTGATCAGGGGGCCGCAGTCTCTCTGAATGGAGCGGCCTCTCCATTTTACCCTAATTGAATCCTTTGCCAAAGTGATTCTCACAATACCTACACAAGTACACAAAGAAAGGAAATAAAAGGGAAAAAAAACAAATAAAGGAAAACACGATAAAAACACGAGAATCATAAAGAAAAGAGGGAAAAGAGAAACTAAAGGAAAAAGGACCAAAAATAAGAGAAGAAAGTATGAAAAGGGGAAAGAAATAACCCTAAAAGACTACCCTATGAGTGCCATAAATGACACTCATCACCATTCTATTGTGCATGAACTACCTAAATATTAACCTTTATCAAAATAGTGCTATTAGTATAGTTGGGTGGTCGTTGGTGGCGAAAGAGGTAGTTGTTCGGTGGCAAGAACTTGGTTATGGGTTGCAGAGTTTATTTAAGCTAGATAGAGTAAGAAAAAGGGGTGATGAGATAGAGAGTAGAGAAGAGGATTTCTGATTTTTGGTGTGAGGAATTTGTGAAGTGTTGGGGGTCTATTTATAGTGTTTAAGGGGTAGTAAGATAGAGTTAAAGGAAGATTGAGATTAACATGGGAGCATGATAAATGTTAGTTTGTTAAATGAATATGAGTGAAATTTAGTCTAGGTTAATTTATGTGGAAAAGAAACTAATGAAAGATATTAGAGAAAAAGTAATATAGGTGTTAAATGGTTAGGGAGATAAGATAGAAAGTAATGTAGATTAAGATGCTTAGCTTAACAAAGGTTGTTGGAGATAAAAGAATCACCCAATTCTCACGGCCTTTTTTTTTTTTTTTTTTTTTTTTTTTTTTTTTTTTGAAATCATAGTTTAATATAATGATTTGAAGTAAAAAAAATATTAGATAATATAAAACTAAAATAGTTGTATATCATAAAATATGAACTAACCAAAATAATTAATTATTATTGATTTAATGTACTAAGATAAATAATTAAATACTTATTTTTGGCGCCAAAAAATAATTTTGGCTCCTAATTCAAATAATTGAATAAATTATTAAAATATTAATTTAATATTTATTTTCAAAGTTTCGGGGTATTACACTACCGCTGAGACTGGGAATACCGACGAACCTCAGGAGATCTTCTACCGCGACTAGGCTCCCCCTCGTTCGAGCCTCTGTGCCTCGAGCGTAAGCGAGACCTCCGTCGCTACTGTAAAACACAAAATGAAAAGATGTCAATAGTGCAAGATAGAATAAATGGTGAATATACCTCGAGAAAATCGCCAGATTTGCCCCGACAACTCGCACCACGTCGAAGTTTGATGATGTAGTACTTCAAAGCGTTAACTAGCTTCATGAATCCCATCATGTCCAGGTGCGTGGGCTGAGAACAAAGCAAAGAAGAATCAATAACAAGCAGTATTAAAAAGGGTGAATAATGTGTCAAAAAGCTTACCGGCTCAAACACATCAGGCAGAGACTCCTGTGCTTGTCTGAAACTCTTTGGTGCGTCAGCAATATGATCCTCAGTAATACCGATCGGCCCTAGGTAACGGACAGATTGAGGCGGGACCTCAATCTTCCCCATACGACGAGCAGTCGTCTAAAAATACGATCGAATAATCTAAATTATTCGATGGTTTAAACAGAGACTAGCGATAAAATTCTGAAAAGAAATCTTACCTCAAGATGACGGGGTGGAGGATCCAAATAAGGAAGCAAGTCCTGCGAATAATCGCCCTCCATACGCACAAGCTTCTGCCAAGAAAAGTGTAGCGCTCTCCCCTGTTTATCAACTCCCTAAACAAACGTGCGTGAGTCCAGCATTGACTCCGGTGGAGGCAAAGGCACCATAAAGCGATCAGCGTTGTGCTGACGAACAACGTGCTCCCTAAGATACAAAGCAAAGCGTCCAGTACCAACAAAAACAATACGGTACGCTGAAATCTGCAAGGCCTCGGGAAGAATAGTCATCCCAGCCCAAGGCCGATAATGGATATCAACAGAAACCTGAAAACCATAAAAAGTTGCAATGAATGCCGAAAAATAACATCAAGATAGAGAATAAACTGCTGCAAGATCAATTCTTACACCAACAGAAGAGGTGCCTCGGCGCAGCAGCCCTCACAGCGTAGAGATGGACTCCACTCCTGACTTGCCTCGGTCACGCCTGCTAGTTTCGACAGGGAAATTATGGACCGTTCCGCGACGCCGTCGAGGGGCCAATCTCGGAAAGTACTCATAGTAGACATCCATTTGTGTCTCCTAAAAACCAAACCAGATAATGAGTACCTTTCACGTCGAATCATAATCGAATGAAGTGAAAGTGTGGAAAGTTTAGTGTTGTGGATAATTTTTAATTTCTTTTCTTTTCTCTCTGTTTTTGAAAACCTATTTTAAGAAAACATCCAATCCAGTTTGGTTGGTTCATAGCAAGGGTCCAATAATAGTGTAGTTGGATGGGGATTGAAAAGAGCTTTCCAATGATATATTATAAGCCCAATTCCGATGAATAATGAGGAAGTTATGGCCAAATTACTAAATTGGGCCCGGTTTGAGCCTTATGTGCGGCCCAATGATCTAGAGGAGGGCCTAATATAGATTTATCATTCCTAATGCAATTAGGAATGGTTTAAGTCTTCTAGATTTTTCTTGAAGGTTCTTTTCATTCCTAATTCAATTAGCATTGATAATTGACTTTTGTTGACTTTTTGGAATTTTAATCAGAATAAAAGAGTGTTTTTAAGGAAAATACGATTTTATCCTCCTGTACGGTTGAATTTTATCTGAATTTAGAAAACGCGAAAAAAAAACTGATTAGCGCCTAACGCCAGCATTAGCGCCTGGCGCTAAGCTTGGCGTCTGGCGCTAGCATTAGCGTCTAGCACTAACTTCGTTTTTTCACGTCAGAATTCTGGTTTATTTTTCTATCTTTTTGGCCGATTTTCTCTATAAATAGCCTTCTAAAAACTCCGTTATCTATCATATACGATCTATAATCTATAATCATCAAATCTCTAGTTTTCTAATTCTCTTCTCTCTCTAAGCTAAAGCTTTCTTTCTCACTCTTTTCTAAACCAACCTTCATAAAAAATTCCGCATTCACAAGACCTAGACACACCTAGCATAATTCGAAGTTGCCTTCGCCCTAAACGTGAAAGGTTTTAATTTTTGAGGGTTTGGTCCCAAATCTCTATTTCAATTATTTAATTTAATTCTTTGATTTTATATTTTCCTTGAAGTTACTAACGTGTGTATTTTGTTATTAGAAAGAGATACGAGGCATCCAAGTCAGTGCTTTAATTGATTTTATTGATATTATGATATAGAAATCATGTCTAGGTTGTTATTTTGATTCTTAACGTCATGTTAACGTGTTTTGATTTTCCTAGTATCGAGTTTAGAGTAACAACTATAATTTCTAATATCAAATATGACAATTGTGTTTCCTGCGATACTTTCTATTTTCTTCCTAATATCATGTTAGTATCATGTTAGGGCTAAATATTTTATCTTTGATATTTAGTGACATGCCAGGGTTTGTTATTAATCTAGTTAGTATCATGCCTAGGATCTTACTATTATTATGCTTTAACATGATTATTAATATTGATTATTATTGTTATGATTTATTATGTTGTTTGATGCTTATTTATTGTTATTGCTTGATCACGCCTTTTATGCATGTTTAAAAGGAATTAGTACTTGTAATCACACTTAATAATATAATTGATAATCTTGTTTAGGGTTAATTTGATTATAATTCAAGTGATTGCCAATAATAGATTTATTTGTGCATTAATATTCAACAAACATATATAAACAGGTTTAGGGTAAACCTATTGATTGCATGTTAGTCAGAAAGCGCACATGAATACGATCAGAATAAATTAGAGGCCTATTATTAGGGCAGGTTCAATCTCTTCTAGGTTGGATTTGTACCTTCATCCCCGAACTACCAGTCATGGTTCCAGACCTATTGGAGTTGAAAATCTCTTGGATCGTTAAGGGGTGTAACCTTCACCCTGTGAACGGTTTACAAGTTCCTAAAACTTGTTGGCGACTCTTTTGCTCTATCTTCTTTCCCTTTGGACGCCACCGTACTTTAGTGTATGATCACAGTGGGGTTCAAGTTTGGGGTAATGCTTGAAATATTCCCTACAGTTTTTGGCGACTCCACTGGGGAAGATTTCTATTTTAATTCCTAAAATTTATTTTGGCAATGATTTAGAATGAGTGGATGAGACTCGAAAAGTTCTAAGTATTTCATGTGCGTAATTTTGATTAACATTATTGTCATATGCATAAAAAAGATCTCGTTGAAAAGATCATCCGTAATGAGTTAAAACATGGGATTTTTACACGTAGCAAATTTGAGGAATATCTTTCACGACTAGGACCAAAATAATACTGCGCGAAACTGGAAAATTTTATCGAGCACTAAAAGTTGCTGAGGCATTTAAGAACTAGCGTCAGGGAACAAAGTCTAGCGCCAACAATTTGACGTTAGCGCCAGGCGACGGCTTCTGTCACTAGGCGCTAAAGCCAAATTGTAGCGCTGGCCTCTGTTTGTTGGCGCCAAGTTCTTCCAATACCGAGCCAGAAATATGCGTTCTAATTTTGACCAGTTTTTAGCACTGTTTGCTCGATCCTACTTCCTGATTGAGTTTTTCTCACTTTTCTGAAACCCATATGTGTTCTACATATGGACATAACCCTCTGGGAATTCATGCTCCATCTACCTGATTGAACGCTCTGAGCAACAAAGGGTACATCCGAGAATGTTGAATTCACCAAACCATGGAACCGAGTTTTTCTTAACTCGCGTTGTCCCATCCACTCGCGCCAACCCTTCACGATTTGGCTATCACGCGGTGCATCCGGAAAATTAACCATGGACCCTCTATTGACTAACCCATATCCTAAACTTTATAGAACTAGAGCCATGGTTAGGTTCCAAACTCATTGCATCATATCGTGCCTACTTGACTAGCTGTGCATTATTGGTTGTGCATACTCTATTTGTTTTTCCTAACCGTTTGTTTAACTTGTGTTAAGACTAAATAAACTGATTAATGACTAAAGGACTTTGTTTAATTAATTAATTAATTGATTTGAGCTAATAAATATGTCTAAAATCGAGTCATAGTCCCTTTAAGTCAACCCGGATTTTTATTCCCGTATACTGCACAAACGTCAACTTGTTTTGGTCATCCCCGGAGTTCTAGGAAGAACTACGAGTCGTATAACCTATGGATCTGTAGCCCCGAGTTTTATCTTTAATTTGGAGTTAGTTTTATCCCAATAAGAGTCACAGATCAATAGTTATAACTAAATTACCATAGCCTGTCCAGTTTAATGCATATAAGCGAGGTCTTAACTTAGTCTTTGTTCGAGTCTAGTCACATAGTCTAGCCACATGGTCATGACATGAGTCTTAACATGTCACCTACACTCAATAGTCTTAGCACACACTTTGAGTATATGTCACCATGACCATGTCTTAGGTTCATGTATGAGTCGGGTTTTTTCCGTCATTTAAGTTGGGGGTACATTCTATTCCTAATTTCTTCAAATCTCTCCATCTACATCATTTTTCTTCACATCACAACCTTCATTCTTCCTACCTTCTTTCATCTATGTGTGTTGAATAGAGTTGACTCAAATAATTAACAATGAATATCCCTAATTTCCCTTTCCACAGTACCTGGTCAAGGAGAGAAGGCGATTAATAAAGGACAACACCTTTGTTCAAGTCTTACTTTTTGATAAACCGATTCGTCAAAAGAGGAAAACTAAGAAGATAATGGCAACTCAAGAAGAAGTCAACGAACTTAGGAATCATTTGATTACCGTTAATGAAGCACTGAAGGCTTTAACCCTCAAAATTGATGACCCTGTCAATCGATAACAAATGAACCTTATGCAAGAAAGCTTGAGCAAGCTATCCAATGACTATAAATTTCAGGGCATTAGTTCACAAGGGGTCTCGCTGGACAAGGAACTTCTTCCGCATAAGTTCAATTCCAACGACATCCCAAAATTCAAGGCAATAGATAACCCTTACTTTCATCTAAGAGCTTTTGAAACTATAATGAACATTAAAGGGATTGATAAGAAAGTCTTTCATTCCTTGTTTTCTTTATCTCTTAAGACCGTTTGTCAACAATGGTTCTTTTCCCTTGAAAAAGAGAAAACCTCTTCTTAGGATTGCATAATAAACGCTTTCATAGATAGATACAAGTGCAACATTCAAGATGAAACAGACCCTAGACAACTTGAGATGTTAAAACAAAAAGAAAACTAAGGGTTCACTTCTTTCTTCAACAAATTGAGGGAAACTTCTGCTAATATGGTTAAGGTTCCTACCGAAAAAGATTATGTGAGGATGTTCATCAAAAACCTTCAAGAAAAATATGCAAAGCACTAAAAATATCAACACAACTTGAATACTTTCAAGGCTGTGTATAATATAGGCATTGACATTGAAGATGACCTTCTGAAAGATAATAGTGCGAGAGGAAAGAAGAACGACCATCCTTCTTCTTCCTCTTCCATTAATGAAGTACATGCTACGAATGCCTCTAAACCACGAATCCAAAGTTCGAAAAGAGTGTTCACTCCACTTGGCATAAGTTATGAATCAGCTTTTGAAAAGCTACACCGTAAAGGACTAGTCATGCCCATAGGGCCTATCAAAGATCCAGTTCTAGAAGCCAGGCCACCAAAGTGGGATCCTAATAAGCACTGCAAATATCACCAAGGAAAGGGTCACGACACTGAGGAGTGCTGGAAACTCAAAGAAGCTATTCAAGATTTGATTGATGACAATAAAACTTCCGAAATTCTAACCATCGTAGAAGATCAAACATCCTTCGATCCTTCACTCCTTATCACACCTGTAGGTGATCCCATGATCGAGACAGCTTATATAACCTCTCTTGATGAAGTGGCCATGATTGAGGAGGATGAAAATATTTTCTTAGATAATATTAGGGAAGACTTGTCAAGTCTAAAAGAGGACGTTCGAAAACTGCAAGATGTCGTTGCCATGCTCTTGAATGTGGTAGAAGGATTAGCAAATCGGGTGATGGTTATTGAACAAAATTCTCACCAAGGATTTAATGAAGAACTCAATGCTCCTAATCCACGGGCGAAACTGACCATTGAAGAATACACACCAATAGGAATGACTTACAATGAAGCTTTTGACTGTCTTCACGATCAAGGTCTCATTCACCCCATTGGTCCCAGTCAAGACCCTCCGCCTGAAAAATGGTATCCCAATTGGGACCTAAAATCTTATTGCCGATACCATAGAGGTCGTGGTCACACCACCGAAGTATGTCTTGCCCTCAAAGATCGTGTTTAAGACCTCATTGATTCAAATCTCCTTCATGTTCCTCCGAGCGATAAGAAGGCCAATATTAGTAACAATAACAACAGTGGCTGTAAAGGAAAGAAGAACGACTATCCTTCTTCTTCCGAAAACACCTACTCTAGTAACAGTATTGGTACTTTCGACCTTAATGAAATCTTAGCCATGGATAATCGAGGATTTAGAAAGCAACTAAGAAAGGATTTCACCCCTATTGGAATTAGCTACGATGATGCTTTCGATCGACTCCATGCAAAGGGACTCATTACTCCTATTGGACCCATTCAAGATCCCCCACTTGAGAAGAGATTGCCGAGTTGGAACCCAAATGTATGCTGAAAGTACCATCAAGGTAGGGGTTATACTACTGAGAGCTGTTGGAAGCTAAAGGAAGCAATCCAATATTTAATCGACAATAACGGGCTTCTAATACCTCCAGTAGGCAAGAACACCAAGTGATGATAAGATAAGGTACAAGAGACAAGAATCAACGACAAGATTTCATGATATTTTTTCTTTTTTTTTTTTATTTACCCTTTCCCTAATAAGTCTAGCATAGGCACCTTTTCTTTCCTTAGATTTATTTTGTAGGATCATTATTTCTTTTCCTTTAATAAAATGAGCATTTTATTTCCTTACATATGATCATTGCATTGCAAAAAAATAAAAATAAAAATCCATGTCAAACTAAGCACAAGGTATACCAATGATTTGAGGCACCCCTTGTAGCCACATCATATTACCTTTCACCCTTCAATTGTGCAATCCTTTTTTGATAAATCACTTTGAGCCTCGTCTAACGATAGACCTTCCATTTTTCAACCTACATCTACCTAACCTTGGGATGGGATGGTGTGTAACTTATGCAGTTTTCAATATCATAAAAAGTTTGAGTGACTTCAAAAGATTAAAATAGCAAAAATAGAAAAATAAATAAATAAAAGTGTACAAAAGGGTAAGTGTTCTAATGTCTTTAATATGAAAATGTCTTTGATAAGAACACGTCTCAGATTGCGTCTCTTATCGAGTGCTCGGTACCGTGCCTGAGAAACATGAATGCCAAGTGAGTGATAGACCGCATGATCGGGATTGCCCACACTTATATAAACAAAATAAACGCTAAAGCAAAAGAAAGAGCTAAAAAATAGTAGAAAACCTCAAGCATAAAAATACAAATATTCAATAGCAAAGTTGCACACCTTGGGGGCTTATCGAGGGTCTTGAGCTTTTATCCCTTTCTTCTTCAAATCTTTAGCCTAACCACGTTACAACCCTTAAAAAGACCTTTTTGAGGTATACACACACTTGTGCGAGGTTCGGCTAGAGCTACGATCGGCCTAATTCCTAACGGATACGTAGGCAACCTCACATCGAGGTGCGGCCGTAATAAATATGCATTCGTATTCACATTCACATTCACACACCATGATCATATCAAGGGAACTCCAATGCTCATCCCTATCTACTTAAAGCTAGACTTGGGGGCTTGATCCTTACATCATTAGCTTACCCAACCTAAGAGTCACCATCATTTGACTCTTCTTGAAATAATATCTTTCCACACACTTAGCCCTTACGGCCTAACCTTAGTGTCACTATTCACACACTGCACAAATACATGACCAAATAGTCCTTCCCTTAGGAACCCTTTGTCATGAAATCTTAACACAATAATGAAGCATACTTCGTCATAACAAAATCACTCATCAATCAACCATCATTGCATCACAAAGTATGAAGTGCTTAGCCTCTGTGCCTAAGTTACCCAAATACTTTCACCGAGTCAACTAGGATAGTCTAAGACGTTACAATCCGTGTACTATGAGAAACAACGTTAACGGATTAAGCTCATTCAACATGCATCTTCAAAAACTTCGCTTCTTTCTTTTTTCGCGTCTTTCTTTTTCGGGAGAATGTCGGTACCCTCCACAAAAATGACAGAAATTTTTTTCTTTTTTGCATTTTTGAGTCGCATGATCACAATACAATGCACACACGGGTCATGAGTCACACATGTCATTTCACTTCGAGTCGAGTCAACCTCGAGTCAATCACAGCGAGTCGAGTTTATACCTTGAGTCGTAACAAGTCAATGAGTCAAGCGACATTAAACCTTAGGTCAACCCTAAAATAATTAAATAGATTAGCAAAGTCCTATAGTCAAAGATAAATGCAGGTGCATCCCAACGGCAACAAGAATAGAATAAGGAAGACCCTGCTCCAGCGCCAGACGACAACATCTAGTGTCTAGCAACATATTTCAGCGCCTGGTGCTAGATCCCAGCGTCTGGCGACAGAGCCAAATCGCAGCACCAGAGGCAATTGCAGCGGCGACAGAACGCTCAACCACACAGAGCAGTTATTTTAACCTCTTTCAGCAATTTCGGGTTCCTTGGTACGCCAGTTAGCCCCTATAAGCAATTTGACATGATTAAGTAGTCAGCTTGATTACTATCATAATAAGTGATCGACCTGACGAAAGATCGTCTCACTTAGCTTAAAGCGCCTAAACATTGGCTCATTGCAAGACACCAACATATTGGTTCATAAACAGCAGAGGCACCGACATAATGGTTCACAAGCAGCAAAAGCGCCGACGTACTGACGTAGCGGAAGCAAAGTTCAAGCGAGCTATAAAGATCGACAAGCGTTGGTCTTCGGAAGTTTTTCTTCGGAATATTTTTGCAACAAACATTCAAGCTCTTTTGTTCAGAGATGCGTGAACATTTCATTCAAGCTCTTTTGTTTAAAGACGCGTGAACATTTATTTCAAGCTCTTTTGTTCAAAGACGCGTGGACATATTAAAAAAGCTCTCTGCTCAGAGACGCGTGGGCATCCTATTATCAAACTCTTTTGCACAGAGACGCATGGGCATCCTATTATCAAGCTCTTTGTTCAGAGTCGTGTGGACACATCATTAAGAAGTTCATATTAAAAATAAGCTCTTTGTTCAGAGATGCGTGAACATATCCAAAAAGCTCCATTGTTCAGAGATGAATGAACATCGAAAAAGCAAGATGGTGTTCCGTAGATTGTGGAAGGTTGTTACGACGACAAATGCAGCAGCAAATCGGTTACCTTCAGTGACGTGTGCTCGACGGTGCAAGATACGCGTTTCTTAACTCTTTTATCTATTTTAACTAACGCTAGTTTTGCAGGTATCGGTGTTGCAAGAGTGGTTTAGGATCGCAGAACGTTCTGGATCATTCTCCGTCCCTATCGATACTTTGACTTTTGTTTTCAAAACTTGTGTTTCTCCAAACTCAGTCAAAGTGGGGGCTTCTGTAGATACCCATTTGTGTCTCCCCAAAACCAAACCCGGTGATGAGTACCTTTCACGTCGAATCATAATCGAATGAAGTGAAAGTGTAGAAAGTTTAGTGTTGCGGATAATTTTTAATTTCTTTTCTTTTCTCTCTGTTTTTGAAAACCTATTTTAAGAAAACAACCAATCCATTTTGGTTAGTTCATATCAATGGTCCAATAATAGTGCAGTTGGATGGGGCTTGAAAAGAGCTTTCCAACAATATATTATACGCCCAATTCCGTTGAATAATGAGGAAGTTATGGCCAAATTACTAAAATGGGCCCGGTTTGAGCCTTATGTGCGGCCAAATGATCTAGAGGGGGGCCTAATATAGATTTATCATTCCTAATGCAATTAGGAATGATTTTAGTCTTCTAGATTCTCCTAGAAGGTTTTTTTCATTCCTAATTCAATTAGCATTGATAAATTGACTTTTGTTGACTTTTTGGAATTTTAATCAGAATAAAAGAGTGTTTTCAAGGAAAATACGATTTTATCCTCCTGTACGGTTGAATTTTATCTGAATTTAGAAAACGCGTGAAAAAAACTAATTAGCGTCTAACGCCAGCATTAGCGTCTGGAGCTAATGTCAGCGTCTAGCTCTAACTTCGTTTTTTCACGTCAGAATTCTGGTTTATTTTTCTATCTTTTTTGCTGATTTTCTCTATAAATAGCCTTCTAAAAACTCTGTTGTCTACCATCTACGATCTATAATCTACAATCATTAATTCTCTAGTTTTCTATTTTTCTTCTCTCTCTAAGCTAAAGCTTTCTTTCTCACTCTTTTCTAAACCATCCTTCATACAAAATTCCGCATTCACAAGACCTAGACACACCTAGCATAATTCGAAGTTGCCTTTGCCCTAGACGTGAAAGGTTTTAATTTTTGAGGGTTTGGTCCTAAATCTCTATTTCAATTATTTAATTTAATTCTTTGATTTTATATTTTCCTTGAAGTTACTAACGCGTGTATTTTTTATTAGAAAGAGATACGAGGCATCCAAGTAAGTGCTTTAATTGATTTTGTTGATATTATGATATAGAAATCATGTCTAGGTTGTTATTTTGATTCCTAGCGTCATGTTATGGTGTTTTTATTTTCCTAGTATCATGTTTAGGGTAACAACTATAATTTCTAATATCAAATATGACAATTGTGTTTCCTGCGATGCTTCCCATTTTCTTCCTAATATCATGTTAGTATCATGTTAGGGATAAATATTTGATCTTTGATATTTAGTGACATGCTAGGGTTTGTTATTAATCTTGTTAGTATCATGCCTAGGATCTTACTATTATTATACTTTAACATGATTATTAATATTGATTATTATTGTTATGATTTATTATGTTGCTTGATGCTTATTTATTGTTATTGCTTGATCACGCCTTTTATGTATGTTTAAAGGGAATTAGTACTTGTAATCACACTTAATAAGATAATTGATAATATTGTTTAGGGTCAATTTGATTATAATTCAAGTGATCGCCAATAATAGATTTATTTGTGCATTAATATTCAACCAACATAGATAAACGGGTTTAGGGTAAACTTATTGATTGTATGTTAGTCAGAAAGCGCACATGAATACGATCAGAATAAACTAGAGGCCTATTATTAGGGCAGGTTCAATCTCTTTTAGGTTGGATTTGTACCTTCATCCCTGAACTACCAGTCATGGTTCCAGACCTATTGGAGTTGACGATCTCTTGGATCGTTAAGGGGTTTACAAGTTCCTAAAACTTGTTGGCGACTCTTTAGCTGTATCTTCTTTCACTTTGGACGCTACCATACTTTAGTGTATGATCACAGTGGGGTTCAAGTTTGGGGTAATGCTTGAAATATTCCCTACACTCATAGAACGACAACTACAATGAAAAGTAGTCTCTAAGCACATGAGATAAACAGGTTAAAACAAAACAAGAAGAAGAAAGATTTTCACCTCTACGACTCTCCATAGACCGTAGACAGTGACAGGGGTCTGGTCATTCAGCTGCCTACAGCCATGACGTAGCGACGAGAGTAAATCGGCATATCCAAGGCTGGCCCAACTATAAGATCCTATCTCGCTGATCCTGACCAAAGAAGGAAGGTTGCAAAGAAGCGCACGTGAACTTATATCAGGAGAAAGAGTCGCGGAAATGAGAATCAAAATAAAGATCCGCACTCGCTGCTCAGGTGATGTCTTATCCATGTCAAAGCCACGGGCTAGAACATAAGCCAACTCTGATCGCCCGCTCTTAGGACCACCTCGAGGCACCGGCTGAGTTTTGATATGCTGAACGACCGGACTTAACAAATCTGCTACCTCAACCGCCCCCCAAGTGAGCTCAGGAATCTACCGTACGACTCGCTTGGTGAAGCGTAAGCCGCTGATCATGCTAAAATCAAGAGAGGTCACTGTCATCTCCCCCCAAGCAAAGTGAAAAGTGTCGGTAGTAACCCAAAAGTACTCCAACAACGCACGAACAACTGTCGCGCCATAACCCCGGGGGCTGCAAAATCCTACGACCTCCGAATCGAAATCTCCTAAACCAGCAGACTCCCACAAGGCGTTCGTAACAAGATCCCTAGTGATAATCCCATATAGCCAGGGAATCAAATCTCCAGCTCCGTATCCATGATGGCGAAGCGTGCCATCGACTATGCCGGCAAGTGGACGGTGAGTGTAGACACCCAAATGTGTCTCTCCAAAACTAAACCCAGTGATGAATACCTTTCACGTCATTTGATTATCGAACAAAGCGAAAGTGTGAAAAGTCTAGTGATGAGGATGTTTTTATTAAAATATCTTCATTCTGTTTTTTAAAATATTTCTTTTCTTACCTCATTTATGAAAAACGTGCATTCCAGTTTAGTTTGGTCCATGATAAGGATCCAATAATAGTGTAGTTGGATAGGGAATGAAAATACCTTTCCAACGATATATTATAAGCCCAATTCCAATGAACAATGACGAAGTTATGGTAAAAATACTTAACTTGGCCCGATTTGGTTTTTATTTGCAGCTCAATGATCTAGAGGAGGATCTATTATTAATTATTATTCCTAAAGATATTAGGATTGATTATAGTCTTCTAGAATACTCTAGAAGGTTCTTTTAAATCCTAATGGAGTTAGGATTGATAAATATGTTTCAAAGAGTTTGAATTTGAATAAAACTACTTCTTTTTAGAATCCTTGTTTTGTACGAAGTGGAATATATTCAGATTTTATTTTCGTGCCTAATAATCTTTACCCAAATTTTATATGGTTGGATAAATCTTGAAATAATATTTCCAATGATATATTATAATATTATATTCGAGTTATAACGAAAAAGATATGAATGGAATAAGAAACTCTATCCAAAACTGACACCCTTCCACTATTTCGGCCTTATCTTTTTAGCTACATAAGATTTTAATCTGATTTTAATTGAGTTGCAAATTAGACTTCAAGAGCTATCTAACGACATATTATATGACTTATTTAGACATTTTGATCAAAAGATATGATAAAAACAATATCCGCAAAAACTGTTTCTAGCGCTTGACGACAGGATTAGCGCCTGGCGCTAAGGCTTAGCGTTGGGCGCTAGCTTTAGCGTCTGGCGCTAATGCTTAGCACCTAGCACTAATGTCTAGAGTATGGCGCAATGCGCTTGTTTAACGTTGTGATCGTGTTTTATTCTTTTCGAAACTCTGATTTGTTTTTTTATCCGTCCGACTGATTTTCTCTATAAGTAGCCTCCTAAAACCTCTGTTTTCAATCATCAATTTTCATCAATTCTCATCAAATCTCATCAAGAATTTCTTGATTCTCTCTCTTTTTAAGCCTAGCTTTTTACAAACACAATTCCTCATACATTAGCACTAGACACACCTAGCCAAGTTCGAAGTTGCCTTCGCCCTAGACGTGAAAGGTTTTAATTTCTGAGGGTTTGGTTCAATATTTATTTCAATTATTTAATTTCATTGTTTGTTTATTATTTTCCTTGAAGTTACTAACGCGTGTATTTTGTTATTAGAAAGAGGTACGAGACATCCAAGTAAGTGCTTTAATTGATTTACTGATATTATGATATAGAAATCATGTCTAGGTTGTTATTATGATTCCTAGTATCATGTTAGGATGCTTGATGTTTTAAATGACAACAATGATTCCTATCATTATGTTCAGGGTAACAATTATAATTTCTAATATCAAATATGACAATTGTGATCCTTCCTACTTTCTTCCTAATATCATGTTAAATATCATGTTAGGGCTAAATATTTTATCTTTGATGTTTAGTGACATGCTAGGGTTTGTTATTACTCTTGTTAGTATCATGCCTAGGATCTTGCTATTATTTGCTTTAACATGATTATTTTTATAATTGTTATAATAATTGTTATGATTATTATGTTGCTTGATTTAATTATTGTTATTGCTTGATCACACTTTTTATGCATGTTTAAAGGGAATTTGTACTTGTAATCACGCTTAATAACATAATTAATAATCTTGTTTTATATGATTATAATTCAAGTGATCGCCAATAATAGTTTTGTTTGTGCATTAATATTCAACCAACATAGATTAAACAGGTTTAGGGTAAACCTAATGATTGCATGTTAGTCAGAAAGCGCACATGAATACGATCAGAATAAACTAGAGGCCTATTATTATGGCAGGTTCAATCTCTTTTAGGCTGGATTTGTACTTTCATCCCCGAACTACCAGTCATGGTTCCAGACCTATTGGATTTGACGATCTCCTGAATCGTTAAGGGGTGTAACCTTCACCCTGTGAATGGTTTACAAGTTCCTAAAACTTGTTGGCAACTCTTTTGCTCTATCTTCTTTCCCTTTGGACGCCACCGTACTTTAGTGTATGATCACAGTGGGGTTCAAGCTAGGGATAACGCTTGAAATATTCCCTACAGTTTTTTGCAACTCCACTGGGAGGATTTCTATTTTAATTCCTGAAATTTATTTCGGCAATGATTTAGAATGAGTGGATGAGACTCAAAACATTCTAAGTATTTCATGTGCGTAATTTTGATTAACATCATTGTCATATGCATAAAAAAGATCTCATTGGAAAGACCATCCGTAATGAGTTAAAGCATAGGATTTTTACACGTAGGAAATTTGAGGAATATCTTTCACAACTAGGATCGAAATAATGCTGCGCGAAACTGGAAAATTTTATCGAGCAAAGAAAGCTGCTGAGGTATGTAGGAACTAGCATCAACAAACAGAGTCTAGCGCCACTTATTTGACTCTGGCGCCATGTGACTGTTTCTGTCGCCAGGCGCCAAAGCCAAATCATTGGCGCCGGCCTCTGTTCGCTGGCGCCAAGTTCTTCCAATATCGAGCCAGAAATATGCGTTCTAATTTTGACCAATTTTTAGCATTGTTTGCTCGATCCTACTTCCTGATTGAGTTTTTCTAACTTTTCCAAAACCCATATGTGTTCTACATATGGACATAACCCTCTGGGAATTTATGCTCCATCTACCTGATTGAACGCTCTGTGCAACAAAGGGTACATCCGAGAATGTTAAATTCACCAAACCATGGAAGCGAGTTTTTCTAAACTCGCGGTGTCCCTTCCACTCACGCCAACCCTTCACGGTTAGGCTTCCGCGCGGTGCATCCAGAAAATTAACCATGGACCCTCTTTGACTAACCCATATCCAAAACTTTAGAGAAATAGAGCCATTGTTATTTTGCAAACTCATTGCATCATATTGTGACTACTTGACTACTTGTGCATTCTTTGCTTGTGCATACTCTGTGTTTTTCCTAACCTTTTGTCTGACTTGTGATTAAGCCTAAATAAACTAATTAATGACTAAAGGAATTTGTTTAATTAATTAGTTAATTAATTTGACCTAAAAAGTATACCTAAAATCGAGTCATAGTTCCTTCAAGTCAACCCAGATTTTTATTCCCGTATACTGCACAAACGTCAACTTGTTTTGGTCATATCCGAAGTTCTAGGAAGAACTACGAGTCATACAACCTATGGATTTGTAGCCCCAAGTTTTATCTTTAATTTGGCGCTTATTTCATCCCAATCAGAATCGCAGATCTAAAGTTATGACTAAAATATTACAACCTGTCCAATTTAATGCATATACATGAAGTCTTAACTTAGTCTTTGCTTGAGTCTAGTCACATAGTCTAGCCACATGGTCATGACACGAGTCTTAACATGTCACCTACACTCACTAGTTTAGCACACACTTTCTATATGCCACCATGACCATGTCTTAGGTTCATGCATGAGTCGGTTTTTTCCGTCATTTGAGTTGGGGGTACATTCTATTCCTAATCTTTTCATATTCCTCCCTCTACATCATCTTTATTCACATCACAACCTTAATTCTTCCAACCTTCTTCTATCTATGCATGTTGAATATATTTGAGTCAAATAATTAACAATGAATATCCTTAATTTCCCTTTCCACAGTACTTGGTCAAGGAGAGAAGGGCGATTAATCAAGGACAACCTCTTTATTCAAGTCTTACTTTTTGATAAACCGATTCGTCAAAAGAGGAAAGCTAAAAAGATAATGGCAACTCAAGAAGAAGTCAATGAGCTTAGGAATCAATTGACTGGTGTGACTTAGGCATTAAAGGCTTTAACCCTCAAAATCAATGACCCAGTGAAGCAACAACAAATGGAGCTCATGCAAGAAAGCTTGAGCAAACTATCTAGTGACTACAAATTTCGGGGCATCAGTTCGCAAGGGGTCTTGGTGGACAAGGAGCTTCTCCTGCAGAAGTTCAATGCCAACGACATCCCAAAAGTCAAGGCAACAGATAATCCTTATCTTAACTTAAGAGCCTTTGAAACTATAATGAATATGAAGGGGACTGATTGGAAAATCTTTCATTCCTTGTTTTCTTTATCTCTTGAAACTGTTTGTCAACAATGGTTCTTTTATCTTGATAAAGAGAAAACCTCTACTTGAGATGCTATTGTAAACGCTTTCATTAATAGATATAAGTGTGATATTCAAGTCGAAACCGATTATAGACAAATCGAGATGCTAAGACAAAAAGAGAATGAAGGCTTTACTTATTTCTTCAATAAGTGGAGGGAAACCTCCGCTAAGATGATTGAGGTGCCCACTGAAAAAGAATCTTTGAGGATGTTTATCAAGAATCTCCAAGAGAAGTATTCAAATTACTTAAAGTATCAACATAATTTGAATACTTTCAAGGCCATCTATGATATCGGTATTGAAATCGAAGATGACCTCGCAAAGCAAAAAGTTACTAACAATAGTAACCACAGTGACTCGAAAGGAAAGAAGAACGACAATCCTTCTTCTTCCGAAAACGCCCACTCTAGTAATAATGTTAGTACCTTTGACCATAACGGTGTCTTAGCCATGGACAATCAAGGATATAAAAAGAAACCTAGGAGAGAACTCACACCCATTAGAATGACCTACGATGCTGCTTTCGACCGTCTCTACGATCGAGGATTAATCAAACCTATTGGCCCTACCGAGGATCCAACGCCAAAAATTCGATCTTCGAGATGAAATCCCAACTCTTATTGCAAGTACCATAAAGGAAACGGTCATACCACTGATGAATGCTACAGGTTTCAAAATCTCATTCAAGATCTCATAGAAGCAAACAAGATCCCATTGCCTCTAGCTAGCTAGAAGACTGGGTGATGATGAAGCAAACACACAAGACAAGAGGCGAGCTGCAACGACGAGATTTCATGACCTCTTTTTTCTATTTCTTTTTTATTTACCCTTTCCCCCAATAAGTCTAGCATAGGCACCTTTCTTTTCCCTTAGATTAATTTTGTAGAATCTTTCTTTTTCCCTTTTAATAAAATGAGTATCTATTTCCTTGCATATAATCATTTCATTACATTGCATTAAAAAATAAATAAATAAAAATAAAAAATAAAAAAAAAATCATTGTCAAGCTAAGCACAAGGTATACCAATGATTTGCGGCACCCCTTGTAGCCACATCATATTACCTTTCACCCTTCAAATATGCAATCCTTTCTTCATAAACCACTTTGAGCCTCGTCTAACTATAGACCTTTCATTTATCAACCTACATCTACCTAACTTTGGGATGGGATGGTGCGCAACTTATGCAATTTTCAATTTCATAAAACCTTCAGTGATTTCAAAAAATAATTAAGATAAGCAAAATAATAAATAAAAAGTGTACAAAAGGGAAAGTGTAACAATGTCTTTGACATGAACATATCTTTGATAAGAACACGTCTCGGATTGCGTCTCTTATCGAGCGCTTGGTACCGTGCCTGAGAAACATGAATGCCAAGTGAGTGATAGACCGCATGATCGGGATTACCCACACTTATAAAAATAAAATAGATGCTAAAGCAAAAGAGAAAAGAGAGCTAAAAAGAGTTAAAAATCTCAAGCATAAAAATATAAAGATTCAAAAGTAAGGTTGCACACCTTGGGGGCTTATCGAGGGTCTTAAGCCTTTATCCCCTTCTTCTATAACCTTTAGCCTAACCATGTTACAACCCTTAAAAAGACCTTTTTGAGGTATACACACACTTGTGCGAGGTTCAGCTAGAGCTACGTTCGGCCTGATTCCTAACGGATACGTAGGCAACCTCACATCGAGGTGCGGCCGTAATAAACATGCATTCATATTCACATTCACATTCACAAATCATGATCATATCAAGGGATCCCCTATGCTCATTCCTATTTACTTAGAGCTAGACTTGGGGTCTTGATCCTTATATCATTAGCTTACCCAGCCTAAGACACCATTATTTGACTCTTTTTAATATATTTTCCTCACACTTAGCCCTTGCGGCCTAACTTTAGTGTCACTATCACACACATCACGGATACATGACCAAATATACTTCCCTTAGGAACCCTTTTTCATGAAATCTTAACACAACGTTGAAGCATGCCTTGTCATTCAACATCACTCGTCAATCAATCATCATTACATCACAAAGTATGAAGTACTTAGCCTCCGCGCCTAAGTTACCTAAATACTTTCATTATCGAGTCAACTAGGATAGTCTAAGATGTTACAATCCTTGTACTGTGAGAGACAACATTTGATTAAGCTCATTCAACATGCACTTTCAAAAACTTCACTTCGATTCTTTTTTGTGTCTTTCTTTTTCGGGAGAAAGTCGGTATCCTCCACAAAAATGACGGAAAATTTTTGCCTTTTTGCATTTTTCGAGTCGCATGATCACATTACAATGCACACACGAGTCATGTACACATTGAGTCATGTCATGTTATCACATTGAGTCAACACTTAGTATTAGGTCAACCCTAAAGAAAGAAGGGCAAAGTCCTATAATCAAAAATATAAATGCAGGTGCATCCCAGTAAGCGAGGACATTCCCGGATTTTTTTCGAAAAAACCGCTAATATGATACAGGAGATTCCTCCAACATAAGAGGAGTTACATGGATCAGTAAATTAGAGATGATGAGATTTAATTTACATAAGATTTGAGCGGATTTGGTTGAAAGGAAACGACCAAGCTCAAAGTTCGCAGCAAAACCAAGCAACAGCGGCAGCAAGAGCAGAAAGGGAAGACCCAGCTCCAGCACCAGACGACAAGCCTGTCGTCTGGCAACAACATCTGGCGTCTGGAAACAGAGTTCAGCGCCAGACTCTAGATCCCAGCGTCTGTGATCTAGAGTCTGGCGACAGAGCCAATTCTTGACGCCATAGATATTTCAGCAGCGACAGAGCTCGAAGCCTCTCAAAATGGTTATTTCGACCTCATACGGCAATTTTGGGTTCCTTGGTACGCTAGTTAGCCCCTATAAGCAAATTGACATGATTAGTAGTCGGCTCAATTACAATCGTAGTAAGTGATTGAACTGACAAAAAATCGTCTCACTTAGCTTAAGCGCCTAAAGCACTGGCTTATTACAAGCACCAACGTATTGGTTTAAAAGCAAGCACTTAAACGACAATATTTCCAAATATGGATTGTCGCGCATTCTCCTTAAACGACAATATTTCCAAATATGGATTGTCGCGCATTCTTCTTAAACGACATTATTTCCAAATATGGATTGTCGCGCATTCTTCTTAAACGACATTTTTTCCAAAAATTGGATTGTCATCCCCAACTGACAATATTTCCAAAAATGGATTGTTGTGCATCTTCTTCAACGATAATTTTTCCAAGATTGGATTATCATCTCTGGCAAAGTTTCCATGCGTGGATTGTTGTGCTTCTTCTCTGTTTGGCAATTTTTTCCAAGTTCGGATTGTCATCGCTGGCAAGTTTTCCGAGATTGGATTGTCATACACCCAATTCCCTATGGAAAAATTTCCCAAAGGATTGTTGTAGGACTCTATTCATCATAAATTTTGGCAAAGGTTCCTTAACGTGGATTGTCATTCATTTCAGTATGTGGCAAATTTTCCCGAAGTGGATTGTCGGTCGACTCTTTTTTGCAAATGTTCCAAGACGGCGATTGTCAATTGTGGCAATATTTTCCTAAAAGGATTGTCGCATAGCATTGGCAAATTTCCAAGGTGGATTGCTTTCAAGAGTTATATTCCAAGATGTGGATTGTCGATCGTAGCAAAATTCTTATGACAGATTATTACGAAGCATTGGCAACCCTAAAAATTGGATTTTGGCAAATTTTCCGAGATACGGATTGTCGCTTCATCGTGGCAACATTTCCAATGATGGATTATTACGAAGCATTGACAACTTTCCCTAAATCAGATTATCATACATCATACAAGTGTTGTGTTGGCAACTATTCCCAAAGAAAAGAGGATTGTCATCACATCAAAAGCACCAACATACTGGTTCACAAGCAGTAAAGCGCCGACGTACAGGCATAGCAGCATTAAGGATCAACAAGCAGTGATCTTTTCAAAGACTATCACACCAAAAATTGGAGGCAGTTACAGGCGTAGCAGTCTTCAGGCAGTATTCTCTAGCTTGTGGAAGATCGTCACAACAAATCGGTTACCTCTAGAGACATGTGCTCGACGGTGCAAGATACATGTTTCTTAACTCTTTTATCTATTTAACTAATGCTAGTTTGCAGGTATCGGTGTTACAAGAATGATAAGGATCATAGAACGTTCTGAATCATTCTTCGTCCCTATCGCTACTTTGACTTTTGTTTTCAAAACTTGCGTTTCTCCAAACTCAGTCAAACTGGGGGCTTCTGTAGACACCCAAATGTGTCTCCCCAAAACCAAACCCAGTGATAAATACCTTTCACGTCATTCAATTATCGAACAAATTGAAAATGTGTGAAAAGTCTAGTGATGAGGATATTTTTATTAAAATATCTCTTTCTGTTTTTGAAAATATTTCTTTTCTTACCTTATTTATGAAAAACGTGCATTCCAAATTAGTTTGGTCCATGATAAGGGTCCAATAATAGTGTAGTTGGATAGGGCTTGAAAATACCTTTCCAACGATATATTATAAGCCCAATTCCGATGAATAATGAGGAAGTTATGGCCAAAATACTAAACTGGGCCCGATTTTGATTTTATATGCGGCCCAATGATCTAGAGAAGGGTCTTTTATTAATTATCATTCCTAAAGATATTAGGATTGATTATAGTATTCTAGAATACTCTAGAAGGTTCTTTTAAATCCTAATAGAGTTAGGATTGATAATTATGTATCAAAGAGTTTGAAATTGAATAAAACTGCTTCTTATTGTAATCCTTGTTTTGTACGAAGTGGAATATATTCAGATTTTATTTTCGTGCCTCATAATCTTTATCCAAATTTTAAATGGTTGGATAGATCTTGAAATTATCTTTCCAATGATATATTATAATATTAAATTGAAGTTGTAACGAAAAAGATATGAATGGAATATGAAACTCTATCCAAAACTGACACCCTTCCACTATTTCAGCCATATCTTTTTAGCTACATAATATTTTAATTTGATTCTAATTATCTTGGAAATTAGACTTCAATATCTTTTCAAAGACATATTATATGACTTAGTTAGACTTCTGGATCAAAAGATATGATAAAAACAAAATCCGCAAAATCTGTTTCTAGCGCCTGACGACAGGATTAGCACCTGGCGCTAAGGCTTGGCGTCTGGCGCTAAGACTTGGCGTCTGGCGCTAGCCTTAGCGTTTGGTGCTAATGCTTAGCGCCTAGCGCTAATGTCTGGCTTTGGCACCACGCGTGTGTTTGACGCTGCGATCCTGTTTTATTCTTTTCGAAACTCTGATTTGTTTTTCTATCCGTCCGACTGATTTTCACTATAAATAGCCTCCTCAACCTTTGTTTTCATCAATTATCATCAATTCTCATCAACTATCATCAAGAATTTCTTGATTCTCTTTCTCTTTCTAAGCCTAGATATTTAAAAACACAATTCCTTATACATTAGCACTAGAGACACCTAGCCATGTTCGAAGTTGTCTTCGCCCTAGACGTGAAAGGTTTTAATTTATGAGGGTTTGGTCCCAAATATTTATTTCAATTATTTAATTTAAGTGTTGGTTTATTGTTTTCCTAGAAGTTACTAACGCGTGTATTTTGTTATTAAAAAGAGGTACGAGGCATCCAAGTAAGTGCTTTAATTGATTTATTGATATTATGATATAGAAATCATGTCTAGGTTGTTATTCTGATTCCTAGTTTCATGTTAGGATGCTTGATGTTTTTAATGACAACAATGATTCCTAGTATTATGTTTAGGGTAACAATTATAATTTCTAATATCAAATATGACAATTGTAATGCTTCCTATTTTCTTCCTAATATCATGTTAAATATCATGTTAGGTCTAAATAGTTGATCTTTGATGTTTAGTGGCATGCTAGGGTTTGTTATTAATCTTATTAGTATCATGCCTAGGATCTTGCTATTATTTTCTTTAACAAGATTATTTTTATAATTGTTATAATAATTGTTATGATTATTATGTTGCTTGATTTATTTATTGTTATTGCTTGATCACACTTTTTATGCATGTTTAAAGAGAATTTGTACTTGTAATCACGCTTAATAAGATAATTAATAATCTTGTTTAAGGTTAATATGATTATAATTCAAGTGATCGCCAATAATAGTTTTGTTTGTGCATTAATATTCAACCAACATAAATTAAACAGGTTTAGGGTAAACCTAATGATTACATGTTAGTTAGAAAATGCACATGAATACGATCAGAGTAAAGTAGAGGCCTATTATTAGAGCAGGTTCAATCTTTTTTAGGTTGGATTTGTACCTTCATCCCTAAACTACCAGTCATGGTTTCAGACCTATTGGAGTTGGCAATCTCCTAGATCGTTAAGGGGTGTAACCTTCACCCTGTGAACGGTTTACAAGTTCCTAAAACTTGTTGGCAACTCTTTTGCTCTATCTTCTTTCCCTTTGGACGCCACTGTACTTTAGTGTATGATAACATAGGGGTTCAAGCTAGGGATAATGCTTGAAATATTCCCTACAGTGAGAAATGTGGTTCTCACGGCAGAAAACCAACTCGTCTAGTGTCCACAGAGGTAGAATCCACCTACCCCTACTCGAAGAAGGGCAAGGCTCGGTCTCTAAGGCATCGTCGTCCATGCCCTCAGGAAATGTGGGAGTGTCCTCCTGAGAAGCTTGACGCCAGCCACGAGTAGAAATATCGTGATCCCGTTGTCTAGGCATGCTATTATAAAAATAAAAATATAAATGCTTAGAATCATTTCCTAAGTTATTTAGTTATTTATTCAAAAGTGGCTTAACAGCTACCTCAAGTTGCATTTTCTATTATACGCAAAAATTTTACCTCAAGGCTAAAAATTAGCAAATTAATGGAATTATTTCTAGTATTTAGTTTCTCCATGACGAACTAATACGACAGTTCTCCTAATTGCATGATACTATGTTCTCCATGACAATATAGTACATACACAAAAAAATAGCATTGCACAAGAACAATAGATCAACACATCATGGCATATTTTACAAGATCTACAACCAATATATCACCATTTCAAGTGCAAAAAAATAACATGAACAACAAGGACACCATTTCACACACGTTGTACCAAAATATGGTGATTTGCTCAATTCCTCACTAAAACACACAAACTTGGTCTCAAATTGTTCACAAACACATATACATTCATATACAAGTCAATTCATAGCAAGAATTTTGACATGGAAGCTCAAAATCAAAAACCCCCAATTTGATTTTTTTAGGGTTTCAAGCAAATATGGAATTTACAACATAATTTGAGACAAAAGCAAAGGAAACTTACATATTTCCTTGTGAGAAATCAAAAATGATGAAAACAACAAAAAAAATCGGAGCGAATTTGGTGGAGATTTGAGCTTTAAAAGCTCTAAATAACCGCGGAAATGCTACAGAAACCACCGTGATAGAGTGGTCTAAAGTCGCGCCATGGTAGAGCTTCTCCGTGTCACGGTGACACTCCAACAGCAGCAGAAGACACCCAGATAGCAGCAGCGACAAACATCGGCTAAATCGAAGCAAAACGGCAAATACAAATGGTCGTTCAGCGGAACGAGACGCCGTGACACAGTGGTCACCTCCGCGCGCCGGTGTCGAAATCCGTGGCACGGTGACTTGAGAAACAAACAAAAAAAAACAGGAGGAGCAAGAATAGAAGAAGAACAAGAGAATGAAATGGTGAAGAAAAACTAAGAAAATGGGAATGCAGCAGCTTGAAATTAAAGCCAAAAAAGTGACCGTTACGCAGCTCCGTTCCCGTGCCACAAATCCCATTACCATGTAACGGTAATTCGCGCGTGACATGTGGCGCGTTGATTTTTTCAACAAAAAAAGTATCCCGCGTCACGGGGATATCCATCGTCGAACGGGATTTTCCCCCGTGTCGTGGGATTACTCCCCGTGGCGCGGTGACTTCCTGTGTGTCCTGCACGTTTTTTTAAACCTCCTGGCGAATATTTTGGTATTTTTTACTAAGGTGGAATGATTTTCCCGCAACTTTTGGACAGTTATTTTCTCACCTGAATTATGCGAAAAATTCTAATTGGTATTTAAATGGTTCCAAAATTATCGATGTACCCCTAACAAGCATTAGAGTTGCATTTTCGACACTTTAAACACCTAATATAGTCGGATAGTCGACTTGAAGGTAAATCATATGCGGCCCACGTTCGGGGATAACGAACCATCATACACTTGCAAATTTCAGCGATTATATCAGTTGTCGGTTTTCCTTAAGCATGGAAAACATTATCGGTGGATTTTTCTTCAAGTATAGAAAACCACCAAGTCGGTTTTCCTTAAGCATGGAAAACATTATCGGTGGATTTTTCTTCAAGTATAGGAAACCGCCAAGTCGGCTTTCCTCAAGCATGGAGAGTGTTATTGGTGGATTTTTCTTCAAGTATAGAAAACCGCCAAGTCGGCTTTCCTCAAGCATGGAAAGTATTATTTGGTGGATTTCTTCAAGCATAGAAAAACGCCAAAATCATATGTCGACTTTCCTCATGCATGGAAGGTATCATCCGGTAGGTTTCTTCAGGCTTAGAAAGCTACAAAGTTCATCAATCAACTTTCCTCAGGCATGGAAAGTATTTCAGCGAAACGTCATCCGGGGGATTCCTTCAAGCATAGGAAACTACCACACTCATTTGTCACCGATACACTGGTGTCAGATACGCATTCCATCCCTTTACTCTTTTATCTGTAAAACTAATATTTTTCTGCAAGTATCGAAGTATACAGAGTTATTTAGGATTGCAGAACGTCTTAAATCATTCTCCGTCCCTATAGACTACTTTTACTATCGTTTTCAAAACTGACGTTTCTACAAACTCAGTCAAAGTGGGGGCTTTTGTAGACACCTAAAAAAGGCTCCCCGAAACCAAACCCGATGATGAACAATCTTTCACTGCCATTATTGGTCGGGTTCAGTATTTAATCCCGAGAGTGCTTAAAAAATCGTATTTAATTAAATTCAGTTTTTGAATAGTCCATGGATCAGTCTTGATGTTTAGTCAAAGCATAGTTCATTTTTAATTTTGGCCCTAACCTTTTTATTTTATTTATTTTCCTTTATTTTATTATTTTGGCCCAAACCTTTTTATTTTATTTAATTTATTATTTTGGCCCAATTAATAAATAATAAATAATAAATCAGAAATGGCCCGAAGTTATCAACCGACACTTAAAAAGACTGAACGAAATTAGGGCAAAAAATGAATTTAGACGGAAAAATGGACGCACAGTTTCCCAGTTTCCCGCGTCACGGGGATCAGTACCGCACTACGGAGGGATTCCCCATGACACGGTGCCTATGCTGTGACACGGGGCAACTCCGTGTTCTTTCCGCATAAACCCTTCACGCGTTTTATCTCCCGTACCCTAATTATTTACCGCGTCACACTGTTGTCCACCGTGTCATGGGAGTTTTCCCCGTCTGGCGGTGCCTAGCACCGTGTCACGGTGTCCCCTACCGTGTCGCGGTGTTATTTTTTAGGGTTTTTATCTTTTTAGGGTTCCGTGTATTCCCTCTACTCATTTTTTCTATAAATACCCCCTCATTTCTGTTGTACGGGGCATCAATTAACTCTCTTTTTCTCTCTTTTATGCTCTAGCCTAAACACTAGCCTACCCTTTTTCTTTCAAAATTCCCTCTTCAAGAACTCTAAGGAGTCCATACTTTACTCGTGGTTATGTCCTTAAGCCAAGGCGTGAAAGGTAGAATTGTTTGAGGGTTTGGTCCCAAATCAACTCTAGTTAATTTAATTTGATTTAATTTAATTATTGTTTTATTATTTTTCCTTGAAGTTAATAACTCGTTTATTATTTTATAGTTGCAAACAAACAGAATCAAAGTAAGAATTATGTTCCTTTTGTTTCTATTATTTTTCTAACGATTTTATATTGTTGGATTTATTGTTAAATTGCTTCCAATATTAATGTTAAATAATTCTATTATATATTTATGATCACTATAATGCATGTTAAAGGGAATATATATTTGAAAATCACGCCTAATAAGATAATTTGGACAACCGGTTAAGGTTTCTTTTTAATCTTGTTATTTAATCAAGTGGTCACAATATTTTAGAATTGTGTGTTGCATTAATATTAAAATAATTTAGCCTAATAATAGTTCGGAGCGAACTAAATATTTTGTGTGCATGCCTTTGAGATCGCAGGAATCACTTTTCACTATAAGAATCGAGTAGAGACCAATACAGGCGAATATGACTCCAGGACTCACTTCGTACCATCATCCCCAATCCTGCTTTTGTTGTTCCAAACCATATGGAGTTAGTAATCTCATGGATTATGAATGGGGTGTAACCTTCACGGGTCAATCGTTGTTGCCTATCGTTGTCACTTAATCGTGGTTGCCTTTTATGATTAGTGAACGGTTTACAAGTTCCTTAAAAACTTGTTGGCGGCTCCCTACTTTCCATGTCCCTAATCGTATATGTCAATTTCCACATCCTATGAGTGTCAAGCATATTCACAAATGCTTTAACGTAAGCGCGCTTCGAACGACGCCTACAATTTAAATTAAGGGACAACGATTCGTGTCACAGCATCTGGTCCCGCTTAACGACCATTTTTATTCGCCGCTTTTGCTTCGATTTAGCCGTTGTTTGTCGCCGTTGTTGTCAGGGTGTCTTCTGCTACTGTCGAAGTGTCACCGTAACACGAAGCTCTACCATGGCGCGACTTTAAACCACCGTGTCACGGTGGTTTCTGCAGCATTTCCGCGGTTTTTTCGGGCTTTTGGAGCTCAAATCTCCACCAAATTTGCTCCAATTTTTTGCTATTTTCCTCATTTTCGATTTCTCACAAGGAAATATGTAAGTTTCCTTTGCTTTTTTCTTAAATAATGTTGTAAATTCCATATTTTCTTGAAACCCTAAAAAAAAATCAAATTGGGGGTTTTTTATTTTTAGCTTCCATGTCAAAATTCTTGCTATGAATTAACTTGTATGTGAATGTATATGTGTTTGTGAACAATTTGAGACCAAGTTTATTTGTTTTGGTGAGGAATTGAGCAAATCACCATTTTTTGGTACTACTTGTGTGAAATGGTGTTCTTGTTGTTCATGTTATTTTTTTGCATTTGAAATGGTGATATATTGGTTGTAGATCTTGTAAAATATGCCATGATGTGCTGATCTATTGTTCTTATGCAATTTTTAAATATGCTATGTTTTGTGTATGTACTATATTGTCATGGAGAACATAATATCATGCAATTAGGAGAACTATAGTATTAGTTAGTCATGGAGAAACTAAATACTAGAAATAATTTCTATTATTTTGCTAATTTTTAGCCTTGAGGTAAAAATTTTGTGTATAATAGAAAATGCAACTTGAGGTAATTGTTAAACTGCTTTTGAATAAATAACTTAAGAAATGATGCTAAGCATTTAAATTTTAATTTTTATAATAGCATGCCTAGACAACGGGATCGCGATCTTTCTACTCGTGGCTGGCGTCAGGATTTTCCTGAGGACACTCCTACAGTTCCTGAGGGCATGGTCGACGATGCCCTAGAGACCGAGCCTCGCCCTTCTTCGAGTAGGGGTAGGTAGATTCCACCTTTGTGGACACCAGACGAGTTTTTTTTTCTGCCATGAGAACCACGTTTCTCACGGTCCACTTGCCGGCATTGTCGATGGCACGCTTTGCCATCATGTATCCGGAGCTGGAGATTTGATTCCCCGGCTATATGGGATTATCACGAGGGATCATGTTACAAACGCCTTGTGGGAGTCTGCTGGTTTAGGAGATTTTTATTTGGCGCTCGTAGGATTTTGCAGCCCCCGGGATTGTGGCCTGACAGTTGTTCTTGCGTTGTTGGAGTATTTTTGGGATACTACCAACATTTTTCACTTTGCTTGGGGGGAAATGACATTGAACCCCCTGGATTTTAGCATGATCAGCGGCTTACGCTTCATCGAGCGGGTCGTACGGCAGATTCCGGACCTCACTTGGGGGGCAGTTGAGGTAGCAGATTTGTTAGGTACCGTCGTTCAGCATATCAGGACTCAGCCGGTACCTCGAGGTGGTCCTAAGAGCGGGCGATTAGAGTTGGCTTCTATTTTGGCCCGTGGCTTTGACATGGATGAGACGTCACCTAAGCAGCGAGTGCGGATCTTTATTTTGATTCTCATTTTCGTGACTCTTTCTCTTGATAGGTGTTCACGTGCGCTCGTTTGCTACCTTCCTTCTTTGGTCAGGATTGGCGAGATAGGATCCTATAGTTGGGCCAGCCTTGGATATGCCGATCTACTCTTGTCGCTACGTCATGGCTGTAGGCAGCTGAATGACCAGACCCTGTCACTGTCTACGGTTTATGGAGAATCGTAGAGGTGACAATCTTTCTTCTTCTTATTTTGTTTTAACCTTTTTAACTCATGTGGTTAGAGATTACTTTTCATTGCAGTTGTGGTTCTATGAGTACTTTCCGGGATTGGCCCCTCGACGGCGTCGCGGAGCGGTCCATGATTTCTCTGTTGGAGCTAGCAGGCGTGACCGAGGCGAGTCAGGAATGGAGTCCGTCTCTACGCTGCACGGGCTGCTGCGCTGAGGCACCTCTTCTGTTGGTGTAAGAATTGATCTTGCAGCAGTTTATTCTCTACATTGATATTATTTTTCGGCACTTATTGCAACTTTTTATGGTTTTCAGGTTGCTATTGAGATATAGTATCGGCCTTGGGCTGGGAGGTCTGATCTTCCCAAGGCCTTGCAGCATTCGGCGTACCGTACTATTTTTGTTGGTATTGGACGCTTTGCTTGGTATCTTGGGGAACGCGTTGTTTGTCAGCACAACGTTGATCGCTTTACGGTGCCTTTGCCTCCGCCGGAGTCGATGCTGGACTCACGTTTTCTTAGGGAGTTGATAAATAAGGGAGAGCGCTACACTTTTCCTTGGCAAGAGCTTGTGCGTATGGAGGGCGATTAGTCGTGGGACTTGATTCCTTCTTTGGCTCCTCTTCCCCGTCTTCCCGAGGTATGATTTCTTTTGAGAATTTTGTCGCTAGTCTCTGTTTAACCGTTGAATAACCTGATTATTCGATCGTATTTTCAAACGATTGCTCACCGTATGGGAGAGATTGAGGTCCCGCCTCAATCTGTCCGTTACCCGAGGCCGATCGATATTACTGAGGATCATATTGCTGACGTGCTAGAGGGTTTCAAACAGGCACAAGAGTATCTCCATAATGTGTTTAAGCCGGTATGCTTTTTGACACGTTATTCATCCTTTTTTAATACCACTTGTTACTAATTTTTCTTTGCTTTGTTCTCAGCCTACGCACTCGGACATGATGGGATTCAAGAAGTTGGTTGACGCTTTGAAGTACTCCATCATCAAGCTTTGACGTGGTGCGAGTTTTCGGGGCGGTTCTGGCGATGTTCTTGAGGTATATTCACCTTTTTTCCCATATTTACCATTTGTTTTATCTTTCACTGTTGACATCTTTTCATTTTGTGTCTTTTAGGAGCGACGGAGGTCTCGCTCGCGCTCGAGGCACGGAGGCTCGAACGAGGGGGAGCCTAGTCGCGGTAGACGATCTCCTAAGGTTCGTCGGCATTCTCAGTCTCAGCGGAAGCCTCAGCCTTCTCAGTCGTTTCAGGAGGCTCAGTGCGTGGCAGCAGCTCAGCCTTCTCAGCCATTCCAGCATTTTCAGGGTCAGTGGTAGCGGCCTTCATCTTCCCAGCCTTGAGAGCCTGAGTTCAAGCCAGTCATTACCCCTGTGGACCAGGGTTTATACTCAGCTCCATTGTCTAGGCCGCTTCCTCCACCGGGGTAGGGCTTATTTTCAGTTCCATTGTCCGGGACGATGCCTCCACCTACGCTTCCTACCTCCTGGAGTCAGTCTACGTCGTTTGCTAGTTAGTCAGGTCTTGCTTTGAGTTTGTCTGCTACTGGAGCTATAGGGACTAGTAGGGATGCTACTACTCGTACTCGGATGATGGAGGGACTCTTTGATCCGTCATTCCCGTATTCGTAAGCTGGAGATGATACTAATCCTCACTCTTCTAGTTCTACAGATTTTTGACCGAGGGTTTTTATTATGTACTTTGGTTGATGACACTTGACACTGTTCGCATCATGATTTTGTATATTTTATTCACAGTTTATGCATTTATTAGTGTGTATTAGTGTGTGCTTGAGACTCATTATGTGTGATTCTGTATGACGCGAAAAAAATCGTAAGTGGAGGGTACCGACCTTCCCCAAAAGAAAAAAGAAAATGAAAAATGGGACAAATTTTACAATTTCCCCAAAAGAAATAAAATAGAAAATGGGACAAGTTTTACAACTCCCCCAAAATAAAAAGAAAAACAAAATTGAAAATGGGACAAGTTTTACAAGTTCCCCAAAATAAAAATAAAAATAAAAATAAAAATAATAACAAATAAAAAAAATGGAGAGTTTTATTAGGAACGAAATTCTCGAAAAACAGAATTAGAAGATAAACGGTGAAGACAAAAGAATAAAAATCCGGATAAAAAATAGGTAAAGGATAAAAATATGAAGACGCGTGGGCACCGCAAAACGGTAGTGTACACCGTGTCACGGCAAAGCATGCCGTTTTGCGGCAAAATTTCCTGTGTCACGATGCGCGTATTCTGCAACGGTGAAGTTTGCGCGCATAAAAAGATAGATTTTGAGTATTTCCAAGCATTTTGGCTATAAAAGAGAACCAGTTTATTCGTGATATGCATAATTACGAAACATAAAATAATTAGAATTTCATATTTCAGTAATAATGTCTCAGAATTTTGATAATACATTGCGCGACTGGTCTTATTCTTTGACCAATGCTGACAAAAGAGAGCTGGAATTGTTTCATGTCAGAGTCTTATTAGCCTTGAGGCATGTAGCAATTGAACAACATTTTCTTAGGGCAGCTTTAGATTATTACAGTCCAGAAACACATTATTTCAAATTTGATTATGATGAAATATGTCCCTTGCCGGAGGAATTCGGTGCCATCTTTGGTTTTCCTTCCAGAAATCTCATTGTAATGCCTACCCTACGTGAGTATTATTACCAAGAATTTAAACGACATCTGAATCTGACAGATCCAGATTTACATAAAATTGTGTGTGGTAATGAAGTAGATTTAGAAAAGCTTGCAAACTTGTATTTCAATTGTCCCGTCTCTGAGTCTTATCATGTATACCGTAGAAAGGCTTATATTTTTTGCATGTTTAGCAAGATTTTATTTGCAAATGGTAGGGTAGGACATGCTTGTTTAGCGTCTGTGTGCCAGAACATGTTGAACCTGGGAGATCCCCTATGCCTACTTGCCTAGAAGAAACTTTGCGTGGCCTTAACGAAGCAAAAGTTGACCAAAAAGCCATTAGGAACGGCTCCCTAGTACTGTTGCAGGTAAAAACGCGCTCCAATTAGCCCGCGTGACGCATAGCAGGTACCGTGTCACGGTGGTTGCCTGCCGTGACACGGTGCATTCTACCGTGTCACGGTGGCTTTTTGCTTTTTTTTTTCAACTGATTTTTTTTTTTTTTTTTTTTTTTTTTTGCAGATTTGGTTGATGGAGCATTTAGAACTTTTTGAAGCCCTCGACGATAATTAAAAATATGGTCTCAATGATCTGGTCCGTAGGAAGAAGAATTACTCTGCAAACATGTCATATGATGATTGGAAGGTCTTCTTTGCAAAGAGAGAATTTTCCATTCGGTGTGTGGTGCCTTGGTTGAGGCTTACTAGGATGGTTGGCACGAATGAAACTCTGTATAGTCACGTTCCTAGTATTTCAAAGTTGACTTTTTATTGTCCTTCTCGATTGATGCGACAATATGGACTTGAACAAGTAGTTCCACGCTATAACGATAGTACTCGTGAAGTATCGTTGCATGAAAGTAACGTTCACAAGTACGAGACTTATTGGATTAGAAGACCTTTGTGGACTGTTTCTGCGAGTAACCAAGCTCCTCCTCCCTTATTAAGTGCATACAAGGCATGGTTGAATCCTAAAAGTAGAAGGGATTGAGTAGGATCACGCAACTTTGATGTGAAGGGACGTCTTGGAAGTAAGAAGGCGCCTCCTAAAGATCGTCTAGGTCCGAGAACACAAGGAATTGAGTTTGAGACTCCTATAATGCCTAAAAAGAAAAATTATGTGAAAGGAAAGGGTAAGGAAAAGATGGTTTATAGAGAAAAGCAATCGAAGTATTCTAAGAAAGGTGAAAGGGGTGAAAGTTCAACTAGGGGTGTGACGGTTCGGGCTACAAAAGACACATTAATGGTGAAGGCCGACCTAGTTGAAAAAGAGAAGGAGGAAAGTGAAGAAGGATTAGATCAATATTGCTTTGCTTATAATTTTTAATTTTTAAATAAGGTGCATGATGCCAATAATTGTAGTCACATTTATTTTAATAATAATAGAATATTTATTTTCGCCTTAAATAAAAATTACAACGACTTTTTTTTTATCCGAGTCAAGAAGTCAGACGCAATGGAAGAATAATAAAAATCATTGAACAAGTTGGTTAAATTGTTACTTGTTTTGCCGACTTTAAAGTCCAGTTTTGCCGCGCCACGGGAAAATCCACCGCGTCACACTATAAAATACTGTGACGCGGGATTGTCTGCTTTTTTTTTTTTGGAAATCCATCGTGCCACGGTGAAAATTGCACAGCATTTTTTTTCTCTTTTTTTATTGCCATGCCACAGGGTATTCTGCCATCCTGCGGTGGATGCTGAACTGGCGTAATGTATGATTTTCTTGATTTTAGCTCCGTTTTGTTGTCTTGTGTGTTATTTTAGCTCCGTTTTGTTGTCTTGATTTTAGCTCAACGGAAGAAGGATTTTATTTTTTAAAAAGTGGTCGAGCCCCCTTGAGGGGTTGCCTACGTATCCTTAAAAAAGGAATCAGGCCAAACGTAGCTCTATTGGGTCATGAACCCATGAAATTAGGCATAAAATTTCTTGAGTTGATCCAAGTTGGCTAAATTGTGGAAACCGTTGCCATCCATGTCTACCAATTGTGCCGCTCTACCAGAAAAAAAAATAATCTAACAATGTATGGACCTGACAAATTTGGTCTAAATTTTCCCCTTGGATCTAACACATTTTTGCGTAGTGCCTTGAGTACCAAGTCACCTTCCTTGATGTTTCTAGTCTTGACTTTTTTATTGATATGTCGCGCCATACGCTGTTGGTAGGTTTGGACATGATGCAAAGCTGCCAAGCGTTTTTCATCAAGTAAGACTAGTTCATCATCTCTTGCTCTAATCCAGTCGACTTCATCTAGTTGGCTTTCCAACGCGATTTGGAAAGAAGGGATTTCGAGCTCTATTGGTTGTACAGCTTCAACTCCATAGACCAAAGAGAAAGGGGTAGCCCCCGTTGATGTACGAACAGAGGTTCGATAACCCCAAAGGGCGAAATGTATCTTACTTGGCCAATCTTTGTAATTTTCCGTCATTTTTTCGATGATAGTTTCACATTTTTGGTTGCTGATTTAACCGCACCATTTGTTTGTGGCATGTAGGGTGATGATCTGTGATGCTTAATAAGATATTTCTTTCATAGGTCAGCGCACTCGGCTTGGAAATGCGTCCCATTATCACTGATCATCTCACGAGGCACCCCACAACAGCATATGATATTTTCTCAATGAATTGAGCTACATGTTTTGCTGTGAGCTTAGCATATGAGGCAGCTTTAACCCATTTGGTGAAGTAGTTGATCGCTACAAGGATGAACTCATGTCCACCTTATCCTGGTGGCGTTATCTTTACAATGATGTCGACAACCCCAAGTAGAGAAAGGCCATGGAGAAGTATAGGTGTAGAGAAGCGAAGGTGGAACGTGCTTCAAATTTGCGTAGACTTGACACTTCATACATTTCTTGATGTATTCGTGACAATCTCTCTCCATCGTAGTCCAATAATAACCTTGTCGTTAAATCTTTTGGACTAACATCTTAGCATTCATATGCGTTCCACGTGTACTGGCATGAAGGTATTCCATGGTTTTTGTGTGCTTCTTTCTTAGCTATGCATAAGAGATTTGTCCTTAGTGTTGACCTTTTGTGGACTTCTCCCCTAATGAGCACATATTGTGAGGCCAGGAGCCTCAAAGCACGACGTTCCCTAAATCAGTGTTAGGAGGGTATTTTCCCTTGGTCACGTAATTAAGGATATCCGTATACCATGGCTCTTCATCTTCTTCTTGTGATTCTTGTTCGTCATCAAGTGCATGAACGTAAGCCGGCTCATATCTTCTTTCTATGGTTAATGGAATTTTGATTGTGTCTGTTGGAATTCACACCATTGATGCTAACTTAGCCAGCGCATCGGCAAACTGATTTTCTTATCTAGGCAAGTACGTATATTCCACTTTATCTAGTTGCTCCGTGAGAGTTTCTAGATGAGCTTTATATGTAGCGAGACTTTCACTTCTCATCTTCCATCTCTTAGAGATCTGGGTAAATATTAGTGATGAATCACCGTAGATTCTGAGCTTCTTAGTTCCCAAGGCCACAGTTGTTTCTAATCCCAAAATTCATGCCTCGTACTCTGCGGCATTGTTGGTGACATCAAAGTCGAGCTTCATGGAAATTGGGATATGCTCTTCATTGGGTGATACGAGCAAGACTCCTACACCACAACCCTTTTGGTTTGAGGCTCCGTTGAAATAGAGTGTCCAGCTATCATCTTCGATCATGAGTAAATCTTCGTCAGGGAAATCATACTCATCTTCTTCTTTCTCAACTTCTTCTAGTGGAAAATCTGCTAAGAAGTCAGAAACCGCAGAACCTTTGATAGCTTTTTGTGGTACAAATTTCAAGTCAAACTAAGCAAGGTTGACTATCCACCTTGATAATCTGCCATTGAGTGTTGCTTTTTCAACAAGTACTTAAGAGGATCCATCTTGGACACGACATGAACTGTATGTGTGAACATGTAATGTCTTCATTTCTGCGCGGCCCACACAAGCGCGAGACACAACTTTTCAAGTGGTGTGTACCGCATCTCATATCCTTGAAGGTTCTTGCTCAAATAGTAAATTGCATTCTCCTTGCTTTCGATCTCTTATGCTAGCATTTCCCCCATCGTTTCTCTTGTGACCGTAAGGTAAAGTCGAAGAGGAAAGTCAGGGCGCTAGCACGGGTGGGTTTGCTAGGTACTCTTTGATTTTGTCGAAAACTTTTTGGCAATCATCATCCCATGTGACTGGAACATTTTTCTTAACCTACTAAATATAGGTTCACATATTGTCGTAAGCTTTGATATGAACCTACTTATATATTGCAGCCTTCCAATGAAGCCTCGTATTTCTTTCTCGGTCTTGGGTGGTGGCATGGCCATGTTTGCTTTAACTTTTGTGGGATCTATTTCAATCCCTCGAGAACTAATCACATATCCAAGTAGTTTACCTGACGTAACTTCAAATGCATACTTTGCTGGATTTAATCTCATGTTGTACTTGCGGAGTCTTTCAAAGAACTTGTGAAGTGCAATGATGTGGCTTGGGCGATCCTTTGACTTGACGATCATATAATCAACATACACCTCTACCTCTTTGTGCATCATATCATGTAACAATGTTGTTGCTGCTCTTTGGTAGGTGGCACCCGCGTTTTTCAACCCGAATGGCATTACCGTATAGCAATATGTACCTCATTGTGTGATGAATGTGGTTTTCTCCATGTCTTCCTCGGCCATCAATACTTGATTATATCCGGCGTAGCCGTCCATGAATGATACGAGTGCATGATTTGTTGTATTATCGACCAGAAAGTCAATGTGAGGTAGAGGGAACCCATCTTTCGAGCTTGCCTTGTTGAGGTCCCTATAATCAACACACATTCTGACCCTTCCATCCTTCTTCGGAAGTAGATTTGATGAAACCTACAACCAATTGCTTTCTGATTTCTTCCTTGATTTTGAGAGCCACATCTGGTTTCATACGGCGCAGCTTTTGTTTGACATGCTTCATACCTAGAATGAGTGGTATTGTATGCTGAGCTATATCCCTGTCAATTCCTGGCATATCTTTGTATGACTAAGCAAATACATCAACAAATTCACTAAGCAAGTTAATTAGCTCTTTGCGTTCGTCTTGATTTAGTGTTAATCTAATTTTTACTTCTTTGATAGTCGTATCATTGGAAATATTAACTATTTTTGTATCTTCAATGATTGTCATTTTATTTTCGTGTTCTTCCATTGCTTTTATTATTTCTTTGTCATTTTTATCATTAGCAAAGCAATATTGATCTGGGTTAGGGGAATGACACGCATTGTAAGCAAAGGTACTCATTTCATTGAATTCATTGGTCATTACATCAAGGAGGGCAAAGTTAGCTGCGACCTCGCCGAAATTATTTGGGATAGAAAGAGGAGACTCAACAAGAGACTCAACATTAAGGGGAACTACATTAGACTCTATAGCAGAAAGGGGGTCGGCCTCAGATCCTAAAGACTCGTCTATAGACTTAGACTCATACTCGGACTTGGACCCAGACGACTTAGATTCATCAAACATAGGACCTTCGCCAGCGGTCACTTCCAACTTCTCTCCACTTGGCGTAGTGATCTTCACCATCTTGCGCCATCCCTTTGAAACATTATCAGCCGGGACGATTAACATAGTGAGGTCAAAATCCTTACTTGATATAACAGCTTGAACGAGCTCAGAATCGTCATTGCAGACAGGCTTGAGTTCATTATTTTCTCGTCCAAAAAGAAGATTAATGTTCATATCATCAAAGCTTGGACTAGCTGGTTTCTCAGTTATGAAGAGCTCATCGCCTTCATCGACGAAGTCATAATCAAGGAACATTACGAAACCTGGCTCACGCTTCCCATCGTGGACAAAAGGCTAATGGAATTCATAGCATGGGAAGTTTTCCTATTCTTTTATGTACTGGCAATTGAGAGTGAAGGGATATGGGTCCATGGCCATTTCCGTCTTCATGGTTCAAGCATTATTGCGAGCCTTCATTTTTAGGAGAGCTTGTTTCACATCTTCTTTTATTGGGTTGAATCCCAAGCCAAAGGTATCCTTCTTAAGTTCACCAGGATGGCCCAAAAGTTCAGCCATTTTCTTTTTGAGTCCGAGGGTCATTCCAGGGAAATGCCCTTGCTTCTTCATAATGGCATTGACATTTGTATTTGAATAAGGATCAAAGTCGAGGTGACACTTCTCCTCTTCTTCGATCATGAGAACATCATCCAACGAAAACCCCCAGAGATCTTCATCTTCCTGGTCATGTTCGACATGGACGATGGGAGTATCAATAACTTGAATGCGCATGGAGGAGGCATCAATGGTAATTGAACCTCTCCAACTATAGCTTTCACCTTTTGGTGCAACGACGATGGGATCGCCTTTAGCTCATGAAGCCAAGGACGACCTAACAACAGATTGAAAGAAGCCTTAATGTCCACCACCTGAAACTCTGTGCGACGTTCAATGGCTCCAGTAGTTATATTTAGCATGATAGTACCCACAGCTTGACGGCGAGTATTATTGTAAGCACGAATCCCTTGAGTAGAGGGAATCAATTCTTCATTTTTTATGCCCTACTTCTTTGTAGTGCGGCGTAGGCATACATTAATTGCAGAGCCATTATCAACAAGGCTCAGAGGAACATTCATCTGCCTACACAACATAGTGAGATGTAAGGCCTTGTTATGTTGGTCCCCTTCCGGGGGAAGATCCTTGTCAGAGAAGGAAATCATATTACTAGTACTTGGCAATTTAGTAGTGAGAAAGTTGACCAGTCCTTGAGGAGTCATATGATTATCAACTCCTATTTTCACCAGAGCATTCATCACAGCCTTTCGATGCTCGTGAGAGGTAAAAGCTTCCATACATTCATTTCCACCTTAATCTTTTGTAACTGTTTGATCACATCGTTGTTCACAAGGTCGATGGGATCAACTATTGGTTGTGATTGCGGTGGAGGTGGACTAGGTTGTTGCAACCGTCCATTTCTGGTGAGTACCTTGACCTCAAGGTCTCCCTAAACATCTTCACTTGTGCCAAGAGATGAACAAGCTATATCTTTGAGATAGACGTCTTCATCGTCACTATTCCAAATTCCATTCACATCTTCACAGTTTGAAACAAATACAACTTCTAGTAAAGGTTCATTCACAGGTAAAATGAGTATTGACGGATCAAAGGAGACTTCATCTCCCATGATAGACAAAGCATCAAAAAGTGGACCTGTTTGAAAATTGGGCTTCTTGCCCCCTAGAGGGACTGGAAGTTGATTAGCGTCAATAAGGGCTTGGATTGCATCCTTCAACCTCCAACACATCTCAGTAGTATGACCTTTACCTTGATGAAACTTGCAATGAGCATTAGGGTCATAGCTAGCAGTTTTGTTCTCTAGTCGAGGTTCTGGAAAAGGTCCAATAGGCATAATTAGTCCTTGACTATGCAAGCGATCAAAAGCAGCATCATAAGTCATTCCCAAAGGCGTGTAAACCCTCCTTTGCCATTGGAATCTTTGAGGGGGAGCATTAAGAGCTAGCATATCATTGAAATTGACATTGTTGGTAGCATTATCAGGCTTGGAAGACTAAGAAGAAGGAGTGTCGTTCTTCTTGTTTTTCCCAGTGTTGTTGTTATTATTGTTGCTACTAGCAGTCTTCATCAGTTCATCTTTGATATTGATCTCAATATCGTACACAGTTTCGAAGGTATTCAAAGAAAGAAACTTCAAGTGCTGCTTGTACGTATGAGTCAGATTTGCAATAAACAGGCGGACCATCACTTTCTCCTTGGGAGGATCCACCAAGAGTGTAGATGTTTCTCTCCACCTTCTTAGATAAGTAGTGAAGCCTTCATTCTCCTTCTGTTTGAGAATGGAGAGTTCACGTTCAGAAGTCTTGGCTTGGATGTTACACTTGTAGCGGTTCATGAAGCTTTCAGTAACATCCTCCTAGGTCGCAACATGTTTAGATTCCAGAGAGTAGAACCACTGTTGACAGTCATGCTCCAATGAAAGAGGGAACACAATAGGGAAGAGTGTCACATCTAATCCCTTAAGATCCATGATCGCAAAAAAAGCCTTCAAGTGAAACAGCGAATTATCAGTAGGCTTGAACTTGGGAATGTCACCAGTGGAAAACTTTTCGGGAAGCTTGTCCCTTACGAACGAAGAAGTTACAGGTTGCTCCACATAAGTGAACTCTTCAGAGATCTTACTCATCTGTTCTTTGATCTTGTCCATTGCAGCGGCAGTGACATTGTTTTGATTGTCTTGCTCTACCGTGTTGACTCTGGTGGTGAGTGTTTGCATCATGTTAGACAACATCTCAATGGTCTTGTTGATGTTCTCAATATCCTCCATAGTAGCCATTGGATAAAAGTAGACTGGAGACGGACTTTATGGAGAAAATTGTGGTGGTTTCCTTGTACGCCTCTTCGGTATAAGAGGTTGTTGAAGTATTGACTCAAACCGTAACAATCTACCCCTACTTCTTGACCAAGTGTTGTGACATCGAAACAAATACACCTTTAATGGCTAGACTTAACCTTGACCTATCCCAAAAAGAAAAAAAAAACATTTTTTTTGTAAATTTGCTTTATTTCTTAAAAAATTATGGGAGGATACCATCCGACTTACTCCGAAAAAAAAAAACAAAACAAAAAAAAGACGACACAAGACCACCCTAAATTACGGTCATGAAATGGCGCAAGACTAACGGAAAAGTGCGTGAACTTGACACGACATGTGAGTGATTAAGTGAGGTTATGGATACGTGTTATGACCGTACAGCTAGACATGACATCAAACCAGACATACGGACCACAGAAGCACGCACAAAGACTAAAAAAAGACTGACTGGACAAAATCATGGGCACCGTGTCACGGTGCTGACTGTTGTCACACGGTACAGTGCACCGTCAGACGGCAAACTGCACCGTGTCACGGCATTGCACACCGTGGCACGACAGATCTGCCGTGACACGATGCACAATTCCAGGCCTAAACTTTACGTAATTTCCAGGTTTTAATTAATTTTAATTCCATACTAATTATTATGTGAAAATAAAAACCCTCGGTCATAGGTTAAACAAAATGAGCAAAAAAACCACGTAGTAGGGGGTGAGCAAAAATTCCAGTTACCCAAAATTGGAATGGAAGCGGTAAGGAACCGGTGGGTCCGGAGCCGGAATTGGACCCGGTGATTCCAATTCCGGGTAATAAATTTAGGAACCGGTTGCAACCGGTTCCAATTCCAATTCCTGATTTTTGGGACCCAGAACCGGTTGGGTACCCAGTTACCCAACTCATGATACAGTAAATAAGTTTTTTAATATAAAATTATGTTAAATTTGTCTCGTTAGTAAAATAAAAAAATTATTTTTAATACCTAACATAAATAAAATATCTTAATGCACATATAAATACAAGTGTTAAACGATAAAAATTAAAAAAAAAACATAAATAAGTATTATAATTTATATTATATTTTAATAATTATTTACGTAAGTGGGTACTCGGAACCGGAACCGGTACCCGGTGGTTCCAATTCCAAGTCCTAAAGTTTAGGACCCGGTTAAACCAATTCCAATTTCGATTCCGGATTTTAGGACCCGGTTTCAACCAATTTCGGGTCCGGGTCCTAAAATTTTGACCGGGTACCCGGTTTTCTCACCCCTACCACGTAGCATTTAGTCACGATGATGTAAAAACAGTTCGCAACTTAAGGTCAAGAACTATGTTCAACTATTGGTCAAGCTTTGGGTGTCAAAAAGGGTACCATGGTTAAGAGTTTGGACGCGTTAGCAAGGCAGCCTCCCTTGAGGGTGTATGCCAACGGGCGGCTCTGCGAGTTCGTGATGAAATCGAACTTGACTCCATGGTTTGGGTGGATTTAATAACTCGGATGAACCCTTATTGCCATGAGCGTTATTGGTCCAAACCCGATGAACTGATGTAAAAAAAAAATCGTAAGTGGAGGGCACCGACCTTCCACAAAAGAAAAAAGAAAGTGAAAATGGGACAAATTTTTACTATTTTCCCGAGAAATAAAATAGAAAATGGTACAAGTTTTACAACTCCCCCAAAATAAAAAGAAAAATAAAAATAAAAATAAAAATAAAAATGAAAATGGGACAAGTTTAACAAGTTCCCCAAAATAAAAATAAAGATAATAACAAATAAACAAAATAAAAAAAATTAAAAATGTAGAGTTTTATTAGGAACGAAATTCTCGAAAAACAGAATCAGAAGATAAACGGTGAAGACAAAACAATAAAAATCCGGATAAAAAATAGGTAAAGGATAAAAATATGAAGACGCGTGGGCACCGCGACACGGAAGTGTACACCGTGTCACGACAAAGCATGTCGTGTCGCGGCAAAATTTCCCATGACACGGTGGAATTTCCCGTGTCACGGTGCGCGTATTCTGCAGCGGTGGAAAGATAGATTTTGAGTATTTCCAAGCGTTTTGGCTATAAAAGAGGACCAGTTTATCCGTGATATGCATAATTACAAAACATAAAATAATTAGAATTTCATATTTCAATAATAATGTCTAAGAATTTGATAATGCATTGCGCGACTGGTCTTATTCTTTGACCAATGCTGACTAAAGAGAGCTGGAATTGTTTCATGTCAGAGGCTTATTAGCCTTGACGCATGTAGCAATTCAAAATGATTTTCTTAGGCCAGCTTTAGATTATTGGAGTCCAAAAACACATTGTTTCAAATTTGATTATGATGAAATCTATCCCCTGCCAGAGGAATTCGGTGCCATCTTTGGTTTTCTTGCCAGAAATCTCATTGCAATGCCTACCCTACGGAAGTATTATTACCAAGACATTGAACGCCATCTGAATCTCACATATCCAGAATTAAATAAAATTACGTGTGGTAATAAAGTAGATTTAGAAAATCTTGCAAACTTGTATTTCAATCGTCCCGTCTCTGAGTCTTATCATGTATACTGTAGAAGGGATTATATTTTTTGCATGTTTAGAAAGCTTTTATTTGCAAACGGTAGGGTAGGACATGCTTGTTTAGCGTCTGTGCTTGAACATCTTGAATCTGGGAGATCTCCTACGCCTACTTGCCTTAGAAAAACTTTGTGCGGCCTTGATGAAGCAAAAGTTGACCGAAAAGCCATCAAGAAGGGCTCCCTAGTACTGTTGCAGGTAAAAACGCACTCCAATTAGCCCCCGTGACACATTGCAGGCACCGTGTCACGATGCTTGTCTACCGTGAGACGGTGCATTCTGCCATGTTATGGTGGTTTTCTGATTGTTTTTTTCCGACTAATTTTATTTATTTTGCAGATTTGGTTGATGGAGCGTTAAGAACTTTTTGAAGCACCCGACGATATTGAAAAGTATGGTCCCAATGATTTGGTCCGTAGGAAGAAGAATTACTCAGCAAACATGTCATATGATGATTGGAAGGTCTTCTTTGCAAAGAGAGAATTTTCCATTCGATGGGTGGTGCCTTAGTGGAGGCTTACTAGGATGGTTGGCACGAATGAAACTCCGTATTGTCGCGTTCCTAGTATTTCAAAGTTGACTTTTTATTGTCCGTCTCGATTGATGCGACAATATGGACTTGAACAAGTAGTTCCACGCTATAACGATAGTCCTCGTGAAGTATCGTTGCATGAAAGTAACGTTCACAAGTACGAGAATTTTTGTATTGGAAGACCTTTGTGGACTGTTTTGCGAGTAACAAGCTCTTCCTCCCTTATCTAGTGCATACAAGGCATGGTTGAATCCTAGAAGTAGAAGGGATTGAGTTGGATCACACAACTTTGATGTGAAGGGACGTCTTGGAAGTAAGAAGGCGCCTCCTAAAGATTGTCTAGGTCCGAGAACACAAGGAATTGAGTTTAAGACTCCTATAATGCCTAAAAAGAAAAATTATGTGAAAGGAAAGGGTAAGGAAAAGATGGTTTATAAAGAGAAGCAATCGAAGTATTCTAAGAAAGGTGAAAGGGGTGAAAGTTCAACTAGGGGTGTGACGGTTCGGGCTACAAAAGACACATTAATGGTGAAGGCCGAACTAGTTGAAAAAAAGAAGGAGGTTCCTAAAGCGAAGAAGGATTAGAACAATATTGCTTTGCTTATATGATTTAAATTTTTAACTTTTAAATAAGGCGCATGATGCTAATAATTGTAGTTACATTTATTTCAAAGATAATAGCATATTTATTTTCGCCTTAAATAAAAATTACAATGACTCTTTTTTTTTATCCGAGGCAAGAAGTCGGACGCAATGGAAGAATAATAACAATCGTCGAATAAAATAACAGAATTCGCAAAGTCCAGTTTTGCCGCGCCACGGAAAAATCCACCGCGTCACACTGTAAAAAATACCGTGAGGTGGGTTTTTTTTTCTAGAAATCCACCGTGCCATGGTGAAAATTTCCGTGACACGGTAACCATTCCTGCGGCGCGTTGGATGCTGACGTGGCACGGAATTTTTTTATTTTTTTTGTTGCCGTGCCATAGGGTATTTTGTCGTCTTACGGTGGATGCTGACGTGGCGCGACGTATGCTAATGTATGATTTTCTTGTTGTCTTGTGTGTTGTACTTCGTCGACGGAGGAAGGATTTTATTTTTAAAAGTGGTCGAGCCCCCTTGAGGGGTTACCTACGTATCCTTAAAAAGGAATCATGCCAAACGTTGCTCTATCGGGTAATGAACCCATGCGACTAGGCATAAAATTTCTTGAGTTGATCCAAGTTGGTTAAATTGTGGAAACCGTTACCATCCATGTCTACCCATTGTGCCGCTCCACCAGACAAAATGGATTTAAAAATTTATGTCCATGTCCACTAGTTTGGTCTAAACTTTCCTCTTGGATCCAACACATTTTTGCGAATGCCTTAAGCACCAAGTCACCTTCCTTGATGTTCCTAATCTTGACTTTTTTATTGAAATGTCATGCCATACGCTGTTATTAGGTTTGGACATGATGCAAAGCTGCCAAGCGTTTTTCATCAAGTAAGACTAGTTCATCATCTCTTGCTCTAATCCAGTCGAGTTCATTTAGTTGGCTTTCCAACGCGATTCGGAGAGAAGGGATTTCGAGCTCTATTGATTGTACAGCTTCAACTCCATAGACCAAAGAGAAAGGGGTAGCCCCCGTTGATGTACGAACAGAGGTTCGATAACCCCAAAGGGCGAAATGTATCTTACTTGGCCAATCTTTGTAATTTTCCGTCATTTTTTCGATGATAGTTTCACATTTTTGGTTGCTGATTCAACCGCACCATTTGTTTGTGGCATGTAGGGTGATGATCTGTGATGCTTAATAAGATATTTCTTTCATAGGTCAGCGCACTCGGCTTGGAAATGCGTCCCATTATCACTGATCATCTCATGAGGCACCCCATAACAGCATATGATATTTTCTCAATGAATTGAACTACATGTTTTGCTGTGAGCTTAGCATATGAGGTAGTTTTGACCCATTTGGTGAAGTAGTTGATCGCTACAAGGATGAACTCATGTCCACCTTGTCCTGGTGGCGTTATCTTTACAATGATGTCGACAACCCCAAGTAGAGAAAGGCCATGGAGAAGTATATGTGTAGAGAAGCGAAGGTGGAACGTGCTTCAAATTTGCGTAGACTTGACACTTCATACATTTCTTGACGTATTCGTGACAATCTCTCTCCATCGTAGTCCAATAATAACCTTGTCGTTGAATCTTTTGGACTAACATCTTAGCATTCATATGCGTTCCACGTGTACTGGCATGAAGGTATTCCATGGTTTTTGTGTGCTTCTTTCTTAGCTATGCATAAGAGATTTGTCCCTAGTGCTGACCTTTTGTGGACTTCTCCCCTGATGAGCACATATTGTGAGGCCAGGAGCCTCAAAGCACGACGTTCCCTTTTATCAGTGTTAGGAGGGTATTTTCCCTTGGTCACGTAATTAAGGATATTCGTATACCATGGATCTTCATCTTCTTCTTGTGATTCTTGTTCGTCATCAAGTGCATGAACGTAAGCCGACTCATATCTTCTTTCTATGCTCAATGGAATTCTGATTGTGTCTGTTGGAATTCGCACAATTGATGCTAACTTAGCCAGCGCATCGGCAAACTGATTTTCTTATCTAGGCAAGTACGTATATTCCACTTCATCTAGTTGCTCCGTGAGAGTTTCTAGATGAGCTTGATACGTAGCGAGACTTTCACTTCTCATCTTCCATCTCTTAGAGATCTAGTTAAAGATTACTGATGAATCACCGTAGATTCTGAGCTTCTTAGTTCCCAAGGCCACAGTTGTTTCTAATCCCAAAATTCATGCCTTGTACTCTGCGGCATTGTTGGTGACATCAAAGTCGAGCTTCATGGAAATTGGGATATGCTCTTCATTGGGTGATACGAGCAAGACTCCTACACCACAACCCTTTTGGTTTGAGGCTTTGTCGAAATAGAGAGTCCAGCTATTATCTTCGGTCATGAGTAAATCTTTGTCAGGGAAATCATACTCATCTTCTTCTTTCTCAACTTCTTCTAGTGGAAATTCTGCTAAGAAGTCAGAAACCGTAGAACCTTTGATAGCTTTTTGTGGTACAAATTTTAAGTCAAACTAAGCAAGGTTGACTATCCACCTTGATAATCTGCCATTGAGTGTTGCTTTTTCGAACAAGTACTTGTAGAGGATCCATCTTGGACACGACATGAACTGTATGAGTGAACATGTAATGTCTTAATTTCTGTGCGGCCCACACAAGCGCGAGACACAACTTTTCAAGTGGTGTATACCGCGTCTCATATCCTTAAAGCTTCTTGCTCAAATAGTAAATTGCATTCTCCTTGCTTTCGATCTCTTGTGCTAGCATTGCCCCCATCGTTTCTCTTGTGACCGTAAGGTAGCGTCGAAGAGGAAAGTCAAGCATTGCTGGTGCTAGCACGGGTGGGTTTGCTAGGTACTCTTTGATTTTGTCAAAAGCTTTTTGGCAATCAACATCCTATGTGACTGGAACATTTTTCTTAAGCTTCTTAAATATAGGTTCACATATCGCCGTGAGCTTTGATATGAACCTGCTTATATATTGATGCCTTCCAATGAAACCTCGTATTTCTTTCTCAGTCTTGGGTGGTGGCATGGTCATGATTGCTTTAACTTTTGTGGGATCTGTTTCAATCCCTTGAGAACTGATCACATATCCAAGTAGTTTGCCGAATCTCAATCCCTCGAGAACATCTTCTAGGAGTGCATGATTTGTTGTGTTATCGACCAGAAGGTCAATGTGAGGTGAAGGGAACCCATCTTTCGGGCTTGCCTTGTTAAGGTCCCTATAATCAATACACATTCTAACCCTTCCATCCTTCTTCGGAACTGGATTTGATGAAACCTGCAGCCAATTGCTTTCCGATTTCTTCCTTGATTTTCAAAGCCACATCTGGTTTCATACGGCACAGCTTTTGTTTGACAAGCTTCATACCTGGAATGAGTGGTATTGTATGCTGAGCTATATCCCTGTCAATTCCTAGCATATCTTGGTATGACCAAGCAAATACATCAACAAATTCACTACGCAAGTTAATTAGCTCTTTGCGTTCGTCTTGATTTAGTGTTAATCCAATTTTTACTTCTTTGGTAGTCGTATCATTGGAAATATTAACTGTTTCTGTATCTTCAATGATTGTCGTTTTATTTTCATGTTCTTTCATTGCTTTTATTATTTCTTTGTCATTTTTATCATTAGTGATCGGAGATAGATAGTGTCGTTGGTCTACTAACCCTAATCAAATTAGAAATTTATAAAACCTAAACTACCCAAATACGAGTATAGAGGTAAGTAAAGGGTCGAACCCAAAAGGACTAAGTGTATCAATCTATGCTAATTAGACTACTAGGAAAGCTTGTGAGGTAAAGAGAGGTTAAAATAAACACAACTAAGAACAAACAACTAAAACTAGGGAAAGTGGAATCCAATTACATTAATGCATTCGACAACATCATACAATTAGATGAAAATGACCTCGATTAGGAACAATTAACACAATTAACTCACTCTCGCGCAATTAAGCATGTTAATTATCCTACTAAACTAATTCACTCTCGTGCAACTAGCCTAGCAAAGGTATGGAAGAATTTAGGGCTCTCAACCAACTCACTCTCGCACAATCGATTGAAAGCACAATTAAAAGCATAGAATCAATTAGCTAGAAAGATTCTAATACATAAAAGCATCATCCATACACAATAATCAAGAAACAATTCCATACTAATCACAATCAATCATTCAATTTATTAACATGACCTTCATCCATTTCCCTAGAACAAAACCTAAGCTAACATAATGAACAAAAATATGGAAAACAAGGTAAAATAATAATAAAAGCAAGAATCAAATAACTAAACTAATTAATCTACTCAAAACAACAAATAAATAAGTAAAAACAATAATAAATGAAAGCAATAAAGGTGAGAGAAAGTTAGGAAGACTCGTTGAATTTATGAGAGGAAAAATCCACAAATTTGCTTCTTCAAAATCTCAAAACTCCATGAAAAATCCAAGCTTTCTCTCTCTAAACTACTCCTAAACTAGAGAGAGATGATCCTCATCTAACCCTAAGAGAGAGAAAATAAAAGAACTAAAACTACTCTAATCTAATCTAGGGTAGAATTAAAAATGTTGATTGAAAGTTTCTAGAAAATAACCCCAAAAGGGTATTTATATACAAGGCTAAATAAAATAAAAAAAAATAAAACAAAACAAATAAAGAAAATAAAATATAACAAAAGAAAAGGGAAAAAGAAAAAGGAAAAAAAATTAAAATAAAAAGAAAATAAAACCCATAAATCCCCAAATTCCCTCAGCAACCCACGATCTCCCCTTCTCTTTCATTTGGCTGCTCTGTTTCTTCCATCATCACCATCACGCATCATCAATTATCATAATCACCACCGTCAATCCTCATCGTCATCAATCAAGCATCAATCAAGGCCGTTCAATTCTCATTAAAAATCACGTGAAAAGCTCGTGATTGACCCACGATTGCGCGCCCGCACAGAAGACGCACACAGGTCGCGCAAAGCTTCTGCCTCGAATCTGATTTAGGACTCCATTTTGTGCGCTTTCTGACAGGGTTGCGCGGCCGCGAGTAGCTGCTCTATGAGTTTGGGTGTTGGGCGAAATGCGGCTGTAATTGGTGAGTAATTGGGTTGGATATTTGGGTGGTTAATTGTTGGTGAAGGGCTGGTGGTTTAATTGGTGTTGCGGGGGTCGAATTAAGGTGGTAATTGCTGGCGGTTTGGTGGCGAAATGGGAGGTGACGTTGGTGTTGGTGGCTGCGGCTGCTGCTTGGTGTTGACGGCGAGGAGTTTAGGCTGGGTGGCTGGCGCGGCTGTGGTCGCAGGTGAAAGCTGGTCTGGTTGGAGGGTGAAGTGCGTGGCTGGGATTGGTGGAGTTGCGTGGTGGTTTTGGCGGAGGTTGATTGGAGGTGGTAAGGTTGCTGCTGTTGATGTGCGTGGTTGTTGTTGTTGGTGTTGGGTTTGTTGCGGGGTGAAGGTTGGTGCTAGTGGTTGATTTTAGTGAACTGGAGCAGGGGGCTGCTGTAATTGGCGGTGGTGAGATGGAGCAGGGGTTGCTGCTGGTTGTAATTGATGTTGTTGTTGGTGTTGTTTGTGTTGTGGCTGGTGGAATTGAAAGGGAGAGCAGGGAGCAGGGGGGAAGCTGTGTGGTTGTGGTGGAGGTTAAGAAGGGGTGTGGTGATGGTTAAGGCTGGCAGCAGTAATTAGGGAAGAGCAGCGGCTTGTGCATTTGCCTCGAACCTTGACCTCCGAACACAAATAATGACTTTGAAAACCGGAACACCTACAACCAAAAACACGAGGGTATTACCACGAGATAAAATAAAATAAAATAAAGAAAAATAAAGTAGAATAAAATAAGATAAATAAAGTAAAATAAAATAAAATAAAGTGCTAAAACTAAAGAAATAATAAAATAAAATGAAATAAAATAAAATAAAATACGAAACTAAAATAAATAAGAAAAAGAGATAAAAAGAGAAATTATTAAAAATAAAAACTAACGACTTAAACTACAAACATTAAAAGAAAGAAAAATAAAATAAAACACGAAAATAAACTAAAAACTACAGAAAATTACAAAATACTCAAAATAAAGATAAAAGGCGAGAATAATGAAATAATAGAAATAAAGGATAAAAAAAGGTGAAATTATTGGAAAATAAGCCGGAATACGACTCAATAAACACCCTAAAAGTGACATAAAAGTCACTTATCAAACTCCCCCAAGCTTACCTTTTGCTCGTCCTCGAGCAAATTAACATGAAACACGGGAGAAGGAGAATGATTTATTCAAGCAAAACTAAGACACTAAAGGAGACAAGAATGTACACTAACTCACTTTCGTAGGAATCACGGTCAATTTTAGCAACTAAAGACAAGCCCTTTAAACCCCTAGATCGCCCTAGAGGACGAGTGTGCTCTCGTGAGGGTGTCCTAAGAGTTTAACCCACAACTCTAAATAAAAACCAAGGCACGACAATAAAAAAGAAAAGAAAAAGAAACATAAAAAAAGAAAGAAAACACAATTTCATATTTGGACAAGAGATAGGAACAAACACCAATGAATGCGAACCTTTCTAAATAGACAAATGTATGCACGTTCTAAGATGTCAATGGTTGATTGAAACATAACATATGCTAAGCATAGAGAACTAATGAGGACTCAATCCACCCTAGCCCCAACCAATCGGGCCGCGTTCTCTCCACTAGCTTCAAATCAACCCTTAAGCTAGCTTCTCATGATTCCACGAAGGAATCGAAAAAAGATAAAGAAATGAAAAACTTTAAGAAGGTTATCCCGACATCTCAACTATGCATACTCTCTCCATAGGTTTGAAATCTATCTCCCTCCACCGTTCTTTGACCTAACCCCACTAAAGTCTAAGGGACTTTTATTAGGTTGTAACGTAAGGCTAATGGTTAAGGTAGGGTAAAAATTTGAAAATTTTGGTGATATTTCCTAAGTGAAGCAAAAGAGTGGCCTACTCTCAAAAACAAACTCAAGAATTCACAAAATATCAAACAAAAATACCAATAATACCATCTCCCACAAGCTTCTCAACACTAACACACAATATATACAAAAAAAAGAAGGAACGCTCCCCCCCCCCCCAAGCTTGAACGAAGCATTGTCCTCAATGCTTAAACTAGGGTAGAAAACGAAACCAAACAAAAATATATTTGTGTTTTTTTTTTTTTTTTTTTTTTTTTTTTAGCTCTTATTTGATGTCCTCGCCTTTTTTTAACTATGGACTGCTTTTTCTTGAAACTTCATTTGGTTTTCTTGAATTGCATCTTTCTTTTCAAACTTTTCTTGCATTTCCTTTTCAAGCTCAACTTTCAATACCGTACTTAAACCAATTCACAAAGTTTTCTTGCTCATGAACAGCACTCTCAAAACTCAAACCTCACATGCCTATGCTTCACTAACTAAAAGGGTTGGTAAACATAGGCCATTGGGTTTGTAATGCGGTTTAGACAAGAGCGGGAAATATTAGGCTCAAATTGGTTAATAAGTAGGTTGATGCAAAATAGAAAATCAAATTTGTAACAAAATAAAAAGAAGATACAGAAAAATGAGAAAAGGTGCCCTTTTCCTCCCCTAGAGTGGCTCGGTCACGATCTTGGGAGCTAGAGGTCAAAACAAGGATTAAGACATGCATAGTCAAGGATCCTAAATAGCCGCTCAACAAGGTGATGAAGGCTAGAACAAATGAAGCTCACAAGGGATTACAACCAAACAAATACCAACCAAGGGTTTCAAATCCACTATAGAGAGCAACTCCATCTTACCACATTCCCGTGAACTAAGACTTCATGGACCCCTAAAAGTTCTTAAACCGGCTACCTTAGCATATAGTATCCTAGAGTCAACCAATGACACTCTCAAACCGTGCATATATTTACCACTTAGGAAGAAAAACATTCAAGAATGCAATTCCAAAACAAAATGTCCAAAATAAGAACAAACAAAACACATTTTGCCAAAATTACCTTGAAAGTAAACAAAAATCTTTTTGGACTTTTCAAAATATAAGAAAAGACATGAAAATGCATATACTCAAGTGCATGGCATAAATGAATCAACATCCTTCCCAACATGATAGAATACCCTCCCCCCAAGCTTGAATGAGACAATATACTCAAACATAAACCAAATAAACCATGGGAGGGGAAAATAAAGAAATCAACCCAACAAACCAACACATGTCCAACGAGTCACCAACCATTAGAGAAAGAGCTAAAAAAGATATTACCGGATATTGGTGGGTGTAATTACCCGCAAATGAACCAATTTAACCTTTCAAAGCCGATTTCCTCTTGAATTGAATCTCGATTTCTATATGCTAGCAAAAATAGGCATCAAACTTCCTTGATTCTTGATCCAAACCAATGCATAAGTGTATATCAAGTTATGTACCTAGAAAGGGGCACACAAACATTTGCATGAGAGAAAATCTAATCTAAAAAGAAAAGAAAATGAAAGCAATAAAAACCTCGGGTTACTTCCCGAGAAAGGCTTGTTTAACGTCCAAGAGAGACCGCTCTAGTAAATAATATTGCAACGAACGCAAGAGCTTATCAAATGCACTACTACACATTTCATATGATAACAAGTAGGCAAATGACCTGAGGAAGACGTGCAACAAGATTATTGCACGTAAATGAGGAGGAAGATGCCAAAAGAAAGAAGAAAAATCAAAAGAGAAATCAAGAAAATAAGAAGAGAAAGAAGAAGAAAAATAAGGAAAAGAATAAAAAGGCCAAACCTCCTCAAAATCTTTTTGGGTGGCACAATCACCCATTTCCTCAATAATAGGAGGATGAAAAGGAAAAGTCTCATCAAACAAGAGAGGGTCCTCAATAGGCTCTTTGACAAAAGAAGGGAGGAACATGGGATAGTAGGAGATGTGGTCAAATTTCCTTGAGAAAGGGACATGAGGAAGGGGAGGAGAAACAATGGTCTCACAAAGCCTCACATCATCAACGAGGGCATGAAAATCAATCATAGAATCCTCAAAAGAACACTCATGACTCACATCTCCCTCAAACAAAAACTCTCCAATAGAAACAACCTCATCCTCCTCTCTATCACAACGATGAACAACAACTCCCTCAAGATCCTTAAAGCCTAGAGTCTCTAAACCATGCATGAAAGGATAAAGGTTTCTCTCAAATTCATCCCTTTCCCATGAAGCATTGCCAATGAACTCTTTCAAGAGGCTATAATGATTTGTTACACCTTCAATGAATATACTAGCCATAACCTCAAATGAGTCCAAAGACTCATGGATAGAAGGGTCACCAACGTGCAAGGTAGACTCATCAAGATGGGGAAGGGGGTTGGAAACCTCAAAATCGATATTTTCTTCATTCACAACTCTTCCACCATCACTCAAGGGACTTTCAATCTCTCTTGATTGCTCAAACTCATCATCATCATCATCCTCATGAAATCCCTCATTCAAAATTGAAGATGGCTCACTCACATCCTCACCAAGAGAAGCTCTCAAAGGGGGTAAATAAGGGGAAGGATGGCATTCAAGCTCAAATGGGGAATGAAAAGGATCAAAATCCTCAAAAATCCCCTCATCACAAGAAAATCTCCCCTCAACTTCACACCCTTGGCCCACATCATTCTCAAAAACACTCTCACACTCCAAATGAGGTGCCTCACATCCATTTACATCAACCAAAACGCTCATCACTTGGGCAAGCCTCACTTCTCTCAATTTTTGTTCCTCTTGAAGCTCTTGGAGTTGTTGGGTGAGGTATTGCATTTGAGAAAGAATTTGGGCTTCAATGTTATTGGGTTGAGGTTCATGATCAAAGTCAAATTGCACATCATCAAAATTAGCACAAACCTCATCAAAATGAGCATAAGGGGGAAAGGTGTCAATTTGCATACTTGGATTATCACTAGGCACATAAGAAGTATCAAGAGAATTCATGCAAAAATTAAAAGAATCTTGGCATTGAGAATCAAAGTAAGAAACATGAGATTCTCTATCTAAAGAATCCTTAGCAAGCCATGTGAAGAAATCCCACGCATCATGCATAGACAAATGACAAAATCTACCATTATTCATGTCCTCAACCATTCCCCTAGTATACTCATTCATGCCCCAATAAGCTATACCACAAGCATCACTAAGAGAACACCCATGGTAACTAAGAAAACCATCAAGTCTTTCAAAGTAAGCATAGAAGGGTTCACCATCAAATTGAGGAAAAGATAAGCATGCCATTTTTATACAAAGAACAAAGAAAAGCAAACAAAAATCAAAATATATACAAGAACCTAGCTAATCTAATCAACACAAACTAATGAACACCTTAGTCCCCGGCAACGGCGCCAAAATTTGATCGAGGGATTAAGATAGTGTCGTTGGTCTACTAACCCTAATCAAATTAGAAAATTTATAAAACCTAAACTACCCTAATACGAGTATAGAGGTAAGTAAAGGGTCAAACCCAAAAGGACTAAGTGTAGCAATCTATGCTAATTAGACTACTAGGAAAGCTTGTGAGGTAAAGAGAGGTTAAAATAAACACAACTAAGAACAAACAACTAAAACTAGGGAAAGTGGAATCCAATTACATTAATGCATTCAACAACATCATACAATTAGATGAAAATGACCTCGATTAGGAACAATTAACACAATTAACTCACTCTCGCGCAATTAAGCATGTTAATTATCCTACTAAACTAATTCACTCTCGTGCAACTAGCCTAGCAAAGGTATGGAAGAATTTAGGGCTCTCAACCAACTCACTCTCGCACAATCGATTGAAAGCACAATTAAAAGCATAGAATCAATTAGCTAGAAAGATTCTAATACATAAAAGCATCATCCATACACAATAATCAAGAAACAATTCCATACTAATCACAATCAATCATTCAATTTATTAACATGACCTTCATCCATTTCCCTAGAACAAAACCTAAGCTAACATAATGAACAAAAATATGGAAAACAAGGTAAAATAATAATAAAAGCAAGAATCAAATAACTAAACTAATTAATCTACTCAAAACAACAAATAAATAAGTAAAAACAATAATAAATGAAAGCAATAAAGGTGAGAGAAAGTTAGGAAGACTCGTTGAATTTATGAGAGGAAAAATCCACAAATTTGCTTCTTCAAAATCTCAAAACTCCATGAAAAATCCAAGCTTTCTCTCTCTAAACTACTCCTAAACTAGAGAGAGATGATCCTCATCTAACCCTAAGAGAGAGAAAATAAAAGAACTAAAACTACTCTAATCTAATCTAGGGTAGAATTAAAAATGTTGATTGAAAGTTTCTAGAAAATAACCCCAAAAGGGTATTTATATACAAGGCTAAATAAAATAAAAAAAAATAAAACAAAACAAATAAAGAAAATAAAATATAACAAAAGAAAAGGGAAAAAGAAAAAGGAAAAAAAATTAAAATAAAAAGAAAATAAAACCCATAAATCCCCAAATTCCCTCAGCAACCCACGATCTCCCCTTCTCTTTCATTTGGCTGCTCTGTTTCTTCCATCATCACCATCACGCATCATCAATTATCATAATCACCACCGTCAATCCTCATCGTCATCAATCAAGCATCAATCAAGGCCGTTCAATTCTCATTAAAAATCACGTGAAAAGCTCGTGATTGACCCACGATTGCGCGCCCGCACAGAAGACGCACACAGGTCGCGCAAAGCTTCTGCCTCGAATCTGATTTAGGACTCCATTTTGTGCGCTTTCTGACAGGGTTGCGCGGCCGCGAGTAGCTGCTCTGTGAGTTTGGGTGTTGGGCGAAATGCGGCTCTAATTGGTGAGTAATTGGGTTGGATATTTGGGTGGTTAATTGTTGGTGAAGGGCTGGTGGTTTAATTGGTGTTGCGGGGGTCGAATTAAGGTGGTAATTGCTGGCGGTTTGGTGGCGAAATGGGAGGTGACGTTGGTGTTGGTGGCTGCGGCTGCTGCTTGGTGTTGACGGCGAGGAGTTTAGGCTGGGTGGCTGGCGCGGCTGTGGTCGCAGGTGGAAGCTGGTCTGGTTGGAGGGTGAAGTGCGTGGCTGGGATTGGTGGAGTTGCGTGGTGGTTTTGGCGGAGGTTGATTGGAGGTGGTAAGGTTGCTGTTGTTGATGTGCGTGGTTGTTGTTGGTGTTGGGTTTTTTGCGGGGTGAAGGTTGGTGCTGGTGGTTGATTTTAGTGAACTGGAGCAGGGGGCTGCTGTAATTGGCGGTGGTGAGATGGAGCAGGGGTTGCTGCTGGTTGTAATTGATGTTGTTGTTGGTGTTGTTTGTGTTGTGGCTGGTGGAATTGAAAGGGAGAGCAGGGAGCAGGGGAGAAGCTGTGTGGTTGTGGTGGAGGTTAAGAAGGGGTGTGGTGATGGTTAAGGCTGGCAGCAGTAATTAGGGAAGAGCAGCGGCTTGTGCATTTGCCTCGAACCTTGACCTCCAAACACAAATAATGACTTTGAAACCCGGAACACCTACAACCAAAAACACGAGGGTATTACCACGAGATAAAATAAAATAAAATAAAGAAAAATAAAGTAGAATAAAATAAGATAAATAAAGTAAAATAAAATAAAATGCTAAAACTAAAGAAATAATAAAATAAAATAAAATAAAATAAAATAAAATACGAAACTAAAATAAATAAGAAAAAGAGATAAAAAGAGAAATTATTAAAAATAAAAACTAACGACTTAAACTACAAACATTAAAAGAAAGAAAGATAAAATAAAACACGAAAATAAACTAAAAACTACAGAAAATTACAAAAATACTCAAAATAAAGATAAAAGACGAGAATAATGAAATAATAGAAATAAAGGATAAAAAAAGGTGAAATTATTGGAAAATAAGCCGGAATACGACTCAATAAACACCCTAAAAGTGACATAAAAGTCACTTATCAATTAGCAAAGCAATATTGATCTGGATTAGGGGAATGACACGCATCGTAAGCAAAGGTACTCATTTCATTGAATTCATTGGTCATTACATCAAGGAGGGCAAGGTCAGCTGCGACCTCGCCGAAATTATTTGAGATAGAAAGAGGAGACTCAACAAGAGACTCAACATTAAGGGGAACTACTTTAGACTCTATAGTAGAAAGGGGGTCGGCCTCGGATCCTAAAGACTCGTCTACAGACTTAGACTCAGACTCGGACTCGGACCCAGACGACTCAGATTCATCAAACATAGGACCTTTGCCAGCAGTTACTTCCAACTTCTCTCCACTTGGCGTAGTGATCTTCACCGTCTTGCGCCATCCCTTTGAAACATTATCAGCCGGGATAATTAACTTAGTGGGGTCAAAATCCTTGCTTGATATGACAGCTTGAATGAGCTCAAAATCGTCATTGCAGACAGGCTTGGGTTCATTCTTTTCTAATTCAAAAAGAAGATTATTGTTCATATCATCAGTGCTTGGACTAGCTGGTTTCTCAGTTGTGAAGAACTCATTGCCTTCATCGACGAAGTCACAATCAAGGAACATCACGAAACTTGGCTCACGCTTCCCATCGTGGACGAAAGGCTAATGGAATTCATAGCATGGGAAGTTTTCCCCTTCTTTGATGTACTGGCCATTGAGGGTGAAGGGATTATGAGTCCATGGCCATTTCCGTCTTCATGGTTCGAGCATTATTGCGCCTTCATTTTCAGGAGAGCTTGTTTCACATCTTCTTTTGTTGGCTTGAATCCCAAGCCAAAGGTATCCTTCTTAAGTGCACCAGGATGGCCCCAAAGTTCAGCCATTTTCTTTTGAGTCCGAGGGTCATTCTAGGGAAACGCCCTTGCTTCTTCATAATGGCATTGACATTGGTGTTTGAATAAGGATCAAAGTCGAGGTGATACTTCTCCTCTTCTTCGATCTTGAAAACATCATCCAACGAAAATCCCCAGAGATTCCTGGTCATGTTCGACATGGACGATGGGAGTATCATTAACTTGAATGCGCATGGGTGAGGCATCAATGGTAATTGGAACCCCTCCACGGATCATAAAAGTCTACCAAAGGTTACACGAATATGGAACCCCATGCGCATCATAAAAGGCAACCACGAATATGGAACCCCTCCACGCATCATTAATTGTACAAGTATACCTTTTAATGTAGACTTCAAGAGCTTTGCATCATGAACAAGTCTACCAAAGGCGCATTGCGCGTCATTTTAATAAAAGAGTAAAACCTAGAAATATAAAACAAGGTGACTTTGTACTAAAGGAGGTTAGGTGTCCACCAACCGATCCAAGAGGGAAATTCAAACCTAATTGGATAGGTCCCTACCCATAATTGAAATCCTATTAGGAGGAGCCGTTAGATTAATGGATATTGGAGGAGATAAAATTCGCCAATTAATAAACATTGATCGCCTTAAGAAATATTACATATGAAATCCGGATAAAACTCGTTCACTGATACAACCAATTTTAATTAGCATTCAATTGAAAGATTCTAAGTGTTACGCATTTTACCGAATAACACGCTCAAATACATAACACTTGGGGGGTAATTTAGAAATAATAAACCATTCTAAGTGTTCAAATTTTTTCGAACATTACGAAAAAATGTTCACACTTGGGGGGGGTAACAATACGAATTTTTAAAATTAATTTTTTTTTTCGAGACATTCGTAGCACAGGTGTCGCGCGCAACTGGAATAGTTGCGTGCAGGTGTCACGCGCAACTGATTTTGATGCGCGCGGGTGTCACGAGCAAATGATTTTGTTGCGCGCGCCACCTGATGACAAACTGCGAACCCGAATTTTTGCGTTTGAATAAAGTCACGATTTCTACTTACGGCAAAATAAGGGTGTTTCTTAAATATAACATATACTCGGAAAATAAAATTAAACTTTGATTTAATTCTTTTAAACAAGGTTTGATTAATTTTTTCATTTAATTTCTATCTAAGAGATTAAAGAAAAAAAATGCATAATAATATTTTAAAAAAATAGAACTACGCAAAGACCTGATTTCGTAATGCGAATATGTAGGCAATCTTTATGATTCGGTCATATCAAAATATAAAAATATAAAGCTCTTTTTATTTCATTCAAAATTCAAAGGAGAGACATTATTGAACTAGATAGTAAACAAAAAAAAAACATAGTAGTGATTACACTTTATTTGAAAAAAAAAACAATAATAAAATTGTGTAACACTCTAAGGTTTTACTATGTCCTCAATTATCACAGATGATGGAGGAGTAGTTTCCATCGCAGCATTTTCAGAAACCTTGGAGCTTTCCCCTACACTTTTCTTCTTCACCCAAACATTATTTTTCAATTTAAGGATTGGGGCCTTTGCAACCTGTTTTCCTTTCCCTTTGACTGTTGGAGCTTTCTTGCGAGTATTTGGTGAAGGTTCTTTGATCTTCACACCTTGTTGCGAAGGTTTGGAGGGAGTTTTCCTTTTTGTTTCCTTCGAACGAGCCTTAGGAGATGAGAAGTCTAATTTTCTTCTCACTCCTTTGTTTTGGCCACTAGGAGGAGTACTAGTGGTTGAATGCATCAAAGGCTTAGGTGGATTGCGAGCGGTGGCGGCTTGAAGTTGAGATCTAGCCTTTTTTAATTCACCCTTATCCGCCGCATTCATCCAAGCCTTGTAAAAGGAAGATAATGTAATACTCGAGGGAGGATTTTGTATTACCCACCTAGGAAGACTTGACCAATATTCCATCTAACGAACAATCCTTTCGGGTTTAAAAGTCACATCTTTAGGGGCATCACAATCTTGCGGAGGAATAAATTGTCTCATCCCATATTGTCTCATCACCCTACAAGGAAAATTATAAGTAGTACTAGATAGGCCTAAAAGCCTAATGTAAGGGCAATTGAGACTATTCCCAATCATATTATTTATGTTCCACCAAGGAATCACAAAACGTATATTAGGAACCCCATGACAGAAAAACGACATCCATTCCTCTTCATTCTTATGCTTATAAAGGATTCGAAGTCTAGGGAATGTCTTTACTCCATTAGCCTCAAGGTTTTGTGGCTGATCAACAAATTGTAAACGCTCTATAAGCCAAATTTGAAAAGAAAAAAAAATTAGTTTGCGATTTTTTTACACAAGCAGGTGGCGCACGCAACTAAACCAGCTGCGCGCACCCTCCGCGCGCAACGAAGAAGATTGCGCTGGTCATGCCAGCGCAACTTCTTGACTTGCGCTGAAAAACGCCAAAAAAAAAACATACGTGTAATAGGAATTGACTTCCCGTGAAACCGTTTTCGTTAGAATCTCCTCTAAGGCGATTCAAGAACAGAACGGTATCCGCCAAAACCAAAGGAGCGGGTCCATGACATCCCTCTATTTGCTCTACTATGGACACCATTGAATAATCTCCGTATTCTTTGCCTGTCCTAAGTAAACAATTAACAACAAGACAATAACATAAAGCACGAATTTTAAAGCGTTGTTTAGTCATGTTGTCACGAGGGGTGACGAAGTGTTCAATAAATTGAATTAAGTTCACGCCTTCTTCAGTTCCTATGTTAGTCATATCATTGTCGGACAAGCCAAAAAATCTTTGGAATATAGGTTTGGGATCCGACAAGGTAGGCGAATAAGTCATAGGGAGAGTTTTTGAAGGGGAAACCTAGCAAGGCCTCGAACTCACCAGGAAGGGGGACAATTTCGTCCCCTCTAATCAAGAAAAGATGGTGTTTAGAGTCCCAATGGTTGACTGCGGCGTGAAGATAATCAAAGTTAACCACTTAATGCATATAATTCAATAAAGGGTCTAAGTGGTAAATTTTGAAAGCTAGTTTGTCCTCGGTTGAAAGGGAAGTGACCCATTGCTTCAAACGTTGTTCAAAGGTCTTCACCATTGTTCAAAAAAAAAAGAGAGAATAAGAGTTTAGAGAGATTAATTCTTTTTAATTTCTTATGTTACTAAGCGAATGAATGCGAGATGATCAAAAGCCTACAAAAAACCACATCTAAATAGATCCAAGAGGGGCAAATTTTCGGCATTTCGGCTTAAAGGAAAGTTCACTAACAAGTGGCGCGCGCAACAGAATTACATGCGCACGACAGCCGCGCGCAACTCACGTAGTTGTGCGCGTCTCCCCTGACGCGGCATGTAAGTTGGGTTAATTTCCGTATTTTAGCTCATATAATGACGGAATCTTCACGAGATCTTAAGACGAATCATACGCTTGCCTTTTAACACTTTGTGTCCCTTTTCTTGCCTACTTTCTTATTTTCCTTTTATTTTCTTTTATTATTTTCTTATTTTCTTTTTATTTTCTTTTTTCCTCATTATTTTCCTACTTTCTTTTTCTTTTTATTTTCTTTATTATTATTTTCCTACTTCTTTATTTTCTTTTTTATTTTCTTATTTTCTTTTTCCTTCTTTTTTGAGTTTGTTTATTTTTTTGAGGGGGGTAAGTTGGGAACCCTTTCCCTCCCTCGAAAATTTTTCGCATTAATGTACACATGGAAACAAAAAATAATAATAATGACATATATACAAATGTGTCATATATACAAAATATATATATATATATATATATATATATATATATATATATATATATATATATATATATATATATATAAGTTTCCTAAAAATATATATATATATGTGTGTGTGTGTGTACAAGAGGAATCAGGGTGCTCGGCGACTACTAGACGGTTGTTGTACATCCTGCAAAATCCAAAACGAAGATTAATACATAAAATGTAATACTTCGTTCCAAAGAAAAAAAAAATAATAATAATAATAATAATATATAATAAAACTTACCGCGGCCATCCGATGATCACGGAATGATAAAGTCACGAGGGCTCTCCGATAAGCAGCTTGGAAATCGCGTAAAGTCCTCACCATGCCGTTCACGGTCTCCCGCGGAACCTGTTCCAAGAATACAAGGATAGTTAGTAAACAAATGTATATGAAACAAAAAATAAATAGAAATATTTAAGTACATATACATCAAAGGCATACCTACTCAACCATCTCAGGTACGAACGGTATCCCCTCGTCATCCTCGGCTGCTGGAAGGGTCTCACGAATTACCGATCCAACATCATCGGTATATGTGATCTCCGCTGTAGGAGGCACCCAACCACCTAACTCGACCCGCTAAAAATACATGTGACAAAAAACGATAAAAGGGTCAAAATTCTGAAAAATAAATAGAAACACGAAAAAAAAAAAGTTAGAGTACTAACTGGAACAAAGACCGGAAAAGGAGTCAGCCTGGATGCTATAAAAGCCGGATAAGAAGCATCCGGCAGCACCAGCTGCTCCGCTGGATAACCAAGGCTCGCTAGAGCTCGATCCTCGGTAGACAGAAAGTCTGGACGTAGCATTCGGATCAGGGGATCCGCAGGAACCAAAGGCTCCTCGGACAAAAGCTGCCAGAGAACACGCTCGCCTAAAAACCAAGCGTCGGTCCTCTAGAACACCGAGAGTCCCGTATAGAGGGCCCGGAAACGGCAACGAACCATGCCGGACCGGATAACCTCAGGGACTCCAACGATCAAACTCCAAGGACGGAGATCGATCTATAAAACACAACCACATGAAAAATTGTTAGAAAATGAATAAAATCAAAAACGAAAAGAGAACATGTAGTTGGAATATTCACCGACGCACGAGTCGCCGAAAGAATCCTCTAGCAAAAGTCGCTGGCAAAAGTAGCTCGTCTCCTTTTAATCTCGACCAATCGATGGCCGATAGGAAAACGAGTAGCCCCAAGCACCCTGGGGGCTAAGAAAGGCAGGTACGAGTATCCCCAAGCCTGAAATCGAGAAAAGAAAAGCCTAAAGAAAAAAACAAAAGTAATAACTGAAAAAGCTTAAAACACGTACCTCAAGGATACGACCATGCCATGTAAGCGAGATTCGAGGCACCTCAGTAGCTGCCGCGGAATCCATGACCCGGGTCGCCTTGCCCATATCCATAAGCATACGGGCATACGACACCTCCGCCCAACTTAGGTCACCTATTTACCCCAAATCGCTGAGGCAAATAAGTAACCCAATGGCAAAACGCTCTCCTCGATCACTCAAGATGGTGATGGAAAGAATGTGGGCAATGTATATCCGAGCCAGCTGCTCAAGTGTACACTGCCGATCAAGCTCGTCAGCCGACAACTCGTCGACAAGAACTGACTACGGGCAAGATTGCGCGTACACGTGAAGGGCCGACGCAAGACGGTCCCCCACAAGGTCGCCCAATCTCTCGTCTGACCCCTTAACGAGCTCTATAACTACAGGCTCGCCTCCAAAAGGAAAACCCGTAATCATAGAGAAATCGAAAGGGGTAACCGTCATCTCTCCCCATTGAAAGTGGAAAGTGTTGGTGGAATCCCACCAAAACTCCAACAATCCACAGAGGAAAGCTGACGATGCAGACTGGCTCAATAAATCCCAAAGAGCCGCCAGCTGGGAGTCAATCCCAGAAAGTGCTACAATCTCCTTTGCCACCTCAGGCAAACTCTCAAAACGGGCTCACAGGTCACCAGAGTCGTACAAACGCATGCTAGGCATACTCTAAATAAAAGAATAAAAATAAAAAATGGTTATACAAAAGAAAAGAGAAAAAAAACGAAAGCGCGGAAAACTCACGATGCCGCGCCATCCTCTGATCGAAACGTGGTGGTCTGGGTCCCACTTAAGGACCCTAGGGTCCCAGTTGGGAGGAGCCTTCCAAACCACCTCCTCCAGGCGACGTCGATTGGCCGCGACGCATCGCTCTCGAACCTCCTCTCGAGGACGGGTAACCCTCTTCCAAGGGCAAACCGCCTTGTCCGGACCAACAAGAACCTCCTCAGCATCGACAAACAGAGGCGAATCCATGCTATGACGGATAAAATTTCTTTAATTAGTTTATTTTATTTCCTAAACTAAGCTAATATACGTATTCTAGACCCATTTTGGCAGCATAACGGCTACCGGTAGGGCAAAACACGAAAATCGAACGCCACCCATACTTGGGGGCTATGATACCTGCAATTAAACTTAGTAGATGGGGGCTTTTAACACCTACAAAAACCATCCTATACCAGTTTCAACTAAGCATTCAAGGGATTATATTCCAAAATCTCAAAGAATCAACTAATTCTAGACGAATAATAGTAATATAAACATAATTATCATCTACCAAACAATTTTGGAGTTTGAATATGGCAAAAATAAGCTAAGTATACACTTCGCGCCATTTTTTCAGATTCAAAATTTTCAAAATATTAATTATGGAAGCAAAGCAGTTCCAATACTACAATTGTTGCATAATTAACAAGTATAACCAAAATGGGCAAACAAAATAGCAGAAAATCAAGCCAAATTCGAGTAGAATTGCAAAGAACAAACTTGAACAAAGAAATGCTCATACAAGGTTCAATACTTAACCATTTCTCATGAAATTTGTTGCAAAACACTCCTTAAACATAGCATAACAACATAGAGCAAACAATTTCAAGAAAAATAAGCCGAATCAAAAACCCCCAAATTCAAAATTTGGGGTTTAACGATTCGAAAATCGTTCGAATTCAGCGAAAAAGAGCAAATTTTAGCAAAAAAACTTACTTTGGATTACGGCAAATATGAATTGAGGACGAAATTAGCTTCCTTTAGCTTCAAAAATCGCAAAAAAACCGAGCTTTCTAGACAGAGAAAGAGTCGAAAATGGCAAAGGAAGGAGAAAAGGGTGAAGTGAAAATCGCGTATGCAATTTTTCACTTTACTGACATAAATGTCGCGCGCAACTTAAGATGTTGCTCGTGACATACCACCGCAACTCGGAAAGATGCGCGCGCCTGGCCAGCGCGACTGTAATACCCCGTATTTTTATACGCATTTTATTTAAAGTATGTATTTTATAAAGTATTTAATGGTTGTAATTATTTTAATTAAAGTATTTTAAAGTAATATTATTATTAAAGGAAAGTTTATTTAATTATTTTATTTAAAAGTTGGGGTTTTATTTTTGGAAGTTTAAATTTTTAACAAGTTTTATTAGGGAAGGAATTAGGAAAAACCTAGAAGAGGGTTAGTAGAGAAGGGGTATAAATATCCCACTTATGAGGCAAATCAAACTTTGCCCAGAGTGGAGAAAACCCAAGGTAAACTTCTCTCTCTCTCTTCCTTATTTTTTTTCCTTTTTTCTTTTTCCCCCTTCCCCTTAAACTTTCGGCTGCCCTCCCTCACCACCGCTGCCAGCCACCGGCAGGCTGGTGGTCGCCGCTGCCAGCAGGCGCAAGCCGCCGCCGGCAGCCGACAGCCGGTGGTGGCTGTCGCCCTTCTTCCCCTTTCCCTTTTTTTTCGAACCATATAAAAAAATAAAAAAAATTGAAGCTTTCTTGTTTTAATTGAATCTATTCTTGGGTCTAAATATAAATTATGAGTTTGGGGGTTTAATTTTGATGTTTGATAATTGTAATTGTATGAATTAATTTTCAGATTTGGTTTTAATTAAAAAGCCCCAATTTTTGAAACCCTATGTCTTTGATTTATGAAAATTATGAAAGCATATGAGGAATTAATGTTTGGATCTTCAATTTAAGTGTTTTAAGACTAAATTACAGCAAGTTTTAATTAGAATAAAGTGCTGGAATTTTATGTAGAGCACTTAATATTATGTTTTTGAAGAAAATTTAAATTACCCATTAAGTTGGACTTAATTAGAGTGTTTTAAATATAATTTCAGCTTATTCTAATTATTCTAAGAGGGATTTTAGGATAGTATATATTGCTGGAAATTTGTTTAGAGTGGGTTTTAATGCTCTATTGTAATTTTAATGTGTAGGAGACTTCGAAGTGAGCAATTTTTACTAGTTGTGACGATTTTAAGATTGTATTCAAGGTACGTTCGCGTACTTAGCATATTTTGATAATGTAGAATCATGCTAGGTTTAATTTCAATCAATTACAAGTAGTATCATGCTAAGGTTTATGTATTAAATTGTGAATTTTTGGTGTTGGTGATTGAATTGTGAAGGATGAATTATTTGTGATGGTTTATGGATTGGAAAATTATATTTTGGCATGATTATATGGACTACATATTTACTTATGGCATGATAGAGAGCATGTTTAATTATGTTTGGAATATTGAAAAGAAATTTAATTACGGTTCATATAATTTTTATTGATGCTTTAAGCATGAGGAAGGAGCTAGATAAGTGTCTATGTACACGAGGAATAAATTGTATGTCGGTGCCTTTGTGCACTTAAGGTGTGTTTAACACCGAGGGTTAGGATTTGTGGCGTATTATGCGTTTAATGTGTCTTTGACACTGAGGTAGAATTAAAAAGGGTTCAACATTAAATCATATGTGGTCACTAATTATTCAAGAATTAAATTGGTATATTTGTTTGATTGAATAATTATAGTTGATTGACTTATTATGCCTTGAGAGTCATCTCCAAGTCTAATAATATGTAAATAACGTAAAGTGAAAGAGATTACGCACCAAAACTCTTGGAACGTATATACCTTGAGTATGAACATATGGGGGGAGTTATGTGACTTTATATTTGATCATAACTTCTAACGGAGTACAGGACGCTGTATATTCCTTTTTTTTATGCGCTGGAGTTCCGCCACCTATGTGTGGCACAGGTTTGTTGCTGGCACGGTTAGCTCCCGTGTCAGTTAACCCCAATTTATTGGGATAGGATTAGTTGGAAACCCATTTGATGCGTAATCAACGTTAAATGAATTTTTCGTGTCTAGTTAAAGTGTCTTGTTGATTGTTGTGTGTGCTTGTAAACAGGTGCAATGAGGTAAGTGTGTGTGATGATAGGAGAATGCATGTTAGTGTGTTTAATTACGCCTATGTACTCAGCTTTGCTGATTGTGTGTGTTGTTTGTGTCTGGTCATTTCTTTATCTTGGCCCTACGATGATCCATTTTAATGGAGAGTAGTGGGGGCAAGTAGAGATACATGTTTCAGGGGTTTTTGTCCCTCGGGAGAGTTACAACACTGAAACTGGATTCAACTGAGGATGCCTGTACCTGCAAAGCAAACGGACCGCCGGATGGTCGGTGGTCCGCCTCCGAAGATTAAGTTAGTAAATGTTCGGAAATAAAACGTGCGGAAGTAAAGTTATCTGCTTGGATTCCAAGCTCAGGTAAAGTGTTGTGTGTTCTTTGAAAACGACAGCTCTGTGGTAAGTGACGTATTGTCTCGTATTGCGTGTCAAAAGTTCTCTCTCTTTTTTTTGTTGTTGTGTTGTCGTCATAAATGACATAATGTCCCTATTTATAGGGTCCTTTTGAAAAGTGTGCCTTCCTAGGATCTGGTGACCTAGGAGTTAGGTCACGCCGTTTTGCGGCGCCTCGGGAATTGGGCCTTAGAAGGCCGCCATCCTAAGGCCAATGCCTGAGTGACACGTGTCACTGTGCCCAATGGATTTTGAAGCACTTTTTGTGTGACACGTGTCGCCACCTGAATGGTCCCTGCTAGACCTTCAGTCCACGTAGGACGGAAAAGAGTCCTCCCTCCACGTGTCATCATTCCACAGGTCCAAATGGCACCTATATGGAGGACACGTGGCACTTTCTGATTGGGCCACTTGGCCGGGTATAAAATACCCAAATCATTTGCCCCTCACAGGGGCCACGTGCATTGCATGTGACTCCTGTGACAGGTGTCAGTATCTGAGTGATCAGATTCGAAAATTTACTGGAGGGAAAAAATTAGGGTTTTACCCCCTATAAATAGTAAGGTTTGACCCCCCTTCTTGAATTCACACCTTGGCGAATCTCTGGAGAATCTTGAACTTTTTGACTTAAAGAATCTCAAAATTCCCTAAGCGTTTTTCAAGCATCCGACACTCGGCTACCAGTTCGACTGTTCTTTAGTCAACCAGGCGTCTTTCTCCCTTCTTCTAAAGGTAACGCCTGTATTTTCATTTTATTCTTCATTTTTTCTTTGTTTTCGAAAAAATGGTTCCCCAATTGCATGCGGCACGGCGTAGGATAGTAATCAGCCGGTCACAGGGGACGGCTGAATCTAGAACTAGCAGTGCCGAATGCTTGGCCAAAGATCCTGCTTTGTGAACTTCTCCGAATCCGACCGTTTCCGTGTCTGTGCAGGACACTATGGCCAGGACCAAAAGAACAGCAAGGCAGTGTAGCTCCGATGGAGTTTTTTACCATTCGGACGGGTCGACTGTTTATTCAGACGGCTCAATAAGAGTGCCTCAAAGTGAGCTGTCGGAACACCCTGACAGTCCTTCCTATCTTCCTCCAACCCCCACCTATTACCATTCGCCCACATCTAGTGGAACTCCCAGTGATGGAATCCTGGGGGAAGCGGATGAAGAATATCAACCCGGGCCTTCTGGCAGGCGCCGGAAGAGAGTCTAGGGGAGGACCCCGCTGGCACCAGTCGGCAGTCCCCTAGCTCTGATGAGAGCTCTGATGGCGAGTCGGCCTCGTCATCTTCTACAGAGAATGCCTCCGTAACTTCAGAGGAGGCTAGATCAAACATAGATTCTGCCAAAGAGTCCCTGGTAGTGGATAGGGGGGAGAGCTGGGCCGAGCTGAGTGCTTCCAGGCACTTGGAGAGAGCCCCCTACTATCAGCATGTTCCGCCAGGCAGGCGGAGCGCCATGGCATCCGGCCTTGCCAATTTTAGGCGCAAGGTCGTCCTAGGCTATGGCTACACTTTGTCGGTCCCTAACGAGGGCGACACCATAACCTGGCCGAGCCTGGCCAGCTATCAAGACAAAGCATTCGGCTGCTATGAAGCGGCCTTCCAGGCTGGCCTCCACTTTCCTCTCCATCCGGCCGTGCAGAGGATCTTGGACGGATACCAACTGGGTATCTGGCAACTTGTACCCAACTCCTGGATCAATATTCTGGGGTACGTTGCCGCCTGTGAGATGCTGCAGGTGGAGGCGAGCTTTGAAGCGTTCGCCCACATGCACTATCTGAGCAGGGCGCCTGCTAAGGGCGGTGAAGGCTGGTACACCTTGACCACTTGCAAGGGGTACATGATGGCTGTTGGCAAAGAGAACAAGTGGAAAGACTGGAGGACTAAGTTTTATATAGTCAAGTCTGCCGACATCCGCCTGAACCAAAAGTATAACAGGTGGAATAAGGATCCACCTCTTCTAGCAGGCAGGAGCGCATTGATGCCTATTCCTAAGCAGGAAAAGGAGGAGATCATGGACGCGGGGTTGTTTACCGTGTCCGTGTGGACGAATGATGAGGGGGACAAGGAGGTCACCCCTCAATGCTATCTCCCTTTGTACAAGTGGTTTGAAGAAGGGACATTCTTAGCCGCCTGTGGGCTAAGTTCTGAGATGCCGAGAGGTAGTCGGCCGTCTGTTTTATATGCAATTTACTTCTGCTTTTCAATACTCGTTTAATGATGCTAATCACTTGTTCATTTTTGCAGACAAAGCAATGGAAAAGCTCTCGGCCACAAGGAAGTCGGTTGTATCTGCTGCTCGATACAGGTCGAATGTTTTAAACAGGGCAGAAGTAACCACTCGCACCAAAGTGGACGAGCAGAAAACTGGCGGCACCTCCAAGGTAGAAAATTGTTATACTTTCATTTCTGACCAATATTAAATTTGCCCGAATGATTTCTAACTTGCGCTTATCTTGTGTTGATGTAGGGTGCGTCTTCTAAATCTCCTTCAAAACCATCCGACCCTAAAATCCAAAAGACAAGGGCGGATGATGTGAGCGCATCCGGCAAGGGCGGCCGGAAGCACGTTGCTCATAAGCCCATGAAGGGCCCAGACGCCTCTTCTCTCGATGCTGAAAAGGAGATCAGCAAACCGGATGCCCAGAGGGCATCGAAGGGTGGCTTTAAGCAACCCACCACTGCTGTCGGCTCAGCAGGAGAGAAGAGGAGCCTGGGGAGAGAGGAGGAACAGAAGGACGACGGTAAAATCCATTCGCCCCTATTGTTCTTCCATTTAGATGTACTTGAGTTAATTTTTTTTCTAACTTTCTCTCCTTCTCAGTTCCTGTGCAGAGGCCGACTGTAGTCCAAATGGCCAAGTCCATGCTGAGGGCGGTTGATCCTGACGACAAGGCGTCTGTCAGAGGAGTCGGCACCCTTGACTTGGATGACATCTTGGGGAACCTCTGCGAGGTATGAGTCTTAGCTCAAGCAATTTTTTAGCATTATTTCTTTTTTCGCCTGGTTTTAACCATTCAGTTCTTTTGCAGGCCATGCTGCGCGTCCAAGGGCTCAGGCAACCCCTCAAGGAGAAATCCAAAGAGGTAACAGTCGCCAAAGCTCGGGCCGAGTCCGCCTTGGATCGAGCTCAATTTGATATTGCTCAGAATGAGTATCTGACGCTTGATATGATGTATTCGCAGGCGGAAGCCAATATGCAAGTGAAGAAGGATCTGGATCGGCCCGCCTGCGCATCACTTCCCTTAAGAAAGAGATTACAACTCTTAAGGAGAAGCTCGAGCCTCTTCAAGATTCCAAAGAAGAGGTCGAGAGAGCCAAGCAGAAGGTGGGCCGCCTGGAGCAGCGCCTCAGCAACCAGGAGCATCAGCTGAAGTCCAAGTTTGAGTCCGTGGCTGATCAAGAGAGAGAGGCTCTTGTTAAGCAAATGATGAGCAATTATGAAGCCATCATGCGGGACACTTGGGTGGTTGTACAGCCGGACTCGGACTATCAGATTTGGAAATCCAAATTTGACGAAGCCAGCAAAGCATTCGACGCTCGCCTTATTGAAGAGGCTGAGAATGCTGAGGCCGAGGAAAGTTATGAGTCCGACTCTTCTGGGGAGTCGTCCTCGGGCGGCGAGGAGGAGGATCGGGCGGAGGAGCCAGAGAAAAAGGAGGAAGAGCAGCCGAAGGACGACAAGCCGGCTGCCACTGAAGAGGCTCTCCCCTGATCACTTAAGCTTTTATGCTTTTCTGCGGCCGAATGGCCATGTACTTTTCTTTTCCGGCCTGTGTGCCGAGTATTTGTATCTTTACCGACCGAGGGGTCGGGTAATTTGACAATCTTTCTGGCTTTGCCAAATAACAATCTTAACCAATCGTCAGGTGACGATTGGTCTTTTTAATTTGAATCATTCGACCATTTGGCTGAAGTTATCCATATAGTTGTCCTTTGCATTTTGAATTTTTCATTGCATGTTTTTGGCCAAGTATAATAACCTGTATATCATGCGAATGTTCTTGCCCCTGGACGGATGTCGAGTGGTTTCGGTTTATTGGATTGATTGGCTTAGAAATTTTTGATACTTAGAAGAGTATGCATGGTTTCTAAGTCAATCAATCACTATGGTGATTGTCCCAAACCACGCGGCAGACGTCCATTCAGAATTGGCAAACAAAAAGTGTTCATTCGGCCATTGGCTCGAACTAACTCAAATTTCCAACTTAGCTAATTTGCTAAGGGTAAACCTCCGCCTGTTCCGCCCCATAAGCAAAAACAAGCGCCTCCGGCCATAGGCCTTTTTGAGATAAAATGCTAAGTTTGTAACTTAACCAATTTCCTTAAAAAATAATTGTCCGCCTGTCTTGCCCAATAGGCAAGGATCAGGCGTCATCCGACCAATAGCCTCAGTAAGTGTTTAGTTAACTTAACTCGTATATTAATCAAATATTCCGCCTGTTTTGCCCCTGAGCAATAACAGGCGCATCCGGCTTTATGTCTCGCTTAGCCTCTACTTATGAAACAGTGACCATTTCTGAACTGCGCTAGATAGAAATTTCAGGTCTTTTAGATTTCACTTTCGATTAAAACAAACGACTGCGAATGCTGCCTTAGCATTCGGTAGGGCCGCTTGATATATTCGTAGAGCAATGTGCCACCCAAATGGGAGATGCTTCTCCTCGACGAATTCGCCCAAATGGACGTCGCCGGTTATCTGACTCATGTTGAAGCAGACGGTCATACTCATGTTGGAGCAGACTGTGACCATTTGGTCTCTTTTTGTTTATTAATATCCGGCCATGGGCCTCATCATGATTTTATCTGGCCTTAGGCCTCTTTAATGATTCGTCAAGTGTTGGTGTAAACTTGATGAATTTCGTAGGAACGACTGTTCTAAAACAATCGGCTCCTTCAGAGGGATTGGGACGTCTGCTGTTGGAACAAACGCTTTCCAAACATATTAGTCGTCTGTATTTGGTACAGGCGACACTTAAAAAACTTAAATAAAAAGATAAGTTGGGAAATGAAGGCATATTCTCATTAACAATACGTGAGATTTACAAAATTGAGGTCTTTTCATTCGTACTTAGAAGTAGTACTTTTTCAAGTTGTCTACATTCCAAGTTCTGGGCAGCTGTCTGCCGTCTGGTTCTTCCAGGCGGTAGGTGCCGTCTCTTACCTCCTCATAAATTCGGTAGGGGCCTTCCCAATTTGGGGTTAGCTTTCCCTGTTCATTCGCCCTACCAACTGCCTCCATTTTCCGTAGCACAAAGTCCCCCACTTTGAGAGGACGCTTGTGTACTCTTTTGTTGTAAGCCCGAGTCATTCTCAGACGGTATATCTCATGACGCAAGGCAGCATTGCCCCTGCGCTCTAGAAGTGAGTCCAATGCTAGGCGCATGGCCTCCCAATTTGCCTCTTCATCATACAACATGATTCGAAGGGTCGGCTCATAGTGCTCAATGGGCAGAACAGCTTCTGCACCATACACCATTAGGAATGGGGTTTCTCCCGTTGCCCCTTTAGCAGTCGTTCTGATGGACCAAAGGACGTGTGGTAATTCATCCGCCCAAAGGCCACCAGCCCGCTCAATCTTCTTTTTAATCCCGTCTGAGATTAACTTGTTGAAGGCTTCGACCTGGCCGTTTGCTTGCGGCCGGCCGACTGATGCGAAGAAGCTTGAGACCCCCTGGTCTCCCAGCCAAGTCTTGAGTTGAGGCGTCTCAAATTGAGGACCATTGTCAAAAACCATAGACATGGGCACCCCGAAACGAGTGATTATGTTCCTCCAAACAAAGGAAATGACGTCTTTAGTCTTGATGTTTTGACTGCCTCAGCCTCTACCCACTTGGTAAAGTAATCCACAGCCACCAATATATAGCGCTTGCCGCCTGGTGCAGTTGTATATGGCCCTAGAATGTCCATGCCCCATTTGGCAAAGGGTATTGGGCTGTGGATGGCCGTCAGGTCTGTAGCCGGACGATGGATGAGCTTGCCAAATTTTTCGCACTTGTCACATTTTTTCACCATTTCCATGGCATCCGACTCCAGAGTTGGCCAAAAGTAAAGCCGCCTGGCCTTGGCAGCGAGGGATCTGCCGCCTATATGGGAGGCGCTGAATCCCGAATGCAACTCTTCGAGAACTTCCTTCCCCTTTTCAGGGGTAACACACTTCAACAGGGGTTTCAAAAAGCCAGCCCTGAAGAGCTCTCCTTGCCGCAACTCGAAGTTAGCTGCTCGTTTTTTTAGAACAGCCGCCTCCCGTGGTGAGTCAGGGAGCGTGCCGTCTGCAAGATAGGTCCGGATGCTGTCCATCCAAGTTGAGCTTCGGTCAAGAATTCCAATGGTGTCTTCCTCAGATATACTTCTTTTTTCCATGACCGAGGCATTTCACAAGAGGCGGATGATGCCAACTTGGACAGAGCATCCGCCTGATTGTTTGAAGACCTGGGCACCTGAGTTAGATGAAATTCTTCAAGTGACCCAACTTCACTCTTGACTGCCTGCAAGTATTTTATCATGGCCGGATGAGTGGCCTCGTACGTTCCATTAACCTGGAGTACGACCAGTTGAGAATCAGAGCAGGCGGATATCTTCTTCGCCCCTGCCGTCTTGCAATACCGGATGCCGGCCAGCAGGGCCTCATACTCGGCCTCATTATTAGAGACCTGAAACTTGAACCGCAGTGCGTATTCGTACTTATCTCCTTCAGGAGATTGACAGATAATCCCCGCACCACAGCCGTTCACAGTGGAGCTCCCATCCACATACACTTTCCAAACCTGGTCCGTATTGTCCGAAACAACCGGCCTTGTCATTTCGACAATAAAGTCAGCGAATGCTTGTCCCTTTATTGCCTTCCTTGATTCATAAGTGATTTCTAATCCTTGTATTTCAATTGCCCATTTGAGCATTTGTCCAGAAGACTCCAAGGTTGTGAGTGGCCGTTTGATCGGTTGGTCAGTATAGACCTCTACCGCATGCGCCAAGAAGTAAGGTTTAAGCTTCTTGATGGCCATGTAAAGGGCAAGGCCGAATTTCTCAACCATGGGATACCGGAGCTCCGCATTTCTCAAAACATGGCTTATGAAATACACCGGGAGCTGGATGTCGTCTCTTTCAGCTAAGAGGACAGCACTGAGGGCATGATCAGAGACGGCTAAATACATGAAGAGCTTCTCTTTAGGCAAAGGGCTGACAAGCCTCGGTAGAGAGTGCAGATGAGTTTTTAGCCTTTGAAAGGCCGCCTCTGCATCATCCCCCCATTCAAAGTTTGTCTTCTTTTTTATTGCCTGGAAAAAGTAGAGACACTTGTCGCCTGAACGGTTGAGGAATCTCCCCAGGGCCGCCAGACAACCTGTTAGTTTTTGCACTTCCTTCACAGTACGGGGCGACTGCATGTCGATTACCGCCTGTATTTTCTCAAGGTTGGCCTCTATTCCTCTTTGGTCAATCAAAAATCCGAGAAACTTCCCAGACTCAACACCAAAGACACACTTTTTTGGGTTAAGCATGACCTTGTGCCGCCTGAGTGTGGCGAATGTTTCTCGGAGATCAGCCAGGTGATCCGCCTGCTGTTTGGATTTGACTATCATATCATCAATGTACGCCTCTACATTCCTTCCGATTTGATTAATGAAGACCGTATTAATCATTCGTTGGAAGGTAGCAGGCGCATTCTTCAAACCAAACGGCATCACCATATAACAGAACAACCCCTGATCGGTGACGAATGCCGTCTTTTCTTGATCTTTTTTCCACAGGGGGATCTGATGGAAACCTGAATAGGCGTCCATGAAACTCATCAGGGCATGTCCGGCTGTTGAGTCGACCAGACTGTCGATCTTAGGCAGTGGATAGCTATCCTTTGGACATGCCTTGTTGAGGTCGGTGTAATCAACACACATCCGCCAAGTTCCATTCGGCTTTTTTACTAACACAACGTTAGCTACCCACTCAGGGAAGTTGCACGGCCGAATGAACTTGGCATCTAACAGCTTTTTTACTTCGGCAGCTGCCGCCTGACTTCTTTCTTCGCCGTGGTTTCTTTTCTTTTGCCGGATGGGCTTCTTTTTAGGATCCACGGCGAGTTTGTGGACAGCGAGATCCGGGCTGATGCCTGGCATCTCCTCCACTTCAAAGGCAAAGATGTCTTTGAATTCCTTGAGTAGCTGGTGAAGGCTTTCACCCAGCTTTGCAAATGCAACCGTCCCCACCTTAACAGTCCGTTCTGGACGGCTGTCGTCCAGAGGGATGTCAATGTGCTCACCAGCAGGTTGGGGACGGAGATCATCCGACCGTTCCCCGGTCAGTGATTGCTATTGTTTTTCTTTTTTGACCACCACCAGCTGATCAGTCTTTCTTTTCTTTCCAGCTGGTGGGGCCGACTGTTCTTCCTCGACATTGTCGAGGTCAATCATTTGCTTGCCCTGGCCGGATGCTGCGGCCGCAGGCTTGACGTCCGAGAGATAACACTCTCGAGCCGTCTTTTGGTCCCCATTAAGGGAACCAACTGTTCCATCATCCTTCTCATACTTGAGTAGCATGAGAGCAGGGATGATGACGGCCTTACACTCATTAAGAGTGGGTCGGCCAAAGATGAGGTTGTAAGCCGTGAGCTCTTCAACCACTAGGAAACGGATGGTCATGTGTCGACCGTCTCCCCTGCTTCCCAGGCGGACAGGTAGGTCGATTCGTCCGACTGGGTGCACAAGTCCTCCCCCAAACCCAACTAAGGTGTGGGTGACCTCCATCATACTATCCGGTTTGTACTTGAGATTAGACAAGCATTTGAGGCTGATGAGGTCAGAGGAACTTCCTGTGTCAATCAGAATTCGACCAACCAGCTGGTTGGCGACTTTACACTCAATGACAATAGGGTCATTATGCGGCCGACGGACTTTGCCTCTGTCCTGTTCGGTGATGAAAACTTTAGGGAAGGTAGATGTGCTAGCTGTATCCCCCTCCTCAACAGAATTAACCATCTTTCTCAGATGGTCCTTGGTACCCCGAATGGTCGGGCCACCACCGGCAAATCCGCCTGCTATGGTACACACCGGTTCTTCATCAGTTTCGGCACTCATAGCAGGCTGGGGAGTCTTTTTCTTGGACTGCCCCGGATTTGCTTTTGAAGTCACTTTGGACTTCACATAGGACTTCAGCTGTCCTTTGTCGGCCAGACGCTCGAGCTCCCGCTTGAGACTAAAGCAGTCGTTCGTGTCATGGCCAACATCCTCATGGAAATGGCAATGCTTGTTCTTGTTCCGATTTTCAACGGAACCTTTCATAGTAGTCGGCTTTTCAAGAGTTAGCCGATCCTTAATTTCCAAAAGGATGGAGCAGCAGTCCTTGTGGAATTCGTACCTTGGAACGTACGACTTCCACTCTTTTTTCTTCTTCTGGGCCGGTTGATCAGAGTTATCAATGGCCCAGACTTGCTTTTTCTTTTTGCTCTCTTCTGGCTTAGGAGCTGGCTGAGCAGGCCGACTCTCTTTCTGTCGGTCAGACTTCTTATGGTCCGACTGCTTATTGGAGGAGCAGAGTTCGGTTGCCTGTATGTAGGCTTCCGCCTCTCGCAAGGCTCCTTGCAGGGTAAAGATTTGTTTGCGGACGAGTTCGTACTTAAAAGTAGACCCGTCCTTCAGACCCTTAAAGAAGTCTGTGAAGGCAACCTCATCAGACAGCCCATGAATCTTGATTCGGACCAGATTGAATCGCCTGACGTAGGATCGCAAACCTTCTCTATCTCCCTGTTGTACATTGCCTGACAGGGTAAAGTCGTATCCCCTAATCAAAAATAATTACCTAATTCACTAACTAAAATAGATAGGGAAGTAGGGTCGATCTCCACAGGGAAACAAGTCTTTTTACTCCTAATTAAATATTATAATCTAAATTATTTAAGTAACCAATATTAAAAGTTGAATATGAAACTAAACTAAAAAGAGTAGGAAAAGGGAGAAAATAATATATAAAAGGATCTAGGGTATAGGTTCACCAATAAATAATATTCCGGGGCAAAATAGAGTAATCAATCATTGACATTGGACAAATAACATGATTAACAGGCTCTCGCAATTTATTAACCAACATAGACCTAACAGGCTCTCGCAATTTACTAGATCTAAGTTCTTATTGAAAATAGCCTTTAATATCAAATTAACATCTGCTCAATTCATCAATTTAATATTGCTATACTTTTACAAGCCGCAATTGTAAAACATTAAAATAATCCAATAAGAAATCATCATGCAATACCAATAATCAATAATAGTCAATCATCAATGCATCAATTAATCAGATTGTAAAGGGCTCTCGCTACTTATTACAATCACACAATTAATTTATCGGTATTAAATCTCATCTCTCGAATCTTGACTTAACCATTTATAAATTAACTTGCCTATTGAAACTAGACCTAAACATTAATTCTCATCTCTCGATTCTTGAATCAATATTGTCAAACTCATGCATAAAAGATAGGCCTAATCTAGTCACAGAGCATTAAATCAATCAATAGGAAATTAATCTAGCATTGATAATCAACAACAATAATTTACCCCTTCATATTATTTATTAGATCCCCATAAACCCTAGAAATTAAACTACTCACACATAATTAAATATAAACTAAGCAAAGCAATAAAATAAATCATGATCAAAGGAATAAAATAAATAACTAAGATTAAGAGAAGAGAAATCGTCACCAAAATAAATCTGGAATTAATCAAAGAAATAATAACAAAGGTTTTGGGAGAGAGTTTAGAGAGAGAAAACTAAGTAGAGAGAGAAAGTCTAAGAGAAAAGATTAAGAGAAGAAGAAGTGGTCCTAAAATCGTATTACGGAGGAGTATTTATACTCCGTACAAAATCCTAATCTAAAACAAATTAAAACGACGTTAATCGTCTCCTAAATATACACGCGCCCGATCGGGCGAGGCACCGCCCGATCGGGCGCGCCTTTTTTCACCTCTAATAACAATCTCGCGCCCGGCCGGGCGCGTCACCGGGCTCTCCTCCCGCCCGGCCGGGCGCGCCTCCTGGCGCCAGCCTTTTTGGCCGGGCGGATCATTTGGGCCAATATTTGGACTTCGATTGGGCTCCAATTCTTCGGGCCAATCTGAGTTTCCTCTTTGGGTCTTGAATACTCGGTCCAAACGCCCCGGTATCACCTCTACCGAGCCCTTAATCACCGGTTCAATGTCTCCAACCGGCCCTGGGCTATAAAATCTGGTCGTGCTTCTCCAGTGCTCGTGATTGCTCCAAAATATCTCGGGAAAATACTCCAAAAGCATAAATCCCTGCAAAAGTCAACCAAATCTACGAAAACACTAGAAAACACCAATTAGTAATAAAAGTGGCTCTAAAGAGCCAAAAACACTACTAATTATGACCAAGGGACGGGGGTAAAATACTATATAGAATGAACACATCATTGCCCAAGTCAAGACTTGTCTTTTTGGCAGGGATGTTCATAGAGAAGTTTGATGCAAACAAGAACGCAAGCGTCTTGAAACTATTTATGCAGCCAGCCGGCAGGTTGCCAAACCACTACTGGGCTATGCCCTTCAGGGTGGCTGGAAAGCAACAACACCATGCGGCATCATCCAACCCCTGTAAATACATGAGGTGGGTGTATGCTAGCAGGTGGTCTTCTGGGTTGGAGGTCCCGTCATAGGCTCCAACCAGAACGTTTTTAACTTTAGCCGGCTGTACGGCTTTAGTTATTTCCCTGGAGAAAGCAGAGGGTTGATCTCCAAGGTGTTGCAGCCTAAGCTGCCAGTCCATCGGCTGATAGTCGTATGCCGCCTGTCCTCCAGAGAGGGTAGGTTGCATGTACGGTACAACTGGCGCCTGGTACAATGGTTGTGCCATGTACTGGGCGGACTGAATCACATGCGGCCCAGACTGAACCCTTTGGCTGCTTGTTGGGGTCTCATGTACAGACTGGGAACACCTCAGAGAGGTATTCCGAAAGCTATCATGATAAGTCGACGTTGAAGCCGACTCTGATTGCTGGGTTCTCCTCTCCTCAATGTATTGTCGAGTGTCAGAGAACGTTTTCTTGCTACCATCCGGCTGTATGTGCCGGATGGGTTTTCTTGCGCCCATTTCTGGGAAACGGAGCCGATTAAGGTCAAATTGGGGCCTGAACTTCTCCTTAGGAGCAGGATGAGGAGTCGGCTGGCTTCTTGGCCGACTGCTCCTTTCTAGGGGTAGGCAACTTCTTTGAGGCGAGCTGCTTGATTTCACCCCTGAGGCTGCTCAGAAGTGACATTAGCTCATCCCGAGTGACGGGAGTTGATCCTGCCGCCTGGGAAGGATCAAACGGTCGCCCTGAGGGCTTCTTTGGCTGGCCAGCAGTTTTGCTTGGTCCTGCCTGAACATGGGGACGCTCTCGCCGTTCCTTACTGCGGATGCGTTTAGAGATGAGGGATCCATTTGGATCCACATAGGTTTCGACATCAGCGTCGTCACCTGAGTCATGGTTCGTTTGGACCAGTACATCATTTGGAGGCCGAATGGCATCCGGATTTGGTACAAGCTCTTATGAAGCCATTTCAGAGGTACTCTCCCCACAGACGACGCCAAATGTTTCGGGGGTTTTTGTCCCTCGGGAGAGTTACAACACTGAAACTGGATTCAACTGAGGATGCCTGTACCTGCAAAGCAAACGGACCGCCGGATGGTCGGTGGTCCGCCTCCGAAAATTAAGTTAGTAAATGTTCGGAAATAAAACGTGCGGAAGTAAAGTTATCTGCTTGGATTCCAAGCTCAGGTAAAGTGTTGTGTGTTCTTTGAAAACGACAGCTCTGTGGTAAGTGACGTATTGTCTCGTATTGCGTGTCAAAAGTTCTCTCTCTTTTTTTTGTTGTTGTGTTGTCGTCATCAATGACATAATGTCCCTATTTATAGGGTCCTCTTGAAAAGTGTGTCTTCCTAGGATCTGGTGACCTAGGAGTTAGGTCACGCCGTTTTGCGGCGCCTCGGGAATTGGGCCTTAGAAGGCCGCCATCCCAGGGCCAATGCCTGAGTGACACGTGTCACTGTGCCCAATGGATTTTGAAGCACTTTCTGTGTGACACGTGTCGCCACCTGAATGGTCCCTACTGGACCTTCAGTCCACGTAGGACGGAGAAGAGTCCTCCCTCCACGTGTCATCATTCCATAGGTCCAAATGGCATCTATATGGAGGACACGTGGCACTTTCTGATTGGGCCACTTGGCCGGGTATAAAATACCCAAATCAATACACTTTTCAGGTATTGAAGCATGTTCATGACGGGGCATGAGTGAAGAGAGAATCATGCTAGCTTCTATTAGAATATGATGTGTTTTATGCATTGAATATTTTGTTATATTACTTTATGGACTAACACAAAAGATTGGTTGTTCGGTTTTGAATAAGGGCCTTAAATGGTTCCAAGTTGTAGTGGATTTTAATTGGCTTTGGTTTTGTTGATTTTCAACTTTATTTTCGTTGGTTTGGTTTTTAAATCATATTATCTAAATAGTTTTGGTTTTCAAGTCTTCCGCTGTGTATCTTTGATAGTTGTCTTAGCCGTTTTCACGGTGGCGGTAATGTCTTAGATATTCCTAAAACGTATTTTAAAAGGAGTTAAGTGTGCATTTAAAGGAAAGGAATTTCTAGGGTGTTACAAAGTGGTATCAGAGCTTAGGTTGAGATTTTAAATTACCACTAACACGAAAACGTTTTTTTTTATTATGATTTAAACTTAGCCAAGTGCTAATTTAATTTTACAATGTCAATTTCATTTCGATTTTATTTTATTTTAAATTATTTCATTAAGAGGGCCGAATTTTTTTTAAAATTATTTCATTTTATTTTTTTTAATTTAGTCCGAAATTTTTTTTTTAGGGACACTCGAAATTTTTTTTAGTGTCCGATATTCATTTTCTTTCTAAATTTTGTGAAGGCCGAAAGTTGGCCCTTCCTTATAATTTCAAAAAAAAATTTAGCAAAATAAAATATTTTTAGTTTGTTAATTTTGCAAGGAGCAAAGGATTGAGGTAAGAATTATGTGTTAAAAGCTTTTATTAACATGTTGGTGAGCTTGGGTAGGAAAGGAAAGGGCATATAGGCTAGAATTTGATTTCTTCCCTGTGTGCATAAATTTTATTTTAGAATATTCAAGCATGTTGAATGACTAAATGTTGTGATGAAAGCATGCAATATATGGATTATTTTATGTGATTCTTCAGATTGTATGATTGAACACCGAACTTTGTATTATCTATTTAATTTTTAATTATTCCTTTAGGGGAGGGAAATCTTTTCTAAACCTTTTCTCTACAGGATGCCAATTTTTCCTAGCAAGTTTACCCAAATGGGATCTCTCGTAAAGAAAAATAATGAACACCCCTATGACTTTGTAGAAAAGATCAGATACTTTTGTTCCTACATGAGCAATGTCCTACGGGAGAAAGTTTATGACACCCCTGATCGTATTTCGGCAATGATTGTCCATTGTCTTCCAGAGGAGCCCCCTTACTTTGCTGTCAAACAAAAATTTCCTGATTTTTATTTCCTAGGAGACATCCCAAATTACCATAAGTACAGAGACTATTATGGCCAGTGGTATCCAGACTATATTTTCTTAACCAAATATCTCGTAAGGGTGGAGAAAGTTTATTGTCAGCGCTTAAACCTTCCCTACCCTGACTACTACTTTGATAACCCAGCAGAGAACAATCCTCCTCCAAATCAACAACCAGAAAATTCCGCTTCTTCTTCTTCTTCTTCTTCTTCTTCTTCTTCTTCTTCTTCGTCAGGGGGAAATCCAGCAGAGAATGGAGAACAACAAGAGGGTGATAGTTCACTTATGGACATTTCTGATCCAAATCCACCTCCAACTCCAATAATTATAGATATCTCATCGGATGAGGAAGAAGAAGGGGAGTTTATTCCTGTAGAACCTGAACCTGAAACACCTGAACCAATGGAAGAGTCAAATGATTCTAACTTCGATCCTTCAAGCTACAAGCAATCCACCGACAAAAGGGACAACGTTCGAAAGGATTAAATCTTATGACTTTCCTCGCAAAGAGTTCATATTCTTTATTTTAAATTTTTATTTGTTATTTTAGCTTTAGCAAATAAGTGGCATGACCACATCCGTTTTTGGAACACATTTTTTTTATTTTAATATCTCTAGTCTATTTTAATTAATAAACCTTAATTATTTTTTGATAAATTTTTATTTATAAATTCTTTTGTTTTACAAATATTCCATTTCACACCACTATTTGAACACGCAAATACTTGAATTCCGTCTGTTAATATTAATTTGTTTTAATCCCGATCAGGTTCTAAACTCCTCCGATTTTGATAAAAAAAAAAGTAGTGATTTTCGAATGGAAACAGCGTTTTAAGAAAGACTCATTACCTTTGGTAATGAGCACTACCCTCTCGTGTCCAAATTCAGCCTCTAAATACGAATTTTTAGCACTTTTTGATTTTAGGCAATTATCGAAATGCTAATCACCATTCCAATCAACTTATCTCCAACAAACAACTATAAACCAAACGTCCAAGGGAATTATTTTTATATTTATTGTGATGCATTATTAATTGATGGTTGGTTAGCAATCATTATTGATTGATAAAGCTACATTAAGGGAAATTTTAGCAATCGCTATCCCAAATTGTTAGCTTCACATTTTACTGTAAATGTTCGAAAGAGTTGTTAAAATATATAAGGGTGTTCGTCTTGAAAGCTAAACCTAGCCAATTCTAATAGTTATCCTTGTCCTATATTCAGGAGAAACCAAATGGCAGGGGGACGAAGTTCAGGTAGTGGTGGAAATGATTTGAATGATGTAGTAAGACAATTGGCAGCGGTTGCCCAACAATTGGCAAGGAACTCAACTGGTAATGGGGATGCTCAAGGGGAGCTATTTAAAAAGGTGGCGCAAAGCAAGCCACCAACCTATCAGGGCGAGCCTGATCCTGTGGTGTTGGAAAACTGGTTAAGGGAATTTGAGAAACTGTTTGGAGCTGTCGGGTGTCCTGAAAACTCCAAAGTAGGATGTGCTACCTACTATCTGAGGGGTGAAGCTGACCTTTGGTGGAAACAAAATGAGGCTACCATTAGAGCGTTACCTGGGTTCAACTGGACCAAATTCCAAGAAAAAGTGAGAGACAAGTTCTATCCTAGCTTTTTGCAGAAGCAGAAGGATGAGGAATTTTCAAACCTTAGAATGGATAAGATGACAGTTACGGAATATTACACCAAGTTCATTGAGTTGTCCCGTTTTGCTGAAGGGTCCGTCTCCACGGAGAAAGCGAAATCTAGGAAGTTTGAGAGTGGTTAACTACTGATCTGCAGTTGAAGCTGTGCGGGCAGGTATTTGAGACCCTAGATAAAGTATATGGAAGGGTCGCACACCTTTATGCTCTGGAGGAAAAGAAGAAGAAAGAGTTAGCTAAGATAGAAGGAAGAGAGAAAAGGAAGGAAGTAGGACAAGTTTCTAGAAACCAACAGGGAAACCAGAATGGTTTTAAGAAGCAGAAGTACCACCACAACAATAATTTCCCCAATAATAATAATTTCCAGAATAATAACCGCCAAGGGGGACGTAGCAACAATGGAGGGGCTAGAAACAATAACCAGGGGAATAATAAGAATGGAAGGTCTTACTTCTGCAAGAGGTGTAGGAACAATCACCCTGGGAGGGATTGTGAAGGCAATTTGGTTGCTTGTCGCGCTTGCAACAAACTAGGGCATAGGGAGTACGAGTGTTACTCCAAGAATGCTAATGGGAATAAACAGAACAACTATAACTCAGGAGGAAACCAGAAGAATTTCCAGGGGAACAACAACAATTTTTCTGGGAATAAGGGAGTGCAACAGAATGGGGCGAGAAACAGTAACACCAACAATGGTAACAGCCAACAAAAGGGAGGAACTGCAGGGAAACTGAATGTTTTGAGTAGGCACGAGGCAGAGGCCACGGAAGATGTTATCACTGGTACTTTTTCTATTAACTCTATTCCTGTTAAAGTATTGTTTGATTCTGGTGCAACTTTCTCTTTTGTTTCTAAGGGTATTGTTTCAAAACTTAGGGACTGCTTAAAAATAGTAGAGGCAGTAGATTTACCTATAACCATCCCGACAGGTGGGGTAGTGAATTGTACCAAAACTTTTAGAAACGTGCCTTTAGAAATAGAGGGAAAGATATTTCCGTCTGACCTTATCGAGTTTGGGCTGAGCGACTTTGACCTTATCTTGGGGATGGACTGGCTAAGTAAGTATAATGCTGAGATTAGTTGTAGATCACAAAAAGTGAAGATGATCACAAATGGAAATGAATTAGTGACTTACTGGATGGATGGTAAAACAAAGTGTCCAAGGATAATATCAGTGTTAAAATTAGCAAAGTACATGAAGAAGGGACATCCAGTATACTTCTGCAGCGTTAGGGATATGAACCATGAACATGTGGCAAATCCAGAAAACATAGAAGTGGTCAACGAATTTCTGGATGTGTTTCCGGAGGAGATCCCCGGGATGCCTCCTAAAAGGGCGATCGATTTTACCATAGATTTGGTACCCGGAACAGCCCCAATATCCAAGGCACCATATAGAATGGCACCTGCAGAAATGAGTGAACTAAAGGACCAGTTACAAGATTTGTTATACAAAGGGTACATTAGACCAAGTGCCTCCCTTTGGGGAGCACCTGTTCTATTTGTGAAGAAAAAGGATGGAAGCATGAGACTGTGCATTGATTACAGGGAATTAAATAAGGTGACCATAAAGAATAAGTATCCCTTACCAAGGATAGATGATCTGTTTGACCAACTAAAGGGTGCCACAGTGTTTTCGAAAATTGACTTGAGGTCTGGATATCACCAATTGAGAATTGCCGATGAGGACATTCCTAAGACGGCATTTAGGACAAGATATGGACACTACGAATTTACAGTTATGCCTTTCGGATTGACGAATGCTCCAGCAATCTTTATGGATTTGATGAATAGAGTGTTTCATCAATTTATGGATAAGTTTGTAGTGGTGTTCATAGATGACATTTTGGTATACTCAAAGGACAAAGAAGAGCATTCAGAACATCTAAGGACAATTCTGCAAACATTAAGAGAAAACCATCTTTATGCAAAATTCTCTAAGTGTGAGTTTTGGTTGGAGAAGGTAACATTTTTAGGACACTTTGTGTCCAAGGACAGGGTAGAGGTAGACCTAGCCAAAATAGAAGCTGTTAAGAGTTGGCCGACACCCAAAACAGTATCCGATGTGAGAAGTTTCTTGGGTTTAGCAGGGTATTATAGGCGCTTTGTTAAGGATTTTTCCAAGATTGCTAAACCTATGACAACTCTAATGAAGAAGGACAAGAAGTTTGAATGGGATGAAAAATGTGAAGAGGCGTTCCAACTCTTAAAATACAAATTAGTTACAGCACCAGTGCTTACACTTCCAGATGATAATGGACTGTATAATGTATATAGTGATGCATCAAAGAATGGCTTGGGGTGTGTGCTTATGCAAAATGGAAAGGTGATTTCATACGCATCAAGGCAGCTAAAAACACACGAGGTAAACTATCCAACTCATGACTTGGAATTAGCCGCCATCATTTTTGCACTGAAAATTTGGCGCCATTATTTGTATGGAGTGAAATGTAGAATTTACACAGACCACAAGAGCTTAAAGTACATTTTCACCCAAAAGGATTTGAACTCTCGTCAAAGAAGGTGGCTAGAGTATACGGCGGATTACGATCTAGACATACAATACCACGAAGGGAAAGCAAATGTGGTTGCGGATGCTCTAAGTCGTAAAACTAGTCATGGATTAAACTCGTTAGTAGTAGCTAATGAGTTATGTAGAGAAATGGCGAAATTGAATTTAGAAGTCGTGGAATGGGGAGTACCAGCAGGTATTCTTGCGAATCTGAGTATCCAACCAACAATATTCGACGTGATTTGACAGAACCAAGAAGGGGATGTAAAGTTGGACAGGATTCGTAAGAAAATTAAGCAAGGAAAAGCTATAGACTTCAAAATTCACGAAGATGGGAGCTTGAGGTATAAAGGTCGATGGTGTGTACCACAGAAATGTGAGGAAGTGAAGAAAAAGTTGATGGAAGAAGGACACAACACACCTTACTCAGTACACCCGGGAGGAGACACGTTATACAAGGATTTGAAGAAGATGTTTTAGTGGCCTAGAATGAAAAAGGAGGTTGCTGAATTTGTGGCAAAGTGTTTAACATGTCAGAAGGTGAAAATAGAGCACAAGAGGCCTCAAGGGACTGTACAATCATTAGAAATCCCAGGATGGAAGTGGGATTGCATTTCAATGGATTTCGTGACTGGCTTACCTAAGACAAGGTGTGGAAATGACACCATTTGGGTAGTGGTGGACAGACTTACGAAATCGGCAGTGTTTATTCCAATGAAAGAAACTTGGAAGATGGAGCAACTTGCTAAGGCTTACAACAAGCATGTAGTAAGGTTACATGGAGTCCCAAAAGATATTGTTTTTGACAGGGATTCCAGATTTCTCTCAAAATTCTAGAAGAGTGTTCAGGAAAATTTTGGTACCATACTTAAGATGAGTACAGCATTTCACCCTGCCACAGATGGGCAAACCGAAAGAACCATCCAAACCTTGGAGGATATGTTGAGAGCTTGTATAATAGACTTCCAGGGAGGTTGGGAAGACAGTTTGGATTTAATTGAGTTTTCCTATAATAATAGTTACCACGCAAGTATAGGAATGGCACCATTCGAGGCTTTATATGGGAGAAAATGTAGAAGTCCAATTTGTTGGAACGACATTAGTGAAACTATGATTCTTGGGCCTCAGTTGATTGAGGACACGGTCAAGCAAGTAAGAGAAATCCAATCTAAAATCCAAGTAGCTCAAGATCGCCAAAAGAGTTATTCAGACTTAAAGCAAAGAGAAGAAGAATTTGAAATCGGTGATAAGGTGTTACTAAAAGTTTCACCAATGAAAGGAGTGATGAGATTTGGGAAGAAAGGAAAGCTTAGTCCAAAATACATCGGTCCATATGAAATACTACAAAGAGTAGGCAAAGTAGCTTATAGGTTAGCCTTACCTATGGAGCTTAGTAAAGTACATGACGTATTTCATGTGTCCCAATTGAGAAGGTACATCCCCGATAAATCCAATGTGCTACGACCCAAAACCATCGAGTTAGATCAAAGTTTAACTTATGAAGAAAGACCTGTCAAGATTCTTGACAGTAAAGTGCGTAGTACACGCAACAAGAACGTTAAGATTATAAAAGTACTTTGGTCTAACCAAGAATATGAGGAAGCCACCTGGAAGGCAGAGGATGAAATGAAAAAGAAATACCCAGAGTTGTTTAAGGTATGTAGAGTTACGGGGGCGTAACTCGTTTTCTTTAAGGGGGGTAGAATGCGGTAGAATTTCGCGCTTTTTCCCTATATTTCAGTTATTTTTGTGCTCTTTGCACTAATTTAAACAAGTATTTCGAGTATTTATGCTCCCAAAGAGACATAAAACAGTAAAGGAGTGACAAAAAGTACAGCAATACTATACATATTAAGGAAAAAGGTTTGAATTTCGTTCCCCAAGTTTCGGGACGAAACTTTTCTTTAAGGGGGGTAGACTGTAATACCCCGTATTTTTATACGCATTTTATTTAAAGTATGTATTTTATAAAGTATTTAATGGTTGTAATTATTTTAATTAAAGTATTTTAAATTAATATTATTATTAAAGGAAAGTTTATTTAATTATTTTATTTAAAAGTTGGGGTTTTATTTTTGGAAGTTTAAATTTTTAACAAGTTTTATTAGGGAAGGAATTAAGAAAAACCTAGAAGAGGGTTAGTAGAGAAGGGGTATAAATATCCCACTTATGAGGCAAATCAAACTTTGCCCGGAGTGGAGAAAACCCAAGGTAAACTTCTCTCTCTCTCTTCCTTATTTGTTTTCCTTTTTTCTTTTTCCCCCTTCCCCTTAAACTTTCGGCTGCCCTCCCTCACCAACGCTGCCAGCCACCGGCAGGCTGGTGGCCGCCGCTGCCAGCAGGCGCAAGCCGCCGCCGCCGCCAGCAGCCGGCAGCCAGTGGTGGCTGCCGCCCTTCTTCCCCTTTCCCTTTTTTTTCGAACCATATAAAAAAAAAAAAAAAAAAAAAAAAAAAAAAAAAAAATTGAAGCTTTCTTAGTTTTAATTGAATCTATTCTTGGGTCTAAATGTAAATTATGAGTTTGGGGGTTTAATTTTGATGTTTAATAATTGTAATTGTATGAATTAATTTTCAGATTTGGTTTTAATTAAAAAGCCCCAATTTTTGAAACCCTAGGTCTTTGATTTATGAAAATTATGAAAGCATATGAGGAATTAATGTTTGGATCTTCAATTTAAGTGTTTTAAGACTAAATTACAGCAAGTTTTAATTAGAATAAAGTGCTGGAATTTTATGTAGAGCACTTAATATTATGTTTTTGAAGGAAATTTACATTACCCATTAAGTTTGACTTAATTAGAGTGTTTTAAATATAATTTCAGCTTATTCTAATTATTCTAAGAGGGATTTTAGGATAGTATATATTGCTGGAAATTTGTTTAGAGTGGGTTTTAATGCTCTATTGTAATTTTAATGTGTAGGAGACTTCGAAGTGAGCAATTTTTACTAGTTGTGACGATTTTAAGATTGTATTCAAGGTACGTTCACGTACTTAGCATATTTTGATGATGTAGAATCATGCTAGGTTTAATTTCAATCAATTACAAGTAGTATCATGCTAAGGTTTATGTATTAAATTGTGAATTTTTAGTGTTGGTGATTGAATTGTGAAGCATGAATTATTTGTGATGGTTTATGGATTGGAAAATTATATTTTGGCATGATTATATGGACTACATATTTACTTATGGCATGATAGAGAGCATGTTTAATTAAACTAATTGTTTAATTATGTTTGGAATATTGAAAAGAAATTTAATTACAGTTCATATAATTTTTATTGATGCTTTAAGCATGAGGAAGGAGCTAGATAAGTGTCTATGTACACGAGGAATAAATTGTATGTCGGTGCCTTTGTGCACTTAAGGTGTGTTTAACACCGAGGGTTAGGATTTGTGGCGCATTATGCGTTTAAGGTGTCTTTGACACTGAGGTAGAATTAAAAAGGGTTCAACATTAAATCATATGTGGTCACTAATTGTTCAAGAATTAAATTGGTATATTTGTTTGATTGAATAATTATTGTTGATTGACTTATTATGCCTTGAGAGTCATCACCAAGTCTAATAATATGTAAATAACGTAAAGTGAAAGAGATTACGCACCAAAACTCTTGTAACGTATATACCTTGAGTATGAACATATGGGGGGAGTTATGTGACTTTATATTTGATCATAACTTCTAACGGAGTACAGGACGCTATATATTCCTTTTTTTTATGCGCTGGAATTCCGCCACCTATGTGTGGCACAGGTTTGTTGCTGGCACGGTTAGCTCCCGTGTCAGTTAACCCCAATTTATTGGGATAGGATTAGTTGGAAACCCGTTCGATGCGTAATCAACGTTAAATGAATTTTTAGTGTCTAGTTAAAGTGTCTTGTTGATTGTTGTGTGTGCTTGTAAACAGGTGCAATGAGGTAAGTGTGTGTGATGATAGGAGAATGCATGTTAGTGTGTTTAATTACGCCTATGTACTCAGCTTTGCTGATTGTGTGTGTTGTTTGTGTCTGGCCATGTCTTTATCTTGGCCCTACGATGATCCATTTTAATGGAGAGTAGTGGGGGCAAGTAGAGATACACTTTTCAGGTATTGAAGCATGTTCATGACGGGGCATGAGTGAAGAGAGAATCATGCTAGCTTCTATTAGAATATGATGTGTTTTATGCATTGAATATTTTGTTATATTACTTTATGGACTAACACAAAAGATTGGTTGTTCGGTTTTGAATAAGGGCCTTAAATGGTTCCAAGTTGTAGTGGATTTTAATTGGCTTTGGTTTTGTTGATTTTCAACTTTATTTTCGTTGGTTTGGTTTTTAAATTGTATTATCTAAATAGTTTTGGTTTTCAAGTCTTCCGCTGTGTATCTTTGATAGTTGCCTTAGCCGTTTTCACGGTGACGGTAATGTCTTAGATATTCCTAAAACGTATTTTAAAAGGAGTAAAGTGTGCATTTAAAGGAAAGGAATTTCTAGGGTGTTACAGCGACCTTCTGAGTTGCGCGAGGATACTAGTAACTAAAAGACCAGGATTTTAATTTTGATCTGTTTTATCATTTTTTGAACGGTTTTGCTCGTTATTATATGTAATGGCGCGCAAATTATCAAAAAAAATTTAATTGCTTTGCATATTGTAGTTTATTTTCTTTTTTATTAGTTTTTTGCATCATATTGCATGCACACCGTGCTTTGTGCCTTCCCCAAGCATACGTTTTGAACGTTTTTCGTAAGAGTGCCTTAAGACGTTACGTGGTGGTGCTTTACGTAAAAGCACCCATAGACAGGTAACTGTAGACATCTACTTTTGGCCTCTTGTCCCGACAGGAAGTGCAATGACGATCAATGAAACCATCTTCGTGTTGGATTGAAGTGAAGAATGCTTATGGATAACTAGTTAAGCCACAAAACACAAAAGACTTGCCCAAATTAAAGAAAAAGCCAAAACAAAGGTCCAATTAACTAAACCCGATCATAATTAGGCTTAAGCCCATGCTTAAACCCTAATGATGATGGATTTAGGAGCGCCTAGGTTAAAACTTAGTGATCCACAAAAAAAGCCGCGCGCATCTCACAAAGTCGCGCTAGGCTGCCGCGCACAACTAATTCAGTTGCGCACGACACCCAGCGCAACTTTCAGAGTTGCGCTACGGAAGATTCAGAATTATTCGGAATTATACGAAAAACATAAAATCGAATCTTACCATAAAGCCGCGCGCAAGACAAATAGTTGCGCTGCACATAGCAGCGCAACTCTATAACTTGCGCTGGGATGCCGCGCGCAATTTCATCTGTTGCGCGTGACACCTGCTGCGGCAGAATTCTCAAAACCCTAAACCTAATCATTCCCTATAAATACAAGCTTAAATCGAGGCTTAAACAGACAGAAAATTAACCTAAAACTCTGGCGAAATAACTTGTGAACTTGTGCAACTTGTGCAACCTAGCCTCTTGTCCTAAACACTCACCCTTTCAATACTTTGTTACTAAGGTGGAGGTTCCCCAACAAGAAGGAGTCCATAAGTGTTCTAAACGGAGATCTAGCAAAGAGAAGTGGTAAATTCCCGAGCACTTAGTTAAATCACCTTCTTTTTTCTTGTTTAAAAGGACTTTAATTAATTAATTAGTGTTGTTTGATCACCTTTAAAATAATTAATTAATCAATTCCACATAGTATCTTGCGTTAAATAAAGATTAGAATTGAATTAAATAATTGTTGGTTGATCACTTAAGCCAAGGCGAATCTTGTTTATTTTATTGTTCTTTCACGGATATTATTAAACAAGAATAACGACTTTTGCAATGTAATTCCTACGTGATTAATGCTTGTAAATAAAATCAGCTAACATAGTTTTAGGTATCACGTTGCATATATTGTTTGGTGATGAAATTGTAAAAAAGGAAGAGCAAGTAGAGGTCGTACTAGGGCTAGGATGACGATTCCCCTCTAAAAGGAACGTTATCTTAGTATCCTCGCTCCCGAACTCATTTCTGGTTTATAGACCAATTTGGGCATGGGTAAACTTATGGTTTGTGCTAATTATTCCATGAACTCCACATGGAAGAAAGGCATAAACGAGGTTTATGAGTTTTTCCTAAAACTCATTGGCGACTCCTACTTGTTTCTTACAAAAAAGCGTGATGATAGAATCAATTCTAATTCAAGGTCCCCCAAACAGTCAGGAATTCAAATCCTACTACACCCTAACAAGTGTAAAGTCCTAGGCTTTTAAGTGGCCAAGGGTATTTAAGGAGAGTATCCCTTACTATGGGATCACCCTCCTTACATTATCCTTTTTGAAAAGATAAGATTAAAGAGTTTGAAATTGAATAAAACTTTTCTTTTTGAAAATCCTATTTCTATCCAAATTGAAAGACGTTCAAAGATAGTCATATATGATTTTCGTGCCTCATATTTTTTATCCAAATTTTATATGGTTGGATATCCCTTGAAATTATCTTTCCAATGATATATTATACTATCAATTCTGAGCTATAACGGAAAAGATATGAATAAAATGTCAAACTCTATCCAAAACTGACACCGTCTCACTATTTCGGCCATATCTTTTATTCTAAAAAATATTATAATCTGATTCTAATTGAGTTAGAAAGTAGACTTCAATACTTTCCAACGACATCTTATTTATCTTATTCCGATATTTGGATCAAAATATATGATAAAAACAAAAACCGCAAAAACTGCAGTCTATCGAGTTTTATTCCGATTTAATTCGGATCTTATCTTGTTTTTTCGACCCTTTTTTTTCTCTATAAATAGAGGTCATATCTCCCTTTTTTCAATCATCAACAAGCTTGATCATCAAATAATTCTCTTTTCCCTCTTTAGCCTAAACACTAGCCTCCCCATTCTTTCACTATTCCTTCCTTTAAGCACTCCAAGGAATCCATATAATACCCAAAGTTCTATACTTAAACCAAGGCGTGAAAGGTATAATTGACTAAGGGTTTGGACAACTCTACTTTTTATTTAATTTAATTTTTTCAATTTAATTTATATTTTAATTGAAGTTACTAACAGTTTATTCATGATGTAGCAATTTAAAGGAACGTGCGGAATGTGAGTAATTAATTAATTTAATTACTCTTATTTTATTTTAATATTGCTAGTATCATGATTAGGGTTATTTTATATTTGATTTGACTAATGCTATTATTGTTAAATTGCTTCCAATATTAATGTTTATTCTATTGTTATTATGATAACTAAATTGCATGTTTAAAGGGAATATGTAATTAAAAATCACGCCTAATAAGATAATTTGGAAAACCAGTTTAGGTTCCTTTTTAATCTTGTTATTTAATTCAAGTGATCACAAATATTTTAGAATTATGTGTTGCATTAATATTTAACCAATTTAGCCTAATAATAGTTTGGAGCAAATTGAATATTTTGTTTGTATGCCTTTGAGATCGCAGGAATCACTTTTCACTATAAGAATCGAGTAGAGACCAATACGGGAGAATGTGACTCCATGACTCACTTCGTACCATCATCCCCGATCCTCCTTTCGTGGTTCCGAACCATATGGAGTTAGTAATCTCATGGATTATGAATGGGGTGTAACCTTCACGGATCAATCGTTGTTGCTTATCGTTGTCCCTTTATCGTGGTTGCCTTTTATGATCCGTGAACGGTTTACAAGTTTCTTAAAAACTTGTTGGCAGCTCCCTACTTTCCTTGTCCCTAATCGTATGCGTCAATTTCCATTTCCTAAGAGTGCCAAGCATATTCACACATGCTTTAACGTTGGTGCACATCGAACGATGCCTACAGTTATACATGAAAAAAAATACTAAATTTATATTGTTTTGCAGTTATTAAGATTTTATTGAAAAAAATTGTGTGTAGTACGTGATAAATACTCATGGTAAATTCAATATCATGCAAATGCCCATAGAAATAATATTACGTATTTTTTAATTGTTCATTTTTGTACACATAATTGTTCATTTTTGTATACAAATATGAACACATTCTTAAAAAATGAACAGAGTTCTTCATTTTTTATTAAGAGAATGAACAAGTATTAAGGTTCAAATCATGAATATTCAATATGAGATTGAACAAGTAATGTAAGGATTAAGGAGAATAATGAACATGTATCAAATTTAATTGGACATATATTAATGTGAAAATGATCATATATAAATGAACATGAATTTAATCTAAAATGCACAATATTGCATGATAGATTATATTTACTAGCCCAAAATCACCTAATAACAAGTTTAAATTTTAATGAACATTTACTATAGATTAACAATTTTAATTGAATTATAACAAAATTTTGGAACAATATTCTTACTTTCTTAAAATATAATTCAATTATAATTATTATAAGAATCACGCACTTACTTCCATGTAAAACTATAGAATATTACAATTTGTTATTGAAACTACTTATTAAATCTGTAGTAAATACACACACACACATATATATATATATGGAAAAATATGGACATTTATCAGAATTCTAATGAGCGTCTACTAATATGTGAATGACCATATATACTAACTAGGTCAAAATCCCGTGCAATGCATGGTTGTTAAACATTTTTGACAAATATATTTAGAAATAATTCATTTGAATGTATGTGGAATATGATTGTCGATATGAAAAGAAAATATCATAAGATATAAATAGTTACTTAAAGATTTTGCCAAAAAAAAAAAAAAAACAGGGAAAAAAATGGAAAAAAATTTCACAAGGTAAGACAAGTGTCATTGAGGATTTGCTTTTAGTATAAGTTAATACATAGATACATAGATGAACATTTATCAAAATAAAAATGAACATTCTTGAATTAGAAATTTCAGAAGTTTATGAAATTCAAAAGAAAGTTGATAAATATCTTGAGTGTGCATCTAAATAATGGGATTGAATGTAACTATTGTCATATCCGAATAAATATCTACTAAAAATTCAACATAAACATCTATCAATACATTGACCATGTACTTAAAAAAAATGAACATATTTTATATCAAAGTGAACTAAAAATTTAATTCATATAAACATTTATCGATATCTTGACTATGTACCTAGCTACATGAGCACAAGACTTTGATAAGAAAATCAAATTTATTATAAGTTGTATTGTATTTAAATAAGCGGTTTACTTATACTAAATTTGAACATTTTACACATATACTTTTATAAGATATGAAAAATAATACTCCCTTCGTTCTTGAAAGTTCGACTCGTATTGCATTTGCACGGTCTCCAATGAACATCTTTGACCATTAATAACTTTGGCTATGTATAATTAAAAATTATAAAAATTTGATATTTGAAAAATTTATCATGGGGAATCTAATTAATAAGATCAAACTTGTTAATTTATTTTGATTGTATAAATCATAAAATGTAGTCAAAGTTATGTTATTTTGACCACGTGAATAGTAACTGAGTCAAACTTTTTGGAAACGGAGGTAGTACATGAAAAAGTACAAAAAAATGAAACAATATACACATAAAAATGAACATGATGAAAAAGTATAAAAACTGACATGATCAACATAATGCGTAAAATAAGCATCTACCCATATATAAATGAACATAATATTAGAATGAAAATGAACATAACATGAAAATTAATGAGCATTCTTATTAAAAATATATGGGGTAAAAAAATTAAAGGAAATTTTCATTGGTAACACTATTATCTTTAATTTTCTCAGTGGTAAATTGAGAAAAATCTTATTATCTCAAGTAAACCTAAACTTTTCATTACCATTGATAAGTGTTATTTTAATACAAATCCTTAACCATTGTTTTTTTTTTTTAAATAATTAAATTATAATAAAAAATATTGTTTTTAACAAAATAAAATCAAAAACTTCTCCCCCACCCAACCTAGACGCCAGTGGCCCTTCCCCCTGCCGGCGGCCAGACCTCAGCCGGAGACGCCCAATCTCCCCTATCCTCGGCCGGCGACGCCTAACCTCCCCCAAACCCCTAAACTCTGGCGTCCGACCTTCTCAATCTCTATCTTTCCAGTCGCACGTCGAACTCAATCAAATGTTTCCATCCGCGCGTCAAACTCTGGCCACAAGTCACGTTCCCCTCAATCTTCCCTCTCATTTTCGGCGATTCCGATTTGCATTGTTCTTGTGAGTTGTTGTTGATTGTTGAGGCGGCTTTGCAATTGGGATGAGAACCCAATTTCTAGGTTTGGTATTTTGTTCAAACGGGTTTATGTTTTTTGGTGTTTTTGGGTGGGGTTTAGGATTTCTAGGCAGACAAACAGGGGGAGAGGGGTCGTCGGGGAAGGGGGGCGGTTTTTGGGGTGGTTAGTGCGGTCGACGGTGGTTCGATTGGGGCTGGGGGAGGTTAGGCGTTGCTAGGGGTGGGGAAGCACGGATTACCGGCGACAGTGAGCTGGGTATCGGCATGGATGGCGGTGGCGGAGAGGTGGATGGTTGTTGGGTTATTTTTTTATAATAAAAATATTTCTAAAATAAATGTTAAAAAATTAAAAAAAAAAAAAACTAACTATAGTCAAATATCTAGTTAAATTTTATCATTATGCTATAATTAACTTAATATAAAACTTTAGGCTTACCTAAGATAATAAGATTTTTCTCAATTTATTACTGAGAAAATTAAAAAGTATTGTGTTATCAATGAGAATTTCCCAAAATTTAAAGCTCCTTACTCATTTATAGTTTATATGTTGTTGCTTGCATATAAAAATATGTTTTAGTATTAGTTGTGACATACAGGCCTTGTTTGGCAAATGGTTGTTGGCGGTTGGCTGGTTCACTTGGCTTGTTTGACCAGCTGGAATGTTTGGCTGTTTATAATGGCTTTTGAAATTGGCTGTTTAAGCTGACTGTTTATAAAAATTGTTTGGTAAATTAATTGTTGGTTGTTGGTTGTTTATTAGATAATTTGTGGGCCAACAAGCCAAAAGCCAACAAAAAAGCTACTCAAAGCAGCTTTTTCATTTTGGCTTAAAAGACAGCTTTTTCGCTGACTAAAAAGCCAATTACCAAACACATTTTTTGGCTATTTGACCACCTAAAAAAGCCAAAAGCCAAAATCTAACAAAAAAGCCATTGAAAAGCCAATTACCAAACATGGCCACAAGCAAAGTGCTACATATAAGTTATTTACTACACCATACTTTTTTTTTATAAGGTAAGAAAAAAGGAAATAATTAAGACCCCGGCCTCACGAGGGGCGATCCTAAAGCATCGGAGGCGAGAATAGGGAATAAAGCCGAAGAGGTACAAAATGAAATATCCAATTTGTCGATGACAAGATGCCCAACATTTGCTATCCAAGCTGCTACTCTATTTGCTTTTCTGTAGACATGCAGGAGTTCCCAATGGGGAAATTTGCGAAGTAGGATCTTGATTTCTTCTATAATGTGATCAATTTTCCATAGGGTCGACCAAATACCGTTTACTGCGTTGACAACTAGCAGGTTGTCCCATTCAATGTGAAAATTTTGTATTCCATGTTGGAGGGCAAGGATGATTCCCCTGTGGAGGCCAAAAGCTTCAACTACGAAGACGTTGGTGGTTCCCAGGTTAAAAGCTTGTGCTGCAATGGGTGTACCTTCACTGTCTCTAATGATGACTCCTGCTGCTGTTGAGTTGTTATTTACTGAACCGTCGAAGTTGAGTTTAAAAGAATTGAGAGGAGGAACCTCCCATGCAACCTACTATGGGTTGGGGTGGTTTTACTAGTAGAAAAATTGTCATTTGTAATGGGCTATTTATAACGGACAAAGCTATGCCCATTACAATAAACATATTTGTAACGGTCAAAATAACAATCCGTTACAAATGTATATTATTCGTAACGGACACTATATTACTCGTTACACGGAAACTATGTTATTTGTAACGGGAAACATACTGCCCGTTACGAATACTATTTATTTGTAACGGACAAGATCGTTACAAATGTTCAAATTTGGTCTAGACCGTCCAGTTATGAGAAAAGCCCATTCTTAAAATTAGGGTTTCATCTCTCCTCTAGTCCTTAGCCGTCATCCTACCCTCTTTCCTCTCTCCTCTCTCCTATCTCATTTCACACATTCACTCAATCTCTCTCTTCTCCTCAAGTCCTAACTCAATCTCCTCCATTTTTATATTTTTACGAACAGCGGAACAAGCTCAGGATTCCGAACATCAAAATTCGTCGATTTTATCCGTCGGATCTCTGCAAAGCGGTGGATTTTGGGGTATTTTCAAAATTTTCCAGAAATAATTCAACTCAATTTCTCACTCGCTAGGTGATTAATCCTTGATTCATTGACTTTAATTGCTTAATTCTTTTGATTATTTTTTTTTTTTTTATTTGGTAAATTTTTCAATTGAGAAAATTAAAATTTGCAAAGCTGAATTGGTTTATGGTGTAATTTGGAAGAGAAACGGATGAAATTATGAGAAATTGATAGCTGAATGTTGCTATTTCAGGATAGGTTATCGTTAGTCCTTTCTAATTTTGAATTAAATGGGTGAAATAGAAAGAAACGTATTATTTGGTTTTTTTAGGGCTATTATTATTTCTTAATTTGATTGTTTGTACTTGAATATTTGAAAAATACTTTGAATTTGTGCCTTTCCTTGGCGGCGGCGACTGTAACTAGGTTTTTGGTTGGTTCAGTATTATGGTTTGCTAGAATTTTGTGTTTATGGTTTATGTTTGATGTTCTTATTTCCGTTATATGTTTGTTTAGTGAGGACTTGATTAGTTGGTGATAAGGTTGCCTATATCTGGTTCGATTTAGATGTTTCGAATGCATGTGGATGTTAAAGCCTATATACTTATATCTTGTGTGCCCAGTTTATTTTAATTTATGATCGTAGTATGTCACTTTGGCCTCTGCATCGTTTTGATTTTTCTAATATTAAAAGGGTGTCTATATTGAGGATTGAATTGGTGCTGAATCTTTAGATTTCACCTTGTGAGTAGTCTACTATACTGTACATTAGAAGGTAATAAGATTACTTGTAATGCAGCAAATCTATTTTTATTTTAGATAATTTTTTTGTTTCTACTTTTTAAGTCTTTGTCCCATCTTTTGTTTTTAAGCCAAAGTGCAATGCCATATGTTTTGTGAATGAATAATTATGAGAGAAATATTAAATAACTCTGTTTCGTGAATTATATAGTAGCCAATTCTGAGTTTCTGACATGATTGTGTGTCACATTGGGTATGATATAACTGTGCAAGTAAATTGCTATCTTTTATCATTTGTCTTTTAAGGTGGATGTAAGAAATTTGCAATTCACGAATGTGATGATTGTGGAGTTTAAAAATTTTAAGCTTTAATTTAGACCGTTAATGTGATGGTTGTATTTTGTAGATGGGGTCCACTTCTTGAGCAAGCTACCTACAAGAATCGGCAGCGGCTTTATCTCTCTGAACAGTCAATATCATCCTCATGATTTATCTTTTCATTTAATTTTGTTGTGAAGTTCTATCATCTTTTTACTAAATGATGATCCTCCTTATCTTTATTTTCAGACTGATGGGAGTGTTCCTAATACACTTGTTATTGCAAACGTTGAAGTTGTTAAGCCTAGAGTTGCTGCTGCAGAGCATATATCTCAGTTAATATCATCTTTACATGCTAACTTCTTTGTCAGAAATTTTCTTCTACTAGTACTAGTAGTTTAGAATGCTTAGCCTCTAAACTTTGTTTTCTTTTTTGATCTTGTTATCTCAGTTTAATGAAGAGGCTCGCTCTCCGTTTGTAAAGAAGTTCAAAACCATCATACATCCTGGGGAGGTATGCTTATTTTTCCGTTGCCAAGGGGTTAATTAATAATCATGTAGTGAGCTTGCTTGTTGAGCACTTTCAAACTAGTTTCATATAGTGTTGTTATCTAGGATTGATGGAAGCTAGATGTTCTGATATTATAATATATGAAGTAAATTGATTTAATATTTGAGTCTTTTTTGTAAATCATATCATACATAAAGTATTCTGATTCTCTGTAATCTTGAGTACTTGACCAAGTTTTAGTGATATTCAAACTATTTGTTTATGTCTAGTTCATATTTCATTTCCCTACTTGTTTATATAATGATCACTACTAAGTTTGTATGGATGCCCAAAGAGAGCTGTTGTGGCTCTTGGCCAACTAGATTTATTGAAAAATGTTATTGAAGATCCTTCCAACTACAATGTGTAAGAATTCATTTAGATAGATTGCCTTTGAGTAGTGACGTATATGATTGAAATCTCAATTGTCGGTCAATGTTTGACTTGCTCTCTGTGAATCAATCAATTTGTGGTACTTGGATGACCCTCATTCAAACTTGCACATTAAGGGGCCTGATGATCTGATGAGGCTAGTATCAGTAGTTTATTTTGATGTTATTGAATATTGAATGTCTTGGGGCAGTGTCATATCCATGATTATGAGGCTTTGGAGAGTATAAGGAGTAGTTAATCATGTTGGTTATGACCTATATGGGTGGTTGTATGATCATGGCATGATCTATTTATTACTTAGTATTATGTTGTGTGATTTGTGGAAAAGAGAGAGAATGGATTGTGTGATGTTGATAGCCAATTCTGTTATCGAATTACTAAGTTACGTTTATAATTTCTGCAGAGTACAGAACAGTCTCAAGAGTGGCAGGGCCACTAGTTATTCTGGAGAAGGTTAAGGTAAGTCTGGTGTTGTTTTTTTTCCTTTGTCCCAATTAATATCTATCTGGATCAATTTTACTTAGTTTACTGTTAAATTTACAATTTTAATGAATTGTGTGCCTATTTGCAACAGGGACCTATATTTCAAGAAATCGTGAATATTCATTTGGGAGACGGATCAACTCGCATGTGTCAAGTTTTGGAAGTTGATGGTGAGAAGGCTGTAGTTCAGGTACTTGAAGTTTGGATTTTGAACTGTTTGTTTATCTTTTACATTTTGTGACACTAGTTTTTTCTGATCTGCTATCACTAATCCTAGTACTATTAGTCAATGCTTCTACAAATGGGAGAATTTTAAGCAGTTTTTGTCTTATGATGGAAATTTACTCAGGCAATCTGATTTATATTTCTGGTAGGTGTTTGAAGGAACATCTGGATTTGACAACAAATATACTACCGTGCAGTTCACTGGTGAGGTAAGGAGACTCGGACTATCTGTGATTTCCAGTAACAAGACTTAACAACACAAGCTATAGCACTAAATGGTTGATTGCATGAATATTGTTAGATTAGATTCTTTTATTTTATGAAGAGTGGATTCTTAGTGTTTTCAAGGTGTATCTATATCTTCATTGTGTGTTATTTATTAATTGCTAGAAAATTATTTTACCTGATGATTTAGATAAATATGGTTGATGACTAATTTAGTTTCTAATTATAACTCACCTTTTTGCTGTGTCTCTATGCTCTTCTTTTTTTCTTGCTTTGTTTGAACTTAGTGTACTAATGATTTGGGTATTGGTGGTCTTAAATTCTTCTAAGTTTAAAATATAATGCTCAAGAAGCTCCAGTTCAAGGGCTCAGTATTTAAGGGAAGTTATGTGATGCTAAAGTGATTCTCTATCAAAAAAAGAAAACTTCAGAATGAAATATCTGCTTGTAGCCTAGTACCTATAGGATTTTCATGAGACATTGGCCCCAAGTCATTATATTTTGTTTCTTGCATATCCCTTTCCTCCTCTTCCTGATTTTTGTTGATGTATGTCTCTTTCTTATCTTATTTGGGATTTAATAACAATAATTGCTTGTATTTTGAGTAATACAATTAAAATTTCAATTTTTGTACGGATGAACTAAAAGAACATAATAAATAACAATTTAGTTACAAATGGGGGAGGTTGATTTTGAACCATAAACCTAGGCTCTAAATCTGTAGTTCTGTACCAACTACTAAGCCAAGACCCTATTGATATATCCAATGATATTATATCCGATTATATTTTGTGTATGCAAACAATTTAAAACAGCAAGAGAAAGTAGATTGACAACATAATGGAGGGAAGAGAAAGTATGATTCTACATCAACCACGTAAATTCTAGTGAACATTAATATAAGATGTGTTTTAGCTAATTACATCGAATACGATACTTGAGATTGCGTATAAAATTAGATCACTTACGATATCGTAAGTGCATTTATACACAACATATATACTATATACCTTTGCTCCTGAGGAAGCTTCTGAAATGGATTTTCTTTTAACTTTGTGGGTCTTTCTGATACAAACCTTTTAGTAGCAGTCTTCGACTGCTTGGTTAAAGCTCAATCGATTACTTTTGTTCTTACCCCTTTTATTGGTTTTCTGAGCTGTTTGTGATTCTTTTTGTTGGAGTTTGATTGTATTGTTGGGGAATTGAACTGGGTATTTGTTTAATTTTTCTGGGGTTTGTTAGATTTTTTTGTTGGGGGTTGAATTGGGTTAATTGCTGTTAATTCATATGCTTTTGGTTGAATTATTAAAGGAATTAAATGGAATTGGCATAATTTCTTGTGTTTCTAAGTTGGAAATTTGTTTATTTTGATGATTCTACTAAACGATGAATGTGATTATTTTCTAGGTTGTCTTGAAGATTTATTGGAGGTAACTTGAAGATGGTGTTTGGAGGCAGCCTCGGAATTGAGATCAAAGTTGTAGCTACTCGGAAAAATGGTGGAAGATGTAAATTATTCAACACACTATTTTAGAGGAAAATAATTTAAATCTGATGGTAGTCTTAAGTAAACTTGTTTAATTATTATTACAATTGAGATTTGCTTTTGCTTTGTATTAGTTTTAGTTGTTAGGAAATAATTGTATATTACTCTGTAATTATTAAGTGTATACTATACTTGTATAAAATATATATACAGAGTATATATTAATTGATAAAATAATTGTGCAAGCTAGTTGTCTAGCATGTGGGATTTTTTTTAATTGAATCTCATAGTATTCGTAACGGGCACCTAAAAAGCCCGCTACATAACCCATTATTCGTAAAGGAAACATCCGTTACGAATAATCGTAACGGGTTTTTCAGATGCCCATTACAAATAACTTGTTATTCATAACGGACGATGCCCGTTACAAATAAGAAAGGCCATCCGTAACGGCCGTTTACGTAATGGCCGCTGCCCGTTATGGATGGGCAATTTTTGCCTGTAACGAATGGCCTTTTTTCCACTAGTGTTTGGGTGAGGTGATGGGTTTGGGATCTCTACATTGGAGATCCTGAGCTTAAAGAGGTATCGATGAGAATGCAGTAATTCCACTCCGTGAACGCAAATTGCGCTTGGTGGAAGGTTCTAGAGATGCTAAAAATATCATTCTTGAAAATAATAGAGTTTCGTTCTTTCCAAATAAACCATAAAAAGAAGATAAATTTTCGGAGGGAGGAGTTGTTTTTCCAAATCGTAGATAATGTCGCTATCAAATTTGTGGGTGGAAGTGTATCAGGAAACCAGTTTTGGGTTAAAGTGTTGTTCCAAATTTCTTTGGCTTTATCACAAGAAATAAGTGGTCGTGAGTTTCTGGATAGACGGAACAAAAGGTGCAATGATTGAAAGGAATAATCTTTCACTTATAGAGGGTGTCTCTAACTCCAAGACTATTATGCATTATTTGCCATAAGAGGATTTGGAGTTTAGGCGGGATGTCAATTTTCATATCCAACGATGCGGCCATTTTATAGCATTTAGCTCTTAATCATGTGATAACAATGTTGCCGACTTCACTGAAAAATTTCCCGTAGGCGTTGCCCCTTATACAGGTGTGTCACACATTTGAGAGTTAGGTAAGGGGATGCCAAAGATTAGTTGTACAATTTAATTTGGTAATAAAGAACAAAGCTTGTGTTTATTCCAATTTCGATCCGGGAGAATAAAGTATGCAACCTTTAAGTTCATGTTGACTTGGTGGCCTTGTAACTCTAAGGTTTCTAGAAGACTTTTGTTCGTCACCTAGACGTCTGGCCAAAAATAAATGTCACTGACATTGCCAATTTTCCAACAAATGCCTTTGCGCAGAATTTCCCTCTACGCAAGAATGGTTTTCCATATATGTGAGTCTTTAGGCTAAAGTTGATAGTCAAAAAAGGAAAAGCTATGGAGATATTTTTCTTTTATAAGTTTAACCCAAAGATTAGTAGGATCTGAAAGAATCCTCCAACCTAACTTAGCAAGAAATGCTTGATTCAAGGGAAGGATTCGCCTTAAACCTAGGTCGTCATGATTCTTGGGTTTGCAAACTTTATTCCATGCTATTAGAGGGGTCATTTTTTTTTCTTTTTGCTGCGAAATTTCTATGGAGGGAGTCTAGATTTTTCGCAATATCAGTGGGAAGAAGAGATGAAAAACAAATATAGGACGGAAGGGCTTTTAGATTACTTTGGATTAAAGTATGGCGACCTGTTTTAGAGAGGTAATTTGCTTCACAAAAGCTTATTCGTTGTTTGGTGCTATCAAGCACTCTCTTAAAATCTTTTTTCATAGGGTAATAAGAGCTAAAAAAGACCCCTAAATATCTTCCAAGAGAGGACTTGGGAGTTATGTTGAAATGGGTTGCAAGGGCAATGTGACGACTACTTGTAATTTGTTGTGAAAAAATGATTAACGATTTATGGAAATTAATTAGTTGACCAAAGGAGGAGCATAATTCATCTAGTATTCTCTTTAAATTATTACAAGCCGACGTTGTAGCTTTTCAACCTGATCTATTTTTTTGGCTTTCTAGGGATAATTTTCTAATTAGAACTTCCATGCATAAGATAAACAAATATGGAGAGAGGGGATCCCCTTGTCTTAACTCCCTTGAAGGCTTGAACCATTCTGTAGTTTCTCCATTAATTTTGAGAGAATATGATACTTTTGTGACACATTCCTGGATCCAATGAATCCATTTCAAGGGAAATCCAAAACATTTAAGGGTTTCCCACAACAATCCCATTCAATTCTATCATATACTTTTTCCATGTCCAATTTTAGTGCACACCAACCCGTCGTATTTTTTTTTTATTTTTTATTTATGGAAGGTGTTAAGTATTTCTTGCACTATAAGGATGTTGTCATGTATTGAGCGATCAGGGGTAAAAGCATTTTGTAAGGGGCTAACCGGCTTCTTTAGGATCAGACATAGACGATTAACCATGATTTTTTATATGGCTTTGTAGATTGTGTTTACCAGGCTAATTGCCCGGAAATGATTTGGGGTTTTTGGGATATCTAGCTTTGGTATTAAGGTAATAATAGTGTTGTTCACAAAGGGAGGAAGCTGCCCATGCGAAAAAAAACTCTAAATCTCTATATTTATGTCATTCTCAACTATTGGCCAATATGCTTGAAAAAATTTAGCCCCAAAGCCATATGACCCAGGGGATTTAATTGGATTCATATCCAAAAAAGCTCTTTTTATTTCTTCTTTAGATATTGGGCTTAGGAGGGTGTTACAATCATCAGGTGAAACAATTGGTTCGATAAACGAAAGATCAATTAGTCGACTAGTCGGTGAGTTTGAACTGAATCTATAGTAGAAGGATTTTAGGAGAAGATTGTGGATTTTCTCCCTAGATTCTAGCTCAATGTAATCTGTATTTTTTAATCTGTAAATTATATTAAGGGCTATTCTTTTACGCATTTTATTTTGAAAGAATCTTGTATTTCTATCACCTTGCGTAAGCCAAGTTTTCATAGAAAGGGCACCCCAATGTCGTTGGTCAAAAAGTAGAAGTTTCTCTCTTTGGTGATGCGTGCCATTTATGGCACTCTTAGGCTAGGTTTTCTTCATATTTTATGCTCGTGTTTAGTCTTTTATGTTGTGTTTTTAGGTAATAATGCTTGATTTGCGTGATTGTGTGTTAGTTTAGAGAAATGCGTGCTTTTAATGGTTTTCTTATTATTTTATTCATTTCTCGGCTATTTTTCGCTTCTCCGTTTCTTCGATTTGTTTTGTAGGTATGTCGAGTTCCCCGGGATTTAATAATCAAGGAGGGAGCTCAAGTGCATTCAAGGAATTTAACGAAGCCAAGTTAGGGAAGCCAAGCATGCAAGTCAAGCCAACCAAGGAAGCTTCGCAAGCATTAGTGCCTTGAAGCCGCCCCGAGCAACCACACTAAAGCAGCGAAGCAGCAGCAGCCACGCACCAAGGCCGCACCACCCAGCAGCCGCGGGCTGGCCGTGGGCGCGGGGGGCTGTGCATCAAAAGCAGCCAAATCCGACTAGGAACTTGCCGAGGGAACCCCACGGCCGTGGCTTTCCTCGTGCTCTGTTCTCCTCCGCGGGCGCAACCGAGTTTTTTGCGGGCGCGACTTTCTTGGTTTTCTTTGCGATTTCTTTTCTTTGCTTCGTTTGTATATATATTGTACGGCCTTCTTTATTCTTCATACATGAAATTCTTTAGTTTTAGAATAGTTTCTCTCTCCTATAAGGAGGATTAGGTTAGTTTAGGAGTCTCTCTCTCTAGATTAGGAGTAGTTTTAGAGAGAGAAAGTGAGGGATTTCAATGGTGATTGAGAGATTGAAGATACAAGGGTGACAATTGTGTTGAAGATGTTCTCTATTATCAATGAGCATTCTTAACTCTATCTCACCTTATTGCTTTGTTTAATTTCATGTTTGTTTGGTTTAATTTTGATGTTTGATTGTTGATTAGTGTTGTTGTTCTTCATATATTGTTGATTCTTGATTTCTTTTGTTGTTAGTTGATAGATGATGATATTTGAGTAGTTGTTGTCTAGGAATTGGGTGAAACTTGTATGATTGATTAATTGTTATTAATTTGGGAATTGTGTTGATTGATTGTTGAGATTAAAGTGATTAATGAAGGTTTGCATGTGTGTAATTCGATTAGGCCTTGAGAATTATGCTAGATTGCATTGTAATTGCTAATGACACGAACAATTGATTTAGGAATTGCAATTATCGATTGGTTTTGATTGTGATTCACTTAGTTTGTTATTCATAGTGAACCCTAGCTTAACAATTAGGAGATAGCTCTTTGATTCCAATTGATTGCTCTTATCATTAGTCTTCACAACCTTTGATTGGCATGATCTTTCCAAGTTGTTGCAATTGACATGATTACTTGTTGATCCCCGTTCCTAGTGTTTTATTCCTTTGGTTACTTGTTTTGTTAGTTGTTAGTATTCTCTCTTACCTTCGTCTTCAACCTAGCTTAGGCACCCAAATCGAAAGCATTTGAACATTTTTTCGTTCCTTTGGGTTCAACCCTTGACTTGCCTCTATACTCGTATTTAGGTTTGTTAAGTGTTTATAAATTTTGTTTGACCGAGGGAGGATTAGATAACGACCTAGTTTCCCACTCGTCATTTGGCATAACATTCTATTCATATGACTGACTAAGACCGGGTTAAAAGGTTGTATATACTTTTTCAAGGACCTTTATTTTTTCTGAATTAAGTATGAGCTTATTATTATTATTCCCATATCTTTTTTGCGCCCATTGTTTTAATTCGACCTTTGTACGGGACAATTTTTGTTGAATTCTGTAGAATCTTGATCCCCGAATTGATGATGGCCACGTCTTTTTCACAATTGCAAGAGCATTAGCCTCAAGAGTCCAATGGTTATGGAATCGAAAGAGTCGATGGGGCACAACTTGATCATTATAATGAGAATCATAAATTAGAGGAGCATGATCTGATATTGTAAAGACATCAAATTTTATTTGACTCCGCGAGAAAATTCGAAAGGAAATCATTACTACAGATTGCTCTATCTAGTTTTTTCATACATAACTCTGTTATTGACACATTGCTTCCATGAAAATGAATTTTGGGTACAGGAATGTCTATTGCATGGGTATTTACTATAAAATTAGGTAGGCATTGTAATTGGTGAGGAAGAAATGGTCTCCCACTAATTTTATCATTTACACACAACATTTCATTAAAGTCTCCTAGAATAATCCAAGACATAGTAATATTTGAGCTAAATGAATTAAGGTTTAACAATTCGCAGTTTAGAGGTTTAAAAATAATATTTAAGTGGGCACACCTTCTTGTCAAAGTAGTTTGATTAATATTGATTTTATCAACATTCCAGCACACCCAAATGTCACCCGAATGACCATTTGGTTCAATAAAAAACGTATGATAAAAAAGTAGGGATTTTAATATTCTCTTACTATTAGCAGCATTCGTCATTGTTTCCAAAACAAATATTATGTCTGGCTTATGATTTTTTTTTAAAATATTAGTTCGACCAAAGCCTCGGTGTAGACACCTGACTGTGTCTCCCCAAAAACCAAACCCAGTGATGAATATTTTTCACGTCATTTTATTATCTAACGAGGTGAAATGTGAAAAGTCTTGTGATGCGGTCGTTTTAATAAATACTTCTTTCTGTTTTCAAAGATATCTTTATTTTTTTAAAAATTTCCATTCTAGTTTAGTTTGGTCAATGATGAGGGTCCAGTAATAGTGTAGTTGGATTAGGCTAGAAAAGATATTTCCAACGATATATTATAAGCCCAATTTCGATGAATAATGAGGAAGTTATGGCCAAAATACTAAATTGGGCATGAAATGGTTTTATATGTCCCAATGATCAAGTGGAGGGCCCACTAATTAACATTTGTAAAGTCATTAGGATTGATTTTAATCTTCAAGAATAATCTAGAAGGTTATTTTGAATTCTAGTGCGATTAGGATTAGTAATTATATTTTTTAAAAAATAAAGAATTTTATTTGGAATAAAACAAGTGTTTTTAAAAGAATTAAATTTGATTTTAAAAGATAAGTACGAACGTTAATTAGTTTAATTTAATTAGATTAAGGAAGTTGTACGACTTTGAGTTAGTGCGTGAACCATCGTGAAACGATAGAGCCATCGCGTCGCGATGGAGCTGTCGCGTCACGATCGATGAGCCCTGCCGTGTTGGGAGTAGTTTTACTCCGAATCGAATTTGATCTTTTTCTGATCGTTTTGGGACCTTTTTCATTATAAACAGGGTCATATTTCCCCCTTTTTAGGCACTCACAATCATCAACAATCATCTTTCTCTTCTTTCTTAAGCAATAGCTTGTTCTTTCTCCCTCTTTCTACCCTAGCCTTTTTACAAACACCATATCGCATTCACGAGTTCTAGACACACCTAGCCAAGTTTGAAGTTGTCTTTGCCCTATACGTGAAAGGTTGATAATTTATGAGGGTTTTGTCCCAAATCCCTATTTCAATTATTTGATTAATAGTTTGATTTAATATTTTCCTTGAAGTTACTAACGTGTGTCTTTTGTTATTAGAAAGAGGTACGAGGAAAAAAAGTAAGTTGTTTTAATTGCTCCTTATCATTAGAAAACATGTTTATATTATTTTAATTCCTAGTATCATGTTAGGATGCTTTTATTGCTTTCTAGTATCATATTTAGGTTGCTTCCTATTTTCTTCTATCATGTTAGGATACTTTTAGTGCTTTCTAGTATCATGTTTAGGTTGCTTCATATTTTCTTCTATCATGTTAGTATCATGTTAGGGTTAAAGCTTTGATCTTTATTGTTTAGTGACATGCTAAGATTTGTTATTAATCTTGTTAGTATCATGTCTAGGATCTTGCTAATGTTATATGCTTTGATGAGATTGATTATTATTATTATTATTATTATTATTATTATTATTATTATTATTATTATTATTATTATTATTATTATTATTATTATTATTATTATTATTATGGTTCGTTGCATATTATTGTTATTGCTTGATCACGCCCTCTCTTGCAGGTTTAAAGGGAATTTTTACTTGTAATCACACTTAATAAAATAATTAATAATTTTACTTAGGCTAATATGATTTTAATTCAAGTGATCGCCAATAATAGATTTATTTGTGCATTAACATTCAACCAACATAGATTAAATAGGTTTAGGATTAATAATTGTATGTTAGTTAGAAAGCGCACATGAATATGGGAAGAATAAAGTAGAGGCTGATTTTTAGGGCAGGTTCAATCTCTTTTAGGTTGAATTTGTACCTTCATCCCCGAATATCCAGTCATGGTTCCAGACCACTATGGAGTTAGCAATCTCATAGGTCGTGAAGGGGGTGTAACCTTCACCCTGTGAACGGTTTACAAGTTCCTAAAACTTGTTGGCGACTCTTTTACTCAAGCTTCCTTCCCTTTGGATGCCACCATACTTAAGTGTATGATCACAGTGGGGCTCAAGTGTTGGATGCTTGAAATAATTCCCTACACTCGGGTCTTTTCCCACCTCGTATATTCCAGCATAGAATTTTCATAATGATGATGTGTGATCATGTAAGAGGGCCTTTGCCAAATTAGATTCATCGCGAGTGTCAAGCACTCGATTCCATTGGGGGTTTGAAGCCCCAATTCTATAATATAAACTATTACAAATATACATTTTCGTGAGAAAAATAAAATAAGACCCAATAAAAAATTTCAAGAAGTGCGAAGAAAGAAGAACATTAAGTCGAAAGCTTCTTCCCAGCAGAATTTTGCAACAATCCACCTCTATATTTTGGCATGACCTGTGCCAAAAAGAGAAAAATACATAAGTGCACCACTCTATACATAAATCATATAAAAAAATCACTAGAATAATTAGGCATTAGTACAAGAGACACAACATAAAGAAAAGCCCTCAGTCCCATGGGAAAATATAGCCCAGGTCACATCCTTGGGACAAGGCATCCAAGGGCAACAACAAAAGGAAGCTCCCCTCAAAACTCTTGCAATTAGCCTCCTAGACCAAGAGAACCTAGTGTGGCAATAAAGGGGAGTAAAGAGAAGAAGGGTCCTTTGCCACTGCCAGCAAGGAAGCATAGCATAGCAACAATAAAACTCAATACAACCTGTAACCAAACCCAACATAGGACGACTAGCTGAACATATTAAAAGAGGGCGCAAAGCTTGAGATTCATAAAACCTCAAATACCAAGGGGATAACCCATTATTGTGCAAAAGAAATAAGAGCAAAGATAATGTTAAATAAATAATATTCCAATGGAATGCACTTAGTAGTACCATAGTAGCAGTAAAAGTAAATTGCAAAATGACAGAGAACATAAACCAGTAATGCAAGAGAGGGTAACCTAAATAGAGAAGTTGCATTAACTTAAAGATATAGCAATTACAAAAGGAAGGATGAGCATGATAGTTAGCAAGAAAACATAGGCTGATCCTTAATATGAAATAGATAATGAAAAGAAAATATAAATTACATACGAAAAGAGTAAAATAAAGAGCTAGTAGCTGAAATCTCAGACCCAAAAGGCAACACACATAGCATAGAGACTTATCATAATTCATAACAGAAGTAGGGGAACCCACATCCCCATCATCACATTTCCTCCTTTTAGAATTTTCGTGTTACATGAAGGAGAAGCAGTGATATCAGCATTGAAATTTATCTTAGGGCTATGGTGGATAACCCCTAAAGCATTGAAGAAAGCCTCATCTAGATCATCCTAATCATCAACAAAAGTTTCTTTTTCTGGAACAGGAGGATTAAGAGTAATTTTTTTCCCTGTGGAAACCTGAAACTCACCCAAAGAAGCAAAAGCGTTGCTGATGGGGACAGTAGCTACATGCCCATGATTAGAAGTAGAAGAAGGGGACTGATATTAGTTGGTAGGGTTAGGATTAGGAGAGTAGGCAGTGTTGTTGAACCTAGAAAAATGGCTTGTAAAAGCACCTCTCCTACTTTTTCACCCCTGTTGAAGAATGTAGGTCTAGCACGTTGTGGCTTGACATGTATCCAATTAGAGTGAGGTAGAGGGGCTTGTTCACCCTAGTGGTCCAGATTGCTAGCCTGAAGCTGAGCCACTATGAGCTCAAGAGAAGAAGTAGGCTTTTTTGGATAAGCCTTCAAGGTGTGGTCTTTATTTCCACACAAGGGGCAGTCTTTATGAACTCCCTCATAAGAAAGATAATTTTTTTTTTGTTTTGCTCACCAATATGCATAGAGAGAGTACAAGGGACAGGTTTAGAAATATCTATATTCAGACACACCCTATCAATATACATAACAATCTTATATTACTCCCTCCGTGTTTTTTTAAGTGTTACACTTTGATCAGCACATAGTTTAGGCAATTTAATTGACTTAAATATAATAGGAGATAAGTGAGATAGTTGGAGTATTAAAAAATTGTAAAAGAAAGATAGTGGGGTTAATAGTTTTTTGAAAAGTAATGAATGTGAGAGGAAAGATATAAAAAAAGTAGTAATGGGTTTGGGTGGGAACCATGAGAGAATAAAAATGTAGCTTTTTGCCAAAAAAGGAAGTGTAACACTTAAAAAAACACGGCCGGAAATAAAAAGTGTAACACTTAAAAAAACACAGAGGGAGTATAATGTAAGTTATTTTTTTTTAAAAAAAAAAATCATTCTACAAACCATAGAACAATTTAGGCATCATCACCACGCCACTGATACAATGGTAGCCACAAAGAAAAAAAAAAGGAGGATAGGAGATGAGTTGACGAGCCTTGATGATTATGATGGTGGTAGGAATGGCAACGGATCAGATTCGGGTCGGATGTGGCTAAATCCGAATCCGATCCGTTTAATAAACGGATCCTGGACTTGGATACGAATCCGAGTCTGAATTCGAAAAATCCGAGTCCGAATCTGATCCGACTCGTAATTTTCGGATCCAAATTTGGTACGTTTATACGGACCTCCGACATGATCCGAATATTTTTTTTTATATATTTTTTTGTAATGTCATATACCTATAATTGCTTGTATTGTCATACTAATTAAAGGATAAACATAACATATTTAAATTATAAACTAAGTTACATAACAAAATTTTGTTACAAAACAACAAATAATTGTCCCAAGTTATAGAGCATATGCTTATACTCTCGGATTCGGACTCGGATCGGACTCCGTCGGGCTTTGCGTAGGGTCCAAGTCCGATCCACCTCCTATTCGGATTCAGATCTATTTTATCGGATTCGGATTCGGATTAATTTTAAACAGATTCAAATCGGATTTTTTCCTTCGGATCGGATCGGATTCAAATCGAATTCGGATTAAATTGCCATCCCTAGATGGTGGTGACTTTGAATTCTTGATATTTAGAGAAAGTGGGATGGCAGCGTGGATAAATGTGTAGGGGATAGTGGGGGTTATACGGCGCCGTATAATGGGGGTGTAGGCAATAATGCATGATTGGATGTTATAGAGTGTAGGGATATATAATCACCCCATTTACTTAGGAAAAATTATTAAAAATTATACAAATTTTGAGCAATCCGCAAAAAACAAGTCAAAATTTTAATTTTTTTTATTGAAAAAATGAAAAAGAAAAATCCAATCTTTGCACTTTTTCCTTCTACAAATCCAACCTTTATACCCCACCTTCTCCAACAAATCCATTACCTGTTGATGACCGATTTTTGTAAGTTATATGCCACGTGTCAGCCATTATAGGTCGATTATTTTTTGGAAAAATTGCTCCCATTAATCTGAACTTTGCCTCGTCCGCCGAAAATAATCTCAACTTTCGTTTATTATCTATTGCACCGAACTTTGGGGGGTATTAATTTTCGTTGCACCCAACAGGTCATCTAACCTGATGTAGCAAGTTACCTAGACACGTGTCAGCGTACGATTGGCTTAATTTTTTTTTTTAAAAAAAAAAACAAAAAACAAAAAAATAAAAAAAACCCACAAACCACCCACGCCCAGCGGCTGCCACCACACCCCCACCCCCACCACGCCAGAAAATCACCCCCACCCTCGAAAAACCCCTCCCCTGCTGCCAGAAACCGCCGCCCAGCCTTCCCCCTACCTCGAAACCCACCCTTTCCCTTCCCCCACCCCCGAAAACCATTCCTCCACCCCCGAAAACCCCTCCCTCACTCCCGGAAACCGCCGCACAACCCTCCCCCTTCCCTGAAAACTCCCCCTTTCCCTTTCCCCACCCCCAAAAACCCCTCCCCCACCCCTATTTCCTCCGTCACTCCCCTCTCCCCCGCCGTTTTCCGACCCGAATCCCCTTCCCCTTCGTTTCCGACCCAAATCCGGTCTCCCTTCCTATATCCTCCCACACTGCCATTAACGGTGGCTGTAGTTAATGGGTGGCTGGGTTTTTTTTTTTATTTTTTTTTTATTTAAAATTTTGTTTTTTTTTTAATTTTGTTTTTTTTTAAATTTTTTTTATTTGACCATTCATGTAGTGACACGTGTCCAAAAAAAATGTAACACACAAATGTTGACCGGATTAACCGGTTGCAGGTAAGTTGGGTGCAACGAAAATTAATACCCCCCAAAGTTCGGTGCAATAGATAATAAATGAAAGTTGAGATTATTTTCGGCGGACGAGGCAAAATTCAGATTAATGGGAGCAATTTTTCCTTATTTTTTTAATTATTAAAAAATAAAAATAATTAAAAGAAAAAAAAATTTAAAAAAAAAACAAAAAAAATTAGAAACCCAGACCACCTTCCCCCCCTCCTTCCCTGACCACCCCATCCCCACCGCCCACCAGCCACCTGTCACCGGAACACCTAACAACCCCATTTCCAATCTCCGTTCAGCTGCCCCGAAACAATCACAACTGCACCACCCTCCAACTCCAACCTCACGCTGCAGCGTTCCCATTAATCACCAATCCACATCCACCTTGCTCGCCACCACACGACACCAACAACACAACCACAATGCCACACACTAACCACCAATTTACCTTCACCAACAACATCAACTCGCTAACAACAACATCAACTCGCCAACAACAATATAATCGGCACAATTGCAGCAACTAACCACCAATTGCAGCCCGATATTAGCCAACAATCGACCACCAAACTGCTGCCCCAAACTACAGCCGCCAATCACAGCCCAACAAATCCCCAAATATACGCCCTATGCCAATCCGAAATCAGAGCCAATCGCAGGTTTAATCGAGTCTGGGTTGTGGTTTCGAGCCTAGATAGGAGTGGGAGAAGGGTTTCGGTTCTGGGTTTGGGTAGGGTGGGGTAAGCGGTGGCAGAGGTGGTGGCGGAGGTGCATGTTGGTTATGTTGTTTCAGTTCTTGAGGAGATAGGAGAAAGAAGGAGGAGTGAGAAGGAAAAGTGAGATAATTAAAAAAAAAAACCTGTTTAACAGGTTAAAGGTCAAATGGATTTGTTGGAGAAGATGGGGTATAAAGGTTGGATTTTCAAGGAATAAAATAAAGGTTGGATTTATAGGAGGAAAAAGTGCAAAGGTTGGATTTTTATTTTCCATAATAATACAAATTTTGAGGGGTATCCGCTTTAAACAAGTTAAAATCGATTAGTTACCTCATGAACAAGTTATATGAAACACGTGACATTGTATTATTTTTTTAAAACTATTAAATAAGTTTATAAGTTAAATAAAAAAAATTAACCGGCTAAAAAAGTCTTAGGTAAAATAACTTGTTTAAAGCGGATATCTCTCAAAGTTTATATTATTTAGAAATAATTAAAAGGTTGACTTGTTTTTAGCGGACCGCTCAAAGTTTGTATTATTTATGACAATTTTTTCTCATTTACTTATTAGACAGATTTGACCCATTATACTCCCTCCGTCCTCGATTGATAGTCACTTTTGTCATTTTTGGTGACTTAAAATGTTAGTCACATTTGCTTTTTTCAAGTATCATTAATATTATTTTTTTACCAAAATTCTCTAACATTTGCAAAAATATTTGTGCAAATCTAACTTTCCCATGTAAATGTTACTTTCCCATATATTTTAATTACTTTCACTCTCTATTTTTTGCATACCCAATATAAATTTACTTTTTCAATGTACTTTCTTTATTTCTTCTTAAATCTGGTGACTTTTTAGCACAAGTGACTATCTATCGGGGACGGAGGGAGTATAACTGGGTTGGGTCATGGCTTTTTTTTTAATATATAAGGCACCAACCCATTGAATTTGCTCGGTCGAAAAAAAAAAAACACGGATGAACATAGCACTGCCCTCGTCCTCCTCTCTCTCATTTCTCCATTGAAGTACTTGTATTCTCCATTGAAGCAGCTTCAGAGGTAAGCTGTTGTTTCATTTTGTAGTCATCATATCAATTTCACAATCAAATTTGGTTGCTAATGTATTACAGAACCCTTTAATGTTAGGATTTAACTATGATATTAGGCCTCAAGTCCTTTGGCCTAGAGTGGCCGCCCCACCTGCCCTATCTCAGGGAAGGGTCTGGTTTCATTTGGGGTTTAGGTTTAAGCTTAATTGTGTTTCAAATACATTGGTGTCACACTTGAAAACCTCAAAATTTGTTAATGGTAAAAAGAAGAAATATGGGGGTACTTTACCTTCTATTTTAAGGTCTTTAAATTCTGAAGAAGATATTGAGAAAACCCTTAATTTGTATGTGGGTAAGTTGAGTCCCAAGGAATTGACTGTGATTTTGAAAGAGCAAAGTAGTTGGGAGAGAGTTGTGATGATTTTTGATTGGATTAGGTCACAAAAGGACTATGTGCCTAATGTTATTCATTACAATGTTGTGTTGCGAATGCTTGGTAGAGCTCAGAGATGGGATGAGTTGAGGCATTGTTGGATTGAAATGGCTAGAGACGGCGTTATGCCAACGAATAATACTTATAGTATGCTTGTTGATGTGTATGGGAAAGCTGGTCTTGTGGAGGAGTCTCTTTTGTGGATTAAGCATATGAGGGTTCGAGGTGTTTATCCGGATGAAGTGACAATGAGTACGATTGTTAAGGTGTTGAAAGACGCTGGTGAATTTGATAGGGCAGATAGGTTTTATAAGGACTGGTGTGATGGAAAGATTGAGTTTCAAGGTCTCGATTTTGATGATTTGAATGATATTCAGTCGCAATCTAAGCTGAAATCTCTAAGTTTGAAGCATTTCTTGTCAACAGAACTGTTTAAGATTGGAGGAAGGTATTCGCCTTCAAAGGAGGAGAATTTTGAGATGGAAAATACTGTTAGAATGCCTCAACTTACGGCTACTTATAATACCATGATTGATTTATACAGCAAGGCTGGACGTTTGGATGATGCAGCTGGTGTGTTCTCTGAAATGTTAAAATCAGGGGTGGCACCTGATACAATCACATTCAATACTCTTATTCACACTTGTGGAAGTCATGGACATCTATCCGAGGCTGAGGCGTTGTTTGAGAAGATGGAAGAAAGGGGAACTAAACCAGATACTAAAACTTATAATACATTACTTTCTCTTCATGCTCAAGCTGGAAATGTTGTTGCTGCCCTGCAATGGTACCATAAGATCAGAAAGGTTGATCTTTTCCCTGATGCGGTGACGCAGAGAGCTGTGCTCCATATTTTGTGTGAGAGACAGATGATTAAAGAAGCAGAAGTTGTGATTAGTGAGATTGAGAGATGTAAAAAACATATTGATGAGCATTCCATACCAGGTATCGTAAAGATGTATGTGAATCAAGGCCTGCTTGAGCAGGCAAGAACTTTTTTTGAGAAGTGTCTGGTAGATGGAGGATTGTCATCAAAGACATATGCAGCAATTATGGATGTGTATGCTGAGATAGGAATGTGTGCTGAAGCTGAGGACATTTTCTATGCAAAAAGAGATGTTAAAGGAGCAAAGAAAGATGTTTCCGAATACAATGTGCTCATCAAAGCATTTGGCAAGGCAAAGCTTTATGAGAAGGCCTTTTCAGTTTTCAAGAGCATGAGGAATTATGGAACATGGCCAGATGAATGCACTTATAATTCTATTATACAAATGTTTGCAGGAGGTGATCTGTTGGATCAAGCTAAGGAAGTTTTGATCCAAATGCAGGATGCTGGATTGAAGCCACATGTGCAGACTTTTTCTGCTGTGATTGCTTGCTATGCACGCCTAGGACTGTTATCTGATGCCATCAGTACCTTCCAAGAAATGATTAACGATGGTTTAAAACCGAATGAAGTTGTTTATGGGGTTTTAATCAATGGATTTGCCGAAGCTGGTAGAACTAAAGAAGCTTTTACTACTACAGAATGATGAGAGGTGATGGGATTCCTGAAAACCAAATCATCTTGACGTCCCTTATTAAGGCATATAGCAAGGTAGGTTACCTAAAGGGGGCCAAAGAGATGTACGAGTCATTGAAACGATTAGAGGGTGGTCCTGATATAGTTGCTTCAAATAGTATGATCAGTCTGTATGCTAATCTTGGTATCGTTTCTGAAGCTAAAGCTATATTTGATAATGTGCGACTAAAAAGCCAGGCAGATGGTATAACATTTGCTCTTATAATGAACTTATACAAGAACATGGGGATGCTTGATGAAGCTTCTGAAGTTGCTGAAGAAATGAAACGAGCTGGTTTAGTCACTGATTGTGCTTCAATTACCAAGGTAATGGCATGCTATGCAACAAATGGCCAGCTAGCTGACTGCGGTGAACTGCTATATGAAATGGTTGCTCGAAAATTCTTGCCTGAAGCTAGTACCTTCAAAGTATTATTCACAATACTGAAAAAGGGTGGGATGCCCAGTGAAGCAATCCATCAGTTAGAAGCATCTTACCAAGAAGGTAAACCTTGGGCAAGTGAAGCTGTCATCGCATGTGTTTTCTCAGTCGTGGGGTTGCATTCTTTTGCAATTGAATTTTGTGAAGCATTTAATGAAGCCATAAACCTTGATTCTTTTGCATACAATGCAGCTATATATGCTTATGCAGCATGCGGAAATACTGATAAGGCTTTGAATCTTTTTATGAGGATGCAAGATGAGGGGTTTAGACCTGATGTTGTTACTTATATCAATCTTGTGAATTGTTATGGGAAATCCAATATGGTTGAGGGAGTCAAACGGATTTATGGTCAGCTGAAATATCAAGAGATTGAGGTTAATGAATCCTTAGTCAATGCCATTGTAAACGCTTATAAAAATGCTAACAGACCTGATCTTGCTGAACTGGTAAGCCAAGAGATGAAATTTGGTTTTGACTTGAATTCTGAGTCGGAAATTGAACTGGATTCTGAGGAAGAAGCCTGAATATTGACAGCTTAAAACATTTTGTATGGATTGATAGCTCCCCTTGGATTTTTACTGTGTAGATGTATTGTCTAGCAGAATACTTGAGAGTTGGTTAAACATGTGTAGTATGATCAGTTCCTCCTCCCCCCTTTTTCCGCTCCAACTGTCAGATCTTTTGTATAACATTTTTTGTAGTAAATTTAGTAATGGTGAACTCTGCTTGTAAAAGTAGTAGTAGACTTTGTAGGTTTGTAGTGATTCTGTAAATGTAGTCCTCCGTAATATCGATGCTGTAGCGTGCAAGTCATGGCATTGTGGATAAGTATGGTTTATTGTGATTAAGGCGCAATTAATATAAATTAGTACTTGTGTTTTACTTTTACTAGAGTGTATCCGTAAAAAAAAAAAAAAACTCAAGAGAGTTGAGGATTGAGGTTTTGGAGAAACCTCATTAAGTGACTATGTAATTATAATATAGATAAGGCGCAATTAATATAAATTAGTACTTGTGTTTTACTTTTACTAGAGTGTATCCGTTCTAAGCTTCTAGCGCAGGGTATACATGTAACATGTATATTTAGAAAAATAAAAAAAATAATACTCCCTCCGTTTTTAAATACTTGCTCCATTTCTATTTTTTGCACTATTTATTTGTCCTACTTTGACTAATGTTTATGATTTATACATAAGAAAAAATATAGTCTTGTTGGTACGTGTTGGAATCATCTCAATGAATAGATTATTAATTTTTAATTGTTAGAATCTATACTTATTGATAATTAAAGATATTAGCGATCAGAGTTTAACATCGGCATGCATGTCCAAGAGAAATGAAATCAGTATTTAAAAATGGAGGGAGTACTCCTTAGGAAAGATGGAAAAAAAATGATGGAAGTTACTTAATGGTAGGTTATTAAAAAAAAAAAAAACAAACAAAAACAAAAACAAAAAAAAACGTTAAACTGAGGAGAGTTGAGGATTGAGGTTTTGGAAAAAGCTCATTAACTGACTCTGTAGTTATAATATAGGTATGTAATGCAAGATAGACTATCATATTGACTGCTTTAAATTTCAAATCATTCTTATGATCAGGCAGCACGATTGGCTTGAATTACCATATCTCTTCTTTCTTTATTTTGGTCATAATATATAATCTGGGAACAGGGCCGTAGCATTGATTTTGGGGGCCCTATTCTAAATCAAAAAAGGGGCCCTTAATAATGTAAAAATTATACTACAAACGAAGTACTTTTTATCTATAATTTAGATAATGCACAATTTTCCTATATATACATTACAAAATGAAAATGCTTTTGTATAACAATGATATATTCAATTATGCAAACTTAATTCAAATATTTTATTCATGTTAATTTTTGATAATATCAACTAAATATAACATCATAATTATAATAATAATGTCACATATACAATTATAGGTCCGTAGAAAACCAGAAATAACCAATTAAGATTCTAATCTTTAACATACAAGTTGCAAAATTAAAAGTTAAAAATTAAAAATTAAAAATTCATCCAATTGTGAAATAATAGTAATGATTAAGATACTGCATAATTGCATTCATACAATTTATACATGCCCATAGAAAAATTAGAAGCCAGGAGTCTAGGACCGTATAAAAAAAATCAATTCAAATTGCTTCAATTGATATTATCAAACCAGAAACATTAAAAAAATTGAAATAAAATAAACATTAAAATTTTACCTTTAATCAATAGACAAAGTAGGAATCAATGAAATCAGTCATTCAAAAAGCTATCAAAACAATACCCCAAGTGAAGTTCCAATTGGTTTTTGTTTTTGTTTGATTGTGTATCAATTGAGAATTAGATGAAATAATCATGGAAAATCAAATATAATTAATTGTTCATTGCCAATGTGATAGAAGAAAAAACGTTTAAATTTGACTGAGTATATGTAATTTTCCATTAAAAATCCTTGAATGGAGAAATTATTTTCCATGGAATTGAATTGATTTAATTAAGATACTACAATACTAATTTAAATTGATGAAGGAATTTGGAAAGTTGTAGAAATTAATATGAAGCTTGATTAAAGGAAGGAAAATGTTTTTGATGAAAATAATAGCGTGATTTGCTACATTGAAACTTGATGGCAATATAAACAAGAAGACTAACAAATACTCCGATCTGTTAAAAAAAAATAAAAAAAATAAAAAAAATTAAAATTAGAGGCCCTATGCAAGACGGCACCTTGCACACCCTCTTCTACGGCCTGTCTGGGAATCTAATTTCGTTAACATTCCTTGTTTCAACTAATCTTGCTCCCTTCCCATTGAATAGGTTTCCTGTTTCAGTTTTTCTGACTACAGAATGAGGTCATGACTTTGCTCAGAGCAATCTAAACATATCATCAAGAGTAATACAGTTTTGAATAAAGCAATCTACCATTAGGAGTGATACAATATCAAAACAAGTTATTTTGGAGTATTGTTCTTGTATAGCCACCGTAGAAACGAAAATTTTAATCAATTTTGGCCCACCCAAATAAATAATCTGAATTAATTAAATACAATTCGGGTAAAAAAAAAAATTAAATGGACCAGGTTAAAAGACTTCTCATCTCCTATAAAATGGGTTAGGCCCAAACCTACTAAGTCCACTCAAGGAATTCTCGTCTCTTATAAATACACCATTCCAAAATCAGGTGAAGGGATCCAGAAATCATTATTCCAAGAGCTCATAAAACTCAAACGGAATTCTCTCTGAAGTAAGTCAACAAGCATATTAAACTCGTGCCGACTTGTTCAGATACACTCAAACACATTTGAATGGGACTAAGCTTCAAAGCCCTCGTTCAGGTGTCTTCAAACAAAACCCTTGAATACAGGTTGACATCATCAAACGTCACCCGACATTCAAACTCAAGTCGACGTCATCAAACGTCAACCTACAGGTGCACACACGTGTCATCGTCAAGCTGCGGAACAAAATCAGAGGATTTAGTTTATTTTATTATAAACTTTTTATACAGAGATTGTAACCAAAAAAATCAAATATTAATATAAATTCATTTGTTACTTTATTTCCCGTCTTTATTTATTTAGACTCAAACTTTGTGTAAACAGCCACAACTATATTTCTTTGCAACTTTCTTTGAAGTCCACTGAAATCCCCCTTTACCTTGTTGCACGACATACGTTTTACAACTAGAGCTATTTTCATCGTTGCTCATCAATTACATACTACTAAAAGCGAATCTAAAGACACACGTGTCAATGTATTATTAAAAAATTTCTCGCCAAAAATACCTTCTAAAAAAATTATTGTTACTTAAGGAAAATAAAAATTATATCTAAATTATGACATAATTTGTTTTATATAAAATATAAATCTTTTCCTAAAAGATTAAACTATCCATTATAAGTTTATAACTATTACATGTTTTTTAAAATATTTTCTCTTGCATGCTTTTATTTTTAATATATTCTATATTTTTTAATACTCAAGTCATTATATTAAAAAATTTATAATAAAATTGTCAAAATTATTTAACAACCGTGCATTGCACGGGATTTAACCTAGTTGATTAATATTTTAAACCTACTCCCTCCGTTTTTTAAATACTTGCTTAGGGGTGTCCATAATTCGGATAAAAACCGAAATCCAATTCAATCCAAACCAAATTATCAATTCGGATCGGATCCGAACTTTAAATTGGATCGGATCGGATTGAGATTTTTTAAAAATTCGGATTTTCGAATTGGATCGGATTTACCCTAATTGGATCCAATCCAAACCGAAAACCGAATTGTAAAATTAAGCTTGTATAAATATGGATTTTTGTATATATATTTTGAAGTTTAGCTCAAATACTTACTACTACATAAAATAAATTAGAGACTTTGTATTAATTGATTAATGACTTGACGTTAAACTATTTATTTTAATCATGATTTTGAAGACTTTTATTTATAGTAAAGCTTTATTTTTATAATTGTATTAGGCGCAAAAAAAAAATGTATTATAATTCGGATCGGATCCAAATTACCGAATTTTAATTCGGATTGGATCGGATTAGATCAAGAGAGAAATTCGGATCGGATCGGATTGGAAAATTGAAAACCGAAGTATATTTCGGATTGGATCGGATTTAGACTAAATCCAAACCGAAAACCGAACGGACACCCCTATACTTGCTCCATTTCTCCATGCGCGGAGTTTAATGGGAGAAAATAATAATATATGGAGGTAGTGGGGTAAGTGGAAGAATAAAAAATTTTAAAAAGCAAAAGTAGTTGAGAGGATTGGAGGAGTAAAAAAATGTGATGGGTCCACTAGGTGAGAAATTATTGTAAAAAGCAAAAGTAGTGGAGAGGATGGGAAGAGAGAAAATATGTGGTGGGTCTACTAGGTGAGAGAAATTAGTTAAATATTGTAAAAGCTTTTCAAATAAGGAAATGGAGCAAGTATTTAAAAAACGGCCGAAAAAGGAAAGTGGAGCAAATATTTAAAAACAGAGGGAATATTTATTATTGTAACGGAATACAACAGAGTAATCTGCAAGGTAACATAGACAGAAAGCAAATTGATTGGTAATTGGCTAATTGCATCATTGCAAGAGTGCAGAGGAATAGCTTCTGTGAAATTGCAGTGTTCGCCATACAAAAGATAAGAAGCTTGGACACAGGTTTGGAGTTCCAGGATCAATTTACCAGAAGGGCGACAAGGTACTATTACAAAAATATGATCCTATGTACGGTGTTACTACAATTTTCTGCTGAGTGGTTCTACAATTCTGCCAGAACTATTGACCTACTTGCTTGCTATGTTACTCGATCGGGCTATTCTTTATCTCAGGTATCGGTGCAGGATCCTCAACACTTTACATGGGTATAAAAACTTGATACTTCAATTGGACTGAATACATGGATTCTTTTCTTCGAGTTTATGTGCCTGACACAAGTATCTAAGTTGCAGTAATATAGCTTGCTCGTCTTTTTACTTGAAGTAAAAGATTAAGACGGACAGGTACGAATAAACAGCCCAGGATTGCATGCTCATAGGAAGTACATTATATCCTAAATCCAATCAACAAAATACATGGAAATTGGAAACAACAAATGTTACAGAAGTCAATCTGCATATTAACAGGGGACTCAGAGCAAATTCAGTTTCCATCAAATGTGTTAATCACTTTATCACTTCCAGTTTCTTTGTTATATGAGTAGTTTATACACCCTCCAATGATGGTAGATTTCATATAATTATCACCGATCTGAAAAAATTCAGATCTGTTGTCAGCCCAACACTTTCCAAGAAACTTTAGAGCTTCTCTTTTGTGTCACCTTCGTAAACTCTCCATTCAGCAATCTAAACTAACCCAAATGCATTATCAACCCAACTCTTGCCAGGCAACTTTTCTGCTCCTCTATCGTCCATCAACTTCCTTATCTTTAATGCATCATTCCAACGACCATTACATCTGTAAACGTTGATAAGGTGCACATAACTTAGATGGTTTTTAGGTTCCAGTTCCATCATTTTCAGCGCAATTTGCTCCACAGCAGCTGAATTTTTGTTGGTTGTACAAGCACCTAGAAGAGCTGGCCACAGAGAAAAAGAGTCTTTGCACTCAGCTTTCTCAATCAAATTTTCAGCTTCGTTTATCAACCCAGCTCGACCTAAAAGGTCCACCATGCAATTGCAATGCTCGGTTCCAGGTTTGATTCCATATACTTCAGTCATAGAGAAAAAATACTCCTGCCCCTGCTCAACCAAGCCAGCGTGACTACAAGCAAAGATGACACTAAGAAAGCTTATGTAATCAGGCTGAACACCCTCTTGAACCATTTTATTAAATAACTCGATTGCTTCAAGACCTCTACCATTCTGTGCAAAACCACTTATCATTGAGTTCCAAGAGATCAAATTTCTGTTAGGCATCTGCATAAACAATCTCTGCGCATAATCAACGCACCCACATTTTGCATAGAGATCAACTAAAGCAGATTCAATAATAACATGTCCTCTCATGCCCTTCCTTATATACTGACAATGAACCTCTCTTCCCTGTTTTACAGCAGCCAAACCTGCGCAGGCCCGGATAAGGGTTCCGAAACTGTAAAGATCAGGATCCTCCATCATCCTGAAAATCTTAACAACAGACTCAAATAACCCATTTTGACAGTAGCCATTTAATAAGGCACACCAAGACACCGCATTCCTTTTCCTCATTCTATCAAAAACGCGTTGAGAATGTCCCATTTGCCCACATTTCCCATACATATCTACCAGGCTACTCTCTGCCACTACATTTCCACAAAGCCCAGCTGTGATGACCCTGGCATGAACCTCTTTCCCTTGCTTCAATCTCTCTAAGTTCCCACAAGCTGACAAAATTGACCCATACGTAAACTCATCTGGCACCACCTTATACTCCGTTTGCATAACATAAAAGTATGCCAAACCCTCCTCATACAAATCACTCTTTATCAAAGCCGAAATTATCGAAGACCAACAAACAGGATCTGGTACAGACAATTTATCAAACACATTGCGCGCATACATCAAACACCCATTCTTCCCATACATATCCATCAACGCACTAGCAATTACATCATTTAACTCAAACCCGCCTCGGAAAACAACCCCATGAAAGCATCTACCAAGCCTAACATCCCTAATTTCAGAACACGCCTTAATTCCAGCCGACAAAGTAAAAGCATTAGCCTCAATACCATCATCTAACATAGCCCAAAAATATCCAATCGATTTCTGGGGTTTCACCCTTACATATCCAGAAATCATTGAAGTCCAAGAAATCACATCTTTTGTACCCAATTCATTAAACAATTTTGTTGCCAAATTCAAATTCCCGCCCAATTTGAAATACAAAGATAATAAGCTATTACCCACAAGACTGTTTGCAATAAGACCAGATTTTGTGACGTAACAATGGAGTTGTAAGCCATGATTGAAACACTTGATTTTGGTTGCTGTTTGTAGAAGAGAAGCATAAATTAAGGGTCTTACATCTGAGCTGATTTCTGCTGAATTAATGGTGTTTAGGAGTTTGAGAGATTCGAACAATGCGCCTGATTTGCAGAATGATAGGATTTGAGATACGTGGGATGATCGGAGAGAGGTGTGATTGCAGTTGATCAACAATTTCATGGAATTATCACCAATTTCACTATGCGAAGATGGAGGGAGTTTTGTATTTCAACAATTTATTTTTTATTTTTATTTTTTTTGGTTAAACACAGAGGGCCAGAGGTACGAACTACGAAGACTGAAGCCGTAAAGGTAGTGCCTAATTGGATCGATCAAAGTTGCCGTAATTCACTTGGAAAATTTGGGAAAATTTGTCAATTACTACTGCATATTTAAAGCGATTTTAAAAATTACTACTGCGAAATAAAAAAAACTTATGACTTACTATCATAAAAACTTTTTAAAAATTTAAATTACTACAAACCTTCACTTTAAGTCCTTGATGACGTCACAAACCCACGTTAAACCTATGGTTAAACAATTTAATCACCTAAAAATAGAAGAAAAATAAAAAAGAACTAACCCATGGTTACCGCCCCTAAACTAACATAACTAAACCTCCCTCTTTCACTTCCCCTTGTTCAGAAAATTGAGCATTTGTGAAATCTCTCCAAATTAAAGGTATTTTTCCAAATTGACGACTGATACTTCCCATCTATACTCAAATCGATTCAGGTAAATTATCAATTTGTTTAATTTCGCTATCAAACATATTGTCTAACTGTTTTTGCATTCCAGGGTTTAACGAATTTTATGGAATTCGCAATATAGGGTTTTTTATTGCAATTTTGATTAACAAATTTAGGGCTATTATATACTTCTTTGAATTAAACTATGATTTAAACATAATAAGTGATTGAAGTTTCTGTTTTTGTTGTTGACTTTGTAATGGTGACAAGGAGATGTTTAAGGGAACAAGGTCAGTGGGTTGGAAATGCAAGTGTGGGTTGAACGCTTCAATTATGAATTCGTAGACCAAAGAAAACCCTGGTAGGAGGTTGATAGCTTGTCCAAACTGTGATGCGTAGAACAATTGACAGGGTAAAGTCGTATCCCCTAATCAAAAATAATTACCTAATTCACTAACTAAAGTAGATAGGGAAGTAGGGTCGATCTCCACAGGGAAACAAGTCTTTTTACTCCTAATTAAATATTATAATCTAAATTATTTAAGTAACCAATATTAAAAGTTGAATATGAAACTAAACTAAAAAGAGTAGGAAAAGGGAGAAAATAATATATAAAAGGATCTAGGGTATAGGTTCACCAATAAATAATATTCCGGGGTAAAATAGGGTAATCAATCATTGACATTGCATAAATAACATGATTAACAGGCTCTCGCAATTTATTAACCAACATAGATCTAACAGGCTCTCGCAATTTACTAGATCTAAGTTCTTATTGAAAATAGCCTTTAATATCAAATTAACATCTGCTCGATTCATCAATTTAATATTACTATACTTTTACAAGCCGCAATTGTAAAACATTAAAACAATCCGATAAGAAATCATCATGCAATACCAACAATCAATAATAGTCAATCATCAATGCATCAATTAATCAGATTGTAAAGGGCTCTCGCTACTTGTTACAATCACACAATTAAATTACCGGTATTAAATCTCATCTCTCGAATCTTGACTTAACCATTTATAAATTAACTTGCCTATTGAAACTAGACCTAAACATTAATTCTCATCTCTCGATTCTTGAATCAATATTGTCAAACTCATGCATAAAAGATAGGCCTAATCTAGTCACAGAGCATTAAATCAATCAATAGGAAATTAATCTAGCATTGATAATTAACAACAATAAATTACCCCTTCATATTATTCATTAGATCCCCATAAACCCTAGAAATTAAACTACTCACACATAATTAAATATAAACTAAGCAAAGCAATAAAATAAATCATGATTAAAGGAATAAAGTAAATAACTAAGATTAAGGGAAGAGAAATCGTCACCAAAATAAATCTGGAATTAATCAAAGAAATAAGAACAAAGGTTTTGAGAGAGATTAAGAGAGAGAAAACTAAGTAGAGAGAGAAAGTATAAGAGAAAGGATTAAGAGAAGAAGAAGTGGTCTCAAATCGTATTACGGAGGAGTATTTATACTCCGTACAAAAATCCTAAACTAAAACAAATTAAAACGACTCTAATTGTCTCCTAAATAAACACGCGCCCGATCGGGCGAGGCACCGCCCGATCGGGCGCGCCTTTTTTTCACCTCTAAAAACAATCTCGCGCCCGGCCGGGCGTGTCACCGGGCGCTCCTCCCGCCCGGTCGGGCGCCAGCCTTTTTGGCCGGGCGGATCATTTGGGCCAATATTTGGACTTCGATTGGGCTCCAATTCTTCGGGCCAATCTGGGTTTCCTCTTTGGGTCTTGAATACTCGGTCCAAACGCCCCGGTATCACCTCTACCAAGCCCTTAATCACCGGTTCGATGGTTCCAACCGGCCCTGGGCTATAAACTCTGGTCGTGCTTCTCCAATGTTCGTGATTGCTCCAAAATATCTCGGGAAAATACTCCAAAATTATAAATCCCTGCAAAAGTCAACCAAATCTACGAAAACACTAGAAAACACCAATTAGTAATAAAAGTGGCTCTAAAGAGCCAAAAACACTACTAATTATGACCAAGGGACGGGGGTAAAATACTATATAAAATGGATACATCAACAATACAAGAGGATGCACTCATTTTGTGTGGTATAATGAAGAAATGACAATTTGGCAAAGGGACTTAATTTTGGGGCAGCTAGAATGATATTTTGAAGAAACAAATTGCTGATGTGAATCGTAATGCAAGGAAGATGAACACTCAATATGTGATGCTGAAAATGAGGCACACTGCTGCAGATTTAGGGGTTGTTTTATGCATTAGCTTACTTGTTATTGTCATTGGGTTTGTATGATGTTTTGTTAAGTAGGTTGTGTTGTTGTTGGGAGCTGGTTTATGTTGTTATTAGAACGTAGTTTGTGTTGTTGTTAGTTGTTGGTGAAGTTAGTTATGTAGGGTATGCTAAGGCAAAAAATAGTTGTAACAGTTTTGGTTTGAAAGAAAAGAAAGATGATTGACATATTTATGCTTATTTTGTGTGTCTTGATGCTTAAAACTGTAGCATAGATGGATATAGACATATTGCATCAATAATCACATCCTTAAAACCATACATAAAAGTAGTTAATTGTTGTTACAAAAGTGAATTACTAATTTCAAAAGTTGCAAATTCTAACAAATCTGATGAATGTATTGTCAATAACTTGCATTATAAATTAGGGACAACAAATTTGTAAATGACAAAAGTCATAAGTTCACTGAAATTCCAAAGACTACAATTGTATAAAATGACCTAATTTTCTACATAACGGCTTAAGCTACTTGGGTGTTGTGAGGGGCCTATAAAGGTACTGTTTAAAGCTTGAGAAGAGATATCCACCACATCATCCCGAGTTGCTTGTTTTGTTGTTGATTGTTGCTGCTATAACATCAAAGAAACAAAATCAAGAATTGAATTTGACAACAACACATTTATAAGTAAAAGGTAAAGGTTATACCTGTTTATTAGTTGCCTTTCCCTTCACTTTCCCTTTTGCTCTATCCTACCTGTCTTAAATAACCCAAGGGTCAGTTGAGAATGGCTTACCTCCCTTGTTATTTGGTTCTGGAGATGGTGGGTCAACATACTCATTCTTGCAAGTTTTGCTGTTGTGACCAAATTGCTTGGCAATTGGAACATTTCCTAGGGTTCCCACCCAACCTCAACTGTTGATGAGCTTCTTCAACAGCCTTCTCAGCATCTTCCTCTGCCTGTTTTTTTTTTTCCTCTTGTTCTTTGAAGGCCTTCCTGGCATCATCCTGAATAGTGGACGAATAGGTTTTGGGTAAGGAGCATGAGAGGTATCACTAGATCATATGTAGCTCTATATCTGTTCTTGGAGTACACATCATCAACATAGTCTTTTAGATTACTTCTCATGTACAAGATGCAAGTATAACCATGATGGCAAGGATTTCTAGTTAATTGCCAGTTGCACATATGTGTGCCCCAAGATCAACTAGAAACCTATTAGTGTTGTTCTCAACCTCAAATAGCTCCTCAGTGCTTCTAGTCACAATGTTGTACTTTCTTATTCTTTTAGCCCAATCAAACTGTTTTTCGCATATGGCATAAACCTACTAGTCATTGCTTGCACTCCTTCCCTCTTTTGACAGTTTCTTTGCATCACATACCTTCTCATCCACTCCATATGTGTTAAATTAGGCTTGTTCCTAGCTTGTCTCAATACATTGTTGAAACTCTCATACATATTGTTCAGTAACATTTTTTACTTAGGATTGGTGGAGAAGGCATGTCTACTCCAACATTGAGGTGGAATAACAACCATGTAAGCAAGATGCAATAAGTATATATATATATATATATATATATATATATATATATATATATATATATATATATATATATATATATATATATATATATATTAAGCATTAGAATTTGATCTAAGACAATCACATATCAACTAAAACAAATAAGTTTCCAAATTTAATCTAAATGATTGTTATACAATGAGTCAAACATGAACCATCAAACTTGTCACGGTTAGATATCATACCTTGGTTGTTGCTTTAGCAGCTTGCCATAGCAACTCCTTGTATGCAAGTCCATTCCATTTTTGCTTAAAGTTGTTCCAGATATGTCTCCAAAAGAATCTAACTTTAGCTTTTGGCACAACTGCTCTAAATGCTTCAAGTAGTACTTCATGTATAATTCAACAACAGATTAGGGTTAACTAAGCGAACTGGAAAAAAAGTGTAGAAATAAAAGGGTGAGAGAGCAATGACATGCTTACTTTCTGCCTATCTGACATGAAAGTATAACCATGCCCATCAATTGTTCCAAGGGCAGAAGCAAATAACTCTAAAAACCATATCCATGAATATGTCTTCTCTACCTCAACAACACCCCAAGCAAGGGGATAAATGTTGTTGTTCCCATCAGATGCTACAACAACCAAACAAATTCCTGGATATGCTCCAGTTAGATGACACCCATCTAATCCTATCAATGGCCTATAACCCATTTGAAACCCTTCCATGACATGTTTCAAGCAAATGAACATCCTTTGAAAAATTAGTGGTGGCCTCTCTATGTTGTAACACATACATATGGCCATACTCCCCTAATTTTTTTTTCTTAATGGCACCAACATAGTCCCAAACAGCCTTACACTGGTCCACCCCATCACCATACAACATTAGCTTTGCTCTTGCCCTAACATACATAATCTGTACTAACCACGGAACAATCCTGTCTCCCTCAACACTCTCTCACCAAAACCCTTTGTGAGATTCCAATCTAGGTCACTTCTCCAATCTTCAAAGTATTTTTCAACCAAAAATTGTGCAGAAACCTTCCTATTCCTTTCATCAGTTCTATAGGTGTGCTTGAGCCTCATTCTTGTGATCATAAATGTGTCTTCTAACCTTTTATTTTTCCCTAAAACTTTGAAGTCACAATGTACTTATCCAAAAGTACAAGCTTGCTTCTTTAATATTTTAGGATCCCAAGGGTACTTGCACCTTTGCTTATAGTAAGTGGTGACTACTTTCTTGCCATTATGAAGATATTAGTAATCATACTTGTTCTCATCTACATGCTGCCTGAGTGCTTTTCTGAAGATCTCAACAAATGCAAACCTTAAACCCAATCTCAACCTAATTGGATGGTAGAAATCAGTTTCTGCATTAAATATAGGACATATGTTCACCTCGTCATCTGATCCATCTAGGCTGCCAAGTTCTTCTGAATCTTATTCAAGCTCATCATCCAAATTTAACCCACCCTCAAGGTCTTTATTAAGCTTTTGCTGAACCCTTAGTGAATCTTGTTAAAATTTTAGCTGCTTGCCCTAGTGAAGTGTTAACTCCTTCTAGAATTTCCTCCCTTAAACCCGCAATAAACAAATCTTCATCAACATGTTCCACTAGATCTTCTTCTTGCAAAGGATCATCAGACTCACTCCCTTTATCTTTTTCTGTCTTGATTTCATAATCAAGATCAGAACACCTCCCTTCCCCCTTACCCTTAATCTTTCCTTTATCCTTACCCTTACTCTTTCCCTTCCCCTTATCCTTACTGCTGCACTTTCCCTTGCCCTTAGTAGCTATATTGTTAGTAAATGAGACTTTTAGTGTTCAACAATTAGTGAATAAACTTGAATGTACTAGAGTTATTAAGATTAGTTGAAATGCCAAAAGTTGTGAATCTTCATTGCATCACAATAATGTAGAAGGCATCCCTCACCCCTGTATAATGTACTCTTGTACATATCAACATAACATAAGCAATCTTCCTACTTTTTTTTCTACATACACTTTTCCAGCTTACTCTAACAATTGGTATTAGGAGCCTTATAATCTTAAGGGTCTGGAAAAAAAAAACCCAGAAGGTAAGAAGAAGAAACTGAGCAGTTGAAGTATGGCTTCAACATCAACCTCTTCCACAACTTCTATGCCAGCACCTCCTATTTTCACAGGAGAGAATTATGATTATTATTGCATAAAAATGAAGCTTTTTCTAAAAGCAAGTGCTTTATGGGAGATTGTGGAAATTGGTTTTGTATGAAAACAAGGAGTGCAGTACACAGAAGCACAATTAAAGAAGATAAGTGATGATGAAATGAAGGATGCTAGAGCCTTATCTCACATCATCAATTGTGTTCTGACACAATCTTCCCTAATATCAGAGAGCCTCATTAGCAAAATAAGCTTGGAGTCTTCTTGAGGAGGAGTTCCATGGCGATGAAAAAATCAGAAATATTTGACTCAATACTTTGATGAGTCAATATGATCTCCTTTCAAAGCCGATCCTTTTGAATTGAATCTCGATTTCCATATGCTAGCAAAAATAGGCATCAAACTTCCTTGATTCTTGATCCAAACCAATGCATAAGTGTATATCAAGTCATGTACTTAGCAAAAGGAACACAAACATTTCCATGAGAGAAAATATAATCTAAAAAGAAAGGAAAATAAAAGCAATAAAAACCTCGGGTTACTTCCCGAGAAAGGCTTGTTTAACGTCCAAGCGAGACCGCTCTAGTAAATAATATTGCAACGAACGCAAGAGCTTATCAAATGCACTACTACACATTTCATATGATAACAAGTAGGCAAATGACGGGAGGAGGACGTGCAACAAGATTATTGCACGTAAATGAGGAGGAAGATGCCATAAGAAAGAAGAAAAATCAAAAGAAAAATCAAGAAAATAAGAAGAAAAAGAAGAAGAAGAAGAAGAAGAATAAGAAAAAGAATAAAAAGGCAAAGCCTCCTCAAAATCTTTTTGGGTGGCACAATCACCCATTTCCTCAATAATGGGAGGATGTAAAGGAAGAGTCTCATCAAACAAGAGAGGGTCCTCAATAGGCTCTTTGACAAAAGAAGGGAGGAACATGGGATAGTAGGATATGTGGTCAAATTTCCTTGAGAAAGGGACATGAGGAAGGGGAGGAGAAAATATGGTCTCACAAAGCCTCACATCACCAATGAGGGCATGAAAATCAATCATAGAATCCTCAAAAGAACACTCATGACTCACATCTCCCTTAAACAAAAACTCTCCAATAGAAACAACCTCATCCTCCTCTCTATCACAACGATGAACAACAACTCCCTCAAGATCCTCAAAGCCTAGAGTCTCTAAACCATGCATGAAAGGATAAAGGTTTCTCTCAAACTCATCCCTTTCCCATGAAGCATTGCCAATGAACTCTCTCAAGAGGCTATAATGATTTGTTACACCTTTAATGAACATACTAGCCATAACCTCAAATGAGTCCAAAGACTCATGGATAGAAGGGTCACCAACATGCAAGGTAGACTCATCAAGATGGGGAAGGGGGTTAGAAACCTCAAAATCAACATTTTCTTCATTCACAACTCTTCCACCATCACTCAAGGGACTCTCAATTTCTCTTGATTGCTCAAACTCATCATCACCATCCTCATGAACTCCCTCATTCAAACATGAAGATGGCTCACTCACATCCTCACCAAGGGAAGCTATCAAAGGGGGTGAAAAAGGGGAAGGATGGCATTCAAGCTCAAATGGGGAATGAAAAGGATCAAAATCCTCAAAAATCTTCTCATCACAAGAAAATCTCCCCTCACCTTCACACCCTTGGCCCACATCATTCTCAAAAACACTCTCACACTCCAAATGAGGTGCCTCACATCCATTTACATCAACCAAAGCACTCATCACTTGGGCAAGCCTCACTTCTCTCAATTTTTGTTCCTCTTGAAGCTCTTGGAGTTGTTGGGTGAGATATTGCATTTGAGAAAGAATTTGGGCATCAATGTTATTGGGTTGAGGTTCATGATCAAAGTCAAATTGCACATCATCAAAATTAGCACAAACCTCATCAAAATGAGCATAAGGGGGAAATGTGTTAATTTGCATACTTGGATTGTCACAAGGCACATAAGAAGTATCAAGAGAATTCATGCAAAAATTAAAAGAATCTTGGCATTGAGAATCAAAGAAAGAAACATGAGGTTCTCTATCAAAAGAATCCCTAGCAAACCTTGTGAAGAACTCCCAAGCATCATGCATAGACAAATGACAAAATCTACCATTATTCATGTCCTCAACCATTCCCCTAGTATACTCATTCATGCCCCAATAAGCTATACCACAAGCATCACTAAGAGAACACCCATGGTAACTAAGAAAACCATCTAGTCTTTCAAAGTAAGCATAGAAGGGTTCACCATCAAATTGAGGAAAAGATAAGCATGCCATTTTTATACAAAGAACAAAGAAAAGCGAACAAAAATCAAATTATATACAAGAACCTAGCTAATCTAATCAACAAAAACTAATGAATGCCTTAGTCACCGGCAACGGCGCCAAAATTTGATAGGGATAGGATAGGTCATTAAACTACCACCCTAATCAAATTAGAAATTTATAATACCTAAACCTACACTAAGCTAGTTAGTAGCAAGTAAAGGGTAGAACCCAAAAGGACTAAGTGTATCAATTTGTACTAACTAGACTAGTAGGAAAGCTTGTGAGAAAGAGAGAGGTTCAACTAAACACAACTAAGACAAATAACTAAAACTAGGGAAAGTGGAATCCAATTACATCAATACATTTAATAACATTATACAATTAGATGATAATGACCTTGATTAGGAACAATCAACACATTTAACTCACTCTTGCGCAATTAAGCATGTTAATTATCCTACTAAATTAATTTATTCTCGTGCAACTAGCCTAGCAAAGGTATGGAAGAAATTAGGGCTCTCAACCAACTCACTCTCGCACAATCGATTGAAAGCACAATTAAGAACATAGAATCAATTAGCTAGAAAGATTCTAATACATAAAAGCATCATCCATACACAATAATCAAGAAACAATTCCATACTAATCACAATCAATCATTCAATTTATTAACATAACCTTCATCCATTTCCCTAGAACAAAATCTAAGCTAACATAATGAAGAAAGACATGGAAAACAAGGTAAAATAAGAATAAAAACAAGAATAAACAAATAAACTAATTAATCTACTCAAATTAATAAACCAAAAGCAAAAACTAAGAATTAAGAATTAAGCAAGAAATAAAGATGAGAGAAAGTTAGAAAATGCTCATTGAATAGATGAGAAGAAGTTCCACAAAGTTGCTTCTTCAACCTCTCAAAAACTCCATGGAAATCCAAGCTTTTTCTCTCTACACTACTCCTAACCCTAAGAGAGAGAAAATAAAAGCTAAACTAATCTAATCTATCTAAAATAAAATTTTGATTGATCCCCCCCTTAGAAAATAACCCAAAGAGGGTATTTATAATACAAGCTAAAATAATATAAAAGAAATTAAAAAGAAATAAAAACTAACCTAAAACAATTAAAATACTAAACTAAAAACCAAAAAAAAACAAAACTAAAAAAAAAATAAAAGGAAAGGAAAATGAAAAACCCCCAAAACCCCCACTAAACCGTCCAAACCCACGAAAATCAAATCAGACTCCCCCCTTCATCTCCTCTTTCGAATTTGGCTGCTTCTACTCTTTCATTACCAGCAATCATAATCTCCACCGTAATTCAACATCATCATCATCTATCGTGGCCGTCCAATTTTCATTAAAAATCACGTGAAAAGCTCGTGATTGACCCATAATTGTGCGCCCGCACAGAAGAAGCACACAGGTCGCGCAAAGCTTCTGCCTCGAATATGATTTTGGACTCAATTTCGTGCGCTTTCTGACAGGGTTGTGCGCTCGCATTTGAGGCTTGAGATGGTATGATTTGCGCGGCTATGAGGTAAGTAATTTGGTGGTGATTTGGATGGTTGATTGTGGGTGAAGGGCTGGTGGTTTAATTGGTGTTGCAGGGGTCGAATTGAGGTGGTTTTGCTGGCGGTTTGGTGGCGAAATGGGAGGTGACGGTGGTGTTGGTGGTTTAATTGGTGTTTGTTTGGTGTGTGGAGGAGGTTGGTTTGCGCGGCTGCCAATTTGGGGTGCTAAAGGAGGCATGGCTGGTGCGGGTTTTGGGTGGCGCTGCTGGTTGTTGTTGTTGCGAGTGGAAACAGGGGAAAATTGGTGGTGATGCTGTCGGATTGGTGGTTGATTGTGGTGGCTGCGGCTGTTGCTTGAGGGAGCAGGGGTTGCAGGTTGTTGGTGTGGCTGTGATAGGTGGTGAGAGAAGGTGAGATTGGTTGTGGTTTGGTGACTGTGAAGGCTGTTGGTGTTGTTGTTGCGTGAGGTGGTGTGGTGTTTGTTGCTGAGTTGGGAGCAGGGGAAGTAAGTGAGGTTGGTTTGTTGTTGTGGAGTGCATGAAGTTGGAGTTGTTATTGGTGAGTGGGAAGCAGGGAGCAGGGCAGTGTGGTGTAGGATAGGGAAATGGGGTGGTGTAGGTTAGGCTGGCAGTAGGGGTTGGCTCAAGTTTTGCGCCTCGAACCTTGGACCTCCGAACACGAATATGACCTTGAAACCCGGAACACCTACAACCACAAACTTGAGGGTATTACCACGAAATAAAATAAAATAAAGATAAAATAAAATAAATAAAAATAAAATAAGATAAATAAAATAAAATGAAATAACATAAAATAAAATAAAACAAACTAAAAACTAAAAGAAAATAATTAAATAAAATGAGAGAAACTAGGAATTATTAACTAAAAATACGAAAATAAACTAAAAACTATTAAAAACTACTAAAATACTCAAAATAAAGATAAAAGACGAGAATAAGCAAATAATAGAAATAAAGGACATAATGGGCTAAATTATTGGAAAATAAGCCGGAAAACGACTCAATAAACACCCTAAAAGTGACATAAAAGTCACTTATCAATATGATAATATGAAGATGAAGGAGAATGAGGATATAAAAGGTTACACTTCTAGATTCATGGAGGTTATAAACCAAATGAAAATCTATGGAGAAGAGATTTCAAATGCAAAAATAGGGTAAAAGATCTTAGGATCTTTGGTCAAAAGGTTCAACATAATGTCCACAATAATTGTTAAATCTAAGGACATCACAAAACTCAATGTGACGGAGTTGATGGGTTTGTTGCTTGCCCATGAGCATAAATTTACAAAGGATGATTTAGGGAAATCCCCACCCTCGGAGATTGCTTTTCTGTCAAAATCTCATCAAAAATTTCTATTCAACAAAGGCAATAACCGGAAGAATCAGGGAGACCCACGATCTGACAGAAAAGATAAGGAGCAGCCATAATCAAAAGGGAAATTCCCTTTATGTGGTATATAAAATAATACAAATCATCTTGAAAAAGATTGCTATCACAAAGGGAAACCAAAGTGCAGCCATTGCAAAAAACTAGGCCTTTTCGAGAAGGATTGTTCGCACAAACAGAAGCAACAATTGTCAAACACAAATGCTCGTGCTTCCAATGAATCAGAATACTATTTGTTTCATGCACGTCAACCGATGAGTGCCTGTAGTAGTAAGGAAAGATGGTTTATTGATAATGGGTGCACATCCCACATGACAAACAATTAAAGCTTATTTTGCAAGCTTGACTCTTTCATAAAAGTTCCAGTTCATATAGGGAATGGTGCTGTTATACAGTCCACCGGAAAAGGCACAATTGGTGTTCAAACCAAGAAAGGTACGAAGTACATCAATGATGTCCTCCTTGTTCTAGATTTGAATGAGAGTTTGCTTAGTGTTTCTCAGATGGTCAACAATGGTTATTCACTTGTCTTTGAGAATAACCATTGCACTATCACTGACTCCAATAAGAAAGAGATTGTAAAAGTTCTGATGGAAAATAAAAGCTTTCTCTTAAAGTGGGATTATCCAAGTGAGAATGTGAATGTTGCAAACTCAAGAGACACATGGCTATGGCATATGAGGTATGAACACTTTAATATCCATGCTCTTAATGAACTTCACAAGAAAAATCTAGTGAGAGATTTTCCTGCAATTTGTGTATCTAATGATCTTTGTGAGTCTTGTCAATTTAGCAAGCAACATAGGCTACCTTTCCCAAAGGATAATGTGTGGAGAGCATCAGAAAAATTGCACGTTGTTCACACTTATGTTTGCGGACCTCATCGAACATTATCTCTTGGTGAAAATAAGTATTTCATCCTTTTTATCGATTTTTTCACCCGCATGACATGGGTGTGTTCCATGAGAAAAAAGTTTGACATTTTCAGTTTTTTCAAAAAATTCAAAGCACTGGAAGAAGCTCAAAGTGGCTGTAAATTACAAAAAATCAGATAAGATCGAGGCAAGGAATATACTTCCTCTAAATTTAATATTTTTAGTGAAGATGAGGGAATTGAACATTAGCTTACAGTGGCTTATACACCTCAGCAAAATGAGGTTTCTTTCTTTCTTTCGTAATAAAATCATATTTTCCAAAAAAAAAAAAAAAATGAGGTTTCTAAACAAAAGAATAGAACGGTGATGGAGATGGCTCTCTGTATGTTAAGTGAGAAAAATCTGCCAAAAAAATTCTAGGCAGAAGTTGTTCGCATATTTGTTTATTTGATGAAGAGGCTGCTCACAAAAGCGGTTCAGGGCAAAACTCCAATTGAAGCATGGAGTGGTAGAAAGACAATAGCAAAATACTTGAGAGTATTTGGATCAGTTTGCTATGCTCATATTCCATCTCAAAAGAGAAACAAACTAGATGCAAAAGCCGAAAGAGGAATCTTCCTTGGCTATGATTCACAAGCCAAAGGATATCGACTTTTCAATATTAGTGATGAAAAGATCATGATCAGTCGAGATGTTGAATTCGATGAAGATGCAAGTTGGAATTGGGAAGAAGAGAAGGTTGAGAAGAAATTTTTTCTAGTTGGCAGTGAAGTACATGATGAACCTAGAGATGAGAATACCGAAGAAGCTCCTTCCATACCATACAAGCTGGAAATGGCACTGGTGAAACTAGTGATGATGATAATGCCACGGGTCCTAGAGGTAAAAAGTCTCTCTCAGATTTGTACGAGGATTGTACAGTCTTTCACCAAGATCCGGAGGAATGTGAAAGATGTTACCTTGGTCTTGAAGAGACCCAAACATATGAGCAGGATTTTGAAGACAAAAGGTGGAAGCAAGCAATGGAAAATGAAACCAATATGATCAAGAAAAATAAGACTTGGGAGTTAGTTGGTAGACCAAGCGATCGCAAAGTGATTTTGGTCAAGTGGGTCTACAAAATCAAATTGAATCCTAATGGAACCATAAGCAAGTTCAAGGCTGGATTAGTCGTCAAAAGATACTCTCAACAAGAAGGAATTGATTATTACAAGAAAATTGTCTTTTCGTAGCGATTATTTTGTAAGGATTGTACATTCACTACAATATGCAAGTATGTTTGTGAAATAATTAAGGAAATCGTATCATTTTACAATCGCCATGGTTTTCCCATATAAAATCGATACGGAAAACATAATACTACATATCCACACTTTTTTTGCACATTTATAAAATTATGAGAAAATCGTATCATATACAATCGCCACTAAATCCCAAAAATCGATAAAAAAAGCCTTTTCTATACTAGATATATAAATATTGTGTGACAAATAGTTCATAAAATATGTCATACCTTATTGGTGAAACATTTAATATAAGAGTTTGACGTTGCATGTTCAAATCTTGTAAAGATCATATGTATGTTTTTTTTTTTTTTTTTTGAAGAAAATGAGTTCAACTTTTATAGTGATTATAATCGCTACAGTAATCACCACGATTGGATGTAGTTTTTCATATCGATTATTGAGGCCAACCCCAACGATATTGAAAACCACTACTAAAGGCTAAGGCAACGGGGGATATTGTATCGAATGACCATTCGTTGGGAAAGCTTTTTGTTGCAATTACAATCGATACTAAAGGTTAAAATAATCGCTACAAAAAGGTTATTTTCTTGTAGTGATATGGATATACATTTGCTCCAGTGGTTAGGCTTGACAAGGTGAAAAGTCTGATTGCTTTAGCAGCTCAAGAGAAGTGGAAGATTTATTAATTTGATGTCAAGTCTGCCTTTCTCAATGGTGAACTTGAGGAGGAAATTTACATTGAGCAACCTCCCGGATTTTCTCTTAAAGGGCAAGAAGAAAAAGTGTGCAAGCTGAAAAAGGCTCTTTATGGGCTAAAACAAGCTCCACGAGCATGGTACAACAAGATTGACTCATATCTATGTACTTGCACAAGGATTCATCAAAAGTAAAAATGAGCACTCTCTATGTGAAGAATCAAGGAGAAAATGATTTGCTCTTTATTTCACTATGTGTTGATGAACTTCTTGTTACGGGAAACAATTCAAAGATGATCCTGTCGTTTAAGAAAGAGATGAAAAGGAAGTTCGAAATGACAAACTTGGGCTTAATGAATTACTTCCTAGGGATAGAAGTTTAACAAGCTGAAGATGGAATCTTCATCCCTCAAAGGAAATATGCAAATGATGTTCTTAAAAAGTTTCATATGCAAAACTGCAATCCTGTTAGTACACCTCTTGTTGTGAATGAAAAGCTGTCCAGAGATAATGGTCAAAGGAAAGCTGACACTAGCAGTACAGGAGCTTAGTTGGATGACTACTTTGCCTTACAGTAACAAGGCTAGATTTGATGTTTGCAGCAAGTTTGCTATCAAGGTTCATGAGTGAGCCAAGTGATGTTCATATGGGTGTTTCCAGAAGAGTACTCAGGTATATAAGAGGAACCTCATATTTTGGTGTTATGTTTAACATAAATGCAAACTTTAAATTGTTTGCATTTTCAGAAAGTGAATGGGGAGGTTCAAAAGATGACATGAAAAGTACTCTAGGATATGATTTTTCACTTGTATCTGGAGTGTTTTCATGAATTTTGAAAAAGCAAGAAGTAGTAGCTCAATCCACAGCAGAAGCCGAGTACATTGCAGCATTGTCAACTGTTAATAAATTTGTGTGGCTTAGGAAAATACTTTCTGACTTGAGACACAAACAGGAAGAAGCTACTGAAGTTCTAGTAGACAATAAATCAGTAATTGCTATTTCAAATAATCCAGTTTGTTTCAGCAAGACAAAGCACATGAAGATTAAGTATTTGACGTAGGGAAAATGTAGGTCATTATCTAATCTTCCCTAGAGCCAAACAAATTTATAAACACTTAACAAACCTAAATATGAGTAGAGAGGTAAGTCAAGTGTCAAACCTAAGGGAACGGTAATGTTCAAGCACTCTCAATTATGCGCCTAAGCTAGGTTGAAGTCAAAGGTAAGAGGTAACACTAACAACTAACAAAACAAACAACCAAACAAATAAAACATTAGGAATGGGGATCAACAAGTAATCATGACAATTGCAACAACTTGGGAAGGTCATGTCAATCAAAGGTTGAGAAGACTAACAATAAGAGCTATCAATTGGGATCAAAGAGCTATCTCCTAATCATTAAGCTAGGATTCACTATGAATAACAAACTAAGAGAATCCCAATCCAAACCAATCGATAATTGCAATTCCTAAATCAATTGGTTGTGTCATTAGCAATTACAATGCAATTAGCATAATTCTCAAGGCCTAATCGAATTACGTTACACATATGCAAACCTTCATTAATCACTTTAATCTCAACAATCAATCAACACAATTCCCAAATTAATCACAATCAATCATACAAGTTTCACCAGATTCCTAGCCAAACAACTACTACTCAAGAATAATCATCTATCAACAATCAACTAAAGAAATCAAGAATCAACAAAATATCAAGAAAAATTACACTAATCAAGAAAAATTACACTAATCAAGAATCAAACATAAAAATTAAACCAAACAAACATGAAATTAAACAAAGCAATAAAGAGGAGAGAGAGAGTAAGAAATCCTCATTGATTGATAATGAAGATATTCAATATAATTGTCATCTTGAATATTTGATGAGTGACATTATTTCATGTCAAGTGACTTCGGTTCCAATTTGAGTCAAACGCCAAATGCCCATTTCACAAGCATGCTGTCAGCTTATCCCCACCTGCCACCTTATCCTTCACCACACAACAACACCGCACTCCCCCGCTCCTCCCCTGCTCACTTGAACACCACCAGCTACAACTGCAACCCACCATCAACCTCCAAAATCCCCACCACGAGCTACAGTCACCCGCGCACTCTACCTCTCACCAATTGAATCACAACCCTGCTCACACAAACAACTAATTTACCACACCAGTTCACTTTCTCTATTCACAATCAACAATCAGCCACACTGCTGTCGCACTCGCAACACCACCAAAACCAGAGTACCCCACATCTCCACTTCTCCATCCACTGCTGCTATCTCCAATCACCACCAATCACCCTTAATTGCAACAGTCCTTCACCGCGCCGTACCTGCAGCAACCTCCCATCTCCAGCTTTGCAATTCGCAATTATATACCCAATGCAATTGGAGATTTACGCGGGCGCACAACCCTTTTAGAAGGTGCACGCAATTGGAGTCCAAAAACAGATTCGAGACAGTAGCAATTGCGCGACCTTTGCGCGATGTCCTCGCGGGTGCGCAAAACGGGGTTAATTTGAATCGAATAACAAGCTTCTCACATGGTTGTTAATGAAGATCGAACGGTGGTGTTTGCTTGATGCCGATTCTTGATGATAATGAGCGGAGTTGATTGAAGAGTGATGATTGCTGATTTCGTTTTATGGAATGTGAAGCAGGGGATCATTCCCCCATTTAAGAGCAGCCAACATCGAATTAGAAGATGGAAAGGGGTCTGATTAGTTTAGTGGGGGATTTGTGGATTTTTCTAATTTTATTTTTCTTTTACTTATATTTTACTCTTTTTTCCTTTCTTTCCTTTTTCCTTTCTTTCTTATTTCTTTTTCCCTTTTTTATTATTTCTATTTTCCTAACTTAGTTTAAATACCCATCTTTTGGGGGTAATTAGTAACAATCACTATTATTTTATATGCTCTTAATTAGTCTTAGGAAAGCTTCTCTCTCTAGGTTTAGATTAGGTTAGAGTAATTTAGAGAGAGAAAGTTAGGGTTTCTCCATTGTTGATCTTGGATTTTGAAGAAGAAGCTTAATTAAGCTCTTTGTGGACCTTCAACTTCAATCAATGAGCATCTCTTTACTCTTTTCTTTTTATCTTGCTATTTTATTCTTGTTCTAGTTGTTAGTAGGTTAATCTTGTTAATGGCATGATTAGTAGGTAATTTATTAATTAATTTTGTTGTTGGCATGATTAGTAGGTAATTTCCCCATTAAGGGGATGGTTGTGGTTTAGTTAAATCTTGAGAATGTTCTAGGGATTAGAGTTGATTTGTTTGTGATAAAAGTCTTTATATGCTTGATATTCTTCAATTTACTTGCAAAATGCATGTTGTTATTTGATTGGGAGTGAATTATTGTTAGAAGATGCGATAGCGAACCTAGCAAGATTCATTTGTATCGATTGTTATTTGATAGCACCTCTTAGTATATGATTCTAATGTGACAACATAGAGACTATGTTAGGAGAAGCCAATTGACCCCGACGGGTGGCTAGATTGGACCTTACTTCGATATTCAAGCATGTTTAGTTCATGATTAATTCAATCTCTATGCCTTTGCTATGCTTGAGTGGATGTTATTCCTAAACCATTTCCCTTAATGTTTTATTTCTTGTTTTAGCATTTTTTTAGACTTCAGTTTGCTTATCTCCTATTCCGGACTAGATTAATTATTGATAACATTTGGTGGTGTTTACTCATTCCCTGTGGTTCGACCCCTATGCTTGCCTTATACTCGTATTAGGTTTGTTTAGGTTGTATAATATGTATTTGATCTAGGGATAGACACTTAACGACGTGTTTGTTTCCCTTGTCAAATTGGTGCCGTTCCCGGGAAATGGCTTCCATTACCGTCGTGTTATCTTATTGAGACTAGTCCATTGTATATAATCTTCATTTTATTTATTGGTTTTTATTTGTGTTGTTTTTGTTAAAAAAATGGCACGTTTTTCTTTTCCTCAATTTGATGGTGAGTCTTTTATGTTTACTTCCATAGACTTATTGGGTTCTTGAACTATAATGGTTGTAATCCTTGTGAAGCTTGTGAGATTTGTTATTATGGCATGAATGAACAAACGAAATATGAAATTTAAAGTAGGTTTGATGGCAAATTACGAGCATTAACAGTTCATATATATAGTTATTGGAACTTTTTTGTATGGTTTGCTAAGGATGTACGTAATAGGGCATATAATGTTGCTAGTTTTGATTCTCAATGTGATAATAGTTTTTATTAGTGGCATGAATCCCCATGATTTGTCTTGTGATCCTATCTGTGAACCTAGTACTAGTGATTTCAACTCTTTATCTCCTATTGGTTATGACGAATTTCATTTGCTTGATTATGCCCCCTCTCCCTAATGTGATGATGCCCATGTTTATTATGTGAATAATCCTTGTAGACACCCAAATTCGTCTCCCCAAAACCAAACCCAGTGGTGAATACCTTTCATTTCATTTGATTATCGAACGAGGTGAAGGTGTGAAAAGTCTAGTGATGAGGATGTTTTTATTAAAATATTTCTTCTCTCTGTTTTTGAAAATATTTCATTTCTTACCCTATTTATGAAAAACGTGCATTCTAGTTTATTTTGGTCCTTGAAAAGGGTCCAATAATGGTGTATTTCGATGGGGTTTGAAAATACCTTTCCAACGATATATTATAAGCCCAATTCTGATGAAAAATGAGGAATTTATGGCCAAAATACTAAACTGGGCCCGGTTTGGTTCTCACATGCGGCCCAATGATCTAGAGGAGGGCATATTATTAATTATCATTCTTAAAGCTATTAGGATTGATTATAGTCTTCTAGAATACTCTAGAAGGTTCTCTTAAATCCTAATGGAGTTAGGATTGATAATTATTTTTTAAAGAGTTTGAAATTGAATAAAACTACTCATTTTAAGAATCCTTGTTTTGTACGAGATGGAATATGTTATGATATTATTTTCGTGCCTCATAATCTTTATCCAAATCTTATATGGTTGGATAGATCTTGAAATTATCTTTCCAATGGTATATTATAATATTAAATCCGAGCTATAACGAAAAAGATATGAATGAGATATGAAACTCTATCCAAAATTGACATCCTTCCACTATTTCGGCCATATCTTTTTATCTACAAAAGATTTTTATCTGTTTTTTATTGGGTTGGAAGTTAGACTTCAAAATCTTTCCAACGACATATTATATGCCTTATTTGGACACCTGGATCAAAAGATATGATAAAAAAAATCGCAAAAACTTTCTTGCAGCGCCGGACGACAGAAGCCCTGTCGCGCGGTGACAGGGGCAGTTGTGGCAACAACGTCGTGTTTTTATTCCTTTGCAAACTCCGATTCTTTTTATCAAATCTTGACTGTTTTCATTATAAATAGCGTCCTTAGACCTCCGTTTTTAATCATCAATTCTCATCAATTTCCCACCTAATTCTCACTTACTCTCATCAACTCTCAACTAGAATTCTCTAATTCTCTTCTCTTTCTCTAAGTCAAAGATTATTCCCTCTCCCTCTTTCTAGCCTAGCCTTTTACAAACACAATTCATCATACATTAGCACTAGACACACCTAGCCCAATTCGAAGTTGGCTTCGCCCTAGACGTGAAAGGTTTGATATTTCTGAGGGTTTGGTCCCAAATCTCTATTTCAATTATTTAATTTAATTCTTTGATTTTATTATCTTCCTTGAAGTTACTAACGTGTGTATTTTGTTATTAGAAAGAAGTACGAGACATCCAAGTAAGTGCTTTATTTGATAAATTGATATTATAATATAGAAATTATGTTTAGGTTGTTATTTTGGTTCCTAGTATCATTGTACACACCCATTTGTGTCTTCCCAAAACCAAAACTGGTGATGAATACCTTTCGTGTCAAATCATAATAGAATAAAGCAAAAGTGTGGAAAGTCTAGTGATGAGGATGTTTTTATTAAAATATCTCTTCTTTTTGGTTTTGAAAATATTTCTTTTCTTACCCTATTTATGAAAAACGTGCATTCCAGTTTAGTTTGGTCCATGATATGGGTCCAATAATGGTGTTGTTGGATGGGGCTTAAAAAGACCTTTCCAACGATATATTATAAACCCAATTCCGATGAATAATGAGGAAGTTATGACTAAAATACTAAAATGGGTCCGGTTTGGTTCTTATATGCGGCCCAATGACCTAAAGGAGGGCCTATTACTTATTATCATTCCTAAAGCTATTAGGATTGATTGTAGTCTTCTAGAATACTCTAGAAGATTCTCTTAAATCTTAATGGAGTTAGGCTTGATAATTATGTTTCGAAGAGTTTGAAATTGAATAAAACTACTCTTTTTAAGAATCCTTGATTTGTACGAGATGGAATATGTTCAGTTATTATTTTTTTGCCTCATAATCTTTATCCAAATTTTTATATAGTTGTATATATCTTGAAATAATCTTTCCAATGATATTTTATAATATTAATTTCAAGCTATAACGAAAAAGATATGAATGAAATACAAAACTCTATCCAAAACTGACACCCTTCCACTATTTCGTCCATATCTTTTTATAAACAAAATATTGTAATATGATTCTAATTGGGTTGGAAATTAAACTTCAAGATCTTTCTAACGACATATTATATGACTTATTTAGACTTTTGAATCAAAAGATATGATAAAAACAAAATTTGCAAAAACTGTTGTCCATCGAGTTTTATTTTGATTAGAATTCGGATTCTTTTCTTATTCTTCGACCCTCTTTTTTCTCTATAAATAGAGGTAATATCTCCCCTTTTTCTAATTATCAACTCTAATCAACTCTCATCAAGAAATTCTTGATTCTCTCTCTCTCTCTCTTTCTAAACCAACCCTTTTACAAACATAATTCCTCATACATTAGCACTAGACACACCTAGCATAATTCGAAGTTGCCTTCGCCCTAGACGTCAAAGGTTTGATATTTCTGAGGGTTTGGTCCAAAATCTCTATTTCCATTATTTAATTTAATTATTTGATTTTATTATTTTCCTTGAAGTTACTAACATGTGTATTTTGTTATTAGAAAGAGATACGAGACATCCAAGTAAGTGCTTTAATTGTTTCATTGATCTTAAGATATAGAAATAATGTTTAGGTTGTTATTTTGATTCCTAGTATCATGTTAGGATGCTTTTCTTAGTATGATGTTTAGGGTAAAGGATAAGTCTCTTAATTATATTAATTATGATTTCTATGATGCTTCCTATTTTCTTTCTTAATAGAATGTTAGTATCATGTTAGGGCTAAAGCTTTGATTTTTAATGTTTAGTGACATGCTAGGTTTTGTTATTAATCTTGTTAGTATCATGCCTAGGAGCTTGCTATTAATATTATGCTTTATTTCAAACATGATTATGATTAATGTTATTATTATTATTATTATTGTTATTGTTATTGTTATTTATTATTATTATGTTGCTTGATTTATTTATTGTTATTGCTTGATCAAACCTTTTATGCATGTTTAATGGGAATTTGTACTTGTATTCACGCTTAATAAGATAATTAAAAATCTTGTTTAGGTTAATATGATTATAATTCAAGTGATCGCCAATAATAGTTTTATTTGTGCATTAATATTCAACCAACATAGATAAACAAGTTTAGGGTTAACCTAATGATTGCATGTTAGTCAGAAAGCGCACATGAATATGTGAAGAATAAAGTAGAGGCCTATTGTTAGGGCAGGTTCAGTCTCTTTTAGGTTGAATTTGTACCTTCATCCCCGAACTTCCAGTCTTGGTTCCTGACCTATTGGAGTTAATGATCTCTTGGATCATTAAGGGGTGTAACCTTCACCTTGTGAACGGTTTACAAGTTCCTAAAACTTGTTGGCGACTCTTTTGCTCTAGCTTCCTTCCCTTTGGACGCCACCGTACTTAAGTGTATGATAATAGTGGGGTTCAAGTTTGGAGGTAATGCTTGAAATATTCCCTACAGTTTTTGGCGACTCCATTGGGGAAGATTTCTATTCTAATTCCTGAAATTTATTTCGGCAATGATTTAGAATGAGTGGATAAGACTCGAAAAGTTCTAAGTATTTCATGTGCGTAATTTTGATTAACATTATTGTCATATGCATAAAAAAGGTTCTCATTGGAAAGACCATCCGTAATGAGTAAAAAACATAGGATTTTTACATGTAGGAAATTTGAGGAATATCTTTCACAACTATAATCGAAATAATGCTGCGAAAAACTGGAAAATTTTAAGAACACAGAAAGCTGCTGAGGCATGTAGGAACTGGCGTCTAGAAACCAAGCATGTCGCCGAAGATATGGCTCTGTCGCCGAGCGACATTTCTGTCTCTAGGAGACATGGCTCATATCGCGGCGGCGACAGTCCCTGTTAGTTGGCGATGCGTTCAGCCAGAAATATGAGTTCTTATTTCGACCAGTTCTAGCACTGTTTGCTCGATTCTACTTCTTGATTGAGTTTTTCTCACTTTTCTGAAACCCATATGTGTTCTACATTTGGACATAACCCTCTGGGAATTCATGCTCCATCTACGTGATTGAACGCTCTAAGCAACAAAGGGTACATGCGAGAATGTTGAATTCACCAAACCATGGAAGCGAGTTTAACTTGTGGGGTCCCATCCACTCGGGCCAACCCTTCCAAAGGTAAGACTTCAGTGCGGTGCATCCGGACTCATAACCATGGACCCTCTTTGACTAACCCATATCCTGAACTTTAGAGAACTAGAGCCATGGTTAGGTTGCAAACTCATTGCATCATACTGTGTCCACTTGACTGTTTGTGCATTATTTGTTGTGCATACTCTATGTGTTTTTCCTAACCGTATGTTTGACTTGTGTTTAAGCCTAAATAAACTAATTAATGACTAAAAGGACTTTGCCTAATTAATTAATTTGAATAATTAAAGTTTAATAAATAAATATGAATTGACTTAGTACGACTTTAGGTCTGTCCCGTAGAGTAAAAATACTGAAAGAAGTCCCTGATTAATGATCCAGTAATGGCGCAAAAATTTAGGCTACAGCGCCAAATGCTGCTGTGCAACGCCGTACGACAACCCTGTCGTTTGGCGCTGCATTGCAGTGTGCGGCGACAGTCCTGTTGCTTTGGCGACAGTTCAGATTCTTGCTCGAGTCATCACGACGAGTCTAATTAAGCAGTTTATTAATTTGTTTGGTTATTTTTTTAATAGCAGTAACCTTATTTAGACCTTAATTGAGTATAAGCACTTAGTCCCATGGTCTTACACAAGAGTCTTAACATGTCACCTACACTCACTAGTTTAGCGCACACTTTGTATATGTCACCATGACCATGTCTTAGGTTCATGCATGATTCGCTCTTTCCGTCATTTGAGTTGGGGTCCACTTTATTCCTAAACTCTTCTATATATCCCCATCTACATTATCTTTCCATTTTCTACATGCCTTCTCCATATCACAATATTCATTCTTCCAACCTCCTTCCATCTACTACATGTTGAATAGAGTTTGAGTCAAGTAATTAACAGTAAATATCCCTAATTTCCCTTTCAACAGTACTTGGGCCCTGTTCTTTTGAGCTTCTAGGCAGAGCAGAGTAGGGTCAGCAGAGTAGAGCAGATTTCAACAATATTATTAATACTATTATTATTGTTATTATTATTATTATTATTATTATTATTATTATTATTTTATTTATTTTTAATTTTTTTTTTTATTATTATCATCATCATCATCATCATCATCATCATCATCATCATCATCATCATTATTATTATTATTATAATTATCATTATTATTATTATCATTATTTATCATTATTATTATTATTTATCATCATCATCATCATCATTATTATTATTATTATTATTATTATTATTATTATTATTATTATTATTATTATTATTATTATTATTATTATTATTATTATTATTATTAAGTGCATATACCATTGATTTAGGTGAGTGCAAACATAAATATATGTGTACCATATTTAACATAAGTTAATAGTAGAAAGAAAAAGACAATGGTTTACTTATATTTATTTCACAAAAATTTTAAAATAAAATGATTTAATGAGTAAAAATGATTTTACTTATAAATTTGTCTTAATAATATATTTTTAACACTAAAAATAATAATGATATACAAAGTACTACTTGAAAACAACCTCTTTTTTTTTTTTTTTTTTTTTTTTTTTTTTTTTTTTAATTCCTAAATTGTATGGAAAGATTTGAAAAATAATTCAACTCAATGAACTAATCATCAATACCCACATAAAATGTTTCTACACATTATGATTCTAATATCAAATATTTATAAAAGAAATTGTTATTAATTGTTATTATTATTATTTATTTATTCTGAAAGAATTGTTAAAATTATTAGAAATTATTAATTAATAATATTATTAAATATTAATTCTTAATAGTTTGAATTATTAAATATGATTATTTATAATTATTATCATTAATTATTATTATGATTAATAAATATTAATATTAATAATTATTATAATTATTCATAATAATAAATTATTATCATCAATACAATATTAATTATTATTATTGAATATTAATTATTAATATTGTTATTATTAATTATTATTTGAAAATAGAGCAGAGCATATTTCTTTTGAGCAGAGTAGAGCAGAGCAGATTTAATTTGAGCAGAGCATAGTAGAGCAGAGCAGAGTAGAGCAAAGGAGAGCAAAGCAGAGCATCTCTAAAGAACAGGGTCTTGGTCAAGGAGAGAAGGGCGTTTAATCAAGGACAACACCTTTAATCAAGTTCAACTTTTTGATAAACTAGTCGGTCGAAAAAGAAAAGCTAAGAAGACAATGGCAAGTCAAGAAGAAGACAATGAGCTTAAGAAGCAAATGGCAGACGTGACTGAGGTGTTGAAGGCTTTAACCCTCCAAATAAATGGCCCTATAAAACAACAACAAATGGAGCTCATGCAAGAAAGTTTGAGCAAAATATCCAATGACTATAGATTCCAGGGAATTAGCTCACAATGGGTCTCAGTGGACAAGGAGCTTCTTCCGAAGAAGTTCAATGCCAATGACATCCCTAAGTTCAAAGCAACAGATAATCCTGACTTCCACTTAAGGGCCTTTGAGACCATAATGAACATTAAGGGGATTGATAGGAAAGTCTTTCATTCCTTGTTTCCTTTATCTCTTGAAACCGTTTGTCAACAATGGCTCTTTTCCCTTGACAAAGAGAAAACCTCTTCTTAGGATTCCATAACAAACGCTTTTGTAGATAGATATAAGTGCAACATCCAAGACGAAACAGACCACAGACAACTTGAGATGTTAAAACAAAAAAGAAAACGAAGGGTTCACTTCTTTCTTCAACAAATGGAAGGAAACTTCTGCTAATATGGTTAAGGTTCCTACGGAAAAAGAGTCTGTAAGGAGGTTCATCAAGAACCTTCAAGAAAAATATGCAAGGCACTTAAAATACCAACACAACTTGAATACTTTCAAGGCTGTGTATAATATAGGCATTGCCATTGAAGATGACATTCTGAAAGATAATAGTGCGAGAGGAAAGAAGAACGACCATCCTTCTTCTTCCTCTCCCATTAACGAAGTACATGCTACAAAAACCTCTAAACCACGAATCCAAGGTTGAAAAGAGTGTTCACTCCACTTGGTATGAGTTATGAAACAACTTTCGAAAAGCTACACCACAAGGGACTAGTCATGCCCATAGGACCTATCAAAGATCCAGTTCCAGAAGCCAGGCCACCTAAGTGGGATCCTAATAAACACTGCAAATATCACCAAGGAAAGGGTCAAGACACTGAGGAGTGTTGGAAACTCAAAGAAGCTATTCAAGACCTGATCGATAACAATAAAACTTCCGAGATTCTAGCCATCGCAGAAGATCAAACATCCTTCGATCCTTCACTCCTTAACATACCTATAGGTGAGCCCTTGATCGAGATAGCTTATATAACCCCTATTGAAGAAGTGGCCATGATTTGGGCTTTAACACCTAGAATACTCTCTTTCCTAGTTGTTAGAGGTTTTCATGCACTTGGATGTCGGGGTTGGTTCACACATATAGTGTTGCCAAGGTAGTAGAAATTAAGGGCTATGAGACCTTAGCTCACTTGGTTTGTGGGAAGATGGTTGTCGTTCTCTAGCTAGTTGAAGCTTTAAAGGTAATCTGATTTTTTCTTTTCCACTACCGTCATTCTTCTAAGGATGTATCTATAATGTTCTAGCCTTCTACATTTCTTGCATGTGTGGCGTTTGGATCCTTGGCATTGCTAGCTCATATCGAGAATTTAGCTTGATTCTACCCGAGATCGAGACCGAACCAACTTAGGGGATGACAAGGGCAATTAGGATTTTTGGTTTTGTTTTATTATTTTTTATTCTTTTTTTCCTTTTGCACTTGCTCAATTAGTACCCCAATTTGAGCCCTTTTCCCTTCTTTGGCATAACCACATTACAAACCAATGAACCTTTATTTTTCACCTTTATTAGATTTTGTTAAGCATTTTTGGGACTTGCACTAGTAGAAAAAGTGCTATTTGTAACGCCCTATTAGTAACTGGCGTATATTATGCTAGTTACAGAAGCATCAGTAGTAACTGATTAAGATAATGCCAGTTACAAATTCCATGACATTAGTAACCAACGTAGTAAATGTCAGTTACTAATATGTGGTGTATCTTTATTTGAAGTTTTATTAGTATCTGACTAAATAAATGTTAGTTACAAATGTCCAGTCACAAAAAATTGACTAAAAAACTTGTAACTAGCTTATAAACGCCAGTTACAAATACTTAGTCAAAGAAAGTTTGACCAAAGCGTTTGTAACTAGCTTATAAACGCCAGTTACAAATATTAAGTCAAAAAAAGTTGACCAAAAATATTTGTAACTAGCTTAGAAACGCCAATTACAAATAACAAGTCAAAGAAAAGTTGACCAAAATATTTGTAACTAGCTTACAAACGCCAGTTACAAATAATAACTCAAAGTAAAAATTTTGTAACTAGCTTACAAACGCTGGTTATAAATAATAAGTCTAACAAGACTTTTTGTTTTTTTTTTAAACCAACAAATATTAAGTTTCTATTTTTTATTTTTTATTTTTATTTTTATTTTTTTATTTTTTTATTTTTTTTGAAGGAAAGTTTCTAGTTTTATACTTTCTCTTAATTTTATTTATTTTTCATTAACTTTTTTTTTTGAAAAGTAATTTTCATTTAAATTTTGATTAAAGAAAAAATAAAAAAAATTAAGGTAGCTATTACTGAACAAATTCGCAAAAATAAAAAAAACTAACTTCTTTCGCTCCCCCTTCACGGTACTGCGCTGCTCCTCCTTCCTCCTTCACTGCTCCTCCTTCTGCTTCACCTCTCTTCCTTCTCTTGCGCTGCATCGCACTCCATTAATTGGTGCTTTGGTTTGTTCAAATTTGGGATCATTTTTAGGGGATTTTTATCAAAATTTTGAGGTATGTGTTCCTTTTGAATTAGGGTTATTTTACTTTCGAATTAGTGTTTTTGCTTGTAAATTCGAATTGATTGTTGTTGTTTTCAATTACTTGATTAATTTTTAATGAAATTAGATTATAAAAAAACCAAGAAAATTAGGTTTTGATGAATAATTTCGAACAAAAAAAATTAAGAAACGCTTATTGTTTGTGAACAGCTTTGTGTAATTGGGGTACATGCATGTCTAATTAGGGTACACTAGCCGATTATGTGAGGCTGCTGTTTAATAGATAGAGGTTCTAATTGGTGTACACTAGCCGTGTATGTCAGGCTTCTGTTTTTCTCAGTGTGTGTAAATTTGTGTGTGCAAGTTAATTGAGATTACCGTTACATTGAGAATGCTGCTGTTTTTATTATTGTTATTGCATCTATGTTGAACGCTGCTGTGGTTGTTGTTGTGTTGAACGTTATTATTGGCAAGAAAGAAAGGATTAGGATGGGAAATTTGATTCTTATTTGAAGTCATATATGCATGTGGTAGTACACTTAAATAAGTTATAAGCGATTTTAGTTATAGAACTTTTAAGAAGTTTATATGGATTCCATGAAAATTATGCATTATGCTTTGTTTAGATTATGATCTTAGGCTTTTTGGTTGGTTTGTTGGATTTAATTGTTTGTATGAATCCTACAATCAGGTTGAGCCGTTGAGTTATGTGAGAATCCTCAGTTTTATCAATGAGCTGAAGAGTAGTAGGGGTAAGTATGATTTTACGATGGTTAAAATCACAATGGTATAACAAAATTGAGGTATCAAGTTTACATGTAGAAGTTCTAGAGGGGTTGAGTTTTAGTTCATTCATATCAAACAAAAAACCTAGTATCATAGTCTAAATCGTTTAATAATGGTCTATTAAAAATTGTCTTTTGAAAGCACATTTTTATACTAGCATGGTATTTAGTTGCTGCCAAGCTTTAAAATTGGCTGCTGCTAGTAGCCTAGTATCAACTATTCTACTACAACAAGTAACAGAAACTTCACCCCTTGTCTATGTCGGTTATAAGTAATAGAGAAAGAGGCCAGCCTAATATGAATTAGATTTAAAGTCCTTTAAGCCGATCAGTTTAAGATGCATAGACCAGTTTAAGATGCATATGCTGTTGTGGTTGTTGGTGTGTTGTAATTGTAGTTTCTTGTTACTTATCTTGGTCTAATAGTCATGCTAATGTGTGTATCAAGTGTCTGAATTTCATCCTTTTGCTTTGTTGTTCCTTCTTGACAGAATATAAAGGCCAAGATTGCAATCAAAATCTGAAACACTACTTTGTATAGTATAGTGAGACATAAAATATCCACTAAGATAATGGCATATGGTAGAGTTTAGTGAGACATAACTCAGACATTTATCAGAAGTGATTTTGAGAGGTAGAAGTGTTGATATTTATCAGCAAAGTAGGATATATTGCTTTCGCCGCCACTGTTCAGGCTATCACACTTTAATATCAGAACTGATTTCAGAGTTGAAATTCAGAACTGATTTTAGTGCTTAAACTCAGAACTGATTTCAGTGCTGAAACTCAGAACTGATTTCAGAGCTGAAATTCAGAACTGATTTCAGAGATGAAATTTAGAACTGATTTCAGAGCTGAAACTCAGAACTGATTTCAGAGCTTAAACTCAGAACTAATTTCAGAGCTGAAACTCAGAACTGATTTCAGAGCTGAAATTCAGAACTGATTTCAGTACTGAAATTCAAAACTGATTTCAGTGCTGAAACTCAGAGCTGATTTCAGTGTTGAAACTCAGAGCTGATTTTAGTGCTGAAACTCAGAGCTGATTTTAGTGCTGAAATTCAGAGCTAAAAGTGTTCTTCGGGTGATTTTTTGGAGCTGGTGATGCTGTATTCTCTAATCCATGCTTTGTATCCCAATTTTCCCAAGCTTTCAGCAGAATGGGATCATAAGGACCTTGACAAACCTTAATACTTGAAAAAAATAAATTAAGAATCTATTATAGTTTGTGTGATTGCTCTCTGTGTGTGTGTGTGTGTGATTCTGTGTGTGTGACTGTGTATGTGTGTAAATCTTGTATTGAATCAATCACTTGGGATAGTGAAATGGTATGAAATTTGTATTCTGGTGAAACATAAGGCATTTGGGAAGTTAGGTTCCATTGTCTTCTGCCCCTTTTCTACTACGGTGTAGTTAGTGCGATACATTGCTAAAGGTCTGCAAACATTTATCTGTGTTCGATCTGGTTCGTAATGTACATGTCATCATCTCCAAGTTTAAGATTTGTTCCTGAGTATATTGCAGTCAAGTCTGAACATAGGATTGTGAATTGAGATAGAGCATGATGGGGTTTGAATTCAGAGCCAACTTTCAGAACTGAATTCAGAACTGAAAATCAGACCTGAATTCAGAGCTGAAAATTAGACCTGAATTCAGAGCTGAAAATCAGACCTGAATTCAGAACTAAAAATCATAACTGAATTCAGAACTGAAAATCAGACCTGAATTCAGAACTGAAAAATCAGAACTGAATTCAGAGCTGAAAATCAGACCTGAATTCAAAATTGAATTCAATATTGAAAATCAGAACGTAATTCAGAGCTGATTTGTCTTGTTGTTGCTGTCATATAGCTGCTCTGTCCTGTATCGCTGATTTGTGCCTTCGTGTACCTGTGTAGACACCCAAATGTGTCTCCCCAAAACCAAACCCAGTGATGAGTACCTTTCACGTCGAATCATAATCGAATGAAGCGAAAGTGTGGAAGGTCTAGTGTTGCGAAAGTTTTAATTTCTTTTCTCTTCTCTCTGTTTTTGAAAACTTATTTTAAGAAAATAGCCAATATAGTTTGGGTGGTCCATGATATGGGTCCAATAGTAGTGTAGTTGGATGGGGCTTGCAAAGACTTTTCCAACGATATATTATAAGCCCAATTCCGATGAATATTGAGGAAATTATGGCCAATTTACCAAACTGGGCCCGGTTTGAGCCTTATATGCGGCCCAATGATCTAGGGGAGGGCCTAATATGATTTATCATTCCTAATGCAATTAGGAATGGTTTTAGTCTTCTAGATTCTTTTAGAAGGTTCTTTTCATTCCTAATTCAATTAGCATTGATAAATTGACTTTTGTTGACTTTTCAGAGTGTTAATCAAAATCAAATAGCATTTTCGAAGAAATTATAATATTTTATCCTCCAGTACGGTAAACTTATCGGATTTTCAAAAACGCGTTAAATTTAAGCTTGGCGTCTAACCCTAGGCCTTGGCGCCTGAAACCAGGCCTGGCGCTTGGCGCTAGCCATTGGCGCCTGGAGCTAGTGTTGGTGCCTGGTGCTAGCTAGCCAGGGTTGGCGCCAGCTCTGTTTTCTAAGCGTCAGACTCTGTTTTGTTAATTTATCTTTTTTTGGCTGATTTTCTCTATAAATATCGTATTAAAAACTTCGTTTTCATTCACCAATTCTCACCATTCATCATCTATTCATTCATTAATTCTTTAGCATTATCTTAATTCATTCATCTCTCTCATTCATCTCCTTCTAAACTTTGTGTTTTCATACAAAATTCCGCATTCGCAAGATCTAGAAACACCTAGCCATATTCGAAGTTGCCTTCGCCCTAGACGTGAAAGGGTTTAATTTCTGAGGGTTTGGTCCCAAATCTCTCTTTCAATTATTTAATTTAATTGTTTGATTATTATTTTCCTTGAAGTTACTAACGTGTGTATTTTGTTATTTAAAAGAGGTACGAGGCATCAAAGTAAGTACTTTATTGGTTTTTAATTGATATTATGATGTAGAAATCATGTTTACATTGTTATTATGATATTCCTAGTATCATGTCTAGGGTAATTTTAATATTAAATATGATTGCTATGATGCGTTTTATTCTCTTCCTAATATTTATGATTGTTAGTATCATGTTAGGGTTAAAGATTTGATTTTTATTGCTTAGTGACATGCTAGAGTTTGTTATTAATCTTGTTAGTATCATGCCTAGGATCTTGCTATTTTTATTGTGCTTTAACATGAATATTATTATAATTATGATTATTATAATTATTATTAATTTATGATTGCAATGATTATGAATATTATTATTTTAATGATGATTATTTTATTCGTGATTATTATGATTATTTATTATGTTGCTTGATGCTTATTATTTATTGCTTGATCACCTTTATTGCATGTTTAAAGGGAATATTTTACTCGTAATCACGCTTAATAAGATAATTAATAATCTTGTTAGGGTTAATTGTGATTATAATTTCAAGTGATCGCCAATAATAGTTTATTTGTGCATTAATATTCAACCAACATAGATTACACAGGTTTAGGGTTAATCCTAATGATTGCATGTTAATCAGAAAGCGCACATGAATACGAGCAGAATAAAGTTGAGGCCTATTATTAGGGCAGGTTCAATCTCTTTTAGGTTGAATTTGTTCCATCATCCCCAAACCCTTATTTGTTTCATGACCTTATGGAGTTGACGATCTCTTGGATCGTTAAGGGGTGTAATCTTCATCCTATGAACGGTTTACAAGTTCCTAAAAAACTTGTTGGCGACTCTTTTGCTCTATCTTCTTCCCTTTTGGACGCCACCGTACTTTAGGGTATGATCACAGTGGGGTTCAAGCTAGTGGGATTAAGGCTTGAAATTATTCCCTACAGTTTTTTGGCGACTCCACTGGGGAGGATTTCTATTTTAATTCCTGAATTTGTTTCGGCAATGATTTAGAATGAGTGGATGAGACTCGAAACGTTCTAAGTATTTCATGTGCGTAATTTTGACTAACATTATTGTCATATGCATAAAAAAGATCTCATTGGAAAGACCATCCGTAATGAGTTAAAAACATAGGATTTTACACGTAGGAAATTTGAGGAATGTCTTTCACAACTAGGACTGAAATAACACCGCGCGAAACTGGAAAATTTTATGGAGCACAGAATGCAGCTGAGGCATGTGGGAAATAGAGTCAGGGCCAAAGCTTGGCGCAAGAATTTTAGCCGTAGCGCAGGCGCCAGCATTGGCGCCTGGCGCTACAGTTAAAAAGTGGCGCTAGTCTCTGTTTGGCGCCAATTTCCCCCAATACCGAGCCAGAAATATGCGTTCTAATTTCGACCGATTTTTCGTATTGTTTGCTCAATCCTACTTCCTGATTGAATTTTTCTCACTTTTCTGAAACCCATATGTGTTCTACATATGGACATAACCCTCTGGGAATTCATGCTCCATCTACCTGATTGAACGCTCTGTGCAACAAAGGGTACATCCGAGATGTTGAATTCACCAAACCATGGAAGCGAGTTTTTTCTAAAACTCGCGGTGTCCCATCCACTCGCGCCAACTCTTCACGGTTAGGCTTCCGCGCGGTGCATCCGGACAATTAACCATAGACCCTCTTTGACTAAACCATATCCCAAACTTTAAAGAACTAGAGCCATGGTTAGGTTGCGAACGCATTGCATTATATTGTGCCTACTTGACTAATTGTGCATCATTTGTTGTGCATATATATGTTTCTCTTAACCATTTGTTGGCTTGTGTTGAGACTAAATAAATTAATGACTTAAAGAACTTTGCCTAATTAATTAAGTAATTATTTAATTTGAGTTAATAAAGTCTAATATTTTAATCGGAATTGACCTAGTACGACTTTAGGCATACCCCAGTTGACTAATAACACCGAAAACAATTCCAGACTGAAGCTCCACTATTGGCGCCAAGGTCTGAGCTGTAGCGCCACACTATGGAGTGTAGCGCCTGACGACATTTCTGTCGCCTGGCGCCAAGATCCACAGTGTGATGCCAGTTCTGTCGCTTGGCCGACAGTTCGGATTATTGGTCGAGTCATATCCTCTGGTCTATTTAGTCAGTTTTCTGTTTAATTCGGTTAATTTTGCTGTCAATAATATTTAATTGAATCAATGATCAAGTTTAGGCACTAAGTCCCATGGTCTTACACAAGAGTCCAAGCATGTCACTTACACTCAACGCACACACCAATACACACACTTTGACCATGATTAAGAGAGTCTTGTGTGCGAGTTTTTCCGTCATTTTTTTAGGGGAGTAAGTCGGATATTAATCCTCCAATATAAAAATAATAATACTTAGTTCCCTAAAAATATGCACATTATTATTTTTTTTTCCAAAAATACGCACCCTTTTTTCTTTTTTCCCTTAAAATAAACCATAAAGTCAAGTTGATTCGAGTCAAGTAATTAAAACGCAAAATGGTTTAATTTACAGCGCGCGGTCAAGAAAGGAAGGACGATTAATAAAAGATAGTCTCTTCGTACAAGTCCAACTTTTCGACAAACCTATAGCTCGCAAGAGGAAAACTAGGGTTATAATGGCAACTCAAGAAGAAGTCAATGATCTTAAGAACCAACTGGCTATTGTGACTGAGACACTGAAGCTTCTCGCACTTAGGATCGACGATCCCGTGAAGCAACAACAAATGGACCTCATGCAAGAGAGCCTAAGCAAGTTGTCCAATGACTACAAGTTTCAAGAGCTTACATAACAAGGGGTCTCGGTGGACAAAGATCTTCTTCCGCAGAAGTTCAACGCCAACGACATCCCAAAATTCAGAGCAATTGACAACCCGTACTTTCATTTAAGAGCATTTGAAACAATAATGAGTATCAAGGGTATCAATAAGAAGGTCTTCCCTTATCTGTTCTCACTATCTCTCGAGACCGTTTGCCAACAATGGTTCTTTTCTCTCGAGAAAGAAAAGACCTCTACCTGGGAGTCTATAGCAAACGCTTTCGTTGATAGGTACAAGTGCAACATTCAAGTCGAGACTGACCATAGAGAACTTGAAATCCTCAAACAGAAAGAGAATGAAGGCTTCACCTCTTTCTTTAACAAGTGGAGAGAAACCTCAGCTAAAATGATTGAGGTGCCAAGTGAAAAAGAGTTTGTGAGACTGTTTATCAAGAATCTCCAAGAAAAAATATTCCAAGCATCTTAAATATCAAAATAATCTCCATACCTTTAAGGCTGTTTATGACATTGGGATCAATATTGAAGATGACTTGGCTAACTCAAAAGCTGCCAACAATAACTCCAAAAGTGGCTGGAAAGGAAAGAAGAACGACGATCCTTCTTCTTCCAAAACCGCCCACTCAAATAATGTTAGCACCTTATTTAGAAGAAGTTTTTGCCATGAACAATCAAGGACAGAAGAAACCATTTAGGAGGAACTTCACTCCTATTGGCATGAGTTATGACACTGCGTTTGATCGATTAAATGCAAAAGGTCTTATAACTCCCATTGGACCATTTGGGAACCCACCAGTTGAGAAGAGGTTGGTTAACTGGAACCCCAATGCACACTACAAGTATCACCGAGGTAGGGGCCATTCCACTGAGAGCTGTTGGAAGCTTAAGGAAGCTATCTAAGACCTAATTGACAATAACAAACTGCCGTTGCCCCCTGCCAGTAAGAAGCCAAGCATCGACAATGCACCTCTAGCTCATACTCTGGATATCTCCGATGAGGAAAACGAGGTTGACCCCTCCTCTCTCATTAGACCTGTTGAAGAAATCAATGCCATAGAAAAAGAATAGGAGATCTTTTTCGATGTCAAGGATAACCTTCCAGAACCGGCAAATAAAGAAGATATACAATTGCTCACACTATCTATGAAGGAGGCATTGCAACTACTACGTGAAGCTCTCAAAGTTATGAACGAACTCCATAAGAAATATGATGAGCTTCCACTTCCAAAAGAAGAACCTAAAAGAGAATTCACCCCAGTGAGAACGACTTATGAGGCAAGGTATTTTCCCTTACAAGTCACTGAAAAACCCAAGAAGAGCAATAGAATCTACACTCCAATTGGGATCCCATATGCGCAAATGTTCGAAATGCTCTTCGAGAGTGGAGAGGTCAAACCTCTCGAACCGAGACCATTCGAGTCATTAAAAAGGACAGATAGATATTACTGTCAGTATCATCAATCAGGGGGTCACACTATAGAAAACTGTTTCAAATTCAAGGATTTGGTACAGAAAATGATTGATGAAAAGAAACTAGTCCAAGTTCAACAAGAAGAGGACATAACCATTAATGGAGTTTGGGACAGTGATGAAGAAGATGTCTATCTAAAGGACATAGTAGGACCTTTACCTTCTGTATCATACACCACAGATGACATTTGGGCTGACGAAGATTCATCAATAGACGTCCTCACAAGATCTGGGAGAATGCAACCTCCCTCTTCAACACAACCTATGCCCACCATACATCAAGTTCCCATACCTATCATCGAAGACAATGACATTGTTAAACAGTTTAATAAGACAAAAGTTGAGATGAATGTGTGGAAACTTCTGGCAACATCTCGAGAACATAGGTTGGCTGTAATGAATGCCTTGGATAAAATCGGGATAGATTCTGACACTACTCCTGAGGGACTAGCCAATTTCCTCACAAGTGACCTTCCTAGTCCGATTAATTTGATCACCTTCTCTGACAAAGATTTACCCCCAGAAGGTGACAAACATTACAAAGCATTAAACCTCACGGTAGTCTGCAAAAGGATGAATGTTTCCATGACTTTTGTAGACAATGGATCGGCTATCAATGTCTATCCACTTAGAACTGCGAGGATTCTCGGCATAAGGGACAAAGATTTAACTCCGTCCACACAAGGAATAAGAGCCTACGATAATACTCGCCGTCAAGCTCTTGGTAAAATAACCCTAAATGTAACGGTAGGAGCAATAGAACATGCTACTACTTTTCAAGTAGTGGACATCAAAGCCTCATTCAACTTGTTGTTGGGACGCCCTTGGCTTCATGATCTAAAAGTCGTCCCTTCATCTCTCTACTAACAAGTGAAAGCTATAGTTGGAGGAATTCCAATCACCATCGATGCTTCGCCTATGAGAATCAAATCCATAGAGAATCCAATCATTAATGTGGAGCACGACGAAGATGATGAAGACCTATGGGGCTTTAACGAAGAAGTCTCATTAATCCAGGAGGATGAAAGGACATCTCTTTGCCATGACCCCCATTCCAACATGACCGTTAACACTATGCTGAAGAAACAAGGACACTTTCCTGGGATGACTTTAGGAAAGAAGAAAGGAATAGCAAAACCGCTGGAGTCACCTGGCCTCCCTTAGTTAGATACTTTCGGACTTGGTTTCGAACCGACTCGGGAAGATCTCAAGCGAGCCCAGGGCAAGTTGAAAGCACGTAGGGACGCTCGCATTCAAAAGAAAGCAATTCCAATGTATCAGTACCCTTTTACGCTTAATGGTCAGTTCATAAAAGAAGGAGAGGACTATCCATGTCATGAATTTCCCGAGCCATTTGTTGTAAACGACATAAGACAACCGGGATTCGAGATTTTCTTGGATTGCTGCTTCACTGATGAAATCCCAACTCCCGTCCATAAGGAGAAAGCACCCCCATGTTTTGACTTTAACGTCATGGGATTACTTTTTGGGCGAGAAAAGAATGAGCCAACTTATAAAGAGGATAACTCCTCGCTCATTCAAACGGTCCTACAAAGTGAAAGCTTCGACCCCTCGAAGCTAATTACTCCAGCCGAAGGCTCACTACAAGGGTGGCGCAAGACCATCAAAGTGTCTACTCCAAGCGGAAGGAAGATATCAATCAGGACGGGGCAAGGACCGATGTTTGAAGAGTCGTCTGAGTTAGAGTCTGAGTCAGAGTCTTTCCCTTTAGAGTCTTCTAAGTCTTTAGTAGTAGCACCTCCCCCTCTTATTTCTTCTCCTAGGATAGTTAGTGATCCAGTCCCTGAGGACATATCATTCTTTGATGTAAAGATCTCAGAGTATAATAATATTTCTCATTCTCCTTACTTTTCGTGTTCTTCCCTAACCCAAGATGACGAGTATTGCCTAGATAACGATGAAAAAGACAAAGAAATCATTAAAGCAATGGAAACACTCGAAAAGAAAACACCGGTAATTGAAGAAACTGAAACAGTTGACATCTCGAATGATTCAACTCATAAAAAAGAAGTTAAAATCGGACTAACATTGAATAAACAAGAAAGAACCGATTTAATTAACTTACTTAAAGAATTTATCGATGTATTTGCTTGGTCATATGAAGATATGCCAGGCATTAATAGAGAGATAGCTCAACACACTATACCACTAATTCCAGGAATGAAACCTGTAAAACAAAAGTTGCGTCGAATGAAACCCGACGTAGCACTTAAAATAAAAGAAGAAGTTCAAAAACAAATAACTGCAGGTTTCATCAAGGTATCCAAATACCCCGAATGGGTCGCCAACGTCGTCCCAGTTCCGAAGAAAGACGGAAGGGTAAGGATGTGTGTCGACTATTGAAATCTAAATAAGGCAAGTCCAAAGGACGACTTCCCTTTGCCACACATCGATATTCTGGTAGACAACACGGCAAATCACGCGCTTCTCTCATTCATGGATGGATACGCAGGGTACAATCAGATTCTCATGGCAGAAGAATACATGGAGAAAACAACTTTTATAATGCCATGGGGCACTTACTGCTACACGATAATGCCATTCGGGTTGAAAAACGCAGGTGCTACTTACCAACGTGCAACAACTGCCTTACTCCATGACATGATGCAGAAAGAAGTCGAGGTATATGTCGACGACATGATTGTAAAATCAAAAGACCGTCCAGAACATCAACTAGCCTTAAGGAAATTTTTCGAAAGGCTAAGAAAGTATAACATGAGATTGAATCCATCAAAATGTGCTTTTGGAGTCACTTCAGGCAAGCTCTTGGGATACATCATAACCTCTAGAGGAATAGAGGTAGATCCAACCAAGATTAAAGCAATCATGTCAATGCCACCGCCCAAGACTGAGAAGCAGATCCGAGGATTTATTGGCCGGTTGCAATACATAAGTAGGTTCATATCAAAACTGACGACAATATGTGAACCAATTTTCAAGAAGCTCAAGAAGAATGTACCAGTAATATGGGATGACGAGTGTCAAAAAGCCTTTGAAAAGATCAAAGCCTATCTCACAAATCCTCCCGTATTAGCGCCAATACTTCCCGGAATACCTCTTAGGTTATATTTGATGGTTACCAAAGAGACAATGGGAGCCATGCTAGCACAAGAAGTAGAAGGCAAAGAGAACGCAATCTATTACCTAAGTAAAAAGATGCTTGAATATGAAACACGCTATACACCGCTCGAGAAATTGTGCCTCGCCTTGGTGTGGGCCACAACTAAGGTAAGACATTACATATTGGTGCATACCGTTTTCGTAGTCTCCCGATTAGATCCACTCAAGTATCTGTTCGAGAAATCTACACTCAATGGACGCATATCAAGATGGATAGTCAATCTAGCCCAGTTTGATGTACGGTTTATGCCACAAAAAGCTTTTAAAGGATCCGTGGTGTCAAACTTTCTAGCAGGTTTTCCAATAGAGGACTCGACGCCAATACAGGACAATGAATTTCCAGATGAAGGCCTAATGGTCACTGAAGATGATACTTGGACCTTGTATTTCGACGGAGCCTCAAACCAAAAGGGATGTGGCATCGGAGTGCTACTAGTATCACCTAAAGAAGAGCACGTTCCAATCTCAATAAAGCTTGATTTCGACGTTACCAACAACGCTGCTGAATATGAAGCATGTGTGGTAGGCCTTGAAACAGCTTTGGCATTGGGAGTGAAGAAGTTAAGGATATTCGGAGACTCTTCTTTGATCATCAATCAGATATCTAAAAGGTGGAAAGTAAGGAGCGAAAGCCTAGCCCCTTACCAAACCTATTTGGAAACTCTTACCAATCACTTAGAGAAGGTAGAATACACATATCTACCTAGAGAAAAAAACCAATTTGCTGATGCCTTGGCAAGATTAGCCTCAATGGTTAGGATTCCCACGGAAATCGAGAAAATGCCTCTAACTATCAAAAAAAGGCACAAACCAACATACATCCAGGATATAGAAGACGTCGACTTAGTCCAAGGCGAAGAAGAAGAAAAAGAAGAAGAACCATGGTACACGGACATACTCAATTATGTCACCAATGGAGAATACCCTCCTCATGCTAACAAAAGAGCTAACCGAGCGTTGAGACTTTTGGCTTCTCAATATGTACTCATAGACAACGTGCTACATAAAAGGGTACCTAAAGGTCGAGCTTTCCTATGTGTAGGAAAGGTGGATGCACAAAGAGTAATGAGAATAGTTCACGAAAGAATCTGTGGCACTCATGTAAATGGCAAAATGTCAGTCCAGAAAATAATGCGAGAAGGATATTATTGGACTACAATGAATAGGGATTGCCATCAATACGTAAAAAGATGCCCTAAGTGTCAAATTTATGCCAATTTACAACATGTCCCTCCATCTTTGCTCTATACCTACACATCGCCATGGCCATTCTCTACATGGGGAATTGACATAATTGGCAAAATACTCCCCCAGGAACAGGAGGCCACGAATTTATCCTAGTAGCAATCGATTACTTTACAAAGTGGGTCAAAGCGCAATCATACGCTAAACTCACTGCAAAACATATAGCACTCTTTATCGAAAGAAATATTATTTGTCGATATAGAGTCCCACATGAAATGATAAGTGACAATGGAACTCACTTTCAAGCCGAATGTAAAGAATTGCTACAAAAATATGGCATTCAACATCATCATTCTTCCCCTTATAGACCTCAAGCAAATGGAGCAGTCGAGGCAGTTAATAAAAATCTAAAGACTATCATCGAGAAAATGACAGAAAATTATAAGGATTGGCCTGACAAGCTTCACTTCGCATTGTGGGGTTATCACACGTCAATCCGTACATCAACAGGAAATACGCCATTTTCCTTGGTATATGGAATGGATGCCGTACAACCTGTCGAACTAGAAATACCATCTCTACGCATCGCGTTAGAGAGTAAACTCGATGAAGTTGAATGGACTAGGGCAAGATATGAAGAATTGGTTCTACTCGACGAAAAACGACTAGAAGCTCTACATCACACTCAGTGTTACCAAACTCGTATGGCTAGGCATTTTAACAAGAAGGTCAAGACAAGAAATATCAAAGTAGGAGATTTGGTATTAAAAGCACTAAGGAAAAATGTTTTAGACCCAAGGGGAAAATTTAGACCTAATTGGTCTGGACCCTACATTGTCAAAACAATCCTATCAGGAGGTGCAGCAAAACTAACTGATATGGATGGCAATGAATTCTCAAACATGACCAATCTTGACCAACTTAAAAAATACTACCCATAATTACTTGAGTAGGATACTCAAGAGAGCTACGTTCGGCCTGATTCCTTAAGAAAGGATACGTAGGCAACCCTTTACGGGTGCGGCCACTTTATTTTTCGACATCTCCGCATTCCAGAATTAATTAAAATTTCAACAGCAAATCGGCGAATTATTGGCGTCGCAGAACAGAGCCTGGCGCCATCTAGAAGTCATCAGCGCCAGCCGATGGAATTGGCGCCTGGCGCCAGACTTCAATGGCAGGCGCCAAATGCCAATGAATGGCGCCAATTTGGGAATAAAATCTGGGCGAATTTTTTTCGATTTTCATTGCTTTAATAAAATAAATTTAAAGTAAACAATTTAATTGAAAGCTAAAATTTCATTAATAAAATAAAATTACATTGTTGATGGAATTTAAATAAAAGCTGAAATAAATTAACTTTAAATGGAAATAACAATCTAAGTCTAATAAATCTAAAGCTATGCAATGCTCTTATTCTTTCTTTTCCTTTCTAGCTCTTTTTCAATTATTGTCTGCTTCCTCCTCTTCATCCATTACTTTAGCTAGTAAGCATCCTTTAGAGGACCTACATTCAATTTTGGAGTAGATGGTCTCCCCTTCAGCTAGCACTCCATGCTTCTTTTCCACCCAAGCTTTTTTGTCTGTGGTGTTAGCTTTCCTTTTTCCTTTGTCTTTGGTAGTATTTTTCTTCCTAGGCATTGTAGGTGTTTTCAATTCAATTCTTGCACCTAAGTGTTCTTTGGCAGGAGTCACCCTGTCACCTAGACGATTCTTCACATCGGTTCTACCCTGATCAATCGAAGATTTCTTCAGCAACCACTTCTTTACATCATTAGGCAAAGAAGGAGGAACCTTTTGGGTAATCACTTCCCATAAAGGTTTAGCGCTCCAGTATGCATCGAATCTATCTACTTCTTGAGATACAGGGTACTCATAGGGAGGACGAAGATCCCCGGAAGGAATATTCTGAAGCAAGTCGTATTGTCTTTTTACCCTGCAGGGATATTAATATGTTACACGAGACAAGCTGGGAAGACGGAAGAAAGGTTGCTTGTTAACACCAACCATCCTTTCTATTTTCCACCATGGGATGACCCACTTGATAGCAAAGTCACGTGATTCAAAGACTTTTCTCCACCCATGGCGCCCAATTTTAGGGATGCGCTTCTTCCTTCTCACGAAACAATTGGGAGTATATTTTTCAATATCGTCCGGAGGGCTAATTAATCCTAGCCTCTCTATTAGCCACATCTGTAAAAAAAAAAAATTTGCAATGCAAATAAATTATTATTACAATATAAAAATATATTTTTTGATTTTTGTAATTAAAAATATTATTTTTCTACCTGTAATAAAATTGGAGAGCCGCGAAGAGGCGCTTTTGGGTCCCTTTTCAATTCATCTAGACTAATCATAGTCTCTCCAACTATTAATGGCATTGGATTTCTCCCTGATTCAATTTGTTCTAGTACAATGGTTATAATTGATTGACCCTCATTATTTTTACCACTACTAAGAAAAAATTGATTAAGCATGCAAAATAAGAACGCCCTTCTTCTATATATATGAAAAGATTCAGAAAGAGGTTTATCAAAATAATGGCGTGCAAATTCTTTCAAATTAATTATGTTGCCATCTACTATTTTTGATAAATCCCTTTCCTTCAAATTAAAGAAGCACTCAAAATCCTTATAATAGTATGCATCTACTCTAGGGATTACTACGAGGTCTATTGCAGGGAAGCCTAAAATAGCACCAAATTCCTCTGGCAAAGGGCTAATCTCATCATACCCTATTCTGAAACAATGAGTATCAACATTCCAAAATTCTAAAGCGGTATGTATGAAGTCTAGGTCAAGATCTACCCCTTTGATGCCATAAATTCCCCCCAAGTGAAATAAATCTAATTCTTTTCTGTCTCTAGCATTAAGAGATCGACACCATTCATGAGTGTATTGGGTGAAGGTTTTAGTGACTAAAGACATGATTATTATTTCTTCTAAAGAAGAGAATAATTTTATTCGCTGGAATTATGAGAAGAATCGGCTGGGCAGGGGGCTATTTATACACAAATTACGAAGAGTTTTAATCAGAATGAAACACGGAGTCAACGTCAAGTGGCGTCAAAACCCCGTGATTGGCACCAACCGCCAGCGCTTGGCGCCACATGCTAAGTGTAGCGCCTCAGCTGGCGCCAAGTTGCCAGACCAGCCGCACGTGCTCAACTTGCGTTTTAATATTAGACTTGAGTCGGTTAATGACTTTATGGCTCCGTTTAATCTTTTTTTTTATCCTTTTTCTTAATTAATTAAATATAGCTATTATTTTTTTAATTTATATCATTCTTTTTGGACTTTATTTAAATTCCAAACCGACAATCTATTCGATTTTTTCCTTTTTTATTTTTTCTTTTTTGGGGGAGAGAGTCGGATACCCTCCATCAATAATAAAAATGACGGAATTTTTGCGCAAAATTGTTTGTCACACTTTTCTTGTACACACAAACATACACACAACAATAAATAAATTCATAATAGCATAAATATACAAAATGTGTCTAAATAATGAGTCTAAGGCAAAGTTCGATAAAAAAGTCAAAAAAAAATATACACAGAAACAAACTACGGCGCCGGAGGACGTAGGCCCATCATGTTATAAAATTGCACCGTACGAGGAGTCACTTCTCCACCGGCTCCAGCTCCAGTCTCCGTAGGAGGAGGAAGACTCAATATAGGACCACTCCAGCCAGGATCAAGCTGAGGCCGCAGAGGCTGCTGCGATGACGAGCCTACCTCGTACATCCCACCACCTCTGAAAGCCGAGGTAGCCTCTCCTACCGGTGCAGTGTGACCACCCTCAGAAGAAGATCTTGAGCCCTCAGCAACGTCAACTCGAGCAGCCTCAGAGCGACCGCCTCTACCCCCTAACGAAGTGCGACGACGTCTCGAGCTAGACCTCGCTTGATCCCTCCGCCCCTTAGGTCCCGTGCGGGTTTGAGAAGCAATGGGCTGGCCCTACAAAAAAGAATTAAATTAGAAACAAGGTGAAATTGAAGCAGCAATAATGAGTAAAGAAAGGCTACCTCTCGGACGACGTCACCCCGACGACAAGTAGCCGCGTTCCTCATCCAGACGAGCTGGCTCCGGAAGGCATCTATGCATCGTGCCATGGCCGAAACCACCTCGCGTGAAAACTGTCAGAAAAATAAGTCAATAAATATACATGATATACATGAACACAAAAATTCTGAATTAAAACTAGGCTTACTCTAGTCTGGTGGCGAGGAATCGACCGCTCTACAAAGCGCTCGCCCTCGGGAGCCGGAGTAATCATCTCCTCGATCGGCCCGTACATCCCCTGGTAGTGGATGGACATACGGGGCGACACGAACCCAGCAGCACCGTCCTGATAAAACAGAAAAAATCAGTAAAGTATTACTCGGGGGCTACTTAGTGAAAAATAAAAGCTAAGAATCTTACTCTCACATCCTCAGCCGGTACAGGGGCTGGAGCTAACAAAGGTAGTAGCTCCTCAGCATAACACCGCCCGAGGATCACATGGGACCGCCAAGGGGTACCAGCTCCCTCAGACATGCTCGACAACCGCGCCTCGTCGAACATATGACGTGGTGGAGCGGCAAGAACGACAAAGACATCAGAAGAGTGCTGTCTAGCGACCCTCTCTCCTAAGTACGCGACCGCTCCATAAGTCCCCAGAAAATAGCGACGCTCAACAGAGTACTGTGCGGTTAATCCAGGGACTGTCCAACCGCCCCACGGTCGGTATACCACCTCAGGTCCCTATAAAAAGCATCAATCAGGAAAGAATATATCTAAAGCACCGCGGAAGAGCAAGATAAACAATAAAAGTCGTACCGAGATGATCCAGTTCCGGACGCGTGCAGTAGACATATCTACATGATGACCGCCCCAAGAGGCGCTCACTGGAAATCCCCTCAGCGATGGTCTCACCGGCGCAACGGAAGGAAAGTACTCGTAGAACCAGATCTACAAGGAGTTAAAAGTGTGAGTAAATGCTAACTAATAGGTAGAGCTAAACCTTATAGGGAATAATGTTTACCTCTACAACCTTCTAGAAAACAGACAAAGCGACGTTCGTCCCAAAGGACCGGTGTCGGCACGAGTCCCTTAGCGCACGAACGAAGTCAGCATAGGCCAAGCTGGCCCAGTCATAATTCCCGATCAGGTGAAGATCATGGACAACAGGAAGATAGTAAAGCAACGCCCTACTACCTTTGTCAGGGAGAATGTCCCGGACAACAACATCAGCGCAAAGATGCGCACCCGCTGCTCTCGGGTGGTCGCATCGTCATCAAGAGCCGCTGCCAGCGTCGAGCGGCGAATTCCCTTAGCACTAAACTGAGTCGTCTCGACCTCAGCTTGGGCCCGAATAGCAATCGGCCCCAACAACTCCTCGACCTCCGAAGAGAAGACGTCAATTCCACTGTCGAACGACAGTGGCACAGAAGTGAACTCCAGTCCTGTGATGAGACTGAAGTCCGTAGGGGTGACCATCATCTCGCCCCAAGGGAAATGGAAGGTGTTTGTGGTGTCCCAGTAGAACTCCAACCAAAGAACGCACTACGTGGTGATCCCCGGTGGAGGCGATCATAGCCTCGGAGGTCTCGAACAAGGTAGCTAGCCCGCAAGACTCCCATAGGAGCCTCGTCTCAAGATCCCTGGCGATGTACATCCTGTACAAATCGCCTAAACCATCACAGCCAGAGCCGTGATGCCGTGTCCTCCCGGGCTCGGTACCCCGTCTCACCCTCTCAGAAATGTGGTGGACAGGAGCGAAGAACAGGGTCCGCTCATCCCACTCCGGAAGCCGACCAAGCGAAGTGGAAGGCGTGGCGTCGTCCTCCACGGGCTCATGCTCCCGTCTAGTGTTTCGGGACCGTGAACCTGCGCCTCGTTGTCTAGCCATGCTATTGTGCAGAATCATCATAAATTAAGGTTCTATAGTATCTAAGGTTCGCCTAGCCGCATGATACTATGTTCGCAAAAAACAGAGTACGTAGTGCTAAAACAGAGCACAAATTCAAATTGAGCATGACAACATTTTTCTAGCAATCAAACAATTTCTTGCAACACTATAGTGATTATTGTGACAAATTGGACAAGAATTGCTAGCAAAAATGTCAAGAACGAGTCACATTGTTCTTCACGACCTTAAGAGGTCCAACAATGGCAAATTGCTCATTTCTTCACCAAATTGAGTCAAACAAGTCTCAAATTACTCCCAAGGCAATATACAAACATTATCAAGCAATTTCATGGCATAAAACTTGACAAACAAAGCAAATTGAGCATTATAAATTTTGAATTTTCATGAAATTCGTGAATAAACATGCCAAGAATTCATAAAAACTGATGTGAGTTTGAAGGAAACTTACATAGATCAGGAAAATAGATGAAAAGAGCTTTGATTTGCAACAAATTTGAGCGAATTCGGTTGAGAAACGAGCAAGCAATGAGCAATTGGAGTTTCGGACTTCTTTCGAGCAGTTTCGCGACGAGCAAAGCAGCAAATGAAGAGGAAAGGGGTATTTAAGGAAATCCTCGTGCTGGCGCCAGGCCCTATGCATTGGTGTCACAAATTTGGCTTGGCGCCTAGCGCTAATGCTAATAAGGTGGCGCTGATGGTTTTTCAGCGACGCCAAAGCACCCAGCCACCTGATGAGGTTGTGCTAGTCTTCTGCAACATATTTTCGGGTTCCTTGGTACGCCAGTTATCCCCTCTAAGCAATTTGACATGATTTAGTAATTGGCTTGATTACATAAAGTGATCGACCTGATAAGAGATCGTCTCACTTAGCTTAAAGCGCCTAAGCATTGGCTCATTAGCAAAAGGCACCGACATATAGGTTCAAAAGCGCAAAAAGGCACCGACATATAGGTTCAAGAGCAAAAGGCACCGACATACAGGTTCAAAAGCGCAAAAAGGCACCGACATATAGGTTCAAGAGCAAAAGGCACCGACATACAGGTTCAAAGCAACGGAAGCGCCGACGTACAGGCATAGCGGAAGCGAAGTTCAGGCAAACTTTTAAAGATCAACAGGCGTGGATCTTCGGTAATTTCCTTTGGAAAATTATCGCATCGAATGAGGATGACTTCAAGAGAAGATATCTTCGACAACATTCCCTAGCTTGCGGAGAGTTGTCACGAACAACTGAGGATTGTTTCAAGAGAAATAATCTTCGATAGTATTCCCTTGGACGTGGAATATTATCAATGCGGATGGGGATTATTTCAAGAGAAATAATCTTTGATGGTATTCCCTAGGATGTGGAATATTATCATGGCGGAGGAGGATCGTTTCAGGCGAAGCAATCTTCGAAATTGGAAGAAGTTACAGGCGTAGCGGTTTTCAAGCGGGATGGCATTCTCTGGCTTGTAGAGGTCATCAAAACAACAGTAAAGCGGCAGCAAATCGGTTACCTTCAGAGACGTGTGCTCGACGGTGCAAGATACGCGTTTCTTAACTCTTTTATCTGTTTAACTAACGCTAGTTTTACAGGTATCGGCGTTACAAGATTGATTTAGGATCGCAGAACGTTCTGAGTCATTCTCCGTCCCTATCGATAATTTGACTTTTGTTTTCGAAACCTGCGTTTCTCCAAACTCAGTCAAAGTGGGGGCTTCTGTAGACACCCAAATGTGTCTCCTCAAAACCAAACCCAGTGATGAGTACCTTTCACGTCGAATCATAATCGAATGAAGCGAAAGTGTGGAAGGTCTAGTGTTGCGGAAAGTTTTAATTTATTTTCTTTTCTCTCTGTTTTTTAAAACTTATTTTAAGAAAACAGCCAATCCATTTTGGGTGGTCCATGATATGGGTCCAATAATAGTGTAGTTGGATGGGGCTTGCAAAGACTTTTCCAACGATATATTATAAGCCCAATTCCGAAGAATATTGAGGAAATTATGGCCAATTTACCAAACTGGGCCCGGTTTGAGCCTTATATGCGGCCCAATGATCTAGGGGAGGGCCTAATATGATTTATCATTCCTAATGCAATTAGGAATGGTTTTAGTCTTCTAGATTCTTCTAGAAGGTTTTTTTCATTCCTAATTCAATTAGCATTGATAAATTGACTTTTGTTGATTTTTTAGAGTTTTAATCAAAATCAAATAGCATTTTCGAAGAAATTATATTATTTTATCCTCCAGTACGGTAAACTTATCGGATTTTCGAAAACGCGTTAAATTTAAGCTTGGCGTCTAACCCCAGGCCTTGGCGCCTGGAACCAAGCCTGGCGCCAGCTAGCCAGGGTTGGCGCCAGCTCTGTTTTCTGAGCGTCAGACTCTGTTTTGTTAATTTATCTTTTTTGGCTGATTTTCTCTATAAATATCGTATTAAAAACTCCGTTTTCATTCACCAATTCTCATCATTCATCATCTATTCATTCATTAATTCGTTAGCATTCTCATAATTCATTCATCTCTCTCATTCATCTCCTTCTAAACTTTGTGTTTTCATACAAAATTCCGCATTCGCAAGATCTAGAAACACCTAGCCATATTTGAAGTTGCCTTCGCCCTAGACGTGAAAGGGTTTAGTTTCTGAGGGTTTGGTCCCAAATCTCTCTTTTAATTATTTAATTTAATTGTTTTATTATTATTTTCCTTGAAGTTACTAACGTGTGTATTTTGTTATTAGAAAGAGGTACGAGGCATCAAAGTAAGTACTTTATTGGTTTTTAATTGATATTATGATGTAGAAATCATGTTTACATTGTTATTATGATATTCCTAGTATCATGTCTAGGGTAATTTTAATATTAAATATGATTGCTATGATGCGTTTTATTCTCTTCCTAATATTTATGATTGTTAGTATCATGTTAGGGTTAAAGATTTGATTTTTATTGCTTAGTGACATGCTAGGGTTTGTTATTAATCTTGTTAGTATCATGCCTAGGATCTTGCTATTTTTATTGTGCTTTAATATGAATATTATTATAATTATGATTATTATAATTATTATTAATTTATGATTGCAATGATTATGAATATTATTATTTTAATAATGATTATTTTATTCGTGATTATTATGATTATTTATTATGTTTCTTGATGCTTATTATTTATTGCTTGATCACCTTTATTGCATGTTTAAAGGGAATTTTGTACTCGTAATCACGCTTAATAAGATAATTAATAATTTTGTTAGTTTTAATTGTGATTATAATTTCAAGTGATCGCCAATAATAGTTTATTTGTGCATTAATATTCAACCAACATAGATTACACAGGTTTAGGGTTAATTCTAATGATTGCATGTTAATCAGAAAGCGCACATGAATATGAGCAGAATAAAGTAGAGGCCTATTATTAGGGCAGGTTCAATCTCTTTTAGATTGGATTTGTACCATCATCCTCGAACCCTTATTTGGTTCATGACCTTATGGAGTTGACGATCTCTTGGATCGTTAAGGGGTGTAACCTTCATCCTATGAACGGTTTACAAGTTCCTAAAAAACTTATTGACGACTCTTTTGCTCTATCTTCTTCCCTTTTGGACGCCACCGTACTTTAGTGTATGATCACAGTGGGGTTCAAGCTAGTGGGATTAAGGCTCGAAATTATTCCCTACAACCTGACACATAGATGTTTGACTAAAATATTAGTTTTAGTGTTTGACACTTGGACTTGTACCTTTATCTAACAACAGTACTTGAGCCAGAATAACTGTGATAAGCTACTTCAAAATATACCATGATCAGTGAACCTGTTTAGGTTAAGAGATTTATACTTAGGCAATAATTTGTCAAGGACTCGTTTTCTAGCACTCTAATTGTAATTAATTTAACCGTAATTTTGAGGTAAGCTTGAGTACTTTAATTAATTAATCAAAAGAGAAGAATTACAAGGTAACAATAGCTTGAGGCTATTAATCTCTAAGCAGCTTTAGGCTACAACTCTCAAAAGGTTTCTTATGCAAATTTTTGGATAAAACGGCTCATGCTACCTACATTACAATTTATACTCAAGCATCAACATAACCTAAAACTAATAATGGTTGACCTCCAAAGCTTAGGGAATCTCACACCTTTTGCCATGGTTACTAAAGTGGTGTCTCTTCCTTTTCAAGCTTGTCTCTTTCCCAAAATGGCTCCTATGCCAAAAGCTATTGCCTTTCTTGATCTTCCAATTCTGTTTCTACTTCCTCTAGGTGACCGTTGCTTTTGACTTCATGCCCCTGCCCCACTTTGTTATCTTGATCCGAGACTTGACCCATCTTAGCCCTTCTTTGGTAAACCTTAATGGGCTGACCCAAATGCTGATCCATCACAAATTCTCTCCATTCTCAGTATCAACCTCCCAAACTTACCTAGCATGAAAGGAAAATAGTCAGATACTTGAATTTTGTGATTTATTATACAAAAAATACCATGTAAAAAAAGTAACAAGCTTCCAATTATATGGTTTTCCTTTCCTAAGCACCTGGCAAATACCATATTCAATTGTATGATTTATACTTAGGCAATAATTTCAGCATTGTTTGTTCTATCTAATACATTAATTTTTCTTGAAAAATTAATTTAGATTAGTTTTGGTTAGGCCCAAGAAGCTTGAGTCGATATTCTGAATCATTATCAAATAGGCAAAGACTATATTATATACTATCATATTTGATTAAGTAAAGCTCAAATAGGTTAATAAAGGGGGAGGGAATGAGAGCTAAAATTCAGAATTGAAATCAGAAATGAAATGCAAAACTTAAAATCAGAAGCTGAATTTCAGTTCTGAAATCAGGAGCTGAATTTCAGTTCCAAAATCAGAAGCTGAATTTCAGTTCTGAAATCAAAAGCTGAATTTCAGTTCTGAAATCAGAAGCTGAATTTCAGTTCTGAAATCAGAAGCTGAATTTCAGTTATGAAATCAGAAGCTAAATTTCAGTTCCAAAATCAGAATGAAGCTGAATTTCATTTCTGAAATCAGAGCTGAATTTCAGTTCCGTAGTTCAGAACTTAAATCAGAGCTCAAATTCAGAACTGAAAATCAGAACTGAAATCAGAGCTGATAATTCAGAGCTGAAATTCTACTGTAATTGTATTTTGGATGGTAGTTGTTATATTTAGAACTGAAAATCAGAACTGAATCAAAACTGAAATTCAAGACTAAAAATAGTCAGATACTTGAATTTTGTGATTTATTACACAAAAAATACCATGTAAAAAAAGTAACAAGCTTCCAATTATATGGTTTTCCTTTCCTAAGCACCTGGAAAATACCATATTCAATTAAGTAAACAGAATACTAGGCTGGGGAGTATATATTTAAGTAATTAAGTATGGTGGTAAGGTGGTTGATATTAGTACCATCCTGTGAGCATGTGGATATCATGTTTGGAATGCCTAATGGCAAGTCCAATTTTGTTTCAAGTGTCTTGAAGTGGGAACAAAATAGCATTGTGCACTAAGCTTTATGCATTTATTAGGATTCATTGAGGCTTGATTATGTCCCTTGACACACATATTTATCAAACATGTAGACATATAGTACTTGAATATTAGTTGTTAACTGTAGATTATGCTTTCATGTTTCTTACGACATGATCAATTATGTAGGTCCCAACTAAATGTCGTCTTGCTTTAGTTGATGAGTTCAGTGGGAACTCAGTGATTGTGGCCGATGGAACGGCAGAACCTTGACCTAGTGGAGTAATTCATAACAAGAAAATGAACCGTGACATCTATAGAGTTAGTGTTGACCATGTTTACAGTGATTATTCTCACCTAAATCTCCCAGAAGAGACTGATGACGGTATCACCAAGTTGGGTGAGGCGAAAGGTTATTTTTTGGGGTGGCCGGTAGATTTAGTCTTCTTTACTGATGAGGTAATTCATTGATATGCTATGTAATGATCTAAGATATTTGTAACTAAATTATATTAATATTTATCTTTTCTTGAAGGTTATGACTTTGGCAAAAAAGACGGATAATGAATTGGTGCAAACCAAAGAGAAAGTTGATAGTTGCGGACCTATCAACTCAGACCATTCAACTATTAAAGGCAAAGGCATAACTATTCCGGAAACTATTGTTGAGAGTCTTGGTGAACAGTGTTCTATGTTGTATTATTGCATGATTTCAGGAAGTGGAGATTATGATACTACGACAATTCCATTGAAGGCTCCATTGTTTTATCAAAAGGAAGACACACAAATTTATCTTACTAGTTGTAGACACCCATTTGTGTCTCCCCAAAACCAAACCCAGTGATGAGTGTCTTTCATGTCGAATCATAATCGAATGAAGCGAAAGTGTGGAAAGTCTAGTGTTGCGGATAAGTTTTAATTTCTTTTCTCTCTGTTTTTGAAAACTTATTTTAAGAAAACAGCCAATTGATAAGTGACTTTTATGTCACCTTTAGGGTGTTTATTGAGTCGTATTCCGGCTTATTTTCCAATAATTTCACCTTTTATATCCTTTTTTTTTTTTTTTTTTTTTTTTTTTTTTTGGAAAATATGAATTTTATTGCCAAAATAAGAAAGTTACAACTTACAAAAAGCTAAACTGTAACAACACCAAACACCACAGACCAAAAAGGCCAAACCAACACCAACAGTCCAAGAATCTACCCAAACCACCTTCTAGGAAGGGTGCTTGAGAGAAACAAGGACACCTACTGGACTCAAGCTCGCAGCCACCTTCTAGGAAGGGTTCTGAGGGCAAGGACCAGACAAGAACACCTAAGACAAAACCAGCACACAAAATATACAAAAAGAGCAGCTGAAAACACCAAAACTAGCCTAAACCAGCATACAAATTAGCAAGAGCAACTAAACAAGAGAAAAAACACCAAACTACCAGCTGCCAAAACAAAAAGGCAACACCAACACCCAAGATGCAGCATACTTTTCTTCCAGACTTGCTGACCAGAAAACAGCAGTAGCACACCTGAAACGGCAAACCAGAAACAACAACAACAAACCAGAACAACAGCAGCAGCACCTGTCAGACTTGCAGCAAGAGCAACCTGCTAGAATAGCAACTGCAAACATAGCAACCATCTGAAAACCAGCTGTCACCCAGAAACCAGGCTGCAGCATACAGAAACAGTTGCAACAGACTTCAGAAATCAGCAACAGCAACTGCAGAAACAGCAACAGCCTACCAGAGCAGCAACTGCAGAAACAGAAAGGAGCAGCAGCAGCACAGCAACAGCAACCCAGCAACACCATCAGCAGACAGCAGTGCAGCAGCACAGAAAGCAGGCAGCAACAACACAGCAGCACAGCAGAGCACAACAACACAAAACCAGCAGAGCTACTAGCAGACAACAACTAGAAACAGCCTGCAGAAAAGGGAACCAATACAAAAAGAAACAACGGGAAACCCAGTATCAGAACCCAAACCAAGGAAACCAGAATAAAAACACAAAGAGCCCGAGACAAGCCCTAAACGATCAAATATTTGCTTCCTGTCGGGATTCTACAAACTGAGTGAAAGACAATATCCCGAACAAGAGCATCAACTGATTTGCAACAACCAGTAAAGAGAACTGCATTCCTTTGAATCCAAATACCATAAACCGTTTCAGTGAAGGCCACATGGATCACTTTATTCTTCAATCTGGAACTTCTGCAGATTTTCTTCATCCAATCAATCTCATCACTAAACTGCTGAACAGGCTTGGAAACACGTAAGATCCCCAAAACCTTACTCCAAACCTTCCTAGAGAAATCACAATCAAGGAAAAGATGCTGAACACTTTCATTGCCATTCAGACAAAGGAAACACTTTGGGTCACAAGAGATGTGTCATTGAAGCAACCTATCCTTAGTGACAAGCCTATTCCATAAAGCTAGCCACAATATGAAAACACTCTTGGGAGTTGCTAAGTTACGGCAAGTAACTCTCTTCCAAGGAACTTTAGGCACTTGAGGCCTAAAAGCAGCATAAAGCTTCTTGATTTTCAACTTGTTGCCTTGAACGAAACCATCCCATCCCCCTTGATCATTCACAATATCTCTACAACTCAAAATCTTCTTCAAGAACCAGGAGCATCTAGTAGGGGTAGGAGTGGTCCAACAATCCTTATGCTTGAAATAGTAGATATGAACCCACTTAACCCAAAGATTATCAGCCTTGTGAGCAATATCCCAAAGTAACTTAGTGACAGCTGCTTTATTCCACTCAGGAAGAGAAAGCAGATTCCAGCCACCACAAACTTTAGGAAGACAAACATTATTCCAAGCAACCAAAGACTTCTTAGTAGGAGCAGAGGATCCCGTCCAAAGAAAGCATCTGAACCTAGCCTCAATCTCTTTCAGAATTTTCTTCGGAAGAATAAAAATTTGAGCCTAATAAGTCTGAATACCAAACAACACACTCTTCACCAATTGAAGCCTCCCAGCGTAGGACAAGTGTTTAGCCATCCACCCTTGAATCCTAGCGGTGACTCTCTCCACCAAAGGCCTACATTGAGCAATAGTAATCTTCTTTGAAGAGAGAGGGACTCCAAGATACCTAAAAGGAATGGAGCCTTGAGAAACACCAAGAAGCTCCCTCAACTCATTCTGAACCTCAACAGAGACACCACCAAAGTAGACTTCACTTTTATCAAGATTAGCAGAAAGCCCAGAGGCACCCGAGAATTTCGAGAAGGCTTGGAAGAGAAGCTTAACAGAAATACTATCAGCTCGAGAAAACATCAATAAGTCATCAGCAAACATCATGTGAGTTAGGTTTAACTTTTCACATCTAGGGTGAAAGTTAAAGTCAGGAGACAACCTAAGCTCATCAAGGCATCTGGAGAGGTATTCCATACCAATAGCAAAGAGAAAGGGAGACATAGGATCACCTTGCCTCAGCCCTTTCTTAGCTTCAAAGGGGGGAGCGGGAAAACCATTAATAAGAATAGAATAAGAGACAGAAGTAAGACAATTCCAGATCCAATCAACAAATATCTGAGGGAAACCAAGCTCTTGCATGACAGTGATCAAGAAACCCCACTCAACCGAATCATAGGCTTTCTTCAAATCCACCTTAACCATACACCTAGGAGAGATAAATTTGTGATCATAGCCTTTGATCAATTCAGTTGCAAGAAGAATATTGTCACCAATATGCTTGCCAGGAATGAACCCTGCCTGAGCATCATCAATCACCTCACCAATGACAACAGCAAGCCTAGCAGTTATGACTTTAGAAATGAGCTTATAGACCACAGTACAACAGGCTATAGGTCTAAAATCCTTAACATGAGAAGCAGAAAGGACTTTAGGGACCAAAGTAATAGTTGTACAATTCCATTGCCTAGGTAAAAACCCATTATTAAAGAAATCAATAACACTAGCATAAATATCATCTTTCACAATATGCCAAGCTCTCTTAAAGAAATAGGAGTTAAAGCCATCAATACCAGGAGCTTTAGTGTTATCAATTCCCTTAAGGCCAGCATCAATTTCATCATGAGAGATAGGCCTAATGAGGTAGCTCTGAGCAGCAGAACTAAGCTGCTTACCCCTCCGCATAGTAACAAGGTCAACAGCAGGGAGCCAAGGAGCCTGAGTCCCTAAAAGAGACTTATAGAAAGAGATAATTTCATGAGAGATAGCATCTGGATCCTTAAGCAACACCTGATTAGAATAAAAAATAGAATCAATTCTATTCCTTGATTGCCTAGCCTTCATCACAGAAAAGAAGTAGTGGGAATTGCCATCTCCAAGCTTAACCCAATTAATCCTAGATTTTTGCTTGAAGATGCTCTCCTGAATATCATTCCAATGCTTAACAACTTTAATAGCATCAGATTCTTTAGCATATAAATCCAAATCATCAGAGTTCTGAGCCATTAAGGTTTGAATTCTAGAAAGCTCATCATTAGCCTGGTCAATCTTTTCCTCAATGTTGCCCAACTGCTTGCTAGTAAGAGATTTGATACTAGACTTTACAGAATTAAGCTTCTGCCAAACAGAATTACCAGAGCCCCAAGCCTGCAAAACAGTATCAAGAAAATCAGGATGATCCACAATACAGTTTAGAAACCGAAAAGGTCTACCTTTCCCCACATGGCCAGAGCAAATATCCAGCAAAACAGGACTATGATCAGATAAAGAAGGAGGGAGATAAACAGTCTCCACATGCCCATGAGAAGCTAACCAAGCTTGATTACCAAAGGCTTTATCAAGTTTGGAGTGCGTTCTAGGGCCAGTACGAGCCTTATTAGACCAAGAGTAGAAGGACCCTTTGCTTTTGAGCTCAGTGAGGTCAAAATCATCAACCAAATTCTGAAAGTCTCTAGTCTCATAATCAGTAACATCAGCACCATGGAGCCTATCAGAAACATGAAGAATAGAGTTATAATCACCAACACAAAGCCAAGGAGAATGCTGGATAGAGATGCTTCTGAGTCCCTCCCACAAAGAAAGCCTATCATGAATGGAGTGAAGACCATAGACAACAGTGAGAAAAATCTGAGTAGAGAGATCCTTAGAAGAAACAGTACAATGAATGAATTGTTCATGAATCTTCAAAACATTAACAGTTACTCTATCCACATTCCAACCAAGCCAAATCCTCCCTTTGGGAGAATGATCATAATTACACAGCCAGAGCCAAGAAGGGCCAAACTTCTTCTGATAAGTGAGAACATTTTTTCAATTTGATTTTTGTTTCAAGCAAACCAACAACATCAACTGAATGAGAGTGAAGCAACCTCCTTACAGAGGCAACTTTGCCAGGGTCATTCAGGCCCCTGACATTCCAAACAGAGTAAATCATGACACCAAAGGGGGATTAACCTCACCCCCGATTGGATTAATAGTGAAACCACCTGCACCACCCGTTTCATTTGCAAACAAAGCAACAAATGCATTAGAAGTAGAAGCAGGCTGATGAACTCTAGTTTGCTGGCCTTTTGTTTTCCTCCCTACTATTCTCCAACCCTCATCTGAATTCTTAGATGTATGAACCTTTGGAGTAATAATAGATTGACCATGAACAGAAACCCCAACATCAACAGCAGCAGAAGGAGCAGGATCATGGGTAGGCTTAGGAGCCCAAACTTGCTTTTGCTTAGGAGGAATAGAAGCCGGTTGCTTAGAAGCCTGCTTAGGCAAAGGAGGCTTAACAGAGCAATCATGACCAATCTTGTTACACTTAGAGCAAAAGGAAGGAGCCCACTCATACACCACCCTAATCTCCAATAATTCCTTCAAAGGAATCTCAACCCACACAAAGGATGGCAAAGGCTTTGTAACATCAATCTCAATCAGAACCCTAGCAAAAGACACTCTAAGCTGTCTAGTAGTACACTCATCAGCACAAATTGGCACTCCAAGCAAACTACCAAGGCGGCTAAGAGTGTGAGATCCCCAACAATTAAGGGGAAGATTAGGGAATTTAACCCAAAGAGGAATAGTTCTAAGTATTTCAGCATGAAAATCAAAATCAGGACACCAAGGCTTCACTATTGCAGGCTTTCCAAAAAACATATGAGGACCAGAACAAAGAATAGTATCTCTATCATCACTAGAACACATATTGATAATAAAGTACCCATCATCATGCCAATACACATCTGGTTTTTGCATATCATTCCATTGTTGAGCAAAGAAACGAAGAACAGCAACAATAGTAGGATAAAAGCCAACCACATAAAAAACAAGAGCATTAGCCCATTTTCGATTACCTTCCTCAAGCTCGGCTGCTTGTAGCTCAGCAATTAGCTTCTCATCCTGCACTTTCGGAGCAACAAAGGATAGTGTAGCTCCTTTAGCAGCCAATTTCCCAGCAAAAGATGAAGCATGAGTCCCCTTCTGCTCCAGAACAGGGGAAGCAGCACAATTTCTTTTATTTTATTATTCTTGCCTTTTATTCTTTATTTTGAGTATTTTTGTAATTTTCTATAGTTTCTAGTTTATTTTCGTGTTTTATTTTATCTTTCTTTCTTTTAATGTTTGTAGTTTAAATCGTTAGTTTTTATTTTTAATAATTTCTCTTTTTATCTCGTTTTCTTATTTATTTTAGTTTCGTATTTTATTTTATTTTATTTTATTTCATTTAATTTTATTATTTCTTTAGTTTTAGCATTTTATTTTATTTTATTTTACTTTATTTATCTTATTTTATTTTACTTTATTTTATTTATTTTATTTTATTTTCCATTTCACCCTCGTGTTGTTTTTGGTTGTAGGTGTTTTCGGGTCCGTGGTCGATCGGGTTTCAAAGTTAAATTTGTGTTCGGAGGTCAAGGTTCGAGGCATAATGCACAAGCCAACCTACTGCCCACCTCTTAACCTACACCACACCCATCTCCTATCCTACACCACCCCAAACAACACACATAACATCCTTCTCCCTGCTCCCAGCTCTTCAACACCACCTCTCTGCCCACTCACACCATCTCCATCACCAACAACAACAAACACAACACCATCAAACCACCACCTTGAACCACCACCAAACAACCCATCAGCCCCGCAATTCCTCACAATCACTCACGCAACACCAATAACACCAACAACACAACCAATCGCAATTACAACCACCACAATCACCTTCTCCCCTGCTCCAACTCTCCTTCTCCCCTGCTCCCTACTCTCCCAATTAACCACCAGCCCTCACAACCCCAACAACACCAACATCACAACCTCCCCTGCTTCACCTCGCAACACCACCAACACCACGAAGCTCACCACTTACCACCACACACCTTCAATCACACCAACGCACCAGCCACCGCCACCAATACCAAACCACCTCCAATCGCACCGATATCACCCATTCGCAGCCACCTGACCTCAATTGACACCAACCCGCAAAACCCTGCTCCTCCCAATCGCACCGAAACCACCCAACCTCACCTCCCATTTCACCACCAACACCAGCCATCACACCGCCACCACCAATTCGCATCTCCAATCACACCAATCGAACCAAATTCACAGCAAGGAGCAACCCAGACCTCGCGGCCGCGCAGCCCTGTGAGAAAGCGCACACAATTGAGTCCAAAATCAAAGTCGAGGCAGAAGCTTTGCACGACCTCTGTGCGACCTCTGTGCGGGCGCGCATTCTTGGGTCAATCACGAGCTTTTCACGTGATTTTTAATGAGAATTGAAAGGCTTTGATTGATGCTTGATTGATGACGATGAGGATTGACGATGGTGATTATGATAATTGATGCGTGGTGATGGTGATGCAGGTGATGCAAATCAGAGCAGCCAAGATCGAAAGAGAAAGAAATGGGGAAGCTGATTTGTATATACTGTTTTGGGAATTTGTTGGGTTTTGTTTTGTTTTCCTTTTTCTTTTCATTTTCTTTTATTTTATTTTATTTTTAGTTTAGTTTTATTTTTGGTTTTTAAGTTTAGTTATTTTAATTATTTTAGTTTAGTTTTTATTTCTTTTGAGTTTTCTCTTTTACTTTATTTTATTTAGCCTTGTATTATAAATACCCCTTTGGGGTTATTTTCTCATAACTTTCACTTAACATTATTTTAGCCTAGATTAGATTAGTTTAGCTCTTTTATTTTTCTCTCTCTTAGGGTTAGGAGTAGTTTAGAGAGAGAAAGATTGGATTTTTCATGGAGTTTTTGGGATTTTGAAGAAGCAAATTTGTGGATTTTTCCTCTCATAAATTCAATGAGTTTTCCTAAGTTTCTCTCACCTTTATTGCTTTCATTTATTACTGTTTTTGCTTATTTATTTGTTTATTTGAGTAGATTAATTAGTTTAGTTGTTGATTCTTGCTTTTATTATTATTTAACCTTGTTTTCCATATTTTTGTTCATTATGTTAGTTTAGGTTTTGTTCTAGGGAAATGGATGAAGGTTATGTTAATTAATTTGATGATTGATTGTGGTTAGTATGAAATTGTTTCTTGATTATTGTGTATGGATGATGCTTTTATGGATTAGAATCTTTCTAGCTAATTGGTTCTATGCTTTTAATTGTGTTTTCAATCAATTGTGCGAAAGTGAGTTGTTTGAGAACCCTAAATTCCTCCATATCTTTGCTAGGCTAGTTGCACGAGAGTGAATTAGTTTAGTAGGATTATTAACATGTTTAATTGCGCGAGAGTGAGTTAAATGTGTAAATCGTCCTAATTGAGGTCATTTTCATCTAATTGTTTGATGTTGTTGAATGCATTGATGTAATTGGATTCCACTTTCCCTAGTTTTAGTTATTTGCTCTTAGTAGTGTTTAGTTGAACCTTTCTTTACCTCACAAGCTTTCCTAGTAGTCTAATTAGCATAGATTGATACACTTAGTCCTTTTGGGTTCGACCCTTTACTTACCCCTATACTCGTATTAGGGTAGTTTAGGTATTATAAATTGTTAATTTGATTAGGGTTAGTAGACTAACGACACTATTAAATTCCTCAATCACCAATCCAGTTTTGTAGGTCCATGATATGGGTCCAATAGTGGTGTATTTGGATGGGGTTTGAAAAGACCTTTCCAACGATATATTATAAGCCCAATTCCGATGAATATCGAGGAAGTTATGGCCAAAATACTAAACTGGGCCCGATTTGGTTTTTATATGCGGCCCAATGATCTAGAGGAGGGCCTATTATTAATTATCATTCCTAAAGATATTAGGATTGATTATAGTCTTTTAGAATACTCTAGAAGGTTCTTTTAAATCCTAATGGAGTTAGGATTGATAATTATGTTTTAAAGAGTTTGAAATTGAATAAAACTACTCCTTTTAAGAATCCTTGTTTTGTACGAAGTGAAATATATTCAGATTTTATTTTCGTGCCTCATAATATTTATCAAAATTTTATATGGTTGGATAGATCTTTAAATTATCTTTCCAATGATATATTATAATATTAAATCCGAGTTATAACGAAAAAGATATGAATGAGACATGAAACTTTATCCAAAACTGACACCCTTCCACTATTTTGGCCATATCTTTTTATCTACATAATATTTTAATCTGATTCTAATTGGGTTGGAAATTAGACTTTAAGATATTTCCAACGACATATTATATGCCTTATTTGGACTTCCGGATCAAAAGATATGATAAAAACAAAACGCGTGAATTTCTTAAATCAGCGCTTGGAACCAGGCCTGGCGCCTGGCGCCAATAGCCTGGTGCTGGCGCCAGCTCTGTTTTATGTGCGCCAATCTCGTTTTGCGTGCACCAAGTGCTCTGTTTTGATATTTTATCTTTTTGGCTGATTTTCTCTATAAATATCGTATTAAAAACTCTGTTTTCATGCACCTACAATCAGTTTTCATTCGCAATCATTAATTCTCTAATTCTCTCTTAATCATTCACCAACTCTTATCAAGATTTTCTTGATTATTCTCTCTCTCTCTTTTCTGAACTAGCCTTTTCTCAAATACGAAATTCTGCATTCGCAAGATCTAGAAACACCTAGCCATATTCGAAGTTGCCTTCGCCCTAGACGTGAAAGGTTTAATTTATGAGGGTTTGGTCCCAAATCTCTATTTCAATTATTTAATTTAATTGTTTTGTTTATTATTTTCCTTGAAGTTACTAACGTGTGTATTTTGTTATTAGAAAGAGGTACGAGGCATCAAAGTAAGTGTTTTAATGGTTTTAATTGATTTAAGATGTAGAAATCATGTTTATATTGTTGTTATGATATTCCTAGTATCATGTCTAGGGTAACTTTAATATTAAATATGATTCCTGTGATGCTTCCTATGTTCTTCCTAATATTTATTCATGTTAGTATCATGTTGGGGTTAAAGATTTGATTTTTATTGCTTAGTGACATGCTAGGGTTTGTTATTAATCTTGTTAGTATCATGCTTAGGATCTTGCTATTATTATGCTTTAATATTAACATGAACATGATTATGATTATAATTGTTATAATTTATGATTATTATTATTATTATTTTGATGATGATTATTTTATTTATTATTGATTATTTATTATGTTGCTTGATACATTATTTATTCTTTATTGCTTGATCACCTTTATTGCATGTTTGAAGGGAATTTGTACTTGTAATCACGCTTAATAAGATATTTAATAATCTTGTTTAGGGTTAATTGTGATTATAATTCAAGTGATCGCCAATAATAGTTTATTTGTGCATTAAATTCAACCAACATAGATTATACGGGTTTAGGGTTAATCCTATTGATTGCATGTTAATTAGAAAGCGCACATGAATACGATCAGAATAAAGTAGAGGCCTATTATTAGGGCAGGTTCAATCTCTTTTAGGTTGGATTTGTACGTTCATCCCCGAACCCTTATTTGGTTCAAGACCTTATGGAATTGACGATCTCTTGGATCGTTAAGGGGTGTAACCTTCACCTCGTGAACGGTTTACAAGTTCCTAAAACTTTTTGGCGACTCTTTTGCTCTATCTTCTTCCCTTTGGACGCCACCGTACTTTAGTGTATGATCACAGTGGGGTTCAAGCTAGTGGGATTAAAGCTTGAAATTATTCCCTACACTAGTGATGATGTCTCTGAATTACTACGAGGAGCATAGGCTAATATTTTATTAATCCACGTCTACATATTGTAATTACTAACATTCATTTAAGTTATTTGAATTTGTTTTACTATGAAATATATTTTATTAGATCCATTTATTATACTAATTATTTATTTTTTTTGTAAAATGCAGGTACTTAATTGAAGAGCATATCTCATTATTTCAGAAGACTAAAATCAAGTTTTTGTGCCCCCAAAAAATTTCTGCAGCTGAAATCAAGAAAGATTTCCTTGAAGTCCAAATGTATTTAAAAAATGTTTTTCTTACTGAATTAAGGAAAAAGGATGCACCGTGCAAATTCATTCTGGCTCCATATATGGAAGCGTATGTACTACTGATCCTTGAATCTTTACTTTTTCATAATTTTATTATATTAATTATGTGAATAATACAAACAAGTTTATTAAAATGTAGGAATCATTGGGTACTCTATGTGATTGATTTGCGTATGAGTCTTGTGTATGAGTTTGATTCTGTTATTCAATCACCTCCGAACGCTCGAAACTCAGAGTTGTCCAAAGTAATGAAGATGTTAGTACACAACATTCCTAGTACTACTGTAGGGAATAATTTCAAGCCTTAAAAAATCCCACTAGCTTGAACCCCACTGTGATCATACACTGAAGTACGGTGGCGTCCAAAAGGGAAGAAGATAGAGCAAAAGAGTCGCCAACAAGTTTTTTTAGGAACTTGTAAACCGTTCACGAGGTGAAGGTTACACACCTTAACGATCCAAGAGATCGTCAACTCCATAAGGTCATAAACCAAATAAGGGTTCGGGGATGAAGGTACAAATCCAACCTAAAAGAGATTGAACCTGCCCTAATAATAGGCCTCTACTTTATTCTGCTCGTATTCATGTGCGCTTTCTGATTAACATGCAATCAATAGGATTAACCCTAAACCTGTTTAATCTATGTTGGTTGAATTTAATGCACAAATAAACTATTATTGGCGATCACTTGAATTATAATCACATTAACCCTAACAAGATTATTAATATCTTATTAAGCGTGATTACAAGTACCAATTCCCTTTAAACATGCAATAAAAAGGTGTGATAGCAATAAATATAAATATCAAGCAACAATAATAATAATCAATAACAATAATTATAATCATCATAAAATTATAATCATAATCAAAACAATAATAATCATAAATAAAATAATCATTATCAAAATAATAATAATAATAATAATAATATTCATAATCATCATAAATTATAACAATTATAATCATTATCATGTTCATGTTAATATTAAAGCATAATAAAAATAGCAAGATCCTAGGCATGATACTAACAAGATTAATAACAAACCCTAGCATGTCACTAAGCAATAAAAATCAAGTCTTTAGCCCTAACATGATACTAACATGAATAAATATTAGGAAGAATATAGGAAGCATCGTACTTTTAATCATACTTGATATTAAAGTTACCCTAGACATGATACTAGGAATCAAAATAACAATCTAAGCATGATTTCTACATCATAATATCAATTAAACCATTAAAGTACTTACTTGGATGCCTCGTACCTCTTTCTAATAACAAAATACACACGTTAGTAACTTCAAGGAAAATAATAAATCAAAACAATTAAATTAAATAATTAAAAGAGAAATTTGGGACCAAACCCTCAGAAATTAAAACCTTTCACGTCTAGGGCGAAGGCAACTTCGAATATGGCTAGGTGTATCAAGATCTTGTGAATGCGGAATTTTGTATTTAAAAGAGAATTTGAGAAAAGAGAGAATGACAGAGATGAATGACCAATGCTTGTTCATGAAAATTGATGATTGTTGATGAATGAAAACGGAGTTTTTGATACGATATTTATAGAGAAAATCAGCCAAAAAAGATAATTTATCAAAACAGAGTCTGAAGATCGCAAAAACAACTTGGCGCCAGCCCTGGCTCATTGGCGCCAGGACCAGTGGCTAGCGCCAGGCGCCAATGACTGGCGTCTGGCGCCAATCCTGGTTCCAGGCGCTGATAAGTGACTTTTATGTCACTTTTAGGGTGATTATTGAGTCGCTTTCCGGCTTATCTTACAATAATTTAGCCTATTTTGTTCTTTATTTCTATTATTTTATTATTCTCGTCTTTTATTCTTTATTTTGAGTATTTTTGTAATTTTCTATAGTTTTTAGTTTATTTTCGTGTTTTATTTTATTTTTCTTTCTTTTAATGTTTGTAGTTTAAGTGGTTAGTTTATATTTTTAATAATTTCTCTTTTTATCTCATTTTTCTTATTTATTTTAGTTTCGTATTTTTATTTTATTTCATTTCATTTAATTTTATTATTTCTTTAGTTTTAGCATTTTATTTTATTTTATTTTACTTTATTTATCTTATTTTATTTTACTTTATTTTATTTATTTTATTTTATTTTCCATTTCACCCTCGTGTTGTTTTTGGTTGTAGGCGTTCCGGGTTTCAAAGTCAAGCTTGTGTTCGGGGTCCAAGGTTCAAGCAAACTTCACAATGCCCCTAACCGACCTAGCTGTTGCCTACCTCTTAACCTACACCACACCATCCCTTAACCTTCACCACACCATCTCCATCACCAACTGCAACAACAACAAACACACCACCTCCAATCACCTTCCCCTGCTTCCTCACGCAAACCCCAACAATCAATTAACCACCAGCCGCACACCACCATCTTCAGCCACAACCAACCCAACACCACCAAAACCGCAACCAATTCACCAATTACTCCAATCCATAGCCACGCAAAACCACCAATTCACGCACCAACCAATTCGCCACCCCTGCTCACTCACCCTCACAACAACCACCTCCAATCACCACCACGCATCACAACACCAACAGCAACAGCAGCGACAACAACCGTCAACAACACCAACACCATCAGCCACCTCCAATCAACCTCCGCCAAAACCGCCAATCGCCTATCAATCACCAATTAAACCAAACTCCCTCGCAATCGCATCTCCCCTGTTTCACCTCGCAACACCACCATTACACCAGCCACCGCCACCAATTTACCCAAGCAAACACCAGCCACCACAAAACCGCCTCCAATCGCACCTCCCCTGCTCCCTCAGCAACCTTCAACCACCACGCGATTCTCACACCACCAGCCACAACAATAACAGCAACCCATATCATCGCGGCCGCGCACCCCCTGTCAGAAAGCGCACACGATTGGAGTCCAAATTCAGAGTCGAGGCAGAAGCTATGCGCGACCTCTGCGCGGTGTCTTCGCGGGCGCGCATTCGTGGGTCAATCACGAGCTTTTCACGTGATTTTTAATGAGAATTGGATGGCCACGATTTGGAGATGCTAGATGATTGTGGTTGATGAGCGGTGGTGATTGAGTGATAATTGATGCGTGGTGATGGTGAGGCAAATCAGAGCAACGAAAGTTCAAAAGAGAAAAGGAATTGGAAGCTGATTGTTTTTCGTGGGTTTGGGATTTGTGGGGTTTTGTTTTCTTTTTCCTTTTTTCTTTTCATTTTCTTTTATTTTATTTTATTTTTAGTTTAGTTTTATTTTTTGGTTTTTAAGTTTAGTTATCTTAATTATTTTAGTTTAGTTTTTATTTCTTTTTAGTTTTCTCTTTTACTTTATTTTATTTAGCCTTGCATTATAAATACCCCTTTGGGGTTATTTTCTAAAACATTCACTTAACATTATTTTAGATTAGATTAGATTAGTTTAGCCTTTATTTTCTCTCTCTTAGGGTTAGGAGTAGTTTAGAGAGAGAAAGATGGGATTTTTCATGGAGTTTTTGGGATTTTGAAGAAGCAAATTTGTGGATTTTTCCTCTCATAAATTCAATGAGTTTTCCTAACTTTCTCTCACCTTTATTGCTTTCATTTATTATTGTTTTTGCTTATTTATTTGTTGATTTGAGTAGTTTAATTAGTTTAGTTGTTGATTCTTGCCTTTATTATTATTTTATCTTGTTTTCCATATTTTTGTTCATTATGTTAGTTTAGGTTTTGTTCTAGGGAAATGGATGAAGGTTATGTTAATTAATTTGATGATTGATTGTGGTTAGTATGAAATTGTTTCTTGATTATTGTGTATGGATGATGCTTTTATGGATTAGAATCTTTCTAGCTAATTGATTCTATGCTTTTAATTTTGTTTTCAATCAATTGTGCGAAAGTGAGTTGTTTGAGAACCCTAAATTCCTCCATATCTTTGCTAGGCTAGTTGCACGAGAGTGAATTAGTTTAGTAGGATTATTAACATGTTTAATTGTGCGAGAGTGAGTTAAATGTGTAAATCGTCCTAATTGAGGTCATTTTCATCTAATTGTTTGATGTTGTTGAATGCATTGATGTAATTGGATTCCACTTTCCCTAGTTTTAGTTATTTGCTCTTAGTAGTGTTTAGTTGAACCGTTCTTTACCTCACAAGCTTTCCTAGTAGTCTAATTAGCATAGATTGATACACTTAGTCCTTTTGGGTTTGACCCTTTACTTACCCCTATACTCGTATTAGGGTAGTTTAGGTATTATAAATTGTTAATTTGATTAGGGTTAGTAGACTAACGACACTATCTAAACCCTCGATCAGGCGCCAAGGCGTGGGGTTGGACGCCAAACTGTCTTTTAACGCGTTTTCGAAATTCTGATAAAATTCCCGTACTGGAAGATAAAATAATATAATTTCAGTCGAAAATGCTATTTGATCTAATTAAAACTCTAAAGAATCCTAATTGAATTAAGAATGATAAGAACCTTCTAGAATGTTCTAGAAGACACAAACCATTCCTAATTACATTAGGAATGATAAATCATATTAGGCCCTCCCCTAGATCATTGGGCCGTACTTAAAGCTCAAACCGGGCCCAGTTTAGTAAATTGGCCATAAATTCCTCAATATTCATCGGAATTGGGCTTATAATATATCGTTGGAAAGGTCTTTGCAAGCCCCATCCAACTACACCACTATTGGACCCATATTATGGACCAACCAAACTGGATTGGCTGTTTTCTTAGAATAAAGTTTTCAAAAACAGAGAGAAGAGAAAAGAAAAGAAATAAAACTTTCCGCAACACTAGACCTTTCCACACTTTCGTTTCATTCGATTATGATTCGACGTGAAAGGCACTCATCACTGGGTTTGGTTTTGTGGAGACACAAATGGGTGTCTACAGAAGCCCCCACTTTGACTGAGTTTGGAGAAACGCAAGTTTCAAAAACGAAAGTCAAAGTATCGATAGGGACGGAGAATGATTCTAACAAGATTAATAACAAACCCTAGCATGTCACTAAGCAATAAAGATCAAAGCTTTAACCCTAACATGATATTAACATGAATATTAGGAAAGACAATCAAAGGCAGCATAGAAATCATAATTGACATCATATTCTTTACCCTAAACATGATACTAGGAACTTATCTTTGTCACCCTAAACATCAAATTAAGAAAAACATCCTAACATGATACTAGGAATTAAAATAGCAACATAAACATGATTTCTATATCATAATATCAATAAAGCAATTAAAGCCCATACCTGGATGCCTCGTACCTCTTTCTGATAACAAAATACACACGTTAGTAACTTCAAGGAAAATAAATAAAATCAATTAAATTAAATAATTGAAAGAAAGTATTAAGAAAGTTTAGACTAGATTTGGGACAAAATCCTCATAAATATCAAACCTTTCACGTATAGGGCAAAGGCAACTTCGAACTTGGCTAGGTGTGTCTAGATCTTGTGAATGCGGAATTTTGTATTGTGAAAAGGCTAGTTTAGAAAAAAGAGAGAGAGTATGAAGAATTTCTTGATGAGAGTTGGTGATTGAAAACAAAGGTTTTAGGGGGCTATTTATAAAGAAAATCAGCCGAATTATGATAAAAAAGAATTAGGGTTTCGAAAAGAATAAAACACGATGCTGTCGCCAAACACGCCCTTGTCGCCAAGCGACAGACGTGTCGCCGCAACGCCATAGACTGTAGTGCGGCGCTGCAATTAGTTTTTCCACACGTTTTCATATTTTGATAAAATTTAAGCGTACGAAGGGTAAAACTGTAATTTCCTTAAATATACTTCTTTTATTCTAAATAAAACTCTTAAAACTCAATTATCAATGCTAATCACAGTAGGATTCAAAAGAACCTTCCAGACGCCAAGGCGCCAAGCTTATTTCCAACGCTTTTTCGAAAATCAGATAAGTTTACAGTACTGGAGGATAAAATCATATACTTTCCTCGAAAATGCTATTTGATTTTAATTAAAACTCTGAAAAGTCAAAAGTCAATTTATCAATGCTAATTGAATTAGGAATGAAAAGAACCTTCTAGAAGATTCTAGAAGACTAAAACCATTCCTAATTGCATTGCATTAGGAATGATAAATCCGTATTAGGCCCTCCCCAAGATCATTGGACCGTATATAAGGCTCAAACCGGGCCCAGTTTAGTAAATTGGCCATAACTTCCTCAATATTCATCGAAATTGAGCTTATAATATATCGTTGGAAAGCTTTTTACAAGACCCATCCTACTACACTACTATTGGACCCATATCATGGACCAACCAAACTGGATTGGCTGTTTTCTTAAAATAAGTTTTCAAAACAGAGAGAAGAGAAAAGAAATTTAAAACTATCCGCAACACTAGACTTTCCACACTTTCACTTCATTCGATTATGATTCGACGTGAAAGGTACTCATCACCGGGTTTGGTTTTGGGGAGACACAAATGGGTGTCTACACTAGGTAAGCTAATGATGTAAGGATCAAGCCCCTAAGTCTAGCTCTAAATGAATAGGGATGAGCATTGGAGATCCTTTGATACGATCATGGTGTGAGTGTGTGAATGTGAATATGAATGCATTTTTATTACGGCCGCACCTCGCACAAGTGTGTATATACCTCAAAAAGGTCTTTTGAAGGGTTGTAAAGTGGTTAGGCTAAAGGTTTAAGAAGAAGGGGATAAAGGCTCAAGACCCTCGATAAGCCCCCAAGGTGCAACCTGGCTTTTGAATCTTTGTATAATTATGCTTGAGGTTTCTCACTTTTGAGCTCTTTTTTTTTTTTTTTTTTTTTTGCTCTCTTTTTTTTTTTGCTTTTGCATTCATATTATTTTTATAAGTGTGGGCAATCCCGATCATGCGGCCTCACTTGGCATTCATGTTTCTCAGACACGGTACCGAGGACTCGATAAAAGATGCAATTTAAGACGTGTTCATATTAAAGACATGTTCACGTCAAAGACATTGGAACACTTTCCCTTTTGTACACTAATTATTTATTTATTTTGATCTTTTGAAATCACTCAATCTTTTAAATGTTGCATAAGTTGCACACTGTCCCATCCCAAGGTTATGTAGATGTGGATTGAAGAAAGAAAGGTCTATCGTTAGATGAGGCTCAAAGTGGTTTATCAAAAAAAGGATTGTATATTTGAAGGGTGAAAGGTGATAATGTGGCTACAAGGGGTGCCTCAAATCATTGGTATACCTTGTGCTTAATTCGACATGGATTTTTTTTTTTTTTTTTTTTTTTTTTTTTTTTTTTTTTTTTTTTTTTTTTGCAATGCAATGGTCATATGCAAGGGATAAATTGCTCATTTTATTAAAAGGAAAAAGTAAATGAAAGTCCTATAAGACAAATCTAAATGAAAATGAAAGGTGCCTATGCTAGACTTATTGGGGAAAGAAATAGAAAAAGAGGTCACGAAATCTTGTCGTTGAAGCTCGCTTCTTGTCTTTTGTTGTTTGCTTTATCATCACTCGCTCTTCTTGCTAGCTAGAGGCATGGGAAGCTTGTTACTATCGATCAAATGTTGGATAGCCTCTTTTAGTTTCCAACAGCTCTCAGTAGTATGAGCCCTACCTTGATGGTACTTGCAATGTGCATCTGGATTCCAACTAGGCAATCTCTTTTCAGGTGCGGGATCTTAAATAGGTCCAATGGGAGTAATGAGTCCCTAAGTATGGAGTCGATCGAAGGCAGTATCGTAGCTCATCCCAAATGGGGGTGAAGTCTTTCCTCAGTTGCTTCTTAGATCCTTGGTTATCCATGGCCAAGAATTCACTGAGATCAAAGGTACTAACATTTTTACTACAGTGGGCATTTTTGGAAGAAGAAGGATTGTCGTTCTTCTTTCCTTTCCAGCCACTGTGGTTGCTATTGTTAGTAGCTTTTTTCTTTGCGAGGTCATCTTCAATCTCGATGCCTATGTCATAGACGGCCTTGAAAGTATTCAAGTTGTGTTGATACTTTAAGTGATTTGAATATTTTTCTTGTAAATTTTTTATGAACATCCTCACGGATTCTTTTTTCAGTAGGGACTTTGATCATGTTAACGGAAGTTTCCCTCCACTTGTTGAAGAAGGAGGTGAACCCTTCATTTCCTTTTTGTTTTAGCATCTCAAGTTGTCTATGATCGGTTTCAATTTGAATATTACACTTGTATCTATCAATGAAAGCATTTTTTATTCCATCCCAGGTAGAGGTCTTCTTTTTATCAAGGGAGAAAAACCAATGTTGACAAATTGTTTCAAGAGATAGTGAGAATAAAGAGTGAAAAATATTCTTATAAATCCCTTTAATATTCATTACAGTTTCAAAAGACCTTAAATGAAAGTAAGGATTGTCAGTTGGCTTAAACTTAGGGATGTCAGTGGCGTTGAACTTCTGCAGAAGAAGCTCCTTGTCCACCGAGACCCCTTGTGAGCTAATGCCCTGGAATCTATAGTCATTGGATACTTTTATCAAGCTTTCTTGCATGAGCTCCATTTGTTTTTGCTTCACTAGGTCATTGATTTGAAGGGTTAAAGCCTTCAATACCTCCGTCACATCAGCCATTTGCTTCTTAAGCTCATTGACTTCCTCTTGACTTGCCATTATCTTCTTAGCTTTCCTTTTCCGACTCACTGATTTATCAAAAAGGTGAACTTGAATAAAGGTGTTATCCTTGATTAATCTCCCTTCTCTCCTTAACCAAGTACTGCGGAAAGGGAAATTAGGGATATTCACTGTTAATTATTTGACTCAAACTCTATTCAACATGCAATAGATGGAAGGAGGTTGGAAGAATGAATATTGTGTTATGGAGGATGGAAAAAATGATGTAGATGGAGAGATATGAAAAAAAATTAGGAATAGAATGTACCTCCCAACTCAATTGACGGAAAAAACCTACTCATGCTTGAACCTAAGACATGGTCATGGTGACATATACACAAAGTGTGTGCTAAGACTAGTGAGTGTAGGTGACCTGTTAAGACTTGTGTCATGACCATGTGGCTTGACTATGTGAGTAGACTCAATTAAAGACTAAACAAGGGTACTATTATCAACAAAATAATCAAACTGATTAGCAAACCGTTGAATTAGACTCGTCGTGATGACTGGAGAAAAATCCTGAACTGTCGCCAAAGCAACAGGATTGTCGTCGCACAATGCAGTGCAGTGCCAGACGACAGGGTTGTTGCTTGGCGTTGCACAGCAGCGTGTGGTGCTGCAGTCCAAATTTTTGCGCCATTACTGAAGCATTAATCTGGGACTGCTTTTAGTATTTTTACTTTACGGGACATGCCTAAAGTCGTACTAAGTCAATTGTGATTAAATTATTAGACTTTAATTACTCAAATTAATTAATTAGGCAAACTCCTTTTGGTCATTAATTAGTTTATTTAAGGCTTAAACACAAGTCAAACAAACAGTTAGAAAAAACACATAGAGTATGCACAACAAATAATGCACAATTAGTCAAGTAGGCACAATATGATGTAATGAGTTTGCTACCTAACCATGGCTCTAGTTCTCTAAAGTTCGGGATATGGGTTAGTCAAAGAGGGTCCATGGTTATGAGTCCGGATGCACCGCGTGGAAGCCTTACCTTTTGAAGGGTTGGCGCGAGATGGGACCCCACGAGTTAAAAACTCGCTTCCATGGTTTGGTGAATTCAACATTCTCGGATGTACCCTTTGTTGCACAGAGCGTTCAATCAGGTAGATGGAGCATGAATTCCCAGAGGGTTATGTCCATATGTAGAACACATATGTGTTTCAGAAAAGTGAGAAAAACTCAATCAGGAAGTAGAACCGAGCCAAGAGTGCTAGAACTGGTCAAAATTAGAACTCATATTTCTGGCTTGGTATTAGAAGAACGCATCGCCAGCTAACAGAGACCGTCGTTGCAATATAGCCCTGTCACCTGGCGACAGAAGTGCCGCTCGGCGACAGAGCCATATCATCGGCGACAAGCTCTGTTTGCTAGACGCCAGTTCCTACATGTCTCAGCAGCTTTCTGTGTTTGATAAAATTTTCCAATTTTTCGCTTCTATAGGGAATAATTTCAAGCCTTTAAAATCCCACTAGCTTGAACCCCACTGTGATCATACACTAAAGAACGATGGCGTCCAAAAGGGAAGAAGATAGAGCAAAAGAGTCGCCAACAAGTTTTTAAGGAACTTGTAAACCGTTCATAGGATGAAGGTTACACCCCTTAACGATCCAAGAGATCGTCAACTCCATAAGGTCATGAACCAAATAAGGGTTCGGGGATGAAGGTACAAATCCAACCTAAAAGAGATTGAACCTGCCCTAATAATAGGCCTCTACTTTATTCTGATCGTATTCATGTGCGCTTTCTGACTAACATGCAATCAATAGGATTAACCCTAAACCTGTTTAATCTATGTTGGTTGAATATAATGCACAAACAAACTATTATTTGCGATCACTTGAATTTATAATCAAAGTTAACCCTAAACAAGATTATTAATTATCTTATTAAGCGTGATTACAAGTACCAATTCCCTTTAAACATGCAATAAAAGGTGTGATCAAGTAATAAATATAAATAATCAAGCAACATAATAATCATGACAATAATAATCATCATCAAAATAATAATAATAATAATAATAACAATTATCATAAATTATAACAATTATAATCATAATCATGTTCATGTTAATATTAAAGCATAATAGAAATAGCAAGATCCTAGGCATGATACTAACAAGATTAATAACAAACCCTAGCATGTCACTAAGCAATAAAAATCAAATATTTAACCCTAATATGATACTAACATGAATAAATATTAGGAAGAGAATAAAAGGCATCATAACAATCATATTTAATATTAAAATTAACCTAGACATGATACTAGGAATATCATAATAACAATATAAACATGATTTCTACATCATAATATCAATTAATCAATTAAAGTACTTACTTTGATGTCTCGTACCTCTTTCTAATAACAAAATACACACGTTAGTAACTTCAAGGAAAAAAATAAACAACAATTAAATTAAATAATTGAAAGAGAGATTTGGGACCAAACCCTCAGAAATTAAACCTTTCACGTTTTGGGCGAAGGCAACTTCGAATATGGCTAGGTGTATCTAGATCTTACGAATGCGGAATTTTGTATGTGAAAGATTAGTTTAGAAAAAGAGAGAGAATAATCAAGAAAATCTTGATGAGAGTTGGTGAATTGAAATAAAATTGATGAAATCGGGTTATCGAAAACGGAGTTTTAATACGTTATTTATAGAGAAAATCAGCCAAAAAGATAAAATTAACAAAACAGAGTCTGGCGCACGCAAAACGAGGTTGGGGCCAGTCATTGGCCATTGGCGCCAGGCGCCAATGGCTAGCACCAGGCGCCAATGGCTGGCGCCAGGCCTGGTTCCAGGCGCTAATGCCTGGAGTCAGGCGCCAAGCCCGTTTTTAATGCGTTTTTGTTTTTATCATATCTTTTGATCCGGAAGTTCAAATCAGGCATATAATATGTCGTTGGAAAGCTCTTAAAGTCTACTTTCCAACCCAATTAGAATCAGATTAAAATATTATGTAGATAAAAAGATATGGCCAAAATAGTTGAAGGGTGTCAGTTTTGGATAAAGTTTCATGTCTCGTTCATATCTTTTTCGTTATAACTCGGATTTAATATTATAATATATCATTGGAAAGATAATTTAAAGATCTATCCAACCATATAAAATTTTGATAAATATTATGAGGCACGAAAATAAAATCTGAATATATTCCACTTCGTACAAAACAAGGATTCTTAAAAGGAGTAGTTTTATTCAATTTCAAACTCTTTAAAACATAATTATCAATCCTAACTCCATTAGGATTTAAAAGAACCTTCTAGAGTATTCTAGAAGACTATAATCAATCCTAATAGCTTTAGGAATGATAATTAATAATAGGCTCTCCTCTAGATCATTGGGCCGCATATTAGGCTCAAACCGGGCCCAGTTTGGTAAATTGGCCATAACTTCCTCAATATTCATCGGAATTGGGCATATAATATATCTTTGGAAAGGTCTTTGCAAGCCCCATCCAACTACACTACTACTGGACCCATATCATGGACCAATCAAACTGTATTGGCTGTTTTCTTAAAATAAGTTTTCAAAAACAGAGAGAAAAGAAAAGAAATTAAAACTGTCCGCAACGCTAGACTTTCCACACTTTCACTTCATTCGATTATGATTCGACGCGAAAGGTACTCATCACTGGGTTTGGTTTTGAGGAGACACAAATGGGTGTCTACAGCTTCATTATTTCGATCCTAGTTGTGAAAGATATTCCTCAAATTTCCTACGTGTAAAAATCCTATGTTTTTAACTCACTACGGATGGTCTTTCCAATGAGATCTTTTTTATGCATATGACAAAAATGTTAATCAAAATTACGCACATGAAAAACTTAGAACTTTTCGAGTCTCATTCACTCATTCTAAATCATTGCCGAAATAAATTTTAGGAATTAAAATAGAAATCCTCCTCAGTGGAGTCGCCAAAAACTGTAGGCAATATTTCAAGCATTACCCCAAACTTGAACCCCACTGTAATCATACACTTAAGCATGGTGGCGTCCAAAGGGAAGGAAGCTAGAGCAAAAGAGTCGCCAACAAGTTTTAGGAACTTGTAAACCGTTCACAGGGTGAAGGTTACACCCCTTAACGATCCAAGAGATAGTTAACTCCAATAGGTCTGGAACCAAGACTGGAATTCGGGGATGAAGGTACAAATCCAATCTAAAAGAGAAAGAACCTGCCCTAATAATAGGCCTCTACTTTAATCTATGTTGGTTGAACATTAATGCACAAATAAATCTATTATTGGCAATCACTTAAATTATAATCAAATTAACCCTAAACAAGATTATTAATTATCTTATTAAGCGTGATTACAAGTACCAATTCCCTTTAAATATGCATAAAAGGCGTGATCAAGCAATAACAATAAATATAATCAAGCAACATAATAATAATCATAAAAATAATCATGATAATAATAATCATAATCAAAATCATAATCAGAATCATGTTAAAGCATAATATTAATAGCAAGATCCTAGGCATGATACTAACAAGATTAATAGCAAACCCTAGCGTGTTACTAAGCGATAAAGATCAAAGCTTTAACCCTAACATGATACTAACATGAATATTAGGAAAGACAATCAAAGGCATCATAGAAATCATAATTGACATTATGTTCTTTACCCTAAACATGATACTAGGAACTTATTTTTGTCACCCTAAACATCAAATTAAGAAAAACATCCTAACATGATACTAGGAATCAAAATAGCAACATAAACATGAATATCAATAAAACAATTAAAGTACTTACTTGGATGCCTCGTACCTCTTTCTAATAACAAAATAGACACGTTAGTAACTTCAAGGAAAATATATAAAATCAATTAAATTAAATAATTGAAAGAAAGTATTAAAAAAGTTTGGACTAGATTTAGGACCAAACCATCAGAAATATCAAACCTTTTACGTCTAGGGCAAAGGCAAATTCGAACTTGACTAGGTGTGTCTAAATCTTGTGAATTCGGAATTTTGTATTGTAAAAAGGCTAGTTTAGAAGAGAGAGAGAGAGAGTATCAAGAATTTCTTGATGAGAGTTGGTGACTGAAAACAGAGGTTTTAGGAGGCTATTTATAAAGAAAATCAGTCGGATTATGATAAAAAGGAATCAGAGTTTTGAAAAGAATAAAACACGACGCTGTCGCCAAACACGCCCCTGTCGCCAGGCGACAGACGTGTCGCCGCGACGCTAGTCCTGTTGCCAGGCGACAGACAGTAGTGCGGCGCTGCAATAAGTTTTTCCACGCGTTTTCATATTTTGATAAAATTTAAGCGTACGAAGGGTAAAACTGTAATTTCCTTAAAAACACTTCTTTCATTCTAAATAAAACTCTTAAAACTCAATTATCAATGCTAATCACAATAGGATTCAAAAGAACCTTCTAGAAGATTCTAGAAGACCATAATCAATCCTAATTGCATTAGGAATGATAAATCATAATAAGCCCTTCTCTAGATCATTTGGCCGCATATAAAAATCAAATCGGGCCCAGTTTAGTAATTTGGTCATAACTTCCTCATTATTCATCGGAATTGGGCTTATAATATATCGTTGGAAACCTCTTTGTGAACCTGACCTAACTACCCCATTATTGGACCCTTGCCATGGACCAAAATAAACTGGATTGACTATCTTCATAAAATAGGTTTTCGAAAACAGAGAGAGAAAAGAAATTAAAAACTAACCGCATCACTAGACTTTCCACACTTTCACTTCATTCGATTATGATTCAAGGTGAAAGGTACTCATCACCTTGTTGGGTTTTGGGGAGACACAAATGGGTGTCTACAGTTAGGTGTTGCCAGAGTTGTGGGTTAAACATCTTAGGAAACCCTCACGAGAGCATACTCGTCCTCTTTGGCGACATAGGGGTTTAAAGGGCTTGTTGCATACGCTAAATGCATCCGTGATTCCTACGACAATGAGTTAGTGTACAATCTCTCAAATAACCAATGAAATCCCTCACTTTCTCTCTCTAAAACTACTCCTAAACTAACCCTAGATCTAGAGAGAGAAGCTCTCAACCTAAGCTAAAATATGAGATCTAAAATTGGATTTAATTGTCTTAAAAAAATTTATGTTTTACCCAAAAATGGGTATTTATAATTACAAGGATAAAAGAAAATAAAATAGAAAAGAAAAATAAAAGAAAAGAAGTTTAAAAGAAAATAATTAAGAAATGAGAAATTGATGAGTGACATTTATGTCACTCTTAGGAAGTATTTTTAGAGTCATTTTCGTGTTAATTTTATCTTATTTTCCCTTTTATTCTCTTATTTTATTTTTAATCAAGTTTCTAGTTTATTTCTTAGTTTTAGTATGTTTTGATTTAATTTCTTTATCTAATTAGTTTCTACTTTATTTTCATATTTTATTTGCTTTCGATTTATTTTATTTCGTTCCTTTTCTTTGTTACTTTCATAGTTTTTATTAGTTTTAAGTTTTTTTTGTTATTTTATATTATTTTATTTACTTGTATAGTTTTATATTTTTATTAGTTTAGTGTTATTTCTTTTATTTTCTATTTTATCTATTTTATTTATTTTATTTTATTCTTTAATTTGTCCCAATTCTATTCTCGGTTTTGTGTGTAGGTGTTGGGGTTCAAGGTCCAAGGCGAATTGCTAAGACATGCTTACACCAATCTATTGTTGCCCCTTAACCTTCACCCGACAATCACCTATCCTTTACCACACCAAATTCACAACCTATTTCACCTACTCACAGCTGCTCACTCGCTCCACAACAACAACCAGCAGCAATGCTGCCTGGCAAACACCACCACGCAGCCATCGTCAGCCACCAACACCGCCGGCAAACCCAGCTCAAATTACTCCCATTTCCACCCTCACCTCCTATTATCCTCCATCTCATAGCTGCTGTCTCCCTCACGCAACACAACTGCAACAGCACCACCTGCAACCCAATTTACAGCCATCCCGAAAACACCACTCACCAGCCACGCAACCACCTCCAATCAACCCAGTCACCAACTCCCCTGCTGCAACCACGAACCAAATCAGCCCACCAATTAACCGCACCAACCTCCACCATCACCCACCAATTCCACTCACCCTCACGACACCAACCAACTCGAAATTAACCGCATCCCGCACTAGCGTAGCTCCATGCTCCCTCATTTCCACCACCGCAACAACAACAAAAACAACCAGCCATGCCTCCCCTGGTCCATTCGAACAGCAGAAACCTCACCAAACAACGACTCCAACCACCACAACCACTGAATTCCGGCCATCACCCTACCAATTCGCGCAAGAAATAGAGCAAAATTAGTGTAAATTACGAATTATCATGGTTCGGGCAAACCGGTTAGGAGTTCGGTCGAAGTACGAGTCAGGAACTTTTGAGGTTTTGTAATTTGAAGAGGTGTGGTGGAACACACCCATGGTTCGACTGAACCAACCCCGTAGTTCGGCCACACAAACCCATTGTTCGACCGAACCATTCCACGAGCTTCACACATGGCTTTTAATGAGGATTGAACGGTGGTGTTTGCTTGATGCCGATTTTCAATGATGATGAGCAGTGGTGATTTGATGATGATGGTTGTTAGTTTGCTTTGGTGAGATGCAAAGCATGGGATTAAAACCCCATTTAGAGCAGCTTAATTCGAAAGAAGAAGAGGAAGGAGGGGTCTGATGTTTTTGTTGGGGATTTGTGGGTTTATTTTATTTCCTTTTTCTTTTTCTTTTCCCTTTTCTTATTTCTTTCTTTTATTTTTATAATTAGTTTTCTTATTTTATTTTTCCTTTTTACTTTCTTTTCTTTACTTTTACTTACTTAGTATTTTTTTTATTAGCTTTGTATATATACCCATTTTTTGGGTAATTAGAAGGGAAAAAAACAATTACCATCTATTCTATTCTCTAATTAGTTTTAGGAGAGCTTCTCTCTCTAGGTTTAGGGTAGGATTAGAGTAGTTTAGAGAGAGAAAGTAAGGGTTTTACCATTGTTGAGCTTGGATATTGAAGAGGAAGATTGATCATCTTGCTTGTAGATTTTCACATTCAATAAATGAGAATCTCTAACTCTATCTCTCCTCTATTTTTTATTTGCTTTATTTTGATTATTATTTTAGTTGTTGGTATTGCTTATTAATCATGTTTATTCTTGATTATTTGTTAATTAATCTTGTTATTATCATGATTAGTGAGTAATTTCCCCATTAAGGGGATGGTTGTGGTGTAGTTGGATCTTGAGCATGTTCTAGGGTTTAGAATTGATTTATTTGTGATTAAAGTCTTTATATGCTTGATATTCTTTGATCTTCTTGCAAATGCACATTGTTGGTTGATTAAAGGTGAATCTTTGCTAACAAGAAACGGAAATTGACTTAGTTAAGGTTCATTACTATCGATTGTTATTTAATAGTACCTCCTAGTATATGGTTCTAATGTGGAAATATAGAAGCTATGTTAGGAGAAGCCAATTGACCCCGGAAGGCGGCTAGATTGGACCCTTTACTTCGATATTCGAGCATGTTTAGTTCATAATTAATTCAATTTCTATGCTTTTGTTTATGTTCAAGTGAATGCTATACCTAAACCATTTCCCTTAATGTTTTATTTCTTTTTTTTAGCATCTTTAGACTTTAGTTTATTTATCTCCTATTCCGGACTAGCTTAATTGTCGATAACATTTGGCGGTGTTTATCCATTCTCTGTGGTTCGACCCCTATGCTTGTCTTATACTCGTATTAGGTTTGTTTAGGTTGTATAAGTTGTATTTGATCTAGGGATAGACAATTGACGACGCGTTTATTCCCTTGTCAGATATAAAAAGAAAATCCAAAAGAAAAGAAATGAAAGTAAAATAAAATAATAAAAGAATAAGAAAACAAAAATAAAGGAAAGTCAACTTCAGCCTTTGATTTTTTGCTGCCAATATCTGGGAATTAATCCCATGCTTCGCACATCATCATTGCAAATCAAATAAACATTATCATCGTTCGATAACCGCAATTCATCAAAATCAGAGGCTCCAAATTATACCCAGCTGTGCGCACGCACCAGTGGGTCTTCAAGCGCGCACCGAGTTGGAGGTTGACGATGTTTGCGGGGTTGCAGGCTTGTGGAGGTGGCGGCGTTGCAAGTGTTGGTCGCGGCGGTAGAAGGTGGCGTTGGTGGATGGTCGGAGCTGATGGTTTGAGGCGTGGCTGCTGCCTTGTGAGGTTTGGTGATTGGAGATGTGTTGGCTGCCAGAGGTGCGTGATGTGGGAGTTGATGGTTGTTGTTGGTAAAATACCTGTTGATTTCAATGACAAAATAGAGAAGATGAAAGGGAAAATACTTGATTAAAGATCTCAAACTCACAGTCGCGCCGTGGAACATAATCCACTGCCTTATAAGCAAAATATGCCACCACCTGTATAGGTTTCCTGATGACGCACGCCCCCAAGTTTAACGTAACTCTCTTTGTAATCCGTGCACCCGAACCGAAGAGTGGAATTGCTCAAGAACTGTTTAGATCTCAAAGGGTAGGTTTGTGTTTATGTGTTTAGGGTATTTCAATAATGAAATTAACATCACATTGAATAATGACCAAGAAATTGTATTAATAGGAGTAATAAGGAAAAGGAATTAATCATAAACCTCACGCAAGCTATTCGCAAGGTCCAATACTCGGGTGGGCTGGCGATACTAAATATCTTGCTCCACCGTTCCCTCATTAAGTCCTTGCACACTCACTTGGTAACTCTCCAATTTGCATTACTAGAATTGCAAATACTCCAAAAATCCCCCAATAATGCAAAACGGACATGAGATCATGAAATCTGAACAGTAAAATGAAAGGTTAGGTACTTAAGCACTAGTATCCATAAGGTTTGAACTAATGCCTTAGTGACATAGGTATTCTACACTCTTGTGGTGAGTATCCAAAGGTTTGAACTCCCAGGAGCGAAGAAGGAACATGTACCACATACTTCACCTTCTGAACTTGAGCAATTCCGCCAATCTTGGCCAACACCTTGGGCTCTCATGAGTACTTCAGGAAAACTACACCACAATTTTCCCTTGAAAGAGGCCACCCCTCGTACTCACGTAGGTGTTCCTTCTGTACATTACTTACACATTCCCAGCAAATCTAGGGTCTTTCCATGCAGGCTTAAAACACATTCAAGCACCTTGCAAACCCAAGATTCTTTATGCAATGGAATAAGAACATTAAGAACGTAAAGTTCAACCCTATCAACTCGACGGTGCATCTATCAATCCATTGCTCAAGGAGCTTATAGGATAGATGCATTAAGGGATATTCCCAACCTCAGTCATTCGGTACCACTATCGTTCCCTACTCGAGTAGTATCAGGGTTAGTGATTCTAATTTATTTAAGGATCACTATCGTTCCCAACTCTCAAGCAATTGGGCTAGTAGTATTAAGAGCAACCAATGCTCAACCATTCACCTTTGGTGTCATTATCAATCCTACTCTAAGAGCCACTGGGCTAATGGTCTTAAATCCACTTAAGAACCATTATTAATCCCTGCTCAAAGAATAACTGGACAAATGACATTAAGAGTCATGTTCAACCTTACTGAATCTATCTACCTGGTCAACAAACCACAAAAAAGAGATGTAGATTCAATAAACATAAATGGTGTAAATCCAGCAATGAGTCAACCAAAACAAGGATCTAGACCCATTCTAAACAAAAGTTCAACAAATTAAAACACATCGGTGTGTCCATGTAAGTTGTCTCAATTGACTACATGTAGGCGTCGCTCGAAGTGCGCCTACGTTAAAACATGTGCTGAATATGCTTGGCACTCATAGGAAGTGGGAATTGACACTACGATTAGGGACAAATAAAGTAGGGAGCCGCCAACAAGTTTTTAAGGAACTTGTAAACCTTTCACGGATCATAAAAGGCAACCACGAATAAGGGACAATGAAGGCAACACCGATTGACCCGTGAAGGTTACACCCCATTTATAATCCATGAGATTACTAACTCCATATGGTTCGGAACCATGAAAGGAGGATTGGGGATGATGGTACGAAGTGAGTCATGGAGTCACATTTGCCCGTATTGGCCTCTACTCGATTCTTATATTGAAAAGCATTCCTGTGATCTCAAAGGCATACAAACAAAATATTCAATTCGCTCCAAACTTTTATTTAGTTAAATTGGTTGAATATTAATGCAACATATTATTCTAAAATATTGTGATCACTTGATTAAACAATAAGATTAAAAGGAACCTAAATCGGTTGTCCAAATTATCTTATTAGTCGTGATTTTCAATTACATATTCCCTTTAAACATGCAATATAGTGATCATAATAATAAATAATAGAACAAACATTAATATTGAAAGCAATTTAACAATAATAGCGTTACTCAAATCAAATATAAAATAACCTAATCATGATGCTAGCAATATAAAAATAAAATAAGAGTAATTAAAATAATTAATTACTCACATTCCGCGCGTTCCTTTAAATTGCTACATCATGAATAAACTGTTAGTAACTTCAATAAAAATATAAATCAAATTAAAATTAAATTAAATAAATGTAGATTTAATTTGGTCCAAACCCTCAGTTAATTCTACCTTTCACGCCTTGGTTTAAGTATAGAACTTTGGGTTAAGTATGAACTCCTTGGAGTGCTTAAGGGAAGAATGATGTAATTAGGAATATAGGTTTAAGGCTTAGAATATAGGAGAGAGAAGAGAATAATTTTTGGTGTAAAAGAGAGGAAGAGAATGATTTGATCATGAAACTTGTTGATCATTGGAAAAGGAATGATATGACCTCTATTTATAGAGAAAAAAGAGAGGTCGAAAAAACAAGATAAGATCCAAATTAAATCGGAATAAAACTCGATAGACAGCAGTTTTTGCGGTTTTTGTTTTTATCATATCTTTTGTTCCAGAAATCGGAATAATATGAATAAGATATCGTTGGAAAGCTATTGAAGTTTACTTTCTAACCCAATTAAAATCAGATTAAAATGATTTAGAGGATAAAAGATATGGCCGAAATAGTGAGATGATGTCAGTTTTGGATAGAGTTTGACATTTTATTCATATCTTTTCCGTTAAGCTCGGAATTGATATTATAATATATCATTGGAAAGATAATTTCAAGGGATATCCAACGATATAAAATTTGGATAAAAAATATGAGGCACAAAAATAATATCTGTCTATCTTTGAACGTCTTTCAATTCGGATAGAAATAGGATTTTTAAAAAGAAAAGTTTTATTCAATTTCAAACTCTTTAATCTTATCTTTTCAAAAAAGGATAATTATGCTAGATCTTTTAGAAACTTCTAGAAGTTTCTAATTAATCCTAATTGATTTAGAAATGGGATTAAATAATTTGGACCCTCCACATGATCATTGGGTCGTAGGTAAGGTGGGCTTAGGTTCGGTTTGGGCTCAATTTAATATTTTTGCCATAACTTATTCGTTATAACTCGGATTTGGGCATATAATATATCGTTGGAAAGCTCTTTTCAAACTCCATCCAACTATTCAATCATTGGACCCAGATTATGGACCAAAATAAACTGGATCAAACGTTTTTATTTAAAGGACACGAAATGAATGATTTTAAAGGACACGAAATGAATTATTTTGGGTTTAAAGGCACGAAAAGAGGAAAATAAGTTATGGTTTAGGGAAATGGGCTAGGAATTGGGTTGGTTTATTAAATGGAAATATGGATGTAAGCACTCCAAAAATTAAATACTCAACCCGACCAATAATGGCGGTGAAAGGTTGTTCATCATCGGGTTTGGTTTTGGGGAGACATTTTTAGGTGTCTACAGAAGCCCCCACTTTGACTGAGTTTGTAGAAACGTCAGTTTCGAAAACGATAGTCAAAGTAGTCGATAGGGACGGAGAATGATTTAAGACGTTCTGCGATCCTAAATCATTCTGTATACGCCGATACCTGCAGAAAAATGTTAGTTCTACAGATAAAAGAGTAAAGGGATAGAATGCGTATCTGACACCAGTGTATTGGTGAAAAATGAGTTTGGTAGCTTCCTATGCTTGAAGGAATCCACCGAATGACGTTTGTTGAAATGCTTTCCATGCTTGAGGAAGGCCGACAGATGAGTTTGGTAGCTTTCTAAGCCTGAAGAAACCTACCGGATGACACTTTCCATGCTTGAGGAAAGTCGACGTATGAATTTGGTGTCATTCTATGCTTGAAGAATTCCACCGATAATGCCTTCCATGCTTGAGGAAAGTCGACTACTTGGCGGTTATCTATACTTGAAGAAAAATCCACCGATAACGCTTTCCATGCTTGAGGAAAGCCGACTTGGCGGTTTTCTATACTTGAAGAAAAATCCACCGATAACGCTTTCCATGCTTGAGGAAAGCCGATTTGGCGGTTTTCTATGCTTGAAGAAATCCACCGGATAATACTTTCCATGCTTGAGGAAAGTCTACAGATGATGAGATTGCAAGTCTCTGTGTATCGAGAACCTTGCGTCATGAAATGATGGTGGTTCGATTGTCCCCGAGCGTGGGCTGTAGATGGTCCGCTTGTCCCCGGACGTGGGCTGTAGTTGGTTCGCTTGTCCCCGAACGTGGGGTGTAAATGGTTCACTTGTCCCCGAACGTGGGCTGTAGATGGTCCGCTTGTCCCCGGAAGTGGGCTGTAGATGGTCCGCTTGTCCCCGAACGTGGGTTGTAGATGGTCCGCTTGTCCCCGGACGTGGGCTGTAGATGGTCCGCTTGTCCCCGGACGTGGGATGTAGATGGTTCTCTTGTCCTCGGACGTGGGCTGTAGATGGTCCGCTTGTCCCCAAACGTGGGATGTAGATGGTCCGCTTGTCCCCAAACGTGGGCTGCAGATGGTCTGCTTGTCTCCGGACATGGGCTGTAGATGGTCCGCTTGTCCCCGGACGTGGGTTGTAGTTGGTTCGCTTGTCCTCGAACGTGGGTTGTAGACGAGACCTGCAAAAATAAATTTGCTAATGGACTCGTATATATTGTGATTGACTTAACCAAGTTTGACTTGATGTGACATGGCATGTGTATGACTTGTGAGTGTGTGTGTGTGTATGTATATGTGTGTGTGCAGACACAAGCAAACAAAGATGCAAAATAAAAAAATTTCCGTCAATTTTTGTCATGAGTGGAGGATACCGACTTTCTCCCGAAAAAGAAAGATGTGAAAACTGAACTTTTATTTTCGAACTTCCCTCGATGTGAAAATTTTGAAAAAGTTTTTTTAAACTTCCCCAAAAGAAAAGACGCCAAAAAAAGGAAAAAAGTTTTGAACTTCCTTGTAGAGCAAGACAAAATGAATCTGCTTTTTTTAAAAAAAAAGTAATGTATCCATGATGCATGTCCTTAGGCCAGGAGGCTAAGGACAATTACATCATGTGACACGATGAATGAACTTAAGTCATGGAGCTAAGCATCATATATGGTGTAAATAAGCGATCTTGAACGTCACTTAGGTCTGGAAGCTAAGCACGTATATAGATGAAGTGATTATGAACGTTGCTTAGGTCAAGGAGCTAAGAACTATATGCTTTGTATTATTACATATCATTGATATAGAAATATTGCTCAGCACATTATGCGATGCATGAAACAATGAACATTGCTCAGGTCAAGAAGCTAAGCAAGTATACAACGTTTCTTCTGATGAATGTTGTCTTGAAAGATGATGAAGCATGCGCGATAGGGATACAAGATTTCATGATAAAGGGTTCCTAAGGGAAAGATGATATGGATATGTATGTGTGAAAGAAGTGTGTGAAAGTGATACTAAGGTGAGGCTGCAAAGGTTATGGTGATGGAAATATATGTGTGAAGAGTCAAAGATGATGACTCTTTAGGCTGGGTAAGCTAATGTGATGTGCGTTCAAGACCCCAAGTCTAGCTCTAAATGGGTAGGGATATAGAGAGAAGCATTGGATATTCTTTGACTCGATCATGCATAGATATGAATATGAATGTGGCCGCACCTCAATGTGAGGTTGCCTACGTATCCGTTAGGAATCAGGCCGAACGTAGCTCTAACCGAACTTTGCACAAGTGTATGTACACCTCAAAGAGGTCTTTCAAGGGTTGTAATGTGGTTAAGTTGATGGTTTAAGGAAGAAAGAGGTAAAAGGCTCAAGACCCGAGAGAAGCCCCCAAGATGTGTAATTGTGAATTTGAAAATTTTGAATTTTGCAAGTTTATTTTCAACACATTTTTTTTTTTTGCTTTGAACTTTTTTTTTTCATTCTTTTGAATCAATGTAGGCAATCTCAGATCATGCGGTCCATCACTCACTTAGCATTCATGTTTCTCAGACACGGTACCGAGCACTCGATGAGAGACGCAATTTGAGACGTGTTCATATCAAAGACATTGGAACACTTGCCTTTAGACATTGTTTTATTTTTGCTTTGCTACTTTTTTTTTTACTTGCTTTTTGAATGTTATACAATTACACATCTTCAAATCCCAGGGTTGAGTGAATGTGGGTTGAAGAAATGAAGGTCAAACGTTAGACGAGGCTCAAAGTGGTCGATGAAGAACTGGATATGTGATTGAGTGGTTAATGGGGAATGACAGGGTTGCAAAGGTGCCTCAAATCATTGGTGTACCTTGTGTTTAGTTCGACAATTTTTTTTTTTTTTTTTTTTTTTTTTTTTGCTAATCACATGATCGAATGTAAGAAAGAGATGCTCATTTATGAAGAAGGTAAGAAATGTGACACATAGACACATGGATAAGGAGAACTTATGCTAGACTTTTTAGGGGGAAGGGTTTGAAACAAAAGAAGAAGAAAACATGAAATCTTGGTGAGAAGCTTGCATCGTGCTTTGTCTTCATGGTTGTTTATGAGTTACTTCTTGCCGCCTACTGAGGAAAAAAGTTTCTTGTTGTTGATGCTTTGATTGGAAGGAAAGAAGGAAGGAGTGACGTTCCCTTTATTCTTCCAACTATTGCCTATTGATTTTAGACTCAAGTACTGTGTAAGGACGAACTCATCTAATACATGAACTCAATACTCGGATTGGAAAGGAAGAGTGTATGAAAAAATTTTGAAAACTTATGGGAAATACTCCACTCATTCCTATTACGACGGAAAGCGATGCATGCATGGTCCTAGTATACGATCATAAACAATATAGTGCATTACTCGAAGACAAAGTGTGTGAAATGACTCAACATGTGTGATTAGGTGAGTTTATTAAGACTTGTGGTATGATCGCATGGCTAGACATGAGGACATTGTGAAAAACAAAGGACCCAATGACAAAATAGCATGGAAGACTAAAAGACAAACTAACTTGATTAATTTTGTCCAATTTTAATGTTTATGCTATTTACTATGTGAAAACGGTCCATTGGCAATCATTAGTCATAAATAAGATCAACCACAATCAAAGACAAAGAACACATGTTAAGGTTAGCACAAAAAACCAATCACAAGAAACTAGGAAGAGGACTAGAATTCTAGAAGAGTTAAGACTCATGGGTAAAAAAAAAAAAAAAAAAAAAAAAAAAAATCTATAATCCTATGTTATACGAGTTGACACGGATTAAAGGACTTGGCTAAGACTAGCTTGACACGAAAAGATATAAAAAAAAAATAAGAAAATGACGCTAAAAAGACACCTAAACTGGACAGGCTGTAGTATATCGGTTATAACTTTTGATATGTGTCTCTGATTGGGACGAAATCCACTCTAAATGAAAGATAAAACTCGGGGATACAGATCTATAGGTGTCACGACACGTAACTCTTTCTAGAACTCCAGATTTGACCAAAACAAGTTGACTCTTGTGCAATATACGGGAATAAAAATCCGGGTTGACTCAAAAATTAAAAAAAAATAAAATCTATGGCTCGACTCTAATAATAAAAAAAGGGTTTGATTAAAAAAAAATAAATAAAAAGTCAAAAAATGCACATATAATCACATTGTCACGAATGATGCAATGAAGTTCGCAACCTAAAGTCAAGATCTATGTTCCACTATGGTCAAGCTTTTGGGCGTCAAAGGGTACCATGGTTAAGAGTTTGGACGCGTTAGCAAGGCAGCCTCCCTTGAGGGTGTATGCCAACGGGCGGCTCCGCGAGTTCGTGATGAAATCGAACTCGACTCCATGGTTTGGGTGGATTTAAAAACTCGGATGAACCCTTATTGTCATGAGCGTTTTCGGGTTGATAGAGCATAAATCCCCCGGGCTAGCCACATACGTAGAACACGTACTATTGTGGCAAAATAGGTAACCTAAAAAAATCATATGCATATGTGACAATGCCAATTAAATCACAGGAATATTTTTCAAGAATCTTTCACGTCTCATCCACTCATCTCAATTAAATACCGATCACTCAAATCGATAAATAACCAAGAATCCTCCCCAGTGGAGTCGCCAAATTGTAGGCGTCGCTCGAAGTGCGCCTACGTTAAAACATGTGGTGAATATGCTTGGCACTCATAGGAAGTGGGAATTGACACTACGATTAGGGACAAATAAAGTAGGGAGCCGCCAACAAGTTTTTAAGGAACTTGTAAACCTTTCACGGATCATAAAAGGCAACCACGAATAAGGGACAACAATAGGCAACAACGATTGACCAGTGAAGGTTACACCCCATTCATAATCCATGAGATTACTAACTCCATATAGTTCGGAACCACGAAAGGAGGATTGGGGATGATGGTACGAAGTGAGTTATGGAGTCACATTCGCCCGTATTGGCCTCTACTCGATTCTTATATTGGAAAGCATTCCTGTGATCTCAAAGGCATACAAACAAAATATTCAATTCGCTCCAAACTTTTATTTAGTTAAATTGGTTGAATATTAATGCAACATATTATTCTAAAATATTGTGATCACTTGATTAAACAATAAGATTAAAAGGAACCTAAACCGGTTGTCCAAATTATCTTATTAGTCGTGATTTTCAATTACATATTCCCTTTAAACATGCAATGTGGTGATCAATAAATAATATAATAGAATAAACATTAATATTGGAAGTAATTTAACAATAATAATGTGAGTCAAATCAAATATAAAATAATAACAACCCTAATCATGATACGAGCAATATAAAAAATAAAATAAGTAATTAAATTAATTAATTACTCACATTCCGCGCGTTCCTTTAAATTGCTACATCATGAATAAATTGTTAGTAACTTCAATAAAAAAATATAAAGCAAATAAAAATTAAACTAAATAAAAGTAGAGTTAATTTGATCCAAACCCTCAGTTATTTATACCTTTGACGCCTTGGTTTAAGTATAGAACTTTGGGTATTGTATGGACTCCTTGGAGTGCTTAAGGGAACAATGGTGTAATTAGGAATATAGGTTTAAGGCTTAGAATATATGAGAGAGAGAGAAGAAGAATGATTTTTGGTGTCAAAGAGAGAAAGAGAGAAGGATTTGATCATCAAGCTTGTTGATCCTTGAAAAAGGGGTGATATGACCTCTATTTATAGAAAAAACAACATAAGATCCGAATTAAATCGGAATAAAACTCGATAGATAGCAGTTTTTGCGGTTTTTGTTTTTATCATATCTTTTGATCCAGAAATTTGAATAAGATTAATAAGATATGGTTGGAAAGCTCTTGAAGTCTACTTTCTAACCCAATTAAAATCAGATTAAAATTTTTTGTAGAAAAAAAGATATGGCCAAAATAGTGAGACGGTATCAGTTTTGGATAGAGTTTGACATTTTATTCATATCTTTTCCGTTATAGCTCGGAATTGATATTATAATATATCATTGGAAAGATAATTTCAAGGGCTATCCAACCATATAAAATTTGGATAAAAAATATAAGGCGCGAAAATAATATCTGTCTATCTTTGAATGTCTTTTAATTCGAATAAAATTAGGACTTTCAAAAAAGGAGTTTTATTCAATTTCAAACTATTTAATCTTATCTTTTCAAAAAGGATAATTAGGATCTTCTAGAAACTTATAGAAGCTTCCAATTAATCCTAATTTGTTTAGGAATGGGATTAAATAATTTGGACCCTCCACATGATCATTGGGTCGTAGGTAAGGTGGGCTTAGGTTCGGTTTGGGCTTAGTTTAATATTTTGGCCATAACTTATTCGTTATAACTCGGATTTGGGCCTATAATATATCGTTGGAAATATATTTTAAAGCCCCATCCAACTATTTAATCATTGGACCCAGATTATGGACCAAAATAAACTGGATCAAACGTTTTTATAAAAAGGACACGAAATGAATGATTTTAAAGGACACGAAATGAGTTATGTTGGGTTTAAAGGCACGAAAAGGAAAATAAGTTATAGTTTGGGGAAATGGGATAGGTATTGGGTTGGTTTATGAAATGGAAATATGGCTTTGAATATGGATTTAAGCACTCCAAAGATTAAATACTAAACCCGACCAATAATGGCGGTGAAAGGTTGTTCATCATCGAGTTTGGTTTTGGGGAGACATTTTTAGGTGTCTACACTACCCAACTTGGATTATGGACATATTAAGAGCACTTAAAGCTCAACCTGTAAGCATCAAGCAACAAGTCTACTAAAGCATCTCATAACCATATAAATTAGAGGGTTATCAAGCCAAATCACTTTAGGACGTAGACTCAATTTTTAAACTTCGACACTAGAATAATTTAAAAATACCCCCACACGATCTTAAATATATTCTCTTAGACAATCAAGCACTTACCTGAGCTTCATCCTTGTGTAAGGACCTGCTTGATTCTTCTTTGCTTTCATGTACTCTGACATGAGTATCACCTCCACAAAATCTGTCTAACCTTGTCACTACATTTGTAGTTCCTGACAACATACATAGACACTTGTGAAAAATAATGTAGAGAACATGAGGATCAACTTACCACCACAATGGACAAACTTCCAAAGATTAACTTTTGCAACAATCATCTTCTTGACACACGTCATCCAATCTAACGAACCTTTGCTTCATAATGGATAGTGTACAACAATTTGTTTTGCAGCTCACTCGAAACATAGCACCCCCTTCATCATGTAAAAACCATACACTAAAGAGGTTCAACTAATCATCGTTATTCATTCAATCATTGTCTCTTAGAATTTACTGGATAGGTACTTGAGAAACTTTCTCACTTTAACCTTCATCCCTGTACTAACTGAAACTCAAACAATAATTGAGTAATTCTTTCTTGAAAAACATAATGAAAAACATAGTTCACAACAAAACCACTACACGTCAAGAATAATTTGTTCATCATTTAGATTGCAAAACATTAGCACATTTGAATCAAACATCAAGGCCAAATCATAAAAATAACTCTGGCTTAGGCATGATAAAAGTAATTTACCAAACACTTTCTCTACATCACAATAATGAGATTGATGTGTACCTTTATTAGTTCATTGGCATACTGCCTAGAACCATTCTGCTTATCTCATTATCTTGTACTTGATTCTTGGCTTTGAGACACATTTACATCTTTATCTCAATAAACAACATGCATTTGAAGTTAACAACTTATTATCACTCTAGCATATGAACTTTATCAATGCAAACCATAATAACATCACACATGCATCAAGAAGTTCAACACACATGCCAAGAAAAACTTAACATAACAAGTTAGGGTACTCAAATCTAACCCCCACTCACCATTCATATCACAAAGGATATAACAAAAAAAAAAAAAAATACTCATCTTCTAAGTTGTCATATGTGCATGCGTTTTAAATACACACCCTTGATTTACAATCAATCATGCTAGGAAGCTTAAGCAACCTTACTGCAAAACAGACAAACTTAGAACAAACCAGGTGAGTTATAAAAGTGGGTCAGCACCAAACTTACAGAATAAATCTTGATATCACAGTATCTTACCTTCAGCTCATTTCCTATCAACCACCTTTCAACTCACTTTGAAATATACTTATAATAGATGGATTTCTAATGGCAAGGCAAGATATACTCTTCTCAAACATATCAAACTCAAAGCTAGCGCACATTCGCATTAACATGCTTCTTTCCACGGCTAGTTAACCAAAGTCTATTCATATGGTTCAGGATTTTTCATCCACCACTACATGAATATATACCACAAAGCAAACCATCTACATACAACTTTCAATCAAGAAAGTAAAACCAAGATGATACACAACTAGTTCAAGCTTTAATCAAAAACACCTTAGATGATGAACTCATCAATTTTATTGGCTAGAAGAAAGCTTAGAAGGAAAGAACAAATTCTATGAACGAACAAAACCAACATGCCATGTCGTTGGAAAACATGTACTTGAGATATTTCACATGATTTAACATATCAAGGTCATACATGATAAACGTAGCAGATATTCAGCATACACATCACCCACAGTCCCACAAGCCTCCATGCTTTACGTGAAACACCATATAAAATAAATTCTTTATCATTTGGAACCCCCACATTACACATACCACATGAGAATAATCATGACCTAGGTAACAAAAGTAGAGAGTAACATCCAAAAACTTGGGTGAATTACTTATTTAAACAATTAAATAACTGAAACATATCTGCAACCCCCACAGTACTAAAATTCATAGAATATTAATAGATTTTAAAGACATATGGAATGTTAATTCTCATCCTTACCTCATGTGGGGCACTTACACTTCAAACTTGCACGGTCATTCTAGCTTTGCTAATTCATGCCTTTTTATTCTGCTAATAAGCACGGAAATCAACCCAGTTTCATCTAGACCATCAACAAGAAAAATAATTGCTACACTTCTAGCAAATTAAATACATTTCAAGTTCGTGAACAAAGCTAATTAAGATCACAAGAATTAAAAGAAACAATAATTCTAAATCCCTTTTTAATTTAAACAATGGACACTTACAAGCTTATCACATACTCCGTACTTAACAAAACATTGCCCATGATTAGGAAAAATAACAATAATAATACTATCATAAGATAGAACGCATATCATCCCTAATCTACTAGGACAAATCACATTGAGGTTCATGACCATACATAAATGATCATTGGACAAAACATATATTAGCATAGATAAATTACTTGCAAACAACAAGCCAACTAGCAATAAAGCCACATATAAACAACTAGCATGAAAGTCTTTCTCCTCAAACCACTCACCAAGGTGAGTCATTCTAACTTATAAGTTAGAATTAATCATTAACTTAACTCACCCCACATTGCACCCTTCATAATAATAAAATTATGCACATTTAGGGCACATAATAAACAATATTATGCAAAGTTAAAAAATAACAGAATTAGAAGAAAAACATTTCTGATTTCGTGCCGGGACCGCGAGACGGGATCGCCTTTGCTGTCAAGCAGAACCATTGTTCACCTTCGTAGTCAGTATGAGGAAATCAAGTTCTCTCCGTCTTGACAACACATCCGCACCTCACTCCGTATATTTGTTTCATTGTTTGCATTCCAATCGTCAAAACAAATAAATAGTTTTTCCAGAGAAAGAATCAATTTTATTTTCACGATCAGACATGCAGGTTGCATAGCTTGTAAATAATGGCGAGACAAGCAATTAATTAGGAACTGAGCTAGCCCCACTCGTCATCATCAACACGCGCCACCATAGATGCTTGCGAAGACAACCCGCATCAAATCACCAAAATCCTTTTTTTTTTTTTTTATTATTTTTTTTTATTTAGTATACATTGATATCTCCAGTTCAAGATTCTTTGTATTCAGTGGAAATACAATCAAGATTCAATCGGCACTCCACTATGCTGGCTATTCTATGTTTGATAATGATTAATCACATAATCAAGATCCAATGGAACTTATGAGAATACTATCTGTAACTTGGAATATGAAAACCAATGCTAAAGGTCCACCAAATCACAATAACATCAATTGGGCTTCTTTAATCAAAGTTCAGCCGACAACCAAAGGGATAATTGTCGACACTTGTCATGAGTTTAGAGATATGCAATCAATCACAAGGCAAGAGCAATTAGCTACTATCGATTCACCGTATCATATTAATGAAGGATGGTTCTACCGTAGTCGTCGACTATGAACGACTATGGTCGACTATAATAAAAAATTGAATTTGAACCGTTGATTTTGTTTATTACTTAATCTTAGCTTTCGAATATTACATTTAAAAAAAATAGAAAAATCTGTGTTACACATCATTTAAGTCATGACAAGTCAGCGTCTAGTCAGCGATGAGTCATCTAAGTGTTGTTTGGTTTATTACTTTTAGAGGGTAATTTTTTTTTTTTTCCAAATTATACAATTAAAATTTTATAAACAACCTTTCAACATTATAAAATTGAAGTAAGTCGTCCAAAATAAATTTTAAAAAATATATGTATATTTTCATCCCATTTTAAAAGCTTCATCTCCATTTTGATAACTTCATCCATTTTCAATGGCGCACCACATCTTAAATTTTTTAATGAGACACTTCATCTTCAACCTCCAATATTCATTACTAAATTATATACATTATTAATCCAAAATACATCAAAAAAATTACTAAATTATATATCATATCAATAAGATTAATGTTTAATCACCATTATGGTTCAAAAATTACCAAACTATATGTATTGACATATTGTATCACCATTGATAAGCTTTGATATTCTTAAAGAGCATTTTAAGCCGATTATTTAGCAATTATACATCCATTTAAAATGATATTATATCAAATTAATTATTTGGTATTAATTCATATGTCTATTGTTTTTGTGATCTAAAGGGATATTTTCCATTTTTTATTTTGTATCACCATAGATGAGCTTTGAATATCTCAAGTAAATTGGTGGTAAAAAATAAACGACAATGCAATAGATTTTTATTTTTTTATTTTTTTATTTTTATTTTTTATTTTTTTATTTTTTTATTTTTATTTTTGTTTAAAAAAAACGGAAAGAAATGAAACATGATAAAAGTCAATCTTCTCCTTCCTGCGTATCAATCATTTTTTATTTTAACTTCAATGATTTATTTTACTAAGTATCAAACACTTTCCTTTAACTTTAGTAATTGATTTCTATTAGCTGTAAATTATATCTTTGACTTTATTCTCCTAATTTGTAGCTCTTGATCAGTACAATTGTATTATTATAAACTCGTGTATTATTCTTGTCAAAAAAAAAAAAAATCGTGTATTATCAACAATGAAATACTCAACTCGTACATACAAATTTTTTTTATGCTCTTTACAAAACAGACGTAGAAGTTATTTTCCTTGAATAATAATGATATATTTGACTAAATATATCTTTAATTCTTTTTTTTAATAGCAAATAAATCTTTAATTATCGTTGCCAAAAATGATTTGTTAAAATATCTTAACATATTAACATGGTGATTTATTTTATTAACACTATTCTAATTATTTTTTACTAAAAATATTATAACATATTAAGACAAATTAAGAATATTTTTTTTTTGCCAATAAATTTGTATTTTTAATATTTTAATTTAAAAAATATTTAGTTATAGTATATATATGATTAGTAATTTTTTTTTTATATCTTTTGTTGTTATAAATTTCTAATATGATTTGACTCATTATTTTTTAAAAAAATAATTTGTTATATAAATATTAAAAAAATGTACATAATTTTTTTTAAAAAATGGTTATTATTTAATACTGCATCATAATGTAATATTTACTATGTTATTAAAAAAAATATACTAAAATGATGGTTAGGTTAAATATATTAATGTTGTATAAATGTATAATCATTAAGCTTATACGTTTAGAGCGGAAGCTAAATACATGTGTATTTACTATTATTTTTTTTTTTTTAAAAGGTGTATTAATTTGTTCACTAATTAGCTACCCAAAAACACTTGCGTGGATCTAGTCCACAATAATATTATTGTGGACCAGAAATTTATGCACACGCAACTGACATTATATTGAACATAGTGACCCTTATTTTTAACATAATAACTTTTTTTTTTTAACGTAGTAACCTTTATTAAAACTTGTATAACGTTTAATATTATTGTGAACTTAAAGTACGGCGTTATGACCCTAGTTTTAACATAACGACTTTTATTATTTATATTGACCTTATAAAATTTTTCATTAAAAAAATGAACCTTTTATAGTCTATATATTACCAAAATGACTTTTATTTTAAACATAGTGACCTTTATATAATTATAGTGACTTTTTTTATTAATAAAGAACCATAGTTTCTCTAATGTTAGTGGTCCACGATAAATTAGTGTGAATCAGGTCTATTTAAGAATATATCTTCTATTTAATTAATATTATTGTAATATGAATATCCAAAAGTAGTGTGGAGTATACACAACAATATTGATGTCAAATTCAAATTTCACACCTAATTGTAGCTAGTTTCTAGCTAGAAAAGGCAAAAAAATAAAATAAAATAAAATAAAATAAATAAATAAATGATGATATCATATGTAACATTTGGAGGGAAAATTTTTTATGAGAGTTTGACACATAAGGACTTTAAGAAATTGATGACATCATCAAGGTTTTATTTTAGTAATAGTTAATAGAAATATTTGGTTTTTTTTTTTATTTTTAAAACCAATTTCACATATATTAAGATATACAAATACATCCTATAAACCAGTAAAAAAAATTTGGTTGTATTTTATTTTATAAAAAGTGTAGAGGTAGATGTGTGTGTGTGTTTTTTTTTTCTTATTCTGTTCAGTTTTTTTTGTTTGTTTGTTGTTCTGTTTATATTTCAAAAGTTAAAATTTTATGCAATAACATTTTATCTTCTCTTAGCACTTTGTGATAAAGTAATAAATTTTTATGTTAAGAGTATTCTTATCATTTTATTTATAATTACTCCATATCACTTTTTTTGGAAACAAATTCCCAACGGAAACATACTACTCATTGATCAACATTAAATCATCCAAAGCAATCTTACAAACATTTGAAGGAAAATCATTCTGCCAAACTCTAGCTACTACTTGGACCCAAGGAGTTATTATCACTTTAATGGAGGAAAAGATAAATTATTTAATTATATTTCCTCCCTTAAATAATGCTTCTTTTTTATTCTTCAAAAAACATAACCCTTCATTTTAATTTAAGTGTTTTTGTCTTTACAAAAATAGTTTTATATTAAAACTTTGAATTAAATAAATAAATCTATTATAATATTTTACCTAAAATACGACCTTTTTCTAGTATATGATTAAATGATCAAATGTTCTTATCAGTTTATTACCAATAACAATGTTCTTAGTCAAAATATGTGTATTGTATTATATAATAAAAATTTATAATTAGACCGTCCCAAACAATTATAGGTAGTCCCAAAATAAAAACCTTAGATTAAATTGCCTTTAATCAAAACAAATAACCATTGATAATGGACTACCATATTTGATTGTAATAACCTTCAAATATTTTTCATAAGGATATGATTACACGATATATTCTCCCTCTGTTCTTTTTCATCTTCCTATATTCCGTTTGGCTTGCTATATGAATTTTTTTATCTTCCCTTCACTTACCATTTATTTCTTTAATGGTAAAAAAAATTATTTCTATCACTTCTTACGTCACCACATAGCCTACACAAAACTCTATATATAAAGGAACGGAGGGAGTACTTAAATGGAACTGTCTAATTTGATTGTAATAACTTTTAAATTTATTGGGACTCTACCATACTTAGGCCTGTTCACATTTACTTAATTTCAGTTCAGTTCAGTTTAGCTCTAATCAGTTCAGGTCAGTTCAGTTCAATTTAGTTCAGCTCCAATCAGTTCAACTCTTAATTTTTCCCTCTCATAAAATATTCATTTTAGCTCAATTCAGTTCAGTTTAGTTCAGCTCCAATCAATTCAGTTCAGTTTAGTTCAGCTCCATTCAGTTCAGTTTAGTTCAGCTCAGCTCAGTTCAGTAAATTATGAATAGGCCCTTAGTTGGGTCCGTTGAATTTGATTGTAATAATCTTCAACTATTTTTTTTATTGGACTCTATAATACTTAATTATTAGGACTGCATAATGATTTGGTTTTAATGACCTTCAAATATTGCATTAGAACTCTACAATATTTATTTGAAACTGCCTAATTTGATAGTAATAATCTTTAACTAAATTTTTATTGGACTCTATAATACTTAATTAGGATTGCGTAATTTGATTGTAATAACCTTCCTATTTTTTTATTGGGACTCTATAATGCTTAATTAGGAATGCCTAATTGATTGAAATAATCTTCAATTATTTTTTATTGAGACTGTATAATACTTGATTGGGATTGCCTTATTTGATTGTAATAACCATCAAATATTCTTAATCGGGACTACATATAACTCCCTCCATTCTAATTCATCTTCTTATATTCTATTTTGCTATGTTCATTTTGTTTATCTTCCCTCTTACCTTGTATTCCTTTTACAATACAAAACTTTCACTTTTATCACTTCTTACGTCACCACATAGCTCACACAAAACTCTATATTTAATAATAATAATAATAATAATAATAATAATAATAATAATAATAATGACGATGATGATGACGATGACGATGCGATGATGATGATAATAATAATAATAATAATAATAATAATAATAATAATAATAATAATAATAATAATAATAATAATAATAATAATAATAATAATAATAATAATACAACAACAACAATAATAACAATAATAACAATAATAATAACAATAACAATCAGCCAAAAAAAAAAAACAATAACAATAACAATGAGAATAAAAAAAAAAAAAAAAAAATAATAATAATAATAATAATAATAATAGATTATTTCTTTTAAAAAAATTAATAATAGATTATACCTCGTGCATTTTTAACTTAAATTTATAAGTTTTGGAATGCATAAGACTTGGAAAAAGACTTTAATATTAAATAATATATTTATTTTAATCTATCCTTTAGTTTATATTAAAAACCGTTCTTAAAACCGAATATGTGTAACATGTCACTTTTTTCAGCACTATAATATGCCATGTTAGCAATATGTGACATGTGTCACACCTTTAAACATTAAGATGTCATGTTACCTCCACAACATGTATAAGATTCGATAACTATAAATGCTTATAACAAGACTTGAACCCCGAGAGTGCTAAAAACGGACGTACGTAATTATCAGAAATATCTTGTATTTTGTAAAAAGAAGAACTGAATTCCTTTATTTTAGGTATGCCTAAAAATATAATTTAGGTATACCCAAATTAGAAATGCCCAGTGAATCATGTATTAATCAAGTCTTATCTTAGTCAATCCTTATGATCAACATATAAAATCAACTTTTGGGTATGCTCAAAATTAAAGTGGGGAAATCTAAAAGCGAAATTTATGTATGTATGCTCTACTACAGGGGTTGAGAGTTGTTTTCTACGCAAGAATAATCCTTTGTCGGGAGCAATAGAGTCATTGATTAGATATATAGTAGAGTCGCAAAATAGAACGCTAAAGGTTAGTTTGTTTTAAATCGAAGGATAACTATCGAAATTCATACATGCAAAAATTTTGGCAATTTTGATTATATTGTTAGTGTTATTATTCACAACGAAGGATTCTCTTGCGTAGAAAAATACTCTCAACCCCAATAGTGCATACATAATTCCATATATAAATTTCACTTTTTGACATCCCCAATCTAATTTTAGGCAAACCCAAAATTTAATTTTCGGCATATCCAAATTTTTTTTGTAGTTAATTAGAATTGAACGATTGACAAACACAAGACTTGGCCTAGACATAAATCCCGGTGTATAAAATGTTTCCACTTTAGGTATACCTAAGTTATATTTGAGCATACCTAAAACGAAGTGGTTTAATTTTTTATTTTTTATTATTTAAAATACAGAAGTTTAAGGTTATTTTAGATAAATAAATACATTCGTTTTTAGTACTCTAGAGTAGGTTTAATGGCACTCTATCTAACCAAAGTCTTATTAACTTATCACGGCTCTTATTAAAATTGAAAGACCAATTTTAGATGTTGAAATAGGCGTTTAGCCAAAACCTAGTTTGCACAAGAACGAGTACTAACACGGATACGGAAAAACGTTTATCTCAAAAAGGGACACAAGTACGGAATGATAAAACTCATATAATATATTTTACAAAAAAGAATTTGACCATGTTTTTGTCATTCCATGCACTCATTAGATCATATTGTATCATATTAACAATGAGATATTTATATGAAGGCACTCATATTATTTAATAATTACCTTATTTATTTTAGTTTATTTAAAATTTTTCACTAAAAAATAGTTGAACAACCCATATCATGGTAGGATACGTTTTGAGACGTATCGTCGTGTATCCCACGAGTGTCGGTGTCCGACACAGTGTCTGATACAGACACGACAGTTAGATGAAGTGTTCATGCATCCTAGGCCAAAACATTACCTATTACATAACAATCCTTGTCTAAACATAGATCACGGTGTATATAATGTTTCCCAATTTGGGTATACCTAAATTATATTTGGGAAACATGAGTTAGGGGGATTTTTTTCGGTCGTTTAATTGGTTAATCAAGAGTTAAACGTGGGTTAAGGGAAATGATGACGTTATATATGGTCTAAAGGGGAGGCTGGTAGTAAAATCAAGTTTTTTTTTAAAAAAAAAAATTAGGGTAGTAATTTACAAGATTTTTAGTTTGCGGTAGTAATTTTCAAAATGACATTAATACGCGGTAATAATTGGCAAATTTTCCATCTAAGAAACCAAATTAGTTCAGTATTCATTTAATAGAAACGGTACAAAACGAAATCATTAAAAGTAAAAAAAATATAAAATAAAAATTAAAGTACAATAAACACTATGATATATCATAAGTTTAATAATACTTTTTGATAATATCCTAAGTAGTATTTTATATTATTACATAACATTTCTTATTTTGTAGCACTTTTTTTTTTAATTTTATTTAAATTATTATCGTTTGGCATATCATTCCTAAATATAAAAACAAAACTTCTCCATGCAATATAACAAACTTATTTCAATAACAAAAAATAAAAGTAACACTTTTTTTGGACGGGAAAATTTATTATGAGGTGATGCCACGTGTACTTAGGGGATAACTACGAGGAATACTTTAGTGTATAAGTATAGATATTATTAATTTACGGTGAAGGGAACCCAACCCCCTCTTTTTTTCCAAGAACAATAACCTTATATTACAGTTTAACTTTAATGCAAAAAAAAAAAAAAAAAATAAATAAATAAAATTGGACCTTTGTATTTTTAAAATTTAAAATAACTAAAAATTAAATCTATTTGCTTTCAAAAAAAAAAAAATCTATTTTAAAAATGGATGATTTACAAAAATATAGCTTTTAAGAAACTTATTTACGATTTTGCATTGGAATAAAACTTAGGGCCTGTTCATATTTTACTAAATTGAGCTGAGCTGAACTGAACTAAACTAAGCTGAAATGAATATTTTATGAGAGAGGGAAATTAAGAGCTGAACTGAACTGAACTGATTGGAGCTAAACTGAACTAAACTGAACTGAACTGATTGGAGCTGAACTCAACTGAACTGAAAATAAGTAAATATGAACAGGCCCTTATTTACGAAAATATAGTCCACGTAGACTTGGAGATACATTTGGGGTAATTTTTTCTTTAGAGACAAACTGCTACCTTAAGTAGCAGTTATAGTCTAAAACTGCTACTTGAAATAGCGGTTTGTCTTTAGTACTCTAAGTAAAGATACAACTAATCAATTTATAAAGGGTAAAACAGCTACCTCAGTGCAAGACCGCTACTTGAGGTAGCGGTTTTACTCTGAAAAAAAATAAAAAAAAACTTTATCCGAGCCTACGTGGACAGTAATTCCGTAATTAAGTTTCATTCCGACGCAAAAGTGTAAATAAGTTTTAAAATAACCATACTTTCGTAAATCATCGTAAAAGGAGGCCGGAGGCAGTGGTTGTGGTGGTCGAGGGAGGCTGCGGTTGTGGTGGTCAAGGGAGGCTGCTTCAGATTTGAATGTGTTTTAAAAAAAACGAATAAAAAAAAAACAAAAACAACTTACCTAGACGCGGCGCCGGCAACAACCAGCAGCGTCAACGGAGGTTCGCCGGAAAACGGAGGCTCGACCAACGTTGTCTTTCTCTTACTCCTTCTCGTCCTCTTTCTCTCTCCTTCTTTTTCTTCTGTTCATAGCTTCCCCCTTCAATTGGAATTTTTGATTTTTTAGGTTAAGTCAATTTGGGTATTTTTTTAAAAAAGGTTTATAATTTCCAACGGAAATATTTTCCGTCGTAATTTTCTTTTTACGACGTAATATTCCGTCGCAAACATATTTTCGACGAAATATTTCGTCGTAAAAAGAAAATTACGACGGAAAATATTTCCGTCGCAAGAATTACTACGGAAAATTCGTCGTAGACATTTAAATCCGTCGGAAAGTTGCAAGGGAAAAAAATCCGTCGTAATTTTTGAATTTTGCGACGGAAAAACCGTCCGTCGGAAGAGATCCATCGCTATTTTTCCTATTTCTAGTAGTGAATATATTTCATTAAGTATTTTAATGTACGCAAAGTTTTATATGCGGTTACTTTAGGGGTTACTAATAGAGCACCCTGCCGCACCAGAAACACACTGTTTAATGTATGTATAGTTAAAAAAAAGTAAAAATATTATTCCATATATTTATTATATGAAACCAATATTATTCCATATATTAAAAATATATGTTACTTTAATGTATAAATAAAATTACACCATCATGTATAAATTAAACTACACCATCATTTTGGTGCAGCGTGGGGTATTTCTGGCGTGGTGCATTTGGCATGAAAGGAACAAGAAAGTGTATGAAAATGCCACCACCCCGAACGAGATTGTGCTTCAAAGGGCTGCTAGATTACCCCAAGAGTATGGCTCATACAATGTGCGCATTTACAAGACCTCGACCTCGAAGACTACTGCTAGTGCAAAGGTATGGAAGGCACCCCCGTATGGTATTATTAAAATAAATTTGGATGCCTCTCTTGCTGCTGAAGGATGGATCGGTCTAGGCTCAGTGGCGAGGGACCATGAAGGCAAGGTCATCTTTGTTGCCACAAGGAGAGTTTGAGCTCATTGGCCTCCTACAGTTGCTGAAGCGAAGGCAATGGATTGGGCTATCAAGCTAGCCATGCGCTACAATTTGGAGGAAGTGATCCTCGAATCTGACTGCCAACTGCTTGTGAATAGGCTGACCAAAGGATCTGTCCATCTTACTGATCTAGACTCGGTGATGGGTGATATTTTATGTGCTAGCACTTCTTTTAAGTCGATTAGTTGGTCCCATGTTTATCGCGTTGGTAATTTTGTTGCACACCATCTTGCTAAGCTAGTACCTTTTGGTTGTGAATAGGTGTGGGAAAATCATTGTCCTAATGAGGTCTCCCCATATGTACTCACGGATTTGAATTTGATTAATTAATACTAGCTTAGTTTTCTTAAAAAAAAAAAATTACACCATCATTTGATTTAGAAAGCAAGTAAAATAATCTAATAACAAAAATCTTATAATCTTATCTTATGCAAAGCTAGTGGAGTATTGGAGATCAAAAGATTTCCTATGATCACGCATATCAATTACCACACTTATCACGTATAATCTCTCTCTCTCTCTTTTTATTTATTTATTTATTTTTTTTTTTTAAGAAAATCAATTGGATGAATTTTCAATTGTTTTTTATAATGAAAATAACTGCTAAGCATTTTGACAAGATAATCATTTACTTATATTCATCAATGGCACCCCTAAAAAAAATATTCATCAATGGAAGGTTACTAGATTAGACATAAAACCTATAATTAAATTTTTAGGAAAATATCTTATAATATAATTCCCCAAAAAACACCTCTTAATCAAGATTATAATAACTTGTTTCCCAAAAAACGCACTTAATCAACAGATTTTTGTAAAAAATATTTTACAATAATATTAGTCATCTTCAACCTTATGTATCTTCTACATTCAACAATGATACTATATGTATCTTCAACATTTAACAATGGCGGATTAATATATCAAAATTAAGCATAAAATCGTTTTAATTAATACTAAAATAAATGTTATTCGAATCTCAAAATAAATTACCGCAACTCGATTAATACTACAATTTTAAAGTTTATTTTGATCTACATAACATTTAAACAAATTTATCGTAAGGAAGAAGATGACATAGGTTGATGATTAAGTTCAATTAATGTAAAAGATTATTTAAGTTGGAAATGATACGTTTAAAATTTGCTATTTTTTCGATTTTAGTTCAAATAAATTTCCAGTGGTTAAAAAAATTATTTAGTAACCAAACAAGATCTTGATGACTGTGTAGCATAGGTCTTAGATTGGATGGCTAGGATTAGGTGAATAAATATCAATGCATTAGATTTAATTTCTTATCGTAGTCGAACATAGTCGTCCGTAATCGACAACTACGCTAGAATTTTTAATTAAGGAAACAACTAGCTTCTGACTCCTTTGAATTCTTGATTTAATTACCCAAATTAAATCACCCCTAAACAATAATCGGCAAATAAAATCAACATCAATTTCCCTTGTCCTATAATCGAACAAAACGGTACACACAAGGAATCAACAGTATAAATAAAATACTATTTTGCTTCTAAATTGTTGGTAAAATACCTGTCCATTCCAATGACAAAATAGAGAAGATAAAAGGGAAAATATTTGATTGAAGATCTCAAACTCACAGTCGCGCCGTGGAACATAATCCACTACCTTAGAAGCAAAATACGCCAACATCGGTACATGCTTCCTGATGACGCATGCCCCCCAAGTTTAACGCAACTCTCTTTGTAATCCGTGCACCTGAACCCAAATAGTGGAATTGCTCAAGAACTGTTCAGATCTCAAATGGTAGGTTTGTGTTTATGTGTTTAGGGTATTTCAATAATGAAATTAACATCACATTGAATAATGACCAAGGATTTGTATTTATAGGAGTAATAAGGAAAAGGAATTAATCACAAACCTCACGCAAGCGACTCGTAAGGCCCAACACTCAGCTGGTTAGCGATACTAAATTTCTTGCTCCACCATTCCCTCATTTACTCCTTGCACACTCACTTGGTAACTCTCCGATTTGCATTACTAGAATTGCAAATACTCCAACAGTTGTTGCAGCTAGAGGGTGGTGCAATTTGTGGCTGGTTTGGGCATTTTGGTGCTAAGGGGTTGTTGTTGTAGTTGCTCATGAATTGGGGGAAGTTGCTTGTTGAATTGTGAGGTTGTACGAGAGTACGTAGGAGTTGGTGTGGCTCGTTTGCGCTCTTGACTGTCGGGCTCATGTGATGCCCACGAGCAAGGCAGCCCCAAATGCTCAAGTTTTGCATGTTCATCACCAAAGTTAATGAGAGCGCTATCACGAGAGCGCGTCAACTTGAACTTGCAAATGGACTTGAAATACACATCTTGACCGCAAACAAACACTTACATAAAATACCAATTAAGAGAAGAAAACAAAATAAAATAAAACTAACTAAAACTACGAATTAAGAACTAAAAATAAGAAAAACTCTTAAAAACTAATCGAAAACCGAAAAGAGTTATTCAAACGGAAAATAAAAGAAAACTAAGAAAATTATATGAAAATAATGAAAGAAAATATAGAAAATGAACCTAAATCTTATTATTTTGAGCGCCATAAATGACGCTCATTAGTATTACACTACTAAAAAAGAAGGTTTTTGCGACCGTCTCGAATGGTCGTTGAAAATAGCAAAAATGGTCGCTGAAAATGATTGTGAACGTCAACGGTTATAACATGGGTGTCGTTATTAACTTGGTCGCAAAAAAAAAAAAATTTAAGACCGCTTGACGGTCGCAATTAATTTGCGACTGCTTTCTTTATTTTCAATGACCGACAATAAAACGGTCGCAAGTATTATGAATTGCGACCGTTATCAAATCGGTCGCAAATTTTTTTTTTTTTTTTTAAAGTATCAAACGCAACAACCAATTCCCACTGACCCTCCCCCCACCAACCTGCTGCATTCTTTCATAGCCTAAACCCCCTAACCCACCACCACCGTCCTCCCTAAACAACCACTACCCACCATCACACCCACCACCACCGTCCTTTCTAAACAACCAACACCCACCATCACCGCTATCTTTAACTCAAAAAAAACCCACAAAAAATAAATCAACCAACCATATAAATTTATCAAAAAAAAAAACACAAAACACCCAATAAATCAAACTGAAATCAAACAAAATATTGAAATTAACAAAAATGAAACACAAATTCAAATCGAAATCACACCAAAAATTAACATATATCAAAACGAATATTAAACCCAAAATTAAAAAAAAAAAATCAAAACGAAAATGAAACCCAAAAACAACAAAAACAAAAATCAATAATCAAACATGAAATTCGAATAAAAAAAAAAAAAACCAAATTACCCAAAATCAAACCCAAATAAACCGACCAAAAACAAACCAACCAAGTTACCCAAAATCAACCAAAACAAAACGAAAATCAACCTAAAATGAGACCAAAAATCAACAAAAATGAGAAAACATAACTCAAACCTGCTTTGACTTTGAACTTGACCTCAAATTTGGTTTAATAAGGTCAAATTCGACCATGACAAGTCTAGATCTATAGTTTTCATGGTCGAATTTGACCTTAAAAACCATGAACTAGTTAACACCACCACCAAAGCATCTTGAGGGAAATGTTTTCGGACTTAAAAACACCATCAAAGCATCTTGAGGGAGACGTTTAATGTCGAATTTGAACGCCATAATCCGAGGAAAAAAAAAGAAAGAGGAAGGAGAAGGGGCAGTGAATATGGTGGCGGATCGGAGGAAAGACTTATAGACGCCGGTATAGATGGAGGATGAGGAAAGAGGAAGCAGAAGGGAGGAGAGAGAAGAAAGAAAAAGGAAGGAGAAGGGAGGAGAGAAGGAAAGAGAAAGAGGAGTGAGCGGCGTGAGGATTAGGGTTAGAGTGAATTAGGTTGTTTTTATACAAGATTTTTTTTATAAAAAAAAAAGCCTTTTGCGACCGTCTAAGAGTCGGTCCCAGATTATGACATTTACGACCATCTTTGACGTCGCAGATTATGACATTTATGACCGTCTCTTTGACGGTCGCAGATTATGACATTTACGACCGTCTCTGACGGTCACATATTATGACATTTACGACCGTCTTTGACGGTCGAAAATGATTTATTTTAATTTAGAATTATTTTTAATTGTTCAAACATCCTAGCGATCGTCTAAAAGGCTAAAAACGGCCGCAAAACGGTCGTAAATTTGCGACCGTTGTCAAAGCAGTCGTAATATTGCGACCGAAAAAAAAACGGTCGCAAATTTCATATTTTGCGACCGTTTTTAAGACGGTCATAGAAAAACGGTCGCAATTTAGCCGAATTTTAGTAGTGTTATGCACTTCGAGAAGCTAAGCAAGAGAAAGAAGTGAAGTTGATTCATTGTCCTACTGAGTTTTAGCTTGCTGACATTTTGACCAAGGCTTTACCAAAAGGCAGATTTGAGTTTCAAGCTTGGTATGATGGCTAAAAGTCTCAAGGAGGAGTGTTAGTAAATGAGACTTTTAGTGTTTTACAATTAGTGAAGAAATAAGTGAATAAACTTGAATGTACTATAGTTATTAGGAGTAGTTGAAAAGCCAAAAGTTGTGACTCTTCATTGCATCAAAATAATGTAGAAGTGTAGACACCTAAAAATGTCTCCCCAAAATCAAACCCGATGATGAACAACCTTTCACCGCCATTGGTCGGGCTGAATATTTAATCTTGGAGTGCTGAAATTCATATTTCCATGTCATAAACCAACCCAATTCTTAGCCCATTTCCCTAAACCATAACTTATTTTTCTCTTTTCGTGCCTTTAAACCCAAAATAATTCATTTCGTGTCCTTTAAAATCAATTATTTCGTGTCCTTTTTTATAAAAACATTTATTCCAGTTTATTTTGGTCCATAATCTGGGTCCAATGATTAAATATTTGAATGGGGATTGAAAAGGTCTTTCCACCGATATATTATAAGCCCAATTCCGTGTATAACGAATATAATATGGTCAAAATATTAAACTGTGCCCAAACCGAACTTAAGCCCACCTTACCTACGACCCAATGATCATGTGGAGGGTCCAAATGATTTAATCCCATTCCTAAAATAATTAGGATTAATTGGAAGATTTTATAATTTTCTAAAAGATCTTAATTATCCTTTTTTAAAAGATAAGATTAAAGAGTTGAAATTGAATAAAATTTTCTTTTTGAAAGTCCTAATTCTATTCGAATTGAAAGACGTTCAAAGATAGACAGATATTACTTTCGTGACTCATATTTTTTATCCAAATCTTAGATGTTTGGATATCCCTTGAAATTATCTTTCCAATGACATATTATAATATCAATTCCGAGCTATAACGGAAAAGATATGAATAAAATATCAAACTCTATCTAAAACTGACACCGTCTCACTATTTTGGCCATATCTTTTTTTCTACAAAATATTTTAATCTGATTTTAATTGGGTTAGAAATTATACTTCAAGATCTTTCCAACGATATCTTATTTATCTTATTCCGATTTCTGGATCAAAAGATATGATAAAAATAAAAACAAAAAACCATAAAAACTACTGTCTATCGCAAGAGTTTTACCCGATTCGAATTCTTATCTTTTCTTGATTCTTTGACCCTTATTTTTCCTTATATATAGAGATTATATCTCCCCATTTCAATCATCAACAAGCTAGATTTCAAAAAAATTCTCTTCTCCCTCTTTAGCCTAAACACTAGTCTCCCTATTCTTTCACTATTTCTTCCTTTAAGCACTCCAAGGAGTCCATACAATACCCGAGGTTCCGTCCTTAAACCAAGGCGTGAAAGGTAGAATTAACTGCTGGTTTGGACTAAGTCAACTCTACTTTTTATTTAATTTATTTTAATTTAATTTATTTTTTAATTGAAATTACTAACAGTTTATTCATGATGTAGCAATTCAAGTAAACGTGGAAAGTGAGTAATTAATCACTTAATTACTCTTATTTTTATTATTGTTGCTAGTATCATGTTAGGGTTATTATTATTATTTGATTTGACTAACGCTATTAGGTTGAATAGCTTCCAATATTAATGCTTATTCTATATATATTTATTGATCACAATGTTGCATGTTAAAGGGAATATGTAATTGAAAATCACGTCTAATAAGATAATTTGGACGACCGGTTTAGGTTCCTTTTTAATCTTGTTGTTTAATCAAATGATCACGATATTTTAGAATTATGTGTTGCATTAATATTAAACCAATTTAGCCCTAATAATAGATTGGAGCAAATTGAATATTTTGTTTCTATGCCTTTGAGATCGCAAGAATCACTTTTCACTATAAGAATCGAGTAGAGGCCAATACGGGCGAATGTGACTCCATGACTCACTTTGTACCATCATCCCCGATCCTCCTTTCGTGGTTCAGAAACATATGGAGTTAGTAATATCATGGATTATGAATGGGGTGTCACCTTCACAGGTGTAGACACCTAAAAATGTATCCCCGAAACCAAACCCGATTATGAACAACCTTTCACCGCCATTATTGGTCGGGTTGAGTATTTAATCTTGGAGTGCTTAAATCCATATTTCCATTTCATAAACCAACCCAATTCCTAGCCCATTTCCCCAAACCATAACTTATTTTCCTCTTTTCGTGCCTTTAAACACAAAATAATTCATTTCGTGTCCTTTTTATAAAAACGTTTCATCCTGTTATTTTTGGTCCATAATCTGGGTCCAATGATTGAATAGTTCTATGGGGATTTAAAAGATCTTTACAACGATATATTATAAGCCCAAATCCGAGTTATAACGAATAAGTTATGGCCAAAATATTAAACTGAGCCCAAACCTAACCTAAACCCACCTTACCTACGACCCAATGATCATGTGGAGGGTCCAAATGATTTAGTCTCATCCCTAAACCAATTAGGATTAATTAGAATCTTCTATAAGTTTCTTAAAGATCCTAATTATTCTTTATGAAAAGATAAGATTAAAAAGTTTGAAATTGAATAAAACTCCCTTTTTTAAAACTCCAAATTTTATTCGAATTGAAAGACGTTCAAAGATAGACAGATATTATTTTCGTGCCTCATATTTTTTATCCAAATTTTATATGGTTGGATATAACTTGAAATTAACTTTCCAATGATATATTATAATATCAATTCCGAGCTATAACGGAAAAGATATGAATAAAATGTCAAACTCTATCCAAAACTGACACCGTCTCATTATTTCGGCCATATATTTTATTCTATAAAATATTTTAATGTGATTCTAATTGTGTTTGAAATTAGATTTCAAGAGCTTTCCAACGATATCTTATTCATCTTATTTTGATTTTTGGATCAAAAGATATGATAAAAACAAAAACCGCAAAAACTGCTGTCTATCGCAAGAGTTTTATTCGATTCGAATTCTTATCTTTTCTTGATCCTTCGACCCTCTTTTTTCCTTATAAATAGAGGTCATATCTCCCCTTTATCAATCATCAACAAGCTTGATCACAAATTTATTCTCTTGTCCCTCTTTAGCCTAAACACTAGCCACCCCAATATTTCACTATTCCTTCCTTTAAGCACTCCAAGGAGTCCATATAATACCCAAAGTTCTATACTTTAACCAAGGCGTGAAAGGTATAATTGACTGAGGGTTTGGACTAAATCAACTCTAAATTTTATTTAATTTAATTTTTTCAATTTGATTTATATTTTACTTGAAGTTACTAACAGTTTATTCATGATGTAGCGATTTAAAGGAACGTGCGGAATGTGAGTAATTAATTAATTTAATTACTCTTATTTTATTTTTATATTGCTAGTATCATGATTAGGTTATTTTATATTTGATTTGAATAACGCTATTATTGTTAAATTGCTTCCAATATTAATGTTTATTCTATTATTTTTTATGATCGCCATATTGCATGTTTAAAGGGAATATGTAATTGAAAATCACGCCTAATAAGATAATTTGGACAACCGGTTTAGGATCCTTTTTAATCTTGTTATTAAATCAAGTGATCACTAATTTTTTAGAATTATATGTTGCATTAATATTCAACCAATTTAGCTTAATAATAGTTTGGAGCGAATTGAATATTTTGTTTGCATGCCTTTGAGATCGCAGGAATTACTTTTCACTATAAGAATCGAGTAGAGGCCAATACGGGCGAATGTGACTCCCTGACTCACTTTGTACCATCATCCTCGATCCTCCTTTCGTGGTTCCGAACCATATGGAGTTAGTAATCTCATGGATTATGAATGGGGTGTAACCTTCACGGGTCAATCGTAGTTGCCTATTGTTGTCCCTTAATCTTGGTTGCCTTAAATGATCCGTGAACGGTTTACAAGTCCCTTAAAACTTGTTGGCGGCTCCCTACTTTCCTTGTCCCTAACCGTATTATGTCAATTCCCACTTTCTATGAGTGCCAAACATATTTGCACATGCTTTAACGTAGGCGCACTTCGAATGACGCCTACAATTTGGCGACTCCATAGGGGAGGATTCTTGGTTATTTATCGATTTGAGTGATCTGTAGTTAATTGAGATGAGTGGATGAGACTTGAAATATTCTTGAATTGTATTCCTACAATTTAATTGGCATTGTCACATATGCATATGCATTTTTGCTTACCTATTTTTCCATAATAGTACGTGTTCTACGTATGTGGCTAGCCCGGGGGATTTATGCTCTATTAACCCGAAAACGCTCATGGCAATAAGGGTTCATCCGAGTTTTTAAATCCACACAAACCATGGAGTCGAGTTCAATTTCATCACGAACTCGCGGAGCCGTCCGTTGGCATACACCCTCAAGGGAGGCTGCCTTGCTAACGCGTCCAAACTCTTAACCATGGTACCCATTGACACCCAAAAGCTTGACCATAGTCGAGCATAGAACTTGACTTTAGGTTGCGAACTTCATTGCATCATGCGTGACAATATGCTTATATGTGAATTTTTTTTCTTTGAGTCAACCCGGATTTTTATTCTTGTATACTGAAAAAGAGTCAACTTGTTTTGGTCATAGCCGGAGTTCTAGAAAGAGTTACGTGTTGTTCCATCTATGGACCTGTAGCCCCGAGTTTTATCTTTCATTTAGAGTTGATTTCGTCCCAATCAGAGACACATATCAAAAGTTATAACCGATATACTTTAGCCTGTCCAGTTTAGGTGTCTTTTTAGCGTCATTTTCTTATTTTTTTTTTATATCTTTTCGTGTCAAGCTAGTCTTGGCCAAGTCCTTTAATCCGTGTCAACTCGTATAACATAGGAATATAGATTTGTATTTTTATTTAGTTATTTTTTTATACCCATGAGTCCTAACTCTTCTAGAATTCTTGTCCTCTTCGTAGTTTCTTGTGATCGATTTTTGTGCTAATTAACCTTAACATGTGTTCTTCGTCTTTGATTGTGGTTGATCTTATTTATAACTAATGATTGCCAATGGACCGTTTTCACCTAGTAAATAGCATAAACATTAAAATTGGACAAAATTAATCAAGTTAGTTTGTCTTTTAGTCTTCCGTGCTATTTGGTCATTGGGACTTTTGTTTTTCACGACGTCCTCATGTCTAGCCATGCGATCATACTACGAGTCTTAATAAACTCACCTAATCACACGTGTTGAGTCGTTGCACACACTTTGTCTTCGAGTAATACACTATATTGTTTATGATCGTATATTAGGATCATGCATGCGTCGCTTTCCGTCGTAATAGGAATGAGTGGAGTATTTTCCATCAGATTTCAAAATTGTTTCATACAATATTCCTTTCCAATTCGAGTATTGAGTGAATGCATTAAAGGTGTGTTTGGATTCTAGAATTTCATTTGAAATTTCAGAATTGGGACAATTATAGTGTTTGGATGTCCAAGAATTTCAAATGAGGAATTTGTCCGAATTATACAACTACCAAGTAATAACCCATGAAGGTAAGGATTTCAAATGATAAGGTAAACTATGTCATTTGAAATACTCAAATTCAATAATTCAAATGATGCATTGAAATGAAATCTATCTTCCCAAACACAACCTAAGTGAGTTCATCCTTGCACAGTACTCGAGTTCAAGAATCACTAGTTAAGAGTTGGAAGAATGAGGGGAACGTCATTCCTTCCTTATTTTCTTCCAATAAAAGCATCAACAATAACAAAATTCTTGTTCCTCTGGCGGTAACAAATAATTCATAAGCAACCATGAAGACGAAGCACAAGACAAATATATATACAAGATTTCATTTTTTTTCTTCTTTCGTTACATCCCTTTTCCCCTAATAAGTCTAGCATAGGTTCTCCTTATCCTTATGTCTATATGCCATGTTCCATCAATGAGAATTTCTTTCCTTTGCATTTGATCATGTCATGCGCAAAAAAAAAAAAAAAAAAAAAATCAAAAAGCAAGTAAAAAAAAAAAAAAAAAAGCAAAAAAGCAACAATCAAACAATGTCTAAGGGCAAGTGTTCCAATGTCTTTGATATGAACACGTCTCAAATTGCGTCTCTCATCGAGTGCTTGGTACCATGCCTGAGAAACATGAATGCTAAGAGAGTGATGGACCCCATGATCTGAGATTGTCCACATTGATTCAAAAGAATGAAAATAACAACAACCAAAGCAAAAAAAAAAGAAGTTGAAAATAAACTTGCAAAGTCCAAATTTTCAAATACACAATTACACTTCTTGGGGACTTTGCTCGGGTCTTGAGCCTTTTACCCTTTTATTCCTTAAACCATCAGCTTAACCACATTACAACCCTTGAAAGACCTCTTTGAGGTGTACATACACTTGTGCAAAGTTCGGTTAGAGTTACGTTCGGCCTGATTCCCAACGGATACGTAGGCAACCTCACATTGAGGTGCGGCCACATTCATATGCATGATCAAGTCAAAGAATATCCAACGCTTAATCCTATGACCCTATCCATCTAAAGCTAGAGATGGGGGCTTGAACCCACATCGTTTAGCCTACCCAGCCTAAAGAGTCATCATCTTTGACTCTTCACACATATATTTCTATCACCATAACGTTTGCAGCCAACCTTAGTATCACATTCACACACTTTACTCACACATACATAGCCATATCAGCTTTCCCTTAGGAACCTTTTATCATGAAATCTTGTTTCCCTATCGCGCATGCTTCATCACTTTCAAGACAACATTCATTAGAAGAAACGTTGTATACTTGCTTAGCTTCCTAGCCTGAGCAATGTTCATTGTTTCATGTATCGCATAATGTCTTGAGCAACATTTATATATCAATGATTTTTAATCATACAAAGCATATCGTTCTTAGCTCCTTGACCTAAGCAATGTTCATTATGCAATAATCACTTCATCTATATACGTGCTTAGCTTCAAGACCTAAGTGACGTTCAAGATCGCTTCTTTACACCATATATGATGGTTAGCTCCATGACCTAAGTTCATTCATCAAGTCACATGATGTAATTGTCTTTAGCCTCCTGGCCTAAGGACATGCATCATGCATACATTACTTTCAAGAAAAGCATTTCAATCCATGCGATTCATTTTGTCTTGCTCAACGAGGAAGTTCAAAACTTCTTTCCTTTTTTCGCGTCTTTTCTTTTGGGGAAGTTCAAAAAAAATATTTCAAAATTTTCTCATCGAGGGAAGTTCGAAAATAAAAGTTCATTTTTCACGTATTTCTTTTCCGGGAGAAAGTCAGTACCCTCCACTCATGACAAAAATTGACGAAATTTTTTTGCTTTTGCATCTTCGTTTGCTCGTGTCTGCACACACACATATACACACACACACTCACAAGTCATACACATGTCATGTCACATCAAGTCAAACTTGGTCAAGTCAGTGGTCAAGTCAATCACAATATATACGAGTCCATTAGCAAATTTATTTTTGCAGGTCTCATCTACAACCCACGTCCGGGGACAAGCGGACCATCTACAGCCCACGTCCGGGGACAAGCGGACCATCTACAGCCCACGTCCGGGAACAAGCAGACATTCTAAAGCCCACGTCCAGGGACAAGCGGACCAACTACAACCCACGTCCGGGGACAAACGGACCATCTACATCCCACGTTCGGGGACAAGCGAACCTTTAACAACCCACGTTCAGGGACAAGAAAACCAACTAAAGCCCACGTTCAGAGACAAGCGGACCATCTACAGCGAACCAACTACAACCCACGTTCGGGGACAAACGGACCATCTATAGCCCATGTCCGGGGACAAGCGGACCATCTACAACCCAAGTCTGGGGACAAGCGGACCATCTACAGCCCACGTCCGGGGACAAGCGGACCATTTACAGCCCACGTTCAGGGACAAGTGAACCAACTACAACCCACGTTCGGGGACAATCGAACCACCATCATTTCACGGCGCAAGGTTCTCGATACACACAGACTTGCAATCTTATCATCTGTTGACTTTCCTCAAGCATGGAAAGTATTATTCGATGGATTTCTTCAAGCATAGAAAAACGTCAAATCATAAGTCGACTTTCCTCAGGCATGGAAAGTATCATCTGGTAGATTTCTTCAAGCATAGAAAGCTACCAAACTCGTCAGTCGACTTTCCTCAGGTATGGAAAGTATTTCAACAAAACTTCATTCGGTGGATTCCTTTAAGCATAGGAAGCTACCAAACTCATTTGTCATCGATACACTGGTGTCAGATAAGCATTCTATTCCTTTACTCTTTTATCTGTGGAACTAACATTTTTTTGCAGGTATCGGCGTATACAGAGTGATTTAGGATCGCAGAACGTCTTAAATCATTCTCCGTCCCTATCGACTACTTAGACTATCGTTTTTGGAAAATGACGTTTCTACAAACTCAGTCAAAGTGGGGGGCTTCTGTAGACACCCAAAAATGTCTCCCCAAAACCAAACCCGATGATGAACAACCTTTCACCACCATTATTGGTCGGGTTGAGTATTTAATCTTGGAGTGCTTAAATCCATATTTCCATTTCATAAACCAACCCAATTCCTAGCCCATTTCCCCAAATCATAACTTTTTTTCCTCTTTTCGTGCCTTTAAACACAAAATAATTCATTTCGTGTCCTTTAAAATCATTCATTTCGTGTCCTTTTTATAAAAACGTTGTATCTAGTTTATTTTGGTCCATAATCTGGGTCCAATGGTTGTATAGTTGGATGAGGATTTAAAAGACATTTCCAACGATATATTATAATCCCAAATCCGAGTTATAACGAATAAGTTATGGCCAAAATATTAAACTAAGCCCAAACCGAACCTAAGCCCACCTTACCTACGACCCAATGATCATGTGGAGGGTCCAAATGATTTATTCCCATCCCTAAACCAATTAGGATTAATTAGAAGCTTCTATAAGTTTCTAAATGATCCTAATTACCTTTTTTGAAAAGATAAGATTAAAGAGTTTTAAATTGAATAAAACTCCCTATTTTAAAACTCCTAATTTTATTCGAATTCAAAGACGTTCAAAGATAGACAGATATTATTTTTGTGCCTCATATTTTTTATCCAAATTTTATATGGTTTGATTTAACTTGAAATTATATTTCCAATGATATATTATATTATCAATTCTGAGCTATAACGGAAAAGATATGAATAAAATGTGAAACTCTAACCAAAACTGAAACCGTCTCACTATATCGGCCATATCTTTTATTCTATAAAATATTTTAATGTGATTGGGTTTGAAATTAGACTTCAAGATCTTTCCAACGATATCTTATTCATCTTATTCTGATTTTCGGATTAAAAGATATGATAAAAACAAAAACCGCACAAACTGCTTTCTATCGCAAGAGTTTTATCCGATTCGAATTCTTATCTTTTCTTGATTCTTCGACCCTCTTCTTTCGTTATAAATAGAGGTCATATATCCCCTTTTTCAATCATCAACATGCTTGATAACAAATTTATTCTCTTCTCCCTCTTTAGCCTAAACACTAGCCACCCCAATCTAATTATTCCTTCCTTTAAGCACTCCAAGGAGTCCATATAATACCCAAAGTTCTATACTTAAACCAAGGCGTGAAAGGTATAATTTACTGAGGGTTCGGACTAAATCAAATCTAATTTTACTTGAAGTTACTAACAGTTTATTCATGATGTAGCGATTTAAAGGAACGTGCGGAATGTGAGTAATTAATTAATTTAATACTCTTATTTTATTTTTATATTGCTAGTATCATGATTAGGTTATTTTATATTTGATTTGACTAACGCTATTATTGTTAAATTGCTTCCAATATTAATGTTTATTCTATTATTTTTATGATCACCATATTGCATGTTTAAAGGGAATATGTAATTGAAAATCACGCCTAATAAGATAATTTGGACAACCGGTTTAGGTTCCTTTTTAATCTTGTTATTAAATCAAGTGATCACTAATATTTTAGAATTATATGTTGCATTAATATTAGACCAATTTAGCTTAATAATAGTTTGGAGAGAATTGAATATTTTGTTTGCATGCCTTTGAGATCGCAGGAATCACTTTTCACTATAAGAATCGAGTAGAGGCCAATACGGGCGAATTTGACTCCATGACTCACTTCGTACCATCATCCCCGATCCTCCTTTTGTTGTTCCGAGCCATATGGAGTTAGTAATCTCATGGATTATGAATGGGGTGTAACCTTCACGGCTCAATCGTAGTTGCCTATCGTTGTCCCTTAATCTTGGTTGCCTTAAATGATTCATCAACGGTTTACAAGTTCCTTAAAAACTTGTTGGCGGCTCCCTACTTTCCTTGTCCCTAATCGTATTATGTCAATTCCCACTTTCTATGAGTGTCAATCATATTCTCACATGCTTTAACATAGGCGCATTTCGAATGACGCCTACAATAGGTCAATCGTTGTTGCCTATCGTTGTCCCTTTGTCGTGGTTGTCTTTTATGATCCGTTAACGGTTTACAAGTTTCTTAAAAACTTGTTGGCGGCTCCCTACTTTCCTTTTCCCTAATCTTAATATGTCAATTCTCACTTCCTATGATTGCCAAGCATATTCACACATGCTTTAACGTAGGCGCACTTCGAATAACGCCTACAATTTTGCGACTCCACTGGGGAAGATTCTTGGTTATTTATCGATTTGAGTAGAATCGGTATTTAATTGAGATGAGTGGGTGAGACTTGAAAGGTTCTTGAATTGTATTCCTGCGATTTAATAGGCATTGTCACATATGCATATGCATTTTAACTTACCTATTTTGCTACGTGTTCTACGTATGTGGCTAGCCCGAGGATTTATGCTCTATCAACCCAAAAACGCTCATGGCAATAAAGGTTCATCCGAGTTCTTAAATCCACCCAAACCATGGAGTCGAGTTCAATTTCATTACAAACTCGCAGAGTCGCCCGTTGGCATACACCCTCAAGGGAGGCTGCCTTGCTAATGCGTCCAAACTCTTAACCATGGTACCCTTTGACACCCAAAAGCTTGACCATAGTGGAACATAGATCTTAACTTTAGGTTGCAAACTTCATTGCATCATGCTTGATGATGTGCTTATAAGTGTATTTTTTTATTGACTTTTTTAAAAAAAAAAATCTCTTATCAACCCCTTTTTATTTTTTTTGGAGTTGAGTCATACATTTTTTTTTTTTAAGTCAACCCGGATTTTTTATTCCCGTATACTGCACAAGAGTCAACTTGTTTTTTTCATATCTAGAGTTATAGAAAGAGTTACGTGTTGTACCACATATGGATCTGTAGCCCCGGGTTTTATCTTTTATGTGGAGTTTGTTTCGTCCCAATCAAAGTTACAGATCAAATGTTATAACCTATATACTACAGCCTATCCATTTCAGGTGTCTTTTTAGTGTCAATTTTTTTTTAAATATCTTTTCGTGTCAAGCTAGTCTTAGCCAATTCCTTTAATCCATGTCAACTTGTATAACATAGGATTATAGATTTTTTATTTTATTTATTTATTTTTTTTTATACCCATGAGTCCTAACTCTTCTAGAATTCTAATCCTCTTCCTAGTTTCTTGTGATCGATTTTTGTGCTAACCTTAACATGTGTTCTTTGTCTTTGATTGTGGTTGATCTTATTTATGATAATGATTTCCAATGGACCATTTTCACCTAGTAAATAGCATAAACATTAAAATTAGACAAAATTAATCAAGTTAGTTTGTCTTTTAGTCTTCCGTGCTATTTGGTCATTGGGTCCTTTGTTTTTCACAACGTCCTCATGTTTAGCCATGCGATCATACCACAAGTCTTAATAAACTCACCTAATCACACATGTTGAGTCATTGCAGACACTTTGTCTTCGAGTAATGCACTATATTGTTTATGATCGTATACTGAGACCATGCATGCGTCATTTTCCATCGTAATAGGAATGAGTTGAGTATTTCCCATCAGATTTCAAAATTATTTCACACAATCTTCCTTTCTAATTCGAGTATTAAGTGAATGCATTAAGTGAATTCATCCTTACACAGTACTTGAGTCTAAAATCACTGGGCAATAGTTGGAAGAATAAGGGGAACGCCATTCCTTCCTTCTTTTCTCCCATTCAAAGCATCAGCAATAACAAACTTCTTGTCCCTCTTGGCGGTAACAAGTAATTCATAGGCAACCATGAAGACGAAGCACAAGACAAGTTTCCATATAAGATTTCATGCTTTTTTTTTCTTTCGTTTTAACCCTTTTTCCCCTAATAAGTCTAGAATAGGTTCTCCTTATCCTTATGTTTATATGCCATGTTCCATCAATAAGCATTTCTTTCCTTTGCATTCGATCATGTCATTCACTCATTCAGAAAAAAAAAATCAATTACCAAACTAAACACAAGGTATACCAATGATTTGAGGTACCTTTGCAACCCATTCATTCCCCATTAACCACTCAATCACATATCCATTTCTTCATTAACCACTTTGAGCCTCGTCTAACGATTGGCCTTATTTTCAACCCACATTCACCTAGCCCTGGGATTGGAAATTGTGAAATTTGTGTAACATTCAAAAAGCAAGTACAAAAAAAAAGCAGAAAAACAACAATAAAACAAAGTCTAAGGGCAAGTGTTCCAATGTCTTGGATATGAACACGTCTCAAATTGCGTCTCTCATTGAGTGCTTGGTACCGTGCCTAAGAAACATGAATGCTATGTGAGTAATGGACCGCATGATCTAAGATTGCCTACATTGATAAAAAAAATAAAAAAAAAATATGAAAAATAAAACTTGCAAAGTCCAATACATAATTGCACATCTTGGGGGCTTCGCTCAGGTCTTGAGCCTTGTACTCTTTTCTTCTTTAAACCATCAAATTAACCATATCACAACCCTTGAAAGACCTCTTTGAGGTGTACATACACTTGTGCAAAGTTCGGCTAGAGCTATGTTCAGCCTGATTCCCAACGGATACGTAAGCAACCTCACATCGAGGTGCGACCACATTCATAATCATATTTATATTCATATGCATGCTTGATCGAGTTAAAGAATATCCCATGCTTACCCCTATCCATCTAGAGCTACACTTGGGGACTTGAACTCACATCATTTAGCCTACCCAACCAAAAGAGTCATCATCTTTGACTCTTCTCACATACATTTCCATCACCATAACCCTTGCAGCCAGCCTTAGTATCACATTCACACACTTCACTCACACATCCATATCCATATTGATCATCCTTCCCTTTAAGAACCCTTTATTATGAAATCTTGTTTCAACACTGTGCATGTTTCATCATCTTTCAAGACAACATTCATTAGAAAAAACATTGTATACTTGCTTAGCTTCCTGACCTGGACAATATTCATTGTTTCACGAATTGCGTAATGTGCTGAGCAACATTTATATATTAATGATTTTTAATCATACAAAGCATATAGTGCTTAGCTTCTTGACCTAAGCAACTTTCATTATGCAATAATCACTTCATCTATATACGTGCTTAGCTTCCAGACATGAGTGACGTTCAAGATCGTTTCTTTACACCATATATGATGCTTAGCTTCATGACCTAAGTTCAATTCATTCATCTGCCGTGTCACATGATGTAATTTTCCTTAGGCTCCTAGCCTAAAAACATGCATCATGCATACATTATCTTCAAGAAAAGCAATTCAATCCATGCGATTCATTTCGTCTTGCTCAACGAGGAAATTCAAAATTTCTTCCTTTTTCTTGTCTTTTCTTTTGGGGAAGTTCAAAAACTTTTTCAAATTTTTCTCGTTGAGGGAAGTTCAAAAATAAAAGTTCAGTTTTCACGTCTTTCTTTTTCGGGAGAAATTCGGTATCCTCCACTTGTCTCATGGCAAAAATGACGGAAAATTTTTGCTTTTGCATTTTTGGTTGCTTGTGTCTACACACACACACAACCATAAGTTATACATATGTCATATCTTGACAAGTCAAACTTGGTCAAGTCAGTTGGTCAAGTCAATAACAGTCTATACGAGTCCCTTGGCAAATTTTATTTTGCAGGTCTCAATTACAGCCTACGTCTTGGGACATGCGGACCATCTATAGCCCACGTCCGGGGACATGCGGACCATTTACAACCCACGTCGAGGGACAAGCGAACCATCTACAGCCCACGTTCGGGGACAAGCGAACCATTTACAACCCACGTTCGGGGACAAGCGAACCATTTACAACCCACGTTCGGGGACAATCGAATCACCATCATTTCACAAGGCAAGGTTCTCGATACAAAGAGACTTGCAATCTCATCATCAGACAAGTCTTTCCTTAAGCATGGAAAGCATTATTGGTGGATTTTTTCTTCAAGTATAGAAAATCGCCAAGTCGGATTTCCTCAAGCATGGAAAGTATTATCGGTGGATTTCTTCAAGTATAGAACAACCGCCAAATTATTCTGTCGGCTTTCCTCAAGCATGGAAAGTGTTATTCGTTGAATTTCTTCTAACATAGAAAAGCGCCAAATTCATATGTCGACTTTCCTCGGGCATAGAAAGTATCATCCGGTAGATTTCTTTAGGCTTAGAAAACTACCAAACTCGTCAGTGGATTTCCTCAGGCATGGAAAGTATCTCAACGAAATGTTATGTGGTGGATTTCTTCAAGCATAGAAACCTGCCAAAATCATCTTTCGTCTTTCCTCAAGCATGGAAAGTGTCATCCGGTGGATTTCTTCTAGCATAGAAAGCTGCTAAAACCATCTGTTGACTTTCCTCAAGAATGGAAAGTATTATTCAGTGGATTTCTTCAAGCATAGAAAACCACCAAATTCATATGTTGACTTTCCTCAAGCATGGAAAGTATCATCCGGTAGATTTCTTCAAGCATAGAAAGCTGCCACACTCACCAGTTGACTTTCCTCAAGCATGGAAAGTATTTCAAAAAACGTCATCCGGTGAATTCCTTCAGGCATAGGAAGCTACCAAACATATTTGTCACCGATGCACTGGTGTCAGATACGCATTTTATCCCTTTACTCTTTTACCTGTGGAACTAACATTTTTCTATAGGTATCGGCATATATAGAGTGATTTAGGATAGAAAAACGTCTTAAATAATTCTCCGTCCCCATAGACTACTTTGACGTTTTCAAAAAGACATTTCTACAAACTTAGTCAAAGTGGGGGTTTCTGTAGACACCTAAAAATGTCTCCCCAAAACCAAACCCGATGATGAACAACCTTTCACCGCCATTATTGTTCGGGTTGAGTATTTAATCTTGGAGTGCTTAAATCCATATTTTCATTTCATAAACCAACCCAATTCTTAGCCCATTTCCCTAAACCATAACTTATGTTCCTCTTTTCGTGCCTTTAAAATCAATCATTTCGTGTCCTTTTTTATAAAAATGTTTATTCCACTTTATTTTGGTCCGTAATCTAGGTCCAATGATTAAATATTTGTATGGGGTTTGAAAAGAGCTTTCCAACGATATATTATAAGCCCAAATCCTAAGTATAACGAATAAATTATGGTCAAAATATTAAACTGAGCCCAAACTGAACTTAAGCGCACCTTACCTACGACCCAATGATCATGTGGAGGGTCCAAATGATTTAATCCCATTCCTAAACCAATTAGGATTAATTGGAAGCTTCTATAATTGATCTTAATTATCCTTTTTGAAAAGATAAGATTAAAGAGTTTGGAATTGAATAAAACTTTAATTTTTAAAAGTCCTAATTCTATTCGAATTGAAAGACGTTCAAAGATAGACAGATATTATTTTCGTGACTCATATTTTTTTATCAAAATCTTAGATGTTTGGATATCCCTTGAAATTATATTTCCAATGATATATCATAATATCAAATCCAAGATATAATGGAAAAGATATGAATAAAATATCAAACTCTATCCAAAACTGATATCGTCTCACTATTTCGACCATATCTTTTATTCTACAAAATATTTTAATCTTATTCTAATTGGGTTAGAAATTATACTTCAATATCTTTCCAATGATATCTTATTTATCTTATTCCAATTTCTTGGATCAAAAGATATGATAAAAATAAAAACAATAACCGTAAAAACTCTTGTCTATCGAAAGAGTTTTAACCGATTCGAATTTTTATCTTTTCTTGCTTCTTCAACCCTTCTTTTTCCTTATAAATAGAGGTCATATCTCCCCTTTTTCAATAATCAACAAAATCTTGATCTCAAAATAATTCTCTTCTCCCTCTTTAGCCTAAACACTAGCCTCCTCATTCTTTCACTATTTCTTCCTTTAAGCACTCCAAGGAGTCCATACAATACCCGAGGTTCCGTCCTTAAACCAAGGCGTTAAAGGTAGAATTAACTGAGGGTTTGGACTAAATCAACTCTACTTTTTATTTAATTTTATTTTAATTCGATTTATTTTTTAATTGAAGTTACTAACAGTTTATTCATGATGTAGCAATTCAAGGAAACGTGGAAAGTGAGTAATTAATCACTTGATTACTCTTATTTTTATTCTTGTTGCTAGTATCATGTTAGGGTTATTATTATTATTTGATTTGACTGACGTTATTATTGTTAAATTGCTTCCAATATTAATTCTTATTCTATTTATATTTATTGATCACCATATTTCATGTTAAAGGGAATATGTAATCGAAAATCACGCCTAATAAGATAATTTGGACGATCGGTTTAGGTTCCTTTTTAATCTTGTTGTTAAATCAAGTGATCACGATATTTTAGAATTATGTGTTGATTTAAAAAGGAAAATTTGTCAGAAAAAACCTTTTAAAAGGCTCATTTTGCAAGAAAAAACCTATTAAAGCATTCTTTGATAAAAAAAACCACCACGATCATTTTTTTTGTTGAATGAAACTTGAGCTCTCTTTTCCGGCATTGACCAAGACTTTCACGCGTTGATTCCCTTATTTTCCTACTTTTTGCCATTTGTTTTGTTATTTGCACTCCCCTTTTTATTTTATTCCCCTAGTTTTCCCTCCAACTTATTTGCTCTGTTTCTCTCTCTCCTCTCTCTCTCTTTCTTTCTCTCTCTCTCTCCTCTCCTTCATTAATGCTCTGCTAAACAATCAAATCAAAATGGGTTTTTCTCTCTCTCACTCTGCTCGCCATTAATACAAGAACAACTAAATAAGGTAAGTGTAAAGTAATCTCTTTTAAAGTCGAAATTCGCCCAAAAATTTTGGGGTTTTACTTCGTTGAAGACCAGCAAAGTTGCTCACCTTTTTTTTTTTTTTTTTTTTTAAACTGTTTTCAATGGGTAAAGGACGAAGGAAGATGATGCTTGGACGCAATTCAAAGTTTCCCAATTACGTAGTGAAGTACAAACCCAGGTATGTCTTCATTTGCGCAATTTGGGTGTCAATTGATAGAGTATATCACCAAAAATCAGCGTAAATTGAACATAATTAACCTAATTATTGTTGGTTGATTATTGATTTTGACTTGTGATGGCGTAAATGATACATGCGAACTTGTGTTGATTGCTTAAAATTTGATTGGAATTGTGAAATTGTTGCCCTAGATTATTGAATTTCTGGAATTTTTTTGTTGTTGATGTGTTTGTCAGTTTTAATGGTAGAGTGAATGTGTTTGAACCTCGATTTAAATTCATGAAACTCATTAACATTAAGATGTATTATGGTGGTCATTTTTTGACTAAGAAAAATACTACAACTTATGAGAGAAAACTAGATGTAGACCCAACTAAGTGGGGGATAGCATTGCGTGTGAATGTGGAGGAGGTTTGTTTTTTGAATTTGCATACTGGATTAAGTCTGATTTAGGCTTTGATGAGATTGCGGAAATTTGGTATAGGAAAAAGGGATGTTCTTTACACACTGGTAGGGCTAGAATAGAGGGAGATAAGGACATAGAAGAGTTTCTAGAAGCACCTGAGAAGGATGGCTTTTTTCACCTCTATGTTGTGCATGCAGAGAAGGTGGATGATGTTAATAGGAATAGGAGGTTAATTTATGGGCCAGGTGTAGGTTTTTACACAGATAGTGAGAGCACAAATGGAAAAGGCAGTGAGATGGCAAGTAATGGGGTTAGTGAGTCATTAAATATTGTAGAGGGGGGACCAAAAACACAAAAAAAGCATGACTCCCAAACTAAAAACCCTAGATCTGAGTTGCCTGGTACTCAAAGTGGTTTTGACCAAACTGTTTCTGAAAATGTTCTCCCCTCCAAAATAACAAAGCTTCCAATTCTTTCTGCATCCAAAAAACCACCCACCCAAATCATTGACATAAGTACCCCTTCCAATTCTGCCAATAGCTTCCCTGTTCTTCCAGATTTAGGGGTTCTTCCTACACTATCTACTTTGCCAGAAACCAACCCAGAAATAGGCAACCAACATTTATCACTAGGTGAGCAATTAGCAGGGGGTGAGGAGTTAGCAGGGGGTGATGATTTTGGAGGGGGTGAGGAGTTACCAGTAGGTGAGCAATTAGCAGGGGGTGAGGAGTTACAAGTAGGTGAGCAGATAGCAGGGGGTGAGGAGTTACAAGTAGGTGAGCAGCTAGCAGGGGGTGAGGATCTTGAGGAAGATGATGCAGACTTAAGTGAAAATAATTATGAGGACAAAGATGATGATGATTTGTTTGATGAGTTTGTAGATCATGACATACAAGAGAGGGTGACTAGGAGTTTAGGGGGTCTGTCAAAGGAAGCTTTAGATGATGATGGTGGATATGATATTGAGGATGATTTGCAGATTAGGAATGATGAGGACATTGTGGATTCAGATGGTAAAGTTATCAGTGAGGTAGGTTCAGATGATGAGGGGCCAGTGTATCCTGAGTTCAACCCAGATGTTGATTTTAAGGGCAAAGTGGTGTTGACTAAGGGCTTGAAGTTCCCAAGTAACAAGTGCTTTAGGAGGGCTTTACAGTATCATGCTATTGACCATGGTTATGATTATTATTTTCTACATAACAACAACCAAAGGGTGAGTGCATATTCTGCTCATAGATGTGGGTGTCCTTGGAAGAGGGCTAGGATTTTGGAATGTAGATGTAAGGCAAACAGAAAGTGTAGGTTTAAGATACATTGCAGAAAGTTAAAAGGTGAGGCAACTTGGCAAATTAAGAGTCTAAGGCTTAAGCATATATGTGGGCACCAACATAAGAATTCAAAGATAACTACACAGTACCTAGCTGAGAGGTACCTTGAAGACTGGACGGATGACCCCACATGGAAGTTAGGTGCATTCATTAAAAGGGCAAGGAGAGAGTGTAGAGTGGAAATAGGGTACTATTTAGCATGGTATGCTAGGCAGAGGGCTTTCAAGATGATTTTTGGGGATGCAGACTTAGAATATGAGAAGGTGTAGTACAGCAGTGCTGGAGGTAGATGGAGTGCAGAACCCCCCAACCTGTTTTCCAAAGGTTGTGTGTGTGCTTGCAAGCCTGCAAGCAGGGATTCATGGCAGGATGCAGACCTATATTGGGAGTGGATGGTGCTCACTTGAAGGGGGCATATCCAGGCATCCTTCTGACAGTAGTAGGGAAAGATGGTAACAACATCTTCCCTGTAGCCTGGGCAGTTGTAGAGGTAGAAAATGGAGAGACTTGGACATGGTTTTTGGAGCTACTGAGGAAGGACATAGCATCAGTTGTAGACAGTGTCACTTGGGTTCATGAAGCTGATGAACTCACTTACATGAGTGACAGGCAAAAGGTAGTTATTTTGCTTACAAGTTAGTCTATTTTTGATATTAAAAGCTAATTAAGTATGCTTATTGCTTGCTGGGACATTTGAAACAGGGTCTATTGGATGCATTTGTTACAGTGATGCCTGCTGCAGATACTAGGAACTGTTGTAGGCATATTTGGAGCAACTTTAAAAAAAAAATTCCTGGGACTGTCTACAAGGAACATTTTTGGAAAGCTGCAAGGTCAACCACAGAGGTAAACGGCAGAGTGCATTATTGTTTGGTTACATATGCATCATTATTCAAAGATTTTACTTATGCATTGTTGGTTATGTGGTCCACAACATCATTTCAAGCAGCATATGGAACAGATCAAGAAGCTAAGTGCAGATGCATACAACTACTTAAATGCTATTCCACCTGCTCATTGGCCAAGACACAAATTTAGCTCTCACTCCAAGTCAGAGATGCTATTGAACAATTGTTGTGAGAGCTTCAACAGTGTTCTTAGGGAAGCTAGAACAAAGCCTATTCTACAACTGATGGAGTGGGTAAGAAGATATGTTATGGGAAGATTTTTTGCAAAAAAAGAAGGGCTCGAGCATTTCACTGGTTTGATAATGCCAACAGTTTTGAAGTTTGTGCATAGAGGTTTGCAACAAGTGTCAAACATGAGGGTTACTCAAGCTGACTTGATGGAATTTGAAGTTGATGACTCAGAAGACACTTATTTTGTCAACCTACAAACCAAAGCCTGTAGCTGTAACAGATGGACACTTATGGGTATTCCTTGCTGGCATGCTCTAGCCTGTATTCAATTGAGAAGTCTTGACATAGAGCAATCTATTCACCCAGCTTATCATGTGGAGACATACACCAAGACATATGCTCCAACCTTTAAAGCAATGCCAGGTCATCAACAATGGGAAGTCACCCCTTATCCAAGACCATTACCTCCTGCTCACAGAAACTTACCTGGAAGGCCTTCAAGTAAAAAGAGAAAGAAAGAAGCTGGAGAAGAGAAGAAAATGAAGAATGTGAAGAGGGCAAAGGTGCAAAACAAATGCTCTAACTGTGGTGGGTTGGGGTATTACAAGAATAAGTGCCCTACTCAACCTATTGAAAAGCCAAAGAGGCCTCCAGGAAGACCAAAGAAAGTTGCAGCAGCAGGGCAACCAGGAGCAGGGCAAGCAGCCGAAGCTAACTCATCTCAAGCTTCACAACAGTCCATCTCACTCTCAGCACCACATGGGACCCAAAATGCTAATTCCATATTGCCACGAAGCTTAACTTTCAATTTTTTTGTAAATCAATTTGAATTGTGTACTTGGTCATGAAAGTATTTATTTGATCAATGTTGCTAGTCTTTTTTTTTTTTAACTAGCTCAACAATATTGCTACTTGAAACTAATTTTTTGTGAACAAACTCATGATGTGGAGATATGTTTATAATCACATCAACTTGTGATATGTTATGTATGATTTGAAGATTCTTGTAGCTTTAAATATACAGTTTTTGCTACCTTTTTTTTTTGGGATAGTTATACCAATATTCATAATAGGATAAAGGAGTAAGTAATGAACATGAACCAAAATATGATTGATACCAAAAGCTTGTTTTTTGATTTCATAAATGGGTTACAAAATACACCACATTCTTAGCATTTCACTTAACTTAAACCCCCCCCCCCCAACCAAAATAACAAAGTCTACTTAGCTAAAATCAACAACTTACCAACCTTTAGCCCCTACATACTTACCAAACCAACAGACCTAGCATTCTAACTACCCAAACATTTTCATCAACGCCACACTAACTATCACAGATACAACAACACAAAAGACAGCTAGCTTATACCCCCCCCAGCATCTCTGGAACAAAGCTTCTTTGCATTCCCATGTGAAGAATATTGTGATCTTCAAGGCAAGAAAGTCTAGCCTTCACAATAGTCAACTCGGTTGCCCTCCTATGCCTTTCAGCAAGTAACACATTAATCACCTCACGCTGCCACTCTGTTTGCTCCTCATCCAGCCATTTGAAAGTGTTGCAACCTCTTTCTCCGGTGTCGTGATTGTACTTTTTGCAAGCCTCAAACCTTCTTCCCGGATTATCATGAATCCAGGAGGTCCTCATTGCACAGGGAAAGCCACATCCGCAATTCACCATTTTACCTACAAAGTTAAACAAAAAACAGAGGTCTTAAATATAAGAGAAGAATGCAATTGGAGATTTGAATACAAAAACTGAGAAAGAAATTGAGGAAGAACCCTATTTTACCAATTAATTGATCTGATTTTGGGGGAAAAGTTGCCCTAAATTGGAATTAATAGAATTTGGGAGGGCTAACCTAGACTATATATAGGAGAGAAATAAGGAAGACAAAAAAAGGAGGGAAAAGGTAGTTACTGTAGGCTGCAAGTAGGAAATTAAAGGATTCAATGCCTGAAATACTTAGTCAATGACGGAAAAGAGAGATCAGGTTTCATTCAACAAAAAAAATGATCATGGTGGTTTTTTTTAACAAAGAATACTTTAAAATGTTTTTTCTTGCAAAATGAGCCTTTTAAAAGGTTTTTCTGACAAATTTTCCATAATTAACCAATTTAGCCTAATATTAGATTGGAGCAAATTGAATATTTTGTTTGTATGCCTTTGAGATCGCAGAAATCACTTTTCACTATAAGAATCGAGTAGAGGTCAATACGGGCGAATATGACTCCATGACTCACTTCGTACCATCATCCCCGATCCTTCTTTCGTGGTTCCGAACCATATGGATTTAGTAATATCATGGATTATGAATGGGGTGTAACCTTCATGGGTCAATCGTTGTTGCCTATCGTTGTCCCTTTATCGTGGTTGCCTTTTATGATCCGTGAACAGTTTACAAGTTCCTTAAAAACTTGTTGGCGGCTCCCTACTTTCCTTGTCCCTAATCTTAATATGGAAATTTCCACTTCCTATGAGTGCCAAGCATATTCACACATGCTTTAACGTAGGCGCACTTCAAACGACGCCTACAAGAAGGCATCCCACAACCCTATATAAAGTACTCTTATACATATCAAAATAACATAAGCAATATTCCTACTTTCTTTTCTACATACACTTTTCCAGCTTACATACTTTAACATATATGCCTCTTATTCTTTGAAGCAAATCTAGGAGTGGTAACTATTTTCCCAGAACCTGAACCCAACTCCAGCTCCTGAGTAACTGCTATTGTCTCTACAGAAGCTGAATGTGCCACTTGTTGTTGATACCTTCTCACTGTATCTAGCCCTTTCAAGTAATTCCTCTTAGTAATCACAACTGCTTCTTCTAGTTTACCGGAAACACTTTGTGAAGAGTAAGAGGAATCAGGTATAAGTTTTCTTCTAATTGGCAGTTTTGCCCTAAAATCATGTTTGGGAAGCTTGAATTTAGGGTATACTGAGGCTGGATGCTTTTCTGTTTTGATAGCATGGTGAGGTGATTTGTTTTTAGTGGAGTGTATTCAGGGAGGCAGTTTGGCTAGGGATGACAAGACTTTCTCATTAACATTGGTTGTTTCTCCACCACCTACCAAATATTGAATTAGATTCCATAGGCCCCACATTTAACTTTTCCCAAGTTTCCACTTCAAACACCACATACAAAGTTACTGTGTGTTCCTTGTCTATGCTTCTTAAAAGCTCTTCCACATCACTATCTTTTGTCCTCACCTTCCTCCCTGTAGTAAGATTCTTCCCAAACCTCCTGCACCATAACTTATACTCCCAAACTTCACTTTAAAGTTTCTTATAACAAACTTATTTAAGAAACTCGTGTTGAAATTTCTTGACCCTCTAAAAGCATAGCCCCTCCAGTCCAATAAACAATGTAATGCCTAGTTTAAAACTTCCACCCATACCAAAAAAGGCAGCAACGTTAACTTCTATAACCCTGTGTTTAATGCATGTATTGATGTACTCAAATAATCAATTAAAAATTACTCAAATAAACAAATCATTTCAATTAAAAAAATTCACGCTTTGTATACTCCAACAATCAATTTAAATTTTTAGGTCAAAATACATGCTTAGCTCACCAATTTCAACAACATCAAGACTACCAACTAAGCAGCGCAGTACATAAAAATTCAGTAATGCAATTAATCAATAAATAAATTAGGCTCACCTACCTCGATCCAATAATACGTGGTACTGTAAGATCTTGCTTTTTGGGTCCTTCTCCTTCGTTGGTCCCCTTTTCCTCTTTCATTGCTCGCGTCATTGTATGCTGAATTTAGCAAGGCCAAAATTTTTTTTACCTGACCCACCGTCACTCTCATAGTCTTCGTCAATGGAGTTTGCAGACAAAGTTAAGAAGAGATAGAGAGTATGAGATAGAAAGAGGAGTGAAATTGGGTTGGGTAGTTGGGGGGGTAGCCATGGGTTAGTTCTTTTTTATTTTTCTTTTATTTTTAGGTGGTTAAATTTCTTAACCATGGGTTTAACGTGGGTTATGATGTCATAAAGGACTTAAAGTGGAGGTTGGTAGTAATTTAAATTTTTTTAAAGTTTTTATGGTAATAAGTCTCATGTTTTTTATTTCGCAGTAGTAATTTTCAAATTAAAGTCACTTTAATACGCGATAGTAATTGGCAAATTTTCCGAAAATTCGTCAGAAAAATCCTTAAAGTGATCCATTTTGTAGTAAAAGTTCTTTAAAAAAACATTTGAGTTGTGAAGAGGTTTTTTAGTCGAATTTCGATTCTTGACTTTGTTTTCTGGCAAAAAAAAAAAAATCACGTGCACTTTTTCCCCCCTTTTTTAAAATTTATTCTTGATCATTCCTTTTAACGAACCTTAATACTCAAGAAGCATCATCAAACATCGGTTCTAGTCCCTCCCATTAAATTAAAGGCAATTCGAATCAGATTAAATGAAAACCCTTTTGTTAAATTTATAAACTTATTTGTTAGTAATTGTTGATTTTAAAATATTGCATATTCATTTTTTTTTAAATTTAACCCAGTCATCCCAAACTTTTCACCGGCACTCCCTTCCCCACTCTGCCTGCTAATCGCCACCCTCTGGCCACCTCCGACACACCCCGTTCACAAGCCAGCCACAGAAAGACCGCCCCCTTTCTTGCCCCCACCCTAACACCAGCGGCGAAGCCTTTCCTCCACCCAAAAATAGCCGGCGGTTTTTCTAACTCCCCAAAAATGAAACAACCACTAGCGGTCAAATTAATCAATTTAAAGTTGAATTCGACCACTCGGGCCCTAAATGATTGATTTCGATGCTAGTGGATGTTTTTAGTGGGAAAAGGAGGAGCGTGCAGTGGGTTAGGGTAAGGAGGGGCTGGGTAGGAGTGATAATAATACGGTTTAAAACCAAATCGAATTAAACCGTAAACTAAACAAAATTAGTGATGTGGTTGGACTTTTTTTTATATGGTTCGGTTCAGTTAAGAAATAAAAAATTCCGGTATGCGATTTGGTTTCGGTTTTAGGATTTGAAAAACTAAAAACAAACCAAAATTTAGGCATATATCTAAATTATAGGATGTAAGAATTATTTACTATCATTAGGACATGTTATCTGGTATTTTCTAAGAGCCTAATATATTACATTTGTTTGCTTTACTTTTGGAATATTAAATTAATAAAGCCAAAAAATAGATTATGTTGAGTTAGGCCCAAAAGAGGTACAAATCAAAGCCTAAAAATGTTATTCCTAAAAATAATGGTGTGTTTTGGTTTTTTTTTTTTTTTTTTTTTTTTTAATCTGAATTAAAAATGTTGTGTTTGGACCGAGTAAAAATATAGTGAGGTGCGGTTTGAAAATCCCAAACTGAATTAATATGGTTTGGTTTCGATTTGGACTATAAACCATACTACAAAGACATAAACCGAACTTTGACTCCTAGTGTTGGGGGTCGACCAATGCAAAGGGAAAGGGGAAATTAAAAGAGGTGGATCGAGGTAAGGGCAAACGGAAGGGGGTGCGGGAAAGAAAGGACGACGGATTTTAGTTAACTTGGCTGTGTGGGTGGGTGGGGAAATGGGGTGTTAGTGGTAGTTTTTTGGGGTGCCTTAGTTGGTTTTAGGATTTTGATTTTTAATATATATATTGTGCGTGTGTGTGTGTAAATTTTGTTTTTGGAGCGCTACAAAATATTTTTGTGCCTTTGTGGTGTTAAAAATCAAAATTTCCCCTAACAAATTATCTATATACTCCCTCCATATTTTATTATTTGCTCAATTTCTCTATAGATAGAGATTTAGGAGAAATAGTAAAAAGTATATAGAAAAATAGTCCGGAAACCGATCGAAAAGAAATCAAGTTCCATTCGGAATAAAAAAACCTTTTGTCGTGAACGACAGGAACCAGCACCAGGTATAAGCACTAGGCGACATGCTTGTCGTCTTGTGCTGAGTCAGAAACAAAACGCGCTTTGCATGCAGAATCCTCTTCTTAACATGATTAAGCAGCAAATTCCGCATTTATCAAATTAAAATCGGATTTATCATAAAACACTTATTTTATTCCAAATAAAACTCTTTAAAATATAATTATCAATCTTAATTCTATTAGAATTTAAAATAACCTTCTAGATTATTCTAGAAGATTAAAATCAATACTAATAACTTTAAGAATAATAATTAATAGGCCCTCATTTAGATCATTGGGCCGCATATAAAATTCATTTCGGGCCCAATTTAGTATTTTGGCCATAACTTCCTCAATTAATGGAATTTGGGCTTATAATATTTCGTTGGAAAGCTCTTTTCGTGCCCGATCCAACTACTCTATTATTGGACCCTTATCATGGACCAAACTAAATTGAAATTGCTATTTTCACAAATAGAGCACACTTTCATAAACGGAAGGAGAGATATTTTAATAAAAATAACCGCATCACTAGACTTTTCACACCTTCACTTTGTTCGATAATTAAATAATGTGAAAGTTATTCATCACTGGGTTTGGTTTTGGAGAGACACATTTGAGTGTCTATAAATACAATAATAACAACAATTAAAATAAAAGAATTAAAATGGAAAAAATAATTTTGGAGGGAAAACCTTTTACTAAAGAATGACATTCGTCACTTAAAATTTCACCTTTAGTATTGGTTTATAGATTAGACCTATTTGAAATGATTGGAACTTATTGAACTTATTAAACTTGATTAAAACTTATTATTATTATTATGCTTATAATTATTACCCAGACAAATAATTTAGCTTGCTCGTCTTTTTTCGTTTTTATTTTTTTTAAAAAAAAATTATGATGATTCCAGTAAATTAAAGGGAGGGGTATTTTTTGACCTTAAAAATTCTGGTTGTTGGGATTTACGATGGTCCATTTTTGGTGGCTAGGTGTTTCAAGGTTCGGTTAGGTGGCTTTTTTAGTGGATGGGGTCGGCTCAGGTGGGTTATTCGATGATTGGGGGTGCCGGCAATGGGGATGGGAGGGGTTATCGACGGCATTGGCAGGTTGTGTGAGATGGTTACATTGGTTGGGGTCATTTTTGGGGAGAAGGAAGGGGGGATTAGGTGGAATCAATAGTTCCGATAGGAGGTTAGGGGGTTCCGGCGGGTTTTGACAGGATGTCAGAGGCTGTCGGCATTTTGATTGGTGGTTCCGGTTGTGGGGCCAATTTCGGTTGGGATTTAGGGGGGTTTTTTTTGTGGTGTTATAATAAAAGTTTGAGATTAATGGTGTTATAATCCATGTGAAATTTGTTGGTTTATTTTCTAATTTTTCCTAATATTAACAATTTTTTATTTTTTGTAATCTGTATTTATTATGTAGGATTTTATATTGGGAGGTGAGGATAAGGCGGGTCTTAGATGGGGATTAAGTGGGATGGGTATCCAAGTGGGGGCTGGGGCGAGAATTGTACCCACAGGGTGGGAATAAGGATAAATTTTAGACTCGCCACGGGGATAGGGATGAAAATTTTAGGTGGGGATGGGGAAGAGAATGCAAACATCCGCCCCGCTAAGCCCCATTGACACTTTCCTTTACGGTCGTTTTTTTATATTAAGTGTTACACTTCTGCCTTTTTTGGCAATCCACTTCATTTAAATATTAATTCTCTCATTTTGTGGTCTCCATTCAAACCCAATACTGTTTATTTTTAATAGTTTTTTCCCTCTCACATCCCATACAATAGTTTAATATTTTACTATTAAAAAATCATTTAATATACTAATAAGATTGAACTTATTAGAATTTATTAAATCTCATTGAACTTGTTGGGCCTTATTTGACCTTGTTGAACTTATTGGAACTTATTAGACCCAATTAAACTCATTAGAATATATTAAAAATTATCTGAACTTAATTGATCTTATTTGAACTTAAACATATTTTTTTTGAAGGTGAAGAGGTCATAAGGGTGCTTGGCTTCTATTAAATTTTATTTATTTAATTTACCTACAGTCTATACCCTATAATTTAAAATATCTACTATCTCCACATTTTAATATAGTTTACGCTTCTATTTATCACAAAAATGTAATATTCTTGAAAGTTAATTAGGGTATTTATAAGGGAAATTAAAGGTTAAAAAAAAGTAAATAATGACATTTAATGAACATTTGGATACATGAATATTTTACTCCCTCCAAATTTTATTACCAGCTCCGTTTTTTTTTTTTTTTTTTTTTTTTTTTTTTTTTTTTTGTTTGGAAATATTTCATAATAATTTACTAATATCTTCTCTTCTACTGGGCAACCTAATTATCTTACTTTAATATTTCCATATTCTCTCTCATCTCTCCTCTCAACTTTCATTCTTTATTTTTCCACCAACCTACTTCCTTCACATTTTATAGGGTCCTTGACCCTCGTTTTTATGCATTCACAATCATCAACAATCTCTATTCTTTCTCTCTCTAAATCTAGAAGTTTTCTCTCTATTCTTTTTCTAAACCGTCCCTCAAACAAAATTCCGCATACATTAGTTCTAGACACACATAGCCAAGTTCGATGTTGCCTTCGCCCTAGACGTGAAAGGTTGATAATTTCTTAGGATTCGGTCCCAAATCTCTATTTCAATTATTTAATTTGATTGTTTTATTTATATTTTTCTAGAAGTTACTAACGTGCGTTTTTTGTTATTAGAAAGAGATACGAGGCATCCAAGTAAGTAATTTAATTGCTTTAGTTATTATTTTGATATAGAAATCATGCTTTGATTATTTTAATTCCTAGTATCATGATAAAATGCTTTTATTGCTTCCTAGTATCATGTTAAGGGTATTAATACATATTTCTAATATCATGTATGTTTCTAGTATCATGTTTAGGTTGCTTCCTATTTCTTTCTTCTATCATGTTAGTATCATGTTTGGGATAAAGCTTTGATCTTTAATGTTTAGTGACATGCTAGGGTTTATTATTAATCTTGTTAGTATCATGCCTAGGATCTTGCTAATATTATTATGCTTTGATGAGATTATTATGAGGATGATTGTTGTTATGTTGCTTGATATATATTATTGTTATTGCTTGGTCACGCCTTTTATACATGTTTATATGAAATTCGTACTTGTAATCATGCTTAATAAGATAATTAATAATCTTGTTTAGGTTAATATGATTATAATTCAAGGGATCGCCAATAATAGATTTGTTTGTGCATTAATATTCAACCAATATAGATTCAACCAATAGGTTTAGGGTTAACCTATTGATTTTATGTTAGTCAGAAAGTGCACTTGAATATGAGAAGAATAAAGTAGAGACCTATTTTTAGGGCAGGTTCAATCTCTTTTCGGTTGGATTTGTACCTTCATCCCCGAATATTCAATCATGGTTTCGGACCACTATGGAGTTAGTGATCTCATGGATCATGAAGGGGTGTAACCTTCACCTTGTGAACGGTTTACAATTTCCTAAAACTTGTTGGCGGCTCTTTTACTACTAAGGAAAATTTTTAATGTTTTTACTAAAACAGATCTAAAGTTATGGGAAAATTTTTCAAACGTATAAACATTTATAAAAGATCTAATCATCAAACCCAATAAATGTATGAACTTATATATCATTTTGAAAACTAAATTCTTATGTAAATAAAACTTCTTATTCTATTAATCTTATTTTTTTTCATGCACAAAATCTGAGATATAAACATAAGTCTTTTATTTTACTAAATTTTAATGTAATATATTTTTAATTAGTTGTAAAATTAAATCTTAGTAATATTCGCGAATTCACAGGATCTAAACTAGTAAGTTTCAATGAGGTTCAATAAATTCAACTAAATTCCAATAAATTTGGACAAATTCAATTCAGATTAGTATAGATCCAATAATGTAGATTGAACACGCTGTTGAATCGAAAGCTAGGACTTATTTTTTAGGGTATAATTTTTGATTAATTTATTTATTTATTTTGTAGCCACAAATTATTTCCATTTGGTCCCACTTCGCCTTTCATCCGTAATGTATAACTAATACTAAAGTAGCAACCGCTGACATCACAATTGTACACGTGTTGCTTTTCTATCAAATTTTTCTCCCGCCTAATAGCCTTGATGATTTTTTTTTTTTTTTTTTTTTTTTTTTTTTTTTTTTTTTGTGATATTTCATAAGAAGCTAATTTATTCAAGAAAATTGGAATACAACTTTATTATAATACTAGAAAATTAGAGTTTGAAGATGACACTTAAGTATTCATTTAATAACACACTAAATTAATCCCGTGCAACGTATGATTTTTACAAAAAAAAGAAATTGCAGTATAGAATTATAATTTAACTTTATTATAGCATTGCATCTTTATTATAATACTAGAGTACTAGACTATATGTTAAATTATAATTTATAATGTTGAATGATAATATTTAAATATAATTTATCTTTTAGTGATACGTATTTTCTTCTAAATTATGGAGTACAATCAACCTTACTTTAGCTTCTTAGTACAACCCAATTTTATCTTCAATATTATATATTATGCGTTGTTAAATATGAAGTGCAAAATTTCCAGTAGGTGTTGATATTATTCCTTCAAAATAATTTGTAATCAAGTTACTTTATGTGCTAAAAAGTTAGGAATTAATGGATATTAGGTTGTTAGTGCTTTAGTGCCATATTAATCTTCTCAAATAAAGTACGTATATTTTTAGGAGTATTAGAAATCAGTTTATTAGGCGGAGTAAATCATGGCTCATGTTTATCCACTAAGTACTAACATTATCTATTTTTTAGTCTAAGTTTGTTATTGTAGGGTAAGAGGCATCTATGTATTTCATAATTGAATGAAGTATGCAAGTAACAGTATTATTTTCTATTCAACAATAAAATATCAGTATTATTTTCAACGTTTAGTTATGTTCTCTTTTACTTCTTATTCCAACAGTAGGATTATTGAAAGTTATGAAAGTTTGACTTAGTATTTTGATTTTGCAGAGTCTTACAGCTTCTACATCATAGGGTTTTGGTTATTCATCAATTTGGATGTGGTGTTAATTAATTTAAAGTTGGCTACTAGAGGTCAATTATATAAAAAGCATAATTGAATGTATTATAAGTATATCATTAACTACATAGGCGTATGATTTTATCTATCAATTTATTTTATATGCATGTTTGATCATTTAACAAGAAATTAAAGTTATTTATTTATGGAAAATGTTATACATAGCCCTTAAGGATATATAAGCATTAAATTTTCACTTGAAAATCGTAAAAAGTTAAGAAATAAAAAAATATATATAAACACTAATTACACTGATTTATGCGTGTTTTTGTCATAATTTTCTAATTTTATATAAATTTCCAAGAGTGTATTTAATTCTTATATATAGTCATTAGAGTTACATATAACGTTAACCTTTATTTATACATACTTATAACTTACGAGTATAAAAATACGTGTTAGGATTTTTACCTTCTAACAATGAATTTATGATAACTTTGGAAAGATTATTCGTATTTGTAGTTTTATACTGCATTTTATTTATTTTTTTATTATTATTTTTTTAATAAAACCGTGCGTTGCAAGACACTAATCTAGTGTGTTATTAAATGAATTCTTAAGTGTCATCTTTAAACTCTAATTTTTGTCATTATTATTTTTGTAAATTACAATCTCTATTTTCGATATCTTAGTGTGTAAGATATGACGAAGTCACGTTTAATGGCAGGAATTTTCTTAATTATGGGATCCATTTTAAACGACGATGTAATCCCGGAACTACTCATTAATTTACATAAAGAAGACCAAAGCCATCCAAAAAACACTCAAATCCCATGAATCTTATGATTCATTCTTAACAAAGAAGGTGTATAAGTACATGATATGGTTGTGAGGTTGTCCCTCTATCTGTCCCTCCTAATTAATTGCGAGCAAGTATATGTCTTCATCAGAGGCATGATGGACCACTACCAGGTAGGGACTCTCATGCCCAATACCTGGGGGTATATTTGTCATTCAATATATATTGGATAGTAACTTCATTAATAGTTACCACATGAGTTGACAGTAATAAAAAGTAGTTTCTCTCTCATACTTTTGAAAAAGATACCACCATTGTTGTCAATTTGTCATTGCCGCTTTCCTCCATTAACACCACCACCAAAACATAAGAAAACACCATTATCATCATCATCTTCTTCATCAATTACATGATGGTTTAGATTATTGCACCGCCTTACCACCACCACTATCGGATGTCCAATAACAGTATACAAATCAATAGTAGTAGTATACAATCAACAATAACAGTTTATTAATTAACAATAACAGTACAAACTTAACCTAAACCAAGTTATAAAACGATAACATTTAAATCAAACCCATGAAATTTCCAAAAACACAGAAAGCATATAAACCCAGATTCACAGATAAATAAAATAACTTTTTAATTATACTAATCAGCCAATAACAGTATACTAATAAAAATAACAGTATACTAATAAAAAATAACAATATAACAATTAACAATAACTGTGTTAAAATCAATAATAATTATGACTGCCAAATAATTTTCGTCGTCGACTTCAACCCCAAACATCCAAAGCTTAGATGAATAATCATCCTACCTGATTTGTATATTATCTACAAAAGCTTGCAAATTCCATGGAAATAGATCAGAGCTTTGCGCTTAATTTCGTTCCACAAGGGAGCTCAACTTTCCCTCGAGATTTTCGATCAATAGCCACCATATTTGGAATCTCTTTCAGATCTCGGGTGAATAGCCACTAGCTATGATGCCATATTTGAGAACTCCATCTAATCCTCTAGTGTTTTTTCATGGAGAAATGGTTTACCCAACTATTTACCCCGATTAAGGTGGATTTCCAAATTTAGGTGGAAGTTCTAGCCAAATTCCCCTCTCTGAGCTACCTTCAGCTACACCACCGGCGCCGATCGACTGTTTTTTCACGGGAAGAGCAGCAACTAAATGGGGGAAAGTAACTTCTCTCTCCTCCTTTTTTTTTTACCCAACCCTTTTTCATTTTACCCCCCAATTTTATTTTATCTTTTTTTTTTAATTTGCAAATATTATTTTTTTATTAGGGTATTGGACAGGGGGGCCTATACCTGGTAAGGGGCAATAGTTTCTCGTCTTCATCATGCCCGCTTTACTCTTTTATATCGTCTTCAACTAGAAAATAACCTTTTTTTAAAAAAAAAATTTATTTTACGGCTATTTCACCAAATGCCACTGAGTAATTTAAAAATTCACCAAATGCCATCGGACTTTTCAGAATTCACCAAATGCCACTGAGTTTTTAAAAAATTCACCGAGTGTCATTAATGACTAACGGCAGTTAACTCCGTTAGTCATTAAGGCTAATTATGCCACGTGGTGTATTCTAATTGGTTGCTTATTAAATTAGTAAATTAATTACTTAATAAAAAAACTTTTTTTTTAAAAAAAAAACACCCACCATGACTCAGCCCCAACCACCGTCGTTCACTACCACCACCATATCTCCGCCTCCAGCCAGTCCCCACCGCGGCGCAACCCAGCCCTGAACAACCACACCGGCGACGACGCAACCCAACCTAGCTAACCCGCACCAACGACGCAACCCAGCCTAGCCAACCCACGCCGACGACGCAACCCAGCCTAGCCAACCCACACCGACAACGCAACCCAGCCACGATTCACAAACTCTCTTTCTCCCTCGACAATCCCTCCCCTCCCCACCACCGATGACCAACCTCCCCCCCCCCCCACGCCGGTGAACCCAAATCAGTTCATCCCCTCCGAGCTCCACCCTTTCAACCATCACGCCGGATCCCTTAATTAAAAACCCCAAAAATCGAAATCTAGGGTTTCGACACCTTAAACCCCCAATATCGATTTCCCTTAATTCGAAGCCCCTTCCCCGCTCCGGCGAACCCAAACCAGCCCTTCCCCTCCCATCTCCACCCCTTGAACCACCTCACTTAAACCCCAAAATCGAAAACCTTAAAATCGAAATTTAGGGTTTGGATTTTGGAGATTTCAATTTTGGGGTTTTAGGGTGTCGAGGATGGTGGTTTAAGGGGGGGGGGGGAGTGGATAGAGATGGTAGGGGTTGGGGGAAGGGTGGCCGCCGACACCAAAGAGGATGTTGGTCGTCGGTGGGGGTGGGGGCAAGGGGTTGGGCTGGCGTAGGGGCGCTGGTGCCGTGGTGCGGTGGGAAGAGTGGCTAGGGTTTAGTTTTTTTTTTGTTACTGATTTTAATTTTTTTTTTTTTTTTTTTGAAAACTTTTGATTTTAATTTTTTTTATAAATAAAATAATAATAATAATAAAGTGAACCAATTAGAATACACCACGTGGCATAATTAGCCTTAATGACTAACGGAGTTAACTGCCGTTAGTCATTAATGGCACTCAGTGAATTTTTTAAAAACTCAGTGGCATTTGTTGAATTTTGAAAAGTCCGATGGCATTTGGTGAATTTTTAAATTACTCAGTGGAATTTGGTGAAATAGCCGTTTATTTTATTATTATTATTATTTGACAGAAAACTAGAAAAGAACTTAGTTTGTTCTTTCAAAAAAAAAAAAAAAAAAGAACAAGAAAAGAACTTAGTTTGCAACATATAAACTATTAACTCTTTGGATCATTTTAAATAGGAAAAATGTAAACTAATAATCTCACATTTAGTCGGTCTTCCATGAATAATTCCATCTTTTGAAATTCCAGAAACAATCCCACCTTTAATAGGGATCTTCCACTAACGATCCCTTTAACCTACAACCTGTTAAACAAGTTAAAAAAAATTTCCCTTTTTTTAAAAACTTAAACTCTTCTCCGGCCACCAGTCAGGCAGTCACCACCATGGCCACCCCAATCCTCACCCTTTACCTTCATATCCACCCATCATGCCACCACAAAACTCCAACCATGCCAGAAAACCATCACCACCCCCAAAACCCAAACCCCGCCCCAAAAACTCCACCCACAGCCTCGAAAATCCCCAACCAGCCATGAAAACTTAACCCCTTGCTTCAGCTTGAAATAATCCATCACAGCCCCGAAAACACCACCCATAGCCCCGAAAACTCCTCCCCGCCCGAAAAACTCAACTCTGAAAACTTCCACCCTCGACCACTTTTTCACCACTTTACCAGAATCCAAACATCGAAGCTTTGCCAAAAATAGCGGTTCAACCAATCGTGAACCTCGTCAACATCAAACGGAACGACGACGTTTCAAATCAAAATTGGGGTCAAATTATGCTCGCCATTGACCGTTTCCACTCGTGAAGGACGTCGGGCGGTCGGAATTTGCTGAATCTCACCAATTAAGACCGGAATTTTTATAATGAAAGGTGTCACCAAGATGAGGCCGGAGAGAGCTTGATGACAAAATTAGGGCGGCGATGACAGTGGTCTTCTAGAGGTTGGAGAGGTTGGGTTGCAGTGGCAGGGATGGAGAGTGGCGGGGATGGGTTGGGAGATCTTTGTTTTATTTTTATTTTTTTAATTAATAAAAATTAGAATAAACTTATTAAATCCCGACACGTGTCATATAACCTAAGAAAATCGATTACCAAAACAGTCTAACCGGCTAGGGACCGTTATTGGAAGATCCCTCTCAAGGTGGGATTGTTTCTAGAATTTCAAAAGGTGAGATTGTTTCTAGAATTTCAAAAGGTGGGATTGTTGGTGGAAGACCGACTAAAGGTGGGATTTAATAGCTTACATTTTTCCTTTTAGATATAATCAATTTTTTAATGTGGACGCTAGTATATTTTAGAGGCACACTATATTTGTGGTTGAAATAACGTCCATATTCTAGGGCAGCTGACCTTGAATATTTCAAGGAAAATTCAACCCTTATAAAGGGGATTTTTTTCCCTAGTTTTTAGATAGCCACGCAGGATTTAATTTTTTCAGCGAGCCAGGTAGGATAATAAATTTAAGTTGTATCCAATTACATACGAGATTATTAATTTATTTTAGAATAAATAATTTAAATGACACGTAAGCAAAATTGACGAATGCGATTTTTCAGTTTAAATTAATTAAATATAAAATATTATCTTTTGATCTCAAGAACTTTATTTAATTATAATGAATTTGTCTAAAATAGTATGACGAATTTATTAAGAAATATCCCATTAGCCAGATACGTATTTTAATATACACATTTGACAATACCCGGTCTATAATATTTGTATATTTAACCAACATATTAGTATCATTTTTTTTTTCTTTTTAACCAAATGAATTTCTTAAAGCTATGTACTATGTATTTAACCCGTAAACATATTTCTATTTTAATTTTTTTAGAAAGTAAATTGGTGTTGTAAAAAATTAATACATTACACTCAATATGTCACATGTTAAGAATCCATTTTTTTTTTCCTAAAACTTATACTCTGTAGTTGTTAATATTTTTGTGGAAGGATTTATCAAATATTTTATTTTAAGTAATTTTTAATATTCTAGTCACTTTCTTGAAGCTTCTAAATATACTGCATTATTTTATAAAGATATTAAAAAAAAAAAATGCAATTATTGAAGTACATGACACTATGATTGGCAAAATTATGTTGAAGCTAAGTTTGATTTTTTTTTTTTCCCCTTTTACATAAGTTTATATAGTTGTCAAGAATACATGAAATCTTTTATTATGTATAAGTTTATAATAATTTATTTTTATTTAAGATTTGTTTTTTTTTTTTTTTTTTTTTTTAAAAAAAAAAAAAAAAAAAAAAAAAAAAAAAAAAAAAAAAAACTAAGGGACACACTAGAAAATGACGTGTCATTGCTGGTGTGTCTTTTAGTATATAGTTATTGATTGATATATAAGGGAGTTTTTCTCCCGAGTTTTTAGAGAGCCACGTATGATTTAAATTTCTTAGCGCGCCACGTAAGATTATAAATTTAAGTTGTAACCAATTAAATAAGACATTATTAATTTCTTTTACAATTAAATTATTGAAATGCCACGTAAGCAAAATTGCATAGGACTTGATCACTTAAAGTTTAAATTAATTAAATTCAAATATTATCTTTTGAGATTAGGTGTTTATTTAATATTTTAAAACTAATATTTTAAAACTAATATAATAACAATTTTAATCACTTAAATATGAAAAAAAATTGTACAAAAATACTAACAAACCTGTGCATCGCTTAAGCTTCATTTAGTATTTAATATTGTTGCATAATGAATGTTTTATGAAGATAAGTATCTTGACAATATAAGTGCATAGGACTTGATCCATATTGATCTACTCCGCATGTTATTGAATAAAAGTTCACAAAGTCATATGTGGCTAGCCAAATGGTGTGGCCACTTCACATAATCACATACAAGACAATTACTTAAGTAATAGGGGGTTACAATGATGAGCAAATGAGATTACCTTAACGCGTATGTAGGTTACTTAAATGAGAAATAGGGGTTATTCTCTTAAATAAGTGGATTCTTTCATTTTTTAAAACAAAAGAATAAGGGTTACTCGAATGAAAAAATGGAGTTACTTATTTTGAAATTACTTGAACTCACTCGTATAATGAATTTGGATTACTTTTATAGACAACATGAGGTTACTCTTATGAAAAATTAAGGTTACTTATACATATAAATGAAGATTACTCTTATAAACTAATGTGGTTACACCATATGGATAGTCACATACAAAACTTACCCTTTTAGACCCATTTGTCCATAAGATCAAAATTAGCCCGTCATGTGTGTAATCAGCCACACTGTGTGGCCACTTATAAATGAACAAAGAAATCCATATAAAACTGACCAAGTAACTCATGTAATATTAAAAGTCATTACACTAGCAAAATAACCCTTGTCACACTGTGTAGCCAGCCACATATAAGACTTTGTAGAGCAAAATAATGTGGATATATGACATGACCTAAGTACATCAATTTAACTTTATTTGCTTTATTTTTGTAATAACAAAAACCTTAAATTATTAAGGTACGTAATGCATATTTTTATAATATTAATCTTTTTTATAAATTTTACTGATGCAAGATTATTTAGACTTGTTAATATTTGTACATTAATGTATTTCATTCAATATCATGCATCAATCTTAGGCCTCTTTCCACTTGTGGGAAGCTAAACGTCGCCCTCAAATATCTAATTAACGCCCACAAAATAAACTAAAATTATAAATTTACCCTTTTTTAATAAAAAAATTATCACCTCAATTTACCCCCTCTTCATACTACCCACCACTACCGCCTCTTCATATTAAGCACCACCACCACCACCACCACCACCACCACCACCACCACCTCCTCCTCCACCTCTTTTAACCACCAACTCCTTACCTCCGATATCACGATCTACACAACCGCGGTAATGACGAGTAAGGACAAAGGGAAGACGGTCGCTGGCGGAGAAAATGTTTGTTTGTTTTTTTTTTTCAAATTCGCGGCAAACGCCTAGATTTTTCGCACGTCCTAGGCTCAAACGCCTATTTCGTGCAAACAACCGTGTGGTTGTATGAAAAATCTGGGCGTTTGAGGTGAAATGCCTAGTTTTTTAGAATACCCTAAGCTTAAACACCTAGCATTTTCGAATAGCCTAGGATCACTAGTATAAAACGTTCATTTGCGTCGCCCTATTTGCGTCACTCATACAAAAGAACGAAGCAAATATTGTTTTTTAGCATCTTTAAAAGTCATCTGCGTCGCACATTATCAAGGAAGCGATGCAATAGTCAAGTATATTTCGGCTTTCAGTCATTTGCGTTGCTCTTAATTATTGAAACGACGCATATGATAATGTTATTTGTGTCACTCATTTAGTGACAAGTGACGCAAATGAGTGAGTGAATTAATTTGCATCACTCCTTAAATTAATAAGTGCCGCAAATGAATAATGTGTAGCATAATAGTGTTCATTATTTGCGTCACATATTATTAGTAAAGGAATCCACTGAATGACGTTCCGTTGAAGTACTTTCTATGCCTGAGGGAAGTCGACTCATGAGTTTTGAAGCTTTCTAAGCATGAAGAAATCTACTAGATGATACTTTTCATGCTTGAGGAAAGTCGACATATGAATTTAGCGGCTTTCTATGCTTGAAGAAATCCACCGGATAATACTTTCACTCTTGAGAAAAGTCAAAATATGAATTTGGCGGCTTTCTATGCTTGAAGAAATCCACGAGATGACACTTTCCATGCTTGAGGAAAGACTTATCTGATTTTGGCAGGTTCAATTGTCCCCGATCGTGGGCTGTAGTTGGTTTGCTTGTCCTCGAACGTGGGTTGTAAATGGTTTGCTTGTCCCCAAACGTGGGCTTTAGATGGTTCGCTTGTCCCTGAACGTGGGCTGTAAATGGTCCGCTTGTCCCCGAACGTGGGCTGTAGATGGTCTGCTTGTCCCCGGACGTGGGCTGTAATTGAGACCTGCATAATAAAATTTGTCAAGGGACTCGTATAGACTATGATTGACTTGACCAACTGACTTGACCAAGCTTGACTTGACATGACATGACATGTTTATATCTTGTGGTTATGTGCGTATGTGGTGTGTGTGTGCAGACATCAGCAACGAAAATGCAAAAGCGAAAATTTTATGTCAATTTTTTCATGAGATAAGTGGAGGGTAACGACTTTCTCCCAAAAAAGGACGACGTGAAAACTGAACTTTTATTTTCGAACTTCCCTCGATGAGAAAAATTTGAAAAAGTTTTCGAATTTCTCCAAAAGAAAAGGAAAGAAGTTTTGAACTTCCTCGTTGAGCAAGACAAAATGAATCGCATGGATTAAATTTCTTATGTTGAAAATAATGTATGCATGATGCATGTTCTTAGGCCAGGAGGCTAAGTACGATTAAATCATGTGACACGATTGATGAATGAACTTAGGTCATGGAGTTAAGCATCAAATATGGTGTAAAGAAGCGATCTTGAACGTCACTTAGGTCTGGAAGCTAAGCACGTATATAAATGAAGTAATTATTGCATAATTAACGTTGCTTAGGTCAAGGAGCTAAGCTTGATATGCTTTGTATGATTACAAATCATTGATGCATGAAACAATGAATATTGCTCAGGTCAGGAAGCTAAGCAAGTATACAACGTTTCTTCTAATGAATGTTTTCTTGAAAATGATGAAGCATGTCCGGTAGGGAAACAAGATTTCATGATAAAGGGTTCCCGAGGCAAAGATGATATGGCTATGTATGTGTGCAAAAAGTGTGTGAAAGTGATACTAAGGTGAGGCTGCAAAGGCTATGGTGAGGGAAATATTTGTGAGAAGAGTCGAGATGGTGACTCTTTAGGCTAGGTAGGCTAAATGGTGTGGGTTCAAGCCCCCAGTCTACATCTAGATGGATAGGGTCATAGGGATAAGCATTGGAAATTCTTTGACTCGATCATGCATATGAATGTGGCCGCACCTCATGTGAGGTTGCCTACTTATCCGTTAGGAATCAGGTCGAACGTAGCTCTAACCGAACTTTGCACAAGTTTATGTACACCTCAAAGAGTTCTTCCAAGGGTTGTAATGTGTTCAAGATGATGGTTTAAGGAAGAAAGAGGTAAAAGGCTCAAGACCCATGAGAAGCCCTCAAGATATGTAATTATGTATTAGACTTTGAAAGTTTTATTTTCAACATTTTTTTTTGGAATTTCTTTCTTTCTTTTTTTTTATCATTCTTTTGAATCAATGTAGGCAATCTCAGATCATGCGGTCCATCACTCACTTAGCATTCATGTTTCTCAAACACGGTACCAAGCACTCGATAAGAGACGCAATTCGAGACGTGTTCGTATTAAAGACATTGGAACACTTGCCTTTAGACAATGTTTTATCGTTGCTTTGCTGCTTTTTTTTTTACTTGCTTTTTGAATGTTATTCAATTACACATCTTCCAATCCCAGGGTTAAGTGAATGTGGGTTGAAAAAATGAAGGCCAAACGTTAGACGAGGCTCAAAATGGTTGATAAAGAAATGGGATGTAATTGAACGGTTAACAGGGAATGACAGGGTTGCAAAGGTGCCTCAAGTCATTGGTGTACCTTATGTTTAGTTCGGTAATTGATTTAATTTTTTTATTATTTTTATTATTTTTAGGATGAGTGAATGAAAAATTCTATGATCGAGATGTAAAGGAAATTTGCTCATTTTATTAATGGAAAAGGTGAACGAAACACATGAAACATATAAAAATTCGAAATAGAAAACCTATGCTAGACATGAATGGGGGAATGGAGATGAATGATAAAGAAAAAAAAGAAATAATGAAATCTTGCACAAAGGATCTGCTGTGCGCCTTGTGTTCATTACTTCTTACCGCCTGGAGGGACGGGAAGTTTGTTTGCATCCACCAAGTCTTGAATGACGTCCTTCAAATTCCAACATTGCTCCGTAGTGTGGCCCCTTCCTTGATGGTACTTGCAATGGGCATTGGGATTCCATTTGGCGCTCCTTTCTTCAGATTTTGGCTCTGGAAATGGCCCAATAGGTGTGATCAAGCCTTGACCATAAAGGCGATCAAAGGCCGCATCATAAGTCATTCCTAAAGGAGTGTAAGTTCTTTTTTTCTTGCGCAATGGAGCATCAAGAGATAATACTTCATTGAGATCAACTTGGCTTATATTGTTGGTAGTGTTTTCGTGCTTAGAAGATGAAAAAGAAGGATGGTCGTTCTTCTTGTTTTTTCAAGTGTTATTATTGTTACTACCAGCAGTCTTTATTAGCTCATCCACGATATTGATGCCGATGTCGTATATAGATTCAAAAGTGTTCAGTGGAAGAAATTTTAGATGTTCCCTATATTTGTGAGTCATATTTTGAATAAAGAGACGAACCATCTCTCTTTCTTTGGGAGGATCTACCAAGAGTGAAGTCGTTTCCCTCCACCCGTTCGGATAAGCAGTGAAGCCTTCATTCTCTTTTTGTTTGAGAATGGAGAGTTCACGTTCAGAGGTTTTAGTTTGAATGTTACACTTGTAACAATTCATGAAACTGCCGGTGACATCATGCCAAGTCGCAGTACACTTGGCATCTAGGGAATAAAACCATTGTTGGAAAGCATGTTCTAAGGAGAGAGGGAACACCGTAGGGAAGAGTGTTATGTCCAATCCCTTAAGAGCCATGGTTGCAGAGAACGCTTTCAAATGGAATATTGGATTGTCAGTAGGCTTGAACTTTGGAATATTAGTAGTGGAGAACTTTTCAGGGAGCCCGTCCTTCACATCCAAAGGAGTAGGAGGCTGTTCCACATAAGTGAAATCCTCATAAATCTTACTTATTTGTTCCTTCAATTTGTCCAGGGTGGAAACAATGACCTTGTTTTGTTCCATGGTAGTGACCCTAGTGGTAAGGGTTTCCATCATGGCAGACAGTGCCTCGACGGATTTGTTGACATTCTCAACATATTCCTTAGTGGCCATTGAAAGGTGAAAAGTAATGTGGAGATGGCAAAGTTCTCTTTAAACGCCTCTTGGATTTAAGAGATTATTGCGATAATGACGCAAACCGTATTAATCTACCCCTGCTCTTGACCATGTACTGTGAAATAAAACAATTCACTTAATTGTTGGACTCAATGCTCAAGATAGGAAAGGAAGGAAAAAAATAGACATTAGAAAACAGGTGAGAATAAACTCCACTCATTTTTTATTCTGACGAACAAAAAAGTGCATGAACCTAGTATACGATCATAAACGAGATGGTGCACGACTCAAGTCGGAACATAAAGAAAGTGTGTGGACTATACTTGATTTGTGAGTGATTAAGTGATGTTATATATAAGACTCGTGGTATGATCGTATGGCTAGAACATGTGAACAGTGACTGACACGTGGACCAAATTAGCACGGAAGACCAAAATAGGGGCTGATTGGACTTATACTTTGGCACCGTGTCACGGCGCAACTGTCGTGTCATAGCAAACCTGCACCGTGGCGCGGTACAGGCTGCCGTGACACGGTAGTGATTGCCGTGACGCGACATTTTTTGCTGTGCCACGGTAATCAGTTCTAGTTTTTTTCCCGTTAATTTTAGAGTTTGTGCTAATTACTAAGTGAGTACGTTCCATTGGCAATCGTTAGTCATAAAATAATCCACCATAGACAAAGAAAGATCGTTAAGGTTAGGATCAAAACGATCAAATATGCACACATAGAACACATAGGCACAATGATGCAAAGAAGAATTCGCAACCTAAGGTCAAGTTCTATGTTCGACTATAGTCAGGTTTATTTGGTGTCAATAGGTTACCATGGTTAAGAGTTTGGACGCATTAGCAAGGCAGCCTCCCTTGAGGGTGTATGCTAACGGGCGGCTCCGCGAGTTTGTGATGAAATCGAACTCGAGTCCATGGTTTGGGTGGATTTAAAAACTCAGATGAACCCCCATGAGCGTTTTTGGGTTGATAGAGCTTACATCCCCCGGGGCTAAGACGTATGTAGAACAAACACTTTTTTTAGAAAAATCGAAGGAAGCAGACTGTGAGAAGAGAAATAAGCCACTGGACAGATTTTGAGACTGCCGAGACACGACAAAATCTACCGTGTCACGGTGCCAAACACCGCGTGACGGTGCCCAGTGCCGTGACACGGTAAGCTCTGCGGTAGTGCAACAGTCAGGAAATATGACTGGTGCCTCTGTTTTCTTCGTTCACGAGCAGGTTATTCAATTTTTCCTACGGGACAGACCTGAGATACGACGTTAAAACGTCTATGCATATGCAAAAATTCCAAATTAATCACATGAATACTTTTCAATAATCTTTCAAGTCTCATCCACTCATCTCAATTAAATATTGATCACTCAAATCGTAAATAACCAAGAATCCTTCCCAATGGAGTCGCCAAATTGTAGGCGTCGTTTGAAGTGCGCCTACATTAAAGTATGTTGTGAATATACTTAGCACTCATAGGAAGTGGGAATTGACATATACGATTAGGGACAAGGAAAGTAAGGAGCCGCCAACAAGTTTTTAATGAACTTGTAAACCGTTCACGGATCATAAAAAGGCAACCATGATAAAGGGACAACGATAGGCAACAACGATTGACCCGTTAAGGTTACACCCCATTTCATAATCCATGAGATTACTAACACCATATGGTTCGGAACCACGAAAGGAGGATCAGGGATGATGGTACGAAGTGAGTCATGGAGTCACATTCGCCTGTATTGGCCTCTACTGGATTCTTATTGTGAAAAGTGATTCCTGCGATCTTAAAGGCATGCAAACAAAGATTCAATTTGATCTAAACTATTATTAGACTAAATTGGTTGAATATCAATGCAACATATAATTCTATAATATTAGTGATCACTTGATTTAATAACAGAATTAAAAAAGAACCTAAACCGATTGTCCAAATTATCTTATTAGGTATGATTTTCAATTACATATTCCCTTTAAACATGAAAAATGGTGATCATAAAAAATATAATAGAATTAACATTAATATTGGAAGCAATTTAACAATAATAGTGTTAGTCAAATCAAATATAAAATAACCTAATCATGATACTTGCAATATTAAAATAAAATAAGAGTAATTAATTAATTACTCACATTCTGCGCATTCCTTTAAATTGCTACATCATGAATAAATTGTTAGTAACTTCAATAATAAAAATCAAATGAAAATTAAATTAAATAAATGTAGATTTGATTTGGTCCAAACCCTCAATTATGTGTACCTTTCATGCCTTGGTTTAAGGATGGAACCTCGGGTTAAGTATAGACTCCTTGGAGTGCTTAAGGGAAGAATGGTGCAATTAGGAATATAGGTTTAAGGCTTATAATATGGGAGAGAGTGAATGGAATGATTTTTGGTGTAAAAAAGAGAATGAGAGAATGATTTGATGCCCCAAACTGCGGAAAGGAGGGGGGTAGTTATAGGGAAAATGAGCTAGGAAATGGATTGGTTTATGAAATGTATTGGATAGAACATGGATTTAAGCACTCCAAAGATTAAATACTCAACCCGAGCAATAATGTCGGTGAAAAGTTGTTCATCATCGGGTTTGGTTTTGGGGAGACATTTTTAGGTGTCTACACCTAGAAACCCCAAAAAAAATCAATCGAAATTCCTGGCAGATTATTCGAGTAGTGCAGGGAATTATTGTCTGAATACTTTATTAATTTTGCCCCCAAAAACCCTAGGAAATTCGAGCAAATTAAATAAACAGTAATTTTTAAAGCAACATTGGTGAATTCGTGAAGTCAATTTTACCCAAGGAAAGATTGCGTCTTGGCTTAATGTTCAAATTTTTCATGGTAGATAGAATGTCCCTGACTTGAACAAGGATTTAGTTTAATTTCAGGTTTAGTGTTAGTTCATTAGAAAATAATTTTAATGTGATTGAATTTTGTTGGTTTAATAATATATGTAATTTTGTATGGCAGATTTCTCAATTATACGGCAGTGAATTCCTCAAGTTGCACGAGTTTTTTTATTGTGGACAAACGATAGAGGCGGTAGTGCACATACGACATTGTCTTCACTTGTGGTATATATATTTTCTCCATTCTTTGTAATATTAACTTATTTTTTGTGGTTGGTATAACATATTTTTCTATTTCCCCATTTCATAAGTTCTTGTATTTTTGTAATTTTTTTATGCTTTAGGGTTCATCTTATTGGAAATTAGGATTGTGGGTTTTTGTTTAAATGTGCATTAATTAATCCATTTTGTTTATACTTTTAGGAGAATAATTATATTGACTTAGAGGAAAGTCAGCTTGAATAAATTTGTGAAGAGGGTTCTATAACTTCAGTTGATGGACCTGATACCTCATCTTTCACTCCATTCCTTTATTCTCTTTTAAAAGATGATTACTTTAGTGCCAAAAGGGATGACAGGCAGTAGAATAATATTTTTTTTTAACAAGAAAAGGATAATATATTACCACTAGATGATTAAAACATCTAGGAAATCATAGTTTTGGAACAAAATGGGCTGCCATGGTTGCAAAGTGGAGAAAATTGCAAACCAATAGGCCAAAACCAACAAGTAGAAATAAAGTAAAGAAAAGCTGGAAATAAATATGTATATAAAAGCAGGGGAGCAAAGTAGTAGTAGTGGATAGGGGAGCCCAGCAGCAGGGACTCAAGGCAGGCAGTAGAATAATATTAACTAACCTATAAAAGATGAATCTGAACCTGAAAGTGAAATTAGAGCTGAAATTAAACCTGAACCTTTAAAGGCAAAACCCGAAAATGCGGGATTTGTGAGAGAGAGTGGTGGGATGAGAGGGTTGATTTATAAGGGGAGACAATCTATTGGTAAAGCTATGAATTATGCTGCCAGACTAGCATGGTTTCGAAATCAAGCATCGGAGAGAATGCCTAAGTCTGAAGCTAAAACTGATGGTAATGATGGAAGTCCGGATGGAGGAAATATAAGGCCGATAAAGAATGTAGCTGAACTCCTAGACATCTCTGATAAGTCATTGCTTCTTTTGCAGAAAAACCAGATCATACTATATGCTTCCCTTCCATCACTTGTCAAAGGGAGGAAGTGGGTGTTGCTCTACAGGTGTGGGATCATTGTCCTAATGCATTTAGTTTTTGGTTTCTAAAATTTTTGTTTGGTTCACTATCTAGTGTTTGATGATAGTTTTTTTACTGTTCTATTGAGTCCTGCAGCACATGGAAGCATGGCATATCACTCTCAACCCTGTACCGAAAAAGCATGTTCTACACTGGCTTGAGTCTGCTGGTATCTTCTTTTCCACTTATTATTTACCTATCTCTATTTTAAGAAATACTATTAGTGAACAATAACTGAAGGACCTTTATACCCCTTTTTTTATAATACAAGCCTAAAACTCTTCCACTCATTCCAATACCTCAGAAAGTTGATTGTTCACCAAAGATATTCATCTTACAATTTGCATTGTGTGTGTTGGTGTAAAAGGTCTGGCTTTGTTTCACATCCGTGTCGTACCCTTTTAATTGAAGTAGTTTTGCTTTTGAACAGTCCTTAAATCGGAAGAAAGATTCATCTATGTGAAAGATTGATTGGACAATTGAAATTTAATGTGTTTCTGATTGTGGTTTTCAGCCTTTTAGCTCCTTAATTTGCATTCACTATATTTGAGTGATTGATTCTGGTGAACAATTGAACATTATATGACATAAACTCATCTTCACAAACACTTTTTCACTAGCCAGTTGCATCTTATGTAACTTCAGGAATGTTTCTTATCATCTTGCTCTTGGAAAACTTAGTTTTCATCATGATCTGGTGGAATTTTGGTGGAATTTTGGACAGGTGGTTGGTGATCGAGGTGGTGCAGTTTTTGGCGGATTGGTTGAGGTGCCTCTTAAACCTTCTAAAAGTAGGAGGTATCAGGTGAGTTTGACCCGTAGGCTTTCTTAAGCTCGTGGTTTAAAAATTTTGATTTGTGCAACGCTAGTCTAATTCCTCTTACAAACTTTCCTCTTAGATTTTTGTTGTGTTGATAGGGTTTTTCAAGAAGTACATCGTATACCGAGGAGGAGATAAATGAGGTTCGAGATATTTTGGCAGAGTATTTTATATGTAATGTTTAACTTTAGATTTAAACTTAGAAAATGTTGGACTTTTGTGGTATATCTTAGTCTTGACATGAATGAATTTGGTAAATTGGTGATTGTGTTGGGTAATGAGTATAATATCAATGATATTAAGATGTAAACTTATTGTACAGGTTGTTGACATAATGTCGTCTTTCCCAATTTTATGGGTAGGCCAAAATACAAAGTAAACTCTGTCTAAATTTACATTTGAATTCATTAATATAATATTGCATTTTAATTTTAGTTTTTTGAATTCATTAATATAATATTGCATATTTACGTTATACCACTACCAAGGGAAACAAGTACTAAAAACATATACAAGCAATTAATATAATTTTTTTTTAAAAAAAAAATTTACATCATTTGCATCACTCATTTAACAAACAAGTGAAGCAAATACCTTGATTTTAAATTGTTTACCAAGCCATTTGCGTCACTCAGTAGTTCAGCAAGTGACGCAAATTAAAAATAAGAAGTTGCTAAAATGAGTTATTTGCGTCACTCCATTATAAAATAGAGACACAAATAACTGTCATTTGCGTCATTTGCGTCACTTGTGTAAATAGGAGTGACGCAAATAACTCTTATTTGCGTCGCACCTAGGAACGACGCAAATGGTTTAAAAGTCATTTGTGTCGGAGCAGTTACGTCGCTCATAGAAGCGACACAAATACTCTATAAATGAGCGACACAAATACTCTATAAATGAGCGACGCAAATGAACGTTTTTCTACTAGTGGATGTTTCGAAAAAACTAGGCGTTTAGCCTAGGGTATTCGAAAATTCTAGGCGTTTCTTGGGTTTCGAATTTTTTAAAAAAAGTATTGCGACGTACCGATTCCGTACGGTTCGACGAGCCTTTGGGGAGCTTTTAAGGTTGTGTTTTTGGTATTTTGTCGTTGTCCATAAGATCTAACGAATTAGATTTTGCAAAATTTAAAATTTGTTTGATTTTGAAACTCACGGTGGCTGGGGTGGTTATTCGATGAGTGTTAGTGGTCGTTGACCACTAGAGAGAGAACGGTAAAAAGTTTTGTGTACAGTAAAAATGTGAAATTGAGATAAAATTAAATATTTATATAATCGTTATTATATGGATAAATACGTAATTTTATTTTATTTTGCGGGCGTTAGTTAGATATTTGAGGGCGATATTTAACAATCCACCTGATTTTTGTTAAACTAAAATTATTTTTACTGAACCAAAATAATTTTTACCAAACTAAAATTATTATTACTTAACTTAAATTATTTTTACTGAATTGAAATTAATTTTACTAAAATAATTTTTTTTTTACTGCTTTGTTATTATATTTTTCTTTGAAGTTATTAATTTCATATAAAATTATTTTTGCTCAATTGAACTTATATTTATTGAACTGAATTTATTTTTATTGAATTGAAATTATATTTACTGAATATATTTTTTTAATGTGATGAAGTGAACAAGACATTAAAACAATACCCGGCCAAATCACGTCGATTTATATAACTATTAGTAGTCAATGCCGAAACAAATATTTAGGAAATTGATTTTGGCACACCCTAAACATAGGGGTGTGTCAAAATCAATTAAGGGTGTGCCAAAATAAATTCCCAAATATTTACTTTAGTCAAGCTATTTTTTTTTTATTTTATTTTTTTTAGAAAAAGCGAATGGCTTCTTTGTTCTTAGCTTCTTACGGATCATAAGCAGTTACCCACTTGCCAACAACAATTTAGCAAGTACGAGTTAAAGAGTATTAAAATGAGGGCTTCCAAAGGGAGGTTAGTTATGTATGAGGAAATACATAACGAGGAGCACGCTGGTCTTTTCACATGATTTTTGAAAATTCCTAAGTAGCACCTCCGTTCTGCTATGTGGCATCCTGTTTCTGTACTTGCAAAAAAAAATAGTATTATATTGTTCTTGGTAAATGAGCCCTAATTTAATTTGTCTCTGTTAGGCAGTCTGTCTCTCTCCTTCATTTAGTGTTCTTCTTTGATTTCATTCTCCGTCTCTCTCTTCTTCTTTCTGCTTCTAAGTTCTCGATTTTTCGATTCCCTTAATTTGGATTGATTACTTCTTAAGTTAAATCGTTGATCTTCGGTAAGTTAAATCCTTGATCTTTGGTGGGCGTGGCGTATGCGCGGCTTGTTCGGTTGGTTGGAGAGGTGGGTAGCGGAATTCTGGAGTTGGAGCCCTAATATGTTGGGTTTTAAAGTTGGTAATTTATATTTTATATCTGAATTTGTATGAATTTTCGAATTAATTGTATACTTTGCCGAAAATGTTTTACAAATTGCTATTTTTGTTTAAAGTTCTGGTATTTGTTAGTGGTTAAGTAAATTTTTTGGTTTAAATTGTTGTTAATAGTAGTAACTAGTAATTGCATATGTATTTTTCCATGAAATGGGTGTTTTGAAAATATTTATTTACCTTATTTTACGAATTAGGGTTATGGGTAATTGCATGTGGCTTGATATTTCGTTGAGTTGAATGAGGACAAGTGATTGAAATATGAATGAGTGTGGATTATTCAGAATTTTGTTTATGTTTGACATCGCCTCAATAATTCAGTTGTTGTTGAAATTTGAACTGATATTGTCTCTGATTTAGTTCGGTTGTCGTGTTTGTTTTTTCAATTTATAGTTTGTTGGCAATTTTTTTTTTTTTTTTGAGAGATTGAGTGGTTGTCCCCCATGTGATATTAAGGATTGGTGTTTGTCTGATTTTGTAATGGTGAAAATAGGGATTGGTGGTATCGGTAGTTAGTAATGGAACATTTTATAATCTTGAATTAGGGATTGCTGTATTTTTTATTATTTAATTGCGCATTTGACAATGTAAAATTAGGGATTGTTGTTTGTGTGTTTATTTAATTGCGCATTTTATAATGTTGATTTAGGGATTCATGTTCTATTTGTGGTGTTTGTGGGATAATTGAATCGATCTATTTTTGTACTGGGAGTATGTAGTTCGTCCTGGTATCTATTTTGATCTATTTTTCTTCTGATCTATTTTTGTTAGATGTGTTTGTAATACCCCGTATTTTTATGTATTTTTATAAAGTATTTAAGTATTAATAAAATGTATTGTCAAGGGCTCAAGTATATTAATTAAATATTTTAAAGGGTTAAAGTATTTTAAATATAAAGTTTTATAAAAGTAAAATATGTTTTGGGCCAAACGTTTATTAATTATTTGGCAATGTAAATTATTCCTACATACTCTTATTGGAATAACCCATTCCAAAACCCATAACTTAAGCCCTATCCCATAACTCAAGCCCACATTTTTATAAGCCCAAATTTAACCCTACACTATCTACTCTATAAATACCCCATGAATCCCCAAAAATTTCCCACACAAAAAGGTTAGTCTTATTTTCTCTCTCCTTTGTTTTATTAATTTGTGTAATTATTATTATTATTGATTTATGGGTTTTGATTTTATTGTTTGAAATTAATTTAATTAGTATCAAATTGTATTTTGATGATTAAACTTTATAATTTTCAGATTTTGTAAATTTTATAACCTAGGGTTTTTAATTATTGAAAATCATGATTTTAGGGTTTTTATGAATAATTGATTTAGGGCTTATATATTAATGATGTTTTGAAATTTTGGTGATTATAACTACTTATTAGTTTAACTTAATTCCAGATTATTTTGAACACGTAAATTCATGTTTTAATTATTAGATTTTCGATCGTTAATATTAATCCCGTTTTAATCCCGATCAGGTTCTGAAGTCCTCCGATTTTGATAAAAATAAAAGTAGTGTTTTACGTGTGGAAACAACGTTTTAAGAAAGAATAACTACCTTTGGTAGTGCGTACCACCCTCTTGTGGCCAAATTCAGCCTCTAAATATGGTTTTCGAGCAGTTTTTGATTTTTAACGAAGTTTTTTTTTATGCTTTAAATTTTATCCTTGAGTTTAAAAGGGGTAAGAGATAATTTAATGTTTCTATGGATAATTTAAGTATAAAGATGTATTTTGATGAAGTTTTAAAGGGTTTTTGATTAGTTTAAAATGTTGGAATTTTATTTAAAGTAGTATAATTGTGATTTTTAATAAAAGGGTGTGATTATCCATTAAAAAGGAGTTTAATTAGGGGTTTTTAAATAATTTTCAGATTATTATAAGTTATTTAAAGTGAGTTTAAGTATCTGGAAATTGTGTATACAAGGGTAATTAATATAGTATTATTGTCCCTTTATGTAGGAGACTTGGTTCGAGAATTGTTGTAGAGTACTCGGTTATTTTAAGTTCTTATTTGAGGTACGTTCGCGTACTTAGCATATTTTGATGATGTAGAATCATGCAAGGCTTCATTTCAATCAATTACAAGTAGTGTCATGCTAAGGTTTATGTATGGAATTGTGAATTAATGGTGTTGGTGATTGAATGGTGAAGCATGAATTATTTGTGATGGTTTATGGATTGGAAAATTATATTTTGGGCATGTTGTGTTTGAACCACACTTTTATTTATGGCATGTTAGAATGCATGATAAATTAAACTACATGTTTAATTATGTTTGGAATATTGAAAAGAAATTTTATTATGGTTCAAATATTTTTTATTGATGCTTTAAGCATGAGGAAGGAGCTATATAAGTGTCTATGTACACGAGGGATAAATTTTATGTTGGTGCCTTTGTGCACTTAAGGTGTTTTTAACACCGAGGGATAGGGTTTTTGGCGCTTTATGCGTTTAAGGTGTCTTTGACAGTGAGGTAGAATTAAAAAGGGTTCAACATTAAATAATATGTGGTCACTAATTATTCAAGAATTAAATTGGTATGTTTGGTTGATTGAATAATTATTGTTGATTGATTTATTATGCTTTGAGAGTCATCACCAAGTCCAATAACATGTAAATAACGTAAAGTGAAAGAGATTATGCACCAAAACTCTTGGAATGTATATACCTTGAGTATGAACAATGAGGGGAGTTATGGGGTTTTATATTTAACCATAACTTCTAATGGAGTACTGGACGTTGTACATTCCTTTTTATTTATTATTATACGCAGGAATTCCGCCACCTTTGAGTGGTTTTGTCGCTGGCACGATTAGCTCCCGTGTCAGTTAACCTCAATTTATTTGGGGGAGGTATAGTTGGAAACCCGTTCGATGCGTAATCAACGCTAAATGAATTATCTAGTGTCTAGTTAAAGTGTCTTGTTGATTTTTGTGTGTGCTTGTAAACAGGTGCATTGAGGTAAGTGTGTGTTGATAGGTAAAAGCATGTTAGTGTGTTTATTTACGCTTATGTACTCAGCTTTGCTGATTGTGTGTGTTTGTGTGTTTGGCCATGTCTTTATCTTGGCCCTATGATGACCCATTTTTAATGGAGAGTAGTGGGGACAAGTAGAGATAAACTTTTCAGGTATTGAAGTATATTCATGACGGGGCATGAGTGAAGAGTGAATCATGCTAGTTTCCATTAGTTTATGATGTGTTTAATGCTTTAATTATTTATGATATTATTATCATGCATGACTAATGCAAAAGTTTTAAAGTAGGTTTGGTTTTAATATGGGCCATACAATGGTTCCAAGTTGTAGGATGGTTTTATTTTACTTCCTTTGACTTTGGTTTTGACTTTACTTTCGTTGGTTGACTTTACAAGTTGACTTGTTTTAAATGGTTTTGAAATTAGTCTTCCGCTGTGTGTCTTTGATGGTTGCCTTAACCGTTTTCACGGTGGCGGTAATATCTTAGATATTCCTATTTAAATTTTAAAACAGGGCAAAACAGGTATTTTAAAAGAAAGGAATATCTAGGGTGTTACAGTGTTCTTGGTATTTCCTTTGGACTTTTTTTTTATTAGAACTTGTTGTATTGATTAATGTTAGTTTTTTTTATTGTAATGCTTACAAGCAGTAGTAGTACTATGGGGTTTGATACAGGCCTCTACCTGGCTTGGAATATTTAATTAAGTACTTTTTATTATAATTAATTAATGAATGTCCCTTCTTCCTTTAAAAAAAAGAGGCTTTTTTAATGGTGAGTTAAGGGTTTGGTGTTTGTTTGATTAGGTTAAGGGTATTGGATAGGGCTGATGGGGAAGAAAATGGTGCGTTCCATGAACTTGAAGAAGGGTTTGTTGAGTCTTATCTTTAAATTTTGTTTTAATTTTATTTTGTCATGTAGATAGGCAAGGTTACTGAATTGATTTTGCCTCTTTGTACAAGTCTGGTCCTTCTAAGTATAAAGGTGTGAAGGGGAAGGGAAAGAAGAATGGTGTTCCTTTGAAGGCTCATGCTCTTCGAAAAAGCCAGGGCCTGGAAAATAAGAAAAAGATTGATGAGAATTATCAGGATTCTGATGAGTATGACGATGATGGCAAGTATATGAAGAGTAATGATACCGATGGTGAAGGGGAGTCAGATAGAAGCTCTTCTTTTTATGGAGAACTTGATCAAGGAGTACATGAAAAAGAAGTCACGGAAGAGGAAACATAATGGGGAGGGAAGTCATCACCGGTGTAGTAAGGTAACTTTTTAAAATTAGTTCTCTTCAGTTGATACCATGAATCATCAAATTTTTTTGTGGGATATAACCTTTGATTTGCTATACTTGAATGTTGATTTAGGCTCCTACACTTGAAGGGAACAAGGTGCTTAGTAAAGGAGAGGTTTTGAAGACCCATCATGAGAATGTCGGGCAGGTAATTCATGAGCATATGAGTATTTTTATTCGAATGCTTTCTTTTGTTTTTCCTATAGAAATGAAATGATCTTGTGCACATTGTGGCAGTATCCGAATATTGTGTGCCGTGTTGAGTCGTTTTGTGTTTCAGTTTCCGCGTTTGATTTGAAGCGGAAAGAGTTAGTAGGAGTATGACGTTTGGTGCTTTGTTGAAGTTGGATATGAAGAATATACCAAGGCAGTTCTGCTATTGGCTTATGGCTAGGGTTCGCAAAGATGCGACCATGGTATTTGGAGAAGGTGAAATTCTGCCGATGGGTCCAAAGCAGGTGAGGTGTGTTCTAGGGATTCCTGTGGGTTCGAAACTCGTGCCAATGGATATTGGTGAAGATGAAGAAAATATTATGTTGGTGAAGTCTATGTATGATGAATATGGGACCGGACCGAAGAAGGAGATGATATCTTTGAAAGCTGCTTCCAGTGTGTTGTGTACATTGGGGACTGATCACAAGCCTGTGCCGTTGCTTACAGAGAATGATGAGGAGGAGTTCATGGTGGCTTTTTTTATTGTGGTTCTCGGCAAATTACTATGCACCACAACCAATTCATTAAAATTTGGCTTCCTCCCTAATTCCTTGTGTAACTGTGGCCAGCCATGCTTCTAAGTATGATTTGTGTAGTTTCACCATGGATTGGCTTTGTGACACTGCCCGTCGTTTCCAGTCAAAGTTTATGAGGGATGGGTTCAGATCTGGTTGTGGAGGTAGCTTTTTGTTTGTCATAGTGAGAGTCCCACCTTTTTTTTTGTTTAATATTGTCATTTGTTGTGTTTAACTTATGAATTTGTATTAATTATTTTCTAACTTGGTGTCCCCACAAATTTTTTATCTTGATCACTTGCACTGTAAACCTGTGAAATGGGGAGTGTTCCCAAGGGTGACAGTATGGAATTCTTTCGAGATAAGGGCAGCTCTTATGGAAGACAAGATTACTCGTGACGAGTACGGGAAGTTATTGGCAAGTGCAGCAGTCATGTATATGTGGTATTGTTGTTTGTGTTATGTATTCTGATTTTAGTATTTGTGTTATGACCTTAGGTATTCAACTGATGATATTTATTTTTGTCAATATGTGTCAAATGTGGAATTTCAACGTTCCGAACATATAACTCAATTCAATTGTAGTTTATTAATTAACAACGTAAATGGGTCTTGCAAATGGCAATTGGATGGCTAACAAATTTGTTCTTAATTTTGATGCTTCATAGGGGCGGTGCCACCTTCATGTTTATTAGCGCAATATTGCTTAAGGCTAAATTGGAAAAAAAAATACCCTAGTACATGGAAAATAATTTAGCATAATTATTAATGTACTGAGTTAAACATTTTTATAACACGATTAAATGCATTAGGTTGTTAGTTATATTCCCAATGACCGGAAAATTTGAGGTAAACGGAAGCCATGGACGATACATTATGGATTAAATGCGTATCAAAATTGTATGGAAAAAAGTACACAATAAAAAATTTAATAGGCAAATAAACTCTTAACACTTACTTACCAATGTTCGCCATGATAATTTTATGGTTTTTGAAAAATATTAAGGGAATTGGAGTGACACCTTGTTCTAATTTCTTTGGGTATGATTCTTTTTAAAAAAAAAAATCACTTACACAATGTAAATGTGCTTTTGTCATTGATAAATCATCTTCTCCCATCTAATGTAAGGAAATGCATTGAGCCTAAAAAAAATTGTACTACTGCAGATGTGTTGTCTTATCACCATTATATACTTGCTCAGTTGAACTAAATAGTTGTCGGTAGTCCTTGTAAAAGAAAATAAAACTTGCACTCCGAAGTACTACTTTGCTCTTCGGATATTCTGAGATTTTGTCACATGGGTGCCCTTTCTTATTCCCTCCATCTCATTTAATCCTAATTCCTTGTACTTTCATTTGCTTTCCATTTGATCTTGAATTCTTACTTTTTACATTCCTTCATCAGTATGCATCAAAATCTCAATACTACATCTCTTCCTTTCCCCTTTTAAAATCCCTTTCTTAAACGTTCATAGCTTCCTAAAATTTCAAATTAAAAGAGAAAATAAAATTTTATAAACCATGAATTCTGCAACACATGAGGCGAATTATGTACTGGGTGCTTGGGTTAGGTACTTGCTCGACCACCCTACCGATCCAGTGATGTACTTCAAGCCCTTCATCACCACAAATACCCCCGAAATTGACTTCAACTCCACACCATATTTTGAAAATCACCAACAATACGCGGATGGTGTCTACATTGACCCTATCTTCCTCTGAGATCAGCTGTTGAACTCTCTTGACCTTTTCACCACCACCTACATTCCAAAGAGCTTGATGGAAGTGGCTGATCGAAAATTCGGACCTGCATATTACCCAGATCTGTCAAATTTGCAAGGTTATCTCCACAAGGGGGTTGGCCCTTTCGCAAAGTGGTAGTGTGAAAATTCATTCACTTCTGATACTGAGTTAATCCCTAAGGATATTGTTCCAATCTTTGATTTGAAGCCTTTAGTTGAGCCCAAGCAACTCCCCATCTACAAGTTCCCTTTAATACAAAGGCATGTCTTCATAGGTGCATCTACCGCAGCTATTCATGTTATGGAAACATACAACATCCTGAAATTAATTCATGTGGATGTGCACTACTGTATTACAGAAAAGAGGAAGGTGAAGTATTCTCGTGTTTCTATTCATGGCTTAAAGGCAGATGTTGAATCAACCCCACGTTACTTATCTTCTGGTTCCTATGTCATCAACTACAATGCTAGGAATGTTCACAGGCCGTCGTTTATTGAGACATTCTATGAGCTATTCTCTATTTACGCTCCTGTTCTTGTGGTGGTGACTGAAGCTCGGTATGACCAATCCACACTGGAATACCTGAAGTTCCAGCTTTGGGGTGTGTACAACGTTGAAGGGTTTGGATGTCAGAATGGGTATAGTGATGTGCTGCTCATTTGGGACCTGATGGAAATGCTCCCATGGGTGACTAAGAGAAGGAATTCATACTTTGGGCATTAGCTTGGTGTCGAGATGGAGGTAATTAGTCCCTATTGGACAAAGCGTTCCAAATGTAACTAGAACATTACTTAAAATTCCTTTTAATCAAACAAATGTGATGCATGAAAAATTTGATTAATCACTTCCTAAACTTATCTTCAGTTTTAACAGCTATTTAGTAAGTACTCAATTTAAATTTGGTGTTTAACATTATTATTATTAGTATGTGTTGGTGGAACTTTTGTGGGATCATTAACCTTTTTTATGTAAATGTGTTAACTAACTAATTGGAGATGTAATGTAGTCAATGACAAAGGGAGGAAGCACCCCGACCCCACCATCGCCGTATTCGCCTTATTCCGGAGGTGATCCAAGTGATGATCCCACAGTCCATGACTGGAACGACCACCTAACACCTTGCAGCAGCGGGGGTGATATGTATGTTAGGGGTCAAGTGTTATCTATTCGGCAATTATGTACTAAATTAATCGCAGTCTCATGCTTTTGGTGTATGTACCTCTTAAGACTGTTGGTTTATGTTCCTTTGTATTGTTAATTGTCTATTAAATTTGTTGCTATGTGTGAGTTTCACAATTCTAAAAAAAAAAATACAAGAAAATAAATTAAAAAAAGACATAGATATTAAACACCAAATGATCTTCATCAATTCAATGTTAGCAACATTGAAATAATGAGTACAACAACCACAAGCTTGATGACTTTAAATGCGAAACGTTCCATATTATCAATTCTGTGACATAGTAAACTACTGGCATTGTCGTTGTGATTGCAGATAAAATCTACCTCAGTTGCCCACTGCCAGAAGTTGCACGCTCGACACTTGTAATACGGATGATTAGAGTTGGCTTCAGACATAGAAATTCGGAACTCCGCTAGTGACTTCCCTCCACAATTGCAATTTTTGGTAGCAACCCAAATGAAATTTGCATTTGATTGTGCAAAAAATCGACGAGGCATCGTTGAACTTGTTGAGTTTGAAGACATTTTCAAATGTTTCCTTTTGAAATATTTTTTTAGTTTGTAGTAGATGTTGAGAGTGACTCTTGTGGCCTTTTATAGACCAAATGTGGCGAGAATGTAAAGGACAAATTCCTGCCAATACGTAAACCTGTTTGATAAAAGTCACTAACGAAATGATCTAATTCAGTTAGAATATAATGATCTCAATGACAACAATTAAGTAAAGTACCACAGTTACACCCTTCACTCTCCCAATTACAGTAACAACCCATCAGTAGTACTACATTAAGTTGCAGTTATTAATCCATCGTAGGAATAATAAAAATTTCACAGTTAAACCAATAATAGTGTCAATGAAACAAAAAATTCACAAATCGTACTTAAGTAAACACCAATCATGGTCGACAAGGATATTGTACTTTTAGATAAAAATTTACCACAGTTAAACCCTTTAATTTCTCAGTTAAAATTCCATTTAACCACCATTACTAAACTAAATCCCATTTCTAGTTAGTACAAATATTCTCCGTAGGTGTAGGCATCGTTTGAAGTGCGCCTACGTTAAATCATGTTATGAATATGCTTGGTACTCTTAGGAAGTGGGAATTGACATATACGATTAGGGACAAGGAAAGTAGGGAGCCGCCAACAAGTTTTTCACTACAAGAAAAATCTCTTTTCGTAGCGATTATTTCGTAGCGATTGTACATTCGCTACAATATGCAAGTATGTTTGTGAAATAATTAAGGATGTCGTATCATTTTTACAATCGCCATGGTTTTCCTATATAAAATCGATACAGAAAACATAATAATACATATCCACACTATTTTTACACATTTATATAATTTTGAGAAATCGTATCATTTACAATCGCCACTAAATCCTAAAAATCGATACGAAAAGTCTTTTCAACACTAGATATATAAATATTGTTTGACAAAGAATACATAAAATATGTCATGGCTTATTGGTGAAACATTTAATATAAGAGTTTGAGGTTGCATGCTCGAATCTTGTAAAGATCATACGCATGTTTGTTTTTTTTTTGTTTTTTTTTTGAAGAAAATGAGTTTAACATTTATTACGATTGTAATCGCTACAATAATCACCACGATTGGATGTAGTTTTTCGTATCGATTATTGAGGCCAACCCCAGCGATATTGAAAGCCACTACTAAAGGCTAAGGCAACGGGGGATATTGTATCGAATGACCATTCGTTGGGAAAGCTTTTTGTTGCAATTACAATCGATACTAAAGTTTAAAATAATCGCTACGAAAAGGTTATTTTCTTGTAGTGTTTAAGGAACTGTAAACCGTTCACGGATCATAAAAGGCAACCACGATTAAGGGACAACGATAGGCAACAACGATTGACCCGTGAAGGTTACACCCCATTCATAATCCATGAGATTACTAACTCCATATGGTTCGGAACCACGAAAGGAGGATCAGGGATGATGGTACGAAGTGAGTCATGGAGTCACATTCGCCCGTATTGGCCTTTACTCGATTCTTATAGTGAAAAATGATTCCTGCGATCTCAAAGGCATACAAACAAAATATTCAATTTGCTCCAACTATTATTAAGCTAAATAGGTTTAATATTAATGCACACATAATTCTAAAATATTAGTGATCACTTGATTAAACAACAAGATTAAAAAGGATCCTAAATCGGTTGTCCAAATTATCTTATTAGGCATGATTTTCAATTACATATTCCCTTTAACATACAATATGGTGATAAAAAATAATAATAGAACAACATCAATATTGGAAGCAATTTAACAATAATTCTAACAATATAAAATCGTTAGAAAAATAATAGAAATAAAAGGAACATAATTCTTACTTTGATTCTGTTAGTAACTTCAAGGAAATAATAATAGAACAATAATTAAATTAAATTAAATTAAGTAGAGTTGATTTGGGGCCAAACCCTCAAACAGTTCTACCTTTCACGCCTTGGCTTAAGGACAGAACCACGAGTAAAGCACGGACTCCTTGGAGTGCTTGAAGAAGGAGTTTTGAAAGAAAAAGGGTAGGCTAGTGTTTAGGCTAGAGCATAGAAGAGAGAAAAATGAAGAATTAATTGATGCCCCGTACATCGGAAATGAGGGGGTATTTATAGAAACAATGTGCTAAGGGAACACTCGGAACCCTAAAACGATAAAAACCCTAAAAAAGTATTCCGCGACACAGCAAAGTGTACCGTGACACAGGAAATTCCAGCGTCAGACGGGAAACATTTCCATGTCACGGTGTACTTTTGTGTGAGGCGGGAAATATATGCTGAACGGGGAAGAAAACGCGTTAAGGGTTTACGCGGAAAAGACACGAAAACCCCCCGTGTCACAGCAGGTGTCCCGTGTCACGGGGAACCCCACCGCCAGACGGGACAATTTCCCGTGACACGGTGGACTGTTGCCGTGACGCGGGAGTTTTCATTCCATTTTTCCGTCTAAATTCATTTTTAACCCTAATTTTGTTCAGCATTTTAAGTGCCGATTGATAATTTCGGGCCATTTCTGGTTTATTATTATTTGGGCTAAAATAAAAAAATAAGTAAATAAAATAAATTAAAGGTTTGGGCCAAAATAAATAATAAGATAATAAAATAAAAAAGGTTTTGAGCTGAAAAATCTATGCTTTGACCAAACATCAAGACTGATCCATGGACTATTCAAAAATTGAATTTAATTAAACACAATTTTTTAAGCACTCTCGGGATTAAATACTGAACCCGACCAATAGTGGCGGTAAAAGGTTGTTCATCATCGGGTTTGGTTTTGGGGAGACATTTTTAGGTGTGTACAGTAAGCCTAACAAAAATATCACGGTTAAACCCTTCAATATCTCAGTTACATAAATAATTATTAATACTACTAAACTAAACGCCAGTTATGGTCAACACTAATATCAACCTTTTAGATTACAAATCTAGCACAGTGAAACCCTTCAAATTCTTAGTTAAATAATATAATCATCAACATTACTCTTGTATATCGCAGTGAGACATAACACCAAATAAGCAACACTAGAAATTAGAAAAGGGAAAATCAAGTGTATTAATAAGCTTGAGAAATAATCATTGTTAGATGTTGCAAACATTTGAAATTAAGTTTCAAAGTGAGTAGTTGTGCTCAAACCACTTAGCTAATGTCATGGTGTGTAGTACTCTTTATTATACAAGTACTTTTTACGATACAGATGAGAGTTACATTCAATACCTTGTTTAACACCAGAACAATTAAAGGACGTTATCTGTTTTTGTAACATGGTCTAGTGTATAGCCATTACTTTACCATAAGTAGGTTTGTAGGCAATTAAGTTCTGAAGTAAAACCCTCCAAAGCTTACAACCATATTAGAACAACAAATATGTAAGAAATATGTGAGGTTGCAAACCCTTTACATGTTAATTAAACCCTAGTAATGTGGAATCGAACCCTACTTTATTGTAGTTACACCATTAATAGTTATAGTTAGTGCAATGGAGATTGCATCCAGTATAATGTTATGTGTTCTAGTGGAGTTATATAATGTTTGTTAACCTACAACAACAACATTTCCACCATTAGTATAATCGAACCCTAAGACCTCCTAAACGAACCCTACACATACTTAGCTAAAGTAAGGAATAATTTATAATAAGGATCATTGACCAGGTATGAGATTCTTTATGTGATTTGTCTCCAAATTTATAACAAGGAATGTCGATTTTTAAAATAAAGGCTACTGAAAATAAAAAGTAATCCATATTTACTTTGTAACAAGGAATGTCGATTTTTAAAGTGTTCCCTTTTAGTATTTACTTTGACGAGCTTTGCAAGGCCTTGGTTATTGGCATTAAGTCATTAAGTTAACTATCATTTTTAAAATAAAAGTAATCTGTATTAATAATTACAAATCATCAATTACCCTGGATCAACCTCAAAGTCACACAATTTCTTCAATACCAGTTCCAAATGCAAACACCGAATGTTGAAAGAGGGAGTACAAATGAGTTCTCCCAAATAATCCATCGAAAAAACTACCATCACTTCTCTTTTAAAATTAAAATACAAATCATATTGTTGTAATTTTCAGTTACTTAAAATGCGATTTGACACAAACATTAACATACACCCTAACCCCCCTTCATCCTTGTTTAACTCTCTCAGATAAACCCTTGGATAGTCCAACTTCACTTCTAAGACACACAATGAGGATCCCACAGTCCATGACTGGAATGACATCCAGCCCTTTGTGCAAGAAACTCAGTGCAATAAATTGACTAAACCATTCAATTCTCCAATGGTACTTATATAATCCTTATTGTTAGTTTTAACAAGTAATATCCACTGAAGTTTAAATACATGTCAGTGTTATATATGGTAACTAAATAATGCTTAACTGATACCAAAAATGATAACACTAGGAAATCCATTAGTACCTTTGTAAAATCCTAATGAGAACATCACATCGGTTGTGGTAGTTGGGAATAGGACACAAATAATGACCTCCTAATAACCCTGGTTAAATAATGAAAACTTGCTCGGTGAAACTCTTATAAATTGCAATGTTACTTTTGTAAGTCTCAGTAATTCATTTTCCATCACATCTAGATTAGTCTAAATGGATGGGAGTGTATAAGTAAATGTATATGTTACTTGATCTAATGTAAAAGGAAGATTAAATATGAAAATATATGTCACCCATATCATTTGTATTTCCAGTACAGTGGTAATTTATAAAGTTTAAATAAAATTGTTAAAGGAAAATATTGTACCACAAAAAATACTTAACGTAAAAATGGATTTGTGAAATCAAAACAAGTAGCAATATGTTAGGGAAGTTCCCACAATGCCTATATTTACGATCAGTGTATTTATCTTTACAAAAAATAACCCCACAAAGAGGACATGTAACCTCTTGCAAAGTAATAGGACATCTACCCTCTACAGAGAATGTATTCTTTACAAAAAAATTCCCATGATACTCAATTAGTAAACCTGTTCTAATAGTTAATAGTCAACAATTATATTGTTAGATCATCATTTACGGAGGGCTTCCAAAAAGTGTGAACAACTAATATTTTGTTCACCATTTACTCCACCAAGGATTCCTGATACACAAAAGGTCCTCTGTTGGACTACTACTGCTGGTCAGATATAGGCTGTACCAAAGAAGGAGATTGAGTAATGGACTCTTGGTTACCATGTAGGAAATTCTGATGTTCACTAGCACCTTGTTGGTTACAACCATGGGTGGACATTGGTGGTTTTGAAGCAATAGGTCTGAACATAGGCCGACCTCCAGCTAGGGAACATGCTGTGGAACGAGGAGTGTGAGGGGAATGTGGAGAACCTGCAACAAAACCATAGGGATACATTGGTCTGTACTGTGTGTACTGATAAGGAATAATACTAACTTCATACATTGACTTAAGATCACTCTCAGACCTTGGATAATATGCGGGACCACTGTGCCCTCCAGATACACCCGTTAAGTAACCAATAACCATCACCATCAGCCATATGTATCCTGCCGACAGATTGGGGGCTGTATGGGAAGATTAAACCCTGCCAGGCAAAGAACATATACATATGAAATACGTAAAGTAATATAAAATTGAAAAAAAAAATAATTAACAACTGAAAACACCATAATGATTACCCGGTTGTTAGAGGGAGTGCTACAATGCTGCTGTTAAACTCTTTTTTGGGAAGTCTTTCGAGTGGTTTTAGCCTTCTTCGTTTTCTCAATACAAGACGGGAATCTCACATCTATTGTGCGGTGAGGAGGCATTTGGGAATAGGAGGATCTTTGGGTACCTCAGAACAACTCTCTTGTCTCTGTGTGGATTGAGTAATAGGTGTTCCTTTTTCCAAGGAACCATTATTCTGACCCTTTTTGTTAATCATGTCAACCATCTCACCCACTTGAACCTCAAGTAATTGCAGCGTATCAAGAACAAGTTTTGTTGTTTCTTTAGTGCTGGACGACTTAGAGCAAACAAAACCAAACTTCACCATCATCATGTCAAACCTACAAACCTCCTCTGTCTTACTTGGATCGAGATAAGCAACCTTCACACGGGTATACGGCCTTATCACATCTTTCCTCCAACGCTTCAAGATGAACTTTTCTGGAATATCCATGTGATCATGCAACTCGTACACAAAAATAATGTGACGACATATAATTCCATGACATTCAAAGAACTTACATTCACACCAGGCATCCTTACTACCAATGTCAAAAGTTACCACGTACCTCCGCTTACGCTTGGACGGTATCTCTTTCCTAGAGTCTTGGGGCTTGAACCAAACTCTATCCTCAATAACGTGATACACCATACGAGTACATTCACGTTGAATTTCATTGAATTTGGCATCCGTGTAAATTTTCTAGAAGATGAGCTCAGCAGGGAAATCAGTGTAGGTCTTCCTCACATATCTAGCATTGTTGTCATCAGTCTTCTTCTCTATTTTAGCTCTAACTGAGAGCGATTCTTCATACCTCTCCACAAATTCATGTAACAACGTGTGTTTGCTCAAATACCCATCAAAAAAGCTATAAATACTTTTGACCCTCTGAGTAGTTTTCATCCCTACCCAAAACAAATGTTTCACAAAGGCTGGAACCCACATAGCCCTTTCTTCAAACAAGCCTAACATGGTAGCGAGGTAACCACTCAGAAATATACAACGGGAAAGAACAAACAAAATCAATTACACAATAACACACACTACTACATATATATATCATCACCACAACTAAATCAAAAGTAAACACCAAAACAGGTTTGAGCGGCCACAATCAGTACAACAAAGCAGCAAAATTCAGTAACCAAATCAAGAATAATAGGAAGCAGAACAAAGAACAAGATACAAAAGCTGCAACATAAAAGGAAACAAGATCTACTTAACTTCTAAATAACCATACCTGCCAACCACTCATCATCATCAACTTCATACTTCTTAACAACCTCTTGCCATTGTTGTTCGAATTCCTCACAGTCAAGGCTATCATAGAACGCTTGGTGCAGTGCCACCTTCAACTCAGGGTAGAACACACGCTTGCCTAATTCACAGAGAACTTGTTGAGAATGTGCCAAATACACCATCTATGCGTCGTACCCTTCATAACTGTCTTCAAAGCCTTCCTCATTGCCACATCTTGGTCCGTTAGAATCCCAATAGGAGCTTTGTCACCCATACATCTAAGCCAACTTGAAAATACCCATTCAAAAGTCTCAGTGGTCTCCCGACTAACCAGAGCACAACCAAGCAGAATGGTCTGCCCATGGTGGTTAACACCGACAAAGTTACAAAAAGGAAGCTTATATTCGTTAGTGAAGTAGGTAGAGTCAAACACAACAACGTCACCAAACTCCTCGTACACCGCCCTGCTTCTGGTATCAACCCATAGCACATCTTTCAACCGACCTTCTTCATCAACTTGATAAGTATGAAAGAATTTGTCATTGTCATCCACCATCCTCTTAAAGTAGTCAAACATAACTTTAGCATTTCCCTGCTCAAACACAAGTTTCTTCTGCTTTGCAACTTCAAATCCTTTTGCTCAAACGACATATCCTCCAACCCATTCCTCTGCCTTGCCATACTCCTGTATATATTTGCCACAAGAACCCCAGCCTTGCGTTCAACAAACAGCAGCCGCACAAGATGAGGGTTAAAAATTTCTTCCGAAACTTACTTATGTTTTTTATTTCCCAGGAGTGGGATTATGCCCAACATGTGTCAGATGGGCCTTATTAATAACCCATTTGCCTGACTTATTCACCTTAGCATATAAGAAAATAGTGCAATCACATTAATTTCTTCGATTTGCGTTACGGACACATGTCTTCATCATCACTGATATGAGCATCAAAAACCAAGCTTGGTTCAGGCTTTTTTCTCTTTCTTACAGGCCTACCAAAGAATTCACAAGTCCACCTACAATTACGCTTATCACCTTTTCCAGACTTAGCCCCACTAGCCCTAACAACTCCAAAACCCTGCTGCTGGCCATAATTACAAAAATACTCATCGACCTCGAGCATTGAACCAAACACCATCCCTACAGCAGGAGGCAGGAGAGGTACATCCAACTCCAATTCCATAGGCTCTTCAATCTAAACACTAAGTAAGACATTGCTCTTATTTTTCTTTGGAGTCCTAAATGACTCCTCCCCAACAACAACTTAGAGCACAAAATTGACACTGCAATCAGCAATCTTAGCCCAATTTACCAACTCTAAACCTCTATTTACCAATATTCTATTCGAACATAATTAACAAAAATTTACACACAATTCAATAACCTTGATATATACTACAAAATCCAATAAGAAAGTACAATAACAACACCAACACTAGAATTACATAACTATCAGACTATGAATCATCTTAAAGGAAAAATTAAAATAACACTCTTTAACAACAAAGTTCAATGACAATCAAACTATGACAAACTGAAAAAGAGAAATAAATCAAAAACTAATTCAACCATAATAAATTACAGCCCAGCTTAAATTAATATCAAACACAATTACAATCAACTACAAGAAAAAATTAAAATTTAAGCAATTAATCGTACGAAAAAAAAAAAAAAAAAAAAAAAAAAACGCTAAATTAAAACAATTTTTCTCGAATACCTTACCTGAGTTAACAAGACCTCCAAAGCTGCAGCGCAAGAATCACCGATTTCATCTTCAACTACTGCGACACGATCGACAGCTTCATCAACTACGCTAAGTCCATACTCACCACCATGGTACTTTTCAAGGTCCTCGGTTGTTTCCAGATACTCCATCACACAAGTGCTACCTCTTCCAATTCTTACACATTGACGAAATACTTCACCGGAAATTTTGGCAGGTTCCCCAAAATTGAGGAACCGTGCCTTGTCGAGAATTTTGGGACGAAGAGAAAGACGAGTATGGTGGGGATTAATGGAAGTTTTTGGTGGGGATTAATGGAAGTTTTTGGTGGGGAATATTCTTAGATAGTGTCATACCAAAAGATGGTGGGGATTACTATCAATATTTTTGTAATCAAGCTAGTGTCCCCACCGTTACAAATTTTACTATACAATTATATTTTCCGTCCAAATTACATACCTGTTACCATTTTATTTACAACAATGTCATGTTATGTAATTCTATATACATAACTAACCTCCTTTAGTACTTCCTCTTAATTTTGGGGTTTAATTTTTTTTTAATCAATAATATGGTGACATGTGGTAATGTGGATCCCACTTAACGGATTCCATCCAAAAATCCGTTACGTGGTGGTGAAATCAAATTTTGTTTGCTTTTTTTGTGGTGTTTTGATAAAATTTTAAATTTTGTGGTGTTTTTTTTTTGTTGTTGTTTTTTTTTTCTTTTTTGACAAAAGAATTTTGTAGTGTTCTTATCAAAATGTTGGCTATTTTGTGGTGTTATTTTCTAAAACATCCTATAAATTAATAAAATAAATGTAGTAAAGGTAATACTCCAATTTGTTTTAATAAAACAAGTGGAGTATATAAATAATCGTAGCAAGTATTCATGAATAAAGGGATATAGTTTTAATAAAATCCAATTTCATAATTCTTTCCTTATAAATTATTGCAATCGAAGTTTAATACACACTCAAAATCAGAAAAATTCTGATGAGACGGGATCATATCATATTAATTCAAGTGAAGAGAATAAGTCCATAATCTATTCTGAATTCGGATTCAAACATGCCTCAATAATAAGAAGGGAAGCTAAGTTGAAGACTGAGACATTAACGTAGTTAGCTTAGCTAAGAACCACCAAAAGTAATCATCCTACTCACGTAGAAAGGGCTTATTAATTACACCCAGCTGATTGCTGACCTCAATCAATCTAAAATGTTCCCATACCCACTTGCCAAATGCTATATATCAAGTAGCAACTGCCAACTTTATTTTATTATTATTATTCATACATTTATTTTTGAGTAAAACAACTGCCAACTTCTTTACTCCAACAAAATTCTTGTGTTTCTATAAATACCCTTTCCTCTCTATTCTTTGTTTCGAACCATATCAATTAATATCCTTTCCAACAAACTGTCCTCTTCTTCCAACTAACCCAAAAACAAATTTAAGTGAAGTTGAAAAGCACAAAACACGCCTATAAATACATTACTTGTAGTACTTATAAACACTGATTGTGAATACGAGCGATAATCAATCAAAAGTTATCCGATATAAATAAAATGGTGTGTTTTTTCTTCCTAGTTGATCAACAACGTCAAGTTAGGAAGAGCAAACCGGCTGCCGGTACGTGTTTGCGGTGTGGTGGTGGTGCTAGTGTTGCTGATATGAAGACTGCTACTAGGTTTTGTCATATACCATTTTATTGGATGTCTTGGCAAGCTATTATGTGTACCTTTTGTGGATCAATTCTCAAGTCGTACCATTGAAATTAAATTAGTTTTTTATATACAATTTTTTATGGGGTTCTTTTTCTCTTTTGTGTAAGAAGGATACTAAATATTATATACAAGTATACATGATAATACGGAGTACATTCTTTTGATGGCATATATATGTTCTACCATTTTTTTTTTTTTTTAATTTAATAGACTATAAAAACAAAAATAAGGGAGAAAAGTCATAGCAAATTTCAATAATTAGGATTTGCTTTTCGTTGGTAATGAATTTCTTTTATGACCAGTGTTGTGGTGTTGATAAATTGGTGTTTTTATTTTTGTGTTACATTTTAGAATTTTATAATTTTTTTTTTTTTGGCATTTTTGGTAAAATCTTGAGTAGTTATGGGATTGTGTAGTTTTTTGTTGCACGTTTTCTTGCTAATCTAGAGTCAATACAACGGCTTTGATGTGAATGATGATGAAAATGTAGAAATTAGAGGTGGAAACGACTCAAACGAGTGAGAATTGTATTCTTTCTCTATGTCTCTGTTTTTTTTAAGAAAATTTCTCTCTTTCTAATTTTTCACTTTTTGTTGTAGAAAATATATAAACAGTACTCCTTTCGTCCCCAAAACTTCGACCCTAGTTGATTTTGCGGTTAATAAAGAGAAATAAAAACATATTGGAAAAATAAATTTACATAGGGGTTTGTAAAAAAGTACGAAGATAAAGTATTAAAAATACATGGAAAAAACAAAATTTTATATGGGGAAGCAAATTTTCACAAAAATTATTGTAAATTGGTGGGTATTTTAATGCAATGGGTCGATCATTTTGGGACTAAAATTAGGTCAAAAGGGTTGCGCAAAGTTTTGGAGACGGAGAGAGTATGTTTTATTATAGAAAAATGCAATACATAACTGTAGGGAATAATTTCAAGCCTTTAAATCCCACTAGCTTGAACCCCACTGTGATCATACACTAAAGTACGGTGGCGTCCAAAAGGGAAGAAGATAGAGCAAAAGAGTCGCCAACAAGTTTTTTAAGGAACTTGTAAACCATTCACGAGGTGAAGGTTACACCCCTTAACGATCCAATAGATCGTCAACTCCTTAAGGTCATGAACCAAATAAGGGTTCGGGGATGAAGGTACAAATCCAACCTAAAAAAGATTGAACCTGCCCTAATAATAGGCCTCTACTTTATTCTGCTCGTATTCATGTGCACTTTCTAATTAACATACAATCAATAGGATTAACTCTAAACCTGTTTAATCTATGTTGGTTGAATATTAATGCACAAACAAACTATTATTGGCGATCACTTGAAATATAATCACATTAACTCTAAACAAGATTATTAATTATATTTTTTTAATCGTGATTACAAGTACAAATTCCCTTTAAACATGCATAAAAAGGCATGATCAAGCAACAAAAAATATAATATCAAGCAACATAATAAATAATAAACATCATGAATAATAAAATTATAATCATAACAATAATAATCATAAATAAAATAATCATCATCAAAATAATAATAATATCAATCATAATTAATAATAATCATCATGTTAAAGCATAGCAAGATCCTAAGCATGATACTAACAAGATTAATAACAAACCCTAGCATGTCACTAAGCAATAAAAATCAAATCTTTAGCCCTAACATGATACTAACATGAATTAATATTAGGAAGAACATAGGAAGCATCATAGCAATCATATTTAATATTAAAAATATCCTAGACATGATACTAGGAATATCATAATAACAATAAAAACATGATTTCTACATCATAATGTCAATAAATCAATTAAAGTACTTACTTGGATGCCTCGTACCTCTTTCTAATAACAAAATACACACGTTAGTAACTTCAAGGAAAATAACAATCAAAACAACTAAATTAAATAATTGAAATAGAGATTTGGGACCAAACCCTCAGAAATTAAACTTTTCACGTCTAGGGCGAAGGCAACTTCGAATATGGCTAGGTGTGTTCTAGATATTGTGAATGTGGAATTTTGTATGAAAAAACAAGAAAGAATTGAAGAAAGAAAAGAATGCTAAAGAATAAGAGAATTCGTGAATTGGTAGATGTAGATGATGATTGAAAACGGAGTTTTTGATACGATATTTATAGAGAAAATCAGCCAAAAAAGATAATTTAACAAAACAGAGTCTGATGATCGCAAAACAGGGTTGGTGCCAACCCTGGCTAGCTGGCGCCAGGCACCAGTGGCTAGCGCCTGGCGCCAAGCCTGGTTCCAGGCGCCAAGGCTTGGGGTTGGACGCCAAACCGAATTTCAACGCGTTTTCGAAAATCCGATAGATTTACCGTACTGGAAGATAAAATAATATAATTTCTTCGAAAATGCTATTTGATCTTGATTAAAACCCTGAAAAGTCAACAAAGTCAACTTATCAATGCTAATTGAATTAGGAATGAAAAGAACCTTCTAGAAGATTCTAGAAGACTAAAATCATTCCTAATTGCATTAGGAATGATAAATCATATTAGGCCCTCCCCTAGATCATTGGGCCGCATATAAGGCTCAAACCGGGCCCAGTTTAGTAAATTGGTCATAACTTCCTCAATATTCATCGGAATTGGGCTTATAATATATCGTTGGAAAGGTCTTTGCAAGCCCCATCCAACTACACCACTATTGGACCCATATCATGGACCAACCAAACTGGATTAGCTATTTTCTTAAAATAAAGTTTTCCAAAACAGGGAGAAAGAAAAGAAATAAAAATTTCCGCTACACTAGACCTTTCCACACTTTCGTTTCATTCGATTATGATTCGACGTGAAAGGTACTCATCACTGGGTTTGGTTTTGGGGAGACACAAATGGGTGTCTACAATAACCCTAAGGGATATATATAAACATTAAAAATACTCTAAAAAATTGTTTAAATTTCAGAAATCATGACAAAAATACACTAATAACGCTGATTTACCCATGTTTTTGTTATGAATTTCTAATTTTATACATTTTTCAATAGTATATTTAATGCTTATATATAGCCATAAGGGTAATATATAGCATTACCCTTTATTATATGATTGTTATTTTTACAAAGTTTCATATATGACCGGGGTTACTTGGTCAGGAGTTAGTCGATCAATCAAGGGTTACTCAGTCAGGGACTTACTTGATCGGGGTTACTTGGTCAGTCAATTTTATTACACAAGTATTGTATCAAATTCCTTTTAAAAAAAATTACTTATTTTTCACAAATATAATAGAGAAAGGTGATTGTGCCACAGAAGTTAAATAGGGAACAAGCTATTTTCATGGCATTAAAGAGTTAATGACCTAATTACTACCTTCGATTTTTTTAGTTGCATCTTTGAAATATTTAATATCTCACAAATAAATAATATCCCAAAATTCATTTAAAAAAATCGGAGGTAGTAGATATCTTTGACGCCTTAGTGTTAATTTTGAACGAAACAGTTTTAACAGCTCTATATATGTTTATGCTTGATTGGATATGGTTGTGAAAGACAATATAATATTCAAATCCTTTGCTGTTAGCTGCAGCTTACAAAATTTTTAACTATGATATAATTTTGAATTATTTAAGAGTATGCTAAGAAGTGATGCAAAACATAGGCAACAATTTATTATAGATAACAATTGAAAAGCAATTAAGATGATTAACACGAGAATTTTATGTGGTTCGGTCAATGTTACCGATTCCACAAGGAAATAATATTAGTGCAGCCACATATGTATGTACGGTCAGCACTTAAAGATGCTAACAAAATACAGGGAAGATACCCCGAACACATATACTCCATCCGTTCCTAAATTACATTCTTGTTTGTAAAATTACACGGGAATTAAGAAGGAAAGAATAAGACAAATAACAATACTAAAATATTTCAGTGGGAAATACAAAACATTAAATGATGTCTTTGACTAAAACAAATATATATTAATGATTAATGATGTCATGTCATCAATTCTTTGAAAAAAAAAGGACCAATAACATGTTGGATTAAAGAGAGAAAAACCACGCTTTTTGATTGTTGATCAGTCACTCAACAAGGAGGTTGTGGCTTACAATGTTTGCCCACAAGTGGGTTGTGGAGTAGGCTTTTTATGTCTTCTTTATAAGAATATCAGCCTACTCCACAAGTAGGTTGTGGCCAACAACGATTGACCACAAGTGGGTTGTGGAGTGGACTTTTTGATGTCTATATTCATTCATCTTTTGGCCTTCTCCTTCATCTCTTGGATACTCTTGTAACCTCCCATTAAAGTGGTTGTTTATGGTGATTTAATCAACTTGTATATGATTCAATCACCCCTTTTGATGTCTAGATTCATCCTCTTGAAACTTCATCCTTGGCTATAAAATTAGCTTGGTTATTCTTCATTGTTGATATACATCATACACAAAAAACTAGCTAAACACATTTGTTCTTAAGGCATAAGTTTATATGACTCCACCTCTCATCCAAAAGTTTTTTTCGAGTGAGAGTGGTGTGTAACCTTAGGGAACGTACCGGCGATACAATGTGCACCCCGGTTGCGCCGGAATTCGTTTTCAAAGGCAGTGACGAAGTCACGCCACACCATCTTCCTTTTGATCAAACTATTGCATTATTCATTCTATTATTTGTAGCTTTTGAAACACATATTTTTACAACTTAACATACTTCTAATTGAAAAAAACGATGGATAGAGAAAATAAGAGTGAGATCAGGATAGTAAGAGTGAGAAAACATTAAATATACAACAGAAAAAGAGAGTTGATTTGGGTTATTCGGAAAAAAAAACTTTCTAAAAATGGAAAGGAGGAATGTAATTTTGGAATACCCAAAATAGAAACCAGAAATGTAGGGCTTGTTTGGCATCATTTTTGGTTTTCAGTTTCCTGTTTTTTTGAAAACTAAAAACCAAAAACAGGAAACAAGAAAAAGGTGTTTTCACTTTTTTATGGTCAGTTTTCAAAATTATCATGATTTTAATAAGTCTAAATATTTTTTGATCCATTATGTAACATATGTAATATACTTTTAAAAAACAAAAAACAAAAAAACAGAAAACCACAACGATGCCAAACGGACTTCACAAACAGAAACCAGAAATGTAATTTAGAGATGGAGGAAGTATTAAATACTTCGTGAACTTTACAAAATAGAAGAAAAAAATTCAAAATGTGTCAGCTATCACTAACCAAAAAATCCAAATAAAAATCTAATAGCCAAAGAGGTAATTGATTCAAACCTATGTATATGTTGAGCAAGGCTTATGACATATGACAAAGTTTAGTGGACAAAGTTTAGTGGAATTTCCTACTTTAGGCCCTTAGTGTGTATAGTGAATCGTATAGTGTATTTAAACGTCTTTTAAAATTTTCTTAAGAGATAAATCTCGATCAATATAAGCTCAAATATATGATCTTTGACAAGGGGATTCTCTTTCTTCCTATATTATTTATTTGTGTTCAAATGTAGGGACATTTGTGTTAGAAATATTATACTCCGTACTGTTTATTTGGCTATATTTGACAAAGGGATCCTCTTTCTTCCTATACTGTTTATTTGTGTTCAAATATTTGGCTATGTTCAAATTAAATTTAGAAACATTTGAATTATATGACTTTCTGACAAATTAGAGAGAAATATAAAATAGAATGGCTTGATTATTATTCATCGATAGGTAGAGTATTTATACAAAACCTACGCTCATAAGATAGGAAACAATATTCCTAAAGATATAATACCATAACCATAAACCGTAAAGATATATTCTCAAAATAATATCTTAACATAAATATCCTAAATATATTATCCTCTGAATAATATCTACGGAAAATATATCACACATATATTTTTCGATATCTCTAACACCCTCCCGCAATCGTAACGGTAGTAACACGAACGTTGCGATTGGAAATTCTTCACTTTGTTGAAGTCGAGATGCACACTCTTGTGATACCTCCTTCAATTTTTGTTTCTTCTTTTTCAACGATGAGAACGTTCATCTTTTCGAACTCATCAGTTATCAATCAAACAGGAACGCCATTCTTTTCGAACCTGTAAATATAACAATTTTTGGTTTTAGCAAAACCGATCTCCAATCAAATATTGGTTTTTCAGAGTAAACCACACTCAAATCTTTTATTGGTCTTTCAGAGTAAACCACACACAAATTTCTTATTAGTTTTTCAGAGTAAAACCAAACTCAAATTCAAAAGAGCAAAATCATGCTCGAATCAACTCACAAAAAAGAAAACAAAATTGCACAGCGGAATTTTTGGGTAAAATTTATGAATCCCACCGGTGAGTTTAATTTTCTAACCCACCGGCAGGGGGGGAATTTTTGTAAAGTATCCCAAGATCTAACCTACTCTTGATACCATGACAAATTAGAGAGAGATATAAAATAGAATGGCTTGATTATTATTCATCGATAGGTAGAGTATTTATACAAAACCTACGCTCATAAGATAGGAAACAATATTCCTAAAGATATAATACCATAACCATAAACCGTAAAGATATATTCTCAAAATAATATCTTAACATAAATATCCTAAATATATTATCCTCTGAATAATATCTACGGAAAATATATCACACATATATTTTCCGATATCTCTAACACTTTCTAACATTTGAATATTTTTCTACTAGAATTTCACTAATGGTTATGTTTGTGGTGAAGTATCCCTTTGAGGGGTCTCCAACAAGGTGACTCCTTTCTCCCTACATTTTGGTTATGATTATTGCTAATACTCTCTAAAGTTTGATATTAAATTAAAAAAAAAAAATTGAAATTGAAAGTTAATTTGCACAATGAACATGCACACTTGAGTGCTAAAATCCCATAAAGTGGAATGCTCAAACACTGATGTTATACTCAAATTATACGAACTTCCTATCCTGTTATATCCGGATCTTGGACGTATCATCACCTGTTACAAGGCATGTGTTAGTCTAACTAGAAGAAGTCCAAAGATTTCAAAATGTTCTTTGTTGATGATGAGCTCCTCGATCATCTTCTTCAAAGCAGTCCTTGAAAATGCCTTCGTCTAATATATATCATTTCCCAAATTTACAAAATTAAATGCAATGTAGTTTTATACTAAACCTTTATGGTCTCATTATCACGTTTTAGAAAATGCTTTGAATCGGTGACCAATTAGGTACACCACCAAATACTTCATTGTACTTGATTGTGTACATGACCCTGCAGTTGGGCGCACGACTATATTGGTTTGGGCCGTAGTTTTCTATTTAGTGCAATTTTGTTTTTGTTCCAAAGAGTACTATATAAATAAGGGGCTTAAGTACGAAGGTAAAGATGGTGTAGCGTATGTTTATAGGGGTTCAGAAATATTTTTGAAATGTATAAAAAAGAGATTTTTATGTGTTACACAAATATACGCTGTTTGGATCTATTGTAGTTACATTTCCAATTTGTTGTAGTGTTGAGAAACAGATTAAGCAGCAAGTACTCTAGATGATAATGAAGCGACCACGACTACGTATCAAACAATCTCGAGAATCCAAATACAAATAGCTAGGATGCAAGTAGCCAAAATCAAGTAAGATCACACAAGATTGTCCAAGTCAAAATCATGGAGGGAATGAAATCTCTACACTACAATTATTCAACCTGTACAAAGATACGAGTGAAATTATATTTGTACAATAGGTTCACTACGCCTTCGCCACGTCGCAACACAATTGAATTCAACAATCCTATTTATCAATTTTTAGATAATACATTTTATATTTTATGATTTGTAACACTGATTACATACATACTCACCAAGTCACCAATAACATAGCCGCCCTCCCTTTGACTTTATACACGAAATTGATGAATTATATTGGATTTCTTACTCATCTCGTATCTATTATCTCCTTCCCATTCTTTGCACATTAAATGTTCTACATTCATATGAATATGATATTGTACAATTTCATTAACATTAAAGAAAATAAACCAATAAGAGAGGCCATCTAGATTGAGCATTGAATGAAAAGGAAAGCTAAGTGTATTTGACTTTTATTATTGACAAAAGTCAATACACTGGTCTTGTGCCAAATGGTGTGTGGGAGTTGCAAATTCAGACATGCCAACTACCATGAGCAATGTTTTCAGCATGGGCATGCTAACTACAATAAATACTTGTATTCGAAAATTAGAAAAATAAAAAGAGAAAATTTGAAAAATACCACCATATAAAATGAGGTCATTTGACTAAAACCATTTGCAGTGGGAGTACTCAGTACTAGGGGTGTTCAAAAAAACCCGACCCGATTGTCCCGACCCGATTTCCCGATGACCCGGTAAATACCCGATGGGAAATTTGGGGAAAAAAGCTATTTTTTCGGGACGGGTACCCGACCCGGGAAAAATGCATATTATCCGGGTCGGGACATGGGCCACATTTTTTAATTTGCGGGTACCCGAATTCCCGAAAATAAAATTAAAAAAAAACCCTCAGCCCAGCCCATTCACTCATTCAGGCATTCACTCATTAATTAGGGTTTTCTCTCTTCCCCTCTCTCTCTCTCTCTCGCCGCTTCCTCTTCCTCTCTTCCTCTTCCTCTCTTCCTCTTCGCCTCGAATCTCTCTCTGCTTCGTTCCTCTGTCTCTTCCTCTCTGTTCGTGCCTCTCTCTCTTCCAATCTTCCTCTTTTCCTCTCTGCTTCAGTGCTTCACTGCTTCGTGACAATCGTGAGTTCGTGCCTCTCTGCTTCGAGCCTTCGACAACTGCCTTCATTGATGACTTCACGCGAGTTCAAGCCTTCACGGATCTGCGAGTTCAAGGCTTCAATGCAAGTGACTCAAGCCTTCAATTTGTGGTATTTTTAGGGGTATTTTTAATTTAATTGTAATTGTGGTAGATTTGGATTTATGTAATACAATTGATAGTATTATTGTGGTAATTGGACTAAATCCGTAGTGTATTTCGTTGAATTCGTGGTATTGCGTTTGTCTATGACTATATTCTTCATTGTTCATGGAATTCGTGGTATTTGGACGGATTCCGTAGTGGTAATTGGACGGATTCCGTAGTGGTAATTGGACGGATTCCGTAGTGGTAATTGTATTTGGACGGATTCTGTAGTGGTAATTGGACGGATTCCGTAGTGTATTTGTTTCCCTGGTTTTTTTCTCCATTAAGTTATTTAAAAAAAAAAAGATCCGGGTACCCTATGTCCCGACCCGAATATCTCGGGTACCCGGGTTCCGGGTACCCGAGATATTCGGGTCGGGACATGGGACAAATTAACAACTACCCGAAACTCCGGGTACCCGGGTTTTCGGGTACCCGAAAACCCGGGTACCCGGATTTGAACACCCCTACTCAGTACTCCTCACCCCTATTTTTCTTCAAATTGGGAGGATACTCCTATTTTGGGTAATATGCCCAAATTACTCCTGAAATGTAGTAGTACTCCTATCATACTCCTCTAATGTGGACCCCTCACCTTCTTTCTAAAATTTGACACTTGTCATCTTTTTTAGTTGCGCTTCCCTCTCATTTTCTTCTTTCGTTACTTACATAAAAGTATTTATAAGAGGATCCTCTTATTGTGGGAAATTATAGAAGATGAGGAAAAGAAAGAGTATATATATATAGTAGAAAGTGGGTATAGGAAAAAGTAGATAATGTGTTAAAAGGAGAACATGGTCTGGGGGGCCTTGTTCTAATCTTACATATTGGGCCCTTGTTAAAAAAAAAACAATTTAGATATTTACTAGTAGAAAGTATATGCAAACATTATCATATTAATGCAGAAAGACTTACGTGGACCTGGTCCACAATAATGTTATTGTGAGCCCGAGGTTTATACACACGCAACTGACAATAATTGAGCATAGTGACCCTTAATTTTGACATAGTAACCTTATTTTGAACAACCTTTACTCCCTCCATCCCTTTATTAGATGTCTATTTCTAACATTTATTACTCACATAATAAAGAGAAGTAGGCATCTAATTAAGGGACATAAGGAGTATTAAAACTAGTATAATGTTTAATATTATTGTGATCTTAAAGTACAACGTTATGACCCTAATTTTAACATAGTGACCTTTATTATTCATATTAACCAGTATATAAAATATTTCATTAAAAAAATTAATCTCTTATAACCTATATATTACCAAAATGACTTTTATTTCAACATAGAGACTTTTTTTTTTCTATTATAGTGACCCTTTTTTTTTACTAATAAAACAGCAATATTTTCCCTAATGTTAGTGGTCCACAATAAATTAATGTGAATCAGATCCATTTAAGAATTAGTAATATTAATGAAGTTAAAAAAAATAAAAATAATTGGATTGATTATGAGCTTTTTTTTTTATGAATTCCTAATTGTATAAAATTAGGAATGCATAAAAAAAAACACGCATAAATCAGTGTAATTAGTGTTTATATTTTCATGATTTTTTAACTTTTTACGATTTTCAAGGATAAATTTAATGCTTAAATGTAATTCTAAGGGCTATGTATAGCATTTTCCCTTTTTTTTTAATTACTTCGTTGTTATGAAATATTGTGTGGATCACCATTATACTCCTTTATCACTCCGGAATATTCATGATGTAGGGTTTATTCTTATCTAAACATATTTGTGGATGTTCATCTTGTATCGTTCTAGAACTTTCTAGATTTTAGGATTTATTATTCTCCAAGCAAACCCTATCGATTGTACAGTATATATATATATATATATATATATATATATATATATATATATATATATATATATATATATATATATATATATATATATATATATATATATATATATATATATATGTATATCTTCATCATATAAAATACAAGTAGAATATACAGATCAATTTCATTTCAATCTCTTATATTTCTGCTTATTTTATAACAAGTTATCAGCACCATTCCTAACCAATTGAGTGAATGAGGAATATTAGCAGTTGGAAAACAAATTAATTCATATGAACTCTGCTTCAACGTTGCTTTTCTTTGGTGAAAAAGGTTACTTCTATATTCCTTTTTCTTTTCTTGAATTATGATATGATATTAAAGCTTTAATATATTTTACATATGATTGCCCCAAATTATCGTTGAATTCGATCAGGTTATCCGTTATCATTGTGTACTTTTTCCGATGATATATAATTGAGTTTTGCTTGCTAAGTTTACATAATTAGATTTTGTTAATTTAGCCCACTATCTAATTTTTTTTAGTACAAATGTGAGCACATGCGAAATACTTTAATGGAGATGCTATGATACTGGGTTATTAGTTATCTACGATGTTCGGCACTCTAGCTCACCGTATAATACTTATATATGATTGAATATGCCTTATAACATTGGCCTACTTTATCTTTCTTTACTAGGTAGCCAATTATGAATATATAAGATTAAGATTTGATAAGAACAATAAATTAATTAGATCCTTCATGAATTAATACTCAGATTTTAAAATTAATTTTGCTAGAAATTGTACTCTTAAGTAGCATATATGTAGTTTTACCATTTTGATCAATAGTTTGTTATAACTTGATTGATATGTAATCTTTGAATTACTATCTACCATAGATTTATAGATAGTATTATTTTGATAATCTGATCTAGTATATACTTTTTAAATATTAACCATCTGTCTTTTACTAATACATTAAATTAATTAATTGAAGTATTATGCTATTGTAATACCTTGTTTGTTTGTTCTAGTTAGTATAAATTTTAAGAATTTTATTACGGTTTGGTATATATAAATTGCAAAATAGGACTGAAGATATACTTTAATTTACACAGAGCACCATATCTATAGACCTTACAAAACATGCAAAAGAAAATATTGTTCTTATGAATAGTGCACTGTGGTGCTATTACAAAGACACCCCTACATTTAATGAATTGTCGGAATCGCCCTTACTTAACTTTATGCATTTGCTTGCCATCTGTAATGGAGAATACAGCTGTTCTTCAAGCCTTGACTGCCAGCTAAGGTAGGTTGATGCTTGGCTGCTCTTTCTCATTTCCTCAACTCTCCTATCACCGACTTCATTCACTCTCTCTCAGAAAACCTAGAAAGAGAAACCTTTGACACCTTTAGCAATCACCGATCATCCATTTGATGATGATTATGGGGGTTCGGTTCTTCTTTGGGGTAAGATCTTTATCCTTTTTATAAGCATCTAATATCAATTTGACAATCTAGGGTTTAGCTATAATTTTATAGAAGTCCACGAATCCTTTTTTGTGCTATATTTTTTTTTTTGGTAATTCTTCTTAATTAATAATCTGAATTCCTATTGAAAAATCGCAGGTAATTCAACTTGTTCCGTGTAAATTTCGATACCGTGATGTCTTGGGGCCAGTAAAAGTTTACCGTCCAATTCCGTGCCTGCACAGTCAACGCAGATTAACTAGCCCGGGGGGTTATCCGGGAATAACCGCTCCGATGCTAAAGTTAGTGACCTGGAGAAGAGGAAATGAAGAGAGAGAAAGTAATTATGTAGAGAGAGAAAGAAAAAGATTGTACTTTAATATGAGAATAAACTTGGGTATATATAGGGAAAGAACCAAGCTGGTGCCACCTAACGACATAAGGTGGCAAACCGACCTTATATGTAGTAGGTGCCTACGTGGCCGTAAGCAGCTCTCCACGTGGCCGAAAGTATTCTCATGGTCAGGTTCTACTAAATAATAATATGAGACTTTACTTTCGGCCAATAAGCATTGTTGTCGGTATTATCCCGTACAACTAGCCCCCCTAAGTGAGGATGTCGGTAAAACCGACGTTCTCACTTTTTGGTTTTGGTTAAGTGAATAGAAAATTTCCGATTTTGCCCCCAAAGTTAGCTAAGTGCCGATAGTACTTTGGTCAATTAAATAAGCGCACTTAAGAATAAAAAATCACCGATTTGCCCCCAAAGTGAGCTAAGTACCGATAGTACTTTGGTCAATTAAATAAGCGCACTTAAGAATAAAAAATCACCGATTTGCCCCCAAAGTGAGCTAAGTACCGATAGTACTTTGGTCAATTAAATAAGCGCACTTAAGAATAAAAAATCTCTGATTTACCCCCAAAGTGAGCTAAGTACCGATAGTACTTTGGTCAATTAAATAAGCGCACTTAAGAATAAAAAATCTCCGATTTGCCCCCAAAGTGAGCTAAGTACCGATAGTACTTTGGTCAATTAAATAAGCGCACTTAAGAATAAAAAATCTCCGATTTTCCCCCAAAGTGAGCTAAGTACCGGTAGTACTTTGGTCAATTAAATAAGCGCACTTAAGAATAAAAAATCTCCGATTTGCCCCCAAAGTGAGCTAAGTACCGATAGTACTTTGGTCAATTAAATAAGCGCACTTAAGAATAAAAAATCTCCGATTTGCCCCCAAAGTGAGCTAAGTACCGATAGTACTTTGGTCAATTAAAATACGATTTTGAAAATTTGAAAATTAAAAATACGGTTTTCTTTAGTAATAGTACAATTGGCCATTGGCGGGAAATCTCTAGAATTTGTAGTGGGACACCTGTTGTTAGAATAAACAGGCGTGTAATGATGTGTCGCATTTACCACCGTTAGATACATGCAATAAATGTCGAATCACCAAAGGTTACTTTACTGAATATTTATATATATAGCAATTGAGAAAATGAACGGTTTTTCTTTTTACTTACTAGATTTTCGAAAAAACACAAAATACTTCTAGCAAAAATTTCATCGTGTTTCTTCTTCGTCTCCGAATCGCAAACTAGGTTACATTTCTTTAAATCCTGTTGAAGCGGTGACAATTTTCCCTTTCTATAGTTTCAGCGGCTTGACTAGTGCCTTACTGAGGTAAAAAAAAACTCAAACTATTGTTCTATATTTAGTATTTTGAATTTTTGGTGTGCTTCGTATGCGTGTATAGTGGGTTTTGGTTGTTTTGGTGTTTTGTGTGTTTATGCCTGAATTTGTAAAAAAATTATATTACGGGTAAAGCCAATGTGGCTGACCCATTTACACACTTGTCCTCAGTGCCAAAGAAGGAATCTGAGAAGCTTTCTTGGCCTTATGGTACTACTTTGTTGGAAGACGTTGATATTGTGGAGGTTGAATCCATCAGCATACTTGACAAAAGTGAATCTGATATTCTTATTGACGAGTACGGTTCTAATCTTGGGAAAATAAGTATTAAGAATTCAAAAATGCCGAGATCCAAGTTCCCAAATGTGGGTTCTGATCAGGCCGAAAGTTCTCTTAGACATCCTCAGAAAGAACTGGTAGAAGAGGCCGAGACCCTAGGGTCCGATGTTCGAGCTGAGGATGTGGCATCCGTCGAGCGAAGTATAGATTCTAACAGAGAAGAGAATGAGGAGGAGGGTAGCAGTCAGGAGGAAGGAGATGAAGCAGGTGAAGAAAATGAGGAAGCCGATATGAGCAGTGAAACTGACGAGGAAATTAACGAGGACATCAATATCGGTGAACAAGTAATTGCCGAGGAAAGTCTTGACGAAGGCTATAACTCAGAAGATGACGATGTTGTTTATCTGCAACCATTACAGCTTTCTGATGAGATCAAGGTTACTCAGGTAACAGTTGATGATGCTTGGTTAAAAACAGCTGCTGAGAAGAACTATTGCAGCGTTGGCAAAAGATTTTTCCGCCTTCCTGATGATTATGTTCTTACGCTTCCAGAGTCTGGTAGCACCGTTGTTGATTGCCCAGAAGAGCATATTGCTGTTTATGCTAAGCATTTTGAGTTTGGTCTACGTTTTCCACTTCATCCTTTTATTGAAAAAATTTTTAAAGCTTGGAATGTATGTATTGCACAATTGACACCGACAACCATTCGTAATGTTGTGTCACTAGTTTGGGTCATGATATATATGGACTTTTCGTTAACTTTGAATTTGATTCGCAAACTTCACCGGTTGAAAAAAGACAGCCAATCTCCGGGCTGGTGGTCTTTATATACTGTTAACGGCAAGCTTACAGTCTGGCCGAAATTGACCAGCTGCAAAAACTGGCAATGACAATTTTATTTTGTTAAGGTTCCTGACACCTTTACTTTGCGAAGAACCTTTTATCTTCCTCATACTAACTTTGATACCATTAGAGATAGGAAGCTAGGTTTTCTTGAACGAAGGGCTTTTCGGTTCTTTGATTGTATGTATGTTAATGAAGGTAAACAAATTAAGGTTGTTCCTAGGGAGTGGCTGCCCAACTGTAATTATATTTTGGGCAACGCTCCCCTCTCTCATATCGGTCTCTGCCATATTGATGCATATGGTATGATTTTAAATAGTTACTTAATCGTGATTATTTATCCCCTTTCTTCCTTTAATTATTATTACTTTATGTAGCATTTTCGTTTATCACTATTTGTGATTGCTGTCCTATCTAAGCTATTCACTGTGCTTACATCTGTTAGTACACTACCCTACATGATTTCATAATTATGCTGACATTACTTTCTTGTCTACTTTACCAGGCCCTGAAAAGCTAGACAACGAGAAGTTGGGTTTGCATCCTGACGGCAGCATAAAACGACAGTGTCCCCCAAACCCAAAGGACAAGTTTGATACCCTTCCCAAATTCGCTACTCGTTCTCAAAAAGGAAAACAGAGAAGCAAAAAATATATGACTGCTCTTTCCAAACCCAAATCGGCTGAAGGTCAGATTCTTCTTCCTCTCAGAAGAGGTGGTGGGACTGGTAGATCGAAAAGGGCGAACTCCGCCAGTGATCGAGAACAGGCAAAGAAGCAAAAGTCTACTTCAACTCCTGACCAACCAGCCGATCAAGCCAAAGATTCAGCTGCCGAGACCAGGGTGATTGTAAACCTAGAAGAGGATGCTACCGGTGTCGAGTCTGAGGCTCACGGTATTGACATACCACGTCCTCCGCCCATTACGACTGAGACCGAGAAGGTCATTTCTATATCAAGGGAAATTCCTTTATTCAGCACCATTTTATTTGGGTCGGCTGGCTCGACTACTTTCGTGCCGGCTTCTGTGTCGGATTTTATTGAAGTCCCCCATGTGAAGATTCCGGAAGAGGTTTCTGATGAACTCCATATTTCCCTACCGGTACTGCCAGTGAGCCTTGGCGGCCTTCTCTTACCGTGAATAGGGGTGAGTCCGTCTACGCTGATGACCCTTCATCTGATGGTAGTCTCGGGTGGAGAATGCTACAAGATCTTCCAACCCCCGCCGACAGACCTAGTGGCAGTTTTGCGGCTCCTTGCGGTCAGATGATGAATGATATCCTCAGGGTATGTGTTTTTCGGTTGTATTACATTAGTGCAAACGATAATTTATTACTTTTATTCTGTTATTTTTCTTCTTTATACACTTCATTTTATTATATACTAATTACGTGTATATGCCAATAACGACTTTTCTTTTTGGTAGACTGTCAACTCCGCTGTCAGTGTCGTTCATATGTATAGACACTACCAACGTCAGGCCGACAGGGCTGAGTCGGTGCTTAAGAAGGCTGACAAGGAGCGCCAAGCTCACAAAACCGAGATTGATGGTTATAAAGGCAAGCTCAGTAAGTTGGAGGAAAAGCTGATTGATTATAACAAAGTATGAAAACAGCTTGAAGATCAAACGCAGCTGAAGGCCCAGATTGAGGAGTTGCAAAAGAAGCTTGAGGCCGAAAGCGCAGATAAGCAAAAGGCCGAGGATGAACTCCGACTTTCTCGGTTGGAGAGGCCTCTTGTCAAACAGCGGGCTGTTAATCAGTTTCTGAAGTCTGATTTATACAGGGACAAGCTGATTGACCGCTATACCGGCGGTTGGGTTGCTGCTCATCGGTGCATTTGCAAAGCCGAGAATTGGGGCGAGGATAGGTGGCAAGTGGTGGAGGATGCTTACGGTGCTGACATCCATCTCTCTCCTACCAGCTATGAGGAGTCATACTTTGAGAATCCCCCTTCCCTGGACACCGTTAAAAACCTTGACCCTCGCAGTCTTCTTGATGAAGATTTTGACGATGCCCTTCTCGCCACTCCTCCTCGTGAAGATGTTGCAGAAGGGTCGTCAGCAGCTGACAAATAATGTTTAAATCTGTTATTGCCGGTTTCGTCATGTGGCTCTTGTTCTCCTGCTTTTTTTTTGAGAAAAATATTTCTGTCTTGACGTATGTTAATGTTTCTTATTTAAAGAACATAATAGTTTGTTTAAAACATTTGACGGTGTGAGTACATTATTTTTTGGGGTTTTTGGACTTAAAACAATTTATAACTCTTATATTGGTTTTAATGCGACTATGTTTACTAGCGTCCTTTTGTTATACCACTTTCCAGTTTTACTTAGCGTGTTCAACCGATCTGTAAAAACTGATTCTGATTTTGCTTCTTTCTTGCTTTACTTTCTCGCAAAGTTCTATATCAATCATTATGTGCTTGTATCTGCGACCTTTGGTGGACCGAGCAATGGAAGTGGATCAGACTATCCATTCAACTCTCCTTTAGGCGCATTAGTTATCCAACCATCTCATTACTTGAATGGGTGTAACAGCTAGCTGGGCCGTTTACACTTGCATATCAAAAGTAAGCAGATGGTCCCATATCATCTCGCAAAATGATGCTTGTATATATATTATTGATGCCGATATTAAAAACTTACAAAGTATAACGTTGAAAAATTTGCAACTTACAAGCCTAAGTAATTTGCCGGCTAAATCTATAACATAAGAAGGTTTCAATTTAAACTAATTTGTTTACACATAATACTTCTTAAGCACAGCCGCGTTCCATACGTTCTTTAACGGTTTCCCTTCTAGGGTCATAAGACGGTAAGAACCTTGTCTTACAGTTTCATGAATTTGGTACGGACCTTCCCAATTGGCAGTAAGCTTGCCGTCAACGTTTCCTTTCTCTGTTGCTGTCGTCCTTCGCAGTACTAGATCCCCGTCCTGTAATGGCCTATATTTGACACGTTTGTTATAGGCTTTGCACATTCTATCTTTGTAGGCCGCTGATTTAATTTCTGCCGTCAGCCTAATTTCCGGTAGGAAATCCAGCTGTTGGCGTAAAAGTAAGTCATTTTGATCTTCGCAGAAATGCTGAACTCGAAATATAGGGAGCCCCACCTCTGCCGGTATAACTGCCTCTGAGCCGAAAGCAAGGTTAAAGGGTGATTTGCCAGCTGTTTCTTTTGTTGTTGTTTTATTTGCCCACAATACTTCAGGTACAAGTTCTGCCCATAAGCCTTTGGCGTCCTCTATTTTCTTTTTCAATGAGTTCAAAATTTGCTTGTCAGCGGCTTCTGCTTGACCGTTAGATTGAGGATGACAAACTGCAGCATAGGCAAATTTTACTTTGTATATGGCTAGAAAATTTTTAACTGGGGCGCAGTCAAACTACGAACCATGATCGAAAACCATTGCCCTTGGTAACCCAAACCTGGTAAAGATGTTTTTCCAGATAAACTTCTTCACTTCATTTGCCGTTATTCTTGCTAACGGCTCGGCTTCTATCCACTTTGTGAAGTAGTCTATCCCCACTATCAGAAACTTACGTCCTCCTGTGGCCAAGGTGAATGGGCCGACAATATCCATTCCCCATTGTGCAAATGGAATAGGGTTGAGGATAGGTGTTAAATCATTGGGGGGTTGAATTATTGTTGGTCCGTACTTCTGACATTTATCACATTTTTTGGCGTAGGCCATTGCGTCTGCATTCATTGTCGACCAGTAGTATCCCCTTTTCATTGCTTCTAACGACATTGATCGGCCGCCTGAGTTCCGCAATCGCCCTCGTGTATTTCTTCTATTAACCTCTCAGATTCATATGCCATTAGGCATCTTCGTAAAGGTAGGGAAAAACCCCTTTTGTATAACATGCCTTGAAACATAACGAACCAGACACTATCTTTTTTGATTTTTTGTGCATCATTTCTATTTGTCGGAAGTATGTTCTGCAATTTATAAGCCAAAATATTATCGTACCATTCACGGCTCCTTGCTACGCAATTCACCTCTTTGGCTATTTCCTTATCTTTTCTCTTTTGATGCATGGTTTCAATCATTACCGTGCGCTCTAAGTCGTTAAGGCTTGAACTTGCCAGTTTTGCTAGTGCATCTGCTTGGGTATTTCTAGCACAGGGTATCAGATTGATTTTGAAGTGATCTAGAGTTGTTACTATACTTTGTAGTTGAGCCAAGTAGGCTATCATCGTTGGTTCTCAGGCTTCATATTCGCCACTAAAATGGCTGGCTACTAACTGTGAATCTGTGAATACTTCTATCTTCTTTGCCCCTGCTGCTATACATAGCTGAACCCCCGACAGCGCCGCTTCATATTCGGCTTCATTATTAGAGGCCTTGAACTTGAACCTTATTGATATTAAAATACGCCCCCAATGGAAACGTCATGATGATACCTGCCCCCGATCCAGTTGAGGCCGAGGAACCATCAACTGTCACTTTCCATGTGCCGACTTCATCTTCTTCTTCAGTCTAGGAAGTTTCAACTATGAAGTCCGATAGGGATTGGGCTTTGATTGATACTCTGGGCTTATAAATTATCACATATTCTGACAACTCCACTGCCCATTTCAGCAGACGACCTGAAGTTTCCATTTTTTGGAGGGATTTCTCTAGCGGTTGATTCGTCAAAATTTCAATGGTATGTGCGTCGAAATAGGGTCGCAATTTTCATACCGCTATGACCACTGCGTATGCGGTTTTTTCGACTAGTGGGTACCTTCGTTCTGCTGCATTCAGTACATGGCTAACGAAATATATAGGCTTCTGTGTTTTCTTTCGTTCCACCAGCAGTACTGCTGCTACCGTCTTTGGGGAAGCCGAGATGTAAAGTTGTAATGTCTCTCCCGTCTCTGGTCTGGCGATCGTTGGTAGTGATCGCAGGTGGTTTTTAACGGCCTCCAACGCCTTAATTTGCTCTTTCCCCTAGACAAAAGTCTTATTCTGACGGAGGATGACAAAGAACGGTAATGCTTTATCGGCTGATTTGCTGATGAACCTTGTCAATGCTGCCATTCGGCCGGTTAACTTTTGTATGTCCTTAATGCACTTAGGCTGCGGGAGACTGAGGATAGCTTCAATTTTATCGGGGTTTGCATCTATTCCCCTTTCACTGACCATAAACCCTAAGAACTTTTCAGACCTGACGCCAAACACACACTTCTCGGGGTTTAATTTCATTCGATACCGTCGCAGGGTGTTAAAGGTTTCCCTCAAGTCTTCTATATGCTCCATAGCTAAACGGCTTTTTACGATTGAGTCATCCACATACACTTCGACATTTCTTCCCTTTTGGCTCGCAAAAACCTTGTCTACCAATTTCTGGTAAGTTGCCCCTGCATTTCGCAACCCAATAGGCATTGCCTTGTAGCAATAAACTCCGGCATCAGTGATGAATGCCGCTTTGTTCTGATCCAGCAGGTAGAGACTGACTTGGTGATATCCGGAAAAAGCATCCAAAAAACTCAGTAACGCATGGCCCGAGGTCGAGTCAACCAGGCGATCGATTCTTGGTAGGGGATAACAGTCCTTTGGGCAAGCTTTATTTAAATCTGTAAAATCAACACACATCCTCCACTTTCCTGACGGCTTTTTCACCATAACGACATTGGCAAGCCATTCAGGGTATGTGCATGGCTTTATGAATCCTGCCGCTAATAGCTTGTTAACTTCTGCCTGTATTGCTTTAATTTTTTCGGTGGAGAAGTTCCTTTTTTTCTGTCTGACCGGCCTAGCTCGCCTATCCACGTTTAGCTTGTGTACCATTATTTCTGGGTGAATCCCTGGCATTTCGTCGGCTGAGAAAGCAAAAATATCTGCATTCTCCCTTAGGAGGTCAACTAGATGACATTGCATTTCGGTATCCATATCGGATCCGATTTTTACTGTGCGGTTTAATACCCCTGGTTGCAATTCTATTTCAACAGTTTCCCCTCCTGGTAATGGTCTAGGGACAGTTATGGGCCTTGTATCAAAGTTTGTCATTGCCAAGTCATGGGTTGGCGGGGATCATTCCCTTTTCTAGTTACCTTGATTTCTCGGAGCCTGTCGGGCAGGCTGCTTTAGTGCTGTTACATAGCATTCCCTTGCCATTGTCTGACTTCCTCTAATGCGTTCTATCTTACCGGCATTGAAGACATATACCATTGTAAGGTGATATGTGGAGACGATAGCTTGTACACCATGAATTAATGGTCGGCCAATGATGGCATTATATGCTGACGGCACATCGACAACTAAGAACTCGGTCATAACATCTCGGGCCGCTGATCCTTCTCCGACTCGGACTTGCAGAAATATGCTACCTTCAGGTCTAACGGTGGAACCGTTAAAACCAATAACTGGATATGATACCGTTGTTAGGTATTTCCGACCTATCATCATTGCATCAAATGCCCTTGCGAACAGGATATTCGCTGAGCTACCTCCATCTATCAGCACACGCTTGATATCGCACCCGCTTATCGAAAGTATCAACACTAATGGGTCATCATGGGGAAAGACTACACCTTTGGCGTCAGCTTCGGAGAAAGATACAGAAGGAATATTATTTGGCCGAGGTCGTTCATCTATTCCCAAAGCATTTACTATGTGCTTATACTCTAACAGACTTTTCTTAGCACCATTTACAGATCCTCCGTGTACCGGTCCTCCAGTAATCACCTCAATGGTGATTTTTCGTCCAGGGGGCGCGGAGCCCTGCCGATAAACCCTACCGTTATCTTGCCGGTAGACGTCATCTTGCGCAGATGGGTTTTCCGGTTTGCTATATTCGGCTTGTCTTGCCGGTTGAAAGCCTTGCCGGCTTGTACTTGCTTGTGACCGGTATTGGGATAGATGTCCTTTTCTAATAAGATCCTCGATGTTCTCTTTCAGTTGGATAAATTCTTCAGTGTAATGACCGACATCTTTGTGGAACATGCAGTACTTCTTCGCATCTCGGCCTTTTGTTATCATTGGTGTTGGCCGACTCCAATTCTCCTTGTGCTGATTTATAGAATAAATTGCTGCTATGGGTGTGTTCAGTTGAGTATAATTGTTGTACCATCCTAGACTTCGAGTCGGTCTATTTACTTTTTGCTGATTTTGCCTATTGACCCCCCCGTAGTTCTCGGGCGATGATTGAGCATTGTGCCTCCGAGGAGGCTCCACCAACGCTGTTTGACTTCCTGCTTTTAGAAGTTCTTCGCTCTTTATGTAGTCGTGTGCTTTATTACAGGCTGCGCCGAGATTGGGAAAAGATTTCCGTGCCATATATCTCTTGAAATCACTATCAGCCAAACCATTCATCAAGGCCATGACGGATATTTCCTGTTGTAACCGTGGTATGGTGTTGGCTTCATTATTGAAACGTCGAACGAAGTCCCTCAATGACTCGTCCCTTTTCTACTTGACGGACATAAGCTCTCCTGAAGTTCTCTGTCTCACGCTATTGCTTATATACTGACCTGTGAATAACTTAACTAGAGTATCGAAACCATCTATGGATCCAGGTTCCAAATTAGTAAACCAGTCTGACGCTGCTCCGACCAGTGTCGTAGGAAAGACTTTACACCATACCGCGTCGGTGTCGGTATACAGCAACATATAGCTTTCAAATGCTGCAATGTACCTTTTGGGGTCACCCTTGCCGTCATACGTACATGACGGCATTTTAACCTTTTCCATTTGCTGGTCAAGAACCTCCTGCGTGAAGGGCGACGTTCTTGGTCGAACTATAGTTTGGATTACGCGCCTCGACGGCCCGCTGCTAGCCTCCTGCCGATATGACTCGGATTCACCCCTACTCACGGTTTGCACGATCTGTCGCTCGGTCGGCACTACTGCCTCAAGGGGTGGTGGTGGTGGGGTGCATTGCGGGTCGACTTGATTGAACTGATCTTCAAGGTTAATGACTTCGGGCTTTATCTGCCTATCCCGAGGTTCCTTCACGGCCGCTATCTCGGCTTCTTTTCTCTTCCGGGACATTGCTTGCATAACCCTAGCCGTTATCTCCAGCTCTTCTGGAGTGAACTCTCCTAAGGGATCAGGAGTTGCGGCTTGATTCCTTTCTGGTGTCCGCGGTATGCTCATGGTGTCCTTATGCAATAGGTGGGTCTCATCCTCCACCACTATCTCGGGCATACTAGTGTTTGGGGCGCCGCTATCATAATTTCGGTTTTCCGTTTCCGGTATCAACGTAGTTTCATTGTCTCCTTCCATGACTGTTGGAGGTCTTTTTGGACGATAGAAGTTATTATTATACCCTCCTTCTAGCGCCAACTGTAAATTCCGATACCGTGATGTCTTGGGGCCAGTAAAGGTTTATCGTCCAATTCCGTGCCTGCACAGTCAACGCAGATTAACTAGCCCGGGGGGTTATCCGGGAATTACCGCTCCGATGCTAAAGTTAGTGACCTGGAGAAGAGGAAATGAAGAGAGAGAAAGTAATTATGTAGAGAGAGAAAGAAAAAGATTGTACCTTAATATGAGAATAAACTTGGGTATATATAGGGAAAGAACCAAGCTGGTGCCACCTAACGACATAAGGTGGCAAACCGACCTTATATGTAGTAGGTGCCTACGTGGCCGTAAGCAGCTCTCCACGTGGCCGAAAGTATTCTCATGGTCAGGTTCTACTAAATAATAATATGAGACTTTACTTTTGGCCAATAAGCATTGCTGTCGGTATTATCCCGTACACAACTGAATTGATTTTCTAAATTACGATTAAAAAATCAAATTATTTCTTGATGAAGAAGTACTGATTTTTCCCTTTTGATTTTGGCTTGAGAAAGGAAAAAAAGGAGAGAACTGGCTTAGTTTTAATCTGCCGATGCAAAGAAAACTGCTGCTGAAGATACTTTCAATGCTTACAAAGCTGCTCAGGTTTGTGTGTTTTCTTTAAATTTTTTTTTTCTGGTTTTTAGGGTTTAGATGTTCAATTTTGCGGAGATCTGTCTAAATAAAAGATTTAATTCGATTTGTATCTGTTATTTTGAATTTATTCTCTTATTTTGCTGCTCTATATGAGATATTGAAGAATAATTGAGATTCAAGCTAACAATCGCTAACAAGTGCTTAATGTTGTTTGTTAAGTTACTTAACATAGTATATTGGTTAAATGACTGAGATTTGATACTTGAATATGCATAAATTTGATGGATTTAGTATAATTAAGAAAATTCCTGCAGTTTTATAGGAGTATTTTTATGTATACTAAGATTCCGACATTTAATAGGGGTTTGGATGTATTTTGGATATTTGAGTAAATTTCTGCAGTTTTAATAGGAATATTTGGATTTATTGTACGTAAATTCACATAGTGACGGTCATACATTGATCATAGTCTCACACGATGCCAGCCAAATGGCATCGTGTCGTTGTCCATAATGAAATGCTTGTTGCCTATGCGTTCAGCAACTTATGGAAATGTATGTTTGTATAACTTTAGGTGTATAATTTAGTCCATTGTATATGTCTGTGATGTTACTAATTTGTTGGGGATTGTTGCAGCTCTTTGGTTTATGTTGAGGGTGACATTGAAATTCGAGTTTACAATAAAGGCATCACTGGCGAAGTTGTGAGAATGCTAGAAATTTGTGTTCGCAATGATGGTATGTCTTTTGTTATGCATTTATTTTTGTATTATCAGTTTGAAACACATCCTTTAATAGGCTCCTATTTGGTTATTGCAATATCCTTTTTCTTTGCTTTACATTAATTTTATGCTGGTAAACTGGTTGTGTTTGGTTGGGTAGAAAATGAATATGTTGAACTCCCAAACCTGTACATATGTTTTGAAATACTAAAATAGTTGACTCAACTCAACCTATGATTATTCAACTCATATTTTTACTGTTAGTTTTGAAATTAAAATATACTTCATAGAAAGTACAATAGGACCAAAATTTATGGAACTATATACTTTATAGAGAAAGTACTACTTCATTATTCATTATTATGAATTTGTGATGGTGTATCAAATGCAGTTTTTGGGATTTTCTGCAATCATATGTACATGAACTTATTTTATATCTTACGTCAGGAATCATTTAATTTAGTTATGGGTGAGAAACTGAGAATGTTCAAAAAGGGTACCATTTTGTAGAGAATACCTTGTATTTGTTAGTGATTTTAAATCTATGGAGTATAATAAACTGGAACGTTAGATATATATGACATTTGTATTTTTGACTTTTGGATAGAAAATTCTAAATCTAAATTTGTTCGTTCCAAAATCTAACCATTTCAAGTCAAGCTTAACAAAGAGAAACAAATTTAACTAAAGCTTCTTTACCATTTAATAATAGCAATTAACAAACTGTAATTTCTCATTTATATTCTACACTTTATATCTTCATTTCCCTCTTATCCTTACTTCTTTTACTACAATTTCTTCGAAAATTCTCAATTTTCTTGCAGAACAAACTTGTTCTTCATCATATTCTTCTGGGTTTTAGCTTTGTCTGGAGAATTTCACGCTAGAAAGGTATAATTTTGCTCTATTTTACTTTGATATCATAGAGTTTGAATAATTGCTTCTTTTTTTAGTGGGTGTTTGTTTTCGTGCAAATTTATGCATAGGTTCTTTCATTTAATTGTTTTCGTTTTTTCTTTACTAATTATTTCACATTCGTAGTAATTTTGTCAATTTTTATGTCATTTGATGAATATGATGATCTTACTGGAAAACCACTAACCACCTTTATCATTTTCCAAGATTACCTTTTGTTGCCATTGGTCATTACTTTCTGAAGCTTCATTAAATTAATTTATAATCTGTTTTCTTGGAGAATGAAGATAATGATAATGTGCTTGCTTTGTTAATCAGTTGGGGACGATGGGTAAAAAACGCTTCGACAATTACAAGCTAAATAAGATGAAGAGGAAAGGTTTCAAGCAGACTTGAAGAAATCTATACACAGTTCTTTTCATTTATCATTTCTTAATTTGCTTTGATGCTATTTTTAAATTGATTTGTTGACCTATTTTTTGCTGGTTTTGTTTTAATGTTCACAATAATAATGAATTAAAGTGCAATGAATGTAGCGATGGAGACGACATTGATAAGAAGAAGAGGAGATGGCAATCCAGCAAAAAGCTGATGAATTTTTGGCTGCCTTACCAGGAAATGACTGTTGCTATGGGGTCTTTGGTTATGATTTTGTGATATCTGAAATTGCCAAAATAGCAAGATTTTCTTCGTTGCATAGTTAACTCTTTGCTTGATTTCTTTATTTCGGTTGCATATTTTCTTCAATTATTCAATTACTGAATGTGCATCTTTTAATCAAATATATGAAATATATATTGACTTATTACTAGTCAAATTAAATTATGATGATACTATGATTTTTGCCCCTGGTGATGCTTATTCTGTTTCATACTTAGTCAGTAAAAAATATATGAGTTGCTGCTATTATATGTATATAGATGAACTTTGGAGCTTGAACTTGGAATGATTTTTGAATGTCTGGTTTATTAGTGCTAGCAATTTCCTGGATCGTAGTGTTAAGCTATTAATCAAGAATTGAGTATGTAGAGTCTAGTGATTGAACGCTCTAGTTTTCATCAGCTCACTACCTAGGTTGTCCTGGGTTCAAGGCTCCTCTCCCTTTCTCCCTTGACATTAATTCTTAGTAGCCACCTTTTTTTAGTAGTAGCCACCTTCTACAAGCCACCTTGAGAGGTTAATTGTGCACCTGATTTGGAAAAACAGTATTAGGCTATCAAATACTACATAGTTTGTTCACTTGTGCTGGTTTTATATTATATGATTGATTTGTCTCAGAAAAAACTATGTTTGTACTCAGCAGCTTCATTAGAATGTTAAAATTTAATCTAACAATTGTTAGGTTTTATATATGCTCAAGCTTTGTTATGACATACATTGCCATTTCTTCTAGAAATTGTCCATTTACCAAACCAATTAGGTAACTAATAAGGGTAGATTATCGGGCAGCAAAATTGCAGAGTGGTTTGTATCTTGAAGAGGTAATACTAAAATATATATTATTGGTAGATGGTGTCCTGATTAGCCGATTATTAAGTAATGACTGAAATGTATGGTATGGGTTTTTTTTTTATTATTTTTTATTTTACTACCGGAATGCAATTTTTGATGAAGTGTATGGTATGCTACATTTTTACAGGTCAGGAAACATTGTTGCAGAGATGTCGAGAGCTGGAAAACATCCATGATACAAGCAATAGATAGTGCTAATTAATCTAGATCAGATTTGTAAAATGTTTTCTTTTTAAGCTCCCTTGCTAGATTATCAAGAATATCATAATGAGTCATTAAAGAACTCATAATTGTACCTCAAAAATATTATTGATCTTACATTAGTGTCACAGTTTTTAAATTTAAATGTTTTGCTAACAACTTGGGGCTGTTAAATGTTAGACTAATCTAACCATACAATACATATCTATTTTAAATAAATAATAACTAGGATGGTTTTTAAAATTATTTGGTGTTAAATGTTAGACTAATCTAACCATATAATACATCTCTATTTTAAATAAATAATAAGTAGGATGGTTTTTAAAATTATTGCTTTTTTCTTTAACAAAAATGGATGATTTTTTTTAAAAAAAACTTATGAGAAATAATTAGGGATTTTTTAAGCTTTGGATGATCTAATGTGATGGTGTGTTCTATGTATTCTTTGGTTATTAATTTTCCCTCAATTTATGTGTTTGAAAATCATTTTGATTACATGTTGAATAAGTTATTCGGTAAAGATTTTGGAAATCATACTTGCCATCAAGAGTTTACTTTTTAGTCACAATTAACATAAAATTAACAAAAATAAAAAAAACCTAAATTGCATGTAAAAAACTTGCCTCGCTCATACCTTGAATTGTTCTACCCATTAAGATTTAGAGGGAAGGTAAGGGTGATAAATTCATAAATATAAGTTCAAAATTGGCTTTATAAAAGTAGGAATTTTTTTAAAAAATGAAAGAAATTGTAATTAGACACATCATAAAGCTGAATAGAAGTAGAAATCCTAATTTGAGAAATCATAAAGCGAACAGAGTAAGCAAGAAGTGGGGAGAAGATTTCAACAATTAACTCTCAACAACCTCCGTTAATCAAAAAAAATGTAGTGATTAAACCTACATGGATTTGTGACAATTATGAGAAAGACAAATAATTAATAGCACCTTCTAGAATGAAAATTTTGACATTATGGTAGAATCGTGCTAGATTAATATACAACCATAGTAATAGATAACTTTAGCAAAAGAGATGGTGGAATTGAAGCATGGGAGAGGAGCTGGATGAGAGAGGGAGAGAAAGAGAGAGAGCAAAGGGGGATGGGTGTAAGAGAGGGAGGAGGGAGAGAGAAGTACAAAGAGAAAGAGGGGGAATGTGTGAAAGGAAGATGCTTTGAGAGTTGGAAGGTCAAGATAGAGGAAAGAGAGAGCATGAAAGAAAAAAGGTCACAGAGAGAGGAGCCGAGAGAAGAGAGAGAGAGATAGAGAGAACGAAGAGCTGGAAGAGAAATTAAGAGAGAGAGAGAGAGAAGGAGAGTGAGAGAATGAGGGTCAGGAAAGAGAAAAAGATGGGGGTTAGAAGAGAGGTAAATATATCGATAAAGAGAGAAAGAGATAAAGTGAAACTGATATACAGAGAGGGGGCTGAAAGAATGAGCGGGATAAAGAGAAGTCGAATGAGATAGAAGGGTCAGGGGGAGAGTAAGGCTAGGGGAGAGGGAGCAAATGCAACCTACTAATTTTCACAACCTTTTAGAGGATGGAACAAGGATAAGAAAGATTAGGGAAGAAGAGAGTGAAAGAAAGAGTTTAGTTCAATAAAAGATGGAATGAGTGAGAGAGGATCAAATCGACCAATAACTTTCAAATCCATAGAAAAATAACAATTAAGACAAGGCAATGGGAAAAGAAAAGGAAAAAGAAAGAATGACAATATAGGGCAACAAAGTAATGAAAAGGTTATACTTGTTCCCCTATCACTTGCTTCTTACCACCCTTTTCAAATTATCCTTTTTTTCCACTCATTTCCATTTTACTTTATTGTTCGAAACTAATAAGACACTTTGTAAAAAACAAGTGAGTAGTTGTACTCTACTTAATACTTTAGAGATACATGTTTAATTAACTACCAAATTCTAGATAACTTCACTTATTAAAATTGTTTTTCCATAGATATTTCTTCATACAAACTTTATCACTACTCCTTGTTACTACTTGTATCCTTACTATTACAAAACCTGAACATAACCACGAATATCACAAAAACCGAACACAACTTAACCACGAATTTTATTTATCTTACCGTGGGGGGGGGGGCACAAGAGAGAAAGGGAGAGAGAAGGAGAGAGTAAGAGAGATGGTCACTCAATAAGTGCAAACGGCTTATAAAACGGCTTAAAGAGAAGGAGAGAGAGAGAGAGAGGAAGAAAGAGAAAGAAAAAAAGGGCATGCTAAGAGAGAAGAAAACATGCTAGGAGAGGAAAGACATAGGGAATGAAGGAAGGAAGGAATATAGAGAGGGCATGCTAGGAGAGGAAGGGTTCGGGAAAGAGAATAAAAGAAGAGGAAAAAGGGTTGGGAGAAGAATAGGAAGAGAGAAAGACAAGAGTCAAAAGAGAAACAAGGGTCGGAATAGAGAGAGAGAGATCAGAGATGTGGAAAGATAAAAGGGTCGGGGTGAGAGTGAGAGAAGGGGGGGGGGGGGGAAGCAAGAGCAACCTATAATTAATTACTATTATATGTCCATATGTCTAACGAAGCAGCTTTGTTCAAGTCAAAATCAACTAGACTTTCTAAATATATTTTAAGATTATATATTTTATGTTTTTTGGGTTAAAATAACAGTATTCCTTCTATAGTTAATAAGGTCCACATTTCTTTTTAGGGATAAAAAAGCAATTTTTATGCATAAAAAATATGCATGTTAACATGATTTAATACATTGCATGTAATAGCAAAATAGGCTATATTATATCTCCTATTAAGGCTCTGTTCTCATCAGATTATTTTCAGTTTAGTTCAGTTCAGCTCCTAATTTTCTTCTCTAATAAAATATTCATTTTAGCTCAATTCAGTTCAGCTCTAATAAGTTCATTTCATTTTAATTCAATTCAGCTCAGTTCAGTCAATGAGAACGTGCCCTTAGTACACTTTTCAAAAATGTATATTCTCTTTTTTGAACTAAATTTAATTATTTGGCCACTTGTACTCATAACCCAATAGCCAATAGTCCATTGACCTAACATATTCATGATCTTTATTTAGGTTCTTTTTTTTTATAAGGAAATGACCAACGATACAATAAACACAATCCATGTTCAACCAACATAGACTACAACTAATATTAATAAAGAGGATCCTAACTATTAACATTTTGATTCATTTAACTTTAAATCTATATACACTAAGCATACTAGACCACCGCATTTAAGACAGTGTAAGTAATTTAAGTCGGAGCCCAAAAAAAAAAGTTGGATCAGCCAAATATAAGAAGTGTAAAGCCAAATAAAATAACTTATTACTACTTAAAAATTCATGTATCATTGCTATTACAATACCCGAACAGGCGAACACAACCACGAATATCACAAAAACAAAATACAACCACGAATTGTACTTATCTTGCTGTCGAGGGGAGGGGGGGCACGCGCAACGCGCGTGCTCCAACGACTAGTTGTGATAAATATGTATTTACTTGTCTTATGGCCTAAGATCTTACTTGTAAAAGATAAGTAGTATTTTTTTTGGTGATAACTTTGAAGAGTAAAAGATATATTCTAGCTTGATTTTCCTAGTTGTCCTTACTTGTCTTACGGCCCAATGTTTTACTTGATAATATTGTGTACTGCATCGAAGGCAAAGAAACAATAACAGACTATAGAGAATTATCTCTAATTAATATGCATCAAATACTAACATACTTTTGTGAATTATATATACATGTTGTATGAATATCAACTAAGTTTATGCATGGTCACTAAAATAATACTATATATATATATTAGACACCCCACACATGCTTAAATCGTGATTTAAGAGTTTAACAATTACATGTTTATATTATGCATGGCTAATTTTAGTAATGCATATGCATTACAGCTAAATATACATGATTCCGAATTCCTTTCAAAAGCCTATGATGTTTGACTAGATGTCAACACTCTTTATTTTTCTAGTTGGCCTTGAATTATGTTAATCACAGTCTATCTTGTTTTTCTACTTTCAATGTTGAAATAATTATTGATGTGTTATTTGAATATGATTACATATATACTATTATACGCCTTAATGAAGTTGGATTATATAGGAATGTTGAATAAGTTGGACATGAAATACTCATACCTATGAACCTGAAGTTCCTTTAATTTATGAAGGTTTACAAACCCGCAACAAATAATAATATGAAGTTATATATATGTGACTTAGAAATTTCTATTATTTTCACAATACTAATGTGATTTTATAAATATAGTGTCATGAGAAAGAATATACAAATTAGAAGTTTTGAAAAGTATATCAAACTCAAGGTCAAAATTGATTATTTATAAATTACTAGATTTACTCACTCCCAAGAGTGAATGAGAATTTGTATGATTCGAAAGAAGCATGCTTGCATGATGTTTTCATCATCAAATCATTGAATAGTTCAATAAGAATTACAAACATTATTGTATTCAACTATTTAACCGAGAAATAATTTTTATAAGTTTATGAAATACAGCATGACATGAAATTGTAAGCAACGAATCAATAAAATAATTACATGACTTTTACAAGAGAAATTTAACTTGGATTGATACATGATATTGCTAACTTAAAAGAGCAAGGGATTTAAAGATTGTTGGACTGTTTTTATACCCCCATATGCAAGGATTAGGGGGAGATAGTGTTTATTCCATTGTTTTTATGTAATTTTTGCACATGAATAATTAAATATATTGATGGTCAGTTTGGTACATACAATAGCCTAAATAATAATGATTTATTTAATAGTAGTGGCCACATGTTAATTAAATATTTTGAAATGATACCATCCTGAAGATGGATATAAATAAATTTCATTGTCATATTAATCATATACTAATTGTACTGTAAATGCTCCAATTAAAATTGATGTCCCTGAATGACGACATCAATTGCTGATGAACCTATAGCACATTTGAAGCGTGATAGATCAATTAGTTCTAAAGAAGATTAAGTATCTTTGAAAAGGAAAGGAGTCACTATTGACAATGACAAATTTGAGGAAGTGATAAATCCCAATATATTTCTAGAAGAAATCACTTTAGTAAAGTTCATATGTTCCATGATTATATAAAAGACTCCTAAAGAGTATGAAACGTCCAACAAGATTAACATGTATCAAGATTATAATCAAAACTCTAGCAGAGTATGAGTAATTATTGAAATAATGATAAAATAAAATTAAAAAAAAAATAGTGATTGTCTTGCCTATTGTATAAAGAAACACATGTTGGTGTTTTAATATCACATCATATTCATGGCCATGCATAAAATAAGTTTTTTTTTTAAGTGATAACTAGTATTGGAAAATTGACCAAAATTCAAATTTAGAGAAGTGATTGGATGTGATAATTAAATTAGGCCATCCGGGTTTAATATTTTCCCGTTATGGAAACCTAAAGTTTCATGTGACAATGTGCTGACGCTCTCTCATTGTTAAACATATGAAATGAATTGAATTGCAAGACATAACATTGAGATTGAGCTATAATTGGATAGTGATTCATAATAATTTGTATTGATGAAAATTTCAAGAGTTAATAAGTTTGATTTCTTATATGAAAGAGTAATGGGTGACCAAAAGTTCACCAAAATAACTTATATATTATTGTCAATTATCAGGTGACCAGAAGCTCACCAAATATAATATTTAAGTCTTTAAAGATCTAGAAGATTACCAACTAGTAAAATTACATGCAAGTGATTTATGCTTGTATAACAATTCTTTTGATTGGGCCTATAATATGTCAGCACATAAAAAATAGAAAAAAAAATGAAATTCAGCTGCGCAACATATGTGTCTCCATTGATGTTGAATTTTAGATTTCTTGGAGAGAACAAATTATTAAAGATTAATAAAAATACATATGCGTTATGCAATGTATAGTTAATGAAGAAATGATTTAAAATTGCTCTCTAGAAGAGATAAAAGCTTGTTTAATATAACTCTTCTGAGAGATAAATTTTGTTGATTATGATCCTCCCATGAAATGAATTTTATTGCAAATTTGTATACTAAGTTGGTGAAGAATTGTGATGCCCCTATATGTGAGATATTTTACCAACTTAGGGGGAGAATTGAAGTAAGTTGGCAAAAATTAATTAAACTGATGATCCCTATAAATATAATGGTAATTTAAAATGTTTTCTAGCCAACTTTCGTCCATATGCTATCAAGATATATTGCATATTGAGATAAAGCTTGCCAATTGTATATACTTGAATCACTACACCTGAACTGTAGATTGTATAATCGGTTCAAAAATAAAGATGTGATATATGGCAAGATAGTGCAGTTGACACTTTTAATAGTGTAATAATATATTAATACCAAGTGTATTAAATATCTTTGAAGTTGTGTAGATATCTGAACTATTACAATAGATGACCTATGATGTAAGAAAAATTATGATGGTACCAATGAAAAATGTATTCAGATATCATTGTCAAAATAGCAAGCAAATTAAAATTGTACCTTGAGGAATTATATGATGATACTGGTATATGATGGAACCGATAAATAATGCATATGCATGATTTAATGGACTAGTGAATAAGGGGTCTGAAATATATGTCTATTTTGATGTCGACATAATGATAATAATTAAAGTTTATCATGGACCAGAAGTCCAATGAAATATGGATTTTTAAATCCACACTATACAGTGTTTTGCATTATTTAGAGTAGTATGTATGTTAATATACATGTGTGAGTCATAGGTCATTATTCATTGTATAATTTGTTTAGTATGTTATCATGTTTTATATATCTCATATTGCATGCATTAGTTTCTTACAATAACTATGGTGTATGTGAATGTTCATTCAAAATATAGTAAGACATATTTACAACTTTGATGAAAAATTAGAAAGAGATATTTATATTTCAGTGGGCTTATAATTATAATGAAATTATTGATGACATTGATTTAATTGCATGTTATGAATCATGAGTTCATGAAGAACTTATATACGATGTATTTAAATATCCAGCCCTACAAAGTTTATATCTTGAATATTGCAATTACTATCAAACTCTTGAAGAGTCTATGTAACTACATCATTGGCATCTCAACCTGAAGTTTGAGCATATGAGAGTTAATGAGATTTACTGTTTGTATTTGCAAGAGAGCTATCGCGTCAATTATGAAACGTCTAAAAAGTATCAATGGAATACTTATGCATGAGAATGTTTTCTTATGGTCCTGAAGAACCATGATTAGCGTATATAACTTCATGTGTTATATTATAGTTCATATAAAATTGAAGAACGACAATATCAAGTTTTGTCATCAAATTATTATTAATGAATGTTTGATCAAATAATGATCATCACTAAAGACTTCTGCAGAAGTCATAACCGCATAAATTTAACCTTTAAATCAACTATTAAACAGGGATTTGAAATAATGATATTAAAGATAAACCCATGTACGGTGAAATGAATACACTTCACATGTTCACGTGAAGACTTGAAGATCAATTTCAATTTAGGAGGATCGAAGATCAACGAGTGATATTTTACTACATATGAGAAGATATCCAACATATTGGATTCATTGCTATTACACTAGAAGATCTGAAGTTATGTATTCATCAGGGGGAGAAAATACGCGCTGCACTCTTTTTCCCTTGACCATGGTTTTGTCCCACATTGGGTTTTCCTGGTAAGGTTTTTAATGAGGCGGCATCTTGAGCGTATTACGAAGAATGTTGTACTCTTTTTCCTTCATTAGGTTTTTATCCCATAGGGTTTTTCCTAATAAGTTTTTAATGAGGCACAATCTTCGATAATGGACATCCAAGGGGGAGTGTTATGAAATATTGTGTAGATGACCATTATACTCCTTTATCATTCCAGAATATTCTGGATGTAGGGTTTATTCTTATCTAAACGTATTTGTGGATGTCCATCTTGTATCGTTCTAGAACTTTCTAGATTTTAGGGTTTATTATTCTCCAAGCAAACCCTATCGTTTGTACTGGATATATATATATATGTATACCTTCATCATATAAAATACAAGTAGAATATACACATCAATTCCATTTCAATCTCTTATATTTCTGCTTATTTTATAATATTCGCATTATTTTTGGTTGAAACCCAATAATAAGCCCAGAGTAGCAAATTAGCAATTAATATTGATACAAAATATTAAAATAAAATTCTACTCCGTATTGTAAAAAAAAAAAGGTACCTCATATACACTTATCTAGATTACCCGGTCATGAGAAAGCAATGTTTATTGAATCTAATTGTAATCTTCGCCGCCCGATCGGGCAGTCGCCGCCCTATCGAGCGCGAGAATGGATTTCCGGAGTTTGGGGCAGCCGCCCGATCGGGCCACCATCGCCCGATCGGGCGCGAGAAGACGCCTGGAGTTGACGTCAATTTCCGCCCGATCGGGCGGCAGCGGGCCCGATCGGGCGCGTGTCAGAGAGTAAGTTGAAACTGACGGCTTCGTCAGTTTTGCTTGAAGGATGTCAGTTATTTTCGTGGCTGTTGGCAAGGATTATGCTTTAATATATATATATGTTCTAAGAACATATGTTGAAGAGACTTAAGAAAAAATCAGAAGTTTATTTTTTCTTAAAAACCTCTTTGCAACTTATTATCATCATCATAAATCCAAAGGCTTATATACATTGAATTGTAATCATCCTACTTGTGATTGCAATTGTTTCTTCGTTGTATCTCCTAAGTAATTTTCCGTGAAACCCGGTTGTAGTATAGGGTCGGAATTATACTTTTGGAAAAGTGATTCCGTTCACACCTCAAAGTTTTTTCGTTCTAATTTGTTTGCTATTTTTGTGACCATTGATCATACACAAATTCCCCAACAAGTCCTTCCTATAGATTTTGGAAATCTTTGAGTATAGCTAAAGGTCTTTAAAGAAGTCAACATACAAAAGATATCTCATTAGCCTTGTCATGCACTCACCAAGAGTGACAATTTGGAGTAAATTATTTCTAACTGGCATCACTGAGCCATGGTGCGCGCGCACTACAATCGCATGAACGCTATCCTGCTCTGAGCTCATACCCGAAGCAGCTACAAACCCTAGGCTTGTGCGTGTTATGCGCGCATGAGCAAGATATGACCCACTTCCAATGTGTAGTAGCTTGGCCACGTGCGCGTTTTCTTGTGCGACAACCATCTTTAATCTTCTTTTTCTCTTTTTCTGCCTCTTGTAATTACTAACTAAGCTCATTTTAGGACTTTGACTTTAAGCTATTTTAGAGAGAGAAAGTGTAGAATTAAACACTATTTTCTTCAAATTTCAATCGATTCAAGTTTGATTTCAATTTGCAATAAAAGCTTATTTATATTTCTTTCTATTATTTTCAATCCTTGGTTTAATTTTGTTGTTTGATAATTTTGATGGTTAATTTTCATACTTTGATTAGTGATTTGGTTGGTTTCTTAATTCCTTAGATTATTACAATGTTGATGATAATCTTAATTAGTTTTGGGATTGAATTTGGCTTAATTAATCATGAGTAGTAAGTAGATTTTAAGATATGGATAGAATGAAGCATGCTTGATTGGTAATTGAGTTTGATATTTGGAAATTGATCAATAATTACCATGAGATTAAATAGATTAGATAAGGTTTGCATGTTACTTGCATGGATTGGTCTAGCTTAGCTACCCTTAATTGTAAGTATAATTATATTGCATTGCTGATATTGATTGAAGTGGGAACCTATGTTGCGATCACCTTAATTAGATTAATTTGATTGTGATATTCTAGTTTTTTCCCCAATGGAGAGATCTTGGGTGAGATAGCTTGAAGATAGTTATCAAATAAATTTTAATTGCTTAGTCTTCACTAGTTTTGATTGATTGATTCCCCATTTGTTGATGAACAGGATTGCATATGGATCTCAATTCCCTATCACTTTTAGATTCCATATTCACCCTAATTAGATTAATTGAATTTTTGACTTAGCATAGATTAACCTTCAACACTTGATTCCGGTTTTAGCTTGATCATAAGTCAGTTTCAATTTTCATTTTATTACCTTATGGACCGACCTCTTGCTTATCACATCAATATCACTAGTTTTAGCTTGAGTTATTACGAAGTATAAATTTTACTTGATTACTAAGAGTAAGTTTACGACCTAATTTCTAGCATCTCAAAAGGCACTATTGTTCAGGAGAGGAATTTTTGTTTGATTGGTATTGATTGATTAAGCTTATTCCATTAATTGAAAATACAAGGAAAAAAAAAAAATTCCTACTTTAGGATAAACTTGAATTTTGCTACTAATCATTTCTGTATGTTTTTATCCATAGAGTTCTTAATAGGTCCTTAGTACCTTTTGATTACGAGATTAAGAGAACCCTTAGAAGGAGAAGAGCAACATAAAGGTCTTTTAACTCAAGTCAATCTAGAGAGGTATCTTTGAAAGACCAACAACAAGGAAACATGGGAGACAATCGAGGGCATGCGGCCTTTAAGGAGTTAGGCACCCCGGAGGCTTAAGAGATCATGTTTGAAATTATATCTATTAATAGTGATCTTGACAAGACAATGTAGAATGCAGGTGCGATATTCTTTCATGAGCCCTGGTAAATAATACTATGTAGAATACTCCCTCAATCCCTCATTATTTGCCCCAACCATAAAAATCACTTTATTAAGGCTTTGGGCAAAACATAGTGCACTTGGGTTGACACAAATATCAATGAGGAGAGAGATAGAGAGAGAGCAAATTGAAAAAGATGTCAAAAATAGTATAAGGCAATCTTTTAGAGACAAAAAAAAAACAAGTGGAGCAAACCATTGACAGGAGGAAGTAACAACTATAGAGAATATAGGTATTTTTTTACCTCATAGCCCGATATAAAGGACGGTACCAGAAGCCATAGGCCTCTGGAACTCCTGCTATAAAATAAATGATTGCGAGCAGCCAAATTTTAACTCCTGAAACAAATATATCAACTATAGTAAATAAAAATTAAGGGTTTTTAGCAAATTAAGTAACCAATGTGTAAGTTCATATCATTCACACACCATTCCCTTTGATGCAAACCATTGTGACAGCCACGAAATTCCAAAAAAGACAAATTACAAGTCCTGTACAAGCCGAGTAAAATAACTAAGCTAAGAAAGTTAATGTACAAAAAAAAAAAAAAAAACCCACATTTTTTTTGAGACCACAATACCACTTCATGATAATTGCAAAGAACGAAAAAGTAGGGCTGGCAAAAGCTGATCCGACCCGAAAACACGACCCGAACTGAAAATAACGGGTTAGGATTGAGGTTTTCGACCCGAAAACTTAAATGGGTTGACACGAACCCGACCTGAAATTAAAAAGGGTTAGGTTAAGGTTGAAAATCCCAACCCGAAATTGACCCCACATAACCCGAAAAAAATCTAATAATCCCAAAAAAAAAAAAAAAAAAAAAAAAAAAAAAAAAAAAAAAAAAAAAAAAACTAATGAAAGTAAATAACCGACCAAACCCACCTAATAGATCAGTAACACCCTAAAATCCTAAATTAGTCTCTCAGCCGTCCATACACCAGGCCAGCCCAAATTTTCCTAAACCTAAGTATAAATTATTGCTTATTCTAGATTGCTAGTCTCTGCCTCTTTCACTCTTACTTTCACTTTCTCTCTCATTACTCTCATTCATGGCGGTGTTTCACCCTACTCATTAATTCTTGTTCGGCATTTCTCCACCACCGTCGCATCATCGCTCTCTCTTTAATTTGCTTCATCAGCCTCACTTCTTCGTTGCTTCACTATCGCTTGACCGATCTCGCATCAGCAAGCAGGTTAGCAGGAGGTCATCAAGTGAACAATAACTAAAGGATATACCTAAAAATAATTGATCTTGGAGACCCATTTTATTTTAGATCTTATGTATTGTAAATTTGTAATTTAATTCGGTTACTAATTTATTGTAGCTTATATATCTACACTTTTAATTTGTTGATGGTATCAATTTGATTATTTTATCAATGATTTTCTATATAAATTAAGATGCTAATATTAAAAACTGAAATGGGAAATTTTAGATCTGAAATTTTGAGGTAATTCAAAATCGAAAAATCAATGACCAAAAAAATCAGGTCAGATTCGGGTTGACCCGAACCCGAAAAAATCAGGTTAGGGTTGAAATTTTTGACCCGAAAAATTAAATGAATCAGGATCAGGTTAGGGGTTCTTGACCCGAATTTTAACTGGCCCGAACAGGAACCCGACCCGACCTGATCCGTTTGCTAGCCCTGCGAAAAAGGCAACCTAATTCTGGTAGGTATGGCTGTAATATTATATTCGCAAAAAATAAAAAAAAAAATTGTAAAAAGAAAAATATGTGATATGATCTTGTAAGCCTATTAATAAACTTAATTAAAATAATATTTTTATTAGTAGTTACAGGCACATCATGTAGATTTTAGCTCAAGAATTCAAATCACCACTACTAGCGTGGAATTAGTGAAATAATAGCAGTTTCTTACCGCAACCTAAATTAAAATGAAGAATGGGCATTATTGCTAACGGGCAGAGGCAAGAATACAAGACTGATACTTTAACTCCTGAAACAAACTTAGTATCTTTTATACATTTTTTTTTTTTTTTAACACATAAAAACGAAATGTATTACTACCTCCGGTCCACATTTGTTGCAACTTTGGGGGTAGTTGCGGAGGCCGAGGCAAAACTTTTAAGGGGTTGATTAGAAAAAGTAAGGTAAAGTAATTAGGGTAGTAATATGGAGGGAATAAAAGTGGTCCCTTTATTTGACTTTTTTGGACCACTTAAACATTTTGATTTTTAGTGGGAATTTCCCACCAAGATAGTCTGGCAGCTTAAACAAAAGTGGGAAAAATGTTTCCCACTTTGTTTCCCTCCCAAAATTTCACTCCAAATTCAAACATTTTCCAACTTTCCCTAAAATTCAAATTTTTCATAGACATTCAATCAAAATGCCCCTTATAAAAGGAAGACATCCTTTCCAAAACCCCTTATCAAAAGCACAGTATTAGGGAAATTGGGGAGGGATTTAGGGGGGGGGGGGGGTTAATAGAGTAGTTAGGTTACATCACCACAAATTAAGTATTGTTAGTTCAAAATAACAGGCAGCCCTACCAAATTACATCATTCTAATCCATAATTAGCATTAACCTAATTCCTACAGCTGTATTAGTAGTTGCAGCTTTTGTAATTACAGGAATAGGCTCCGTTGAAGACCGTCCAAAAAAAAAACAGCCACCACTTCATCACCAAAAAGCCATCCTGAAATAAAAAACAGAAAGGGACTCATGGCAGAGTTCATAGATGAAGTTATGGATGAGTACATTCAATCTCAGCATGCATTGGATGATGAGTTCATAGAAGGTGAATTCTTCCTAGAAGAATATCCATGGTGGTACGATTCAGATGGTGAAGAACACCAAGAACAGCTTAGCAATGGTGATGGGTATGAAGGAGATGATGATGCAAACATTGATGAGGCACAACCACAAAACAGAGTAAACAAGGAATTGACTGTGGAACAAAAAAGAAATATTGTTGATGAGATAATGTTGCACATGGAGGGAGACTCACTACCAAGAGGTTTCTTAGCCAATTTGGCTAGAAAACATTCAGTGCACAAATCCACAACAACAAGATATTTCAAATTTATCAAGCAATCTCTAGCTCAAGGTATTCCAGTTGTTGTTGAAAACAAAAAATTGGGTAGGACAGGACCCAAACCAAAGGTGTACACAGATGAATTTCTAACTTCAGTTCCACTCTACAAGAGAGGGACTGAAAGAGGATATGCTGCAGTCCTTAAAATTCCCAAAATAGCACTGCATTGACTAAGGCAACAAGGGAGACTCAGGACACACACCAGCACAAATCATCCAATTCCAGCACAAGGGAGACTAAGGCAACAGAGAAGCATAAAATATCAAGACTTAAATGGGTACTAAGTCACATTGATCCAATTCCAGCACAAGGGGACCCAAAATTCAGAGACATGCAGCAATGAATACATTTGGATGAAAAATGGTTCTACATTAATCCAGAGATAAGGACATTTTATTTGCTGCCCACAGAGGATGATCCATACAGGGCACATCAATCAAGGAGATTCAAGATCAAAGCAATGTTCATGGGAATGATTGGGAAGCCCTTATTTGAAGAGCACACCAACATGGTACATGATGGAAAATATGGGCTTTTTCCTTTTGTAAAGTATGATATGGCAAAAAAAAAAAAAAAAAAAAAAAAAAAAAGCAAAAACAGAGATGCAGGGACTTTAGAGACTAAGACACTTCAAAGTGTCACTAAAGAATGCATCAGGGATATGCTACTCACACATGTCATTCCAACAATCTATGAGAAGTGGCCAGAACAGCTACCAAAGGACATCATCATCCAATGGGATAATGCAAGACCACACCAAGTTCCAAGAGATGAAGAATTTCAGGCAGCATGTAATGCACATGGATTCAACATTCAATTAATTTTTCAACCAGCTCAATCACCAGAAACAAATGTTCTTGATTTGGGTTTGTTTAGTGTCATTCAATCACTACAATACCAATCATTCCCAAGGAATCTAGATGAGCTCATAAAAGAAGTTGCAAGAGCTTTTGAAGAGTTTGATCCAGTTTTGAACAAGTACACATGGATTACACTACAATCATGTTAGGGTTTGGTGAGTCCGACTCACCGCGGAAACAAACCCCGACCCAAGGAACCGCTCGCAATAATTAAAATCATAAAGCATAAATAAATAAACACAAAGAAAAGATAACGAATCTTACCCTCGAAGCGAGCTTCGCCCAAAAACCGGGGCTCTTACTTGAAAGCTACGAGCACGTCAAGCGCCGCGCCTCCGACGGTATCCACCCACAAAAAGGCGAACACAACTTTAAAGTCTACTACCTGGGGGTTAGCGAGGTCCGACCAAAACCCGAGTGTTATATGAGTTTAAGAGTTTTTCCAATATTATGGAATGCTCTATTTAACTCCCACTCAAGCATCATTTCCATTGCCCAAAGTTGGGTATTTATAGGGAATGATGGGAGTATGAAAATCTCTCCCATCAATGTGGGACAATGAGATTTTCTCATTTTATTTTAATGCTAAAATAAAATTATTAAGCAAACTAGTAATAAATCAACAAGTGTCAAGCATACATGAGAGAGTAGGTGAGGACCACTTGGAGATGGGGACCAAACTTGCTCCCCACTCTCTCCCTCACCTTGTGCCACATGGCAACCCACTTGCTCCCATATTCCAACCTTCCCCTTATTCACGGCCCTATGGCCCGAGCCAAGCCACGAGCCAAGCCCGAGCCCGGCCCGAGCCCAGCCCGCACCTGGCCCGAGCCCAACCCGCACCAGCTGCTGCTATGGCGTGGTGCGGCCCGGCTGCTGCTGTGCCTAGCCGCGGCTGGCCGTGGCTGCAGCACGGTGCGCCGGCTCGTCTTGCCCTTAGCATTCGGATGCTCGGGGCACTCCGATGCTAGGGGTATTTTCAGGAATATTGTTGATTTATTATTATTTTGCGCGTCTCGTCTTTTATTATTTAGACTCGACTTCCGACGATCGGTTTCGACGCTCTAAGCTCGAATTACCGATGTTTAATTATTTAACACTCGGGCGACAAATTAATTTCTTCCGAATTAATTCGTCGAGTTGGTTCGCATATATTTGCTTGGGTGTGACCCGAAGGGTTCAGTCAAGATTAAGCTGTAATATTAATTATATTAATATTACTGATCGGAAGCGGCCTCCACCCAGGCATTTCGATCACTTGACCTTGCTGAATATATTAGCTTTCTAATAATTCTGAACCCGCTATCAGAATAATACACTTGTTCGAAGGACACCATTCCTTTCAATCTCCCACTTCTCCTTCCGGACAAGTGTGCATTTAGTGTATAGCCCTTATCCTATGTCTCTTCATGAACTACAGAGTAAGATTACTAGTCATCTCTGTTACGTCCAGAAGTGTTTCTCGAAATCCGAGTTTGACTGTCAATAAGCAGATGATTTCTAAAATCCATCTGAGCACGGCCATGCATTTTTCACAGTCTCGCTCTTCGAGAGGCCTTGTTAACAACAAGACATGTTCCCTATTGTTAGTAGGGGGACATTTCCAGTCTTGTAATGTAGCTTCTCTTACTAAGAGGACTCGCCCGCCCAATATCTGTCTTTATAATCCCCAGTTACGACGAACGTTTGGCGGATACCAAAGCGGACCAGTACTCAAACAAGAAATCTCCCACTACTCATGGTCAAAGGAAAAAAGTTCCGATAGTAATAATGAGAAAATACTTATGACGATTTTAAATCTCTTAAAGTATCCTCATAGGTCGATCCAGTATGGTTCTAAACCAATACCTATGCAAATGATTTATATCCTCATAGCACAAGAAACGGTGCTACAAATCATACTACACACTAATCTCTGATGGTCATCAATCGTCCACAAAATATGACCTTGATTAGGGATAATTTTCGATTAAAATATTCAATGTTCACTTAATAGGTGTTTCTTTATCCAAGCCATTGACTTGATACCCTATTTTGAATATTTATTAAAATCGAATGGACTCATTATTTAATTCTAAACCACAATTAAATAGAGACGGAGTTATTTAAATTGCATGAAAAATTTTAATTACTCCAAAACTGAATGGTTCATCATAGTGCTTTACATCAACATTGTTCAAAATTTGAGTAAAACACTATAAAATGGAATTCAAAGCCAGTTCATGACATGCTTGATTCCCATTGCCTCAATGTGTTTGTTGTGCTTCACTTGAGGCAAAGGTTTAGTAAGTGGATCGGCTACATTGTCATCCGTTCCAACTTTGCAAATTCTGATTTCACCTTCTGACTTCCATTCTCGGATCATGTGAAATCGCCTCTGGACATGTTTGACCTTCTGATGTTCTCGTGGCTCTCTAGCCTGAGCAATAGCTCCATTTTGTCACAATAGAGGTCTATTGGACCCTTGATGGAGGGTACAACACCAAGTTCATCAATGAACTTGCGAATCCAAACTGCCTCCTTGGCTGCCTCAGATGCTGCCAAGTACTCGGCTTCAGTTGAAGAATCAGCGGTTGTGCTTTGCTTTGCACTCTTCCAACTAAACGCTCCTCCATTGAGACAGAATATGTATCCTGATTGTGACTTAAAGTCGTCTCTGTCTGTCTGGAAGCTTGCGTCGGTATATCCCTCAACAACCAATTCATCTTTACCACCATAAACCAGGAATTTATCCTTGTTCCTTTTCAGGTACTTTAGAATATTCTTGGCCGCAGTCCAATGCGCCTCTCCTGGATCTGATTGGTATCGGCTTGTAGCACTTAAGGCATACGATACATCAGGCCTAGTACATATCATGGCATACATGATCGATCCAATAAGCGAAGCATATGGAATTCGACTCATCTTTTCTCGCTCATCAGGTGTCTTTGGACACTACTTCTTGCTTAAGGTTATGCCATGTGACATGGGTAGGCGCCCTCTCTTGGCTCTTTCCATTTGGAATTGAGCCAGTACCTTATCGATGTAAGTACTCTGACTCATTCCAATCATCCTTTTTGATCTATCCCTATAGATCTTGATGCCTAATATGTACTGAGCCTCTCCCAAGTCTTTCATTGAAAAACATTTCCCGAGCCAAGTCTTTACAGACTCTAGCAATGGAATGCTATTTCCAATGAGCAAAATGTCATCGACATATAAGACTAGGAAGGCGATGTCACTCCCACTGACCTTCTTGTAAACACAAGACTCATCTGGATTCTTGATAAAACCAAACTCATTGATGGCTTCATCAAATCGCAGATTCCAACTTCTGCTTGCTTGCTTTAATCCATAAATGGACTTCTTAAGCTTGCATACCTTCTTAGGATTATTCTGGTCGACAAAACCTTCAGGCTGTGTCATATACACAGTTTCTTCCAAAATCCCATTGAGGAAGGCGGTTTTGACGTCCATCTGCCATACTTCATAATCATAATATGCATCAATCGCTAGAAGAATTCGAACGGACTTAAGCATAGCAACTGGAGAAAAGGTTTCATCATAATCAACGCCGTGAATTTGCCTGTAACCTTTTGCTACCAGCCTTGCTTTGTAAATAAATACATTTCCATCTTTGTCGGTTTTCATTTTGAAAATCCATTTACATCCGATAGGTGTGTAACCTGCGGGTAAATCAACCAAGTCCCATACTTGATTTTCAAACATGGAGTCCATTTCGTATTTCATGGCCTCTTGCCATTTTGCAGAGTCGGGGCTCGTCATAGCTTGCTTGTAGGTTGCCGGCTCATCTCCATCCACTACTAGGATGTCCAGATCTTCGGTTAATACAACACCGAGATATCTGTCAGGTTGAGATCTTGGCCGAGTCGACCTACGTAGGGTAATGGACTGAGCATTTGCATTGTCGGGTTGACTTTGCATATTTTGACTTTGACCAATGTCAACAGCTGCTTGGTAAGCACTTTGATTGTCAACTTGTCCTTGTTGCTCGTCCTCTCGAACTTCGTCGAGTTCGATTTTCCTCCCACTTGTCATTTTGGAGAGATGCTCCTTCTCCAAGAAGACACCATCACGAGCAACAAACACTTTGTTCTCGGATTTGTTGTAGAAGTAATACCCTTTGGTTTCTTTTGGATAACCCACAAAGTAAACCTTGTCAGATTTCGGATGAAGTTTGTCAGAAATGAGTTTCTTGACATATGCTTCGCATCCCCAAATCTTGAGAAAAGACAACCTTGGCGGTTTGCTTGTCCATAATTCATATGGAGTCTTTTCCACTGCTTTTGACGGAGCACGATTTAGAGTGAGTTCCGCAGTTAAAAGTGCATGTTCCCAGAAAGAGATTGGAAGTTCACTAAGACCCATAGTAGATCGGACCATGTCTAACAAGGTTCGATTCCTCCTTTCAGATACTCCATTCCATTGAGGAGTTCCCGGAGGTGTCAACTCTGAAAGTATTCCATGTTCTTTCAGATGGTCATCGAACTCTTGGCTCAAATATTCGCCACCTCGATCCGATCGAAGCGCTTTGATTTTCTTGCCGAGTTGGTTTCAACTTCTTTTTGAAATTCTTTGAATTTATCAAACGATTCAGATTTGTGCGACATTAGATAGACATAACCATATCTACTAAAGTCGTCCATGAAGGTTATGAAATACCGATAACCACTCCTTGCGGGTGTACTCATTGGTCCACATACATCGGTGTGTATTAGTCCCAACAAGTCACCGGCCCTTTCTCCTAACTTGGAGAATGGTTGCTTTATCATCTTGCCTAATAAACATCCTTCGCAATTCTCAAAGGATTCTAAATCAAATGAGTCAAGAATACCTTCTTGTAGAAGTTTCTTGATGCGTTTGATGTTAATGTGGCCAAGGCGACAATGCCACAAGTAAGTTTGACTAGACTGTGTAGTCTTAGCTTTCTTTGCAGGATTATTAACGTTATAAATTTCCTTGTCTAGTGACAACACATAAAGACCATTTTCTGAATGTGTCGTACCATATAAAACATTATCGAGATAAAATGAACATGATTGGTCTTTAACTCGAAATTCAAAACCTTTGGCGTCCAACGCCGAAATTGAAATGATGTTTTTGGTAATGTTGGGAACACAATAAACATTGTCAAGTTCCAAAACTAGCCCCGTGGGCAAAGACAAACTAAGAGATCCTATGAAAATAGCACCAATCCTTGCTCCATTTCCTACCCGGAGCTCGATCTCTCCCTTCGCTAGCTTCCTAGTGTTCCTTAGTGCCTGTGAATTGGAACAAAGGTGTGAGCCACATCCGGTATCTAATACCCATGAAGCCGAGCTAGTGAAGTTAAAGTCTATAACGTAAATACCTGATGTAGAAGCAACGGTTCCGTTCTTCTTATCTTCCTTGAGTTTGAGGCAGTCTCTCTTCCAATGTCCCTTCTTCTTGCAATAGAAGCATTCGGAATCAGACTTAGAAGATGCTACCTTTTTCTCCTTGTTGTCTTTGGTAGCTTTCGGCTTAGGCGGAAAGTTCTTCTTCCCTTTCCCCTTGAAGCCCTTCTTCCTTTTACCTGCCCATTTGAACGGCTTACCCTTCTTAATCATGAGCATATCATGCTTTCCCTCATCCTTGAGCGTCTGCTCAGCTTGCTTTAACATCCCATGAAGCTCGGTGAGGGTTTTCTCCATGCTATGCATGTTGTAGTTCATCTTGAACTGGTCATAGCCTTTGTGAAGGGAATAGAGAATGATGTCAATAGCCATTTCAGTTGAATATCCCGCATCAAGCCTTCCCATGTTCTCAAATAATCCGATCATTTTGAGCACATGTGGGCTGACTGGCTCTCCTTTCTTGAGCTTAGTCTCAAGGATCTGCCTGTGGGTTTCAAACCTTTCAGTTCGAGCTTGTTCTTGAAACATATTCTGTAACTCAGAAATGATCTCATAGGCCGATTCCTTCTCGAAGAAGGTTTTCTGAAGTTCAGGAGACATAGTGGCTAGCATTACGCACTTGACATCTCGATCGGCTACTTGCCATCGGTTAAGGGCCGCTTGAGTTACGTCCTCATTGGGAGCGTCGGGCATTTCCTCATCAAGGACATACTCTTTCTGTTCTTGCATAAGAACGATGCGAAAATTCCTTTGTCAATCAAGGAAATTGGTACCACTCAACTTCTCCTTGTCGAGAATTGAGCGTAATGAAAACTGATTGTTTGGGGTTGAAGACATGATTCTACAATTGAAAGAATTTTAATGAAAAACCATTCAAATATACTTAAATAAGATTGAATTTTATTCATGCAAATTTTCAATACTTATTTAACGTCTTATTCACATGTAAAATTTGTCCCTATTTTGTGAAAATAAGGCGATTCCAAGATCCGAAGAAACAAAGAGCGGTTAAGCATGCTTTGACTTGTCTTAAACACTCAATCTTCTTGGGTAAGCATTGCCTTGCTAATGGCTCTAAGCCACTCTTGGTTAGACAATCGTCGCATCTAATGCATCTTTGACGATGTATCTCTTTTGCCACGGTATGTGAGGACTCCTCACTCATGCCGATGAGTTAAACCAAAACCAACGTGCACACCCAGTGTGCCTTATGCCCCTTGGAGAAGTGATGGCACCTCGCTTTGGCGTAGCCTACCATTACTCTCGTTCGGTTAGTAAGTGTTGTTTTGGAAAGGCAAGTTTGACTCAATATTTTTAGGGACCTAGGATTTCTATGTTGGTTGATTTAAGTGAACTTAACTAATCATCGCAACATCAAGAAAACCTAAACATGCATCTAACGAATAATTCACACATATATATATATAGGCATAAAATATAAAGCGAAATTATAGATGCATATTGGCAACTAGCATGACCCCTTGAGATCTTCATATCTTCAAAAGGTCTTCATTTGCAATTCAAGGCTTTGTCTTTCAAGATACGCCGTCTTCAAGACTTCACCAAACTATGCAAAAACTAGTGTCTACAACTAGAAATGATCTAAATAATAAAGTACAAAAATACTTAACGGTGCGTAGACCGTATTTAGATTTACAAAAATACATAACGGCACGTAGTCCGTATTTTCTATCCTAGTCGGGTCCCACTAGTTCCCATTTCATAAAACCTGTGAGAGAGAATATATGTATTCCATTCATCCATTCACTATTTGTGAATGGCCCATGCAATTTACAAATTAAAACAAAATAAAATGCATTTAAACAACGCGCGCACTAATAATTATTCTAGGTGGTTAATCCGATTAACACGCCTAATTAAAACTAGTCAAAGTTGTTTAACCGATTATATAATTTACGTCATTAATAATTGAAGCTCCCACTAAATTCCGCATTTCCTTAATTAATCTAATTAATTAAGTCGGTAGCACCCAAACTTGTCAAAATGAAATTTTGCCAATGCCGGTCAAAACCGAGGCCTAGCCTCCCAAAATTTTAATTAAAATAAACAAAATTAATTAAAATAGATAAAACGGCAAAATAAGCAACATCAAGCCTACTACGGCTAGACACCTTACCGCACCAAGCATACACACACGCCAAGACCACGAACACACGGCCCATGGCACACGACCGCGAGCTGCTGCCACGGCACAACCGCGCGTGGCTGCTGCAGCCCGCGTGTGCTGCCGCGCGTGTGCTGCTGCCTTGCGTGGCTGCTGCCGCGCGTGTGGCCGCAAGTAAGGTTGTGCTGCCACCTTGGCAGCCACATATGGGTTGTTGTGCAGCCCGGCTCGCCAAGGTGATGCATTGCCTCGTTTTGCGTGCCACGGCCTCGGAATTTGATCCCTTTTCGCGAGACAACAATAATTAATTCTAAATTAATTTTAGAACTAATTAGAGAGCAAAATAAAATTTTAAACAAGTCTAACTTAATAAAATTTTCAAAGTGCAAATAACCAAAATAATTCCAAGAACCATTCTTAATTAAATTGGTTTATCTTGGTGCAACATAAAATTGAGGCAATTTCTCACTTTCAATTTAATCAATTTAAATTAAACTTGAGAATTTGACAAAGTAAAGGGAAGTTGGAAAAATATGAACTTTAATGTTCAAATGAAAATTCCAACATCTAAATTTTGTGAATCCTTGAAAATTATATCTTCCAACATGAAGATAACCAAATTTCTATCACAAAAATCGAAACTTTATGTTTCCAATCAACTCAAAATGATTAAAACATCAAAGTTTAACACAAAATAACATGGAATTTAGTGGTTTTTAAAGTTTCAATCACTTATCACAAATAAAGATTGAATCTTTAACACTTAGGAAGCCTCAAAATTAAAACTTTCACATTAAAAAGCAATTAGTTTGCAATTATGTGAAAATAAATCAACCTTTAAGCATCAAATACTACCAAGTAAGTGTGCTTTAAGGGCACATAAAAATGCAGAAAATAATGCAAATAATCAACCATATAATCAACAATTTATGCCATTAATTTCAAGGTTAGAAAAGACTTAAAATTTTTCGTAAAAAACAAAAAACCCCTCGAAACAGGCATTTTCGGTAAGATTTTGGCTAAAACAAAGCTCCCTCTAGGGGTAAAAACCTTTCCAGAACACGTTTTCCACCCAAAATTCACTAGTCTTGGGCGAAAATCTGGGTTCTGGGCCAAAATCGACATTAAAACGGTATTAAAATAAATAAAACCGAGCTACTAATCTAATTAGCAACTTAAACCAGAAAATTAAGCCAAAATAAACCTTGAAAAATATGATTATAAAAATAAACGAGCGGGGCTCCGATACCGCTGTTAGGGTTTGGTGAGTCCGACTCACCGCGGAAACAAACCCCGACCCAAGGAACCGCTCGCAATAATTAAAATCATAAAGCATAAATAAATAAACACAAAGAAAAGATAACGAATCTTACCCTCGAAGCGAGCTTCGCCCAAAAACCGGGGCTCTTACTTGAAAGCTACGAGCACGTCAAGCGCCGCGCCTCCGACGGTATCTACCCACAAAAAGGCGAACACAACTTTAAGGTCTACTACCTGGGGGTTAGCGAGGTCCGACCAAAACCCGAGTGTTATATGAGTTTAAGAGTTTTTCCAATATTATGGAATGCTCTATTTAACTCCCACTCAAGCATCATTTCCAATACCCAAAGTTGGGTATTTATAGGGAATGATGGGAGTATGAAAATATCTCCCATCAATGTGGGGTAATGAGATTTTCTCATTTTATTTTAAAGCTAAAATAAAGTTATTAAGCAAACTAGTAATAAATCAACAAGTGTCAAGCATACATGAGAGAGTAGGTGAGGACCACTTGGAGATGGGAACCAAACTTGCTCCCCACTCTCTCCCTCACCTTGTGCCACATGGCAACCCACTTGCTCCCATATTCCAACCTTCCCCTTATTCACGGCCCTATGGCCCGAGCCAAGCCCGAGCCCGGCCCGCACCTGGCCCGAGCCCAGCTCGCACCTGGCCCGAGCCCAGCCCGCACCAGCTGCTGCTGTGGCGTGGTTCGGCTGCGGCTGCTGCCGTGGTGCGGCGCACCTGCTGCTGTAACTAGCCGCGGCTGGCCGTGGCTGCAGCACGGTGCGCCGGCTCGTCTTGCCCTTAGCATTCGGATGCTCGGGGCACTCCGATGCTAGGGGTATTTTCGGGAATATTGTTGATTTATTATTATTTTGCGCGTCTCGTCTTTTATTATTTAGACTCGACTTCCGACGATCGGTTTCGACGCTCTAAGCTCGAATTAGCGATGTCTAATTATTTAACACTCGGGCGACGAATTAATTTCTTCCGAATTAATTCGTCGAGTTGGTTCGCATATATTTGCTTGGGTGTGACCCGAAGGGTTCAGTCAAGATTAAGCTGTAATATTAATTATATTAATATTACTGATCGAAAGCGGCCTCCACCCAGGCATTCCGATCACTTGACCTTGCTGAATATATTAGCTTTCTAATAATTCTGAACCCGCTATCAGAATAATACACTTGTTCGAAGGACACCATTCCTTTCAAATCATGCTTGATAAAGATACTAGAGAAGCAAGGTGGAAACAACTTCTCTCCCCCTCACATGAAGAAGAGAAGTTTGGACAGTCAAGGTCTACTACCACAATTATTACAAGTTGATAGGATTCTGATTGGTGAAGCTGTTCAATTTTTAGACTCAGTCACAGATATAGTAGATGATCATGGACACATGGAAGTGGATGCAGACTGAAGCACACAAACACAAAAATGCAAATGGAAGAAGGACTCAAGATATGACTGCCACACATAACCTTTTAATATTCAAACAACTTTTTGAGTGAGTTTATGTCTAGGTTATGTGTCATTTTGATAAATATTAATTGACATATGTTGTAGGCAGTCATGTAATTAGTCTAGGGTACACCTTTTGTCTAACCACACATGTAATATCACAACAATTACATTTATATCATTAACTAGTATTTCCATTAGAATGGGTGTTTATTCAGTCAAAGCTTTAGTGAGTGTTGGTACCTCAACATCAAACCTCTAAAAGAGGTATCAGGAGCATCCAGACCACCCAAGTAGCTATCAGGTGAGTCCCATCATCATATGGAAATAAAACATGCACTTCACACCAACATAGGGGGGACTCATTGCAAGTAAGGGACTCAAATGCATAGGAACACCAACTTCAACATTAACAAACAAGAGACTTGCAACTGATGGCATGAGTACTATGCATCAGGGATACTACCACAACTTAGTTCCACCAATTACTAACAACAACTAACATAGATACATTCCACTAAACACAGAACCGAAAACACACAGCATACAACCCCGCATAAATTCTCACCAACAAACAGTCATCTTATCCCAACAACATCCAACATTACATTCACATCAACAACCATATCCAATCGCATACAAAGTAGGGTTTAAACCAACAAAACAGAGGACTAAAAAATTTAGGCTTTATACCACATACCACAACAAACAACAAAATTAGGGTCTATACCAAACAACAGATGAAACAATATACCAACAACTCAATCAACAAGATTACAGAACAAACAAACAACAAATTAAAGAAAAAAGTTAGGGTTTATAGAGTTTACGCTGCTGAATCAGTTAGGAGGAGGGTTGAATTGAGGGTAGTAGATCTGCAGGTACGCCTCGATCACCTCCTCCCTCGTCATCCCTCCAGGTGGACCAGATCTGATCCGCTTAGCACCGGTGGAAGGCCTTTCACCTTCTTCCTGGGACTCAGGTGGCTTAGCCACCTCAACCACCTCCACCTCTACTGGGTTAGACTCCCCAGTACCAGATCCAGCGGCGGAAAGCTCGGCCTCAACAACTTCAGCCGCCACCTCAGGCACCACCACAACCAGTGGAACCACCTCAACTAGTGGTTCTTGTTTAGCCGTAGACACAGGGACAACCTTCTCCTCCTCATCACTTAAATATTCAGCCAATTTAGCACCTTGGATCTTCCTCCTAGCAATAACAGCAGCACGACGAACGAGTTTCATGTTACCCGTTCCTCGTTGGGGCTTGTAGGTCACACGGCCAGATCGCCGTTTACTTCCATTCGTTTCAAGGGTCTCATGGCAAAGAAGATCCAGATCTTTGTCATTCGAAGAAGACATACTGGGACTCAACAAAAAATAAAGATTGAAGAAGGGAGAAAGTAGAGATGGAGATGAGAGAGACACAGAGTACGATCTAGAGAGAGAGGGGAGAGATCAAATTCGGCGAATAGGGAGGAGTGAGAAAAAGAAGAACTAGGGTTTGAGGGGGTTTTATTCTAGAGAATTCTCCAGAATAAATGTACTCAACCATATTCATCAAATCAATTGAATGTAGGAGCATTCAATTGCGTTGGTTGGGATGATGAAGAATTTAAACAGTTGGGGATTTTTTTTTTGTGGGAAATATTAACCTAATTAATCAGTTAGGAAGTGTAAATAGATTAGGTTAGTTGTTTAATATATGTGGTTAAAATATAAAGTAAGGGTAAAATTGTAATTTTACCTATAAAATTTTACTAAATAAGGCAACATTTGGAAAGTTGCAACTAATATGGACCACCCCAAAATGGCAAAAGTTGTAACAAATGTGGACCGGAGGTAGTACGTAATTAGAGTTTTACAATTAAAAGACCTAACCTCATTCCGCACATCAAAATGTGAGGTTGCTAAATAGCTGAAGCCATAAGACCATATACAAGATGAAAAATTAATGGTCTTACTACTAAAAACACTGTGCCCCTTCGAAAAGCAATAAAAACAAAGTTAAAGACAACAACTAAACTAGAGAATCCATACACCAGCAACAGGTTACTCCTCGTCAGAGTCTTCATTTATTTACCAACAAATTTACTTTTTCAAAATAAACAATTTTTTTTTTAAAAATAAAAATAAACAAACTTTGTTACAGTAATTGCCCACAACTCCTCTTTTCGAGCTAAGAAAACAATTAGGTACTCAGTTCTTCAATTTTTCACCTTTTAGGTACTCTAACTTATTTTCAGGCTAATTAACTCACCACTAACTCACCACTTACCATATACCTAATTAAAAATTTTAATTTAATTAAAATGATGATGTCTAATCTTGAATTCCAATGTGAGAATTACAAATGCTACAATGGATATTTTATTATATAGTTTGATTTGGTTGTTTGAGAATGTTAAATTAATGTTAAGGTTTGATTTGAATTTTTACAAAGTAGGGAGAGGATGCACAAAGAAGATGAGTTTGATGGAGGTAGCTACTCTTTTCGAAAATTATGATAAAACTAGTGCATCAGTCCTTGATCTTCAAGGAAGGCTAATGGCTGAAGTTGAGTGGCTTCCTTTGTCACTTGTGAAATTGTCAAATTTAACTGAAATTGACTTATCAAAGAACGAAATTATGGCTCTTCCATCAGATGTTGGTGAGCTCAAGGCATTGAAGAAGTTTGACATCCACTGGAATCAACTAATAAACCTTTCGAGATCAATTGGAGAGCTTACAAGTCTGACTGACCTTGATCTTCGTGGGAATAGGCGGAAATCTTTGCCAGCTTCCTTTGAGAAGTTAGTAGGTTTAGAGCTAGTTTGGTTGATTTAGGAAGTAAATTCCCATGGAAAATTCTAATTCATGGGAAATTACTTTCTTTATTAAAATTCTTAAGAATTACATAAATATGTTTGGTTGTCATGTGGGAATTTATAAATCATGGGAATTGTGAATGACCAAGGGAGGGGTGGGTAAGTAACTTCCTATGTTTTGTGGGAAATGAAAATTCCCATAAATTATGACTTCCCCCATTTTTGCTTTTTAATATCAACCAAAAAACATACCCAAAAGGAAATTCATGGGAATTTTGAGTATCCATGAAAACTAAAGGCAACCAAACAAGACCTTAGTCAATCTTGATTTGAGCTCTAATTTCTTTACCCAATCGCCTGATTCAATTGGCAACCTAAGCTCATTGGAGAAGTTGAATCTTGACAAAAATGAACTCGAAGAGCTCCCTAGTGCAATTGGCTCGTGTATGTCTCTGGTGGTGTTGCAAGTAAATTTCAATCGGTTGAATTCTCTTCCTGAGGCGATTGAGAACCTTGCGAATTTGGAGATTTTGATAGTCCGCCATAATAGAGTGAAGAATTTGCCAGAAAGAATAAGAAAAGGGGGAAAAAAGAATCTGACCCGCTCTTTTTTTATTCGGGTGGGCCCCACGTTGAGTTAACTCAAGGTACTCAATTGTTAACCTTAGGTACTCAATTGTTGGGGAGAATTAATTTTTTTTGCCGGAAATTGGTACTCAGTACCCAAACAGTAAGAAAATAAATTCAATACCCAAACGGTGAAAAATTGTAGAATTGAATACCCAAATTTGTGCTTAACTCCCTTTTTTCTGTACAATTTCATCCTTTAACAACTTCAGCAACTTCACGTCTTTACTAAGAAGACACTAACCCCATCAATTTACTAGTATAATTAATTCACGACATTCGTTTAATATTGATGTGTGTACAAATTTAAGATATTTCTTAGCATATAAGGTTGGTTAAACACGACTCCAATAAATTACCAAAATACACTATCAATGGAAGAAGAGATCAAGAGAATATAAGAAGAGATTTCAGGAAAAAGCATATATATAATTGTGGAACCTACTACTATATATTATTTGTGCCAGATTATATAGTAGACCTTAGAAGGGATTGATCAAAAGAAACAAAACAGAACAAAAAGGTCATCTTTAACGTTCAAACTTTTAACCTACCTCGAATTTTAAAGATTTCCATGACATACATATTCAACCCAATTACTTACTTTGGAGCAAAATTATGGGCTAGAAAATATCAAGAACTATTTCAGCTCAATGAACATGAACTAAGCTTAAATTATTGAGAATTAAAAAAAAAAAATCCAAATTTTTATATTCTTCGTAATTTATCTAACCCCCCCAAAAAAGTAATACTTTGTAGTTTAATTTGCTCCGATTTTCCTTCCTTCTCTCTTTTTAAAAGACGAAATACTGAGCAAGTTTAGCCCCAAATCTTAAGCCTTGAGGTGACATCATCATTTTGAGTCTTAAAATTTATGCTTAAGACTTATCCCATTTTTCTTCAAAAATCTCAAGCAAAATTGAGTTTTGAAATTTCAAGATTCAACTTAAGACTTGAGATTGAGACCCACTTCACCCACCTCACTTTTTTTTTTTTTATTATTCCCTTTTTTTTTTTTTTTATTTACACTTTCTACATATATTAGTACCTCCGTTAACAGTTATTTACAACAAAAGCGGTAGCACGAACTCTAAGGCAAAAGTTTTTAAACATGATTATTGAAATATAAGGGTAGTACTTAGGTATTAATCCAATTAACAAAAAAAAATCCACTAAACCACCAAACCAGAGCCCAGAATCACCATTACCACCGAAAACCACCACCACCGAGCCCAACGAAACCACCACCACCAAACCCACCAAAACCCACGAAATGATCGAAAACCATCACCAAAACCCACTGAAAACCATCACCAAAACCTACCAAAAACAATCACCAAAACCACGAAAGCCCCAATCAAATCACCACCACCACAAATTGAATTAATATACCAATTAAACCACCGCTTATAACACCAACACTGACAAACTGCCTAGAACACCAACACCCAAGAACTCACCCATGAACTACCAACAACCACCCATGAACCACCAACAGCCACCCACGAACCAGAAAAACCACCCACAAACTACAAAACCACTAGATTTATTGAAGCCACCCACAAACCACAAATAACCACCCACGAACCAAATGAGAAATGAAAAGGAGATGAGAGATGAGAAATGAAGAAGAAGATGTGAAATGAGAGATGAGAAATGAAGAAGGAGATGAGAGATGAAGAAGAAGATGATGATGAAGTGAGGGATGAAGATGGAGGAGAGAGATGGTGGATTGGTGGGGAGATGAAGATGAATCAAATTTTTTGTGGGAGGGAAAGCTAAGATAATTAAGTTAGATTAGGATTATAATAAGTTGTAATTATGTATAGTAGTATGTGTTAATAATGTTTAAATGAGGGTATTTTGGGCATTTTATCATAAGAAAGTTACTATATTAGGAAAGAAATAATTTTGTTGCAAAGAATAGTTAGCACCCTTTTTTGGTAAATGTTGCAAATAACTGTTAACGGAGGTAGTATGTCAAATATTTAAGTATTAGGGCTAAAATGATAAATTTGTGTAAGTCCTAGTGAGTCTTAACAAGAATTTGATGAAATCATTTTCAATGGGGACCACATAAAATGATGTCATATCCAAGTCTTAAGACTTGGGGTAAACTTGCTCTAATGCTTCTCACTATTCTAAAACTTAGTTAAGGAAGGTAGGGCTGAGATAAACTATCTGAAAATGCGATAATCCGATCTGCATCCGATCCGAAAATTATGGATAACCATCCGAAATTAATTTTAGATCGGATATCCGATATGAAAATATCATATATCAAATCGGATATCCGGTATCCCAATATCAGATATCGGATTTAGGATATCCAATCCAATATTCGAATAAATTACTTGTGTTATTACTCCCTCCGTTTTTAAATACTTGCTCCATTTCTCCATGCACGGAGTTTTAGAAGAAATTGGAGAAGTAATAAAATATGAAGTTAGTGGGGTAGTTGAGAGAATAAAAAATTGTAAAAAGCAAAAGTGGTGGAAGAATAGGAGGAGAGAGAGTATTATGTTGGGTCCACTAAATGTGAGAAATGAATTAAATATTGTAAAAGTTTTCTAAAAAGAAAATAGAGCAAGTATTTAAAAACGGCTAGAAAAGGAATGTGGAGCAAGTATTTAAAAACGGAGGAAGTATTTCATTTTAGGTTTTCAAGCTTTCACGTACTCTTTCGTATTTACCCTATTCTCCTATAAGCCCTAAATGGGCTAAATCCATTTCCTAACAAGTACCCTCACTGCCTCTCTCTCTCTCCTCTCAGATCACCCCTTCACAGTCACCGCCCCTCTCTCTCTCTCTCCTCTTTCCAGTATCTCCTCTCAGATCTCCTCCACACTGTCCCTCAGATCTTGTGGTGGCTTCCCCTTGTTCCTCACAGTGGCTTCCTGACAAGGGAATAATCGCGTCGTTAAACGACTATTCCTAAATCAAATACAATTTATACAACCTAAACAAACCTAATACGAGTATAAGGCAAGCATAGGGGTCGAACCACAGAGAACGAATAAACACCACCAAATGTTATCGACAATTAAGCTAGTACGGAATAAGGGATAAATAAACTAAATTCTCAAAGATGCTAAAACAAGAAATAAAACACTAAGGGAAATGGTTTAGGTATAGCATTCACTTGATCATAAACTAAGACATAGAAATTGAATTAATTATGAACTAAACATACTCGAATATCGAAGTAAAAGATCCAATCTAACCGCTATCCGGGGTCAATTGGCTTCTCCTAACATAGCCTCTATGTTTCCACATTAGAACCATATACTAGGAGGTACTATTAAATAACAATCGATAATAATGAACCTTAACTAAGTCAACTTCCGTTCCTTGTTAGCAAAGATTCACCTTTAATCAACCAACAATGTGCACTTGCAAGAAGATTAAAGAATATCAAGCACATAAAGACTTTAATCACAAATAAATCAATTCTAAACCCTAGAACATGCTCAAGGTCCAACTACACCACAACCATCCCCTTAATGGGGAAATTACTCACTAATCATGCTAATAAAATGATTAATTAACAAATAATCAAGAATGAACATGATTAACAAGAAATACAAACAACTAAAATAATAATAAAAAAAAGCAAATAAAAATATAGGAGAGAGAGTTAGAGATCCTCATTGATTGAATGTGAAAAAATACAAGCAAGATGATCAATCTTTCTTTTCAATATCCAAGCTCAACAATGGTGAAACCCTTACTTTCTCTCTCTAAACTACTCTAATCCTAACCTAAACCTAGAGAGAGAAGCTCTCCTAAAAACTAATTAGAGAATAGAATAGTTGACAAGGTAATAATCGCGTCGTTAAACGACTATCCGTAAATCAAATACAATTTATACAACCTAAACAAACCTAATACGAGTATAAGGCAAGCATAGGGGTCGAACCACAGAGAACGAATAAACCCCACCAAATGTTATCGACAATTAAGCTAGTACGGAATAAGGGATAAATAAACTAAATTCTCAAAGATGCTAAAACAAGAAATAAAACACTAAGGGAAATGGTTTAGGTATAACATTCACTTGATCATAAACTAAGACATAGAAATTGAATTAATTATGAACTAAACATACTCGAATATCGAAGTAAAAGATCCAATCTAGCCGCTATCCGGGGTCAATTGGCTTTTCCAAACATAGCCTCTATGTTTCCACATTAGAACCATATACTAGGAGGTATTATTAAATAACAATCGATAATAATGAACCTTAACTAAGTCAACTTCGGTTCCTTGTTAGCAAAGATTCACCTTTAATCAACCAACAATGTGCACTTGCAAGAAGATTAAAGAATACCAATCATATAAAGACTTTAATCACAAATAAATCAATTCTAAACCCTAGAACATGCTCAAGGTCCAACTACACCACATGTAACACCCCATATTTTTGAACTAATAAATTTTGAATTATTATGTGTATAATGTTATTTTCTATTCAAATTATAATACTTTTAATTTATGATTGATAAGAGTGTAAAATTAATTTGAAATATTACTTGTTAATTAATTATTTACGGTCTTTAGTTGAGCCGGTTGAGGCAAATTATACCGAGGTTACTCTTATGGACCGAATCAAATCTAGGTGTTTGGGCTATAACCTAAGAGGTGTTTGGGCTGATTTGGGCGTGGGATTTGAGTAGTGTGCTAGTATTTGAGTTGGTTTTGAAAGTTAGATATTGGATTCTTTCATTTGACTCTTTAGTTGCCAAGTTAATGCTCCCCTTAATTCTTGCCTTCAATTTATATTCTCTTGTTTCTTATAACACCCAAATCCATTATAGTTGCTTCCCTCATTAAGAAAATAATCATCAGTTTCCTTTCTCATTGACCGTGAGAATCTATCCTCAAAAAATATTTGCACTCTTCCTTCATTCACCTCCATGATACATCTCCTTCTTCCTCAATTCTTGTGAAACTGTTGCTGGGTTTTATTGTTGCAAGGATCGTCATACTTTCCCTCTTGATTTGGCTGTGAAAAATAAGTAAGTTTAATGGGTTAAACCCTTTCCTTTTTTGTTCCCTCGTGTATGGTTTGTTATACATACATCTAGTTTATTTCAACCTTGTTTTGTATAGGTTTTCAAGATCATCAAGAGGACTAGTTCGTATTGAGTTTTTCTGGTTTCTTGGGTTTTATCGGAAGTTTATCAAGGTAACTAGAATTATTCCTTTACTCTAGAAATCATGGTTGGGTTAAGATAAGATTAGATGCAATTAGGATTAGTTTGTTTGAATTTTCGGTTGCGGTTTTGATTAAACTTGTAGTCTGTTTTGATGAAGTGATTCGCGTGAGTTATAGTAGTTGTAGATCACGTATTTTATTCTTTATTATCATGATTATATGTATATATTGTTGTTTGATCATATTCAATTACAAATGAAATTTCGGTTGAAAACCTGTGACTTGTTCTCGTTTTGTTTCGGTGAGCATGAATAATGGATGAACTTTGATGTTAATGTGTGCTGCCATTTTTGTTTATGCGTGGTTACTAGACACTTACTTTTATAAGATAAATTTCATGGCCTTGTTGACTTATTAATACTCCAAAAGCAAGTAAATTAGTTTGTTGTATACTTACATTAATTTAGTCCAAGATTTATTGCTCATGTCATATTATTGTTGCTACTGCAAGTCTAAGTGTATTATCATGATTATTTTTATGCGTAGTACTTATGTTAAGAATGTTGGTTTCGTCATTAGCCAATAGTATAATCATGGGTGAATTTTGATTGAGCATAAATAATGATGATTCATGTTTAGTGTTAAGCGTATATTATTGGTACTATTCTAAGTTGTTTAAAGAAATGTTCATGCTTAGTTAGTTGAGTGAGGTGTTTAAACTGTACAGTACCTTGAGTAATTTAATTTAAATTAGTTTTATCTATTATTGATAAGTTGGGGTAATCTTTATCTATTTTCATGAATTGGTACAGTGATACTATGAACAAGTACAAATGTTAATTTATATTGTGAGTGTCTAGGGAGTTTTTAAAAAAATGGTTTTAAAGTGTCAAATAAGTTGTCGACGTCGTTGTGCTTTAAAGTAGAATCACACTGTTTTTGGCACCGCTTCGCCAAGGGTTGTGTACAGAGTGTATTGTGATATTTTGTTATAATTAGCTTCGTACCCAAATTCAGACAATAAGAGTGACACCTTAGTATGATATATGGGTTATTTTATATTTTGAAGAATTTTGAAGTTAAACTCTTTTGAAGAATTTATATTGAATTTTGGTCTTAGAAGTAAAGACCTGCAATTACTTTAAATTGGGATTGATGATCCCCAAATAATGTTTAAATGATTTTTAAGAAGTATGTTTATAAATTTTTATATATTTTTGTGAGTGTAAGACAACCATTGGGCTGCGGAATTCAATGGTTGGAACATGCCACTATCTTGGGCTGCGGAATTCGAGGTGTAATTTTCTAGGTTAATTGTTGTCGTCCGGAACTACTCGGGCTGCGGAGTTTGAGTAGGAAAACTGGGAGTTTGGCCATTCTTAGACGCAGACGGCTGCGGAATCGTCTGTAGGTTCGCCCTGATAAACCTTTGATGGTGGGCTGCGGATTTCACCTGCGTTCATATTTTATATGCTTGCCTCACTATAAATCTTATTTTCAAAAGGGTTAAAATTTATTTATTTTAAAGATACTATTGTTTTGTGAAGGGACCTTTACAAGTGTTAAATATCGTCTATATGAGTTACTATTTGTTTTGAGTTACTATATTCAAAGTCTGAATTCTTGTGGTAATATTTTTCTTACGTTGTTATATTTACATGCTTGATTTGTATATAATCATGATTCCTTTATTTATTTATTTTTTTTTTTTTCCTTGAGTTTAACTTGTAAATATTATCTGAGTTGATGTTCCCACATGTTGTTAAGTTTTGTGTTAGTGTCTAAGCTCTTCTGTACTTAGCTTTGTATTTCTACAAGTATTGGGAGAACTGCTAGTTACTCCCCACTAATTGTGGAACCTTAATGATGTTTACAGATGAAGAGTAGTTCCTGTTGAGTCTGGGCTGAGAGCAGAGTGTTTACTTTATTTTATTAGCAGTTTTATAGACTTGCTTTAGTTTCTTTGGACCTTCTCTTTTGGGATTATCATATTTGAGGTTGTTTTCCCTCATTGGAAGTGTTTATTGTTCATTTGGGATTTCTTTCACTTTATTTTATTTGTCTCAGATATTTTAATCTTTGTCTTTATTTATTTTAGTATATATTTTTTTATATTTTTTTGTAACCTTTAGAGTGACATTTCCGTCTTGACGTTATTTTCGCGAACGTCATGCCTTATGTTTTAGACGGGGTGTTACAGTTGGTATCAGAGCAAAACGTTCTTAAAACTCTCATTGAGTTGCTACAGTTTTCTACGAAATCTGTAATTCTTGTTATCTGAAAGTTTAACATATTAGGCTTTTCAAGAAGTTTATGAGTGAGTTATTTGGGTAGGAAGAAACCAAGGGTATATTTTTTTTCTTCTTCTTGTGTGTTGAGTCTTGATGTGCTTTATGGGCTAACCTGCTTGCTTTTTTTGTAGAATGTCTCCACAAATGAGTCCTAAGAAGATTGCTGCACGACGCAGGCGAAAGGCGATTGAGGATGCCATTTTAGCATTGGCAAATCGAACTGTTGCACCTCCTCCTAATCAAGGGCAATTGGTATTTAATCGTTTTGACCGTCATAGACCACCTACCTATGAAGGAACTGCTGACCCAATGGTTCTAGAAAGTTGGCTCAGAGATATGGAGAAGTTGTTCACTGCGACTAACTGTCCTCCGTAAGAGAGGGTGCCAATCGGTTCCTATTATCTGAAAATGGAAGCTGACAACTAGTGGAGTACAGTTCGTAAAGAGTGTATGGCTGTGCCTAGTTTTGGATGGGCACAATTTGCTACCAAGCTAAAGGAAAGATTTTATCCTAATGAGCTTCGTTGGCAAAAACAAGAAGAATTTTTGTCTTTGTCTCAGGGGTCTATGTCGATCCAGGAGTACACAGACAAATTCACTGAGTTGTCCTGTTTTTCCACCTCTATTGTGCCTTCAGAATCTGAGAGGGTAAAGCAATACATTAAGAAGATGGATCCTAAGGTTAGGACCCATGTCCTTAGTCCGGGTGCAAGTTCTTTTCAGGGTGCCTACGAGATTGCACTTAGCATCCATGCCTCTATCCAGGAAGAGGAAGCTGCAAGGAGCGTGAGTGTGAAGAAACCGGCTGTTAATTTCTCTCAATCCTCGGCTAAGAATCCAAAGATTGACTCTGGTAACCGAGGCAACTAACAGCAGGGATCTGGTTCTAGTTCGAGTTTCAGGTCGGGTTCTCACTCTAAGTGTCGTACATGTGGAAAAGACTATCACCTAGGAAAGAATTGTGACGGATCTACAATTGTATGTTACTATTGTAAGGAGTTGGGTCATAAGTCCTTTAAGTGTCCTAAGAACCCGAATGCTGCTTATCCTCCTGCTGTTAAATATGTTGATTCTACTGCTCCTGTCAAAAACCGCATCTATGTGATGACACAGGCTGAAGCAGACGTGCAACCGGATGTGATCTCTGGTACATTCTTTATCAATTCTGTACCTGCTTATGTGTTGTTTGATACAAGAGCTACTGTGTCTTTCATTGCCAGTGACTTTGTTGTTAAAGCTAATTTGACTAGTAGATCACCTGTAAAGTCATTGATATCTCTCCCTTCTGGAGAGAATTTCCTGTGCCATGATGAGTTTAAAGACGTGCCTATCGATATCTTGGGGACTAAGCTTTTTGCTGATCTGAAAGAGTTTCCAATGATCGAGTTTGATGTGATTCTCGGGGTGAATTGGTTATCGAAATATCATGCAACCATCCATTGTCACGATCAGAAGGTGACGCTTCGTGGCCCTAAAGGAAACCGAATCTCCTATTCAGGTGTCATGGTGAAGAAAGGCGTGAAGGTTGTTTCTGCTCTAAAAATGAGAAAGATGCGATAGAAGGGTGATGAGGTCTTCCTTTGTGTAGTGAAGGACCTATCTTTGGAAGAAAAGCTTGAGAGTATACCAATTGTTCGGGAGTATCCGGATGTGTTTCTTGAGGAATTGCCTGGTATTCCTCCAGAACGAGATGTCGAGTTCAGTATTGATTTAGTTCCTGGTACTGCCCCAATATCAAAGGCTCCATATAGAATGGCGCCTCCTGAATTGCAAGAATTGAAAACTCAGTTGCAAGAGTTGATTGATAAGGCCTTTATTAGGCCGAGTGTCTCTCCTTGGGGTGCTCCTGTCTTGTTTGTCAAGAAGAAAGATGGTAGTATGAGGCTATGTATAGACTACCGTGAATTGAACAAGGTGACAATCAAGAACAAGTATCCTCTACCCAGAATTGAAGACTTGTTCGATCAGTCGAAAGGCGCAAGGGTTTTCTCAAAGATCGATTTGAGGTCTAGATATCATCAGATTCCCGTGAAAAAGGAGGACATCCCAAAGAATGCTTTTCGTACAAGGTATGGTCACTATGAGTTTGAAGTGATGCCTTTTGGTCTCACAAATGCTCCTGCAATCTTCATGGATTAAATGAATAGATCATTTCATGAGTACCTTGACAAGTGTGTCGTGGTCTTCATAGATGATATACTTGTCTACTCTAAGAATGAGAAAGATCATGAAGGGCATTTGAGGCTGATTCTAGATGTTCTTCGGAAACAAAAGTGGTTCGCCAAGCTCTCTAAGTGTGAGTTCTGGTTAAAAGAGGTTGCTTTCCTTGGCCACATCATTAGTAAGGATGGGGTTAAGGTGGATCCTTATAAGATCAAAGCGGTTGTTGAGTGGGAAAGTCCGAAGAATGTGTCGGAGATTCGAAGTTTTCTAGGCCTTGCTGGCTACTATCGGAGGTTCGTACAGGATTTCTCTAGAATTGCTCAGCCATTGACAAAGCTAATGAGAAAGGACTCCAAGTTCTTGTGGTCTGAAGTTTGCGAGAATGCATTCCAAGAGTTGAAAAAGAGGTTGACATCTGCACCTGTACTAACATTGCCTACCGAAGGGATTGAGTTTGAGGTATATAGTGATGCTTCGAAGAATGGGTTAGATTGTGTTCTGATGCAAGTGGGTAAGGTTGTCGCTTATGCGTCAAGACAATTGAAGGTTCATGAGAAGAACTATCCAACTCATGATCTCGAGCTTGCGGCTGTTGTGTTTGCGCTAAAGATGTGGCGACACTACTTGTATGGGGTTCCATGTAAGGTGTATACTGATCATAAGAGTTTGAAGTATATCTTTACTCAACGGGATCTTAATATGAGGCAAAGAAGGTGGTTAGAGACAATTGTAGACTACAGGGTGACTCTAGACTATTGTGAAGGAAAGGCCAATAAAGAAGCGGATGCTTTGAGTCGCAAGAATAAACATTCTTTAAATGCCGCTATGGTCGTGTCTAAGGAGTTGTGTGAAGAATTTCGAAAACTAAATATCGAAGTTGTACCGCAAAGGTTCGTCTCTTCATTCTTGGGTTCTATGAGCGCTGAGCCAGAATTGTTCCAAGAATTAAGGGCTAGGCAGGTAGAAGATCCGGTGTTAGCTAAGATTCGTGAGGCTAAAGCACAGGGCCGAGCTGAGAATTTTGAGATTGGTGCCAATGGTAGTTTGAAATTCATGGGTCGATGGTGTGTCCCGAATGAAGTTAGTCTTAAGAAGAAGATCCTTGAAGAGGCTCATAACACTCCGTATTCTGTTCACCCGGGAGGTGGAAAGTTATACAGGGATCTCAAGGTGAACTTTTGGTGGCCTGGTATGAAGAAGGAAATAGCCGAGTTTGTGGCTCGTTGTTTGGTTTGCCAAAAGGTAAAGATTGAACATCAAAGGCCCGGGGGTTTGTTGCAACCTTTGCCGATTCCCGCTTGGAAGTTCGTTTCTATATCTATGGACTTTGTAATGGGTCTTCCCTAAGCTGCTGGTGGGAAAAATGTCGTGTGGGTTATTGTGGATAGGTTGACTAAGGTGGCTCATTTCATTCCTATGAGACACACTTGGTCAATGGAGAAGTTAGCAAAAGCCTATGCAAATGAGATCATTCGTTTTCATGGTGTCCCGAAAGACATTGTGTCGGATCGTGATCCACGATTCTTGTCGCACTTTTGGGGTGCTTTGCAAGAGGTCTTTGGTACAAAGCTGAAGTTGAGCACGGTTTTCCATGCTGCTACTGATGGTCAGACAGAGAGAACTATTCAGACGTTGGAAGATATGCTCCGCGCTTGTGCTCTTGAGTTTCAGCAATCTTGGGTCAAATCGTTGAGTCTGGTAGAATTTTCCTACAATAATAGTTATCATGCGAGTATTCAGATGGCTCCATATGAGGCTTTGTATGGTAGGAAGTGTCGTAGTCCTACTTGCTAGAGCGACGTAAGTGATTCTCTAGTTTTGGGCCCAGATCTGATTCAGGAAACCGTGGAGCAGGTAAGAGTGATCCGTTCCAAAATGAAGGCTGCCCAAGATAGGAAAAAATCTTATGCGGATCTGCGTCGCAAGCCAATTTCTTATGAGGTTGGGGACAAGGTTCTGTTGAAGGTATCTCCGATGAAGGGGGTGATGCGTTTTAGGCAAAAGGGCAAGCTGAGTCCGAAATATGTTGGTCCTTACGAGGTTTTGGAAAGAATTGGGGAAGTGGCTTATCGATTGGCAATGCCGCCGAATCTCTCAAAGGTTCACGATGTTTTTCATGTGTCGCAATTACGAAGGTATCGTAGTGATGCTTCTCATGTGATTCCAGTTGAGTCGGTTACTATTGAGTCGAATTTGACTTTTGAGGAGCGGCCAGTTAAAATTCTTGATCGTCAAGACCGCACTCTTCGAAGGAAAGTGGTCCCTTTAGTAAAAGTACTTTGGAGAAGCCAAAAGTATGAAGAGGCTACTTGGGAAACCGAGGAGTCGATGAAGCTCAAGTATCCAGAATTATTTAACCAAGGTAAAGAGCTTTAGCTTAAAACACACCTCTCTATTATTACTTGTTTGTATTTGTAATAGATGTGTTGTGTCTTAAAGTTTCGAGGATGAAACTTTTATAAGGAGGGGTGGTTGTAACAACCCATATTTTTGAACTAATAAATTTTAAATTATTATGTGTATAATGTTATTTTCTATTCAAATTATAATACTTTTAATTTATGATTGATAAGAGTGTAAAACTAATTTGAAATATTACTTGTTAATTAATTATTTACGGTCTTTAGTTGAGCCGGTTGAGGCAAATTATACCGAGGTTACTCTTATGGACCGAATCAAATCTAGGTGTTTGGGCTATAACCTAAGAGGTGTTTGGGCCTATTTGGGCGTGGGATTTGACTAGTGTGCTAGTATTTGAGTTGGTTTTGAAAGTTAGATATTGGATTCTTTCATTTGACTCTTTAGTTGCCAAGTTAATGCTCCCCTTAATTCTTGCCTTCAATTTATATTCTCTTGCATCTTATAACACCCAAACCCATTATAGTTGCTGCCCTCATTAAGAAAATAATCATCAGTTTCCTTTCTCATTGACCGTGAGAATCAATCCTCAAAAAATATTTGCACTCTTCCTTCATTCACCTCCATGATACATCTCCTTCTTCCTCAATTCTTGTGAAACTGTTGCTGGGTTTTATTGTTGCAAGGATCGTCATACTTTCCCTCTTGATTTGGCTGTGAAAAATAAGTAAGTTTAATGGGTTAAACCCTTTCCTTTTTCGTTCCCTCGTGTATGGTTTGTTATACATACATCTAGTTTATTTCAACCTTGTTTTGTATAGGTTTTCAAGATCATCGACAGGACTAGTTCGTATTGAGTTTTTCTAGTTTCTTGAGTTTTATCGGAAGTTTATCGAGGTAACTAGCATTATTCCTTTACTCTAGAAATCATGGTTGGGTTAAGATAAGATTAGATGCAATTAGGATTAGTTTGTGTTTCGGGTGAAAACAATGGGGCCTTGCCGAAGGCCCGTTGAAGTGGTGAAGACTGGATTCGGTCCAAGTGTTGTTGGGCCGAAGGTTTCCTGCACAGCAAACACACGTAAACTAGCCTCGGGGGTGTTGCCGAGGAAGGCCCCTCCGATGCTAAAGTCTGTACAATGTGTAGAGAGGGAAAGCTATGCAAGAGAATTAATTGCTTGAGGCTTTGTTGTGTTGTGTACAAATGAATGAATTGAAGGCTTTTATACCTTAGCACATATGGAGAATGTGGGCCGTGGCCCAATTGACATGTCTGGCGGACTGACTTTGACTTTAGCACAATTGGAGAGTTGAACCTAGACCTTGGGCTTTTGATTGGATCATTTAATGACTAGGCCCAATTGGACTAAATTGGACCCAAACAACTTGCCCCCCAGACCCGATTTGGAAGGATGACGGGTCGGGTCTGATTAGTCAGAAAAGGAGGGAAGTAAATGATTTAATTAATCCAGGAAATTTGGATTTAAACCGTAATTAATGAGATAACAACGGTTAGGTGAATGATTGTGGAAGTTGGACGGATAATGGGCGGTTTAATCGTGAGGTCGTGTGTTTAACGGTTACTTAGTGGAGTATTTAAGAGAAATTAAAGCGCAGACTCCCAGAATTCCCATTCTTGGAGATATAATCAGAGGCGCGTCATCCCTCCTCACTTCTTCACCGACACAAACCCAGAACTCTCGAGAAAAAACCCAAGAACCCGCATCAAAACTTTGCAAATTCCCCGAACATTGAGCTTAGAAACTGAGATTCGTCACTACCAATTCGTAAATCGGCAACTTTCGCTTCAGATTAAGGTAATTCCCTTTGATTTTAGTTTTTATTTTTCTTCAAATTCGAACTCTTTTTCCTCTTTTTTGACTTTTTTTCTTCAAAACTCATCAATGGCGAGGGAAGTTAGAGGTAGGGCCCGTGCTCCAAGAAGAGCAAGGCCGATTCCCGATCCTAGGAACAGGACGGGGACCTGGAATGGACAGAGAGCAGAATCTGACCCTGCTGAAGGGATTAGGGCAACTCCCATTTCTTCGGCTCCTCCTCAGGGGGCGGAGGGGCCGAGCGTTTCTGGGCGAGATGATGAAGTTCCCGCCGTCCTTTGGGATATCCTTCCTGGGTTTTCAGAGTGGGAGGATGCTGAAGTGGCTTCGGCCATGATAAAGAACCGCCCCTACTCATGGTGGGTAGAGAATGCCGAACAGTATCGGTTTGCCGAGCAGATTGAGTTGCATTACGGCATTCTTGAAGCTGATGGGTATTGGTGCCGAATGCCCGTGGCATCTGATAGAATCCATCGTCCACCCCCGGGGTATGTGGGGGTATATACAAGACAACTTCAGTATGGGCTGAGGTTCCCTTTGGACGTATTCGTCCGAGACTTGCTGATCCATTATAACATTTCTCTATGTCAGCTAACTCCCATCAGTATCCGAAGGGTGATGACATACTTGTGGGTCTGCAAGTTCTTCAGGTATGTGCCGAACCTGCACTGCTTCAGAAAGCTCCATCGGCTAGTGCAAAATATTCAAAGTGGGCACGGACATCACGGCTCTGGGTGGTACCGGATTGAGTCTCGGCCCCAGTATCTGACCATGTGGCCGAATGACTCTTCAGACAAAGACTGGAGAGGTCAATGGATCTGGGTTAGGGCGCCCACAGATCCGGACCACCCTTGCGTTTTCAGTGCCCCCAGGTATCTTGCCGAGCCTGATCCCGAGATGGGAAGCTTGGGTCCCCCCGAAGGTGACGGTTCGGATCCGAACCTTAATCAGCAGAACATCTTTGGCAAGCGGCCGAACCCGGGGGGCAGCGGTCGGATGCAGCATATCCCGGAGACTTGGCTCCCCGATACGCATTATGTCTTCCAAGAGAACATGTTAGCAGCTGTCGGCCTCAGCCGAAAGTTTAGGGATGGTAAGTTTCTTCGGCTGGGGCCGAGGCCTTTTAATTATATCTTTTCCTCTGCTTTTACTTCGTACTTCTCTGCTGTGCCGACCTAGCTGAACTAATCTTTTCCCTCTTCTTCTTTCAGAGCGGGACGAGACCAACGTCGGCATCAACTACGATCGTCTCGGCGTCAACCGAGAACGTGTCGTAACTGCTCGGGCTCCTTCTATCACTGAATCGAAGCATAGGGAAGTCCATCTAGACTCTACCCATTTCCAAATTGAGGCTGTTGCTCTATATCAGAAGCAGAAGCCTTGGTGGAAGAAAAGGGATCCCTTGTTTCAGCTGTTAGATGAAGAAGCTGAAGCTGCCCGTACAGCCGAAGAGGTTGCACGGGTTATTGAAGCTTGCGAAGGAGGAGTGGGGTCTTCCAGAGCTGCTGAAGAAGAAGCTGCAGCTAGGGCAGCTGAAGAAGACGAGGCTTTGCTGAAGACTTCGGTGAGTTCTTTAGACCTAGCTTTTCAGCTTTGCTGTTGCTTCTTTTTTCTTCTTTTTTTTTTTTTTTTTTTTTTTTTTTTTTTTTTTTTACTCACACCCTTCGTCCCCCCTTATCTTTTACAGTCCGAGGAGAGTAATAGACAGAGAGAAGGTAAAGCCCCTGCTCGTCCCGAAGACCAGATACAAGAAGAGTCTGAAGACTCAGACATGGACAAGCAGCCGCTTCAAAAAAGGCGACGAAGGATGGCCATCATCGGCCCTTATGACTTTCAAAGGAGGCCGATGACCATCGGCATCGAAATAAGGGAACCTGAGGAAGGCGGTGGATCGCCGAGGGTTCCCTGGCCGTCGGCTCAATCACCTCCGAGGACCCCTCCGTCACCTCCCGAGATGGAGGTGGATCAGAAAACTCCCGATCCTAAGGGAGGGGTTCGAGAGGAAGCTCAAGAGTGTGCTGCTGAGCACAGAGATGAGAATGCTGTGATGCCCAATGCTGAGGGTTTCACAGCCGATATTGCAAGAGAGGTTGAGGCTTTCGTCCTCACACCTGATGAAGAAGCGGAGGTCATAGTAATTGACTCTGCTGAGAAGAAGGGGGATGCTGAGCCATCTAAGACTCAAGAGGCTCCATCGTTATCCTTCCCTTCCTTCCAGACGCTGCAGTCTGGAGAAATGGGTTTCTCGGCCCCCCGAATGCCAATCCCAGATCATATCTGGGACCTCATATGGGGTCAGAACCGAGAAGGTGATGCGGCCTACTTCGGCAATTTTGCTGGCATGTCCGAAGTAGATAGAGCGAGGATCTGGTCGCTGAAGGCCACTGCTGGGATGGGCGAATCCAGCAGATCAGTTCCAGACCCAGCCAGGTCTAACCAACTGCTGATGATGCAGGTGATTCTTCTTTGCCTTTATCTCTTTCACTTCAGCTCTTCAGTTGTGCTTTTGTTTGTTTGTTTGTTTTTTTTTTTTTTTTGACTTGTGCCCCTGTTTCCAGTTTGTGCACAATCAGACTCTCACTGTAGAGCTGATAGATACCCTACAAGATAGGGTTGACGCTGCTGAGTACGACAAGAAGGTAGCCGAAGAGGAGCTAAAGCTTGCCAAGCTGAAGCAAGCAGCGGCTGAAGAGAAGCAGCAGAAGGGTGAAGAGTATGAAAAGAAAGCTGCTGAAGCCCTTCAGACCTTCTGCGATGCCATGGAGAAGGAAGTTTTCCCCCCGCTGATGGAAGGGGAAAAATTTCTTCAGGAGCACATGGGAGTGGATATTTCCAAATTCAAAGCTGCCATCGGGAGCCGAATCCAAGAAGGAACTGCTGCACAGGCTGAAGTGCAGCAGAAGTTGGAAGCTCTTGAAGCCAGCAGGATGGCTGCTGAAGAGGCGCTCCAGGCTCGTAATGCCCAACTCTCCGAAGCTGCTACCGCCGCTGAAGCTCAACTTGCCAAGCTCCAAGAGGCTGAGGATCAGCTGAAGGTCAAGGAAGATAAGTTGACCCAAGCTCAGACCAAGGCTTCCCAATTTCAGCAGGAACTGGACGAGCAGAAAGAGTCTTCCTCCAAGCTTGCTGATGAGCTAAAGAAATCCAAAGAAGACTTGGAGGAGACGAAAAAGAAGCTGGCTGATGCTGAGGCTCTACTCAAGGTCCGCATCTATACCCAAGAAGAGTATGAAATGGGTTTTAGAAACGGGTTCAGAGTGTGCCGAAGAGTCTGCCTACATGCTGAGCCGAAGCTTGACTGGTCCAAATGTGCTGAATGGGTCCAGGATCCCGAAGACCCTCACATGAAATATGCAACTCCAATCGAAGCTGAAATCCTTAAGGCTGAGGAAGCCGAAGAAGAAGTTGAGAGGGAGGAGTTGGAGGCTGAACGGAGGGAGAGGGAGGCTCAGCAGGGTGCAAAGCCCGCCTCCTCTGCTGCTGGGGCTGAGGCCACCATGGGGCCCAACGCTGATCAGTCTGATCCTCGGGCTGAAGCATAGGAACTCGGGCAGTCGTCTTCAGAATCTTGCGGTTCATCGTGCGCTCAACTTTAGATTTGTCGCTTTCTGAATTTTTTTGCCTTGTTTTTTGCTTCAGCTTGCCTTGTCGTACAAACAGTTTATTTTTGTCTCTGTACGTATTTCGGCAGCTGTTATTTCCTGCTTGTGGGCGGCTGCCGATACAGTCTTTGATTTATTTGAACTTGTAGCTCACTTTCTGAGCATGAATTATTAATCTGATGTTCCTTTCTTCAACTGCTTTGTCTTTTTTTAAATGCTTTACTATTTCTGATCTTGAGAAATTTTCGTACAAAATTCGCGAAGTGCAAAGCTTTCGGCTTAAAGAGTTCTGCTGAACATAGACTTGCACTGGTAGTGCCTCTTGCCCCCTCAGAAATCTAAAGATTCAAGTCTTTGGATTACTGAGCTGGGTTTTATTTTTCTATCTTTTGAAAATGGATATCCGAAACACAGGGCCAACTGAAGGCAATGCTTCGGACAATGGCTTTCTGGGATACAAGGCTCAGTTAAGGCAGTACCCCAGAATGAAGAACAAGTCTTTGGAGAACAAGTCCTACTGAAGTTTGACTTCAGCTGAAAGACCGGAGTTCTTAAAAAAGACGAGCTTGTCAGCAATCCGAAACCCAGTTACTCGGAGGCGAAGGTTTCAGACAGGGCTGAATAAAAAATTTCCCACAGTTGCTGATATCCTTGATTTCCTGTCTATCCTTAAAAATGGATATCCGAAACACAGGGCCAACTGAAGGCAATGTTTCGGATAATGGCTTTCTGGGATACGAGGCTCAGTTAAGGCAATATCCCAGACTTATCCATGGACTCATGTCTTTGGAGAACAAGTCTTACTGAAGCTTGACTTCAGCTGGAAGACCAGTGTTCTTTAAAAAGACGGGTTTGTCAGCAATCCGAAACCCAGTTACCCGGAGGCGAAGGTTTCAGACAGGGCTAAATAAAAACCCTTAAAGAGTAGATAAAACAAAGAAAACTTTGAAAGAATAAAAAGTTGCAAATGTTTATATAAATGGTGGCTCCAAGGCCTTTCATTAATTCAAAATGTACTTACAAAGATTGTTCTGCCCCGAAGGGTTTACACATGATATTTCTTCAGTACATCAGCGTTCCAGTGATTTTTCAACTCGGTTCCATCCAACTGCCGAAGTCGGTATGTCCCTGGCTGAAGCTCATCACTGATCTCGTAGGGCCCTTCCCATGTAGCTGAGAGTTTCCCATGGATTCGGCCTTTCTGAACTGCAGCAGCATTCCGAAGGACAAGGTCTCCAATTTTGAGGGGCCTTGCATGGACCCTTCGGTTGTTAAATTTGCTGATTCTCTGCTTATAAGCAGCCATTCTGTCTCGGGCTGAGTCTCTTACTTCGTCGAGGAAATCGAGAGATTCCTTCATCAGGTGCTCATTCTCAGCTGAGAAGTGGTGCACCCGTAAGCTCTCAGAGCCAATTTCCACTGGGAGAACGGCTTCGGCGCCATACACCAGTTCAAAAGGTGAATAGCCCGTTGCCTCTTTTTCAATTGTCCGTAGGGACCAAAGGGTTCCTGGGAGCTCCTCCAGCCACTTGGACTTTTGATCCTCCACCCTCTTTTTGAGGGCATTTAGGATCTGTTTATTTGCAGCTTCGGCTTGTCCGTTACTTTGCGGGTGGCATACCGCTGAATATGCCAGTTTGATGCCGAACTGATCTGTATACCGCTTCAGCGGTAAGTTATCGAATTGCCTCCCATGATCGAAGACAAATACTCTCGGGATGCCGAAACGAGTGATGATATTCTGCTAGATAAATTTTCTGACAGTTTGCTCTGTAATGTTCGAGGCTGCTTCGGCCTCGATCCATTTACTGAAGTAATCAACACCGACTATCAGCCATTTTTTCTGGTACATAGCGTCTGGAAATGGTCCTAGTATATCCAGTCCCCATTGGGCAAACGGGAGTGGATTAAGAATCGGCTGAAGATCCCTAGCTGGCTGATGGATAACTGGTGCGAATTTTTGACATTTTTCGCATTTCCGAACCAGCTCCTTAGCATCTGAGATCATGGTGGGCCAGTAATATCCGGCCCTCAATGCCTTGTGGGCTAAGGTCCTTCCCCCGATGTGGTTCCCGCAGATGCCGAGGTGAATCTCCCGTAGGATATAATCTGCATCTGTTGGTACCACGCATTTCAGCAATGGGGCTGAGAAGGATTTTTTCAGAAGTTCCCCCCTGAAGACGATGAACCTTGAGCTGGTTCTCTTCAGCTTGGAGGCCAAAATTCTATCTTCGGGAATCTCTCCCCGAAGCTTGAAAGCTAGGATGGGGTCCATCCAGCTAGGCTCTGGGTCAGCGCAGCATACTTCAGGTGCTTCGTCAACACTTCTTTCTCGACGCACCTCCACATATACATATCTGTTCAGCTCAGTGAGAGTTGAACTAGCTAGTTTGGAGAGTGCATCGGCCTGAGTATTCTGACCCCTTGGGATCAGTTGAACCTCGAAAGTTCTCAACTTTGCAATGACTGATTTGATCTTGGCAAGATAGGCTATCATGGAGGGCTCTTTGGCCTCATAGCTGCCACTGATCTGATATGCAACTAGTTGAGAGTCTGTTTTCAGGCAGACATGCTCGGCTTCCAGGGAGATGCACAGCTCTAGGCCAGCGATTGCTGCCTCATATTCAACTTCGTTGTTCAAAGCCTTGAAAGAAAATTTTAGTGCATACTCAAAGGATTTGCCTTCGGGAGAAGTTATCACTATCCCTGCCCCCGAACCATTTACGGTGGAGGATCCATCCGTAAACACGGTCCAGACTTTCCTCTCATTATCTAGCGTCTCTTGGTACGAGCATTCGGCCAAGAAATTCGCTAGAGCTTGAGCCTTTATGGCAGCCCTCGGCTGGTAGCTGATGCTGAATTCGGTGAGCTCAAAAGCCCACTTGGCCAGCCTACCAGATTTTTCAACTTTGCCGAGAACTTTTTCCAGCGGCTGATCAGTCAAGACCACTATCTGATGGCAATCAAAATAGGGCCTCAGCTTCCGAGCCGCTACCACTACCGCAAAAGCGACTTTCTCGAGTAGAGGGTAGCGAGTCTCGGCATCCGTCAGGGTGTGACTGACGAAATAGATCGGTTGCTGAATTTTGCTTTCTTCCTTCAGCAGTACTGCACTGATGGTGGCTGGGCTAACAGCCACGTACAGATACAAAGTTTCTCCCTCTGCTAGGCTAGCCAGCGTTGGGAGTTGAGCCAGATGCTCCCGAAGCTGCTTGAAGGCTTCTTTTTGCTCTTCCTCCCAAACGAGCTCCTTTGTTTTCGGGAGTTTCAGGGCTTTGAAGAAAGGTAACCCCTTATCCGAAGCTCTGGAAATGAACCTCGAAAGGGCTGCCATTCTTCCGGTGAGCCGCTGAACATCCCGCTTTGTTTTCGGCTCAGGAAGGTCAAGCGCTGCTTTGACTTTGGAGGGATTGACATCAATCCCCCTCTTGCTGACCATGAACCCAAGGAATTTCCCTGACTTCACGCCGAAGACACACTTCTTCGGATTCAGCTTCATTTGATGCTTTCTTAAGGTGGCGAAGGTTTCAGCCAGGTCCTTAACATGGTCCTCAGATTTTTTGCTTTTGACGATCGAATCGTCAACATAGACTTCCATGTTTCGGCCCTTTTGATCGGCGAAAACTTGATCCACCAGCCTTTGATAGGTTGCCCCCGCATTTTTCAATCCGAAGGGCATCATTTTATAATTGTACACCCCGGCGTTCGTGACGAATGTCGTCTTTGCTCGATCGTCGGGGTGCATGAAGATCTGATGATACCCTGAGAATGCGTCCATGAAACTAAGCAAGGCATGGCCACTTGTCGAGTCGACTAGCTGATCGATCCTCGGCAAGGGATAGAAATCCTTCGGACAAGCCTTATTTAGGTCCGTGAAGTCAACGCACATCCTCCAGGTACCATTGGCCTTCTGAACCATCACCACATTTGCCAGCCATTCCGGATATTGACAAGGCTCGATGAAGCCTGCCTCCAGCAACTTTTTGACCTCGGCTGCGATGTCTCGGTTCTTATTTGCAGAGTAACTCCGCTTCTTTTGCTTAATTGGTCGACACGTTGGGTCAACGTTAAGCTTATAGGAGATGAGGTTTGGACTTATCCCGGGCATATCAGCTGCCGAGAAAGCAAACACATCTCTGTTGTCCCGAAGGAGTTGAATAAGTTCACAACGGGTGTTCGGATCAAGGTCCATCCCGATTGTTACACATTTCTCAGCGTCTCCTTCGGTCAACTCGACCGTTTCAGTCTGCTGGTCCAGGTCCATTGTTGATGGACTGGACTCTTCACAATCTGGCCTGCTGTCTATGTCAGCCGGCGTCCCAGACTTTTTGTTCTTCGGCTGGCTCTCTGAATCTTTCGGCTCAGATGAGGGGCTAGCCTTTTCCCTTTCTGGCCCTCTTTCTCTGGGCATAGAACCTTGGGCCGAAGCACTTAGGCCTTTCGGCTTTTTCGTGCTGGGCTCTCTTTCTTTTTCTTTCTCCTCCTCATCCTTGTCGTCGTCATCTGGGCGACTAGTGGATGGCTTGAGGTAGTTGCACCTTCGGGCGTCCTTTTGGCTACCCTGGATCCTTTCGGGGAAGCCGGCGTCTGAGACATAAATCATCAACTGATGATAAGTTGAGACGACCCCTTGGATCTCGTGAATTATGGGTCTCCCCAAAATCACGTTGTACACTGAAGGAGCGTCAATGACCAAAAATTCAGTCATGACATTCCTGGCTGCTTCATCGCAGCCGATGGTGACAGGAAGTGTCACCTTCCCATCTGGGTAAGTTGAAGCCCCATTGAATCCGGATACCGGGTAGGGTACTGGCGTAAGATGTTTGGGCTTCAGCTTGATTTGATTGTAGACCTTTCGGAACAGAATGTTTGCTCCGCTGCCACCGTCAACAAGGACTTTGCTGACGCCGTGGTTGGCCACCGTGGCGATGATCACCAACGGATCTTCGTGAGGGAACGTCACCCCCTGGCAGTCGGCGGCTGTGAACGTCATGTTCGGCACCGGCGACTGGGGAGGCTGAATGTCGGCGTTGTTCACCTGGTGGGTCAGAGCCCTAAGGTGTCGCTTGTGTTCCCTCCGAGAGCATATTCCTCCCGAGATAACATTGATCGGAGAGAATTTTCCCTCCGCATTTTTACTGTTCTTCCGGGGGAAGTCGAGGTCTTGCCGAGAGTCCTTTGCTGACTTCTCGGTCTCCTTTTTCTCGCGGTGATCCGCGATGTATTTTTTCAAGTATCCCTTCCGGACCATGTCTTCGATCTGGTCCTTCAGCTGGATACACTCCTCAGTGTTATGTCCCGGAGATTCGTGGAACTCGCACCACTGATTTTTATTTTTTCGCTGATACCACTCTGGGAGTGGCCTCGGCTTTCGGTAACTCTGCTCTTCTTTCGTCACGCTGTAAATTTTGGCGCGTGGAAGAGAGAGCGGAGTGTAAGACTCGTATCTTCCTGTGAACGAGGCAGATTTTTCCTTCCTCGGCTCGTTGGCCGAAGATTGTTCCGAGGCCTTGGCCTTTCCCTTTGTCCTCTGGCCTTGGCCTTCAGACAAGGGTGTTTGTTTTTGCTTCCCTCCCCCAGATTGAGGTTGGGTTTTTGTTTTGTTCCACTCTTCGGCTCGGATGAATTTATCCGAGGCATTCAGAGCTTCCTCCAAGGTCTGCGGGGTATGCATGACCATGAAGTCTAGGAACTTCCCAGGCTGAAGGCCATTCTGCATTGCAAAAACGGCTAACCCCTGGTCCAGCTGAGAGACGCTGGATGACTCGTTGCTGAAACGGGTCAGGTAGTCTCGGAGGCTTTCGGTCTCCCCCTGTTGCAGACCCATGAGTTCTGCAGTAGTCTTCTCTCGGCGGTTTGCCGTGGAAAACTTGCTCCTAAATTTGGAGGACAGATCGTCCCACCCTGTTATGGAGCCTTGTTTTACTCCCTTGGAGATCCACGCTTGCGCGACCCCTTTGAGAGTGGTTGGAAAATATTTGCACCAAGTCGCTTCGGACCTGGGGCAAAGATGCATGTGAGCCTCATACGAGGCAATGTGGTCCTTCGGATCCGAAGTCCCATCATATGTGATGTGCGACGGTATTTTAACCGTGGGCACGTGCTCTTCCAGTATCCATTGCTCGAATGGGGAACTGGTGGGTAGCATAACGGCCTTGCCCTTGTTCCTAGCCGAAGGGACCGCGCTCCGCCCTCTTAGAGAGGTAGGAGTGGTTTTCGTCCCTGGCTGGGAAGTTTGGGCCTCGGCTGCAGGGAACGAGAGGCGACTGTGCACACTCGGTTCCTTGCCGCCGAGTCGGTCGAGGACGCTTCGGCGAACAGTCTCAGGTTGTTCTCGGCGAGCAGAATCTGGCCGAGAAGCTGAGCTGCTGCTCTTATGCGTTTCTGGTCGAGAGGTTGAGGATCGCGAGAAAAATTGAGGGTTCTTTTTCCTCTCTCTTTCAGTTCTCCAAGTATCCTCTTCCCACTTTTCCAGTTCCCGGAAGGAATGAGGTTTTCCACCATCATGGTCTAGCTTCCTCCGCTGATGCCGGGTATGCGGAGGAGTTCGATCGCGAGGTGGAGGCATATTTTGTGCCCTCATGGCCTCCATGAGCATTGCCAGCGCTCTCGCCACCTCCTCCGAGCTGGGCCCCGTCAAAGGGGTCCTCGGCTGAGTGTGGGAATGAGAGCGAACGGTCAATGGTTGGCTTTGGGGCACGGGATGAGTCCTATGACCGGACTGATCTCTACTAGACCGAGAGGGACTCGGCCTATGATGAGAGTTGTGAATTACGGGAGAAAGGGAATCCTCCCTGAATGACCCTCTTCCCGAACTGGTACCCTTGGGAGAGTTCCGGTCCGGTGAGGGTGATGGTGTAGGAGTTTTAGACTTTTCGCCTGCTCCTTGACGAAGGCTTTTGCTCTTGCGGTTCTTAGCCATTGCTACTAAGATGATTGCAAGATGATTCTGACTAGAGATTTGGCTTAAAGATTTTTGAAAGTCTTCCCCACAGACGGCGCCAAATTATTTCGGGTGAAAACAATGGGGCCTTGCCGAAGGCCCGTTGAAGTGGTGAAGACTGGATTTGGTCCAAGTGTTGTTGGGCCGAAGGTTTCCTGCACAGCAAACACACGTAAACTAGCCTCGGGGGTGTTGCCGAGGAAGGCCCCTCCGATGCTAAAGTCAGTACAATGTGTAGAGAGGGAAAGGTATGCAAGAGAATTAATTGCTTGAGGCTTTGTTGTGTTGTGTACAAATGAATGAATTGAAGGCTTTTATACCTTAGCACATATGGAGAATGTGGGCCGTGGCCCAATTGACATGTCTGGCGGACTGACTTTGACTTTAGCACAATTGGAGAGTTGAACCTGGACCTTGGGCTTTTGATTGGATCATTTAATGACTAGGCCCAATTGGACTAAATTGGACCCAACCAGTTTGTTTGAATTTTCGGTTGCGGTTTTGATCAAACTTGTAGTCTGTTTTGATGAAGTGATTCGCTTGAGTTATAGCAGTTGTAGATCACGTATTTTCTTCTTTATTATCATGATTATATGTATATATTGTTGTTTGATCATATTCATTTACAAATGAAATTTCGGTTGAAAACCTGTGACTTGTTCTCGTTTTGTTTCGGTGAGCATGAATAATGGATGAACTTTGATGTTAATGTGTGCTGCCATTTTTGTTTATGCGTGGTTACTAGACACTTACTTTTATAAGATAAATTTCATGGCCTTGTTGACTTATTAATACTCCAAAAGCAAGTAAATTAGTTTGTTGTATACTTGCATTAATTTAGTCCAAGATTTATTGCTCATGTCATATTATTGTTGCTACTGCAAGTCTAAGTGTATTATCATGATTATTTTTATGCGTAGTACTTATGTTAAGAATGTTGGTTTCGTCATTAGCCAATAGTATAATCATGGGTGAATTTTGATTGAGCATAAATAATGATGATTCATGTTTGGTGTTAGGCGTATATTATTGGTACTATTCTAAGTTGTTTAAAGAAATGTTCATGCTTAGTTAGTTGAGTGAGGTGTTTAAACTGTATAATACCTTGAGTAATTTAATTTAAATTAGTTTTATCTATTATTGATAAGTTGGGGTAATCTTTATCTATTTTCATGAATTGGTACAGTGATACTATGAACAAGTAGCAAATGTTAATTTATATTGTGAGTGTCTAGGGAGTTTTAAAAAAAATGGTTTTAAAGTGTGAAATAAGTTGTCGACGTCGTTGTGCTTTAAAGTAGAATCACACTGGTTTTAGCACCGCTTTGTCAAGGGTTGTGTACGGAATGTATTGTGATATTTTGTTATAATTAGCTTCGTACCCAAATCCAGACAATAAGAGTGACACCTTAGTATGATATATGGGTTATTTTATATTTTGAAGAATTTTGAAGTTAAACTCTTTTGAAGAATTTATATTGAATTTTGGTCTTAGAAGTAAAGACCTGCAGTTACTTTAAATTGGGATTGATGATCCCCAAATAATGTTTAAATGATTTTTAAGAAGTATGTTTATAAATTTTTATACATTTTTGTGAGTGTAAGACAACCATTGGGCTGCGGAATTCAATGGTTGGAACATGCCACTATCTTGGGCTGCGGAATTCGAGGTGTAATTTTCTAGGTTAATTGTTGTCGTCCGGAACTACTCGGGCTGCGGAATTTGAGTAGGAAAACTGGGAGTTTGGCCATTCTCAGACGCAGACGACTGCGGAATCGTCTGTAGGTTCGCCCTGATAAACCTTTGATGGTGGGCTGCGGATTTCACCGGCGTTCATATTTTATATGCTTGCCTCACTATAAATCTTATTTTCAAAAGGGTTAAAATTTATTTATTTTAAAGATACTATTGTTTTGTGAAGGGACCTTTACAAGTGTTAATTATCGTCTATATGAGTTACTATTTGTTTTGAGTTACTATATTCAAAGTCTGAATTCTTGTGGTAATATTTTTCTTACGTTGTTATATTTACATGCTTGATCTGTATTATAATCATGATTCCATGTTTTATTTATTTATTTATTTTTTTCCTCGAGTTTAACTGGTAAATATTATCTGAGTTGATGTTCCCACATGTTGTTAAGTTTTGTGTTAGTGTCTAAGCTCTTTTGTACTTAGCTTTGTATTTCTACAAGTACTGGGAGAACTGCTAGTTACTCCCCACTGATTGTGGAACCTTAATGATATTTGCAGGTGAAGAGTAGTTCCTGTTGAGTCTGAGCGCAGAGTGTTTATTTTATTTTCTTAGCAGTTTTATAGACTTGCTTTAGTTTCTTTGGACCTTCTCTTTTGGGATTATCAGATTTGAGGTTGTTTTCCCTGATTGGAAGTGTTTATTGTTCATTTCGGATTTCTTTCACTTTATTTTATTTGTCTCAGATATTTTAATCTTTGTCTTTATTTATTTTAGTTTTTTTTTTGGTAACCTTTAGAGGGACATTTCCGTCTTGACGTTATTTCCGCGAACGTCATGCCTTATGTTTTAGACGGGGTGTTACACCACAACCATTCCCTTAATGGGGAAATTACTCACTAATCATGCAAATAACAAGATTTATTAACAAATAATCAAGAATGAAAATAATTAACAAGCAATACCAAGAACTAAAATAATAATCAAAATAAAACAAATAAAAATATAGGAGAGAGAGTTAGAGATCCTCTTTGATTGAATGTGCAAATCTACAAGCAAGATGATCAATCTTCCTCTTCAATATCCAAGCTCAACAATGGTGAAACCCTTACTTTCTCTCTCTAAACTACTCTAATCTTAACCTAAACCTAGAGAGAGAAGATCTCCTAAAAACTAATTAGAGAATAGAATAGTTGACAAGGGAATAATCGCGTCGTTAAACGACTATCCCTAAATCAAATACAATTTATACAACCTAAACATACCTAATACGAGTATAAGGCAAGCATAGAGGTCGAACCACAAATAACGAATAAACACCACCAAATATTATCGACAATTAAGCTAGTACAGAATAAGAAATAAATAAACTAAATTCTAAAGATGCTAAAATAAGAAATAAAACATTAAGGGAGATGGTTTAGGTATGCATTCACTTGATCATAAACAAAGACATAGAAATTGAATTAATTATGAACTAAACATACTCGAATATCGAAGTAAAAGATCCAATATAGCCGCCATCCGGGGTCAATTGGCTTCTCCTAACATAGCCACTATGTTTCCACATTAGAACCATATACTAGGAGGTACTATTAAATAACAATCGATAATGATGAAACTTAACTAAGTCAACTTCCGTTCCTTGTTAGCAAAGATTCACCTTTAATTAACCAACAATGTGCAGTTGCAAGAAGATTAAAGAATATCAAGCATATAAGGAATTTAATCACAAATAAATCAATCCTAAGCCCTAGAACATGCTCAAGGTCCAACTACACCACAACTATCCCCTTAATGGGGAAATTACTCACTAATAATGCTAATAACAAGATTAATTAACAAATAATCAAGAATGAACATGATTAACAAACAATACCAACAACTAAAATAATAATCAAAATAAAGCAAATAAAAATATAGGAGAGAGAGTTAGAGATCCTCATTGATTGAATGTGAAAATCTACAAGCAAGATGATCAATCTTCCTCTTCAATATCCAAGCTCAACCATGGTGAAACCCTTTAATTTCTCTCTCTAAACTACTCTAATCCTAACCTAAACCTAGAGAGAGAAGATCTCCTAAAAACTAATTAGAGAATAGAATAGTTGACAAGGGAATAATCGCGTCGTTAAACGACTATCCCTAAATCAAATATAATTTATACAACCTAAACATACCTAATACGAGTATAAGGCAAGCATAGAGGTCGAACCACAGAGAACGAATAAACACCACCAAATGTTATCGACAATTAAGCTAGTACGGAATAAGAAATAAATAAACTAAATTCTAAAGATGCTAAAATAGAAATAAAACACTAAGGGAAATGGTTTAGGTATAGCATTCACTTGATCATAAACAAAGACATAGAAATTGAATTAATTATGAACTAAACATACTCGAATATCGAAGTAAAAGATCCAATCTAGCCGCCATCCGGGGTCAATTGGCTTTTCCTAACATAGCCACTATGTTTCCACATTAGAACCATATACTAGGAAGTACTATTAAATAACAATCGATAATGATGAAACTTAACTAAGTCAACTTCCGTTCCTTGTTAGCAAAGATTCACCTTTAATTAACCAACAATGTGCAGTTGCAAGAAGATTAAAGAATATCAAGCATATAAAGACTTTAATCACAAATAAATCAATCCTAAACCCTAGAACATGCTCAAGGTCCAACAACACCACAACTATCCCCTTAATGGGAAAATTACTCACTAATAATGCTAATAACAAGATTAATTAACAAATAATCAAGAATGAACATGATTAACAAACAATACCAACAACTAAAATAATAATCAAAATAAAGCAAATAAAAATATAGGAGAGAGAGTTAGAGATTCTCATTGATTGAATGTGAAAATCTACAAGCAAGATGATCAATCTTCCTCTTCAATATCCAAGCTCAACAATGGTGAAACCCTTACTTTCTCTCTCTAAACTACTCTAATCCTAACCTAAACCTAGAGAGAGAAGATCTCCTAAAAACTAATTAGAGAATAGAATAGTTGACAAGGGAATAATCGCGTCGTTAAACGACTATCCCTAAATCAAATACAATTTATACAACCTAAACATACCTAATACGAGTATAAGGCAAGCATAGAGGTCGAACCATAGAGAACGAATAAACACCACCAAATGTTATCGACAATTAAGCTAGTACGGAATAAGAAATAAATAAACTAAATTCTAAAGATGTTAAAATAAGAAATAAAACACTAAGGGAAATGGTTTAGGTATAGCATTCACTTGATCATAAACAAAGACATAGAAATTGAATTAATTATGAACTAAACATACTCGAATATCGAAGTAAAAGATCCAATCTAGCCGCCATCCGGGGTCAATTGGCTTCTCCTAACATAGCCACTATGTTTCCACATTAGAACCATATACTAGGAGGTACTATTAAATAACAATCGATAATGATGAAACTTAACTAAGTCAACTTCCGTTCCTTGTTAGCAAAGATTCACCTTTAATTAACCAACAATGTGCAGTTGCAAGAAGATTAAAGAATATCAAGCATATAAAGACTTTAATCACAAATAAATCAATCCTAAACCCTAGAACATGCTCAAGGTCCAACTACACCACAACTATCCCCTTAATGGGGAAATTACTTACTAATAATGCTAATAACAAGATTAATTAACAAATAATCAAGAATGAACATGATTAACAAACAATACCAACAACTAAAATAATAATCAAAATAAAACAAATAAAAATATAGGAGAGAGATTAAAGAGATCCTCATTGATTGAATGTGAAAATCTACAAGCAAGATGATCAATCTTCCTCTTCAATATCCAAGCTCAACAATGGTGAAACCCTTACTTTCTCTCTCTAAACTACTCTAATCCTAACCTAAACCTAGAGAGAGAAGAACTCCTAAAAACTAATTAGAGAATAGAGTAGTTGACAAGGGAATAATCGCGTCGTTAAACGACTATCCCTAAATCAAATACAATTTATACAACCTAAACAAACCTAATACGAGTATAAGGCAAGCATTGGGGTCGAACCACAATTAACAAATAAACACCACCAAATGTTATCGACAATTAAGCTAGTACGAAATAAGAGATAAATAAACTAAATTCTAAAGATACTAAAACAAGAAATAAAACACTAAGGGAAATGGTTTAGGTATATCATTCACTTGATCATAAACAAAGACATAGATATTGAATTAAATATGAACTAAACATACTCGAATATCGAAGTAAAAGATCCAATCTAGCCGTCATTCGGGGTCGATTGGCTTCTCCTAAAATAGCCTCTATGTTTCCACATTAGAACCATATACTAGGAGGTACTATTAAATAACAATCAATAATTATGAACTTTAACTAAGTCAACTTTCGTTCCTTGTTAGAAAAGATTCACCTTTAATCTACTAACAATGTGCACTTGCTAGAAGATTAAAGAATATCAAGAATATAAAGACTTTAATCACAAATAAATCAATTCTAAACCCTAGAACATGCTCAAGGTCCAACTACACCACAACCATCCCCTTAATGGGGAAATAACTCACTAATCATGCTAATAACAATATTAATTAACAAATAATCAAGAATGAACATGATTAACAAGCAATACCAACAACTAAAATAATAATCAAAATAAAGCAAATAAAAATATAGGAGAGAGAGTTAGAGATCCTCATTGATTGAATGTGAAAATCTACAAAGATGATCAATCTTCCTGTTTAATATTCAAGCTCAACAATGGTGAAACCTTTACTTTCTCTCTCTAAACTACTCTAATCCTATCCTAAACCTAGAGAGAAAAGATCTCCTAAAAACTAATTAGAGAATAGAATAGTTGACAAGGGAATAATCGCGTCGTTAAACGACTATCCCTAAATCAAATACAATTTATACAACCTAAACAAACCTAATGCGAGTATAAGGCAAGCATAGGGGTCGAACCACAGAGAACGAATAAACACCATCAAATGTTATTGACAATTAAGCTAGTACGGAATAAGAGATAAATAAACTAAATTCTAAAGATGTTAAAACAAGAAATAAAACACTAAGGGAAATGGTTTAGGTATAGCATTCACTTGATCATAAACAAAGACATAGAAATTGAATTAATTATGAACTAAACATACTCGAATATCGAAGTAAAAGATCCAATCTAGCCGCCATCCGGGGTCAATTGGCTTCTCCTAACATAGCCTCTATGTTTTCACATTAGAACCATATACTAGGAGGTACTATTAAATAACAATCGATAATGATGAAACTTAACTAAGTCAACTTCCGTTCCTTGTTAGCAAAGATTCACCTTTAATTAACCAACAATGTGCAGTTGCAAGAAGATTAAAGAATATCAAGCATATAAAGACTTTAATCACAAATAAATCAATTCTAAACCCTAGAACATGCTCAAGGTCAAACTACACCACAACCATATCTTGAATGGGGAAATTACTCACTAATCAAGCTAATAACAAGATTAATTAACAAATAGTCAAGAATGAACATGATTAACAAGAAATACCAACAACAAAAATAATAATCAAAATAAAGCAAATAAAAATATAGGAGAGAGAGTTAGAGATCCTCATTGATTGAATGTGAAAATCTACAAGCAAGATGATCAATCTTCCTCTTCAATATCCAAGCTCAACAATGGTGAAACCCTTACTTTCTCTCTCTAAACTACTCTAATCCTAACCTAAACCTAGAGAGAGAAGCTCTCCTAAAAACTAATTAGAGAATAGAATAGTGGACAAGGGAATAATCGCGTCGTTAAAAGACTATCCCTAAATCAAATACAATTTATACAACCTAAACAAACCTAATACAAGTATAAGGCAAGCATAGGGGTCGAACCACAGAGAACGAATAAACACCACCAAATGTTATCGACAATTAAGCTAGTAGGGAATAAGAGATAAATAAACTAAATTCTAAAGATGCTAAAACACGAAATAAAACACTAAGGGAAATGGTTTAGGTATATCATTCACTTGATCATAAACAAAGACATAGAAATTGAATTAGTTATGAACTAAACATACTCGAATATCGAAGTAAAAAATCCAATCTAGCCGTCATCCGGGGTCAATTGGCTTCTCCTAACATAGCCTCTATGTTTCCACATTATAACCATATACTAGGAGGTACTATTAAATAACAATCGATAATAATGAACTTTAACTAAGTCAACTTTCGTTCCTTGTTAGAAAATATTCACCTTTAATCAACTAACAATGTGCACTTGCAAGAAGATTAAAGAATATCAAGCATATAAAGACTTTAATCACAAATAAATCAATTCTAAACCCTAGAACATGCTCAAGGTCCAACTACACCACAACCATCCCCTTAATGGGGAAATTACTCACTAATCATGCTAATAACAATATTAATTAACAAATAATCAAGAATGAACATGATTAACAAGCAATACCAACAACTAAAATAATAATCAAAATAAAGCAAATAAAAATATAGGAGAGAGAGTTAGAAATCCTCATTGATTGAATGTGAAAATCTACAAGCAAGTTGATCAATCTTCCTGTTTAATATCCAAGCTCAACAATGGTGAAACCTTTACTTTCTCTCTCTAAACTACTCTAATCCTAACCTAAACCTAGAGATAGAAGATCTCCTAAAAACTAATTAGAGAATAGAATAGTTGACAAGAGAATAATCGCGTCGTTAAACGACTATCCCTAAATCAAATACAATTTATACAACCTAAACAAACCTAATACGAGTATAAGGCAAGCATAGGGGTCGAACCACAGAGAACGAATAAACACCATCAAATGTTATCGACAATTAAGCTAGTACGGAGTAAGAGATAAATAAACTAAATTCTAAAGATGTTAAAACCAGAAATAAAACACTAAGGGAAATGGTTTAGGTATATCATTCACTTGATCATAAACAAAGACATAGAAATTGAATTAGTTATGAACTAAACATACTCGAATATCGAAGTAAAAAATCCAATCTAGCCGTCATCCGGGGTCAATTGGCTTCTCCTAACATAGCCTCTATGTTTCCACATTATAACCATATACTAGGAGGTACTATTAAATAACAATCGATAATGATGAAACTTAACTAAGTCAACTTCCGTTCCTTGTTAGCAAAGATTCACCTTTAATTAACCAACAATGTGCAGTTGCAAGAAGATTAAAGAATATCAAGCATATAAGGAATTTAATCACAAATAAATCAATCCTAAGCCCTAGAACATGCTCAAGGTCCAACTACACCACAACCATCCCCTTAATGGGGAAATTACTCACTAATCATGCTAATAACAATATTAATTAACAAATAATCAAGAATGAACATGATTAACAAGCAATACCAACAACTAAAATAATAATCAAAATAAAGCAAATAAAAATATAGGAGAGAGAGTTAGAAATCCTCATTGATTGAATGTGAAAATCTACAAGCAAGTTGATCAATCTTCCTGTTTAATATCCAAGCTCAACAATGGTGAAACCTTTACTTTCTCTCTCTAAACTACTCTAATCCTAACCTAAACCTAGAGATAGAAGATCTCCTAAAAACTAATTAGAGAATAGAATAGTTGACAAGAGAATAATCGCGTCGTTAAACGACTATCCCTAAATCAAATACAATTTATACAACCTAAACAAACCTAATACGAGTATAAGGCAAGCATAGGGGTCGAACCACAGAGAACGAATAAACACCATCAAATGTTATCGACAATTAAGCTAGTACGGAGTAAGAGATAAATAAACTAAATTCTAAAGATGTTAAAACCAGAAATAAAACACTAAGGGAAATGGTTTAGGTATAGCATTCACTTGATCATAAACAAAGACATAGAAATTGAATTAATTATGAACTAAACATACTCGAATATCGAAGTAAAAGATCCAATCTAGCCGCCATCCGGGGTCAATTGGCTTCTCCTAACATAGCCTCTATGTTTTCACATTAGAACCATATACTAGGAGGTACTATTAAATAACAATCGATAATGATGAAACTTAACTAAGTCAACTTCCGTTCCTTGTTAGCAAAGATTCACCTTTAATTAACCAACAATGTGCAGTTGCAAGAAGATTAAAGAATATCAAGCATATAAAGACTTTAATCACAAATAAATCAATTCTAAACCCTAGAACATGCTCAAGGTCCAACTACACCACAACCATATCCTTAATGGGGAAATTACTCACTAATCATGCTAATAACAAGATTAATTAACAAATAATCAAGAATGAACATGATTAACAAGAAATACCAACAACAAAAATAATAATCAAAATAAAGCAAATAAAAATATAGGAGAGAGAGTTTGAGATCCTCATTGATTGAATGTGAAAATCTACAAGCAAGATGATCAATCTTCCTCTTCAATATCCAAGCTCAACAATGGTGAAACTCTTACTTTCTCTCTCTAAACTACTCTAATCCTAACCTAAACCTAGAGAGAGAAGCTCTCTTAAAAACTGATTAGAGAATAGAATAGTTAGTAATTGTTCACCCCCTTAATTAACCCCAAAATTTGGTATTTATACTAAGCTAAGAATACTAAGTAAATAAAAGAAAAGAAAATAAAAATAAAAAGGAAAAAATAAAGAAAGAAACTAATTATAAAAACAATAAAAGGAAGAAATGAGAAAAAGGGAAAAGAAAAAAAATAAACTAAAAGAAAAAGAAAAATAAACCCCAAAAATCAAATCCCGAACAAAACCAATCAAATTGACTAAGTATAGGGGTAAGTAAAGGGTCGAACCCAAAAGGACTAAGTGTATCAATCTATGCTAATTAGACTACTAGGAAAGCTTGTGAGGTAAAGAAAGGTTCAACTAAACACTACTAAGAGAAAATAACTAAAACTAGGGAAAGTGGAATCCAATTACATCAATGCATTCAACAACATCAAACAATTAGATGAAAATGACCTCAATTAGGACGATTTACACATTTAACTCACTCTCGCGCAATTAAACATGTTAATAATCCTACTAAACTAATTCACTCTCGTGCAACTAGCCTAGCAAAGATATGGAGGAATTTAGGGCTCTCAAACAACTCACTTTCGCACAATTGATTGAAAACACAATTAAAAGCATAGAATCAATTATCTAGAAAGATTCTAATCCATAAAAGCATCATCCATACACAATAATCAAGAAACAATTTCATACTAACCACAATCAATCATTAAATTAATTAACATAACCTTCATCCATTTCCCTAGAACAAACCTAAACTAACATGGTGAACAAAAACAAGGAAAACAAGGTAAAATAATAATAAAAGCAAGAATCAACAACTAAACTAATTAATCTACTCAAATAAACAAATAAATAAGCAAAAACAATAATAAATGAAAGCAATAAAGGTGAGAGAAAGTTAGGAAAACTCATTGAATTTTTGAGAGGAAAAATCCACAAATTTGCTTCTTCAAAATCCCAAAAACTCCATGAAAAATCCAAGCTTTCTCTCTCTAAACTACTCCTAAACTAGAGAGAGAAACTCCTAATCTAACCCTAAGAGAGAGAAGCTCTCCTAAACTAACTAAGAAAATAGCATAATAGATCCCCCCCTTTTTTACAAAGAGTCCCGTCTATATATATGTGGCTCCACACAAAAGAAAGAGACTTGGACAACAAGGCGCAAATAAATCGCAAACCCAGTCGTGCGCGCCCGCACATGAGTCCTATTCGCCCGCACACAATGTGTGTGCGCCCTCTCATCGTAGTGTGCGGCCGCAACTTTGTGGGTACGGGGTAAATGAGCGCACCCGCACATGAGTCATGCGCGCCCGCGCAAAGGTGTGTGCGCTCGCACAACGGGCGCGCAAACTCTCTAGTTTTGCTCTGTTTCTTCAGTCTGGTTGTGCGGGTTCTGACAGGGCTGCACGCCCGCACAACCTCACATGTGCGCCCGCGCATAAGCCGCACAGCACCCCGCGCACAACAGATAACTTGGCTTCTTGATATCCTCTTTCTTTCGGCGCATAATTCTTACAAAACCAAAGCATGGAGATCAAAATAAAAACAAAGAAAATAAGATAAATTAAATAAATTAAGAAAATAAGCTAAAAACTATTAAAAACCACTTAAATACTCGAAATCAAGATAAAAGACGAGAATAAGTAAATAAAGAAATAAAGGACAAAAAGGGTTAAATTATTGGAAAAATAAGCCAAAAAACGACTCAATAAACACCCTAAAAAGTGGCATAAAAGTCACTTATCAAACTCCCCCAAGCTTACCTTTTGCTCGTCCTCGAGCAAATTAACATGAAACATGGGAGAAGGAGAATGATTTATTCAAGCCAAGCTAGAACACTAAAGAAGACAAGAATGTACACTAACTCACTTTCGTAGGAATCACGGTCACTTTTAGCAACTAATGACAAGCCCTTTAAACCCCTAGATCGCCCTAGAGGACGAGTGTGCTCTCGTGAGGGTGTCCTAAGAGTTTAACCCACAACTCTAAATAAAAACCAAGGCAAGGCAATAAAAACAAAAGAAAAAGAAGCATAAAACGAGAAAGAAAAACACAAGTTCATATTTGGACAAGAGATTGGAACAAACACCGATGGATGCAAACCTTTCTAACTAGACAAATGTATGCACGTTCTAAGATGTCAATGGCTGATTGAAACATAACATATGCTAAGCATAGAGAACTAATGAGGACTCAATCCACCCTAGCCCCAACCAATCGGGCCGCGTTCTCTCCACTAGCTTCAAATCAACCCTTAAGCTAGCTTCTTATGATTCCACGAAGGAATCGGAAAAAGATAAAGAAATGAAAAACTTTGAGAAGGTAATCCCGACATCTCAACTATGCATACTCTCTCCATAGGTTTGAAATCTATCTCCCTCCACCGTTCTTTGACTTAACCCCACTAAAGTCTAAGGGTCTTTTATTGGGTTGTAACGTAAGGCTAAGGGTTAAGGCGGGGTAAAAATTTAAAAATTTTGGTGGTATTTCCTAAGTGAAGCAAAAGAGTGGCCTACTCTCAAAAACAAACTCAAGAATTCACAAAATATCAAACAAAAATACCAATAATGCCATCTCCCACAAGCTTACTCAACACTAACACACAATATATACAAAAAAAAAAAATGAACGCTCCCCCCCCCCCCCCCAAGCTTGAACGAAGCATTGTCCTCAATGCTTAAACAAGGGAAGAAAACGAAACCAAACTAAAATATATTATTTGTGTTTATTTGTTTCTTTTTATTTTTTTTTATTTATTTTTATTTATTTTTTTTTATGTGTCCTTGCCTTTTTCTAACCATGGGCGGCTTTTTCTTGAAACTTCATTTGATTTTCATGAATTGCATCTTTCTTCTTAAACTTTTTTGCATATTCTTTTCAAGCTCAATTTTCAAGACCTTACTTAAACCAATTCACAAAATTTTCTTGCTCATGATCAACACTCTCAAAACTCAAACCTCACATGCCTATGCTTCACTAACTAAAAGGGTTGGTAAACATAGGCCATTGGGTTTGTAATGCGGTTTAAACAAGAGCGGGAAACATTAGGCTCAAATTGGTTAATAAGTAGGTTGATGCAAAATAGAAAATCAAATTTGTAACAAAATAAAAAGAAGATAAAGAAAAAAAAAAGAGAAAAGGTGCCCTTTTCCTCCCCTAGAGAGGCCCGGTCACGATCTTGGGAGCTAGAGGTCAAAACAAGGATTAAGACATGCATAGTCAAGGATCCTAAATAGCCGCTCAACAAGGTGATGAAGGCTAGAAAAAATGAAGCTCACAAGGGATTATAACCAAACAAATACCAACCAAGGGTTTCAAATCCACTATAGAGAGCAACTCCATCTTACCACATTCCCGTGAACTAAGGCTTCATGGACCCCTAAAAGTTCTTAAACCGGCTACCTTAGCATATAGTATCCTAGAGTCAACCAATGACACTCTCAAACCGTGCATACATTTACCACTTAGGAAGAAAAACATTCAAGATTGCAATTTCAAAACAAAATGTCCAAAATAAGAACAAACAAAACACATTTTGCCAAAATTACCTTGAAAGTAAACAAAAATCTTTTTGGACTTTTCAAAATATAAGAAAAGACATGAAAATGCATATACTCAAGTGCATGGCATAAACGAATCAACATCCCACCAAACATGATAGGATACCCTCCCCCAAGCTTGAATGAGACAATATACTCAAACATAAACCAAATAATCCATGGGAGGGGAAAAGAAAGAAATCAATCCAACAAACCAACACAAGTCCAACGAGTCACCAACCATTAGAGAAAGACCTAGGAAAGATATTACCGGATATTGGTGGGTGTAATTACCCGCAAATGAACCAATTTAACCTTTCAAAGCCGATTTCCTCTTGAATTGAATCTCGATTTCCTTATCCTAGCAAAAATAGGCGTCAAACTTCCTTGGTTCTTGATCCAAACCAATGCATAAGAGTATATCAAGCCATGTACCTAGCAAAAGGCACACAAACATTTCCATGAGAGAAAATCTAATCTAAAAAGTAAAGAAAATGAAAGCAATAAAAACCTCAGGTTACTTCCCGAGAAAGGCTTGTTTAACGTCCAAGCGAGACCGCTCTAGTAAATAATATTGCAACGAACGCAAGAGCTTATCAAATGCACTACTACACATCTCATATGATAACAAGTAGGAAAATGACGAGAGGAGGACGTGCAACAAGATTATTGCACGTAAATGAGGAGGTAGATGCCCAAAGAAAGAAGAAAAATCAAAAGAAAAATCAAGAAAATTAGAAGAGGAAGAAGAAGAAAAGTAAGGAAAAGAATAAAAAGGCAAAACCTCCTCAAAATTTTTTTTGGGTGGCATAATCACCCATTTTTTCAATAATAGGAGGATGAAAAGGAAAAGTCTCATCAAAAAAGAGAGGGTCCTCAATAGGCTTTAAGACAAAAGGGGGGAGGAACATAGGATAGTAGGGGATGTGGTCAAATTTCCTTGAGAAAGGGACATGTGGAAGGGGAGGAGAAACAATGGTCTCACAAAGCCTCACATCACCAATGAGGGCATGAAAATCAATCATTGAATCCTCAAAAGAACACTCTTGACTCTCATCTCCCTCAAACAAAAACTCTCCAATAGAAACAACCTCATCCTCCTCTCTATCACAACGATGAACAACAACTCCCTCAAGATCCTCAAAGCCTAAAGTCTCTAAACCATGCATGAAAGGATAAAGGTTTTTCTCAAATTCATCCCTTTCCCATGAAGCATTGCCAATGAACTCTTTCAAGAGGCTATAATGATTTGTTACACCTTCAATGAACATACTAGCCATAACCTCAAATGAGTCCAAAGACTCATGGATAGAAGGGTCACCAACATGCAAGGTAGACTCATCAAGATGGGGAAGGGGGTTGGAAACCTCAAAATCGATATTTTCTTCATTAGAAACTCTTCCACCATCACTCAAGGGACTTTCAATCTCTCTTGATTGCTCAAACTCATCATCATCATCCTCATGATATCCCTCATTCAAAATTGAAGATGGCTCACTCACATCCTCACCAAGGGAAGCTCTCAAAGGGGGTGAATAAGGGGAAGGATGAGAATCAAGCTCAAATCGGGAATGAAAGGGATCAAAATCCTCAAAAATCCTCTCATCACAAGAAAATCTCCCCTCACCTTCACACCCTTGGCCCACATCATTCTCAAAAACACTCTCACACTCCAAATGAGGTGCCTCACATCCATTTACATCAACCATTACACTCATCACTTGGGCAAGCCTCACTTCTCTCAATTTTTTTTCCTCTTAAATCTCTTGGAGTTGTTGGGTGAGATATTGCATTTGAGAAAGAATTTGGGCTTCAATGTTATTGGGTTGAGGTTCATGATCAAATTCAAATTGCACATCATCAAAATTAGCACAAACCTCATCAAAATGAGCATAAGGGGGAAAGGTGTCAATTTGCATACTTGGATTATCACTAGGCACATAAGAAGTATCAAGAGAATTCATGCAAAAATTAAAAGAATCTTGGCATTGAGAATCAAAGTAAGAAATATGAGATTCTCTATCTAAAGAATCCTTAGCAAGCCATGTGAAGAAATCCCACGCATCATGCATAGACAAATGACAAAATCTACCATTATTCATGTCCTCAACCATTCCCCTAGTATACTCATTCATGCCCCAATAAGCTATACCACAAGCATCATTAAGAGAACACCCATGGTAACTAAGAAAACCATCAAGTCTTTCAAAGTAAGCATAGAAGGGTTCACCATCAAATTGAGGAAAAGATAAGCATGCCATTTTTTTTACAAAGAGCAAAGAAATGCAAACAAAAATCAAATTATATACAAGAACCTAGCTAATCTAATCAACACAAACTAATGAACGCCTTAGTCCCCGGCAACGGCGCCAAAATTTGATCGGGGGTTTAGATAGTGTCGTTAGTCTACTAACCCTAATCAAATTAACAATTTATAATACCTAAACTACCCTAATACGAGTATAGGGGTAAGTAAAGGGTCGAACCCAAAAGGACTAAGTGTATCAATCTATGCTAATTAGACTACTAGGAAAGCTTGTGAGGTAAAGAAAGGTTCAACTAAACACTACTAAGAGAAAATAACTAAAACTAGGGAAAGTGGAATCCAATTACATCAATGCATTCAACAACATCAAACAATTAGATGAAAATGACCTCAATTAGGACGATTTACACATTTAACTCACTCTCGCGCAATTAAACATGTTAATAATCCTACTAAACTAATTCACTCTCGTGCAACTAGCCTAGCAAAGATATGGAGGAATTTAGGGCTCTCAAACAACTCACTTTCGCACAATTGATTGAAAACACAATTAAAAGCATAGAATCAATTATCTAGAAAGATTCTAATCCATAAAAGCATCATCCATACACAATAATCAAGAAACAATTTCATACTAACCACAATCAATCATTAAATTAATTAACATAACCTTCATCCATTTCCCTAGAACAAACCTAAACTAACATGGTGAACAAAAACAAGGAAAACAAGGTAAAATAATAATAAAAGCAAGAATCAACAACTAAACTAATTAATCTACTCAAATAAACAAATAAATAAGCAAAAACAATAATAAATGAAAGCAATAAAGGTGAGAGAAAGTTAGGAAAACTCATTGAATTTTTGAGAGGAAAAATCCACAAATTTGCTTCTTCAAAATCCCAAAAACTCCATGAAAAATCCAAGCTTTCTCTCTCTAAACTACTCCTAAACTAGAGAGAGAAACTCCTAATCTAACCCTAAGAGAGAGAAGCTCTCCTAAACTAACTAAGAAAATAGCATAATAGATCCCCCCCTTTTTTACAAAGAGTCCCGTCTATATATATGTGGCTCAACACAAAAGAAAGAGACTTGGACAACAAGGCGCAAATAAATCGTAAACCCAGTCGTGCGCGCTCGCACATGAGTCATGTGCGCCCGCACATGAGTCCTGTGCGCCCGCACACAATGTGTGTGCGCCCTCTCATCGTAGTGTGCGGCCGCAACTTTGTGGGTACGGGGAAAATGAGCGCGCCCGCACATGAGTCATGCGCGCCCGCGCAAAGGTGTGTGCGCCCGCACAGCGGTCGCGCATAGGGTCGCGCAAACTCTCTAGTTTTTCTCTGTTTCTTCATTCTGGCTGTGCGGGTTCTGACAGGGCTGCGCACCCGCACAACCTCACATGTGCGCCCGCGCATAAGCCGCACAGCACCCCGCGCACAACAGATAACTTGGCTTCTTGATATCCTCTTTCTTTCGGCGCATAATTCCTAAAAAACCAAAGCATGGAGATCAAAATAAAAACAAAGAAAATAAGATAAATTAAATAAATTAAGAAAATAAGCTAAAAACTATTAAAAACCACTTAAATACTCGAAATCAAGATAAAAGACGAGAATAAGTAAATAAAGAAATAAAGGACAAAAAGGGTTAAATTATTGGAAAAATAAGCCGAAAAACGACTCAATAAACACCCTAAAAAGTGGCATAAAAGTCACTTATCAATCTTTCATCTGCAATCTCAACCGTTTGATCTCATTAAATATCACGTGCGAGTCTCGTGAAATGGTTCGGTCGAACCATGGGTTGGTGTGGCCGAACTACGGGGTTGGTTCGGTCGAACCATGGGTGTGTTCGACCACACCTCTTCAAATTAAAAAACCTCAAAAGTTTCTGACTCATACTTCGACCGAACTCTTATTGGTTTGCCCGAACTCGATTGATTTGCCCTTTGCTCTGATTTTTGCCGTTGCTTATGCGAATTGGTGGTTTAATGACTGATTGTTGCAGGTGGTTTGTGATGGCTGGTGTGAGGTACGGTGAAGGGCTACTATGCGCGGTGGTGATGTTTGAATTGAAATAGGGGAAGCTGCTAATGTCGGTGTAGATTGGGTGGACGGTGGTACATGGGTTGTTGTTGTGGGTTGCGCGGTGCTGCTCTGGTTGTAGGTGGTGCTGGTGGTTGCGGTGCGATTGCTGTGGCTGGTAATTGGATTGATTGGAGGTGGTGGTGGCTGTAAATGTGGGGGTCTGGTTATGGTCGTGAGAGGGGCAGCAGCGGCTGTTGCTGCTTGGTGTATTGAAGGTGAGTGGTGTTTGCGGGATGGCTGTAAATTGGGTGGCTGCGGTGGTCGTTAGTGGTCAGGTGCGTGGATTAGTTTAGTGACATAAATGTCAATCATCACTTCCCTAATCTCTCTCATTTTCACAGCTGCTCCTACTCTTGCTCAACCAACGGTGAGCCTAAGACTTCCCTCAGTCCTCAAGCTAATTATAAAACCGGTACAAATATATCTTGGGTGGCTAGGTGCCCTCCATCACCATCCACTCCTTGTTCATTCTTCTTGAGATTCTTGACTTTGTGGGTAATATCCTTGTTGCAATAAGACTTGATTTTATAATTAAATTAGTACTCCCTCCGTCCCTTAATATAAAGCCTCATTTCCTATTTGGGTAAATCAAAATAAAATGCCTCTTTCTATTTAAAGGTTGTATTTTTTGACATTACTTCCCTCTTTTTAAGAGTTGTCATCTTTTTTCCTTTACTTTTTTTTACTTTTAACATTAATTCCCAACACTTTCTCTCTCTATCTCTTTAATTATTCTCAAACTACTAATTCTTTTTCCCTATCTCTCTCTAACCCCACATGCACATATGTAGAATTGGCAAATGGGTCATTCGGGTCGGGTATGGGTCGGGTCAAGTTCGGGTCAAAAGATTATCGGGTTAAGTTCGGGTCGGGTCGGGTCATTTCGGGTTTCGGGTTGATTTCGGGTCGGCCGATAATCGGGTCGGGTATCGGGTCAACACTTTGGGTCGAGTTTGGGTCGGGTCAAGTTTGGGTCGGGTCAATTTTCGGGTCGGGTCAGTTCGGGTCTGGTCAATTTTCAGGTCCAATTTTCGGGTCGGGTCAACTTCTAGTCAAGTTGTATTCGGGTGATTCATTGGGTTAAATTCAACTCTGTATATATATATATATATATATATATATATATATATATATATATATATATATATATATATATATATATATATATATATTTTATTTTTTTTATTTTTTTTTTTTTGACGAAAAACTCAGTATATTTATGAAGGCTATTTTTTTCATGGATTATAGTAATTGTTTGACTTTTATTGACCTTTGTTTTTTTTTTTTTTTTTTTTTGTGTGTTTAGAATTTTAGACTGAGAATCACTTTCGGGATCTCCTGAAACTAAGAGGGATGCTCTAACTAATTGAGTTATACCTCACTCTCTTATTGATCTTAGTTTTAATACGTACTCTTATTATAATTGTCATTATTGTAATAATTTCTTTGAATTATTCTTATACCCCCTCCGTCCCAAATTACTCTTAACGATTTGACATTTTGCACTATTCACACATCTCACTTTGACCATCTTTTTTAGCTATTATATGAAAGTCAATATAGTCATGTAAGATGTTGTTGGGTCTATTTTAATGTATAATTTCTTAATATAAACTTTTTATAACTTATATAATTATTTACTAAAATAAATTAAAGGTCGGGTCATTTTCAGGTCGGGTCAACTTCGGGTCTCGGGTCAACTTCGGGTCGGGTCGTTTCGGGTCTCGGGTCAACTTTGGGTCAGGTCATCTCGGGTCGGGTCGTTTTGGGTTGAGTCATTTCGGGTTTTGGGTCAAGGTCGGGTCAGTTCCACTTCGGGTCGGGTTTGGGTCGGGTCGGGTTAATTCGAGTTTTAGGTCAATTTCGGGTCACTGGTTTTGGGTCGATTTCGGGTCATGGGTCGGGTCATTCGGGTCTGGGTCAGGATTGCCAGGTCTACACATATGCACTTTTAATCTTTAGTTTTACAAAATTTACAACTTTCTTAATTCCCGCGCTAAAACCAAAAGAGGTTTTGTATTATGGGACGGAGGAAGTAGCAATTAATATTGATTGTACCACATTGGTGGGTAATTTGTAAAAATTAGTTGCACTTTAATGTATTATACTCCTTCCGTCCCTTAATACAATGTCTGTTTTGAGCATTTATTCCTCATGTAATAAAGAGAAATTAAATAAGCATTGTATTAAGGAACGGAGGGAGTATGATTTTAACTATCAAATTGTTCTGTAAGGTTTTTTTTCTTGTTTTTGAACTATTGATCAGGTTACACTCCATAAAACAAAAGGTTAATGCATATTTTGCCTACAAAAATAATAATATTTTATATTAAAATAGTATTTAAATCATATTATTAAAATATTTGGATATTGGCTATCTGAACTATCCGATCCGAAAGTTTTCGGGTTGGATACGGATATCAAATACTCCCTCGGCTCCATTCTATTATTCCGTGCCTATTTCTCTAAAAACACAGTTTTTAAGGAGAATGGTGGAAGTTGGAGAATATTCTAGTAGAAAGATAAAGTAGAGAATATTATATGGGAAAGATAATAAAATAGAGAATATTGTATTGAAAAGAAAAAAAAATAAGTAATGATTTTTTTGCATATATATGTATTTTGTATGGGAAAAACAAAAAGCAAGTAATGAATATGTACTATTTTAAGAAACATGTAAAACATTTTAGGACGCCAAAAAAGGAATACAAACACAAAATTATTAGATGGAGAGAGTACATGAATTTTGGGATTCGAATATCTGATCCCGTAATCATCCGTAGGGGAAGGTGACTTGAGGTCAAAAGACTTATAAAGATGCAACTTGATTAAATATTCGAAGTCCATTTTTTGGTTATTGGAGTCATCAAATGAGTAAGACTTGTATTCAAACACCAATTAAAATTTAGGGAGGGAGGGGATGGATGGAAAATATATAAATCCTACTCCCTCCGTCCCGAAAGAACGATCCATTTGATATAATTTTAATCCCAAAAGAATGATCCATTTGCATTAAAACACCTACCAATTTACAATAATATTTGTGCAAAATAAGGTTACCCATATAAAAATTTGATTTTCTATGTAATTTTACTACTTTTTCTCTCTATTTTTTTACGAATCCCATGTAAATTTATCTTTTCAATGCACTTTTACTTCTTTTTATTTAAATTTCTTAATACCCGCATAATCAACCCAAATGGGTCGTTCTTTTGGAGATGGAGGGAGTATATGTTTGCTTCTTTTAACTTATTATGAACATCAATAATAATGGACCAAGAACATCATTTATTTCGGTTTTTTCCACAAGAACTAAATATGGTTTATAGGAGTATGTATATTATTTTTAGCTTTGAATAAATGATAGGGGACACTTCATGATGTAAAGCAAAGTTTTCTACTTTTGTTTTAGTTTATAAAGTTAACAAAGAAGTGATGAATACATTCATCATGCATATTTATATTAAAAGTATTAGTATTAAGAGTTTAAAAAAGAAGTGATGAATACATTCAACATGCATATTTATATTAAGTGTGTGCTACTTAAAATAGTTGGGTAATCTTAATTTGGATTCATTCCTTATTTTAGCTTGAAACCTTAATAAATGTATCAAACCCTATCTAATCATCTAAAATATGTGAAGCTCAAGCCGTATAAAATTTTATTTTTTAATGAACAAAAATACCTAAAACATAGTTTAATGCAAGAAAGTAAATTGATTTCATGATCTTTTTGTAATTTTACTCTGAAATTCTAACCGCTCTTATCCTTAAATTATGCTTACCAGACTTCTACTGGTCGTAGTTAATGAGGACATTGAACTTTTAGGTTCAATTTGTAGAAATTTTAAATAAAGTAAATAGTAATCTCTTTTAAAAATGAATTATCAAAATTCCATTATATGCTTAAAATCGCGGCTCTTACCTAAAAACTAACAATCACAACTAAGAGCAAGCGCTTTGGCACTTTTATTAGGATCATATATCTCCATCGCCGAACACCCCAACCCTCCATTACTTGTCTACCCTGTATAAACAAAATGACCCGAGTCATAACTAGTCCTACAGTCCATATCTATTAGAGTAGGTTTGGTTTTTTATGTTAATATTATATTTATGTTAAGTTTATCTTATTAGGAGTTGTAGGCTTATTAGGTTTCCTAATGTATTGTGTATATATATGTGTTTATTATCAATACAAAGTTTAAGCCGTTTTCTCTAATATTTCCTTGAGTTTAACATGGTATCGAGCCTCTCTAATTTCTATAGATTTTTCAATCAATCTTGGTTAGTTCTTATTTAATTCCACAAATTACTTGTTTATTTGAGAAATTAAGGCTTTGATTTTATTTTTCCAGATTTTTTTTATTGCAAATTCTGTTTAATTTGCACGAATTAGGGATCACAAACCTTAATTTATTTTGGTTTGATTTTGATATGGCGCGCATCTGTGTAAGCTGTTGTGGTTTGGTTCTGTTTTTGCTCCTGTTTCGGTTCTATTTTGCGCTTTGGTGCAGTTTTTGTGTGGTGCGTAGTGCAGTTTTGTGTAGTGCGTGCTGTGAAATTTTGTGTGGTGCTGCTTTGTGTTTTGTGTTGTGGGGTGCTCTGTTGTGTGGTGCTTGGGGTGTGTGTGGTGTGTTGTTTGTGGTGCGGGCTGCTGCTGTGTGGTGTGTGCTTGCGTGTGTATTGCTTGCAAGTGCTATCCGTCTGTTGTGTGGTGAGTGTAGTCCGTGAATAGTAGCTTCTTTGTGTTGTTTGCTCGTGGTTTGGTGCGATGGCTGGCGATGATAACACCCCTCCTCCTCCTCCTCCAAAATACGAACCGTTCACCGATTACTACCTTCATCCTAGTGAAGGATCTCAATTGGTGATTTTCCCTGTTTTGCTTACCGTCGACAACTATAAAGAGTGGTTGAGGTCTATTCGCAACAATCTTCGGTCCAAGAGCAATCTCGGGTTTGTTGATGGTTCTATTGTTTAACCTAATCCCAAGCATCCAGATTATCGTTAGTGGGGTATTGTTAATTCTACAAATGTTGCTTGGATTTATAATACTCTTGATGTTAGTATTCGTTCTACTGTTATTATTCCTGATGATACTAAAACCTTGTGGGATGATTTACGTGATCGTTATTCTCTTGGTAATGGTCCTCGTATTTTTGCATTGAAACATGATATTGCTGATTGTAAGCAAAGGACTCGTTCAGTTGCAGTTTATTATGGTGAATTGAATAAATTGCAGAATTTGCTGTCTAGTTATGTCAAATTGCCTGCTTGTACTTGTTCCGCTGCGAAAGAATATGCTAAGTTGCATGAGAATGAGTTGTTGCATTAGTTTTGTCTTGGTTTGGAGCCTAAGAAATTTTGTTCTGTTGTTTCTACATTGTTGATGAGTGATCCTTTACCTTGTATGAATGCTGCTTATGCTAAAGTTGTTGTTGAAGAGCGTAAGCAAAATGTGTCTGAAACACATGAGATCTCTTCTTCTTCTGCGATCGTTGGTTTTAATGCAACAGGTACAACTTCTAGTCAAACTTCTGAACGGATTGAGTGTACTTATTGTAAGAAGTTTGGTCATGATAAGGACCATTGTTATGAGATTCATGGCTTCCCGGGTGAGGGCGTAGAGGTCGTGGTGGACGTGGCGGTCGTGCTGGTTGCTTGTCTGGTAAGGGCAAGGGTGATTTTGCTGGTGCTGCTGGTAACTCTCGTGGTAATAATGACTCGAATTCTTATTCTGATCATGGGAGTGTTCCAATGATTTCTAATGCTCAGTGGAAGGAACTCATGTTTGTTGTAAAGAGTGCCAAGTTTGGTTTTTCGTCTCATGGTTATAAACTTGGTACGTATAATTCCACTGATATGCTCATTGACACTGGAGCTTCCAATCATATGTATGGTAATATTGATCTTTTTACCAATTTACATGATATTTCCTCGCCTGTTGGTTCGCCTAATGGGAAGAGCACGAAGGCTACAAAGGAAGGAAGAGTTATTTTGTCTGATAATTTAACTCTTGATAATGTTTTATATGTTCCTGCTCTTAAATGCAACTTGTTATCTGTGTCTCAATTGTTAGAAAAACAATGCTATTTTATTATGTTCACTGACAAGCTATGCATTATTCAAGACCACAATTTGAGGAACCTGATTGGAGCAGGGGTCCAATGTGATGGGTCTATATTTTTTGTCCGGTTCGTGTTCGGAATCTGCAGGCGAATAAAGTGGTTATTTCAGATGTAAGTTTGTTATGGCATAGGCGTCTTGGGCATCCGTCAATGCAAGTTGTGAGCTCTCTTCCGGGAGTTTCTAGTAGTCATAGGACTCATAGTAATAACTCTGTTTGTTCTTTTGATTGTGACATTTGTTTTATGGGGAAGCAACCCCGAAACTCTTTTCCATTAAGTATGAATAAACCATCTGGAATTTTTTATTTAGTTCATTGTGATATTTGGGGTTCGAATAAGATTGTTTCTAGTTGTGATGCTCGTTATTTCCTAACCATTGTTGATGATTTTTCTCATGCTACTTGGGTGTTTTTGATGGTCGATAAATATCAGGCTTCTCAGTTGGTTCGCGAGTTCTATGCTATGGCTAAAACTCAGTTTGGTAAGAAAGTGAAGGTGGTTCGTAGTGACAATGGCCAATAATTTCTGAGTTTGGGGTCGTTCTTTGCTAAAGAGGGCATTTTACATCAAACGCCGTGTGTTGACACAGCTCAGCAGAATGGTAGAGTTGAGCGCAAACATCATCACATTTTAAATGTGGCCCATGCTCTTCGGTTTCAGGCAAAGTTTCCCAAGTATTTTTGGGGTGATTATGTTATGGCTACGGTGCATCTTAATAATCGCACTCCTACTCCGGTTTTGAAAGGTAAAACCCCTCATGAGCTTTTATTTGGTCAGTTACCTTCTTATGATGGTTTGTGAGTTTTTGGTTGCCTTGCTTCTACAGCGAATTGTTCTCGGGTTATGGACAAGTTTGATTCTCGGAGTCGTAGTGTATTTTTTTTGGTTATCCTCACGGGAAAATGGGTTGGCGTCTCTATGATTTGGAGACGAATGAATTTTTTGTGAGTCGGGATGTGCAATTTTTCGAAGATAAATTCCCGTATCTAGAGTCTCTTCCGGATGACCGACGGTTATTGTGGGAAATGTATTTCTCGAACCCACCGGTGTGGAAGAAGGATGTAAGTTTTGAGGGCGTTGTTGGCGAAGTACAAGTACATGAGGTCGAAAATGGGGAAGAAACCACGCACATAGCCCCACCCGCAGCCCGGCCGCGGGGAAAAGTGCCCTGCCGCAGCCAAGCTGCGATTTCCTCTGCCCAGCCCTCTCTTCTGCCGCAGCAAACAGGGCAGTCCACGACCAGGTCGCGACAGACTGCACCAAACCGCAGCCTGGCCGCGGACCACATTGTACAGCAGCATGGCGCCCCTGTGCAACCAGCTGTGCAGTCCCTTGCTGCTGGGCAGGCCGTACAGGCTATCGGCGCTGGTCAGCTCACCCCTCCCACGGTGGTTGACAGTCACCCGGTGGTGGCCGATGTTAGTTGCTCGCCGATTCGTGGTGGTTTTAATAGTGAAGAGCGACGAACTAATATTGTTGAGCAAGAAATTGTTGATGAAAATTTGTTTATTAACCCAGATTATTTGAGGGGGAGTTTGTCGGAAAATTTGGGTCGTGGTCATAATGAGAGATGTCCTTCTTCGTGGCATCGGAATTAAGTTACTCACACCATCATCACTGAAAATATAGACCCATCTACATCAACTATCGTCCCTCCTCAATCACATTCCTCAGGTAAACCTTTCCCTATAGCTTGTCTTGTTGAATATAATTGTTTTTCTATGAGACACTGGTGTTTTTTGGCGATGATCACTAAGGAACCGTCTTCATTCAAAGAGGCAGTTAAAGATGTCGGTCGGCGTAAGGCTATGCAAGATGAGATTGATTCTCTTGAACACAATGGCACATGAACTGTTGAGGATCTTCCTCCAGGTAAAAGAGCAGTTGGTAGCGGTTTGGTGTATAAAATCAAATACACCGACAAGTCAAAGGTGAAACGTCTCAAGGCTCGGTTGGTCGTTCATGTCAATCGTAAAGTTGAAGGTGTTGATTATAATGAGACGTTCGCTCCGATTGCAAAGATGGGTACAATTGAAAGGAATGGTGTCCTTCGAACAAGTGCATTATTTTGATAGTGGGTTCAGAATTATTAGAAAGCTAATATATTCAGTAAAGTCAAGTGATCGAAATGCCTAGGTGGAGGCCGCTTCCGATCAGTAATATTAATGTATAATTAATATTACAACTTAATCTTGACTGAACCTTTCGGGTCACACCCTAGCAAATATACGAACCGACTCGACGAATTAATTCAGAAGAAATTAATTCGTCGCCCGAGTATTATATATTTAGACGTCGGAAATTCGAGCTTAGAGCGTCGAAAGTCGAGTCAAAATAATAAAAGACGAGACATGAAATTAATAAATCAACAAGACCAAAATACCCCTAGCATCGGAATGCCCCGAGCAAACCGAGTGCTAGGGGCATTTGGTATAGCATGGTGGCTAGCATGCACACCAAGCCGATCCTAGGCTGGCTGGTGCGTGCTAGCGCACCAATGCTAGCATCGCATGCTAGCAGCACTGGCCAACGCACGTAAGGAGCATCAGCACTCAACAGCAGCCCGCATCCTTGATGCGCGGCTTGCTGGCTGAGTGCACGAGCAGTCCGCACAAGTCGTGCTGGGCTTGCTGGCCAGCAGCGCCTAGCAGATCGCACGCTTGTGCTGGGCCTGCTGGCAGCCGCACATGGCATCCCACCTTGTTTGCCCTAGTGCCCAAGTGTGGTGCCATGTGGCGCATTGTAAGAGGAGGCTAGAGGGATTAGTTGGCCGGTTTTTGGAGAGGGAGTGGGGAGCAAGTTCGATCCCCCCTCCTCCAAACGGTCCTCACATAACCTTTCTCATGAGCTTGCCACTTGTTGATTTATTACTAGTTTGATTATTTATTTTATTTTAGTTTTTAAATAAAATTGAAAAATCAAATTCTCCCACATTGATGGGAGAGCTTTTTCACTCTCTTGTTTCCCTATAAATACCCAAGTTGGGGTATTGGGAAAATCACTTGAGTGAGAGTTGAAAAAGGCATCACCATTGTGAAAACCTTTGAACTCATTTAATCACTCGGGTTTTTGTCGGACCTTGCTAACTCCACGGTAGCGGACCTAAAAAGTCGGTGTTCGTCCTTTGTGGGTGGATATTGTTGGAGGCTCGGTATTTTCGGAGCTAAAGCTTTCAAGTAAGAGCCCATTAGGTCGGGCGAAGCACGCGTCAAAGGTAAATTCCAATTATATCCTTTTATGTTTATTTGTTATGCTTTATGGTTTTATTAATTGTGAATGGTTCTTTGGGTCGGGGTCGTTTCCGCGGTAAGTTGGACTTACCAAACCCCAACAGTGGTATCAAAGCCACGCTCGTTTATTTTTAAAATCATAATATTTTTCAAGGTGATTTTTATGGTTTAATTTTTCTGGTTTAAGTTGCTAATTAGATTAGTAGCTCTTATTATCTATTTTAACCTCGTATTTAAGCTACCTTCAGCCCCGAACCCAGATTTCGACCCCAAAATAGTGAATTTTGGGTGGAAAATGTGTTCAAGAAATGGTTTTATCCTTCTAGAGAACGGTTTTTAGCCAAAAAAAAACGACCAAAAATGTTATTTTCGAGGGATTTTTCGTTTTTACGAAAATGTTTAAGTCTTTCTAACCTTGAAAATTAATTGCATATTTATGGTGGTTATGTAATTGGTTCAATACATATTTTATATGCAATTTTAAACCTCTTTAGGTATGGTTACTTTGTAGTAATTTGTGCTTGATTACTTGGTTTTATTTTTCCACATAATTGCAAACTAATTGCATTAAGTGTGAAATTGTTGTTCTTTGAGGCTTTCAAGTATTAAAGATTCAATCTTTAATTATGTTAAGTGATTGAAACTTTATATTACTAAATTCCATGAATTTTTCTTAAACTTTATTGATTTAATCATTTTTAGTTAGTTGGAATCATAAAGTTTGAAACTTTGTGATAGAAAAATTGTTTATCTTCATATTAGAAGATATAATTTTTCAAGGATTCACAAGTATTAAAGTTGGAATCTTTATTGAATTTATGTTCATTTTTCCAACTTTCTCTTATTTTGTCAAAAACTCAAAGTTAATTTAAATTAATTAAATTAATAGTGAGTATTTGCCCTATTAATTTTGTTGCACCAAGTTAAACCAATTTAATTAAAGAATGGTTCTTGGGAATTATTTTGGTTACATGCACTTTTATAAATTTTATTTAAGTTAGACTTGTTTAACTTTTTTTAATTTTGCTCATTAAATTAGTTCTAAAATTAATTTAGAATTAATTGTAAAAGTCACGCAAAATTTTAGATCAAATCCTGAGGCTAATGGCACGCAAAACAAGGCATGAGCGCCCTTGGCTAGCCGGGCTGCATAGCAGCCCGCATGTGGCTGCCATGCCCTGTGCGTGCAGCCATTGCGTGGTAGGTGCGCACGACCGCAAGCAGCAGCAGCACAAGCGACACAGCACAGCAGCAGCACGCTGCCATGTGCGTGCGTGCGTGTGTGCTGTGTTGCGTGTACTTGGGGCTGTTGTGGCGCGGGTATGTGGGGCACGAGCACATGGTGCATCGTTTGGGACTTGGTGTATGCATCGTGTAATTAGGGGTATGCGTAGACGTTGCTTGCGAAGCAATGTAGTGCAATGAATTCGTTCAACATGGGCCATCAAGGGCCACGTCTTTTATGTGTGAAAGTTCGCTGATGTGGGCAGTGTAACGCTTAGCGACATTGGACCCACTCCCACGTTCATTGAGCATCTAACGGTTGTGCGAAATGTGAGCACTCCGTGTCTTAGTGCTAGGCACTTAGACATTTTGGACTACGTATTTTTGCTTAATAATTGTAGTTTTAATTATTTTATTGACCTAATTTATTTTAATTATTTTAATAAATTTTGGAGGATAGGCCTCGATTTTGAGCGGCATTGGCAAAATTTATTTTGACAAATATTGGGAATTACCGGCTTAATTAATTGGATTAATTAATTTGGATGCGGAATTTAGTGGGAGCTTCAAATGTTAAATTGCGCTTATTTACATAACCGGTTAAAACAACTTTGACTAGTTTTAATTAGGCGTGTTAATTGGATTAACCACCTAGATTAGTTACTAGTTCACGCGTGTTTTTGCATTGTTACTTTTTTATCGTTGTAAAATGCATGGGCCATTCACAAATAGTGAATGGATGAATGGAATGTATATTCTCTCACAGGTTTTATGAAATGGCAACTAGTGGGGTTCGATTAGGATAGAAAATACGGATTGCGATCCGTGATGTATTTTTGTAAATCTAAATACGGTCTGCGTACCGTTGAGTATTTTTGTACCTTAATTTTTAGATTAGTCCTAATCGTAGATACTAGTAGTTGAATTTAATTATGGTCAAGTCTTGAAGATGGAGTTTCTTGGAAGAGTTAGCCATGAAGTTGCAACTGAAGACCTTTTGAAGATTTGAAGATCTCAAGGGGTCATGCTAGTTGCCAAATGCATCTATATTTATGTTTTTTGATATATATATATATATATATATATATATATATATATATATATATATATATATATATATATATATATATATATATATATATATATATATATATATATATATATATGTTTATGTATATGAATTATATGTTAGATGCATGTTTAGGATTTTGAATGTTGTGATGATTAATTAAGTTCACTTAAATCAACCAACATAGAAACCCTAGGTCCCTAAATATTGAGTAAAAACTTGTCATTCCAAAACAACACTTACCGGCCGAACGAGGGTAGTGGTGGGCTACGCCAAAGTGAGGCATCACTACCTCTCTTAGGAAGTAAGGCATACCGGGTATGCAAGTTGGTTTTGGTTGTACTCAACGATATGAGTAATGGAGTCCTAACATGTCGTGGCAAAGTGAATAAATTGTTGAGAGAGCATTAGATGCGATGATTTATTCAACCAAGAGTGGCTTGGAGCCATTAGCAAAGCGTTGCTTACCTTAGGAGATTGAGTGTTAAGACAAGCCAAAGCATGCTTAACCACTCTTTGTTTTTTCGGATCTTGGAATCGACTTATTCTCACCAAATGGTTTTTCATTACAAAATTCTTTCAAATGTAGAATCATGTCTTCAACTATCGACAACAATCTTATGTTCCCAGAACTTCCCGAGAAGTTATCATTTAGCTTGAATTTGGTAAACTTCAAGGAATGGGAAGAGGAACTCCGTCTGACCCTCCGCAATTGCTACCTAGAGCATATCTTGGATACTCCCATCCCGAGTTTCTACTCAAAAGGGATTATGAGCGATATGGATCATGAGGAGTGGAGTTATGATTGCAAGAGAGTCTCTCGACTCATGGCAAACTCCATTCCGGAACAGTGGAAGAAGAAATTCTCCAACTACCTTCCGGATATACTTCTCAAGGCTATAGAAGATGTGGTCAATTTGAGGGTAACAAAAAGCGACAAGGACAACTACGATGGACTCTTGGAAGAAGTGACTAGGTCATTGTCTAACATGAGGATCAAGCCACCGCAAGATGGATGTCTTAGCAAAGAAAGGCAAGAAATATGGGTTAGGGTCTATAGTGCAAGACTTAAGACCCGAGATGCAACTTCAAGCCCATGTGCAAAAGATGACAAAGTTATTTAACCATCTGGAACTGATTGGTAAACCGGTGGAGGATGAGCAAGCGGCTCATATGCTTCTAAGCTCACTCCACTCGGGGTATGTTGCAATTAATATGCAACTTACCAACACTCGGAACAAACTGTCTTACAAGGAAGTTGTCCAAGAGCTCCAGAAAACCTATTCTTGCAAGGCGGCTACGTTTGCTCTGAGGCTCAAGAAAAAGGAGTTCAAAAACAAGGCAAAGATGCGCTGCTTCTATTGTAGTAAGCAAGGCCACTACAAAAGAGAATGTAGCGAGTATCTGGAAGATGAGGCAAGAGGAAAGATAGCCTCAATCTCAGGTATCATCAACACACTTGAAAATAAGCAATTTATAAGGTATTAGATACCAGAAAATTGACTCATATTATGCTCTTATTTCAGGAACGAAATGAGCGATGTTTTTTCAATTGGTCATGAGTACACAAGTGGAAGATGAAGAAAGTCTATCCAAAGAAAGCTTGTAATCTAATGTATTTTGTCTAAAACTTGTTAAGTTTTACCTACCACACTTTGATCTTGCGACGTTGGACGTCATTTTAACCCTTGATCACAAGACCTTTTGTTTAAATCACTAGTGGAAAAAAGACCATCCGTAACAGGCAAAAACTACCCATTCGTAACGGGCAGCGTCCGTTACGTATGCGGCCTATAGGGAATAGTTTCAAGCCTTTAAAATCCCACTAGCTTGAACCCCACTGTGATCATACACTAAAGTACGGTGGCGTCCAAAAGGGAAGAAGATAGAGCAAAAGAGTCGCCAACAAGTTTTTAAGGAACTTGTAAACCATCACGAGGTGAAGGTTACACCCCTTAACGATCCAAGAGATCGTCAACTCCATAAGGTCATGAACCAAATAAGGGTTCGGGGATGAAGGTACAAATCCAACCTAAAAGAGATTGAACCTGCCCTAATAATAGGCCTCTACTTTATTCTGCTCGTATTCATGTGCGCTTTCTGATTAACATGCAATCAATAGGATTAACCCTAAAACTGTTTAATCTATGTTGGTTGAATTTAATGCACACATAAACTATTATTGGCGATCACTTGAATTATAATCACAATTAACCCTAACAAGATTATTAATATCTTATTAAGCGTGATTACAAGTACCAATTCCCTTTAACATGCAATAAAAGGTGATCAAGCAATAACAATATAATAAATATGTCAAGCAACATAATTAATAAATATCATCATGAATAATAATAATAAAATAATCATCATCAATCATAAATTATAATAATCATGTTAAAGCATAGCAAGATCCTAGGCATGATACTAACAAGATTAATAACAAACCCTAGCATGTCACTAAGCAATAAAAATCAAATCTTTAGCCCTAACATGATACTAACAATCATAAATATTAGGAAGAATATAGGAAGCATCGTACTTTTAATCATACTTGATATTAAAGTTACCCTAGACATGATACTAGGAATCAAAATAACAATATAAGCATGATTTCTACATCATAATATCAATTAAACCATTAAAGTACTTACTTTGATGCCTCGTACCTCTTTCTAATAACAAAATACACACGTTAGTAACTTCAAGGAAAATAATAAATCAAAACAATTAAATTAAATAATTGAAAAAGAGATTTGGGACCAAACCCTCAGAAATTAAAACCTTTCACGTCTAGGGCGAAGGCAACTTCGAATATGGCTAGGTGTTTCTAGATCTAATGAATGCGGAATTTTGAAAGAGAATTAAGAAAAGAGATGAATGACAGAGATAGATGAATGATTAATGCTTGTTCATGAAAATTGATGATTGTTGATGAATGAAAATGGAGTTTTTGATACGATATTTATAGAGAAAATCAGCCAAAAAAGATAATTTATCAAAACAGAGTTTGAAGATCGCAAAAACAACTTGGCGCCAGCCCTGGCTCATTGGCGCCAGGACCAATGGCTAGCGCCAGGCGCCAATGACTGGCGTCTGGCGCCAATCCTGGTTCCAGGCGCCAAGGCCTGGGGTTGGACGCCAAACCGGCTTTTAACGCGTTTTCGAAATTCTAATAAAATTCCCGTACTGGAAGATAAAATAATATAATTTCAGTCGAAAATGCTATTTGATCTGATTAAAGCTCTAAAGAATCCTAATTAAATTAAGAATGATAAGAACCTTCTAGAATGTTCTAGAAGACCAAAACCATTCCTAATTACATTAGGAATGATAAATCATATTAGGCCCTCCCCTAGATCATTGGGCCGTACTTAAAACTCAAACCGGGCCCAGTTTAGTAAATTGGCCATAACTTCCTCAATATTCATCGGAATTGGGCTTATAATATATCGTTGGAAAGGTCTTTGCAAGCCCCATCCAACTACACCACTATTGGACCCATATCATGGACAAACCAAACCGTATTGGCTGTTTTCTTAAAATAAAGTTTTCAAAAACAGAGAAAAGAGAAAAGAAAAGAAAAGAAAAATAAAACTTTCCGCAACACTAGACCTTTCCACACTTTCGTTTCATTCGATTATGATTCGACGTGAAAGGCACTCATCACTGGGTTTGGTTTTGGGGAGACACAAATGGGTGTCTACAGAAGCCCCCACTTTGACTGAGTTTGGAGAAACGCAAGTTTCGAAAAACGAAAGTCAAAGTATCGATAGGGACGGAGAATGATTCAGAACGTTCTGCGATCCTAAACCACTCTTGTAACGCCGATACCTGCAAAACTAGCATTAGTTAAACAGATAAAAGAGTTAAGAAACGTGTATCTTGCACCGTCGAGCACACGTCTCTGAAAGTAACCGATTTGCTGCCGCTTTACAGTTGTTTTGATGACCTTCTGCAAGCTAGAGAATGCCATCCCGCCTGAAAACCGCTACGCCTTGTAACTGCTTCAAAACTAGAAGATTGCTTCGCCTGAAACGATCCTCTCCGCTGTGATAATATTCCACGTCCAAGGGAATACCATCGAAAATTATTTCTCTTGAAATAATTTTCATCCGCATTATGATCACGTTCCATGCCTTAGGAACCATGATCAAAGACAATTTCACCCGAAATTACCTTCAGTTGTTTATGACAACTTTCCGCAAGCTAGGGAATGATGTCGAAGACATCTTCTCTTGAAGTCATCCTCATTTGATGCGATAATCTCCCAAAGGAAAATTCCGAAGATCCACGCCCGTCGATCTTTAAAAGTTCGCCTGAACTTTGCTTTTTGCTATGCCTGTACGTCGGCGCTCTTTGCTCTTGAACCTATATGTCGGTGCCCTTTTTTTGCTAATGAACCTGTATGTCGGTGCTTTTCGTTAATGAGCCAATGCTTAGGCGCTTTAAGCTTAGTGAGACGATCTTTTCATCAGGTCGATCACTTCATGTAATCAAGCCGATTACCTAATCATGTCAAATTGCTCACAGGGGCTAACTAATGTACCAAGGAACCCAAAATATATTGCAGAAGGCTAGCACTACCCCAAAAGGTGGCTGGCTGCTTTGGCGTCGCTGAAAATCGATTAGCGCCAGCTTTATCGCATTAGTGCCATGCGCTGAAATCGGCATCTGACGCCAAGCACATAATGTGACGCCAATGCCTAGGGACTGGCGCCAGCACGGGAATCACTTTAAATTCCCGTTTTCAGTTCATTTCGTGCTCTGGTTTGTTGCGAACGCTACTCGAAAGAAGTCGAAACTTCAATTGATCGTTGCTCATTTGTTTCTCAACCGAATTTGCTCAAATTTGTTGCAAATCAAAGCTCTTTTCATCCATATTCCCGATCTATGTAAGTTTCCTTCCAACTCACACCGGTTTTTATGAATTATTGGCATGTTCATTCACGAATTTCATGAAAATTCGAAACTTATAATGCTCAACTTGCTTTATTTATCAAACTTTATCCATGAAATTGCTTGTTTATGTTTGTATATTGCCTTGGGAGTAATTTGAGACTTGTTTGACTCAATTTGGCAAAGAAATGAGCAATCCGCCATTGTTGGACCTCCTAAGGTCGTGAAAACAATGTGGCTCGTTCTTGATGTTTTTGCTAGCAATTCTTGTTCAATTCATCACAATAATCACTAGTGTTGTAAGAAATTGTTTGATTGCTTGAAAAATGCTTATCATGCTCAATTCGAATTTGTGCTCTGTTTTAGTACTACGTACTCTGTTTTTACGAACATAGCATCATGCGGCTAGGTAAACCTTTAGATACTATAGAACCTTGATTTATGATGATTCTACACAATGTAGCATGGCTAGACAACGAGGCTCCGGTTCACGGTCCCGAAACACTAGACGGGAGCATGAGCCCGTGGAGGACGACACTACATCGTCCACTTCGCTTGGTCAGTTCTCGGAGTGGGATGAGTAGACCTTGTTCTTTGCCCCTGTCCACCACATTTCTGAGAGGGTGAGACGGGGAACCGAGCCTGGAAGGACACGACATCACGGCTCTGGCTGCGATGGTCTCGGCGATTTGTATATGATGCATATCGCCAGAGATCGAGAGACGAGACTCCTATGGGAGTCTTGCGGGTTGGTTGCCCTGTTTGAGACCTCCGAGGCTATGGTCGCCTCCAGCGGGGGTCACCACGTAGTACGCGCTCTGGTGGAGTTCTTTTGGGACACCACCAACACATTTCATTTTCCATGGGGTGAGATGATGGTCACTCCTATAGACTTCAGTCTCATCACAGGACTGGAGTTCTCTTCTGTACCACTGCCATTCGACGGCGGTATCGACGTCTTTTCTCCAAAGTTCGAGGAACTACTGGGGCCGATCGCTGTTCGGGCCCGAGCTGAGGTCGAGACGAGTCAGTTAGTGCTAGAGGGATTCGTCGCTCGACGCTGGCAGCGGCTCTTGATGACGATGCGACCACCCGATAGCAGCGGGTGCGCATCTTTGTGCTGATGTTGTTATCAGGGACATTCTCCCCTGATAGGGGTAGTAGGGCATTGCTTTACTATATCCCTACTGTTCGCGATCTCCGGCGGATCGGGACTTATGACTGGGCCAGCTTGGCTTATACTGACTTTGTTCGCGCACTGAGGGATTCGTGTCGCCACCGGTCTCTTAGGACGAATGTCGCTCTGTCTGCTTTCTGGAAAGTTGTAGAGGTAAACATTATTTCCTATAAAGTTTAGCCCTATATGTTTAGTCAGCATTCACTCATGTTTTAGCCTTTTGTAGATCTGGTTCTATGAATACTTTCCTTCCATTGCGCCGGCGAGACCATCGCCGAGGAGGTATCCAGTGAGCGCCTCTTGGGGCGGCCACCATGTCGACCTGTCTACTGCACGTGTCCGGAGTTGGATCATCTCAGTACGATTTTTGGTGCTTATCTTGCTCTTCTGCGACGTTTTATACATGTTCTTACCCGATTGGTATTTTTATAGGGACCTGAGGTAGTATACCGGCCATGAGGTAGTTGGACAGTCCCTGGATTAGCTGCACAGTACTCTGCTGAGCGCCGTTACTTTCTGGGGACCTACGGAGCAGTTGCGTATTTAGGAAAGAGAGTTGCTAGACAGCACTCTTCCGATGTCTTTGTCGTTCCTGCTCCTCCACCACGCCACATGTTCAACGAGAGAGAGTTGTCGAGCATGGCTGAGGAGCCTAGTTCTCCTTGGTGGTCCCATGTGATCCTTGGGCGGAGTTATGCTGAGGAGCTACTTCCTTTGTTAGCTCCAGCCCCCGTGCCGGCCGAGGATGTGAGGGTAAGATTCTTGGCTTTTGTTTTTCACTTAGTAGCCCCCAAGTAATACCTTACTGATTTCTTTCTGTTTTATCAGGATGGTCCCACTGAGTTTGTGCCACCTCGTATGTCCATCCACTACCAGGGGATGTACGGGCCGATCGAGGAGATGATTTCTCCGGCTCCTGAGGGCGAGCGCTTTGTGGAGCGGTCGATTCCTCGTCACCAGACCAGGGTAAGTCTAGCACTAATTCAGGATCTTGTATACAGTTATCATGCATTTTTACTGACTTAACTTTCCTTGACAGTTCTCACGCGAGGTGGTTTCAGCTATGGCACGATGCATAGATGCCTTCCGGAGCCAACTCGTCCGGATGAGGAACGCAGCTACCTATCGTCGGGACGACGCTGTTCGAGAGGTAACTTTTCTTTACTTATTGTTTCTGCACTATGCTTCAGTTTTCACCTTGTTTCTGATTTATTTCTTTTTGCAGGGTCAGCCGATTGCTTCTCACACCCGTACGAGGTCTGAGGGGCGAAGAGAGCCGGTGAGGTCTAGCTCAAGACGTCGTCGCACTTCGTCAGGAGGTAGAGGTGGTCGTTCCGAGGCTGCTCGAGCCGACGTTGCTGAGGGCTCAGGGTCTTGTTCTGAGGAGGTTCCGGCTGCACCGTTAGGGGAGGCTACCTCGGCTTTCAGAGGTGGTGGGATGTACGAGGCTGGCTCGTCATCGCAGCAGCCTCCGCGGTCTCAGCCTCAAGTTGGCCATGGCTGGAGCGGTCCTGTTTTGAGTTTCCCTCCTCTACGGAGACTGGGACTAGTGCTGAGGCTGGAGCTGGTGGAGAGGTGACTCCTCGGACGGCGCAGTTTTATGGAATGATAGGCCTACGTCCTCCGGCGCCGTAGTTTATTTCTGTATATGCATTTTATTTTGACTTTTTATAGAACTTTGTCTTTGACTTGTTATTTAGACACTTTGTTTTGTAAATCTATTATTATGTATTATTATTATGTTAGTGTATGTTAGTGTGTGCAAATGTGATAACAATTTTGCGCAAAAATTCCGTCATTTTTATTATTGATGGAGGGTATTATCCGACTCTCTTCCCCAAAAGAAAAAAAAATAAAAAAGGAAAAATAAAACGGAGAGAAAGGCTGATTTTTGAATTTTAATATAAAATCCAAAAAAAAGAATAAAAAAATTAACTAAATATAATTGCTATATTTAATTAATTAAGAAAAGGATAGAAAGATATTTATAAGAAATTAAACGGGGCCATAAAGTCATTAACCGACTCCAATTTAATATCAAAACGCAAACTGAGCACGCGCGGCTGTCCTGCTGACTTGGCGCCAGCTGGCGCCAGCCTGTGGCGCATGGCGCCAGGCGCTGTTTCTAGCGTGTGGCGCTAATAGCTGATGGGTGACGCCAATTCCCGGTGTGTGACGCCAATTGACGCTGACTCCGTATTCCAGTCATATTGAAATTCCTCGCAATTTGTGCATAAATAGCCCCCTGCTCAGCCGATTCTTCATATAATTCCAGCAAAAAAAATTATTCTTCTCTTTAAAAAAAATAATAATCATGTCTTTAGCCACTAAAACCTTCACCCAATATTCTCATGAATGGTGTCGATCTCTCAATGCTAGAGAAAGAAAAGAATTGGATTTATTTCACTTGGGGGGAATATATGGCATAAAAGGGGTAGATCTAGACATAGACTTCATTCATACCGCTTTAGAATATTGGAACATTGACACACATTGTTTTAGAATAGGGTATGATGAAATTAGCCCTTTGCCAGAGGAATTTTGTGCTATTTTAGGCTTCCCTGCAATAGACCTGGTAGTGATCCCTAGAGTAGATGCATATTACTATAAGGATTTCGAGCGGTTCTTTAATTTGAAGGAAAGGGATTTATCAAGGATAGTGAATGGCAACACGGTGAATTTAAAGGAATTCGCACGCTATTATTTTGATAAACCGCTTTCTGAATCTCTTCACATATATAGAAGAAGGGCGTTCTTATTCTGCATGCTTAATCAATATTGTCTTAGTAGTGGTAAAATTAATGAGGGTCGATCAATTATAACCACTGTGCTAGAACAAATTGAATCAGGGAGAAATCCGATGCCTTTAATAGTTGGAGAGACTATGATTAGTCTAGATGAGTTGAAAAAGGACCCAAAAGCACCTCTTCGCGGTTCTCCAATTTTATTACAGGTAGAAAAATAATATTTTTAATTACAGAAATTAAAAAATATATTTTTGTATTGTAATATTGATTTATTTGCATTGAGATTTTTTTTTTTCTTTTTTTTTCAGATGTGGCTAATGGAAAGGCTAGGATTAATTAGCCCTCCGGACGACATTGAAAGTTATACGCCCACTTGCTTTGTAAGAAGAAAGAAGCGCGTCCCTAAAATTGGGCGCCATGGGTGGAAGAAAGTCTTTGAATCAAGTGACTTTGCTATCAAGTGGGTCATCCCATGGTGGAAAATAAAAAGGATGGTTGGTGTTAACAAGCAACCTTTCTATCGTCTTCCATGCTTGTCTCTCATGACATATTATTATCCCTGCAGAGTAAAGAGACAATATGGCTTGCTTCAAAATATTCCTTCCGGGGATCTTCGTCCTCCCTATGAGTATCCCATATCTCAAGAAGTAGATAAATTTAACACGTACTGGAGCACTAGACCTTTATGGGAAGTGATTACCCAAAAGGCTCCCCCTTCTTTGCCTAATGATGTAAAGAAGTGGTTGCTGAAGAAGTCTTCAATTGATCAGGGTAGGACTGATGTGAAGAATCGTCTAGGTGACAGGGTGACACCGGCCAAGGAGCGCTTAGGTGCAAGAATTGAGTTCAAGACACCTATAATACCTAAGAAGAGGAATATTACTAAAGACAAGGGGAAAAGAAAAGTTATAGACAAGAAGACTTGGGTGGAAAAGAAGCATGGGGTGCTAACTGAAGGAGAAACAATCTATTCTAAGATTGAATGTAGGTCCTCCAAAGGATGCCTACTGGCTAAAGTAATGGATGAAGAGGAGGAGGCAGAAAAGAATTGGAAAAGAGCAAAGAAGGAGAAGAAAGATTAGAACATTGCTTAGCTTTCGATTTATTAGATTCTTTATTTAAAGTTAATTTATTTCATCTTTATTTAAATTCCACTAACAATGCAATTTTATTTTATTAATGAAATTTCAGCTTTCAATTAAATTGTTACTTTAAATTTGTTTTATTAAAGCAATGGAAAAACCGAAAAAATTAATTTTCCAGAAATTCTTCGAGTACGGAAGTCGAAAATTTTCCGAAAAACACCGAAATTCGCCCAGAACTTATTATTGAATTAGCGTCAATATTTGCGAATTGGCGCCAGATATTGAGGTATGGCGCCAGACGCTAATAAATGTCGTCTGGCGCTAATGGCCTTTTGCTAGCGCCAGGCTCTGTTCTGCGACGCCAGTTGCTTTTCCGACTTTTGTTGACTTTTTGTTGATTCTGGAATGCGGAGATGTTGAAAAATAAAGTGGCCGCACCCGTAATGGGTTGCCTACGTATCCTTTCTTAAGGAATCAGGCCGAACGTAGCTCTCTTGAGTGTCCTGCTTAAGTAATTATGGGTAGTATTTTTTAAGTTGGTCAAGATTGGTCATGTTTGAGAATTCATTGCCGTCCATATCAGTTAATTTTGCTGCACCACCTAACAGGATTGTTTTGACAATGTAAGGGCCAGACCAATTAGGTCTAAACTTTCCCCTTGTATCTAAAACATTTTTTCTTAGTGCCTTTAATACCAAATCTCCTATTTTGATATTTCTTGTCTTGACCTTCTTATTAAAATGTCTAGCCATACGAGTTTGATAACACTGAGTGTGATGTAGAGCTTTTAGTCGTTTTTCGTCGAGTAGGATCAATTCTTCATATCGTGCCCTAGTCCATTCGACTTCATATAGTTTACTCTCTAGTGCAATACGTAGAGATGGTATTTCTAGTTCGACAGGTTATACGGCATCCATTCCATATACCAAAGAAAATGGTGTATTTCCTGTTGACGTACGAATTGACGTGCGATAACCCCACAATGCAAAGTGAATCTTGTCAGGCCAATCCTTATAATTTTCTGTCATTTTCTCAATGATAGTCTTCAAATTCTTATTAGCTGCCTCGACTGCTCCGTTTTCTTGAGGTCTATAAGGGGACGAATGATGATGTTGGATACCATATTTATGTAGCATATCTTCACATTCGGCTTGAAAGTGAGTTCCATTGTCACTTATCATTTCATGTGGGACTCCATATCGACAAATGATATTTCTCTCGATAAAAAGTGCTACATGTTTTGCGGTGAGTTTAGCATATGATTGTGCTTCAACCCACTTCGTAAGGTAATCAATCACTACTAGAATAAATTCATGGCCTCCTGTCCCTGGAGGAGCGATCTTGCCAATTATGTCAATTCCCCAATTAGAGAATGGCCATGGTGAGGTGTAGGTGTAGAGCAAAGATGGAGGGACGTGCTGTAAATGGCATAAATTTGACACTTAGGGCATCTTTTCACATATTGATGGCAGTCCCTATTCATGGTAGTCCAATAATACCCTTCTCGCATTATTTTCTGGACTAACATTTTGCCATTTATATGAGTTCCACAGATTCCTTCGTGGACCATTCTTATTATTCTTTGTGCGTCCACCTTCCCTACACATAGGAGAGCTCGACCTTTAGGTACCCTTTTATGTATCTCGTTATCTATGAGTACATATTGAGAAGCCAAAAGTCTCAAGGCTCGCTTAGCTCTTTTGTCAGCATGAGGAGGGTATTCTCCATTGGTGACATAGTTGAGAATGTCTGTGTACCATGGTTTTTCTTCTCGTTCTTCATCTTCGTCTTGGACTGGATTGTCATCTTCTATAGCCTGTATATATGCCGGTTTGTGCCTTTTTTCGATAGTTAGAGGCATTTGCTCGATATCCGTGGGAATCCTAACCATTGAGGCTAATCTTGCCAAGGCATCAGCAAATTGATTTTCTTCTCTAGGTAGATATGTGTATTCTACCTTCTCTAACTGATCGGTAAGAGTTTCCAGATAAGTTTGGTAAGGAGCTAGGCTTTCGCTCCTAACTTTCCACCTTTTAGATATTTGATTGATGATTAGAGAGGAATCTCCGAATATCCTTAATTTCTTTACTCCCAATGTCAGGGCTGTTTCAAGGCCTACCACACATGCTTCATATTCAGCAGCATTGTTGGTAACGTCGAAATCAAGCTTTATCAAGATTGGGACGTGTTCTTCTTTAGGTGATACTAGTAGCACTTCGACACCACATCCCTTTTGGTTTGAGGCTCCGTCAAAATACAAGGTCCAAGTATCATCTTCGGTGACCATCAAATCTTCATCTGGAAATTCATTGTCCTATATTGGTGTCGAGTCTTCTATTGGAAAGTCTGCCAGAAAGTCTGACACCACGGATCCTTTAATAGCTTTTTGTGGCATAAACCGTACATCGAACTGGGCTAAGTTGACTATCCATCTTGAAATACGTCCATTGAGCATTGATTTCTCGAACAAGTATTTGAGTGGATCCAATCGAGATACCACGAAAACGGTATGCACCAACATGTAATGTCTCAACTTAGTTGTGGCCCACACCAAAGCGAGGCACAATTTCTCGAGTGGTGTATAGCGTGTTTCGTATTCGAGCATCTTCTTACTTAAGTAATAGATTGCATTCTCTTTGTTTTCTACCTCTTGTGCTAGCATGGCTCCCATTGTCTCTTTGGTAACCGTCAAATATAACCTAAGAGGTATTCCGGGAAGTGCTGGCGCTAATACGGGAGGATTTGCGAGATAGGCTTTGATGCGGTCAAAGGCTTTTTGACACTCGTCATCCCATATTACTGGTACATTCTTCTTGAGCTTTTTGAAGATTGGTTCACATATCGTTGTTAGTTTTGATATGAACCTACTTATGTATTGTAACCGGCCAATGAATCCTCGAATCTGTTTCTCGGTCTTGGGCGGTGGCATTGACATGATTGCTTTAATCTTGGTTGGATCTATCTCTATTCCTCTAGAGCTTATGACGTATCCCAAGAGCTTGCCTGAGGTGACTCCAAAAGCACATTTTGAGGGATTTAACCTCATATTATATTTTCTTAGCCTTTTGAAAAATTTCCTTAAGGCTACTTGATGGCCTGGACGGTCTTTTGATTTCACAATCATGTCATCTACATATACCTCGACTTCTTTGTGCATCATGTCATGGAGCAAGGCAGTTGCTGCACGTTGGTAAGTAGCACCTGCGTTTTTCAACCTAAATGGCATTATCGTGTAACAATAAGCGCCCCATGGTGTGATAAAAGTTGTCTTCTCCATGTCTTCTTCCGCCATGAGAATCTGATTGTACCCTGCGTATCCGTCCATGAATGAGAGGAGCGCGTGGTTTGTTGTATTGTCTACCAGAATATCGATGTGTGGTAAAGGGAAGTCGTCCTTTGGACTTGCCTTATTTAGATCTCGATAGTCGACACACATCCTTACCCTTCCATCTTTCTTTGGAACTGGGACGACGTTAGCGACCCATTCGGGGTACTTGGATACCTTGATGAAATCTGCAGTTATTTGTTTTTGAACTTCTTCTTTTATTTTAAGTGCTACGTCGGGTTTCATTCGACGTAACTTTTGTTTTACAGGTTTCATTCCTGGAATTAATGGTATAGTGTGTTGAGCTATTTCTCTGTTAATGCCTGGCATATCTTCATATGACCAAGCGAATACATCGATAAATGCTTTAAGCAAGTTAATTAAATCGGTTCTTTCTTGTTTATTCAATGTTAGTCCGATTTTAACTTCTCTTTTATGAGTTGAATCATTTGAGATGTCAACTGTTTCAGTCTCTTCAATTACTGGTGTTTTCTTTTCAAGTGTTTCCATTGCTTTAATAAATTCTTTATCTTTTTCATCGTTAGCTAAGCAATGTTCGTCATCTTGGGTTAGGGAAGAACACGAGAAGTAAGGAGAATGAGCGATATTATTATACTCTGAGATCATTACATCAAAGAGTGATATGTCCTCAGGGACTGAATCACTAACTATCCTAGGAGAAGAAACAGGAAGGGAAGGCTTTATAGCTAGAAACTTAGAAGATTCTAAAGGGAAAGACACTGACTCAGACTCTGACTCTGACCCTGACGATTCTTCAAACATTGGCCCTTGTCCTGTCGTGATTGATATCTTCCTCCCACTTGTAGTAATCACTTTGATAGTCTTGCGCCACCCTTGCAGTAATCCTTCAGCTGGAGTAATTAGCTTCGAGGAGTCGAAGTTTTCGCTTTGTAGGACCTTTTGAATGAGTGAGGAGTTGTCTTCCTCATAAACTGGCTCATTCTTTTCTCGCCCAAACAGTAATCCCATGACGTTAAAGTCAAAGCATGGAGGTGCTTTCTCTTTATGGACGGGAATTGGGATTTCATCAGTGAAATAGCAATCCAAGAAAATCTCGAATCCTGGTTGTCGTATGCCATTTACAACAAATGGTTCGGGAAATTCATAGCATGGATAGTCTTCTCCTTCTTTTATAAACTGACCATTAAGCGTAAGAGGGTACTGATCCATTGGAATTGCTTTCTTTTGAATGCGAGCGTCCTACGTGCTTTCAATTTGTCCTGGGCTCGCTTGAGATCATTCCGAGTTGGTTCGAAACCAAGTCCGAAAGTATCTAGTTTAGGGAGGCCAGGTGACTCTATCGATTTTGCTATTCCCTTCTTCTTTCCTAAGGTCATCCCAGGGAAGTGTCCTTGTTTTTTCAGCATAGTGTTGAAAATCATGTTGGAATGGGGGTCGTGGCAAAGAGATGTCCTTTCATCCTCTTGGATTAAGGAGACTTCTTCGTTAAAGCCCCATAGGTCTTCATCATCTTCGTCGTGCTCCACGTTGATGATTGGATTCTCTATTGACTTGATCCTCATTGGCGAAGCATCGATGGTGATGGGGATTCCTCCAACTATAGCTTTCACTTGTTGGTGAAGAGATGAAGGGACGGCCTTTAGATCATGAAGCCAAGGGCGTCCTAACAACAGATTGAATGAGGCTTTGATGTCTACCACTTGAAAAGTAGTAGCATGTTCTATTGCTCCTGCCGTCACATTTAGGGTTATTTTGCCAAGAGCTTGACGTCGAGTATTATCGTAAGCTCTTATTCTTTGTGTGGACGGAGTTAAATCCTCATTCTTTATGCCGAGCATCCTCGCAGTCCTAAGTGGACAGACGTTAATAGCCGATCCATTGTCTGCAAGCGTCATGGGGACATTCATTCTTTTGCAGACTACTGTGAGGTTTAACGCTTTGTAGTGCTTGTCACCTTCCGGGGGTAAATCTTTATCAGAGAAGGTGATTAGATTAATTGGACTAGGGAGATCACTCGTGAGGAAGTTAGCTAGTCCCTCAGGAGTGGTGTCAGAATCTATCCCGATTTTATCCAAGGCATTCATCACAGCCAACCTATGTTCTCGAGATGTTGCTAGAAGCTTCCATACATTCATCTCAACTTTTGTCTTCTTGAATTGTTTAACAATGTCATTGTCTTCGATAATCGGTATGGGAATTTGTTGTACAGTAGGCATGGGTTGTGTTGAAACAGGAGGTTGTATTCTCCCGGATCTTGTGAAGACGTCTATTGATGTATCTTCTTCAGTCCAAATGTCGTCTGTGGTGTATGATATGGAAGGTGAAGGTTCTAATATGTCTTTTAGATAGACATCTTCTTCATCACTGTCCCATACCCCATTAACATTTATATCCTCTTCTTGTTGAACTTGGACTAATTCCTTTCTATCAATCATTTTCTGCACCAAATCCTTGAATTTGAAGCAGTTTTCTATGGTGTGTCCTCTTGACTGATGGTATTGGCAGTAATATCTATCTGTTCTTTTTAATGATTCAAATGGTCTCGGTTCGAGAGGTTTGACCTTGCTACTCTCGGAGAGCATTTTAAACATTTGTGTATACGGGATCCCAATTGGAGTATAAATTTTATCGCTCTTCTTGGGTCTTTCGGTGACTCGTAAGGGAAAGTATTTTGCCTCATAAGTCGTTTTTACTGGTTTTTACTCGTAAGGGAAACCATGCATGAAAGGATAAAGGTTTCTCTCAAATTCATCCCTTTCACATGAAGCATTGCCAATGAACTCTTTCAAGAGGCTATAATGATTTGTTATACCTTCAATGAACATACTAGCCATAACCTCAAATAAGTCCAAAGACTCATGGATAGAAGGGTCACAAACATGCAAGGTAGACTCATCAAGATGGGGAAGAGGGTTGGAAACCTCAAAATCGATATTTTCTTCATTCACAACTCTTCCACCATTACTCAAGGGACTCTCAATCTCTCTTGATTGCTCAAACTCATCATCATCATCCTCATGAAATTTCTCATTCAAAATTGAAGATGGCTCACTCACATCCTCACCAAGGGAAGCTCTCAAAGGGGGTGAATAAAGGGAAGGATGACAATCAAGCTCAAATGGGGAATGAAAAGGATCAAAATCCTCAAAAATCCTCTCATCACAAGAAAATCTCCCCTCACCTTCACACCCTTGGCCCACATCGTTCTCAAAAACACTCTCACACTCCAAATGAGGTGCCTCACATCCATTTACATCAACCAAAGCACTCATCACTTGGGCAAGCCTCACTTCTCTCAATTTTTGTTCCTCTTGAAGCTCTTGGAGTTGTTGGGTGAGATATTGCATTTGATAAAGAATTTGGGCTTCAATGTTATTGGGTTGAGGTTCATGATCAAAGTCAAATTGCACATCATCAAAATTAGCACAAACCTCATCAAAATGAGCATAAGGGGGAAAGGTGTCAATTTGCATACTTGGATTATCACTAGGCACATAAGAAGTATCAAGAGAATTCATGCAAAAATTAAAAGAATCTTGGCATTGAGAATCAAAGTAAGAAACATGAGATTCTCTATCTAAAGAATCCTTAGCAAGCCATGTGAAGAAATCCCACGCATCATGCATAGACAAATGACAAAATCTACCATTATTAATGTCCTCAACCATTCCCCTAGTATACTCATTCATGCCCCAATAAGCTATATCACAAGCATCATTAAGATAACACCCATGGTAACTAAGAAAACCATCTAGTCTTTCAAAGTAAGCATAAAAGGGTTCACCATCAAATTGAGGAAAAGATAAGCATGCCATTTTTATACAAAGAACAAAGAAAAGCAAACACAAATCAAATTATATACAAGAACCTAGTTAATCTAATCAACACAAACTAATGAACGCCTTAGTTCCCCGGCAACAGCGCCAAAATTTGATCGGGATTAAATAGTGTTGTTAGTCTACTAACCCTAATCAAATTAACAATTTATAATACCTAAACTACCCTAATACGAGTATAGGGGTAAGTAAAGGGTCGAACCCAAAAGGACTAAGTGTATCAATCTATGCTAATTAGACTACTAGGAAAGCTTGTGAGGTAAAGAGAAGTTCAACTAAACACTACTAAGAGCAAATAACTAAAACTAGGGAAAGTGGAATCCAATTACATCAATACATTCAATAACATCATACAATTAGATAAAAATGACCTTGATTAGGAACAATCAACACATTTAACTCACTCTCGCACAATTAAGCATGTTAATTATCCTACTAAACTAATTCACTCTCGTGCAACTAGCCTAGCAAAGGTATGGAACAATTTAGACTCTCAAACAACTCACTTTCGCACAATTGATTGAAAGCACGATTAAGAACGTAGAATCAATTAGCTAGAAAGATTCTAATCCATAAAAGCATCATCCATACACAATAATCAAGAAACAATTCCATACTAACCACAATCAATCATTAAATTAATTAACATAACCTTCATCCATTTCCCTAAAACAAAACCTAAACTAACATAATGAACAAAAATATGGAAAGCAAGGTAAAATAATAATAAAAGCAAGAATCAACAACTAAACTAATTAATCTACCCAAATAAACAAATAAATAAGCAAAAACAATAATAAATGAAAGCAATAAAGGTGAGAGAAAGTTAGGAAAACTCATTGAATTTATGAGAGGAAAAATCCACAAATTTGCTTCTTCAAAATCCCAAAAACTCCATGAAAAATCCAATCTTTCTCTCTCTAAACTACTCCTAACCCTAAGAGAGAGAAAATAAATGCTAAACTAATCTAATCTAATCTAAAATAATGTTAAGTGTAAAGTTGAGAGAGAAAAACCCCAAAGGGGGTATTTATAATACAAGGCTAAATAAAATAAAGTAAAAGAGAAAACTAAAAAGAAATAAAAACTAAACTAAAATAATTAAAATAACTAAACTTAAAAACCAAAAATAAAACTAAACTAAAAATAAAATAAAAGAAAAGAAAATGAAAAGAAAAAGGAAAACAAAACAAAACCCATCAAATTCCCCAAAACCCACGAAAACCATCAGCTTTCCCCCTTTCTTTCTCTTTCGATCTTGGCTGCTCTGTTTTTCTTTCCATCATCACCATCACGCATCATCAATTATCACTCAATCACCACCGTCAATCCTCATCGTCATCAATCAAGCATCAATCAAAGCCGTTCAATTCTCATTAAAAATCACGTGAAAAGCTCGTGATTGACCCACGAATGCGCGCCCGCGAAGACACCGCGCAGAGGTCGCGCATAGCTTCTGCCTCGACTCTGATTTTGGACTCAATCTCGTGCGCTTTCTGACAGGGCTGCGCGGCCGCGAGGTCTGGGTTGCTCCTTGCTGTGAATTTGGTTCGATTGGTGCGATTGGAGATGCGAATTGGTGGTGAAATGGGAGGTGAGGTTGGGTGGTTTCGGTGCGATTGAGAGGAGCAGGGTTTTGCGGGTTGGTGTCAATTGAGGTCAGGTGGCTGCGAATGGGTGATATCGGTGCGATTGGAGGCGGTTTGGTGATGTTGGGTTGCGCGTTGGTGGAACGCGTGGTGGTGTAGCGCTGGTGGGAGCAGGGGATTGTGGCTGGTGGTTTAATTGGTGTTGCGGGGTTTAATTGGTGAGTGTGTGTGTGGGATTGCGTGGGTATTGACTGGTGGCAGAGGTGTTTAGGCTGGGTGGCTGGCGCGGCTGTGGTCGCAGGTGGAAGCTGGTCTGGTTGGAGGTGCTGCGTGGCTGGGATTGGTGGAGTTGCGATGTTGGTGTTGTTAGGGTTGTGAGGTGGTGTTGTGAGGTGGTGCGATGTTGGTGTTGTTAGGGTTGTGAGGTGGTGTTGTGAGGGCTGGTGATGAATTGGGAGAGCAGGGAGCAGGGGAGATGTGGTGCTCGAGTGTGTGGTGGAGGATAGGGTGTGTGTGTGGTGGAGGATAAGGTGATAGCAAATATAGGTGAGGGGCAGCAGCTAGGGGGTGAGATGTGCTTGCAATGGCTCGGGTTCCAAACTTCCAATGGTGGTAATTTGACCTTGAAATCCGTGCTTTGACCCGCACACATACCTGCACACAAAAACAAACACGGGAAAAACGGGACAAAGACTAAAATAGAATAAAGAAAATAAAATAAAGTAAAGTAAAATACTAAAACTAAAAGAAATAATATAATCAAAAGAAAATAAATAAATAAAATAAAGAAAACAAACTAGAAAATAAAAGAAAGATAAGAGGAAAACGAGAAGAAAAATAATAAGAACCTAGACTAAGAACAAAAGAGAATAAGAAACATAAATAAATTACGAAATTAAACTAAAAACTAATAAAAACTACAAAATACTCATATAAAAAGACAAAAGACGAGAATAATGAAATAATAGAAATAAAGGATAAAAAGGGTGAAATTATTGGAAAATAAGCCGGAATACCACTCAATAAACACCCTAAAAGTGACATAAAAGTCACTTATCAATAACGGGTTATTTGTAACAGGATTTTCAGGTGCCCGTTACGAATAACTCAGGTGCCCGTTACGAATAACCCCGTTATCCGTAACGGGACATGGTTTGCCCGTTACGAATACTATATAATCAAATTAAAAAAAAAAATCCAGCAAAATGCTGGATTTTGCACACCATTTTATCATTTAATGAGATGTATATATTTTTATACAAATATAGTATACAATTAATATTTCTTTCAAAAAAAATATATACAATTAATATTAATAAACTACTAACTAAAACTTTAAAAGAACAGCTAAATTAAACCAAATCTCAAGTACACTTATTTTCTTGGTTTCAAAAAAAATTACACTTTTTTCCTCTAAAGGCAGTAAAAGTGCGGTGCTCAAAGAAAAACTTATTCTGCATAAACATTGTTCTCTCAGGTATTTCCTCTAGTAGTAATCGCACTATCACAGCCCATTTGTTGCACTGAATCCTTAAACTACGGGCTGCAATAGGTGCTTTCCTAGCGACCTGAAGAAGGCTCTCTTTTGCATCAGTACAGTATATTCCAATTGAATTGTCTGGATCTTTCCAACATAGAAGAGATGTCGACAATGCTGCAAAAAAAAAATTGATGAATTAGACCGGAATCATCATAAGACAATAAGCACTTGTAAGAGAAAAATGCAGTAGTCGGTGAAAAAATAGACAACAGCAGAAGATAATGGTGCATACTTGACCTGAAATACCCCCATAATTGAACCACAAAATGACCCAGGATAAGTAATTATACTGCATAATAAGGTATAACATTGTAATAACATTCCATTCATACAAGCAAAACCAGAGAGCCAAATAAAAATGGGTAAAACATATTACAATACAACCCCAATAAAGATGCGGTGCTCAAAGAAAAACTTGACATGTGTTAAACAAAAGAGGCCAAGCGCATGATACTCTCAATAATGTAAAGAACTTTCGTCGAAACAAAAGTAATGCTAGAAAGTAACAAAACTACATGCAACTTTTTTACAAAGAGAGTACAAAGCAACTTCATGAAACTACCCTCCTTATACTAAATAATCAATTAGGCCTTCAATTTTCGGAAGTCTGAAACAGAAATAAAGGTTCACAAAGAGTTATTATATAGAATATGACAACATTAATATAGGATTAAATTTTTTAACTTTTGCAACAGCAACATCACTTTTACTAAAATTATCAAATCAACTTCTCATATTATTAGAAGAGCAGGTACAAAATGTGAAACGACAAAGGATCACAAATTTCTTAGTGTAAATACTTCTTTGCTACACTAGTGCATAAGAAATTATAGAAAGACATTACTAGCGTTACAGGTAATAGAGTAGAGAATACCTGCTGATTGGAATGAGCTCCAAAACTAGGTGGACCTCAGCTTTTTAGCCTGATCATACAACTTGTAATGGAGGTAATTGCGAAGCAAAAGGTTCAAAAGTGTTTCCTGCAGCATAGATAAATCACATGTAATTCAAGTTCTCAGCATATAAATCATATTATGAATATATATAATTCTCATTGACCGCATACAAACCTGACCAAGCTCATAGAAAGAATACAATTTGGATGCCAGCACATCAGCAACCCTTCTTTCCAATGATTTTAAACGAGCAATGCTTGCAGAAGCACAAGATTTAGCCTGCACATTTTCAGAGTTAGCTTGAAACACATATGACAATGAAGAGTACAAAAGTAGTTTTTGGAACAGTGCACACCTCATTGTGCATTTTCTGATCAATTAAAACAGAGCACACCAATACTAGTGCCCAAAGTTATGATATGGAGATCTACATTTTTCTGTTATACATCATTAAAACAGTGTTTATTGACTGAAATTGAAGTGTCCATAGTCCATACACATTTTTATATATGAGTGTCAAGTAGCCAGCATAAGCACTTGAGCTAAAATGTAGATTTACAAACTAAAAATGCAATTGCAATCCGAATCAAGTACATAAGAGAAAATCATATTTATAAAGTGAACTCTTCAGAAATTAGACAACACACTGAACTCTAACAAATATATAGTCCCTTCACAAACATGGAGCAAGTCATAAAATTCAAATTGCACAGCAAATTAACATCTTTATAAAGCTACTTTCCAAAAAATACATCCGGTTCATCTTGCAAAGGCAATAGTGTACAAATGCGTGTAATTAGGACCAAATCTAAGCAGCTTAACAAATCCTTAGACTTATAAATTGAACCTCAGGAAGCTAAATCACATTTTTGGCGTATAGAAAGTCACAAAAATCAATGATATAAACGAGATTCGATCTCAAAAAGTCATCATCCAATCTTAGAAGACATTACACATCAATGAATTGAGCATGCATGCAAACTACTTGAACTAAAACAGTGACAAATCAGTCATGCAATAGAAAATGAAATGCTCACAATTTCTCAAATAAATACTAACAAAAGCATATTTAACTGACAAATAGAAACAAAGCTATAATTCAAAAGACAAAAATCATAAAAAAAAAAAAGGTATAAATTATGAAAATAATAGAGAAATGAAGAGTAGTGAGTACTAGATTGACTCAAGGCAAGAGGCGATACAAGGATTTGAACATAATTCACTACAATAAAATGGCCATTGGAGCAAATATGCAGATATTTCGGAGGATAAGGCCGAAGTCAGCTAGCATTAGCTCATCAGTAAAGGCATAGATCAAAACCAATCCAGAATATTATAATTTTCACCATATCAAACTTGTGGAGCTCATCCAATGAACAGGATTAACTTAACATATTATCTATACCAATATTAGACATGATAGAACAATAATCTAATAATATATTCAAAGTGTTTGAAGGACTGACATTGCAATAGCTTAACATAATATCTGCTATCATCTGTTTCAGGGACTAACATATATAGTAACATTTCATTAGCTTCTATCAACTACAGAAAATCGATCTACTAGTGATTAAATTGACAAGCGATCATTAACTGCTACAAGGAAAAGACATAATTCACATAAAATAAGCCTTTTAAACATCAATACCTAGAGATGAAAATAGTAGTACAAATTTGACATATACCCAAATCCAAATCGAAGGCAGCCTCTAAAGTTCTTTTTTAAAAAAAAAATCAGAAACTGGTGATTCAGATTAGTGCAAGGATTGAAAAATGCAAGTCATACACTTAACAGAACCCTGGAACCCTAGAATTGATCGATTTCGGTAAAGAACTCGAAGAACCCTAGAATTAATCAACATGTCATATCGGGTTTCTTAATTATTCTTTCTATAAACAAAAAAAATTACAAATAAAAATGAATCAAATACAAATTGCATGTTGAAAAAAATTAAATAAAGCAAATTAGAATTCACAAGAACAAATTCAAGAATTTATACAATTAGATGCCCAGAAATCAATTCAAGAAGAGGAAAAAACAATTGAAGGACTTCTTACCTCACGATCTAAAATGATTGAAGTTTTAGGCAAAGATATCCCAAATTATCTAAGAATTGATCTTCAATAGTTTTTGACAATTCGCCGCTATCTAGATCTAATATCTGGAATTCACTATAAGAGGAACAACAAATTAACATTGATTTCTTTTTCTTTGCACTATGCACCGCCCGTAATAAAATCTTCGAACACTTTTTCACATACCCATCACCCATAATTTCTGTGTAATAGCTTAAAGAGAGAGGAGGAACAAGGGGTAGGAGGATGGAGGAGGAGATAAAGAGCACAAGTGTTTTGAAAACTCAGAAATTGATGGAGGAGAGGAGAAAGAGGCCGGTGAATGACGGGGAGGAGAGGAGAGAGAGAGAGGGACTGATGAGAGAGAAAGAGGTGTGATGGCTATTAGGTGAAACCCTAAAAAGCCAAGTACTGTGCTCCTCTCATAAGTTGGGCCTGTTATGTGTAATATAGTATTCGTAACGGGAAAAATAGTGTCCGTTACGAATACTAATTTATTCGTAGCGGACACTAATTTGTCCGTTACTAATTGTCCGTTACGAAAACTTATTTATTCGTAACGGGCACTATTTTGCCCGTTACGAATACTTATTTATTCGTAACGGACACTATTTTGCCCGTTACAAATATCTTAATTGTAACGGGCAAAGCTTTGCCCGTTACAAATAGCCTGTTACGAATGAGATTTTTTCCACTAGTGAATGTCTTGTTTATATTTTTGGAAATTACACCTTTTGTGTGTTTAGACAAAATTGTTTATGATAATACCAAAAGTGCTAAGACCATGGAGTCAAACTAAACTTACTTGTGGCATTGTCGTAGACAAAATTTTCTAGTAGATATGGTTATGTCTACCTAATGTCACATAAATCTGAATCGTTTGAAAAGTTCAAAGAATTTCAGAGTGAAGTTGAAAATCAGCTTGGCAAGAAAATCAATGCCCTTCGATCGGATCGAGGTGGTGAATACTTGAGCCAAGAATTCGATGACCATCTAAAAGAAAAAGGTATACTTTCATAATTGACACCTTCAAGAACTCCTCAATGGAACGGAGTATCCAAAAGGAGAAATCGAACCTTGTTGGACATGGTACAATCAACAATGGGTCTTAGTGATCTTCCTATCTCTTTCTGGGGACACGCACTTCTAACTGCGGTACTAACACTGAACCGTGCACCATCAAAAGCTGTAGAAAAGACTTCATATGAATTATGGACAAAGAAACCTCCTAGGTTGTCTTTTCTAAAGATATGGGGATGCAAAGCATATGTCAAGAAATTAATTTCTGATAAACTTCATCCCAAATCTGACAAGGTTTACTTTGTGGGATATGCAAAAGAAACCAAAGGGTATTACTTCTACAACAAATCGGAGAACAAAGTGTTTATTGCTCGCGACGGTGTCTTTTTGGAGAAGGAACACCTTTCCAAAATGACAAGTGGGAGGAAAATCGAACTCGATGAAGTACGTGAGGATGAGCAACAAAATCCGAATGACAGTCAAAGTGCTCAAACAGCATCTGTTGACGCAGGTCAAAATGATCAAAATGTGCAAAGTCAAACCGACAATGCAAATGCTCAATCCATTACCCTATGTAGGTCTTAGAGGCCGAGATCTCAACCTGATAGATATCTTGGTTTAGTTTTAACCGAGATATCAGAGGACATCCTGATTACGGATGGAGATGAACCGAAAACCTACAAGCAAGTGATGGCAAGCACTGAATCTGCTAAATGGCATGAGGACATGAGATCTAAAATGGATTCCATGTTTGAAAATCAAGTCTGGGACTTGGTTGACTTACCCGAAGGTTATACACCTATCAGATGTAAGAGGATTTTCAAGATGAAAACCGACAAAGATGGAAATGTATTCATTTACAAAGCTAGATTGGTGGTAAAAGGTTATCGACAAGTTAATGGAATTGATTACGATGAAACCTTTTCACCAGTCGCAATGCTTAAATCAGTTCGGATCCTCCTAGCGATTGCTACATATTATAACTATGAAATATGGCAGATGGACGTCAAAACCGCCTTCTTAAATGGTATTTTGGAAGAAACTGTGTACATGACACAACCAGAAGGTTTTGTCGACCAAAACAATGCTGGGAAGGTTTGTAAACTTAAGAAGTCCATTTATGGACTAAAGCAAGCTAGCAGAAGTTGGAATCTGCGATTCGATGAAGCCATATGTAAGTTTGGTTTTATCAAGAATCCAGATGAATCTTGTGTTTACAAGAAGGTCAGTGGGAGTGACATTGCCTTCTTAGTCTTATATGTCGATGACATATTGCTCCTTGGAAACAGCATTTTGTTGTTAGAGTCTGTAAAGGCCTGGCTTGGAAAATGTTTCTCAATGAAAGACTTGGGAGAGGCTCAGTACGTACTAGGCATCAAGATCTATAGGGATAGATCAAAAAGGATGATTGGATTGAGTCAAAGTACTTATATTGATAAGGTACTTGCTCGATTTAGCATGGAAGGGGCCAAGAGAGGTCACCTGTCGATGTCACATGGCATAACCCTGAGCAAGAAGCAGTGTCCACATACTCCTGATGAGCGGGAAAGAATGAATCTGATTCCATATGCTTCGCTTATTGGATCGATCATGTATGCCATGATATGTACTAGGCCAGATGTATCGTATGCCTTGAGTGATACAAGCCGTTACCAATCAGATCCAAGAGAGGCCCATTGGACTGCGGCAAAGAATATCCTAAAGTACCTGAAAAGGAACAAGGATAATTCCTGGTATATGGTGGTTCAGAAGAATTATTTGTTGAAGGTGATATTGACACAAGCTTCCAGACAGACAGAGACGATTTCAAATCGCAATCTGGATATGTGTTCTGTCTAAATGGAGGAGCGTTCAGTTGGAAGAGTTCCAAGCAGAGTACAACTACAGATTCTACAACTAAAGTCGAGTACTTAGCAGCTGCTGAAGCGGCTAAGGAGGTTGTTTGGATTCGTAAGTTCATTGGTGAACTTGATGTTGTACCCTCCATAAAGGGTCTAATAGCCCTCTATTGTGACAACAATGGAGCTATTGCTCAGGCCAAAGAGCCGAGGGAACATCAGAAAGTCAAACATGACAAATGGTGGTTTCACATGATTCGAGAATGGAAATCAGAAGGTGAAATCAGAATTTGCAAAGTTGGAACGGATGACAATGTAGCCGATCCACTTACTAAATCTTTGCCTCAAGTGAAGCACAACAAGCACGTTGAGGCAATGGGAATCAGGCATGTAGGAGACTGGCTTTGATTTCCCTATTTAGTGTTTAGTTAAATTTTGAACATTAAAAGTAAGACACTAAGAAAAATCATTCAAGTTTTGGAGTAATATAAATTTCATGCAATACTTTATTACTCCGTTTGCTATTTAATTGTGGTTTAGGATTAAATAATGAGTCCATTCGATTCTTGGAATATTCAAAATAGGGTATTAAGACCAGTCTTAATGAGGAAACACCTATTAAGTGAACATTGAATATTATAATAAAAAATTATCCCTAATCACGGTCATTTAAACGATGGACGATTAATGACCAATTGAGATTAGTGTGTAGTTTGATTTGTAGCACTGTTTCTTGTGCTACGAGGACATGATTGTCATAAATCATTTGCACGGGTATTGGTTTAGAACCATACTGGATCGACCTATGAGAATACATTAAGAGATTAAAAATCGTCATAAAGTATACTTCTCATTATGGCTATCGGAACCTATTTTCTTGACCATGAGTATTGTGAGTTCTCTTGTTTGAGTACTAGTCTGTTTTGATATTGTCAAACGTCTGCCATAATAGGGGATTATAACAACAACACTCGGGCGGCTAATCCTCTCAGTAAGAGGAGCTACATTAGAAGACTGGGAATGTCCCCCTACTAAAATAGGGAAGATGTCTTTGTTGTATACAAGGCATCTCGTAGAGCGAGACTGTAAAAATGCATGGCCGTGCTCGGATGGATTTTAGATCTGTTTACTGACAGTCGGACTTGGAATCGAGAAACACTTCTGGACGTAATAAGGATGATGAAATAATCTTACCTTATAGTTCATGAAGAGACATGAAAAGACATAGGAAAAAGGCTATACACTAAATGCTCACTTATCTCATGACAAGTGGGAGATTGAAAGGAATGGTGTCCTTCGAACAAGTGCATTATTCTAATAGCGGGTTCAAAATTATTAGAAAGCAAATATATTCATTAAGGTCAAGTGATCGGAATGCCTGGGTGGAGGCCGCTTCCGATCAGTAATATTAATGTATAATTAATATTACAGCTTAATCTTGACTGAACCCTTCGGGTCACACCCTAGAAAATATACGAACCGACTCGACGAATTAATTCGGAAGAAATTAATTCGTTGCCCGAGTATTAAATATTTAGATGTCGCAAATTCGAGCTTAGAGCGTCAAAACCTAGCGTAGGAAGTCAGTAGAAATAATAAAAGACGAGACATGAAATTAATAAATCAACAAGACCAAAATACCCTTAGCATCGGAATTCCGCGAGCAAACCGAGTGCTAGGGGCATTTGGTATAGCGTGGTGGCTAACATGCGCACCAAGCCAAGCCTAGGTTGGCTGGTGCGTGCTAGCGCACCAATGCTAGCATCGTATGCTAGCAGCGCTGGCCAACGCGCGCAAGGAGCATCAGCACTCACCAGCAGCCCGCATCCTTGATGCGCGACTTGTTGGCTGAGTGCACGAGCAGCCCGCACAAGCCGTGCTGGGCTTGCTGGCCAGCAGCGCCTAGCAGCCCGCACACTTGTGCTGGGCCTGCTGGCAGCACACCTTGGGTGCCTTGGTGCCCAAGTGTGGTGCCATGTGGCGCTTTGTAAGAGGAGGCTAGAGGGATGAGTTGGCCGGTTTTTGGAGAGGGAGTAGGGAGCAAGTTTGGTCCCCCCTCCTCCAAATGGTCCTCACCTAACCTCTCTCATGAGCTTGCCACTTGTTGATTTATTACTAGTTTGATTATTTATTATATTTTAGCTTTAAAATAAAATGGAAAAATCAAATTCTCCCACATTGATGGGAGAGCTTTTTCACTCTCTTACCCAAGTTAGGGTATTGGGAAAATCACTTGAGTGAGAGTTGAAAAAGGCATCACCATTGTGAAAACCTTTGAACTCATTTAATCACTCGGTTTTTGGTCGGACCTTGCTAATTCCAAGGTAGCGGACCTAAAAGTCGGTGTTCGTCCTTTGTGGGTGGATACTGTTAGAGGCTCGGTATTTTCGGAGCTAAAGATTTCATGTAAGAGCCCATTAGATCGGGCGAAGCACGCGTCAAAGGTAAATTCCGATTCCATCCTTTTATGTTTATTTGTTATGCTTTATGGTTTTATTAATTGTGAGTGGTGCTTTGGGTTAAGGTCGTTTCCGCGGTAAGTTGGACTTACCAAACCCCAACAACAATACGTATTTTACTTGATGTTGTTGTGTCATTGAATTGGGAGTTACATCAAATGGATGTTCATAATGCATTTCTTCATGGCGATTTGGATGAAGAAGTATATATACAGTTTCCACTAAGGTACGATACTCCGAAATCGGGCAAAGTTTGCCGATTATGGAAGTCTTTATATGGCTTGAAACAGGCCCAGAGATAGTGGTTTTCGAAGTTGTCTAGTGCTCTGCGAGGTTTTGGTTTTAAAAATTCATATGATAATTACTCTCTGTTTAGCTATGTACAAGGCAATGTTTCTTTTCATGTGCTGGTTTATGTCGATGATTTGATTATTGCATGCTCCTCTCATAATGCGATTGTTCGGTTTAAAGCATAGCTGTGCAAATGCTTCTATATGAAGGATTTGGGTTTGCTTAATTATTTCTTAGGTAGTAAGGTTGCTCAGAGTCCGGAGGGCATCTTTCTTTCTCGGCGAAAGTATGCCCTTGATATTTTGACTGAGGCAGGAATGTTGGGTTGTAAACCCATCAACACTCCGATGGAGCAGAATCATCGTCTTGCACTTGCTTTCGGTGAGCCGTTCGCTCAACCAGAACAATATCGTCGTTTGGTTAGCCATCTAGTTTATTTGTCAGTCACTCGACCGGAGTTGAGCTATTCAGTGCATGTTTTGTCACAGTTTTTGAGTGTTCTATAGGTTTCTCATTGGGATACGACCATTTATGTCTTGCGCTACCTTAAGGGTAGTCCATGACAAGGTATTTTGTTGCGATCTACGACGGATTTACGCTTGACAGCATTTTGTGATAGTGATTGGGCGGCGTGCCCGTTAAGTTGGCGTTCCTTGTCAGGTTATTTTGTTTTCTTAGGTCATTCACCTGCTTCATGGAAGACTAAGAAACAACCTACTGTAGCCACATCCTCGTCTGAAGCCGAATACAGGTCTATGGCTCTTACTTCTCGTGAGTTGAAATGGTTGAAAATGTTTTTGTTTGTTCTTGGTGTTAAGCATTCTAAGCCTATGAAGTTGTTTTGTGATAATCAGTCGGCTTTGCATATAGTCAAGAATACGGTATTTCATGAACGTACGAAACATATTGAGGTAGACTGTCATTTTGTTCATGATTAGTTGATAAACGGTAATATTTCTACCTCCTATGTTCCGACAGGTCATCAGTTGACAGATATTTTAACTAAGGCTCTTGAACGACAATAATATGGTTTTCTTTTACGCAAGTTGGGCATTCGCGATTTGCATGCTCCAACTTGAGGGGGAGTATTAGAGTCGGTTTGGTTTATTTATGTTAATATTGTATTTATGTTAAGTTTATCTTATTAGGAGTTTTAGGCTTATTAGGTTTCCTAATGTATTGTGTATATATGTGTGTTTATTATGAAAACAAAGTTTAAGTTGTTTTCTCCGATATTTCCTTGAGTTTAACAATGTCCATAACCTTCCACCTCATATGAAATTCCTTTATCACTTACCCTAATAGGTAACTAACCCAACCCTTTCAATCCTCCCAAACAAACATATTAAAATTAATATGTTTTTTTTAACTTAAACAAGCAAAATTACCTCGGTCAAGTACGTCTTAATTCCTCTTACATTGAAGAAAGTCAACACTATTAAAACTCAATCCAATAATCCATCAAACTTAATATTATAACATCTTAGATATAAAATTCATACCCAAAACTAAATCCAATAGATATAGATAGGGAAAGTATATTTAGAAAAAGTAGGGGAATAAATCTAAAAGCATGAAAGATAAACAATCAAAAGTAAATAAGCAATGTTTTTAAATTTATTTAAAAAAATTTATTTCCTATTTCTTAAGGTTAAATTAAATTTTAAAAATGTTGACATGCTTTCTATCTTCTATAGGTATATAGGGATTGACATCTTCTTGGTGGAATAAGAGGACAATGTTGATATATTTGGAGAAATAATAATAGTGGAGAAAAATTCACTTAAAATTCAATTGGGATCATTTAATATTGAATAAAGTGCTTTTAATGTTACCAATTTAATTCGTTAAGAGTACTTTAATTTTAATTAAACATAATTATTAAACTTTGTCTTATTTTGACATAGATGGGTAACCGTAGCAATGATGACAGTAATTCTTTACCACCAATAATGAAAACAAGGCTTAATTTTCTCAACTTCAAGGATTGGGGAAAGCTAACTTAGAAGTGTTCTAAGGAACAAGAAGCTCGAATTTCGTTGAGACATACCAATCGAGGCCAGATTTAGTCCAGGCATGAATCCTGAGAAGCATTTGAGAAATGTTTCAGAATCTAAGAGTCACGTATGTCATGTTGTCTTCTATTCCAGAGGATTGGGCTAGAAGATTCATGGACTATGAACCTTATCTTTTATTAAAATGCTTACGTGATGTATGCAATGAATTACTGAATTTCCATGTTGATGGGGAATTGGATGGAAACATTAAGGAAACCATTAATATGGTTTCCAAGAATGACAACTCCTGGACTGGAAATATTTGGTTTGAAACCTATAAGTTTATTGGTGATATAATCAATAGAAAACTCATGCCAAGACAGTCAGTACAAATTCATGTGGACATGATGGTTCAACTATTCAACCACTTGAGTATGTTAGGGAGACCATTCAAGAATAATGAGGTTCATGACATGAATATGCATTCTCTACATGATGGTTTTAACCACGAGAAACTTTCGCAAGATGATGAGGATTCTGCGGTCAAGCTAGTTGATTTACTTAAGAATCATGCAGAAAAGTACCTGAAAGGAGAATAAGCCAAGGATGTCCTCACTAAGATGAAGTGACAGGTAAGAGTTAACAAATATCCTTGTTATAAACATTTCAAATTTCACTTAGGTATGTGATACCAAGTTGCAGTGCTTAACATTATTAATGTTGTGCAGAAGCTGCAAAGAAGTGAGGCTAGCATGGAAGTGGAGCTTGAAGGTGCACTAGAAGTGTTTGAGTGACCAAGAAATCTTCATAGTTTTATTTCAGAATTTGATATGAGAAGATAAATGATGTTGGATGAAAAGGCTTTGTTATTAATCTTGTTAGTATCATGCCTAGGATCTTGCTAATATTATTATGCTTTGAGATTAAGAATATTATTATTATGATGATGATTGTTATTATGTTGATTGATTTTTATTATTGTTATTGCTTTATCACGCCTTTTATGCATGTTTAAAAGGAAATTTGTACGTGTAATCACGCTTAATAAGATACTTAATAATCTTGTTTAAACTAATATGATTATAATTTAGGTGATCGCCAACAATAGGTATGTTAGTGCATTAATATTCAACCAACATAGATAAACAGGTTTAAGGTTAATTTGTTGATTGTATGTTAGTCAGAAAGCGCACATGAATACGAAAAGAATAAAGTAGAGGCCTATTTTTTAGGGCAAGTTTAATATCTTTTAGGTTGGATTTGTACCTTCATTACCGAACTTTCAATCATGGTTCCAGACCTATTGGAGTTAACGATCTCCTGTATCGTTAAGGGGTGTAACCTTCACCATGTGAACGGTTTACAAGTTTCTAAAATATGTTGGCGACTCTTTTACACTAGCTTCCTGCCCTTTGGACACCACCATGTTTAAGTGTATGATCACAGTGGGGCTCAAGTGTGGGATGCTTGAAATATATTCCCTACAGTTTTTTGGCGACTCAACTGGGGAGGATTTCTATTTTAATTCCTAAAAGTTATTTTGGCAATGATTTAAAATGAGTGGATGAGACTCGAAAAGTACTAAGTATTTCATGTGCGTAATTTTGATTAACATTATTGGCATAAGCATAAAAAGGTTTGCATTGGAAATACCATCCGTATTGCTTAAAAAACATAGGATTTTTACACGTAGGAAATTAAGGAAATATCTTTCACAACTAAAGTCGAAACAACGCTACGAAAAAAACAGGAAAATTCAAGAACTGAAAACTGCCAAGGCATGTAGGAATTAGCGCTGAAAAAACGTCAGCGCCGAACAATGGCGCTGTCGTTTGGCGACAGTACTTGTAGTCTGGCGACAGAGGCATCGTCTAGCGACAAACGCTATTTTCTCGCGCCGAATTCTTCCAATATCGAGCCAAAAAACTACCTTCTTGTTTCGACTAGTTTTCTAGTACTGTTTGCTCGGTTTTACTTCCTTCTGAAACACATATGGGTTCTACATATGGCCATAACCCTCTAGTAATTCACTTTCCATCTACCTAATCGAACGCTCCTGGCAACAACGGGTACATCCGAGTTTGTGAATTCACCAAACTTGCGAGGTGCCATCCACTCGCGCCAACCCTTCCAAAGGTAAGGCTTCCACGCGGTGCATCCGAACTCATAACCATGGACCCTTTTTTACTAACCCATATATATCCTGAAATTTAGAGAACTAGAGCCATGGTTTGGTTGCAAACTCATTGCATCATGTTGTGACTACTTGTGCATTATTTGCTTGTGCATAACCTACATGTGATTAAACTAACCGTTTGGTTTGACTTGTAATTATGAATATGCTTAAATAAACTAAACAAGGACTAAAGGACTTTTGCTTAATTAATTGATTAATTAACTTGAGCTAATAAATATGTCTAAAATCGATTCAAAGTTCCTTTTAATCAACCCGGTTTTTTATTCCCGTATACTGCACAAACGTCAACTTGTTTTGGTCATAGCCAGAATTCTAGGAAGAGTTACGAGTAGTACAGCCTATGGGTCTGTAGCCCCGAGTTGTATATTTCATTTGGTGTTGGTTTCGTTCAATTTCGAGTCACAGATAAAAAGTTATGACTAAAATACTCAGCTTGTCCAGTTTATTGCACATACGTGAAGTCTTAGCTCAATCCTTAATTATGTCTAGTCACATAGTCTAGTCCCATGGTCATGAAACGAGTCAAACATGTCACCTACACTCACTAGCCTTAGCACACACTTTGTGTATATGTCAACATGACCATGTCTTAGGTTCATGCATGAGTCGATTTTTCCGTCATTTAAGTTAGGAGTACATTCTATTCCTAATTTTTTCATATCTCTCCATCTACATCTTCTTTTCACTCTCTACATGATTTATCCATAACTGTCATTCTTCTCTTTCTTCCATGATCATTTCCCATTTATTGTATGTTGAATAGAGCTTGAGTAAAAAAAATTAACAATAAGTATCCCCGATTTTCCTTTCTACAACACTTGGTCAAGAGAGAAGGGAGATTAATCAAGGACAACACATTTTTTCAAGTACTACTTTTGGACAAACCAATTAGTTGGAAAAGAAAAGCCAAGAAGATAATGGCGTCTCAGGAAGAAGTCAACAAACTTAGGAAGGACGTGGCCAACTTAACTAAATTGATGAAGAATATGGATCTTCAAATCAATGACCCTGTGAAGCAACAACAAATAGAGCTCATGCAAGAAAGCTTAAGCAAACTATCCAATGATTATAGATTCCAGGGAATTAGCTCACAAGGGGTCTCAGTGGATAAGGAACTTCTTCTGCAGAAGTTCAGTGCCAATGACAACCTTTAATTCAAGCCAACTGACAATCCTTACTTTCACTTAAGAGCTTTCGAGACTATAATGAATATTAAGGGGATTGATAGGAAGGTTTTTCATTCTTTGTTCTCACTATATCACTACCACAAAATGTGGAATAAACAACATACGATACGCAACCGTTAAGTTACATAGGAGATCTCTAGAATTATAAAGAGCGCCTAGGTAAGATAAGCGTTTTGTATAATGAAACCTATAGAGCGCTTGTCAAGGTTAACCGCTCTATTTGATGTGTCTAAATTTTACTCCCTATTTATAGATCGCCCTTCTTAGTTAAGCGATCTATAAGTATTATTTTTTTAACAAAATAAATAAATTCAAACAGCCCAACAAATTGAAGCCCATATCACATATGTTTGATACCCACCTAACCCTAAGATTTAAAATACGGAGTACCGCCTCCTACTCTCCTAGTTCCCAATTTCTCTTTCCTTTTGTTTCTATTTAGAAGTGTAGATCTTCTTCTAGTTTTCTTTCTAATCTCCTCTTCCTCTCTTCAACTGCTCAACACCACCGTCAAAACGGCTTCTCATGCCATCAGTCCACCACCTCGCAAGCTACTCACGACAATCAGTCACCACCTTGCAAGCGTCCCACGCCACAACCGATCTACTTTCTCACGCACTGGGCATCAGGCACCACGACATCAACCTTCTCACGTCAACCATTCATAAACCAGCCACCACCGAGCCATGAAATTTCGACCGTCCAACAACAAGCCACCATGGAAACCCACCGCCGTCGCAAGCCAAAACGCATTTTTGTTTTTGCTTTTAATTCAAATTTCTAATTATAACTAATTTGTTGGTATAACTGTAATTTTAGGTTATTTTTTTAGATTATTGTATGATTGAGAATTTTTGGATGTTTTTAGTATTATTTAGATATGAATTCGGACATTTTTCAATTTATAATTTTGTTGTTTTTTTTGTTACTTAGATCTCATTTTATTTTTGTTATTTTTGAGATAGTTGTTTATGGTAATTTTAGGGTGGTGTGGTGGTTTTTGTGGGTGTTTCAGGTGGTGTGGGTGCTGTGGGTGGCAGTTTTTCATTGGTGTTTTAGGTGGTGTGGGTCGCAGTGGGGCTAATGGGTGGTAGTGGGGGCAGTAGTTGTGGCCTGTGTGTTTGGGTCGTGGGTGGGTGGGGGGGATGTGGGTGGGATGTGGGTGGGTTTCTACTTTGTACATTGATAACTACAAGTATAATAAGTTGTATTTGTAAATTTTCTTTCTCCGTTTATTTACGTAAATTACAAGTATAATAAGTCGTATTTTTAATAAACTAATATTTGTAAGTATTAGTTTATTACGTACAATTACAAATATTATTATTATTATAATTATTATTATTAAATGTATTTAATAATAATAATAATAATAATTTTTTTTAAAAAAAAAGTAAGGAAAAGAGAGCGCCTATCTATGACAGGCATCCTCTTTTTACATACTTATAGAGCGCCTTTCCTAAGATGACAACTCTCTTTTCCTTGTTTTTTTATTCACTTTGTACCTTGAATATGAAGCTCCTATCTTAGATAGGCGATCTGTATTGTGTTAGATATAGATCGCCTCAAAGAGGCGTTCTGTAGGCTTTATAAGGCACCCCCTCAGAAAAACGCCTCTGAGATTTAGAAACCGTTTGTCAACAATGATTCTTTTCTTTTGAAAGAGAGAAAACCTCTTCTTGGGATTCCATAATAAGCGCTTTCATATATAGATATAAGTGCAACATTCAAGATGTAACAAACCATAGACAACTTGAGATGCTAAAGCAAAAAGAAAACAAAGGGTACACTTCTTTCTTCAACAAATGGAGGAAACTTCTGCCAATATGGTTAAGGTTCCTACTGAAAATGAGTTTGTAAGGATGTTCATCAAGAATCTTCAAGAAAAATATGCAAATCACTTAAAATACCAACACAACTTGAATACTTTCAAGGCTGTCCATAATATAGGCATTAACATTGAAGACAATCTTTTAATTTGAAAGATAATAATGCGAAAGGAAAGAAGAACGACCATCCTTTTTCTTCCTCCCCCATTAATGAAGTACATGCTACGAACACCTCTAAACAACGAATCCAAAGGTCGAAAAGAGTGTTCACTCCACTTGGTATGAGTTATGAGGCAACTTTTGAAAAGCTACATCACAAAGGACTAGTCATGCCCATAGGACCCATCAAAGACTCGGTTCCAAAAGCTAGGCCACCTAAGTGGGATCCTAATAAACACTGCAAGTATCACCAAGGAAAGGATCATGACACTGAGGAGTTTTGGAAACTCAAAGAAGCTATTCATGAACTGATCGATGACAATAAAACTTCCGAGATTCTAGCCATTGCAGAAGATCAAACATCTTTCGATCCTTCACTCCTTATCACACCTGTAGGTGAGCCCATGATCGAGATAGCTTATATAACCTCTATTTATGAAGTGGCCATGATGGAGCAGGATGATATAATCTTCTTAGATAATACTGGGGAAAATTTGTCAAGTCTAAAAGAAGACGTTCAAAAACTGCAAGATGTCATTTTCATGCGCTTGAATGTGGTAAAAGGACCAACAAATCGGATGATGGTTATCAAACAAAATTCTCACCAAGGATTTAATGAAGAACTTAATGCTCCTAAGCCACGGGCAAAACAGACCATTGAAGACTACACACCAATATAATTGACTTATGATGAAGCTTTTGACTATCTTCATGATAAAGGTTTCATTCATCCCGTTGGCCCTAGTCAAGATCACCACCTGATAAACGATCTCACAATGGAATCTAAACTCTTATTGCAAATATCATAGAGGCCATGGTCACACCACCGAAAAGTGTTTTACCCACAAGGATCTCATTGATTCAAATCACCTTCATGTTCCTCTGAGCAATAGGAAGGCCAAGAATAGTAACAATAATAACAGTGGCTGGAAAGAAAAGATGAACGACAATCCTTCTTTTTCCAAAACTACCCACTCAAACAACGTTAGTACGTTTAACTTGGATGAGGTCCTTGCCATGAATAAACGAGGACAAAAGAGAAACTTCACACCTATTGGTATAGGTTATGACACAATATTTGATCGCCTTCATGATAAAGGTCTCATAACTCCTATTGGACCATTTGAAGATCCACCAGTTGAAAGGAGGACGGCTAGCTGGAACCTCAATGCACACTGCAAATACCATCAAGGTAGGGGTCATACTACAGAGAGCTGTTAAAAGCTAAGGGAGGCCATCCAATATTTGATTGATAATAACTAGCTTCCCACACCTCTAGCCGGCAAGAAGACCAAGTGATAATAAGAGCGCAAGACACAAGGAGAGCTTCAACGACAAGATTTCGTGACCTCTTTTTCTATCTTTTTTTATTCATTTTCCCAATAAATCTAGCATAAGCACCTTTTATTTTCCTTAGATCTTATTTCGTAGGGGTTTACATTTTATCTTTTAATAAAATGAGCATTTCTTTTCTTGCATATGATCATTTCATTACATTGCATTAAAAAAAAAATTTCATGTCGAACTAAGCACAAAGTATACCAATGATTTGAGGCACCCTTTGTAGCCACATCATATCACCTTTAACCCTTCAAATATGCAATCCTTTCTTGATAAACCACTTTGAGCCTCGTCTAACAATAGACCTTTCTTTCTTTGACCCACATCTACCTAACCTTGGGATGGGATGGTGTGCATTTTATGCAATTTTCAAAGATAAAAGCTTGAGTAATTTCAAAAAAATAAAATAAGCAAAAGTGATAAAAGTGTACAAAAGGGAAAGTGTTCCAATATCTTTGATGTGAATATATCTTTGATAAGAACACGTCTCAGATTGCGTTTCTTATCAAGTGTTAGATACCGTGTCTGAGAAAAATGAATGCCAAGTGAGTGATAGACCGCATGGTCGGGATTGCCCACACTTATCCAAATAAAAAATAATGAAGCGAAAAAAAAGAGAGAGCAAAAAATATAAAAGAAAAGAGTTTAAAAGTGAGGAAACCTCAAGCATACAAATACAAATATTCAAAAGCAAGGTTGCACACCTTAGGGGCTTATCTAGGATCTTGAGCCTTTATCCTTTTCTTCTTCCACCTTTAGCATAACCACTTTACAACCATTAAAAGACCTCTTTGAGGTTTACACATACTTGTGCGAGGTTCAGCTAGAACTACGTTCAGCCTGATTCCTAACGGATACGTAGGCAACCTCACATTGGGGTGCGACCGTAATAACAATGCATTCATATTTAAGTTCATAATTGATCATATCAAGGGATCTCATATGCTCATCCCTATCCATTTAGAGCTAGACTTGGGGGCTTGATCCCTACATCGTTAGCTTACCTAGCCTAAGAGTCATCATCATTTGACTCTTCTAGAAATAATATCTTTCCATATATTTAGCCTTTGCGGCATAACTTTAGTAACACTTTCACACACATCACAAATACATGACCAAATAATCCTACCTTTAGGAACCCTTTGTCATGAAATCATAACACAACATTGAAGCATGCATGCCTTGTCATATCGAAATCATTCATCGGCGTAATCATCATTGCATCACAAAGTATGAAGTGCTTAGCCACCGTGCTTAAGTTACCCAAACACTTTCATCATCAAGTCAACAATTCAAATAGCCTAGGATGAATTAATCCTATCACTGTGAGATACAACGTAGACGCATACATTTGACTAAGATCATATAACATACCATCCCACACTTCACTTCTTCCTTTTTGTGTCTTTCTTTTTCGGAAGAAAGTCGGTACCCTCCACAAAAAATGCCAGAAATTTTTTGCTTGCCTTTTTGCATTTTTTTAGTTACACAATCACATTATAATGCACACACGAGTCATGTACGTTGAGTCATGTCACCTCGAATTAAGTCTAACACATGTGTCAAAACACATTAAGTCACACACGTGTCAAAACACATTGAGTCAACCTCAAGTCAGTCAATCACCTTAGGTCAACCCTAAGAAAAACACCAGCAAAGTCTTTTGCAATCTTTTGATTTTTACAGAATACATCCATTCAGCAAAGCTCTTGTTCGCAGCCAACCGAACGATCTCAACAAACATTCAAGTATCAAAGCTCTTTTCTTCAAAGATGCGTGGGCATCCTATTTAAGCTATTTTTGTTCAGAGACGCGTGGACATATCAAAAAGCTCTTTTGCTTAGAGACGCGTGGGCATATCATTCAAAGCTCTTTGTTCAGAGACGCGTGGACATTTCTTTTCAAGCTCTTTTGCTCAGAGACGCGTGGGCATCCTATTTAAGCTCTTTTGTTCAGAGACGCGTGGACATTTCTTCCAAAATCTCCATTGTTCAGAGACGAGTGAACATCCTTCTAAAAGCTCCATTGTTAAGATACGAGTGAACATCCCTCTAAAAGCTCCATTGTTCAGAGCCGAGTGAACATCCCTCTAAAAGCTCAATTTCATTGTTCAGAAACAAGTGAACATTCCTCATAAAGAAGCTCTTTTGTTTAGAGATGAGTGAACATACAGGACGACGAAGCATGACCACAACATCAACAACGGAAAGATGGCGTTCCCTAGCTTGTGGAAGGTTGTCACAACAACAATGCAACAATAAAAATCGGTTAATACAGAGACGTGTGCTCGACGATGCAATATACGCGTTTCTTAACTCTTTTATATGTTTAACTAACGCTAGTTTGCAGGTATTGGCGTTACAAGAATGATTTAGGATTGCAGAACGTTCTGAATCATTCTCCGTCTCTATCGCTACTTTGACTTTTGTTTTCGAAACTTGCGTTTCTCCAAACTCAGTCAAAGTGGGGGCTTCTGTAGACACCAAATGTGTCTCCCCAAAATCAAACCCAGTGATGAATACCTTTCATGTAATTTTATTATTGAATGAAGTAAAAGTGTGAAAGGTCTAGTGATGTGGATGTTTTTACTAAAATAACTCTCCTTTTGTTTTCAAAAATGTTTCTTCTTTCACTCTATTTATGAAAGTGTCCAATCCAGTTTGGCTTGGTCAATGATAAGGGTCCAATAATGGTGTAGTTGGATCGGGCTCGAAAATAACTTTCCAACGATATATTATAAGCCCAATTCCGATGAATAATGAAAACGTTATGGCCAAAATACTAAACTGAGCTCAAATCGGATTTTACCTACGGCCCAATGATCATGTGGAGGGTCCGAAGGTTTAATCCTATTCCAAAACTAATTAGAATTTATAAGAAGCTTCTATGAGTTTCTAAAAGATCTTAATTATCCTTTTTGAAAAGATAAAATCAAAGATTTTGAAATTGAATAAAAACTTTCCTTTTTAAAGTCATAATTCTATTCGAATTTAAAGATGTTCAAAGACAGTCAGAAATTATTTTTGTGCCTCATAATATTTATCCAAATCTTATATGGTTGGATAGATCTTGAAATTATCTTTCCAATGATATATTATAATATTAGTTCTGAGCTATAACAAAAAAGATATGAAAGAAATGTGAAACTCTATCCAAAACTGACACCCTTCCACTATTTCGACCATATCTTTTTATCTGCAAAAAATTTTATTCTGATTCTAATTGGGTTGGAAAGTAGACTTCAAGATATTTCCAAAAACATAATATATGACTTATCTGGAATTCTGGATCAAAAGATATGATAAAAACAAAATTCGCAAAAAGCTGTCCCAGCGCCAAACAACATGTTTGTCGCCTAGCGCTACTACCCGTCGCCTAGCACTACTCCCGTCATCTGGCGCTAACTCCTGTTGTTGAAGACATGAGATCTTTTATTCCGAATGGGACTCAAACTCTTTTCTATCGTATCCTGAGCTATTTTTTCTATAAATAAGGGTCGTATCTCCCTGTTTTTAATCATTCACAACAATCATCTCTCTCTATTCTCCCTCAAAAAGCTAGAAGCTTTTTTTCTCTCTCTCTATTCTTTTTCTAAACCTTCCCATTTACAAAATTTCTCATACATTAGCTCTAGACACACCTAACCAAGTTCGAAGTTGCCTTCGCCCTAGACGTGAAAGGTTGAATATTTATGAGGGTTTGGTCCCAAATATCTATTTCAATTATTTAATTTAAGTGTTCTGTTTTAATATTTTTCCTTGAAGTTACTAACGCGTGTATTTTGTTATTAGAAAGAGGTACGAGGCATCAGAGTAAGTAATTTAATTGCTTTATTGATCTTTTGATATAGAAATAATGCTTAGAGTATTTTGTTGATTCCTAGTATCATGTAAGGATGTTTTGTTGCTTCCTAGTATCATGTTTAGAGTAATAACTAAAATTTCTAATATCATGTATATTATTATGATGCTTCCTATTTCTTTCCTAATATCATGTTAGTGTCATGTTAGGGCTAATTAATCTTTATTGCTTAGTGACATACTAGGGTTTGTTATTAATATTGTTAGTATCATGCTTAGAATCTTGCTAATATTATTATGCTTTGAGATTGAGAATATTATTAGTATGATGATGATTGTTATTATGTTGCTTGATGTTTACTATTGTTATTGCTTGATCACACCTTTTATGCATGTTTAAAGGGAATTTGTACTTGTAATCACGCCTTTTATGCATAACTAATAATCTTGTTTAGGCTATTATGATTATAATTCAAGTGATTGTCAATAATAGGTTTATTTTTGCATTAATATTCAATTAATATAAATAAACAAGTTTAGGGTTAATCTATTGATTGTATGTTAGTTAAAAAACGCACATGAATACGAGAAGAATAAAGTAGAGGCCTATTTTTTAAGGCAAGTTCAATCTCTTTAAAGTTGGATTTGTACATTCATCCCCGAACTTTTAGTCATGGTTCCAGACCTATTGGAGTTAACGATCTCCTAGATGTTTAAGGGGTGTAACCTTCACCCTCTCAATGGTTTACAAGTTCCTAAAACTTGTTGACGATTCTTTTACTCTAGCTTCCTTCGCTTTGGACGCCACCATGCTTAAGTGTATGATTTACAGTGGGGCTTGAGTGTGAGATGCTTGAAATATTCCCTACAAACTAGCTATTTTTATTATTTGTTTTGAACTACCTGTATGTTTGGAAACGTTTGGGTAGCACTACCCACTAACAATTTTCGTTCAATTAAAATATTATTTTGGCCCAATTTTTCACTTTTATCAATTATAATGGTCAATTAATGCTAAAATAAGCAAAACCCCCAAGTTAATTAAACCCTAAATCCTTAGAAATTAAAATCCCCAAATTATACTAAACTCATGAACTCGAAAATGTATTCTAATTAAAACTATAATTAGGTTAATTAGGTTAAATTAAAACCTTTATACAAATCGGGAGATTTCATTTGGGTGGCAAAAGTGAAAAAAATGGGTTCCGATAACATCTTAATTAGACAAAAAATGATAATGGGTATTGCTATCCAAATGTTTTTAAAACTTGTGGGTAGTTCTAAACCAAAAAAAAAAAAAAAAAAAAGATAATTGTTCACAAATGACTCTATTTTGAGGGTAGTTCTACACAAAATTTCCTTTCATGAGATACATCCTTTAAAATGACTCCCTCCGTTTTTAAATTCTTGTTCCACTTTTCTTTTACGACCGTTTTTAAATACTTACTCTATTTCCTTATTTAGAAAGTTTTTACAATATTTAATTAATTTTTCTCACCAACTAGACCCAACAATATTAATTTCATATTCTCTCTATTTCAAATCTCTCCTCTACTTTTTGTTTTTTACAATTTTTTATTCTTCCACCAACCCCACTCCCTTCATATTTTATTACTTTATACAATTTCTCCTAAAACTCCGCGCATAGTGAAATTGAGCAAGTATTTAAAAACGGAGGGAGTATCAAGAGTTGCAAGTCAAGTATACAACATCATCCATATAAATACGTTTAATATAAGTTATAAAGTTATAACATACCAAGATATGTTGAGAATGCAACATACTGTAACGTCTGCAAATGAACAGGTATTTCATTTGCAATATCGTGGTGAATTAGAGGGAGAAACGGAGGCCAGTTCTTCTCTTCTATTATAATTCCAGCTACAAAAGTAAAGTATTATTAGACATTAGATTATAAATCATATCCCAAGACACCTTACTTTTGACATCCACAAAAATGAAGAGCATTATTAGTTTATTACCTCGAGAGATGGCTTCTTCCCTCCTTTTTAATTCCTGCATCCATGACAGAGATCAAGATAAGTTACGCTAAATAATATTAAGTACACAGTTATAACTTAAAATATAGAGAAATACAATTAATATTGTTCAAGATTGTTGTTAATTGTTATTAGGAATTTCATTTACAATAATCTATAAATCATCACCTTAAGAAAAAGAAATTAGTATAAGAATTGTAAATTGTCAATTCTGAAAATGAAACAGGGTTGGAACAATAGTATAAAGAGATATAACCATAAAGATGAAATTTTTCTAAAGGATATGTGTGATCATAAAATCATATTTGCTTAGCCTAGAAAGTCTTTATTGCTCATAAGATAATAATGGTCCTAAGCTTGTGAGTTATGAAAAGTGCATTACATGTTCCTTTCTCTTCAATTCAGCTTCCTTAGCTTGCAGTTCCCTCTCTCTACTCTTTATATCCTGTAAATAATATATACATACACAATCCACAGTTATAATTTCTATACCACGAATAATGATAAATAAATAGATAAAATTGCTTTCTAAAGTTAGGTAAACTTAATTGTACCTTTTCATTATTGAAGGAATATCAATTGTTGCACCACGGTTGTAATCAGCACGTTCTGACGGAAGTGGTGACAATATTGTATATGGGGTAGGAGGAATACTACCAGGATTCTGCTATTACATAGTACATAAATTAGATATTAGCATTTCTTATTGTACAATGTAATTTATGTTCAGTATAGAATGTCATTAATATTGATCTACTTCCGCCTCCCTCTACTCTCTTTTCTCTCTTCTCTCTCCTCTTTTCTCTCTCCTCTCTTTAGGGTTTTAATTTTCTTGGCCGTTTAGGCCGGAATTAGACTATTTCCGACCTTTTTCTTCAATTTAATTTGCTTTTTTGTTATTTGATTTGTTTTGCTTTGCTTTGTTTTGTTCTCTCCGTTTGTGAGAGTCTGTCCCAATATTTTTGGGTTTTTCCCAATTTTTTGGGATTTTGATTCTCATCTATGGATGAGAATTTTATTTTTAGGGTCTTAATAATTATTGAGAAGGTGATTTGGATTCATATGGGTTTAGGGTTCGTCATCAACTTTACGATCAAAACATCAACGCAGATTGCGAAGGTCTCTATTTGGAAAGATGCAAAGACATTGAAAATCACTACTCGCGTCAAGTTTGAAGCGGTGGAGTGTGAGCTATGCCCGATATGCAAATTAGTTATGATTTTGATTGTAAAAGTTATGTTATTTTCTCTAGATCTGGGTTTAAAAATCTTTATTATTGTTGTAGATGCCGTATTGCTATTTATTAATGATAATATTCTTCTTCTTGTAAAAAAAAAAAAATGTTCAGTATAGAATGATTTCATTTATAAAAGGTGAGAGTAAGATAAAAAATAATCATAAAAAGGAGGAAAAATTGAAACAAATACTCCCACTTTTGTCTCATCTTTTCAAAACACCTAGGGATGGCAATGGGTCATGGACCCGACTCATATTTTAGGTTCTGGGTCCTTAATTTTTTGACCCGATGGGTCTGGGTCGGATATGAGTCTAAGCTTAATTGGTCGGACCCGGCCCAAAACCGACCCATGGACCTATTTTTAATTAATTTTTTTTTTTTATAAATAATGAATATATATTAGTTATAATATTATTAAAAAATCACTTAATATACTACGTAATTAGTGGTTGAGAAGATAGACTTTAGTGAAAGTGAACAAATAAAATAGCAAGCAACCAAGAAATTAAGTTTTTTCATAGTACGATTTTTTTCTTGCATTGTCTTTACTTTTTAATGAACCAATTATTAGTGTGTCAAAAATATGAACACATTTTTTTTAATGCATCTTTTATAATTTTGAAGTAGTAGTCTAATTATAAATTTTAATATATATACAAAATTATAAAAAATTAATAAAAATCATAATTAGACCCGTTTTAGACCCACTAGACCAGAGTCCGGGTCTGATTTTTTTAGACCCAATGGGTCTGGGTCGGATCTGGGTCCACCTCTGAAATTTCAGGTCTGGGTCTGGGTCTAGGTCTCAGTGGACCCGACCCAAACCCGACCCATTGCCATCCCTTCTCACAACAGCGAAACAGCCACAAATCAGCCACCTTGCCCCTAAGCGCGCCACTACAGCACCAGCCACGAAACACCAATATTTACAAACCGCAACCACCAATTTCAGCCCAACAGCCTTGCTGCCATTAATCCCGCGCACCGCAGCCACCAGCTTGCAACATTCCCGCAACAACAAACTCCGGCAGCCCACCGACTTCACCACCAACTTCCTCCAACATCCCGCAATAGCATACCATAACCAGCTCAGCCACTGCGACTACCTCCCTGCTCCAGCCACCCTTCTCCACCGCAACAACCGAACCAAAGCAGCTCCAACTCATTTAACCACCACCGCAATCGAAGCCTACCTTGAGCTACCACCATTGGAACCTCAATAAAGATCAATTTGATTCTAATTGTTCGGGGGCGCGCACTCATACATTGCGACCGCGCATTTCTGGTTGCGTAAAAACCGTATCATGAGTTTCTCATGTGATAATTAATGAAGAGCGAACGGTCTTGCTATGAAGCTTGATGAAGACGATGATGATGAGCAGTGGTGATTGTTTGATGGAGCTTGATGATGATGATGATGGTGATGTGCACTAATGTTGGTGAATTGCGAAACAGGGGAATATTTCCCAATTTGGAGAAGCCAAAATCGAGCCCACTGAATTCGATTGGGTTTACACAAAATTTAAAAAAAATGGGGTGTACAATCCATTATAAAGATAGCATGAAATGATTATAAGTTACCCCTGAAATGAATAAAAGTTACCCCAATATGCGTAAGAGTAACTCAATTCAAATAAAAATTATCTACACTTTATTAGTAAAGAATCACATTTTAATTGACTAAAAATCAATTATTAGTGATTGAATGTAATTAAATTAACTTTTCTTGTTATCTATTTTTATATAAAAATTGTATTATGTTTAAAGTTACCCAATAAAAAGCAAAAAATTACCTTAAAATTAGCTAAAAGTTACCCTTATACTGCTCGATGTACACTAATACTAGTGTAAACCGGATGTATAAAAAAGTTTTTGTTGTTTTTATTCTTACTATAGTGTATTCGTGCTAGCGCATCGTATATATGTAACATGTATATTTAGAAAGAAAAATAATATTCCGTAGGAAAGATGAAAGTTTTTCTAAAAAAAATTATGGAAGTTACTTAATGGGATTATTAAAAATAATAATAATAATAAAAACAATAAAAAAAAACTAAACTCAGGAGAGTTGAGGATTGAGGTTTTGGAAAAACCTCATTAACCGACTCTTAAATTATAATATAGATTCCGTCTTTCCGAAATCAGGATACATCCCACCTTTAACCACTATCTCCCCAAAATAATCCTTTAACCTATATTTTAAGTTGATAATCGATTATAAGAATGTTACGCCACATGTCAATTTTTTGGTTTTTTATTAATTAAATTTAAAAACAAAAAAAAATTAAAATCACACCACAAAATTGTCAAAAATTGGATTAAAAAAAAATCCAAAAATTGATTTCACCACCATCTATTGAATTCTTGAATGATTTTCATTAGTGGGACCCACCACGTACATGTGTCAATATTGCATTGATTTTTTTTTAAAAAGTAAAATATCCTAAACCCTAACCCAGCCCTAGCGCCATCACCGGCAACCCTAAACCCCCACCATTGGGAGCCCCCTTCCCCAATCACCGGCACTTGTGAAACCCACCCAAGTTGACTAGTAGCATGACGCAGCACCCTAGCCCAACATGAGACACCGCAACCCTAGCCAGTACCGAAAATTTGGTAAACGAAACCAGTTTGACCCACCCCACCACCCTTTCTTACCTTCCACCCTTAAAACGGCCGAAATTGATCATGGCAACCCTCGATGGGCCGATTTTAGCCACCAATAGGGTTAAGGAAATGAGAGTGGTTTCTGCAGCGGGCTGAATGTGTTAGTGTGGTTTTGAAGAGGGGGGGAAGGAGAAAGGGTGATTTTCGCGGCGAGTTGAAGGGGAAAGGGTGATTTTTACGGTCAAGGTAGGGCAGGGGGAGGTGCCGGTGGCAGGGTTGGGTTACCAACAGTGGGTGTAGGAGTGTTACCGGTGGTAAAGTTAATTGGGGGTAGGTTGGGCTTAGGATAATTTTTATTTTTTTAACTAATGCATTACTATATGTGTCGTAATGGGTCCCACTAATGAATTTTCATCCAAAAATTTGTTAATGGTGGTGAAATCAATTTTTGGGGTTTATTTTTGTGGTGTTATATTTTAAGTTTTATTATTATTAATTTTTTTTTTATTTTATATATATATATATATTTTTTTTTGCGATGTAATAATCTAATTGTGGCGAATTGTGGTGTTATTTTGCAAAATTTCCAAAAAATAATAAAGTTATTGAAATGGGATGTAGAGTTGTCGGAGTACGAGCTGCATTGTAAACCTAGAGTATCAATTAAGGTACAAGCCTTGTCGGATTTCATTGTGGAAACTTCATACAATGATGAAGAAGAAGAATTGGGAACATGGCAGGTATCATTGGACGGTTTAGCAATAACAACTGGATCTGGGGCGGGTGTTGTGATAGTAGCCCAGATGGGGAAACTTTTGAGTGCGCTATAAAGTTCAAGTTCAAAGCTACCAATAACGAAGCTGAGTATGAGGCGGCCATAGCCGGTATTCTGTTGTCGATAGCGACAGAGGCAAAGCAATTGGTCCTAAAGACTGATTTGCCTCTGCCGCTATCAACAGCTGAATACCGGTTATGGCCGCCTCATACTCAGCTTCGTTATTGGTAGCTTTGAACTTGAACTTTAGAGCGTACTCAAAAGTTTCCCCATCTGGGGCTGTTATCACAACACCCGCCCCAGATCCAGTTGTTGTCGCTGAACCGTCCACTAATACCTGCTATGTTCCCAATTCTTCTTCTTCTTCATTGTATAAAGTTTCCACAATGAAAACCGACAAGGCCTGTGCCTTAATTGATACTCTAGGTTTATAATACAACTCGTACACCGACAATTCTACATCCCATTTCAACTCTACATCCCATTTCAACTTTAGGTTTACTGTTACATTCTTCTTAAGCTTCTTGAATACGTGTTCACATATCATAATGAGTTTGGATATGAACCAACTTATATGTTGCAATCAGCCAATAAAACCTTGAACTTGTTTCTCAGTTTTGGGCGTAGGCATGACATGATTGCTTTTATCTTAGTTGGATCTATCTCTATTCCTCTAGAGCTAATTACATAGCTTAAGAGTTTCCCTGAGGCGACTTCAAATGCACACTTCATTGGGTTTATCCTCATGTTATATTTTCATAATCTCTTAAAGAATTTTCTTAAGGCTATTTGGTGTCTTGGACTGTCCTTTCACTTTACAATCATATCGTCTACATATACCTCGACCTCTTTATGTATCATGTCATGGAGAAAGCAGTTGCTGCTCTTTGGTAAGTGGCACCCACGTTTTTCAACCCGAATGACATCACCGTGTAATAGTAAGTGCCCCAAGGTGTTATGAAAGTAGTATTTTCAATGTTTTCTTTAGCCATGAGAATCAGGTTATTATATTCTGCATATCCATCGATAAATGAGAGAAGCGCATGATTTGCTGTATTGGCTCCTAAAATATCGATGTGTGGTAAAGAGAAGTCGTCCTTTGGACTTGTCTTATTTAGACCTCTATAGTCGACACACATCCTTACCCTGCCATCCTTCTTAGGAACTGGTACCACATTTGAGACCCATTCGGGATATTTGGATACCTTGATTAAACCAGCAGTTATTTGCTTTTGTACTTCTTCTTTTATTTTAAGAGCTACGTCGGGTTTTATTCGACGTAAGTTTTGTTTTATAGGTTTCTTTCCTGGGATAAGTGTTATAGTGTGTTGAGAAATTTCTCTATTCATTCCTGGCATATCTTCATATTACCAAGCAAAATCATCGATAAATTCTTTTAGTAGATTTATTAAATTGATTCTTTCCTCTTGATTAATGATTAAACCAATTTAATTTCTCTTTTAACAGCTGGATATTTTAAAATATTAACCGTTTTGGTGTCTTCAATTACCGGCGTTTTATTTTCAAGTGTTTCCTCTGCTTTATTTATTTCTTTATCCTTTTCATTGTTAGCAAAGCAATTCTCATCATATTGGGTAAGAGAATGAAACGAGGAGTAAGCGAATGAAGACATATTATTGAATTTGTAAATCATTACATCAAATAAAAAAACGTCCATTAGGACTTGGCTATTGATTATCCTAGGAATAGGTTCTGAACAAGAAGGGATTGAAGGAGACACAATCATAGAAGGTTTAGAAGACTCTACTAAAGGGAACATTATTTTAGTACCCTCGCTCCCGAACTCATTTCTGGTATAAGTAGACCAATGTGGGCATGGGTAAACTTAGGAGTCGTGCTAAATATCCCCTGAACTCTATTTGGGAGAAAGGCATGAACGAGGTTTATGAGTTTTCCTAAAACTCATTGGGACTCCTTATTAGTTTCGTACAGAAAAACATAATGATAGGATCAACTCTAATTCAAGGTCCCCCAATCAATAAGGAATTCAAATCCTAGTACATCATGACAAGTGTAAAGTCCTAGGATTTTAATGGGCCATGGGCATATAAGGAGAAGGATCCCCTACGATGGGCACACCCTCCTTACAGCTTAGCACTCACAGGAAGTGGGAGTCGACATATATGATAGGGACAAGGAATGTAATAAGGAGCCACCAACAAGTTTTTAAGGAACTTGTAAACCATTCACGGATAATAAAAGGCAACCACGATTAAGAGACAATGATAGCTAACAACAATTAACCTGTGAAGGTTGCACCCCATTCATAATCCATGAGACTACTAACTCCATATGGTTCAGAACCACGAAAGAAGGACCGGGGATGATCGTACGAAGTGAGTCATGGAGTCATATTCGTCCGTATTGGCCTCTACTCGATTCTTATTGTGAAAAGTATTCCTACGATATTAATGGCACGCAAACAAAGATTCAATTTTTTCCAAACTATCATTAGGCTAAATTGGTTGAATATTATTGCACACATAATTCTAAAATATTGTGATCACTTCAATAAAAGAACAAGATTAATAAGGAACCTAAACCGGTTTTCCATATTATCTTATTAGGTGTGATATTCAATTATACATTCCCTTTAAAAATGCAATATAGTGATATTAAAAAATATAATAAATCGACATTAATATTAGAAACAATTTAAACATTAAATTGTTAGTTAAATCAAATATAAATAAACCTAATAATGATACTAGCAACAAGAATAAAAATAAGAGTAATTAAGTGATTAATTACTCACTTTCTTGATTTCCTTGAATTGCTACATCATGAATAAATTGTTAGTAACTTCAATAAAAATGAACCAAATTGAAATAATCAAATTAAATAAAAAGTAGAGTTGATTTGGTCCAAACTCTCACTTAATTCTTCCTTTCACGCGTTGGTTTAAGGATGGAACCTTAGGTTTTTTATGACTCCTTAGAGTGCTTAGAGGAAGTATAATGAGAGAATATGGAAGCCAATATTTAAGATAAAGAAGGAGAAGAGAATGATTGTTGGTGTAGGGAGAAGCATAATTATTTTTATTACCCCTAACTGGAGAAATAAGGAAGCTATTTATAGAGGAAATTAACAGGAGATTCCACAAAACCCTAGAAGGGATAAGCGCCGCGGTAAAACCCTAATTGAGCACCACGTCACGATGTGTGCATTGCGACACGGTATTGGGCACCGTAACGCAATACTGTCCACCGTGGCACGGTAATGCATACCATGACACGATGTATTGTTTCACTTAAAAACATCCAAATTCATTAAGCGAGTGATGCTTTGTAACACCCCAATAATTCTCTCTTAAAACCTGTAAATACCCTGAACAAAATCTAAGAGAATTACTGGCATGCTACCGCCACGTGTTCAAACGTTAAGGCTATATCAAAAATTAGCAGCGGAAAAACTAACTCAGTTATAAATAAGTTTCAAAACCAATAACAAAAACCAAATTAAATCTTACAAGTTGGAACCATTAAGGCCCTTATTCAAAACCCAAATTAGTTAAAATAGTATAAAATGAAATTGAGTTTAATGAATTCAAAAGTAAGTAGCAAAATAAGTAGTGAAAAGTAACCAACACTCCACTCAAAATTCCACAACCCTGATGCGAATGTTGCGTATGTAAGAACCTGTGGTTAATCTGCTCCCCAATATTACAAGTGTAAAAATTGGATCGTCACAGGGTCATTGAAAGGCGAAGGCCATGACCAAAGAAAGACACACAAAACACGCAATCAGCAAAGCTGAGTACATACAAGCTGCGAAATAAATTAAGAAAATACCTAACATGCCCCTAATAATCAAGCACAAGCATCATTAAATACAGACTCAATTCATGACTCGATTATCAAATTTATTAAGACCTCACTAATTGATATTGACTGACTCATTTATTTAATTCATTGGATTTAGCAATAGACAAGGTTGTCCAACCCATGTCCCATTTGGAACATCAATAAAGAAAAACCCCATGCCTCCTTTCGGAAACATCAATAAACATCCAACGACCACAGGCGCGACTCCGTGACCGTAGTTAGTATGAGATCTCACCTAACTCCTAGTTTTAGAAAAATAATATTTGAAATAAGAGACTCATAGATCAGACGGCCTCGATAAAAGTACACGGCTAATACCCAATGTACCCCAACCCCTGATTGTCATTACTCCAGATGTGCACCATTCCAGAGTTTTATTGCTCATCCATCTTGCACTTTACGTGATTTACAGGTTTAGACTTGGTGATGACTCATATACATATCAATACAAACATTCCAAAAGCAATTCAATCACACATGGCAAATTATCAATTTAGATTCTTGATTTATTAGTGACAAACAACATTTATTAATTATTCCATTACTACCTCGGTGTATAAACATCTTGAGTGCATAAGGCACCCCAAAACCTTTACCTCGTCTTACAAGACTTGAATTTCTCCTTTACTCATCCTGTTTACATAATCATGAACGAGTAATAATTTGATCTTTACACCAATCACATACCTTTGCCTTTAAGCGCACCTTGCATAATTAAAGCACAAATAATACTTGCATTATAAACTAGTGCACATCATTTGAAATTCACAATGTATAACCAAACAATTTAACCCAGTCAATCCTATACATGATACTAAGTTCTTGATCCGTCCTTAAACATGCACCTACAAGCAAGGTTTCATATCTTGTACGTACCTTGAATAATAAACGAATTGGTATGCCACTTTACTATCTAGAAATCACCTTCAATAAACTCCTCTCCTAAACCAAACAATAACATCTCAATCAATACCCAATCAATCAAATTTACAGCAATACTAACTTACTTTAAAACCTTCAAAATCCAAATCAAACAACACTTTAAAACCTTTCCTTTAGTTAAAATTAAAGGCTTATATATATTTCTTTGAATTTTCTTCATAAAAACCTTAAAATAAACTCTTATACATGAAATTACAGCAAGTTTAAAGTTTAATAAAATCTGAAAATTATTTAAAAACCCCTAATAATCTCCCTTTTTAATGGGTGATTAAACCCTTCTTATAAAACATCAAAAGTAGTACTTAGAAACTATTTCCAGCACTTAAACTTCAATAAAAATATATATTTATACTTAATTAACTTTAAACATAATTAATTTTATCAATCAAACTCAAGGATAATATTTTAAGTATAAAAAAACTTCGTTTAAATTAAAAACTGCCCGAAAATCATATTTAGAGACTGAATTTGGCCACGAGAGGGTGGTACTCACTACCAAAGGTAGTGAATTTTTCTTAAAACGTTGTTTACACATGAAAAACACTACTTTTTCTTCAAAATCGGATGAGTTCAGAATCTGATCGGGATTAAAACGGGATTAATATTAACGAACGGAAATCTAAAAATTAAAACTCGAATTTAAGTGTTCAAAATAATCTGGAATTAAGTTAAAATAATGATTAGTTATAATCACCAAAATTTCAAAACATCATTAATATAAAAGCCCTAAATCAATAGTTTATAAAAACCCTAAATCATGATTTTCAATGATTAAAAACCCTAGGTTATAAAATTTACAAAATCTGAAAATTATGACATTTATAAAATCTGAAATTATAAAGTTTAATCATCAAAATACAACTTGATAATAATTAAATTACTTTCAAACAATAAAATGAAAATCCATAAATCAATAATTATAATTATACAAATTAATAATAAAACAAAGGAGAGAGAAAATAAGACTAACCTTTTTGTGTGGGAAATTTTTGGGGATTAATGGGGTATTTATAGGAGAGAATGTTGTATGGTAAGTAAGAAGATTGAGCCTCATAAAATTAATGGGCCAATTAGGTAAATGAAATGGACCAGGCTTTGTTTGTATTGAAATAAATTATAAAATGAAGGTTCATAAAATAATTTGTACCAAAATAATTTTTGACCAAAATTAATAATTTGAATATTTTGAAATTAAATTACGAAAAAAATACAAAATAATATTATAAATAAAATTAAATTTCATTTATAACATATTTAAAAATACGGGGGATTACATGCTTTAAGCGTGGAGAAAACGTGTGAAAACACCATGTCACGGTATTTGTGCCGCAACAATGGTTAAAATACCATTACACGGTATAAAGCACCGTGACACGTCAGCATATGCCGTGACGCGGCAAATCCAATTTTTTTTATGTGTTTTTAAAACTATGATAACTTTTGGTCCGTAACTCGGAATAAGGAATATAATATATCGTTGGAAAGATTATTAAGTTGTATTCCAAGACAATTAAAACCAGGTCAAAATATTTTGTAGATTTGAAGATATGGCCGTTTTAGTGAAAGAGTGTCTGTTTTGGGCTAAGTTTAGTGTTTTGCTCATGTTTTCTTCATTTAAATTGGAATTGGGCTTATGATATATCGTTGAAAATTTTATTGAAAGGCCTATCCAACCAAATAATGATTGGATCAAAATTATAGGGCTACAAAATCAGTTTCTCTCGATTTTGTGATGTGGACACGAAAAGAAGAAGATAAATTATGGTTTTAGCAAAATGGGCTAGGAATTGGGTTGGTTTATGAAATGTATTGAACTGAATATGGTTTAAAGCACTCCATAGATTATATACTCAACCCTACCAATGATGGTGGTGAAAGGTTGTTCATAATCGAGTTTAGTTTTGGGGAGTCATTTTTAGGTGTCTATAGAAGCCCCTAATTTGACTGAGTTTATAGAAATGTCAGTTTCAAAAACGACAATCAAAGTAGTTGATTGGGATGGAGAATGATTTAAGACGTTCTGCGATCCTAAATCACTTTGTATACGTTGATACCTGTAGATTAGTGTTAGCTCCACAGATAAAGAGTAAGGGATAGGTAGCGTATTTAACACCAGTGTGTCGGTGGCAAACATGTTTAGTAGTTTTCTAAGCTTGAAGAAATCTACCGGATGAAGACTATCATGATATTTTTCCCCGCCTCGGGAATGATTATTCCACACTTCTAGAATGCTGTTAGATGATTATTTTCCCCGACTTAGGAACGATGTTAGATGATGTTTCCACGCCTCTAAAACCCTCTTAAATGTTAATTCCACGCATCTAGAACGCTTTTAGATGATGATTTCATGCCTTTGAAACACTGTAATAGCCGCTGACTTCTTTGCCTTAAAAGGTGGCAAAGACCGACAATTTTCTATGCTTGGTGAAAAACTTGTCTGATTGAAGATAGCTTCCTCGCCTCAGGAAAAGATATCGTGAGTTACCTCGCCTTAAGCAGCCTATTGAATGAAGATAACTTCCTTGCCTCAGGAAAAGATATCGTGAGCTAATCTGCCTCAAACATCCCATTGAATGAAGATAGCTTCCTTGCATAAAGAAAAGCTATCGTGAGCTACTCCGCCTCCAGCAGACTATCGGATGAAAATAGCTTAGCTTCCTTGCCTCTGGAAACATTATCTTGAGCTGCTCCGCCTCGAGCAGCCTATTGAATGAAGATAGATTCCTTGCCTTCGGAAAAGCTATCATGAGCTACTCCGCCTTGAGCATCCTATTAAATGAAGATAACTTCCTCGCCAGAAAAAGCTATCGTCAGCTACTCCGCCTCGAGCATCCTATTGGATGAAGATAGCTTCCTCGCCTCAGGAAATACTATCGTAAGCTACTCCGCCTCGATCAGCCTATTGAATGATGATCATTGAGTATGTGATGATGTTTTGCTTTTCCCCGAACATGGGGCGTAAATGGTTTGCTTTTCTTCGAACGTGGGATATAGATGGTTGGCTTATCCCAGAACGTGGGCTATAGATGGTTCGCTTATCCCTAAACGTGGGTTGTAGATGGTTCACTTATCCCCAAACATAGGCTGTAGATGGTTCACTTATTCCTAAACGTTGGTAGTACTTGGGACCCACAAAATGGAATTTACAAAAGAACTCGTATAAACTCTTATTGACCTGACCAACTGACTTGGCCAAGCTTAACTTGACATGACATTTGTATGACTTGTGATTGTGTGTGTGTGTGTGTGTGTGCGTGATTTGAGTTTGTGTAAAGACACATGCAAATGAAAAGGCAAAAGAAATTTTTTTCGTCATTTATGGTCTTGAGTGGAGGGTACCGACTTTCTCCCGAAAAAGAAAGACGTGAAAATAAAGTAAGAGTTTTCGAACTTCCCTCGAAAAAGATTTTGAAAAAGTTTTTGAACTTTCGCAAAATAAGATGATGAAAAAAAGGAAAGGAGTTTTGAACTTCCTCACTGAGAAAATTTTAAAGAGGTTTTTGAACTTCCCTAAGAGAAAAGACATGAATACAAGGTGAAGTTTTGAACTTCTTTGTTAAGCAAAGGGAGATGAACTGCATAGATTTTCTTCTTGTCAAACTGACTCGTTCGTCTTTAAACAATGTATGCATGATTGTAGGGAATATTTCAAGCATTACCCCAAACTTGAACCCCACTGTGATCATACACTAAAGTACGGTGGCGTCCAAAGGGAAAGAAGCTAGAGCAAAAGAGTCGCCAACAAGTTTTAGGAACTTGTAAACCATTCATAGGGTGAAGGTTACACCCCTTAACGATCCAGGAGATCGTTAACTCCAATAGGTCTGGAACCATGACTGAAAGTTCAGGGATGAAGGTACAAATTTAATTTAAAAGAGAAAAAACCTGCCTTAAAAAATGGGCCTCTACTTTATTCTTCTCGTATTCATGTGCACTTTCTCACTAACATGCAATCAATATGTTAACATTACATCTGTTTATCTATGTTGGTTGAATATTAATGCACAATTAAAACTATTATTGGAGATCACTTGAATTATAAACAAATTAACCCTAAACAAGATTATTAATTATCTTATTAAGTGTGATTATAAGTACAAATTCCCTTTAAACATGCATAAAAGGTGTGATCAAACAATAACAATAAATAAGCATCAAGCAACATAATAAATAAAATAATCATGTTTATCATAAAGCATAATAATATCAAGATCCTAGGCATGATACTAACAAGATTAATAACAAACCCTAGCATGTCACTAAACAATAAAGATCAAAGCCTTAGCCCTAACATGACACTAACATGCTATTAGGAAAGAAAGTAGGAAGCATCATAACAATCATACTTGATATTAGGAATTTTTAGTTATAACCCTAAACATGATACTAAGAAGCAAAATAATCTAAGCATGATTTTTATATAAAAATATCAATAAAGTAATCAAATTACTTACTTGGATGCCTCGTACCTCTTTCTAATAACAAAATACACACGTTAGTAACTTCAAGGAAAATAATAAAATCAAAGAATTAAATTAAATAATTGAAAGAGGGATTTGGGACCAAACCCTCAAAAATACCAAACCTTTCACGTCTAGGGCGAAGTCAACTTCGAATTAGGCTAGGTGTGTCTAGATCTTGTGAATGCGGAATTTTGTTTGTGAAAAGGTTGGTTTAGAAAAGAGAGAGAGAGAGAATATCAAGAAATTATTGATGAGATTTGATGGAAAATTGATTAGAGTTGATGATTAAAAAGGAAGGTTTAAGGAGGCTATTTATAACGAAAATCAGCCGGAATATGATAAAAAAGAATCAGAGTTTCAAGAAGAATAAAACACGACGATATCGCCGCTCAAGCCTCTGTCGCGAGGCGACAGCTTGTGGTGCGGCGCTGCAGGCAATTTTTTCACACATTTTCATATTTTGATAAAATTTAAGCGTACGAGGGGTAAAACTGTAATTTCCTTTAAAACACTTCTTTTATTTTAAATAAAACTCTTAAAACTCAATTGTCAATGCTAATCACATTAGGATTCAAAAGAAACTTCTAGAATAATCTAGAAGACTATAATCAATCCTAATTGCATTAGGAATGATAAATCATAATAGGCGCTCCTCTAGATCATTGGGCCGCATATAAAGATCAAACCGAGCCAAATTTACTAATTTGGCCATAACTTCCTCATTATTCATCGGAATTGGGATTATAATATATCGTTGGAAAAATCTTTTCGAGACCAACCCAACTACACTATTATTGGACCCTTGCCATGGACCAAACTAAACTGGATTGACTATTTTCATAAAATAGGTTTTCAAAAGCAGAGAGAAAGAAGAGAATTAAAACTAACCGCAACGCTAGACTTTCCACACTTTCATTTCATTCGATTATGATTCGACGTGAAAGGTATTCATCACTGGGTTTGGTTTTAGGGAGACACATTTTGGTGTCTACAGAAGCCCCCACTTTGACTGAGTTTGGAGAAACTCAAGTTTTGAAAACAAAAGTCAAAGTATCGATAGGGACGGAGAATGATTCAGAACATTCTGCGATCCTAAATCATTCTTGTAACGCCGATACCTGCAAACTAGCGTTAGTTAAAACAGATAAGAGAGTTAAGAAACACGTATCTTGCATCGTCGAGCACACATCTCTAGGAGTAACCGATTGTTGCTGCATCGTTGTTGTGACAACCTTCTACAAGCTAGGGAATGCTATCTTGCTGTTTTGATGTTGATATGTCCACGTGTCTATGAACAAAGAGCTTTGACGATCTTCCTCAAGTTAGGGGATACTGTATGAAGATTGCTACGCCCATAAATGCCTACAATTTCCGCTGTAATAGTCTTCTGCAAGCCAGAGAAAACTATCGAAAACTACTTCGCCTGAAACGACCTTCTACCGCTTTGTGACCATCTTCTACAAGCCAGGGAACATGATCGAAGATTGCTTCTGTAGGCGTCGCTCGAAGTGCGCCTACGTTAAAGCATGTGTGAATATGCTTGGCACTCTTAAGAAGTGGGAACTGACATAATACGATTAGGGACAAATAAAGTAGGGAGCGGCCAACAAGTTTGTATGGAACTTGTAAACCATTCAGGGATCATAAAAGGCAACCACGATAAAGGGACAATGAAAGCAACAATGATTGACCCGTGAAGGTTGCACCCCATTCATAATCCATGAGATTACTAACTCCATATGGTTCGGAACCACGAAAGGAGGATCGGGGATGATGGTACGAAGTGAGTCATGGAGTCTTATTCGCCCGTATTGGCCTATACTCGATTCTTATAGTGAAAAGTGATTCCTTCGATCTCAAAGACATGCAAACAAAGATTTAATTTGCTCCAAACTATTATTAAGCTAAATTGGTTGAATATTAATGCAACATATAATTCTAAAATATTTGTGATCACTTGAATTAATAACAAGATTAAAAAAGAACCTAAACCGGTTGTCCAAATTATCTTATTAGGTGTGATTTTCAATTACATATTCCTTTTAAACATGCAATATGGTGATCATAAATAAATAATAGAATAAACATTAATACTGGAAGCAATTTCACAATAGTAACGTTAGTCAAATAAAATAATAAATTAGCCTAATCATGATACTAGCAACAAGAATAAAAGTCAGAGTAGATAAGTGACTAATTACTCACTTTCCGCGTTTCCTTGAATTGCTACATCATGAATAGACTGTTAGTAACTTCAATAAAAATGTAAATCAAATGGAAATTAAATTAAATTAAAAGTAGAGTTGATTTGGTTTAAACCCTTAATTAATTATAACTTTCACGCCTTGGTTTAAGCATAGAACTTCGAGTATTGTATGGACTCGCTGGAGTGCTTAGGAGAAGTATTGTGGATGAATAGAGAGGCTAGTGTTTAAGCTAAAGAGGGATAAGAGAATTATTTGATGATCAAGCTTGTTGACGATTGAAAAAGGGGAGATATGACCTCTATTAATAGAGAAAAAAGTGGGATCGAAGAATCAAGAAAAGATAAGAATTCGAATCGGAATAATACTCTTGCGATAGACAGCAATTTTGCGGTTTTTGTTTTTATCATATCTTTTGATCCAGAAATTGGAATAAGATTAATAAGATATCGTTGGAAATCTCTTGAAGTCTACTTTCTAACCCAATTTAAATAAAATTAAAATATTTTGTAGAATAAAAGATATGGCCAAAATAAAAAGGCGGTGTTAGTTTTGGATAGAGTTTGATATTTTATTCATATCTTCTCCATTATAGCTCGGATATGATATTATAATATATCATTGGAAAGATAATTTCAAGAGATATCCAACCATTTAAGATTTGGATAAAAAATATGAGGCAAAAAAATAATATATATCTATCTTTGAACGTCTTTCAATTTGGATAGAATTAGGACTTTCAAAAAAGGAGTTTTATTCAATTTCAAACTATTTAATCTTATCTTTTCAAAAAGGATAATTAAGATCTTTTAGAAACTTATAGAAGTTTCTAATTAATCTTAATTGGTTTAAGAATTGGATTAAATCATTTAGACCCTCCACATGATCATTGGGTCGTAGGTAAGGTGGGCTTAGGTTTGGTTTGGGCTTAGTTTAATATTTTGGCCATAACTTATTCGTTATAACTCGAAGTTGGGCTTATAATATATCGTTGGAAAGCTCTTTTAAATCTCCATCCAAATATTCAATCATTGTACCTAGATTATGGACCAAAATAAACTGGATTAAACTTTTTTATAAAAAGGACATGAAATGAATGATTTTAAATGACACGAAAAGAATTATTTTGGGTATAAATGCACGAAATAATTCATGGTTTGGGGAAATGGGCTAGAAGTTGGGTTGGTTTATGAAATGGAAATATGGATTTAAGCACTCCAAGATTAAATACTCAACCTGACCAATAATGGCGGTGAAAGGTTGTTCATCATCGGGTTTGGTTTTGGGGAGTCATTTTTAGGCGTCTACAGAAACCCCCACTTTGACTGAGTTTGTAGAAACGTCAGTTTCAAAAACGGCAGTCAAAGTAGTCGATAGGCACGGAGAATGATTTAAGACGTTCTGCGATCCTAAATCACTCTGTATACGCCGATACCTGCAAAAAATGTTAATTTATAGATAAAAGAGTAAAGGGATAGAACGCTTATCTGACACCAGTGTATCGGTGACAAATGAGTTTGGTATATTCCTATGCTTGAAGGAATCCACCGGATGACGTTTGTTGAAATGCTTTCCATGCTTGAGGAAAGTCGACAGGTGAGTTTGGTAGCTTTCTAAGCCTGAAGAAACCTACCGGATGACACTTTCCATGCTTAAGGAAAGTTGACATATGATTTTGGCGTTTTTCTATGCTTGAAGAAATCCCCTGATAATGCTTTCCATGCTTGAGGAAAGCTGACAAAGGAATTTGGCTGTTTTCTATGCTTGAAGAAATCCAGCGGATTATACTTTCCATGCTTGAGGAAAGTCGACAGATGACGAGATTGCAAGTCTCTGTATATTGAGAACCTTGCATCATGAAATGATGGTGGTTCGATTGTCCCCAAACGTGGGCTGTAGTTGGTTCTCTTGTCCCCGAACGTGGGCTGTAAATGGTTCGCTTGTCCCCAAATGTGGGCTGTAGATAGTTCGCTTGTCCCTAGACGTGGGCTGTAGATGGTCCGCTTTTCCCCGGACGTGGGCTGTAGATGGTCCGCTTGTCCCCCGACGTGGGCTGTAATTGAGACCTGCAAAATAAAATTTGCCAAGGGACTCATATACATTATGATTGACTTAACCAAGTGACTTGACCAAGTTTGACTTGACACGACATGACATGACTATGACTTGTGATTGTGTGTGTATAGTTTGAGTGTGTGTGTGCAGACACAAGCAACCGAAAATGCAAAAGCAAAAATTTTTCATCATTTTTGTCATGATACTAGTGGAGGGTACCGACTTTCTCCCGAAAAAGAAAGACATGAACAATGAAGTTTTGTTTTCGAACATCCCTCGATGAGAAAATTTTGAAAAAGTTTTTTCAACTTCCTTGAAAGAAAAGACATGAAAAAGGGAAGAATTTTTTAACTTTCTTGTTGAGCAAGACGAAATGAATCGTACAGATTGAATTGCTTGTCTTGAAAATAATGTATGCATGATGCATGTCCTTAGGCGAGGAGGCTAAGGACAATCACATCATGTGACACGATAAATGAATGAACTTTGGTCATGGATCTAAGAATCATATATGGTGTAAAAAACCATCTTGAACGTCACTTAGGTATGGAAGCTAAGCACGTATATAGATGAAGTGATTATGAATGTTGCTTAGGTCAAGGAGCTAAGCACGATATGCTTTGTATGATTAAAAAATGTTGCTCAACACATTATGCGATGCGTGAAACAATGAATATTGCTCAGGTCAGGAAGCTAAGCAAGTATACAACGTTTCTTCTAATGAATGTTGTCCTGAAAGATAATGAAACATGCACAGTGTTGAAACAAGATTCCATGATGAAGGGTTCCTAAGGGAAAGATGATATGGCTATGTATGTGTGAAAGAAGTGTGTGAAAGTGATACTAAGGTGAGGCTGCAAAGGCTATGGTGAGGGAAATAGATGTGAGAAGAGTCGAGATGGTAACTCTTTAGGCTAGGTAGGCTATATTGTGTAGGTTCAAGCCCCCAAGTCTAGCTCTAAATGGATAGGGTCATAGGGATAAGCATTGGATATTCTTTGACTTGATCAAGCATGGATATGAATATGAATGTTGCCGCACCTCGATGTGAGGTTGCCTATGTATCCGTTAGGAATCACTCCAAACGTAACTCTAGCCGAACTTTTCACAATTGTGTGTACACCTCAAAGAGGTCTTTCAAGAGTTGTAAGGTAGTTAAGCTGAAGGTTTAAGGAAGAAAGGCATAAAAGGCTCAAGACCAAAGAAAAGCCCCCAAGATATGAAATTATGTATTAGACTTTGTAAGTTTTATTTTCAACATTTTTTTCATTCTTTTGTTACAATGTAGGCAATCTCAGATCATGCGGTCCATCACTCACTTAGCATTCATGTTTCTCAGGCACAATACCAAGCACTCGATGAGAGATGCAATTTGAGACGTGTTCATATCAAAGACATTGGAACACTTGCCTTTAGACATTGTTTTATTGTTGCTTTGCTGCTTTTTTTTTTTTTTTTACTTGCTTTTTGAATGTTATACAATTACACATCTTCCAATCCCTGGGTTAAGTGAATGTGGGTTGAAGAAATGAAGGCCAAACGTTAGACGAGGCTCAAAGTGATTGATGAAGAAATGGATATGTGATTTGAGTGGTTAATGGGGAATGACAAGGTTGCAAAGTGACTCAAGTCATTGGTGTACCTTGTGTTTAGTTCGACAATTGATGATTTTTTTTTTTATTTTTTCTTATCACGTGATCGAATGTAAGAAAGAGATGTTCATTTATGAAGAAGGTAAGAAATGTGACATATAGACATATGGATAAGGAGAACTAATGCTAGACTTTTTAGGGGGAAGGGTTTGAAATAAACTAAGAAGAAAACATGAAATCTTGGTGAGAAGCTTGCATCGTGCTTTGTCTTCATGGCTGTTTATGAGTAACTTCTTGCCGCCTGGTGAGGAAAAAAAGTTTCTTGATGTTGATGCTTTGATCGGAAGGAAAGAAGGAAGGAGTGACGTTCCCCTTATTCTTCCAACTATTGCCTAGTGACTTTAGACTCAAGTACTGTGTAAGGAAGAACTCACTTAATGCATTCACTCAATACTCGGATTAGAAATGAAGATTGTATGAAACAATTTTGAAATCTTATGGGAAAAATACTCCACTCATTCCTATTACGACGGAAAATGACGCATGCATAGTCCTAGTATACGATCATAAACAATGTAGTGAATTACTCAAAGACAAAGTGTGTGTAATGACTCAACATGTGTGATTAGGTGAGTTTATTAAGACTCGTGGTATGATCGCATGGCTAGACATGAGGACGTTGTGAAAAACAAAGGACACAATGACCAAATACCACGGAACACTAAAAGACAAACTAACTTGATTAATTTTGTGCAAATTTAATGTTTATGCTATTTACTAGGTGAAAACGGTCCATTGGCAATCATTAGTGATAAATAAGATCAACCACAATCAAAGACAAAGAAAACATGTTAAGGTTAGCACAAAAAATAACAAGAAACTTGGAAGAGGAGTAGAATTCTAGAAGAGTTAGGACTCATAAATATAAAAAATAAATAAAATAAAAATCTATAATCCTATGTTATTCGGGTTGAAATGGATTAAAGGACTTGTCTAAGACAAGCTTGAACGAAAAGATATAAAATAAAAAAAATAAAAAAAAAAGAAGAAAGTTGATGCTAAAAAGACATCTAAACTAGACAGGCTGTAGTATATCGGTTATAACTTTTTATCTGTGACTTTGATTGAGATGAACCTAACTCCAAATGAAAGATAAAACTCGGGGCTACAGATCCATATGTGGAACGACACGTAACTCTTTCTAGAACTCCGGCTATGACCAAAACAAGTTGACTCTTATGCAGGATATGAGAATAAAAATCCGGGTTGACTCAATTTTTTTTTTAAAAAAAAAATCTATGACTCGACTCTAAAAAAACAAAAAAAGGGTTTGATAAGAGAATTTTTTTTTTTTTTAAAAAAAAAAAAAAAATGCACATATAAGCATATCATCACACATGATGCAATGAAGTTCGCAATCTAAAGTCAAGTTCTATGTTCGATTATGGTCAAGCTTTTGGGTGTCAAAGGGTACCATGGTTAAGAGTTTGAACGCGTTAGCAAGGCAGCCTCCCTTGAGGGTGTATGCCAACGAGTGGCTCCACAAGTTTGTGATGAAATCGAAATCGACTCCATGGTTTGGGTGGGTTTAAAAACTCGGATGAACCCTTATTGCCATGAGCGTTTTCAGGTTGATAGAGCATATATAAATCCCCCGGGCTAGCCACATACGTAGAACACGTACTATTGTGGCAAAATAGGTAAGCTTAAATGCATATGCATATGTGACAATGCCAATTAAATTGCAGGAATACAATCCAAGAATCTTTCAAGTCTCATCCACTCATCTCAATTAAATACCGATCACTCAAATCGATAAATAACCAAGAATCCTCCCCAGTGGTGTCGCCAAATTGTAGGCGTCGTTTGAAGTGCGCCTACGTTAAAGCATGTGTGAATATTCTTGGCACTATTAAGAAGTGGGAATTGACATAATATGATTAGGGACAAATAAAGTAGGGAGCCGCCAACAAGTTTTGTAAGGAACTTGTAAACCGTTCACGGATCATAAAAGGCAACCACGATAAAGGGACAACAAAAGCAACAACGATTGACCCGTGAAGGTTACACCCCATTCATAATCCATGAGATTACTTACTTCATATGGTTCAGAACCATGAAAGGAGGATCGGGGATGATGGTACGAAGTGAGTCATGGAGTCTTATTCGCCCGTATTGGCCTCTACTCGATTCTTATAGTGAAAAGTGATTCCTTCGATCTCAAAGACATGCAAACAAAGATTTAATTTGCTCCAAACTATTATTAAGCTAAATTGGTTGAATATTAATGCAACATATAATTCTAAAATATTTGTGATCACTTTAATTAATAACAAGATTAAAAAAGAACCTAAACCGGTTGTCCAAATTATCTTATTAGGTGTGATTTTCAATTACATATTCCTTTTAAACATGCAATATGGTGATCATAAATAAATAATAGAATAAACATTAATACTGGAAGCAATTTCACAATAGTAACGTTAGTCAAATAAAATAATAAATTAGCCTAATCATGATACTAACAACAAGAATAAAAATCAGAGTAATTAAGTGATTAATTACTCACTTTCTGCGTTTCCTTGAATTGCTACATCATGAATAAACTGTTAGTAACTTCAATAAAAATATAAATCAAATGGAATTAAAATAAATTAAAAGTAGAGTTGATTTGGTCCAAACCCTCAGTTAATTATAACTTTCACGCCTTGGTTTAAGTATAGAACTTCGTGTATTGTATGGACTCCTTGGAGTGCTTAGGGGAAGTATTATGGAAGAATAGGGAGGCTAGTGTTTAAGCTAAAGAGGGAGAAGAGAATTATTTGATGATCAAGCTTGTTGATAATTGAAAAAGGGGAGATATGACCTCTATTAATAGAGAAAAAAGAGGGATCAAAGAATCAAGAAAAGATAAGAATTCGAATCGGAATAATACTCTTGCGATAGACAACAGTTTTGCGGTTTTTGTTTTTATCATATCTTTTGATCTAAAAATCATAATAAGATAAATAAGATATTTTTGAAAATCTCTTGAAGTCTAATTTCTAACCCAATTTGAATCAGATTAAAATATTTTGTCGAATAAAAGATATGGCCGAAATAGTGAGGTGGTGTCAATTTTTGATAGAGTTTGATATTTTATTCATATCTTCTCCATTATAGCTCGGATTTGATATTATAATATATCATTGGAAAGATAATTTCAGGGGCTATCCAACCATCTATGATTTGGATAAAAACTATCCGGCACAAAAATAATATCTGTCTTACTTTGTACGTCTTTCAATTCGGATACAATTAGGACTTTCAAAAAACGGAGTTTTATTTAATTTCAAACTATTTAATCTTATCTTTTCAAAAAGGATAATTACGATCTTTTTAGAAAATTATAGAAGTTTCTAATCAATCCTGATTGGTTTAGGAGTTGGATTAAATCATTTGGACCCTCTACATGATCATTGGGTCGTAGGTAAGGTGGGCTTAGATTCAGTTTGGGCTTAGGTTAATATTTTGGCCATAACTTATTCGTTATAACTCGAATTTGGGCTTATAATATATCGTTGGAAAGCTATTTTAAAGCCCCATCCAAATATTTAATAATTGGACCCAGATTATGGACCAAAATAAACTGCATTAAACGTCTTTAATAAAAGGACACGAAATGAATGATTTTAAAGGATTCGAAATGAATTATTTTGGGTTTAAAGGCACGAAATAATTTATGGTTTGGGGAAATGGGCTAGATTTTGGGTTGTTTTATGAAATGGAAATATGGATTTAAGCACTCCAAAATTTAATAGTCAACTCGACCAATAATGGCGGTGAAAGGTTGTTCATCATCGGGTTTTGTTTTTAGGAGACATTTTTAGGTGTCTACAGCTTCGCCTGAAGCTGTTCTCATTTGTTGCGATAATATTCCAAAAAATATCATTGAAGACCAACACTTGTCGATCCTTTAAAGTTCGCTTGAACTTGCTTTTGTTATGCCAGTGCGTCGGCGCTTTTGCTTCTTGAGAACCAGTATGTCGGTGCCTATGAATTGTGAACCATTGCATTGGTGCCTTTTTCTGTTTATGAACTATTATGTTGGTGCCTTTGCCATGAGCAAATTTTTAGGCGCTTTAAGCTAAGTGAGACGATCATTTATCAGGTCGATCTCTTAATGCAATTGTAACCGATCCGATTACTGAATCATGTCAAATTGCTTATAGGGGCTAACTAGCGTACCAAGGAACTTGAAAATTGTTGCACGAGGTTGAAATAATCATTCTAAGAGACCTAGCGTTCTGTCGCCGCTGCAACTTTGCTGTTGCCGCGATTTTTCCCTGTCGCTCGGCGCTGCACTGTGTCGCGCGGCAACCGAGCTATCGTGCGACGCTGCTGTCGGGATTTCTGAATAAATCCCCTTTCTTCCTCATTTCGCTGGTACTGCTTATTTTTCATTCGAGTTTCGCCACAAAAACTTCTAATCGTCCGTTCTTGCTCGTTTCTCAACCAAATTCGTTGAAATTTGTTGAAAATCAAAGCTTTGTTCATCTACTTTGCATGTAAGGTTTTTGCAAACTCACTCGAATTTTGCTGAATTTTGCATATGTTTATTCACGAATTTCTTAAAAATTCGAAACTTATATTGCTTAATTTGCTTTGTTTGTCAAATTTTATAACATGAAATTGCTTGATTATGTTTATATATTGCCTTGGGATTATTTTGAGACTTGTTTGACTTAATTTAATGAAGAAACGAGCGATTCACCATTGTTAAACCTCTTATGGTCGGGAGAACAATGTGGCTTGTTCTTGATGTTTTTGCTAGAAATTCTTGTCCAATTTGTCATGATAATTATCATAAAATTGCAAGAAATTTTTTGATTTCTTGAAAAAATGCCATACATGCTTGAATTAAAATTGTGCTCTGTTTTAGTACTACGTACTTAGTTTTTTGTGAACATAGTATCATGCGGCTAGGCAAACCTTAGATACTATATAGCCTTAATTTTTGTCTATTTTGCATAATATAGTATGGCTAAACAGCGAGGTTCCGGTTCCCAATCCCGAGACACACGACGGAGCACGAGCCTGTTCAGGAGGACGTCGACCCGTCCACCTCCCTCGGTCCCTTCCCTGAGTGGGACGAGCGGACGTTATTCTTTGCCCCGAGCACCACATTTCTGAGAGGGTGCGTCGTGGGATTGTTAGTGGTAGGACGCGCAACCATAGCTCGGGAAACGAGACCCTAGGCAGGATGTACAACAATTATTTCAGCCAGGATGATGGGCTGCGACTTCTTTGGGAGTCTTGTGGGCTGACTGTCTTGTTCCGGGCTACGCAGGCCATGTACTCGTTCGCCGCGGGCCACCGCATGGTTTGCACTTTCGGGGAGTTCTTCTGGGATACCACCAACACTTTTCACTTTCCTTAGGGTGAGATGACTGTCAACTCAGCCGACTTCAGTCTCATCTCGGGACTGGAGTTTCGCTCGACCGCGCTGCCGTTTGACAACTCCATTAGTGTTTTCTCTCCTGTCGTCGACGAGCTGTTGGATCTGATTGCTGTTTAGGCCCGTGCTGAGGTAGAACCATCACGATTTAGCTCCAGGTGCATTCGCCGGTCGACTCTAATGATGGCTTTTGAAGACGATGTGACCACCCAAGAGCAGCGGGTGCGCAACTTTGCACTTATTTTGCTGTTAGGACCTTTTATCCTAACAAGGGTAGTCAGGTGCAGCTTTACTACCTTCCTGCTCTCCGCTATCTTCAGCTGATCAGGACTTACGATTGGGCCAGCTTGGCCTACACTGACTTTTTGCGAGGATTGCGAGACTCTTGTCGACATCGGCCCTACATAGGAAACATCGCTCTCTCTAGCTTTTGGAGAGTCGTAGAGGTACACTTTATCTCTTAAAAGTTAGCTCTAAACTCTTATTAGCACCTGCTGATATCCTTTTATCTTTGTAGATCTGTTTCTACGAGTACTTTCCTTCGCTTGCGCTAGCTAGACAACTTCTACGCGAGCTCCCTGTTGGCGCCTGTTGGGGAGGTCGCTTCAGCAACCAGACGACTACTACCCGTGTCTGAGAGCTGATCCTCTCAATATGTTCTTTTTGAATACTTGACATCTTTGTATTACTTTTGGTAGAAGCTTTATCTTATAGGCATTCTTTGCAGGAGCCTGATGTGTTATACCAGCCATGGGGCGGTCTGGTTATTCTTGTGCTGGCTGCGTAGTACACTGTTGAGCGTCGCTACTTCTAGGGGACGTATGAGGCGGCGGTGTACCTAGGAGAGAAAGTTGCTATTCAGCACTCCTAAGAGATTTTCGACGTCCCTGCTCCTCCGCCACGCCACATGTTTCATGACGCGATGCTGCTCAATTTGTCGAAGAGGTCGCCTGTTGGTACTCCTTGGCGATCTCATGCTAGCTTGCGGCAATGCTACGAGGAGGATTTACTGCCGTTGTTAGCTCCGACCCTTGTTTTGTCTGAGGAGGCAGCGGTATGATTTTTGTCTTTTATCTTTTTGCTAAGTAGCCCCCAAGTGGTATTTTATTCACTTTGGTTTGCTTTTTGCCAGACCTATCCTAATGAGTTCGTCCCCCCTCATATGTCCATCCCCTATCAGGGGACATACGGGCCTATTGAGGAGATGATCCCTTCGGCTCCTGAGGATCAGTGTTTCGTAGAGCGATCTATCCCTCGTCACCAGACTCGGTTGAGTTATTTACTTGCTATTTGTTTATATTTGTCTTGTATTGTTACTGATTTTATTTCTTTGACAGTTCTCGCGTAAGGTGGTTATGGCGATGGCGAGGTGCATAGACACCTTTCTGAGCCAGCTAGTGCGGATGAGGAACGTGGCTTCTTGTCGTCGCGACGACACCGTTCGGGAGGTAGCTTTTCCTCTTTATTTCTGCATTGTTTATATTTCTATTTTCTTTGCATCTGATTTGATTTCTTGTTGCAGGGACAACCTATTCCTTCCCGTACTCGGACGAGACCTGATGTTCGGAGAAAGCCGGCTAGGTCTAGCTCGAGGCGTCACCGCACTACTTCTGGTGGTCGGGGTGGCCGATATGATGCTGTATATTCTTTCTTTCAGAACCTGCGTAAGATCAATATCACAACCAATGAAGTCTGCAAGTTTCACATCTTCCGTCGAAAATCGATTTTACGGTATAGACGCTTATGACCTCCCCCTCTATGCCTTGCGGTAATGATTCCTCTGGCGGGTGCTCTTGTCATCTTATTTATATTTATGAATAGAAAACCCGAATTCCTCTATTTGATGTCGATTCATCCACACTAACCACTAGAAGTACCCATCGAGCCGAGCAATGATCCAATGAAGCAAGCTGCTCTTTGTCACCCCATTTTCCCCGGAAACCAAGATATGGAGCAGCCCATTCAGGCTTGGTCAATGAAAATTTTACTATTTCTAGGCCGGAACCGTAGGGACCGAGGTGGTGGAGGGCTCAAGCTATTCATCTGAGAGTGCACAGGTTGGGCCGATGGGCCAGGGAGAGGCGACATCGGCTCTGGTAGGTGGTGGGACGTAAGAGGTCGGCTCGTCGTCGCAGCAGCCTCTGCAGCCTTAGTCTTTGTTGATTCATCCAAGGCGACCTTTGAGTTTCCCTCCTCCTTGTGAGACCGGAGCTAGTGGGGAACATACTCCTCGATCTGCGCAGTTCTTTGATATGATAAACATTCCTCATCATATGCGTCCTCCATTGCCGTAGTTGTACCTGTGTTTATTTATTTTGACTTTTATAGGACTTTTCCTAAGTGATTCGTTTATTAGCTATATTTATTAGACATATTTTGTATATATAGACTATTAACTATTATGACTGTATTATCTTTTCATTTTTATGTGCATATGTGTGTGTGCAAAAAATTGTGATTAATTTTGCGTAAAAATTTCCATCCATTTTTTATTACTAATGAAGGGTATCCGACTTTCTCCCCCAAGAAGAAAAAATGACAAAATAAATCGGACTTAAACAAACCAAATAATTTAATTAAGTTTGAATAAATCCAAAAAGAAAAGGGAAAGAAATATATTAAATATGGGAGCGGTTTGCATAGCACGTTGAGTCATTGTACGAATTCAAATCATAGCAAAAAAACGCGATTTTCATAGCACGTTGAGGAAGCGCTGCAGCGCCGCGTGTTGCTGAGCGCTGCCGTTGTCGCAAGGCGACAGACTCTGTCGTCAAGCGATAGGCTTGTCATTCAGGGCTGCAGTGCGCTGCTTCCGAATTCTTTCCGGAGTCAAACTGCATTGATTTTGTAAATAAATAGCCCCCAGATATGTCGATTTTCTGTATAATTCGAACAGATTAATTATAACCTTAGTTTCTCAACCAAAAAAAATCATGTCTTTAGTCACTAAGAGTTTTAGCAATTCCACTCGTGAATGGTGTCGGTCTTTAACTGCTAAAGAGAGAAAAGAACTCGACTTTTTCCACATGGGAGGTATTTATGGTATTAAGGGGGTAGATCTTGACATATATTTTATTCATACCGCCTTAGAATATTGGGACACAAATACACATTGCTTTAGACTAGGGTGTGAAGAAATTACCCCTTTAACGGAAGAATTTGGTGCTATCCTAGGTTTCCCTTCATTAGATCTTGCGGTAACCCCTAGGGTAAATGAATATTACTATAAAGATTTTGAGCGCTTCTTTAATTTAAGAGACAGAGATCTAACAAATATTGTAGATGGTAGCGTAGTTGATCTAAAAGAATTTGCACGCCACTACTTTGATAGACCTTATTATGAATCTTTTCATGTTTATAGAAGAAGGGCTTTTCTCTTTTGCATGCTTAACAAATATCTTCTTACTAGTGGTAGAACTATTGAGGGTCAAGCAATTATATTAACTGTTTTGGAGAAAATTGAATCTAGAAGAAATCCAATGCCATTAATTGTTGGAGAGACTATGCTTAGTCTTGATGAATTAAAGAAAAATCCAAAAGCATCTTTTCGGGGATCTCCAATTTTATTACAGGTAGAAGAATAATATTTTTAATTACAGAAATCAAAAACATATTTTTGTATAGTAATACTAATTTATTTGCATTTTTTTAGCAGATATGGCTAATGGAGAGGCTAGAATTAATTAGTCCTCCTGACAATATTGAAAAATATACTCCAAATTGTTTTGTAAGGCGAAAGAAATGCTTCTCTAAGATGGGGCGCCACGAGTGGAATAAAGTCTTTGCTATCAAGTGGGTCGTCCCATGGTGGAAAATAGAGAAGATGATTGGTGTCAACAAGCAACCCTTCTGCCGTCTTCCAAGCTTAACCAAGATGACTTTTTATTATCCCTGCAGGGTAAAAAGCAGTACGGTCTACTTCAAACAATTCCTTCTGGGGATCTCCGTCGTCCCTATGAATTCCCTGTTTCATAAGAAATAGAGAAATTTGATACCTATTGGAGTGCTAGGACTTTATGGGAAGTGATTACCCAAAAGGTTCCTCCTTCCTTTCCCAATGATGTGAAGAGATGGCTTCCTAATAAGCCTACAAAGTTCATGAAGAAAAATCAGGGTAGAACCATTGTGAAGAATCGTCTAGGTGACAAAGTGATTTCTGTTAAGGAACGTTTGGGTGAAAAAATTGAATTTAAAACACCTGTGATGCCTAAGAAGAAAAACTGTACACAGGATAAAGGGAAAAGAAAAGCTAACACTTCAGAAAAGAAGGTTTGGGTAGAAAAGAAACATGACGTCCTAACTAAGGGAGAAACCATTTACTCTAAAATTGAATTTAGGTCCTCTAAAGGATGTCTAATAACTAAAGTCATGGACGATGAAGAAGATGCAAATAAAAATTGGAAAAGGGCAAAGAAAGAGAAGAAAGATTGAAGCATTGCTTGACTTCCAATTTATTAGACTAGTTTAAATTTAAAGTTAATTTGTTTTATAAAGCTTTTATCTGAATTCCATCAATAATGTAATTTTTGCTTTATTTTATTAATGAAATTTCAGCCTTTTACTTAAATCAACTTTTTAAACTTTAATTTATTAAAGCAATGAAAACGAATTATTAGTTTCCAAATTTTTTCTCGAGTATGGAAGTCGAAAATTTTCCGAAATACAACGAAATTTGCCCAGATATTCCCAGAAAAACGACGCCGTTATTTTGCGTATGTCGCCGGGCGTTACTGTCTGTCGCCAAGCGACAGGCTCTGTCGCATTGCACTGCATTCTGTCAGCCGGCGACAATCCTCTTTCTGTGGCGCTGTTATTCCGTCGAATTTCTATTGCTTCTGGGATGTGAGGTTTGCGAAAATTAAAGTGGCCGCACCCTGTAAAGGTTTGCCTACGTATCCTTTCCTAAGGAATCAGGCCAAACGTAGCTCTCTTGAGTGTGCTACTCAAGCATTTATGGGTAGTACTTTTTAAGTTGGTCAAGGTTCGTCATGTTTTAGAACTCATTGCCATCCATGTCATTTAGTTTTGCTGCACCTCCTGATAGGATGGTTTTGACGATATATGGTCCGGACCAATTAGGCTTAAATTTTCCCCTTAGATCCAACGCATTTTTTCGTAATGCTTTTAACACCAAGTCTCCTACTTTGATGTTTCTTTTCTTGACCTTCTTATTAAAGTGCCTAGCCATACGGGTTTGATAGCATTGGGTATGATGTAGAGCTTCTAGTCGGTTTTCATCAAGTAGAATTAGCTCTTCATATTTTGCTCTAGTCCATTAAACTTCATCGAGTTTACTTTCCAATGCAAGGCGTAGTGACGGTATCTCTAGCTCTACAGGTTGTACGACATCCATTCCATAAACTAAGGAGAATGGCATATTTCATGTTGATGTGCGAATTGACGTGCGATAACCCCAAAGTGCAAAATGGAGTTTTGTCAGGCCAATCCTTGTAATTTTCTGTCATTTTCTCGATAGTAGTCTTTAAATTTTTATTAGCTGCCTCAACTGCTCCATTTGCTTGAGGTCTATAGGGGGAAGAATGATGGTCTTGAATACCATATTTTTGTAGCAACTCTTCACATTCAGCTTGAAAGTGAGTTCCATTGTCACTTATCATCTCATATATGTGGGACTCCATATCGACAAATAATATTCCTTTCGATAAAGAGTGCTACATGTTTTGAAGTGAGTTTAGCATATGATTGTGCTTTAAGCCACTTTGTGAAGTAATCAGTTGCTACTAATACGTATTCATGACCTCCTGTCCTAGGAGGGTTAATTTTACCGATAATATCAATTCCCCATGTAGAGAATGGCCATGTTGAAGTGTAGGTGTAAAGTAGAGATGGAGGAACACGTTGTAAATTGGCGTAAATTTGGCACTTAGGGCGTCGTTTTACATATTGATGACAATCCCTATTCATGGTAGTCCAATAATACCCTTCTCACATTATCTTTTGGACTAGCATTTTGCCATTTACATGGGTTCCACAAATGCCTTCGTGGATTATCCTCATAGCTTTTTGGGCATCCTTTTTTCCTACACATAAGAGAGCTCGACCCTTAGGTACCCTTTTATGTAACTCGTTGTCTATGAGTATGTATTGGGAAGCCAAGAGTCTTAATGCTTGTTTTTCTCTTTTGTCAGCATGAGGAGAATATTATCCTTTGATGATGTAATTAAGTATATCTGTATACCACGGTTCTTCTTTTTCTTCTTCTTCATCTTGGATCACTTTATCATCTTCTATAGCTTGAATGTAATCCGGTTTATGCCTTTTCTCTATTGTTAGAGGCATTTTCTTGATTTCTGTAGGAATCCTACCATTGAGGCTAGTCTTGCCAAGACATCAGCAAATTGGTTTTTCTCTCTAGGTAGATAGGTTTATTCTACCTTTTACAGTTAGTTGGTGAGAGTTTCCAAGTAAGTTTGGTAAGGGGCTAGACTTTCACTCCTTACTTTCAATCTTTTGGAAATTTGGTTGATGATCAACAAAGAGTCTCTGAATATCGTAATTTCTTTACTCCCAATGCCAAAGCTGTTTCAAGGCCTACCACGCATGCTTCGTATTCGGCAGCGTTGTTGGTAACATCGAAATCTAGCTTTATAGAGATTGGAAATGTTCTTCTTTAGGTGATACTAATAGTACTCCAACGCCACATCCCTTTTGGTTTGAGGCTCCATCGAAATATAAAGTCCAAGTATCATCTTTTGTGACCATCAAGTCTTTGTCTGGAAATTCGTTGTCATGTATTGGTGTCGAATCTTCTATTGGGAAATCTGCTAGGAAGTCCGAGACCATAGATCCTTTGATAGCCTTTTGAGGCATGAATATTACATCGAACTAGGCTAAATTGACTATCCACCTTGATATGCGTCCATTGAGTGTAGACTTTTCGAATAGATACTTAAGTGGATCCATTGGAGAAACTACAAAGACTGTATGCACGAGCATGTAATGTCTTAGCTTGGTTGTGACCCATACCAATGCGAGGCACAATTTTTCAAGCGGTGTGTAACATAATTCATACTCGAGCATCTTCTTGCTTAGATAGTAGATTGCATTTTCTTTACCTTCTACTTCTTGTGCAAGCATAGCCCCCATTGTCTCCTTGGTGACTGTTAAGTACAACCTAAGAGGGATCCCTAGAAGCGCTAGTGCTAATACGGGATGATTTACGAGATATGCTTTGATCTTTTCAAAGGCTTTTTGACACTCGTCATCCCATATTACTGGCACATTCTTCTTGAGCTTCTTGAATATTGGTTCACATATCGTTGTTAACTTTGATATGAATCTACTTATATATTACAACCGACCAATAAACCCTCGAATTTGTTTCTCAGTTTTGGGCGGTGGCATTGACATGATCGCTTTGATCTTGGTTGGGTCTATCTCTATTCCTCTAGAGCTTATGACATACCCCAAGAGCTTGCCTGAGGTGACTCCGAAAGCACACTTAGATGGATTCAACCTCATGTTGTATTTTCTTAGCCTTTCGAAAAGTTTTCTTAAGGCTACTTGATGTCTTGGGCGATGTTTTTATTTCACAATCATATCGTCGACATATAATTCAACCTCTTTGTGCATCATGTCATGGAGTAGGGCAGTTGCTGCTCATTGGTAAGTAGCACCCGCGTTTTTCAACTTGAATGGTATTACCGTGTAACAGTAAGTACCCCATGGTGTTATGAACGTTGTTTTCTCCATGTCTTCTTCTGCCATGAGAATCTGGTTGTATCCCACGTATCCATCCATAAATGAGAGAAGTGCATGATTTGTTGTATTACCTACTAAAATATCGATGTGTGGTAAAGGGAACTCATCCTTTGGACTTGCCTTATTTAAGTCTCGATAGTTGACACACATTCTTACCCTTCCGTCCTTCTTCGAAACTGGGACCACCTTTGCTGCCTATTCTGGGTATTTAGATACCCTGATAAAACCTGCAGTTATTTGTTTTTAAACTTCTTCTTTTATTTTAAGAGCTACGTCGGGTTTTATTCGACGCAGCTTTTGTTTTACATGTTTCATTTCTGGAATTATTGGTATAGTGTGTTGAGCTATTTCTCTATTAATACATGGCATATCTTCATATGACCAAGCAAATAAATCGATAAATTCTTTGAGTAGATTAATTAAATCGGTTCTTTCTTGTTTATTAAGCGTTAATCCGATTTTGACTTCTCTTTTAATGGTTGAATCATTTGAGATATCAACCATTTCAGTATCCTCAATTATTGGTGTTTTCTTTTCAATTGTTTCCATTGCTTTAATAATTTCTTTTGTCATTTTTCACTGTTAGTTAAGCAATGCTCGTCATCTTGGGTTAATGAAAAACATGAGTAAGAGGAAGAAGACATATTATTGAATTATGAGATAATTACATCGAAAAGAGAAATGTCCTCAGGCACTTGATTGATAACTATCCTAGGAGTAAAAATAGAAGAATTAGAAATAGGGGATGCTATAGCTAAACACTTGGAAGACTCTACAGGAATAGACTCTGACTCTTACTCTAACTCAGATGACTCTTCAAACATTGGTCCTTGTCCTGTTGTTATTGAGATTTTTCTTCCACTTGGAGTAGTCACCTTGACCGTCTTGCGCTATCCTTGCACTAAACCCTCCGCTGGAGTGATGAGCTTCGAAGGGTCAAAGTTCTCACTTTGTAGGACCGTTTGGACAAAGAAGAGCATGCAGAACAAAGAAGAGCATGCAGAACACCTAAGGACAATTCTGCAAACATTGAGAGAAAACCATCTTTATGCAAAGTTCTCCAAGTGTGAGTTTTGGTTGGAGAAGGTAGCCTTCTTAGGACACTTAGTGTCCAGGGACGGGGTAGAGGTAGACCCAGCCAAAATAGAAGCTGTTAAAAGCTGGACGACACCCAAAACAGTATCTGATGTGAGAAGTTTCTTAGGTTTAGCAGGGTATTATAGGCGTTTTGTTAAGGATTTTTCCAAGATTGCTAAACCTATGACTACTTTAATGAAGAAGGACAAGAAGTTTGAATGGGATGAGAAGTGTGAAGAGGCGTTCCAACTCTTAAAACACAAATTAGTTACAGCACCAGTGCTTACACTTCCAAATGATAGTGGACTATATGATGTATATAGTGATGCATCAAAGAATGGTTTGGGGTGTGTGCTTATGCAAAATGGAAAGGTGATTGCATACGCATCAAGGCAGCTAAAAACACACGGGGTAAACTATCCAACCCATGATTTGGAATTAGCCGCCATCATTTTTGCACTGAAAATTTGGCGCCATTATTTGTACGAAGTGAAATGTAGAATTTACACAGACCATAAGAGCTTAAAGTACATTTTAACCCAAAAGGATTTGAACTCTCGTCAAAGGAGATGGCTAGAGTATACGACGGATTACGATCTAGACATACAATACCACGAAGGGAAGGCAAATGTGGTTGCGGATGCTCTAAGTCGTAAAACTAGTCATGGATTAAACTCGTTAGTAGTAGCTAATGAGTTATGTAGAGAAATGGCGAAATTGAATTTAGAAGTCGTGGAATGGGGAGTACTAGCAGGTATTTTTGCGAATCTGAGTATCCAACCAACAATATTCGACGTGATTCAAGAGAACCAAGAGGGGGATGTAAAGTTGGATAGGATTCGTGAGAAAATTAAGCAAGGAAAAGCTATAGACTTCAAAATTCACGAAGATGGGAGCTTGAGGTATAAAGGTCGATGGTGTGTACCACAGAAATGTGAGGAAGTGAAGAAAAAGTTGATGGAAGAAGGCCACAACACACCTTACTCAGTACACCCGGGAGGAGACAAGTTATATAAGGATTTGAAGAAAATGTTTTGGTGGCCTAGAATGAAAAAGGAGGTTGCTGAATTTGTGGCAAAGTGTTTAACATGTCAGAAGGTGAAAATAGAGCACAAGAGGCCTCAAGGGACTGTACAGTCATTAGAAATCCCAGGATGGAAGTGGGATTGCATTTCAATGGATTTCGTGACTGGCTTACCTAAGTCAAGAAGTGGAAATGATACCATTTGGGTAGTGGTGGACAGACTTACGAAATCAGCAGTGTTTATACCAATGAAAGAAACTTGGAAGATGGAGCAACTTGCGAAGGCTTACATCAAGCATGTAGTAAGGTTACATGGAGTTCCAAAAGATATTGTTTCTGACAGGGATTCCAAATTTCTCTCAAAATTCTGGAAAAGTGTTCAACAAAATTTTGGTACCATACTTAAAATGAGTACAGCATTTCACTCTGCCACAGATGGGAAAACTGAAAGAACTATTCAAACCTTGGAGGACATGTTGAGAGCTTGTGTAATAGACTTTCAGGGAGGTTGGGAAGACAGTTTGGATTTAATTGAATTTTCCTATAATAATAGTTACCACGCAAGCATAGGAATGGCACCATTCGAGGCTTTATATGGGAGAAAATGTAGAAGTCCAATTTGTTGGAACGACATTAGTGAAACTATGATTCTTGGGCCTCAAATGATTAAGGACACAGTCAAGCATGTAAGGGAAATCCAATCTAAAATCCAAGCAGCTCAAGATCGCCAAAAGAGTTATGCAGACTTAAAGCGAAGAGAAGAAGAATTTGAAATTGGCGATAAGGTGTTACTAAAAGTGTCACCGATGAAAGGAGTGATGAGATTTGGGAAGAAAGGAAAGCTCAGTTCAAAATACATCGGTCCATATGAAATACTACAAAGAATAGGCAAAGTAGCTTATAGGTTAGCCTTACCTATGGAGCTTAGTAAAGTACATGACGTATTTCATGTGTCCCAATTGAGAAGGTACATCCCCGATAAATCCCATGTGCTACAACCAGAAACCATCGAGTTAGATCAAAGTTTAACCTATGAAGAGAGACCTGTCAAGATTCTTGACAGTAAAGTGCGTAGTACACGCAACAAGAACGTTAAGATTGTAAAAGTACTTTGGTCTAACCAAGAATATGAGGAAGCCACTTGGGAAGCAGAGGATGAAATGAAAAAGAAATACCCAGAGTTGTTTCAGGTATGTAGAGTTACGGGGGCGTAACTCGTTTTCTTTAAGGGGGGTAGAATGCGGTAGAATTTCGCGCTTTTTCCCTATATTTCAGTTATTTTTGTGCTCTTTGCACGAATTTAAACAAGTATTTCGAGTATTTGTGGTCTCAAAGAGACATAAAACAGTAAAGAAGTGACAAAAAGTACAGCAATACTATACATATTAAGGAAAAAGGTTTGAATTCCGTTCCCCAAGTTTCGGGACGAAACTTTTTTTAAGGGGAGTAGACTGTAATACCCCGTATTTTTATACGTATTTTATTTAAAGTATGTATTTTATAAAGTATTTAAATAGTTGTAATTATTTTAATTAAAGTATTTTAATTAATAATATTATTAAAGGAAAGTTTATTTAATTATTTTATTTAAAAGTTGGGGTTTTATTTTAGAAAAGTTTGATTTTTCAACAAGTTTATTAGGGAATGGATTAGGAAAACTTGGAAGAGGGTTAGTAGAGAAGGGGTATAAATATCCCACTTATGAGGCAAATCAAACTTTGCTCAGAGTGGAGAAAACCCAAGGTAAACTTTTCTCTCTCTCCTCCTTATTTTTCTTTCTCTTTCTTTTCCCCTTCCCCTTAATTTTTTTCGGCTGCCCTCCTCCCTCACCACCGCTGCCAGCCACCGGCAGCCGGTGGTGGCTTCCGTTCTTCTTCCCCTTTTTCCCCCTTTTTCGAACTTCATATATATATAAAAAAAAAATTTAAGCTTTCTTGTTTTAATTTAATCTATTCTTGGATCTAAATATAAATTATGAGTTTGGGGGTTTAATTTTGATGTTTGATAATTGTAATTGTATGAATTAATTGTCAGATTTGGTTTTTAATTAAAAAGCCTCAATTTTTGAAACCCTAGGTCCTTGATTTATGAAAATTATGAAAGTATATGAGGTATTAATGTTTAGATCTTCAATTTAAGTGTTTTAAGGCTAAATTACTGCAAGTTTTAATTAGAAATAAAGTGCTGGAATTTTACGTAGAGCACTTAATATTATGTTTTTGAAGGAAATTTAAATTACCCATTAAGTGGGACTTAATTAGAGTGTTTTAAATATAATTTCAGCTTATTCTAATTATTTTAAGAGGGGTTTTAGGATAGTATATATTGCTGGAAATTTGTTTAGAGTGGGTTTTAATGCTCTATTATAATTTTAATGTGTAGGAGACTTCGAAGTGAGCAATTTTTACTAGTCGTGACGATTTTAAGATCGTATTCAAGGTACGTTCGCGTACTTAGCATATTTTGATGACGTAGAGTCATGCTAGGTTTAATTTCAATCAATTACAAGTAGTATCATGCTAAGGTTTATATATTGAATTGTGAACTATTGGTGTTGGTGATTGAATTGTGAAGCATGAATTATTTGTGATGGTTTATGGATTGGAAATTATATTTTTGGCATGATTATATGGACTACATATTTATTTGTGGCATGATAGAGAGCATGTTTAATTAAACTAATTGTTTAATTGTGTTTGGAATATTGAAAAGAAATTTTATTATGGTTCATATAACTTTTATTGATGCTTTAAGCATGAGAAATGAGATATATAAGTGTCTATGTACACAAGGAATAAATTGTATGTTGGTGCCTTTGTGCACTTAAGGTGTCTTTAACACCGAGGGATAGGATTTTTGGCGCATTATGCGTTTAAGGTGTCTTTAACACTGAGGTAGAATTAAAAAGGGTTCAACATTATATAATATGTGGTCACTAATTATTCAAGAATTAAATTGGTATGTTTGTTTGATTGAATAATTATTGTTGATTGACTTATTATGCTTTGAGAGTCATCACCAAGTCTAATAATATATAAATAATGTAAAGTGAAAGAGATTACGCACCAAAACTCTTGGAACGTATATACCTTGAGTATGAACAATGGGGGGAGTTATGGGGTTGTATATTTAACCATAACTTCTAATGGAGTACAGGACGCTATATATTCCTTTTTATTATTATGTGCTGGAATTCCGCCACCTATGTGTGGCACAGGTTTGTTGCTGGCATGGTTAGCTCCCGTGTCAGTTAACCCCAATTTATTGGGATAGGTATAGTTGGAAACCCGTTCGATGCGTAATCAATGCTAAATGAATTGTTTAGTGCCTAGTTAGAGTGTCTTGTTGATTGTTGTGTGTGCTTGTAAACAGGTGCAATGAGGTAAGTGTGTGTGATGATAGGAGAATGCATGTTAGTGTGGTTAGTTACGCTTATGTACTCAGCTTTGCTGATTGTGTGTGTTGTTTGTGTCTGGCCATGTCTTTATCTTGGCCCTACGATGATCCATTTTAATGGAGAGTAGTGGGGGCAAGTAGAGATACACTTTTCAGGTATTGAAGCATGTTCATGACGGGGCATGAGTGAAGAGAGAATCATGCTAGCTTCCATTAGAATATCATGTGTTTTATGCATTGAATATTTTATTATATTACTTTATGGACTAACACAAAAGTTTGGTTGTTTCGATTTTGAATAAGGGCCTTAAATGGTTCCAAGTTGTAATGGATGCTATTTGACTTTGGTTTTGTTGATTTTCAACTTTATTTTCGTTGGTTTGGTTTTTAAATTGTGTTATTTAAATAGTTTTGGTTTCCATGTCTTCCGCTGTGTATCTTTGATAGTTGCCTTAGCCGTTTTCATTGTGGCGGTAATGTCTTAGATATTCCTAAAACGTATTTTAAAAAGAGTAAAGTGTGTATTTAAAGGAAAGGAATTTCTAGGGTGTTACAGATTACTAGTACGTTTTTGATGTCGATCAAACGTCTGCCGTATTTTGGGATTATAACGACGGCTATCAGGCGGCTAGGTCCTCTTAGTAAGAGAAGCTGCATTACAAGACTGGGAATTTCCCCCTACTAACAATAGGGAACATGTCTTGTTGTTTACAAAGACTTTTGAAGAGCAAGACTGTGAAAATGCATGGTCGTGCTCAGATGGACTTTAGAAATCATCTGCTTATTGACAGTCAAAATCGGATTTCGAGAAACACTTCTGGATGTAATAGGGATGACAAATAATCTTACACTATAATTCATGAAGAGACATGAAGAGACATAGGAAAGGGGTTGTACACTAAATGTGCACTTGTCCACAAGGACAAGTGGGAGATTGAAAGGAATGGTGTCCTTCGAACAAGTGTACTATTCCGTTAGTGGGTTCAGAATTATTAGAAAGCTAATATCTTCAATAAGGTCAAGTGATCGGAATGCCAGGGTGGAGGCAGCTTCCGATCGGTAATATTAATTCATAATTAATATTATAGCTTAATCTTGACTGAACCCTTCGGGTCACACCCAAGCAACTAAAGAACCGAAGCGACGAATTAATCCGGAAGGAATTAATAAGTCAACCAAGATTTAGACATCAAGAATTCGAGCTTAGAGTGTCGAACCCGAACGTCGGAAGTCGAGTCGAAAAATTGTTAAAGACGAGACGTGAAAATAATAATAAATCAACAAAGAACAAAATACCCCTAGCAACGGAATACCGAGTGCTAGGGGGTATAGCCAAGCTAGCAGCCCGCACCAAGTGCAGGGTTTGCTAGGAAGCTGCAGCTAGCTGCAGCTAGCAGAAGCAGCCCGCACGCAAGTGCATGGAGTGCCAGTCGAGAAAGTGCGAGCAGCTTCCCACATTTTGTGTTACGGGGATGGCTGGGTCGAGAGAAAAGCAGCAGCAAATTGGAAGCCCACTTAGGTGCCTTGGTGCCCAAGTGGGAGTTTCCAAGTGGCGCAAAGTGAGAGAGAGATAGTGGGGAGCAAGTTTAGTCCCCCCCTCCTCCAAATGATCCTCACCTAACCTCTCACATGAGTTTGCCACTTGTTAATTTATTATTAGTTTGATTATTAGTTTTATTTTAGCTTTAAAATAAAATGGGAAAATCAAATTCTCCCACATTGATGGGAGAGCTTTTCACACTCATGCATTTCCCTATAAATACCCAAGTTGGGGGCATTGGGAAAAGCACTTGAGTAAGAGTTGAAAAAGGCATTACCATTGTGAAAACTTTGAACTCATTAATTACTCGGGTTTTGGTCTGACTTTTCTAACCCCAAGGCATTGGACCGTTTTCGGTGGTCGAGTTGTGAGTGGACTATCGTTGGAGGCCGTCGTAATTTTGAGGCTTGCTTTCGAAGTAAGAGCCCCTTTCGGTTGGGCAATGCACGCTCCAAAGGTAATCGTATTGTCTTAATCTTGTGATTAATTTAATTATGTTTATGGTTTTATTTATTGCGAGTGAGGTCTTGTATTTGGGTTTGTTTCCGCGGTGAGTTGGACTCACCAAACCCCAACAGTGCTCGTGTGTGCAGCCATGTGCGTGGCTAGAGCACCCAGCAGCAGCAGTACACGGTCGTGCGTGCGTGCGTGTGTGCATCTACAGCAGCAGTTGTGGCTGTGTGCGTGCGTGCTATGGTGCGGCAAGGTTGCTCGAGCAATGTGTGTGTGTGCTTGGTGTTGCGGCAAGACAACGTGTGGGTGTGCTACGTACTTGTGGCACGATGCGCACAACTCCACATTTGGCACTTTACCCCGGGTTGTAAGGCAATGCAATTTTATTCATTTTGCCGTTTTATTTATTTTAATTAATCTTGTTTATTTTAATTAAAAATTTATGAGGCTAGGCCTCTATTTTGAGCGGCATTGGCAAAATTTGTTTTTACAAATTTTTGGTTCTACCGGCTTAATTAATTATATTAATTAAGATGGATGCGGAATTTAGTGGGAGCTTCAATTATTAATTTCGTCAATTACATAATTTGTTAAATAACTTTGACTAGTTTTAATTAGGCGTGTTAATCGTATTTAATGCATTATTACTTGTTTGTTGTAAAATGCATGGGCCATTCACATATAGTGAATGGATGAATGGAATATATATTCTCTCACAGGTTTTATGAAATGGCAACTAGTGGTACCCGATCAGGATAGAAAATACGAACTGCGTGCCGTGATTTATTTTTGTAAATCTAAATATGGTCTACGTACCGTTGAGTATTTTTGTACCTTAATATTTAGATTAGTCCTAATCGTAGATACTAGTAGTTGCATAATTTGGTTAAGTCTTGAAGACGGAGGTTCTTAGAAGACAAAGCCATGAAGTTGCAAGAGAAGACCTTTTGAAGACTTGAAGAATTCAAGGGATCATGCTAGTTGCCAATATGCATCTTATATTTATACTTTATATAGTTATGATTTTGCTTATATATAAATGGTATGCTTGTTGCATGTGTAGGTTTTCAAAATGTTGTGATGATTAGTTAAGTTCAATTAAATCAACCAACATAGAAATCCTAGGTCCCTAATAATATTGAGTTAAAACTTGCCTTTCCAAAACAGCACTTGCAAACCGAATGGGTGTAATGGTGGGTACGCCAAAGAGATACATTGTCAAGATGCATTGGATGCGTCGATTATCTAACCAAGAATGGCTTGGAGCCATTAGCAAGGTAATGCTTACCTTGGGATAACCAGTTATTTAAGTATTTTTTAATGGTTTTTCTTTTAAAATTCTTTTAATTATAGAATCATGTCTTCGAACAACTCAAACAACCAGTTTTCATTACGCTCAATTCTCAATAAGGAGAAGTTGAGTGGGACCAATTTCCTTGATTGGCAAAGGAATTTACGCATCGTTCTTATGCAACAACAGAAAGAGTATATCCTTGATGAGGAAATGCCCGAGGCTCCTAATGGGAAGGTGACTCAGGCTGCCCTTAACCGATGGCAAGTGGACGATCGGGATGTCAAGTGCATTATGCTAGCCACTATGTCTCCTGAACTTCAGAAAACCTTCTTCGAGAAGGAATCGACCTATGAGATCATTTATGAGTTACAGAATATGTTTCAAGAGCAGGCTCAAACTGAAAGGTTTGAAACCCACAGGCAGATCCTTGAGACTAAGCTCAAGAAAGGAGAGCCAGTCAGCCCACATGTGCTCAAAATGATCGGACTATTTGAGAACATGGGAAGGATTGATGCGGGGTACTCAACTGAGATGGATATTGACATCATTCTCCATTCCCTTCACAAAGGCTATGATCAGTTCAAAATGAACTACAATATGTATAGCATGGAGAAAACCCTCACTAAGCTTCATGGGATGTTGAAGCAAGCTGAGAAGACACTCAAAGATGAGGGAAAGCATGACATGCTTATGATAAAAAAGAGCAAGCCGTTTAAACGGGCAGGCAAAAAGAAGAAAGGCTTCAAGGGGAAAGGCAAGAAGTACTTTCCGCCTAAGCCGAAAGCTACCAAAGACAACAAGGAGAAGAAGGTAGCATCTTCTAAGTCTGATTCCGAATGCTTCTATTGCAAGAAGAAGGGACATTGGAATAGAGACTGCCTCAAGCTCAAGGAAGACAAGAAGAACGGAACCGTTGCTTTTGTATTAAGTATATACGTTATAGACTTTAACTTCACTAGCATAGCTTCATGGGTATTAGATACCGGATGTGGCTCACACCTTTGTTTTAATTCTCGGGCTTTAAGGAACACTAGGAGGCTAGCGAAGGGAGAGATCAAGCTCCGGGTAGGAAATAGAGCAAGGATTGGTGCTATATCCGTAGGATCTCTTAGTTTGTCTTTGCCCACGGGGCTAGTTTTGGAACTTGGCAATGTTTATTGTGTTCCCAACATCACCAAAAATATTATTTCAATTTCGGCGTTGGACGCCAAAGGTTTTGAATTTCGAGTAAAAGACCAATCATGTTCATTTTATCTCGATAATGTTTTATATGGTATGGCACATTCTGAAAATGAACTTATGTGCTATGTTTAGACAAAGATATTTATAACGTCAATAATCCCACTAAGAAAGCTTAGACTACACAGTCTAGTCAAACCTACTTATGACATTGTCGTCTTGGCCACATTAACATCAAACACATCAAGAAACTTCTAAAAGAAGGCATTCTAGACTCATTCAATTTAGAATCATTTGAGAATTGCGAAGGATGTTTACTAGGCAAGATGATAATGCAACCATTCTCTAAGTTAGGAGAAAGGGCCGCTGACTTATTAGGCCTAATACATACCGATGTATGTGGGCCAATGAGTACACCTGCAAGGAATGGTTATCGATATTTTATAACCATCACGGACGACTATGGTAGATATGGATATGTCTACCTAATGTCGCACAAATCTGAATCGTTTGATAAATTCAAAGAATTTCAGAGTGAAGTTGAAAATCATCTTGGCAAGAAAATCAAAGCGGTTCGATCAGATTGAGGTGACGAATATTTGAGCCAAGAATTCGATGACCACCTGAAAGAACATGGGATACTTTCAGAATTGACACCTCCGGGAACTCCTCAATGGAACGGAGTATCCAAAAGGAGAAATTGAACCTTGTTAAACATGGTACGATTGACTATGAGTCTTAGTGAACTTCCAATCACTTTCTGGGGACATGCACTTTTAACTGCGGCACTAACACAGAATCGTTCTCCGTCAAAAGGTGTAGAAAAGACTCCATATGAATAATGGACGAAGAGATCTCCAAGGTTAACTTTTCTTAATATTTGGGGATGTGAAGCATATGTTAAGAGACTAATGTCTGACAAACTTCATTCTAAATCTGACAAGTGTATCTTTGTAGGCTATCCAAAAGAAACCAAAGGGTATTACTTCTACAACAAATCCGAGAACAAAGTGTTTGTTGCTCGTGATGGTGTCTTTTCGGAGAAGGAGCGTCTTTCCAAAATGACAAGTAGGAGGAAAATCGAACTCGATGAAGAGCAACAAGGATAAATTGACAATCAAAGTGCTCACGAAGAATCTTTTGACATTAATCAAACTCAAATTATGCAAAGTCAAATCGACAATGCAAATGCTCAGTCCATTACCCTATGTAGGTCTCAAAGGCCGAGATCTCAACCTGATAGATATCTTGGATTGTTTTTAATTGAGAATCAGGACATCCTAATCATGGATGGAGCTGAGCCGGCCACCTACAAGCAAGCTATGACGAGCCCCAACCCTACAAAATGGCAAGAGGCCGTGAAAACCAAAATGGACTCCGTGTTTGAAAATCAAGTATGGGACTTGGTTGATTTACCCGAAGGTTACACACCTATCGGATGTAAATGGATTTTTAAGTTGAAAACCGACAAAGATGGAAATGTATTCATTTACAAAGTTAGACTGGTAGCAAAAGGTTACAGACAAGTTCATGATATTGATTACGATAAAACTTTTTCTCCAGTTGCAATGCTTAAGTTCGTTCGGATTCTTCTGGCGATTGCTGCATATTACAATTATGAAATATGGCAGATGGACGTCAAAATCGCCTTCCTCAATGGAATTTTGGAAGAAACTATGTACATGAAACAGCCTGAAGGTTTTGTTGACCAAAACAATGCTAGAAAGGTATGCAAGCTTAAAAAGACCATTTATGGATTAAAGCAAGCAAGCAGAAGCTGAATCTGCGATTTGATGAAGCCATTAGTAAATTTGGTTTTATCAAAAATCCAGATGAGTCTTGTGTTTACAAGAAGGTCAGTGGGAGTGACATCGCCTTCCTATTCTTATATGTCGACGACATTTTGCTCATTGGAAACAGCATTCCGTTATTAGAGTATGTAAAGGCTTGGCTCGGAAAATGTTTTTCAATAAAAGACTTGGGAGAGGATCAGTATATATTAGGCATAAAGATCTATAGGGATAGATCAAAGAGGATGATAGGATTGAGTCAAAGTACTTATATTGATAAGGTACTAACACGATTCAACATGGAAGTAGCCAAGAGAGGCCACCTACCCATGTCACATTGCATAACCCTTAGCAAGAAGTAGTGTCCAAAGACACCTGATGAGCGGGAAAGGATGAATCAGATTCCATATGCTTCGCTTATTGGATCGATAATGTATGCCATGATATGTACTAGGCCAGATGTATCGTATGCCTTGAGCGCTACGAGCCGATACCAATCAGATCCAGGAGAGGCGCATTGGACTGCGGCCAAGAAAAGTACCTGAAAAAGGAACAAGGATAAATTCCTGGTCTATGGCAGTAGTTATGAATTGGTTGTTGAGGGATACACTGACACAAGCTTCCTGACAGATAGAGACGACTTCAAGTCACACTTTGGGTACATATTCTGTCTTAATGGAGGAGCGTTTAGTTGGAAGAGTTCTAATCAAAGCACAATTTTTTATTCTACAACTGAAGCCGAATACTTGGCAGCATCTAAGGCAGCTAAGGAGGCAGTTTGGATTCATAAGTTCATTGGGGAACTTGATATTGTACCCTCCATCAAGGGTCAAATAGATCTCTATTGTGACAACAATGGGGCTATTGCTCAGGCTAGAAATCCACGAGAACATTAGAAGGTCAAACATGTCAAGAGGCGATTTCACATGATTAGAGAATGGATATCAAAAGGTGAAATCAAAATTTGCAAGGTTGGAACGAATGATAATGTAGCCGATCCACTCACTAAACCTTTGTCTCAAGTGAAGCACAACAAACACTATGATGAACCATTCAGTTTTGGAGTAATTGAATTTTCATGCGATTTAAATCACTCTATTTCTATTTAATTGTGGTTTAGAATTAAATAATAAGTCCATTCGATTTAATGAATGTTCAAAATAGGGTATCAAGACAATGTCTTGGATAAAGAAACACCTATTAAGTGAACATTGAATATTTTAATCAAAAATTATCCCTAATCAAGGTCATTTATATGGTGGACGATTAATGACTAATAGAGATTAGTGTGTAGTATGATTTATAACACCGTTTCTTGAGCTATAAGGAAGTAAATCATTTGCACAAGTATTGGTTTAGAACCATACTGGATCGACCTATGAGAATACTTTAAGATATTCAAAATCGTCATAAGTATATTTCTCATTATTGCTATCGGAACTTTTTTCCTTGACCATGAGTATTGTGAGGTCTCTTGTTTGAGTACTAATCCGTTTTTGATGTCGGTCAAACGTCTGCCGTAATTGGGGATTATAACAACGGCTATCAGGCGGCTAGGTCCTCTTGGTAAGAGAAGCTACATTACAAGACTGGGAATGTCCCCCTACTAACAATAAGGAACATGTCTTGTTGTTTACAAGGCCTCTCGAAGAGCGAGACTTTGAAAATGCATGGCTGGCTGAGATGGATTTTAGAAATCATTTGTTTATTGACAGTCAAATTCGAATTTTGAGAAAAACTTTTGGACGTAATAGGGATGACGAATAATCTTACCCAGTAGTTCATGAAGAGACATGAAGAGACATAGGAAAGGGGCTATACACCAAAAGCGTAGTTGTTCGGAAGGACAAGTGGGATATTGAAAGGAATGGTGTCCTTCGAACAAGTGTATTATTCTGATAGTGGGTTCAGAATTATTAAAAATATAATATATTCAATAAGGTCAAGTGATCGGAATGCCTAGGTGGAGGCCGCTTCCGATCAATAATATTAATGTATAATTAATATTACAACTTAATCTTGACTGAAACCTTCGGGTCACACCAAAGCAATTAACAAACCAACTCGACAATTGATTCGGAAGAAATTAATGAGTCTCCTGAGTATTAAATATTTAGACGTCGGAAATTTTATCTTAGAGCGTCGGAAGCCGAGTAAAAAATAGTTAATGACGAGACGCGCAAAATAATAATAAATCGATAATATTCCCAAAATACCCTTAGCATCGGAATGCCCCGTGCATCCGAATTCTAGGGGCATAATATGCTAGCACAGGTGGCTAGCATGCGCACCATGCCGAGCCAATGATGGCTGGCTGGTGCGAGCTAGGGCACCGTGCTAGCGCAGCTAGTAGCCGCAAGCACACCAAGGCAGCAGCTCGCACTTGGAGTGCGCGGCGTTCTAGCAACAGCTCGCACTTAGAGTGCATGGCTTGCTAGCCATAGCGGCAGCCCGTAACTCTAAGTGCGGGGTTGAGCTTTGGTTGGGCTACGGCTGGGCCTAAGGCACGGGTAGTAGGGCCGAAAATCATGGGAAACAAATGGAAGCAAGTGGGTGAGGGACATGTGGCACAAGGAGAGTATGGATTGGGGAGAAAGTATGGTCCCCTACTCTCCAAGTGGTCCTCACTTCCCTTTTCATGTAAAAGTGACACCTGTAGATTTATTATTAGTTTTCTTATTTATTTTAATTTAGCTTTAAAATAAATTGTGGAATTTCATCCTCCCATATTGATGGGATAGAAATTCCCACTCTCCCTCTTGCCTATAAATACCCATCATGGGTTTTCGGGAAGAGTGCTTGAGTAGGAGTTCAATAGAGCATTGCATTAGCACAAACTCTTAAACTCACATAATACTCAGGTTTTGTTCAGACCTCGCTAACCTCGAGGTAAAAGACCTAAAAGTTGGTAGTTGTTTTTGCGGGTGGATCTCTGTCGGAGGCTTTTGTATTTTCGGGGCTAAGCTTCTCAAGTAAGAGCCCAATTTGTGGGGCGAAGCACGCGCCAAAGGTAAATTTCCTATTTTACCTTTTTATGTTTATTTATGCATTAGTGATATTATTTATTGCAAGCGAGATCCTTGGCTCGGGTTTTTTCCATGTTGAGTGGGACTCACCAAACCCTAATACCTAAGGGAAGGAGAATATGACTGTATGTGTGAGAGAAGTGTATGAATGTGATACTAAGGTTGGCTGCAAAGGTTATGGTGATTGAAAGAAATAAGAGAAGAGTTGAGATGGTGACTCTTTAGGCTGGGAACACTAAGTGATGTGGGTTCAAGCTCCCAAGTCTAGCTCTCTATGGAGAAGGATAAGCATTGGATATTCTTTTACTCGATCATCCATATGAATGTGGCTGCACCTCGATGTGAGGTTGCCTACATATCCATTAGGAATCAGGCCGAACATAGCTCTAACCGAACTTTGGACAAGTGTATGTACACCTCAAAGAGGTATTTTGAGGGTTGTAATGTGGTTAAGCTGATGGTTTACAAAAGAAATGGGTAAAGGTCTCAAACCCGAGATAAGCCCCAAGATGCGTAATAGTGTATTTGAAATTTTTTTATTTTGCAAGTTTATTTGAATTTTTTTAAAAATTTAAATCAATGTAGGAAATCTTGGATCATGCGGTGCATCACTCACTTATTATTCATGTTTCTCAGGCACGGTACCAAGCACTCGATCAAAATGCAATTCGAGATGTGTTCATATCAAAGATATTAGAACACTTGCCCTTAGACATTGTTTTATTATTGCTTTGCTGCTCTTTTTTTTTTTTTACTTTCTTTTGAACGTTACACAATTGCACACCTTCCAATCCAAGGGTTAAGTAAATGTGGGTTGAAGAACGAAGCCAAACGCTAGACGCGGCTCAAAATGGTATGAAGAAATGGAATGTATGTTTGAATGGGTTTATAGGGAATGAATGGGTTGAAAAGACACCTAAAATCATTGGTGTACCTTGTTTTTAGTTCAACAATTTTATTTTATTATTTTAAATAAGTGAATGAAAAATGCAATGATCAAGATATAAAGGAAATATACTCATTTTATTGATGAAAGGATGAACGAAAGACAAGAAACATATAGAAATTCGGGATGGATAACTTGCAGAGGCCATAACTCCTTCAATATAACTCTGAATTGGGTAATTCTTGATCCTAACCTCAAGGATTTTTTGACAAAAACAATTTTTTGTGAAACATCAATACCCCAAAACTAATCAAAAGTGCTTGAAAATTGGCTTCAAAGATAAACGGGATGATTTGTGTAAAAAGAGGAGAAGGAAAGTAGAGAATTGGTGTCAATAAGTGGGAAGAATTAAGGGTCTATATATAGTGTTGAGGGTGTAGAAAGGATAGAGATTAAGGTGTGATATGATTATTAGAAAATGTGATAAGTTTTTAGGGTTGTTAAGGTACTTGAATCAAATTAAGTCTAGATTAATAGTTAGGTTAAAAGATAAGAAAATTTAAATAGATATACATATGGTTGGGAGAAGAAAGATAGAAACAAAATGAGATAATGAATAAGAGAATTAGAGGTTAATTTAAAATATAATAATTACCAAACTAAAGTGATAACCATCACTCTTCAAAACATGATCAAATCACGTTTCACCATTTTTTTGTAATATAAAAACGAAAATAATAATAAAATAATTGAATAAATAAATATTTTAGATAATATTAAATTAGTTAAATACATAATGTATATTAGATATTTCTCTTGAAATAGTTAGTATAATAAAATATGGACCGACCTTAATAAAAGATAATTAAACCTATATTATTAATTTAGAAATCCGAAAATAATTAATTATTCAAATGATTAAATACTTATATTTGGTGCCAAAATTCAAATATTATTATGGCTCCAAATAATGAATTTACCCTTTTATAAAATTATTCTTAACTAATTAATTAGAAAATACGTATGAAAATACGGGGTATTACAATGGGGTTATATTACATCTATACGAATATCAATAGGAGTAACTCCATACTCCTTAGTTTTCATAATAGACACAGTTCAACGAGTCGAACTGGAAATACCATCCCTACGCTTCGTACTTGCAAGTAAGCTACCGGAAGCTGAATGGGTAAGAGCAAGGTATGAAGAGCTTTTATTCCTCGATGAACGGCGATTAAGAGCTTTGCATCATGTACAAGTCTACCAAAGGTGCATTGCTCGTCATTTCAATAAAAGAGTAAAACCTAGAAATATAAAAGAAGGTGACTTTATACTAAAGGAGGTTAGGGGACCACCAACCGATCCAAGAGGGAAATTCAAACCTAATTGGATAGGTCCCTACCGCGTAATTGAAATCCTATCAGGAGGAGCTGTCAGATTAATGGATATTGGAGGAGATGAAATTTGTCAATTAATAAACATTGATCGCCTTAAAAAATATTACATATGAAATCCGGATAAAACTCGTTCACTCATAGAACCATTTTTAATTAGCACTTAATTTAAAGATTCAAAGTGTCATGCATTTTACCAAATAACACGGTAAAATACATAACACTTAGGGGGTAATTTAGAAATAATAAACCGTTCTAAGTGTTCAAATTTTTTTCGAACATCACGAAAAAATCTTCACACTTGGGGGGGGGGGGGGTAATAATACGATTTTTTTAAAAAAAATAAAAAAAAGATTTCGAGACATTCGTAGCACAGGTGTCGTGCGCAACTGATTGCACAGGTGTCGCGCGTAACTGATTTTGTTGCACGCAACAGGCTCGCGTAACTACAGACGTTACGTGCGCCACCTGATAACGAACTGCGAACCCGAATAATTGCGTTTGAATGAACTTGCGATTTCTACTTACGGTAAAAAGAGGGTGTTTCTTAAATATAACATATACTCAAAAAATAATATTAAACTTTGATTTAATTCTTTTTAACAAGGTTTGATGAATTTTTTCATTTAATTTCTATCTAAGAGATTAAGAAAAAAAAAATACATAATAAAAAAACATTAGAACTACGCAAAGACCTGATTTCGTAATGCAAATACGTAGGCAATCTCTATGATTCGGTCTTATAAAAATATAAAAATATAAAGCTCATTTTATTTCATTCAAAATTCAAAAGAGATACATTATTGAACTAGATAGTAAACGAAAAAAATAACACAGTAGTGATTACACTTTATTAAAAAAAAAAAAAAAAACTAAAGATAAAATTGTGTAACACTCTAAGTTTTTACTATGTCCTCGATTGTCACAGATGATGGAGGAGTAGTTTCCATCACAGCATTTTTAGAAACCTTGGAGCTTTCCCCTACACTCTTCTTATTCACCCAAACATTGTTTTTCAATTTAGGGATTGGGGCCTTTGCAACCTGTTTTCCTTTCCCTTTGACTATTGGAGCTTTCTTGCGAGTATTTGGTGAAGGTTCTCTGATCTTCACACCTTGTTGCGCAGGTTTGGAGGGAGCTTTCCTTTTTGTTTCCTTCAAACGAGCCTTAGGGGATGAGAAGTTTAATTTTCTTCTCACTCCTTTGTTTTGGCCCCTATGAGGAGTAGTAGTGGTTGAATGCATCAAAGGCTTAAGTGGATTGCGAGCGGTGGCGGCTTGAAGTTGAGATCGAGCCTTGTTTAATTCACCCTTATCCACCGCATTCATCCTAACCTTGTATAAGGAAGATAATGTGATACTCACAGGAGGATTTTCTATTACCCACTTAAGAAGACTTGACAAATATTCCGTCCAACGAGAAATCCTTTCGGGTTTAAAGGTCACATCTTTAGGGGCATCACAATCTTGTAGGGGAATAAATTGCCTCATCCCGTATTGTCTCATCACCCTACAAGGAAAAATATTAGTAGTACTAGATAGGCCTAAAAGCCTAATGTAAGGGCAATTGAGACAATTCCCAATCATACTATTTATGTTCCACCAAGGAATCACAAACCGTATATTAGGAACCCCATGACAGAAAAAACGACGTCCATTCTTCTTCGTTCTTATGCTTATAAAGGATTCGATGTCCAGGGAATTTCCTTACTCCACTAGCCTCAAGGTTTTGAGGTTGATCAATAATTCGCAAATGCTCCATGAGCCAAATCTGAAAAAAAAATGTACGTGTAATAGGAGTGGACTTCCCGTGAAACTGTTTTTGTTAGGATCTCCTCTAAGGCGGTTCAAGCACAGAACAGTTTCCGCCAAAACCAAAGAAGCGGGTGAATGCCATCCCTCTATTTGCTCTACTATGGACACCATAGAATAATTTCCTTATTCTTTGCCGGTCCTAAGTAAACAATTAACAACAAGACAATAACATAAAGCACGAATTTTAAAGCGTTGTTTAGTCATGTTGTCACGAGGAACGACGAAGTGTTCAATAAATTGAATTAAGTTCACGCCTTCTTCAGTTCCTATGTTGGTCATATCATTGTCGAACAAGCCAAAAAATCTTTGGAATATAGGTTTGGGATTCGACAATGTAGGCGAATAAGTCACAGGGAGAGTATTTGTAGGGAAACCTAGCAAGGCCTCGAACTCACCAGGAAGGGCGACAATTATGTCCCCTCTAAACATGAAAAGATGGTGGTTAGAGTCCCAATGGTTGACTGCGGCATGAAGAAAATCAAAGTTAGCCACTAATTGCATATAATTCAATAAAGGGTCGAAGTGGTAAATTTGAAAGCTAGTTTGTCCTCGGTTGAAAGGGAAATGACCCAATGCTTCAAACGTTGTTCAAAGGTCTTTACCATTGTTAAAAAAAAAAGGGAATAAGAGTTTAAAGAGATTAATTCTTTTTAATTTCTTATGTTACTAAGCGAATGAATGCGAGATGATCAAAAGCCTAAACGAAACCACGTTTAAATAGACCCAAGAAGGGCAAATTTTCGGCAAATTCGGCTTAAAGGAAAGTTCACTGACAGGTGGCGCGCGCAACTCGTGAGTTGCACGCGACATCCACGCGCAACTGATTTACATGCGCGCGTCTCCCCTGACGCAGCTTGTTATTGGGTTTATTTCCATATTTTGGCTCATATAATAACGGAATCATCACGAGATCTTAAGATGAATCATACGCTTGCCTTCTAACACTTTGTGTCCCTTTTCTTGCCTACTTTCTTATTTTCTTTTTATTTTCTTTTATTTTCTTATTTTCTTGTTTTCTTTTTATTTTCTTTTTTCCTTAGTATTTTCCTACTTTCTTTTTCTTTTTATTTATCTTTATTATTTTCCTACTTCTTTATTTTATTTTTTTATTTTCTTATTTTCTTTTCTCTTTTTCCTTCTTCTTTTACGATTTTGTTTATTTTTTCGAGGGGGGCAAGTCGGGAACCCTTTCCCTCCCTCGAAAATTTTTTCACATTAATGTACACATGGAAACAAATAATAATAATAATAATAATAATAATAATAATAATAATAATAATAATAATGACATATATACAAATGTGTCATATATACAGAAAATGCAAAAAATATATATACATAGTTTTCCTAAAAAAATATATAATAAATGTGTACAAGAGGAATCACGGTGCTGGGCGACTACTAAACGGTTGCTGCACATCCTGCAAAATCCAAAACGAAGATTAATACATTAAAGGTAATAACTTTGTTGAAAAACAAAAGAAGAAATAAAACTTACCGCGATCATGGTAAGTTTTATGATAAAGTCACGAGGGCTCTCCGATATGCAACTCGAAAAGCACGTAAAGTCTTCACCATGCCGTTTACGATCTCCCGCGGAACCTTTTCCAAGAATACAAGGACAGTTAGTAAACAAATGTATATGAAACAAAAAATAAATAGAAATATTTAAGTACATATACATAAAATACATACCGACTCAACCGTCTCAGGTACGAACGGTATCCCCTCATCATCCACGGCTGCTGGAAGAGTCTCACGAATTACCATGTTACCATTCTCACGCCACAACTAATTGTTAGCTCGTGCTTGTAAACGGCTTCTTGTTAAGGATCTAATCCTTGTTAAGGGTCTAATCCTTGTTAAGGTTTGTGCTTGCAACATCAATTCTCAAATTGTATTTGTTTCCACAAGTCAAGAACTCATCCTGTTACTTATCTAAGTACTTTGGATGTTCTTGGCCATAACCTAACGATCTATTACATAGATTCGGGTTGATTGGTACTACATACATACATCACATGCTCTAAGAAAGTAAGTCGTGCAACCATTACATATCACAGTGTACATGATGGATTAAATTGCAGGGTAATTCTCAATCTTATTCCATCAATTTGTCATTTTAGCTCATTCAGTTTCACTAAGTCTTTGCTAAACAGTTTGCTGTGTGATATGGTTGAAAGTCTCTATTAGAGTCTTTAATGTTTGACTTAGTATTTAGCCTAGCTGATACTTAGTTCAAACATTTACTTAGTTTCATACATACAGGTCAAAAGTCTTTCAAAGTTCTTCAATTCATGTTTATCACGGTAAAATCCTTACACGTTCAAACATTTTATTAAGTCTATATAATAGAAATTAATACCCAATACGTACTAATTTAAGTATCGTCTTTTGCTTGGTCCATTGTCGAAAATACTTTCAAATATAAGCATTTAGTATTTGATAGTTATTTCACAATAGAGTTCGCAAACTTCTCGTTGGACCTTTACTTTTGCTCCCACTAAACTTCTTATTCATGAGAATTTCTATGTTTCTCCATAAGTCAATGCTCTTATTAACTTTATGAGAAAACACGTTCCAATTCCTATATGCAATGCTTCCTTTAATCTCGTGACAGATTCCTTGAGCTTGCTTTTAAATCTAGCATTTATTTAGATTTTCAAAACCCTTAGACTATTTTCATAGTCACTTCCAAAATCCTATTTTAGGAAGGCTATTTTGGTATCTATTTTGTCATATTTTATATGAGCAATTTTGCTAAAACAATCACGAAAAGACTTTAGCATTCCGATTGGTGAATAGGGTTTTATTAAAATCAACTCCGTGAATTTAATTGTATCCTTTTCAACCAATCTAGCTATGTATGCATATACATTTCGACATTTGTTAGTTTTCTACTTGAAAACTTATTTGCAATCGATGGGTCTTTCACCCTTTATGCAAATTAATCTAGTTTCAAACATGATTTTCAAACATGGGGTCTGTTTTGGATTTTCATGGCCTCAAACCATTATTCGGAATTTGGATTTGTCGTAGCTATCTTACAAGACATTATTCCTTTACTATCTAATTAAATAGTATGCTTGTAAGTCTTAGGTTTATTTCTAACTTAATAGAAAATTTATAGGATTCAACCCAAGCCTTTGGTGAATTCTATACCTATACGGAGTTATTGCATCAAAAACTGAGTTTTAAAGCGCTTCCAAAGCCCTTTGATATTCTTGATCTTACTCCAACTTTTCAAAAGTTTTGTGAGAAATGAATTATCTTTTAAGGCACTTGTAAAGTCCTTTTGAGTATTCTTGATCAAGTATTCTCACGAAGTTCTTTTAAGGTCTTCCGAGATTCTCAATTCTAGTTTGTTGCTAAGCTCGATGGTCATTGAGTTCATTTTCGTCCCACTTGTCGTTTTGGAAACGTGTTACTTTCCAGAAAGACACCACTAAGAGCAACAAACACTATGTTCTCAATTAGGTTGTGGAGGTAATGCCCATGGTCTCACTTGGATGCTTACAAAGAGACATGTATATTGTCTTTGGGTAAAAGTTCGTTGTTGTAGACACCCATTTGTGTCTCCCCAAAACCAAACCCAGTGATGAGTGCCTTTCACGTCGAATCATAATCGAATGAAACGAAAGTGTGGAAAGGTCTAGTGTTGCGGAAGGTTTTATTTCTTTTCTTTTCTATTCTCTCTGTTTTTGAAAACTTTATTTTAAGAAAACAGCCAATCCAGTTTTGTTGGTCCATAATATGGGTCCAATAGTGGTGTAGTTGGATGGGGCTTGCAAAGACCTTTCCAACGATATATTATAAGCCCAATTCCGATGAATATTGAGGAATTTATGGCCAATTTACTAAACTGGGCCCGGTTTGAGTTTTAAGTACGGCCCAATGATCAAGGGGAGAGCCTAATATGATTTATCATTCCTAATGTAATTAGGAATGGTTTTAGTCTTCTAGAACATTCTAGAAGGTCTTATCATTCTTAATTCAATTAGGACTCTTCAGAGTTTTAATCAGATTAAATAGCATTTACGATTGAAATTATATTATTTTATCTTCCAGTACGGTAAAATTATCAGATTTTCGAAAACACGTTAAAAGTCGGTTTGGCGTCCAACCCCAGGCCTTGGCGCCTGGAATCAGGATTAGCGCCAGACGCCAGCACTGGCGCCTGTTGCTAGCCATTGGTCCTGGCGCCAATGAGCCAGGGCTGGCGCCAAGTTGTTTTTGCGATCTTCAGACTCTGTTTTGATAAATTATCTTTTTTGGATGATTTTCTCTATAAATATCGTATCTAAAACTCTGTTTTGAAGGACGGATTATCATCTATCATTCACCAACTCTCATCAAGATTTTCTTGATTACTCTCTCTCTCTTTTTCTAAACTAACCTTTTCTCAAATACAAAATTCCGCATTCATTAGATCTTGATACACCTAGCCATATTCGAAGTTGCCTTCGCCCTAGACGTGAAAGGTTTTAATTTCTGAGGGTTTGGTCCCAAATCTCTCTTTCAATTATTTAATTTAATTGTTTTGATTATTATTTTCCTTGAAGTTACTAACGTGTGTATTTTGTTATTAGAAAGAGGTACGAGGCATCCAAGTAAGTACTTTAATTGATTAATTGATTAATGATGTTGATATCATGTTTATATTGTTATTATGATATTCCTAGTATCATGTCTAGGGTATTTTTAATATTAAATATGAATTCTATGATGCCTTTTATGTTCTTCCTAATATTTATGATTATTAGTATCATGTTAGGGCTAGAGATTTGATTTTTATTGCTTAGTGACATGCTAGGGTTTGGTAATAATCTTGTTAGTATCATGCCTAGGATCTTGCTATGCCTTAACATGATTATGATTATGATTGATATTATTATTATTCATGATGTTGATTATTTATTATGTTGCTTGATGCTTATTATTTATTGCTTGATCACCTTTATTGCATGTTAAAGGGAATTTGTACTTGCAACCATGCTTAATAAGATAATTAATAATCTTGTTAGGTTAATTGTGATTATATTTCAAGTGATCGCCAATAATAGTTTATTTGTGCATTAAATTCAACCAACATAGATTAAACAGGTTTAGGGTTAATCCTATTGATTGCATGTTAATCAGAAAGCGCACATGAATACAATCAGAATAAAGTAGAGGCCTATTATTAGGGCAGGTTCAATCTCTTTTAGGTTGGATTTGTACCATCATCCCCGAACCCTTATTTGGTTCATGACCTTATGAAGTTGACGATCTCTTGGATTGTTAAGGGGTGTAACCTTCACCTCGTGATGATTTACAAGTTCCTTAAAAACTTGTTGGCGACTCTTTTGCTCTATCTTCTTTCCTTTTGGACGCCACCGTACTTTAGTGTATGATCACAGTGGGGTTCAAGCTAGTGGGATTTTAAAGGCTTGAAATTATTCCCTACAGTTTTTGGCGACTCCACTGGGGAGGATTTCTATTTTAATTCCTGAATTTGTTTCGGCAATGATTTAGAATGAGTGGATGAGACTCGAAAAGTTCTAAGTATTTCATGTGCGTAATTTTGATTAACATTGTGTCATATGCATAAAAAGGTTCTCATTGGAAAGACCATCCGTAATGAGTAAAAAACATAAGGATTTTACACGTAGGAAATTTGAGAAATGTCTTTCACAACTAGGACTGAAATAACACCGCGCGAAACTGGATGATTTTATTGAGCACAGAAAGCTGCTGAGGCATGTGGGAAGTAGCGTCAGGGGCCAGAGCTTGGCACCAAACTTTTAGCCGGAGCGCCAAACGCCAGTATTGGCGCCAGGCGCTATAGTTAAAAGTTGGCGCCAGTCTCTGTTTGCTGGCGCCAATTTCCCCCAATACCGAGCCAGAAATATGCGTTCTAATTTCGACCAGTTTTTCGTATTGTTTGCTCGATCCTACTTCCTGATTGAATTTTTTTTCTCACTTTTCTGAAACCCATATGTGTTCTACATATGGACATAACCCTCTGGGAATTCATGCTCTATCTACCTGATTGAACGCTCCTGGCAACAAAGGGTGCATCTGAGAGGTTGAATTCACCAAACCATGGAAGCGAGTTTTTCTAAAAAACTCGCGGTGTTCTATCCACACGCGTTAACCCTTCACGGTTAGGCTTCTACGCGGTGCATCTGAACAATTAACCATGGACCCTATTTGACTAAACCATATCCCGAACTTTAGAGAACTAACGCCATGGTTAGGTTGCGAACTCATTGCATCATATTGTGCCTACTTGACTAATTGTGCATTATTTGTTGCGCATATATATTCTATGCTCCTCCTAATCGTTTGTTGATTTGTGTTGAGATCATAATTAATGACTTAAAGAACTTTGCTTAATTAATGTATTAATTAATTCGAGTCAATAAAATTTTTTCTTCTTTTAATCGGAATCGACCTAGTACGACTTTAGGCATACCCAAGTTGACTAATAATATCGAAAACAGTCCCAGACCAAGGCTCCAATGTAGGTGCCAAAATCTGGGCTGTAGCGCCACTGTATGGTGTGTAGCGCTAGACATTTACTAAAAAGTCTGGCGCCAACCACCATATTGTGACGCCAGTTCTGTCGCTTGGCCGACAGTTCGGATTATTTGTCGAGTCATCACCTAATGTCTAATTATTCAGTTTCCTGTTTAATTCGGTTAATTCTGCTTAATTGAATCAATATTCGAGTTTAGGCACTAAGTCCCATGGTCTTACACAAGAGTCCAAGCATGTCACTTACACTCAATACACACACCATTACACATGTCTTGACCATGATTAAGGGAGTCTTGTGTGCGCGCGTTATTTTTCGTCATTTTTTTTTGGGGGGTAAGTCGGATATTAATCGTCCAATAAATAATAGTACTTAAGTTCCCTAAACACATGTACATTATTGCTCCCTAAAAATATGCATACTTTTTTCTTTTTTTTGAACAAAAGCCATAAAGTCAAACTGATTCGAGTCAAGTAATTAAAATGCAAACTAGCTTAATCTACAGCGCGTGGTCAAGAAAGGAAGGACGATTAATCAAAGATAACCTCTTCGTACAAGTCCAACTTTTCGACAAACCTATAGCTCGCAAAAGGAAAGCAAGAGTTATAATGGCAACTCAGGAAGAAGTTAACGATCTCAAGAACCAACTGGCTACTGTAACTGAGACACTAAAGCTTCTCGCACTTAAGATCGAGGATCCCGCGAAGCAACAACAAATGGACCTCGTGCAAGAAAGCCTAAGAAAGTTATCCAGCGACTACAAGTTCCAAGAACTCACATCCCAAGGGGTCTCGGTGGATAAGGATCTTCTTCCGCAGAAGTTCAGTGCCAACGACATCCCAAAGTTTAGGGCAATCGACAACCCCTACTTCCATCTAAGGGCATTTGAAACAATAATGAGTATCAAGGGTATCGATAAGAAAATTTTCCCTTCTCTGTTCTCGCTATCTCTTGAGACCGTTTGCCAACAATGGTTCTTTTCTCTTGAAAAAGAAAAGACCTCTACCTGGGAATCCATAGCAAACGCTTTCGTTGATAGGTACAAGTGCAACGTTCAAGTCGAAACTGACCATAGAGAACTTTAAATTCTCAAGCAGAAGGAGAATGAAGGCTTCACATCTTTCTTTAACAAGTGGAGAGAAACCTCAGCTAAAATGATTGAGGTACCAAGTGAAAAAGAGTCCGTGAGATTGTTCATTAAAAATCTCCAAGAAAAATATTCAAAACATCTTAAATATCAAAATAACCTTCATACCTTTAAGGCTGTTTATGATATTGGGATTAATATTGAAGATGACTTAACTAAATCTAAAGCTGCCAACAATAACTCCAACAGTGGCTGGAAAGGAAAGAAGAACGACAATCCTTCTTCTTCCAAAACCGCCCACTCAAATAATGTTAGCGCCTTTAATCTAGGAGAAGTCCTTGCCAGGAACAACCAAGGACAAAAGAAACTATTTAGGAGAAGCTTCACTCCTATTGGCATGAGTTCTGACACTGCGTTTGATCGGCTAAATGCAAAAGGTCTTATAACTCCCATTGGACCATTTGGAGATCCACCAGTCGAGAAAAGGTCGCCTAATTAGAACCCCAATGCACATTGCAAGTATCATCAAGGTAGGGGCCATTCTACTGAAAGCTGTTGGAAACTTAAGGAAGCTATCCAAGACCTGATTGACAGTAATAAGCTGCCGTTGCCTCCTACCAGTAAAAAACCGAGTATTGATAATGCACCTCTAGCTCACACATTGGTTATTACCGATGAAGAAAGCGAAGTTGACCCCTCATCTCTCATTAGGCCTGTCAAAGTGACCGAAGAAGAAGAAGAAGAGATCTTTTTCGATGTCGAGGATAATCCTCCAGAATTAGCAAATGAGGTAAAGACACGAATACTCACACTATATCTGAGGGAGACATCACAACTGTTACATGAAACTCTCAAAATTCTGAATGAACTTCGCAAGGAATATGATCAAGAACCTAAGAGAGAATTCACACCAGTAAAAACGACTTATGAGGCAAAATACCTTCCCTTACAAGTCACCGAAAGACCCAAGAAGAGCGATAAAATTTATACTCCAATTGGGATCCCGTATACACAAATGTTTAAAATGCTTTCCGAGAGTGGCAAGGTCAAACCTCTCGAACCGAGACCATTTGAATCATTAAAAATAACAGATAGATATTACTGCCAATACCATCAGTCAGGAGGACACACCATAGAAAACTGCTTCAAATTCAAGGATTTGGTGCAGAAAATGATTGATAGAAAGGAATTAGTCCAAGTTCAACAAGAAGAGGATATAAATGTTAATGGGGTATGGGACAGTGATGAAGAAGATGTCTATCTAAAAGACATATTAGAACCTTCACCTTCCATATCATACACCACAAACGACATTTGGACTGAAGAAGATACATCAATAGACGTCCTCACAAGATCCGGGAGAATACAACCTCCTGTTTCAACACAACCCATGCCTACTGTACAACAAATTCCCATACCGATTATCGAAGACAATGACATTGTTAAACAATTCAAGAAGACAAAAGTTGAGATGAATGTATGGAAGCTTCTAGCAACATCTCAAGAACATAGGTTGGCTGTGATGAATGCCTTGGATAAAATCGGGATAGATCCTGACACCACTCCTGAGGGACTAGCTAACTTCCTCACGAGTGATCTCCCTAGTCCAATTAATCTAATCACCTTCTCTGATAAAGATTTACCCCCGGAAGGTGACAAGCACTACAAAGCGTTAAACCTCACAGTAGTCTGCAAAAGAATGAATGTCCCCATGACGCTTGTAGACAATGGATCGGCTATTAACGTCTGTCCACTTAGGACTGCGAGGATGCTCGGCATAAAGATGAGGATTTAACTCCGTCCACACAAGGAATAAGAGCTTACGATAATACTCGACGTCAAGCTCTTGGCAAAATAACCCTAAATGTGACGGCAGGAGCAATAGAACATGCTACTACTTTTCAAGTGGTAGACATCAAAGCCTCATTCAATCTGTTGTTAGGACGCCCTTAGCTCCATGATCTAAAGGCCGTCCCTTCATCTCTTCACCAACAAGTGAAAGCTATAGTTTGAGGAATCCCCGTCACCATCGATGCTTCGCCAATGAGGATCAAGTTAATAGAGAATCCAATCATCAACGTGGAGCACGACGAAGATGATGAAGACCTATGGGGCTTTAACGAAGAAGTCTCCTTAATCCAAGAGGATGAAAGGACATCTCTTTGCCACGACCCCCATTCCAACATGATTATCAACACTATGCTGAAAAAACAAGGACACTTTCCTAGGATGACCTTAGGAAAGAAGAAGGGGATAGCAAAATCGATAGAGTCACCTGGCCTCCCTAAACTAGATACTTTCGGACTTGGTTTCGAACCAACTCGGAAGGATCTCAAGCGAGCCCAGGACAAATTGAAAGCACGTAGGGACGCTCGCATTCAAAAGAAAGCAATTCCAATGGATCAGTACCCTCTTACGCTTAATGGTCAGTTTATAAAAGAAGAAGAAGACTATCCATGCAATGAATTTCCCGAACCATTTGTTGTAAATGGCATACGACAACCAGGATTCGAGATTTTCTTGGATTGCTATTTCACTGATGAAATCCCAATTCCCGTCCATAAAGAGAAAGCACCTCCATGCTTTGACTTTAACGTCATGGGATTACTGTTTGGGCGAGAAAAGAATGAGCCGGTTCATGAGGAAGACAACTCCTCACTCATTCAAACGGTCCTACAAAGCGAAAACTTCGACCCCTCGAAGCTAATTACTCCAGCTGAAGGATTACTGCAAGGGTGGCGCAAGACTATCAAAGTGATTACTCCAAGTGGGAGGAAGATATCAATCACGACAGGACAAGGGCCAATGTTTGAAAAATCGTCAGGGTCAGAGTTAGAGTCTGAGTCAGAGTCTTTCCCTTTAGAATCTTCTAAGTTTTTAGCTATAACGCCTTCCCTTCTTGTTTCTTCTCCTAGGATAGTTAGTGATCCAGTCCCTGAGGACATATCACTCTTTGATGTAATGATCTCAGAGTATAATAATATCGCTCATTCTCCTTACTTCTCGTGTTCTTCCCTAACCAAAGATGACGAACATTGCTTAGCTAACGATGAAAAAGATAAAGAATTTATTAAAGCAATGGAAACACTTGAAAAGAAAACACCAGTAATTGAAGAGACTGAAACAGTTGACATCTCAAATGATTCAACTCATAAAAGAAAAGTTAAAATCGGACTAACATTGAATAAACAAGAAAGAACCGATTTAATTAACTTGCTTAAAGAATTTATCGATGTATTCGCTTGGTCATATGAAGATATGCCAGACATTAACAGAGAAATAGCTCAACACACTATACCGTTAATTCCAGGAATGAAACCTGTAAAACAAAAGTTACGTTGAATGAAACCCGACGTAGCACTTAAAATAAAAGAAGAAGTTCAAAAACAAATAACTGCAGGTTTCATCAAGGTATCCAAATACCCCGAATGGGTTGCTAACGTCATCCCAGTTCCAAAGAAAGATGGAAGGGTAAGGATGTGTGTCGACTATCGAGATATAAATAAGGCAAGTCCAAAGGACGACTTCCCTTTACCACACATCGATATTCTGGTAGACAATACAGCAAATCACGCGCTCCTCTCATTCATGGACGGATACGCAGGGTACAATCAGATTCTCATGGCGGAAGAAGACATGGAGAATACAACTTTTATCACACCATGGGGCACTTACTGTTACACGGTAATGCCATTTGGGTTGAACAACGCAGGTGCTACTTACCAACGTGCAGCAACTGCCTTGCTCCATGACATGATGCACAAAGAAGTCGAGGTATATGTAGACGACATGATTGTGAAATCAAAAGACCGTCCAGGCCATCAAGTAGCCTTAAGGAAATTTTTCGAAAGGCTAAGAAAATATAATATGAGATTAAATCCCTCAAAATGTGCTTTTTGAGTCACCTCGGGCAAGCTCTTGGGATACGTCATAAGCTCTAGAGGAATAGAGATAGATCCAACCAAGATTAAAGCAATCATGTCAATGCCACCGCAAGACCGAGAAACAGATTCGAGGATTCATTGGCCGGTTACAATACATAAGTAGGTTCATATCAAAACTAACAACGATATGTGAACCAATCTTCAAAAAGCTCAAGAAGAACGTACCAGTAATATGGGATGACGAGTGTCAAAAAGCCTTTGACCGGATCAAAGCCTATCTCGCAAATCCTCCCGTATTAGCGCCAGCACTTCCTGGAATACCTCTTAGGTTATATTTGACGGTTACCAAAGAGACAATGGGAGCCATGCTAGCACAAGAGGTAGAAAACAAAGAGAATGCAATCTATTACTTAAGTAAGAAGATGCTCGAATACGAAACACGCTATACACCACTCGAGAAATTGTGCCTCGCTTTGGTGTGGGCCACAACTAAGTTGAGACATTACATGTTGGTGCATACCGTTTTCGTGGTATCTCGATTGGATCCACTCAAATACTTGTTCGAGAAATCAACGCTCAATGGACGTATTTCAAGATGGATAGTCAACTTAGCCCAGTTCGATGTACGGTTTATGCCACAAAAAGCTATTAAAGGATCCGTGGTGTCAGACTTTCTGGCAGACTTTCCAATAGAAGACTCGACACCAATACAGGACAATGAATTTCCAGATGAAGATTTGATGGTCATCGAAGATGATACTTGGACCTTGTATTTTGACGGAGCCTCAAACCAAAAGGGATGTGGTGTCGGAGTGCTACTAGTATCACCTAAAGAAGAACACGTCCCAATCTCGATAAAGCTTGATTTCGACGTTACCAACAATGCTGCTGAATATGAAGCATGTGTGGTAGGCCTTGAAACAGCCATGGCATTGGGAGTAAAGAAGTTAAGGATATTCGGAGATTCCTCTCTAATCATCAATCAAATATCTAAAAGGTGGAAAGTTAGGAGCGAAAGCCTAGCTCCTTACCAAACTTATCTGGAAACTCTTACCGATCAGTTAGAGAAGGTAGAATACACATATCTACCTAAAGAAGAAAATCAATTTGCTGATGCCTTGGCAAGATTAGCCTCAATGGTTAGGATTCCCACTAATATCGAGCAAATGCCTCTAACTATCGAAAAAAGGCACAAACCGGCATACATACAGGCTATAGAAGATGACAATCCAGTCCAAGACGAAGATGAAGAACGAGAAGAAAAACCATGGTACACAGACATTCTCAACTATGTCACCAATGGAGAATACCCTCCTCATGCTGACAAAAGAGCTAAGCGAGCCTTGAGACTTTTGGCTTCCCAATATGTACTCATAGATAACGAGCTACATAAAAGGGTACCTAAAGGTCGAGCTCTCCTATGTGTAGGGAAGGTGGACGCACAAAGAATAATAAGAATGGTCCACGAAGGAATCTGTGGAACTCATATAAATGGCAAAATATTAGTCCAGAAAATAATGTGAGAAGGGTATTATTGGACTACCATGAATAGGGACTGCCATCAATATGTGAAAAGATGCCCTAAGTGTCAAATTTATGCCAATTTACAGCACGTTCCTCCATCTTTGCTCTACACTTACACATCACCATGGCCATTCTCTACATGGGGAATTGACATAATTGGAAAGATCGCTCCTCCAGGGACAGGAGGCCATGAATTTATTCTAGTAGCGATTGATTACTTTACGAAGTGGGTTGAAGCACAATCATATGCTAAACTCACCGCAAAACATGTAGCACTTTTTATCGAGAGAAATATCATTTGTCGATATGGAGTCCCACATGAAATGATAAGTGACAATGGAACTCACTTTCAAGCCGAATGTGAAGAATTGCTACATAAATATGGTATCCAACATCATCATTCGTCCCCTTATAGACCTTAAGCAAACGGAGCAGTCGAGGCAGCTAATAAAAATTTAAAGACTATCATCGAGAAAATGACAGAAAATTACAAGGATTGGCCTGACAAGCTTCACTTTGCATTGTGGGGTTATCGCACATCAATCCGTACGTCAACAGGAAATACACCATTTTCTTTGGTATATGGAATGGATGCCGTACAACCTGTCGAATTAGAAATATCATCTCTACGTATTGCGCTAGAAAGTAAACTCGATGAAGTCGAATGGACTAGGGCACGATATGAAGAATTGATCCTACTCGACGAAAAACGACTAGAAGCTCTACATCACACTCAGTGTTATCAAACTCGTATGGCTAGACATTTTAATAAGAAGGTCAAGACAAGAAATATCAAAATAGGAGATTTGGTATTAAAGGCACTAAGAAAAAATGTTTTAGATCCAAGGGGAAAGTTTAGACCTAATTGGTCTGGCCCCTACATTGTCAAAACAATCCTGTCAGGTGGTGCAGCAAAATTAACTGACATGGATGGCGATGAATTCTCAAACATGACCAATCTTGACCAACTTAAAAAATACTACCCATAATTACTTGAGTAGAACACTCAAGAGAGCTACGTTCGGCCTGATTCCTTAAGAAAGGATACGTAGGCAACCCATTACGGGTGCGGCCACTTTATTTTTCAACATCTCCAATTCCAGAATCAACAAAAAGTCAACAAAGGTCGGAAAAGCAACTGGCAACGCAGAACAGAGCCTGGCGCCAGCAAAAGGCCATTAGCGCCAGACGACATTATTAGCGCTTGGCGCCAGACCTTAATATCTGGCGCCAATTCGCAAATACAATTTAATAATAAAATCTGGGCGAATCTCGGCATTTTTTGGAAAATTTTCGACTTCCGTACTCGAAGAATTTCTGGAAAATTAATTTTTTCGGTTTTTCCATTGCTTTAATAAAACAAATTTAAAGTAACAATTTAATTGAAAGCTGAAATTTCATTAATAAAATAAAATTGCATTGTTAGTGGAATTTAAATAAAGCTGAAATAAATTAACTTTAAATAAAAAACTAAGCATCTAATAAATCGAAAGCTAAGCAATGTTCTAATCTTTCTTCTCCTTCTTTGCTCTTTTCCAATTCTTTTCTGCCTCCTCCTCTTCATCCATTACTTTAGCCAGTAGGCATCCTTTGGAGGACCTACATTCAATCTTAGAATAGATTGTTTCTCCTTCAGCTAGCACTCCATGCTTCTTTTCCACCCAAGTCTTCTTGTCTATAACTTTTCTTTTCCCCTTGTCTTTAGTGATATTCCTCTTCTTAGGTATTATAGGTGTCTTGAACTCAATTCTTGCACCTAAGCGTTCCTTGGCCGGTGTCACCCTGTCACCTAGACGATTCTTCACATCAGTCCTACCCTGATCAATTGAAGACTTCTTCAGCAACCACTTCTTTACATCATTAGGCAAAGAAGGGGGAGCCTTTTGGGTAATCACTTCCCATAAAGGTCTAGCGCTCCAGTACGTGTCAAATTTATCTACTTCTTGAGATATGGGATACTCATAGGGAGGACGAAGATCCCCGGAAGGAATGTTTTGAAGCAAGCCATATTGTCTCTTTACTTTGCAGGGATAATAATATGTCATGAGAGACAAGCTTGGAAGATGGCAGAAAGGTTGCTTGTTGACACCAACCATCCTTTTTATTTTCCACCATGGGATGACCCACTTGATAGCAAAGTCACGTGATTCAAAGACTTTCTTCCACCCATGGCGCCCAATTTTAGGGATGCGCTTCTTTCTTCTTACAAAGCAAGTGGGCGTATAACTTTCAATGTCGTCCAGAGGGCTAATTAATCCTAGCCTTTCCATTAGCCACATCTGAAAAAAAAAAAAAAATCTCAATGCAAATAAATCAATATTACAATACAAAAATATAATTTCTGTAATTAAAAATATTATTTTTCTACCTGTAATAAAATTGGAGAACCGCGAAGAGGTGCTTTTGGGTCCTTTTTCAACTCATCTAGACTAATCATAGTCTCTCCAACTATTAAAGGCATCGGATTTCTCCCTGATTCAATTTGTTCTAGCACAGTGGTTATAATTGATCGACCCTCATTAATTTTACCACTACTAAGACAATATTGATTAAGCATGCAGAATAAGAAAGCCCTTCTTTTATATATGTAAAGAGATTCAGAAAGCGATTTATCAAAATAATAGCGTGCGAATTCCTTTAAATTCACCACGTTGCCATTCATTATCCTTGATAAATCCCTTTCCTTCAAATTATAGAACCGCTCAAAATCCTTATAGTAATATGCATCTACTCTAGGGATCACTACCAGGTCTATTGCAGGGAAGCCTAAAATAGCACCAAATTCCTCTGGCAAAGGGCTAATTTCATCATACCCTATTCTAAAACAATGTGTGTCAATGTCCCAATATTCTAAAGCGGTATGAATGAAATCTATGTCTAGATCTACCCCTTTTATGCCATATATTCCCCCCAAGTGAAATAAATCCAATTCTTTTCTTTCTCTAGCATTGAGCGATCAACACCATTCATGAGAATATTGGGTGAAGTTTTTAGTGGCTAAAGACATGATTATTATTTTTTCTAAAGAGAAGAATAATTTTTTTTTTTCGCTGGAATTATGTGAAGAATCGGCTGAGCAGGGGGCTATTTATGCACAAATTGCGAGGAATTTCAATCTGACTGGAATACGGAGTCAGCGTCAATTGGTGTCACACACTGGGAATTGGCGTCACCCATCAGCTATTGGCGCCACAGGCTGGCGCCAAGTCAGCAGGACAGTCGCGCGTGCTCAGTTTGCGTTTTTATATTAAAATTGGAGTCGGTTAATGACTTTATGGCCCCGTTTAATTTCTTCTAAATATCTTTCTATCCTTTTCTTAATTAATTAAATATAGCAATTATGTTTAGTTAATTTTTTATTCTTTTTTTGGATTTTATATTAAAATTCAAAAATCAGCCTTTCTCTCCGTTTTATTTTTCCTTTTTTATTTTTTTTCTTTTGGGGGAGAGAGTCGGATAATACCCTCCATCAATAATAAAAATGACGGAATTTTTGCGCAAAATTGTTATCACATTTGCACACACTAACATACACTGACATAATAATAATACATAATAATAGATTTACAGAACAAAGTGTCTAAATAACAAGTCAAAGGCAAAGTTCTATAAAAAGTCAAAATAAAATGCATATACAGAAATAAACTACGGCGTCGGAGGACGTAGGCCCATCATGCCATAAAATTGCGCCGTCCGAGGAGTCACCTCTCCACCAGCTCCAGCCTCAGCACCAGTCCCAGTCTCCGTAGGAGGAGGGAAACTCAAAACAGGACCGCTCCAGCCAAGGCCAACCTGAGGCTGAGACCGCGGAGGCTGCTGCGATGACGAGCCAGCCTCGTACATCCCACCACCTTTGAAAGCCGAGGTAGCCTCTCCTAACGGTGCAGCCGGAACCTCCTCAGAAGAAGACCCTGAGCCCCCAGCAACGTCGGCTCGAGCAGCCTCGGAACGACCACCTCTACCTCCTGACGAAGTGCGACGACGTCTTGAGCTAGACCTCGCCGGCTCCCTTCTCCCCTCAGGCCTCGTACGGGTGTGAGAAGCAATCGGCTGACCCTGCAAAAAGAAATAAATCAGAAACAAGGTGAAAACTGAAGCATAGTGCAGAAACAATAAGTAAAGAAAAATTACCTCTCGAACAGCGTCGTCTCGACGACAAGTAGCTGCGTTCCTCATCCGGACGAGTTGGCTCCAGAAGGCATCTATGCATCGTGCCATAGCCGAAACCACCTCGCGTGAGAACTGTCAAGGAAAGTTAAGTCAGTAAAAATGCATGATAACTGAATACAAGATCCTGAATTAGAGCTAGACTTACCCTGGTCTGGTGACGAGGAATCGACCGCTTCACAAAGCGCTCACCCTCAGGAGCCGGAGAAATCATCTCCTCGATCGGCCCGTACATCCCCTGCTAGTGGATGGACATACGGGGTGGCACAAACTCAGTGGGACCATCCTGATAAAACAGAAAGAAATCAGTAAGGTATTACTTGGGGGCTACTTAGTGAAAAACAAAAGCCAAGAATCTTACCCTCACATCCTCGGCCGGCACGGGGGCTGGAGCTAACAAAGGAAGTAGCTCCTCAGCATAACTCCGCCCAAGGATCACATGGGACCGCCAAAGAGAACTAGGCTCCTCAGCCATGCTCGCAACTCTCTCTCGTCGAACATGTGGCGTGGTGGAGGAGCAGGAACGACAAAGACATCGGAAGAGTGCTGTCTAGCAACTCTCTCTCCTAAATACGCAACTGCTCCGTAGGTCCCCAGAAAGTAACGGCGCTCAGCAGAGTACTGTGCAGCTAATCCAGGGACTGTCCAACCACCCCATGGCCGGTATACTACCTCAGGTCCCTATAAAAATACCAATTGGGTAAGAACATGTATAAAACGTCGCAGAAGAGCAAGATAAGCACCAAAAATCGTACCGAGATGATCCGACTCCGGACACTCGCAGTAGACAGGTCGACATGGTGGCCGCCCCAAGAGGCGCTCACCGGATACCCCCTCGGCGATGATCTCGCCGGCGCAATGGAAGGAAAGTATTCATAGAACCAGATCTACAAAAGGCTAAAGCATGAGTAAATGCTAACTAAACATATAGGGCTAAATTTTATAGGGAATAATGTTTACCTCTACAACTTTCCAGAAAGCGGACAAAGCGACATTCGTCCTAAGAGACCGGTGGCGACACGAGTCCCTCAGTGCGCGAACAAAGTCAGTATAAGCCAAGCTGGCCCAGTCATAAGTCCCGATCCGCTGGAGATCGCGAACAGCAGGGAGATAGTAAAGCAATGCCCTACTACCCCTATCAGGGGAGAATGTCCCTGACAACAACATCAGCACAAAGATGCGCACCCGCTGCTCTCGGGTGGTCGCATCGTCATCAAGAGCTGCTGCCAGCATCGAGCGGCGAATCCCTCTAGCACTAAACTGAGTCGTCTCGACCTCAGCTCGGGCCCGAACAACGATCGGCCCCAGTAGTTCCTCGACCTCTGGAGAAAAGACGTCGATACCGTCGTCGAATGGCAGCGGCACAGAAGAGAACTTCAGTCCTGTGATGAGACTGAAGTCTGTAGGAGTGACCATCATCTCACCCCATGGAAAATGAAATGTGTTGGTGGTGTCCCAAAAGAACTCCACCAGAGCGTGTACTACGTGGTGACCCCTGCTAGAGGCGACCATAGCCTCGGAGGTCTCAAACAGGGCAACCAACCCACAAGACTCCCATAGGAGTCTCGTCTCTCGATCTTTGGCGATATGCATCCTATACAAATCGTCGAGACCATCGCAGCCAGAGCCGTGATGTCGTGTCCTTCCAGGCTCGGTTCCCCGTCTCACCCTCTCAAAAATGTGGTGGACAGGGGCAAAGAACAAGGTCTGCTCATCCCACTTCGGGAACTGACCAAGCGAAGTGGACGATGTAGTGTCGTCCTCCACGGGCTCATGCTCCCGTCTAGTGTTTCGGGACCGTGAACCGGAGCCTCGTTGTCTAGCCATGCTACATTGTGTAGAATCATCATAAATCAAGGTTCTATAGTATCTAAAGGTTTACCTAGCCGCATGATGCTATGTTCGTAAAAACAGAGTACGTAGTACTAAAACAGAGCATAAATTCGGATTGAGCATGATAAGCATTTTTCAAGCAATCAAACAATTTCTTGCAACACTATAGTGATTATTGTGACGAATTGAACAAGAATTGCTAGCAAAAACATCAAGAACGAGCCACATTGTTTTTCACGACTTTAGGAGGTCCAACAATGGCGGATTGCTCATTTCTTCGCCAAATTGAGTCAAACAAGTCTCAAATTACTCCCAAGGCAATATACAAACATAAACAAGCAATTTCATGGCATAAAGTTTGATAAATAAAGTAAATTGAGCATTATAAGTTTCGAATTTTCATGAAATTCGTGAATGAACATGCCAATAATTCATAAAAACCGGTGTGAGTTGGAAGGAAACTTACATAGATCGGGAATATGGATGAAAAGAGCTTTGATTTGCAACAAATTTGAGCAAATTCGGTTGAGAAACGAATGAGCAACGATCAATTGAAGTTCCGACTTCTTTCGAGTAGCGTTCGCAACAAACCAGAGCACGAAATGAACTGAAAACGGGAATTTAAAGTTATTCCCGTGCTGGCGCCAGTCCCTAGGCATTGGCGTCACATTATGTGTTTGGCGCCAGACGCCAATTTTAGCGCATGGCGTTAATGCGATAAACATGGCGCTGATCGATTTTCAGCGACGCCAAAGCAACCAGCCACCTTTTGGGGTAGTGCTAGCCTTCTGCAATATATTTTGGGTTCCTTGGTACGCCAGTTAGCCCCTCTGAGCAATTTGACATGATTAGGTACTCGGCTTGATTACATGAAGTGATCGACCTGATGAAAAGATCGTCTCACTAAGCTTAAAGCGCCTAAGCATTGGCTCATTAACAAAAAGCACCGACATACAGGTTCATTAGCAAAAAAAGGGCACCGACATATAGGTTCAAGAGCAAAGAGCGCCGACGTACATGCATAGCATAAAAGCAAAGTTCAGGCGAACTTTTAAAGATCGACGGGCGTGGATCTTCGGTATTTTCCTTTGGGAGATTATCGCATCAAATGAGGATGACTTCAAGAGAAGATGTCTTCGGCATCATTCCCTAGCTTGCGGAAAGTTGTCACAAACAACTGAAGGTAATTTCGGGCAAAATTGTCTTCGATCATGGTTCCTAAAGCATGGAACGTGATCATAATGCGGATGAGAATTATTTCAAGAGAAATAATTTTCGATGGTATTCCCTTGGACGTGGAATATTATCACGGCGGAGAGGATCGTTTTAGGAGAAGCAATCTTCTAGTTTGGAAGCAGTTACAAGGCGTAGCGGTTTTCAAGCAGGATGGCATTCTCTAGCTTGCAGGAGGTCATCAAAGCAATCGGTTACTTTCAGAGACGTGTGCCCGACGGTGCAAGATACGCGTTTCTTAACTCTTTTATCTCTTTAACTAATGCTAGTATTCAGGTATCGGCGTTATAAGATTGATTTAGGATCGCAGAACGTTATGAGTCATTCTCCGTCCCTATCGATACTTTGACTTTCGTTTTTCGAAACTTGCATTTCTCCAAACTCGGTCAAAGTGGGGGCTTCTGTAGACACCCATTTATGTCTCCCCAAAACCAAACCCAGTGATGAGTGCCTTTCACGTCGAATCATAATCGAATGAAACGAAAGTGTGGAAAGGTCTAGTGTTGCGGAAGGTTTTATTTCTTTTCTTTTCTCTTCTCTTTGTTTTTGAAAACTTTATTTTAAGAAAACAGCCAATCCAGTTTGGTTGGTCCATAATATGGGTCCAATAGTGGTGTAGTTGGATGGGGCTTGCAAAGACCTTTCCAACGATATATTATAAGCCCAATTCCGATGAATATTGAGGAATTTATGGCCAATTTACTAAACTGGGCCCGGTTTGAGTTTTAAGTACGGCCCAATGATCTAGGGGAGGGCCTAATATGATTTATCATTCCTAATGTAATTAGGAATGGTTTTAGTCTTCTAGAACATTCTAGAAGGTCTTATCATTCTTAATTCAATTAGGACTCTTCAGAGTTTTAATCAGATCAAATAGCATTTTCGATTGAAATTATATTATTTTATCTTCCAGTATGGTAAAATTATCAGATTTTCAAAAACGCGTTAAAAGCCGGTTTAGCGTCCAACCCCAGGCCTTGGCGCCTGGAATCAGGATTAGCGCCAGACGCCAGCACTGGCGCCTGGCGCTAGCCATTGGTCCTGGCGCCAATGAGCCAGGGCTGGAGCCAAGTTGTTTTTGCGATCTTCAGACTCTGTTTTGATAAATTATCTTTTTTGGATGATTTTCTCTATAAATATCGTATCTAAAACTCCGTTTTGAAGGACGGATTATCATCTATCATTCACCAACTTTCATCAAGATTTTCTTGATTACTCTCTCTCTCTTTTTCTAAACTAACCTTTTCTCAAATACAAAATTCCGCATTCATTAGATCTTGATACACCTAGCCATATTCGAAGTTGCCTTCGCCCTAGACGTGAAAGGTTTTTAATTTCTGAGGGTTTGGTCCCAAATCTCTCTTTCAATTATTTAATTTAATTGTTTTATTATTATTTTCCTTGAAGTTACTAACGTGTGTATTTTGTTATTAGAAAGAGGTACGAGGCATCCAAGTAAGTACTTTAATTGATTAATTGATTAATGATGTTGATATCATGTTTATATTGTTATTATGATATTCCTAGTATCATGTCTAGGGTATTTTTAATATTAAATATGATTTCTATGATGCCTTTTATGTTCTTCCTAATATTTATGATTGTTAGTATCATGTTAGGGCTAGAGATTTGATTTTTATTGCTTAGTGACATGCTAGGGTTTGTTATTAATCTTGTTAGTATCATGCCTAGGATCTTGCTATGCCTTAACATGATTATGATTATGATTGATATTATTATTATTCATGATGTTGATTATTTATTATGTTGCTTTATGCTTATTAGTTATTGCTTGATCACCTTTATTGCATGTTAAAGGGAATTTGTACTTGCAACCACGCTTAATAAGATAATTAATAATCTTGTTAGGTTAATTGTGATTATATTTCAAGTGATCGCCAATAATAGTTTATTTGTGCATTAAATTCAACCAACATAGATTAAACAGGTTTAGGGTTAATCCTATTGATTGCATGTTAATCAGAAAGCGCACATGAATACAATCAGAATAAAGCAGAGGCCTATTATTAGGTAGGTTCAATCTCTTTTAGGTTGGATTTGTACCATCATCCCCGAACCCTTATTTGGTTCATGACCTTATGGAGTTGACGATCTCTTGGATCGTTAAGGGGTGTAACCTTCACCTCGTGATGGTTTACAAGTTCCTTAAAAACTTGTTGGCGACTCTTTTGCTCTATCTTCTTTCCTTTTGGACACCACCGTACTTTAGTGTATGATCACAGTGGGGTTCAAGCTAGTGGGATTTTAAAGGCTTGAAATTATTCCCTACAGTTGTAAAACAAATAGTTAGATCCCACTTGAGCTATCTTAGCCTTTAATGAGCCATTAAGCTCCCACTCAACCACCTAGCTCTTGCTAAGCTGGTGAGCTCCCACTGAGTCACTTAGCTCCCACTGAGCTAATGAACTCCCACTGTGGCTAAGAGTTTTAGACATATACTTGAAAAGACATTTAGAAGATAATTCTATCCAAAACTGAAAATGGCGTCCTTTCTTAGCTTTGACATTTTGTTTAGTGTAACATTAGTCCTTCGTGCAAATCTTAAGAGCTTAATAGGAAGGGATGTGATCCATCATTGTTTGAGTCATTTTTAAATGGCATTGAGGTGTCCGTGAAGACACACTATGTTCTTTGTTGAGTTATTTATGAAAATTTCAATTTCATAACTTTGTGATGGTCACGCTTGGCTCAAGCAAACATCGCTCGATCTAACCTAGACATTTTGATATCTTGCCAAGTCGATTCTGTATTCACTGAACTCTTAAACTATTCAAGGTTAATTTTGTTCATATTTGATGAATATAGCCATATTCTTTCAAATTCTTTGTGAAGCGTTGAAGTAAATGAATCCTCTTTAGCTTTCGGAGTCAATTGTCTATACCAAGAACAATAGCTCTTTACTTTGTTGGTTTCAACAAGTAAGACTTGCTTGTCTTAGAACTATTCCGAATCGATCAACTATCAAGAGCCTATCTAATAGAGCCTTGAGTACGTTCTTGTCGATGTGACATTGCTAAAGATGTTCGAAACGCAAATCATGCCCATGAATTTGAGCTTTTGCTAGTTTATCATATTAAGATAATGTTTTTTTTATAATGAAGCATTCTTTACTCATGGTTTAGACAACCATGCCATTCAAATAAATTTGCAACTATTGCTCATTGCTTTTAATGTGAGTCTTTCCGTGTGTAAACGGATCAATTGCTGATCATGGAACATAATAACCATTTATTTGTTCCAGCCTTAGCTTAAAGGTTTTTAAACAAAGCATACGTCCTTACAACTGATGTAGCACCACTTGCTTCATTCTTAGCTTGTAAGTCGATAACTTAGCTTATCTTCAATAGTTTGAGGTCACTTTCAAAGTGGAACACTCAAGTAGTATCCAATACTTGTGAAGATAACGAATTGCTATGTTAATAATATGAACTCATGGTTTTAAATGGAATCTTATTCCTTTTCTTCGTTCCTCGTTTCCTATATTTCTTATCATCCTTTATCTCATAATCTTTTAAGAACCATTTCTTTAAGAGTCTTTTACTTTTATACTTTGTTAGGCATAATTAAGCATCTAATACGCCGTAAAACAAAGTTCCATCTTTTCCTTTAATTCGCGTTTGAATTACTACATCAATGAGTCCTACTCATCTATGTATTACGCGAAAAGATATGTTGGTTGTCAATATTGACAATTTGAGATTGAAACTTAATACTTCATGTTTTATCAAAACTACCTAGTATTTTGAATACATGATGTCCAACCGTCCTTTCAAACTTTATAAAAGTCATTTATGAGAATTGTATTTTAGAAATACTTTACTTTTCTTTGAGAACCACTCTCAAAGGTTTCCTTTACCAATCATGGAAAACAATACAGTTTGATTTGGAATTCTACAAATATAAGTACAAATTATAACCATTTATCAAGTAAATAACATAATAAGTTTGAAAATTAAAAGGTATTCATGCAAATCTTCAATCTTATTAACCGTCTTATCCACACATTTAAAATTGTCCCCATTTGGCGAGAATAAGTCGATTCCAAGATCCAAAAAAACAAAGAGTGGTTAAGCATGCTTTGGCTTGTCTTAACACTCAATCTCCTAAGGTAAGCAACGCTTTTCTAATGGCTCTAAGCCACTCTTGGTTGAATAAATCGTCGCATCTAATGTTGTCTCAACAATTTATTCACTTTGCCACGACATGTTAGGACTCCATTACTCATATCGTTGAGTAGAACCACCACCAACTTGCATACCCGGTATGCCTTACGCTCCTTGGAGAGGTAGTGACGCCTCGCTTTGGCGTAGCCCACCACTACCCTCGTTCGGTTGGTAAGTGTTGTTTTGGAATGACAAGTTTTACTCAATATTTAGGGATCTAGGGTTTCTATGTTGGTTGATTTAAGTGAACTTAATTAATCATCACAACATTCGAAATCCTAAACATGCATCTAATATATAATTCATACACATAAACATATATATTTATCTAAAAACATAAATATAGATGCATTTGGCAACTAGCATGACCCCTTGAGATCTTCAGATCTTCAAAAGGTCTTCATTTGCAACTTCATGGCTTCGTCTTCCAAGACTTGACCAAAATTAAATGCAATTACTAGTATCTACGATTAGGACTAATCAAAATATTAAGGTACAAAAATACTCAACGGTTCGCTGACCGTATTTAGATTTACAAAAATACATCACGGATCGCAGTCCGTATTTTCTATCCTAACCGGGCCCCACTAGTTGCCATTTCATAAAACCTGTGAGAGAATATACATTCCATTCATCCATTCACTATCAATGAATGACCCATGCATGTTACTACGATAAACAAGTAACAACGCATAAGCACACTTGAACTAGTAACTAATCTAGGTGGTTAATCCAATTAACATGCCTAATTAAAACTAGTCAAAGTTGTTTTAACCGATTATGTAAATAAGCGCAATTAATATTTGAAGCTCCCACTAAATTCCGCATTCAACTCAAATAATCCAATTAATTAAGCCGGTAAAACCCAAAATTTGTCAAAATAAATTTTGCCAATGCCGCTCAAATCCCGAGGCCTAGCCTCCAAAATTTTAATTGAAATAATTAAAATAAATTTAAATAAACAAAACGGCCAAAAAGCAAAATTAAAACGAGATAAAAAATGCATCGACTACCCAAGGCTAGCACCCTTGAGCACTCACACACACGCAAGTGCTGAGCGTTTGCCTAGTAGCCTCGGCCTTGCGTGCTGTGATGCTGCTGGGCACTGCTTGGCATCGCGCCCTCGATGCGCGTCTAGCTACAGATGCCTAGCACTGCTACTACGCCTTGCATTGAACTCGCACGCCCCTATGCACCAAGTCAGCACACATCTCTTCGCACAAAACTAGCACCACATGCAGGTTGTGCGAGCAGCCCAGCTGGCCGAGGGATACACGTGGCTATTGTTCCTTGGTTTGCGTGCTTGTGCCTCGGGATTAATTCCCGATTTTGTGTTACATCTCTAATCAATTCTAAATTAATTTTAGAATTAATTCATTGAGCAAAAATGAAAATTTAAACAAGTCTGACTTAAAATAAAATTTTCAAAGTGCATCCAACCAAAATAATTCCCAAGAACCATTCTTTAATTAAATTGGTTTAACTTGGTGCAACAAAAATAAGAGGGCAATTACTCACTATTAATTTAATTAATTTAAATTAATCTTGAGTTTTTTGACAAAATTAGAGGGAGTTGGAAAAATGAACATAAGTTGAATAAAGATTCCAACTTTAATACTTGTGATTCCTTGAAAAATTATATCTTTCAATGTGAAGATAAACAATTTTCTATCACAAAGTTTCAAACTCTATGATTCCAATCAACTAAAAAAAGATTAAATCAACAAAGTTTAACAAAAATTCATGGAATTTAGTAACTTAAAGTTTCAATCACTTAACATAATTAAAGATTGAATCTTTAGTACTTGGAAGCCTCAAAGAACAACAATTTCACACACAATGCAATTAGTTTACAATTATGTGAAAAATAAAACCAAGCTTTCAAGCACAAATTACCACTAAGTAATCATGTCTAAAGAGGTTTAAAATTGCATATAAAATATGTATTGAACCAATTACATAACCACCATAAATATGCAATTAATTTTCAAGGTTAGAAAGACTTAAAAATTTTCGTCAAAACGAAAAAAAAACCCTCAAAAAGTGCATTTCTGGTCGTTTTTTGGTTAAAAACCAAGTCCTAAAAGGGTAAAACCATTTCGAGAAAGCTTTTTCCACCCAAAATTCACTATTTTTGGGTCGAAATCTGGGTTCGTGGCTGATGATAGCTTAAATACGAGGTTAAAATATATAAAACGAGCTACTAATCTAATTAGCAACTTAAAACCAGAAAAATTAAGCCATAAAAACACCTTGAAAAATAAATTATGATTTTAAAAATAAACGAGCAAGGCTTCAATACCGTTGTTGGGGTTTGGTAAGTCCAACTTACCGCGGAAACAACCTCGACCCAAAGAACCACTCGCAATTATTCTAAAATATTGTGATCACTTGATTAAACAACAAGATTAAAAGGAACCTAAACTGGTTGTCCAAATTATCTTATTAGGCGTGATTTTCAATTACATATCCCCTTTAGACATGCAATATGGTAATCAATAATAATATAATAGAACAAACATTAATATTGGAAGCAATTTAACAATAATAGCGTTAGTCAAATCAAATATAAAATCAACCTAATCATGATACTAGTAATATTAAAATAAAATAAAAGTAATTAAATTAATTAATTACTCACATTCTGCGCGTTCCTTTAAATTGCTACATCATGAATAAACTGTTAGTAACTTCAATAAAAAAAATATAAAGCAAATGAAAATTAAATTAAATAAATATAGATTTGATTTGGTCCAAACCCTCAGTTATATGCACCTTTCACGCCTTGGTTTAAGGACGGAACCTCGGGTTAAGTATGGACTCCTGGGAGCGCTTAGGGGAATTATTATGGAAGAATAAGGAGGCTAGAAATTAGGTTAAAGAGGGAGAAGAGAATGATTTTTGGTGTAAGGTGAGAGAGAATGATTATTGGTGCTCCGAACTACAGAAAGGGGGGTCCTATTTATAGGGAAAATGAGCAGAGGGAACACGCGGAACCCTAAAAAATAACACTGTGTCACGGAAAAGAGCACCGTGACACGATGCTAGGCACCGTCAGACGGGGGAAGATCCCGTGACACGGGGGAAAACTGAGTGACGCTGGAAATAATTAGGTTACGGGAAGTGAAAACGCGTTTAGGGATTACGCGGAGAAAACACGTCACGGGATGTGTACCGTGACACGGGAAGACATGTCGTGACATGGCATTGTCCACCGTGGCACAGTGCAGTATGCCGTGTCACGGTGTAGAAAGTACGCGAAAATTACACGGAATATCCCCGTGTCACGGAATGGGCATCGTGATACGGGAAATTGCACCGTGACACGGTGCAAAATCCCGTGAAATGGTGGATTAAATGTGCAGAATTACACAAAAGGGCACTGTGTCACGGGAGTAAGCCCCGTGACACATCAGCATTTGCCGCGTCGCGGCATTTTAGCTGTTGCGCAATAATTTCAGGTTTTTACCCGTTTTTAAAATAATCCTAACTTTTGATCCGTAACTTGGAATAAGGCATATAATATATAATTGGAAAGCTTATCAGGTCTAATTTACAATCCAATTAGAATCAGTTCAAAATGATATGTAAATTTTAAGATATGGTCGTTTTAGTGGAAGGGTGTCGGTTTTAGGCCGAGTTTTGTGTTTTGCTCATATCTTTTTTGTTATAGCTCGGAATTGGTCTTATGATATATGGTTGGAAATCTTATTAAAATATCTATCCAATAAAATAATAATTGGATCAAAATTTTATATCCATAAAATCAGTTTCTCTCGGTTTTGCGATGTGGACACGAAAAGTGGAAAATAGGTTATGGTTTAGGGAAATGAGCTAGAAATTGGATTGGTTCATGAAATATATTGGACAGAACATGGATTTAAGCACTCCAAAGATTAAATATTCAAACCGACCAATAATGGCGGTGAAAGGTGTTCATCAACGGGTTTGGCTTTGGGGAGACATTTTTAGGAGTCTATAGAAGCCCCCACTTTCACTAAGTTTGTAGAAACGTCAGTTTCGAAAACGATAGTCAAAGTAGTCGATAGGGATGGAGAATGATTTAAGACGTTTTGCGATCCTAAATCACTCTGTATACACCGATACCTGCAGAAAAATGTTAGTTCTACAGATAAAAGAGTAAAGGGATAGAATGCTTATCTAACACCAGTGTATCGGTGGCAAATGAGCTTGGTAGCTTCCTATGCTTGAAGGAATCCACTGAATGACGTTCTGTTGAAATACTTTCCATGCTTGAGGAAAGTCGACAGATGATGAGATTGCAAGTCTTTGTGTATCGAGAACCTTGCGTCATGAAATGATGGTGGTTCGATTGTATCCTAACGTGGGCTGTAGATGGTCCGCTTGTCCCCGGACGTGGGCTGTAGTTGGTTCGCTTGTCCCGGAACGTGGGCTGTAAATGGTTTGCTTGTCCCCGAACGTGGGTTGTAGATGGTTCGCTTGTCCCTGGACGTGGGCTATAGATGGTCCGCCTGTCCCCAGACGTGGGCTGTAGATGGTCCGCTTGTCCCCGGACGTGGGCTATAGTTGGTTCGCTTGTCCCCGAACGTGGGCTGTAAATGGTTCGCTTGTCCCCGAACGTGGGCTGTAGATGGTCCGCTTGTCCCCGAACGTGGGCTGTAGATGGTCCGCTTGTCCCCGGACGTGGGATGCAAATGGTTCGCTTGTCCCTGGACGTGGGCTATAGATGGTCCACTTGTCCCCGGACGTGGGCTATAGATGGTCCGCTTGTCCCCGAACGTGGACTGTAATTGAGACCTGCAAAATAAAATTTGTCAAGGGACTCATATAGACTATGATTGACTTGACCAAGTTTGACTTGACACGACATGACATGACATGTGTATAACTTGTGGTCGTGTGTGTATATGGTGTGTGCGTGTGCAAACATAAGCAACCGAAAATGAAAAGGCAAAAATTTTCCGTCATTTTTGTCATGATACGAGTGGAGGGTACCGACTTTCTCCCGAAAAAGAAAGACGTGAAAACTAAACTTCTATTTTTGAACTTCCCTCGATGAGAAAATTTTGAAAAAGTTTTCGAACTTCTCTAAAAGAAAAGGAAAGAAGTTTTGAACTTCCTCGTTGAGCAAGACAAAATGAATCGCATGGATTGAATTGCTTTTCTTGAAGTAATGTATGCATGATGCATGTCCTTAAGCCAGGAGGCTAAGGACAATTACATCATGTGACACGATGAATGAACTTAGGTCATGGAGCTAAGCATCATATATGGTGTAAAGAAACAATCTTGAACGTCACTTAGGTCTGGAAGCAAAGCACGTATATAGATAAAGTGATTATTGCATAATGAACGTTGCTTAGGTCAAGGAGCTAAGCACGATATGCTTTGTATGATTAAAAAATGTTGCTCAGCACATTATACGATGCATGAAACAATGAATATTGCTCAGGTCAAGAAGCTAAGCAAGTATACAACGTTTCTTCTAATGAATGTTGTCCTGAAAGATGATGAAACATGTACAGTGTTGAAATAAGATTCCATGATAAAGGGTTCTTAAAGGGAGGATTATACGGATATGGATGTGTGAGTGAAGTGTGTGAATGTGTTACTAAGGCTGGCTGCAAAGGTTATGGTGATGGAAAAATATGTGAGAAGAGTCAAAGATGATGACTCTTTAGGCTGGGTAGGCTAAATGATATGGGTTCAAGCCCCCAAGTCTAGCTCTAGATGGATAGGGATAAGCATTTGATATTCTTTGACTCGATCATGCATGGATATGAATATGAATGTGGCCACACCTCGATATGAGGTTGCCTACGTATCCGTTAGGAATCAAGCCGAACGTAGCTCTAACCAAACTTTGCACAAGTGTATGTACACCTCAAAGAGGTCTTTCAAGGGTTGTAATGTGGTTAAGCTGATGGTTTAAGGAAGAAAAGGGTAAAAGGCTCAAGACCCGAGAGAAGCCCCCAAGATGTGTAATTGTGTATTTGAAAATTTGGACTTTGCAAGTTTATTTTCAACTTTTTTTTTCGCTTTGGTTATTGTTATTTTCAGTCTTTTGAATCAAAGTAGAAAATCTCGGATCATGCGGTCCATCACTCACTTAGCATTCATGTTTCTCATGCACGGTACCAAGTACTTGATGAGAGACGCAATTTGAGACGTGTTCATATCAAAGACATTGGAACACTTGCCCTTAAACATTGTTTTATTGTTGCTTTATTGCTTTTTATTTTTTACTTGCTTTTTGAATGTTACACAAATTACACATCTTCCAATCCTAGGGTTGAGTGAATGTGGGTTGAAAAAATGAAGGCCAAACGTTAGACGAGGCTCAAAATGGTTTGTGAAGAAATGGATATGTGATTGAATGGTTAACAAGGAATGACAGGGTTGCAAAGGTGCCTGAAATCATTGGTGTACCTTGTGTTTAGTTCGGTAATTGATTTTTTTTTTTGTTTTGTTTTGTTTTTTTTTTTTAGAATGAGTGAATGCTATAATCGAGATTTAAAGGAAATTTGCTTATTTTATTAATGGAAAAGGTGAACAAAACACATTTAAAAAAATCAAAATGGGAAACCTATGCTAGACATGAATGGGGGAATGGAGATGAATGATAAAGAAGAAAAAAAATCATCAAAACTTGCACAAAGGATTTGTTGTGCGCCTTGTGTTCATTACTTCTTGCCGCCTGGAGGGACAGGAAGTTTGTTTGCATCCATTAAGTCTTGAATGACGTCCTTCAAATTCCAACATTGCTCTGTAGTGTGGCCCCTTACTTGATGGTACTTGCAATGGGCATTGGGATTCCATTTGGCGCTCCTTTCTTCAGGTTTTGGCTCTGGAAATGGCCCAATAGGTGTGATCAAGCCTTGACCGTAAAGGCGATCAAAGGCCGCATCATAAGTCATTCCTAAAGGAGTGTAATTTCTTTTTTTCTTGGGAAATGGAGCGTCAAGAGCTAACACTTCATTGAGATCAACTTGGCCTATATTGTTGGTAATATTTTCGTGCTTAGAATACGAAGAAGAAGGATGGTTGTTCTTCTTGTTTTTCCAAGTGTTATTATTGTTACTACTAGCAGTCTTTATTAGCTCATCCTCGATATTAATGTCGATGTTATATACAGCTGGAAAGTGTTGAGTGGAAGAAATTTGAGATGTTCCATATACTTGTAAGTCAGATTTTGAATAAAGAGGCGAACCATCTCCCTTTCTTTGGGAGGATCTACCAAGAGTGAAGTCGTTTCCCTCCACCTGTTCAGATAAGCGGTGAAGCCTTCATTCTCTTTCTGTTTGAGAATGGAGAGTTCACGTTTAGAAGTTTTAGTTTGAATGTTACACTTGTAACGATTCATGAAACTGTCGGTGACATCTTGCCAAGTCGCAGTACGCTTGACATCTAGGGAATAAAACCATTATTGGCAAGCATGCTCTAAGGAGAGAGGGAACACCGTAGGGAAGAGTGTTACGTCCAATCCCTTGGTAGCCATGGTTGCAGAGAATGCCTTCAAGTGGAATATTGGATTGTCAGTAGGCTTGAACTTTGGAATATCAGCAGTGGAGAACTTTTCAGGGCGTCTGTCCTTCACATCCAAAGGAGTGGGAGGTCGTTCCACATAGGTGAAATCCTCATAAATCTTGCTCATTTGTTCTTTGATATTGTCCATTGTGGTCGCAGTAACATTGTTTTGCTCTACTGTGTTGACTCTGGTAGTGAGTGCTTGTAACATGTTAGACATTGTCTTAATGGACTTGTTAATGTTCTCAACATCTTCCTTAGTGGCCATGCTGAAAGTAGTTTGAAGGTGATGAGTGACGTGGAGATTGCAAAGTTCTCTTTAAACGCCTCTTAGGTCTAAGAGGTTGATGTAGTAATGACTCGAACCGTACTAATCTACCCCTGCTCCTTGACCAAGTGCTGTGAAATAAAACAACCGCACTTAATTGTTTGACACATTGCTCAAGATAGGAAAAAAAAAGTCATTAGAAAATAGGAGAGAATAACTCCGATCCACTCATCTTTTATTATGACGGAAATGGGGGTGCATGAACCTAGTATACGATCATAAACGACATGGTGTATGACTCGAGTAAAAAAAAAATATAGAAAGTGTGTGGACTATACTTGACTCGTGAGTGATTAAGTGATGTTATAAGACTCGTGGTATGATCGAATGGCTAGACATGTGAACAGTAACAAAAATGACTGACGCGAGGACCAAATTAACACGGAAGACTAAAAAAAAGCTGCTGGACTTATTTCCTGATCACCGTGACACAACAAACTGTACCGTGTCACGGAAAGAGCTGCCGTGACGCGGTGATCATTTCCAGTTTTTTTTTTTTTTTAAATTCACCGTGCCACAGTAAAAATTGTCGTGACACGGTAAACATCCCCACGACGCGGTGGATGCTGACGTGGCACAGGATTTTTTTTTGTTGAAAGTCACCGTACCATGGTGAAAACTGCCGTGGCACGGTGGACTTTCCCGTGGCACGGTTGACAATGACGTGGCACGATAATTTTTTTTTCCTAATTACTAAGTGAGTACGGCCCATTGGCAATCGTTAGTCATAAAATAATCTACCATAGACAAAGAAAGATCGTTAGGGTTAGGATCAAAACGACCAAACATAAAACACGTAGGCACAATGATGCAAATAATAGTTCGCAACCAAAGGTCAAGTTCTATGTTCGACTATGGTCAGGTTTATTTGGTGTCAATAGGGTACCATGGTTAAGAGTTTGGACGCGTTAGCAAGGCAGCCTTCCTTGAGGGTGTATGCCAACGGGTGGCTCCGCGAGTTCGTGATGAAATCGAACTCAACTTCATGGTTTGGGTGGATTTAATAACTCGGATGAACCCATATTGCCATGAGCGTTTTTGGGTTGATAGAGCTTAAATTCCCCGAGGCTAAGACGCATGTAGAACACACACGTTTTTTTAGAAAAATTGAAGGAAGTTGACTGTGAGAAGAGAAAACAAGCCACCGGAGTGATTTTAGGACTGTCGTGACATGGCAGAGAGAACCGTGCCACGGTGCTGCACACCATCAAACGGTGTATTGCACCGTGACAAGGCAGATTCTGCCGTGGCACGGCAGCCACAAAATCTGACTGGTGCCCTGTTTTCCTTCGTACGCAATCAAGGTATTCAATTTTTCCTACAAGACATACCTAAATTAAACGCGACGTTAAAATGTCTATGCTTATGCAAAAATTAATCACATGAATATTTTTCAATAATCTTTCAAGTCTCATCCACTCATCTTAATTTAATACCGATCACTCAAATCGATAAATAACCAAAAATCCTCCCCAGTGGAGTCGCCAAATTGTAGGCGTCGTTCGATGTGCGCCTACGTTAAAGCATGTTGTGAATATGCTTGTCACTCATAGGAAGTGGAAATTGACATATACGATTAGGGACAAGGGAAGTAGGGAGTCTCCAACAAGTTATTAAGGAACTTGTAAACCGTTCATGGATCATTTAAGACTACCACGAATAAAGGGACAACGATAGGCAACAACGATTGACCTGTGAAGGTTACACCCCATTCATAATCCATGAGATTACTAACTCCATATGGTTCGGAACCACGAAAGGAGGATCGGGGATGATGGTACGAAGTGAGTCATGGAGTCACATTTGCCCGTATTGGCCTCTACTCGATTCTTATAGTGAAAAGTGATTCCTGCGATCTAAAAGGCATACAAACAAAATATTCAATTTGCTCCAAACTATTATTAAGCTAAATTGGTTTAATATTAATGCAACACATTATTCTAAAATATTTTGATCACTTGATTAAACAACAAGATTAAAAGGAACCCAAACCTGTTGTCCAAATTATCTTATTAGGCGTGATTTTCAATTACATATTCCCTTTAAACTTGCTATATGGTGATCAATAATAATATAATAGAACAAACATTAATATTGGAAGCAATTTAACAATAATAGTGTTAGTCAAATCAAATATAAAATCAACCTAATCATGATACTAGCAATATTAAAATAAAATAAGAGTAATTAAATTAATTAATTACTCACATTCTGCGCGTTCCTTTAAATTGCTACGTCATGAATAAACTGTTAGTAACTTCAATAAAAAATATAAAGCAAATGAAAATTAAATTAAATAAATATAGATTTGATTTGGTCCAAACCCTCAGTTATATGTACCTTTCACGCCTTGATTTAAGGACGGAACCTCGGGTTAAGTATGGACTCCTTGGAGCGCTTAGGGGAATTATTATGGAAGAATAAGGAGGCTATAAATTAGGTTAAAGAGGGAGAAGAGAATGATTTTTGGTGTAAGGTGAGAGAGAATGATTATTGGTGCCTTGAACTGCAGAAAGGGGGGTCCTATTTATAGGGGAAATGAGTAGAGGGAACACGCGGAACCCTAAAAAGATAAAAACCTTAAAAAATAACACCGTGTCACGGAAAAGAGCACCATGACACGGTGCTAGGCACCGTCAGACGGGGGAAGATCTCGTGACACGGGGGAAAACTGAGTGACGCGGGAAATAATTAGGTTACGGGAAGTGAAAACGCGTTTAGGGATTACGCGGAGAAAACACGTCACGGGATGTGTACCGTGACACGAGAAGACATGTCGTGACACGACATTGTCCACCGTGGCGCAATGCAGTATGCCGTGTCACGGTGTAGAAAGTATGCGGAAATTACACGGAATATCCCCGTGTCACGGAATGGGCACCGTGACATGGGAAATTGCACCGTTTTAGTGGAAGGGTGTCAGTTTTAGGCCGAGTTTAGTATTTTGCTCATATCTTTTTTTGTTATAGCTCGGAATTGGGCTTATGATATATGGTTGGAAAGCTTATTAAAAGGACTATACAAAAACATTATAATTGGATCAAAATTGTATAGCCATAAAATCAGTTTCTCTCGGTTTTGCGATGTGGATACGAAAAGTGGAAAATAGGTTATGGTTTAGGGAAATGAGCTAGAAATTGGATTGGTTCATGAAATATTTTGAATAGAACATGGATTTAAGCACTCCAAATATTAAATACTCAACCCTACCAATAATGGCGGTGAAAGGTGTTCATCAACGGGTTTGGTTTTGGGGAGACATTTTTAGGTGTCTACAGTGGTAATAAGAGCCCCCCCCCCCCTAAAATGGTGCCATTTTGATGGGCGTTAGAACGGTCACACATTCCACACTCAATCAAACACATTTATTAACAAACACCTTACAAACCAAGCATAATGATAAGTAAGAGTTTGGTCCACAAGGAATGGGATATGGTTGCTAAAGATCTTAACACTTAAGCTAATTCGAAGTCTATGGTCAATTGGTGTTTGTCAAGTAGACAAACAAACTATGATTCTAATTCGATGGATTAAAGACACTAGGGAATGGGATCCACCCAAGCAAGGCAGTTAGGCAAACGGAGAGTAAAATAGACAAGGTATAGCAAGGACAATATGTAAAATCAACCTCATGCAATTAGAGAACAACTCACACTACTAAAATTAGATTCCTCATTAGTCTAGCAATAGATGATACACAACAAATTGCAATAAGTAATGACATACTCAATTTACATTCCCATGTCAAACTAAGCATATCATGCTATCAAGCTCCTAAGTCAAGGGTAGCTAATCTTATCATGAAGAACTAACAAGCAATCTCATATAATCAATTTAATTGCAATACAAACATCAATACTTTTCCCACATTTGCATAATTAACCCAAAAGGTTGAGCTTCACCCAACCCCTAGCAAGAAGACTACTCACAACTCATGTTTATCAACATGCAATCAAGCTTCACTCAACCAAATGGAGCTCTTACTTGAGAAAGCTAAAGCCTCGCAAACGCAACGGCCTCCGACGATATCCACCCACAACACAATCGCGATGGATCTCTTTCTTGGAGGTTAGCCAAGCTGAACCAAAACACTACTCGAGTAATTAATAAGCTTATAGGTTTTATCTCAAGTGGAGATGACTAATGGAGCTCTTACTCAAGTGAGTTTTCCCAATTCCCAAGTGGGATATTTATAGGGAAACACAAGTGAGAAATCCACTCTCCCATCAATGTGGGAGAGTTGGTAAAATTAATTTTCTCCTTGTATTTTTAAATAAAAAACAAAAGAAAATAGCCAACTACTAATTAATCAACAAGTGGCATTATTCTAAGAGGAGGGGTTAAATAAGGACCACAAGGGAAGGGGGCGGACCAATACTTGATCCCCAAGGCTCCCAAAACCGACTCTCACATTGCCACACGCTCCAACCAATACGCGCTAGCTGGCGTTGCCAACCTTGGGCGCCTAGGCTGCCCAGGCCCCCTTGGCTGGGCACGCCAGCTACTCGCACAACCCAACAACGAGCATAAGCAAGCCTCGCATTGCTGCGGGCTACTATGCGCTGTTGCCTGCCCTCCCAGCACCAGCCAGCAAGCATTGCTAGCTGGCGCTGCTAGCTTGACGCCGCTGCTTGCTTACGCATGCTAGTGATGCTTGCTAGCCTTGTGCTAGCAGCATTGCTAGCAAAGGTGCGCCAGCATGCCGCACCATGCACCAGCCAGCCTAGCCTTGGTGCGGTGCGCATGCTAGCCACCATTTTATCCTAAATGCCCTAGCAATCGGTTTTCTCGGGGCACTCCGTGCTAGGGGTATTTTGGTAACTTGTTGATTAATTATTGATTTTACCATCTCATCTTTTATTTATTCGACTCGACTTGCGACGCTCGATTTCGACGCTCCTAGCTCGAATTCTGACGTTTAAATATTTATTACTCGAGCGACTCATTAATTCCTTTCGAATTAATTCGTCGTGTCGGATTGTTAGTTGCTTGGGTGTGACCTGAAGGGTTCAATCAAGATCAAGCCGTAATATTAATTATGCATTAATATTAGTAACCGGAAGCGGCATCCACATAGGAATTCCGATCACTTGAACTAACATAATAATTAGCTTTCTTATAGCTCCGAACCCTCTATTGGATCGATACACTTGTTCGAAGGAAACCCTTCCTTTCAACAGAAACTACAAACAATTGAAAAACCCTAAAATTAAAATTGCCCAATATCAAATGCAATCACCGTCAAACCCAAAATCGATTTCAGAAACTACAAATTTCACTTCTACCATTATCAAAATCCTAACAACATGTCGATTTAGGTTATACTTATTACGTATGTTTTCACCATAAAACTTACTTGTTTGGAGGGTTGAGCTATCTTACTGGTAGTGTTCTTTAGCTCCTCCACAACCACCACCACGACGGAATGTGGACAACGGTGTATAATTTAAGAACAACAAAGGGAGGGGAGAACGAGGACGGTGAGCAAACACAAAAAGAAGAAGAAAATTCGACTTCAAAGGAGAGAGAAAGAGAGAGGAAAGAACGAAATTCAAAATGAGGAGGAAGATAAAAACATAGCATCATATACATAAAATGTTTAAGATACATTTTACATACAAAAAGAAATACTAAAGAAATACGTTAAAAAGCATAACGGTGTTAGACAAAAGCAAAACGGATGCCCAGCTGGAATTCCACTAAACATCGCGAATACTCCTTGCCCCTAGTTATGCATTTATAAATGCATAACTTTTCTCCCTTCAAAATGTCTTGTGCACGAGTATACTCCGTATATATATTTCTCTTTCCTTATACCCTCTTGCATTCTGTATAATAAATTTTTCTTACAATTTTTTTAAAGATCACATTTTAATATAAGGAAAAAGATATATGCAACCCTTAGGGCTGCATATAAGAAGCTAAAAATAGAAATAATTAACAATCTTTAAATATAACTAAAGTAATTACCGATGATGTCATTACTTTCCACATGTCAACCTCTTATAAAAAAATTTCCCGCCAAAACTAATAATGACATCATTATTTTTTTAACATAAATAAAAATTTGAAAATAATAAATTAATTATACATTTTCCTAACAAATTTTATATTTAAATTGACTAATTATTCAATTTCAATTGGAAAAATTAAAGGAAGGTCATACTATTTCATTTTCTTATAAACATTATTTTTTTTCCTACTCCGTATATTTTATGCATATTATATGAATTGGGGATTCCATTCTTTATTAATTTCACAATTTATTAGATGCTGATTAAATTATTCGTACATATTACACACAAATAAACTAAATAATATTGTTAAAATCGTAAATAATATTTAAATTGTGTATCGCACGAGCCTAATATAGTAAATAAATATTTATTACACCGTTTTACTCGTCAATCACCGATCAATTCTCAACTTAATACTAAAAAAAGTATATTACTAACGATAAATACAAGTAAATATGTGAGATATACAAAATTTGTTTATCACATGACAATTTTGTAAATAAAACAATAACTTTTTCAATAAAAGCGGATCCACAATAATGATGACTGGATAAAATTGTTGATTTATTTACCAAAATATCATGTCGCAGAAATTAATTAGGACTTCCTCTGTTATTAAATATTTATATGCAGCCCTTATTACCCATAATATAATCGTTCAACAAACCCCCTTGAAATTGCATGGGAAATTTAAGAGGGAGTAGTCACTTCAAAAAAAAAAAAAAAAAAAAAAAAAAAAAAAAAAAAAAAAAAATCAGAGCTTTTATCGTCAAACTTTCAAAACAGAATTATATTTTATTTGTTTGTTTCTAAAAGCTGTCTATCCATTTCCTTAGCGTACACAGCTTATTCAACAAAATAAAATAAGATAAAGATACTACAATTGGTACTCTGGTCTACTCTACTAGTCATTTTTTATACATAATCCAGTTCAACACCCAATAAAAAACCTAGAAATAATTACATTAAAAAAATAAAAAGATACTCAATCCCAAAAAACAAAAAAAAAGATGTTGAAAAAAATGGTGCTTTGCTTTGGCAAATTTGATGCAGCAGAGAGTTTCAGAGCAGCTTCTCTTTCACTTTGTTTGTTTATTTGCTGTTTCTCTCTCTAAATTCTCACCTTTCACTCTTTCTCTCTCTAACTTTCTAACCCTTTTACTTTCTTTCCAGCTCTTTTCAAGCTATCAACTAAGCTTTCTCTTTCATTCTGCCGTTTTTTCTCTCTCTTACTTTCTCTCTCTTCATTGATGCACTCATTTCATAGCTTTCAGCTATTATTTCAGTTAGACAGGGAAAACAACATACCAAAACATTCTCTGGATAGTTGAGAATCTGCATTTTTATCACTGATTTTTACTTGGTATGTCCACTTGATTTGTTTTCTCTCTCTAGAAATTTTTTTATTTTTACTTTCTCTCTCTAGATTATCTTGCTTGTTGTTTGTCTTTTTGATTATTTTGTTGAATTTTTATAATGGTGGGTTTTTTTTCCTTTTGAATTTTTGAAGGTGGGGTTGGTTTATTTTGATTGTTTGTATATTATACGGTTTGATCTGTATTTTCTGTAACAATTTTTGGAGTGTGTCAATTTGAAAATATAAGAGAATTACTTAAATAAATTTCTGGGGTTGTTGAATTTGATAATCTGTTGATAAATTTAGGTGTATTAGTTTGATGCGTTATCAAGATAAAGTTAGAATTTAATTTGCTGGAATTATGACAGTTGAGGCAGTGTTTTTATGCTTATTGTGTTACCTTGAATTTACAGATTAAAAGTTGGTGCTGCGTTTTAGTTAGATTCGTAGATTTGAGAGATTGAAGTGGGTTATCAAAGAGGTTGAGCATTGGATGAATGGGTTGGAAGATACGTATGAAGAACTGCCCAGGTGTACAGATCTGGGTTGAAGTTTGTTTTGTTTCCGTGTTCGTTTTTTTGCTGCATTTTGCAAATGGGTCAACAAATCCCACTGATGGTAAGTGTTATCCTCGCAATTTAGTTCATCTATCAATTTCGATGGTTTTCTTGGCGTTTTTCTATGTTGTGAAACCAAGTGCATTGAATTGTTTGGAGTGTATGTTTGTTAATGCTGCTTATAGCATGGGATAAGTAGGTAGGTGGTCAATTTTAATTTGCATTAAAGGGGAACTAAAGTAGTATTCAATTTCGAAAATTCGAACTAAACCAGGGTGCTTCTCTTGTACAAAGTAACATATTGTTCATGGTAATCATTATATTTGGTTGCCACAGGACTAATTCCCTAAGGTGTATATGTGTAATTGAATTTTATCAACTTTCCTAAGGAATTCACTCAACTTTTTTTTTCTTTTTTAATTTATTAATTTTCTTATACCACAATTGTTCATAAAATAGTTCGAAATTGTCCACAGAATAGCTTAAAAAGACCAGAAAGATTTTCTTCTAGATTTCCTGAATGTACGTATGAGGTCCACAACAGCACTAATAAATATTGGCGTGAAAAATGGCATTTGTGGATAATAAAGCTCTATGGCACTGGCTAGTGGCTACTACCTTGGGGTTGAGGTGGTTACCTAGGCTAATCAAGTAAATTGCTCAGTTTGATATCTGTTCTTTGTCCTGTAAGCTTTCTACTAGATAGTTTATTGAGGTGTACATTGTGCTATGCATTGCAGTATTATGCTCATCAACAATCATAAATTCTGCAAGTCTATATTGTCCTGATGTCTGCTGCTTTTTTTCTTTTTTGATGTAATATTTGAATTCTAATGTCTATGCATTTGAGTCTTTATTTTGAATGCTGAATGAATGTGCATGTGTCTAATTTAAAGTTACAATATGTTGTTTCAACATAGTTGCTGCAATTAACAGCTTATATGCTGCTTTGGGTTCTCCAAATCTCCCTGGATGGGTTGCTGCTGCGGGAGATCCATGTGGTGATGCTTGGCAAGGCGTCCAGTGTGATGCTTCAAACATAAATTCAATGTAAAAACAATTCTTCTTTGCTCCAAATATACATTGTATAAAGAATGTCGCCTCCTCAGTTTTGGTAATTGTACTCCGAATATGTTCTTTACAGAAGTCTTGTTGGAGCCGATTTGGGTGGTGAATTGGGTGACAGCATAGGATTATTCACATCTATTAAATCAATGTAAGATCTCTCTCTTTGTTGTATGGACATGTAACTTGATCCTGTTAAAGACTCCATGTTCGTTTCTAGGTGATTTTAAAAAAAAATTCCAAGTCCTGAAGTAATTTTTGCCGAGCTTTCATTTCCACAAGTTGCATAAAATAATCATCCTGTTTACCAAATACCAATAGTTATTTGTAGAATTTTCCAAATATTTGTGAGCTTGGTCTTTTGTTTCTTATGCTTTCGTGATAAAATATGATCGGTGTCTCCTCAAATTTGAACTGCATACGTTCCAAATATTGCCATTTTGCTGTGTTGTGTTAAGTTGTATCTTTCTTTTTTGAGCTGCTCATATGCCATGATAGCTACTTTTCTTTTACAGTGATCTGAGCAACAATCATATTGGTGGAAGTGTTCCTTCCAGTTTGCCAGCTTCCTTGGTCACATTGTAAGTGCACATCAAAATATCTTAAATACGTACCGTGTGATGCAAAATAACTGATAGTCTTTACCTTGCCAGTTTACTTTCAAGTAATAATCTAACTGGAAGGATCCCGAGCACTATATCCGCTCTTCCTGCTCTTGCTACATTGTAAGCTCTTTTTATTACTCCTTTTTTTTTTGGGAATTTCATACTCTCCTGGAGGTATCTTTATCGATTTACTTAGAATATTATGTTTTATAGGAAACTTAATGCCAACCATCTTACTGGAGAACTACCAGATGGCTTTCAATCTCCTTCAGCTTTGACCAGCATGTAAATAATCTGATTCGACTAGCTTTTAATTCCACTCTTGCAATCATGATTGAGGATTGAAATGCTTTTTTTCTACAGAGATTTGGGTCAAAATAGTTTGAGTGGAGAGCTGCCTCCTTCGATGGAGAATTTATCTTCTCTGGTCAGCCTGTGAGTTCTCCCTCTCCTTTAAGCTCTAAATTCATTATTCATCTGCAATTTTATGTGGTGAAACCAGCTCTGTTTATGCAGGCACTTGCAAGACAATCAGCTGTCCGGGACACTTGATGTTCTTCAGGATCTTCCCCTGCAAGATTTGTACTCTTCTATTTACTCTCTTTGAAACAAAATTTAACATGAATACTTCCTCTTCGTTTCAAATTTCTAATTTGCTTTGTTGATAGTTGACTCGATCATTTTTTTCCCTCTTTGATTAGGGATATAGCAAACAACCAATTCTCTGGACCTATACCTGACAAGTTGTTGAGTATTCCAAGCTTCAAGTGAGAGCTCTATTGCTAGTATTTTCTGTTTAGCAATTTTTTTTTTGTTGTATTTACAATTTTTTTTTTCATCTATGTTGGCTATGTTGGTGTATCTTGCAAATGTTGTGGTAGCATAACATGCTATGTAGTATACAGCTAAAGTCACCATTGAGTTTGAGTTCTGCTATCTTTTTTTGTAGTAAGATTGTTGCTTAAAAATTTGAAAGTCTATAGATGATAAGTTTTGAAAAATGTGAATCTTTCTTAGTGATGCCTCACTACTTTATAGGATGTCGTCCCTTTTGTGATGAAGTACTGAAAAGACCACTCTATGTGAAATAGTGAATAGCATGTTAACCTCTTTTATTTAATTTTTCAGTCAATAATTAGCATCTCTTGTTCGTTCACTATTTATAGCAGATCGTGACTATTTTTGCAATGATATATTATGGTAATCTATAACACAGCAAGTATTTTCCACTCATGTATACTAGGACTTTCTCGCCTAATCATGCTAGTGTTATACTATTTATGCAGGAGGGATGGGAATCTTTTTAACACCTCTGTCTCTCCAGCGTCATCACCAACAGCTTCCCCTGTGACGCCTTCACCTTTTTTTCCAGGGGCACCAACTCAGGCCCCACCTCGTTCAGGCACAACATCTCCCAGTTCTGGCATAACTTCCTCCAATTCTAGCACTTCTCCCGGCTCTGGCATTATTTCTTCCAACCCTAGCTCAACTTCTGGTTCTGGACAGAGGCCTGGAACTCGCACAGCTCCATCGTCTACTCATGAGGATCCAAATACTGAAAAGAAAACACAGGCCTCAAAAACGAAAAGGATTGTTGGGATATCAATTGCTTCGGTGATTGGGTTTATTATTATGGTTTTGGCACTTTTACTATGCTTGCCGTGGTGTTTTAGCAGAAGTAAAGACTATTTCCGAACTACAAAGAGACATGAAATCCGACCATATATGGGTCCAAGAGATTACCCTCACAACAATCCCCCATCACGTCTACCTTACAATCAGCCTGAGAAAGGTAAGCCTACATTTGTTGAATGTTTCTATCTATCTATTATCTTAGAGAATGACATACTGCTCTAATTGAGTTGCTAGCTACAATGTTGCATTACTCTTATCAGCGAATTCTGAAATTATGTGGTCAGCTCCAAAAGATGCTGTTGTGGAAATTAAAGATGAGCCGCGAGCAGAAGTTAGGACTACTGCTGCAATTGCAAAACAGCGTAGTGAAGAGGGACTTTATTCTCAAAGATCTACAGTTCTGTTAAGGAAGCTTGACAGTGATATGAGCTTTAGTGACATTGATTTTATGATCAATCCCCCACCACCTCCGCCTCCTCCTCCACCACCACCACCACCACCTCTTCCATTTTCCACTGAGAGACTTATTGTGAAACCCATCACGCCAACAGGATCTGTTGCTGCAAAGACTTCCTCTAGGCCTCTTCCCATGACATCAGTGAAATCTTTCACAATTGCTTCACTTCAGCAGTATACTAACAGCTTTTCGCAAGATAATCTCTTAGGAAATGGCATGTTAGGAACTGTATATCGGGCAGAGCTCCCTAATGGAAAGGTATGATTTTCTACTATGAGCTAAGTAGCGTTTATATTTTTTATGCTCTAGATTTTATCTTGGGAATTGGAAGTCTGAAGAAGGGCCTTTGCTCTGATTTTCTGTTAACAATGGTCATATTACTTAGTCTAGCTTTTGTTTTGAGTCTTAACTCTCTTTGTTATATATTGAGTGCATGACTTGGTGTGAATACTAGTTGTGAGTCTTGTGACAGATTATGATAGACTGTAGGTGGAATAATTTTCATACCTGATGTTGCATTGTAATGTAGAAAACCTGTTATATCATGTCAGTCCATCTATGATGATGGCTTAGTCTTAAGAGAATCTTTGAGGATGGATTGAGCTAGTAAATGCAGCAAAACTAGTTGGCTATTTTATAGGTACATGCATGTGCTTGTATGTATTGTGGAGCTTGTGGAGGGTTATGGGAGGGTTTACCATGTATGGCTGTGAACAGTGGCAGAGCCACATTGAAGCAAGTGGGTTTAATTGAACCGACTTGGAGTAAAATCATTTTTCTTTGTGTGAACATATGTGTCAATACTTAAACAATCAACCAAACAAACCTACTTAATACTATTTGAACCAACTTATCAATATATCTGGCCTGCCACGGCTGTGAGATGGGTGGGACGGTGGTGCTCAGTTAATCAGCTTGTCTAAATTTCTCATACAAACATTTTTAACGTGGTATCTGTGGTTTGATATGCAGCTATTGGCAGTCAAGAAACTTGACAAGGGTGTCTCTAGTCGTCTGAAAGACCACGAATTTCTTGAGCTTGTAAATAACATTGATAAAATTCGACATGTAAATGTTGTGGAACTGGTGGGCTACTGTTCAGAGCACAGTCAGCGGCTCTTGATTTACGAGTATTGTAGTAATGGGTCTCTACAGGATGCACTGCACTCAGATGATGAATACATGAAGAAGCTTTCTTGGAACATTCGCATGCAGATGGCACTCGGAGCTGCAAGAGCACTGGAGTAAGTCGATTTTTCTCTGCAATTGGCTATATATGGTCTCAAATTTTTGGATTTATTGGTCATAATTATAATGCAGCATTTAGGCAAATACTCCCTTCTTCCCTTACATTTTTTTGCCGAATTTGCTTATTTTTCGGTCACCAAAAACATACCATTAATAATGTCTTCAAAATTAGTGTACACCCGGTTTACAACAATATTAGAGTACATTGAACAAAATTGGGTAACTTTTAGCCAATTTGGGGTAACATTAAACCTACTTTGGGGTATTCTCAAATCTGATATGATTTTAATATACAGGCCATGGGATAAAATCTATTGATGTAGTATACTTACCTTCGCACACTAAGATTTGATTTTTACTCCTTTAAAGAGAAAAATTATATTTCGTATCAATAAACATTGGCAACTTTTATTGAAATTGAGGTAACCTTTGATCACTTTATAATAACTTTATAACCAATATGCAATAATTATTAGATCTTGCTAACAAGCATCCCGTGGCTTTTGATAACTAATTAATACTCCCTCTGTCCCACATTATAGTTCCTATTTTCCTATTTAGGAGTCCCAAAATGTTGTTTCTGTTTATAATTTTTGATATTATGTAAATATCATTGTACCCTTCATTTTTTTTTTACTTTATTCATTGTACATCCTAAATACTCTTGAATTTTCCACTTTCTCTCACTAACTTTTGTCTATAATTGTACTTTTTCACTTTTTAATGTACTTTATCCACTTTCTCCTCCTATTTTTTAAATTACGTGAAAAAATACAAATAAGAATTATAAACTGGGATGGAGGTAGTATATTACTTAAAATAGTATTAAGTTCGGAATGCATGACAAAATCACTAGTCAATCGGTGTAATTAATGTTAATTGTACTTTAATATTTCCGCATTTAGCTCTCTTACCTAACGCCCTCGGGGAGCTCGTTAGCTTTTTCCATAATTATTTACCACAATATTTTCCTCGGTACAAGAAAAATATCTTTGATTATGTATCATTTTGCGGCTCTTGATTTATGTATTATACACAAAATCATTCACTTTGCTTTGGTGTGATAATTGAAGCTTTATTTTGTAGGGTTTATCTGAGCCCTTCTTTTAGTATCCACTAGCCCTTCTTTTAGTATCCACTTTGGAGCATTCTCCATGTTTGGTTATGGATGATTCTTCTTCTTCTTCTTCTTCTTCTTCTTATTATTATTAATCTAGGTATCTGCATGAGGTCTGTGAACCACCTGTTGTACACAGAAACTTCAAATCTGGAAACCTTCTTCTTGATGATGAACTGCAAGTGCGGGTCTCTGATTGTGGCTTGGCAACTTTGATAGCATCTGGTTCTGTTAGCCAGGTAAGAAAATACAGTGAAAATCATCTACATTATTCATATGGGCATTTTGCTTTTGGTTATGTGATTAAGAATCCCTCCTCTATTGATGATTGTAAACTAGACCATGATATTCACATCCTTGTAAAAACCTTTCAAAGATGCTTGAGGACATTTTTCTGCTTCTTGCAGAGCTTAGTCTATACTACCTCCGTGTTTTTTTAGTTGACACGTTTTGGCTTTAGCACTATTCACACCTCTCTTTGACCGTGTTTTATGATTTAAATGAAAAATAATCAAGTGGGGTCTTATTAGATTTGTCGTGGGATATATTTTCAAAATATCAACTTTTTATAATTTTTGCTTTTCGGTAATTTAATATATCAACGATTGAAGTTGTGCATTGGCAAACGTGGCTAAAGAAACTTGTCAACTAAAAGAAACAGAGAAAGTATAATTTATGGATGGGCAATATTGTTAGAATCTTTGTTTTTTGTTAACTTCCATAAGAAATTGCAATCTTGTATGCACAATCCTTTCAAAAACTCCCTTTGCCACCTTGAATTTTTGTGAAAGGAAGCCAACTTCTTTTACATCAAATTTGAACTAGCCGTCATCTATGTGGTGTAACAAAATTTTAATTTATCCAAGTTAAGTTTCATGGCTCTTATCTATTGAGAATAAGACTGTATGACTTTATGTAGAAAGTGCTGAGTATAGTATGAGTTGTTAATCGTCCCATTTGATAATGTTATAAAAGAAGGATTCTTGTGGCCGATGGCAATTGGTTTTGTAAGAACCTTGTTATGAATATTTTTTTCTTGGGAAATTTCTATGTGGTGTAACCAAATTTTAATTTCCCAAGTTATGTTTAATGGCTCTTATCTATTGTCCATGAGAATAAGACTGTGTGTAGAAAGTGCTAAATATAGTTTGAGTTGTTAATTGTGCCATTTGATAATGTTATCTTTATATCTTAATCATTTATACAAGTTGGATTCTTGTGGTCGATGGCAATTGGTGTTGTAAGAACCTCGTTATGAATTTTTTTTTTCTTGGGAAATTATTGAGGGATTTGATGTTGGCTTTGGAAAACATAACTTTGGGGTGCATTTGGCCAGTTGCTGCAGTTTATATTTAATTTCTTGTGCAAATGGACATATTAGTTCCGTTTTTGGGGTATGGAAGAGCTAATCTCTATTGCCTGTGTGCACACTATGAAACAAAAGGAAAGAGACTGAAATTCTGGAGCTAGTATATTAAGAATTGAAGATTTCCAACCACCAAAACAATCTCTAATGAATACTATTTAGGAAAGAAACCCATCTATGAAGGGACCCTTAAGAACTGTCAGATCATAGAAAAAAAGTCTTTCATGTCCATGTTTCTATTGAATTTACTCTTGAAGTGGATTCTAAAATGTTAGTTAGTCTTCAAAAATCATAAATTATCACTAGAAGCTATTCATAGCTATGTAACCGTCATAAAGAAGAAACAAGAGAGTTTATTTGGATAGGGAGGCGGCACAGGCGATGGTGTTAAGTAGTGGTGGTCATTTGTATCTGGTTCTCCAGTTTCTCCCCTCTGCAGTTGTTGGTCTCTAGGCTCAGCCATGCTATTGTGCATCGACACATATGCCCTTTTTTTCATTTTTGCATCCCTTTGTGTTCACAATTCATAGTCAAAGAACTTGACCATGGACCATAATGGATATTCTTCAACATTGTCTACTGGACCTTGATTCTTCAACATTGTCTAGTGGTGGTCATTTGTATCTGGTTCTCCAGTTTCTCCCCTCTGCAGCTGTTGGTCTCTAGGCTCAGCCATGCTATTGTGCATGGACATATATGCCCTTTTTTTCATCTTTGCATCCCTTTGTGTTCACAATTCATAGTCAAAGAACTTGACCAGGACCATAATGGAAATTCTTCAACATTGTCTACTGGACCTGGATTCTCATACGCCCTTGTTTCTGCTCCTTTCTCCAACATAGAAAGCTTTCACTTCCATGGACACTCCTCTGTAGCTGCCCACACCATGCTTTATAAATTGTTATCACAACTGGCCAAACGGGGGGGGGGGGGGGGGGGGGGGGGGGTGTAAGTGAGTGGATGGCGGAAATCTAGTTCATTTTCTTTCCTGCTGAACCATTTATTTTTTGGAAATTTGTTAGAAAAACCTTTTAAAGCAACTTATTTGTTAGGAAAAACCTTACAAAATTTTTTTGGCAATTGAAAACCTTATTGTAAATTTTTTTTGTTGAAGACAAGCAAGGACCTCTAATTCACTTAAGTAATCTCTAATTTCTCTAATTTTTTCTAATTACCCTATAGGCTATAACTTTCACTTAACTATTTAATAATTAAATTAAAAAAAAAAAACAATAAAAAACCACCAGCCAGCCTACCACCTCCTCCCTTTCCCTCTTTCGTGGCAGCAGACCCCCTTCCCCTTCCGAGCTGCTGCTCCTCCACCGGCTGGCCCCTCTCCCTTTCCCCCTCACTCCTGCTCTAACCAGTAACCACCCACCCCCAATTCAAAATTACAAACCTAGAAATTTAAAACAATCAAACCTAAAAATAACTGAAGCGAGGTGTTATGGCAGAAGGAGATCACATTCCAAATAATAAAGGCGGCAACAATGGTGGAAAGAGAAAGCGATGCAAGGAGTATTTTTAATTTCAGTGAGGGTAAAAAGGAAACTCCAAAACCAATTATAATCAGAAAGTTTAGAATAAAAATGGAAGTTCTTGGGATTGAAATTATGAAATGTAATAATTTGTAGTTGCATCTAAAGAGGAAGAACAGGAGTTGACAATCATCACTATTACAGCCTTTCTCTCTCTTTAATTTTTCTATTTTTTGGCATTTTTGGGTGTTATTTTTGTTCCTGGGTGCTTTGTTTTCTGGAAAACTGCCAGTGGTTTTCAGTAGGACTGTCGGTGTTAGGGTTCTGAGACGCGTGGGTGGTCGCGGCGAGGGTAAAGGGGAAAGGGAGTGAGGTCGGTTAGGCGGTGGAGGTTGGCCACCGAGGGTGGGAGGGTCTAGGTGGCGGCTCGGATGGGGGAGAGGGGCTGCTGCCACGAGAAGGGATGGCTGGCTAGTGGTGGCTAGTGGGTGGGGGGGGTGGTTTTTGTTTTGTTTTTTTTTTTAAAAAAATTTATAAAAAAAATTAATTAATAAATAGTTAAGTGTGAGTTATGGGTAATTAGAAGAAATAATGGGAAATTAGAGGTTTATTGAGTGAATTAGTGGTCTTGGCTGTCTTCAACAAAAAAATTTTACAATCTGGTTTCAAGTTGCCAAATTTATTTATTTATTTTTTTTCAGGTTTAATTTGTATTTTGTTTTCTCTCTTTGACTTTTGTGGGGAATTTTTCCATCAAGTAGCCAATCTTCTCTTTATTACTCCACATGATATTTAGAGGGGAGTATATTTTGTATCCTCTTTATCTTAAACTTTATAAAGATGCACTAGGTTGTTATTTATTGAATAAGCACTGGTAAAATTTTGGTTTTTAAAATATAGAAGTCTTTGTAAGAAGACACATCGTGTATTTTGATTGGCTTTTAAGAAAGAACTTCTACAGTATAAAATATGGAATTTACTTTGGTCTTGTACTCAACTGCTTTTGTTTACTTTCAGTTGTCAGGACACTTGTTATCAGCTTATGGTTATGGTGCTCCAGAATTCGAGTCAGGAATTTATACTTCCCAAAGTGATGTTTATAGCTTTGGAGTGGTTATGTTAGAACTATTGACAGGTCGAATGTCTTATGACAGGTAAGAGAAGCCATTGCTCCAAAACATAGTTTAATTCACATAGCTGTTTTTTTGTAAAAATATAGTGTTTAATGAAAAAATCATCTCCAGGACACGGGTTCGTGGGGAACAATTTTTGGTGAGGTGGGCAGTTCCTCAGCTACATGATATTGATGCTTTGCAGAGAATGGTTGATCCTTCTCTGAATAGGCAGTATCCAGCTAAATCCTTATCACACTTTGCTGACATTATTTCACGTTGTGTTCAGGTGACTAAGATTCCTTGGCCTTGCTCATAAGTTCAAGTTGTTAGCTCTTTTTATTTATTTATTTATTTAATTTTATTTTTATGCAAGAGTCAGGATAAGCATTCTTTCTACGTATCATATCCTGATATGTGTAAAGCAAATTGTTAGAATCTGCCCGTTGAATTTTGAAAAAAAGTGTTTGCGAGCATTTACAGTTCAAATATTTATATATTAACTGCACATTCAAATACACGGCATACACCATGATCAGTTTTAGCTATATCATGTTCCATATAAACCTCACACCCCCTTCCCACCCCCCCCCCCCCCCCCCCCCCAAAAAAAAAAAAAAAAAAAAAAACCCCACAATACTCGGTATCACTAACACACAAAAGGAAGAAAATTTAATTAACAGACATCTTAGTGTAAGATTATAGCCTCGTTTTCTGTTTTACTTCGTACATAATATATCAATTGAAAGAATATGTTGGTAAATGTAGAGTTGAGATTCAATTCGATTTAATGATTAATAGTCAATTGTAATGTTGAAGGTCTTTGCATTGATAAAAAAATCTCAATGTTGTGCATGTTTGAGTAATGTTTTTTCACATTTAAAGATAGATCAATGAACTTCCAGTTTATAGGCTACTTATCAACAATTTAGTTTTAGGATGGAACATTTGTTATTAGGTTTCTTTCCCTTGTCAACAAACTGGTATAATAGCTAGGATCAGTTGAGCTGTTTGCACCGTTTGATTGATGTCATCTTTAGTTGGAGGGCTAAACTCTGTATGGTTTGGGTTCCTTGTCTATCCACTTCCGTTTAAGGTACAATCAGGGGGAGATTGTTAGCTGCAAGTGAGATTATTACCTGTCCCACAATGAAAGGATGAAGCAAATAACTTCCATTTATGACCAAGCGGGGCTACTCCTCCCATTGCCAATTGATTAATTGTTTTAAATTGAAACTTCCCTTGGGCTTAGTTAAGTGCTTCTGTCTTTTGTTGGGATCTTGAGGATAAAAAATTTTCAGGTTGCTAGATTTTTATTTTTGATCCCAGGAAAGAGTTTTAATCAATCCTAATGATAACTAAAGATTACGTTCTAAACAATAAATTTGGGGTATAAGGCACACAACTTTATAATATAACAATGGTAGTAATATATGAATCTGTATGAAAAATAATTGGAGGTTGTCCTCAGATTCTCACTTGGTCCACCATTAAATGAGCATTAGTGGTATGATCTTACTAGGGTGTTGGTATGCAGCCATTCTCAATAAAGCCAGACACTGATTGTATGCCTAGGAGTCCTAGCTCTGCAGACATTTGTGGACATCTGAGCATGAGTGTTTTTTCTATTTAGAAAATTGGGAAATAGTGACAGGGCATCAAGCTGTGGAAGATAATGTATTTCTATGTGATTGAGAATTGTTAAGAGGAATTTAAAGAGAAATTACTATTAATATAGTGTAAAAAAATAAAGTTTCAGTTGATTGAAGTCAGATAAGACTATTATGAATATCTAACATTTGACCTTTTCAAAGGTCCAATTTAGCTCAAATTAATATTGGTGTAGCTGTACTGCGTGCTTCTTGATTTGATATTATATTTTCGGCTCAGTATCTACTTCTTGCAAGTTGACAAGTATGAGGTGGTAATTTTGCAGACTCAACCAGAGTTTAGGCCGCTGATGTCTGAAGTCGTGCAAGATCTTCAGCACATGTTACAAAGAGGTTCACCCAGCAAGAGTCTGAATAATGAAGACTAAGCCTACAAGTGACGCCTAGAGAAACTTTGATCATGATGGGAAATGTGCTAAGTTTTGATGTCTAATTGGAGGACATGCAGATTTTTGGAATTGATTTAACTGCAGGATTTCAAGCCAACTGCAACATTAGAAGTACAGATAGTTATCATGAAAACTGCAACTGTACATTCCCCATTAGATGCTGCTCTATTTATTCGATGCAGTGGACTACCTGTTGTGACCCCTGCTGCTATGGTATGCCTTCTTCACATCAATAAATTGCCATATATTCGATGATCAAGAAGTTGGCGATCCGAGCAATGCAGTGATCTCATTGTTTAAGATTTGACTGGGTAAAAAGTGTACTTAGCCCAATTTGGATGTCATAAGAATTTGTCCATATTGTATTTTTGTTACTATAGTTTTATAACATACCTTGTTCTTATGTTGCAGATTCGTTTGACCCCATTCTTTGAATTTTTGAGTGACATTTGTTGTAAGCATCTATTTGGTGTAGCATCGATCTTAACTACTACTTGAGTTATTTCTATCATAAATAATTATCTACTGTGATTTGCCATATCTGCTTCTTCAAATTTCTCTTTACTCATCCCTAAAATCTATATGTAATTAAGAACCCTTAAGGGCTCGGAATTATTTACTGTAATTAAGAACCCTTAAGGGCTCGGATGTAATATTATATCTAGATGTAGGATGGAATTCCCCCTCCGGCCCTCCCCTTGAAATCTTGACTAATCTGTTGAAAAAATTTCCTATGAATGTAATGCTTATCAAAAGATTTGAACTCGAAAGCAGTAAGATATGATTTTAGATGTCTTATCATCTCAAATACGGATTCTCTTATACTCATCAAGACTTAGGATTATGAAGATAATGCTTATTAAAAGGTTTGAACTCAAGAGCACTAAGAAATATATGGCAATTATGACCATTAGACAAGAAATATATGGCCATTGGTACACTTGGGTACACAATTGAGGATTTACATGAGTTAGGATTGCTACCTATTTTTAGGTTATTGGTTGAAGGTGATTGACATGAATAATTTAAGCTAAGGGGAGGTTGTGTCGTTGTGGTGTCCTTTGAAAAGGTCTTAATACTCCTCTTGGCTTATGCTACAATGAGTCCTCCTCAGCGCATAGCTCATATGTGCTAAGTTTGTATATATAAGGGTAGTGAGGTAAATTCTGTTGGATGAGTCAGGTAAATCAAAGTTTTTTTTTTTTTACTTGATGACATGTCATTGACCCCGTTCCAATTTAAAATGTAACGGAGTCGTCAGGTAAATTCATTGTTTTTGAGGTAAAATTTTTTGGTTCCCTTCTCTGCTTCTCTCTCTCCACTTGACTCTTTCCAAGCTTCTCTCCTTTCGTCTTCATTCCTCGTCCTTTCAAGCTTCTCTCCTTCCAATTGTGCCTGGTTTGTGGGCTGACGCTAGTCGTGGTTAGTCATTGTTGGTCGTTCGCCGTTCTTGATTCGTTATTCGCTGACTTTGAAGGTAAGGTTTTAATTCTTTATTTTTATTGTGTTTTGTGATGATTGTATGGAATTATGGATTGTAGTTGCGATGTTGATGTGTTGTTTTTTTTTTTTCTTAAATTTTGGTAATTTGTTAAATAAAGGTTAGGGTTTGTTTGCATCAAATAGATAACCTAATAATTGAATGAGGGTACTCTCGTATGGAATTATGGGTTATTTTTGCGATTATGATTTGTTGTGTTGCATAATTTTTGGTCAATTTTGCTAAATGATTTAAAATTGGGAAATTAGGGTTTGTTTGTGTGCGCAATTGAATTAGGTATGTTGGTTATTTTAGTTCGTTGTTTGAAGGTCATGATTTTAGGGGTTAATGTTGTGGGTTAGATTATAAAAAACAGGAAAACAATTAAATGTGATACTTTGGTAGACTTGAATTTGCTGAGTTGTTGTAGCAAATTGCTGGTTTGTAGAAAAGTACTTTGGTAAGGAAAACAATTTGCTGGTTTGTAGTAAAGTACTTTGGTAGAATTGAATTTGCTGAGTTGTTGTATAATGTTTGGATAGTAGGTTAGGAGTAATTGTAGAATTTAGCAGCAATAGTTGTATAGTTGTAGACACCCAAATGTGTCTCCCCAAAATCAAACCCAGTGATGAATGCCTTTCACCTCATTTGATTATCGAACAAAGTGAAAGTGTGAAAAATCAAGTGATGAGGATGTTTTTATTAACATATTTCTCTTTCTGTTTTCAAAAGTATTCTTTTCTTACTCCTATTTATAAAAATAGCCAATCGAATTTAGTTTGGTCCATAATAAGGGTTCAATAATAGGGTAGTTGGATTCGGCTCAAAAAGACCTTTCCAATGCAATGATATATTATAAGCCCAATTTCGATGAATTATGAGGAAGTTATGGATTAAATTAGATGAGGCCCAATGATTTTTTAAGGTGGCCCAATGATCTAAGGAGGACCTATTAATTATATTTAAAGGATGTTTTATTTAAAATAAAATATATTAAATCTGATTTCGAAAACTGCTCGGAGGCACAATTACCTGCAATCGGTGTTAAAGGTAATTACGTGTGGGAAAGCGCGTTGACTTTTGTACCAGCGTGAGACGACAGAGTCGTCGTTAGGCGCTGACCTTCGTCGCCTGGCGACGAGCTTGTCGTCTGACGCCGACTCCTGTCTAGCGCCGACTCCTGTCGTTTGCGACAAGAGGTGTTTTATTCTGAATATGATTTTCTTCGATCCCGTGCTATTTTTTATTCGTATCTCCCTGTTTTCAAATTATCTACATCAAGAATAATCATCTCTCTCTCTCTAAAATCTAGAAGCTTATTCTTTCTCTCTCTCTCTATTCTTTTTCTAAACCTTCCTTTTTACAAAATTCCTCACTCATTAGTTCTAGACACAACTAGCCAAGTTCGAAGTTGTATTCGCCTTAGACGTGAAAAATTGATACTTTATGAGGGTTTGGTCCCAAATCGCTATTTCAATTATTTAATTTAATTGTCTGATTTAATATTTTCCTTGACGTTACTAACGCGTGCACTACGTGAAAAAATGAAATTGGCACCGGTTCAAACTGGTGCCAAAACTCGGAATTATCCCAAAAAATTTTAATTCACTGTTTTTGGCACCGGTTAACCGGTGCCAAAAGTGCCAAAAAAATAATTTTTTTTTTACTTAAAAATTAAATAAACTAAAATTAAATGAGAATACAAAATATAAATTGAACATCACAATCAATGTAATCAAATCTGTTCAATATATATATAATAAAAAAAAATTACAGTATAGATCAATAAAAAAATTACAACATATAAATCAAAATAAAAAAATTACAACATATAAATAAAAAAAAAAAATTACAATATAAATAAAAAAAAAAAGTTACATTTTCACAATAAAAAAAACCCATACAACATCTAAATCAATATACTTGCATCTAGATTCTTCGATTTAAGATCTAAATTCATATACCTGCACCAATTAAAACAACAAAAATGAATCGATTAACATGATTTAGCTGCGAAAAAAATAAGAAAAAACCCAGAAAATCGAAAAAAAAAAGAAAATCAGTTCAAAAACCCTGAAAAAAACCACACCAGTTAAAAAGAATTGAACCCAGAAAATCAGTTAAAAAGAAAATCAAAAAATAAAATTATAAAAAAGCCCAGAAAAAAAATCAATTAAAATAAAAACCAAAATCGAAAATCAGAAGAAAAAAACCCAGAAAATAAAATAATTTCGAGAGAAAAAATCCCAGAAATTAAAAAAAATTCAAATTAAAATAAGTTTAAAAATTGATTAACCAAACCAGAAAATCGAAAATCACTTAAAAAAAACAAATTAAAATCGATTAAAATAAAAAAAAATTGATTAAAATAAAACAAAATTCGAAAATCCGTTAAAAACCCAGAAAAAAATCGAATTAAAATCAAGAAATTATACCCTAACCTTGCTCATGCATGTGTTCGTGGTGGATTAAACCAAAAAAATTTCGAAGAAACCCATAAAAATTTTCGAAGACACTCATAAAATCAATTAAACCCAAAATCAACTTCGAACAAACCCAAATCAACTTGTATTAACCCAAAATATTCAACTTCAAACAAACCCATAAAAAAACCCGAAAACGCATGCATTAACCCAATAATCGATTATTGTAACCGAAGATTAACCTTGAAATCGAAAAACAATGAGGAAATCGAGTTACAACATCAAAATTTGTGGTGTTGATGTTACGGTGGTGGCGGCGGCTTTGCGTTGTTGTTGTTGCAGTGGTGGTGTTGTTGTTGTTGTGGTGGTGTTGTTGTTGTTGTTGCGGAGATGATCGAAGAGAAAGAGAAGAGATTGGGAAGGAGAGATCGAGAAGGAGAGCTATAGGAGAGAGAAGGGAGAGCAGAGGAGAGAGAAGGGAGAGGAAAGAGTAAAGAGGCGGAGTGAGAGGAGAGAGAAGGACTTGGGGTTTTTTAGGGTTATAAGTAAAGGGCCGGGTTTTTTTTTTTAAAAACAATTAAAAGGTCCGGTTGACAAAGGCACCGGTTCAAACCGGTGGCCTTTATGTTTTTGGCACCGGTTTGAAGTGAACCGGTGCCTTTTATTCTGGTTCAGCTTCCCACCAATTTTGTAGGCCATTTTTGGCACTGGTTTGGACTGAACCGGTGCCAATTAGGGGGTGCCTTTTTGATATTTTCTACTAGTGGTGTATTTTGTTATTATAAAGAGGTACGAGACATCGAAGTAAGTGCTTTAATTGTTTTATTGATCTTTTGATATAGAAATCATAGTTAGATTGTTTTATCATGTTAGGATGTTTTATTGCTTCCTAGTATCATGTTTAGGGTTAATTAATATTTCTAATATCAAGTATGATTATTATGATGCTTCCTATTTCTTTCCTAATATCATGTTAGTATCATGTTAGGGCTAAAGCTTTGATCTTTGATGTTTAGTGACATGCTAGGTTTGTTATTAATCTTGTTATTAGTGTCATGCCTAGGATCTTTCTATTAATATTATGCTTTAACATGATTATTATTATGATTATTGATATTATGTTGCTTGATGATTATTATTGTTATTGCTTGATCACGCATTTTATGCATGTTTAAAGGGAATTTGTACTTGTAATCATGCTTAATAAGATAATTATTATTCTTGTTTAGGTTAATATGATTATAATTCAAGTGATCGCCAATAATAGTTTTGTTTGTGCATTAATATTCAACTGGCAAGGGAATAAACGCGCTGTCAATTATCTATCCCTAGATCAAATACAATTTATATATACAACCTAAACAAACCTAATACGAGTATAAGGCAAGCATAGGGGTCGAACCACAGGGAACGAATAAACACCACCAAATGTTATCGACAATTAAGCTAGTCCAGAATAAGAGATAAATAAACTAAAGTCTAAAGATGTAAAACAAGAAATAAAACATTAAGGGAAATGGTGGTTTAGGTATAGCATTCACTTGAACATAAACAAAGGCTTAGAAATTGAATTAATTATGAACTAAACATGCTCGAATATCGAAGTAAAAGATCCAATCTAGCCACCTTCCGGGGTCAGTTGGCTTCTCCTAACATAGCCTCTATGTTTCCACAGTAGAACCATATAATGGGAGGTGCAATCAAAGAACAATCGATAATAATGAACCTTAACTAAGTCAACTTCCGTTCCTTGTTAGCAAATATTCACCTTTAATCAATTAACAATGTGCACTTGCAAGAAGATTAAAGAATATCAAGCATATAAAGACTTTAATCACAAATAAATCAATTCTAAACCCTATAACATGCTCAAGATCCAACTACACCACAACCATCCCCTTAATGGGGGAATTACTCACTAATCATGCTAATAACAAGATTAATTAACAAATAATCAAGAATAAACATGATTAATAAGAAACACCAACAACAAAAATAATAATCAAAAGAAAGTAAATAAAATAGAGGAGAGATAGTTAGAGATTCTCATTGATTGAAGATGAAAGTCTACAAACAAGATGATCAATCTTCTTCTTCAAAATCCAAACTCAACAATGGTGAAACCCTCACTTTCTCTCTCTAAACTACTCTAATCCTAACATAAACCTAGAGAGAGAGACTCTCCTAAAACTAATTAGAGAATAGGATAATTGGAAATTATTTTATTTCATGTTTTACTAATTACCCCAAAAATGGGTATATATACAAAGCTAATAAAACTAAGAAAATAATAGAAAAGAAAATAAAAATAAAAAGGAAAAATAAATAAAGAAACTAATTATAAAAAATAAAAGAAAGAAATAAGAAAAAGGGAAAAGAAAAGAAATAAATTAAAAGAAAAAGAAAAATAAACCCCAAAATCCCCAAAATATCAGACCCTTTTCTTCTTCTTCGATTTCTTAGCTGCTCTTAAAAATGGGATTCATTCCCCTACCTCACACCCTATCAAAATCCATCATCAAGCTTTATCATAAAATCTCCACCGTTCATCTTCAGCAACACTCATCGAGCATCAATTCAAGCCGTTGTTCTTCGTTAATAACCACGCGCAGAGCTCGTGAAATGGTTCGATCGAACCATGGGTTTGTGTGGCCGAACTACGGGGTTGGTTCGGTCGAACCATGGGTGTGTTCAACTACGCATCTTCAAATTACAAAACTTCAAAAGTTTCTGACTTGCACTTCGACCGAACTCCTATGCGGTTTGCTCGAACCCAAATGAACTTGAATTGCTCTGAATTTGGTTGATGCTTGTGCGAATTGCTGCTGCAATAGAGCGATGCGAAGGTTGATTAGAGGATCAATTGATGCGGGTGTGCTGAGGTTTGGGATGGTGGAGATGCGGTGCTGCTCTTTTGGTGGTGAGAGTTGCAGCGGTGGAGATGGTGGCAGGCGTGGGAGGCGCAACAACTGCTGCGGGCTGCTGCTATAGTAGTTGTTGTGTTGGTGATTGTTGTTGTTGGGGTGCATGGATTAGTTTTGTGGTGTGGTGAAGGTTGTAGGTGGAGTTAGTGGTTGCGTGTAACACCCCAATAATTCTCTCTTAAAAACCTGTGAGAAACCTGTATATAACCTGAACAATTTCAAGAGAATTACTGGTGTGCTACCGCCACGTGTTCAAACATTAAGGCTATCTCAGAAATTTGCAGCGGAAAACCAAAACAGTTTTAAATAAACCTCAAAACAAAGGAATTAAATCAAAATAAGTATTACAAGTTGGAACCATTAAGGCCCTTATTCAAAATCCAATAAAAGTAGTAAGTGATCAAATTCGGTGTTCAAATAAATTCAAACCCAAAAGAATTAGTGTCAACTAAAATCGAATTAAAATAAATTCAAATTTGCAAAAGAAATAATATGCAAACAACCAACTCTCTACTCAAGATCCCACAACCCTGATGAATGCTGCATGTGTAAGAACCTGTGGTTATTCTGCTCCCCAATATTACAAGTGTAAAAATTGGATCGTCACAGGGTCATTGAAAGGCGAAGGCCATGACCAAAGAAAGACACACACAAAAGCACGCAGTCAGCAAAGCTGAGTACATACAAGCTGCGAAAACAAATTAAGAAAATACCTAACATGCTACTAATATTCAAGCAGAAGCATCATTAAATATAGACTCAATTCATGACTCGATTATTAAATTTGTTAAGACCTCACTAATTAATATTAACTGACTCATTTATTTATTTCATTGGATTTAGCAATAGACAAGGTTGTCCAACCCATGTCCCATTTGGAACATCAATACAGAAAAACCCCATGCCTCCTTTCGGAAACATCAATAAACATCCAACGACCACGGGCGCGATTCCGTGACCGTAGTTAGTATGAGATCTCACCTAACTCCTAGTTTTAGAAAAATAATATTTGAAATAGGAGACTTGTAGATCAGACGGCCTCGATAAAAGTACACGGCTAATACCCCATGTACCCCAACCCCTGATTGTCATTACTCCAGATGTGCACCATTCCAGAGTTTTATTGCTCTCATCCATCTTGCACTTTACGTGATTTACAGGTTTAGACTTGGTGATGACTCATATACATATCAATACAAACATCCCAAAAGCAATTCAATCAAACATGGGCAAATTCTCAATTTAGATTCTTGATTTATTAGTGACAAACAACATTTATTAATTATTCCATTATTACCTCGGTGTATAAACACCTTGAGTGCATAAGGCACCCTAAAACCTTAACCTCGTCTTACAAGACTTGAATTTCTCCTTTACTCATCCTGTTTATATAATCATGAACGAGTAATAATTTGATCTTTACACCAATCACATACCTTTGCCTTTAAGCGCACCTTGCATAATTAAAGCACAAATAATACTTGCATTATAAACTAGTGCACATCATTTGAAATTCACAATGTATAACCAGACAATTTAACCCAATCAATCCTATACATGATACTAAGTTCTCGATCCGTCCTTAAACATGCACCTACAAGCAAGGTTTCGTATCTTGTACGTACCTTGTGTAAACAATCCAGTTGGCCACTTTAAAACTAGAAATCGCCTTCTACAAAGTCCTCTCCTAAACCAAACAATTAGAAATAAACCAATACCAAAGCAATTAAAATTACAGCAATACTAAACTACTTTAAAACCTCTTAAATCATCAAAATAAAGCCTTTAAATTGTCCCCAAAAATCAAAGTTAGTAATATAACATCCCAACTTTAAGTTTATATGTTAGAATTATGAAAATATAGTGTTTTATATCAAATTACAGCAACTTTAAAGTGGGTAAATAAATCAGGAAATTTGTTTTAAATATATAAAATAACCCCATAAGCATAATTACTTGAATTAGTCATTATATAGCAAGTTAGTGTGTTAAAAACCCCAGAATATATTAATTCAATGCAATTAGAGGCTTCAAAATAAAAGGTATGAAATCTGAAAATTATTTTTAAAGTTAGAATATAAAGTTCAAAGCTTTTTCAATCACAAAATACTCACAATAATTATTTTATAGGTTTAGAAGCATAAAAACATGAAATTAACACTACTTGTTCATAAAAATTGAAACTTTAATAAATCTGAAAATTTATTTATGATTAAGATAATTATATTTTAATGTAATTTAAACATAGTATGATTAGATGACTTGATTAACACGTTATCAAGCCCTAAAACATGAAAAATTAATACTTTAAACCCTAAATTCATACATATACCAAATCTGAAATTTTATTTAATACTTTAGACATACAAAACCCATAAATTTATAATCTTTTGTAATTTATACATACTATTAAAGCCTAATAACAATAATTTTATAATTGAAATCAAATACTTTGGGTTTACTAATTAGATTAAGAGTAATATTTGGGTTTTGGGCTATAATGTTAAAATTGTTTGTAAATTAGTAAAAACATGTTAGTTTACTTTAATCTTTTCATAAAAAATAACTTATTTAATGAAACTGACATAAAAATAAATTATAATTAAGTTAAAAATATGGGGGATTACATTGCGTGAGGTTGCAATTGATGGTTTTGGTGTTATGGTGTGCGTGAGGTAATGAGGGCTGCTATATGTGGAGGTTGTTGTTGCGGTGTGGGCTGTAATGTGCGTGGAGCAGGGGAGTTGTTAGGTGGGTGGAAATGGGAGTAATTTGAGTTGGGTTTGCCGGCGGTGTTGGTGGCTGACGATGGCTGCGTGGTGGTGTTTGCCAGGCAGCATTGCTGCTGGTTGTTATGGTTTGGTTTTGGTGGACGTTTGGTAGCTGTTGTGTTGCGTGAGGGAGGCAGCAGCGGCTGTGAGGTGGAGTTGTGAGCTGGTGGTTGGTTGGTTGAGTGAGGGATCGGGCAGGGGAAAGGTTGGTGTGGTGGAGGTTAAGAAAGAGGTGGGGTGAAGGATAGGAGGTAGCAGCAAGTAGTTCGGCAACTTTTTATGCCCTTATCTCAAACCCGAAACTCACTCCATTTGAATATTGTAGCATATGCCTTGAACCTTGAACCTTGAACACACCTACAAACATGAGCAAGATTGAGGAGAGGATTGGGACAAAGAATAAAAAAAATAAAATGGAAATAAATAAAATAAAATAGAAAATAAAAGAAATAACACTAAACCAATAAAAATTAAATAAAACTATACAAGTAGATAAAATTAAATAAATAACAAAATAAACTTAACACTAATAAAAACTATGAAAGTAACAAAGAAAAAGAACGAAATAAAATAAATCGAAAGCAAATAAAATACGAAAATAAACTAGAAACCAATTAAATAAAGAAATTAAATTAAAACATACTAAAACTAAGAAATAAACTAGAAACTTTATTAAAAATAAAACAAGAGAATAAAAGGGAAAATAAGGGAAAATAAACACGTAATTAACTCTAAAACTACTCCCTAAGAGTGACATAAATGTCACTCATCATCAACCAACATAGATTAAACAGGTTTAGAGTAACACTATTGATTGCATGTTAGTCAGAAAGCGCAAATGAATACGAGAAGAATAAAGTAGAGGCCTATTGTTAGGGCAGGTTCAATCTCTTTTAGGTTGGATTTGTACCTTCATCCCCGAACTTCCAGTCATGGTTCCAGACCTATTGGAGTTAACAATCTCCTGGATCGTTAAGGGGTGTAACCTTCACCCTGTGGACCGTTTACAAGTTCCTAAAACTTGTTGGGGACTCTTTTACTCTAGCTTTCTTCCCTTTGGACGCAACCATGCTTAAGTGTATGATCACAGTGGTGCTCAAGTGTGGGATGACTTGAAATATTCCCTACGATAGTAGACTTGTAGTAATAGGATTGAGTAGTGAAATGATTAATTGGTGGTTGATGTGTGATTTATTAATTTGTGATGAATTGGTTGTTGATTATTGATTTATAGGATTGAGCAGTGAAATAATAGGTTTTTGATTTATGATTTGTTAATTGTCGTGTGGTTTGTGAAGTGTTAGTTTACATTGATTTTCAATTGCACCTTAGAGAAATGAAGAAGAGTAGTTCTGGTAGTGGTGGTGTGAAGAAGGATGTGTTGAATGATGTGGGTCAAAGCTAAGGGAAGAAGAAATCCAAACCTGATCTAGTGTTTGAGTAAGAGGAATTGGAGGATTTTACGTAGGAGAGTGGTAATCCCTCTAATGGTTCTATTGAAGATTTTTCAAAGTATGAGGCAAGTGATGATGGTGAAGTGGAGGAGTCAGATTGTGAGGAAGAAGATAATGGTGCTGAGGAATCAGAAGGGTGGAAGGAATCAGAAGGGTGGAAGGAACTGTGTTTGAAGTTGATGCAGGATCGGATTAATTCTAGAAAGAGGAAGGGGGGTAAAAAAGGGAAAACAAAAGCTAAAAAGGCTAAGGTAATTGTTTGGAATGGTATTTAGTTGTGATTAACTATTGTACTAATTATTGATTAAATGATTTACATGGTTTGTACTCCCCAGGTTGAGGTTAAGAAGACCCAAGGTGAAAAGGTTAAGGAGAGAGGAGTTGTTGTGAAGACCCAGTCTAGAACAACGCAGAAGGTAAATTTATCATTTTTGTTGTTTATGTATTTCATGATAAGTTATTATAATTCATTTAACAGCTTGCCCGTGGTTATAATGTTTGATAATAAAAAAATAAATACACCTAAATTAGGTATGCTGAGTTGCATGTTTGTGCTATGATTTGGGAAATTTCAAATCCACATATGTAGGACTAAACTAGACTTATGTGCTGTAAATACAATGTTTTGGTAGCGGAAAGATGAATGATGATTGAATGGAATGCTGAAGAATTGGGTGAAACTTTAGAATTGTAATTTAGTAGGTGACATGTGTTTAGAAGATGTGTAATTTTGTTTTCTTTGGTATTGTTTTGTGTAGGAACTAAACTTGAATAGTGTAAAGGCATTTAGTAATTTGGTTAATAAGTTTGATGATGGAAGGAAAAAGTTGGTTGAAGATATGGGGTTTAGATGGCTGCCGAGTACACCACTGTCTTATCTTCCCCCGCAAATTTGATTATTGGATTCTGTCAAGGGTTAAAGCAGATAGGTCCATGGTTTTTGGTGATGGATATGTGCTACTGCTATCCAGGTGGAGTATGTCCTTGGTATACTAAGGGGGTTGAAGGTAGTGCCACCTGGCAAATGGGTCATTCGGTTCGGGTATGGGTCGGGTCAAGTTCGGGTCGGGTCAAGTTTGGGTCAAAAGATTATCGTGTCAAGTTCGGGTCGGGTCGGGTCGGGTCATTTCGAGTTTCGGGTTGATTTCGGGTCGGCCGATAATCGGATCGGGTCGGGTATCGGGTCAACACTTCAGGTTGAGTTCGGGTCGGGTCAGTTTGGGTCGGGTCAATTTTCAGGTCGGGTCAGTTTGGGTCAGGTCAATTTTTGGGTCAACTTCGGGTCGGGTCAACTTCTAGTCGAGTCATATTCGGGTGATTCATTGGGTTAAATTCAACTCTGTATATATATTTATTTTATTTTTTGACGAAAAACTCACTATATTTATTAAGGCTATTTTTTTCATGGATTATAGTAATTGTTTGACTTTTATTAACTTTTTTTTTTTTTTTTGTTTTGCGTGTGTGTGTGTGTGTTTAGAAATTTAGACTGAGAAACATTTTCAGAATCTCCTGAAACTAAGAGGGATGCTCTAACTAATTGAGTTATACCTCACTCTCTTATTGATCTTAGTTTTAATACGTACTCTTATTATCATTGTCACTGTTGTAATAATTTCTTTGAATTATTCTTATACCCCCTCCGTCCCAAATTACTCTTAACGATTTGACATTTTGCACTACTCACTTTGACCATCTTTTTTAGCTATTATATGAAAGTTAACGTAGTCATGTAAGATGTTGTTGGGTCTATTTTAATGTATAATTTCCTAATATAAACTTTTTATAACTTATATAATTATTTACTAAAAGATGTTAAAGGTCGGGTCATTTTCGGGTCGGGTCAACTTCGGGTCGGGTCATTTCGGGTCTCGGGTTAACTTTGGGTCGGGTCATCTCGGGTCGGGTCGTTTAAGTTTGGGTCATTTTGGGTTTCGGGTCAAGGTCGGGTCAGTTCCACTTCGGGTCGGGTCGGGTTAATTCGGGTTTTGGGTCAATTTCGGGTCACTGGTTTTGGATCGATTTTGGGTCATGGGTTGGGTCATTTGGGTCGGGTCATCGGGTCTGGGTCAGGATTGCCAGGTCTAGCCATCATCAATACCAAAATATGATGAGGAGAAGCAAGCTGAGTCAAGAAAAATAAAGTCATTGTTTGCAAAAGGTGATAGCATTAATTTGGCAAATGCAGCTGCTGCATTTGTTCGTTCTGATTCAAATGGAAAATCTGTCTACGGAGAGGAAGAAGATTGACTTTAAGATAGGATTTTTGGTTGTTGATTTGGGGTACTTATTGTGTGCAATAACAAACACAACTAATCTGGTAGTAGCTTTGACTCCGGCTCTATTGGTGTACAATGATGCTGCCAACTATGACTGGTGCAGATTGGTGCATAAGTGGATGTGTACTGTAGCAAGGAGGTTCCAAAAGAAATTTGTGAAGAAGGGCTATGTTGCAGCATCTGGCGGCTACATTCTGTTTGCTTTGGTAAGTGCTTGTCGTAAGTATGTCTTCTTGTAATTTTTGGAGGCTTGTTTGAATGTGTTTATGATGCGTATTCTTGTACTTTTGCAGATCTTTTATCTTGATCATATTAATAGTGTGCCTATGTCATGGGGGTTGACACCAAGGCTGAAGGCATGTGTAATACCCCGTATTTTTATACATATTTTATTTAAAATATGTATTTTATAAGGGTATTTAAATAATTTTAATATTTTAATTATGTTGTTTTAATTATTTATCCTATGTAAGTATGGAAATATTTTTACTAAAGGAAAGTTTGTTTAATTATTTATTTTATAAAAGTTGGGGTTTTATTTTAGGAAATTATGATTTTAACAAGTTTTAGAAGGGAAGGGATTAGGAAAAATTAAAGAAGGAAAGTTTAGGGTAAAAGGGTGATAGAGAAGGGGTATAAATATCCCTCTTATAAGGCAATTCAACTTTGCCTAGAGTGGAGAAAACCCAAGGTAAACTTCTCTCCCTTTTCTCCTTTTGTTTTTGCACCACCACCACGGTGGGCAGTCGTGAGTTTCGAAAAAAAAAATTTAAAAATCAAATCTTTCTTGCTCAAATTTAATCTATGCTTTAATCTAATTGTAAATTATGAGTTTTGAGATTTAGTTTTGATGTTTGATTATTATAATTATGTTAATTAATTTTCAGATTTGGTTTTTAATTAAAAAGCCCAAATTTTTGAAACCCTAGGTTCTTGATATATGAGTTATTGAAGGATTATGATGTATATTGGGGTAGACCTTTGTTTTAAGTGTTTTAAGGCTTAATTACAACAAGTTTTAATTAAAATAAAGTGCTGGAATTTTATGTAGAACACTTAATATTATATTTCTTGAAGAAATTTTAATTGACCATTAATAGGGACTTAATTATGGTGTTTTAAATATAATTTAAGCTTACTTTAATTAAATTATGAGGGGTTTTAAAATAGTATATATTGCTGGAAATTTATTTAGAGTGGATTTTAATACTCTATTATGATTTTAATGTGTAGGAGACTTTGAAGTAAGCAATTTCTACTAGTCGTAGCAATTTTAAAATCGTACTCATGATACATTCGCGTACTTAGCATATTTTTGGTGATGTAGTATCATGTTAGGCTTGATTTAATTAATCCTAAATAATATCATGCTAAGATTTATGATTGGAAATTATGGATTATTGATATTGGTGATTAAATTAGAAAGCATGATTTATTTGAGATGGATTAATAGTTGGAAAATTAATGTTTGGCATGTTGTGTTTGAACCACACTTTTATTTATGGCATGTTAGAATGCATGATTAATTAAATTACATGCTTAGTTATGTTTGGAATATTAAAAAGGAATTTTATTATGGTTCAAACAATTCTTATTGATGCTTTAAGCATGAGGAAGAAGCTATATAAGTGTCTATGTACACAAGGAATAAATTTTATGTTGGTGCCTTTGTGCACTTAAAGTGTTTTTAACACCGAGGGATAGGATTTTGGCGCTTTATGCGTTAAAGGTGTCCTTGACACTGAGATAGAATTAAAAGATTCAACATTAAATAATATATGGTCACTAATTATTCAAGAATTAAATTGGTATGTTTGGTTGATTGAATAAATATTGTTGATTGATTTATTATGCTTTGAGAGTCATCACCAAGCCCTATAATATGTAAATAATGTATAGTGAAAGAGATTACACACCAAAACTCTTGGAACGTATATACCTTGAGTATGAACAATGGGGAGAGTTATGGAGTTTTATATTTAACCATAACTTCTAATGGAGTATAGGACGATGTATATTCCTTTTTATTTATTATTATGCGCAGGAATTCCGCCACCTTTGAGTGGTTTGTCACTGGCACGGTTAGCTCCCGTGTCAGTTAACCTCAATTTATTTGGGGGAGGTATAGTTGGAAACTCGTTCGAAGCGTAATCAACACTAAATGAATTATTTAGTGTCTAGTAAAGTGTCTTGTTGATTGTTGTGTGTGCTTGTAAACAGGTGCATTGAGGTAAATGTATGTTGATAGGTGAAAGCATGTTAGTGTGTTTAATTACGCCTACGTACTCAGCTTTGCTGATTGTGTGTGTTTGGCCATGTCTTTATGTTGGCCCTATGACGATCCATTTTTAATGGAGAGTAGTGGGGACAAGTAGAGATAAACTTTTTCAGGTATTGAAGCATATTCATGACGGGGAATGAGTGAAGAGTGAATCATGCTAGTTTCCAATAGTTTACGATGTGTTTTATGCTTTGTTTATTTATGATACTTTTCATGTGGACTAACGCAAAGGCTTGGTTTTGGAACGGTTTTGAATAAGGGCCTTTAATGGTTCCAATTTGTAGTTTGATTATATTTGACTTTGTTTGTTTGGTTTTAAACTTTATTTTCATTTGGTTGACTTTTGAGTTGACTTGTTTAAACGGTTTTTTAATTTAAAGTCTTCCGTTGTGTATCTTTGATAGTTGCCTTAGTCGTTTTCACGGTAGCGGTAATGTCTTAGATATTCCCAAATCGTATTTTAAAAAGAAAAGTGGGTATTTAAAAGAAAGGGATTTCTAGGGTGTTACAGCATGGTCCCATGAAGAAATTAACAAAGTTATTTCCATTGACATATATGATACGGGTGACTATGGGCGTACTCCGGTAAGTTTATTTGACATTTTGAGGGGGGTTAAATGTATGTTTGTTTGCTGGTTGCTTGTTCTGATTATTATGTGTATCTTCTTTAGTCGTTGAATATCGCTTATGGAGAGGAGCATCCATTGGGTCCTCGTGACTTTTCCAAAACTAGTGTTTCAAAAAGTGATGTATTAGATAATGTTGTATCAGAAGTGCTTGTTTGAAGGTCTGAACCTGTTGTGGATGTTGAAGGAATTACGGATAAGGTAGTAACTTTATGTGTTAAAGTTAAGGAATTAGTTCATGTGTATCTTTGTCAAGGTAATGTTATTTCAACATTGTTGGTTGTAGGTGTTGGAGAAGGTGATAAGGGCGGATCCTAAATTTTTTTATGTACCGGGCCGAAACTATAAAGAATTTCAAATAATAAAGCCACACAAAAAAAAAAAAGTGCAAGCAAGGAGAATTGAACTCTTGACCTTCCAAATCTATGCAACAAGTAACTAAACAACTGTAGACACCCAAATGTGTCTCCCCAAAAACCAAACCCAGTGATGAATACTTTTCACGTCGCTTGATTATCGAATGAGGTAAAAGTGTGAAAAGTCTTGTGATGCGGTTGTTTTAATAAAATCTTTCTTTCTGTTTTTAAAATCTTCTCTATTTATGAAAATACCCAGTCCAATTTACCTTGGTCCATGTCAAGGGTCCAATAATAGTGTAGTTGGGTCGAGCAAATAAAGAGCTTTCCAATGATATATTATAAGCCCAATTCTGACAAATAATGAGGATGTTATTGTCCAAATACTAAATTGGGTCTGAAATGATTTTATGGACCAATGATCTAGTGGATGACCCATTAATTATTATTTTAAAAAATATTGGGAACAATTCTAATTTTCTAGAATAGTGTAAGGAGGGTGATCCCATCGTAAGGGGTACTCTCCTTAAATGCCCATGGCCGCTTAAAAGCCTAGGACTTTACACTTGTAAAGGTGTAGTAGGATTTGAATTCCTGACTGATTGGGGGGACTTGAATTAGAATTGATTCTATCATTACGCTTTTTTGTAAGAAACAAGTAGGGAGTCGCCAATGAGTTTTGGGAAAAACTCATAAACCTCGTTCTTGCCTTTCTTCCATGTGGAGTTCATGGAATAATTAGCACGAATCATAAGTTTACCCATGCCCAAATTGGTCTATGAACCAGAAATGAGTTTGGGAGCGAGAGTACTAAAATAATGTTCCTTTTAGAGGTGAATCGTTATTCTGGCCCTAGTGCGGCCTCTACTAGCTCTTCCTTTTTTACAATTTCATCACCAAACAATATATGCAACGCGATACCTAAAACTATGTTAGTTGGTTTTATTTACAAGCATTAATTCACGTAGGAATTACATCGTAATGTCGTTATTCTTATTTTATTAAATTCGTGAAAAGGACAAGAAAATAAACAATATTCGCCTTGGCTTAAGTGATTAACCAAAAAATTTTTAATTCAATTCTAATCTTTATTTAACGCAAGATACTATTTGGAATTGATTAATTAATTATTTTAAAGGTGATCAAACAACACTAATTAATTAATTAAGGTTCTTTTAAACAAGAAAATGAATGTGATTTAACTAAGTGCTCGGGAATTTACCACTTCTCTTTGCTAGATCTCCGTTTAGAACACTTATGGACTCCTTCTTGTTGGGAAACCTCCATTGTAGTAACAAAATATAAAAAAGGTGAGTGTTTAGGACAAGAGGGGCTAGGTTGCACAAGTTCAAAAGTATTTCGCCAGAGTATTAGGTTAATTTCTGTCTGTTTAAGCCTCGATCTAAGCTCGTATATATAGGGAATGATTAGGCTTAGGGTTTCGAGCATTCTGCCGCAGCAGGTGTCGCGCGCAACAGGATGAGTTGCGCGCGACGTCCCAGCGCAAGTGATTGGGTTGCGCTGCTAAGGGCAGCGCAACTAAATGTCTTGCGCGCGGATTTATGGTAAGATTCGATTTTATATTTTCCGTATAATTTTGAATCTTCCGCAGCGCAACTCTGGAGGTTGCGCACGGCAGCCCAGCGCGACTGTTTGAGATGCGCGCGACTTTTTCTACAGCAACACTAAGATTTAACCTAGGCGCTCCTAAATCCGTCATTATTAGGTTTTAAGTGCGGGATTAAACCTAATTATGATCGGGTTTAGTTAATTGGACCTTTGTTTTGGCTTTTATCTTTAATTTGGGATAGTCTTTTGTGTTTTGTGGCTTAACCAGTTATCCATAAGTATTCTTCACTTTGATCCAACACGAAGATGGTTTTATTTATCATCATTGCACTTCTTGTCGGGACAGGAGGCCAAAAGTAGATGTCTATAGTTAGCCCCCGATTTGATCGAGTCTAGAGTAGACGATGATCAAAGTAGTCAAGAAAATAAATCCGAGACTTATTCTGTGAAGTTCTCTAAGGATAGAGAATCTTTCAGTAATGTTTAAGGATGTCGAAACAACCTTTGGTTCGCTAAGTGTTTGAAACAAGTAGCTATTAAGGCTAGAAAAAGTTTTTCCTAGTCTTAACGCGCTAAAGAATCTAGATTGATCCTTTGCAATTGTAGAGCGCTTTTACAAGTAAAGGTGTTCTGGGTGATGTCAAGTCATGAGAAGTGATCGGTTTTAAAAGGATAAAAGGGGAAGATTTCCTCTCAATCGTGTCATCGTTGGTCTACAATCCCTCGATATGTCATTGAAACTTTAGCCTGACTTTAACGAAGCAAAAGATGAAAAGGGGTTTTTGGTATTCGAGCCGAAATGGTCTGGTATTCGAGACGGATGTCCACAAGATAGAAATACATGTCTCAAAACTGGAGGCATATATCCAAATTCAATGAGAGGGAAGAAAGTCAGCAACTCTCTCAGCAGTTTTGTCCACAAGATGAGTACACGTGTCTTAGGACTGGGGGCACGTGACTACATAGGCGCGACATCGTCTCGTCGCTTCTTTATACAAGGGATGATTTTGACACCCTAACTGTTCGGTAAGGTAGTAAGCGAACTAACTATCTTATTTGCTCCCATTCAAGAAGTGCTTGTTCCTGAAGGTTCGGCGCGCCTGTCGGCTCGTGAGCTAACGCCTACAGTAATTCTCTACCTTTTAGTCCCAAGAGGTAGATCTCGCAAAGCTTAGGCTGAAGTGAAATTTTACGCAACACCTACGTTGTACGATACACCATTTGCATTTTTACGCTGCATGAAAACGCCTTCCTTTTTGCTTCGGACGTGAAAAAAGAAGAAAACCCGGACATTTGTAACGTCAGTACAGTAAAATGACAAACCTGTCTATGGGTGCTTTTACGTAAAGCACCACCACGGAACGTCTTAAGGAACTCTTACGAAAAACGTTCAAAACGTATGCTTGGGGAAGGCACAAAGCACGGTGTGCATGAAATAATGATGCAAAAAACTAACAAAGAAGAAAACTAACTACAATATGCAAAGCAATTTAAAAAGATTTTGATAATTTGTGTGCCATTACGTCTAATAACGAGCAAAAACCGTTAAAAAATGATCAAACGGATCAAAATCAAGATTCCGGTCATTTTAGTGACCAGTATCCGCGCGCAACTTAGTGGGTCGTGCTGGCCAGGCACGCGCATCTTTCTGAGTTGCGCTGGTATGTCACGCGCAACAGATTCAGTTGCGCGCGACATTTATGTCAGTAAAGTGAAATAGCTGAGCGCGATTTTCACTTCACTCTTTCTTTCTCCTTCCTTCGCTATTTTCGCCCCTTTCTCTGTCTAGGAAGCTCAAAATTTTGCGATTTTCGAAGCTAAAGGAAGCAAATTTCGTTCTTAATTCATATTTTTCGTAATCCAATGTAAGTTAGCTAGAATTAGTTCTTTTCCGGCTGAATTTGAACGATTTTCGAATCGTTAAACCCCAAATTTCAAATTTAGGGGTTTTCGATTCAGTCCATTATTCTTGAAATTGTTTGTTCTATGTTGTCATGCTATGTTTAAGGAGTGTTTTGCAAGAAATTTCATGAAAAATGGTTAAGTATTGAACCTTGCATGAGCATTTCTTTGTTCAAGTTCGTTCTTGCTCTTTTCCTTCAAATTTTGCTTGATTTTATTGCTTTTTCTTGCTCATTTTGGTTATAGTTCCTCGAAGGAACCAGAAAAACAAATAGATTTGAGGTTTCTCGACATCTTGAATTTGCATTTCCTTTCCTTAGGCTTTAACTCAGAAGGCCCTCCCTTGAAATGTGACTGAACCTCTAGGTCGAAAGGTCTTTCCTAATGGTTGTAACATAAGGGCAAAAAGGTTAGGGTAGGCTAAAATTTTAAAATTTGGTGGTATCCCTAATAGTGAAGCAAAGAACGGGCCCTTTCTTAGAATCACAGTCAAGTAGTCACCAAATAAAAACAAACTAACACCTCCAAGCTTATTCAAAGCTATACTCACAAACACGTATACAAAAAGCGTAAACGCTTCTACCCCAAGCTTAAAGGAAGCATTATCCTCAATGCTTGAAAAGGGGAATAGAATCACATCAAAATATTTTTGAATGTTCTCATTTTCACTTTTTTTTTTTTTTTTTTTTTTTTTTTTTTTTTCTGTTAAAGCATATATTCAAAGCAATTGTCCTTGCCTCTTTTAACTTTTGACGGCTTTTAATTTATAACTTTGCATTTATTATGTCCTTGCCTTTTTTTTAACTTTAGACGGCTTTTTCTATCATACACTTGCCATTATTCACAAAATATACAAAAGACAAGCTTGCTTACAAATAGAACCAATATCCAACCTTATATACACCACAAACTCCAAAAACATGACCATTTGCTTCACAAAAACCAAAAATGGAACAAAAACAAACAAAAGGCTCAAAATTCTAAAGATGTGGCTTGAAAAGAAGGGAAAAGGCTCTAATGGTTAGCACGAAGGCAAATGTAAACCCAATGAACTAAAAAGAAATAAAGTTAACCTAGAAAAGAAAAAATTACCACCCAGAAAAGATGCCTTTGTCATCCCTAGATGGTTCGGTCTCGTGTTTGAGAATTATGAGTCAATATTCAAGATTAGATCCGCAATAGTGAAGGATCCAAGCCGCTCATGCAAGATATGTAGAAGGCTTGAAAATCATGTAACCTCACAAGGTTGATGCAAAAACTCACTAAAAGCTTCAAATTCACCAAAAGGGAGCAATTGCAAATTTTAAAAAACAAATAGATACCGGCTTCAAGGTCCCTAAAGTTCTAAGCGACTACCTTAGCATACTCTATCCTAGAATCAACCAAACATATACTCTCAAGCTGTGCACACCGTTACCATTTAATAAGAAAAGCATTCAACTATACATGTCCAAAAGTATTATGTCAAAAGCAAGAACAAAACAAAGATATATTGCAAATTTGCCTTGATAGAAACAAAAATCTTTTTGGAGTTTTTCAAAATATAGAACATGGAATGCATATACCAAGGTGCATAGCATATATGAATTAACATCCCATCAAACATGATAGAATACCCTCCCCCAAGCTTGAATGAGACAATACACTCAAACATAAATCATAGAAACCATGGGAGGGGAAAACAAGGAGAGCAATCCAACAAACCAACATACGTCCAAAAAGTCATCATCCACTTGAGAAATAGAAAGGAAGGATATTACCAAATATTAGGCAGGTGTAAATACCCGCAAATGACCCAATTAAACCTTTCAAAGCTAATTTCCTCAAGAATTGAACATTGCCTTCCATATGCTAGATAAAATAGGAGTCAAAATTCCTTGATTCTTGATCCAAATCGAAGCACCAAAGTATATCAAGTCATGTACCTAGCAAAAGGCACAGAAACGTTTCCATGAGAGAAAATCTATTCTAAAAAGAAATGAAAATGAAAGCGATAAAACACGGGTTACTTCTCGAGAAAGGCTTGCTTAAGGTCTAAGCATGACCGCTCTAGAAAATAATAATTCAATGTACGCAAGAGCTTGTCAAATGCACTACTACACATTTCATAGGAGAGAAGGTAGGCAAATGACAGGAAGAGTACGTGCAACAAGGATAGTGCACACAAATGAGGAGAGAGATGCCAAGAAAAGGAAGAGGAAGAATCAAAAGAAAATTCAACAAAAAATGAAGAAAAACAAAAAGAAGAAAAAGAAGGCAAACTCTCTTCAAAATATTTTTGGGTGGCAACATCACCCTTTTCCTCAATTGGGGACAAATGAGCTACATACAAATCATCATAGACAAGAGGGTCCCCAATAGGCTCATTAACAAAAGAAGGGAGGGAAATAGGAGTGTAAGGGATATGGTCGAATCTTCTTGAAAAAGGGGTATGAGAAAAGGAAAAATGGGCTATGGTCTCACAAATGAACTCTTTGTCACCACCATTCCTCAAATCACCAATAAGAGCATGGAAATCAAACATAGAGTCTTCAAAAGAAGAACACTCATGATACCCATCTCCCTCAAACATCCCACCTCTAAGAGGAACAACATAATCCTCTCCATCACAACTATGTGTAACAACTCCCTCAAAAACTTTAAAGCCCAAGGTCTCAAAACCATGCATGAATGGATGCAAATTCATTTCAAACTCATCTCTCTCCCATGAAGCATCCTCAATGAACTCATTTAAAAGGCTATGGGTTTTCTTTTGACTCTCAAAGAACGCAATGGACATATCCTCAAACGAGTCTAGATACTCATGGATAGAAGAATCACAATCATGCACAAGAGACTCATTAAGATGGGTGGGAGGGTTGGAGTTTTCAAATTCAATACTCTCTTCATTCTCAACTCCTTCACCATCACACAAATGCTCATCGATGGTATCCTCACACTCTCTTGGTTTCTCAAAATTATCATCATCATCCTCAACACACACATTGGATTTGTAATTTTCACACACAAGCATCAAAAATGACAATTGGCTTTCTAGCTCTTTACCTCTCCTTCTTCCCTCCTCAAGATGCTCCACACTATTTTTCATCACCTCCAATTGACTTATCAAAGAATTAAGAATCGACTCCTTTTTAGGCCCAAGATCATCACTAAGCTTAATATGCCTAATTTGAGTTTCCAAAGTAGTAATAAGAGATTCAAAAGGTGTAGAAAATTAAGGCTCAATAAGAGAATAAGAAGTACAACCAAGATTGGAAGAATCAACATTGAAATCATGAGCATATACATCATATTGGGGAGTGGGGGCACAATCAAACATATGAGATTTGTCAACTTGAGCATGCACCTCATTATCATGAACAAAAGAGAGACTAAAATTGAAAGCATTTGCTTTAGGTTCACTAATGGGATCATGTGACAAATCATGGGAAATCATGCTAACATTAGAATAATTAACACATTACACATCAAAATTAGATACATGATAACCCCTATTATAGATATCCCTAGCTAACCAAACATAAAAATCCCAAGCATCATCCATTGACAATGGTCTAAATCTACTATTATGCATGCATTCAACTTCATTCCTAGTTTGTTCATTCAAACCAAAATAAAAAACCTCACAAGCCTCCCAAAGACTACAACAATGATAGTCAAGAAATCCCTTAAGTCTATGGAAATATTCACAAAAAGGCTCATTGTTATATTAAGGAAAAGATAGACATGCCATTTTTATACAAAGCAAACAAAAATCAAATAAAAGAAAAGTATATACAATGACCTAGACTTAAGCAATAAAAAACACTCAAACATAGACACCGCTCCCCGTCAACGGTGCCATTTTGACGAGGGGTGGAACTAGGTCGTTGAAACTAATCCTCCCTCAATCAAACTAAATTCATAAACACTTAACAAACCTATATACAAATATCGAGGCAAGTCAAGAGTCACACCCAAAGGAACGGTAATGTTCAAGAGCTCTCAATTATGCGCCTAAGCTAGGTCGAAGTATAAGGATAAAAGTTAAACACCATAACCAACTAACAAAATGAAGAATCAAACAAATAAACATTAGGAACGAGGATCAACAAGTAATCATTACAATTGTAGCAACTCGGGAACAATATGCAAATCAATGGTTGTGAAGACTAATGGCAAGCTCAATTAAAAGAGTCAACAAGCTATCTCCTAGAGGTCAAAATAGCGCCAACTGCGAGAGACTCTAACTAGGAGCATCACTAATCAAGCTCAATTGACAATTGCAATTCCTAAATCAATGGTCCGTATCATTAGAAACTACAATGCAAGCTAGCATAATTCTCAAGGCCTAATCGAATTACACACATGCAAACTTCCATTAATCACTTTAATCTTAACAATTAATCAACACAATCCTCAAATTAAGCATAATCAATCAATCATACAAGTTTCACCCTATTCCTAGAAAACAACTAATCTAACATCATCATCTAATTAACTAACATCTAAAGAAATCAAGAGTCAACAATATATGAAGAACAACTACACTAATCAAGCATTAAACATCATGATCAATCAAAACAAACAAGAAAATTAAACAAAGCAATGAAATGAGATAGAGTTAAGAATGCTGATTAATAGTAGAGAAGATCTTTAACACAATTGTCACCTTTGAATCTTCAACCTCTCAATCACCATTGAAATTCCTCACTTTCTCTCTCTAAAATCTACTCCTAAACTAACCTTACAACTAGAGAAAGAAGCTCTCAATTAAGCTATGAATATGATCTAAATCTATAATGAAACTTGCTTCTCAACTTACCCCAAAAATTGGGTTACAATGATATTTATAGAGAGCGCAAAAATAAAAACTGAGCAAGCAAATACCCAGGAAGGCGCGCTCGCACTGCAGGGGTGGCGTTCCCGCGCCCGTGCTTTGCGCGCCCGCGTCTTTCTGGGTTTCTTCAATCTTTTTGCGACTTCGTGCATTCGCTAAGGTCGCAAGATTGTGATGATGATGAACACTAAGAGAGGCAGTCCCAAAAGAACTTGATTGTGGGTTCAACACCCCATCTTCATGAGTGCACGACTTGAGAGCGTAAGAGCTAGAACTTGGAGAATCCACTTCCTTGCATCTTGAGCTTTCCAATTACCATGAGCTTGTTCAAAAAGCATCTCCCACATTAGTAATTCACCAATATCATGACCCGAACCTCGTAAAATACCTACAGCCACGAAAATAGAGCAAATAAAGGAGAAAATAGTAGAAAAACCAACAAAATGCATAAAAGCTACAAAATAAGAGAGGAAAGGTAAAACCAATACCAAATGCATATAACTAGGCATTTATTAAGCATGAAAGCCATGAAAAGAGGAAGAAAACAACCTAAATGCTCATTAAATGGGTGCCATTTATGACACTCATCAGTGGCATCTTGGGCCTAAGTCTTGCACTATAGACCCTAACCCATACTTCTTGCCTCTCTTTGCTAAGACACCCATCTCGCGGTGGCTTGATCATCATGTTAGACAGTGACATAGTCACTTCCTCCATAAGGCCATCATAGTTTCCCTGTCGCCTCTTTGTGACCCTTAGATCAACCAAATATTCTAGAGCCTTGAGGAGTACATCAAGAAGGTAGTTGGAGAATTTCTTCTTCTACAGTTCTGGAATGGAGTTTGCAATGAGTCTCAAGATTATCTTGCAATCATAACTCCACTCATCATGAGCTTCATCGCTCATAACCCCTTTTGAGTAAAAACTCGAGATGGGAGTATCCAAGATATGCTATAGGTAGCAATTACGGAGGGTCATACGTATTTCTTCCTCCCATTCTTTGAAGTTTACCAAATTCAAGCTAAATGGTAACTTCTCATGAAATTCTGGGAACATTAGATTTTGTTGATAGTTGAAGACATGATTCTACAATTTGAAAGAATTTTAAATGAAAAACCATTCATAATATTTAAATAAGATTGAAACCATGAATTTTAATCAAACTTATTTAAAACGTCTTATTCACACATTAAAATTGTCCCCATTTTGGTGAGATTAAGTCGATTCCAAGATCCAAATAAAGAAAGAGTGGTTAAGCATGCTTTGGCTTGTCTTAACACTCAGTCTCCTAAGGTAAGCAACGCTTTGCTAATGGCTCCAAGCCATTCTTGGTTGAATAAATCATTGCATCTAATGCTCTCTCAACAATTTATTCACTTTTCCACGACATGTTAGGACTCCATCACTCATATCGTTGAGTATAACCAAAACAAACTTGCATACCCGGTATGCCTTATGATTCTAGGGAGTAATAATGATGCCTTGCTTTGGCGTAGCCCATCACTACTCTTAATAGGTCAATAAGTGTTGTTTTGGAATGACAATTTCACTCAATATTTTAGGGACCTAGGGTTTCTATGTTGGTTGATTTAAGTGAACTTTATTAATCATCACAACATTCAAAATCCTAAACATGCATCTAAAATATAATTCATATATAAATACTCATAAATATATATTGAAAATATAAATAAAGATGCATTTGGCAACTAGCATGACCCCTTGAATCCTCAAGTCTTCAAGGGACGTCTTTTGCAACTTCATGAGTTCGTCTTCCTAGAACCTCCGTCTTCAAGTCATTACCATAATTATGAAAACACTAGTATATACTATTAGGACTAACCTAAATATCAAAGTACAAAAATACTCAACGGTTCGCAGACCGTATTTAGATTTACAAAAATATATCATGGATCACAATCCATATTTTCTATCCTAATCTGGCTCCACTAGTTGCCATTTTATAAAACCTGTGAGAGAATACACATTCCATTCATCCATTCACTATTTGTAAATGGCCCATGCATTTTACAACGATAAAACAAGTAACAATGCATAAAACGCGCGTAAACTAGTAACTAATTTAGGTCGTTAATCCAATTGACATGCCTAATTAAAACTAGTCAAAGTTGTTTAATTAATTATGTAATTTAACGTAATAAATAATAATTGAAGCTCCCACTAAATTCCACATCCATCTTAATTAATCTAATTAATTAAACCGGAAAACCAATTATTTGCCAAAATTAAATTTTTGAAATGCCGCTAAAAAACTGAGGCCTAGCCTCCAACATTTATTAAATTAATTAAAACCAAATTAAATTAATAAAATATAATTAAATTGGCAAAATAAGCAAACACGAAGCCAACCACACCCAAGTTCCTCACGCACTACATGCGTGCTATATGCAATGCGACTTGGTGCATGTGCCTCCACCACCCCACGTAGCACTAGCTAGGTCGACCCTAATAGCGTTTGCTACGGGTTACGTGGTGCTAGGCACATGCCCCACGGCTTCTTACCCCTTCGCACTAAGCACCAAGCATCAAGCATACACTAACTAACAACGACCCGCGCATCACAGCAGCCCGCATGCATGCACGGCCACAACGTGCTGCTACTTAGCCTATGCTGCTTTGAGGCTGCTGTGGCTAGGCACACACAACCACGCTGCCTTGTGTGGCGCGCACCAAGCAGCCCCAACTCGGCAGCCACATATGGGCTGCATAGCAGCTCGCTAGCCGAGGAGTCTTGCTTGGTTTGTGTGCCACACTCTTGGCATTGAAATCCGAGTTTTTGGGTGACTAATTTATTAATTCTAAATTAATTTTTAGAACTAACTTAGTGAGCAAAAAATGAAAAAATTAAACAAGTCCAACTTTAATTAAAATTTCACAAAAGTGCACACAATAAAAATTATTTCCAAGAACCATTCTTTAATAAAATTGGTTTAACTTGGTGTAATAAAATAATAAGGGCAATTACTCACTATTAATTTAATTACTTTAAATTAATTATGATATTTTAACAAATTAGAAGGGAGTTGGAAACATGAACATAAGTTCAATAAAAAAATCCAACTTTAATACTTGTGAATCCTTTAAAAATTATATCTTCCAATATGAAGATAAATGAAATTTCTATCACAAGCTTCAAACTTTATGATTCCAATAAACTTAATACGGGATTAAATAAAAAGTTCAACCAAAAATTCATGGAATTTAGTAACTCAAAGATTCAATCACTTAAAACAATTAAAGATTGAATCTTTAGTACTTGGAAACAGCAAAGAACAAACTTTTCACACTTAATGCAATGAATTTGCAATAATGTGAAAAATAAAACCAAACTTTCAAGCACAAATTACTACCAAATCATGCTTAAAGTGGTTTAATATTGCATATAAATTAAGAAATGAACCACATATATAACCACCAAAAATATGCAATGAATTTTTAAGGTTGGACTTAAAAGTGCATTTCTAGTTGTGTTTTGGCTAAAAACGCAGTCCTAAAAGGGTAATATCATTTCCATAACGCCTTTTCCACCCAAAATTCACTATTGTTGGGCAAAAATCTAGGTTCAGGGGCTGAAGTTAGCTCTAATACGGGATTAAAATTAATAAAACTAAGCTACTAATCTAATTAGCAACTTAAAACCATAAAAATTAAGCCATAAAAACACCTTAAAAATATGATTATAAAAATAAATGAGTAAGGCTCCTATACCGCTGTTGGGTTTTGGTAAGTCCGACCCACCACGGAAGGAAACCCGACCCCAAAACTAAACTCACAATAATTATAACCATAAAAATAATTAACTTAAGCGGAAGTTCTTGGAAGACGAAAACATGAAGTTGCAAAAGACGTCCCTTGAAGACTTAAAGATTCAAGGGGTCATGCTAGTTTCCAAATGCATCTTTATTTATCTTTTCGATATATATTTATGAGTATTTATTTATGAATTATATGTTAGATGCATGTTTTGGATTTCTAATGTTATGATGATTAATTAAGTTCACTTAAATCAACCAACAGAAACCCTAAGTCCCTAAAATATTGAGTGAAATTGCCAGTCCAAAACAATACTTATTGACCTATTGAGAGTAGTGATTATTGGGTTTCGGTGGACCCGCCGCGGAAGGAAACCTGACCCCAAAACCAAACTCACAATAATAATAACCATAAACATAATTAACATAAACACAAGACTAAGTAAGTAATTATTACCTTTGTAGCGTGCTTCACTCACCAAAAACGAGCTCTTACTTGAAAGCCTTCAAGTCTCGCTCACACGGCGACCTCCTTGGAGTTAGCAAGGCCCGACCTAAAAACTCGAGTAATTAGTGTTCAAAGGTTTTCACAATCTGATGTCGTTTTCAACATTTACTTAAAGTGAAGAATTCCCAACTACCTATGTTGGTATTTATAGGCAAAGGCTCTCAAAATTCTCATCATCTTTTCATGTGGGAGATTTTAATTTTATTCATTTAATTTTAAATCTAAAATAAAATAAATAATCAAGCTACTAATAAATCAACAAGTGTCAAGCTCACATGAGGGGTTAGGTGAGGGCCATTTAGAGGTGGGGGGACCAAACTTGCTCCCCACTCTCCTTTTAAAAACCGGTCACCTCACTCCTCTCACCCTCTCTTGCTATACGCCACATGGCAGCCCCACTTGAGCACCAAGGCACCCCAAGTGGGCTTCCATGCTTGCTCCTTGCTTGAGGCTACCCACTGCCAGCAGGCCCTGTATGCGTGTGCGGGATGTTGCAGTCGTGGGCTGCTGCTTGCTCCCTCGGCTAGCAAGCCTTGCACCATATGTGTGGGGTGCTAGCGAGGGTTGCTGTTGACCCTATGCGCACATGGCCGCGGCAGCCATGCTAGAACAGGTGCGCTAGCACGTACTAGCAAGCCATAGGCTCGGCTTGGTGTGCATGCTAGGCACAATGCTGAGGCACCATGCTAGGCTATATGCCCCTAGCACTCGATTTTCTTAGAGCATTCCAATGCTAGAGGTATTTTTGGGAATTTGTTAAATTATTAGTATTTTCTCGTCTCGTCTTTTTATTATTTTAAACTCGACTTTCGACGTTATGTTTCAACGCTCTAAGCTCGAATTTCCGACATCTAAATATTAATTACTCGGGTGAGTCATTAATTTCTTCTGAATTAATTCGTTGCTTTGGTTCGCTAGCTACTTGGGTGTGACCCAAAGGGTTCAGTCAAGATTAAGCTGTAATATTAATTATTCATTAATATTACTAATCGGAAGCGGCCTTCACCCAGGCATTTCGATCACTTGCCTCACTGAATAATTAGCTTTCTAATAATTCTGAACCCTCTATCGGAATAATACACTTGTTCGAAGTACACCATTCCTTTCATCGTTGGGCTATGCAAAAGTGAGGCATCAGTATTACTCCCTAGGATTCATAAGGCATACTAGGTATGCAAGTTGGTTTTGGTTGTACTCAATGATATGAGTGATGGAGTCCTAACATGTCCTGGCAAAGTGGATAAGTAGTTGAGAGAGCATTAGATGCGACGATTTATCCAACCAAGAGTGGCTTGGAGCCATTAGCAAAGCGTTGCTTACCTTAGGAGATTGAGTGTTAAGACAAGCCAAAGCATGCTTAATTTAATGCATAGATAAGACGTTTAATAAGATTAAAAATTTGCATGAATGCTTTTTAATTTTCAAACTTATTATGTTTTTTTTTGATAAATGGTTATACTTTACACTTATATTTGTAGATTCCAAATCAAACTATATTGTTTTCCATGATTGGTAAATGAAATCTTTGAGAGTGGTTCTCAAAGAAAAGAAAAGAATTTCTAAAAAGACAATTCTCATAAATGACTTTTATAAGTCTGAAAGGACGGTTGGACATCATGTATTCAAAATACTAGGTAGTTTTGATAAACATGAAAAGTATTGAGTTGTAAACTCAAATTATATCAATGCTTGACAACCAACATATCTTTTTTCTTTATACGCTGGGGTGTACAACTCATTGATGTATTAATTCAAGTACGAATTAAAAAAAAAATGGAACTTTGTTATAAGACACATTAGATGCTCAATTATGCCTAACAAAGTATAAAAGTCAAAGACTCTTAAAGAAATGATTCTGAAAGATTATGAGATAAAGTATGATAAGAATTATAGGAATCTAGGAACAAAGAAAAGGAATAAGATTCCATTTTTGCTAAAGAGTTCATGTTATTCTAATTAACTTAGCAATTTATTATCTTCTCAAGTATCAGATACTGCTTGAGTGTTCCACTTTGAAAGTGACCTCAAACTATTGAAGATAATCTAAGTTATTGACTTACAAGCTTAGAATGAAGCAAGTGTTGTTACATCTGTTGTATGGTCGTATGCTTTATTTAAAGACCTTTTAAGCTAAGGCTGGAACAAATAAATCATTATTATGTTTCATAATTAGCAAACAATCTGTTAAAACACAGAAAGACTCACAATAAAAGTAAAGAGCAATAGTAGCAAATTTATTTGAATGGCATGGTTGTCTAAACCATGAGTCAAGAATGCTTGATTGTAAACAATCATTTTCCTAACATGAAAACTCACAAAAGTTTAAATCATAGGCGTGCATGATTTTTGTTACGAACATATTTAGCAATGTCACATTAACAAGAACATACTCAAGGCTATATAGGCTCTTGACAGTTGATTGATTCGGAATCGTTCTAAAACAAGCAAGTCTTACTTGTTGAAAAGTGACAGAGTAAAGAGCTATTGTTCTTGGTATAGACAATTGACTCTGAAAGCTAAAGAGGATTTAATTACTTCAACGTTTCATGAGGAATTTGAAAGAGTATTGCTATATTCATCAAATGTGAACAAACTTGACCTTGAATAGTTCAAGAGTTCAATGATGTACGTAATCGACTTAACAAAATATGAAAACTTCTATATTAGATTATACGATGTTTGCTTGAGCCAAGCGTGACCATCACAAAGTTGTAAAATTGAAATTTTCATAAATAACTCCACAAAGAACATAGTGTGACTTCACGAAGACTTTGATGCCATTTAAAAATGACTTGAACAATGATGGATTACACCCCTTCTTATAAAGTTCTTAAAGATTTGCACAAAAGACTAATGTTACACTAAACAAAATGTCGAAGCTAAGAAAGGACACTATATTAAGTAATGGATAGAATTAACTTCTAAACGTCTTTTCAAGTTTATGTCTAACTCTTAGCCACAGTAGGAGTTCACTGGCTCAGTGAGAGATAGGCGGATCAGTAGGAGCTTAATGGCTCATTAAAGTCTAAGATAGCTCAAGTGGGAGCTAAATGTTTATTCACAAGTGACAACGAACTTTTACCCAAAGAAAATATACATGTCTCTTTGTAAGCTTTCAAGTGAGACTACTGACATTACCTCCAAAACCTAAATGAGAACATAATGTTTATTGCTCTAAGTGGTGTCTTTCTGGAAAGTAACACATTTAAAAAACAGCAAGTGGGAAGAATATAAACTCGATGACCATCGAGATTAGCAACAAACTAGAGCTGAGAATCTCGGAATTCCTTTGTAGAAACCTAAAATTGTCTCCCCAAAACCAAACCCGATGATGAACAACCTTTCACCGCCATTATTGGTCGGGTTGATTATTTAATCTTTGGAGTGCTTAAATCCATGTTTCCATTCAATAAATTTTATAAACCAATCCATTTCCTAGCTCATTTCCCTAAACCATAACTTGTTTTCCACTTTTTGTGTCCACATCGCAAAACTGAGAGAAACTAATTTTGTTGCCTTATAATTTTGATCCAATTATTATTTGGTTATATAGGCCTTGAAATAAGCTTTCCAACCATATATCATAAGTCCAATTCTGATTTAAAACGAAGAAGATATGAGCCAAACACTAAACTCGGCCCAAAACCGACACCCTTCTATTAAAACGATCATATCTTAAAATATATAAATGATTCAAATTGGGTTGGAAATTAGACTTTATAAAATTTCCTATGATATATTATATGCCTTATTCAGAGTTACGGATCAAAAGTTATCGTAATTTTAAAAACGCGAAAAAACTGGAATTACCGCGCGCAGTTTAAAATTGTCGCGTCGCAGTTTAAAAAACAGGGCTTGGTACCGTGACACGGGAATTCTCAACGTGTCACGGTGCCTGGTGAATTGACACGAGAATTCTCATGCTTTTTTTTTCCGCGTTCTTTCCACGTGAAAATTCCTCGCATCACGGGAAACTCTGCCGGGACACGAGAATTAATGTCGTGTCACGGTATAATTTCCCGTGTTACGACGCCCATATTGTGACACATGATTTTTCCATGCTTTCTCCACATAATTTTTCACGCGCTTTTATCCTTAATATCTTAAATATGTCCCGCGTTACACTAATTTTCCCCGCGTCACGGGAATTCTTGTCGTGTCACGTCATGCTTTTGCCGTGTCACGATGCATTTTGCCGTGTTGTGGCAACCTTTTTTAGGGTTTTTATCTTTTTAGGGTTTCGTGTGTTCTCCCTGCTCATTTTCCCTATAAATAGAACCCTATTTTCTGCAGTCCGGGGCACCAAATCAGTCCCTCTTTCTTTCTTTTACACCAAAAATCATTCTCTTCTCTCTCTCTCTCATATTCTAAGCCTTAAACCTATATTCTTAATTACACCATTCTTCCCTTAAGAACTCCAAGGAGTCCATACAAAAACCCGAGGTTCCGTCCTTAAACCAAGACGTGAAAGATATAATTGACTGTGGGTTTGGACCAAATCAAATCTATATTTATTTAATTTAATTTCCATTTGATTTATATTTTTTTATTGAAGTTACTAACAATTTATTCATTATATAGCAATTTTAAGGAACGCGAGGAATGTGAGTAATCAATTAATTTATTTACTCTTATTTTTTTTTTTAATATTGCTAGTATCATGATTAGGTTTATTTATATTTGATTTGACTAACGCTATTATTGTTGAATTGCTTCCAATATTAATGTTTGTTCCATTATTAATTTTGATCACCATATTGCATGTTTAAAGGGAATATGTAATTGAAAATCATGCCTAATAAGATAATTTGGATGATCAGTTTAGGTTCCTTTTTAATCTTGTTATTAAATCAAGTGATCACTAATATTTAAGAATAAAGTATTGCATTAATATTCAACCAATTTAGCTTAATAATAGTTTGGAGCAAATTGAATATTTTGTTTGTATGCCTTTGAGATCGCTGAAATCACTTTTCACTATAAAAATCGAGTAGAGGCCAATACGAGTGAATGTGACTCCATGACTCACTTCATACCATCATCCCCGATCCTCCTTTCGTGATTCCTAACCATATGGTGTTAGTAATCACATGGATTATGAATGGGGTGTAACCTTCACGGGTCAATCGTTGTTGCCTATCGTTGTCCATTTTCGTGGTTGCCTTTTAAGATCCGTGAACGGTTTACAAGTTCCTTAAAAACTTGTTGGCGGCTCCCTACTTTCCTTGTTCCTAATCGTATTATGTCAATTCCCACTTCTTATGAGTGCCAAGCATATTCACAACATGCTTTAACATAGGCACACTTCGAGCGACGCCTACAACCTTAAAAGGGTTTCATAAGAATACTTTATCAAGAATACTCATAAGGACTTTATAATTGCCTTAAAAGAGAATTTATTACTCACAAATGTTTTGAAAAGTTGAATTAAGATCAATATAATCAAAGGGCTTTTGAAGTGCCTTGAAACTTAGTGTTTAATGCAATAACCCTGTATAGATAAAAAATTCACCAAAGGCTTGGATTCAATCCTATAAATTTTCTATTAAGTTAGAAGTTAATCTAAGACTTACAAGCATACTATTTACCATTAGATAGGTTTGGAATAGTGCCTTGTAAGATAGCTACGACAAATCAAAATTCCAAATAACGGATAGAGGCCATAAGATCCGAGATAGACTCCATGTATGAAAATCATGTTTAAAACTTGATTAATTTGCATGAGGGGTGAAAGACCTATTGATCGCAAATAAGTTTTCAAGGAAGAAACTAACAAATGTGGAAATGTATATGCATACATAGCTAGATTGGTTGAAAAGGATATAATTAAATTCACGTAGTAAATTTTAATAAAAACCTATTCACCAATTGGAATGCTCAAGTCTTTTCGTGGTTATTCTAGCAAAATTGCACATGTGAAATATGGCAAAAGAGATACCAAAACCGCCTTCCTAAAATAGGATTTTAGAAGTGACAATGAAAATAGTCTAAGGATTTTGAAAATCTAAATAACGCTAGATATGAAAGCAAGCTCAAGAAATCCATTATGGGATTGAAGAAAGCGTTGCATAAAGGAATTGGAACGTATTTTCTCAGCGCGCGCCACCTGCTCGTAAATTTTTTTTTAATTCGAGCGTTTTTTTTATTCGATTTTTTTTCTTATGTTATCCTTTGAATATGACGCTAAATCAAGAAGAGACAACTTCGTAATTGGGAATCTAGACCAAACTTAAAAAAAGAAAAGAAGACTATCCTAACACGTTGCACATAGTCACATAATCACATAAGCATGTCATAAGTCAAGATTCACGCAATGTCATTCTAAGGTCAAAAAATGCTTGGGTATCCAAAGGTACCATACCTTAAAAAAACGACGCATAAATCAATCACTCAACGTGTTGACCCATGACATCGCCCTCCCAACATTTTGTTGGTGATATGGGTGAGATGATTGTTATTGATTTCGGGATAGACGCCTAGTGTTGGCAACCCCTAGTCAATGACCCAATCCCCAATGGTTTAAGTGTGCTATGCTTATGCATGATGCAATGTTTCTTGTTTGGTTTCTACTTTTGTGCAAAAGGAAGATATTATGCGTTCAAGTCTCACTCTCTAACAAGAGATTATCCAAGTTAATTCTCGTTACAACCCATAGGCAACCTCTAAGTCCCCAGTGGAGTCGCCACTGTAAGGAGGGTGATCCCATCGTCAGGGGTACTCTCCTTAAATGCCCTTGGCCACTTAAAAGCCTAGGACTTTACACTTGTTAGGGTGTAGTAGGATTTGAATTCCTGACTTTTTAGGGGACCTTGAATTAGAATTGATTCTATCATCACGCTTTTTTGTAAGAAATAAGTAGGAGTCGCCAATGAGTTTTAGGAAAAACTCATAAACCTCGTTCATGCCTTTCTTCCATGTGGAGTTCATGGAATAATTAGCACAAATCATAAGTTTACCCATGCCCAAATTTGTCTATAAACCAGAAATGAGTTCGATAGCGAGGGTACTAAGATAACGTTCCTTTTAGAGGGGAATCATCATCCTAGCCCTAGTACGGCCTCTACTAGCTCTTCCTTTTTGACAATTTCATCACCAAATAATATATGCAACGCGATACCTAAAACTATGTTAGTTTATTTTATTTAAAAACATTGATTCACGTAGGAATTACATCGTAATGTCATTATTCTTATTTAATTTAATTCGTGAAAAGGACAAGAAAATAAACAAGATTCGCCTTGGCTTAGGTGATCAACCAACAATTATTTAATTCAATTCTAATATTTATTAAACGCAAGATACTATGTGGAATTGATTAATGAATTATTTTGAAGGTGATCAAATAACATTAATTAATTAATTAAAGTCCTTTTAAACATGAAAATAAAGGTGATTTAACTAAGTGTTCGGGAATTTTCCACTTCTCTTTGCTAGATCTTCGTTTAGAACACTTATGGACTCCTTCTTGTTGGGGAACCTCCACTGTAGTAACAAAGTATCGAAAGGGTGAGTGTTTAGGAAAAGAGGGCTAGGTTGCACAAGTTCACAAGTTATTTTGCCAGAGTTTTAGGTTAATTTCTGTCAGTTGAAGCCTCGGTTTAAGCTCGTATTTATAGGGAATGATTAGGTTTAGGTATTCAAGCATTCTACCGCAGCAGGTGTCGCGTGCAACAGATGATGTTGCGCGCGGCATCCCAACGCAAGTTATAGAGTTGCGCTGCTATGTGCAGCGCAACTTATTGTCTTGCGCGCGACCTTATTTTAAGATTTGATCTTATATATTCCATATAATTCCGAATAATTCTGAATCTTCCGCAGCGAGAGTTGCGCTGGGTGTCGCGCACAACTGAATTAGTTGCACGCGGAAGCCTAGCTCGACTATGTGAGATGCGCGAGGCTCTTTCTATGGAAGCACTAAGTTTTAACCTAGGCGCTCCTAAATCCGTCATTATTGAGGTTTAAGCATGGGCTTAAGCCTAATTATGATCGGGTTTAGTTAATTGGACCTTTCTTTTGGATTTTCTTTTAATTTGGGCTAGTCTTTTTTGTTTTGTGGCTTAACCAGTTATCCATAAGTATTCTTCACTTCGATCCAACACGAAGATGGTTTTATTTATCGTCATTGCACTTCCTGTCGGGACAGGAGGCCAAAAGTAGATGTCTGCAATACTCAATCTTCTTCCACCCACATTACATTTTAGCTCATCCAGTTTCACTAAGTCTTGCTAAACTGTTTGCTGTGTGATATGGTTGAAATTCTCTACTAGAGTCTTTCTTGTTTGACTTAGTATTTAGCCTAGCTCATACTTAGTTCAAAAATTTACTTAGTTTTATACATGCGGATCGAAAGTCTTTCAAAGTCCTACAATTCATGTTTAACACGGTAAATTCCTTTACTCGTTTTAACATTTTATTAAGTCTATACAGTAGATCCTAATGCCAATACGTACTAAGTATCGTCTTTTTCTTTGTCCATTGTCGAAAATACTTTCAAATCTAAGCATTTTGCATTTGATAGTTAAACAGAGTTCGTAAACTTCTTGTTGAACCCTACAAGATTGACTCTTGCTCCCATTAAACTTCTTATTCATAAGAATTTCTATGTTTCTTCATAAGTAAATCCTTTTATTAACTTTATTCAAGAAGTTGCGCGACCCCTCCCAGCGCAAGTGATTTTGTTACGCGCGACAGCCGCGCGCAACTGAGTCACTTGCGCGCGCCCACTGGACGAGTCAGTTTTGATTTCTCATAAAACAAATTGACTCGTCCGAACAATATCCTCATTGAAGAATTGTTAAGGGCAATGTTATCCATTTGAATATATTTTGCGTCTTTTTCTTTTTTTTTTTTCTTTTTAAAAACAAGGGTATTGATTTAATTACCCTTTTGTACTCCTTTAGGGCCGGTTTTTGAGCTTGGGAAAGAGGACCCCCGGGCACTCGCATTCTAAGTTTACCACCCAAAGATCAACCCCTTTCAAATCACTTTCCTTCGACCACTAATCCTAGTCCAACAACAATGCCAACCGTCGAAGAACTTCAACGAGAGATTCTTCATATGAGAGGAAAAGGCTCAAGAGGCCAAGGAGAGAAGAATTAAGAAGATGGAAAATGCTGAAAAGAAAAAAGCTGAAACTTTAGCCTTACAAGAAAGGATGGAGCAATTATCCATCAAATAAAAGTCGTTGGAGAAGCTAGTTCTTCGTTCTACAATGGGGAATAAGTACTTTAACGCGGAAAAGTTTGCTCCTCCCCTAGGATTTGCTTTACCAGAAAAGTTCGTAGCAACGGACTTGCCAATATTTAAGGTGATCAATAATCCACAAAATCATTTAATGTGTTTTACTGGCACTATGGCACTAAAGGGAGTTGATCCCAAGCTTTATGCTTTGACTTTCCCTTTATCACTAGACCCAACCGCGAGAGAGTGGTACTATGGGCTAGATCCAAAATTTAAAGCGACATGAGAAGATGTAGTTTCGGCTTTCATCACCCAATATGAGAGTAACGTAGAGTTCAAGTCAACTTTACGTGAACTCGAGATGCTTAAGCAAGGCGATGATGAAGGTTTCCTTGCTTACTATGGTAGATGGCGAGAAAAGCCGGCCCACCTTGCCCAAAGGCCTCCTGAACTCGAGTTAGTACAAAAATTCATTGAAACCTGTCATGAAAAGTACAATAAACATCTATGTTACCGTAGTCTAGACACTTTTCAAAAGTTCTATTCTGTTGCTACTAGGATTGAAGATGATTTTGCTAAAGAAAAAGCAAACAAACCTCATTATCATCATCAACCTAAGAATAACTACAAGAAGGGGAATGAAAATGCATCATCCTTTATTGACGTATTTGCGACTTCCACGCAATACAATAACACAAACTGATATGATGATCCTAGAAAAAGATGGACAAAAGAGAGAAAATTACTCTATTTCATGTAAGCTATAAAGAATTGTTAGAAAATTAAATGAAAAAGGCTTACTTGCGCTAACAGGGCCAACACCACCCACTCCACCAAAAAGGAGGTTTCCTTAATGAAACAGTAGTGCTTATTGTGCTTATCATAGAGGCGTTGGACACGATACTGAACGTTGCTATGTTTTAAAGCACAAGATACAAGATTAGTAGACGGTGGGAGAATTCCCGTGCCTAAACCTAACAATAATGCATCCCCCTTAGGGGTGTTTCACATCGATGAAGACCATATGGGAAGTGATACGTTCAATCCTTTGGACTATATCACACCCATAGGAGAACCTCTATCCACAATACTTATAGGGGAAACTAATGAAGTATGCAGACTATGGGATGACAACTTTCAAGACTTATATGTCTCTAAGTATGCCGTCATCCCACCTCCATCTTGTTTGCAAAATGAAACAAATGGATCGCTTGAATTGAGATCATTTCTTGGGGAAATCGCAAGATTTATCGAATCTCTCCTTGGATGAACAATGGCATCAAGCACAACTCATGGAACATCTTGAAATAGAGGCACATCCAAAGCCTCTAGAGGAAAGTTGGTTTATGAGTCCTTCGACTAACCTAAATGAGATAGATCATTTAACTTGTACTGGGCGAGTCTATTAAGCACCACCACCAAATGGATCTTCGACCACACAAAATCAAACTAAAAGTCAAACGCAAAATACAGTACCACCTCCACTTGAGGTGGAAGATCCATTGGTCAAACAACTTCGCCAATCCAAGGAGAATGTTAGCATTTTGGAACTTCTAAGTACTTCTAAAGAGCATAGGAATTCTCTCATGAACGCTCTAACGGCTTTGTCTGTAAGCACAGATTCAACCCCTCAGGACCTCGTTAGCTTGCTTACTAGCGAGAAATCCGACAAGTCAATCGTTTTCACTAATGATGATTTGCCTTTAAAAGACACTACCCACAACGATGCGTTATACTTAACTGTGGGATGCAAGGGATATAATATCCCTCTAACTTTGGTAGACAATGGGTCGGCTGAAAACGTATGCCCATTACGAACGGAAAAATACTTAGGCCTAAATTTAGAAAAAAATTTCCATTCAACAAAACAAAGCATTAGGGCCTATGACAATTCGAGAAGTTCGGTGTGTGGAACTGTTAAGCTACCAATTACCACGGGCCCAATTCAAAAGATGGTTGAATTCCATGTTATGGACATAAAACCTACATTGAACCTTTAACTTGGACGTCCTTGGATAGATGAGCTTGGTGCAATACCATCCTCACTTCATCAAATGATTATGTTGAACTATCAAGGGCTTCCTATGACTATACATGCTTCTCCACTCAAAATAGCGATAAATGATCAATCACTCTTAGAAATAAACAATTATAATGATGAAGAGGATATGTGGGGATTTGTCGTGGAGCCAATCTTCACAATTGAAATGGAAGAAGAATTGGATGAATCATTCAAGCTTGATCCATATTCCACTCGGATAGTAAACAATATCTTGCTCAAGAGTAGTTACTTTCCTGGGATGCCTTTGGGAATAGGAATGAAGAAATCTCTCTTACTTCCTATCCCCAAAGAAAAGCTTCTCCTTTGGTTTGGGATATAAACCAACCAAAGAAGAATTGGAGTTTCACGATGCAAAAAAAAAAAGCACGTAGAGACAATAATAAAAAGGGATAATCACTTTACTTCCATCCTATCAACAAACCCTTAATGGACAATTCATTAGGGAGGGAGAAGATTACCCATGCTACGACTTTCCGAACCCTTAGTTTTGGAAGGAATCAAGAAGCCTGGATTTGAAATCTTTCATGATTGCTACTTCTTGGATGACGATCTTAGTATCGTTAAATCAAAACACCCAACTCTAGGGTGCTATGATGGGCAAGCATTTAACTTGCTAGTTGGACTAGAGCAAAATCAAGTCGCAACAATGACCAATCAAAAATCCATTTAAGATGAAACTTTTGACCCAACCTCGTTGATCACCCCTTCAAACGAAACTTTTGATCATGGATAGAGGAAATCTTTCAAATGGATCAATCATAAAGGCGATAAACTAGAGATCGTCACAGGCGAAGGGAAGAAGTTTGAAGAATCGGACGATGAATCTATTATAGACTCTAGGGAAGCTAAAAATTTAGGCCTTGTGGCCATTACTGAGTCTTTATTTTCTAGTTCTAAGGACAAAGATCCCAAAAAGGATTCTTCTCTTGATGTACTCTCTTTTTATTTTAATAATATGAGCTCTATTTCCGAGTATATGCCTTCTCTTGAATCTTTCGAATCCTATAATAGTCAATCTAATGAAGATGATAACATTAATAAATTGGTTGAACTAATGAATGAACAAGAACAAAAGAACCCTATCGTTGAAGAAACCGAAATAGTTAACATAGGAACTAACGAAAATAAGAGAGAAGTCAAATTTGGCTTAACTCTAAATCCGGAAGAGCGATCCACCCTCATATCGACGCTCAAAGAATTTGAAGACGTGTTTGCTTGGTCATACAAGGACATGCCTGGAATAGATAGGGAAATCGCGGAACATACCATTCCCTTGAACCCTACTTCTAAACCAGTAAAACAAAAACTTCAACAAATGAAACCTGATGTCGCATCAAAAATAAAGGAAAAAGTACAAAAACAGTTGGAAGCCGGTTTTATTCGCGTATGTAATTACCCAGAATGGGTAGCGAACATCATTCCAGTCTCTAAAAAGGATGGACGAGTTCGCATGTGTGTCGACTTTAGGGATCTTAATAAAGCTAGCCCTAAGAAAGATTTTCCTCTACCACATATTGATACATTGGTAGATAACACGGCTGAACATGCGATGTTATCCTTTATGGATGGGTACGCAGGTTACAACCAAATTTTAATGGCAAAAGAAGATTATGAAAAGACATGCTTTACTACACCTTGGGGTACGTATTGCTACACAGTCATGCCATTTGGTTTAAAAAATGCAGGAGCTATGTATTAAAGAATAGCTACGACTCTCTTGCATGATATGATGCATAGAGAAATAGAAGTGTGTGTGGATTATATGATTGTAAAGTCCAAAGATAGAATGGGACATATAAAAGTTTTACGCAAATTTTTTACTCGCATAAAAGAATATAAAATGCGATTGAATCCACAAAAATGCGCCTTCAGAGTAACTTTTGGTAAGTTACTCGGATACGTAGTAAGCACACGTGGCATCAAGATTGATCCCTCTAAAATAAAGACAATTGTTGACATGCCTCCCCCTCAAACAGAAGAAGAAATTAGGGGATTCCTTGGCAAACTTCAATACATTAGTCGATTTATCAACAAATTGACTATGACTTGTGAGCCAATATTTAAAAAATTGAAAAAAGAGGAGAAACATGAATGGGACGATCAATGTCAAAAGGCCTTTGAGAAAATCAAAGATTATCTCAAAAGTCCACCAATTTTAGCACCACCAGTACCCAAACTTTGTCTTAGGCTATACATTACAGTTACAGATATAGCCACAAGCGCCATGTTAGCACAAGAGTTAGAAAAAGTCAAACGTGCAATATATTACATAATTAAAAAATTCATCCAATACAAAACAAAATATAGCACCTTGGAAAAGAAAAACCTAGAATTAGTGTGGGCAACCAGAAAGTTACGACATTATATGTTACCACACACTACTCATGTGATTTCTCAACAAAGTCCGATAAAGTATTTGTTTGAACAACCACCCATACAAGGAAGCATATCTAAGTGGTTGGTGATGTTGGCTGAATTTGAGCTAAAATATATTCCTGAAAAATCAATGAAAGGAAAAGTAATTTTCGACTTTCTGGCAAAACATCCAATTCAAACAAGTCGTGCAGAAACTACTCATCTTCCGGATGAAGAAATACTCATGACACAAGATGACAAATGGGTAATGTACTTCGACGGTGCGTCCAATTAAAATGGATGTGGCGTAGGAGTGTTACCCAAAAGTCCAGAGGGAGCACATACTCCAATCTCTGTTAAATTAGACTTTGAGGTTATTAATAATGCCGCAGAATGTGAAGCGTGCATTATTTGACTAGAAGCGGCAGCTAGCATAGTTGTGCAAAAATTAGAGGTATATGGAGACTCCAGTTTGATTATAAATCATATATTAAAAAATTGGAAAATAAAGAACTCCGCAATGATATTATACCAAGCACAGTTAGAGCAACTCATCGAGCATTTTGAACATATTGATTTTAAATATCTCCCAAGGGATGACAATCAATTTGCCGATGCGCTAGCAAAATTAGCCTCAATGATCAACATTCCAGATCACTTAAACATGATGTCATTATGCGTTGATAGAAGAGAAGAACTAGCGTATTGCAACGTAATAGAGGAAATAAATGACATTGAAGCAGACAATCCTTGGTAGTATCATATCCTCAAATATATTACTCATGGCACATATCCCGAAAATACTTCATCGAAAGACCAACGAGCCTTACGAACACTTGCGGCCCAATATGGTCTAATAAATGGTCGATTATGCAAAAAAGGACCTAATGGTCAAAGTTTATTATCTATAGGCCAACCGGAAGCCACACACCTTGTGGAAAATACTCACAAAGGTGTTTGTGGACCTCACATGAATGGTAAAATGCTTTCAAAAATAACGTTCATGAGGTGAAGGTTACACCCCTTAACGGTCCAGGAGATCATCCACTCCAATAGGTCTGGAACCATGACTGGAAGTTCAGGGATAAAGGTACAAATCCAACCTAAAAGACATTCAACCTGCCCTAATAATAGGCCTCTACTTCATTCTGATCGTATTCATGTGCACTTTCTAACTAACATGCAATCAATAGGATTAACCCTAAACGTGTTTATCTATATTGGTTGAATATTAATGCACAAATAAAAATATTATTGGCGATCACTAGAATTATAATCATATTAACCCTAAACAAGATTATTAATTATCTTATTAAGCGTGATTACAAGTACCAATTTCCTTTAAAAGGTGATCACTATCCTTTGGACATGCTTTGTCTAGTCAGTGTAATCAACACACATGCGCCAGGTGGCATTCGGCTTCTTCAGAAGCACAACATTTGTAACCCAGCGTCTAAAAGCTTTTTTATTTCAGCAGATACCGCTTGACTTCTCTCCTCGTCGTGATTTCCATTCTTTTGGCTTGGTCATTTTTTCAACGGTTTTTGCTCGTTAATGGCGCACAAATTATCAAAATCCTTTTTTAATTGCTTTGCATATGTAGTTTATTTTCTTCTTTGATAGTTTTTTGCATCATTTTGCATGCACACTGCGCTTTGTGCCTTCTCCAAGCATACGTTTTGAACGTTTTTCGTAAGCGTGCCTTAAGACGTTCCGTGGTGGTGCTTTACGTAAAAGCACCCATAGACAGGTTTGTCATTTTACTGTACTGACGTTATATGTGTCCGGGTTTTCTTCTTTTTCACGTTTGAAGCAAAAGGAAGGCGTTTTCATGCAGCGTAAAAATGCAAATGGCGAGTGTACAGCGTAAAATTGTACGGCGTAGGTGTTGCGTAAAATTTCACCTTAGCCTAAGCTTTGCGAGATCTACCTCTCGGAACTAAAAGGTAGACTATTACTGTAGGCGTTATCTCACGAGTCGACAGGCGCGCCGAACCTTGAGGAACATGCACTTCTTGAATCGAAGCAAATGCGGTAGTTAGTGAGCTTACTAACTAACCTGACAGTTAGGGTGTCCGTCCACCTCCTGTATAAAGAGCGACGAGACAATGTCACACCCATGTAGTCACGTGCCCCCAGTACTGAGACACGTGTACTCATCTTGTGGACAAAACTACTGAGAGAGTTGCTGACTTTCTTCCCTCTCACTGGATTTGGATATATGCCTCTAGTTCTGAGACATGTATTTCTATCTTGTGGACATCTGGTTCAAATACCGGACCCGGCTCGAATGCCGGACCCTTTTCGGTTCGAATATCAAAAACCCCTTTTCATTCTTTTTACTTTGTTAAAGTCAGGCTAAAGTTTCAATGACATATCGAGGGACTTTAGGCCAACGATGACATGATTGAGAGGAAATCATCCCCTTTTACTCTTTTTAAAATCGATCTCTTCTCATGACTTGACATCACCCAGAATACATTTACTTGTAAAAGTATTCTACAATTGCAAAGAATCAATCTAGATTCTTTAGCACGTTAAGACTAGGGAAAAATTTCTCTAGCCTTAATACCTACTTATTTTGAACACTTAGCAAACCGAGGACTGTTTCGACATCTTTAAACATTACTGAAAGATTCTCTAAACCTTAGAGAACTTCGCAGAATGAGTCTCAGATTTTTCCTTGACTACTTTGATCATCGTCTATCTTAGACTCTATCAAAGTAGGGGCTAACTGTAGACATTTACTTTTAGCCTCCTGTCCCGACAGGAAGTGCAATGACGATATATAAAGCCATCTTCGTGTTGGATCAAAGTGAAGAATACTTATGGATAACTCGTTAAGCCACAAAACACAAAAGACTAGTACGAATAAAACAACAAGGCCAATACAAGGTCCAATTACTAAACCCGATCATAATTAGGCTTAAAGCCCAATAATGACGGATTTAGGAGCGCCAAGGTTAAAGTTAAAGCTATAGCGTAAAATATCGCGCGCATCTCATAAAGTCGAGCTGGGAAGTCGCATACAACTTATTCAGTTGCACGCGACACTCCGCGCAACTTCTGGAGATGCGCTTGCAAAAGATTCAGAATATCAAAAAATCGGAAAATCGAATCTTACCATAGAGCTGCGCGCAAGATAAATGGTTGCCCTCGTAATCTGGTGCGCGACTTATTTACTTGCGCTCGATGGCCGCGCGCAACTCATCCAGTTGTGCGCGACACCTGCTGCGGCAGAATGCTTTTAACCCTAAACCTAATCATTCCCTATAAATAAGACCTTAACCCGAGGCGTAAACACACAGAAAATAACCTAAAATGCTGGCAGAATACTTGTGAACTTGTGCTTCCTAACCCTCTTGTCCTAAACACTCACCCCGTTTGATACTTTGTTACTACGGTGGAGGTTCCCCAATAAGAAGGAATCCATAAGTATTCTAAACGAAGATCTAGAAAAGAGAAGAGGTAAATTCCCGAGCACTTAGTTAAATCACATTTATTTTCTTGTTTAAAAGAACCTTAATTAATTAGTGTTGTTTGTTCACCTTTAAAATAATTAATTAATCAATTCCACATAGTATCTTTCGTAAAATAAAGATTAGAATTGAATAAATTAATTGTTGGTTGATCACTTAAGCCAAGGCGAATATTGTTTATTTTCTTGTTCTTTTCACGAATTTGATTAAATAAGAATAACGACCTTACGATGTAATTCCAACGTGAATTGGTGTGTGTAAATAAAATTAATAGTTTTAGGTATCACGTTGTATATATTGTTTGGTGATGAAATTGTGCAAAGGAAGAGCTAGTAGAGGCCGCACTAGGGCTAGGATCGTGATTCCCCTCTAAAGGGAACGTTATCTTGGTACCCTCGCTCCCGAACTCATTTCTGGTTTATGTTGACCAATTTTGGCATGGATAAACTTATGATTCTGCTAAATATCCCTTGAACTCTACTTGGGAGAAAGGCATGAACGAGGTTTATGGGTTTTCTTAAAACTCATTGGCGACTCCTACTTGTTCCTTACAAAAAAGCGTGTATGATAGAATCATTTCTAATTCAAGGTCTCCCAAACAGTCAGGAATTCAAATCATAATACACCCTAACAAGTGTAAATTCCTAGGCTTTTAAAGGGCCATGGTCATTTAAGGAGAGTACCCCTTACGATGGGATCACCCTCCTTACACATGCACGGAGTAAAAATTAGAATAATTGTGTGCTACATACTCAATATTGTTGTAACCTTTCTCTGATAATTAATGACTTACCATCAATTCACCAAATCACTGCACTCTCCTTTTTTTAATCAGATATTAAAGGATTTTATCAGGAATTAAACCAAAAAGGGTAAAAGTCAAATCAAATTAAAGAAATATGTTAAAACAATACAAGTTCATTCTTGCCAATTTGGCAATTCGTACCTCTAATAACTATTTTTTTTAAAGAATGGTAGCGACGTCATATTATTAAGTAATATCAAGTTTCGCCAAAATAATAAGTCTTTGGGGGAATGCGTCCAAACGTACAAGTTCAATACTATCACCAGTTTCCCACCTAGCAATCAAGTGGGCAACCGTATTACACAAACACTTAATGTGCTTAAAATTACAGACATCAAATAACATGCTACCATTTCTAATACCATTGTAAACAAGATAGATGGGTGATAAGCCTCACATTCTTCACAGAGTTGATGACATTTAGTGAGTCACTCTCCACTTCGATCTTGTTATAGCCAAACCTCCAAGCAATCTGAATAGCGAATTTAGCAATTTACTTCCTAATTACTTCCTTCTTGCCAATTTGGCAATTTACTGGACTCCATATTTTTTTCTCCATTCACTTTCCCCCACGCACTATATCCATAAATAATACATGCATTGTTTAGGCATAAGCTAGAATATATTCCAAAAAAAACAAATTTTGATACAACACGCAATAACACTAATAACTTGTACAAATATATATACATATATATATGCATCAATACAAGCTCATAAAACATGGATTTGCCCTTAATACCCTCAAAAGCTTCCTTTTCTGCGGCTCCCCACTTAAATTCCCTGTTCCCTTTCAACAGCTGGTAGAACGACAAAGCTTTGTCGGCAGACTTGCTGATGAACCTGGTCAGCGCGGCCATTCTGCCTGTCAACCGCATGATGTCTTTGATGCACTTAGGCTCAGGTAAGCTTAGGAATGCCTCAACATTCTTCGGATTTGCGTCTATTCCCCTCTCACTCATTAGGAAGCCTAAGAATTTTCATGAGATCACCCCGAACACACATTTCTTCGGGTTGAGTTTAATGTTATATTTGCTCAGGGTGGCAAATGTTTCTTCCAAATCCATGATTTTCCTTACCTGTGTGACGCTCTTGACAATTGATTCGTCCACGTATACCTCAACATTTCTACCCTTTTGGTGCATGAACACTCTGTCCATTGTCTTTTGGAAAGTTGCTCCAGCATTCTTCTACCCGAAGGGCATAGCTATGTAATTGTATACTCCCCCTTTGGTGATGAATGCAGTTTTTTGTCTGTCTTGGTTGTGCAAGTTGATATGATGGTACCCTGAGAAGGCATCCATGAAGCTCAGCAAGGCGTGCCCACTGGTTGAATCTACAAGATAATCAATTTGTGGCAGCGGGTAGTAGTCTTTTGGGTAGGCTTTGTTGAGGTCGCTGAAGTCAACACACATCCTCCACAGGCTATTTGCCTTCTTCATCGTGACCACGTTGGCTAACCATTCTAAATAATCACAAGGCTCAATGAATCCAGCTTCCATGAGTTTTTCTACTTCTTCCTGGATAGCCTGATTTTTCTCCGTGGGGGAGCTTCGTTTCTTCTGTCTTACTAGCTTAATGTCTTCCCTCACGTTTAGCTTGTGGACCATGACTGCAGGGTCAATTCCAGGCATCTCATCTGCTGAAAATGCAAAGATGCCCTTGTTCTTTCTCAACAGTTCTATGAGGTGTACCCCTACCCCTAGATCAATATCCTTTCCGATTTTCATTGTTCTCGAAGGATCACCTTCTATGAGCTCAATTGTAACGTGCTCCCCGCTGGGAAGTGGCCTAGACATTTCCTCCTTTGTAGGCTCAAAATTTTCCATGTCCAGCTTTTGCTTCTCCTTTTCCCTGTGGTATTCTTCGCGCTTCCTTTTTCTTGACTTTTTCTCAGGTTGCTCAATGGACCTTTGCTCTAAGACCGGCTGCTGCCTGGTCCTGACAGGCTGGTCTAGGGCAGTTATGTAACATTGTTGAGCCGTCTTTTGGCTTCCCCTGAGCTTTGCCGACTGCCCTTCATTAGTTGTGTAGGTCATGGCAAGGTGATAGGTGGAAACCACTCCGCCTGATCTTGTGAATGAACGGCTATCCCATGATCACGTTATAAGGTGAAGAAGAGTTTATCACCAAGAACTCTGCTCGAACATCGCGCCTTTTTTACCTTTCTCCTACTCGGACTGAGAGCTCGATTATGCTCTTCGGACCCATTGAACCCGGTGACTTCATAACTCACCCTTTTTAGATCTTTCCTGTCTAGCTTCAGTTCTCTGAACGCGCTGATGTATATGATGTTGGCTGAGCTTCCCCAATCTATCAGTATACAATCCACTTCCCAACTTGCTATTCTCATCGTCAACACCAGAGGGTCATCTTGAGGATAGATTATGCTTTTTTGGTCATATTCATCAAATGTGGTTCGCAGGTGCTGGGGAAGAGGTGGCCATCTGCGCTTCTCATTATAATTTATCTATTGTGTCATTGCTCGCAGGTCTGCCCGTGCCTTGTTCACCATTCCCCCATGTACTAGTCCTCCACTGATCACATGTACTCTGCGCTCTAGCTTACTATCTCTGTTCCTGTCCTCAGCGGGACCCCTGTGACCTCCTCTACGGTCATGACTTGTTCTATCCTCACCCCTTCTTCTAGGAGGATCCGCATGCTGCTTGAACTAACTTAGGTACCCTCTACTGACTAGATCTTCTATGTTATGCTTCAGATGTGTGCACTCATCAGTGGTGTGGCCATGGTCTCTATGGAAGTCACACCACTTGCTAGGACCACGATTCCTATTCACCATCCTTGGGGGTCTCTGCCACTTATCGTAAGCTTTGTTCACGCTGAAGATGTGAGACCTCGAGTGGGTCAGTGGTGTATATTGGTCAAACCTTCCAGGTCTTCCTCCTCTATTCAGATCTGACCTTCTCACCCCAACAACTCTATCCACCTCTCTGCGGCTTTGTTCAGCTCTGCTTGGCTGGTTAGCCATGGCTGCGTTTTCTGACTGGGTGACCTCTGCCCGCTTAACTCGGTCGCCTGGCGCCTTCCTGCTCAGCATTGCTCTTTCAGTTTCGTCTGTCTTGATGAACTCGTGCGCTTTACCTAGCGCTTCAGCTAGCTTTCTAAGGCTCTTACGCCCCATATACGCTCTGAATGGTGAGCCTGGTAGCAAACCGCTCTGTATTGCAAGTAGTGCTACCTCCTGGCTCATATTCTGAATGGTTGTTGCCTCCTTGTTGAATTTGGTGATAAAATCCCTCAGGGGTTCATCCTTCCCCTAAACTAGTGACATCAGCTCAGTTGTCATCTTAGTTTGATCTACCAAGGTTTAAAAATGCTCCATGAACATCCTTTTCAGCTGATTATATGAGTATACAGAACCTTTTGGAATGGCTCCGTGCTAATCTGCAGCCAGCCCCTCTAGGGTTAGTGGGAATGCTTTGCACTAGACTGATTCCGTCATGGTATAGAGCACCATGTGATTCTCAAAAGCTGATATATGGCTCTTAGGAGTTGTGGTTCCGTTGTACCTGCAGCTCGGCATCTTTATCATCTCCATTGGTTCCTCTAGAATCTCCCGACAAAATTGGGAATCATCTAGAATAACCTGGATCCGTGCTCGCTTCTCCCTATCCGGGCTGTGTCCCTGCTCAAAGGCTGGTGACTTGCTGCGGGGAACTCGCCTCTTCGGGCTGACCCTAGCCTGAGCTATTTCCTCCACACTTCATTCTCGATTCAGATTGCGAGCTTCCAACTCCAGTACTTTCTTCCTTAGCTGGACGAGCTCTTTCTGCTCGGGAGTGAGGGTTGTGGATGCTGACAAGCTGCTGTTGTTGGTGAAGAGCTCGCTCCCTTACCAAAGTTGACGAGGACTACTGTCATCGCTGCCAGCTGCTCGTTACTGCACTTAGAGAGGTTCTGCAGGATGGCTGGTATGTTTACGGGCTGCGGTTTTTGGGCTATGGGTGCTGAAACAATGGGTTCATTGTTCGCGCCTGTCAACGACATACCGTATTTGAAAATGGAACTAGATCCTATCGGATCGACTAGTTTCGACGCTGCTTTAACTACAGCTGACGTCGATCTAATGGGGTTGGATTTTTGTGAGATAGTGGATTTGGGTTTTGCGGCGGATCCTTTGGGATCGACGATTGCTGGTGGTGTTTTTTGTGGTGTTTGGTTGGTGTCATTGGATTTGGGTATGGGTGTTTGTACAGCTTCTTCCCCGGCCATGGTGGTTTATCAACAAGTCCCTAACTCAGTTGGTGAACCTCAGGTTAGATGATCCTTCCCCTCCTTCTAGCGCCAATTATTTCAGGTGTGGATCCAAGGGTTCTGCTGGGTGAGTTGGGCCCCGTCGACAACCTACACAAGGCAACACACGTAAACTGCCCTCGGGGGTGGCTTGAGGAACCCCCCTCCGATGCCTAAGTTAGAGAGTGTTTAGAGAGAGAAAGTGTACTTAGAGAGATGTAGAGAGTGTAATAACTTGTGTGTCTAACCTCTTTTCCGTTGTACTTTGCCCTCTATTTATAGGTGTACGTTCTCCTTCGCGGAGAGTTCGGCATGGTTAACTCTGTGAGCTGACTCCTTCTGATTGGTGAGCCCTTCACAATTGGTCTCTCGGCAATGAGTGCGCATCCCGAGGAGTTAGGCGATAGAGCGAGTGCTATCCTATACAACTAGCCCCTCAAGAGGTGGTATGAGGTCGCTCATGCCAACTCTTCTTTTCATGGCGTAGCCTTCCAATCTTGAGTCCAGCTGGAAGGAATAGCTCAGGAGAAGCTATCCCCTACACTTATTATTTTATTACACCAAGTTAAACCCATTTTATTAAAGAATTGTTCTTGGAAATAATTATTGTTGTGTGCACTTTTGTGAAATTTTAATTAAAGTTGGACTTTTTTAATTTTTTCATTGTTTTCTCACTAAATTAGTTCTAAAAATTAATTTAGAATTAATAAAATAGTCACGTAAAAACTCGGATTTCAATGCCGAGAGTATGGCACGCAAACCAAGCAAGACCTCTCGGCTAGCGAGCTGCTATGCAACCCAAATGTGGCTGCCAAGTTGGGGCTGCTTGGTGCACGCCACATAAGGTAGTGTGGTTGTGTATGCCTAGCCACAGCAACCGCACAGCAGCACGATGTGGTCGTGCATGCATGCGGGCTGCTGTGATGTGCAAGTCGTGGACAGCTAGTGCATGCTTGATGCTTGATGCTTTGTGCTTGGTGCTTAGTGAAAAGGGGTAAGCAGCCGTGGGGCATGTGCCTAACACCAGGTAACGCGTAGCAAACGCTATTAGGGTCAACCTAGATAGTGCTACGTGGGGTGGTGGAGGTTCTTAGAAGACGAAGCCATGAAGTTGCAAAAGCCGTCCCTTGAAGACTTAAAGATTCAAGGGGTCATTCTAGTTTCCAAATGCATCTTTATTTATATTTTCAATATATATTTATGAGTATTTATATTAGAATTATATGTTAGATGCATGTTTAGGATTTTGAATGTTGTGATGATTAATTAAGTTCACTTAAATCAACCAACATAGAAACCCTGGGTCCCTAAAATATTGAGTGAAATTGTCATTCCAAAACAAGACTTATTGACCTATTGAGAGTAGTGATGGGCTACGCCAAAGAGAGGCATCACTATTACTCCCTAGACTCATAAGGCCTACCGGGTATGCAAGTTTTTTTTGGTTATACTCAACGATATGAGTGATGGAGTCCTAACATGTCGTGGAAAAGTGAATAAATTATTGAGAGAGCATTAAATGCGATGATTTATTCAACCAAGAATAAATTGGAGCTATTAGCAAAGCGTTGCTTACCTTAAGAGACCGAGTGTTAAGGCAAGCCAAATCATGCTTAACCACTCTTTGTTTATTTGGATCTTGGAATCGACTTATTCTCACCAAAATAGTGACAATTTAATGTGTGAATAAGACGTTTTAAATAAGTTTGATTAAAATTCATGATTTCAATCTTATTTAAATATTATGAATGGTTTTTCATTTAAAATTCTCTCAAATTATAGAATCATGTCTTCAACTATCGACAACAATCAAATGTTCCCAGAACTTCCGAGAAGTTACCATTTAGCTTGAGTTTGGAAAACTTCAAAGAATGGGAGGAAGAAATACGTATGACCCTCCGTAATTGCTACCTATAGCATATCTTGGATACTCCCATCTCGAGTTTTTACTCAAAAGGGGTTATGAGCGATGAAGTTCATAAGGATTGGAGTTATGATTGCAAGATAGTCTCGCGACTCATGGAAAACACCATTCCAGAACTGTGGAAGAAGAAATTCTCTAACTACCTTCTAGATATACTCCTCAAGGATCTAGAAGATGTGGTCAATCTGAGGGTCACAAAGAGCAACAGGGGAAACTATGATGGCCTTACAGATTAAGTGACTAGGTCGCTGTCTAACATGAGGATCAAGGCACCGCAAGATGGGGTCTTAGCAAAGAGAGGCAAGAAGTATGGGCTAGGGTCTATAGTGCAAGACTTAGGCCCGGGATGCCACTTCAAGCCCATATGCTCAAGATGAAAAGGTTATTCAACCACTTGGAGCTGATTGGTAGACTGGTGTAGGATGAGCAAGCAACTTATATGCTTTTAAGCTCACTCCACTCGAGGTATGTTGCAATTAAGATGCGACTTACCAACAATAAGAACAAACTATCCTACAAGGAAGTTGTCCAAGAGATCTAGAAAATCTATTCTTATAAGGCGGCTAAGTTTGCTCCGAGGCTCAAGAAGAAGGAGTTTAAGAACAAGGCAAAGATGCGCTGCTTCTATTGTAGTAAGCAAGGCAACAGGAAAAGGAGCCTCAATCTCAGGTATCATCTTTACACTTGAATATAAGCAATTTATAAGGTATTATATACCGGAAAATTTACTCACTTTATACTCCTATTTCAGGAACAAAGTGACCGGCGCTTTTAAAGTGGACATGAGTACACAAGTAGAAGATGAAGATAACCTATCCTATGAAAGCTTGTAATCTCATGTGTTGTCTAGATTTTAAAACTTGTTTAGTTTTATTTACCATACTTTGATCTCATGACGTGGGACGACATTTTAACTTTGATCGCAAGACTTTTGTTATGTGTCTTGTTTACATTTATGGAAATGACACTTTTGTGTGTTTAGACAAAATTGTTTATTATGATACCAAAAGAGCTAAGACTATGGAGTCAAATCAGACTTCCTTGTGGCATTGTCGCCTTGGCTACATTAACATTAAACGCATCAAGAAACTTCTACAGTAAGGTGTTCTTCACTCTTTTGATTTAGACCTGTTTGAGAATTGCAAGGGATGTTTACTAGGGAAGATGATCAAACAACCATTGTCCAATTTAGGAAAAAGAGAAGGAGACTTATTAGGTCTAATACACATCGATGTATGTGGACCAATGAGCTCCGCCACAAGAAATGGACATCGATATTTTATCACCTTTCATAGACGTTTATAGTAAATATGTCTATGTCTACCTCATGTCGCATAAATCTGAATCTCTTGAAAAGTTCAAAGAATTTAAGAGTAAAGTTGAAAATCAGCTTGGCAAGAAACTCAAAGCCCTTTTGATCGGATCGAGGAGGTGAATACTTGAGCTAAGTTTCGATGACCATATGAAAGAAAAGGGTATACTTTCATAACTAACACCTCTAGGAACTCCACAATGGAACGGAGTGTTCGAAAGGAGAAATCAAACCTTGTTTGACATGGTACGATCAACAATGGGTCTTAGTGATCTTTCTATCTCTTTCTTGGGACACGCACTTCTAACTGCGACACTAACACTGAGCCGTGCTCCATCAAAATCTATAGAAAAGACTTCATACGAGTAATGGACGAAGAAACCTCCTAGGTTGACTTTTCTGAAGATATGGGGATGCGAAGCATTGACAAGGGAATAAACGCGTCGTCAATTGTCTATCCCTAGATCAAATACAATTTATACAACCTAAACAAACCTAATACGAGTATAAGGACAGCATAGGGGTCGAACCACAGAGAACGGTAAACACCACCAAATGTTATCGACAATTAAGCTAGTCCGGAATAGGGGATAAATAAACTAAAGTCTAAAAATGCTAAAACAAGAAATAAAGCATTAAGGCACCAAGGGAAATGGGTAGGGGAAGTTGACGCTTGACCATACAATAACAAAGTAGCATATCAATGGTAAACTAAACATACATGAATATCGAAGTAAAGGGTCCAATCTAGCCGCCTTCCGGGGTCAATTGGCTTCTCCTAACATAGCCTCTATGTTTCCACATTAGAACCATATACTAGGAGGTACTATTAAATAACAATCGATAGTAATGAATCTCAACTAAGTCAACTTCCGTTACTTGTTAGTAAAGACTCATCTTTGATCAACTAACAATGTGCACTTGCAAGAAAGACCAAAGAATATCAAGCATACAAAGACTTTAATCACCATTAACATAACCCCAACATTAAAAGCATGATCAATTAGCAACTACACCATCCCCACATCCTTGTCTAGATGACTACTCACAAATCATGTTGAAAACAATATCAATCATCAAATCAATAATCATCAACATGATTAATAAGCAAAGAAGAAAAATAAAAGCAAATAAACAAAATCAAGAACCAAGGTAAAGAGAAAGAGTAAGAAATTGCTCATTAATTGAAGATGAAGGTCTACAAAGGATTGAACAAGCTCTTTCTTCAAAATCCAAGTTCATTAATGAAGAAAACCTCACTTTCTCTCTCTACCAATGAAGACTAACCCTAACCTAACCTAAAACTAAAACTAATTAGAGAGAAATAGATAGTTATTCCATTGTTCTTAATTACCCCAAAAAAATGGATATTTATACTAACTTAATAAAACTAGGAAAAATAGAAAAAGAAAATAAAATAAAATAAATTAAAAGGAAAAGTAAAAATAGAAAACTAAAATAAGAATAAGAAAAAAAAAAGAAAGAAAATAAGAAAAAGAGAAAAGAAAACAAAGAAATAAAAATAAAAGAGAAAGAAAATCAAAACGAATAAACCCACAAATCCCCCACAACATATCAGCTTCCCCATTCCCCTTTCTTCTTCGAAATTGGCTGCTCTAAAATGGGTTTTAATCCCATGCTTTGCATCTCACCAAAGCAAACTAACAACCATCATTATCAAATCACTACCGCTCATCATCATTGAAAATCGGCATCAAGCAAACACCACCGTTCGATCCTCATTAAAAGCCATGTGCATAGCTCGTGAAATGGTTCGGTCGAACCATGGGTTGGTGCGGCCGAACTATGGGGTTGGTTCGGTCGAACCAAGGGTATGTTCGACCACTCCTCTTCGAATAACAAAACCTCCAAAGTCTTTGACTCGAAGTTCGGTCGAACCACCAACGGTGTGCTCGAACTTGATTGATTTTCTATTTGTTCTGATTTGGGCGCTTTATTGAAGGGTTACAATTGGTGCGATGGTGATGGTATGGTCTGGTGGTTTGTCGCAGCGGTGAGGGAGGTAATTTTGTCAGAGCTGCGATGGTCAATTTAGGATTGTGGTGGCGAATTGATTGCGGGCTGCTCTGGTGTTGCGAGTGGCTGTGAGGAGCTGTTGTTGGTGTCAAGGGAAGGTGGTCAGGTTGTTGGGTGCGTGAATTGGTGGGTGATTGTGGTTGTTGTTGCTGGCAATTGGAAGCAATAGGTTGTTTGTTGGGGTTGCGGGTTGATTGAATGGTGGTCAGGGAGCAAGGGAAATGGAGGTGAGTGGTGGTGTGTGGTGTGCGCTGTTGCGGCTGGTGGTGCTGGTGTGTGTGGTGTTTGCGGGGTGAAGCAGGGGAAGTTGCTGGTGGTGTGTGGTGTTTGGTTGTTGTTGTGGGGCTGCTGTGGTGTTGGTGTGGTGGAGGTTAAGAAATAGATGGGGTGAAGGATAGGAGGCAGCAGCTTGGGTTGGCTAAAGTTTGCGCCTCGAACCTTGAACTTCGAACTTGATTTAAACATGGAAATCGAGCGTTAACCCGAACACACCTACAAAAACGAGCAAGATTGAGGAGAGAATTGGGACAAAGAATAAAATAAAATAAAATAAAAATAAACAAAGGACGAAATAAAACAAAACCACGACAAATAAAATAAAATAAATAAAATAGAAATAAATAAATAAAATAAAATAGAAAATAAGAGACATAAAACTAAACTAATAAAAATAAAACAAAAACTATACAAGCAAATAAAGTAAAATAAAATACGAAAATAGACTAAAACTAATAAAATAAAGACACTAAACCAAAACACTCCAAAATTACCAAAATAAACTAGAAACTTTATTAAAGAGAAAACAAGAGAATAAAAGTAAAATAAGGGAAAATAAGATAAAATAAACACGAAAATGACTCTAAAACTACTTCCTAAAAGTGACATAAATGTCACTCATCAAATTCCCCCAAGCTAAACCTTTGCTCGTCCTCGAGCAAACCTAAGGCAAAAGAGAACAAGATGGAATTATTAAGGAAAATGAAACAAAATAGAAACAAAGAGAAAGAATGTACCCTAACTCACTGTCTTAGGAATCACGGATGCATTTAGCGTATGCATCAAGCCCTTTAAACCCCTATGTCGCCAAAGAGGACGAGTAAGCTCTCGTGAGGGATTCCTAAGAGGTTTAACCCACAACTCTTGGCAACACATAACATTCAAGGCAAAGGTGAAATAAGGAAAACTCGAGTTTTGATATTTCAAACCAAACACAAACAATGGGCTAATAGCACAAGAATACAATCCTTTCTAGACATTAAAGGTAGCCAAGCAAAAGAATAGCTAAGGTTGATGCACACATAAAGCATGCAAAGGGTAGAGAACTTAGGGGGACTTACACTCCTCCTTATCTCCGACCAAACTCCCGCATCCTCACTAGTTTTGCATCCACTTTTAAGGTGATATCTCGAGATTCCTCGAAGGAATCGGAAAAAATAATCAATGAAAAACATTTAGGCTACCCGACATCTTGGCATTGATAGCTCGCTCAATAGGCTTGTCTTGATTACCCTCCATCGGTAGTAACTAAACCTCACTAAGGTCAAAAGGTCTTAAAAGGGTTGAAACGTTTAGGCTAGGGTAAAGGGTGTGGAAACAAATTTGGAAATTGGTGGTAAACTTAGAAGTGAAGCAAGGTTGATCATTCCTCAATTCAAACTCAATAAACTACCAACTTTCAAATCAAAAATTCTAGCAACTCCTCCCCCAAGCTTATTCTTTTTCAACCAAACAACAAATATTTTTGTATTTTTTCAATATTTTCTTCTTTCTTTTATTTTTTCATTTCTTTTTATTCTTTGCTCTCGCCTCTTTTAACTTTGAGCGGCTTTTTCTTTCATTTCCTCTATTTTCTTCTCATTTACTCAAACCATTTGACATAACAAAAATAATCTCAAGTACCAAAATTTGAGTTTTTCACTTCTTTTTCATTCTTTTTCTCACTTTCATTAACCAAAAATACAAATCAAGTCCCAAGAATGCTTCACAAAAACTAATAAAGGTGAAAATAAAGCAAAGGTCCATTGTTTTGTAATGTGGTTATGCTAAAGAAGGGAAAATGGCTCAAATTGGGTTACTAAATGAGCAAATGCAAAAGAAAAATAAAAGAATAGAAAATAATAAAACAAAACAAAAATCCTAATTGCCTTCGTCTTCCCCTAGGTTGGTTCGTTCTCGATCTTGGGTACATTAAGCCAAATTCTCGATATAAGCTAGCAATGCCAAGGATCCAAACGCCACACATGCAAGAAATGTAGAAGGCCTGAACAAATAGACACATCCTCACAAAAATGACGGTAGTGGAGTAGCAAAAATAACCTTTAAAGCTTCAACTAGCTAGAGAGCGACAACCGTCTTACCACAAACCAAGTGAGCTAAGGTCTCATAGCCCTTAAGTTCTACTACCTTGGCAATGCTATATGCGTGAACCAACCTCGACATTCAAGTGCACAAAAACCTCTAGCAACTAGCAAAGAGGGTATTCTAGGTGCTAAAGCCCAATTATGTCCAAGTTTAAAACAAAACATTTTGAAACTTGCCTTGAATGCCATGGAAAGATACTATACACACAAATATTCACAAAACCAACAATACTCAAGAATGCATATACAATTGTGCAAGATGAAAGCATGATCAATCAAAACTACATATACCAAAAGTCAACTCAATAAGGCGCTCATGGCCATCCAAACATAGAAAACCAATCTCAACAATAGACTTTGGCAAGTATGAGAGAAATAAATCAAGCAATCATGAGACTATGGATTAAGAAATCACCAAGAGATATAGATAACCCCCCAAAGCTAGCGAATAGCTACTCCCCCAAGCTAGAATGGAGCATTGTCCTCAATGCTCAAAATAAAGGCACAAAGGGTGGGTGGGAGGGGAAGGAAGAAAACTCATTCACACAACAATTCATAATCATACAATCCAAATGCAATTAAGAAAGAAAATCCAAGATGAGGGAAAAAGGAAAGAGTAAACCAAATGTGAGGTGAGTGTTGAAACCCGCAATTGAGCACATTGTCCACAATTTCATCTAATTCCTCGTCTTTGTTGCTTTTCCAAATGCAAGCAATCATTGGTGTGCTTCTTCTCGAGGAGCTCAATCCAAAATCCTTGCACATGAGTATATGCATCGAGTACCTAAACACATAGACAAGAGAGTAAACAAAAAAAAAATGAGAAACACAAAAGAAAGAAAAAAAAAGCAATAAAACACGGGTTACTTCCCGCAAAGGCTTGCTTAACGTCCAAGCATGACCAATCTAGTAAATAACCCGACAAAGAACGCAATAACTTGTCATATGCACCGGCAAACATATCAAGAAATAGAGCATACGCGATGCTCATATGACAAGTAAACATAAAGTACAAGGAGACTTTATGCTTGAAAGAAGAGAGAAAAGAAAAAGTAAAAGAATCAAAAGAAAAATCAAGAAAATGAGAAGAAAAAGTAGAAGAAGAAAAAGAAAAATCCTCACAAAAATCTTTTTGGTTGGCATTATAACTCTTTTCCTCATCAACAATGAAAGAGTTAGGGGCTTCGGAAGCATGAAAGGGAAGAGGATCCCTAAGAGGTTATTTGAGAAAAGAAGGGAGGAACATAGGATAGTAAGAGATATGGTTAAACCTTTGGGAAAAAGGTGTATGAGAAAGGCAAAAAGGGGTAGCTAATCCCTCATCACGAGATCTCACATCACTAATGAGGGAATGAAAATCAATCATGGAATTCTCAAATGAAGAACCCTCATGTTCTACATCTCCCTCAAGCTCAAAAACTCCAAGGTAATCATTCTTATCCTCCTTTTCACCACAATAAACAACCTTTCCTTCTACTATCTCAAAATCAAGAGTGAATGGGGGCCGGGCAAATTTCTCTCAAACTCATCTCTTTCTAATGAAGCTTTATCAATGAACTCACTCATAAGGTTATGGGCTACCGTTTGAAACTCAAGAAATATTTGGACCATAATCTCAAATGAGTCCAAATCATCATGGATAGACGAGTCAAAAGCTTGCTCATTGGAATCATCTAGGGGACTATGGGGCACACCTTTAGAATTCATGCAAAAATTGGATGCAATATGAGAAAGAGCATGCACTTCATCATCATTAGAATGTACCTCATTACATTGAGTTATAGAGGGAGGGGAGTTAAAATCATGCATTACATGGTCACTATGGGGGGCATCCAGCACATCATGGGAATTCATATTAGACAAATCATGACATTTAGCATCAAAATTAAAAGCATGAGAATTCTGAACATATGTCTCATGATTGGCCCTCTCCCAATCATAATTATCCCTAGCTAACCATGAATAGAAATCCCAAGCTTCATCCAAAGACATGTCTTGAAATTTACCATTTAACATATTATCAACTACTCCTCTAAAATTCTCATTTAATCCCAAATTAATGATTTCACAATAATCACCCTTGGTTAAACCTTTAACACCATCTAGGAAATCCTCAAGTCTATTGAAATACACCCAAAACGGTTCTTTATCAAATTGAGGAATAGAAATATAAGCGATTTTTCAAACAAAACAAAGAGAACAAAAACAAATCAAAAGAAAATATATACAATGGACTAGTCTCAATAAGATAACATAACAGTAATGGAAGCTGTTCCCCGGCAACGGCGCCAATTTGACAAGGGAATAAACGCGTCGTCAATTGTCTATCCCTAGATCAAATACAATTTATACAACCTAAACAAACCTAATACGAGTATAAGGCAAGCATAGGGGTCGAACCACAGAGAACGGTAAACACCACATAATGTTATCGACAATTAAGCTAGTCCGGAATAGGGGATAAATAAACTAAAGTCTAAAAATGCTAAAACAAGAAATAAAGAATTAAGGCACCAAGGGAAATGGGTAGGTGAAGTTGATGCTTGACCATACAATAACAAAGTAGCATATTAATGATAAACTAAACATACATGAATATCGAAGTAAAGGGTCCAATCTAGCCGCCTTCCGGGGTCAATTAACTTCCCCTAACATAGCCTCTATGTTTCCACATTAGAACCATATACTAGGAGGTACTATTAAATAACAATCGATAGTAATGAATCTCAACTAAGTCAACTTCCGTTACTTGTTAGTAAAGACTCATCTTTGATCAACTAACAATGTGCACTTGCAAGAAAGACCAAAGAATATCAAGCATGCAAAGACTTTAATCACCATTAACATAACCCCAACATTAAAAGCATGAACAATTAGCAACTACACCATCCCCACACCCTTGGCTAGATGACTACTCACAAATCATGTTGAAAACAATATCAATCATCAAATCAATAAGCATCAACATGATTAATAAGCAAAGAAGAAAAATAAAAGCAAATAAACAAAATCAAGAACCAAGGTAAAGAGAAAGAGTAAGAAATTGCTCATTAATTGAAGATGAAGGTCTACAAAGGATTGAACAAGCTCCTTCTTCAAAATCCAAGTTCATTAATGAAGAAAACCTCACTTTCTCTCTCTACCAATGAAGGCTAACCCTAACCTAACCTAAAACTAAAACTAATTAGAGAGAAGAATAGATAGTTATTCCATTGTTCTTAATTACCCCAAAAAAATGGGTATTTATACTAACTTAATAAAACTAGGAAAAATAGAAAAAGAAAATAAAATAAAATAAATTAAAAGGAAAAGTAAAAATAGAAAACTAAAATAAGAATAAAAAAATAAAAGAAAGAAAATAAGAAAAAGAGAAAAGAAAACAAAGAAATAAAAATAAAAGAGAAAGAAAATCAAAACGAATAAACCCACAAATCCCCCACAACATATCAGCTTCCCCATTCCCCTTTCTTCTTCGAAATTGGCTCCTCTAAAATGGGTTTTAATCCCATGCTTTGCATCTCACCAAAGCAAACTAACAACCATCATCATCAAATCACTACCGCTCATCATCATTGAAAATCGGCATCAAGCAAACACCACCGTTCGATCCTCATTAAAAGCCATGTGCATAGCTCGTGAAATGGTTCGGTCGAACCACGGGTTGGTGCGGCCGAACTACGGGGTTGGTTCGGTCGAACCAAGGGTATGTTCGACCACTCCTCTTCGAATAACAAAACCTCCAAAGTCTCTGACTCGAAGTTCGGTCGAACCACCAACGGTGTGCTCGAACTTGATTGATTTTCTATTTGTTCTGATTTGGGCGCTTTATTGAAGGGTTACAATTGGTGCGATGGTGATGGTATGGTCTGGTGGTTTGTCGCAGCGGTGAGGGAGGTAATTTTGTCAGAGCTGCGATGGTCAATTTGGGATTGTGGTGGCGAATTGATTGCGGGCTGCTCTGGTGTTGCGAGTGGCTGTGAGGAGCTGTTGTTGGTGTCAAGGGAAGGTGGTCAGGTTGTTGGGTGCGTGAACTGGTGGGTGATTGTGGTTGTTGTTGCTGGCAATTGGAAGTAGTGGGTTGTTTGTTGGGGTTGCGGGTTGATTGAATGGTGGTCAGGAAGCAAGGGAAATGGAGGTGAGTGGTGGTGTGTGGTGTGCGCTGTTGCGGCTGGTGGTGCTGGTGTGTGTGGTGTTTGCGGGGTGAAGCAGGGGAAGTTGCTGGTGGTGTGTGGTGTTTGGTTGTTGTTGTGGGGCTGCTGTGGTGTTGGTGTGGTGGAGGTTAAGAAATAGATGGGGTGAAGGATAGGAGGCAGCAGCTTGGGTTGGCTCAAGTTTGCGCCTCGAACCTTGAACTTCGAACTTGATTTGAACATGGAAATCGAGCGTCAACCCGAACACACCTACAAACACGAGCAAGATTGAGGAGAGAATTGGGACAAAGAATAAAATAAAATAAAATGAAAATAAACAAAGGACGAAATAAAACAAATCACGACAAATAAAATAAAATAAATAAAATAGAAATAAATAAATAAAATAAAATAGAAAATAAGAGACATAAAACTAAACTAATAAAAATAAAACAAAAACTATACAAGCAAATAAAGTAAAATAAAATACGAAAATAGACTTAAACTAATAAAATAAAGACACTAAACCAAAACACTCCAAAATTACCAAAATAAACTAGAAACTTTATTAAAGAGAAAACAAGAGAATAAAAGAAAAATAAGGGAAAATAAGATAAAATAAACACGAAAATGACTCTAAAACTACTCCCTAAGAGTGACATAAATGTCACTCATCAAGCATATGTCAAGAAATTGATTTCTGACAAACTTCATCCAAAATCTGATAAGGTTTACTTTGTGGGCTACCCAAAAGAAACCAAAGGGTATTACTACTACAACAAATCAGGTAACAAAGTATTTGTTTCTCGCGACGGTGTCTTTCCAAAATGACAAGTGGGAGGAAAATCGAACTCAACAAAGTTTGTGAGGATGAGCAACAAAATCAGAACGACAATCAAAGTGATCAAATAGCATCTGTTGACGCAGGTTAAAATGATCAAAATGTGCAAAGTCAAACTGACAATACAAATGCTCAGTCCATTATCCAACGTTGGTCTTAGAGGCCGAGTTCTCAATCTGATAGATATTTTGGTTTAGTATTAAAAGAGAATAAGGACATCCTGATAATGGATGGAGATGAACCAGCAACCTACAAGAAAAAGATGGCAAGCACCGACTCAGCTAAATGGAAAGAGGCCATGAGATCTGAAATGGATTCCATGTTTGAAAATTATGTCTGGGACTTGGTTGACTTACCCAAAGGTTACAAACCTATTGGATGTAAGTTGATTATCAAGTTTAAAACCGACAAAGATAAAAATGTAATCATTTACAAAGCTAGATTGGTAGCAAAAGGTTACAGGTAAGTTCATGGTATTGATTACGATGAATCCTTTTCTCCTGTCGCAATGCTTAAATCCGTCCGGATCCTCCTAGCGATTGCTGCATATTACAATTATGAAATATGGCAGATGGACGTCAAAACCTCCTTCCTCAATGGTATTTTGGAATAAAATGTGTATATGACACAGCCTAAAGGTTTTGTCGACCAAAACAATGCTATGAAGGTTTATAAGCTTAATAAGTTCATTTATGGACTAAAGCAAGAAAGCAGGAGTTGGAATCTGCGATTCGATGAAGCCATCAGTAAGTTTGGTTTTATCAAGAATCCAGATGAATCTTGTATTTACAAGAAGGTTAGTGGGAGTGACATCGCCTTCCTAGTCTTATATGTCGATAACATATTGCTCATTAGAAACAACATTATGTTGTTAGAGTCTGTAAAGGCCTGGCTCGGAAAGTGTTTCTCAATGAAAGACTTGGGAAAGGCTTAGTACATATTAGACATCAAGATCTACAAGGATAGATCGAAAAGGATGATAGGATTGAGTCAAAGTACTTATATTTATAAGGTACTTGCTCGATATGGCACAGAGGAGGCCAAGAGAGGTCACCTTCCAATGTCACATGCCATAACCCTAAGCAAGTAGTGTCCACAGACACCCGATGAGCGGGTAGGAATGAATCAGATTTCATATGCTTCGCTTACTGGATCGATCATGTATTCAATGATATGTACTAGACCAGATGTATCATATGCCTTAAGTGATATGAGCCGTTACTAACCATATCCAGGAGAGGCCCATTAGGTTGTGGCAAAAAACATCCTGAAGTGCTTGAAAAGGAACGAGGATATATTCCTAGTTTATGGTGGTTCAGAGGAATTAACTGTAGAAGGCTATACCAACACGAGCTTCCAGATAGTCAAAGACAATTTCAAATCGCAATCTAGAAATGTGTTTAGTCTAAATGGAGGAGCTTTTAGTTGGAAGCATGCCAAGTAGAGTACAACTGCAAATTCTACAACTGAAGCCAAATACTTAGCAGCTGCTAAAGCAGCTAAGGAGGTTGTTTGGATTTGTAAGTTCGTTGAATAACTTGATGTTTTACCCTCAATCAAGGGTCCAATAGCCCTCTATTGTGACAACAATGGAGCTATTACTCAAGCCAGAGAGCCAAGGGAACATCAGAAGGTCAAACATGTCAATCGGTGAATTCACATGATTTGAGAATGGAAATCAAAAGGTGAAATCCGAATTTGGAACGTTGGAACGTTTGACAATGTGTTCAATCCACCTACTAAACCTTTGCCTCAAGTGAATTTTCTAGTCTTAACCTGCTAAAGAATCTAGATTGATCCTTTGCAATTGTATAACGCTTTTACAAGTAAAGGTGTTCTAGGTGATGTCACGTCATGAGAAGAAATCAGTTTTAAAAGGAGTAAAGAGGATGATATCCTCTAAGTCATGTCATGGTTGGTCTAAAGTCCCTCGATATGTCATTAAAACTTTAGCGTGATTTTAACAAGTTGTAAAGATGATAAAAAAAATGGTGTTTCGGCTTTCGCAGCCTAACATGCGAATAAAGTTCTCGACAATTCGCTTGTCAAAATGCAGTACGCAGTATCCACAAGATAGAAATACATGTCTCAGGACTAGAGGCATATATCCAAATCCAGGGAGAAAGAAGAAAATCGGCAACTCTTTCAGCAGTTTTGTCCACAAGATGAAAACACATGTCTCAAGAATGGGGCACGTGTCTACATAGATGCGACGTCGCATCTCGCTCTTTATACAGGGGGTGGGAGACACCCTAAATGTCCGGCAAGTCAGTAGGCTCACTAATTGCTGTATTTGCTTTCTTTATACAAGGGGTGGACGATACCCTAACTGTCTAGTAAGCTAGTAAGCTCACTAACTATGGTATTTTCTTCCAATGAAGAAATGTATGTTCTCAAATAGTTTAGTGCGCCTGTCGACTCTTTAGCTAAAGCCTAAAGTAAAGAAAAGAAATTCTACCTACTAGTAGTTTAAATCGAATCCGGAGCTGTCCTCCAAATTGATTCACTAGCCTACTGGTAGTTAAGACATCGATGAGGAGCCGGTCTACACCATAGTAGGCGGATTTGCTGGAGGTGGCCCAACCATGCTGGGCACAACGGACCATCTGAGAAAGATGGTCAATTATGTTGAAGAGGGACATGTGTCTGGCACTACCACCTTTCCAGAAGTAGTCATCACGGAGAAGGACCAGGGAAAAGTCTGCCGGCTACTTGATAACCTTGTGGTCATCGAGTGCAAAGTGGTCGACAAATTTGGTTCGCTGCATTCTGATTGACACAGAAAGCTCCTCTGACATCATAAGCCACAAGTGCCTCTCCAAGCTCAAATATTAGCTAGATAGCGCATGCATGATGTCTCCAATCCCTTTGTTGGATTTGGAGGAGGAGTGGTGCACCCAGTCGGGCTAATAGATCTCCCTGTCCGGCTGGGGGGAAAGGGAAAATGGGGGCACATGACTGTCCGGTTCTTGATGGTCGAAGAGGTGACCACCTATAATCTTATCCTTGGACGACCCAATCTAAATGAGTGTAAGGCCGTCATCATCCCATCCCTCATGTTGATCAAGTATGAGAGGGATGATGGCTCTTTTGGCTCCTAAACTGGGATCAGAACACAGCTAGAGAGTGTTATCTCTCAGACGTTAAATCTACAACTGCAGTAGTCGGACAGGGGAAGGAGCTGATTAACCTTGATGACATCAAGGATAACCATCCGGCCCCACCAGGTTCAAAGAAAAGGAAGAGTGATTAGCTGGTGGTGGTAAAAAAAAAAAGCAATAGCAATCACTAACTAGGGAACGGTCAAACGACCTCCATCCCCAGCCACCTAGTGAGCATATTGATATTCCTCCGGACGAAAGTCGTCCATAGCGAACTGTTAAGGTGCGGACGACTGCTTTTGCAAAGATGGGTGTAGACTTGCACTATCTGCATAAGGAATTCAAAGACATTTTTTCCTTTAAATTGGAAGACACTAGGTGGAAAAACGAAATTGGCGCCGGTTCAAAACCCCTTAATGCCACCGGTTTTGAACCAGTGAGTATTTGGGGGGTGCCAATAATTGCATGAAGCCACCGGTTTGAACCGGTGGGAAAACTTATTATTAGCACTGGTTAACCGGTGCCAAAAATGACCAAAAAAAATAATTATTTTTTGTCTTTTTTACTTAAAAATTAAATTGACTAAAATAAATAAGAACATTAAAATATAAATCGAATATTAATCAATATAATCGAAAATTTACAATATATAATAAAAAAATTACAATATAGATCAATAAAATAGATCAATTACAACATATAAATAAAAAAAATTACAACATCAAATTAAAAAAAAATAAAAAAAAATAAAAAAAAAAACCCATACAACATCTAAATCAATTTTCTTGCATCTTGATTCTTTGACTTAAGATCTAAATCAATATACCTGCACCAATTAAAACAAAAAATAAATCGATTAAAACAAAGAAGCTACGAAAAAATTATTTAAAAAAAAAAAAGAAAAACCCAGAAAAAAAAAACTTACAAAAATAAAAACAAAAACCGAGAAATTAGTTAAAAACTCAAAAAAAAAAAACAAGAAATTCAAATCAAATACAAGAGCTCGAAAAAAAACCAGAAATTGAAATCAAATTCAAGAGCTTGGAAAAAACCCCCCTTGAATTACAATCGATTAAAATAAAAAAAAATCGAATAAAATCGACTAAATTAAAAAAAAAAATCAAATTAAAATCGATTAAAAAACTCAATTAATTAAACCTAGAAAAATCAAGAAATTAAACCCAGAAAAATCAAGAAATTATACCCTAACCTCGAATAATTTTGGATTAAACCCTGAAATTAAACCATAACCTTGCTCATGCATGCGTTCATAGTGGTCTTGGTGGTGGTGGAAAAGTCGGTGTTGCATGTGTTCGTGGTGGTCTTCGAATGAAAGAGAAGGAGAAGGACACGAGGGAGAAGGAGACGAGGGATAAATATTTTCGAAGGGAGACGAAGGAGAAGGAGATTGAGATGAGAAAGAGAAGGGAGAACAAGAGACTCGGAGAGCAGGAGAAGGAAAGAGGAGGAGATGAGAGAGAAAGAGAGCGGCTAAGAAAGAGAGGAGAGTTAGGGTTGGGAAGTATAAAAGGGGTGGGTTTTTTGTTTTTAAATTAACAAACCCACCGGTTCACATTGGCACCGGTTAAAATCGGTGGGCTATATGTTTTTGCCACCGGTTTGAACTGAACCGGTGTCGGTATTCCTGGTTCATTTGCCCGCCCATTTTTTAGCCTATTTTTACCACCAGTTTGGACTTAATTGGTGGCAATTAAGGGGTGCCTTTTTGCTTTTTTCTACTAGTGAGAGATGCCAAGAATTAGCCCGGATCTTGTTGTCCACAAACTCGTCGTGGATCAAACGGATCAAAATCCGGATACTGGTCATTTTAGTGACCAGTATTCGCGAGCAACTCACTAGGTCGCGCCGGCTAGGCGCGCTCATCATTCTGAGTTGCGTTGGTCTGTCACGCGCAACTGATTCAGTTGCGCGCGACACTTAGTTCAGCAAAATGAAAATCGCGGAGCGCGATTTTTCATTTTGTTCTCTCTCTCTCCTTCCTTCACGATTTTCGCTTCTTTCTTTCTCTAAAGAGCTCGAATTTTCTTGTTTTTTCGAAGTTAAATGAAGTAGATCTCGTCCCTTATTCATTTTTTCCATAATCCTATGTAAGTTTTTGCTAAAATTCATTCTCTTTTGGCTGAATTTTGGGCGATTTTCGAACCATTTAACCCAAAATTTCGAATTTGATGGTTTTTTGATTCGGCTTATTTCCATGAAATTGTTCGCTCCATGTCGTTATGATATGTTTAAGGAGCATTTTGCAACAAATTTCATGAAAAAGAGTTAAGTATTGAACCTTGCATGAGCATTTCTTCGTTTAAATATGTTCTTGCTTTTTTCCTTCAAATCTGTTGTTTTACTTGCTCATTTTGGTTATACTTGTGTTATTATGAAGTAAATTATAGTATTAAAACTAATATTACTTTCATAAATTATGTTTTGAAAATTTTGAAATTGGAAAAAATGGCACGAAGTGTATTCTTAGCTTTTTTCTCTTTTTTTTTTTTTTTTTTCCATGTTCAAACTTCAAAATTGATTGGTAGACGATAATTGTATTGGTGTTACTATTATCCGCCTAAGAGTAGCTGATTCTTTGAGATTTTAGAATATAATCCCTTGAATGCTTAGTTGAAACTTGTATAGGATGGCTCTTGTGGGTGTTAGAAGCCTCCGTTTACTGAGTTTAACTGCAGGTATCGTAGCCCCCAAGTATAGGTGACATTCGACTTGTTTTCATGAATTTGTTTGTTTGTATTGCAACAAAATTTCATGCGAAGTTGTAAAGCATTGATCCTATATAAGCATATCAAGCATATATGTGTTTTTTTTTTTTTTTTTTTGTTCTAATTTTGACTTTGTGCTTGAACTTTATTTCTCTTTTGTTTTGCTCACATAGACTATACTTGTTAATTTTAATGTAAATTGAAGTGTTTAAAACAACAATTAGGCATTAAAATTATAAATGAAATTTTGAACTTTTATAATAGCATGAATTTGTTCTTTGCGACTCATGTTTATTTTTTCATGCGTAAGTTACAAAATTGGTTTTATCAATGATAAAAATAACCGACGGTTATTATTATTCACTTATAAAACTGTGATCTCAAGCTTTGCGCAAAACTAGTTAGTTTAGGAAATTTTTGAAGACATCATCAAACTAGAGTAGTTTGGCTATACTTCGGGCTTTTGATCCCCCATTTTATGTTATCGAATATTGTAGCCCCCAATGTTGGGTGACTTCGATGACTTGTTTGTTTTTAATAATTAGACCCTTTCATGTTGCTTGAAATGGGTCTAGAAATCTCGTGTTTCGTCTTATTATGATAACGACTAGGATCTTAGAAACGATTAAACTAGTGTGTTTAAATCGTTTTTTTACCATTCATAATTTTAACAAAGAAATTTGCTAAGTCTAGTAATATTGGTCATTCATTAGAACAAGTAAGAGGAAAAATTAAATGTTGTTCAAATTTTTCGTCTATTCTTGCTACTTTTGAATTCTTTCTCTTGAGTTCGAATTTTTTCAATGTTTTGAAGCTTGAGAAAGTAGATGTTATCCTCCTTGCAAAATTCTAATGGAGAATTATTTAGAATAAAGACTCCTTAATTTAGAATTTGTGTTAATTATGTGTCTTGATACAATTTTCATAATGAATGATTGAGTACTAAACTTTCGTATGAGCAAGTAATTTTTATGTATCATGATTTTGTTTCTTTGCTCTTTACTAGTCATACTCTCTAATCTCTAGTGTAAATTGAGGTATTGAAACAACAATTGTGCACTAAGATTAGTTCTTGAAGTTTGAACTTGAAAATGGCTCGAATATGTAACTTGTTTCATGGCCAAGTTCAATTATAAACTTAGTTTTCAAAGGAACAAAATGATTATTAAATCATTGTGATGCATTTGAAAATTGTAAGGCTCGAGTTCTACGTAAACCATTTGTAGTTTAGGCGATTCTCGAAAGTAGCTCGAATGGCATAAATATCTCATTTTATTTTTTTGTTGATATTGAAGCCCCCATGTGTCGGGTTACGCGCATTCTTGCTATTTCACAAGCCTTGGAGCCCCCACTTTGGGGTAATTCTAATGACTTGCTATTGTTTAGGTCATTCATATAATCATGATATTGGGATGAACCTATGTATGTATCCTATTTTGTTTTTTAGATACTTAGGACAATGACATGGCTTTTGCATTTAAGTTAGAGTCATGTTCAAGAAAGCAAGTTAGTTCTTTGCTTGTTTACAAACCAAAAACAATTGTGTTTAAGGTTTAGTAATCTTACCTAATGTCTAAACGTTTGTAAAGATCATTACGGTGATTTTATTCTCAAAGTTGATGTAGAACATCAAATATTTTCTTTGTTCTTATCAATCTTTGATTTTGGTCTTGTAGGTGGTTTGTTTACCATCCCTTAGCCAATATTCGCAGGAGAACTAACCGAGAACAAGTTTGAGTCAAGAAGAAGTCGAATCTTGATTCATTCCTTTTGGAAATATTTATGTATTATCCAAATGGTTATTGAGAATCTGAAAATTTAATCTTTGAGAAAACAAAAATTCGGAAAGGAAATTTTGAATACTATTTTTATTAGAACATGTTGTTTCGAATTAGTATTCAAAATTTGTAAAGGGTCCAATAGTTTGTTTTGAAAAGCAACTTTTTCTAGTAGGCAAAAATCATAATCATATTGTTTTCAAAACTAGACCCAAAATGGAAAGAAAAGTCTAGCTTTTAATTGAGTATGACTTTTTTGTCCAAGATTGATGAAGGTAAGTTGTAATTTGCAACTTATTTCAACAAATATATGAAAATGTGAGCAAACTTTTGTATATCCAATTTTGTCATCTCTCCCTTTTTAGTGTTTGTCATCATTGTCATACTTTGATAATTGAAAGTGAAGTTATTCCAATTAAAAAGTGTCGTAGTTTATAAATGAATGCTTATCAAACTTAGGTTTGGTGGAGTGTTAGAATAATTCATAAAATCGTTCTAATCATTCTCCAAAATATGGTCTTATTTCAAAACGAGAATCGAGGTAAGACCTATATTTTTGTAGCCCCCAAGTGTAACCTTAGGTGGCTTTTGCAGTTCATGTATACATATGCTAGGGGATATTTCTCATTTTTTGTTTAAGCCCCAAGGTTTGTTTTTTTTTTTTTTTTTAATTTGTGGAATATTGCATATGTTTATCATGAATTGTTTGATCAAGTAACATAATTAATTATCTTGGCCAAATAATAGGAAGTGGTATTCTTCCCTTTGTCATTTTAAAGTTATTAAGATGGTTCATAATAAGCTTTGCATGACATTGATTTCGGAGCATAAATAGCGTGTTCAAATTTGTGAATAGAATGAAATGGGGATGTCCGAAAAAATTATACTATTTTTCAAGTATTTTAGTTGCCAAATGGGAGGGATCATCCCGACTTACCTCCTAAAACAGAAATGAACAAAAAAGACGGATTTTTATAAAAAGGAAGGGGAATCCAACTTTCCCATAGAAGATTAAAGAAAGAAAATTAGAAATGGTTTTTGAAAAGCAAGGATTATTGACTTAATATTTGAATCATTGTGATGACTTGGCAGTGAGGTATACGTGTGATAGTGATAACGATCATTTTTTCATGTAGCGATCATGTTCAATCAATTTTCCTCACTTAGAGAAGAGGGAGATATCCCACGTTGGCGGAAGTATAAGCAAGAAGACCAATTCTCAAGAGTTGTAAAAGACATCTAGAGTTGACGTCGAGGCTGCCGATATATCAAATTGTATTTTCTCTAGTTGTTACATTTAAGAATCAATATTTTATTTTTAAAACTATACATTAAATTTTCAAAAGCTACTTCAAAAGCTACCTCTAACTTCAAAAGCTAATAATCCTAGCTTTTAATAAAAGCTACCTCCGCCACTAAAAGCTACTTGAACCATTACTTTGCCAAACACTCACATTTTTTGTTGGGTAGTGGTTGACTTGGTAATACCAATAAAAGCTACTCAAAAGCTAGCGTCGAACACGCCCCTAAACTCCCTCCGTTTTTAAATACTTGTTCCACTTTCCTCTTTCGGCCGTTTTTAAATACTTGCTCCATTTCTTTCTTTGAAAAGCTTATACAATATTTAACTCATTTCTCTCACCTAAAGGACCCAACAAATATCATATTTTATTAATTTCATCTTCTCTCTCCTCCAATTTCTCCACTACTTTTGCTTTTTGCAATTCTTTATTCTTCCACCAACCCCACTACCTCCATATTTTATAACTTTCTTCAATTTCTCCGATTTCTCCTAAAACTCCGGGCATGGAGAAATGGAGCAAGTATTTAAAAACGGAGGGAGGTATAATTATTACTTTGAATTTGCTAGTATTTAGTTATATTCACTAATAAAATTTGTAAAATTTTAAAATACATATATTTCAATTTCTCGTACATGTGAAAATTTGTGGTAAATAAAATGAACACTACTTGGATTAGTTACTGTACTTACTCGGTAGTTTTCATGGTGGATCTTGTGGTTTTGGTGGGTGTTGTATGGTGTACGTGGTGGGTTTAGAATGATTTGGGTGGCTGGTGATGGCGGCTAGGTTGGTAGGTGGTGGTGTTAGCGGTCGGGTTGGTTAGACGGTGGTGTCGGTGGCTGGGTTGGCTAGGTTGTGGTTGGTGGTCTTGAGGAGAGAGAAAATAATTGGAGAAAAAAGGGGGAAAAGAAAGGAAGGTTGTCGGCACGCGACCTTCACATGATGGTCAACGCCGAAAAACCAAGTCAATCCCCCTAAAACCGCCCTAAGGTGTGTTCTCGCAAAAAAATCCTGGTATTAGGTGTGTTTTAACAAGAAATTTTTTTTTTTTTTTTTGGAAAATAAGATTTTATTACCAAAAAGAGAAAGTTACAACTTACAAAAACTAAGTTATAACTACCACAAGAACACCAAAAGACCTGAAAACAACAGGTCACCCCACGACCAGTTCTAGACCCAAACCTAGCCACCTTCTAGGAAGGGTTCTAGGAAGGGCCTAGAACAACTGGACTCAGATTTCCGGCCACCTTCTAGGAAGGGTTCCGAAAACCAGGACCAGACAACAAAAAACCAGAAAACAACAAAGCCAAACACCCGAAAGTCACCAAAAACTACAGCCAGAAGCAGACATGCCTGCAAACCGACTAAAGAAACCAATAGAACAAAGATAAACAACAAAACGAGCACCAAAGCAACAATAACAACATACTGCAGCAACAAAAACAGCACCAAAACAACAGTGCATTAACATAATCAGCAGTGCAGCAGCAAGAAAACAGGGCACAGCAACACCAAAAGCAGAACGCAGCACCAGCAGCAAAGAGCAGCAAGGCAGGACAGTGCAGCAGCAAAAGCAAACCAGCTGCAGCAGAAAGCAAAGCAGCAACAGCAAACAGCATAACAGCAACATACTGCAGCAAGCCAGCAGCTCAGCAAAGCACAGCAGAACACAATCAACCAGCAACACCACACCAGCAGTGCAGTAAACAGCAGCACTCAGCACAGCACAGCAGAACACCCAGTAGCAAAGCAGTCAGCAGGTAGCAAAGCACAGCAGAACAGCAGAGAAGAAAAGCAGCAACAACAAACACCACCCACAGCCTACAGCAGCACACTGCAGCAACAACAACAGCACCAAAGCAGGAAGCAGAGTACTAAGCAGACCAGAGCAGCAGCATAAAACCAGAACAGCAAGGAAGCAACACCACCAGACAACAGCAGCACACTGCAGCAACAACAATAGCTCCAGAACAGCAAAGCAGAGGCCAAACCAGTAGGGCAGACAGCAGTGCATAGCAGTGTACAGCAGAACACCTAGAACAGCGCAGCACTAAAAGCACAAAGACAGCAAGCAAACAGCCACACCAGCATAAAAAGAACAGCAAACAAAACAAGAACAACGGGAACCTCAACTGAAAAAGAAAGAAACCAGAACACACGCACAAGGAGCCCGAGATAAGCCCTAGACAATCAAATATTTGCTTCCCGCCGGGATTCTACAAACTGAATGAAAGACAATATCCCGAACAAGAGCATCAACTGATTTGCAGCAACCAGTAAAGAGAACTGCATTCCTTTGAATCCAAATACCATAAACTGTTTCGGTGAAGGCCACCTGGATCACTTTATTCTTTAATCTGGAACTTCTGCAGATTTTCTTCTTCCAATCAATCTCATCACTAAACTGCTGAACAGGCTTGGAAACACGCAAGATCCCCAAAACCTTACTCCAAACCTTCCTAGAGAAATCACAATCAAAAAATAGATGCTGAACACTTTCATTGCCATTCAAACAAAGGAAACAATGTGGATCACAAGAAAAATTTTAGGGAAATTCTCTTTGGTAGACCTCTAATAATAAACATTCTCAGTGGTAAAATGCAAAAAAAGTTATTATCCTTGGTGAACCATATTTTAAAAAGTTTAGTCATTGGTAACATTAAGCAAGGTAATTAGGCATTTCTTTAACTATAGTTAGTTTATTTATGTATTTTATTATTATTTTTAACTTTAAAAAAAAAAAGAAATAATTTTTTTAACAAAAAAAATTGCCACCCCTTCCCTCAGCAACCAGCCACCACTCTCCGCCCCCAGTCCCCTACCCACGCCGGCGCCCAACCCCTCTTTTGCCGGCGTGTCGGCCTCCCCCTCCCTCTAAATCAATAGCAGCCACCACCACCTAGATCGCAACCAAACAACTTCCCCACCCCACTTACCCTGCTGGCGGCCTGGGGCCACCCCTAGCCGGAGACGCCAGTCCTCCCCCACCCACCCCACCTCCTCTCTTCCCCTCCCCCGACGACCCCTCACCCTTGTTCGCCTGATCGGAAACCCTAAACTCCACCCTAAAGTCCTAAACCACCAGAAAAATCAGCTAAATCCAAAGCATAACCCTAAATCATCACCAACATTTCTTCCAACAAATTAATCTCACCATCATCAACCTTAATCGTTGCAAAACCTTTAGTTTGGTAGGGCAAGTAGAAAGAACCGATATTTTTCTTTAAAAAGGAGTAGGATTTTCCAATTAGGTCACGAATTTGGGCGTAATTTTGTCGGGATAACGGGCGATCAAAGCGGATCCTTCACCGATCAAACAAATTCTAGATTGCGATTACGTGATCAGGTGAAATCCAACAGATTTACACTTCGACAATTCGTTGCTTGCGATTGAAATCGAAGGTGGGTCTGGTTCTAGACATTGCAGCAATTTTCTACAAATGAATATTACAGTAGGGGGAAAGAGAGGAGGTGAGGCGGGGGAGACTGAGCGTCGCCGTTCGGGATGGGGGAGGCTAGGCGTCGCCGGCCATGGGTGGGGCGTCTAGTCGCTAGCATTGGTGCTGCTGCGTTCTGGTGGTTAGGTGAGGTGGTGAGGGGTTTGGGTTTTATATTAACCATGGTTAGAGAATTTATGTTAAAATAGATATTCTCTTTGGTAATCAATAATTTAGGTTTACCAGCGATAATAAGATTTTTCGCAATTCACCATTGAGAAAATGAAAAAAGACAGTGTTACCAAAGAGAATTTCCCAAAATTTTATAAGGTGTTTTTTCACAATAATTTGGTTTTAAAAGGTGTTATCTAGCAAAATTTCCTAACTATTTTATAAAAAAACATTCAGCTATTTTATATCAATAAAGAACATTATATTATAATGTAATGAACATTATTTTTATTCAACCATCATAATTTAAAGAAAAAATTCAAAGAACATTTCAAAATAAACCATTAAAATTATGTAACAAATAAAAGTATATTATACTGACAATCAAAGAACATGTAGATAAAGAACATTATTTAATAACATGTTATGTAGTTTGCAATTCTATAACATGTTCTTTTTATTTTAACTAGATGTTCTTTTTATTTCTATACACTATTTTTACGCTTTTTTTTTTTTTTGGAATCTATACACCGGTAGTTGATCCTTTAAGACCTTTTCATCAATGTAGTCGAACACCTTTAATGAACCACAGGTTAAATAAAACATTATTCCTCTTACTACCAAAGGAAGAAAAAACAAAAAAGATAAATTTGCTTCAGGCAAATATAGAGATTGAGACATATATACCTGCATTAAGTTACCGCGCAATGATAAATGTTGAACATAAGACATGGGTCTAATGAGGTTAATTATTTGCTGAAAAGATACTTGAACCCACGACTTATCATAATCTAACATCTGAATTACCACCAGAAGTGGTTTAACAAGATGATGCATAATTGGGATCGAGTAATATTTTGCTTAATCATCACAGTAATCAAGGTACTCCAGATTGGGAGCATTGATAAGCACCTGGTCCCTGGAACTTCTGTAGATGTAGGATAATCATACTTAGGCACGGCTAAACACAATCTCCGTAGGGAAGTGGATGTGATATCTACAATGTTGAATGAATGTCCAATTTTACATTCATTCACATATAGCTTTAAGCAATTAATTCTCTTGCATGCATAGCTTTCTCTTCTTTACACACTGTACTGACTTCGGCATTGGAGGGGCCTTTCTTGACACAACCCCCGAGACTAGTTTACATGTGTTTGTTGTGTAGGAAACCCTCGGCCCGGCATCACTTGGACTGAGTTCAGTCTTCAGCCCATTTCATAAGACCTTGCCGAAGGTCCCATTGTTTACCCAAGACAACCGCAATTTCCTATCAATATTCTACAACTAGGTTAGTTCCCGTGTTATGGACGATAATTTTCATACTATTATTGGTGTAACACTATAATTATATTTATCGTTAGTGCTTGTAACATAACAATTCGTATTTAATTTCAAAAATAAAATTGTCAAAAAGTATTATAAACCACATACTACGATATTTTTATTTTCTTATTATATCTAATATTTACTAATAAAACAAAATACGAAAAATCAAACAAAGTACAAAGAGCTTATTAACAAAATAAGTTTTGTAAAAATACTCCTTTGACTATAAGTATTTTAAAATTCACAACAAAGTGAAGCTCTGTACTAATTTTCTTTTTGACAAACAAATATATATATATATAGCTTTTTTTTTATTCTTCCATATAAAATTGACCACTTTTAAAATGTGAAAATGTAATTAAAAAAAAAAAAAAAAAGGCCATATTATTGCATAGATAATATCACAATAAGATTTCCCGTAGTAATAATTTGGGCATGTGGTGTAACATAAAACCCCTGGTGTATTGATGCAAAAATATTATATAAAAAGAATAATTTCTTAACCCATATAATTCCTATTTTAAATACTTAAAAAGTTATTATGATAATATGTTTATAATTACCTACATACTTAGTATTTTTTTATTTTATCTAAAGAAATAAATGTATATATAAATCTGACAGATTTGTTAATTTAATCTTTAATTAAAAAATTGTATTGTATGCTTAATAAAATAAAACATCGATTGCATCATAATGTTACAGTATGTAGTTATTATATGAATATAGGAAACCAAAATTATACATATAATTAAAGATACTTAACCAACTACAATAGTTGGGTAGCCATTATAATTAAAGATACTTAACATATCAAATAATGAAATAGTTAATATTTGAGTATAATATATAAGGAAGAAACACAATGATTATTTTGGAAGGAAAAAGTATTATTTTTGTAAGAAAGGAATGAAAATATTATACTTTGTATTACGTATTTTAAATCTTTTCTAAGAAGATTTTTTGACAAAAAAACCAAAAAGCAAAAAAATAAAATAAAAATAAAAAGTTTTGGCGGGAAAATTTTTAACCAAAAGTTGACACGTATCATCTTTGGTTTTGCCTTTAGTATATAGTTAAGGCTTGTTCTCATTGACTGAACTCAACTGAATTGAACTAAACTGAACTGAACTAAGCTGAACTGAACTAAACTGAAATGAATATTTTATAAGAGAAGAAATTAAGAGCCGAACTGAACTGAATTTCAACGTATGAGAACAGACCATAAGTTCAGTTCAGTTCAGTTCGACTCAGCTCAGTTCAGCTCCTAATTTCCTTCTCTTATAAAATATTCATTTCAGTTCAGTTCAATTGAAATCAGTTCAGTTCAGTTCAGTTCAACTCAGTTCAGTTCAGCTCAGCTCAGTTCAGCTAAGCTCAGTTCAGTCAATGAGAATAAGCCTTTATAGATAGATAGATGATTCCTAAACTTTGCTAACTTGGTTGATTTTCGAGTTTATAGTGTATGTGGATTTTGTCGTCTTTCTGAATTTCAACCAAAAAATATTGTGACATCCCCCTCCTTACCAATCTGCATGTTTACTTGCATTGACATGCGATTAAATTTCACATATTTCTTTGATCCTCTTTTTCAAGGTTTGAACTTTCTTATGCAAAATCTTTCTTAATTTCTTTTGTATTGAAGCTATCTTTCATCACCATCTTCGTCATCACTAGCCTTTTCCATTTGCCTCGTACTATGCTTGAGTTTTTTTATTTATTTTTTTATCAATTACTTAGTGACACATGTCACTTAAATAAATAAATTCACCCAATGTATATGTTACCGGTAATAAGGGACCAATAGATGTAGATGCCCTATAAAAGTGGGATTATTAAATAAGGTAAGATTATTACTAACAAACCGAGTAAAAATTGGATTATTAGAATCAAATTTTCAAGGAAAAAGCCTTTATAAATTTTCCGGCATGACCCTTAAGGATTCGTAACATTACAGGCCTAGCTCTTTACGGAACCCTACATTCGTTGTGGAGGCTGGTCGGGGCAGCGAGAACGGGAGGGGGTGGGTTCGTTGGCTGTGTAGGGGTAGGGGAAAGGGAGAAGGTGGATTCGCGCCGGCGCCGGCCACCGGGGAAAGGGAAGGGGTTACCTAAAAACCACCACGAATTACCATCAACGGTGACTGCCCAGCACTTGCAGCACTGAACTGCTGCCCACACGAGCTGCTGGACGAGCCAGCACGCTACTGAGTAGGGGAGTCCGCAGCTGGGCTATGATTTGGGGCAATCTGCCGCAGCCTGGCTGCGGTACTCTCTGCTTGAGAATGTTGCTGACGGAGCTGGGCGCTGCTAACGGGAGGGGTTGGGCTTGGTGGTTGTTTTTATTTTTATTTTATTTTATTTTATTTTATTGGTGGCTGAAGGGGAGGCATGTAGGGTGGCTAAGGAGGGAGTGGTGGCCGGAAGGTGGTAATGAGGGTGGCTGGATCTCACTAATTGAATTATTAACGGATTTCGTTATCTGGTAGCGAAATTTAAAATACGGGATTTAATAGGTAGTAAAATAAAATAAAAGTTTTGATAGCCGAAATTTAATAGCGAAATTCCGTTATCCCTACAATTAATCTTGGGGACCAATCACAAGATTCTTTGGTTATTGTGCCTAATCCTACCCCCTTTAATTTTGGGAAGAGCAGCCAAGAAAACCGATCTGGAGGGAAACAAAACAATAAGAAAAAAAGACACTCCAAAAGCAAATAAAATTCCTACTAAAAATACTCAGCCACTAGTACCTAGTACGTGCTTGAACGTGCAAAAAAAAGTAACTCAAAAGTCCTTTACAAAAGATAACCCTGGGAAAGAGAACGTACAATTTGATAAGCCATAAACTGTAATTCAGAAGAAATCAGAGGAGATTCCATAAGAACCTTTCACCAATATCACTACCAGTATAATGAATAGATAGATGCATGCTAACATGGACTATGGTGATCATAATACTTGAATTGAACATGTGACTGAGGCTTTTGGTAAATTCTTCAATGTGTTCTCAACTAACATCTGATTTTGATATGGTATTACATATTCATCTCGGGTTAAGTATATGACTAGCTTCTCCAAAACTAATGCATGTCTTAGGAAAAACTTGGTTATCACCACTTCGCGTTCTATTCCAAAGTATTTCTTTATCACTATTCTTCTGAGATGAAATCTACAACATATAGGAATTTCATGATCTGTACTAAAAAATTCTCGCTCCAACTCCAGTTCATTTTTTCTGGTAGGCGAATTAGCATCATCCTCGTCGTGTAGTCCCTATAAAACTAAGCAACAATAATAATTAAAAATTTTGTAAAACAAGTTTCGCTTAGAGTTTCAAGTTTGGAAAACGATAAGATGGCATGGTAAAAACATTATCAAGGCCAATATTGAGCTCAAGCTTCAACACCTCCAATGTTTCACATGAGAAAATTGCCGGGGGCAGCTGCGTATCACCAGGATATCTCACCAGAATACAGAGGTCAAGCTCCCTAAGGCCACAAAGGGTGAATGGATAAGAGATCCACGCATTAAGTCGCGAAGAATTCAAGTCAGGGAGGCAACCTTGCCTACACTCATAGGCATAGCAACCATTATAGAAGAGGTAAATATATTATACTCTTAAATCAAGGTTGACCAATTACAACTAAAAAAAAATGATGAACACGAGAATAGACACGTAAACATATTGATAACTTTCTATTAAGGGATGCGAACTTCTAACGATGAACTTCATGAGAAGTAATTCCATTAGTTTGATTATAAAGTACGTAAACGAATCATCATAATCAAAAATAGTATCGCGTGCAATTTTCCGTCTTGCGCTAAGGTGGAAGGTGCAACTTCTAGAGTAACATATTCCACATGCCCCCCCCCCTTTTTTTTTTTTTTTGCGTAAACGCAAGGAGAATGATAAAAAAAGACATGTTTTTGGATATTTCGAAAAAAAAAACAAAAAGAAAAAAATCAAAGTAAAAGTTAGACAACGTTGTTAGCCAAAGAGATATTTTAGCACCCACTTAACGATTAACCTTGAAGCGGCAATATCATTTTCTCCGTATGATATTGCTCGTAACAAGTCAAAGTCAACATTGAACAGTAGGCGGGCGCAAGACACAGTGGGCGCGCGCAAACACACAGTGTTGCGCGGAGGTGCCGCGCGCAACTTCTGAACTTGCGCTTGGAGGGCGCGCGCAAACACACAGTGTTGCGCGGAGGTGCCGCGCGCAACTTCTGAACTTGCGCTTGGAGGGCGCGCTCAACTTCAACAGTTGCGCATGCCACCTGGTAGGTTCGACTTTTTTTTTTTTTTTTTTTGGAAAATCGATGCTCATATATTTTTTTTTCTTTTTTTTTTTTTTGTCGAACCACAATTTTTGCGATTTTTTTTATTATATCTCTAGGTAACAAGTTGGAATTAGTTAGATTAGACACGAATTGAAGCACATATTCATGTAGTCACATAAGCACATAAAAGGAACCGTCTAAGCATACAATGTCATTCTAAGGTCAAAAAAGACTTGGGTGTCCAAGGTACCATATCTTAAGAAACGACGCACAAATCAATTACTCAACGAGTTGACTTATGACATCGCTCTCCCTACATTTTGTTGGCGATATGGGTGGGATGATTGTTATTGATTTCGGGATAGAAGCCTAGTGTTGGCAACCCCTAGTCAATGAGCCAATCCCCAATGTTTAAGTGTGCTATACTTATGCATGATGCAATGTTGCTTGTTTGGTTTTTACTTTTGTGCAAAAGGAAGATATTATGCGTTCAAGTGTCGCTCTCTAACTAGAGATTATCCAAGTTAGTTCTCGTTACAACCCATAGGCAACCTGGTGTTGGAAACCTTGGATCATAACTACGAACTAATCATGTAACCTCTAAGTCCCCAGTGGAGTCGCCACTGTAGGGAGGGTGATCCCATCGTAAGGGGTACTCTCCTTAAATGCTCATGGCCCTTTAAAAGCCTAGGACTTTACACTTGTTAGGGTGTATTAGGATTTAAATTCCTGACTGTTTGGGGGACCTTGAATTAGAAATGATTCTATCATACACGCTTTTTTGTAAGGAACAAGTAGGAGTCGCCAATGAGTTTTAGGAAAACCCATAAACCTCGTTCATGACTTTCTCCCAAGTAGAGTTCAAGGGATATTTAGCATGAATCATAAGTTTACCCATGCCCAAATTGGTCTACATAAACTAGAAATGAGTTCGGAAGCGAGGGTACCAAGATAAAGTTCCCTTTAGAGGGGAATCGCGATCCTAGCCCTAGTGCGGCCTCTACTAGCTCTTCCTTTGCACAATTTCATCACCAAACAATATATGCAACGTGATACCTAAAACTATGTTAATTGATTTTATTTACACACATCAATTCACATAGGAATTACATCGTAAGGTCGTTATTTTTATTTAATCAAATTCGTGAAAAGAACAAAAAAATAAACAATATTCGCATTGGCTTAAGTGATCAACCAACAATTTTTTTATTCAATTCTAATCTTTATTTAAAGAAAAATACTATGTGGAATTGATTAATTAATTATTTTAAATGTGATCAAACAACACTAATTAATTAATTAAGGTTCTTTTAAACAAGAAAATAAATGTGATTTAACTAAGTGCTCGGGAATTTACCTCTTCTCTTTGTTAGATCTCCGTTTAGAACACTTATGGATTCCTTCTTGTTGGCGAACCTCCACCGTAGTAACAAAGTATCAAAAGGGGTGATTTTTTAGGACAAGAGGGTTAGGAAGCATAAGTTCACAAGTATTCTGCCAGCATTTTAGGTTATTTTCTGTGTGTTTAAGCCTCGGGTTAGGGTCTTATTTACAGGGAATGATTAGGTTTAGGGTTAAGAGCATTCTGCCACAGCAGGTGTCGCGCGCAACTGGATGAGTTGCGCGCGGCCATCGAGCGCAAGTGAATAAGTCGCGCGCCAGATTACGCGAGCAACCATTTGTCTTGCGTGCAGCTTTATGGTAAGATTCGATTTTCCAATTTTTTGATATTCTGAATCTTTTGCAAGCGCAACTCCAGAAGTTGCATGGAGTGTCGCGCGCTACTAAATAAGTTGCGCGCGACTTCCCAGTGCGGCTTATGAGATGCACGCGACATTTTTCGCTGCAGCTTTAATTTTAACCTAGGCGCTCTTAAATCCGTCATTATTGGGTTTTAAGCCTAATTATGATCGGGTTTAGTTAATTGGACCTTGTATTGGCCTTGTTCTTTTATTCGGACAAGTCCTTTGTGTTTTGTGGCTTAACCAGTTATCCATAAGTATTCTTCACTTTGATCCAACACGAAGATGGCTTTATATATATATCGTCATTGCACTTCGTGTCGGGACAGGAGGTCAAAAGTAGATGACTACAACATGATATAGCATACTTCGTATGTTATTGTTATATAATACTCCATACTAAATAGTTGTGGCTTTAACCGATTATAGATTATCCATATAGCTTCTGCCTAAGTTTAGGGGTGATGTGATGCCATGCATACATTTATGGATATAAACATTAATAGAATTATTATTTTTAATTAAATTTTACCATTTTTATCTCATTTCACACACAACTATGATATGGGACATGGTTGCAGATTGCAACTTAGGGCCTGTTCCGATTGACTGAACTCACCTGAACTGAACTGAACTGAACTGAACCGAGCTGAACTGAACTTATTAATTAGTGATTTTTAACTACGGATTAGTGATCTTTGATTATTTATTGATATTTATTACTATACATATGTGTATATACAAATGTACATATTAAAATATTTACGAAAAATATACTATATAATTATAATTATAAAATGTATGGAAAATATATTATAAAATGTATGGAAAATATATTAAAAACTTGAAACCTCTAATTTTCTCAATGAGATTAACATTAGAAATATGTTTCAAAAAAATAGAACCATTTGAACAATGAATTGTATCAATATTATCATTGTTATTATTATTATTATTAATTATTGATAATTATTATTATTATTTATTGATTATTATTATTAGTATTATTATATTATTATTATTATTATTATTATTATTGCTATTATTATTATTATTATTATTATTATTATTATTATTATTATTATTATTTATTGATGATTATTATTATTTATTGATTATTATTGTTAGTATTATTATTATTATTTCAATTATTATTGTTATTATTATTATTATTGTTAATATTATTATTATTATTATTATTATTATTATTATTATTATTTTTATATACTATTTATTATTATTGTTTTTGTTGTTGTTGTCGTTGTAATAAGATCTTAAAAGAATGAAATTTGGCTTTATATCATTAGCAATATCATTATACATAAATTAAGAGCTGAGCTGAACTGAGCTGAGCTGAACTGAACTGAGCTGAACTGAACTGAATTTCAACGGAACAGAACAGGCCCTTATAGCTTCTACCTAAGTTTAGGGGTGACGTGTGCCATTGGCACGGGCTCTTCATCTAGTGCAATTTATATTTACATGTAATATAAGTTGATTTACAATAAAACAATTTTTAAATTAAAAATATTTTAATATTTAACCAAGTTTTCCATTTTTTTTCCTTTTTATTTCATTGACGAATAATAAAATTTTATGTCACTCTTACAGTGTTTATAACCTTTTAGGTTTGTTTTCGGTTTAGTTTATAACTAAGTTGGGTCCCGTGGGCCATGCACAGTTATTTTAATTACCCCATATTTTCTTGTGACAAATTAATTTATTTATAGCGTAAAATATAAACATTTTATAAAAATCTTCAACAAAATGAAGTAACATGGAATATTTGATCAAGATCATATTCTTAAAAAAAAATTCTGCCAAAATTACATCTTCTTGAGAAGCATTATATGATACTTTTTATTATTCTGTAATTAATTGCATATCAACATAAGAATAGTAAATATTATTGCTCATTTATATAGTTGACAAAAACAAACTTTTTTTTTTAATAACTTCCCTGAATAAAATTTAGTAATTGATTAGTAAAAAATAATATTCTAAAGACACACTAGGAATTGACATATGTCATTACTGGTTTGTCTTTTAACATGTTACTAGCTTAAGGCCCGTGCGGGCCGTGCCATACACGATAAGTCTAATTTTTGTAAGAATATCTAACAAATAAAATTTGATAAAATATACACATCAAATATAGAAATTATAATGTCATAATCTATATTAATAGGCAAGCAAAATATTAAACAAAAATGGAAATTTGGGCTACCTAAACCTGAGAATTTTTTTTAGGTGGGGCTTGGTTTGATTAGGTCTAGTGGTCATGTTAGTAAATACTTATTTATAAATGAATTTTTAATAAACATCAAAAACTTATCAAACAATAGACTAAAATCAATTGATATTTTACCTTTTCCTAGAATTAGACATATAATATAATTGTCAAACACAACATTTATTTCATAATTATACTATACTCAATAAGTCCTTAATTTGTAATAATATATACGTAGTATTAAAATTTCAGAAAAAAAAAATTATAATTAATTTGAATATATATAGTCATATTGAAATTGATATTTAAATAAAATATTAGCTAGAGGAATTGGAAAAAAAATTAAGTGTTTTTTTAAAGTAATTTCTTTAACAGCTATTAAATGAGTCAATTTATTATTACTTTTTTTTGGCAAAATTTAATAATAATTTATTTGAAAATAAAGACAATATAAAAGATTTGGAATGATATTATATAGAATCAAAATCAAATATTAACAAAAAAAAATGTCATAAGATAACATAAAATATTTGAAATGATATTATTATAGAATCAAATGTTAACCAAAAAAAAATGGTTGTGCATTTAGAAGTTCATCATGATTCTGACTGATGTTATTCTGATGGTTATGCAAATGGTGTGATTAAAAATGAAGCTGAATTTGAGGATACGTTAAATAAAGGAGAAGGTAATTTGAAGAAATTTCATTTTAAACAATCTTCATCATTAATTATGTTATTTTATATTTTAATAAGAATATTTTGCATTATTGTCATCAAATACATTGTTTATTTTCAATGTTGATAAATGATGAATTTGTATATTTAATTTAAGAACAATGTGCCAAAGGTTGAAGAAGATGTCCTTTGGATTGTGATGAATGTTCTTTAATCATTTCTTAATTTGATCCATACTCTTTTTGTTTTATTGCAATAGAATATGTTCTTTAAGTATGATCAATATGTTCTTTGGGTTATAACTATATGCTCTGTACCTTACAAACTATGTTCATTATTAAGATACTTATATTCATGTCCTTGGGTCTCAATGATACGAATAATGTTCAATTCTTTTTGCTTGAATTAATTTGTTCTTTAATATTCATGTCCGCTTGCTTTAATACTTATATTCTTTTGGGTATTTCTATTTTATCATTTATGTTCTTTTTTTTTTTTTTTTTGGCAAAAAATCATTTATATTCTTTTGTTTGATCTCTTATGTTCTTCTATGTTTTTGTTCTTTTTCTCAATATAGCTTGTATGAATGTATGTGCATGCTTTAACGCCGGTGTTTTTTTTAATGTATCCCTTATGTTCTTAGAATTTAACTAACCAATCACCTTAACCTCCACCACTCCAACTCCTACCCTACACTGCACCAAATAACCAACAACACCATTCCCTAGTCCCACCTAATCCAAGCAGCAGCCCATCACACTGCACTTCCTCCACAACACCTGCCCACAAACCCCTTTCATTTTGAGCAACCACTAAAATCGAAGAGATTTAAGAAAGGGACGGGGCTGATGATTTGGGATTTATTTCCAATTCCTTTTTTTTAATTTTACTAGGGTGTTTTGCGCGCGCTTTGCTCGCGTTGTTAGTTGGAATTTTAGCGTGTAATTGTTGTCTTGATGTGCGGCAATATGGGGGTTTTTCTTTTTTTTTTTTCAAATATGTGATGTGTTTGGAAAGAAATTTATGTTCGGGTGCTTGTTACATATGTGTCTAAAGTAGTATTGAGCATGGTCATTGTTTTAAAAAAGTTATAATAATGTTTTGGTAAGGGAAAAAAATGAAGTGCATTTCCAATTATCATGATCCTCTCCTAAGCTAATTGCCCGATTATCTAAAGTGATTTCTTAAGTGGTCTCTTGATTTTCTCATGTGATCTTTCTTTTCTTAAGTGATATTTCTTTTTGAGTGTTCTTTCTTCTTTATTGAAAACTTTCTTAAGTGGTATCTCTCTCAATCTCGCTCTAGCATTTAGTAACTCTTTTTCCTAAACTAATTTCTTTTTTAAGTGGTATTTCTTAAGTTGTCTTTCCTTTTTTTTTATATTAAAAGTGGTATATGTCAATGATCTTTTGTAAGTGGCTTCTGTCTATCAAGTCTATTAATAGGTCGCCTTCCTAATAAGCTATAATTGCCTGATTTTCTTAAGTGGTTTTTCCTTAGTGGATTGTCTCTGTCTCTCTCTCTCTCTCTCTCTCTCTCTCTCTCTCTCTCTCTCTCTCTCTCTCTCTCTCTCTCTCTCTCTCTCTATCTATCTATCTATCTATCTATCTATCTATCTATCTATCTATCTATCTATCTATCTATCTATCTATCTATCTATCTATCTATCTATATATATATATATATATATATATATATATATATATATATATATATATTAGAAAGTCTTTTCCTAAGCTAATTGTGTTTTCCTAAGCTAATTGCCATAATTTTTAAGTGATCTTTCTTAAGTGACGGTACCCATCTCTTGCACTTTCACTTCTAAGCTAATTGTCTTGCTTTTTATATGTGATCTTTTGTAACTGGCCTCTCATCCCTTCAAAGCCAATTGACCCTATTTTCATAAATGATTTTTCTGAAGTGGTTGCTTTTTTTTTTCTCTCTTAAATTAAGATAATTGTCTTGATTTTCTTAAGTGATCTTTTTTTGTGTGGTCTCTTTTTCTCTCAAATATTATGAAGCTTTTTTCCTAAACTAATTTCGTTTTCATAAGCTAATCGCCCTAACTTTTTTAGGTGATGAATATTTCTTAAGTCTCTCTCACTAATGGTTTCTTTCTTTCTTTCCATCCCCTAAGCTTATTGTCTTGATTTCTAAGATATCTTTCTTTTGTTTTTTGATTTTTCTTTTTGAGTGATTGTTCTTATTAAGTGAGATTTCTTCTTAAGTGATATTTCTTAAGGGGCTCTCTTTCTTTTTAGCATTTTAGTAACTCTTTTTCCCAAGCTAATTTTTCTTATTTTTATAAGTAATCTTTCAAGTGGGTTTCCTCTTTTTGTGAAGTGATCTTTCTAAAGTGGTCTCTTTCAAATGATTTTTCTTAAACGGTCTCTTTCTCTCTCAAGTGATCTTTCATAATTGATATCCCTCATCTTTAGTAGGTCGTTTCCTAAGCTAGTTGCCAAGATTTTAATTTCTTAAGTGGTTTTTCCTTAGTGGTCTCTCTCTCTCACACACATTTTAGTAACCTTTATCCTAAGTTAATTGTTTTTTTTTTAAGCTAATATAATTGCCTCAATTTTCTTAAGTGATCTTTTTTATAAGTGGCCCCTTAGCTTTCTCTCTCTCTCTCTCTCTCTCTCTCTCTCTCTCTTTCTCTCTCTTCTAAGCTAAATGCCTCAAATTTTGTATCTTTCTTAATTGGTTTCTCACCTCTCCAAAGCCAATTGACGTTATTTTCATAAATGAATTTTAATTTCATTCTAAAGTGGCTTCTTTCTCTATTTATTCTTAAGATAATTGTCTTGATTTTCTTAAGTGATCTTTTGTGTGGTCTCTTTCTCTCTCGCATTTTAGTTAGCCTTTTTTCTAAGATATTTACGTTTTCATAAGCTAATCATCCTAACTTTCTTAGGTGATGGATCTTTCTTAAGTTGTCTCTCTCACTCATAGTTTTTTTCTCTCCCTCTCCTAAGCTAATTGCCCTAAGTTTTTCTCCTAAACTAATTGTCCTTAATTGCCCTCACTTTCTCCTAAACTAATTGCCCTACTTTTTAAGTGATCTCCCTCTTTTTGTTAAGGGATTTTTTGTTATGTAATTGGTTTCTCAAATAATCTTTCTTAAATGTTCTCTCTCTTTCTTTCGATTTCTCTTTCTCGCTCTTTCTCATGTGTTATTTTGTAATCGATCTCTCTCTTTCTCTCTCTCAAATGATCTTTCTTAAGAATTTAACTTAAGAAAATGTAATTATCTTAATTGGTCCAATGAAAAATACTAATTACAACCTAAACAATAATTCAACAATATTACTACTTTTGTTTTTGAGAGGTACCCTAAGATTGTATTGTTTGGTTGTTGCTATGAATTGGACTCATTATTTTAATGATGGATATAATTATTTGGTAGATATATAAAAAAACAATAGTTTGCCTATTTGATTATGTTAGACTCAAGCACGATCCTTAGTTTGACTTTCATACTTGTCAATTTTGATTAATTAATCAATAAATATTGTGAAAGAGGCTAAGCTTATCCAAAGCTAATTGTAAAATTGTAGATTTCACTTCTAGCTCACTCTTTTTCTCATTTCCTTTAGATCTTTCTCTCTTTATATCCTGATCATATCTAATTGTCAAGTTTTAGAGGCAAGTTATACTAATTAAGAATTAATCAATGAGTTCATGATCAAGCTCTATTAGTAATATCCATATGGGAAATTATCAATGGTACACCCAAGGTTTGAGCGTTTATCAATGGTACACCTACTAACTATTGTTTATCAATAGGTGAGAATCGAGGCTTAAACAACAGGGCCCTTTATAATTTGAAGTAAAAAACATTTAAAATCATCACGGAATTGAATGACAAAAGTTGCACAAAAATTACAAACCCCGGACCTATAATTTGCTAAACCATTCAAGAAAAATTCTTAACCTTTCTGCTTCTCAACCAGCAAACAAAAACAACAGCGAAATTGAGTATTAGATCTACTACTAAAAGGGTATCAAAGAACACTTGACAACTCGCATCCTAAATTTGCTCGGTTAAAGAATAAAACTTGTATGAAACCCATCCTTTGCAGTACACCCTGATCAATTCTCTCTTCATGAATTTGAAGAGGTTAAAAATCAAATGCTGAGAAGTGAGGATGCAGTATAGTTATGCAATGTCTTGTTTGAGTTAACTTCCCTTGCTAGCCATACTTATTTGAGAAATAACAGCCAATTGATTTTGTTTTGATTTGAAATCAAACAACAGATTAATCTTTTTTAAATTAAAACCTTAACCATATTTCCCAACACTTGAGCAAACCAAACAGTAGATTAATCTTTTTTAAAACCTTAATCTCACTTCCCTAAACTTGAGCAGAAGCTTTAAAAGAGAAACACTCTTACACAACATGCAAAACAATAGACTAGAACATCAACAAAGCAAAACCTAGGGAAAAGGGATATTTTTGGATTTACAAAACGTGGGGTTCTTGGTGAATTGAAATACAATTTCATAATAGACCGAAGTAAAGGGACATAATTGAAGAAAATGAACAAAAATTATAGCTGAAATAGTGAAGTGGCTGCTCAGATCCGCCACCAAATTGAACATCACCAAAAAAATTGCCAAACAAAAACCCTAACCCTAAATAACACAGATCGAAAATTTAAGTTAATTTCGGAATTAATAAACCAAAATAGTTTTAATACCCTACCTAACAATAAACTCGCTGCAAATTCCCGAGTAGGTAAAGATTAAAAAACTCAACAAATATCAGAATTTGATAGAATTTATAAAATCAGAATTTCAAATACACAAAAATACACACTTAATCCATCTTACCTTAGCTTCAATGGTGGATAGAAAGCTCAGAGCACGCTTCAATGGAAAACTTGGAGTAAGCTTCAATGGAAGGAAAATAGAAGAGGAAAGAGAAAGAAAGTAGGAAGGGAGAGAATAGAATAGGAAGGGAGAGAATAGAAACAGATGAGTGATTGGAAAACATACGAAGTATTACTTATTTCTTTCATCTACCATTTTCTCGAGAAATTTGAGAGGCTAAGAGTAAATCAAGGAAAATGAAAAATGAGGAGAGAGACCACCCATGTGCACATGTAAATTAATTATAGGGCAATATAGGGAGTCCACTGTAGATAAGGAATTCCAAGGCAAAATACAGGGGTAATATAGGCAGAACACTGTTCATAAGGAGTTCTATTTTTTTAGTGTCTTGGTGCTTTTACAGGTTAAGGATTTCTTTTAATTTCTTTTTCTATTTTAATTTTTTTTAATGTTTATTTTTTTTTATTCTTCTTTTTGCAAAGTATTTACTTATAAAGTCTCCTCGAGCATAATAGTACGGTGAAGGTTTTCAACGAATTTGATCATGTAGAATAGTGTTGAAGAGAACGAACACTAGTTCATCAAATAGAATGGACCAACTCATTAGAAAATAACCTTGCACTATGGTTTTATTCCAAGGCACAAATGACTAATTAACTAAGGCTAATGCCAATCATAATAGAGTTCAAATTTATCAGTATCTAAATTATGTAAGTACATACCATCATTTCGTGCATACCAAAAACAATCTCTATAAGCACAAGCTATCTCAAATGGCACATAAACAAAAAACACTGGAAAGTCACCCTGGCCTTTAGACCATTTACAATTGCAGGTAAATCTTGTTGTTATCGGTCCAAAACTTACTCTAAACTTCCAGTTAAATTCTTCTGAGACCTTGAGTGTATGCTCACCAAGATCATCATCGCGTGGTCTGCAATGAATTGTAAGGATCTCACCATTAGGCAAATCGTTGTTTATGTGCACTTTAAAATTTGGATAAAGAAAATCATCTAAAGAACTTGGCGGTAGATGTTGGTCGCCTTTACACAACTGATGATTACTTAAGAGAAACACTGCACCATTAAAAGTAGATGACAATTTTTAAGAAAATTCATGGTACTACTTCAAAATTTAAAATAGTTACAGGCTTGTAATTTGTTTTTTGAGGCTTTAATTTTACGCCAATTTATAATATTATGCCTTCTATCTTGTAATTTTGGTAATGATCAAATTGAATATTGTAATTATAGTAAATAATATTGGTCGCTTGAATAATTATGCATATGATTCAATGTTCTTAAGATTATGCATATTGATGCGTAAAGCACCTTGATTCAATAATTATTCATTTAGGTTCATCTTGATTATATTCACTAATGATAAAACATTAAAACACCTTGATTCGCTAACGTTCTTAAGATTATGCACAGTGATGTATAAAGCACCTTGATTCACTAACTATTCATTTAGGTTTTTTTTTTATTGGAAAAATTGACAAAAATAATCTCAAGTTTCGCTCCTTCCTTCAAAATAATCCCAATCCGAACTTTGGGGGCCATTTGTTCAAAATGATTCAAGTGACCGGTAACTGTTAAAGAGGTAATTTATTTTTTTGGGTTTTTTTTTTGGTGGTTGAGATCTCTGGAGGTAGATTTGGCTGGGTTGAGGGTGGTGGTGAGGTGGTCGGTGGCTAGTGTTGATCTTTTTTTTTTTTTTAAAAGTTTTTTTTTGAAGTTTTTATTTTAATTTTCAACCAATGATATGACGACACGTGTCACATCAACCTGATATAACAAATCTGGTTGGGATTATTTTGAGCGAATGACCCATAATGAACAGGCAAAGTTGGGATTATTTTTGTCCATTTTTCCTTTTTTATTTTCAAGACCATTTACGTAGTTGTTTAGGAAATGTTATAATTACCCAACTACAATACTTGGTAGCCATTGTATTTCAAAGGAAATGTTATAATTTGCGTTGACCAAGAGGGTATAAATAATTGGGAGTATGCAGGAATATTGCCAACTAAGTAAAGATTTCAGAAGCTAGTCGTACATAATTAACCACTACTACTACCTACTTAGGATTGACGATCATATCATATCATAAGAAGGATTGACGATTATATCCTAATCCTTGATTCTTTTTTGTTGTTGTTAATTCTATTCCATGGTTATTATTGTATATAATCTCGATATTATTCTTCCTTGCTTTAATCTCTAATCCTAGCCTTGTTATCTTTTGTTACCTTTCTTAGTTGCTTAATAAATAGTATATAACTAGTATAGTTCCCGTGCGATGCACGGTTTAAAAATCAAAATTTTAATTTCATAAAAATGAAACAAAAATAATTTAATTAGTAAAAATCGACATATCTACATTAACAAATTAATTATTAAAATTCTATTCACCAATTACCACAATAATGGTCAATATATTTTTTACGTTATGTGATATGAAAATTATTTTATTACTGTTATTTTATTCCTTTTCATTTTTTATATTGTTATTTTATTGATTAAAAATGAATAAAATATACACTACACAAGCTAAGGAAAGTCGTTTCCTGTTACCCGTAGTCTATAGAGGGATTCAAAACTAAAATTTTATCGTCATATTAATCGGTTTAATAGTTATGCAATATAATATCTATTTACCCATTATAATCACCAGATCTATAGACATAATTTTATCATTATGCAGTATACAAGCTAAGTACCCTTATATTTTATCTACCTGTACATATTTTGTCTAAGCATTGTGCTAAAAAAATACATAACAGTCGCACAACCTAAAACTGAGTGAATATACAACACAAATATGTATGTATAGATAGATATTGATAAATAATATATGAATTAGCTAGTAATAACAAAATGTTTTATATGCGGCTTGTAGTACCATGCGGCAGGGGTTACTTGAGTTTCTCGGTTAGGGGTTACTTAAGTTTTCGGGGTTACTTGAGTTTCTTGGCCAGGGGTTACTCGAGTTTCTCGGTCAGGGGTTACTCGAGTCACAATTTTTTGAATGCGGCCTGACCGAGAAACTCGAGTAAGCCCTGATTGAGAAACTTGTATAACCCCTGATTGAGTAACCTTTAACTGAGAAAACCCCTCGAGTAACCCTTTTCCGAACCCCTCAAGTAACCCCTAATCGAGTAACTCAAGTAACCTCTTACCAAGTAACTCGAGTAACTCCTGACTAAAAAACTCAAGTAAGTCCTGACCGAGTAACTCAAGTAACATTGACTTAAAAACTCAAGTAACCCCTAATCGAGTAACCCTGACTGAAAAACTTAAATAACCCCTACAAAAAATAAAAAATAAAAACTCGAGAAACTCCTACCACATGGTGTGCCTTGTTGCGCCAAAAATTGCTATAGTAATAATGGACTTATTTACATTAACAAATTAATTATTAAAATATTCACTAACAATAATGGCTAATACAAATATTAAGGAATGTGATATGAATAGTACTTTGTCATTTGTATTTCTTATACTTTATTTCTTTTTTTATTTTTTATATTGTTATTTAATTAATTGAAAAACGAATAACTTGTGGGGAAAAAAAAAACCGAATAAATTATTATGTTCTATTAAAGAAAAGTTATTTTCTATCTCCTGTGGAGGGAATTAAAACTAAAATTTTCTTGTCATATTAATCGGTTTAGGGTGTGTTTTATTCACCTAATTTGAACTTTTCTCTTTTAATTATTAAACCTTAACATCTTATTAAAACTTATTCTAGTTGTAATTTGTACTTGGGTAACCTTTATTAAAACTAAATTGAATATATCTGAACTTAATTGAACTTATTACGCTTGAAATAAGTGAAAATAAAGTGAACAAAACAGACCCTGATAGCTGTACAACCTAATATCTATTTTACCCGTCATATTTACTAAATCTTTTTTTTTTTTTTTGAAGAAGAAGAATACTAAATCTTTATTGACACAAAAAGAACCTTATATCTTACCTACATATATACTTTCCTAAGCATTGTGCCAAAAACTTTTACATAGTAGTCGTACGATAACCAATTAACATAAATATATAGATGTAGATCAATATTGAAAACTAACATTTGAATAAAAGATACGGAGTATTTATTACTTGTCTCTTTTAGTATGAATGAAAGACATAATTCATCATCAACTAATCAATCATGTTGGTAATGTATTTTTTTATGACCTGTATTCTTATAAATATGAATGAATAAAAAAATTATAGCATATAGATATGAATAAATTATATAAAATTAAAATATGATGAAAATTCAATGATTATAAAAATGAGAATAATCTTCATATATTAGATACGGAAATATTTAATTATTAATTATAGAATTGTGTGGAATATTTAATAGTTATCATGTATGTATAAATATTTGGAATTCATTTTCAATATTTAGAATCAATCAAATTCAATCAAATTTATTTTTAAATCTATAAAATTTATATATTAAAAACTAACCAAAAATATTATGTAATATATTATGAAAATTTTACATATCATATTACAGATATAAGATAAGCGAGTCATAAAATGACACTTGTTAGCTCTCATTGATCCACTTGTCATAAATTTTGGCATAAATTTTTCTTATTTAATACTTCGTATATAGTACTACAAATATAAGATATAAATCGAACACTCAAAATTACCTAACCTTGCCGAAGGCGACTCAAACACTCAAAATTGACACCTCTAAGATCCACATTGATTCGCTTGTCATAATTTTTTGGCACAATTTTTGCTAACAATTAACTCATCTTCTTTGCAAAATAATTAATAAGTAATTAGCATTTATTTATCATATAATTTCAAAATATCCAAAGTCATATATTTAATCGATCATTATTTATCTCATAATGTTTGGAGGAAAAAAAAAAAAGAAAGAAACACTCAGCTCGATTCCTTAAACAGTTGTTTAACGCAACTACTTAGTAAAGAATTAAGAAGAATATCATACATTAATAATACTCTGAAACATGAATAGATGATATGCATTAAGTCATATACAAAATACAGATATAAATAGAGTAATATTTTTATTTTCAATTATTTACCATAATTGAATTTAGTTACTTTATCTTTTGTGCTTCATATATATATATATATATATATATATATATATATATATATATATATATATATATATATATATATATATATATATATATATATATATATATATATATATATATATATATATTTTTATTGTTTTACTATAGTAAGAGAAGCGAATCAGAGACAGACATTTGGCAGCTCCACATTGATCTGCTTCTCTTTTAGTATAGTATATAGATAGATAGATAGATAGATAGATAGATAGATTAAGGCCTTTTTATCTTGACCTAAAACATGCTTAACTAAATCTATATTTACCAAATTAATGTATTTTTAGTGATTCTCTATTAATTAGTAATCACCAAAGCTAGCTATTTTCATTACGTTGCATCACTTGTTCATGCATAAATATTTATTACAATATAGGGTTATTTTTCGAAATATGATTTGAATTTATTTTTTTTAGTGTTTAGAGAGCCACAATAACCGGGGTGAGAATCGATCTCAAGATTTTCGGGAATCGGGAGGGAACCTCTAACAACTTGAGCTATCCCTCACTCTCATGATTTTAATTTACGACTATATATTCCTTTCAAATAAATTGTGTTGCAGATGGTTGAACCACTTATTGCCTTTTAATTGATGTCTTTACTTTGGGTGTAACAAATTTCTTCTCCTTCCCTAATGGGAAAATATTGGTCAGAAACTCATAATGCAATTCCTTTTTTAGCTACCTGTGTGTTGTTTCAATGAATACTACAGTACAAGAGAGGGTGAATTGTAGTATGACAAATTTGTAAAATTTTTTGCGGAAATAAAAACAATCAAGCTTGAGGAACTTAAAGTGCAAGAGAGATTTTACGTGAAGAACTTTTTGGCCCTAATCAAGGAGAAAAACCACGACCACAAGGGATTTTAGGAAAAGATTTTCACAAGAATAAAGTAATGACCTATTACAAACTAAAGACTCTTATTTCAACTTCCTCAATGAGCTTAAAACCCAAGCAACAAGTCACTAAACATGTTACTCTCCTCTTCTCTTTATCTCTTCTCTTCTCCGAGCTTCACTCAAAGCTTAAACAGTAGTTCACTCGAAGTTCCCAATTCCCCAAAATACAACTCGAAAGAATTAACTCTTGTATAAGAACATAAGAACACTCTAATTCACTAGTGTAGAATAGGACTCTTAACTCTATGAAAGAAAATAAAAGATAAAATCTATTTGAGTAAGGGTGAGTTTTTCTAACTGAAAGAACTGGCTATTTATAGACCTATTTAGCTTAGGAAAAACGCTTTGTGCAGCTTAACATTAACACCACTGCACTACTCTATATCCACTAATCAAGTCATGTCCTAAAATTAAGAGCATGAAGTCCTTAATGCGCAAGATCATTAATATATGTTGTTTTGGGTGTTTTTGTCCCTCGGGAGAGTTACAACACGAAGACTGATCCGGCTTGAGCTGTACCTGCAAAACAAACGGAGACACCGGTTGGTTGGTGCTCCGCCTCCGACGAACAAGTTAGTAACTTGAAGGGAGAGAAAAAGGTGCGGAAATTTAGGTGGGTATCTGCTCGGATTCCAAGCTCAGATGTCTCTATCACAGGGACCGTGTGTAATAAATGGTAAAACGTGCCCTCCAAAAGAGGGAAATCTCCCTATTTATAGGGTCCTCGGGATTTGTGCCCCTGATTAGGTCATTGTTCCCTAATCATTGGTGGGCTTCGCCGCATTGCGGCTTTCCCGGGATTTGGGCCTGAAGGCCGCCATTTTCCCCCTAATTTTTGGAATGACACGTGTCAAGCAGGGATTGGTCCACTTTAGGCCATCCGGAGGCTGACACGTGTCATCCTATGATTGGACCACGTGGCGGGGTAAAATTACCCTAAACATTTTCCCCTCACAGATGTGACGTGGCACGCCACGTGGCATCTGTGACACGTGTCACGCTCCGATTGGTGGTAATTTTACCATTAAAGAGTAACCGTTTGCCTTCCGAGTAAATTACGAGAATGCCCCTGTATTTACCCTCTATATATAGCCGTTTACCCTCATAATTTCGCATGTTTACAAAAATTTTCTAGAGAAAGAACTTTGAGAGAGCAGAAGTCATCCGTTTGACCGTCTCTGCCTCTCTCCATCAACCCGGTCGGACCCGCCTATCTTCAGATATCACATCCAAAGGTACCGTCTCTGCCTCTCTCAGCTCTTTTTCTTGTTTCACCGCTTGTACATATTTCTTGCAATAAATGGATGCATCACCAACACACACGGCACAGCCTAGGTTAGAGTCCAGCCGGTCACCAGGGACGGCTAGGACTGGGAGTGCCGTCTTGGGGTGTTGGGACCACTCTTTGCCTTGGATTCCGACCATTTATGTGTCTGTTCAGGACACAATGGCTCGGACTATGAAGACGCCCACCGATCCAAACTACAGAAGCGAGGGCTCAAGCGGCCAAACGCCTGAGGGAGAAACGTTTGGTCAGAGAGACCAGACGGCTCTGGAGAGATCCCCTCCGCGCGCCCCTTCAACTCCCGCAGATTCCTTTTTAGAAGAATGCGACCAAGGCGGCGATGAGGCCGTCTCAGCTACTTTGGCCCAGAATGAGGAGGAAACGAAGAGCGACAGCTCCGCCTCCACCTCTGAAAGCAGCGATGACTTGCCCCCGCTTGATGATAGCGAGGAGGAGGACAGGAAGAAGTGGAACGAGAAGGACGACCCCTTCAACATCCACGTCTCCACCAAAGACCGGCTCCAAATGGAGGAGAACTTAAAGAACTTCACATAAATGCACCCGTTAGGAGACGGGTATAGAATCAGGGTGCCGCCTGAGAACGACACCATCGCCTGGGAGGATGACCAAGAGAACGACAACAGCTACTTTGGCTTTTATGAGGCGGCGTTCAAGGTTGGCCTTCGCTTTCCCCTTCACCAGGCGGTGAAGGCAATATTGAGAGGCTACGGACTCGGAGTCTGGCAACTTACCCCCAACTCTTGGACAAACATTTTGGGGTACGTTGCCGCCTTCGAATTCCAGGAGCTCAACCCCGGCTGGGAGGCTTTTGCTATCATGCACTATCTCAGCCCAGGCGGCTGGAGGGCATCGTACACTCTAACCACGCATCCCCAATACATGATGACCTTGGACAATGTCTCCAAATTTGACGCTTGGAAGCACAGGTTCTACCTGATGTCAGCTCCCAGCAGGCGGGAGAATTATGAATTCCGCCAGTACAATAAGAAGCCCGACCTGATGGGCCGGAAGTGCGCTCTTCCCCGGATCTTTGAGGAGGATTTTGACAAGATAATTGAGGCAGACTTTTTCGGCCTTACAGACGCGACCTTATCAACTGGGGAAACAATAAAAGTTCCCAAGAACTGGATCCCCAAAAGCGCCTGGTTCAGGGATGAGTGTTTCCTAGCCGCCTGCGGGCTAGGGCACATGTTTACCAAACGTATGCGCCTGAGTTTATATTCGCCTGTAGTGCTTTTGTATCAGAATTGATTTATGATATCAATTTCTTTCTTTTTTGCAGAAGAAGCTTTAGACATGTTGTAGACGGAGAAGACTCCCAAGCGGTCCTCTGCAGTCATCCGCAAGGAGCTTGCAGAAAAAGCTGCGGCCGCGGTCAAGGCCAAGGTAAAAAATGCCTGACCCTTTCTTAGATTGGTCTTAAAGATTATTTACCCCGGATGATAACTTTAACTTGGTTATTTTCGCAGGGGGGAGAGGTTGGAAAAACGTTTGAGAAAAATCTCAAACGGGCTAGGGAGGAGACCCCCTCCATTCTCAACAAAACCAAAAAATCCACCTCCGCTTCAACTCTTGGCGCCTCAGCCGGGAATCAACAAATGCGGATAGCGGGGCGAAACGAGAGGATAGGCGGCAGCCTGTGCCTCGATCTCGTCAACCCCTTATCAGCAACCGTGGGGTTCACTACGCCTGCAAGCGGTTCCCTCTTGGCCGGCTCTGAAGGTAAGAACCCTTTTGAATCCCCGCCCGAGCTGGGGTGGCCTTTGCGAGTGAAATCCCACTCCCAACAGACGTCATTCTCAGACGGTCGGCAACAGATAGGTGCTGCCTTAGTTTCGCACTCATCACGTATTGATTATGGTGCAGATCAATCTCCCCGCTGGCCAGACGTCCAGAAGCATGCCAAGGCCATGCTTGACGCCGTCCGCAAGAGGGATAAAGACAACATCCCGGGGATAGAGACGTTCAATATGCAACGCATTCTATCCCTTCTGGCTGTGGTAAGAGACTTGGCAATTTTATTTTTTCAAGTGCTTTACCCCGCCTGCAATACTAATACCACTTGCTTTTTTACAGGCTATGCTGCGGGTAGACAGGCTCAAGCGTCCTTATTCCCGCAAACGGGAAGAGGTAAAACAGGCCAAGAAGTCCGCCATAGACGCTGATAATATTGCTTTACACTCGACTATCGTAAATGAACTTGAAACTAAAGCAATCATAATAACACAGGCGTCTAGAATCCAGCAGCTGGAGGCGGATCTGAAGACGGCTAACCAGCGGGCGAGCGATGTTGAGGCGGCCCAGAAGAAGGCAGAGGAGGCCCAGAAGAAGGCGGATGAGAGCGCCAAGAAAGCTGGCAAGGGGCTCAAGAAGGCCCAGGCGGACCTTGGCACACTTCAAGGTGTTTCTGAAGAGAACATCAACCTGAAGACCAAGGTTGAGAGGCTGGAGAAGGAGGCTGCTCAGGCTTAGATAAACTTTGCAACAACCCTGGAGGCGGAGCAAAACCGCCTAGTTGCTGAGAGTGATGCTGACAATGACGCCCGCATGAAGATCGCCTGGGCTGCCTTGTACCCAGACACGGACTACAACATCTGGGCACTGGCTCATAGTTACGCCGAGTACGTGGTTTACTTGAGAGATAGAGGTGAGCAAGAGCTTGAGTCTTTTGATGCCTGGGTCAACTCCAACAATGAGCCTCCCGCGCTTGAGCTACCTGGTACGGGTGTAGCACAAGAGATACCCTCTGATGATGAGGAGAAGGACCAGGAGGCACCGTCTGCAGGCCAGAAGTGATCTCTCAGCGGCAGTATGCCAATCTCTTTTTTTTTTTTATCTTTTCTTTAATTCTGCGGCAGTAAACCAAAACTTGTTTTTTCGGCCTGCGTGCCGAGTATATTTGTATTTACCGGCTAAGGAGCCGGGTTAATTAACAATGTCTTTTCTCCCGGACGGGGTCTGGTTAACATTTGATCCATTACAGTCGTTTGGTTGATTGGACTTTTAATGAATGCACCAATTAAGTCGGTTTTGATTATTTTGCGTTTGCGTTTGAATTTTGATTTTGCATTTTTGCCTAACTTATCAAAAGCTTGCGGCAATTTTTTGCCTAGCTTATCAAAAGCCTGGCTGTCCTTGCCCCTGGACGGCTGTGTGATTGGTTTCAAATGGAGTTGGTTGATTGACTTGGAAACGTCTGATGCTGCAAAGAGCATGATACGTTTGCAAGTCAATCAATCACAGTAGTGATTTCCCCAAACCAAGTGCACAGCCATACACCAACAGGCGTTCCAGTCACTAACCAGACGGAAATTATCCGTCTTGGTAAAGATTTCATAGCCATTGCACAATTCTTTTGCCCCAATTGGGATAGAAAGTGCAACTTTAGGATAAATACCCTAAGTGAGAACTTCAGTCGGTGACCGACTGATGCCCCAGGGCATCCAGTAAATTGATCGTTCTTCATAGATCATTTTGGTCAGACGGCTATGAGTTGACCAATTCGGTCGTTCAATTTTTGTCGTCTGCATAGGTATGTAGAACCAACAAATAGTCTGTTCTCTGCGACGATTGCACCCGGAGGGGTGTAGCCGGACGCCTTTGTCCATGTTGGGACAGGCGATTTTATAAAATGAGCAACCATCCGGCCATTTTAGCCTTTGGTCTTGTTTGAGACCGGTTGTATAGCCACTAAGCGTTTTTGTGCTTAGTTTTTATCGCCCTAAGTATCAAACTTAGTTAGTTAAACAGAAAGTCCGTCTGGGTCATTACCCAGGCGAACTGTCAATTAATAAGTCAAACTTAGTAAAATAAAGAATCCATCTGAGTATTACCCAGACGGTTGAGTAGTTATAACATTTACTAAGTGTCAAACTTAATTAGTTAAATGTAGAATTCGTCTGAGTATTACCCAGGCGGAAAAACAAAATAAGTTTGCAAACAAAGTCTGAATTTTCATTAATTGACTCACTGTTTACAAAAAACATACATTCCTCAGAAGTAGTATTTTTTCAAATTTTCTACATTCCAAGTTCTTGGCAGGCGCCTGCCGTCTGGAGTTTCCAGGCGATAGGTGTTGTCCCTTACTTCTTCATAGATCCGGTAGGGGCCTTCCCAATTTGGAGTTAGCTTTCCCAGCTCATTGGCCCTACCAATTGCCTCCATTTTTCGTAACACTAAGTCGTCAACTTTCAAGGGTCACTTGTGTACTTTCTTGTTGTAGGCTCTAGTCATTCTCAGACGGTAAATCTCATGACGCAAGGCGGCGTTGCCCCTGCGTTCTGGGATTGAATCCAATGCCAGGCGCATTGCTTCCCAGTTTGCCTCTTCATCATATAGCATGACTCTGAGAGTCGGCTCGTAATGTTCAATGGGCAAGACGGCTTCAGCACCGTAAACCATGAGGAATGGGGTTTCACCGGTTACCCCCTTTGCTGTTGTCCGGATGGCCCATAGGACATGGATTAACTCTTCTGCCCACAAGCCACCGGCTCTTTCTATTTTCTTCTTAATGCCGTCTGAGATGATTTTGTTGAAGGCTTCAACTTGACCGTTTGTTTGGGGCCAGCCGACGGATGCAAAACAGCTTGAGATCCTCTGATCTCCCAACTAGGTTTTTAGCTGAGGCGTCTCAAACTGAGGACCATTATCACACACCATAGACATAGGTACCCCATACCGGGTGATAATGTTCTTCCTGATGAAGGAAATTACGTCTGAGGTCTTGATGTTCTTAACCGCCTCAGCCTCCACCCACTTGGTGAAATAATCCACAGCCACCAAGATGTAGCGCTTTCCGCCTGGAGCAGGCGTGTAAGGACCTAGAATGTCCATGCCCCATTTTGCAAACGGGATTGGGCTGTGGATGGCCGTCAGATCAGTAGCCGGACGGTGAATGAGTTTGCCAAATTTTTGGCACTTGTCACATTTCTTCACCAACTCCTTGGCGTCTGCCTTAAGAGTGGGCCAAAAGTAATGTCGCCTGGCTTTGACGGCTAGGGACCTGCCGCCTTGAAGTGTTCTCCGTTTCTCAACTCGAAGCTTGCCGCTCGCTTCTTCAGGACGGCTGCCTCCTGTGGCGAATCAGTAAGTGTGCCGTCTGAAAGATAAGCCCGGATGCCATCCATCCAGGTAGAGCTTCGGTCCAGAATTCCAATGGGATCTTCATAGATGCTTCTTTTTTCAAGAATTTCCCAAAAGACTGACCGAGGCGTGTTGTGGCAGGCGGAAGATGTCAATTTTGACAATGCATCCGCCTGGTTATTTTCCGACCTAGGCACTTGATTCAGACGGAATTCCTCAAGTGCCCTAGCCTCTTCTTTGACTGCCTGAAGATATTTGACCATAGCCGGATGAGTTGCCTCGTAGCTCCCCTCATACTGGCTAACGACCAATTGTGAATCAGAGTAGGCGTCAATTTTCATGGCCCCTGCCGCCTTACACATACGGATGCCGGCTAGCAGGGCTTCATATTCCACCTCATTGTTTAAGGCCTGAAACTTGAAGCGTAGTGCATACTCAAATCTGTCCCCTTCATGAGACTCGAAGATTACACCTGCACCACAGCCGTTTTTTGTAGAGCTCCCGTCTACGTACATTTTCCAAACCTGATCTAGATTATCCGGAGCCACCGGACGGGTCATTTCAACAATGAAGTCGGCAAACGCCTGACCCTTCACTGCCTTTCTTGGTTCGTAAGTGATTTCAAGAATTTGCATTTCAATAGCCCATTTCAACATTCTTCCGAATGACTCCAAGGTAGACATTGGCCGCTTGAGTGGCTGGTCAGTGTAGATCACCACCGAATGTGCCAAAAAGTAAGGCTTCAGCTTTTTGAACGCCATATACAAAGCAAGACCAAATTTTTCCACCATGGGGTACCGGAGTTCTGCATTTTTGAGAACATGGCTAATGAAGTAAACCGGGAGCTGCACACCTTCTCGCTCAGCAAGGAGGACGGCACTGAGAGCATGATCTGAGACGGCTAAATACATGTACAACGTATCCCTAGGCAAGGGGCTGACCAACCTAGGTAGAGAATGCAAATGTTCTTTCAACTTCTGGAATGTCACCTCAGCATCATCCCCCCATTCAAATCTGGTTTTCTTCCTGATTGCTTGGAAGAAGTAAAGGCATTTGTCGCCTGACCGGCTGAGGAACCTCCCCAGGGCGGCCAGACAACCGGTTAACGGTCAGATGAGCTCCGTCCCAAACCGGCTGGTGAAAACATTGGTCTCGTTCTGGATGACAGCTGCCAGAACGTACTGTAAAGGTTGGGACAGTTGCTCATGCTACCTTGGAAACGTACGGTTTAAACTCTTTCTTTTTCTTCTGGGACGGCTAGTCAGAGTCATTAACCGCCTAGATTTCTTTTCTTTTCTTGCTTTCTTCTTTATTTTTGGCCGACTTAGCTGGCCGGCTGTATATCTGCTTATCGGACTTCTTGGAGTCCGACTGGCTACCAGGCGAGCAGAGGTCGGTAGCTTGGATGTATCTTTTCGCCTCCCTCAGGGCAGCCTATAAGGTGAAAGCCCCTATTCTGACTAGGTCGACCCGTCTCTCAGACCCTTGAAAAAGTCTGTAAAAGCTACCTCGTCAGACAGTCCTTGAATCTGAATTCTGATCAGATTGAACCGCCTGACATATGAGCGCAGCCCTTCTCTCTCTCCCTGCCTAACAGTGCTCAGATCAAGGCTTGTTTTCTTAGTAGGGATGTTCATTGAAAAGTTGGAAGCAAATAGGAAGGCGAGCTTCTTTAAATTATCAATGGACCCGGCTGGCAAGTTGCCAAACCATTGTTGGGCAATGCCCTTCAATGTATCCAAGAAGCAACGACACCAAGTGGCATCATCCAACCTCTGTAAGTACATGAGGTTGGTGTATGCCATAAGGTGGTCTTCCGGTTTGGTAGTACCATCGTAGGTACCCACCAACACATTTTTAACCTTGGCTAGCTATGCCTCCTCGGTTATCTCCCGGGTGAACGTAGAAGGTTGCTCACCCAGGCGTAGCTGACGGAACTGCCAGTCCAGTGGCCGTTTGATATGCCGCCTGACCTCCAAAGAGAGTCGGCTGCATGAAGTGAGGAGGATATTTTCCGTAAGCCTGAGTAGGCACATACGGTACAGCTCCAATCATCTGAGGGCTAGAATGGACGGTATTACCGCCTGTCTGGCTCTCATGCAGAGAGAGAGTATTCCCTGCAGAAGTGTTGTTGAAGTTGTCTGGAAATTTCGACGTTGAAGCCGACTCAGACAGCTGTTGATTCCTCTTCCGGTTGATTATTTCTCGGGCATCAGGAGTTGATATTTTACTTCCCACCAGCTGCTGAGTCCGGCAAGTGTTGTTGTTCCTCTTAGGAAGAAGAATTTTTTACCAATCAATGGTCCCGGCTGCCTTCTCCTTTGGATGAGGTGTGGGCTGCCGGTCTTTGACTGACTTCCCCTTCTCTAGAGGAGTCTTCTTGGCTGAATGACCTTTACTTGGGCCAGCCCGCTTTGGGTGATCAGCTCTTTAATTTCACCCTTGAAACTTGTCATGAATCTCATGAGTTCGTCTCAGGTAACAGGGGATGATCCAGCGGCCGCTTGGGTTTCCCCTTCCGGCTGCCCAGAGGGTCGGCTTGTACCCGCCTGGGAGGCACCCCGCTCAAGAGTGTCTCTAGGTCGGATGCGCTTGGTTCTGAGAGAGCCGTCATCGACAGTAAAGGTTTCGACCTGAAGATCTTCATCCTCATGGTTTGTAAAGACTTCTGGGTCATCGCCCAAACGGTTAGGGGGTGGTACAGACTCTTGAACCATCTTCGAGGTACTCTCCCCACAGACGGCACCAAATGTTATGGGTGTTTTTGTCCCTCGGGAGAGTTACAACACGAAGACTGATCCGGCTTGAGCTGTATCTGCAAAACAAACGGAGACACCGGTTGGTTGGTGCTCCACCTCCGACGAACAAGTTAGTAACTTGAAGGGAGAGAAAAAGGTGCGGAAATTTAGGTGGGTATCTGCTCGGATTCCAAGCTCAGATGTCTCTATCACAGGGACCGTGTGTAATAAATGGTAAAACGTGTCCTCCAAAAAAGGGAAATCTCCATATTTATAGGGTCCTCGGGATTTGTGCCCCTGATTAGGTCATTGTTCCCTAATCATTGGTGGGCTGCGCCGCATTGCGGCTTTCTCGGGATTTGGGCCTGAAGGCTGCCATTTTCCCCCTAAATTCTGGAATGACACGTGTCAAGCAGGGATTGGTCCACTTTGGGCCATCCGGAGGCTGACACGTGTCATCCTCTGATTGGACCACGTGGCGGGGTAAAATTACCCTAAACATATTCAGGTGCATGTGTTTGTCATTTTCAACCGATAATTGACAGATTAAAGTCGTATCACCTAATCAAAAGTAATTCCTAAAACCACTAATTAATAATAGATAGGGAAGTAGGGTCGAATCCACAGTGAAACAAGTCTTTCTATTCCTAATAAATTAAAATAATTTAAACTATTAAGTAACCAAATTATTATGAGTTGAATTAAACTAAGGAGAATAAAAGTAGGGAGAAATCAATTAATAAAAGCCTAAGGCATAGGTTCATCAATAAATAATATTCCTGGGCAAAACACAATAATCAATCATCAATACATCAATTAATAAGATCATAAAGGGCTTTCGCTACGTATTACAATCACATAATTAATCTACTGATATTAAATCGCATCTCTCGAATCTTGACTTAACCATTTATAAATTAACCTGCCTATTGAAAGTAAGCCTAAACATCAATTCTCGTATCTTGAATCTCGAATCAATACTGCATAACTAATACAATCAAACCTAGCCAAATCTAATTGCATAGCATTAAATCAATCAAGCATTGACAATCAACAATAATAAATAAATTGCCCCTTCATATTATTTATGGATCCCCACAACCCTTGAAATAAAACTACTCGTGCATAATTAAATATAAATAGCACAAGTGGTTAGAGCTCCCCTCACGATTCCAAGTGATCTTGGGATTGATTCTCATTCCACGCCCTTATGGCTCTCTAAACACCGAAAAAATATAAACTAATCAAAGCAATTAAAATAAGCATGATTAAAAGAAATAAGCAATAGAATAAAGAATAATAAAAACAATAATAAAATTACTAAAGAATAATTAAAACTTACTATAATTAAAACAATAATCTAAAGACAAAACAAGGAAATATTTCAAAACTAAAGCTATGAAAATTACGGAAGAAAACTAAAAGAATCTAATAAGGAAAACTTTTGTATACACCCAGTTTTCAGTAATTTACTATACATCAGGTACACTTTTGTCAGATTTAGTGTCACTTTTGTCAAATTTAGTGTCACTTTTGTCAAATTTATCAATAAAGCATAAATAACTCTTATATATGTCACGATAACTTTTGTGCGTTTTAGTGTAACTTTTGCACATTTTATTGTCACTTTATGACGGATGTTCAGTAATTTACTGAACATCCGTTTTATTTAAAAGTTTGTGATCTAATAATTGAAATCAAAGAAACTAATACTAAGAAAAACTACCTACGTCAAAGCATCCTCCCAGTAAAAAATAGTCAAAGCTTATTAATAAGCCACTTAAAAAGTTATCCTAAGTTCCTAACTAAAGCTAAACTGGATTCCAAGAAGCTCTAATTTTAACAAAAGTTTGACAATTCCACAGCCAAAGGATTTGGAGACCGACAAAACAAGACAGCCCATAATAAATTGGGCCCCGGCAGCTTCTTTCATCTCTGCTTGGACTTGCAAGCTCGGGGCCCTTCAAGCTTTTGGCCCAATTTCTTTCCTTAGTTAGTCGTAAAATCTTGAACCTTCTCACATATCGTAATTAGCACCTTAGATTAGGTGTAACAATGCAGCTCATAAGCCAAATTACACACACAACCCAATTAAAAAAAGCCTACAATTAAAAAACATGAAAAATGCAATATACCTATCCACACCCAATACACTCACCCACACCCAATAAATGTAACATCAGCTCCAAACTCAAAACTCTTCTTCTTAATGATTTTCTCTCTCCTCTATTTCATTTTCTCTCACTAAAAAACTGCAAAAACATCAATGGACATTAGAAAAAAGATGCAAAACCAAAAGGATCCTCCCTAAGAAAAGGCAATTTTATGTAAATTTCACTTAATTTTGTTTGAATTTATATGATTATCACTTAATTTTGTTTGAATATTGTTCGATACTCTATTGTTCGAAATTTTTTATAGGAATCGTCAAAAAAATTAGTGAAATCAAATGGATACCTTATGTTCACATTCCAAAATGCATATATTCATATTTTGAATTCTTATGTTCATATTTTGAATTCTTTTGTAAACTTTCTGAAATGCTTATATTCACTTTCTAAATCCATATATTCATATTTTTTTTCATGTATATGTTCACCTTCTCAAATGCTTAATTATGTTCATACGCATTAAAAAATGAACCAATGCATATGTTCATATTTTTAATACTTATGATGCATATGTTTCATAATCATATTATTTTTTATTTCTTCAATTTTTTATGTTCATAATTAAATGTCTTATATTCATAATAATATTTTATATGTTCATAATGTAAATATGAATAGTAAATATTTGTTGTTCATAAATATTCTCATTAAGTCTGTTTATGCATATGTTCTCTTTCTTTAATACATATGCTCTTATTTTTTACGCATATGTTCACCTTTTTAAATGGTTATATTCACTTTAAGAAAACCAATGCTTACGTTCATATTTTGAATTGTTATGTTTAATTTCTGAAATGCATATGTTCATATGTTTTATGCCTATGTTCACTTTCTAAAAAGCTAATGTTCACATTTAAGGGAAACTATGCATATGTTCATATTATGCATGATTATGTTCATTGATAAAAAATATGCAGAAAATTAGATGAAATTCATACACATATGAAATTGATCGAAGATAAAAAAAAATTCAATTTATATGAATTCAAAAAATTAGATAAACAACCAATTCCATGTTGTAAGGAAAAAATTCAATCGTTAAATCGAAAAACAAGGAAAATAGAAAAAAAAAACAGAGGAAAAAGGAATTAAACAAGGAGAAAAACAGAGTATAATTTGTGAATTCAAAGATTCATATAAACCTTAATCAATCGAAATTAAAGCACAAAATCGAAATTCACACGAAAATTTATACTTAATAACTACCTTCATGTTGTAAGAAACAAATTTAATAAAAAAAAAAGTATAAAAAAGGGGGAAATTAAAAAAACAGAGGAGTGAGAAAATAAAAAACGAATGAGAAAAATAGAGGAGAAAAAAAGCTAATGTTCACTTTCTCAAAAGCTAATGTTCATATTATGTTGTTGTTACACCTATTTCTAGGTGCATGAGTGTGCACCTTAGAATATGCGCACATATCGAGCCCTTAATCACCGAACTAAATTTCTTTAACTCGGTCTTGGGCATTAAATATACAGTCATAAAATACGATCCTTCTCCAATATCTTCATAGTGGTTTAATAAGCTTGGAAAATTGCTAGAAATCTACAAATTTCTACAAAATAACACAAACTCAACAAAAACACTAGAAAACATACCTTGGTAATCAAAATTACTCAGCAAATGTAACACCCCCAAATCTCCCTCTACGGAAATACTAGTATAATACGCATAATTATACCATAGAGATAGACTTGGGCGTATTACCGTCGCGTGATTACGCAAGGCTACTCAAAGTACTTAACTCAACTACAAAACTTGCAGCATAAACTCAATTTTCATTTATTAATACTTATAAAAATAGTAACATTGTTATGAGTGCTCAAAAATAAAGACAAGACCAACATTCCTAAACTAGGTGAAGCAAATCCCTGGACTCCTATATGCTAATTCATGACTCCACCTGAAAATAGTCAACACTGCTTACCATTATGGTAAACAGGGCGAATCAAAACAAATAAGAAATACGGATTAGCAAAATATGGTAAGTACGATAAGTGCAAGATAGTGTAAACTCAATTTATTTGCAAAAATGCTTTTAAAACCAATTCCAATAATTAATCCAATCAATTCAAAACTCATTATTCCAAAACCGATTCCAATGATTCAACTTTAAAAATAATAGTTAATAAAACCAATTCCTTTATAAAGAACCAATTCCTTTTAATCCAATTCCTCACCCAAGTGTGCACACCCCCCCAAGCTAGTCTCCTTATATTACAAGGCTATTCTTGAGGAAAGACCTGGTCATACAAAGTCCAATGCCTTATCAATAAACCAAATCCGCATAGTGAGATTACTAACATGCGTATAAATCATTGATATAGTAATTCAATGGTTCAATACATCCTTTTAATATCCAATAGTTTCCAATATTATTTAAACACGATAAGTAATCCAAACCATTCATAACATGATTTTAAAATCAATCATTCAAATAAATACCTTCAAACATAATTTATTTCAAAATCAATATAATTCAATCACCAATCAAATCATAAAAACACATGTTATTCAAACCAATTACTTTAAAAGGTATCTAGCCACCTAAACGTACCTTGATCATTGCTAGAAAAACCACGCAAAAAGAACCTCAAGAACCTTGATTGAAAACTCCCTACAAATAAATATAACCTTAATAAATATATGGTTAACAAATGATCACAAATAATTAAATAAAAACCTCCCAACTATATGTACATGAACCTTTCAACATAAACATGATTAAAAAATCTGATTTTATATAATTAAAACTACTAATAATAATTATTTATAAATACCCCATAATAATAATAATAATAATAATAATAATAGTTGAATAAGAGAAGAGAATAAGAAAAGATAAGAAACCAAGGAAAAGAGAAGAATTGGACTTGCGTTGGAAAGAATTGGAAGAACTTGCAGAGGCTATAACTCCTTTGATATAACTCCAAATTGGGTGATTCTTGATCCTAACCTCAAGGATATTTTGAGAGGAACAATATTCTGTGAAACATCAATTCCCCAAAACTGACCAGAAGTGCCCGAAATTTGGATTCAAAGATAAACGGGATGATTTGTGTAAAAAGAGGAGAAGAAAAGTAGAGAATTGGTGTGAATAAGTGGATAGAATTAAGGGTCTATTTATAGTATTGAGGGTGTAGAAAGGATAGAGCTTAAGTTGGAATGATATTAGAATAAGAACATGATAAGTTTAAGTTTGTTAAATGAATTTGAGTAACATTTGGTCTAGATTAGTAGGTTGGTTAAAAGATAAGAAAAATTAAATGGATACACATATGGTTGGGAGAAGGAAGATAGGAACAAAATGAGATAGAGAATTAGAGGTTAAGTTAAATAATTATTAACAAACTAAGGTGATAAATCACTCTTAAAAACATGATAAGCTCATATTCACAAAAAATTCTGTTTTTTTTTTATTATTAATAAAAACAAAAATCATAATAAAATTGTAATACCCCGTATTTTTAAGCAACTTACTTATTATTAATTATGAATTTTTCCGTAATATTTTATTATTATACAAAAATATCAGTACGATTTTACGAAGATAATTTTATAATTATATAAAGATTTTAATTATACGAGTCAAGTTAAAATTTGTCGTATCCAATAATCAGATTTTCAATTGTTAATAAGTTGTACCCGATTCGAGCGACAAAGTATAAAATTCAACATTTCAATTCATATATTAGTACACTAGTACTACACAAAATTTGTACATCAATTGCCTAGCATACTACTTCAACACACACATACACACACACACACACACACACACACACACACACACACACACACATATATATATATATATATATATAATAATAATAATAATAATAATAATAATAATAATAATAATAATAATAATAATAATAATTATATAAAAAAAAATCTAGAGCATGTCGGCAAGAGGGGGAAAACCCACCCACTTGTCCACTTGCCTCCTACATTTAAGAATATGGATGGCATAATATCAAGACACTTCTATAAATAGCCGTGGGAGATTGGGAGCATATCACTACTTCACTCCATTTCCTCCTCTAAGCTCCTCTTCTTACTTTCTTCTTCCTACTAGCTTCCTTTTCCTTCGCATCACCACCAGGCAGTGCACCACCAGCCACCCATCCCCTGGCCGGCGATCCTCTGCCGCCCTATTACCGCCCAAACATCCACCCCGGCAGCCCCCTCCTTCTTCCTCCCATATTTCCTCTCTTCATTCGTAGCCTTGCTTCAACTAAAAGTAGACCAAATTGGTCCTTGTTCTACCTTCAGTAAGTTGTCTCCTTCTCTAATATGGCATATCCTAGTATAATACATACTAATGCACTCCTTATTTCTATCCTAAAGTACGTATGATTAGTTTTATGAGCTACTTTCATTATTCTAAGCATTATTATTACTTACTTTTGCTACTTGCATACTACTATATATACTAGGTACTACTACTATTACTCTTATATCTACGTACTACTATTACTAATTCCTATTATTATTATTATTATTTTTATTTTTATTATTATTATTATTATTATTATTATTATTATGATTATTATTATAATTACTGTTGTTATAATTATTGTTGTTGTTATCGTAGTTGTTTCTGTTGATGTTTGCTACTAGCTACAACAAATACTTGCTCAAACTACTACTACTACTATTCACATATATAAGTACTACTTATTTGCTTACGTATAGTACTACTACTTCCTATTATTCTTATTCTTATTATTATTATGGATTATTAAAGATAATTTCATAAATACAAGTGTTAATTTTATAAAAAGGTTATGATAATAAATTGTTCATCCACAACTAGTCAAAGTCGACAGTCTAAGTCCTTGTGTCTTGGGGTTGAAAAGTATTTGATTAGGATTATTGGTTTGTTATAGAAGAATTTCGGGTTCGAAATTAGGAGCTCCGTAATTGTGTTCAAAGATCAAGGTACTTACACGTGACTAGATTTTTTTAGAAAGTGACTTTTATATGCAACGTGTTTTACATGTTAAGTGATTTCGAACCATGTTTAAATAATTGTGAAATATATTTCGGTGAAGCATGTTTTAATCGTTTAATCTCAAATGTTAAAATATTTTATATGGTTGATTATAAACTTGTATTGATATTCAAGGAAGTTTTATTGTTTCAATTTATCCCGAGTATGGGATGTTGGAAAGTTTGTTTATCAGGATTTATCCCTTGGATCTTCGGATTTTTAACTCCCACTATGCGGAATAAGTTGAAGACTATGGACTTTGTATGACCTAGTCTTTCCCCTTGATAGCACTATATAAAGGAGTTACTAGCTTGGGAGGTGTGCACACTTAGATGGGAAAATAATTTATGAAAATATGGACTGATCCATCCTATTCGGAATTATCTTTGGAAAGTTGGTTATTTTGGAAATTGGTTCTTCTGACAAGTTTTTATACATGAATTTCTAATCAGGAATGGTTTGGATAAATTATGATTTATTAAAGTTAAATCTCTTCGAAAGCATGTTTAATTAATTAAATTGATTTTACATGTCTAGCATTTGTTTGTACATAGCATTTTGGCTAATACATATTTGTTTTGTTTTGGCTTGGCCCTACTTATCATTTTGATCAGTAGATGGGTGATGGCGATCGGACAACGTGAAGTATGTGCTGCATTGGGAATGATGGGCGGTGATCACCTAGTTTAATTTAGTATACATATAGTATGAGTGGTGTAGCTACTTTGAAAGTGTATCAAACTATTATTATTACTATTATTATTAATAAAAGATAAGTACTATTTTCTGCTGCAAAACTCTGTTAAGCCTTACGTAATCACGTGGCGGTAATACTCCCTTGTTACTCCCTAAATTTGGATTATTATTGTTAATATTAGAGAGTAATTTGGGGGTGTTACAAAAATAATTGAATAAATAAATATTTTAGATAATATCAAAATTAGTTAAGTACATGATGTATATTAGATATTTCTCTTGAAATAGTTAATATAATAAAGTATGGACCGACCTTAAAAAAAGATAATTAAACCTATATTATTAATTTAGAAATCCAAAAATAATTAATTATTCAAATGATTGAATACTTATATTTGACGCCAAAATTCAAATATTATTTTGGCTCCAAATAATGAATTTATTAAAATACCCTTTCATAAAATAATTCTTAATTAATTAATTAGAAAATACGTATGAAAATATGGGGTATTACAGCAGAGCTCAAATAAATACAAATATGACCGTAGAACGGGGAATAAAATATATATAAAATATACTCATCAATAATGTTACACAACTACACAATTTATTTGTTGATGATGTTGAACCCTTTGTTATTTTTTATTGTAAAATGAAAGGATTATTCTTATGTTCTAAAGAGAACCTTACTTAATTGTGTACTATTACATTTCAGTTCAATAATAATAATTTCAGTTTAGCAAAAACACGGTGAAGAGAACAAATTTCTTTAAAAAAAATAATGAAGAGAAGAGAACATGGTCTAACATGTATTCATATCTTATTTTATTTATAGGATTTATAAATCATAACAAATTTAGGTATGTGCGTAGTAAAAAAAAATGATTTTGGAAAGTTAATTTTTTTTTATTGTTATTATTTAATTCTATACTTTTAAGTACTCATAATTAGTTAAAATATATCATAAATTAGTTTAGGTCCCGTGTCATGCACAGTTATATTAAAAAAATAGTAGCAACTTTTCATTACAAATTGTTATTTTACAACCAAAAAAAAAAAAACCCTAAAAAAATTAATAAATATATACACTACTTTGATGTGAATTCTAATTAATAAATATACACAGTATTTTTATTAGGGGAAAAAATATGAATACTTTTTTACAGTAAATTATGTTCATTTTTCCTACTCCGTATTAAAGTCATAAATGTTTGTGTGGAAAGGTATATCAAATATTTTTTATTTAAAGAAATTATCTTTGCTATTAACCTATATAAAAAAAAAATTTGTATAAGATTTTATAGTATAATTGATTTTTTTTTTTCAAAAAGAAGAAAAAAAAACTACTAAGGACACAACAGGAGATGACACGTGTCATTATTGGTGTGTCTTTTAGTATATAGTTATTCATAAATCTTGTTTTAAAACATTTTTTTTTAACAATTTTATGATGCAAAAAGTATAGTTTTATAAGATGTGTATTAAAAATTATAAATATCTATAATTTTATTTATAATTATGATAGTTCTATATACAAAAATTATAATTCTATATGCAAAAAATTTATTTATGTCATCCATTGGTTAAAAATGTTCTCGCCAATTTTATTTTCCTTATTTTTTTTTGCTTTTTTTTCTGGCCAAATCTTCATGAAAATTTATTTATATGATATAGTATTTAACCTTATATTGTTTAAAATATATCATAAATAAATCTTGTTTTAAAACTTTTTTTTTTAACAATTTTATGATGCAAATATTATAGTTTTATAAGATATGTATTGAAAATTATAAATAAGTAATTTATTTATAATTATGATAATTCTATATTGAAAAATTATAATTCTATATGAAATTTTTTTATTTATGTCATCCGTTAGTTAAAAATTTTCCCGTCATTTTCATTTTCCTTATTTTTTCTGGCTAAATCTTAATGAAAATTTATTTATATGCTATAGAATTTAACCTTAAATTAATTTTAGAAATTATATACAAAGTATATATTCTCTATATGCATTCAATGAAAATATTTAATATATCTTTCATATATTTTATATTAGATTTTTTATACAAAAGACAAATAGATACTTCATATAATTAAGATAATATATTAAAATAATGTACTATCATTGTACATTTTTTTTAAATAAAGTTTTTTTTTGCTCCAACCATAATTGACACTAGCTTTAAGTATATATTTGTTGAGTTATTTATAATTATAACACTACCATTCACTAAATATATTTTTTTAAAAAATATGATTATTAACTATCATAAAAAAAAAAAGTCCATTAAATTTGTATAAAATATTGTGTTGGTTAAAGTATACCAATAAAATAGGGATAGATGGGGTATATAAGTATGTTGCACGGGTAGTAGTCATTAAATTTTTGTAATTGGTTTAAATGTTTAATGATCAATAACTTTTGACATCTATATACATATTCGGATATTCCGTATAAAATTCTAATTAATTTTTTTTTGGAAGAACTTCAAGTATTTGTTTAACTTAATAATCGAATAATTTTTTTATCCAAAAATATATATTCGATGTCGCATTCATGACTCTAGCTGAGTAGCTAGTATGATTTTGCACAGTGTCACATATATGACGCAATACTTGATGACAAGTTGAAATTCCAACTATCATTGTTGTCTTGGGGATTGGTTGTAGCTTGGAGGATTCAATTTATACATTAGTGATGATATGATAAGAAATTCTTATAATAATTTTAAAAAAAAGGAACATTATGAGAGAATTACATAAGATAACTTATGGTAATGATAGAGTATAAAACATATTCCTGGGTCTCAACCACCAACTTAAGCTTTTGGTTGAGTGAGGGTGGGCCTGTGTTGCATCTACATTTCAAGCTCAAAGGGCCTTTCATGTGAGGAGGAGTGATAGAGTATAAAACATATTGCTAGGCCTCAACCATCAGCTTAAGCTTTTAGTTGAGTTAGTCCTTTAATATGTACAACAAATATCAAATTAATACACAATATTTTAGGAAATATCATAGGAGTAAGGATCTGATAAGTTGCCAAAAAAAAAAAAAAAAAAAAAAAAAAAAACACCAAAAGGTGACATGTAAACCACAAATTCAAGCTCCCATTAAATATGTAACTACATGCAAGTTATATTGGATAAAAATTTTAAAACCTCCTAGTCATCCTATGAAAATAATATATAACTTTCTTTGTTTGAGACTTTGAGTGTGTTAAGACAAATTTTTAATGTGTAAATTATAGATTCAAAACAAATACAACAAAGTATTAATTTAATTAATTTGATAATTTTGGGTACAATCTCTAATTCGATCTCCACTTTGATTTTGACGTAATTCACGAATTGAATTGATTTTCGAACGAGGGTTGCCAATAGGTTTGATCTCGATCTAAGATTTGATGCAAAACTTTGACTTATGTTGATGTAGATCTTTGACTTGTTGTTGATGTAGACCTTTGACTTGAATTCTTAATTTGAGGGCCGACGAGGTTTGATCTCGATCAATGACTATTTGATGTAAAGGTTGAACTGGTGTTCTTGATGATTTGAATTCCTTCTTTCCTTCGCGCTGAGGGCCATCGAGGCGGGTGATCTTCTAGGGTAGAACGACACGTCTTTTTTTTATTCTCCTTTTCCTCTAGGTTTTTCTCTCTAGGTTTTCCTCTCTAGGTTTTCCTTTCTCCAAATAAAGTAGAGAGTCTCTATTTATAGAGTGAGATACCCTAGGTTTAGTTAGGGTTTGATATGTATTGGATATTGGACTTGACAATCATATAAATTAAAATAGGCTAATTTAATATGTTCACCCAAATTAATTTACATCAATTAATTGTCAAATAATCAATAAGTCAATAATTTGACCTTTGACTAACATAATATCCAACATGGCACTTTAATTAAAATTTTCGTGTCTACAGAGTGTTTGACCCTGCGACCATATAAACAAGCTCATTTCAAATTGATCATTTTGCATTTTTGCTTATTGGAATATTCACTAGTTTCCTTATTAGTAGATATCCCAATGTAAAATGTTCAAGCAAAGACAGTTTTTTTATAACGAAAATTAAACATATTTTCTTTTATGACTATATCATCTATATGTCTTTCAAATAAATTGTGTTACAGATGAGCCACTTATGGCCTATTATGTCTTTGCTTTATTTGGGTGTGGGCCGTGTGACAATATTCTTCGTCCTTCCCTAATTAGATATTAATGGTCAGATGCTAGAATGCTACATGTTCTACATTATCTTCTCTATCCTTCCGTTTTCAATTTTCATGAGATTAATAATGCATGTATAGCAGTGCAGGTCATTTTAACCTTTATGATGTTACACAATGCAAGTCATTTGTTGGGATATTTCTACTGTGTCATTTTTCAAAAAATGACACCATAACATAATGATGTGTCATACTATGATTGGTCCATTTTTGATTTTTTTTAAAAGCCTATATGTACTATACATATATGTATAATTGTAATTATATGTATTTTTTAAAGAAATAAGTAATTATAGCTTTTTAAAATCTATTTTTGTCTTATTAAAATCATTTTCGAAAATTAAATTATAATTAAAATTTATAAAATAAAAAATTCATCATTGTTCTTCGGTGATCTTCATTGTTCTTCATTCATGAAAGTAGCTAACCACTCCATAATCTTGTATAATCTATTCACAACGCAAATCAAAATTCCGACGAATTTCGATTTAGGGTTCGATTGATAATTTTGATTGATGGAAAAATCATGTTATTTGATAGTTTTGAGAATGAAAAAAAGCATTAGAAGCGTGTATTATGATGATGTAAAATGCAGATCTTTCAAATTTTTTAACGATCGATGGATAACGAGAGTGTGCTCTTTGATTTAGAGTTTAAATTTTTATTTTTTTCGCACTATTTGATCCAAAATCAAGTTTTCCCATTTTTGTAATTTGTTTCTGGTTAAGTAATTACTAGTATTTAGTTAGGTCATTGCCTTCAAAATTTATGTTTTATGTTTTAATTGGAATCTGCTCATTCTGAAGGCATTCATATGAATTACGTACCTAACAATTAAGGACCTGTTCACATTTACTTAATTTCACTTCAGTTTAGTTCAGTTCAGCTCCAATCAGTTCAGTTCAGTTCAGTTCAGTTCAGCTCTTAATTTCCCTCTCTCATAAAATATTCATTTCAGCTCAATTCAGTTCAGTTCAGTTCAGTTCAGTTCCAATCAGTTCAGTTCAGCTCCAATCAATTCAGTTCAGTTCTTCAGCTCAGTTCAGTAAATGTGAACAGACCCTAAGTTAAGTAATTTACTCTAATCATTTTGGAATTTTTATCATATCATTTTAGCAAAAAATATTTATGGAATCATTATCTTATTATATTTTGGAAAAAAAAATATCTTTGAAATATTAGGCATATAAACAAGTGCCTATAATTTTGGGATATAATTATTTTAGCAATAAAATGTTTATGGGATCATTATCTTATTATATTTTGAAAAAATATCTTTAAAATCTTGGGAATGTAAATTAGTGCCAATAATTTTGGGATATATTTTATTTAAAAATTCTTTGCTAATCACTTGTTATTTGGTTTTTATTTGCATCAAGTTTAATTGTTTTAATTATCTATTTTATATTGCTCATATAATTTTTTTTATCCATTCTATATTTTGGATATATTTTCCACAAATTAATATTTTATAAATAAAAGGCAAATTTTTATTTTAAATTTTGGATAATCACTTCTTATTCGATTTTTATTACTCGTATCTTTTACACATAATACTTCCCTCATAATTATCCTTAAATAACGCCTATAAAAACGTCAAACATCTTTTCACAAATGACTTATATTAGAAAAATTTAATATTGTAACTGAAACCTTTGATAATTATTTATATTTTTTAAAGCTCATATTATACGAGATAATTTCCATATAATTGTCTCAAAAAAAAAATTCCATATAATATATTATATTATTAGAATAATATTTTGGTAGAATGAATCTTTCACATAATGTGAATTAGTGTTACGTATTAGTTACAATTCACAAAAAAAAAAAGGACATAAATCTAAGCCAAAAGAAAATTATCATAGGCAATAATCAAATTATTAATAGGTCGGAACCTAAATAATTCCAAATGTTTAAAACAAAGCTAATGCCATATAAAACATCAAACCAAAGCAATTAAGTAAATATACACACAATGGTGATGAGTGGCATTTATGCCACTCTTTTATCCTTTTTCTCTAAGGATTCTCCCCTCGTTTGCACTTGTTTGGCCCTTTTTCTAAGCATTTTTACTTAGCTTTACTTTCTCTTTTCTTTCTCCTTTATCCTCCCTTTTCTTAGTCTTCCCGCTTTGTTCTTATTGTGCTTTTCATGCTTATGCTTTGTAGGAACCATCGAGGTTTTCAAGAGGAGGAAGCTAAGCTCAAAGGAAGCTAGAGGAAGCATGATTTAGAAGAGGTTCGACCGAACCTCCTGATGGTGTGGCCGAACCAAGGTGTGGCCGAACCTGCTCAGTGGTTCGGTTGAACTTCGAGGCAGGGGCAAGATGAAAATTGACAGTTTTGCAGGAGTGGCCGAACCACAGGAGTTCGACCAGACCAGGATCAGGGAGGTTCGACCGAACATACCCATGGTTCGGCCGAACCTACCCTGTAGTCCGGCCGAACCTTCCCTTTTGTTCGGTCGGACCTCTCCTTTTATCAGCTGGCTCTGTACGGACTATATAAGTCCCATTTTAGAACGTTTTGAAGATTAGATTAACTTAGTTTTAATTTGCTACATTTTTAGCTTAATCTAGAGGGAGAAACTTCATTAGTAGAGAGAGAAAGTGTGGATTTTCATTGATGAACTTGGATATTGAAGGAGGAGCTTGATTGAATCTTTGTAAATCTTCATCTTCAATTAATGAGCAATCTCTTACTCTCTTTCTTTACTTTTGTATTTAGTTTTGTTTGCTTATTTTGATTTTCCTTCTTTGCTTATTGATCATGTTGATGCTTATTGATTTTATGATTGATATTGTCTTCAATATGATTTGTGAGTAGTCACCTAGCCAAGGGTGTGGGGATGGTGTAGTTGTTAATTGATTCATGCTTATGATGTTGGGGTTATGTTAATGGTGATTAAAGTCTTTGTATGTTTGATATTCTTTAATCTTCTTGCAAGTGCACATTGTTGGTTGATTAAAGGTGAATCTTTTCTAACAAGAAACAGAAGTTGACTTAGTTAAGGTTCATTGTTATCGATAGTTCATTGATTGCACCTTCTAATATATGGTTCTAGTGTGGAAACATAGAGGCTATGTTAGGAGAAATCGATTAACCCCGGAAGGCGGTTAGATCGAGCTTTATTTCGATATTCTTGCATGCTTAGTTTGCCATTGCTTTGCCTCCGTGTTATTTCATGATCAAGTGACATCTACATCTACCCACTTCCCTCGGTGTTTAGTTAAATTGATCTTTAATCATTCTTAATCCTTAGTTCAATCTCTTAGTTATTCACTTATTACCCCGAGATAGCTTAAGTCTTAAGTAGTGAATGCGGTGTTTATGCATGTCTCCTCGTGGTTCGACCCCTTTGCTTGCCTTATACTCGTATTAGGTTTGCTTAGGTTATATAAATTGTATTTGATCTAGGTGTAGTCGTTAGACGACGCGACTATTCCCTTGTCAAATGGTTATAAAAATATTGTATAAATAGTGAGGACATGTTCACTTCATCTTAATTTCAGTTCAGTTCTGCTCCAATCAGTTAAATTCAGTTCAGTTTAGCTCCAATCAATTCAGTTCAGCTCCAATCAGTTTAGTTTGGCTCTTAATTTCCTTCTCTCATAAAATATTCAGTTCAGTTCAGTTCAATTCAGTTCAATTCAGTTCAGCTCTAATCAGTTTATTTCAATTCAATTCAGCTCGAATCAGTTCAATTCAATTCAGCTCAGTTCAGTAAATGTGAACAGGTTCTTACTTATACAAAATTAATAATATATATTTATGCAAGACTTATTTCTATATAGTTGTATTAACAATCACTTATAAGATTTGTGCATCAAAATTGTTTATAAAAATATTGTTAAAAGTACTGACCATTTTTATTTTTTGTTATTACCTGTTGTCTATATCAAAAGGTTTACAAGGATAATATTTTAGGGGATCTTTTTTATTTGTTTGTATTTCCAAGCCAGTTAGCCACTTCTTATCCTGAATATAGCCGTTACAAAATTGTTATGTATATGTCACATAAGTTTTTAAACTAATCTCTTTCGTATTTAGTTAGTGTCTCATTGATTAGCTATTACCTTTGGAGTTCGGACATAAATGAGAATTAATTATGTAAGAATTAAAAATTTGGTTTGCCAAGCCATTTTCCTAACTGAGCTTCAATGGTGAAGCTAAAAGTGAGAACCATTATTATTTTGACACAATATTCAAAACAACAAAGTAAGGGTGTGCTTAATTTACCTGATTTTCACTTATCTGAACTTATTAGACCTTATTAAAATTTATTTTAGTTCTAATTTGTACTTAGCTAGGTAACCCTTATCAGAACTTAAGGTGTATTCTATTCACTTGATTTTCACTGATCTGAATTTATCTTTAACTTATTATCTAAACTTATTAGACCTTATTAAAACATATTTTAGCTGTAATTTGTACTTTGTTAGCTCTTATCAGAACTTATTAAACCTGGACTAAATTTATCAGAAATTAGGGTGCGTTCTATTCACTTGATTTTTACTTATCCAAACCTATTAACCCTTATTAGAACTTATTTTTAGCTATAATTAAATTGAACTTGAGTAGCCCTGATAAACCTTATCACATCTTATTTGAACTTATTTTTCCTAAACTTATCTTATCTGAACTTATTAACCCTTATAGGGCCTTATCTGAACTTATTTTTCCTAAACTTATCTTATCTGAACTTATTAACCCTTATAGGGCCTTATCTGAACTTATTTTTACTAAACTTATCTTATCTGAACTTATTAACCCTTAAAGGGCCTTATCTGAGCTTATTATACATGAAATAAGTGAAAATAAGGTGAACTTTTTTGAACTTAACTGAATTTATTTGAACATATTATACCCGAATTAAGTGAAAGTAAGGTGAACAGATTAAATCCCAACTCACATACTCAATAACATCACCTTACATAATGAAATTAACTTTAGGTCACATAAATACTCTGGTGAAGTAGATTGAAATATAGATCAAAACAAAAAAAAATTTGGTCATTCATTGATGAGCAAAATAATTATTGTAGATTACCCACGAATACACTCTAATAGTTATATATTAACAAATTTTTCGTAATAATTATTGTTCTAGCTTGTAAGTAAATCTTTCTTTACAAATACTTATGGACAATATTAATTTCTTAACAATATATAAGTATATTACTAGTATATTATAGAGTGAGAAAGTATATCATAATTTAATATATTATCATGTCCATAATATAATAAGGTTAATATTAAAATATTAAAAACATAGTTTTTCTATGTAATGGCCAAAGATAGTTTAAGTCATTACCTAACCCACAAACAAGTTCGAAAAAACTTAATTGCATTCATCAGATCAAACAAGGGTTGCGGCAGGTAAAAAAATATGACCAGTTCATATCTTCTACAAACTTGATACTCCTTGTTCTTTGACAACATTGCACACTTTAAGTCCATAAAAATCATATTTTCGAATCATTTAAAGCGAAATTTGTCCTTTGCAAATACTTATAAATGAGATTGTTATTGAATTTTTTTTACAAACGAATTGAAAACCTAAAATCAAAAACTGCAAAAAATAAAATGTAAAACACAATTGTTTTCGAATTTTTATCACGATTTATTTGGGTTTTGCGAATTGAATAACTAACATTGAATTTAGGAATGGGGAGGCATCATCTCTATATATGACATGATTGATGAACAATATGATAATCGAAAAATGATGAACGATGATGAACGAGCAATGATGAACGATGATGATGAACGATATGATCGAATAATGATCGAACAATGATGAAGGGTATGATGATCGAACGATGACGATCGAACAATGATGAACGCTGAAGGGTGATGAATAATGATGATCGAACAATCATGAATGATGATATAATTATAAATTCAAAAATTAATTTACATTATAAAAATAGATTTTTATAATTTATAATCACTACAAGAAAACAGCAAAATTGCGACGGAAAACGTTCGTCGTAAACTATGTAAATTCCGTCGTAAAGTTGGTTTACGACGGAATTCCGTCGTAAATGGTTGTCGGAAAAGCCTTTGTAGGAAAATGGCCTTTTTACGACGGAAATTCCGTCGTAAACCAACTTTACGACGGAATTTACGACGGAAATAAAAGCGTCGGACGTGGAATTGGTCTTTCATGATTGTCCGTCGCAAATTTCCGACGGAATAATTTCCGTCGCAAATCTTAGATTACGACGGAATATTCCGTCGTAAATAACTTTTTACGACGGAATACTCCGTCGTAAATATTAATTTGCGACGGAATTTTCTGTCGCAAAATATTATGTACGACGGAAAATTCCGTCGCAAATTATTATTTACGACGGAATATTTCGTCGTAATCTAACCTTAGATTACGACGAAATATTCCGTCGCAAATAGTATTTCCAGCCAAAACAAATTTTTGTAATTTTCTGCATTTTCAAACCTGAATTTTTTTAATGATAAATCGACAAAAAAAAATAAAATAAATATTGAGTCCTAAAATTGTTGTTTTTAAAAAAATAATTACCGACCTACGAAATTAGGGTTATGTACATATATATATAATAACTATGTCCTAGTACAAAAGATAGTCCACATTTTGGTATCTATACCAAACAAAAGCTAGGTTAGAGTGATTCTATGCTAGACTAAAGCTAAGCTACGCAATCGCCTGGAAACCCTAGCCTGCTCCACCACTACCCGGGTCGTTCCTAGGGTCTCGATGCTGAGGATGAATGGTGGAACATGAGTCGTTGTTGTTGAGACGACTCATCATCTCATCGAAACTCTCCTTGTATCTCCACTCCATTTCAGCCATTCGGGCTTCCATTTGAGTTTGGAGAGTTTGCACCCTGTGTTCCATCTGGTCTTGCATTTGAGAAATGACAGACGGCGTGTATTGCTGTGAAGAACGGGAACCTCGACCCTGTTTACCATAGTAGAGCTCTGCACTTTGGCCAAGTCCCTTCACACGCCCCTTCTTATTGCGCCCACCAACCGACTCCCAGTACAACTCATTGGGACTCTTCTGAATCCCCTGACTCATTGTTTCTTCGAGCTTCTTCTGGTAGGTGTCCTACAAAATATTGAAGATAAAATAAAATATTGTTAAAAAAACAACCAACAATATGGAGTTATATCGCATACTTTTAGGTGCCTAAGGATAGAAATTAAGAGAAATAAGCACATAAGTCAATTTTCAACCCTCACTCATCTAAAATCATCCAAATTTGGCCTATATGGCTAAAACCATGCCTATTTTCTATGTTTTCAAGCAAATGGACTCGTTCTTTCTTATAACATTCCAATATCACATACTTTTAAGTGCCTAAGGATAGAAATTAAGAGAAATAAGCACATAAGTCAATTTTCAACCCTCACTCATCCAAAATCATCCAAATTTGGCCTATATGGCTAAAACCATGCCTATTTTCTATGTTTTCAAGCAAATGGACTCGTTCTTTCTTATAACATTCCAATATCACATACTTTTAAGTGCCTAAGGATAGAAAGTAAGATAAATAAGCACATAAGTCAATTTTCAACCCTCACTCATCCAAAATCATCCAAATTTGGCCTATATGGCTAAAACCATGCCTATTTTCTATGTTTTCAAGAAAATGGACTCGTTCTTTCTTATAACATTCCAATATCACATACTTTTAAGTGCCTAAGGATAGAAATTAAGAGAAATAAGCATATAAGTCAATTTTCAACCCTCACTCATCCAAAATCATCCAAATTTGGCCTATATGGCTAAAACCATGCCTATTTTCTATGTTTTCAAGCAAATGGACTCGTTCTTTCTTATAACATTCCAATATAACATACTTTTAAGTGCCTAAGGATAGAAATTAAGAGAAATAAGCACAAATGTCAATTTTCAACCCTCACTCATCCAAAATCATCCAAATTTGGCCTATATGGCTAAAACCATGCCTATTTTCTATGTTTTCAAGCAAATGGACTCATTCTTTCTTATAACATTCCAATATCACATACTTTTAAGTGCCTAAGAATAGAAATGAAGAGAAATAAGCACATAAGTCAATTTTCAACCCTCACTCATCCAAAATCATCCAAATTTGGCCTATATGGCTAAAACCATGCCTATTTTCTATGTTTTCAAGCAAATGGACTCGTTCTTTCTTATAACATTCCAATATCACATACTTTTAAGTGCCTAAGGATAGAAATTAAGAGAAATAAGCATATAAGTCAATTTTCAACCCTCACTCATCCAAAATCATCCAAATTTGGCCTATATGGCTAAAACCATGCCTATTTTCTATGTTTTCAAGCAAATGGACTCGTTATTTCTTATAACATTCCAATATCACATACTTTTAAGTGCCTAAGGATAGAAATTAAGAGAAATAAGCACAAATGTCAATTTTCAACCCTCACTCATCCAAAATCATCCAAATTTGGCCTATATGGCTAAAACCATGCCTATTTTCTATGTTTTCAAGCAAATGGACTCGTTCTTTCTTATAACATTCCAATATCACATACTTTTAAGTGCCTAAGGATAGAAAGTAAGAGAAATAAGCACATAAGTCAATTTTCAACCCTCACTCATCCAAAATCATCCAAATTTGGCCTATATGGCTAAAACCATGCCTATTTTCTATGTTTTCAAGCAAATGGACTCGTTCTTTCTTATAACATTCCAATATCACATACTTTTAAGTGCCTAAGGATAGAAATTAAGAGAAATAAGCATATAAGTCAATTTTCAACCCTCACTCATCCAAAATCATCCAAATTTGGCCTATATGGCTAAAACCATGCCTATTTTCTATGTTTTCAAGCAAATGGACTCGTTCTTTCTTATAACATTCCAATATAACATTATTTTAAGTGCCTAAGGATAGAAATTAAGAGAAATAAGCACAAATGTCAATTTTCAACCCTCACTCATCCAAAATCATCCAAATTTGGCCTATATGGCTAAAACCATGCCTATTTTCTATGTTTTCAAGCAAATGGACTCGTTCTTTCTTATAACATTCCAATATCACATACTTTTAAGTGACTAAGCATAGAAATTAAGAGAAATAAGCACATAAGTCAATTTTCAACCCTCACTCATCCAAAATCATCCAAATTTGGCCTATATGGCTAAAACCATGCCTATTTTCTATGTTTTCAAGCAAATGGACTCGTTCTTTCTTATAACATTCCAATATCACATACTTTTAAGTGCCTAAGGATAGAAATTAAGAGAAATAAGCATATAAGTCAATTTTCAACCCTCACTCATCCAAAATCATCCAAATTTAGCCTATATGGCTAAAACCATGCCTATTTTCTATGTTTTCAAGCAAATGGACTCGTTATTTCTTATAACATTCCAATATCACATACTTTTAAGTGCCTAAGGATAGAAATTAAGAGAAATAAGCACAAATGTCAATTTTCAACCCTCACTCATCCAAAATCATCCAAATTTGGCCTATATGGCTAAAACCATGCCTATTTTCTATGTTTTCAAGCAAATGGACTCGTTCTTTCTTATAACATTCCAATATCACATACTTTTAAGTGCCTAAGGATAGAAAGTAAGATAAATAAGCACATAAGTCAATTTTCAACCCTCACTCATCCAAAATCATTCAAATTTGGCCTATATGGCTAAAACCATGCCTATTTTCTATGTTTTCAAGCAAATGGACTCGTTCTTTCTTATAACATTCCAATATCACATACTTTTAAGTGCCTAAGGATAGAAATTAAGAGAAATAAGCACATAAGTCAATTTTCAACCCTCACTCATCCAAAATCATCCAAATTTGGCCTATATGGCTAAAACCATTCCTATTTTCTATGTTTTCAAGCAAATGGACTCGTTCTTTCTTATAACATTCCAATATCACATACTTTTAAGTGCCTAAGGATAGAAATTAAGAGAAATAAGCACAAATGTCAATTTTCAACCCTCACTCATCCAAAATCATCCAAATTTGGCCTATATGGCTAAAACCATGCCTATTTTCTATGTTTTCAAGCAAATGGACTCGTTCTTTCTTATAACATTCCAATATCACATACTTTTAAGTGCCTAAGGATAGAAATTAAGAGAAATAAGCACATAAGTCAATTTTCAACCCTCACTCATCCAAAATCATCCAAATTTGGCCTATATGGCTAAAACCATGCCTATTTTCTATGTTTTCAAGCAAATGGACTCGTTCTTTCTTATAACATTCCAATATCACATACTTTTAAGTGCCTAAGGATAGAAATTAAGATAAATAAGCACATATGTCAATTTTCAACCCTAACTCATCCAAATTAATCCAAAATAAGCATATATTGAGTTCTACTTTGCTAATTTGCCATATTTCAACTCATATAATAAGTGTTTACCGCAATCCTTTTTGCTTTGTTGTTGGCAGCCACTTGGCCTTTACCAGGCACTTCCTTGAAGTGTGTCTTCAAGAAAAGATCATGGGCATTTGGTAATTGGCCTTGGTTTTTTGCAGCCTTTATATGTACATGCAGAAAATCAATGTAAACATGTTAGCCCACCAAAATTCATTAATAGACAAATGACATAATTGTTACTGGACATATTGTAGTAACCTTACCATCTTTTTAGCATTTTGTACAGATGACATTGAACCTTGAAAGTGGGTCGGTTCAACGACATTTTCCATGGATCCGCCTCTTCGGTTCTTCTTGTTTTGTTCCGACCGCTTCTGATATTTTGGATCGGTGGCAACAATTTTCATCATGCCTTCGTGGACATCCTTATTAAGCCATCTTGGTTTGCGACCATTCAGCCTGTGTGTGATGTTGTAGAACGTATCACGTAGGCGATTTGCAAACTTTTCTTCGAAAGTGTCCTTCACTTGGTTGTTTAACTCAGGTGCCCACTTGAATTTTTTCTGCAAATCAAGAAAATGTCTTTATTACAAAATTCAACTCCATCAATATAATTTATAAAACATGTATTATGTTAGGTTAAAGTTATCATACATTGAACAAGTTCCAAAAGTGCTCTCTCGAATCTTCATCAACCTCTCCATAATTCCTCCAAGGCTGAACATAGTAGCCGATTAGCGAGTCGGAGAGCACATTCTTCACCGGCCTATCATCAAACCTATAATAAAGGATAGACATTCGTGTAAGTAGATAATCAACAAAAAGTGAACAAAACATTGTTAAAGTAATACAAATTCACTTTATCAAAGTAAATACGAATTTAAGGATATTTCATTATACAAATACATACGCACCAAAGTGTGGAAGGGTCCAACTCTAGCAAGTCATTAGGATGCGGGTCCTGTAGCTCATGTTCCTGAAGCTACTGTTGCTCCTGTTGCCCTTGTACATTTCTGACGATTTCTTGAGAGGCCCCCAAATCATGTGCCTCCGCTTCCTCCATTGACTCATCCTCGTCAACACGTACAATCGGAGACTTCCCCTTAGACTTTCTCCTGTTGGACGTTTCTCCTTTATTTCCTCCTCCCATGATGACCACCTGAAAAAGTTATTAGTACCATAATCGCACATTGTAAATTCATAAATTAGATCCATAAGACATTAAAATAATAAAATGAGACCAAAAATGTAATGCAATATTACAAATCCGAGTAGTCATTAAAAACTAAACATTCGAAGACAATAGTAAAAGGAGTAACTACATATTCTCCTCTTCATTACTCTTATCACTACTACCACTATCATTATCACTATCATTATTACTATCACTAGTGTCATCTAAAAATACATCGATGTCCTCTTCTTCGTCACTGTCACTGGAGCCAATGCTTTCTTCTTCTTCTTCATCGCTTGAGATAATAAAGCCATTGTCATCATCATCATCACTATCAAGTTCATAGTCTAGAATGTCATTTGGTGGACAAAGCGTTGCATGTACTTGTGGGGAAGGACCCTGCAAAAACTCTAAATCCACCGGAGCATCAATCACCGACCTTGCTTGAGTTCTAAATACAACCCACCATTGAACCCGATCACGTTTAAGGCTAGGTTAAGATGCATAATACACTTGAGACACTTGGTAAGATAAGACAAATGGATCATACTTGGGATACTTCTTAGTATGATTTACTTCGACAAGCTTGTATTGTTCATGAATGTTCATTCCTTTACCACAATCCATCCAACTACAACTAAACAAAATAGTCTTGTACTCTTTTTCGGGACCGGTGTAGACAAGTTCAATTATGTCGTTTAAAATGCCAAAGTACTCTCCACCGTCCTCACTTGACACACACACCCCGTAATTCATCGTAGATTTGTGTTTGCCATAGGACTGTGTGTGGAAATTAAAACCACCGACAAATATCTGGTTCCAAGTTTGAACACGCTTGAAAGGCCTCATAGACAATGCTCGCAACACATCGGAACTTGGTTTTTGTTCTCTCACCTATAACCGTTACGAATACAAGCGTCACACTAATTGAAATGAAATATATTATATTATATTATCACAAATTAATCGAGATGCAATGTTCGAAAAGTATTATCACCTTGTGATGAAACCAATCAGGGAATTCACTTTCGCATTTCTCCATGACATCTTCTCGACGCAAATAAGTTCGAGTACTAAGAATGTAGTCCTCAAACTGCCTAATAGATTAATGACACATGGTTAATCATTGCAGAAATTATATTAAATTAAAGGGATTTTCAAAAGTTTATTGTAAACATATATACCTTTCGTATTCACCAAGAATGCCGGTATTTCTTAAAACAAACAAATGAGCACGTTCGAGTTCCTTGTCATCTAAATACCGAGTTTTACCCAAATTTGACACACGACCCTTATCCACCGTGAACAGCTCTGGGATTTCATCGTTGTCAGCCGGGGATTCCACATCAGCATTCACATTTCGACCTAGATCTCGTGTTTTTGTGTCAACTGAGGGCTGAAAGTAATTGGAGCAAAAGTTTGATATCTCTTCAGTGAGATAAGCGTTGCATATGGAACCTTCAACACGAGCCTTATTACCAAATTTTCGTTTCAGGTGATTGAGGAACCTGTAATTATGTTTATGTAGCCGTAGAAGTATAAGTAACGGAAATCAATGAAAGAGATGAAAGTAAGAGTTGAGAAAGGACCTTTGATTTACCTTTCGAAAGGATACATCCACCGATATTGAACAGGTCCACATAACTTGCCCTCATATGGCAAATGAATTGGTAAATGCTCCATGGAGTTGAAGAAAGATGGGGGGAAAACCTTCTCAAGCTTGCACAGGATCTCAGCTATGTTTTTTTCCAATCGCTCCATGTCACTAACTGTAATTGTGTAGCAACATAAATCGCGAAAGAATTGGCTTATCTCTGTAATTGCATTCCATATATGGGTAGGGAGAAATTCTCTGAAAGCAGTGGGCAACAACCTCTCCATGAACACGTGACAATCATGACTTTTCATTTCATGTAACTTACCTGATTGCAAATCAACGCATCGGCTCAAATTGGAAGCGTAACCATCAGGAAACCGCAGCTGTTTGACCCACTCACACAAAACCTTTCTCTGAGCCTTGTCAAGAGCAAATGGAGCCTTTGGCATGAATTCTTTTCTTCTATCATCCTCTTGAAGATGTAGCTGGGGCCGTTTACAGTATTTAGCCATGTCATTCTGAGCTGATGGGGTGTCACAAGATTGCTTTTTCACGTCCATTATAGTGTGAATCAACTGATCAAAAAAGTTTTTTTCAACGTGCATGACATCTAAGTTGTGACGAACAAGCAGATGTTTCCAATATGGAAGGTCCCATAGAGTGCTTTGCTTGAACCACCCTTTTTTTGCATTCTTGAGACGTTTCAGTGCCTCGGGGCCATCTGTTGCTTTCGGGAGATTTTTCACACATTCCCAAAGTTCCTCTCCTGACATGATGTGAGGTGGTGAACCTTTTTCGACTTTGTTTTTACAAAATGCATTTTTACTATTTCGAAAAGGATGATTTGTCGGAAGGAATTGACGATGGCAGTCAAACCAAGAAACCTTACCACCATTTTCGAGCCAAAATGCTTTGCTTTTCTCCATGCAATATGGACAAGCCTTCTTACCGGCTGTGGTCCAACCAGATAACATACCATAAGCCGGGAAGTCACTAACGGTCCATAGGATGGCTGCTCGAAGATTGAAATTTTGTTTTCTCGAAATATCGTAAGTATTTGCCCCAACTTCCCACAACTGTTTCAACTCGTGTATGAGCGGCTGCATGTAAACATCCAAGTTGCCCTTAGGGTTTTTAGGACCAGGAACGAGTAACGAAAGAAATATGAACTGTCTTTTCATACACATTGACGGAGGCAAGTTATAAGGGGTCAAAATGACAGGCCAACATGAATATTGTCCCCCAAACTGACCATGTGGAGCAAATCCATATAGGCCAAGTCGAACATTACGAGGTTCAGAGGCAAACTCAGGAAAGCAACTATCTAGGTGTTTCCACGCTTCACTATCGCTAGGGTGTGCCATTGTGCCTTGAACTCGAGGATTTTTAGCATGCCATGTCATTTCCTCAGAAATGTTTTTAGTTGCAAAAAGCCTTTGCAACCTAGGTGTGATAGAGAAATAAAATAGAACATTCAAAGGCACTAAGCTACCTTTAGAAGTCTTCTTGTATCGGTCGCTGCCACACACCCTACATGTAGATAATTGAGCATCATCTTTCCAAAACAACATACATCCTTTCGGGCATGCATGAATCTTTTCATGGGGCAGCTCTAACCCCTTAACAATTTTCTTAACCTCATAGAATGTCTCGGCCATGTGGTTGTTGTTAGGAATCGCTTCATTAACCAAAGAAGCAAATCCATCAACACATCTGTGCGGCAAATTATACTCACACTTTAGGCTAGTGATTCTAGAAGCCATCTCTAACACAGACAATGAACTCCCTTCGTACAACGGTTGTTCAGAAGCCCTTAACAAATCAAAAAATGGCTTGGCTTGTGCATTAGGCTCCTCCTCTAATGAAACAGGTGGCTCTTCGGAATGGCCTTGATCTTGAGACTGACCAAAGGCATCCAAAACCATTTCACGATATTCATTTGACTCCCTTCTACGAGTTCCTGGAAACCCTTCCCCATGACACATCCACTCGTAGTAATTAGGTAAAAAACCGTTGCGATACAAATGAAGTTTGACCGTATCTGGATCCCAGAGACGTTTGTTTTTGCATTTAAAACATGGACACCTAACTTCATTCGGGTTGCTACTCTCGGGATGATCTTCCACATATTTAAGGAATTCATCTACCCCCTTCAAGAACTCAGGATTAATAGAATTCCCAACCTTCCTTTCGTACATCCAACTACGTTCTTTTCGTTTCATGATTACAAGTTCTACACAACTAACACATATGCCATTAATCACATTAGTCATAAAGCACAATATATATATCATTGTAGATCAAACTGTTATGCAAATGCAAATGAGAAGAGAAATGATTTCCAAGGGTCCTTATCACTCCAACCTAACCCATCCTTGTACGTTCAATCTCACTAGTGAATGTATGCCAGAATTTCAATTCTATGGAAAATCCGGCAGCATCTCCCTACAGTTCCCCGAGTACACAATATAGGCGATTAGAAACACCTATATATGTACCTAGAGAACATTGTAGAGAAATGACAAGCAAGGATCTTCCTTAGAATTAAAACAAAGGAATACATTCACCACCTAAGTGAGAATAAACGTACAAGGACAGTCCCAACCGGGGACTATTCAAGACATACTCCTAATGTGTATGCCTTGAACGGGTATCTAGGCATATGATTATGCAAATGATTTTTTTAAAAACTATATATACTTAACTAACATACATATTATTAAACAAATATATCAAGATTAAACTAAACAAGAGAAACAAATCAAACCAAACCAAAGTAAACTAATATATCATATTAAACTAAACCAAACCAAACTACCGTTTTATATATTAAATTAAACTAACATATTTCTAAAAAAACTAAACTAAATTAAAATACTTTATATTAAAATAAACTAAACTACAACACATTATATTAACATAATATTAACTAAACTACATTATGTTAAACTAAACTAAACCAAACTAACATTATATTATTTTTTTAAAGAGAAGGGAGCAATTAATTACTTATAAGAGATCACCAATGTCACTAAATTAACCAAACTAAAAGTTATTGAATATCTAACAACCAAAGTAAGATACACATATACATTATATTAGGGTTTGTAATGTAACTAACCTTTAGATCTGCACTTCTTTTTAACAATTAAACCAACAAAATTGTACAAATCCTACAACAAAATTAAAAAAAAAAAAAATTAATAATTAAGGGTTTATAAGTAAACAAAATTAAATTGAAAAATAAAAGGGGGAAAGCAAAGGAACTTACTGTCAGGCGGAGGTTGGGCGTCGCCGGAAACAACCAAGGGCCGGCGGGTTCAGTCACGGCTAGGGGACGGAGGTGCGGTTGCGTTGTAGGTTCAGCAAATACGACTCGTTATTCCGGTAGTTTTTTTGCAAAAAAAAAAATAAAAAAAAAAAATTTGACAATTGCACACACTTACCTAGACGCGGTGGCTCGCCGGAAACCACTAGGGCTCGAAAGCTCGCCGGAAACCTTCCTCCCTTCCTCCTTATCTTTCTCTTTCCCGTTCTCTTTCTCCTCTCTCTTTCTTTCCCGTTCTTTTACTCCTCTCTATTTCCCGTTCTCTTTCTCGGCGGCGTCGCCGGCGTAAACAAATCACCACTGCCACACGCCGCGACTTTCTCCTCTCTCCTTCTCTCTCTCTCTCTCCTCGCGCTGCTTCACTTCTCTTCTCTGTAAATTTCAATTTTTTCCCCCTTTTTTTTAGGGCATGGTCGCAATTTCAATTTTAAAAAAATGACAGTACAATTTACGACGGAATTTATTTCCGTCGTAATTTAAAACTTACGACGGAATATTCCGTCGCAAAACACTTTACGACGGAATATTCCGTCGCAAGTTTTAAATTACGACGGAAATAAATTCCGTCGTAAATTGTACGAGGGAAAAAGCGTCGTAATCGTAACTTTCCGTCGCTAAATTGCGACGAAATATTTTCCGTCGTAAATATCCACCTTTACGACGGAAATTCATATCCGTCGTAAGCCTTCCGTCGCAATTTAGGCTATTTCTAGTAGTGAATTATGTATTTCTAAAAAATTACATGTATTAAAAAGGATACAAAAAAGAATACAATTTAAATACATTGTAAAAATTAACAATAATTCAAAACAAAAATAAAAATACAAAATACAGACCTATTAAATTTTGCCACATCAGCAAATTGTGGTGTCATTTTTAAAGAATGACATTGTAGAATTTTCACATTTGTTGATATGTCCAACGGTTGGTTATTTTGTATAGTAGAATGAAAGGATTTTTATTAAATTATACGGAGTACATTACTTCTCTATCTGATCATAATTGTTTACTACGACTCTCGTTCTTTTTTTTTTTAAAAAAAAAAGTTAGAGTTGGGATTTTACTTCATTCTTAGCTTTTTCACCAATAAGCATTTTTTATTGAAACACAAATTAGATTACATCAAACTCCGCCAAGGACAGGACCCCTTGCGGAAAGGAATTGACAAACAATTCCTCCACCTCATTGGAAGGAATAAGTCTAGCACATAAGTGTGCTACTGAATTCCCCTTTCTTCTCACAAGGTCCCGCAAGCTGCAAATATCTTCCACCTGAAGATCATACACTAGCACAGACCTTCCAAAACACTTCAAATTAATTGCACTTGATAAACTAGCAGTATCACACTCCAGCTTCAGGTTTTGATAACCAAGACTCAAGGCAACCCGCAACCCGCAACCCAAGTCTAGCAGCGAGAGCTTTGGAAACCTCAAACTCAACTTCTGCAGACTTCCCTTCGCACCATCACCGATAACACGACCTGCAGGCTGCATCATCCCTAAAAACCGCCCCTAACCCCACGCCATTCTCCTCCAACATTTATTGCACCGTCCGTGTTGATTCTTATAAAACCAGGAGCAGGTGGAACTATTTACTTCGTTCGAGTATAAGAGGTAACTTGTTCACCTAACTCCTATATAGGGCCGTTTCTGAGTTTTTAGGGGCCCAAGGAAAAACTAATAATTAGGGCCCCCTATAAATTTGGGTGTGCGCAATATACTAAATATACATTCAATTTCCGTAAAACTATACTTACAAAAATAGTAGTACTGTATTAACTTAAAGTGCGAATATACTATACTTCAAATAAAATGTTTATCTATGTAGCATAAAATTCACTAACCCAAAAAAAAAGTAAACAAATATAAACAAACTTGAAAGAAGTAGGGGAAAAAAAAAACAAGAAGAAAGTCATGCGGATGGGACTTGAGAATATCATATATGTACTAATGTGCATTAGAAATAATCAAAATGAATAGTGTTAATATACTTAGCTTTTCATAAGATTTATTAGAAATATTATACCCTGTTTGTCTCAGATTAGTAAAAAAAGAAACAAAAAGATAAGGGTTCGTTTGGCATCGCTGTGGTTTTCTGTTTTTTGGTTTTTTGTTTTTTAAAAGTGTATTATATATGTCACATAATGAATCAAAAAATATATAGACTTATTAAAATCATGATAATTTTGAAAACTGACAACAGAAAAGTGGAAACACCTTTTTCTTGTTTTCTGTTTTTGGTTTTTGGTTTTAAAAAAAACAGAAAACTGAAAACAAAAAATGATGCCAAACAAGTCCTTAACTGTTAGGTTTCGAACCCTGGATTGCTGAAATTCAAGGCCAATTAAATTCCGCTATAACAACATGCTTTGACCACTAAGCTAGCTTGTTTATTAGTATAACATTTAAGGAAATATATATTTGTAGCTTAACTATTTTTCCTTAAAACAGCGAATTTGATTTCGGGGCCCTGCTCCTATACTATTTGAAGGGATGTAGTCCATCCATATTTATCCAATATTAGAAAGATCAGAGGATATGCTGATATAGATTAAATAAGGAAAAGAAAGTCTCGGAATTATGGGCTTCAATGCTAGCTTGTAATTTAGGGGTGCACTGCCTTAGGTTCATATTAGCTAGGACATTTATATGACTTTAATACAATACTTGAATTTATTATCATTTGTAGTAAGTTTAATTGTCAATCATTTCGGTTTTCTTGTTTAATCACTTGTGATTGGATTCGATAAAATACAAGTGACTTATGTGGAATTATATGCTAAAGTTTTATTTTGATAAATAGTGATATAATAATCCATCACAACTAGTGGCGATTCCAGGAATTTTTTGTTATGGGTTTGGAGTTTTCGAGCGTAAAATAATGTACTTTCTCCGTTGTTTCTTATTTGACATAGTTTGACTTTTGCACTATTTACACTCACTGACTCACCTTTGATCGCCTTTTGTGATTTATACCTAAGTTAAAACATAGATAGCCACATAGATTTTTGTTTAAATTGTCTTAATAATTCTTACCACAATATTTATTGGTTATAATTTTTACTTAATTAAATATATTAATTATTAGATTTATACTCGTACATTGACACATGATCAAGAAGCAGGTCAGAATTCAAATACAAAAGAAATTTAACACAAAAATTAGTTACCAATTTCAAGTTACAACCATAATTTAATGGGCGACAGTGTGTCATTCGTGCAAATTTGTAACTAAAATATTTATATAAATCTAATAACTAAGTAAACAAGTGAATAAGGGCATAAGGCTGGCTGAAAAAATATTTATATGTATGGAGTTATATAGTGAAATTTCAAGGTAATAAATAATAATAAATGACAAGTGAACTAATCTCCTTGAAATGAATTTGGTTTACTGCCCATTGCCCAAGCCCAACTCACCAGCAATGCAACAAAATATTTATAACAATATTTATAACAACAAAATAAAGAGAAGGTTGGTATATGGGCCTTCAACCACTGATCCAACATGTCTTTGATAGTTATTATCAGCGCATTATTGGATATTATATCTTTTTAATTTTCCAGACTGCAGAATTTTTAGAAGTCCAGTATGGGTTCAGCTGAACCCACTGAACCATACTGGAATCGCCACTGATCACAACTTTCGTTATAATAATATTTTTAGGTTTTCTTTAGTGTACGTGGTTAACCTAAACATGCATGTACTAATAATTACTATATTTTCTTATTTTTGGATTTAGTTTTACGTAAAATATGAGTCGTAAATTTGTTATCAGCGCGTTGATCATGATAATTGCTCAAATAATAGCGGGATTGGTCCTTTTGATGTTCAAATACAAAGACGAAAGAGGAGGCAGACTTAGAATTATGGTTGCCTATCGCCTACTTTTGGCAACCATATTCTATATACCCGGAATATATATTTATGAAAGGTATAACTTATCTATTTGAACAGTTTAAATTGTACAAAGTTTCAATTTATGAATAAAATTAAAATTCTTTTGCGCATAAAATGAAATTTTAGCTAATATATTAATTATTTTAATTTATTTATATAATATGATTTTAGGTATTTAAAGAAACCAACTTCAGGTAAGGAGAACAACGACCAACCTTCTCTTACTTGGACATCTGTTGGACTAGTACTTTTATGCGGATTTTTTGGATATGTATATCATATCATCATTCTCCAATGAATTATACTACCTCCGTTACAGGTTATGTGCAACGATTAGACATTTTCCCTCTCTGCTTTATGTCAAATCGTTGCACATAACTTGTAACGGAGGTAGTATATTTATTTTCTATAACTGATAGGCGTGTCGCGTACCTAACAAAGATAAACCTAACTAGACCACTACTATGTAGACGGGCAAGCAAGGGTCGGATCCCAAGAGACTATGGTTCAACTAATTAAATAGACTCAAGCAATTACTAAGCAAATAACCAAATCAAATGAATGAGAATCAATAACTAAAGAACTAATTAAAACGATTAAATCAAAACAATATGACAAATCAATGCTGAAAACATCCAAGATCAAGCATCACCACGAATACAATTAATGCAATAGTTATTCTACCCCTAACACATAATTTAATTGATTAAAGAGGAAAAGTAATCCATGAATAATACCAATGGTCTCTCCCGAGTTATAATGGCTTCTCTAATCACAATCAAGCCTACTTCCGTGGAATCATGTATGTTAAAGACCTTAAGCACATTACTCTAACTTCCTAATCATCCATTCAACTACTCCCGTGATGAACTTCAAACCCTTAATTGATTTATTCAAATCCGTCAAAACCCAACTCCCGTTGCGATTAAAACAAAGGATTAATAACAATACTAATCATCCCTAATCTAGTATTGGCATAAGTATAATCAATTAAGCATATCAATTACAATTATTATTAGAGAATTTAAAGAATTAAATCATGCATTAATCATATTCGGGTTCCGTTAGATCTTGGAATAAAGAAACTACTCACACATATTAACGAAAGCAAAAACAATATTCAATGAAGAAAACATGATTAATAAGCAATTAAAAGTAAAAGAAGAATTAAAGATGAATACCAATTACTTGAATGAAGAAAAGCTAATTGTTGATGAACATAGATCAAAACTTGAAAGTGCAAATTAATCTAGATCTAGAGAGAATATTAGGGTTCTAATGAATGTTTAAAAGCTGCAAAATAATAACTAAGTATGTTAAGTCGGGATTTACAAAGGGTATTTATATCCCTTAATTAAGAAATCCCGAAAAAATACGAAAATGCAGTCTTCGACACATTGCCCGGGCTGACTAGGCAAGGTTGCCCGGTCGGGCGCGCGAAGAAACTCCTTTTTGCGCTTCTTCATATGGCCTCAATTGTACAGTTCTTTGTTTGCCCGGTCTGCCAGGGCAATGCTGCCCGGTCCGGGCGGACAAAAGCTAACTCTTTATACTTCCTCTATTGTGACTTCTCTTCTTTCCTTCTTCGCCCTGGCTGCCAGGGCAATGTTGCCCTCCAGGGCGGACACGGGAAAAATTCTCCTCAATCTTAATAAGCTTTCGTGGCTATCCAAAACAAGTCCAAATCATCCGGAAATTTTCATATGCCTACAAAATCAATCAAATAGACCAAGCCACACTAGAGAAGAAAATATTAGCGAGAAATAGCTTCGTAGAGCTCAGAAACCATACGAAAATAGCTATAAAATGAGGGTAAAATATGGTATAGAACGTGTACATCAATAACCGTTTGTTGTTTATAATTGTTTTTTAGAGAAAGTGAGTGGGTGTAAAGTAAATTAGGATTAAAAAAGAGGATAAAGAAAGAATAGAGGATTAAAAGGTCTGAGAAATTGAATCCGTAAAATATTGTACTCAATGATTAAGAGGATGCATGATAGTAAAATTTGTTAACCCAAAATAGAATAAAGTAAAAAATGGTGCATCAAGTGGTATATGAAACTATGGGTAAATCAATATACTTCGTATATGTTAACTTGATATTAATATTTGGTTCTACTAATTAAAGGAAGACTTCAACAACTAATATTTACAGTTCGGATAACAAAAACAATTAATAATACTCCAATGTCCAATTTATAATTATATACATCATCCATTCACTTTTGTACCGTAATTATTGCAATTGAAATTTCCAATTTGGGACACTTTGACCCTAGAAGTTTAGAACAAATTAAATGATGTATTGTAATTGATTATTGATAGAATATATGATAGATATTCTAGTTATTCTGTTATAGTAGAAGATATATTTTGTGAATATTTGTAAATATCTTTTGAGATTCCTAACAATATTAGGTCTCATGTTTGTAACCCTATTTATACGGATCAATGGAATAGACTCCAATCTGAGAAGTTTACATTATCTAACATGGTATCACAGCTTTAGGTTACGATCTAGCTTCCACAATTTAATTTTTCTTTAGCTTCCAATAATCTTTGTCCTCTTCCCACGGCATCTTGTTCTTTGCTGCACCTGCAAATTTTAATTTTTGTCCACTACAATTAATTGATCTATCCATCAATTAATTCCCTTTTACAGTTTCTTTTATTCTTCTTTGTGGTGCGCCTATCTTCTTGCTGTCATCATGTGCAAAGATGACAACTCTTCATCCTCGTGTTATCATCCTGCTCTAGGTGTTAATAACATGAAGAATGTTTTTCCTCTAATTCTTGATTGAGAGAAGGTCCAATATTCAAATTGGGTTGAACTATTTGAGTGTCATGCACACGCGTACAATATTCTTGATCATATTGACTCTAAAACACCTAAATCGACGGATCCATCGGATGAAATGTGGAAACGTCTTGATTCCATTGTTAGGAACTGTATTTATTGCACAATCTCTAAGGATTTGCTTGAAACAGTTATCGAAAAAGGGGTTACGGCTCAACAGATTTGGGACAAACTGAAGGCGATTTTTCAAGACAATAAAACTACTAGAGCCGTCTATCTTGAGAACCAATTCAACGCCTTGCACCTCTGCTACGATGGGATTGCAAAACTATGATCCGGCTTGGTATATGGATTCCGGTGGCGACTTCCCACATGACCAATAATGCCGGTAATCTCTTACCCCTTTTTAATTTAAGCACAAATAATCATATTCAGGTGGGAAACGGTCATCGCATTCCAATTATGGGTTATGGTCACTCTAGCATAGCTAATAAATCCCTTTCCCTTCGTGATGTTTACTTAGCTCCCCAAATTATTGAAAATCTAGTTTCCGTTCGTAAATTTGCCAATGATAATTCTGTGTCTATAGAATTTGATCCTAGTGGTTTTTCTGTGAAGGATCTACGAACAGGGAGAATTCTAGCCAGATGTAATAGTACGGGGGATTTATATCCAGTCACAAACACACCATCCACCTCTCTGGCTACATCGCTCACTGCCTCATCTCTTTCCACATGGCACAACCGCTTAGGACATCCCGGAGCACCCACTTTAAGCCTTCTTAGGAGTAAAATTTTTATTGATTGTAATAAGGAGAAAGACTCCATTTTTTGCGTAGGTTGTCAATTGGGAAAACATGTTCGTTTGCCTTTTAATAATTCTAATAGTACTACCTTTTCTGCGTTTGAAATTATTCATGTTGATTTGTGGACTTCTCCCATTCGTAGTGATAAAGGTGATAAATACTATTTAGTGTTATTAGATGATTACACTCATTATGTGTGGACTATTCCTCTTGTTTACAAGTTTCAAGCCTTTCAAACCTTTCTTAATTTTCGACAATATGTGCTTACCCAATTTGAGCGTCCCATTAAGTCATTTCAAAGCGACCATGGTCGCGAATTTGATAATGATCCGTTCAAACTTTTCTTTGTCGAAAATGGATTTGTTTTTCGCTTTTCTTGTCCACATAAATCATCAGAAAATGGCAAAGCTGAACACATGATTCGTAAGATTAATAATATTAAACGTACAATTCTATTTCATGCCTCTCTCCTACCTCCATTGTGGAGTCATGCCCTTGAAACGACCACTTATTTGTTGAACCTCATGCTTACCAAAACACTCAATAAAATTACTCCTGCTCAAGCTTTATTTGGCATTGTCCCATCCAACACTCACCTTCGATTTTTCGGGTGTCTCTGTTTTCCTAACCTCTCCGCCACGGCCAAACACAAGTTAGCACCTCGATCCATACCTTGTGTATTTCTTGGGTATTGTAGACACCCATTTGTGTCTCTCCAAAACCAAACCTAGTGATGAGTACCTTTCACATCGAATCATAATCGAATGAAGTGAAAGTGTGGAAAGTTAAGTGTTGCGGATAATTTTAATTTCTTTTCTCCTCTCTCTGTTTTTGAAAACCTATTTTAAGAAAACAGTCAATCCAGTTTTGATGGTCCATGATATGGGTCCAATAGTAGTGTAGTTGGATGGGGTTTGAAAAGAGCTTTCCAACGATATATTATAAGCCCAATTCCGATGAATATTGAGGAAGTTATGGCCAAATTACTGAACTAGGCCTGGTTTGAGCCTTATATGCGACCTAATGATCTAGAGGAGGGCCTAATATAGATTTATCATTCCTAATGCAATTAGGGATGGTTTTAGTCTTCTAGATTCTTCTAGAAGGTTCTTTTCATTCCTAATTCAATTAGCATTGATAAATTGACTTTTGTTGACTTTTTAGAGTTTTAATCAGAATCAAAGAACGTTTTTGAGGAAAATACGATTTTATTCTCCTGTACGGCAATTTCTATCTGATTTTAAGAAAGCGCGTGAATTTCTGAGTCAGCGCCAAACGCAAGCTGTAGCGCCTGACGCTACGCTTGGCGCCTGACGCTACGCTTGGCGCCTGACGCTAGCCTTAGCGTCTGGCGCTAAGGTCAGCGTTTGGCGCTAACTTGGCTTTTTGCGTCAAAACTCTGTTTTGATGTTTTATCTTTTTGGCTGATTTTCTCTATAAATAACGTGTTAAAAACTTCGTTTTCATTCACCAATTCTTATTCTCTTTTTCCCAACTCTCATCAAGATTCTCTTGATTATTCCCTCTCTCTCTCTCTTTTCTAAACTAGCCTTTTCTCAAATGTAAAAATTCCGCATACATTAGCACTAGAAACACCTAGCATAATTCGAAGTTGCCTTCGTCCTAGACGTGAAAGGTTTTAATTTCTGAGAGTTTGGTCCCAAATCTTTATTTTAATTATTTAATTTAATTATTTGATTTATTATTTTCCTTGAAGTTACTAACGTGTGTATTTTGTTATTAGAAAGAGGTACGAGACATCAAAGTAAGTACTTTAATAGTTTTTATTGATGTTATGATATAGAGTTCATGCTTAGGCTGTTATTATGATATTCCTAGTATCATGTCTAGGGTAAATTTAATACTAAGTATGATTGTTACGATGCCTTCTATTTTCTTTCCAAATATTCATGTTAGTATCATGTTAGAGCTAAAGCTTTGATTTTTATTGTTTAGTGACATGCTAGGGTTTGTTATTAATCTTTTTAGTATCATGCCTAGGATCTTGCTATTATTATGCTTTAACATGATTTATGGTTATTATTATGATTATAATTATTAGTTTGTTGATTATTATTATGTTGCTTGATATATTTATTGTTATTGCTTGATCACACCTTTTATGCATGTTTAAAGGGAATTGGTACTTGTAATCACGCTTAATAAGATAATTAATAATCTTGTTTAGGGTTAATTTGATTATAATTAAGTGATCGCCAATAACAGTTTTATTTGTGCATTAATATTCAACCAATATAGATAAACAAGTGTAGGGTTAATCCTATTGATTGTATGTTAGTTAGAAAGCGTACATGAATACGATCTGAATAAAGTAGAGACCTATTATTAGGGCAGGTTCAATCTCTTTTAGGTTGGATTTGTACCTTCATCCCCAAACCCTATTTGGTTCAAGACCTTATGGAGTTGACGATTTCTTGGATCGTTAAGGGGTGTAACCTTCACCTTGTGAACGGTTTACAAGTTTCTAAAAAAACTTGTTGGCGACTCTTTTGCTCTATCTTCTTTCCCTTTGGACGCCACCGTACTTTAGTGTATGATCACAGTGGGGTTCAAGCTAGGGGATTAATGCTTGAAATATTCCCTACAGTTTTTGGCGACTCCACTGGAGAGGATTTCTATTTTAATTCCTAAAATTTATTTTGGCAATGATTTAGAATGAGTGGATGAGACTCGAAACGTTCTAAGTATTTCATGTGCGTAATTTTGATTAACATTATTGTCATATGCATAAAAAAGATCTCATTGGAAAGACCATCCGTAATGAGTTAAAACATAGGATTTTACACGTAGGAAATTTGAGAAATATCTCTCACAACTAGGACCGAAATAACACTACGCGAAACTGGAAAATTTTATCGAGCACAGAAAGCTGCTGAGGCATGTAGGAGTTATCGTCAGCGAACTGAATATTAGCGCCAGACTTTTAACTGTGGCGCCAGATGATAGTTTTGTTGCCAGGCGCTACAGCTAAAACCTGGCGCCAATCTCTGTTTGCTGGCGCCAAATTCTTCCAATACCGAGCCAGAAATATGCGTTCTAATTTCGACCAGTTTTTCGCATCTTTTGCTCGATCCTACTTCTTGATTAAGTTTTTCTCACTTTTCTGAAACCCATATGTGTTCTACATATGGACATAACCCTCAGGGAATTCATGCTCCATCTACCTGATTGAACGCTCTGAGCAACAAAGGGTACATCCGAGAATGTTGAATTCACCAAACCATGGAAGCGAGTTTTTTCTAAAACTCGCGGTGTCCCATCCACTCGCGCCAACCCTTCATGGTTAGGCTTCCGCGCGGTGCATCCGGACAATTAACCATGGACCCTTTATTGACTAAACCATATCCCGAACTTTAGAGAACTAGAGCCATGGTTAGGTTGCAAACTCATTGCATCATATTATGCCTACTTGCCTAATTGTGCATTATTTGTTGTGCATACTCTATGTATTTTTCCTAACCGTTTGTTTGACTTGCATTAAAAACAACATAAACTGTTTAATGGCTAAAAAGGACTTTGCTTAATTAATTAATTAATTAATCTTGGTAATTAGAGTCTAATAATCTAATCAGATTTGACTTAGTACGACTTTAGGCATACCCTATAGAGTAATAATACCGAAAGCAGTTTCAGATCAACGTTCCAGCACAGGCATCGAGATTTGGACTGCAGCGCCACTCTGTGTAGTGTAACGCCTAGTGACAGCTCTGTCGTCTGGCGCTACACTACACAGTGCGGCACCAGTCCTGTCGTTTTGGCGATAGTTCGGTATATTGCTCGAGTAATCACTTTGTGTCTGATTAAACAGTTTGCTAATCAATTCTGTTAATTATACCTTGTTAAGTCATTAGTTGAGTCTAGTCACATAATCTAGCCACATGGTCATGACACGAGTCTTAACATGTCACCTACACTCACTAGTCTTAGCACACACTTTGAGTATATGTCACCATGACCATGTCTTAGGTTCATGCATGAGTCGGTTTTTTCCATCGTTTGAGTTAAGGGTACATTCTATTCCTAATTTTCCACATCTCTCCATCCATATACTTTCTCCATATCACCACCCTCATTTTTCTACCTTCTTCTATCCATTGCATGTTGAATAAAGTTTGAGTCAAATAATTAACAATGAATATCCCCAAATTCCTTTTCCACAGTACTTGGTCAAGGAGAGAAGGGCGATTAATCAAGAATAACCTCTTTATTCAAGTCTTACTTTTTGATAAACCGATTCGTCAAAAGAGGAAGGCTAAAAGGATAATGGCAACTCAAGAGGAAGTTAATGAACTTAGGAGTCAATTGGCTGACGTGACTGAGGTGTTAAAGGCTTTAACCCTCAAAATTGATGACCTAGTGAAGCAACAACAAATGAACCTCATGCAACAAAGCTTGAGCAAGCTATCTAGTGACTATAAATTTCAGGGCATTATTTCACAAGGGGTCTCGCTGGACAAAGAACTTCTCCCGCATAAGTTCAATGCCAACGACATCCTAAAATTTAAGGCAACAGATAACCCATACTTTCATCTAAGAGCTTTTGAAACCATAATGAACATTAAGGGGATTGATAAGAAAGTCTTTCCTTACTTGTTTTCTTTATCTCTTGAGACCGTTTGTCAACAATGGTTCTTTTCTCTTGACAAAGAGAAAACCTCTTCTTGGGAGTCGATAACAAACGCTTTCATAGATAGATATAAGTGCAACATTCAAGACAAAACAGACCACAGACAACTTGAGATGTTAAAAACAAAAAGAAAACGAAGGGTTCACTTCTTTCTTCAACAAATGGAGGGAAACTTCTGCTAATATGGTCAAGGTTCCTACTGAAAAAGAATATGTGAGGATGTTTATCAAGAATCTCCAAGGGAAGTATTCAAAGCACTTAAAATACCAACACAACTTGAATACTTTCAAGGCTGTGTATAATATAGCCATTGACATTGAAGATGACCTTCTGAAAGATATTAGTGCGAGAGCAAAGAAGAACGACCATCCTTCTTCTTCCTCTCCCATTAATGAAGTACATGCTACGAACGCCTCTAAATCACGAATCCAAAGGTTAAAAAGAGTGTTCACTCCACTCGGTATGAGTTATGAAACAACTTTCGAGAAGCTACATCACAAAAGACTAGTCATGCCCATAGGGCCTATCAAAGATCCAGTTCCAGAAGCTAGGCCACCCAAGTGGGACCCTAATAAGCACTGCAAATATCACCAAGGAAAGGGTCACGATACTGAGGAGTGTTGGAAACTCAAAGAAGCTATTCAAGATCTGATCGATAACAATGAAACTCTCGAGATTCTAGCCATCGAAGAAGATCAAACATCCTTCGATCCATCACTTCTTATCACACCTGTAGGTGAGCCCATGATTGAGACAACTTATATAACCTCTCTCGATGAAGTTGCCATAATTGAGGAGAATGAAAGTCTTTTCTTAGATAATACCAGGGAAGACTCGTCAAGTCTAAAAGAGGATGTTTGAAAACTGCAAGATGTCGTTGCCATGCTCTTGAATGTGGTAGAAGGACTAGCAAATTAGGTAACCGTTATCGAAAAAAATTCTCGCCAAGGATTTAATAAAGAATTCGACGCTCCTAAGCCACGGGCAAAACAGACCATTGAAGAATACACACCAATAGGAATGACTTACAATGAAACTTTCGACTGTCTTCACGATTAAGGTCTCATTCACCCCATTGGTCCCAGTCAAGACCCTCCGCCTGAAAAAAGGTCTCCCAATTGGGATCCAAATTCTTATTGTCGATACCATAGAGGTCGTGGTCACACCACCGAAGTATGTGTCGCCCTCAAGGATCGTGTTCAAGATCTCATTGATTCAAATCTCCTTCATGTTCCTTCGCGCGACAAGAAGGCCAAGATTAGTAACAATAAAAACAGTGGCTGTACTTGAAAGAAGAACAACTATCCTTCTTCTTCCGAAAACACCTTCTCTTGTAACAATATTGGTACTTTTGACCTTAATGAAATCTTAGCCATGGATAATCAAGGATTTAGAAAGCAACTTGTAGGCGTCGCTCGAAGTGCGCCTACGTTAGAGCATGTGGTAAATATGCTTGGCACTCTTAGGAAGTGGGAATTGACATAATACGATTAGGGACAAGGAAAGTAGGGAGCCGCCAACAAGTTTTTAAGGAACTTGTAAACTGTTCACGGATCATAAAAGACAACCACGAGAAAAGGACAACGATAGGCAACAACGATATGATTGACCCGTGAAGGTTACACCCCATTCATAATCCATGAGATTACTAACTCCATATGGTTTGGAACCACGAAAGGAGGATCGGGGATGATGGTACGAAGTGAGTCATGGAGTCACATTCACCCGTATTGGCCTCTACTCGATTCTTATAGTGAAAAGCATTCCAGCGATCTCAAAGGCATACAAACAAAATATTCAATTCGCTCCAAACTATTATTTAGCTAAATTGGTTGAATATTAATGCACACATATAATTCTAAAATATTTGTGATCACTTGAATTAAACAACACGATTAAAAAGGAACCTAAACCGGTTGTCCAAATTATCTTATTAGGCGTGGTTTTCAATTACATATTCCGTTTAAACATGCCATATGGTGATCAATAAATAATAATAAAATAAACATTAATATTGGAAGAAATTTAACCATAATTCCAACAATATAAAATCGTTCGAAAAATAATAGAAATAAAAGGAACATAATCCTTACTTTGATTCTGTTTGTTTGCAACTACAAAATAATAAACGAGTTAATAAATTCAAGGAAATAATAATAGGACAACAATTAAATTAAATTAAATTAAGTAGAGTTGATTTGGGGCCAAACCCTCAAACAGTTCTACCTTTCACGCCTTGACTTAAGGACAGAACCACGAGTTAAGTATGGACTCCTTTGAGCACTTGAAGAAGGAATTTTGAAATGAGAAGGGTAGGCTAGTGTTAAGGTTAAAGCATAGAAGAGAGAAGAATCAATTCGAGAATTAATTGATGCCTCGTACATCAGAAATGAGGGGGTATTTATCGAGAAAATGTGCTGAGGGAGCACACGGAACCCTAAAATGATAAAAACCCTAAAAAAGTATCCCGCGACACGGCAAACCGTACCGTGACACGGGAAATCCCACCGTCAGACGGGAAACATTCCCGTGACACGGTGCATTTTGGTGTGACGCGGAAAATTTTCAGTAAACGGGGAAGAAAACGCGTTAAGGGTTTACGCGGAAAAGACACGGAAGTTCCCGTGTCACGGAAGACTTCCCGTGTCACGGGAAATACTACCGTTAGACGGGAAGGATTCCCGTGACACGATGGGTACTTGCCGTGGCGCGGGAAATCCCAGCCTGCTTTTCCGTCTAAATACATTTTAAACCCTAATTTCATTCGGCATTTTAAGTGCCGATTGATTATTTCGGGCCATTTTCTGATTTATTATTATTTGGGCTGAAATAAGAAAATAATTAAATAAAAATAAATAAAATAAATAAAAGGTTTGGGCCAGAAATAAATAATAAAACAATAAAATAAAAAAGGTTTGGGCTAAAATTAAATAATAAGTTTGGGCTGAAATTAAAACTATGCTTTTACCAAACATCAAGACTAATCCATGGATTGTTCAAAAATATGAATTTAATAAAATACAATTTTTTAAGCACTCTCGGGATTAAATACTGAACCCGACCAATTGTGGCGGTGAAAGGTTGTTCATCATCGGGTTTGGTTTTGGGGAGACATTTTTAGGTGTCTACAGAAGCCCCCACTTTGACTGAGTTTGTAGAAACGTAAGTTTCGAAAACGATAATCAAAGTAGTCGATAGGGACGGAGAATAATTTAAGACGTTCTGCGATCCTAAATCACTCTGCATACGCCGATACCTGCAGAAAAATGTTAATTCCACAGATAAAAGAGTAAAAGGATAGAATACGTATCTGGCACCAGTGTATCGGTGACAAACGAATTTGGCAGCTTCCTATGCTTGAAGGACTCCACCGGGTGATATTTGTTGAAACGCTTTCCATGCCTAAGGAAAGCCGACTGAAAAGTTTGGTAGTTTTCTAAGCCTGAAGAAGCCTACCGGATAATACTTTCCATGCGTGAGGAAAGTCGACGAATGAATTTGGTGTCATTCTATGCTTGAAGAAGTCCACCGATAATGCCTTCCATGCTTGAGGAAAGCCGACAAAGGAATTTGGCGGTTTTCTATACTTGAAGAAAAATCCTCCGATAACGCTTTCCATGCTTGAGGAAAGCCAACTTGGCGGTTTTCTATACTTGAAGATAAATCCACCGATAACGCTTTCCATGGTTGAGGAAAGCCGACTTGGCGGTTTTCTATACTTGAAGAAAAATCCACCGATAACACTTTCCATGCTTGAGGAAAGCCGACTTGGCGGTTTTCTATACTTGAAGAAAAATCCACCGATAACGCTTTCCAAGCTTGAGGAAAGCCGACTTGGCGGTATTCTATACATGAAGAAAAATCCACCGATAACGCTATCCAAGCTCGAGTAAAGCCGACGACTACTGTAATCACTGAAATTTGCAAGTGTATGATGGTCCTATTATCCCCGAACGCGAGCCGCAGATGATTCACACCTTCAAGTCGATTATCCGACCATGACTTTAATGCTTCTAGGGGAAAAATAGTAATTTTGGTGCCCTTTAAGTATAGTTATAATTTTCCGCGTAATTCCAGCGAAAAAATAACTGCCTAAAAGCCTCGAAAAATCATTCAAACTGGTCAAAAACACCAGGAATATTCGCTGACAACGCGCAGAATTACCGTGCCACGTGGCATCATACCGTGACACGGTAACATCCCCCGTCAGACGGGATATTACCCCGCGTCACGGGGTATTTTACTTTCATTTTTTTATTTTTTTATTTTTGCTGTTTGAATTGGTCAACGCGTGAATTTTTATGCTTTTGACCCACAAATCCTAGCGCACCACGTCATCAGAGTACCGTTACACGGTAACGGTCACCGTGACACGGTGAACGGGGTGCTTTTTCTTGCTTTAAATTCACGTCGCTCGGACCTGCTTCCTATCAGACAGGATTCCTCCCGTGTCATGGCGAAAATCTCTCTTTCTCTTTTTTTTTTTTTTTTTTTTTTTGGTTTTCGCTGAAACCTATTGTTGCTCGTTGCTGCTTACCGCCGTATTACTGTTGCCTGAAGCCGCCGCTGGTGGCGCCGGAGCTCCGTCGCGTCCCTGGTACACCGTGACACGGGACCCACTCACCGTGTCACGGCATAGACTGACCGTGTCGCGGTGGTCTGCGCTGCTGTCTTCACGGTTTTTTCGAGCTTCGGGGCTCAAATTCTCATCACTTTTGCTCTAATTTTTTGCTACTTCCCTCATTTTTGATTCTCCACAAGGATCCATGTAAGTTTCCTTTGATTTTTGTCTCGAATTTGCTTCAAATGAGTGATTTCATGTAAAAACCTTGAAAAAAATCAATTTGGGGATTTTTTATTTTGAGATTTTATGTTGAAATTCTTGCCATGAATTTACTTGTATATGTATGTATGTGTGTTTGTGAGAAATTTGAGACAAAAATTGCATGATTTGACGGAGAATTGAGCAAGATCACTCTTTTTGGTACTACTTTTTGTGAAATGATGTTCTTGTTGTTCATGTTACTTCTTTGCACTTGAAATGGTAAAATATAGGTGGTAGATCTTGTAAAATACGTCATGATGTGTTGATTCATCATTTTTATGCAATTTCAAAACATATTTCGTGTATGTACCATATTGTAGACACCCATTTGTGTCTCCCCAAAACCAAACCCAGTGATGAGTACCTTTCACGTCGAATCATAATCGAATGAAACGAAAGTGTGGAAAGCTCTAGTGTTGCGGAAAGTTTTTATTTCTTTTCTCTCTGTTTTTGAAAACTTTATTTTAATAAAACAGCCAATCCAGTTTGGTTGGTCCATGATATGGGTCCAATAGTAGTGTAGTTGGATGGGGCTTGCAAAGACCTTTTCAACGATATGTTATAAGCCCAATTCCGATGAATATTGAGGAAGTTATGACCAATTTACTAAACTGGGCCCGGTTTGAGCTTTATGTGCGGCCCAATGATCTAGGGGAGGGTCTAATATGATTTATCATTCCTAATGCAATTAGGAATGGTTTTAGTCTTCTAGAATCTTCTAGAAGGTTCTTTTCATTCCTAATTCAATTAGCATTGATAAGTTGACTTTGTTGATTTTTCAGAGTTTTAATCAAAATCAAATAGCATTTTCGAAGAAATTATATTATTTTATCCTCCAGTACGGGAAACTTATCGGATTTTCGAAAACGCGTTAAAATCAAGACTGACGTCCAACCCCAGGCCTTGGCGCCATACGCTAGCTGTTGGTGCCTGGCGCCAGCTAGCCAGGGTTGGCGCCAGCTCTGTTTCCTGAGCGTCAGACTCTGTTTTGTTAAATTATCTTTTTTGGCTGATTTTCTCTATAAATATCGTATTAAAAACTCTGTTTTCATTCATCATCTACATCAATCATTCACCAATTCTCTTCATTCTCAAGCTTTCATCAACAATCATTAATTCTTTAGCATTCTTTTCTTCAATTCTTTCTTACTTTGTTTTCATACAAAATTCCGCATTCGCAAGATCTAGAAACACCTTTCCATATTCGAAGTTGCCTTTGCCCTAGACGTGAAAGGTTTAATTTCTGAGGGTTTGGTCCCAAATCTCTCTTTCAATTATTTAGTTTAATTGTTTTGATTATTATTTTCCTTGAAGTTACTAACGTGTGTATTTTGTTATTAGAAAGAGGTACGAAGCATCAAAGTAAGTACTTTAATTGATTAATTGATATTATGATGTAGATATCATGTTTAGATTGTTATTATGATATTCCTAATATCATGTTTAGGGAAAAGGTTATAATATCAAATATGTTTATTATGATTCCTGCGATGCTTCCTATATTCTTCCTAATATTTATGATTGTTAGTATCATGTTAGGGTTAAAGATTTGATTTTTATTGCTTAGTGACATGCTAGGGTTTGTTATTAATCTTGTTAGTATCATGCCTAGGATCTTGCTATTATTATGCTTTAATGTTGATATGATTATTTTAATTATGATTCATGAACATGATTATGATTATAATTGTTATAATTTATGATGATTATGAATATTATTATTTTATGATGATTATTAGTATGATGATTATAATTTTATTGTCTTGATTATTATGTTGCTTGATGCTTATTTATTATTTATTGCTTGATCACGCCTTTTATGCATGTTTAAAGGGAATTGGTACTTGTAATCACGCTTAATAAGATATTTAATAATCTTGTTAGGTTAACTTTGATTATAATTCAAGTGATCGCCAATAATAGTTTGTTTGTGCATTAAATTCAACCAACATAGATTCAACAGGTTTAGGGTTAATTCTATTGATTGCATGTTAATTAGAAAGCGCATATGAATACGATTAGAATAAAGTAGAGGCCTATTATTAGGGCAGATTCAACCTCTTTTAGGTTGGATTTGTATCATCATCCCCGAACCCTTATTTGGTTATAGACCTTATGGAGTTGACGATCTCTTGGATCGTTAAGGGGTGTAACCTTCATCCTATGAACGGTTTACAAGTTCCTTAAAAAACCTGTTGGCGACTCTTTTTCTCTATCTTCTTCCCTTTTGGACGCCACTGTACTTTAGTGTATGATCACAGTGGGGTTCAAGCTAGTGGGATTTAAAGGCTTGAAATTATTCCCTACACAGATTGTCATGGAGATTATAGTATCATGCGGCTAGGAGAACTTTAGTATTAGTTTGTCATGGAGAAACTAAATACTATAAATAATTCCATAATTTTGCCAATTTTTAGCCTTGAGGTAAAAATTTAGTGTATAATGCGATAAACAACTAAATAACTTAGGAAGTGATGCTAAGCATTTAGATTTTTTATTAAAATGCAATTCGAATTAAATGTCTTAGGAAATGATGCTAAGCACTTAGATCTTTATTTTTATAGTAGCATGCCTAGGCGACGGGATTGTGATCTTTCCACCCATGGCCGGCGTTAGGCTTTTCGGGAGGACACTCCCACTATTCCTGAGGGTATGGACGACGATGTCTTAGATTCCGAGCCTCGGGCTTCTACGAGTAGAGGTAGGTGGGTTCCACCTCTATGGACTCCAGACTAGTTGGTTTTCTGTCGTGAGAACCACGTTTCTCATCGCCCACTCTCTGACATAGTCGACGGTACGCTTCGCCACCACGGTTCTGGAGCCGGAGATTTGATTCCTCGACTTCACCAGATCATTACAAGGAATCCTGCTATGAACGCCTTATGGGAATCGGCTGGTTTAGTAGATTTCTATACGGCGGTCGTAGGGTTTCGCAGCCCCTGTGGTTGCGGTGCGACAGTCGTTCGCGCATTGTTGGAGTATTTTTGGGATACTACCAACACTTTTCATTTTTCTTGGGGGGAGATGACAGTGACCCCTCTGGACTTTAGACTAGCGAGCTGCGCTTCACTGACCGGGCCGTAGCTCAGATGTCCGATCTTTCATGGGGAGCGTATGAGGCAGCCGATTTGTTAGGTCGAATCGTTCAGCATATCAGGACCCGACCAGTGTCTTGAGGTGGTCCTAGGAGCGGGCGATCAGAGCTGGCTTCAGTTCTAGCTCGTGGCTTCGATATGGAGGATAAATCGGCTGAGCAGCGAGTGCAGATCTTCATTTTGATTCTGATCTCCATGACCCTTTCTCCTAATAGGAGTTCACGCGCACTCCTTTGCTACCTCCCTTCTTTAGTCAGGATCAGTGAGATAGGATCCTATAGTTGGGTCAGCCTCGGGTACGCCGACCTTCTCTTGTCGTTATGTCATGGCTGTCGGCAGTTGAACGACGAGTCTCCCATCATTGTCTACGGTATGTGGAGAGTCGTAGAGGTGATGATCTTTTCCTCTTCTTGTTTTATTTTAATTTGTTCGACTCATGTGCTCAAAGATTACTTTTCATTGCAGCTATGGTTCTAGGAGTACTTCCCAGGCTTGGCTCCTTGACGGTGTCGTGGAGCGGTTCATGATTTCCCTGTCAGGGCCAGCTGGCGTCACCGAGGAGAGTCACGGGTAGAGTCTGTCTCTGCGCTGCGCGGGCTGCTACGCCGAGGCACCTCTTCTGTTGGCGTAAGAATTGGTTTTGTGGCCTGTTATTTTCTCTCTAACGTTATTTCCGGTGTTTCACGCCAACTTTTTATGGTTTTCAGGTTGCCATTGATGTAAAGTATCGTCCTTGGGCCGGGATGACCGATCTTCCTGAGGCCTTGCGTCTTTCAGCGCACCGCACCATTTTGGTTGGTACCGGACGCTTTGTCTAGTATTTGGGGGAGCGTGTCGTTCGTCAGCATAGCGGCGATCGCTTTGTGGTGCCCTCATCTCCACCAGAGTCGATGCTGGACTCGCGCTTGATTAGGGAGTTGATAAACAGGGGAGAGCGCTACACTTTTCCTTGGCAGGAGCTTGTGCACATGGAGGGTGATTATGCGCAGGACTTGCTTCCCTCTCTGGCTCCTCCACCCCGTCTTTCTGAGGTATGATTTCTTTTGAGGATTTTGGTTACTAGTCTCTGTTTTAAATAGTCGAATAACTTTATTATTCTATCATATTTTCAGACGACTGTTCGCCCTATGGGGAGGATCGAGATTCCGCCTCAGTCTGTCCGCTACCCGGGGCCGATTGGTATTACCGAGGACCATATTGCTGACGCGCCAGAGGGTTACAGACAGGCGCAGGAGTCTCTGCCCGAGGTCTTTGAGCCCGTAAGTTTTTTTGATGCATTATTCATCCTTTTAACACCGCTTGTTACTGACTTTTCTTTGTTTTTTCCTCAGCCTAACCGCTCGAAGATGATGGGATTCATGAAGCTGGTTGACGCTCTGAAGTACTACATCATCAAGCTTCGGCGTAGTGCGAGTTGTCGGAGCAGTTCTAGCGATGTTCTTGAGGTATGTTCATTTTTTCCACTTCTACCATTTGTTTTATTTTGCATTGTTGACGCCTTTTGATTTTGTATTTTTCAGGAGCAACGGAAGTCCCGCTCGCGTTCGAGGCATAGAGGCTTGGACGAGGAGGAGCTTGGTCGTGGTAGACGATCTCCTGTGGTTCATCGGCATTCTCAGTCTCAGCGAGAGCCTCATATTACTCAGCCGTTTTAGGAGGCTCAGTGGCAGCAGCCTCAGTCTTCCCAGCGTTTTCATGGTCAGAGTTAGTGGCAGCGGCAGTCATTTTCACAGCCTTCACAGCCTGAGTTTGGGCCTGTTTTGACTCCCGTGGATCCTGATTTATTTCTAGCTTCATCGTCTGGGATTCCTCCAACGGTGTCGGGCTTGTTTTCAGTTCCGATGTATGGGACGATGCCTCCACCGACGATTCCCGTGTCTTTGAGTCAGTCTACACCGTTTGCCAGTTGGACGGGTCCTGCCTTGAGTTTGACTACTGTTGGAGTCACAGGGACTAGTGGGGACACTACTCCCCGTACTCGGATGATGGCGGGACTCTTTGTCTCACCGTTCCTGTATTCACAGGGTGGAGATGATACTGATTCTGGTTCTAGAGACTTTTGACCGAGGGTTTTTATTTGTACATACTATGATGACACTTGACGCTGTTTATTTATTATGACTCATTTTGTACATTATTCACAGTTCATGTATTTATTAGTGTGTGTTAGTATGTGTTTGAGACTCATTGTGTGTGATCGTGTATTTATTGATGACGCGACAAAAAACGTAAGTGGAGTAAGTGGAGGGTACCGACCTTCCCCAAGCGAAAAAGAAATAAAAAGACGAGAAAAAATAAATAAGTAAATAAGTAAAAAAAATGATAAAAGAGAAATAAATAATAATAAAGAATAAATATTAAAGTGATGAATAAATAAATAAAATGGAATGATAAAGATAATAATAATAAAAATAAAAATAAAAATAAAAAGTTGAGAATTTTATTACGAATAAAACTCTCAGAAAACTGAAAAATAAACGGTGAAGATAAAATACTAAAAAAATCCGGATCGATACGGGAAAAGATGAAAAAAGAAAACGCGTGGAGTGCCGTGACACGGCACTGTACACCGTGTCACGACAAAACCTGCCATGTCGCAGCAAAAGTTCCCGTGACACGGTGGGATTTCCCGTGTCACGGTACGCATATTCTACAGCGGTGTGGTTTACGCGTATGAAAAGATAATTTCTGAATAGTTCCGAGTGCTTTTGCTATAAAATAGGACCGGTATATTCATGATATGCATAATTACGAAACACAAAATAATTAGAATTTCATATTTCAATAATAATGTCTCAGAATTTTGATAATACATTGCGCGACTGGTCTTGTTCTTTGACCAATGCTGACAAAAGAGAGTTAGAATTATTTCATGTCAGGGGTTTACTAGCCCTGCGACATGTAGCGATTGAACATGATTTTCTTAGGGTAGCATTAGATTATTGGAGTCCAGAAACACATTGTTTTAAATTTGATTACGATGAAATCTTTCCCCTGCCGGAGGAATTCGGTGCAATCTTTGGATTTCCTGCTAGAAATCTTATTGCCATGCCTACCCTGCGTGAATATTATTACCAAGATTTTGAACGCCATTTGAATCTAACAGATCCAGATTTAAATAGAATTGTGTGTGGTAATGAGGTACACTTAGAAAAACTTGCAAATTTATATTTTAATTGCCCTATCTCTGAGTCTTATCATGTATATCGTAGAAGGGCATATATTTTTTGCATGTTTAGCAAGCTTTTATTTGCAAACGGTAGGGTAGGACATGCTTGTCTAGCGTCTGTGCTTGAACATGTCGAATCTGGGAGATCTCCTATGCCTACGTGCCTTGGAGAAACATTTCGTGGCCTTGACAAAGCAAAAGCTGACCGCAAAGCCATCAAGAAGGGCTCTCTGGTACTGCTGCAGGTAAAAATACGTTCCGAGTGGCTCCCGTGACACAAAACAGGCACCGTGTCACGGTGGGTGTCTGAGAATCTGCACCTTTTTTTTTTTTTTTTTTTTTGCAGATTTGGTTGATGGAGCGTTTAGAATTATTTGAAGCCCCCGACGATGTTGAAAAATATGGCCTTAACGACCTAGTCCGCAAGAAAAAGAATTACTCTGTGAACATGTCGTATGAAGACTGGAAAATTTTCTTTGCAAAGAGGGAATTTTCCATTCGTTGGGTGGTGCCTTGGTGGAGGCTTACAAGGATGGTTGGCACGAATGATACTCCATATTGTCGTGTTCCTAGTATCTTAAAACTGACTTTTTATTGTCCTTCTCGACTGATGCGGCAGTATGGACTTGAACAAGTAGTTCCACGCTATAACGATAGTCCTTGTGAAGTATCGTTGCATGAAAGTAATGTTCACAAGTACGAGACTTACTGGATTGGAAGACCTTTGTGGACCGTTTCTGCAAGTGACCAAGCTTCTCCTCCTTTATCTAGTGCATACAAGGCATGGTTGAACCCTAGAAGTAGGAGGGAACGATTCGGATCACGCAAGTCTGATGTGAAGAGTCGTCTTGGAAACAAGAAAGCACCTCCTAAAGATCGTCTAGGTCTAAGAACACAAGGGATTAAGTTTAAGACTCCTATAATGCCGAGAAGAAAGAATTATGTGAAAGGGAAGGGTAAAGAGAAGATGGTCTATAGAGAGAAACAACCGAATAATTTCAAGAAAGGTGAAAGGGGTGAAAGTTCGACTAGGGGTGTGACGGTTCGGGCTACAAAAGACACATTAACGATGAAGGTCGACCTAATTGACAAAGAGAAGGATGTTCCTAAAGTGAAGAGGGATTAGATCAGTATTGCTTTGGTTTTATGATTTATAATTTTTTATTTAAAATAAGGTGTATGATGCCAATAATTGTAGTCACATTTATTTCAATAATAGCATATTTATTTTAGCCTTAAATAAAAAAATTACAATGACTTTTTATTTATTTATTTATCCGAGTCAAGGAGTTGGACACAATGGAAGAATGAAAATAAAAACCTCGAACAAATAATGAAATCGCAAAGAATGCGTCACTAAAAAAAATCGGAAAACCTGAAATTCCACCGTGTCATGGTGAAAAATCCCGTGACACGTTGCAGATTCCCGCGTCACGACAAATTTTTTTTTTATTTTTTTTTGCGCTCATGTCCACCGCGCCACGGTGGACTGTACCGTGACACGGTGGAATGTCCCGTGTCGCTGCAGGAATCCCTTTTTTTTTGTCGTGACGCAATGCTGAACTGACGTGTATACTTGATCGACGGAGGGAAGATTTTTATTTTTTAAAGTGGGCGGGCCCCCATAAGGGGTTGCCTACGTATCCTTAAAAAGGAATCAGGCCAAACGTAGCTCTATTGGGTCATGAACCCATGCGACTAGGCATAGAATTTCTTGAGTTGATCCAAGTTGGTTAAATTGTGGAAACCGTTACCGTCCATGTCTACCAATTGTGCCGCTCCGCCAGACAAGATGGCTTTAACAATGTACGGGCCTGACCAATTCGGTCTGAATTTTCCTCTTGGATCTAACACATTTTTACGAAGTGCCTTAAGCACCAGGTCACCCTCTTTGATGTTCCTAGTCTTGACTTTTTTATTAAAATGTCGAGCCATACGCCGTTGGTAGGTTTGGACGTGATGCAAAGCTGCCAAGCGTTTTTCATCAAGTAAGACTAGTTCATCATATCTTGCTCTAATCCAGTCGACTTCATCTAGTTGGCTTTCCAATGCGATTCGAAGAGAAGGGATTTCGAGTTCTATTGGTTGTACAGCTTCAACTCCATAAACCAGAGAGAAAGGAGTAGCCCCTGTTGATGTACGAATAGAGGTTCGATAACCCCAAAGGGCGAAATGCAGCTTCTTGGCCAATCCTTGTAATTTTCTGTCATCTTTTTTATGATAGTTTTCACATTTTTGTTGGCCGATTCGACCGCACCATTTGTTTGTGGTCTGTAAGGTGATGATCTGTGATGCTTGATATGATATTTCTGTAATAATTCCGCGCATTCGGCTTGGAAATGTGTTCCATTATCACTGATCATCTCATGTGGTACCCCATAGCGGCATATGATATTTTTCTCAATGAATTGAGCTACGTGTTTCGCCGTCAACTTAGCATATGAGGCAGCTTCGACCCATTTGGTAAAATAGTCGATCGCTACGAGGATGAATTCGTGCCCCCCTTGTCCTGGTAGTGTTGATTTTCCAATGATGTCGATACCCCACGTGGAGAAAGGCCATGGAGAAGTATATGTGTAGAGAAGCGAAGGTGGAACATGCTGTAAATTTGCGTAGACTTGACACTTCATACATTTCTTGACGTATTCGTGACAATCTCTCTCCATAGTAGTCCAATAATAACCTTGTCGTTGAATCTTTTGGACTAACATCTTTGCATTCATGTGCGTTCCACATATACCGGCATGGAGGTTTTCCATGGTTCTATGTGCTTCTTTCTTGGCTATGCATAAGAGATTTCTCCCCATTGCAGTCCTCTTGTGGAGTTCTCCCCTGATGAGCACATACTGTGAGGCCGGGAGCCTCAAAGCATGGAGTTCCCTTTTATCAGTATCGGGAGGGTATTCTCCTCTTGTCACATAGTTAAGGATATCTGTATACCATGGCTCTTCATCTTCTTCTTGTGATTCTTGTTCATCGTCGAGTGCATGAACATAAGCCGGCTCATATCTTCTCTCTATATTTAACGGCATTCTAATTGTATCCGTTGGAATTCGCACCATTGATGCTAATTTAGCTAGTGCGTCGGCGAATTGGTTTTCTTCTCTTGGCAAATACGTGTATTCCACTTCATCTAGTTGCTCCGTGAGAGTTTCTAAATGAGCTTGATACGTAGCGAGACTTTCACTTCTCACTTTCCATCTCTTGGAGATTTGGTTAATGATTAGTAAAGAATCACCGTAGATTATGAGTTTCTTAATTCCTAAGGCGACAACTGTTTCTAATCCCAAAATACATGCTTCATATTCTGCGGCATTGTTGGTGACATCAAAGTCGAGCTTCATGGAAATTGTGATGTGCTCTTCATTGGGTGATACGAGCAGGACTCCTACACCACATCCTTTTTGGTTTGAAGTTCCATCGAAATAGAGCGTCCAGCTATCATCTTCGGTCATGAGTAAATCTTCGTTAGGGAAATCGTACTCATCTTAATCTTTCTCAACTTCTTCTAGCGGTAAGTCTGCTAAGAAATCAGAAACCGCAGAACCTTTGATGGCTTTTTGAGGTACAAATCTCAAGTCAAACTGAGCAAAATTGACTATCCACCTTGATAACCTGCCATTGAGTGTCGCTTTTTTGAACAAGTATTTGAGAGGATCCATCTTGGACACGACATGCACCGTATGAGTGAGCTTGTAATGTCTAAGTTTCTGTGCGGCCCACACAAGCGCGAGACACAACTTTTCAAGTGATGTGTATCGCGTCTCATATCCTTGAAGCTTCTTACTCAAGTAGTAGATTGCATTCTCCTTGCTTTCGATCTCTTGTGCTAGCATTGCCCCCATCGTTTCTCTTGTGACCGTAAGGTAGAGTCGAAGAGGAAAGTCAGGTATTACTGGTGCTAGCACGGGTGGGTTTGCTAAGTACTCTTTGATTTTGTCGAAAGGTTTTTGGCAATCGTCATCCCATGTGACTGGGACATTTTTCTTGAGCTTCTTGAATATAGCGTCACATATCGCTGTGAGCTTTGATATGAACCTACTTATATATTGCAGCCTTCCAATGAAACCTCGAATCTCTTTCTCATTCTTGGGCGGTGGCATGGCCATGATCGCTTTTACTTTTTTGGATCTATTTGAATCCATCGAGAACTGATCACATATCCAATTAATTTGCCTGACGTGACTCCGAATGCACAATTTGCTGCATTAAATCTCATGTTGTACTTGCGGAGTCTTTCAAAGAACTTGCGGAGTGCAATAATATGGCCTGGGCGATCTTTAGACTTAACTATCATATCATCGACATAGACCTCCACCTCTTTGTGAATCATGTCATGTAACAATGCTGTACCTGCTCTTTGGTAGGTGGCACCCGCGTTTTTCAACCCGAATGGCATTATCGTATAGCAATATATACCCCATTGCGTGATGAATGTGGTTTTCTCCATGTCTTCTTCGGCCATCAATACCTGATTATATCCAGCGTAACCGTCCATGAATGATAGGAGTGCATGGTTTGCTGTGTTATCGACCAGAATGTCAATGTGAGGTAGAGGGAACCCGTCTTTCGGGCTTGCTTTATTGAGGTCCCTATAATCAACACACATTCTGACCCTTCCATCTTTCTTTGGAACTGGAACCACATTTGCTATCCATTTTGGATACTTTGATGAAACCTACGGCCAACTGCTTTCTGATTTCTTCTTTGATTTTGAGAGCCACATCTGGTTTCATACGGCGCAACTTTTGCTTGACAGGATTCATACCTAGAATGAGTGGTATCGTATGCTGAGCTATATCCCTATCAATTCCTAGCATATCTTGGTGTGAACAAGCAAATACATCAACAAATTCACTAAGCAAGTTAATTAGCTCTTTGCGTTCATCTTGACTTAGTGTTAATCCAATTTTTACTTCTTTAACAGTCGTATCATTGGAAATGTTAACTGTTTCTGTATCTTCGATAACTGCTATTTTTATTTTCGTGTTCTTCCATTGCTTTTATTATTTCTTTGTCATTTTTATCATTAGCAAAGCAATATTGATCAGGGCTAGGGGAATGACACGCATCGTAAGCAAAGGTACTCATTTTATTGAATTCATTGGCTAATACATCAAGAGGAGCAAGGTCGGCTGCGACCTCACCGTAATTATTTGGACTAGAAAGAGAGGACTCAACAAGAGACTCAGGGTTGAACTCTATGGCATAAAGAGGGTCGGCCTCAGACTCTAAGGACTCGTCTACAGACTTTGACTCAGACTCGGACTCGGACCCAAACGACTCAGACTCATCAAACATAGGACCTTCGCCAGCGGTTATTTCCAACTTCTCTCCACTTGGCGTAGTGATCCTCAATGTCTTGCGCCATCCCCTTGAAATGTTGTTAGCTTGGACAATTAACTCAGAGGGGTCAAAATCCTTGTTTGCTATGACAGCTTGAACGAGTTCGGAGTTATCATTGTAGACGGGCTTAGACTCATTCTTTTCCCTTCCAAAAAGCAGGTTGATGCCTAGATCATCAGAACTCGGGCTAGCTGGCTTCTCGGTTGTGAAGAGCTCTTCGTCTTCATCAACAAAGTCACAATCGAGGAACATCTCGAATCCTGATTCACGGATCCCATCGTGGATGAATGGCTCAGGGAATTCATAGCACGGAAATTCTTCCCCTTCCTTGATGTACTGGCCATTGAGTGTTAATGGATATGGATCCATGGCCATTTCCTTCTTCATGATTCGAGCGTTATTGCAAGCCTTCATCTTCGATAGAGCTTGTTTCACATCTTCTTTTGTTGGCTTGAATCCCAAGCCAAAAGTATCCATCTTGAGTGCACCAGGATGACCCCAAGATTCAGCCATTTTCTTTTTGAGTACGAGGGTCATTCCAGGGAAATGACCTTGCTTCTTCAGAATGGCATTGATATTGGTGTTTGAATAGGCATCGAAGTCGAGATGGCACTTTTCCTCCTCTTCAATCACGAGAACATCATCGAGTGAAAACCCCCAAAGATCTTTGTCTTCTTCGTCGTGCTCGACATGGACGATAGGAGTGTCGATGACTTGAATGCGCATAGGAGAGGCATCAATGGCAATTGGAACCCCTCAAACTATGGCTTTCACTTTTTGGTGCAGCGATGATGGAATCGCCTTTAGCTTATGAAGCCAAGGGCATCCTAACAACAGATTGAAGGAGGCCTTAATGTCTACCACCTGAGACTTAGTATGACGTTCAATGGCCCCAGTAGTTATGTTCAGTATGATAGTACCCACGGCTTGACGGTGAGTATTATCATAAGCGCGAATCCCTTGAGTGGAGGGAGTCAGTTCTTCATTCTTTATGCCCAACTTCTTTGCAGTACAGAGTGGGCACACATTGATTGCAGAGCCATTATCAACCAGGCTCATAGGAACATTCATCTGCCTACACACCATAGTAAGGTGTAAGGCCTTATTATGTTGGTCCCCTTCCAGGGGTAGATCCTTATCAGAAAACAAAATCAGATTGCTAGTACTTGGCAATTCAGTAGTGAGAAAGTTGACCAGTCCTTGAGGAGTCATGTCATCATCAACTCCTATTTTCACCAGAGCATTCATCACATCCTTTCGATGCTCGTGGGAGGTGGCCAAAAGCTTCCATACATTCATCTCCACCTTGGTCTTTTGCAATTGTTTGACCACATCGCTATTCACAAGGTCGATGGGATCAATTATCGGATGTGATTGTGGTGGAGGTGGAGGTGGATTAGGTTGTTGCAACCGTCCATTTCTGGTGAGAACCTTGACCTCAAAGTCCCCCCAAACATCTTCACTTGTGCCAAGAGATGAACAGGCTATATCCTTGAGATAGACGTCTTCATCGTCACTATCCCAAATTCCATTCACTTCTTCAGAACTCAAGACAAATACAACTTCCAGCAGAGGTTCATTCACAGGTTGAATGAGTATTGACAGATCAAAGGAGACTTTATCTCCCATGATAGCCAAAGCATCAAAAAGAGGACCTGTTTGAATGTTAGGCTTCTTGTCCCCTGGAGGGACAGGAAGTTGATTAGCATCAATTAGGTCTTGGATTGCATCCTTCAACCTCCAACACTTCTCAGTATTATGACCCTTGCCTTGATGAAACTTGCAATAAGCATTGGGGTCATAGCTAGCGGTCCTATTCTCTGGTCGAGGTTCTGGAAATGGTCCTATTGGCATAATCAGTCCTTGACCATGCAAACGGTCATAAGCAGCATCATAAGTCATTCCCAAAGGCATATAAACCCTCCTTTTCCTTTGGAATCTTTGAGGAGGAGCATTAAGGTCCAGCACATCATTGATATTGATATTGTTGGTAGCATTATTGGGCTTAGAAGACAAAGAAGAAGGAGTGTCGTTCTTCTTGTTTTTCCAAGTGCTGTTATTATTGTTGCTACCAGCAGTCTTCATTAGTTTGTCCTCGATATTGATTCCAATATCGTATACAGTCTTCATTAGTGTTGCTTGTACTTATGAGTCAGATTGGCGATGAACAAGCGAACCATCTCCTTTTCTTTGGGGGGATCCACCAAGAGCGCGACTGTTTCCCTTCACCTGCTTAAGTAAGTGGTGAAGCCTTCATTCTCTTTCTGTTTGAGAATGGAGAGTTCACGTTCAGAAGTCTTGGCCTGAATATTACACTTGTAACGATTCATAAAGCTTTCAGCAAAATCCTCCCAGGTCGCGACATGTTTGGATTCCAAAGAACAGAACCACTGTTGACAGGCATGCTCCAAGGAAAGAGGGAACACTGTAGGGAAGAGTGTCACATCTACTCCCTTAAGAGCCATAGTTGCAGAAAAAGCCTTCAAATGGAAAAGCGGATTATCAGTAGGCTTGAATTTGGGAATATCAGCAGTGGAAAACTTCTCCGGAAGCTTGTCCCTTATGGCGAAGAGGTGACAGGCTGTTCCACATAAGTGAATTCTTCAGAAATCTTGTTCATCTGTTCCTTAATCTTGTCCATTGCAGCGGTAGTGACATTGTTTTGATTGTCTTCTTCTACCGTGCTGACTCTATTGGTGAGTGTCTGCATCATGTTAGACGACAACTTTTCAACTGTCTTGTTGAGGTTCTCGATGTCTTCCTTAGTAGCCATTGGTTGAAAATAGACTGGAGATGGGTCTTGTGGAGATGATTGAGGTGGTTTCCTTGTACGCCTCTTTGGTAGAAGAGGTTGTTGAGGTATTGACTCGAACCGTAACAATCTACCCCTGCTTCTTGACCAAGTGTTGTGACACCGAAACAAACACACCTTTAATGACCAAACTTAACCTTAACCCATCCGGATTAAAAAAAAGGAAAAAGATTTTTATTTTTTTTAAATAAAAATCTATAATTTTGAAATTCTACTTGTTTATTTTTTTTTTATTTTAAAAAAAATGGGAGGACATCATCCGACTTACTCCAAAAAAAGAAACGACACAAAAACAAGACTACCTTAAAATACGGTCAAAAAGTAGTGCACTACTAAGGAAAAAAAAAGTGTGTGAACACAATATGTGAGTGATTAAGTGAGGTTATGGATGAGTGTTTTGACCGTATAGCTAGACATGACACCAAACTGGACACAACATCCACATACGTACGCACAAAAATCGAAAAAAGACTGACAGGACACTTTTCCTGGGCACCGTGTCACGGTGCTGACTGTCGTGACACGGTGCAGTCGACCGTCATACGGTAGAAAGCCCCGTGTCACGACACTGTTCACCGTGGCGCGGCAGAACATGCTGTGACACGGTGCGCAGTTCCAGGTCAATTTTGTGATTTTTCCTGATTTTAATCGATTTTAGGTTTGTACTAATTACTATGTGAGAATAAAACCCTCGGTCAAGGGTTAAACAAAAGAGTAAACACATGAAGGTTAGCACCAAACAACCACATAGCATTTAGGCACGATGATGTAAAAAAAAAGTTCGAAACCTAGAGTCAAGATCTATGTTCAACTATTGGTCAAGCTTTGGGTGTCAAAAGGGTACCATGGTTAAGAGTTTGGACGCGTTAGCAAGGCAGCCTCCCTTGAGGGTGTATGCCAACGGGCGGCTCCGCGAGTTCGTGATGAAATCCAACTTGACTCCATGGTTTGGGTGGATTTAATGACTCGGATGAACCCTTATTTCCATGAGCGTATTTGGGTTGATAGAGCTTAAATCCCCCGGGGCTAAGACGCATGTAGAACACATACGCTTTTTCAGAAAAATCGAAGGAAGTTGACTGTGAGAAGAGAAAATAAGTAATCGGACTGATTTTAGGACTGCCGTGACACGGCAAAAATTCCCGTGCCACGGTACTGTGCACCGTTAGACGGTGCACTGTACCGTGACACGGCAGATTTTGTCGTGGCATGGCAGTCAGAAGATCTGACTGTTGCCCTGTTTTCCTTCGTGCGCAACCAAGTTATTCAATTTTTCCTACGGGACAGACCTGATTGCGACGTTAAAACGTTTATGCAGATGCAAAAATGCCAAATTAATCACAGGAATATTTTTTCAAGAATCTTTCAAGTCTCATCCACTCATCTTAATTAAATACGGATCACTCAAATCGATAAATAATCAAGAATCCTCACTAGCGGAGTAGCCAAATTGTAGGCGTCGCTCGAAGTGCGCCTACGTTAGAGCATGTGGTAAATATGCTTGGCACTCTTAGGAGTGGGAATTGACATAATACGATTAGGGACAACGATTAGGGACAAGGAAAGTAGGGAGCCGCCAACAAGTTTTTAAGGAACTTGTAAACCGTTCACGGATCATAAAAGGCAACCACGATAAAGGGACAACGATTGACCCGTGAAGGTTACACCCCATTCATAATCTATGAGATTCCTAACTCCATATGGTTCGGAACCATGAAAGGAGGATCGGGGATGATGGTACGAAGTGAGTCATGGAGTCACATTCGCCCGTATTGGCCTCTACTCGATTCTTATATTGAAAAGCATTCCTGCGATCTCAAAGGCATACAAACAAAATATTCAATTCGCTCCAAACTATTATTTAGCTAAATTAGTTGAATATTAATGCACACATATAATTCTAAAATATTTGTGATCACTTGAATTAAACAACAAGATTAAAAAGGAACCTAAACTGGTTGTCCAAATTATCTTATTAGGCGTGGTTTTCAATTACATATTCCCTTTAAACATGCCATATGGTGATCAATAAATAATAATATAATAAACATTAATATTGGAAGCAATTTAACCATAATTCCAACAATATAAAATCGTTAGAAAAATAATAGAAATAAAAGGAACATAATCCTTACTTTGATTCTGTTTGTTTGCAACTACAAAATAATAAACGAGTTAGTAACTTCAAGGAAATAATAATAGGACAACAATTAAATTAAATTAAATAAAATAGAGTTGATTTAGGGCCAAACCCTCAAACAGTTCTACCTTTCACGCCTTGGCTTAAGGACAGAACCATGAGTTAAGTATGGACTCCTTTGAGCACTTGAAGAAGGAATTTTGAAATGAGAAGGGTAGGCTAGTGTTTAGGCTAAAGCATAGAAGAGAGAAGAATCAATTCGAGAATTAATTGATGCCTTGTACATCAGAAATGAGGGGGTATTTATAGAGAAAATGTGCTGAGGGAGCACACGAAACCCTAAAATGATAAAAACCCTAAAAAAGTATCCTGCGACACGGCAAATCGTACCGTGACATGGGAAATCCCACCGTCAGACGGGAAACATTCCCGTGACACGGTGCATTTTGGTGTGATGCGGAAAATTTTCAGTAAACGGGGAAGAAAACGCGTTAAGGGTTTACACGGAAAAGACACGGAAGTTCCCGTGTCACGGGAAATCCCACCGTCGGACGGGAAGGATTCCCGTGACACGGTGGGTACCTGCCGTGGCGCGGGAATTCTCAGCCTGCTTTTCCGTCTAAATACATTTTAAACCCTAATTTCATTCGGCATTTTATATGCTGATTGATAATTTCGGGTCATTTTCTGATTTATTATTATTTGGGCAGAAAAAAGAAAATAATTAAATAAAAATAAATAAAATAAAATAAAAGGTTTGGGCCAGAAATAAATAATAAAACAATAAAATAAAAAAGGTTTGGGCTAAAATTAAATAATAAGTTTGGGCTGAAATTTAAAGTATGCTTTTACCAAACATCAAGACTAATCCATGGACTGTTCAAAAATATGAATTTAATCAAATACGATTTTTTAAGCACTCTCGGGATTAAATACTGAACCCGACCAATAGTGGCGGTGAAAGGTTGTTCATCATCGGGTTTGGTTTTGGGGAGACATTTTTAAGTGTCTACACAACTGAGAAAGGATTTCATTCCTATTGGAATTAGCTACGATAATGCTTTCGATCGACTCCATGCCAAGGGACTCATTACTCCTCTTGGACCTATTCAAGATCCCCCACTTGAGAAGAGTCTGCCTAGTTGGAACCCAAATGTACGCTGCAAGTACCATCAAGGTAGGGGTCATACTACCGAGAGTTGTTGGAAGCTAAAGGAAGCAATCCAATATTTGATCGACAATAACGGGCTTCCAATACCTCCAGTCGGCAAGAACACCAAGTGATGATGAGCCAAGGGACAAGAAGAAAGCTTCAACGACAAGATTTCATGATCTTTTTCTATTTTTTATTCACCTTTTCCCCAGTAATTCTAGCATAGGCACCTTTCTATTCTCTTTAGATTTATTTTGTAGGATCATTATTTCTTTTCCTTAAATAAAATGAGCATTTTATTCTCTTACATATTATCATTAAATTGCATTGCATAAAAAAAAAAAAAAAATCCATGTCGAATTAAGCACAAGGTATACCAATGATTTGAGGCACCCCTTTGTAGCCACATCATATTGCCTTTCAACCTTCTAATTTACAATCCTTTCTTCATAAACCACTTTGAGCCTCGTCTAACGATAGACCTTTCATTTTTCAACCCATATCTACTTAATCTTGGGATGGGATAATGTGCAACTTATGCAATTTTCAATTTTATAAAAAGCTTGAGTGACTTCAAAAGATTAAAATAGCAAAAAAAATAAGCAAAAGAAATATAATAAAAGTGTACAAAAAGGCAAGTGTTCCAATGTCTTTGACATGAACATGTCTTTGATATGAATACGTCTCAGATTGCGTCTCTTATCAAGTGCTCGGTACCGTGCCTGAGAAACATGAATGCCAAGTGAGTGATAGACCGCATGATCGGGATCGCCCACACTTATAAAAATGAAATAAATGCTAAAGCAAAGCACAAAAAAAAAAAAAAAAAAAAAAGAGCTAAAAAAGAATTAAAAACCTCAAGCATAAAATTATAAAGATTAAAAAGCAAGGTTGCACACCTTGGGGGCTTATCGAGGCTCTTGAGCCTTTATCCCTTTATTCTATAACCTTTAGCCTAACCACGTTACAACCTTTAAAAAGACCTTTTTGAGGTATACACATACTTGTGCGAGGTTCGGCTAGAGCTGCGTTTGGCCTGATTCCTACCGGATACGTAGGCAACCTCACATCGAGGTGCGACCGTAATAAAAATGCAATCATATTCACATTCACACACTTACACCATGATCATATCAAGGGATCTCCTATGCTCATCCCTATTTACTTAGAGCTAGACTTGGGGGCTTGATCCCTATATCATTAGCTTACCTAGCCTAAGAGTCACCATCATTTGACTATTTTCAATATATTTTCCACACACTTACCCCTTGCGGCCTAACTTTAGTGTCACTATCACACACATCACAGATACATGACCAAACATACTTCCCTTAGAACCCTTTGTCATGGAATCTTAACACAACGTTGCAGCATGCCTTGTCATATCAACATCCCTTATCAATCATAATCATCTTTGCATCACGAAGTACGAAGTGCTTAGCCTCCGTGCCTAAGTTACCCAAATACTTTCATGATTGAGTCAACCATCGAGATAGCCTAGGATGGGTTAATCCTTACACCTTGAGAGATACTATGAAATGACATTTGACTAAGCTCATTCAACATGCACCTCCAAAAACTTCGCTTCTTTCTTTTTCGGGAGAAAGTCTGTACCCTCCACAAAAATGACGGAAAATTTTAGCTTTTTTGCATTTTCTAGTTGCACGATCATATTACACTGCACACACAAGTCATGTACACATTGAGTCATGTCGTGTCATATAACCTTGATTTGAGTCTAACACATGTGTCTAACACTTTGAGTCGAGTCAACCTCGAGTCAATCACAGTGAGTCAAGTTTATACCTTGAGTCGTGTCGTGTCAATGAGTCAAGCAACGCTAAGCCTTGGGTCAACCCTAAGATAATTAAAGAAATTAGCAAAGTCCTATAGTAACAAATATATACAGGTGCAGCATAATAGGGAAGACCCTACTCCAGCGCCAGACAAAAACATCTAGCGTCTGGTAACAGTTTTTAGCGTCTGGCGCTAGATTCCAGCGTCTGGCGACAGAGCCAAATCGCAGCGCTTGAAGCAATTTCAGCAGCGACAGAACGCTCAACCACTCAGAGTAGGTTTTTCAACCTCTTTCAGCAAATTTTGGGTTCCTTGGTATGCCAGTTAGCCCCTATAAGCAAGTTGGCATGATTAAGTAGTTGGCTTGATTACAATCGCAATAAGTGATCGACCTGACGAAAGATCGTCTCACTTAGCTTAAAGCGCCTAAGCATTGGCTCATCGCAAAGACACCGACATACTGGTTCATAAACAGCAGAGGCACCGACATAATGGTTCACAAGCAGCAAACCGTCGACGTACTGGCATATCAGAAGCAAAATTCAAGCGAGCTTTAGAGATCGACAAGCGTTGGTCTTCGGAAATTTTTCTTCAGATTATTATCGCAACAAATATTCAAGCATTCAAGCTCTTTTGTTCAGAGACATGTGGACATTTCTTTCAAGCTCATTCGTTCAGAGAAGCGTGGACAATCCTTTCAAGCTCTTTTGTTCAGAGACGCGTGGTCATTTCATTCAAGCTCTTTTGTTTAGAGACGCGTGGACATTTTTATCAAGCTCTTTTTCTCATAGACGCGTGGGCATCTTATTTTCAAGATCTTTTGCTTAGAGACGCGTGGGCATCCTATTATCAAGCTCTTTTGCTCTAGAGACGCGTGGGCATATCATTCAGAAGCTCTTTGTTCAGAGACGCGTAGACATATCATCAGAAGCTCTTTGTTCAGAGACACGTGGACATATCATCAAAGATCTTTGTTTAGAGGCGCGTGAACATATAAAAAAAAAGAGAATCTCTTTGTTTAGAGACAAGTGCACATCAAAACAGCATGATGGCGAAGTTGTCTTCAATCGTCCCTAAGATGTGGAAGATGGTCACGAAGCGGAAGAGGATCGTTTCAAGCGAAGCAATCTTCGATTGTATTCCCTTAGACGTGGACTATTATCAAAGCGAAAGAAGGTCATTTCAAGCGAAGCAATCTTCTATATTGGAAGGAGTTACAAGCGTAGCGGTTTTCAAGCGGGGTGGCATTCTCTTGGCAGGAGGTCATCAAAACAGTAAAGCGACAGCAAATCGGTTACTTTTAGAGACGTGTGCTCGACGGTGCAAGATACGCGTTTCTTAACTCTTATATCTGTTTAACTAACGCTATTTTGCAGGTATCGGCGTTACAAGAATGGTTAAGGATCGCAGAACGTTCTGAATCATTCTCCGCCCCTATCGATACTTTGACTTTTATTTTCAAAACGTGCGTTTCTCCAAACTCAGTCAAAGTAGGGGCTCCTGTAGACACCCATTTGTGTCTCCCCAAAACCAAACCCATTGATGAGTACCTTTCACGTCGAATCATAATCGAATGAAGTGAAAGTGTGGAAAGTTAAGTGTTGTGGATAATTTTAATTTCTTTTCTCCTCTCTCTGTTTTTGAAAACCTATTTTAAGAAAACAGTCAATCCAGTTTCGATGGTCCATGATATGGGTCCAATAGTAGTGTAGTTGGATGGGGTTTGAAAAGAGCTTTCCAACGATATATTATAAGCCCAATTCCGATGAATATTGAGGAAGTTATGGCCAAATTACTAAACTGGGCCTGGTTTGAGCCTTATATGCGGCCCAATGATCTAGAGGAGGGCCTAATATAGATTTATCATTCTTAATACAATTAGGAATGGTTTTAGTCTTCTAGATTCTTCTAGAAGGTTCTTTTCATTCCTAATTCAATTAGCATTGATAAATTGACTTTTGTTGACTTTTTAGAGTTTTAATCAGAATCAAATAACGTTTTTGAGGAAAATACGATTTTATTCTCCTGTACGGCAATTTCTATCTAATTTTAAGAAAACGCGTGAATTTCTGAGTCAGCTCCATACGCCAGCTGTAGCGCCTGACGCTACGCTTGGCGCCTGGCGCTAGCCTTAGCGTCTGGCGCTAAGGTCAGCGTTTGGCGCTAATTTGGCTTTTTGCGCCAGAACTCTGTTTTTTATGTTTTATCTTTTTGGCTGATTTTCTCTATAAATAACGTGTTAAAAACTCCGTTTCCATTCACCAATTCTCATCAATTCTTATTCTCTTTTTCACCAACTCTCATAAAGATTCTCTTGATTATTCCCTCTCTCTCTCTTTTCTAAACTAGCCTTTTCTCAAATATAAAAATTCCGCATACATTAGAACTAGAAACACCTAGCATAATTCGAAGTTGCCTTCGTCCTAGACGTGAAAGGTTTTAATTTCTGAGGGTTTGATCCCAAATCTTTATTTCAATTATTTAATTTAATTATTTGATTTATTATTTTCCTTTAAGTTACTAACGTGTGTATTTTGTTATTAGAAAGAGGTACGAGGCATCAAAGTAAGTACTTTAATGGTTTTTATTGATGTTATGATATAGAGTTCATGCTTAGGTTATTATTATATTCCTAGTATCATGTCTAGGGTAAATTTAATACTAAGTATGATTGTTATGATGCCTTCTATTTTCTTTCCTAATATTCATGTTAGTATCATGTTAGGGATAAAGATTTGATTTTTATTATTTAGTGACATGCTAGGGTTTGTTATTAATATTGTTAGTATCATGCCTAGGATCTTGCTATTATTATGCTTTAACAGGATTTATGGTTATTATTATGATTATAATTATTATTATGTTGCTTGATATATTTATTGTTATTGCTTGATCACACATTTTATACATGTTTAAAGGGAATTGGTACTTGTAATCACGCTTAATAAGATAATTAATAATCTTGTTTAGGGTTTGATTATAATTAAGTGAATCGCCAATAATAAATTTATTTGTGCATTAATATTCAACCAATATAGATAAACAGGTTTAGGGTTAATCCTATTGATTGTATGTTAGTCAGAAAGCGCACATGAATACGATCTGAATAAAGTAGAGGCCTATTATTAGGGCAGGTTCAATCTCTTTTAGGTTGGATTTGTACCTTCATCCCCAAACCCTATTTGGTTCAAGACCTTATGGAGTTAACGATCTCTTGGATAGTTAAGGGGTGTAACCTTCACCTCGTGAACGGTTTACAAGTTCCTAAAAAAAACTTGTTGGTGACTCTTTTTCTCTATCTTCTTTCCCTTTGGACTCCACCGTACTTTAGTGTATGATCACAGTGGGGTTCAAGCTAGGGGATTAATGCTTGAAATATTCCCTACAGGTATCCTTCCGAACATAGGGGTTACAAGTGCTTAGATCTCTCAACCAATAAAATTATAATCTCGCGACATGTCACTTTTAATGAACATATTTTTCCATATCAAAATATCACACAATTTCGCACATCAGATTATGATTTTTTAGGTGATAGTGATCCATCCCCCTTATTTTAGCTTCAAAATATCATGCAAATACCTCATAGGCAGCCCACTCCGCAAGAGAACCGCGGCCCAACCCAATCTGCTGAAACAGGCCCGCGGTCTCCTCTGCCTTCCCAAAACCCAGCGCCCGCTGGTTTCTCTTCGGCCCAGACAGAAACACAGCAAGCCCAACCCATTGCCACACCAGCGCCTGCTGGTTCTCTCTCGGCCCACGCGGACTCACTTCCCAACTCACCCGTTCAAACTTCTCCTTCTTCACCTACAAGCCCAAACACATATACTCCTCCTCCTCTTAGAGGCCTCACGCCAATTACACCAACTAGACCACCTCCGAATTCCCCTCAAATGCAAACTCGATCCAAACATGGGATTTTCAAACCTAATCCTAAATATGGCTTAACCATTTCCACTCCTAGCACCACCATAGACCGTTCTCCCTTACCCAAAAATCACAAACAAGCTCTTTCTGACCCAAATTAGAATGCAGGGATGCGTGATGAATATGGTGCTTTAATTGAAACGGGGACATGGGAATTGGTTCCTAACCCAATAAGGGTTAATATTGTCAATTATATGTGGTTATCTTGACACAAATTGAATGCTAATGGTGATCTTGAAAGACACAAAGCTCGTCTAGTTTGTGATGGCAGGTCACAGGTTGAAGGTGTTGACTGTGATGAAACTTTTAGCCAGGTTTTTAAACTTGCCACTATTCGCACAGTGTTGAGTTTAGCTATGGCTCGTAAGTGGTCTATTCACCAACTTGATGTGAAAAATGCTTTTCTGCATGGTGATTTGAATGAGTGTGTTTACATGCATCAACCCCCCGGGTTTGTTGACAAGCGATTTCCAGGTTATGTTTGCAGACTTCGCAAGGCTCTTTATTGTCTAAAACAAGCTCAACGAGCTTGGTATCAGCGATTTGCTAACTATCTTTTGCAGATGGGGTTTGGCATTGCTAAGAGTGATAATTCTTTATTCACTTTCCGGCACGGGAATGATGTGGCATATTTGCTACTATATGTTGTCGATATTATGTTGGTTACTTCCTCTGATCGGCTTCGTGAGAACATTATTTCTCACCTACGGAATGGTTTTCCGATGATTGACTTAGGTCCTTTGAATTATTTTCTTGGTATTGCTGTTACTCGTACTCCTTCATATTTGTTTCTTTCTCAACAAAAATATGCATAGGAAATTGTAGAGCGCGCAGGTATGGCCAGTTGTAAACCTGCGGCAACCCCAGTGGATACCCAATCCAAACTTAGTGCAAACTCTGGACCTCAGTTTCATGATCCAACACTTTATCGCAGTCTTGCAGGTGCTTTACAGTACCTCACTTTTACTCGCCCTGACATCACTTATGCAGTTCAGCAGGTTTGTCTATTCATGCATGATCCTAGACAAGCTCATTATGATGCTTTGAAAAGCACCATAAGATACATTCAGGGTACCATTGTCTATTCATGCAGGTGCCCGGACACTCGTCGTTCGACCTCGGGTTATTGTTGTTTTTTAGGGGACAATCTTATTTCATGGTCTTCAAAGCGTCAACCTACTCTTTCTAAATCAAGTGTAGAGGCAGAATACAGGGGCATTACGAATGTTGTAGCCGAGGCTTATTTGCATCGAAATCTTCTTTAGGAGTTATATCGTCCACTCCGGCAGGCTACTATTGTTTATTGTGATAATGTCAGTGTAATATATTTATCGCACAATCCCGTGCAGCACCAACGCACCAAGCACGTCGAAATGGATATTCATTTAGTTCAAGAAAATGTGGAGTTGGGGCAAGTACGGGTCCTGCATGTTCCATCTCGTTATCAGTTTGCAGACATTTTCACCAAAGGCCTACCTCGACAACTTTTCTTGGAGTTTAGATCCAGTCTCAGCGTACGACCTCCTCCCGCTACGACTACGGGAGTGTGATAGAATATATGATAGATATTCTAGTTATTCTGTTATAGTAGGAGATATATTTTGTGAATATTTGTAAATATCTTTTGAGATTCCTAACGATATTAAGTTTCATGTTTGTAACCCTATTTATACGGATCAATGGAATAGACTCCAATCTGAGGAGTTTACATTATATAACAATTATGACTTATGAGTCATACAAAGCTCAAATCCCCCACAGGCCCACACACTTTTAAAGTCGAGAATATGATGCATTGTTGTCGTATTATAAAAAAAGGATGCCCCAGTTTCTCATGGTAATAAACAAATTTGTTTCTCATAATGGCATTTTTGTGAATAAATCAACAACTTTTTCATTATTATAGGCTCCACATTTGAATAAAATTGTTGGTTTATTTATGAAAATGCCATGTTAGAAATCAAATTTGTTTCACACCATGAGAAACAGGGAATTTCCCAAAAATACATTATTCCCTCCATGTTTTTTAAGTGTTACAGTTTGACCGACACATAATTTTAGGCAATTTATTTGACTTAAATAAAATAAGAGGTAAGTGGGGTAGTTGGAGTATTAAAAAATTGTAAAAGAAAAAATAGTGGGGTTAATAGTTTATTGAAAAATAATGAATGTGAGAGGAAAGATATAATATTAAAAGTAGTAGTGGGTTTGAGTAGGGAACATGAGAGGAGAGAGATATAATATTTTAATGTAGTTTTTTGCCCAAAAAAAAAAAGTGTAACACTTATTAAAACAAGGCCAAATTTGATAAGTGTGACGCTTATTAAAATACGGAGGGAGTATAAGGGTAAATTAATAGAACATAAAGTTCAAAATAAAAGAAACGGATAGTTTTATGGCAAGGTTGACAATCTGAGGATTTAATGGGATATAAGGTGATGGATTGATGGGTATTGAAGTTCACAAACTTTACAAAAAATCCGGTTTACATTATTTATTGAATGGCGGTTGCTGGCAACTTCTCCTCCTTCCTCTTTTAAGGTTCATGGCATCTAAAGGAACTGATACTTGACGATATCAACATCTTTCTCCACTTCAACACTACTTTTGCTCTAAATCTTATAGATTAATCCAACTCTTCAATTATCTTTTCCTCCAATTTCAATGTTGCGGTGATAATCAAAACTTCATAATTCCTCCCACTTTCTCTCTCCAATTTTAATGCTGCAGTTTGTAACGGAGAGGGAGAAGGGGGTTAAGGGTTTGATGGAGGAGAGAGAATTTGAAGGTTTGTTAATGGTGGAAATGTTTAGTTTTGAGAAGAGATAAAGATAAGGAATGAAAGTAGAGCCATTGAGTTAACTTTTGCATTTTGTGTTTATTTTTTTTATTTTGATACTCTGTTTTTGTGAAAAAGGGTCACTTTTGTAAAAAAAAAAAAAGGGTCACTTTGGTGAAAAAAGAGTCACTTTTATGAAAATATGAGTCACTATTGTAAAAGGGTCACTTTTGTAAAGAAAAAGGGTAACTTTTATTAAGAAAAGGGTCACTTTTATAAAGAAAAAGAGTCACTTTTTGCAAAAATGTTCGATGTACAATAAAATTATTGTAAACCAGGGGCATGCAAAAGGAATTGATTGAAGTTTGATTAAAGGATAGTATAATGTAAACAATTATGCATGTAAATTGGGAAATGGATTAACCCACACGCTATCTTTCAAGTCCAAATTAATAGGGGTTTTTTTTAGTCGTAGGGCTATTAGTAATTATGATTGATAGATAAATATTTAATATACCTGTATTAATTTGCAGCATAGCAGTTAACAATACCTAACAGTGGTGGGTATACAACTATCTTCCGTGTCAAAATTGCAGCAATACCAATTTTTTACCCCGCAATGACATTTATCTTTGCCATTGTACCCAGATACTAACCAACCCATCATTTTATTCATGTACTAGATGAAGCCCGTGCAATGCACGGTTTGTTAGTATTTTTTTTTCAAGAAAATATTTTTCATATTTATGTTATTATATTAGTTTTAAAATATTAGAATAAAATTTCTAATCTCAAAAGATAATATTTTGTATTTAATTAATTTAAATTTTAAAATCTCATTCGTCAATTTTACTTAGGTGACATTAGAATTATTTAATTGTAAAAGAAATTAATAATCTCTTATTTAATTGGTTACAACTTAAATTTACAATCCTACGTGGCGCGCTAAGAAAATTTAATCCTACGTGGATCTCTAAAAACTCGGGGAAAAACTCCCCTTTATATATATATATTAGATTTTATTCACGTTTTTTTTTTTTTTTTTTTTTCTTCTTGAAGGCAAGTAAGCATGATTAGATTAAATCAATTTCCACCAAAGTAAGAAGGCTTTTGGGGAAAAGAATCCATACAAATAAATTTCGAGTTTGCATTCATAGCCCATCTAGCAACCATATGAGCTAGTGAATTACCACAATAGGTCTATTGTAGACCCTGGTCCATTTAAAATAAGTGGACTAGCAGCCCTACTACAATCCACCAGCACAAATACAATACATTTATGTATCTCAAACTCCCGTTTCTTTCTTTCCACTCCAACAAAACTGACAGAAGAATAAATATGAACATTTACTCTTTCAAATGCTGAAAAACTTCTATCTCCTTTGCAAATTCGAGAATCGCCATGGATGAAAAGCAAGAAACTGATGCAGAAAGGTAAGTAAAATTTCTGAACCTAAAATTTCTTTAAATTTCTTTGAATTTGCTATTAACCGTTAATTAAATTACTTCATTAGTTAAATTTTTGCAATTTGTATATAATTTTAAGACATTTTCACATTTTTTAGAGACTCAACAAATTATTTTACAAGTAGAGATGAAGATGAATTGTTGAAGCTAATTCGATCGATTTTAAGGCGTGCAGTGGTACATTGCGATTGTTCGAATATTTTTACTAAATGTTCAAAAGTTGCGATGTTCGGATTTTTTTTTTACTAAAAGTTCAAAATTTGAAATTGTTCAGATTTTTTACTAAATAATCAAAAGTGAAGACGTGATATATTGTGATTGTTCATATATTTTTAATAAATGTTCAAAATTTTCAATGTTCAATTCGGATTTTTTTTTACCAAATGTTCAAAATTTGAAATCGTTCAAATTTTTTTACTAAATGTTCAAAGGTATAGGTGTGGTACAATGCAATTGTTCAGATACTTTTACTAAATGTTCAAAATTTTTGGTGTTCAGCTCAGATATTTTTTACTAAAGGTTCAAAATTTGCAATCGTTTAGATTTTTTTTACTAAATGTTCAAAAGTATAAACGTGGTACATTGTGTTATTTAGATATTTGTACTAAATGTTCAAAATTTTCAATGTTCGGTTCGGATTTTTTTTACTAAATGTTCAAAATTTGCAATAGTTCAGTTTTTTACCAAATGTTCAAAAGAATAGACGTGGTACTGTAGGGAATAATTTCAAGCGTTAAACCCCTAGCTTGAACCCCACTGTGATCATACACTAAAGTACGGTGGCGTCCAAAAGGGAAGAAGATAGAGCAAAAGAGTCGCCAACAAGTTTTAGCAACTTGTAAATCGTTCACAGGGTGAAGATTACACCCCTTAACGATCCAAGAGATCGTCAACTCCATAAGGTCTTGAACCAAATAAGGGTTCGGGGATGAAGGTACAAATCCAACCTAAAAGTGATTGAACCTGCCCTAATCATAGGCCTCTACTTTATTCTGATCGTATTCATGTGCGCTTTCTGACTAACATGCAATCATTAGGATTAACCCTAAACCTGTTTATCTATGTTGGTTGAATATTAATGCACAAATAAACCTAGCACTACTACAAAAAGCGTGTTTTTTGGACGCTTTTTAGGCCTTTTTTCGATGCCAAAAAGCATCGAAAAATAATTTCTCGACGCTGCAAAAAAGCGTCGCAAATCCATGAGTCGAAAATTTTTCAGGGACACAAAAAAGCGTCGAGATTCTCGACGCTTTTTATTGTCCAAAATAATATACGAAGCGTCGAAAATTACGTATTTCGCGCATTATCCCAAATGTATGTAGTATTTTAGCGACGCTTTTTCCTGTCCACATAATCAAATTTAGCGACACTTTTTGTCGTCTTGCGTTTATTCGTGTCAGCCTATGGTATGGTAGGAAAGTCTTTTAAATTTGAAAATGTGCAATTATGTAGACATTAAAAAGCGTCTAGATTTATTTTTTAAGCTTTTTTTTTTCTTTTATCAATTTATCATCATAAATACATTATAATTTTTTAAATTTATCATAAATTAATTTAATTAATAAAATTAAAATAAAAATAAACAAAAATTCTATACAACTAGATTAAAAAAAAAACATAATTAATCAACAATAAAAAGAGTACGTAGTTAATTACCAAATTTAGAAAAGAAAACATCAACACAGTACAATCAATAAAAAAAATGGTCGCATATTATAGTATGTAGCTTGTCCCTAAATAAATACATCACTAATATAAGACTAAACACCAAAATAGATAGATGATGGCCACATTGATCGATATAGTCACTTGTAAATGCTCAAGTGTCCCGGCCTATTCTTTTGTTGCACCTACATTGCCTTTTCCAATCTTCAAAAAAAAAAAAAATACAAAGTATAAATTAGTCTAAATCATTTTTTACCAGAGCAACCACCATTACACATATGAATAACTTGATCACACTCAGTTCATACTTCATATATTTTTTAACACAAAGGAAGCACATTCATATTATATCATAATATAACTGATGATATAAATCATCAGTACAAAAGAAGGAAAGTTGCTGAATATAACCAGCAATCCTAACAAAAGGAAAGTAGAGGGCATATGATACAACACTAAACTTTCAAAGTACTTCCTAAAACAGCATACATAAACTAAAAACAAAAGCATTACATCATAATAATAAAAGATAGCAGCAGCAGAGTTGTTGATAGCAACATAAGGATGAGGAAACATTTGTTTGAATTCATCTCACTTTCATTTTACTTGTCTTATTAGTCCACCCTTGTCTATGCATTTTTCATGAAATATATGAGAAAAATCAAAGCCATAAGAAGCTCTACACTAGGGCAGAAAAGCAAGCAGAGATTTCTTGCTGTCCATTAGAAAGCTTAAGAGAGTTTGTCTAATAATGGGAATAGGTTTATGATGAATTCAGAACTGAACCTTGCCAAGAGTGTACGTAGTATCATTATGCATTTATATCATTTCCAAACTAACTGATTATACAGCCATTGCAGCAAACACACACACACACACACACACACACACAATACACCCTCACCCTCCACCCGTGACCTTGGTCTACAGCAGGAGGCAGAAACAGAAGCAGCGCACCAACAACAACATCAAGCCTTAGGAGCCGTTAGAAAGCAAGGGAGCAGCAGGGGACAAGTTACTTTAGCTATTTGTTTGTAATAGATTAAAGTAGTAAAATGCCAAATATGGTACATGTAGTAATTAAGGCTTGTATCGCCAATTATATGCTTGTGATAGTAGTATAACTAGAGGAGCCTAGGAAGTAGAAGGGTATTCAGAAAATAGTTTGTAATAGATTAAAGTAGTAAAGCCATATTTATCACTTTTGCAAGCTTGAAGCTTTAATCAAATATACAACCTTCGACCCTATAATTGTGTTGATCACGCGAGTCTGTTGCAACACACACACACACACACACACAATCTTTACAGCAAGCAGCAGGGGAGCAGGACAGGGAACATTGATAGGCTTTGTTGCACTAATAATGCTCTGATATATAATGGTTCAGCTGATGATAAGTATTTATGCCTTTTCCTATGAATTAATGATAGGCTTTGTTCTCTTATATCTTATATCTTATTTGTTGGACAAGTGTTCTCTTATATCTTATTTGTTCTCAATAAAATCTAAACTAAATACACAACAAATAGTGACTTTGACCTGCAACTACTATCATCCATAGCTCAATTAAATCTAAACTAAATACACAACAAATTACAAATTGATACTTAAAGCCTTTTCCAAAAGAGGGATGAAATATTGTTCCTTTATTTGTGGACTGATTTCATATGAAGAAACTATCTCTCTGGACTATCATTTTGCAAAAACCAAAAATAAAAAAAATAAATAAAAAAAAATACTTAAACCAGGTTTTCATATCAAAGACCAAACTTTTCACACAAAATAATAATTTGTATCACCTAATTAACCTAATTATTATCACAAAATATTCAAGCTGATGACCATAGTTTGTGACAAAAAGGTAATGTAAACTAAAATGTGATAAAACCATGTCCTAGGATTTAAAATATATAAAAATAAAAACATACATCAATAGCATGTTGCTCTGTTGGCAGCCCAAATGCATCCCATCCCGTTGGGTGCGGAACATTGAAACCCTGAATCGTTTTGAATCTTGCAAGAATATTAGTAGCTATATATCCGAGTGGGTGACCAACATGTAACCCATCTCCGCTATAAAAAGTAAAATTGTTCCGTGAAAAATTTAACAGAAAATTAAGGTGGAATATCTTACATCACACAAATAATTATACATCGAAAGACAAAAAATGTTGGCTTGGTCTAGTCCAACTTTAATTTGCAAGAGGGTGGTTCAAACAGAAGCCAGTCAACATGAGTAAGAAACTTAGTTCACTACCTAATAATACCATTGAGATATCTAGCCATTTATAATCTAAATTACAAGTAACATCAAATTTCTAACTAGGGAGCTAGTTTACAAAGATACCTTGTCATTTCTAATGTATGAGAAATCAAGCATTTCAAACAAAGATCAAGAAAGGGATGAATTCTGTTACCTTGAGAAGAATGTCATCAATTGTATGGTTGGCGAAAATAAGATGGATCTTTGTCTTGTCTTTCGGGTTTTCTAGTATGGCTCTAGTAAGCTGGGATATCAGTAAGTTTAATGAAAGAATTAAAAGGTAATCAAAATTCGAGAACTTCTCAAAAAATGACATTAAGAAAATATACTGATGATGTTTAACCTGAAACATAGGAGTGATGCCGGTACCTCCAGCAATCATACCAAATGATCTAGCTTGGCCCGGTTTGTACCTAAACCGTCCCTTGAAACACAAAAAATATATTAGTTTAGTATTGTTAAGGAGTAATCCATGAAGTTTGTGAGAGTTTTATAAGTTTTACCACTGGTTCTATCACAGGCAGGAAATCACCCTCGCGCATATGCCTGAAATGGTGGGACATTCGTCCTTGGGGAGTTGGGGATACATCTACAATTTTAATCGATAACAAACACATATGAAACAAGGACATAAGTCTTATAGAATAATCAAGTCCTATCAAAAGACCATAAAAACCAGATAAAAACAAGATTTGCTCTTTTGGTTGCAGGTCATGTAAAGCTTTTATAATTTTAATCCCAAATGTACTATATGTTCCATTCTTGCTAATGTATACCTTCACATTTCGAAGTAGCCTTTAATTGAGTCCAAAGTTATTGGAGTATATGGTCTAACAATTCCTTGACCTTGGCTATCTTTTCCCCTGAATTGCAAAAATTCATGACATTCAACTACATATAAGTATGAAGTAGCTACTTTAAACTACAGAGTAACATTTTACATTTCACATTTAACTCACGTCATCAGTTGTTGTATAAAATAACAATGCACTATTAATCCCGCCCCTAATTTCTACACAGTCGTAGCTTCCTAGAGTGAAAGCGACACCCATACAACAAATCGCGCTTCAAGGATCATACCATAAAGTGAATACAGAGTAAAAAAAAAAAAAAAAAACTTTCGATTACTACCTTAATGAACAATATTACCAGCTAAACCCAACTAAAAATATTGCATCAAGAAATGTCATCAGTATCAATCATTCTAATTTCTTTTCACATTATCCCAAAAGTGAAAACAATAATCAAAATGTAGTCTTAAACCCAAGTCAATAAACAATTGTCAACTGCCAAAAATGAAATAATATAAACTAATTAATGTCGAGGCTTTCACACCATAATATAAAAGATCTAAACTTTGCAATAATACTAATCTATGAAAAAAGTATCTAGAATCTAAGAGTTATAATTGACGAAACAGTAATTCGACGAGATCTATAACCTAGGGTTTTGAAATGAGAAAAATTGGGTAATTGCAACATGCAAGTATCAATTATACTCAAACAACAACAGAAAGAAGTACTATTAGGAGTCAAAAATCAACAAAGAGTGATGCAAAAATGTAACCTGTTAGGAGATCAAGAGCAATAGCTGTCGAAAATCAATTTTCAATGCAAACAATCAGATCTGAGAGATCGAAAATAATTTTCGGCATGATATATAAATTATTGTGATAGAATTTGATGAGAACCGCGAAGAAAAGAGATCTGATTCCGAAATCTAGGCCATGACTCCATAAATCTGTGTAGAATTCCAATCGAATGAAGAAAAGAAAAAGAAGAATAGTTAGGGTTAAGAAAATGATGAGTGGGGTTTTTTTTTTTATTTTGGAAGGTGTAAAGATCAGTGGGTTCATCTGATTGACTACACGTGCGGGGCGCATGTTAGTATTCTCGACGCTAAAATTAGTCTAAAATACTTTAGACACTAAAAAGCGTCGAGAAAATGCGGAATCTTAATTTTGCTATTGACGCCCTAGCCTTGGTGTCGAAGCCATAGCGTCGAAAAAAGGCTCCTTTTGTAGTAGTGTAGTATTGGCGATCACTTCAAATTATAACCACATTAACCCTAAATAAGATTATTAATTATCTTATTAAGCATGATTAAAAGTACAAATTCCCTTAAAACATGCATAAAAAATGTGTGATCAAGTAATAACAATAAATACCAAGCAACATAATAAATAATCATAATAATAATCATCATAAAACAATCATCATCACAATAATTATAATAATAATAATCATAATCATCATAAATAACAATTATAATCATAATCATGTTCATGTTAATATTAAAGCATAATAATAATAGCAAGATCCTAGGCATGATACTAACAAGATTAATAACAAATCCTAGCATGTCACTAAGCAATAAAATAAAATCTTTAACCCTAACATGATACTAACAATCATAAATATTAGGAAGAACATAGGAAGCATCACAGGAATTATATTAAGCATATTTGATATTATAACCTTTTCCCTAAACATGATACTAGGAATATCATAATAACAATTTAAACATGATTTCTACATCATAATATCAATTAAAATCATTAAAGCACTTACTTTGATGCCTCGTACCTCTTTCTAATAACAAAATACACACGTTAGTTTCTTCAAGGAAAAATAATAATTAAAACAATTAAATTAAATTATTGAAATAGAGATTTGGGACCAAACCCTCAGAAATTAAACCTTTCACGTCTAGGGCGAAGGCAAATTCGAATATGGATAGGTGTTTCTAGATCTTGCGAATGCGGAATTTTGTATATAAAAGACAAGTTTAGAAAAGGAGAAAGAAAGAAATGAATGAATGATTAGAGAAGAGAATGAGAATTAGCGAATGATTAAAGAGAATGAAATAGAATTGAAAACTGGTTGTAGGTCCATACAAACATAGTTTTTACGTCGTTATTTATAGAGAAAATCAGCCAAAACGATAAAATATCAAAACAGAGCATCTGGCGCACCTATAACAGAGCTGGCGCCAACATTAGGCTATTGGCGCCAGGCGCCAATGCCAGCGCCAGGCGCCAATGCCTAGCGTTTGGCGCTAACACTGTTTTTGACGCGCTTTCTCAAATCAGATAAATTTTGCCGTACAGGAGGATAAAATCGTATATTTTCCTCAAAAATATTCTTTGATTTTAATTTAAACTCTGAAAAGTAAAAAAAATGTCAATTTATCAATGCTAAGTGAATTAGGAATGAAAAGAACCTTCTAGAAGAATCTAGAAGACTAAAACCATTTCTAATTGCATTAGGAATGATAAATCATATTAGGCCCTCCCCTGGGTCATTGGGCCGCACAAAAGGCTCAAAACGGGCCCAGTTCAGTAAATTGGCCATAACTTCCTCAATATTCATCGGAATTGGGCTTATAATATATCGTTGGAAATCTCTTGTCAAGCACCATCCAACTACACTACTATTGGACCCATATCATGGACCAACCAAACTGGATTGACTGTTTTTCTTAAAATAAGTTTTTAAAAATAGAGAGAAGAGAAAAGAAATTAAAACTATCCGCAACACTAGACTTTCCACACTTTCGCTTCATTCGATTATGATTCGACGTGGAAGGTACTCATCACTGGATTTGGTTTTGTGGAGACACAAATGGGTGTCTACAGAAGCCCCCACTTTGACTGAGTTTTGAGAAACGCAAGTTTCGAAAACCAAAGTCAAAGTATCGATAGGGACAGAGAATGATTCAGAACGTTCTGCGGTCCTAAATCACTCTTGTAACGCCGATACCTGCAAAACTAGCGTTAGTTAAACAGATAAAAGAGTTAAGAAACGCGTATCTTGCACCGTCGAGCACACGTCTCTGAAAGTAACCGATTTGATGCCGCTTTACTGTTGTTTTGATGATTTCCTGCAAGCTAGAGAATGTCATCCCGCTTGAAAACTACTACGCCTGTAACTTCTTCCAATATAGAAGATTGCTTTGCATGAAACGATCCTCTTCCGCTATGATAATATTACACGTCCAAGGGAATACCATCGAAGATTGCTTCTCTTGAAACAATCCTCATCCGCATTATTAATATTCCACGTCCAAGGGAATACTATCGAAGATTGCTTCTCTTGAAACAATACTCAGTTGTTTGTAACAACTCTCCATAATCCAGGGAACGCCACCTTGCTGTTTTGATGTTCACTCGTCTCTGAACAAAGATCTTCCTTTGATATGTTTACGCGCCTCTGAACAAAAAGCATCTTTTTGATATGTTTAATTTCCACTGTGATAGTCTCCGAAAAGATCACTGCTTTTTAATCCTTAATGCTTCCATGCCAGTACGTCGGTGCTTTGCTGCTTGTGAACCAGTATGTCGACAATCCTCTTTTATTTGGGAATAGTTTCCAACACAACTCTTGTATAATGTATGACCATCCGATTTAGGGAAAGTTGTCAATGCCACGTAACAATCCATCCTTGGAAATGTTGCCACGATGAAGAGACAATCCTTATCTAGGAAAATTTGCCAAAATCCAATTTTTGGAAAAGTTGCCAATGCTTCGTAACAATCTTTCATAAGAACTTTGCTACGATCGACAATCCACATTTTGGAATATAACTCTTGAAAGCAATCCACCTTGGAAATTTTGCCAACGCTATGCGACAATCCTTTAGGGAAAATATTGCCACTATTGAAAATCCGCGTCTTGGAACATTTGCAAAAAAGAGTCGACTGACAATCCACTTCGGGAAAATTTGCCACTTGCTGAAATGAATGGCAATCCACGTTGAGGAACTTTTGCCGAAATTTATGATGAATAGAGTCCTACAACAATCCTTTGGGAAATTTTGCCATAGGGAACTGGGTGTATGACAATCCAATCTTGGAAAACTTGCCAGTGATGGCAATCCAATCTTGGAAAAATTTTCGTTTGAAGAAGATGCGCGACAATCCATATTTTGGAAATAATGTCAGTTGGGGATGACAATCCAATTTCTGGAAAAATTGTCGTTTAAGAAGAACGCGCGATAATCCATATTTGGAAATATTGTTGTTTAAGTGCTTGCTTTTAAACCGATTGTAATGAGCCAGTGTTTTAGGCGCTTAAGCTAAGTGAGATGATTTTTTGTCAAGTCAATCACTTACTACGATTGTAATCAAACTGACTACTTAATCATGTCAAATTTCTTATAGGGGCTAACTGGCGTATCAAGGAACCCGAAATTGCTGTATAAGGTCGAAATCACCTTTCTAAGAGGCTTCGAGCTCTGTCGCATCTGAAATATCTCTAGCGCCAAGAATGGGCTCTGTCGCCGAATGCTGTGATAGGGTCTTCCCTATTCTGCTGCACCTGTATTTATTTTGACTATAGAACTTTGCTAATCTCTTTAATTATCTTAGGGTTGACCTAAGGTTTAATGTTGCTTGACTCATCGACTTGACACGACTCAAGGTATAAACTTGATTCACTGTGATTGACTGACTCGAGGTTGACTCGACTCAAACTGTTTGACACATGTGTTAGACTTAAATCAAGGTGATGTGACACGACATGATTCAATGTGTACATGACTCGTGTGTGCATTGTAATGTGATTGTGCGACTCGAAAATGCAAAAAACAAAAAATTTCCGTCATTTTTGTGGAGGGTACCGACTTTCTCCCGAAAAAGAAAGACGCGAAAAAAGAATCGAAGTGTTTGAAGGTGCATGTTGAATGAGCTTAGTCAAATGTTGTGCAAGGATTAATTCATCATAGGCTTTCTCAATTGTTGACTCCACGATGAAAGTATTTGGGTTACTTAGGCACGGAGGCTAAGCATTTCGTACTTTGTGATGCAATGATGTGTGATGTTGATATGACAAGGCATGCTTCAATGTTGTATTAACATTTCATGACAAAGGGTTCCTAAGGGAAGTATATTTGGTCATGTATCTGTGATGTGTGTGAAAGTGACACTAAAGTTAGGCCAAAAGAGCTAAGCGTGTGGCAAGATATTGAAAAGAGTCAGATGGTGGTGACTCTTTAGGCTAGGTAGGCTAATGATGTAAGGATCAAGCCCCCAAGTCTAGCTCTAAGTGAAAAGGTATGAGCATAGGAGATCCCTTGATATGATCATTGTGTAAGTGTGTGAATGTGAATATGAATGCATTTTTATTACGGCCGCACCTCGATGTGAGGTTGCCTACATATCCGTTAGGAATCAGGCCGAACGTAGCTCTAGCCGAACCTCGCACAAGTGTGTATACCTCAAAAAGGTCTTTTGAGGGTTGTAACATGGTTAGAATAAAGATTATAAAAGAAAGGGATAAAGGCTTAAGACCCTCGATAAGCCCCCAAGGTGTGCAACTTTGCTTTTGAATCTTTATATTTTATGCTTGAGTTTCTACTCTTTTTTTAGCTCTCTTTTATCTTTTGCTTTATCGTCTATTTTATTTTTTAAGCGTGGGCAATCCCGATCATGCGGTCTATCACTCACTTGGCATTCATGTTTCTTAGGCACGGTACCGAGCACCCGATAAGAGACGCAATCTAAGACATGTTCTTATCGAAGATATTTTCATATCAAAGACATTGGAAAACTTGCCCTTTTGTACACTTTAATTATTATCTTTTTCCATTTTTGCTATTTTAATCTTTTGAAATCACTCAAGTCTTTTTTAGAATTGCATAAGTTACACACTATCCTATCCCAAGGTTAGGTAGATGTAGGTTGAAAAATGAAAGGTTTATTGTTAGACGAGGCTCAAAGTGGCTTATCAAAGGTGATATGATGTGGCTACAAGGGGTGCCTCAAATCAATGGTATACCTTGTGCTTAGTTTGACATGGATTTTTTTTAATATTTTTTTTAATGCAATGCAATGAAATGATCATATATAAGGGAATAAATGCTCATTTTTATTAAAAGAAAATATATAATGATCCTACAAAATAAATCTAAGGAAAATAAAAAGGTGCCTATGCTAGACTTATTGGGGAAAGAAAAAAATGAAAAAGAGATAGAAAAAGAGGTCATAAAATCTTGTCGTTGAAGCTCACCTCTTATCTTGTGTCATTCGCTTCATCATCACCCAGTCTTCTCGCTAGCTAGAGGCAATGGGATCTTGTTTGCTTCTATGAGATCTTGAATGAGATTTTGAAACCTGTAGCATTCATGAGTAGTGTGGCCGTTTCCTCAATGGTACTTGCAATAAGAGTTGGGATTCCATCTTGAAGATCAATTTTCTAGCGTTGGATCCTCGGTAGGGCCAATAGGTTTGATTAATCCTCGATCATAGAGACGATCGAAAGCAGCATCGTAGGTCATTCCAATGGGTGTGAACTCTCTCCTGGGTTTCCTTTTAGATCCTTGATTGCCCATGGTTAAGACACCATTATGGTCAAAGGTACTAACATTATTACTAGAGTGGGCGTTTTTGGAAGAAGAAGGATTGTCGTTCTTCTTTCCTTTCCAGCCACCGTGGTTACTATTGTTAGTAGCTTTTTGCTTTGAGAGGTTGTCTTCGATCTCGATACATATGTTATAGACGGCTCTGAAAGTATTCAAGTTGTGTTGATATTTTAAGTGCTTTGAATACTTTTCTTGGAGATTCTTGATAAACATCCTCACGGACTCCTTTTCGGTGGGGAACTCAATCATCATGGCAGAAGTTTCCCTCCATTTATTAAAGAAAGAAGTAAAGCCTTCATTCTCTTTTTGTCTTAGCATCTCAAGTTGTCTATGATCGGTTTCAACTTGAATATTGCACTTATATCTATCAACAAAAGCGTTTACTATCGATTCCCAGGTAGAGGTTTTCTCTTTGTCAAGGGAGAAGAACCATTGTTGGCAAACAGTTTCAAGAGATAGTGGGAACAGAAAGGGGAAAACCTTCTTATCGATACCCTTAATACTCATTATAGTTTCGAAAGCTCTTAGATGAAAATAAGGGTTATCAGTTGCCTTAAATTTAGGGATGTCAGTGGCGTTGAACTTATGCGGAAGAAGTTCCTTGTCCAGTGAGAACCCTTGTGAACTCATGCCCTGAAATTTATAGTCACTAGATAGCTTTCTCAAACTTTCTTGATGAGGTTCATTTGTTGTTGCTTCACGGGATCATCAATCTTGAGTGTGAGTAGCTTCAATGTCTCAGTCACGGTAACTAATTGGTTCCTAAGCTCATTGACTTCTTCTTGAGTTGCCATTATCTTTTTAGTCTTCCTCTTTTGACAAATCGGTTTATCAAAAAGTGAGACTTGAATAAAGAGGTTGTCCTTGATTAACCGCCCTTCTCTCCTCGACCAAGTACTGTGGAAAAGGAATTTGGGGATATTCATTGTTAATTATTTGACTCAAACTTTATTCAACATACGATGGATGGGGGAAGTGAAGAAAGATTAGAAGAGAATGTGAAGAAAAATGATGTAGATGGAGGGATATGAAGAATTAGGAATAGAATGTACCCCCAACTCAAATGACGGAAAAGACCGACTCATGCATGAACCTAAGACATGGTCATGGTGATGTGTACTCAAAGTGTGTGCTAAGACTAGTGAGTGTAGGTGGTACGTTAAGACTCGTGTCATGACCGTGTGGCTAGACTACGTGACTAGACTCAATTAACGACTTGACAAGGTGTGATTGACAGCGAAAATTAACCGAATTAAATTAGCAAAATGGTTGATTAGACACTAGGTGAGGACTCAATCAATAATCCGAACTGTCGGCCAAACGACAGAACTGGCGTCACACTGTGTAGCTTGGCGCCAAACGATAGAGGTGTCGCCAAGCGCCACACTCCACAGGGTGGCGCTACAGTCCAGATTTTGGCGCCAATACTGGAGCTTCAATCTGGGACTGTTTTCAATGTTATTAATCAGCTGGGGTATGCCTAAAGTCGTACTAGGTCAATTCTGATTAAAATATTAGACTTTATTGACTCAAATTAATTAGGCAAAGTTCTTTAAGTCATTAATTTATTTAATCTCAACAAAAGTCAAACAAACGGTTAAGAAAACATAGAATATATGCCCAACAAATAATGCACAATTAGTCAAGTAGGCACAATATGATGCAATGAGTTTGCAACCTAACCATGGCTCTAGTTCTCTAAAGTTTGGGATATGGTTTAGTCAATAGAGGGTCCATGGTTAATTGTCCGGATGCACAGCGCGGAAGCCTAACCGTGAAGGGTTGGCGCGAGTGGATGGGACACCGCGAGTTTTGAAAAAAAACTCGCTTCCATGGTTTGGTGAATTCAACATTCTCGGATTTACCCTTTGTTGCACAGAGCGTTCAATCAGGTAGATGGAGCATGAATTCCCAAAGGGTTATGTCCATATGTAGAACACATATGGGTTTTAGAAAAGTGAGAAAAAATTCCATCAGGAAGTAGGATCGAGCAAACAATACGAAAAACCGGTCGAAATTAGAACGCATATTTCTGGCTTGGTATTGGGGGAGGTTGGCGCCAGCAATCAGAGACTGGCGCCATCTTTTAGCTGTAGCACCTGGCGCCAATGCTGGCGTCTGGCGCTACGGTTAAAATGCTGGCGCCAATGCTCTGGCCCCTGGCGCTACTTCCCACATGCCTCAGCAGCTTTTTGTGCTAGATAAAATTTTCCAGTTTCGCGCGGTGTTATTTCGGTCCTAGTTGTGAAAGATATTTCTCAAATTTCCTACGTGTAAAATCCTATGTTTTTAATACGGATGGTCTTTCCAATGACATCTTTTTTATGCATATGACAATAATGTTAATCAAAATTACGCACATGAAATACTTAGAACGTTTTGAGTCTCATCCACTCATTTTAAATCATTGCCGAAACAAATTCAAGAATTAAAATAGAAATCCTCCCTAGCGGAGTCGCCAAAAACTGTAGGGAATAATTTCAAGCGTTAACCCCCTAGCTTGAACCCCATTGTGATCATACACTAAAGTACGGTGGCATCCAAAAGGGAAGAAGATAGAGCAAAAGAGTCGCCAACAAGTTTTAGGAACTTTTAAACCGTTCACAGGGTGAAGGTTATACCCCTTAACGATCCAAGAGATCGTCAACTCCATAAGGTCTTGAACCAAATAAGAGTTCGGGGATGAAGGTACAAATCCAACCAAAAAGAGATTGAACCTGCCCTAATAATAGGCCTCTACTTTATTTTGATCGTATTCATGTACGCATTCTGACTAACATGCAATCATTAGGATTAACCCTAAACTTGTTTATCTATGTTGGTTGAATATTAATGCACAAATAAACCTAGTATTGGCGATCACTTGAAATTATAATCACATTCACCCTAAATAAGATTATTAATTATCTTATTAAGCATGATTACAAGTACAAATTCCCTTAAAACATGCATAAAAAAGGTGTGATCAAACAATAACAATAAATATCAAGTAACATAATAAATAATCATAATAATAATCATCATAAAGTAATCATTATCACAATAATTATAATAATAATAATCATAATCATCATAAATTATAACAATTATAATCATAATCATGTTCATGTTAATATTAAAGCATAATAATAATAGCAAGATCCTAAGTATGATATTAACAAGAGTTATAACAAACCCTAGCATGTCACTAAGTAATAAAAATCAAATCTTTAACCCTAACATAATACTAACAATCATAAATATTAGGAAGAACATAGGAAGCATCGCAGGAATTATATTAAGCATATTTGATATTATAACCTTTTCCCTAAACATGATACTAGGAATATCATAATAACAATTTAAACATGATTTCTACATCATAATATCAATTAAAATCATTAAAGCACTTACTTTGATGCCTCGTACCTCTTTCTAATAACAAAATACACACGTTAGTAACTTCAAGGAAAATAATAATTAAAACAATTAAATTAAATAATTGAAATAGAGATGAATGAATGATTAGAGAAGAGAATGAGAATTAGCGAATGATTAAAGAGAATGAAATAGAATTGAAAACTGGTTGTAGGTCCATGAAAACGGAGTTTTACGTCATTATTTATAGAGAAAATTAGCCAAAAAGATAAAATATCAAAACAGATCATCTGGCGCACCTAAACCAGAGCTGGCGCCAACATTAGACTATTGGCTCTAGGCGCCAATGCCTGGCGTTTGGCGCTAACACTGTTTTTGACGCGTTTTCTCAAATCAGATAAATTTTGCCGTACAGGAGGATAAAATCGTATATTTTCCTCAAAAATATTCTTTGATTTTAATTTAAACTCTGAAAAGTAAAAAAAAGTCAATTTATCAATGCTAAGTGAATTAGGAATGAAAAGAACCTTCTAGAAGAATCTAGAAGACTAAAACCATTTCTAATTGCATTAGGAATGATAAATCATATTAGGCCCTCCCCTGGATCATTGGGCCGCACAAAAGGCTCAAAACGGGCCCAGTTCAGTAAATTGACCATAACTTCCTCAATATTCATCGGAATTGGGCTTATAATATATCGTTGGAAAGCTCTTGTCAAGCCCCATCCAACTACACTACTACTGAACCCATATCATGGACCAACCAAACCGGATTGGCTGTTTTTCTTAAAATAAGTTTTCAAAAACAGAGAGAAGAGTAAAGAAATTAAAACTATCCGCAACACTAGACTTTCCACACTTTCGCTTCATTCGATTATGATTCGACGTGAAAGGTACTCATCACTGGGTTTGGTTTTGGGGAGACACAAATGGGTGTTTACAGGTACATATAACTAATTTTGAAACAATGAATTAATAAAAATTCATACAAATTAATAATAACGATCAAATTAATCAGAACAATAAAATATATCAATTAATCGATTATAATAGCTTCAAGAAATTCAAATAAAATTAAGGGAAAAAAATAAAAATAAAAACAGAGAGATAGACGAATATGAATAAAAAAAAGCTAAGCTAATATGGTGGGATTTGAAGAACAAAGGGAAGTTGTGTTTTATTAAGAGATCTGTGCGTTTAGTGCCTGGTTCATATAGAAAGGCGGGTTAGGGTCCATGTAAGAATTTGTATGAATTACCACTTCTTTTCACATGCTACTTATGGGCTTCTTATTAGAATTAAAATAACTACAAGCTTTTTGGCATTTTTTTGTTTTCAGTTTTCTATTTTTTTGAAAACAAAAACCAAAAACAAGAAATAAGAAAAAGGTGTTTTCACTTTTTTGTTGTCAGTTTTCAAAAATATCATGATTTTAATAAGTTTGTCTAATTTTTGTTTCATTATATGACATATATCATATGAGTTTGAAAAATAAAAAAAAAAACCAAAAAATAGAAAACCACAGTGATGCCAAACGAATCCTACTATTTTTTTTTTTTTTTTTTGAATAGCAATTAAAATAAGTACTTCACGTTTTGTAATTTCCTCTATTTTCTATTATAGTTAAAATTTTGAAACATTTGATCATAGATTCTTATAACATTTTCCCATACTTTTCCAGTTGAAATAATACGAGTATTGAAAAATTATACTAACCTTGAAATAAATACATTCCTTAGACAAACATACGTAGATTTGTTTTCACTGAGAAATTGTGAGCTATACTAAATGATTAATATTGCTAATTGAGCAATGGAGCTAGTAATTAAATTTGTAAGATGTATTGTAGTACAGACTATAGAGCTATTTATATCCTAAGCTAGAGTCTGGCCGTGTGGGTATTGATTGTAATCGGATAAAATGCATACGATAATAATGTTTACGTACGGGCTTGGATTGGAAATAGATTGGGTCTAAACTTCATTTTTATCCAACTGGCTTATTAATGTGGTACAATCAAGCCATTTTATGCAGGCTTGACAATTTGTCCATATTTGTCATATTAAACGGGAGGCTAATGGGTCTGTAATCTTGTTTAATTTTTGATGCTAATTAATCTTTTTGAAAAATTTGGGTGAAGAGAGAAATAGAATGACTTTGTATGGCTTGATTGTTATTCATCAATAGGTAGAGTATATACAAAACTTACGTTCATAGGATTGGAAACAATTTTGCTATAAGGTATACTAGTATAACCATATCCTAAAAATATATTTTCTAACTAATATCTTTAACATAAATAAATCTAAATATAGTATTCTCCTAATAAGATCAATACGGAAAATATATCACACATATATTTTTCGATATTAATGATATTATATCTCTAACACTTTTGAATATACTAAGTTAGGTCCCGTGCCATGCACGGTTATTGTTAAAAAAAATTGTGTACCCATATACTTACTTATCAGTGATCATATATTCTAATGTCGCGGATATTATGTTTTCCACATGGAAACATATAGTAGAACGAAGATTGTATTTTTTAAAAAATATTTACAAAGATTATATTTTGCGATTATATTTTCCATAATAGTTAATTGAATGTGAATATATATATATATATATATATATATATATATATATATAAGTAAAATATCATTACCTTAAATTAATTTAATATTAAATTATTTTTTAAAAAAATATACTAAGGACACAACAGAAACTAACATGTGTCATTGCTAGTGTGTCTTTTAGTATATAGTTATTGATTGATTGATTATTTGCTTTAACTAATTAAATTTTTTTTTATAGTTAATTACAAAGAGTAAGAAGTTGAAATTGTGGCATATGTTAGTTAAATATTTGAGGGAAACTGTTTAGTAAGTTTACAATGATAAGATAAACAATAATAATAAAATGTTGCATCCAAAAATAGTTAATTTTATTTGAATTATTTTCAAAAAGATACCTACACTAGATTAAATCTCGTACAATGCACGACTGTTAAATAATTAAAATGGACTATAAATATTTTACCAAAAAAAACTAATACTTCGTATATTATATTTTATATATAGACTAGCAATTTTAATTTTTTTTATATATTTTTTTTACAGGAATTTCAAAAAATATTATATGTAGAATCAGTATTAAAAAATATGAAATACATGTGAAAGAAAATAATTAAACGTGTAATGGTTATAATTGACAATTTGATATTTAAGGTTTTTTTTTTTTTTTTTTTTTTTTTTTTTTTTTTTTGAGGGAAAAGTCATAATTTATTATTTTTATGTAACAATAACTTTTTAAGTGAGTTTAGAGGAAAAAATTATGCATTAAAATATCAATCAATAATCAATAACTATATAATAAAAGACACACCAGCCATGACACATGTCATCTCCTGGTGTGTCCTTAGTATATATTTTTTTAAAAATAAATATATATTTAAAGAAATAAATATTTTGTATATATAAATACATGCATTTAAATCTTATGGTATATGGAGAAATTACATGACAAAAACACAATAATGTCAAAGATATGAATATATAAATATTCCAACCATCAATTTATTATCTCCTAAGATTAAGGAAACAACAATAATCACCAAGTAAATATCTACTAAATATACCATGATTGTCCTAATGACTCCTAACATATATATTACGATAATATATAATTATGCAATCTTCCCTTTAAAAAAAACAATCTTCGATTTAACAAATGTACCCTTCAAAAAAAGCAATCTTAGACTTAACAAAAGTACCCTTCAAAAAAATGACTTAACAAAGATAAGAAAGGTCACTTAATATAAATTATGAAATTTCTTTTTTAACAAGTAATACTTAATAGTAAGTAGTATTATACTTAACTTTATAGTTGACTCACTTTTGGTAACAAACACGTAGTAGTTCGGTATGATCTTTTGCATAAAATGATTAATGATCTTTTGCATTCTAAAAATAGATATGCCATTATCTAAGGTATGTAGTGTTTTGACAATATAAAAGTAATTTAATAAAAAAAACGCAATATTTGAGAATTTTTCAAAAAAAAGATATAATCTTCATTCATTTACTTGACAAGATCTACTAAATTAGGCATACAAAAATTTACTTGGTATTTGCATCATCTTCTTCTACTATTTAGTACGAGTATTCTTAATTTCTTTTTTAGGAAACACATTCTAATACATATTCCTATGAGAACAAAGGATTGAACAAAGTGTCAATACGAGTATACAACAAAATGATTGTAATTTCTATAAGAACAAAGGATTAAAAGGCTCATTTTATTTTAATTTAATATTATGCAAAGTTGATAATGAATATTACAATATGCCATGTACGGGACCTAACCTAGTTAACATTAATACTTGGGTGAGCAGGTTAGCCCCTGGTAAGTAGTTAAATGTTGTCTTGTCCATGACTATTGACCACCCATTTATACTAATGGTCTGAGTCTAGCCCACCTTACACATACTTTTCTTTCAAAATAAAATTGGTTGTCCAAGCCCACCTATTAGCGGGCCAAATTTTCTGGGTTAGTGGGCTGTACACTTGTTCCTTCCATGAACAACCTCTAATACGAATCTAGTTGTAGGCTGGATGACTAAAATAATCCATAAAAAATTTACTCAAAAAAGTTGAGTATAAAAATGACTTACTATTTCGTATTAGTTGCAATTTTGGAATATTTTATATCTCACAAATAATACCCCAAAGTTGCAACTAATAAGAAACGGAGGTAGTATTTGTTTAGATGAAAATCGTGGGATATCAAACAATTAGACAATAAAATACAGTAGAATGAAAGTTCAGTACAGTGCATGAGCATAGAATGATATTTGTGGTTAGATTGTTCAGTACTTCATACAAATAGTATCTAATCTATCTACAACACCATATCAATCCCCATATTATTTTGACATAATTGATTATAGGTAATTGCAAATAATTTGGAACTTAATTATTTTTTATTACATAAAGCTTGTTAATTGATTGTAATGAGAATTTAAATTTACATATAACTGGCTTTGGAGATATAAAGTATTAGGTACAATTATAGCCGTTGTTGGAGCTATAATTGTTGCCTTTTATAAGGGAGCTGCTCTTAATTTCGCACCTCATGAGTTACAAGCGCCTGAGGTTGATATATCCTAAAGGGTAAGAACCACATGTTTTAATATATCAAGATTATTACGGCATTCTTGCAGCCGTCGGCAACTGTTTTTTTTCAGCGTTGTCAAATGTAATTGATGTATAACAATGTCTTTTCCTTATATTTTGTTAACTTTACCTCTTTTATAATTTAACATGTTTCTCAAAATACTCAATAATGTGTATGATTTGATTAACTTTTTAGGGCAAGTTATTAGAATGCTACCCAAATTCTCCAAGAGCTTCAAGACTAATATTGGGGACGGGAGCAATTCAATGTCCTATTTTTGCCGCAATTAAGGATCGAAAATTGGGATATTGACGAATCAATTTCACTATTCAGAGCATTATGATGTGCTATCTTGTAAGATTTTAAATATTTTTTTTAATTTTTTTTAGTTAGAATTAAAAATTGTTTTATTTGATGATTAATAATATGATGTAATTGGTTTACTTGTAGGCAATTACCTCTTCCGGTCTTATGATGATTTTAACTACATGGTGTAATGTAGAAAATAACTCATTTTTTACTGCAATGTTTATGCCACTCACCTTCATCATGGTGGTTATACTTAGCCCATTCGTTTTAGACAAGCCCCTTCACTTAGGAAGGTACGTAAATTTTTTTTTTATAATAATACCAGTTTTTAGATTAATTTTAAAAAATTAAGTAAATATTTCATAATATTATTATGTTTTTGTTTTTACAGTGTGATAGGATCCATTGTAATTATAATTGTATTCTATCTTGTGATATGGGGTAAAAAAAGGTGATATCAAGGATAGTCCCTCAAGAGATGAGGAGGAGAGAGCGTAGAAGTTGATTCATACTTAGCTTCCTTTCTCCAACATCCTCTTCAATTGTTGCATCATTTTATTTTTAGAAATTTTAATGGAACTGTGTGTGAAGTGCAAGAAAGCTATGTAAGTTTTTGTATGGATTCATTGTAGTTCTTTGTATATATGGATTTATTGTAGTACTATTATATTGTATGAACCGCGAGCTATGTATGTTTTACTATGCAAAATTTGAGATCTCTTGATCTATGCATTAAGCTAAGTTATTAATTTTACTTTTACCATTTTCCTACCAATGTTATATCGCTATATGTTTGTGTATAAATAGATTTAATAACTCTTCTAAAATATATAAAATAAATAATAAGAAAATATACATTGATAGTAGTGAATTCATATTCAATAGAGGACACCTTTCAACCAACCCAAAACAAGAATTAAATCTTAGAAAATTTTTCTTACAAGAATATTGTAAGTAAGTGCATTTCTTAGATAAATAGGACCTTTTAAAGCCAAAGTTGTCTAAGGGTACAAATTTTAAAAAAATAGTTTGTGACTTAGTACCGCTTGTAGAAAAGTCAGTGTTGAGTGGGCAACTCCGACATTGACCAGCACGTGACTTGCATGTTATCTTAAAGAAAGCTCCCTTCCCCTCAATTTTTTTTCACGATTTCCCTCCCTTTTCCTCCTTTCCTTTCATTTTCCCCCACATTCATTCTTTCTCATGTGCAATTTCTTACCCAATACCCTAATTAGAACCCCCAAATTCATTGTTCTCAAAAAACAAAAAAAAAAAAAAAAAAAAAAAAATAAAAAAAAAGAAGAAGAAGAAATTTGCCCTTCTATATTCTAATTAAGTTCAATTCGAACCAAGTACGGTAAGTATATATTAGTCATTAAATGTGTGCATCTTCATCCTAATTCACTTATTGTTGCGAATTAGGGTTATTGTTGCAAGTTTTATAATTTCGAGATAGGTCATAGAGGTTGCGATTACTTTGACTGGATTGATGAGGGCCTTGGAATTGACTCAGAGTATGCATAGTAAATGCAATGTCTGTTCTAAGTCAAGTAAATGAGCTTCCCTATGAGCCTTTTGGATGTTTTAAAGAAGTTCATGTTGACTGAATGTGTTTCACATGAGCATCCATAGAAAATGTAAGAGTCTTTCGGTTAATGAGATTATATTCACCAACTACCATTATTCCAATTAAAGAAGTATTTCAACTCTCCCATATCTTTCATACTTCCCCTGTTCTTTTTTACTTGGCCTGTTTCTTTTATCACGTTTGCCAATGCAAAACTTTAACGATCAATAACTTAAATTCTCCATAAGTAAAAATTATAAAATTTATATAATATGATAGTACTTATTGAGACGAATCCAAAAACATTATACATGAATATATTTTTCCTTACGTATTATTCACAAAAGATGGTCAAAGGAGAGGTGGTGAATAGTGTAAAAGTCAAAGCGCGTAGAGTAATAAAGAACGAAGGAAGTATGAAGTTGGGTGTTCAAATACTCCTTTGCTTGACAGATTAACTTCAAATTACTTCCTGTAATTATCAAGTCATCAACATACACCAGCAATAAACCCTTCCTTGTGCTGAGTGAATAGAGTGTAATCTGTCTTTGACTGTATGTATCCATTGTGTAGGAATTTTCAACACTCAAATATATCCTTTGTTGATCGATCCCTATAGAGGTTTGTGCTTTTAAGCATGACAGCATTCCAAGGAAATGAAGCTAGATATGAAAGAGTCGCTAACAAGTTTTAGGAATTTGTAAACCGTTCATGAGTGTGAAGGTCTCACCCCATTCACAATCACGAAGATCGCTAACTCCGTAGTGGTCCGAAATCATGACTGGATGTTCGGGGATGATGGTACAAATCCAACCTAAAAGAGATTGAACTCACCCTAAATAAGGGTCTACTTAAGTTTTATGATATTCATGTGTGTTTTCCAATCAACATACAAACGTTATTGGTTGATTATTAATCATATTTAATCTATATTGGTTGATTATTAATGCACAAATAAATCTATTATTGGTGATCACTTGAATTAAAATCATATTAAGCCTAAATCAAATTGTTAATTATCTTATTATGTGTGATTTCAAATACAAATTTCCTTTAAACCTGCAAAAAGGGGTGTGATCAAGCAATAACAATTATATCATGAATAATCAAGCAACATATGATTAATATAACAATCATCATCATAACATCATCAATAATAGATCCTAGGCATGATATTTAACGGCTTAATAACCAATCCTAGCATGTCACTAATAATAAAGATCAAAGCGTATAATACTAGCAATTAAAATCAACATCCTAATCATGGTACTAGAAATTAAAATAATATCCTAGAAATTTTGTCAACAACTACCAATTAAAGCACGTGTTTTGAAAACAACTACCTATTAATTTTATTTTTTTAAAAAAAAACTACCATAAAGTTGTAAAAACATTAACTAGAACTACCACTCTAACAATTTTGGCTAGAAGCTTCGACATTTGGGCCTCAATTTTTACCTTTACGATGGGTAATTTAGTCAATATAGATGGTGATTTTATGAGGTAAAGGTAAAAAGTATAACATACATGCCGGATTTGCTAGCCGGAATTGTTAGAGTGGTACTTCTAGTTAAAGTTCTTACAGGTTTGTGGTAGTTCTTTTATTTTTTTAAAAAAAAAGTTGTTTTTGAAACACATACTTTAATTGGTAGTTCTTGAGAAAATTTCCTAACATCCTAAACATGCTTTCTATTCAAATTTAAAAGAGTAATTAAAGTACTTACTTTGATGCTTTGACCTTCTTGCTATAAAATAATACACACGTTAGTAAACTTCAAGAAAGTCAATAAAGTAAATAATGAACTCAATCAAATATGAATATAAATATAGATTTGGGACCAAACTCTCAGCACTATCAACCTTTCACGTCAAGCTCGAAGGCAACATCAAGTAGTATGGCTTGGAGTACGAATGTATTGTGGATGATTATGATGTATCAAGGATGATTTTAAGCTTCGGCTAAGAATATTGTATCAAGTAATGTGAGCGGTGTTGCCGATTTAAAACGGAGGTAAAACAACATCTATTTATAAGGAAAAAGTGAGTCAAACGATCTAAAAAAGATACATATTTGAATGGAAGTAAAACTACTTTCATCGCGGCGTGAAAAGAATATCGCGGCGCGATGGACAACAGTTTTTGCGGTTTTTGATTTCATCATAAATTTTGATACGAAAATCGGAATAAGATAAATAATATATCATTGAATAGCTCTGGAATTCTACATTCCAACCCAATTAGAATAAAATTGGTATGTTTTGTATACTTTAAAATATAATCTAAATAATGGAATAGTGTCTGTTTTAGATACAGTTTAGTACTTTAATCATTTTTTTTTTCTAATCACAATTGGGATTATGATATATCATTGAAAATATAATTTTAAGGGTTTCTAACCATCCAAGATCTGGATAGAAATTATGAGGCACAAAAATCATAATGGCTCTGTTTGTATTTCAACCATAACTTTTTCGTTTTAAGTCGGATTTGGGCTTATAATATCGTTGGAAAGCTTTTTTCAATCCTCACCCAACTAAAAAATAATTAAACTGTGATTATGGATCAAAATAATCTGGTTTACTTTTTAATAAGTTGGACATGAAATGAATGATTATTAGGACACATAATGAATGATTTTGGATTAAAACAAAAACGCAGTAAATATAATGTTAAAATACTTTTAGGGCCCTGATGCGTATATTGACGGTTTTAATTTAATGGAAAGATTTGAGTGATTTTAATGGTGGAAATTTGAAGGATAGTCTTAGAAGACAACGACTTCTAAGTTTGATCTTAGGAGCAACGATCCCAAAACCCTAGTTTACAACTAGTTTGAACCTTAACAAAGTTCTCTTCAAGCAAAAGCTCAATAAACTCAACTTTTTATTCATAAAACATCCTATCAAAATAATTGACATACAACTAATATATATAGGAAAAATAAATCTATCCTACTTGCTCCGCAAGCAAACTAGATAAAATTCTTAATAATTAATTAATGAACTAAGATAGTCCACTAACTAATTAACACAACTTTGGAAGCCCAAGGCCCCAAAACTACTACTAAGAAAATAAAAAAAAACATTAATAATAACTCACTTGTAAAACCCCCACTTTAAGAATAAGGTAAAACCAAGAGAGTACCTAAGTAAAGCAATAAAGATAGTTATAAAAAAGGGGACTCGATTCACATCATTCCCTCCCTCTTAAAAAAAAAACTTGCCCTCAAGTTTCGTTCGGAAGACAATGTTTCAAGTCACTAGCCCTCATAGTAGCACAAATTCTCGCTCCAAGAAGTACTTGAAAAGTATCATAATTCTCCCTATGCACAATCTTGAAAGGTCCTTCCTCTGATGGTTCATTCTTACCTCTAGAATTATTAAAGATTTTTTGAGAATTCAAAGATAAGAAAACATATTCACCAATCTCAAAGGGATGTGGATCTCTGAACGACAACATATTAGCCCTTCTTTCCTTTTTTATCAAGCTTAGGCATAATCAACAACTCTCCAGCAGGAGCTTGGATAGGTGGCGCATTAGGTGGTAAAGGATGTAATTGGACTACTCTCTTGTCCCCAACCTTCACTGAATATACATTTGTAACACCATTAAATAAAACCCCTCGATTATATTGCCAAGGATAGGGGTGTTCAAATCTGGGTACCCGAATACCTGGGTACCCGGAGTTTTCGGGTACTTGTTAATCTGTCCCATGTCCCGACCCAAATATCTCGGGTACCCGGGTTCCGAGTACCCGAATTATTCGGGTCGGGACATAGGGTATCCGGATATGTTATTTCCAATTTCAGTAGTTCTGATATACAGAGTATAAAACTTAGTTCCAATTTCAGCTCCATAAATTCCATGAACAAGCGCTAAATTAAATTAATGAACAAAGGCAATAAGACAAATTTGAGCACGAAATACACTATAATTAGTCAATTAGTACAATTACCATGATAATACAAATTACAACAAATTCAAATCGCATGAGAATTACGAAAAAAAATATTCAATATACAAATTGAAGGATACCAAAAATCAATTACGAAAGAGAAATTGATAATACATGACAAGATGGACTTCAGCTCCCTCTACCCCTCGTCTGACGACCACCTCATAGCCAGCCTACACCACCAATCTCCAACTCAAACAATCTCCGACCTTGATAAATGGTGAGGTGAGATGGTGAGATTGTTGCAAACTTGCAAATTGTGGATATGTTGTCACCGCTTGCATGCATTGGGTGAGATGTAGAGAAAAATTTTAATTTTCTGTGAAAAGAGAGTGGAGGGATGATTGAATGTCGGCTAAGTTTATTGGAGTGAGGATAATAAACCCTAAGAGGCTAAGATTTAGCGGGTTGGGGTGGGAATACAAAGTAAGTGACACTTTCGTTGTTGTTCAGTTTTTTTTTTTTAATTTATTTTTTAACCGGGTATGCGGGTACCCAATATTAGCACAACGTGTCCCATGTCTCGGCCCACGAAATTGTTATTTTACCGGGACGAGTACCCGACCCGCCAAAAACAAAAAAAATTCCTAATTTCCCATTGGGTTTTTTGCAGGTCATCGGGTAATTGGGACGGGACAATCGGGTTGGGTTATTTTGAACACCCCTAGCCAAGGAAGACCCAAGAGTATAAAAGAAGCAGTCATAGGTAAAATATCACACCACACACTATCAGAATATGAACCCATGGAAAAGTTCACCAAAGCTTGCCTTTAACTTGTAATCCATCTCCATCATGTAACCAATTAAGCTTGTAAGGAATAGGATGGTCTCTAGTGGAAAGACTCATAGTGTCAACCAACTTGGTAGATGCAACATTGGTGCACGATACCGTATCTATGATCAACGAGCAACTTCTATCACCTACTTTGCATATACTATAGAACAAATTTTCCTTTGCTCATGTGTATTAGTAAGAACAAAATTAGTATGCAGAACTCTAAGCTAGTTAAGATACCAATATGGCAATGTTCAGGTTCAGAAGTAATCTTTTCTTGACCCTCAAACTCTTCAAAATCAAACTCTTCCTCTGTATTGACAAACATGCACTCTCCTTCTCTTTCTCTTCTTGGTCAAGATAAGCCAATAACATTCTATTTTCCTTCTTGGATACTGTCACTTTATTGCCACAATCTCTAGCAATGTGTCCCACGCCTTGGCACTTGAAACAAACTTTTTATGCCAATGTAGTTTGTTCAGGAGTAACTACAATCATCTTCCCTTCATTGTTCGAATTGTTAGAGTTAAGAGCACTGTTGTGATTCGAACCCTCACCATTAAAGAATGACTTCCTCTCATTGAAATAAGAAGTTTTCTTTTCTTTCTCCTACTTCTCAAATCTCTCCGCCAACCTTAAGACATCATCAAAGAACACATAATTTGATGTTTCCACCTTGTGAGGAATCAAAGGTGTTAACCCTTTTATGTATTGTCCGATCTTCATCTCCTTTTTTCCTGCAAATCACAAAGCATGCACAATTTCTCAAACTCTTAGTGTATTCGGCAACACTGAGATTCTTTTGTTCAAGATGATTTAACTTCAAGAATTGATCATGGATAAATTCCCGTGGTAAGTAGGAAACGTTTCCTTAATTGTCTCTTCAACTCACTCCAAGTATCAATTTGTGGCTTATTTTCTCTCAATCTCTTGGCACGTAATTAATTTTCAAACCATAGAGAAGCATATCTTGTCAGTTTTAGGTTTGCACCCTTGTAGGATTTTTGCTCATCAAAACCTTTGTAGTCAAAGACCTTTTCCATGTGATAAACCCAATCTAAAAAGTCTTCAGCATCCCCATCACTTGTAAATTCCAGAAGTTCTAACAACTTCAAATCTCGATCATTGTCAATGGAGAAATTTCTCATGACTCCCCTAGGTTGTTCATTGTTAATTATTCTTCCTTTTCCAACCACTTGAGTTGACAAAGTTTCGACCCTTTGATTGGTTTAAGCAATTTCTTGCTTACACTTCTCAATTTCTCATTCATTCGTTCAAGACTCGCATTAAAATTTCTCATCATATCAACAAGCATAGTGTCTAGATCTTCCTTTGTTAAAGTACTCATGATGTCAAAAATATTCAGAAAATTATCACTCGATATTAAAAGACAAGTATCGTAAACTAATCAAATAAAGCCCAATGATAATATGGTCAAGGATTAACAATTCACGTAGCAGTGCAGCACTCTAATATCGTAATAGCAGGCGGAATAAAAATAAATCTTCAATAATAAAATTAATTTGTTTTCAATAACACTAACTCCACCCACTTATAATTTGCACTTTTGCAGCAAGTAAATCAAGAATTCAATGTGCACTAAAAGACAAATTCACCGACTAACTAAAGAATTACGTACCTCGCTAATAATTAATACTTACTTCCAAATTCGAAGACGAAGTACACTACACGAATATAATTGCAAATTGTCGTGATTCTTGAAAAGCAACCAAAATTTGTTCTAATTACCAAGATCGTGTAAGTCGCGAGGAATCCAAACCTGCCTCTGATACCAATTTGATGCGTATTTTAACAATTTTAATTTGATGGAAAGATTTGAGTGATTTTAATGGAGGAAATTTGAAGGATAGTATTAGAAGGCAACGACTTCTAAGTTTGATCTTAGGAGCAACGATCCCAAAACCCTAGTTAACAACTAGTTTGAGCCTTAACAAAGTTCTCTCCAAGCAAAATCTCAACAATATGATAAACCCTCAAAAGCTTCCTTTTCCCTCAAAATCTTCCTTTTCTACGGCTCCCACTTAAATTCCCTGTTCCCTTTCAATAGCTGGTAGAACGACAAAGCTTTGTCGGTTGACTTGCTGATGAACCTGGTCAGCGCGACCATTTTGCCCGTCAGCCACATGATGTCTTTGATGCATTTAGGTTCAGGTAGGCTTAGGACTGCCTCAACCTTCTCCGGATTTACGTCTATTCCCCTCTCGCTGATCATGAAGCCTAAGAATTTTCCCGAGCTCACCCCAAAGACATATTTCTTTGGGTTGAGTTTGATGTTATATTTGCTCAGGGTGGCAAATGTTTCTTCTAAATCCATGATATACCCTGCCTGTGTGACGCTCTTGACGATTGAGTCGTCCACGTAAACCTCAACATTTCTACCGTTTTGGTGCATGAACACTCTTTCCATTGTCTTCTAGAACGTTGCTCTAGCATTCTTCAGCCCGAAGGGCATAACTATGTAATTATACACTCCCCCTTTGGTGATGTATGCGGTTTTTTGTCTGTCCGGGTTGTTCAAGATGATCTGATGGTACCTTGAGAAGGCATCCATGAAGCTCAACAGAGCATGCCCACTGGTTGAATCTTCAAGCTGATCAATTCGTGGCAGCGGGTAGTAGTCTTTTGAATAGGCTTTTTGAGGTCGGTGAAATCAACACACATCCTCCACTGGCCATTTGCCTTCTTCACCATGACCACGTTGGCTAACCATTCTGGATAATCACAAGGCTCAATGAACCCAGCTTCCAGGAGTTTTTCCACTTCTTCCTGGATATCCCGATTTTTCTCTGTGGAGAAGCTTTGTTTCTTCTGGCTTACTGTCTTAATATCTTCCCTCACGTTTAGCCTGTGGACCATGACTATAGGGTCGATTCCAGGCATCTCATCTGCTGAAAAAAAGATGCCCTTGTTCTTTCTCAGCAGCTCTATGAGGTGTACCCCCACTCCTGGATCAATATCCTTTCCGATTTCCACATTTCTCGAAGGATCACCTTCTGTGAGCTCAATTGTAACATGCTCCCCACTGGGTAGTGTCCTAGCCATTTCTTCCTTTGTAGGCTCAAAATTTTCCATGGCCAGCTTTTGCTTCTCCTTTTCCTTATAGTATTCTTGACGCTTCCTTTTTCTTGACTTCTTCTCAGGTTGCTCAATGGACCTTTGCTCTGTGACCGGCTATTACCTTGTCCCGGCGGGCTGCTTTAGAGCAGTTATGTAACATTGATAGGCCATTTTTGGCTTCCCTTGAGCTTTGATGACTGCCCTTCATTAGTTGTGTTGGCCATGGCAAGGTGATAGGTGGAAACCACTCCGCCAATCTTGTGAATGAGTGGCCTTCCCATGATCACATTATAAGGTGAAGGAGAGTCTATCACCAGGAACTCTGCTCGAACATCATGCCTTTTTTACCTTTCCTTAATCCTCCGAGGTCAATCTAGACTTATTGAACCCGGTGACTTCATAACTCACCCTTTTTAGGTATTTCCTGTCTAGCTTTAGTTCTTTGAACGCGTTGATGTATATAATGTTGGCTGAGCTACCCCCATCTATCAATATTCGATCCACTTCCCAATTTGCTATTCTAATCGTCACCACCAGTGGGTCATCATGAGGATAAATTAAGCCCTCCTGATCATACTCATCAAATGTGGCACGCGGCTGCGGGGGAAGAGGTGGCCACCTGCGCTTCTTGTTATAATTTATCTGATGTATCATCACCCGCAGGTCTGCCCGTGCCTTGTTCACTGTCCCCAATGAACTAGTCCTCCACTAATCACATACACTTTTCCCTCTGGCTTACTATCTATGTCCCTGTCCTCGACGGGACCCCTGCGACCTCTTCTGCGGTCACGACCTTTTATATCCTCATCCCTTCTTTTGGGAGGCTCAGCCTGCTGCTTGAACTGATTCAGGTACCCTTTCTTGACCAGATCTTCTATGTTATCCTTCAAATTCGTGCACTCATCAGTGGTGTGGCCATGGTCCCTATAGAAGTCACACCACTTGCTGGGATCACGATTCTTATTAACCATCCTTAGGGGTCTCTGCCACTTATTGTCAGCTTTGTTCACGCTAAAGATGTGAGACCTCGAGTGAGTCAGTGGGTTATATGGGTCGAACCTTCTAGGTCTTCCTGATCTCTTCGGATCTGACCTTCTCACCCCCACAGCTCTATCCGCCTCTCTGCGGCTTTGCTCAGCTTTGCTCGGCTGGTCAGCCTTAGCTGCGTTTTCTGCCCGGGTGACCTCTGCTCTCTTAACTAGGTCGCCTGGTGCCTTCATGATCAACATTGCTCTATTAGTTTCCTCTTCCTTGATGAAATCGTACGCTTTACCTAGCGCTTCAGCTACCGTTCTGAGGCTCTTACGCTCCATATTTGCTCTGAATGGTGAGCTTGGTAGCAAACCGCTCTGCATTTCCAGCAGCGCTACCTCTTGGCTCATATTCGGGATGGTTGTTGCCTCCTTGTTGAATTTGGTGATAAACGCCCTTAAGGGCTCATCCTTCCCCTAAACTAATGACATCAGCTCATTTGTCATCTTAGTTCGATCTATCAAGTTTATAAAATGCTCCATGAACATCCTTTTCAGCTGATTATATGAGTATACAGAACCTTTTGGAATGGCTCCATGCCACTCCGCAGCCAAGCCCTCTAGGGTTGGTGAGAATGCTTTGCACCAGACTGAATCAGTCATGGTATAGAGCACCATGTGATTCTCAAAAGCTGATATATGTCTCTTAGGCGTTGTGGTTTTGTTGTACCGGCAGCTTGACACTTTTATCTTCTCCATCGGTTCCTCCAAAATCTCCCGACAAAATGGGGAATCATCTGGAATAACCTGGATCCGCGCTCGCTTCTCCCTATCTGGGCTAGGTCCCTGCTCAGAGGTCGGTGACTTGCTGCGGGGGACTCGCCTCTCCGGGCTGACCCTAGCCTGAGCTATTTCCTCCACGCTCCATTCTCGGTTCAGATTGCGAGCTTCCAACTCCAGTAATTTCTTCCTTAGCTGGATGAAATTTTTCTGCCCGGGGGTGAGGGTCGTGGGTGTTGGCTTCTTTACCACCGGTTCTGTAGCTGCTACCATTGATGAAGAGCTCGCTCCTTTACCAAAGTTGGCAAGGACTGCTATCATTGCTGCCAACTACTCTTTACTGCACTTAGAGAGGTTCTACAGGATGGCTGGCGTGTTCACGGGCTGTTATTTTTGGATTATGGGTGCTGAAACAATGGGTTTATTGTTCGCGTCTGTCAACGACATACCATATTTGAAAATGGAACTAGATCCTATTGGACCGACTGGTTTTGACGATGCTTTAGCTGCAGCTGATGTTGGTCCAATGGGGTTGGATTTTTGTGAGATGGCGGATTTGGGTTTTTCGGCGGATCCTTTGGGATCGACAGTTGCTGGTGGTATTTTTTGTGATTTTTGGTTGGTGTCATTGGTTTCGGGTATGGGTGTTTGTACAGCTTCCTCCCCGGCCATGGTGGTTTGTCAACTAGTCCCTAACTCAGTTGGTGAACCTCAGGTTAAATGATCCTTCCCCTACTTCTAGCGACAATTGTTCCAGGTGTGGATCCAAGGGTTCTGCTGGGTGAGCTGGGTCCCGTCAACAACCTACATAAGGTAACACACGTAAACTGCCCTCAGGGGTGTCTCGAGGAACCCCCCTCCGATGTTTAAGTAAGAGAGTGTTTAGAGAGAGAAAGTGTACTTAGAGAGATGTAGAAAGTATAATAACTTGTGTGTATAACCCCTTTTCCGTTGTACTTTTCCCTCTATTTATAGGTGTACGATCTCCTTCGTGGAGAGTTCAGCATGGTCAGCTCTACAAGCTGACTCCTTCGGGCTGGTGAGCCCTTCACAATTGTTCTCTCGGCAATGAGTGCGCACCCCGAGGAGCTGGGCGATAGTTCAGTGGGAGATATCCTATACAACAATTATATATTTCTGCGTCAATTCAGACAATCGCAGTCGTTCTCCTGGTAGAAAGACAAAAGCAGCAAAGGCCAATATATTTTAAACCACATGCTGACCGAGGCAGAGCAAAGGTACCCATTGGTGGAGAAGTTGGCCTTTGTAGTGGTAACAACAGCAAGGAATTTAAAGCCATATTTTAACACGCACATAATTAAAATCCTCACAAATCACCCGTTAGAGAATGCGTTACAGAAAATGGACGCGTTAGGCAGACTCCTGAAGTGGGATATTGAGCTCTCCGAGTATGAATTTGAGGTCAAACCTAGAGCGGCTATCAAAGCGCAACACTTAGCAGACCTCATTGTGGAAGCCTCGTACGAGGAGAAGGAAGATGAAATTGGTATCTGGAAGGTGGAGGTAGATGGATCGTCAACCCAAACAGGAAGCAAAGCAGGGATCTTAATGACATCCCCAGAGGGAAATATATCCGAGTATGCCATAAAATTTAAATTCAAGGCATCAAACAACGAGGCAGAGTACGAGGCATCTTTAGCAGGCCTACGTATGAGTATCGCAGCCGGAGCCAGGAAAGTCCATCCGCAAAATGACTCTCAGCTTGTCGCCAGTCAGCTGAGGGGGGCGTATGAGATCAGGGTGTCCACAATGTTGAAGTATGTGACCAAGGTGAAGGAGCTGGCCGCTCTACTTGTCAACTTCAAGATAAACTTGGTCCCTAGAGTAGGAAATTCCTAGGCCGACGCATAATAAAAGTTAGCTAGCTCCACCCTGTAGAGCCTCACAAGGACAGTGATGGTGGAAGTTCTGGAGGAAAGCAGCATAGCTAATAAAGAGCAGGTGAACTGCATTGGACAGCAACGGGCTTGGTTTACAGATATAATAGCATACAAAGTTCATGGCTCGCTGCTTGTCGATTACGTACAAGCTAAGAAAGTGAAGAAAGATGCCAACTAGTACGTGGTGATGAACGAAGAACTCAACAAGAAGGGCTTCTCAAAGCCACTGCTAAGGTGTATCCCAGAGTGGGAACAGGAGAATATCATGGAAGAAGCACACTCAGGAAAATGTGCCAACTACATTGGTGAAAAAGCATTGGGAATAGAAGTTCTTAGAAGGGGTGCATATTGGCCAACTTTAGCTCAAGACGCGCTGGTATATATGAAAAAGTGCGACAAGTGTCAAAAGTACTCTACAGTCATAAACCAGCAGACAAATGATCAGACCCCAATCCTCAGCCTAATCCCGTTCGCTCAGTGGGAATGGACATATTAGGATCGTTCACCACTAGGTCAGCGGGCAGAAAGTACTTCATAGTGGCGGTGAACTATTTTACTAATTGGATAGAAGCTGAACCCACCATGTACATAAAGGCAACCCAAGTGAGGACGTTTATATGGAAGAACATCATCACAAGGTTCGGGGTGCCACAATGCATAGTCTTTGACCACGGATGCCAATTTGACTGCGACATAATCAAGGACTATCTGGAGGACTTGGGCACCAAGTATGCAAGTGCCTTAGTCTGCCACTCGTAGAGCAACGGTCAGGATGAGGCAGCAAACAAGCTAATCTTAACAGCCTTGCAGAGAAAGTTGGAGGAGCACAAAGGCCTATGGGCTAACCTAGTCCCAGAGGTGTTATGGGCAAACAAAACCACTAAAAAAGAGTCCAGTGGTAAAAGCCCTTTCACTCTAGCCTATGGGGCTGATGTAGTTGTCTTAGTGGAAGTTCAAATCCCCAGCCTGAGGATACAACACTACAAAGCACAAGGGAATGAAAAGCGCATGTTGGAAGAACTAGACTTCCTGCTGGAAGTAAGGCTACAAGCAGCCCTCAAGCTGGCAGCCTAGAAGAGCAGGATCTCCAAAGCTTTAAACAAAAGGGTAAAGCACAGGGAACTCCTACCTTGAGATTTGGTCCTTAAAAGGACAGAGGTAGTAGGAAGAGGAAACCAGCATGGAAAGCTCTCAGCCAATTGGGAAGGCCCCTTCATCATTCATGAGCAGGTAGGACCTGGTGCATTCCTCCTCGCAGATCAAGAAGGTCATGTCTTAAGGAATCGTTTTAATGCTGATGTGTTAAAAAAATATTTTGTTTAAAAATGCGAGAAATTAAGTAGAAATGGGGATAATTGTTTTAATTTTGCAAAGAACTCTGTTTAGTTCATGTTATATCAACTAAAGCATTTAAACCATTTTAATCCAATGAAATACAAACCTCTACGTGAGGAGTATATTGCATAAACTTGTTTAGATATACCATGCTTTAGCAACATATAGTAACATGCAGAAGTAAATAAAAAAAACAAAAACATCCCTTCCTAAAATATCACCTTACCGGCTCAAAGTAAAACAGGGCAACACCTCGGGGACACCTGAGGGGGAGGCCTGACACGTTCAACTTGAGTAGGAAAGGGCAGTGAAAACGAAGAAGATGAGCTGCGCCGGAAACACTAAGGTTCTCTTAGTCCCACCCAGCTCACCTCTTTGAGGGGGAGGTGAGGAGGAGATAGATAAATAATAAGCCCTTACGAAGAGAAGTAAGAGGCACAAAACAACAAGTTGCAGCATAAACAAGCTGAACGACATAAGCAAGTCACATCAAAACAAGCTGAATAACACAAACTGAGCAGCCAAAAAGCTGATTGATACAAGTAAGTCTCAGCATAGCAGACTAGATAATGCCCAGACAGGCAACAATCGAATAAAATAATCAACATGCAAGCAAGTCTCCACAAAAATTAAGTAGAGTATACAATGCGTAAACATCTGACGAGGGGAAAACTAGGTCGTTATCTAATCTTCCCTCGGTCAAACTAAATTTATAAACATTTAACAAACCTAAATACGAATAAAGAGGCAAGTCAAGGGTCGAACCTAAAGGAACGGTAATGTTCAAGCACTTTTAATTATGCGCCTAAGCTAGGTCGAAATCAAAGGTAAAGGGAGAATGCTAACAACTAACTAAACAAGTAATAAAAGAAATAAAACACTAAGAACTGGGATTAACAAGTAATCATGTCAATTGCAACAACTTGGGAAGAGCATGCCAATCAAAAGTTGTGAAGACTAATGATAAGAGCAATCAATTGGAATCAAAGAGCTATCTCCTAATTGTTAAGCTAGGGTTCACTATGAATAACAAACTAAGAGATTCACAATCAAAACCAATCGATAATTGCAATTCCTAAATCAATTGTTTGTGTCATTAGCACTTACAATGTAATCTAGCATAATTCTTAAGGCCTATTTGAATTACACACATGAAAACCTTCTCTAATCACTTTAATCTCAAAAATTAATCAACACAATTCCCAAATTAATCACAATTAATCAATCATACAAGTTTCACCCAATTCCTCGCCAACAACTACTCAAATAACATCATCTATCAACAATCAACTAATGGAATTAAGAATCAACAATACATCAAGAAAAATTACACTAATCAAGCATCAAAAGTCAACATTAAATCGAACAAACATGAAATTAAACAAAGCAATAAGGTGAGAAAGAGTTAAGAATGCTCATTGATAATAGTGAAGATCTTCAACACAATTGTCACCCGTGTATCTTCAATCTCTCAGTCACCATTGAAATCCTTCACTTTCTCTCTCTAAAACTACTTCTAATCTAGAGAGAGGAACTCCTAATCTAAGATAATCCTCCTTAGAGGAGAGAGAAACTATCCTAAACTAAAGTATTTCATGAATGAAGAATAAAGAAGGTCGTACACTATATATACAAAAGGAGGAAATAAATGAAATCGCAAGTAAAACCCAGAAAGTCTCACCCGCGGTGAAATCGGCCGCGCTCGCAGGGCAAGGCCCGCGTCCACGGGGTGCCCACGGCCAGCCCTCTCCAAGTTCCTTGTCGAAAATGGGCATAAATAGGTTACAGCAGCCCCGCGCTCGCGGCAGATTTCTAGGGTCAACTTCGGAAGGCTGTAACTCACAATCTAGGATTTGTATGAAGGCGTGCAACCTATCATTGGAAAGATCTTCAAGTATAGTTTCCAACCTAACTTGAATCAACTCAATCCAACCTGTAGAACACGAGATATGGCAGAAACAATGCACAAAGGTCCTTTTTGATACTTTGCAAACCTTCGTTTTCCTTTGTTTTTAACTCAAATTCAATTACGAAAAGTGCATATCGATCCTAGTGGATGTTATTTATAATTCCCATGCATATAGCCCGCAACGTACCGACAAAAAAAGACAAAGAAACGGAGAAGCGAGAGAAATAACCGAGAAATGAATAAAATAATGAGAAACCATTAAAAGCACGCATTTCTCTAAACTAACTAAAAAAACACGCAAATCGAGCATTATTCTCTCAAAACGCGACATAAACGACTTAAAACGAGCATAGAAATATAAAGAAAACATAGCCTACAAGTGCCATAAATGACACGGATCAAATTCCCCCAAGCTAAACTTTTGCTCGTCCTCGAGCAAAACAAAATCCAACCCAAGGGAAAATGAAGACATTATTCAAGCAAAGAAAGAAACAAGAAAATTAGAGAAGATGAGAATATACACTACCTCACTTTCGTAGGAATCACGGTCAATTTTAGTAACTAAAGACAAGCCATTTAAACCCCTAGATTGCCCTAGAGGACGAGTGATGCTCTCGTAAAGGTTTCCTAAGAGATTAACCTATAACTCTCGTAATAATACAAACAAGGCAAAGCATGAGAAGGAAATCAAAAGAAAAGAAAAACAAACACATGTTCATGAAAGGACTTTTCCAAATGTACAAGCACAAATGAATGCAAATCTTTCTAAACAAGTAAGGGAGTGCACGTTTCAAGATACCCGAGGTTGATTAAAACATAAATATTCTAAGCATAGGAACTAATATTCACAATCCACTTTCATCCCAAACGGTCTTACCGCGTTCTCCTTACTAGTCTCATATCTTCTCCTAGTGAGCATCTCAAAAGTTCCACGAAGGAGCCGGAAAAAGAGAAAATTTTGGGCTACTCGACGTCTTGACAATGCATCCCCTTTCCTTAAGCTTTAACTCATAATGCCCTCCCTCGGTACATGACTCAACCTCTAGGTCGAAAGGTCTTTCCCAATGGTTGTAACGTAAGGGTAAAAGGGGTGAGGATAAGCTTAAAATTTAGAATTTGGCGGTATTCCTAATTAGTGAAGCAAAGGGTGATAAATCCTCAATACCATAATCAAGAAGTCACCAAACAAATACAAACTAACACCCCCAAGCTTATTCAAAGCTATAACCACAATCATATATACAAAAAGTGTAAACGCTTCTCCCCCAATCTTAAAGGAAGCATTATCCTCAATGCTTGAAAAGGGGAAAATAAATCACATAAAAATATTTTTGATTTTTCTTATTTTCAATTCTTTTGTTGTTGTTGTTTTTTTTTCTTTTTCTTTTTTGTTTTGTTTTTTTGTTTGTTTTGGGTTTTTTTTTTTTTTTTTTAAAAAAAAAAAAAAAATAAAAATTCTTTCAAAGCAATTGGCCAAGTCTATTTAACTAAGGACAATTTTTACAAATTTGCATGTAATATGTCCTTGCCTCTTTTTTGTGTTTAAAGTTTGGACGACTTTTTTATTTATTCATTTGCCATTATTCACACAAATATACAAAACACAATCTTACTTACAAATATGAACTAATATAAAAAAATTCTTTTAAAAAAAAAAAAGAACCAATATCAAAACTCATATACCACACACTCCAATAAAATGACCATTTGCTTCACAAAAACCAAAAATGGAGCAAAAATGAAAACAAAGGCTCAAAATTCTAAAGATGTGGCTTGAAAAGAAGGGAAAAGGCCCAAATGGTTAGCAAGAAAGCAAATGTAAACCCAATGAACTAAAAAGAAAGAAAATTAGTCTAGAAAAGAAAAATTACCACCTCGAAAAGATCCCTTTGTTCTCCCTAGATGGCTCGGTCTCGAGTTTGAGAATTATGAGTCAAGATTCTAGATTAGGTCCACGATAGTCAAGGATCCATGCCGCTCATGTAAATAAATGTTGAAGGCTTGAAAAATAATGAACCTCACATGGATGTAGCAAAAACTCACTATTGGTGTCAATTCGACTATAGGAAGCAACTACCAACATGCCACAAACAAGTAGAATCCGGTTTCATGGTCCCATTAGTTCTAACCAACTACCTTATCATGATTTATAATAAAATCAACCAAGCATACTCTCAAACCGTGCACACCGTTACCATTTAAGAAGAAAAACATTCAATTATACAAGTCCAAAAGTATTATGTCCAAAGCAAGAAGAAAACAAAGATACAATGCAATTTGCCTTGATAGAAACAAAAATCTTTTTGGAGTTTTTCAAGATAAAGAAACATGGAAATGCATATACAAAGGTGCATAGCATGTATGAATTAAATTCCCACCAAACATGATAGAAAACCCTCTCCCAAGCTTGAATGAGACATTACACTCAAACATAAATCAAATAATCCATGGGAGGGAAAAACAAGGAGATCAATCTAATCAAACCAACATATGTCCAACAAGTCCTCATCCACTTGAGAAAGAGCAAGGAAGGATATTATCGGATATTAGGTGTGTGTAAATACCCGCAAATGACCCAATTAAACCTTTCAAAATTAATTTCCTCAAGAATTGAACCTTGCCTTCTATATGCTAGCAAACATAGGAGTCAAACTTCCTTGATTCTTGATCCAAATCAAAGCACCAAAGTATATCAAGTCATGTACCTAGCAAAAGGCACACAAACATTTCCATGAGAGAAAATATCTAAAAAGAAAAGAAAATGAAAGTAATAAAATGCGGGTGACTTCCCGAGAAAGGCTTGCTTAAGGTCCAAGCTTAACCACTCTAGAAAATAATAATTCAACGCACGCAAGAGCTTGTCAAATGCACTACTACACATTTCGGAAGACAAACGGTAGGCAAATGACGGGAAAAGAACGTGCAACAAGATTATTGCACGCAAGTGAGAAGGGAGATGCAAAAAGAAAGAAGAAGAGGGATCAAAAGGAAAAAGAAGAAAATAAGAAGAAGAAGGGGTAATAAAAGAATGGAAAGAAAAAGAAAAAGGCAAATCCTTCTCACTAAATATTTTTGGGTACCCTTTTCCTCAATAGAAGACTAATGAGAGACATGAAAACCATCATAGACAAGGGGGTCCCCAATAATCTCATCACCCAAGGAAAGGAGGGATATAGGAATAAAAGGGATGTGGTTGAAATTGCTCGAAAAAGGCACATGAGAGGAGGGAATAGGGGCTATTGTCTCACAAATGAACTCTTTCTCACCACCATGCCTCAAATCACCAATAAGAGCATGAAAATCAATCATAGAATCTTCAAAAGAAGAACACTCATGATCATCATCTCCCTCAAACATCCAACTTCCAAGAGGAACTACATAATCCCCTTCACTATAACCATGAACAACATGTCCCACAACTTCCTTAAAGCCTAAAGTCTCAAAGCAATACATGAATGGATGTAAATTCATTTCAAAATCATCTCTCACCCTTGAAGTATTCTCTATGAACTCACTCAAAAGGATATGAGTTTTTATTTGACACTCAATAAACACATTGGACATAACCTCAAATGAATCCAAATACTCATGGATAAAAGGGTCACAATCATGCACTTGAGACTCATCAAGATGGGAAAGAGGATTAGGATTTTCAATATCAACACTCTCTTTATTCTCAACTCCTTCAGCATCACCCAAATGCTCACCAATGTGATCCTCACACTCTCTTACTTTCTCAAAATCATCATCATCATCCTCAACACATTCATTAAATTGGGATTTTTCACAAACAAGCATCAAGGATGACAATTGGCTTTCTAACTCTTCTCCTCTTATCTTTTCCTCCTCAATACGCCCCTAATTCTTTGTCATTATCTCTAATTGACCTCTTATAGAATTAAGAATCATCTCCTTACTAGGCCCAAATTCATTATCAAGCTCAATGCACCTAATTTGAGACTCAAATATATCGACAGGAGATTCAAAAGATGTAGATGGTTGAGGCTCAACAAGAGAAGAAGAAGAATTACAACCAAGATTGAAAGAATCAACATTAAGATCATGAGCGTATACATCACATTAGGGAGTAGGGGCACAATCAAACACATGAGATTTATCATCAAGGGAATGAAGCACATCACAAGAAGGTATGGTAAATAATGAAGAGTATTGAAATACACCATTAGCATCAACTTGAGCATGCACTTCATCATCATGAACAAAAGGGGAAATAAAGTTGAAATCATGTGTTCAAGGTTCACTTAAGGGGGGTTTTGTTCTAGAGAGAGAAACTCTAGCTTCTCTCTAGCCCTTTGAAGAAGGGTCCCGGTGGTTGCCTTCATCGGATTCTTTCTTCAAAGGGTTAGATTGAGAAGCTTGTTTCTTGTTCTTCAATGTCAAAATACAAACCCTAAGGGCTTTTGGAACTTAGGTCTTTTATTCGACCTTCATTCAAGGTTGCAGAAGCGGCGGCTGTTTTGGTTGAATCGACTACTGGGAGGTGTTTCAAGTCTATTCTATTTCCCAGCAGTCGGGTTGTGCTTAAAGTTTTAATTTTTCTCTTGCTGGGTTGTTTCTGGGTTTTTTTGGGTTCGATTTCTAAATCAAACAAAGCTGCTGGACGGTGCTGCGAAGTTTATTGGTTCCTTCTTCGATTTTCTGGGTTCTTTGCTCGAGATTGAAGAAGGGTCTAAGTTCGGTGTTCCGGTGGTTGTTCTGGTTGGCGCGGCGGTTGGGCGGTGTTTCAAGCTATTCTTTCCCAGCAGCCGGATTGTGTTTGAAAGTGTCGATTTTCATTTGCTGGGCTGATTCCGGTTGGTTGTTGGGTGGTGGTTTGAGTCGTATCCTTTTCCTAGTAGCTGGAATTCGCTGGAAGCTCATTCGTGAGGCTAATTCTGGGTGTTTGAGGCTAAATCAAACCCTCAATTTTCTGGTTTCTTGCTCAAAGAATGTTGTCGATTTTCGGGCTAGTTTACCGGTGGCTGGGTTTCGTTTTCTCTGGTCTTTGTTGCTGGTGACGGGTCCAGTTCAGTGGGCTTGGGATGCGTTTCAAAGTGGTCGTCGAGTGCAGATTCGACGGTTGTCTTCAACCCTTGACTGGTGTTTTGTCGACGGGGCTATGCTCTGTCCTTTTTCGGTTGCTGGGCATCGCTGAAATGGGTGTTTATTAGGTTGATTCAAGGCTGTTGGGGCTGCGATTCAGCCCATGATTTTCTGTGTTCTAGTTTGTTTGCGGGTGGCTGGGTTTCCTACCTGGCTGGCGTGTTATTGCTAGGGGCTGCTATGTTTACTGGGTTCTCTTTTTCGGGTTGGAGGGTGAACTCGAGGGTTGGTGGCAGCCCTATTGTTCTCCATCTATAAAAGGAAGGTTGATTTTGTTTTCTACTTCCTTTTTGCTATCTTTGTGTATTTTGGGAATGCTTCTTTGGTTGTAACTACTATCTAGACATATTGTATTGCCTTTTCAGCTTAAGCTTCCTAGTGATTAGTATTGTTGGTTGATGGTCCATGGTAGCGATTCTTTGTCCTGGTTTGTATTGTATGCTTGCCATGCCGTTGTCCTAGAAACCTAATTTCCGGGTTGTTATTTAGCTGTGATTTTATGATTATGCCTATTGATGGTGGATAGTTGCTGGAGGTTGGTTGTCATAGTTGAGTTTTGGCTATTAGCTTGCTTGGTGTGTAGTGGGATGAGACCCTATTTTTATTGTTGTCCTAGCATAAGGTGCTAGCTGATGGCCTGTGTTGTTTGATGGGTGGTTTTTCTATTGCTACCATGTTTCTTGCTTCTGCCTGGACTCCTTTTCATGTCTCTTTCATTGTGGTAGTTGTTGCTCTTTTTTCTGTCTCGACATCCTATGCTTCATGCTTTGCTTGAGCCTCCTTGTGATTGTATTGCTGGCTGATGGTTCATGGCTGCGATCCTTTGTCCTGGGCTATACTACATGTATGCTATTGTTCTGTCCTAGCAGACTGTTTATGGGGTAGTTATCAAGCGGATTTTATGGTGATGCAGGTGGAAATTGTTCCTTTGTTTATTTGGTGGAGGTTGGTTGTATGGTTGAGGCCCATTTTTAGTGTTATCTCCTAGCATGAGGTGCTAGTTGATGGCTTGGATTGTATGGTGGGTAGTATCCCTCTCTCTACCTTGGTCTTGCTTTGTCCGGGCTTCTTCTCTGCCTCTCCTGCTGTGGTGGATGTTGTTTTATCTCTATCTATGCATCTTTTGCTATTTTGTTGTACTTGAGCCTCCTTGTGTTTGTGTTGCTGGCTGATAGTTCATGGCTACGATCCTTTGTTCTGGTTTGTACTACATCTATGCTATAGTTCTGTCCTGGCAGGGTGTCTACAGGGTTGGTATCAAGTTATGTTGATGATATTGGATAGTATTTGCTTTGTTATTGCTTTGGTGTGGTGGAGGTTGGTTATCATGGGTGATTCTTGGTTACTCTAGCTTGCTTGGTGTGTAGTGGGTTGAGACCCTATTTTTAGTGTTGTTCTCTAGCATGAGGTGCTAGTTGATAATCTGGATTGTATGGTGGGTGGTGTTCCTATTACTTCCTTGCTTGCTGCTTCTACCAGGTCTCCTTCTTATGCCTCCTCTGTTATGGTAATGTTGCTTTACCTTTGCCATGGCATCTTATGTTTCTTTATTCTGCTTGAGCCTCCTTATGTTTGTGCTGCTGGATGATGGTTCATGGCTGCGATCTCTTGCTCTGGTTTGTACTGCATGTATGCTATTGTTCTATCCTGGCAGGCTGACTATGGGGTTGTTATCAACCTGTTTTTTATGGTGATGCTGGTGGTGGTGTATTATTAGTTGTTGTCTTGGCATGGTGGAAGTTGGTTGTCATGGGTGAGTCTTGGTTATTCTAGCTTGCTTGGTGGGTAGTAGGTTGAAGCCTTATTTTTAGTGCTGTCTTCTAGCATGAGGTGCTAGTTGATGGCCTGGATTGTATGGTGGGTGATATTCCTATTGCTACCTTGTTTGCTGTTTCTCCCAGGACTCCTTCTCTTCCCTCTTCCATTGTGATAGCTGTTGTTCTACCTTTGTGGTGGCATCTTATTCTCTGTCTTGCTTGAGCCTCCTTATGTTTGTGCTGCTGGATAATGGTTCATGGTTGCGATCTTTTGTCCTGCTTTGTACTGCATGCAGGCTGTTGTTCTGTCCTGGCAGGCTGACTGTGGTGTTGTTATCAAGCTGTTTTTTATGATGATGCTGGCAGATGGTTTATGCTTTCAAGCTAAGCTGATGCTTTATTATTCTCACCTTTTTTGATATCTTTGGATGTATGGGTTTTTACCCACTTTTGGATGTAGCTTTGGTTTCCTCTCCCTTTGGGAGTTGGAGATTTCGTAGTTGTTATCTTTGTTTTGCCTTCAGGCTTTGGTTTTGTTGCTTCTTTGGCCTAGAGGGCATGTACTGCGCTTTCATTTCTTGTAGTTGCTACTTTTATGGGTAGTAACTCTTTACTTTTGGTAATAAAATTCTTTATTTACCAAAAAAAAAAAAAAGGTTCACTTAAGGGATCATGTAACAAATCATGGGAATTCATGCTAATATTAGATGAATCAACACATTGCATATCAATATTAGAGTCATGATTACCCCTATTATAGACATCCCTAGCTAACCAAACATAAAAATCCTAACCATCATCAATTGACAATGCTCTAAATTCACCATTATACATGCATTCAACTTCATTTCTAGTTTGCTCATTCAAACCAAAATAACAAATCTCACAAGCCTCCCAAAGACTACAACAATTATTGTCTAAAAATTCCTCAAGTCTAATAAAATATTCACAAAAAGGCTCATTGTCATATTGAGGAAATGATAGACATGCCATTTTTTTTTTCACAAAACAAACAAAAATCAAACAAAAGAAAAGTATATACAAAGACCTAGACTCAAGCAATCAAAACGACTTAAACATAGACACCGTTCCCCGACAACGACGCAATTTTGACGAGGGGAAAACTAGGTCGTAATCTAATCTTCCCTCGGTCAAACTAAATTTGTAAACACTTAATAAACCTAAATACGAGTATAGAGGCATGTCAAGGGTCGAATCCAAAGGAACGTTAATGTTCAAGCACTTTCAATTATGTGCCTAAGCTAGGTCAAAATCAAAGGTAAAAGGAGAATGCTAACAACTAACAAAACAAGTAACCAAAGAAATAAAACACTAGGAACGGCGATCAACAAGTAATCATGTCAATTGCAACAACTTAGGAAGAGCATGCCAATCAAAGGTTGTGAAGACTAATGATAAGAGAAATCAATTGGAATCAAAGAGCTATCTCCTAATTGTTAATCTAGGGTTCACTATGAATAACAAACTAAGAGAATCACAATAAAAACGATTCGATAATTGCAATTCCTAAATCAATTGTTCGTGTCATTAGCAATTACAATGCAATCTAGCATAATTCTCAAGGCCTAATTGAATTACACACATGCAAACCTTCTGTAATCACTTTAATAAAAAACAATCAATCAACACCATTCCAAAATAAATCAAAATTAATCTATCATATAAGTTTCACCCAATTCCTACCCAACAACTACTCAAGTATCATCATCTATCAACAATCAACAATACATCAAGAACAATTACACTAATCAAGCATCAAACATCAACTTTAAACCAAACAAACATGAAATTAAACAAAGAAATAAGGTGAGATACAGTTAAGAATGCTCATTGATAATAGAGAAGATCTTCAACACAATTGTCACCCTTATATCTTCAATCTCTCAATTAACATTGAAATCCTTCACTTTCTCTCTCTAAAACTACTCCTAATCTGGAGAGAGAAACTCCTAATCTACGCTAATCCTCCTTAGAGGAGCGAGAAACTATCCTAAACTAAAGTATTTCAAGAATGAAGAATAAAGAGGGATGTACACTATATACAAAAGGAGGAAATAAATGAAATAAACCCAGAAAGCCGCGCCCGCGGAGAAATCTGCCGCGCCCGTAGGGCAAGGCCTGCGTCCACGGGGTTCCCACGGCCAGCCCTCTCCAAGTTCCTGGTCGAAAATGGGCAGAAATAGGTTGCAGCAACCCCGCGCCCACGGGTACTATAGTCCGCGCTCACGGCAGATTTGCAGGGTCAACTTCAGAAGGCTGTAACTCACAATCTAAGAATCGTATGAAGGCGTGCGACCTATCATTGGGAAGATATTCAAGTCTAGTTTCCAACCCTACTTGAATAACCTAAATCCGATCTGTATAACTCAAGATAAGGCTGAAAAAATGCACAAAGGTCCTTTTTGATACATTGCAAACCTTCGTTTTCCTTTGTTTCTAACTCAAATTCAATTCCAAAAAGTGCATATCGATCCTAGTGGATTTTATTTTCAATTCCCATGCTTATAGCCCGCGACGCTCCTACAAAACAAGACAAAGAAACGGAGAAGCGAGAAAATAGCCAAGAAATGAATAAAATGATAAAAAAAAACCATTAAAAGCACGCATTTTTCTAAACTAACATAAAAACATGCAAATCGAGCATTATTTTCTAAAAACAAGACATAAATGACTAAAAACAAGCATAAAAATTGTGGACACCCATTTGTGTCTCCACAAAACCAAACCCAGTGATGAGTACCTTTCACGTCGAATCATAATCGAATGAAGCGAAAGTGTGGAAAGTCTAGTGTTGCGGATAGTTTTAATTGCTTTTCTCTTCTCTCTGTTTTTGAAAACTTATTTTAAGAAAACAGCCAATCCAGTTTGGTTGGTCCATGATATGGGTCCAATAGTAGTGTAGTTGGATGGGGCTTGCAAAGACCTTTCCAAGGATATATTATAAGCCCAATTCCGATGAATATAGAGGAAGTTGTGGCCAATTTACTAAACTGGGCCCGGTTTGAGCTTTATATACGGCCCAATGATCTTGAGGAGGGCCTAATACGGATTCATCATTCCTAATGCAATTAGGAATGGTTTTAGTCTTCTAGAATTTTCTAGAAGGTTCTTTTTATTCCTAATTCAATTAGCATTGATAAATTGACTTTTGACTTTTCAGAGTTTTAATTAAAATCAAATAGCATTTTTGAGGGAATTATATGATTTTATCCTCCAGTACGGCAAACTTATCTGATTTTCGAAAACCCGTTGAAAATAGGCCTGGCGCCTTACCCCAGGCTTTGGCGCCTGGAACCAGGCCTGGCGCCTGGCGCTAGTGTTGGTGCCTGGCGCCAGTTAGCCAGGGTTGGCGCCAACTTTGTTTTTTGTGCGTCAGACTGTTTTGTTTATTTTATCTCTTTGGCTAAATTTCCCTATAAATATCGTATTGAAAGCTCCGTTTTCATTCACTAATTTTCACCAATTCTCCTCATTCACAAGTTCTCATCTACAATTAGTTTTAATTAGCACTCTTTAATCTTTCAAATCATTTATCTTTTCCTCTAAACCTTGTTTTCATATACAAAATTCCGCATTCGCAAGATCTAGAAACACCTAGCCATATTCAAAGTTGCCTTCGCCCTAGACGTGAAAGGTTTAATTTCTGAGGGTTTGGTCCCAAATCTCTATTTCAATTATTTAATTTAATTGTTTTGTTTTATTAATTTTCCTTGAAGTTACTAACGTGTGTATTTTGTTATTAGAAAGAGATACGAGGTATCAAAGTAAGTACTTTAATTGATTAATTGATATTATGATTTAGAAATCATGTTTACATTATTGTTATGATATTCCAAGTATCATGTCTAGGGTAATTTTAATATTAAATATGATTGTTACGTTGCTTCCTATGTTCTTCCTAATATTTATGATTGTTAGTATCAGGTTAGGGTTAAAGATTTGATGATTATTTCTTAGTGACATGCTAGGGTTTGCTATTAATCTTGTTAGTATCATGCCTAGGATCTTGCTATCTTGCTGTAATATTAACATGAACATGATTATGATTATAATTGTTATAATTTATGATGATTATGAATATTATTATTATTATTATTTTGACGATGATTATTTTATTATTATTATTATTATGATTATTTATTGTGTAGCTTGATATTTATATTTATTGCTTGATCACCTTTTTATGCATGTTTAAAGGGAATTGGTACTTGTAATCACGCTTAATAAAATAATTAATAATCTTGTTTAGGGTTAATTGTGATTATAAATTCAAGTGATCGTCAATAATAGTATATTTGTGCATTAATATTCAACCAACATAGATAAACAGGTTTAGGGTTAATCCTATTGATTTCATGTTAATTAAAAAGCGCACATGAATACGATCATAATAAAGTAGAGGCCTATTATTAGGGCAGGTTCAATCTCTTTTAGGTTGGATTTGTACCATCATCCCCGAACCCTTATTTGGTTCAAGACCTTATGGAGTTGACGATCTCTTGGATCGTTAAGGGGTGTAACCTTCACCTCGTGAACGGTTTTCAAGTTCCTAAAAAAACTTGTTGGCGACTCTTTTGCTCTATCTTCTTCCCTTTTGGACGCCACCGTACTTTAGTGTATGATCACAGTGGGGTTCAAGCTAGTGGGATTAACGCTTGAATTTATTCCCTACAGTTTTTGGCGAATCCGCTGGGGAGGATTTCTATTTTAATTCCTGAATTTGTTTCGGCAATGATTTAGAATGAGTGGATGAGACTCGAAAAGTTCTAAGTATTTCATGTGCGTAATTTTGATTAACATTATTGTCATATGCATAAAAAAGATCTCATTGGAAAGAACATCCGTAATGAGTTAAAAACATAGGATTTTACACGTAGGAAATTTGAGAAATATCTTTCACAACTAGGACTGAAATAACACCGCGCGAAACAGGAAAATTTTATCGAGCACAAAAAGCTGCTGAGGCATGTGGGAAGTAGCGTCAGGGGCCTGAGCATTGGCGCTAGTATTTTAACCGTAGCGCCAGACGCCAACATTGGCGCTAGGCACTACAGCTAAAAGTTGGCGCTAGTCTTTGTTTGCTGGCGCCAATTTGCCCCAATACCGAGCCAGAAATATGCGTTCTAATTTCTACCAGTTTTTCGTATTGTTTGCTCGATCCCACTTCCTGATTGAATTTTTTCTCACTTTTCTGAAACCCATATGTGTTCTAAATATGGACATAACCCTCTGGGAATTCATGCTCCATCTACCCGATTGAACGCTCTGTGCAACAAAGGGTACATCCGAGATTGTTGAATTCACCAAACCATGGAAGCGAGTTTTTTCTAAAACTTGCGGTGTCCCATCCACTCGCGCCAACCCTTCACGGTTAGGCTTCCGCGCGGTGCATCCGGAAAATTAACCATGGACCCTTTATTGACTAAACCATATCCCGAACTTTAGAGAACTAGAGCCATGGTTAGGTTGCAAACTCATTGCATCATATTGTGCCTACTTGACTAATTGTGCATTATTTTTTGTGCATACTCTATGTGATTTTTCCTAACCGTTTGTTTGACTTGTGTTAAGACTAAATAAGCTGATTAATGAATAAAGGACTTTGTTTAATTAATTAATTTGAGCTAATAAATAAACATAAAATCGAGTTATAGTTCCTTTAAGTCATCCCGGATTTTTATTCCCGCATACTGCACAAACGTCAACTTGGTTTGGTCATAGCCGGAGTTATAGGAAGAACTACGAGTCGTACACCCTGTGGATCTGTAGCCCCGAGTTTTATCTTTAATTTGGCGTTGGTTTCATCCAAATCAGAGTCACAGATAAAAAGTTATGACTAAAATACCACAGTCTGTCAAGTTTAATGCATATACGTGAAGTCTTAACTTAGTCTTTGCTTGAGTCTAGTCACATAGTCTAGCCACATGGTCATGACACGAGTCTTAACATGTCACCTACACTCACTAGTCTTAGCACACACTTTGTACATACTCTTTTCACACTATGACCATGTCTTAGGTTCAAGCATGAGTCAGTCTTTTCCGTCATTTGAGTTGGGGGGTACATTCTATTCCTAATTCTTCATATCCCTCCATCTACACCATTTTCCCTTCATATTCTATTCCATTTTTCTTCACTTCCTCCTCCATTGCATGTTGAATAAAGTTTGAGTCAAATAATTAACAATAAGTATCCCCAAATTCCCTTTCCACAGTACTTGGTCGAGGAGAGAAGGGCGATTAATCAAGGAAAACCTCTTTATTCAAGTCTCGCATTTTGATAAACCGATTCGTCAAAAGAGGAAGGCTAAAAGGATAATGGCAACTCAAGAAAAAGTCAATGAGCTTAGGAACCAACTAGTTACCATGACTGAAGCACTGAAGCTCCTCACCCTCAAGGTCGATGATCCCGTGAAGCAACAACAAATGAACCTCATGCAAGAAAGTTTGAGGAAGCTATCTAGTGACTATAAATTTCAGGGCGTGAGTTCACAAGGGGTCTCACTGGACAAGGAACTTCTTCCGCATAAGTTCAACGCCACTGACATCCCTAAATTCAAGGCAACGGATAACCCTTATTTTCATCTAAGAGCTTTCGAAACTACAATGAACTTTAAGGGTATCGATAAGAAGGTTTTCCCCTCTCTGTTCCCACTATCTCTTGAAACCGTTTGCCAACAATGGTTCTTCTCCCTTGACAGAGAGAAAACCTCTACCCGGGAATCGATAATAAACGCTTTCGTTGATAAATACAAGTGCAATATTCAAGTTGAAACCGACCATAGACAACTTGAGATGCTAAGACAAAAAGAGAATGAAGGCTTTACTTCTTTCTTTAATAAATGGAGGGAAACTTCCGCCAAGATGATTGAGGTCCCCACCGAAAAGGAGTCTGTGAGGATGTATATCAAGAATCTCCAAGAAAAGTATTCAAAGCACTTAAAATATCAACACACCTTGAATACTTTCAAGGCCGTTTATGACATCGGAATTGAAATCGAAGACGACCTCACAAAGCAAAAAGCTACTAACAATAGTAACCACGGTGGCTGGAAAAGAAAGAAGAACGACAATCCTTCTTCTTCCGAAAACGCCCACTCTAGTAATAATGTTAGTACCTTTGACCATAATGGTGACTTAGCCATGGACAATAGAGGATCTAAGAGGAAACCCAGGCGAGAGTTCACACCCATCGGAATGACCTATGATGCTGCTTTCGATCGTCTCTATGATCGAGGATTAATCAAACCTATTGGCCCTACCGAGGATCCAACACTAGAAAATCGATCTTCGAGATGGAATCCAAACTCCTATTGCAAGTACCATCAAGGGCGCAGTCATACTACTGATGAATGATACAGGTTTCAAAACCTCATTCAAGATCTCATAGAGGCAAATAAGATCCCATTGCCTCTAGCTAGCGAGAAGACTGGATGATGTCGGAGCAAACAACACAAGACAGAGGCGAGCTTCAACGACAAGATTTCATGACCTCTTTTTCTATTTCTTTTTTCATTTTTTCCTTTCCCCAATAAGTCTAGCACAAGCACCTTTTCTCTTCCTTTAGATTATTTTTGTAGTTTTCTTTATTTTTCCCTTTTTTTAATAAAATGAGCATTTATTTCCTTATATATGATCATTTCATTATATTGCATTAATCAACAAAAAAAAAAAAAAAAAATTAAAAAAATATCCATGTCAAATTAAACAAAAGGTATACCAATGATTTAAGGCAACCCTTGTAGCCACATCATATCTCCTTTCACCTTTCAAATATGCAATCCCTTCTTCATAAACCACTTTGAGCCTCGTCTAACGATAGACCTTTCTTTTTTTTCAACCTACATTTATCTATCCTTGGGATGGGATGGTGTGCAACTTTTGCAATTCTAAAGAAAGCTTGAGCAAATTAAAAAAAAGATTAAAATAGCAAAAATAGCAAACAAATAAATAAAAGTGTACAAAAGGGCAAGTGTTCCAATGTCTTTGATATGAAAATATCTTCGATAAGAACACGTCTCAGATTGCGTCTCTTATCGAGTGCTCGGTACCGTGCCTGAGAAACATGAATGCCAAGTGAGTGATAGACCGCATGATCAAGATTGCTCACACTTAAAAAAATGAAATAAATGCTAAAGCAAAAGAAAGAGCTAAAAAAAAGAGTAGAAAACCTTAAGCATGAAAATATAAATATTCAAAAGCAAGGTTGCACACCTTGGGGGCTTATCAAGGGTCTTGAGCCTTTATCCCTTTTTTCTATAACCTTTAGCCTAACCACGTTACAACCCTTAAAAGACCTTTTTGAGGTATACACACACTTGTGCGAGGTTTGGCTAGAGCTACGTTCGGCCTGATTCCTAACGGATACGTAGGCAATCTCACATCGAGGTGCGACCGTAATAAACATGCATTCATATTCACATTCACACACTTGCACCATGCTCATATCAAGGGATTCCTTATGCACATCCCTATTCATGTAGAGCTAGACTTGGGGGCTTGATACCCACATCATTAGCTTACCTAGCCTAAGAGTCACCACCATTTGACTCTTTTAACAAATAATATCTTTCCACACACTTAGCTCTTGTGGCTTAGCTTTAGTGTCACTATCACACACTACACAGATATACATGACAAAATTTACTTCCCTTAGGAACCCTTTGTCATGGAATCTTAACACAACATTGAAGCATGCCTTGTCATATCAACATCACTCATCATTGCATCACAAAGTACGAAGTGCTTAGCCTCCGTGCCTAAGTTATCCAGATACTTTCATCGTGGAGTCAACAATTGAGAAAGCCTAGGATGAATTAATCCTTGCACATCATTGGACTAAGCTCATTCAACATGCATCTTCAAAACTAAACTTCAATTCTTTTTCACGTCTTTCTTTTTCAGGAGAAAGTCGGTACCCTCCACAAAAATGACGGAAAATTTTTGCTTTTTTGGCATTTTCGAGTCGCACGATCACATTACAATGCACACACGAGTCATGTACACACTGAGTCATGTCATGTCATATCACTTTGATTTGAGTCACACATGTCATTACACTTTGAGTTGAGTCAACCTCGAGTCAGTCGATCACATCGAGTCAAGTTTATACCTTGAGCCGTGTCAAGTCAATGAGTCAAGCAACATTAAAACCTTAGGTCAACCCTAAGATAATTTTAAGCCTTAGGTCAACCCTAAGATGGTTAAAAAGATTGGCAAAGTTCTATAGTCAAAATAAATACAAGTGCAGCAGAATAGGGAGGACCCCACTCCAATTCTTGGCGCCCGAGATATTTCAGCAGCGACAAAGCTCGAAGCCTCTCAGAAAGGTTATTTTGACCTCATGCAGCAATTTTGGGTTCCTTGGTACGCCAATTAGCCCCTATAAGCAATTTGATATGATTAGTAGTCGGCTCGATTACAATCGTAGTAAGTGATTAACCTGACAAAAAATCGTCTCACTTAGCTTAAGCGCCTAAAACACTGGCTCATTACAATCGGTTCAAAAGTAAAAACTTAAACGACAATATTTCTAAATATGGATTGTCGCGCATTCTTATTAAACGACAAAGTTGGATTGTCATCCCCAACTGACAATATTTCCAAAAATGGATTGTCGTGCAACGACAATTTTTCCAAGATTGGATTGTCATCTCTGGAAAAGTTTCCAAGCGTGGATTGTCGTGCTCCTTCTTTGTTTGGCAAGTTTTTCCAAGTTCGGATTGTCATACATTCATAGATCGCTGACAAGTTTCCGAGATTGGATACACCCAGTTCCCTATGGCAAAATTTCCCAAAGGATTGTCGTAGCTCTCTACTCATCATAAATTTCGACAAAAGTTCCTCAACGTGGATTGTCATTCATTTCATCACGTGGCAAATTTTCCCGAAGTGGATTGTCGGTCGACTCTTTTTTTTTTGCAAATGTTCCAAGACACAGATTGTCAATAGTGGCAATATTTTCCCAAAAGGATTGTCGCATAGCGTTGGCAAATTTCCAAGGTGGATTGCTTTCAAGATTTATATTCCAAGATGTGGATTGTCGATCGTAGCAAAGTTCTTATGAAAGATTGTTACAAAGCATTGGCAACTTTTCCCAAAATTGGATTTTGGCGAATTTTCCGAGATACGGATTGTCGTTTCATCGTGGCAACATTTACAAGGATGGATTGTTACGAAACATTAACAACTTTCCCTAAATCGGATTGTCATACATCATACAAGAGTTGTGTTGGAAACTATTCCCAGAGAAAAGAGGATTGTCATCACAGCAACATCACCGACATACTGGTTCACAAGCAGCAAAGCACCGACGTAATGGCATATCAACATTAAGGATTAAAAAGCAGTGATCTTTTCGAAGACTATCACAGCGGAAATTGAACATATCAAAAAGAAGCTCTTTGTTCAGAGACGAGTGAACATCAAAACATCAAGGTTGCGTTCCCTAGATTGTGGAGAGTTGTCACAAACAACTATGGATTGTTTGAAGAGAAGCAATCTTCGATAATATTCCCTTGGACGTGGAATATTATCAATGCGGATGAGGAATGTTTCAAGAGAAGCAATCTTCGATATTATTCCCTTGGACGTGGAATATTATCAAAGAGGAAGAGGAACGTTTCAGGCGAAGCAGTCTTCTATATTGGAAGCAGTTACGGGCGTAGCGGTTTTCAAGCGGGATGACGTTCTCTAGCTTGTAGGAGGTCATTAAAACAACAGTAAAGCGGAAGCAAATCGGTTACTTTTAGAGACGTGTGCTCGACGATGCAAGATACGCGTTTCTTAACTCTTTTATCTGTTTAACTAACGCTAGTTATGCAGGTATCGACGTTACAAGAGTGATTTAGGATCGCAGAACGTTCTGAGTCATTCTCCGTCCCAATCGCTACTTTGGCTTTCGTTTTTTGAAACTTGTGTTTCTCCAAACTCAGTCAAAGTGAGGGCTTCTGTAGACACCCATTTGTGTCTCCCCAAAACCAAACCTAGTGATGAGTACCTTTCACGTCGAATCATAATCGAATGAAGCGAAAGTGTGGAAAGTCTAGTGTTGCGGATAGTTTTAATTGCTTTTCTCTTCTCTCTGTTTTTGAAAACTTATTTTAAGAAAACAGCCAATCTATTTTGGTTGGTCCATGATATGGGTCCAATAGTAGTGTAGTTGGATGGGGCTTGCAAAGACCTTTCCGTCGATATATTATAAGCCCAATTCCGATGAATATTGAGGAAGTTGTGGCCAATTTACTAAACTGGGCCCGGTTTGAGCTTTATATACGGCCCAATGATCTTGGGGAGGGCCTAATACGAATTTATCATTCCTAATGCAATTAGAAATGGCTTTAGTCTTCTAGAATTTTCTAGAAGGTTCTTTTCTTTCCTAATTTAATTAGCATTGATAAATTTACTTTTGACTTTTCAGAGTTTTAATTAAAATCAAATAGCATTTTTTAGGGAATTATATGATTTTATCCTCCAGTACGGCAAACTTATCTGGTTCTCGAAAACGCGTTGAAAATAGGCTTGGCGCCTGACCCCAGGCTTTGGTGCCTGGAACCAGGCCTGGCGCTTGGCGTAAGCCATTGGCGCCTGGCGCTAGTGTTGGTTCCTGGCGCCAGTTAGCCAGGGTTGACGCCAACTCTGTTTTTTGTGCGTCAGACTCTGTTTTGTTTATTTTATCTTTTTGGCTAATTTTCTCTATAAATATCGTATTGAAAGCTCCGTTTTCATTCACCAATTTTCTCCAATTCTCCTCATTCACAAGTTCTCATCTACAATTAGTTTTAATTAGCACTCTTTAATCTTTCAAATCAATCATCTTTTCCTCTAAACCTTGTTTTCATATACAAAATTCCGCATTCGCAAGATTTAGAAACACCTAGCCATATTCGAATTTGCCTTCGCCCTAGACGTGAAAGGTTTAATTTATGAGGGTTTGGTCCCAAATCTCTATTTCAATTATTTAATTTAATTGTTTTGTTTTATTATTTTGTTATTAGAAAGAGATACGAGGCATCAAAGTGAGTAATTTAATTGATCAATTCATATTATGATTTAGAAATCATGTTTACATTATTGTTATGATATTCCTAGTATCATGTCTAGGGTAATTTTAATATTAAATATGATTGTTACGATGCTTCCTATGTTCTTCCTAATATTTATGATTGTTAGTATCATGTTAGGGTTAAAGATTTGATGTTTATTTCTTAGTGACATGCTAGGGTTTGCTATTAATCTTATGAGTATTATGCCTAGGATCTTGTTATCTTGCTTTAATATTAACATGAACATGATTATGATTATAATTTTTATAATTTATGATGATTATTATTATTATTATTATTATTATTATTATTATTATTATTATTATTATTATTATTATTTTGACGATGATTATTTTTTTATTATTATTATTATGATTATTTATTGTGTTGCTTGATATTTATCTTTAGTGCTTGATCACATTTTTATGCATGTTTAAAGGGAATTGGTACTTTTAATCACGCTTACTAAAATAATTAATAATCTTGTTTAGGGTTAATTGTGATTATAAATTTAAGTGATCGCCAAAAATAGTATATTTGTGCATTAATATTCAACCAACATAGATAAACAGGTTTAGGGTTAATCCTAGTGATTGCATGTTAATTAAAAAGCGCACATGAATACAATCATAATAAAGTAGAGGCCTATTATTAGGGCAGGTTCAATCTTTTTAGGTTGGATTTGTACCATCATCCCCAAACCTTTATTTGGTTCAAGACCTTATGGAGTTGACGATCTCTTGGATCGTTAAGGGGTGTAACCTTCACCTCGTGAACGGTTTTCAAGTTCCTAAAAAAACTTGTTGGCGACTCTTTTGCTCTATCTTCTTCTCTTTTGGACGCCACCGTACTTTATTGTATGATCGCAGTGGGGTTCAAGCTAGTGGGATTAACGCTTGAATTTATTCCCTACAGAAATATAAAGATAACATAGCCTAAAGATGCCATAAATGACACAGATAAGCATCCAATGCAAACAGGGCAGGAGGAGTAAAACTCATCGAAGTTTCGGCTAAAAACAACAAAGAACAAGAAAGTAAGAGAGCCCTTGGCAACAAAATCTGGAAAGCAGGGAGGCCCAACCTATGAGGCTTCGCTAAACGCAAAAAAGACGATGTTGTGCTAAGGTCTAGGTACTACTACACCTTGGCCTAGCAGCAGGTCTAGACAAGCACGCAGACTACAAAAATAATCAACAGGCAAAATAGTAGAAAGATCACCAAATACATATGATGAGTGACAATTATGTCACTCTTAGGGAGTAGTTTTAGAGTCATTTTCGTGTTTATTTTATCTTATTTTCCCTTTCTTTCTCTTGTTTTCTCTTTAATAAAGTTTCTTGTTTATTTGGTAGTTTTGGAGCGTTTTAGTTTATTTTCTTTATTTTATTAGCTTTAGTTTATTTTCGTATTTTATTTTACTTTATTTGCTTGTATAGTTTTTGTTTTATTTTTATTAGTTTAGTTTTATGTCTCTTATTTTCTATTTCATTTTATTTATTTCTATTTTATTTATTTTATTCTATTTGTCGTGGTTTTGTTTTATTTCGTCCTTTGTTTTTTTTCATTTTATTTTATTCTTTATCCCAATTCTCTCCTCAATCTTGCTTGTGTTTGTAGGTGTGTTCGAGGTTCAAGGAATACGCTACAATATCCAAATGGAGTGAGTCTCGGGTTTGCCCTGCTACTTGCTGCTGCCCCTTAACCTTCACCCCACGTTTCACCTTATCCTCCACCACACCAAAACACCGCACATCCCTTGCTCCCTCATCTCACTTAAACACCACCAGTTAACCCCCTATTCTCACCACCAGCCACACAACACCACTCACCACCAGTCCAACTTCCAACCACCAGCCAACAACCACCTGACAGCCGCAACTCAGTCGCAATCCCCTGCTCCACCAACACCAACAACAACACAACCAAACGCCGCACCACCATAGCACACAGCAGCCACGCAATCACCCCGCAACACCACCGCGCAATAGAGCAGCCACCACCAGCATCAATTACAGCAACAATTGCGCCATATCGTCACCAATTCGCACAGCAACAGCCCCAATTCAGAACAATTAGCAAATAAATCAAGTTCAAGCAAATCAATGAGTGTTCAGCCGAACTTCAAGTCAGAGACTTTGGGGGTTTTGTTATTCGAAGAGGAGTGGTCGAACATACCCTTGGTTCGACCGAACCAACCCCGTAGTTCGGTCGAACCAGCCACCAGTTTGATCGAACCATTTCACGAGCTTCGCACGCGATTGTTAATGAAGACCAACGGCCTTGATTGATGCTCATAATAGGCGTTGATAATGGAATTGGTGGTGATAGCCGTTCATTTGGTGCTTGAGTGAAATCGGAGGGTGGTGATGCAATGAAGATAATTGATGGTGGAGCTTGGTGAAGTATGGTGTAGGGGATTATTTCCCCATTATTGAAGCAGCCAATTTTGAAGAAGAAGGGGAAGGGGTTGCTGATTGTTTTGGTGGGAATTGATGGGTTTTGTTTTTATTTTTATTTTTCTTTTATTTTTATTTCTTTTTTCTTTTCCCTTTTCTTATTTTCTTTCTTTTATTTTATTTTTACTTTAGTTTCTGATTTTTTTTTTACTTTTTCTTTTAATTTATTTTATTTTATTTTCTTTTTCTATTTTTCCTAGTTTTATTAAGTTAGTATAAATACCCATTTTTTTGGGGTAATTAAGAACATTCAATGACTATCTATTCTTCTCTCTAATTAGTTTTAGGTTAGGTTAGGATAGGATTAGTCTTCATTGGTAGAGAGAGAAAGTGTGGTTTTCTTCATTAATGAACTTGGATTTTGAAGGAGCTTGTTCAATCCTTTGTAGACCTTCATATTCAATTAATGAGCAATCTCTTACTCTTTCTCTTTACCTTTGTTTTTTATTTTGCTTATTTGCTTTTATTTTTCTTCTTTGCTTATTAATCATGTTGATGCTTATTGATTTGATGATTGATATTGTTTTCAATATGATTTGTGAGTAGTCATCTGGCCAAGGGTGTGGGGATGGTGTAGTTGCTAATTGTTCATGCTTTTAATGTTGGGGTTATGTTAATGGTGATTAAAGTCTTTGCATGCTTGATATTCTTTGGTCTTTCTTGCAAGTGCACATTGTTAGTTGATCAAAGATGAGTCTTTACTAACAAGTAACGGAAGTTGACTTAGTTGAGATTCATTACTATCAATTGTTATTTAATAGTACCTCCTAGTATATGGTTCTAATATGGAAACATAGAGGCTATGTTAGGAGAAGCCAATTGACCCCGGAAGGCGGCTAGATTGGACCCTTTACTTCGATATTCATGCATGTTTAGTTTACCATTGATGTGCTACTTTGTTATTGTATGGTCAAGCGTCAACTTCACCTACCCATTTCCCTTGGTGCCTTAATGTTTTATTTCTTGTTTTAGCATCTTTAGACTTAAGTTTATTTATCTCCTATTCCGGACTAACTTAATTGTCGATAACATTTGGTGGTGTTTACCGTTCTCTGTGGTTCGACCCCTATGCTTTCCTTATACTCGTATTAGGTTTGTTTAGGTTCTATAAATTGTATTTGATCTAGGGATAGACAATTGACGACGCGTTTATTCCCTTGTCAAATTGGCGCCGTTGCCGGGGAACGGCTTCCATTACCGTTATGTTATCTTATTGAGACTAGTCCATTGTATATTTTTTCTTTTGATTTGTTTTTGTTCTCTTTGTTTTGTTTGAGAAAAAATGGCTTATATTTCTATTCCTCAATTTGATAATGAACCATTTTGGATGTATTTCAATAGACTTGAGGATTTCCTAGATGGTGTTAAAGGTTTAACGAAGGGTGATTATTGTGAAATCATCAATTTGGGATTAAATGAGAATTTTAGAGGAGTAGTTGATAATATGTTAAATGGTAAATTTCAAGACCTGTCTTTGGATGAAGCTTGGGATTTCTATTCATGGTTAGCTAGGGATAATTATGATTGGGAGAGGGCCAATCATGAGACTTATGTTCGGGATTCTCATGCTTTTAATGTTGATGTTAATTGTCATGATTTGTCTAATATGAATTCCCATGATGTGCTTGATGCTCCCCATAGTGACCATGTAATGCATGATTTCAACTCCCCTCCCTCTATAGCTCAATGTAATGAGGTACATTCTAATGATGATGAAGTGCATGCTCTTTCTCATATTGCATCCAACTTTTGCATGAATTCTAAAGGTGTGCCCCATAGTCCTCTAGATGATTCCAATGAGCAAGCTTTTGACTCGTCCATTCATGATGATTTGGACTCATTTGAGATTATGGCCCAAATATTTCTTGAGTTTCAAACGGTAGCCCATAACCTTATGAGTGAGTTCATTGATAAAGCTTCATTAGAAAGAGATGAGTTTGAGAGAAATTTGCCCCCATTCACTCTTGATTTTGAGATGGTAGGCCTTGAGAAATTTAAGGGAGATGTTGTTCAAGGTTGTGAAGATGAGGTTGAGATTGAATCATTTGGAGTTTTTGAGCTTGAGGGAGATGTATAACTTGAGGGTTCTTCATTTGAGGATTCCATGATTGATTTTCATTCCCTCATTAGTGATGTGAGATCTTGTGATGAGGGATTAGCTACCCCTTTTCCCCTTTCTCATACACCTTTTTCCCAAAGGTTTAACTATATCTCCTACTATCCTATGTTCCTCCCTTCTTTTCTCAAAGAACCTCTTAGGGATCCTTTTCCTATTCATGCTTCCGAAGCCCCCAAATCTTTCATTGCTGATGAGGAAAAGAGTTATAATGCCAACCAAAAAGATTTTGTGAGGATTTTTCTTTTTCTTCTTCTACTTTCTCTTCTTATTTTCTTGTTTTTTCTTTTGATTCTTTTACTTTTTCTTTTCTCCCTTCTCTCAAGCATAAAGTCTCCTTGTACTTTATGTTTTCTTGTCATATGAGCATCGCGTATGCTCTATTTCTTGATATGTTTGCCGGTGCATATGACAAGCTATTGCGTTCTTTGTCGGGTTATTTACTATAATGGTCATGCTTGGACGTTTTATTGCTTTTTTTTTCTTTCTTTTGTGTTTCTCATTTTTGTTTACTCTCTTGTCTATGTGTATAGGTACTCAATGCATATACTCATGTGCAAGGATTTTGGATTGAGCTCCTTGAGAAGAAGCACACCAATGATTGCTTGCATTTGGAAAAGCAACAAAGACGAGGAATTAGATGAAATTGTGGAAAGATCACCAAATACATACAACAGGCAAAATAGTAGAAAGATCACCAAATACATAAAACACAAGGCTGAACCCCTGCCCACCAGGGCAGAGTAAACATTCAGCAAGGAAAGTCGTAATAGCTACAAAGCTAAACCCCTGCCCACCAGGGCAGAGTAAACATCCAACAAGTTAGTTATAATGTATGCAAAACCGAGCCCTCGTCCACCAGGACAAGGAAACACTCACTAAATTAAGTTAGAGAAACATAAATCCAGGTCATGCTGGACAGGCCCAGCAGCAAAAGATAATGTGTTTTGAAAAGACACATGAAAATATAATCTATGGCAGCTATACACCCCAAAGACAGCAACAAAAGCTACCTAGTCACTATAGATCTAAGTGAGGGAAACACAGAAGAACCACTTGAGTAGGAAGGTGACAGCCGCCATAACCTTTATTGCCCACCAGCCAAGGAATCCACCCCAATAGCCGTAGTAATGTCAAGACAGAGGGAAACCTTTAAGTTCAGCACGGCGTGGTCAAGTACTTTGTAGTGGGCAGCACGGGGATGGTCAGCAGGTAACTCGAACAAGCCAGCCTCCCCAGTAGCCTCCATCTTAGCCCAGATGGTGCTGAAGCGAGCTTGCTGCTCCGAACCTTCACCATACAAGTTGCTCACACAGCGGGTTGTAGCCTCCCATCCACCGTCATGGCAATCAGCCAATAACTAAGCAAAAGCAGGGGGGAGCGCAAAGGTCTTAAGCGCCTCCTTCCTAGCAGTTTCCAGCTCGGTCACATGCCCCGCCTGCAGATCAGCAATCTCTGCTTCCAACGCCTGAACCCTGGCCCGAGAGGCTAATAGCTGCTCCTCGCAGCTCACCAGCTTGGTCTGGGTGAACAGAAATTCTCCCAACTGGAGTTGCAGGGCGTCCGCCCTCTCCCTCAGAGAAGTCACCTCGCTGACCATAGCATCCTTCTCAGCACTAGCCTGCTGAACCTCCAAATCCTTCTGAGAAAGAATCAAGCCCTGGTTCTAATACTCCTTCTCCACAGAAAGTAGGGCATTGGACAAATCTCTAACAGACCTGACAAGCTTCAGAAAAGATAAAGAAAGAAAAGAGTAAGCCAGAATAAGAATCAATTTTAAAAAAAATAATAATAAGAAAAATAAGGAAGAAAAACCAAAATTAGAGAAGAGAAAGCTAAAATCAAGAACTAACCTTCTACAAGTCATGACAAGCCGTAGCAGCAGGAAGACTGACTGAGCTGCGCGTTGATAAAGGAATAAACTTGTCGTCAATTGTCTATCCCTAGATCAAATACAATTTATACAACCTAAACCAACCTAATACGAGTACAAGGTAAGTCGAGGGTCGAACCTAAAGGAGTGAGTCGGTATTAACTAAAGCCTAAGTCAAGCTACTTCAAAGATTGTAGTGAGAAAATGGTTGTACTATGGTAACAAAGCTAGATTGATCAAGTAATTCAAGAAACTTAACACTAGGGATGTAGGTTCCACATGCAAGTTCAATAATCATGCTAATTGATAGTTCATTCAATTGATTCAAGCATTGCAAAGGACAAACAAAAGTAGCAATCAAAAGAATCCAAAAGCTATCTCCTATAAGCCAAGCTAGGGGTCACTATGAATGGCTAATCAAGGAAAATCACAATCAAACTCAATCAATTGAAGCAATTCTCAAATTGATGGTTCATGTCATTAAGAATTGCAATGCAAATTAGATTAATCTTATAGGTTGATCACTCCTAATCTAATTAATCACATGCAAAACTATGTCAACCAATTTAATTGCAACAATTCAATCAATCAATGATCATCAACTAGCACAAATCACCAATCAATGCAAGCATGCTTCCCCTTCTCCCTAGCAACTAATCTACTCACTAATCATGGTGTAACTCAAAAATAAATCACTAGAAATTGCATTAATCATCATTCTAAATCAAAATCAGCAGAAAACAATATAAACTATAATATCAAATTCAAATCCAAGGAAATCAAACAATCAAAACATGAATCTAAGACAAACAAGTAAAGAGATGAACTAAAAGAAGAGATTCTCACTAATATTAATGATTGAAGATGAAGAAATCCAAACACAATTGAACCAATGTTGAAATGCCAATCCAAATCCAAAAACTTTTCTCTAAATTCTCTCTAACTTCTCTCTCTAAAACTAAGCTAATGAAAATGATCAAAAAGTTAGTTTTCAAAAAGGAATTACAAGTATATTTATAAGCAAAGGTGGAAAACAGGTTCCCCGCGCACTCTCTAAGAAATCCCGTGCCTGTGGGGAAATGGGTATAGAACCCAAACAAACTCTACGGGCTGTCTGGGCAACACCCGCGCCCGCGACAAAAGCCAATGCGCCCGCGGCAAGAGCGCGGCAAATGCCCTGCTCCCAAAGAGTAATTAGAGGCCCGCGGTCTCTCTAATCTGGAGCGCTCTCTCCAATCTACCGCGGATAGTTCCTGGTTTATTTTGGTTAATTTGGTGGAACACAACCCGCGCCCGCGGCCTTCTAGACTCGCGCCCGCGGTAACCTGGCAAAAGCTGATGCCCTCTCCAAGGCCTCTACAAGCCCTCTCTGAGCCCTCTCTAAGCCCTCTCCAATAAGATTACTTCCTCCTTGCTTAGTCAATATAGCTCATCTTGATCCCCTTGCAAAGACAACTCATAGGTACCAACAAGAGCAAACAAAGGAAAGGAATAAAAGGGAAAAAGGGCCAAATAAAAGGAAAACATGAAGAAAACATGAAAAACACAAAGAAAGAAGGAAACAGAGGAACTAAAGGAAAAAGAACCAAAAATAAGAGAAGAAAGCATGAAAAAGGGATAAAATCATCCTAAAAGACTACCCTATGAGTGCCATAAATGACACTCATCAAATTCCCCCAAGCTAGACTTTTGCTCGTCCCGAGCAAAACAAAGACTAAGCTAAAAGGAAAAAGAAAGCTTAATCAAAGTAAAAAGAAAAAGAGGGGGGGTGAGAATATACACTAACTCACTTTCGTAGAAATCACGGCTGTTTTTAGCTACAACAAGCCCTATAAACCCCAAACTCACCTATGAGGACGAGTGAGGTCTCTTAAAGGTTTCCTAGAGTTAACCTATAACTCTTATTAAGCAAAACAAAAGAAACAAAAACGAGGCAAAATACAAGAATAAAGAGCAAAGTTTGAAAAACTAAATCAATAATCTTTGTGAAATGGACTTTACAAAGTGACTATAATTCAAATGAATAACAACCTTTATAAAGTTAATCATGGTATGCACATTATAAGATACCTAAGGTTGATTGAAACATAAATATGCTAAGCATAGGAACTAGTTGTCACACTCCACTTTCATCCAAAACGATATTACCGCGTTACCCTACTAATCTCATATCTCCCCTTAGTGAGCATCTCATAGGTTCCGCAAAGAAATCGGAAAAAGATCAAATTTTGGGCTACTTGACATCTTGACTACGCATCCCCTTTCCTTAGACTATAACCCATGATTCCCTCCACCAATGAGTGACTCAACCCCTAGGTCAAAAGGTCTTCCCAAAGGTTGTAACGTAAGGCAAAAAGGGTTAAGGTAGGCTAAATTTAAAATTTGGTGGTTAACCTAAATTGTGAAGCAAAGATTGCACATTTCTTTACCCCATAACCAAGCAATCACCAAACAAAAATACCAACACCCCCAAGCTTATTCAAAGCTAAGATCACAAACATATACACAAAAAGCGTGAGAACGCTTCCTCTCAAGCTTAAATGGAGCATTGTCCTCAATGCTCAAAAAGGAAGAGTACTCACACAAAAATATTTTTGCATTTTCACTTTTTTTTTTTTGTTTTTTTTTTCTTTATTAATGCTTTGTCCTCGCCTCTTTTGACTTTGGACGACTTTTATTTTCAAACTTGCATTTATTTTGTCCTTGCCTTTTTAAATTGGGACAGCTTTTTACTAGACATTTGCCATTATTCACAATGTATATTCAACACAAATTTGCTCACAAACTTGAACCAAGATCCAAACTTATAGACCAAAATCTCCAACAACAATGACCATTGCTTCACAAAAATCAAAAATGAAAATGAAAATGAAACAAAAGGCTCAAGATCTAAAGATGTGGCTTGAAAAGAAAGGAAAAAGGCTCAAAGGGCTAGAAAGTAGGCAAATGTATCCCAAAAACCAAAAGTAAAAAAAAGGAGAATATTCTAGAAAAAGGAAAAATACATCCCCGAAAAGATGCCTTTGTCCTCCCTAGGTGGTTCGGTCTCGGTCTTAGGAGTCATACGTTAAGATTCTAGATTAGGTTTGCGAAAGTCAAGAATCCATGCCGCTCATGCAAGAATATGTTGAAAGCTTGAAAAAGTATGAATCTCACATGGTTGTAGCAAAAACTCACTAAGGTTATCAAATCGAAGATAGGGAGCAACTACCAAACATGCCACAAACAAGTAGAATCCGGCTTCATGATTCCCCTAGTTCTAGAAAACTACCTTAGCATGCATTATCCTAGAATCAACCAAACTTATTCTCAAACCGTGCATACCGTTACTACCTAGGAAGATTATTATTCAAAAGCAAGAGTCCATTGTTTACAAGTCCAACTCAAAATAGAAAGAGTGAAAAATAAAGCCTCAAAAAGCTATGTACAAAACCAAGAACAAAAAGAAAAGAAAAGAAAAGAGAATAAAAGTTGGAAAACAAAGATAAAGGTTAAAGTAGGAGAACAAAGAAGAGGGCAAAGATGCAATCATAACACATATTTCCCAATCGACATACAATCGGTCAAATGGCCACATCGCCAAAGACCCCAAACACACTAGGTGTTATAATCATACATCCTCGAACCGTTCAACTCCCTTAAAACTAATCCTAATCTAAGCAACCAAGAAAAGTAAAGGAATAAAAGTAAAAAGATAAAACAAGAAAGGTCTCACCAAGCGTCCAAGCTATGCTACAATAACCAAGGGGCAAGAACGACCTCCTTGAAGAAGCTTCGAAGACCAAAGCATAAGCTATGAGCAAGTTGAGAAAAAGAAAAGGACTATATACAAAATGAAATTGTTAGTAACTTCCAAACAAAAGCAAACAAAATAAAGCTTACTTGAAAACTATGTACAAAAACCTAAAGAAACCATCATCATCATCATAATCCAAAAGAAACCTCAAAACATCATCATCAAAATCAAGACAACAAGACAAACATCATACCAACTAGACTACCAAGAGCGAAGCAAGAAAAATCCACCAAAGCCTTTTCAAACACATCCCCATGAGTCAAAGGTACCTCCCCCAAAACCTACCCTAAAACATTCTTTTTGATTCCTCCCCCTTAAAAACATGCAAAGCTAAAAAGGGAGGAAACAAAAAGGGAATCAAACTACCAAGCGGGGAACTATTGGCCACTAGGGCCGGCACTACCATCACCCACATCCCAACCTCCGGTAAAACCGGGAGGGAATCCATAACGACCCTTGTAACGGTCTAGTTGGGATGTGGACAATGGGTCAAATGGCTCGGGCTGCATACAGAGCTCGGGGTGAGTGGGATGAACATATTAGTAGTCGGGGTCACCCCGATAATCACTCCCCCCCTCCCCCGAAACCTGGTAGTCATAATGACCGGACTCATCCGGGAAGTCACGCCTTGGCTCAACGGGGTGTGTGACCCCGGGCCAATGGGGGTACGTGGGGAGGTTGTCACCACCCCAAGATGGCACAAGCCCATGTTGGGGCGGCACATATGGGTACTTCACCGGAGGAGTGACCTCCCCCCTACGTACACTAACGTCATATAGGGCGCTAGTTTGAAAAGACAAAGTTTGATGGTTGGAATACATACCATGCATGCTCAATTGCATTCACTCCATATGCTCTCGCATAGCCTCCATCTCACGGAGATAGGCATCTCCTTGGTAGTCATGTTGTTGATGTTGTTGTCTTCTTCTTCTTCTTTGCTGCAGTTGTTGTTGTTGTTCTTGTTTAAACTATTGTTGTTGTTATATATGTTCTTCCTCTTCTTCTCCATCTTATCCACCCTCATCATCATCATCATCATCGTCACCATCATTCACATCATCATCATCCTCCTCCATATCATCCTGAACTCTCTCATTGTCCATAGGAATCCTCCAAACAATCCTAGCATCTCGAGTAATTGAGGTGGCGGCCGGGTTTGGGAGTAAAAAATGGTGCTCATTACGCACTAGCTAAGAATAAACACCGTCTCTCTTAGTTCTAGTAATGAAGCGCAAAGTGTTAAGTTTCTTAAAATCTAGATACATGTCTTCACACCCTCCAACCGGAGTGCAAGACCTCAAGAAACGTTCTTGCTTGAAATGATAAACCAATCTCGTAATCATACCTCCACAATGTATCTCACCCGTTTTCTTCCCATTAATGATTTCCTTGCAACAATCCATAAAAATGTACCAAAAATTCAACCTCAGGCCCAAATCCGGCCTTGTAGCCATCCAAAGAACTAAGATCTCCTCCCTCGAAAGCTTCCCAAGATCTTGCTTATTAAACATGGCGTAGCCAAGAACCCGATGAAGAATTCTAAGAGCTGGGTGAATGATCTCACTAGCAAGCGAATTCTTAAAGTCAAACACCTTCTTTTGAGCAATGGTTCTCCACCACAAAACCTCATTGTAATAGGACTTGAGAAGGGAAACCAAGGGCTCATAGATATCAGTATTGGGATTGAAGCCAAGGGCTTTATTGAATTCGGCAAGGTTCATGGTATGCTTGACATTGAATAGTTGGAAAGAGATGATATAGTCATTATCCCCCGCCCTATTACACTCAAAAGTGGAGAAAAACTCAATGCAAGGTTCCAAATAGGTTCTCGGAGAAGACTTTACAAAATTATCCAAGCCAAGGTTACGGAGTAAGATGTCAAGATCGGCATCAACTCCTAACGTGACCATATCATTGGGAAGATAGTTGCTGGTAGGTCTAAACTTTCGGGTTTTCATTTTGTTATATATTGGAACGTGTTTAGACCGATTGTGAAATTTGAGAGGGGGTAAAGGAGGAGGTGGGGAATCATCTTGAGGAGTTTGGTTGTGAGGAGGTTTAGTGTTTGAAGGTTGGCCTTGAGAGGAATGGCCTTAGGAGGATTGGCCGGGGAATTGGTTAGAACGTTTCTTGCTACTCTTAACCTTCCTTAATAAATCCATAGACACAAGTTCAATGAACACAAGAAACGACACAATCACCCAAAATCAATACCAACACTACCACCAATTCTTCAAACCACCTTACAATACCACCCAAAACCACCACAAACTACAAAGTACCTGTTACAAGCAATAAAACAACCAAGATGGAGTGGCCAAGTCGAGGTCTCCAACACTACCACCAATTCTTCTCATTTTGTTCACAATGCCTTTCAAAAGATGTTGAGAAAACATGGGGTTCATCAACGCTTCGACCTTCCATATCATCCTCAAATGAGTGGCCAAGTCGAGGTCTCCATTCGTCAAATAAAGCTTATTCTTGAGAAGACGGTTGCAAGGAATAGAAAGGATTGGTCGAACAAGTTGGATGATGCTCTTTGGGCATATAGAACGGCTTTCAAGACACCTATTGGCACCACTCCATATCGCCTTGTCTATGGAAAATCATGCCATCTCCCGGTAGAGCATGAACACCGTGCTTTGTGGGCAATCAAGAAGATAAATTTTGATTTAGAAAGTGCGGGGGATAAAAGGTGGTTGGATCTTCTTGAGCTAGAGGAGCTTAGACTTGACGCTTACAATTATGCTAGCACCTACAAAGCTCGTTCCAAGGAAGCTTACGACAAGCTTATTGAGAAGAAAGAGTTTTGTGTTGGTGATAAAGTCCTCCTCTACAATTCAAGATTGAAGTTTTTTCCCGGAAAGCTCATGTCAAGATGGAGTGGCCCTTTCCTGGTGAAGGATGTTTTTGATAATGGTGCCGTGGAGATTTTTTCTTTGGATTCCTCATCTTCTTTTAAGGTTAATGGTCATCGGCTCAAGAGATATTTTGGTGGAGTGTTCGTTGGTCTTATTCACAAAATGATTCTTTTCAAGCCACCTTGAATGGGTGGTAAACGTCGAGCTAACGACGTTAAACAAAAGCGCTTTCAGAAGGCAACCCGGATTCTCACCCCTATTCTCTTTTCTTTCCTTTCTTTAATTTTTCTTTGTTGATTTTTGTTCTTACCTTTCCTTTTGTTTTTGGTTTGTTTTTAAGGCTACCTTCAATCATCAACTATGGACTTAAGGTGTTGATGAGGATGGCAAAAGCAGGATTTGGAGTGCAGGGGATAGGGCACCCCGCGGGCTTACAGAGACCTCGGGTGCCCTTGCTTTAAAAAGACAAAAAACCAATCAGGAACTTCCCACGGTTGCCCCGCAGTCTCTCCTCGGGCACGGAAAACCTGGAGAGGGTGCGGGTAGATTTAGAGAAGGCACAACTTATTTTGTCAAAAATGATCAGTAACTCTCCGCGGTTGACCCGCGGGGTCCCTGCTGGCGCGGCAAATTAGGAGAGGGCGTGATGAAGTCGGGAGAGGGCGCGGCCCCTAATAAAGGTAAAATATAATTATTTTCCAGTTTGGGCCCGCGGTTTCCCCGCGGTCTCCCCGCGGGCGCGGCGAATGCGGGAGAGGGCGCGGCCACCTGGGTTACAAAGTAGGCCGGTTTGCTCCTCTCTCCTCTCTTATTTTTCAATCTCCTTTTGTTTTTCCCTTTTCTCTCTCTTCCTCCTCTCAAACCCTAACCTCCAAATCATCATTCTTACACAATTTAACATAACTCCTCCTTGTTTTCACTCAATTTTCCATCACAATTTCCATCTTACTCCATTTTCATCAAGATTAGTCTCTTTTCTCGTGGTTTTTCGGGATATTCGGGTTCGTGTAGCAATTTTGAGCTTTGTTTGAGTCTTTGATCTTGGTATACTTCTAACCTTTGTTTTATTTTTGTCAATTTCAATTGTTTATTATACATTGGTTTTGGTTTGCCTTGATTAAGCATGACTATGATGTTTATGGTTGTTTGTATGGTGGTTTTGGAATTGTTTTGAGTGATTTATGCTTATTTTTGAGATGGATTGTTAATGTTGTTGATTGTTGTTTGGATTTTGGTTGTTTTATTGCTTGTAACAGGTACTTTGTAGTTTGTGGCGGTTTTGGGTGGTATTGTAAGGTGGTTTGAAGAATTGGTGGTAGTGTTGGTATTGATTTTGGGTGATTGTGTCGTTTCTTGTGTTCATTGAACTTGTGTCTATGGGTTTATTAAGGAAGGTTAAGAGTAGCAAGAAACGTTCTAACCAATTCCCCGGCCAATCCTCCTAAGGCCATTCCTCTCAAGGCCAACCTTCAAACACTAAACCTCCTCACAACCAAACTCCTCAAGATGATTCCCCACCTCCTCCTTTACCCCCTCTCAAATTTCACAATCGGTCTAAACACATTCCAATCTATAACAAAATGAAAACCCAAAAGTTTAGACCTACCCGCAACTATCTTCCCAATGATATGGTCACGTTAGGAGTTGATGCCGATCTTGACATCTTACTCCGTAACCTTGGCTTGGATAATTTTGTAAAGTCTTCTCCGAGAACCTATTAGGAACCTTGCATTGAGTTTTTCTCCACTTTTAAGTGTAATAGGGCGGGGGATAATGACTATATCATCTCTTTCCAACTATTCAATGCTAAGCATACCATGAACCTTGCCGAATTCAATAAAGACCTTGGCTTTAATCCCAATACCGATATCTATGAGCCCTTGGTTTCCCTTCTCAAGTCCTATTACAATGAGGTTGCATGGTGGAGAACTATATCAACAAATTCACTAAGAAAGTTAATTAGCTCTTTGCGTTCATCTTGACTTAGTGTTAATCTAATTTTTACTTCTTTGATAGTCGTATCATTGGAAAAATTAACAGTTTCTGTATCTTCAATAATTACTTTTTTATTTTCGTGTTCTTCCATTGCTTTTATTATTTCTTTGTCATTTTTATCATTAGCAAAGCAATATTGATCAGGGTTATGAGAATTACACGCATTGTAAGTAAAGGTATTCATTTTATTTAATTCATTGATCATTACATCAAGGGGGGCAAGGTCAGCTGCGACCACGCCGGAATTATTTGGGACAGAAAGAGAAGGCTCCACAAGAGACTCAGAATTGGATTCTATAGCGGAAAGAGAGTCGGCCTCAGACCCTAAGGACTCGTCTACAGACTTAGACTTAGACTCGGACCCAGACGACTCAGACTCATCAAACATAGGTCCTTCGCTAGCGGTTATTTCCAACTTCTCTCCGCTTGGCGTAGTGATCTTTACTGTCTTGTGCCATCCCTTTGAAATATTATCAGCCTGGACGATTAACTCGGAGGGGTCAAAATCCTTGCTTGATATAACAGCTTGAATGAGCTTGGAATCATCATTGCAGACAGGCTTGGATTCATTCTTCTCTAGTCCAAAAAGAAGGTTAATGTTCAGATCATCAGAGCTTAGACTAGCTGATTTCTCAATTGTGAAGAGTTCTTCCCTTTATTCGACGAAGTCACAATCAAGGAACTTCTCGAAACCTGGCTCGCGCCTCCCATCACGGACAAAAGGCTCAGGGAATTCATAACAGAGGAAGTTTTCCCTTCTTTGATATATTGGCCATTGAGGGTGAATGGATATGGATCCATTGCCATTTCCGTCTTTTTGATTCGAGCATTATTGTGAGCCTTCATTTTCAAGAGGGCTTGTTTCATATATTCTTTTGTTGGCTTGAATCCCATGCCAAAGGTATCTTTCTTGAGTGCACCAAGATGGCCCCAAAGTTTAGCCATTTTCTTTTTGAGTCCGAGGGTCATTCCAGGGAAATGCCCTTGCTTCTTCATAATGGCATTAACATTGGTATTTGAATAAGGATCAAAGTCGAGATGACACTTCTCCTCTTCTTTGATCATGAGAACATCATCGAGCGAAAACCCCTAGAGATCTTCATCTTCTTCGCCTAATTCGACATGGACGATAAGAGTATCGATAACTTGAATGCAGATGGGGGAGGCATCAATGGTAATTGGAACCCCTCCAACTATGGCTTTCACTTTGTGGTGCAACGATGATGGGAACGCCTTTAGCTTATGAAGCCAAGGACGTCCTAACAACAGATTAAAAGAAGCCTTAATGTCCACCACCTGAAACTTGGTGCGACGTTCAATGGCTCCAGTAGTTATGTTTAGCATGATAGTACCCACGGCTTGACGATGAGTATTATCATAAGCGCGAATCCCTTGAGTAGAAGGAGTCAGTTCTTTATTCTTTATGCCCAACTTCTTTGCAGTGCGGAGTGGGCATACATTGATTGCAGAGCCATTATCAATAAGGCTCATAGGAACATTCATCTGCCTACACACCACAGTTAGGTGTAAGGTCTTGTTATGTTGGTCCCCTTCCGGGGGAAATCCTTATCAGAAAAGGAAATCAAATTGTTAGTACTTGGCAACTCAGTAGTGAGAAAGTTGACCAGTCCTTGAGGATTCATATCATCATCAACTCCTATTTTCACTAGAGCATTCATCACAGCCTTTCGATGCTCGTGAGAGGTGGCCAAAAGCATCCATACATTCATTTCCACCTTGGTCTTTTGTAATTGTTTGACCACATCGTTGTTTACAAGGTCAATGGGATCAAATATTGGTTGTGATTGCGGTGGAGGTGGAGGTGGACTAGGCTGTTGCAACCGTCCACTTCTGGTGAGAACCTTGACCTCAAGGTCTCCCCAAATATCTTCACTTGTGCCAAGAGAAGAACAGGCTATATCTTTGAGATAGACGTCTTCATCGTCACTATCCCAAATTCCATTCACTTCTTCATAGCTCGAGACAAATACAACTTTCGGCGAAGGTTCATTCACGGGTTGAATGAGTATTGACCGATCAAAGGATACTTCATCTCCCATGATAGCTAAAGCATCAGAAAGAGGACCTGTTTGAATGTTAGGCTTCTTGCCCCTTGGAGGGACAGGAAGTTGATTAGCATCAATCAGGTCTTGGATCGCATCCTTCAACCTCCAACACTTTTCAGTATTATGACCCATGCCTTGATGAAACTTGCAATGAGCATTAAGGTCATAGCTAGCGGTTCGGTTCTCTGATCAAGGCTCTGGAAACGGTCCAATTGGCATAATCAATCCTTGACTATGCAAGCGATCAAAAGTGGCATCATAAAACATTCCTAAAGGCGTGTAAACCCTCCTTTACCTTAGGAATATTTGAGGAGGAGCATTAAGGGCTAGCACATCATTGATATTGATATTGTTGGTAGCATTATTGGGCTTGGAAGACAAGAAAGAAGGAGTGTCATTCTTCTTGTTTTTCCATGTGCTATTGTTATTATTGTTGCTACCAGCAGTCTTCATAAGTTCATCTTCGATATTGATTCCAATATCGTATACAACTTCAAAGGTACTCAGAGGCTGAAACTTCAAGTGTTGCTTGTACTTATAAGTCTAATTGGCAATGAACAAGCGAACCATCTCTTTTTCCTTGGGGGGATCCACCAAGATCGCAGCTGTTTCCCTCCACCTGCTTAAGTAAGTGGTGAAGCCTTCATTCTCTTTCTGTTTGAGAATGGAGAGTTCAAATTCAGAAGTCTTGGCCAGAATGTTACACTTGTAACGTTTCATGAAGCTTTCAGCAACATCCTCCCAGGTCGCAACATGTTTCGATTCCAGATAGTAGAACCATTGTTGAAAGGCATGCTCTAAGGAAAGAGGGAACATAGTAGGGAAGAGTGTCACATCTACTCCCTTAAGAGCCATGGTCGCAGAAAAGGCCTTCAAATGGAAAAGCGGATTATCAGTAGGCTTGAACTTGGGAATGTAAGCAGTGGAAAACTTCTCAGGAAGCTTGTCCCTTATGGACGAAGAGGTGACAGGTTGCTCCACATAAGTGAATTCTTTAGAAATCTTACTCATCTGTTCCTTAATCTTGTCCATTGCAGTGGCAATGACATTGTTCTGATTGTCTTGTTCTACCGTGTTGACTCTAGTGGTGAGTGTTGACATCATCATGTTAGAAAACATCTCAATTGTCTTGTTGATGTTCTCGATATCTTCTTTAGTAGCCATTGGTTGAAAGTAGACTGGAGATGGATCTTGTGGAGATAATTGTGGTGGTTTCCTTGTACGCCTCTTTGGTATAAGTGGTTGTTGAGGTATTGACTCGAACCGTAACAATCTACCCCTGCTTCATGACCAAGTGTTGTGACACTGAAACAAACACACCTTTAATGACCAAACTTAACCTTAACCCATCTGGAAATAAAAAAAAAACTATTTATTTATTTTGAAATTTGAAATTCTCTTTTTTTTTCTAAAAAAAAAATATAGGAGGATACCATCCGACTTACTCCAAAAAAAACGACACAAAAAAAGAACAACACCAGACTACCTTAAAAATACGGTCATGAAATGGTGCACGACTAACGGAAAAAGTGTGAGAACACGACATGTGAGTGATTAAGTGAAGGTTATGGGCACGTGTTATGACCGTACAGCTAGACGGGACACCAAACCAAATATACGAATCACATAAGCATGCACGAAGACCAAAAAAGGCTGACTGGACAAACCTCCTGGGCACCGTGTCACAGTGCTGACTATCGTGACACGGTATAGAGCACCGTTAGACGGGGAAATGTACCATGCCATGGCATTGTACACCGTGGTGTGGCAGACCTGCCGTGACACGGTGCACAATTCCAGGCCTAAACTTGTTAATTTTCTAGATTTTATTAGTTTTAGTCCGTACTAATTACTATGTTGAAATAAAAACCCTCGGTCATGAGTTAAACAAAAAGAGCAAACACATGAGGGTTAGCACAAAACAAACCATGTAGCATATAGTCACGATGATGTAAAAAAAGTTCGCAACCTAACGTCAAGATCTATGTTCAACTATTGGTCAAGCTTTGGGTGTCAAAAGGGTACCATGGTTAAGAGTTTGGACGTGTTTGCAAGGCAGCATCCCTTGAGGGTGTATGCCAACGGGCGGCTCCGCGAGTTCTTGATGAAATCGAACTCGAATCCATGGTTAGGGTGGATTTAATAACTATGATCAACCCTTATTGCCCTGAGCGATTTTTTGTTGATAGAGCTTAAATCCCCCGGGGCTAAGACGCATGTAGAACACACACGTTTTTTCAGATAAATCGAAGGAAGTTGATTGTGAGAAGGGAAACAAGCCAGCAGACCGATTTTAGGACTGCCGTGACACGGCAGATACCGCCATGCCACATTCGTCCGTATTGGCCTCTACTCGATTCTTATAGTGAAAAATGATTCCTGCGATCTCAAAGGCATACAAACAAAATATTCAATTTGCTCCAAACTATTATTAGGCTAAATTGGTTAAATATTAATGCAACACATAATTCAGAAATATTGTGATCACTTGATTAAACAACAAGATTAAAAAGGAACCTAACCCGGTTGTCCAAATTATCTTATTAGGAGTCATTTTCAATTACATATTCCCTTTAAAATGCAATATGGTGATCATAAAAAATATAATAGAATCAACATTAATATTGGAAGCAATTTAACAATAATTCCAACAATATAAAATCGTTAGAAAAATAATAGAAATAAAAGGAACATAATTCATACTTTGATTCTTTTTGCTTGAAACTATTAAATAATAAACGAATTAGTTACTTCAAGGAAATAATATTAAAATAATAATTAAACTAAATTAAATAGAGTTGATTTGAGGCCAAACCCTTAAAAAGTTCTACCTTTCACGCCTTACCTTAAGGACAGAACCATGAGTAAAGTTTGGGCTCCTTAGAGTGCTTGAAGAAGGAATTTTGAAAGAAGAAGGGTAGGCTAATATTTAGGCTAGAGCATATAAGAGAGAAAAATAGAGAATTAAGATGCCCCGTACATCAAAAATGAGGGGGTATTTATAGAAAAAATGTACTGAGGGAACACACAGAACCCTAAATAAATAAAAACCCTAAAAAAGTATACCGTGACACGGCAATGTGTACCGTGACACGGAAAATCCCACCGTCAGATGGGAAACATTCCCGTGACACGGTGTACTATTGTGTGACGCGGGAAATATTCAGTGAACTGGGGAGAAAACACGTTAAAGGTTTACGCGGAAAGGACACGAGTACCCCCATGTCACAGCAAGTGCCCCGTGTCACGGGGAACCCCACTGTCAGACGGGACAGTTTCCTATGACACGGTGGACTATTGACGTGACGCGGGAGTTTTTAATCCGTTTTTCTGTCTAAATTCATTTTTAACCCTAATTTTATTCAGCATTTTAAGTACCGATTGATAATTTCGGGCCATTTCTGAATTATTATTATTTGGGCTAAAAAAAGAAAATAAGTAAATAAATAAATAAAAGGTTTGGTCCAAAATAAATAATAAAACAATAAAAATAAAAGGTTTGGGCTGAAATTAAAAAAAATATGTTTTGACTAAACATCAAGACTAATCCATGGAATATTCAAAAATTAAATTTAATTAAATACGATTTTTGTAAGCACTCTCGGGATTAAATACTGAACCCGACCAATAGTGACGGTGAAAGGTTGTTCATCATCGGGTTTGGTTTTGGGGAGACATTTTTAGGTGTCTACAAGTAGGAACACCTTTCCAAAATGACAAGTGGGAGGAAAATCGAACTTGACGAAGTTCGTGAGGATGAGCAACAAAATAAGAATGATAGTCAAAGTGCCCAAACAACATCTGTTGATGCAGGTCAAAATGATCAAAATGTGCAAAGTCAAACCGACAATGTAAATGCTCAATCCATTACCCTACGTAGGTCTTAGAGGCAGAGATCTCAACCTGATAGATATCTTGGTTTAGTAATAACCGGGAATCAAGACATCCTGATTATGGATGGAGATGAACCGGCAACCTACAAGCAAGCCATGGCAAGCACCGACTCTGCTAGATGGCAAGAAGCCATGAGATCTAAAATGGATTCCATGTTTGAAAATCAAGTCTGGGACTTGATTGACTTACCCAAAGGTTATACACCTATCAGATGTAAGTGGATTTTCAAGTTGAAAACCGTCAAAGATGGAAATGTATTCATTTATAAAGCTAGATTGGTGGCAAAAGGTTACAGACAAGTTCATGGTATTGATTACGATGAAACCTTTTCACCAGTCGCAATGCTTAAATCCGTTCGGATCCTCCTAGCGATTGCTGCATATTACAATTATGAAATATGGCAAATGGACCTCAAATCCACCTTCCTTAATGGTATTTTGGAAGAAATTGTGTATATGACACAGCCTGAAGGTTTTGTCGACCAAAACAATATTGGGAAAGTTTGTAAGCTTAAGAAGTCCATTTATGGACTAAAGCAAGCAAGCAGAAGTTGGAATCTGCAATTCGATTAAGCCAATCAGTAAGTTTTGTTTTATCAAGAATCCAGATGAATCTGATGTTTATAAGAAGGTCAGTGGGAGTGACATCGCCTTCCTAGTCTTATATGTCAATGACATATTTCTCATTGGAAACATCACTCCGTTGCTAGAGTCTGTAAAGACCTGGCTTGGAAATTGCTTCTCAATGAAAGACTTAGGAGTGGCTCGGTACATACTAGGCATCAAGATATATAAGGATAGATCAAAAAGGATGATTGGATTGAGTCAAAGTACTTATATTGATGAGGTACTTGCTCAATTTGGCATGAAGGAGGCCAAGAGAGGTTACCTACCTATGTCACATGGCATAACCCTAAGCAAGAAGCAGTGTCCACACACACCTGATGAGCGGGTGAAATTGAATCAGATTCCATATGCTTCGCTTATTTGATCGATCATGTATGCCATGATATGTACTAGGCCATATGTATCGTATGCCTTGAGGGCTATAAGCCGTTACCAATCAGATCTAGGAGAGGCCCATTGGACTGCAGCAAAGAATATCCTAAAGTACCTGAAAAGGAACAAAGATAAATTCCAGGTGTAAAGTGGTTCAAAGGAATTAGTTGTGGAAGGTTATACAGACGTAAGCTTCAAGACAGACAGAGACGATTTCAAATCGCAATCTAGATTTGTGTTCTGTTTAAATGAAGGAGCGTTTAGTTGGAAGAGTGCCAAGTAGAATACAACTGCAGATTCTACAACTGAAGTCGAATACTTAGCAGCTGCTGAAGCAGCTAAGGAGACTATTTAGATTCGTAAGTTCGTTGGTGAACTTGATGTTGTACCCTCCATAAAGGGTCCAATAGCCCTCTATTGTGACAACAACAGAGCTATTGCTCAGGCCACAGAGCCAAGGGAACATCAGAAGGTCAAACATGTCAAACGACGGTTTAACATGATTCGAGAATGGAAATCAGAAGGTGAAATCAGAATTTGCAAAGTTGAAACGGATGACAATGTAGCCGATCCACTTACTAAACCTTTGCCTCAAGTGAAGCACAACAAGCACGTTAAGGCAATGAGAATCAAGCATGTAGGAGAATGGCTTTGATTCCCTTGTTTAGTGTTTTAGTTAATTTTGAACATTTAATGTAAGACACTAAGAAAAACCATTCAAGTTTTGGAGTAATGTAAATTTCATGCAATATTTTATCATTCCGTTTTGCTATTTAATTGTGGTTTATGATTAAATAATGAGTCCATTCGATTATGAGAATATTCAAAATAGGGTATCAAGACCAGTCTTGGTAAGGAAACACCTATTGAGTATTGAGTATTGTAATTGAAAATTATCCCTAATCAAGGTTATTTAAACGGTGGACGATTAATGACTAATTGAGATTAGTGTGTAGTCTGATTTAAAGCATCGTTTCTTGTGCTACGAGGACATGATTGTCATAAATCATTTGCACAGGTATTGGTTTAGAACTATACTGGATCAACCTATGAGAAAATACTTTAAGAGATTAAAAATCGTCATAAGTATACTTCTCTGTATGGTTATCAGAACCTATTTCCCCAACCATGAGTATTGTGAGTTCTCTTGTTTGAGTACTAGTGCGCTTTGATGTTGTCAAACGTCTGCCTTAATAGGGGATTATTACGGTAACACTCGGGCGGCTAGGTCCTCTCAGTAAGAGGAGCTACATTACAAGACTTGGAATGTCCCCCTAATAGGGAAGATGTCTTTGTTGTATACAAGGCCTCTCGAACAAGTGTACTATTCCGTTAGTGGGTTCAGAATTATTAGAAAGCTAATATATTCAGTAAGGTCAAGTGATCAGAATGCCTGGGTGGAGGTCGCTTCCGATTAGTAATATTAATGCATAATTAATATTACAGCTTAATCTTGACTGAACCCTTCGGGTCACACCCAAGCAACTAACGAACCGAAGCAACGAATTAATTAGGAATTAATTAATAAGTCGACCGAGTAATTAATATTTAGACGTCAGAAATTCGAGCTTGGAGAGTCGAAACCGAGCGTCGAAAGTCGAGTCGAAAATAGTAAAAGACGAGACGTGAAAAATAATAATAAATCAACAATGACCGAAATACCCCTAGCATCGGTAAAACCGAGTGCTAGTAGGGGCGCGGAAAAAAGCTAGCAACCCGCACCAAGTGTGCGTGGCAATGCTAGCATGTGGCAGCTAGCAGCCCGCAAACTTGGTGCTTGGCTTGCTAGGTCGTGGCAGCTAGCAGCCCACGCTTTTGGGCCAAGTGAGGCGGGCCGAAGCCTCACAACCACCCCATGGCAGCCCACAAGGCAACCATGGGTGCCCAAGTGAGCTGCCATGTGGCGCAACTCAAATGGAGGAGAAGAAAGGGAGGTTGCCGGTTATGGGGGCATGAGTGGGGGCAAGTTTGGTCCCCCCCTCCTCTAAGTGGTCCTTACCTACTCCTCTTTGTATGCTTGTCACTTGTTGATTTATTACTAGTTTGATTATTAATTTTATTTTAGATTTAAAATAAATGGGAAAATAAAATTCTCCCACATTGATGGGAGAGCTTTTCGCACTCATGCATTTCCCTATAAATACCCAAGTTTAGGTATTTGGAAAAGCACTTGAGTAAGAGTTGAAGAAGGAATCACCATTGTGAAAACCTTTGAACTCATTAATTACTCGGATTTTGGTCAGGGCTTGCTTACCCCAAGACATTGGACCGTTTTCGGTGGTCGAGTAGTGGGTGGACTATCGTTGGAGGCCGTCGTAATTTTGAGGCTTGCTTTCAAAGTAAGAGCCCCTTCCGGTCGGGCGAAGCACCGTCAAAAGGTAATCGTTTTATCTTAATCTTGTGATTAATTTAATTATGTTTATGGTTTTATATGTTGCGAGTGCGGTCTTATTTTTTGGTTTTTTTTCGCGCTAAGTCGGACTCACCAAACCCCAACATCAGCAAAACTAGAAATCTGAATTCTCGGCTAATCCCTCTTAGCACCTCACATCACTCGCCGTAAGTAAGCCAAGAGCCTTACCGACCCAATCATTTGATCGCTCGAGCAGACTAAGCGTACCAGGAGCTCGGCTTTCCTCGCACTGACACCCGCTCAAAAGCCCTCTGCCAAGCTACCCCCTCGACTTTCTTGACCATCTCCTCGGCAAGCCGAGCCAAAGCACTCAAGTTTTAGGAAAAAGCCGAGCGCTCAACCTTTCCAACCTCACGGCCTACATAGCCCTTGGCTATGCCTCACACCGCACTCTTACTCCTTCGGCATATGCCATGTCTTCGACGGGCTACTCATTCAAATGTCAAGCCGAGCCCTTGACCAAGCTTATTAGTCCCTCAACGAAGCCGAACACTCGACCTGCTTTGTTGTTGCCTAGCTAGGCGCTCGGATTGCGAGAATGCTCGCCTACATAAGCACTCAACCGCTCGGTCTTGCACGTCTCACCCCCCCCCCCCCAACCATTTATGAAAAAAATAAACTTACTTTGCTAATTGAAATTCGAGAGCTCAGACCGGCATGCTAAGGCCATCAATGTTGCAAGGCAAGTTCCCATTCCTTGAGAGAAGCCCTCGGCACGTACCTTAAGACCTCAGTAGCAACGCCCTTGGCTTGTTAGCTGGGTTATTGGCCCATATCTACTTTATTATCCTATTAAGCAAGGACATGGGCCTGATAAGTAATGCTCTCAACTCGTCATGTTGCACCCTTGGCCTGCTACTCTCTCGCACCTCATTAGTCATGCTGAGCGCTCAGCAGTCATCGTCTCCTCATCTAAGCCGAGAGCTTAGCGCCTCCTCCCCCTAAAAACCATTGTCCAGTCAACCTGATCTATCCCAAGCACGCAGATCTTACCTTTACTTCGCCTTACATTCCTCTTTCTCGGACCTAGCTTACGATCTCTCTCTCTCTCAACACACCCCTCAATTATTGGCTGATGTGCCCATCTCTCGGCGCTCCCAAAGCTGACCGAGGGCTAGGCATTCCACCACCTAACAACTGAAAAGGGAAAAACTTGCACTCTCACCTCACTCTCTTAGCTGGCCAAGCAACTGTACTTAGCTGCACCCTATCGGCTTTCAGGCCGCGCCCTCGGCAGCTTAAGGAAATTAAAACTTCCTACTCCCCCGTTTAGCATAGCCGATTTTTTTAAAAAATAACCCTTTGCTAGGCAAATTAAAATTCAAAATTCAAACACCTCAATTAAAATATTTAAGTACAAAAACACACATACATGCTTTCGGATATAAAAAAGTTGGAAATTTTCACATACGTCTTAAAGATCTTGATGAACTCGGATGAATTCAAGCGATGAGAATTGAATCATTCAAACCCTCAAGAAATTAGGGCGAAAGTCGGAGAGAATTTTGTGAGTTTCTCTAATGGAAGTATGAAGCAAATGATAATAAGGCGAGATTCATATATTCAAAACCAAGGACAATGATCTCCCAAAAACTATGGTTTACATGGGCTTAGGTGATACTTGAGCCCAGAATGCCTCTTATTAAAGATTAAGCTTAATTACAAGCTAATTACCACTTAACTGCAATAAATTAATTCTTAATGCAAGCTTAGCCGAAAATCAAGACAAGTCATGCCTTCAGCAACATACAAGGGCTTTACCCTCAGAAGAAAATTTTAAAAAGATAGGCTTTCGGCTACCTTTAAGCCTTCATTATCCTCCATCTTTCTCAAAGCAGCTCAAACACCTGTTTAGCATTGCTTGGGGATGGTTTTCACCCTAGCAAGTTCTTGGGGCTCGTTTTAGCCCCCAGGTACACATGGGGCTCGTTTTAGCCCTCGGGTATGCCTAAAAAGCTATTCTGACTTGCATGACAAATAATTAGCCTCAACCTGATTCATATCGTGTGACATCCGAATTGCACGTGATCACGTTCACACATCATGCGTGGGGATAAATGTTTGGGCAAAGTCCATTATCTTAGGCTTAGTGACCTGAAATTACAAAAATGCTCCTTCATGATCCAGCCCATCATTAATGATGCAAAGTACAGATTTACTCCTAATCTGTCCACCTAAGTACAGCTTTGCCACTTGAAAAGTGCAATTATAAATAGCTTTCCAATCATTAATGAAGGGGATTTTTTTTCTGAATTCTCTCTCCTTCTCTCTAAACTTTCTCTCTCTAATTACTGTCTTTAAAAGCACATTTGCTAACTTAAGCATCGGATGCCGGAGGAGTTTTCCGAGTCATACCCCCGGGGCAATTTACCTTCTTTATTTTACAGGCATAGCTCTCAGATTTACCTGTGCAAGGCGAAGCTTTCGTACATACCTAGGCTAGGTGGAGCCGAAGAACATTTGGACAGTAATTGTACATAGTTTCTAGGACATCTTAGTACCCTTACCCTAACATATCGAGGAGTATTCTGTTTCAATTTTTAGTCTTTGTTTTAATTTTTCTCAATACGTATTATGAATCAATATTTTTTGTATGTTGTAAATGAAATTCTTTTGGCATTCAAAGATAAATTACATTAAAGATATGTAAAACAAAATTAACTCAACAATTTTTCAACTAGTTTCTTAATTAATTACAGATGAAAATTAAACCAAATTGTAAACAAACCTCTCTAGACCTTGTCATGTGTAGTAATACACCCAAGTTATGTTTATTATAAACAATCTACTTCAAAAAAAAAAAAAAAAAAAAACAATCTACTTCAATTTTGGCTAATTGAGTCATATGCTGTACTAAAAAACCGTTTAACGGTACAACTATTCAAAATCTTGAGCAATTTCTGGTTACTAGTACACCTAGGTGTCTTAAATTGACTCAAAGCAGCCCCATTTTCTATGTAATACTCCAAAATTTTCCTGAAAGTTCCTCTTTCAACAATGCAAAGCTCTAATGGTCCTATAGAGTTGGTCTTCCTAGACACTACGTAACCGTGATCGACAAAGGACTCATCCATCTTTTTGCAACACTCATGTAGCACTCGCTCCTCTGCTTCTCCCTTGATCTCCCAAAATATTACGTAATGCCCCGGCGTGCTGGCCACATTGGCATGGCTCGTGAAATCGACTAGCTCCGCCTGCTGACTCAGAATCTGAGACCCTGTCTCGACAACAATCTGCAGGTCTTTCTCTGTGTTCTTGTCTATGTTGACTGTCAGAATCAGCTTCCTCCTGCATATGAAGCTCAGTTTTGGGGTACCCTTGTGGAACCCAGATACCTGCACCACATCTCCTAACCTATACCTGTATAATCCTACAAAAGAAATTTGAAATCGAAAATATTAATTTCATACATCATAATTGTGCTAATGTTGAATTAAGTGATACATAATGATGATGGAACAATCAAATACTATGATATCAGACATAAATGATGCAGCAAAAAATGACTCATCTCTGAGTCAACAAAAAATCATGATTAATTACCACTAATCTATCGACATATCCAATCCAATATGTCATATCTATTCCTTCTACAATGACACCCAAATAATTAATAAACGTGATAAATCCAAAATTGTGGTTCCTAAAAGCATTATGTAGATAAATGGAACAACATGCACGCATCAGCTATTAGCCGCATTATAGCTAACCACACGACTGTGTAGAACAAGCTAAGGTACACGGCCATGTACATCACACATTCACACGATGTGTAGCATTCCATTATATATGCGGTCATGCATCAGATTGGTGTACACCAAGTCATCAACACACAAACGGATAGGAAACTTCTCCAGTTGCATTACTAGTTTCAACAATAGGAATGTCATATGAATACTGTATTAATGAACCGAATGAAAATAATTAGCTTTGTAACATATAGATAACGTACCTGTAAACGTAGTTAGGACTATCTCATAGTCTTGGCCAACCTTGACCTTAGAAAGTGGTACTGGTTCATCTTCAATGAAGTCATCAAGAGCAGATGACTTCCCGTCTTCATACCTTTGATTTCTTTGAAGAGGTATGAACTCAAAGTAGGAGAACGTAGGCACGACTGCATAAGTAACATTATCAGGAGGGGAAGAAGGATCAATATTCACCCCAATCCAACTTTCAGTCGACCCATAATCTGCACTTATTAATGGCAGATTTACTGCATAATGCCTTAATTTTTTAAGGTAAGGCTGCATTGATCCTGTCATTATAGAATAAACATACTTTGCATTTGGCCATAACTTCGGTATTAAGCCAGACCAACTCTGCTTCTCTAGTTCCTCGCAAGATGCTCTAATTGTCAAGGCCAAACACGGGTTTGGATACAAAATCTGTATGACAGATTCACGGACAAAAGGAATCGTAATTCTTGAGCTAAGTTTACCTTCTCTGATGTCTTTGCATAGCTCATTCCATAATTCTTCTAATGTTTCGAGTGCTTGAACTATGCTGAAGACAAATGTTGACGTGATGAACTCAATTTTAGTGCTAAAGAAGAGGCCGAGGAGGAGATGGCAGTACGTCGTTTGTGCATAGTCTCCACAAGTAATCACTTCCAGAGGAGTGCAAGTGAAGCAATTGGTCTTTTCCTGCTTCAGCTTGAATTCTTTGCTGTTAAAGTAGTGAGTTGTAGCAGTTCCTGCAGTAAGGCCTCCCTTCGTCTGGAATTGCTTGCTGCCGTAAATAAACTCTAGGATCCTTCCTCCTGCTTTTGTTGGATAAACCCTGAAATTGTGTAAGCAAACAAATATTGTATGAAATTATAAATCACTTTTAAGATCAACATATTGAAGTGGAAAAAAAATGGGCTTCTAGTGTAGTTGTCAACTACGGACGACTATGCTCGACTATAATAAGAGACTAAATCTCAACCATTGATGTTTTTTATAGCTTAATCTCAGGCTTCGAAATTTTTTTAAGTTACAAATCAATTAAGTCATGACAACTCAGTGACAACTCAACGCCCAGTCAGCAAAAGGTTGTTTGGTTCATTACTTTTAGAGGGTAATTTTTTTTTTCCAAGTTATAATATTATAATATATAAATAATCATTCAAAGTCATTAAATTGTTGAAAATCATCCAAAATACACGATTGACGAAATTCATTTGTATACCTTCATCCTCATATTTATTTTCAATGGGGCACCTAATTTTTGATCTATTTTAATGGGGCAGTTCATCTTCAACCTCCAATCTTCATTATTCATCCAAATCACATACAAAAAGTACCAAATTAATCAATAATATTAATGTTTAATCATAACATTTATGCTTTAATTTTTTTATTTTAGAGTTTGTATCAATTTAACTATTTGTGTAAAAAAAAATAATGGAAAAATTACGGATTATAACTTTCAGGATTAATTGTTAGAATTGGAATGATTTTTAGTTTAATGTAGATTACATAGCTAGTCATATGAAGTAGTGAGTAATCATCCACCATTGTTGAATGTTGAAGCTCGAGTATGATTTTATGTGAAAATGAGTTAAAATAAAACAAAATAATTAAAACTAGTAATCTTAAGATATATTTAGGAAATCATATCAAATTCGACAATCTTACTCACTTCCCATACAAAATTCCAGAGTAATATTTAAAATAGATAAAAAAAAAATTTATAATCATATTTTTTTTTAACTTGATAATCATGGAAAGCTATAAATAAGGAAACTAGAAAATATATCCTATCAAAATTTATTCTCCTGAATATATGATACAATTCCCTAAATATATTTTAATAAGTTTGCATTATTGTTTCCTTCATTAACGTTATTTTGGAGATGGCTTTTTTTTTTTTTTTTTTTTTTTTGATATATCCTAGATTAAACTCATTTTCAATTATTTTTTTTCTTAAAAAAAAAGGAGGGGTAGGAACGTTTTCCATGAAAATTGCCAAAACAAAATTTTATTCCTCCTTTGCATTGGTTTCATTCCCTAACTTTTTTTAGGAATATCATTTCCTTTTTTTTTTTTTTTTTTTTTAGGAATATCATTTTCTAACTAAAGTGACATACTTCTTTGAGTTCTTTCAAAAAAAAAAAAAAAAAAAAAAAAAAAACATACTATCTTGATAAAATTATGTTTATTTTTATTACTAGCATATTTTTTTTTTCTTTTTTTAATTTTATTAAACAATTACTAGGATAGTTACCTATATTTGATTGTTATTCTACTAGATTAGACTCGTGCGATAGTATATACAACACGGATTGTAAAAAATATTGAAATGAAATAGCTTATTTCTATTATTATTTTCTTGTATATACTTATAAATTATATCATAAAAACATATCTATCATCATAAATTTAATAACTTTCTAACTAGTAGCATTTTGTAATAAGTTCAAGTAAGTTTTGTTCACCTTATTTTCATCTATTTCACTTGAAATAAGTTCAAATATATTCAGTTTAGTACATATAAATTCAGTTTAGGAAAAATAAGTTATGATAAGGATTAGAATAATTGAAACTAAAATAAGTTTTTATAAGATTTAATAAGGGTCTGTTCACATTTACTGAACTGAGCTGAAATGAACTGATTGGAGCTGAATTGAACTGATTGGAGCTGAATTGAATTAAACTAAACTAAACTGAATAAAGCTGAAATGAATATTTTACGAGAGAAGGAAATTAGGAGCTGGGCTGAACTGAACTGATTGGAGCTGAACTAAACTAAACTGATTGGAGTTGAACTACACTGAACTGAACTGAAATTATGCTGAAGTTAACAGGCCCTAAGTTCATATATTAAGTTTTATAAGGAAGAGGATATGAACGGTAAGGTTACGTTTTCCCTCAATCATATAATTCCAACATTGAAAGGATTTGGTTTATTAATGGAGGGAGGGAAAAATGAATCCTTCCATTTCTTTTTCCTTCCCTTCTATAGTATCCAAACAAGAGATGATAGATCTCTTCTTTTCTTTTCTCTTTCTTTTCCCCCAATTCTCTCAATCCAAACAAAGTGTTAGAGATCGAGGAGGGTTTTTTTTAAAAAAAAAATAATAAAAAAAAAATGAATAAAATATAGTATTTATGTTTTTTTTTTTAATTGTAATAACCTTCAAATTTTCTTTATTGGGATTTAGGACTATATAATATTTAATTGAAACTGCCTAATTTGATTGTAATAACCTTCAAATATTCTTCAATGGGATTTAGGACTATGTAATACTTAATTGGGACTGCCTAATTTGATTGTAATAGCCTTCAAATATTCTTTATTGAGATTTGGGACTATATATAATACTTAACTAGGTAGTCTAGGTTAATTCCGTGGGATGCACGGTTTAAATATAATTAAAAACTTACTTATATGTGTGTAATATAAATATTTTAAGCAAAACATAATAAATTGTTATCGATCCCTTTAGTTAGATTAATTAAGCCAAAAAATATTCTTATTAACTTCATAGTTATAATAAATTTTTTAAAATGTTAGCATTCGTTTTTGATTCATTATAGAAAATTTAAAAATTAATAAAAAGGAAAAAATAATTCAAACTCTACCATCACTAATAAATTGTGTAATAAGTCATTTTAGCCATAAAAGCTTTTAGAAAAATGTATAATTAATCAATAATTTTCAAATATTAGCTTTATTTTGAAAAGGAAAAAAAAAAGAAAAAAAAAAAGAGAGAATGATGTCACAAATAATTTAAGAGAGAAATTTTTTTTATAAGAAGCTGACACATGTACAGTGGTGATGTCAGCGGTAATTAATTTAGTACTAGTTATAGATTGAGACTGCCTAATTAATTTGATTGTAATAACCTTCAAATATTCTTTATTGTGATTTTTGGGACTGTATAATACAATACTTAATTGGGTATGCCTAATTTGATAATAACCTTCAACTTCTTTTATTGAGACTCTATAATATATAAGACTGCCTAATTTTTTTTTTTTTTTTTTTTTTGGTGTTTAGAGAGCCACAAGGGCGGGGTGAGAATCGATCCCAAGATCTCTTGGAATCGAGAGGGAAACTCTAACCACTTGAGCTACCCCTCACTCTCATTGAGACTGCCTAATTGATTGTAACAACCTTCAACTTTTCTTATTGAGACTATATAGTACCAATTGAGACTGCCTAATTGATTGTAATAAGACTAATTTAATAACAACATTCAAATATTAGTGAGTGAGACTACATTAATACGAGTACTTATTTGGACTACCTAATTTGATTGTTATAAATATAATACATCAATTTTTATAAAAATAATATATATATATATATATATATATACCTTATTAAAACTTATTTTAGTTGTAATTTGAATTTGAGCAACCCTTATCAGAACTTATTTTGAACTGAACTTATTTGAACTTGAAAAAAGTGAAAATAAGGCGAACAAAATGGACCCATAGTTTTAATTAATTCACACGTTGTACTTAATTTGGTTTGTAAATGACTTATTTTTGCTACCTAATACGCATACTTTTTGAAAAACTAATACACATACTTGTAAGTAGGGGTGTTCATAAATCGGTCCGGACCGAAAAAATGGACCGGACCAGACCGAATTAATCGGTCCGGTCTTCGGGTCTTGAAATTCATTTTTTCGGTCTTCGGTCCGGTCCGGTCCAAAACCCTATAAAAACCGGTTTTGGACCGGACCGATTTTTTATAAAAAATATGTGTTAAACCTTAAATAGCGTTTAAAATTATCCTTAATAAGCTTAGAATACTTTAACTTTATAAGTTTTTTTGCACTAAACATACAAAAAAAGACGCAAAAATGACGTTACAATATCGTTTTTTCAATATTTTTTTTGTGTTTTCCTTGACTTTATTAAAAATTAATATTCTTTTTTAAAAAAATTCTTAAATCGGTCCAAAACGGTCCGGTTCTGGTTTTGGACCGATTCTTTCGGTCCGGTTCGGGTTCGGTCCGGTCTTCGGTTCTTAAAATTCTAATTTTCCGGTCTTCGGTCTTATCCGGGTTGGTCCGGTCCGGTCCGGTCTTGGACCGATGAACAGCCCTACTTGTAAGTACTTGCTAATAAAGAATCTTTTTAAAATATATTTACTAAAAATTATGATCGAAAATTTTAAAAAAATCACAATATTTAATATAATTAACTTTGACATGAACAAAATAAAATAGTAGACCCATAATAATTTATCTTTACTGAATATTAGTCAGATTGCCTAACATTACACAATGTACAAGTATACATATAATGTTAGATTGTTAGTGATACAGAACGAAAGATGAAATTTAACCATCCAAAGAGCTCTTAAGTATGCTACGTTTATACTAGTGAAATTTAAGGACCAAAAGTTTTAAAATTAATATTTTAAACAAATTTCACCAATAAGGCAATAATGCTTTGACATGTAGTACATTAACTGGTTATTAACCTATACATTTATACAACTAATCATGAAAGTTGGCTTATTTTTAAATGAAAATGTTATACATAGCCCTTAGGGTTACATATAAGCATTAAATTCTCACTTGATCGTATAAATTTAGGAAATTATCAAAATATAGACACTAATTAAATTAATTTACGCGTGTTTTTGTCATAAATTTTTAATTTTATACAATTTTCGAGAGTGTTTTTAATGTTTATATAATTATATATAACCCTTAGGGGGATATATCATTACCCATTTTAAAATTACTCGTAATGAATAAGTTCAATTTAATATTGGAACTTTGTAAGACAACTCAAAATCAATTTATTGTTGTTAATTTAATAATTGAAACTTTGTAAATGAAAGTATATACCTGTGATTATGATAAAATGATTGCATATTTACTATTAACCATGACTATATTTTTATTGTAAAACAATCATATCATTAACATAAATGCATAATTATAATAATTTAATTAAGGAAAAGATATAAACTGAAAATCAATTTGACAGAAGATAAATTTAATCACTTTTATTATCCTCTCATTTATTATACAGTTGACCAAGTTCCATTTTTTTTTTTTTTTTTTTTTTTTTTTGGTAAATAGTTCCAAATTTATAGTAGTTATATCTTTGTAATTTAAGTTAAAATAAATATTCTAGCCTAAAATTATGCATCCACTATTGTATATAAGGATAAGGATGATTGCACTAAATTTTAATTAGTTAATGAATATTCTAGCCTAAAATCACATTTTGTCTTCCTAAACCTAAACTCACGCCACTTTTTATTATTTTTTTTTTAATTTTTTTTATTTTAAATTCACCCCACTTTCTAATTTATAGGTTTAAAAAATTTAAAAAAAAAAAATTGAATGACTTTTTTCCGAGCTTCAAAGGTTCAGTAATGGCACACAAATAACAAAACTTGACTGATCATAATATAACTTATAAAATCACTATCTTAGCCGTAAAAAATAGATATTGTTATGATAATGATTTAAAAATATTATGTCCAACTTCAACAATATCATTGCAACTTCAACATTCAACAATGAAAAATTACTCCCAAAGTTATAGTATGAAATTTCAAAATTAAACACAAAATTACTCCGTATAAGATATGATAGTGTTTTTTATATGAATTTTTATACTGTTAATTATTTAAATCTTAGAGTTAATTAGACTTAAAATTGAAGTATACTTTTGATAATCTAACATTAATTTTATTGATTTCATATACAATTAAGTAAATTATGGACGAGATTTATGACGGGTGAAGGTTTTTGGTTTGAATTGAGATGAAGATCTTAGGTTGTTGAACATGACAGTACATAAGATGTATTTGAGATTCATAGGAAGATTTATTTAAGGTTGAAGATGAAAAATTTATTATTTGCTAATATTTTTTTTAGTAAAAAAATTAAAAATTATTTCCATGCGTTAAATCAATTAAACAAACAATTCCTTGATGACGGTTTTGCATAAGTGTCAAATTAGACGACTAAGATTACTCAATTTACAAATAAACGGTTCAGATTTAATCTCTTAGCGTAGTCGTCCGTAGTCGACGACTACGGTAGAATTTTTAATGGTTGATAATACTAGTAGCATAGTCTATGTAATATTTCTTTGGTCATGAAATTAATTTTAGTAATAAAGTACAGTCATAAGAATTGATAGATTAATCAAATCCAAATGAAAGATATATCATATCAATACACTAAAAAAGAAGTTTTGGACAAGATACTATTTTTGCACAAATTATAAGGCGACTTTTTTCTTATTTAAGTTTTCTTGATTGGAATAGTTGATGATTGTAAGAAAAAGAACTCAAACCTTGATCTATAAGCCGCTGCCAATCTAAATGTCTGAAGAGTAGTGTGAGCACTGTGTTGAGTAAAAGGTACGTACTTTTGCCTTCCTTCAGTGGTATCAGAGCTACAATCATTCACAATATTTATCATACAATATTATATGAAATCACGTACAAAACAAAAATAATACGAATTGTTTGAAACATTCAACAATACAAAAGGTTGATATTGTTGTGAAAGTATATTCTGAGATGAATCTAATAACTGTGTCAAAAGTGCAAACAAGTACATAACATAGAAAAAAACGATTATAGAAAGAAGAGAGATTTTTACCTTAAAGAGAGGTGAGTTATAGAGGGTTGAGTGAGAAGTGGAGAGGTATCTCCATCAGCAATCCTGTAAATATAAGGCTCAATATCTACATGACTCGAAAGCGGGACTAATTTAGTAAACACCTTTTCCAAAGTAGATCCATCCATCTCTCGAATATTTGTTACGCCACCTAACCACTTGCTTAGATACTCAACACCACAATTAACCACAAGAATGTGTTTAAGTGTTTCTTGTTGCACTGATGTTGCATTATCGGATATCTCGTTAAACCAGTCGATTATTTCGTAATCTTCGACACCCATTGCTGTTTTTTTTCCTACAAATTGTGATCAGATGACATTATTTGTATAAATAATACTTCTAATAACAACAATACACTTGAAAATGTTAGCAAGCAAGTATAATATAGGAATATTCTGTTACATATGAATTTTAGTGAATATTAATGACCATCTATCTTATCTCAATAATTCTGACAACGTTGAAGGACCCTGTAATGAAGGTGATAGTATGTAGGTTGAAATGCTAGGTAAGAGTACGAAGGCATGTAAACCACAAAAAAAAGTAAGTGAAAGACTTGATAAAGACAGATGTTATGTGACGGTCATCGTAGACAAGTTGTAGTTCAAGGGACCAAGATTTAAATCAGCCTTTTTCACAGGTTGGCATATATACTTGGCTATGTAATGTTGGATCCCTTTTTGACATTTATGGTGAATTGTAATAATCCAATAATTATTGGGAATCTTGGATATCGATCATCAATATAACAGTCAGGCCAAATTGTTGAGAAATACTATTTTAATTTTTATCACATTGGTAAACAAATTATGTTTATCTAATAACAGTCGGGCCAAATTATGTTTTTTTTTTTTGGTGAGACATAAAAATTCTTTAGTTGCAACTTAAAATCAACAAATGTAGTATATTATGATTATACTGCTAATATTACGACACTCACCACTAAACCATTACCACACTAACCTAATAAATGCATAACTATTAAACAGAAATAGGTTTGTAAAAAAAAATTTAAAAAAAAACAGGAAATATTATAAGATTGTATTCCAATAACAAAGTTAATACCACATCTCTCACGAAAGATTGGGCTTTCTCTCTCTAGAAATTGAGTCATCGGAGATTCTCTTCAAGCACACTAGTGTTTGAAGCTCCGGGAGCTTACTTCTAGTAGATTGCAAGCAAGGTTTCACTTAAATGTCATTTGGCTTTTAAAGAGTGCTTTGTTTTAGTCTTTTAGTCTAGATTAGTTCCGTTTCCTTTAGTTTAGTTTTAGTTCATGGAGGTGGAGTTTTCATCAAGTATGGATGATAAGTCCATACAGGAAGTCGACTTAGTGAACACGTCAGTAATTCATTTAGATTCTCTTCAAGGGGAAGTAGAGAGCACATTGCCAGCTTCTGGTCACGACATGGAGATGATTGAACAACAACCAGAGCAGCAGGCTAGTGTACAAGCATTTGAGAAAACAGGGGAGGGGGTTGAAAATAATAAAACTCCTGCTAATCTCAATAGCAAATTGGTTGGCTCCTTCAGAGAAGTTGTTACTAGTTCGTCACAGTGGTTTAATGAGGCGAGAAAAATAGTAATAGCCTCGCAAGAATGGGATGATGAGGAGGAGGATGTTACTACTCACTCACATTCTGTCAAGTTTGACAAGAACAAATTGAGGGAGTTGAGGAAACCTTGGAGTATGACCTTGATTGGGAAGTGCTTGGGATTAAAAATTAGAGCAGAGTTCATCAAACAGAGGGTACAAAGAATGTGGAATCCAAAGGGGGGTGTAGAGATAATTGAAATGGAAAATGGAGTTTTCCTTTTTCGATTCTCTATGCAGGATGACCTTGAGAAGGCATTGTTCGGAGGCCCTTGGTTCTTTTTGGATCATTACTTAATGATGGCAAAATGGAAGCCAAATTTTAGACCATCATCGGAAAGTTTCAGGAACATTTCAGTGTGGCAAGCTAAGCTTCTTAACATGGCCGGAAGATGTACCTTAATTAAATCCGTTCTTAACTCTTATCCTCTTTATGTAATGCAAACTTCCTTGCTTCCTAACACCATTATTGATGATCTAGAGAGAAGTTGTAGAAGGTTTCTTTGGAATAAGGTCGATAAATCCCATTATCTTCCTAGAACTAGTTGGGAGAAAGTTAGTCTTCCACTAGGACTTGGGGGACTTGGGATGAGAAATCTTAGGAATTGGAATTTAGCATTCATGGCCAAACTTGGGTGGAGGATCATTCATGAACCGGATAAACTTTGGGTTAGGATCTTGAGGGCTAGATATTTTAAACGGTCGACTTTCCTCAATAGTATACTAAGTGTTAATGATTCTCCACTTTGGAAGGATATTCTAAAAGGAAAGGAATTACTAATAAAAGGAATATCTTATAGAATTGGAAATGGGAGAGATATTTGTTTATGGTTCCACCATTGGGTGGGGGATAAGCCCATCTACTTAATCTTGGATAAACCCATTCCTAATTCTATGGCTCATTGGGGAGTTAATCATATTATTGATAATGGTAAATGGAACACTAACAAAATAAAACACATCATTCCGGATTACCTTTGCAAGCTAATTGAAAGTATTCCCCTTCCCTTGTGTGCTTCGGTGAATGATACCCTTTGCTGGGGAATCGAGGCTAATGGCCAATTTAATATTAGAAGTGCATACAAGTTAGCTTCTAACTTTGTGTCTCATCCTTCTTTTCCTCGTATAAATTGGAAGAAACTTTGGCATATCCCTATTCCTTTTAAGTACAAAATGTTAGTTTGGAACATTAGTCATCAAATTTTGCCTACTGCTACTGTTTTGGCTGAAAAAATTGATAATTTTATCCGGTTTGTACTAGATGCAATCTTGATAAAGAGAATCATTTACACTTATTTAGAGATTGTATTAATTCTAGAACCTTGTGGTCTAGGGTCTTCACCTTGAATAGAATGGATAAAGATTTTAATTACCACACTTTTTTCAATATTAATTGGGATGGAGGGGTTAATTACAATCTTAATATGAGTACGACTTGGAGAGTAACCTTTTCGGTTGCAATTTGGCACCTATGGAAGGCTCGGAATTTCACGGTTTTTCAGCAAGCAATATATCACCCTCTCTCTTTGTTTAACAAATATAAGCTGGATTTAGATGCTACTGTTAACGCTTTGCAGGGTAAAGGAAAGGTGCCAGCTGTGCTCATCCGGGAAACTAGATGGCAAAGACCAAGTGGATGCTGCATTAAGATAAATACGGATGGAGCATGGAGGAAGAACGGTCAATCTGCAGGAGCTGGAGCAGTTGTAAGGCTAGCAGATGGGACTTGGTTCTTTGGTAAATCTTGGAGTGTCATGGCCAATAACGTAGCTCAAGCGGAATTGATGGCTATAAGGGGTGGTATGCAAATGGCTGTCGATGCTCAGCTCAAGGAAGTGATAATGGAAACTGATGCATTATCACTTAAGAAAACTATAGAGGAGGTGGAGAAATATGGTACCCATGAATTGGTTGTCATACTAATGGATATGCAAGCTCTCCTTGATAAAGGCTGCTCTTTTGACTTCAACTATGTCCTTAGGGAGGCTAATCGAGTGGCACATTATCTTGCAAAGATCGCTATGGAATCAGGAGAAGGGGCGCAATTCTTCGAAGAAGCACCTAGACCAGCAAGAGACGCGTATGAGGACGACCTTACCAGAAGCATTTAGCTGCAGCTTCTGCTCTGTTTGGCTGCTGTGGGATGTCGGTTGGAATAATCAAACACTAGTTGTTACTACTTTGATTTATAATTTGTTAGATTTGGTTTTGAACTTTGGGTTTTGTGAATTTTATTTGCTAATGATTAGTGGTCAGTCTTGGCCCAAGGATCTTCATCCTAATTTTGTAACTTTGATCATCTTTATTAATTAATGAATCTGCTTCCTTTAAAAAAAAAAAGTATTCCACTAACAACAACCCTTTAATTAATTGAAGCACTACCTCCAACACAAGTCTAATATTTTGAGGAATTAAGAATTTATGCAATAAATTAAGCTTAGGTCTTGTTTTAAAAATCACTACTACAAAAACTAGAATAAGGAACGCAAGATATAGAACGGTTAACTTAGATATGCGATCTCTAGGATTATATAGAACGCCTATCTTAGTTAACCGTTCTATTTGATTTATTTATTTTATTTCATTAAATTGTGATTTTATTATATAGAACACATATCTTAGTAAACCGTTCTATTTGATATATCCAAATTTTACACTTACAATATAGATCGCCCCTCTTAGTTAACCGCACTATATGTTTAACATTATTTATTTTAAAAATAAAAATAAAAGGCTAACATACGGCCCAAATTCTAACCCTAGCTCCTCTGTAGCCATCATTCTCCTTTCCTCTTTCCTCATCTCTCACGCACTTCCCTCAGCTTCTCTAAAACCCTTACTTCTTTCTCTTCTCTCGTCATTCCTCAATGTCTGATCCTAAAAATCTCTGAGCTAACGTCCAATTATCTTCCTCCCCGTCGTCTTCTTCCTCTATTTACAACTATCCTATTCGTTGCATCGCTTTGTTTTTCAACCCCAACTCCAACTCTGATGTAGTACGGTGCGCGAAAGCTCGAACCTTTGCAATCTCGATTTTGCTTTGTTTATGGTCGTTGTTGCAGGTTGAATAGAGTTTTACATTATCGAGGTAGGTGCTAGTTGCAAATGTTGGCATTGAATTGATTTTGGTGGGTCGTGTGAGGTGACTGGAGAAGTACATTTTAATTCTCCATTATTAATTTTAGATCTACAACGCTTATCAATTCATTATTATGTTATGATTTGGATTATAATTCCTGATTTTTCATCTTTCATTTGTGGGTGTTTAGTGCAGTGTTCACTATTTGCGTGCACTATTGATGGAGCTGCTGTGGTGGTTGAGGTGGTGGAGACGTTGCAGTGGTCGAGGTTGGTGGAGGCGATGCTAGTGGTTTAAGTTGGGGGAAGCGCTACTAGTGGTTTAGGTTGTTGAAGCGCCGCTGCGATTGAATTGCTTTTGATAATTCAAGTTGCAATTTCGAACTAGTTACTAGTTAGCAGTTTAGCACACATAATTATTAAGTTAGCAGTAGAATTGTATCAAATGTACTTGAGATGTAAATATTTGAATTTTTTTTTTTTTGAAAGATGTAAATATTTAAATATAAAGGATAATAAAAGTTCATTTTAATTGATATTTGAGTTATACAATTTCAATTTGATTTGATTTATTAATTGATGGTGTTAATTAGTATATATGCGTGTAACCTGCAAAAATTAATTATATTTTTTTAAAAAAAAAAATTAACAAAGAGAATGGTTATCTTAGATAACCGTTCTCTTTTTTTTTTTTCATTTTATATAAGCATATGAAATAGAAAAGAGAACGGTTATCTTTTGCATATAGAACGCCTCTTATACCTGTTCTCTTTTGTCTTGCATATAGAACGCCTCTTGTACCCGTTCTGTAAGCTTTACACATCGCTTAGCAGAAGAACGCCTCTAAGGCGATCTATAAAGCCTATTCTAATAGTTCTCTAAGGCCTTTTTTGTAGTAGTGAATGGTTATATAATTTCAAAATATAAATTTTAAATTTAAAACTAAAAGTTGATTATAAATACTAATCACTGCATATGTTCACCAAATATATATATATATAAATATATATATATATATATATATATATATATAAAGACAAAGACAAAGAAAAACAAAAAGAATATATTATAGAAATTAAATGAACGTATAACTAAAGTGAAAAGGACATACTGTTAAAATGTAAAAAAACATATAGGTCTTTTGTTAAACTATTTAAAATGTCCATTTTTTTTACGGTAATTAAGAGTAATGTACTTGTGTTATGAGATAATATTAATTGATTATTGTGAAATGTTTTTTAAATTTTATCTTTGGATTTTAGTGGGTAATATAAATAATGTTCATTATATAATATTATCATGTTCTATATTAATACTACAGTTGTTCTATAGGTTTGAAAATTAATCATCAACTAGCTTAGGCCCTGTTCCATGCACGATAAATCAATTTTTTTTTTTAAAAAAAAACAGTTATTTCTAACAAATAGATAAAATGTACACATCTATCTAACATATAGAAAGTATATTGTCATACTCTTTATTAAAAGTCAAAGTAAAAGTTTAATATATAATCTCATGTTTTTGTTAGGTAGTTGATAGGCCGTCGTCGAGCCTACCAAAGATAAAGTCCTATCTTGATCTCACTAGCTAATAGCAAGGGTAAGAAAGGGTCGAACCCAAGAGAGGCGTTGACTCAACCACCGAGATACTACCGATTAAATAAGCTAAATGAAGTCGAAATTGGTTTGGTTTTATGTAACATGTACTAATTGAAATCAACTAATACAAAGGGGTGATTAACAGTAATTAGAGAATTCTAGGGCTTAGGATATATCACTCAACTTTGTCACAAATCATAAATAGCATGTGCAAACAATGATAAATTAAGGGGATAATGTAGGGGAAGTCATCTAAAGCACCCAACTACTCTCTCAAGCTAGAAGGATTACTTGAATCATGAATACAACCTACTATCGTGGTTACAAAGCATAAAACAAGTATTAAAGCATAATCATGATGACAAAAACATTCCCTTGACTGGAAATTCCTATTCTCATGTGATCTAGGGTGGAGACTAGGTCGTTGAAAACTAATCTACTCTTGGTCAATATAAAATTTGTAATCTCTCAACACACCTCTATACCAAGCATAGAGTAAGTCGAGCTGAGGGGCGAACCACTAGGAATGGGAGGTGAGTGCTAATGTCAAGGCTAAGCTATTTCGAAGCAATAAAGTGAGGTGTTTATATTCCAAACAATCAAAATGAAATCAAATTTATCATGCACTAGGGTTAGGATCTGCATATACTCGTAATGGATATAGCTAATTGGGATTGGAGATGACTAAGTCGAGTGTTGCGAGGGAAAATCAATTACGCAATCAAGAGAGTAAGGTAGGCTAATCTCCTAAAGGTCAAGCTAGAGTCAACTACGAGAGACTCTAACTATGAACCTTGCAAACCTACTCAATAGACAAAAGTAATAAGCAACAAATTAATTTTCCATATCAATGCAAGCTTACAATGCATTCTAGTGTAACAATCAAAGTTAGCTACTCTTCAATTAATCATACACATGCACTTAATCAATCAACCAATTTCCCCCAATTAGCATCAATCCATTACTCATATATGCTTCACCATTCCCCTAGCAAAAGAACTACTCACAATCCATTGAAATCAAGATCAAAACTAAGCTAATCAATATTTCATCATCATCCTATCAATAAAACTAATTCAATCTCAAATTCAATTCAAACTTGAACAATCAACAAACGATTGAAATGATAAGCTAAAGAATGCATTAAAGTAAAAGAAATTCATACAAACTTGCTTCAATTCAATGGAGAAAATTCTAGAATTACCAATCTTCAATCATCAATCAAGAACTTCTCTCTCTACAATCTAGAGTTTCTCTCTAAAATTCTAATTCTAATTCTATTCTAATTTCTGAATAAAATTCCTCTCCTCTAAAAAAAGAAAGAAAATCTATATATAGTAAAACTAACTAAGAGAAGTTAGTTAGATTGTCCCAAAATAAACCCGTACAGGCGCGACCAACTATAAGGGAGAGCGCAGCCGTGCAAATTTGGGTACGAAACAGAGACCCAGACAGGCGCGCCCGCGCCCGAGAGAGGCACGCCCGCGCCACTACGCCACGCGGCCGCGCCTGGGAACAGGGATTCCTTCTTCCCTATCATGCCGATGCTCCTCATACGTTCCTCTTAATGCTTTTGATAAACACGGGACCTTGCAGTTTCTAAACTCCATGTTTTTGGGTTCAACACTAGAAATCATGCCCCCACGACTAGAATGCACAGTTCAGGGACTTTAGGAACTTGCAATTCTCCATGCTTGAGCTTCAAATGGAGAACATTAGACATCCTAATCAATGTCAAACCTGGGAAGAGGCCTCGGGAAACTTGGATAACGACCTTAACCTGAAAAATATAGGAAAACAAGCAAATAAAAGTGAAAATAACAAAATAAACCAAGAAATGCATAAAGAAAGAAATCCAACTAAGAAAATACAAACTAAAAGAAATAAAGAGTAAAATTAAGGAAAAGCTATGTAAAAGAGCTATAGAATAACATGAAATTAACCCTAAAAGGAACCAAATGAGTGCCATAAATGACACTCATCAAATTCCCCTAAGCTTAACTTTTGCTCGTCCTCGAGCAAAACAAAGCAAGAAAGAATAAGGATGAAAGACTTATTCCAAAAGAAAAAGAAAGACATAAGACGAAAATATACACTAAGACTCACTAACGTAGGAATCACGGTTGTTTTTAGCTACAACAAGCCCTTTAAACCCCAAAGTCGCCTTTGAGGACGAGTGAGGTCTCGTAAAGGTTTCTTAAGAGCTTAACATGCAACTCTCCACCAACATACATGAGGAAAACCACAAAAAGGAAAGTAAAAGAAAGAAAAACAAAATTGAAACCTTTACGAATTGGACTTTACAAAATGACCACATTTCAAATGAATAAACATCGTTCTTAAGCAATAGGGGTATGCACGTTTCAAGATATCCGAGGTTGATTGAAACATAGAGTATGCTAAGCATAGAGAACTAGTTATCACAATTCACCTTTATCCCGTTCGATCTTACCGCGTTCTCCCTATAGTCTCAAATCTCCCTCTAATAAGCATCTCAATAGCTCCTCGAAAGAGCTGGAAAAGAATACATTTTTGGGCTACACGACGTCTTGACTATGCATCCCCTCTCTTTAGGCTTTAACTCATAATTCCCTCCCTCAAAATTTGACTCAACCTCTAGGTTGAAAGGTCTTTCCCAATGGTTGTAACGTAAGGGCAAAAAGGATTAAGGGTAGGCTAAAATTTTAAAATTTGGCGGTATTCCTAATTGGTGAAGGAAAGGGTGATCAAACCTTCTTCTCATAACCAAGCAATCACCAAACAAAAATAAACTAACTCCCCAAGCTTATTCAAAGCCATAACCACAATCATATTTACAAAAAGCGTAAACGCTTCTCCCCCAAGCTTAAAGGAGGCATTGTCCTCAATGCTTGATAAGGGGAAAAGAATCACATTAAAATATTTTTGAGTTTTTTCTTATACTCAATTCTTTTTCATTTTTTATTTTCGATTCTTTCAAAGCAAATGTCCATGCCTCTTTAACTTAGGACGAATTTTACAATTTTGCATTTATAAAGTCCTTGCCTTTTTTACACTTAAGACTAATGAGTGTCATTTATAGCACTCATTTGGTTTTTTTTAGGGTGAATTTCACGCTATTCTATAGCTCTTTTACTTAGCTTTTCCGTAATTTTACTCTTTATTTCTTTTAGTTTGCATTTTCTTAGTTGGATTTATCTCTTTATGCATTTCTTGGTTTATTTTGTTATTTTCTTTTTTTTTTTTGCTTGTTTTCCTTTATTTTTTCAGGTTAAGGTCGTTATCAAAGTTTCCCGAGGCTTCTTCCTGATGAGTGGCATTTATGCCACTCTTTTATCCTTTTTTCTCTAAGGATTCTCCCCTCATTTGCACTTGTTTGGCCCTTTTCTAAGCATTTTTACTTAGTTTTGTCTCCTCCTTTCTTTTCTCTTTTATCTTCCTTTTTCTTAGTCTTTTTTCCTTCTCTTTATTTTGATTTCCATGCTTGTGTTTTGTAGGTATTGAGTGCCGAAAGAAAGAGGACTTCAAGGAGCCAAGCAAGCTGTTCTGCGCGGGATACTGTGCGTCTACTGCGCGGGCACGCACCCTTGGCTGTGCGGGCGCACAGCCCTGTTAGAACCCGCGCAACCAAGCTGATGAAACAGAGCCAAGCCAGAGAGTTTGTGCGACCTACTATGCGGCCTCCATGCGGGCGCGCGATCTGTTGCACGGGCGCGCAGTTTTATTTTGCAAGCGCGCCTTATTACCCCGTACCCTCAAAGTTGCGATCGCGCAATATGCTGAGAGGACACACATTACTTCTGTGCGGGTGCGTACCGCTGGGTTTCTGATTTCTTTGCGCCTTGTTTCTCAAGTTTCTTTCTTTTGGAGGAGCCACATATATATACTCCGGACACTTTGTAATGAAAAACACTTAATTCTAATTCCATAGAATATTAGCCTAATCTAGAGAGAGAAAGTAGATTATTAATCAAGCTTCCTTATTGTATTCAACTTTGCTCAAGTGTAATCTTCAAACAAGCAAGAATTAAATTTTTCGTCTTTCATTAATCATTTATTTAGTAATCTCTAATCCTTTCCTTTAGCGTTATTTATTTGCATTAATTGTTGCTTAGTTTTGTTAATCTTATTAGTTCATCTAGTTGTTATTAATTTTATTGTTTTTAATCATGTTTTGTTTTAAGTTTCTTGAGTTTGTTTCTAGTTTTGATATTAGGTTTAATATCCATTCTCTAGGCAAATCCTTTAGCTAGGGGAAAGGGGTGGAAAATATGAGTTGATATTGGATTAATGATGATGGTTGGATTGAACTCATGCTATAAATTGATGAAAGACAAGATTTTTGATAGCTTGAGATTATTGTTGCACTCTATTTGATGTTTTCTAGTTTAAATGCATGAAAGTGATTTTAACTAGATTAAGATCATTTCTATTTAAATGATTGCATGAGAATGAGTTATTAAAGTGGAGTTTTATGGATTGTGTTTCTTTATTCTATTGATTTAATTGTAACTAATAGGATGCATGAGAATGATCCTTATTAGTGTAGACCTCTTTCATTGATTTTCCTAGACTATTGCATGAGAATGAATGGTTTAGGTAGTATCTTTTGTTCTTTGGCATGTGTTTCATGATAATCATTAATATTTACCTCTTTCTAATCATATTTGACACCCTCGTTTCCCTAGCGTCATTTTCCCTTCATTTAAATCATCATTTTCTTGCTTATTTGTAGTTTTAGTGGTCTTACTCAACATAACCAACAAAAAAAACAATCCCTTTTTTACTCTCGCATTAGTGATTATTGACGTTGAATTAGTGTGCTTCCCTAGTGGTTCGACCCTTTACTTGCCACTAACTAGTTTAGTGTAAGTTTAGGTATGTAGGGAATATTTCAAGCATTACCCCTAGCTTGAACCCCACCGTGATCATACACTAAAGTACAGTGGCGTCCAAAGGGAAAGAGGATAGAGCAAAAGAGTCGCCAACAAGTTTTAGGAACTTGTAAACCGTTCACGAGGTGAAGGTTACACCCCTTGACGATCCAGGAGATCGTCAACTCCAATAGGTCTGGAACCATGACTGGTAGTTCGGGGATGCAGGTACAAATCCAACCTAAAAGAGATTGAACCTGCCCTAATAATAGGTCTCTACATTATTCTGATCATATTCATGTGCGCTTTCTGTCTAACATGCAATCAATAGGATTACCTTAAACCTGTTTATCTATGTTGGTTGAATATTAATAAAAAAATAAATCTATTATTGGCGATCACTTGAGTTATAATCAAATTAACCCTAAATAAGGTTATTAACTATCTTATTAAGCGTGATTACAAATACTAATTCCCTTTAAACATGCATGAAAGGCGTGATCAAGCAATAACAATAAATCAAGCAACAAAATAATAATCAATAATAATAATAATAAAAAAATAATAATCATTAAAAACAATCATGTTAAAGCATAAGAATAGCAAGATCCTAGGCATGATACTAACAAGATTAATAACAAACCCTAGCATGTCACTAAACAATAAAAATCAACGTTTTAACCCTAACATGATACTAACAATCATAAATATTAGGAAAGAAAATAGGAAGAATCATAGAAATCATAATTGATATAAGAAAATCACCCTTAATATCATACTAAAGAAAGCATCCTAACATGATACTAGAAACATCCTAAACATGATACTAGGAATCAAAATAATAACCTAAGCATGATTTCTATATCATAATATCAATTAAACCATTAAAGTACTTACTTGGATGCTTCGTATCTCTTTCTAATAATAGAATACACGCGTTAGTAACTTCAAGGAAAATAATAAAACAACAATTAAATTAAATAATTGAAAAAGATTAGGGACTAAACCCTCAAAAATTAAAACCTTTCACGTCTAGGGCAAAGGCAACTTCGAACTTGGCTAGGTGTTTCTAGTTCTAATGTATGAGGAATTGTGTTTGTAAAAGGCTAAGCTTAGAAAGGGAGAAAGAATCAAGAATTTCTTGGTGAGAGATGGTGATTGAAAAAGGGGATATATAGCCTCTTTTTATAAAGAAAAAAGAGGGTCGAAGAATAAGAAGAGAACCCGAATTCGAATCGAAATAAAACTCGATGGACAACAGTTTTTGCGGATTTTGTTTTTATCATATCTTTTGATTCATAAGTCAAAATAAGGCTTATAATATATCGTTGAAAAGCTCTTTTCAAGCTCCATCCAAATACACTATTATTGGACCCTTATTATGGACAAAACTAAACTGGAATGCACGTTTTTCATAAATAAGGTAAGAAAAGAAATATTTTCAAAAACAGAAAGAAGAGATATTTTAATATAAAATCCTCATCACTAGACTTTTCACACTTTCGCTTTGTTTAATAATCAAATGACATGAAAGGTATTCATCACTGAGTTTGGTTTTGGGGAGACACATTTGGGTGTCTACAGAAGCCCCCACTTTGACCGAGTATGGAGAAACGTAAGTTTCGAAAACAAAAGTCAAATTATCGATAGGGACGGAGAATGATTCAGAACGTTCTGCGATTCTAAATCATTCTTGTAACACCGATACTTGCAAACTAGTGTTAGTTAAAATAGATAAAAGAGTTAAGAAACGCATATCTTGCACCGTCGAGCACACGTCTCTAAGGGTAACCGATTTGCTGCTGTTGCATTGTTGTTGTTGTGATAACCTTCCGCAAGCTAGGGAACGCCATCTTGATGTTTGTTTTGACGATCTTCTGCAAGCTAATGAATACCGCCTGAAGATTGCTACGCTTGTATCTGCCTCCAATTTTCGCTGTGATAGTCTTCGAAAAGATCACTGCTTGTTGATCCTTAATGCTGCTATGCCAGTACATCGGCGCTTTGCTGCTTGTGAACCAGTATGTCGGTGCTTTTGTAGTGATGACAATCCTCTTTTCTTTGGGAACAGTTTCCAACACAACTCTTGTATGATTTATGACAATCCGATTTAGGGAAAGTTGTCAATGCTTCGTAACAATCCATCCTTGGAAATGTTGCCACGATGAAGCGACAATCCTTATATCGGAAAATTTGCCAAAATCCAATTTTTGGGAAAAGTTGCCACTTCTTCGTAACAATTTGTCATAAGAATTTTGCTACGATCGACAATCCAAATTATGGAATATAACTCTTGAAAGCAATCCACCTTGGAAATTTGCCAATGCTATGTGACAATCCTTTTGGGAAAATATTGCCACTATTGACAGTCCGCTTCTTGGAACATTTGCAAAAAAGAGTCCACTGACAATCCACTTCGGGAAAATTTTCCACTTACTGAAATGATTGAAAATCCATGTTGAGGAACCTTTGCCGAAATTTATGATGAATAGAGTCCTACAACAATCCTTTGCTAAATTTTGCCATAGGGAACTGGGTGTATGACAATCCAATCTTAGAAAACTTGCCAGCGATGACAATCCGAACTTGGAAAAAAATGCCAAACATAGAAGGAGCACGACAATCCACGCTTGGAAACTTTGCCAGAGATGACAATCCAATCTTGGAAAAATTGTCGTTGAAGAAGATGCGCGACAATCCATATTTGGAAATATTGTCAGTTGGGGATGACAATCCAATTTTTGGAAAAATTGTCGTATAAGAAGAGTGCGCGACAATCCATATTTGGAAATATTGTCATTTAAGAAGAATGCGCGACAATCCATATTTGGAAATATTGTCGTTTAAGAAGAATGCGCGACAATCCGTATTTGGAAATATTGTTGTTTAAGTGCTTGCTTTTAAACCGATGCCTTGGTGCTTGTAATGAGCCAGTGTTTTAGGCGCTTAAGCTAAGTGAGACGATTTTTTGTCAGGTCAATCACTTACTACGATTGTAATCGAGTCGACTAATAATCATGTCAATTTGCTTATAGGGGCTAACTGGTGTACCAAGGAACCCGAAATTATTGTATGAGGTCGAAATAGCCGTTCTGAGAGGCTTCGAGCTCTGTCACTGCTGAAATATCTCTGGCGTCAAGAATTGGCTCTGTCGCCAAACGCTGGGATCTAGAGCCAGGCGCTGAAATATGTTGCCAGACGCTAGATGTTGTTGCCAGACGACAACCTTGTCGCTTGGTGCTGGAGTCGGGTCTTCCCTATTCTGCTCTTGTTGCCGCTGTTGCTTGGTTTGGCTCCGTAGTTTGAGCTTAGTCGTTTCCTTTAAACCAAATCCGCTCAAATATTTTGTAAATTAAAGCTCTTCATCTCTAATTTACTGATCTATGTAACTCCTCTTATCTTAGAGGAATCTCATGTTGCATATTTGCGGTTTTTTCGAAAAAAATCCGGGAATGTCCTCGCTTGCTGGGGTGCACCTGCATTTATATCTTTGACTATAGGACTTTGCTTATCTTTCTTTAGGGTTGACCTAAGACTTAGTGTTGCTTGACTCATTAACTTGTCATGACTCAAGGTAAGACGACTCACCTCATGTGACTCGTGTGTGCATAGTGTTGACTCAATGTGATAAGACGACATGACTCAATGTGTACATGACTCGTGAGTGCATAGTAATGTGATCGTGCGACTCAAAAATGCAAAAAGCAAAAATTTTCTGTCATTTTTGTGGATGGTACCGACTTTCTCCCGAAAAAGAAAGACGGGAAAAAAGAATCGAAGTTTTCGAATGCATGTTGAATGAGCTTAGTCAAATGTTGTTTGATACTATCTCTCAATGTGCAAGGATTAATCCATCCTAAGCAATCTCAATGGTTTACTCAATGATGATAGTATTTGGGTAACTTAGGCACGAAGGCACTTCATACTTTGTGATGCAATAACGATTACAAGTGATGAGATATTTTGATATGACAAGGCATGCTTCAATGCCGTGTTAAGATTTCATGAAAAAGGGTTCCTAAGGGGAAGACTATTTGGTCATGTATCCATGATGTTTGTGATAGTGACACTAAAGTTAGGCCGCAAGGGCTAAGTGTGTTGAAAAAGATATTATTTTTTAAAAGAGTCAAATGGTGGTGACTCATAGACTAGGTAAGCTAATGATGTAAGGATCAAGCCCCCAAGTCTAGCTCTAAGTAGATAGGGATGAGCATTGGAGATCCCTTGATATGATCATGATGCGTGAATGTGAATGTAAATGCATTTTATTACGGCCGCACCTCGATGTGAGGTTGCCTACGTATCCATTAGGAATCAGGCTGAACGTAGCTGTAGCCGAACCTCGCACAAGTGTGTATACCTCAAAAAGATCTTTTGGAGGGTTGTAACGTGGTTAGGCTAAAGGTTATAGAAAAAGTGGATAAAAGGCTCAAGACACTAGATAAGCCCCCAAGGTTTGCAACTTTGCTTTTGGAATATTTGTATTTTTATGCTTGAGTTTCTACTTTTTTTTTAGCTCTCTTTTTCTCTTTTTTTTGCTTTAGCATATATTTTTTTTTATAAGTGTGGGAAATCCCGATCATGCGGTCTATCACTCACTTGGCATTCATGTTTCTCAGGTACGGTACTGAGCACTCGATAAGAGACGCACTCTGAGACGTGTTCATATCAAAGACATGTTCATGTCAATGACATTGAAATACTTGCCCTGTTGTACACTTTTATTTATTTTTTACTTATTTTTTGCTATTTTAATCTTTTGAAGTCACTCAAGCTTTTTATGAAATTAAAAATTGCATAAGTTGCACACCATCCCATCCCAAGATTAGGTAGATATGGGTTGAAAAATGAAAGGTCTATCGTTAGACGAGGCTCAAAGTTGTGTATCAAGAAAGGATTGCATATTTGAAGGGTTAAAGGTGATATGATGTGGCTACAAAGGGGTGCCTCAAATCATTGGTATACCTTGTGCTTAGTTTGACATGGATTTTTTTTTTTTTTTTTTATATTAAAATGCAATGTAATGCTATGATCATATAGAAGGAAATAAATGCTCATTTTTTAAAGGGGAAAAAAAACCTATGAAATAAATCTAAGGAAGACAAAGGGTGCCTATGCTAGACTTATCGGGGAAAGGTTTGAAAAAAAGAAGAAGAAAGCATGAAATCTTGGTGAGAAGCTTGCCTTGTGTTTTGTCTCATCATTACTCTTTTTTTTATTATTATTGTCAATCACATGGCTCAAACTCGATTCAACAAGAATGGATGGAAGAAGGTGGGAAGAATGAATATTGTTATATGGAGAAAGATGATGTAGATGGAGAGATATGAAAAAAAAATTAGGAATAGAATGTACTACCAACTCAAATGACGGAAAAAACCGACTCATGCATGAACCTTAGACATGGTCATGGTGACATATACAAAGTGTGTGTTAAACTAGTGAGTGTAGGTGACATGTTAAGACTCGTGTCATGACCATGTGACTAGACTCAAGCAAAGACTAAGTTAAGACTTCACATATATGCATTAAACTGGACAAGCTGTGGTATTTTAGTAATTACTTTTTATCTGTGACTCTTATTGGGATGAAACCATCTCCAAATTAAATGTAAAACTCGGGGCTACATATCCATAGTTTGTACGACTCGTAGTTCTTCCTAGAACTCCGGCTATGACCAAAACATGTTGACGTTTGTGCAGTATACGAGAATAAAAATCCGGGTTAACTTAAAGGGACTATAACTCGATTATAGACATATTTATTCGCTCAAATTAATTAATTAATTAATTAAACAAATTCCTTTAGTCATTAATTAGTTTGTTTAGGCTTAATCACATGTCAAACAAACGGTTAGGAAAAACACAGAGTATGCAAAAGCAAAGAATGCACAAGTAGACAAGTAGTCACAATATGATGCAATGAGTTTGCAACTTAACCATGGCTCTAGTTCTCTAAAGTTCGGGATATGGGTTATTCAATAGAGGGTCCATGGTTAATTTTTCGGATGCACCGCGCAGAAGCCTAACCGTGAAGGGTTGGCGAGAGTGGATGGGACACCGCGAATTTAGAAAAATTCGCTTCCATGGTTTTGTGAATTCAACATTCTCGGATGTACCCTTTGTTGCTCAGAGCGTTCAATCAGGTAGATGGAGCATGAATTCCCAGAGGGTTATGTCCATATGTAGAACACATATGGGTTTCAGAAAAGTGAGAAAAACTCAATCAGAAAGTAGGATCGAGCAAACAGTGCTAAAAACTGGTCAAAATTAGAACGCATATTTCTGGCTCGATATTGGAAGAACTTAGCGCCAGCAAATAGAGTCCAGCACCACTTTTTGGCTTTAGCGCCTGGCGACAGACGTTGTCGCCTGGTGCTAACGTCAAAATGTTGGCGCTAATCTTTGTTTTCTGACGCTAGTTCCTACATGCCTCAGCAGCTTTCTGTGCTCGATAAGATTTTCCAGTTTCGCGCAGCATTATTTCGATCCCAGTTGTGAAATATATTCCTCAAATTTCCTACGTGTAAAAATCCTATGTTTTAACTCATTACGGATGGTCTTTCCAATAAGATCTTTTTTTTTTTTATGCATATTGTTTTGGGTGTTTTTGTCCCTCGGGAGAGTTACAACACGAAGACTGATCCGGGATGAGCTGAACCTGCAAAACAAACGGAGACACCTGTTGGGTGGTGCTCCGCCTCCGACGCACAAGTCAATAACTTGAAACGGGATAAAGAGAACGGAAATTTAGGTGAGTATCTGCTCGGATTCCAAGCTCAGGTGTTTCTCTGATGTAAGAGAATGCAATTGTAATAAATGGTAAAAACGTGTTCTCAAAATGAGGGACATCTCCTTATTTAAAGGGTCATTGGGAATTGCCCCTGATTAGGTCACTGAACCCTAATCATTGGTGGGCTGCGCCGTATTCCGGCTTTCTCGGGATTTGGGCCTGAAGGCCGCCTTTTCCCTTTTATCTCTGGAATGACACGTGTCAAACAGGGATTGGTCCATTTTGGACCAATCTGAGGCTGACACGTGTCACCCTCTGATTAGGCCACGTGGCAGGGTAAAAATACCCTAAACATTTGCCCCTCACAGATGGGACGTGGCATGCCACGTGGCATCTGTGACACATGCCACTCTCCGGTTGGCGGTAATTTTACAATTACACAGTAACCGTTCACCTTCCAGGTAAATTACGGAAATGCCCCCGTATTTACCCCATATATATAGCCGTTTTACCCTCATAATTTTGTACGTTTTACAAAAATTTTCTAGAGAGGAAAACTTTGAGAGCAGAAGTCATCCGTTTAAGTCAGGCGCAAGCAAGAAACTTTTGTTCTTCCGCAACCCAGCCGGACCCGCCCTCCTTCAGATACCACATACAAAGGTACCGTCTCTGTCTCTCTCAGCTCTTTTCTTTTTTCACCGCCTGTACATATTTCTTGCAATAAATGGATGCATCACCAACACACACGGCACAGCCTAGGTTAGAGTCCAGCCGGTCACCGGGGACGGCTGAGTCTAGGACTGGGAGTGCCGGCTTGGGATGTTGGGATGAGGATCCCCACCTACATTTCCGTACTCTTTATACCATTTCAAGTTACTAACTTGACCGTCGGAGGCGGAGCTCCAACCACCCGGAGTCTCCGTTATTTTGCAGGTACAGACCGGCTAGACCAGACTTCGTGACGTAACTCTCCCGAGAGACAAAAACACCATAAACATTTGGCGCCGTCTGTGGGGAAAGTACCTCGAAGATGGTTCAAGAATCTGCACCCCCAAACCGTCTGGGCGAAGACCCAGAAGTCTTTACAGACCATGAGGAGGATGAGGATCCTCAGGTCGAAACCTCTACAGCCGAGGACGGCTCTCTAAGAGTTAAGCGCATCCGGCCCTAAGAGATTCTGGAGCGGGGTGCCACCCAGGCGGGTCCGAGCAGACCTACTGGGCAGCCGGAAGGGGCAACCCAAACGGCAGCTGGATCAGCCCCAGTCACCCGAGACGAACTCATGAGGTTCATGACGAGTTTCAAGGGTGAAATTAAAGAGCTGATCACCAAAAGCAGGGCTGGCCCAAGTAAAGGTCAGTCGGTGAAGAAGACTCCTCCAGAGAAGGGGAAGTCAGTCAGAAACCGACAACCTACTCCCCATCCAAAGGAGAAGGCAACCGGGACCATTGATTGGTAAAAAATTCTCCTTCCTGGGGGAAACACTAATAACCCTCGCCGGCCTCATCAGCTGGTGAGAAGTAAAAAATCAACTCTCGATGCCCGGGAAATCATTAACCGGAAGAGAAATCAATCGCTGTCTGAGTCGGCTTCAACGTCGAACTTTCCGGACAACTTCAACAATATTTCTGCAGGGAGTGCACCCTCCTTGCATGAGAGTCAAACAGGCGGTAATACCGTCCATTCTGGCCCTCATATGATTGGAAATGTACCGTATGTGCCTACTCAGGCTTACGGACAGTATTCTCCTCCCTTCATGCAGCCAACCTTCTTTGGAGGTCAGGCGGCATATCCAAATGTCCAGCCATTGGGCTGGCAGCTTCGACTGCTGCGCCTGGGTGAACAACCTTCTACGTTCACTCGGGAGATAACCGAGGCGGCTCAGCCGGCCAAGGTTAAGAATGTGTTGGTTGGTACCTATGATGGTACCACCAATCCAGAAGACCACCTCATAGCTTACACCAACCTCATGTATCTGCAGGGGTTGGATGATGCCACTTGGTGTCGGTGCTTTCCGGCTACATTGAAGGGCATCGCCCAACAATGGTTTGGCAACCTGCCAGCCGGGTCTATAGACAGCTTCAGGAAGCTTGCCTTCCTGTTTGCTTCTAACTTCTCAATGAACATCCCTGCTAAAAAGACAAGCCTTGATTTGAGCACTATTAAGCAGGGAGAGAGAGAAGGGTTGCGCTCATATGTCAGGCGGTTCAACCTGATCAGAATTCAGATTCAGGGACTGTCTGATGAGGTAGCTTTTACAGACTTTTTTAAAGGTCTGAGAGACGGGTCGACCTTTAAGTTCGACCTAGTCAGAAAAGGGGCTTTTACCCTACAGGCGGCCCTAAGGGAGGCGGAAAGCTACATTCAAGCTACCGACCTCTGCTCGCCTGGTAGCCAGTCAGACTCCAAGAAGTCTGACAAACAGAAAGACAGTCGGTCAGCTCAGCCGGCTAAAAACAAAGAAGAGAGCAAGAAAAGAAAAGAAGTCTGGGCGGTTACTGACTCTGACCAGCCGTCCCAGAAGAAAAAGAAAGAATTTAAACCGTACGTCCCCAAGTACGAGTTTAATAAAGACTGCAACTCCATCTTCATGGAGGTAAAGGACCAGTTGTCCATTGAGAAGCCGAATCCTATGAAGAGTTCTGTCCAGTCACGGAACAAGAATAAATTCTGTCAGTTCCATGAGGAGGTCGGCCATGACACCAACGACTGCTTCAGTCTTCAGCGTGCGTTGGACCGTCTGGCTGACAAAGGGCTGTTGAAGTCCTACATTCCTAAGTCCCCAGCCGGGGCAAAAAAGAAAAACAAGGGTCAGTCCTCCAAGACTACCCCCCAGCCTGCTAGTAGCTCGGATACCGATAAGGAGCCGGTCTACACTATAGCAGGCGGGTTCTCATGTGGTGGCCCTACCATCCGGGGCACCAAGAGCCATCTTCGAAAGATGGACAAAGATGATGATGAGCAGGCGGAAGCCAGCTCCTCCTTCTCAGACGTCTTGATCACTGAGAAGGATAGGGGCAGCGTCCGCCGCCCGCATGATGACCCGGTGGTCATTAAATGTAAGGTTGCCAACCAACTGGTTGGACGGATCCTTATTGACACCGGCAGCTCATCAGATATCATCAGCCTCCGGTGCCTGCAAAAGCTGAAATACAATGTTAGCAGCATGCATCCAGTCACCCACCCCTTGGTTGGTTTTGGGGGTGGGATGGTCTACCCAGCCGGGAGAATTGATTTACCCATCCGGCTGGGAGAGAAAGGCCAGGGTCGACATATTGTCGTCAGATTCTTGGTCGTTGAGGAGTTGACCGCCTATAACATCATTCTTGGCAGGCCAACCCTCAACGTAGCCAAGGCAGTAATCATCCCTTCCCTGATGCTCATCAAGTATGAGAGGGATGACGGCTCTGTTGGTTCCTTGAATGGTGATCAGAAGACGGCCCGAGAATGTTATCTCTCAGCCGTCCGAGACACCGTGGCCCCAGGCGGTAAGGAACCAATAGACCTTAACAACGTCAAGGATGCTGACCCAGCTCCTGCCCCATCAGCAGCCAGAAAGAAAAGAAAGGCTCCTCTGCTGGTGGAGGTGAAAAAAGAGAAAAAATAGCAATCACTGGCCGGTGAACGGTCAGATGAGCTCCGTCCCCAACCGGCTGGCAAAAGCATTGATCTCGTTCTGGATGACAGCCGTCCAGAACGTACTGTTAAGGTTGGGACGGTTGCTCATGCTACCTTGGGTGCAAGCTTGCACCTCCTGTTGAAAGAATTCAAAGACATTTTTGCCTTTGAAGTGGACGAGATGCCAAGCGTCAGCCTGGATCTTGCTGTCCACAAACTCGCCGTGGACCCCAAAAAGAAGCCCATCCGGCAAAAGAAAAGAAACCATGGCGAGGAAAGAAGTCAGGCGGTAGCTGCCGAAGTCAAAAAGCTGTTGGATGCTAGGTTCATTCGGCCTTGTAATTTCCCCGACTGGGTGGCCTATGTAGTCCTTGTGAAGAAACCGAATGGGACCTGGCGCATGTGTGTTGATTACATAGACCTCAACAAGGCGTGTCCAAAGGACAGTTATCCGCTTCCAAAGATCGACAGTCTGGTCGATTCTACAGCCGGTCACGCCTTGATGAGCTTTATGGATGCCTACTCCGGCTTCCATCAGATACCCCTGTGGAAGAAAGACCAAGAGAAGACGGCCTTCGTCACTGATCAGGGGCTATTCTGTTATACTGTGATGCCGTTTGGCTTGAAAAATGCGACTGCCACTTTCCAACGGATGATTAATACGGTCTTCATTAATCAGACTGGGAGGAATGTGGAGGCGTACATTGATGACATGATAGTCAAATCCAAGCTACAGACGGATCACCTTGCTGATCTCCGAGAAACATTCACCACCCTCAGGCGGCATAAGGTTATGTTAAATCCTAAGAAATGCGTCTTTGGTGTTGAGTCTGGGAAGTTTCTCGGGTTCCTGATTAATCAAAGGGGGATAGAGGCTAACCCCGAAAAGATACAGGCGGTGATTGACATGAAGTCACCCCGCTCTGTCAGGGAAGTTCAGAGACTCACCGGTTGTCTGGCCGCCCTGGGAAGGTTCCTCAGTCGGTCAGGTGACAAATGCCTTTACTTCTTCCAAGCAATCAGGAAGAAGACCAGATTTGAATGGGGGAATGACGCTGAGGCGGCGTTCCAGAGGTTGAAAGAGCATTTACATTCTCTGCCTAGGTTGGTCAGTCCTTTGCCTAGGGAGATGTTGTACATGTATTTAGCCGTCTCAGACCATGCCCTCAGTGCCGTTCTCCTTGCTGAGCGAGACGGCGTGCAGCTCCCGGTTTACTTCATTAGCCATGTTCTTAAAAATGCTGAGCTCCGGTACCCCATGGTTGAAAAATTTGGTCTTGCTTTGTACATGGCATTCAAAAAATTGAAGCCTTACTTTTTAGCACATCCGGTGGTGATTTACACGGACCATCCACTTAAGCGGCCAATGTCTATCTTGGAGAATGTTGAAATGGGCTATTGAAATGCAGAGCCTTGAAATCACTTACGAACCAAGAAAGGCAGTGAAAGGTCAGGCGTTTGCCGACTTCATTGTGGAAATGACTCGTCCGGTGGCTCCGGATAATCTTGATCAGGTTTGGAAAGTGTACGTAGACGGGAGCTCTACAAAGAACGGCTGTGGTGCAGGTGTAATTTATGAATCTCCTGAAGGAGATAGATTTGAGTATGCACTACGCTTCAAGTTTCAGGCCTCTAACAATGAGGCGGAATATGAAGCCCTGCTAGCCGGAATTCGCATGTGTAAGGCGGCAGGGGCCATGAAAATTGACGCCTATTCTGATTCTCAATTGGTTGTTAGCCAGTATGAGGGAAGTTATGAAGCTACCCATCCGGCTATGATAAAATATCTTCAGGCAGTCAAAGAGGAGGCTGGGGCACTTGAGGAATTCCGGCTGAACCAAGTGCCTAGGTCTGAAAATAACCAGGCGGATGCGTTGTCAAAACTGGCATCTTTCGCCTGCCATGATACGCCTCGGTCTGTCTTTTGGGAAGTTCTGGAAAAGAGAAGCATCAATGAAGATCCCATTGGAGTTTTGGACCGAAGCTCTACCTGGATGGATGGCATCCGGACTTATCTCTCAGACGGCACACTTCCTGATTCGCCACAGGAGGCAGCCGTCCTGAAGAAGCGAGCTGCAAGCTTTGAGTTGAGAAATGGAGAGCTCTTCAAGGCGGGGTTTCTTAAGCCTCTGTTGAAGTGTGTCACCCCAGAAAAAGGGAAAGAAGTTCTCGAAGACTTGCACTCAGGGTTCTGCGCCTCCCACATAGGCGGCAGGTCCCTAACTGTCCGAGCCAGACGACATTACTTTTGGCCCACTCTTGAGGCAGACGCCAAGGAATTGGTGAAAAAATGTGACAAATGCCAAAAGTTTGGAAAACTTATTCATTGTCCAGCTACTGATCTGACGGTCATCCACAGCCCAATCCCGTTTGCAAAATGGGGCATGGACATTCTAGGTCCTTACACGCCTGCTCCAGGCGGAAAGCGCTATATCTTAGTAGCTGTGGATTACTTCACCAAGTGGGTTGAGGCTGAGGCGGTTAAAAACATCAAGACCTCAGACGTAATTTCCTTCATCTGGCAGAACATTATCACCCGGTACGGGGTACCCATGTCTATGGTTTTTTATAATGGTCCTCAGTTTGAGACGCCTCAGCTAAAAACTTGGTTGGGAGATCAAGGGATCTCAAGCTATTTCGCATCTGTTGGCCGGCCCCAAGCAAACGGCCAAATTGAAGCTTTCAACAAACTCATCTCAGACGGCATTAAAAAGAAAATAGAAAGAGCTGGTGGCTTATGGGCAAAAGAATTAATCCATGTCCTGTGGGCCATCCGGACAACAGCGAAAGGGGCAACCGGTGAAACCCCATTTCTCATGGTTTACGGCGCTGAAGCCGTCTTGCCCATCGAACATTACGAGCCGACTCTCAGAGTCATGCTGTATGATGAAGAGGCAAACTGGGAAGCAATGCGGCTGACATTGGATTCACTCCCAGAACGCCGGAGCAATGCCGCCTTGCGTCATGAGATTTACCGTCTGAGAATGACAAGAGCCTACAACAAAAAAGTACACAAGCGTCCTTTGAAAGTTGACGACTTAGTGTTACGAAAAATGGAGGCAACCGGTAGGGCCAATGAGCTGGGAAAGCTAACTCCAAATTGGGAAGGCCCCTACCGGATCTATGAAGAAGTAAGGGACGACACCTACCGCCTGGAAACTCCGGACGGCAGGCGCCTGCCTAGAACTTGGAATGTAGACTATCTAAAAAAGTACTACTTCTGAGTTTGTAGTTTTTTGTAAACAATGAGTCAATTATTGAAGATTAAGTATTTGTTTGCAAAATTTGAGTTATCGTTTGATTATTCATCCGGGTAACATCCAGGCGGATTCCCTATCTACCTAACTAAGTTCGATACTTGGTAAAGGGTACATTTTTATTTTGTTTATCCGCCTGGGTAATGCTCGGATCCCTTGTTTACTTAAGTTGGATACTTTGTTTATTCAACTGCTTAACCATTTTTCTAACTAAGTTTGATACTTAGCATGGTCCGCCTGTGTAATACACAGACGGATTCTCCATTTTTCTAACTAAGTTTGATACTTAGCATGGTCCGCCTGTGTAATACACAGACGGATTCTCCATTTTTCTCAACTAAGTTTGATACTTAGCATAATCGCCTGGGTAATACCCAGACAGACTCGTTTGATTAAAAAGTAGAGTTCGATACTTGGTGTTAATTCAACACTAATTAAGAAACTAAGCACAAAAACGTTTAGTGGCTACACAACCGGTCTCAAACAAGACCAGAGGCTAAAATGGCCGGATGGTTGCTCTTTTTATAAAATCACATGTCCCAGCATGGACAAAGGCGTCCGACGACACCCCTCCGGGTGCAATCGTCGTAGAGAACAGACTACCTGTCGGTTTTACATATCCATACAGACGGCAAAAATTGAATGACCGAATTGGTCAACTCATAGCCGCCTGACCGAAATAACCTACGAAGAACGAATAAGTCCCTAAATACCGGATGCCCATAGGCATCAGACGGTCACCAGCTAAAGTTCTCACTTAGGTTATCCATTCCAAAATTGCACCTCACCCCAATTGGGGCAAGAGTTCAATGGTTATGAAATTTCTACCAGGACGGGCGTAACCCGTCTTGGTAGTAACCGAAATGCCTGTGGATGTACGGCTGTGCACTTGGTTTGGGGCAATCACTACTGTGATTGATTGACTTACAAACATATCATGCTCTTTGCAGCATCAGACGTTTACAAGTCAATCAACCAGCTCCAATTGAAACCAATCACACAGCCGTCCAGGGGCAAGGACAGCCAGACTATTGACTAGTCGGGCAAAGAATCGCCGCATGCTTTTAATAAGATAGGCAAAAATTCAAATGCAAAATAATCAAAACTGACTTAGTCGGTGCAATTCATTAAAGTCCATCCAATCAAACGGTTGTAATAATCAAATGTTAACCGGACCTCGTACGGGAGAGAGAAATTGTTAATTAACACTGCTCCACAGCCGGTAAATACAAGGATACTCGGCACGCAGGCCGGAAAAAGCAAGCTTTGGCATACAGCCGCTGAATAAAAAAGAATTAAAAGAAAGCAAAGATTGGCATACTGCCGCTGAAGGGTCACTTCTGGCCTGCAGACGGAGCCTCCTGGTCCTCTCCCTTCTCCTCATCGTCTGAGGGAATTTCCTGCGCTTCATCAGGACCAGGAAGCTCAGGCGCGAACGGCTCATTGTTGCTGAGCCAGGCTTCAAAGGAGGCAAGCTCTGGCTCGCCTTGCTCTCTCAAGTACACCACGTACTCAGCATAGCTGTGTGCCATTGCCCAGATGCTATAATCAGCCTCTGGGTACAAGGCAGCCCAAGCAATCTTCATACGGGCGTCGTTGTCAGCATCGCTTTCAGCAACGAGGCGGTTTTGCTCCGCCTCCAGGGTTGCTGCAAAGTTTTTCTGAGCTTGAGCAGCATCCTTCTCCAACCTCTCAACCTTGGTTTTCAGTTTGCCAAGGTCCGCTTGGGCCTTTTTGAGCGCCTCATCAGCCTGCTTGGCGCTCTCGTCTGCCTTCTTTTGGGCCTCCTCCGCCCCCTTCTTGGCCGTCTCAGCATCCGTCACCCGCTTGTCGGCCGCCTTCAGATCTAGCTCCAGCTGTTGGATTTTAGACGCCTGTGTCATAATTATTGCTTTAGTTTCAAGTTCATTTACGATAGTTGAGTGTAAAGCAATATTATCAGCGTCTATGGCAGACTTCTTGGCCCTTTTTACCTCTTCCCGTTTGCGGGAATAAGGACGTTTGAGCCCGTCCACCCGCAGCATGGCCTGCAAAAAAGCAGGCGGTATAAGAATTACGGGCGGAGAAATTACTTGGAAAAAATAACATGGAATTGACAGGTTTCTTACCTCAGCTAGAAGGGATAGAATGCGTTCAAGGTTGAACGTCTCTATCCCAGGGATATTGTCCTTATCCTTCTTCCGGACGGCGTCCAGCATGGCTTTGGCGTGCTTCTGGACGTCTGGCCAGCGGGGAGATTGTGTTTGATCTGCACCACAATCAATAGGTGATGAGTGCGAAACTAAGGCGGCACCTATTTGTATCCGGCTGTCTGAGGATGACGTCTGTTGGGAGTGGGATTTCACCCGTAAAGGCCACCCCAGCTCAGGCGGGGATTCAAAAGGGTTCTTACCTTCAGAGCCGGCCAAGTGGGGAACGCTTGCAGGCGTGGTGAACCCCGCGGCTCCTGAGGGGTTGGCAAGGTCTAGGAACAGGCTGCCACCTACTTTCTCGAGCCGCCCCGCGATTCGCATCGTCTTTGTCCCGGCTGAGGCGCCAGGAGTTGATGTAGAGGCGGACTTTTTTATTTTATTGAGAACGGCTGGGGCCTCCTCCCTAGCCCGTTTGAGATTCTTCTCAAACGATTTCCCAACTTCTCCCCCCTGTGAAAATAAATAAGTAAAGGTTAGTATCCGGGCAAGACAGTTTATAAAATGAACTTAAGAAAGGGTCAGGCGCTCAATACCTTGGCCCTGACCTCGGCCGCAGCTTTCTCCGCAAGCTCTTTGCGGATGGTCGCAGAAGACCGCTTGGGAGTTTTCTCCTTCTGCAGCATGTTCAATGCTTCTTCTGCAAAAAGAAAGAAATTGGTCATCATAAATCAATACCGATAGAGAAGTACTACAGACGGTATGAACTCAGGTGCGTACGTTTATTAAACATGTGCCCTAGCCCACAGGTGGCTAGAAAACATTCATCCCTGAACCAGGCGCTCTTGGGAATCTAGTTCTTAGGAACTTTTATTGTTTCCCCGGTTGACAGAGTTTCGTCTGTGAGGCCAAAAAAGTCTGCCTCAATTATTTCGTCAAAGTCTTTATCTGGGATCCGGGGAAGAGCGCACTTCCTGCCTAACAAGTCAGGCTTCTTATTGTACAGACGAAATTCATAATTCTCCCGTCTGGTTGGGGCAGACATCAGGTGGAACCTGTGCTTCCAGCCATCGAACTTGGAGACCTTGTCCAAGGTCATCATATATTGCGGCTGTGTGGTTAGAGTATACCACGCTCTCCAGCCGCCTGAGCTCCTGCTGAGGTAATGCATGCTTACAAAAGCCTCCCAGCTGGGGTTAAGCCCTTGGAACTCACAGGCGGCAACATACCCCAGAATGTTGGTCCAGGAGTTGGGGGTAAGTTGCCAGAGCCCCAGGCCGTAGCCCCTCAAAATAGCCTTCACCGCCTGGTGAAGGGGAAGCGAAGGCCGGCTTTGAACGTCGCCTCGTAACAGCCAAAATAACTGTTGGCGTTCTGTTGATCATCCCCACAGACGGCGCCAAATGTTTTGGGTGTTTTTGTCCCTCGGGAGAGTTACAACACGAAGACTGATCCGGGATGAGCTGAACCTGCAAAACAAACGGAGACACCTGTTGGGTGGTGCTCCGCCTCCGACGCACAAGTCAATAACTTGAAACGGGATAAAGAGAACGGAAATTTAGGTGAGTATCTGCTCGGATTCCAAGCTCAGGTGTTTCTTTGATGTAAGAGAATGCAGTTGTAATAAATGGTAAAAACGTGTCCTCAAAATGAGGGACATCTCCTTATTTATAGGGTCATTGGGAATTGCCCCTGATTAGGTCACTGAACCCTAATCATTGGTGGGCTGCGCCGTATTCCGGCTTTTTCGGGATTTGGGCCTGAAGGCCGCCTTTTCCCTTTTATCTCTGGAATGACACGTGTCAAACAGGGATTGGTCCATTTTGGACCAATCTGAGGCTGCCACGTGTCACCCTCTGATTGGGCCACGTGGCAGGGTAAAAATACCCTAAACACATATGACAATAATGTTAATCAAAATTACGCACATGAAATACTTAGAACTTTTCAAGTCTCATCCACTCATTCTAAATCATTGCCAAAATAAATTTCAGGAATCAAAATAGAAATCCGCCCTAGTGAAGCGCCAAAAACCGTAGGGAATATTTCAAGAATTACCCCTAGCTTGAACCCCACTGTGATCATACACTAAAGTACGGTGGCGTCCAAAGGGAAAGAGGATAGAGCAAAAGAGTCGCCAACAAGTTTTAGGAACTTGTAAACCATCCACGAGGTGAAGGTTACACCCCTTGACGAGCCAGGAGATCGTCAACTCCAATAGGTCTAGAACCATGACTAGTAGTTCGGAGATGAAGGTACAAATCCAACCTAAAATAGATTGAACATGCACTAATAATAGGCCTCTACTTTATTCTGATCGTATTCATGTGCGCTTTCTGACTAACATGCAATCAATAGGATTACCCTAAACCTGTTTATCTATGTTGGTTGAATATTAATGCACAAATAAATCTATTATTGGCGATCACTTGAGTTATAATCAAATTAACCCTAAATAAGTTTATTAATTATCTTATTAAGCGTGATTACAAATACCAATTCCCTTTAAACATACATGAAAGGCATGATCAAGCAATAACAATAAATAAAGCAACAAAATAATAATCAATAATAATAATAATAATAATAATCATAATAATCATTAAAATAATCATGTTAAAGCATAAGAATAGCAAGATCCTAGGCATGATACTAACAAGATTAATAACAAACCCTAGCATGTCACTAAACAATAAAAATTCATGTTTTAAACCTAACATGATACTAACAATCATAAATATTAGGAAAGAAAATAGTAAGCGTCATAGAAATCATAATTAATATAAGCAAATCACCCTAAATATCATACTAAAGAAAGTATCCTAAAATGATACTAGAAACATCCTAAACATGATACTAGAAATAAAAATAATAACCTAAGCATGATTTCTATATCATAACATCTATTAAACCATTAAAGTACTTACTTGGATGCTTCGTATCTCTTTCTAATTACAGAATACACTCGTTAGTAACTTCAAGGAAAATAATAAACAACAATTAAATTAAATAATTGAAAAAGATTAGGGTCCAAACCCTCAGAAATTAAAACCTTTCACGTCTAGGGCAAAGGCAACTTCGAACTTGGCTAGGTGTTTCTAGCGCTAATGTATGAGGAATTGTGTTTGTAAAAGGCTAGGCTTAGAAAGAGAGAGAGAATCAAGAATTTCTTGATGAGAGTTGGTGATTGAAAAAGGGGAGATATAGCCTCTTTTTATAAAGAAAAAAGTGGGTTGAAGAATAAGAATAGAACTAGAATTCGAATCGAAATAGAACTCGATGGACAACATTTATAGCGGAATTTGTTTTTATCATATCTTTTCATTCAGAAGTCAAAATAAGGCTTATAATATATCAAAGCTCTTTTCCAGCCCCATCCAAATACACTATTATTGGACCCTTATTATGGACTAAACTAAAATTGAATGCACATTTTTCATAAATAAGGTAATAAAAGAAATATTTTCAAAAACAGAAAGAAGAGATATTTTAATAAAAACATCCTCATCACTAGACTTTTCACACTTTCGCTTTGTTCGATAATCAAATGACATGAAAGGTAATCATCACTGAGTTTGATTTTGGGGAGACACATTTGGGTGTCTACAAGGTTTTATAAATGATTAACTTGATTAGGGTAGTAGCTTAACGACCTATCTAACCCTCGATCAAATTTTGGCGGCGTTGCCGGGGAAGCGGCTTGTTTAGCGTCTACTATTGCTTTTGTTAGAGTCATTTTACTTGCTTTTCATTTTGTTTTGTTTGTTTGTTTTATCATCCTTGCCATTGCTAATTGTTGGCTTAGCTTTGGTGAATGCTTAGGAGGTCTCAAGGAGCACCCTTACATCAAATTGACCACGAGATCAGCTGAACCTTGAGACAAGTCAATAGGCTTTATCAAGATGAGGGAAGAGGTTTTGGTGGTATAATTGATAGTGAGAGTGAATCTTACTCTTTAAGTTTGCAAAGCGGATCAATGGCGGGAAAAGAAGATGATGTTTTCTTTCGTGAGTTCGGAAATCCGGAGGATTATGAGCTCACAGGAGGGATTTTGCTACCCGTCACGGAAACCAACTTCTCAATCCATCCTCTATATACTAGAATGGTCCAATCGGAGCAATTTTCCGGAAGTGGAAGTGAGGACCCTATTGAACATTTGGACCAATTCCTTGAATTGTGCGCAATGATGCAAACCAATGAAGTGAGCCAAGAGTACATTCGTATGCACCTTTTTCGGCAATCTCTCACCGGACGAGAAAAGAAATGGGTAAAACAAGTAAAGCCTAACACTCTCACAACATGGAGGGAGGTGGTAAAGGCGTTCTTGAAGCGATTTATCACCGAGGAGAAGACCGCCGAAATGAGAAGGAAAATCGCATCATTTGAGCAAGAAGCCGATGAAAGTCTTGGTGAAGCTTGGGAGAGATTTAAAAAGTTGGTGCAAGCGTGTCCCCACCATGAGTACAATCAAGGGTTGTTCATGCGGTTTTTCTACGACGGATTGGAGCCCATGTCAAGAGCCAATTTGGATGCGGGGGCGGGTGGTCAATTAATCAAAATCCCTCAAAATCAAGTTGAAGATACACTAGAAGAGGTAGAAAAGAATTACTCTTGGGGAGGCTGAAGAAGAAATGCTCCATAGAAAGGTGGTATTTACGAATAGGAGAAAGTTGATCAATAACAACATCAAATTGATCAACTAACAAAAGGGCATTCCAAGTTGAACACGAGTGTGAATGCAAGTTCAAGCGGTGGAGCAAGCTCCTCTCAAGTTAATTCTTTCTCTTGTCAAAATTGCGAAGGAACGAACCATGATACATCTTATTGTGTAAGTTTAAGCCCTAAGCATGTAGCGGCATACAACACAAGGTAAGAGGGATTTAGAGGAAATGTCGATGGAGTAGCTTGGAGACAACCACCACTCGGGTTTGCACCTCAACCTCAACAATGGAACCAACAAGCTCAACCTACCTACAACTCCAACCCTCAATATCAAAATCCACCTCCATCTCAACCCCAAACCCCAAGAGGAAGCTATCCAAGGATCAACCAGCACAACAATCAAACCCAAGCACCTCAAAGAAATCATCAAGAACAAGCACCTCAAGCAGAGCTAACACAAACTCATCTCCTTCAAGCGATGCATGCGCAAATGCAATCTTTTGGGTAACAAATGCAAGTGATGAGAGCTCACAACAATATGGTTGATTCACAACTAGCTTAATTGGACGAGAGAACTCCTTTCAATTCACCATCAACTCTACCCGAACAACCACAACCTAACCCATCTCACAACTCAAAACCCAATACATGCAAGACGATCACATTGAGGTCGGGAACTTCATATGAAGCGCCAAATGAGGGGAATAGTGAGGAAAAGAAGGAGGAGAGGAGAGTGTGAATGAAAACAAGAGAGGTGAGAAAGACAAAGTCGATGAGATAGAAGGAGGTTTGGAGAAGAAGAAGCTTGACAATGAGAAGACAACTTCAATTCCTAGTGAGGCTAGAAATCTTGATGGACCGGTTCCTTTTCCCAGTTAGCTTGCGGAGAGGAAGTTGAATGACAAGTTTGCAAAATTCCTAAGTGTCATGAAGAATTTGCACATTAACCTCCCTTTCTTTGAAGTTGTGACACAAATTCCATCTTACACCAAGTTCCTCAAAGATATTCTCACCAACAAGAGGAAGCTCAATGATGAGATTATCACCCTTCCCCATCAAGTGAGTGCTCTTGTCCAACATAAGATGCCCAAGAAAGAGAAACACCTGGGAAGTTTCACTTTTCCGGTGAAAATTGGGAACATGGAAGTTAGGGGCGCCTTAGCCGATCTTGGAGCAAGTGTTAGTTTAATCCCTCTACCCATTGCTAAAAAACTCAATATAGAGATGATCCCTACAATGAAGACAATTCAATTGGACGATCGGTCGGTGAAATTACCTTTTGGAGAGCTTGACGATGTTCCAATTCAAGTGGGACACATCTACGTGCCTTGTGACTTTGTAGTGATGGATATGGAGGAAGATGTTAACACTCCTTTGATTTTGGGACGTGAGGCTCTTAAAACTTTGGGGGCGGTCATCAATTGCAAGAACAACACCATCACATGTGAGGTGGCCGAAGAGAAGATTGTCTTTGAGTTTTCTAAGTTGCTAAAGACCCCCATGGTTGAAAAATGCTATAGAGTTGATGTAGTGAATGAGGAGCTAGACTGCTTGGGGAGGGTCGTGATGAGGCCTCAAGACCCAATGATAGAAGGTCTAACATGCAAAGAAGAGTTCCACTCTCAAGAGGCAAAAGAGTTTGTTATGGCAATGGAGGAATCCTCAAAGAAGGAGGTTGAACAACAAGTTGAGATCGAGCTTGAGTCTAAGGAGGAGAAATTAGAGGAAAATTCTAAGCCTCCTCCCAAGGTAGAACTCAAGCCCCTTCCTCCTTCTTTGAAATATGATTATCTTGATAAAGAGGGAAAATACCCTATTATTGTCAACGCTACCCTAGATGGTCTTAGTTTGGAAAAAACTACTTGATGTTTTGAGAAAATATAAGGATGTGATAGGGCATAGCATTTATGATATCAAAGGTATTATCCCTTATTTATTCATGCATCGTATTCATCTTGAAGATGATCATTCCACCTCCATTGAACCCCAAAGAAGGTTGAACCGTAACCTTCAAGAGGTTGTGAAGAAAGAAATTTTACTACGTGAGGCGAGCATCATCTATGCTATCTCCGATAGCAAGTGGGTTAGCGTGGTTCATGTAGTTCCAAAAAAGGGTGGGATGACCATAATCAAAGGTGAAGGAGGAGAGGAAATCTCCACCCGGATGGTGACCGAGTGGAGAATGTGTATTGATTATAGGAGGTTGAACAAAAACACCAAGAAAGATCATTTCCCTCTCCCATTCATGGACCAATTGCTTGAGAGGCTCTCTTACCATGCTTGCTTTTGTTTCTTAGATGGGTATTCCGGATTCTTCCAAATCCCTATCCATCCAAGCGATCAAGAGAAAACTACTTTCACATGTCCATATGGGACATTTGCATACCAAAGAATGCCATTTGGTTTACGCAATGCTTTTTCTACCTTTCAAAGATGCATTACCTCCATTTTCTTCGAGATGCTTGAAAAAGAAATTGAAGTTTTCATGGATGATTTTAGTGTTGGTGGCTCGTCTTTTGACACTTGTCTTTTTAATCATGAAAAAGTTTTGAATTGGGAAAAATGCCACTTCATGGTCGAGGAAGGCATTGTCCTCGGCCATAAAGTTTCAAAAAATGGCATTGAGGTTGATCCGTCCAAAGTTTCGGTGATTGAGAAATTGCCCCATCCTACTTCTATCACGGAAGTATGAGCTTTTCTTGGGCATGCCGGTTTCTACCGGAGATTTATCAAAGAGTTTTCGTCAATCGCCAAACCTTTGACCAAATTACTCAAAAAGGATGTTGCTTTTAACTTCAATGAGGCTTGCCTTAAGGCATTTCGTAAGCTCAAGGAAGCTCTCATTTCTTCTCTCGTTGTGCCAGCTCCGGATTGGAGCTTGCCTTTTGAGCTAATGTGCGATGCGAATGATTTTACAGTGGGTTCCGGGCTTGGACAAAAGAAAGAAGGAAAATCATGTGTCATCTACTATGCAAGTAGGACTCTTGATGAAGCTCAAAAGAACTATACAACAACGGAGAAGGAAATGCTAGCTTTTGTTTTTGCCTTTGATAAGTTTAGGTCCTATCTTATTTGCTCTGAGGTGATTGTGTACACAGATCATATTGCGGTGCGATATCTTATGATTAAGAAGGAAGCAAAGCCTCGCCTAATGCGTTGGGTTCTCTCTCTTCAAGATTTTCACATGGAAATGAGGGACAAAAAGGGAGCGGAGAACTACGTTGCGGATCATTTGTCTAGGCTACCTTTTGAGAACAAAAGTGATGTACCAATCAATGCTGAGATAGGATTTAAAGCTCTCATAGCTATGGCTTCACCATGTAGCCCTTGGTATGCGGACATTGCCAATTATCTTGCTTGTGAAGTCATTCCCCCGGAGTTTTCTTCTCAACAAAATAAGAGACTTTTCAAGGAAGTGAGGAGGTACTTTTGGAACGACCCATACTTGTTCAAACAATGTGGAGATGGCCTGTTTCAAAAATGTGTTCCGAATCATGAAATTGAAGGAGTTCTTGAGCTTTGTAATTCACTACCATGTGGAGGAAATGGGGGTGTTGATAAGACGGTGGAAAAAATCTCTCAATCTCTATTGTGGTGGCCAACGATGCATAAGGATGTCCACAAGTTCGTTTCACAATGTGATAGATGTCAAAGGAGTGGTGGCATAACCAAAAGAGATGAAATGTCTCAATAAAATGTCTTGGAAGTTAAGCCCTTTGATGTATGGGGGGTGGACTTTATGGGGCCTTTCCTTTCTTCTTGTGGAAATTATATATATCGGTAGCGGTTGATTATGTGACGAAATGGATTAAAGTCATACCCTCACCTACCAATGATCACAAGGTTGTGCTTAAGATTCTAAAGAAGATCAATTTTCCTAGGTTTGGGGTACCGAGGGTGCTAATTAGTGATGAAGTCTCCCATTTCGCCAAAAAGTAATTTGAAGCTCTTCTCAAGAGGTATGGCGTTCATCACAAGGTTGGATTAACTTATTACCCTCAAACTCAAGGACAAGTGGAGGTCTCGAATCGTGAAATCAAGAATCTTCTTAATTGAAAGGATTGTGAACAAATCAAGGAAAGATTGGTCTCTCAAGCTTGATGACACACTATCGGCTCTTAGGACGGTGTACAAGACTCCAATCGGCACGACCCCCTATAGGTTGGTCTATGGAAAGGCTTGCCACTTGCCGGTTGAGTGAGAATACAAGGCTGTGAGGGCCATCAAAGAACTCAATATGGATTTATCGTTGGCCGATGAAAAGAGATTGCTTAAGCTCAATGAACTTGAAGAGCTTAGAGACGATGCTTATGAGAGCTCAAGAATATATAAGGAGAGGACCAAAAAGTGGCATGACCAACATATTCGAAACAAGATCTTTAAGGTTGGAGACAAGGTTTTTCTTTTCAACTCAAGGCTTCGTTTGTTTCCGGTTAAACTCAAGTCCAAGTGGTCGGGTCCTTTTGTGATATCTAAGACTACTCCTTATGGTTCTTTTGAGTTAGATGCGGATGGTAACAAGATAATGGTCAATGGTCATCGCTTAAAGCATTACTTTTGCAAGGAAGAAGTTGGTGTCATCGAATGTATAATATTTGATCCTTTGGATCCAAAGCCTCCCCTTTGAAAATTTTTCCTCATGGTTAAGATAGTGACCTCATAAAGAAGCTCTTATCTAGAGGCAACCCGAGTTTCTAACTCTTTTCTACCGTTTATTTTTTGTATATATATTCCAATTTCACTTTTCTTTTTTGAATTTGAATTTTATTTTCACCCTTTTGGTTGATAAGTGTTTGGATGATGAGGGAGTAAAGACTTTTCTATGTCGAAGATGAGAGAAGAAAGAAATTCAAGATTTTCTCTGCGCAACCCTTTGCGTGACAACTGTGTGGGTGCCCAGTGAAAGGTGTGCGGGCGCGCAGCCATGTCAGAACCCACACACTATTTTTCAAAATTTAAGCTTGGAGACAGAAAGTTTGCGCGACCTAGTGCGCAACCATTGTGCGGGCGCGCAGCCCCGTAAGAACCCGCACACTTTTGTTCAAAATTTAGGATTTAAGGCAGTGAGTCTGCGCGACCCAGTGCGCGACCCTTGTGCGGACACGCAGGTATCTATGCGGGCACACAGTTTGCGTGTGCGGGCGCGCAGAACTGGGTAAATCGGGGTTTCAGTTCCTCTTCCCCAATTCACCCTCACATTTTCGTGAACCATGTTTTATGCTCTTTTTTATCTCCTCACAAACTCAAACCCTAACCCTTCAATTTCACCCATAACTCACAAATTCCATTGATTTTCCTTCAAATCCATTAAACTTTTTCACTTTACTCACAAATTTACCCACTTTCTCTTTTCAAAATACCCAAATTTCCTCCATTTTCATGGTTGTGCGAGCTTAGTTGAAGGTGGTATTCTTGGGGGTTCTTGGTGGTGTTCAAGCTTTTGCTTAGTGGTATAACTCTAAATTTTGCTACTTTATTGCTTATTTTCACTTGCTTATGCAATTTTTTTAGTTATTAAGCAGGGTTTAGCTTGAGTGATTTTCATGTGATTTTGGTTTTCTTTGCTAAAGATTGTTGGTTTTTAGTTTGATATTTAGTGATTATGGAACATTGTTGTTAAAATTATTGATTTTGAAACGATTTTCATGGAATTTAATTGAGTAATTTTGTGTTATTGTTAGTATTGATGATAATGCAACTATTTTCATGAAAATTGCTTATTATCATAATGTATTGTGATTGTGTGCATTGTTGTTTATTCTAGTTGTTCTTGGAGCTATATTTGTGTGGTTAGTTGTTGGTACTAACCTTTTTGTAGATTGTTAAAGCTCGGGTTGTTGTTGTGTTTAATTTATTGGTTGAGTTCGAAGTGAGTTCTCTTTTGGTTTGGTTGTTTGTATTGCTTGAGGCCACAATGAACAAAACGAAGAGTAGAAAGGAGCCCCGGTTAAGGGTTTGGGAGCCTAGTGCTCAAGCTCAAACTCAAGGACCGAATGTTCCCCCTCGATTGAAATTCTTGAACAAGCTCCATGGTACATTCTTCAATGACCGAACGAAAGCAAAATCCCTCAAGGCACTATGATCAACGCTCCATGAGAGCTTTGGGGATTGATGATGACATAAGGTCACTCCTTGACAACTTAGGGATGATTGAGTTCATCAAGCACCAACATCGAACATATAAAGAGCCCACCTTCGAATTCTTAGCCTCATTTGAAAAAGAGCCATATGGGAACAACGACTTCCAAATTTCCTTCCAACTATTAAACAACAAGCATACCATGACTCTTAGTGATCTGAATGCATTGTTGGATTTGAACCCCGAGGCGGATCTCCTTGCCCCTTCATTGAGCTTATTCCCCGAGTACGATGCATTTCGTTGGTGGCAAACGATTACCGATTTTTAAGAGTTCAACACTAGGTATTCGGTGGCCAACCAAATTATCCACCCTATTCTCCGTATCCTTCACCGCATCTTGGGGTATGCGGTGTTTAGTAAGAAACACTTGAGTAAGCTCTCACATGAAGAGTTTTTACTTTGTGAGTTGCTACTAGGGAGGAGTTGAGAGGGTGGCTCAACATGGGGTATTGGTTCGTTCTGTGCTGCGAGGCAATCAAGTCGGGTGAAATTGCCCTTGGTGGGATGATTACTAGGATTGCTAAGAAGCTTAACTTTGAACGCTTCTTTCCCGCATGCAATCAAGTTGGGGCCGACAAAGATTTATTCATTGACATCCAACAAATGAGAAGGTCGGGGTTCATCTAAGGAACTGCATATGCCAACAATTTTCATGCTTGGTTTGTTGAGCGCGAGCACCGTTGCATCTTGCCTTACCTTAGCCGTACATCTTTGGAGAGGAATGCTAGGAATGTATGGAAAATTCCGCGAGACAATGGTGTGTTACCCACCGCTTTGGGTGGCACAAGGAATGTGGTAGTCGAGCAGCAGCAACAACAACAACAACAACAACAACAACAACATCAACAACAGCAGCATCAACAACAGCAGCATCAACAACAACAACATAATCAAGGCATAAGTAGCCTTGAGCAGTAAATGATGACCATGCAACTTGGCATGCAAAGCTTGATGGAGAACTAGCAGGGTATGTTTATGCAAACCCAAGCTCTATATAGTGCGGCCGTGGATAGAGGGGAGATCACCCCCCCGGTCAATAACCCCTATTGGATGCCTCAACAAGGCCCGGTCCCTCAATGGCAGGGATCGGAACCTACTTTGCCCTATTGGCAAGGGCCCTCCTCCCAAGGCGTTTCCCGACTAGACTACCCGACGGAAACCAGGAACAATTATCGTGCCCCGGGAGGGAGTGATTTTAGGGGTGACCCTAACTATCCTCATGTCGACCCTTCCCACCTTTCCCCTCTTCAGCTTCCCGCCCCATTCGACCCGTTGCCTCAATGGCAACAAAACCTCTATCGAGGTCACTATATTTGGCCCCCGGGTTTCACTGTTGGTTGGGACCCACACGGCATTCCTCTGGACGGGTTCTCTTATAACCTTGAGGATGATGGGGATTATGACGAAGCCGCCCCTAGTGCCTACTAGCCCCCCTTGTTTTTTATTTCTACCCTTTACCCCCTCCCAATATTTTAATTTGGCGCACCGTGGACGGTGCATTGTTTTAGTTTGGGGGGGTGTAAGTAGCAAAGGGATGTTTTTTTTTGGTAGTGCGGGGGAAGGTTTAGCATCATGCTAATGTAGGGGGGACTCCATTGTAGGTGGTAGAGCTTACATGGTTCAGTAGGTTTTATCATGTTTTGATGTTTATTGATCTTCTTGATTGTGATGATGATGTTTTAGAGTGATTTTGATGAGCTTTTGCTAATGAATTTTCAAGTTTTTGTGTAGGTGATGGCTCTCCTAAGAAGGAAAATCCAAACTCCCGATAATCCAAATTTCCCTTAATCCAAACTTTTTAGATAGTTTTATTTTATTTCTATTTTTTCCTTTAGTTTAAGGTTTTAGTTTGCTTCTTTGATTTTTCACTTTTTATTTATTTATTTTTGTTTTACTTAGTAGTTTCTTTTATTTTGGCTCGCTTTTCAAGCTTAGAAATGGAGATCAAGGAAGTTAAGGGGCAACTCGAGCTCCCTCAGTGAGATTTTATAATTTATCTTGTCTCCATTTCAAGCGGCGTTTGGTGAGACCTTTCCTCTCTTTTATTTTCTTTTTCTTTGGGTGTTTAGTTTAGGTTTAGCTTAGGAAGAAGTTGAGTGGTTCGAGGATGTTTGATTTTGGTTCTATTGAACCTGGGATCGTTGATGTTGTTATCGAACAATCACTTGTATGAGGATTGGGATTTAATTGGATTATATGCCTCGTGAGTGAACCTTTTTTATCTCTTCCTCTTTCTTTTGTTTTGTTTTCCTCGTTTTGCGTTACAAGCATAAGCATGACAATTTGAACTGATTTTTGATTTGTAATTTGCTCACTCTTTTGGATTTGTTTGCTTCTCTTGACGATGTGTCTTTGAATACTTATCTTCCTACTTGATGAGGGTTTTTCACGGTTTGAGAATGATTGGGGTTGAGCTAGACACATTTTAAGCTAAGGTAGCACGAGTAAGAACTTTTGAGGACGTTTGAACCCTTAGCTCACAGGAAAGTGGAAAGATGGTGTTGCTCTCTATAGTGGATAGGATTACCTTTAGTTGGTATTTTCTCACTTCCCACCCCTTGTGAAGTTTAATATTGTTCAAGCCTTCATCATTCTTGTTGAGCGACATTTTGGATCCTTGACTTTGTGTATCTTAATTCTTGTGTTGGCCTTTAGCTCCCGAGATCGTGACTAAGCAACTCTAGAGGAGGAAAAGGGCGTTTTTCATTTTTCTTTGTTTTCCTTGTGTTTTGTTACAAATTTGGTTTTCATTTTTGTATCAACTTACTTGCTGACCTATTTGAGCCTTATTTACCTTTCTTGACTTAACCATATTACAAACCTATCGGCCTATGTCTTACCGACCCTTGTAGCTAGTGAAACATTGGCTTGTGAGGTTTGAGTTTTGAGATTGTTAGATATGACCAAGAAAAGTGCGTAAATTGGTGTAAGTATAATTTTGAAAGTTGAACATGAAAATAATATGAAAAGGCTTGAGAAGAAAGATGCAATTCAAAAACACCATGTTTCAAAAAAAAAAAAAAAAGAAAAAAAAGTGATGAAAAGTGAATAAATGATGAAAAGGGATGAAGTAATGTTGTGAGGTTTGTATTGAAGGTTGTAATTTGTGTTTAGGTTCAATTCTTAAGTTGTTCATGAGGGATGGCCACTCTTTTGATTCACTTAGGATTTGCCACCAAAATTTTCAAATTGATTCCCAACCTTAACCCTTAGCCATGACATTACAACCCTTGTTAAGACCCTTGGACTTTGGAGGAGCGAGGTCAAAGACCGGTGGAGGGAGATAGATTCCAACACTATGGAGAGAGTATGCGTAGTGGAGATGTCAGGATGACCTTATGATTCCACACAAAATCTCTTTTTCCGGTTCCCTCGAGGAATCATGAGGAGCTAGCTAAGGAATGAACTGAAGCAGTGGAAAGAACGCGGATCGTCTTGGTTGGGGCTAGGGCGGAGAATGAAGTCATTAGTTCTCTATGCTTAGCTTAGGTTTGTCTTTTTCAACCTTGAACATCTTGGAACGTGTTTTCCTTATTTGAATTGAGAAAGATAAGAATTCTTTGGTGCATTTATTTGCGTGTGAGTCCCAATGGAGCATTTCATTACCTTGAGGCTTGATTGGTTTTTCTAAAACCTTGTCATGTCATGTTTGTTGTGTTTGTCTCTTTGCTCTAGTTTTCCTTGCTTAAGGACAAGCAAGAGGCGATCGTGGGGGATTTTAATGAATGGCATTTATGCCACTCTTTTATCCTTTTTTCTCTAAGGATTCTCCCCTCATTTGCACTTGTTTGGCCCTTTTCTAAGCATTTTTACTTAGTTTTGTTTCCTCCTTTCCTTTCTCTTTTATCTTCCTTTTTCTTAGTCTTTTTGCCTTATCTTTATTTTGATTTCCATGCTTGTGTTTTTTAGGTATCATGTGCCGAAAGAAAGAGGACTTTAAGGAGCCAAGCAAGCTGTTCTGCGCGGAATACTGTGCGGCTACTGCGCAGGCGCGCACCCTTGACTATGCGGGCGCGCAGTCCTGTCAGATTCCGCACAGCCAAGCTGATGAAACAGAGCCAAACAAGAGAGTTTTTGTGACCTACTCTGCTGCCTCTATGGGCGCGCAATTTCCTGCACGGGCGCGCAGGTTTACCGTGTGGGCATGCCTCATTTCCCCGTACCCTCAAAGTTGCGGCAGCACAATATGCTTAGAGGGCGCACATTACTTCTGCGCGGGCGCGCACTGCTGGGTTTCTGATTTCTTTGCGCCTTATTGCTCAAGTTTCTTTCTTTTGGGGGGTGCCACATATATATAGTCCGGACACTTTTTAATGAAAAACTCATAGTTCTAATTTCATAGAATATTAGCCTAATCTAGAAAGAGAAAGTAGATTGTTAATCAAGCTTCCTTATTTTATTCAACTTTGCACAAGTTTAATCTTCAGCCAAGCAAGAATCCAAGTTTTCATCTTTCATTAATCCTTTCTTAAGTAATCTCTAATCCTTTTCTTTAGCTTTACTTATTCGCATTTATTGTTGCTTATTTTTGTTAATCTTATTAGTTCATCTAGTTGTTATTGATTTCATTGTTTTTAATCATGTTTTGTTTTGAGTTTCTTGAGTTTGTTTCTAGTTTTGATATAAGGTTTAATATCCCTTCTCTAAGCTAATCCTTTAGCTAGGGGAAAGGGGTGGAAAATATGGTTTGATATTGGATGAATGATAATGGATGGATTGAACTCATGCCATAATTTGATGAAAGACAAGATTTTTGATAGCTTTAGATTACTGTTGCAATCTATTTGATGTTTTCTAGTTTAAATGCATAAAAATGATTTGAGCTAGATTAAGATCATCTCTATTTTAATGATTGCATGAGAATGAGTTATTAAAGTGGAGTTTTATGGATTGTGTTTCTTTATTCTCATGATTTGATTGTAACTAATAGGATGCATGAGAATTATCCTTATTAGTTTAGACCTCTTTCATTGATTTGCCTAGACTATTGCATGATAATGAATGGTTTAGGTAGAATATTGTGTTCTTTGGCATGCGTTTTATAATAAATATTATTATTCTCCTCTTTCTAATCATATTTGACACCCCCGTTTCCCTAGCATCATTTTCCCTTGATTTAAATCATCATTTTCTTGCTTATTTGTAGTTTTAGTGTTCTTACTCAACATAACAAACAAAGAAAACCAATCCCTTTTTTACTCTGGCATTAGTGATTATTGATGTTGAATTAGTGTGCTTCCTTAGTGGTTCGACCCTTTACTTGCTAGTAACTAGTTTTGTGTAAGTTTAGGTATTATAAATGATTAATTTGATTAAAGTAGTAGCTTAACGACCAATCTAACCTTCGATCACTTCCCATGTTCGGCATTGATTAGGATGTCTAGTGTTCTCCATTTGCAGCTCAAGCATGGAGAAGTGCAAGTTCCTAAAGTCCTTGAGTTGTGCATTCAAGCCGTGGTGGCATGATTTCTAGTCTAGAACCTGCAAACATGGAGTTTAGAAACTGCAAGGTCCCGTGTTTATCAAGAGCATTAAGTGGAACGCACGAGGAGCATCGGAATGATAGGGAAGAAGGCTGCCCGGCTCCCAGCTGCGGGCGCGAGCGACTATGGCGCGACCTGGTGGAGTGGGCGCGCCTATTTAGAATCCTGTTCTTTACCTATATTTGCTCTGCCGCGCTCTCCCTTATGGTTGGCCGGGCCTTTATGGGTTTATTTGGGGACGATCTAACTAACTTCTCTCTGGTAGTTTTACTATATATAGATTTTCTTTCTATTTTTTGAGAGAGAAGGAATTAGAGAAGTAATTCAGAAATCAGAATTAGAATTTTAGAGAGAAGTTCTTGATTGATTTTTGAAGATTGATGATTGAAGATTGTTAATTCTAGCATTTCCTCCATTGAATTGAAGCAAGTTTGTAAGGATTTCTTTTACATTAATGCAATTTTTAGCTTATCATTTTAATTATTTTGTTGATTGTTCAAGTTTGAATGGAATTTGTGATTGAATTAGTTCTATTGATATGATGATGATGAAATTGTTGATTAGCTTAGTTTTGGTCTTAATTTCAATGGATTATGAGTAGTTCTCTTGCTAGGGAAATGATGAAGCATGTATGAGTGATGGATTGATGCTAATTGGGGGAAATTGATGGAGTTGATGTTGTGATTAAATTGATGATTGATTAAGTGCATGTGTGTGATTATTTGAAGAATAGCTAACTTTGATTGTTGCACTAGAATGCATTGTAAGCTTACATTGATATGGAAAATTGATTTGTGGCTTGCTTTTGTCGATTGAGTAGGTTTGCAAGTTTCCTAATTAGAGTCTGTCGTAGTTGGCGGTAGCTTGACCTCTAGCAGATTAGCCTACCTTACTCTCTTGATTGCTTAGTTGATTTTCCCTCGCAACACTTGACTTAGTCATTTCCAATCCCAATTAGCTATATCCATTCCGAGTACATGCGGATCCTAACCCTAGTGCTTGAAAAATTTGATATTACCTTGTTTGTTTGATTGTTTTGAATACACACACCTCACTTTATTGCTTCGAAATAGCTTAGCTTTGACTTTAGCATTCATTTCCCATTCTTAGTGGTTCAACCCTTGACTTACTCTATGCTTTGTATAGGGGTGTGTTGAGAGATTATAAATTTTGTTTTGACCAAGAATAGATTAGTTTTCAACAACCTAGTCTCGCCCTAGATCAAGGACGACTTTTTCCATCAATCATTTTCCATTATTCACGAAATATTAACAAAACACTGACAAGGGAATAAACGCGTCGTCAATTTCCTATCCCTAGATCAAATACAATTTATACAACCTAAACAAACCTAATACGAGTATAAGGCAAGCATAGGGGTCGAACCACAAGGAACGAATAAACACCACCAAATGCTATCGACAATTAAGCTAGTCCGGAATAGGAGATAAATAAACTAAAGTGTAAAGATGCTAAAACAAGAAATAAAACACTAAGAGAAATGGTTTAGGTATAGCATTAACTTGAACATAAAGAATGGCATAGAAATTGAATTAATTATGAACTAAACATGCTCGAATATCGAAGTAAAGGATCCAATCTAGCCGCCTTCCAGGGTCAATTGGCTTCTCCTAACATAGCCTCTATGCTTCCACATTAGAACCATATACTAGGAGGTACTATTAAATAACAATCGATAATAATGTACCCTAGCTAAGTCAACTTCCGTTCCTCGTTAGCAAAGATTCACCTTTAATCAACAAAAAATGTGCACTTTCAAGAAGATTAAAGAATATCAAGCATATGAAGACTTTAATCACAAATAAATCAATTGTAAACCCTAGAACATGCTCAAGATCCAACTACACCATAACAATCCCCTTAATGGGGAAATTACTCACTAATTATGATAATAACAAGATTAATTAACAAATAACAAAGAATCAACATGATTAATAAGAAATACCAACAAATAAAACAATAATCAAAAGAAAGAAATAAAAATAGAGGAGAGAGAGTTAGAATTCTCATTGATTGAAGATGAAAGTCTAACAAGAAGATGATCAAATATCTTCTTCAAAATCCAAGCTCAACAATGGTGAAACCCTCACTTTCTCTCTCTAAACTACTCTAATCCTAAGCTAAACCTAGAGAGAGAAGCTCTCCTAAAAACTAATTAGAGAATAGAATAATTGGGTATTTATACTAAGCTAGGAAAAATAAGAAAAATAAAAAAGAAGCAAATAAATAAAGAAAGAAAAGGAAATAAAAAGAATTAAGAAAAGAGAAAGGAAAATGGAAATAAAAATAAAAATAATAGAATAAATAAAAAATAAGATAAAAATAAAAAAATTCCCCACAAAACATCAGACCCCTTTCCTTCCTTCGCATTTGGCTGCTCTGAACTCCATTGAAGCGCATCACCATCAACACTGTTCATCAACCATCATCATCAAATCGTCACCGCTCATCCTAATTGTTTATCATCAAGCGTCAAATCAAAACCGTTCGATCTTCATTGAGAATCTTACGCAGAGCTCGTGGAGTGGTTCGGTCGAACCATGGGTTGGTGTGCCCGAACTATGGGGTTGGTTCGGTCGAACCATGGGTGTGTTTGACCACACCTCTTCAATTTAGAAAACTTCAAAAGTTTCTGACTGTTTTGGCACTTCGACCGAACTCCTATGCGGTTTGCCCGAACCCGATTGATTTGCTATTTGCTCTGATTTTGGGCGCTTGATTGAAGGGTTGATTAGGGTTTGTGATGGCCGGGAATTGCAAGGAAGAGGTGCGGTGATGAAGATGGTTGCTGCGGTAGGGGTGCAACGTGCGGTGGCCGGAGATTGCGCGACTGCTGCTGTAATTGATGTTGGGATGGTGGTGAAGTGGGTGTTGGTTGGATGCGGCTGTGATTGGAGGCTAGTGGTGGCTGTAAATTGGTGCGGTGGTGTTGCGGTTGCGCGGAGAGGAGAGCTGTGAGGGGAAGGAAGCACCGGTGGTAGTGATATGTGGAGGTCTAGTTGTGGTCGTGTGAGATGGTGAGAGCAGGTGCTGCTGCTGCTTGGTGTATTGGAGGTGAGTGGTGTTGTGAGGGGGCGCAGCAGATCGGTGAATTGGAGCAGGGGAGCTTGGTGGTTGATGGTGGAGGTTGGTGTAGCAAAGGTGAAGAAGAGTTGGAGCTAGGGAGGCTGTTTTAATGTGGTGTAGGATAAGGGGAAATAGAGAGGTAGTGTGTGGTGTAGGATAGGAGATGGTGGGAGGTAAGCTGGCAGCATGCTTGTAAAATGGGCATTTGGAGTTTGACACAAATTGGGACCTGAATTCACTTGACATAAAACTCGAACCCCTACACACAAAACCGAGGAGAAATCAAGACAAATAAATGAAATAAATAAATTAGAAATAAATAAAGTAAAATAGAAAAAAGAGAAATAAAACTAAATCTAACAAAAATTAAACAAAAACTATACAAGCAAAGAGAGTAAAATAAAATAGCAAAATAAACATAAAACTAATTAAAACTATGAAAGTAACAAAGTAAAGGAACGAAATGAAATAAATCGAAAGCAAATAAAATACGAAAATAAACTAGAAACCAATTAAATAAAGAAATTAAATTAAAACATACTAAAACTAAGAAATAAACTAGAAACTTTATTAAAAAGAAAACAATAGAATAAAAGGGAAAATAAGGGAAAATAAACGCGAAAATAACTATAAAACTACTCCTTAAGAGTGACATAAATGTCACTCTTAAAACACCAGCTTGCTTACAAAAGGAACCAATATCCATACTTATATACCACAAACTCCAAAATATTAACCATTTGCTTCACAAAAAAAAAAAATGGAACAAAAAGAAACAAAAGGCTCAAAATTCTAAAGATGTGGCTTGAAAAGAAGGGAAAAGGCTCAAATGGTTAGCAAGAAGGCAAATGTAAACCTAAAGAACTAAAAGAAGAAAATCAACCTACAAAAGAAAACTTACTACCCCGAAAAGATGCCTTTGTCATCCCTAGATGGTTCGATCTCGTGTTTGAGAATTATGAGTAAAGATTCAAGTTAAGGTCCGCAATAGTCAAGGATCCAAGCCACTCATGCAAAATATGTAGAAGGCTTGAAAAATGATGAACCTCACATGGATGCAGCAAAAACTCACTTTAGGTGTCAAATCGACCATAAGAAGCAACTACCAACATGCCACAAAACAAATAGAATCCGGTTTCATGATCCTCTTAGTTCTAGAACATGTTACCTTAGCATACACCTATCCTAGAGTCAACCAAGCATATTCTCAAACCGGGCATACCCATAACATTTAGGAAGATATTCATTCAAAAGAAAAAATCGGTTATATGTAGTCCAATTCAAAAGAAAAACAAAAAGTGACAAATAAAGCCTCAAAACAAACCAAAAACCAAAAACAAAAAAGAAAGAAAAATAAAAGATAAGAAAGGAGAGAGAGAAAAACATAGATAAAGGAAAAGAAGGAAAATAAAGAATAGAATGAATATGCAAGTTAAGCATGTAATTCCAAATCGACAAACAAGTGATCAAATGACAACATCGCCAATGGTCCCAAACACTCTAGGTTTTAAAAGAATCCATCCTCGAACCGTTCAACTTTTCCTAAAACTAATCCTAAACTACGAATCCAAGAAAATAAAAGAGAACAAAGAAAAATAAGAAAGATCTCACCGGCTTCCGAGAAATATTAAAATAGTAAGGTGAAGAATTAACCACCTCTTGAAGCTCCAAGAAACAAAGCATAATCACCAAAGTCATATGAGAACAAAAATGAAAAAGAGAACTATGGACAAAGAAAACGTTAGTAACTTCAAAACATAAGAAAAGAAAAGAAAACGAAAAGGAAAGAAAATAAAAAGGAAAAATAAACGAAACTAAACTATCAAGAAAGCAAAAATAAGAAAATAAGAACTAAAGAACCAACTAAACATCTAACTAATCAACAAAGAACTAAACTACAAAATTTGGATTTAAGGGCTTGGATTCATGGGATTTGTATATTAGGGTTTGGATTCTAGTGAGCAACTTACACATCATCATCACAACAACAAGAAGATCAAGAATGAGCAAACATCATCAAAGAGGAATCAAGAAATATATCATTATACAAAGAGGCAAAAGAAACAAGGTGAGTTTCAACAACAAATTGGCCATCGAGACAAACCCTTAAGAAAAGGAAAAGTTCCCCCAAGCTAATCATAGATACATCTTAACATCCCAACAATACAAAGTAAGCACACATAAGAGAAGGGAAGGAGGCACATGGCACAAAAATGAGGGGACTAGCTACCACTACCAATCGGCCCAAGGTCATCATACTTATCCCTATCATAGGAAGACCCGGATGGGGGACCATAACGATCCCATCCCCTGGTGTAACCGGGTGGCCAACCATAATGCCCCCTAAAGTTATCTTGTTGCCAAGGGGCAAGGGGAGTGAATTGCTCGGGCAAGGCGAGCGGTAGTGGGTGATCGGGGTGTACATAGGGGTAGTTAGGATCATCGCTATAGTCGCTCCCACCGGGAACACGGTAATCATAGTTACCGTGCTCATCGAGGAATGAGCGAGTCTCGGTGTTGGACCACAGGGGTCCTTGCTAATATGGGTACGTGGGTATCCCATCACCCCCTAAAGATGGTATAGGACCATATTGGGGTGGAAAGTAAGGGTAGTTAACCGGGGGAGTGATGTCTCCCAGGTTAACACCCGCGTCATACAAATGTTGTTGTTGGAGAAACATACCTTGTTGCATCTCTGAAATCCCTCTAATCTGAGAATAGAGGGCCTCAAAATCTTGATCATACATGCCCTCTAACCGGATTTGCATGCCCTTCATTTGAGCACTAAGGGCATCCAAGTCGGAGTTAACAAAGTTGTTGTTGTTGTTGTTATTGTTGTTGTTGTTGTTGTTGTTGTTGTTGTTGTTGTTGTTGTTGCTGCTGCTGCTGCTGTTGATGTTGTTGTTGCGGCTGTACTTCCTCTTCTTCACCCATCTCCTCATCGTCATCATAGTAGGAGGGCGGTGAGTCTTAGAGACATGCCAAATGTTTTCTACATTCTAGCGGTGGAGAGAAGTCAAGGAGGGGTTAGAGAGATAGCACCAATGTGCGTTATCCCTTAGCAAATCAAACACCTTGTCGTCATCATTCTTTGCTAAGAATTGGATTTGCTTTAATTGTCGGACGTCAAGGTAGAGAGAATAAACATCCCCCACCGGAGTGCAAGATGGAAAATAGTACCCAAGCTTAAGGTTGGTCACTAGCCTTGTGAATATGCTCCCACAAGGGATCTCACCGGAATCCCTATCTTGCAATCCTTGGTAATAGCTGACAAAAGTGTACCCCAAATTTAGGCAACCTCAGTACTCCGCACGAGTAGCAACCCAAAGAATCTGAAGCTCAAACTGGCTTATCTTTCCCAATTCTTGCTTCGGAAACACCGAATACCGCAAAAGCCGATGGAGAACCCGGAGACATGGCTGGTACACCTTACTCATCTTGGCATACCAGGTCACAAAGTCAACAAAACCAGAAATGTCGTCCCACCATGAATTTTGATCATATTCATCATTGAAGAAGAGCTCGGGATCCAAAATATATGAGTTTGGATCGAAGTTTAGATCCGCATTGAACTCTTCTAGGGATTGATAAAATTGAATGTTGATGAACTGAAAATGAACACAGTAGTAACCAACCTTGGCCACCTCAAGATCAACCATGGCTAATAACACCAAAGTCGGTTGAACATAGGTACGGAATCTCCGGCTCACGAAAGATCCCATACGAAGGTTGTTAAGAAATTCCCTTTAATCTTCATAAATTCCCAACTTAATCATGTTCGCTTGGAAGTAGTGTCGTAAAGGTTTGAGGGAACAGTTTTCTTTGAGTTTGGTGTATCTAGCTTTTTGAATGGGGTTGGTAATTTGTAGCTTGGGGATAGGGGTAGGTTGACGAGGTTGTGAGGTAGAGGGAGAAGGAGCGGGTTCTTCAATTGTAACATTAGTTTTTCTTTTCTTGAGGAGGTTTTTGATGTGTTTAGACATGATGAATTCTCAAATATAGTAACTCAACAATTCAATCACCACAAGAAACTCCAAACAACAATTTAGAATGCCTCAATCAAACTCCTTTACCAATACCGCTAAGCAAAAACTCACTACCAAAATTGTGCAATCCCAAATGTACACAATCACCTCCAATTCAAGCCAACAAATGCATTCGAATCATACACCAAGCAAAAAGGGACCAAGAACCAAAGCTCCACAATATCAACGTAGTACTACCAAAAATCTAACCTCAATAATTCTCAACCATTACGATCAATCTAGCCCTTTTACCTTAAAATTTTGATAAAATCGAATATAATCACATCAAAAACCGCAAAACACCATTCCATTGCTCGTTCTCACTTGATGTAATCCAACTCCAAGAATTCAACCTATAAATCCAAAAGAAAAATAAGTGAAAGAAAAGAAAAGAAACTAAAAAGAAAGAAAATTAAGAAAATATAAATCAAAAGAAAAGGTTACAAATCTCCGAGTTGCCTCCCGGGAAGCGCTTGCTTAAGGTCCTAAGCTCGACCCTTCATCCAAATCATGGAGGGTCAAAGAACATCACCTTGTCCAAGATAGAGGATAGAACAAATTCTCCTTCATTTTTAAGCAACCTCTCGTTGTTGCTTGACAATACTTCATTTTCTTACACTTCAAAAACAACCTTTTCATTTCTCAACTTCAATCTCATTCACTTCTTCCTCAAAGCACTTGCTTTCTTCTTGACTTTGTTTCTTTTTGTAGACGATTTCACACCATCTACATCCATGGAATCATCCTCATCCTCTTGAGGGTAGAGCTCAAACCAATGAGGAATAATGTGAATCTCCTCTTCGTTCATAGCCTTTGAAAGCTTCTTCTTATCTTCACTAACTTTCATGCAATCAAAACTAACAAGCACATCATCAAAAATATCATGAACATTGTTAGATGAAAAATCAATCACATACACATTATCAAATGAACAAAGGGAATCATCACTTTTGATTCCTTTCATAAGGGATAAGGACTAATGCATTGGTTTTAGCTCAAAGCTCTCTTTCTTGTTACTAACTTTCAAAGTAATACGACCTTCCTTAACATCAAATCAAAGATCCCAATGTAGCTAAGAACGGTCTCCCTAAGATAATAGGAATGTGGTCATCTTCTTCTATTTCAAGCATAATGAAATCAACGAGAATTGTAAAACCACCTATCTTAAGGGGGAACATCCTCAACTCTTCCCTTTGGAAAGTTGATGGACCTATCGGCCAATTGTAAAGTCATGTTGGTAGGAAGAATTTCTCCTAGCTTTAGCTTCTTGAAGACCGAGAAAGGCATAATGCTAACACTAGCACCTAAGTCACACAAAGCATTCTCAAACAACTTACTCTTGATTTTTCAAGGAATGGAGAAATTACCCGGATCTTTCATCTTCTTGGGGAGGTCATTGTGAATCAAAGCACTACAACACTTACCAAGCTCTACCGAATCTATTTCATTACAATCTCTCTTGCCACACAATATATCCTTAAGGAATATGGAATATCTAGGCATTTGGGTCATGGCTTCGGTAAGAAGGATAGAAAGATGGACCTCCTTCAATATATCAAGAAATCTCCCAAATTGTTCATCTAATTTGTTCCTCATAAACTTTTGGGGATATGGATGTTCGGGTTTTCTCAATTCCTCTTGCTTTCTCTCAACATTCTTTTTTCCTCATCGCTCTCCTTTTTGCTCATATCTTTTGACATATCTTCCTATTTTTGCTCACATCGTTTGAAACATCTTCCTCTTTTTGCTCACTTGAAACACTTTTCTTCTTATCCTCCTCACTATCCCAAGAAACTCTCTCTTCAAGAACTCTTCCACTCCTTGTAGTGATGGAATAAACGGGTTTCTTAGGATCAACTCCTTAAGAAGGCAATGAAGAAGGACTAGAACAATATTTCAAAGTGTTTGCTAGTTGTGTGATTTGTGTTTCAAGAATTTTGTTGTGTGTCATGATCTCATTAAATTTCTTATCGCTCATCGCCATATAGGTATTCAAGATTTTCGTTTGATTTTCAATTATCTCCTCCAAATTGGACTTGGACGATTGAGAATAGGAATTTTCACCAACACCTTGAGGTTTTGGACCAAATCTAGATGGGGGTCCCCTTTGGTTGTTTGGAAAATTCCCCCTATTTTTATTTTTCAATTGCCTATATTTTGATTGTTGCCAAAATTTTGGTTTTGGCCACCAAAGCCTTGAGATTGGCTTTGATTTCCATACCCCTATCCTTGGTTTATTTTGATTACCATAACCTTGGTTATTATAGTTTCCTCGAAAACCTTGGTTTCCTTGGTTCCTATAATTACCATTGTTATAGTTATCAAATCCACCTTGTTGGTGAGAATATCTATTTCCAATGTTTCTTGGTCCATCAAACCTTTGACCATTGCTATTGTTTGAGACAAAATTCACATGTTCACATTCATTACTTTCACCATCATCAAGATTTTCAAACCATTTGAACAAGTAGAAGCATCATGGTCATAAGACCCACAAATATCACAAAATAAGCATCCATTGGGCATATTGTTAGAAGTAGAAGGAGGAGTAAAGTTAGAAAATGTACCTCTCCCTTTAGTGTGGGAGGGATGACCTTGTGCATTGGAAGTTGCACTCTCAAGCTTGACCTTGATTGTTGTCATCTCCTTTCCCACACTTGTAATTTGTGAGGATAGAATGTTGATGGCATTAAGGTGATCAACCGAATAAACCGTTGAACCATTCTTGCTCGAAGACTCTCTTTCTCCTTCTTGCCAATCTGTATAATGGCGCACCACATCTTTTATAATGTCCACAACCTCTTCTTCGATTTTGTTCATGATTGGGCCTCCGGCTCCCGCATCAAGACACGATTTGCCTTGAGGACTCAACCCTCCATATAAAATTTGAATGATTAGATAGGTCGGGATGCCATGATGGGGAAATTCTCTTTGATACTCCTTATATCTCTCCCAAGCTTCATACAAGCTCTCACCAGGTTTTTGCTTGAAACTATTGATCAAAGTCCTTTCCTGCGCCGTTTTCTGTTGGGGGTAGAACCTAGACAAGAATTCCTTGGTAACTTCATCTCATGTTCTAAGAGAATTCGGCTTGACCTCCTTGTCCAACCATTCAAAGGCCCGACCTATGAGAGAGAAGGGGAACAACTTGAGCCGGAAAAACTCTTGAGAAAAACCATTCATTTTAATAGTGTTACAATACTTCTCGAACACTTTGAGATGGTTTAGCGAACTCTCACTCTTAGCCCCACTAAATTGTCTCATTTCGATCAAAGTGATCATGGCTGGTCTTATTTCAAAGTCGTTCGCCGATGTTGTTGGTAATGCAATCCCACTTTCAAAACTATATGCACCGGGTGTTCCCAACTCCTTCAAAGAAACTCTTTCTTGGTGAATTTCTTCTCTTGGAGAGCTTGGACTCAAAGAACGATTAGCAACCCTTATCCTTGTTATTGTTCTCTCAGTTTCTGGATAAATGTCACTAAAATCCTTCCTCTTATCGTATGCATACAAAAAACTCAAAGCAAATATCAATAGCACGGCTACAAATGTAGCCTAAAGAGAAAAATATTTTTGTATTTTTTAGATAAAGTGAAATAGAATCAACAACAAAAGCAATAATCTACGCCATTCCCCGGCAATGGCGCCATTTTTTAACTAGGGCGGAGACTTGGTTGATGAAAACTAATTTAAACTTGGTCAAAACAAAATTTGTAATCTTTCAACACACCTCTATACCAAGCATAGAGTAAGTCGAGGGTCGAACCACTAGAAATGGGAGGTGAGTGCTAATGTCAAGGCTAAGCTATTTCGCAGCAATGAAGTGAGGTGTGTACATTCCAAAAAATCAAACAATCAAAATGAAATCAAATTTATCAAGCACTAGGGTTAGGATCCGCATACACTCGGAATGGATATAGCTAATTTGGATTGGAGATGACTAAGTCGAGTGTTGCGAGGGAAAATAAATTAAGCAATCAAGAGAGTAAGGTAGGCTAATCTCGTAGAGGTCAAGCTAGCGTCAACTACGAGGGACTCCAACTAGGAACCTTGCAAACCTACTCAATTGATAAAAGCAAGCCACAAATAAATTTTCCGTATCAACGCAAGCTTACATTGCATTCTAGTGTAACAATCAAAGTTAGCTACTGTTTAATTAATCACACACATGCACTTAATCAATCAACCAATTTAATCACAACCTTAACTCCATCAATTCCCCCAATTAGCATCAATCCATTACTCATATATGCTTCACCATTCCCCTAGCAAGAGAACTACTCACAATCCATTGAAATCAAGATCAAAACTAAGCTAATCACCAATTTCATCATTATCATATCTATAAAACTAATTCAATCACAAATTCAATTCAAACTTGAACAATCAACAAAGCAATTGAAATGATAAGCTAAAGATTTCATTAAAGTAAAAGAAATTCTTACAAACTTGATTACTTCAATTCATTGGAGAAAATGCTAAAATTACAAATCTTAAATCATCAATCAAGAACTTATCTCTCTACAATCTAGAGTTTTTCTCTTTAAAATTCTAAATCTAATTTCTAAATAAAATTACTCACCTCTAAAAATAGAAAGAAAATCTATATATAGTAAAACTAACTAAGAGAAGTTAGTTAGATCGTCCCTAAATAAATCCGTACAGGCGCAGCCAACTATAAGGGAGACAGCGGCCGCGCAAATCTGGGCACGGAATAGAGACCCATACAGGCGCGCACGCGTCACTAGGTCGCGCGACCGCGCCATAGCCGCGTGCGCCCGCACCTGGGAACAGGGCAGCCTTGTTCCCTATCATGTCGATGCTCCTTGTGCGTTTCTCTAAATTCTCTTGATAAACACGTGCCCTTGCATTTTCTAAACTCCATTTTTGTGGGTTCAACAATAGAAATCATGCCACCACGGCTTGAATGCACAGCTCAAGGACTTAAGGATTTGCACTTCTCCATGGTTGAGCTTCAAATGGAGAACATTAGACATCCTAATCAATGTCAAACTTGGGAAGAGGCCTCGGGAAACTTGGATAATGACGTTAACCTGAAAAATAAATGAAAACAAGCAAATAAAAGAGAAAAACAAAATAAACCAAGAAATGCATAAAGAAAGAAATCAAACTAAGAGAATGCAAACAAAAAGAAATAAAGAGTAAAATTAAGGAAAAGCAAAGTAAAAGAGCTATAGAATAACATGAAATTAACCCTAAAAGGAACCAAATGAGTGCCATAATTAACACTCATCATCATGGCATTTCAAGTAAATTAAGCATAAGGGAGATAACTCAAGTTCATCTCTCGATCTTTTGTTGAGAAAGCTTGGATAATAGTTCTAGCAATGGTCATATACAAGAACTAAGAAATTAAACCCCTTAAGCTCAACTAATGAACACCCAACAATTACCAAATTAACACATGCAACAAGTTATTAGTGACTACATTGAGGGTTTTACCCAAACCCTCGAAAGTTAGAGAACTCACAATCCATGGAGATTAAAGCAATTAAGGTTTTCAAGCTACTCATGAACAAGATCCAAACTAAAGATTAAGCTAATTAACAATCTAAGCATACAAGAATTAAGCAAAATAATTAATAATCAAAGCAATAAAAATGGAGGAGAAGAGTGAGAAAAAGTTACTAGAAGCTTCAACTTGAATAACAATGGTGGAACTTATCTTCTACAATGATTGAGATTGAAATTTCCAAGCTATTAATTAAAATCTAACTAATGATTTGAGAATATTTGTGTTTTTACTTTACAAACTAAGAGAAAGCTCTAAAAACTTGGATGTCGTACCAATGAGCTCAATAGGTTATATATAAAGACCCCCAAATAAAAAGGACGGAAAAAACAAGAGTTGGGCACGGCTACAAGTCAGCACGGACATGCCGAGCTTGGCACAGACGTGCAGCCTAAACTGCATGGACGTGCCATTATGTGCACGGCCGTGCACAACCAAAGGAAGAAAAACAGTCAGCTACAATTAGTTTTGAAACTTATTCGGGCTTGGTAAGCTGCACGGACGTGCATGATTAGGCATGGACATGCTGAGTATCATGCACGGACGTGATGAACTCTTCACGGGTGTGTAGGTCCTTAGAACAGCAAGCAAAAGATCTTGGTTGTGTTGAAGCACTCCTGCACGGAGGTGCAAGGTATGACATGTCCGTGCAGACTCTGTAAGGCCCTTATCTTCACTTTGTCTTCGATTTTGCTCCATTGTCTCGACTTTTAACCTTGGTTTATCATCCATATGCTTCAAATGGTCGTCTTTGGACCTAAAAACTCAACAAATATAATAACAACCCATGAAGAAAGGGATACACTGAAATTGAACGAAAATAGAGTAGAAGTGAACCAAAATGCCAATATATCGAGTAAACAAGGCTTAAAATCACTCTAAAATCATATCAAATAACAAGTTATCAAATCCCACCAAACTAAGCTTTTTCTAGTCCTCGAGAAAAACAAACATTTCAAATAAAGAAGGAAGATAACTTGCTAATGATCAAACCAAGGAGAGGTAATAAAGAGGAAACACAAAAACACAAATACGCATGGTAACAACCATAAACACTTATAGCACAAGTGAAAAGCAATTTAAACCCCTAAGTCACCTAAGAGGACGAGTTTTTATCTCGTGAGGGTTTCCATTGAGCTTAACCCACAACTTACACAAACCACAACACATCATCAAAAATCATGCATACAATTTCAATGTTTTTTTTTTCGCCCAAGTCAACTCATCGAGATATGAGACACAAGCAAGACAAGTGAGCAACTTTCAAGAATTACCAATCATACAAATGTACACATGAGTTGGGGTAAAGAGGAAAAATAAGCAAAGTTGCACTAGGATACTTCTTTAGACCTTTTACTAGTTCATAGCACTTCTAGATATTTCAAAGTTGCAACAAGCCCGGCCTCTTCCAGTTATAAATCTCAAAAATGCAAGTCCACCTTTGTAGATACCCATTTGTGTCTCCCAATACCAAACCCAATCGCGTCAAATCATAATCGAATGAAGTGAAAGTGTGGAAAGTCTAATGTTGCGGTTTGTTTTTATTAAAAATCTCTCTTTCTGTTTTAGAAAACCTGCTCTATTTTATGAAAATAGCCAATCTAGTTTAGTTGGTCCATTACAAGGGTACAATAATAGTTTAGTTGGATAGGGCTCAAAAAGAGCTTTCCAACAATATATTATAAGCCCAATTCTGATGAGTAATGAGGAAGTTACGAACAAAATACTAAAATGGGCCCGGTTTGGTTCTTGTATGTGGTCCAATGATCTAGAGGAGGGCCTATTATGAATTATCATTCCTAATGCAATTAGGATTGATTATAGTCTTTTGGAATCTTCTAGAAGGTTCTTTTGATTCCTAATGGGATTAGGATTGATAATTATGTTTTATGAGTTTTATTTAGAATAAAAGAAGGGTTTTAAATGAAATTATGATTTTACCCTTTGTACGGACTTTTACCACTTGATTTTATCAAAGAGTAGAAAACGCGTGGAAAACCTTCTATGTCGCCAAACGACAGGTTGTTGCCTGGCGACAGACCCTGTCGCGCGACGACATATTATGTTGTTGGCGACAGAGGTGTATTTTATTCCTTTTCGAACTCCGATCCTTTTTATCAATTCTGGACTATGTCATTATAAATAGAGTCCTTAGACCTACTTTTTAATCACCAATTCTCATCAAGGATTTCTTAATTCTCTCTCTCTCTTTCTAAACCAACCCTTTTTAAACAAAATTCTGCATTCATAAGATCTAGACACACCTAGCCAATTTCGAAGTTGCCTTCACCCTTGACGTGAAAGGTTTGATATTTTTTATGGTTTGGTCCCAAATCCCTATTTCAATTATTTAATTTAATTGTTTTAATTTTTTTATTTTCCTTGAAGTTACTAACGTGTGTATTTTTTTATTAGAAAGAGTTAAGAGACATCCAATTAAGTGCTTTAATTGTTTAATTGATATTATGATATAGAAATCATGTTTAGGTTGATATTTTGATTCCTAGTATCATGTTAGGATGCTTTTAATAGTATGATGTTTAAAGTAAGTATAAGTTTCTTAATTATATCAAGTGTAACTGTTATGATGCTTCCTATTTTCTTTCTTAATAGCATGTTAGTATCATGTTAGGGTTAAATCTTTGATTTTTATTGTTTAGTAACATGCTAGGATTAGTTATTAATCTTGTTAGTATCATGCATAGGATCTTGCTATTATTATGCTTTATCATGATTATTTTAATTATGATTGTTATTTCAATTATGATTATTATTATAGTTTTGATAATTATAGTTATTATTATTATTATGTTGCTTGATTCTTTATTTCTTGATCACACATTTTATGCATGCTTAAAGGGAATTTGTACTTCTAATCACGCTTAATAAGATAATTTATAATCTTGTTTAGGGTTAATATGATTATAATTAAAGTGATCGCCATTATTAGTTTTGTTTGCGCATTAATATTCAACTAACATTGATAAACAGGTTTAGGGTAAACCTAATGATTGCATGTTATTCAGAAAGCGCACATGAATACGAAAAGAATAAAGTAGAGGTCTATTATTAGGGCAGATTCTTTCTCTTTTAGATTGGATTTGTACCTTCATCCCCAAACTCCTAGTCTTGGTTCCAAACCTATTGGATTAAATGTTCTCTTGGATCGTTAATGGGTGTAACCTTCACCCTGTGAACGGTTTACAAGTTCCTAAAACTTGTTGGTGACACTTTTGATTTAGCTTCCTTCCTTTTGGACGCCACCGTACTTTAGTGTATGATAACAGTGGGGTTCAAGTTTGGGGTAATGCTTGAAATATTCCCTACAGTTTTTTGCGACTCCACTGGGGAGGATTTCTATTTTAATTCCTGAAATTTATTTCAGCAATGATTTAGAATGAGTGGATGAGATTCGAAAAGTTCTAAGTATTTCATGTGCGTGATTTTGATTAACATTATTGTCATATGCATAAAAAAGGTTCTCAAAGGAAAGACCATCCGTGATGAGTAAAAAACATAGGATTTTTACACGCAGGAAATTTGAGAAATATCTTTCACAACTAGATTCGAAATAATACTGCGAAAACTTGAAAATTCTAAGAACACAAAAAGCTGCTGAGGCATGTAAGAACTAGCGTCTAGAAAACAGAGGATGTCGCCAATGATATGGCTTTGTCGCCTGGCAACACGGCTTATATCCTTGCGACAGACTCTGTTGTTTGGCGCCGTGTTCTTCCAATACTGAGCCAGAAATCTACATTCTTGTTTTGACTAGTTCTAGCACTGTTGGCTCGATTCTACTTCCTGATTGAGTTTTTCTCACTTTTTCTGAAACCCATATGTGTTCTACATATGGACATAACCCTTTGGTAATTCATTCTCCACCTACTTGATTGAACGCTCTGAGCAACAAAGGGTACATCCGATAATGTTAAATTCACTGTTGGGGTTTGGTGAGTCCGACTCACCGCGGAAACAAACCCAAAAACAAGACCGCACTCGCAATAAATAAAACCATAAACTTAATTAAATTAATCACAATATTAAGTAAAGCTAATTACCTTTGACGCGTGCTTCGCTCCAAAATGAGCTCTTACTTGAAAGCTTCAAGTCCCGCTCACACGGAGACCTCCAACGAAGTCCACCCGCACCAACAAAACCGACTAGGTCCAATGTCTTGGGGTTAGCAAGACCCGACCAATAAAACCCGAGTAATTATATTGAGTTCAAAGGTTTTCACTAATTGTGATGCCTTTTCCAACTCTTACTCAAGCATCATTCCCAATGCCCATACTTGGGTATTTATAGGAAATGAAGGGAGTATAATTTACTTTCCCATCAATGTGGGATAGTATGATTTTTCCATTTTATTTTAAAGCTAAAATAAAATTAATAATCAAGCTAATATTAAATCAACAAGTGGCAAGCTCATGTGAGTGGTTAGGTGAGGACCACTTGGAGAAGGGGGGGGACCAAACTTGCTCCCCACTCCCTCTCCCATAATCGGCCACCTCACTCCACACACACTCAAGGACCACAAGCCACATGGCACCCACCCTTGGGCACCAAGGCAGCCAAGGTGGCCTGCCTTGTGCTGCTGTTTGTGGCAGCCACGCCCAGTAAGCCCGGCAGGCCCATCAATCGCATGCGGGTTGCCAGGCGCTGCTAGCTAGCAAGCCCAGCATGCTTGTGCGGGCTGCTACTGTCCATGTGCCTTGGCCAGTGCTGCTAGGCAGCAAGCAAAGGCCTAGCATTGTTGCCGCTAGCTCTGGCGAGCTGGCGCGCCTAGCGTGCTAGCTGCTGCAGCTTGTTGCGGCATGGCTTGCTAGCCATTGCGCGCACAAGGCTGTGCCTAGCATACTAGCACGCACTAGGCAGCGCCTAGCCTTGCGATGCTAGCATGGGTGCGCTAGCACGCACCAGCCAGCCTAGGCTTGGCTTGGTGCGCATGCTAGCCACCATGATAGGCCATACGCCCTTAGCACTCGGTTTGCTTGGGCATTCCGATGTTTTGGGTATTTTGGTCTTTTGTTGATTTATTACTATTTCTCGTCTCGTCTTTCACTATTTTTCGACTCGACTTCCGACACTCGGTTTCGATGCTCTAAGCTCGAATTTTCGACGTCTAAATAAATATTACTCGGTCGACTCATTAATTCCTTCCGAATTAATTCGTCGGTTTGGTTTTTTGAATGTTTGGGTGTGACCTGAAGGGTTCAGTCAAGATTAAGCTGTAATATTAATTATTCATTAATATTACTGATCGGAAGCGGCCTCCACCCAAGCATTCCGATCACTTGACCTCACTGAATATATTAGCTTTCTAATAATTCTGAACCCACTAACGGAATAGTACACTTGTTCGAAGGACACCATTCCTTTCAATCTCCCACTTGTTCGAAAGAAAACAAGAGCATATAATAAATGGATCATGTTCAAGTGTAAAGATGATACCTGAGATTGAGGTTACTTTTCTTTTCGCCTCATCTTCTAGAAACATGCTACATTCTCTTTTGTAGTGTCCGGGTCTACTACTATAGAAGCAGCACATCTTAGCTTTGTTCTTGAACTCCTTCTTCTTTGGTCTCACAGCAACCTTAGCCTTCTTGCAAGAATAGGTTTTCTGGAGCTCTTGAACAACTTCCATCAAGGACAGTTTGTTCCGCTTGGCCGTAAGTCGCATCCTTAATGCAACATACCCCGAATGGAGTGAGCTTAGTAGCATGAGAGCCGCTTTCTCATCGTCCACTGGTTTGCCAATTAGCTCCAGATGGGGGAATAGCCTTGTCATGTTGAGCACATGAGCTTGAAGTGGCATCCCGGGTCTAAGTCTTGCATTATAGACCTTAGCCCATACTTCTTGTCTCTCTTTCGTGAGACACCCATCTTGCGGTGGCTTGATCCTCATGTTCGAGAGTGACCTAGTCACATCTTCCACAAGTCCATCATAGTTGCATTTGGTACTTTTGGTGACTCTCAAATTGACTACATCTTCTAGAGCTTTGAGCATCATGTCCGGAAAATAGTTGGAGAACTTCCCCTTCCATTGTACCGAGATGGAGTTTGCCATGAGTCTGGAAACTCTTTTACAATCCACACTCCATACCTCATGTGCCTTATCACTCATAATCCCCTTTGAGTAGAAACTCGGGATTTCAGTGTCCAGAATGTGCTCTAGGTAGCAATTTCGGAGGGTCTTTCGGAGTTCCTCTTCCCATTCCTTAAAGTTTACCAAGTTCAGAGAAATTGGCAACTTTTCGGGCAATTCCGGGAGCATAAGGTCGTTGACATTAGTTGAAGACATGATTCTACAATTGAAAGAATTTGAAATAAGAAACCATTCATTATACTTAAATAAGATTGAATTCATGCATTTTAATCAAACTTATTTAAAACGTCTTATTCACACATTAAAGATTGTCCCCATTTTAGGAGAGAATAAGTCGATTCCAAGATCCAAAGAAACAAAGAGTGGTTAAGCATGCTTTGGCTTGTCTTAACACTCAATCTCCTAAGGTAAGCAACGCTTTGCTAATGGCTCCAAGCCACTCTTGGTTGAATAAATCGTCGCATCCAATGCTCTCTAAACAATTTATTCACTTTGCCACGAAATGGTAGGACTCCATCACTCATATCGTTGAGTATAACCAAAACCACCTAGCATACCCGGTATGCCTTACGTTTCGTTGGAGAAGTAGTGATGCCTCGCTTTGGCGTAGCCCACCACTACCCTCATTCGGTTGGTAAGTGTGTTTTGGAATGGCAAGTTTTACTCAATATTTTAGGGACCTAGGGTTTCTATGTTGGTTGATTTAAATGAACTTAATTAATCATCTCAACATTCAAAATCCTAAACATGCATCAAACATATAATTCATATATATATAAACATAATATATATCGAAAACATAAATAGAGACGCATTTGGCAACTAGCATGACCCCTTGAGATCTTCAAGTCTTCAAAAGGTCTTCATTTGCAACTTCATGGCTTTATCTTCTAAGAACCCCGTCTTCAAGACTTGACCAAAATATTACAATTGCTAGTATCTACGATTAGGACTAATCTAAATATTAAGGTACAAAAATACTCAACGGTTCGCAGACCGTATTTAGATTTACAAAAATACATCACGGATCACAGTCCGTATTTTCTATCCTAATCGGGCCCCACTAGTTGTCATTTCATTAAACCTGTGAGAGAATTTACATTCCATTCATCCATTCACTATATGTGAATGGCCCATGCATTTTACAACGATAAAAAGTAACAATGTATAAAACGTGCGAGAACTAGTAACTAATCTAGGTGGTTAATCCAATTAACACGCCTAATTAAACTAGTCAAAGTTGTTTTAACCGGTTATGGTAATAACTTAGAGACGCTCCCACTAAATTCCGCATCCAACTTAACTAATCCAATTAATTAAGTCGGTGAACCCAAATATTTGCCAAAATTAATTTTGCAAATGTCGCTCAAAATCTGAGGCCTAGCCTCCAAAAATTTTAATTAAATAAACAAAATAATTAAAATAATTAAAACAACAATTTAAGCAAAATGCGTATTCCAAAATGTCTAAGTGCCTAGCACTAAGACTTGGAGTCCAAAAAAAATACCCTTATTTACATATTAAGCAACGCTAAAATTAACTTTAAAATAGCATCGCCTTAATAACCCGGGGTTATTGTGCCAATTATGGGATTGTACGTACCGTACAACAAGCACGTAGTATGCCCATGCGCACCCCCGCAACACCAAGCATGCATGTGGGCTGCTTGTGCTCGCATGCGCCACGCCCAGCCCAGCCAAGCGTAGCAGCACGCACAGCTCGCACAGCCTTATGCTGCTGCTGCGCCATGCTGCTGCTTGCTACTGGCTGGCGCGCTATGCTGCTGGCAGCGAGCAGCAGCCTACGCCCTTCCTCGCACACAGACGCACAACACCACGCACCTAAGAACGAAGCGCCCAGCAGCCTCGGCAGCCACATATGGGTTGCGTGAGCAGCCCAGCTGGCCGAGAGCTAGCTCGGGGCTCTTAGGCCTCGTGTTGCGTGCTAATGTTTCGAAAATTATCGATTTTGTGTGTGACATTATAAATCAATTCTAAATTAATTTTAGAATCAATTTTGAGGAAAAATGAAAAATAACAAGTCCAACTTAAATAATTCATCCAAAAGCAATTAACCAAATTTATTTCCAAGACCACTCTTTAATAAAAATTGTTTAACTTGGTGTAATGAAATAAATTAGGGCAATTCTCACTATTAATTTAATCACTTTAAATTAATCTTGAGATTTTGACAAAATAAAAGGGAGTTGGAAAAAATGAACATAAGTTCAATAAAGACTCCAACTTTAATAGTTGTGACTTCATGAAAAATTATATCTTCCAATATGAAGATAAGTTCAATAAAGACTCCAACTTTAAACTTTATGATTCCAATCAACTAAAAAATGATTAAATCAACAAAGTTTAACCAAAATTCATGGAATTTAGTAACTCAAAGTTTCAATCACTTATCATAAGAAAAGATTGAATCTTTAGTACTTTGAAGCAACAAAGAACAACTATTTCACATTTAATGCAATTAATTTGCAATTATGTGAAAAAATAAAACCAAACTTTCAAGCACCAATTACTACCAAGTAATCATGCTTAAAGTGGTCTAAAATTGCATATAAATTAAGGAAAGAACCAAATACATAACCACCATAAATATGCAATCAATTTTCAAGGTTAGAAAGACTTAAAATTTTTCGTCAAAATGAAAAATCCCTCGAAAAATGTATTTCTGGTCGTTTTTTTGGCTAAAATCCGAGAACTATAAGGGAAAAACCATTTCCAGAACGCCTTTTCCACCTAAAATTCACTATTTTTGGGTCGAAATCTGGGTTCGAGAGCTGAAGACAGCTCTAATACGAGGTAAAAATTGGAAAAACGAGTTACTACTCTAATTAGCAACTTAAAACCAGAAAAATTAAGCTATAAAAACACCTTGAAAATATTATGATTTTAAAAATAAACAAGCGAGGCTCCGATACCGCTGTTGGGGTTTGGTGAGTCCGACTCACCGCGGAAACAAACCTAAAAACAAGACCGCACTCGTAATAAATAAAACCATAAACCTAATTAAATTAATCACAAGATTAAGATAAGCTAATAACCTTTGACGCGTGCTTCGCTCCAAAATGAGCTCTTACTTGAAAGCTTCAAGTCCCTCTCACATGGAGACCTCCAACGAAGTCCACCCGCACCAACAAAACCGACTTGGTCTAATGTCTTGGGGTTAGCAAGACCCGACCAATAAAACCCGCGTAATTATATTGAGTTCAAAGGTTTTCACTAATTGTGATGCCTTTTCCAACTCTTACTAATGCATCATTCCAAATGCCCATACTTGGGTATTTATAGGAAATGATGGGAGTATCATTTACTCTCCCATCAATGTGGGATAGTATGATTTTTCCATTTTATTTTAAAGCTAAAATAAAATTAATAATCAAGCTAGTAATAAATCAACAAGTGGAAAGCTCATGTGAGTAGTTAGGTGAGGACCACTTGGAGAAGGGGGGGACCAAACTTGCTCCCCACTCCCACTCCCTCTCCCATAACCGGCCACCTCACTCCACACACACTCAAGGACCACAAGCCACATGGCACCCACCCTTGGGTACCAAGGCAGCCAAGGTGGGCTGCCATGTGCAGCTGTCCGTGGCGGCCACGCCCAGCAAGCCCAGCAGGCCTAGCACTCGCTTGTGCGGGCTGCTGTTGGCCTTGTGCCTTAGCCAGCGCTGGTAGGCAGCAAGCAATGACCTAGCAATGTTGATGCTAGTTGTGGCGAGCTGGCGCGCCTAGCGTGCTAGCTGCTGCAGCTTGTTGCGGCATGGCTTGCTAGCCATTGCGCGCACAAGGCTGTGCCTAGCTTGCTAGCACGCACTAGGCAGCGCCTAGCCTTGCGATGATAGCATGGGTGCGCTAGCACGCACCAGCCAGCCTAGGCTCGGCTTGGTGCACATGCTAGCCACCATGCTAGGCCATACGCCCTTAGCACTCGATTTGCTTGGGCATTCCGATGCTTGGGGTATTTTGGTCTTTTGTTTATTTATTACTATTTCTTGTCTCGTCTTTCACTATTTTTTGACTCGACTTCCGACCCTCAGTTTCGACGCTCTAAGCTCGAATTTCCGACGTCTAAATAAATATTACTCCGTCGACTCATTAATTCCTTCCGAATTAATTCGTCAGTTCGGTTTGTTGAATGCTTGGGTGTGACCCGAAGGGTACAGTCAAGATTAAGCTGTAATATTAATTATTTATTAATATTACTGATCGGAAGCGGCCTCCACCCAGGCATTCCGATCACTTGACCTCACTGAATATATTAGCTTTCTAATAATTCTGAACCCACTAACGGAATAGTACACTTATTCGAAGGACACCATTCCTTTCATTCATAACACCATGGAAGCGAGTTTAACTCGCGGGGTCCCATTTACACGCGCCAACCCTTTCAAAGATAAGGCTTCCGCGCGGTGCATCCGGACTCATAACCATGGACCTCTTTGACTAACCCATATCCTGAACTTTGGAGAACTAGAGCCATGGTTAGGTTGCAAACTCATTGCATCATATTGTGCCTACTTGACTACTTGTGCATTATTTTTTGTATACACTATGTGTTTTTCCTAATCGTTTGTTTGACTTGTGATTAATTATAAATAGACTGATTAATGACTAAAAGGACATTGCCTAATTAATAAATTGATTAATTTGAGTAATTAAAGTTAAATCAATTTACCAAAATTGACTTTTTACGAGTTTACGCCTGTCCCGTAGAGTAAAAATACTGAAAGCAGTCCCATATTAGTGTTCTAGTAATGGCTCAAAAATCTGGGCTGCAGCGCCAAACGATGTTGTACAACGCCGTGCGACTACTCTGTCGTCTGGTGCTGCACTGCAGTGTGCGGCGATAGTCCTGTTGCTTTGGTGACAATTTAGTTTTTTGCTCAAGTAATCACGATGAGTCTATTTAAGCAGTTTATTAATCAGTTCAATCAGTTTGTTAATGGCATTAACCTTATTTAGTCCTTAATTGAGTCTAAGCACTTAGTCCCATGGTCATACACAAGAGTCAAAGCATGTCTCTTGCACTCACAAATAAACCACACACTAATATGAATGTAAACTTTGACCATGTCTAGAGAGTCTTGTATGCGCGTGTTTTCCGTCATTTTTTTAGGGGGGTAAGTCCGATATTTATCCTCCAATTAAACCACATTTGTTTGAACCCATATACTAGATTCCCAAAAATATGCACCTTATTTTTGCTTTTTCTTTTTCAGAAACCACTAAAATTAAAGTCAATTTGAGTAAGTCAAATAAAATGGTTTAATTTACAGCACGTGGTCAAGAAAGGAAGGGCATTTAATCAAGCTTAACCTTTTCGTTCAAGTACACCTTTTTGATAAACCAGTAAATCGGAAAAGAAAAGCTAAGAAGATAATTGCTAGTCAAGAAGAAGTCAATAAGCTCAAGAAGAAAATGGCTAGCGTTACTGAGATGTTGAGGACTTTAACCATCCAAATCAATGACACTGTGAAGAAACAACAAATGGAGCTCATGCAAGAGAGCTTGAGCAAGATATCCAATGACTGCAGGTTCCAGGGCATTAGCTCGCAAGAGGTCTTGGTGGACAAGGAGCTTCTTCCGTAGAGGTTTAATGCAACCGACATCCCAAAGTTCAAGGCAACAGACAACCCCTATTTCCATTTAAGGGCCTTTGAAACTATAATGAATATTAGGAGGATTGATAGGAAGGTTTTTCATTCTTTATTTTCTTTATCTCTTGAAACCATTTGTCAACAATGTTTCTTTTTCCTTGACAAAGAGAAAACCACTACTTGGTAATCTATTGTAAACGCTTTCAATGATAGGTATAAATGGAATATTTAAGTTAAAACTGATCATAGAGAACTTGAAATACTTAAACAAAAAGAGAATGAAGGTTTCACTTCTTTCTTCAATAAATGGAGAGAAACTTCTACTAAGATGATTGAAGTACCAAGTGAAAAGGAATATGTGAGGATGTTCATTAAGAACCTCCAAGAAAATTACTCCAAGCATCTTAAGTATAAATACAACTTGCTTACCTTCAAGGACGTCTATGACATTGGAATTAACATTGAAGACGACCTTGCCAGACAAAAAGCTGTTTATAATAACAACTCCAACAGTGGCTGGAAAGATAAGAAGAACTACAATCCTTCTTCATACAAAACCACCCACTCAAATAATGTTAGCACCTTTAATTTGAGTGAAGTCCTTGCTATGAACAACCAAGGACAAAAGAAACCACTTAGGAGGAACTTTACTCCTATTGGTATGAGTTATGACACAACATTCGATTGATTACATGCAAATGGTCTTATAACTCCCATTGGACCATTCGAGGATCCACCTGTTGAAAAAAGGACGACTAACTGGAATCCCGACGCACATTGCAAGTATCACCAAGGCAGGGGCCATCTCACTGAAAATTGTTGGAAGCTTAAGGAAGCTATCCAAGATTTAATTGACAACAATAAGCTTCCATTGCCCCCTGCAAGCAAGAATCCATGTATTAATAATGTACCCCTTTCTGACTCTTTGGCTATCTCTGATGAGGAAGACCATGTTTATCCTTCATCCCTCATCAAACAGGTTCAACAAATTCATGCTAACGAAGAAGAGGAGGAAACCTTTATCGACGCCATGAATGATTTCCCTCCCGGACAAGAACCTGCAACGAGGGAAGAAGTATGGATTCTCGTACGATCAATGTGGGAGGGAATAGACTTGTTACGTAAAGCTATTGAATTTGCGAATGAACAAGAAAATGTGGTTCAAAACAAACATGTCAAAGTTCCACCCATAGAGAAGAAACCATTTTCTCTCCTAGTAATTGATACACCCAAGAGGATTAATAAGCCTTACACTCCAATTGGGACTTCCTATGCAAATATGTTCAAAATTCTCTATGAGAGTGGTAAGGTTGAACCTCTTGAACCGAGACCATTTGAGCCATCAAAGAGGGCAAATAGGTTCTATTGTCCATATCATCACTACGGGGGGACAGATAGGCTACGACGATTGACCAGTGAAGGTTACACCCCATTCATAATCCATGAGATTACTAACTCCATATGGTTCGGAACCACGAAAGGAGGATCAGGTATGATGGTACGCAGTGAGTCATGGAGTTGCATTCGCCCGTATTGGCCTCTACTCGATTCTTATATTGAAAAATGATTCCCGCGATCTCAAAGGCATACAACAAAATATTCAATTTGCTCCAAACTATTATTAAGCTAAATTGGTCGAATATAAATAGAACATATAATTCTAATATATTGTGATCACTTTAATAAACAAAAAGATTAAAAAGGAACCTAAACCAGTCGTCTAAATTATCTTATTAGGCGTGATATTAAGTTACATATTCCCTTTAACATGCAATATGGTGATCAATAAATATAATAAAATAAACATTAATATTGGAAGCAATTTAACAATAATAGCGTTAGTCAAATTAAATATAAAATAACCTAATCATGATGCTAGCAATCTTAAAATAAAATAAGAGTAATTAAATTAATTAATTACTCACATTCCACGCGTTCCTTAAAATTGCTACTTCATGAATAAACTGTTAGTAAATTCAATAAAAAATATAAATCAAAATGAAAATTAAATTAAATAAATGTAGATTTGTTTTCGTACAAACCCTCAGTTATTTGTACCTTTCACGCCTTGGTTTAAGGACGAAACCTCGGGTTAAGTATGGACTCCGTGGAATGCTTAAGGGAAGAATGGTGTAATTAGGAATATAGGTTTAAGGCTTAGAATATGGGAGAGAGAGAATATAATGATTATTGGTGTAAAAGAGAGGAAGAGAGAATGATTTGATGCCCTAAACTACATAAATGAGGGTCTTATTTATAAGGAAACTGAGTAGAGGGAACACACAGAACCCTAAAAGGATAAAAACCCAAAAAATTAACACTGTGACACGGCAGAGAACATTGTGACACGGTGCCAGGCACCGTCTGATGGGGGAAAATCTCGTGACGCGGAGAAAATTGGAGTGACGCGGGACATATTTGACCTACGGGAAGTGAAAACGTGTGAAGGGTTTACACGGAAAAGACACGAGAAAATTCCGCGACATGACACATGTACCGTGAAATGGCATTGTCCTCCATGGCATGGTACTGTACACCGTGTCACAGTATGGGAAAACGCAGAAATTACACAGAAATAGCACCGTGACACGAAGAGAAATATCATGTCACGGCAGCAGGTACCGTGTCACGGCATCAGGTATCGTGCTACGGTGGATTTTTTCGCAAAAAATCTTTGAAAATAGCATTGTGACACATTTTAAACTACTGTGTCACGGCACCAGGCACCGTGCTACGTCATCAGGCACCGTGACACGGTGCATTTATATTGTGCACGATAATTCCACTTTTTTACCCGTTTTGAAAATCATCATAACTTTTTATCGGTAACTCGAAATAAGGCATATAATATCATTGGAAATCTTATCAAGTCTAATTTCCAACCAAATTAAAATCAGGTGAAAATAATTTTATGATTTTGATATATGGCCGTTTTAGTAGAAGGGTGTCGTTTTTGGGCTTATGATATATGTTTGGAAATATTATTTCAAGGTTTATACAAACAAATAATAATTGGACCAAAATTATATGACTAAAAAATCAGTTTCTCTCGGTTTTGTGATGTGAACACGAAAAGTAAAAAGTAATATATAGGTTGGGGAAATGAGCTAGGAAATAGGTTGGTTTATGATATGTATTGCAGAGAACATGGATTTAAGCACTCCAAAGATTAAATACTCAACCTGACCAATAATGACAGTGAAAGGTTGTTCGTCATTGGGTTTGGTTTTGGGGAGGCATTTTTAGGTGTATACAGAAGCCCCCACTTTGACTTAGTTTGTATAAACGACAGTTTCAAAAACGATAGTCAAAGTAATCGATATGGAAAGAGAATGATTTAAGATGTTCTGCGATCCTAAATCACTCGGTATACGCCGATACCTGCAGAAAAGTGTTAGTTCGCTAGATAAAAGAGTAAAGGGATAAAATGCTTATCTGACACCAGTGTATCGGTGACAAATTTGTTTAGTAGCTTCCTATTCTTGAAGAAATCCACCGGATGGCGTTTTGTTGAAATACTTTCCATGCATGAGGAAAGTTGTCTGATGAGTTTGGTAGCTTTTTAAGCCTGAAGAAACCTACCGGATGATACTTTCCATGCTTGAGGAAAGTCAACATATGAAATTTGTGTTTTTCTATGCTCACCAAAATACTTTCCATGCTTGAGGAAAGCCGACATAGGAATTTGGCAGTTTTCTATGCTTGAAGAAACCCACCGATAATAATTTCCATGCTTGAGGAAAGTCGTTGGATGATTTTGGCAGCTTTCTATGCTTAAAGAAATCCACCAGCTGAGATAATTTCCATGCTAGGGGAAAATCGACATATGATGTAATCGCTGACTTTTTTGCTTTGAGAGATTACAACGACCGACAATTTTCCATGCTTGAGGAAAAAGTTGTCTAATAAGATTGCAAGTCTCTGTGTATCGAGAACCTTGCGCCATGAATCATCTTTGCTTGGGAGATGACCACTAAAATTATGATGGTTTGATTGTCCCCAAACGTGGGCTGTAGATGGTCCGCTTGTCCCCGAACGTGGGCTGTAGGTGGTTCGCTTGTCCTCGAACGTGGGCTATAAAAGTTTTGCTTGTCCCCGAACGTGGGATGTAATTGGTTCTCTTGTCCCTGAACGTTGGTTGTAGATGGTCCGCTTGTCCCTAGACGTGGCTATAGATGGTTCGCTTGTCCCCAGACGGGGGCTGTAGATGGTTCGCTTGTCCCCGAACGTGTGCTGTAATTGAGGCTTGCGAAATAAAATTTGCCAAGGGACTCGTATAGACTGTGATTGACTTAACCAACTGACTTGACCAAGTTTGACTTGTCATGACATGACATGTGTATAATTTATTGTTGTGTGTGTTTATGTGTGTGTGTGTGCAGACACAAGCAACCAAAAATGCAAAAGCAAAAATTTTCCGTCATTTTAGTCATGAGACAAGTGGAGGGTACCGATTTTCTCCCGAAATAGAAAGACATGAAAAAATAGTTTTGTTTTCGAACTTCCCTCGATGAGAAAATTTTAAAAAAGTTTATTAATTTCCCTTAAAGAAAAAATATGAAATCGGGAAGGAGTTTTGCATTTACTCGTTGATCAAGACAAAATGAATCGTATGGATTGAATTGCTTGTCTTGAAAATAATGTATGCATGATGCATGTTCTAAGGCCAGGAGGCTAAGGAAAATTACATCACGTGTCACGATAGATGATTGAACTTATGTCATAGAGCTAAGAATCATATATGGTGTAAAGAAGCGATCTTGAAGGTCACTTAGGTCTTGAAGCTAAGCACGTATATAGATGAAGTGATTATTGCATAATGATCGTTGCTTAGGTCAAGGAGCTAAGCACAATATGCTTTGTATGATTAAAAATCATTAATATACAAATGTTGCTCCGCACATTACGCGATGCGTGAAACAATGAACATTGCTCAGGTCAGGAAGCTAAGCAAGTACACAATGTTTCTGAAAGACGATGAAACATGCACAGTGTTGAAACAAGATGTCACGATAAAGGGTTCCAAAGGGAAAGATGATATGGCTATGTATGTGTGAAAGAAGTGTGTGAAAGTGATACTAAGGCTGGCTACAAAGATGATGGAAATACATGTGAGAAGAGTCAAAGATGATTACTCTTTAGGCTGGGTAGGCTAAATGATGTGGGTTCAAGGCCCAAATTCTAGATCTAGATGGATAGGGGTAAACATTGGATAATCTTTGACTCGATCAAGCATGGATATGAATATGTATGTGAATATGAATGTGGCCGCACCTCGATGTTAGGTTGCCTACGTATCCATTAAGTATCAGGCCAACATAGCTCTAGCCGAACTTTGAACAAGTGTATATAAACCTCAAAGAGGTCTTTCAAGGGTTGTAATGTGGTTTAGCAGATGGTTCAAGGAAGAAAGGGGTAAAAGGCTCAAGACCCGAGAGAAGTCCCCAAGATGTGTAATTATGAATTGGACTTTGTAAGTTTTATATTCAACAATTTTTTTTTGCTTTAATTTGATTTATTATTTTTTTATGAATCAATGTGGACAATCTCAAATCATGCGGTCCATCACTCATTTGGCTTTCATGTTTCTCAAGCACGGTACCAAGCACTTGATGAGAGACACAATTTGAGACGTGTTCAAAGACGTTGGAACACTTTCCCTTAGACATTTTTTTATTTAAGTTAATTATTCTTTTTATTATAATTAATTTTTTTTATTTGAACTTGCTTTCTGAGTGTTACACAAATTGCGCACCTACCCATCCAAGAGTTAAGTTAATGTGGGTTGAATAAATAAGGTCAATCGTTAGACGAGGCTCAAAGTAGTTGACGAATAAATGGATATGTAATTGAATGGTTAATAGGGAATGCCAGGGTTGCAAAGGTACCTCAAGTCATTGATGTACCTTGTGTTTAGTTCAGTAATTGAATTTTTTTTATTTTTTATTTTTTATTTTTTTTAGAATGAATGAATGAAAAATGCTATGATCGAGATGTAAAGGAAAAAAAATTTGCTCCTTTTATTAATGGAAAAGGTGAACGAAACACATGAAACATGTAAAAATTCGAAATTTAAAACCTATGCTAGACATGAATGGAGTAGGTGGAAAAAGTATAATGGCACCGCCTTAATGCCACCGGTTCTTCAAAAACGGTGGCAAAACATGGGTTATAGTAGGCAGGTTTTTGAGAAGAGGTTTTTGCCACCAATTCGGTTCAAACCGGTGGGAAAAACCATTATTCCCACCAGTTGGTTTTTCCCACCGGTTTGAACCAAACTAGTGGCAAAAACCTTTTTCTTTAAAAAAAACCCCTTATATTCCCCTAACCCTAGCTACCCTCATACTCGGCCTCCCTCCTCCTTTCTCTCTCCTGATCTCCTCTACTCTCTTCTCTCTCCTCTCCTCTCTCTCTTTTCTCTTCTCTCTTCTCTCCCTAAAAAAAACCCCTTGTTCCCCTAAACACCACCGAAGACGACCACCAACACCACCACCAAGTCCAACACCATGACCACCATCAAGACCACGAACATTATCGAAGGGGTTTGATGTTTTTGGGTTTGATATTTGGTTTAATTAATCGAATTTTTTTGGTTCTTGCATGTGTTTTTGGGTGTTTTTTTGGGTTTGATTTTGGATTTTAATTCGATCAATCTGGGTTTCAATAATCGATTTTAGGATTTTAATTTGATTTTTTTGGGTTAATCTTCGGTTATAATTGTTTTTTTTTTTTATTGTATGATTTTCTTTTTTTCGATTTTAATTAGGTTAATTTCAATTCAATTTTAACTGGGTTTTTTTTCCAATTATCTTTTTTTTTCGATTTCCAGGTTTATATTTTTTTTATATTTCGATTTCAGGGCTTATTAATTTTCTGGGTTTATATTTTTTATTTGATTTTCATTTTTTTTTTTTAATTTCTAGGTTTATTTTTTTTTTCTGGGTTAAATTTTTTTTTTTCAATTTCGATTTCGTGGTTGATTTTTTTTTTTTGGGTTGATTTTTTTTTTCTGGATTTTATTTTGATTTTTTTTCCCGATTTTTGGTTTATTTTTTTTTTCCCGGTTTCAATTTGATTTTAATACATTTGAATTTCTGGTTTGTTTTCTTTTTTTCCTAGGTTTAATTTCTTGCTTTTGTTTTCTGGGTTTGAATATTAGGATTGAATTTCTGGGTTTTTCTTTTTTCGAAGCTTATTTATATTAATCGATTTTTTATTTTTTTTTAATTGGTGCAGGTACATTGATTTAGATTTTAAATTGAAGAATCAAGATTCAATAATATTGATTTAGATGTGTATGGGGGTTTTTTAAATTTATATTGTATTTTTTTTTATTTACGAGTATATTATAAATTTTTTTTATTTATATTGTAATTTTATTTATTTATTTATATGTTGTAATTGATTGCAATTTTTTTCTTATTATATAATTTAAAATTTTGATTATATTGACTAAAATTCGAAGATTTAATTGTGATGTTCTTATTTATTTTAGTTGATTTAAAAAACACAAAAAACAAATTATAATATTTTGGGCATTTTAGGCACCGGTTAACCGGTGCCAAAAACAAAGAAAAAAAAATTTTGGGCCATTTTTGTCACCGTTTAACCGGTGCCAATAACAATTTTTGCCACCGGTTTGAACCGGTAGCTTTTCAACCTATTAATCGGCACCCCCCACATTGTCACCGGTTCAAAACGGTGGCATTGAGGGGTTTTGAACCGGTGTCATTTTTTGTTTTTTCACGTAGGGATAGGGAATGGAGATGAATGATAAAGAAAAAAAAGAAATTATGAAATCTTGCACGAAGGATTTGTTGTGAGCCTTGTGTTCATTACTTCTTGTCGCCTAGAGGGACAGGAAGTTTGTTTACATCCACAAATTCTTGAATGACGTCCTTCAAATTCCAACATTGCTCCGTAGTGTGGCACCTACCTTGATGGTACTTTCAATGGGCATTGGGATTCCATTTAGAGCTCCTTTCTTCAGGTATTAGCTGTGGAAATGGCCCAATAGGTGTGATCAAGCCTTGACTGTAAAGGCGATCAAAGGCCGCATCATAAGTAATTCCTAAAGGAGTGTAAGTTCTTTTCTTCTTGGGAAATGGAGCATCAAGAGCTAACACTTCATTGAGATCAACTTGGCTTATATTGTTGGTAGTATTTTCGTGCTTAGAAGACAATGAAGAAGGATAGTCGTTCTTCTTGATTTTCCAGGTGTTATTATTGTTACTACCAGCAGTCTTTATTAGCTTATCCTCAATATTGATGCCAATGTCGTATACAACTTTGAAAGTGTTCCCTATATTAGTGACTCAGATTTTTAATAAAGAGGCGACCCATCTCTCATTCATTAGGAGGATCTACCAAAAGTAAATTTGTTTCCCTCCACCTGTTCAGATAAGTAGTGAAGCCTTCATTCTCTTTCTGTTTGAGAATGGAGAGTTCATGTTTAGAAGTTTTAGTTTTAATATTAAACTTGTAACGATTCATGAAACTGTCGGTGACATCTTGCCAAGTCGCTGTACGCTTGGCATCTAGGGAATAAAACCATTGTTGGCAATCATGTTCTAAGGAGAGAGGGAACACTGTAGGGAAGAGCGTTACGTCCAATCCATTAAGAGTTATGGTTGCAGAGAACGCCTTCAAATGGAATATTGGATTGCCAGTAGGCTTGAACTTTAAAAAATCAGCAATAGAGAACTTTTAAGGGAGTCTGTCTTTCACATCCAAAGGATTGGGAGGCTGTTCCACATAAGTGAAATCCTCAAAAATCATACTCATTTGTTCCTTCAATTTGTTAAGGGTGGAAACAGTGACCTTGTTTTGTTCCATGGTGGAGACTTCTAGTGGTAAGGGTTTCCATCATGGCAGACAGTGCCTCGATGTATTTGTTATGTTCTCTATATCTTTCTTAGTGGCCATTGAAATGTGGTAATTAATGTGGAGATGGCAAAGTTCTCTTTGAACGCTTCTTGGATTTAAGAGATTGTTGCGGTAATGACTCAAACCGTATTGATCTACGCCTGCTCCTTGACCAAGATAAGAAAGGAAGGGAAAAAATTGACATTTAAAAAAAGGTGAGAATAAACTCCACTCATTTTTTTTGTTATGACGAAAAAAAAGTGCATGAACCTAGTATACGATCATAAACGACATGGTGCACAACTCGTGTCGGAACATAAAGAAAGAGAGTGGACTATACATGACTCGTGAGTGATTAACTGATGTTATAAGACTCGTGGTATGATCGTATGGCTAGACATGTGAATAGTAACCAAATTGAATGACACGTGGACTAAATAAGCACGGAAGACCAAAATAGGGGCTGGCTGGACTTAAACTTGGGCACCGTGTTGCGGTGAAATTGTCGTGTCACGGCAAACCTGCACTGCGGCGTTGTACAGGCCACCGTGACACGGTACTGATTGTCGTGACGCGGCGTTTTTTGCCGTTTCATGGTAAACAGTTCCGGATTTTTTTTTTGTCTTCAATTTTAGAGTTTGTATTAATTACTAAATGAGTACGGTCCATTGGCAATTGTTAGTTATAAAGTAATCCACCATAGACAAAGAAAGATCGTTAAGGTTAGGATCAAAACGACCAAATATACACACATAGGACACGTATGCACAATGATACAAAGAATAGTTCTTATCTTAAGGTACTGTTCTATGTTTCACTATGGTCAGGTTTTATTTAGTGTTAAAAGGGTAACATGGTAAAGAGTTTGGACGCGCTAGATAGGCAGCCTCCCTAGAGGGTTATGCCAACGGGGGGCTCTGCAAATTCGTGATGAAATCAAACTTGACTCCATGGTTTGGGTGGATTTAAAACCTCGGATGAACCCTTGTTGCCATGACCTTTTTTGGGTTGATAGAGATTAAAATCCCTGGGGCTAAGACGTATGTCGAACACACACATTTTTTCAAGAAAATAGAAGGAAGCTGACTGTGAGAAGTGAAATAAAGCCACTGGAAGGATTTCAGACCTGCCGCGACACGGTAGAATCCACCGTGTCACGGTGCCCTGCAGTGCAAAAATATGACTTGTGCCCTTATTTTCTTCGTTCATGACCAGGTTATCAAATTTTTCCTACGTGACAGACCTAAATGCGACGTTCAAACGTCCATGCTTATACAAAAATGCCATATTAATCATAGGAATATTAAGTCTCATCCACTCATCTTAATTAAATACCGATCACTCAAATTATTAAATAAACCAGATTCCTCCCTAGTGGAGTGGCCAAATTGTAGGCGTCGTTCGAAGTGCGCCTACGTTAAAGCATGTTGTGAATATGTTTGGCACTCTTAGGAAGTGGAAATTAACATATATGATTAGGGATAACGATTAGGGACAAGAAAAGTAGGGAGCCGCCAACAAGTTTTAAAGGAACTTGTAAACCGTTCACGGATCATAAAAGGCAACCAAGAACAAAGGGACACCAATAGGAAATGACGATTGACCCGTGAAGGTTACACCCCATTCATAATCCATGAGATTAATAACTCCATATGGTTCGGAACCACGAAAGGAGGATCGAGGATGATGGTACGAAGTGAGTCATGGAGTCACATTCGCCTGTATTGGCCTCTGCATGATTCTTATAGTGAAAAGTGATTCCTGCGATCTCAAAGGCATACAACAAAATATTCAATTCGCTCCAAACTATTATTAAGTTAAATTAGTTAAATATTAATGCCACATATAATTCTAATATATCGTGATCACTTTATTAAAAAACAAGATTTAAAATGAACCTAAACCGGTCGTCCAAATTATCTTATTAGGCGTGATTTTCAATTACATATTCCCTTACAACATGCAATATGGTGATCAATAAATATAATAAAGTAAACATTAATATTGGAAGAAATTTAAAAATAATGGCGTTAGTCAAATCAAATATAAAATAACCTAATCATGATGCTAGCAATTAATATTAAAATAAAATTAGATAAAATAAATTAATTAATTACTCACGTTCCGCGCGTTCCTTAACATTACTACATCATGAATAAACTGTTAGTAACTTCAATAAAATAAATATAAATCAAATGAAAATTAAATTAAATAATTGTACATTTGATTTGGTCCAAACCCTCAGTTATTTGTACCTTTCACGCCTTGGTTTAAGAACGGAACCTCGGGCTAAGTATGGACTCCTTGCAGTGCTTAAAGGAAGAATGATGTAATTAGGAATATAGGTTTAAGGCTTAGAATATGGGAGAGAGAAAATAGAATAATTTTTAATGTAAAAGAGAGGAAAAGAGAATGATTTGATGCCCCGAACTGCAGAAATGAGGGTCTTATTTATAAGGAAAATGAGCAGATGGAACACACGGAACCCTAAAAGGATAGAAACCCTAAAAATTAACACCGCGATAGGGGAGAGAACACCGTGACACGGTGCCAGGCACCATCAGAAAACGGAAAATCCCGTGACATGGGGAAAATTTGAGTGAAGCGGGACATATTTGACCTACGGGAAGTGAAAACGCATGAAGGGTTTACGCGGAAAAGACACGATAAAATTCCGTGATACGGCACACGTACCGTGAAACGGCAGTGTCCACCATGGCACGGTACAGTACACCGTGTCAAGGTATGGGAAAACGCGGAAATTACACGGAAAAAGCACCGTGACACGGTGAGAAATACAGTGTCACGGCAGAAGGTACCATGTCATGGCATCAAGTACCATGCCATGTCATCAGGCGCCGTGACACAGTGCTTTTATATTGTGCGCGTTTAAGTACCTGTTTTGATATCAAGTACCCGTTTTTAATATCATTGGAAATCTTATCAATTCTACTTTCAAACCCAATTAGAATCTGTCAAAAGAATTTGTAGATTTTAAGATATTTCCGTTTTAGTAGAAGGGTGTCAGTTTTGGGCCGAGTTTAGTGTTTGGCTTATATCTTGTTCGTTTTAAATCGGAATTGGGCGTATGATATATGGTTGGAAAGCTTATTTTACAGGCTATCCAAAAAAATAATAATTGGTTCAAAATTATAAGACCAAAAAATCAGTTTCTCTCGGTTTAGCGATGTAGACACGAAAAGTAAAAAGTAATATATGGTTTGGGAAATGAGCTAGGAAATAGGATGGTTTACGAAATGTATTGGATAGAAAATGGATTTAAGTACTCCAAAGATTAAATACCAAACCCGACCAATAATGGCGATGAAAGGTTGATCATCATCGGGTTTGGTTTTGGGGAGACATTTTTAGGTTTCTACAGGGACATACCATTGAGAATTGTTTTAAATTTAAAGATTTAATTCAAAAGCTGATTGATAACAAGAAGCTAGTCCAAATTCCACAAGAACAAGATATTAGCATCAATGGGGTTTGGGACAGCGATGACGAGGATTTCTACCTTAATGATATGGAAGAACCTCCACTATCAGTTATATATCTAGTAAGTGACTTTTGGGATGAAGAAGATTCACCCATAGACGTCCTCACAAGATCTGGGAGAATGCAACCTCCCATAACCACACTACTTATTCCCACTATGAAACAAGTTCCCACACCGATTATAGAGGACAACGATGTTGTCAAGAAATTCAAGAAGACCAAGGTCCAGATGAATGTATGGAAACTTCTAGCCACATCCCGAGAACATAGGTTGGTGGTAATGAATGCCTTGGACAAGATAGGGATAGAATTCGAAACCACTCATGAGGGGTTGGCTAATTTTCTCATGAGTAATCTCCCTAGTCCCATCAACTTGATCACCTTTTCGGACAAAGATTTACCTATGGAAGGTGACAAGCATTATAAGGCTCTAAACCTCACAGTAGTATGAATGTCCCAATGACTCTTTTAGATAATGGATCGGCAATTAATGTTTGTCCACTTAGACCTGCGAGGATGTTAGGAATAAGGGATGAAGATTAACCCATCAACATAAGGAATAAGAGCCTACGACAATACTCGTTTCCAACATCTTGGAAAGATTACCATGAATGTAACGGCGGGAGCAATAGAAGATGCTACTACCTTCCAAGTAGTGGATATTAATGCTTCTTTTAACTTGTTGTTGGGACGCCCTTGGCTTCATGACCTTAAGGCTGTCCCATCATCTCTTCATCAACACATAAAGGCTATAGTTGGAGGGATCCCTATTACAATCGATGCTTCACCTATGAGATTAAAGCTGTTTAAAATCCCATTATTAATGTGGAGCACGATGAGAATGATGAAGATTTGTGGGGCTTTAAAGAAAAGGTCTCCTTAATCGAGGAAGATGAAAGGACCCCTCCTTTCCATGACCCCCACTCTAATATGATGGTAAATTCTATTCTAAAAAAACAGGGACACTTTCCCAGAATGACTCTAGGAAAGAAAAAGGAGATAACAAAGCAAATGGAATTACCTGGCCTCCCTAAATTAGATACTTTCGGACTTGGTTTTGAACCGAATCTAGAAGATCTAAAGCGAGCCTAGGAAAAGTCTAAGGTGCATAGAAACGCTCGCACTCAAAAGAAAGCGATCCCAATGGACCTATCCTCTTACTCTCAATGGACAGTTTATAAAAGAAGGAGAGGACTATCAATGCTACGAATTTCCCGAGCCCTTTGTCGTAAATGGCATAAGGCAACCTGGGTTCGAAATCTTTATGGATTGCTACTTTCTAGATGAAATCCTAACTCCTATTCACAAGGAGAAAGCACCCCCATGCTTTGCCTTTAATGTCATGGGACTTCTCTTTGGGCGCAAAAAGGATGAGCCAAATTATGTAGAGGACAACTCCTCGCTCATTCAAACGGTTCTACAGAGTGAGAATTTTGACCCTTCGAAGCTTATCACTCCAGCACAGGGTTTAGTGCAAGGATGGAGCAGGACAATCAATGTCACTACTCCGAGTGGAAGAAAAATCTCAATAACAACAGGACAAGGACCAATGTTTAAAGAGTCGTCTGAGTCAGAGTCTTTTCCTATAGAGTCCTCCAAGTCCTTAGCTGTAGCACCTTCTTCTTCTAACTCTTCTATTTTAGCATCTACTCCTAGGATAGTTAGTAATCAAGTCCTAGAGGACATTTCTTTGTTTGATGTAATGATTTCCGTATTTAATAACATGTCTTCTTCCTCTTACTCCTCGTGTTAATCTCTAATCCAAGATGACGAGCATTGCTTAATTAACAATGAAAATGACAAAAAAATTATTAAAGAAATGGAAACACTTTAAAAGAAAACCTCGGTAATTGAGGATACTAAAACGGTTGACATCTCAAATGATCCAACCATTAAAAGAGAAGTTCGAATCGGATTAACACTTAATAAAGATGAAAGAACCGATTTAATTAATATACTTAAAGAATTTATCGATGTATTTGCTTGGTCATATGAAGATATGCCATGTATTATTAGAGAAATAGCTAAACACACTATACCACTAATTCCAGGTATGAAACCTGTAAAAAAAAAGATGCGTCGCATGAAACCCAACGTAGCTCTTAAAATAAAAGAAGAAGTTTAAAAGAAAATAACTGCAGGTTTTATCAGGGTATCCAAATACCTCAAATGGGTTGCAAATGTGGTCCTAGTTCCAAAGAAGGATGGAAGGGTAAGAATGTGTGTCGATTATCAATATTTAAATAAGGCAAGTCCAAAGGACGACTTCCCTTTACCACACATCGACATCTTAGTAGATAATACATTGAAACACGCGCTTCTCTCGTTTATGGATGGATACACAGGGTACAACCAGATTCTCATGGCGGAAGAAGACATGGAGAAAATGACATTTATAACACCTTGGGGTACTTACTATTACACGGTAATGCCATTCGGGATGAAAAACGTGGGTGATACTTACCAACAAGCAGCAACTGCCCTACTCCATGATATGATGCACAAAGAGGTTGAAGTCTATGTGGATGATATGATCGTGAAATCAAAAGATTCCCCAGGACATCAAGTAGCCTTAAGAAAGTTCTTCAAAAGGCTAAGAAAATACAACATGAGGTTGAATCCATCCAAGTGTGCTTTTCGAGTCACCTCAAGCAAGATCTTGGGATATGTCATAAGCTATAAAGGAATAGAGATAGACCTATCCAAGATCAAGGCGATTGTATGTCAATGCCACCACCCAAAACCGAGAAACAAATTCGAGGATTTATTAGCCGGTTGTAATACATAAGTAGGTTCATATCGAAGCTAACAACAATATGTGAACTAATATTCAATAAACTAAAAAAGAATGTGCCAGTTATATGGGACGATGAGTGTCAAAAAGCCTTTGATAAGATCAAAGCATATCATGCAAATCCTCCCGTATTAGCACCAGCCCTTCCAGGGATTCCTCTTAGGTAGTACTTAACAGTCACCAAGGAGACAATGGGGGCTATGCTTGCACAAGAAGTAGAAGGAAAAGAAAATGCAATCTTGATCTAGGGCGAGACTAGGTTGTTGAAAACTAATCTACCCTTGGTAAAAAAAAAATTTATAGTATCTCAACACACCCCTATACAAAGCATAGAGTAAGTTGAGGGTCAAACAATTAGAAATGGGAAAATGAATGCTAATCTAGTTCGAAGCAATAAAGTGAGGCGTGTGTATTCCAAAACAATAAAACAAACAAGGTAAAATCAAATTTATCAAGCACTATGGTTAGGATCGATCCGCATGTACTCGGAATGGATATAGCTAATTGGGATTGGAAATGACTAAGTCAAGTGCTGCGTGGGAAAATCAACTAAGCATTCAAGAGAGTAAGGTAGGCTAATCTCCTAGAGGTCAAGCTAGCGCCAACTACGAGAGATTCTAACTAGGAACCTTGCAAACCTACTCAATCGACAAAAGCAAGCCACAAATCAATTTTTCGTATGAATGCAAGCTTACAATACATTCTAGTGCAACAATCAAAGTTAGCTACTCTTTGATTAATCACACGCATGCACTTAATCAAACAACCAATTTAATCAGAGCATCAACTCGATCAATTTCCCCCAATACATGCTTCACCATTCCCCTAGCAAGAGAACTACTCACATTCCATTGAATTTAAGACCAAAACTAAGCTAATCAACAATTTCATCATCATCATATCAATAGAACTAATTCAATCAAAAATTCAAATCAAACTTGAACAATCAACAAAACAATTGATATGATAAGCTAAAAATTGCATTAAAGTAAAAGAAATCCTGACAAACTTGCTTCAATTTAATGGAGAAAATGCTAGAATAAACAATATTCAATCATCAATCATCAATCAAGAACTTCTCTCTCTACCATATAGAGTTTCTCTCTCTAAAATTCTAATTCTAATTTCTGAATAAATTCTCTAATTCCTTCTCTCTCTAAAAATAGAAAGAAAATCTATATATAGTAAAAATATCTAAGAGAAGTTAGTTAGATCGTCCCCAAATAAACCCATAAACATGTGACCCTATAGTTTCTAAACTCCATGTTTGCGGGTTCAAGACTAGAAATCAAGCCCCCACGGCTTGAATGTACAGCTCAAGGACTTTAGGAACTTACACTTCTCCATGCTTGAGCTTCAAATGGAGAACACTAGACATCCTAATAAATGCCGAAATTTGGAAGAGACCTCGGGAAACTTGAATAACGACCTTAACCTGAAAAATAAAGGAAAACAAGCAAATAAAAGAGAAAATAACAAAATAAACCAAGAAATGCATAAAGAGAGAAATCCAACCAAGAAAATGCAAACTAAAAGAAATAAAGAGTAAAATTAAGGAAAAGCTAAGTAAAAGAGCTATAGAATAGCATGAAATTCACCCTAAAAGGAACCAAATGAGTGCCATAAATGACACTCATCAAATTCTCCCAATCTAAACTTTTCCTCGTCCTCGAGCAAAACAAAGCAAGAAAGAATAAGGATGAAAAACTTATTCAAAAAGAAAAAGAAAGACATAAGACGGGAATATACACTAAGACTCACTATAGTAGGAATCACGATTGTTTTTAGCTACAACAAGCCCTTTAAACCCCAAAGTCACTTATGAGGACAAGTGAGGTCTCGTAAAGGTTTCCTAAGAGCTTAACCTATAACTCTCCCCGACATACATGCGACAAATCACAAAAAGGAAAGTAAAAGAAAGAAAAATAAAATTGAAACCTTTACAAATTGGACTTTACAAAATGACCACATTTCAAATGAATAAACATCTTTCTTAAGCAATAGGGGTATGCACGTTTCAAGATATCCGAGGTTGATTGAAACATAGAGTATGCTAAGCTTAGAGAACTAGTTATCACAATTCACCTTTATCCCGTTATATCTTACCGCATTCTCCCTGTAGTCTCAAATCTCCCTCTAATGAGCATCTCAATAGCTCCTCGAAGGAGCCGGAAAAGAAACACTTTTGGGCTACACGACGTCTTGACTATGCATCCCCTCTCTTTAGGCTTTAACTCATAATGCCCTCCCTCAAAATTTGACTCAACGTGTAGGTCGAAAGGTCTTTCCCATGGTTGTAACGTAAGGACAAATAGGGTTAGGGTAGGCTAAAATTTTAAAATTTGGTGGTATCCCTAATAGCGAAGCAAAGAACGGGCCCTTTCATGGAATCACAATCAAGTAGTCACTAAACAAAAACAAACTAACACCCCCAAGCTTATTCAAAGCCATAACAACAATCATATTTACAAAAAGCGTAAACACTTCTCCCCCAAGCTTAAAGGAAGCATTGTCCTTAATGCTTGAAAAGGGGAAAAGAATCACAACAAAATATTTTTGAATTTTCTCATGTTCAACTTTTTTTATCATTTATTTTTAATTATTTTCAAATGTTCAAAGCAAATGTCCATGCCTCTTTTACTTAGGACGGCTTTTAAAAATTTGCATTTATTAAGTCCTTGCCTTTTTTACACTTAGGACGGCTATTTCCATCAATCATATGCCATTGGTCACGAAATATTCACAAAACACAAGCTTGCTTACAAAAGGAACCAATATCCATACTTATAAACCACAAAATCCAAAAACATGACCATTTTCTTCAATAAAACTAAAAATTGAACAAAAAGAAACAAAAGGCTCAAAATTCTAAAGATGTGGCTTGAAAAGAAAGGGAAAAGGCTCAAATGGTTAGCAAGAAGAAAAATGTAAACCCAAAGAACAAAAATAAAGAAAATTAAACCAAGAAAAAGAAAATTACAACCCCGAAAAGATGCCTTTGTTCTCCCTAGATTGTTCGGTCTCGTGTTTGATAATTATGAGTCAAGATTCAAGATTAGGTCCGCAATGGTCAAGGATCTATGCCACTCATGCAAAATATGTAGAATGCTTGAATAAGGATGAACCTCACATGGATGTAGCAAAAACTCACTATAGGTGTCAAATCGACAATAGGAAGCAACTACCAACATGCCACAAACAAGTAGAATCCGGTTTCATGATCCTCCTAGTTCTAGAACATGCTACCTTAGCATACACCAATCCTAGAGTCAACCAAGCATATTCTCAAACCGTGCATACCCATAGCATTTAGGAAGATATTCATTCAAAAGCAAAAATCGATTGTATATAGTCCAATTCAAAAAGAAAAACACTAAGGTGACAAATAAAGCATCAAAATATACAAAAATCCAAAAACAAAAAGAAAGAAAAATAAGAGAAAATAAAAGAGAAAAGAAAAACATAGATAAAGGAAAAAAAAAGGAAAAATAAAGAATGGAACGAATATGCAAGTAGAACATGTAATTCCCAGTCGACAAACAAGTGATCAAATGACAACATCGCCAATGATCCCAAACACTCTAGGTGTTAAAAGCATCCATCCTCGAACCATTTAACTTTTCCTAAAACTAATCCTAAAGTATGCATCCAAGAAAGTAAAAGAGAATAAAGAAAAATAAGAAAGATCTCACCAGCTTCCAAGCAATGCTAAAATAGTAAGGTGAAGAATCAACCACCTCATGAAGCTCCAAAAAACAAAGCATCATCATCAAAGCCATATGACGACAAAAATGGAAAAGGGAACTATGGATAAAGAAAACGGTTAGTAACTTCAAATCAAAAGAAAAGAAAAGAAAACGAAAAGGAAAGAAAATAAAAGGCAAAAATAAGCGAAACTAAACTATCAAGAAAGCAAAAATAAGAAAATAAAAACTAATGAACCAACAAAATATATAACTAAACAAAGAAATACTAAACTACAAAATTTGGATGTAAGGGTTTGGATTCATGGGATTTGGATTCTAGGGAGCAAATCACACATCATCATCACAATAACAAGAAGATCAAGAATGAGCAAACATCATCAAATTATAATCAAGAAAAAGATCATCATGCAAAGAGACAAGAGAAACAAGGTGAGATTCAAACAAAAAATTGGATACCGAGACAAAAACCCTAAGAAAAGGAAAAGTTCCCACAAGCTAATCATAAATACATCTCAACATCCCAACAATACAATGCAAGAACACATAAGTCAAGGGATGGAGGCACATGACACAAAAATGAGGGAACTATCTACCACTACCACCTGGCCCGGAGCCATCATTGTTATCCACATCATAGGAAAACCCAAATGGGGGACCATAAGGATCCCATCCCCCAGTGTAACAAGGTGGCCAACCATAATGCCCCCTACAGTTATCTTGTTTCCAAGGGGCAAGGGGAGTGAATTGCTTGGGCAAGGCGAGCGGTAGTGGGTGATCAGGGTGTACATAGGGGTAGTTAGGATCACCCCTATAGTCGCTCTCACCGAGAACATGGTAATCATAGTTACCATGCTCATCGGGGAATGAGCGAGTCTCGGTGTTGGACCCCGGGGGTCGTCCTTGCCAATATGGGTACATTGTTACCCCCATCACCCCCAAAAGATGGTATAGGACCATATTGGGGTGGAAAGTAAGGGTAGTTAATCGGTGGAATGATTTCTCCCCAGTTAATATGCGCATCATACAAATGTTGTTGTTGGAGAAACATACCTTGTTGCATCTCTGAAATCCCTCTCATATTAGTATAGAGGGCCCCAAAATCTTGATCATACATACCCTCCAACCGGATTTGCATGCCCTTCATTTGAGCAATAAGGGCATTGAAGTCGGAGCTAGCATATTTGTGATGTTGCTCTGGATGTTGTTGTTGTTGTTATTGTTGTTGTTGTTGTTGTTGTTGTTGCTGTTGTTGTTGCGGCTCTTGTTCCTCTTCTTCACCCATTTCCTCATCATCATCATAGTAGGGCGGGCAGTGACTCATGGGGACATGCCAAATGTTTGCTACATTCTCTCGGTGGAGAGAAGTCTAGAAGAGGTTAAGGAGATAGCACCAATGCTCATTATCCCTAAGCCAATCAAACACCTCGTCGTCATCATTCTTTGCTAAGAAATGGATTTGCTTCAATTGTCGGATGTCGAGGTAAAGAGAATCAACATCCCCCACCAGAGTGCAACATGGAAAATAATGTCCGAGCTCAAGGTTGGTCACTAGCCTAGTTACCATGCTCCCACAAGGGATCTCGCCGGAATCCCTATCTTGCAACCCTTGGCAATAGCTTGCAAAAGTGTACCCCAAGTTTAGGCGACCTCGGTACTCCGCACGAGTAGCCTCCCATAAAATCCGAAGTTCTAATTGGCTCATCTTTCCCAATTCCTGCTTCGGAAACACCAAATACCCCAAAATCCTATGGGGAACCCGGAGACATGGCTGGTATACCTTACTAATCTTGGCATACCGGGTCACAAAGTCACCACATTAAAAGATATCGTCCCACCATGAATTCTGATCATATTCATCTTCGAAGAAGAGCTCGGGATCCAAAATATCAGAATTTGGATCGAAGTATAGAGCCGTATTGAACTCTTCCGAGGATTGATCAAATTGAATGTTGAAGAGTTGAAATCGGACACGGTAGATACCACCCTAGACCACCACAAGATCAACCGTGGCCAAGAACTCTAAAGTTGGTTGAACATATGTACGGAAGCTCCGGCTCATAAAAGACCCCATGCGAAGGTTGCTAAGCAATTCCCTCAAAACCCTCATCGATTCCCAATTTAATCATGTCCGCTTGAAAGTAGTGACGGGAAGGCTTGAGGAAATGGTTTGATTTGAGCTTGGAGTATCTAGCTTTTTGGATTGGGTCGGTAATTCTATGCTTGGGGATAGGGGTAGGTTGACGTTGTTTTGAGGTAGAGGGAGAAGGAGCAGGTTCTTCATTGGTTTTTCGTTTCTTGAACAGGCTATTGATGTGTTTAGACATGATGAATTTTCAAATGATAGCAACTTAATACACTACAATCACCACAAGAAACTCCAACCAACAATCTAGAATTCCTCAAACAAACTCCTTTACCAAAACCGACAAGCAACAACTCACTACCAAAATTAAGCAGTCCCAAATGCACACAATTACTACCAATTCAAGCCACCAAATGCATTCAAACCATACACCAAGCACAAAGAAACAAAGAACCAAAGCTCAAAAGTATCAATGTAGCACTACTACCAAAAATCCAACCACAACAATTCTCACACAATAACGATCAATCAAGCCCTTTTACTTCAAAATTTCAATAAAATTAAATATAAACACATAAAAAAAAAAAGCAAAACAGCATTCCATTGCTCATTCTCACTTGATATAATCCAACTCCAAGAATCCAACCTATAAATCTAAAAGAAAAACAAGTGAAAGAAAAGAAAAGAAAAGAAACTAAAAGAAAGAAAATTGAGGAAAATAGAAATCAAAAGAAAAGGTTAGAAATCTTCGGGTTGCCTCCCGGGAAGCGCTTGCTTATGGTCCTAAACTTGACCCTTACTCCAAATCACGGATGGTCAAATAACACCACCTTATTCAAAGTGGCGAAAAGAGAAGATTTCTCTTCAATTTCTAGCAACTTCTCGTTGTTTCTTGATGAGACTTCATTCGATGATTCCTTAAAAGCAAGCTTCTCCTTCCATAACCTCATTCTCTTTCTCTGTTTCCTAGAAGCTCATGCTTTTTTATTTACCTTGTTCCTCTTTGTAAATGGTTTCACACCATCAACACTCTTGGGATCATCGTCCTCCTCTTGAGGGTACAGCTCAAACGAATGAGGAATGTCAATCTCCTCCTCGTCTATGAGCTTGGGAATCTCCTTTTTCTCTTCACTAACCTTCTTTCAATCAAAACTAAAAATCATATCATCACAATTCTAAAGAATATCATTAGTTGAAGTATCAATCATGCATACATTATCAATAGAGCGAGGGAAATTCATACACATGATTCCTTTCACGAAAGACAAACACTCATTCATTGGTTTTAGCTCGAAACTTTCCCTATTGTTACCAACTCTCAAAGTAATACGACCTCACTTGACATCTCTCAAAGCTCCCAAAGTATCCAAGAAAGGTCTCCCTAAGATGATAGGAATGTGGTCATCTTCCGCAATCTCTAGCACAATGAAATCAACGGGAATTGTGAATTCTCCTATCTTAAGGGAACATCCTCAAGTCTTCCCTTTGGAAACTTGATGGATTTATCAGCTAATGAAAGGGTCATATTGGATGGAAGGAGCTTACCTATCTTAAGTCTCTTGAAGACGGAATAAGGCATGATACTCACGCTAGCACCGAGATCAAAAAGGGCATTTTGGAACAATTTTCCTTTGATTTTTGCAAGGAATGGAGAAATTCCCGGGGTCTTTCAACTTTTGGGGTAAGTCATTATGGATAAAGGCGCTACAACACTCCCCCAAATTCACCAGTTCCACCATATTGCTATCTCTTTTACCACTTAAAATTTCCTTAAGAAACCTAGCATAGTTTGGCATTTGTTCCAAGACTTCTGTGAAAGGAATAGAAAGATGAATTTTCTTAAGTATCTCAATGAATTGTCCAAATTTCTTATCCAATTTGTGCCTATTGAACTTTTAGGGGTATGGAAGTTTAGGTTTGTAAATATCATCTTTCTTCTTCTCTTTCTCCTTTAGCTCTTCATTAGATTTCTCACTCATCTTGCTAGACTCCTCATGCTTATTCTCTTTGCTCGAATCACTCTCCTCTTCACCCTCCTTACTTTTCCTAGGGACACTCTCTTCAAGGACCTTACAACTCCTAGTAGTGATAGGATAAACCGGTTCCTTAGGATCAATTGCTTGCGAGGGTAAAGAAGATGGGCTAGCATAATATTTCAAAGGGTTAGCTAGTTGAATGATTTGGTTCTCAAGCATTTTCAATGAGCTAATAGGCCATGAAACATTTTACCACTAGATGAGACGTAATTGTCCAACTTCTTAGCTTGATCTACCATGAAATTCTCTAGCCTACTCATAAATTGAGATTGTTGATCATAGGAATCATCACTTTGGCATTGAGTTATTGGAGTAAACTTGGGTGAGGAACCCTTTTGAGCATCATTTTGAAAATTTCCTGTATTTTGGTTACTCCAATTACCCTTATTGAGATTTTGGCCAGAATTTTTATTATAATTACCGTAACCTTGGTTATGATCCCCATATTCATGGCCGTAGCTTTGATCATTACAACCAAAGTTGTTATGGTTACCACAAAATCCTTGGGTTACTTGGTTCCTATAACAATTATTTTGGTTACAATTATCGTAGCTCCCATGCTTGTGATAGTTCCTGTTTCCAACATTCTTTTGAGCATTAAATCTAGATCCAAAATCACTATTACTAACATAATTCACATGCATACTTTCATTTTCATCGTTTTTATCACATCCATCACAAGGAACATCTAAAAAATTAGAAGCATCATGATCATTTCTTCTCCATAAATCACAAACAAAACATTCTCTAATCATGCAACAAGAAGCGAAAAGAGGTTTAGAGTAAGAAGATGTCCCTCTCCCCTTAAATTGGGAGGGAAGACCTTGTGCTTGTGAAGATGAATTTTCAAGCCTAGCTTTGATATAAGCCACCTCCTTCCATAAATCCGAAAGTAGAGTAGACAATTTGTTGATAGCATTGACTTGATCAACCGAGGCACACTCGTTTGTTGACTCTTCCTGAACCTCTTTCCAACTCATGTAGTTCCTCACTACATCGTCTATCATATCAACAACCTCTTACAGCGTCTTGTTCATGATTGGACCTCCGCCTCCGGCATCTTAACTCGACCTACCTTGAGGACTCAAACCACCATAGGAAATTTGAATAGTTTGGTAAGTTGGAATTCAGTGGTGGGCACTCTCTTTGATACTCTTTGTACCTCTCCCATGCTTCATTGAGATTTTCGTTAGGCCTTTGCTTGAAATTTTGGATCAAAGTTCTAGCTTCCCCCGTTTTCTTTTGAGGGTAGAAACGGAATAAAAATCCTTTGGTAAATTTGTCCCATGTTCTTACAGAATTTAGCTTGACCTCCTTGTCCAACCATTCAAAGGCTTGCCCTATGAGGGAAAAAGGGAACAATTTGATCCTTATAAACTGTTGTGCAACCCCACTAACCCTAATAGTGTTGCAATATTTCACAAATTCCAGAAGGTGGTTGAGAGGGCTTTCATTCGATGCACCACTATATTGTCGCCTCTCAATTAAGGTAATCATTGCTAGCTTGATTTCAAAATCACTAACCGGAATCAATAATGGAGCAATCCTGCTCTAATACTTGTATGCACCCGGAGTACCTAACTCCTTTAATGTAACCCTTTGAGCTTCTCCCATGTTCACTTGCATACACAATCTCAAACAAAATTATTAGTAGCACGGCTACAAATGTAGCCTAAAGAAGAAAATCTTTTTTTTTATTTTTGAGATTAAGGTGAAATAGACTCAACAACAATAGCAATCATCTAAGCCATTCCCCAGCAACGACGCCATTTTTTGCCTAGGGCGAGACTAGGTCGTTGAAAACTAATCTACCCTTGGTAAAAAAAAAAATTATAATCTCTCAACACACCCCTATACAAAGCATAGAGTAAGTCGAGGGTCGAACTACTAGGATTGGGAAATGAATGCTAAAGTCAAGGCTAAGCTATTTCGAAGAAATAAAGTGAGGTGTGTGTATTCAAAACAATCAAACAAACAAGGTAGAATCAAATTTAACAAGCACTGGGGTTAGGATCCGCGTGTACTGGGGCTAGGGAAAATCAACTAAGCAATCAAAAAAGAAAGGTAGGCTAATCTCTATGAGGTCAAGCTAGAGCCAACTACATGAGACTCTAACTAGGAACCTTTCATACCTACTCATTCGACAAAAGCAAGCCACAAATCAATTTTCTGTATCAATGCAAGCTTACACTTAATCAATTGACCAATTTAATCACAACATCAACTCCATCAATTTCCCCCAAGTAGCATCAATCCATCACTCTTACATGCTTCACCATTCCCCTAGCAAGAGAACTACTCACAATCCATTAAAATTCAGACCAAAACTAAGCTAATTAACAATTTCACCATCATCATATCAATATAACTAATTCAATCACAAATTCAATTCAAACTTGAACAATCAACAAAACAATTGAAATGATAAGCTAAAAATTGCATTAAAGTAAAAAAAATCATTACAAACATGCTTCAATTCAATGAAGGAAATGCTAGAACTAACAATCTTCAATCATCAAAAATCAATCCAGAACTTCTCTCTCTACAGTCTATAGTTTCTCTCTCTAAAATTCTAATTCTCATTCTTGAATTAATTCTCTAATTCCTTCTCTCTCTAAAAATAGAAAGAAAATCTATCTATAGTAAAACTAACTGAGAGAAGTTAGTTAGATCGTCTTCAAATAAACCCATACAGGCCGGCCAACCATAAGGGAGAGCGCGGCCGAGCAAATCTGGGTACGGAACAGGGATCCAAACTGGCGCGCCCGCACCTGAGGGAGGCGCGCCTGCGCCATAGCCGCACGCGCCCTCCCCTAGAAGCAGGGCAGCCTTCTTCCCTATCATTTCGATGCTCCTCGCGCGTTCCAATTAATGCTCTTGATAAACACGGGACCTTGTAGTTTCTAAACTCCATGTTTGCGGGTTCAAGACTAGAAATCATGCCCCTATGGCTTGAATGCACAGCTTAAGGACTTAGGTACTTGCACTTCTCCATGCTTGAGCTTCAAATTGAGAACACTAGACATCCTAATCAATGCCAAAGTTGGGGAGAGGCCTCGGGAAACTTGGATAATGACCTTAACATGAAAAATAAAAGAAAACAAGCAAATAAAAGAGAAAATAACAAAATAAACCAAGAAATGCATAAATAGAGAAATCAAACTAAGAAAATGCAAACTAAAACAAATAAAAAGTAAAATTAAGGAAAAGCTAAGTAAAACTACTATAGAATAGCATGAAATTCACCCTAAAAGGAACCAAATGAATGCCATAAATGACACCCATCAAATCTACTACCTAAGCAAGAAAATGGTTGAGTATGAAGTACGCTACACACCGCTTGAGAAATTGTTCCCCACATTAGTGTGGGCCAAAACCAAGTTGAGACATTACATCCACTGAAGTATTTGTTCGAAAAATATACACTCAATGGGAGCATATCATGGTGGATAGTCAACTTAGCCCAATTTGATGTGAGATTCATGCCTTAAAAGGCTATTAAAGGAACCGTGGTCTCGGACTTCTTAGCTGATTTTCCAATAGAGGATTCAACGCCAATACATGACAACGAATTTCCAGATGAAGACTTGATGGTCACAGAAGATGATATTTGGAATTTATACTTCTACAGAGCCTCAAACCAAAAGGGATGTGGCATTGGAGTATTATTAGTATCACCTAAAGAAGAGCTTGCTCCAATATCTATAAAGTTAGATTTCTACGTTACCAACAACGCTGCTAAATACTAAGCATGCGTGGTAAGCCTTATAAGGAGGATGATCCCATCGTAAGGGGTACTCTCCTTAAATGCCCTTGGCCACTTAAAATCCTAGGACTTTACATTTGTTAAGGTGTAGTAGGATTTGAATTCCCGACTGTTTGGGGGACCTTGAATTAGAATTGATTCTATCATCACGCTTTTTTATAAGAAATAAGTAGGAGTCGCCAATGAGTGTTAGGAAAAACTCATAAACCTCGTTCATGCCTTTCCTCCATGTGGAGTTCATGGAATAATTAGCACAAATCATAAGTTTACCCATGCTCAAATTGGTCTACATAAACAAGAAATGAGTTTGGGAGCGACAGTACTAAAATAACGTTCCTTTTAGGGAGGAATCGCTATTCTAGCCCTAGTACGACCTCTACTAGCTCTTCCTTTTTCACAATTTTATTACCAAACAATATATCTAATTTGATACCTAAAACTATGTTAGTTGATTTTATTTACAAGCATTAATCACATAGGAATTACATTGCAAAGTCGTTATTCTTATTTAATAAAATTCATGGAAGAACAATAAACAAGATTCGCCTTGGCTTAGGTGATCAACCAACAATTATTTAATTTAATTCTAGTCTTTATTTAACGCAAGATACTATGTGGAATTGATTAATAAATTATTTTAAAAGTGATCAAACAACACTAATTAATTAATTAAAGTCCTTTTAAACAAGAAAATAAAGGAGATTTAACTAAGTGCTTGGGAATTTACCACTTTGCTTTGCTAGATCTTCGTTTATAACACTTATGGACACCTACTTGTTGGGGAACCTCCACCGTAGTAACAAAGTATCGAAAGGGTGAGTGTTAGGGACAAGAGGGCTAGGTTGCGCAAGTTCACAAGTTATTTCGCCAATGTTTTAGGATAATTTTCTATCTGTTGAAGCCTCGGTTTAAGCTCGTATTTACAGAGAAGGATTAGGTTTAGGCTTTCGAGCTTTCTGCCGCAGCAGGTGTCGCGCGCAACAAATGAAGTTGCGCGCGGCATCCCAGCATAAGTTATAGAGTTGCGCTGCACATTTTTTGTCTTACGCGCGGTTTTATGGTAAGATTCGATTTTATATATTCCGTATAAATTCCTAATAAATTACAAATCTTCCATAGTGCAACTCTTAAATTTCGCTAGGTGTCGCGCGCAACTGAATTAATTGCACGCGGCAGCCCAGCGCGACTTCGTGAGATGCGTGTGGCTTTTTCTGCGACAGAACTTAGTTTTAACCTAGGCGATCCTAAATCCATCATTGTTAGGGTTTAAGCACGGGCTTAAGCCAAATTATGATCGAGTTTAGTTAATTGGACCTTTATTTTGGCTTTTCTTTGATTTGGGCTAGTCTTTTGTGTTTTGTGGCTTAACTAGTTTTCCATAAGTATTCTTCACTTTGATCCAACACAAAGATGGCTTTATTTAGCGTCATTGCACTTCCTGTCGGGACAGGAGGCCAAAAGTAGATGTCTAAAGGCCTCGAAATAGCTTTGGCATTGGGAGTGAAGAAACTGCGAATAATCGGAGAATCGTCTTTGATCATCAACCAAATTTCTAAAAGATTGAAAGTAAGGAGTGAAAGTTTAGCCCCTTGCCAAACTTATCTGGAAATCCTCACCAACCAGTTGGAAAAGGTAGAATACACGTATCTACCAAGAGAGGAAAACCAATTTGCCGATGATTTTGCAAGACTAGCTTCAATGGTTAGAATTCTTACGGAAATCGAGCAAATGCCTTTAACAATAGAGAAAAGGCATAAACCGGCTTACATTCAATCCATAGAAGATGATGAAGTGGTCCAAGAAGAAGAAGAAGAAGAAGAAGAAGAAGAAGAGCCATGGTATACATATATACTTAATTATGTCACCAAAGGAGAATATCCTCCTCATGCTGACAAAAGAGAAAAACGAGCATTAAGACTCATAATTTCCCAATATGTGCTCAAAGACAACAAGTTACACAAAAGGGTACCTAAGGGTCGAGCTATCTTATGTGTAGGGAAAAAGGAATCCCAAAGAGCTATGAGGATAGTCCGCGAAGGCGTTTGTGGAATTCATGTTAATGGCAAAATGCTAGTCCAAAAAATAATGCGAGAAGGGTAATATTAAACTACCATGAATAGGGATTGTCATCAATATGTAAAAAGATGCCCTAAATGCCAAACATACGCCAACTTGCACCATGTTCCTCCATCTCTACCCTACACCTACACTTCACCACGAGGAATTGATATCATCGGTAAAATTACCCTTCCTAGGACAAGAGGTCACGAATACATTTTAGTAGCCATTGATTACTTTACGAAGTGGGTCGAAGCGCAGTCATATGCTAAACTCACTACAAAACATGTAGCACTCTTTATATAAAGGAACATTATTTGTCGATATGGAGTCCCACATGAGATGATATGTGACAATGGAACTCACTTTCAAGCAAAATGCGAAGAATTGCTACAAAAATATGGTATTTAACACCATCACTCTTCTCCTTATGAACCTCAAGCAAATGGAGCAGTTGAGGTGGCTAACAAAAACTTAAAGACTTTTATCGAGAAAATGACAGAAAATTACAAGGATTGGCCTAACAAACTCCATTTCGCACTTTGGGATTATCGCATGTCAATTCGCACATCAACAGAAAATACGCCATTCTCCTTGGTTTATGGAATTGATGTCGTACAACCTGTAGAGCTAGAGATACCGTCTCTACGTATTGCATTAGAAAGTAAACTCGATGAAGTCAAATGGACTAGAAGCTCTACACTATACTCAATGTTATCAAACCCGTATGGCTAGACACTTTAATAATGGCTAGACACTTTAATAAGAAGGTCAAGACAAGAAACATCACAGTGGGAGACTTGGTGTTAAAAGAATTAAGAAAAAATGTTTTGGATCCGAGAGGCAAATTTATGCCTAATTGGTCCAGAACATATATCGTCAAAACCATTATGTTAGGAGGTGCAGCAAAACTAACAGATATGGATGACAATGTGTTCTCAAACTTGATGAACCATGACCAACTTAAAAATTACTACCCATAATTACTTAAGTAGGACACTTAAGAGAGCTATGTTTTGCCTGATTCCTTAGGAAAGGATACGTAGGCAACCCTTTACAGGGTGCGACCACTTTAATTTTTGCAAATCTCGCATCGCAGCATCAATAAAAATTCGACGGAGCGTAAGGGTAACATAAAAAAGTTTGTCGCCGGACAATAGACTGTAGCGCAAGGAGACAAAGCCTGTCGCCTGGCAACAGAAAGCAGCGTCTGGAGACAGACTTAAAATCGCGGCGCCGATTTTCTGCGAATAACTAGAAAAATAATTTTGGTGTATTTCTAGAAAATTTTTTACTTTCGTACTCGAGAAATTTTCTAGAAAATAAAAGTTAATTTAATTAAAAAGCTGAAATTGCAGTAATAAAATAAAGTAAAATTACATTATTGTTGGAGTTTAAATAAAATCTTAATAAAATAAATTGACTTAAAATTTAAACTACTCTAATAAATTGGAAGTTAAGGAATGCTTCAATCTTTCTTCTCTTTTTTTGCTCTTTTCCAATATTTTACTGTGTCTTCTTCATCATCCATGACTTTAGCTAGTAGGCATCCTTTAGTGTACCTACATTCAATTTTAGATTAAACTGTTTCTCCCTTAGCTAGGACTCCATGTTTCATTTCTACCCAAACTTTCTTTTTTGAAGTGTCAGCTTTTCTTTTCTCTTTACCCTTAATAGTATCTTTCTTCTTAGGCATCATAGGGGTTTTGAATTCAAACTTTTCTCCCAAGAGTTCCTTAATTACTGTGTCAGCTACACAGTTCTTCACATTAGTTCTACTCTGATCTTTCTTCATGTCCTTTTTAGGCTTATTCAGAAGCTAATTTTACACATTAATGGGCAAGGAAGGAGGAACCCTTTTGGTAATCACTTCCCATAAAGGCCTAGCACTCCAATATGTGTCAAACTTCTCTACTTCTTGTGAAACATGGAATTCATAGGGAGGACGAAGATCTCTAGAAGGAATTGTTTGAAGTAGACCGTACTGCCTTTTTACCCTGCAGGGATAATAAAAAAATTATCTTAGTTAAGCTTGGAAGACGACAAAAGGGTTGCTTGTTGACACCAACCATTTTCTCAATTTTCCACCATGGGATGACCCACTTAATAGCAAAGTTACAAGAGGCAAATATTTTGCTCCACTCATGGCAACCCATTTTTAGAGAAATGCTTCATTCGCCTTATAAAGCAATTTGAAGTGTATTTTTCAATATTGTCAGGTAGACTAATTAATTCTAGTCTCTCCATTAGCCACATCTGCAAAAATATTCAATGCAAATAATTAGTATTACTATACAAAAATATGTTTTTGATTTCTGTAATTAAAAATATTAATTTTCTACATGTAATAAAATTGGAGAACCCCGAAAAGGTTCTTTTGAATTTTCCTTTACTTCATCTAGACTAAGCATAGTCTCTCCAACAATTAACGGCATTGGATCCCTTCCATATTCAATTTGTTCCAAGACAGATATTATAATTGCTTTACCTTGATTATTTATACTACTAGTGAGAAGATATTGGTTAAGCATGAAAAAGAGAAAACCCTTCTTCTATAAACATGAAAAGACTCAGAATACGGTCTATAAAAATAGTGGCGTGCAAATTCTTTTCGATTAACTACGCTACAATCTACAATATTTGTTAGATCTTTGTCTTTTAAATTAAAGAAGCGCTAAAAATCATTATATTTATACTCATTCACTCTAGAAATTACCACAAGATCTAATGAAGGGAAGCATAGGATGGCACCAAATTCTTCCGGTAAAGGCTAATTTCATCACAGCCAAGTCTAAAGCAATGTGTGTCCGTATCCCAATATTCTAAGGCGCTATGAATAAAATCTATGTCAAGATCTACCCCCTTAATACCATGAATACCTCCCATGTGAAAAATTCGAGTTCTTTTCTCTCTTTAGTAGTTTAGGACCGACACCACTCACGAGTAAAATCGCTAAAACTCTTAATGTCTAAAGACACAATTATTTGTTGAGAAGCTAAGATTATAATTAATCTTTTCGAATTATAAAGAAAATCGGCTGATTAAGGGGCTATTTATGTACAAAATTGATGTAGTTCAACTCCTGAAAGGATTCTGAGGCAACGCATTGCAGCGCCAGACGACAAGTCTTTTTCTTGGCGACAGAAGCAGCACCTAACGACGGCATGAAGCGTGTGACGACAAGAAACGATGCAATGCCAGCTCAGCGCGCTATACAAATCGCGTTTTTCTGACTATGATTCGAATTCGTACGTGGACTTTAAAATTTGGCCCATTGTTTAATTACCCCATACATTTAAATTTAGTATTATTTTTTTCTTTTTCTTGGAGTTATTCAAGCTTAATTAAATTTAGGATCATTTTTAGTCCGAATTATTTTTCATTTTTATCCTTTTTAGGGGAGAAAGTCGGATACCCTCCATTAATAATAAAAATGACAGTAATTTTTGCGCAAAATTAATCAAAATATTTTGCACACACACATATACACATAAAATGAAAAATAAAATGCAAAGATAAAGCTGTCATAATAGATAATGGTTTGTATATACAAATATGTCTAATAAATCAATCATGTAATACAATCGGCAAAGTCCTACAAAAGTCAAAATAAAATAAAAACACAGGTACACCTACGGTGCTGGAGGGCGCAGATGATGAGGAGTGTTCATCATATCGAATAACATCGCAACCCGAGGAGTATGCTCATCACCAGCTCCAGACTCACCAGAAGTCGGGAACCTCAACTCAGGGCCGATCCACCCAGGCTCACCCTGGTGCTCAATAAACAAAAGCTGAGGCTGCGGAGGCTGCTACAGCGACGAGCCAAACTCGTACGTCCCACCAACTATCGGAGGGGCCGATGTCGCGCCTCCTTAGCCCATCGGCCCATTCTATGCACCCTAAGAGGAAGAACCTGAACCCTTCACTACCTTGGTCCGAGAAGCGTCAGATCGGCCACCTCGGCCACCAAAAGTAGTGCAGTGACGCCTCGTGCAAGACCTAGACGGCTCCCTCCTTGCCTCGGGTCTCGTCCGAGTATGTGAACGAATAGGTTGTCCCTACAAAATTAAATCAAGTTAGATGTAAAGAAAACAGGAGGATAAACTATGCAAAATAAAGGAAAAAAAGATACCTTCTAAGCAGCGTCGTCACCGACGACAGGAAGCTACGTTCCTCATCCACACCAGCTGACTCCGAAAGGCGTATATGCACCTCGCCATCGCTGTCAAGACCTCTCGCGAGCACTGTCAAAAACAAACTCAGTAACCATACAAGACAAGTATAAATAAGTAGCGAGAAAATAACCCACCCGAGTCTTGTGACGAGGAATAGATTGCTTGACGAAGCGCTAATCCTCAGGAGCCGGTGGAATCATCTCCTCAACGGGGTCGTATGTCCTCTAATAGATGATGGACATCCGAGAAGGAATGAACTCAGCAGGCCCAGCCTAGCAAAAAGCAAATATAAGTGATTAAGGTCCACTTGGGGGCTATCTAGCAAAGAACTAAAAGATGAAATGCATATCGTCGCCTCAACAGATAAAACAAGGGCCAGAGCTAGCGGTGGCAGCAAGTCCTCCTCGTAGCACCGCCCCGAGCTAGCATGAGATCGCTAAGGAGTACCAGCAGGCGACCTCTCCGCCAAACTTATCAGCATCGCATCATGGAACATATGTCCAGGCAGAGGAGCTGGGGCGAAAAAATCTCCGAAGAGTGCTAAATAGCCATTCTCTCACCAAGGTACAACATCGCCTCGTACGTCCCCTGAAAGTAACGATGCTTGGTAGTGTACTGCGCGGCCATCGCCGCAATAGCTAGATCAACCCATGGCCGATAAAATACATTAAGCTCCTGCAAAAATATATCTGTAAGGTAAAATTCTATCAAAAGGCAATACAATGACGACAATTGTTCAAAAGAACATACCGGGACGATCAACTCTCGGACATGGGCAGTAGTCGCCTGATCACCAATGCGACCTCCCCAACAGATGCTTATAGGGAGCTTGCGATGAGATGATCTCACCGGCGACAGCAACGGAATGTGCTCGTAGAAACAAATCTATGAACAAAGACAAGAGAAGATAACCAAATGCAAGAAGGAATCTAGATCTAACTTTAAAAAGTGATAAAGTATACCTCTATAATTCTCTAGAAGCTAGAGAGTGCGATGTTTCCTGTGAAAGCTCTGTGACGACAGAAGCCTCCTAAGCCTCGCAAGAAATCAGCATAGGCCAAGCTGGTCCAATCATAGGTCCGGACCAGCTGATGGTCATGGAGAGCAGGGAGATAGTAGAGAAGTACTCGACTACCTTTGTCAGGAGAAAAAGTCCCTGACAGCAAGATAAGAACGAAAACCGGCGGATACACTGCTAAGTCGAGACGGCCCAACCTCTGCACGAGCTCGGACAGTAATCAGACCGAACAACTTCTCGACTATCAGAGAAAGGACATAAATTGTACTGTCGAATGGCAGTGTAGTCAAGTGGAACTCCAATCCCGAGATAAGACTGGAGTCATCAAGGGTGACAGTCATCTCGCCCAAGGGAAAGTGAAAGGTGTTGGTGGGGTCCCAGAAGAACTCCACCGAAGCTCGCGTCAAAAGAGTACATGGTCTGAGTGGCCCGAAACAAGGCGGTTAGCCCACAAGACTCCCAAAGTCGTCGCAATCCCTCATCATTGCGGAAATACTTGTCGTACAAGTAGCCAATGGACTCATTGCCAAAGTCGTGGCTACGCGTCCTCCCGCTTAGGATACCGCGACGGACCCGCTCAAAAATGTTGTGCTTGGGAGCGAAAAAAAGATCCGCTCATCGCACTATGTGAAGGGACCAAAAGAGGTGGATGGCTCATCGCCTTCACCCACGGGCTCGTGCTCCCGTCGAGTATCTCAAGACCGGGAACCAGAACTGCCTTGTCTAGCCATACTACATTATGCAAAGTGACCAAAAATTAAGGCTCTATAGTATCTATGGTTCTCTTAGCCGCATGATACTATGTTCGCAAAAAATAAAGAGTACGTAGTACTAAAATAATTTCTTGCAATACTGTGACAATTATTGTGACAAATTGAACAAGAATATCTAGCAAAAATGCGAAGAACAAGCCACATTGTTCTCACGACCTTAAAGGGATCAACAATGGTGAATTTTTCGTTTCTCCACTAAATTGAGTCAAACAAGTCTCAAAATATTCCCAAGGAAATATACAAACATAATTAACAAATTTTATGGCATAAAATTTTACAAAGTAAGAAAATTAAGCAAAATGTATTTCAAATTTTCAGAAAATTTGTGAATAAACATGTTAAAATTTAGCAAAATTCGAGTGAGTTTGAAGAAAACTTACATAGATCAGCAAACTAGATGAACTGAGCTTCGATTTGCAAAACGTTTAAGCGAATTTGGTTGAGAAATCAGCAAGAACGAGTGGATTGAAGCTTGAGGCGATTGGCAAGCTAAGACATCAGCAACGGCGAAATGAGGAAGAAAGGGGATTTATTAGAAAATCCCGAGTGCAGCGTCGCAAGACAAATATGTCGCCTGGCAACAGGAAAAATTAGCGACGACATCAACTTCCATCAGCCGTTAGAGCGGCGACAGAACGTGAGGCCATGTAAAACGGTTATGCGGACCTCATACAGCCATTTTGGGTTCCTTGGTACGCCAGTTAAACATTCTAAGAAACTTGACATGATTTAGTAATCGGCTCGATTACAATCACATTAAGTGATCGACCTGATTAATGATCGTTTCACTTAGCTTAAAGCTCCTAAACACTGGCTCATTGCCAAGGCACTGACATAATGGTTCAAAAACAGCAGAAGCACCGACATAATGGTTCATAAGAAGCAAAATCCCCGACGTATTGGCATAGCGGAAGCAAAGTTCAAGCGAACTCTAAAGGATCGACAAGTGTTAGTCTTCGGTTATATTCTTCGGAATATTTTCGCAGCAAATGAGGATGACTTCAAGCAAAGATGTCTTCGACAGCGTTCCCTATCTTGCGGAGCATTGTAACAAAAAACTGGAGGTGATTTCAAGCGAAGTTATCTTCGATCAAGTTCCCTGGCTTGCAGAAGATGGTCACAAGGCGGTAGAAGATCGTTTCAAACGAAGCAATCTTTAATAGAATTCTCTGGCTTGTAGAAGACTATCACAGCGAAATTGGAGGTAGTTACAAGCGTAGCAGTCTTTAGGCGACATCCTCTAGCTTTAGGAAGATGGTCAAAATAGCAGGATGACATTCCCCAGCTTGTGGAAGGTTGTCACAAGAGCAAATGCAACAAATCGGTTACTTACCGAGACGTGTGCTCGACGGTGAAAGATACGCGTTTCTTAACTCTCTTATCTATTTTAACTAACGCTAGTTTGCAGGTATCGGCGTTACAAGAATGATTTAAGATCGCAGAACTTTCTGAATCATTCGCCGTCCCTATCGATACTTTGACTTTAATTTTCGAAACTTGCGTTACTCCAAACTCAGTCAAAGTGGGGGCTTCTGTAGACACCTATTTGTGTCTCCCAAATACCAAACCCAGTGATGAATACCTTTCGCGTTGAATCATAATCGAATGAAGTGAAAGTGTGGAAAGTCTAATGTTGCGATTTGTTTTTATTTAAAATCTCTCTTTCTATTTTCGAAAACCTGCTCTATTTTATGAAAATATTCAATCAAGTTTATTTTGGTCCATAACAAAGGTCCAATAATATAGTATTTTAATAGGGCTCAAAAAGAGCTTTCCAACGATATTTTATAAGCCCAATTCCGATGGATAATGAGGAAGTTATGGAAAAAATAAAAAGTTGGGCTCGGTTTGGTTCTTGTATGTGGCCCAATGATCTAGAGGAGGGCCTATCATGAATTATCATTCCTAATGCAATTAGGATTGATTATAGTCTTCTGAAATCTTTTGGAAGGTTCTTTTGAATCCTAATGGGATTAGAATTGATAATTATGTTTTATAAGTTTTATTTGGAATAATAGTAGTGTTTTGAATGAAATTACGATTTAACCCTTCGTACGGACTTTTGCAATTATTTCATCATCCTTATTACGTCCAGAAGTGTTTCTCGATTTCTAAAATCCATCCGAGCATGACCATTCATTTTTACAGTCTCGCTCTACGAGAGGCCTTGTATACAACAAAGACATCTTCCCTATTTTAGTAGGGGGACATTTCCAGTCTTGTAATGTAGCTGCTCTTACTAAGAGGACTTAGTCGCCCGAGTGTTTCTGTTATAATCTCCTATTATGCCAGACGTTTGAGAACATCAAAGCAGACTAGTACTCAAATAAGAGAACTCACATTATTCATGGTCAAGGAAATAGGTTCCGATAGTCATAATGAGAAGTATACTTATGACGATTTTTAATCTCTTGAAGTATTCTCATAGGTTGATCCAGTATGGTTCTAAACCAATACCTATGCAAATGATTTATGACAATCATGTCCTCGTAGCACAAGAAATAGTGCTATAAATTAGACTACACACTAATCTCAATTGGTCATTAATCGTCCATCGTTTAAATGACGTCGATCAGGGATAATTTTCGATTATAATATTCAATGTACACTTAATTGGTGTTTCCTTACCAAGATTGATCTTGTTACCCTATTTTGAATATTCCCATAATCGAATGGACTCATTATTTAATTCTAAACCACAATTAAATAGCAAACGGAGTGATAAAATTGCATGAAATTTTAAATTACTCCAAAACCTGAATGGTTCATCTTATGATAAATGGTTTTTCTTAATGTTTTAAGAGTATCACTCTTTTTAAAACATCTATAGAAATCACACCCATATCTAATATGCTTGATTTCTTTCATGAAATTGTGAATGTAGTCGTTCACTTATTGCATAGGTTTAGTTATAACTACTTTGCTAATCTTAGGATCTTCATTACTGATTACTTTCATAATAAGATGATAAAATTTGAGAATGTCATGGATTATATGTGATTTAGGATTTATTGTCCAAGTGATGGCTCCCTCTCATTTTCATGATTGAGACCTTCAACTTGACAACCTACAATCATTAACGTTCATCAACAAACTTTCCATAGAACATCTCTTTTATTATCGCCAATTAAGGCAACAATATTCTCAACATATATTTTAGTAGACTTCCTGATGATGCTTTGCTTGGGTTTCATTCCAAATGGCTCACAATGATTTGGGATACCCTAATCAATTGTTATAATGGAAATTTTCCTTAAATTCCTGCACATTACACATGGATCCACATCCATGTTACCATTCTCAAGCCACTACTTATTGTTAGCTCTTGCTTATAAACGGCTTCCTTGTTAGGGATCTAATCCTTGTTAAGGTTTGTGCTTGCAACTTCAATTCTCAAATCGTATTTGTTTCCACAAGTCAAGAACTCATCATGTTACTTATCCAAGTACTTTGGATGTTCTTGGCATTAATCTAACGATCTAATACATAGATACTGGTTGATTGGTACTTCATACATACTTCACATGCTCTAAGCAAGTAAGTCGTGCGACGATTCCATATCACAACATACATGATTGATTAAATTGCAGAGTAATTATAAATCTTATTCCATAAATTTGTCATTTTAGCTCATTCAGTTTCACTAAGTCTTTGCTAAACAGTTTGCTATGTGATATGGTTGAAAGTCTTTATTAGAATTTTTCATGTTTGACTTAGTATTTAGCCTAGCTTATACTTTGTTCAAACATTTACTTAGTTTTATACATACGGGTCGAAAGTCTTTCAAAGTCCTTCAATTCATGTTTAACACAGTAAACTCCTTTACACGTTCAAACATTTTATTAAGTCTATACAATATAATTTAATACCCAATACGTACTAAGTATCGTCTTTTGCTTGGTCCATTGTCGAAAATAATTTCAAATCTAAGCATTTAGCATTTGATAGTTATTTCACAATAGAGTTCATAAACTTCTCGTTGGACCTTTACTTTTGCTCCCACTAAACTTCTTATTCATAAGAATTTGTATGTTTCTCCATAAGACAATCCTCTCATTAACTTTATGAGAAAACATGTTCCAATTCCTATATGCAATGCTTCCTTCAATCCCATGACGGATTCCTTAAGCTTGCTTTTAAATCTAGCATTATTTAGGTTTTCAAAACCCTTAGACTATTTTCATAGTCACTTTAATCCTATTTTAGGAAGGCGGTTTTGGTATCTATTTTGCCATATTTCATATGAGAAATTTTGCTAAAACAATCATGAAAACACTTTAGCATTCCGATTGGTGAATAGGTTTTTATTAAAATCAACTCCGTGAATTTAATTGTATCCTTTTCATCCAATCTAGCTATGTATGCATATAAATTTCCACATTTGTTACTTTTCTCCTTGAAAACTTACTTGCAATCAATGGGTCTTTCACCCTTTATCACTAGTAGAAAATATTAAAAAGGCAACCCCTAATTGGCACCGGTTCATTCCAAACCGGTGCCAAAAATGGCCTACAAAATTGGTGGGAAACTGAAGCAGAGTAAAAGGCACCGGTTCACTTCAAACCGGTGCAAAAAAACAAATAGACCACCGGTTTGAACCGGTGCCTTTTGAACCGGAGCCATTAAAAAAAAAAAAAAAAAAAAAAAACACACGGTCCTTTTAAACCCATGTATCCACCCCAACCCTAAAACTACTCCTCTCATCCTCTTTCTCTTTCTCTCTCCTCTTACCTCTTTCTCTCTCCTCTCATCTCCTCCTCTTTCTCCATTCTCCATCTCCTTCTCCTCAAACTGAACCAGTTTTATTTCTATTTATCTTTCTCGATCTCCTTCTTCTCCTTCTAATTCTCTTTAATTTTTCGATCTTCTTCTCCCTCACAATCACAAAGAACACAAGCAACATCTCGATTTTCTAGGTTTTTGAAGACCACATGCAACATCTCGATTTTTTGGGTTTTTGAAGACCACATGCAACACCGATTTGTAAGGGAATTTATGGGTTTTGTTTTTTTTTATCTAGGTTTTTGTTTTAATTTATTTTTTAATCGATTTTTTTAAAATTTAAATCGATTTAAATTCTTTTGTTTTTTTCTGGGTTATTGGTTAGATCGATTTCAATCAAATTTCAGGGTTATTGTTTTGATTTTAATCAAATTTTTGGGTTTTTTTAAAATTTTAATCGATTTTAATTTGAATCGAATTTTTAATCTTTTTTTTCTAATCAATTTCGATTTTGATTTTTTTTTTCAGATTTAAATCGGATTTATTTTCGATTTCAATTATTTTTTGTTTATGGGTTTTTCGAACACCGATTTTAATTTTTTTCGAATTCTAATTTTTTTGCATTGGTTTTTTTTATTTTAATTTTTTCCAATTTCTGGGTTTATTCGATTTTAATTTTTTTGCATTGGTTTTTTTTTATTTTAATTTTTTCAAATTTCAGGGTTTATTCTAATTTTAATTTTTGCATTGGTTTTTTTTATTTTAATTTTTTTTTCTGGGTTTTTTCTATTTCAATTTTTTTTTCGTTTTCTAGGTTTATTCGAAAACTGGTTTTTTTCGATTTCAAGTTTTTTTTTCTGGGTTTTTTGGATTTCGATTTTTTCTGGGTTTGAATATTTTTTCAATTTTTGGGATTAAATTTCTGGGCTTTTTCTTTCGAAGTTTAATTATATTAATCTATTTTTTTTTTGTTTTAATTGGTGCAGGTGTGTTATTTAGATCTGAAATCGAAGAAGCAAGATACAAGCAAGAATGAATGAGTTTTTTTTTTTTTTTTTTTTTTGAATTTATATTGTAATTTTTTTTAAAATTTATATTGTAATTGTTTTTATATGCTGTAATCAAAGTTTTTTTTGTTGTAATTTTTTTTTATCATATATTGCAAATTTTCGATTCTTGTTGATATGTTGCAATTTTCGATTCTTGTTGATATATTCCAAATTTTCGATTCTTGTTGATATGTCGCAAATTGGCTGGAAAAAACAAAAAACAAAAAATATATATATTTTTGGGCATTTTTGGCACCGGTTAACCAGTGCCAAAAATAACAAAATAATTTTTGTTGGCCATTTTTGGCACCGGTTAACCGGTGCCATTTCCAATTTTTGGCACCAGTTTGAACCGGTGCCTTATTAAACCACTTTTGGCACCCCTCACATAGGCAGCGGTTCAAACCGGTGCCTTAGACCGGGTTTGAACCGCTGCCAAATGCCTTTTTTCACCTAGTGTATGCAAATTAATCAAGTTTTAAACATGATTATCAAACATGGGGTCTGTTTCGGATTTTCATAGCCTCTAACCATTATTCGGAATTTGGATTTGTTGTAGCTATCTTACAAGACATTATTCCTTTACTATCTAAAAGTAAATAGTACGCTTAGAAGTCTTAGGTTTATTTCTAACTTAACAGAAATTTATAGGATTCAATCCAAGCCTTTGGTGAATTCTATACCTATACAGGACAATTGCATCAACCACTGAGTTTCAAGGAGCTTCCAAAGCCCTTTTATTATGTTGATCTTACTCCAACGTTTCTGATGTTTTGTGAGTAAAGAATTCTCTTTTAAGGCACTTGTAAAGTCCTTTTGAGTATTCTTGATCAAGCATTCTCACGAAGCCCTTATATGGTCTTCCGAGATTCTCAGTTCTAGTTTGTTGCTAAGCTCGAAGCTCTACGGTCATCGAGTTCATTTTCCTCCCACTTGTCATTTTGGAAATGTGTTATTTTCCAGAAAGACACCAGTTAGAGTAACAAACACTATGTTCTCACTTAGGTTATAGAGGTAATGCCCATGGCCTCACTTGAATGCTTACAAGGAGACATGTATATTGTCTTTGGGTAAAAGTTCGTTGTGATGAAACAAACAGTTAGGTCCCACTTGAGCTATCTTAGCCTTTAATGTGCCATTAAGCTCCCACTCAAACACCTAGATTTTGCTAAGCTGGTGAGCTCACACTGAGTCACTTAGCTCCCACTGAGCCAATGAACTCCCACTGTGGCTAAGAGTTTTAGACATATACTTGAAAAGACATTTAGAAGATAATTCTATCCATAATTGAATATGGCGTCCTTTCTTAGCTTCGACATTTTGTTTAGTGTAACATTAGTCCTTCGTGAAAATCTTAAGAACTTTATAGAAAGGGATGTGATCCATCATTGTTTGAGTCATTTTTATATGGCATCGAGGTCTCCGTGAAGACACACTATGGTCTTGGAAGAGTTACTTATGAAAATCTCATTTTCATAACTTTGTGATGGTCACGCTTGGTGATAAGTGACATTTATGTCACTCCTAGGGGTAGTGTTTAGGTTATTTTCGTGTTTGTTTTCCCTTATTTTTCCTTTTATTCTCTTGTTTTCTCTTTAATAAAGTTTCCAGTTTATTTTGGTAATTTTGTCGTGTTTTAGTTCTTTTCGTAGTTTTTAGTTTATTTTCGTATTTTATTTGCTTTTGATTTGTTATATTTCGTTCTTTATTTTTCCTTGATAGTTTTCCAATTTACTTTTATTTATTTTAATTGGTTTTGAGTCTATTTTATTTCACTTTCTGTGCTTGTATAGTTTTTGTTTAGTTTTTATTAGTTTTAAGTTTATTTTGGTTATTTATTTGATTTTATTTACTTGTATAGTTTTATTTAATTTTTATTAGTTTAGTGTTATTTCTCTTTTTCTATTTTACTTTATTTTATTCCTAATTTATTTATTTCATTCCTTTTTGTCTTGATTTCTCCTCGGTTTTGTGTGTAGGGGTTCGGGTTTTATGTCAAGTGGGTTCGGGTTCCAAGTTGAGTCAAACGCCATACAAACCTGCTGCCCCTTATCCATCACCGCACCCTCCATTATCCTACACCACCCCAAGCAACAGCACTCTTCCCCTGCTGCCACCAATCAACCACCACCAACCCGCAATTGCCCAAAACAGCCACACAACACCACTCACCACCAGTTAACCCCTTATTCAAACACCAGCAGCAACAACAACCGTACTCACCTGCTGCCACCAACAAACACCACCAATCACCCCCGTACCAATCCATGCAACCACATCAACCAACCCATTAGCCCCGAATTCACCAGCACCAGCCACCACCTTCACGCACAGCAGCCGCACCACCACAACCCAAACCAAACCAAAACCACCGCGCAACACAGCAGCCGCACCACCACAACCCAAACCAAACCAAAACCACCGCGCAACAGAGCAGCCACCACCAGCATCAATTACAACAACAATTAAGCAACCAATTCGCACAAGCAATTCGGCCCTCAATTAAGCAAATCAGAACAGATTGCAAATTAATCAAGTTCGAGCAAACCCATTAAGAAGTTCGGCCGAACGTCGAGTCAGAGACTTTGGGGGCTTTGTTATTCGAAGGGGAGTGGTCGAACATACCCTTGGTTTGACCGAACCAACCCCGTAGTTCGGTCGAACCCACCACCGGTTCGATCGAACCATTCCACGAGCTTCTCACGCAAGTTTTAATGAAAATTGAACGGCCTTGATTGATTGCTGGTTGATGAAGATGTCGGTGATGATTTTGAGCCATTGATGATGGTTGTTTGGTGTTGATATTGAAGCAGCCAAATTCGAAGAAGGGGAAAGGGGGTAGCTGATTGTTTTGTGGGAATGTATGGGTTTTGTTTTCTATTTTCTTTTTCTTTAATTTTTTTTATTTCCTTTTTCTTTTAACTTTTTCTTATTTTCTTTCCTTTATTTTTATTTTAGTTTTCTTATTTTATTTTCCTTTTTATTTTCTATTTTCTTTTCTTAGTTTTATTAGCTTAGTATAAATACCCAATTTTTGGGGTAATTAAAAGGGGGATGAAATAACTATCTATCCCTCTCTCTAATTAGTTTTGAGTTTTAGGTTAGGTTAGAGTTAGTCTTCTTTGGTAGAGAGAGAAAGTGAGGTTTTCTTCATTAATGAACTTGGATTTTGAAGAAGGAGCTTGTTCAATCCTTTGTAGACCTTCATCTTCAATTAATGAGCAATTTCTTACTCTCTCTCCTCTATTTTTTTTGTTTATTTTGATTATTATTTTAGTTGTTGGTATTGCTTGTTGATCATGTTAATTCTTGATTATTTGTTGGTTAATCTTAGTGAGTAATTTCCCCATTAAGGGGATGGTTGTTGTGTAGTTGGACCTTGAGTATGTTCAAGGGTTTAGAATTGATTTATTTGTGATTAAAGTCTTTATATGCTTGATATTCTTTAATCTTCTTGCAAGTGCACATTGTTGGTTGATTAAAGGTGAATCTTTGCTAACAAGAAACGGAAGTTGACTTAGTTAAGGTTCATTACTATCGATTGTTATTTAATAGTACCTCCTAGTATATGGTTCTAATGTGGAAACATAGAGGCTATGTTAGGAGAAGCCAATTGACCCCGGAAGGCGGCTAGATTGGATTCTTAATTTCGATATTCGAGCATGTTTAGTTCATAATTAATTCAATTTCTATGCCTTTGTTTATGTTCAAGTGAATGTTATAACTAAACCATTTCCCTTAATGTTTTATTTCTTGTTTTAGCATCTTTAGACTTTAGTTTATTTATCTCCTATTCCGGACTAGCTTAATTGTCGATAACATTTGGTGGTGTTTACCGTTCTCTGTGGTTCGACCCCTATGCTTGCCTGATACTCGTATTAGGTTTGTTTAGGTTGTATAAATTGTATTTGATCTAGGGATAGACAATTGACGACGCGTTTATCCCCTTGTCAAATTGGCGCCGTTGCCGGGGAACGGCTTCCATTACCGTCATGTTATCTTATTGAGACTAGTCCATTGTTTATATTTTTCTTTTGATTTGTTGTTGTTCTCTTTGTTTTGTTTGAGAAAAAATGGCTTATATTTCTATTCCTCAATTTGATAATGAACCGTTTTGGGTGTATTTCAATAGACTTGAGGATTTCCTAGATGGTGTTAAAGGTTTAACCAAGGGTGATTATTGTGAAATCATCAATTTGGGATTAAATGAGAATTTTAGAGGAGTAGTTGATAATATGTTAAATGGTAAATTTCAAGACATGTCTTCGGATGAAGCTTGGGATTTCTATTCATGGTTAGCTAGGGATAATTATGATTGGGAGAGGGCCAATCATGAGACCTATGTTCGGGATTCTCATGCTTTTAATGTTGATGCTAATTGTCATGTTTTGTCTAATATGAATTCCCATGATGTGCTTGATGCTCCCCATAGTGACCATGTAATGCATGATTTCAACTCCCCTCCCTCTATAGCTCAATGTAATGAGGTACATTCTAATGATGATGAAGTGCATGTTCTTTCTCATTTTGCATCCGATTTTTGCATGAATTCTAAAGGTGTGCCCCATAGTCCCCTAGATGATTCCAATGAGCAAGCTTTAGACTCGTCTATCCATGATGATTTGGACTCATTTGAGATTATGGCCCAAATATTTCTTGAGTTTCAAACGGTAGCCCATAACCTTATGAGTGAGTTCATTGATAAGGCTTCATTAGAAAGAGATGAGTTTGAGAGAAATTTGCCCCCATTCACTCTTGATTTTGAGAAATTTAAAGGAGATGTTGTTCAAGGTTGTGAAGAGGAGGTTGAGATTGAATCATTTGGAGTTTTTGAGCTTAAGGGAGATGTAGAACATAAAGGGTTCTTCATTTGAGGATTCCATGATTGATTTTCATTCCCTCATTAGTGATGTGAGATCTTGTGATGAGGGATTAGCTACCCCTTTCTGCCTTTCTCATACACCTTTTTCCCAAAGGTTTAACCATATCTCATACTATCCTATGTTCCTCCCTTCTTTTCTCAAAGAACCTCTTAGGGATCCTCTTCCTTTTCAAGCTTCCAAAGCCCCTAACCCTTTCATTGTTGATGAGGAAAAGAGTTATAATGCCAACCAAAAAGATTTTTGTGAGGATTTTTCTTTTTCTTCTTCTACTTTTTCTTCTTATTTTCTTGATTTTTCTTTTGATTCTTTTACTTTTTCTTTTCTCCCTTCTCTCAAGCATAAAGTCTCCTTGTACTTTATGTTTGCTTGTCATATGAGCATCGCGTATGCTCTATTTCTTGATATGTTTGCCGGTGCATATGACAAGTTATTGCGTTCTTTGTCGGGTTATTAACTAGATTGGTCGTGCTTGGACGTTAAGCAAGCCTTTGTGGGAAGTAACCCGTGTTTTATTGCTTTCTTTTTCTTTCTTTTGTGTTTCTCATTTTTGTTTACTCTCTTGTCTATGTGTATAGGTACTCGATGCATATACTCATGTGCAAAGATTTTGGATTGAGCTCCTTGAGACAAAGCACACCAATGATTGCTTGCATTTGGAAAAGCAACAAAGACGAGGAATTAGATGAAATTGTGGACAATGTGCTCAATTGCGGGTTTCAACACCAACCTCACATTTGGTTTACTTTTTCCTTCTTCCCTCATCTTGGATTCGCTTTCTTAATTGCATTTGGATTGAATGATTATGAATTGTTGTGTGAATGAGTTTTCTTCCTTCCCCTCCCACCCACCCTTTGTGCCTTTATTTTGAGCATTGAGGACAATGCTCCATTCTAGCTTGGGGGAGTAGCTATTCGCTAGCTTGGGGGGGTTATCTATATCTCTTGGTGGTTTCTTAATCCATAGTCTCATGATTGCTTCATTTATTTCTCTCATACTTGCCAAAGTCTATTATTGAGATTGGTTTTCTATGTTTGGATGGCCATGAGCGCCTTATTGAGTTGACTTTTGGTATATGTAGTTTTGATTGATCATGCTTTCATATTGCACTATTGTATATGCATTCTTGAGTATTGTTGGTTTTGTGAATATTTGTGTGTATAGTGTCTTTCCATGGCATTCAAGGCAAGTTTCAAAATGTTTTGTTTTAATCTTGGACATAATTGGGCTTTAGCACCTAGAATACCCTCTTTGCTAGTTGTTAGAGGTTTTTGTGCACTTGAATGTCGAGGTTGGTTCACACATATAACATTGCCAAGGTAGTAGAACTTAAGGGCTATGAGACCTTAGCTCACTTGGTTTGTGGTAAGACGGTTGTCGCTCTCTAGCTAGTTGAAGCTTTAAAGGTGATTTTTGCTACTCCACTACCGTCATTTTTGTGAGGATGTGTCTATTTTGTTCTGGCCTTCTACATTTCTTGCATGTGTGGCGTTTGGATCCTTGGCATTGTTAGCTTATATCGAGAATTTGGCTTAATCTACCCAAGATCGAGACCGAACCAACCTAGGGGAAGACAAAGGCAATTAGGATTTTTGTTTTGTTTTATTATTTTCTTTTCTTTTATTTTTCTTTTGCATTTGCTCATTTAGTAACCCAATTTGAGCCATTTTCCCTTCTTTGGCATAACCACATTACAAACCAATGGACCTTTGCTTTATTTTCACCTTTATTAGTTTTTGTGAAGCATTCTTGGGACTTGATTTGTATTTTTGGTTAATGAAAGTGAGAAAAAGAATGAAAAAGAAGTGAAAAAACTCAAATTTTGGTACTTGTGTTTATATTTGTTATGTTGAATGGGTTGAGTAAATGAGAAGAAAATAAAGGAAATGAAAGAAAAAGCCGCTCAAAGTTAAAAGAGGCGAGAGCAAAGAATAAAAAGAAATGAAAAAAAAAAGAAGAAAAAATTAAGAAAATTCAAAAATATTTGTTGTTTGGTTGAAAAAGAATAAGCTTGGGGGAGGTGTTGCTAGAATTTTTTTATTTGAAAGTTGGTAGTTTATTGAATTTGAATTGAGGAATGATCAACCTTGCTTCACTTCTAAGTTTACCACCAATTTCCAAATTTATTTCCACACCCTTTACCCTAGCCTAAACGTTTCAACCCTTTTAAGACCTTTTGACCTTAGTGAGGTTTAGTTACTACCGATGGAGGGTAATCAAGCCAAGCCTATTGAGCGAGCTATCAATGCCAAGATGTCGGGTAGCCTAAATCTTTTTCATTGATTATTTCTTCCGATTCCTTCGAGGAATCTCGAGATATCACCTTAAAAGTGGATGCAAAACTAGTGAGGATGCGGGAGTTTGGTTGGAGATAAGGAGGAGTGTAAGTCCCTCTAAGTTCTCTACCCTTTGCATGCTTTATGTGTGTACTAACCTTAGCTATTCTTTTGCTTGGCTACCTTTAATGTCTAGAAAGGACTGTATTCTTGTGCATTTAGCCCATTGTTTGTGTTTGGTTTGAAATATCAAAACTCAAGTTTTCTTGATTTCACCTTTGCCTTGAATGTTATGTTTTGTCGAGAGTTGTGGGTTAAACCTCTTAGGAAACCCTCACGAGAGCTTACTCGTCCTCTTTGGCGACATAGGGGTTTAAAGGGCTTGATGCATACGCTAAATGCATCCGTGATTCCTACGACAGTGAGTTAGTGTACATTCTTTCTCTTTGTTTCTATTTTCGTTTCTTTTGCTTTCAATAATTCCATCTTGTTCTCTTTTGCCTTTGCTTTGCTCGAGGACGAGCAAAGGTTTAGCTTGGGGGAATTTGATAAGTGACATTTATGTCACTCCTAGGGGTAGTGTTTAGGTTATTTTCGTGTTTGTTTTCCCTTATTTTTCCTTTTATTCTCTTGTTTTCTCTTTAATAAAGTTTCCAGTTTATTTTGGTAATTTTGTCGTGTTTTAGTTCTTTTCGTAGTTTTTAGTTTATTTTCGTATTTTATTTGCTTTTGATTTGTTATATTTCGTTCTTTATTTTTCCTTGATAGTTTTCCAATTTACTTTTATTTATTTTAATTGGTTTTGAGTCTATTTTATTTCACTTTATGTGCTTGTATAGTTTTTGTTTAGTTTTTATTAGTTTTAAGTTTATTTTGGTTATTTATTTGATTTTATTTACTTGTATAGTTTTATTTAATTTTTATTAGTTTAGTGTTATTTCTCTTTTTCTATTTTACTTTATTTTATTCCTAATTTATTTATTTCATTCCTTTTTGTCTTGATTTCTCCTCGGTTTTGTGTGTAGGGGTTCGGGTTTTATGTCAAGTGGGTTCGGGTTCCAAGTTGAGTCAAACGCCATACAAACCTGCTGCCCCTTATCCATCACCGCACCCTCCATTATCCTACACCACCCCAAGCAACAACACTCTTCCCCTGCTGCCACCAATCAACCACCACCAACCCGCAATTGCCCAAAACAGCCACACAACACCACTCACCACCAGTTAACCCCTTATTCTCACACCAGCAGCAACAACAACCGTACTCACCTGCTGCCACCAACAAACACCACCAATCACCCCCGTACCAATCCGTGCAGCCACATCAACCAACCCATTAGCCCCGAATTCACCAGCACCAGCCACCACCTTCACGCACAGCAGCCGCACCACCACAACCCAAACCAAACCAAAACCACCGCGCAACACAGCAGCCGCACCATCACAACCCAAACCAAACCAAAACCACCGCGCAACAGAGCAGCCACCACCAGCATCAATTACAACAACAATTAAGCAACCAATTCGCACAAGCAATTCGGCCCTCAATTAAGCAAATCAGAACAGATTGCAAATTAATCAAGTTCGAGCAAACCCATTAAGAAGTTCGGCCGAACGTCGAGTCAGAGACTTTGGGGGCTTTGTTATTCGAAGGGGAGTGGTCGAACATACCCTTGGTTCGACCGAACCAACCCCGTAGTTCGGTCGAACCCACCACCGGTTCGATCAAATCATTCCACGAGCTTCTCACGCGAGTTTTAATGAAAATTGAACGGCCTTGATTGATTGCTGGTTGATGAAGATGTCGGTGATGATTTTGAGCCATTGATGATGGTTGTTTGGTGTTGATATTGAAGCAGCCAAATTCGAAGAAGGGGAAAGGGGGTAGCTAATTGTTTTGTGGGAATGTATGGGTTTTGTTTTCTATTTTCTTTTTCTTTTATTTTTTTTATTTCCTTTTTCTTTAACTTTTTCTTATTTTCTTTCCTTTATTTTTATTTTAGTTTTCTTATTTTATTTTCCTTTTTATTTTCTATTTTCTTTTCTTAGTTTTATTAGCTTAGTATAAATACCCAATTTTTGGGGTAATTAAAAGGGGGATGAAATAACTATCTATCCCTCTCTCTAATTAGTTTTGAGTTTTAGGTTAGGTTAGAGTTAGTCTTCTTTGGTAGAGAGAGAAAGTGAGGTTTTCTTCATTAATGAACTTGGATTTTGAAGAAGGAGCTTGTTCAATCCTTTGTAGACCTTCATCTTCAATTAATGAGCAATTTCTTACTCTCTCTCCTCTATTTTTTTTATTTGTTTATTTTGATTATTATTTTAGTTGTTGGTATTGCTTGTTGATCATGTTGATTCTTGATTATTTGTTGGTTAATCTTAGTGAGTAATTTCCCCATTAAGGGGATGGTTGTGGTGTAGTTGGACCTTGAGTATGTTCAAGGGTTTAGAATTGATTTATTTGTGATTAAAGTCTTTATATGCTTGATATTCTTTAATCTTCTTGCAAGTGCACATTGTTGGTTGATTAAAGGTGAATCTTTGCTAACAAGAAACGGAAGTTGACTTAGTTAAGGTTCATTACTATCGATTGTTATTTAATAGTACCTCCTAGTATATGGTTCTAATGTGGAAACATAGAGGCTATGTTAGGAGAAGCCAATTGACCCCGGAAGGCGGCTAGATTGGATTCTTAATTTCGATATTCGAGCATGTTTAGTTCATAATTAATTCAATTTCTATGCCTTTGTTTATGTTCAAGTGAATGCTATAACTAAACCATTTCCCTTAATGTTTTATTTCTTGTTTTAGCATCTTTAGACTTTAGTTTATTTATCTCCTATTCCGGACTAGCTTAATTGTCGATAACATTTGGTGGTGTTTACCGTTCTCTGTGGTTCGACCCCTATGCTTGCCTTATACTCGTATTAGGTTTGTTTAGGTTGTATAAATTGTATTTGATCTAAGGATAGACAATTGACGACGCGTTTATCCCCTTGTCAAATTGGCGCCGTTGCCGGGGAACGGCTTCCATTACCGTCATGTTATCTTATTGAGACTAGTCCATTGTTTATATTTTTCTTTTGATTTGTTTTTGTTCTCTTTGTTTTGTTTGAGAAAAAATGGCTTATATTTCTATTCCTCAATTTGATAATGAACCGTTTTGGGTGTATTTCAATAGACTTGAGGATTTCCTAGATGGTGTTAAAGGTTTAACCAAGGGTGATTATTGTGAAATCATCAATTTGGGATTAAATGAGAATTTTAGAGGAGTAGTTGATAATATGTTAAATGGTAAATTTCAAGACATGTCTTCGGATGAAGCTTGGGATTTCTATTCATGGTTAGCTAGGGATAATTATGATTGGGAGAGGGCCAATCATGAGACCTATGTTCGGGATTCTCATGCTTTTAATGTTGATGCTAATTGTCATGTTTTGTCTAATATGAATTCCCATGATGTGCTTGATGCTCCCCATAGTGACCATGTAATGCATGATTTCAACTCCCCTCCCTCTATAGCTCAATGTAATGAGGTACATTCTAATGATGATGAAGTGCATGTTCTTTCTCATTTTGCATCCAATTTTTGCATGAATTCTAAAGGTGTGCCCCATAGTCCCCTAGATGATTCCAATGAGCAAGCTTTTGACTCGTCTATCCATGATGATTTGGACTCATTTGAGATTATGGCCCAAATATTTCTTGAGTTTCAAACGGTAGCCCATAACCTTATGAGTGAGTTCATTGATAAGGCTTCATTAGAAAGAGATGAGTTTGAGAGAAATTTGCCCCCATTCACTCTTGATTTTGAGAAATTTAAAGGAGATGTTGTTCAAGGTTGTGAAGAGGAGGTTGAGATTGAATCATTTGGAGTTTTTGAGCTTAAGGGAGATGTAGAACATAAGGGTTCTTCATTTGAGGATTCCATGATTGATTTTCATTCCCTCATTAGTGATGTGAGATCTTGTGATGAGGGATTAGCTACCCCTTTCTGCCTTTCTCATACACCTTTTTCCCAAAGGTTTAACCATATCTCCTACTATCCTATGTTCCTCCCTTCTTTTCTCAAAGAACCTCTTAGGGATCCTCTTCCTTTTCAAGCTTCCAAAGCCCCTAACCCTTTCATTGTTGATGAGGAAAAGAGTTATAATGCCAACCAAAAAGATTTTTGTGAGGATTTTTCTTTTTCTTCTTCTACGTTTTCTTCTTATTTTCTTGATTTTTCTTTTGATTCTTTTACTTTTTCTTTTCTCCCTTCTCTCAAGCATAAAGTCTCCTTGTACTTTATGTTTGCTTGTCATATGAGCATCGCGTATGCTCTATTTCTTGATATGTTTGCCGGTGCATATGACAAGTTATTGCGTTCTTTGTCGGGTTATTTACTAGATTGGTCATGCTTGGACGTTAAGCAAGCCTTTGCGGGAAGTAACCCGTGTTTTATTGCTTTCTTTTTCTTTCTTTTGTGTTTCTCATTTTTGTTTACTCTCTTGTCTATGTGTATAGGTACTCGATGCATATACTCATGTGCAAAGATTTTGGATTGAGCTCCTTGAGACGAAGCACACCAATGATTGCTTGCATTTGGAAAAGCAACAAAGACGAGGAATTAGATGAAATTGTGGACAATGTGCTCAATTGCGGGTTTCAACACCAACCTCACATTTGGTTTACTCTTTCCTTCTTCCCTCATCTTGGATTCGCTTTCTTAATTGCATTTGGATTGAATGATTATGAATTGTTGTGTGAATGAGTTTTCTTCCTTCCCCTCCCACCCACCCTTTGTGCCTTTATTTTGAGCATTGAGGACAATGCTCCATTCTAGCTTGGGGGAGTAGCTATTCGCTAGCTTGGGGGGGTTATCTATATCTCTTGGTGGTTTCTTAATCCATAGTCTCATGATTGCTTGATTTATTTCTCTCATACTTGCCAAAGTCTATTATTGAGATTGGTTTTCTATGTTTGGATGGCCATGAGCGCCTTATTGAGTTGACTTTTGGTATATGTAGTTTTGGTATATGGCATAATTAAGCATCTAATGCGCCGTAAAAAAACAAAGTTCCATCTTTTCCTTTAATTCACGCTTGAATTACTACAACAATGAGTCCTACTCATCAATGTATTAAGAGAAAAGATATGTTGGTTATTAATATTGACAATTTGAGTTTGCAACTCAATACTTCATGTTTTATCAAAACTACCTAGTATATTGAATACATGATGTCCAACTATCCTTTCGGACTTTGTTATAAAAGTCATTTATGAGAAATGTATTTTAGAAATGCTTTACTTTTCTTTGAGAACTATTCTCAAAGATTCCCTTTACCAATCATGGAAAGCAATACAATTTGATTTGGAATTCTATAAAAATCAGTGCAAAGTATAACCATTTATCAAGTAAATAACATAATAAGTTTGAAAAATAAAAGGTATTCATGAAAACTTTCAATATTATTAAACGTCTTATCCACGCATTAAAATTGTCCCAATTTGGCAAGAATAAGTCGATTCCAAGATCAAAAGAAACAAAGAGTGGTTAAGCATGCTTTGGCTTGTCATAACACTCAATCTCCTAAGGTAAGCAACGCTTTGCTAATGGCTTTAAGCCATTCTTGGTTGAACAAATCGTTGCATCTATTGCTCTCTCAACAATTTATTCACTTTTCCACGACATGTTAGGACTCCATCACTCATATCATTGAGTACAACCAAAACCAACTTGCATACCCGATATGCCTTACTTCCTAGGAGAGGTAATGATGCCTCACTTTGGCGTAGCCCACCACTACCCTCGTTCGGCTGGTAAGTGTTGTTTTGGAATGACAGGTTTTTACTCAATATTTAGGGACCTAGGGTTTCTATGTGGGTTGATTTAAGTGAACTTAATTAATCATCACAACATTCGAAATCCTAAACATGCATCTAACATATAATTCATATACATAAACACATATATATACCGAATAACATAAATAAAGATGCATTTGGAAACTAGCATGACCCCTTGATATCTTCAAATCTTTAAAAGGTCTTCATTGCAACTTCATGGCTACGTCTACCAAGAACCTCCATCTTCAAGACTTGACCTTAATAAAGGCAACTACTAGTATCTACGATTAGGAATAATCTAAATAGTAAGGTACAAAAATACTCAACGGTACGCATATTGTATTTTGATATACAAATATACATCACGGATCGCAGTCCGTATTTTCTATCCTAATCAGGCCCCACTAGTTGCCATTTCATAAAACCTATGAGAGGATATAAATTCCATTCATCCATTCACTATTTGTGAATAGCCCATGCATTTTACAACGATAAACAAGTAACAATGCATAAACACGCGTAAACTAGTAACTAATCTAGGTGGTTAATCCAAATAACACGCCTAATTAAAACTAGTCAAAGTTGTTTTAACCGGTTATGTAAAAAAGCGCAAATAACATTTGAAGCTTGCACTAAATTCCGCATCCAACATAATTAATCCAATTAATTAAGTCGGTAAATCCAAAAATTTGTCAAAATAAATTTTGCCAATGTCGCTCTAAACCGAGGCCCACCCTCCAAAATTTATTAAAATAATAAAATAATTAAAATAAATTAAAATAAATAAAACGGCCAAAAAACAAAATTAAAACGAGAGAAAAGTGCATTGACTACCCAAGGCTAGCACCCTTGAGCACTCACACGCACGCAAGTGCTGAGCGCTTGCCTAGCAGCCTCGGCCTTGCGTGTTGTGATGCTGCTGGGCGCTGCTTGGCAGCGTGCACTCGATGCGTGTCTAGTTGCTGCTACCTAGCACTGCTGCCAGGCCTTGCATCCAATTCGCACGCCCCCCATGCACCAAGTCAGCACAAAGCTCTTCGCACACACCTAGCACCACACGGACCAAGCGCAGCAGCCTCGTCCCTCGGCAGCCACATGCGAGCTGTGCGAGCAGCCCAGCTGGCCGAGGGATGTACATGGCTATTGTGCCTTGGTTTGCGTGCTTGTGCATTAGGATTAATTCCTGATTTTGTGTGACATCTCTAATCAATTCTATAATTAATTTAAAATTAATTCATTGATCAGAAATGAAAATTTAAACAAGTCTAACTTAAAATAAAATTTTCAAGGAACGTCTAACCAAAATAATTCCCAAGAACCATTCTTTAATTATTGGTTTAACTTGGTGGAACAAAATAATAAGAGGGCAATTAATTATTATTAATTTAATTAATTTAAATTAACCATGGGTTTTTGACAAAATAAGAGGGAGTTGGAAAAAAGAACATAAGTTAAACAAAGGTTTCAACTTTAATACTTGTGAATCCTAGAAAAATTGTATCTTCCCATATGAAAACAATTTTTCTATCACAAAGAGCCAAACTTTATGATTCCAATCAACTAAAAAATGATTAAATCAACAAAGTTTAACAAAAGTTCATGGAACTTAGTAATATAAAGTTTCAATCACTTAACATAATTAAAGATTGAATCTTTAATACTTGGAAGCCTTAAAGAACTACAATTTCACACTTAATGCAATTAGTTTGCAATTATGTGAAAAATAAAACCAAGCTTTCAAGCACAAATTCTTACCAAGTAATCATGCCTAAAGAGGTTTAAAATTACATATAAAATATGTATTGAACCAATTACATAACCACCATAAATATGCAATTAATTTTCAAGGTTAGAAAGACTTAAAAAAATTTCGTCAAAATGAAAAATCCCTCGAAAAGTGCATTTCTGGTCGTTTTTTGGCTAAAAACTGAATCCTAAAAGGGTAAAACCATTTCCAGAATGCCTTTTCCACCCAAAATTCTCTATTTTTTGGTCGAAATCTGCATTTGGGGCTGGAGGTAGCTTAAATACGAGGTTAAAATAAATAAAACGAGTTACTAATCTAATTAGCACTTTAAGACAAAAAAATTAAGCCATAAAAATCACCTTGAAAAAATATTATGATTTTAAAAATAAACGAGCGTGGCTCTGATACCACTATTGGGGTTTGGTAAGTCCAACTTACCGCGGAAACGACCACGACCCAAAGAACCACTCGTAATTAATAAAACCATAAAGCATAACAAATAAACATAAAAGGATAAAGTCGGAATATACCTTTGACACATGCTTCGCTTGAACTAATAGGCTCTTACTTGAAAGCTTTAGCTCCAAAAATACCGATCTTCCAACGGTATCCACCCACAAAGGACGAACACCGACTTTTTAGGTCCGCTACCTTGGAGTTAGCAAGGTCCGACCAAAACCCAAGTGTTAATGGAGTTTAAGAGTTTTTGCAAAAATGCAATGCTCTTTCTAACTCCCACTCAAGCAAAGAATTCTCAAGCCATGCTTTGGCTATTTATATGGAAGGATAGATTGTGAATTCCACTCATCTTTCAATGTGGGACTTTTTCACAAAAAGATCCCACATGGAAAGATTGATGAATTCAATCCTTAGTTAAATAAACCAAGGAACAAGTAACAAGTGTTACATGGTTAGGTGAGGACCACTTTCCCACTTGGTCCCCAAGGCATTTCACATGTAAGGGGAACTAACCATGTGTCACCCAACCTTGAGCCCCAATTTGGGTTTGGTTGGGCCATTTTATTTAGCCCGTGTCCATGACCTGTCACCCGGGTCCGCGGCCTCTTGCCACACGTGCCGCCACCATGGCGCGTTACCACCATGGCGCGCTGCCACTTAGCGGCTGCTACTAGGTGGCTGCCACGTGTGCAATGGTGTTTTGCCATGTGTGATGCCACGTGGCACGAACCTATTAGGCGCACTTTCCTAGCCATTCACGTGGCTTGGATTTTACTTGTTACTTGAAGCATTTTCCCGTCTGGCCAAATCCTAAAATTTGGCTCGACATTTGAGATTTTCCGACGCTCCAAGCTCGAATTTCCGACGTCTAAATATTTGACACTCGAGCGACGAATTAATTTCTTCCAAATTAATTCATCGAGTCGGTTCGTATATTTGCTAATGTATGACTCGAAGTGTTCAGTCAAGATTAAGCTGTAATATTAATTATACATTAATATTACTGATCGGAAGCGGCCTCCACCCAGGCATTCTGATCACTTGACCTTGTTGAATATATTAGCTTTCTAATAATTCTTAACCCGCTAACGGAATAGTACAGTTGTTCGAAGGACACCATTTCTTTCATTTCTCACGCACTTTTTTACCGTGACACGGTTGATACTGTTGTTTCATGATACGTGTGCCATGTCACAGAATTTTCTCGTGTCTTTTCCGCGTAAACCCTTCACGCGTTTTTACTCCTATAGGTCAAATATTTCCCGCGTCACTCTAGAGTATGCCGCGTCACACGAGATTTTCCAGTGTCACGGCACATTTCGCCATGTCGAGGCAATTTTTGCCGTGTTGCGGCAGCATTTTTTAGGGTTTTTATCTTTTTAGGGTTCTGTGTGTTCCCTCAGCTCATTTTCCCTATAATACTTCCTTCCTTTCTACAGTTCGGAGCATCAAATCATTCTCTCTTCCTCTCTTTTACACAAAACAAAAGCATTCTCTTCTCTCTCTCATATTCTAAGCCTTAAACATAGCTAACTACATCATTCCTTCCTAAGTACTTCAAGGAGTCCATACTCGGCCCGAGGTTCCGTCCTTAAACCAAGGCGTGAAAGGTATAATTAACTGAGGGTTTGGACCAAATCAACTCTACTCTTAATTTTTATTTAATTTAATTTTCATTTTATTTATATTTTTTATTAAAGTTACTAACAACTTATTCATGATGTAGCAATTATAAGGAACGCGCGGAATATGAGCAATTAATTAATTTATTTACTCTTATATTATTTTCTTATTTCTAGTATCATATTAGGTTAATTTATATTTGATTTGACTAACGCTATTATTGTTGAATTGCTTCCAATATTGATGTTTTTGTTCTATTATTATTTTTTATCACCATAATGCATGTTTAAAGGGAATATGTAATTGTAAATCAAGCCTAATAAGATTATTTGACAACCGGTTTAGGATCCTTTTTAATCTTATTGTCTAATCAAGTGATCATTAATATTTTAGAATTATGTGTTGCATTAATATTAAACCAATTCAGCCTAATAATAGTTTGGAGCAAATTGAATCTTTGTTTTCATGCCTTTGAGATTGCAGAAATCACTTTTCACTATAAGAACCGAGTAGAGGACAATACGGGCAAATGTGACTCAATGACTCACTTCGTCACATCATCCCTGATCCTCCCTTTTGTGGTTCCAAACCATATTGAGTTATTAATCTCATTGATTATGAATGGTGTGTAACCTTCACGGGTCAATCGTTGCCTATCGTTGTCCCTTTCTCGTGGTTGCCTTTTATGATCTGTGAACGGTTTACAAGTTCCTTAAAAACTTGTTGGCGGAACCCTACTTTATTTTTCCCTAATCGTATTATGTAATTTCCACTTCCTATGAGTGCCAAGCATATTCAAACATGCTTTAATGTAGGCACACTTTGAACGACGCCTACAACAAGTTAATCCAAAGGAATTTATGACTCATAGAGTATTACAAGCATAAATGTTAGATATCGAGCTAAGAGCATCAAAACTGAGTGTCTCCAATTGAATCGAATTTAGGAAACGAAGAGACACTAAAACCAAGAAAATACCAAGTAATGAATATATATCTCTGGCCTCGAAATGCCACAAGAAAATTCAAGGGCTAAGGTAATATAACTAGCCTAGTTTGATTCCGCAAGGTAGTGCTTGGCCACAAGCAGAGCGTCGCCGAGCATGCTGGGCGAGTGTACCTTATGTGCGTTAGGTGGCTAGCAAGCCCTTGCTGCAAGCATCGCTGCTTGCTTGCAAGGGGCAGGCTGGCAGTATCCCTCGCAAAGCAAGGCACTAGCTGCGCCATGGCACGTTCGACCTCACTAGCGAGAGCAGCACCTAGCAACATTACGCATGCACATGCGGCATGGTTGCTGGGTGCCCGCACATACTACCGAGTTGGCAGGCCCAGCCAAACCACAAGGCAGCCAGCAGGAAGCTTGTACGTGCTTGTGCCACATGGGAGCCGATTTTTGGTGAGGAGCCTTGTTGAGTAAGGGAAATTGGTCCCTTCCTCTTGGTGGTCCTCACCTACCCTTGGTCATATTATGTCACTTGTTGTTTGTTGATTGTTTAGCCTTTTTATTTATATTTTTTATTTAAATTAAAATAGAAAAAGGGATTTTACTAACTCTTATCACGATAAAGTAAGTCGTTGGGACAACTAACCAAAATCAAATTAGAAATTTATAGCCTAAACTTAACTAAGATAGTGAGTGGGAAGTAAAGGGATGAATCCTCAAGGAAATGGTGTATTGCACTATCAGGTTAAATTAAGAATCTATTGCAGGTAAAAAGGGGTATTTTGATTTGGTTTTGTGAATATCAATGATCAAATTAACTACTACAAAGATTAAAAGCAAGCTAATTAAGAATGTTCAAACTAGAAACACTCATATAAGGAATGAAAAACTAGAATTAAGGGAAATATGATCAAATCACTAGGGAGAGGGAGTTCCAATCATGATTAACTAAGACAACAATGATAATCAACATGGATTCATGCCAAGGAATACAAACTCTACTCAAATCACTCATTCCCATGAAATTACTCTAGTAAATTGATGAATTAGACCCAACCTTAACTTGATGATTCCCATGCATCTAATTTAAAATTCAAATATTTGAAGAAAGGTCCACATCATAACTCCAACCAATTTAAGCACAAATTCATCAAATCAAGGCCAAATCCAATCAATTATCAAAATGATCCTAATCAATCACAATTTTCACCCCATTCCGTAATTAAAATCTAAGCTAGTGGGAAAAAGAGAGCCATTACATCTACTCTAAGCAAGCATTCAAACTTAACCAAGCTAAACATAATTCTAAATTCAAAAGTGTAGACACCCATTTGTGTCTCCCCAAAACCAAACCCAGTGATGAGTACCTTTCACGTCGAATCATAATCGAATGAAACGAAAGTGTGGAAAGGTCTAGTGTTGCGGAAAGTTTTTTATTTCTTTTCTCATCTCTCTGTTTTTGAAAACTTTATTTTGAGAAAAAAGTCAATCCAGTTTGTTTGGTCCATGATATGGGTTCGATAGTGGTGTAGTTGGATGGGGCTTGCAAAGACCTTTCCAATGATATATTATAAGCCCAATTCCGATGAATATTGAGGAAGTTATGGCCAATTTACTAAACTGGGCCCGATTTGAGCTTTATATGCGACCCAATGATCTAGGGGAGGGCCTAATATGATTTATCATTCCTAATGCAATTGGGAATGGTTTTAGTCTTCTAGTATCTTCTAGAAAGTTCTTTTCGTTCCTAATTCAATTTGCATTGATAAGTTGACTTTGTTGACTTTTCAGAGTTTTAATCAAAATCAAATAGCATTTTCGAAGAAATTATATTATTTTATCCTCCAGTACGGTAAACTTATCGGATTTTTGAAAACGCGTTGAAATCAAGCTTGGCGTTCAACCCCAGGCCTTGGCGCCTTGAACCAGGCTTGGCGCCAGCTCTGTTTCCTGAGCGTCATACTCTGTTTTGTTAATTTATCTTTTTTGGCTGATTTTCTCTATAAATATTGTATTAAAAACACCGTTTTCATTCATCATCTACATCTACATTCACCTACGATCAGTTTTCATTCATCAAGATTCATCATACATTCATTAACATTCTTTAATTCTCTCTTAATTATTCATCTCTTTCATTCAAAACTTTGCTTTTTATACAAAATTCCGCATTCGCAAGATCTAGAAACACCTAGACATATTCGAAGTTGCCTTCGCCCTAGACGTGAAAGGTTTAATTTCTGAGGGTTTGGTCCCAAATCTCTATTTCAATTATTTAATTTAATTGTTTGTTTATTATTTTTCCTTGAAGTTACTAACGTGTGTATTTTGTTATTAGAAAGAGGTACGAGGCATCAAAGTAAGTTCTTTAATGGTTTTAATTGATATTATGATGTTGAAATCATGTTTGCATTGTTATTATGATTCGTAGTATCATGTCTAGGGTAAATTTAATATTAAATATGATTGCTATGATGCCTTTTGTTCTCTTTCTAATATTTATGATTGCTAGTATCATGTTAGGGTTAAAGATTTAATTTTGATTGCTTAGTGACATGCTAGAGTTTGTTATTAATCTTGTTAGTATCATGCCTAGGATCTTGCTATTATTATTATGCTTTAATATTAACATGAACGTGATTATGATTATAATTGTTATAATTTATGATGATTATGAATATTATTATTATTATTATTATTATTATTATTATTATTATTATTATTATTATTATTTTGATGATGATTATTTTATTTATGATTATTATTGTTATTATTATAATTATTATTCATGATATTGGTTCATTATTATGTTGCTTGATTTTATTATTTATTGCTTGATCACACCTTTTATGCATGTTTAAAGGCAATTGGTGCTTGTAATCACGCTTAATAAGATATTTAATAATCTTGTTAGGGTTAATTTTGATTATAATTCAAGTGATCGCCAATAATAGTTTATTTGTGCATTAATATTCAACCAACATAGATTAAACATGTTTAGGGTTAATCCTATTGATTGCATGTTAGTCGAAAAGCGCACATGAATACGATCAGAATAAAGTAGAGGCTTATTATTAGGGCAGGTTCAATCTCTTTTAGGTTGGATTTGTACCTTCATCCCCGAACCCTTATTTGGTTCTAGACCTTATGGAGTTGACGATCTCTTGGATCGTTAAGGGGTGTAACCTTCACCTCGTGAACGGTTTACAAGTTCCTAAAAAAACTTGTTGGCGACTCTTTTGCTCTATCTTCTTCCCTTTTGGACGCTACCGTACTTTAGTGTATGATCACAGTGGGGTTCAAGCTAGTGGAATTTAAAGCTTGAAATTATTCCCTACAGTTTTTGGCGACTCCACTAGGGAGGATTTCTATTTTAATTCCTGAATTTGTTTCGGCAATGATTTAGAATGAGTGGATGAGACTCGAAAAGTTCTAAGTATTTCATGTGCGTAATTTTGATTAACATTATTATCATATGCATAAAAAGGATCTCATTGGAAAGACCATCCGTAATGAGTCAAAAACATAGGGTTTTACACGTAGGAAATTTGAGGAATGTCTTTCACAACTAGGACTGAAATAACACCGCGCGAAACTAGAAGATTTTATCGAGCACAGAAAGCTGCTGAGGCATGTGGGAAGTAGCGTCAGGGGCCAGAGCTTGGCACCAGTGTTTTAGTTGTAGCGCCAGACGCCAGTATTGGCGCCAGGAGCTACAGTTAAAATCTGGCGCCAGTCTCTGATTCCTGGCGCCAAATTCCCCCAATACCGAGCCAGAAATATGCGTTCTAATTTCGACCGGTTTTTCGTATTATTTGCTCGATCCTACTTCCTGATTGAATTTTTCTCACTTTTCTGAAACCCATATGTGTTCTACATATGGACATAACCCTCTGGGAATTCATGCTCCATCTACCCGATTGAACGCTCCGTGCAACAAAGGGTACATCCGAGATATTGAATTCACCAAACCATGGAAGCGAGTTTTTTTCTAAAGCTTGCGGTGTCGCATCCACTCGCGCCAACCCTTCACGGTTAGGCTTCCGCGCGGTGCATCCGGACAATTAACCGTGGACCCTCTTTGACTAAACCATAACCCGAAATTTAGAGAACTAGAGCCATGGTTAGGTTGCAAACGCATTGCATCATATCGTGCCTACTAGACTAATTGTGCATTATTTATTGTGCATATATATTCTATGTTTCTCTTAACCGTTTGCTGACTTGTGTTGAGATTAAATAAATTAATGACTTAAAGAACTTTGCCTAATTAATTAATTATTTAATTTGAGTCAATAAAGTCTAAATTTTCAATCGAAATTGACCTAGTACGACTTTAGGCATACCCCAATTGACTAATAATACCGAAAACAGTCCCAGACCGAAGCTCCACTATTGGCGCCAAGGTTTGAGCTGTAGCGCCACACTATGGTGTGTAGCGCCTGACGACAGCTATGTTGTCTGGCGCCAAGCTCCACAGTGTGACGCCAGTCCTGTCGCTTGGCTGACAGTTCTGATCATTGGTCGAGTCATCACCTAGGGTCTAATTAACCAGTTTGCTAATTAATTCGATTAATTTTCATTGTCAATAACACCTTGTCGAGTCATTAATCGAGTCTTAGTCAAATGGTCTAGCCACATGGTCATGACGCGAGTCTTAACATGTCACATACACTCACTAGTCTTAGCACACACTTTGAGTATACATCACCATGACCATGTTTTAGGTTCATGCATGAGTCTGTCTTTTCCGTCATTTGAGTTGGGGGGTACATCCTATCCCTAATTCTTCATATCCCTCCACCTCCATCATCTTTTTCCTTTTTCACTTTCTATTCCATCTTTCTTCACTTCCTCCATCCATTGCATGTTAAATGAAATTTGAGTCATGTAATTAACAATCAATATCCCCAAATTCCTTTTCAACAGTACTTGGTCGAGGAGAGAAGGGCGATTAATCAAGGACAACCTCTTTATTCAAGTCTCACTTTTCGATAAACCGATTCGTCAAAAGAGGAAGGCTAAGAAGATAATGGCAACTCAAGAAGAAGTCAATGATCTTAAGGACCAACTGGCTACTATGACTGAGACATTGAAACTTCTCGCACTTAGGGTCGATGACCCCGTGAAGCAACAACAGATGAACCTCATGCAAGAGAGTCTAAGCTAGCTATCTAGTGACTATAAATTTTAGGGCATGAGTTCACAAGGGGTCTCGCTGGACAAGGAACTTCTTCCGCATAAGTTCAACGCCACTGACATCCCTAAATTCAAGGCAACAGATAACCCTTACTTCCATCTAAGAGCTTTTGAAACCATAATGAACATTAAGGGTATCGATAAGAAGGTTTTCCCCTCTCTGTTCCCACTATCTCTTGAAACCGTTTGCCAACAATGGTTCTTCTCCCTTGACAAAGAGAAAACCTCTACTTGGGAATCGATAGTAAACGCTTTCATTGATAGGTACAAGTGCAATATCCAAGTTGAAACCGACCATAGACAACTTGAGATGCTAAGACAAAAAGAGAATGAAGGCTTTACTTCTTTCTTTAATAAATGGAGGGAAGCTTTCGCCAAGATGATTGAGGTCCCCACCGAAAAGGAATCTGTGAGGATGTTTATCAAGAATCTTCAAGAGAAGTATTCAAAGCACTTTAAATATCAACACAACTTGAATACTTTTAAAGCTGTCTACGACATAGGTATTGAAATCGAAGACAACCTCGCTAAGCAAAAAGCTACTAACAATAGTAACCACGGTGGTTGGAAAGGAAAGAAGAGCGACAATCATTCTTCTTCCGAAAACGCCCACTCTAGTAATAATGTTAGTACCTTTGACCATAATGATGTCTTAGCCGTAGACAATCAAGGATCTAAAAGGAAACCCAGGCGAGAGTTCACACCCATTGGAATGACCTACGATGCTGCTTTCGATCGTCTCTATGATCGAAGATTAATCAAACCTATTGGCCCTACCGAGGATCCAACACCAGAAAATCGATCTTCGAGATGGAATCCAAACTCTTATTGCAAGTACCATCGAGGAAACGGTCATACCACTGATTAATGCTACAGGTTTCAAAATCTCATTCAAGATCTCATAGAAGCAAACAAGATCCCATTGCCTCTAGCTAGCGAGAAGACTGGGTGATGATGAAGCGAATGACACAAGACAAGAGGCGAGCTTTAACGACAAGATTTTGTGACCTCTTTTTTCTATTTCTTTTTTATTTTACCCTTTCCTCAATAAGTCAAGCATATGCACCTTTTCCTTTCCCTAGATTTATTTTGTAGGATCATTATATATTTTTTCCCTTTTAATAAAATGAACATTTATTTCCTTGCATATGATCATCGCATTGCGTTTCATTAAAAAAAAAAATGTCGAATTAAACACAAGGTATACCAATGATTTAAGGCAACCCTTGTAGCCATATCATATCTCCTTTCACCTTTCAAATATGCAATCCTTTCTTCATAAACCACTTTGAGCCTCGTCTAACGATAGACCTTTCTTTTTTCAACCTACATTTATCTAACTTTGGGATGGGATGGTGTGCAGCTTTTGCAATTCTAAAGAAAGCTTGATTGATTAAAAAAGATTAAAATAGCAAAAATAAGCAAAAAAAAATATAAAAGAAAATATAAATAAAAGTGTACAAAAGGGCAAGTGTTCCAATGTCTTTGATATGAAAATATCTTTGATATGAACACGTCTCAGATTGCGTCTCTTATCGAGTGCTCGGTACCATGCTTGAGAAACATGAATGCCAAGTGAGTGATAGACCGCATGATCGGGATTGCCCACACTTATAAAAATAAAATAGATGCTAAAGCAAAAGATAAAAGAGAGATAAAAAAATGAGTAGAAACTCAAGCACAAAAATATAAAGATTCGAAAGCGAGGTTGCACACCTTGGGGGCTTATCTAGGGTCTTGAGCCTTTATCCCCTTCTTCTTTAAACCTTTAGCCTAACCACGTTACAACCCTTAAAATGACCTTTTTAAGGTATACACACACTTGTGCGAGGTTTGGCTAGAGCTACGTTTGGCCTGATTCCTAACGGATACGTAGGCAACCTCACATCGAGGTGCGGCCGTAATAAAAATGCATTCATATTCACATTCACACACTTACACCATGATCATATCAAGGGATTTCCTATGCTCATCCCTTTTCATGTAGAGCTAGACTTGGGGGCTTGATCCTTATATCATTAGCTTACCTAGCCTAAGAGTCACCACCATTTGACTCTTTTAAATAATATATTTTTCCACACACTTAGCTCTTGTGGCCTAGCTTTAGTGTCACTATCACACACTGCACAGATACATGACCAAATATACTTCCCTTAGGAACCCTTTGTCATGAAATCTTAATACAACACTGAAGCATGCCTTGTCATATCAACATCACTCATCACTCATAATTGTCATTGCATCACGAAGTATGAAGTGCTTAGCCTCCGTGCCTAAAATACCCAAATACTTTCATCATGGAGTGAACCATTGAGATAAACTAGGATGGATTAATCCTTGCACCTTGAGAGATAGTATCAAATGTCATTTGACTAAGCTCATTCAACATGCATCTTCAAAACTTCGCTTCTTTCTTTTTTGCGTCTTTCTTTTTCGAGAGAAAGTCGGTACCCTCCACAAAAATGACGGAAAATTTTTGCTTTTTGCATTTTTGAGTCACATTGAGTCAACACTATGCACACACGGGTCACGAGTCACACGTGTCATTTTACTTCGAGTCGGTCAATCACAGAAAGTCAAGTTTATACCTTGAGTCGTGTCAAGTCGATGAGTCAAGCAACTTTAAACCTTAGGTCAACCCTAAGATAATTAAAGAGATTGACAAGTTCTATGGTCAAAATAAATACAGGTACAGCAGAATAGAGAAGACCCTACTCCAATTCTTACGCCAGAGATATTTCAGCAGCGACTGAGCTCGAAGCCTCTCAGAAAGGTGATTTCGACCTCATACAGCAATTTCGGGTTCCTTGGTACGCCAGTTAGCCACTATAAGCAATTTGACATGATTAAGTAGTCGGTTTGATTACAGTCTAAGTGATCGACCTGACGAAAGATCGTCTCACTTAGCTTAAGCGCCTAAAACACTGGCTCATTACAATCGGTTCAAAAGCAAGCACTTAAACGACAATATTTCCAAATATGGATTGTCGCGCATTCTTATTAAAACCAAAAAGTTTTCCAAAAATTGGATTGTCATCCCCAACTGACAATATTTCCAAAAATGGATTGTCGTGCATCTTCTTCAACGACAATTGTTCCAAGATTGGATTGTCATCTCTGGCAAAGTTTCCAAGCATGGATTGTCGTGCTCCTTCTTTGTTTGGCAAGTTTTTCCAAGTTCGGATTGTCATACATTCATAGATCGCTTGCAAGTTTTCCGAGATTGGATTGTCATACACCCAGTTCCCTATGACAAAATTTCCCAAAGGATTGTCATAGGTCTGTAGTCATCATAAATTTCGGCAAAGGTTCCTCAACGTGGATTGTCATTCATTTCAGCAAATGGCAAATTTTCCCGAAGTGGATTGCCGGTCGACTCTTTTTTGCAAATGTTCCAAGACTCAAATTGTCAATACTGGCAATATTTTCCCAAAAGGATTGTCGCATAGCGTTGGCAAATTTACAAGGTGGATTGCTTTTAAGAGTTATATTCCAAGATGTGGATTGTCGATCTTAGCAAAGTTCTTATGAAATATTGTTACAAAGCATTGGCAACTTTTCCAAAGATTGGATTTTGACAAATTTTCCGAGATACGGATTGTTGCTTCATCGTGGCAACATTTCCAAGGATGGATTGTTACGAAGCATTGACAACTTTCCCTAAATCGGATTGTCATACATCATACGAGAGTTGTGTTGGCAACTATTCCCAAAGAAAAGTTAGGCAACGGAAGAAAACATACAGGTTCAAAGCAACGGAAGCGCCAACGTACAGGCATAGCGGAAGCAAAGTTAGGCGAACTTTAAAAGATCGACAGGCGTGGATCTTCGGTAATTTCCTTTGGAAAATTATCGCATCAAATGAGGATGACTTTAAAAGAAGATATCTTCGACAACGTTCCCTAGCTTGCGGAGAGTTGTCACAAGCAACTGAGGATTATTTCAAGCGAAATAATCTTCGATGATATTCCCTAGGATGTAGAATATTGTCAATGCGAATGAGGATTGTTTCAAGAGAAATAATCTTCTATAGTGTTCCCTAGGATGTGGAATATTATCATTACGGAGAGGATAGTTTCAGGCGAAGTAATCTTCTAATTTGGAAGCAGTTACAGGCGTAGCGGTTTTCAAGCGGGATGGCATTCTCTAGCTTGTAGAAGGTCATCAAAACAATAGTAAAGAGGCAGCAAATCGGCTACTTTCAGAGACGTGTGCTCGACGGTGCAAGATACGCGTTTCTTAACTCTTTTATCTGTTTAACTAATGATAGTTTTGCAGGTATCGGCGTTACAAGATTGATTTAGGATCGCAGAACGTTCTGAATCATTCTCCGTCCCTATCGCAACTTTGACTTTTGTTTTCGAAAAAAAGAAAGCAAACAAATAAGATTAATCAATGAATTAATAGGATATCAATATTTCAAGGAACAATTAAATCGAATATCAAAGTAGAGTAAGTGATTCCTGCCATTAAAATTAGATTGAGGAAGAAAACATGAAATTATTTAATTGAATTAAAGGAAACCTTTAAGAAATTTTGTTACAAAGATAAACTTGAAGATTGAAAAACCTTTCGCTCTCTAGATTACGAATAGTTTCTTTATCTAACAATGTTCTCAATAATATTGAAAAAAAAGCTTAACTTTTAAAATCAAGAAAAGGTCTATTTATATTGCTAGAAATGTCAACTTAGGGAGAGCCCTCTCGTGCCATACCGCAAACTCTCATTTCTGTTTACGGAAACGCAAACACCAAGAGCCGCGCTTGCAGCCAAGTATGTTGCGCTCGCACGAGAAAAGTAGAAAGGCCTCTCTAGTCGAGGAGAGGCCGCAACTTGGGAACAGGGAAAAAGAGCTTATCATAAGGTCGCGCCCGCGGCTTCCTAGTAAGCTGCGCGCCCGTTCCGTTGAACATCTCTTTCCCTTTCTTAGCCCTAAATGCTTTATAAGCTTCATCGTAAGAGCCGAGAACCTACAAAACAATAAAGAAAACAAAGAAAGCATAAGAAAATAGAGAAAAGGAGGTGAAACATGGGGAAAGACAAAACATAACAAAAATAAAGGTAAAAACGCCTTGAAAAGGCTCAAACAAGTAAAAATGAGGGGAAAATCCTTAAAGAAAAGGATAAAGGAGTGGCATAAATGCCACTCATTACTTTTATCTTTAAAAACCCAACATTGGGAATTAAACCACTTTGAGTTTTGAGCTTGAAAGGATCACCAAAGGCATTAACAATTTCGCTCGTAATACTTTAAGTTTTTGGTCCAACCCCGGCTAAGCTCTAGAGTAGGAGCCTTACGGGTCGGACATTAGGGTGTAAGTCGTATGAGGCTCTCGCATTTTTGAATCTTGGCTAGCTTTCAATTAAGAGCTCTTTCGTAGCAAAGCACGCGTTAAGGATAATTTCGTCTTTCCTTTTCTTATTTGTTAATTATGCTGTTAAATTATATGCATGTTTTATTTGCATTAATTTATGTGCTGGTCTTGGGGTCGGGTTTTAGTTTCGCATGGTGTTGGACATCACGAAACCCAAAACCTTCCCATAGACATATATCTTCTTGTCATACCCCTTTTACATTCTACAACCCTTTAATTCGATTTTTCTTCTTGCGTTGCGAAGCTTTCTGGTTAAAATAGCTTGTGTTTCCATCCCCATCAAACACCTCCACAACTCTTGACCTCATGTACTAATGATCCTCGTGTTTATCATGAAGATCATCCAACTCCTTTTCAGTTCTTGAACATTCTTCACAACTTGCGGGGGTCATAATATTTTGTTGCGCACATCTAAGCGCCTCTTCTTTGAGCTTAATTTTCTTGTCGAGGTCATTGAACTTTTCTTTACTCCACAATAAAAATTTGTTACCCATTGTCATCAATTTTAACACAACATTTTCACCATCAGCCGCCCCAAGTATTTCGAATAGTGGCTTTACACGTTTCATCAAGCAGCCACGCAGATTAAAATTTAAACCTCTTCTTACTCTTTTTCTTCTATTTCTTCGTAGTTAGCTCAAAACGAGTAATAATGGGAATGTGATCAGAACAATATCTCAAAAAGGTTCTCCACAAACACCATAGGGTACAAATGAAATTAAGAAGGAGAGCCAATGAACCTATCAAACCTTTCTCGTACTTTAGTAGCTTCGGACTCCCTTTCCCAAGTCCACCATTGACCTCTATTTCCAAGATCTCTGAGTCCATAGTTATTCAAAACTTCTTTGAAATTTAGCATCTCCCTACGGTCATGATCCGAACCACCTTCCTTCTCTTTTAGCAATAAGATCTGATGTAGGGATAATGTAGGTCGTTTTCTACTTTCCCCTAGAGCCAACAATATTTATAAACACTCCACTAACCTAATACGAGTATATGGTGAGTCAAGGGACGAACCCAAAGGAATGAATAGAAAAAAGTTGTAGCCTAGGTTAAGCTACTTCAAAGATTGTAGAAAGAATTGGTTGGTAACTAAGGTATAAAAAAAATCTACACAAATCGAGAAATTCCATATGCTAAACACTAGGGATATAGGTTCCACATGCAAGCTCAATGATTATTCTAATCGATGGATGACTCAATTTATTCAAACATTGCAAAGGACAAACAATAGTTGCAACTAATGGAATCCAAAAGCTATTTCCTCTAATCCAAACTAGGGTTCACTATGAATGGCAAACAAGGAAAATCACAATCAAATTCAATCAACTAAAGCAATTCTCAAATCAAGGGTTCATGTCAATGAAATTTTCTATGCAATCTAGATTAATCTTATTGGCTGATCAGTCCTAGTCTAATTAATCACATGCACAACTATGTCAACCAATTTGATTGCAATAATAATTCAATCAACCAAGAATCATCAACTAGATAGAATCATCAATCAAACATGCTTCCCCTTCTCTGTAGCAACTAATCTACTCACTAATTATAGTGTAATTGAAAAACAAGACAAATTAAATCACAAACATCATCATTTCAAGTTTAATCAATGAGAAAATCAAACATTCAACAATTTCTCAACAAAAGATCAAAATTCAAATCAAACATTCACGAATTGAAGCAAATTGCAACAAAAGAAAATTTAAAGGAAAGAAATCTCACAAACTTTCAATGACTTGAAGATAAAATCCAAGCTCTTGAAATCAAAGATGAAATTGAAGTACAAATAAGTAATCTTAAGCTTCTCTCTCTACTTTCTCTTTCTTCTATTTCTGGAGAATAAGTCTCTAGTACATATAAAGTCGTCTACCCCTAAAAAAGGAAAAGTCAATGGCTATATATAACAAATCGAGCGAAGGGAGGCGAAGCACTCTCGTGTGCACGCACCAGACCAGCTGGGCGTGCGAACCCCAGCTATGGTGCTCGTTGCAGGCCTCCCTTGCTCGCTTGTCGATTTTTGCGCTCACGAGCATCCCCATCATTGGTGTTTGTACTTGCACTTGCACACCTCAGACCTATTCGTTGCTACCTTGGTGTTCGTACTTGCAGAGCTAGTTTTGTTACTTGAGTTGCATGCTTGGACTCCCGAACTTAGCTCCATTAACTTCCTTTAATGCGCTCGAGCTTCCTCCTTGATAATTAAACCCCGGGAAACTCGACACACCTACAAAACAAGTCAAAGAAACAAAGAAGTGAGAGGAATAACCGAGAAATGAATAAAATAATAAGAGAACCATCAAAAGCACACATTTCTCTAAACTTAAACATAAACACGCAAAACAAGCATTATTATGTAAAAAATTGACATAAAAGACTAAAAACGAGCATAAAACTACGTAGAAAACCTACCCTAAGAAGTGCCTTAAATGGCACTCATCAAATTCCCCCAAGCTAGACTTTTCCTCGTCCTTGAGCAAAACAAAATCAAACTTAAGGAATGATGATTACATTATTTAAGCTAAACAAGAAAACTAGAGAATGTACACTAACTCACTTTTGTAGGAATCACAGTCAATTGTAGCAACAATTAACAAGCCATTAAAACCTCTAGATCGCTCTAGAGGATGACTATTTTTGAACTTTTCCATTTTTCACTATTATTTCAATTTTTTCCAAAGCTTTTGAATATGCTTTGCTTTTCTTTTCTTTTTTTTTACATTTTTTTTCATTTTCAGTTCACTTATTATCCTTGCCTCTTTTTACTATGGATGGCTTTTTCAACATATGCATTTTCCTTTTAGTTACAAAACATTTACAACACAAACTTGCTATCATTATAAGGACCATACAATAAATCTTATCCACAAAAACTCCAACATAAGAGACCAAATGCTTCACAAAAACCAAAGATGGGAACAAAAATGAAACAAAAACCTCAAGATCTAAAGTTGTGGATTGAAAAGAAGGGTATATGGCTCAAATGGTTAGCAAGTAGGAAAATGAAAACCCAAAATAAATAGATTTATCCTAGAAAAAGAAAAATTACCACCCCGAAAGATGTCTTTGTCATTCCCAAATGGCTCGGTCGCGATCTCGGGATATGAAAGTCAAATTCTAGATAAAGCACACAATAGTTAAGGATCCAAACGTTGCACATGCAAAATATGGAGAAGGCTTGAAAAGCATGAAACCTCACAAGGTTGTAGCAAAAACTCACTAAAAGCGTCAAATTCACCAAGGGGGAACAATTGCAAGTTTTTAAAAAAATAGAATTCGGCTTCAAGGACCCAAGAGTTCTAAACGACTAACATAGCAAGCTCTATCCTATAATCATCCAAATATACTCTCAAATCGTGCGAACCATTGTCCTTAGGAAGAGTGATAGCCAAAAGTTCAAGTCCAAGTGGTACTAAGTCCAAAGCAAAAGCGAAACTATTAAGAAAGAAAAGCAATGCCTCAAAAAGTTTTTTATTTTTAATTATAATTTTTTTTATATTCAAAGTCAAATTTAAAAGCAAAACATAAGATTACAAAATGCAAAAAGAAATGTAAAAGAAAAGAGATAGAGATATGAAAAAAAAAGTAAAGCAAAAAGAAAATAGAAAAAGAGGAAAAATGAAAAAAAAAAAAAAAAAAAAAAAAAAAAAAAAAAAAAAGATTGAAAAGTAAAGGAGAAATAGAAAGTCCCAAGGAAGCAAGCTAACACATATGTCCTAATCGACAAACAAGTGAAAATTCGGCTACAACGCCACTGTTCCAAAACACGCTAAGGTGTTAAATTGCAAACAACCTCAAACCGTTTAACTTCTCCTAATATAAACCTAAAATAATCATCTAAGAAAAGTAATGAAATAAAAGAAAGAAAATAATAAGGATCTCACCGGGCATCCAAGCTATTCTATGACAAATAATGTGAAAAAACAACAACCTTCATGGAGCAATAATAACCATAGGACAAACTACGAAGGAAGGTGTAGGGAATATTTCAGGCCATCCAACACTTGAGCCCCACTGTGATCATGTACTTGAGCATGGTGGCGTCCAAAGAGAAGGAAGCTAGAGTAAAAGAGTTGCCAACAAGTTTTAGGAACTTGTAAACCGTTCACATGGTTAAGGTTACACCCTTAACAATCTAGAAGAATGTTAACTCCAATAGGTATAGAACCATGACTAGAAGTTTGGGTATGAAGGTACAAATCCCACCTAAAAGAGAATTAACTTGCCCTAAAAATAAGCCTCTACTTTATTCTACTCATATTCATGTGTGCTTTCTGACTAACATGTAATCAATAGATTAACCCTACACATGTTTAATCTATGTCGGTTGAATATTAATGCACAAAAAAATCCATTATTGGCGATCACTTGAATTATAATCAAATTAACCTTAAACAAATTTATTAATTATCTTATAAAGAGTGATTACAAGTACAAATTTCCTTTAAACATGCATCAAAGGCGTGATAAAGCAATAACAATAATATATCATATAAAGAAACATAGTAACAATCATAATAATCATAATCATGATCATTATAACAATCATAATAATCATGTTAAAGCATAACATTACTAGCAAGATCCTAGGCATGATACTAACAAGATTAATAACAAACCCTAGCATGTCACTAACTAACCAAAGCTTTAGCCCTAACATGATACTAACATGATATAAGGAAAGAATAGGAAGCAACATAATAATCATACATGATATTAGAAATATTAATTAACCCTAAACATGATACTAGGAAGCAATAAAAGCATCCTAACATGATACTAGGAATCAAAATAACAATCTAAGCATGATTTCTATATCAAAAGATCAATAAAACAATTAAAGTACTTACTTCGATGCCTCGTATCTCTTTCTTATAACAAAATACACGCGTTAGTAACTTCAAGGAAAATATCAAACAAACAAATAAATTAAATAATTACAATAGGGATTTAGGACAAAACCCTAAATATCAAACCTTTCACGTCTAGGGCGAAGGCAACTTTGAACTCTGCTAGGTGTTTCTAAAGCTAATGTATGAGGAATTTTGTAAGAGGAAAGGTTTAGAAAAAGAAGAGAGAGAGAAAAAGCTTCTAGATTTTAGAGAGAGAGAGAGAGAGTTAGAGAATTTTGGGTGTTGATGATTTGAAAACAGGGAGATACGACCCATATTTATAAGAAAATCATATTCGGAATAAAATACCTCTTGTCGCAAACGATAGGAGTCAGTGCCAGACGACAAGCTCGCCGCCAGGCGACGAAGACCTGCGCTAGGCGACAAAGGTCAGCGCTTGGTGACGACTCTGTCGTCTCGCACTGGTCCAAAAGTCAATGCGCTTTTCCACGCGTAATCACCTTTAACATCGGTTCCAGGTAATTATGCGTCTAAGCAGTTTTCGAAATCAGATTTAATATATTTAATTCTAAATAAAACATCTTTAAAATATAACTATCAATCCTAACCTTATTAGAATTAAACAGAACCTTCTAGAAGATTAAAATCAATCCTAATCACTTTAGGAATAATAATCAATAGGCCCTCCTCTAGATCATTGGGCCTATTCTAATTTAATCCATAACTTCCTCATTATTCATCGGAATTGGGCTTATAATATATCATTGGAAAGCTCTTTTCGAGCCCAATCCAACTACATTATTATAGGACCCTTATCATTGACCAAACCAAATTGGAGTGGCTATTTTTCATTAATAGGAGTCAGAATAGGAATATTTTCAAAAACAGAAAGAGAAATATTTAAATAAAAACATCCTCATCATTAGAAATTCCACACTTTCACTTCATTTGATAATAAAGCAACGTGAAAGGTATTCATTACTGGGTTTGGTTTTAGGGAGACACATTTGGGTGTCTACAGAAGCCCCCACATTGACTGAGTTTGGAGAAACTTATGTTTCGAAAACAATAGTCAAAGTAACGATATGGACAGAGAATGATTCAGAACGTTCTGCGATCCTAAATCATTCTAGTAACACCGATACTTGCAAACTAACGTTAGGAAAAAAAGATAAGAGAGTTTAGAAACGCGTATCTTGCACTGTTGAGTACACGTCTCTATAGTAACCGATTTGTTTTACGATTTTCCTATAGCTAGGGGATACCGTTTGAAGACTGCTACGCTTGCAAATGCATCCAATTTTTGCTTTGATAATCTTCCAAAAGGTAGGGAACACTGTCGAAGATTGTTCCGCTTGAAACGACCTTCTACCGCCTTGTTACCATCTTCCGCAAGCTAGGGAACACGATCGAAGATAACGTCTCTTAAAATCACTTCCTCCTTTTGACAACCTTTCACATCCTAGGGAACGTCGTCGAAGATTACTTCGCTCGAAGTCATCTTCTACTTTTGACAACCTTCCACATCCTAGGGAACGCCATCGAAGATAATTTTGCTTGAAGTCATCTTCTGCTTTCGGACAACTTTCTACATTCTGGGGAACGCCTTCGAAGATCACTTCTCTTCAAGCCATCCTTAGTTTCTCTAACAACCTTCCACATCCTAGGGAACGTTGCTGAAGATCACTTCTCTTGAAGCCATCCTCAATTTTGCGATAATATTCCGAAGAAAGTTACCGAAGACCAACGCTTGTCGATCCTTAAAGCTAGCGGTGCCAATACGTCGGCGCTTTTTGCTACTGTCAACCATTATGTCGGTGCTTATACTGTTTGTGAAGCATTATGTTGGTGCCTTTGCGATGAGCCAATGTTTAGGCTCTTTAAGCTATGTGAGACGATCTTTTATCAGGTTAATCACCGATTGACTATAATCGATCCGATTACTTAATCATGTCAAATATCTTATAGAGCTAACTAGCGTACCAAGGAACCTGAAATTATTGTATAAGGTCCACATAATCATTTATGATGGCCACATGTTCTGTCGCCACACTAGCGCACGCTGGAAGGCACTTTCGCCGCAATTTTGCTATGTCGCCAAGCGACGAAGACCAGCTCTCGACGAAGAACTTGTCGTCTAGCGCCAGAGTTGGGTTTTCGAAGTAAAAACCCTTTCTTCCCCATTTGTCGTGGCTATTGCTGTTGTTTGCTCGTTTTTGCTTGAAGATTCAAATTGTCCGTTCTTGCTCGTTTTTCCACAAAATTCGCTCAAATTTGTTGCAAATCAAAGCTTGTCTTATCTATTTTCCTGATCCATGTATGTTTTTCTCAAACTTAACTCAATTTTTGCTGAATTTGGATGTTCTTGCACAGGTATTTGAAAAAATTGAACCCAATTATGCTTAATTCGCTTTATTTATCGAATTTTATGCTTTGAAATTGCTGGATTATAGTTATATATATCATGTTTAGAGCATTTTGAGACTTGTTTTACTAAATTTGGTGAAGAAATAAGCAATTTTCTATTGTTGACCCTCTTGAGTTCGTGAGAACAATGTGGCTTGTTCTTTGTGTTTTCGCTAGCCATTTTGTCAAAATTTGTCACAATATTTATCATAATATTGTAAGATATTGTTTGACTATTGAAATTTTCTATTTATGCTCGGATTGAAATTGTACTCTGTTTTAGTACTACGCACTCTATTTTTTTTTTTTTTTTTTGCGAACATAGTATCATGCGGCTAGACAAACCTTAGATACTATAGAACCTTATTTTTCTGGTATTTTGCATCATATAGCATTGCTAGACAACGAGGCTCGAGTTCCTGTTCTCGTTTTATGGAGACTCGTCGAGAGGATGATCCCATAGGCACCTCTTCTTCTCTAGGAAGGTTTCTAGAGTGGGATGAGCACACTCTGTACTTTGCGTCAGAGTCCCACATTTCAGAGCGCGCTCGTTGAGGGATTCTCAACAGGAGAGTCCGCATCCATGGTTCCGGCAACACGACCATCGACTCTTTATACAATACATACTTTCGCGACCACGTCGGTCTGCACCTTCTATGGGAGTCATATGGCTTGAATCCTTTGCTGCAAGCCACTTAGGGTATGTACTCTTTCGGACTGAGCCACTATGTAGTCCGAGCTTTGGTGGAGTTCTTTTGGGACTTCACCAACACCTTTTACTTTCCTTAGGGTGAGATGACCGTTACCCCCACTGACTTCAGTCTCATTACGGGATTGGAGTTCACTTTGGTCTCGCTTCCTTTCGATAACGAGATCATGGTCTTTTCTCCAAAGGTGCTGAAGCTGTTGGGCCCTATCACTATTTGAGCTTGTGTTGAGGCTAACCCGACGTAGCTTAGCACTAGATGCATTCACCGGAGTACACTTGCGGCTGCATTTTAGGATCCTACGACAGCCCAAGAGCAGCGGGTGCACATTTTTGCTCTTATCGTGTTGTTAGGGACCTTTTCTCCTGACAGAGGTAGTCGAGTGCCACTCTACTACCTGTCTGCTGTTCGCGACCTTGCTTCAGTCATGTTGTATGATTGGACGAGTTTGGCCTATAAGGACTTCCTAGTCGGACTGTGACTTTCTAGTCGTCATAGCTCCTTCGAGGGAGATACAGAACTTTCCAGCTTTTGGAGAATCGTAGGGGTACACTTTATTTCTTTTAAAGTTAACTCTAGATCTGCTTTGGCATTTGTTGACATTAATCTATTTTCATAGATCTTGTTCTACGAGTACTTTCCACCTCTAGCACCCACGAGACCTTCACCTCGCGAGCTCCCTGTTGCTTCTAGCTGGGGAGGTCGTCATAGTACATATGTCATTTCGTGTCCCTTTTATAAAAACGTTTAATCCAGTTTATTTTGGTCCATAATCAGGGTCCAATGATTTAATAATTGGATGGGGCTTGAAAAGAGCTTTCCAAAGATTTATTATAAGCCCAAATCCAAGTTTTAACGAATAGGTTATGGCAAAAATATTAAACTGAGCCCAAACTGAACCTAAGCCCACCTTACCTACGACCCAATGATCATGTGGAGGGTCCAAATTATTTAATCCAATTCCTAAACCAATTAGGATTAAATGGAAGACTCTATAAGTTTCTAAAAGATCTTAATTATCCGTTTTGAAAAGATAAGATTAAAGAGTTTGAAATTGAATAAAACTCCTTTTTTTAAAAGTCCTAATTTTATTCGAATTGATAGACATTCAAAGATAGACAGATATTATTTTTGTGCCTCATAGTTTTTATCCAAATTTTATATGGTTGGATAGCCCTTGAAATTATCTTTCCAATTATATATTATAATATCAATACCAAGCTATAACGGAAAAGATATGAATAAAATGTCAAACTCTATTAAAAACTGACACTGTCTCACTATTTCGTCCATATCTTTTATTCTACAAAATATTTTAATCTGATTCTAATTGGGTTAAAAAGTAGACTTCAAGAACTTTTCAACGATATCTTATTTATCTTGTTCCAATTTCTGGATCAAAAGATATGGTAAAAACAAAACCCGTAAAAACTTTAGTCTATCGAGTTTTATTCCGATTTAATTCGGATCTTATCTTGTTTTTTCGACCCTTCTTTTTTCTCTATAAATAGAGGTCATATCTCCCCTATTTCAATCATCAACAACCTTGATCATCAAATCATTCTCTTCTCCTTCTTTAGCCTAAACACTAGCCTCCCTATTCTTTAACTATTCCTTCCTTTAAGCACTCTAAGGAGTTTATACAATACCCAAATTTCTATACTTAAAACCAAGGCGTGAAAGGTATAATTGACTGAGGGTTTGGACCAAATCAACTCTACTTTTTATTTAATTTAATTGTTTCAATTTGCTTTATATTTTTTTTTATTGAAGTTAGTAACAGTTTAATCATGATGTAGCAATTTAAAGGAACGCGCGGAATGTGCGTAATTAATCACTTAATTACTCTTATTTTTAATATTGCTAGCATCATGATTAGATTTATTTATTATTTGATTTGACTAACGCTATTATGGTAAAATTGCTTCCAATATTTATGTTTATTCTAATATATTATTTATGATCACCATATTGCATGTTTAAAGGGAATATGTAATTGAAAATCATGCCTAATAAGATAATTTGGACAACAGACTTAGGTTCATTTTTAATCTTGTTATTAATCAAGTAATCACGATATTTTAGAATTATGTGTTGCTTTAAAATTAAACCAATTTAGCTTAATAATAGATTGGAGCAAATTGAATATTTTGTTTGTATGCCTTTGAGATCGCAAGAATCACTTTTCACTATAAGAATCGAGTAGAGGCCAATATGGGCGAATGTAACTCCATGACTCACTTCATACCATCATCCCCGATCCTTCTTTTGTGGTTCCGAACCATATGGAGTTAATAATCTCATGGATTATGAATGGGGTTTAACCTTCACGGGTCAATCGTTGTTGCCTTTCGTTGTCCCTTTATTGTGGTTGCCTTTTATGATCCGTGAACGGTTTACAAGTTCCTTAAAAACTTGTTGGCGGCTCCCTACTTTCCTTGTCCCTAATCGTATATGTCAATTCTCACTTCCTATAAGTGACAAGCATATTCACACATGCTTTTAACGTAGGCGCACTCCGAGCGAAGCCTACAATTTGGCGACTCCACTGGGGAGGATTCTTGGTTATTTATCGATTTGAGTGATCGGTATTTAATTAAGATGAGTGGATGAGACTTGAAAGATTCTTGAATTGTATTCCTGCAATTTAATTGGCATTGTCACATATGCATATGCTTTTTAGGTTACCTATATTGGCACAATAGTACGTGTTCTACGTATGTGGTTAGCCCGAGGGATTTAAGCTCTATCAACCCGAAAACACTCAAGGCAATAAGGGTTCATCCGAGTTTTTAAATCAACCCAAACCATGGAGTCGAGTTTGAATTCATCACGAACTCGCGGATCTGCCCGTTGGCATACACCCTCAAGGGAGGCTGCCTTGCTAACGCGTCCAAACTCTTAACCATGGTACCCTTTGACACCCAAAAGCTTGACCATAGTGGAACATAGATCTTGACTTTAGGTTGCGAACTTCAATGCATCATGCTTGATGATGTGCTTATACGTGCATTTTTTTTATTGACATTTTTTTTAATTATTTTTTTTCTCTTATCAACCCCTTTTTTATTTTTTTTAGAGTCGAGTCATAGATTTTTTTTTTTTAAATTTGAGTCAACCCGGATTTTTATTCCCGTATCCTACACAAGTGTCAACTTGTTTTGGTCATAGCCAGAGTTCTAGAAAGAGTTACGTGTCGTGTAACCTATGGATCTGTAGCCCCGAGTTTTATCTTTCATTTTGAACTGGTTTGTTCCCAATTAGAGTCACAGATCAAAAGTTATAACCAATATACTACAACCTGTCCAGTTTAGGTGTCTTTTTAGCGTCAACTTTCTTTTGTTTTATTTTTTTTTTTTTTAAATTTTATATCTTTTTGTGTCATGCTAGTATTAGCCAAATCTTTTAATCCGTGTCAAATCATATAACATAGGATTATGGATTTTTTTTTTTTAATTTTTTATTATATACTCTTGAGTCCTAACTCTTCTAGAATTCTAGTCCTCTTCCTAGTTTCTTGTGATCGATTTTTGCGCTAACCTTAACATGTGTTCTTCGTCTTTGATTGTGGTTGATCTTATTTATGACTAACGATTGCTAATGAACCGTTTTTCACAACATTAAAATTGGACAAAATTAATCAAGTTAGTGTGTCTTTTAGTCTTCCATGCTATATGGTTATTGGGTCCTTTGTTTTTCACAACGTCCTCATGTCTAGCCATGCGATCATACCACAAGTCTTAATAAACTCACATAATCACACATGTTGAGTTGTTTCACACACTTTGTCTTCGAGTAATGCACTATATTGTTTATGATCGTATATTAGGACCATGCATGCATCGTTTTCCGTCGTAATAGGAATGAGAGGAGTTTTTCCAATCAGTTTTCTAAATTCTTTCATACACTCTTCCTTTCCAATCCGAGTACTAGGCGGCAAGAAGTAATTCATAAGAAACCATGAAGACGAAGCACAAGACAAGTTCCCATATAAGATTTCATGCTTTTTTTTTTCTTCTTTCGTTTCAACCCTTTTCCCCTAAAAAGTCTAGCATAGGTTCTCCTTATCCTTATGTCTATATGCCAAGTTCCATCAATGAGTATTTATTTTCTTTGCATTCGATCATGTCATTTGCCAATAAAAAAAAAGAAAAAAAAATCAATTACCGAACTAAACACAAGGTACACCAATGACTTGAGGCACCTTTGCAACCCTGTCATTCCCTGTTAACCGTTCAATCACATATCCATTTCTTCATCAACCACTTTGAGCCTCGTCTAACGGTAGACCTTTTTTATTCCACCCACATTCACTTAACCCTAGGATGGGAAGGTTTGTAATTGTATAACATTCAAAAAGCAAGTAAAAAAAAAGTAGCAAAGTAACAATAAAACAATGTCTAAGGGCAAGTGTTCCAATGTCTTTGATATGAACACGTCTCAAATTACGTCTCTCATCGAGTGCTTGGTACCGTGCCTAAGAAACATGAATGCTAAGTGAGTGATGGACCGCATAATCTGAGATTGCCCACATTGATTCAAAAAAAAAAAAAATCAAAACAAAAAAAAAATAAAAAAAAAACGAAAATAAACTTGCAAAATTCAAAAATTTCAAATTCACAATTACACATCTTGGGGATTCTCTCGGGTCTTGAGCCTTGTACCCTTTTCTTCCTTAAACCTTCAGCTTAACCACCTTACAACCCTTGAAAGACCTCTTTGAGGTGTACACATACTTGTGCAAAGTTCGGTTAGAGCTACGTTTGGCCTGATTCCTAACGGATACGTACGCATCCTCACATTGAGGTGCGGCCACATTCATATGCATGATTGCGTCAAAGAATATCCAATGCTTAATCCTATACCCCTACCCATTTAGGGCTAGACTTGGGGGCTTGAACCCACATCATTTAGCCTACCTAGCCTAAAGAGTCATCATCTTTGACTCTTCTCACATATCTTTCCATCGCCATAACCCTTGCAGCCAGCCTTAGTATCACATTCACACACTTCACTCACATATCCATATCCATATCCATATCAATCATCCTTCCCTTTAAGAGCCCTTTATCATGAAATCTTGTTTCAACACTGTGCATGTTTCATCATATTTAAAGATAACATTCATTAGAAGAAACATTGTATACCTACTTAGCTTCCTGACCTGAGCAATATTCATTGTTTCATGCATCGCATAATGTGATGAGAAACATTTATATATCAATGATTTTTAATCATACAAAGCATATCGTGCTTAGCTCCTTAACCTAAGCAACGATCATTATGGAATAATCACTTCATCTGTATCCGTGCTTAGCTTCCAAACCTAAGTGACGTTCAAGATCGTTTCTTTACACCATAAATGATGCTTAGCTCCATGATCTAAGTTCATTCATCATTTCACATGATGTAATTATCCTTAGCCCCTTTGCCTAAGGACATGCATCATGCATACATTACTTTCAAGAAAAGCAATACAATCCATGCGATTCATTTTGTCTTGCTCAATGAGGAAGTTCATAACTTCTTTCCTTTTTTCGCGTCTTTTCTTTTGGGGAAGTTTAAAAAAAAACTTATTCAAAATTTTCTCATCGAGGGAAGTTCGAAAATAAAAGTTCAGTTTTCACATCTTTCTTTTTCGGGAGAAAGTCAGTACCCTCCACTCATGACAAAAATTTACGGAAAATTTTTGCTTTTGCATCTTCGTTTGATTGTGTCTGCACACACACACTCACAAGTCATAAACATGTCATGTCACATCAAGTCAAACTTGGTCAAGTCAGTGGTTAAGTCAATCACAATATATACGAGTTCATTGGCAAATTTATTTTTGCAGGTCTCATCTACAGCCCACGTTCGGCGACAAGTGAACCAACTACAACCCACGTCCGGGGACAAGCGGACCATCTACAGCCCACGTTCGGGGACAAGCGAACCAACTACAACCCACGTCCGGGGACAAGCGGACCATCTACAGCCCACGTCCGGGGACAAGCGGTCCATTTACATCCCACGTCCGGGGACAAGCGGACCATCTACAGCCCACGTCCGGGGACAAGCGGACCATCTACAGCCCACGTCCGGGGACAAACGGACCATCTACAGCCCACGTTCGGGGACAAGCGAACCAACTATAGCCCAAGTCCTGGGACAAGCGGACCATCTACAGCCCACGTTCGGGGACAATCGAACCACTATCATTTCATGACGCAAGGTTCTCGATACACAGAGACTTGCAATCTTACCATTTGTCGACATTCCTCAAGCATGGAAAGTATTATCCGGTGGATTTCTTCAAGCATAGAAAACCGCCAAATTCCTTTGTCGGCTTTCCTCAAGCATGGAAAGCATTATCGGTGGATTTCTTCAAGCATAGAAAAACGCCAAAATCATATGTCAAGTTTCCTCAAGCATGGGAAGTGTCATCCGGTAGGTCTTTTCAGGCTTAGAAAGCTACCAAACTCATATGTCGGCTTTCCTCAAGCATGGAAAGCATTTCAACAAACATCATCCGGTGGATTCCTTCAAGCATAGGAAAATACCAAACTCATTTGTCACCGATACACTAGTGTCAGATAAGCGTTCTATCCCTTTACTCTTTTATCTGTGGAATTAACATTTTTTGCAAGTATCGGCGTATACAGAGTGATTTAGGATCGCAGAACGTCTTAAATCATTCTCCGTCCTTATCGACTACTTTGTCTATTGTTTTCGAAATTGACGTTTCTACAAACTCAGTCAAAGTGGGGGCTTCTGTAGACACCTAAAAATGTCTCTCCAAAACCAAACCCGACGATGAACAACCTTTCACTGCCATTATTGGTCGGGTTGAGTATTTAATCTTTAGAGTGCTTAAATCCATATTCAAATCCATATTTTCATTTCATAAACCAAACCAATTCCTATCCCATTTCCCCAAACCTTCACTTATTTTCCTCTTTTCATGCCTTTAAACCCAAATATTTCGTTTCATGTCCTTCAAAATCATTCATTTCGTGTTCTTTTTATAAAAACGTTTAATCCAATTTATTTTGGTCCATAATCAGGGTCCAATGATTTAATAATTGTATGGGGCTTGTAAATATCATTCCAATGATATATTATAAGCCCAAATCCATGTTTTAACGAATAAATTATGGCCAAAATATTAAACTGAGCCCAAACCGAACCTAAGTCCACCTTACCTACGACCCAATGATCATGTGGAGGGTCAAAATTATTTAATCCAATTCCTAAAATAATAAGGATTAATTAGAAGCTTCTATAAGTTTCTAAAAGATCTTTATTATCCGTTTTGAAAAGATAAGATTAAAGAATATGAAATAGAATAGAACTCCTTTTTTAAAAAGTCCTAATTTTATTCGAATTGAAAGACATTCAAAGATAGACAAATATTATTTTCGTGCCTCATAGTTTTTATCCAAATTTTATATGGTTGGATAGCCCTTGAAATTGTATTTCCAATTATATATTATAATATCAATTCCGAGCTATAAAGGAAAAGATATGAATAAAATGTCAAACTCTATCCAAAACTAACACCGTCTCACTATTTTATCCATATCTTTTATTCTAAATAATATTTTAATCTGATTCTAATTGGGTTAGAAAGTAGACTTCAAGGGATTTCCAACGATATCTTATTTATCTTATTCCAATTTTTGGATAAAAAGATATGATAAAAACAAAAACCGCAAAAACTGCAGTCTATCGAGTTTTAATCTGATTTAATTCGGATCTTATCTTGTTTTTTCGACCCTTCTTTTTACTCTATAAAGAGAGGTCATATCTCCCCTTTTTAAATCATCAACAACTTTGATCATCAAATCATTCTTTTCTCCCTCTTTATCCTAAACACTAGCCTCCCTATTGTAGGCGTCGTTCGAAGTGCGCCTACGTTAAAGCATGTGTGAATATGCTTGGCACTCCTAGGAAGTGGGAATTGACATAATACGATTAGGGACAAATAAAGTAGGGAGCCGCCAACAAGTTTTTAAGGAATTTGTAAACCGTTCACGGATCATAAAAGGCAACCACGAATAAGGGACAACGATATGCAACAACAATTGACCCGTGAAGGTTACACCCCATTCATAATCCATGAGATTACTAACTCCATATGGTTCAGAACCACGAAAGGAGGATCGGGGATGATGGTACGAAGTGAGTCATGGAGTCACATTCGCCCGTATTGGCCTCTACTCGATTCTTATAGTGAAAAGTGATTCTTGCGATCTCAAAGGCATACAAACAAAGATTCAATTTGCTCCAAAAAATTGTTAAGCTAAATTGGTTGAATATTAATGCAATATAAATTCTAAAATATTAGTGATCACTTGAATTAATAACAAGATTAAAAAGGAACCTAAATCGGTCGTCCAAATTATCACTTGAATTAATAACAAGATCATAATAATAATAATAGAATAAACATTAATATTGGAAGCAATTCAACAATAATAGCGTTAGTCAAATTAAATACAAAATAACCTAATCATGATACTAGCAATAAGAAAATAAAATAAGAGTAATTAAATTAATTAATTACTCACATTACGCGCGTTCCTTTAAATTGCTACATCATGAATAAACTATTAGTAACTTCAATAAAAATATAAAGTAAATGGAAATTAAATTAAATTAAAAGTAGAGTTGATTTGGTCCAAACCCTCAGTTATTTGTACCTTTCACGCCTTGGTTAAAGGACGGAACCTCGGGTTAAGTATAGACTCCTTGGAGTGCTTAGGGGAATTGTTATGGAAGAATAATGAGGCTAGAAATTAGGTTAAAGAGGGAGAAGAGAATGATTTTTGATATAAGGTGAGAGAGGATGATTATTGCTGCCCCGAACTGCAGGAAGGGGGTCCTATTTATAGAGAAAATGAGTAGAGGGAACACACGGAACCTTAAAAAGATAAAAAAAAACCCTAGAAAAGGCTACCGTGACACGGCAGATTCTACCATGTCATGGGGGAAATGGGAGCGACGCGGGGAAAATTAGAGTGACGCGGGAAATATTTGACCTACGGGAGAAAAAACACGTGAAGGGTTTACTCGGAAAAGACACGAGAAGATTCCGTGACACAGCACAGGTACCGTGACACAACAGTATCCACCGTGACACGGTACAGTACACCGTGTCACGGTATGGGAGACGCGGAAATTACACGGAAACAGCTCCGTGTCACGGGGAATCCCATCGTCAGACAGTGTATATTCCCATGACACGGTGGAAAATGCCATGACGCGGGAGTTATTTAGGTCCGAAGAACGCAAATAGGACACGAAATAGCCCCGCGTCACATCAAGGGCACCGTGTCACGGGGATTTCCACCGTCAGACGGTGCAATTTCCCGTGACACGAAGGAATTGCACTGTGCGGGGTGATACCTGGTTTTTACCCGTTTTTAAAACCATCATAACTTTTGATCCGTAACTCGGAATGAAGCATATAATATATCATTAGAAAGTTTATCAAGTCTAATTTTTAACCCATTTAAAATAAAGTTAATATAAAATGTATATTTTAATATATGGCCGTTTTAGTGGAAGGGTGTCGGTTTTTGTCCGAGTTTGGTGTTTTGCTCATATCTTTTTCGTTATAGCTCGGAATTGGGCTTATGATTTATGGTTGGAAATTATTTAAAGGCCTATCCAACAAAATAATAATTGGATCAAAATTATATAGCCATAAAATCAGTTTCTCTCAGTGGACACGAAAAGTGAAAAATAGGTTATGGTTTAGGGAAATGAGCTAGAAATTGGATTGGTTCATGAAATATATTGGATAGAACATGGATTTAAGCACTCCAAAGACTAAATACTCAACTCGACCAATAATGGCGATGGAAGGTGTTCATCAACGGGTTTGGTTTTGGGGAGACATTTTTAGGTGTCTACATAAGCCCCCACTTTGACTGAGTTTGTAGAAACGTCAATTTTGAAAACGATAGTCAAAGTAGCCGATTGGGACGGAGAATGATTAAAGATGTTCTGCGATCCAAAATCATTCTGTATACGCCGATACTTGTAGAAAAATGTTAGTTCTACAGATAAAAGAGTAAAGGGATAGAATGCTTATCTAACACAAGTGTATTCGTGGCAAATGAGCTTGGTAGCTTCCTATGCTTGAAGGAATCCACCGAATGACGTCTGTTGAAACGCTTTCCATGCTTGAGGAAAGCCGACTGAGGAGTTTGGTAGTTTTCTAAGCCTGAAGAAACCTACCGGATAATACTTTTTATGCTTGAGGAAAGTCGACGTATGAATTTGGTGTCATTCTATGCTTGAAGAAATCCACCGATGATGCTTTCCATTCTTGAGGAAAGCCGACTTGGCGGTTTTCTATACTTGAAGAAAAATCCACTGATAACGTTTTCCAAGCCTGAGGAAAGCCGACTGATGAATATGGTGTCATTCTATGCTTGAAGAATTCCACCGATAATGCTTTCCATGCTTGAGGAAAGCCGATTTGGCGGTTTTCTATACTTGAAGAAAAATCCACCGGATAATACTTTCCATGCTTGAGGAAAGTCGAAAGATGATGAAATTGCAAGTCGTTGTGTATCGAGAACCTTGCGTCATGAAATGATGGTGGTCCGCTTTTCCCCGGACGTGGGCTGTAGATGGTCCGCTTGTCCCCGGACGTGGGCTGTAGATGGTCCGCTTGTCCCCGTACGTGTGCTGTAGATGGTCCGCTTGTCCCCGGATGGTTCGCTTGTCCCCGGACGTGGGATGTAAATGGTTCGTTTGTCCCCGGACGTGGGCTGTAGATAAGACCTGCAAAAATAAATTTGCCAATGGACTCATATATACTATGATTGACTTGACACACTAAGTTGACCAAGTTTGACTTGATGTGACATGACATGTGTATGACTTGGGAGTGTGTGTGTGTGTGTGTGTATATGTGTGTGTGCAGACACAAGCAAACGAAGATGCAAAAGCAAAAAATTTCTGTCAATTTTTGTCATGAGTGGAGGGTACTGACTTTCTCCCGAAAAAGAAAGATGTGAAAACTGAACTTTTATTTTCAAACTTCCTTCCAAAAGAAAAGACGCGAAAAAAGGAAAGAAGTTTTGAGCTTCCTCGTTGAGCAAGACAAAATGAATCGCATGGATTGAATTGCTTTTCTTGAAAGTAATGTATGCATGATGCATGTCCTTAGGCCAGGAGGCTAAGGAAAATTACATCATGTGACACGATAGATGAATTAACTTAGGTCTTGGAGCTAAGCATCATTTATGGTGTAAAGAAACGATCTTGAATGTCACTTAGGTCTGGAAGCTAAGCACGTATACAGATGAAGTGATTATTACATAATGAACGTTGCTTAGGTCAGGAGCTAAGCACGATATGCTTTGTATGATTAAAAATCATTGATATATAAATGTTTCTCAGCACATTATGCGATGCATGAAACAATGAATAATTCTCAGGTCAGGAAGCTAAGCAAGTATACAACGTTTCTTCTAATGAATGTTATCTTGAAAGATGATGAAGCATGCGCAATAAGGAAATAAGATATCATGATAAAGGGTGCCTAAAGGGAAGGATGATGTGGATATGAATGTGTGAGTGAAGTGTGTGAATGTGATACTAAGGCTAGCTGCAAGGGTTATGGAGATGGAAAGAGATGTGAGAAAAGTCAAAGATGATGACTCTTTAGACTAAGTAGGCTAAATGATGTGGGTTCAAGCCCCCAAGTCTAGCTCTAAATGGGTAGGGGTAAGCATTGGATATTCTTTGACTCGATTATCCATGGATATGAATATGAATGTGGCCGCACCTCGATGTGAGGTTGCCTACGTATCCGTTAGGAATCAGGCCGAACGTAGCTCTAGCCGAACTTTGCACAAGTGTATGTACACCTCAAAGAGGTCTTTCAAGGGTTGTAAAGTGGTTAAGCTGAAGGTTTAAGGAAGAAAGGGGAAAAAGGCTCAAGACCCGAGAGAAGCCTGCAAGATGTGTATTTGTGAATTTGAAAATTTTGAATTTTGCAAGTTTATTTTCAACATTTTTTTTTTGGTTTGAATTTCTTTTTTTCTCTTTTTTTTTTTATTCTTTTGAATCAATGTAGACAATCTCAGATCACGCGGTCCATCACTCACTTAGCATTCATGTTTCTCAGGCACGATACCAAGCACTCAATGAGAGACGCAATTTGAGACGTGTTCATATCAAAGACATTGGAACACTTGCCTTTAGACATTGTTTTATTGTTGCTTTGCTGCTTTCCTTTTTTTTTTTTACTTGCTTTTTGAATGTTATACAATTACACATCTTCCAATCCCAGGGTTAAGTGAATGTGGGTTGAAGAAATGAAAGCCAAACGTTAGACGAGGCTCAAAATGGTTAATGAAGAAATGGAATGTGATTGAACGGTTAACAGGGAATGACATGGTTGCAAAGGTGCCTCAAGTCATTGGTGTACCTTGGGTTTAGTTCGGTAATTGATTTTTTTTTTTATTATTGAGAATGAATAAATGAATGAATGAAAAATTCTATGATCGAGATGTAAAGGAAATTTGCTCATTTTATTAATGGAAAAGGTGAACGAAACACATGAAACATATAAAAATTCAAAATGGAAAACCTATGCTAGACATGAATGGGGAATGGAGATGAATGATAAAGAAAGAAATCATGAAATCTTGCACGAAGGATCTGCTGTGCGCCTTGTGTTCATTACTTCTTGCCGCCTGGAGGGACAAGAAGTTTGTTTGCATCCACCAAGTCTTGAATGACATCCTTCAAATTCCAACATTGCTCCGTAGTGTGGCCCCTTCCTTGATGGTACTTGCAATGGGCATTGGAATTCCATTTGGCGCTCCTTTCTTTAGGTTTTGGCTCTGGAAATGGCCCAATAGGTGTGATCAAGCCTTGACTGTGAGGGCGATCAAAGGCCGCATCATAAGTCATTCCTAAAGGAGTGTAAGTTCTTTTCTTCTTGAGCAATGGAGCATCAAGAGCTAACACTTCATTGATATCAACTTGGATGATATTGTTGGTAGTATTTTTGTGCTTAGAAGACGAAGAAGAAGGATGGTCGTTCTTCTTGTTTTTCCAAGTGTTATTATTGTTACTACCGGCAGTCTTTATTAGCTCATCCTCGATATTGATGCCGATGTCGTATACAGCTTCGAAAGTGTTCAGTGGAAGAAATTTGAGATGTTCCCTATATTTATGAGTCAGATTTTGAATAAAGAGGCGAACCATCTCTCTTTCTTTGGAAGGATCTACCAAGAGTGAAGATGTTTCCCTCCACCTGTTCAGGTAAGCAGTGAAGCCTTCATTCTCTTTCTGTTTGAGAATGGAGTGTTCACGTTAAGAAGTTTTAGTTTGAATGTTACACTTGTAACGATTCATGAAACTGTTGGTGACATCTTGCCAAGTCGCACTATGCTTCGCATCTAAGGAATAAAACCATTGTTGGCAAGCATGTTCTAAGGAGAGAGGGAACACCGTAGGGAAGAGTGTTACGTCCAATCCCTTAAGAGCCATGGTTGCATAGAACGCCTTCAAATGGAATATTGGATTGTCAGTAGGCTTGAACTTTGGAATATCAGCAGTGGAGAACTTTTCAGAGAGTCTGTCCTTCACATCCAAAGGAGTGGGAAGCCGTTCCACATAAGTGAAATCCTCAGAAATCTTACTCATTTGTTCCTTCAGTTTGTCAAGGGTGGTAACAGTGACCTTGTTTTGTTCCATGGTAGCGACCCTAGTGGTAAGGGTTTGCATCATGGAAGACAGTGCCTCGATGGATTTATTGATGTTCTCAATATCATCTTTAGTGGCCATTATAAGGTGATGAGTAATGGAGATGGCAAAGTTCTCTTTGAATGCCTATTAGATCTGAGAGATTGTTGCGGTAATGACTCAAACCGTATTAATCTATCCATGTTCCTTGACCAAGTACTGTGAAATAAAATAATTCACTTAATTGTTTGACTCATTGCTCAAGATAGGAAAGAAAGGAAAAAACAAATAGACATATGAAAACAAGTGAGAAAACTCCACTCATTTTTTTATTATGACGAAAAAAGGGTGCATGAACCTAATATACGATCATAAACGACCTGGTGCACGACTCGAGTCAGAACATGGAGAAAGTGTGTGGACTATACTTGACTCGTGAGTGACTAAGTGATGTTATAAGACTCGTGGTATGATCGCATGGCTAGACATGTGAACAATAACCAAAATGACTGACGCGATGACCAAATTAACACGGAAGACTTGACTAACGCGATTTTTTTTTTTTTTTTTTTTTTTGGAAAATCCACCGTGTCACGGTGGAAATTGCCGTGACACAGTGAACTTTCCCGTGCCATGGTAAACATTCCCGTGCCACGGTGGACAGTCCCGTGTCGCGACAACCCTTCCTATTTTTTTTTTTTTTTTTTTTTTAGAAATCCACCGTGTCACGGTGGAAAGTTGTCGTGACACGGTAGAGTTTCCCGTGGCGCGGCAGACTTTTTTTTTTTTTGCTAATTACTAAGTGAGTACGGTCCATTAGCAATCGTTAGTCATAAAATAATCCACCATAGACAAAGAAAGATCGTTAAGGTTAGGATCAAAACGACCAAACATATAACATGTAGGCACAATGATGCAAAGAATAGTTCGCAACCTAAGGTCAAGTTCTATGTTCGATCATGGTCAAGTTTATTTGGTGTCAATAGGGTACCATGGTTAAGAGTTTAGACGTGTTAGCAAGGCAGCCTCCCTTGAGGGTGTATGCCAACGGGCGGCTCCGCGAGTTCGTGATGAAATCGAACTCGACTCCATGGTTTGGGTGGATTTAATAACTCGGATGAACCCTTATTGCCATGAGCGTTTTTGGGTTGATAGAGCTTAAATCCCCCGGGGCTAAGACTTATGTAGAACACATACGTTTTTTCAGAAAAATCGAAGGAAGTTGACTGTGAGAAAAGAAAATAAGCCACCGGACTGATTTTAGGACTGTCGTGACACGGCAAAAATTCCCGTGCCACGGTACTGTGCACCATCAAACGGTGCACTGTACCGTGACACGGCAGATTTTGTTGTGGAACCGTCAGAAGATCTAACTGGTGCCCTGTTCTCCTTCGTGCGCAACCAAGTTATTCAATTTTTCCTACGGGACAGATCTAAATGCGACGTTAAAACGTCTATGCATATGCAAAAATGCCAAATTAATCACAAGAATATTTTTTCAAGAATCTTTCAAGTCTCATCCACTCATCTTAATTAAATACCGATCACTCAAATCGATAAATAACCAAGAATCCTCCCCAGTAGAGTCGCCAAATTGTAGGCGTCGTTCGAAGTGCGCCTACGTTAAAGCATGTGTGAATATGCTTGGCACTCATAGGAAGTGGGAATTGACATAATACGATTAAGGACAAATAAAGTAGGGAGCCGCCAACAAGTTTTTAAGGAACTTGTAAACCGTTCACGGATCATAAAAGGCAACCACGAATAAGGGACAACAATAGCCAACAACAATTGACCCGTGAAGGTTACACCCCATTCATAATCCATGAGATTACTAACTCCATATGGTTCAGAACCACGAAAGGAGGATCGGGGATGATGGTACGAAGTGAGTCATGGAGTCACATTCGCCCGTATTGGCCTCTACTTAATTCTTATAGTGAAAAGTGATTCCTGCGATCTCAAAGGCATACAAACAAAGATTCAATTTGCTCCAAAATATTATTAAGCTAAATTGGTTGAATATTAATGCAATATAAATTCTAAAATATTAGTGATCACTTGAAATAATAACAAGATTAAAAAGGAACCTAAACCGGTCGTCCAAATTATCTTATTTGGCGTGATTTTCAATTAAATATTCCCTTTAAACATGCAATTTGGTAATCATAATATTAATAATAGAATAAACATTAATATTGGAAGCAATTCAACAATAATAGCGTTAGTCAAATTAAATACAAAATAACCTAATCATGATACTAGCAATAAGAAAATAAAATAAGAGTAATTAAATTAATTAATTACTCACATTACGCGCGTTCCTTTAAATTGCTACATCATGAATAAACTATTAGTAACTTCAATAAAAATATAAAGTAAATGGAAATTAAATTAAATTAAAAGTAGAGTTGATTTGGTCCAAACCCTCAGTTATTTATACCTTTCACGCCTTGGTTTAAGGACGTAACCTCGGGTTAAGTATAGACTCCTTGGACTGCTTAGGGGAATTGTTATGGAAGAATAATGAGGATAGAAATTAGGTTAAAGAGGGAGAAGAGAATGATTTTTGGTATAAGGTGAGAGAGGATGATTATTGCTGCCCCGAACTGCAGGAAGAGGGATCCTATTTATAGGGAAAATGAGCAGAGGGAACACACGGAACCCTAAAAAGATAAAAAAAAAACCCTAAAAAAGGCTACCATGACACGGTAGATTCTACCGTAACACGGCATATTCTACCATGTCACGGGGGAAATTGGAGTGACGCGGGGAAAAATAGAGTGACACGGGAAATATTTGACCTACGGGAGAAAAAACGCGTGAAGGGTTTACTCGGAAAAGACACGAGAAGATTCCGTGACACGGTACAGTACACCGTGTCACGGCATGGGAGACGCGGAAATGACACAGAAACAGCTCCGTGTCACCGGGAATCCCATCGTCAGACGGTGTATATTCCCGTGACACGGTGGAAAATGTCGTGACGCGGGAGTTTTTTAGGTACAAAGAACGCAAATAGGACACGGAATAGCCCCGCGTCACAGCAAGGGCACCGTGTCACGGGGATTCCCACCGTCAGACGGTGCAATTTCCCGTGACACGAAGGAATTGCACTGTGCGGGGTGATACCTGGTTTTTACCCGTTTTTAAAACCATCATAACTTTTGATCCGTAAATCGGAATGAGGCATATAATATATCATTAGAAAGTTTATCAATTCTACTTTTTAACCCATTTAAGATATGGCCGTTTTAGTGGAAAGGTGTCGGTTTTAGGCCGAGTTTGGTGTTTTGCTCATATCTCTTTCATTAAAGCTCGGAATTGGGCTTATGACATATGGTTGGAAAGCTTATTTAAAGTACTATCCAACAAAATAATAATTGGATCAAAATTATATAACCATAAAATCAGTTTATCTCAGTGGACACGAAAAGTGGAAAATAGGTTATGGTTTAGGGAAATGAGCTAGAAATTGGATTGGTTCATGAAATATATTGGATAGATCATGGATTTAAGCACTCCAAAGATTAAATACTCAACTCGACCAATAATGGCGATGAAAGGTGTTCATCAACGGGTTTGGTTTTGGGGAGACATTTTTAGGTGTCTACACCTATTATTTCACTATTCCTTCCTTGAAGCACTCTAAGGAGTTCATACAATACCCAAATTTCTATATTTAAAACCAAGACGTGAAAGGTATAATTGACTGAGGGTTTGGACCAAATCAACTCTACTTTTTATTTAATTTAATTGTTTCAATTTGCTTTATATTTTTTATTGAAGTTAGTAACAGTTTATTCATGATGTAGCAATTTAAAGGAACGCGCGGAATGTGAGTAATTAATAACTTAATTACTCTTATTTTTAATATTGCTAGTATCATGATTAGATTTATTTATTATTTGATTTGACTAACGCTATTATGGTTAAATTGCTTCCAATATTGATGTTTATTCTATTATATTATTTATGATCACCATATTACATGTTTAAGGGGAATATGTAATTGAAAATCACGCCTAATAAGATAATTTGGACAACCGGCTTAGGTTCCTTTATAATCTTATTATTAATCAAGTGATCACGATATTTTAGAATTATGTGTTGCATTAATATTAAACCAATTTAGCTTAATAATAGATTGGAGCAGATTGAATATTTTATTTGTATATCTTTGAGATCGCAGGAATCACTTTTAACTATAAGAATCGAGTAGAGGCCAATACGGGCGAATCTTACTCCATGACTCACTTCTTACCATCATCCCCGATCCTCCTTTTGTGGTTCTGAACCATATGCAGTTAATAATCTCATGGATTATGAATGGGGTGTAACCTTCACGGGCCAATCGTTGTTTCCTTTCGTTGTCCCTTTATCGTGGTTGCCTTTTATGATATGTGAACGGTTTACAAGTTCCTTAAAAACTTGTTGGCGGCTCCCTACTTTCCTTGTCCCTAATCGTATATGTCAATTCCCTCTTCCTATAAGTGCCAAGCATATTCAAACATGCTTTTAACGTAGACGTACTCCGAGCGACGCTGACAAGTATGCATTTTGTAAGAGCCAGCATTGGAGTTTCGGCCATAGGCCAATTTTGACATTTTTGCGCTTGCTGCGCAATACACCGCTCATCGTCGCTATTTCTAGGGGACGTATGATGTCGTGGTGTATCTTGGCGAGAGAGTTGCTATTCAGCACTCCTTAGAGGCCTTCGTTGTTCTAGCTCGCCCTCCTCAACATATATTCGATAAGGCGAGGTTAAGGACTTTGGCAAGTAGGGCCACAGAGGGCACGCCTTGGCGGACGCACGCTCGTTTAGAGCTATGCTACTCAGAGGACTTGCTGCCGCTTTTGGCTCCAACGCCTATTTTGCTAGTGGGAGGAGAGGAGGTATTCTTTATCTTGCGCATTTGTCTCTTGTATAGCCCCTAAGTAGATACTAATTACCAAGTTTATCTTGTAGGATGTGCACGCCAAGTTTGTTGCTCAGCCTGTATCCATCACCTATCATGGGATGTATGGCAGTGTTTAGGAGATGATTCCTTTAGCTCCTCAAGATCATCGCTTTATCGAGCAGTTGATACCACAAAGTTAGACTTGGGCAAGCCATTTATTTGCCTTTTTACTTGCACATATATTTTTAATTGCTAATGACTTGTGTTTTGACAATTCTCTCGCGAGGTGGTGACAATGATGGCAAGAGGTTTGGACGCCTTTCGATACCAGCTGGTAAGATAGAGGGATCGATCTTCTTGTCGTTGTGACGAAACTACAATGGTATTTCTCTTATATTTATCTTATGATTTGATTTACTTATTTAGCATCTGACATGGCTTACTTTTGCAGGGATAGCCTATTACTTCTCATACCCAGATGAGACTTGAGGCTAGGAGAGAGAGGTTCAACTCGAGGCATCGTCGTACCTCTTCTAGGGGTGAGGGTGGTAAATCGGAGACGGCTCCACCTAAGAGACCAGAGGGTTTATTCTCTTCATCTAAGGGTGCACATCTTAGGCCGGAAGGCCAAGGAGGCATGTTGTCAACTCCTTTAGGTGGTGGTGGGACATACCAGGTTTGCTTGTCGTCGCAGCAACCGCCACAGCCTCAGCCGTTGGCTATTGAGCTTCAGAGTGAGTCTGGATGGGCTGGCCCCACTCTTTCAGTCCCGAGTGTTGGCGATTCTGGGGTCGGTGAAGGTCATACTCCACGATCTACCTTGTTCTTTGATACTTTGGGAGTTCCTCCTCATTTGCGTCTTTTAGCACCATAGATGTACCTGTGCTTAGTTTATTTGACTCGTAAAACTTTGCTAATTTGTATTATATGACTTCTACATTAGACATATTGTATATACAACTTTATTATGCTTATTTTATTTTTTTATTTTATGTGCATGTGAGTGTGTGCAAAAAATTGTGACTAATTTTTACGCAAAAAATTTCCGTCATTTTTATTACTAATGGAGGGTATCCGACTTTCTCCCCCAAAAAGAAAAAATAAAAAATAAAATAAATTTTGACTAACATAAGCCTAATAGTAATTAAGCTTAGATTAATCGAAAAATAATGTTTGAAAGAAGTTAAAAACATAAAGCCAATGTAAAAAATCGAGTCGTAATCGAAGAAAATATATGGTTTGCATAGCGCGGATAAGTTGGCGTCAAACCGACTATCTGTTGCCAAGCGTTGGTCTATTCCCCAGACCTTGATTTTGTCGGCAGACGCTGTCCTTGTCGTCTGGCGACATATCGTTTTTCTCCGAATCCTTTTGCGAAACAAACTACACCAGTTTTGTCCATCAATAGCCCCCAAATCTGTCGAATTTTGTATATTTTGAACAGATTAAAGTAATAGTTATAGCTTTAACTCTCTTTAAGCAATCATGTCTTAGATTTTTAGTGATGTTACTTGTGAGTGGTGCCATTCTTTGACTACTAGGGGGAGAAAAGAGCTTGCTTTCTTTCATATGCATGGGAGGTATTTACGGCAATAAGGGGTTAGATATAGATATAGATTTTATTCATACCACCTTAGAATATTGGGATCCAGACACTCGTTGCTTTAGATTAGGCTATGATGAAATTAGTCCTTTACCGGAAGAATTTGGTGCCATTCTAGGCTTTCCCTACATGGATCTTGCAGTAATTTCTAATATTAGTGAATATTATAATAAAGATTTTGAGCGCTTCTTTAATTTGAAAGACAGAGATCTAATAAAAATTGTAGATGGTACTGTAGTTAATCTGAAAGAATTTGTGGGCCACTATTTCAATAAACCATATTCTGAGTCTTTTCATTTTTATAGAAGAATGGCTTTTCTCTTTTGCATGCTTACCCAATATTTCCTCACTAGTGGTAATAATCTTGAGGGTCATGCAATTTTAGTATCTATGATGGAATGAACAAATTGAATCAGGGAGTAATCCAATGTCATTAATTGTCAGAGAAATGATGCGTAAATTGGATGAACTAAAGAAAAATAAAAAAGCACCTTTTCGAGGCTCTCCAATTTTATTACAGGTAGAAAAATAATATTTTTAATTACAGAATTCAAAAACATATATTTTTGTATAGTAATACTAATTATTTCCATTGAATTTATTTATTTATTTGTATATATATATATATATATATGTATATATATATATATATATATATATATATATATGTATATATATATATATATATATATATATATATATATATATATATATATATATATATATATATATTTTGTAGATTATGTGGCTAATGGAGAGACTAGAATTAATTAATCCTCCTAACAACATTGACAAATATACTCCAGAATGCTTTGTGAGGCAAAAGAAGCGCTTTTCCATAAAGATGGGTCGCCGGTAATGGAGCAAAATATTCGCCTTTCGTGATTTTGCTATCAAATGGATAATCCCGTGGTGGAAAATTGAGAAAATGGTTGGTGTCAACAAGCAACCTTTCTGCCGTTTTCAAAGCTTATCCAATATGACTTTTTATTACCCATGCATGGTAAAAAGATAGTACGATCTCGCTCATATTATTCCTTCTGGAGATATTCGTCGTCCTTATGATTTCCTTATTTCACAAGAAATATAGAGATTTGATGTATATTGGAGTGCTAGTGATAAGTGACTTTTATGTCACTTTTAGGGTGTTTATTGAGTCGTTTTCCGGCTTATTTTCCAATAATTATTTAACCCTTTTTTATCTTTTATTTCTATTATTTGCTTATTCTCGCCTTTTATCTTTATTTTGAGTATTTTTGTAATTTTTAATAGTTTTTAGTTTATTTTCGTGTTTTATTTTATTTTTCTTACTTTAAATGTTTATAGTTTAAGTTCTTAGTTTTTATTTTTAATAATTTCTCTTTTTATCTCGTTTTCTTATTTATTTTAGTTTCGTATTTTATTTTATTTTTACTTCGTTTTATTTTATTGTTTTAGTTTTTGTCCCTATTTCTCTTGGTTGTTTTTGGTTGTGTAGGTATGTTTTCGGGTTGAAGCACGAATTTCAAAGTTAAATGGTTTGCATTGGAAGTTCGGGATCCGAGTCAATCAAGTTCAACAAAATTCTTACAAGCTGCTGCCCCTAACCTCTTGCTGCTGCCAGCTTATCATACACCACACCATTCCCTAACCTCCACGACACAGCTTCTCCCCTCCTGTTCCCCTGCACCCACGCAACTCCCGTACCACCACACACCACCAAACCACCTCCAATCACACCAATCTCTAGCCACGCACCCACCTAACAACTCCCCTGCTCCACCACGCAACTCCAATCAGCCCCGTTACCAGCCCACATCGACCAACTCACCCACGCATATCCAAAAACCAATACACCACCAAAACACCTCCAATCACCACCACCCAGAACCACCGTTAGCCACCAATAAAAGCCGACACAATAGCGGCCAAAAATCGCAGCAACCCATGTCCAATTCAACTCAACCAGCAACAACCACATTCTACCACCCTGGACACCATTCCCCTACTCCCATAAACCGCACCTCCAAACAACCACCATTAGCCTCCGTATCCACCACCAATCCGCACCAGCACCTCAATTCCAATTCCCGCAGCTCCAATCAATCAATTCGCACAAGCATCCGCAAGTTCAAGCAAACCGTTGAGAGTTCGGTCGAGGTACGAGTCAGAAACTTTTAGATTTTGTAAATTGAAGAGGTGTGGTCGAACACACCCATGGTTCGACCGAACCAACCCCGTAGTTCGGCCGCACCAACCCATGGTTCGACCGGACCATTTCACGAGCTTCGCGCGTGACTTGTAATGAAAATCGGACGGCTGCGATGTGATGATGCTTGATGATGATGTTTATTTACGGTGGTGATGATGATGATTGTTTGCTGTTGATATGGTGAATGAGAGCAGCAAGTGAAGGGAAGGAGAAAGGGGTCTGGTGGAAATTGTGGGTTTGGTAGGAGTTTAGGGGAATTTTTAGGGGTTTCTTTTTCCATTTCTTTTTCTTTTATTTTATTTTATTTTAGTTTTGTTTTTGTATTTAGTTTTATTTATTTTATTTTATTTTGGTTTAACTTGTATTATAAATACCCCCTTTGGGGTTATTTTCAAAAGAACTATCATTCAATCCAACAACTTTGCAAGTTTTCATCTTTCATTTATTGCCTCTTTAGTAATCTCTAATCCTTTCTCTTAGTTTTTTTTATTTACCACTTAGTTGCTTATTTTTATTTATTTATTGTGGATTAATCTATCTTTGTTATTTTCATTGTTTTTGATCATGTTTGATTTCATGCTACTGGTGTTTACTCTTAGTTTTGCTATCATGTTTATTCCCCCTTTTCTAGGCTAATCTCTTAGCTAGGGGAAGGGGGTGTGAAATATGCATTGAATGTAGGATGAATGATGATAGTTGGAATTATTACATGCCTTAAATTGATGAAAGCCATGATTTTTTAATGGCTTGAGATTATTGTTGCACTTTATTTGATTGCCTTCTAGTTTAAATGCATGAAAATTATTTGAACTAGATTAAGATCACCTCTATTTTAATGATTGCATGAGAATGAGTTGTTAAAATGGAGTTTCATGTATTGTGCTTCTTTATTCTCTTGATTTGCTTGTGTCTAATTGGATGCATGAGAATGATCCTAATTAGCATAGACTTCTTTCAATGATTTGCCTAGACTATTGCATGAGAATGAATTGTTTAGGTAGAATCTTGTGTTCTTTGGCATGTTCATCATGATAACTATCATTTTTCCCCTCTTTCTAACATGTTTGAGACCCTCGAACCCCTAGCGTCTTTCTCTCTTGATTTTAATCATCTTTATCTTGTTTATTTATAGTTCTAGTGTTTACAATCCAAAAAACCAACAAAAATACACCCTTTCTTACTCTTGCTTAGTAATTGTGATGTTGAATGAGTGTGCTTCCTCAGTGGATCGACCCTTTACTTGCCACTAACTAGTTTAGTGTAAGTTTAGGCTTTATAAATTGTTAATTTGATTAGGGGAGTAGTTTAACGACCTATCTTATCCCTATCAGCTAGGCCTCTATGGGAAGTTGTTACCTAAAAGGTTCCTCCTTCGTTGTCGAAGGATGTGAAACATTGGCTACTTATTAAGCCTAAAAAGGATAAGAAGAAAGATCACAGTAGAACCAATGTGAAGAATCGTCTGGGAGACAAGATAGCTCCTGTTAAGGAACGTTTAGGTGAAAGAGTTGAGTTCAAAACACCTATGATGCCTAAGAAGAAAAACACTACTAAAGGCACAGAGAAATGGAAAGCTGACTCTACAGAAAAGAAAATTTGGATAGAGAAGAAACATGGTATACTGGCTAAAGGTGAAACTATTTACATCAAAATTGAATGCAGATCCTCTAAAGGATGCCTACTAGCAAAAGTAATGGACGATGAAGAAGACGCTGACAAGAATTGGAAAAGAGCAAACCAGGAGAAGAAATATTAAAGCATTTTTAAACTTTCAATTTATTAGAAAAATTAAATTTTTAGGCCAATTTTTTTTCTTTTAGGCTTTTATTTAAATTCCGTCAATAATGTAATTTCACTTTATTTTATTAATGCAGTTTTCAGCTTTTTAAATTAAATCAACATTTACAATACACTCTTTATTAAAGCAATGAAAACACTAAAAAATTTTTCTAAAAAATTTGAGTACGGAAGTCGAAAATTTTCGAGATTCACAAAAATTCGCCTATTTTAGTGAGAAAAAATTAGCATCACAAATTAGGTTCGTCGCCAGAAGTTTGTCTCCGTCATCTAGCGCTGTCCTCGTTGCCAAACGCTGCTACTCGTCGCCCGGTGCTGTCTTCGTCGCCAGACGCTGCTTTTGTCAGCCGACGCTGACCTCTGTCATGAGGCGACAACTTTTATGGGATGCGTTTGCAGATTTTCGCACTAATTTCTTTGAGTTAATTTGCTGGAATGCAAGGTTTATAGAAATTAAAGTGGCCACACCTTATAAGGGTAACTTACGTATCCTTTTCTAAGGAATCAGGCCAGACGCAGCTCTCTTAAGTGTCTAGCTCAAGTAATTATGGGTAGTAATTCTTAAGTTGGTCAAGATTTGTCCTGTTCGAGAATTCATTTCCATCCATATCATTTAGTCTTGCAGCACCTCCTGATAGGATAGTGTTGACAATATACAGCCTAGACTAATTAGGTCTTAACTTGCCTCTTTGGTCTAAAACATTTTTCCTTAATGCTTTTAAGACCAAGTCTCCCACTTTTATATTCCTTGTCTTGACTTTCTTGTTGAAGTGTCTAGCCATTCGAGTTTGATAACATTGAGTATGATGTAGAGCCTCTAGTCTCTTTTCATGAAGTGGAATTATCTTTTCATATCTTGCTCTAGTCCATTCTACTTCATCGAGTTTACTCTTTAACACGATGCGTAGAGAAGGTATTTCTAGCTCTACAGGTTGTACGACATCCATCCCATAAACTAAAGAAAATGGCGTATTCCCTTTTGATGATCGAATTGACGTGTGATAACTCTAAAGAGCAAAGTGCAGTTTGTTATGCCAATATTTGTAATTTTTTGTCATCTTCACGATGACTGTCTTTAAATTTTTATTAGCTGCCTCAATGACACCATTTTCCTTAGGTCTATACGGAGAAGAATGATGGTGTTTAATGTCATACTTTTGTAACAATTTTTCACATTATGCTTGAAAGTGAGTTCCATTGTAACATATCATTTCATGTGGGACTACATATCGACAAATGATGTTTCTTTCGATAAAGAGTGCTACATGCTTTGCAGTGAGTTTAGCGTATGATTTTGCCTCAACCCATTTAGTGAAGTAATCTATTTCTACTAATATATATTCATGGCCTCCTGTTCCTGGAGTAGTTCTTCTAATGATGTCTATTCCCCATGTTGAGAATGGCCATGGTGATGTGTAGGTGTAGAGGAGAGATGGAGGAACGTGTTGCAAGTTAGCATATATTTGGCATTTAGGGCATCTTTTGACATATTGATGACAGTCCCTATTCATGGTAGTCCAATAATACTCTTCGCGCATTATCTTTTAGACTAGCATTTTGCCATTTACGTGTGTTCCGCATACCCTTTCATGGACTATTCTCATAGCCCTTTGGGCTTCCTTTTTTCCTACAAATAAAATACCTCGACCTTTAGGTACCCTCTTGGGTAATTCATCGTTAATGAGCACATATTGGGGAGCCAAAATTCTTAAGGCTCTCTTTGCTCTTTTGTCAGCATGGGGTGGATATTCTCCCTTTGTGACATAGTTGAGGATGTCTGTATACCTGAAGACATCTACTTTTGGCCTCCTGTCCCGACAGGAAGTGCAATGACGATAAATAAAACCATCTTTGTGTAAGATCAAAGTGAAGAATGCTTATGGGTAACTAGTTAAACCACAAAACACAAAAAGACTAGCCCAAAACAAAGAAACAAAGTCAAATTAACTAAATCCGATCATAATAAGGCTTAAGCTCGTGCTTAAAACCCAATAATTAAGAATTTAAGAGCGCCTAGGTTAAAAGAAACATTTCCACATAAAATAACGCACGTATCTCAAGGAGTCGCGCTGGTCTGGCGTGCTCAACTAATTCAGCTGCACGTGACACTCATCGCAACTTCTAGAGTTGCACTCGTGAAAGATTCAGAATTTCAAAAAATAAGAAAATCGAATCTTGCCATAAAGTCGCTCGCAAGACAATTAGTTGCGCTGCCTATGGCTGCACAGCTCAAATCACTTGCACTGGGTTGCTGCACGCAACTCATCCAGGTGCGCGCAACACTTGCTTTGGGCTTTGGCAGAATGTTTCAAATCCTAATCCTACCCAATCCCTGTAAATAGTGGCTTAATCCGAGGCTTAGACACACAAAAAATTAACCCAATACTCTGCCGGAAAACTTGTGAACTTGTGTTACCTAACCCCTTTTGTCCTTAACACTCACCCCTTTGATATTTTGTTACTACGGTGGGGGTTCCCAAACAAGAAGGAGTCCATAAGGGTTCTAATCAGTGATCTAGTAAAGAGAAGTGGTAAATTCCCGACCACTTAGATAAATCACTTTTTATTTTCTTGTTTAAAAGAACTTTAAATCAATTAATTAGAGTTGCTTGAACACTTTAAAAGGTTTAATTAATCAATTCCTCATAGTATCTTGCAGTAAATAAGATTAGAATTGAATAATTTATTGTTGGTCGATCACTTAAGCCAAGGCAAATATTATTTTTTTATTGTCCCATTCACGAATTTGATTAAATAAAGAATAACAACTTTGCAATGTAATTCCTACGTGAATTGATGTGTGTAAATAAAATCAACTAACTTAGTTTTAGTTATTGTGTTGCATATATTGTTTGGTGATGAAATTGTAAAAAAGGAAGAGCTAGTAGAGGTCGTATTAGGGCTAGGATAGTGATTCCCCTCTAAAGGGAACGTTCTTTTAGTAACCCTCGCTCCCGAACTCATTTCTGGTTTATGAAGACCAATTTGGGCATGGGTAATGAAACTGACATAGAAGAAAGGCATGAACGAGGTTTATGAGATTTACTAAAACTCATTGGCGACTCCTACTTGTTTCTTTTAACTAAGCGTAATGATAGAATAAATTCCGATTCAAGGTTCCTCAAACAGTCAGGAATTCAAATCCTACTACACCTTAACAAGTGTGAAGTCCTAGAATTTTAAATGGCCTTGGGCATCTAAGGAAGGACCCCCTACGATAAGATCACCCTCCTTATAGTGGCAACTTACCTGGAGACTTAGAGGTTACATGATTAGTTCTCAAGGTTTCCAACACTAGGTTGCCTATGGGTTGTAATGGTAATTAACTTAGATAATCTCTAGTTAGAGAGCGACACTTGAACGCATATATAATATCTTCCTTTTGCACAAAATTAAAAACTAAACAAGCAACATTGCATCATGCATAATCATAGCACACTTCAACCTTTGGGGATTGGCTCATTGATTAGGGGTCACCAACACTAGGCTTCTATCCTAAAATCAATAACAATCATCCCACCCATATCACCAACAAAACGTTGGGAGAGCGATGCCATGTGTCAACACGTTGAGTGATTGATCTGTGCCTCGTTTCTTAAGATATGGTTCCTTTGGACACCCAAGCCTTTTGACCTTAGAATGACATTGCGTGCATCTTGGCTTATGACATGCTTTATGTGATTATGTGACTATATGCAACGTGTTAGGATAGTCTTCTTTTTCTCTTTTTTAGTTTTGTCTAGGTTCCCAATTACTAATCTGCCTCTTCATATTTTTGAGTCGTATCCAAAGGGTAACACAAAAAAAAAAAAGAAAAAAAAAAAAAACCATGACAATACAAAAAAAAAACGCTCGAATTTAAAAAAAAAAAAATCTTACTAGCAGGTTGCGCGTGTAACTCAATTAGTTGCGTGACCCCTTCAAGCGCAAGTGATTCTGATGCGCGCGCCTACTGTTACAAGTCGATTTGATTTCTCAAAATAAAAATTGACTCGTTCAAATAATATCTTCATTGAAGAATTGTTTAAGGGTCCTGTTATCCGTTCAAATATATCTTGCGTTATTTCATTTTTTTCTTTCTTTTTTTTTTTTTTTTTTTTTGGAAAATAAGATTTTATAACCAAAAAGAGAAAGTTACAACTTACAAAAGCTAAGTTATAACTACCACCAAAACACAAACAGACCTGAAAACAACAGGTCACCCCACGACCAGTTCTAGACCCAAACCTAGCCACCTTCTAGGAAGGGTTCTAGGAAGGGCCTAGAGCAACTGGACTCAGATTTCCGGCCACCTTCTAGGAAGGGTTCCGGAAACCAGGACCAGACAACAAAAAACCAGAAAACAACAAAGCCAAACACCCGAAAGTCACCAAAAACTACAGCCAGAAGCAGACATGCCTGCAAACCGACTAAAGAAACCAATAGAACAAAGATAAACAATAGAACGAGCACCAAAGCAACAATAACAACATACTGCAGCAACAAAAACAACACCAAAACAACAGTGCATTAACATAATCAGCAGTGCAGCAGCAAGAAAATAGGGCACAGCAACACCAAAAGCAAAACGCAGCACCAGCAGCAAAGAGCAGCAAGGTAGGACAGTGCAGCAGCAGCAGAAGCAAACCAGCTGCAGCAAAAAGCAAAGCAGCAACAGCAAACAGCATAACAGCAACATACTTCAGCAACCCAGTAGCTCAGCAAAGCACAGCAGAACACAATCAACCAGCAGCACCACACCAGCAGTGCAGCAAACAGTAGCACTCAGCACAGCACAGCAGAACACCCAGCAGCAAAGCAGCCAGCAAAAAAAAAAAAAAAAAAAAAAAAAAAAAAAGCCCAACAACAACAATAATCAACCCCCTTCAAACCACCTTCCCTTAATAACTAGTCCTAGTCGAACAACAATGTCAACCATTGAAGAACTTCAAGAGGAGATTCTTCGTTTGAGAGAGAGGAAAAGGCTCAAGAGGCCAAGGAGAGAAGAATTAGGAAACTCGAAAAGGATGGAAAAAAAATGTTGAAACCTTAGCCTTGCAACAAAAGATGGAACAATTGTCCATCAAAGAAAAGTCGTTGGAGAAGCTAGTTCTTCGTTCTACAATGGGGAACTAGTACTTTCACGTAGAAAAGTTTGCTTCTCCCACATGACTTGCTTTACCGGAAAAGTTTGTAGCTATGGACTTGCCAATATTTAAGGTGACCAATAATTCACAAAATATTTTAATGTGTTTTACTGGCACCATGGAATTAAAGGGAGTTGATCCTAAGCTTTATACTTTGACTTTCCCTTTATCTTTAAACCCAGCCGCAAGAGAGTGGTACTATGGGCTAGATCCTAAATTCAAAACAACATGGGAAGATGTAGTTTCGGCTTTCATTACCCAATATGAGAGTAAGGTAGAGTTCAAATAAACTCTATGTGAACTTGAAATGCTTAAGCAAGGAGACGATGATGGTTTCCTTGCTTTCTATGGTAGATGGCGAGAAAAGGCGGCCCACCTTGCCCAAAGGCCACCTGAACTCGAGTTAGTACAAAAATTCATTAACAACTGTCATGAAAAGTACAACAAACATCTACGCTACCTTAGTTAAGACACTTTTCAAAAGGTCTATTATGTGGCTACTACGATTAAAGATGGTCTTGCTTAAAAAAAGCAAATAAAACCCATCATCATCAACCTAAGAATAATTACAAAAAGGGGAATGATAATAAATCATCTTATATTGATGCATTTGCAAACCACGTAATATAATAATACAAATACATATAGCAATAATGATCCTCGTAGGAGATGGACAAAAGAAAGAAAATTTACACCATTTACTATAAGCTATAAAGAATTATTAGAAAAATTGAGTGAAAAAAGCTTACTTGCACCAACAGGGCCAACACCACCCATTCCACCAGAAAGAAGGTTTGCTCAATGGGATGGTAATGTTCATTGTGCTTATCATAGAGGCATTGGGCACGATACTAAACGTTGCTACGTCTTAAAACACAAAATATAAGATTAAGTAGACGATGGGAGAATTCGCATGCCTAAACCTAACAATAATACATCCCCAGTATGGATGTTTCATATTGATGGGGACCATATGGGAAGTGATACGTTCAATCCTTTGGACTATATCACACCTATAAGAGAATCTCTAGCCACAATACAATTAGGCCCAACTAATAAAGTATGTGGACTATGGGGCGACGACTTTCAAGACTTATATGTCTTTATGTATGCCGTCGTCCCACATCCATCTTGTTTATAAAATGAGACAAATGGAGCGCTTGATTGGGATCATTTCTTGGGGGAAATCACAAGACTTATCAAATCTCTCCTTGGATGAATAATGGCATTAAGCACAACTCATGGAACATCTTGAAATGGAGGCACATCCAAAACCTCTAGAAGAAAGTTGGTTCATGAGTTCTAATGAAAATGAGATAGATCATCTAACTCGTTCTGGACGAGTTTACAAAGCACCACCAAATGGATCTTGGACCACACAAAATCAATTTCAAGGTCAAATACAAAATCCAATACCACCTCCACTTAAGGTAGAAGATCCATTAGTTAAACAACTTCGCCAATCCAAGGCGAATGTTAGCATTTGGGAACTCTTAAGTACTTCTAAAGAACATAGGAATTGTCTTATGAACGCTATAACGGCTTTGTCTGTAAGCACAGACACAACCCCTCAGGATCTCGTTGACTTGCTTACTAGCGAGAAATCTGACAAATCATTCATTTTCACTAATGATGATTTGCCATCAAAAGACACTACCCACAACAATGCACTATACCTAACTGTGGGGTGCAAGGGATACAATATCCCTTTTACATTGGTAGATAATGGGTCAGCTGTAAACGTATGCCCATTACGAACTGCAAAATACCTAGGCCTTAATCCAGAAAAAGATTTTCAATCAACAACGCAAAGCATTAGGGCCTATGACAACTCAATGAGATCGGTGTGTGGAACTGTTAAGCTACCAATTACGACAGGCCCAATTCAAAAGACAGTTGAATTCCATTTTTAATTCTACTTGGACGTCCTTTCATACATGAGCTTGGTGAAATACCATCCTCACTTCATCAAATGATTGGGTTGAACTATCAATAGCTTCCTATGATTGTTCATGCTTCTCCACTCAAAATAGCTATAAATGATCAATCACTTTTGGAAATAAACCATGATAATAATGAAGAGGACATGTGGGGATTTACCGCGGAACCAATATTCACAATTGAATTGGAAGAAAGCCTTGGAGAACAATTGAAGCTTGATCCATATTCCACCCTGATAGTGTACAACATCTTATTTAAGAGTAGTTACTTTCCTAGGATGCCATTGGGGATAGGAATGAAGAAATCTCTCTTACTTCCTATCCCAAATAAAAGTTTCTCCTTTGGATTGGGATACAAAAAAACCAAAGAAGAACTAGAGTGTCACGATGTGAAAAACAAATCACGTGGATACAACAATAAGAAAGGGATAATCACTTTACTCCCATCCTACCAACAAATCCTTAATGGACAATTCATTAGGGAGGGAGAAGATTACCCATGCTATGACTTTCCAGAGCCAATAGTTCTTGAAGGAATCAAGAAGCCTGGATTTGAAATATTTCAGGATTGATACTTCTTGAATGACGATCTTAAAACTGTTGAATCAAAACACCCAACTCTAGGGTGCTATGATAGGCAAGCATTCAACTTGCTATTTAGACTATAGAAAAATCATGTCGCTACAATGACTAATTAAAATGCCATTCAAGATGAAGCTTTTGACCTAACCTCGTTGATCACCCCTTCTAATGAAACCTTTGAGCATGGATGGACGAAGTCTATCAAATGGACTAATCACAAAGGGGATAAGCTAGAAATCGTCACAGGCGAAGGGATGATGTTTGATGAATTGGATGACGAATCTAGTATGGACTCTAGGGAAGATGAAAATTTAAGCCTTGTGGCCATTACTGAGTCTTTATTTTCTAGTTCTAATTAAGTACGAAGATCCCTAAAAGGATTCTTCTCTTGATGTACTCTCTTCTGAATTTGATAATATGAGCTCTATTTCCGAGTTTATGCCTACTTTTGAGTCTTTTGAATGCTATAACAATCAATCTAATGAAGAAGATAATATTAATAAATTGGTTGAACTAATGAATGAAGGAAAATAAAAGAACCCTATAATTGAAGAAACCGAAATAGTCAATATAGAAACTAATGAAAACAAAAAAGAAGTCAAAATTTGCTTATCTCTAAATCCGGGAGAGCGATCGACCCTCATATCGACGCTCAAAGAATTCGAAGACGTGTTCGCTTGGTCATACAAGGACATGCCTGGAATAGATTGGGAAATTGCGGAACATACCATTCCCTTGAACCCTACCTCTAAACCAGTAAAACAAAAACTACGACGAATGAAACCTGATGTCGCATTAAAAATAAAACAAAAAAGACAACAACAATTGGATGCAGGTTTTATTCGCGTATGTAATTATCCAAAATGGGTAACGAACATCGTACCAGTCCCTAAATAGGACGGACGAGTTTGCATGTGTGTTGACTTTAGGGACCTTAATAAGGCTAGTCCTAAAGAAGATTTTCCTCTACCACATATTGATATATTGGTAGATAACACGGCTAAACATGCGATGTTATCCTTTATGGATGGATACGCAGGTTACAACCAAATTTTAATGGCAAAAGAAGACGAAGAAAAGACATGCTTTATCACCCCTTGAGGTACATATTGCTACACAATCATGCCATTTGGTTAAAAAAATGCAGGAGCTACGTACCAAAGAATGGCTACGACTCTCTTGCATGATATGATGAATAAAGAAATAGAAGTGCATGTGGATGATATGATCGTAAAGTCCAAAGATAGATTGGGACATAAAAAGGTTTACTCAAATTTTTCACTCGCATAAAAGAATACAAAATGCGATTGAATCCACAAAAATGCGCCTTCCGGTAACTTCTGGCAAGTTACTCGGATACGTAGTAAGCAATTAGGGGGTTCCTTGGCAAACTACAAAACATTAGTCGGTTTATCAACAAATTGACTATGACTTGTGAGCCAATATTTAAAAATTTGAAAAAAGAAGAAAAACGTGAATGGGACGATCAATGCCAAAAGGCCTTTGAAAAAATCAAAGGTTATCTCAAAAGTCCACCAATTTTAGCAACACCAGTACCTAAACTACATCTTTGGCTATACATCACAGTTACAGACACATCCATAGGCGCCATGTTAGCGCAAGAGGTAGAAAATGTCAAGCGTGCAATATATTAAATAAGTAAAAAATTCATTGAATATGAAACAAAATATAGCACCTTGGAAAAAATAAGTTTAGCATTAGTGTGGGCAACTAAAAAACTACGACATTATATGCTACCACACACTACTCATGTAATTTCTCAACAAAATCCGATAAAGTATTTGTTTGAACAACCACCTATACAAGGAAGAATATCCAAGTGGTGGTATGTTGTCCGAATTTGAGCTAAAATGTATTCCTGAAAAATTAATAAAAGGGAAAGTAATTTTCGATTTTATGGCCCACTATCCAATTCAAACAAGTCATGAAGAAACTACTCATCTTTCGGATGAAGAGATTCTCATGACACAATATGACAAATGGGTAATGTACTTCGACGGTGCGTCCAATCAAAAAGGATGTGGCGTAGGAGTGTTACTCATAAGTCCAGAGGGAGAACATACTCCAATCTCCGTCAAACTAGACTTTGAGGTTACTAATAATGTCGCGTAATGTGAAGCGTGCATCATTGGATTAGAAGCAGCAACTAGCATAGGTGTGTAAAAACTAGAGGTATATGGAGATTCTAGTTTTATTATAAATCATATACTGAAAAAATGGAAAATAAAGAACTCCACAATGATATTATACCAAGCACACCTAGAGCAACTCATCAAGCATTTTGAACATATTGATTTTAAACATCTCCCAAGGGATGATAATCAATTTGCGGATGCGCTAGAAAAATTAGCCTCAATGATCAACATTCCAGATCACTTAAATATGATGTCATTATGCGTTGATAGAAGAAAAGAACCAACATATTGCAACACAATAGAGGAAATAGATGACATTAAAGGAGACAATCCTTGGTATGATCATATCCTCTAATACATTACCCATGGCACATATCTTGAAAATACTTCATCTAAGGACCAACAAACCTTTAGAACACTTACGGCCCAATACAGTCTATTAAATGGTCAATTATACAAAAAAGGACCTAATAGTCAAAGTTTGTTTTGTATAGACCAACCTGAAACCACACGCCTTATGAAGAATACTCACAAAGGTGTTTGTGGACCTTACACGAAGGGTAAAATGCTTGCAAAATAATTTTTACGACAAGGGTACTATTGGTCCACTATGGAACATGATTGCATACAATATGTAAAAAAATGTCCAGAGTGCCAAATGTTCGCTAATTTACAACACCTTCCACCATCCAAACTATACAATCTCACTTCCCCTTAGCCTTTTTCAACATGGGGAATTGACATGATTGGTAAAATTTCTCCAACGGGAGCTGGAGGACATGATTACGTATTAGTAGCCATCGATTATCTTACAAAGTGGATTGAGGCTGCTTCTTACGTAAATATCACTTCTAAACATGTCGTAAAGTTTCTTGTACGAAACATATTTTATAGATATGGAGTTCCACATGAACTAATTAGTGATCAAGGATCTCAATTCAAAGCTGAAGTTGAGACCCTCTTAACTCGTTATAAAGTAAAACATCATCACTCATCTCCATATAGACCTCAAATGAATGGAGTTGTAGAATCGGCAAATAAAAATATAACAGTCATCGTTAAGATTTGGCAGAAAATTATAAGGAGTGGCCAAATAAACTACACTTTGCACTATGGGGTTATAGAACGTCCATACAAACATCAATAGGAGTAACTCCGTACTCCTTAGTTTTTTGAATGGACATAGTTCAACCATTCGAACTGGAAATACCATCCCTACGCATCGTACTCAAAAGTAAGCTATTGGAAGCTGAATGGGTAAGAGAAAGGTATGAAGAGCTTTTATTCCTCGATGAACGATGATTAAAAGCTTTACATCATGTATAAGTCTACCAACGACGCATTGCGCGCCATTTTAACAAAAGGGTACGACCAAGAAATATTAAAGAAGGTGACTTTGTACTAAAGGAAGTTAGGGGTCCACCAACCGATCCAAGAGAGAAATTCAAGCCCAATTGGATAGGTCCCTATCGCGTAATTGAAATCCTATCAGGAGGAGCTGTCAGATTAATGGATATTGGTGGTGATGAAATTTGCCAATTAATAAACATTGATCGAATTAAAAAATATTACATATAAAATCCGGATAAACTCTTTCATACATTAAACAAATCATTTTTAGCATTCAATTGAAAGATTCTAAGTGTTATGCACTTAACCAAAAAACACGGTAAAGTACATCACACTTGGGGGGAGGATAATTTAAAAATAATAGGACACTTCTAAGTGTTCAGATTTTTTCAAAGACCACAAAAAACTCTTCACACTTAGGGGGGTAAATAATGTAAAAAAAAATATATAGAATTTTTTTTAATACTCGTAGTACAGGTGTCACGTGCAACAAATCGAGTTGCGCGCGACAAGCTCGCGCAACCTCTGATCTTTCGCGCACCACCTGATGACGAACTGCGAACCGAGAATTTTTACGCTTGATTAAAGTGACAACTTTATCTTGCGATAAAAAAAGGGTGCTTCTCGAAAATAACATATACTCGGAAAATAAAAAATTAAACTTTGATTTAAGCTTTGTTTAAACAGATTTTGATTAATTTTTTCATTTAATTTCTACATGAGAGATTAAAGAAAAATAAAAAATATATAATAATTGCAAAGAACTACGCAAAGACCTGGTTTTGTAATATGAATACGTAGGCAATCTTTATGATTCGGTCATATCAAAAAATAAAAGCTCATTTTATTTCATTCAAAATTCAAAAAAATAAGAGACATTATTAAACTAGATAATAATTTTTTAAAAAAAAAATAAAACATTGTAGTGATTTCACTTTATTAAACTAATAGCATATTGTGTAACACTCTAAGGTTTTACTATATCCTAAATTGTCACAGTCAACGAAGGAGTAGTTTCCATCGCAGTAGTTTTAGCAACCTTAGGGCTTTCCCCTTCATTCTTCTTTTTGACCCAAACATTGTTCTTCAATTTAGGGGTTGGGGCCTTTGCAACCTGTTTTCCTTTTCCTTTAACAATTGGAGCCTTCTTGCGAGTATTTTGTGAAGGTTTTAATCTTCACCCCTTGTTGCGCATGTTTAGGATGAGCCTTTCTCTTTGGTTCCTTCGAACGAGCCTTAGGAGATGAGAAGTCCAATTTTCGTGTCATTCCTTTGTTTTGGCCACTCGGAGGAGTAGTGGTGGCCGAATGCATCAAAGGCTTAGGTGGATTAGCGAGCCGTGGAGGCTTGATGTTGTGATCGAGCCTTGTTTAACTTGTTGTTATCTACCGCATTCATCCAAACCTTGTAAAAGGAAGATAATACAATACTCGCAGTAGGATTTTGTACTACCCATCTAGGGAGACTTGACCAATATTCCATCCAACGAGAAATTCGTTCGGGTTTAAAGATCACATCTTTAGGGGCATCGCAATCTTGTGGGGGAATAATTTGTTTCATCCCGCATTGTCTCATCACCTTGCAAGGAAAGGTATAAGTAATACTAGATAGGCCTAGAAGCCTAATATAAGGGAAATTAAAACTATTCCCGACCATACTACTTATGTTCCACCAAGGAATCACAAAGCGTATGTTAGGAACCCTGTGACAAATACACGACATCCATTCTTCTTCATTCTTGTGCTTTTAGAGAATTCGACGTACAGGGAATGTCCTTTGTCCATTAGCCTTGAGGTTTTGTGGCTGATCAAATATTCGCAAACGCTCCATGAGCCAAATCTGAAAAAAAAAGAGAAAAAAAATTAATTGCAATTTTACACAAGCAGGTGGCGCACGCATCGCAAAAAAAAACGTCTAGGGAATGTCCTTACTTCATTTCCATCCGCACGCATCGCAAAAGATTCCGCTGGTCAAGCCAGCGTAACATCATAGCTTGCGCTTCTATACGACGAAAAAAACGTACGTGAAATAGGAGGGGACTTCCCATGAAACCGTTTTCGTTAGGGTCTCCTTAATGTGTCCATTTTACATGGTATTTTACCCCCGTCCCTCGGTAATAATTAGTAGTGTTTTTGGCTCTTTAGAGCCACTTTTATTACTAATCGGTGTTTTCCAGTGTTATCGTAGATTTGGTTGACTTTTGCAGGGATTTATGCTTTTTGAGTATTTTTCCGAGATATTTTGGAGCAGTCACGAGTATTGGAGAAACACAAACACTTTTGGAGCCCAAGACCGGTGAGAGCCGGTGATTAAGGGCTCGGTAATCGGGATACCGAGGTATATGGACCGAGTGATCAAGACCCTAAGTGGATATCCGGATTGGGCCGAAGAAATAAACCCAATCAAAGCTCCGAGCCTCGAGGTGAAGCAAGGGCCCGATCGGGCAGCTTAGCTCGATCGGGCAAGGCACGCAAGTGTGCTGGTGCGTGGCCAAAGGCGCGCCCGATCGGGTGAGCTGTTAGCTCGATCGGGCCCGGCTGTGAGAAGAGCTGTGCGAGAAAAAAGACGCGCCTGATCGGGCGGCCTCTAGCCCGATCGGGCGCGTGTTTCTGGAAAGGCTCTTTTGTCGAGCAATTAGTTTCTAATTAGGAGTTGTTTTTAGTTTTATTTTAAGTACGTTTTTAGGACGATTATTATTACGGATCCTCTTTCTTAGACTTTCTCTCTCTACTTAGTTTTTTTTTCTCTCTCTTAATCTCTCTCTAAACTTTTGTTCTTAATTCTTTCATTAATTCCAGATTTATTTTGGTAACGATTTCTTCCCTTAATCTTATTTATTTATTCTATTCCTTTCATCATGATTTATTTTATTGCTTTGATTAGTTTAGTTTTTAATATGTGTGAGTAGTTTAATTTCTAGGGTTTATGGGGATCTAATAAATAACATGAAAGGGTAAATTATTGTTGTTGATTATCAATGCTAGATTAATATCCTATTGATTAATTTAATGCTCTGTGACTAGATTAGGCCTATCTTTTATGCATGAGTTTGACAATATTTATTCAAGAATCGAGAGATGAGAATTAATGTTTAGGTCTAGTTTTAATAGGCAAGTTAATTTATGAATGGTTAAGTCAAGATTCGAGAGATGAGATTTAATACCGATAAATTAATTGTATGATTGTAATACGTAGCGAGAGCCCTTTACAATCTGGTTAATTGATGCATTGATGATTGACTATTATTAATTATTGGTATTGCATGATAATTTCTTATTGGATTGTTTTAATGTTTTACAATTGCGGCTTGTAAAAGTATAGCAATATTAAATAGATGAATCGAGCAGATGTTAATTTGATATTAAAGGCTATTTTTTCAATAAGAACTTAGATCTAGTAAATTGCGATAGCCTGTTAGATCTATGTTGATTAATAAATTGCGAGAGCCTGTTAATCATGTTATTTATGCAATGTCAATAATTGATTACTATGTTTTACGCTGGAGTATTATTTATTGGTGAACCTATGCCCTAGATCCCTTTATATATTGTTTTCTTCCTACTCTTATTCTTTGTAGTTTAGTTTCTTGCTTAATTATAAATATTGGTTACTTAAATAATTTAGATTATAATAATTAATTAGGAGTAAAAAGACTAGTTTCCATGTGAAGATCGACCCTACTTCCCTATCTACCTTAGTTAGTGATTTAGGTAATTATTTTTTATTAGGGGATACGACTTTACCCTGTCAAAATTTGGCGCCGTTGCCGGGGAAACGGTTTTATTTTTATTTCTGATTGTTTTTTGTAGTCTAGATTATTTCTCTTTTGTCTCAGAGAGCGTTAGTTCTCCGAGACAAATCTCATATTTGCTTCTAGTTTTTGTTTATGCCTAGGTGTTCCAGATCAGGTTACATCCCTTTCGATCCTGAGATCGAACGTTCCTTCCATAGACAGAAAAACTTCTACAAGCAAATCCTGGCGGATTCTGGTGATAATAACAATAATCACCGCGATCCTCCAACTGATTCTAGAAATTTAGAGGTATCATCAGACACAGAATCAGAGATGGCGGCTCCAAAGAAGCTTAGTGATTATTCGCAACCAAAGCTTACAGATTTTCCACATCTCACCCCTTCTCCGGCTCTTGATGGGGTTCAATTTGAAATTAAACCTTAATTTATAACGATGATAGAGAGAAAGCAATTCAGTGGAGCAAAGGGTGAAGACCTGAATCTTCACATTGCCGACTATTGTCAATATTGCAACACCATCAGGTAAGCCGGGGTCACTCAAGACCAAATTAGGGAGATTCTCTTTCCTTTCTCTTTAACTGGAAAAGCTAAATTGTGGTTTAATGGCTTAAATAGAACTACACTTGGTATAACTGACTGGGAAACTCTTGTTTTGAATTTCTATAACAAGTATTATCCTGTAGAGAGAACAGCAGTACTACGGAGTGCGATTCAGAACTTTACCCAAGAAGCCGATGAGTCTTTATATGAGGCTTGGGAGAGGTTCAAGGACCTACAAAGAGAATGCCCTCACCATAATTTAGCGCAATGGCAGTTAATCCAAGCCTTTTATAACGGCATTGGAAATTCTTCTAGAATAATTTTAGACTCTGCAGCTAGTGGGAGATTCATGAATCTTAATGTTGATGATGCAGGTCAGGTTATTGAAGACATGGCGATACACAATTCTCAATATGGGAATCCCAGAGGATTTGCTAACAAGGGGAAACATAGTGTCGACTCTGTATCCTTTTTGCAAGCTCAACTGACCTCTATTTGCCAAAAATTGGATAATCTGAGCACTGCTAATGTAGCTAATGTTTCTGCAATTAATAATAATTCTAATGAGGCTTTCTGTGAAAATTGTGGTATTGTAGGTCATTGGGAGCAGGATTGCAGGAGTTCCGTGGATAAAGTTAATGCCTTCCAAACTTATAGGCAGAATAACCCATACTCCAACACTTACAATCCTGGGTATCGAAATCATCCATACCTTTCCTACCGGAGCACTAATGTTCAAAATCTACCACCGCAAGAACCACAGGTGCCACAGCAACAGCAACAGAAATACTATCATCCCAATGCTAGCCAGAAGAATCAACCACAACAACCCCCCTCATCTTCCGACCCTTCTTTGGGGGAAATTAGAGCAATGTTGGTCAATATGTAAAAGCACATGGAGAGCAGGGATGCGACAATTGATCAAATTCTAGCGCATAATAAAATTGTAGATAATCAAATTGCGCAACTCTCCGCTACTCTACAAGCACGCCAACAGGGAGCCCTGCCGGCACAGCCGACTAGGCCTACGGATCAAGCATTTGCAATTTCTCTAAGGAGTGGTTCAAACTATGAAGGGCCCTCTATGCCCCGAGTTGATGAACCTATTTTCTTAAATAATGCTAATCTTGATTCCATTAAACCAAACAATGTAGTTGATAGCCCTAATGGGCTAAAGGATAATACTAACATATCTAATTCTACATTGCAGGGTAAAACTACAGAGAAGGTGGCTACTCCAGACAAGAATAAGAATGCTCAAAAGCCAATTATCAAACTTCCTTTCCCCAATCGACAATTGAAGACAAACTTGGATAAGTAGTTTGGTAAGTTCCTGGAGGTGGTTAAAGATTTGAAGGTAACAATTCACTTTACTGAATTGATCACACAAATCCCCTCATATGCAAAATTTATGAAAGAAATTTTGACGAGAAAAAAGGTCTATTAGTGAGGTAGAGACAGTAGCTTTCACTGCAGAGTGTAGTGACGTACTTCAAAATAAGTCTCCACCTAAATTAAAAGATCCGGGTAGTTTTTCTATCCCTTGTCATATTGGCAATCTCTTGATTGATAATGAATTATGTGATTTGGGTGCTAGTGTTAGCGTCATGCCATTATCTGTGTGTTCTAAGTTGAATATGGGTAAGTTAAAAGCTACCAATATAACTCTACAAATGGCCGACCGTTCTTTCAAATACCCCCTAGGTGTTTTAGAGGATGTCCCCGTTAGAGTAGGTAAATTTTATATACCCGTAGATTTTGTTGTTCTTGATATGGCTGAGGATATGGAAACCCCAATTATTTTGGGTAGACCATTCCTCAACACTGCAGGAGCAGTCATAGATGTAAGAAGTGGTAAGCTAACACTATCAGTAGGGGACGATAAAGTGGTTTTTAATCTGAATAATGCCCCCAAAAGCTCCATGACTGAGGAGAAATGTTTCAGTTTTAATGTGGTTGTAAATTATTCTAACAAGCCCCAAGCTCTTGAAAAAGATCCCTTGGAGGCGGCATCTTGTGTTGCATCCTTTTCAGATGAGATAGACAAATGGCAGAAGGAAGTCGATGCAATAGAAAGAGCACTCTACAATATTGGTCTTGGTTTCGAGGATGAACAAGTGGAACCGATCGAGCAAGTTCTGCGAATCGAGCCTACGGTAAGTGTTCCGCTAGATCGAGGTGCAAGTGTTGAACGCAATGACAATTTGAAGAAACACTCGATCGAAGAAGGGTTTTTAGTGCGTAGCATTGAAGATTCCCCAGTTCAAGTCAAGGAGGATCCACCAGATAAGGCGACTTGGCGTCCCACAGGTTATGTCAGGAAGCCGCATCGCAGCCTAAACATCACTAGACTGGGTGAGAAACCACCCAATCAAGCGTTAGGCCAAGGGTCCTAAGAATTGTACTTGGTAAGAAGGTCGTGCGGGACCTAGAAAAAACAGCGCTTTGCGGGAGGCAACCCGTATTTCATGTTTTCTAGATTAGTTTTTCTTTTCTCTTATTTTTATTGTTATTTTAGAGAGGTGAGGAGAGTGATATTTTACCATTTTTAAGTGTTGTTGTACAGGTATGAATTTGACAGGTAAAAAGTCTTAGAAAAATTTGAAGAAGAAAAGAAATCGGAGAAACTCTAGGGCTTGGTACGGGCCCGATCGGGCGCGCAAGTGAGGCAAAAATCGGAAAAAAATTCGCCCGATCGGGCGCAAATCGAGTGAGAAGGAAATATTTCTCGAGCGAAGCTCGCCCGATCGGGCGAGAGAGTGGCGAAAATTCTCTTCGCGTTCGCGCCCGATCGGGCGGAGCTCGCCCGACCGGGCGCGCAACTTGTATTCTGGAAATCTCCACATTCGCCCGATCGGGCGCGCATTATGGTCGTCCCCCCCTTTATTTTCTTTCCTCTTCTTTCTTTCCTCACTTTCTCCTTATTTCATCTTCTGCATCTCACTTTCTCTCTCTAAACCCTCCATTTTCAAACCTTCAACTCACACTTCAATCCAAGATCTCCTCCAATTCTTCCATCGAAACTTAAAAATTCTTACATTTTCCAACTCATTTCATCTTCCTCTACAATCTACACTAAATTTTCAACACTTTCTCTCAATTTCTTCTCAAACCCTAAGAGAGAGAAAGCTTCAATTCCTACTACATTCACATAAAATGGCTTTCAAGAGGTCTAGAACTGTAAGGGGTGAAGGATCGAGGCAACAAGCACCCAGCATTGACCCGGAGTTGCAAATTCAGGGATGGGAGAGGGTGGTCATCACCACCCAAGAAAGGCAAAGGATGCTCAACCTCATCTCACGGCAGGTAATTCCTACCCGTTTTATTCATCATCCTACGCTTTCTAGACTAGGAATTGATAAACATGTTGAAAAATTGTTCAAAGGAATTGGCATGAGTGGTTTGTTCACATTACACTATGATACCTATGATTATTTGACTGTAATTCATTTCTAGTTTTAATGTCATAAAATCAAATGCTTTAATCTCTTTTGTTCAATTTCGATTGTTTAATAATGATATTAGATTGTCTTTGAAAGATTTTGGAAAATTGTTTGATTTGAAAGTCGATAGACCAATTGAACCACCCCAAGACAACATTACTTTTGTCTACCATGCTCTAACGGGGAATCCAAACTTAAACCTCCAACATGCCAAGGGCACTTGGATTCAACATCCCGTGCCAAAACTTTGGCAACGGTTTGTTGGCCTTACCATATTTGGGAGGCATGAACCGGCAAATGTGAGGAGGGATGAACTAGAACTATTAGGGTCATACATGATTCCTAGGAGTGACAAGCTTAACATAGTTCATAGGATGGCCCAACACTTCCAGAGGGTGGACAATGCGGCCGAATCGGGTAGGTCTAGGGTCCCAATTTACTTTGGTGGGTTAGCAACCCACATAGCGGTAAAATACCTTAGTTGGACCCCTAGCGGTGATGGTAAGGTAGCCGGACCAACCTTAATGGACGCACCCTACTTAGGAGGCCTTAATTGGATAAATGTGATAGGGGGTGAGACTTGGTGGGTGATTCATAGGGAGTCGGTTAGAAGAGACAACGCTTTCACCTTGCCTAACCCGGCCTTGACCAAATTTGAGAAGGGTCTTCCCTCTTATACCTTTGAATTAGGAGACCAAGGGGAGGCCCAAGCACACCACCAAGCACCTCCCTCACCACCACAACATTTCCACCAACCATCACCCCAACACTACACACATAACATTCCCACTTCCTCAACCAACTACAACATCGACCCTAACGCCCCATATGACTTTTCGGCTTTTAGAAGCCAATTGGATCGGATAGAGAGTGGGCAAGGGAGGATGGAGGGTATGGTTAGGAATTTGGACACTAGGGTAGGAGCCCTAGATGCTAGGGTTGGGGTTGTGGAGAGGAACTTAGGGCGGGGTTTATACCCCATGTATGATGATTATGCCCGTCGGGGGGCTATTCCCCCCGAATCACTTGTCCCCGATTGGTTCCAATACCCCCAAGGGGGATACACGGACCCAAGTGCCTACGGTACCTATGTGGACTATTCATCGGTCCATGGATATGGGACCGATGCTCCTTTTGGTGGGCTTGGGGGGAATGTAGACCCTAACTATTTTGCAGGTGGTTCGGGGTATGGTGGTGGTGGCTCTGGCCATGGAGGAGCCGGTTCTAGCCATGGCGGGGGCTATTCGAGGATGGATGAGGATGAGGAGTAGGCTACTCTCCCAAGTCAATGAGGGCATTGCTTGATTTGGCTTGGGGGGTGTTCTTTCACTCGAAAATTCTCTTCCTTTTCTCTCTTTATTTGCTTTCATAGTATAGATTTTATTGCTTACTGCTTTCTTTATGAGAAAAATACAAAAAAAATTAAAAAATAAAAAAATCCAAAAATACGTTCCAATGAATTATAAATTATGCTTCCCTGTGCCCCATACTTGAGAAAATTTGTTTTTGATTCTTGGTATTTGATGATAGGCATTGTGGATTAGTTGATCATGATTTGATGTTTGATTGCCTTGAAACCTTAACTTGCGTCAATTTTGTCCAACTGCTTGTGAATATAGTGCTTGACTAGTTGACTTGGTTAGAAATGTGTGATAGTTCCATAGTTCCTGGTATGTCAATGAATTTGAGTATTGGTTTGTAACTATTAGTAATGTTTATATGATTCATTATTTTGCACATTGTGGAGGACGAAGGTATTTGTTCTTTTAGGTAGCCTCCAGATATTGTAGATACATTTGTTCCCCTCTTGCTACCCATGTTGTTGCCTTGACCTTTTTGTTGTTTATTAGCCACATTACAAGCCTATTTTGCCCCATTGGTTACTAGTCCCAAGCTTGGCTTTGGGGAGCTATTAGTGAGTGAGGTGAGGGAGTTTGTAGTGTGCTTATTATTTCCACAATTTGGGTGGGATTTGAGAAGTTGTTTTGTTGTTATTCATGTTTATTTTTTATGAGTATGAGAGTTATATTTTCTTGAAAAAATAAAGCATGATATTATGAAAAAAATAGAAGTTCAAAGAAAAATAATGTGAAAAAAATAAGTGAACTTCGAAGGAAAAAAAGTGTTCTAATATTCTATTTGGAGGTTGATCAAAGGAAAAATAAAGAGCTTTATTGAAAAAATTCAAGTTTGGAAAATAAGTTTGTTTATTCAATCTATTACTCCATTATTATATCTTATGAGTGAAATTGTAAGAGTTGGGTTTATTTATTATGATTGGAGTGTATTTGGTTGATGTTAGAGTTGGTTATGTAGGAGATGTATGATCACTATTTATTTTGATCATGGGTTTTATTAGGATATGGCTCCTTTAAGCATAGCTTTACTCTCACTTGTTCCCAAATGATTCCTACCCTTTACCCTAGCCTTACATTACAAGCTTAAAAGACCTTCCGACCTTGTACATAGAATCGTATGAATGTGAAAGTGTTGCTTATCAATGCAAGTTATGATTTGGCATATTTCGAGTCGACTAGTAGGATTGAGCGTTCATTGTTTTATACACACGAGAGTGTGAGTTGGGAGGGCATTGTTCACATTAAAGGGGTGGTTGGAGAGCGATCGAGTACATCATTTACTCGCCACATAAATGAGAGTTGAGTTTGTGAGCACTAGTCTTGAATTCTATATGCTCTTGTAGTTTGCTCTTTTTGACAATTGTTAGGGAAGAAAGGTAATTGGATGAATTTGATTGGTTGACTTTGAAGCATGTTTATTTGATTTACCCTGGATCGATTGTGCTTGATTTTTACTTATTGGGGTGAAGCATATTTATTGATTCATTGATGAGATCTTTGCATAGGGACAAGCAAAGGTTTGGCTTTGGGGAGTTTGATGTGTCCATTTTATATGGTATTTTACCCCCGTCCCTCGGTCATAATTAGTAGTGTTTTTGGATCTTTAGAGCCACTTTTATTACTAATCGGTGTTTTCCAGTGTTTTCGTAGATTTGGTTGACTTTTGCAGGGATTTATGCTTTTGGAGTATTTTTCCGAGATATTTTGGAGCAGTCGCGAGTATTGGAGAAACACGACCACTTTTGGAGCCCAAGACCGGTGAGAGCCGGTGATTAAGGGCTCGGTAATCGGGATACCGAGGTATATGGACCGAGTGATCAAGACCCTAAGTGGATATCCGGATTGGGCCGAAGAAATAAACCCAATCAAAGCTCCGAGCCTCGAGGTGAAGCAAGGGCCCGATCGGGCAGCTTAGCTCGATCGGGCAAGGCACGCAAGTGTGCTGGTGCGTGGCCAAAGGCGCGCCCGATCGGGTGAGCTGTTAGCTCGATCGGGCCCGGCTGTGAGAAGAGCTGTGCGAGAAAAAAGACGCGCCTGATCGGGCGGCCTCTAGCCCGATCGGGCGCGTGTTTCTGGAAAGGCTCTTTTGTCGAGCAATTAGTTTCTAATTAGGAGTTGTTTTTAGTTTTGTTTTAAGTACGTTTTTAGGACGATTATTATTAAGGATCCTCTTTCTTAGACTTTCTCTCTCTACTTAGTTTTTTTTTCTCTCTCTTAATCTCTCTCTAAACTTTTGTTCTTAATTCTTTCATTAATTCCAGATTTATTTTGGTAACGATTTCTTCCCTTAATCTTATTTATTTATTCTATTCCTTTCATCATGATTTATTTTATTGCTTTGATTAGTTTAGTTTTTAATATGTGTGAGTAGTTTAATTTCTAGGGTTTATGGGGATCTAATAAATAACATGAAAGGGTAAATTATTGTTGTTGATCATCAATGCTAGATTAATTTCCTATTGATTGATTTAATGCTCTGTGACTAGATTAAGCATATCTTTTATGCATGAGTTTGACAATATTGATTCAAGAATTGAGAGATGAGAATTAATGTTTAGGTCTAGTTTCAATAGGCAAGTTAATTTATAAATGGTTAAGTCAAGATTCGAGAGATGAGATTTAATACCGATAAATTAATTGTGTGATTGTAATACGTAGCGAGAGGCCTTTACAATTTGGTTAATTGATGCATTGATGATTGACTATTATTAATTATTGGTATTGCATGATAATTTCTTATTGGATTATTTTAATGTTTTACAATTGCGGCTTGTAAAAGTATGGCAATATTAAATTGATGAATCGAGCAGATGTTAATTTGATATTAAAGGCTATTTTCAATAAGAACTTAGATCTAGTAAATTGCGATAGCCTGTTAGATCTATGTTGATTAATAAATTGCGAGAGCCTGTTAATCATGTTATTTATGCAATGTCAATAATTGATTACTATGTTTTACCCTGGAGTATTATTTATTGGTGAACCTATGCCCTAGATCCCTTTATATATTGTTTTCTTCCTACTCTTATTCTTTGTAGTTTAGTTTCTTGCTTAATTATAAATATTGGTTATTTAAATAATTTAGATTATAATAATTAATTAGGAGTAAAAAGACTAGTTTCCCTGTGGAGATCGGCCCTACTTCCCTATCTACCTTAGTTAGTGATTTAGGTAATTATTTTTTGTTTAGGGGATACGACTTTACCCTGTAAAAATTTGGCGCCGTTGCCGGGGAAGTGACCCATTGCTTCAAACGTTGTTCAAAGGTTTTCAACATTGTTCAATACAAAAAAAAAAAAAAAAAAAAAAAAAAAAAAAAGAAGAAGAAGAGAGAATTTAGAGATATTAATTCTTTTTAGTTTCATATGATATATCTAAGTAAACGAATGCGAGATACTTAAAAGCCTACATGAAACCATGTTTAAATAGACCCAAGAAGGGCAAAATTTCGGCAATTTTCACTCAAAGGAAAGTTCACCAGCAGGTAGCGCGCAACTCATCTAGTTACGCGCATCTGGTCAGTTGCGGCATGTGAATTACATTTATTTCCGTATTTTGGACTACATAATGACGGAATCTTGACAAAATCTTAAGAATAATTTTACGCTTGCCTTTTGCTAACTCTTGTGTCTCTTTTTTCTCTTTATTATTTGTTTCTTTCTTATTTTCCTTATTTTCACTTATTTTTATTTTTTATTTTATTTTATTTTTATTTTCTTCTATTCCTTTCTCTTTCCTCTTCGCTTTCCTTTTTCCTTTTCTCTTTCCTGTGTCTCCTTTTTGTTTTTTGTTTTTTTATATATTAAAAAAATGTACGCATGGAAACAAAAGAAAATAATAATGACATATATATACAAAAAATTTGTCATATGTATAACAAAAAAATAATAAAAATAATTTAAAATGTACATCTGTTTCTTAAACAAAAAAAATATGTACAAAGGAGGTCAGGGTGCTTGGCGACTACCAGACGGCTGCTGCACATCCTGCGAAATCCAAACGAAGATTAATACATAAAATGTGTGATAACTTCGTTGAAAGAAAAAAAAACAAGAAAAATAAACTTACCGCGACCATCCGATAATCACGGCATGACAAAGTAATGAGGGCTCTCCGATAAGCATCTCGGAAAGCACGCAAAGTCCTCACCATGTCATTCACGGTCTCTCGCGGAACCCGTGTTCTAAAATACAAGGACAATTAGCAAACAAATGTATATGAAAAAAAACAAATAAATACATATATACTAAAGGAGCTTATACTATAAAAAGCGTGTTTTTTGGACGCTTTTTAGGCCTTTTTTCGACCCTAAAAAGCGTCAAAAATATATTTCTCATCGTTGCTAAAAACCGTCGAAAATACGTGAGTCGAGAATTATCAGGGACACAAAAAAGCGTCGAGAATTACGTATTTCGCGCATTATCCCAAATGTGTGTAGTTTTTTAGCGACGCTTTTACATGTCCTCATACTTAAATTTAGCGACGCTTTTTATTGTCTTGCATTTATTCGTGTCAGCCTATGGTATGGTGGGAAACTCTTGAAATATGAAAATGTGCAAAATATATAGACATTAAAAATGATCGAAGGTAAAAGTAGGTCGTTGGGACTACTAACCCTAACCAAATTAGAAATTTATAATACCTAAACTTACACTAAACTAGTTAGTGGCAAGTAAAGGGTCGAACCCAAAAGGACTAAGTGTATTAATTTGTGCCAACTAGACTACTAGGAAAGGTCGTGAGATAGAGAGAGGTTAAACTAAACACGACTAAGAACAAACAACTAAAACTAGGGAAAGTGGAATCCAATCACATCAATGTATTAAACAACATTATACAAATAGATGAAAATGACCTTGATTAGGAACAACAACACATTTAACTCAGTCTCGCACAATTAAGCATGTTAATTATCCTACTAAACTAATTCACTCTCGTGTAACTAGCCTAGCAAAGGTATGGAAGAATTTAGGGCTTTCAACTAACTCACTCTCGCACAATTGATTGAAAGCACAATTAAGAGCATATAATCGATTAGCTAGAAAGATTCTAATCCATAAAAGCATCAACCATACACAATAATCAAGAAACAATTTCATAATAATCACAATCAATCATTCAATTCATTAATATAACCTTCATCCAATTCCCTAGAACAAAATCTAAGTTAATATAATGAAGAAAGACATGGAAAAACAAGGAAAAATAAGAATAAAAACAAGATTAAACAAACAAACTAATTAATCTACTTAAATCAACAAACAAAAAGTGAAAAAAAACAAAGAATTAAGCAAAGAAATAAAGATGAGAGAAAGTTAGAAAATGCTCATTGAATAGATGAGAAGAAGTTCCACAAAGTTGCTTTTTCAACCTCTCAAAAACTTCATGGAAATCCAATCTTTCTCTCTCTACACTACTCCTAAACTAGAGAGAGAAAATCCTAATATAACCCTAAGAGAGAAAATAAAAGAGACTAAACTAATCTAATACTAGGTAAAATAAAAATGTTAATTGAAAGTTGTGAGAAAAATAACCCCAAAGGGGTATCTATAATACAAGTTAAACAAAACAAAATAAAAAAAATAAATAAAACAAATTAAAACTAAATAAATAAAAAAAACAAAACTAAAATAAAATAAAATAAAAGAAAATGAAAATGGAAAAAGAAACCCCCAAAACCCCCTAAATTCCCACCAAACCCACGAAAAGCATCAGACCCCTCCTTCCACCAAATTCACTTTGTGGCTGCTCTGATATTTGGACTTCGCCATTTACGCATCATCAACCATCATCACCACTGCTCATCAATTTCAATTAGTATTATCATCATCAAGCATCATCACATCCAGTCGTCCGATTTTCATTAAATTTCATGCGCGAAGCTCGAGAAATGGTTCAGTCGAACCATGGGTTGGTGCGACCGAACTACGGGATTAGTTTGGTCGAACCATTACTTCGAAAGGCGCCGGCTCCCTTCTTACTGACAGCACAGCTACGTGCTGGCAAAAAATTATGAGCGCCGGCACGTCACTCGGCTCCTTGGCTCACTTCGGTTGCAAAGACTTTCTCCTTAAGCGCATGTCTCAGCAACACAAAACGAGGGTTTCGCTCGTTATAGGACTTGACCAAACATCTCACGACACGAGCTGACGACAGCCATGCAGCACCTGTATGAAAGTAAGTACCATCCCGTTAAGGACAGGTTTTCTTGTTCATATGTCAAGGGCTGGTAAGGTTTTGCGCGTTGTATCGAATTAAACCACATGCTCCACCGCTTGTGCAGGCCCCCGTCAATTCCTTTGAGTTTCGGTCTTGCGACCGTACTCCCCAGGCGGAGTGTTTCACGCGTTAGCTGGGCCCCTAATCCGTGTAGACCAAGGGCGAACACTCATCGTTTACGGCATGGACTACCAGGGTGGTGTGTTCGACCACACCTCTTCAAATTACAAAACCTCAAAAGTTTCTGACTCGTATTTCGACCAACTCCTATTCGGTTTGCTCGAACCTAAATGAACTTTAATTGCTCTGAATTTGGGTGATGCTTGTGCGAATTGATGGGGTTGATTTGGGTTTGCGGTGGCCGAGAACTGCAGGGATTGTTGTTGATGTGCGCGGTTAATTGTGGTGGAGATGGAGCAGGGGAATTGGTTGTGGATTGTTTGGTGGTGTGGTGAAGGTTGTAGGTGGAGCTGGTGGTTGTTACGGGGGTGATTGGTGATTCAGGTGGTTTGGGATGGTTGGTGATTGAGAAATGTGGTGCGGCCAGTGGTGGATACGGAGGCTAATGGTGGTTGTTGGCGGTATTTGAGTTGTGGCTTGCGTGAGAGAGTAATGCGTGAGGTGGTGAATGGAGGAGGAGAGGGGTTGCTGCTTGGTGTCGTGGTGAGTTGTTGCGGCTGCTTGGTGTTGGTGGTTTGTGAGCTGTGGGTTGCGTTTGATGGTGATTTTGGTGGCTGGTGGAAGGTGCGGTTTATGGGAGCAGAGGAGCTACTCTGGTGGTTGCTGTTTTGTGTGGTGAAGAAGGCAGTAGTGGTAGAGCTAGTGGTTAGTGAGAAGGAGATGGTGGCAGAGGTTGGTGTTGTTGGTTGCTTAGTTCAATTTTGTGCCTTGAACCTCAGACCTTGAACTCAAATATGACTTTGAAACTTGATAAAGAATCCGAAAACACCTGCAACCAAAAACAAACACGAGGGTAGGATCGAGAACAAAATAAAAATAAAATAAATATAAAATAAAGTAAAGTAAAATACTAAAACTAAAAGAAATTAAAGAAAATCAAAAGAACATAAATAAAATAAAATAAAGAAAACAAACTTGAAAATAAAAGAAAAATATGAGGAAAACGAGAAGAAAAATATTAACAAGAATTTAGACTAAGAACATAAGAGAATAAGAAACATAAATAAATTACAAAATTAAACTAAAACTACAAATTACTCAAATAAAAAGATAAAAGACGAGAATAAGCAAATAATAGAAATAAAGGATAAAATGAGCTTAATTATTGAAATAAGCCTGAAAAGTATTCAATAAACACCCCTAAAAGTGACATAAAAGTCACTTATCAAACTCCCCTAAGCTATCCTTTTGCTCGTACTCGATTAAATTAACATGAAACACAGGAGAAGGAGAGTGATTTATTCAAGCAAATCTAAGACACTAAAGGAGACAAGAATGTACACTAACTCGCTTTCATAGGAATCACGGTCAATTTTAGCAACTAAAGACAAGCCCTTTAAATCCCTATATCGCCCTAGAGGACGAGTGTGCGCTCGTGAGGGTGTCCTAAGAGTTTAACCCACAACTCTGAAATAAAACCAATGCAAGGCAATAAAAAGAAAAGAAAAAGAAACATAAAAAGAGAAAGAAAACACAAAGTTCATATTTGGACGAGAGATAGGAACAAGCACCAATGAATGCAAGCCTTTCTAAATAGACAAATGTATGCACATTCCTAGATGTTAATGGTTGATTGAAACATAACATATGCTAAGCATAGAGAACTAATGGGGACACAATCCACCCTAGCCCCAACAAATCGGGCCGCGTTCTCTACATTAACTTCAAATCAACCCTTAAGCTAGTTTCTCATGATTCCACGAAGGAACCAGAAAAAGATAAAGAAATGAAAAACTTTGGAAAGGTAATCCCGACATCTAAACTATGCATACTCTTTCCATAGGTTTGAAGTCTATCTCCCTCCACCGTTCTTTGACCTAACCCCACTAAAGTCTAAAGGTCTTTTATTGGGTTGTAACGTAAGGCTAAGGGTTAAGGCGGGGTAAAAATTTGAAAATTTTGGTGATATTTCCTAAGTGAAGCAAAAGAGTGGCCTACTCTCAAAAACAAACACAAGAAGTCACCAAATATCAAACAAAAATATCAATAATGCCACAAAATATCAAACAAAAATACCAATAATGCCATCTCCCCCAAGCTTATTCAACACTAACACAATATATACCAAAACCGAAGTAACGTTCCCCCCTAAGCTTGAACGAATAATTGTCCTCAATGCTTAAACTAGGGAAGAAAACGAAACCAAACAAAAATATTTTTGTGTTTTTTGTTTCACTACTACAAAATTGGCCAAAGAGACCTTAATTAAGAGACCATTTAATTAAATAAATGGTCTCTTTGTTTCAAGAGACCAAATATTTTAAATAAATGGTCTCTTGGGTACAATCTTATGGAGATGAAAATAAAGGAGAGACCACATTTCTTAAATAAATAGTCTCTCTTTTATTTATTTATTTATTTAAAAATAGGAGAGACCACTTCTTTTAAATAAATGATCTCTCTTTTATTTATTTATTTATTTATAAAAAAAAGGAGAGACCACTTCATTTAAATAAATGGTTTCTCTTTTATATATTTATTTAATTAATAAAAAAAGAGAGACCACTTGTCATACATACATAGCCTCTCTTTTATTTATTTAATAAATTAATCAAAAAGAGAGACCACTTCTCTTACATATATGGTCTTTTTTTCATTATTTAACTTTTTAAAAAAAGATGATACCGTTTTTGTTAAATAAACGGCCTATCTTTTATTTTTTTTAAACCGAAACCCTAAGTTGAAGCTCGGCCTCCACCCCCTTCACATCACCATTTTCCCATCTTTCACAATCTCCTCTCCGCCTCTTTATCTCTCTTGTTCTCTTTGTGCTTCCCTTCTATGTTCTATCTTATGCCCCTCTGATCTCCTTCTTTCCCTCTTTCAAAATCTCCTCTTAGCCTCTTTCTCTCTCCTCTCTTCCCAAGAGTTCACTTCACGCCGCCGTCGAGTGCCGTCGTTCGATAATATCACTTCACGCCGCCGTCAAGTTCTCTGCTTCTGGGTTTCAAATTTTCTTCAGAGAATATAAGAATGTTGATTTCACCTCACTCACTGTCGTTAATTTTATTTGTTGAATTTCATCTTTCCTCCAAATCCAATTCCAAGATTTCCTTCATCGTGTTTTCGAACCCTAATTAATCGTTTTCTCTTAATTTGGTTGAATTTCTTAATCTTTGCAATATTGATCTTAAAGTATCGTATATGTTGTTTTTAGTTGTTGAATACTAGACAATGACGCGTGTATATGTTGGATATTTGGATCCACGGGTCACTGAGCGAGAACTTGAAGATGAGTTTCATGTTTTCGGAGTTATTCGAAGGTCAGTCAGATCTTTAATTCCGATTCAGCTTTTTATTCGGATTTCTTTTGTTGATTTTGAGTGATATCAGCTAGTTGTTTTCTAATTCCTTGAAAATTTGGTTGATTTGCAGTGTTTGTGTTTCTCGAAGAGTGATTACAAGGTGGCGGTGGCGTGGCTTGCGGTGGTGGCAGTGGCGTAGTGTAGGATTAGGTGAGGGGAGTTGTGTAGATTTAGGTGGCTTTTTTTATATAATTTTATATTAAGAATATCTATTGTAATATTTATATGTATTTTGTATAAATTTCTTGCAAGTATAATGTATAAACTAGTACTCGTATTTTTTTTGTAAATGTTACAAGTAGAGAAATTGATTTTTGTTAATTGAAAGTATATATATATTAAAATATGAATAATTTTTTTTTAGAAAAAAAAAAACAGAGACCATCTATTTGAAATAGGTGGTCTCAGTTTTAGAAAACCTGAGACCATTTATTTGAAATAGGTGGTCTTAGTTTCTGGAAAAACTGAGATCATCTATTCTAAACAAGTGGTCTCTCTTTTTAAAACGAGAGATCACTTTTGATGAAGTGGTCTCTTAGGCCAAAGAGACCTGTGAGCTAGAGACCAACCCTAAGGTAGTCTCTTTGGCCATTTTGATATGGTCTCTTTGGCCAATTTTGTAGTAGTGTTTCTTTTTCAATTTTTTTTTTAGCTCTTATTTGATGTCCTTGCCTTCTTTTTATTTTTTATTTTTTTTATTTTTTTTAACTATGGACTGGTTTTTCTTGAAACTTCATTTGATTTTCTTGAATTGCATCTTTCTTCTCAAACTTTTTTGCATTTTCTTTTCAAGCTCAACTTTCAATACCGTACTTAAACCAATTCACAAAATGTCTTGTTCAATTTCAACACTCACAAAACTTAAACCTCACATGTCTATGCTTCACTAACTAAAAGGGTTGGTAAACATTAGGCCATTGGGTTTGTAATGCGGTTTAAACAAGAGCGGGAAACCTTAGGCTTTCTTTTTTTTTTTAACTATGGACTGGTTTTTCTTGAAACTTCATTTGATTTTCTTGAATTGCATCTTTCTTCTCAAACTTTTTTGCATTTTCTTTTCAAGCTCAACTTTCAATACCGTACTTAAACCAATTCACAAAATGTCTTGTTCAATTTCAACACTCTCAAAACTTAAACCTCACATGTCAATGCTTCACTAACTAAAAGGGTTGGTAAACATAGGCCATTGGGTTTGTAATGCGGTTTAAACAAGAGCGGGAAACCTTAGGCTCAAATTGGTTAATAAGTAGGTCGATGCATAATAGAAAACCAAATTTGTAACAAAATAAAAAGAAGATAAAGAAAAATTAGAAAAGGTGCCCTTTTCCTCCCCTAGAGTGGCTCGGTCACGATCTTGGGAGCTAGAGGTTAAAACAAGGATTAAGACATGTATAGTCAAGGATCCTAAATAGCCGCTCAACAAGGTGATGAAGGCTAGAACAAATGAAGCTCACAAGGGATTATAATCAAACAAATACCAACCAAGGGTTTCAAATCCACTATAGAGAGCAACTCCATCTTACCACATTCCCGTGAACTAAGGCTCCATGGACCCCTAAAAGTTCTTAACCCAACTACCTTAGCATATAGTATTCTAGAGTCAACCAATGACACTCTCAAACCATGCATACATTTACCACTTAGGAAGAAAAACATTCAAGGATTCAAGTCCCAAAACAAAATGTCCAAAATAAGAACAAACAAAACACATTTTGCCAAAATTACCTTGAAAGTAAACACAAATCTTTTTAGATATTTCAAAATAAAAGAAAAGACATGGAAATGCATATACTTAAGTGCATGGCATAAATGAATCAACATCCCACCAAACATGATAGAATACCCTCCCCCCCCCCCCCCAAGCTTGAATGAGACAATATACTCAGATATAAACCAAATAATCCATGGGAGGGGAAAAGAAAGAAATCAATCCAACAAACCAACACAAGTCCAACGAGTCACCAACCATTAGAGAAAGAGCTAGGAAAGATATTACCGGATATTGGTGGGTGTAAACACCCGCAAATGAACCAATTTAACCTTTCAAAGCCGATTTCCTCTTGAATTGAATCTCGATTTCCATATGTTAGCAAAAATAGGCGTCAAACTTCCTTGATTCTTGATCCAAACCAATGCATAAGTGTATATCAAGTTATGTACCTAGCAAGGGGCACACAAACATTTCCATGAAAAAAAATCTAATCTGAAAAGAAAAGAAAATGAAAGCAAAAAAAAACCTCGGGTTACTTCCCGAGAAAGGCTTGTTTAACGTCCAAGCAAGACCGCTCTAGTAAAAAATATTGCAACGAACGCAAGAGCTTATTAAATACACTACTACACATTTCATAGGATGACAAGTAGGCAAATGAAGGAAGGAGGACGTGCAACAAGATTATTGCACGTAAGTGAGGAGGAAGATGCAAAAAGAAAGAAGAAAAATCAAAACAAAAATCAAGAAAATAAGAAGAGAAAGAAGAAGAAAAATAAGGCAAACTCTCCTCAAAAAAATTTTGGGTGGCACAATCACCCATTTCCTCAATAATAGGAGGATGAAAAGGAAATGTCTCATCAAACAAGAGAAGGTCCTCAATAGGCTCTTTGACAAAAGAAGGGAGGAACATGGGATAGTAGGAAATATGGTCAAATTTCCTTGAGAAAGGGACATGAGGAAGGGGAGGAGAAACAATGGTCTCACAAAGCCTCACATCACCAATGAGGGCATGAAAATCAATCATAGAATCCTCAAAAGAACACTCATGACTCACATCTCCCTCAAACAAAAACTCCTCAATAGAAACAACCTCATCCTCCACTCTATCACAACGATGAACAACAGTTCCCTCAAGATCCTCAAAGCCTAGAGTCTCTAAACCATGCATGAAAGGATAAAGGTTTCTCTCAAACTCATCCCTTTCCCATGGAGCATTGCCAATGAACTCTCTCAAAAGGCTATAATGTTTTGTTACACCTTCAATTATCATACTAGTCATAACCTCAAATGAGTCCAAAGACTCATGGATAGAAGGGTCACAAACATGCAAGGTATTCTCATCAAGATGGGGAAGGGGGTTGGAATCCTCAAAATCGATATTTTCTTCATTCACAACTCTTCCATCATCACTCAAGGAACTCTCAATCTCTTTTGATTTCTCAAACTCACCATTATCATCCTCATGAACTCCCTCATTAAAACATGAAGATGGCTCACTCACATCCTCACCAAGGGAAGCTCTCAAAGGGGGTGAATAAGGGGAAGGATGACATTCAAGCTCAAATGGGGAATGAAAAGGATTAAAATCCTCAAAAATCCTATCATCACAAGAAAATCTCCCCTCACTTTCACACCCTTGCCCCACATCATCCTCAACAACACTCTCACACTCCAAGTGAGGTGCCTCACGTCCATCTAAATCCATCATAGCACTCATCACTTGGGCAAGCCTCACTTCTCTCAATTTTTGTTCCTCTTGAAGCTCTTGGAGTTGTTGGGTGAGATATTGCATTTGAGAGAGAATTTGGGCATCAATGTTATTGGGTTGAGGTTCATGATCAAAGTCAAATTGCACATCATCAAAATTAGCACAAACCTCATCAAAATGAGCATAAGGGGGAAATGTGTCAATTTGCATACTTGGATCATCACAAGGCACATAAGAAGTATCGAGAGAATTCATGCAAAAATTAAAAGAATCTTGGCATTGAGAATCAAAACAAGAAACGTGAGATTCTCTATCAAAAGAATCCTTAGCAAGCCATGTGAAGAAATCCCAAGCATCATGCATAGACAAATGACAAAATCTTCCATTATTCATGTCTTCAACCATTCCCCTAGTATACTCATTCATGCCCCAATAAGCTATACCACAAGCATCACTAAGAGAACACCCATGGTAACTAAGGAAACCATCTAGTCTTTCAAAGTAAGCATAGAAGGGTTCACCATCAAATTGAGGAAAAGATAAGCATGCCATTTTTATACAAAGAACAAAGAAAAGCAAAAAAAATCAAATAATATACAAGAACCTAGCTAATCTAATCAACACAAACTAATGAACGCCTTAGTCCCCGTCACCGGCGCCAAAATTTGATCGAAGGTAAAAGTAGGTCGTTGGGACTACTAACCCTAACCAAATTAGAAATTTATAATACCTAAACTTACACTAAACTAGTTAGTGGCAAGTAAAGGGTCGAACCCAAAAGGACTAAGTGTATTAATTTGTGCCAACTAGACTACTAGGAAAGGTCGTGAGATAGAGAGAGGTTAAACTAAACACGACTAAGAACAAACAACTAAAACTAAGGAAAGTGGAATCCAATCACATCAATTTATTAAACAACATCATACAAATAGATGAAAATGACCTTGATTAGGAACAACAACACATTTAACTCACTCTCGCACAATTAAGCATGTTAATTATCCTACTAAACTAATTCACTCTCGTGCAACTAGCCTAGCAAAGGTATGAAAGAATTTAGGGCTCTTAACAAACTCACTCTCGCACAATTGATTGAAAGCACAATTAAGAGCATAGAATCGATTAGCTAGAAAGTTTCTAATCCATAGAAGCATCATCCATACACAATAATCAAGAAACAATTTCATAATAATCACAATCAACCGTTCAATTCATTAATATAACCTTCATTCAATTCCCTAGAACAAAACCTAAGCTAACATAATGAAGAATGACATGGAAAAACAAGGCAAAATAAGAATAAAAACAAGATTAAACAAACAAAGTAATTAATTTACTCAAATCAACAAATAAAAAGTAAAAAACTAAGAATTAAGCAATGAAATAAAGATGAGAGAAAGTTAGAAAATGCTCATTGAATAGATGAGAAGAAGTTCCGCAAAGTTGCTTCTTCAACCTCTTAAAAACTCCATGGAAATCCAAGCTTTCTCTCTCTACACTACTCCTAAATTAGGGAGAGAAAATCCTAATCTAACTCTAAGAGGGAAAATAAAAGAGACTAAACTAATCTAATACTAGGTAAAATAAAAATGTTGATTGAAAGTTGTGAGAAAAATAACCCAAAAGGGGTATTTATAATACAAGTTAAACAAAACAAAATAAAAAAATAAATAAAACTAATTAAAAATAAATAAATAAATTAAAAAAAAACTTAAATAAAAAAAAAAGATAAGAAAATGAAAATGGAAAAAGAAACTCCAAAAACCCCCTAAACTCTCACCAAACCCACGAAAAGCATCATACCCCTCTTCCCCCAAATTCATTCGTGGTTGCTCTGATATTTGGACTTCGCCATTTACGCATCATCAACCATCATCACCACTGCTCATCAATTTCAATTAGTATTATCATCATCAAGCATCATCACATCGCAGCCGTCCGATTTTCATTAAAAGTCACGCGCGAAGCTTGTGAAATGGTTCAGTCGAACCATGGGTTGGTGCGGCCGAACTACGGGGTTGGTTCGGTCAAATCATGGGTGTGTTCGACCACACCTATTCAAATTACAAAACCTCAAAAGTTTTTGACTCGTACTTCGACCGAACTCCTATTCAGTTTGCTCGAACCCAAATGAACTTGAATTGCTCTGAATTTGGGTGATGCTTGTGCGAATTGATGGGGTTGATTTGGGTTTGCGGTGGCCAGGAACTGCAGGGATTATTGTTGATGTGCGGGTTGATTGTGGTGGAGATGGAGCAAGGGAATTGGTTGCGGATTGTTTGGTGGTGTGGTGAAGGTTGTAGGTGGAGCTGGTGGTTGTTACGGGTGTGATTAGTGGTTCATGTGGTTGGGGATGGTTGGTGATTGAGAATTGTGGTGCAGCTGGTGGTGGATACAGAGGCTAATGGTGGTTGTTGGCGGTTTGTGAGCTGCGGGTTGCGTGAGAGAGCAGTGCGTGAGGTGGTGAATGGAGGAGGATAGGGGTTGCTGCTTGGTGTCGTGGTGAGTTGTTGTGGCTGCTTGGTGTTGGTGGTTTGTGAGCTGCAAGTTGCGTGTGATGGTGATTTTGGTGGCCGGTGGAAGGTGCGGTTTATGGGAGCAGGGGAGCTACTCTGGTGGTTGCTGTTTTGTGTGGTGAAGGGGGCAACAGTGGTGGAGCTGGTGGTTAGTGAGGAGGAGATGGTGGCAGAGGTTGGTGTTGCTGGTTGCTTAGTTCAATTTTGTGCCTCGAACCTCGGACCTTGAACTCGAATATGACTTTGAAACTTGGCCAAGAATCCGAAGACACCTGCAACCAAAAACAAACACGAGGATAGGATCGAGAACAAACTAAAAATAAAATAAAGATAAAATAAAGTAAAGTAAAATACTAAAACTAAAAGAAATTAAATAAAATCAAAAGAACATAAATAAAATAAAATAAAGAAAACAAACTTGAAAATAAAAGAAAAATAAGAGGAAAACGAGAAGAAAAATATTAACAAGAATTTAGACTAAGAACATAAGAGAATAAGAAACATAAATAAATTACAAAATTAAACTAAAAACTACAAAATACTCAAATAAAAAGATAAAAGAGGAGAATAAGCAAATAATAGAAATAAAGGATAAAATGAGCTTAATTATTGAAATAAGCCGGAAAAGTATTCAATAAACACCCCTAAAAGTGACATAAAAGTCACTTATCAAAAAAGCGTCTAGAATTTTTTTTAAGCTTTTTTTTTCTCTTTTATTAAAATATTACCATCACACATTATAGTTATTTAAATTTATCATAAATTAATAACATAAAAATTAAATTAAACAAATATTCTATATAACTAGATTTAAAAAAATAAAAAAACAATAATTAATCAACAATAATAAGAGTACGTAGTTAATTACCAAATTTATAAAAAGAAAACATTAACACAATTAATAAAATTAAAAAAAAAAAAAAGATGTCGCATATTATATATAGACATATAGTAGCTTGTCCCTAAATAAATACATCACTAATATAAGACTAAAAAATAAAATACATAGGTGATGGCCTTATAGATGATATAGTCGCTTATTTTGATGCTCAAGTGTCTCGGCCTATTCTCTTGTTGCACCTACATTGTCTTTTCCAATATTCAAAAAAAAAAAAAAGTATTAATTAGTACATTACAAAATATAGGCTCAAGATTCATAATCGATTTGAGACGATAACACGGACATTATACTTTAATCTAGGCAATTAATTATGTACAATGCACATATATAAATCTGTAAAGTAGTCCTATAATTATTTAAGCTTTCTTGCTGTCCATAAGAAAGCTTAAGAGAGATTGTTCAATATTGGGACTAGTTTTATGCTTAAACTATTATGCATTGCGTACTCTTGTTTGTTGAAAGCACAAAAGACATAGGAAACAAGTTTTTCTTACTTACGAATTAGTGCTCAACTTCAGCCCTGCTATTAAGTTAAAACAAGATTATTGAAAACAAGCAAAATCTAAATCTAAGGTCTAAATCTAAGGTCTGAATCATAAAGCACAGGGGAAAAACATGGACATTGTGTTTCTGATGATCAGATATGAATTCAGTAAGGTTTCTGATGATCAGACAAAAAAAGTTCCTAAAAAAAGAGGGAGAAAAGCAAGCATCATTTTACAGAAATAAATAAGGAGGAAGTAGGGGAGCAGCTTCTAGGCTAATAAAACAACATCAATATATTATCTACCAGGGAGGGGAGAACATACATAAGAAGCACAAGCAAACATCAAACATCAAAAAATGTTTCAACAAGTAGACAATAGATTTTGGTCATAATATATGATTCACAACTCCTTCCTTTAATATATACGAGAAGACAACTTTCACTTGCAAATCAAAAGATTAACTGAATGCAAAAATTTGAGGTTGACTGTTTAAGTAAGCACAAAGAGCAGATGCATAACTTCAGCAGTCTGAACAGAAAAAGAAATAGAGGCTTTTCAAACTCTCAGCACCAATAAGTTCAACTTCAGCACTGTCCTAAAAAATCTTACTGTTACAAAAAAAGACTCCACCCCCATCTTTTCTTAATAATCATTTCTCAATATAAATTGTCAAACATCTATAAAGACAGAAAGGTAGAAATGCAAGCAGTTTCTTTCTTTGAACCTCTGCCTTTGATTTCTATTAGTCAGCTGTACAATTAAAATATAAAGGGAAACAAAAGTCATTAAATTTGCTTAGAGTGGGAATTTAAGCTTTGTATCAATTGATTTATTATCTTATGTTCATATAACCAGAAGGAAAATTTGGGACTTGATCTAGTCCACTAACAAATTTGATATTCAACTATGTACGATACACGTAACAGAAAAATAACGATTCTAATTTCAATTCGTAAACATTATCTTAATGATGCAACAGTAATAGCATAAATAAATTAAAAGAGCATATCACATTTCTTAGTTAGAATATAATTCTATGGCGATTAACATCGACACAAATAGGGAAAAAATCTCAGCTAGAAGCTAGAAGTCTAGATTAAATATTCTCATCTAGAAGCTAGAAGTCTAGATTAAATATGATCAATTGGAAATGAATGTACAACATATTACACGTTGAAGTGCATACAAATAAAGATAACTACAAACATGAGAAAGGCAAAGACCTAATTAATTGATGTCTGGCCACTAAAAAGAATAGCCAACATGCAAATATGCCCAATAATTGCCTCAACAGGTTGTAAAGTTTTGAAAGAAGACTAGAAAATTGCATAGCTCAATAGAAAACCGTTGTTAGAATATAATAGATATTACTAGCTTCAGAGCAATCACAGGAGGCACTTTGCACTTAAATGATCATACATGAAGAATCAGTTCAAGGCATATTCTAAGAGTAATATTTGTCGAATTATCTAACTTAAACATGTCGTACATACATATAAATGATGGATTAGAAGACATTCAATGAACTCTTGTCCATATATTACTACTCCCTAATTACTTATTAAGTTTATAAGCTACTTATGTAGCAAAAGCATAACCATTACAAATATTTAATTAATTTAGAGAAATAGCTCTATAAAAAGATTATTAGAGGGGTCAGTGAGCATATTTAATTCAGAACATCAGCCATATGCAATCAAATTCGGCCAAAGTAATCACCTCTAGGGGGAACGAATCAAATTATACCTACACTACCCCATTAAAATGAATAAGCCTAGCTATTAAATGGGCACTAGTAGAAATAATAGCATAGACAATTAAAGTGATGACGATTCACACACAATCCCAATTTCAAACATATAGAAATTTAGTAACCCTTTATTATATCAGTGCACACTAAATCACCAACCATATGAAATAGAGCAAAATTGACTCCTGATATAAGCAACCCAACACTCTAGAGTCCCTAAATTACCCATCAAAGTCGCTTCTTTTAAGATAAGTTACAACATATTCATAAACTCGCCTGATTAAATCAAATCAAATATTAATTCAATTAATAAGCACATTTAATCGAACATATAAATCTTCTACAATTAATTTGAGTGGAGGAACTTTTAGGTAGAACTCTACTACACCACCTGATTCGTATAATATATTGCTCTTCAAGAAACTTGAGTCAATTTCTTATCCCAAATAACTATTGCCACGAAGATCAAAATTGGGTAATTAATACAACTCCTGCCACAATTTATCTCTATACAACTACTTTATCATATTACAAGATCCATTAATTTCTACCAATGTAAGCTCACGAAAACAAAATTATACAATTCTAGTAATATCAAACATAAGAAAACTAATAACCATATAAAAATCAAAGAAAGTAAGACACCACAAATCCACAAAACTATAAATAAGATATTGAATCTAAAAACGAGGGACAAAACTGATTTCATTTTAGATAGAGATCTTGTTTTGTAATTGATATACCTGAATGAGAAATTGGTTAAGAGAGAAACGAAGATCAAAATTTTAAATTGATGTATCTGACTTGATTCGAACTTGGATCAGAGAGGGACGAAGATCTAAACTTGAAATTGATGTACCACAATTCGAAATTGATTCTAACAGAGTTGAACATTTGAATTTGAAACTGATACTGAATACCTCCTCATTCGAAATTGACTCGGAGACAACAAAGATCTGAGTTTAAAATCCATGGTTCATTCGGTTTGTATGCTGAAAGATAGAGAGGAAAATAGTTAGGGTTTATGTTTATGTTCACCTGATACAGTTGGTTGTAATTGGAATTAATTAATCATGCTTTTGTCATGATTGTTAGTTTGTTATGGATTAGTTTACTAGTTTGTTACAGCTAGTAAAGTTTGTTAGTAAAGTTTGTTAGAGGAAATCAGTTACAAGTGGGAGGGGTAGTTAGTTAGTGGGAAAATGACGCTTAATTCCACTAACATAAATACTTTAGCTACAATTGTATTTCATTCATTCAATTCAATACACATTTAATTCTTCTTCTTTCCTTCTTCTCTCTTAATTTCTCTCTCTTCTCCTTCTCTCTACCACTCATATTTCCGCCATTAAAGAAGCTCCGAGCATCTCCCTTATCATTGGTATCAGAGCATTGGCCTCGTTTTTTCCCTTCAGCAGGAGATTATGGCGCCTCCGCCATTGACGAAAAGAGTTGCAGCAATGGAGCTTCAGATCCAAAATCTAGAGAAGCTATTTGCCGAGTAAATTTCTAAATTCGATCAACGAATTGAAGAATTGATGAAGTTGATGGAGTCAATCCGAGCTGAGAAAGCTGTTTCTTCTCCTTCTTCATCATCTACTGGTTCGTCTGCTCCTTCAACTCCTTCAGACAACCCTCTTAGGTCCGATTCAATCAGGACCTTAGGTATTAACCCTAAATTGGAATTTCCTAAATTCAATGGCGTTAATCCTAGGATTTGGGTTAAAAAATGTTGCAAGTATTTCACTCTGTGCAAAATTCCTGATGAACAAAAAGTTGATTTAGCTTCCTTGAATATGACTGATAAAGCCGAAAGTTGGGTTATGAATTATCTGTCTGTTAGACGTGCTGTAGTTGTTGATTGGAATGATTTTGTTGCTGATTTGTATGCAAGATTCAAGGATAATTCTGGAGTTAATGTGGTAGAACAGTTTTATAGATTGCAACAATTAGGTTCAATTGAGGATTATATTGATCAATTTGAGAATCTTAGGTCTGTGATGATGATGAATAGTCATGTCTTGCCTAATTCTTACATTCTTGAAAGTTTTATTGGTGGTTTGAGACCTGCTGTGAAACCCTTTGTCAAAGCTTTTAAACCCTCTAGCATTGCTTAGGCTGTTGAGTATGTAAGATTGCAGGAAGAATCCTTATCTTCTGCTACTGTGCATTTTAAGCAACCTAAACCTCTTTATACCCCTAAAATTCCTAATACCAGTACCCTACCTCCTTTATTGCCTACACCTAAATCTCATCCTTCAAACCAAGCCCAAACAAACTTATTTCAGCAGATGTTAGGAAAGAGAAAATAGCTAAGGGCCTGTGTTACTATTGTGACTAACCCTATAACAGGGAACATAGATGTCAATTTGGGAAACCTCAACTATTAACAGTTGAAATTCCTGGGGATTCAGATTCTGATGTTGATAATGATTCTGAGTTGGTTGTTGTAGGGAATAAATTTCAAGCGTTAATCCCCTAGCTTGAACCCCACTGTGATCATACACTAAAGTAAGGTGGCGTCCAAAAGGGGAGAAGATAGAGCAAAAGAGTCGCCAACAAGTTTTTTAGGAACTTGTAAACCGTTCACGAGGTGAAGGTTACATCCCTTAACGATCCAAGAGATCGTCAACTCCATAAGGTCTAGAACCAAATAACGGTTTGGGGATGAAGGTACAAATCCAACCTAAAAGAGATTGAACTTGCCCTAATAACAGGCCTCTACTTTATTCTGATCGTATTCATGTGCGCTTTCTGATTAACATGCAATCAATAGATTAACCCTAAACCTGTTTAATCTATGTGGTTGAATATTAATGCACAAATAAACTATTATTAGCGATCACTTGAATTATAATCACATTAACCCTAAACAAGATTATTAATTATCTTATCAAGCGTGATTACAAGTACAAATTCCCTTTAAACTTGCATAAAAGGTGTGATCAAGCAATAACAAAATAAAATAATATATATCAAGCAACAATAATAATCATAATAATAATAATAATCATAAATAAAATAATCATCATCAAAATAATAATAATCATAAATAAAATAATCATCATCAAAATAATAATAATAATAATAATAATAATATTCATAATCATCATAAATTATAACAATTATAATCATAATCATGTTCATGTTAATATTAAAGCATAATAATAGCAAGATCCTAGGCATGATACTAACATGATTAATAACAAACCCTAGCATGTCACTAAGCAATAAAAATCAAATCTTTAGTCCTAACATGATACTAACATGAATAAATATTAGGAAGAACATAGGAAGCATCATAACAATCATATTTAATATTAAAATTCCCTAGACATGATACTAGGAATATCATAATAACAATATAAACATGATTTCTACATCATAATATCAATAAAAACCATTAAAGCACTTACTTTGATGCTTCATATCTCTTTATAATAACAAAATACACACGTTAGTAACTTCAAGGAAAATAATAAACAAACAATTAAATTAAATAATTGAAATTGAAATTTGGGACCAAACCCTCAGAAATTAAACCTCTCACGTCTAGGGCGAAGGCAACTTCGAATATGGCTAGATGTTTATAGATCTTGCGAATGCGGAATTTTGTACGTAAAAAGCTAGTTTAGAAAAGAGAGAGAGAGTAATCAAGAAAATCTTGATGAGAGTTGGTGAATGAAAACGGAGTTTTTACGACGTTACTTATAAAGAAAATCGGCAAAAAAGATAAAATATCAAAACAGAGCACTTGGCGCACGCAAAACGAGATTAGCACACGCAAAACAGAGCTGGCGCCAGGCGCCAATGGCTAGCATCAGGCGCTGATTTCAGAAATTCACGTATTTTTGTTTTTATTCTATCTTTTGATCCGGAAGTCCAAATAACGCATATAATATGTCGATGGAAAGCTCTTAAAGTCTACTTTCCAACCCAATTAGAATAAGATTAAAATATTTTTTAGATAAAAAGATATGGCCAAAATAGTGGAAGGGTGTCAGTTTTGGATAAAGTTTCATGTCTCACTCATATCTTTTTCGTTATAGCTCGGATTTAATATTATAATATATCATTGGAAATATAATTTCAAGATATATCCAACCATATAAAATTTGGATAAATATTATGAGGCACAAAATTAAATCTGAATATATTCCACTTCGTACAAAATAAGGATTCTTAAAAAGAGTAGTTTTATTCAATTTCAAACTCTTTAAAACATAATTATCAATCCTAACTCCATTAGGATTTAAAAGAACCTCCTAGAGTATTCTAAAAGACTATAATCAATCCTAATAGCTTTAGGAGTGATAATTAATAATAGGCCCTCCTCTAGATCATTGGGCCGCATATAAAAAACAAATCGGGCCCAGTTTAGTATTTTGGCCATAACTTCCTCGATATTCATCGGAATTGGGCTTATAATATATCGTTGGAAAGGTCTTTTCAAACCCCATCCAACTACACCATTATTGTATCCTTATCATGGACCAACCAAACCGGATTAACTATTTTCTTAAAATAAGTTTTCAAAAACATAGAGAAGAGAAAAGAATTAAAACTATACGCAACACTAAACTTTCCACACTTTCACTTCATTCGATTATGATTCGACGTGAAAGGTACTCATCATTGGGTTTGGTTTTGGGGAGACACAAATAGGTGTCTACAGAAGCCCCCACTTTGACTGAGTTTGGAGAAATGCAAGTTTCAAAAACAAAAGTCAAAGTATCGATAGGGACGGAGAATGATTCAGAACGTTCTGCGATCCTAAACCAATCTTGTAACGTCGATACCTGTAAACTAACGTTAGTTAAACAGATAAAAGAGTTAAGAAACGTGTATCTTGCACCGTCGAGCACACGTCTCTGAAAGTAACCGATTTGCTGCCGCTTCGCTGTTGTTTTGATGACGTCTTGCAAGCTAGAGAATGCCATCCCGCTTGAAAACTGCTACGCCCGTAACTACTTCCAATATAGAAGACTGCTTCGCCTAAAACGACCCTCTTCCGCTTTAATAATGTTCCACATCCAAGGGAATACTATCGAAGATTGCTTCTCTTGAAACAATCCTCATCCGCTTTGATAATATTCCACGTCCAAGGAAATACTATCGAAGATTGCTTCTCTTGAAACAATCCTCAGTTGTTTGTGACAACTCTCCATAATCTAGGGAACGCCACCTTGCTGTTTCGATGTTCACTCGTCTCTTAACAAAGAGCTTCTTTTTGATATGTTCACGCGTCTCTGAACAAAGAGCTTCTTTATTATATTCTTTTTTAATATGAACTTCTAAATGATGTGTCCACGCGTCTCTGAACGAAGAGCTTGATAATAGGATGCCAACGCGTCTCTGAGCAAAAGAGCTTGCAGGAAATGTCCACGCGTCTCTGAACAAAAGAGCTTGAAAAGGATTGTCCACGCGTCTCTGAACAAAAGAGCTTGAATGAAATGTCCACGCGTCTCTGAACAAAAGAGCTTTGATGATATGCCCACGCGTCTCTGGAGCAAAAGTGCTTTTGAATGATATGCCCACACATCTTTGGAGCAAAAGAGCTTGATGGAAATGTTTACGCATCTCTGAACAATAGAGCTTCGGTACTTGAACGTTTGTTGCGATAATGTCTTGAAGAAAAAATTTCCGAAGACCAACGTTTGTCGATACCTAAAGCTCGTCTGAACTTTATTTCCGCTAAAACCAGTATATCGGTGTCTCCGTGATTAGGCGCTTTAAGCTAAGTGAGACGATCTTTCATCAGGTCGATCACTTATTGCAATTATAATCAAACTGACTACTTAATCATGTCAAATTGCTTATAGGGGCTAACTAGCATACCAAGGAACCTAAAATTGTTGTATGAGGTCGAAATCACCTTTCTGAGAGGCTTCGAGCTCTGTCGCTACTGAAATATCTCTGGCGCCAAGAATTGCAGTAGGGTCCTCCCTATTCTGCTACACCTGTATTTATTTTTTACTATAGAACTTTGCCAATATTTTTAGCCATCTTAGGGTTGACCTAAGGCTTAAAATTATCTTAGGGTTGACCTAAGGTTTAATGTTGCTTGACTCATCGACTTGACACGACTTAAGGTATAAACTTGACTCGCTGATTGACTGACTCGAGGTTAACTCGACTCAAAGTGAAATGACACATGTGTTAGACTCATGACCCGTGTGTGCATAGTGTTGATTATGCAACTCGAAAATGCAAAAAAGCAAAAATTTTCCGTCATTTTTGTGGAGGGTACCGACTTTCTCCCGAAAAAGAAAGACGCGAAAAAGAATCGAAGTTTTGAAGATGCATGTTGAATGATCTTAGTCAAATGTTGTTTGATACTATCTCTCAAGGTGCAAGGATTAATCCATCCTAGGCTATCTCAATAGTTGACTCAATGATGAAAGTATTTGGGTAACTTAGGCACGGAGGCTAAGCACTTATACTTCTATGTAATGACAATTATGAGTGATGAGTGATGTGACAAGGCATGCTTCATCATTATGTTAAGATTTCATGACAAAGGGTTCCTAAGGGAAGTATATTCGGTCGTGTATATGTGCTGTGAATGATAGTGACACTAAAGTTAGGCCGCAAGAGCTAAGTGTATGGGAAGACATATATTGAAAAGAGTCAAATAATGACGACTCTTAGGCTAGGTAAGCTAATGATGTAGGGATCAAGCCCCCAAGTCTAGCTCTAAGTAAATAGGGATGAGCATTGGAGATCCCTTGATATGATCATGGTGCAAGTGTGTGAATGTGAATATAAATGCATGTTTATTACGGTTGCACCTCCATGTGAGGTTGCCTACGTATCCGTTAGGAATCAGGCCAAACGTAACTCTAGCCAAACCTCGCACAAGTGTGTGTATACCTCAAAAAGGTTTTTTAAGGGTTGTAACGTGGTTAGGCTAAAGGTTATAGAAAAAAGGGATAAAGGCTCAAGACCCTAGATAAGCCCCCAAGGTGTTCAACCTTGCTTTTGAATATTTGTATTTTCATGCTTAAGGTTTTCTACTCTTTTTTTAGCTCTTTCTTTTGCTTTAGCATTTATTTCATTTTTATAAGTGTGAGCAATCTCGATCATGCGGTCTATCACTCACTTGGCATTCATGTTTCTCAGGCACGGTACCGAGCACTCGATAAGAGACGCAATCTGAGACGTGTTCATATCAAAGATATTTTCATATCAAAGACATTGGAACACTTGCCCTTTTGTACACTTTTATTTATTTTTTGCTATTTTTGCTATTTTAATCTTTTTAATTTGCTCAAGCTTTCTTTAGAATTGCAAAAGTTTCACACCATCTCATCCCAAGGATAATAGATGTAGGTTGAAAAAAAGAAAGGTCTATCGTTAGACGAGGCTCAAAGTGGTTTACCAAAAAAAGGATGTATAATTGAAGGGTGAAAGGTAATATAATGTGGCTACAAGGGGTGCCTTAAATCTTTGGTATACCTTGTGCTCAATTCGACATGTTTTTTTTTTTTTTTTTTTTTTTAAATGCAATGCAATGAAATGATCATATATAAGGAAATAAATGCTTATTTTATTAAAAGAAAATATATAATGATCCTAAGAAATAAATCTAAGGAGAATAAAAAGGTGCCTATGCTAGACTTATTGAGGAAAGGAAAAAATGAAAAAGAAATATAAAAAGAGGTCATGAAATCTTGTCGTTGAAGCTCGCCTCTTGTCTTGCGTCATTCGCCTCATCATCACCCAGTCTTCTCTCTAGGTAGAGGCAATGGGATCTTATTTGCCTCTATGAGATCTTAAATGAGGTTTTGAAACCTGTAGCATTCATCAGTGGTATGACCGTTTCCTCGATGGTAATTGCAATAGGAGTTTGGATTCCATCTCGAAGACCGATTTTCTGGTGTTGGATCCTCGGTAGGGCCAATAGGTTTGATTAATCCTCGATCATAGAGACGATCAAAAGCAGCATCGTAGGTCATTCCAATGGGTGTGAACTCTCGCCTGGGTTTCCTTTTAGATCCTTGATTGTCCATGGCTAAGACACCATTATGGTCAAAGGTACTAACATTATTACTAGAGTGGGCGTTTTCGGAAGAAGAAGGATTGTCGCTCTTCTTTCCTTTCCAGCCACCGTGGTTACTATTGTTAGTAGCTTTTTGCTTTGCGAGGTCGTCTTCAATTTCAATTCCGATGTCATAAATGGCCTTGAAAGTATTCAAGTTGTGTTGATATTTTAAGTGTTTTGAATACTTTTCTTGGAGATTCTTGATAAACATCCTCACAGACTCCTTTTTGGTGGGGACCTCAATCATCTTGGCGGAAGTTTCCCTCCATTTATTAAAGAAAGAAGTAAAGCCTTAATTCTCTTTTTGTCTTAGCATCTCAAGTTGTCTATGGTCGGTTTCAACTTGGATATTGCACTTATACCTATCAACGAAAGCGTTTACTATCGATTCCCAAGTAGATGTTTTCTCCTTGTCAAGGGAGAAGAACCATTGTTGGCAAACGGTTTCAAGAGATAGTGGGAACATAGAGGGGAAAATCTTCTTATCGATACCCTTAATACTCATTATAGTTTCGAAAGCTCTTAGATGGAAGTAAGGGTTATCTATTGCCTTGAATTTAGGGATGTCAGTGGCGTTGAACTTATGTGGAAGAAGTTCCTTGTCCAGCGAGACCCCTTGTGAACTCATGCCCTGAAATTTATAATCGCTAGATAGCTTGCTTAGACTTTCTTGCATGAGATTCATTTGTTGTTGCTTCACGGGATCATCGATCTTGAGTGTGAGTAGCTTCAGTGTCTCAGTCACGTCAGTCAATTGACTCCTAAGTTCATTAACTTCTTCTTGAGTTGCCATTATCCTTTTAGCCTTCCTCTTTTGTCGAATCAGTTTATCAAAAAGTGACACTTGAATAAAAAGGTTGTCGTTGATTAATCGCCCTTCTCTCCTCGACCAAGTACTGTGGAAAAGGAATTTGGGGATATTCATTGTTAATTATTTGACTTAAACTTTATTCAACATGCAATGGAAGGAGGATAAGAAGAAAGATTGGAATAGAATGTGAAGAAAAATGATGTAGATGGAGGGATATGAAGAATTAGGAATAGAGCGTACCCCCAACTCAAATGACGGAAAAAGACTGACTCATGCATGAACCTAAGACATGGTCATGGTGACATATACTCAAAGTCTGTGCTAAGACTAGTGAGTGTAGATGGTACGTTAAGACTCGTGTCATGACCATGTGGCTAGACTATGTGACTAGCTCAAGCAAAGACTAAGTTAAGACTTCACGTATATGCATTAAACTTGACAGATTGTGGTATTTTAGTCATAACTTTTGATCTGCGACTCTGATTGGGAAGAAACCAACGCCAAATTAAAGAAAAAACTCGGGGCTACAGATCCATATTTTGTACGACTTGTAGTTCTTCCAAGAACTCCGTGTATGACCAAAACAAGTTGACATTTGTGCAGTATACGGGAATTAAAAAAATCCGAGTTGACTTAAAGGAACTATGACTCGATTTTATATTTATTTATTAGCTCAAATTAATTAATTAATTAATTAAACAAATTCCTTTTGTTATTAATCAGTTTATTTAGTCTTAATACAAGTCAAACAAACGGTTAGGAAAAATCACATAGAGTATGCACAACAAATAATGCACAATTAGTCAAGTAGGCACAATATGATGCAATGAGTTTGCAACATAACCATGGCTCTAGTTCTCTAAAGTTCGGGATATGGTTTAGTCGATAGAGGGTCCATGGATAATTGTCCGGATGCACCGCGCGAAAGCCTAATCGTGAAGGGTTGGCGCGAGTGGATGGGACACCGCGAGTTTAGAAAAACTCGCTTCCATGGTTTGGTGAATTCAACATCTCGGATGTACCCTTTGTTGCACGGAGCGTTCAATCGGGTAGATGGAGCATGAATTCCCAAAGGGTTATGTCCATATGTAGAACACATATGGGTTTCAGAAAAGTGAGAAAAAATTCAATCAGGAAGTAGGATCGAGCAAACAATACGAAAAATCGGTCGAAATTAGAACGCATATTTCTGGCTCGGTATTGGGGGATATTGGCGCTAGCAAACAGAGACTGCCGCCAACTTTTAACTCTAGCGCCTGGCGCCAATATTGGCGTCTAGCGCTACGACTAAAATGCTGGCGCCAAGCTCTGGCCCCTGACGCTACTTCCCACATGCCTCAGCAGCTTTCTGTGCTCGATAAAATTTTCCAGTTTCGCGCGGTGTTATTTCACTCCTAGTTGTGAAAGATATTCCTCAAATTTCCTACGTGTAAAATCCTATGTTTTTAATTCATTAGGGATGGTCTTTCCAATGAGATTTTTTTATGCATATGACAATAATGTTAATCAAAATTACGCACATGAAATACTTAGAACTTTTCGAGTCTCATCCACTCATTCAAAATCATTGCCGAAACAAATTCAGGAATTAAAATAGAAATCCTCCCCAGCGGAGTCGCCAAAAACTGTAGGGAATAAATTTCAAGCGTTAATCCCCTAGCTTGAACCCCACTGTGATCATACACTAAAGTACGGTGGCGTCCAAAAGGGAAGAAGATAGAGCAAAAGAGTCGCCAACAAGTTTTTTAGGAACTTGTAAACCGTTCACGAGGTGAAGGTTACACCCCTTAACAATCCAAGAGATCGTCAACTCCATAAGGTCTAGAACCAAATAAGAGTTTGGGGATAAAGGTACAAATCCAACCTAAAAGAGATTGAACCTGCCCTAATAATAGGCCTCTACTTTATTCTGATCGTATTCATGTGCGCTTTCTGATTAACATGCAATCAATAGATTAACCCTAAACCTGTTTAATCTATGTTGGTTGAATATTAATGCACAAATAAACTATTATTGGCGATCACTTGAATTATAATCACATTAACCCTAAACAAGATTATTAATTATCTTATTAAGCGTGATTAAAAGTACAAATTCCCTTTAAACATGCATAAAAGGTGTGATCAAGCAATAACAAAATAAAATATAATATATATCAAGCAACAATAATAATCATAATAATAATAATAATCATAAACAAAATAATCATCATCAAAATAATAATAATAATAATAATAATAATAATAATAATAATAATAATAATAATAATAATATTCATAATCATCATAAATTAAAACAATAATAATCATAATCATGTTCATGTTAATATTAAAGCATAATAATAGCAAGATTCTAGGCATGATACTAACAAGATTAATAACAAACCCTAGCATGTCACTAAGCAATAAAAATCAAATCTTTAGTCCTAACATGATACTAACATGAATAAATATTAGGAAGAACATAGGAAGCATCGTAACAATCATATTTAATATTAAAATTACCCTAGACATGATACTAGGAATATCATAATAATAATATAAACATGATTTCTACATCATAATATCAATAAAAACCATTAAATCACTTACTTTGATGCTTCATATCTCTTTATAACAACAAAATACACACGTTAGTAAGTTTAAGGAAAATAATAAACAAACAATTAAATTAAATAATTGAAATAGAGATTTGGGACCAAACCCTCAGAAATTAAACCTTTCACGTCTAGGGCGAAGGCAACTTCGAATATGACTAGGTGTTTCTAGATCTTGCGAATGCGGAATTTTGTATGTAAAAAGCTAGTTTAGAAAAGAGAGAGAGAGAGTAATCATGAAAATCTTGATGAGAGTTGGTGAATGAAAACGGCGTTTTTACGACGTTATTTATAGAGAAAATCAGCCAAAAAGATAAAATATCAAAACAGAGCACTTGGCGCACGCAAAACGAGATTGGCGCACGCAAAACAGAGCTGGCGCCACCACTAGGCTATTGGCGCCAGGCGCTAATGGCTAGCACCAGGCGCTGATTTCCGAAATTCACATGTTTTTGTTTTTATCATATCTTTTGATCCGGAAGTCCAAAAAAGGCATATAATATTTCGTTAGAAAGCTCTTAAAGTCTGCTTTCCAACCCAATTAGAATCATATTAAAATATTTTGTATATAAAAAGATATGGCCAAAATAGTGGAAGGGTGTCAGTTTTGGATAAAGTTTCATGTCTTACTCATATCTTTTTCGTTATAGCTCGGATTTAATATTATAATATATCATTGGAAAGATAATTTCAAGATATATCCAACCATATAAAATTTGGATCAATATTATGAGGCACAAAATTTAATCTGAATATATTCCACTTCGTACAAAACAAGGATTCTTAAAAAGAGTAGTTTTATTTAATTTCAAACTCTTTAAAACATAATTATCAATCCTAACTCCATTAGGATTTAAAAGAACCTCCTAGAGTATTCTAAAAGACTATAATCAATCCTAATAGCTTTAGGAATGATAATTAATAATAGGCCCTCCTCTAGATCATTGGGCCGCATATAAAAACCAAATCGGGCCCAGTTTAGTATTTTGGCCATAACTTCCTCGATATTCATCGGAATTGGGCTTATAATATATCGTTGGAAAGCTCTTTTTAAACCCCATCCAACTATACCATTATTGGTTCCTTATCATAGACCAACCAAACTGGATTGACTATTTTCTTAAAATAAGTTTTCAAAAACAGAGAGAAGAGAAAAGAATTAAAATTTTCCGCAACACTAAACTTTCCACACTTTCACTTCATTCGATTATGATTCGACGTGAAAGGTACTCATCATTGGGTTTGGTTTTGTGGAGACACAAATGGGTGTCTAAAGTTGTTGATTCTTATTTTGACCCACAAATTTCAGTTCATGCTTTATATGGTAATCAATCCTTTCATACCATGAGAGTGAAGGGTAAGGTGCAAGGAAAAGATTTACATATTCTCAGTGACTCAAACAGCACCCATAACTTTGTTGATGTTAATGTTGCAACAAAATTAGGCTGTCAGTTGAGTTCAATTCCTTTCCAGACTGTGTCTGTGGCAAATGGTAATCATATTCCCTTTCAGCAGATGTGTAAAGGCTTCTCTTGGGAAATGCATGGTCATTAGTTTAATGGTGGTGTTTAATTGATACCCTTGGGTAGTTGTGACATGGTTTTGGGTATACAATGGCTCAGATTGTTAGGTCCTATACATTGGGATTTCCAGAAGTTAAGGATGGAGTTTGATTTACATAATGATCATTTCATTCTTAAGGGAATGCCATCTAGGAAGCTGGTTGTGGTTGAGGGAAGCCCTGATGGGAAGATCTTAGATTCTGGTGTTCAGTTGTGTTTGATGCAAGTCTTAGATGGGGAGAGTATGATTATGTAGGTGGAACAGGACAACTCCAGTATTTTGACACGTTCTAAGTTTTCAGCTTTGAAACAACAATTTTAGGTTGTCTTTGATGAACCTAAGGATCTACCACCTGAAAGAGGAGTGTGTGATCATTCAATTCCCTTGATGCTAGGGAGCACACCTGTAAACATTAGGCCATACAGGTATCCATTAAAACAAAGGGATGTAATTGAACAGTTGGTGCAAGAAATGTTGGATAGGGGAATAATTCAAAATAGTTCAAGTCCCTTTGCTTCACCTGTGGTTTTGGTTGGGAATAAAGATGGCACTTAAAGACTTTGTATTGATTACAAGGAGCAAAATAATAGGACAGTCAAGAACAAATTTCCTATTCCAGCTATTGATGAGCTAATTGATGAGTTGGCTGGAGCTTCTGTATTTAGCAAGTTGGATTTAAGGGTAGAGTATCATCAAATGAGGGTTAGAGATGAAGATGTCTTTAAAACAGCCTTTAAGACTCACACAGGACACTATGAATTCCTAGTTATTCCTTTTGGCTTAACCAATGCCCCTGCCTCTTTTCAAGGATGGATGAATTTTGTTTTTAGACCCTTACTTAGGAAGTGTGTCCTGGTCTTCTTTGATGATATATTGGTATACATCAAGAACTTGACAGAGCATTGGCAACACTTAGCTGAGGTGTTTGAGTTGATGAAGAAGAATAGCATGTTTGCTAAAGAAAGTAAATGTATTTTTGCTACATCCAAGGTTGAGTATCTTGGTCATTTCATTACTCAAAATGGGGTTAAAACTGTTTTTAAGAAGATCTCTGCAATAAGTAGCTGGCCCGTACCTTCTTGTATCATGTAATTGAGAAGTTTTTAAGGGGTATGCTCTTTTGTGTAAGCCATTGACGGATCAATAGAAGAAAAGTGGCTTTAGTTGGAATGATCAAGCTCAATCTGCTTTTGAATCCTTAAAATCTGCCATGGTTACAACACCTGTTCTAGCAATTCTAGACTTTGACAAACAATTTGTTTTGGAGACTGATGCATCCAAAACTAGAATAGGGGCAGTGTTGATGCAGGATAGTCATCCATTGGCTTTTATAAGTAGAGTTTTGGGGCCAAAGTGGCAAAAACTATCTGTATATGATAAGGAGTTATTAGCAATTGTATTTGCAGTGCAGAAATGGGAGCAGTGGGATCTCATTTTGTCATAAAAACTGATCAGAAAAGTTTGAAGTGGCTGTTGCAACAGAAAATTTCAACACATTTTCAACAGTTTTGGCTTTCCAAGTTGATGGGATTTGACTATGAAATCTAGTATAAGAGTGGCAAGGAAAATGTGGTTGCAGATGCATTATCTAGGGTGCAAGGTGCTGAAATTCTGTTATTGGCTATATTTGTGGTAGATTCAAATTTAGCAACACTGATCTCTGCAAACTATCAGTTGGATGATAATTACAAGGCTATTATCCAACAATTACAGGATCAAGTTCTAGTTCCTGGTTTTCAATGGGACAACAATTTACTCAGGAGGAAAGGGAAGATTGTGGTTGGAACTGACTTGCAGTTGAGACATAAAGTTTTGTCATGGAATCATGATTCTCCTAAAAGTGGACATGGTGGAAGGGAATTGACTCTTAAGAGAGTTAAGAAGATGTTCTATGGGAAAGGTCTATCTACAGAAGTCAGTCAGTTTGTGAGAAATTGCACTGTTTGTCAAGCTGCTAAGTATGACACATCAGCTTATCCTGGCCATTTGCAGCCTCTGCCAGTTCTTGAAGAAGTATGGATGGATATTTCAATGGACTTTATTACAAGATTACCAAAGTCAGCAGGAAAGGAAGTTATCTTTGTGGTGGTTGATAGACACAACAAGTATGCTCATTTCATGGCTCTTGCTCACCCTTTTACAGCCATACAGGTTGCTCAGTGCTACTTGGACCATGTTTTCAAGCTGCATGGTTGGCCTAGATCTATTGTGAGTGACAGGGATCCAGTATTCTTGAGTCAGTTTTGGAAAGGGTTATTTTCCTTGCATGGAACTGAGTTTCTTCTGTCTACTGCTTACCACCCCCAAACTGATGGTTAGACAGAGGTAGTTAATAGGTGTCTTGAGGCATATCTGAGATGCATGACTGGAGAGCAACCTCAGGAGTGGCATAAGTGGTTGCCCTTAGCAGAATGGTTGTATAATACACACTTTCATTCTGCCCTTCAGCTTACTCCTTATGAAGTTGTCTATAATCAACCTCCACCACTCCATTAACCCTATTTGACAGGTGAGGTTAAAAATGATGAGGTGGACAGAAGTTTGCAGAGGAGGGAAATGATGATTTCAGAGCTGAAATTTCATTTGGAAAGGGTTCAGAACAGAATGAAAACGCAGGCTGATAAGCATAGATCTGAAAAAAGCTTTCAAGCTGGTGATTGGGTGTGGCTGAAATTGCAAGCTTATAGACAGCATACCGTACAGAAAAGGAACAATCAAAAGCTCTCTCATAAGTATTTTGGTCCATTTCAGGTTTTAGCAGTTGTTGGTAAGGTAGCTTAAAAGTTGAAATTGTCTCCTGAAGCTGAGATTCATGACACTTTTCATGTTTCTCAGTTGAAACAGTTTTGAGAACAACTTCCTTTGGTTGCTCATATTCCTCAAGTTTTCCAGGGTCATACAGTTGGTTTTGATGAAATTAAACCAGCTGCTATATTGGATAGGAAGGTGGTCAAATTTCAGAATAGAGCTCACGTGCAGTACCTTGTTCATCGGGTTGGGTTTCCTGCTTATGAGGCCACTTGGGAACCTGCAGAGTCTTTTGAGCAGCGTTTTCCTGATTTTCAGATTCCTTAGACTTGAGGTCAAGTCTTTTAAAAAGGGGGAAGCTATGATACAGTTTGTTGTAATTGGAATTAATTAATCATGCTTTTGTCATGATTGTTAGTTTGTTATAGATTAGTTTACTAGTTTGTTACAGCAGTAAAGTTTGTTAGTAAAGTTGGTTAGAGGAAAACAGTTACAAGTAGGAGGGGTATTTAGTTAGTGGGAAAATGACGTGTAATTCTACTAACATAAATACTGTAGCTACTACTGTATTTCATTCATTCAATTCAATACACATTTAATTCTTCTTCTTTCCTTCTTCTCTCTGAATTTCTCTCTCTTCTCCTTCTCTCTACCACTCATATTTCCGCCATTAAAGAAGCTCCGAGCTTCTCCCTTATCATCTGCACTTCCGATTATGTCGTTTATTATTTCCCTATATCTGCTATTGTCGGCTGCAATCGTGGGTTTTTATTCACATGTGGACACGTGCATGTCTTTCTCGACACTTTTTGCAGTCCAAAATTAATTTTGACTCTGAAAAGCGTCGCGAAAACACGCATAGTATATTTACTCGTTGACGGTACTTGCCCATCATCGAGGGTCTAGCGTCGAAAAAGTACTCACGGAATCCCTTCCTCATCCCCCGCTTCTAGAAGGATCTCATGAATTATCGACCTAACAACATCGGTATACATGATCTCCGCCATAGGAGGCACCCAACCACCGAGCTTGACCCGCTTAAAATACAATAATAAAAGGGGCAACCATCCGAAAAAATAAATGTAAAAATAGAGGGTTAAAGTACTAACCGGAACAAAAGCTGGGAAAGGAGTGAGCCTAGATGCAATGAAAATCGGATGAGATGCATCCGGCAGCACCAGCTGCCCCGCTGGATGACCAAAAATCGCTTGAGCTTGATCCTCGGTTGGCAGCAAATCCAGATGTAACATCCGGATCGTAAGATCCGCAGGAACCCTAGGCTCCTCGGATGCAGACTGTTAGAGAACACGCTTGCCTAAAAACCAAAAGTTTGTCCTCAGGAGGACTGGAAGTCCCTCATAAAGGGCCCGAAAACGGCAACGAATCATGCTAGACCAGACAGCCTCAAGGACTCCGACGATCAAACTCCAAGGACGAAGGTCGATCTATAAACACAGGCACACGAAAAATCATCAGAAAATAAACAAAAATATCAAAAGATGCACATGTGGTTGAAATACTCACCGATGCACGAGTCGCCTAAAGGATCCTCAACTCAAGTTACCTATCTACCCAAAATTACTAAGGTAAAAAAGTAACCCAATGGCGAAATGCTCTCCTTGATCACTAAAGATAATGATGGAAAGAATGTGAGCAATGTATATACGAGCAAGCTGCTCAGGTGTACATTGCCGACCAACCTCATCATCCGACAACTATCGGCAAGAACCGAGTACGGACAAGACTGCGCATACATGTAAAGGGCCGCCGCAAGACGATCCCCCCATGAGGTCACCCAGTCTCTCGTCTTACCCCTTAACGACCTCCATAACTACGGGCTCACCTCCGAAAGGAAAACTTGTAATCATAGAGAAATCGTAAGGGGTAACTGTCATCTCTCCCCATGGAAAGTGGAAAGTGTTAGTGGAATCCCAACAAAACTCTAGCAATTCACAGAGGAAAGCTGACGACGCATGTTAACTCGATAAATCCCGAAGAGCCGCCAGCTGGGGGCTGATCCCCGAAAGCTCCAGAACCTTCTTTGCCACCACGAGCTAACTCTTAAAACTACCGCGTAGATCACTAGAGTCGTATAGGCGCATGCTAAGCTCACTTTTAAAAAGGAAAGGCACAAAGGAGAGAAAAAAAATTTGTTTTGATGAAAAAATAAAAAAAAAACGGGACGCAAAAGACTCACAATGCCGCGCCAACCCCTAATCGAGACGTGATGGTCTAGGTCCCACTTAAGGACCCTCGGGTCCCAGTTGGGAGGAGCCTCTCAAACTACATCCTCTTGGCGATGACGATCAGCTCCGACGCGTCGCTGCCGAACCTCTTCTCGAGGGCGGGTCACCCTCTATCGAGGGCAAACCGCCTCGTCTGGCACGAGATCTCCTAAAACCTCTTCGGCATCAAAAGATGGAGGCGAGTCCATGCTATGAATGGACAAAGTTTTTTCATTAGCTTATTCTAAACTACGCTAATATAGGTGTTCTAGACCTATTTTGGCAGCATCACGGCTGCCGATAGGGCAAAACACGAAAATTGAATGCCACCCATACTTAGGGGCAACAATACCTGCAATTAAACTCAATAAATAGGGGCTTCTAATACCCACAGAAAGCCATCCTATACAAGTTTCAACTAAGTGTTCAAGGGATTGTATTTTAAAATCTCAAAGAATCAACTACTCCTAGTCGAATAACAGTAATACAAACATGATTATCGTCTACCAATTGATTTTGAGGTTTAAACATGGAAAAAAACGAGCTAAGAGTGTGCTTCGCACCATCTTTCTATTTCAAATTTGGAAAAATGTGAATTATGAAAGTAATACTAGTTCCAATACAATATTCTACTTCATAATAAGCAAATGAAACCAAAATTAACAAGAAAAAAGCAACTAATTCAAGCAAAATTCGAAGGAAGAGGAAGAACGAACTTAAACAAAAGAAATGCTCATACAAGGTTCAATACTTAACCATTTTTCATGAAATTTGTTGCAAAAAACTCCTTAAACAACATGAAACAAACAATTTCAAGAATAATGGACCGAATTAAAAACCCCAAAATTCGAAAATTGATAATTTAACGGTTTGAAAATCGTCCCAATTAAGCCAAAATAAAACGACATTTGACAAAAAAACTTACATTTGGATATGGCAAATAAGAATAGAGGATGAGATCTACTTCCTTTGGCTTCAAAAATCGCAAAAAATCGAGCTTTCTAGAGAGAGAAAGGGTGAAAAATGGTGAAGGAAGAAGAGAGAGAATGCAAACTGAAAATCACGCTTAGCTATTTCATTTTGTTGATTTAAATGTCGTGCGCAACCGAATTAGTTGCGCGTGACAGACTAGCACAACTCAGAATGATGTGTGCCCTAGGAAAACACGACCTACTATGTTGCGCGCGGATACTGGTCACTAAAATAACTGGTATCCAGATTATTATCCGTTTGATCATTTTCCAACGGTTTTTCGCTCGTTATTAGACGTAATGGCGCACAAATTATCAAAATCTTTTCATTGCTTTATATTTTGTAGTTTATTTTCTTCTTTGTTAGTTTTTTTGAATCATTTTGCATGCACACCGTGCTTTGTGCCTTCATAAGCATACGTTTTGAACGTTTTTCATAAATGTGTCTTCGAACGTTCCGCAGTGGTGCTTTACGTAAAAGCTCCCATAGACAAGTTTGTCATTTTACTGTAATGACGTTATAAATGTCCGACTTTTCTTCTTTTTTTCACATCCAAAGCAAAAAGGAAGGCGTCATCATGCACCGTAAAAATGCAAGGCCTATCATACATCGTAAAATTGTATAGTGTAGGTGTTGCATAACATTTCACTTCAGCCCAAGCTTTGCGAGATCTACCTCTCGAAACTAAAAGGTAGAGGATTACTTTACGCGTTAGCTCATTAGTCGACAAGCGCGCCAAACCGTCTGGAACAGACACTTCTTAATTGGAAGCAAATACGGTAGTTAGTGAGGTTACTGGCTTACCGGAAAGTTAGGGTGTCAGTCCACCCCCGATATAAAGAGCGACGAGATGATGTCGCACCTATGTAGTCATGTGCCCCCAGTTCTGAGACACGTGTACTCATCTTGTGGACAAAACTACTAAGAGAGTTGCTGACTTTCTTCTCTCTCACTGGATTATGATATGTGCCTCTGGTCTTAAGACATGTATTTCTATCTTGTGGACATCCGGCTCGAATGCCGAAACATTTAGGGTCGAACACTGAAGTATTTAGGCTTTAATGTTGAAACATTTAGGCCCAAATGCCGAAAACGTCTAGGATCGAATGCCGAAAACACCTTTTTCATCTTTTTACTTTGTTAAAGTCAGGCTAAAGTTTTAATGACATATCAAATGACTTTAGACCAACGATTACATGATTGAGAGGAAATCATCCCCTTTACTCCCTTTTTAAAACCGATCTCTTCTCATGATTTCACATCACCTAGAACACCTTTACTTGAAAAAGCATTCTACAAAAGCAAAGGATCAATCTTGATTCTTTAGCGAGTTAAGACTAGAATTAAATTTTTCTGGCCTTAACAACTACTTGTTTCATACACTTAGCAAATCAAGGATCATTTCTACATACCTAACATTTTTCAAAGATTCCCTACTCTCTGATAACTTCGCAGAATGAGTCTCAGATTTATTTCTTTGACTACTTTAATCCTCGTCTATTCTAGACTCGATCAAAGTGGGGGCTAACTGTAGACATCAACTTTTGGACTCCATTCCTGACAGGGAGTGCAATTACGATAAATAAAACCATCTTTGTGTTAGATCATAGTGAAGAATGCTTATTGATAACTGGTTAAACCACAAAACACATAGGACTAGCCTTAAAAAAGAAACAAAGTCCAATTAACTAAATCCGATCATAATTAGGCTTAAGCCCGTGCTTAGAACCCAATAATGACGGATTTAGGAGCACCTAGGCAAAAATAAACGCTGCCGCTGAAAATAACGCGTTCATCTCAAGGAGCCGCGCTGGTCTAGCGCGCGCAACAAATTCAATTGCGCGTGATATTTAGTGCAATTTCCAGAGTTGCGCTTGTGAAAGATTAAGAATTTCAAAAAATTGGAAAATTGAATCTTGCCATAAAGCCGCACTCAAGACAATTAGTTGCACTGCATATTGCAGCGCAACTTAATCACTTGCGCTGGGTAGCCGCGCGCAACTCATCTAGTTGCGTGCGACACCTATTGCGGAAGAATGTTAAAAACCCTAATTCTACTTATTCCCTATAAATAGAGGCTTAATCCGAGGCTTAGACACACAAAAAATTAACCATAAAATCTGGCGGAAAACTTGTGAATTTGTGTTATCTAACCTCTCTTGTCCTAAACACTCACCCCTTTGATATTTTGTTACTACGGTGGAGGTTCCCGAACAAGAAGGAGTCCATAAGTGTTCTTAACAGAGATCTAGCAAAGAGAAGTGGTAAATTCCCGAGCACTTAGATAAATCACTTTTTTTTCTTGTTTAAAAGAACTTTAAATCAATTAGTTAGAGTTGCTTGATCACTTCAAAAGGTTTAATTAATCAATTCCACATAGTATCTTGCATTAAATAAGATTAGAATTGAATAATTACTTGTTGCCTGATCACTTAAGCCAAGGCGAATATTGTTTATTTCTTGTCCTAATCACGAATTTGATTAAATAAAGAATAACAACTTTGCAATGTAATTCCTATATGAATTTATGTGTGTAAATAAAATCAACTAACTTAGTTCTAGGTATTTCGTTGCATATATTGTTTAGTGAAGAAATGGTAAAAAAGGAGGATCTAGTAGAGGTCGTACTAGGGCTAGGATAGCGATTTCCCCTAAAGGGAACGTTATTCTAGTACCCTCGCTCCCGAACTCATTTCTGGTTTATGTAGACAAATTTGGGCATGGGTAAACTTACTATTCGTGCTAATTATTTCATGAACTTGACATGGAAGAAAGGCACGAAAAAGGTTTATGAGTTTTCCAAAAACTCATTGGCGATTCCTACTTGTTTCTTATAAAAAAAGCGTAATGATAGAATGAATTCTAATTCAAGGTCCCCCAAACAGCCTGGAATTCAAATCCTACTACACCTTAACAAGTGTAAAGTCCTAGTCTTTTAAATGGCCTTGGGCATCTAAGGAAGGACCCCCTACGATGGGATCACCCTCCTTACAATACCAAGGTTCTTCATCCTCTTCTTCTTCCTCTTGGGTTACTTCATTAGCCTCTATTACTTGGATATAAACTGGTTTATGTCTCTTTTCTATTGTTAAGGGCATTTGCTTTATTTTTGTAGTAATCCTAACCATTGAGGCTAGTCTTGCCAAGGCATCAGCAAATTGGTTTTCCTCTCTAGGTAGATACGTGTATTCTACCTTTTCCAGTTTGTTTGTGAGAGTTTCCAAGTAGGTTTGGTAAGTGTCCAAGCTTTTACTCCTTAATTTCCATCTTTTGGAAATTTGATCGATGATCAATGAAGGATCCCCGAAGATTCGAAGTTTATTTACTCCCAATGCTAATGCTAGTTCAGGGCCTACCACGCATGCTTCGTATTCTGCAGCGTTGTTGGTAACGTCAAAATCTAGTTTGTGGAGATTGGAACATGTTCTTCTTTAGGTGATACTAATAGTACTCCTACACCACATTCCTTTTGGTTTGAGGATCCGTCGAAGTAGAGAGTCAAAGTATCATCTTCCGTAACCATCAAGTCTTCGTCTGGAAAATCATTCTCATGGATAGGCGTGGAAACTTCTATTGGAAAATTAGCTAAGAAATCTAAAACAACGAATCCTTTTATAGAATTTTGAGGCATGAGCCTTACATTAAATTGGGCTAATTTTACTATCCATCTTGATATTATCCCATTTAGTGTAGATTTCTCAAATAGATACTTGAGTGGATCCATTCGAGATATTATAAAGACCGTATGAACGAGCATGTAATGTTGTAACTTGATTGTGGCCCACGCCAATGCGAGGCACAATTTCTCATGTGGTGTATAGCGTATTTCATATACTCGAGCTTCTTTTTCCTTACATAGTAGATGGCATTCTCCTTTCCTTCTACTTCTTATGCAAGCATAGCCTCAATTGTCTCTTTGGTGACTATTAAGTACAACCTAAGAGGGATTCATGGGAGTGCTGATGCTAAACAGGAGGATTAGCAAGATAGGCTTTGATCTTCTCAAAGGCTTTTTGACATTCATCATCCTATATTATTGGCACATTCTTTTTAAGACTCTTGAATATTTGTTCACATATTTTTGTCAATTTAGATATGAACCTAATTATGTAATGCAACCGGCCAATGAATCCCCGAATTTGCTTTTCGGTTTTGGGCGATGGCATTGACATGATTTCTTTGATCTTGGTTGGGTCTATCTCTATTCCTCTTGAGCTAAAACATATCCCTAGAGTTTTCCTAAGGTGACTCCAAAAGCACACTTGGATGGGTTCAAACTCATGTTGTATTTTCTTAACCTTTCAAAGAATTTTCTTAGGACTACCAAATGACCTGGTCGATTCTTTAATTTAACATTCATGTCATCTACATAAACTTCAGCTTCCTTGTGCATCATGTCATAGAGTAAAGCAGTTGCGGCTCGTTGGTAAGTGGAACTCGCGTTTTTCAACCTGAATGTCATCACCGTGTAGCAATAAGTACCCCAAGGTGTTATGAAAGTTATTTTCTCCATGTCTTCTTCTTCCATGAGGATCTGATTGTACCTTGCGTATCCATCCATGAATGAGAGAAGTGTGTTGTTTGTTGTATTATCTACTAGGACATCGATGTGTGGTAAAGGGAAGTCGTCCTTTGGACTTGCCTTATTTAGATCTCGATAGTCGACATACATTCGTACCCTTCATCCTTCTTTAGAACTAGGATTACATTTGCAACCCATTCGGGGTATTTAGATACCCTGACAAAACCTGCTGTTATTTGTTTTTGTTCTTCTTCTTTTATTTTAAAAGCTACGTCGGGTTTCATTCGACGCAACTTTAGTTTTACAGGTTTCATTCCTGGAATTAGTGGAATTGTGTGTTGAGCTATTTCTTTATTAATGCCTAGCATATCTTCATATGACCAAGCGAATACATTGATAAATTCTTTAATAGATTAACAAAATCGACTCTTTCATTTTTATTAAGTGTTAGTCCAATTTTAACTTTTCTTTTAATGGTTGGATCTTTTGAGATATCAACCGTTTCAGTATCCTCAATTATCGGTGTTTTATTTTCAAGTGTCTCCATTGCTTTAATTATCTCTTTGTCACTATCATTGTTAGTTAAGAAATGCTCATCATCTTGAGTTAAAGAATTGAATGACACAAGGAGTAAGAAGAAGAAGACATTTTATTGAATTCTTAAATCATTAGATCAAATAAAGAGACGTCCGTTGGGACTTTATTATTGACTATCCTTGGGGAAGACACTAAAGAAGAAGAGCTTGGAGAGGGTGCTACGACTAAAGTCTTAGAAGACTCAATATTGGAAGACTCTAACTCAAATTCTAACTTAGACAATTCCTCGAACATTGGTCCTTGTCCGGTTGTTATAGAAATCTTTCTTTCGCTTGGAGTAGTCACCTTCACGGTCTTTTTCCATCCTTTAACTAGACCCTCTCCCGATGTGATAAGTTTTGAAGGGTCAAAGTTTTCACTCTATAATACTAATTGAATGAGCAAGGAGTTATCTTCGATACGCATTAGCTCATTCTTTTCATCCCTAAAGAGGAGTCCCTTGACATTAAAGTTAAAGCATGGGGGTGATTTTTCCTTATGAATGGGAGTTGGGACATCATCTATAAAGTTAAAATCTAGGAATATTTTAAACCCAAGTTCTCTTATCCCATTCTTGACAAATGGTTTAGGGAATTCATGGCATAAATAATCCTCTCCCTCTTTTATGAATTGTCCATTTAGAGTAAGAGGGTAACGATCCATTGGGATTGCTTTATTTTTGGTATGAGCGTTCCTATGTGCGTTTGCTATTTTCTGGGCTCGCTTGAGATTTTCCAAAGTAGGTTCGAAACCAAGTCCAGAAGTGTCCAATTTAGGGAGGCCAGGTAGTCCCATTTGTTTTGCTACCCCTTTCTTCTTTCCGAGGGTCATTCCAGGAAAATGTCCTTGTTTCTTAAGGATATCATTTACTTTCATGTTAGAGTGGAGGTCGTAGTGAAAAGGGGTCCTTTCATCCTCCTTGATAAAGGAGACCTCTTCATTAAAGCCCCACAAGTCCTCGTTATCTTCATTGTGCTCCACGTTTATTTTGGGATTCTCAATAGCTTTGATCCTCATTGGTGAAGCATCAATTGTGACAGGGAGTCCTCTAACTATAGCCTTCACTTGGTGATGAAGGGATTAAGGGGCGGCCTTTAGGTCATGAAGCCAAGGGCGTCCCAACAGTAGGTTAAAAGAGGCTTTAATGTCTACAACTTTAAAAGTAGTGGCGTGTTCTATGACTCCTGCCATTACATTCATGGTAATTTTCCCAAGATCTTGGCGGTGAGTATTTGTCATAGGCTCTTATTCCTTGTGTGGATGGATACAATTCTTCATCTTTTATCCCTAACATCCTCGCTATTCGTAGTGGACAAACAATAATCGCTGATCCATTATCTACAAGAGTCATTGGGACATTCATTCTCTTGCAGATTACTGTGAGATTTATTTCTTTATTATGCTTATCACCCTCTGGAGGTAAGTCCTTGTTAGAAAAGGTGATCAAATTTATAGGAGTAGGAGGATCACTCGTGAGAAAGTTAGCCAACCCTTTAAAAGTGGTTTCAAAATCTATTCCTATGTTGTTCAAAGAATTCATTACTTCCAACCTATGTTGATGGGATGTAGCCAAGAGTTTCCATACATTCATGTCAACTTTGATTTTCTTTAGTTTCTTGACAAGATCGTTGTCTTCTATGATAGTTATGGGAACTTGCTGAGTAGTAGGGATAGGTTAGTTGTTGTGAAGTAATGGGAGGTTGCATTCTCCCGGATCTTGTGATGACATCTATGGGTGAATCTTCTTCATCCCAAATGTTGTCCACCGGATATATTATGGAGAGTAGGGTCTCTTCCAAATCCATAAAGTAGACATCCTCATTGTCACTGTCCCAAACTCCATTAATGGTAGCATCTTTTTCTTGTGGAATTTGGACTATCTTTTTATCATCAATAAGTTTCTGAATTAAATCTGTACATTTAAAATAGTGTCCTATTGTATGTCCCCCCTGATTGGTGATATGGACAGTAGAATCTATTTGTCCTCTTTAGTGATTCAAATGGTCTCGGTTCGAGAGGTTTAATCTTGCCACCCTCAGAGAGCATTTTGAACATGTTTGCATAGGTGGTCCTAATTTGAGTGTAGGTCCTATGAATTCTTTTAGGTGTTTCAACTACTTCAAGAGAGAATGGTTTTTTCATAGTAGGTGCTACCTCTTTGTTGACATGTTTATTTCATTCTTGTTTAGTGTGTTCAAGAATCTTTCTATACATGCCTACGAATTTTTCTACTGAATATACAAGGAGCAATATATCTTCCTTAGTGGGTGGTTGTTGCATTGGGGACAGTTCACTCATGGCGTCGAAGAATACTTCTTTTTCTTCTTCAATGGCATGAGTTTCTTTGACTGATTTGATCAAAGATGAGGGATCAACAGAAAATTCAAGATCAGAGATGGCTAAGGAATTATAAAGTGGTGCACTATTGATTATTGGCTTTTTACTTGCAGGAGGCACTGGGAGTTAATTGATGTCTATTAAGTCCTTGATAAATTCCTCTAGCTTCCAGCAATTCTCAGTGAGATGGCCCCTGCCTTGATGGTACTTGCAGTGTACATTGGGGTTCCTATTAGCCCGTCTCTTTTCAACTGGTGGATCCCCAAATGGTCCAATAGGAGTTATAAGACATTTTGCATGAAGACGGTCAAATGCGGTGTCATAACTCATACCAATAGGAGTAAAGTTCCTCTTAAATGGTTTCTTTTGTCCTTGATTGTTCATAGCAAGGAATTCATTCAAATTAAAGGTGCTAACATTGTTTGAGTGGGTAGTTTTGGAATAAGAAGGATTGTCATTCCTCTTTTCTTTCCAGCCACTGTTGGAGGTAGTGTAAGCAGCTTTTTTTTTTTTTTTTTTTTTGCAAGGTCGTCTTCAATATTAATTACAATGTCATAGACGGCCTTAAAGGTATTCAAGTTGCTTTGATACTTGAGATGCTTAGATTATTTTTCCTGGAGATTCTGTAAGAACAATCTCAAAGACTCTTTTTCAGTAGGAACCTCAATCATCTTAGTAGAGGTTTCCCTTCACTTATTAAAGAAAGAAGTGAACCCTTCATTTTCTTCTTATTTGAGTATCTTAAGTTCCCTATGATCAGTTTCAACTTGAATGATGCATTTGTACTTATCAATAAAAGCATTTACAATGGCAGCCCTAGTAGAGGTTTTCTCATTGTCAAGGGAAAAAAACCATTGTTGACAAACAGTTTCATGTGATAAAGAAAACATTGTATGAATAATTTTCTTATCTATTCCTTTAATATTCATTATTGTCTCAAATGCTCTTAAGTGGAAGTAGGGATTGTCTGTTGCCTTGAACTTAGGGATGTTAGTGGCATTAAACTTTTGCGGAAGAAGTTTCTTATCCACTAAGACCCCTTGCGAGCTAATTCCTTGGAACCTGTTATCATTGAATATCTTGCTCAAGCTTTCTTGCATGAGCTCCTTTTGATATTGCCTTATAGGGTCATTAACTTGAAGAGCTATGTTCTTCATCTATTCAGTTAGGTTGGCTACATCCTTCTTGTGCTCAGTAACTTCTTCTTAAGAGGCCATGATCTTCATAGCTTTCCTTTTCCGAGTAATGGGTTTATAAAAAAGGAGTATCTGAACGAAAGTGTTGTTTTTTATTAGCCGCCCTTCCTTTCTTGACCAAGCGCTGTAAATTAAACCATTTATTTGTTTTAATTACTAAACTCAAATTTGATTTGACTTTATTGATTTTAAAAACAAAAAAGCAAAAAATAGGATGAATTTTTGAAGACCAAGTAAGATTTTATTGAAGGATTAATATCCAACTTACCCCCTAAAAAAATGACGGAAAAGACGCGCATAGAAGACTCTCTAGACATGGTCAAGATGTGACATATTATGTGGGTGCTTTAATTGTGAATGTGAGTGACATACTTTGACTCTTTTGTGAGACCATGTAACTATGTGCCTAGACTCGATTAAGGACTGAACATAATTACTGCCATTAATAAACTGATTAAGTCGTATTCGCAAATTAATTAGCCTGACGAATCGTGAAGACTCGTGCAAAATTACATGCTGTCGTCAGACGACAGTACCGTCACCAGACGCTGACTAACAACGCCAGACGATGAGATCGTTCACTTGGCGCCAGACACTAGTGTGTGGCGCCATAGTCCAAATCTTTGCGCTGTTATGGAACATCGACCTGGGACTGTTTCCAGTATTTTTTATTTTTTATTTTTTTTTGGAAAATAAGAGAAGTTTTATTACCAAAAGGAAAATTTACAACTTACAAAAGCTAAGTTATAACAAACACCAAACCCCACAAGACCAAACAAACAAGCCAACCAAACACCAAACAGTTCAAGCTCTATCTCCTGCTACCTTCTAGGAAGGGCACAGGAGAAAGAGACAAGAACACCCTGAGCACAAGCTTCCAGCCACCTTCTAGGAAGGGTTCTGGAAACAAGGCCCAAGAACATAGAGACAAGCATAGAGTAACAACACCACCCCTGTAAACTTTACAAAACAAACCTCCTCCTAGACTCAATTGCAAAAGCAACAGGACTAGACAAAAGAGGGTAAAACACCAATCTAGGGATAACAATAAAACAAAAAAAAAAAAAACAGAACTCAATACAGACAACACTTTGCAACACAGACAGAAGTATCATAAAGCAGCAACACAGACTTATAGCACAACAGCTACAGCACAATGCAGCAACTCCAACAACAGCAGCAACACCTGCTGTCAGAACAGTAAAAAATCAGCAACAGTTCAGCAACAGACAACTAGCAACAGAGCAACATCAGCAGACCAGCTGCTGATCATCACAGTAGCATAACAGACTTTAATCATTTATTAATCAATCAATTAATTAAATTAGCAAAGTCATTTTAGTCATTATTTATTTATTTATCTCATACACAAGTCAAACAAACGGTTAGGAAAAACAAATATAATATGCACAACAAATAATGCACAAGCAGTCATATAGCCACAATAAGATGGAATGAGTTTGCAACCTAACCATGGCTCTAGTTCCCTAAAGTTCAGGATATGGGTTAGTCAAAGAGGGTCCATGGTTATGAGTCCAGACGCTCCACCCGGAAGCCTTACCTTTGGAAGTGTTGGCGCGTGTGGATGAGACCTTGCGAGTTAAACTCGCTTTCATGGTTTCGTGAATTCAACAATCTCAGATGTACCCTTCAATGCCAGGAGCGTTCGATTAGGTAGATGGAGCATGAATTCCTAGAGGGTTATGTCCATATGTAGAACACATATGGGTTTCAGAAAAAAGAGAAAAACGCAATAAGAAAGTAAACCGAGCAAACAGTACTAGAAACTAGTCGAAACAAGAAGGTAGATTTCTGGCTCGGTAGTGGAAGAATTCGGCGTGAGAAAATAGTGTCTTCGCCAGACACTGGCACTGTCGCCAGACGACAAACTTGTCGCCATGCAACAACGCCATCGTTTGGCGCTGACGCTGTTTTCTCAGCGCTAATTCCTACATGCTTCGACATCTTTCTGTTCTTAAATTTTCTAGTTTTTTTCGTAGCATTATTTCAAATTTAGTTGTGAAAGATATTTCCCTAGATTCCTACGTGTAAAAATCCTATGTTTTTTACTCATTACGGATGGTCTTTCCAATGAAAACCTTTTTATACTTATGCCAATAATGTCAACCAAAATTACGCACATTAAATACTTAAAACTTTTTTAGTCTCATCCACTCATTCTAAATCATTGCCAAAATAAATTTCAGGAATTAAAATAGAAATCCTCCCCAGTGGAGTCGCCAAAAAAACTATAGGGAATATTTCAAGCCATCCAACACTTGAGCCCCACTATGATCATACACTTAAGCATGATTACGTCCAAAGGGAAGAAAGCTAGAGTAAAAGAGTCGCCAACAAGTTTTAGGAACTTGTAAACCTTTCATATGGTGAAGGTTACACCCCTTAACGATCTAGGAGATCGTTAACTCCAAAAGGTCTAGAACCATGACTGGAATTTTGGGGATGAATGAACAAATCCGACCTAAAAGAGATTGAACTTGCCCTAAAAATAGGCCTCTATTTTTCTCGTATTCATGTGCGCTTTCTGGCTAACATGCAATCAATAGATTAACCCTAAACCTGTTTAATCTATGTTGGTTGAATATTAATGTACAAACAAATCTATTATTGGCGATCACTTGAATTAAAATCAAATTAACCTGAAACAAAATTATTAATTATCTTATAAATCGTAATTACAAGTACAAATTCCCTTTAAACATGCATAAAATGCGTGATCAAGCAATAACAATAATATATCATATCAAGCAACATAATAACAATCATAATAATCATAATCATAATCATGATAATAATCATAATAATCATGTTAAAGCATAAAATTAATAGAAAGATCCTTGGCATGATACTAAAAAGATTAATAACAAACCCTAGCATGTCACTAAACAATAAAAATCAAATCTTTAGCCCTAACACAATACTAACATGATATAAGGAATGAATAGGAAGCATCATAATAATCATACATGATATTAGAAATATTAATTAGCCCTAAACATGATACTAGGAAGAAATAAAAGCATCCTAACATGATACTAAGAATCAAAATAACAATCTAAGCATGATTTCTATAACAAAAGATCAATAAAACAAGTAAAGTACTTACTTCGATTCCTCATATCTCTTTCTAATGACAAAATACAAGCGTTAGTAACTTCAAGAAAATATTAAACAAACAATGAAATTAAAAAATTGAAATAGGGACTTGGGACCAAACGCTCAGAAATCTCAAACCTTTCACGTCTAGGGCGAAGGCAACTTCAAACTTGGAAGGTTTAGAAAAAGATGAGAGAGAAAGAAAGCTTCTAGCTTTTAAAGAGAGAGAGTTAGAGAATTTTGGGTGTTGATGATTTAAAAACACGGAGATACGAGCCCTATTTATAGGAAAAATAGCACGGGATCAAAGAAAATCATATTTGGAATAAAATACCTCCTGCCGCAAACGACAGGAGTCAGTGCAAGACAACAAGCTCGTTACCAAGCGACAAAGACCAGCGCAAGGCGACAAAGTTCAGTGCCTGGTGACGACTCTATCATCTCGCACTGGTTCAAAAGTCAACGCGCTTTTCCACCCGTAATCACCTTTAACACCGGTTGCAGGTAATTATGTGTCCAAGCAGTTTTAATATAATTTTTATTCTAAATAAGTTTTAATATATTTTATTCTAAATATAATTTTGAAATAAGTTTTAATATATTTTATTCTAAATAAAACATATTTAAAATCTAATTATCAATCCTAACCTTATTAGAATTAAAAAGAACCTTGAACCTTATTAGTCTACGGCAATTGACCTTGAACGGCGATGAAGAATCCACAATAGAAATTTCAACAACACCACTTGGTAAGACATATTGAACCAAAAAATAACCACTTCACCTTCACATGAGCTTTCCGAGGAATAACCTCATCTTGGAATTATAAAGAAGAAGTTTGTAACCTACACAAAACTCTTTCTTCTCAATAAGTTTGTCATGAGCATCCTCGGATCAAGCTTTGTAGGTACTTACACAATCATAATCGTCAAGCCTAAGTTCTTCTAATTCATGAAGATCTAACCACCTTTTCTCTCCATCACTCGTTAAATCAAAATTGATTTTCTTGGTTGCCCAATGAGCGCGGTGCTCAAGCTCCACCGGAAGATGTCAAGGCTTTCCATAAACAAGGAAAAATGGAGTGGTACCTATGGGGGTCTTGAAATCCATTGGATATGCCCATAAAGCATCATCAAGCTTGTTCGCCCAATCTTTTCTATCCTAGCAACCGTCTTCTCAAGAATTAACTTGATTCGACGATTGAAAACCTCAACTTGGCCGCTCGTTTGAGGATGATATTGAAGACCAAAGCGTTGATGAACTCCATGCTTTTGTAATATCTTTTAAAAGGGATTTTTCAATAAAATGAAAACCATTATCACTTATCGCTGCCTTAGGCACACCAAATCTTGGATAGATGATCTTTTTGAACAATTTCATTACCACCTTGTGGTCATTTGTTTGAGAAGCAATGGCCTCAGCCCATTTAGACACATAATCCACCGCCACAAGAATGTATTGATTCCCAAAGGATGAAAGAAACGGTCCCATGGAATCAATTCCCCATACATAGAATACTTCCAGCTCAAGAATAGGTTGTGGAGGCATCTCATTTTGCTTGGAGATATTCCTAACTCGTTGATAACAACGATCACATGACTTAACAAATCCCCATGAATCCTTGAAGAGATGTGTCCACAATAGACCACTTTGAAGAATCTTAGTGGCAGTTTTAGAAACACCCATATGGCCTAGGATTCGAGTGGCACATCTTCAAAACACTAGGTACCTCTTCATTTGGAACACAACGCCTAAGTAAACCATAGACACCTTGTTTGTACAAGATGGGATCATCCCACAAATAGTGTCTTGCCTCTCGCTTGAGCTTCTTTCGTTGGTTCTTAGAAAGGAAGGTGGAAACTCCCCACATGCAAGAAAGTTCACTAAGTCAACAAACCATTGGAGCTCTATTACCGCAATAGCATATAAGAAATCACCAAGTATTCTATCATCAATTAGAGAACCATGATCATGGATTTGGGAATCCTCAAGGCAAGAGAGATGGTCCTCCACAACATTTTCTGCTCCTCTATTATCCATAATCTCTTTATAAAAAATTAGAAGTTCAAGAACCCACCAGATCAACCTAGGCTTGGATTCCTTCTTGGCAAAAATGTACTTGAGAGCCGCATGATCTGTGAAGACAATGGTTTTGGAACCCAACAAATAACAACGGAACTTCTCAAAAGCATGAATAATAGCCAAAAATCCTTTTATGTTGTAGTGTAGTTCCTTTGACCGCCATTTAGAGTCTTGGACATATAATATATCACATGGAGCTTCTTTTCCACTCTTTGAACCAAGACACCTCCAATTGCCGAATCACTTGTGTAGACACCCATTTGAGTCTCCCTAAAACCAAACCTGGTGATGAGTACCTTTCGCGTCGAATCATAATCGAATGAAGTGAAAGTGTGGAAAGTCTAGTGTTGCAGATAGTTTTAATTTCTTTTCTCTTCTCTCTGATTTTGAAAACCTATTTTAAGAAAGCAGCCAATCTAGTTTGGTTTGGTCCATTGCAAGGGTCCAATAATGGTGTAGTTGATGGGGCTTAAAAAGAGCTTTCCAACGATATATAATATAAGCCCAATTCCGATGAATAATGAGGAAGTTATGGCCACATTACTACACTAGGCCGGTTTGATACTTATATGCGGCCTAATGATCTAGAGGAGGGCCTAATATGGATTTATCATTCCTAATGCAATTAGAATTGATTTTAGTCTTCTAGATTCTAGAAGGTTATTTTCATTCCTAATTCAATTAGCTTGATAAATTGACTTTGGTTGACTTTTTGGAGTTTTAATCAGAATAAAAGAGTGTTTTTAAGGAAAATACAATTTTACCCTTCTGTAAGGTTAAATTTTATCAGAATTAAGAAAACGCGTGAAAATAATTATTAGCACCTGACGACAGGGATTAGCGCCTGGCGCTAATGCTTGGAGCCTGGCGCTAATGTCCAACATCTGGCACTAACCTGTTTTATCCTCGTCGAAACTCTGATTTGTTTTTCTATCCGTTTGGCTGATTTTCTCTATAAATAGCCTCCTAAAACCTCCGTTTTTCATCATCAACAGTCATCAAATATCATATATTCTCTAGTTTTCTTATTCTCTCTAGTTTTTAAGATTTCTTCTCATTCTCTCTCTAACTATCTATACAAAATTCCGCATTCACAAGATCTACAAACACCTAGCCAAGTTTGAAGTTGCCTTCACCCTAGACGTGAAAGGTTTTAATTTCTGAGGGTTTGATCCCTAATCTCTATTTTAAATATTTAATTTAATTGTTTGTTTATTATTTTCCTTGAAGTTACTAACGTGTGTATTTTGTTATTAGAAAGAAGTACGAGGCATCCAAGTAAGTGCTTTAATTGATTTATTGATATTATGATGTAGAAATCATGTCTAGGTTGTTATGATTCCTTGTGTCATGTTAGGGTGTTTTGATCTTCCTAGTATCATGTCTAGGGTAACAACTATAATTTCTAATATCAAATATGACAATTGTGATTCCTGTGATGCTTCCTATTTTCTTTCCTAATATTCATGTTAGTATCATGTTAGGGTTAAAGCTTTGATCTTTATTATTTAGTGACATGCTAGGGTTTGTTATTAATCTTGTTAGTATCATGCCTAGGTTCCTGCTATTATTATGCATTAACATGATGATAATTATTATGATTATGTTTATGATGATTATTATTTGTTGTTGCTTAATTATATTTATATCGTTATTGCTTTAGCACACCTTTTATGCATGTTTAAAGAGAATTGGTACTTGTAATCACGCTTAATAAGATAATTAATAATCTTGTTAGGGATAATTTGATTATAAAACAAGTGATCGCCAATAATAGTTTATTTGTGCATTAATATTCAACCAACATAGATAAACAGGTTAACGGTTAACCTAATGATTGCATGTTATACAGAAAGTGCACATGAATACGATCAGAATAAAGTAGAGGCCTATTATTATGGCAGGTTCAATCTCCTTAAGGTTGGATTTGTACCTTCATCCCCGAACTACCAGTCATGGTTCCAAACCTATTGAAGTTGATGATCTCCTTAATCGTTAAGGGTTGTAACCTTCACCTCGTGAACGGTTTATAAGTTTCTAAAACTTGTTGGCGACTCTTTTGCTCTATCTTCTTTCCCTTTGGACGCCACCGTACTTAAGTGTATGATCACAGTGGGGTTCAAGCTAGGGATAATGCTTGAAATATTCCCTACAGTTTTTGACGACTCCACTAGGGAGGAATTCTATTTTCATTCCTGAAATTTATATCGGCAATGATTTAGAACGAGTGAATGAGACTCGAAAAGTTATAAGTATTTCATGTTCGTAATTTTGATTAACACTATTATCATGTGCATAAAAAAGACCACATTGATAAGACCATTCGTAATGAGTTAAAACATAGGATTTTTACACGTAGGAAATTTGAGGAATACCTTTCACAACTAGGATCGAAATAATGCTGCGCAAAACTGGAAAATTTGATCGAGCACAGAAAGCTGCTGAGGCATGTAAGAACTAGTGTCAGGAAACAAAGTCTAGTGCCACTAATTTACCTTTAGCGCTAGGCGACAGCTTCTATCGCCAGGCGCTAAAGTTGAATCGTTGGCGCCAACCTCTGTTTGTTGGCGCCAAGTTCATCCAATACCGAGCTAGAAATATTCGTTCTAATTTTGACCAGTTTTTAGCACTGTTTGCTCGATCCTACTTCCTGATTGAGTTTTTCTCACTTTTATGAAACCCATATGTGTTCTACATATAGACATTACCCTCTAGGAATTCATGCTCCATCTACCTGATTGAACGCTATGAGTAACAAAGGGTACATCCGAGAATGTTGAATTCACGAAACCATAAAAGCGAGTTTTTTTAAACTCGCGGTGTCCCATCCACTCGCGCCAACCCTTCATGGTTAGGCTTTCGTGTGGTACATCCAGACAATTAACCATGGACCCTCTTTTGACTAACCCATATCCTGAACTTTAGAGAACTAGAGCCATGGTTAGGTTGCAAACTCATTGCATCATGTTGTGCCTACTTGACTAATTGTGCATTAATGGTTGTGCATCCTCTATGTGTTTTTTCCTAACCATTTTTTTGACTTGTGTTAAGATTAAATAAACTGATTTAAGACTAAAAGAACTTTGCCTAATTAATTAATTAATTTGAGTGATTAAAGTCTAATAATTTAATTAGAGTCGACTTAGTACGACTTTAGGCATACCCTGTAGAGTAATAATACCGAAAGCAATTCCAGATCGACGTTCCTGTAATGGTGCCAAGATTTAAACTGCAGTACCACTCTGTGGAGAGTAGTGCTCGGTAACAGTCCTGTTGTCTGGCGCTACACTACGAAGAGAGGCGACAGTTCTGTCGTTTTGGCGATAATGCGGTTTGTTGCTCGAGTCATCACCTTATGTCTAATTAAACAGTTTGCTAGTCAATTCAAGTAATTTTTACTGGTAATAATACCGTGTCAAGTCATTAATCGAGTCTAAGCACTAAGTCCCATAGTCTTACACAAGAGTCAAATCATGTCACTTACACTCACCACATAAAGCACACACTAAAGCACACTTTTACCATGTCTAAGAGAGTCTTGTATGCGCGTATTTTCAGTCATTTTTTAGGGGGGTAAGTCGGATATTAATCCTCCAATTAAACCACTTGATTGAACCCTATACTTAACTCCCAAAAATGTACACCTTATTTTTGCCAAATATATGCACCCTATTTTTATTTTTTTTTCTTTTTCAAAACTCGTAAAGTTAAAGTCAATTTGAGTTAAGTCACTAAAACAAAATGGTTTAATTTACAACGCGTGGTCAAGAAAGGAAGGGCGTTTGATCAAAGACAACCTTTTTATTCAAGTTCAACTTTTTGACAAACCGATCACTTGTTAAAGGAAATCTAAGACAATAATGGCAACTCAAGAGGAGGTTAATGAGCTCAAGAACCAATTGATTACTGTGACTGAGGCGTTAAAGGTTTTAACCCTCAAAATCGATGATCCTGTAAAGCAACAACAGATGAACCTCATGCAAGAAAGTCTGAGCAAACTTTCTAGTGACTATAAGTTTCAAGGAATTAGCTCATAAGGGGTCTCGATGGACAAGGATTTTCTTCCGCAGAAGTTCAATGCCAACGACATCCCGAAATTCAAAGCAACTGACAACCCTTATTTTCACCTACGAGCCTTCAAAATAATAATGAGCATTAAGGGTATTGACAAGAAGGTGTTTCCCTCTTTGTTCTCTCTATCTCTTAAAACCGTTTGCCAACAATGGTTCTTCTCTCTTGAGAAAGAAAGAACCTCTATTTGTGAGTCTATAGTAAACGCTTTCATTGATAGGTACAAGTGCAACATTCAAGTTGAAACTGTTTTTAGGGAACTGGAAATTCTCAAGCAGAAGGAGAATGAAGTTTCATTTCTTTCTTCAACAAATGGAGAGAAACCTCTGCTAAGATGATTGAAGTACCAAGCGAAAAAGAATCTGTGAGGTTGTTCATTAAAAACCTTCAAGAGAAGTACTCCAAGCATCTCAAATACTAGAATAATCTCCATACCTTCAAGGTCATCTATGACATTGGAATTAATAATGAAGATGACCTGGCTAAGCTTAAAGCTGCTAACAATAACTCCAACAGTGGCTGGAAAGCTAAGAAGAATGACAATCCTTCTTCTTCCAAAACCACCCACTCAAACAATGTTAATACCTTTAAGTTAAGTGAAGTCCTTGCTATGAATAATCAAGGACAAAAGAAACCATTTAGGAGGAACTTTACTCCTATAGGTATGAGTTATGACACCGCATTTGACCGACTAAATGTAAAAGGTCTTATAACTCCTATTGGACCATTCGGGGACCCACTAGTCGAGAAGAGGACAGCTAACTGGAACCCCAATGCACATTGCAAATATCACCAAGGTAGGGGCCATCTTAACAAAAATTGTTGGAAGCTTAAGGAAGCTATCCAAGATTTAATCGATAAGAACAAACTACCATTGCCTCATGCCAGTAAGAAGCCGAGCATTGACAATGCACCTCTTCTCACTCCTTGGCCATCTCTAATGAGGAAAACGAGGTTGATCCCTCATCTCTCATCAAACCTATTGAAGAAATCCATGCTATTAAAGAAGAGGAGGGGATCCTTTTCGATGCCATGGATGACTTTCCTAAACTAGCAAGTAAAGAGGATATACAATTGCTTACATTGTCCATGTTGGAGGGATCAAAATTGCTACGTGAGGCTCTCGAATTTGCAAAGAAACAATTAGAGGAGCTTCAGAAAAAATGTAACAAAGTCCCATCCGCAAAGAATAAACCCTTCTCTCTACAAGTAATTGACAGACCCAAGAAGAGTAATAGACTCTATACTCCAATTGGGATCTCATACACTAAAATGTTCAACATGCTCTCCGAGGGTGTGGCAAGGTCAAGACCATTTGAATCGCTAAAAAGGTTAGATAAGTTCTACTGTCAATACCATCAATTAGGGGGTCACACTATCGAAAACTATTTTAAATTTAAAGATTTAACTCAGAAAATGATTGATGACAAAAAGCTAGTCCAAGTTCCACAAAAGGAAGACATAACCAGTATTGAGTTTGAGACAGTGATGAAGAGGACGTCTACTTAAAAGACATGGAAGGACCTCCACCTTCAGTGTCATATTCCATTGATGATTTCTAGGTTGAAGAAAATTGATCTATAGACGTCCTCACAAGATCTAAGAGAATGCAAACTCCTATTTTGACACAACCTATACCGACTACGCAGCAAGTTTCCATACCTATCATAGAAGACAATGATATTGTCAAACAGTTAAAGAAAACAAAGGTTGAAATGAATGTATTTGTAGGCGTCCTTCGAAGTGCGCCTACGTTAAAAGCATGTGTGAATATGCTTGGCACTCATAGAAAGTGGGAATTGACATTACGATTAGGGACAACGATTAGGGACAAATAAAGTAGGGAGTCGCCAACAAGTTTTTAAGGAACTTGTAAACCGTTCACGGTTCATAAAAGGCAACCACGATAAGGGACAACGATAGGCAACAACGATTGACCCATGAAGGTTACACCCCATTCATAATCCATGAGATTACTAACTCCATATGGTTCGAAACCACGAAAGGAGGATCGGGGATGATGGTACGAAGTGAGTCATGGAGTCACATTTGCCCGTATTGGCCTCTACTCGATTCTTATATTGAAAAACATTCCTGTGATCTCAAAGGCATACAAACAATAATTCAATTCGCTCCAAACTATTATTTAACTAAATTGGTTTAATATTAATGCACACATAATTCTAAAATATTGGCGATCACTTCAATTAATAATAAGATTAAAAGGGATCCTAAACCGGTTGTCCAAATTATCTTATTAGGCGTGATTTTCAATTACATATTCCCTTTAAACATGTAATATGGTGATCAATAAAAATAATAGAATAACATTAATATTGAAACCAAATTAATCACAATTCCAACAACATAAAATCGTTAGAAAAATAATAAAAATAAAAAGGAGCATGACTCTTACTTTGATTCTGTTTGACTGCAACTACAAAATAATAAACGAGTTAGTAACTTCAAGGAAATAAATAAACAATAACTAAATTAAATTAAATTAAATAAAGTTGATTTTGGGGCCAAACCCTCAAACAATTCTACCTTTCACGCCTTGGCTTAAGGATAGAACCACGAGTAAAATATGGAGTCCTTTGAGTGCTTGAAGAAGGAATTTTAAAGTGAAAAGGGTAGGCTAATGTTTAGGCTAAAGCATAGAAGAGAGAAAATAAAAATCAGAGAATTACTCCGTGCCTCGTTCATCAGAAATGAGGGGGTATTTATAGGGAAAATGTGTTGAGGGAGCACACGGAACCCTAAAATGATAAAAAAACCCTAAAAAAGTATCCCGTGTCACGGCACAGTTTGACCCGTGACACGGGAAGCTCCACCGTCAGAAGGTACACATTCCCGTGACACGGTACATTTTTGGTGTGACGCGGGAAATTTTCAGAAAACAGGATAAAAAACGCGTTAAGGGTTTACGCGGAAAAGACGCGGAATGTCCCGTGTCACAGCAGACCTCCCGTGTCACGGGAAATCCCACCGTCAGACGGGAAGGATTCCTGTGACATGGTAGGTACCTGCTGTGGCGCGGGAAATTCCAGCTCGTTTTTCCGTCTAAATACATTTTTAACCCTAATTTCCCTCGGCTTTTTAAGTGCCGATTGATAATTTCGGGCCTTTTCTGACTTTTTATTATTTGGGCTAAAATAAAAATAAATAAAAGATTTGGGCCAAAAATAAATAATAAAACAATAAAATAAAAAAAGGTTTAGGCTAAAAATTAATTAATAAGTTTGGGCTGAAATTAAAACTATGCTTTTACCAAACATCAAGACTAATCCATGGACTGTTCAAAAATATGAATTTAATAAAATACGATTTTTTTAAGCACTCTCGGAATTAAATACTAAACCCGACCAATAATGGCGGTGAAAGGTTGTTCATCATCGGGTTTGGTTTTGGGGAGACATTTTTAGGTGTCTACAAAAGCCCCCACTTTGACTGAGTTTGTTGAAACGTCAGTTTTGAAAACGATAATCAAAGTAGCCGATAGGGACGGAGAATGATTTAAGACGTTCTGCGATCCTAAATTATTCTGTATACGCCGATACCTGCAGAAAAATGTTAATTCCACAGATATAAGAGTAAAGGGATAGAATACGTATCTGACACCAGTGTATTGGTGACAAACGAATTTGGCAGCTTCCTAAGCATGAAGGAATCCACCAAGTGACATTTGTTGAAACGCTTTCCATGCTTGAGGAAAGCCGACTGAAGAGTTTGGTAGTTTTCTAAGCCTGAAGAAAGCTACCAGATAATACTTTCCATGCCCGAGGAAAGTCGACGAATGAATTTGGTGTCATTATATGCTTGAAGAAATCCACTGATAATGCCTTCCATGCTTGAGGAAAGCCGTTAAAGGAATTTGGCGGTTTTCTATACTTGAAGAAAAAATTCACCGATAACGCTTTCCATGCCTGAGGAAAGCTGACTTGGCGGTTTTCTATACTAGAAGAAAAATCCACCGATAATACTTTCCATGCCTGAGGAAAGCCGACTTGGCGGTTTTCTATACTTGAAGAAAAAAATCCACCGATAATGCTTTCCAAGCCTGAGGAAAGCCGACGATTGCTGAAATTTGTAAGTGTATGATGGTTCGATTATCCCCAAACGTGGGCCGCAGATGATTCACAATTTTAAGCTGATTACCTGAGCATATTAGGTGCTTAACATGCCGAAAAATAGACTTTGATGCTTGCCAGGGGTAAAATGGTAATTTCAGTCCCCTTTAAGTATCAGTTAGAATTTTCCGCGTAATTCCAGCGACAAATAACCTCCCTATAACCCCGAAAAATCATTCAAACTGGTCAAAAACGCCAGGAATATTCGCTGACAATGTGCAGAGCTGCCGTGCCACATCACATGTTTGCCGCGACTCGGGAACTTCTCCTGTCAGACGGGATGAAATCTCGTGTCACGAGAATATTTTATATATTTTTTATTTTTTATTATTTTTTATTATTTTTTGCTGTTTGAATCAGTCAACGCGTGAATCAGCGCGCCACGTCATCAGTGTCCGTTACACGATAACGGTAACCGTGGCACGGTGAACGGGGTGCGTAACGGTTACTTTTTTTTGGCTTTAAATTCGCACTTCTGCTTCACCTCTTTCACCATTTCGCCATTTCCTTGCTCATCTTCTCTTTCTAACTTCTCCATTTTCATCTTCTTGCTCACACAAATCGCCGCGCCACAGTTAAGGCAACCGACGGTCGTCCGGCCTCACCGTGACACGGTAACGGCAGCCGTGACACGACGGTTCTTTTTTTCTTTCTTCTTTTTATTTGTGTTTCTGCTGCGAGCTGCTGCTACTGTTATTCGCTGCTGTTGTTGCTGTTGTTCGTCGGTGCTGCTACCGCACAACAGGGCTCCGGCAACCTCTGTTTTTCCCGTGACACGGGACTTGGTCCCCGTGATACGTCGATATTCCACCGAGTCGCGACAAAGCTCAACCGCGTCACGGCGGCTGCGCAGATCTTCGAAGTTCTTCGAGCTTTTGGAGCTCAAATTTTTACCAATTTTGCTCTAATTTCTTGCTATTTTCCTCATTTTTCGACCCTCTACAAGCATCCATGTAAGTTTCCTTTGATTTTTGTCTCGAATTTGCTTCAAATAAGTAATTTCATGAAATTACCCTTAAAAATCAATTTGGGGATTTTTGTTTTTAAGGTTTTATGTTGAAATTCTTGCCATGATTTTACTTGTATATGTATGTATGTGTGTTTGTGAGAAATTTGAGACAAAAACTGCATGATTTGATGGAGAATTGAGCAAATCACCATTTTTACGTACTACTTTGTGAAATGATGTTCATGTTACTTTTTTGTACTTGAAATGGTGAAAAAATGGTGGTAAATCTTGTGAAATGATGTATTGATTCATATTTTGCATATGTACTACATTGTCATGGAGAACATAGTATCATGCAGCTAGGAGAACTATAGTATTAGTTCATCATGGAGAAACTAAATACCATAATTTTGCCAATTTTTAGCCTGGAGGTAAAAATTTAGCATATAATTCAAAAAATAACCAAATAACTTAGGAAACGATGCTAAGTATTAGATTTTTATTTTCATAAATCAATCAATCAATCAATCAATCAAAGCCTTAATCCCAAAAGTGGGGTCGGCTAACATGAACCAAATTTGATTATTCCGTGTAGTCATCAACATAAATCTTTCTCCTCCATCCCTTACGATCCAAAACTTCATCCTCACGTAAATCCATGCACTTCATATCCTTCCTCACTCCTTCCAACCAAGTCATCTTTGGTCTCCCTCTTCCTCGTTTAATCCCTCCATGGTCCCACTCTTCCACTCTTCGCACCGGTGCACCCTCGGGTCTCCGTCTTACATGTCCAAACCAACGCAGACGATTTTCCCTTAATTTATCTACAATGCCCGCCACACCTACTTTCTTGCGAATAACCTCATTTCTGATTCTATCTCTTAAAGTGTTTCCACACATCCACCTTAACATGCGCATTTCCGTAACCTCCATCTTTTTAATATGCTCTTTCTTAGAAGCCCAACATTCTGTACCATAGAGCAACACTGGTCTTATGGCAGTCCTGTAGAATTTTCCCTTCAACTTTAAGGGAATGCTGCGGTCGCATAGCACTCCCGTGGCCGCTCTCCATTTAAGCCACCCTGACTTAATCCTGTGGGTCACGTCTTGATCAATGTCACCATTCTTCTGGATGATCGACCCTAGGTACTTAAAACATTCACTCATGGTCAAATCCTTTCCATCCAAACTCACCACTTCATTGCTTGTCCCCCTCTGAGTGCCAAAACGACATACCAAATATTCAGTCTTACTCCGACTTAGCTTAAACCCTCTAGATTCCAACCTTTGCCTCCATTGCTCCAACTTGACATTAACCCCATCCTTAGTCTCATCCACCAAAACGATATCATCTGCGAACAGCATACACCATGGAACCTCATCTTGAATTGAATATGCAACTTTAATTAAATGTCTTAAAAATGATCCTAAGCATTTAGATTTTTATAATAGCATGCCTAGGCGACGAGATTGCGATCTTTCTACCCACGGCCGGCGTCGGGCTTTTCGGGAGGACACTCCCACTGTTCCTGAGGGCATGGACAACGATGTCTTAGAGTCCGAGCCTCGGACTTCTACGAGTAGGGGTAGGTGGGTTCCACCTCCGTGGACTCCAGACCAGTTGGTTTTCTGCCGTGAAAACCATGTCTCTCATCGCCCACTCTCCGGCATAGTCGATGGCACGCTTCGCCACCATGGTTCTAGAGCCGGCGATTTGATCCCTCAACTTCATCAGATCATTACGAGGGATCCTGCTACGAACGCCCTATGGGAATCGGCTGATTTAGTAGATTTCTATACGGCGGTTGTAGGGTTTCGCAGCCCCCGGGGTTGTAGTGCGACGGTCGTTCGCGCATTGTTGGAGTATTTCTGGGATACTACCAACACTTTTCATTTTGCTTGGGGGGAGATGACGGTGACCCCTCTAGACTTCAGTATGATCAGCAGGCTGCGCTTCACCGACCGGGTTGTAGCTCAGATGTCTGATCTGTCTTGGGGATCGGCTTAGGCAACTGATTTGTTGGGTCCGATCGTTCAGCACATCAGGACCCGACCAGTGTCTCAAGGTGGTCCTAGGAGCGGACGATCGGAGCTAGCTTCAGTTTTAGCTCGTGGCTTCGACATGGAGGATACGATAGCTGAGCAGGGAGTGTGGATCTTCATCCTGATCCTGATCTCTATGACCCTTTCTCCTGATAGGAGTTCACGCGTACTCCTTTGCTACCTCCCTACTTTGATCAGGATCCATGAGATAGGATCCTATAGTTGGGCCAGTCTCGGATACGCCGACCTTCTCCTATCGCTACGTCATGGCAGACGGCAGCTGAACGACGAGTCTTCGATCACTATCCATGGTGTGTGGAGAGTCGTAGAGGTGTTGATCTTTTCCTTTTTTGTTTCACTTTAATTTGTTCGACTCATGTACTAAAGATTACTTTTCATCGCAGCTATGGTTCTACAAGTACTTCCAAGGCTTGGCTCCTCGTCGGCGTCGTGGAGTGGTCCATGATTTCCCTGTCGGCATAAGACTCAGTTTTGTTGATGTTATTTTCCTCTGACGCTGTTTCCGTTGTTTCACGCTGACTTTTTATGGTTTTCAGGTTGCCATTGATGTCCAGTATCGTCCTTGGGCCGGGATGATTGATCTACTTGAGGCTTTACGTCTTTCAGCGCACCGTACCATTTTGGTTGGTACCGGACGCTTTGTCTGGTATTTGGGGGAGCGAGTTGTTCGTCAGCATAGCGGCGATCGCTTTGTGGTTCCCTCATATCCACCAGAGTCGATGCTGGACTCACGCTTGATCAGAGAGTTGATCAACAGGGGAGAGCATTATACTTTTCCATGGCAGGAGCTTATACACATGGAGAGTGACAATGCGCGGGACATGCTTCCCTCTCTGGCTCCTCCACCCCGTCTTCCTGAGGTATGATTTCTTTTGAGGATCTTCTTTACTAGTCTCTGTTTTAAATAGTCGAATAACTTAATTATTCGATCATATTTTCAGACGACTATTCGCCCTGTGGGGAGAATCGAAATTCCTCCTCAGTCTGTCCGCTATCTAGGGCCGATTGGTATCACTGAGGACCATATTGCCGACGTGCCAGAGGGTTACAGACAGGCGCAGAAGTCTCTGCCCGAGGTCTTTGAGCCGGTGAGTTTTCTTTGATGCATTATTCACCCTTTTAACACCGCTTGTTGCTGACTTTTCTTTGTTTTATCCTCAGCCTAACCGCCTGGAGATGATTGGACTCATGAAGCGCCTGAAGTATTACATCATCAAGCTTCGGCGTGGTGCGAGTTGTCGGAGCTCTAGTGACGTTCTTGAGGTATCATTCATTTTTACTTCTACCATTTGTTTTATTTTACACTGTTGACACCTTTTGATTTTGTATCTTTCAGGAGCGACAGAGGTCCCACTCGTGCTCGAGGCCTAGAGGCTCGGACGAGGAGGAGCTTGGTCGTGGTAGACGATCTCCTGAGATTCACCAGCGTTCTCATTCTCAGCGAGAGCCTCAGACTACTCAGCCATTTCAGGAGGCTCAGTGGCAGCAGCCTCAGTCTTCCCAGCGCTTTCCGGGCCAGAGTCAGGGGCAGCGACAGTCGTTTTCACAGCATCCACAGCCTGAGTTTGGGTCTGTTTTTACTCCCTTGGATCCTGGTTCTTTTTCAGCTCCATTGTCCGGGATTCCTCCACCGGTATCGGGCTTATTCTCAGTTCTGATGTATGGGACGATGCCTTCACCGACGATTCCCGTGTCTTTGAGCCAGTTTACACTGTTTTCCGGCTGGACGGGTCCTGCCTTGAGCTTGACTACTGCTGGGGTTACAGGGACTAGTAGGGACACTACTCCCCGTACTCGGATGGTGGAGGGACTCTTTGGCTTACCGTTCCCATATGCGTAGGGTGGAGATGATACTGATTCTGGCTCTAGAGACTTTTGACCGAGGGTTTTTATTTGTACGTACTATGATGACACTTGACATGTTTATTTGTTACGAATCTTTTGTACATTATTCACGGTTTATGTATTTATTATTGTGTATTAGTGTGTGCTTGAAACTCCTTGTGTGTGATTGTGTATTTATTAATGACGCAACAAAAAAACATAAGTGGAGTAATGGAGGGGTACCGACCTTCCCCAAAAGAAAAAGAAATAAAAAGACAAGCAAAAATAAAATTACCTTCCCAAAAAGAAAAAGAAATAAAAAAGACAAGCAAAAATAAATAAAATGATAAAGAAATAAAATAAATAAATAAAATTACCTTCCCCAAAAGAAAAAGAAATAAAAAGACAAAAAATAAATAAAGTGATAAAGAAATAAAATCTTAAAGTGATGAATAAATAAATAAATAAAATAAAGATAATAATAAGAATAAGAATATAGATAAAAAAAAAGGTGATAATTTTATTAGAAATAAAACTCTCAAAAAACTGAAAAATAAACGGGAAAAGATGAAAAAAGAAAACGCGGGAAGTGCTGTGACACGGCACTGTGCACCGTGTCACGGCTGAACTTGCCGTGTCACGGCAAAAGTTCCCGTGACACGGTGGAACTTCCCGTGTCACGGGACGCGCATTACTCAGCGGTGTGTTTTACGCGTATGAAAAAAATAAATTCTGGGTAGTTTTGAGCGCTTTTTCTACAAAATAAGACCAGTTTATTCATGATATGCATAATTACGAAACACAAAATATTTCAGAATTTCATATTTCAATATTCATGTCTCAGAATTTTGATAATACATTGCGCGACTGGTCTTATTCTTTGACCAATGCTGAAAAAAGAGAGTTAGAATTTATTTCATGTCAGGGGTTTGCTAGCCCTGCGACACGTAGCTATTGAACATGATTTTCTTAGGGCAGCATTAGATTATTGGAGTCCAGAAACACAATGCTTCAAATTTGATTATGATGAAATCTGTCCCTTGCAGGAGGAATTCGGCGCAATTTTTGGATTTCCTGCTAGAAATCTTATTGCCATGCCTACCCTACGTGAATATTATTACCAAGATTTTGAACACCATCTGAATCTAACAGATCCAAATTTAAATAGAATTGTGTGTGGTAATGAGGTAGACTTATAAAAACTTGCTAATTTATATTTTAATCGCCCTATCTCTGAGTCTTATCATGTATGTCGTAGAAGGGCATATATTTTTTGCATGTTTAGCAAGCTTCTATTTGCAAACTGTAGGGTAGGGCATGCTTGTCTAGCGTCTGTGCTTGAACATGTCGAATCTGGAAGATCTCCTATGCCAACGTGCCTTGGAGAAACATTTCGTGGCCTTGACGAAGCAAAAGCTGACCGGAAAGCCATCAGGAAGGGCTCTCTGATACTGCTGCAGGTAAAAATACGCTCCGAGCAGCCCCCGTGACACAAAACAGGCACCGTATCACGGTGGGTGTTTGCCGTGACACGGTGAAACCGGCCGTGTCACGGGAATCTGCAAATTTTTTTTTTTTTTTTTTGCGACTGATTTTTTTCCCTTTTTTGCAGATTTGGTTGATGGAGCGTTTGGAATTATTTGAAGCCCCCGGCGATATTGAAAAATATGGCCCTAACGACCTAGTCCGCAGGAAAAAGAATTACTCTGCGAACATGTCGTATGAAGATTGGAAAAATTTCTTTGCAAAGAGGGAATTTTCCATTCGTTGGGTGGTGCCTTGGTGGAGGCTTACTAGGATGGTTGGCACGAATGATACTCCATATTGGCGTGTTCCTAGTATCTCAAAACTGACCTTTTATTGTCCCTCTCGACTGATGCGACAGTATGGACTTGAACAAGTAATTCCACGCTATAACGATAGTCCTCGTGAAGTATCGTTGCATGAAAGTAACGTTCACAAGTACGAGGCTTATTGGATTGGAAGACCTTTGTGGACCGTTTCTGCAAGTGACCAAGCTCCTCCTCCTTTATCTAGTGCATACAAGGCATGGTTGAACCCTAGAAGTAGGAGGGAACGATTCGGATCACGCAAGTCTGATGTGAAGAGTCGTCTTGGAAATAAGAAAGCTCCTCCAAAAGATCGTCTAGGTCCGAGAACACAAGGGATTGAGTTTAAGACTCCTATAATACCAAGAAAGAAGAATTATGTGAAAGGGAAGGGTAAAGAAAAGATGGTCTATAGGGAGAAACAACCGAAAAAATTCAAGAAAGGTGAAAGGGGTAAAAGTTCAACTAGGGGTGTGACGGTTCGGGCTACAAAAAACACATTAATGGTGAAGGCCGACCTAATTGACCAAGAGAAGGATGTTCCTAAAGAGAAGAGAGATTAGATCAATAGTGCTTTGCTTTTTATGATCTATAATTTTTATTTAAAATAAGGCATACGATGCCAATACTTGTAGTCGCATTTATTTTAATAATGATAGCACATTTATTTCAGCCTTAAAAATAAAAGTTACAATGACTTTTGTTTATTATTTATTATCCGGGTCAAGGAGTCGGACGCAATGGAAGAACAAAAATAAAAACTCGAACAATGAATTCGCAACGAATGCGCCAAAAAAAACGGAAAACCTGAAATTCCACCGTGTCACGGTGAAAAAATCCCGTGACACGTTACAAATTCCCGCGTCACGGCAATTTTCCTTTTTTTTTTTTTTTTTTTTGCTCAGGGCCACTGTGTCACGGTGAACAGTACCGTGACACGGTGGATTGTCTTGTGTCGCGACAAATTTTTATTTTTATTTTTTTTTTTTTTTATCGTGACGCGATGCTGAACTGACGCGCATATTTGATCGACAGAGGGAGGATTTTTATTTTTTAAAGTGGTCGGGCCCCCTTGAGGGGTTGCCTACGTATCCTAAAAAGGAATCAGGCCAAACGTAGCTCTATTGGGTCATGAACCCGTGCGACTAGGCATAGAATTTCTTGAGTTGATCCAAGTTGGTCAAGTTATGGAAGTCGTTGTCGTCCATGTCTACCAATTGTGCCGCTCCACCAGACAAGATGGCTTTAACAATGTACGGACCTGACCAGTTCGGCCTTAATTTTCCTTTTAGATCTAACACATTTTTACGAAGTGCCTTAAGCACTAGGTCACCCTCTTTGATATTCCTGGTCTTGACTTTTTTTATTAAAATATCGCGCCATACGCTGTTGGTAGGTTTGAACATAATGCAAAGCTGCCAAGCGTTTTTCATCATGTAAGACCAGTTCATCGTATCTTGCTCTAATCCAGTCGACTTCATCTAGTTGGCTTTCCAATGCGATTCGAAGAGAAGGGATTTCAAGTTCGATTGGTTGTACAGCTTCAACTCCATAGACCAAAGAGAAAGGGGTATCCCCCGTTGATGTACGAACAGAGGTTCGATAACCCCAAAGGGCGAAATGTAGCTTATTTGGCCAATCCTTGTAATTTTCTGTCATCTTTTCGATGATAGTTTTCACATTTTTGTTGGCCGATTCAATTGCACCATTTGTTTGTGGTCTGTAAGGTGATGATCGATGATGGTTGATATGATATTTCTGTAATAATTCCGCGCATTCGGCTTGGAAATGTGTTCCATTGTCACTGATCATCTCATGTAGTACCCCATAGCGACATATGATATTTTTCTCAATGAATTGAGCTACATGTTTCGCTGTTAGCTTAGCATATTGATGAGCGTCATTTATGGCGCTCAAAAGAATAAGATTTAGGTTCTTTTTCTATATTTTCTTTCATTATTTTCCTATATTTTTCTTAGTTTTATTTGGTTTTCCATTTTAATAACTCATTTTGAGTTTTGTTTAGTTTTTATGTGTTTTTCATTATTTTAGTCCTTAATTCGTAGTTTTAGTTTTATTTCCTTTATATTCTATTTTACTTTAGTTATTTTTATTTTTTTTATTTTTATTTTATTATGTCCCGATCCTTTCCTCGTATTGTGTGTAGGTGTGAGTTCGACCTTCGGTTTCAAGTCAAGCAAGTCCGACTTTCGGGTTAGAGTCAAGTGCCAACTTTCATAAAGCGTTTCTGCCTCCAAGTCTTCCCCCTTTTGCTGCCATTATACCCTTCAACCCACCATTTCTTATCCTTCACCACACCGAGCTCCCCTGCTCCGAGCCACGCAGCAACAAACAATTGCAGCAACATCAAACCAGCCATCACCTCACGCAGCAACACCCAACTGCAATTAACACTAAATCAGCAGCCAACGTAGCCACGTGCTACCTCCTTTTACCTCCTCACACACCTCCAAACACACCACCAAATCAGCCACCTTCGCACTCTGTTTCCGTCACCAAAGCCTCACGATGCTGCCTCCACCATCACGCAAACCACCAACAGCCACAAAGCAGCCCCTGCTGCCCCTTTATCCCTCACCAATTTCAACCTACCACCTTCGCCCCACCAATAACCGCAGCCAACAGCCGCACCTTCCACCTCCAATCATCACCAAAACAACCAGCCAAACCGCCGCCACTTGCTGCCTCCTTTGCCAATTAAGTCAAACCAAACCATCCTTCTCCACCGCACTAATTTAGCCCCGATTCAATTAAGCATCATCCTTCATCAACTCCCAAACTGAGCAACCCCAATCGAACTCAATCAAGTCCCAATTCAATTGGATTTCCCCGAGGACGCGGGTGTGGGAGGAGCGGACGCGGGTTTGATGCCTCAAATAAGGCAGTAAGTAGCCGCGGTTGTCCCGAGGTCTTCCCGCGGACGCGGTGGCTCTAGAGAGGGCGCGGCTTAGACCACCGCAGGCGCGGCTTTAAGGGTTCAATTTGAACCGTATTACAAGCTCCTCACGTGACTTTAATGAAAATCCAACGACCTTGCTTGATGCTTGATGATAGATGATGAAGATGAGTGGCGGTGATTGAAGTTGATGATGATTGATGGACGGTGATGGTGGTGATAACCTTCAATGGAGGATGAGCAGCGAAAAATATCGAAGCTGATTTCTTTTGTTTTGTTTTTGTTTTCTGTTTCTTTTATCTTTTATTTTTACTTTTCCTTTTCCTTTTATTTTTATTTCTCTTTTCTTATTTCTCTTTTCTTAGTTTATTTTCCTTTCTTATTTTTTATTTTCCTTTTCTTAGTGTATTTATTTTATTTTCTTTCCTTTTTTATTTTTCTTAGCTTAGTTTAAATACCCATTTTTGGGGATAATTAGAACCAACTTTTATTCTATTTTCTGATTTTTAGCTTAGCTTAGTTTTCTCTCTCTTAGGTTGAGAGCTTCTCTCTCTAGATTAGGCTAGATTAGGAGTAGTTTTAGAGAGAGAAAGTGAGGAATTTCAATGGTGATTGAGAGATTGAAGATGCAAGTGTGACAATTGTGTTCAAGATCTTCTCTATTATCAATGAGCATTCTTAACTCTATCTCACCTTATTTCTTTGTTTAATTTCATGTTTGTTTGGTTTAATTTTGATTTTTGGTGCTTGATTAGTTTAATTGTTCTTGGTATTTTGTTGATTCTTGATTTCCATAGTTATTAGTTGATAGATGATGATTCTTGAATAGTTGTTTGGCTAGGAATTGGGTGAAACTTGTATTATTGATTAATTGTGATTAATTTGGGGATTGTGTTGATTGATTGTTGAGATTAAAGTGATTAGTGAAGGTTTGCATGTGTGTAATTCAATTTGGCCTTGAGAATTATGCTAGATTGCATTGTAATTGCTAATGACATGAACAATTGATTTAGGAATTGCAATTATCAATTGGTTTTGATTGTGATTCTCTTAGTTTGTTATTCATAGTGAACCCTAGCTTAACAATTAGGAGATAGCTCTTTGATTCTTATTGATTGCTCTTATCATTTAGTCCTCACAACCTTTGATTGGCATGCTCTTCCCAAGTTGTTGCAATTGACATGATTACTTGTTGATCCCCGTTCCTAGTGTTTTATTTCCTTGGTTACTTGTTTTGTTAATTGTTAGTATTCTCTCTTACCTTCGTCTTCGACCTAGCTTAGGCGCCTAATTGAAAGTGCTTGAGCATTACCGTTCCTTTGGGTTCGACCCTTAACTTGCCTCTATAATCGTATTTAGGTTTGTTAAGTGTTTATAAATTTAGTTTGACCGAGGGAAGATTAGATAACGACCTAGTTTTCCCCTCGTCAAAATGGCGCCGTTGCCGGGGAACGGTGTCTATGTTTGAGTGTTTTTGATTGCTTGAGTCTAGGTCTTTGTATATACTTTTTTTTTATTTGATTTTTGTTTGTTTTGCATAAAAATGGCATGTCTATCATTTCCTCAATTTGACAATGAGCCTTTTTGTGAATATTTTAATAGACTTGAGGGATTTTTGGACTATAATTGTTGTAGTCTTTTGGAGGCTTGTGAGATTTGTTATTTTGGTTTGAATGAGCAAACTAGAAATGAAGTTGAATGCATACATAGTGGTGAATTTAGAGCATTGTCAATTGATTATGCTTGGGATTTTTATGTTTGGTTTGCTAGGGATGTTTATGATAGGGGTAATCATGATCCTAATATTGATATGCAATGCGTTGATTCTTCTAATATTAGCATGAATTCCCATGATTTGTCACATGATCCTATTGGTGAACCTAGAATACATGATTTCAACTCTATTTCCCCTTTTGTTCATGATGATGAAGTACATGCTAATGGTGTGTTTCAATATTCTTCATTATTTACCATGCCTTCTTGTGATGTGCTTCGTTCCCTTGATGATGAATCTCATGTCCTTGATTGTACCCCCTCTCCCCAATGTGATATATATGCTCATGATCTTAATATTGATTCTTCCAATCTTGGTTGTATTTCTTCTTCCCTAGTTGATTCTCAACCTTCTACATCTTTTGAATCTCTTGTTGATATATTTGAGTCTCAAATTAGGCACATTGAGCTTGATGATGATCTTGGGACTAGTAAGGAGATGATCCTTCAATCTATGAGAGGTCAATTAGAGATAATGAAAAAGAATGAGGAGCGTCTTGAGGGAAAGAGAAGAAAAGATGAGTTAGAAAGCCAATTGTCATCCTTGATGCTTGTTTGTGAAAAATCTCAATTTGATGTGTGTGTTGAGGATGATGATGATGATCATTTTGAACAACCAAGAGTGTGTGAGGATCCTATTGTTGAGCATAGGAGTGAAGGAAAGGGAGTTGCGAGTGATGATGATTATGATGATTTTGTGAATCTAAACTCCTCTTCCTTGGTTGATTATGATGAGTCTCAAGTGTATGAATGTGACTCTTCTATCCATGAGTGTTTGGACTTGTTTGAGGTTATGTCCAATGTGTTTATTGAGAGTCAAATGAAAACCCATAGCCTTCTAAGTGAGTTCATTGATGATGCTTCATGGGAGAGAGATGATTTTGAGTTATATTTGCATCCATTCATGCACGGTTTTGAGGACTTAGGTTTTGAGTTTGTGGAAGGAAAGGTTGTTTATTGTAATGCAAAGAAGGATGAGGTTGATTACTTTGGAGTTTTTGAGCTTGAGGGAGATGTCGATTGTGAGAGAACTTCATTTGAGGACTCTATGATTGATTTTCATGCCCTCATTGGCGATGTGAGACCTTGTGTTAAGGGAGTCGCGAACCCTTTGCCTATTTCTCATACCCCTTTTTCTCAAAGGTTTGACCACATCCCCTATTGCCCTATTTTTCTCCCTTCCTTTGTTGATAAGCCTATTGGGGACTCCCTTGTCTTTGATGATCTTAATTTCCCTCATTCGTCTATTATTGAGGAAAAGGGTGATGTTGCCACCCAAAAATATTTTAGTGAGGAGGATTTGCCTTTTTCTTTTTCTTTCCATTCTTTTATTCCCCCATCTTTTTCCTCTTCTTCTAATTTTCTTGTTTTTCCTTTTGATCCTTCTTCTTTCTTTTGGCACCTCCCTTCTCACTTGCGTGCAATGATCTTGTTGCACGTTTTTCTTTCGTCATTTGCCTACCTTATATCATATGAAATGTGTAGTAGTGCATTTGACAAGCTCTTGCGATCGTTGCAATATTATTTTACTAGAGCGGTCAAGCTTGGACCTTAAGCAAGCCTTTCTCGGGAAGTAACCCGTGTTTTAGAATAGATTTTCTTTTGTTTTTAGATAGATTTTCTCTCATGGAAATTTTTGTGTGCCTTTTGCTAGGTACATGAGTTGATATACTTCGGTGCTTCGATTTGGATCAAGAATCGAGGAAGTTCGACTCCTATTTTTGCTAGCATATGGAAACAAGGTTTAATTCTTAAGAAATTAGCTTTGAAAGGTTAAATTGGGTCATTTGCGGGTGTTTACACCCACCTAATATCCGGTAATATCCTTCCTTGCTCTTTCTCTAGTGGATGATGCCATGTTGGACATATGTTGGTTTGTTGGATTGATCTCCTAGTTTTCCCCTCCCATGGATTTTTTTTATTTATTTATTTTTTTTTGGTTTAAGTTTGAGTGTAATGTCTCATTCAAGCTTGGGGGAGGGTATTCTATCATGTTTGGTGGGATGTTGATTCATGTATGTTATGCACCTTTGTATATGCTTTTCCATGTTCTTATATTTTGAAAAACTCCAAAAAAATTTTGTTTCTATCAAGGCAAATTTGCAATGTGTTTTGTTTTGTTCTTGCTTTGGACATAATAACATTTGGACTTGTATAATTGAATGCTTTTCTTCCTAAATGGTACTGGTGTGCACGGTTTGAGATTACGTTTGGTTGATTCTAGGATAAAGCATGCTAAGGTAGTTGTCTAGAACTAGGGGGATCATGAAGCCAGATTCTACTTGTTTGTGGCATGTTTGGTAGTTGCTCCCTATCTTTGATTTGACAACCTTAGTGAGTTTTTGATACAACCATGTGAGATTTATATTTGTTCAAGCTTTCATCATATTCTTGCATGAGCGGCATGGTGTCCTTGACTTTGCAAGCCTAATCTATAAAGCTTGATGTATGATTCTTAAACCCGAGACCGAGCTATCTAGGGAGGACAAAGGCACCTTTTTCGGGGTGGTATTTTTCATTTTTAGGTTAGTTTGATTCATATTTGACAATTGGGTTTCCATTTGCCTTCTTGCAACCATTTGAGCCTTATACCTTCTTTTTAAGCCACATCTTTAGTTCTTTGGCCTTTTGTTTCATTTTCTTTCTATTCTTGGTTTTTTTCTGAAGCAAATTGATCATGTATGATGGAGTTTGTGGTGGATAAGTTGGAAATTTGGTTTTTATGAGTGCTAGTTTGTGATTAAGTCTTCTTTGTGAATAATGGCAAGTGTTTGAGTAAAAGCCGTCCTTAATCATAAAAGGCATGGACTAATAAATTGCATTATAGAAAAAGTCGTCCGAATTTAGCAAAAGGCGAGGACATTGCAAGTTTAAGTAAAAAAAAAAAAAGAAAAAAATTTGAAAAAAGTGAAAATTCAAAAATATTTTGATGTATTCTTTTCTCCTTCTTAGCATTGAGGACAATGCTTCATTTAAGCTTGGGGGAGAAGCGTTTACACTTTTTGTATATATTTATTGTGAGTATAGCTTCAAATAAGCTTGGGGGTGTTGCTTTTGCTTGGTGATTTCTTGATCGTGTTGTTAAGGATTGATCACCCCTTTTGCTTCACTTTTTAGGAAAACCTCCAAATTTTAAATTTTAGCCTACCTTCACCCTTTATGCCTTATGTTAAAACCTTTGGGAAAGACCTTTCGACCTAGAAAGTTGAGTCACTATTCGGGGGAGGGAATCATGGGTCATTGCCTAAGGAAAGGGGATGCGAAGTTAAGATGTCGAGTAGCCCAAAAATTTGATTTTTTTCCGGTTCCTTCGCGGAATCTATGAGATGCTCATTAAGGGGAGATATGAGATTAGTAGGGGGAACGCGGTAAGACCGTTTGGGATGAAAGTGGAGTGTGATAACTAGTTCCTATGCTTGGCATATTTATGTTTCAATCAACCTTAGGTATCTTATAGCGTGCACTCCCTTACTTGCTTAGAAAAATTTGCATTCTCTTGTGCTTGTACATTTGCAAGAGTCCTTTCATGAACATTTGTTTGCTTTTCTTGTATTTTGTTTTCTTTTTCATGCTTTGCCTTGTTTGTATTATTATGAGAGTTATGGGTAAACTCTTGGGATACCCTTACGAGAGCATCACTCGTCCTCTAGGGCGATATAGGGGTTTAAATGGCTTGTCTTTAGTTGCTAAAATTGACCGTGATTCCTACGAAAGTGAGTTAGTGTATATTCCCATCTTCTCTAGTTTTCTTGTTTCTTTCCTTGCTTGAATAAATTCATCATTTTTCCTTGGGTTAGATTTTATTTTGCTCGAGGACGAGCAAAAGTTTAGCTTGGGGGAATTTGATGAGCGTCATTTAAGGCGCTCAAAAGAATAAGATTTAGGTTCTTTTTCTATATTTTCTTTCATTATTTTCCTATATTTTTCTTAGTTTTATTTGGTTTTCCATTTTAATAACTCATTTTGAGTTTTGTTTAGTTTTTATGTGTTTTTCATTATTTTAGTCTTTAATTCGTAGTTTTAATTTTATTTCCTTTATATTCTATTTTACTTTAGTTATTTTTATTTTTTTTATTTTTATTTTATTATGTCCCGATCCTTTCCTCGTATTGTGTGTAGGTGTGAGTTCGACCTTCGGTTTCAAGTCAAGCAAGTCCAACTTTCGGGTTAGAGTCAAGTGCCAACTTTCATAAAGCGTTTCTACCTCCAAGTCTTCCCCCTTTTGCTGCCATTATACCCTTCACCCCACCATTTCTTATCCTTCACCACACCGAGCTCCCCTGCTCCGAGCCACGCAGCAACAAACAATTGCAGCAACATCAAACCAGCCATCACCTCACGCAGCAACACCCAACTGCAATTAACACTAAATCAGCAGCCAACGCAGCCACCTGCTACCTCCTTTTACCTCCTCACACACCTCCAAACACACCACCAAATCAGCCACCTTCGCACTCTGTTTCCGTCACCAAAGCCTCACGCTGCTGCCTCCACCACCACGCAAACCACCAACAGCCACAAAGCAGCCCCTGCTTCCCCTTTATCCCTCACCAATTTCAACCTACCACCTTCGCACCACCAATAACCGCAGGCAACAGCCGCACCTTCTACCTCCAATCATCACCAAAACAACCAGCCAAACCGCCGCCACTTGCTGCCTCCTTTGCCAATTAAATTAAACCAAACAACCCTTCTCCACCGCACTAATTCAGCCCCGATTCAATTAAGCATCATCCTTCATCAACTCCCAAACTGAGCAACCCCAATCGAACTCAATCAAGTCCCAATTTAATTGGATTTCCCCGAGGACGCGGGTGTGAGAGGAGCGGACGCGGGTTTGATGCCTCAAATAAGGCAGTAAGTAGCCGCGGTTGTCCCGAGGTCTTCCCGCGGACGCGGTGGCTCTAGAGAGGGCGCGGCTTGGACCACCGCAGGCGCGACTTTATGGGTTCAATTTGAACCGTATCACAAGCTCCTCACGTGACTTTAATGAAAATCCAACGACCTTGATTGATGCTTGATGATAGATGATGAAGATGAGTGGCGGTGTTTGAAGTTGATGATGATCGATGGACGGTGATGGTGGTGATAACCTTCAATGGAGGATGAGCAGCGAAAAATATCGAAGCTGATTTCTTTTGTTTTGTTTTTGTTTTCTTTTTCTTTTATCTTTTATTTTTACTTTTCCTTTTCCTTTTATTTTTATTTCTCTTTTCTTATTTCTTTTTTCTTAGTTTATTTTCCTTTCTTATTTTTTATTTTCCTTTTCTTAGTGTATTTATTTTATTTTCTTTCCTTTTTTATTTTTCTTAGCTTAGTTTAAATACCCATTTTTGGGGATAATTAGAACCAACTTTTATTCTATTTTTCTGATTTTTAGCTTAGCTTAGTTTTCTCTCTCTTAGGTTGAGAGGTTCTCTCTCTAGATTAGGCTAGATTAGGAGTAGTTTTAGAGAGAGAAAGTGAGAAATTTCAATGGTGATTGAGAGATTGAAGATGCAAGTGTGACAATTGTGTTCAAGATCTTCTCTATTATCAATGAGCATTCTTAACTCTATCTCACCTTATTTCTTTGTTTAATTTCATGTGTGTTTGGTTTAATTTTGATGTTTGGTGCTTGATTAGTGTAATTGTTCTTGGTATTTTGTTGATTCTTGATTTCCATAGTTATTAGTTGATAAATGATGATTCTTGAATAGTTGTTTGGCTAGGAATTGGGTGAAACTTGTATGATTGATTAATTGTGATTAATTTGGGGATTGTGTTGATTGATTGTTGAGATTAAAGTGATTAGTGAAGGTTTGCATGTGTGTAATTCAATTTGGCCTTGAGAATTATGCTAGATTGCATTGTAATTGCTAATGACATGAACAATTGATTTAGGAATCGCAATTATCAATTGGTTTTGATTGTGATTCTCTTAGTTTGTTATTCATAGTGAACCCTAGCTTAACAATTAGGAGATAGCTCTTTGATTCCTATTGATTGCTCTTATCATTTAGTCCTCACAACCTTTGATTGGCATGCTCTTCCCAAGTTGTTGCAATTGACATGATTACTTGTTGATCCCCGTTCCTAGTGTTTTATTTCCTTGGTTACTTGTTTTGTTAGTTGTTAGTATTTTCTCTTACCTTCGTCTTCGACCTAGCTTAGGCGCCTAATTGAAAGTGCTTGAACATTACCGTTCCTTTGGGTTCGACCCTTGACTTGCCTCTATAATCGTATTTAGGTTTGTTAAGTGTTTATAAATTTAGTTTGACCGAGGGAAGATTAGATAACGACCTAGTTTTTCCCTCGTCACATATGAGGCAGCTTCGACCCATTTAGTGAAATAGCCGATTGCTACGAGAATGAATTCATGCCCCCCTTGTCCTGGTGGTGTTATTTTTCCAATGATGTCAATGCCCCAAGTGGAGAAAGGCCATGGAGAAGTATACGTGTAGAGAAGCAAAGGTGGAACATGTTGTAAGTTTGCGTAGACTTGACACTTCATACATTTCTTGACGTATTCGTGACAATCTCTCTCCATAGTAGTCCAATAGTAACCTTGTCGTTGAATCTTTTGGACTAACATCTTTGCATTCATATGTGTTCCACATATGCCGGCATGAAGGTTTTCCATGGTTTTATGTGCTTCTTTCTTGGCTATGCATAAGAGATTTCTTCCCATTGCAGTTCTCTTGTGGAGTTCTCCCTTGATGAGCACATACTGTGAGGCCGGGAGCCTCAAAGCATGGCGTGCCCTTTTATCATTATTAGGAGGGTATTCTCCTCTTGTCACACAATTAAGGATGTCTGTATACCATGGCTCTTCATCTTCTTCTTGTAGTTCTTGTTCATCGTCAAGTGCATGAACATAAGCCGACTCATATCTTCTTTCTATGGCCAGTGGCATTTTGATTGTATCAGTTGGAATTCGCACCATTGATGCTAATTTAGCTAGTGCGTCGACGAATTGGTTTTCTTTTCATGGCAAATACGTATACTCCACTTCATCTAGTTGCTCCGTGAGAGTTTCTAAATGAGCTTGATACGTAGCGAGACTTTCACTTCTCACTTTCCATCTCTTGGAGATTTGGTTAATGATTAGTGAAGAATCACCGTAGATTCTGAGTTTCTTAATTCCCAAGGTGACAGCTGTTTCTAACCCCAAAATGCATGCTTCATATTCTGCGGCATTGTTGGTGACATGAAAGTCGAGCTTCATGGAAATTGGGATGTGTTCTTCATTGGGTGATACGAGCAAGACTCCTACACCACATCCCTTTTGGTTTGAAGCTCCATCAAAATAGAGCGCCCAACTATCATCTTCGGTCATGAGTAAATCTTCGTTAGGGAAATCGTACTCATCTTCTTCTTTTTCAGCTTCTTCTAGCGGAAAGTCTGCTAAGAAGTCAGAAACTGCAGAACCTTTGATGGCTTTTTGTGGCACAAATCTCAAGTCAAACTGAGCAAGATTGACTATCCACCTTGATAATCTGTCGTTGAGTGTTGCTTTTTCGAACAAGTATTTGAGAGGATCCATCTTGGACACGACATGCTTTATATGAGTGAGCATGTAATGTCTTAGTTTCTGTGCGGCCCATACAAGTGCGAGACACAACTCCTCAAGTGGTGTGTATCGCGTCTCATATCCTTGAAGTTTCTTGCTCAAGTAATATATTGCATTCTCCTTGCTTTCGATCTCTTGTGCTAGCATTGCCCCCATCGTTTCTCTTGTGACCGTAAGGTAGAGTCGAAGAGGAAAGTTAGGTATTATTGGCACTAGCACGGGTGGGTTTTCCAAATACTCTTTGATTTTGTCAAAAGCCTTTTGGCAATCATCATCCCATGTGACTGGGACATTCTTCTTAAGCTTCTTAAATATAGGTTCACATATCGCTGTGAGCTTTGATATGAACCTACTTATATACTGCAACCTTCCAATGAAGCCTCGAATCTCCTTCTCATTTTTGGGTGGTGGCATGGCCATGATCGCCTTTACTTTTGTAGGATCTATTTCAATTTCTTGAGAACTGATCACATATCCAAGTAATTTGCCTGACGTGACACCGAATGCACATTTTGCTGGATTTAATCTCATGTTGTACTTGCGGAGTCTTTCAAAGAACTTGCGAAGGGAAATAATATGGCCTGGGCGATCTTTAGACTTAACGATCATATCATCGACATAGACCGCCACCTATTTGTGCATCATGTCATGTAACAATGCTGTAGCTGCTCTTTGGTAGGTGGGACCCGCGTTTTTCAACCCGAATGGCATTACCGTATAGCAATATGTACCCCATTGCGTGATGAATGTGGTTTTCTCCATGTCTTCTTCGGCCATCAATACCTGATTATATCCGGCGTAACCATCCATGAATGACAGGAGTGCATGGTTTGTTGTATTATCGACCACAATGTCATTGTGAGGTAGAAGGAACCCATCTTTTGGGCTTGCTTTATTGAGATCCCTGTAATCAACACACATTCTGACCCTTCCATCCTTATTTGGAACTGGAACCACATTTGCTATCCATTCCGGATATTTGGATACTCTGATGAAACCTGCGGCCAACTGCTTCCTGATTTCTTCCTTGATTTTGAGAGCCACATCCGGTTTCATACGGCCCAGCTTTTGTTTGACAGGCTTCATACCTGGAATGAGTGGTATCGTATGTTGAGCTATATCCCTGTCAATTCCTGGCATATCTTGGTATAACCAAGCAAATACATCAACAAATTCACTAAGCAAGTTAATTAGCTCTTTGCGTTCATCTTGACTTAGTGTTAATCCAATTTTTACTTCTTTAACAGTCGTACCATTGGAAATGTTAACTGTTTTTGTATCTTTAATAACTGCTTTTTTATTTTCGTGTTCTTCTATTGCTTTTATTATTTCTTTGTCATTTTTATCATTAGCAAAGCAATATTGATCAGGGCTAGGGGAATGGCACGCATCGTAAGCAAAGGTACTCATTTTATTGAATTCATTGGCTAATACATCAAGAGAGGCAAGGTCGGCTGCGACCTCACCAGAATTATTAGGACTAGAAAGAGGGGACTCAACAAGAGACTCAGGGTTGAACTCTATAGCAGAAAGAGGGTCGGCCTTAGACTCTAAGGACTCGTCTACAGACTTAGTCTCAGACTCGGACTCGGACCCAAACGACCCAGACACATCAAACATAGGACCCTCGTCAGCGGTTATTTCCAACTTCTCTCCACTCGGCGTAGTGATCCTCAATGTCTTGCGCTATCCCCTTGAAATGTTGTCAGCTTGGACGATTAACTCGGAGGGGTTAAAATCCTTGTTCGCTATGACAACTTGAACGAGCTCGGAGTTATCATTGCGGACCGGCTTGGACTCATTTTTCTCCATTCAAAAAATAAGGTTGATTCCTAGATCATCAAAGTTCAGGCTAGCTGGCTTCTCGGCTGTGGAGAGCTCTTCGTCTTCATCAACGAAGTCACAATCGAGGAACACCTCGAATCCTGGTTCACGGATCCCATCATGGACGAATGGCTTAGGGAATTCATAGCATGGGAACTCTTCCCCTTCTTTGATGTACTGGCCATTGAGGGTGAACAGATATGGATCCATGGCCATTTCCATCTTCGTGATTCGAGCATTATTGCGAGCCTTCATCTTCAATGAAGCTTGTTTCAGATCTTCTTTTGTTAGCTTGAACCCCAAGCCGAAAGTATCCTTCTTGAGTGCACCAGGATGGCCCTAAGATTCAGCCATTTTCTTCTTGAGTCCAAGGGTCATTCCGGGGAAATGACCTTGCTTCTTTAGAACGGCATTGATACTGGTGTTTGAATAGGGATCGAAGTCGAGATGACACTTTTCCTCCTCTTCGATCACGAGAACATCATCTAGTGAAAACCCCCAAAGATCTTCATCTTCTTCGTCATGTTCAACATGGACGATAGGAGTATCAATAACTTGAATGCGCATAGGAGAAGCATCAATAGTAATCGGAACCCCTCCAACTATGGCTTTCACTTTCTGGTGAAGCGATGATGGAATCGCCTTTAGCTCATGAAGCAAGGGCGTCCTAATAACAGATTGAAAGAGGCCTTAATGTCCACCACCTGAAATTTGGTGCGACGTTCAATGGCCCAAGTAGTTATATTCAGTATGATAGTACCCACGGCTTAACGGCGAGGATTATCATAAGCGCGAATCCCTTGAGTGGAGGGAGTCAATTCTTCATTCTTTATGCCCAACTTCTTTGCAGTACGGAGTGGGCACACATTGATTGCAGAGCCATTATCAACCAGGGTCATGGGAACATTCATCTGCCTACACACCACTGTGAGGTGTAAGGCCTTATTATGTTGATCCCCTTCCGGGGGTAGATCCTTATTAGAAAACGAAATCAGATTGCTAGTACTTGGCAGCTCAGTAGTGAGAAAGTTGACCAATCCTTGAGGAGTCATGTCATCATCAACTCCTATTTTCACCAGAGCATTCATCACAGCCTTTCGATGCTCTTGGGAAGTGGCCAAAAGCTTCCATACATTCATCTCCACCTTGGTCTTTTGCAGTTGTTTGACCACATCGCTGTTCACAGGGTCGATGGGATCAACTATCGGATGTGATTGTGGTGGAGGTGGAGGTGGGTTAGGTTATTGCAACCGTCCACTTCTGGTGAGAACCTTGACCTGAAAGTCCCCCCAAAAATCTTCACTGGTGCCAAGAGATGAACAGGCTATATCCTTGAGATAGACGTCTTCATCATCACTATCCCAAATTCCATTCACTTCTTCAGTACTTAAGATAAATACAACTTCCGGCAGAGGCTCATTCATAGGTTGAATGAGTATCGACAGATCAAAGGAGATTTCATCTCCCATGATAGCCAAAGCATAAGAAAGAGGACCTGTTTGAATGTTAGGCTTCTTGCCCCCGGGAGGGACATGAAGTTGATTAGCATCGATCAAGTCTTTGATTGCATCCTTCAGCCCCCAACACTTCTTAGTGTTATGACCCTTGCCTTGATGAAACTTGCAATAAGCATTGGGGTCATAGTTAGCGGTCCTATTCTCAGGTCGAGGTTTTGGAAATGGTCTGATTGGCATAATCAGTCCCTGACCATGCAAACGGTCATAAGCAGCATCGTAAGTCATTCCCAAAGGCGTATAAACCCTCCTTTGCCTTTAGAATCTTTGGGGAGGAGCATTGAGGGCCAACACATCATTGATGTTGATATTGTTGGTAACATTATTGGGCTTAGAAGACGAAGAAGAAGGAGTGTCGTTCTTCTTGTGTTTCCAAGTGCTGTTGTTATTGTTGCTACCAACAGACTTCATCAGTTCATCTTCGATATTGATTCCAATATCGTAAACAGCTTCAAAGGTACTTAGAGGCAGAAACTTCAAGTGTTGCTTGTACTTATGATTCAGATTGGCAATGAACAAGCGAACCATTTCCTTCTCCTTGGGAGGATCCACTAGGAGCGCAGCTGTTTTCCTCCACCTGCTTATGTAAGTGGTGAAGCCTTAATTCTCTTTCTGTTGTAGAATGGAGAGTTCACGTTCAGAAGCCTTGGCCTGGATGTTACACTTGTAACGATTCATAAAGCTTTCAGCAACATCCTCCCAGGTCGCGACATGCTTGGATTCCAAAGAATAGAACCACTGTTGACAGGCATGCTCTAAGGAAAGAGGGAACACCATAGGGAAGAGTGTCACATCTACTCCCTTAAGAGCCATAGTTGCAGAAAAAGCCTTCAAGTGGAAAAGCGGATTATCAGTAGGCTTGAATTTGGGAATGTCAGCAGTGGAAAACTTCTCAGGAAGCTTGTCTCTTATGGACGAAGAGGTGACAGGTTGTTCCACATAAGTGAACTCATCAGAAATCTTACTCATCTGTTCCTTAATCTTGTTCATTGCAGCATTAGTGACATTATTTTGATTGTCTTGTTCTACCGTGTTGACTCTAGTGGTGAGTGTCTGCATCATGTTAGATAATCTTTCAATTGTCTTGTTAAGGTTCTCAATGTCTTCCTTAGTGGCCATTGGTTGAAAGTAGACTGGAGATGGATCTTATGGAGATGATTGAGGTGGTTTCCCTGTACGCCTCTTTGGTATAAGAGGTTGTTGAGGTATGGGCTCGAACCGTAAAAATCTACCCCTGCTTCTTGACCAAGTTCTGTGACACCGAAACAAACACACCTTTAATGACCAAACTTAACCTTAACCTATCCGGATTAAAAAGAAAATAAAAAAGGAAAATATATTAAAAATCTGTAATTTTGAAACCCTACTTATTATTTTTGTTTTTTTAATACATGGGAGGATACCATCCGACTTACTCCGAAAAAAAATGACACAAAAAAAAAACGAGACATTCCTAAAATACGGTTAAAAAAAGTGGTGCACGACTAAAAAAAAAGTGTGTAAACACGATATGTGAGTGATTAAGTGAGGTTATAGGCCCGTGTTTTGACCGTATAGCTAGACACGACACAAATTTGGACACAACATTCGCACAAAAATCGAAAAAAAGACTAACAGGACACTTTCCTGGGCACCGTGTCACGGTGCATAATGTCGTGACACGGTGCAGTCTACCGTCAATAGACATCCTTGTGTCACGGCACTGTTCACCGTGGCGCGGCAGAACATGTTGTGACACGGTGCGTAGTTCTAGGTCAGTTTTGTGATTTTTTCAGATTTTAACCGATTTAAGGTCCGTACTAATTACTATGTGAGAATAAAAAAACCCTCGGTCATGGGTTAAACAAAAGAGCAAACTCATGAGGGTTAGCACCAAACAACCACATAGCATTTAGGCACGATGATGTAAAAAAAGTTCGCAACCTAGTGTCAAGATCTATGTTCATCTATTGGTCAAGCTTTGGGTGTCAAAAGGGTACCATGGTTAAGAGTTTGGACGCGTTAGCAAGGCAGCCTCCCTTGAGGGTGTATGCCAACGGGCGGCTCCGCGAGTTCGTGATGAAATCGAACTCGACTCCATGGTTTGGGTGGATTTAATGACTCGGATGAACCCTTATTGCCATGAGCGTTTTTGGGTCGATAGAGCTTAAATTCCCCGGGGCTAAGACGCATGTAGAACACATACGTTTTTTCAGAAAAATTGAAGGAAGTCGACTGTGGGGAAAGAAAATAAGCCACCAGACTGATTTTAGGACTGCCGTGACACGGCGAAAATTCCCGTGTCACGGTATTGTGCACCGTCAGACGGTGCACTGTACCGTGACACGGCAGATTCTGCCGTGGCACGGCAGTCAGAAGATCTGACTGGTGCCCTGTTTTCCTTCGCGCGCAACCAAGTTATCCAATTTTTCCTACGGGACAGACTTGAATGAGACGTTAAAACGTCTATGCAGATGCAAAAAATACCAAATAAATCACAGGAATATTTTTTCAAGAATCTTTCAAGTCTCATCCACTCATCTTTATTAAATACCGATCACTCAAATCGATAAATAATTAAGAATCCTCCCCAGTGGAGTCGCCAAATTGTAGGCGTCGTTCGAAGTGAGCGTACGTTAAAAGCATGAGTGAATATGCTTGGCACTCATAGGAAGAGGGAATTGACATTACGATTAGGGACAACGATTAGGAACAAATAAAGTAGGGAGCCGCCAACGAGTTTTTAAGGAACTTGTAAACCGTTCACGGATCATAAAAGGCAACCACGATAAGGGACAACGATAGGCAACAACGATTGACCCGTGAAGGTTACACCCCATTCATAATCCATGAGATTACTAACTTCATATGGTTCGGAACCACGAAAGGAGGATCGGGGATGATGGTACGAAGTGAGTCATGGAGTCACATTCGCCCGTATTGGCCTCTACTCGATTCTTATATTGAAAAGCATTCCTGTGATCTCAAAGGCATACAAACAATAATTCAATTCGCTCCAAACTATTATTTAACTAAATTGGTTTAAGATTAATGCACACATAATTCTAAAATATTGGCGATCACTTCAATTAATAATAAGATTAAAAGGGATCCTAAACCGGTTGTCCAAATTATCTTATTAGGCGTGATTTTCAATTACATATTCCCTTTAAACATGTAATATGGTGATCAATAAAAATAATAGAATAACATTAATATTGAAACCAAATTAATCACAATTCCAACAACATAAAATCGTTAGAAAAATAATAAAAATAAAAAGGAGCATGACTCTTACTTTGATTCTGTTTGATTGCAACTACAAAATAATAAACGAGTTAGTAACTTCAAGGAAATAAATAAACAATAATTAAATTAAATTAAATGAAATAAAGTTGATTTTGGGGCCAAACCCTCAAACAATTCTACCTTTCACGCCTTGGCTTAAGGATAGAACCACGAGTAAAATATGGACTCCTTTGAGTGCTTGAAGAAGGAATTTTAAAGTGAAAAGGGTAGGCTAATGTTTAGGCTAAAACATAGAAAGGAGAAAATAAAAATCAGAGAATTACTTTGTGCCCTGTTCATTAGAAATGAGGGGGTATTTATAGGGAAAATTTGCTGAGGGAGCACACGGAACCCTAAAATGATAAAAAAAAAACCCTAAAAAAGTATCCCGTGACACGGTCAAACTGTACCGTGACACGGGAAGCTCCACCGTCATAAGGTACACATTCCCGTGACACGATACATTTTTTGTGTGACGCGGGAAATTTTTAGAAAACGGGATAAAAAACGCGTTAAGGGTTTACGCGGAAAAGACACGGAATGTCCCGTATCACGGCAGACCTCCCATGTCACGGGAAATCCCACCGTCAGATGGGAAGGATTCCCGTGACATGGTAGGTACCTACCGTGGCGCGGGAAATTCCAGCCCGTTTTTCTGTCTAAATACATTTTTAACCCTAATTTCCTTCGGCTTTTTAAGTGCCGATAGATAATTTTGGGCCTTTTCTGACTTTTTATTATTTGGGCTAAAATAAAAATAAATAAAAGATTTGGGCCAAAAATAAATAATAAAACAATAAAATAAAAAAAGGTTTGGGCTAAAAATTAATTAATAAGTTTGGGCTGAAATTAAAATTATGCTTTTACCAAACATCAAGACTAATCCATGGACTGTTCAAAAATATGAATTTAATAAAATACGATTTTTTAAGCACTCTCGGGATTAAATACTAAACCCGACCAATAGTGGCGGTGAAAGGTTGTTCATCATCGGGTTTGGTTTTGGGGAGACATTTTTAGGTGTCTACAGTATGGAAGCTTCTAGCAACATCTCGAGAGCATAGGTTGGCAGTGTTGAATGTCTTGGATAAGATAGGGATAGATTCTGACACCACTCTTGAGGGGTTGGCTAAATTCCTTATGAGTCTCCCTAGTCCTATCAACTTGATCACCTTTTCCGATAAGGATTTACCTCCAAAGGTGACAAGCATTATAAGGCACTCAACCTCACAGTAGTTTGCAAGAGAATGAACGTCCCTAAGACTCTTGTAGACAATGGATCGACCATTAATGTCTGTCCACTCAGAACTGCGAGGATGCTAGGTATAAGGGATGAAGACTTAACCCCGTCAACACAAGGAATAAGAGCATATGATAACACTCGTCGTCAAGCTCTTGGCAAGATTACCATGAATATAACGGCGGGAGCGATAGAACACGCTACTACATTTCAAGTGGTGGATATAAAAGCCTCATTCAGTTTATTGTTGGGACGCCCTTGGCTTCATGACCTAAAAGTTGTCCTTTCATCACTCCACCAAAAGGTAAAGGCCATAGTTGGAGGAATTCCTATCATGATCGACGCTTCACCCAAGAGGATTAAAGCTATAGAAAATCCCATCATTAACGTGGAGCACGATGAAGACGACGAAGACTACTTGTGGGGCTTTAATGAAGAGGTCTCCTTAATCTAGGAGGATGAAAGGACCCCTCTCTGCCACGACCCCCACTCCAATGTGATAGTGAACGTTATTCTAAAGAAACAAGGTCATTTTCCTAGGATGACTCTAGGAAAAAAGAAAGGAATAGAAAAATAGCTGGAATTACCTGGCCTCCCTAAATTAGACACTTTCGGACTTGGTTTTGAACCGACTCGGGAAGATCTCAAGCGAGCCCAGGAAAAGTCAAAGGCACGTAGGAATGCTCGCATCCAAAAGAAAGCAATCCCAATGGATCAGTATCCTCTTACTCTCAATGGACAATTCATAAAAGAATCAGAGGACTATCCATGCTACGAATTTCCCGAACCTTTTGTCGTAAATCGCATAAGGCAATCGGGATTCAAAATTTTCCTAGATTGATATTTTCTAGATGAAATCCCAACTCCTATCCACAAGGAGAAAGCACCCCCATGCTTTGACTTTAATGTCATGGGATTACTGTTTGGGCGAGAAAAAGATGAGCAGACGTACATAGAGGATAACTCCTCGCTCATCCAAGAGGTCCTACAAAGCGAAAGCTTTGATTCCTCAAAGCTCATCACTCCAGCAGAAGGATCACTACAAGGGTGGCACAAGATAGTCAAGGTGACTACTCCAAGTGGAAGGAGAATATCCATTACGACGGGACAAGGACCGATGTTCAAAGAGTCGTCTATGTCAGAGTCGGAGTCAGAGTCTTTTTCTGTAGAGTCATCTAAGTCCTTAGTTTTAGCACCCTCTTCTTCTATCTCTTCCCCTAGGATAGTTAGCGATCAAGTACCGGAGGACATATCTCTCTTTAATGTAATGATTTCTGAATTCAATAATATGTCTTCTTCCACTTTCTCCTCGTGCTTTTCTTTAACCCAAGATGACGAGCATTGCTTAACTAACAATGAAAATGACAAAGAACTTATTAAAGCAATGGAAACACTTGAAAAGAAAACATCGATAATTGAGGAAACTGAGACGGTTGATATCTCAAATGATTCAACCAATAAAAGAGAAGTTAAAATCGGATTAACACTTAATGAACAAGAAAGAACAAATTTAATCAATCTACTTAAAGAATTCATCGATGTATTTTCTTGGTCATATGAAGCTATGCCAGGCATTAATAGAGAAATAGCTCAACACACTATACCGCTAATTCCAGGAATGAAACCTGTAAAACAAAAGTTACGTCGAATGAAACTGACGTAGCTCTTAAAATAAAAGAAGAAGTTCAAAAACAAATAACTGCAGGTTTTATCAAGGTATCCAAAAACCCCAAATGGGTTTCCAACGTCGTTTGTGTTCCGAAAAAGGATGGAAGGGTAAGGATGTGTGTTGACTATCGAGATCTAAATAAGGCAAGTCTAAAGGACGACTTCCCTTTACCACACATCGATATTCTTGTAGATTATAAAGTGAATCATGTACTTCTTTTGTTCATGGATTGATACGTGGGGTACAATCAAAATCTCATGGCAGAAGAAGTCATGGAAAAAACAACCTTCATAACACCATGGGGTACTTACTGCTACACAATAATGCCATTCGGGTTGAAAAACGCGGGTGCTACTTACCAACGAGCAGCGACTGCCTTGCTCCATGACATGATGCACAAAGAAGTTGAAGTATATGTGGATGATATGATTGTGAAGTCAAAGGATCGCCCAGGCCATCAAATAGCCTTGAGAAAATTCTTCGAAAGATTAAGAAAATACAACATGAGGTTGAACCCATCCAAGTCTGCTTTTGGAGTCACCTTAGGCAAGCTTTTAGGTTATGTCATAAACTCCAGAGAAATAGAAATAGACCCAAGCAAGATCAAAGCAATCATGTCAATGCCACCGCCCAAAACCAAGAATCAAATTTGAGGATTCATTGGCCGGTTGCAATATAAAAGAAGGTTCATATCAAAATTGACAACAATATGTGAACCAATATTCAAGAAGCTTAAAAAGAATGTACTAGTAATATGGGATGATGAGTGTCAAAAAGCCTTTGAAAAGATCAAAGCCTATCTCGCAAATCCTCCCGTATTGGCACCAGGACTTCTAGGAATACCTCTTAGGTTGTACTTAACAGTCACCAAAGAAACAATGGGAGCCATGCTCGCACAAGAAGTAGAAAGCAAAGAAAATGCAATCTGCTATCTATGTAAAAAGATGCTCGAGTATGAGGTATGCTATACACCACTTGAGAAATTGTGCCTCGCATTGGTATGCCACAACAAAGTTAAGACATTACATGCTTGTGCATACAGTCTTTGTAGTTTCCTGATTGATCCACTCAAGTATTTATTCGAGAAGTCTACATTCAATGGGCGCATATCAAGATGGATAGTCAACTTAGCCCAATTTGACGTAAGATTCATGTCTAAAAAAGTTATCAAAGGGTTTGTGGTTTAAGATTTTCTAGCGGACTTTCTAATAAAAGATTCAACGCCAATACACGACAATGAATTTCCAGACGAAGACTTGATGGTCACAGAGAATGATACTTGGACCTTATATTTTGATGGAGCCTCAAACCAAAAAGGATGTGGCGTTGGAGTATTATTAGTATCTCCTAAAGAAGAGCATGTTTCAATCTCCATAAAGCTAGATTTCGACGTTACCAACAACGCTGCTTAATACAAAGCATGTGTGGTAGGCCTTGAAAAAGCTTTGGCATTGGGAGTGAAAAAATTACGAATATTCGGGGACTCTTCATTGATCATCAATCAGATCTCTAAGAGTTGGAAAGTAAGGAGTGAAAGTCTAGCCCCTTACCAAACTTATCTAGAAACTCTCACCAATGAGTTAGAGAAGGTAGAATACACGTATCTACCTAGAGAGGAAAATCGATTTGATGATGTCTTAGCAAGACTAGCCTCAATGATTAGGATTCTGATCCGTGCCATTTATGGCACCTTTAGGCTATGTTTTCTTTATATTTCTATGCTCCTTTGTAGTCGTTTGTGTCGTGTTTTTAGAGAATAATGCTTGATTCGCGTGTTTTTGTGTTAGTTTAGAGAAATGCATGCTTTTAATGGCTTTCTTATCATTTTATTTATTTCTCGGCTATTTCTCTTGCTTCTCGGTTTCTTTGTCTTGTTTTGTAGGTACGTCGCGGGATATATGCATGGGAATTGAAAATAGCACCCACTAGGATCAATATGCACTTTTTGGAATTGAATTTGAGTTTGAAACAAAGGAAAACGAAGGATTGCAAAGTATCAAATAGGACCTTTGTGTATTGTTTTAGTCATATCTCAAGTTCTACAGATCGGATTAGGGTGATTCAAGTTGGTTTGAAAACTAGACTTGAAGAGCTTTCCAATCATAGGTTGCACGCCTTCATACAATTCTTAGATCAGAAGTTACAGTCTTATGAAATTGGCCCTGGAAAACTGCCGCGGGCACGGGGTTGCTGCAGCTCCAAAACTGCCGTATTTGGGCAGTAAGCACCCGCGGTTGTCCCGAGGAATCCCCGAGGGCGCGGGCCTTGTCCTTGCGGGCACGGGCGTAGCTATCGGGGTATCCGTTCTCCTCCGCGGGCGCGGGTTTCTGGGTCTTTTACGATTTTAAGCTTCTTTTCTCCTTTTGTTTATATAGTTTTTGGTTTCCTTTATTATTCATTCATGTATTTCTTTAGTTTAAGAATAGTTTTATCTCTCTTAGATTGAGAGCTTCTCTCTCTAGATTAGGCTAGATTAGGAGTAGTTTTAGAGAGAGAAAGTAAGGAATTTCAATGGTGATTGAGAGATTGAAGATGCAAGTGTGACAATTGTGTTGGAGATCTTCTTAATTATCAATGAGAATTTCTAAACTCTATCTCATGCAATTGCTTTGTTTAATTTGATGTTTGTTTGGTTTGATTTTGATATTTGATGTTTGATTAGAGTAATTGTTCTTGATATTTTGTTGATTCTTGTTCTCTATAGTTGTTAGTTGATAGATGATGATTCTTGAATAGTTGTTTGGCTAGGAATTGGGTGAAACTTGTATGATTGATTAATTGTGATTAATTTGGGAATTGTATTGATTGATTGTTGAGATTAAAGTGATTAGTGAAGGTTTGCATGTGTGTAATTCAATTTGGCCTTGAGAATTATGCTAGATTGCATTGTAATTGCTAATTACATGAACAATTGATTTAGGAATTGCAATTATCAATTGGTTTTGATTGTGATTCTTTTAGTTTGTTATTCATAGTTAACCCTAGCTTAACAATTAGGAGATATCTCTTTGATTCCTATTGATTTCTCTTATCATTTAGTCCTCACAACCTTTGATTGTCATGCTCTTCCCAAGTTGTTGCAATTGACATGATTACTTGTTGATCCCCGTTCCTAGTGTTTTATTTCTTTGGTTACTTGTTTTGTTAGTTGTTAGTATTCTCTCTTACCTTCGTCTTTGACCTAGCTTAGGCACATAATTGAAAGTGCTTGAACATTACCGTTCCTTTGGGTTCGACCCTTGACTTGCCTCTATACACGTATTTAGGTTTGTTAAGTGTTTATAAATATAGTTTGACCGAGGGAAGATTAGAAAACGACCTAGTTTTCCCCTCGTCAGATTCCTACGGAAATCGAGCAAATGCCCCTAACTATAGAAAAAAGGCATAAACCGGCTTATATTCAAGCTATAGAAGATGATGAAGTGATCCAAGATGAAGAAGAAGAAGAGGTAGAAGAACCGTAGTGTACGGATATACTTAATTATGACACCAAAGAAGAATACCCTCCCCACGCTGATAAAAGAACAAAACGAGCATTAAGAATCTTGGCTTCCCAATGCGTTCTCATAGACAACAAGTTACACAAAAGGGTACCTAAGGGTCAAGCTCTCTTGTGTGTAGGAAAAAAGGATGCTCAAAGAGCAATGAGGATAGTCCACGAAGGCATTTGTGGAACTCACGTAAATGGCAAAATGCTAGTCCAAAAGATAATGCGAGAAGGATACTATTGGACTACCATGAATAGGGATTGTCATCAATACGTAAAAAGATGCCCTAAGTGTGAAATTTACGCCAATCTACAACATATTCCTCCATCTCTACTATACACCTACACCTCACCATGGCCATTCTCTACATGAGGAATTGACATTATTGGTAAAATCACTCCCCCAGGAACAGGAGGTCACGAATATATCCTAGTAGCAATTGATTATTTCACAAAGTGGGTTGAAGCACAATCATACGCTAAACTCACTGCAAAACTTGTAGCACTCTTTATCGAAAGAAATATTATTTGTCAATATGGAGTCCCACATGAAATGATAAGTGACAATGGAACTCGCTTTTCAAGCTGAGTGTGAAGAATTATTGTTACAAAAATATGGCATCCAACATCATAATTCTTCTCTTTATAGACCTCAGGAAAACGGAGCAGTCGAAGCGAGTAATAAAAATTTAAAGACTATCATCGAGAAAATGACAGAAAATTACAAGGATTGGCCTGACAAACTCCACTTCGCATTGTGGGGTTATCGCACGTCAATTCGCACATCAACAGGAAATACGCCATTTTCCTTGGTTTATGGAATGAATGTCGTACAACATGTAGAGAAAGAGATACCATCTCTACGCATTGCATTAGAAAGAAAACTCGATGAAGTTGAATGGACTAGGGCGAGATATGACGAGTTAATTCTACTAGATGAAAAACGATTAGAAGCTCTACATCATACTCAATGCTACCAAACTCGTATGGCTAGGCATTTTAATAAGAAGGTCAAGACAAGAAACATCAAAGTAGGAGACTTGGTGTTAAAAGCATTAAGAAAGAATGTTTTAGATCCAAGGGGGAAATTTAGGCCTAATTGGTCTTGACCCTATATTGTCAAAACAATCCTATCAGGAGGTGCAACAAAATTAATTGATATGGATGGCAATGAGTTCCCGAACATGACAAATCTTGACCAACTTAAAAAATACTACCCATAATTACTTGAGTAGGATACTCAAGAGAACTACGTTTGGCCTGATTCCTCAAGAAAGGATACGTAGGCAACCCTTTACGGGTGCGGCCACTTTACTTTTTGAAAACTTCATGTCCCAGACTTAAAAATAAGTTCGATAGAAATTCGGCGAAGCATCGTCGTCAAAGAAAAATTCCAGTCGTAAAAAAGCGGCGCCATTTTTCTGGAAAGTACATGGGAATATTTCGATGATTTTTCGGAATATTTTCGACTTTCGTACTAAAAAAAATATCTGGAAAATTAAATTTTTGGTTTTTATTGCTTTAATAAATTAAATTTAAAGAAGATGATTTAATTAAAAAGCTAAATTTTCATTAATAAAATGAACTAACAATTACATTATTGATGGAATTTCAATAAAGCTTAAACAAATTAACTTTAAATTTAAAACTAAGTCTAATAATTCAAAATTTAAGCAATGCTTTAATTTTTTTTTCTCTTTCTTTGCTCTCTTACACTTTTTGTCTGTATCCTCTTCATCATCCATAATTTTAGCTAGTAGGCATCATTTAGAGGACCTACATTTAATTTTGGAATAAATAGTTTCTCCCTTAGCTAGGACTCCATGTTTCTTCTCTACCCAAGCCTTCTTCTCTAAAGTGTCAGCTTTTGTCTTCTCTTTATCCTTCGTAAAGCTCTTCTTCCTAGGCATTGTAGGTGTTTTGAACTCAACCTTTTCACCCAAGCGTTCCTTAACGGGAATCACTTTGTCACCTAGACGACTCTTCACATCAGTTTTGCTCCGATTGTTCTTCATATCCTTTGAAGGTTTCTTCAGAAGCCACCTCTTCACATCATTGGGCAAGGAAGGAGGAATATTTTGGGTAATCACTTCCCATAAAGGTCTAGCGCTCCAATAAGCATCAAAATTGTCTACTTCTTGAGAGACGGGAATTTCATAGGTACGACGAAGGTCCCAAGAAGGAATTGTTTGAAGTAGACCGTACTAACTTTTTACCCTGCAGGGATAATAAAAAGTCATCTTGGACAAGCTTGCAAGACGACAGAAGGGTTGCTTGTTGACACCAACCATCTTTTCTATTTTCCACCAAGGGATGACCAACTTGATGGTAAAGTTGCAAGAGCCAAAGACCTTCTTCCATTCACTGCGCCCCATCTTAGAGAAGCGTTTCTTCCTTCTCACAGAGCAATTTGGAGTATATTTTTCAACAATGTAAGGAGGACTAATTAATTTTAGTCTCTCCATTAGCCACATCTGTACAAAATATTTAATTTAATTAATATTACTATACAAAAATATGTTTTTGATTTCTGTAATTAAAAATATTATTTTTTTACCTGTAATAAAATTGGAGAGCCCCAAAAAGGTGCTTTTGGATTTCTTTTTAATTAACCAAGACTAAGCATAGTCTCTCCAACGATTAGTGGCATTGGATTTCTCCCAGATTCAATCTGCTCCAAAATAGTTGATATAATTGCTTGACCTTCATTAGTTCTACCACTAGTTAGAAGATATTGGTTAAAAATGCAAAATAGAAAAGCCATTCTTCTATAAACATGAAAAGACTCAGAATAAGGTTTATCAAAATAATGGCGAGCAAATTCTTTCAACTAAACTATGCTACCATATACTATATTTGTTATATCTTTGTCTTTTAAATTAATGAAGCGCTCAAAATCCTTAAAATAATATTCAATTATTCAAGGGATTACTGCAAGATCTAATGCAGAGAAGCCTAAGATAGCACCGAATTCTTCCAACAAAGGGCTAATTTCATCACACCTAGTCTAAAACAATGAGTATCCACATACCAATATTCTAAGGCGGTATGAATAAAGTCTACATCAAGATCTACCCCTTTGACATTATAAATACCCCCCATATGAAAAAAGTCTAACTCTTTTCTCTCCTTGGCAGTTAGAGAGCGACACCATTCATGAGTGAAGTTGGTAAAACTCTTAGAGACTAAAGACGTGATTATTATTATTTTTTTCAAAAGCTAAGGTTATATTTAATCTGCTGAAATTATGAAGAAAATCGGCTGATCAAGGGGCTATTTAAACACAAAATCGGCACAGTTTTAATCCGGAAAGGATTCGGAGTCAGCGCTCATCAGCGCCAGGTATTAGCGTCTTGTGCTAACGCAAAAGGCGTGGCGCCAGATGGCGCTGGCATATCTTGTCATACCAGCTTTTCAAAAACCGCGTTTTTCTGGCTGATTCGAGTCTGAACAATGACTTTGCGATCTTTTTATTATTTTTATACCCTTTTTTGTCTTAATTAATATAACAATTATATTAATTATATTTTTTTTTGGATTTTATTTAGACTTAATTTTTTAAGTTTTTGTGAAACCAATATTTTTATTTTTTCATTTTATTTTTTTGGGGGTAAGAGTCAGATACCCTCCATCAATAATAAAAATGACGGAATTTTTGCGCAAAATTATTAATTATCACAATTCTTTGCACACACACAAACATGCACATAAAAATAAAAAAAAATAATAAATAAAGGTTAAATAAATAAACTCATAGTGGTATGTATAGACAAATATGTCTAATAAATGAGTCCGATAAAGGCAAAGTTCTATACAAAGTCAAATTAAAAAAAAAACACAGGAATAAACTACGGCGCCGGAGGATGTACGCCCATCATGTCATAAAACTGCGCAGTACGATGAATAACCTCTCCACCAGCTCCAGCTCCAACTCAAGTCTCCTCAGGAGGCGGAAAACTTGACTCAGGACCCGTCCACCCAAGATCAACCTTAGGACGAGGTTGCGGAGGCTGCTATGATGACGAGCCGACCTCGAACATCCCACCACCTCTAAGAGCCGAGGTAGCCTCTCCCTGGCCTACCGGCACAACACGTGCACCCTCAGATAAAGAGCCCAAGCCCTCCACCGCCTCGGTCTGGGCAGCCTCAGAACGACCTGCTCGACCGCCAAAACCAATACGGCGACGTCTCAAGCTAGACCTCGCTGGGTCTCTCCGCACCTCAGGTCTCGTCTGGATACGAGAAGGAATGGGCTGGCCCTGCAAGAAGAAACTAAGTAAAAAACAATCAAAATAGAAGCAGTAATGTAAAAATAAGAAGGGAAACTACCTCCTAAACAGCGTCATCGCGACGACAAGTAGCCACATTCCTCATCCGAACGAGCTGGCTTCGGAAGGAATCTACATACCGTGCCATCGCCGTGACCACCTCGTGCGAGAACTGTCAAGGAAATAAAGTCAGTAATGATGCATAACATACATGAACAAAATTGCAAATAAATAAAGCTTACCCGAGTCTGGTGATCAGGAATCGACCGCTCCACGAAGCGCTCATCCTCAGGAGCCGGAGGAATCATCTCCTCAATCGGCCCGTATGTCCCTTGACAATGGATGGACATACGAGGTGGCACGAACTCAGTAGGTCCAGCCTGACAAAAGCAAATCAAAATCAGTAAAATATTACTTGGGGGCTACTTAACGGAAGGTAAAAGATGAAAATCATACCACCACCTCCTCTGCCTGTACAGGGATTGAAGCTAACAACGGCAGCAGCTCCTCCTCATAACACTTCTCAGGGATCGTAAAAGATCGCCAAGGGGTACCAGCTCTCTCTGACATGCTCACCAACCTCGCGCCATTGAACATGTGATGTGGCGGAAGAGCAGGAACGACGAAAGTGTTTGAGGAATGGTGAATAGCAACCCTCTCTCCAAGATATGCAACTGCTCCATATGTTCCTAAGAAATAGCGACGCTCGGCGGTATACTGCGCAGCTAACCCAGGGACAACCAAGCCGATCCACGGCCGGTATCGCACGTCAGGCTCCTGCAACGAACACCTATCAGATAAGAATCTACCAAAAGTAATACGAAAGTGTTCAACTATACAAAGAACCATACCGAGATGATCTAATCTCAGACATAAGCAGCAGACATCCCAGTGCGGTGGCCTCCCCAACAGGCACTCACTGGAAACCTACGCGGCGACGGTCTCGGCAGCGCAACAGAGGGAAAGTACTCGTAGAACCAGATCTACAAGGCGAAAAGTATTAACAAGTGCTAACAAAAGCTTAGAGCTAAAACTTTATGGGATATAAAGTATACCTCTACGACTCTCCAAAATCCGGACAGAGCAACATTTCCCATGAAGGACCGGTGTCGACACGAGTCTCATAACGCTTGAACGAAGTCAGCATAGGCCAAGCTGGCCCAATCATAAGTCCCGATCAAGTGTAGATCACGGACCACAGGTAGGTAGTAAAGCAGCACTCTACTACCCTCGTTAGGGGAGAACGTCCCTAATAGCAAGATAAGCACAAAGATGCGTACCTGTTACTCTTGGGTGGTCACATCATCCTCGAAAGCCGCCAGAGTCGAACGACGAATGCCCTTGGCGCTGAACTGAGTCGACTCTACCTCGGCACGAGCCCAAACAACAATCGGACCCAACAGCTTCTCAACCTCAGGAGAAAAGACGCTGATCTCGTTGTCGAACGGCAGCGCAGCAGAACTAAACTCCAGTCCCGTAATAAGACTGAAGTCGGTCGGGGTGACCATCATCTCACCCTAAGGGAAGTGGAAAGTGTTGGTGGTGTCCCAAAAAAACTTCACCAGGGCACGAGCCACGTGCTGACCCCCGCTAGAGGCAATCATGGACTCCGAGGTCTCAAACAGTGAAGTCAACCCGCAAGACTCCCAGAGAAGTCTCACCTCTCCATCAATGCCAATGTACATCTTGTACAGGTCGCCTAGGGTATTGCAGCCTGAGCCGTGCTAGCGCGTCCTACCAACCGTGATCCCACGTCGCACCCTCTCTGAAATATGGTGGACGGGGGAGAAATACATAGTCCGCTCATCCCACTCAGGGAGGGGACCAAGAGAAGTGGACGGGTCGGCGTCCTCCTCTACGGGTTCATGCTCTGGTCGCGTTTCTAGGGTCCGTGAACCCGAACCTCGCTTTCTAGCCATGCTACATTTTTCAAAATTATCATAAATTAAGGTTCTATAGTATCTAAGGTTTGCCTAACCGCATGATACTATGTTCGCAAAAAACAGAGTACATAGTACTAAAATAGAGCACAATTTCAAATTGAGTATACACGACATTTTTCAAGCATCCAAACAATTTATTGCAATACTATGGTAATTATTGTGATAAATTGGACAAGAATTGCTAGCAAAAACACCAAGAACAAGCCACATTGTATTCCCGACCTTAAGAGGTCCAACAATAGTGATTTGTTCGTTTCTTCACCATATTGAGTCAAACAAGTCTCAAATTACTCCCAAGGCAATATATAAACATAATCAAGCAATTTCATGGCATAAAATTTGAAAAACAAAGTGAATTAAGCAATTCAAGTTTTGAATTTTTATGAAATTTGTGAACAAACGTGTGCAAAATTCATCAAACCCGCAGTGAGTTTGGAGAAAACTTACATAGATCGGGAAAATGGATGAAATAAGCTTTGATTTGAAACAAAACTTTAGAGAATTTGGTTGAGAAACGAGCAAGAACGAGTGAATTGAAGGTCACGGACGATTCTCGAGCAAAAATGAGCAGCAGCAACGAAAATGACGAAGAAAGGGGTATATATGGAAATCCCAATTCTAGCGCCAAGCAATAGGTTTTGGCGCCAGACGATAAGGTTTAGCGCCTGGCGCTAGAGCCATATATGTGGCGGCGACATAATGTTTAGCCACTCAGTGCAGTTTTTTCGACCTCTTACAACATTTTGGGATCCTTGGCATGCCATTTAGCCCCTTTAAGCAATCTGACATGATTTAGTAATCGCCTTGATTACAATTGCATAAAGTGATCGACCTGATGAATGATCGTCTCACTCAGTTTAAAGCGCCTAAGCATTGGCTCATCGCTAGGCACCGACATACTGCTTCATAAACCGCAGAGGTACCGACATAATGGTTCACACAGCAAAGGCATTGACATACTAGTTCACAATTCAACAGAAGGCACCGATACAGGTTCAAAAGCAGCAAAAGCGCCGATGTACTGGTGTAGGCATCGTTTGAAGTGCGCCTACGTTAAAGCATGTTGTGAATATGCTTGGCACTCATAGGAAGTGAGAATTGACATAATATGATTAGGGACAAGGAAGTAGGGAGCCGCCAACAAGTTTTTTAAGGAACTTGTAAACCGTTCACAGATCATAAAAAAGGCAACCACGATAAGGGATAACAATAAGCAACAACGATTAACCCGTGAAGGTTACACCCCATTCATAATCCATGAGATTACTAACTCCATATGGTTCGGAACCACGAAAGGAGGATCGGGGATGATGGTACAAAGTGAGTCATGGAGTCTTATTCGCCCGTATTGGCCTCTACTGAATTCTTATAGTGAAAAGTGATTCCTGCGATCTCAAAGGCATGCAAACAAAATATTCAATTTGCTCCTTACTATTATTAAGTTAAATTGGTTTTATATTAATGCAACACATAATTCTAAAATATTGTGATCACTTGATTTAATAACAAGATTATAAAGGATCCTAAACCGGTTGTTCAAATTTTCTTATTAGGCGTGATTTTCAATTACATATTCCCTTTAAACATGCAATATAGTGATCATAATAAAATAATAGAATATACATTAATATTGGAAGCAATTTAACAATAAATTGTTAGTCAAATCAAATAATAATAATAACCTAATCATGATGCTAGCAATATTAAAATAAAATAAGAGTAATTAAATTAATTAATTAATCACATTCCGCGCGTTTCTTTAAATTGCTACATCATGAATAAACTGTTAGTAACTTCAATAAAAATATAAAGTAAATGGAAATTAAATTAAATAAATATAGATTTGATTTGGTCCAAACCCTCAGTTAATTATACCTATCACACCTTGGTTAAAGTATAGAACTTCAGGTATTGTATGGACTCCTTGGAGTGCTTAAAGGAAAAAATAGTGAAAGAATGGGGAGGCTAATGTTTAGGCTAAAGAGGGAGAAGAGAATTATTTTATGATCAAGCTTGTTAATGATTGAAAATGGGGTGATATGACCTCTATTTATAGAGAAAAAAGAGGGGTCGAATCAAGAAAAGATAAGAATTTGAATCGGATAAAACTCTTGCGATAGACAGCAGTTTTTGCGGTTTTTGTTTTTATCATATCTTTTGAACAAGAAATCGAAATAAGATGAACAAGATATCGTTAGAAATTTCTTGAAGTCTACTTTCTAACCCAATTATAATCAGATTAAAATATTTTGTATAAGTAAAGATATGGCAAAATAGTGGGACGGTATCAGTTTTGGATAGAGTTTTTTATTTAATTCATATCTTTTTCGTTATAGCTCGAAATTGATATTATAATATATCATTGGAAAGATAATTTCAAGGGCTATCAAACCTTACAAAATTTGGATAAAAACTATGATGGACAAAAATAATATCTTTCTATCTTTGAACATCTTTTAATTCGGATATAAATAGGATTTTCAAAAAGAAAAGTTTTATTCAATTTCAAACTCGTTAATCTTATCTTTTCAAAACGGATAATTAAGATCTTTTAGAAACTTATAGAAGCTTCCAATTAATCCTAATTGGTTTAGGAATGGGATTAAATAATTTGGACCCTCCACATGATCATTGGGTCGTAGGTAAGGTGGGCTTAGGTTCGGTTTGGGCTCAGTTTAATATTTTGTTCATAACTTATTCGTTATAACTCGGATTTGGGCTTATAATACATCGTTGGAAAGCTCTTTTAAATCCCCATCCAACTATTCAATCATTGGACCCAGACTATGGACCAAAATTAACTGGAATAAACGTTTTTATAAAAAGGACACGAAATGATTGATTTTAAAGGACACGAAATGAATTATTTTGGGTTTAAAGGCACGAAAAGAGGAAAATAAGTTATGGTTTGGGGAAATGGGCTAGAAGTTGGGTTGGTTTATGAAATAGAAATATGAATTTAAGCACTCCAAAAATTAAATACTCAACCCAACCAATAATGGCGGTGAAAGGTTGTTCATCATCGGGTTTGGTTTTGGGGAGACATTTTTAGGTGTCTACAACTGGCATAGAGGAAGCAAAGTTCAAGCGAGCTTTTTAAATATCGAGAAGCGTTAGTCTTGGGTAGTTTTCCTAGGAATATCATCGCAACTAATGATGATAGCTTCAGGCGAGGATATCTTTGGCAGCGTTCCCTAGCTTGCGGAGAGTTGTCACAAACAACTGGAGGTGATTTCAAGCGAAGTTGTCTTCGATCGTGTTCCCTGGCTTGCGGAAGATGGTCACAAAGTGCTAGAAGGTGGTTTCAAGCGAAGAAATCTTCAATGGGGTTCTCTAGCTTGCAGAAGTCTATCATGGCAGAATTGGAGACGGTTACAAGCGTAGCAGTCTTCAGGCGACATTCTCTAGCTTTCAGGAGGTTGTCAAAACAAATAGCGGGATGGCATTTCCTGGCTTGCAGAAGGTTATCAAAAATACAACAATACAGCAGCAAATCTGTTACTTTCAGAGACGTGTGCTCGACGGTGAAAGATACGTGTTTCTTAACTCACTTATCTGTTTTAACTAATGCTAGTTTGCAGGTATCGGCATTACAAGAGTGATTTAGGATTGCAGAACGTTCTAAGTCATTCTCCGTCCCTATCGATACTTTGACTTTTGTTTTTGAAACTTGCGTTTCTCCAAACTCAGTCAAAGTGGGGGTTTCTATAGATACCCATTTGTGTCTCCCCAAAAACAAACCCGGTGATGAATACCTTTCGCGTCGAATCATAATCGAATGAAGTGAATGTGTGGAAAGTCTAGTGTTGGGATAGTTTTAATTTATTTTCTCTTTTCTCTGTTTTTGAAAACCTATTTTAAGAAAACAACCAATCCATATTGGTTTGGTCCATAGCAAGAGTCCAATAATGGTGTAGTTGATGGGGCTTAAAAAGAGCTTTTCAACGATATATTATAAGCCCAATTCCGATGAATAATGAGGAAGTTATGGTCAAATTACTAAACTGGGCCGGTTTGATACTTATATGCGGCCCAATGATCTAGAGGAGGGTCTAATATGGATTTATCATTCCTATTGCAATTAGAATTGATTTTAGTCTTCTAGATTCTAGAAGGTTCTTTTCATTCCTAATTCAATCAACATTGCTAAAATTAACTTTGGTTAACTTTTTGAAGTTTTAATCATAATAAAAGAGTGTTTTTAAGGAAAATACGATTTTGCCCTTCTGTACGGCTAAATTTTATCAGAATTAAGAAAACGCGTGAAAACAATTGTTAGCGCGTGGCAAAAGGGATTAGCGCCTAACGCTAATGCTTGGTGCCTGGCGCTTGCCTTAGCGCCTGGCGCTAATGTCCAGCGTCTGTCGCTAACATGTTTTATCCTCGTTGAAACTCTGATTTGTTTTTCTATCCGTTAGGCTGATTTTCTCTATAAATAGCCTCCTAAAACCTCTGTGTTTCATCATCAACAATCATCATATATCATATGTTCTCTAGTTTTCTTATTCTCTCTAGTTTTTAAGAATTCTCTCATTCTCTCTCTAACTTTCTTTACAAAATTCCGCATTCATAAGATCTAGAAACACCTAGCCAAGTTCGAAGTTGCCTTTGCCCTAGACGTGAAAGGTTTTAATTTCTGAGGGTTTGGTCTCTAATCTCTTTTTCAATTATTTAATTTAATTGTTTGTTTATTATTTTCCTTGAAGTTACTAACGTGTGTATTTTTTTATTAGAAAGAGGTATGAGGCATCCAAGTAAGTACTTGAATTGATTTATTGATATTTTGATGTAGAAATCATGTCTAGGTTGTTATGATTCCTAGTGTCATATTAGGTTGTTTTGATCTTCCTAGCATCATGTCTATGGTAACAACTATAATTTCTAATATCCAATATGACAATTGTGATTACTGCGATGCTTCCTATTTTCTTTCCTAATATTCATGTTAGTATCATGTTAGGGTTAAAGCTTTCATCTTTATTGTTTAGTGACATGCTAGGGTTTGTTATTAATCTTGTTAGTATCATGCCTAGGATCCTGCTATTATTATGCTTTAACATGATTATTATTATTATGATTATTTTTATTATTATTGATTATGTTTATGATGATTATTATTTATTGTTGCTTGATTATATTTATATTGTTATTGCTTGATCACACCTTTTATGCATGTTTAAAGGGAATTGGTACTTGTAACCACGCTTAATAAGATAATTAATAATCTTGTTAGGGATAATTTGATTATAATTCAATTGATCGCCAATGATAATTTTATTTGTGCATTAATATTCAACCAACATAGATAAACAGGTTTAGGGTTAACCTAATGATTGCATGTTAGTCAGAAAGCGCTCATGAATACGATTAGAATAAAGTAGAGGCCTATTATTAGGGCAGGTTGAATCTCTTTTAGGTTGGATTTGTACCTTTATCCCCGAACCACCAGTCATGGTTCCAGACCTATTGGAGTTTACGATACCTGGATCGTTAAGGGGTGTAACTTTCACCTCGCAAACGGTTTACAAGTTCCTAAAACTAGTTGTTGACTCTTTTGCTCTATCTTCTTTCCCTTTGGACGTTACCGTACTTAAGTGTATGATCACAGTGGGGATCAAGCTAGGGATAATGCTTGAAATATTCCCTAAAACTTGCATCACACATAAACTCAAAAGGTAAATCCCATCTTGGGGCTTGAACAATAGGAGTAGAAATTAGAGCCTTCTTCAATTGTTGAATGCTTCCAAACATTTATCATCAAATACAAACTCGACATCCTTTTGAATAAGATCATTAATGGGCTTTACAATGATGGAGAAATCCTTAATGAATCTTCTATAAAACCCGGCATGTCCTAAGAAAGATCTCACTCCTTTCACATTAACCGGGGGTGAAAGCTTTTCAATAACCTCAATTTTTGTTTTCACCTCTATCCCCTTGTGAGAATTGTTATGTCCAAGGACTATTCCTTCCTCCACCATGAAGTAACACTTCTCTTAATTCAATACCAAATTCACCATCTCACACCTAGCCAAACATTTCTCAAGATTTTCAAGGCATGCCTCAAAGGAAACTTCGCCTACGAAGAAGTCATCCATTAAAACTTCCATCTCCTCCTCCAACATATCCCCAAGAATACTCATCATACATCGTTGGAATATTGCGAGAGCATTACAAAGTCCGAAAGACATTCTCATATAGGAAAACGTACCATATGGACAAGTGAAGGTAGTCTTCTCTTTGTCATTCGGGTGGATAGGGATTTGGAAAAATCCCAAACAACCACCAAGAAAACAATAGAACTTGTGTCTCATTAGTCTCTCAAGCATTTGATCAATGAAAGGAAGGGGGAAGTGCTCTTTCTTGGTGGATGTGTTTAGACTTCTATTGTCTATACACATCCGCCATCCTGTGACCGTCCTTGACCGAATGATCTCACCTCTATCATTCTCGACGACGGTCATGCTCCCCTTCTTTGAGACAGCATGAACGGGGAAGACCCACCTAGAACTCGAGATGGGGAATATAATTCCCGCATCAATAATTTTGATGATCTCCTTCTTCACTACCTCTACCGTTTTAGGATGTAGCTTTCATTGCCTCTCAATGGAAGGGAGGGCACCCTCCTGAAGGGTTATGTCGTGTGTATATAAAGAAAAGCTTATACCCTTGAGGTCATCAATGGTATAAACCAAAGAACTTTCGTGCTTTCTCAAAACACCACACAACTCTTGAGCTTAGCGCTCGCTCAAAGAAGAGCTAACAATCATGGGAAAAGTGGAATTGGCTCCCAAGATTTCATACCTAAGATGTAATGGAAGAGGTTAGAGCTCTACAATGGGAACACCTTTACCTTAATTTGATGTAGCCACTTGCAATGCTTTTTGGCTAGTAATGCTCATGCCCATTTGCTCATCAACAACCTCAAGGCTTTCATTAAGCACATCTTCATACAAAGCCATCTCCTTGCTAGGATCACCTATCTTTTCCTTATTCAATAAAACATTCTCAAGATCATTGTTGGAAGTGAGCAATTGCTCATGCATGGAAGACACAACATGATAAAGAGATTCAATCAACATGTAATTTTCTAAAGAAGAACTTAGATACTTCATACTATCATTCAAGTCAAATCCTATCACCTCATCTCCTAATTTGAGTGAAATTTTAGCACTCTTCACATCTATCATAGCACCTAAAGTAGCAAGGAAGGGTCTCCACAGAATGATAGGAATGCTAGCATCTTCGTCCATCTCAAGCACCACAAATTTCACCGGAATAGCAAATTTCCGAACCCTCAAAGAGACATCCTCCACATTACCCTGACGAAACTTAATTGACAAATTGACCAATTGCAAAGTGATGTTAGTAGGTAATAGTTCCCCTAATTCAAGTCTTTGGTACACCGAATGTCACATAAGGCATTGTCAATTTGCATTTTGTAAATGGCATAAGGGATGGAAAAGCTTCCAGGATCTTTTAGCTTAGGAGTCATCTTGTTCATTATGATTGCACTACAATTCTTGGTCAAGTTCACCGTCTCCATAATATCACAAGTCTTTCAACCGCTCAAAATTTCTTTGAGGAATTTTGCATAGTTAGGAATTTGGGTGACAACTTCGATAAATGGTAGAGAAAGGTTAAATTGCTTGAGCATATCAATAAATCTTCCAAATTGTTCATCCAACTTGTGTCTCTTGAATTTTTGTGGATAAGGGAGCTTGGTTTTCACAATTCCGTTCTCTACTCTCACCTCACTAGGTGTCTCAATCACAACCTCACTCAAAGATGCACCATCTCTCTCATCCTCTACCAAAACCTCCTTTGTGATCTCCTTAGTCTCACTCTTCTTAGAAAAATTCTCCTCAACAACCTTACCACTCCTTGTAACAATAGCATTGATGGGTCTCTTAGGATCTAGGCCTTGGGAAGGTAAAGAAGAAGGACTTGCATGGTCTTTCAAAGCATTGGCAAGTTGAGTAATTTGGTTTTCAAGAATCTTATCATGAGTCATCCTTTCATTAAATTTCTTGTTACTTACGGCCGTGTAAGTGTTCAACAACTTTGTTTGGTTTTCAATGATTTCTTCCAAGTTAGTCCTAGAAGAAGAAGAAGAAGAGGATTGAACATAGGAATTATCATTTTGGGTCTTTGTAGCAAATCCGGGTGGGGGACCCCTTTGAGAATTATTTTGAAAATTTTGCCTATTTTTATTGTTCCAATTACCTATTCCTTGGTTTTGACCATAACCTTGGTTATGATTACCATAATTTTTGTTTTTATTTTGGCTACTATAACCTTTGTTGTTATAGTTACCTTGGGAATTTCGGTTCCCATGGTTCCTATTACCACCACCTTGGTTGTAGTTGTCAAAATTCACATGGTTGTTGTAATTCCTATTCCATTGACCTCTTTTACTCTCAAACCTAGAATCATTATTGTTTGACTACATAATTCACATGCTCATTCACATTTCCATCTTGATCATCACAAACATCCATAGATGCATGAGGGAAATTAGAATCATCATGATCATACAATCCACAAACATCACAAAACAAGCATCCACTAGGCGTGTTACAAGAAGAGGGAGAGGGTTGAGAATTAGAAGACATACCTCTCCCCTTAGATTGGGAGGGAAGATTTGAAACTTGGGAGGTAGCACATTCCAACTTTGCCTTGATAGCGGACATTTCCTTCCCCAATTTTGTCATTTGAGAGGATAGATTGTGGATTGCATTTAGATGATCAACCGAGTATACAGAAGAGTTACTCTTGCAAGTTGGCTCCCTTTCTCCATCTTACCAATCTCTATAGTACCTCACTACGTCTTAAATTATGTCTACCACTTCCTCTTCCATTTTATTCATGATGGGACCTCTGACTCCTCTATATAGACATGAATTTCATTGAGGGTTAAGGCCACCATAGAAGATTTGAATAATTTGGTAAGTAGGAATTCCGTGGTGAGGACATTTTCTTTGATACTCTTTGTATCTCTCCCATGCTTCATAGAGGCTTTCACTAGGCTTTTGCTTGAAAACTTGAATCAAAGCTCTAGCCTCCGCCGTTTTCTTTTGTTGATAGAAGCAAGATAAAATTTCCTTGGTCACTTCATCTCATGTCCTTAGAGAATTCGGCTTGACCTCCTTGTCTAGCTATTCCAAGGCACGCCCTATTAGGGAAAAGGGAAAAAGCTTGAGACGAATGAATTCTTGGGAAATTCCATTCACGTTGATAGTGTTGCAATATTTGTCGAACTCCTTGAGATGATTTTATGGGCTTTCATGATTGGCCCCACTAAATTGTCGCCTCTCTATCAAAGTGATCAATGTTGGCCTTATTTCAAAGTCATTTGCCAGTGTTGAAGGTGGAGTAATCCCACTCTCAAATCTATATGCACCGAGAATCTCTAATATCTTCAATGCCCCCTTTGGATTTTCTCCCATTCTTGCTTGTTCTTCTTGTTGTGGTTCGTCTTCATTTGAAGAGCTAGAACTCAAAGATCGTCTAGCAACCCTTATCCTTGCAATAGTCCTCTCAATCTCCGGATCAAGTGTTACTACTGAACAACCATGTGCTATATGCATATAACCTCGAAAGAAATGATTAGTAGCACGGCTACAAGTGTAGCCTAAAAATAAATATCTTTTTGTATTTTCAATGAAAGATGAAGCAGACTCAACAACTATAACAAAGCACCAATATCATTCCCCGGCCACAACGCCATTTTTATGTAGGGAAAATGTAGGGCGTTTTCTACTCTCCCCTAGAGCCAAACAAAATTTATAAATACTCAAATAACCTAATACGAGTAAATGTTAAATCAAGGGTCGAACCCAAAGGAATGAATAGGAAAAAGCTATAGCCTAGGCTAAGCTACTTCGAAGATTGTAGAAAGAATTGGTTGGTAACTAAGGTATCAAATAAAGCTAAACAAATCGAGAAATTCAATACGTTAAACACTAGAGATATAGGTTCCACATCCAAGCTCAATGATAATGCTAATTGATGGATGACTCAATTTATTCAAACATTGCAAAGGACAAACAATAGTTGCAACTAGTGGAATCCAAAAGCTATCTCCTATAAGACAAGCTAGGGTTCACAATGAATGGCTAACAAGGAAAATCAAAATCAAATTCAATTAATTAAAGCAATTCTCAAATCAAGGGTTCATGTCATTGAAATTTGCTATGAAATCTAGATTAATTTTATAGGTTGATCACTCCTAGTCTAATTAATCACATGCACAACTATGTCAACCAATTTAATTGTAACAATATTTGCATCAACAAAGAATCATCAACTAGAAATAATCATCAATCAAGCATGCTTCCCCTTCTCCCTAGCAACTAATATATTCACTAATCATAGCGGAATTGAAAAACAATACTAATTACATCACAAACATCATCATTTCAAGCTTAATCAAAGATAAAATAAAACATTCAACAATTTCTCGACCAAATATCATAATTCAAATCAAACATTCAAGCTTAAAGGAAAGAAATCTCACAAACTTTCAATAATTTGAAGATGAAATCCAAGCTTAAAGTTGAAACCAAAGATGAAATTGAAGTACAAACAAGTAATCTTAAGCTTCTCTATCTACTTTCTCTCTCTTCTATTTCTGGAAAATAAGTCTTAAGTACATATAAAGTCGTCTACCCCTAAAAAAGTAAAAGTCAATGGCTATATAAAATAAATCGAGCGAAGAGAGGCGGAGCACCCTCGTGCGCACGCACCAGAACAGATGTGCGTGCGCACTGCAGGGTCTGCGTGCACGTACAGAGGGGTCTGCACGCGCGCACCCTACTGTGGTGCTCGTGCCTGGCCTCCCTTGCTCACTCGCCGATCTTTGTGCTCCCGAGCATCCCTATCATCGGTGCAGTCGAGGCGGTGCCCGCGAGGAGGGAAGTCTTTTATTCTTCAAGCACTTGCACACCCCGGACTTATTCATTGCTACCTAGGTGCTAGTACTTGCGTAGCTAACTTGGTTGCTTGAGTTAATTACTTGGACTCCCGAACTTAGCTCTATCGACTTCCTTGAATGCGCTCAAGCTTCCTCCTCAATAATTAAACCCCGGGAAGCTTGACACACCTACAAAACAAGTCCAAAAACGAAGAAGCGAGAAAAATAGCCGAGAAATGAATAAAATAATAAGAAAACCATCAAAAGCACACATTTCTCTAAACTTCCACACAAACACGCAAAACAAGCATTATTATGTAAAAACACGACATAAAAGACTAAAAACGAGAATATACTACAAAGAAAACATAACCTAAGAGTGCCATAAATGGCACTCATCAAGATCTCATTACAATCGCCTCCAAAAATTATAGGAACATTCACCCATTCACACAACGTTTGAATGAGACGCCTAGAACAATATTTGTGTATAGTAACCGGCCAACTGTATATGCCAATGAAACTCAATTTTACCTCACCTCGCACATCTCCACAAATATGGTTGTGAGAAAAAGAAATAAGAGATCAATCCACCTTCTATTCATTCGAAATAGGCACAACCCTCCAAAATTCCATGATTTTACACGCCAAAAGAGTTAAAAAAGATCAATTCTACCTTTTATTCCTTCTACATGTAACTTGCTGATAATGGTCACCGAAATGAAAACAAAATCAGGGGCACATAAAGAGCTCCACTAACAGAGTTTACCTATTACTAATTATTTTTAGGCATGTTCTACCTATTTCTTATTATTTTCAAGCAAGTTTAAAGGAACCTTATTTTTGTATTGGCATCGCTGTAGGGAATATTTCAAGCGTTATCCTAGCTTGAACCCCACTGTGATCATACACTAAAGTACGGTGGCGTCCAAAGGGAAAGAACATAGAGCAGAAGAGTCGCCAACATGTTTTTTTAGGAACTTGTAAACCGTTCACGAGGTGAAGGTTACACCTCTTAACGATCCAGGAGATCGTTAACTCCAATAGGTCTAGAACCATGACTAGTAGTTCGGGGATGAAGGTACAAATCCAACCTAAAAGAGATTGAACCTGCCCTAGTAATAGGCCTCTACTTTATTGTGATCGTATTCACGTGCGCTTTCAGACTAACATACCACCAATAGGATTAACCCTAAACCTATTTATCTATGTTGGTTTAACATTAATGCACAAATAAACCTAATATTGGCGATCACTTGAATTATAATCATAATTAAACCTAACAAGATAATTAATTATCTTATTAAGCGTGATTACAAGTACAAATTCCCTTTAAACATGCATAAAAGGCGTGATCAAGCAATAACAATAAATAAGCATAAAGCAACATAATAATAATCATAATAATAATCATCATAATAATAATTATAAAAATAATCATGTTAATAATAATAGCAAGATCCTAGGCATGATACTAACAAGATTAATAAAAAAACCCTAGCATGTCACTAAGCAATAAAAATCAAAGCTTTAGCCTTAACATGATACTAACAATCATAAATATTAAGAAGAAAATAGGAAGCATCATACTTTTAATCATACTTGATATTAAAGTTACCCTAGACATGATACTAGGAATCAAAATAACAATCTAAACATGATTTATATCTCATAATATCAATTAAACCATTAAAGTACTTACTTGGTTGCCTCGTATCTCTTTCTAATAACAAAATACACACGTTAGTAACTTCAAGGAAAATAATAAATAACAAAACAATTAAATTAAATTAAATAATTGAAAATAAATATTTGGGACCAAACCCTCAGAAATTAAACCTTTCACGTATAGGGCGAAGGCAACTTAAAAAATAGCTAGGTGTATCTAAGTCTTGCGAATGCGGAATTTTGTATTTGAGAAAAGGCTAGTTTAGAAGAGAGAGAGAGAGAAAGAGAGAGAGAGAGAGAGAGAGAGAGAGAGAGTAATCAAGAGAATCTTGATGAGAGTAGGTTCATGAAAATGGAGTTTTTAGAAGGCTATTTATAGAAAAAATCAGCCAAAAAGATAAAAATTCAAAACAGAGTTCTGGCGTGTAAAACGAGGTTAGCGCCAGGCGCTAATAATGCTGGCGTTTTGCGCTGACTAAGTATTGACGCGTTTTCTAAAATCAGATAGAAATTGCCGTACGGGAGAATAAAATGGTATTTTCCTCAAAAACATTCTTTTATTCTGATTAAAACTCAAAAAAGTCAACAAAAGTCAATTTATCAATGCTAATTGAATTAGGAATGAAAAGAAACTTCTAGAATAATCTAGACAACTAAAACCATTCCTAATTGCATTAGGAATGATAAATCAATATTAGGCCCTCCTCTAGATCATTGGGCTGCATATAAGGCTCCAACCGGACCCAGTTTAGTAATTTGGCCATAACTTCCTCAATATTCATCGGAATTGGGCTTATAAAATATATCGTTGGAAAGCTCTTTTCAAACCCCATCCAACTACACTACTATTGGACCTATATCATGGACCAACCAAACTGGATTGGATGTTTTCTTAAAATAGGTTTTCAAAAACAAAGAGAAGAGAAAAGAAATTAAAACTATCCGCAACCCTAAACTTTCCACACTTTTACTTCATTCGACTATGATTTGACGTAAAAGGCACTCATCACTGGGTTTGGTTTTGGGGTGACACAAATGGGTGTCTACAGAAGCCCCCACTTTGACTGAGTTTGGAGAAACGCACGTTTCGAAAACTAAAGTCAAAGTGTCGATAGGGACGAAGATTGATTCAGAACGTTCTGCGATCCTAAATCATTCTTGTAATGCCGATACCTGCAAACTAGCGTTAGTTAAAAAGATAAAAGGGTTAAGAAACGCGTATCTTGCACCGTCGAGCACACGTCTCTAAAGTAACCGATTTGTTGCTGCTTTTTGTTTTGATGACCTCCTACAAGCTAGAGAATGCCATCCTGCTTGAAGACTTATACACTTGTAATTGCCCCCAATTTCCGCCATGATAATCTTCCACAAGGCAGGGAACACTATCAAAGATTGCTTTGCTTGAAAGGATCCTTTTCTGCTTTGTGACCATCTTCTACATCTTAGGGAACACGATTGAAGACAACTTCGCTTGAAATCACCTTCAGTTGTTTGTGACAACTCTCCGCAAGCTAGGGAATGCTGCCGAAGATATCCTCGCTTGAAGCTATCTTCATTTGTTGCGTTAATTTTCCAAAGAAAATTATCGAAGACCTACGCTTGTCGATCTTTTTAAAAGCTTGCTTGAACTTTGCTTCCGCTATGCCTGTACGTCGGGGCTTTTGCTGCTTGTGAACCTGTATGTCGATGCCTTTTGCTGAATTATGAACCAGTATGTCAGTGCTTTTTGTAATGAGCCAATGCTTAGGTGCTTTAAGATAAGCGAGACGATCTTTCATCAGGTCGATCACTTTATGTAATCAAGCCGATTATTAAAAATCGTGTCAAATTGCTTAGAGGGGCTAACTGGCGTACCAAGGAACCCAAAAATGTACTGTATAAGGTTGGAACAACCATAGTGAGTGGCTGGACGTTCTGGCGTCGCTGAAATAACGTCAGCGCCACTTATCTTGCTATAGAGCCAGACAATAGAGCTAGCGCCAGGCGCTAAATCCTATCGTTTGACGCCAAGGTCTAACGCTTGGTGCTAGAGTCGGGTTTTCCACAAATACCCTTCTCTTACTCATTTCCGCTGCTGTTGTTCGTGTTTCTTGCTCGAGAATTCTCATAACTTCATTTGATTCATTCTTGCTCGTTTCTCAACCAAATTCGCTCAAATTTGTTGCAAATCAAAGCTAATTCCATCCATTTTCCCGATCTATGTAAGTTTCCTTCAAACCCACACCGGTTTTAATGAATTTTGCATGTGTTTATCCACGAATTTCTTGAAAATTCGAAATTAGAATTGCTTAATTCTCTTTGTTTACCAAATTTTATGCCATGAAATTGCTTGATTATGTTTATATATTTCCTTAGGAGTAATTTGAGACTTGTTTAACTCAATTTGGTGAAGAAATGAACAAATCACCATTGTTGAACCTCTTAACGTCGGGAAAACAATGTGGCTTGTTCTTGATGTTTTTGCTAGCAATTATGTTCCAATTTGTCACAATAATTACTATAGTATTGCAAGAAATTGTTTGGTTGCTTTAAAAATGTCGTGCATGCTCAATTTGAATTTGTGCTCTGTTTTAGTACTATGTACTCTATTTTATTGCGAACATGGTATCATGCGGCTAGGCGAACCTTAGATACTATAGAACCTGAATTTATGATAATTCTGCATAATGTAGCATGGCTAGACAATGAGGCTCTGGTTCACGGTCTCGAGACGTTCGACGGGAGCATGAGCCCGTAGAGAACGATGCTAAACCGTCCACTTCGCTCAGCCGACTCCCTGAAGGGGATGAGCGGACCTTGTACTTTTCTCCCGTCCAACATATCTCTGAGAGGGTGAGACGGGGCATCACAGTTGGGAGGACACGCTGTCATGGTTCCGGTTGTGACGGCTTGGGCGATCTGTACAAGATGTAGATCGCCAGAGATGATCATACGAGACTTCTATGGGAGTCTTGCGGTCTTACTGCACTGTTCGAGATCTCCGAGGCCATGGTTGTCTCTAGCAGGGGTCATCATGTAGTCCGTGCTCTGGTCCAACACTTTCCACTTTCCCTGGGGCGAGATGATGGTCACTCCTACCGACTTCAGTCTCATTACAGGACTAGATTTTAGCTCCGTGGCAATTTCATTTGATAGCAGGATCGACATCTTTTCTCCTGAGGTCGAGGAGCTGTTGGGTCCAATTGTTATTCGGGCTCGAGCTGAGGTAGAGTCGACTCAGTTCAGTGCTAGGGGGATTCGCCGCTCAACTCTAGCAGCGGCTTTTGACGATGGTGCGACTACCCGAGAGCAGCGGGTGCACATCTTTGCACTTATCTTGCTGTCAGGGACGTTCTCCCCTGATAAGGGTAGTAGGGCGCTGCTTTACTACCTTCCTGTCGTCCGTGATCTACACCGGATCGGGACTTACAACTGGGCCAGCTTGGCCTATGCTGATTCCATCCGAGCATTACGGCACTCGTGTCGGCATCGGACATTCGCAGGAAACATTTCTCTATCCGGCTTTAGGAGGGTCATAGAGGTATATTTTATTCCCTATAAAGTTTAGCTCTACATTTTAGTTAGCACTTGCTGATAACTTTAGTTTCTTGTAGATCTGGTTCTACGAGTACTTCCCCTCTGCTGCGCCGGTGAGACCGTCGTCGCGCAGGCTTCCAGTTAGTGCTTCCTAGGGCAGCCGCCGTGTGGGGATGTCCACTGCCTATGTCCGAGATTGGATCATCTCGGTATGATTCTTTTCTTATTTGAAATTTTGTGATGCCTTATATAGATTCTTGTCTGATTGACGCTCTTTGTAGGAGCCTGAGGTGATGTACCGACCATGGGTCAACTTGGTAGCCCCTAGGTTAGCCACGCAGTATTCTGCTGAGCGTCGCTATTTCTTGGGGACTTATGGAGCGGTCGCGTATCTTGGAGAGAGGGTTGCTATTCAGCATTCCTCAGATACCTTTGTCGTTCCTGCTCCTCCACCACGTCACATGTTTAATGCCACAAGGTTAAAGAGCATGTCAGAGGGAGCTGGTACCCCTTGGCGATCTTACACGATCCTTGGGCGATGCTATGGGGAGGAGCTACTGCCGTTGTTAGCTCCAGTTCATGTACCTGCTGAGGATGTGGCGGTACGCGGTACGATTTTCAGCTTTTTCCTTAAGTTAAGTAGCCCCCAAGTAATGTTTTACTAAATTTTTTTTGCTTTTTCAGGATGATCCTTCTGAGTTCGTGCCACCCCGTATGTCTATCCATTATCAGGGGACATATGGGCCGATTGAGTAGATGATTCCTCCAGCTCATGAGGGCAAGCGCTTTGTGGAGCAGTTGATCCCTCATCACCAGACTCGAGTAATCTTGTTTATTTATAACTTTTTTCCATATATGTTATGCATGTTTATTGACTTTATTTCTTTGACAGTTCTCACGCGAGGTGGTTTCGGCGATGGCACAATGCATAGATGCCTTCCGGAGCCAGCTTGTCCGGATGAGGAACGTGGCTACCTGCCGTCGAGACGACGCCGTTCAGGAGGTAGTCTTCCCTTCTTATGTTTTTTGTATTACCACTTCTATATTGCCTGTTTCTGATCTTAGTTTCTTTTGCAAGGTCAGCCCATTCCTTCTCGTACCCGCACGAGACTTGAGGTGCGGAGGGATCCGGCGAGGTCTAGCTCGAGACGTCACCGCACTGGTTCGGGAGGTCGGGGCGGTCGTTCTGAGGCTACTCGTACCGAGGTGGTAGAGGGCTCAGGCTCTTCCTCTGAAGGTGCACATGTCGCGCCAGTAGGCCAGGGAGAGGCTACCTTGGCTCTTAGAGGTGGTGGGATGTACGAGGTTGGCTCGTCATCGCAGCAACCTCCGCAGCCTCAGCCTCAGGTTGATCTTGGGTGGACGGGTCTTGTGTTGAGCTTTCCTCCTCCCGAGGAGACTGGAGCTGGACCCGGAGCTGGTGGAGAGGTTACTCCTCGCACGGCGCAGTTCTATGAGATGATGGGCGTACGTCCCCCGGCGCCATAGTTTGTTCCTGTTCTTTTTATTATTTTATTTTGACTTTGTATAGAACTTTGCCTTTTATTAGACTCATTATTAGACATGTTTTGTATATACATACTATTTTTAGTTTATTCTTTATTTATCATGTTTTTCATTTATTATTATTATTATTATTATTATTATTATTATTATTATTATTATTATTATTATTATTATGTGCATGTTTGTGTGTGCAAGGAAATGTGAAAAATAATTTTGCGCAAAAATTCCGTCATTTTTATTATTGATGGAGGGTATCCGACTTTCTCCCCCAAAAAAGAAAAAATGAAAAATAAAAGTCAAATAAAATAATGGATTTATAAAAACTTGGAAGTTAGTCTAAATAAAATCAGAAAAATAATAAAACTAATATAATAGCTATATTAAATAAGAGAGGGGAATAAATGAATTTTTAGAAAAAGATTAGGGAACCGTAAAGTCATTAGCAAACACGAATCAAGTCGAAAACGCGGTTTTTTATAAAGCGCGTACGATGAGACATATTAGCGCCAGCTGGCGCCACGCGTTTTGGTGTAGGTCCAGGCCCTACACTTAGCGTTTGGCGCCAGGCTCTGGCGTCAGGCGCCAAAAGTTGGCGTCTAGCGCTAAAGAGCGCTGACTCGGAATCCTTCCTAGATTAAAATTGCTTCGATTTTGTGCATAAATAGCCCCCCGCCCAGTCGATTTTCTTCATATTTTCAGCAGATAAAATATTTCTTAGCTTTTAGAAAAATAACATCATGTCTCTAGTCTCCAAAAGTTTTACCAACTACACCCATGAATGGTGTCGGTCTCTTAATGCCAAAGAGAGAAAAGAATTAGATGTGTTCCACTTGGGGGGTGTTTATGGTATCAAAGGGGTAGATCTTGATTCAGATTTTATTCATACCGCTCTGGAATATTGGGATGTAGATACTCATTGCGTTAGAATAGGGTATGATGAAATTAGCCCTTTGTCGGAAGAATTTGGTGCTATTTTAGGCTTCCCTGCACTAGATATAGTAGTAATCCCTAGAATAAATGAATATTATTATAAGGATTTTGAACGGTTATTCAATTTAAAAGACAAAGATCTATCAAAAATCGTAGATGGTAGCATATTAATCTGAAAGAATTTGCTCGCCATTATTTTGATAGGCCTTATTCTGAATCTTTCCATGTCTATAGACGAAGGGCTTTCCTGTTTTGCATGCAAAATAAATTTTTTCTTACTAGTGGTAAAAATAATGAGGGTCAATCAATTATATCCACTGTTTTAGAACAAATTGAATCAGGGAGAAATCCAATGCCTTTAATAGTTGGAGAGACTATGCTTAGTCTTGATGAATTAAAGAAGAATCCAAAAGCACCTTTTCGGGGCTCTCCCATTTTATTACAGGTAGAAAAATAATATTTTTAATTACAGAAATCAAAAATATACTTTTGTATAGTAATAATAATTTATTTGCATTGCAATTTTTACAAATGTGGCTAATGGAAAGACTTGAATTAATTAGCCCTCCGGACAACATTGAGAAGTATACTCCAAATTGCTTCGTGAGGAGGAAGAAACGCTTCTCTAAGATGGGGCGCCATGAATGGAAGAAGGTCTTCGAGTCTTGTAATTTTGCCATCAAGTGGGTCATCCCTTGGTGGAAAATAGAAAAGATGGTTGGTGTCAACAAGCAACCTTTCTGCCGTCTTCCAAGCTTGTCCCGTATGAATTTTTATTATCCCTGCAGGGTAAAAAGACAATACGGCCTACTTCAGAATTTTGGTGATTTTCGTCGTCCCTACGAGTTCCCTGTCTCCCAAGAAGTAGACAAATTTGATGCTTATTGGAGCGCTAGACCTTTATGGGAAGTAATTACCCAAAAGGTTCCTCCTTCCTTGCCCAATGATGTGAAAAAAGTGGCTTCTAAAGAAACCTTCAAAGGATGTGAAGAAAAATCAGAGAAAAACTGATGTGAACAGCCGTCTAGGTGACAAGGTGGTTCCTGTTAAGGAACGCTTGGGTGAAAGGATCGAGTTCAAAACACCTATAATGCCTAGGAAGAAGAGTACTGCAAAAGATAAAGGAAAAAGGAAAGCAGACACCACAGAAAAGAAAGCTTAGGTAGAAAAGAAGCATGAAGTCTTAGCTGAGGTGGAAACTAATTTACTCCAAGATTGAATGTAGGTCCTCTAAAGGATGCCTACTAGCTAAGGTTATGGATGAGGAAGAAGAAGCAGACAAAAATTGGAAAAGGGTTAAGAAAGAGAAAGAAGATTAAGAGCATTGCTTAATTTCCAATTATTAGACTTAGTTTTTAAATTTAAAGTTAATTTATTTAAGCCTTATTTAAATTCCTTCAATAATGTAATTTATTTTATTAATGAAATCCCAGCTTTTTAATTAAATTATTTACTTTAAATTTATTTTATCAAAGCAATGAAAACCCGAAGAATTAATTTTCTAGAAATTTTTTTGAGTACGGAAGTCGAAAATTTTCCGAAAAACACCGAAATATTCCAAGACATTTTACAGTAAATTGGCGCCACAATTTTGCGACTGGCGCCGGCTGCGGCAGTCTGGCGTCAGACGACGGATGTCGTCGTCTAGTGCTAACGTTCATCGGCTGGCGCCACAATTTTTTCTATGACGCCGATGTTCCGTCGATCTTCTGTCGAATTTTTTATTAATTCAGGGATGCGAGATTTTAAAAAATAAAGTGGTCGCACCAGTAAAGGGTTGCCTACGTATCCTTTCTTAAGGAATCAGGCCAAACGTAGCTCTCTTGAGTATCCTACTCAAGTAATTATGGGTAGAATTTCTTAAGTTGGTTAAGATTTGTCATGTTCGAGAACTCATTGCCATCCATATCAGTTAATTTTGCTACACCTCCTGACAGGATTGTTTTGACAATGTAGGGTCCGGACCAATTAGGTCTGAATTTTCCCCTTGGATCTAAAACATTTTTCCTTAATGCTTTTAACACCAAGTCTCCTACTTTGACGTTTCGTGTCTTGACCTTCTTATTAAAATGTCTAACCATACGAGTTTGGTAACATTGAGTGTGATGTAGGGCTTCTAGTCGTTTTTCACCGAGTAGAATTAGCTCTTCATATCTTGCTCTAGTCCATTCAACTTCATCGAGTTTTCTCTCTAATGTGATGCGTAGAGATGGAATCTCTAGTTCGACAGGTTGTATGGCATTCATTCCATATACCAAGGAAAATGGCGTATTTCCTGTTGATGTGCAAATTGACGTGCGGTAACCCCACAATGCGAAGTGAAGTTTGTCAGGCCAATCCTTATAATTTTCTGTCATTTTCTTGATGATAGTCTTTAGATTTTTATTAGCTGCCTCGACTGCTCCATTTGCTTGAGGCCTATAAGGGGAAAAATAATGATATTGGATGCCATATTTTTATAGCCATTCTTCACATTCGGCTTGAAAGTGAGTTCCATTGCCACTCATCATTTCATGTGGGACTCTATATCGACAAATGATATTTCTCTCGATAAAGAGTGATACATGTTTTGCAGTGAGTTTAGCGTATGATTGCGCTTCGACCCACTTTGTGAAGTAATCAATTTCCACTAGGATATATTTGTGGCCTCCTGTTCCTGGGGGAATGATTTTGCCGATGATGCCAATTCCCCATGTAGAGAACGGCCATGGCGACGTGTAGGTGTAGAGCAAGGATGGAGGAACATGTTGTAAATTGGCATAGATTTGGCACTTAGGGCATCTTTTTACGTATTGATGGCAATCCCTATTCATTGTAGTCCAATAATATCCTTCTCGCATTATCTTTTGGACAAACATTTTGCCATTTATGTGAGTTCCACAGATTCCTTCGTGGACTATCCTCATTGCTCTTTGGGCATCCTTTTTTCCTACACATAAGAGAGCTTAACCCTTGGGTACCCTTTTATGTAGCTCGTTGTCTATGAGTACATATTGGGAATCCAAGAGTCTTAATGCTCGTTTTGCTCTTTTGTCAGCATGGGGAGGGTATTCTCCTTTGGTGACGCAGTTGAGTATATCCGTGTACCACTGTTCTTCTTCTTCTTCTTCTTCTTCTTCTTCTTCTTCTTCTTCTTCTTCTTCTTCTTCTTCTTCTTCATCTTGGACTACTTCATCATCTTCTATAGCTTGAATATATGCTGGTTTGTGCCTTTTTTCTATAGTTAGAGGCATTTGCTCGATTTCCGTGGGAATCTTGACCATCGAGGCTAGTCTTTCCAAGGCATCAACAAATTGATTTTCTTCCCTAGGTAGATATGTGTATTCTACCTTCTCTAACTGATTAGTAAGAGTTTCCATGTAGGTTTAGTAAGGGGCTAGACTTTCGCTCCTTACTTTCCACCTTTTGGATATTTGATTGATGATTAATGAAGATTCTCCGAATATCCGTAACTTTTTTACTCCCAATGCCAAAGCTATTTCAAGGCCTACCACGCATGCTTTATAGAGAATGGAACATGCTCTTCTTTAGGTGATACTACTAATACTCCAACGCCACATCCCTTTTGGTTTGAGGCTCCGTCGAAGTATAAGGTCCAAGTATCATCTTTAGTGACCATTAAGTCTTCATCTGGAAATTCATTGTCTTGTATTGGCGTCGAGTCTTCTATTGGAAAGTCCGCTAGAAAGTCTAACACCACAGATCCTTTGATAGCTTTTTGCGGTTGCGGCATAAACCTTACATCAAATTAGGCTAAATTGTCTATTGTAGGGAATAATTTCAAGCGTTAAAACCCTAGCTTGAACCCCACCTGATCATACACTAAAGTACGGTGGCGTCCAAAAGGGAAGAAGATAGAGCAAAAGAGTCGCCAACAAGTTTTTTCAGGAACTTGTAAACCGTTCATAGGATGAAGGTTACACCCCTTAACGATCCAAGAGATCGTCAACTCCATAAGTTCTAGAACCAAATAAGGGTACGGGGATGAAGGTACAAATCCAACCTAAAAGAGATTAAATCTGCCCTAATAATAGGGCTCTACTTTATTCTGATCGTATTCATGTGCGCTTTCTGACTAACATGCAATCATTAGGATTAACCTAAACCTGTTTATCTATGTTGGTTGAATATAAATGCACAAATAAATCTATTATTGGCGATCACTTGAATTATAATTAAATTAACCCTAAACAAGATTATTAATTATCTTATTAAGCGCGATTACAAGTACGAATTCCCTTTAAACATGCATAAAAGGTGATCAAGCAATAACAATAAATATCAAGCAACATAATAATAAAATAATAATAAACATCATGATAATAAAAATTATAATCATAAAAACAATAATCATCATAAATAAAATAATCATCATCAAAATAATAATAAGCTACCGATTGGGTGTTCCGTTGTTCTCTGCCTCGACACCGTGCTCTGCTTGTTCGAGGGTTTTTCCAGAGGATATTTTTGGCGATCACGCGGTGTCGTGTGCTGGTATCGTGGGTATTAAACATAGACATAATGTTGTTCGGGATACCCTAGTTGATGTTTGCTATCGTTCTGGGATTTCAGCAAGGAAAGAGGTTGATATTGGGTTGTCTGGAGGGAACGGTGATGCCCTCAGACCTGCTGATGTGTTACTTTATTCTTGGGATCGTGGTCGCGATGTCTGTGTTGATTTGATAGGATCTTCTCCTTTGACACAGTCAAGGTTATCTGACTTTATTCCTGGACGGGTTATGGCTGATGCAGCTCAGCGGAAGCGGGATAAGTATGAGGCTCGTTGTCAGGCGATTGGATATGGGTTCATTCCCTTCTCCTTTTCTTCATTTGGTGAATTAGAGAAGGAGGCTATTGCGTTGCTTAAGCAAATTAAGAGGTTCTCGACGACGCAAGACATTGGAGCACGTGCTGCAGCTCATATTTTTACTAGGGTAGGCTTTGCTATAGCTAGAGGAGTGGGGGCCCAGATTGTATCTCGGCTTCCCACTAATTTATTGTAGGTTGTATGACTTTTTGTTTTTGAGATATAATAATAATAATAATAATAATAATAATAATAATAATAATAATAATAATAATAATAATAATAATAATAATAATAATAATAATAATAATAATAATAATCATATTCATAAATTATAACGATTATAATCATAATCATGTTCATGTTAATGTTAAAGCATAATAATAGCAAGATCCTAGGCATGATACTAACAAGATTAATAACAAACCCTAGCATGTCACTAAGCAATAAAAAATCAAATCTTTAACCCTAACAAGATACTAACAATCATAAATATTAGGAAGAGAATAAAAGGCATCATAGCAATCATATTTAATGTTAAAATTACTCTAGACATGACACTAGGAATATCATAATAACAATTTAAACATGATTTCTACATAATGTCAAAATTAAAACCAATTAAAGCACTTACTTTGATGCTTCGTACCTCTTTCTAATAACAAAATACACACGTTAGTAACTTCAAGAAAAATAATAATCAAACAATTAAATTAAATAATTGAAAGAGATTTGGGACCAAACCCTCATAAATTAAACCTTTCACGTCTAGGGAGAAGGCAACTTCAAATATGGCTAGGTGTTTTTAGATCTTGCGAATGCGGAATTTTGTATGTGAAAACAAAGTTTAAAGAAAGAAAGAAAAAAAGATGAATGGTTAAGGGAATTAAGAGGATTAATGAATGAAAATTGATTGTAGGCGAATGCTAATTAAAACTGATTGTTGATGATAATTGGTGAAAATTGGTGAATGAAAACGATGTTTTAATACGTTATTTATAGAGAAAATCAGCCAAAAAGATAAAATTAACAAAACAGAGTCTGCCGCACAAAAAAAAGAGCTGGCACAAACCCTGGCTAACTAGCGCCAGGCACCAACACTAGCGCCAGGCGCCAATGGCTAGCGTCACGCGCCAAGCCTGGTTCCAGGCGCCAATGCCTGGAGTCAGGCGCTAAGCCTGTTTTTAACGCGATTTCGAAAATCAGATAAGTTTGACGTACTGGAAAATAAAATCATATAATTTCCTCGAAAATGCTATTTGATTTTAATAAAAACTCTGAAAAGTCAACAAAAGTCAATTTATCAATGCTAATTGAATTAGGAATGAAGAGAACCTTCTAGAAGAATCTAGAAGACTAAAACCATTCCTAATTGCATTAGGAACGATAAATCATATTAGGCCCTTCCCTAGATCATTGGGCCATATATAAGGCTCAAACCGAACCCAGTTTAGTAAATTGGCCATAACTTCCTCAATATTCATCGGAATTGGGCTTATAATATATCGTTGGAAAGCTTTTTTCAAGCCCCATCCAACTACACTACTATTGGACCCATATCGTGGACCAACCAAACTGGATTAGCTGTTTTCTTAAAATAAGTTTTCAAAAACAAAGAGAAGAGAAAAGAAATTAAAACTATCCGCAACACTAGACTTTCCACACTTTCGCTTCATTCGATTATGATTCGACGTGAAAGGCACTCATCACCGGGTTTGGTTTTTGGGAGACACAAATGGGTGTCTACAGAAGCCCCCACTTTGACTGAGTTTGGAGAAACGCAAGTTTCGAAAACAAAAGTCAAAGTATCGATAGGGACGGAGAATGATTCAGAACGTTCTGCAATCCTAAATCACTCTTGTAACGCCAATACCTGCAAACTAACGTTAGTTAAACAGATAAAAGAGTTAAAAAACGCGTATCTTGCACCGTCGAGCACACGTCTCTGAAAGTAACCGATTGTTGCCACTTCACTGTTGTTTTGATGACCTCCTGCAAGCTAGAGAATGTCATCCCGCTTGAAAACCGCTACGCCTGTAACTGCTTCCAATATAGAAGATTGCTTCGCCTGAAACGATCTTCTTCCGCTATGATAATATTCCACGTCCAAGGGAATACCATCGAAGATTATTTCTCTTGAAATCACCTCATCCGCTATGATAATACTCCACGTCCAAGGGAATACTATCGAAGATTGCTTCTCTTGAAACAATCCTCAGTTGTTTGTGACAACTCTCCATAATCCAAGGAACGCCACCTTGCTGTTTCGATGTTCACTCGTCTCTGAACAAAAAACTTCTTTTTGATATGTTCACGCGTCTTTGAACAAAGAGATTCTTTTGATATGACTCCAATTTCCGCTATGATAGTCTTCAAAAAGATCACTGCTTTTTAATCCTTAATGCTGCTATGCCAGTACGTCGGCGCTTTGCTGCTTGTGAATTAGTATGTCGACATTCCTCTTTTCTTTGGGAATATTTGCCAACAAAACTCGTGTATGACGTATGACAATCTGATTTAGAGAAAGTTGTCAATGCCAACTAACAATCCATCCTTGGAAATGTTGCCACGATGAAGTGACAATCCGTATCTCGGAAAATTTGCCAAAATCCAATTGGGAAAAGTTACCAATGCTTCGTACCAATCTTTCATAAGAACTTTGCTATGATTGACAATCCACATCTTGGAATATAACTCTTGAAAGAAATCCACCTTGGAAATTTGTCAACGCTATGCGACAATCCTTTTGGGAAAATATTGCCACTATTGACAATCCTCATCTTGGAAAGAGCTACGTCGAGTTTCATTCGACGTAACTTTTGTTTTACAGGTTTTATTCCCGGAATTAGTGGTATAGTGTGTTGAGCTATTTCTCTATTAATACATGGCATATCTTTGTATGACTAAGAAAATACATCAATGAATTCTTTAAGTAAGTTAATTAAATCGGTTCTTTCTTGTTCATTAAGTGTTAGTCCGATTTTTACTTCTCTTTTATTGGTTGAATCATTTGAGATATCAACCGTCTCAGTTTCTTCAATTATCGGTGTTTTCTTTTCAAGTGTTTCCATTGCTTTAATAAGTTCTTTGTCTTTTTCATTGTTAGTTAAGCAATGCTCGTCATCTTGGGTTAAAGAAGAACACAAGAAGTAAGGAGAAGAAATTATATTATTATACTCTAAGATCATTACATTAAAGAGTGATATGTCTTCAGGGACTTGATCACTAACTATTCTAGGAGAAGAGAAAGAAGGGGAAGGTGCTACTACTAAAGACCTAGATGACTCTATAGAGAGAGTGTAATACCCGAGATTTTAAAACATGATTTATTATTATATTCTAATCTATATTATAAGCTTGATTAAGTTTTAACTCTATTTTAACCATTAAGAATGTTTTAGTCTTAAATTTTATTATAAGAATAGATCATTTTAGAAGCAAATTTTACGAAAGAAAGTAATTTATTGTTAAATTTATTTCGTTCAAATGATATTTTTATGTTTCGTTAACTATTTAAAGATTTGCATCAAAATCTATATTTTTACAGAGACAGTGAAATGACTAAATGCCCTCGCTCACTAAAAGAGACAAAACCTGCCTCTTTATTTCTCCTTCTCCTTGTCCTTCATGGTTAAGGAATTAATGATACAAAGTCTAGTTTTTGCTCCTTTATAATTATTGGTTGCTCAAATCCATGATTATCACAATAGGAAATTTGATCTTATCATTCCTTTTCTTTCATGTTCTTTTAATAATACCACTTAAGTGTTAAACGTTACCACCTCACCTCTTCCTAATTCTTCCTTTATGGTTAAGAAATTACTTGAGATAAGACCAAGTTTTGCCTCATCCAATTTCTATTTTCATCAAACTATAGTTATCACTTCTTCACGGTTAAGGCAAAGAGGACTATTTCATCTTTGCTTCGATTTTTATCGTTTGTTGCACAATTTCCATGATTATCACGTACCAAACTTTATCTCTTATTTTTCTTCTAGAAAGCTTATTAGCAACACTTAATACTCCTACATTTATTCCAACGACTTAAGAAGCTATCGACACCATGGCTGTCGCTCATCATTCACTAATCCCTATCCATCATTCATGATTATGTTCTTGCTCCAAAAATAGTCTCCTAAGACTAAGTTCTTGAGCTACTTTTCAATAAACCCAAAGTAAGTTACTCTTTTTGCTTGTAATTTTGGTATAAGTTTGACTTTTACTTTGGGAAAACTACTCTTATTTCTTAAATTAATGATTATGGTAGCATTTGCTTTTAAATGGTCATACTATCATATACTTAGATAACTTACGTAGTAATAATACTCATTTCTCAAATGAGTTTTGTTATTGTTTTCATACTAAATATAATTTATGATTTTGAGTGTTTATAATTTTAATCTTATTCACTACTAATATGAATAGTAGTAGTAGTATATATGTTTTTAATCTAATTTCTACTAGTAATATAAATAGTGGTAGTATCTATTTTTAAAGTAATGCTCATTTTACTCAAAATGAGGTAATAGTTGTTTTGTTTCTAAAAATATTTTTATACTTGTTTTATCAAAGACTTTGAATTAAGAAGTTATTAATGAGTATTTATTATTTTTGGGTATGATCGAATAAATCATGACGATGAGGAATTAATGACGGAGGTTGAGAGTTCGAATGATGATTATTGGAGAACAAGCTAAGTGAGATGATTAAGGATGATCCAATGAGGTAACCATTATGTCTAGCAATTGTGTTTAGTCTCGTATGAATGATTTTATATATGTACAATGTTTTATTGATTTGTGGATCTCTCGAAAGTATGTTAATAATCTACGAATAAATTGTTAAAAGGTACACAACATGATAAATGAAAGTGAAAGCCCTAGTTCGTCTGGCAGTATATGTTATGTTTCGGTCATGCAATGCATGTACCCATGGGGCACCAGCCCAACTATGTCGAGCACCTGCTCTATGTTATGAGTACCGGCCCATCGCGGAAGACGTTCCGTCATGTCATACTGTCCAGCGACTAGCATGTCCACCAAAAAGATTACGAATACATGAATTTTATTAAAGGACTTATGAGAACTCACAAGGATACTCTATTGATGAGTTTTACGATGTACTGATATGTACGATAGTTCATAAAGATATCTTAACATCATACAAGGTGATAAGAATGCTATGAGCGACATGTATTTCTAGTTATTTTATTAATTTATAAATTATGTGTAAGTGAGCTATTATGTTAAGCCCCTGTTAAATGTTTACCGCTAATGATTATTTTATTCAATTAAGTGTTACGAATTAATGATTATGATATGTGTCAATTTGCTATGAATTTTTATGAAGTGTAAAGTTGTTCTGAAATGATTTAATATGATACGATAGATGAAACTTTTGTCGGCATTGGAAAGTGAACTGAACATTGAAAATAGGCGAGTTACAGGTGGAGGAAAGTATGTTAATGAAAGGGGGAAACATTCCCACATGAATGAAAGTTATGTTATGTCCAAAACCTGTACTTACCTATGATCTTACATAAAGGGAATGATCCTTGCCGACACAACTTTTAAAACTAATGATGTTAGATTATTTCTGAACAACTATGTATGTATGATATATGCGCAAATGATTTTGAAAGAAAAACTGTTTTTAGAGGCTAGAGTAATGTTACTGAGCTTTCAACTCATTTTTGGATTTTCCTGTGTTTTCTCTGTTTTCTATTTTTATGGATAATTACAGGGATAATGATGACAGAGCTGAAATTAATCAAAAGCAAAGGGATTAAAGAAATTTAGTTAGTTTAGGGATTATGGAATCAAGGCTTATGTATTATGGATCATCGAGAGCTGTATTTTTTTATATTCTCATTAAGGGATTGAAGAAAGTTGTATTTTTTTATATTCTCATTAAGGAGTATGTTTATTTGTGGGCCCATAACCCACAGGTGGCTATGAGATTATCTATATATAATTGATTCTGCTTAGTATGATGAGTAAAGAATGGTTTATCTATGGTTAATTAATTCCGCTGCGAATGACGAGTTATATACAGTCCGGTGACGTCGATTAAAAGTCAGGGCGTTACAGAGAGACTCTGATTCTGACTCTAACTAAGACGACTCTTCGAACATCGGTCCTTGCCTTGTCGTGATAGAGATCTTTCTTCCACTTTAAGTAGTCACCTTGACGGTCTTGCGCCACCCTTGTAGTGATCCTTCCGCTGGAGTGATTAGCTTCGAGGGATCGAAGTTTTCACTTTGCAGGACTGTTTGAATGAGCGAGGAGTTATCCTCTTTGTATGTCGGCTCATCCTTTTCTCGCCCAAATAATAATCCCATGACGTTAAAGTCAAAGCATGGGGGTGCTTTCTCCTTATGGACATGAGTTGGGATTTCATCTGTGAAATAGCAATCCAAGAAAATTTCAAATCCCGGTTGCCTTATGTCGTTTACAACAAATGGTTCGGGAAATTCGTGGCATGGATAGTCCTCTCCTTCTTTTATGAATTGACCATTAAGTGAAGAGGGTACTGATCCATTGGGATTGCTTTCTTTTGAATGTGAGCGTCCCTACATGCCTTTGACTTTTCCTAGGCTCGCTTAAGATCTTTTCGAGTCGGTTCGAAACCAAGTCCGAAAGTATCTAATTTAGGGAGATCAAGTGACTCTAGCAGTTTTGCTATTCCCTTTTTCTTTCCTAGGCTCATCCCAGGAAAATGTCCTTGTTTCTTCAGAATAGCATTCATGATCATGTTAGAATGGGGGTCGTCGTAGAGAGGGGTCCTTTCATCCTCCTGGATTAAGGAGACCTCTTCGTTAAAGCCCCATAAATCTTCATCATCCTCATCGTGCTCCACATTAATTATTGGATTTTCTATAGACTTGATTCTCATAGGTGAAGCATCGATGGTGATAGGAATTCCCCCAACTATGTTTTTTACTTGTTGGTGGAGAGATGAGGGGACATCCTTTATGTCATGAAGCCAAGGGCATCCCAACAATAAATTGAATGAAGCTTTGATATCTACTACTTGGAAAGTAGTAGCATGTTATATCGCTCCCGCCGTTACATTCATGGTAATTTTACCAAGAGCTTGACGACGAGTGTTGTCGTAGGCTCTTATTCCTTGTGTTGACGGGGTTAAGTCTTCATCCCTTATGCCTAGCATCCTCGCAGTTCTAAGTGGACAAACGTTAATGGCTGATCCATTATCTACAAGAATCATAGGGACGTTCATTCTCTTGCAAACTACTGTGAGGTTTAATGCCTCATAGTGTTTGTCACCTTCTGGGGGTAAATCCTTGTCGGAAAAGGTGATCAAATTCATGGTACTAGGTAGATCACTCGTGAGGAAGTTAGCTAACCCCTTAGAAGTGGTGTCAAAATCTATCCCTATTTTGTCCAAGGCATTCATTACAGCCAACCTATGTTCTTGAGACGTCGCCAGAAGTTTCCATACGTTCATTTCGACTTTTGTTTTCTTGAACTGTTTGACGATGTCATTATCTTTAATGATAGGCATAGGAACTTGCTGTGTGGTTGGCATGGGTTGTGTTGAAACAGGAGGTTGCATTCTCCCGGAACTTGAGAGGACGTCTATTGATGAATCTTCTTCAACCCAAAAGTCATCCATGGCATATGACACTGAAGGTGGAGGTCCTACCATGTCTTTTAAGTAGACGTCTTCTTCGTCACTGTCCCAAACTCCATTAATACTTGCATCCTCTTCTTGTGGAACTTGGACTAGTTTCTTTTCATCAATCATTTTCTGAATTAAATCCTTGAATTTAAAACAGTTTTCGATAGTGTGACCCCCTTATTGATGATACTGACAGTAATATTTATCTGTCCTTTTCAATGATTCAAATGGTCTCGGTTCGAGAGGTTTGATCTCGCCACTCTCGGAGAGCATTTTGAACATTTGTATATATGGGATCCCAATTGGAGTGTAGAGTCTATTACTCTTCTTGGGATTTTCGGTGACTTGTAAAGGAAAATGTTTTGCCTCGTAAGTCGTTCCCATGGATGTGAACTCTCTCTTAGGTTCATTTTTTGGGAGTGGAACCTCATCATATTTCTTCTAAATTTCCTTTAATTTATAGCCTTGAGAGTTTCACGTAGCAAGTGTGATCCTTCCATCATAGACAGTGTGAGCGATTGTATGTCCTTTTTACTTGCTAGTTCTGGAAGGTTATCCATGGCGTCGAAAAAGATCTCCTCCTCTTCTTCGATGACATGGATTTCTTTAACAGGTTTGATGAGAGACGAGGGGTCAACCTCGTTTTCCTCATCAGAGATATCCAAGGAATGAGCGAGAGGCGCATTATCAATACTTGGCTTCTTACTGGAAGGGGACAATGGTAGCTTGTTGTTGTTGATTAAGTCTTGGATAGCTTCTTTAAGCTTCCAACAGTTTTTGGTGAGATGGCCCCTACCTTGGTGATACTTTCAATGTGCATTGGGGTTCCAGTTAGCCGACCTCTTTTCGACTGGTGGGTCCCCTAATGGTCCAATAGGAGTTATAAGACCGTTTGCATTTAGTCGATCAAATGTGGTGTCATAACTCATGCCAATAGGAGTAAAGTTCCTCCTAATAAATGGTTTTTGTCCTTGATTATTCATAGCAAGGACTTCACCTAGGTTAAAAGTGCTAACATTGTTTGAGTGGGTTGTTTTGGAAGAAGAAGGATTGTCGTTCTTCTTTCCTTTCTAGCCACTGTTGGAGTTATTGTTGGCAACTTTCAACTTAGCCAGGTCGTCTTCAATATTGATTCCAATGTCGTAAACGGCCTTGAAGGTATGGAGATTATTCTGATACTTGAGATGCTTGGAGTATTTTTCTTGAAGGTTTTTGATGAATAACCTTACTGACTCTTTTTCACTTGGCACCTCAATCATTTTAGCTGAGGTTTCTCTCCATTTGTTAAAGAAGGAGGTGAAGCCTTCGTTCTCCTTCTGCTTGAGGATTTCAAGTTCCCTATGGTCAGTCTCAACTTGAATGTTGCATTTGTATCTATCAACGAAAGCGTTTGCTATGGACTCCCATGTGGAGGTTTTTTCTTTCTCGAGAGAAAAGAACCATTGCTGGAAAACGGTCTCGAGAGATAGTGAGAACAGAAAGGGGAACACCTTCTTATCGATACTCTTAATACTCATTATTGTTTCGAAGGCTCTTAAATGAAAATAAGGGTTATCGGTTGCTTTGAATTTCGGGATGTCGTTGGCATTGAACTTCTGTGGAAGAAGATATTTGTCCACCGAGACCCCTTGTGAACTAATCCTTTGAAACTTGTAGTCACTAGATAGCTTGCTTAGACTCTCTTGCTTGAGGTCCATCTGTTTTTGTTTCACGGGATCATCCATCTTAAGGGTTAGGATCTTTAGTGCTTCGGTCACGGTAACCAGTTGGTTCCTGAGCTCATTGACTTCTTCTTGTGTTGCCATTACTGTCCTAGCTTTCCTCTTACGAGCAATGGGTTTGTCGAAAAGTTGGACTTGTACGAAAAGATTGTCTTTGATTAACCACCCTTCCTTTCTTGACCACGCGCTGTAATTTAAATCATTTTTTATTTAATTACTTGACTCAAATCGACCTTGACTTTATGGTTTTAAAGAGGAAAAAAAAAATAGGTGCATATTTTTGCAAAAATAATGTATATATGTTTAGGAACCAAGTATGGTATTTAAATTGGAGGATTAATATCCGACTTACCCCCCTAAAAAAAATGACGGAAAAGACGTGCATACAAGACTCTCTTAGACATGGTCAAAGTATGTGTATTGGTGTGTGCGTTGAGTGTAAGTGACATGCTTGGAATTTTGTGTAAGACCATGGGACCTGGTGCCTAGACTTAATTATTGACTTAACAAGGTATTATTAACAGTAAAATTTAACCGAATTACTTAGCAAACTGGTTAATTAGACACAAAGTGATGACTCGATCAATAATCCGAACTGTCGTCAAAACGACAGGACTGACGCCTCTCTTTGCAGTGTAGCGCCAGACGACAGCATTGTCGACAGGCGCCACACTCCAAAGAGTGGCGCTACAGTTCAAACTTTGGCGCCATTGCTGGAGCTTCGATCTGAGACTGTTTTCGGTATTATTAATCAACAGGGGTATGCCTAAAGTCGTACTAGGTCAATTCTGGTTAAAATATTAGACTTATTTACTTAGATTAATTAATTAATTAGGCAAAGTTCTTTTATTCATTAATTTATTTAATCTTAGCACAAGTCAAACAAATGGTTAGGAAAAACATATACTATATGCACAACAAATAATGCGCAATTAGTCAAGTAGGCACAGTTTGATGCAATGAGTTTGCAACCTAACCATGGCTCTAGTTCTCTAAATTTCGGGATATGGGTTAGTCAATAGAGGGTCCATGGTTAATTGTCCGGATGCACCGCGTAAAAGCCTAACCATGAAGGGTTGGCGCGAGTGGATGGAACATCGCGAGTTTTAGGAAAAACTCGCTTCCATGGTTTGGTGAATTCAACATTCTCGGATGTACCCTTTGTTGCTCAGAGCGTTCAATCAGGTAGATGGAGCATGAATTCTCAGGGAGTTATGTCCATATGTAGAACACATATGGGTTTCAGAAAAGTGAGAAAAACTCAATCAGGAAGTAGGATCGAGCGAACAATGCTAAAACTTGGTCGAAATTAGAACGCATATTTCTGGCTCAGTATTGGAAGAATTTGGCGCCAGCAAACAGAGATTGGCGCATCTTTTGGCTTTAGCGCCTGGCGACAGCTGTCGTCTGGCGCTATAGTCAAAATTTTGGCGCTAACTTCTGTTCGCTGACGCTAATTCCTACATGCCTCAGCAGCTTTCTGTGCTCGATAAAATTTTCCAGATCCGTGCAATGTTATTTCAATCCTAGTTGTGAAAGATATTCCTCAAATTTCCTACGTGTAAAAATCCTATGTTTTAACTCATTAGGGATGGTCTTTCCAATGAGATCTTTTTTATGCATACGACAATAATGTTAATCAAAATTACGCACATGAAATACTTAGAACTTTTCGAGTCTCATCCACTCATTCTAAATCATTGCTGAAATAAATTTCAAGAATTAAAATAGAAATCCTCCCCGGTGGAGTCGCCAAAAACTGTAGGGAATATTTCAAGCGTTAATCCCCTAGCTTGAACCCCACTGTGATCATACACTAAAGTACAGTGGCATCCAAAGGGAATTAAGATAGAGCAAAAGAGTCGCCAACAAGTTTTTTTTAGGAACTTGTAAACCGTTCACGAGGTGAAGGTTACACCCCTTAATAATCCAGGAGATCGTTAACTCCAATAGGTCTGGAACCATGACTAGTATTTCGGGGATGAAGGTACAAATCCAACCTAAAAGAGATTGAACCTACCCTAATAATAGGCCTCTACTTTATTCTGAGCGTATTCTCGTGCGCTTTCTAACTAACATACAACTAATAGGATTAACCCTAAACCTGTTTATCTATGTTGGTTGAATATTAATGCACAAATAAATCTATTATTGGCGATCACTTGAATTATAATCATTATTAAACCTAACAAGATTATTAATTATCTTATTAAGCGTGATTACAAGTACAAATACCCTTTAAACATGCATAAAAGGCGTAATCAAGCAATAACAATAAATAAGCATCAAGCAACATAATAATAATCATAATAATAATCATCATAATAATAATTATAAAAATAATCATGTTAATAATAATAGCAAGATCCTAGGCATGATACTAACAAGATTAATAACAAACCCTAGCATGTCACTAAGCAATAAAAATCAAAGCTTTAGCCCTAACATGATACTAACAATCATAAATATTAGGAAGAAAATAGGAAGCATCACACTTTTAATCATACTTATTATTAAAGTTACCCTAGACATGATACTAGGAATCAAAATAACAATCTAAGCATGATTTTTATATCATAATATCAATTAAACCATTAAAGTACTTACTTGGATGCCTCGTATCTCTTTCTAATAACAAAATACACACGTTAGTAACTTCAAGGAAAAAAAATAAACAACAAAACAATTAAATTAAATTAAATTAAATAATTGAAATAAAGATTTGGGACCAAACCCTCAGAAATTAAACCTTTCACGTCTAGGGCGAAGGCAACTTCGAATATGGCTAGGTGTATCTAAGTCTTTCAAATGCGGAATTTTGTATTTGAGAAAAGGCTAGTTTAGAAAATAGAGAGAGTGAGAGTAATCAAGAGAATCTTGATGAGAGTTGGTCCATGAAAACGGAGTTTTTAGAAGGCTCTTTATAGAAAAAATCAGCCAAAAAGATAAAAAAATCAAAACAGAGTTCTAACGCGTAAAACGAGGTTAGCGCCAGACGCTGACATTAGCGCCAGGCGTTAACGCTAGGGCCAAGCCCCAAGCTTAGCGTCCGGCGCTTATGCTGGCGTCTGGCGCCGACTAAGTTATTGACGCGTTTTCTAAAATCAGATAGAAATTGCCGTACAGGAGGATAAAATCGTATTTTCCTCAAAAACATTCTTTTATTCTGATTAAAACTCTAAAAAGTCAACAAAAGTCAATTTATCAATGCTAATTGAATTAGGAATGAAAAGAACCTTCTAGAAGAATCTAGAAGACTAAAACCATTCCTAATTGCATTAGGAATGATAAATCTATATTAGGCCCTCCTCTAGATCATTGGGCCGCATATAAGGCTCAAACCGGGCCTAGTTTAGTAATTTGGCCATAACTTCCTCTATATTCATCGGAATTGGGCTTATAATATATCGTTGGAAAGCTCTTTTCAAACCCCATCCAACTACGCTACTATTGGACCCATATCATGGACCAACCAAACTGGATTGGCTGTTTTCTTAAAATAGATTTTCAAAAACAGAGAGAAGAGAAAAGAAATTAAAACTATCCGCAACACTAAACTTTTCACACTTTCACTTCATTCGATTATGATTCGACGTAAAAGGCACTCATCACTGGGTTTGGTTTTGGGGAGACACAAATGGGTGTCTACAATCGCTTATTTTTATTTTTTGTAATTTAACATAATAACATTGGAATTTTTTTCGTATTATAATTACATTTGAGAAATATGATTCTGGTTATGATAGAGAGAGAGAGAGAGAGAGAGAGACTTGAAGAATTGACCAGACTCAAAGAAAACCTATTGATAAATTTATTATAAAAGAACCCAAAGACATTATATAATGGTTAATGAACTTTTTGCTGATTTCAATAGGTCCTTTACAAATTGTGCAATGATATATGAAGCCTTAAGGTCTATGTTTATTGTTTTCCTTACAAAACGTGGGGGCCTATTTTTTTATCATTAGTATAAGGCCTCTTAATTGCCGGAGAAGGCCCTGCATATAATATCAAATAATTATAATAACAATAAGTGTTCAAAAGTGTTCATTTCGTAATAGACATTGTCTTTGAACACTTTCCTTACAAAAGTTGTTCTACCTGCATATAATATCAAATTTTTATAACAACATCTTAGGCATAAAATATGTAATAAGACGAGAAAAGTAATATTCCCTTCGTCCCTTAATTACAAACAAATATACCATTTTGGGTTTCCCAAAATGTTCCTTGTATTACTAAAAGTAACACCCAATCATTACTTACTTTTTATCTTTTCCATAAAAAATACACACATAACTAAAAAATCATTACTTACATTTTCTCTTTTTCATACAAAATACACACATACCTAAAAAATTATTACTTAGTTTTTAACTACGTGGGCTGTAGATGCGATGAGACCTACAAAATAATATTCTCCAAAGGACCCGTATAGACTGCGATTGACTTGACATGACTTGACATGTGTATGACTTGTGATTGTGTGTGTATGTGTATGATTTGAGTGTGTGTCCAAAAACAAGCAACCGACAATGCAAAAAGCAAAAATGTCCATCATTTTTGTCATGAGTGGGCGGTACTGACTTTCTCCAAAAAAAGAAATACGTGAAAAATGATGTTTTGCTTTTGAACTTTTTTCAATGAAAAAAATTTGAAATTTTTTTTGAACTTCCTCCTAAGAAAAGACATGAAAAAGGAAAGCAGTTTTGAACTTTCTCATGAGGAAGACAAGTTGAATCGTGTGTATTGAACTGCTCGTCTTTAAAATAATATATACATTATCCATGTTCTTAGGTCAGGAGGCTAAGGACAATTACATCATGTGACACAATTGTTGAATGAACTTAGGTCATGGAGCTAAGCATCATATATAGTGTAAAGAAACAATGTTGAACGTCACTTAGGTCTAGAAGCTAAGCACGTATATTCTAGAAGCTAAGCACGTATATAGATGAAGTGATTGTTGACTATTGCATAATGAACGTTTCTTAGGTCAAGGAGATAATCACGATATGCATTGGATGATTACTAATCATTTATATATAAATTTTGTTAAGCACATTATATGATGCGTGAAACAATGAACATTGCTCAGGTCAGGAAGCTAAGCAAGTATAATGTTTCTTATAATGAATGTTGTCTTTAAAGATGATGAAGCATGCGCGGTAGGGAAACAAGATTTCATAATAAAGGGTTCCTATGGGAAAGATGATATGGCTATGTATGTGTGAAAGAAGCGTGTGAAAGTGATACTAAGGTGAGGCTACAAAGGCTATGGTGATGGAAAGAGATGTGAGAAGAGTCGAGATGGTGACTCCTTAGGCTAGGTAACCTAAGTGATGTGGGTTCAAGTCCCCAATTCTTTCTTTATATGGCTAGGTATAAGCATTGGAAATGACTCGATCATGTGAGGATATGAATGTGGACATGAATGTGAGTATGAATGTTGTCGCACCTCATTGTATGGTTGCTTATGTATCCGTTAGAAATCAGGCCGAACGTAGCTCTAACCAAACTTTGCACAAGTGTAAGTACATCTCTAAGAGGTATTTCAAGGGTTGTAGTGTGGTTAAGTTGATGGTTTAAAGAAGAAAAGGGTAATACGCTCAAGACCCGAGAGAATCCCCAGGATGTGTAGTTGTGAATTTGAAAATTTTAAATTTTGCAAATGTATTTTCATTTTTTTTTCATTATTTTGAATCAATGTGGGAAATCTAAGATCATGCGGTACATCACTCACTTAGCATTCATGTTTCTTGAGCACGATACCAGGCACTCGATGAGAGATGAAATTTGAGACGTGTTCATATGAAATACATTAGAACACTTGCCCTTATACATTGTTTTATTGTTGCTTTGCTGCTTTTTTTTTTACTTGCTTTTTGAATGTTACACAAATTTTAAACTTTCCTATCCCAGAATTGAATAAATAAGGTCAATCATTAGACGATGCTCAAAGTGGTTGATGAAGAAATGGAAATGTGATTGAATGGTTAATGGGAAATGAATGAGTTGCAAATGTGCCTAAAGTGATTGTGTACCTTGTGTTTGGTTCAGTGATTTTGTTATTTTTTTTTTTTTGAATGAATGAATGAATGAAAAATTCTATGATCGAGATGTAAAGGAAATATGCTCATTTTATTAATGGAAAAGGTGAACGAAACACATGAAACATATAGAAATTCATAATGGAAAACCTATGCTAGACATGAATGGGGGAATGGAGATGAATGATAAACAAAAAAAAAATCATGGAATCTTGCACGAAGGATCCATTGTGTGCCTTGTCCTCATTACTTCTTGTCGCCTGGAAAGATAGGTTGTTTGTTAGTATCTACTAAGTCTTTAATGACGTCCTTCAAATTCCAACATTGTTCGGTAGTGTGGCCCTTTCCTTGATGAAAATTTTAATGGGAATTGGGATTCCACTTGGCGCTCCTTTCTTTAGGTTTTTGGCTTTTCAAATTTCAGAATAAGTGTGATCAAGCCTTGACCGTAAAGGCGATGAAAGGTTGCATCATAAGTCATTTCTAAAGGAGTGTAAGTTCTAATTTTCTTGGACAATGGAAAACAGCTAACACTTCATTAAGATCAACTTGGCTAACATTGTTAGTAGTATTTTCGTGCTTAGAAGATGGAGAATAAGGAAGGTCGTTCTTCTTATTTTTCCAAGTGTTATTATTGTTACTACCAACAGTCTTTATTAGCTTGTCATTAATATTTAAGCCAATGTCTTATACAGCTTCGAAAGTGTTCAACGGCAGAAACTTAAGACGTTGCTTGTATTTGTAAGTTAGGTTTTCAATGAAGAGGTGTAGACTCCTAAAAATGTGTCCCCAAAACCAAATTCTATGATGAACACCTTTCACCGCCATTATTGGTCGGGTTGAATATTTAATCTTAGAGTGCTTAAATCCATATTTCCATTTCATAAACCAACTTAATTCCTAGCCCATTTCCCCCAGACCATAACTTATTTTCCTCAGACCCAAAATTGGTTGGGACCGGTACCTAAAATTCAGAATTGGAATTGGAACCACTTCAACCAAGAACTAAAGTTTAGGAATTGTAATAGGAACCAGTGGCTATTTATTCCAGTTCTGGGTACCCACTTATGTACATAATTGTTAAAATTTAATGCAAAATATAGTACTTATATTGATCCATTTTCATCTTTAACGTTTAATAAATATATTTATATATGCATGAAGCTATTTTGTACAGGTTAGGTATAAATACTATATATATTTAATTAACTAACTAGCTACATTCAACATATACATATTTTTAAAATGTATAGTTGATGAATCACATTTATATAGGTTTATAGACACATTTATGCTAAGTTTATATTTGTTTTTTAGGTCTTTATGTCACTTGTTAGATGGCAAATGCATAAGTTGTTTGTTTTGTACTCTATTACGCTTCGTTTGTGTTTTTCTTAATGTTTCAGGTGATTTTCATAGTCATTTGGACGCTTTTGAAGTGTTTGGAGTTGATTCGAGTGATATTTAGATAGGTAGAAGCCAATGAATAGAGTTTATTAATCGGAGATCCCATATTTTTGGATGTTGATTTTGAGATTTAAAAGCATATGGAATGATTGTAGCATCCACAAGGATCGCTATAGATCTTCCGGAAATGAATTTGAGTTTAAAAAGAAGAAAAATGATGTTTTGAGAAGTTTGAAAACAGACCTTTGATCACTCTTTTCATCATAACTTGAGTTCTACAAATTGGATTCAAGCGATTCAAAGTGTGTTGGAAACTGGAGTTGAAGAGATTTCCATTGATAGGTATTACGTCCCAATAAATTTCTTAGATCTTGAGATACGACCCTTCAAATTTAACCCTGCAAAGCTGCCAACCTGTCGCTCAGCCATGGGGGATGGCCACGTAATCCGCTCGTGCGTGAGCTGCTGCTTGGAGCGTTGGCTTTCCATCGCCCGATTTTTAAGTTTCATCGCTATATATGGAGTTTTGACCATCTTCCACCCATCGCCTGATGGGTGGGGTGTACGCGCAAGCTTTGAGGAATCATGTATCGATTATAACCCTTTTAATCGACCAATCGTTAGATGACTTTTGTTATTTTTATTTACTTATCTTATCTTATTTATTTATTTATTTTTATTTTAGTTTTAGGATTATATGAATACTCAAAGGGGTTTTGATTGTCCCTAATGCTTTTCATTATTTGATACACGTTCTTTTTCTTTTCTCTAGCTATAGTTTTCTCTAGGGCAATTCTTTGAACCCTTTCATGGATTACTCAAGAGTTTGTTACTTTAATTCATTGAGGTATTTTTATTTATATTTATTTCTTTATATATTTTGTATTATTCCTTAGATTTAGTTTTTATTATTTATTTCATGTTTGAGTAGTTTAATTTCTAGGGTTTGGGAATCCATGTTTATATTATAAATCTTGATTGATATTTTCATTATTGATGTCTCTAATTGATAGTGTTTTATTGTTAATCTTGTAACCTGATAATTGTTTGATTAATTCATGTTAATAAGAGTTTGAGCCGAAAGATCTTCCTTTTAGAGGCTTACCTACAATTAGCATTTCTGATTATGTTAGCGATCGAACTGCATATGTTGAATTGAAAGAGTTAAGACCCGATCCTAGGCTTAGCAATTGCTCTAGATAATTGATTGATTGATTTGTTTGTGATATTAGATAGATTTTGATCTATAAACGTGGTGAACCATAACCCTTGGCTTTTTTTATTAATTTTAATTCGTACTTTAAGTTAGACTATATTCTTATCCAAATTTCATGACTCTTTTATTTTCTTCTATTTCTGAGAGGTTAGATATTAAATATCCATCTCTTTGTGATTCGACCCTACTTACCCTACTACATTGTTAGTTGCTTTTGGTAGGAATTTTTTTTCTGTAGGTGTATGTATAATATATGCACTTCCTTTTTGTTTTACTCTTATTGTGTTGTCATGGAGTGGTATAATTATAATTCGTATGAGATGAATGATCTTAATTATCAGGCGCAATATGATTATAATTTCTTGGTATTGTAATGCTAATGTTTCTATGTCGGATGCACCATATGATTATCAAAATTCACAAAATATATGGATGAATTCCTGTGAAATTTTTTATTAACCCAGTGAGTCTTATATGCCTGATTTTAATTCCCCTTAATAACCCCAAGTGTATAATTATCCTCAACCCAATTCATCAGTGTAGGGAACTTCTTATTATGATGAACGAGTTTATTGTTAATCAACATGAAGAATTTAACGAATTGATGCACGATTGTCAATGTATTTTAAAATATATTGAATTACTTGTTGTGCAACAATATACAAACCAAAATGTGATACATGATGATAATGATATTGGTTTAGAGGATTTTATTTCAGTGGAGGAAAGTGTTAATTTGACTCATGATATTTATTCCCCATCAAATGAAAGTACAATAGAGGAGAATAATTTCCCATCTCTTTATGCTTCTGATAGTGATGATTTTTGAAATGACGATATAGATATAGTTGAGAAAAAAGAGAAACCAATTATTGTAAAGTCTTTGGTTGAAAAACCATTGAATCTTGATCTTTTAGTAGTTGAATATTATGCTGACAAGCTTTTTCATGAGGGTGAAGTTCAAGGTAAAAACATTAATGTTGAGCCTAATTAACCCACCACCCCTTTACATCCCGTTTTCTCGGAGGCTTAATATAGTTCCTTCATTCACTATATTAAATCCTTCATACTTCAATTATATACATGTCATGATACATTTTTCGTTGTAGACCTTGATGAATATTCATAAAGGTCTACATTGCCTAAGGAGCAAGGAGGGGTAAGTTGTATATGTTCCCCTTTTTCTTATTTTTCTTATTGTTTCAACTTTTCTTCTTCCGATTATTTTTATTTTACTTTTTCTAACCCCATGTAATTCAATATTTGTGTGCTTTCATTCAAGCCATATGTGGTGCTCAATGATATGTTTACAGGGGCGTATCATAAGTAACTCAAGGCATTACATTATTCTAATTGACGAATTTGTAGGATCGCGGGTCCTTAAAAACCACCAACGCTAATTGGGAGGCAACCCAATTTTTTTTTTCTATTTTTTATTATAGGCGTCATTCAAAGTGCACCTACGTTAACCATGTGTGAACATGTGTGAATATGCTTTTCACTCATAGGAAGTGGGAATTGAAATTTACGATTAGGGACAACGATTAAGGACAAGGAAAGTAGGGAGCCGTCAACAAGGAATTAAGGAACTTGTAAACCGTTCACAAATCATTTAAGGAAACCACGAATAAAGGGACAATGATAAGGCAACAAAGATTTACCTGTGACGGTGACACCCCATTCATAATCTATGAGATTACTAACTCCATATGGTTCAGAACCACAAAAAGGAGGATCGAGGATGATGGAAAGAAGTGAGTCATGGAGTCACATTCTCCTGTATTGGCCTCTCTTGATTCTTATAGTGAAAAGCAATTCCCGCGATCTCAAAGGCATGCAAACAAAATATTCAATTTGCTCGAAACTATAATTATGCAAAATTGGTTGATTATTAATCCAAAACATCATTCTAAAATATTCGTGACCACTTTATTAAATAACAAGATTAAAAAGGAAACTAAATCGGTTGTCCAAATTATCTTCTTATGCGTGATTTTCAATTACATATTCCCTTTATCATGCAATATAGTGATCATAAAAATATAATAAAATCAACATTAACATTGGAAGCAATTTAATCATAATATCGTTAGTCAAATAAAAATTATAATAATAACCCTAATCATGATATTAACAAAAAGAATAAAAATAAGAGTAATTAAGTGATTAATTACTCATTTTCTGTGTTTTCTTGAATTGCTAAATCATGAATAAACTATTAGTAACTTCAATAAATATATAAATCAAATTTAAACAATTAAATTAAATAAAAGTAGAATTGATTTGGTCCAAACCCTCAGTTAATTCTACCTTTCACACCTTGATTTAAGGATAGAATCTTGGGTCAAGTATGGATTCCTTGGAGTGTTTAATAAAATTATTTTGAGAGAATAAGAAAGGCTATAAATTAGGTTTAAGTAAGAGAGATAGAAGAGAGAAGGTTTTGATGTATAAGAGAGAAAGAGAGAATGATTTAGTGATCAAGCTTGTTGATGATTGAAAAAGGAGTGATATTATAAAGGGAAAAAAAAGGGTCGAAGAATCAAGAAAGTATCTGAATTCAAATAGGAATAAAAGTCTTGCTATAGGTAACAGTTTTTGCGGTTTTTGTTTTATCATTTCTTTTTATCCAGAAATCAGAATGAGATAAATAATATGTATTTGGAAAGATATTGAAGTCTAATTTCTAAATCAATTAAAATCAGATTAAAATTGTTTGTAGGATAAAAGATATAGCCGAAATAGTGGGACGGTGTCAGTTTTAGATAAAGTTTTGTATTTCTTTTATATCTTTTTCGTTATACCTCGGAATTAATATTACAATGTATCATTGAAAAAATAATTTCAAGAGCTATCAAACCATATAAGATTTGGATAAAAAAATATGAGTCACAAAAATCATATAAATATCTTTTAATTTATATAGAATTAGGACTTTTAAAAAGAAGAGTTTTATTCAATTTCAAACTCTTTAATCTTATCTTTTAAAAAAGGATAATTAAGATCTTTAAGAAACTTATAGAAACTTCCAATTAATCCTAATTGGTTTAGGAATGGGATTAAATCCTTTAGACCCTCGACATGATCATTGGTTCGTAGATAAGGTGGGATTAGGTTCGGTTTAGGCTCAATTTAGTATTTTGGCCATAATTGATTCGTTATAACTCGGATTTGGGCTTATAATATATCGTTGAAAATCTCTTCTAAAGCCTCATCAAACTATTCAATCATTGGATCTAGACTATGGACAAAAATAAACTAGTCTAGACGTTTTTATAAAAAGGACACAATATGAATTATTTTACACTAGTGTAAAAAGGTCATCCGTAACGGGCAACAACTGCCCATCCATAACGGGCAGCGTTTGTTACGTATGCGGCCGTGACGTATGGCCATTGTTATTTGTAACGGGCACCGTCCGTTACGAATAATTACTTATTTGTAACAAGCACCTGAAATGGTCGTAACAAATAAGTACTTATTCGTAACGGACGTTACAAGTGCCCGTTATGAATAAGGACTTATTTTAATACAATAAGTCCTTATTCGTAACGGGCATTTCAGGTGCCCGTTATGAATAATGGGTTATTCGTAACGGGCACCTGAAATGCCCATTACAAATAAAGAATTATTTGATATAAATAAGAACTTATTTGTAATGGGCAACAAAAATGCCTGTTATGAATAGTTACTTCTTTGTAACTGACAACTCTCCCGCCCGATACAAATAGTCATTAAATTATTATTTTTATTAAATTTTGGCAGCATTTGATTATATATAATTAATATATATATATTAATTCAATTATAATAAATCTATTCCTGTAAATAAACAATCGAACAAACATTCGTAAAAATTAATAAGACCTAATATAAAAATATTAGTAAAAGATTACAAATAAAAACTTGTATAAGTTAATCCAACACATACAACAACACTAATAATATTACTTTGTTCTACCTATTCTACATAAGCTAATAGTTATGCATTTAATAAATTTTTAGTTCTAATGTCTTGCTCGGTTGCGTCCATTGTTCTCGAACTGCATTCAACTCGTCAACATCATAAGTAGCATTCCTTAGACAAAATCCTTCAAAAAAAAAAAAAACATATGAATGAGGTTACAAAATAAAAACAATCATTAGAATAAATGTGATGGTCCAAATTATAGAAATAAAACTCAAAATATAGAAATAAAACACATAACATCCATAATTATATTATATTTTGGTTTCTATGAATTAAAATCAATGAAATATGATCATTAACTCACTTTTGGGAGCATAGAGAGCGAAAAAGGCTTTAAAATTGCCTAAAGAGCTTCTATCTTACCCATCTTTCATATATTGGTCCAAATTTTAGAAATAAAATACATAACATCCATAATTAACTTATTATTTGGTTTCTATAAATTAAAATCAATGAAATATGACCATTTACTCACTTTTGGGAGCATATAGAGCCAAAAAAGCTTTAAAATTGCCTAAGGGACTTCTATCTTTCCCATCTTTTATGTGTAAACTCAAAATATAGAAATAAAACTCAAAACATCCATAATTGGATTATATTTTGGTTTCTAATAATTGATATCAATGAAAAGTGACCATTTACTCACTTTTGGGAGCATATAGAGCCAAAAAGGCTTTATAGTTGCCTACGGGACTTCTATCTTTCCCATATTTTTGTGTAAACTCAAAATATAGAAATAAAACTCAAAACATCCATATTTGGATTATATTTTGGTTACTATGAATTGAAATCAATGAAAAATGACCATTTACTCACTTTTGGGAGCATATAGAGCCCAAAAGGCATTAAAATTGCCTAAGGGACTTCTATCTTTCCCATCTTTCATGTGTTTGTACAAATTATTGAAATAAAACACATATCATCCATAATTAACTTTTTTTATGGTTTCTATGAATTGAAATCAATTAAATATGACCATTTACTCACTTTTGAGAAGATTTAACGCCAAAAATGCTTCAAAATTGCCTAAGGGACTTCTATTTTTCCCATCTTTTATGTGTTAGTCCAAATTATTAAAATAAAACTCATATAATGCATAATCAACTAATTTTTTGGTTTCTATGAATTGAAATCAATGAAATATGACCATTTACTCACTTTAGAGAGCATTTAGAGAAAAAAATGCTTCAAAATTGCCAAAAAAGCTACTAACCTCCTGTAAGACACCTTTGCATTCCAAGTGAGAAGTAACAATCTCATACATGTATCTCATATTGTAGTAACTACATTCAACGCCTCCTTGTTGTTGAGCACACAAGCATGAAACATATATAACAAATAGTTAAATATTTTGTTTTTAAAGTGAACAATGTATAACAATATGGGGTGATTATGGGGTGAGTGGTGTATTCACCTCCATTTGTATGAATTTCAAATTTTGCCTAGGTGATTTCAATTCACTCCTTTTGAGATTCGCCCGATATACTTTATAAGCCCTACAAAAATTATATATGTTCTAACACTCAGAACAAAATAATCTACAACACCACACATACAACATTTTAATAGAAACTAAGGCGTAGTTTCAAGTTTGCAGCTCACATCCTAGTTTTATCTCTAGTAAGCTATCATCAGTTATCAATTCAAGTTGCACTGAAAAAACAGTTAATAACACTTGTGTTGTGCTTTTCTATCTGCTTCAGGGAAGGAGAGTAACTCTGCTCGATTGAGTTCTCTTCCATTGAACTTGTCATCTAGATCACTACAAGTGGCAAAGGATGATTTGGAGCCTAGCACCCCTACTGAAGGAACTGAACCTCGCAAGCCTGGAGCGCACTACATCACGCTTGAGAAAATTTACACTGAAGAGCAGACACTCTATGCGGCAGTAAGGGTAAATTCTAAATATATTACGTACATAAATTTTAGTAATCTTAGCCGTAACACTAATCCTAATATTCTTAACATGAAGAGGCTGCTAATTCGGGATTATAACAGCAATAATACCAAAGCATTGAATAATATGGAATGAAACAGAAATCAAAGATGAGATAAACCATTACCATGCTCCACAATGCAGTCCACAATCAGTCCAAAAATCAAAGTGACAGTTGCTTGCTCCCTTCTTCAGAGAACACAAATAAGCACTTAAAATCAAATTTACCAAAACCTAAAAATTTCAACCCAGACTCAAATGTAGCCTCTTTACTAATCAACTTTGCATCAAAATCAACCCTAAACCTCAACAAAATCACCCATTTATAATGTAAAATCAGCCTAAATTACTTAAACGACTTAGATACTAACAGCTCCTTATACTTGATAGTCTTCCACTTTTATCTCCTTCAAAGAAAAATAACAATAAGTATTAAAGCCAAACCCATATTCCATATCACACATTACAAATTCAGATGATTAAAGGAGCAAAAGTCTAAAGTTTCATACATTAGCAAACTTCACTGATACTTCAATGAGTCAGAAATTCACAATATTAGCATGATATTCACTTTGATTATGTCATATTCGGCCAACTATTTTCACACTTTAATGAGTACAGAACTGATATCAGCATGATATCATATTTGATCAGTTCACAACATGACGAAGGCAACAGTAATTAACTACTGTAAAATACAGAACACCTTCCAGAAATGAATATCAATCAAATAAAATTATTGTTAATTCTAACTGCAAATAATTTGGCAAATGTTCTCAAGAATAGATTATAGTTGAACAAGGCGAATCATTGTATAAAATTTTCTAGCAGCTCCCTCATCTGAGTAATCGCCTTTACGAAGCCCACAAAATAGGCTAATTATTCTGCTAGATCCTTTTCTTTATAATCAATCAGATGAAATAGAAACCGGAAACAAGGAATAGCTAAAAGCAAGTCAAGCCCCTTTGTAAGAACTGTTTGCGAATCACAGACACAGACTAGTATACATGGAAAAAATCATTTTCATATAACTTTTTTTTTAATTGGTTTCTTTATACAACTTCTATAGAGATATAACACTAACAAAGAGGCGAAAGAGCTATCAATTCTTCAAGAGAACTTGTTCATTATACAAGATGGATGTTCATTCATTTTAGTTTCCTTTCATTTGTTTGATGGCAATATTATAACTTGTCCAACTACGAGTATTTTTTTTCCTTTTCAAGTTTTGGTCAGGTAAGGACGTAAGGTGAATCTTTACAACATAAACATATTTCAGTTCCGTCATAAGGCACATTCAGATCGTGAACAGGCGTTATGGCAGCTCCCGGCCCCGGCTTCACCACTGCCGGCCTCTCACTGGGCTGCAACACAGTGCCGACTTGCATCATTTTCAGTTCCAAAAGCTGTAAACAAACCGCATAAAATAACACATCAATTTCACGAAAAAATATCAACAAATCACAAAACCCTAGAATCACTCAGATCAGAACATCTTCCACCAATCTCACTCCAAATTAATACTAATCAAACCAAAAACCATAATTTAACACCAAAATCACTTTTAAAAGCACAAAAACAAATTCATTTCTTCTAATTAACAACACAAATTACATACACATTGTAGTTCTTGGAGGACTTTTCGCCGGGACCGCCATCGGCAACGAACTCTTCGCGAACTTTCTCAATGACTTGGATGTAAACAGCGTTTGTAGTTGAGGTCATCATTTCTCAAAAACTTCAAAAAAAATTCAAAAAACTCCGAGATTCTCCGGATATCTCCCCCGAAATAACCGAATCGGAGCGATTTCAATCGAACTCAGACTGAATTTGCATACTTGAGCACCGTTGGATTTATGAACCCTAGAAATAATCGTATTTCCCTAAATTTTCGAACCCTGACTGCCCTCAATTTTCGAACCCTGACTGCCCTCGATTTTCAAACCCTGGCAACCGACTTAGCTTCAACGGATCATCACTTCAATGGAGAGAGAAGGGAAATGCGCTTCAATGGAGAGATAAGGGAGTTGCGCTTCAAGGGAGAACGGAGCTGCGCTTCAATGGAGAATTTGCGAGGGAGAAGGGAATTTCGAGGGATAAGGGAATCTGCGAGGACCATCGGAGTTTGGGAGTAAGAGTGGGAGTCACGACGGAGCTGAGCTTCAATATTGGAGAGAGAAAGGGGAAATATTTTGACAGAGAGAGTGAGAAAGGGGAAATTAAAAAATTATGGCTTACTTTGAAACTTATTCGTAACAGACTCTCTTTGTTAGTTACAAATAATTGGGTTAAAATTAAGTTGAATTTTCTATTTGTAACGGACAAAGGTTGTTGGATTATTACTAGTTGGTTTTCATAACAGGCAGTATAATGCTCGTTACAAATAACAACTTATCCGTAACGGGCATTAATTCGCCCGTTAAAAATATGTTTTTTCCTGCTCAAGTCATAGCTTTTTTGTTACGGACATTGATTTTGCCCGTTACAAATGATGTAATTGTAACGGGAAATCATATGCCCATTACAAATAGCTTGTTACAAATAAGATTTTTTCCACTAGTGTTAAGGGACACAAAATGAATGATTTTAAGGGATACGAAATGAATTATTTTCAAGGACATGAAATGATTTGGGTTTAAAGGCCCAAAAAGAGGAAAATAAGTTATGGTTTAAGGAAATGGGCTAGGAATTGGGTTGGTTTATGAAATGTATTGGGATTGAATATGGATTTAAACACTCCAAGATTAAATACTTAACCCAACCAATAATGACACTAAAAGGTTGTTCATCATCGGGTTAAGTTTTCGGGAGACATTTTTAGGTGTCTACACCTATTTTAAATTCATTTTTTTTATTATTTAAATAATATTGCTAATGTGTGTTCAAGTGATGAACTTTGTTGCAAGGTACAAACATAACTAAGTTCCTTAGCTACATCGGCTATGGTATTACAACAATCGATTGTGGTGGAGGTGTATATACCCTTTAACGCTTCTTTTGCTTACCCATTCCTTTGTGAGTTGTGCCTCTCCCTTATTTATGCTTTAATTTCCTCTTTGTTCACATTGAAGACAATGTGATGTTTAGCTTGGGGGAGGATGATTGTCATCATTACTTTATGCATGTTAGTTGTGTTTTAGCTTAATTTTTATTTCTTTGTAGGCGTTGTATGGGTTTTACCATTCATTAGGAGCGGGAGTTTATATACAACAAAAAAGAATTTATTGCCTTCATAGTTTTCCTTTTTATTTTTTTAAGTTTTTTTTACTAATGCATACTTATGTCTATCTTTCATATTTTGACTTCGAACCGTGTGCGGATTTGATTTGCCTCTCTTGAGCTTCTTTTGATCTAGTTATAATTCTAAACTTTGATCGGTATTTGCTATACATTGCTAACTGTTTGACATTGTGTGAATCAATTGAATGGTTTGTGGAAAGATTAGCTGTTTCATATCAAGTATAGCTAGCTTATTTTCTTCCTAGGTCACCTTACTTTGTGTTTGTGTGATTGATGCAATTTGTTATTTCAATGACTTTGTCTTGAGATTTATTAAAAATTCGATTACGATTCACGCATGCCGCATATGATAATGGCCATGTTCTTTAGGTAACTTTCAGATGATATTTAGATATATTTGTTTCATTTTTGTTCACTCATGTTGTTGCCTTATCCATTCATTAATATTTAGCTACATTACAAGCCTCTTTAGCCCCATTGGTTACTATTTCCAAGTCTAGCTAGATTGGGGAAGCTTATTGATATGGTGTTGTTGTTTATCATTGTCAAGCTTCAATTTATGCAATACATAGTGGAATAAGGAACAGATGAAGTTGTTTCAGAAGTTGAGAAGTGTTTCTTGAAAAAGTGAAGAAAAAAAGGAAATGAAAGCTTGCTTATATGTACTTCGTTGAAAAAGCCAAAGAATTGAAAAAAAAAAAAGCAAAGAAAAAGGAAAAAGAAAGAAAAAAATTATTCATGACGATGTATATTTAATTTCAATCTAAGCTAATTATAATGTTTTGGAGAAATTGGAGAATGAATTGTTCAGATCATTATTTAGTCTCGTTTATGCTATTGTTCTCCAAGTTGGCTTTTTACTCAAATTTTTCTTAATATTATCCTTCATCTTTACCTTAGCCCCATAACAAGCTTATAAAGTCATTTTTATCGGCATGTGTGGTTTGTGATTGAGTGATGAGAATAAAGAGGGGAATTTTTTTGAAGGATCTAATACACTTTTAAAAGGTCTAAAGAAACCCATTATAGGCTGCCCAAACAAAGAAGTAAACAAGGAAAGGTTCAATAGATCAAATAGGAAAGAAGGAAGCTTGATCGCGAAGGAAGAAGATTTGCAGCAGTTCACAAGGTACTAAGAGTGTTAATGAATGTATCACTGAATTTGATAAACTAACCTTTCTTTGTGATTTGGAGGAGAATGAACCATTGTGGATTTCTAGATTCCTCAAATGTTTTAATCGGTCTATCGCTAGGAAAATTTAGACTCCTTCCTTTGGCTTTAAAAAGTTGCAAAAAACCGACCTTTCTAGAGAGAGAAAGGGTAAAAAATGGTGTAGGAAGAAGAGAGAGAACGCGAGCTGAAAATCACGCTCACCGATTTCTTTTTGCTGATTTAAATGTGGTGCACAACTAAATCAGTTGCACGTGACAGATTAGCGCAACTCAGAAAGATGCGAGCGCTGGCTAGCGCGACCTATTAACTTGCGCGTGGGTATTGGTCATTAAAATAACCGGTATCCTGATTTTGATCTGTTTGATCATTTTTCAACGGTTTTTGCTCGTTATAAGACGTAATGGCGCGCAAATTATCAAGATCTTTTAATTGCTTTGCATTTTGTAGTTTATTTTCTTCTTTGTTTGTTTTTTGCATCATTCTGCATGCACACCGTGCTTTGTGCCTTCCCTAAGCATACGTTTGGAACGTTTTTCGTAAATGTGTCTTAAACCGTTCCGTAGTGGTGCTTTACGTAAAAGCTCCCATAGAAAGGTTTGTCATTTTACTGTACTGACGTTATAAATGTCCGGATTTTCTTCTTTTTTCACATCCAAAGCAAAAAGGAAGGCGTCATCATGCAACATAAGAATGCAAGGCGTACCGTGCAGCGTAAAATTGTACGGCGTAGGTGTTGCGTAAAATTTCACTTCATCCCAAGCTTTGCGAGATCTACCTCTCAAAACTTATATGTAGACAATTACTTTACTTTAGGCGTTATCTCACGAGTCAACAGGCGCGCCGAACCATCAGGAACACACACTTCTTGATTGGAAGCAAATACGGTAGTTAGTGAGCTTACTAGCTTACCGGAAAGTTAGGGTGTCCGTCCACCCCCTATATAAAGAGTGACGAGATGATGTCGCACACATGTTATCATGTGCCCCCAGTCTTGAGACACGTATACTCATCTTGTGGACAAAACTGCTGAGAGAGTTGTTGACTTTCTTCTCTCTCACTCGATTTGGATATGTGCGTCAAATCCTAAGCACGTATTTCTATCTTGTGAACATCCGGTTCAAATACCGATGAGGCTCGAATGCCAAAACATTTACGCTCGAGTGCCAAAATATGTAGGCTCGAGTGTCAAAAACGTCTAGGATCGAATGCCAAAAACCCCTTTTTCATCTTTTTACTTTGTTAAAGTCAAGCAAAAGTTTTAATGACATATCAAGGGACTTTAGACCAACGATGACATGATTGAGAAGAAATCACCCCCTTTTTACTCTTTTTAAACTAATCTCTTCGCATGATTTGACATCACCCAGAACACGAAACTTTACTTGTAAAAGCGTTCTACAAAGTCAAAGGATCAATCTAGATTCTTTAGCGAGTTAAGACTAGAAATAGCTTTTTCTGGCCTTATTAGCTACTTGTTTTATGCACTTAGCGAATCAAGGATCGTTTCTACGTCCTTAGCATTTCTGAAAGATTCTCTACTCTTTGAGAACTTTGCAGAATGAGTCTCGGATTTATTTCCTTGACTACTTTGATCATCGTCTATTCTAGACTCAATCAAAGTTGGGCCTAACTGTAGACACCTACCTTTGGCCTCCTGTCCCGACAGAATATGCAATGACGATAAATAAAACCATCTTCATGTTGGATCAAAGTGAAGAATGCTTATGGATAACTGGTTAAACCACAAAACACAAAAGACTAGCCAAAACAAAGAAACAAAGCCAAATAGAGTCCAATTAATTAAACCCAATCATAATTAGGCTTAAGCCCGTACTTAAAACCCAATAATGACGGATTTAGGAGCGCCTAGGTCAAAATAACCGCTGCCGTAGAAAATAACAAGTGCGTTGCTAAGAGTCGCACTGGGAAGGCGTGTGCAACAAATCCATTTGCGCGCGACACTCAGCTCAACTGCCAGAGTTGCGCTTGTAAAGATTCATAATTTCAGAAAATTGGAAAATCGAATCTTGCCATAAAGCCGTGCGCAAGACAATTAGCTGTGTTGCCTATGACAGCGCATCTTAATCACTTGCGTTGGGTGGTCGCGCGCAACTAATCTAGTTGCGCACGAAACCTGCTGCGGCAGAATGTTCAAAACCCTAAACCTACTCATTCCCTATAGATAGAGGCTTAAATAGAGGCTTAAACAGACATAAATTAACCCTAAACTCTGGCGAAAAACTTGTGAACTTGTGCTACCTAACCCTTCTTGTCCTAAACACTCACCCCTTTTGATATTTTGTTACTATGGTTAAGGTTCCCCAATAAGAAGGAGTCCATAAGTGTTCTAAAAGGAGATCTAGCAAAGAGAAGTGGTAAATTCTCAAGCACTTAGATAAATCATTCTTTATTTTCTTGGTTAAGGGACTTTGATTAATTAATTAGTGTTGCTTAATCACTTAAAAAGGTTTAATTAATCAATTCCACATAATATCTTGCGTTAAATAAGATTAGAATTGAATAATTAATTGTTTGTTGATCACTTAAGCCAAGGCGAATATTGTTTATTTCTAGTCATATTCACGAATTTAATTAAGTAAAGAATAACGACGTTGCAATGTAATTCCTACATGAATTATTGTGTGTAAATAAAATCAATTAACTTAGTTTTAGGTATCGCGTTGCATATATTGTTTGGTGATGAAATTGTAAAAAAGGAAGAGGTAGTAGAGGTCGTACTAGGGCTAGCATCGATTCCCCCCTAAAGGGAACGCTATTTTATTACTCTCACTCCCGAACTCCTTTCTGGTTTATGTAGACCAATTTGAGCATGGGTAAACTTACGATTTGTGCTAATTATTCCATGAACTCCACATGGAAAAAAGGCATGAACGATGTTTATGGGTTTTCCTAAAACTCATTGGCGACTCCTACTTGTTTGTTATAAAAAAGCATGATGATAGAATCAATTCTCATTCAAGGTCCCCAAACAGTCAGGAATTCAAATCCTACTACACCTTAACAAGTGTAAAGTCCTAGGCTTTTAAATGGCCATGGGTATCTAAGGAAGGACCCCCTTACGATGGGAACACCATCCTTACAGTATGTCTTTGCATGACCTTGTTGGTATGTGTCGTCCTGCATAGAGGAATCACCTTGCTTTTGGTATTCCATCTGCCTTGGTTGTGAGGTTTTCTGCCGGCTTGGTCCTACCCAGCCCCATTTTGGGATAGGTGTCCTTTCCTAATGAGGTCCTTGATGTTTTCTTTCAACTGAATGTATTCTTCAGTATAATGGCCGACATCATTGTGAAACATGTAATATTTTTTCACGTCTCGGCCTTTAATTTTCATCAACGCTGACCGGTTCTAGTCTTCTTTATTCTGATTAACCGAGTATATCGCTGCTCTAAATGCGTTCAACTGCATATAACTGTTGTACATGCCTAACCCTTTGCCTGGCCTGTTTATCCTTTGCTGATTTTGTTGTTGCGGCCTACTCGCTCCACCAATACGAGTGTCAAACACCACATTGTCATTTTGCCGCCTAGATGATTCGGCTGGTACTACCTGGTTACTATTCTTCAAGAGTTCATCACATTTTACGTATTCGTACGCCTTGACGAATGCTGTACCCAAGTTCAGGAAGGACTTCCGTGCCATGTACCTCTTGAAATCATTGTCTCCCAAACCAATCATGAGAGCCATCAACGCTATTTCTTGTTATAGCTTCGGTATGGGATTAGCTTCATCTTTGAAGCACCTTATGAAATCCCTAAGTGACTCATCTTTCCTTTTTCCTGACGGCCATTAACTCCCATGATGTTCTCTGCCTTGCGATGTTGCTTATGCACTGGCCGTGAATAACTCTACCAAAGTTTCAAAGCAATCAGCAGAACCGGGCTCCAAATTAGAAAACCAATTAGAGGCAGCCCCCGTTAGTGTTGTAAGAAAGACCTTGCACCACATATTGTCTCTGTCGGTGTATAGAAACATGTGGCTTTCAAAGGTTGCCACATATCTCTTGGGAACCCCTTTGTTGTCATAGGTACATGACGGCATTTTAGTTTTCCATTTGTTGATCAAGGACTTCCTCAGTGAATGGGCATATTCTGGGCCTGACAATATCCCTTTCTCCACGTCTTGGCAGCTCACTACTAGCCTCTTCCCGATAAGACTCTGAATCTCCAATCTGCATACCATGAGAGGTTGGGTGTATTGACGGTGCAACCACTTCTTGGGGTTGCGGCTGAGGTTGGGGTTGCGGCCGAGGTTGAGGTTGTTCTCCTTCTTGATTAAACTAGCTTTCGAGGTTGACAAACACAGGTGCTGACGGCCCCCTTTTTTCTACTACCCTGCCAATGGTCATCTCAACTATTTCCTTTCTCTTTCGAGACATCGCTCTCATGACCTTGGCCGTTATCTCTAATTCCTCCAGGGTGAACCCCTCTAGAAGGTCCAGAGTCGGTGCTTGATTCGGCTCAGGTGTTATCGGCATGTTTGCCAAGTCTTTCTGGATGAGATGAGTTTTATCCCCGACCACGATTTTAGGTACATTGTTTACGGTATTACTTGAATTGGCATTAAGAATACCGCTATCATAATTGCGATTTTCGGTTTTAGGTGCTAGTGTTATGATTTCATTGTTTCCTTCCAGGACTGTCGACGGTCTTTTGGACGATAGAAGATATTACTTTCCCCTCTTTCTAGTGCCAATTGTTCCAGGTGAGCTCCGGTACCCGAGGTTATCCAGGAATAACCGCTCTGATGCTAAAGTTGGCAAATTGATGAGAAGAATAAATGAGAAGGTAAGAAAATATATCTTAAGAGAGAAAGAGATAAAGATAAAGCGAGAGATAGAGATTGTACCTTATAATGAAAATATACTTGAGTATTTATAGGAAGATAACCAAGCTGGTGCCACCTATGAACATAGGTGGCAGACCGACCTTGTAGGCAGCAGGTGCCTACGTGGCCTGAAGCAGCTCTCCACGTGGTCGGAAACAGGTCAACATGGATGTTAAGCCGGTATGCTAATCAAGACGTGATTAGCTGCATAAATGAATACGTGTGACTAATTCTTGACAGTGTCGGTACTATCCCGTACTTCTTCATAAATAATCACTCCATTAACAAAACAATGATCAAAAGCACCACGAAACTCGATCTAAATGCACAACCATCGTCTTTTATCAGTAGAATTTCTTTTTCTCTATAAACTAAGATTTTTATTCCTCTCTCTAAAGAATTTAGAAAAGTTAAATATAAATATAAATAAATATACAAATTTCTACATTGAGATTAGGAAATAATTACAAAAACTCTTCAATTATAGAATAAATAATTCATTTAAAGATTGAAAAGCTAGATATTCTTTTAAAAAAAAAATACTATTGTGTTCTTTCTAGTTTTTTTTTCAATAAAAATAATATTCATTACATTATATTATCATGTTCTTTATAAATATTAGGAAATTTTAGAAAATAACACCACAAAAAAACCCAAATTTTGATTATAACACCACAACAAAAAAAAACTTTTGTAATAACACCACAAAAAACCTCAAATTTTTTATTTCACCACCTATTACTAACGCCATTCAGAAAACTGTTAATGGACCCCACATTATACACGTGGCAGTAATCTATTGGATTAAAAAAATAAAAAAATTATAAAAAAAATTAAAACCCAAAAACCCTAACCCAGCCACCACCTTCACCACCGGCGCCGATTCCCCCTAGCCCCACCACCGTCACCCTAACCCCCACTGCCGGCTTCCCCATACGACCACTCTCGACTGACGAAATCCGCCAAGCCGACCACCTGAACATAGACGCACCACACTGTACCCAACCCAGCCTAGCCACCAAGCCCACCACTGGCGTTCACCCCCATCCTCCTTAACCAACCTCGAAAAGCCTATTGTCCACCAGACGCACCGATTCACCCAGCCCGCAACTCCCCTTACCCTAGATACCACTAAAAACGGCCACTTCCAGTTGAAATTGGCCGGTTTAGGGCCGAAGTGGTCAAAATCGACCCTAAAGTAGCCGATCTCAGCCGCTAGTAGCTATTCCGGTGGCTGGGAAGTGCGAATTCGACTTGGTGTTGTTGGAGATGTGAGGTAAAAACCACCGTGGTGTTAGGTGGGGCAGGGGTGCCGACGGCTGGTGTTAGGCTGTTGGTGGTGGGGGACGTACAGGTGCAGAGGTGCTGCCAGTGGTGCAGTGGGATGGGTTAGGTTGTTTAGGGTTTTTTATTTTTTATTTTTTATTTTTCATTTTTTTATTATAATTTTTTTAAAACCAATAAGTTATTGACACGTGTCTGTTATGGGCTCCACTAACAGATTTCATCTACGAATCTGTTAAGTGGTGGTGAAATCAAATTTTAGGATTTTTATGTGGTGTTATAATTTTAAAAAAATAATTGTTGTGGTGTTATAATCAAAAATTGGGTTTTTTTGTTGTGTTATTTTCTAAAATTTCCTAAATATTACGGATGTTCTTTAGATATATATAAAGAACATAAAACTGAATTTTTTTTTTACAAAATAGCTATATGTTTTTTATAAAACAACTATATTTTATTACAAAACAATTATATGTGATGTTCTTTATAAACTAGATATATGTTCTTTAAAAAACAAATATATATTCTTTAATTTACTAAACATTTATATGTTCATTCTGCCTTTATTTTTAAAGAAAATCGGATGCACAGAACATGGTGCATTTGCCTCCAAAGAAAAAAAAATTCAAACTGATAATCCAAAAAATCCTTAGAATAGAAGACAAGTATTTTCGCTATACATTCAGGATATGATGAAGTGATTCTCAAATAATAATTCTAGTTGTTTTGAAAAAAGTGAATAAATTAAAAAGTGTACATATTAATACAACACCATATGTATTTCTTCCGTGTTTTAATAAGTGTTACACTTTGACCGACACATAGTGTTAGAAAATTTAATTGACTTAAATATAATAAGAAGTAAGTGGGACAATTAGAGTATTAAAAAGTCGTAAAGAAAATATAGTAGGTTTAGAATTTATTGAAAAGTGATGAATGTGAAAGGAAAAAAATAATTAAAAAAGTAATAATGGGTTTAGGTGGGGCTATAAAAGAGAAATATAAAATATTAAAATGTAGTGTTTTGCTAAAAAAAAAAAAGTGTAACACTTACTAAAACACGGAGAGAGCATTATGGTATTTAAAAACGCAACTATAGTAGTAAATGTTTACTACTAGCCTCCATAACCGTTGAAGAAATATATATATTAGAATTGGTGGGGGGAATGGAGAGGGGTGGTTTTGGGGTGGGTCAGCCGGCTAATTTTTAGGGTAAGGAGGGGATGGTTGGCCGGTGTACGGTGGGTCAGCATGTTGGGGCCATGGTGTATTGACTCGGGGCATTGTCCGGGCTAAATACTAGCTAGTTTTATTATGAAATAGAGGGTGTACGAATTGAAGCAATGTCGTTGTTTCGGCCTAGTCAATGCTTAAGCTCAATGTACCTGAAATCACAAAATATTCCACTATGATCCAACCTGATTTGGGTTTTTTATACCCGGCCAAGTGGCCTTATCGAAAGCTGCCACGTGTCATAGGAAGAGGTCGGTGCCACCTAGACCTTTGAGATGGTGACACGTGGTAGGCAGTCATCCCTCCGTTCTAGGATGATTGATGATCTAGAATGGACCATTAGGAGGGCGACATGCGTCACCTTAAGAGGCGTCCAAAAGCCTTTTGGGATCAGTTACAAGTGTCATCCAGATATTGCTTCTGGAATGGCGGCCTTCAAGGGCCCAAACCTTGAGGCACCGTTTTACGGCGTGACCTAATCCCTAGGTCACCAGATCCTAGGGAGGGCACACTTTTCCAGAAGACCCTATAAATAGGGACAATTCCCTGATTTATGAGGGGACACGGAACACGAGACAATACGTCACATTCTCATTTATTACAGAGTTGTCGTTTTCAAGAAACAGGCAACACCTTACCTGAGCTTGGAATCCGAGCATATAACTTTATTTCCGCACGTTTAACTCCAAATACTTTACTAACTTAATCTTCGGAGGCGGACCACCGACCATCTGGCGGTCTGTTTGCTTTGCAGGTACAGGCGCCCTTTGCTGAATCCAGTCTTAGTGTTGTAACTCTCCCAAGGGACAAAAACCCCCAAAACATTTGGCGCCGTATGTGGGGAGAGTACATCTGAGATGGCTTCACAAGTCCCTGTACCGAATCCTGAGACCAATCGGCCTCCAAAAAATATAGTGGTCTAGATGGACCATGACTCAGGGGACGACGCTGACGTCGAAACCTATGTGGATCCTAACGGATCCCTCATCTCTAGACGCATCTGCACTAAGGAAAAGCGGGAGCGTCACCCTGACCAGGCAGGACCAAGCAAAAATGCTGGTCAGTCAAAGAAGCCCTCGGGGCGGACGGGTGATCCTTCCCAGGCGGCATGATCAACCTCCGTTACTCGAGATGAACTCATGAAACTCCTGAGCAGTCTCAGGGGTTAAATCAAACAGCTTGCCTCCAAGAGGTCTCCTACTCCTAAAAAGGAGCAGTCGGCCAAGAAGCCGGCCCAAGCTGGCAAACAGAAGTCGGTCAAAGACCGCTAGCCGACTCCTCATCCTGCCCCTACGGAGAAAGCTCGGCCCCAATTTGATCTCACCAGGCTCCGTTTCCTAGAACGGGTACAAGAAAAGCCATCCGGCGTATACAGCCGGATGGTAGCAAGAAAACATTCTCTAATGCTCGACATTACATTAAGCAGAAGAAAACCTAGCTATCAGAGTCGGCTTCAACGTCGACCTACCATGATAGCTTTCAGAATACCTCTGCGAGGTATTCCCAGTCTATACATGAGACCCCAGCAAGCATCCCACGGGTTCAGTTTGGCCCTCATGGGATCCAGTCGGCCCTGTACATGACTCAGCCATTGTACTAGTCGCCTGCTTCACCTTACATACAACCTGCTCTCTTTGGAGGCCAGGCGGCATACGATTATCAGCCGATGGACTGGCAGCTCAGGCTGCAACACCTTGGAGATCAACCCTCTACCTTCTCCAGGGAAATAACCGAAGCCGAACAGACGGCCAAGGTTAAAAATGTTCTGGTTGGAACCTGTGATGGGACCTCCAACCCAGATGACCACCTGCTACCATACACCCACCTCATGTATTTACAAGGGTTGGATGATGCCGCATGGTGTCGTTGTTTTCAAGCCACCCTAAAGGGCATAGCCTAACAGTGGTTCAGAAATCTGTCGGTTGGTTGTATTAATAGCTTCAAGACGCTTGCGTTCTTGTTTGCTTCAAACTTCTATATGAACATCCTTTCCAAAAAGATAAGTCTTGATTTGGGCAATGTACAACAGGGAGATAGAGAAGGCTTGAGTTCCTATGTCAGGCGGTTCAATGTGGTACGAATCCAGATTCATGGGCTGTCTGATGTGGTCGCCTTCACAGACTTCTTTAAGGGTCTGAAGGACAGGTCTACTTTTAAGTATGAACTCGTCCGCAAACAAATTTTCACTATGCAAGGAGCCTTACGAGAGGCGGAAGCCTATATACAGGCGATCGAACTCTGCTCCTCTAATAAGAAATCGAAATCTAAGAAGTCCGATCGACAGAAGGAGAGTCGGCCAGCTCAGCCGGCTCCTAAGCTAGAAGAGAGCAAAAAGAAAAAACAAATCTGGGCCATTGATAACTCTGATCAACCGGCCCAGAAGAAGAAAAAAGAGTGGAAACCGTACGTTCCAAGGTACGAGTTCCACAAGGACTGCTGCTCCATCCTCTTGGAAATCAAGAACCGGCTGACTCTTGAGAAGCCGACCCCTATGAAAGGTTCCGCTGAAAATCGGAACAAAAACAAGCATTGCCATTTCCATGAGGATGTCGGCCATGACACAAAGTACTGCTTCAGTCTCAAGCGGGAGTATGACCGTCTAGCCGAGAAGGGACAACTGAAGTCCTATGTGAAGTCTAAAGTGACTTCCAAGGCAAATCCGGGGCAGTCCAAGAAGAAGACTCCCCAGCCTACTCTGAGTGCCGAAACTGATGAAGACCTGGTATACACAATAGTAGGCGAATTTGCCGAGGGTGGCCCGACCATTCGGGGCACCAAGGACCATCTGAGAAAGATGGTCAACTCTGTTGAAGAAGGAGAGACGGCATGCACATCCTCCTTCCCTAAAGTTGTCATCACCGAGCAGGACATAGGCACAGTCCGTCGGCCGCATGATGACCATGTGGTCGTTGAATGCAAGGTGGCCAACCAAATGCTTATCCAATCTCAAATACAAACCGGATAGCATGATGGAGGTCTTTCACACCCTTGTTGGGTTTGGGGGAGGACTTGTGCACCCAGACGGACGAATTGACTTACCCGTCCGCTTAGGGAACAGGGTAGACGGTCGACACATGACCATCCGTTTCCTAGTGGTTGAAGAGCTCATAGCTTAAAACCTCATCTTTGGTCGACCCACTCTAAATGAGTGTAAGGCCGTCATCATCCCTGCTTTCATGCTGCTCAAGTATGAGAAGGATGATGGAATAGTCGGTTTCCTCAATGGGGACCAGAAGATGGCTCGAGAGTGTTATCTCTCGAACGTCAAGCCCGCGGCCGCAGTATCCGGCCGGGGCAAGCAGACAATCGACCTCGACGATGTCGAGGAAGAACACTCGGCCTCACCAGCCAGAAAGAAAAGAAAGACTGATCAGCTAGTGGTGGTAAAAAAAGAAAAACAATAGCAATCACTGACCGGGGAACGGTCAGATGATCTCCGTCCCTAGACTGATGGCGAACACATTGATATCCCTCTGGACGATAGTCGGCTAGAGCGGACAGTTAAGGTGGGGACGGTTGCATTTGCTAAGCTGGGTGAGAGCTTGCACCAGCTATTGATAGAATTCAAAGACATCTTTGCCTTTGAAGTGGATGAGATGCCAAGCATCAGCCCGGATCTCGCTGTCCACAAACTAGCTGTGGATCCTAAAAAGAAGCCTATCCGGCAAAAGAAAAGAAACCATGGCAAGGAAAGAAGTCAGGCGGCAGCCGCCGAAGTTAAAAAGCTGCTGGACGCCAAGTTCATTCGGACGTGCAATTTCCCTGAGTGGGTGGCTAACGTTGTGTTAGTAAAAAAGCCGAATGGTATTTGGCCCATGTGTATTTAATTACACAGATCTCAACAAGGCATGTCCAAAGGATAGCTATCCACTGCCTAAGATCGACAGTCTGGTCGATTCAACAGCCGGACATGCCCTGATGATTTTTATGGACGTCTGCTCAAGTTTCAATCAGATCCCCTTGTGGAAAAAAGATCAAGAAAAGACGACATTCGTCACTGATCAGGGGTTGTTTTGTTATATGGTGATGCCATTTGGTTTGAAGAATGAGCCTGCTACTTTCTAACAAATGATTAATACGGTCTTCATTAATTAAATCGGAAGGAATGTAGAGGCGTACATTGACGACATGATAGTCAAATCCAAACAATAGGCGGATCATCTTGCTGATATCCGAGAAACATTCGCCACACTCAGGCAACACAAGGTCATGCTAAACCCAAAAAAGTGTGTCTTTGGTGTTGAGTCTGGGAAGTTTCTCGGATTTTTTATTTACCAAAGGGTAATGGAGGCCAACCCTGAGAAAATACAAGCGGTAGTCGACATGCAGTCGTCCCGTACTATGAAGGAAGTGCAAAAGTTAACAGGTTGCCTGGCGGCCTTGGGGAGATTCCTTAGTCGGTCAGGTGACAAGTGTCTCTACTTCTTCCAGGCAATAAAAAAGAAGACCAACTTTGAATGGGGGGACGATGCAGAGGCGGCCTTTCAAAAGCTGAAAACTCATCTGCACTCTTTGTCGAGGCTTGTTAGCCCTTTTCCCAAAGAGAAGCTCTTCATGTATTTAGCCGTCTCTTATCATGCCCTCAGTGCCATTCTCTTAGCTAAAAGAGACAGCATCCAGCTCTCGGTGTATTTCATTAGCCATGTTCTTAGGAACGCAGAGCTTCGGTACCCCATGGTTGAAAAATTTAGCCTTGCCCTTTACATGGCCACCAAGAAGCTAAAACCATACTTCTTGGCGCATGCGGTAGAGGTCTATACTGACTAACCGATCAAACGGCCACTCACAACCTTGGAGTCTTCAGGACGAATGCTTAAATGGGCAATTGAAATGCAAGGTTTAGAAATCACTTACGAACTAAGGAAGGCAATAAAGGGGCAAGCATTCGCCGACTTTATTGTTGAAATGACAAGGCCGATTGCACCGGACAATACTGACCAGGTTTGGAAAGTGTATGTGGACGGGAGCTCCACTATGAACGGTTGCGGTGAAAGGATTATCTGTCAATCTCCTGAGGGAGATAAGTATGAATATGCATTGCGTTTCAAGTTCCAGGTCTCTAACAATGAGGCCAAATATGAGGCCCTGCTAGCCGGCATTCGGTATTGCAAGGCGGCAGGAGAAAAGAAAATTGACGCCTGCTCTGATTCTCAATTGGTTGTACTCCAGGTCAATGAAACGTACGAGGCCACTCATCCGGCCATGATAAAATATTTGCAGGCGGTCAAAAATGAAATCGGGACACTTGAGGAGTTTCATCTAACTCAAGTGCCTAAATCTTCAAACAATCAAGCGAATGCTCTGTCAAAACTGGCATTATCCGCCTCCTGTGAAACGCCTTGGTCAGTTTTCTGGGAGGTCATGGAAAAGAGAAGTATATCTAATGAACATCCGGGCCTATCTTGCCAATGGCACGCTCCCTGATTCACCTCAGGAGGCGGCTGTTTTGAAGAAGAAAGCGAAAAACTTTGAGCTGAGACAAGGAGAACTCTTTAAAACCGGTTTTTTGAAACCCCTGTTGAAGTGTGTTACCCTAGAGAAAGGTAAGGAAGTCCTCGAAGATTTCCATGCGGGTTTCTACACCTCCCATATAGGCGACAGGTCCCTAGTTGCCAAGGCCAGGCGACTCTATTTCTGGCCTACTTTGGAGTCGGATGCCATGGAAATGGTCAGAAAATATGACAAGTGCCAAAAGTTTGGCAAGCTCATCCATTGTCCGGCCACAGATCTGACGGCCATCCACAACCCAATACGTTTTGCCAAATGGAGCATGGACGTACTTGGGCCTTACACAGCAGCACCAGGCGACAAGCGCTACATATTGGTAGCTGTGGATTACTTTACCAAGTGGGTAGAGGCGGAGGCGGTAAAAAACATCAAGACCAAAGATGTCATCTCCTTCATATGGAGGAATGTTATCACTCGTTTCGGGGTGCCTATTTCTATAGTTTTTGACAACAGACCTCAGTTTCAGACGCCTCAGCTCAAGACTTAGTTAGGAGATGATGAGTGACATTTATGTCACTCTTAGGGAGTAGTTTTAGAGTCATTTTCGTGTTTATTTTATCTTATTTTCCTTTATTTCTCTTGTTTTCTCTTTAATAAAGTTTCCTGTTTATTTTGGTAATTTTGTCGTGTTTTAGTTCTTTTCGTAGTTTTTATTAGAATTAGTTTATTTTCGTATTTTATTTGCTTTTGATTTGTTATATTTCGTTCTTTATTTTTCCCTTGAAAGTATTTTAATTTACTTTTATTTATTTTAATTAGTTTTGAGTCTATTTTATTTCACTTTCTTTACTTGTATAGTTTTATTTAATTTTTATTAGTTTAGTGTTATTTATCTTATTTTATTTTACTTTATTTTACCTTTATTTTATTTTATTTTATTTTATCTCTTAGTAATCCCCTCGTGTTTTTGGTTGTAGGTGTTCCGGGTTTTCAAGGTCATGTTCGTGTTTGGAGGTCTAAGGTTCGAGGCATAAGCTTCCAAACAGGCTGTTGCCTTTAGATGCTGCCCCTTATCCTCCACCACACCCCTCCCTTATCCTCCACCACACCAACACCACAGCAGCCCCACAGCCGTACTCACCTGCTGCCACACCTCAATTCTGCCACCAACACCACCACACAGCAACAACCAAACACCACACACCACCAGCAACTTCCCCTGCTTCACCCCGCAACAACAGCCGCACCACCACAACCCAAACCAAACCAAAACCACCGCAATCAACCACCACCAACCCGCAATTAACCGCAACCTACCACAACCCAGACCACCGCAATCACCCCGCAACACCACCAACACACACAAGCAGCCGCACCACCAGCCACGCAACAACCTCTACTTCACCCCGCAACACCACCAACACCAACAACAACCATACCTCAAGCCCGCAATTCACCACCACACACAACAACAACCTCCTTCAACCAATTACAGCAGCCAACACCTAGCAGCCCAAAACAGCCCCTGCCGCATCTCCTCCAACCACCAATTAAGCAACAAATCGCCCACCATTGCATCACAAATCAGAACAATTAGCGAATTAATCAAGTTCGAGCAAACCCATTGAGATGTTCGGCCGAACTTCGAGTCAGAGACTTTGTGGGTTTTGTTATTCGAAGAGGAGTGGTCGAACATACCCATGGTTCGACTGAACCAACCCCGTAGTTCGGCCGCACCAACCCAGGTTCGACCGAACCATTTCATGAGCTATGCACATGGCTTTTAATGAGGATCGAACGATGATGATGCAATTGGTGTTGATAGACATTTATTTGGAGCATTGATTTAATGATAATTGTTGATGATGGTTGTAGGAGAATCGAATAATCAGAGCAGCCATGAAGATGGATGAAACCGTCTGATTGTTTTGCTTTTTCGATTTTTATTTTCTTTTTCTTTTATTTTTATTTTCTTTGTTTTCTTTTCTCTTTTTATTATTTTCTTTCTTTTATTTTTTATTCTTATTTTAGTTTTCTATTTTTACTTTTCCTTTTAATTTATTTTATTTTATTTTCTTTTTCTATTTTTTTTTCCTAGTTTTATTAAGTTAGTATAAATACCCATTTTTTGGGGTAATTAAGAACAATTCAATAACTATCTATTCTTCTCTCTAATTAGTTTTAGGTTAGGTTAGGTTAGGATTAGTCTTCATGGGTAGAGAGAGAAAGTGTGGTTTTCTTCATTAATGAACTTGGATCTTGAAGAAGGAGCTTGTTCAATCCTTTGTAGACCTTCATCTTCAATTAATGAGCAATCTCTTACTCTTTCTCTTTACCTTTGTTTTTGATTTTGTTTATTTGTTTTTATTTTTCTTCTTTGCTTATTGATCATGTTGATGCTTATTGATTTGATGATTGATATTGTTTTCAACATGATTTGTGAGTAGTCATCTAGCCAAGGGTGTGGGGACGGTGTAGTTGCTAATTGTTCATGCTTATAATGTTGGGGTTATGTTAATGGTGATTAAAGTCTTTACATGCTTGATATTTTTTGGTCTTTCTTGCAAGTGCACATTGTTAGTTGATCAAAGACGAGTCTTTACTTAACAAGTAGCGGAAGTTGACTTAGTTGAGATTCATTACTATCGATTATTATTTAATAGTACCTCCTAGTATATGGTTCTAATGTGGAAACATAGAGGCTATGTAAGGAGAAGCCAATTGACCCCGGAAGGCGGCTAGATTGGACCCTTTACTTCGATATTCATGCGTGTTTAGTTTACCATTGATATGCTACTTTGTTATTGTATGGTCAAGCGTCAACTTCACCTACCCATTTTCCTTGGTGCCTTAATGTTTTATTTCTTGTTTTAGCATTTTTAGACTTTAGTTTATTTATCTCCTATTCCGGACTAGCTTAATTGTCGATAACATTTGGTGGTGTTTAATCGTTCTCTGTGGTTCGACCCCTATGCTTGCCTTATACTCGTATTAGGTTTGTTTAGGTTGTATAAATTGTATTTGATCTAGGGATAGACAATTGACAACACGTGTATTTGATCTAGGGATAGACCAAGGGATCTCAAGTTTCTTTGCATCAGTCGGCCGGCCCAAGCAAACGGCCAGGTCGAAGCCTTCAACAAGTTAATCACAGACGGAATCAAGAAGAAAATAGAGAGAGCTGGTGGCCTTTTGGCGGATGAATTACCACACGTCCTCTAGGCCATCAGAGCAACCGCCATAGGGGCAACTGGAGAAACCCCATTCCTCATGGTTTATGGTGTAGAAGCTGTCCTGCCCATCTAACACTGTGAGCCGACTTTTCGAGTCATGTTGTAAGACGAAGAGGTAAACTGGGAGGCCATGCGGCTAGCATTGGACTCACTTCCAGAGTACAGGGGCAATGCTGCCTTGCGCCATGAGATTTACCGTCTGAGAATGACTCGGGCCTACAACAAAAGAGTACACAAGCGTCCTCTTAAAGTGGGGGACTTTGTGCTACGGAAAATGGAGGCAGTCGGTAGGGTGAATGAGCAGGGAAAGCTAACCCCAAATTGGGAAGGCCCCTACCGAATCTATGATGAAGTAAGAGACGGCACCTACCAATTGGAAGAACAAGACGGTAGGGGGCTGCCTAGAACTTGGAATGTAGACAATTTAAAAAAGTACTACTTCTAAGAATTTTTGTAAATACTTCAAAGTTCTGATTAATGAAAATATGCCTTCATTTCCCAAATTTGTCTTCTTGCTAAATTTTTTAAATTATGCTAGCATCGCCTATACAAAGTACAGACAACCACCCTATTTTTAGCGTATGTCCCAATAGCAGACGCCCCATTCCGTCTGAAGGAGCCGACTGCACCAAAGCAGTCGACCCTACTGATTTATTTTCAAGTTAAGTCCAACACTTAACGGATATTTACCATTTTTATAGAGGCCAATGGCCGGATATTAAACAAAAAATAGAGGCTGACGGCCACAGTCTGCTCCAACATGAGTATGACCATCTGCTCCAACACGAGTCAGATAACCGACGACGTCCATTCGGGCGAATTCGTCGAGGAGAAGCATCTCCCATTTGGGTGGCACATTGCTCTACTAATACATCAAATGGCCCTACTTATTGCTAAAAACGCATTCGCAGTTGTTTGAATATATCAAAAGTGAAACCTAAACGGCCGAAAGACTTTCAAATTGTTCTAGTACAATTGAAAAGAGGTCACTATTTCATGATTAGAGGATATCAAGGCATAAGGTCGGATGCGCCTGCTTTTGCTCTGGGGCAAGGCAGGCGGAGAACTCTTTCTCAATAAAAAAAGCTAAGTCCAAAAACTTAGCATTATGCGTATACAAGGCTTATAGCCGAATGCGCCTGTTCTGCTTAAGGGCAAGCCAGGCGGAATACTTTCCCCAAAAAAATAAGCTAAGTTAAAACTTAGCATCTAATTTTAAGGAGGCCTATGGCCGAATAAAGTTAAAGAACCGGCTACTCTGCATGGCCGTCTGTCGCTTGGTTTGGGGCAATCACCATAGTGATTGATTGACTTAGAAACCATGCATACTCTTCTAAGTATCAATAATTTCTAAGTCAATCAATCCAATTAAACGAAACCAATCGACATCCGGCCAGGGGCAAGAACATTCGCGTACTATATGGACTAAAATACTTAGCTAAAATTCTATGCATAAAAATAAGCTTTGAAAATTTTTAAAGCATGCATAAACACCAATATAAATAAAATCGGCCAAATGACCGGATGTTTCATAAAAATTAAGCAATCGTCAAAATTGACGATTGCAAAGAGTTAACTGGCTAAAGCCAGGAGAATTGTTAAATAACCCGACCCCTCGATGGGTAAAGATACATTTTTACTCGGCAAGCAGGCCGGAAGATCAGATAAATGGCCATTCGACCACAGAAAGAAATCATAAAAAGCTTAAGGAGCAGGGGAGATGTTCTCAGCATTGGCAGCCGCAACATTACCCGTCGACTGCTCAGCATTTTCTTCATCCTCCTTGTCTCCCTGCTCGTCCCCAGAAGAGCCTGATGAGGATTCGGACTCTTCGCCCTCAGCAGCAGCCTTGTTCGCCTCCTCTTGAGATTGGCGAAGAAGTTCTGCATTGAAATCCTCGTTAGCTTGATCAAACTTGGATTTCCAGGTGCTATAGTCAGCACCCGGCTGTACCGCCTCCCATACCATCTGCATGATGGCCTCATAGTCCTCCATCATTTGTTTGACAAGGGCCTCCTTCTCCTCCTCAGCTTGGGACTTGAACTTGGCCTTCAGCTGCTTCTCCTGGTTCGCTAGGCGCATCTCCAAGCGGCCAACCCGCTCCTTGGCCCTCTCGGCCTCTTTCTTGGCCTCTTGAAGAGGCTCAAGCTTTTCCTTAAGACCTTTAAGTTGGGCCTTAAGGTCAATAATTTTGGAGCGAGCCGAATCCACGTCCTTCTTTACCTACAGGTTGGCATCCGCCTGGGAATACATCATATCAAGGGTCAGTAGCTCATTTTGAGCAATTTCAAATTGAGCTCGGTCTAAGGCGGACTCGGCTCGAGCTTTAGCGGCTTTTACCTCTTTAGACTTTTCCTGGATTGGCCTCCTTAGCCCCTGGATGCGCAGCATAGCCTGGAGATGAGAAAAGAGCCGAATAGTTAAGACCAGTCAGATATATGCTTAAACAATAAGAAAATTAAGCTAACTCTCTACTTCACAGAGATTCCCCAAGATGGCATCCAAGTTAAGGGTGCCGACTCCTCTCATGGACGCCTTGTGTTGGGGTTTGGTGAGTCCGACTCACCACGGAAACAAACCCAAAAATAAGACCGCACTCGCAATAAATAAAACCATAAACATTATTAAATTAATCACAAGATTAAGATAAGCTAATTACCTTTGAAGCGTGCTTCGCTCCAAAATGAGCTCTTACTTGAAAGCTTCAAGTCCCGCTCACACGGAGACCTCCAACAAAGTCCACCCGCACCAACAAAACCGACTAGGTCCAATGTGTTGGGGTTAGCAAGACCCGACCAATAAAACCCGAGTAATTATATGGAGTTCAAAGATTTTCACTGATTGTGATGTTCTTTTTCAACTTTTACTCAAGCATCATTCCCAATGCCCATACTTGGGTATTTATAGGAAATGATGGGAGTATCATTTACTCTCCCATCAATGTGGGATAGCATGATTTTTCCATTTTATTTTAAAGCTAAAATAAAATTAATAATCAAGCTAGTAATAAATCAACAAGTGGCAAGCTAATGTGAGTGGTTAGGTGAGGACCACTTGGAGAAGGGGGGGACCAAACTTGCTCCCCACTCCCTCTCCCATAACCGGCCACCTCACTCTACACACACTCAAGGACCACAAGCCACATGGCACCCACCCTTAGGCACCAAGGCAGCCAAGGTGGGCTGCCATGTGCTGCTGTCCGTGGCAGCCATGCCCTGCAAGCCCAACAGGCCCAACACTCGCATGCGGGCTGCCAGGCGCTGCTAGCCAGCAAGCCCAACATGCTTGTGCGGGCTGCTGCTGGCCTTGTGCCTTGGCCAGCGCTGCTAGCCAGCAAGCCCAGCATGCTTGTGCGGGCTGCTGCTGGCCTTGTGCCTTGGCCAGCGCTGCTAGGCAGCAAGCAATGGCCTAGCCATGCTGCTGCTGGATGTGGCGAGCTGGCGCGCCTAGCGTGCTAGCTACTGCAGCTTGTTGCGGCATGGCTTGCTAGCCATTGTGCGCACAAGGTTGTGCCTAGCATGCTAGCACACACTAGGCAGCGCCTAGCCTTGCGATGCTAGCATGGGTGCGCTAGCACGCACCAACCAGCCTAGGCTCGGCTTGGTGCGCATGCTAGCCACCATGCTAGGCCATACACCCTTAGCACTCGGTTTATTTGGGCATTCCGATGCTAGGGGTATTTTGGTCTTTTGTTGATTTATTACTATTTCTCATCTCATCTTTCACTATTTTTCGACTTGACTTCCGACGCTCGAAGCTCGAATTTCCGACGTCTAAATAAATATTACTCGGTCGACTCATTAATTCCTTCCGAATTAATTCGTCGGTTTGGTTTGTTGAATGCTTGGGTGTGACTCGAAGGGTTCAGTAAAGATTAAGCTGTAATATTAATTATTCATTAATATTACTGATCGGAAGCGGCTTCCACCCAGACATTCCGATCACTTGACCTCACTGAATTTATTAGCTTTCTAATAATTCTGAACCCACTAACGGAATAGTACAGTTGTTCGAAGGACACCATTCCTTTCAATCTCCCACTTGTCCTTCCGGACAAGTGCGCATTTTGTGTACAACCTTTTTCCTATGTCGCTTAATGTCTCTTCATGAACTAGAAGGTAAGATTTATTTTGTCATCCTTATTACGTCAAGATGTGTTTCCTGATTCCGAGTCCGACTGTCAATAAACAGATGATTTCTAAAATTCATCTGAGTATGGCCATGCATTTTACAGTCTCGCTCTACGAGAGGCCTTGTATACAACATAGACATCTTCCCTATTTTAGTAGGGGGAAATTCCCAGTCTTGTAATGTAGCTCCTCTTACTGAGAGCACCTAGTCGCCCGAGTGTTGCCGTTATAATCCCCTATTACGGCAGACGTTTGACAACATCAAAGCGAACTAGTACTCAAACAAGAGAACTCACAATACTCATGGTCGAGGAAATAGGTTCCGATAGCCATAATGAGAAGTATACTTATGACAAATTTTTTAAATTTCTTAAAGTATTCTCATAGGTCGATCCAGTATGGTTCTAAACCAATACCTGTGCAAATGATTTATGACAATCATGTCCTTGTAGCACATGAAACGGTGCTATAAATTAAACTACACACTAATCTCAATCTGACATTAATCGTCCATCGTTTAAATGACCTTGATTAGGGATAATTTTCGATTATAATATTCAATGTTCACTTAATAGGTGTTTCCTTACCAAGACTGGTCTTGATACCCTATTTTGAATATTCTTAGAATCGAATGGACTCATTATTTAATCCTAAACCACAATTAAATAGCATAACGGAGTAATAAAATATTGCATGAAATTTTATATTACTCCAAAACTTGAATGGTTTTCCTTAGCGTCTTACATTAATTTTTCTCAAAATTAACTAAAACACTAAAAAGGAAATCAAAGCCAGTCTCCTACATGCTTGATTCCCGTTGCCTCAACGTGCTTGTTATGCTTCACTTGAGGCAAAGGTTTAGTAAGTGGATCGGCTACAATGTCACCCGTTCCAACTTTGCAAATTCTGATTTCACCCTCTGATTTCCATTCTCGAATCATGTGAAATCGCCGCTTGACATGTTTGACCTTCTGATGTTCCCTAGGCTCTCTGGCCAGAGCAATAGCTCCATTGTTGTCACAATAGAGGGCTATTGGACCCTTTATAGAGGGTACAACATCAAGTTCACCAACGATCTTACGAATCTAAACAACCTCCTTAGCTTCTTCAGCAGCTGCTAAGTATTCGGCTTCAGTTGTAGAATCTGCAGTTGTACTCTACTTTGCGCTCTTCCAACTAAACGCCCCTCCATTTAGACTGAACACATATCCAGATTGCGATTTGAAATCGTCTCTATCTGTCTGGAAGCTTGCGTCAATATAACCTTCCACAACTAAATCCTCTACACCACCATACACAAGGAATTTATCCTTGTTCCTTTTTAGGTACTTTAGGATATTTTTGGCCGCAGTCCAATGCGCCTCTCCTGGGTCTGATTGTTAACGGCTCGTAGCACTCAAGGCATACGATACATCTGGCCTAGTACATATCATGGCATACATGATCGATCCAATAAGCGAAGCATATGGAATCTGATTCATTCTTACCCGCTCATCATGTGTCTGTGGACACTGCTTCTTGCTTAGGGTTATGCCATGTGACATTGGCAGGTGACCTCTCTTGGCCTCCTCCATGCCAAATCGAGCAAGTACCTTATCAATATAAGTACTCTGACTTAATCCAATCATCCTTTTTGATCTATCCCTATAGATCTTGATGCCTAATATGTATTGAGCCTCTCCCAAGTCTTTCATTGAGAAGCACTTTCCAAGTCAGGCCTTTACAGACTCTAACAACGGAATGCTGTTTCCAATGAGCAATATGACATCGACATATAAGACTAGGAAGGCGATGTCACTCATACTAACCTTCTTGTAAACACAAGATTCATCTGGATTCTTGATAAAACCAAACTTACTGATGGCTTCATCGAATCGCAGATTCCAACTTCTGCTTGCTTGCTTTAGTCCATAAATGGACTTCTTAAGCTTACAAACTTTCCTAGCATTATTTTGGTCGACAAAACCTTCAGGCTGTGTCATATACATAGTTTCTTCCAAATAACCAGTAAGGAAGGCGATTTTGACGTCCATCTGCCATATTTCATAATTGTAATATGCAGCAATCGCTAGGAGGATCCAAACGGATTTAAGCATTGCGACTGGTGAAAAGGTTTCATCGTAATCAATACCATGAACTTGTGTGTAACCTTTTGCCACCAATCTAGCTTTGTAAATGAATACATTTCCATCTTTGTTGGTTTTCAACTAGAAAATCCACTTACATCCGATAGGTGTATAACCTTCGGGTAAGTCAACCAAGTCCCAGACTTGATTTTCAAACATGGAATCCATTTCAGATCTCATGGCCTCTTGCCATTTAGCAGAGTCGGTGCTTGCCATCGCTTCCTTGTAGGTTGCCGGTTCATCTCCATCCATAATCAGGATGTCCATATTCTCGGTTAATACTAAACCAAAATATCTATCAGGTTGAGATCTCGGCCTATGAGACCTACGTAGGGTAATGGATTGAGCATTTGCATTGTCGGTTCGACTTTGCACATTTTAATCATTTTGACCTGCGTCAACAGATGCTGTTTGAGCACTTTGACTGTCATTATGATTTTTTTGCTCATCCTCACGAACTTCGTCGAGTTCGATTTTCCTCCCACTTGTCATTTTGGAAAGGTGCTCCTTCTCCAAAAAGACACCATCGCGAGCAACAAACACTTTGTTCTCCGATTTGTTGTAGAAGTAATACCCTTTGGTTTCTTTTGGGTAGCCCACAAAGTAAACCTTGTCAGATTTGGGATGAAGTTTGTCAGATATCAATTTCTTCACGTATGCTTCGCATCCCCATATCTTTAGAAAAGATAACCTAGGAGGTTTCTTCGTCCATAATTCATATGGAGTCTTTTCTACAGCTTTTGATGGAGCACGGTTCAGTGTTAGTGCCGCAGTTAGAAGTGCGTGTCCCCAGAAAGAGATAGGAAGATCACTAAGACCCATTGTTGATCGTACCATGTCTAACAAGGTTCGATTTCTCCTTTCGGATACTCCGTTCCATTGTGGAGTTCCTGGAGGTGTCAATTCTGAAAGTATACCCTTTTCTTTCAGATGGTCATCGAATTCTTGGCTCAAGTATTCACCACCTCAATCTGATCAAAGGGCTTTGATTTTCTTGCCAAGCTGATTTTCAACTTCATTTTGAAATTCTTTGAACTTTTCAAATGATTCAGATTTATGCGACATGAGGTAGACATAGCCATATCTACTATAGTCGTTTGTGAAGGTGATGAAATATTGATGTCCATTTCTTGTGGTTGAGCTCATTGGTCCACATACATCGGTATGTATAAGACCCAATAAGTCACTTGCCCTTTCTCCCAACTTGGAGAATGACTGTTTAATCATCTTGCCTAATAGACATCCCTCGCAATTCTCAACGATTCTAAATCGAAAGAGTCAAGAACACCTTCTTGTAGAAGTTTCTTGATGCGTTTGATGTTAATGTGGCCAAGACGACAATGCCACAAGTAAGTCTGATTTACCTCTATGGTCTTAGCTCTTTTGGTATCATTATAAACGATTTGTCCAAAGACACAAATGTGTCATTCCATAAATATAAACAAGATGATATGTCTTGTGATCAAGTTCAAAATGACGTCCAACGCCACAAGATCAAAATATGGTAGATAAAACTAAACAAGTTTTAAATCTAGACAAAATATGAGATTACAAGCTTTCTTTGAAAGATTATCTTCTTATTCCACTTGTGTACTCATATCCACTTGAAAAGCACCGCTCACTTTGTTCCTGATACAAGAGCATATAGTGAGCCAATTTTCCGATATCTAATACCTTATAAATGGCTTATGTTCAAGTGTAAAGATGATACCTGAGATTGAGGTTACTTTTCTTTTTGCCTCATCTTCTAGATACATGCTACATTCTCTTTTGTAGTGTCCGGGTCTACTACAATAGAAGCAGCGCATCTTAGCTTTGTTCTTGAACTTCTTCTTCTTTGGTCTCAGAGCAACCTTAGCCTTCTTGCAAGAATAGGTTTTCTGGAGCTCTTGAACAACTTCCATCAAGGACAGTTTGTTCCGCTTGGCCGTAAGTCGCATCTTTAATGCAACATACCCCGAATGAAGTGAGCTTAGTAGCATGAGAGCCGCTTGCTCATCGTCCACTGGTTTGCTAATTAGCTCCAGATGGGTGAATAGCCTTGTCATGTTGAGCATATGAGCTTGAAGTGGCATCCCGGGTCTAAGTCTTGCATTATAGACCTTAGCCCATACTTCTTGTCTCTCTTTCGTGAGACACCCATCTTGCGGTGGCTTGATCCTCATGTTCGAGAGTGACCTAGTCACATCTTCCACTAGTCCATCATAGTTGCCTCTGGTACTTTTGGTGACTCTCAAATTGACTACATCTTCTAGAGCTTTGAGCATCATGTCCAGAAAATAGTTGGAGAACTTCCCCTTCCATTGTACCGGGATGGAGTTTGCCATGAGTCTGGAAACTCTTTTACAATCCACACTCCATACCTCATGTGCCTCATCACTCATAATCCCCTTTGAGTAGAAACTCGGGATTTGAGTGTCCAGAATGTGCTCTAGGTAGCAATTTCGGAGGGTCTTTCGGAGTTCCTCTTTCCATTCCTTAAATTTTACCAAGTTCAGAGAAATTGGCAATTTTGCGGGAAATTCCGGGAGCATAAGGTCGTTGACATTAGTTGAAGACATGATTCTACAATTGAAAGAATTTGAAATAAAAAACCATTCATTATACTTAAATAAGATTGAATTCATGCATTTTAATCAAACTTATTTAAAACGTCTTATTCACACATGAAAGATTGTCCCCATTTTAGGTGAGAATAAGTCGATTCCAAGATCAAAAGAAACAAAGAGTGGTTAAGCATGCTTTTGCTTGTCTTAACACTCAATCTCCTAAGGTAAGCAACGCTTTGCTAATGGCTCCAAGCCACTCTTGGTTAAATAAATCGTCGCATCCAATGCTCTCTAAAATTTTTTTCACTTTGCCACGACATGTTAGGACTCCATCACTCATATCGTTGAGTATAACCAAAACCACCTTGCATACCCGGTATGCCTTACGTTCCTTGGAGAAGTAGTGATGCCTCGCTTTGGCGTAGCCCACCACTACCCTCGTTCGGTTGGTAAGTGTGTTTTGGAATGGCAAGTTTTACTCAATATTTTAGGGACCTAAGGTTTCTATGTTGGTTGATTTAAGTGAACTTAATTAATCATCACAACATTCGAAATCCTAAACATGCATCTAACATATAATTCATATATATATAAACATAAATATATATCGAAAACATAAATAGAGGTACATTTGGCAACTAGCATGACAATAGAGATACATTTGGCAACTAGCATGACCCCTTGAGATCTTTAAGTCTTCAAAAGGTCTTCATTTGCAACTTCATGGCTTTGTCTTCTAAGAACTCCGTCTTCAAGACTTGACCAAAATATTTCAATTGCTAGTATCTACGATTAGGACTAATCTAAATATTAAGGTACAAAAATACTCAACGGTTCGCAGACCGTATTTAGATTTACAAAAATACATCACAGATCACAGTCCGTATTTTCTATCCTAATCGGGCCCCACTAGTTGCCATTTCATAAAACCTGTGAGAGAATTTACATTCCATTCATCCATTCACTATCTGTGAATGGCCCATGCATTTTACAACGATAAACAAGTAACAATGCATAAAACGCGCGAGAACTAGTAACTAATCTAGGTGGTTAATCCAATTAACACGCCTAATTAAACTAGTCAAAGTTGTTTTAACCGGTTATGGTAATAACTTAGAGATGCTCCCACTAAATTCCGCATCCAACTTAACTAATCCAATTAATTAAGTCGGTGAACCCAAATATTTGCCAAAATTAATTTTTGCAAATGTCGCTAAAAAACCGAGGCCTAGCCTCAAAATTTTTAATTAAATAAACAAAATAATTAAAATAATTAAAACGACAATTTAAGCAAAATTACGAATTCCAAAATGTCTAAGTGCCTAGCACTAAGATTTAGAGTCCAAAAAATACCCTTATTAAAATATTAAGCAACGCTAAAATTAACTTTAAAATAGCATCGCCTTAATAACCCGGGGTTATTGTTCCAATTATGGGATTGTACGTACCGTACAACATGCATGTAGTATGCCCATGCGACCCCCGCAACACCAAGCATGCATGTGGGCTGCTTGTGCTCGCATGCGCCACGCCCAGCCCAGCCCAGCCAAGCGTAGCAGCACGCACAGCGCGCACAGCCTTATGCTGTTGCTGCACCATGCTGCTGCTTGCTGCTGGCTGGTGCGCTATGCTGCTGGCAGCGAGCAGCAACCCACGCCCTTCCTCGCACACACACACGCACATCACCAAGCACCTAAGAACGAAGTGCCCAGCAGCCTCGGCAGCCACATATGGGTTGCGTGAGCAGCCCAGCTGGCCGAGAGCTAGCTTGGGGCTCTTAGGTCTCGTGTTGCGTGCTAATGCTTCGAAAATTATCGATGTTTGTGTGTGACATTATAAATCAATTCTAAATTAATTTTATAATCAATTTTGAGGAAAAATGAAAAATTACAAGTCCAACTTAAATAATTCATCCAAATGCAATTAACCAAATTTATTTCCAGGAACCATTCTTTAATAAAATTGGTTTAACTTGGTGTAATAAAATAAATTAGGGCAATTCTCACTATTAATTTAATCACTTTAAATTAATCTTGAGATTTTGACATAATAAAAGGGAGTTGGAAAAATGAACATAAGTTCAATAAAGACTCCAACTTTAATACTTGTGACTTCATGAGAAATTATATCTTCCAATATGAAGATAAACCAATTTCAATCACAAGTTTTAAACTTAATGATTCCAATCAACTAAAAAATGATTAAATCAACAAAGTTTAACCAAAAATCATGGAATTTAGTAACTCAAAGTTTCAATCACTTATCATAAATAAAGATTGAATCTTTAGTATTTGGAAGCAACAAAGAACAACTATTTCACACTTAATGCAATTAATTTGCAATTATGTGAAAAATAAAACCAAACTTTCAAGCACCAATTACTACCAAGTAATCATGCTTAAAGTGGTCTAAAACTGCATATAAATAAAGGAAAGAACCAAATTCATAACCACCATAAATATGCAATCAATTTTCAAGGTTAGAAAGACTTAAAATTTTTCGTCAAAACGAAAAATCCCTCGAAAAATGCATTTATGGTCGTTTTTTGGCTAAAAACCTTTTCCACCCAAAATTCACTATTTTTGGGTCAAAATATGGGTTCGGGAGCTGAAGACAGCTCTAATACGAGGTAAAAATTGGAAAAACGAGTTACTAATCTAATTAGCAACTTAAAACCAGAAAAATTAAGCCATAAAAACACCTTGAAAATATTATGATTTTAAAAATAAACGAGCGAGGCTCCGATATCGCTGTTGGGGTTTGGTGAGTCCGACTCACCGCGGAAACAAACCCAAAAAAAAGATCGCACTCGCAATAAATAAAACCATAAACATAATTAAATTAATCACAAGATTAAGATAAGCTAATTACCTTTGACGCGTGCTTCGCTCCAAAATGAGCTCTTACTTTAAAGCTTCAAGTCCCGCTCACACGGAGACCTCCAACGAATTCCACCCGCAACAACAAAATCGACTAGGTCCAATGTCTTGGGGTTAGCAAGACCCGACCAATAAAACCCGAGTAATTATATTGAGTTCAAAGGTTTTCACTAATTGTGATGCCTTTTTCAACTCTTACTCAAGCATCATTCCCAATGCCCATACTTGGGTATTTATAGGAAATGATGGGAGTATCATTTACTCTCCCATCAATGTGGGATAGTATGATTTTTCCATTTTATTTTAAAGCTAAAATAAAATTAATAATCAAGCTAGTAATAAATCAACAAGTGGCAAGCTCATGTGAGTGGTTAGGTGAGGACCACTAGGAGAAGGGGGGGACCAAACTTGCTCCCCACTCCCTCTCCCATAACCGGCCACCTTACTCCACACACATTTAAGAACCACAAGCCACATGGCACCCACCCTTGGGCACCAAGGCAGCCAAGGTGGGCTGCCATGTGCTGCTGTCTGTGGCAGCCATGCCCAGTAGGCCCAGCACTCGCATGCGGGCTGCCAGGCGCTGCTGGCCAGCAAGCCCACCATGCTTGTGCGGGCTACTGCTAGCCTTGTGCCTTGGCCAGCGCTGCTAGGCAGCAAGCAATGGCCTAGCCATGCTGCTGCTAGCTGTGGTGAGCTGGCGCGCCTAGCGTGCTAGCTGCTGCAGCTTGTTGCGGCATGGTTTTCTAGCCATTGCGCGCACAAGGCCGTGCCTTGCATGCTAGAACACACTAGGCAGAGCCTAGCCTTGCGATGCTAGCATGGGTGCGCTAGCATGCACCAGCCAGCCTAGGCTCGGCTTGGTGCGCATGCTAGCCACCATGCTAGGCCATACGCCCTTAGCACTCGGTTTGCTTGGGAATTCCGATGCTAGGGGTATTTTGGTCTTTTGTTGATTTATTATTATTTCTCGTCTCGTCTTTCACTATTTTTCGAATCGACTTCCGACGCTCGGTTTCGACGTTCTAAGCTCGAATTTCCGACGTCTAAATAAATATTACTCAGTCGACTCATTAATTCCTTCCGAATTAATTCGTCGGTTCGGTTTGTTGAATGCTTGGGTGTGACGCGAAGGGTTTAGTCAAGATTAAGCTGTAATATTAATTATTCAATAATATTACTGATCGGAAGAGGCCTCCACCCAGGCATTCTGATCACTTGACCTCACTGAATATATTAGCTTTCTAATAATTCTGAACCCACTAACGGAATAGTACACTTGTTCGAAGGACACCATTCCTTTCACCTTGTCCTCTGGATCAAGCACCCTCAGCATCTCCTTGGCCATTTGGACAACAGTCGGCCTTTGCACAGGAGCTGCAAGATTAAAGTTAGTCAAGAAAATTCTAAGTAACTATCTTGATGTTGAAATTCAATGAAGAGGCGACTTATACCGTCCGACCCCTCCTCCTCCTTCCCATGATGCCTCTTCTCTCCTGCTGAGCCGACAGCAGTAGAAGGTTGCTTAAACCCACCCTTCGATGCCTGAGTAGCATCCAGTTTGCTGACCTCCCTGTCATCTTCAAGAGTAGAGCCGTCTCCTTTTTTGGGCTTGTGAGTAATGTGCTTCCGGTTCTTGTCGGATGGACTCACATCACCTGTCCCAATCTTTTGGATTTTGGATTGGGATTGCTTATAGGGAGAAGGTCTGGTGGAGTCACTCTGCATTAGAAAAAGGAAAAGGCGTCAGAAAAACAAGCGGGCAAAAATTGACCTTTGCTGAAAAATATACCAAGTTTTATAAACAACTACCTAGGGGGTCCCCGACTGTTTTCTGCTCGTCACTTGCTCGATTAAGGATGTTCGAGGGATATTTTGCCGCAGAGACGGCAGCCGGCTTCCTTGTTGCCGAGATCTTTTCCATAGCTTTGTCTACACCAAAAACAGGAGTTTGAATTTATAAACAAGTATTGAAAAGCAATTTGAAAGTTGCATAAAACAGACGGGCGACTACTTCTCGGCATCTCAGAGCTTAGCCCACAAGCAGCCAAGAACACCCCATCCTCTAGCCACTTGCAAAGAGGAATGTATCTCTGGAGGACGACTATTTTCTCCTCCTGCTCATTTGTCCGAACGTACACTTTGAACAAACCCCGGTTAAAAATTTCCTCCTGTGCCCGCCTAGGGAGAGGGGGCAAGGCACTCTTGCCAGCCAGGAGGGGCGGATCCTTGTTCCACCTATTGTATTTCTAGTTTAGTCGGCTATCAGAGGAATGGACTATGTAGAACTTTGTTCTTCAGTCCTTCCACTTGTTTTCCTTGCCGACTGCCATCATGTACCCCTTGCAGGTGGACAAGGTGTACCAGCCTTCGCCGCCCTTGGCAGGCGCTCGGCTGAGATAGTGCATGTGGGCGAATGCCTCAAAGCTGGGATCCACCTCCAGCATTTCACATGCGGCAACATCCGCGATGATATTAATCCATGAATTTGGGTCAAGTTGCCAGATACCCAGTTGGTATCCTTCCAGTATTCTCTCCACGGCCGGATGGAGAGGGAAGCGTAGACCAGCCTGGAGGACCGCCTCGTAGCAGCCGAATGCCTGGTCCTTGTAGCTGGCCAAGGTCGGCCAGGTTATTGTATCTGTAGGAGTTTATAGGTACTACGTAGCGGAAATAATCATGAATCATATTCAATCAAGTACCAATCCCAAGAATCACATGCGTAACACACAAGACACATAATCATACCTTTGATGCGTGAATTCCACGAAGCTATTCGAAAGGCAAATTAGGGAGAGAATAGAGCCCCAAGCGTTGCTCCTCTACTTAGTCCACGAGATTCAAACGAGCCGTCCACCAATACTAGATTGGTCGAGTGATTGAGGAAAACCGCGATCACCACCTTCATGGACAACCGACCATCGCACAAACCACCACCAACGCGACACACCACCGGCGCCTAGGAGGAGGAGAGAGCCGTGAGAGAGAGGACTATGAGAGGGGTTGGGTTTCGTGTTTGCTAATTAGGGTTTGATCACACTAATCAGTTAATTGCTTACTTACTGCAAACCTAGGCACCTAGTTTATTTACAATCTCATTATAATTAGACTAGGGCACAAAGCCCAAAACTCCCTTGTCCACTCCATATGGTCGGCCACCTAGAGTGATGAGGCCCATGATGGGCCTCATCCTCTAATGCTCGATCTAGCCCCTTTGTGTGACCTTATAGGATCCGTCCAATTGAGCTTTGGGCTATTTTACTAGTCCAAAGATCGTTAGTACCTCTAGCTATGGTAAAACGACGACCCAAATTTACGAACTTAATTATCTCCATAATTTGATCCAATTATATATCTAGTAATTGCACACGACGAAGACATAACTCCTTCAATCTCCCACTTGTCTGAGACAAGGGTGCAATATTCAAATTCCTTAAGTCAATATATGTGTCGATTTGATAATATGATTGCATCACATGTCGAGATCATATTAATTTACAAATCGTTTCTTGAAATATGAGTTAGAATTACAAAACCAAATGATTACTGTGTAATGCATTTGAACGCGGCCATGTATTTTCTGAATTCTCCTTCTTTAAGCGGCCATGACACATTTCCTAATTTAATAGGTAGACTCTATCCAATCTTGTGGTAACATGACTCCCACTCAACTTCTGAAATAACCGGGAAACACCCTTTATAATCTCCAGTTATGGCTAGACGTTTGAGTGTACCACAGTCACCACATCCATTGAATGAAATCAATGTTCCACTCATGTCAAAGGAATCAACTAATATATACGGAAGCTCTATACTTGAACTTCAAAGAAGGTCAATAGTTCGATCATGCATCATTCATGCATATCCCAGTGATTGACCGAGCATCACTATGCCCCTATAGCCCATGAAACTGCGCTATCCAATCAATCTTACATGCTAGTTCATTTATTGAAATCATTTATGTCCACTTTAATGATCTTGAACTAGGAACTTTAAATAATATATGAATTTTGTTCACTTGTGGGGTTTCAATTCACCAGGTCATCAACCTGATGAGCCCATCAATTCATAATTATTTTGGACATTTTATTTAATTTTCAAAACCATAATTAAATAAGAGAAATGATAATTTCTATTTTAAACATAATTCTACAAATTGATGCATTTCTCATGTAATATGTTTTCTCAAAACATATACAACTTAAATTACACAACTTGCTTCAATCCTAGGACTTTAATATGACTCTCATACCTTAGTCCATGGAAGGGGTTTAGTGATTTCTCACTCATAATAAAAACTTTGCAGAACACGACCTTCCGCTGGTCAATGATCTCATATTTGAGGTGATATCTCATATCCTTTTGTTTGGATTTGTGATCTGACTCTGGCCTCTTTGTTCTTGGGCAAATGTGACCTGTTAGTAACATGACATTCTAATCCGAACTTCCTCTGTAACTATCTCACTATAGTTTAATACACATATTTTGATATTGAGTATGCAACAGTGCTCTGCTTTGAACTCTTCAAGATCACTGTCCTCTTCCATCCAGACACAAATATGCATTTAGATCACCATCTAGAATCATCTTGCTTGTTTGGAAAACTTGCTTTCGTGTAACCTTTTGACAACTTGCTTAAATTACCATTTAACATAGTAGCTAGAAATATTCCTTTTAGTGCTTCTCAAGTACTCAAGGATCTATTCTTGGTAATTCTCCTTATGCTCATTCTGAATTTGCTTGAAACCTGCTACATATGTACGAGTCATATGCAACATCTTGCTTTGTACATTTCATGGCACATGGACCTTTTTCAAAAGCATAAGGTACACTATCCATACAACTCAACTCTATTAGCTTTTTAAGGCACTGAGTTTTACTGAGTGTAATACCATGAAACATGGGAAGATATCCTATCTTAGAGTCTTGCTTCATGAACTTGTCAAGATCCTTATCAACATAAGTCACTCGATTCATTCCAATCATTCTTCAAGATTCACTTCATGGATCTTAATTCCCAATATGTACTCAACATCTCCTAAGTCTCTCATATAGAAACAATCTTTCTGACCACTGCTTGACTTATTCAAGCATTGATGTATCATTTCATATGAACTGTATGTCAACTACATACTAGATTAAGAAGACCAATTGCTACCACTAAACTTCTTGTCTCTACAAGATTCCTTTGTTCTACTAAGGAAATCAAACTGTTTGATTTCCTAATCAAAACGAATGGTCCAACTCTTTAATGCTTACTTCAATCCATAAATGAATTTCTGAAGTTTGCAAAACTTTCTTGGAATTTCTGGATTTCAAAACTCTTAGGATGTATCATATACATTCCCACCATCAAGAACATTTCATGAAAGTGATTTTGATATCCATTACTAGAATAATCCGAATAGGCTTACCCAACTAATAGGTTTGACCCTATTTGTAAGACTATTATGGATTAACACATTTTTACAAACATGGAGTCTATACTGGATTTCATGGCTTTAAGCCATATAATGAGTTGGCACTTATCCAAAGCTTACTTGTAGGGCATGGATTCTAACCGTTCTAATAAGAAAATTATAGAATCCACCTTTTCTCAGAATTTCAACAAAATGTTTGTTTTGATCCCAAGTAACCTATGATAGGTATGAGCGACAATAGAATTATTCTCTTCAACTCTTTGAAGCCTTTCATTCTAGTGGGACGATAGAAGCCTCGCTAGTGGAATTAGCTTGCTTCGACACATGTTTTATCAAATTAGCTGATTTCATATGCCTTCGTCTTTGATGTAGTGTTATCCACATCCATTTGTTGCTCGTCTCGAATCTCATCGAGATCTAACTTTACTCCCACTTGACTTTGTAGGAAGACATTCTTTCTATAAAGACACTATCGCGAGCAACAAACACTTTGTTTCTACGCGATTGTAGTAATAATACCTCTTAGTTTCCATGAGAAAAACCCATGAAGAACTACTTTTCTGATTTAGGGTGTATTATGTTATCTTTGTAAACATTTTACATTGATTTCATAACCCTTAATCCTGTTTAGAAAAGATAACTTTTGGAACATTTCCAAATCATAACTTTTATGACATCTTTTCTACTACTTTGGTTAAGTTTCTTGTTTAGTTTATCGCAATTGTTGTTGTTCTAATGCATATCCTCAAAACGATATTTGTAAATCATTAAATCTTGGATCGAACAATGGCAAGCAAAGTTTAATTCCTTCTTCATAAACATACAACTTAATTGTAATGTTTCTGGATTGTGAATTAATTCAACAATTCCTTTTAGATGATCATTCCTTTTTGAGTTAAATATTTATCACAACAATCATATTGTGGTGTTAAATTGTTTATCTCAAACTGATTTTACAATTCATTTTTGGAATTTTGAACATTTCAATGTTTTCCAAGCTTTACTTCATTAAGTAATTATCGATATATTTACTTAAATCGTTAGTAAAAGCAATGAAATAGTTAAATCTCTTTGCTAATTTTGAACTTATTGGTTCACGTACATCATATGTATGAGTACCAAAAGGTCATTTTAGCTTCTTTTACCCTTTCTACTAAAAGGCAACTTGGTCATTTTAACTTTTATCAAGCATGACTTCTAATTCTCAAGTGATTCATAATCATATAAGAATGAGAGTCTATCCAAAACTTTGGATGTGCAAATGGTCTATATGACCCAACCTTACTTTATTATAAGTAAGTGTACTTTAAATCATCTAAATTATATTTTTTGCGATCTACTTATATCAATGTCATAAAACAAAATTAACTCATATCTAGCAAAATGAAAACAATTTATTACCTTGGTCATGGATCAACACTTGTCCAAGCCAAGTAAAACAAAATTCAGTATTCAAAACAAGAAAACCGAAATATTGTCTCATCAAAACTGAAAATTGTTCTAAAATCATGATAAACTAATCAAAATTTAAAATTATGAAGCTATCTCTGGCCACTCAAATACTTCTAGTGTACCTTCAAGCTCCATTTCCAAGCTAGCTTCACTTATTTGCAGTTCTTGCGCAACATCACTATGTTCAGCACTGCAACTTGGTATCCATACCTAAGTGAAAGTTAAAATGTTTATAACATTATACCTGAGGTTGATGCTCCATTCTTCTTGAGGAAGTCATGGTATTTCTGGCAATTTCGCTTCCAATACTCCTTCTTCTTGCAGTAAAAGCATTCACTTTCACTTACAGCCTTGGGCTTTGGAGTGGTCTTAGGCTTTTCAGGAGCCTTGGCAACTTGCTTGCCCTTGCTCTTAGCACTAGCCTTTTGCCCCTTCTTCTTGAACCCCTTTCCCTTTTGAATCTTAACAACTTCCTTCTTAGGTTCCTTTGGGATTTGTTTCTCAGCACTTACCAGCATTGCATGCAATTGATTCATAGTCTTTGCAGTGGCAGTCATGTTGAAATTTATGATAAACTGGTTGAAACTTTCTGGTAGTGAATGAAGAATGATGTCTGTTGCCAAATCATCATTGTATGGGTGCCCTAGTTTTTCCATACTTTGAATTAGGCTGATCATTTTGAAAACATGATCATGAACTGTGGTTCCCTTCTCCATTCTACAATCCAGAATCTCACGATGGAGCTCATACCTTTCAACTCTAGCTTCTTTCTTAAACAAAGTTTTGAGTTCTTGCATGATTGAGTAGGCATCCTGCTCCTCAAAACGCTTTTGAAGACTAGGTTCCATGGTAGCAATCATTAAGCAAGTGATAGGTATAGCTCTATCATTAGCTTCCTTGTGCTTCTTGATCTCTGCCGCAGTTGGATTTTCTGGCAGAGGTCCTGGTAATGGGGTATCAATGATATCCTCTTTACCCTCAAATTTCAGAACAAGTCTTAGCATTCTTTCCCAAGTGGAAAAGTTCTCCCCTGTCAACCTATCCTTCTCAAGGAATGGTCGAAGGTTGTAAACGTTGTTGTCATTGTGGTTACGGCTACCCATCTATGTCAAAATAAGGCAAAGTTTAATAATTATGTTTAATTTAAAATTTAAAGTACCATAAACACATTCATTTGGTAACTTTAAAACACTTTATTTAATAATTAATTGATCCCAATTGAATTTAAGTGATTCCAAGATCCTTTATTTGTGTAATAATTTACCGGACTTTGGCCCTACCATCAACCATTACATTTTCAAGGTGAGTAAACTCTTTACTGATTACAACTCTTGGTTGAATAATTAATCATCACATGCTTAATTATTACCCTTAGCTTCAAGGTTCTAAACTCTTTAGGTAACCTTGTTGAGCATAACCAATTAAAAGTGTAAAATTTGTTTTACCCCCACTCCCCTAAGATATAATATGACACCCAGTTTTGGCATGACCCATCATAAATATCAAAGGTTTCATCGGGTTTTTAATTGGAAAAACAATCTCAATATTACTAGGACCTAAATTTATTATGTTGTGATTATTTAGTGAACTCTAGCGCATCATCAATCAACATAAATAAAATCTAACATGCATAATCTACTAATGCAATAAATCATGACATAGTATGGCCCCTTAGTCCTAAGAAAACTAGAAATGAAAAAGCTCCTACTTGAATCATCATGGATCTCCATCCACCTTGCTCTTTTGGGCCTTCACTTCATGGGCTTCTTTGGACTAACACTATTTAAATAACTATTCTATTTACTTTAAATAAAAGTTACAAAAATACTTAACGGTACGCAGATCGTATTTAGATTACAAAAATACATCACAATGCGCATATCGTATTTAAGAATCTATGGGCCATACTAGTCTATATATAGCAACATAATATCATATATTATAAAAGTGTCATATAATACATCACTCAATATGCTTGTCTAAACTACAACATCGAATGTTCATAATAAAGTCAACGCATTTCCTAAAATATCTCATATTTTAATCATAATTAGATAATATCATATATTATTCATGACCGTTTATTAAATATCATATATTTAATTTAGTCATGAGATAGAATCAAATCATATTTTAATCTAGAAAGATAAATCATATTTAATCTTTCATGATTATCCTAACAAATTTAGGAGTTTCTATCCTAATTACTAGCCAATCAAATAATTTTAAAATCAATTATATCCTAATCTAATTATGGGATAATCACATTATTTAAATCAATTATTATCCTTTTGGAATATGCTCACAATATCCTAGTCAATCTTATCCAAAATTAACCACTTTAATTAGGATAATTACCAATTTAACAACTTTAAATATGGATAATATCAAATATAACAACTTTTAAATATTTGATTTTTATCCAAAAATAAAAGATTTTATCCAAATAAAACCAATTTTATCTTTTAAAATAAAAGATCATAATTTCAAAAATATTTTAACTTATCCAAAATAAAACTGATTTTATCCCAAAATAATTCACAATTATCTAGAAATAATTTTTAAAATGAGATAATAATTTTTTTTTTTTTGAAATACCACAAGCCACCACCGCCGGCCACCGTGGTTGGCTAGCCGAAGCTAGCCACAGTGGCTGGCTGCCATAACAGCAGCCACTGCCACAAGATAGCAGCGGGAAGCTGCTCTGGGAGTTATGGAAGCAGCCGTGCAACGCTTGCACGCTACTGCCCACAGCCGCCCTTGACCGCCTGCCCTCCCTCCCTCCCTCTCGGACTGCCACCTTGTCGGCAGCCGCCGTGGCTGCGCCACCCAGCTGCGGTTGCCGACCACCTAATTTTTTTTTTTTTTTTTGTGTTTTAATTTAATTAAAATAATATTTATTAAAATTAAATTAAATCAGTCCAAAAGATTAAAATTAAATCACATTCAATTTTAAAATTAGGGTTCTTCATAAAATTAATCCAAATTTAATTCTTACTTTTAAAATTAAATTGATGATCATACACAAAACACTTTTATGCATAAATCAATCCGATTAAAATTATGAATCATAAAATAAATTGAATTAAATCAAAATCAAGCACAAAAATCATATTTTAGGGCTAGGATTTTCAAAAAAATTCGAAATTTAGGGTGAGGGGGTTCGAAAATTTGAACATATTAGGGCTAAAATTCGGTCTCTTCATGGCTATTTTGAGCATAATTAAATCACATTTAATCAATTCCAAAAGTTTAATCACATAAAATATAATAATTGAACCATAATTAAATTAATTTCTCCCTCTTAATTGATTATAAAATTAACGTGGACATCAAATAATCGTATAATTATGATCTAGCGCGCTCATGCAAGAGGCTAACTGATACAACTGTAGGAGTTTATAGGTACTACGCAGCGCAAATAATCATCAATCATATTCAATCAAGTACCAATCCCAAGAATCACATGCATAACACACAAGACACATAATCATACCTTTGACGCGTGAATTCCACGAAGCTATTCGACAGGAAAATCAGGGAGAGAATAGAGCCCCAAGCGTTGCTCCTCTACTTAGTCCACGAGATTCGAACGAGTCGTCCACCAATACTAGATTGGTCGAGTGATTGAGGAAAACCGCGATCACCACCTTTATGGACAACCGACCACCGCACAAACCACCACCTCCGCGACACACCACCGACGCCTAGGAGGAGGAGAGAGCCGTGAAAGAGAGGACTATGAGAGGGGTTGGGTTTCGTGTTTGCTAATTAGGGTTTGATCACACTGATCAGTTAATTGCTTACTTACTGCAAACCTAGGCACCTAGTTTATTTATAATCTCATTATAATTAGACTAGGGCACGAAGCCCAAAACTCCCTTGTCCACTCCATATGGCCAGGCACCTAGAGGGTGATGAGGCCCATGATGGGCCTCGTCCTCTAATGCTCGATCTAGCCCCTTTGTGTGACCTTATAGGATCCGTCCAATTGGGCTTTGGGCTATTTTACTAGTCTAAAGATCGTTAGTACCTCTAGCTATGACAAAACGACCAACCAAATGTATGAACTTAATTATCTCCATAATTTGATCCAACTATATATCTAGTAATTGCACATGACGAAGACATAACTCCTTCAGTATCATCCTTGTTGGGAACAGACAAGGAAAAGCCATGACCCATTACAGTCTTGCGCTTGAAGTTGGCAAGACCGGATGTCATAGAATCCGCTTACTTTGCGGGACATGATGATAATAGGGTGCACGTTCCAGGCGCCTAGAAGCACTCGGCTCTACCTAGCCTTCTCCCTTCTCCACTGACAAGGATTCCCTTGCAGTGCTTATCTTTGCTTGGGCCTCTTCTGAAGTAACGGAGGCATTTTTCAGAAGATGACGAGGCCGAATCGTCATCAGAGCTCTCCCCATAGCTAGGGGACTACCGGCTTGGGCAAGCAGGGTCCTCCCCTAGACTCTCCTCCGACGCCTGTTCTGAAGGCTCGGCCTGGTATGGACTGTCGGCTTCTCGGATGGTATCACTGGGGGTGTCGCTTGAAGAGGGGGAAGAATAATAAGTTGGAGTTTGGGGAAGGTTAGAAGAAGGGTTTGGAGGGTTCTCAGAGATTTCACTAGCAGGCACCCTAATGGAGCCATCAGAGTTGATAGTCTCGCTGTCCAAATGGTAAAAGGAACCATCCGACCTATATCTCCTCGTTGTCTGCTTTGTTCTGGCCATCGTGTCCTGCAGATGCACATACACTGTCGGATTAGGAGATGTACTTAAAGCAAAGTTCTCGAACGAGCATTCGACACTCCCTGTTCTTGATTTAGCCGTCCTCGGTGACTGGCTGATCGCTAACCTAGGTCGTGCCAGGTGCGTTTGGGAAACCATTTGATAAAGAAAAAATGCAAGAAAAAATAAGTAAAAGAAGAGAGCAGGCGGTTACCTTAGAAGAAGGTACAAGGAGACGCCTGGTTTGCTGAAACAGACGGACAGAAAGCCAAGCGTCGGATGCTTGATAAGTCTAAGTCTTTGAGAGTCTTTGAGAGTCAATAGTCCAAAGATTCTCCAAGATTCTCAAAGGTGTGAACCCAAAGGGGGGGTCAAACCCTTCTGTTTATAGAAGGGTAAAACCCTAATTTTTCCCTCCAAAAGTTCATTTGAAAACCAGCCAGACGAATGTTGACACCTGTCACAGGTGTCATGTGCAATGCACGTGAACCCTGTGAGGGGCAAATGATTTTGGTATTTTAATACCCGGCCAAGTGGCCTAATCGGAAGCCGCCAAGTGTCATAGGAAGAGGTGCCACCTGGACCTTTGAGATGGTGACACGTGGTAGGCAGTCATCCCTCCATTCTGGGATGATTGATGATCAAGAATGGACAATTAAGAGGGCGACACACGTCACCCTAAGAGGCGCCCAAAATCCTTTTGGGATCAATGACACGTGTCACCGAGATATTGTTTCCTGAATAGCGGCCTTCAAGGAACCGAACCTTGAGGCGCCGTTTTGCGGCGTGACCTAATCCTTAGGTCACCAGATCCTAGGGAGGGCAAACTTTTCGAGAAGACCGTATAAATAGGTACAATTCCCTCATTTATGAGGGGACATGAAACACGAGACAATACGTCACATTCTCATTTATTACAGAGCTGTCGTTTTCAAGAAACAGACAGCACCTTACCTGAGCTTGGAATCCGAGCAGATAACTTTATTTCCGCACGTTTAACTCCGAATACTTTACTAAATTAATCTTCGGAGGCGGACCACCGACCATCCGGCGGTCCGTTTGCTTTGCTGAATCCAGTCTTAGTGTTGTAACTCTCCCAAGGGACAAAAACCCCCGAAACACAGCCCATCATTAATCACCACAAATCATACATTTACCCTTAATTTGTCCACTAAAATACAACTTTGCCACCTGAAATACATCTTTAATATCTCATCAAAAATTAATGACGTAACTTTTTCAAAATCTCTCTCATTTTCTCTCTACTTTCTCAGAAAATCTTGTGTGGACCTGGTCCACAATAATATTATTGTGAACCTAAGGTTTATACCCACGTAACTGACATTATATTCAACATATAGTAACCTTATTTTTAACATAGTGTAGACACCCATTTGTGTCTCCTCAAAACCAAATCCAGTGCTGAGTACCTTTCACGTTGAATCATAACCGAATGAAGTGGAAGTGTGGAAAGTCTAGTGTTTTCGGTTAGTTTTTATTTCTTTTCTTTCTCTCTATTTTTGAAAACCATTTTAAGAAAATAGTCAATCCAGTTTGGTTTGATCCATCACAAGGGTCCAATAATGGTGTAGTTGGATGGGGCTTGAAAAGAGCTTTCCAACTATTTATTATAAGCCCAATTCCAATGAATAGTGAGGAAGTTATGGCCAAATTACTAAACTGGGCCCAGTTTAATATTTATATGCGGCCTAATGATCTAGAGGAGGGCCTAATTCCAATGTCGTCTAGCGCTAATGTCCAGCGTTTGGCGCCACGTTGTTTTATTCTTTTCAAAACTGTGGTTCGTTTTTTATCACATCCGGCTGATTTTCTCTATAAATAGCCTCCTAAAACCTCTGTTTTCAACCATCGAAAATCACCAACTCTCATCAAAGAATCTCTTTATTACTCTCTCTCTCTCTCTCTCTTTTCTAAACTAGCCTTTTGCATACAAAATTCCGCATTTAAAAGATCTAGAAACTCCTAGCCAAGTTCGAAGATGCCTTTGCCCCAAACGTGAAAGGTTTTTTCTAAGGGTTTGGTCCTGTAGACACCCATTCGTGTCTCCCCAAAACCAAACCCGGTGATGAGTACCTTTTGCGTCAAATCATAATCGAATGAAGTGAAAGTGTGGAAAGTTTAGTGTTGTGGATAGTTTTAATTTCTTTTCTTTTCTCTTCTCTCTGTTTTTGAAAACTTATTTTAAGAAAATAGCCAATCTAGTTTGGTTGGTCCATGATATGGGTCCAATAGTAGTGTAGTTGGATGGGGCTTGACAAGAGTTTTCCAACGATATATTATAAGCCCAATTCTGATGAATATTGAGGAAGTTATGGCTAATTTACTAAACTGGGCCCGGTTAGAGCCTTATATGCGGCCTAATGATCTAGAGGAGGGCCTAATATAGATTTATCATTCCTAATGCAATTAGGAATGGTTTTAGTCTTCTAGATTTTTCTTGAAGGGTTCTTTTCATTCCTTATCCGATTAGGATTGATAAATTGACTTTTGTTTACTTTTCAGAGTTTTAATTAAAATCAAAGAGAATTTTTAAGGAAAAATACGATTTTATCCTCCTGTACGGCAATTTCTATTAGATTTTAAAAAAACGCGTGAATTTCTGAATCAGCGCCAAACGCCAGCTGTAGCGCCTGGCGCTAGCATTGGCGCCTAGCGCTAATGTTTGCGTCTGGCGCCAATAGCCAGCGTTGGCGCTAATTCAATTTTATGTGCGCCAGAACTCTGTTTTGATATTTTATCTTTTTGGCTGATTTTCTTTATAAATAACGTCGTATAAACTCCGTTTTCATCTACAACTCTCATCAAGATTTTCTTGATTACTCTCTCTCTCTTTTCTAAACTAGCCTCTCAAATACAAAATTCCGCATTCATTAGATCTAGATACACTAGCCATATTCGAAGTTGCCTCGCCCTAGACGTGAAAGGTTTAATTTTTGAGGGTTTGGTCCCAAATCTCTCTTTCAGTTATTTAATTTAATTGTTTGATTATTATTTTCATTGAAGTTACTAACGTGGATATTTTGTTATTAGAAAGAGGTACGAGGCATCAAAGTAAGTGCTTTAATGGATTTTATTGATGTTATGATATAGAGTTCATGTTTAGGCTGTTATTATGATTCCTAGTATCATGTCTAGGGTAAGTTTAATATCAAGTATGATTAAAAGTATGATGCTTCCTATGTTCTTCCTAATATTTATGATTGTTAGTATCATGTTAGAGCTAAATATATGATTTTTATTGCTTAGTGACATGCTAGGGTTTGTTATTAATCTTGTTAGTATCATGCCTAGGATCTTGCTATGCTTTAATATTGACATGAATATGATTATTATATTTATTATTATGATGATTATGGTTTTGATCATTATTATGATTGTTTTTACAATAGTTATTGTTTTAATTGTTATTTATTGTTATTGCTTGATCACACCTTTTTATGCATGTTTAAAGGGAATTTGGTACTTGTAATCACGCTTAATAAGATAATTTAATAATCTTGTTTAGGTTAATTTAATTATAATTCAACTGATCGCCAATAATAGTTTTATTTGTGCATTAATATTCAACCAACATAGATAAACAGGTTTAGGGTTAATCCTATTAATTGCATGTTAATCAGAAAGCGCACATGAATACGATAAGAATAAAGTAGAGGCCTATTATTAGGGCAGGTTCAATCTCTTTTAGGTTGGATTTGTACCTTCATCCCTGAACCCTATTTGGTTCAAGACCTTATGGAGTTGACGATCTCTTGGATCGTTAAGGGGTGTAACCTTCACCTCGTGAACGGTTTACAAGTTCCTAAAAAACTTGTTGGCGACTCTTTTGCTCTATCTTCTTTCTCTTTGGACGTCACCGTACTTTAGTGTATGATCACAGTGGGGTTCAAGCTAGGGGATTAACGCTTGAAATATTCCCTACAGTTTTTCGCGACTCCACTGGGGAGGATTTCTATTTTAATTCCTAAATTTGTTTCGACAATGATTTAGAATGAGCAGATGAGACTCGAAATGTTCTAAGTATTTCATGTGCGTTATTTTGATTAACATTATTATCATATGCATAAAAAAGATCTCATTGGAAAGACCATCCGTAATGAGTTAAAACATAGAATTTTACACGTAGGAAATTAGAGAAATATCTTTCACAACTAGGACTGAAATAACATTGCGCGAAACTAGAAAATTTTATCGAGCACAGAAAGCTGCTGAGGCATGTAGGAATTAGCGTCAGCGAACAGAAGCTGGCACCAGACATTTAACTACAGCGCCAGACGACAGCTCTGTCGCTTGGCGCTACAACTAAAACCTGGCGCAAATCTCTGTTTGTTGGCGCCAAATTCTTCCAATACCGAGCCAGAAATATGCGTTCTAATTTCGACCAGTTTTTCTTATTGTTTGCTCGATCCTACTTCCTGATTGAATTTTTTCTCACTTTTCTGAAACCCATATGTGTTCTACATATGGACATAACCCTCTGGGAATTCATGCTCCATCTACCTGATTGAACGCTCTGAGCAACAAATGGTACATCCGAGAATGTTAAATTCACCAAACCATGGAAGCGAGTTTTTCTAAAACTCACAGTGTCCCATCCACTCGCGCCAACCCTTCACGGTTAGGCTTCTGCGCGGTGCATCCGGACAATTAACCATGGACCCTCTATTGACTAAACCATATCCCGAACTTTAGAGAACTAGAGCCATGGTTTGGTTGCAAACTCATTGCATCATATTGTGCCTACTTGACTAATTGTGCATTATTTGTTGTGCATATTTTCTTAACCGTTTGTTTGACTTGTGTTGAGATTTAATAAATTAATGACTTAAAGAACTTTTCCTAATCAATTAATTGATTAATTAATTTGAGTAAATAAATTCTAATATTTTAATCAGAATTGACCTAGTACGACTTTAGGCATACCCCTGTTTATTAATAACACCGAAAACAGTCTCAGATTGAAGCTCCAACATTGGCGCCAAAGTCTGAACTGTAGCGCCACTCTGTGGAGTATGGCGCCTGGCAACAGCTCTGTCGTCTAGCGCTACACTACACAGTGCGACGCCAGTCCTGTCGTTTTGCCGACAGTTTGGATTATTAATCGAGTCATCATCTAATGTCTAATTAATCAGTTTGCTAATTAAGTCGGTTAAATTTCACTGTTAATAACACTTTGTCGAGTCATTAATTAAGTCTAGTCACATAGTCTAGCCACATGGTCATGACACGAGTCTTAACATATCACCTACACTCACTAGTCTTAGCACACGCTTCGAGTATGTATCACCATGACCATGTCTTAGATTAATGCATAAGTCGGTCTTTCCGTCATTTGAGTTGGGGGTACATCCTATTCCTAGTTCTTTATATCCCTCCATCTACATCATTTTTTTCACATTCTATTCCAATCTTTCTTCACTTCCTCCATCCATTGCATGTTGAATAGAGTTTGAGTCAAATAATTAACAATAGATATCCCCAAATTCCTTTTCCACAGTACTTGGTCGAGGAGAGAAGGGCGATTAATCAAGGACAACCTCTTTATTCAAGTCTCACCTTTTGATAAACCAATTCGTCAAAAGAGGAAGGCTAAAAAGATAATGGCAAGTCAAGAAGAGGTTAATGAACTTAGGAATCAATTAAATGATGTGACTGAGGTGTTAAAGGCTTTAACCCTCAAAATTGATGACCCTGTGAAGCAACAACAAATGAACCTTATGCAAGAAAGTTTAAGAAAGCTATCTAGTGACTATAAATTTCAGGGCATGAGTTCACAAGGGGTCTCACAGGACAAGGAACTTCTTCCGCATAAGTTCAACGCCACTGACATCCCTAAGTTCGAGGCAACAGATAACCCTTACTTTCATCTAAGAGCTTTTGAAACTATAATGAGCATTAAGGGTATCGATAAGAAGGTTTTCCCCTCTCTGTTCCCACTATCTCTCGAGACCGTTTGCCAGAAATGGTTCTTTTCTCTCGAGAAAGAGAAAACCTCTTCTTGGGAATCCATAGCAAATGCTTTCCTAGATAGATATAAGTGCAACATCCAAGACGAGAAAGACCATAGACAACTTGAGATGTTAAAACAAAATGAAAACGAAGGGTTCACGTCTTTCTTCAATAAATGGAGGGAAACTTCCGCTAATATGGTCAAGGCTCCTACTTAAAAAGAATATGTGAGGATGTTTATCAAGAATCTCCAAGGGAAGTTTTCAAGGCACTTAAAGTACCAACATAATTTGAATACTTTCAAGGTTGTCTATAATATAAGAATTGACATTGAAGATGACCTTCTGAAAGATAATTGTGCGAGAGGAAAGAAGAACGATCATCCTTCTTCTTCTTCTCCCATTAATGAGGTACGTGCTACGAACGCCTCTAAATCACGAATCCAAAGGTCAAAAAGGGTGTTCACTCCACTTGTTATGAGTTATGAAACAACTTTCAAGAAGTTACACCACAAAGGACTAGTCATGCCCATAGGGCCCATCAAAGATCCAGTTCCAGAAGCCAGGCCACCCAAGTGGGACCCCAATAAGCACTGCAAATATCATCAAGGAAAGGGTTACGACACTGAGGAGTGTTGGAAACTCAAAGAAGCTATTCAAGATCTGATCGATAACAATGAAACTTCCGAAATTCTAGCCATTGAAGAAGATCAAACATCCTTCGATCCATCACTTCTTATCACACCTGTATGTGAGCCCATGATCGAGACAGCTTATATAACCTCTCTCGATGAAGTGGCCATGATTGAGAAGGATGAAAGTCTTTTCTTAGATAATACCAGGGAAGACTCGTCAAGTCTAAAAGAGGACGTTCGAAAACTGCAAGATGTCGTTGTCATGCTCTTGAATGTGGTAGAAGGATTAGCAAATCGGGTGATGGTCATCGAACAAAATCCTCGCCAAGAGTTTAATGAAGAACTCAATGCTCCTAAGCCACGGGCAAAACGAACCATTGAAGAATACACACCAATAAGAGTCACTTACAACAAAGCTTTTGACTGTCTTCATGATCAAGGTCATATTCACTCCATTGGTCCCAGTTAAGACCCTCCATATGAAAAATGTTTTTTCAATTGGGATCCAAATTCCTATTGTTGATACCATAAAGGTCGCGGTCACACTACTGAAAAGTGTCTCGCCCTCAAGGATCGTGTTGAAGACTTCATTGATTCTAATCTCCTTCATGTTCCTCTGCGCGACAAGAAGGCCAAGATTAGTAACAATAGTAACAGTGGCTGTAAAGAGAAGAATAACAACTATCCTTCTTCTTCCGAAAACAGCTACTCTAGCAACAGTGTTGGTACTTTCGACCTTAATGAGATCATAGGATTTAGAAAGCAGCAAAAAAGGGATTTTACCCCTATTGGAATTAGCTACGATGATGCTTTCGATCGACTCCATGCAAAGGGACTCATTACTCCTATTGGACCTCTTCAAGATCCCCCACTTGAGAAGAGAGTCCCTAGTTGGAATCTAAATATGCGATGCAAGTACCATCAAGGTAGGGGTCATGCTACTGAGAGCTGTTGGAAGCTAAAGGAGGCTATCAAACATTTCATTGATAATAACAAGCTTCCCATGCCTCCAGTTAACAAGAAGAGCGAGTGTTGTTCTAGGCCCTTCCTAGAACCCTTCCTAGAAGGTGGCTAGGTTTGGGTCTAGAATTGGTCGTGGGGTGACCTGTTGTTTTTCAGGTCTTTTGGTGTTCTAGTGGTAGTTATAACTTAGCTTTTGTAAGTTGTAACTTTCTCTTTTTGGTAATAAAATCTTATTTCCCAAAAAAAAAAAAAAAAAAAAAAAGAGCGAGTGATGATAAAGCAAACAACACAAGACAAGAGGCGAGCTTCAACGACGAGATTTCATGACATCGTTTTTCTTTTTTTTTACCCTTTCCCCAATAAGTGTAGCATAGGCACCTTTCTTTTCTCTTAGATTAATTTTGTAGATTCTTTCTTTTCCCCTTTTTTTTTTAATAAATGATCTTTTATTCTCTTATATATGATCATTTCATTATTATTGCATTAAAAAAAAATCCATGTCGAATTAAGCACAAAGTATACCGATGATTTGAGGCACCCCTTGTAGCCACATCATATTACCTTTCACCATTCAAATATGCAATCCTTTCTTCATAAACCACTTTGAGCCTCGTTTAACGATAGACCTTTCTTTTTCAACCCACATCTACCTGACCTTGGGATGGGATGGTGTGTAACTTATGCAATCTCAAAAGCTTGAGTGATTTTAAAAAATCAAAAAATAAATAATAAGCAAAAAATAAATAAAAGTGTACAAAAATGGCAAGTGTTCCAATGTCTTTGATATGAAAATATCTTTGATAAGAACACGTCTCAGATTGCATCTCTTATCGAGTGCTCGGTATCGTGCTTGAGAAACATGAATGTCAAGTGAGTGATAGACCGCATGATCGGGATAACCCACACTCATAAAAATAAAAATAAATGCTAAAGCAAAAAAAAAAAAAAAAAAACAAAAAACAAAAAAAAAAAAAAAAGAAGAGAGCTAAAAAAAGAAAAGCAAGCCTCAAGCATAAAAATATAATGATTCAAAAGCAAGGTTGCACACCTTAGGGGCTTATCTAGGGTCTTGAGCCTTTTATCCCCTTCTTCTTTAACTTTTAGCCTAACCACGTTACAACCCTTAAAAATACCTTTTTGAGGTATACACATACATGTGCGAGGTTCGGCTAGAGCTACGTTCGGCCTGATTCCTAACGGATACGTAGGCAACCTCACTTCGAGGTGCAGCCGTAATAAACATGCATTCATATTCACATTCACACATCATGGTCATATCAAGGGATCTCCAATGCTCATTCCTATTCACTTAGAGCTAGACTTGGGCGCCTGATCCCTATATCATTAGCTTACCTAGCCTAAGAGTCACCACCATTTGACTATTTTAAAAACAATATCTTTCCACACACTTAGCCCTTGCGGCCTAACTTTAGAATCACTATCACACACCGCACAGATACATGACCAAATATACTTTCCCTTAGGAACCCTTTGTCATGAAATCTTAACGTAACACTGAAGCATGCCTTGTCATGTCAAAATGCCCAACATCACTCATCAATCAATCATCATTGCATCACAAAGTATGAAGTGCTTAGCCTCCGTGCCTAAGTTACCCTACTACTTTCATCATTGAGTCAACCATTGAGATAGCCTAGGATGAATTAATCCTTGCACCTTGAGAGATAGTATCAAACAACATTTGACTAAGCTCATTCAACAAGCACCCTCAAAACTTCGATTCTTTTTTCACGTCTTTCTTTTTCGGGAGAAAGTCGGTACCCTCCACAAAAATGACGGCAAATTTTTGCTTTTTTGAATTTCTGAGTCACATTGATCAACACTATGCACACACGGGTCATGAGTCACACGTGTCATTTCACTTCGAGTCAGTCACAGAGAGTCAAGTTTATACCTTGAGTCGTGTCAAGTCGATGAGTCAAGCGACGTTAAACCTTAGGTCAACCTAAGATAATTAAAGAGAATAGCAAAGTTCTATAGTAAAAAATAAATACAGGTACAGCAGAATAGGGAAGACCCTACTCCAGCGCCAGATGACAACATCTAGCGTCTGGAAATAGATTTCAGCGCTTGGCGCTAGATCTCAGTGTCTGGCGATAGAGCCAATTCTTGGCGCCTGAGATATTTCAGCAGCGACAGAGCTCGAAGCCTCTCAGAAAGGTGATTTCGACCTCATACAGCAATTTCGGGTTCCTTCGTACGCCAGTTAGCCCCTATAAGCAATTTGACATGATTAAGTAGTCAGTTTGATTATAATCACAATAACTGATCGACCTAATGAAAGATCGTCTCACTTAGCTTAAAGCGCCTAAGAATTGGCTCATCACGGAGACACCAACATACTGGTTTTAGTGGAAGAAAAGTTCAAGCGAGCTTTAGAGATCGACAAGCGTTGTTCTTCGGAAATTTTTCTTCAGAATATTATCATCAAGCTCTTTTGCTATAGAGACGCGTGGGCATATCATCGAAGCTCTTTTGCTCCAAAGACGCATGGACATTTCTTTCAAGCTCTTTTGCTCAGAGACGCGTGGGCATCCTATTATCAAGCTCTTTGTTCAGAGACGCGTGGACACATCATTTAGAAACTCTTTTGCTTAGAGACGCATGGGCATCCTATTTTCAAGCTCTATTACGCGTAAACATTTCCATCAAGCTCTTTTGCTCTAGAGACGCATGGGCATCCTATCATTCAAAGATTTTTTGTTCAGAGAAGCGTGAACGTATCCAAAAAAAGAGAAGCACTTTGTTCAGAGACGAGTGAACATCGAAACAGCAAGATGGCGTTCCATAGATTGTGGAAAGTTGTCAAAAAGCAACTGAAGGTGATTTCAGGCAAAGTTGTTTTCGATCATGTTCCCTTAGACGTGGAAGAGGGTCATAAAGCCAAAGAGGATCGTTTCAAGTGAAGCAGTCTTCTATATCGGAAGCAGTTACAAGCGTATCAGTTTTCAAGCGGGATGGCATTCTCTTGGCAGGAGGTCATCAAAATAAATAATACGGTAGCAAATCGGTTACTTTCAGAGACGTGTGCTCGACGGTGCAATATACGTGTTTCTTAAATCTTTTATCTGTGTGACTAATGCTAGTTTGCAGGTATCGACATTACAAGAGTGATTTAGGATCGCAGAACGTTCTGAGTCATTCTCCGTCCCTATCGACACTTTGACTTTTGTTTTCGAAACTTGCGTTTCTCCAAACTCAGTCAAAGTGGGGGCTTCTGTAGACACCCATTTGTGTCTCCCCAAAACCAAACCCGGTGATGAGTACCTTTCGCGTCGAATCATAATCGAATGAAGTGAAAGTGTGGAAAGTTTAGTTTTGCGGATAGTTTTAATTTCTTTTCTCTTCTCTCTGTTTTTGAAAAATTAATTTAAGAAAACAGCCAATCCAGTTTGGTTGGTCCATGATATGGGTCCAATAGTAGTGTGGTTGGATAGGGCCTGACAAGAGTTTTCCAACGATATATTATCAGCCCAATTCCGATGAATATTGAGGAAGTTATGACCAATTTACTAAATCCGGCCCAGTTTGAGCCTTATAGGCGGCCTAATGATCTAGAGGAGGGCCTAATATAGATTTATCATTCCTAATGAAGTTAGGAATGGTTTTAGTCTTCTAGATTCTTCTAGAAGGTTCTTTTCATTCCTAATTCAATTAGCATTGATAAATTGACTTTTGTTGACTTTTCAGAGTTTTAATTAAAATCAAAGAGCATTTTTGAGGAAAAATACGATTTTATCCTCCTGTACGGCAATTTCTTTCTTATTTTAAGAAAACGCGTGAATTTCTGAATCAGCGCCAAACGCCAGGGTTAGCGCCAGGCGCTACGCTTAGCGCCTGACGCTAGCATTGGCGCCTAGCGCTAATGTTGGCGACTGGCGCCGATAGCCAGGGTTGGCGCTAATTCAATTTTATGTGCGCCAGAACTCTGTTTTGATATTTTATCTTTCAACATAGATAAACAGGTTTAGGGTTAATCCTATTGATTGCATGTTAATCAGAAAGCGCACATGAATACGATCAGAATAAAGTAAAGGCCTATTAATAGGGCCGGTTCAATCTCTTTTAGGTTGGATTTGTACATTCCTCCCCGAACCCTATTTGGTTCAAGACCTTATGGAGTTGACGATCTCTTGGATTGTTAAGGGGTGTAACCTTCACCTCGTGAACGATTTACAATTCCTAAAAAACTTGTTAGCGACTCTTTTGCTCTATCTTCTTTCCCTTTGGACGCCACCGTACTTTAGTGTATGATCACAGTGGGGTTAAAGCTAGGGGATTAATGCTTGAAATATTCCCTACAGGTCCCAAATCTCTATTTCAATTATTCGATTTAATTGTTTGATTTTATATTTTCCTTGAAGTTACTTATGCGTGTATTTTGTTATTAGAAAGAGATACGAGGCATCTAAGTAAGTGCTTTAATTGATTTAAAATGTTATGATATAGAAATCATACTTAGATTATTATTTTGATCCCTAGTGTCATATTAGGATGTTTTAATCTTCCTAGTATCATATTTAGGGTAATAACTATAATTTCTACTATCAAATATGACAATTGTGATTTATGCGATGCTTCCTTTTCTCCTTCTAATATCACGTCAGTATCATGTTAGGGCTATATATTTGATCTTTGATGTTTAGTGACATGCTAGGGTTTGTTATTAATCTTGTTAGTATCATGCTTAGGATTTTGCTATTATTATGCTTTAACATGATTATGATAAGTATGATTATTTTAATTATGATTATTATTTTTATAATTGTTAATTATTGTTATGATTATTATGTTGCTTGATGCTTATTATTATTTAATGCTTGATCACGCCTGTTATGCATGCTGAAAGGGAATTTGTACTTGTAATCACGCTTAATAAGATAATTAATAATCTTGTTTTGGGTAAATATGATTATAATTCAAGTGATCTCCAATAATAGTTTTATTTGTGCATGAATATTCAATCAACATAGATAAACAAGTTTAGGGTTAAACCTATTGATTGCATGTTAGTCAGAAAGCGCACATGAATACAATCATAATAAAGTAGAGATCTATTATTAGGGCAGGTTCAATCTCTTCTAGGTTGGATTTGTACCTTCATCCCTGAACTACCAGTCATGATTCCAGACCTATTAGAGTTGACGATCTCCTGGATCGTTAAGGGGTGTAACCTTCACCTCGTGAACGGTTTACAAGTTCCTAAAACTTGTTGGTGACTCTTTTGCTCTATCTTCTTTCCCTTTGGACGCCACCGTACTTTAGTGTATGATCACAGTGGGGTTCATGCTTGGGGTAATGCTTGAAATATTCCCTACAGTTTTTGGCGACTCCACTAGGGAGGATTTCTTTTTTAATTCCTGAAATTTATTTCGGCAATGATTTAGAATGAGTGGATGAGACTCGAAAAGTTCTAAGTATTTCATGTGCTTCATTTTTATTAACATTATCTGCATATGCATAAAAAAGATCTCATTGGAAGGACCATCCATAATTAGTTAAAAACATAGAATTTTTACATGTAGGAAATTTGAGGAATAGCTTTCACAACTAGGATCGAAATAATACTGTGCAAAACTGGAAAATTTTATCGAGCACAAAAAGCTGCTTAGGCATGTAGGAATTAATGTCAGGAAATAGAGTCTAGCGCCGAGAATTTGACTCTGGCGCCAGGCGCCAGATCCAAATCGCAGCGCCGGCCTCTGTTCGCTGGGGCCAAGTTCTTCCAATACCGAGCCAGAAATATGCAATGTAATTTTGACTAGTTTTTAGCACTGTTTGCTCGATCCTACTTCCTTATTGAGTTTTTCTCACTTTTCTGAAACTCATATCTGTTCTACATATGGACATAACCCTCTAGGATTTCATGCTCCATCTACCTGATTGAACGCTATGTGCAACAAAGGGTACATCCGAGAAAGTTAAATTAACTAAACCATGGAAGCGAGTTTTTAACTCGCCGTGTCCCATCCACTCGCGCCAACCCTTCAAAAGGTAAGGCTTCCGCGTAGTGCATCCGGACAATTAAGCATGGACCCTCTTTACCTAACCCATATCCCAAACTTTAGAGAACTAGAGTCATGGTTAGGTTGCAAACTCATTGCATAATATTGTGCCTACTTAACTAATTGTGCATTATTTGTTGTGCATACTCTATGTATTTTTCCTAACCATTTGTTTGACTTGTGTTAAGACTAAATAAATTGATTAATGACTAAAAAAACGTTTCCTAATTAATTAATTAATCAAAGTCTAATAATTTCATCATAATTGACTTAGTACGACTTTAGGCATACCCTGTAGAGTAATAATACTGAAAGCAGTCCCAGATCAACGTTCCAGCAATGGCGTCGCGAAATGGGCTATAGCGCCACACTGTGTAGTGCAGCGCCTGGCGACAACTCTGTTGTCTGGCGCTACACTACAGAGTGTGGCACCAGTCCTGTTGTTTTGGCGACAGTTCGGTATGTTGCTCGAGTCATCACTTTGTGTCTAATTAAACAGTTTGCTAATCAATTCGATTACTTTATTAATAATAATACCTTGTTAAGTCCTTAATCTAGTCTAAGACATGTATGTACAGTTTGACCATGTCTAAGAGAGTCTTGTATGCACGTGTTTTCTGTCATTTTTTTAAGGGGGGGGGGGGGTAAGTCGGATATTAATCCTCCCATTAAACCACTTGTTTGAACCATATACTTTATTGCCAAAAATATACACCCTATTTTTGCTTTTTTCTTTTTCGTTATAAACCTGTAAAGTCAAAGTCAATTTGAGTCAAGTCGTTAAAACAAAAATGGTTTAATTTACAGCGCGTTGTCAAGAAAGGAAGGGTGTTTGATCAAAGACAACCTTTTCATTCAAGTTAAACTTTTTGACAAACCATTTGCTCGAGAAAGGAAAGCTAAGAAGATAATGGCAACTCAGGAGGAAGTTAATGAACTTAGGAATCAATTGACTGATGTGACTGAGGCGTTGAAGGCTTTAACCCTCAAAATCAATGACCCTATAAAGCAACAACAGATGGACCTCTTGCAAGAAATCTTGAGCAAGCTATCTAGTGACTACAAATTTCAAGGCATTAGTTCACAAGAGGTCCCGGTGAACAAAAAGCTTCTTACGCAGAAGTTCAATGCCAACGACATCCCGAAATTCAAGGCAACTGACAACCCTTATTTTCATCTAAGAGCTTTTGAAATAATAATGAGTATTAAGGGTATTGATAAGAAAGTATTTCCCTCTTTATTTTCTCTATCTCTTGAAACCGTTTGCCAACAATGGTTCTTCTCCCTTGACAAAGAGAGAACCACTACTTGGGAATCAATAGTAAACGCTTTCATTTATAGGTACAAGTGCAATATTCAAGTTGAAAATGATTATAGGGAACTTGAAATACTCAAGCAGAAAGAGAATGAAGGTTTCACTTCTTTCTTCAACAAATGGAGAGAAACTCTGCTAGAATGATTGAAGTACCAAGCGAGAAGGAATCTGTGAGATTGTTCATCAAGAACCTTCAAGAGAAGTACTCCAAGCATCTATAGTATCAAAATAATCTACATACCTTCAAGGCCGTCTATGACATTGGAATTAATATTGAAGACGACCTGACTAAGCTAAAAGCTGCTAACAGTAACTCCAACAGTGGCTGGAAAGGCAAGAAGAACGACAATCCTTCTTCTTCCAAAACCACCCACTCAAACAATGTTAGCACCTTTAATTTGAGTGAAGTCCTTTCTATGAACAACCAAGGACAAAAGAAACCATTTAGGAAGAACTTTACTCCTATAGGTGTGAGTTATGACACCGCATTTGACCGACTAAATGCAAAAGGTCTTATAACTCCTATTGGACCATTTGGGGACCCACTAGTTGAAAAGAGGACAGCTAATTGGAACCCCAATGCACACTGCAAATATCACCAAGGTAGGGGCCATCTCACTGAAAATTGTTGGAAGATTAAGGAAGCTATCCAAGATTTAATTAATAATAACCATTGCCCCTCGCCAATAAGAAGCCAAGCATCAACAATGCACCTCTTGCTCATTCCTTGGCCATCTTTGATGAGGAAAACAAGGTTGATCCCTCATCTCTCATCAAACCTATTGAAGAAATTCATGTTATCGAAGAAGAGGAGGAAATCTTTTTCGATGCCATGGATGATTTTCCTAAACCAGTAAGCAAGGAAGATGTATGAATGCTTATATGGTCCATGTAAGAGGGAACAGATTTGCTACGTGAGGCTCTCAAATTTGCAAAGAAACAAGCAGAGGAGCTTCAGAAGAAGAATGATAAAATTCCACCTACGAAGAAGAAAGCCTTCTCTCTACAAGTAACTGACGGACCCAAGAAGAGCAATAAACTTTATACTCCAATTTGGAGTTCATATGCTAAAATGTTCAAAATGCTCTCCAAGAGTGGTAAAGTCAAACCTCTCAAACCGAGACCATTTGAATCGCTAAAGAGGACATATATATTCTATTGTCAATACCATCAATCAGAAGGACATACTATTGAAAACTGTTTTAAATTTAAAGATTTAATTCATAAAATGATTGATGATAAGAAGCTAGTCCAAATCCCACAAGAAGAAGACATAAGCATTAATGGGGTCTGGGATAGCGACGAAGAAGACATCTACCTAAAAGACATGGAAGGACCTCCACCTTCAGTGTCATATTTAATAGATGATTTCTCGGTTGAAGAGGGTTCACCTATAGACGTCCTCACAAGATCAGGGAGGACGCAACCTCTCATCTCAACACAACCTATGCCGACTACGCAACAAGTTCCCATACCTATCATAGAAGAAGAAAACATTGATATTTTCAAACAATTCAAAAAGACCAAGGTCGAGATGAACGTATGGAAGCTTCTAGCTACATCTCGAGAACATAGACTGGCAGTGATGAATGCCTTGGATAATATAGGGATAGATTCTGACATCACTCATGAGGGGTTGGCTAACTTCCTTACGAGTAACTCCCTAGTCCTATCAACTTGATCACCTTTTCTAACAAAGATTTACCCCCAGAAGGTGACAAGCATTATGAGGCACTAAACCTCACAGTGGTTTGAAAAGGAATGAACGTCCCAATGACTCTTGTAGACAATGGATCGGCAATTAATGTCTATCCACTCAGAGCTGCGAGGATGTTAGGCATAATGGATGAAGACTTAACCCCATCAACACAGGGAATAATAGCTTATGACAACACTCGTCGCCAAGCTCTTGGTAAGATCACTATGAATATAACGGCGGGAGCAATTGAACATGCTACTACCTTTCAAAAGGTAGACATTAAGGCTTCATTCAACTTATTTTTGAACCGCCCTTGGCTTCATGACCTAAAGGTCGTCCCTTCATCTCTCCACCAACAGGTAAAATCCATAATTAGAGGAATTCCTATCACAATTGATGCTTCACCCATGAGGATTAAAGCTGTGGAAAATCCAATCATTAATGTGAAGCACAATGAAGACAATGAAGACAATGAAGACTTGTGGGGCTTCAATGAAGAGGTCTCCTTAATCAAGGAGGATGTAAGGACACCTCTTTGCCACGACCCCCACTCCAACATGACGATAAATTCTATACTTAAGAAACAAGGGCATTTTCTTGGAATAACTCTAGGAAAGAAAAAGGGAATAGCAAAACAGCTGGAATTACCTGCCTTCCCTAATTTAAATACTTTCGGACTTGGTTTCGAACCGACTCGATAAGATCTTAAGCGAGCCCAGGAAAGTTCTAAGGCGCGTAGGAACGCTCGCATCCAAAAGAAAGCAATCCCAATGGATCAGTATCCTCTTACTCTCAATGAGCAATTTATGAAAGAAAGAGAGGACTATCCATGCTATGAATTTCCCAAACCTTTTGTTGTAAATGGCATAAGGCAACAGGGATTCGAAATTTTCTTAGATTGCTACTTTCTTGATGAAATCCCAACTCCTATCCACAAGGAGAAAGCACCCCCATGCTCTGACTTTAATGTCATGGGATTATTTTTTGGGCAAGAAAAAGATGAGCCGAGATATATAGAGGATAACTCCTCGCTCATCCAAACGGTCCTACAAAGCGAGAACTTTGACCCTTCAAAGCTCATCACTCCAGCAGAAGGATCAGTACAAGGGTGGCGCAAGACAGTCAAGGTGACTACTCCAAGGGGAAGGAAGATCTCCATAATGACAGGGCAAGGACCGGTGTTTGAAGATTCATCTTAGTCAGAGTCAGAGTCAGAGTCCTCTCCTGTAGAGTCATCCAAGTCCTTAGTTGTAATCAAGTCCCTAAGGACATCTCCCTTTTTGATGTAATGATTTTCGAATTCAATAATATGTCTTCTTCTGCTTACTCCTCGTGTTTCTCTTTAACCCAAGATGACGAGCATTGCTTAACTAACACTGAAAATGACAAAGAAATTATTAAAGCAATGTAAACTCTTGAAAAGAAAACACCGATAATTGAGGAAACTGAGACGGTTGATATCTCAAATGATTCAACCATTAAAAGAGAGGTTAAAATCGGATTAACACTTAATGAACAAGAAAGAACCGATTTAATTAATCTACTTAAAGAATTTATCGATGTATTTGCTTGGTCATATGAAGATACGTCAAGTATTAATAGAGAAATAGCTCAACACACTATACCACTAATTCCAGGAATGAAACCTGTAAAACAAAAGTTGCGTCGAATGAAACCCGACGTAGCTCTTAAAATAAATGAAGAAGTTCAAAAACAAATAACAGTAGGTTTTATCAGGGTATCCAAATACCCTGAATGGGTGGCCAACGTCGTCCCAGTTCCGACAAAGGATGGAAGGGTAAAAATGTGTGTCGACTATCGAGACTTAAATAAGGCAAGTCCAAAGGACTACTTCCCTTTACCACACATCGATATTTTGGTAGATAATACAGCGAATCATGCACTTCTCTCGTTCATGGATGGATACGCAGGATACAATAAAATTCTCATGGCACAAGAAGACATGGAGAAAACAACCTTCATAACACCATGGGGTACTTACTGTTACACGGTAATGCCATTCGGGTTGAAAAATGCGGGTGCTACTTACCAACGAGCAGCGACTGCCTTACTCCATGACATGATGCACAAAGAAGTTGATGTATATGTGGACGATATGATTGTGAAGTCAAAAGATCGCCCAGGACATCAAGTAGCCTTGAGAAAATTCTATGAAAGGCTAAGGAAATACGATATAAGGTTGACTCCATCCAAGTGTGCCATTGGAGTCACCTCAGGAATGCTTTTCGCATATGTCATAAGCTCTAGAGGAATAGAGATAGACCCAACAAAGATCAAGGTAATCATGTCAATGCAAACGCCCAAAACCGAGAAACAAATTCGAGTATTTATTGGCCAATTACAATATATAAGTAGGTTCATATCAAAATTAACAACAATATGTGAACCAATATTCAAGAAGCTTAAAAAGAATGTACCAGTAATATGGGACGATGAATGTCAAAGAGCCTTTGAAAAGATCAAATCTTATCTCGCAAATCCTCCCGTATTAGCACCAGCACTTCCAAGAATACCTCTTAGGTTGTACTTAACGGCCACCAAGGAGACAGTGGGAGCCATGCTTGCACAAGAAGTAGAAGGTAAAGAAAATGCAATCTACTATCTAAGCAAAAAGATGCTCGAGTATGAAGTACGCTATACACCGCTTGAGAAATTGTGCCTCGCATTGGTGTGGGCCACAACCAAGGTAAGACAGTACATGCTCGTGCATACAGTCTTTGTAATTTCCCAAATGGATCCACTTAAGTATCTATTTGAAAAGTCTACACTCAATGGGCACATATCAAGATGGATAGTCAACTTAGCCCTGTTCAATGTGAGCATAAACGGAATTTTTCAATGTGAGCATAAACGGAATTTTTCAAGCATCCACACAATTTCTTGCAATACTATGATAATTATTATGACAAATTGGACAAGAATTTCTAGTAAAAACGTCAAAAACAAGCCACATTGTCTTCCCGACCTTAAGAGGTCCAACAATGGTGATTCGTTCGTTTCTTCACCAAATTGATTCAAACTAAGTCTCAAAATACTCCCACGGCAATATACAAACATAATCAAGTAGTTTTATGGCATAAAATTTGACAAATAAAGCGAATTAAGAAATTTAATGTTCGAATTTTTCAAAAATTCATGAACAAGAATGCCAAATTCAGCAAAAATCTGGTTGAGTTTGAATAAAACTTACATAGATCTGGTAAGTAGATGAAAAAAGCTTCGATTTGCAACAAATTTGAGCAAATTTTGTTGAGAAATGAGCAAGAACGAGCAAGTTGAAGTTCCGCGGTGAATTTCGAAGAAGAAGTAGCAGCAGCGGCGAAATAAAGAAGAAAGGGAATATATACGGAAATCCCGACTCTGGCGCCAAACGACAGCTTTGGCATCTGACGCCAGAGTTCAGCGCCTGGCGCTAGATCCAGTGTTTGGCGCCAGAGTCAAATCGTGGAGCCAACAACTTTTCAGCGGCGACAGACGTTCAGCCACTCAGAACTGTTATTTCAACCACTTACAGCAACTTTGGGTTCCTTGGTACGCCAGTTAGCCCCTCTAAACAATTTGACATGATTTAGTAATCGGCTCGGTTAAAATCACATTAAGTGATCGACCTGATGAATGATCGTCTCACTTAGCTTAAAGCGCCTAAGCATTGGCTCATCGGAGGCACTGACGTAATGGTTTATAAATAGCAGAGGCATCGACATAATGGTTCACAGGCAGCAAAAGCACCGATGTACTGGCATAGCGGAAGAAAAGTTCAAGCGAGCTTTTAAAGGTCGATAAGCATTGGTCTTTGGTAATTTTCCTCGGAATATTATCGCAACAAATGAGGATGACTTCAAGCGAAGATATCTTCGACAGCATTCCCTAGCTTACGGAGGGTTGTCACAAATAACTGGAGGTGATTTCCAGCGAAGTTATCTTTGATCGTGCTCCCTGGCTTGCAAAAGATGATCACAAAGCGCTAGAAGGTCGTTTCAAGCGAAGCAATCTTCGATGGGGTTCTCTAGCTTGTAGAAGTCTATCATGGCGGAATGGAGGCAGTTACAAGCGTAGTAGTCTTCAGGAGGAATTCTCTATCTTGCAGAATATCGTCAAAACAAATAGTAGGATGGCATTCCCTAGCTTGTAGAAGGTTGTCACAACAACAACAACAAATCGGTTACCACCAGAGACGTGTGCTCGACGGTGCAAGATACGCATTTCTTAACTCTTTTATCTGTTTAACTAACTCTAGTATGCAGGTATTGGCGTTATAAGAGTGATTTAGGATCGCAGAACGTTTTGAATCATTCTCTGTCCCTATCGATACTTTGACTTTTGTTTTCGAAACTTGCGTTTCTCCAAACTCAGTCAAAGTGGGGGGGCTTCTGTAGACACCCATTTGTGTCTCCCCAAAACAAAATCCAATGATGAGTACCTTTCAAGTCGAATCATAATCGAATGAAGTGAAAGTGTGGAAAGTCTAGTGTTGCGGTTAGTTTTTATTTCTTTTCTTTCTCTTTGTTTTTGAAAACCTATTTTAAGAAAAAAGTCAATCCAGTTTGGTTTGGTCCATGACAAGGGTCCAATAATGGTGTAGTTGGATGGAGCTTGAAAAGAGTTTTCCAACGATATATTATAAGCCCAATTCCGATGAATAATGAGGAAGTTATGGCCAAATTACTAAACTGGGCCCGGTTTGATATTTATATGCGGCCCAATGATCTAGAGGAGGGCCTAATATTGAATTATCATTCCTAATTCAATTAGAATTTATTATAGTCTTCTAGATTCTTCTAGAAGGTTCTTTTTATTCCTAATTTAATTAGCATTGATAAATGGACTTTAGTTGACTTTTTAAAGCTTTAATAAGAATAAAAGAAGTGTTTTTTAAAGAAGATGCGATTTTGCCCTCTCGTACGGCTAAAATTTATCAAATTAAGAAAACGCGTTGAAACTGTTTCCAGCGTCTGACGACAAGACCAGCGCCGAGCGCCATGCTTGGCGTCTATCGCTAGATCTGGCATCTAGCGCTAGTGTCCAGCGTTTGGCGCGACGCCACGTTGTTTTATTCTTTTTGAAACTCTAGTTCGTTTTTTTTTTAATATCCGGCTGATTTTATCTATAAATAGCCTCCTATAACCTCTGTTTTCAATCATCAAAAATCACCAACTCCCATCAAAGAATCTCTTGATTACTCTCTCTCTCTCTCTATTTTTCTAAACTAGCCTTTTGCATACAAAATTCCGCATTCACAAGATCTAGAAACACCTAGCCAAGTTCGAAGTTGCCTTTGCCATAGACGTGAATGGTTTTTTTTCTGAGCGTTTGGTCCCAAATCTCTATTTCAATTATTTCATTAAATTGTTTGATTTTATATTTTCCTTGAAATTACTAACTATAGGGAATATTTCAAGCATTATCCCAAACTGGAACCCCACTGTTATCATACACTAAAGTACGGTGGCGTCCAAAGGGAAATAAGATAGAGCAAAAGAGTCGCCAACAAGTTTTAGGAGCTTGTAAACCGTTCACGAGGTGAAGGTTACACCCCTTAACGATCCAGGAGATCGTCAACTCCAATAGGTCTTGAACCATGACTGGTAGTTCGGGGATAAAGATACAAATCAAACCTAAAAGAGATTAAACCTACCCTAATAATAGGCCTCTACTTTATTCTGATCGTATTCATGCGCGCTTTCTGACTAACATACAATCAATAGGTTTACCCTAAACCTGTTTATCTATGTTGGTTGAATATTAATACACAAATAAAACTATTATTGGCGATCACTTGAATTATGATCAAATTAACCCTAAAAAAGATTATTAATTATCTTATTAAGCGTGATTACAAGTACAAATCCCTTTAAACATGCATAAAAGGCGTGATCATGCAATAACAATAAATAAAATCAAGCAACATAATAATAATCATCAAAATAAAAATAATCATAAATATTATAATGATGTTAAAGCATAATAATAATAGCAAGATCCTAGGCATGATACTAACAAGATTAATAATAAACCCTAGCATGTCACTAAGCAATAAAGATCAAAGGCATCATAAATATTAGGAACATAAAAGGCATCATACTTTTAATCATACTTGATATTAAAGTTTCCCTAGACATGATAACTTGTTATTTGGTATGATTTTAGGGTACTTTTGAACCTTGTTTTCGTGATTAATCGACATCAAAAGTCATTATTTATCCTATTTTTATACAAATTTTGTACCATCCATGCTTCATGGGTTGTTTGTGTTTTTGATGTAATGTAGCTATTTTTAGCACTATATATGGACGTGATCAAGCATGAGTGAACAAGGAGAAGGGAAAGCTTGGTTGATAGAGCTATTAAGAAAGAAGGATGAGTGCCTTAAAGAGAAATGAAAAGCTTTTGGAAAGTTTTGGAAGAATTTTTACACTAAGGTCAAATTCAAATGACCATAACTTTTTTTCCACTCAACATTTTGAAGTGATTCAAATTGGAGATTAAATTTCATCTCAATAGCTTTCCAACGACTGGTCACATGCCTTATTCCGATGAGTAACAAAGAAGTTATGACCTTCCGAAAATAAGCTGTTTCGCTAGAAAAGAGCTGCACGTCCGTGCCAATAAGTGGCACGTCCGTGCAAGACACTGCACGCCCGTGCCAAATGAAGCACGTTCGTGCAACCTTTGGCACGTCCGTGCTGACCTGTAGACAGGTCGTTTCCTCGTGTTCTCCGTCCTTTTACTTGGGGGTTATATAATACCTCTTTGGCTTCATTTGTAAAAGAGGATCTTCTTAGTGTAGTTTTAGCTTAGGTTAGGTTTTAAGAGAGAGAAACTCTAAATTTCTAGAGAGATAAAGTGGAAAAAACTTGTTGAAAGCTTGGAATATGAAGAATTGAAGGAAAGAGACTTGAAGATTTTATTATTTCTTGCATTATCAATGAGAATTTCTTACTCTCTTTCTTATTTTATTGCTTTAATTGCTTATTTTTGTATCTTTTCTTGTTTTATTACTTGTTTATGTTAAATTAGTGTTTGATTTCATGTTCTTAGTTGTTAGTTATTCATTTAGTTTTGCAATTTATTATGATTTGTGAGTAGTTCTTTTACTTGGGTTGGTTGAAACCATTGATGGATTCACAAATACTTGTTTGCATGTGTTGATTTAGCTAATGTGGGATGTTAATTAGTTGAGCTTAAGTGGTTTCATTGTTAGTTCTTGTAAATGGCCATTGCTAGAACTATTTATCTAAGCTTTCTCAACGAAGGATCGAGAGATGAACTTGAGTTAGCTCCCTTATGCTTAATTGACTTGAAATGCCATGAGAATAGGAATTTCTAGTCAAGGGAATGTTTATGTCATCGTGATAATGCTTTAACACTTGTTTTATGCTTTGTAACCATGAGAGTAGGTTGTATTCATGACTCGAGTAATCCCTCTAGCTTGAGAGAGTAGTTGGGTTCCTTAGATGACTTCCCCTAATTTATCCCCAAATTGCTATGTTTTGTATGTTAAATTGTAGTTTGTGAATGAATTAATTGGTGGATACCTTCCCAAGATCCTTTTTATTATTGTTTGTAGTTTTTCATTATAACTCAAAACCCAAAAAAACTTGACTTAGCTTATCACAAATCAATACTTGTTAGTGCTCCCCTTAGTCCTTGTGGGATCGACCCTTACTTTCCCTTTCTACCCATTAGAGAGACCAAATTAGGTTTATATTTTTGGTAGGCTTGACGACGGCCTATCAAATTTTGGCGCCGTTGCCGGGGACTTCGGTTGACATTGGCTAAGTATTGATTAGATGAGTCTAGGTCTTTGTACATATATATTTTTTTTCTCTTTTTATTTTTTTAAATTATTTTTGGGATTTCTTCCATTGAAATAAATAACAATTTTTTCCCTTCCCCAATATGAGAATGAAACATTTTTGAGATATTACCATAGGGTTAATGAATATATTGGTTATAATTATGGTGATAGTCTTTTAAAAGTGGATATTTGTGAAGTACTTTTAGAAGGTTTAAATGATGAAGTGCGAGTTGTTGTTGAATCTATGTCCGAGGTTCAATTTATGTCTAATACTATTAATGAGAATTGGAGTATATTGGAGTGGCTAGCTAAAGATACCTATATATTCATCAGTATCTAGTAATTGTACACTTTTTAAGAGTGAAAAAACTAAATTAATAACTACAACTAAATTAATCAAATTACACAAGACTAAAATTCCAACATTAAAATAAAAAAAAAATTACAATAAAAAAACAAAAATAAAATTACAACATTAAAATTAAAAAATAACCCATATAACACCTAAACCAATAATCCAACATCTTTATTCTTTGATTTAACATCTACATCTAAATCAATATACCTGCATCAAACAAAAAAAAAATCGATTAAATAAAATAAATAAGCTGCGAAATAAAAATAAAAACCAGAACAGTATGCATGGTATCCATAAATCGATTTAAATCGGTTAAATAAACCCAGAAAAAACACACAAAAATGTAAACAAAATCCAGAAATTAAACAAAAACCCAGAAAAAATAACCCAGAAAACTAAAACCCAGAAAAAAAAAAGGAAAAAAAACCCAGAAAAAAAAATTAAACAAAATTCCCAGAAATTAGTGAAAACCCGAGAATTAAATCGAACTAAATAAAAAAATCGAATTGATTTTCAAAACGAGAATGAAAAACAAAATGAGAATTAAATCCAACTTAAAAAAACGAATTAATTTTCACGAACTCAAAAAAAAAAAAAAAAAAAAACCCAGAAAAAAAAACCCAGAATTAAATCGAATGAACCTAGAAGGAGATCGACTTAGAATCGATTAAAATCAATTAAAAATCGAATTAAAATCGATGAAAACACTAAAAAAATCCAAAATCGACTAATTAACCCAGGAAAATCAATAACTAGTAATGAAACCAAAACCCAGAAGAAAACTCAGAAAAAAAAAATTAAACAAAAATAAAAACAAAATCCCAGAAATAAGTTAAAAAACCGAGGAAAAAAACAAGAAATTGATTCACGAACTCAAAAAACAAAAGTCCATAATTAATTGATTAAAATCGATTAAAAACCAAATTAAAATCGATTAAGAAACTCAAACAATTCCAAAAACGATTAATTAAACCCAAGAAATCAATCAATTAAACCCAACAAAATCCGATTAATTAACCAAGAAAAATCGATTTTAAACACAAACCTCGTGCATGTCTTCGTGGTGCATGTCTTTGTGGTTTATTGGTGATGGGAGACGAAGGAGAAGAGGGAGAAGGAGACGAAGGAGAAGAGCAAGAGAACAGAGCAGTCGAATTGAAAGAGAAAGAAGAGAGGGGAGAGCAGGAGAGAGAAAGAACGGCTGAGAGGGAAATGAGGTAGGGTTTGGGGTTTATAAGGGGGGGCGTTTTTTTTTTAAATTGATTATTGCCACGGGTTTAAACCGGTGGCCTTTACCATTTATGCTACCGGTTCGGTTTAAACCCGTGGAAATGTGAATTAGCCTATCCCGCCCATTTTTTAAGCCACCGGTTTTCAAAAACCGGTGGCCATAGAGCGGTGCCTTTTTGTATTTTTCTACTAGTGTCTTTAGAGCTTGCTCTAGAACGTTTTTTGGAGGGTTGTGAAGAGTTTAGGAATCTAATGGACATAAACAACACTTGTACATCCATGAATCATTATAGTGAAGCTTCTAGGGTTCAAATGAATGAAAATGTAAATTTTGAGAAGCCTCTTCTTGAAAAACCTTTGGTTGATGACCCTGTTTTTCCAAATATCATCAATTTGCATAATGAGCCTAATGCACCATTAATTATGAATGATGACAAAGTTGATGATTGTTTGTTGAATTCCACTAATGATATAGGTCTATTAAAGTCCAAATGTAATGTTGATGGTATTCTTCAATTTGATTATATTGATGATTATTCAAGAGATGTTGAGGATAACTATCAATTTGGAAAGAGTAGCCTAGATATTCATGATGAATTTTAGGAAAGTAAGGATAAAAGGGTTAGAGTGGAGGAAAATCCCTCTTTTGATGAGGACCATAGAGTTGAGAGTGAGGTAATTGTTGAGTCTTTACCAATTGAACATTCTTTTTTTGAGCCTCATGTCCCTTTCGCAAAAACTATTGATATTATTGTCTCTATTCCAAACCTTTGCCCCCTCCTCTTCCCAAGTTCACTTCACTACATGAGCCTCTGTGTTTGGTGAATTTGATGTAGATATGGTTTTTGATTTACCAAATGAATCTCCAAAGTGTTTTGTTGATAGTTATACTTTTATTCTTCCTTCTTCTTTTCAATCTAGGACCTTTTTTAGATCTTTTCATTTTTATTTTAGGAAGCTAGCTTTGTAAATTAATGTATATTCTTTTCTTCTTATTATTAAATTTTCTTCTTATTTTTATGGTTTTAATTTATGAAATGTGTTCAAGTACATATGATAAGCTCCTTAGGAGTTTGTCAAATTATTTACTAGCTAAGGTCTAGCCAAAGACCGAAAATAAAGGCAAATTTTCTTCCCTTTTTTTTATTTGTTTATTTTTGAATAATGATGTGCATGGATCTTAATTGTATGATGATTTTAACTAACAAGCTTTATGAAATGATTCTCAATTAGGTACTCTCTATGATCTCTCTACTCCAAATTACATCTTATAGTCTCAAATTCACAAGAATTTGGAGTTTTAATTTTGCTACATTGGAATGACACAACTTACTCTACCAAATTTTGAAGATTTTACGAAGAATTTTGCATCAAATTGAGTAATATCTCTTCCTCTATTCATCTCTTCTCAAGCTATCGATTTTATAATTATTTTTGCCATTCATTGGTTGCTTGTTTAAGAGTTTGGCTTGGGGCTAGATTTTTTTTTTTTTTGAATCTTGTGGTTTTTCGTTGTAGTTATGGATGTTGGACTAGATGTACTTGTTGAGATTGATTGCGTTCCTTCCTTCCCTCTCTCTTGATTATCTCTTCTAAGCATTGGGGACAACGCTTCGTCTAAGCTTGGGGGGGGGTAGCTTCACGCTTTCATGAAGGGGTGTTGATTGTTAGTTTGATGCTTGAATTTGTTCATAGTTCTACATTTGGATATTCATGCTTTTTCTTCTTTTCTTTATCATAATTTTAAAAGGAAAAAAAAATCCCAAGGTGATGAGACTCAAATGACGATGCTTATATGATTTGCTTGCTTGACTCTTGAGTGATGAGTAAAAGTTCTTTTAAAAGGGTGTATGCTAGAGTTGGGGTCATTTAGAGGCTTATTAATCTTGATTGCATTAGTGTATATGGAATGAAAGCCAATGAATGCTCAATTGCACGTCTAGCATAGGATATTGTCAAATTTGCCCAAAGTAGTATATGTTTGAATCGAATTGCGGTCCCTTGTGCCCTTGATGTGCCTCCTCTCCTCCCCGAAATGAAACTCTAATAGGGAATTGGTTCTACTTGTATCATGTGTAATAAGTGGCATAATAAGCCACATGTTTTGAATAAAGAAAGAGTCGCTCACAGTTAAAAGAGGCGAGGGCAATGAATGTTGAAAAAAAAAAGAGAAACCAAAAGAAAAAAATATAGAAAAAGAAAGGGAGATAAAAAAACTCCTCCAAAATTCTAAAAATTTTCACTTTTTCTTAATTGGAGGTCAACTTGTGGACGCCTCCCACACATTGTCTATTTTGATGTTTCTTATGTAAAATTTCCAAGTTAGAGTGTAGTTAAAGGGGCTTGGGTGTGCAATTTGGGAGGTGGACTTGCACTTTGAGATTTTATAACCGAAAGAGGGCTTGTTGCAAATTTTGATTATCTAGATGTGCTCTAATGAACTAATAAAAGGTTTAAAGAAGTATCCTAGTGCAACCTTGCTTAGTTTTCCTCTTTACCCCCAACTCATGTGTACATTTGTATGATTGGTAATTCTTGAAAGTTGCTCACTTGTCTTGCTTGTGTCTCATATCTCGATGAGTTGACTTGGGCGAAAAAAAAAAACATTGAAATTGTATGCATATTTTTTTTGATGATGTGTTGTGGTTTGTGTGAGTTGTGGGTTAAGCTCAATGGAAACCCTCACGAGATAATAACTCGTCCTCTTAGGCGACTTAGGGGTTTAAATTGCTTTTCACTTGTGCTAAAAGTGTTTATGGTTGTTACCATGCGGATTTGTGTTTTTGTGTTTCCTCTTTATTACCTCTTCTTGGTTTGATCATTAGCAAGTTATCCTCCTTCTTGATTTGACATGTTTGTTTTACTCGAGGACTAGCAAAAGCTTAGCTTGTGGGGATTTGATAACTTGTTATTTGGTATGATTTTAGGGTACTTTTGAACCTTGTTTTCGTGATTATTCGACATCAAAGTTCATTATTTATCCTATTTTTATACAAATTTTGTACCATCCATGCTTCACGGGTTGTTTGTGTTTTTGATGTAATGTAGCTATTTTTAGCACTATATATGGACGTGATCAAGCATGAGTGAACAAGGAGAAGGGAAAGCTTGGTTGATAGAGAAATTAAGAAAGAAGGATGAGTGCCTTAAAGAGAAATGAAAAGCTTTTGGAAAGTTTTGGAAGGATTTTTACACTAAGGTCAAATTCAACTGAGCATAACTTTTGTTCCACTCAACATTTTGAAGTAATTCAAATTGGAGATTAAATTTCATCTCAATAGCTTTTGAGCGACTGGTCACATGCCTTATTCAGATGAGTAACGAAGAAGTTATGACCTTCCGAAAATAAGCTATTTCGCTAGAAAAGAGCTGCACGTCTGTGCCAAATGAAGCACGTCCGTGCAACCTTTGGCACGTCCGTGCCGACCTATAGACGGGTTGTTTCCTCGTGTTCTCCGTCCTTTTACTTGGGGGTTATATAATACCTCTTTGGCTTCATTTATAAAAGAGGATCTTCTTAGTGTAGTTTTAGCTTAGGTTAGGTTTTTAGAGAGAGAAACTCTCAATTTCTAGAGAGAGAAAGTGGGAAAAACTTGTTGAAAGCTTGGAATATGAAGAATTGAAGGAAGGAGACTTGAAGATTTGATTATTTCTTGCATTATCAATGAGAATTTCTTACTCTCTTTCTTATTTTATTGCTTTAATTGCTTATTTTTGTATCTTTTCTTGTTTTATTACTTGTTTATGTTAAATTAGTGTTTGATTTCATGTTCTTAGTTGTTAGTTATTCATTTAGTTTTGCAATTTATTATACTATGTGAGTAGTTCTTTTACTTGGGTTGGTTGAAACCATTGATGGATTCACAAATACTTGTTTTCATGTGTTAATTTAGCTAATGTGGGATGTTAATTAGTTGAGCTTAAGTGGTTTCATTGTTAGTTCTTGTAAATGGCCATTGCTAGAACTATTTATCTAAGCTTTCTCAAAGAAGGATCGAGAGATGAACTTGAGTTAGCTCCCTTATGCTTAATTGACTTGAAATGCCATGAGAATAAGAATTTCTAGTCAAGGGAATGTTTATGTCATCGTGATAATGCTTTAACACTTGTTTTATGCTTTGTAACCACGAGAGTAGGTTGTATTCATGACTCGAGTAATCCCTCTAGCTTGAGAGAGTAGTTGGGTGCCTTAGATGACTTCCCCTAATTTATCCCCAAATTGCTATGTTTTGTATGTTAAATTGTAGTTTGTGAATGACTTAATTGGTGGATACCTTCCCAAGATCTTTTTTATTATTGTTTGTAGTTTTTCATTATAACTCAAAACCAAAAAACAACTTGACTTAGCTTATCACAAATTGATACTTGTTAGTGCTCCCCTTAGTCCTTGTGGGATCGACCCTTACTTGCCCTTTCTACCCATTAGAGAGACCAAGTTAGGTTTTTACCTTTGGTAGGCTCGACGATGGCCTATCAAGACATGATATTAGGATGATCAAAACACCCTAATATAACATTAGGAATCATAACAACAACCTAAGCATGATTTCTACATAATAACATCAATAAAAACCATTAAAGCACTTACTTGGATACATCGTACCTCTTTCTAATAACAAAATACACACGTTAGTAACTTCAAGGAAAATAATAATTAAAACAATTAAATTAAATAATTGAAATAAAGATTTGGGAACAAACCCTAAGAAATTAAAACATTTCACGTCTAGGGCGAAGGCAACTTCGAATACTGCTAGGTGTATCTAGGTCTTGTGAATGCGGAATTTTGTAAGAAAAAAGGGGGTAGGTTTAGAAGAGAGAGAAAAGCTTTAGCTTAGAGAAAAATTTAGAAAACAAGAGAGTTGATGATTGTAGATTGGAGGTTCTAGATGAGTGAAAACGGAGTTTTTAGAAGGCTATTTATAGAGCAAATCAGCCAAAAAGATAGAAAATCAAAACAGAGTTCTGACGCGCAAAAACAAGGTTAGCGCCAGGCGCCAGGCGCTAATGACTGGTGTTTGGCGCTAATTAAATTTCTGATGCGTTTTCTAAAATCAGATAGCAATTAACCGTACAGGAGGATAAAATCGTATTTTCCTCAAAAACATTCTTTTATTATGATTAAAACTCTAAAAAGTCAACAAAAGTCAATTTATCAATGCTAATTGAATTAGGAATGAAAAGAACCTTCTAGAAAAATCTAGAAGACTAAAACCATTCCTAATTGCATTAGGAATGATAAATCTATATTAGGCCCTCCCCTAGATCATTAGGCCGCATATAAGGCTCAAACCGGGCCCAATTTAGTAATTTGGCCATAACTTCCTCAATATTCATCGGAATTGGGCTTATAATATATCATTGGAAAACTCTTTTCAAGCCCTATCCAGCTACACTACTATTGGACCCATATCATGGACCAACCAAACTGGATTGACTGTTTTCTTAAAATAGGTTTTCAAAAACAAAGAGAAGAGAAAAGAAATTAAAACTATTCGCAACACTTGACTTTCCACACTTTCACTTCATTCGACTATGATTCGACGTGAAAGGTACTCATCGCCGGGTTTGGTTTTGGGGAGACACATTTGGGTGTCTACACTAACGCGTGTATTTTGTTATTAGAAAGAGATACGAGGCATCCAAGTAAGTGCTTTAATTGATTTATTGATGTTATGATATAGAAATCATGCTTAGATTATTATTTTGATCCCTAAGTGTCATGTTATGATGTTTTTATCTTCCTAGTATCATGTTTAGGGTAATAACTGTAATTTCTAATATCAAATATGACAATTGTGATTCCTGCGATGCTTCCTTTTCTCCTTCTAATATCATGTTAATATCCTGTTAGGGCTATATATTTGATCTTTGATGTTTAGTGACATGCTAGGGTTTGTTATTAATCTTGTTAGTATCATGCGTAGGATCTTGATATTATTATGCTTTAACATGATTATGCACTAGTAGAAAAAGCATTTGGGCACTGGGTCAAAACCCCCCTATGCCACCGGTTTTGAACCGGTGGGCATTTGGGGGGTGGCAATAGTCTGATGCAAAGTCACCGGTTCAAAACCGGTGGCAAAAACAAGTACGGCCACTGGTTAACCGGTGGCAATATATATTTTTGTCACTGGTTAACCGGTGGCAATAACTTTTCTCGGTTTTTTTATGGGGTTATTGGCACCAGTTCCTGTTCAAAACCGGTGCCAATAATGGCAAAAAAATAATTTTTTTTTTTTTTTTTTGCATTTTTTTCACTTAAATTGATAAATAAACACTAATATATATATATAGAAAGTTACATATTTTCATAAAAAAAAAAATGATGTAATATTACAATTTTTGTCTAAAAATTTAAAATAAAATACAAGGTAAAAGAAATATGCAGCTACACAGTAGCAGAAGTGATGAACAGCAACAGCAGCGCATATAAGGAGCAGCACGCCAGCATAGAAGTAGCCCCATATCTTAGTTAAACAAATTTTTGCATTATTTCTACATGATCTTTAGAAATCCACAAGAGAAGAATATAATCGGTATTAGCTTTTTCAGTGACTTTGAAGAGCCAAAACTCAAAACATATAATACAGTATGTCAGTATATGAGCAAAGCAACTACTGGCTTAAGGATATTAATCAGAAAAGTCTTCATGTAAAATCCTAGACAAGTAGACATGCATAGCTCCTGAACATTTAAATACTTTATATACAAGTATGAGACTAGGACTCTATGAATATTGCTTTTGTCCATCTCATACACTTCCAAAAGAAAATTGCAATTCATCATTCAAGAGGCAAGAATTTGAATTTTACCAGTATGCTTTGTGGCTACAGGTAAGTGAACTAGGTACAGATCCATATAATCAAGTCGAAGTTGCTTCAAACTGTCTTTGCACGCTTCATATACATGTCCATGGTCAAAGCTCCACAGCTCCAATTGGATTATACATGATAAGTGAGTGTAAATGTCATCTGATGATCAAAGTTCCTCCTAAAATAAGAAATTTTGTCCTCACTTAACCTTAGTGGTTATGAAAAGATCCTCCCTTTTGACAAGCCCAACTTGAATTGCTTCAGCAAGTGCCTCCCCAACCTCAGCTTCATTCTGGTAAAAAGCTACAAGAATTGTACCCGATTACACATCGTAATTTTATCGCCAAAGACAATAAGATAATAGTACATTGTAATGAACATGAGAATTTTCTACTTGTCATTCTGAGGCTTGTGCTTGTGCATGTACATGGCTCTGGAATTAAACAACCCTAGACTTTGTGAACTTAATAGTCATTTTGAAACAAGAAACAGAACCATAATCATACAACAGCATCACATGGTCAGAAGCTCAGAATGAGGGATGATCATAATAGTCAGTTTGTAAAATCCTTTTTTTTTTTTTAATCATATCTCATCTACTCTTTAAATTTAAACAATCAATCGTAGATTACAGTTCATGAGCAATGCCTAGCAAAGTGGTGCGGTGGTGCACAGCTTAGTGCCTTAGTACATTACGGTCTCAGACCAAGCTTGAGCTTGACACGAGCTCACTAAATTCAGATTTTGACCGAGCTGATTTGGTAGCTAGCAATCAGGCAAGGGTTATTATCAGTCCTATACTAACAACTTGCACAGAAACAAATATTTCCCAAAGTGTAACAATGGACATACACATGCACAATTGAATCAGAAATAGACTAAAACATTAATTCTTTTTAAATAGCTGCCAATCATGACATGTTATAGCAATGTAAAAACTCCTGTAAAGATTATCGCTAGGCAGCAGTAAGCAAAACAGCACAGCAAATTTCTCTTTAAAAATTCTTTTCAAGAGAAGACGTCATTTACATAGATTCACACAAATTACAATTAAGTCATACCGACTTACCCTATTACAATGAGTGTAGTTGAATTGGATATAAGAAATATTTTTTCCTTTCAAAGGTTAGACATATACAGAGTAAAAGGGAACTTAAATAAGAAAATTGTCGCATTCAAGTTGTTCTTTTTGTATTTTTTTTTTTTTTTTTTTTTTTGAGAGGTAAAAGCATTCAAGTTGTTCTTAAATACCTCTCTAGATGTCTTTATAATGGTGAAGGGATTCAATCTCATGTTTTTAAGTTTTATCCCCGAAGACTTTAATCAACTAAATTAGTTGATTGTCCACGTGACCACATTAGTTGTCACTAATTACATTATCCGAAAACTTTCAACCCTTTATAGGAGTAATGACATGATTTTACATGAGTGCCCTTTATATATAATGGATGCGTTGATTTTATCATATTCTTCTTAATGGTGATGCACTAATGATAAAGCCAATCATAGAAAATCATAATAACAAAAACAGCCATCACAACCAAGTTTAGAATTAATAAACCTGTTGTGGCACTCGTGTAAATCTACGTATTCTCCAAAACATTCTTCACCACTGAAGGGTATCTTCATGTTTTGTAAATTAGCCAACATGTCTTCGTAGTGCTCACCATCACGGACCACCGCGGAAGTCGCCTTAGGGTTTTGACGGCCGGATTCTTGTATCACCTTTAACATGTCATAAAACTCGTCAAACACCTTACTATTATTACTATTAGTATTGTATACATCCATCGTAACAAATTTTCCTTGACAACTTTTTAATTCGTCTCTCAAATTTAATTGATTATTTTCTTTCAAATCAATGTTTCTCTCGTAAACTAAGACAAGCTAATACAAGACAAGCTAATCACATATACTATACACAGTAGCTTGATCATCACGGAAAAATCCAACATAAGTGCAATTTTACAAACCTGAAGTACAGACTAAATTTAGGGGCTTTTTCCTCCAATAGTTGAAAATTATATTTCAATAACTTCTTTACGCCATTAAGAATGGAATCAATGATGTATTAGCTAGGTTGTAAAAAATTACTCCATAATTTACCATGTTTTCAATTAATTATACCGAATATCTACCTTAAAACTTTGCAAAGTATTAACAATTAATATGTAATTAATTAATGTGAGAGGAATGTAGTGGACTATTGAGCATTTGTATGTAGCATGGGACAAACTCAAATAAAATAAACGACTTAACAAGAACAATGGAATAGAATTAAAGGACAAATACAGTAATATATGCAACATACACTAAGGTCCAAAGTCATTGGATCAGAACAATCAGAAATTAACAATGAAAAAAAAAACAAAATTAAAACTAAACCATATAAAGATAGATCTTCAACAAACGAGCAATCAAAAAACGAATCGCAATCAGAAATCACAATTGTTTCGGGTGTTTTTTGGATTTCCTGGGATACTGGTCACGCTCTTCTGGCAATGAGTCGGTTCCACCTGCAAAACAACGAATATTCCTATCAACGGAATATTCGCCTCCGACGATCAAGTCAGTGATCAGAACGAAAAAGGCTAGAGAGAGAAAGTAGAGAGAAGTTGGAGCTATTTAATGCTTTGTTGTTTTTCAATTGTCTGAATCCCCTCCCATCATAAATGATTGGGGTATTAGGGACTCGTGCCCCTCTCTAGGGTTTATACCCTAGATTTACGTGACGTGATTGGCTGCGCAATCAGGGAATGCCACGTGCCACTCTAGGGGCGCCGTTTTACGGCTTTCATTGTCATTTCTCGGGATTTGGGCCCTGACGTTGTTAGGGCTTTTTGCCGTGCTGATTTTAAAGAAGGATCATATTGCCTAAACACATGGCATCTTCCCGTTGTGACACGTGTCACCCTATAACTAGGCCACGTGTCACTATGGGATTGGCCTGAGACCTTAAGGACTCTGGATAGCGTGGCATCTTCCCGTGGTGACACGTGTCACCCTATAACTGGGCCACGTGTCACTATGGGATTGGTCCACATACACGAGGTATTTTTACCCTCAACATTTGTCCCTCAGAGGGGGATGGCTCGTACGCATATAGGCCGGCCCCTCTGACCTCTAATAGCCTTGACGCGTACAGATGTTTTAGAGTTTTGTCAACTTTCTGTCCGCCTGACATTTTAGGGCGAACGCATGTCTATTCAAGCGGCGCGGACGAGACTAAGTCGTCGATTTTTGCGACCGTCTTGTCATTTCGAAGAGAGGTTTAGTTCTGCCAACTTTCCTTTGGACGCGCCGTTTATTAGGTCATCCTTTCCGCCTAATTTAACGGAGTTGCTCCTTGTCCTTCCAAATTCTAGGTCACTTTTTCAAATTATAACCGTTGAGCTAAGTTAGGCGGGAAAGATGAATTTACTATCTTACCCCCATAAATTTTTCCTATATATACAAGGGGTTTGACTTCATTTTGGCACTTTGGAACTTTACATTTTCTAGAGAGAAGTCATAGCTTCTAGAGAGAGAAAGTGTGTTCTCCTTTGAATCTTCAAGAGCTCTGTCGCGCGTTTGAGTTTTCCGGTGACATTGGTTGAGTTTTCCGATCAATCTTCAAGGTTTCCAAGTTTTCAACACATACAGAGGTAGGCCGCCTGTTTTTCTTTTCCTTGTCTTTTTATTTCTTTGTTTATTTAAAAGCTGGCTCAACACTCGGCTTCGTCCGTTTCTCCTCATGAGGTCGGCCATTCGCCTGGGACTGAGGATTCTCGAGTGCACGGAGACGAGTTGTCTCCTTCATGGAGTGGGTCCATTTCTAGTGCGTACCAACTCACATCCACCCATTCTTCTCTGTCCCTGCAGTCGAACATGGCACGGACGATGCAAACGTACGATCGTCATGCGGCCAGAAATCCAGACGGAAGTCTGGTAAACCCTAGGCCTCCTTATGACCCAAACAATGTTAACGTAGAGACCCCTTCCACCACTCCTACGACCGCTTCCACGGGCACTCACTGCTCGGTCGTGGAAGTAACTTCCTCATTTGAGGAGCGTCAAAGAACTCAAGGTGCTCCTTTAATGGGGGGAACGTCCGGGCAAACTCCGGGGTTGAGGTTCCCCCAATATGCTAGCTCGGTCATGGATGGGGCCGAGTTTCTACTCTGTGAGGGGCCTCCTTCCTCTTCTCGAGCGGACGCTGATGCGTCCGTCCCCACTCCCTCAGAATTCTATCTCCGATATGGCAGGTCGGACAGACAAAGAACGGGGATTTCACTTAATGAACCGTCCGACCTGCCCCCTCGCAGAGCTTCTCCTACTGGGAGTCAGGCGGCTGGTGCCAAAGATAAGGGCAAACGGCCACTTGAAGACATTATCTCCCCTCGAGGCGGCCATAGTTCTAGGAGCCGCAGCTCGGCGGAGGCAGCCGACCTTGACAAAGTGCTGTCTTCCGAGTTTGGGAGCGCTCCTCAACGAGAAGAGGGCGAAGCTGAGAATGCGGCCGAGGGTGGAGCGGCGGCCGCAGAGGGCGAAGAGGCGGCCGAGGAGGATGTTTCCAACATTGACAACTTCAAGGATCCGTACGACTTTATGGTGGGTAGCACGGCCTTGGGCTACCTGAACCACAACTTTGAGGAATACAAGGCATTCCTCCTCCTTGGGGAAGGATTTGAGATCCAGCCTCCAAGGAAGTCCTGCGCTTTGGCCGCCTGGGAAGAAGAGAGGCCGCGCCAAAGATCATTCATCGTCTACAGGGCGGCCTTAGACGTTGGACTGCGCTTCCCCCTCCATCCTTTCGTCCGCACAATCTTGGACGAGTATGACATAGCTCTCTTCCAGCTGATGCCAAACAGCTGGTTGAACATTTTTGGATACCTGGTGACGTGCATCTACAAGGGCTTCAAGCCAGACTTTGCAGTTTTATGTGAGATGCAGTCACTGACTAAGCTGGACGCGGATACGGACGACTGGCTCATCTTGAGCACCACTAGAGATTACATGGTGGTGATGGACCGCGTCTCCAAGTGGCGTGACTGGAAGCACCGATTCTACCGCATCAAAACTAAGGACGTCGAATTTAACTTGCGGATGAATCGGTTCAATGCTGAGCCAATTCAACTTGGACGTGGGGGTCTCAAGCCTGATAAGCCACCCGTCCACCCCAGCCAGGAGTACCAGCTTGAATATTTCAAAGTCAAGCGGGTGAAAAGGAATGGCAAAACTGAGCGCGTTCCAAGTAACTGGATCCCTTTATCCAGCTGGCTGCGGGATCCCACCTTTATGTCCGCCTATGGCCTGTACAAGAACCTGCCCCAAGGTGGACGCACGGACACATATTCTTACACTTACACATATTATTTGATATTGAAGAATTTTCTAACTCTTTTTCCTCCTCTTTCAGCTAAGGCGTACAAGATGCTGGACAAAGAGCAAAAAGGGGAGGTCAACATGTCCGAGATTGACTTGGCTCGGTACAAGGCTCGCCAGAGGCTGTACGAGCAATCTAAAGGAGTAAGTAAACCCATCTAGCTTTCTTCCTTACGTGCGTGTATGCATTACGGAAGAGATCTTCTTCCTAACTAGGCTCGACCTATTATATTATCTTGCTTTCTTTTACTAACTTTTGCCTCTACAGCTGGCCACTCCAACCCCCAGGTCCAAACGGAAGCAGCCGTCTCCTGCGTCCAAGACGGATCAGGACGGTAAGGCGTCCAAACAGAGGAAGACGATCGCATCCAAGACCACTTCTACTTCTGCAGCCAAGACGACGTCGCGGACTGTCTCAAAACAGTCCAAAGGAGAACAACCCCGACTGAGTGATAGCGGGGCCTCCAAGTCCATAGATACGTCCGCCATGCCGGGTCATGTTAGGTCCGAGAAGTCGGACGATAGGGGTAAGTCGACCCCGGCAAAACCGACCGGGCCAGAAGTGACTCCGCCCGTCCAAAGAGTCAATGAATCTGATTGGCTTGATGCCAATCAGTCGACCGGCGATCAGCCTGGCTGGACGGGGGAAGAAGGTAACGAGCCTGCGCCACCCCCGCCATTCACTTTCAACCTTCCTACTCCTCCAAGCTTCTCTGACGGTCAGTTCCAATAACTTTGGATTTTTTGTTTTGTTCCTTCTCTTTTTTTTATTTTATTAAGCTTACATTAAACTCTTTGCGTCCGCCTATAGACATTACAAAGGAGCTACAAATGAAAATGCCCGGCTAGTCCCTTAATGGGGCGGACAGGAAGGCTATGCGGGAGGCCATGGCCCGAGACGTCCCCACTGAGCAGCGAGACAAGTTGCGGGGAATACATGAGGGCTTACTTGGCCCCATGATCAATTGCAGCGCTGAGGTAACTTTTACCCTCAAATGCACTTAGCCAATTTTTTCGCTCACTTTGCTAACACATTTACCTTGTACGCAGCTCTTACTACAGCTGAATGCCTTCCTGGAATGGAAGGACAAGGAGAATAAGCAGCTGAAGCATGCCTGGGCCCAGATTCAGAAGACCCAGGATGCCGTTACTGGGGAGGTGGCCGTCCAGTGCCGCTATTTTGAGACCCAGATCAACGCGCTGTCCGACAAGGCGGCGCGGTAGGTGGAAGATTTGGTGAAGCTGGGCGAGGCCCTTCAGCAAGAGTCTGTGGCCAGGGATGCCATGAGACAGAAGAGGGACCAAGCCCTGCTAGACGGCGAACGTTGGAGGGAAGGGTTCGAGGCCTCCGAGAAGCTTCAGAGTGATGTGGCCTTGGCCCAAAAACACTTAAAGGAGGCCTTAGACGAGTCGGACACTCTGAGGGCCAAGGTGAAATGTTTAAAGAAGTCCGTTGAGGACTTAACTCTCCAATTGCGAACACCTCGGGCCCCAGTGCGGACGAAGTGGTCCTCATTGAGCAGAATGCTGCGGACAGGCTAAGGAGCCACTTCTTTGAGGATTTTGAGCTTATGGTGGACGAGGGAGAGGCGGCCTATTATCAGGAATGCTTCACCAAGCGTCTTAACTTTGTCTACCTCAGAGAAGAGGCTAAGAAGGTCGGGCAGCCTTCACCTGAGCTGGACGTCACGCCAACTACCTCAAAGGAGGAGGAAGTCGAAGAAGCGGCGGCCGGCAAAGACGGTGAGGCTGAGAGCAAGGAGGTGCCTGCTGAGGACGCGTCCCCTGCCACAGTTCAAGAGCTCGGCCCAGGCCAGAGTCCAACTTCTGCTCCAGCCGCCCCATGATTTCAGCTCTACTTTTCTGCCTTGTTATTATTTTTTTTTTTTTACTTTTTCAACCGCCTTTTTGAGCGATTTTATGTAAGATATTTTACCTCCTTTTGAGCGGCCCTTTTATTAATTGAGCTTCCAAATTTTTCTTCATACTTTGCACAGTTTATACTTAACAAGTTTTTGCATTTTTGTACACGTACTTTTCACGTTTTTATATCTTCGTACAATTGGGGGGTATGCCCCTTTATTCGGCGTTCTCCTAGTCCATACTTTGGGTGGTTTGATTGGCTTGGTAGAATTTATACCTTAGGTGGTATGACTTTTACCAAGTTAATCAAATCATAATAATGATTGCCCTTGGACTAGGTGGTACGCCAAATCAACACATAAATTGGCCGTTTAATTGGCTTTATTTGAGTTTGTCCGTTGAAACTATCGCTCAGACGCACTCAGGAAATTCCAAGTGTGATCTCAACTTAAAATTTTCATGTTCGGCTGGGCTGGAATGCCTTGGTATACCCTTGCCCCACTATTTGGGTTTCACAGGGTACCTTACCTTTATCGTCCGCATTAATTAAGGGCGGATGCATTCATGTGAATTTTGGAATCAAGCTGCCCATTCCTATTTAATTTAATTTACTTTTGTTCTGCGACCGTGTTGCTATGTTGCGAGCAACCTACTTGCAACTTCCTCACGGCCTATCCGTATAAGTTATGACTGTGCAAATAAGCATAAATTAAATGGAAAAATAATTATAACAATGTTTGACTTTTTTCATTAATTTGTCAAAATTACATTTTCGTGGCCGTACGGCTTACATTGCTCGGTCAACAGACCTAGCTGTATACACATCTTTTGGCTAAGTAATTAAACATAATGTTTTTTCAGATTGTCAGTGTTCCATGTACGCGGAATAGGTCGGCCGTTCATGGCCTCGAGACGGTAAGTCCCATCTCGGACCTCTTCCCTGACTCGATACGGCCCTTCCCAGTTCGGGGTCAGCTTGCCATCTTCGTTTGCTCGTCCCACAACCTCCATCTTCCTTAGGACCAGATCCCCCAATTTTATCGGCCGCTTTGTCACTCGGCGATTGTATGCCCTTGTCATCCGAAGACGATAAATTCCATGCCTAAGCGTCGCGTTGCCCCTAGCTTCAGGAAGGAAATCTAGGGCGGTCTTCATGGCTTCCCAATTAGTCGTTTGATCATATAGCATCACCCTAAGGGTGGGCTCATACATTTCAATTGGAAGGACCGCCTCGGCATCATAGACTAAGAATAAGGGAGTTTCTCCTGTTGAACTCTTGGTCGTGGTTCGTATGGACCACAGCACATTAACTAACTCATCAGCCCATAAGCCGCCTGCTCTCTCAAGCTTGCGCTTAATTCCATTGGAGATCAATTTGTTGTAGGCTTCTACCTGACCATTTACTTGTGGACGGCCAACTGAGGCAAAACAGTGAGCTATGCCTTGGTCTTCCAACCATTCTTTGAGTTGGGGCGTTTCGAACTGAGGTCCGTTGTCAAACACCATAGACTGAGGAACGCCAAAGCGTGTAATGATACTCTTCCATATGAAAGCTGAAACATCCGTCCATTTGATACCCCGTATGGCCTCGGCCTCTACCCATTTTGTGAAGTAGTCTACTGCTACGAACACATACCGCCTCTGGCCGGACGCTGGTGCGTATGGTTCTAAAATGTCCATCCCCCATTTGGCAAAGGGGAGCGGACTACTGATGGCCGAGAGACTGTTGGCGGGTTGATGAATTAATGTTGCGAACCTCTGGCATTTGTCGCACTTCTTTACCATTTCCATTGCGTCCGACTTTAGGCTCGGCCAGTAGTAACCCAGGCGGGCAGCCTTTTCAGCCAAAGCTCTTCCGCCAATGTGAGAACCACACTGCCCCTGGTGAAGATCATCCAAGACATCATACCCTCTCTCAGGAGTGATCCATTTCAGGTACGGCTTTACAAATGCCTTTTTTAACAACTCTCCTTGCTTAATTTCAAACCAGGCCGCTCTCTTTTTCATCAACCAGCTCTCTTTAGGATCGGCCGGGAGTAATCCATCCTTCAGGTAAGATGTGATCCCGTCCATCCAAGTGGAGCTTCTGTCAATAGCCTGTACTGGCTCAGCATCAATACTCCTATTCTCTTTCACTTCCCAAAACACTGACCTGGGAGTATCACATGATGCTGAGGATGCTAACTTAGAGAGGGCGTCCGCCTGATGATTGGACGAACGAGGGACCTGCTATAGGGTAAAATGATCTAGGCTCTCAGCCTCCTCTTTTACAATCTTCAAGTACTTTATCATGGTCGGCTCCCTCGCCTCAAAGTCTCCATTCACCTGGCCGACTACAAGTAGAGAGTCCAAGCATACGTCAATTTTTGTCGGTCCTTCCGCCTTACACATTCTTAGGCCGGCCAAGAGGGCTCCGTACTCGGCCTCATTATTAGAGGCTTGAAACTAGAATCTCAGGGCGTACTCAAACTTATCTCCTTCAGGAGACTGACATATAACACCTGCACCACAACCAGTAGCTGTCGCGCTACCATCCACGAACACTTTCCAGATTTGATCTCCGGCCGTCTGAGGATCTGGCCGAGTCATTTCAGCTAAAAAATCAGCAAAGGCTTGCCCCTTGATTGTTTTTCTTGGCTCAAATGTAATATCCAAGCCCCTCATTTCCAAGGCCCATTTGAGCATACGGCCGCTTGCCTCTAGCGTTGTAAATGGCTTCTTCAAAGGTTGGTCTGTGTAGACCACAATTGAATGTGCCAAGAAGTATGGCCGCAGCTTTTTTGATGCCATGTACAATGCCAAGCCAAACTTTTCAATGGGGGGATACCTTAGCTCATTGTTATGTAGAACGTGGCTAACAAAGTAGACAGGGATCTGGCGGCCGCACCCGCTCAGCAAGTAGGACGGCACTTAAAAAGTGTTCTGAGATAGCAAGATAGATGAATAGCTTCTCGCTCTTAAGTGGACTGACAAGCCAAGGCAATCTATGTAAATGGCCTTTTAGCTGTACGAATGCTTCCTCGGCCTCCTCTGTCCACTCAAACATGGCTTTCTTTTTTATGGTTTGAAAGAAATAGCGGCACTTATCCCCTGATCTTGACAAAAATCTACCAAGTGCGGCCAAACAGCCGGTCAATCTTTGGACTTCTTTAATTGTCCTTGGTGACTTCATGTCCATGACAGCTTGGATTTTTTCAGGGTTGGCCTCAATTCCACATTGATCAATTAAAAATCCGAGAAATTTACCGGACTCAACACCAAAGACATATTTCTTTGGATTTAACATCATCTTATGTCGCCTGAGTTCGGTGAAAGTTTCTCGTAGATCCTTCAAATGGTCGACCGACTCTTTTGACTTGACAATCATGTCATCAATGTACGCCTCCATATTTCGGCCGAGCTGATCTCTGAAGACTGTGTTAACAAGTCGCTGAAAGGTAGCTAGGGCATTCTTAAGGCCGAATGGCATGACTTTGTAACAATACAACCCCTGCTCAGTCACGAACGCTGTTTTCTCCTGGTCTTCTTCCCATAACGGAATTTGATGGAATCCGGAGTATGGGTCCATAAAGCTCATAGGGGCATGCCCGACCGTCGAATCAACCAGACGGTCGATTTTAGGCAGGGGAAAGTTATCCTTAGGGCAGTCCTTGTTTAGATAGATGTAATCCACGCACATTCTCCAAGTTCCATTCGGCAGTCCTTGTTTAGATAGATGTAAAAGCATTGCCGAAAGAAACCGGCGTCCAGAAGCTTCTTGACTTCTGCTGCAGCCGCCTGATTCCTTTCCTCTCCATGATTCCTTATCTTCTGGCGGACAGGTTTAACGGCCGTATTTACAGCTAATTTGTGCACAGCCAGATCTGGACTTATACCTGGCATCTCGTCGACCTCAAATGCAAATACATCCTTGAACTCTCTCAATAATTGAATTAACTCATCCCCAAGAACACCCAAAGCTATAGTGCCCACACTGACCGTCCGATTTGGCTGATTAGGGTCGAGCACTATATCTTGGTGACTGCCGGCCGGCTGGGGACGTAGCTCTTCTGGCCGTCCGACAATCATTAGCTGCTATGCTTGCTCTATCTTGGTCGCCTTACGCTTCTGGCCGACCTGGGGTGTTGGGAGTGAGGCAACTTCTTCTTTTGGCTCGGACGATTTTGGTCCGCGCGCTGTAGGCTTAACCGCCAACTGATTGCATTCCTTAGCCATCTTCTGACTTCCTTGGATTGTACCTAAATTCCGTCTGTCCTTTCAAATTTTAGCAGCATTAGGTGAGGGACAATGACTGCTTTTGCCGCATTCAGCGTAGGACGACCGAGTATGGCATTATATCCAGTTAGCTCTTTCACTACCAAGAAGCGGACAACCATATTTCTTCCTTCCCCTTTTTGCCCAAATCGGACAGGTAAGTCTATCCGCCCTAGTGGGTGGATGACATTCCCCCCAAATCCGACCAGTGGGTGAGTGATGTCCTGGAGTGCATCCTCTGGGAAGCTTAGATTCTTCAAGGCGTCCAGGCTGATGATATCAGCCGCGCTACCCGTATCTATCAATATTCGTCCGACCTTCAAATTGGCTATCTTCATAATGAATACCATGGGATCATTGTGCAAGGCTTTGACCTCCCCCCGATCGGCCTCACTGATGATTACTTCGGGGAAGGGTTCAGCCTTCACTGAATCCATCTGCATCACCTTTCCCAGGTTCCGGGCGTCCTGCTTGATCCCTCTCATAGTGGGGCCGCCTGAGGCAAATCCTCCTGATATCACGGCCACAAAGCCCGAATCAGTGTTGTTGCCATCATCCTCTTTATCTTTGTTCTTATCATTCTTCTGTCTTTGCTCGGACGTGTTGTTTGCCCGCGTGTAGGTGAATTTGGACTTCATCATATATGAATTCAGCATGCCCTTCTCGGCTAATTTGTCCAGCAGTCTCTTCAAGTTGATACAATCGTTTGTGTCATGTCCCACATCCTTGTGGTAATGACAATACTTGTTCTTGTTCCTATACTGAGCCGGGCCTCTCAGCGGCTGTGGCTTCTCAAACTCAAACTCATCCTTGATTTCCATCAAGATAGAATAACAATCCTTGTTGAATTCAAACTTGGGCTCAAACGCCTTGACCTTCTTGAATTTTTGTGGCTGGCCATCGCCACCCAGACTTCCTTTCTTTTTTTTCCTTCTTTCTTTTGACCGGCCGAGTCTTGCTGAGAAGATTTCTTCTCAGCCCCCTTGGCCGGCGCTTCTGCTTTTGTGAGCGAACAAAAGTCCGCCGCCTCAATATAAGCTTCAGCTTCCCGCAAAACACCTGCGTATGTCCGAATCTTTTTCCTTACCAAGTCAAATTTAAAACCATTGTGCCTTAATCCCCGAAGAAATTCAGAGTAAGCCATTTCGTCCGGTAGATTATGAATTTGGGCTTTTTCTTGGTTAAATCGCTGGACGTACGAGCGTAAGCCCTCATTTTTTTCTTGGACGATTGTCGCCAAGTTAAGGCTAGTCTTTCGAGGCGGTATATTGTATGAAAAATTTCCCACGAACAGCAAACTAAGAGTAGTGAAACAATTTATACAACCGGCCGGCAAACTGTTGAACCAGTCCTGTGCCACACCTTTCAAAGTGGCCGGGAAACATTTGCACCAAGTAGCATCATCTACGCTTTGCAAGTACATCAGGTTCTTGTACGAGGTGATGTGCTCTTCTGGGTTGCCCGTGCCATCATAAGCTCCCACAAGTACACTCTTCACCTTTGGTGGATGAGGGGCATTTAGGATATCTTGCGAAAACGGGGGCGGCTTATCTCCCAGAGTAAGTACGCGCATCTGCCAATCAATGGGTTGCGGTTGCACGGACGGTCCAGCCAGATAGGGAGTCTGTCCGTACACCTGCCCATATGGCCCATATTGTCCGTATGCCTGGGGGTTTGGCTGCATCAAGCCATTGAACCCCTGAGGTTGATATTGCAATGATTGGGCCGGAACAGGAGTTGGAGCATGGAAGACTGGAATAGGAGTTGGGGTGCGAATTGCCTGACTTCCACTGGAGGTGGCGGTGTTGGTATGTTGGGAGAGAGAATGATGTGAAAAATCATCCGGCATAGTTGGGGTTGAAGTCGTGTCCGAGTAGGCGACGCGTTCCCGCTGCTTATGCCGAAGGTAATCTCTTGCGTCCTTCCATCGTCTGGACGGTTCAGGCTCCTCTCTTCGAGGCTGCCTACCCCTCCCCCCAGCCGACTGCGTTTTTGCTAGCAAGTCAGAAAAGTTAGTCCGCGGTACTCTGGAAGACCTTCCAGTCGGCCTTCGAAATGGAGTGTTTCCAGCGTCCGTTACATGAACTATTTTGCTGTGTGTCTTCTTTGGAGCCCTCTGTTCCTCTCTCCTGGGTGGCTGCCTAGAGGTAGAGGCTCCATTTTCAATTTCTTTTCTGAGTTTGTTAAGCGCGACCTTAAGAGAGGCTGCGATAACAGGAGGATCATACGCTTCTTCAAATGTGGCTATTAGAGGATCGCTAGTACGGATCGTAGGGATTAAATCCTCTACATGTCCATCCTCGCCTGGATTAGGTGTCTGACCGTCTATCGCCATAACGTACGAGTATCCCCACAGACGGCGCCAAATGTTTCGGGTGTTTTTTGGATTTCCTGGGATACTGGTCATGCTCTTCTGGCAATGAGTCGGTTCCACCTGCAAAACAACGAATATTACTATCAACGGAATATTCGCCTCCGACGATCAAGTTAGTGATCAGAACGGAAAAGGCTAGAGAGAGAAAGTAGAGAGAAGTTGGAGCTATTTAATGCTCTGTTGTTTTTCAATTGTCTGAATCCCCTCCCATCATAAATGATTGGGGTATTAGGGACTCGTGCCCCTCTTTAGGGTTTTTACCCTAGATTTACGTGACGTGATTGGCTGCGCAATCAGGGAATGCCACGTGCCACTCTAGGGGCGCCGTTTTACGGCTTTCATTGTCATTTCTCGGGATTTGGGCCCTGACGTTGTTAGAGCTTTTTGTCGTGCTGATTTTAAAGAAGGATCATATTGCCTAAACACATGGCATCTTATCGTGGTGACACGTGTCACCCTATAACTGGGCCACGTGTCACTATGGGATTTGCCTGAGACCTTTAAGGACTCTGGATAGCGTGGCATCTTCCCATGGTGACACGTGTCACCCTATAACTGGGCCACGTGTCACTATGGGATTGGTCCACATACACGAGGTATTTTTACCCTCAACAATAATCAACATCCATCACTTCTCCAAGAACAAGTCCACCCATTGCTCCTCTTAACAGACCAGCTTCCAATCCCATTCCCATTCCACCACCCTCAATTAACACACCAAGAACAAAGAAGTGGAATAGCCTATAATTTGAGTAAAAATGATGCATCTATGAAGCTTGAGAAATAAACATATACGTAGTACATAAATTCAAATGCTGGAAGATAGAGCTAAACTCATAAATTACCAAAAGCAACCATTGCTTTAGGACCCAACTCTTCAAAAAACTCAGCTTCTGAACCCTTTTCAAGGACAGTGTGACAATACCTCTGAAACAAGAAGTAAACAAATGCTTTCCCATTAATACAATTAATCTGATTATCCAAATCCCTATAAAAACTAAATTATGTGATTCATACCACGATTTAGATATTCAAGGTCGAGGAAGAACAGGGCAAGGAATGGAGACTTTGAATTTTTGATTCACAGAACTGCCCCCACAGCCACCACGCCTAACCAACTAACCCGCCTTAACCACCACATGCACCACCTAAACCCACCACATGCACCACCTAAACCCACCAGATCCACCACCTTAACCCAAACACATAACCTTAACCCACCCCAAATTAAACCCACACACCAGACCGACCACCTTGACCCACCTTAAGTCCCTAACCCAAACCCACACACCAAACCGACCACCTTAACCCACCCTAACCCGAACCCACTTTAACTAACCTAACCCGAACCCACCCAACTAACCAAAATTATCACCTAAACCAACCTAATCCGAACCCAAACACCTTAAACCACCCAACTAACCCAGATCTATCACCCATCTTATTAGAAACCCAGGAAAACCCAAAAACCCTAGATCTCGGTTGATAGAATCAAAACATATAACACCAATAAAATTAAGGGAAAACACGAAAAATCAAAATCGATTAATCAAAAGTGCACAATTAAAAGGAAATAATAGAATATACTTGGTTTCTGGGGTTCGCCATCTTCGAATTAGGAGAATAGAAGCGTCGCCAAATTCGTCAAAGAAAGAGGAGGTGGAAGAGCAAGGAGAAGACGCCATTGATGAGAAACAATGGAGGTTAGTGAAGGTAATAAAAATGGTGCAAAGAGAGAAAGAGAGTAGTGGTTTGATCTGGTTTTGCCATTGAGGAGAGAGGAGAGAGTGAGAGACTGAGAGAGAAGACGAGAAGGAAAGAGAAAGAAAGAAGAAGGGAAAGAGGGGTAGGGCTACAGGAGTTTGGTTTAACACAGCTAATTCCCACCAGTTCAAACCGGTGGCCTTTAACACATATGCCACCGGTTTAGTTTGAACCGGTGGCAATTTAAAAAAGCCTATTCCCGCCCATTTTTTCCCCACTGGTTTTTAAAAACCCGTGGACATGGCTCGGTGCCTTTTTGTATTTTTCTAATAGTGATGATAAATATGATTATTTTAATTATGATTATTATTTTTATAATTGTTAATTATTATTATGATTATTATGTTGCTTGATGCTTATTATTTTTTATTGCTTGACCACGCCTTTTATGCATGCTTAAAGAGAATTTGTACTTGTAATCACGCTTAATAAGCATATTAATAATCTTTCTTTGGGTTAATATGATTATAATTCAAGTAATTGCCAATAATAGTTTTATTTGTGCATTAATATTCAGTCAACATAGATAAACATGATTAGGGTTAAACCTATTGATTGCATGTTAGTCAGAAAGCGCACATGAATACGATCAAAATAAAGTAGAGGCCTATTATTAGGGCAGGTTCAATCTCTATTAGGTTGGATTTGTACCTTCATCCCCGAACTACAAGTTATGGTTCCAGACCTATTGGAGTTGACGATCTCCTGGATCGTTAAGGGGTGTATCCTTCACCTCGTGAACGGTTTACAAGTTCCTAAAACTTGTTGGCGACTCTTTTGCTCTATCTTCTTTCCCTTTGGACGCCACCGTGCTTAAGTGTATGATCACAGTAGGGTTCAAGTTTGGGGTAATGCTTGAAATATTCCCTACACATGTTCATTGTTTCCCTTTTTTTTTTTTTTTTTTTTGAAAATTACACCGTGTCACGGTGGAAATTTGCAGTGACACGGTAGAGTTTCCCGTGGCGCGGCAGCCCCCTCCTTTTTTATTTTTTTTTTTTCAGGTCCGCGGTGGACAGTCCCGTGTCAAGGCAACCATTCCCGTGCCACAGTGGATGCTGACGTGGCACGAGAATTTTTTTTTTTTTTTTTTTGCACGTCCACCGTGCCACGGTGGACTGTGCCGTGACACGGTGGACAGTCCCGTGTCGCGGCAACCATTCCCGTGCCACGGTGGATGCTGACGTGGCACGGGATTTTTTTTTTTTTTTTTTAAAAAAAAAAAAAATCAATAAATTCTACTTGTTTATTTTTAAAGGGAGGATACCATCCGACTTACTCCGAAAAAAAAAAACGACACAAAAACAAGACTTCCCTAAAATACAGTCAAAAAAGTGGTGCACGACTTAAAGTAAAAAAGTGTGTGAACACGACATGTAAGTGATTAAGTGAGGTTATAGACGCGTGTTTTGACCGTATAGCTAGACATGACACCAAACTGGACACAGCATTCACACAAAAATCGAAAAAAAAAAGATTGACAGGACACTTTCCTGGGCACCGTGTCACGGTGCAGACTATCGTGACACGGTGCAGTCTGCCGTCAGACGATAGACAGCCCCGTGTCACGGCACTGTTCACCATGGCGCGGCAGAACATGCCGTGACACGGTGCGCAGTTCCAAGTCAGTTTTGTGATTTTTCCAGATTTTAACCGGTTTTAGATCCGTACTAATTACTATGTGAGAATAAAAACCCTCGGTCATGGGTTAAACAAAAGAGCAAACACATGAAGGTTAGCACCAAACAACCACATAGCATTAGGCACGATGATGTAAAAAATTTCGCAACCTAGAGTCAAGATCTATGTTCTACTATTGGTCAAGCTTTGGGTGTCAAAAGGGTACCATGGTTAAGAGTTTGGACGCGTTAGCAAGGCAGCCTCCTTTGAGGGTGTATGCCAACGGGCGGCTCCGCGAGTTCGTGATGAAATCAAACTCGACTCCATGGTTTGGGTGAATTTAATAGCTCGAATGAACCCTTATTGCCATGAGCGTTTTTGGGTCGATAGAGCTTAAATTCCCCGGGGCTAAGACGCATGTAGAACACATACGTTTTTTCAGAAAAATCAAAGGAAGTCGATTGTGAGGAAAGAAAATAAGCCACCGGACTGATTTTAGGACTGTCGTGACACGGAAAAAATTCCAGTGTCACGGTATTGTGCACCGTCAGACGGTGCACTGTACCGTGACACAACAGATTCTGCCGTGGCACGGTAGTCAGAAGATCTGACTGGTGCCCTGTTTTCCTTCTTGCGCAACCAAGTTATCCAATTTTTCCTACGAGACAGACCTGAATGCGACGTTAAAACGTCTATGCAGATGCAAAAATGCCAAATTAATCACAGGAATATTTTTTCAAGAATCTTTCAAGTCTCATCCACTCATCTTAATTAAATACCGATCACGCAAATCGATAAATGATTAAGAATCCTCCCCAGTGGAGTCGCCAAATTGTAGGCGTCGTTTGAAGTGCGCCTATGTTAAAAGCATGTTGTGAATATGCTTGGCACTCATAGGAAGTAGGAATTGACATAATACGATTAGGGACAAGGAAAGTAGGAAGCCGCCAACAATTTTTTAAGGAACTTGTAAACCGTTCACGGATAATAAAAGGCAACCACGAATAAGGGACAACGAAGGCAACAACGATTGACCCGTGAAGGTTACACCCCATTCATAATCCATGAGATTACTAACTCCATATGGTTCGGAACCACGAAAGGAGGATCGGGGATGATGGTACGAAGTGAGTCATGGAGTCACATTCGCCCGTGTTGGCCTCTACTCGATTCTTACAATGAAAAGTGATTCCTGTGATCTCAAAGGCATACAAACAAAATATTCAATTTGCTCCAAACTATTATTAAGCTAAATTGGTTGAATATTAATGCAACACATAATTCTAAAATATTGGTGATCACTTCAATTAATAATAAGATTAAAAAGGAACCTAAGCCGGTTGTCCAAATTATCTTATTAGGCATGATTTTCAATTACATATTACCTTTAATATGCAATATGGTGATCAATAAATATAATAAAACAACATTAATATTAAAACCAATTTAATCACAATTCCAACAACATAAAATCGTTAGAAAAATAATAAAAATAAAAGGAGCATGACTCTTACTTTGATTCTGTTTGTTTGCAACTACAAAATAATAAACGAGTTAGTAACTTCAAGAAAATAATAAAGCAATAATTAAATTAAATTAAATAAAGTAAGGTAGATTTGGGGCCAAACCCTCAAACAGTTCTACCTTTCACGCCTTGGCTTAAGGATAGAACCACGAGTAAAGTATGGACTCCTTTGAGTACTTGAAGAAGGAATTTTGAAGTAGAAAAGGGGTAGGCTAGTGTTTAGGCTAAAGCATAGAAGAGAGAAAATTAAATCAGAGAATTACTCGGTGCCCTTTTCATCAGAAATGAGGGGGTATTTATAGGGAAAATGTGCTGAGGGAGCACACGGAACCCTAAAATGATAAAATCCTAAAAAAGTATCTCGTGACACGGTCAAACTGTACCGTGACACGGGAAGCTCCACCGTCATACGGTACACTTTCCCGTGACACGGTACATTTTTGGTGTGACGCGGGAAATTTTCAGAAAACGGGATAAAAAATGCGTTAAGGGTTTACGCGGAAAAGACACGGAATGTCCCGTGTCACGGGAAATCCCACCGTCAGACGGGAAGGATTCCCGTGACACGATAGGTATCTGCCATGGCGCGGGAAATTCCAGCCTGTTTTTCCGTCTAAATACATTTTTAACCCTAATTTACTTCGGCATTTTAAGTGTCGATCGATAATTTCGGGCCTTTTCTGACTTTTTATTATTCGGGCTAAAATAAGAAAATAAATAATACAACAATAAAATAAAAAGGCTTGGGCTATAAATTAATTAATAAGTTTGGGCTGAAATTAAAATTATGCTTTTACCAAACATCAAGACTAATCCATGGACTGTTCAAAAATATGAATTTAATAAAATACGATTTTTTAAGCACTCTCGGGATTAAATACTAAACCCGGCCAATAGTAGCGGTGAAAGGTTGTTCATCATCGGGTTTGGTTTTGGAGAGACATTTTTAGATGTCTACACACACTAACTTTTTTTCAACATAATAACCTTTATATTTATTTAGTGACCTTTTTTTTATTAGTAAAACAATCAAATTGTCACTAATGTTGATGGTTCATAATAAATTAGTGTGAACAGGTCCATTTAAAAATTTGTACTACTTTCTCACTCTATTTTCTATTTCTAAAAAGTACACGCTCTCCACTTTCTCTCTTTTGAAAGTATGTTTTCTTCACACTTTAATTACTTCTTATAAGTACTTTTCATCTTTAGAGTTTGGGATTTTTTTTTTTTTTTTTTTTTTTTTTTTTTTTTTTTTTTGTTTCACCTGTACATAGTAATTTGAAATATAACCCACCTAATCCACCTATATACTAGTGTATATATATACCTGACGGTCTGCTCCAACAATCTCCTTTTCCCTTCCTATTGCTCTGGCTTAGAATGAAAAACAGCAAAAAGGATTTTTAGAGCAGCCATTTCTGAAATTTTTAAAACACAATATAGTCAAATTAAAGCAATTGCGATGGTGACTTAAAACTTGTATCAGGACTTGGAGAGAATAATAAATTATTCCTGCTACTGCTAGTGTTAGAAATTTTTATATGTTGGATATTTGGATGAACACAACAAAGCTCAGCTAGCTCCATAAGCTATTTCCAAAACTTTCTTTTACAATAATGTTAGCGTAGATGAAACAGTTAAAAATTACTTTTAAAAAGTAACTAGTGTGCCCTTACCCGATACTGCACAGGCCCAAATATTTGGGCCTCAAATCAATAAAAACATTCACAAATTTTTGTATGTGGCTGGCCACACGGTGTGGCTAGCCACAATTTTTTTTTCTTTTTTTTAAATACCACAACTCTTCTCTCTTCTATTTTCCTATCTTCTTCTCCAAGTCAAACCACACATCACCAACAACAATATCTCTACTACACCCATTTTCTTTCTCCACTTTTCTTAGCTTCATCTACAACCCAAACCACACATCACCAACAACCATATATCTACTCCACCCATTTTCTCTCTCCTCTTTGCCAAATTGCTGCAATTAAAGCCCAAAATTGTAGAAATTGGGTGTCAAATTGCTGTAAAAAATTGTGATTAATTATCCTTAAGATCATCAACAACATTTGAAGTAGTGAAATCGATGAGAACCAAAGAAATGTGAGCTCGTTTTCTTCGTGGAATCTTAGATCGAATATTCTACGTCAAAAATTGTAGGGTGTTGCTAGTTTAGTCAGGGGTACTTGTAGGGTGTTACTGGTTTGGTCAGGGGTTACATGTAAGGTGTTACTGGTTTAGTGAGGGTGTTACTGGTTTGGTCAGGGGTTACTTGTAAGGTGTTAGTGATTTTGGTATGGGGTTACTTGTAGGGTGTTACTGGTTTTGGTCAAGGGTTATTTGTAGGGTTTTACTGGTTTGGTTAGGGGTTACTTGTAGGGTGTTACTAGTTTTTCTCAAGGGTTACTTGTAGGGTGTTACTGGTTTGGTTAGGGGTTACTTGTAAGGTGTTACTAGTTTTTTCAAGGGTTACTTGTAGGGTGTTACTGGTTTGGTATGGGGCTTACAAGCAACCCTTGAATAAATGACAAGTAGCCCTTGAATAAGTAATTTATACAAGTAATCCTTGAATAAGTAATTCATACAAGTAACCTTTGAAATAACTCATATAAGTAACCCATGAATAAGTAACTCATACAAGTAACTCTTGAATAAGTAACTCATACAAGTAACCCTTGAATTAATCTATACAAGTAACCCCTGAAAAAAAAAAAATACAGGTAACCCTTAAAAAAAGAAATACAAGTAACTCTTGAAAAAAAATATAAGTAACCCCTGAATGAGTAATCCATAGAAGTAACCCCTAAAAAAAAAATACAAGTAACCTCTGAAAAAAAAAATTACAAGTAACCCCTGAAAAAAAAAAAATTACAAGTAACCCCTGAATAAATAATCCATACAAGTAACCCCTAAAAAAAATACAAGTAACCCTGAATAATACAAGTAACCCTGAATAATACATGTAACCTCAGAATAAGTAATCCATACAAGTAACCCCTGAAAAAAAAATACAAGTAACCCCTGAAAAAAAAAAATAACCTCTGAAAAAAAAAAATACAAGTAACCCTGACAAAACCAGTAACTCCATTATACAAGTGAAACAGTAACCCCATTATGCGCGCATAATCCGTTATTTTTACTGACTTGGCAGCAGGCCACACCGTGTGGCCTGCTGCACCAAAAAAGCTCTGAAAAACATTAGGAAATTTTGTGTAAAACTACCCTAAACATAGGGTCATTTGTGAACAACTACCCAATTTTTTTTTATTTGTTTAGAACTATCGGCAAATTTGGAAACGTTTGGGTAGCACTACCCACTAACATTTTTTGTCCAATTACAACGTTATTTTGGCTATATTTTCACTTTTATCAATTACAATGGCCAATTAATGCTTAAATAAGCAAAAACCCCAATTCAATTAAACCCCCAAAGAATTCAAAATTCCCAAATAATACTAAACTCATGAACCCTAAAATGAATTCTAATTAAAACTTTAATTAGGTTAATTAAGGTAAATTAAAACTTTTATACAAATTGGGAGAGTTAATTGGGTGGAAATAGTGAAAAAAGTGGGCTCCGATAACGTCTTTATTGGAAGAAAAATGTTAATGGGTAGTGCTATCAAAATGTTTTCAAACTTGTGAGTAGTTCTAAACAAATAAAAAATAAATGGGTAGTTGTTCACAAATGACCCTATCTTTAGGGTAATTCTACACAAAATTTTCAAAACATTATACTACGTACATAACTTCTATTTTACTACTTAAATATCGATGAAGCTTAGTGTTATTACTGCTATAGGGTCTTAAAATTTTCCTTCCATTCCACAATTATGTTATTGTTTGGAATGTTTTACTTTTAAAAAATACTCCCTCCGTTTTTAAATACTTGCTCTGCTTTTTTTTTCCGACTGTTTTTAAATACTTGTTCCATTTTCTTTTTTGGAAAACCTTTACAATATTTAAATCATTTCTCAAACTTAATGGACCCAACATAATACTCTCTCTTTTCCTACTCTTCCACTACTTTTGCTTTTTACAATTTTTTATTCTCTCAACTACCCCACTACCTCCATATTTTATTACTTTCTCCAATTTCTCCTAAAACTCCACGCATGGAGAAATGGAGCAAGTATTAAAAAACGGAGGGAGTATGATAGAATATTCTAAATTTCTCTCGTTATATAAGAACAAATAAAATCATGTGGGATCTCATTTGATTCATCTTGATGAGTATATTATTAATATTTAACTTTTATTTTTAGTGTGAGATTAAAGATATTTGGGGTCAAAAATTGATAAAAACGTGCATCGATTTACGTAAGCAGAAACATCATTATGAAACGGAGGGAGTACTTCACAAGAGTGTTGGATTTAGAGATTTTATTTTTGGTAATAAGATCACTTTATAGTTTCTCCCATTATTATGTCTTTATATCTTACTTTGATACTAAGGTTATGTTCTCATACGTTAAAATTCAGTTCAGTTCAGTTAAGCTCAGTTAAGCTTAGTTCAGTTCAGTTCTATTTACTTCAGTTCAGCTCCTAATTTCCTTCTCTTATAAAATATTAAGTTCAGTTCAGGTCAGTTCAGTTCAGTTCAGTTCAGTTTAGTTCAGTTCAGTTCAGCTGAGTTCAGTCAATGAAAACGGGCCCTAAGAGAGTTTAATTTTTTATTTTTTTAGCAAGATAGTTAAAAATATATTTCATTTTTGTATGTCTCATATTTGCAATTAAAACTTTAATAATGTAATTTGTTTATATTGAAAAATTTACATTCATATCTTCAAAAAAAAAAAAAAAAAAAAAAAAAAAAACCATAGGACTTCCTAAATTTTTCTTTTAAGGTATGTTTTATAAGAGTGATATATTTAATTTCACACGAATATTTTCTTTAATTTGCTTTATTTAATCGGGGTAACTCTATTAAGTATCAATTAAATATACTCTCAATAGTTTTTCTAAAAAAAATTAAAATATACTCTCTGTTTTCAATTCCTAGAAAAAAAAAAGAAAGAAATTCTCTTTGTTTTTAATTTTTTTCTTTGGTGAATTGCAAAACAAAATTTATTATCATTGATAATCATGATTTTTTTATATTAAGTTAACCATAACATTAATCATAAATAATGTTACAGGGGTTACCCAATTAGTATTATAGGGTTTACTCGATGAATGTTATATAGGTTACTTTGTTCTAAGTAGCCACATAGTGTGATCATCCACATACAAAACACGCTGATTGTGCATAAAAAAAAAATATTAATTAGCAGTACATTCTTTATGCGACCACTCTGTGTAGCTTGTAAAAAAAAAAGGGAGTACGTAGTACTCCAATTATACTAACAGAGTAACTCCTTAATAAAATTAGTGAATAACCCTTAAATAACAAAGTATGTAACACTTACAAACAAACCTTTTTATTTGTCAAATAAAAAAAAAAGTAATCCTTCTATTACTAAGTAACTCTTATAAGTCTATAACCCTAAAAGAGTAATCCCCATAAAACTAATTAGGTAACCACACGATGGTTGACCATACGGTGTGACCAATCACATATAAAAGTTAGTGAATTCAATAATGGTTAATCACATTGTGTGACCAAACTATATAAAAGTTAGTGAATTCAATTAGACGTCTCATCAGAAAAACATAAATCAATAAACAATAATAAAAATAAAATAAACAATTAAACGTTGCCTCGTTTAACAAGCAGCCGTATTAGAAAACAATAATTTGTTCTTCAAAAACAAAAGAAAACAATAATTTGTTGTTTAATATTATAAAATCTTTGTACCAAGACGTTATTGTACAAGGCGCACTCCAATCTTGATTTAACATCAATTTATGCAATTATGCATGTATTATCCTTTCCATTCTAGAATACTGATTTGTACAGTACTATCACATTATAATTGCACTATTATCATATTATTAATATTTGCAACATTAAAGTGAATGATTAATTTTATATTTTCGAAGCAGTACTAGTTTAGAAAATTCTAACCAAATCATTATACTGAATTATTTAATTATCAACTTCATCCATGCAATTCTTCATATTGATTTTATTATTACTATATTTAAATTCATTAAAAAGATGTATCTAGCTTGAACTCATCATATCTTACGTCTAATGTGTTTGTTAGCAAGATTGTCCTATAAATAACGTACAGACTTTTCCATATTTTATACACATCTGCTAAAAAAAACCAAGTTAAAGAATAATAAGAGTAGAAAAAGAGAGAGATGAGCAACTTAAACACAAACATTGTTAACGAGGATGCTAATGAGCTCCTTCAAGGCCAAGCTCAAGTGTTCAATCACTTGTTTGGTTTCGTCCATTCGCTAGCGACAAAATCGGCCGTGGAGCTCCGAATAGCCGATATCATACACTCCCACGGCCAACCAATGAGCTTGTTACACCTAGCTTCGAAGCTAGAGTCTGCATCTCCTGATGTACCATGTCTTGCACGTCTCATGCAACTACTAGCATGGAACAACATCTTCACCGTTGATTACAATCGAAAACCGACATCAAAAGATGAAGGAGAGGCTTTGTATGGTCTTACTCCTACATCTAGATGGCTTTTACATGATAATGAGTTGAGCCTTGCTCCTATGTTTCTCACCTTCACCCACCCGTCGATGATGGCCCCGTGGCAAGAGATAGGTCGTTCGATCAAGGAAGGTGGGACCGCTTTCGAGAAAGCCTATGGTGAAAGTATTTGGGAGAAGGGATCTAAGGATGATGAGTTCAATAAGCTTTTTAATACAGGAATGGCATCCGTTACTAAGACTATATTGGACGCTATTTTAAGTGGGTATAAGGAAGGGTTTAGTAAACTTGAAGGAACCCTAGTTGATGTTGGTGGTGGTATTGGGAAAGCTATGGCAAAGATTGTCGAGGCTCACCCACATATTAAAGGAATCAATTTTGATCAGCCTCATGTTGTTGAGACCGCCCCTCGATTTCAAGGTATCACCCATGTTGGTGGTGATATGTTCAAGGAGATCCCTTCGGCGGACACCGTCTTTATTAAGGTACACTCTTAAAACTCATTGTGATTCCACTAGCCTATATTAGTCGCAACTCCTAGTTTGTTGAAGCATAGCTATGAATGTCCCTTATCGATAACAGAGGAAAGGGAAACACACTTTATAAGCTGTTTTGATATATTTCGACTACTTACCATTTAGTTTCTAGTTAATTCTTTAGATAGATAAAGCGAATGAACTTTCTTTTTTTAAAAAGAGTGTGACCTAGACTCGTATTTAACAACTTATAAGTTATAACTTAATAAATATGGAAGTCAGTACTAAGCCTTCCAATCATATTTGTATTTTAGTTTGAGTGATATTGTATGGTTATTTCATTAAAATATTGTATAACTTATTTCTTTCTTAATTGATGCAGTCCGTTTTGCATGATTGGGGAGATGATGATTGCATCAAGATTTTGAAGAACTGCCAAAAGGCCGTATCCAAAAACAAAGGAAAGGTGATTATAGTAGACATAGTTCTAAATCCGGAAGGTAGAGGCCTTTTTGATGAAACAAAGTTAGGTTGTGATTTATTGATGATGGCACTTTGTGTTGGTGGCAAAGAGAGGACGCAACATGAGTGGAACAAACTTTTAAAGGAAGCTGGCTTTGCTCATTACAACATCATCACAATTCCTGCGTTTGTTTCAATTATTGAGGCATTTCCTACAGAAAATTAATTAATTAATTAATTATTGATGCCATGCCATCTTTTCATGAATTATCATTAATGTTCTCTTGTATTACTCTAACCCTAACCCTAACCCTACCCCTCTCATTTAGGGATAGGGTGGGGTTGAGTGTCGAATTGAATTAATATGTACAGAGTACATATTAGATAAGCATTGTTGTGTGTTAATGTATGTAACTACATAATGTTACATGAAATAATATAAGATTTCTTTTTTAACTCGGATTTGTTGTAAGCAAGTGTAGGTTATAATTGATTATTAAAATAATATTGAAGAACCTTTGCAATATAAAATTCTTTTTTATTTTATTTTACTTTTATCAAAAGCACATATATATATATATATAGGGGGAGGCTCTCGTGAGAATTTTTCTTATGTGAGAATTTTTCTTATGTGAGAACACTCTTTATGTTCTAAATTTTTACTTGTATGTTCTAAATTTTAAATCTGATGTTCTAAACTATTCCTTAGGTGTTCTAAATTAAATCAAATGTTCTAAACCATAAATTAGTTAAGTTTAATATCATAAATTTTAAATAACTTGTTCCAAAATTTTAACTTATATGTTCTAAATTTTAAAATGTGTGTTCTAAGATTTTTAATTATATGTTCCAGATTGTAAAGCGTATGTTCTATATTTTTACTCGTATGCTCTAAATTTTTTACTCACACTTTCTATATTCTATATTTGTTTGTTCTAAATTTTTATTCACATGTTCATAATCTTAAATCAAATGTTCTAAATTTTACTCATATGTTTAAAATTTCATAAAGCAGATTTTATAAATTTTTAATCACTTGTTCTAATTCTTAAATCAAATGTTCTAAACATATTACTCACTTAGATGTTCTAAATTATTACTCAGATGTTCTAAATTTTAATTTCAGACGCATGTTCTAAATTTTTACTCGTATGTTCTAAACTTTTACTCACATGTTCTAAATTTAAAATCAGTTCTCATATAAGTATGAATTCTCACATATGAACCTATTCTCACCGGATCCCTCCCCTATATATATATATATATATATATATATATATTTACTAGTAATCTTTTTTCATTAGGTTTTCATCAGTGGTCAACTATTAAATTTTATTTCTCTATTATTTACATGCTAAAAATATTTCTGTTAAAGTTTTGGGGTCATTTCAGATCTTAATAAACCGAATTGCACTTGGATTTGGCAAAAATAATAACATAAATGTTCGTCTTATATGTTAGGAAAAATTGTCAAAAATAATACAAACTTTGAGCGATCCACTAAAAACAAGTCAAACTTTTAATTATTTCTAAATAATACAAATTTTAAGGAATATCTGCTTTAAACAAGATATTTTACCTACAACTTATTTAACCGGTTATTTTTTTTATATCTTATAAAGTTGTTCAATAGTTTTAAAAAAATAATACAATGTCACGTGTTCCATATAACCTATTCATGAGGTAACTAATAGGTTTTAACTTGTTTAAAGCGGATAACCATCAAATTTTGTATTATTAAAAAATAATTAAAAGTTTGATTTGTTTTTGACGGATTGCTCAACGTTTGTATTATTTTTGACAATTTTTCCTATATGTTAACAAATTTCTCAATTTGCATGTAGTTATTTTTTAGCTGTGAAAATTGCTCAAGTGAAATTTTGAAGGTCATTTTAGTTCTTAAGAAGTTAAGAGTACAAATTAAGCTATAAATTAGCCAAAAAAAACGTAAAACAAGAGCATTACGTTATTTTATAGGTTTTGGACAAGCATTTTTAGCCCAGCCCAACATATTAGGCTTATTTTTCCCTTTCAGCTCGGCTTGCCCAAGATTACCTCTAGTTTAGTGGTAGGCAAATTAAAATATGTTTAGGCTAGAGGAGGAGAGGGAGTAGAATTAAAAAATGACTAATGAGGATGGAGAAGAGTGTACGGTTTTAGGCTTGTGTTGGAGTGTGGAGTTAGGCTTGATTTGGATTGTAATGTTGGGGCTTTGTTTGAGGGTGGTTTGGGCTAAGTTTAAGTGAGCAACAGAAATGAGTGATTTTGTGTAACGATGAGAATGGAAACTTTTAAAGGTGCCCATTATTCAAGAGTTGGAAGAGAGAGGAGGCCTTTTATTTTAAAAAGGAAAGATGTGTTCAAGGAGTTTAACATGGCGAGAGATGTATATACACGAATACACGATGTGTGTCAAGTTCCATAGTAGAATAGTGAGACATTTTAAAGGGGGGAAAGTTATGTACCTATTGGTATATAATAGGGGAATAATGATAACTTAGTACAACAAAAAGGCGATGAGATTACATAACATCACTTTAACTTTTTAGGTTTTTATTGTATCACTATAGTCATTTAAATACTGTTACAACTGCTATTATACCATTGCACTTCAATGACATAATTTCACAACCTAGTGGTACGTATATTAGATTAAAAAATATACCATTGTAATAATCTTTAGTCTAATTTTAACAATTTACTGTATTATTGTAATAACAATGATACATTTTACATCTTAGTGGTACTAACAATAATTTTTAAAATATTTACGAATTATCATGTTATGTACCAACAAATACATAACATTCCTCCATTTCTAGTTCCTCGTGGAATATTGGGCAATTTGTGTGGGTGCATAACCAATAAAAAAAATGCAAGGTTCACAATATGAGATATATAGGGCTTGATGTAAGTATAACAAACAAAGCTTCTTAATTTATTGTAGTTAGATTGGGCACCAAATTGACTAAAATAAGGAGATTCATTGTTCAGAGTTGATTAATGTTTTTTTTTTTTTTAACATAACTAGAAGATATATAGATTAAAAGGCTATATCCTTAATATTTACATCAAACATCCCATAATAATTACAATGAAAATTGATGTTGCAGCAAAATAAGCCTATGCCATAGGCCAAAAATACAACCGAAATTAGTCTCCTACAAGGAGATCTATGTACATCATTAGTGAGACCAAAAGCTTCCTGCATCCATAAAACATACCTAACAACTATTGACATCCATAAGTCGAACCTAAAAGCTATAAACATCCATGAGAGTTGATTAATGTTACATTTATCAAATTTGACCTTTTTATTTAAATATTACACTAAACATTACATTTGCCTAATAAAATTTATGTTTGAAAGGTCTTAGCTCATTTGATAGGTATAACATTTAATTTTGATAAATGTATCAAATTGATAGGTTTTGCATGTTACAAAACTAACATTTATCAAATTTGCAAAGTTACTTTTTTGCAATGAATCTCCTTAACAGTTACATATATACTCGCAAATGATAAGTCAATAAATCTTGTTTAAGGCGTGTTTACGTTAACTTCATTGTATGATAGTTAATTTGAAGTTAGCTTTAACAATTTTTATACTAGCTTTAATTCATTTAAGGGTAATTTTTAATTCATAACGAGTTGGATTGTATTTTAATATGTAATTTCTAATGGATACTTGATATGATAACTAATATGATTAACACTTGATATGATAACTAATATGATTAATTTATAAGTGTTGTTTAAGGGAAAATATGTTCGAAAAACGATAACTTTTACAGTTTATAAGGATAACTTAACATTCCCATGAATTTGATTTTAGGAATTTAATTCCCATAATTTTACAATTTATGGGAAGTTCTAATTTTCAACTGAACCAAACAATCTGTCTTACAATAAATTAATGAAAGTTCGGGTCTGTTCTGATTGATTGAACTGAGCTGAACTGAACTTAACTGAATATTTTATGGGATGTTAGTTTAGATGAACTACTATGAGAGGGGGAGTAAATAGTAGTAGGTTCCAATTATGAAACTTATGCTTAAATTAAAAACAAAACATAAAAGAAACTTAACGAACACAACAAGATTTTACGAGGAACGAAACCTTCCAGGGCCTAACTGGAAGTAAAACCTTGACCCTTCTCGGGACTTTCAAACAAACTCCACTATAATAGGCAACTCTCCTAGTACAACCTATTATTACAGACCTTTCTCACAAGTTTTACTAAAGACTCTTGCTACCTGATAGGAACCTATTCTACCCGACCTGAGACCCACTCAGGTTCCCTCAGTACTACTCAAGTGCCTACACTCTGCTTCCTCACTGAAGCTTACTCTCAATGCTCTCACTATTATCACTTGAATTTTAGAGAAGAGACACTCCTCCAATCAAATGTGAATTATCAACAATTTACGAACTCCACAAAAACCAATTACAACACAAATACTCACTCTAATATATGAATGGAAAGCTACATATGAAACCCGAAATCAAAATGATAAAGCTTAAACCTTTGGCAAACTTACTCTTAAGCACTAACTGGTTTTCACGTATAAACCTCTCATTTTACTTCGCTGCATTACTTCTATATTTATAGAAGTTCCTCAGCTCATAAAGTAGGGTTTAGAGAAATGATAAGTTCAAACAGAAATTTAATCTTATCTTTTCAAAACCGAAATTAAAACAGATTTGATTTCGTTTTTAAGAAAACCTTTATCCAATCAAATTTGTTTTATTTAAAAGATAAAGTTTTCTGAAAAAGTTAAAACCAAGTAAATAAGATTTTAAAAGATAAATTCAAACAAAATACTTTTTCATAAACCTAAGCTTATCTTTTATGAATTGCTTAGTTTGCCAAGCTTTATCTATTTTCTAATAAGTTCCATGTATAACAACCAGATATATATTTACATCATCCTAGAAAAAACAAACTTATCTTTAATACAACCCATTTTTTTCGGATGATATCTCGAGCTCTGCTCCGATCCTTGGTTGTTGAGGTTTGCCCCAGCATTACACCGGAACCAGGTCGTTACAAACCGTTGCGAAGTTCTTGTTAGGAAACTCCTTAATTTCCATTTCTGAAACTCTTCTTCTGTCTTTCCTAATCATCCTAGATCTTCTAAAGTTCCTCTGCTTCAGTTCCTACTTCAACTCCTAGTGTCTACTAAACCTCAAAACATCACAATAGTAGAAAATCCTTATTAGATGGAAGTTTGCTCAATCACAACCATCATCATCAAAACTCATAAGGGTCAACATGAGAGAAGAAAATTAAGAACTTAACTTAATTTAACTGGAATTATTGAATTTCACTAAAATGAAAATAATATGAAGAGAACAGGCCCTTCATCAAGAATTTGCTTTGGTCAATTACGTCATTTTCTAAGACAGTTTTATTTTATTAAAATATTTACAAACACACACATCACTAGGGGTGTCAATTCGGTTAAACAGTTCGGGTTTGGGTTGGGTTTATCAGTTTCGGGTTATAACGGGTCGGTTTATAACGGATTGAAATAATAAGCGGGTCGGTTTGGGTCGGTTTTGAAAATTATCGGGTCAGTTCGGTTTGGTTTTTTTAATTGCAGTTTCTATTCGGATCGGGTCCTTATCGGGTCGGGTTCTAGTCGGTTCGGGTCATAATCAATTTGGGTTGAACTGGGTTGGTTTGAAAACGGGTTTAGCCCATTTAATGTGGGTTTCGGTTAAAAACAGTTCGGGTCTTAATCAGGACGGGTCGTAATTGGTTCGGGTCATAATCAGTTTGGGTTTAACTGGGTCGGTTCGAAAATAGGTTTCGGTTCAAAATAGATCGGGTGAAATCGGGTCCAACCATTATTGTTTCGGTTATAATCGGTTTAGATTGAACTTGGTTGGTTAGAAAACGAGTTTACCTAATTTGAAACGGGTTTCTAATCAAAATCATATCGGGTTAAAATTGAGTCGGATGATTATCGAGTCGAATTAGTCAGATAATGGGTAGGAACGAGTCATGTTATAATCAAGTCAAGTCATAAATAAGTTGGGTTTATCGAGTAGTGGGTTGAAACAGATTAGATCATAAACATATTGGGTAACAGGTTGTAAATGACTCAGTCATAACGGGTTACGGGTTTTAAACGGTTTGGTCATAACGGGCTACGGGTCGTAAACGGTTCGGTCACAACAGGTTACGGATTATAACCGGTTCGGTCACAACGGGTTACGGGTTGGAACGATTTAGGTTTATCGGATTTTTATCGGGTTTTAATGGTTTTCGGTTTAAAACGGGTCGGGTTACTATCGGGTTTAAACGTAATCGGTTTGGGTTGCTTTCAGTTTCGGGTTGTAACGGTTTGGCTTGATAACGGGTCGGGTTAGTAACGGTTTGCACAAATTCGGTTTAGTTCAGTTTCGGTTTGGAAAAAATTAGGTCGGGTCAGTTTTCGGTTTCCAAAAAACGGGTTTTAAACAGTTCAGTTCCTTTTCGGATCGGTTCGAAACAGTCGGGTTCAACGGTTCGGGTTAGAAACTGACAGCTCTACACATCACACATGTTATTCCTACACAATGCATAACCTTTTTATTTTATAATATAGATGTAGTAAGGACCAAGGAAATAAGGTGACAAGACTGACCATTGAATATGAAGTAATGAACTACTAGAATGATGAACGATAGGATGAATAACAAAAAAACAAATAAATGGGCCAGTAGAGGATTTCCTATCCTCTACTAAGTTGGGTCCTTAAGGACTCAACTAAGGGGAAAAAAAATTCCTCCAGTAAACATGGCAATTTAAAGGCTTTTTATATAGTTTTTGGATTAAGATCAGCAACTGTTGGATATATTTTATTTACTCCCTTTTCTTTTGGACCGGAAACAAATTTAATTAAATCATTATCGGTATCAAGTGTTTGGTTGGAAGATTTATGTAAACATTACGATTACCTGGGTAATGGTATCCACTCATTTTGTTGACCCTTATGAGTTTTGATGATGGTTATGATTGAGAAAACTTCCATCTAATAAGGATTTTCTAGTGTTGTAATGTTTGCAGGTCAAGTAAATTTTTGGTGTTGAAGTAGGAACTGAAACAAAGGAACTTTAGATGATCTAGGATACCTAGTAAAGTCATAAGAAGAGTTCTAGAAATAGAACTTCAAGGTGTTCCCTGACAGGAACATAACAACGGATTATAATGACCTGGTTTCGATGTAATGTTGGGGCAAGACCTCAACGACCAAGGATCAGAGCAGAGCTCGAGATATCAACAGAACAAGATAGACTTCATAACTTAGGTTGTATTGAAGATAGGTTTGTTTTTCTAGGTTGATGTAAATATATATCTTGTTGTTATGCATGGAACTTATTAAAAATCGGATAAAGCTTGGCAAGATAAGTAATTAAAAGATAAACTTAGATTTATGAAAAAGTATTTGATTTTATCTTCCAAAATTTGATTTAATTGGTTTTATCCTTTTCATAAAACTTTATCTTATAATAAATCGAATTTTACAAAAAAAAGGTTTTCTTACAATCGGGATTAATTCAGTTTCGATTCTAAATGATAAGAATGAATTTATGTTTAACTTATCATTTTCTAAAAACCTCACTTTGTTAATTGAGGAACTTCTATAAATATAAAAGTAATACAACGAAGCAAGGTGAGAGTTTAAGCGTGAAAACCACTTAATACTTAATAGTAAGTTTGCCAAAAGATTTAAGATTTATCATTTTGCTTTTGGGTTTCATGTGTAGCTTTCCATTTATATATTAGAGTGAGTCTTTGTGTTCTAACTGGTTTTGGGGTGATTGTGAACTCTTGACAATTCACATTTGAGTTAGGAGTTTGAATTCTCTAAAATTTGTATGTGTTTAGGAGTTTGAAAGTTACTAAAAATTCAAGTGGTAGTTGTGAATGCACAGTCACTACTATAAAATTGGCCAAATAGACCTCAAGTAAGAGTCCATTTAATTAAATAGGTAGTCTCTTAGTTTCAAGAGACCCAATATCCTAAATATGTGGTCTCTAAAAACATTTGAGAGACCATTTATTTGAGATAATAAGTCTCTCGTATTTTTTTATAAATTTTAATTCAAAACAGTAAAGACCATTTTTTCTACATAAGCGGTCTCTTTTTTTTTTAAATACATATTAAAAAAAAAAAAAAAAAAAAAAACAGACCAGTGGAAAGTGTAAAGTGGTCTCTCCTCTACTTTTCCTTTTGTTTTTTTTTTCCTTTTCAATTAATTTTCCCAAGGATTTTTTGTGAAAAACTTCCTTTTATATACAACTTTTTGTGAAAAACTACCTTTTAAAAAAATTGTTGTAAATGACTACCTCTTTTTTGAAAAATGTTGTAAATGACTACCACTTGTCGGAATCTGCCCGTTGACTCACTTTTCCGGTGTTGACCACCCACGTGCCGGTCACATGACCTTTATTTTTTTTTCTTTTTTTTCTATGCATGCACCACCAGCAATGCCGCCATCTTGACCACCGCCCCACCACCACAACACCTCAAAACACCCTTACAACCGCCCTCACGCATCCCAAAACCAACCCAATCCCACTTGAAACTGCCTCCACCCCGGCAAATCCAACACAAACCCTCTATCGCTCCCCAATTCCACGACCTTCAAACAGCAACACCATTAACTCCGTTCCCCTGCCATCAATGCACCACCACTCTCCATCTTTACCTCTTGACGCCACCAATAATTACACCACCACACCCACCAAGCTGCAAATAACAGCCATACTAACCACCATCCCAACCCACGGTACACTAACAACAATAACGCAGCAATCAAATTAAAAAGGGAAATTCTCAATGGTAGCCCTCTGTTTTTGCTTATTTCCAATGGTAGCCAATTTTTATTTCGATTATCTTTGGTAGCCATATACTTTTATAAATTCTCAACCGTAACCTTAATGATATTTTTTTCGTTAAAATTCAGTTAAATCTAACATGACTAAGAAACTAAGGTTAACTTTTTCAAAAAAAAAAAAAAAATGTAGTGCTTGTAGTTAGTACCCAGAGTAATCCCCCTCCATTTTCATTCCCCTCTTTCCTGAGTTCCTCTTCAAAAAAAAATTAGAGTTCTTGATTCTCTACTCCTCATGGATTAGCACCATTATTGGATAATTGAACATCAAAGCCACATCCTAATTCAAGCACTAAAAATAATCGATTCTTGGGTGAGGTCTTGATGGGCGATCGGTTTCGTGGGAAAGGGAGTATTTTTCATGGGTGGGGTTTTGGCGGATGTTGTTTTTGTGGGTTGGGGGTTTCTTGGGTAGGGTCTTGGTGGGTGGCCAGCTGGTTTCGTGGGGGGATTTTTCGTGGGTGAGGTTTTGGTGGGTTGTGGTTTTTGTGGGTGGAGGGTATTTTGAGTGGGGTTTGGGGTTGGCGATGGCCGATTTTGGGGGAGGTTGCGGTGGAGGGGATGGAGAGGGGGTGGTTTTTTTGCTGTGGAAGGTGTTGCTGGTGGAGGGATTTGGGGTTAGTGCACGGTGGCAGGTGCCTGGCAGCCATCAAAGATAAGGGAATGATAAAGAATATGGTTAAATAGAGATATAAGGTTAACCGTGGTTAAAGTTAACGGTTATTTAACGGATTTAGACTTAATAAGGCTACGATTAAAAATTTATAAAAGTATATGGCTACCAAAGATAATCGAAATAAAAATTGGCTACCATTGAAAATAAGAAAAAATAGAGGGCTACCATTGAGAATTTCCCAATTAAAAAACTAATTATTGTAAATACCAAACAATTGAGGAAAGGAAGGGAAGGGTTCTGGTTTTTTTCAAGGGGGTCGAAGGAGGGTGGGCGGGATTTCGAAGGTGAGAAATGCGTAGGTGGGATGAAATTTGACCGGAAATTGATAATTTATTTCAGGGGTGGCCGGAAATCAAGAATCAAGGCGAAGGGGATGTGTTTCAATTCGGGGGAAATGATAAGCAGTAAAGGGAGGTTAGAAGGGAAAGGGTTGTCGTGCCGGAAATAATGGAAGTGAGGGTAGGAATAGGAGTGGCCGGAAATTGATAATTTTGTTTGAGGGCTGCAAGAAGGGGTGGGGGATGGTCGGGATTGGAAAAGGGAGGCAGAGGGGCAACCAGTGCAGCAGTAATAAACTAGACAAGGGAGGGAAAGGTGACGGCGAGGGGGTAGGGGGTGGTGAAAAACTAGAAAAGGGAGGAGGAGAAGAGGGTGGGGGTGGTTGAAAAAGGGAAAAGGCCGCCACGTGGGGTGGTCAACGCCGGGAAAGTGAGTCAATGGTCAGATTCCGGCAAGTGGTAGTCCCTTACAACATATTTTTAAAAAGAGGTAGTCAATTACAACAATTTTTTTAAAAGGTAGTTTTTCACAAAAAGTTGTATATAAAAGGTAGTTTTTCACAAAAAATCGGTAGTTTTTCCCAATCCTTTCAATTTTCATTTTTACACATAACACGAGCAAACCGCCAAAATTTTCATTCCAGCACCTTCATTTATTCGTCCTCTCCGCCATTTTCACCTTCATCTGTGCCATTTTCACCTTCATCTTCCTCCATTTTCACCTTCAATTTTCCATTTTCATTTTTTTGAAACTCATTCTTAAAGTTCAAAACCCATTTTCTTCATTTTTCTGGGTTTTTACACTCTTAAAAACACGCACCTACGAACCCTTAAAAACACACACCTAAGCTACCACCCTCGCAATCTTTCCACTACCTAGGGTCGCACGGCTAGCCGAAAAACACCACCTACAGTTGCCTACTATTGCAGTGCTAGCCTACATCGATTGATTGTGTTTAGGCATTGATGAATTCAATGCTCCATTACCGTTGTCGTGGTCGCACAACATTGGTATAGCCTTCTAATTCGTCTACTCACGCATTCTATCTCCTGCCAACCACTGCCAACGGGACTATACGAAAAACCCTAACCAGCCCCATTAGGAACTTGTAAACCGTTCACAGGGTGAAGGTTACACCCCTTAACGATCCAGGAGATCGTTAACTCCAATAGGTCTGGAACCATGACTGGAAGTTCGGGGATGAGAGTACGAATCCAATCTAAAAGAGAAAGAACTCGCCCTATAAAATAGGCCTATACTTTATTCTACTCGTATTCATGTGCGCTTTCTAACTAACATGCAATCAATAGGTTAACCCTAAACCTGTTTATCTATATTGGTTGAATATTAATGCACAAATAAATCTATTATTGGCGATCACTTGAATTATAATCAAATTAACCCTAAACAAGATTATTAATTATCCCATTTAACGGGATTACAAGTACAAATTCCCTTTAAACATGCATAAAAGACGTGATTAAGCAATAACAATAAATATCAAGCAACATAATAATAATCATCATCATCAAAATAATCATGTTAAAGCATAATATTAATAGCAAGATCCTAGGCATGATACTAACAAGATTAATAACAAATCCTAGTATGTCCCTAAACATTAAACATTAAAGCTTTAGGCCTAACAAGGTCCTAACATGATATGAGGAAAGAAAATAGGAAGCATCATAGAAATCGTAATTGGTATTAGAAATAATAATTAACCCTAAACATGATAATAGGAAGCAATAAAACATCCTAACATGATACTAAGAATCAAAATAATAATCTAACATGATTTCTATATCAAAAGATCAATGAAACAATTAAATTACTTACTTCGATGCCTCGTACCTCTTTCTAATAACAAAATACACACATTAGTAACTTCAAGGAAAATATTAATAAAACAATTAAATTAAATAATTGAAATAAAGAGTTAAAAATTTTAGACTGGATTTGGGACCAAACCCTTAGAAGGTATCAACCTTTCACGTCTAGGGCGAAGGCAACTTCGAATTTGGCTAGGTGTGTCTAGTGCTAATGAGTGCGGAATTGTGTTTGTAAAAGGCTAGACTAGAAAGAGAGAGAATAAGCTTTAGCTTAGAGAGAGAGAGAAGAATTAGAGAATTATGGTTATAAAAACACAGCATCATGTCGCCATTTATAAGAAAATAGTTCGAAGTTGATAGAAAAGAGTTAGAGTTTGAAAAAGAATAAAACAGCATCCTGTCGCCAACAACAAAGCTTGCTGCTAGGCGACGAACTTGGCGCCAGGCGCTGCACTGCAGCGCCAGGCAACGAACCTGTCGTCAGGCGATCGATCCAAGAGATTTCAACACGTTTTCCACACGAAATCCACTTCTCAATATGATTAAGTTGTAAAATCCACGTTTAGGGGTAAAATTGTATTTTCGTAAAAACACATATTCTGTTCCAAGTAAAATTCTAAAACATAAGTATCAATCCTAATTCCTTTAGGATTTAAGAGAACCTTCTAAATAGTTCTAGAAGACTATAATTAATCCTAATAGCTTTAGGAATGATAATTAATGATAGGCCCTCCTCTAGATCATTAGGTCACATATTAAAACCAAATCGGGCCCAGTTTAGTATTTTGGCCATAACTTCCTCATTATTCATCGAAATTGGGCTTATAATATATTGTTGGAAAGCTCTTTTCGAGCCCCATCCAACTACACCATTATTGGACCCTTGTCATGGACCAAACTAAACAGGACTGGCTATTTTCATAAAATAGAGCAGGTTTTTGAAAATAGAAAGAAAGATTTTTTTAATAAAAACTATCTGCAACACTAGACTTTTCACACTTTCACTTCATTCGATTATGATTCGACGCGAAAGGTATTCATCACTAGGTTTGGTTTTAGGGAGATAGAAATGGGTGTCTACAAGCACATATAGCACATGGCCAGTTATGCTTGTGACCTACAACTTACCTCCTTCATTGTGCATAAAGAGAAGGTATAAGTTTTTGTCGTCGTTAATTCAAGGTCCAAAGCAACTAGGCAATTACATCGATGTGTATTTAACATCACTTATTGTTGATTTGATTATGCTTTAGGAAGAAGGTGTTGAAGTGTTTGATGCACATTGCAATGAGAATTTTAATTTGAAAGTAATGCTCTTTTGCACTATTCAAGATTTTCCGAATTATGGTAACCTTTTGGGGTACACTGTAAAGGGGGAAATAGCTTGTCCCATCGGTATGGAGGATTACAAGGGAACGTGGTAAAAAGCATCTAGAAAGCATGTTTATCCGGTTCATCGTCAATTTTTGCCGCCTAATCATCCATATCGCAGGAGAAAGAATGTGTTAAATGGGAAGCAAGAGTTTAAAGGGCAACCAAAAGTCATCTTAGGTGAAGAGGTGTTCGATAAGGTGAAAAATATTGAAATCACATTTAGCAAGAAGCATAAATCGACCCTTTCTACGAAGGGGTTTAAAAAGTGTTCATATCTTTGGTGGCTTCCTTATTGGAAACATCTTTTTGTGAGACATTCACTTGAAGTTATCCATATTGAGAAGAATGTGTGTGATAGTTTGATTGGTACCTTATTGAATATCAATGGTAAGACTAAAGATGGCAAAAAAGCCAGGGATGACTTGAAGGATATATATGGGGATTAGAGGTGAACTCCATGCTATTGATAATGATACAGGTCGAACATACTTGCCTCCTACTGCTTACACTTTGTCAAGAAAAGAGAAAATCGAATTTTGTGAAAGCTTGGTAGGAGTGAAAGTGCTAGAGGGTTATTCTTCTAATATTCGTAGCCTCGTGAATATGGAAACCTTGAAACTTGTAGGCCTTAAGTCACATGTTTGCCATGTTTTGATGCAATAGTTATTACCTGTGGCAATTCACTCAATTTTTGCCTAAAGATGTTCGTTTTGCTATTATCAGACTATGTGAATTTTTTCATGCAATTTATAGCAAAGTCATTGATCCCAAAGAGTTGACTACTTGAGAGAATGAAATTGTTGTAGTTTTATGTCAATTAGAGATGTACTTCCCTCCATCATTTTTTGATATTATGGTTCATTTACCAGTCCACTTAGTTAGAGAGATAAGATACTTTGGTCCGTTTCACATGAGAAATCAGTGGTGTTTTGAGAGGGAAATGAAAACCTATAAGGGATATGTGATGAGTGCTTTTCATCAGAAAGGTTGTATAGATGAACGATTGTTTTATGAAGAAGTTCTTGCTTATACTGGTAACTTTTTCTTGAATTCAAAGCAGATAGGGCTTCCTATATCTCGTCATAGTGGAAGAATGGATGGTGAGGGGACCATAGGTCGAAAACAGTGTGACTTGTCTTATGATGATTGACATAAAGCGCATTCATATATTCTTCATAAAGAGGATGAAGTTATACCATATGCGTGGAGCAACACATGAGTTACTTGAGGAAGTGAAACCAGAAAGGCAAATGAGAAATCATTAGCTGCCAGACATAGTATATCATTCACAGTTGGTTCAAAGCTTAAGTAATGAATTATTCTACTTTAATTTCTGATCGATTGAAGAGTTTGGCATTCGGGCCTAATTTCAATGCTACTTGCTATTCTGGATATGTTATAAATGGTTGCACATTTTACACAAGGTTCCAAGATCAACAAAGTACTATGCAGAATAGTGGTGTTACTTTAGAGGCCGAAGCCTTGCATTTTGCCAGTGCTAAAGACAAAAATCCCATGAGTGCTTTGATGAGGTACTATGGGGTTATTGAAGAAATTTGTGAGTTACATTACTCTACTTTTTCAGTACCTGTTTTTAAATGCCAATGGGTTGATAATAACAATGGGGTCGAACATAGTAATTTTGGGCTTACATTGGTTGATCTCAACAAATTTGGGCATAAATAAGATCCTTTCATCTTAGCAAGTCAAGCAAAAGAAAATGTCAACAGTTATAATCCCGAAGCCTCGACATATTGATGATGATTATGGTGATGATAGTGTGTTAGACAATTCTTAGGTTACGCGTAAGGTACATATTAAGGATGATGTAGCCGATGATGTTTCAATATATGTGAGGGATGACCAAAATGAAGGCGTGTGGGTTGAAAAAGAAGGGAACTAAGCGAAAGCGTGCTAAAAAATCTTTAAAGGTGTGTGACTATTCATTGCCTTAATTCTTTGTGGTTGTTACTTTATTTTTTTCAACTTGAATTATAAATGTGTGCTTGTGTAAATCATTTTCATTTCTTCATTGCTAATCTAAATTTCTCCATCTTAGTCATTATAGCATATTCTGTTTAGTTTTTGGCATTATGTTTTTTTGTTATGAATTTAACCACTCATGTCTCTCTACATTTTGACCTTCTGTATAGTAGCAGAATGGCTCGAAAGAAATCGCAAGTGCACGCAATAGACAATTCTGAATGCGAGGAAGAAAGAGGTCGTACTGTGCTCCGAATAATTAGGAGAGCTATTTAGACTGACACAAAAATCCCTTTCCAGTGGCATACAACCAGGAGAATCCCTATAGGTTTTCATAGAGGTCATTTCTCCACCTACATTGGTGTAGTTGTCCGTGAAAAAGTGAGAATCACCTATAGAAAGTGGTTAAACCTGCCAAAAGCACTCATTGATGATTTGTATGATAATATTTCGGTATGAAAATAACATTTTTAGGTTTTAAAGGAAGAGAAACTGAATTATATATAGATACTTTTACATATGACAAATTTCTGAATTTCTTTTGGGTACAGAGGGGGTTTCATGTCCTTGAGGGTCGCAAAGGTTGGATTATGAAACAAGCTTGCGTTCGATGGAGAGCTTTCAAGACTAGATTAAGGCTCAAGTGGTTGTACTTGAAAGATGGAACCATCAACGATTCTACACCATTGAAATATCCTTTTATATCTAAAGATGATTGGGAAAAATTCATTCAAGCTTGTAATTCTAGGGACTTCAAGGTGCAAGTTCACTACGTTGGCATTGATTTTTTCTATGTTTTTTTTTTTTTGTGTGGATTAATTCTGACATCAAATATAAATATTGTAGAAATTGAGTGAAAGAAATCGTGAAAGTTCAAATAAGAGGACCTCAAAATATCGAGGTGGGAGACTTGGCTATCAATCTTTTGAAGAACCAATTGTAAGTATATGCTAAACCTTTTTATAACTACTTTGTGAAAACAATGAGTTCTTGATGATGTAACCTTCTGTTTTTGTCTTCAATAAAATTTAATACTTGTTGTTCTAACTACTAGCTGGTGTATCATATCCTTTTATAATACTTGTTGTGATCAATTGATGTTAAAATAGAGCTTCAAAAGCATGTTTAAAAGCATAAAATACTTGGTAGAAATGGTGTTCAAGTGTAGCTCCCAACTTTTTGTTAAAACTGTATTTAGTTCTCTGCTATTTCATGATTCAGAAGCTTTTATGCTTTCCTTCCTTGTAATATTTTCCCTAATCTGAGATACTTTAATATAATAGTTGGGAGAAAAGAGAAGTGTTATGTTTTTACCTTTGCCTTGTTTCTTAGCTTAATAGTGCTCATTCCCTTGTCATGTTAATTTAATCAAAGAATATTTAGAGAACACGATTCAGAATTTTAGAACTTTTGAAATCTTTTGTGCTTCAGCTATATTTTCTATTTTTATTTGCAATGGTAGGAAAAAGAGCTGGAGAAGCAAGGAGTACATGTTTCATACGTGCCTCGACATTCGACTTGGATCAAAGCTCATTCTCACGTAAAGAATGGAGTTTTAACTTTCGGTAATCCTACAGATAAGGAAATCCATGATGCAATAGTGAGATATATTAGCATTTGTTTCTGTTGATTTTAGTCACTAAGATTATTATTTAGTGACTGATATAATTCTTTGTAGGAAAATGTAGGAGTGATGAAACCTTTGCAGCGTATAAGGAGGCTAAGAGTAAGGCAAAGGCAGCTGTTCGCCAAGCAAAAGAAAAGGCATATCAGGAGGTTTATGAAAAGCTTGATTCCAAGGAGGGAGAAAGGATCATTTATAAGATGGCAAAGAGAAGACAAGAGGCAAGGAAGGATATTGGCATGGTGAAGTGTGTCAAAGATAAGAACCAAATGGTCCTAGTGCAAGAGGAGGACATCAAGGACAGGTGGAAGGGGTACTTCGATGAATTATTTAATGGAAGTAATGGAGTTGTGATAGGAGATACCTCTATGAGTGATGAAGAAATCAACATGGAGTATGTGCGAAGGATTAGGAGAGTAGAGGTGGAGATTGCACTGAGGAAGATGAAACCTAAGAAGGCGGTTGGCCCTGACGGGGTACCGATAGAGGTGTGGAGGTGTTTGGGTAAGATTGGTATTGATTGGTTAACAAACCTTTTCAACAAGATATGGACGGCTACAAGGATCCCACAAGATTGGAGGAAGAGCACCTTGGTCCCGGTTTATAAAAACAAAGGAGACGCTCAAGATTGTTCTAACTATCGAGGAATTAAGCTTATGAGCCATACTATGAAGTTGTGGGAAAGGGTGATTGAACAAAGGTTGAGGGCATGCACAAGCATTTCAGATAACCAATTTGGTTTTATGCCTGGGAGATCTACTATGGAGGCAATCCATTTGATAAGACAAATGATGGAGTTTTATAGGGTAAAGAAGAAAGATCTTCATATGGTCTTTATTGATTTAGAGAAGGCATATGACAAGGTGCCAAGAGAGATACTTTGGTGGGCAATGTTGAAGAAAGGTATCCCACGAAGGTATGTAGACCTAGTTAAGGATATGTATCGGGATGTGTCAACAAATGTGAGGACATGCGGAGGGTTGACAAAAGATTTCCCTATTACAATCGGATTGCATCAAGGGTCTGCATTAAGCCCTTTTCTTTTTGCAACGGTTCTAGACGAATTAACTAGACCAATTCAAGATGAGGTTCCATGGTGTATGCTGTTCGCAGATGATATCGTTTTGGTGGATGAGACTAAGGATGGGGTTAATGTCAAGTTGGAGCAATGGAGGCAAAGGTTGGAATCTAGAGGGTTTAAGCTAAGTCGAAGTAAGACTGAATATTTGGTATGTCGTTTTGGCACTCAGAGGGGGACAAGCAATGAAGTGGTGAGTTTGGATGGAAAGGATTTGACCATGAGTGAATGTTTTAAGTACCTAGGGTCGATCATCCAGAAGAATGGTGACATTGATCAAGACGTGACCCACAGGATTAAGTCAGGGTGGCTTAAATGGAGAGCGGCCACGGGAGTGCTATGCGACCGCAGCATTCCCTTAAAGTTGAAGGGAAAATTCTACAGGACTGCCATAAGACCAGTGTTGCTCTATGGTACAGAATGTTGGGCTTCTAAGAAAGAGCATATTAAAAAGATGGAGGTTACGGAAATGCGCATGTTAAGGTGGATGTGTGGAAACACTTTAAGAGATAGAATCAGAAATGAGGTTATTCGCAAGAAAGTAGGTGTGGCGGGCATTGTAGATAAATTAAGGGAAAATCGTCTGCGTTGGTTTGGACATGTAAGACGGAGACCCGAGGGTGCACCGGTGCGAAGAGTGGAAGAGTGGGACCATGGAGGGATTAAACGAGGAAGAGGGAGACCAAAGATGACTTGGTTGGAAGGAGTGAGGAAGGATATGAAGTGCATGGATTTACGTGAGGATGAAGTTTTGGATCGTAAGGGATGGAGGAGAAAGATTTATGTTGATGACTACACGGAATAATCAAATTTGGTTCATGTTAGCCGACCCCACTTTTGGGATTAAGGCTTTGATTGATTGATTGATTGATTGATTGATATAATTCTTTGTGATAATTTCCAGATTAGATTGGAGGCGTAAGTTCAAAAAGGTGAAATACTCGCTATAGGTAGAGATGACATCTTAGCAAGAGCGTTGGACACATAATACTTTGGGTTCAACAAACCACCTGCACCTAGCGAAGTGAATGCTAAAATGAATGTGATGAACTCAAAGATGGCATCTATGATGAAGCGTAGAATTTTATCGTGTCATTCATGATGTCATGCTTGAACCAAGAGTAATAGAGAGCATTCATGGCTGGCGGTGCTCAACAAGGTGTTTTTGGTGGTGCCACTACACTACAGGTTTAGGTGGCCTGCTTGGTGTTTCTGGTAATAATTTGTGTTTTGGTGGTGACTCCAATGGTTCTACAAACCAAGGGGCAGGTGGTATTGGGTTCAATGATGCTCATATAGACAACACTTTTGGTCATGAGTTCCCATTGACACAACTCTTAACCGGAGGTATGAAATGCCATGATGGTAAAGGGCCACAATTTAATTAGACACGATTCACCAGGGTATGGATCTCATGAAGAGGCCTACTATGCACATGAAATTGAGTCTAATGCAGAAGCTCGTCATACAAACATCCCTATTGTGCATCAGCAGAGCCATATTGTGTCCAATGGCCTGAGGTGAACCATATCGATCAATTTGCACCTACCACAACCCCTGCACAGATAAGTGAAGTTGTTGATACCATTAACAAACATACATTTCCTGAGGTTAGCCATACTTTACACATATGATTATGTGATATTTTAGCTATGTAGCTTTAATGGTATTAGCAGTAGAGCTTATATCTGCACATATTATGAGGTTATGTCCTTCCTAATCAGAATCTGAAATCTAGCATAATCATCGATGTTCAGAACTGAACTGAACTGAATTTCAAAACTGATGATTTCAGAACTGACCTGAAGATCAAAACTTATATTTGAATTGCACATATGATTATATGATCTTGGTGTAGGAAGTTAGCTTGTTAATATGATCTAAGGTAGGTTCTAAATTATGAGTTCAGAGCAGATAACAGCAGCAGACCCTTGAGGAGAGAAAAGGACACACTACACCACTATGATAGAATAGGAATGAATAGGATAGGAATGAATTAAAATAATGTGTGATGTGTGTTATTCATTTTAGAGTAATCAAACAAAACTCAAGTTTTCCTCTGCATTCATTCTACTGTTTTATTAATTTACATTGAACCACCGAATCTACAACATATACTATGTTGTGACAACACTTGTGTGCTCATTTTAAGGGATGGAATGACTGTTGCTTGGCAATTGAGGGAAGCGACAAATCTCTACAAGTTGTTGCTAACGGACAAGTCCTCATAGAAAAAAAACACCAAAGTTCTTGGTAATCATAACACATCCTTGCCCCCTAGTCATCGTCGAGTCACCATTACAGAAGATATTGTGCCAACTGCTCCTCTCCAATGCCCAAACAATGAATTGCTTTTTGTGTGTCATGCTAAGAGATCTTATACAGCTTGGCCTAATCATTTGATTTTCCTCAAAAAGGTAGCATTCTTCCTTTTATTTATTTATACTATATGTCATTGAACCATGTCTTCATATATTAACTTATAGTCTTATACGATATTTTACAAATGAAGTTAGGTAAGATTTTTTATTTGCTTATTTTAAATCATGTTATTTTTGCCTTTTATTTCGATCTGCAGGTTTCTCCATGAATACGGTGTGCATAATGCTTTTTCTATATTAGTTGTTTAAAAGAATGTTTAAAAGAATGAGAGTGGACACGTAAAGTATTTGAGTACCATTTTTGTTTCTCAAAGCTTGAACAACCTGTAAACAATCGCTCTCAATGATAACCTCACGTATCCCCAAGTCTGCAGCAAGTTGGAGACCCCACAGAACAGCCTTTGCCTCAGCCACCCTTACCTCCTAGCTCGCACTACTCTGCTGCACCCCCGCTGCCATGACAGTCCCCTCCTCATCCCTCATAACAGCACCCAAGCCACAACCCAGCTCCACATTAAAACCAACATCAACATTCACCTAACTTTAAGCTATTTCTAAAAATCTTACGGGCAGCCTAACATCCGACCTGATAATTTAGAGCCTATTAGAATCTAATTATTCTGAATTCAAGCTAGGTTAGGCTATGATTGGAAGGAAATCTCTCCCAACGAACATATCTTGCATTCCCTCTAACCTAAGATCGACCTCAAATTAATTCAAGTTGGAACAATTGTTAGTTGATCTAAGCATTTGTTGATTACATACGCAACTTAAATCAATGGATATTGTATAACCTAAATGGAATAGTTTTGGCTCAAAGTTTACAAATGACAAGTATAGTTCCTATGTTATGTAATTATGTTACTTTGATTGTTATTCTTGTTCATTATTTATTCTTTAATATATGTAATTTCAATTTTGTTAACCTGATTGCTTCTATATTGCTATGTTATGCTGTTTTTACTAATAAATTCCTCTTAAACCAAAGAAAGTCAGGGCAGTATTGCTATGTTAAACAATATCTGCCCCCTTTTACATTTTGTTGTTTTTCTTATCCATTCTTCCTTCTAAAGGTACCTTGCTGCATTGGACGTTAGTTGTTATTAGTCCGTGGAATGAATTGATGTATTGGCTAGATCCACTTGGAGCAGAAAATAAAATTAACTCATTCACTGAAAAGATCATCATTATATTGAGTATGTATAATTGCAATAACCGTGTCACTAAATTCTTAATTTGTTATTACTGTGTATTTGGAAACTATTACAATTTTCCTATCTTCATGTAATTGTGTAGAGGAATCAAACAATTCATCTCGGTCCATCGGAATGACATCAAGAAAATAAAAAAGAATGCATATATTAGGTGGGAGCAACGACAAGTTATCTGAAGTTTTACAGCAGTTGATATTATGCAGTTTAATTCTAAAATAGAATATCTTGTTAATGATTAATTGTTTGCCTTATCATAGTGTCCTCATCAACCAGCATACACCAAGTATTGTGGATACTTTGTTTATCGATATATGCTAGATATTGTGCAGAAAAGAGTGTTATGGGTTTCCAAGCAGGTACATTACAAATATATGTAATTTAAATTGGTATAAATTGTCCTCTGATCTAACCACCTGTCTGTCTGTCTGTGAACTGTGATTGTAACTCTACAGTCTGTATGCAGCTTAATCATATTGACCACCAAAAATAATTTAGCTTATGCAATCTATAATAGCTTGTATTTTGATATGTAGTTCTGATCTGATCTGTATTTCTTATTGTCAGGTCTACTTTTCATTTTAGAATCAGTCTTGAAATTAAGTTAGGAATGAAATTTGAAATTGGAGTTCTGATCCCCCTTTGGAATTTCATTATAGTTGCGATTTTCAGTTCTAAAATTCATTTCTTTTCTTTGCTTTGTTATGTCTGAAATACACCAAATGAAAATTTCATAAACAAAATATTTCACCAAAAAAAAAACAGCACCTACTTTCCAATATTCACAATTCATGTTGTAGGCTTGTAGCTATAATACCTAGAGTTTTGCCTATTAATCATTTCAGTGGCAAGGATATGACCGCAAAAGTAAATACAATTATCATCAAGACCACTGCATTCCATCAAGGTAAGACTTGAATACCTTCATTAGAAGAACCATTCAATGCACTATCATCAGCTGCAGAGCCATCAAGAGTTACTTTATCTGACTCGATATTACGTTCACTTGTGGTCGAGTTCTTCTTTCTAAACATCAACAGCCTTTTAAAACCTTTTGACGATTTCCCTGAATCAGCTTCTGATATAACAACACCTGGCTTATGAGCATCAGATACATGTACTTTCGTTGTCTGCATGGCTTTCACTTCCATTTCTATGCTTGTTGGTGGTGCCTTCCCATATATCGACTCAGACATGCAGGGATCCTCCAAGGAGGAGACCCGGGCATAGGGTGGCTGGTATGGTTTTTTGCGAGTGTCAACTTGGAACAAATCTTGTGACAATTTTTTTGTCTATTAGCAGAGAATGTTAGATATACAAACGAGGCTGCTAACTAAGGATTAACACTCACTTTAAAAAGAGAGGGGAGGGGGGGGGGGGGGGGGGGGGGGGGGAAGAATTAATATAAAAGAAATCTTAAGGATGTTCGTCAATATGCTCTTTTGCTTTGTTATGTCTGATTTTTCAACTTTTGGTTAAATATCTCTCTGATTTCCGTAAAAAATAAGTAAATAAATAATACTCTTATTTGATGACATATGTTGTATGTTGCAGGTCTTTTCCCCAATTTGTACATATTCTTCGGAAGACATTGATGAAATGCAAAATTTATGGATTAAATATGTTCTTGATCATTAGTCAGATGAAGAAGATTCGTGATGGATGAGCTTAATAATGAATCAACTGAGCTTGAGTACGAGATAAGCTTAGTGTAAATCATTATACTTGTGAATCTAGCTCTACTTTTGACTTCTTTTTTTTTTTTTTTTTAGGAAAAGCTCTACTTTTGAGTTTTGTTTTTGAATATTAGAATTAATTAAAATTTTGGGTTTTATTTCTATTGCACAGAATTAGTTTTTGTATTAAAGATTTTTATTTATATATATATATATATACTATTTGGAAAATTTATGTTAATTTCTATATATATGTATTAGCGGCAGGTTCAGCAACATAACATATAGGCGCCAAAATTTATTGCATGAATATGAATTGCAAAAGGAATATTGCAATTTAATTATTTTTTTAAAAAAATAAACAACCTTAGAGAGACCACCTATTTAAAACAAAGATCACCCATTTAAAACTGGTGGTGTCAGTATTTAAAATAGGTGGTCTCATTATTCTGAAAACAAAGATCACCCATTTAAAATTGGTGGTGTCAGTATTTAAATCTAGAGATTGCCTATTTAAAACATATGGTCTCTTATCACTCTATATTATTTATTACTAAACTAAAAAAAGAGACCATCTATTTAAGCTAGGTGGTCTCAGGTATTGCAAAGTTAGACCACTTTTTATGAAATGGTCTCTTAGGCCAAAAAGACCTGTGAGCTAGAGACCACCCCTAAGGTAGTCTCTTTGGCCATTTTGGTATGGTCTCTTTGGCAAATTTTGTAGTAATGAGTGAGTGAGCTTTAGGTGTGAAGCTGAGTGTAGGCACTCCGAAGTGCTGAGTGAACCTAAGTGGGACCTAGGTTGGGTAGGATAGGGTCCTATTAGGTAGCAAGTGTCCGTGGTCGTGGAACTTGTGAGAAAGGTTTGTAATAACAGGTTGTAATAGGAGAGTTGCCTATTATAATGGAGTTTGTTTGAAAGTCCTGAGAAGGGCCGATGTTTTACTTCCAGTTAGGCCCTAGAAGATTTCCTCGTAAAATCTTGTTGTGTTCTTTAAGTTCCTTTAATGTTTTGTTTTTAAATTCTTCAAAAGTTTACCTAATTGGAACCTACTATTATTCACCCCCCTCTCGTACTAGTTTATCTAAACTAACACATCTGTTATCTCTCTAAAACCTAGGTAATAATTAGTAAATTATTCTTATTCTCTAACAAAAATAAAGAAGATAGGTTAAAGTGATTCCCTTCCATGATTAAACCAAACAAATGAAAAAGAAAGTGTTACTTGATTATTTTCCTCCCTCTTATTTGTTTCCTTTCCTCTTCATTTCCATTCTTCATACCAAACTAACGCCACCTAAGTGGATTATTCCAATTGCCAAAATCCCCACTAAACTTGATAAAAAAAAAAAACTCTTGCTATTGTAAAGTAACTTTAAACAAACATAGCCAGCCATTAACCATTAAGGGTGGCTGTTAGAAAAGAAAATGTGGAAAATAATTTAAAAATGAAGAGAGAAATTTTTTGGGGAAAAAAGCAATAACCTGGTCATGGCAATAATAAGGTTATGAAGCTTGGTCATTGAGTGAAATAGTGGTGTCAACTTGTTTGCTCATTGAGTGAAAGAGAGAGACTTTGTGTGGTGGAGTTGGGTAAAAGTAGAAAAGAAAAAAAAAACCAAAAAATTTGTGGTTTACCATTGAGGTATATCTATCTATATATATATTAAAACCCATGGCAAGAATTGTAATCATGCCATGTGCCATGATTCTTGCCACGTGTCATCATGACTTGCTAAGTTACGTTGGGTCATGTGACTCATGTTATATTAAAATTGATCATCAATGTTTCCTCACAAAAAAATTTATGTTCATAAATTCTAAAATTTTTTAATTCAACTTATATATATATAGCAAATTGATTTCAATATAATCTCTTTCGTTCGTTTACTCATCCATAATTCATATAGGTTATATGTACTACGTATTTAAAATATATATATTTTTTTAACAGCTAGTACAAAGGGCCTCAGACCCCATAATTAAGATCACCTACGGACAAAAAATGAAAATTAGGCATTAGAGACAATCATATAGATAATCTCATGACCACCTATGGGTTATGGGCCCACAAATAAACATACTCCTTAATGAGAATATTCAATAAATAATACAACTCCAATATTCCTTACTGTAATAAAATAATCAATCTATCTCAGCTCTCGATGATCCATAATACATAAGCCTTGATTCCATAATCCCTCTAAGTAAATTTCTTTAATCCTTTTGCCTTTGATTAACTTCAGCTCTGTCATCATTATCCCTGTAGTTACCCATAAAAATAGAAAATAGAGAAAACGCACGAAAATCCTAAAATGAGTGGAAAACTCACTAACATTACTCTAGCCCGTTAAAAAAGTTTTTCTTTCAAAATCATTTGAGCATATATCATACATACATAGTTGTTTATAAATAAAATCTAATATCATTATTTTTAAAAGTTGTGTCAGCAAGGTTCATTCCCTTTACGTAAGATCATAGGTAAGTACAAGTTTTGGACATAACATAACTTTCATTCGTGTGGAATGTTTTCCCCCTTTCATTAACATACTTTCCTCCACCTGTTACTCTCCTATTTTCCACGTTCAGTTCACTTTCCAATGCCGACAAAAGTTTCATCTATCGTATCATATTAAATCATTTCAGAACAACTTTACTTTTCATAAAAATTCATAGCACATTGACACATTTCATAATCATTAATTTGTAACACTTAATTGAATAAAATAATCATTAGCGTTAAACATTTAACAGGGGCTACACATAATAGCTCACTTACACATAATTTATAAATTAATAAAATAACTAGAAATACATGTCGTTCATAGTAATCTTATCACCTTGTAAGATGTTAAGATATCTTTATGAACTATCGTACATATCAGTACATCGTAAAACTCATCAATAGAGTATCCTTGTGAGTTCTCATAAGTCATTTAATAGAATTAAGGAATTCGTAATCTTTTTGGTGGACATGCTAGTCGCTAGATAGTATGACATGGCGGAACGTCTTCTGCGATGGGCCGATGCCCATAGCATAGAGCAGGTGCTCGACATAATTGGGCTGGTGCCCCATGGGTACATGCATTACATGACCGAAACATAACATATACTGCCGGACAGACTAGGTCTTTCACTTTCATTTATTAAGTTATGTATCTTTTAATAAGTTATTCGTAGATTATTAACATACTTTCGAGTGATCTACAAATCAATAGAACATTGTATATATAAAATAATTCATATAAATCATAAGGCTGAAATACATTAATAAACATGTTTAATTATCATCTCGCAAGTCATTTATACAAGGATATAAAAGGTCATTTATGTCATTTGCACATACCATGATTTTTAATCATAACATGCCAAACATATCGTACATGCATGCATACACGTTATACAATACCATGCCATTAAAGTTACACACGTGCACTCATAATAACTAGACATAATTGTTGCACATACAGGTCTAAACACGGTAGCTAAACATAATAGTTACATATACGAAACTGAGCACAATTACTAAATATATTGGTTAAATATACAGGGCTAGACATAATTGCTACACATAATGATTACCTGATTAGAGCATCTTTAATCATCTCACTTAACTTATTCTCCAATAATCATCGTTCGAACTCTCAACCTCGACCATTAATTCCTCATTTCCATTACTCCTTCGATCATACCCAATAATAATAAATATTCATTAGTAACCTCTTAATTCAAAACCTTTGATAGAACAAGTATAAACTTATTTTTAGAAACAAAACAAGTATTACCTCATTTTGAGTAAAATGAGCACTACTTTTAAAAATAGATACTACCACTATTCATATTACTAGAAAATATTACTATAAAAACTTTAATTTAGAGAACTCACAAATTGCTCTAGTATCAAAACTCATTTTTAGGAAGTTGAATGTACAAAGTACATAATCATCAATTCCTTGTGCAAAATAATATTAGAATTTAAACAAACACTACACTTTTAAGAGTAAAATAAGAACAAACATAGAACTTAGATAGCAAGCTACTACTATATTTTAACATCATTTTCTTACCATCAAAATATCTACATAATCGTTTTCAAAGAAAGTAAAGAGTTTGTATCTCAAATAAAGGATAAACTTATAATCAAAATAAGAGCAAACAAAATAAGCTCACCTTGGTTTCATGTGTACAGAGTAGTCTCAAAGACTATTCTCGGTTTCACCAAACATGACACGAACAAGGAAGAGTGTGTGGCTGTGGTGCATGAGCTTGGTCGACGGTAAGAAGAAGGATGGCAACAACGGCCTGGAGCAGGGAAAAGGTACGGTGATTGTGGCAATAGTGGTGTCTCTTTAGCAGCCAAACTTATGGGTGTTAATAACTTGGTACAAGAAACTTATAAGAGAAGGAAGAGTAAAGATCAAGATTAATATATTAATTTGATAAGTATGAAAATTAAGCTGATCACCTGACTTTTGTTGTGATGATAAGTGAAACAATTGAACATCCAATGGGAAAGAAGCAAATTTTGACCTCTAATGCCTAACCGTGAAGAAAGAACAAGGAAGAGGTGGATTTTGTCCTTTTCCGATGCATAAGGGCATTATTGTAATTTCACCCTCTCGGGTAGAAATACAGATTTTATGTAAATCTTTAAACATTTGACCGAACATAAAATATTACTTGACCCGAAATAATTTAAAATAAGAAACGTTCCTTTCGTAAAATTAGCTTCCGAAATGATCTAATCTGTAATAAAATTTAAGACTAAAACATTCGTATTGAATAAATAGAGATTAAAAATCAATTAAACAAATAATATAAAATTAGAGTATAATAAATCAAGTTTTAAAATCTCGGGTATTACATTTACAGTGCCAAAATACTTCCAAAATCGTTTCCAGTCACTGTTACTCAACTTTCCTGGATTTTGACTTGGAATTAGGGCGTGCCTTGAGTCAAATAGCACTCTATAACCACTTTTAACAGTGTAGGAGCCACTCCGGTAGCCTTCCTAGATAATAGTGTCTTCAAAGCCTATGTCCATTAAGGAGATGTTCTGAATCTCTTTGATAGTCTCATCTGAGAAAAGTAGATTGCACTTAGTCAAATCCCAATTCCCATTCTCTTCTCTAAGACTGTTAACACTTTTAGTTGAAAAGTGGTCTTGACTTTTCCAAGCAGGTGGCAATCCATTTATCCAGGGATGGTGAAGTTTTGCATAGCACCCATCACCTATGGACCACACACACGCATGTTTTAGAAGCTGTAGACCCCATTCACTCCATTCCAACCCCAAGAACCACAGTTCCCATTTTCCCAAACATCATAAAAAAGAGTTATCTTATTAATTCCATATTTTGGACTGAACACCTTACTAATCAGAGAGTTAGTCTCATGTATGATACGCCACCCTTGCTTTGCAAGTAGAGCTTGGTTAAAAAACCGAGCATCCAGAATGCCAAGGCCCCCTTTTTCTCTAATTTGAGTTAGCTTGGTGAGACCATTTCTTCCAATACACCCCTTTGCCAGTTCTATTTCCCAACCACCAAAATTTGGCAACTATACTGTTGATCTTTTTTAGAATACCAACAGGGCACTTAAAAACAGAAAGCACATAGGTGCCTAAACTAGTTAAAACATACTTGATGAGAGTAAGCCTGCCAGCATGTGATAGAAAAAGGGAGTTTCATGCGTTTAACCTTTCTTTCTCTCGCTCTATCAACCAAACTACAAAAAATCTGTTGCTTATTAACCCCAAAGTCAGCTGGAATGCCAAGGTATATACCAAACTTGCTGCTCTTTTTAATTCCAAGAATATCACTGTATTTATCTGACCCAGTTTCATCCATGTTAGGGCTGGAGATAAGCACATCAAGCACCTCTCTCAAGGCCATAACATTGTTATCCTTTCCTTGTAGAAAGAACACAGAATCATCTGCAAAAAACAGATGACTAATCTTTGGTGTTTTATTAGCCACCCTGATCCCAACAATGTTTCCTTTCTCTTCTTGTAAATTAAGAAACCCTGATAGACCCTCCATACAAAGTATAAATAAGTACGGGGAAAGGGGATCCCCTTGTCAAAGACCACACTTGGGTTTAAATTTTTCCCGTGGTGAGCCATTGATAAGGACAGAAAAGGTAATCGAGCTCACACAATTCATAATTGTTCTGATCATTAGATCAGCTAAGCCAAATTTATGTAAAACTTTCTCAAGGAAACCCCACTTAATTCTATTGTAAGCTTTACTCATGTCCGTTTTAATGGCTAGCTTGCCTTTAACCCCCTTCTTGGTCCTTCTAATATTTTCTAATCATTCGTGGGCAATTAGAATGTTGTCAGAAATCACTCTTCCTGTGATTAAAGCGTTTTGGAATTGGCCAACCAAATCATTCAAAACTCTCCTTAATCTGTTGGTAATGCATTTAGAGATAATTTTATATGTGACATTGCAAAGTCCAATTAGTCTCAATTTATCCATAGAATCGAGGCTGTCACACTTAGGAATCAAGGCTATATTAGTGTGGTTAAATTCTTTCAAAATGTTACCTGACTTAAAAGCAGATTGCACAGCTTCAATCACATCATCTTCTACCCAACTCCAGTTTTTTTTTTTTTTTGGTAGAACCCAGCTAGAATTCCATCGGGCCCCGGCGCTTTCCATGGTTTCATGGCAAATAGAGCGTTTTTTATTTCCCTTCTTGTATAAGGCTGTGAAAGTAGGTATCGTTAATCCTCTGAGAGTCTTCCGGTAATGCCTTTCGTGCCCTAATCAATTTCAGCATTCCTATCAATTTGTGATATCTCCTCACCCCCTCCATAAATCCCTTTGAAGTATGCTATTGCAATTCCTGCAATATCCTTCCCCTCAAACACTTAGTCGCCTTGCTCATCTTTAATTGCATATAGTTTATTTCTTGCTTTCCTTCCTTTTACAAAATTGAAGAAAAACCTAGAACAAGTATCTCCGGAATAATTCCAATTTATTTTCGCCCTCTGTCTCCAATAGATAGCAATGTTCTTGGAATTTCTTCCAATCGGCTGCTAATTCTTTTGAATTCTTCATCACCCCCTTCGTTTTCTAAATTTAATTGCGCTTCAATAAATCTTTCTCAAATTTGTCCCAATGCCCATTCCACTCCTCTCTTTTGTCAAGCGTCCATTTTTTAATTTCTAATTTGGCCTTTTGCGCTTTTCTTGCCAGTCTGTACATGAGAGAACCTCTCTGATTAGAGCACCAACCAATTTGCACAGCACTAATAAAATCATTATAGTTGAGACTCCATTGCTCTAGCTTATAATTGCTTCTCTTTTTCTTATTTGCAGGCCTGGTTTGGAAGATAATTGGGGCATGGTTTGAAACTTGTATTGGTTTGTGAATGATATGAGCATGAGGGAACTTAGTTAACCAAGTTGGATTTGCATAGCCTTTGTCGAGTCGTTCTAAAACTAGAGCATCACCTTCCCTACCATTCGACCAAGTGAATCTTGGTCCCTCATAGACTAAGTCGTGTAAGTTGTTGTAATCTTTCCACTTGTTGAAAAAATTTGCACCACGTATGGGAGTAGATTAATCACCTAATTTATCTATTTGGGAGTCGATTTGATTAAAATTCCCTACTAAGGTAATTGGTAAGATGAGGTCCGGATTTGTCCTTTGATTGAGACAATTCCAAACGTCTTTTCTATGTGAATTGCTAGGTTCGTCATACACCAAAACCAATCTCCACATTCCATTAATACGATCATTGATATCAACTACAAGGAAATTGACGCAAACAACATTAAATAAATTTTTATCCTTCCAACCTAACCACAAACCCCCACTTCGACCACTAGGATTGACCCCTTTATAGAAATTAAAACCTAGACTTCTTAACCGATTAAAAACCAAATCCGAGTTACTTTTAGTTTCCGATAGAAAGACAAAATCCAGTTCAAAAGACCCAACAAGTCTTTTAAGAATAGGGATTATAGGGGTTGTTGGGCTTTTAATTCTCCGACAATTCCAAATTAAACCGATCACTGCACTAGAGGCGGTTGATTTGGGTCAACCACCGCAAGCCCATCACCTTCATAGGTCAGGATTAAATTGCAATCAAAGGCAAAGGAGGAGCTCGGCCCATGCCCAGGTTTGTAAGAAGTTGAAGGCCCTTCTGCTGTAGTAGTACCATTAAAACTCACACTTTTCCCCTTCTTCTTTTTCCTTACTAAGTGTGAATCAGCATCATCCTCAATAAATTGGAGTGAGACTAGATCTAAATCTGATATAGCTTTCCTTTTTAAGGGGCAATTCTCTTGCTTGTAACGCCTCTTGTTCTGGCCCTTCTGAAACCTTCTACGGCGCTCCATTCTCCCCATTCGATCTTTCTCCCCCCCCCCCACCTTGTAAAAATTAAGGCACTACTAGACATGGTTTCTGATGGTTGAACCTTCTCAATCTCCCTAGTTGCTCCAATTTCAACCGTCAATTGCTCAATTCGAGGCTGTACTTGTTCTTGCAAATTTGCTGGAGCTTCGACATTGTTCTCCTCTGGTAAATCCTCCTCAGCAAAGTCAACCTGTTGTTCCCCTAGCCAAGGACTCATCGGGTCCTCAGGGATGTGTCCAATTGGGAAAGCATCATTATCCTCGTTCCCTTGATAATCCATTGGATCGAAAATCGGGGAATCAGGTTCCTTAATTTCCACCGCCCTAGGGTAGTTTTGTGAGTCAAATTCGATGAAGAAGCGTTGGATGAACCTTGCGTTATCCACCCTTCTTCCAGCAATGTCGTCATTTAGCTCTACTCGTGATTGGATAGCAAAGCTTATAAGCATATCAAAGCGTAGGCTTTCGATATCAGGTCCATACCTAAGCACCACGCTTTGGGATCCCCTGTTCCTAGCAGCTTTAGCATCATTGTTTTCGATTGGAATTGAGAGCCCCGCTGCTGCAGTGTTGTAAGGGTCTTCACCACCATCCTTGTCCTGTGTCATCTCTACGGCCGCAACATTTTCTGGTTCAGGCCTCTATTCCTCTGTATCCATACCATCCACTGCATTTTGTTGGGGTTGATGCAGAGGTACGTTTACTTGATTCACTACAGGATCTCTGAATGGCACATCCCTACTATTAAACCTTGTCCCTGGAGTAACTGTTCTTCCCCCATTCTGAATTCCCAAGCCAAAATCCACCATAATATCCGAGGCTCTGAAATTTGGGGATGGTGGTTGGTTTGGATCATCCCCAATAATTCTCTTGGGGTTATAGTACGCTCAGAGGCAGGCGTAGTACGTAAGTCTAAGTTGAACATAGAAAAGCCCTCATCTTTTTCAAGGGTCGGGATGCCCCTTGATTGGTATCGCATCATCAAGTGACAAGCATCTTGATGGATTAAATCCTCGTGTCTCCCACATATAGTAAATTTATGACCAATCCTACCACATCTTATGCAATATTTAAATAGATTTTCGTACCTTAGTTTTATCCAGATGACAGCATCATCATCTAGTTTTAAGAAGAAACCTGGTATAAGAGGCTCACCAAGGTTCAGCAGCACTTCAATCCTTAGATAATTGTTTCTGGGAATGAATTAAGGCTGAAAGTCGACTAGGAAAGGCATTCCTAGAAACTCTCCCACCGTCTCTGCCATGTGGGAATTGAGATATTCACAGGGGAGACCACAAATTCTCACCCAAAATTTGTCTTTCCTGAATCTGACCGTGTGTGGCACTTGGTTTGGCCACCATGGCGCGAAGACCAACAGTGCACCATCGAAACAAGCTTTTGTTTTTGCAAGCAGGTCACTTTTTTCTTCATCATTGGTACACTTAAAAACATAAAGATCATTCATCTTAAACACATCAATGTAGCATTATGGGGGTATAAGATGAAGAGGTGGAAAGGTTGTGATAAAAGAGCTAAGAAGAGGTGGAAAGGTTGTGATAATAGAAGTTCTATATAATAGCCACTATGACAAGGAGGCGCTTCGCATTTCTGCCTTGTTGATGGTGTAAAAAGCATGCAGATTAGCTTTGGTAAAAGAGAATTACCGCCGTAATCAATTGGTGATTTAGAAACCCAAAAAATTTAAAAAGAGACCAAATATGTTTAATTTGAGCTGCTGTTATGAGGAAATGAGATAGTTGAAAGAAGAAACCAAGTAACGACAATAAGCAAGAGTAACATAAGAGTGTATAATGAACTATGCCGTTAAAGGGAATGATTGTTTGATCTAAAGCAATTGGCCTTTCTGAGAGGCACCAGTTAGTAGTGCCAGATGGCAACTCAGGGTAAAGGCACAGAGCGGCAAAAAACCCTCAAGCACAATTTACCCACAAATGTAATGATGATTACGGGGTGGGAATCTAGGAGGGTAGGAAAAGCAAACCACCGTGACAAAAACACCCTTTGAGGGTAGCTCTATTTCTAGAGTGAGAAGCTCTCTATTTCTAGAGAGAGAGTAATTTATCCGTATTTAAAATATGTAACACAAAAATATATAGCAATTTTAAAACCATAACATGTGTTTACTTTGAAGAAATTTATGTGGTAGATAAGGATTCTTGTAACAAATAAAACAAACTACTATGAACTATAAAAGTTAGATTATTGCATATTTTATAATGAATTTTGAAAAATTCAATAATATTTTATTAAATTATAAAACCACTAATATATTTCACTTTAATTTATGACCCGGAGCATCGCCCAGACCTAAAACTAGTTGGTTATTAAATGGGTATAAGAATGGTTATATGTAAGGTGAAAGATAGAAAAAATTAATAAAATAAATGATAACCACAATGGATGTGAACAACCATTGTGTTTGCTCTTAAAGATCCTTGGTTTCTTCTTCCTAAAATTGGTGTTATGGTTTATTCCCATAAACACCAACACTTATTATGGGAATTACTGAGATATTTTATATAAAGAACAATAACACACACATACATAAAGATAGATGTGATTATTTGATGCAATAAGAGCTTTTTACAAAGCGTTTTTTCAAGCATCTTTCATGGATTCATTACATTGAAATAGTTTAGAATATACACCACAACCCCTTGAAAAATTAACATTTTGAACAAAGTAGTACATGCTCTGCCTTTTTTTCTACATTTTATCCACATTATTCTATGGACCAATCCACCCATGACTTGAAAAAAGCAAGATAACCATCTTCTTTTGCTCGTGAAAAAGTAATCCATATTGAGTACCACCAAAGATTGGTGAGGGGGAAATAAAGCTCTAGATAAGCCTCCACTATCAACGCCACGAAATCAACCAACTACTACTCTTATCAGCCCCAGAAGGTCCCTACTACCATATCCACTGTTGTCACGATCTCGTATTCAGGCTCTAAATTAAACTCATCACTTATCAACCGTTGTTTAAGCAAAGTTTTGGGTTCACCTATCCCAAATTCTACTAAGTTAAAATGAGAGACTCCAACAAGAAATCGGATCGAAAAGGTATAGTACTGAGATGAGTGCTTCGATGTGCATTACAGGGAGACACTGAGGGGGGGTTTTCGACCTTTTATATTTTTGCTAATTTAGGTGTTCTCGACGGACAGACAAAATTAGATACATTTTTTTTTAACAGAAAACCAAGAAAAGAAAGAGAGAAACCACAAGAAAAATGGGAGAACTCTTGGGTCAGTTTCCTTTACAGTGGGTTAAAGGAGAAGATTTTTGTTAAGAGATCAATGAAGGATTGAAACACGTTTCAGCCACGCCTAATCCCGGTGAAATAGTTAAAGTCATGGTGTTGAACTTTAAGTTGTTTAAGCCAAGAATCAGCAACACTCAAGAGTGACACAACTCGATCCTGGTCCCGACCGCCCCTCCCCGAAACCCACACGCTGCCTTGCATTTTGTAAGTGGCAAGACCAAAAGCTGGGAGAGGGATGCCTTCTCCTTCCTTTCTCTTCCTTATCCATTCTGGGGCCTCCATGTCGTCGTCGTGGTCCATATCTAGTTTCATGACAGCAACATATTCGGTAAGAAACACGTTGGAATTGAGAAATTATCTAGACTGCTTGACATTAATGTTAATATCACAAAACCGTACAAATTTATAGTCCAAACTGTACAATGTATACAAAATTTGTCATCGTTACTTTCTTCTTTATCCTAACTGAAATGATGGCAGGAAATGGACTTGGTTAGAGATAATATAAGTAATACTATCTCCATTTATTTTACTTGACACCTTTTTATTATCACGCTTGTCAGCACATGTTTTAACGATTAATATTTGTAACTATCAACATTATAAAATTATAAAAAATGTATATTAATAAAATATATATCAAGTCGATTCAAACAAGATCTTGCATGATTATATTTTATCGTATTTATAAATAACAAAAGCGAGTCAAAGCGTAGTATGTAAATATTTTAAAAGTCAAACGATGTCAACTAAAAAAAATAGAGGTAATATATTACATATTTAATTCAAATAATTGAGACTCAACGTGAAACAATTGGACCTAGCAGATGTGAGTCAATCCAATACTATATCTAAAAAGGCCCAATAATTTAGCATGATTTAAGTCCAAAATAATCGGATCAACTCAGTCCCAATCCAAACTCCACCGAGAACACAGATTAACACCTCGATGAGAAAATAAACAACCAATTTTATGGGTGCATTTTCAAACATGGCAATCAGTACTCCATAATAAAAATCAATTAAGATTTGACAATAACAAATCAACTCAAGTGATTTGACAGAATACCTTGAAACGAGGATGAAAGGGTGTGGTAAGTCAAGAAGCATGTAGACAAATCCTTTATAGTTTTCCCCATTGGAATGTGATATATTGGATACCTGCACCAATGTTGACAAAATCACAATATCACATTGGTTAGCATCACTACACTAATTGCGTTGAAAAATGATTTTCCACGCTGAAAATTACTTCTTCCTGTTAATCTTGTATAATATTAGCCAAAAGCTAACGAATGATCCGAGGGCGTTGAATAAGCTAGCTAAAAGTAGAAGGATAAATTAAAAATTAACATTAATTATACCGATCAACGCATGATTTTGTCATATTTTCCTTAATTAATATCATTTTAGATAATATTTTAAATGTTTATCCAACGCCCCGCGGTGTTCGTTAGAAAATCTATAATATTATGATGTAATTATTGTATGACTTTTTAAGTCGAGATTTGAGCCATAATATTCTATCCTTCTCATAATATAACTAGCCTTCTGGCCCGTTTCATGCACGGGTTATTACTTAGAATATTTTCCTTGTAATGTGTTGCTTATTGCTGCTATATATGAATCGGCATTGTTTTATTGTACTTTATATGTTTATATAATGCGGACTAATTAGCTCAACTTTTTTTTTTTTACTATTACTTTATTTTAAGTTTAGGAGATGAAAGACTGTGTCAAAAAAAAGTTTAGGAGGTGAAAGATTACGACTTTATTTTGGTGTAGTTGAAACACTTAATTTCCTTACTTAAATTTGCAAGTTACAGAATCCATAAAGACATAAACTTTATTTTTTGATAAAGAAGGTTGAGTGATTTGTGATGACATGTGGCATATGAGTGATTTGTGGTGACATGTGACATATGAGTAATGTGTGGTTTGTGTTTTTAAATACTAAGTATAGATATAGATTATTGTACTTTCTTTTAATTAACTTCTTAAATCAAAAGTTAAATTATAATACTCCATTTGTTCTATTTTTAAATATTTGCTCCACTTTTCTTTTTCAACCGTTTTAAAATACTTACTTCATTTCCTTATTTAGAAAGCTTTTACAATATTTAACTAATTTCTGTCACCTAGTGGACCCACCACATATTTTCTCTCGGTCTCTCTTCCAATCCTCTCCACTACTTTTGCTCTTTACAATTTTTTATTCTTCCACTTACCCTACTACCTCCATATATTATTATTTTCTCTCATTTCTCCTAAAAACTCTGCGCATAAAAAAATGGAGCAAATATTTAAAAACGGAGGGAGTAATATAATACTCCGTATAATACTTCATATATTCCAATTTAAATGTGATAAATGTTAGGTATTCCACTTTTACGTTTTTGCCCACTACTTCTATGTTTTTTTTTTTTTTTTTTTTTTTTTTTGAAAGAAACTACTTCTATGTTTTAAATCTAGTGTAATTCATCATTCATTTTTTGGACAAAAGTATCCTTACTTTTTACTTAGTTTACCAAAAATACTCTTTTTGTACAAAAAAAAGTGAAAAAACTACTATCTTATCCGTTCAGTGTTTTTATTATAGTATATTATCTCTATCTTATTCATTTTTTTTTTTTTTTATTGTCTGTTTTGTTTGTTTGTTCCCTTTGTCTATCTTATACTTAAAACCACCTTATTTGTACACACCCACTCAGTCGCCAACTTTTAAAAAATTTGTGTAAATGTGCCTACAAGAATATGTCAACTTAAAAAACAAAGGGCATAATATTTCGTGATATAATGAAGAATGTATTTACCAGGCAACAGCCATCCAACTAGCGGGAGAGAGATCAACGCTCTTTAATGACATTAATCCAGGGTATCTCCGAGCTAATTCACTAATCTGAACAACCAAAAATAGACAAAATTGTGAGCATAAAAGAATGAATATTCTTTGTTCACTAGAGCTAAAAATTGTGAAACATTCAACAAACTTTGTTTGCACATTCATGTGTCACAATCAAAATACAAAAAATTTAACCTTTTATGCACAAGAGATGTAACAAAATTCTTTTACTTTTTCCAGCAAAAGTATATAAAAAAAGAAAATGTAAATGGACTTGAAGATGATAGCATTATACAAGATTGTCAAATATGGTCACTAGTAACACTAAGCCAATAAGTGGTTATTACAATTACAATTTGACACCAATAACACGCACGCTTGATATAATGCCATACCATAATCACCCACTAAGCTACAAAGTCTAAAATACTTGGGGCAACAAAAGAAAATATCAATATGGTCACTAGTAACAGGTGTATACATGAGAACTTTTCTATATCTTAAGATTCTTAACCTTTGTCAAGAATTTATCTATCGATATATACAACATGTTTTCTCTGTGGTTGGCCACACCATGTGACCAACTGATACACATTAAAAATTGATTAGATATCTCTTAACCGATTGAGTAACCCCCGATCAGGTAACCGCTGACCGATCAAGTAACTTCTGATCGACCGAATAGCCCCACACCGACCAAAGAACCCCTAAATAAGTAATCTCGGCCATACGATGTAATCAGCCACATATGAAAATTTCTGACATGATACAAACTATGGAAAAGTGTCTATAACTACCCCATCGGGGCCTACCCCCCAACCTAATACAAAATAATCAAGAGAAATAATCAGAAACAACACATGTCATTTTATCATTAAAATATTTTACGCTATAAATCTTTACACGATAAAACGTTATAACCATATTTTATATTATTTAAAGATTAAACTTTCTGGTTTGAAATTTCTTATTTGGCAAATGTCAAATTATAATATTGTTGATTTTATCTGGATCAAATTTTATTCATTATATTTCATTCTAAAAGTAAAATACATCAGTTCATTTAAATGGCTAATATTGCCTTACATATCTTATAAGAAAATGGTAGTATTATTACTCGTATCATCGTATGATTCTAGTATATTATATTCCATAATAGTTCAATATGTTTTCTAGTATATGATGGAATGTATCTACACGGTAATAATAAATAGAATCATTTATGAATGTAATGTTCTTAAAACATGAGATAATAAGCTTAAACTTTTTGAATCTCTCAATATATTTTCACTGGGTGCAAACTTGCAAATAGAAACTTAGTTGCAGTGAACATTGGGAAGACATAAAGTTGGCAAAATAAAAGGGGAAGAATATTAGCCATTCCGTAACCATTCACAAATATAATCCATTGAATACTCTTAAGCTACCTAAAGTTTACCCCATTATTCTGTTTGTAAGTCCCTAAGAAGTATCTTCTTACCATAGTGTCTATGAAGAATCAAAAGTTACGAAAATAACTTAAAGTCCCACCACTTAATATTCTTATCCATTCAATCCATAGTTGAATTAAATAATTAGAGACAATGAAAGTAACAAATTATTCTGTACTCATAATAGACTAACTAGTCGTTAAGATCAACTACAAAGAAGAATAGCTTAAACTCAATGTGACATTCTTTGCTATATCCATCACAACAATTTACTTATTTATTTATTTATTTATTTATTTATTTTTGAAATAGATAATTAAATTAAATTTTATAACAAGCTCAACCCCATCCTTCCCTAAAAACAATACCAAAGTCATTAACCGATATTTCGCTAAAGGCTACACATACAATTGTTGTATGTGGTCCTTACATACAACTTTATTTTGACATGTTTTTATTGGTTATTATAATGGGCCCACGTTCCATTATAATTCAATTTATATTTTACTCTTAAATTTTCTCTTTTTTTTTTTTATTATGTGTCAAATTTCTAATGGTGTTGTATGTCAGGAAAAATGTAATAATTGTATTTGTATCAGCTTTGATATTTCCTACTTGATGACTCGGGCCCCAACTCCTCTCCATTCTTTGAAATTATCACTCATTAAGACGTGACGAGTGTTATAAATACAAAATCCAACTTAGTCAAAATGAAAAAAACTATACAGAGTACTCCCTCCGTTTTTGAAAGAACGAGCCATTTTGGTTGATTTCGCAGGTATTAAGAAAGTTAAATAAAAAGAAATAAAATTATATTGAAAAGATAAATTTACATGAGGTTTGTAAAAAAACATAGAGAGAGAAAGTAATAAAAGTACATAAGAAAACAAAATTTTATATGAAGAAACTATTTTTGCATAAATATTATTGCAAATTGGTGGGGATTTTAATGCAAATGGGTTTTTTTTTGGGACTAAATTAAACCAAATACCAAATGGGGCGTTCTTTCGGGAATGGAGGTAATACAAGATAAGGATAAAAAACAATGGATATAATAAATTTCTCATTGAGTCAACATTTTTAAATTTGACCTTTTTTTTTAATATAAAACAATTTTCAACAAACAACTATTTGTTTTAGGCCATTAATAATCATAATACAAGATGACGAATAAATGGCACTGCCTGGCAAATTATATTGGATTGGTTAAAACTGTTAACGGTGAGTCGGTAACACCCAAGTATGCACATAAAATATTTGCGAGTAGAATGTAAGATAATGTAGCATAAACCTATAAAAACTTTTTAAATTTCAATCAAATTTGTTAAGGAGTAAATTTTATTATTCTTATGTTAAAAAGTGTAACTATTAAGTAAGTTGAAGGTTATTTTTAATTTTGTTTATTTGATAATTAATTAAGTAATAAAAAATATCTTTTAAGTGTATTTTGCGCTAAAGTGTATATAATAATTTCTTGTTAAAGGGGAATTTGTTGAACAGAGGCAAGTGATTCGAAAGACGAGAAGAGTTACCTTGTCCATAAGAGGAACTCTACCATACGGAGTTGATCTCTCAAAGTATTGACAATAAAGGTAACCCAACCTATCATTCAATTGCCATAAGTTCTCTTGTTCAAACCCACCTTCTTCGGATGAACATCCATCCCATCTCGACAATTCACTTTCATCACTACACGATTCGCTATACGAATCCCTCGTTTCGCCGTCGGCCGAATCCGTATCCTCCCTATAACAACAACAATCCATTGGTTTAATCATAGCCAAGTAACCTTATTATTATTATTCAAAAAATATTTTCAAGAAATAATTCAATAAAAAAATCAATTGACATTTCAAAAAAAAAAATAAAATATAAATTGACTTATAAAACCTACCTGAAAATAGGTGGGGAAGGAGTGCTGGTAAAGATTTGGATTGCAGAGAGATAAGGAACATAGTATTGTACAAGAGTTTCACCCGAATCAAGAACAATGGGAACACCCGCACCATAAGCACTCCATTCATCGTAACAGTTCCAAAGATCAGTTAACCTGAAATATTCCACATTTTCTCTTTCCCACGGATGCCATAACCTATTCAAGTTCCTCATCTCTGACTGCCAACAAACAACATGCACACAGGATATAAATTATGTCATTAAAATTGATTTTGAACCCAATTATAAAAGATAGATGCGATCCCTGCAAAATTCAATCATTACAAAAATTACAAAATGAACCTTGGGGAGGAATTGGGAAGGAACAACAGGGGTAGTGCAATGGAGGAAGCAATCGAGGTTGGAATGCATTGATCCTGATTAAGGAGAAAATTAATCTAGGGTAAGGAGAAAGGGAGCTGTCTCCCTAAACTCTTAGAAAAAAAAGGAAAAATAGAATGTAATAATGGAAAAAGAGAAAACAGAGGAGAAAAAAAAGGGAAGAGAGATTGTCGGAGGATACTTCTTTCCTTAGGATAGATAGAGAGAGAAGGAAGATGTAAACGGGGTTAGAATTTTTTTTTTTTTTTTGAAAGTATTTGACGGTTTAGACAGCGGAAATATTACTCTTTATAACGGAGTACAGTTTAGGTTTTTTTTTTTTTTTTTTTTTTTTTTTTTTTTTTTTTTTTTTCGGAGAATTTCTAATGTTTTTTTTTTTTTTTTTTTTTATCTTACTTTAAAAAAGTAAATAATACTTCGTTATATTAATATATTACAGAGACAACAGAGTATTAAAGACCCCAAAAATTAATTGTTGACACAAAGAGGAGTTGTATTAAAACAGCGAGAACTTGCTTATTATTTCCACGAAAATTCGGGGAGACCAAAGCAGAAGAAGTAAAATATAGGGAATTGAAAATCTTTAAGCTAACTCAAAGTAAACCATCTTCTGTTTCGTAATGTGTTGATCAATTTCTGCGAGTTTATAAAGGAAAGTCATACAATATTTACATGATATTCAATATTCTTCGCAATCAAATATTGTTTTATATGAGATGAAAATTGAATTGGGAAATTACGTCGATCGAATATAGTTAAAAGGATGACAGGAGGACCAAGAAAACGTAAAATTTACGCAAAAATAAAAAGAAAAAAAGAATTGAACAGAAAATCCGGTTTTCAGAGCTCTTTAACAAGAGAGAGAAGGAAGGAAAAGTACGGATATGATGATCAAATTCAATAAGGGAGAGGGGTGGTTTATAAATTGAAAATGAAAGTTGGTTATTTATTATTTTATTTGCTTAAAAATAAGATAAAGAAAATTGATGAAGTTGAATGGTGGAGGCAGAGAAAGATAGTAGAATAAGTCCTCCACTATGATTAAATAAAGATATCAAGTAAAGGAGGAGTAGATTTAAGTCATTAATTATTTTATCTGTCTTACTTCAAAGATTTTATGCAAATCATATTAAAGATAAACTTTTAATCAGGTCAGGAAACAACGATACTTGACGTTCTAACTTTTTGCCTAATGTTGCGTATAAATTTAACAAAAACTTTTGCATGTCCCGGTTTCCAATAATTTTATTGTACATCGAAATTTTTTTGAAAAATTACCCTTTTTTTTTACTAAAATGATCCATATTTTCATAAAAGTGACCCTTTTTTCACAAAAGTGACTTTTTTTTTGCGCAAAAGTGACTTTTTTTTCACAAAAATAATCCCTTTTTTTTTCACAGAATTGACCCTTTATTTTCACAAAAATGACCCATTTTTAACACAAAAGTGACCCTTTTTCACAAAAGTAATTAAAACGGAGTATCAAAATCAACATAAAATAAACACAAAATTACCAAAAAAAAAAAAAAAGTAGCATTTTGATCGGCTTCACTAGCAGGTGTAATTTTATCCAATTTCTTCATCGATTAGCTCGGAGTTGAAAAATCAACAACAACAAAATTTAAAAAAAAAAAAAAAAGCAATAATATGAAGAAAAAATGCATAAAAATGAAATATCAAAATCAAAATAGAAGAAAATGATCAAAATCGAAAGCAATGGTGAAGTGAAATTTGATGATGATGTTGTAGAAGAAGTAATTGACTCGAAATCGTACTCGAGAAGTGAAGTTACAATAATTGATATGAGTTTTGATGAATGGAAATTGGATAAATGGGTGTTTAGGAAGAATGATGAATGGAAAATCAAGGATAAGAGGAGTAAATTTAAACCAAGGGTTTCAAGTGGGAAGAAGATGAATTTGTTGGTCGATAATTCGCCCAGACTCACTCCAAGCCTCCAAGGAAGAGAGATGGAAGGTAATAGGGCCCACACGTGATGAAGGAAGATGATAAATTGAATAATTTATGCAACCAAATAATAAACTGAAAGAAGAATATGAAATGACAAAGGAAGAGAGAGATGGAAGGTAATAAGGCCCACACATGCCCAACTTGTTTTGCTCTTTACTAATTTACAATATAGTTACTGTACATCTGTAGACATCCATTTGTGTCTCCCCAAAATCAAACCCGGTGATGAGTACCTTTCGCGTCGAATCATAATCAAATGAACTGAAAGTGTGGAAAGTTTAATGTTACGGATAGTTTTAATTTCTTTTCTTTTCTATCTGTTTTTTTAAAACTTATTTTAAGAAGAAACAGTCAATCCAGTTTGATAGGTCCATGATATGGGTCCAATAGTAGTGTAGTTGGATGGGGCTTGACAAGACCTTTTCAACGATATATTATAATCCCAATTCCGATGAATATTGAGGAAGTTATGACCAATTTACTGAACTGGGCCCAGTTTCAGCCTTATATGCGGCCCAATGATCTAGGTGATGGCCTAATATAGATTTATCATTCCTAATGCAATTAGGAATGGTTTTAGTCTTCTAGATTCTTCTAGAAAGTTCTTTTCATTCCTAATTGAATTAACATTGATAAATTGACTTTTGTTGAATTTTCAGAGTTTTAATTAAAATCAAAGAACGTTTTTTTGAGGAAGAAACGATTTTATCCTCCTGTACGACAAAACTTATCTGATTTGAGAAAGCGTGTCAAAAACAGGCCTGGCGCCTGACTCCAAGCATTGGCGCCTGGAGCTAGGCCTGGTGCTTGGCGCCAGTTAGCCAGGGTTGGCACCAGCTCTGTTTCAGTTGCGCCAATACTCTGCTTTGTTAATTTTATCTTTTTGGCTGATTTTCTCTATAAGTAACGACGTAAAAACTCCGTTTTCATTCACTTACAATCAATTTTCATTCGCAATCATTAATTCTCTAATTCTCTCTTAAATTCATTCATTCATCTCTTTCTTTCTTTCTCTTTTTCTAAACCTTGCTTATACATACAAAATTCCGCATTTGCAATATCTAGAAACACCTAGCCATATTCGAAGTTGCCTTCGCCCTAGACGTGAAAGGTTTAATTTCTGAGGGTTTGGTCCCAAATCTCTCTTTCAATTATTTAATTTAATTGTTTGTTTTATTATTTTCCTTGAAGTTACTAACGTGTGCATTCCTAGCAACTCTCCCACCGTCTCTGCCATGTGGGAATTGAGATATTCACAGGGGAGACCACAAATTCTCACCCAAAATTTGTCTTTCCTGAATCTGACCGTGTGTGGCACTTGGTTTGGCCACCATGGCGCGAAGACCAACAGTGCACCATCGAAACAAGCTTTTGTTTTTGCAAGCAGGTCACTTTTTTCTTCATCATTGGTACACTTAAAAACATAAAGATCATTCATCTTAAACACATCAATGTAGCATTATGGGGGTATAAGATGAAGAGGTGGAAAGGTTGTGATAAAAGAGCTAAGAAGAGGTGGAAAGGTTGTGATAATAGAAGTTCTATATAATAGCCACTATGACAAGGAGGCGCTTCGCATTTCTGCCTCGTTGATGGTGTAAAAAGCATGCAGATTAGCTTTGGTAAAAGAGAATTACCGCCGTAATCAATTGGTGATTTAGAAACCCAAAAAATTTAAAAAGAGACCAAATCTGTTTAATTTGAGCTGCTGTTATGAGGAAATGAGATAGTTGAAAGAAGAAACCAAGTAACGACAATAAGCAAGAGTAACATAAGAGTGTATAATGAACTATGCCGTTAAAGGGAATGATTGTTTGATCTAAAGCAATTGGCCTTTCTGAGAGGCACCAGTTAGTAGTGCCAGATGGCAACTCAGGGTAAAGGCACAGAGCGGCAAAAAACCCTCAAGCACAATTTACCCACAAATGTAATGATGATTACGGGATGGGAATCTAGGAGGGTAGGAAAAGCAAACCACCGTGACAAAAACACCCTTTGAGGGTAGCTCTATTTCTAGAGTGAGAAGCTCTCTATTTCTAGAGAGAGAGTAATTTATCCGTATTTAAAATATGTAACACAAAAATATATAGCAATTTTAAAACCATAACATGTGTTTACTTTGAAGAAATTTATGTGGTAGATAAGGATTCTTGTAACAAATAAAACAAACTACTATGAACTATAAAAGTTAGATTATTGCATATTTTATAATGAATTTTGAAAAATTCAATAATATTTTATTAAATTATAAAACCACTAATATATTTCACTTTAATTTATGACCCGGAGCATCGCCCAGACCTAAAACTAGTTGGTTATTAAATGGGTATAAGAATGGTTATATGTAAGGTGAAAGATAGAAAAAATTAATAAAATAAATGATAACCACAATGGATGTGAACAACCATTGTGTTTGCTCTTAAAGATCCTTGGTTTCTTCTTCCTAAAATTGGTGTTATGGTTTATTCCCATAAACACCAACACTTATTATGGGAATTACTGAGATATTTTATATAGAGAACAATAACACACACATACATAAAGATAGATGTGATTATTTGATGCAATAAGAGCTTTTTACAAAGCGTTTTTTCAAGCATCTTTCATGGATTCATTACATTGAAATAGTTTAGAATATACACCACAACCCCTTGAAAAATTAACATTTTGAACAAAGTAGTACATGCTCTGCCTTTTTTTCTACATTTTATCCACATTATTCTATGGACCAATCCACCCATGACTTGAAAAAAGCAAGATAACCATCTTCTTTTGCTCGTGAAAAAGTAATCCATATTGAGTACCACCAAAGATTGGTGAGGGGGAAATAAAGCTCTAGATAAGCCTCCACTATCAACGCCACGAAATCAACCAACTACTACTCTTATCAGCCCCAGAAGGTCCCTACTACCATATCCACTGTTGTCACGATCTCGTATTCAGGCTCTAAATTAAACTCATCACTTATCAACCGTTGTTTAAGCAAAGTTTTGGGTTCACCTATCCCAAATTCTACTAAGTTAAAATGAGAGACTCCAACAAGAAATCGGATCGAAAAGGTATAGTACTGAGATGAGTGCTTCGATGTGCATTACAGGGAGACACTGAGGGGGGGTTTTCGACCTTTTATATTTTTGCTAATTTAGGTGTTCTCGACGGACAGACAAAATTAGATACATTTTTTTTTAACAGAAAACCAAGAAAAGAAAGAGAGAAACCACAAGAAAAATGGGAGAACTCTTGGGTCAGTTTCCTTTACAGTGGGTTAAAGGAGAAGATTTTTGTTAAGAGATCAATGAAGGATTGAAACACGTTTCAGCCACGCCTAATCCCGGTGAAATAGTTAAAGTCATGGTGTTGAACTTTAAGTTGTTTAAGCCAAGAATCAGCAACACTCAAGAGTGACACAACTCGATCCTGGTCCCGACCGCCCCTCCCCGAAACCCACACGCTGCCTTGCATTTTGTAAGTGGCAAGACCAAAAGCTGGGAGAGGGATGCCTTCTCCTTCCTTTCTCTTCCTTATCCATTCTGGGGCCTCCATGTCGTCGTCGTGGTCCATATCTAGTTTCATGACAGCAACATATTCGGTAAGAAACACGTTGGAATTGAGAAATTATCTAGACTGCTTGACATTAATGTTAATATCACAAAACCGTACAAATTTATAGTCCAAACTGTACAATGTATACAAAATTTGTCATCGTTACTTTCTTCTTTATCCTAACTGAAATGATGGCAGGAAATGGACTTGGTTAGAGATAATATAAGTAATACTATCTCCATTTATTTTACTTGACACCTTTTTATTATCACGCTTGTCAGCACATGTTTTAACGATTAATATTTGTAACTATCAACATTATAAAATTATAAAAAATGTATATTAATAAAATATATATCAAGTCGATTCAAACAAGATCTTGCATGATTATATTTTATCGTATTTATAAATAACAAAAGCGAGTCAAAGCGTAGTATGTAAATATTTTAAAAGTCAAACGATGTCAACTAAAAAAAATAGAGGTAATATATTACATATTTAATTCAAATAATTGAGACTCAACGTGAAACAATTGGACCTAGCAGATGTGAGTCAATCCAATACTATATCTAAAAAGGCCCAATAATTTAGCATGATTTAAGTCCAAAATAATCGGATCAACTCAGTCCCAATCCAAACTCCACCGAGAACACAGATTAACACCTCGATGAGAAAATAAACAACCAATTTTATGGGTGCATTTTCAAACATGGCAATCAGTACTCCATAATAAAAATCAATTAAGATTTGACAATAACAAATCAACTCAAGTGATTTGACAGAATACCTTGAAACGAGGATGAAAGGGTGTGGTAAGTCAAGAAGCATGTAGACAAATCCTTTATAGTTTTCCCCATTGGAATGTGATATATTGGATACCTGCACCAATGTTGACAAAATCACAATATCACATTGGTTAGCATCACTACACTAATTGCGTTGAAAAATGATTTTCCACGCTGAAAATTACTTCTTCCTGTTAATCTTGTATAATATTAGCCAAAAGCTAACGAATGATCCGAGGGCGTTGAATAAGCTAGCTAAAAGTAGAAGGATAAATTAAAAATTAACATTAATTATACCGATCAACGCATGATTTTGTCATATTTTCCTTAATTAATATCATTTTAGATAATATTTTAAATGTTTATCCAACGCCCCGCGGTGTTCGTTAGAAAATCTATAATATTATGATGTAATTATTGTATGACTTTTTAAGTCGAGATTTGAGCCATAATATTCTATCCTTCTCATAATATAACTAGCCTTCTGGCCCGTTTCATGCACGGGTTATTACTTAGAATATTTTCCTTGTAATGTGTTGCTTATTGCTGCTATATATGAATCGGCATTGTTTTATTGTACTTTATATGTTTATATAATGCGGACTAATTAGCTCAACTTTTTTTTTTTTACTATTACTTTATTTTAAGTTTAGGAGATGAAAGACTGTGTCAAAAAAAAGTTTAGGAGGTGAAAGATTACGACTTTATTTTGGTGTAGTTGAAACACTTAATTTCCTTACTTAAATTTGCAAGTTACAGAATCCATAAAGACATAAACTTTATTTTTTGATAAAGAAGGTTGAGTGATTTGTGATGACATGTGGCATATGAGTGATTTGTGGTGACATGTGACATATGAGTAATGTGTGGTTTGTGTTTTTAAATACTAAGTATAGATATAGATTATTGTACTTTCTTTTAATTAACTTCTTAAATCAAAAGTTAAATTATAATACTCCATTTGTTCTATTTTTAAATATTTGCTCCACTTTTCTTTTTCAACCGTTTTAAAATACTTACTTCATTTCCTTATTTAGAAAGCTTTTACAATATTTAACTAATTTCTGTCACCTAGTGGACCCACCACATATTTTCTCTCGGTCTCTCTTCCAATCCTCTCCACTACTTTTGCTCTTTACAATTTTTTATTCTTCCACTTACCCTACTACCTCCATATATTATTATTTTCTCTCATTTCTCCTAAAAACTCTGCGCATAAAAAAATGGAGCAAATATTTAAAAACGGAGGGAGTAATATAATACTCCGTATAATACTTCATATATTCCAATTTAAATGTGATAAATGTTAGGTATTCCACTTTTACGTTTTTGCCCACTACTTCTATGTTTTTTTTTTTTTTTTTTTTTTTTTTTGAAAGAAACTACTTCTATGTTTTAAATCTAGTGTAATTCATCATTCATTTTTTGGACAAAAGTATCCTTACTTTTTACTTAGTTTACCAAAAATACTCTTTTTGTACAAAAAAAAGTGAAAAAACTACTATCTTATCCGTTCAGTGTTTTTATTATAGTATATTATCTCTATCTTATTCATTTTTTTTTTTTTTTATTGTCTGTTTTGTTTGTTTGTTCCCTTTGTCTATCTTATACTTAAAACCACCTTATTTGTACACACCCACTCAGTCGCCAACTTTTAAAAAATTTGTGTAAATGTGCCTACAAGAATATGTCAACTTAAAAAACAAAGGGCATAATATTTCGTGATATAATGAAGAATGTATTTACCAGGCAACAGCCATCCAACTAGCGGGAGAGAGATCAACGCTCTTTAATGACATTAATCCAGGGTATCTCCGAGCTAATTCACTAATCTGAACAACCAAAAATAGACAAAATTGTGAGCATAAAAGAATGAATATTCTTTGTTCACTAGAGCTAAAAATTGTGAAACATTCAACAAACTTTGTTTGCACATTCATGTGTCACAATCAAAATACAAAAAATTTAACCTTTTATGCACAAGAGATGTAACAAAATTCTTTTACTTTTTCCAGCAAAAGTATATAAAAAAAGAAAATGTAAATGGACTTGAAGATGATAGCATTATACAAGATTGTCAAATATGGTCACTAGTAACACTAAGCCAATAAGTGGTTATTACAATTACAATTTGACACCAATAACACGCACGCTTGATATAATGCCATACCATAATCACCCACTAAGCTACAAAGTCTAAAATACTTGGGGCAACAAAAGAAAATATCAATATGGTCACTAGTAACAGGTGTATACATGAGAACTTTTCTATATCTTAAGATTCTTAACCTTTGTCAAGAATTTATCTATCGATATATACAACATGTTTTCTCTGTGGTTGGCCACACCATGTGACCAACTGATACACATTAAAAATTGATTAGATATCTCTTAACCGATTGAGTAACCCCCGATCAGGTAACCGCTGACCGATCAAGTAACTTCTGATCGACCGAATAGCCCCACACCGACCAAAGAACCCCTAAATAAGTAATCTCGGCCATACGATGTAATCAGCCACATATGAAAATTTCTGACATGATACAAACTATGGAAAAGTGTCTATAACTACCCCATCGGGGCCTACCCCCCAACCTAATACAAAATAATCAAGAGAAATAATCAGAAACAACACATGTCATTTTATCATTAAAATATTTTACGCTATAAATCTTTACACGATAAAACGTTATAACCATATTTTATATTATTTAAAGATTAAACTTTCTGGTTTGAAATTTCTTATTTGGCAAATGTCAAATTGTAATATTGTTGATTTTATCTGGATCAAATTTTATTCATTATATTTCATTCTAAAAGTAAAATACATCAGTTCATTTAAATGGCTAATATTGCCTTACATATCTTATAAGAAAATGGTAGTATTATTACTCGTATCATCGTATGATTCTAGTATATTATATTCCATAATAGTTCAATATGTTTTCTAGTATATGATGGAATGTATCTACACGGTAATAATAAATAGAATCATTTATGAATGTAATGTTCTTAAAACATGAGATAATAAGCTTAAACTTTTTGAATCTCTCAATATATTTTCACTGGGTGCAAACTTGCAAATAGAAACTTAGTTGCAGTGAACATTGGGAAGACATAAAGTTGGCAAAATAAAAGGGGAAGAATATTAGCCATTCCGTAACCATTCACAAATATAATCCATTGAATACTCTTAAGCTACCTAAAGTTTACCCCATTATTCTGTTTGTAAGTCCCTAAGAAGTATCTTCTTACCATAGTGTCTATGAAGAATCAAAAGTTACGAAAATAACTTAAAGTCCCACCACTTAATATTCTTATCCATTCAATCCATAGTTGAATTAAATAATTAGAGACAATGAAAGTAACAAATTATTCTGTACTCATAATAGACTAACTAGTCGTTAAGATCAACTACAAAGAAGAATAGCTTAAACTCAATGTGACATTCTTTGCTATATCCATCACAACAATTTACTTATTTATTTATTTATTTATTTATTTATTTTTGAAATAGATAATTAAATTAAATTTTATAACAAGCTCAACCCCATCCTTCCCTAAAAACAATACCAAAGTCATTAACCGATATTTCGCTAAAGGCTACACATACAATTGTTGTATGTGGTCCTTACATACAACTTTATTTTGACATGTTTTTATTGGTTATTATAATTGGCCCACGTTCCATTATAATTCAATTTATATTTTACTCTTAAATTTTCTCTTTTTTTTTTTTATTATGTGTCAAATTTCTAATGGTGTTGTATGTCAGGAAAAATGTAATAATTGTATTTGTATCAGCTTTGATATTTCCTACTTGATGACTCGGGCCCCAACTCCTCTCCATTCTTTGAAATTATCACTCATTAAGACGTGACGAGTGTTATAAATACAAAATCCAACTTAGTCAAAATGAAAAAAACTATACAGAGTACTCCCTCCGTTTTTGAAAGAACGAGCCATTTTGGTTGATTTCGCAGGTATTAAGAAAGTTAAATAAAAAGAAATAAAATTATATTGAAAAGATAAATTTACATGAGGTTTGTAAAAAAACATAGAGAGAGAAAGTAATAAAAGTACATAAGAAAACAAAATTTTATATGAAGAAACTATTTTTGCATAAATATTATTGCAAATTGGTGGGGATTTTAATGCAAATGGGTTTTTTTTTGGGACTAAATTAAACCAAATACCAAATGGGGCGTTCTTTCGGGAATGGAGGTAATACAAGATAAGGATAAAAAACAATGGATATAATAAATTTCTCATTGAGTCAACATTTTTAAATTTGACCTTTTTTTTTAATATAAAACAATTTTCAACAAACAACTATTTGTTTTAGGCCATTAATAATCATAATACAAGATGACGAATAAATGGCACTGCCTGGCAAATTATATTGGATTGGTTAAAACTGTTAACGGTGAGTCGGTAACACCCAAGTATGCACATAAAATATTTGCGAGTAGAATGTAAGATAATGTAGCATAAACCTATAAAAACTTTTTAAATTTCAATCAAATTTGTTAAGGAGTAAATTTTATTATTCTTATGTTAAAAAGTGTAACTATTAAGTAAGTTGAAGGTTATTTTTAATTTTGTTTATTTGATAATTAATTAAGTAATAAAAAATATCTTTTAAGTGTATTTTGCGCTAAAGTGTATATAATAATTTCTTGTTAAAGGGGAATTTGTTGAACAGAGGCAAGTGATTCGAAAGACGAGAAGAGTTACCTTGTCCATAAGAGGAACTCTACCATACGGAGTTGATCTCTCAAAGTATTGACAATAAAGGTAACCCAACCTATCATTCAATTGCCATAAGTTCTCTTGTTCAAACCCACCTTCTTCGGATGAACATCCATCCCATCTCGACAATTCACTTTCATCACTACACGATTCGCTATACGAATCCCTCGTTTCGCCGTCGGCCGAATCCGTATCCTCCCTATAACAACAACAATCCATTGGTTTAATCATAGCCAAGTAACCTTATTATTATTATTCAAAAAATATTTTCAAGAAATAATTCAATAAAAAAATCAATTGACATTTCAAAAAAAAAAATAAAATATAAATTGACTTATAAAACCTACCTGAAAATAGGTGGGGAAGGAGTGCTGGTAAAGATTTGGATTGCAGAGAGATAAGGAACATAGTATTGTACAAGAGTTTCACCCGAATCAAGAACAATGGGAACACCCGCACCATAAGCACTCCATTCATCGTAACAGTTCCAAAGATCAGTTAACCTGAAATATTCCACATTTTCTCTTTCCCACGGATGCCATAACCTATTCAAGTTCCTCATCTCTGACTGCCAACAAACAACATGCACACAGGATATAAATTATGTCATTAAAATTGATTTTGAACCCAATTATAAAAGATAGATGCGATCCCTGCAAAATTCAATCATTACAAAAATTACAAAATGAACCTTGGGGAGGAATTGGGAAGGAACAACAGGGGTAGTGCAATGGAGGAAGCAATCGAGGTTGGAATGCATTGATCCTGATTAAGGAGAAAATTAATCTAGGGTAAGGAGAAAGGGAGCTGTCTCCCTAAACTCTTAGAAAAAAAAGGAAAAATAGAATGTAATAATGGAAAAAGAGAAAACAGAGGAGAAAAAAAAGGGAAGAGAGATTGTCGGAGGATACTTCTTTCCTTAGGATAGATAGAGAGAGAAGGAAGATGTAAACGGGGTTAGAATTTTTTTTTTGTTTTTGAAAGTATTTGACGGTTTAGACAGCGGAAATATTACTCTTTATAACGGAGTACAGTTTAGGTTTTTTTTTTTTTTTTTTTTTTTTTTTTTTTTTTTTTTTTTCGGAGAATTTCTAATGTTTTTTTTTTTTTTTTTTTATCTTACTTTAAAAAAGTAAATAATACTTCGTTATATTAATATATTACAGAGACAACAGAGTATTAAAGACCCCAAAAATTAATTGTTGACACAAAGAGGAGTTGTATTAAAACAGCGAGAACTTGCTTATTATTTCCACGAAAATTCGGGGAGACCAAAGCAGAAGAAGTAAAATATAGGGAATTGAAAATCTTTAAGCTAACTCAAAGTAAACCATCTTCTGTTTCGTAATGTGTTGATCAATTTCTGCGAGTTTATAAAGGAAAGTCATACAATATTTACATGATATTCAATATTCTTCGCAATCAAATATTGTTTTATATGAGATGAAAATTGAATTGGGAAATTACGTCGATCGAATATAGTTAAAAGGATGACAGGAGGACCAAGAAAACGTAAAATTTACGCAAAAATAAAAAGAAAAAAAGAATTGAACAGAAAATCCGGTTTTCAGAGCTCTTTAACAAGAGAGAGAAGGAAGGAAAAGTACGGATATGATGATCAAATTCAATAAGGGAGAGGGGTGGTTTATAAATTGAAAATGAAAGTTGGTTATTTATTATTTTATTTGCTTAAAAATAAGATAAAGAAAATTGATGAAGTTGAATGGTGGAGGCAGAGAAAGATAGTAGAATAAGTCCTCCACTATGATTAAATAAAGATATCAAGTAAAGGAGGAGTAGATTTAAGTCATTAATTATTTTATCTGTCTTACTTCAAAGATTTTATGCAAATCATATTAAAGATAAACTTTTAATCAGGTCAGGAAACAACGACACTTGACGTTCTAACTTTTTGCCTAATGTTGCGTATAAATTTAACAAAAACTTTTGCATGTCCCGGTTTCCAATAATTTTATTGTACATCGAAATTTTTTTGAAAAATTACCCTTTTTTTTTACTAAAATGATCCATATTTTCATAAAAGTGACCCTTTTTTCACAAAAGTGACTTTTTTTTTGCGCAAAAGTGACTTTTTTTTCACAAAAATAATCCCTTTTTTTTCACAGAATTGACCCTTTATTTTCACAAAAATGACCCATTTTTAACACAAAAGTGACCCTTTTTCACAAAAGTAATTAAAACGGAGTATCAAAATCAACATAAAATAAACACAAAATTACCAAAAAAAAAAAAAAAAAGTAGCATTTTGATCGGCTTCACTAGCAGGTGTAATTTTATCCAATTTCTTCATCGATTAGCTCGGAGTTGAAAAATCAACAACAACAAAATTTAAAAAAAAAAAAAAAAGCAATAATATGAAGAAAAAATGCATAAAAATGAAATATCAAAATCAAAATAGAAGAAAATGATCAAAATCGAAAGCAATGGTGAAGTGAAATTTGATGATGATGTTGTAGAAGAAGTAATTGACTCGAAATCGTACTCGAGAAGTGAAGTTACAATAATTGATATGAGTTTTGATGAATGGAAATTGGATAAATGGGTGTTTAGGAAGAATGATGAATGGAAAATCAAGGATAAGAGGAGTAAATTTAAACCAAGGGTTTCAAGTGGGAAGAAGATGAATTTGTTGGTCGATAATTCGCCCAGACTCACTCCAAGCCTCCAAGGAAGAGAGATGGAAGGTAATAGGGCCCACACGTGATGAAGGAAGATGATAAATTGAATAATTTATGCAACCAAATAATAAACTGAAAGAAGAATATGAAATGACAAAGGAAGAGAGAGATGGAAGGTAATAAGGCCCACACATGCCCAACTTGTTTTGCTCTTTACTAATTTTACAATATAGTTACTGTACATCTGTAGACATCCATTTGTGTCTCCCCAAAATCAAACCCGGTGATGAGTACCTTTCGCGTCGAATCATAATCAAATGAACTGAAAGTGTGGAAAGTTTAATGTTACGGATAGTTTTAATTTCTTTTCTTTTCTATCTGTTTTTTTAAAACTTATTTTAAGAAGAAACAGTCAATCCAGTTTGATAGGTCCATGATATGGGTCCAATAGTAGTGTAGTTGGATGGGGCTTGACAAGACCTTTTCAACGATATATTATAATCCCAATTCCGATGAATATTGAGGAAGTTATGACCAATTTACTGAACTGGGCCCAGTTTCAGCCTTATATGCGGCCCAATGATCTAGGTGATGGCCTAATATAGATTTATCATTCCTAATGCAATTAGGAATGGTTTTAGTCTTCTAGATTCTTCTAGAAAGTTCTTTTCATTCCTAATTGAATTAACATTGATAAATTGACTTTTGTTGAATTTTCAGAGTTTTAATTAAAATCAAAGAACGTTTTTTTGAGGAAGAAACGATTTTATCCTCCTGTACGACAAAACTTATCTGATTTGAGAAAGCGTGTCAAAAACAGGCCTGGCGCCTGACTCCAAGCATTGGCGCCTGGAGCTAGGCCTGGTGCTTGGCGCCAGTTAGCCAGGGTTGGCACCAGCTCTGTTTCAGTTGCGCCAATACTCTGCTTTGTTAATTTTATCTTTTTGGCTGATTTTCTCTATAAGTAACAACGTAAAAACTCCGTTTTCATTCACTTACAATCAATTTTCATTCGCAATCATTAATTCTCTAATTCTCTCTTAAATTCATTCATTCATCTCTTTCTTTCTTTCTCTTTTTCTAAACCTTGCTTATACATACAAAATTCCGCATTTGCAATATCTAGAAACACCTAGCCATATTCGAAGTTGCCTTCGCCCTAGACGTGAAAGGTTTAATTTCTGAGGGTTTGGTCCCAAATCTCTCTTTCAATTATTTAATTTAATTGTTTGTTTTATTATTTTCCTTGAAGTTACTAACGTGTGTATTTTGTTATTAGAAAGAGGTACGAGGCATCAAAGTAAGTACTTTAATGACTATAATTGACATTATGATGTAGATATCATGTTTAAATTGTTATTATGATATTCCTAGTATCATGTCTAGGGTAATTTTAATATTAAATATGATTGTTACGATGCTTCCTATTTTCTTCCTAACATTTATGGCTGTCAGTATCATGTTAGGGTTAAAGCTTTGATTTTTAATGCTTAGTGACATGCTAGGGTTTAATATTAATCTTGTTAGTGTCATGCCTTGGATCTTGGTATTTTTATTATGCTTTAACATGATTTATGATTATTTTTATAATTGTTTTGATTATGATTATAATTTTATTGTCATGATATTTATTTTATTATCATGTTGCTTGATATTTATTTATTGCTTGATCACACCTTTTTATGCATGTTTAAAGGGAATTTGTACTTGTAATCACGCTTAATAAGATAATTAATAATCTTGTTTAGGGTTAATTTGATTATAATTCAAGTGATCGCTAATAATAGTTTTCTTTGTGCATTATATTCAACCAACATAGATAAACAGGTTTAGGGTTAATCCTATTGATTGCATGTTAGTCAAAAAGCGCACATGAATACGATCAGAATAAAGTAGAGGTCTATTATTAGGGCAGGTTCAATCTCTTTTAGGTTGGATTTGTACCTTCATCCCCGAACCTTTATTTGGTTCTAGACCTTATGGAGTTGACGATCTCTTGGATCGCTAAGGGGTGTAAACTTCAGCCTGTGAACGGTTTACAAGTTCCTAAAACTTGTTGGCGACTCTTTTGCTCTATCTTCTTTCCTTCTGGGTACCACCGTACTTTAGTGTATGATCACAGTAGGGTTCAAGCTAGGCGTAATGCTTGAAATATTCTCTACAGTTTTTGGCGACTCCACTGGGGAGGATTTCTATTTTAATTCCTAAATTTGTTTCGGCAATGATTTAGAATGAGTGGATGAGACTCAAAACGTTCTAAGTATTTCATGTGCGTAATTTTGATTAACATTATTGTCATATGCTAAAAAAAAAAGATCTCATTGGAAAGACCATCCGTAATGAGTTAAAAACATAGGGTTTTACACGTAGGAAATTTGTGAAATATCTTTCACAACTAGGACCGAAATAACACCGCGTGAAACCGTAAAGTTTTATCGAGCACAGACAGCTGCTGAGGCATGTGGGAAGTAGCGCCAGGGGCAAGATCTTGGCGCCAGCATTTTAGCCGTAGCGCTAGATGCCAGTATTGGCGCCAGGCGCTACAGTTAAAATCTGGCGCCAGTCTCTGATTGCTGGCGCCAACCTCCCCCAATACCGAGCCAGAAATATGCGTTCTAATTTCGACCGGTTTTTCGTATTGTTTGCTCGATCTACTTCTTGATTGAATTTTGTTTTCTCTCACTTTTCCGAACCCATATGTGTTCTACATATGGACATAACCCTCTGTGCAACAAAGGGTACATCCGAGATGTTGAATTCACCAAACCATGGAAGCAAGTTTTTTTTTAAAAAAAAAAACTCGCGGTGTCCCATCCACTCGCGCCAACCCTTCACGGTTAGGCTTCCACGCGGTGCATCCGAACAATAAACCATGGACCCTCTATTGACTAAACCATATCCCAAACTTTAGAGAACTAGAGCCATGGTTAGGTTGCAAACTCATTGCATCATATTGTGCCTACTTGACTAATTGTGCATTATTGTTGTGCATATATTCTATGTTTCTCTTAACCGTTTGTTGAATTTTGTTGAGATTAAATAAATTAATGACTTAAAGAACTTTGCCTAATTAATTAATTAATTTGAGTCAATAAAGTCTAATATTTTAATCGGAATTGACCTAGTACGACTTTAGGCATACCCCAATTGACTAATAACACCGAAAACAGTTCCAGATCGAAGCTCCAATATTGGCGCCAAGGTCTGAGATGTAGTGCCACACTGTGGAGTGTGGCGCCTGGCGACATCTCTGTCGTCTGGCGCCAAGCTCCACAGTGCGACGCCAGTCCCGTCGTTTGGCCGACAGTTCGGATTATTGGTCGAGTCATCACCTAGGGTCTAATTAATCAGCTTACTAACTAATTTGGTTAAGTTTTGCTGTCAATAGTACTTATTTGAGTTGATGATCGAGTTTAGGCACTAAGTCTCATGGTCTTACACAAAAGTCCAAGCATGTCACTTACACTCAACGCACACACCAATACGCATACTTTGACCATGTTTAAGAGAGTCTTGTGTGCGCGTTTTTTTTTTCCGTCATTTTTTTTAGGGGGTAAGTCGGATATTAATCCTCCAATAAAAAAAAAAACTATACTTAGTTCCCTAAAATTAATCCTCCAATAAGAAAAAAATATACTTAGTTCCCTAAAAATATGTACATTATCTTATGTACATTATTTTTGCCAACCAACAATATACACCAATTTTTTTATTTTTTTTATTTATTCTTTCATTAAAATAAACCGTAAAGTCAAGTTGATTCGAGTCAAGTAATTAAAACGCAAAATGGTTTGATTTACAGCGCGTGGTCAAGAAAGGAAGGACGGTTAATCAAAGACAACCTTTTCGTACAAGTCCAACTTTTCGACAAACCCATAGGTCGTAAGAGGAAGGCTAAGACTATAATGACAACACAAGAAGAATTCAATGATCTTAGGAACCAACCGGTTACCGTGACTGAGACACTGAAGCTTCTCGCACTCAAGATCGATGATCCCGTGAAGCAACAACAGATGGACCTCATGCAAGAGAGTCTAAGCAACCTGTCTAGCGACTACAAGTTTCAAGGGCTTACATCACAAGGGGTCTCGGTGGACAAAGATCTTCTTCCGTAGAAGTTCAATGCCACCGACATCCCAAAATTCAGAGCAATTGATAACCCTTATTTTCATTTAAGAGCATTCGAAACAATAATGAGTATTAAGGGTATTGATAAGAAGGTTTTCCCCTCTCTGTTCTCACTATCTCTCGATGAGACCGTTTGCCAACAATGGTTCTTTTCCCTCGAGAAAGAAAAGACCTCTACCTGGGAGTCCATAGAAAACGCTTTCGTTGATAGGTATTAGTGCAACATTCAAGTCGAGACTGAACATAGGGAACTTGAAATCCTCAAGCAGAAAGAGAATGAAGGCTTCCCCTCTTTCTTTAACAAATGGAGGGAAACCTCAGCTAAGATGATTGAGGTGCCAAGTGAAAAAGAGTTTGTGAGGCTGTTCATCAAAAATCTTCAAGAAAAATATTTCAAGCATCTCAAGTATCAAAATAATCTCCATACTTTCAGTACCGTCTATGACATAGGTATCGAGATCAAAGACGACCTCGCAAAGCAAAAAGCTACTAACAATAGTAACCACGGTGGCTGGAAAGAAAAGAAGAACGACAATCCTTCTTCTTCCGAAAACGCCCACTCTAGTAACAATGTTAGTACTTTTGACCATAATGGTGTCTTAGTCATGGAAAATCAAGGATCTAAAAGGAAACCCAGGAGAGAGTTCACATCCATTGGAATGACCTACGATGCTGCTTTCAACCGTCTTTACGATCGAGGATTAATCAAACCTATTGGCCCTACCGAGGATCTAACACCAGAAAATCGATCTTCGAGATGGAATCCAAACTCTTATTGCAAGTACCATCCAGGAAACGGTCATACCACTGATGAATGCTACAGGTTTCAAAATCTCATTCAAGATCTCATTGAAACAAACAAGATCCCATTGCCTCTAGCTAGCGAGAAGACTGGATGATGTCGGAGCAAACAACACAAGACAAGAGGCGAGTATCAACGACAAGATTTCGTGACCTCCTTTTTCTATTTCTTTTTTATTTACCCTTTCCCCAATAAGTCTAGCATAAGCACCTTTTTTTATTCTCCTTAGATTTATTTTGTAGGATCATTATATTTTTTCTTTTAATAAAAATGAGCATTTATTTCCTTATATATGATCATTTCATTATATTGTATTAAAAAAAAAATCCATGTCGAATTAAGAACAAGGTATACCAATGATTTGAGGCACCCCTTGTAGCCACATCATATCTCCTTTCACCTTTCTAATATACAAACCTTTCTTCATAAACCACTTTGACCCTCGTTTGACGATACACCTTTCTTTTTTCAACCTACATCTACCCAACCTTGGGATGGGATGGTGTGTAACTTATGCAATTTCAAAAGGCTTGAGTGAATTCAGAATATTAAAATAGCAAAAACAATAAAAGTGTACAAAAGGGCAAGTGTTCCAATGTCTTCGATATGAACACGTCTCAGATTGCGTCTCTTATCGAGTGCTCGGTATCGTGCCTGAGAAACATGAATGCCAAGTGAGTGATAGACCGCATGATCGGGATTTCCCACACTTATAAAAATAAAATAGATGCTAAAGTAAAAGATAAAAGTGAGCTAAAAAAGAGTAAAGCCTCAAGCATGAAAATACAAAGATTCAAAAGCGAGGTTGCACACCTTGGGGGCTTATCTAGGGTCTTGAGCCTTTATCCCCTTCTTCTATAACCTTTAGCCTAACCACGTTACAACCCTTAAAAAGACCTTTTGGAGGTATACATACACTTGTGCGAGGTTCGGCTAGAGCTACGTTCGGCCTGATTCCTAACGGATGCGTAGGCAACCTCACATCGAGGTGCGGCCGTAATAAAAATGCATTCATGTTCACATTCACACACTTACACTATGATCATATCAAAGGATTTCCTATGCTCAACCCTATTCATGTAGAGCTAGACTTGGGGGCTTGATCCCTGCATCATTAGCTTACCTAGCCTAAGAGTCACCACCATTTGACTCTTTTAACAAATAATATTTTTTCCACACACTTAGCCTTTGCGGCCTAGCTTTAGTGTCACTTTCACACACTGCACAGATACATGACTAAATTTACTTCCCTTAGGAACCCTTTTGTCATGGAATCTTAACACAACGTTGAAGCATGCCTTGTCATATCAACATCACTTATCAATCATAATTGCCATTGCATCACAAAGTACAAAGTGCTTAGTCTCCGTGCCTAAGTCACTCAAATACTTTCATCACTGAGTCAACCATTGAGATAGCCTAAGATGGATTAATCCTTGCACCTTGAGAGATAATATCAAACAACATTTGACTAAGTTCATTCAACATGCATTTGAAAACTTCGATTCTTTTTTTCGCGTCTTTCTTTTTCGGGAGAAAGTCGGTACCCTCCACAAAAATGACGAAAAATTTTTGCGAAAATTTTTGCTTTTTTTTGCATTTTTTCGAGTCGCACGATCACATTACAATGCACACACGAGTCATGTACACATTGAGTCATGTCGTGTCATATCACTTTGATTTGAGTCTAACACATGTGTCATTTCACTTCGAGTCGAGTCAACCTTGAGTCAGTCAATCATATCGAGTCAAGTTTATACCTTGTGTCATGTCAAATCAATGAGTCAAGCAATGCTAAACCTTAGGTCAACCCTAAGATAATTAAAGAGATTGGCAAAGTTCTATAGTAAAAAATAAATACAGGTGCAGCAGAAAAGGGAAGACCCTACTCCAGCGCCGGACGAAAACATTTAGTGTCTGGAAATAGCTTTTAGCGCCTGGCGCTAGATCCCAACGTCTAGCGACAAGAGTCAATTCCTGGCGCCAGAGATATTTCATTGGCGACAGAGTTTGAAGCCTCTTAGAAAGGTGATTTCGACCTCATACGACAATTTCGGGTTCCTTGGTACGCCAATTAACCCCTATAAGCAATTTGACATGATTAAAGAGTCGGTTTGATTACAGTCTAAGTGATCGACCTGACGAAAGATCGTCTCACTTAGCTTAAGCGCCTAAAACACTGGCTCATTACAATCGGTTCAAAAGCAAGCACTTAAATGACAATATTTCCAAATATGGATTGTCGTGCATTCTTCTTAAACGACAATTTTTCCAAAAATTGGATTGTCATCCTCAACTGACAATATTTCCAAATATGGATTGTCGTGCATCTTCTTCAACGACAATTTTTCCAATATTGGATTGTCATCTCTGGCAAAGTTTCCAAGAATGGATTGTCGTGCTCCTTCTTTGTTTGGCAAGTTTTTCCAAGTTCGGATTGTCATACATTCATCGACTCATTGGCAAGTTTTCCGAGATTGGATTGTCATACACCCAGTTCCCTATGGAAAAATTTCCTAAAAGATTGTTGTAGGACTCTATTCATCATAAAAATCGGCAAAGGTTCCTCAACGTGTATTGTCATTCACTTCAGTAAGTGGAAAATTTTCCCGAAGTGGATTGTCGGTCGACTCTTTTTTGCAAATGTTCCAAGACGCGGGTTGTCAATTATGGCAATATTTTCCTAAAAAGGATTGTCGCATAGCGTTGGCAAATTTCCAAGGTGGATTGCTTTCAAGAGTTATATTCCAAGATGTGGATTGTCGATCGTAGCAAAATTCTTACGACAGATTGTTACGAAACATTGGCAACTTTTCCCAAAAATTGGATTTTGGCAAATTTTTCGAGATACGGATTGTCGCTTCATCGTGGCAACATTTCCAAGGATGGATTGTTATGAAGCAAATGTTCCAAGACGCGGATTGTCAATCGGATTGTCATATATCATACAAGAGTTATGTTGGCAACTATTCCCAAAGAAAAGAGGATTGTCGACATACTGGTTCACAAGCAGCAAAGCGATGACGTACTGTCATAGCAGCATTAAGGATTAAAAAGCAGTGATCTTTTCGAAGACTATCACAGCGGAAAGTTGGAGTCATATCAAAAAAGAAGCTCTTTGTTCAGAGACGCGTGGACATATTAAAAAAAAGAAGCTCTTTGTTCAAAGACGAGTGAACATCTAAACAGCAAGGTGGCGTTCCCTAGATTGTGGAGAGTTGTCACAAACAACCGAGGATTGTTTCAAGAGAAGCAATCTTCAATGGTATTACCTTAGACGTGGAATATTATCAAAGCGGAGGAGGATCGTTTCAGGCGAAGCAATCTTCTATATTGGAAGCAGTTACAGGCATAGCGGTTTTCAAGCGGGATAGCATTCTCTAGCTTGCGGGAGGTCATCAAAACAAGGATACAGCAGCAAATCTGTTACTTTTAGAGACGTGTGCACGACGGTGCAAGATACGCGTTTCTTAACTCTTTTATCTGTTTAACTAACGCTAGTTTTGCAGGTATCGGCGTTACAAGAGTGGTTTAGGATCGCAGAACGTTCTGAATCATTCTCCATCCCTATCGATACTTTGACTTTTGTTTTCGAAACTCGCGTTTCTTCAAACTCAGTCAAAGTGGGGGCTTCTGTAGACACCCATTTGTGTCTCCCCAAAACCAAACCCGGTGATGAGTACCTTTCGCGTCGAATCATAATCGAATGAAGTGAAAGTGTGAAAAGTCTAGTGTTGCGGATAATTTTAATTTCTTTTCTCTTCTCTCTGTTTTTAAAAACTTATTTTAAAGAAAACAGCAAATCCAGTTTGTTTGGTCCATGATATGGGTCCAAAAGTAGTGTAATTGGATGGGGCTTGACAAGAGCTTTCCAACGATATATTATAAGCCAAATTCCGATGAATATTGAGGAAGTTATGGCCAATTTACTAAACTGCGCCCGGTTTGAGCCTTGTATGCGGCCCAATGATCTAGGGGAGGGCCTAATGTGATTTATCATTCCTAATGCAATTAAGAATGGTTTTAGTCTTCTAGATTCTTCTAGAAGGTTCTTTTCATTCCTAATTCAATTAGCATTGATAAATTGACTTTTGTTGACTTTTCAGAGTTTTAATTAAAATCAATTAGCATTTTTGAGGAAAATATACGATTTTATCCTCCTGTACGGAAAAACTTATCTGATTTGAGAAAGCGTGTCAAAAACAGGCCTGGCGCTTGACTCCAGGCATTGGCGCCTGGAGCTAGGCCTGGCGCCAGCCATTGGCGCCTAGCGCCAGTTAGCCAGGGTTGGCGCCAGCTCTGTTTCAGTTGCGCCAATACTCTGCTTTGTTAATTTTATCTTTTTGGCTGATTTTCTCTATAAATAACGACGTAAAAACTCCGTTTTCATTCACCTACAATCAGTTTTCAATCGCAATCATTAATTCTCTAATTCTCTCTTAAATTCATTCATCCATCTCTTTCTTTCTTTCTCTTTTTCTAAACCTTGCTTATACATACAAAATTCCGCATTTGCAATATCTAGAAACACCTAGCCATATTCGAAGTTGCCTTCTCCCTAGACGTGAAAGGTTTAATTTCTGAGGGTTTGGTCCCAAATCTTTCTTTCAATTATTTAATTTAATTGTTTGTTTTATTATTTTCCTTGAAGTTACTAACGTGTGTATTTAGTTATGAGAAAGAGGTACGAGGCATCAAAGTAAGTGATTTAATGGCTTTAATTGACATTATGATGTAGAAATCATGTTTAAATTGTTATTATGATATTCCTAGTATCATGTCTAGGGTAATTTTAATATTAAATATGACTGTTACGATGCTTCCTATTTTCTTCCTAACATTTATGGTTGTTAGTATCATGTTAGGGTTAAAGCTTTGATTTTAAATGCTTAGTGACATGCTAGGGTTTGTTATTAATTTTGTTAGTGTCATGCCTAGGATCTTGCTATTTTTATTATGCTTTAACATGATTTATGATTATTTTTATAACTGTTTTGATTATGATTATAATTTTATTGTCATGATATTAATTTTATTATCATGTTGCTTGATATTTATTTATTGCTTGATCACACCTTTTTATGCATGTTTAAAGGGAATTTGTACTTGTAATCACGCTTAATAAGATAATTAATAATCTTGTTTAGGGTTAATTTGATTATAATTTAAGTGATCGCCAATAATAGTTTTCTTTGTGCATTATATTCAACCAACATAGATAAACAGGTTTAGGGTTAATCCTATTGATTGCATGTTAGTCAAAAAGCGCACATGAATACGATCAGAATAAAGTAGAGGCCTATTATTAGGGCAGGTTTAATCTCTTTTAGGTTGGATTTGTACCTTCATCCCCGAACCCTTATTTGGTTCTAGACCTTATGGAGTTGACGATCTCTTGGATCGTTAAGGGCTGTAACCTTCACCCTATGAACGGTTTACAAGTTCCTAAAACTTGTTGGCGACTCTTTTGTTCTATCTTCTTTCCCTTTTGGCGCCACCGTACTTTAGTGTATGATCACAGTGGGGTTCAAGCTAGGGGTAATGCTTGAAATATTCCCTATAGATACACCAATCCATATTCGAAGTTGTCTTCGCCCTAGACGCGAAAGGTTTAATTTCTGAAGGTTTGGTCCCAAATCTCTCTTTCAATTATTTAATTTAATTATTGTTTTGTTTATTATTTTCCTTGAAGTTACTAACGTGTGTATTTTGTTATTAGAAAGTGGTACGAGGCATCAAAGTAAGTACTTTAATGGTTTTTATTGATGTTATGATGTAGAAATTATGTTTAGGTTATTATTATGATATTCCTAGTATCATGTCTAGGGTAACTTTAATATTAAATATGATTGTTACGATGCCTTTTATGTTCTTCCTAATATTTATGATTGTTAGTATCATGTTAGGGTTGAAGATATGATTTTTATTGTTTAGTAACATGCTAGGGGTTATTATTAATCTTGTTAGTATCATGCCTAGGATCTTGCTATTATTATGCTTCAACATGAATATTATGATTATGATTATAATTGTAATTTATTATTATTATGTTGCTTGATATATATTTATTGTTATTGCTTGATCACACCTTTTATGCATGTTCAAAGGGAATTTTGTACTTGTAATCACGCTTAATAAGATATTAGTAATCTTATTTAGGGTTAATATGATTATAATTCAAGTGATCGCCAATAATAGATTTATTTGTGCATGAAATTCAACCAACATAGATAAACAGGTTTAGGGTTAATCCTATAGATTGCATGTTAGTAAGAAAGCGCACATGAATACGATCATAATAAAGTAGAGGCCTATTATTAGGGAAGGTTCAATCTCTTTTAGTTTGGATTTGTACCTTCATCCCCGAACCCTATTTGGTTCAAGACCTTATGGAGTTGACGTTCTCTTGGATCGATAAGGGGTGTAACCTTCACCTTGTGAACGGTTTACAAGTTCCTAAAACTTGTTGGCGACTCTTTTGCTCTATCTTCTTTCCCTTTAATTTGGACGCCACCATATTTTAGTGTATGATCACAGTGGGGTTCAAGCTAGGGGATTAACGCTTGAAATATTCCCTACAGTTTTTGGCGACTCTGCTGGGGAGAATTTCTATTTTAATTCCTGAATTTGTTTCGGCAATGATTTAGAATGAGTGGATGAGACTCGAAACGTTCTAAGTATTTCATGTGCGTAATTTTGATTAACATTATTGTCATATGCATAAAAAAGATCTCATTGGAAAGACCATCCGTAATGAGTAAAAAATATAGGATTTTACACGTAGGAAATTTGAGAAATATCTTTCACAACTAGGACCGAAATAACACTGCGTGAAAATAGAAAATTTTATCGAGCATAGAAAGCTGCTGAGGCAAGTAGGAATTAGCGTCAGCGACCAGAGCATTGGCGCCAGACATTTAACTGTAGCGCCAGACGACAGGCTTGTCGCCAGGCACTACAGCTAAAACCTGGCGCCAAGCTTTGTTTGCTGGCGCCAAATTCTTCCAATACCGAGCTAGAAATATTGTGCCTACTTGACTAATTGTGATCAACAAATTCACAATGCTCATTATCATATACCAATAATCAAAACAATATTTTTTAAAGTATGGGACACAGGGAAGCATGATTTACAATTCATTGGAATGTATTTTTGGATTTTTTTTATTTTTCAATTTTTTTGTATTTTTCATAAAGGAAAGCAATAAAAACTACACTAGAAAGCAATTAAATCTATAATATAAAGCGATAAATAGAGAAAAGAGAGAACGAGTTACCATATGTATCAGATATCTCCCCCCCAAGCCAAATCAAGCCATGCCCTCATTGACTTGGGGGTGTAGCTAGGAGTAGCTACTCCTCATCGTTCCTCTGATAGCCACCTCCGTAGCTAGAGCCAGCGCCACCATGGCTGGTACTAGCGCCACCATATCTCGAACCACCTGCAAAGTAGTTAGGGTCTACATTCCCCCCATCCCACCAAAAGGAGCATCATCCCCATAACCATGGACCGAAGAATAGTCCACATAAGTACCATAGGCTTCGGGGGTCGAATACCCTCCTTATAGGTATTGGAACCAGTCGAGAACAAGAGCCTCGGGGGGAATAGCCCCTTAGCGTGCATAATCATCATACATGGGGTATAAACCCCTCCCGAGGTTCCTCTCCACCTGCCCAACCCTCCTATCTAGAGAACCTACTCTAGAGTCTAGGTTTTGCACCATACCCTTTACTCTCCCCTGCCCCCTCTCAATCCTGTCAAGTTGGCTCCTAAAAGCCGAAAAATCATATGGGGCATGGGGGTCTATGTTGTAATCAACGGAGGAGGTAGGGATGTCACATGTGTAGGGTTGGGGTGGTGGTTGGAATTGGGGTGATGGGTGGGGTGGTGGTGAATAGTGAGCCTCTTGAGCCTCTCCTTGACCGTCTAACTCAAAAGTGTATGAAGGCTTTCCCTTCTCAAATTTAGTTAAGGTGGGGTTGGGTAGCTTAAAAGCTTGATCTCTCCTCCCCGATTCTCGGTGGACTATCCACCATGTCTCACCTCCCATGAGTTGAACCCAGTTAAGGCCTCCTAGGTAAACTAAGTCCAAAAAGGTAGAACCCTCTACTTTCCCATTGCCGATCTGGGTATGTAGACACCCATTTGTGTCTCCCCAAAACCAAACCCAGTGATGAGTACCTTTCACGTCGAATCATAATCGAATGAAACGAAAGTGTGGAAAGGTCTAGTGTTGCGGAAATTTTTATTTCTTTTCTCTTCTCCATGTTTTGGAAAACTTTATTATAAGAAAACAGCCAATACAGTTTGGTTGGTCCATGATATGGGTCCAATAGTGGAGTAGTTGGATGGGGCTTACAAAGACCTTTCCAACCATATATTATAAGCCCAATTCCGATGAATATTGAGGAAGTTATGGCCAATTTACTAAACTGGGCCCGGTTTGAGCTTTATGTACGGCCCAATGATCTTGGGGAGGGCCTAATATGATTTATCATTCCTAATGCAATTAGGAATGGTTTTAGTCTTCTAGAATCTTCTAGAAGGTTCTTTTCATTCATAATTCAATTAGCATTGATAAGTTGACTTTGTTGACTTTTTCAGAGTTTTAATCAAGATCAAATAGCATTTTCGAAGAAAATTATATTATTTTATCTTCTAGTACGGGAAATTTATCAGATTTTTGAAAACGCGTTGAAATCCGGTTTGGCGTCCAACTCCAGGCCTTGGCGCCTGGAACCAGGCTTGGTGCCAGGCGCTAGCCACTGGTGCTTGGCGCCAGCTAGCCAGGGTTGGCGCCAATCCTGTTTTTCGATCTTCATACCGTGTTTTGTTAAATTATCTCTTTTGGCTGATTTTCTCTATAAATATCGTATTTAAAAACTCCGTTTTCATGGACCAATTTTCACGTTTTTATCATCTACATTCACCAATTCACCAATTATCTCATTCTCAAGTATTCTTTAGCATTCAATTCTTTCTTGCTTTCTCATACAAAATTCCGCATTCACAAGATCTAGAAACACCTAGCCATATTCGAAGTTGCCTTCGCCCTAGACGTGAAAGGTTTTAATTTCTGAGGGTTTGGTCCCAAATCTCTATTTCAATTATTTAATTTAATTGTTTTGATTATTATTTTCCTTGAAGTTACTAACGTGTGTATTTTGTTATTAGAAAGAGGTACGAAGCATCAAAGTAAGTTCTATTATTGATTTATTGATATTATGATGTAGATATCATGTTTAGATTGTTATTATGATATTCCTAGTATCATGTCTAGGGTATTTTTAATATTAAATATGATTGCTATGATGCCTTCTATGTTCTTCCTAATATTTATTATTGTTAGTATCATGTTAGGGTTAAAGATTTGATTTTTATTGCTTAGTGACATGCTAGGGTTTGTTATTAATCTTGTTAGTATCATGCCTAGGATCTTGCTTTTATGCTTTAACATGAATATTATTGTATTTATGATTATTATAATTATTATTCATGATATTGTTTATTATGTTGCTTGATGCTTATTATTTATTGCTTGATCACCTTTTATGCATGTTTAAAGGGAATCGGTACTTGTAATCACGCTTAATAAGATATTTAATAATCTTGTTAGGGTTAATTGTGATTATAATTCAAGTGATCGCCAATAATAGTTTGTTTGTGCATTAAATTCAACCAACATAGATTAAACAGGTTTAGGGTTAATCCTATTGATTGCATGTTAATCAGAAAGCGCACATGAATACGAGCAGAATAAAATAGAGGCCTATTATTAGGGCAGGTTCAATCTCTTTTAGGTTGGATTTGTACCTTCATCCCCGAACCCTTATTTGGTTCATGACCTTATGGAGTTGACGATCTCTTGGATCGTTAAGGGGTGTAACCTTCCTCCTATGAACGGTTTACAAGTTCCTTAAAAACTTGTTGGCGACTCTTTTGCTCTATCTTCTTCCCTTTTGGACGCCACCGTACTTTAGTGTATGATCACAGTGGGGTTCAAGCTAGTGGGATTTTTAAAGGCTTAAAATTATTCCCTACAGTTTTTGGCGACTCCGCTGGGGAGGATTTCTAATTTAATTCCTGAATTTGTTTCGGAAATGATCTAGAATGAGTGGATGAGACTCGAAAAGTTCTAAGTATTTCATGTGCGTAATTTTGATTAACATTATTTTCATATGCATAAAAAGGTTCTCATTGGAAAGACCATCCATAATGAGTAAAAAATATAGGATTTTACACGTAGGAACTTTGAGGAATGTCTTTCACAACTAGGACTGAAATAACACCGCGCGAAACTGGAAGATTTTATCGAGCACAGAAAGCCGTTGTGGCATGTGGGAAGTAGCGTCAGGGGCCAGAGCTAGGCGCCACACTTTTAGCCGTAGCGCCAGACGCCAGTATTGGCGCCAGGTGCTACAGTTAAAAGTTGGCGCCAGTCTTTGTCTGCTGGCGCCAATTTCCCCCAATACCGAGCCAGAAATATGCGTTCTAATTTCGACCGGTTTTCGTATTGTTTGCTCGATCCTACTTCCTGATTTTATTTTTTCTCACTTTTCTGAAACCCATATGTGTTCTACATATGGACATAACCCTCTCGGAATTCATGCTCCATCTACCCGATTGAACGCTCCTGGCAACAAAGGGTACATCCAAGATGTTGAATTCACCAAACCATGAAAGTGAGTTTTTTTTTTCTAAAACTCGCGGTGTCCCATCCACTCGCGCCAACCCTTCACGGTTAGGCTTCCGCGCGGTGCATCCGGACAATTAACCATGGACCCTCTATTGACTAAACCATATCCCGAACTTTAGAGAACTAGAGCCATGGTTAGGTTGCAAACTCATTGCATCATATTGTACCTACTTGACTAATTGTGCATTATTTGTTGTGCATATATATCCTATGTTTCTCTTAACCGTTTGTTAATTTGTGTTGAGACTAAAATTAATGACTTAAAGAACTTTGCCTAATTAATCAATTAATTAATTAATTTAAGTCAATAAAGTCTTTTTTTTTTATCGGAATTGACCTAGTACGACTTTAGGCATACCCCATTTGACTAATAATATCGAAAACAGTCCCAGGCCGAAGCTCCAATATTGGTGTCAAAGTCTGAGCTGTAGCGCCACATTATATTGTGTAGCGCCAGACGTTTACTAAATTGCCTGGCGCCAATCACCATAATGCGACGCTAGTCCTGTCGCTTGGCCGACAGTTCGGATTATTTGTCGAGTCATCACCTAATGTCTAATTAATCAGTTTTCTGTTTAATTCGGTTAATTTCGCTGACAATAATGCTTAATTGAATCAATGTTCGAGTTTAGGCACTAAGTCCCATGGTCTTACACAAGAGTCCAAGCATGTCATTTACACTCAATGCACACACCAATACACATGTTTTGACCATGATTAAGAGAGTCTTGTGTGCGCGCTTTTTTTTCAGGGGGTAAGTCGGATATTAATCCTCCAATAAATAATAATACTTAGTTCCCTAAAAATATGTACATTTATTTTTTTTTAAAAAAAAAGAAAAAAAAAACCATAAGTCAAGTTGATTCGAGTCAAGTAATTAAAACGCAAATTGGGTTAATTTACAGCATGTGGTCAAGAAAGGAAGGACGATTAATCAAAGATAATTTCTTCGTACAAGTCCAACTTTTTGACAAACCTATAGCCCGCAAGAGGAAAGCAAGACTTATAATGGCAACTCAAGAAGAAGTCAATGACCTCAAGAACCAACTGGCTACTGTAACTGAGACATTGAAGCTTCTCGCACTTAAGATCGATGATCCCGTGAAAGAACAACAAATGGACCTCATGCAAGAGAGCCTAAGCAAGTTGTCCAGTGACTACAAGTTTCAAGAACTCACATCCCAAGGGGTCTCGATGGATAAAGATCTTCTTCCGCAGAAGTTCAGCGCCAACGACATCCCAAAATTTAGGGCAATTGACAACCCTTACTTCCATTTAAGAGCATTTGAAACAATAATGAGTATCAAGGGTATCGATAAGAAATTCTTCCCTTCCCTGTTCTCACTATCTCTCGAGACCGTTTGCCAAGAATGGTTCTTTTCTCTCGAAAAGGAAAAGACCTATACTTGGGAATCCATAGCAAACGCTTTCGTTGATAGGTACAAATGCAACATTCAAGTCGAGACTGAACATAGGGAACTTGAAATCCTCAAGCAGAAAGAGAATGAAGGCTTCACTGCTTTCTTTAACAAGTGGAGAGAAACCTCAGCTAAAATGATCGAGGTACCAAGTGAAAAAGAGTCTGTGAGACTATTCATTAAAAATCTTCAAGAAAAATATTCCAAACATCTTAAATATTAAAATAACCTTCATACCTTTAAGGCTGTTTATGATATTGGGATAAATATTGAAGATGACTTGGCTAAATCTAAAGCTGCCAACAATAGCTCCAACAGTGGCTGGAAAGGAAAGAAAAACGTTAATCCTTCTTCTTCCAAAACCGCCCACTCAAATAATGTTAGCACCTTTAATCAAGGAGAAGTCCTCGCCATGAACAACCAAGGACAAAAGAAACCATTTAGGAGGAACTTCACTCCTATTGGCATGAGTTATGACACCGCATTTAATCGATTAAATGCAAAAGGTATTATAACTCCCATTGGACCATTCGGGGATCCACCAGTTGAGAAGAGGTCGCCTAACTAGAACCCCAACGCACATTGCAAATATCACCAAGGTAGGGGCCATTCTACTGAAAGCTGTTGGAAGCTTAAGGAAACTATCCAAGACCTAATTGACAGTAACAAACTGCCGTTGCCCCCTGCCAATAGGAAGCCAAGTATTGACAATGCACCTCTAGCTCATACTTTGGCTATCTCCGATGAAGAAAGCGAAGTTGACCCCTCATCTCTCATTAAGCCTGTCAAAGCAACCAATGTCGAAGAAAGAGAAGAAGAGATCTTTTTCGATGTCAGGGATAACCTTCCAGAACCAGCAAACAAGGAAGACATACAATTGCTCACACTGTTTATGAGGGAGACATCGCAACTATTACGTGAAACTCTCAAAGTTGTGAACGAACTTCACAAGAAATATGATGAATTTCCATGTCCAAAGGATAAACCTAAAAGAGAATTCACACCCATAGGAATGACCTACGATGCTACTTTTGATCGCCTCTATGATCAAGGACTAATCAAACCTATTGGTCCAATAGAGGATCCAACACCAGAAAAGCGATCTCCAAGATGGGATCCCAAATCCTACTGCAAGTGCCATCAAGGAAACGGTCATACCACAAATGAATGCTACAGGTTTCAAAACCTCATTCAAGATCTTGTGGAAGCTAATAAGATCTCTTTACCTCTAGCTAGCAAGGGAACGACTTATGAGGCAAAGTATTTTCCCTTACAAGTCACCGAAAAACCCAAGAAGAGCAATAAAGTTTACACTTCAATTGGGATCCCATATGCACAAATGTTCGAAATGCTCTCCGAGAGTGGCAAGGTCAAACCTCTCAAACCGAGACCATTTGAATCATTAAAAAGGACGGATAGATATTACTGTCAGTACCATCAGTCAGGGGGGCACACCATAGAAAACTGCTTCAAATTCAAGGATTTGGTGCAGAAAATGATTGATGAAAAGGAATTAGTCCAAGTTCAACAAGAAGAGGACATAACTGTTAATGGAGTATGGGACAGTGATGAAGAAGATGTCTACCTAAAGGACATAGTAGGACCTTCACCTTCTGTATCATACACCACATACGACATTTGGGCTGAAGAAGATTCATCAATAGACGTCCTCACAAGATCCAGGAGAATGCAACCTCCCGTTTCAACACAACCTATGTCTACTGTACAACAAGTTCCCATACCTATCATCGAAGACAACGACATCGTTAAACAATTTAAGAAGACAAAAGTTGAGATGAATGTATAGAAGCTCCTGGCAACATCTCGAGAACATAGGTTGGCTGTAATGAATGCCTTGGATAAAATCGGGATAGATTCTGACACTACTCATGAGGGACTAGCTAACTTCCTCACAAGTGACCTCCCTAGTCCGATTAATCTAATCACTTTCTCTGATAAAGATTTACCCCCAGAAGGTGACAAACACTACAAGGCGTTAAACCTCACGGTAGTCTGCAAAAGGATGAATGTTCCCATGACCCTGGTAGACAATGGATCAGCTATCAATGTCTGTCCACTTAGGACTGCGAGGATGCTCGGTATAAGGGATGAGGATTTAACTCCGTCCACACAAGGAATAAGAGCTTACGATAATACTCGTCGTCAAGCTCTTGGCAAAATAACCCTAAATGTGACGGCAGGAGCAATAGAACATGCTACTACTTTTCAAGTGGAAAGCCTCATTCAATCTGTTGTTAGGACGCCCTTGGCTCCATGATCTAAAGGCCGTCCCTTCATCTCTCCACCAACAAGTGAAACCCATAGTTGGAGGAATTCCAATCACTATTGACGCTTCGCCGATGAGAATCAAATCAATAGAAAATCCAATCATCAATGTGGAGCACGACGAAGATGACGAAGACCTATAAGGCTTTAACGAAGAAGTCTCCTTAATCCAAGAGGATGAAAGGACATCTCTTTGCCACGACCACCATTCCAACATGATTATCAACACCATACTGAAGAAACAAGGACACTTCCCTGGGATGACCTTAGGAAAGAAGAAGGGGATAGAAAAATCGGTGGAGTCACCTGGCCTCCCTAAATTAGATACTTTCGGACTTGGTTTCGAACCGACTCGGAAAGATCTCAAGCAAGCCCAGGACAAGTTGAAAGCACGCAGGGACGCTCGCATTCAAAAGAAAGCAATTCCAATGGATCAGTACCCTCTTACGCTTAATGGTCAGTTTATAAAAGAAGGAGAGGACTATCCATGCTATGAATATCCCGAGCCATTCGTTGTAAATGGCATACAACAACCAGGATTCGAGATTTTCTTGGATTTCTACTTCACTGACGAAATTCCAACTCCCGTCCGTAAGGAAAAAGCACCCCCATGCTTTGATTTTAACGTCATGGGATTACTGTTTGGGCGAGAAAAGAATGAGTCAGCTTATGAGGAAGATAACTCCTCACTCATTCAAACGGTCCTACAAAGCGAAAACTTCGACCCCTCGAAGCTAATTACTCCAGCTGAAGGATCATTGCAAGGGTGGCGCAAGACTATCAAGGTGACTACTCCGAGTGGAAAGAAGATATCAATCACGACAGGGCAAGGGCCGATGTTCGAAGAGTCATCGGAGTCAGAGTCTTTCCCTTTAGAATCTTCTAAGTCTTTAGCAATAATACCTCTCCTTCCTATTTCTTCTCCTAGGATAGTTAGTGATCTAGTCCCTGAGGACATATCACTCTTTGATGTAATGATCTCAGAGTATAATAATACTTCTCGTTCTCCTTACTTCTTGTGTTCTTCCCTAACCCAAGATGACAAGCATTGCTTAGCTAACGATGAAAAAGATAAAGAAATTATTAAAGCAATGGAAACACTTGAAAAGAAAACACCAGTAATTGAAGAGACTGAAACAGTCGACATCTCAAATGACTCAACTCATAAAAGAGAAGTTAAAATCGGACTAACGTTGAATAAACAAGAAAGAACCAATTTAATTAACTTACTTAAAGAATTTATTGATGTATTCGCTAGGTCATATGAAGATATGCCAGACATTAATAGAGAAATAGCTCAACACACTATACCATTAATCCCAGGAATGAAACCTGTAAAACAAAAGTTGCGTCGAATGAAACCTGACGTAGCACTTAAAATAAAAGAAGATGTTCAAAAACAAATAACGGCAGGTTTCATCAAGGTATCCAAATACTCCGAATGGGTCGCCAACGTCGTCCTAGTTCCACAGAAAGACGGAAGGGTAAGGATGTTTGTCGACTATCGAGATCTAAATAAGACAAGTCCAAATGACGACTTCCCTTTGCCACATATCGATATTCTGGTAGACAACACGGCAAATCACGCGCTTCTCTCATTCATGGACGGATATGCAGGGTACAATCAGATTCTCATGGCAGAAGAAGACATGGAGAAAACAACCTTTATCACACCGTGGGGCACTTACTGTTACACGGTAATGCCATTTGGGTTGAAAAAGGCAGGTGCTACTTACCAACGTGCAGCAACTGCCTTACTCCATGACATGATGCACAAAGAAGTTGAAGTATATGTCGACGACATGATTGTGAAATCAAAGGATCGTCCAGGCCATCAAGTAGCCTTAAGGAAATTTTTCGAAAGGCTAAGAAAATATAATATGAGGTTGAATCCATCAAAATGTGCTTTTGGAGTCACCTCGGGCAAGCTCTTGGGATACGTCATAAGCTCTAGAGGAATAGAGGTAGATCCAACCAAGATTAAAGCAATCATGTTGATGCCACCGCCCAAGACCGAGAAACAGATTCGAGGATTTATTGGCCGGTTGCAATACATAAGTAGGTTCATATCAAAACTGACAACGATATGTGAACCAATCTTCAAAAAGCTCAAGAAGAATATACCAGTAATATGGGATGATGAGTGTCAAAAAGCCTTTGACAGGATCAAAGCCTATCTCGCAAATCTTCCCGTATTAGCGCCAGCACTTCTCGAAATACCTCTTAGGCTATACTTGACGGTTACCAAAGAGACAATGGGAGCCATGCTAGCACAAGAGGTAGAAAGCAAAGAGAACGCAATCTATTACCTAAGTAAGAAGATGCTCGAATACGAAACACGCTATACACCGCTCGAGAAATTGTGCCTCGCTTTGGTGTGGGCCACAACTAAGTTGAGACATTACATGTTGGTACATACCGTTTTTGTAGTATCCCGATTGGATCCACTCAAATATTTGTTCGAGAAATCAACACTCAATGGACGTATTTCAAGATGGATAGTCAACTTAGCCCAGTTTGATGTGCGGTTTATGCCATAAAAAACTATTAAAGGATCTGTGGTGTTAGACTTTCTGGCAGACTTTCCAATAGAAGACTCGACACCAATACAGGACGATGAATTTCCAGATGAAGATTTGATGGTCACCGAAGATGATACTTGGACCTTGTATTTCGACGGAGCCTCAAACCAAAAGGGATGTGGCGTTGGAGTGCTACTAGTATCACCTAAAGAAGAACACGTCCCAATCTCAATAAAGCTTGATTTCGACGTTACCAACAACGCTGCTGAATATGAAGCATGCGTGGTAGGCCTTGAAACAGCCCTGGCATTGGGAGTAAAGAAGCTAAGGATATTCGGAGATTCTTCTTTGATTATCAATCAGATATCTAAAAGGTGGAAAGTAAGGAGTGAAAGCCTAGCCCCTTACCAAACTTATCTGGAAACTCTTACCGATTAGTTAGAGAAGGTAGAATACACATATCTACCTAGAGAAGAAAACTAATTTGCTGATGCTTTGGCAAGATTAGCCTCAATGGTTAGGATTCCCACGGAAATCGAGCAAATGCCTCTAACTATCGAAAAAAGGCACAAACCAACATATATACAGGCTATAGAAGATGACGACTCAGTTCAAGACGAAGAAGAAGAACAAGAAGAAGAACCATGGTACACAGACATACTCAACTATGTCACCAATGGAGAATACCCTCCTCATGCTGACAAAAGAGCAAAGCGAGCATTGAGACTTTTGGCTTCTCAATATGTACTCATAGACAACGAGCTACATAAAAGGGTACCTAAAGGTCAAGCTCTCCTATGCGTAGGAAAGGTAGATGCACAAAGAATAATGAGAATAGTTCACGAAGAAATCTGTGGAACTCATGTAAATGGCAAAATGTTAGTCCAGAAAATAATGCGAGAAGGGTATTATTGGACTACAATGAATAGGGACTGCCATCAATACATGAAAAGATGCCCTAAGTGTCAAATTTATGCCAATTTACAACATGTTCCTCCATCTTTGCTCTACACCTACACATCACCATGGTCATTCTCTACATGGGGAATTGACATAATTGGCAAAATCACTTCCCCAGGGACCGGAGGCCACGAATTTATTCTAGTAGCAATTGATTACTTTACAAAGTGGGTCGAAGCGCAATCATACGCTAAACTCACTGCAAAACATGTAGCACTCTTTATCGAGAGAAATATCATTTGTCGATATGGAGTCCCACATGAAATGATAAGTGACAATGGAACTCACTTTCAAGCCGAATGTGAAGAATTGCTACATAAATATGATATCCAATATCATCATTCGTCCCCTTATAGACCTCAAGCAAACGGAGCAGTCGAGGCAGCTAATAAGAATCTAAAGACTATCATCGAGAAAATGACAGAAAATTATAAGGATTGGCCTGACAAGCTCCACTTCGCACTGTGGGGTTATCGCACGTCAATCCGTACATCAACAGGAAATACACCATTTTCTTTAGTATATGGAATGGATGCCGTACAACCTGTCGAACTAGAAATACCATCTCTACGCATTGCACTAGAGAGTAAACTTGATGAAGTTGAATGGACTAGGACAAGATATGAAGAATTGATCCTACTCGACGAAAAGCGACTAGAAGCTCTACATCACACTCAGTGCTATCAAACTCGTATGGCTAGACATTTTAATAAGAAGGTCAAGACAAGAAATATCAAAGTAGGAGATTTGGTATTAAAAGCACTAAGGAAAAATGTTTTAGATCCAAGGGGAAAATTTAGACCTAATTGGTCTGGCCCCTACATTGTCAAAACAATCCTGTCAGGTGGTGCAGCAAAACTAACTGATATGGATGGCAATGAATTCTCAAACATGACCAACCTTGACCAACTTAAAAGATACTACCCATAATTGCTTGAGTAGGACACTCAAGAGAGCTACGTTCGGCCTGATTCCTTAGGAAAGGATACGTAGGCAACCCTTTACGGGTGCGGCCACTTTATTTTTTGACATCTCCGAGTTCCAGAATCAATTAAAATACAACACAAAGTCGGCAAATTATTGGCGTCGCAGAATAGAGTCTGGCGCCAGGTAGAAGCCATTAGCGCCAGCCGATGGTATTGGCGCCTAGCGCCAGACCTCAATAGCTGGCGCCAAACTACAATTACTGGCGCCAATTCAGTAATAACATCTTGGCAAATTTCGGTGTTTTTTCGGAAAATTTTCGACTTCCGTACCGAAGAATTTCTGGAAAATCAATTTTTTTCGATTTTCATTGCTTTAATAAAATAAATTCAAAGTAACAATTTAATTGAAAGCTGAAATTTCATTAATAAAATAAAATTACATTGTTAATGGAATTTAAATAAAGGCTGAAATAAATTAACTTTAAATAAAAATTAACAATCTTATAAATCTAAAGCTAAGCAATGTTTTTAATCTTTCTTTTCCTTTTTAGCTCTTTTCCAATTCTTTTCTATTTCCTCCTCTTCATCCATTACTTTAGCTAGTAGGCATCCTTTAGAGGACCTACATTCAATTTTGGAATAGATTGTCTCCCCTTCATCTAGCACCCCGTGCTTCTTTTCCACCCAAGACTTTTTGTCCGTGGTGTTAGCTTTCCTTTTCTCTTTGTCTTTAGTAGTATTCTTCTTCCTGGGCATTGTAGGTGTTTTGAATTCAATTCTTGCACCTAAGCGTTCTTTGGCCGGTGTCACCCTGTCACCTAGACGATTCTTCACATCAGTTCTACCCTGATCAATTGAAGATTTCTTCAGCAACCACTTCTTTACATCATTAGGTAAAGAAGGGGGAACCTTTTGGGTAATCACTTCCCATAAAGGTCTAGCGCTCCAGTAAGTGTCGAATCTATCTACTTCTTGAGATACGGGGTACTCATAGGGAGGACGAAGATCCCCGGAAGGAATATTTTGAAGCAAGCCGTATTGTCTTTTTACCCTGCAGGGATAATAATATGTTACACGAGACAAGCTTGGGAGACGGCAGAAAGGTTGCTTGTTAACACCAACCATCCTTTCTATTTTCCACCATGGGATGACCCACTTGATAGCAAAATCACGTGATTCAAAGACTTTTCTCCACCCATGGCGCCCAATTTTAGGGATGCGTTTCTTCCTTCTCACAAAGCAACTGGGAGTATATTTTTCAATGTCGTTCGGAGGGCTAATTAATCCTAGCCTCTCCATTAGCCACATCCGTAAAAAAAATTTTGCAATGCAAATAAATTATTATTACAATACAAAAATATATTTTTTGATTTCTGTAATTAAAAATATTATTTTTCTACCTGTAATAAAATTGGAGAGCCGCGAAGAGGCGCTTTTGAGTCCCTTTTCAATTTATCTAGACTAATCATAGTCTCTCCAACTATCAATGGCATTGGATTTCTCCCTGATTCAATTTGTTCTAGTACAGTGGCGATAATTGATTGACCCTGGTTATTTTTACCACTACTAAGAAAAAATTGATTAAGCATGCAAAATAAGAATGCCCTTCTTCTATATATATGAAAGGATTCAAAAAAAGGTTTATCAAAATAATAGCGTGCGAATTCTTTCAAATTAACTATATTGCCATCTACTATTTTTGACAAATCCCTTTCCTTCAAATTAAAGAAGCGCTCAAAATCCTTATAATAGTATGCATCTACTCTAGGGATTACTACGAGGTCTATTGCAGAGAAGCCTAAGATAGCACCAAATTCCTCTGGCAAAGGGCTAATTTCATCATACCCTATTCTAAAACAATGTGTATCAATATTCCAAAATTCTAAAGCGGTATGTATGAAGTCTATGTCTAAATCTACCCCTTTGATGCCATAAATCCCCCCCAAGTGCAATAAATCTAATTCTTTTCTTTCTCTAACATTAAGAGATCGACACCATTCATGAGTGTATTGGGTGAAGGTTTTAGTGGCTAAAGACATGATTATTATTCTTCCTAAAGAGGAGAATTGTTTTATTCACTGGAATTATGAGAAGAATCGGCTGAGCAGGAGACTATTTATACACAAATTGCGAAGAATTTTAATCTGAATGAAATACGGAGTCAGCGTCCATTGGCGTCAAAACCCCGACATTGGCGCCACCCTCCAGAGCCTGGCGCCACACGCTACACGTAGCGCCTGGCGCCACGCGCCATACTATGGCGCCAGCTGGCGCCAAGTCATCAAGGCAGCCGCGCGTGCTTAGTTTGCGTTTTTTGATATTAAACTTGAGTCGGTTAATGACTTTATGGCCCCGTTTAATTTTTTCTAAATATCCTTTCTATCTTTTTTCTTAATTAATTAATATAGAAATTATTTTTAATTAATTTTATTTCTTTTTTGGATTTTATATTAATTTTCAAAAAAAAAGAAAAAACCAGCATTTTTTCCGTTTTCATTACCTTTTTATTTTTTCTTTTTGGGGGAGAGAGTCGGATAATATCCTCCATCAATAATAAAAATGACGGAATTTTTGCGCAAAATTGGTATCACACTTCCCTTGCACACACTAACATACACTAACATAATAATAAACAATCAAATGAATTTACGATAACATAAAAATACAAAAGTGTCTAAATAATGAGTCAAAGGCAAAAGTTCTATAAAAAAGTTAAAATAAAATTTAATTACAGAAACAGACTACGGCACCGGAGGACGTAGGCCCATCATGCCAAGATCAACCTGAGGCTGAGATCGTGAAGTATGCTGCGATGACGAGCCAACCTCGTACATCCCACCACCTCTGAAAGCTGAGGTAGCCTCTCCTACCGGTGCAGAAGGAGCACCCTCAGAAGAAGATCCTGAGCCCTCAGCAACGTCGGCTCGAGCAGCCTCGGAACGACCACCTCTACCTCCTGACGAAGTACGACGACGTCTCGAGCTAGACCTCGCCGGATCTCTCCGCCCCTCAGGTCTCGTACGGGTGTGAGAAGCGATGGGCTGACCCTGCAAAAAGAATTAAATCAGAAACAAGGTAAAACTGAAGCCATAATACAGAAATAACAAGTGAAGAAAGGTTACCTCTCGGACAACGTCGTCCCGACGACAGGTAGCCGCGTTCCTCATCCGGATGAGCAGGCTCCGGAAGGCATCTATCCATCGTGCCATAGCCAAAACCACCTCGCGTGAGAGCTGTCAGAAAAATAAGTCAGTGAAAATACATGATAAAGGAATACAAAATTCTGAATTAAAACTAGGCTTACACTAGTCTGGTGGCGAGGAATCGACCGCTCCACGAAGCGCTCGCCCTCGGGAGTCGGAGAAATCATCTCCTCGATCGGCTCGTATATCCCCTGGTAGTGAATGGACATACGGGGCGGCACAAACTCGGTGGGACCATCCTGATAAAACGGAAAGAAATCAGTAAGGTATTACTTGGGGGCTACTTAGCGAAAAGTAAAAAGCTAAGGATCTTACCCTCACATCCTCAGCTGGTACAGGGGCTGGAGCTAATAAAGGTAGTAGCTCCTCCGCGTAACACCGCCCAAGGATCACATGGGACCACCAGAGAGAACCAGATCCCTCGGCCATGCTCGACAACTGTCTCTCGTCGAACATATGATGTGGCGGAGGAACAGGAACGATGAAAACATCAGAAGAGTGCTGTCTAGCAACTCTCTCTCCTAAATACACAACCGCTCCGTAGGTCCCCAGAAAATAGCGACGCTCTGCAGAGTACTGTGCGGCTAATCCAGGGACTGTCCAACCGCCCCATGGTCGGTATACTACCTCAGGTCCCTATAAAAAAAACCAATCAGGCAAGAATATGTCTAAAATCCCACAGAAGAGCAAGATAAACGCTAAGAGTCGTACCGAGATGATCCGACTCCGGATACGTGCAGTAGACATGTCCACATGGTGGCCGCCCCAAGAGGCGCTCACCGGATATCCCCTCGGGGATGGTCTCGCCGGCGCAACGGAAGGGAAGTACTCGTAGAACCAGATCTACAAATAGTTAAAAGCGTGAGTAAATGCTAAGTAATATATAAGGATAAACTTTATAGGGAATAATGTTTACCTCTACGACCTTCTAGATGCAGACAAAGCGACATTCGTCCTAAAGGACCGATGACGACACGAGTCCCTCAGCGCACGAACGAAATCAGCGTAGGCCAAGCTGGCCCAGTCATAAGTCCTGATCCGCTGGAGATCACGGACAACAGGGAGGTAGTAAAGCAATGCCCTACTACCCTTGTCAGGGGAGAATGTCCCTGACAATAACATCAGCACAAAGATGCGCACCCGCTGCTCTCGGGTGGTCGCATCATCATCAAGAGCCGCTGCCAGCGTCGAGCGGCGAATCCCTCTAGCACTAAACTGAGTCGCTTCGACTTCAGCTCGGGCCCGAATAACAATCGGCCCCAACAACTCCTCGACCTTTGAAGAAAAGACGTTGATCCCACCGTCAAACGGCAGCGACACAGAGGTGAACTCCAGTCCTGTGATGAGACTGAAGTCTGTAGGGGTGACCATCATCTCGCCCTAGGGAAAATGGAAGGTGTTGGTGGTGTCCCAGAAGAACTCCACCAAAGCGCGCACTACGTGGTGACCCCCGTTGGAGGAGACCATAGCCTCAGAGGTCTCGAACAGAGTAACTAGCCCGCAGGACTCCCATAGGAGTCTTGTCTCACGATCTCTGGCGATGTGCATCCTGTACAAATCGCCTAGACCATCACAGCCAGAGCCGTGATGCCGTGTCCTCCTAGGCTCGGTTCCCCGTCTCACCCTCTCAGAAATGTGGTGGATAGGGGCAAAGAACAAAGTCTGCTCATCCCACTCCGGGAGCTGACCAAGCGAAGTGGACAGCGTGGCGTCGTCCTCCACGGGCTCATGCTCCCGTCTAGTGTTTTGGGACCGTGAACCTGAGCCTCGTTGTCTAGCCATTCTACATTGTGCAGAATCATCGTAAATTAAGGTTCTATAGTATCTAAGGTTCGCCTAGCCGCATGATACTATGTTCGCAAATACAGAGTACGTAGTACTAAAACAGAGCACAAATTCAAATTGAGAATGACAGTATTTTTTCAAGCAATCAAACAATTTCTTGCAACACTATAGTGATTATTGTGACAAATTGAACAAGAATTGCTAGCAAAAATGTCAAGAACAAACCACATTGTTCTTCACGACCTTAAGAGGTCCAACAATGGCAGATTGCTCATATCTTCACCAAATTGAGTCAAACAAGTCTCAAATTACTCCCAAGGCAATATTTAAACATAAACAAGCAATTTCATGGCATGAAACTTGACAAACAAAGCAAATTGAGCATCATAGAATTCGAATTTCCATAAAATTTGTGAATAAACATGCCAAGAATTCATAAAAACCGATGTGAGTTTGAGGAAAAATTACATAGATCGAGAAAATAGATGAAAAGAGCTTTGATTTGCAACAAATTTGAGCGAATTCGGTTGAGAAACGAGCAAGCAATGAGCAATTGAAGCTTTCGGTTTCTTCGAGCAGCTTTCGCGACGAACAGAGCCAAGAAATGAACGAAAACGGGAATTTAAAGAGAATCCCGTGCTGACGCTAGTCCCTAGGCATTGGCGTCATCATCTAGGCTTGGCGCCTGGCGCCAACATCAGCGCCTGGCGTTAATGCTATTAGGCTGACGCTGATGGATTTTCAGCGACGCCAAAGCACCCAGCCACTTGTTGGGGTTGTGCTGACCTTCTGCAATATATTTTGGGTTCCTTGGTACGCTAGTTAGCCCCTCTAAGAAATTTTACATGATCGGCTTGATTACGTAAAGTGATCGACCTGATAAAAGATCGTCTCACTTAGCTTAAAGCGCCTAAGCATTGGCTCATTAGCAAAGAGCACCGACATATAGGTTCAAGAGCAAAAGGCACCGACATACAGGTTCAAAACAAAAGAGCGCCGACGTACAGGTATAGCGGAGGCAAAGTTCAGACGAGCTTTTAAAGATCGACAGGCGTGGATCTTCGGTAATTTCCTTTGGAAAATTATTATCAATGCGGATGAGAATTATTTCGAGAGAAATAATTTTCGTAGTATTCCCTTGGACGTGGGATATTATCAATGCGGATGAGAATTATTTCAAGAGAAATAATTTTCGATAGTGTTCCCATGGACGTGGAATATTATCAATGCGGATGGAGATTGTTTCAAGAGAAATAATCTTCGATGATGTTCCCTTGGACGTGGAATGTTATCATAGCGGGGAGGATAGTTTCAGGCGAAGCAATCTTCTAATTTGGAATCAGTTACAGGCGTAGCGGTTTTCAAGCGGGATGACATTCTTTAGCTTGCAGGAGGTCATCAAAACAACAGTGAAGCGGCAAATCGGTTACTTTCAGAGACGTGTGCTCGACGGTGCAAGATACGCGTTTCTTAACTCTTTTATCTGTTTAACTAACGCTAGTTTTGCAGGTATCAGCGTTACAAGAGTGGTTTAGGATCGCCGAACGTTCTGAATCATTCTCCGTCCCTATCGATACTTTGACTTTTGTTTTCGAAACTCGCGTTTCTCCAAACTCAGTCAAAGTGGGGGCTTCTGTAGACACCCATTTGTGTCTCCCCAAAACCAAACCCGGTGATGAGTACCTTTCGCGTCGAATCATAATCGAATGAAGTGAAAGTGTGGAAAGGTCTAGTGTTGCGGAAAGTTTTATTTCTTTTCTCTTCTCCCTGTTTTGGAAAACTTTATTTTAAGAAAACAGCCAATCTAGTTTGGTTGGTCCATGATATGGGTCTAATAGTGGTGTAGTTGGATGGGGATTGCAAAGACCTTTCCAACGATATATTATAAGCCCAATTCCGATGAATGTTGACGAAGTTATGGCAAATTTACTAAACTGGGCCCGGTTTGAGCTTTATGTTGGGCCCAATGATCTTGGGGAGGGCCTAATATGATTTATCATTCCTAATGCAATTAGGAATGGTTTTAGTCTTCTAGAATCTTCTAGAAGGTTCATTTCATTCCTAATTCAATTAGCATTGATAAGTTGACTTTGTTGACTTTTCAGAGTTTTAATTAAGATCAAATAGCATTTTCGAAGAAAATTATATTATTTTATCTTCCAGTGCGGGAAATTTATCAGATTTTCGAAAATGCGTTGAAATCCGGTTTGGCGTCCAACTCCAGGCCTTGGCGCATGGAACAAGGCTTGGTGCCAGGCGCTAGCCACTGGTGCCTGACGCCAGCTAGCCAAGGTTGGCGCCAATCCTGTTTTGCGATCTTCATACTCTGTTTTGTTAAATTATCTTTTTTGGCTGATTTTCTCTATAAATATCGTATTTAAAAACTCCGTTTTCATGGACCAATTTTCACGTTTTCATCATCTACATTAACCAATTCTCTCATTCTCAAGTATTCTTTAGCATTCAGTTCTTTCTTCTCATATAAAATTCCGCGTTCACAAGATCTAGAAACACCTAGCCATATTCGAAGTTGCCTTGCCCTAGACGTGAAAGGTTTTAATTTCTGAGGGTTTGGTCCCAAATCTCTATTTCAATTATTTAATTTAATTGTTTTGATTATTATTTTCCTTGAACTTACTAACGTGTGTATTTTGTTATTAGAAAGAGGTACGAAGCATCAAAGTAAGTTCTTTTATTGATTTATTGATATTATGATGTAGATATCATGTTTAGATTGTTATTATGATATTCCTAGTATCATGTCTAGGGTATTTTTAATATTAAATATGATTGCTATGATGCCTTCTATGCTCTTCCTAATATTTATTATTGTTAGTATCATGTTAGGGTTACAGATTTGATTTTTTTTGCTTAGTGACATGCTAGGGTTTGTTATTAATCTTGTTAGTATCATGCCTAGGATCTTGCTTTTATGCTTTAACATGAATTTTATTGTATTTATGATTATTATAATTATTATTCATGATATTGTTTATTAAGTTGCTTGATGCTTATTATTTATTGCTTGATCACCTTTTATGCATGTTTAAAGGGAATTGGTACTTGTAATCACGCTTAATAAGATATTTAATAATCTTGTTAGGGTTAATTGTGATTATAATTCAAGTGATCGCCAATAATAGTTTGTTTGTGCATTAAATTCAACCAACATAGATTAAACAGGTTTAGGGATAATCCTATTGATTGCATGTTAATCAGAAAGCGCACATGAATACGAGCAGAATAAAGTAGAGGCCTATTATTAGGGCAGGTTCAATCTCTTTTAGGTTGGATTTGTACCTTCATCCCCGAACCCTTATTTGGTTCATGACCTTATGGAGTTGACGATCTCTTGGATCGTTAAGGGGTGTAACCTTCATCCTATGAAGGGTTTACAAGTTCCTTAAAAACTTGTTGGCGACTCTTTTGCTCTATCTTCTTCCCTTTTGGACGCCACCGTACGTTAGTGTATGATCATAGTGGGGTTCAAGCTAGTGGGATTTTTAAAGGCTTGAAATTATTCCCTACAGGGTTCAACCTAGATGTTTTACCGCTATGTGGGTAACCAACCCCCCAAAATAGATAGGCGCCCTAGACCTACCCCCTTGGTCGCATTGGCCGCCCTTTGGAAATGTTGGGCTATCCTATACGGCATGTTTAATTTTTCAACAATAGGGATCATGTAGGAGGCCAACAACTCAAGCTCATCCCTCCTAACATTTGCCGGCTCGTGCCTCCCAAAGATTGTGAGACCGACAAACCTTTGCCAAAACTTTGGGTTGGGATGTTGAATCCACGTCCCCTTGGCATGTTGGAGGTTGGTTAAACCCTCTCCGGTGAGTCTTCTATAGACAACGACAATGTGGTCTTGAGAGGGTTCAATGGGTTTATCCGATTATAGCTCAAACAATTTTCCAAATTCTTTCAAAGTCATACGCACATCATTGTTAAGCAAATTGAATTGAACATGAGTAATCAAAACATTATTTTTAATCACATTGAAACTAGAAATAAATTCCAAAGTTTAATAATTATAAGTGTCATAATGCATTTGAAAAAAGCCAGCCATTCCAATACCCTTGAATAGTTTTTCTACCGGTTTATCAAATCCTAATCTAGACAAAGTAGGGTGGTGAACAAAGCGTGTAGAGATTACCTGCCTCTCAATGAGGTTAAGCATCCTAGTTTGTTGCTCGGTTGAGGTGATTACTACTTCGTTCCATCCCGAAATTTGGAGTTCCGGGTCAACCATTGGTTGTTGTTATTGCCTCGAACTCTCACCCCTTTGTTTCCTTGATCTTTTGGAAGCCATTTGAATATAAATGGTAGGATTTTAAAGCTTTCTCTCTCTTAGAGTTTTGAGAAATATTGAGAGAAAGTGGTAGAAATTTAGTGGAGAATGTAGAGGAAGGTGAAAGGATGAAGAGTATGTAAAATTTTTGGAGTTTTGATGGTTGAATTTAAGGAGATCTTGGAAAGAAAGTGAGGTTGAAGGTATTAAAATGAAGGTTTAAGAGAGAGAAAGTGTGAATGAAGTAGAAGAAGTAAGGAGGAAAAAGAAAAGAAGGGAGGAGAAAAATAAATAAAGGGGGACGGCTAAATAGGCGCGCCCGATTGGGCGAGCCTCGCTTAATCGGGCGAATCATTGTGGTCAGGAATGTGCAGTTGCGCGCCCGATCGGGCGCGAACTCGAAGAAGAATTTCGCCTTTTGCTTTCCTGATCGGGCGAGCTTCGCCCTACAAATCTTTTTCCTTCACTCGGTTTCTCCAAAAATCCGCCCGATTGGGCGAATTTCCCTTTATCTTTCTTCCACCCGATCTGGCGAAATAAAGCTCCAAAATTTCTTCACTTGCGTGCCCGGTCGGGACTCCTTGCCCGATCGGGCGTATTTTTGCTCGATTTCGACTCTTAGGTGCGCGTCCGATCTGGCGACGTCTGCCCGATCAGGCCCGTGCCCAACTCGGAGTACGCATTCTTCTAAATTTTTCTATTCAAACCTCCTTGAATATTGATCCAATACCTATACAAAAACACTTTGGAAAGGTAAAATTGCACTCTCCTCACCTCTCTAAAAAAAATAAAAATAAAATAAAGGAAAAACTAGTCTATAAAGAAAGAATATGGGTTGCCTCCCGCAAAGCGCTGGTTTATCTAGGTCCCGCATGACCCTCTTACCACATTGAAGCTCAAGATGAACCGGAACCGCTTAGGTGAAGTAGTTTAACCTCACCAATTGTAGCCCCCTCATGATATAGCTTAAGTCTTTGGCCATTAACTCCACGGAACCAAATTTGTTAACCCTTTTGACAGTAAAAGGACCCGACCACCTTGACTTTAACTTTCCTGGGAATAGTTTAAGTCTAGAGTTGAACAAAAACACTTTATTTCCCTCTTTGAACTCTCTCGGAAGGATCATCTTGTCGTTCCATCTCTTTGTCTTCTCCTTGTAGACATGTGCACTATCATAGGCCATCAACCTAAACTCATCAAGTTGGTTAAGTTGAAGTAACCTCTTTTCTCCCGCTAATTTAGCATCCAAATTGAGCTCCTTAATAGCCCAATATGCCTTATATTCTAATTCCACCGGAAGATGACATGCTTTATCGTACACGAGTCTTATATTCTAATTCCAACTTTTTGAGGAGCATGTCATCCAACTTGGCATGTCATCTTGGAAAGATAGTCTTCTTGAAAAGTCTGTGGACCACCTTGGCATCATTAGTAGGAGTGGCAATAGCCTTAATCCACTTGGATACATAGTCAACGGCGACAAGTATATAACAGTTCCCATTTGAAGAAGGGAACGGTCCCATGTAATCAACACCCCAAATATAAAAAATTTCAACTTCTAGAATCCCAGTTTGAGGCATCTCATGCCGCCGCGAGATGTTGCCATTCCTCTGGCAAGAATCACAAGCCTGCACAAAAGTGTTAGCATCCTTAAACATAGTAGGCCAATAGAAACCTAACTCATTAATCTTGGCCACCGTTTTGGTGGGGCCATGATGTCCTCCATAAGGTGAGGTGTGGCAACTAGTAAGCACATCGTGAACTTCCCATTCGGGAACACACCTGCGAAATAATCCATCTACACACTCACAAAATAAAAAAGGATCATCCCAAAAATAATGCTTTAACATCAGAAAGGAATATCTTTTTCTGTTGGTAGGACAAGTCAGGAGGTAGAGTACCACCCACGAAATACTTAGCAAGATCAGCATACCAAGGGTGTTGCTCTAGAATTGCATACAGGTTGTCGTCAAGGAAAGTATCATCTATAGGAAGAGAATCCTTACCCTCATCGTAACAGAAAGGGTTAGTTTACCATTTTTGACATCAATAATGGCTCTTGCAGTATGGAGAATAGGCCTACCTAATATAATGGGGATTTGTGTATCCTCAGCCATGTCTAAAACAACAAAATTAACAGGGATAAAAAATTTACCAACTCTGACAGGGACATCCTCTAAAATACCTAAAGGGTACTTAATAGAACGATCTGCCATTTGCAAATTTATATTAATAACTTTAAAATCACCCATATTAAGTTTAGCACAAAAAGACGATGGCATAACACTGACACTGGCACCCAAATCACACAAAGCTTTATCAATGAAAACATTTCCTATATGACAAGGGATAGAAAAACTACCAGGATCCTTTAACTTAGGAGGGGATTTATTTTGCAATAAAGCACTACATTCCTTTGTAAAAGCTACAGTTTCTACCTCATTAAAGGCTCTTTTCCTAGTCAGAATATCTTTCATAAACTTAGCATATGCAGGAACCTGAGTGATTAAATCAGTGAAAGGAACTGTTACCTGTAAGTTTTTCACAACCTCCAAAAACTTACCGAATTGTTTATCAAACTTACTCTTCAATTGTCTATTGGGGAATGGTAGTTTGATAACCGGGCTCTGCATATCTCCTCCCTTATCCTGAGATTTACCCTGCAAAGAAACATTAGAAGGGTTAGTATCTTTTTGTAGCCCTGCAGGGTTAGTAGGATTAGCGTTTGGTATAGAGGAATCAGGATCAGGAATAGGTCCATCTTCCTTTGGCATAGGAGGTCCATCATAATGTGAACCACTCCTTAGAGTGATTGCATTTGCATGATCTGTGGGATGGATTGGTTGCGATGGTAGAGCTCCCTACTGACGGGTTTGTAGGGTAGATGAAAGTTGCGCAATTTGATTATCCATGATTTTATTATGAGCTATAATTGAATCAATTTGTGCATCCCTACTCTCCATATGCTTTTGCATGTTTGTAAGCATTGGTCTAATTTCTATCATAGCAAGGTTAGAAGATGAGGAGGGTTGTGCTTGGTTTTTCTGGCCAGAATTAGGATGGTAATATTTCTGCTGTGGTGGAGGTTGCTGTTGTGGTTGCTGTGAAGGTGAAGGGTTTTGTACATTGGTACTCCGGTAAGAAAGATATGGATGGTTCTGGAAACCAGGATTATAAGAGTTGGAGTATGGGTTATTTTGCCTATAGGTTTGAACGACATTAACCTGCTCCATGGAACTCCTACAATCTTGCTTCCAATGCCCTACAATTCCACAATTTTCACAAAAAGCTTCATTGTTAGAAACAGCAGAAACATTAGCTACAGATTTAGGAGTAACAGTAAGATTCTCTAGTTTCTGACAAATGGATGTTAACTTAGCTTGCATAAAGGATACGGAATCAACATTATGTTTTCCTTTGTTAGCAAACCCTCTCAAATTCCCATATTGGGAATTGTGTATTGTCATATCTTCGATAACCTGTCCTGCATCTTCCATATTTAGATTCATGAATCTCTCACTAGCTGCAGAATCTAGAACTGATCTAGATTGTAAAAGGCTTGGATTAATAGCCATTGTGCCAGATTATGGTGGAAGCATTCTCCTTGTAGATCCTTGTACCTCTCCCAAGCCTCGTATAAAGTTTCATCTGCCTCTTGGGCGAAGTTCTGAATAACACTCCTTAGTAAAACTGTTCTCTCTACAGGGTTATTTATTATAAAAATTCAAGGCAAGATTTTCCAAGTCAGTAATACCAAGTGCAGTTTTATTCAAACCATTAAACCATAATTTAGATTTTCCACATAATGAAAAGGGAAAAAGAATCTCCATGATTTGGTCCTACGTGACCCCGACTTGTCTAATGGTGTTGCAATACTGGCAGAAATCTTCAATGTGATAATTAGGATCTTCACCCTTAGCTCCCCTGAATTGCTTCCCCTCTATCATGGTGATAAATTGGGGTTTGATTTCAAATTGCACTCCATCAAGGGCCGGAGTGGGAGTAAGGTGAGGAAAATCTGTGAGCTTTGGCTGCGAGTAATCACTGAGCTTCTTTGGTACCGCCATCTCTGATTCTGGATCTGAAGGAATTTCTGAGTCACTAGAATCAATTGGAGGGTCTCTTCAACTATTGTCTTCCTCAGAACCCGCTAGGATTTGTCTATAAAGATTCTTTTTTCTATGGAACGAGCGTTCAATCTTAGGATCAAATGGAATATAACCTGATCTGGAACACCTGGGCATAAACAAATAACTAAAAGACAAATATGAGAATTGCCTTAAAGAACTAACGTTCTCTGAGACAAGAGGGGATAATCCAGACTACAAAAATGATCAGAAAATAAAAATAAAACCGTTTCCCCGGCAACGACGCCAAATTTTGACAGGCTCAAGTCATAATCACCTAATCAAAAATAATACCTAATCCACTAACTAATGTAAATAGGGAGAAGGGTCGAACCACATGGAAACGAGTTAATTTATTCCTAATTAATCAAATAATCTAAATTATCAAGTAACCAAATTATTATTATAAAGGGTAACTAAGCTACTAAAAATAAGAGTAGGAAGGAACAAAAGTAAGAAGGAATTCAATGAAATAAAAGCTTAGGCCATAGGTTCACCAATAAACAATATTCCAGGGTAAAACATAATAATCAATCATCAATGCAATATTAATCAGATCATAAAGGGCTTTTGTTGCGTATTACAATCACAGAGTTAATTTACCGGTATAGACACCCATTTGTGTCTCCCCAAAACCAAACCCAGTGATGAGTACCTTTCACGTCGAATCATAATCAAATGAAGTGAAAGTGTGGAAAGTCTAATGTTGCGGATAGTTTTAGTTCTTTCTTTTCTCTCTGTTTTTGAAAACATATTTTAAGAAAACAGTAAATCCAGTTTGGTTGGGTCCATTTCAAGGGTCCAATAATAGTGTAGTTGGATGGGGTTTGAAAAGAGCTTTCCAACGATATATTATAAGCCCAATTCCGATGAATAATGAGGAAGTTATGGCCAAATTACTAAACTGGGCCCGGTTTGGTATTTATATGCAGCCCAATGATCTAGAGGAGGGCCTAATATTGATTTATTATTCTTAATGCAATTAGAATTTATTTTAGTCTTCTAGATTCTTCTAGAAGGATCTTTTCATTCCTAATTTAATTAGCATTGATAATTTGACTTTGGTTGACTCTTTAGAGTTTTAATCAGAATAAAAGAAGTGTTTTTAAGGAAAATACGATTTTGCCCTTCTATATGGCTAAATTTTATCAAAATTAAGAAAAAGTGTGAAAACGGTTATTAGCGCCTGACGCCAGTTATTAGTGCCTGACGCTAGCCTTTAACGCCTAGCGCTAACCTTCAGCGCCTGGCGCTAATGTCCAGCGTCTGGCGCCAATCGTGCTGTATTCTAGTCAAGACTCTAATTTGTTTTTCTATCCATCCGGCTGATTTTCTCTATAAATAGCCTCCTAAAACCTCCATTTTCCATCATAAAAAATCATCAATTCTCTAATTCTCTCTCTCACCAACTCTCATCAAGAAATTCTTAATACTCTTTCTCTCTCTCTCTCTCTCTCTCTCTCTCTCTCTCTCTCTCTCTCTCTCTCTCTAGCTTTTGCATACAAAATTCCGCATTCACAAGACCAAGAAACACCTAGCCAAGTTCGAAGTTGCCTTCTCCCTAGACGTGGAAGGTTTGGTTTTTGAGGGCTTGGTCCCAAATCTCTATTTCAATTATTTAATTTAATTGTTTTGATTTTTATTTTCCTTGAAGTTACTAACGTGTGTATTTTGTTATTAGAAAAAGGGACGAGGCATCCAAGTAAGTGCTTTAATTTTTTTATTAATTTTATGATATAGAAATCATGCTTAGATTGTTATTTTGATTCCTAGTATCATGTTAGGATGTTTTATTGATTCCTAGTATCATGTTTAGGATGTTCCTAGTATCATGTTAGGATGCTTTCTTTAGTATAATATTTAGGGTGATTTGCTTATATCAATTATGATTTCCATGATGCTTCCTATTTTCTTTTTAATATTCATGTTAGTATCATGTTAGGATTAAAGCTTTGATCTTTAATGTTTTGTGATATGCTAGGGTTTGTCATTAATCTTGTTAGTATCATGCCTAGGATCTTTCTATTACTATGCTTTAACATAATTTTTATAATTATTATTATTATTATTATTATTATTATTATTATTATTATTATGTTGTTGCTTGATATATTATATCTATTGTTATTGCTTGATCACACCTTTTATTCATGTTTAAAGGGAATTTGTACTTGTAATCACGCTTAATAAGATAATTAATAATCTTGTTTAGGGTATATTTGATTATAATTTAAGTGATCGCCAATAATAGTTTTATTTGTGCATTAATATTCAACCAACATAGATAAACAGGTTTAAGGTTAATCCTAATGATTGCATTTTAGTCAGAAAGCGCACATGAATACGATCAGAATAAAGTAGAGGCCTATTATTAGGGCAGGTTCAATCTTTTTTAGGTTGGATTTGTACCTTCATCCCCTAACTACCAGTCATGGTTCCATACCTACTGGAGTTAACGATCTCCTGGATCGTTAAGGGGTGTAACCTTCACCTCGTGAACGGTTTACAAGTTCCTTAAACTTGTTGGCGACTCTTTTGCTCTATCTTCCTTCCTTTTGGACGCCACCATACTTTAGTGTATGATCACAGTGGGGTTCAAGCTAGGGATAATGCTTAAAATATTCCCTACAACCGGTATTAAATCTCATCTCTCGAATCTCAACTTAACCATTTATAAATTAGTCTCCCTATTGTAACTAAGCCTAAACATCAATTCTCATCTCTCGAATCTCGAATCAATATTGCTAAACTCATACAATTAAACTAGGCATAATCTAATTGCATAGCATTAAATCAATCAATAGGAAAATAATTAAGCATTATCAACAATCATAAATTACCCCTTCAGATTATTTAATGGATCCTCATAAACCCTAGAAATGAAACTACTCACTCATAATTAAATCTAAACTAAATAAAGCAATTAAATAAGCCATAAGAGAATAAAGAAATAGAATTGCTGAAATTAATATAGAAGAAATCGTTACCAAAATCAATGGAACTACAAAGTTGAGTCAGGAATAGGAGTTGAGAGAATTCTAGAGAGAGAAAATAATCTAAGTAGAGAGAGAAAGTCTAAAAAAGAAGGTAAACAAAAATCAAGTACTAAAATCGCATATAAACAACTCTAAAACAATCCTAATTAGAAACTAAGATTTCGGCATATCAGATCCCTCAAAAACACGCTCCCAATCGGGCGAAGGGCCGCTTGATCGGGCCCGCCTTTTTCTTCGCAACTCTTCTGGCCAGCTGCGCTCGATCAAGCTAACGCTCCCCCTATTGGGCGCGCCTTGCTCGATGCACCTGACTGCGCGCCCGCCCGATCGGGCCCGGTTACTTCTTCGAGGCTTGGACTTCGATTGGGCTTCATTCTTCGGCCCAATCTGGATTTCTTCTTCGGATCTTGAATACTGTGTCCAAATACCCCGGTATCATATATACCGAGCCCTTAATCACCGGCTCTAACCGGTCCTGGGCTTCAAAGATGGTCTTGCTCCTCTAGAGTTCGCAGTTGCTCCATGAAAACCCGGGAAAACGCTCTAAAAGTGCAATTTTCTACAAAACTCAAGCAAAACTACAAAACACTAGAAAACACCAATTAGTAATAAAAGTGGCTCTAAACAGCCAAAAACACTACTAATACCAAGGGACGAGGGTAAAGTATTTTATAAATTGGACACATTAGCTACTGTTCCCAGCAACACACGAAACTCCCTTCTCTCTCTCTCTCTCTCTCTCTCTCTCTCTCTCTCTCTCTCTCTCTCTCTTTCTCTCTTTCTCCCCCTTTCGTGCCTCTTTCTATCTTATCCGCACTAACGATTTGAACTACCACAAGCACCACCCACCTGAATTGCCACCGCTCCCTATCTTTTTCGTTCCCCTACCTTCTTCCTTCTCCAACCCCAAAAACTACCAGTCACCCAAAATCACCAATCGACAGGCCTCTTAACCCCCAAAACAACCAGCCACGGACATTAAAACTATTGCTACTCTCGCAAACCCGCCCCATCGACAACCCTCCCAGCCCCAAAACCACCAACCAAGATCCACCCCACACCAACCCCTAATTGCTCACCTCTTGGTCGCAATAATTCAACCTCCATTAACCACCCCTCCTTTCCCTCCCTCGTTGGAAAACCGAAAAAAAAACCTTAGTTGGGTTGTTTTGCTAGCGGTTTGGGCAGAAAAGAGGATAAGAAGGGAGGTTGGGGTGGTTTCGTGTGCAAGGTGGTTGTTTTCGGTGGAGTTAAAGGGGAAAGGGGAGGTTTCCGGCGAGGTGGTGGTGAAATTCGGATGGCCTAGGGGGATGGGGGTGGCCGGTAGGGAAGAGGTTTTTATTTTGTTTTTTCTTCAGTTTTTTAATTTTAATTTTTTTTTAATTTTTAATTTTTTTAACCAATTATGTGATGCCACATGTTTAATTAGCATGTTATATTAGGTTGATGACCGACTGGGTATGCTCTAGGAAAAGTGGGTGCATAGTTAGGATTATTAAAAAAATAAACCTTAATTGGGATTAATGTAGGTAAATCAGCAATAGTTGGGATTATTAAAGTGTATTTTCCATATTTAAAATAGGTGTCAATATGTTTAATTCAAAAAAGTGTTATTATAATCTCATTATTTAATTTTAAAAAAAGTATTGTATTTTTTTAGTCTTAGAACTTAACTTATGAAGAATTCTTCAAAAAAAGAGAGAGAGAGAGAGAGAGAGAGAGAGAGAGAGAGAGAGAGAGAGAGAGAGAGAGAGAGAGAGAGAACCAATGATGATGTCAAAAATAGTTTTGAAGGGAAAAGTTTCATAAAAAGTTGACATGTGTTTCTTAATGATATCAACATGTTTTGTTTTATTAATTGTTAATAGAGTAGTTTATAGATGTTGTACATTTGAACTACTTCATTCACTCCAATAAAAACTATGATATAAAAGATAAATTATATATGTGTTTATTATTGTGAGTTATAATCTAACATTTTCTTTGAATATAATTATAACTTAATTTATACACATGAAATATTGATTTTCAATAAAAAATAATACTCTAAACCAACAATTTTACCTTTTCAAAATCTATCTGAATTTAATTGAAAACAAAATTCTAAATTAACTTCTTTATCCTACAAAGTCTATCTAAATATATTCAAATTTTTATTCAAAAAAACTTACATGTCAAAATAATCCTTATACGTTGCTAGAGTTCACTTTAAATGACGAGATATCTACTGGAGTTAATGATGAAATTAGACTATACGTTGCTAACATAATCACAAGTTGTGGACTCTATGTGTATCTTGCTTAAATACTCTATGAAACAATTAGATAGAGGAAAATTTGTAATTATTAATCCCAACTTTGGGCGATTTACTTTCATTAATCCCAGCAACTATCGATTATTTTTAAATAATCCAAACTTTGGAGGGCGTCTTCTTTTATCTGGTAAAATGACCGGTGACCTATTTAAAAGGTTTTTTTTTTCCTTAAATGCCACATATCGCAATTTCATTGCTAAAAAAATTAGGAAAAAAACAAAAAAAACCACTAAAACCACTAGCCGCACCAACCGCGACCCACCAACAGAATCCAAATAAGCACCCAAAACCACCAGACGCACCAACCGCGACCCCTAAAACCACCATCTCGCGCGAACCTCGATCCCCCATTACCACCAGCAGCGCGAATCTCGACCCCCAAAATCACCAGCCCAGCAATCGCGACCTCTAAAACCACCATCTCGCGCAAACCTCGACCCCTTTTCGCCGCGCATTCCCCCTCCCCCTTTCGCCGCTGATTCCCCCTCCCCTTTATGTCGGTGGTTGCGATTTTGGGGTTTCAGTGGCTGGGTTTTGGGGTTTCGGTGGCCGAGAACTTGGGCTTTCAGTGGTTGCGTGGGGGAATAGGAAGGGTTTCGGTGGGGTTCGGTGGTTTTTTGCTAGGTTTCGGTGGTTTTCAGTGGGGTTCGGGAGGGGGATGCTGGTTTTCGGTGGCTGCTAGGGAAGAGGTGGTGGGGTTGCGTGGGATGAAGGTGGTGGTTCTAAGGGAGGTTTTTTTTTCATTTTTTCCTTTTATTTTTTTAAACTTTGATTTTTTTTTTGGACAAATTAAGTGTTGACACGTGTCCATTAACCTTATATAACAGGTGATTGACTTTTGCTGACCGGTTTTAGCATGATAAAAGAAGACGCCCCCCAAAGTTGGGAATATTTAAAAATAATCGATAGTTGGGATTAATGAAAGTAAATCGCCCAAAGTTGAGATTAATAATTACAAATTTTCCTTAGATAAATTGAAACATTTTTAAAGCGATTGGTGATCAACTATCTTTAGTTCAGCATTCTACTTTATTTATATTTTTACTTTAATTAATCAGTATATGTTTAGGTTTTTATTATTCATAATTTAATTAAGTTCTCGATATTCATTGGGTATCGTTGATATTTTTTTATTTTATTTTGTTTGTTATATAGCTATATAATTAATGTATGATTTGTTTTAGACTTACCGTGCATGACATGGGTCCTAAACTAGTTATATAATAAAAGACACACCAGTAATGACATGTGTTATAATCTCTTGTGTCCATGACTTCTTTATTTAAAAAGAATTATTTTGGAAATAAATCTTATATAGTACATAAATACAAGATAACAAATTTATACATATATAAAAGATTTAATGTATATTTCCATAATATATTGCCAACTATATAAACATAAGTAAAAAATAAATCAGAGTGTTCTAGAATTTGTGTCAAAAGCTAAAAGGATTCTATTTTTTAAAAATTATTTTTATTTAATTTTATATTAGAAGCTCCGAGAAAGTAATGCGAATATCAATTATTAAAAAATTATTTAAAATAAAGAATTTTATGAATTCTTCCGCAAAAAAACAAAAAAAAAATAGTAATAATAATAATAAATTGAGACATACATAGTGCAATGTCATACGTTTTAAGAAATTTATTTGGTTAATAAATGATACCAATGCATTGTGCTAGTGAAATTATAAATATATATATATATATATATATATATATATATATATATATATAGAGGACCATATTATAATGAGAACCAATCCTATAATAGAAATTAGGAATTAATCCAAACCGTCAGATCAAAAACAATAAGTGCGTGATCTAACAGCCTAAATAAATTCAAACAAATTAAATGAGCACGGAAATTCAGGCGCGATTTCTCTCTCCTCTCTCTCTCCTCCGCCATTTTTTCTCTCTTCTTCGCCATTTTCAACTACTCAAATCCTTCGAAAAACCGCCATAACCGTCAATTTAACTCCTTAATTTCACTATATAATCACAATATTTAGTTCTACTGTCTACATTTTTTAGTTTTGGAACAAAAAAATTCAAAAATGTGCAAAAATTGGCAAATATAAGGTATTACATTAAAACTTTGAAGTTCATACTCTTTCGTCTAATTTTGATGCAATTTATTACTTATTTTTGTGTTTTTTGCTTGAATATGTTAAATTTGAAGTAGCAGAAGTTGAATTGGAGTAGTTCGAAGTTCAATTTTGGTATTTTTAAGTTTGATTTTCTTCATAATCAGGTATTTTCACAATTTCGTTTGTTTATGTTTAAATTATGTTTGATTTACTTATCGTTTCTATTTAAATTTGTTGTTATTAGAAACTAATTCGAAGTTGAATCAAAGGTTTATTTATATATTTATTTATTTTTACAAATTTTGACATAAATTTATATGAGTTTTTTTTTTTCACAAATTTTGGTATAAAATTATAACAAAGTTATTTTGAATAATATGCATAAAACTTTATATCTGTTTATATTTATGAATTTAAGTAATTTTACTTCTATAACTACTAATTTAGAGTAATTTGGGTTAACTTATGAGTAATTGTTCATAATAGTTAAAAGAAATCAAATAAAAGTTGATAAAAAATAATTAAAAGTCAACAAAATAAAATCACATGTTTGGAGTAGTTTGTTTTGAGTTCTATAGTTTTGAGTAGATTATTTTTACAAGTAGTCAGAAATTGGCTAAAAGTAACTTTAAATTGATTAAATGTTAATGAATTTCTGTGAGATCTGTAGCTATTATGGCTTGTGTATATATCAATAGTTGATGTGGCTTTTGTATTATGGCTTGTTTATAATATATCAAACAAGATGATCATCCTTGTTCATTACATTACCATATCTTGAATACCCTTGATCCAAATGCCCCTTTAGTTCTTAAAATGTGTCAAAACAATTTATTGTACATAGAGACTAATTCATAAGATTTTGAAAATTAGATAATGTGCACATTATAAACAAATGAAGCTAATATGGCTTTTGTATAATTGCTAAACCTAGAGTTTCAAAATACCTATAGTTTGAAAGTATGATTCATTTTTGTTTGTATTGCAAACAGATTAAAATGACAAAGAAAAATGTTGCAAAAAAAACCTCCGACACAGGAAAGTCCTGCCACAAAGAAGGCTGCTGTTAAAAAAAAAGCTCATGCAGCAAATAATTCTCCTGTAGCCAAGAAAGTTCCTGCACCACATAAGAAATATCTAAAGAAAGCAACAAATTCAAAGAAATCTCCAATTAAAGGTATAAAATCTTGAAGTACAATAATTATTTGATATAGCAAATAGAAACATTTATAAAGTGATAATAAATGTTTATTAAATTAGAATCTAAAGTTAGATTCATATGTTCTGTATTAAATTTATAAAGTAAATGAATCAATTACTCCGAGGTATAAATCATAAAGTAAATGATTCATTTTTTAAAGTAAATTGAAATAATTATAAACTAAACTATTTACCTTTATAAGTTTATGATGTTAATATAAATATTATGATTACATGATTGATCATAAAAGTAACTGATAAGTTTAATAATGTAAATAAAAATGATTATAAAGTACATATTGTAGGGATTTATAGGTACTACGCAGCGGAAATAACATGAATCATATTCATACAGTACCTAATCCAAGGATCTAATGCATAACACATAAAGCACAAATAATCGTACCTTTGAAGCGTGATTCCACGATGATCGAGCAAGAACAATGGGGAGATAAAGAACCTCAAACGTGATTCCTCTATTCAGTCCACGGGCACGGATTAAAGCCTCCACTAATGCTAGTTAGTCTCGAGAGAACACTTCTATCGATCTTCTACGGAGATGGAAGAACAATCAACTAGGCAAGGAACACCGTGCAACACCACGAGGGCCACTAGGGTGGCCGGACGTGAGGGGAGGTGAGAGAGAGGTGGCGTGAGAGAGAGAGAGGAAGAGGGTCTTTGGATGGTGGTTGCTTGTTTCACAATTCACTGTAATGTTAATTGTGACTTATCACCAACCCTAGGCAAGGCTATTATTTATAGATCCCATCTCTAAATAATAGCCCAAGTCCAATTCCAAGCCCACTTCTATTCCTACTCAAACTATACTTAGCCCACTCAAGCTTATGACTAATTGATTGCTCATGAGGCCCATAAATGGGCCTCTAACTTGCTTTAACCCAATACCCTTGTGTGTGACCAACATAGGATCCACTCTAAAGGGCTTTGGGCTATTTGACTAGTCCAAAGATCATCTCTCATAGTCTAGCAACAGATGATGACGCCCCAATAGAATGAACTTATTATCTCCATAATAGTGATCCTTGATATATCTAGTAATTGCACTTATCGAAGACACAATTCCTTCAATCTCCCACTTGTCTGAGACAAGTGCGCAATATTCAAATTCCTTAAGTCGCTTTGTGTCGATTTGATAATATGATTGCATCTCATGCTAATCTATACTAATCCACAAATCGTTTCTTGAAATCTGAGTTAGAATTACAAAACAAATGTTTACTATGTAACACATTTGAGCACGGCCATGCATTTTCTGAATTCTCCCTCTTCAAGAGGCCAAAACATGACACATTCCTAATTTAATAGGTAGACTCTATCCAATCTTGTGGCAACCAAAGCTCCCACTCAATTTCTGAAATAACCAGGAAACACCCTTTATAATCTCCAGTTACGGGCAGACGTTTGAATGTACCACAGTTACATCATCCATTGAATGGAATCAATGTTCCACTCATGTCAAAGGAATCCACTAATATATCCGGAAGTCTTATACTTGAACTTCAAAGTTTGGTCTATAGTTCGATCCTGCATCATTCATGCATATCCATGTGATTGACCGAGCTTTATCACTATGCTCCTATAGCCCATGAAACCGAGCTATCCAATCAATCTTACATGCTAGTCCATTCATTGAAATCATTTATGTCCACTTTAATGATTTCGAACTAGGAACTTAAATAATATATGGATCTGTTCACCTGTGGGGTTTCATACACCAGGTCTGCATCGAATGCACAACCTGATGAGCCCATCAATCCACAATTATTTTGGACATTTCATTTAATTTTGAAACCACAATTAAATAAGATTGAAACTTTGTTTCAATTGATAAACATAATTCTGCAAGCTAATGTATTTACTTTTGTAATATGCTTTCTCAAAGCATACACAACTAAAAAAATTACATAACTTGCTTCAATCCAAAAACCTTAGTATGACTCTCATACCTTGGTTATGGAAGGGGTTTAGTAAGTAGAGTTCATGAGACATTCTCATAAACATGAATTTTGCAATTTCTAAATCTTATAATCATTTTCATCTCCATACACTAAGAATTTTCCTTCGCCCTTTCGCAAAGAACTTTGGAATTTCTAATTTGTATTCCAACGTCACATTTTTGGATTTTGATTGAAATCTATCATCACTTGTTCTTAGAACACGTGAATCAAATAGACGAGTATAGTCCATGGCATGCATGATGCATCCTTTGCGAATTGCATAAGGATCACCACTCAAAGTCTTAATTTCATCAACCTTTCTTAAAGTATTGAATCATTAAGCAATGTGCCATGTTACATGGGATTAAAACTCCTTTCAATATAATGTTGAGCCCTATAAGAATCTTATCAATATAAGCTTCTTAACAAAAACTCAAACATCCTTCGAGACCCATCTATATAGATCTTGAATCCCAAATGTACTCATCCTTTTCTTCTTCAAGGTTTTCATACAAAATGCATTAGCCATTACTTGATCCTTCAATAATTGCATTCTGTACTAGACCAAGAAGGTTTCATAGCTCCCACTAAACATCTTGTACACTCAAGACATTTTCCTTCATTTTACGAGAACATCAAACGATTTGACTAACTCATAAAATTAAGAACATTAACTCCATGATGCTAACTTCAATCTAATATTGATCTTTTAGGCATCCCTATGATTATTGGATCTCTAAACTTTTGATTGTATCATATACAAATCTTATTTCATGAACAATTTCAAGAAAGTGTTTTTGAAATCCATCTACCAAATCTCATAAGGTAGAAGTCATTAAATATCTTTAATAGATCTTTGCAACATGTAAAGGTTTCATCATAATCATAGTCATACTATGAATTAGTTGAATCCCTTAACAAGTCTTTGCTTTAGTTAGAATACGTTTTTCTTTCTTGTCTGCTTTGCTTATATTGGGTTTCACCCAATTTAGGCAAATTATTCAAGTGTCATACACTTGCTTGCAGATTTAGAATCTATTTCAGATTTCCTGGTTTTAAACCACTTGGAGTTATAACTTGTCAAATCATCTTTATTACTTGCATAATCATAATGTCCCAAAATAAATATTTTAGAACTGTCAATATGAAATCATATTTCTTTGGCTAAGATTTTCATATGCTAGTTATCATTGTGGGTTTGATGCAACAATTGAAACTCATACAACAACTTTGTTTAGTTTTCAATGAGAAACGACAATAGAGGATTTGCACTTGGAATGTACTACCTTCGACACATGGTTATTAATCCCATTACACTTAATGAGACCACGCGTTGTCATTTGTATCATGAGGTGAATCATGCTCATATTGTTGCTGTTATTCGATAACTTCTTAAATTTCTTCAAGATTTTCGAAATCACTTTTCTTGAACTCTTTCAAGGCTCTCGAACTTTTCAAGATTCTTATATTCCCACTTGCCTTTTGAGGAGGCATATTTAGCATAGGGTGAACCAATCATGGTTTGAACCATGTTCGTTTGTTGCTTTTCTCAAATTCTTTTGAGATTTACACTACTCCCACTTGACCTTTTGGAACAATTTCCATAAGGGCATCTACTTGAGCAACAAACATTTTGTGCTAAGTATGGTTGTGTAGTAGTACCCCGTGCTCTATATAGGAATCGAACGTGCATCAAACGCTTTAATACATGTTTTATTCCTTGCTTTGTAGAAAGACTTAATAAGAACTTTTCTTATCCATATCACATATGAAGCCTTTGCTACATTCTGATTTGACCTATGTAATTTTAGTTTAGTTTTGTAGCTTATCTTAAAAGTATATCCCTTGAACAATGGTTGGAAGATAGGTAATTTACATCCACTATCAAAATATATCTCATATAGATTGATAACTTCCTTCATAAACACTTCACAAGGTTTTCTTTCGGAGTTTGTTGTAAAACGATTTCACAACTCTTGGATGTTTATCAAGGTCTTGGCTTAAATTCTCATTATTACGATCATATCGCAATATTTCGAATGTGTTGCCAAGTACATGTCTTGACTTAAATTTTCACAATTACAATCATATTGTAGTGTAATTATTATCTTGTCAAGTTGATACTGAACTTCATACTGAACATTTTGAACTTTTTCAAAATCTTCACTTCCATGCTTCAACTAAGCATAAGTAGTGATCGTATCACAAATGAAGTTTCATTGTCGTCTCTAACCTTTGAACCTTTGGTTTTCTTACATCGATATGTATTCGACCTTGAGTTCTCATCATCATTTCTCTAAATGGTGACTTAGTCAAAATTTCAAATTAGAATGATAATTACATATATCAATGGATTCATAATCCAATGAATTGAAAGTCCATCCCTTTGGATCTTCCGCATGCAATTTTCATTTTCATTCGAATTAATTGATATTTTAGAGACAATTTATATATATAGAAATGGTTTAATTATTTCTATCATATAGAATTTTAAACCTATTTAGCAATTCAAAACACATTATGACTTAATGAAGCATAGAATAACATTTATTCCACGTTTTTGAATCTTCGATGTTTAGTCATTACTAACATTGAATGGTGTTTTGATAATGGCAAGAATAAATAACATTTATTTAACTCTAGCCAATTATTAGCGGTGAAATACTGGTTCTACTTGTAAAGTTGCAACTTTTGCTTCCAAACTTGTAGATTTATTCCTCCTTTAGCTAATTTCTTCCTTTAGTTCGACCAAATTGTGCAATGAGTGATCTAAACAAGACATCATATGTCCAAGAAGTAGCAATATGCCAAATCAATTTCTATAATATAATTCTTAATTTGGAACATTTCCATTTTTTATTACCTTCCAACTATATGAGGTAGTATCTAATCAATTGGAATAGATCCATTTAATTAGAAACATTTGTTGTTCGTAACAACTTTTAGCATATAAGTAGTTCTAGGTAGCAACTTGTTTGCAATTCTTGGCCTATAACTTCTTAATGCAATCCTCATATATTCCTAAACCCTTCCATTTGAGCCACTTAGAACATTTCTCTTAGGTTCAAAATGATACCTTGCTCAACTACTTTAAGCATTTTTCATGATTTTGCTAAGTCTATTCTATCATTATTTATATTTGAGTTTAATCAAGTATTAAACTCTATATAAAGTAGATGAAGAATACTGTCATTTGATCAACTTTTGATCATAGAGATTTCCAATCATTTTCTCATATTCAATCATATTGAAGATAAGAGATTTTATTGGATTTCTATAATTGTCTTTTGGAGGATTTGTACCTCCCATCTCATTATATCCCTTGAAACATTTTTCAAAATGAAGATGTGTTGGCATTTTACTCAAAATTTTGAATATAACCAACCTTAGACATGTGACATGAATTTCTAAAACTTGCCTTTTAGAACAATCTTAGCAAAATTGGAATATAGGTTTATGGATTATCTTTTAAACTTTTGAGAACGATTCTCAACTTTATTTTCAATCGAGGAGATTATATATAATAATAAAATTAGAATGACATGTTACTAATAAGTAAACGCAAAATTCAATTATGTTTATTAAATTTAAAGTACCATAAGTAATTTAGAATTTATTGGTAACTTTAAAGCATTTTATCCAATTTTAAATTGACCCCTATCGAATAAAATGATTCCAAGATCCTTTATTTGTGCAATAATTAACCAGAGTGAGGCCCTGCAATCAACCATTACATTTTCAAGGTGAGTAAACTCTTTACTGATTACAACTCTTTGTAATTCTTGGTTGAATAATTAATCCATCACATGTTTAATTATTACTCTTAGCTTCAAGGTTCTAAACGCTTTAGGTAACCCTGTTGAATATAACCAATTAAAAGTGTAGATATGCGGTCCTACCCCCACTTCCCCAAGATATATTATGATGCTCTGCTGAGGGCCGACCCATCACAAACGATCAAGGTTTTCGTCGGGTTTTTAATTGGAAAAGCTGCATCAATATTTCTGGGATCTAGATTTATTATGTTGTGATTTTATAGTGAACTCTAACGCATCATCAAGCAACATAAATAAACCTAAACATGCATAATCTACTAATGCAATAAAACATGACATAGTATGGCCCCTTAATCCTTAGAAAACTAATAAAGTAAAATGCTCCCACTTGAACCTTCATGGACCTCATCCATCTTGCTCCATTGGGTCTTCACTTCATTGGCTTTTGGATCAACTGCAACCTGTAAATTTATTCTATTCTATCTACTACTTAAATAAAATAAAATAAATTACAAAATACTCAACGGTACGCAGACCGTATTTAGATTACAAAAATACTTCACGATGCGCAGATCGTATTTTAGAATCTATGGGCCATACTAGTCTATATATAGCAATAAACAATATCATATATTATAAAGTGCCATATAATAAATCACTCATCATGCTTTCCTAAACTACAACATCGAATGTTCATAATAAAGGTGCATGGCTATAAATATCTCATATTTTAATTAATTACCGTAATTAGATAATATCATATATTAATCATGACCAATTATAAAATATCATATATTTTAATTTAGGTATGAGATAGAATCAAATCTTATTTGAAATTATGGAATATAAATCATATTTGTTTTCCATGATTATCCTAACTTATATAGGAATTCTATCCTAATTACTTGCCAATCACATATTTTAAATCAATTATATCCAAAAATAATTATGGGATAATCATATTATTTAAATCAATTATTATCCTTTTGGAATATGCTCAGAATATCCTAACAAATCTTATCCATAATTAACTACTTTAATTGAGGATAATTACCAATTTAACAACTTAAATATGGATAATATCAAATATAACAACTTTTGAATATTTGATTTTATCCTAAAATAAAAGATTTTATCCAAATAAAACCAATTTTATCTCAAAATAATTCGTAATTATCCTGAAATAATTTTTCAAAAACTGTTTTTTTTTTTTTTTTTTTTGAAAACCGTGCACCAGCCACCGTGGTGTGGCCAGCCGAAGCCGGCCACGGTGGCCGTACACCGTGAAGTGTACGCTGCACTGCAGCGGTGCACAACAGCAGCAGCGGTGCCGCGCAACCCTTGCACGGTGCTGCTGCTGCCACCTTTGCTGACCCGACCTGCTGCCCCGCCCCACCCATCCCTCCGGACCACCTGCAGCGGCAGCCGCCGTGGCTGCGCCACCCAGCCGCGGTTGCCGCTGCTAAAATCCTTTTTTTTTTTTTTATTTATTTTAATTAATTAAAACAAAACAAATTTTGTAAAAATCAATTAAACTTTATGTGGTCCTATTAATCCCAAAATTAAATCATATTCAATTTTGAAATTAGGGTTATTGATGAAATTAATCCCCAATTTAATTTAACACTTAAATTAAATAATTTGATCATGAAAAATTCATAATTTATCATGAAATCAAATAGATTAAAAACATGAAGCATGAAACTATCGAAATTATTCAAAACCAAAACACAAAATCAAAATTTTAGGGTTTAGGGTTTCGAAATTTTCGAATCTAGGGTTAGGGTTTTCGAATAAATTCGAATAAACTAGGGCAAAAATCGGATCTCTTCATGGCTATTTTGAGCATTATTAAATCACATTTAATCAATTCCAAGAGTTAAATCACATTTAATATAATAATTGACCCATAATCAAATTATTCTCCCTCCTAATTGAATTAAAATTGTGGATTATCAAAGAATTATTGGCAATATGCGTAAATGCAATAGGCTAACTGATACCACTGTAGGGATTTATAGGTACTACGCAGCGGAAATAACATGAATCATATTCATACAGTACCTAATCCAAGGATCTAATGCATAACACATAAAGCACAAATAATCGTACCTTTGAAGCGTGATTCCACGATGATCGAGCAAGAACAATGGGGAGATAAAGAACCTCAAACGTGATTCCTCTATTCAGTCCACGGGCACGGATTAAAGCCTCCACTAATGCTAGTTAGTCTCGAGAGAACACTTCTATCGATCTTCTACGGAGATGGAAGAACAATCAACTAGGCAAGGAACACCGTGCAACACCACGAGGGCCACTAGGGTGGCCGGACGTGAGGGGAGGTGAGAGAGAGGTGGCGTGAGAGAGAGAGAGGAAGAGGGTCTTTGGATGGTGGTTGCTTGTTTCACAATTCACTGTAATGTTAATTGTGACTTATCACCAACCCTAGGCAAGGCTATTATTTATAGATCCCATCTCTAAATAATAGCCCAAGTCCAATTCCAAGCCCACTTCTATTCCTACTCAAACTATACTTAGCCCACTCAAGCTTATGACTAATTGATTGCTCATGAGGCCCATAAATGGGCCTCTAACTTGCTTTAACCCAATACCCTTGTGTGTGACCAACATAGGATCCACTCTAAAGGGCTTTGGGCTATTTGACTAGTCCAAAGATCATCTCTCATAGTCTAGCAACAGATGATGACGCCCCAATAGAATGAACTTATTATCTCCATAATAGTGATCCTTGATATATCTAGTAATTGCACTTATCGAAGACACAATTCCTTCACATATATATGCTTTTAAAGTTATTTAACATGTTATTTTATGTTTGTACTTAACAGTATTAGGTGCTACACTTCAAAGGATTTCAAAAAAGCAATCATTGATAAAGAAAAGGCTTAAGGAACTAGAACCTTCAAAAGGTTTATAAAAATTTATTGTATTAGGATCTTAACTTAGATTGATATGCTATGAATTAGATTATTTGTTCTTGAATATTTTAATTTTAAAAGTAAATATTTTAATATCTTCTAGTTTAACAAATTATAGGAACAAAGAAAATAATAAAAGCTGAAGTTAAAGATAACAATTATGAACCAGAAGAAGATCAAAATGAGGAATATGATTGATCATCAGAAGAAGACAGAAAAAAGAGAAAAGCTCATTTAAAGAAGATAATGAAGCTTGACATTTCTGATAAGGAGGTACATGGAGTTTTTGAGGTTAAAGATAGAAGTGATGATGATGATGGTAATTCTAAAATTAAGAAAACACACTGTAGACCCAATGAAGTTTTTGATTTGATCAAAGATTTCAGTGAGAGAAAAAAATCAGATGTAATAAATGTTGGTTTTGGAGGCTTTCTTGAACTGAAGTTGACAAGAGTTTCAACAAAGATGCTTCCATGGATTTCTCATCATTTCAATGAAAACAATTGTATGTTCAAGATTTACTTAGTGAAGGAGTTTTCTGTTAGTTCCTATGATGTTCAAGATATTTTTTTGCTTCCACATGTAACCGAGAACAAGGTGACTTGTCAGCTAAGGAAGCAACCTATAGCAAACATGTTGACTCAAAAGGAATGGAAGAAGAAGCTAGGAATTCCAACAACTGATGACATCTTTGTTAACAATTTGGAGAACAAATTGAAGACTCTAAAGAAAAGAGGGGAGGATTTTAAAAGATTCTTTGTGATATATGTTTGCAGCACATTCTTACCCCATGTTTCAAAAAGAGTGATAGATTACAAGATAATCATCTATGACAATGTAAATGAGATACATAACCTGGATTGGTGCAGTTATGTGCTAGATAACCCGTGCAAAGAAGTGGGGAGCTTCAAGAACAACAAACACAAGGAATCAAGAACAGGAATCAGTGGATGTGTCCTGATTCTACAACTTGTCTACTTTCATCATCTTGCATTCAGAGGGAAGCCCGAACCAATAACATTGCCCTTGATCAAGCATTGGTCAAATGAGAAGGTCAGAGAAAGAATTGCAAGTGAAGCAAAGGCATCTTTTGATCAAGAACAACTCCAAAAGGATGTCTATCCAGTTTGTAGAAAAGTAGGTCAGCAAACATATTTAGGAGATGTAATTGAGAATGGTTATAGAAACTTTGCTGAAAGAGAGAGAACATTAGTGTCATTCAACCTACCAGAAGGTGTCATGATAGATAGTGAAATGCATGATGTTGCAAAAGATGTGAGTAATTTTTCATAACTGATTTCTTGTATTTACTTTAAAATGAAATCTCTTTACTTTTATTTCATGTTTGTTCACTTTTATTATATTTAAGGAAAAATTGCTCTCATTAATCTGAACTTTGCCTCATCCGCCGAAATTAATCCCAACTTCAGTTTATTATCTATCACTCCCAACTTTGGGGGGTATTAATTTTCGTTGCACCCAACAAGTCATCCAACCTGATGTAGCAGGTTACCTATACACGTGTCAACACGTGATAGGTCCAAAAAAAAAAAGTTAAAACAAAAAAAAAAAACTACCAAACCCAGCCCCTTACCCTTTCCCGGAAACCACCACACCCCACCCCCACCGCCGGAAAATCGACCCCTTCCCCGAAAACCCCTCCCCCGCCATCGGAAACCGCCGCCCAGCCACCCCTTCCCTTCCCCCACCCCCGAAAACCCCTCCCTCACCCCTTCCCTTCCCCAAATCCCGCCCAGCCATGAACGAAATTAGCCACCATCTAACGAACTCAGCCACGAACGGCCGGAATCGACCGATTTTCGGTTAAAACCAACCATTCAACCCAAAATTCGGCCGATTTCGGCTGTTTTTGGCCATTTCGGTGGTCTTTTTTAGGGAGAAGTAGTGCGGCATTTTATGGTGTTTGTGGGAAATGGGAGGGTGGTCGGGCGTCGCCGGCGCTAGGAGAGGGGAAGGATGACTGGGGGGGTGGTCAGGCGTCGCCGGCACTAGGAGAGGGGAAGGATGACTGGGCGGCGACCGGCGCTCGAGGGGAACGGTGTTCGTGGGTTGGTCGTGGGTTGCTGCGGGGTGGTCGTTGGTGGCAGCGGGCTGCTATGGGGTGGCTGGGTTTGGTTTTAGGATTATTTATTTTTTTTTAAATTTCTTTTCTTTTTTTTTTCAACCAATTACATATTAACACGTGTGCAAAAAAAATTAATTCACACATGTTTACCTGATTGACCGGTTGCAAGTCATTTGGGTGCAACGAAAATTAATACCCCCCAAAGTTGGGAGTGATAGATAATAAACTGAAGTTGGGATTAATTTCGGCGGATGAGGCAAAGTTCAGATTAATGGGAGCAATTTTTCCTATATTTAATTGCTCTGTTTCTAGTAGTAATAATGTTTAGTAAATGATAAACATAAAGTAAATAATGTACACTGAAAAGTAAACAAATTAACTTTAAAAGTAATTAGTATTTGTGTAAGGACCTATTTGGTCTAGGCCTAAATTTTGCCATAACTTTTATATAGTAGTATGTTTCTGGTTCTTTGCCAACTGATGTTACAGATGCTTAGTAGTTAGTAAATATGCACTTCATTATAATCGTCCTTCAACCTGCAAGTCTAGAGATATGAATTTTGTAGCATATTTTCTTGGAAAAACAAAAATAGGAATAAACTCAATTTGATAGAAAATGGATGCATGGTGGTAGTTTCTGGCAATCTCAGTTGGTTTAACCCAGCCTTGCCTCTGTCCAGTGGACATTTTGTGAAGGATATGACATGCTACCAGGGCTTATATGCAAATGCTGAGTCTAGTACATTAGACATGCTACAGGTGCGTATATGCCAATGCTGGGACCAATGCATAAAAGGAGCACTATCTGGCTAGACAAGAAACTTAATGCTGAGGCTGAGTAATATAAGCATGTTAGGTTAATGTATCCATGTAGGTAATTATATATGACCTGTATTTTGACTATCATGTTTATAATCTGAAATTGTTTGGCAACATGCTAGCTATTAGCTTTCATTTTGCTAAAGTGTATGCTTCACTGCTTCTAAATTCTAATTGCTTCAAAGTCTATGATCACAGAAAGCGATATTGTATTTAAGCTGTTGGATAAAGTTCTTATCTTGTAAAAGTTGGAGATTGTTGATGACTAGTATCTAACTCTGTTGAATATCTTGATAATAACACTATATCTTTCATGAACTGCCTTTTTTGGCTATATTTAATTGCTCTATTTTTAGTAGTAATAATGTTTCGTAAATGATAAACATAAAGTAAATAATGTACATTGAAAAGTAAACAAATTAACTTTAAATGTAAATAGTAATTGTGTTCAAAAATATTGTAATATTTAATTTTTGTTATTTATTTTAAAGGAAATTGAAGAAGAACTCTATTTATTGGATAGAGATTCAACACTCTTTGCAATGTTGCATGCTGAGCGTATAACTTGCTTAACAGAGAAGATAAAAAAGCAACAATTGAATGTGTCTACATCAAATTCTCAACTGTTTTCTGAAACACAAAAGTTGATGGAAGAATCTAAAGTGCAAAAGGTTATGGATGAAATAGTAAAGCTTTATGATGATTTGAGATATGTATCTAATGTGTTTCTATCAACATGGGAGGTGCATCATAAAAATTCTAAAACTAATCCTAAAACGGATGGAGATAATCATGAGGATGCAGGTAATCAAAAAATTGTCAATCTGGATGACGAAAATGAAGATTCTGAAAAAAAGGACGAAAAGGATCTGGATAATGAAAATGAAGATTCTAAAAAGAGGAGGAAAAGGATCTGGATAATGAAAAATGAAGATTCTAAAAAAGAGGAGGAAAAGGATCTGGATAATGAAAATGAAGATTCTGAAAAAGAGGAGGAAAAGGATGACAACAAAGAGGAAAAGGAACAAAATGAAAAGGAATAATTAAATGATCAGGAGAAGGAAAAGGAGAAAAAGGAAGATGAAAAGGAGAAAGAGAAAGAGAAGAATGAAAAGGAACAACAGAAGGAGCAAGAGAAAAAGAAAAATGAAAAGGGATAAGAGAAGAATGAAGAGAAACAAGAGAAGGGAGCTGAAGTTGATGAGCAGACAGTTGATGTGGAGTTTACTAATGTAGTAAGTCTAGTCACTAAAAGTATCCTAAACCATACTGTTGTTGAAGGACGATTATAATGAGAGGAAACAAATCAAGAGAATGAAATGCCAGAGCTGTACCAAGTAGTGGTTGATTACTACTTTGTGAAGTACAGTCGATTCATACAGTAAGTTATGAAAAATTTTAATTTTAAAAATATTCTATCTGCTTTAGTTAATATTTAATTTACTTTAAATAATATTTTATTTACTATAAACATTTAAATGTGCACAGTGAAGAGATTGTGAAATATGAAGGTTTTCTCATAGTAACAAGAGATGACACAATATCCCTAGCTCCAACAGCCCCCCCCCCCCCTCAAATGATAAAATCCAATGTAGTTTTATGTTGGTCATTTCTTATGAGTAATTTTCAATTCAAAGAAGATCCATCATGATTTTTCTTTGGCATTCACCACAATGTAAGCGTTGAATTAAATGTTTAGGTAATTCATAATTAATTGTGTATGATGTAATTAATTAATATGTTTTATGTCCTCATTAATGTGTATGATGTAATTAAGTAATACACAGAGACCTCTAGAGTTGTATTTCATGTCACAAGATGCTTCCTAGACAATAGATAAAAAAAGACCAAAAGTCTCCTTCAATACACACAGCAGGATTGAATCAAGCATGGTATGATTGGATGTGCCTTTGTAATGCAGAGGAGAAAATTACGACAACTCAGTTGGTATGTTTTATTATTCATGTCAATTAAACTACATTGTAGGGTATTATGATTTTGAATTTGTAGACTAATAATTTTAATTTTATTGACAGATTTTTTTTTCCAATCTGTCTGAGTAACCACTATAGTTTGATAGTGGTTAACTTTTTAAAAGAGTCCATTTAATACTTGAATAACAGAGAGTATAATTAGAAGCATAAGCCTTTCTATAGAAATCTTGGATCTCTTGTGGTAAGATTTTTTTTTATTTATCAAAAGTAAATTATTATTAATATAAAGTAAATAACATTACTATTAAAGTACTCCGTAAATAAGTTTGTATTAAAACTATACATTATAATGCCTTTAAAAAAATAAGATAAAATATAAAGTAAATTATGTTCTCATTAAAGTAAATTATATGTTTATTAAAGTAATCTATACTATAAATTTGTTTTACTTATATATTGCTTTCCACATGTTACGGGTGGAGGAAATGGCAAACTTTCTACAGGGAATTAATCTGAGCTAGGAAATACTAGAATATGAGTTTGATGAAATTAACATAAATATATACTCTTAAATGTGGTATTTTTTCAATGATCCATATGCCGTGTTTTTCTAGAGACACTTTTGATGCTGACCTTAATTTAGAAAATAGTTAAGAGGTGTATCGTGCATAAATCATTGCTGCACTTGCTTTAGCAGAGATAAACAATAAAAGAAAACAGCTTGTGCAATAAGTTTCAAGGTTCAGGGTAGTAAGAAAACTTGAAAAGGAGAATGGGATGTAGATATGATATATGTTTTTGATTTCTTGAAAACACACAAGGAAGTAATGGAAAACATGAGCTTGAAATGTCACCAAGTGATTAACTACTTAGCAATCAATAATGATGAAAACTTTTAAAACAAGAGGTATGTTTTATATTTGCAAAAACATAAATACTCCTATTGCATTGTATATAAAATTGTTTGGCATAAATTTAATTTTAAATTTAATTCAATATTACAGCGAAGTAGTAGGTTGGTTTATAGATTCAATTGAAATAGTAAGGGAAGATTATAACGCTTTGCTCAATGAATTGAGCAAACCACCTCAATAACAATGAAATGCAAAAACATAGGTCTGAAAATGACTTGGTCAGATTCTTCTTTGGATTTGACATCAGGGTAAGTTTTTTACATTTACATTTATAATATAAAATTATGCATTGAATAAATATTTGAAATAATCTTGGGAATTTTTTTTGCAGGATGCTTTAACTATGTGTTTGAATGCTCATGGGAAAAAGGGAGTAATAGGTCTGCAAAAACTATGGATTGATTGGAATAATTCACAATCATTGGACTTGGATGCATCTCAATGTGTAAGACATAGAATAAATATTTAAAGTAGAAAATATATGTTTAAAGTAATAAAAAATAGCTTTAAAGTAAATATGTGTAATAACAATCTATATGCAATTATTTATACCTCTAAAGAAGGAAGATCATTATTTTCTTGCTGTCATAAACTTCAAATATGAAACAATTGATCATTTGGACAACACTTTCTACGAGGCCAATGAAGAATATGAGCCTCTACAAAGTTTTATCTTAAAAACGGTAAAGCAGTAATAGATTAACAAAGTGCCTTAAATTCATTTTCAATGTATCATATTACATTAATATTCATTTCATTGCAGATCATACAAATGCAGAAGTTGTTTAAGAAAAGAAAACATCCAAAGGCAAATGATATACTGTACTACAACCTGTGAAAAATTGAACTTCCATTCCAAAAAGAAAAGGAAGAAAATTACTCTGGAAGTTATCTACTGCTGCACATGAAGGTGTATGACGGTGTTAATGAGATAGGATTGGAAACCATAAAGAGGTAAGTTACTATACTTATTTTTGAAGTCCTTAAATTCTTTAACTTATATGGATTACTTAGAGCATAATATATATCAGGAATTTTCAAGATTGACACACCATCATATAAGAACATTAATTGACCTACTTCTCAATGATAACAATCAAATGCAAGAGAAACTGCTGACAAATGTTGAGAATTGGGAAGAACAGAATGCATCTGAAGAATTGAAAATGTTTTTAATTGATTTGAATATATCATAGACATTAGAGTACTTTAGTTAAATAGTATTAATCCAAAACATTTGTTTGAATGTTTAAGTATTTTATTTGTATGATGAGTACATATTATATCTCTTAGTTGAAGTAGTAGAATTATTCTTTTTGAAAAATGGTGTTGATATAAAACTAGAATAAATAAATCAAAAGGTAGATGAAAATGGTGTTAAAGTAACAACAACAATGTTAAAGGTAAAAGAAAAAACTTTAGAAAATTAAATATTTCTGAAATATGGTGTTCGATTTTAAAGTGAAGAACAATACTGTTAAAGTAATAAAAAATGGACAAAAAATAAATAAATTATCATTTAACATAAAATAAATAATTTTAAAATAAAAAAATCAAGTCAAAAATATGATGTTCAATTTAAAATAAAGGGAATTAGTGTTAAAGTAAAAGGCATGAAGTTAAGAGTAAATGAAAAATTAAAAAATAAAGTCTTTGTGAGGTGATTGTAGAGGTGGAGGTGGTTGTGTGGTGGTTGTGGAGGTGGTAGTTCAGTGCTTTTTCAAATTAAAAAAAAGTACAAAATTTTCAAATTATTGTTCGTTAGAAGGTCATGCACAACACTATTTCAGTAAGAACGGGTCAAGTTTGGGTCAAGTAAGAATGGGTCGGGTCATCTCAGGTTGGGTCAATTCGAGTTAATACCGTAACCTATGCGGGTAGAGTTCGGGTTGGGTCATGCTTGAGTCGGGATACGTTGGGTCTTACATCTTACCAAGTTTGGGTTAAGTTGGGTTTTAGGTCGGGTTAAGTTGGGTTCGGGTTACCATTTTTGGGGTTAAGACGAGTCGGTTAATAATCAAGTTTGGGTTGGTATTTCGAGTCAAGTCAGCGCTTTTGACAGCTCTACATATTAGAGTGTTAGTTTTAATACCATGGAACCATGGGGGTCTCATGGTAAATGTGGTTCCATACTATTTTTAGAAATATGTCAAGTATTTTGGAACAAAAAATAGAAATCGTGTCAAGTATATATTTTGGGACAAAAAGAGTAATACATGATATTATCTTCAATTTTGTAAATGAAGACATTTCATAAATCAAACAATTCATATGATATAAAATATCATAAAGTAAATGAAATATTTCATAAAGTTAATGTTTAATAGCTAAAAGTAAATAAACTGAATTTTAATTCAGTAGTACAATTACAATGATAAAAATATTACAATGATAAAAATTAAAAAAATATATATATTTGTTAGTATATGTTGATCTTGATCTTCCAAAATATCTTAAAATTTCCATTTATTATAATAACTGCACAAAAATAAACTTACAAAAATTAGTGACAAATTAAAGTAATAAATTACAATGTAAAGTAAATAAAGTACAATGGAAAGTAAATAAATTACAAGTTAAAGTAAATGAGAAAAGTACATAGGTAAAATAACAAAAAAAAAAAGGTACAAAGTATAATAATACCTGCACAAAAATAAAAAGTAAATCAAGTTAAATGTTAAAGTAAATAAATAACAGAGTAAAGTAAATATAACAAATTTAAAAGTAAAATACCCGAAGAACTACTTGTTTGGACAGTTTCTACTTTCATGTGAAACACCAGATTGCCTACAAGCTCTACAAGTTCTGCCCTTTTTGGATTTTTCTTCAGAAGCTATTTCTTTTGCACTCATCAAACGCTTTGAACTTCTAGCAGATTCTTTATTAAGACACTGATTTGGAGGCAAGATGTTTACATCTACTTCATTTGACCTAACCATAACCCGAATATATCTTTCACCTCTTTTGAACTAGTTGCATTTTCAGGATTATTCTTTCTCAGCATCTGCTCCTTCAATGAAGATAATGTCTTAACAAGCTTAGATAAATCATCCTCAGATTAGTCAGATAAACTAACACAATTGAAAATCTTGGACCACACATCACTCACCGATTGTCTTTTCTTATCATACTTAGAAGCATCATCCAGAACAACATTTATGGCTGAAGCTTTCTTCAGATTGTCTTTTCTCCAACGATTCAAGATATAATATCAGGAATTTCACATATAGATTTGCCTTCCATAACAAAAATAATGTGTTTACATAAGATGCCTTGACTCTCAAACATTTTACATGTACAACTTGACTCATATGTAGCCAGGTCAAAATTTACATCAAAATTTTTCCTTTTCTTATGATCGACAATTACAGAAAACTCCACACCATCTCCATACAGAGAACTACAACTTTCAACACCACATGAGAAACAGGCTGCCTGGCATTCTTTTTGAAAATCATAAAAGATGGATCGAGTATAAACAACAGCAGCATGCTTTTCCAAGTGTAAATGAGTAAGCAATTGAGGCTCAGACTTATTAAGCCTGTTCAACTCATCCTATTCCTTCCTTAGAGTTTAAGAGCAGTTTTATATCGAACAAAAATTCAACACAGGTCACTTGGGGGTTTGTAAAATTACAAAAGAAACTGTTTTCACCTTTAGACCTAGAAGTAGAACGCAGTAACCCACCCATAAATAAGTCCATGAAATATGCAGGGATCTAAAGATGTTTAATCTTGAACATGTATGCAAACCAATCATGATTGACAAGGCCAAATTCCTCCATAACATTGTTCTAGTCATCAACAAATACATGGTGATCAATTTCTCTATCCTAAACTATTGCACTTAGCTTTTTCAAGAAGTCAGTTTCATTACAAAACCGATTTCCAACCTTTTCAAATACCTTCTCATTATGTGCCACATACATAACCTATGCTTAGTCTTGGTAAAAACCTACTGTATGGAAATACCCATTGCAGGGTCTTGATTAGTGATTATACAAGAGGGTTCTCTTCCCATACACTTCAAAAAAGTTTGAGATAGCCACACAAAAGATTCTATATCTTCTTTAGATGATAAAGCAACACAAAATGAACACATCTCTTATGATTATCAACTGCAGTAAAAGGACAGAAAACTAATGAATATTTATTTGTATCATAGGTAGAATCAAAAGATAGAGAGTCCCCAAACAATTGATAATCTCTTCTACTAATAGCATCAGCCCAAAAAACACGAGTCAAGTGCCTACTTTCATCAACACAATAATCAAAATAATAACTCCTATATTGGTTTTCACTTTTTGTTCAAGGTTTTGAACAAACATTACACCATCAGCATTAGAGATATACACGTTAAAGTCCCTAGAAAAATTTTTGAAATCATTTTTACTGTCCCTGACATTTTCAAACCCATCACAAAGTTCTTTCATGATCCTATAAGACATAACAACCCCTGTATTTAACTTTGAATTGTAAAAAATAAACTTCTTATGAGCAAAATTTAAACCAACTTCATATTTGGTTTCCTGCCTAGTAATAGGTGTAGAAAAAGGGTAAGAATGAGGCTCATAAAAAGAATAAACAATATATTGGCCACCATTTACAAACCTAAATGCAATCTTAGCAGGACATCCAGCTCTCTCCACAGTCTTTTTCCTTAAACATGCACCTTCAACTTGATTACCAACTTTTTTTGTTATTTGTCACATACATACCCTACTTTGCTACATAATAAATATTTAATTATAATAACTCCTATATCATTAGAATCATCCTTATTCTTTTGTACTTTTGTAGTACTAGATTGGACTTTAAATCCACACTCATTGTCATATTTGTAATAAAAGGAAATACCAAGTTCAAGAGTATTAAATTTCATTCCAATAAATGGTTTGTTTTCCAAAGAACAACTTGGCATATACCCTTTATCACCTCCAAAATTATAAATATATGCTAGGAAGCACAGGCTGAGTGGGTGTTTAAAAATTCTTACATTCATATCTTCATTAGTGACAGCAACAGAACAATGCTCTACATTTTCCGTCATCTTCTTGAAAAGTAAATGAATCAAAGAAAAAATTAAATAAACAATAACAAAAAGTAAACCCATTTTAAAAAGTAAACTGATAAAAACTATTTATGGTATACTGATGGGTGTCATAAATGGCACCCATTTGATGAGCATTTAGGTTGTTTTCTTCCTATTTTCATATCTTCCATGCTCAATAAATGCCTAGTTTTATGCATTTGGTCTTGGTTTTACCTTTCCTCTCTTATTTTGTAGCTTTTGTGCATTTTTTTTTTGTTTTATACTTTTTTCTCCTTTATTTACTCTATTTTTGTGATTATAGGTATTGTACAAGGTCTGGGTCTTGATATTGGTGATTTAATAAGGTGGAATATGCTTTTGGAACAAGCTCAAGGCAATTAGAAAGCTCAAGATGCAAGGAAGTGGTTTCTCCAATTTCTAGCTCTTGCGCTTTCAAGCCGTGCTCTCATGAAGATGTGGTGTTGAACCCACTGTCAAGTGCTTTTTGGGACCGCCACTCTTAGTGTTCATCATCGTCATATTGCGCCTTCATTCTAAGACCTTAGCGAATGTACGAAACTGCGAGAAGAGCCAAAGAAACCCAGAAAAGCACGGGCGCGCCTCCTCGCCCGCGCGAGCGTGCTCTCCTGGGTATTTGCTTGCCTGATTTTTACTTCGCGCCTCCTATTTATACTTCTTTGTAACCCGATTTTGTAAGAACGAAATTCACATTTTTAAATCATAATTTTAGCTTACTTGAGAGCTTTTCTCTCTAGTTTTAGGGTTAGTTTAGGAGTAGATTTTAGAGAGATAAAGTGAGGAATTTCAATAGTGATTGAGAGATTGAAGATTTAATGGTGACAATTGTGCTGGAGATCTTCTCTATTATCAATGAGCATTTCTAAACTCTATCTCATTTATTGCTTTGTTTAATATTCATGTTTGTTTGATTTGATTTTGATTTGATTTTGTTGTTTGATCTTTGTTTAGTGTAATTGTTCTTCATAGATTGTTGAATCTTGATTTCTATAGTTGTTTGTTGATTTGATGATGATGTTAAAGTAGTTGTTTGCTAGGGATACGATGAAATTGTGTGATTGATTGATTGATTGTGCTTAATTTGGGGATTGTGTTGATTAATTGTTGAGATTAAAGTGATTAATGGAAGTTTGCATGTGTGTAATTCGATTAGGCCTTTAGAATTATGCTAGATTGCATTGTATCGAATGATACGGATCATTGATTTAGGAATTGCAATTGTCGATTGAGCTTGATTAGTGATGCTCCTAGTTAGAGTCGCTCGTAGTTGGCACTAGTTTGACCTCTAGGATATAGCTTGTTGACTCTTTTGATTGAGCTTGCCATTAGTCTTCACAACCTTTGACTTGCATGTATTTCCGATTTGCTACAATTGTCATGATTAGTAGTTGATCCCCGTTCCTAGTGCTTTATTTGTTTGGTAGTTGGTTAGTGTTCTCTCTTTATCTTTTTCTTCGACCTAGCTTAGGCGCATAATTGAGAGCGCTTGAACATTACCGCTCCTTTAGGTTCGACCCTTGACTTGCCTCTTTACTAGTATTTAGGTTAGTTAAGTGTTTATAATTTTAATTTAACCGGGGGAGGATTAGTTTCAACGACCTAGTTTCACCCCTCGTCATATACTAAAAAGTTAATGACTTAAAGAAAAAAGTAAAAAAAAATTTGAAAAAAGTAAACGAAGTAAAAAAATATGAAGTTATAAAGATTAAGCAAAATTAATAATGAAAAGTAAATCACAGCATAACAAAATCGTAATATAAGACTCAAAACAACACAAAATCATAATATAATGCAATGAACAATAAATCGTAATATAAGACTCAAAACAACCCAAAATCATACAATTAGACTCAAAAATTTTTAAGAAAACCAAAATCGTAATATAAAACCCTAAAATGTAGTAAGTAATTGGAAAAAAAAGTCCCTAAACCGTAGTATATGAACCATAAATTGTAGAAAGTACTTTAACAAACACAAAAGCATAACAAAACAACCCTAAATAAAACAAAAGTAAGCTGGAAAATTTGATAAAAAAAACAATTCAAAAATAACAAATCAAACGAAAAAACAAAAAATCTCAAATCGAACAAAAAAGATTGCAAATTGATAAAAAAAAAATTCAGAAAATCACAAAAAGTACAATAAATAAAAAAGAATTACCTCAAACAATGACGAAAATCAAAGAATTATAGCAAAAAATTTATCAACGAAGAAGAAAGTCTCGATGTGAGAGTGCTAAAGATGAGAGATTTGAGAGTAGAGAGAGAAAGTCCAAGAGAGGAGAGAGAAACAAATGAGTTGCAAAATGAATAAGGAGGAAGATTATTCAACTAGGGAAATTACCAAAATGCCCTTAATGAAATTGAAAAAGGCAGGTGAAACACAAGCCGTCGGATTGAGAACAATCAACGATCATGATGAGTTCCTAGTTCCTATTATAGGACTTGGTTCTCACATGATTCCATTATATATATATACGTAGTTTGAAATACCGATATGGTTGAGTATTACCTGGCCTTTTATATACAACCAGGTGTACATAGAGGTAGGTGTACTGGCTCAAAGGTAGTTTATTTTGCTTATTTAATATATTTTCTTTTCTTCTCATTTTAAGTGTTAAAAAACGAGCAAAAAAGAATTTAAATATATTCATATTGTATAATTAATGTTAATTAAACAATTATTAAACATTACTGTGCATGGCACAGAACCCAACCTATTTTTTTTGGTTAAATTGGTCTATTAACAGGATATTAAAGCTAACTAAACCGGGGTAGGGGTGAGCATAACAGGGTACCCTGTAAAAATTCTAGGAACCGGATCCGGAACCTGTTGCAACAGGTTCCTCGAAATGGGAACCGGAACCGAAACATGTTTAACAGGTTCCTGGAAATTGGGAACCTGAACCGGAACCTAACTTTTTCTCGGATGTTTTTTTTAAATAAAAAACTGGTTGGTCACTAATTTATAATGTTTGGAACTTGCAAATAAGACAAACTAATAGTAGTTGTCTAATAAATTTAATATATATATTTTAATAATTGTAATTTTGATATTTATTATTTAAAAATTGATTAAGAATTAGTGTATAATTTGAAATTAAGTGATACTTTTATTAGGTATAGGGTACCCTATAGATTCCGGTTCAAAAAAATTGAGAACCAGAACCTGTTACAACAGGTTCACCAGTTTGCTACAAAAAATCGGAACCTCTTGTACATGTTCTGGTCCCGAAACCTACGGTTCCTAACAGGTTCCGGTTCCGATTCAGGGTACTCTGATTTTTTGCTCACCCCTAGTGACGTGGGTAATGCCCTAGGTGATACTTTGAATAGTTTCATTTTATATTAGATGCTTTAAAAGACTTATTAATTTTTTTAACATGGTAAATTAAGATACAATGGTAACAATAGTTCATTTTGTTTTTTTTTTTTTATATGTATTTTTTTTAATACTTGAACTTTGTATGTATTTATACATACATGTGGATTATAGAGCATAATTTAATTCTAGCGAAGATGGTTATGCATATTGTTTTCATTCAATGAGGTTTGGGGTTCAAATATCTTTGTATGCATTTTTAATTTAATAAATCATTGAATGATAATGTGGCATGATAGTAAAAGTTGTCGAATAATTATATGGCATAACACTAGTGTAAAAAGGGATACATGTGGCACATATACAATTTTATGAACATCATTTAATCTATAGTATAGATAGATGTCGCACTTAGTTACCATCACAATTTTCTTTGTTTGTTCTACTTGATTTTTACATAGTTTTCTACTTTTCTTAGGCAATATTGTATTACTCCGTAACAATATTTCTAAGTGATTAACAATTCTATAAATTGTATTTTCGGAAAATAAAAATTGAGCAAAAAAATATCAAAATATTCAATAACTAAGTCATGATTATATTTGTATCTATCGACATAGAATACATTCTACAATGTACTTTATTTTGACAAAGGGAACTAAAAAAGAAAACGAAACAAATCCTTACGACGAGCAGCACCAGCTAAGGAGTGAGCAGAAACAACTAAAGACCAAGAAACCTTCCAAATATGATAAGGAACAAAAGAGGACAAGATATTTTAAATCTCATCTACAATCCAAACCACCAAAATATCCTTAGGACCAAGATCCATAAGCAACTGGGGAATAACCATATAGTCATTAAGCAGCGTAATCCGAATAAACCCTTATTGGGAAGCATGCATGAGGCCCAAAAGACAAGATAATAACTCAGAATGAAGCGCAGAACTGGCCACGCAAGCCCGAGAACCACCACCTAAATATTAAGAAGGATAAGAGCCCCAAAAATACCAACATGTCCCAGCGTTTTAACTCCCCGGATGTAGGCGTCGTTCGAAGTGTGCCTACGTTAAGCATGTTGTGAATATGCTTTGGCACTCATGGGATGTAGGAATTGACAATAATTAGGGACACGATTAGGGACAAGGAAAGTAGGGAGCCGCCAACAATTTTTTAAGGAACTTGTAAACTGTTCACGGATCATTATACGGCAACCACGATAAGGGACAACGATAGCAACACCGATTGACATCGAGTAATCCATGAGATTAATAACTCCATATATTTTGGAACCACGAAAGGAGGATTAGGGATGATGGTACGAAGTGATTCATGGAGTCATATTCGCCCGTATTGGCCATTAGTCAATTCTTATAGTGAAAAGTATTTCTTGCGATCTCAATGGAATGTTGTAAACACCAAATCATGTCTCTCCAAAAACTAAACCTAGGGTTGAGCGCTTTTCACGTCATTGATATCAAGTTATATGAAATGTTGAAATTCTCGTGAATTCTTCTGTTTTCTAAAATGTTTTAATAAAAATCATTCATTTCTGTTTTTGAAAATCACTTATTTCATATTCTATTTTTGAAAAATGTCCAATCCTATTTATGTTAGTCCATAATCAAGGGAAAATAATTGTGTAGGTTGATGGATCTTGAAAAGACCTTTCCGACGAGATATTATAAGCCCAATTCTGAGTTATAACGAGGAAGTTATGCTCAAAATACTTAACTGGGTCTAAACGAGTTTTATGGATGACCCCTAATGATTATGTGGAGGGTCCATTAATCTTAATTATATTCCTAAATAAATTAGGATTAATTAGAAGCTTATATAAGTTTCTAAAATATCTTAATTATCTTTTATAAAAATATAAGATTAAGAATTTGAAATTGAGTAAAACTCCTCTTTTTGAAAGTCCTAATTCTATTTGAAATGAAAGACATTAAAAGATGATCAAATAATATTTTCGTGCCTCATAAATTTATCCAAATCTTAAATGGTTGGTTAGCTCTTGAAATTATCTTTCCAATGATATTATAATATTAATTTCGAGGTATAACAAAAAAGATATGAAAGAAATATGAAACTCTATCAAAAACTGACACCCTTCCACTATTTCGGCTATACTTTTATTCTACAAAATATTTATATCTTATTCTAACTGGGTTGGAAAGTAGACTTCAAGAGATTTCAAACTACTTATCATATGCCTTATTTCGACTTCTATATTAAAAATTATGAAAAAAATAAAATCTGCAAATAACTATCTTCTTCCGCCGCGATAGAGACATCGCGACACGATAAGATGAATTTTAATCTGATTCTAATTTTGACTCTTTTCTAATCATTTTCGGTCGATTTTCTCTATAAATAGAGTCTTTTCTCTCCATTTTTACTCACCAACAATCACCAAAAATCATCTATTCTAATCTCTTCTCTCTCAAGGCTAGAAGCTTATTCTTTCTCACTCTTTTTAAGCATAGCCTTTTCAAAATACAACATACGTCCATCACGAGGCTTAGACACACCTAACTATAGGGAATATTTCAAGCATTATCCCTATCTTGAACCCCACTGTGACCATACACTAAAGTACGGTGGCGTCCAAAGGGAAAAAAGTTAGAGCAAAAGAGTCACCAACAAGTTTTAGGAACTTGTAAACCGTTCACAGGGTGCAGGTTACACCCCTTAACGATCCAGGAGATCGTTAACTCCAATAGGTCTGGAACCACAACTGGTAGTTCGGGGATGAAGGAACAAATCCAACCTTAAAGAGATTGAATCTGCCCTAATAATAGGCCTCTACTTTATTCTACTCGTATTCATGTGCGCTTTCTGACTAACATACAATCAATAGGATTACCCTAAACCTGTTTAATCTATGTTGGTTGAATATTTACGCACAAATAAATCCTATTATTGGCGATCACTTGAATTATAATCAAATTAACTCTAAACAAGATTATTAATTATCTTATTAAGCGTGATTACAAGTACCAATTCCCTTTAAACAAGCATAAAAGGTGTGATCAAGTAATAACAATAAACATCAAAGCAACATAATAATCATCATAAATTATTATAATCATAATAATAATAAAATTAATAATATTAAAGCATAATAATAGCAAGATCCTAGGCATGATACTAGCAAGATTAATAACAAACCCTAGGATGTCACTAAATATCAAAGATCAAAGCTTTAACCCTAATATGATACTAACATGAATATTAGGGAGGAAAATAGGAAGCATCGCGAAAATCACAATTGTCATATTTGATATTAGAAAGTATAGTTGTTACCCTAAACATGATACTAGGAAGATCAAAACGCCCTAACATGATACTATGAATCATAATAGCAACCTAGACATGAAAACTATATCATATTAATAATAAATCAATTAAAGCACATACATGGATGCCTCTTACCTCTTTCTAATAACAAAATACACGCGTTAATAATTTCATGGAAAATAATAAAATCAAATAATTAAATTAAATAATTGAAAGAGAGATTTGCGACCAAACCCTCATAAATCAAAACTTTTAACGTCTAGGGCGAAGGCAACTTTGAACTTGGCTAGGTGATTCTAGGTCTTGTGAATGTAGAATTTTGTATTAGAAAAGCTAAAGAGAGAGAAGAATTCTTGAAAGCTAGACAAAATAAGAAAAATAATTGTTATTGATGATTATAAACGGAGGTTTTAGGAGGCTATTTATAAAGAAAATCAGCCAGACGGATAGAAAAACGAATTGGAGTTTGAACCAGAATAAAACACGATTAGCGCCAGACGCTGGTCATTAGCGCCAGGTGCTGAAGGTTTGCGCTAGGCGCCACCCCTTAGCACTAGACGCTAATGCTTGTCGTCAGGCGCTAATAATCAGTTTCATGCATTTTTTGTTTTAATCATATCTTTTAATCCGGAATTTCAAATAAGTCATATAATATGTCGTTGGAAAGATCTTGAAGTCTAATTTTTAACCCAATTAGAATCAGTTTAAAATCTTTTGTAGATAAAAAAATATGGCCGAAATAGTGAAAGGGTGTCAATTTTGGATAGAGTTTCATATTCCATTCATATCTTTTTCGTTATAACTCGGATTTAATATTATAATGTATCATTGGAAAGATAATTTCAAGATCAATCCAACCATATAAAATTTGAGTAAATATTTTTAGTCACAAAAATAAACTCTTAATATATTCAACTTCGTACAAAACAAGGATTTTAAAAATGAGTAGTTTTATTCAATTTCAAACTCTTTGAAACATATTTATCAATCCTAATTCCATTAGGATTTAAAAGAACCTTCTAGAGTATTCTAGAAGACTATAATCAATCCTAATAGCTTTAGGAATGGTAAGGAATAATAGGCCCTCCTCTAGATCATTGGGCCGCATATAAAAACCAAACTGGGCCTAGTTTAGTATTTTGGCCATAACTTCCTCATTACTTATCGGAATCGGGGTTATAATATATCGTTTGAAGATATTTTCAACCCTATCAAACTACACCATTATTGGACCCATATCATGGACCAAACAAAACTGGAATTCACGTTTTTCAAAAATAGGGCAAGAAAAGAAATATTTTCAAAAACAGAAAGAAGAGATATTTTAATATAATCATCCTCATCACTAGACTTTTCACACTTTCTCTTTGTTAGATACTCAAATGACGTGAAAGGTATTCATCATTGTGTTTGGTTTTGGGGAGACACATTTGGGTGTCTACACTAACCAAGCTCGAAGTTGCCTTCGCGCTAGATGGGAAATGAACTTTCCACACTTTCACTTCATTCGATTATGATTTGACGTGAAAGGTATTCATCACTGAATTTGGTTTTGGAAAGACAAATGGGTGTCTACAGAAACCCCCACTTTGACTGAGTTTGGAGAAACACGAGTTTCGAAAACGAAAGTCAAAGTAGCGATAGGGACGGAGAATGATTCAGAACGTTCTGCGATCCTAAATCATTCTTGTAACGCCGATACTTGCAAACTAGCGTTAGTTAAAATAGGTAAAAGAGTTAAGTAACGCGTATCTTGCACCGTCGAGCACACGTCTCTGAAGGAGTAACCGATTTGTTGCTGTTGTTGTAACAACCTTCCATAAGCTAGGAAATGTCATCATGCCGTTTGTTTTGATGATCTTCTGCAAGCTAGAGAATACTTCTTGAAGACTGCTACGCTTGTAACTGCCTCCAATTTTCGCCGTGAAAGTCTTCGAAAAGACCACTGCTTGTTGTCCTTATTGTTGCTTGAATTTTGTTGTTGATGAACCATTATGTTAGTGCTTTTGTTGTGATGACAATCCTCTTTTCTTTGGGAATAGTTGCCAACACAACTCTTGTATAATGTATGACAATCCGATTTAGGGAAAGTTGTCAATGCTTCGTAACAATCTTTCATAAGAATTTTGCTACGATCGATAATCCACATCTTGGAATATAACTCTTGAAAGCAATCCACCTTGGAAATTTGCCTATGCTATGCGACAATCCTTTTAGGAAAATATTGCCACAATCGACAATCCGCATCTTGGAACATTTGCAAAAAAGAATCGACCGACAATCCACTTCGGGAAAATTTGCCACTTACTGAAATGAATGACAATCCACGTTGAGGAACCTTTGCCAAAATTTATGATGAATAGAGACCTACGACAATCCTTTGGGAAATTTTGCCATAGGGAACTGGGTGTATGACAATCCAATCTCGGAAAACTTGCCAGAGATGACAATCCAAACTTGAAAAAATATGCAAAACAGAGAAGGAGCACGACAATCCACGCTTGGAAACTTTGCCAGAGATGACAATCCAAACATGGAAAAATTGTCACTGAAGAAGATGCGCGACAATCCATTTTTGGAAATATTGTCAGTTGGGGATGACAATCCAATTTTGGGAAAATTGTCGTTTAAGTGCTTGCTTTTGTACCGATACATTGGTGCTTGTAATGAGCCAGTGTTTTAGGCGCTTAAACTAAGTGAGACGATTTTTTGTCAGGTCAATCACTTACTACGATTGTAATCGTGCCGACTACTAATCATGTCAATTTGCTTATAAGGGCTAATTGACGTACCAAGGAACCCAAAATTGCTGTATGAGGTCGAAATAACCATTCTGAGAGGCTTTGAGCTCTTTCGCTGCTAAAATATCTTTAGCGTCAAGAATTGGCTCTGTCGCCAGACGCTGGGATCTAGAGTCAGGCGCTGAACTCTGTTGCCAAATGCCAGATGTTGTTGCCTGACGACAGCCTTATCGTCTGGTGCTGGAGTCGGGTCTTCCCTATTTTGCTCTTGCTATCGCTGTTGCTTGGTTTTGCTCTGAACTTTGAGCTTGGTCATTTCCTTTCAACCAAATCCGCTCAAATCTTTTGTAAATTAAAGCTCGTCATCTCTAATTTACTAATCCATGTAACTCCTCTTATCTTGGAGGAATCTCCTCTATCATATTCGCGGTTTTTTAAAAAAAAATCCGGGAATGTCCTTGCATGTTGGGATGCATCTGCATTTATATCCTTGACCATAGGACTTTTCTTATCTTTCTTTAGGGTTGACCTAAGACTTAGTGTTGCTTGACTCATTGACTTGTCATGACTCAAGGTATGAACTTGACTCGCTGTGATTGACTCGAGGTTGACTCGACTCAAAGTGTTTGACACATGTGTTAGACTCAAATCAAGGTGATATCATGACATGACTCAACGTGTACATGACTCGTGTGTGCATTGTATTGTGATCGTGGGACTCGAAAATGCAAAAAAAGCAAAAATTTTCCGTCATTTTTGTGGAGGGTACCGACTTTCTCCTGAAAAAGAAAGACACGAAAAAGAATCGAAGCGAAGTTTTTTTGAAGATGCATGTTGAATGAGCTTAATCCGTTAACGTTGTCTCACACAGTACAAGGATTGTAACATCTTAAACTATCGTAGTTTACTCGATAATGAAAGTATTTAGGTAACTTAGGCACGGAGGCTAAGCACTTCATACTTCGATGCAATGATTATTATGATTGATGAGTGATTTTGTTATGACAAAGTATGCTTCAATGTTGTGTTAAGATTTCATGACAAAGGGTTCCTAAGGGAAGGACTATTTAGTCATGCATCTGTGATGTGTGTGATAGTGATTCTAAAGTTAGGCCGCAAAGGCTAAGTGTGTGGAAAGATATTATTTTTTTATAAGAGTCAAATGGTGGTGACTCTTAGGCTAGGTAAGCTAATGATGTAGGATCAAGCCCCCAAGTCTAGCTTTAAGTGAATAGGGATGAGCATTGGAGATCCCTTGATATGACCATGATGTGTGAATGTGAATGTGAATATGAATGCATGTTTATTACGGCCGCACCTCTATGTGAGGTTGCCTACGTATCCGTTAGGAATCATGCCGAACGTAGCTCTAGCCAAACCTCGCACAAGTGTGTGTATACCTCAAAAAGGTCTTTTTAAGGGGTTGTAACGTGGTTAGGCTAAAGGTTAAAGAAGAAGGGGATAAAGGCCCAAGACCCTCGATAAGCCCCCAAGGTGTGCAACCTTGCTTTTAAATCTTTATATTTTAATGCTTGAGGCTTGTAACTCATTCTTAGCTCTCTTTTCTCTTTTTCTTTAGCATCTATTTTATTTTTATAAGTGTGGGCAATCCCGATCATGCGGTCTATCACTCACTTGGTATTCATATTTCTCAGGCACGATACCGAGCACTCGATAAGAGACGCAATCCGAGACGTGTTCTTATCAAAGACATGTTCATGTCAAAGACATTGGAACACTTGCCCTTTTGTACACTTTTTATTTATTTTTTGCTTATCTTATTTATTTTTTGAAATCACTCAAGCTTTACTGAAATTGAAAATTGCATAAGTTGCGCACCATCCCATCCCCAAGTTAGGTAGATGTAGGTTGAAAAATGAAAGGTCTATCGTTAGACGAGGCTCAAAGTGGTTTATGAAGAAAGGACTGCATATTTGAAGGGTGAAAGGTACTATGATGTGGCTACAAGGGGTGCCTCAAATCATTGGTATACCTTGTGCTTAGTTCGACAATGTTTTTTTTTTATTTTTTTTATTTTTTTTTTATTTTTGCAATGTAATGAAATGATCATATGCAAGAAAATAAATGCTCATTTTATGAAAGGAAAAAGGAAAAAATCCTACAAAATGAATCTAAGGAAAGTAAAAGGTGCCTATGCTAGACTTATTAGGGAAAGTAAAAAATGAAAAAGAAATAGAAAAAGAGGTCATGAAATCTTGTCGTTGCAGCTCGCCTCTTGTCTTGTATTGTTTGCTTCATCATCACCCAGTCTTCTTGCTAGCTAGAGGCAATGGGATCTTGTTTGCTTCTATGAGATCTTGAATGAGATTTTGAAACCTGTAGCATTCATCAGTGGTATAACCGTTTCCTCGATGGTACTTGCAATAGGAGTTGGGATTCTATCTCAAAGATTGATTTTCAGGCGTCGGATCCTCGGTAGGGCCAATAGGTTTGATTAATCCTCGATTGTAGAGACGGTCGAAAGCAGCATCGTAGGTCATTCCAATGGGTGTAAGTTCTCTCCTGGGTTTCTTTTTATATCCTTGATTGTCCATGGCTAAGACACCGTTATGGTCAAAGGTACTAACATTATTACTAGAGTGGGCGTTTTCGGAAGAAGAAGGATTGTCATTCTTCTTTCCTTTCTAGCCACCATGGTTACTATTATTAGTAGCTCTTTGCTTTGCGAGGTCATCTTCGATTTCAATACCGATATCATAGACGGCCTTAAAAGTATTCAAATTATGTTGATACTTTAAATGCTTTGAACACTTCTCTTGGATATTCTTGATAAACATCCTCACATATTCTTTTTCAGTGGACACCTCAATCATCTAAGAGGAGGTTTCCCTCCACTTATTGAAGAAAGAAGTAAAGCCTTCATTCTCTTTTTGTCTTAGCATCTCGAGTTGTCTATTATTGGTTTCGACTTGAATATTACACTTATATCTATTAATGAAAGAGTTTACAACAGCATCCCAAGTAGAGGTTTTCTCTTTATCAAGAGAAAAGAACCATTGTTGACAAACGGTTTCAAGAGATAAAGAAAACAAGGAAGGAAAGACTTTCCTATTGATCCCCTTAATGTTCATTACAGTTTCAAAGGCCCTTAAGTGAAGATAAGGATTATATGTTGCTTTGAACTTAGGGATGTCAATGGTATTGAACTTCTGCGGAAGAAGCTCCTTGTCCACCAAGACCCCTTGTGAACTAATGCCTTGGAATTTGTAGTCACTAGATAGCTTGCTCAAACTTTCTTACATGAGCTCCATTTGTTGTTGCTTCATAGGGTCATTGATTTTGAAGGTTAAAGCCTTCAATGCCTCAGCCACGTCAGTCAATTGATTCCTAAGCTCGTTGACTTCTTCTTATGTTGCCATTATCTTTTTAGCTTTCCTCTTTTGACGAATCGGTTTATCAAAAAGTAAGACTTGAATAAAGAGGTTGTCCTTGATTAATCGCCCTTCTCTCCTTGACCAAGTACTGTGGAAAGGGAAATTAGGGATATCGACTGTTAATTATTTGACACAAACTCTATTCAACATGAAATGGATAGAAGAAGGTAGAAAGAACGAAGGTTGTGATATGGAGGAAGATGATGTAGACGGAGAGATATGAAAAAAATTAGAAATAGAATGTACCCCCAACTCAAATGACGAAAAAAACGACTCGTGCATGAACCTAAGACATGATCATGGTATGAAAAGAGTATGTACGAAGTGTGCGCTAAGACTAGTGAGTGTTGGTGACATGTTAAGACTTGTGTCATGACCATGTGGCTAGACTATGTGACTAAACTCAAGCAAAGACTAAGTTAAGACTTCACGTATATGCATTAAATTAGACAGGTTTTAATATTTTAATCATAACTTTTGATATGTGACTCTGATTGAGATGAAACCAATGTCAAATTAAATATAAAACTCGGGGCTTTAGATCCATAGGTTGTACGACTTGTAGTTCTTCCTAGAAACCTGTCTATGACCAAAACAAATTGACGCTTGTGCAGTATACGGGAACAAAATTCGGGTTGACTTAAAGGAACTATGACTCAATTTTAGGTATATTTTTTAGCTCAAATTAATTAATAGATTAATTAAGCAAAGTCCTTTAGTCATTAATTACTTTATTTGGGCTCATTTACAGACACAAGTCAAACCAAACAGTTAGTTTAGTCACATAATAAGTATGTACAAGTAAGAGATGCACAAGTAGTCAAGCAGTCACAACATGATGCAATGAGTTCGCAACCTAACCATTGCTCTAGTTCTCTAAAGTTCGAGATATGGGTTAGTGAAAGAGGGTCCATGGTTAATTTTCCATATGCACCGCGCGGAAGCCTTACCTTATGAAGGGTTGGCGTGAGTGGATGGGACACTGCGATTTAAAAACTCGCTTCCATGGTTTGGTGAATTCAACATTCTCGGATGTACCCTTTGTTGCACAGAGCTTTCAATCAGGTAGATGGAGCATAAATTTCAAGAAGGTTATGTCCATATGTAGAACACATATGGGTCTCAGAAAAATGAGAAAAACTCAATCAGGAAGTAGGATCGAGCAAACAGTGCTAAAAACGGGTCAAAATTAGAACGCATATTTCTGGCTCGGTATTGGAAGAACTTGGCGCCAGCAAACAGAGGGCACCGCCAACAATTTGGCTTTGGCGCCTGACGTCAGAAGTTGTCGCCTGGGGCTAGAGTCAAATTAGTGGCGCTAAACTTTGTTTTCTGACGCTAGTTCCTACATGCCTTAGAAACTTTTTATGCTCAATAAAATTTTCCAATTTCGCGCAGCATTATTTCGGTCCTAGTTGTGAAAGATATTCGTTAAATTTCCTACGTGTAAAAATCCAATGTTTTCAACTCGTTACGGATGGTCTTTCCAACAAGATCTTTTTTATGCATATGACAATAATATTAATCAAAATTACGCACATGAAATACTTAGAACTTTTCGAGTCTCATCCACTCATTCTAAATCATTGCCGAAATAAATTTCAGGAATTAAAATAGAAATCCTCCCCAGTGGAGTCGCCAAAAATTGTAGGGAAAATTTCAAGCATAATCCCTAGCTTGAACCCCACTGTGATCATACACTAAAGTACGGTGGCGTCCAAAGGGAAAGAAGATAGAGCAAAAGAGTCGCCAATAAATTTTAGGAACTTGTAAACCGTTCACAGGGTGCATGTTACACCCCTTAACAATCCAGCAGATCGTTAACTCCAATAGGTCTGGAACCATGACTGGTAGTTCGGGGATGAAGGTACATATCCAACCTAAAAGAGATTAAATCTTCCCTAATAATAGGCCTCTACTTTATTCTACTCGTATTCATGTGCGCTTTCTGACTAACATACAATCAATAGAATTACCCTAAACCTGTTTAATCTATGTTGGTTGAATATTAATGCACAAATAAATCCTGTTATTGGCGATCACTTGAATTATAATCAAATTAACCCTAAAAAAGATTATTAATTATCTTATTAAGCGTGATTACAAGTACCAATTCCCTTTAAACATGCATAAAAGGTGTGATCAAGCAAAAATAAACATCAAGCAACATAATAATCATCATAAATTATTATAATCATAATAATAATAAAAATAATAATGTTAAATCATAATAATAGCAAGATCCTAGGCATGATACTAACAAGATTAATATCAAACCCTAGCATGTCACTAAATATCAAAGATCAAAGCTTTAACCCTAACATGATACTAACATGAATATTAGGAAGGAAAATAGGCAGCATCGCAGAAATCAGAATGGTCATATTTGATTTTAGAAAGTATAGTTGTTACCCTAAACATGATACTAGAAAGATCAAAACGCCCTAACATGATACTAGGAATCATAATAACAACTTAGACATGATTTCTATACCATAATAACAATAAATCAATTAAAGCACTTACTTGGATGTCTCGTACCTCTTTCTAATAACAAAATACACGTGTTAGTAACTTCAAGGAAAATAATAAAATTAAACAATTAAATTAAATAATTGAAAGAGAGATTTGGGACCAAACCCTCAGAAATTAAAACATTTCACGTCTAGGGCGAAGGCAACTTCAAACTTGGCTAGGTGCTTCTAGGTCTTGTGAATGCGGAATTTTGTATGAGAAAAGCTAGAGAGAGAGAAGAATTCTTGAAAGCAAGAGAGAATAAAAAAAATAATTGTTGTTGATGATTAAAAACGGAGGTTTTAAAAGGCTATTTATAGAGAAAATCAGCTGGACGGATAGAAAAACGAATCAGAGTTTCAACGAGAATAAAACACGATTAGCGCCAGACACTAGTCATTAGCGCTAGGCGCTGAAGGTTAGCGCCAAGCGTCAAGCCTTAGTGTCAGGCGCTAATGTTTGTCATCAGGCGCTAATAATCAGTTTCACATGTTTTTGGTTTTTATCATATCTTTTGATCCACAAGTCCAAATAAGGCATATAATATGTCTTTGGAAATCTCTTGAAGTCTACTTTTCAACCCAATTAAAATCAGATAAAATTCTTTTTTAGATAATAATATATGGACAAAATAGTGGAAGGGTGTCAGCTTTGGATAGAGTTTCATATTCCATTCATATCTTTTTCGTTATGACTCGGATTTAATATTATAACATATCATTGGAAAGATAATTTTAAGATCTATCAGACCATATAAAATTTAGATAATTACTATGAGGCACGAAAATAAAATCTGAATATATTCCACCTCGTACAATATAAGGATTTTAAAAAGGAATAGTTTTATTCAATTTCAAACTCTTTGAAACATAATTATCAATCCTAACTCCATTAGGATTTAAAAGAACCTTCTAGAGTATTCTAAAAGACTATAATCAATCCTAATAGCTTTAGGAATGATAATAAATAATAGGCCCTCCTCTAGATCATTGGGCCGCATATAAAAACCAAACCGGGCGCAGTTTAGTATTTTGGCCATAACTTCCTCATTATTCATCGGAATTGGGCTTATAATACATTGTTGGAAAGGCCTTTTAAAGACCCATCCAAATACACTATTATTGGACCCTTATCATGGACCAAAATAAATTGGAATGCACGTTTTTCATAAATAAGGTAAGAAAAGAAATATTTTCAAAAACAAAAAGACAATATATTTTAATAAAAACATCCTCATCACTAGACTTTTCACGATTTTGCTTTGTTCGATAATCAAATGACGTGAAAGGTATTCATCACTAGGTTAGGTTTTGGGGTGACACATTTGGGTGTCTACACTAACCAAGCTCGAAGTTACCTTCGCGCTAGATGGGAAAGGGTTATAATTTCTGAGGCTTAGGTCCTAAATCCCTATTTCAATTATTTAAATAAATTGTTTGATTTAATATTTTCATTGAAGTTACTAACGTGTGTATTGTTTTGATAAAAAGAGATACGAGGCAACAAAGTAAGTAGTTTTATTGCTCTATTTCTTTAGGAATCATGCTTAGATTATTTTAATTCCTAGTATCATGTTAAGATGTCTTTATGATTCATAGTATCATATTAGAATGCTTTTATTGCTTTCTAGTATTATGTTTAGGTTAAAGTTTTTATATTTGTTGTTTAGTGACATGCTAGGATTTGTTATTAATCATGTTAGTATCATGCCTAGGATATATCTATTATTATGCTTTGATGAGGATATTATTATGCTCATGATTTGTTAATAATTACATGTTGCTTGATATTATTATTTTTATTGTTTGATCAATCCCTCCAAAGGGAATTTGTACTTGAAATCACGATTAACAAGATAATTCATAATTTTTTTTAGGCTAATATGATGTAAATTCAAGTGATTGCCAATAATAGATTTGTTTGTGCATTAATATTCAACAAACATATATTAAACAAGTTTAGGATTAATATATTGATTTTATGTTAATCAGAAAGCGCACATGAATATGAAAAGAATAAAGTAGAGGCCTATTGAGGGCAGGTTCAATCTCTTTTAGGTAGGATTTGTACCTTCATCCTTGAATATCCAGTCATGGTTTAAGACCACTATGGAGTTAGCGATCTCATGGATCGTGAAAGGGGTGTAACCTTTACCCTGTAAACGGTTTACAAGTTCCTAAAACTTGTTGGCGTTTTTTTTTGCTCTAGCTAGCTTCCTTCCCTTTAAACTCCACCATGATTAAGTGTATGATTACAGTGGGACTCAAGTGTGGGATGCTTGAAATATTCCTGATAAATGCAAACAAAGATTCAATTTTCTCCAAACTAATATGAGGCAAAATTGGTTGAATATTAATGTAACACATAATTATAAAATAATGTAATCATTTGATTAAATAACAAGATTAAAAAGGAACCTAAATCGGTTATCAATTACATATTCCCTTTAAACATGCAATATGGTGAAATAATAATAGAATAAACATTAACATTGGAAGCAATTTAACAATAATATCGTTAGTCAAATCAAATTATAACAAACCTAATCATAATACTAATAATATAAAACAAAAATAAGTAATTAAATTAATTAATTACTCATATTCCGCGCGTTCCTTTAAATTGCTACATCATGAATAAATTGTTAGTAACTTCAATAAAAATGAATCAAATTGAAATTAAATTAAATGAAAAGTAAAGTTGATTTGGTTCAAACCCTCTGTTAATTCTACTTTTCACGCCTTTGGTTAAGTATAGAACTTTCATTCAAGTATAGACTCCTTGAAGTGCTTAGGGGAATTATTTTGAGGGAATATAGAGGCTAGTTGTAGGGAATATTTTAAGCATTACCCCAAACTTGAACCCCACTGTGATCATACACTTAAGCATGTTGGCGTCCAAAGGGAAGGAAGCTAGAGCAAAAGAGTAGCCAACAATTTTAGGAACTTGTAAACCGTTCACAGGGTGAAGGTAACACCCCTTAACGATCCGGGAGATCGTCAACTCCAATAGGTCTTGAACCAAGACTAGAAGTTTGGGGATGAAGGTACAAATCCAACCTAAAATAGATTGAACTTGCCCTAATAATAACCTCTACTTTATTCTTCTCGTATTTATGTGCGCTTTCTGACTAACATGCAATCATTATGTTAACCCTAAACCTGTTTAATCTATGTTCGTTGAATATTAATGCACAAACAAAACTATTATTGGCGATCACTTGAATTATAATAATAACATAAGAATCAAGCAACATAATAATAATAATAATCATCAACTATAAAAATAATCATATCAACGCTAAAACATAATAATTGCAAGATCCTAGGCATGATACTTACAAGATTAATAACAAACCCTAACATGTCACTAAACATTAAAAATCAAAGCTTTAGACCTAACATGATACTAACATGCTATTAGGAAAGAAATAGGAAGCATCATAGAAATCATAATTGATAGTATTAAGAAACTTATTCTTACCCTAAGCATGATATTAGGAACATATTGTAACACCCTAGAAATTCCTTTCCTTTTAATACACAATTTACTCTTTTTAAAATACGTTTTAGGAATATCTAAGACATTACCGCCACCGTGAAAACGGCTAAGGCAACTATCAAAGATACACAGCGGAAGACTTGAAAACCAAAACTATTTAAATAACACAATTTATAAACCAAACCAACGAAAGTAAAGTTGAAAATGAACAAAACTAAAGTCAAATAAAATCCACTACAACTTGGAACCATTTAAGGCTTTATTCAAAACCGAAACAACCAAACTTTTGTGTTAGTCCATAAAGTAATATAATAAAATATTCAATGCATAAAACACATCATATCCTAATGGAAGCTAGCATGATTCTCTCTTCACTCATGCCCCGTCAAGAACATGCTTCAATACCTGAAAAGTGTATCTCTACCTGCCCCCACTACTCTCCATTAAAATGGATCATCGTAGGGCCAAGATAAAGACATGGCCAGACACAAACAACACACACAATCAGCAAAGCTGAGTACATAAGCGTAATTAAACACACTAACATGCATTCTCCTATCATCACACACACTTACCTCATTGCACCTGTTTACAAGCACACACAACAATCAACAAGACACTTTAACTAGACACTAAATAATTCATTTAGCATTGATTACGCATCGAACGGGTTTCCAACTATACCACCCCCAATAAATTGAGGTTAACTGACACGGGAGCTAACCGTGCCAGCAACAAACCTGTGCCACACATAGGTGGCGGAATTCCAGCGCATAATAATAATAAAAAGGAATATACAGCGTCATGTACTCCGTTAGAAATTATGATCAAATATAAAGTCACATAACTCCCCCCATATGTTCATACTCAAGGTATATACGTTCCAAGAGTTTTTGTGCGTAATCTCTTTCACTTTACGTTATTTACATATTATTAGACTTGGTGATGACCCTCAAAGCATAACAATTCAATCATCAATAATAATTCAATCACTCAAACATACCAATTTAATTCTTGAATATTTAGTGACCACATAATATTTAATGTTGAACCCTTTTTAATTCTACCTCAGTGTCAAAGACACCTTAAACGCATAAAGCGCCAACAATCCTATCCCTCGGTGTTAAAACACCTTAAGTGCACAAAGGCACCAACATACAATTTATTCCTTGTGTACATAGACACTTATATAGCTCATTTCTCATGCTTAAAGCATTAATAAAAATTATATGAACCATAATAAAATTTCTTTTCAATATTCCAAACATAATTAAACAATTAGTTTAATTAAACATGCTCTCTATCATGCCATAAATAAATATGTTGTCCATATAATCATGCCAAAAATATAATTTTCCAAATCCATAAACCATCACAAATAATTCATGCTTCACAATTCAATCACCAACACCAATAATTCACGATTCAATACATAAACCTTAGCATGATACTACTTGTAATTGATTGAAATTAAACCTAGCATGATTCTACATCATCAAAATATGCTAAGTACGCGAACGTACCTTGAATACGATCTTAAAATCGTCACTACTAGTAAAAATTGCTCACTTTGAAGTCTCCTACACATTAAAATTATAATAGAGCATTAACACCCACTCTAAACAAATTTCCAGCAATATATACTATTCTAAAACCCCTCTTAAAATAATTAGAATAAGCTGAAATTATATTTAAAACACCATAATTAAGTCCCACTTAATGGGTAATTTAAATTTCCTTCAAAAACATAATATAAAGTGCTCTACATAAAATTTCAGCACTTTATTTCTAATTAAAACTGGTTGTAATTTAGTCTTAAAACACTTAAATTAAAGATCTAAACATTAATACCTCATATACTTTCATAATTTTCATAAATCAAGGACCTAGGGTTTCAAAAATTGGGGCTTTTTAATTAAAAACCAAATATGAAGATATATTCATAAAATAGCAATTATCAAACATCAAAATTAAACCCCCTAACTCATAATTTATATTTAGATCCAAGAATAGATTAAATTAAAATAAGAAAGCTTAGTTTTCTTTTTATATATACATAGTTCGAAAAGGGGGAAAAAGAGGAGGAAGAACGGCTGCCACCACCGGCTGTCGGCTGCTGGCGGCGGCGGCCACCAGCTTCCGGTGGCTGGCAGCGGTGGTGAGGGAGAAGGGCAGCCGAAAAAAATAAGGGGAAAGGGAAAAGAAAAAGAAAGAAAAATAAGGAGGAGAGAGAAAGAAGTTTACCTTGGGTTTTCTCCACTCTAGGCAAAGTTTGATTTGCCTCATAAGTGGGATATTTTTACCCCTTCTCTACTAACCCTCTTCCAGGTTTTCCTAATTCCTTCCCTAATAAAACTTGTTGAAAATTAAACTTTCCTAAAATAAAACCCCAACTTTTAAATAAAATATTTAAATAAACTTTCCTTTAATAATAATATTAATTAAAATACTTTAATTAAAATAATTACAACTATTTAAATACTTTATAAAATACATACTTTTAAAAAAAATATGTATAAAAATACGGGGTATTACACATATTGTTGTCATTCTAAACATTAAGTTAAGAAAAACATCCTAACATGATACTAGGAATCAAAATAACAACCTAGACATGATTTCTATATCATAATAACAATGAAAACAATTAAAGTACTTACTTGGATGCCTCGTATCTCTTTCTAATAACAAAATATAGACGTTAGTAACTTCAAGGAAAATATAATAAAATTAAAGAATTAAATTAAATAATTGAAAGAGAGATTTAGGACCAAACCCCCAAAAATTAAACATTTCACGTCTAGGGCGATGACAACTTCGAACTTGATTAGGTGTGTCTAGTGCTAATGTATGAGGAATTGTGATTGTAAAAGGCTAGGCTAGAAAAAGGGAGAGAGAATCAAGAAATTCTTGATGAGAGTTGGTGAGAATTGGTTATTTAAAACGGAGGTTTTAGGAGGCTATTTATAAAGAAAATCATCCGGATATGATAAAAAAAGAATCAGAGTTTCGAAAATAATAAAACACGACACTATTGCCAGGCGCCAGAGCTGTCTCTGCGACGCCAGGTTTGTTGCCAGGCGACATACTTGTAATACGGCACTGCAATCAGTTATTCCACGCGTTTTCGTATTTTGATAAAATTTAAGCGTACGAGGGGGTAAAACTGTAATTTCCTTAAAAACACTTCTTTTATTCTAATTAAAACTCTTAAAAGTCTATTTATCAATGCTAATCAAATTAGAATTCAAAAGAACCTTCTAGAAGACTATAGAAAACTATAATCAATCCTCATCGCATTAGGAATGATAAATCATAATAGGCCCTCCTCTAGATCATTGGGCCGCATATCAAAATCAAACCGGGCCCAGTTTAGAAATTTGGCCATAACTTCCTCATTATTCATCGAAATTGGGCATATAATATATCGTTGGAAAGCTCTTTTTGAACCCAACCCAACTACACTATTATTGGACCCTTGCCATGGACCAAACTAAACTAGATCGGATATTTTCATAAAATAGGTTTTCAAAAACAGAGAGAAAGAAAAGAAATAAATACTAACCGCAACACTAGACTTTCCACACTTTCACTTCATTCGATTATGAATTGACATGAAAGGTATTCATCACTAGGTTTGGTTTTGGGGAGACAAACGGGTGTCTATAGAAACCCCCACTTTGACTGAGTTTGGAGAAACGCAAGTTTCGAAAACAAAAGTTAAAGTATCGATAGGGACGGAGAATGATTCTGAAGGTTCTGCGATCCTAAATCACTCTTGTAACTCCGATACCTGAAAACTAGCTTTAGTTTAAAATAGATAAGAGAGTTAAGAAACGCGTATCTTGCACCGTCGAGCACACCTCTCTAGAGGTAACCAATTTGTTGCTGCAATTGTCGTTGTGACAACCTTCCACAAGCTAGGGAATGTCATCTTGCTATTTTGATGTTCACTCGTCTCTGATTAATAGAGCTTTTTTTGATATGTCCACGCGTCTCTGAGCAAAGAGCTTTGATGATATGAATGTTTGTTGCAATCGTTCGGGTGATGACAATCCTCTTTTTTTGCGCAATAGTTGCCAACACAACTCTTGTATGATATATGACAATCTGATTTAGGGAAAGTTGTCAATGCCACGTAACAATCCATCCTCGGAAATTTTGCTATGATGAAGTGACAATCCGTACCTCGGAAAATTTGCCAAAATCCAATTTTGGGAAAAGTTGCCAATGCTTCGTAACAATCTGTCATAAGAACCTTGTCACGATCGACAATCCACGTCTTGGAATATAACTTTTGAAAGCAATCCAACTTGGAAATTTGCCAACGCTATGCGACAATCCTTTTAGAAAAATATTGCCACTATTGACAATTCGTGTCTTGGAACATTTGCAAAAAATAGTCGACCGACAATCCACTTCGAGAAAATTTGCCACTTACTGAAATGAATGAAATTCCACGTTGAGGAACCTTTGCCGAATTTTATGATGAATAGAGACCTACGAAAATCCTTTGGGAAATTTTTCCATAGGGAATTGGGTGTATGACAATCCAATATCGGAAAACCTGCCATCGATGAATATCCAAACTTGAAAAAAATTGCCAAAAGGTTTCGACAATCCACGCTTGGAAACTTTGCCAGAGATGACAATCCAATCTTGGAAAAAATTATCATTGAAGAAAATGCGCGACAATCCATATTTGGAAATATTGTCAGTTGGGGATGACAGTCCAATCTTAGAAAAATTATCGTATAAATATGTGCTTGCTTTTAGAACCGATGTGTTGGTGCTTGTAATGAGCCAATGCTTAGGCGTTTAAGCTAAGTGAGACTATCGTCGTCAAGTCAATAACTTACTGCGATTGTACTCGAGCCGACTACTAATCATGTCAATTTGCTTATATCGGCTAACTGGCATACCAAGGAACCTAATCAATTAATATGATCGCCGTCAGGCTGATCGATAATCAAATACGATTGCAATCAAGCTGACTCTAGTTGATTTGCTAAGTTGTTTGCGTCCTTTTGCTTCAAACCTTTTGTAAAGCTTATAAGTCTGTTTGGGACTTAGTGTACATACATTTACATTTTTTACTATAGGACTTTGCTCATGTAATTAGGGTTGACCTAAGACTTAGTGTTGCTTGACTCATTGACTTGACACAACTCAAGGTATAAACTTGACTTAATGATGACTCACTTCGTGTGACTCGTGTGTGCATAGTGTTGACTCAATGTGATAACACGACATGACTCAATGTGTACATGACTCGTGTGTGCATTATAATGTGATCGTGCGACTCGCAAATGCAAAAAAGCAAAACTTTTCCGTCATTTTTTGTGGAGGGTACCGAATTTCTCCCGAAAAAGAAAGACACGAAAGAAAGAAGCGAAGTTTTTGAAGGTGCATGTTGAATGAGGTTAGTCAAATGTTGTTTGATACTATCTCTCTAGGTGCAGGGATTAATTCATCCTAGGCTATCTTTGATGACAATATTTAGGTAACTTAGGCACGGAGGCTAAGCACTTCATACTTCGTTATGCAATGATGAGTGATTTATTTTGATATGACAAGGCATGCTTCAGCGTTGTGTTAGGATTTCGTGACAAAGGGTTCCTAAGGGAAGTATATTTGGTCATGTATCTGTGCAGTGTGTGATTGTGACACTAAAGTTAGGCCGCAAAGGCTAAGTGTGTTGAAAAAATATTATTTTTAGAAGAGTCACATAATTTTGAATCTTAGCCTAGGTAAGTTAATAATGTAAGGATCAAGCCCCCAAGTCTAGCTCTAAGTAGATAGGGATGAGCATCGGAGATCCCTTGATATGATCATGATGTGTGAATGTGAATGTGAATGCAGTTTTATAACGGCTTGTAGGGAATATTTCAAGCATTATCCCTAGCTTGAACCCCACTTTGATCATACACTTAAGTACGGTGGCGTCCAAAGGGAAAGAAGATAGAGCAAAAGAGTCGCCAACATGTGTTAGGAACTTGTAAACCGTTCACGAGGGTGAAGGTTACACCCCTTAATGATTCAAGAGATCGTTAACTCCAATAGGTCTGGAACCATGACTGGTAGTTCGAGGATGAAGGTACAAATCCAACCTAAAAGAGATTGAACTTGCTCTAATAATAGGCGTCTACTTTATTTTGATCGTATTCATGTGCGCTTTCTGACTAACATGCAAACAATAGGGTTACCCTTAACCTGTTTATCTATGTTGGTTGAGTATTAATGCATAAATAAATCTATTATTGGCGATCACTTGAATCATAATCCAATTAACCCTAAACAAGATTATTAATTATCTTATTAAGCGTGATTACAAGTACTAATTCCCTTTAAACTTGCATAAAAGGCGTGATCAAGCAATAACAATAAGTATCAAGCAACAGAATAACAATAAAAAATAATCACAACCATTATAATCATAATATTCATGTAAAAGCATAATAATAGCAAGATCCTAGGCGTGATACTAACAAGATTAATAACAAACCCTAGCATGTCACTAAACATATAAAGATCAAAGCTTTAACCCTAACATGATACTAACATGCATATTAGTAAGAGAAATAGGAAGCATCATAACAATCATACTTGATTTAAGGAACTTATTCTTTATCCTAAACATGATACGAGTAAGCAATAAAACATCCTAACATGATACTAGGAATTAAAATAACAATCTAAGCATGATTTCTATATCATAGTATCGATTAAACCATTAAAGTACTTACTTGGATGCCTCGTACCTCTTTCTAATAACAAAATACACACGTTAGTAATTTAAAGGAAAATAAAACAAACAATTAAATCAAATAATTTAAAGAGAAATTTGGAACCAAACCCTCAGAAATAAAAACCTTTCACGTCTAGGGCGAAGGCAACTCCGAACTTAGTAGGTGTTTCTAGATTTTGTGAATGCGGAATTTTGTAGAGAAAGTTTAAGAGAGAGAACAGAATTAGTGCGTAGAGAATTAGAAAACCAGAGAGTTGATGATTGAAAACGGAGATTTTAGGACGCTATTTATGGGGAAAATCAATCGGACGGATAAAAAAACAAATCAGAGTTTCGAAGAGAATAAAAAAGATTAGCGCCAGTTGAGCTAGCGTCAGGCGCTAATCTTGTCGTCAGGCGCTAGACACTAATTTCATGCGTTTTAATAATTTTAATAAAATTTAGCCGTATAGAAGGACAAAATCGTATTTTCCTTAAAAACACTCTTTTATTCTAATTAAAACTCTAAAAAGTCAACAAAAGTCAATTTATCAATGATAACTGAATTAGGAATGAAAAGAACCTTCTAGAAGAATCTAGAAAACTAAAATCAATTCTAATTGCATTAGGAATGATAAATCAATATTAGGCCTTCCTCTAGATCATTGGGCCGCATATAAACATTAAACCGAACCCAGTTTAGTAATTTGGCCATAACTTTCTCATTATTCATCAGAATTGGGCTTATAATATATCGTTGGAAAGCTCTTTTCAAACCCCGTCCAACTAAACTATTATTGGACCCTTTCCTTGGACCAAACCAAACTGGATTGGCTGTTTTTTCTTAAAATAGGTTTTCAAAAACAGAGAGAAAGAAAAGAATTAAAAACTATCCGATCACTAGACTTTCCACATTTTCACTTCATTCGATTATGATTCAACGTGAAAGGTACTCATCACTGGTTTTGGTTTTGGGGAAATACAAATGGGTGTCTACAGAAGCCCCCACTTTAACTGAGCTTGGAGAAACACAAGTTTTGAAAACAAAAGTCAAAGTATCGATAGGGACGGAGAATGATTCAGAACATTCTGCGATCATAAATCACTCTTGTAACACCAATACCTGCAAAACTAGCATTAGTTAAACAGATAAAAGAGTTAAGAAACGCGTATCTTGCACCGTCGAGCACACGTTTTTTAGGGTAACCGATTTGTTGCTGTATTGTTGTATTTGTTGTATTTGTGACAACCTTCCACAATCTAGGGAATGCTATCAATCAATGTTGTTTCATCTCGAGCCTTTTCTTGAATCTTAGTGACAACCTTCCCAATCATAGCAAAAGTTGTCGAAGACCACCTCATCACAAACCGCTCTTCTCACATCTTGGTGACAACCTCCACAATCTTAGCGAATGCCGTCGAAGATCGCCCATCTCGTGCTATCTTCTCAAATCTTGGATGACAATCTCCACAATCTTAGCGAATGCCGTCGAAGACCGCCCATCTCGTGCTATCTTCTCAAATCTTGGTGACAACTTCCACAATCTTAGTGAATGTCGTCGAAGATTACCTCTCTTAAAGTGATTCCCACTTGTTGCGATAATATTTCGAAGAAAACTATCGAAGACCAACGCTTGTCAATCTTTAAAGCTCGCTTGAACTTTGCTTTAGCCAGTGCGCCGGCGCTTCTGCTGCTTATAAACCAGTATGTCGGTGCTGGGAACCATTACGTCGGTGCTTCTGAAACAGTATGTCGTTGCCTTTGTGATGAGCCAACGTTTAGGCGCTTTAAGCTAAGTGAGACGATCTTTCGTCACGTCGATCACTTATTTGCGGTTGTAATCAAATCGACTAATCAATCATGTCAAATTGCTTATAGGGGCTAACTGGCGTACCAAGGAACCCGAAATAGCTGTTCTGAAAGGCTTTGAGCTCTGTCGGTGCTGAAATATCTCTAGCGCCGCGATTTTGCTCTATCGCCAGACGCTGGGATCTAGCGCCAGGCGCTGAAATCTATTTCCAGACGCCAGATGTTGTCGTCTGCCGCCGGAGTCGGGTCTTTCCTATCCTGCTCTTGCTGCCGCTGTTGCTCGGTTTTGCTCTGAACTTTGAACTTGGCCGTTTCCTTTCAACCAAATCCGCTCAAGTCTTTTGTAAATTAAAGCTCTTCATCTCTAATTTACCGATCCATGTAACTCCTCTTATCTTAGAGGAATCTTCTGTGTCATATTTGCGGTTTTTTGAATAAAAAATCCGGGAATGTCCCCGCTTGCTAGGATACACCTGCATTTATGTCTTTGACTATAGGACTTTGCTTATATTTCTTTAGGGTTGACCTAAGACTTAGTGTTGCTTGACTCATTGACTTGTCGTGACTCAAGGTATGAACTCAAATCACTGTGTTAGACTCAAATCAAGGTGATATCATGACATGACTCAATGTGTACATGACTCGTGTGTGCATTATAGTGTAATCGTGTGACTAAAAAATGCAAAAAAGCAATCTGTCATTTTTGTGGAGGGTACCGACTTTCTCCCGAAAAAGAAAGACGCGAAAGAGAATCGAAGTGTTTGAGAAGGTGCATGTAGAATGAGCTTAGTCAATGTTGTTTGATACTATCTCTCAAGGTGCAAGGATTAACCCATCCTAGGCTATCTCAATTGACTCAATAATGAAAGTATGTAGGTAAATTAGGCACGGAGGCTAAGCACTTCATACTTCGTGATGCGATAACGATAACAAGTGATGAGTTATTTTGATATGACTAGGCATGCTTTAGCGTTTTATTAAGATTTCATGACAAAGGGTTCCTAAGGGAAGTATATTTGGTTATGTATCTATGATGTGTGTGATAGTGACACTAAAGTTAGGCCGCAAGGGCTAAGTGTGTGAAATACATAGATTGAAAAGAGTCAAATGGTGGTGACTCTTAGGTTAAGTAAGCTAATGATATAGGGATCAAGCACCCAAGTCTAGCTCTAAATGAATAGGGATGAGCACAGGGGATCCCTTCATATGATCATGGTATGAGTGTGTGAATGTTAATATGAATGCATGTTTATTACGGCCGCACCTCAATGTGAGGTTGCCTACGTATCAGTTAGGAATCAAGTCGGACATAGCTATAATCGAACCTCGCACAAGTGTGTGTGTACCTCAAAAAGGTCTTTTGAAGGGTTATAACGTGGTTAGGCTAAAGGTTATAGAAGAAGGGGACAAAGGCTCAAGACCCTCGATAAGCCCCCAAGGTGTGCAACCTTGCTTTTGAATCTTTGTATTTTTATGCTTGAGACTTTCTACTCTTTTTTCGCTTTTTCCTTTGCTTTAGCATTTATCTTATTTATAAGTGTGGGTAATCCCGATCATGCGGTCTATCTGATGAGTGACATTTATGTCACTCTTAGGGAGTAGTTTTAGAGTCATTTTCGTGTTTATTTTATCTTATTTTCCTTTCTTTCTCTTTAATAAAGTTTCTAGTTTATTTTGGTAATTTTGTCGTGTTTTAATTCTTTTCGTAGTTTTTAGTTTATTTTCGTATTTTATTTGCTTTTGATTTGTTATATTTCGTTCTTTATTTTGATGAGTGGAATTTATGCCACTCTTTTATCCTTTTTCTCTAAGGATTCTCCCCTCGTTTGCACTTGTTTGGCCCTCTTTCTAAGCATTTTTACTTAGCTTTGCTTTCTCTTTTCTTTCTCCTTTATCCTCCCTTTTCTTAGTCTTCCCGCTTTGTTCTTATTGTGCTTTCCATGCTTATGCTTTGTAGGAACCATCGAGATTTTCAAGAGGAGGAAGCTAAGCTCAAAGGAAGCTAGAGGAAACATGATTCAGAAGAGGTTCGGCCGAACCTCCTGATGGTGTGGCCGAACCAAAGTGTGGCCGAACCTGCTCAGTGGTTCGGCCGAACTTCGAGGCAGGGGCAAGATGAAAATTGGAAGTTTTGCAGGAGTGGCCGAACCACAGGAGTTCGACCAGACCAGGATCAGGGAGGTTCGACCGAACCTACCCATGGTTCGGCCGAACCTACCCATGGTCCGGCCGAACCTACCCTGTAGTCCGGCCGAACCTTCCCATTTGTTCGGTCGGACCTCTCCTTTTCTCAGCTGACTCTGTACGGACTATATAAGTCCCTTTTTTAGAACGTTTTGCGGAATTCAAGAACTATCTATTCAACTCTCTAATTAGTTTGGGGGGAGCTTCTCTCTAATTAGTTTTAAGTTAGGTTAGGATTAATCTTCTTTGGTAGAGAGAGAAAGTGAGGTTTTCTTCATTAATGAACTTGGATTTTGAAGAAGGAGCTTGTTCAATCCTTTGTAGACCTTCATCTTCCATTAATGAGCAATTTCTTACTCTCTCTCCTCTATTTTTATTTGTTTATTTTGATTATTATTTTAGTTGTTGGTATTGCTTGTTGATCATGTTGATTCTTGATTATTTGTTGATTAATCTTGTTATTATCATGATTAGTGAGTAATTTCCCCATTGAGGGGATGGTTGTGGTGTAGTTGGACCTTGAGCATGTTCTAGGGTTTAGAATTGATTTATTTGTGATTAAAGTCTTTATATGCTTTATATTTTTTAATCTTCTTGCAAGTGCACATTGTTGGTTGATTAAAGGTGAATCTTTGCTAACAAGAAACGGAAGTTGACTTAGTTAAGGTTCATTACTATCGATTGTTATTTAATAGTACCTCCTAGTATATGGTTCTAATGTGGAAACATAGAGGCTATGTTAGGAGAAGCCAATTGACCCCGGAAGGCGGCTAGATTGGATTCTTAATTTCGATATTCGAGCATGTTTAGTTCATAATTAATTCAATTTCTATGCCTTTGTTTATGTTCAAGTGAATGCTATACCTAAACCATTTCCCTTAATGTTTTATTTCTTGTTTTAGCATTTTTAGACTTTAGTTTATTTATCCCCTATTCCGGACTAGCTTAACTGTTGATAACATTTGGTGGTGTTTACCGTTCTCTGTGGTTCGACCCCTATGCTTGCCTTATACTCGTATTAGGTTTGTTTAGGTTGTATAAATTGTATTTGATCTAGGGATAGACAATTGACGACGCGTTTATTCCCCTGTCACTATCACTCACTTGGCATTCATGTTTCTCTGGCACGGTACCGAGCACTCGATAAGAGACGCAATCTGAGACGTGTTCATATCAAAGACATTTTCATATCAAAGACATTGGAACACTTGCCCTCTTGTACATTTTTATATATTGCTTATTTTTGATATTTTAATCTTTTGAATCACTCAAGCTTTTCATGAAATTGAAAATTTCATAAGTTGCACACCATCCCATCCCAAAGTTAGGTAGATATATGTTGAAAATGAAAGGTCTATCGCTAGACGAGGCTCAAAGAGGTTTATGAAGAAAGGATTGCATATTTGAAGGGGTGAAAGGTGACATGGTGTGGCTACAAGGGGTGCCTCAAATCATTGTTATACCTTGTGTTTAATTTGACATGGATTTTTTTTTTAATTTTTTTTTTAATGCAATGTAGTGAAATGATCATATGTAAGGAAATAAATGCTCATTTTATTAAAAGGGGAAAAGAAAGAATCTACCAAATTAATCTAAGGGAAAAGAAAGGTGCCTATGCTAGACTTATTAGGGAAAGGGTAAATAAAGAATAGAAAAAGAGGTCACAAAATCTTGTCGTTGAAGCTCGCCTCTTGTCTTGTGTCGTTTACTTTATCATCACTCACTCGTTCACAAAATCAAATGTTGGATAGCCTCCTTTAGCTTCCAACAGCTCTCAGTAGCATGACCCCTACCTTGATGGTATTTGCAGTGTTCATCTGGATTCCAACTTGGCAATCTCTTTTCAGGTGCGAGATCTTGAATAGGTCCAATGGGAGTAATGTTTCCCTTAGCATGGAGTCGATCAAAGGCAGTATCGTAACTCATCCCAATGGGGGTGAAGTCTTTCCTTAGTTGCTTCTTATATCCTTGGTTATCCATGGCTAAAACTTCACTAAAATCAAATGTACTAACATTGTTACTAGAGTGAGCGTTTTTGGAAGAAGAAGGATTGTCGTTCTTCTTTCCTTTCCAGCCACTATGGTTACTATTGTTAGTAGATTTTTGCTTTGCGAGGTCATCTTCGATCTCGATACCTATGTCATAGACAAATTTGAAAGTATTCAAGTTGTGTTGATATTTTAAGTGCTTTGAATATTTTTCTTGGAGATTCTTGATAAACATCCTCACAGACTCTTTTTCGGTGGGGACCTTAATCATCTTAGCGGAAGTTTCCCTCCACTTATTGAAGAAAGAAGTAAAGCCTTCATTCTATTTTTTCCTTAGCATCTCAAGTTGTCTATAATCGATTTTGACTTGAATGTTACACTTGTATCTATCAATGAAAGCGCTTACTATCAATTCCCATGTAGAGGTTTTCTCTTTGTCAAGGGAGAAGAACTATTGTTGGCAAATGGTTTCAAGAGATAAGGAAAACAAGGAATGAAAGACTTTCTTCTCAATCCCCTTGATGTTCATTATAGTTTCAAAGGCTCTTAAGTGAAGGTAAGGATTATCTGTTGCCTTGAATCTAGGGATGTTAGTGGAATTGAACTTCTACGGAAGAAGCTCCTTGTCCACCAAGACCCCTTATGAACTAATGCCTTGAAACTTGTAATTACTAGACAGCTTGCTCAATCTTTCTTGCATAAGGTCTATTTTTTGTTGTTTCACAGGGTCATTGATTTTGAGGGCTAAAGCCTTCAACGCCTCAGTCACGTCAGTCAATTGATTCCTAAGCTTGTTGACTTCTTCTTGAGTTTCCATTATCTTTTTAGCTTTCCTCTTTTGACGAATCGGTTTATCAAAAAGTTAGACTTGAATAAAGAGGTTGTTCTTGATTAATTGTCCTTCTCTCCTCGACCAAGTATTGTGGAAAGGGAAATTAGGGATATCGACTGTTAATTATTTGACTCAAACTCTATTCAACATGCAATGGATAGAAGAAGGTAGAAAGAATGAAATTTTTGATATGGAGAAAGATGATGTATATGGAAAGATGATGTAGATGGAATGATATGAAAAAATTAGAAATAGAATGTACCCCCAACTCAAATGACGGAAAAAACCGACTCATGCGTGAACCTAAGACAAGACATGGTAATTGTGGCATATACAAAGTGTGTGCTAAACTAGTGAGTGTAGGTGACATGTTAAGACTCGTGTCATGACCATGTGGCTAGACTATGTGACTAGACTCAACCAAAGAACAAGTTAAAACTTCATGTATATGCATTAAACTGGACAGGTTGTGGTATTTTAGTCATAACTTTGATCTGTAACTCTGATTGGAATGAAACCAAATCCAAATTAAAGATAAAACTCGGGGCTACAGATCCATAGGTTTTACGACTCGTATTTCTTCCTAGAACTCTGTCTATGACCAAAACAAGTTGACATTTGTGCAGTATACGGGAATAAAAATTCGGGTTGACATAAAGGGACTATGACTTGGATTTAGACATATTTATTAGCTCAAATTAATTAATTAATTAATAAACAAAGTCCTTTAGTCATTAATTAGTTTATTAAGACTTATTTACAAACACAAGTCAAACCAAACGGTTAGTTTAGTCACATAATAAGTATGCACAAGTAAAAGATGCACAAGTAGTCAAGTAGTCACAACATGATGCAATGAGTTTGCAACCTAACCATGGCTCTAGTTCTCTAAAGTTCGGGATATGGGTTAGTAAAAAAGGGTCCATGGTTAATTGTCCAGATGCACTGCACGAAAGCATTACCTTTTGAAGGGTTGTCGCGAGCGTATGGGACACCGCGAGTTAAAAACTCACTTCCATGGTTTGGTGAATTCAACATTCTCGGATGTACCCTTTATTGCACAGAGCGTTCAATCAGGTAGATGGAGCATGAATTCCCAGAGGGTTATGTCCATATGTAGAACACATATGGGTTTCATAAAAGTGAGAAAAACTCAATCAGGAAGTAGGATCGAGCAAACAGTGCTAAAAACTGGTCAAAATTAGATTGCATATTTTTGGCTTGCTATTGGAAGAACTTGGCGCCAGCGAACAGAGGTCGGCACTACGATTTGGCTTTGGCACCTGGCGATAGGAGTTGTTGCTTGGCGCCAGAGTTAAATCATCGGCGCTAGACTCTGTTTTCTGACGCTGGTTCCTACATGCCTCAGTAGCTTTCTGTGCTCGATAAAAATTTTCAGCTTCGCGCAACATTATTTCGATCCTAGTTATGAAAGATATTCCGCAAATTTCCTACGTGTAAAAATCCTTTGTTTTTAACTCATTACGGATGGTGTTCCAATGAGATCATTTTTATGCATATGATAATAATGTTAATCAAAATTACGCACATGAAATACTTAGAACTTTTCAAGTCTCATCCACTCATTCTAAATCGTTGCCGAAATAAATTTCAGGAATTAAAATAGAAATCCTCCCCAGCGGAGTCGCCAAAAACTGTAGGGAATATTTCAAGAACTATCCCTAGCTTGAACCCAACTGTGATCATACATTAAGTACGGTGGCATCCAAAGGAAAAGAAGATAGAGCAAAAGAGTCGCCAACAAGTTTTAGGAACTTGTAATAATAGGCCTCTGCTTTATTTTGATCGTATTCATGTGCGCTTTCTGATTAACATGCAAACAATAGGATTACCCTAAACCTGTTTATCTATGTTGGTTGAATATTAATGCACAAATAAATCTATTATTGGCGATCACTTGAATTATAATCATATTAACCCTAAACAAGATTATTAATTATCTTATTAAGCGTGATTAGTGATTACAAATACCAAATCCCTTTAAACACGCATAACAGGTGTGATCAAGCAATAACAATAAATATCAAGCAACATAATAACCATAAAAAATCATCACGACAATTATAATCATAATATACATGTTAAAGCATAATAATAACAAGATCCTTGGCGTGATACTAACAAGATTAACAAACCCTAGCATGTCACTAAACATATAAAGATCAAAGCTTTAACCTTAACATGATACTAACATGCATATTAGGAAGAGAAATAGGAAGCATCATAACAATCATATTTAAGGAACTTATTCTTTATCCTAAACATGATACTAGGAAGCAATAAAACATCCTCACATGATAATAGGAATTAAAATAACAATCTAAGCATGATTTCTATATCCACCAAGAAAAATGTCTTTTCGTAGCGATTATTTCGTAGCGATTGTACATTCGCTACAATATGCAAGTATATTTGTGAAATAATTAAGGAAGTCGTATCATTTTACAATCGCCATGGTTTTCCCATATAAAATTGATACAGAAAATATAATAATACATATCCACACTATTTTTTACACATTTATATAATTTTGAGAAATCATATCATTTACAAACGCCACTAAATCCTAAAAATCGATACGAAAAGCCTTTTCAACACAAGATATATTAATATTGTTTGACAAAGAATACATAAAATATGTCATAGCTTATTGGTGAAACATTTAATATAAGAGTTTGAGGTTGCATGTTTGAATCTTGTAAAGATCATACGCATGTTTTTTTTTTTTTTGAAAAAAATGAGTTAAACATTTATAGCGATTGTAATCGCTACAATAATCACCACAATTGGATGTAGTTTTTTGTATCGATTATTGAGGTTAACCCCAGCGATATTGAAAACCACTACTAAAGGTTAAGGCAACGGGGGATATTGTATCGATTGACCATTCGTTGGGAAAGATTTTTGTTGCAATTACAATCGATACTAAGGTTAAAATAATCGCTACGAAAAGGTTATTTTCTTGTAGTGATCATAATATCGATTAAACCATTAAAGTACTTACTTGGATGCCTCGTACCTCTTTCTAATAACAAAATACACACGTTAGTAACTTCAAGGAAAATAAAACAAATAATTAAATTAAATAATTGAAAGAGAAATTTGGAACCAAACCCTCGGAAATTAAAACCTTTCACGTCTAGGGCGAAGGCAACTTCGAACTTGGCTAGGTGTTTCTAGATCTTGTGAATGCGGAATTTCGTAAAGAAAGTTTGAGAGAGAGAAGAGTATTAGAGAGTAGAGAATTAGAAAACTAGAGAGTTGATGATTAAAAACAGAGATTTTAGGAGGGAGCCAGACGCTAATCTTGTTTCGAAGAGAATAAAAAGATAAATCAGAGTTTCGAAGAGAATAAAACAGATTAGCGCCAGACGCTGGACATTAGCGCCAGGCGCTAATCTTGTCGTCAGGCGCTAGACACTAATTTTACGTGTTTTCTTAATTTTGATAAAATTTAGCTATACAGAAGGGTAAAATCGTATTTTCCTTAAAACACTTTTTTTTATTCTTATTAAAACTCTAAAAAGTTAACTAAAGTCAATTAATCAATGCTAATTGAATTAGGAGTGAAAAGAACCTTCTAGAAGAATCTAGAAAACTAAAATCAATTCTAATTGCATTAACAATGATAAATCAATATTAGGCCCTCCTCTAGATCATTGGGCCGCATATAAACATCAAACCGGGCCCATTTTAGTAATTTGGCCATAACTTGCTCATTATTCATCGGAATTGGGCTTATAATATATCGTTGGAAAGCTCTTTTCAATCCCCATCCAACTACAAAATTATTGGACCCTTTATATGGACCAAACCAAACTGGATTGGCTATTTTCTTAAAATAGGTTTTCAAAAACAGAGAGAAAGAAAAGAATTAAAAACTATCCGCAACACTAGACTTTCCACATTTTCACTTCATTCGATTATGATTTGACGTGAAAGGTACTCATCACTGGGTTTGGTTTTGGGGAGACACAAATAGGTGTCTACTCAACCGCACTTCGATGTGAGGTTGCCTACGTATCTGTTAAAAATCAGGCCGAACGTAGCTCTAGCCGAACCTCGCACAAGTGTGTGTGCCTCAAAAAGGTCTTTTTAAGGATTGTTACGTGGTTACGCTAAATATTAAAGAAGAAGGGGAAAAAAGGCTCAAGACCCTAGATAAGCCCCTTAAGGTGTGCAACTTTGCTTTTGAATATTTGTATTTTCATGCTCGAGGTTTCTCACTCTTTTTTAGTTCTTTTTTTTTTCTTTATTTATTTTATTTTTATAAGTGTGGGAAATCCCGATCATGCGATCTATCACTCACTTGGCATTTATGTTTCTCAGGCACAGTACCGAGCACTCAATAAGAAACGCAATCCGAGACGTATTCTTATCAAAGATATTTTCATATCAAAGACATTGGAACACTTGCCCTTTTGTACATATTTATTTATTTATTTTTGCTTATTTTTTGCTATTTTAATCTTTTGAAGTCACTCAAGATTTTTATGAAATTGAAAATTGCATAAGTTACACACCATCCCATCCCAAGGTTAGGTAGATGTGGGTTGAAAAATGAAAGGCCTATTGTTAGACGAAGCTCAATGTGGTTTATCAAAAAAGGATTGCATATTTGAAGGGTGAAAGGTTATATGATGTGGCTACAAGGTTCGCCTCAAATCATTGGTATACCTTGTGCTTAGTTCGACAATTTTTATTTTTTTTTATTTTTTTTTATTTTTTTTATTTTTTTTTATAATGCAATGCGATGATCATATGCAAGAAAATGAATGCTCATTTATATTAAAGGGAAAAAGAAAAAACCTACAAAATAAATGTAAGGGGAAAAAAAGGTGTCTATGATAGACTTATTGAGGAAAGGAAGAATGAAAAAGAAATAGAAAAATAGGTCATGAAATCTTGTCGTTGACGCTCGCCTCTTGTCTCATGTCGTTTGCTTCATCATCACCCAGTCTTCTCGCTAACTAGAAGCAATGGGATCTTATTTGCTTCTATGAGATCTTAAATGAGATTTTGAAACCTGTAGCATTCATCGGTGGTATGACCATTTCCTTGATGGTACTTGCAATAGGAATTGGGATCCCATCTTGAAGATCACTTTTCTGGCGTTGGATCCTCGGAAGGGCCAATGGGTTTGATTAATCCTCGATCATAGAGACGATCGAAAGCAACAACGTAGGTCATTCCAATGGGTGTGAACTCTCTCCTGGGTTTCTTTTTATATCCTTGATTATTCATAGCTAAAACACTGTTATGGTCAAAGGTACTAACACTGTTACTAAAGTGGGCGTTTTCGGAAGAAGAAGGATTGTCGTTCTTATTTCCTTTCCTGCCATTGTGGTTACTATTGTTAGTAGCTTTTTGCTTTGTGAGGTCATCTTCGATTTCAATATCGATTTCATAGACGGACTTGAAAGTATTCAAATTTCGTTGATATTTTAAATGCTTCGAATACTTCTCTTGGAGATTCTTGATAAACATCCTCACATATTCTTTTTAAGAGGGCACCTCAATCATCTTAGCGGATGTTTCCCTCTACTTATTAAAGAAAGAAGTAAAGCCTCCATTCTCTTTTTGTCTTAGCATCTTAAGTTGTCTATAATCGGTTTCGACTTGAATACTACATTTATATTTATCAATGAAAGCATTTACAATAGCATCCCAAGTAGAATTTTTCTCTTTATCAAGAGAAAAGAACCATTGTTAACAAACGGTTTCAAGAGATAGAGAAAACAAGGAATGAAAGACTTTCCTATCAATCCTATTAATGTTCATTATTGTTTCAAAGGATCTTAAGTGGAAATAAGGGTTTTTAGTTGACTTGAACTTAGGGATGTCAGTGGCATTGAAATTCTGCGAAAGAAGCTCATTGTCCACTAAGACCCCTTGTGAGCTAATGCCCTGGAATTTATAGTCATTGGATATTTTGCCCAAGCTTTCTTGCATGATCTCCATTTGTTGTTGCTTCATAGGGTCATTAATTTGGAGGGTTAAGGTCTTTAACAGTTAGTAACACCACCCATTTGCTTCTTGACCTCATTAACTTCTTCGATCTTGACTTGCCATTATCTTCTTGGCTTTTCTTTTTCAAGCGATTTGTATAATAAGGGGAACGTCATTCCTTCCTTCTTTTCTTCCAATCAAAGCATCAGCAATAACAAACTTCTTGTCCCTCTTGGGAGTAACAAGTAATTCATAAGAAACCATGAAGACGAAGCACAAGACAAGTTTCGATACAAGATTTCATGCTTTTTTTTTCTTTCGTTCCAACCCTTTTCCCCTAATAAGTTTAGCATAGGTTCTCCTTATCCTTATGTCTATATGCCATGTTCCAGCATTAAGCCTTTCTTTCCTTTGCATTCGATCATGTCATTCGCAAAAAAAAAAAAAAAAAAAAAAAAAAAAAAATCAACTGCCGAACTAAACATAAGGTACGCCAATGATTTGAGACACATTTCCAACCCTGTCATTCCCCATTAAACATTCAAAGACACATTCCATTTCTTCATCAACCACTTTGAGCCTCATATAATGTTTGGCCTTTATTTCTTCAACCCACATTCACTCAACCCTGGGATTGGAAGATGTGTCATTTGTGTAACATTCAAAAAGGAAAAAAAAAGTAGCAAAGCAACAATAAAACAATGTCTAAGGGCAAGTGTTCCAATGTCTTTGATATGAACACGTCTCAAATTGCGTCTCTCATCGAGTGCTTGGTACCGTGCTTGAGATACATGAACGATAAGTGAGTGATGGACCGTATGATCTGAGATTTCCCACAATATATATACCTATATGTGTGTGTATATATATATATATATATATATATATATATATATATATATATATATATATATATATATATATATATATATATTTTTGCGAATTTCAAAATTTTCAAATTCACAATTACACATCTTGGGGATTATCTCGAGTCTTGAGCCTTTTACCCTTTTTCTTCTTTAAGCCACCAACTTAACCATATTAGAACCCTTAAAAGACCTCTTTAAGGTGTACATACACTTGTGCAAAGTTCGGCTAGAGCTACGTTCGGCCTGATTCCTAACGGATACGTAAGCAACCTCACATCGAGGTGTGGCTACGTTCATATTCACATTCATATTCATATCCATGCAGAATCGAGTCAAAGAATATCCAATGCTTACCCCTACCCATTTAAAGCTAGACATGGAGGCTTGAACCCACATCATATTAGCTTGTCTAGCCTAAAGAGTCATCATCTTTGACTCTTCTCACATATATTTCCATCACCATAAGCTTTGCAACTAGCCTTAGTATCACATTCACACACTTCACTCACACATCCATATCCATATCATCCTTCTCTTTAAGAACCCTTTTTCATGAAATTTTGTTTGAACACTGTGCATGCTTCATCATCTTTCAAGACAACATTCATAAAAAGAAACATTGTATACTTGCTTAGCTTCTTGACCTGAGCAATATTCATTACTTCACCAATCGAATAATGTGCTAACAACATTTATGTATCAATGATTTGTAATCATACAAAGCATATCGTAATTTTCTCCTTAACCTAAGCAATGTTCATTATGTAATAATCACTTCATCTATATACGTGCTTAGCTTCTAGACCTAAGTGACGTTCAAGACTACTTCTTTACACCATATACGACGCTTAGCTCCATGACCTAAGTTCATTCATCTATCGTGTCACATGATGTAATTGTCCTTAGACTCCTAGCTTAAGAACATGCATCAGGCATATATTATTTTTAAGATAAGCAATTCAATCCATGCGATTCATTTTGTCTTGCTCAACGAGGATGTTCAAAACTTCTTTCCTTTTCTTTTGGAGAAGTTCAAAAACTTTTTTAAAACTTTCTCATCAAAGGAAGTTCGAAAATAAAAGTTTAGTTTTCACATCTTTCTTTTTTGAGAGAAAGTTGATACCCTCCACTAGTCTCATGACAAAAATGACAAAAAAATTTTGCTTTTGCATTTTCGATTGCTTGTGTTGGCACACACACACCATATACACACATAACCACAAGTTATACAAATGTCATGTCATGTCAAGTCAAGCTTGGTCAAGTTAGTTGGTCAAGTCAATCATAGTCTATACGAAACCCTTGGCAAATTATATTTTGCAGGTCTCAATTACAACCCACGTTTGTGGACAAGCGTACCATCTACAGCCCACGTCCAGGGACAAGCAAACCATCTACAGCCCACGATTGGGGACAAGAGAACCATTTACAACCCAAGTTCGGGGACAATCGAACCATCTACAGCCCACATTCGGGGACAATCGAACCATCATCATTTTTAGTGATCATCTCCCAAGCAAAGACGATTCATGGCGCAAGGTTCTCGATACATAGAGACTTACAATCTCTTATTAGACAAGTTTTTCCTCAAGCATGGAAAATTGTCAGTCGTCACCACCTCTCAAGGCGGAGAAGTCAACGATTATATCGTCTATTGACTTTCCTCAAGCATGGAAAGTAACTCAACCGGTGGATTTCTTCAAGCATAGAAAGCTACCAAACTCATTTGTTGACTTTCCTTAAGCATGAAAACTATTATCCGGTGGATTTCTTCAAGCATAGATAACCGCCAAATTCATATGTCGACTTTCCTCAAGCGTGGAAAGTATCATCCGGTAGATTTCTTCAAGCATAGAAAGCTATCAAACTCATCTGTCAACTTTCCTCAAGCATCAAAAGTATTATCTGGTAGATTTCTTCAAGCATAGATAACCGCCAAATTCATATTTCAACTTTCCTCAAGCATGGAAAGTATCATCCGGTAGATTTCTTCAAGCATAGAAAGCTACCTAACTCATCTGTTGGCTTTCCTCAAGCATGGAAAGCATCTCAACAAACATCATCCGGTGGATTTCTTCAAGTATAGAAACCTACCAAACTCATATGTCGACTTTCCTCAAGCATGAAAAGTATCTCAACAAAACGGCATCTAGTGTATTTCTTCAAGCATAGAAAGCTACCAAACTCATTTGTCACTGATACACTAGTGTTAGATACGCATTCTATCCCATTACTCTTTTAATCTGTAGAACTAACGTTTTCTATAGGTATCGACGTATAAAGAGTGATTTAAGATCGCAGAATGTCTTGAATCATTCTCCGTCCCTATCGACTACTTTGACTATCATTTTTTAGACTGGCGTTTCTACAAACTCAATCAAAGTGGGGGCTTCTATAGACACCTAAAAATGTCTCCCCAAAACCAAACCCGATGATGAACAACCTTTCACCGCCATTATTGGTCGGGTTGAGTATTTAATCTTTGAAGTGCTTAAATCCATATTTAATCCCAAAACATATTTCATAAAACGACCCAATTCCTAGCCCCTTTCCCCAAACAGTAACTTATTTTCTTCTTTTCGTGTCTTTAAACCCAAAATAATTCATTTCGTGTCCTTTAAAAGCATTCATTTTGTGTCCTTTTTATAAAAGCGTTAAGTCCAGTTTATTTAGGTCCATAATCTGGGTCCAATGATTGAATTTTTGGATGGGGCTTGAAAATAGATTTCCAAAGATATATTATAAGCCCAAATATAGGTTATAACAAATAAGTTATGGCAAAAATATTAAATTGAGTCCAAACCGAACCTAAGCCCACCTTACCTAACGACCCAATGATCGTCTAGATGGTCCAAAGGATTTAATCTCATTCCTAAACCAATTAGGATTAATTGCAAGCTTCTATAAGTATGTAAAAGATCTTAATCATTCCTTTTGAAAAGATAAGATAAAAAAGTTTGAAATTGAATAAAACTTTTCTTTTTGAAAGTCCTAATTCTATTCGAATTGAAAGACGTTCAAAGATAGTCAGATATTATTTTCGTGACTCATATTTTTATCCAAATCTTGTATGTTTGGATAGCCCTTGAAATTATCTTTCCAATGATATATTATAATATCAATTCCGAGCTATAACGGAAAATATATGAATAAAATACGAAACTCTATCAAAAACTGACACTGTCCAACTATTTCGGCCATATATTTTATGATCTGGTTTTAATTGAGGTAGAAAATAGATTTCAATATCTTTCCAACTACATATTATTTATCTTGATCCGATTTCTGGATCAAAAGGTATGATAAAAATAAAAACAGCAAAAACTGTTGTCTATCGAGTTTTATTCCGATTTAATTCAGATCTTATCTTAATTCTTCGACCCTTCTTTTTTCATTATAAATAGAGTTCATATCACCCCCTTTTCAATCATCAAAAAGCTTGATCATCAAAATCATTCTCTTCTCCCTCTTAAGCCTAAACACTAGCCTCCCCATTCTTACATCATTCCTTCCCTAAGCACTCCAAGGAGTCCATACTTAACCCAAGGTTTCGTCATTAAACCAAGGCATGAGAGGTATAATTAACTGAGGGTTTGGACCAAATAAACTCCACGTTTATTTAATTTAAATTTTATTTGATTTATATTTTTATTGAAGTTACTAACAGTTTATTCATGATGTAGCAATTCAACGAAACACGGAAAGTGAGTAATTTATCACTTAATTACTCTTATTTTTATTCTTGTTGCTAGTATCATGATTAGGTTATTTCTATTCGATTTGACTAACGTTATTATTGTTAAATTTCTTTCAATATTAATGTTTATTCTATTATTATTTTTTATCACCATAGTGCATATTAAAGGGAATATGTAATTGAAAATCACGCCTAATAAGATAATTTGGACAACCGGTTTAGGTTCCTTTTTAATCTTATTGTTTAATCAAGTGATCACTAATATTTTAGAATTATCTGTTGCATTAATATTCAACCAATTTAGCCTAATAATAGTTTGGAGCAAATTAAATCTTTGTTTGCATGTTGAGATCGTAGGAATCACTTTTCACTATAAGAATTGAGTAGAGGCCAAAACGGGCGAATGTGACTCCGTGACTCACTTCGTACCATCATCCCTGATCTTCCTTTCGTGGCTCCGAACCATATGGTGTTAGTAATCTCATGGATTATGAATGGGGTGTAACCTTCACGGGTCAATCGTTGTTGCCTATCGTTGTCCCTTTATCGTGGTTGCCTTTTATGACCCGTGAACTGTTTACAAGTTCTTTAAAAACTTATTGACGGCTCCCTACTTTCCTTGTCCCTAATCGTATACATCAATTCCCACTTCCTACGAGTGCCAAACATATTCACAACATGCTTTAACGTAGACGCACTTTAAACTTTGCCTACAGCTACAATTAACCCTAGATTTGTTACTAACATAAACACTACATTGTAATCCTTTGTCTTATAATAATAATAATAATAATAATTAACTTTGTTTACCTGCCTTGCTCAAGCCACTATTGCAAGGCGTTGCAAGATAACAGAAAACCTTCTACAACCGCTCAATTTCGACTTTTGCTCAACCCTGCTCAAGCAAGATCTCTTCAACGACCTCCAAAATACGCCAAATCTAGGGTTCGACAATTTTAAGGCCGATTTTCTTAATACTTTCGCTTAATTTACTACAAATCTAGTGTTTTGATTCCAATCAAGTTTTCCGGTGAGGATAGTTTTACAGATAGAAAAGGCAGTGATTGTAAATTCTAGAGAGAGAAAAGTATTTGATTTTTACAGTCAGTAACAAGCAAGAGTTATTGTCCCTTTTTGTGGAAAATTTACGGATTTTCCCCTGATATTGGACACATGTGTCCATATCGGGTAGCAGTCCATCATGCCTCCTCTAACCCTCCCTAGGGCCGCAACTTTTTCCCCTTGATCAAATTTTCTTATTTCCTTCTCTTTCGGCATGTCATTCATCTCACTGCCACCGTCACCACCCTCGTCACCGTCACCACCATCGTCACCGTCACCCTCACCACCACCGCACCTCTATCTCCTCATCCTTTGTCTTCCTCTCCCTTAATCTCTTTTCTTGTTCTATCAATTTTAAATGAGCTTGCTGTTGGAATGATTCAAAAAGGTAATGTCTTACTCTATGCCGCTCGAAATTGATTAAAGATTTCAGTTCAAAACCTACAATTAAAGTTGGATTTATCCCATAAAAGAATCTCAATTGCAAATTTGGTATCTCTCTCTCTCTCCTCTCTATTTCTAGGTGGTTTGTGAAATTGTGATGTTGGATTATTTTAGAAAGTTTTTGCGGTGATGATGTCGAGTGTCTCCGGTAATAATGGTCGATGGTTGCATCTGTCATGTCCCTCAACTTTGTTCATTAACCCCTTTATAATGCTAAACTTGAGCAAATGAAAATATTACCCCATTAATTGACCCTCCTCTAAGATTTACCCGGTAATATTAGATTATTAGCCCCTTAATTATTTAAGAGAATCCAGGCAAGGCCTTAGGGCGTAAATGAGTTGATACATTCACAAACTAAAACCAATCCTTGATAATATAAGAGGTACAGACCCGCTTGTGAGGTGGTATCTTTTCGATCTCTTCTTTTTCAAATGTGGGACAGTCCACAAATGTACTACAATGGGGTTTCAACAAAGCTTGAACAAAAGTTGTAAACTCATGAAATTCTACCTTTGTAAATTTTTTTGTTGCAACAAAAGGTTATTATTTGTGAGACATAAAAAATTCTTTTGTTACAACTAGTATTATTTATGAGACATTAAAAATTGGAAATTTTGATTTTTAACACCACAAAAAAATACAAAAATGGTTTTTAACACTACAAAAAAAAAAGTTTTTATTTTAACACCACAAAAAAATCACAAAATTGGAAATTACCACCAATTAACCCATCTCTGGATGAAATCTGTTAGGTAGGTCCCATAAAGTACACTTGTCACAATTGTGTTGGCTAAAAAAAGAATATTTTTTAAAAAAAATAAAACAAACCCTATAACTAATACAGCCACCCTGCCACCACCAAGTCCACCACCAACACCCCACCACCACCAACACTCATAACCAAAGGCAACCTCTTCCCCACGCTACTTGCGCATCCCTGCCTCCAACCTTACCTCCGGCGTATCGGGAACCACCTCACGTAACTAGGCCGACACCCATTATATCCCCAAAATGGCTGCACTATCCCAAACTGCTACGAAATCGGCCACTAACAGTCAAAATCGGCCAATTTTGGGGTTGAGTGGTCGTTTACAACCCTAAACTGGCCGATTTTGGTCATTAGTGGTTGATTTCGTGGCCTCTTTTAGGGAGTTCAAGGTCGGCTATTTGGGTGGGTTATAGGGGTATTAGTCAGGTTAGGGTTGCAGGAAAGGGTCGGGGGAAGGTTATTGGAGGTCATCCTAGGAAGGGGTTCGCCGGAGGTGGGGGCTGCATTGGTTGGGTGGGGGAAAGGCTGCCTGTGGTGGTGATGGGGTGGCTGGGCCTTTTTTTTAATTATTATTTTTTCTATTTTCTTTTTCTTTTTTTTAGCCAACTATATTGAGACACGTGGCATTGGTGACCCCACTTAACGGATTTCATCCTAAAATCCGTTAAGTGGTGATAAAAACAAATTTTGGAGGTTTTTGGTGGGGTTAAAACAAAAGTGTTTTTTTTTTTTTTTTTTTGTAGTGTTAAAAATATTTTTGTGTTTTTTTTATGGTGTTAAAATCAAATTTTCCTTAAAAATTTCGCTCAATAATATTTGTGACCTCATTTAAGTTCGTTTATGATGTTGGTCATGTTCGTCTATAACTCGGGCATAGCTCGTTCAAGCTCCAAAAAGTATTTTAAACTTTTCTAGTATCTTTTTATACCTTATACTTAATACATGTTCGTAAAGAACAAATTATTTCATCACATATCGACATGAAAACTATGCCAATCATTTTATTCTACAAAAAGATCGAGAAAATCTTAATAAAATTAAATTGTTGCATAGAAACACAAACAAAATCATTCTATTGGCAAATTTAATAAAGGATCGTTTATTCAATTAATTTCAAATATGCTCGTTCAACCTTGAATTTAAACTCGAATTGCAAATAAACATGTTTGTGAATAAAGCTCAAATAAGTCAAACTCTTAGCCACCTAAGGTTGAATAAGAATTTTGAAAACTTAGATCGTTTGCAACCTTATTAATATTCCTATCTTGTGAAGTTGTGATGCACAAAACATTTGAAACTAATAATCGGGATTAGGTAGGTCGTTGGGACTACTAACCCTAACCAAATAAATCATTTATAATACCTAAACTTACACTAAACTAGTTAGTGGCAAGTAAAGGGTCGAACCCAAAAGGACTAAGTGTATCAATTTGTGCTAATTAGACTACTAGGAAAGCTTGTGAGATAGAGAGAGGTTCAACTAAACACAACTAAGAACAAATAACTAAAACTAGGGAAAGTGGAATCCAATTACATCAATACATTCAATAACATCATACAATTAGATGAAAATGACCTTGATTAGGAAAAATCAATATATTTAACTCACTCTCGCACAATTAAGCATGTTAATTATCCTACTAAACTAATTCACTCTCGTGCAACTAGCCTAGCAAAGGTATGGTTGAAATTAGGGCTCTCAACCAACTCACTCTCGCACAATCGATTGAAAGCACAATTAAGAACATAGAATCAATTAGCTAGAAAGATTCTAATCCATAAAAGCATCATCCATACACAATAATCAAGAAACAATTCCATACTAATCACAATCAATCATTCAATTTATTAACATAACCTTCATCCATTTCCCTAGAACAAAATCTAAGCTAACATAATAAAGAAAGACATGGAAAACAGGGTAAAATAACAATAAAAACAAGATTAAACAAATAAACTAATTAATCTACTCAAATCAATAAACAAAAAGCAAAAACTAAGAATTAAGCAAGAAATAAAGATGAGAGAAAGTTAGAAAATGCTCATTGAATAGATCAAAAAGATGTTCCACAAAGTTGCTTCTTCAACCTCTCAAAAACTCCATGGAAATCCAAGCTTTCTCTCTCTACACTACTCCTAACCCTAAGAGAGAGAAAGTAAAGGCTAAACTAATCTAATCTATCTAAAATTAAATGTTGATTCATAGTTTTTAGAAAATAACCCCAAAGGGGGTATTTATATACAAGCTAAGAAAATAAAAGAAAAGAGAAAATAAAATAGAAAATAAAATAAAATAAACAAAAGAAAAAGGAAATAGAAATAAAAATTAAAAGAAAATAAAATCACAAAAGCCCCCAAATCCCTTCAGACCCACAATCTTCTTCCTATTCGATTTTTTTGGCTGCTTCAATCTTGGGATGTAATCCCCTGCTTCACGCCACACCAAACTCTATCATCAATCATCACGCAACCATCATCACCACCATCGCAAGCATCCATCATCATCTAGCATCAAATCGTGGCCCTCCGATTTTCATTAAAATCACGTGAAAAGCTCGTGATTGACCCACATTTGTGCGCCCACGAAGACATCGCACAGAGGTCGCACAATAGCCACTGCCTCAACTCTGATTTTGGACTCCAATTGCGTGCGCCTTCTGACAGGGCTGCGCGGCCGCGAAGCTTCGATCAAATTGGACCTTAATTGAGGCTTGTGGGTATAAGTTGCGGGCTGATTTGGGGGAATTTGGGGGTTGCTCTGTTTGAAATCGCTGCTCGCAGGTGGTTGTTGATGGTGGTTCAGTGGCGGGGAAATAGCGGCGGTTTGTGATGGCTGAGATTGGTGGTGGCTGCTGTAATTGGATTTGCGTGGTGGAGCAGGGGAGTTGTTAGGTGGGTGCGTGAATTTGAGATGTTGGGGTAGGGGAGTTGGTGTTGCTGGTTGCTTTTATTGTTGTTGTTGTTGTGGCTGGTGGTGTGTGGTGGTAAGGGAGTTGCGTGGGTAAATTGGTTGCGGTGGCTGATGGTGTTGTGTTTGTTGCTGAGTTGGGAGCAAGGGAAGAAAGGGAGGTTGGTTTGTTGTTGCGGAGTGCGTGAAGTTTGAGTTGTTATTGGTGAGTGGAAAGCAGGGAGCAGGGCAGTGTGGTGTAGGATAGGGAAATGGGGTGGTGTAAGTTAGGCTGGCAGCAGGGGTTGGCTCAAGTTTTGCGCCTCGAACCTTGGACCTCCGAACACGAATATGACCTTGAAACCCGGAACACCTACGGCCACAAACACGAGGGTATTACCACGAGATAAAATAAAATAAAATAAAGATAAAATAAAATAAAATAACTTAAAAATAAAATCAAAAGAAATTAAATAAAATAAAGAAAACAAAAAATGAAAATAAAATAAAATAAGAAAATGAGAGAAACTACGAATTATTAACTAAAAATACGAAAATAAACTAACAACTATTAAAAAGTATAAAAATACTCAAAATAAAGATAAAAGACGAGAATAAGTAAATAAAAGAAATAAAGGATAAAAAGGGTGAAATTATTGGAAAATAAGTCGGAATACGACTCAATAAACACCCTAAAAGTGACATAAAAGTCACTTATCAAACTCCCCCAAGCTAACCTTTTGCTCGTCCTCGAGCAAATTAACATGAAACACGAGAGAAGGAGAGTGAATTATTCAAGCAAAGCTAAGACACTAAAGGAGAATAAGAATTTACACTAACTCACTTTCGTAGGAATCACGATCAATTTTAGCAACTAAAGACAAGCCCTTTAAACCCCTAGATCGCCCTAGAGGACAAGTGTGCTCTCGTGAGGGTGTCCTAAGAGTTTAACCCACAACTATAGACAAAAACGAAGGCAAGGCAATAAAAAGAAAAGAAAAAGAGACATATAAAGAGAAAGCAAAACACAAGTTTATATTTGGACAAGAGATAGGAACAAGCACCAATGAATGCAAACCTTTCTAAATAGACAAATATATGCACGTTCCAAGATGTCAATAGTTGATTGAAACATAACATATGCTAAGCATAGAGAACTAATGAGGACTCAATCCACCCTATCCCCAACCAATCGGGCCGCGTTCTCTCCACTAGCTTCAAATCAACCCTTAAGCTAGCTTCTCATGATTCCACGAAGGAATCGGAAAAAAGATAAAGAAATGAAAAACTTTGAGAAGGTAATCCCGACATCTCAACTATGCAAACTTTCTCCATAGGTTTGAAGTCTATCTCCCTCCACCGTTCTTTGACCTAACCCCACTAAAGTCTAAGGGTCTTTTCATGGGTTGTAACGTAAGGCTAGGGGTCAAGGCGGGGTAAAAATTTAAAAATTTTGGTGATATTTCCTAAGTGAAGCAAAAGCGTGGCCTACTCTCAAAAACAAACTCAATAAGTCACAAAATATCAAACAAAAATACCAATAATGCCATCTCCCCCAAGCTTACTCAACACTAACACACAATATATACAAAAAAAAAAAAAGAAGGAACACTCCCCCCCCCCTCCCCAAGCTTGAACGAAGCATTGTCCTCAATGCTTAAACTAGGGTAGAAAACGAAACCAAACTAAAATATATTTGTGTTTTTTTTGTTTTTAATCTTTTTTTTGTTTTTGTCCTTGCCTTTTTTTAACCATGGACGACTTTTTCTTGAAACTTCATTTGATTTTCTTGAATTGCATCTTTCTTCTCAAACTTTTTTGCATATTCTTTTCAAGCTCAACTTTCAATACCGTACTTAAACCAATTCACAAAGTTTTCTTGCTCATGATCAACACTCTCAAAACTCAAACCTCACATGCCAATGCTTCACTAACTAAAAGGGTTGGTAAACATAGGCCATTAGGTTTGTAACGCGGTTTAAATAAGAGCGGGAAAAGTTAGGCTCAAATTGGTTAATAAGTAGGTTTATGCAAAATAGAAATCAAATTTGTAACAAAATAAAAAGAAGATAAATAGAAATGAGAAAATGTGCCCTTTTCCTCCCCTAGAGTGGCTCGGTCACGATCTTGGGAGCTAGAGGTCAAAACAAGGATTAAGACATTCATAGTCAAGGATCCTAAATAGCCGCTCAACAAGGTAATGAAGACTAGAACAAATGAAGCTCACAAGGGATTATAACCAAACAAATACTAAGGGTTTCAAATCCACTATAGAGAGCAACTCCATCTTTCCACATTCCCATGAACTAAAGCTTCATGGACCCCTAAAAGTTCTTAGTCGACTACCTTAGCATATAGTATCCTAGAGTCAACCAATAACACTCTCAAACCGTGCATACATTTACCACTTAGGAAGAAAAACATTCAAGGATTCAAGTCCCAAAATAAAATGTCCAAAATAAGAACAAACAAAACACATTTTGCCAAAATTACCTTGAAAATAAACAAAAATCTTTTTGGATTTTTCAAAATAAAAGAAAAGACATGGAAATGCATAAACTTAAGTGCATGGCATAAATGAATCAACATCACACCAAACATGATAGAATACCCTCCCCCAAGCTTGAGTGAGACAATATACTCAAATATAAACAAAATAATCCATGGGAGGGTAAAAGAAAGAAATCAATCCAACAAACCAACACAAGTCCAACGAGTCACCAACCATTAGAGAAAGCTCTAGGAAAAATATTACCGGATATTGGTGGGTGTAATTACCCGCAAATGAACCAATTTAACCTTTCAAAGCCGATTTCCTCTTGAATTGAATCTCGATTTCCATATGCTAGCAAAAATAGGAGTCAAACTTCCTTGTTTCTTGATCCAAACCAATGCATAAGTGTATATCAAGTTATGTACCTAGCAAAAGGCACACAAAAATTTCCATGAGATAAAATCTAATCTAAAAAGAAAAGAAAATAAAAGCAATAAAAACCTCGGGTTACTTCCAAGGGAGACCGCTCTAGTAAATAATATTGCAACGAACGCAAGAGCTTATCAAATGCACTACTACACATTTCATATGATAACAAGTAGGCAAATGAAGGGAGGAGGACGTGCAACAAGATTATTGCACGTAAGTGAGGAGGAAGATGCCAAAAAAAAGAAGAAAAATCAAAAGAAAAATCAAGAAAATAAGAAGAAAAAGAAGAAGAAAAATAAGGAAAAGAATAAAAAGGCAAAACCTCCTCAAAATCTTTTTGGGTGGCACAATCACCCATTTCCTCAATAATAGGAGGATGAAAAGGAAAAGTCTCATCAAACAAGACAGGGTCCTCAATAGGCTCTTTGACAAAAGAAGGGAGGAACATGGGATAGTAGGAGATGTGGTCAAATTTCCTTGAGAAAGAGACATGAGGAAGGGGAGGAGAAACAATGGTCTCACATGGCCTCTCATCACCAATGAGGGCATGAAAATCAATCATAGAATCCTCAAAAGAACACTCATGACTCAAATCTCCCTCAAACAAAAACTCTCCAATAGAAACAACCTCATCCTCCTCTCTATCACAACGATGAACAACAACTCCCTCAAGATCCTCAAAGCCTAGAGTCTTTAAACCATGCATGAAAGGATAAAGGTTTCTCTCAAACTCATCCCTTTCCCATGAAGCATTGCCAATGAACTCTCTCAAGAGGCTATAATGATTTGTTACACCTTCAATGAACATACTAGCCATAATCTCAAATGAGTCCAAAGACTCATGGATAGAAGGGTCACCAACATGCAAGGTAGACTCATCAAGATGGGGAAGGGGGTTGGAATCCTCAAAATCGACATTTTCTTCATTCACAACTCTTCCACCATCACTCAAGGGACTCTCAATCTCTCTTAATTTCTCAAACTCACCATCATCATCCTCATGAATTCCTTCATTCAAACATGAAGATGGCTCACTCACATCCTTACCAAGGGAAGCTCTCAAAGGGGGTGAATAAGGGGAAGGATGGCATTCAAGCTCAAATGGGGAATGAAAAGGATCAAAATCCTCAAAAATCCTCTCATCACAAGAAAATCTCCCCTCACCTTCACACCCTTGGCCCACATCATTCTCAAAAACACTCTCACACTCCAAATGAGGTGCCTCACATCCATTTACATCAACCAAAGCACTCATCACTTGGGCAAGCCTCACTTCTCTCAATTTTTGTTCCTCTTGAAGCTCTTGGAGTTGTTGGGTGAGATATTGCATTTGAGAAAGAATTTGGGCATCAATGTTATTGGGTTGAGGTTCATGATCAAAGTGAAATTGCACATCATCAAAATTAGCACAAACCTCATCAAAATGAGCATAAGGGGGAAAGGTGTCAATTTGCATACTTGGATTATCACAAGGCACATAAGAAGTATCAAGAGAATTCATGCAAAAATTAAAAGAATCTTGGCATTGAGAGTCAAAGCAAGAAACATGCGATTCTCTATCAAAAGAATCCCTAGCAAACCATGTGAAGAAATCCCAAGCATCATGCATAGACAAATGATAAAATCTATCATTATTCATGTCCTCAACCATTCCCCTAGTATACTCATTCATGCCCCAATAAGCTATACCACAAGCATCACCAAGAGAACACCCATGGTAACTAAAAAAACCATCTAGTCTTTTAAAGTAAGCATAGAAGGGTTCACCATCAAATTGAGGAAAAGATAAGCATGCCATTTTTATACAAAGAACAAAGAAAAGAAAACAAAAATCAAATTATATACAAGAACCTAGCTAATCTAATCAATACAAACTAATGAACGCCTTAGTCCCCGGGAACGGCACCAAAATTTGATCGGGATTAGGTAGGTCGTTGGGACTACTAACCCTAACCAAATTGATCATTTATAATACCTAAACTTACAATAAACTAGTTAGTGGAAAGTAAAGGGTCGAACCCAAAAGGACTAAGTGTATCAATTTGTGCTAATTAGACTACTAGGAAAGCTTATGAGATAGAGAGAGGTTCAACTAAACACAACTAAGAACAAATAACTAAAACTAGGGAAAGTGGAATCCAGTTACATCAATACATTCAATAACATCATACAATTAGATGAAAATGACCTTGATTAGGAAAAATCAACACATTTAACTCACTCTCACACAATTAAGCATGTTAATTATCCTACTAAACTAATTCACTCTCGTGCAACTAGCCTAGCGAAGGTATGGAAGAAATTAGGGCTCTCAACCAACTCACTCTCGCACAATCGATTGAAAGCAAAATTAAGAACATAGAATCAATTAGCTAGAAAGATTCTAATCCATAAAAGCATCATCCATACACAATAATCAAGAAACAATTTCATACTAATCACAATCAATCATTCAATTTATTAACATAACCTTCATCCATTTCCCTAGAACAAAATCTAAGCTAACATAATGAAGAAAGACATGGAAAACAGGGTAAAATAACAATAAACACAAGATTAAACAAATAAACTAATTAATCTACACAAATCAATAAACAAAAAGCAAAAACTAAGAATTAAGAATTAAGCAAGAAATAAAGATGAGAGAAAGTTAGAAAATGCTCATTGAATAGATCAGAAGAAGTTCCACAAAGTTGCTTCTTCAACCTCTCAAATTAAAAACTCCATGGAAATCCAAGCTTTCTCTCTCTACACTACTCCTAACCCTTAGAGAGAGAAAATAAAGGCTAAACTAATCTAATCTATCTAAAATTAAATGTTGATTCATATTTTGTAGAAATTAACCCCAAAGGGGGTATTTATATACAAGCTAAGAAAATAAAAGAAAAGAGAAAATAAAATAGAAAATAAAATAAAATAAACAAAAGAAAAAGGAAATAGAAATAAAAATTAAAAGAAAATAAAACCCCAAAAGCCCCCAAATTCCTTCAGACCCACAATCTTCTTCCTATTCGATTTTTTTGGCTGCTTCAATCTTGGGATGTAATCCCCTGCTTCATGCCACACCAAACTCCATCATCAATCATCACGCAACCATCATCACCACCATCGCAAGCATCCATCATCATCTAGCATCAAATCGTGGCCCTCCGATTTTCATTAAAATCACGTGAAAAGCTCGTGATTGACCCACATTTGTGCGCCCGCGAAGACATCGCACAGAGGTCGCACAATAGCCACTGCCTCAACTCCGATTTTGGACTCCAATTGCGTGCGCCTTCTGACAGGGTTGCGCGGCCGCGAAGCTCCAATCAAATTGGACCTTAATTGAGGCTTGTGGGTATAATTTGCGGGCTGATTTGGGGAAATTTGGGGGCTGCTCTGTTCGAAATCGCTGCTTGCAGGTGGTTGTGGATGGTGGTTTAGTGTCGGGGAAATAGCGGCGGTTTGTGAGGGCTGAGATTGGTGGTGGCTGCTGTAATTGGAGTTGCGTGGTGGAGCAGGGGAGTTGTTAGGTGGGTGCGTGAATTGGAGATGTTGGGGTAGGGGAGTTGGTGTTGCTGGTTGCTTTTATTGTTGTTGTTTTGGCTGGTGGTGTGTTGTGGTAAGGGAGTTGCGTGGGTAAATTGGTTGCGGTGGCTGATGGTGTTGTGTTTGTTGCTGAGTTGGGAGCAGGGGAAGTAAGGGAGGTTGGTTTGTTGTTGTGGAGTGCGTGAATTGGAGATGTTGGGGTAGGGGAGTTGGTGTTGCTGGTTGGTGTTATTGTTGTTGTTGTTGCGGCTGGTGGTGTGTGGTGGTAAGGGAGTTGCTTGGGTAAATTGGTTGCGGTGGCTGATGGTGTTGTGTTTGTTGCTGAGTTGGGAGCAGGGGAAGTAAGGGAGGTTGGTTTGTTGTTGTGGAGTGCGTGAAGTTGGAGTTGTTATTGGTGAGTGGAAAGCAGGGAGCAGGGCAGTGTGGTGTAGGATAGGGAAATGGGGTGGTGTCGGTTAGGCTGGCAGCAGGGGTTGGCTCAAGTTTTGCGCCTCGAACCTTGGACCTCCGAACACGAATATGACCTTGAAACTCGGAACACCTACAACCACAAACACGAGGGTATTACCACGAGATAAAATAAAATAAAATAAAGATAAAATAACTTTAAAATAAAATCAAAAGAAATTAAATAAAATAAAGAAAACAAAAAATGAAAATAAAATAAAATAAGAAAATGAGAGAAACTAGGAATTATTAACTAAAAATACGAAAATAAACTAACAACTATTAAAAAGTACAAAAATACTCAAAATAAAGATAAAAGACGAGAATAAGTAAATAAAAGAAATAAAGGATAAAAAGGGTGAAATTATTGGAAAATAAGCCGGAATATGACTCAATAAACACCCTAAAAGTGACATAAAAGTCACTTATCAACTAACCCAACAAACTCTATAATCAAGTCTATATATACTTTTTTTTTAGGTAGGTCATCAAGTCTATATATATACTCTATCTTCATTGAATCTCATTATTCCCAATCCATGACTAGTTAGTGCCCAAACCCATTCCTTAATTTTTGTAGATGATTTTTTTCAGAAAAACACAATTTATGATCCTAAAATGGAACAAGTGTAATGTCACGAGTATGAGATTAATTGTGTCGTAGCATAGCTGCATAAAATTTCAAATGCAAGCTATGATGAACAACTTACATTTATATAGTTGTAAATTGTAATACTTTTAATCAAGTGCTTTAAAGTGGGCCACTATCGTATTGGGCTGACATAGTCATAAGTTATGGAATGAAAGGTGGGCATGGTGAAGGAATAAGAGGTGGGCATGGTGGTGGGCTGGTGGGCTAAGAGGTATTGGACTTTAGGGCACCTATGACTAGATGGTCTTCTCAGGCCTATGGGGAAATTAATAGGTATACCCTACACATTATTTTTGGAGCTACTTTTTTTTTTCTTTTTTTTTTTTTTTTTTTTTTTTTTGTGACAATGGTTTTATTCAGAGCTACTTACACTTACTATATAACAGAAAAATTTATACTACCTCAATTTTATATATTTTGCAACTGAATAATATTTTATGTCCCACAAATATTATACTTTTGTTGTAATTAATATGAAACGGAGGTATTATATACTTTGGTGCAAGATGCACTTAATGGTTTTTTTTTTTGTTTAAATTAATATCTTACGGTCATTCTAAAATTTTTAAAATAAGTGAAAAATATCAAATGAGTAAAAAAAACCATCCTTAAATGCACATATTTTTATGTGTACGTGGGTGTATATAAGAAATGTTGTTGCTTCACGAACTACTTTTTTTTTTGTCCTTATTTGTGTATTTCATTTTATTTTGTAAAATTTTAAAAACTTTTATCATAAATTAATACTATTTTATTCTTTTTGAAAAAAACACTATATAGTCACCAACACATGGAATATTGTTGAATTTGTTTCAATGTTTTTATTTTATACATTTTACAATTTTTTTTAAAATCATAAAACAAGCAAAAGAAATATCAAATGTGCTGAAAAAAATCACCTTTGGGCGCTCGACCTCTATATGCACCCGGGTGTATAAAAAAAGTATTGGTCATGGACTATTTTTTGTTTCTCCCTATTTGTTTATTTCATTTCATTTTTTGAGTCAAATTGTAAATACTTTGACCATTATTTAACACTTTTTTTAAAAAAAAAAAAAAAAACAATCAAGTCACTATCATGTGGATATTATTAAATTTATTTCAATTTTTTTTTTTGATGACACATTCTTACAAATTTTGTTTAGACAAAGCTAGATATAGGAACAAACAAGGTTGTTTCTGAGATTTCAGAAGCCCAGGGCGAACTAACATGTTGGGGCCCTATAAACATAAGTGCATAACTATAATTTTATTTAATATATAGAGAAAAATTCTTTTTTTAATACGAGTATTTTAAACAAGCAGTCTAATTTAATTAGTTCATCTATTTTTGGTCAAAAAAAAAATTAGTTCATCTATTTAGAAAGAAAACCTTATAAAAATCCAATTACATACAAATAAGAATAATAATATAAATATACATATAGGACATCCATTAAATTACTAAAAATTCTTGACACTTTGAAATATGTGTCCAAAGCTAGTAACAATTATTTACCATAAATTCTCATTATTGCATACTTTTAAATATAATTATATGGCATCTTGTTAGATGTGTCTCAATTTATATTTTTCAAATATTTAGTTTTAATAATTTTTTCAGGTACGAAATAAGATATATTAATGGTTTAATATCGCGTTAAAGTCTGTGTAAATAGTAAGTGTACAAAACTTTCAGAAACGAAAGTATGTAGTATATCATTAGTAAAAATAGAATATAATACACGAATTCATGAAATACAAAAAATCATACACTCTATGTAGATACATTAATAGATCACAAATTTGTTGAAAATTTATTACGAGTACTTTTTTTCATTATATTATAGTACCAATATTTTGGGTGCAACTACATAAAAAATAAAAGAAAGTTAAGTATACTAGGCTACTAGCTACAATAGTAAAATAATTAACTTACCAAATTAGTATATGAATAGAACTATAATTAATTTATGGATTAAGTTATAAAGTTCAAATATTTAGAAAATATGTTGTAGTCCATATCTAATTATTTGGGTCTTATTTAGAGATGGGTTTAGAGTAATAAAGAGAGAAAAAGGAATTAATCATTAAAAAAAAAGAAAAAGAAATAAGATGTAGATAACTAAAGCTTTGAACCCGTGACATTAGGAAAAACCTTGTTTTCACAAAATGCTTTTACCACTAAGCTACACATTCTAATAAAAGTTGGATCCAATTTTAATATATAACCACTTATGATTCTCTGTTTTGGGTCCCTGGGCAGCCGCCTCGGTTGCCCCGGCTCAAATACGGGCCCGGGAACAAAAAATACTTTTTACTAAATGTATATGTGTATTAACCTTACGATGTACCAACATGGCAACTAATCAAATAAATAAAAAGGGATGTAATTTTTTGTCACCACAAAACATAAAAACAAGTTAGCATAGACTATTGTAAAAACCCCAAAATTTGCAATACTTTAAAAAAAAAAAAAAAAAAAAAAAAAAAGGATTTTTTTATTTTTATTTTTTATATTATTTAAATGAGCCACAGGTGCATTAAAAATTACAAATAGAGAAACAGAATTTGAATCTATAACCTAACCTACAAAAACCCTATGCCACCGACCTTCTATCACTACAATTTTATAAAAATATTCACTTATACTTTGTATATCTAGTTTGTTCTTTTTTGTTATTTTTTTTTTAATCGTACATCTTATATTTAAAATGAAAGGGGGTTTTGGGTGATAAATTTCACTTTTTCAAAATACCCCTCTTATTTTTGTTTTTTTTTTTCAAAAAAAAAAAAAAAAAAAAAAAAAAAAAAAAAAAAAAAAAAAAAACTTACTTCCATATGAAAAAATAGAAAATCGAGCTTGATAGATTATTGATTTGCATACACACGAATTTTCGTGCGTCTCTAAGGTTGTATACATAATGCATACCTAACTACCTAAGGACTTTATCATTTTTCATGATTTTTTTGGCGTTTCACCCGATTCATCCTTTGGGCTTATCCGGATTCGGGGATCAATTTTATATGGTTAGGTTCCAGTCTCCTTTTAATATTGATGAGGGGGATCAAACACAGATTTTCCTTACCAAGTATAGTCTCAATCACCACTATACCAACAATTAATTCATTATCATTTTCCATGATGATGTTAGCATGTGACATATTATAATTAGAAGTGTACAAGATTGTTTGGTCTAACTCTATTAGCTTCCCTTGTGGCGGATCGGTGTTGGTGCACACTGAGTCACGTGACTCAGCAGCACCAAAAAAAAATTGATTTTTTTTTTTAATAAAAATATCAAAGAGACCGCTTAGATCAGTTTCAAAACAACAGGTTAAGGGTTCGAATCCTTCTCAATATAGAAGAGCCGGCTTGACTTTCTCTGTGGTTCGCTTTCCCCGGGATCACAGTGTAGCCTATGTCTCTTGCATACGTTATTATAGAAAGTTGGTCTCTTTGATGCTGCTAATAGAGCTGACGCAGGTTTCCTTTTATAAAATATCAAAGAGACCAACTATTAAGGTAAGTGGTCTCTTTGATGCTGCTTTCGCATTTCACATTTTAGCTGCTTTCTTTCTTCGTTAAAGAGACCGGTTATACTTAATAACAGGTCTCTTAAGTTATTTCATTTTTTTACTTAATAATTTTTGCTTCTACTTATATTTGTGCAACCAATTTTAATACTTTCCCACAAATTTAAATAAAAAATCATAAAGTTAATGTAATAGTTTTATATTACTATTTGTTTGTAACATGTTATTTGTAATATTTTCAACTTGTAAGATTAAATTTTTAAGTAGTACGGAGTGTTTGGTTTTATTATGGATTTTTGTGTCATATTTTAGATTGAAATCGATGTGGTGAAATATAATTTTTTTTTTTTTTTTATATATATATATATAATTTTTGGAATGAAATTAATTATGAACAAGATTTGGAAAAATTATTTGTACTTTCACAAGTAATCAATAATTGATAGTGACTTATCAAGTCGGAAATCCTGGATCCGCCTCTGATTATGTGCGGATGCACAAATAATCAAAATGGTGACATCTAACGGTTCTGAGTATCTCACAATTTTCCACATAGGAGGACGCGTGATGGATATTTTCCGTCTATGTAATAATTTGCATTTAAAAAAAATGGTGAGCCCAACCCATTGAAAAAATCCAAAACTTTTACTTTCTCCTAAGAAAGCTAATCCATGGACCTAGTCTTGTCCTCCACAAAGCTTTAATTTTCTATCCCACAAACTAAACTAAAGTGGATCTAATTGGTTTAAACATTTATGACATTTTCAAATCATTGACAAAACGTATTACTTGAGCTACTACGCATTTCACTTACTACCTTCCCCCCCCCCCCTTTTTTTAAACAATACTCTCTACGTTTTTAAATACTTGCTCCATTTTTATTTTTTTGCACTCTTTATTTATCTTAGTTTGACTAATGTTTGTGATTTATATATAAGAAAAAATATAGTCTTGTGGGTACTTGTTGGAATCATCTCAATAAATAGAAAAATTAGTTTTCAATTGTTAGAATTTATACTTATTGATAATTAAAGATATTAGTGATCAAAGTTTAACATCGTCATGCGTGTCCAAGAGAAATGGAGCAAGTATTTAAAAACGGGGGGAGTTGAATCTTATGATTATTTATTAGCTAGTTTTGTGCCCCGTACGATACTCAGGTTATTTATTACTCCTTAATTTTTAAGATAAATTTTAAAATTATATGTCAAATTTTAAAATATATATAGATACTGTTAAAATGTGACTCGAAATCTAGTAGGGCTGACTTTGAACGCTTATATCTCTCAAACTACAATTGATTTTGAGGTGATTCAAGTTGGAGGTGATAGCTTGGTTCAAGAGCTTTCCAACGATAGGTCATATGCCCAATTCCGATAAGAAACGAGAATGTTATGATCGTTTTACAAAAACCTAACGAAGCTGGAAATTTGCAACGAGGCTGCGAGCTATAGCTTTATGCGAGTGAGCTATAGCTCGGCCCTATGAGGACTTGCGGCAAGCATGAGCTAGCTTCCGAGCTATAGCTCGGTAGTCAGGTTATTCTAGGATAATTTATGGAATATTTTCTAAAATTATATCTTTTCTATGACGGCTATTTGAGTATACTTGGGGAACAATCTTAGGGTTTTATTAGGGTTTCCTTGTGTTATAAAAGGACCCATTAGTTGATCAATTACATGATACCTTTCGAGCCATTAGATTTAAGACTCCTTGTATTATTCTCTTGTTTCTTTCTCCATTATAGTGAAGAAGCTCTCGAATCCTCCACCCGTGGATGTAGGTCTATTTTGACCGAACCACGTAAATCCTTGTGTTTTTGTTTATCTTCTTTATTGCTTTTCTCGTTCTTAATTTCATTGACTTATTTTGCATTAATCAAACACGATTACACCCTAATTTCCTAACAAGTGGTATCAGAGCCAAGGTTTTAAGGTCTTAAGGTTTAGGTGTTTATAGATTAGTTTGATTAAATTATGGCAATGAAATTTGATATTGAGAAATTCGAAAGGCAAGTGAACTTTGCCCTATGGCAATTGAAGATGAAAGCCATCTTGGTTCAAAGTGGCTGTCACAAGGCTCTTGAAGGTGTATCCAACAAGCCTTCGGGCATGACGGTGGATACGTGGGAGGAAATCAATTTGAAGGCTCTTTCGGCAATTCAATTATGTCTCTCTGATGATGTTTTGAGAGAGGTTGCCAAGGAGATGACTTCTGCAGGTTTGTGGTTGAAGTTGGAGTCACTTTATATGACAAAGAGTGTGACCAACCGTCTACTACTCAAATCTAGACTTCATGATCTTCGTCTAGAAGAAGGTTAACCGCTTAAGTCTTATTTAGATGAATTCTTCTCTATTATTATGGATTTGCAAAACATCGATGTTGAGATCGATGATGAGGATATGGCTATTAGGTTGTTGTGTTCTTTACCGCCTACGTATAAGCATTTTCGAGATACTTTATTGTATGGTAGAGATGTTTGAGTTTGGAGGATGTTAAGGATGCCTTAACCCAGAGAGATTTAATTGACAATAAGTTGGTTAATAAATCTAATAATCCTACTCAAAACAATGCTTTAGTTGCTCATGGTGGTAATAAGAATTTTGGTAAAGGAAAAGTTTGTAAGTATTGTCATGTGAAGGGTCACATCAAAGCCGAGTGTTGGAAATTAAAGAAGAAGAATGAGGAGAAGTCCAATGAGGACAAATCAGCAAATATTGCCAATACCGACGATAATGATGATTATGCACTTTAGGGTTACGAGCTTTGGGGTTGTGGTTTCTACGATCTCTTCATGATAAGTTCCCCTTTGAGATCTCTTGGTAAAACGAGAAACCGTGTGGATTTTCGGTATGGAGTCTATGATAGATTGCTTATGATTTTTGTTTGTAATAAAGTAGCAATCTTGGTTATGCATTAGATTTTGTTCTAGTTATGCTATTTCTTATCTCAATTTTGGTAGTTTTGTGATTTACAAAGTACAATTGCAATTTAGAAATTCTTGATGTAATTTTTTTTTTCTAGAATTGCTTAAGTTTTTTTTGGTTTGATTTTTGAGATGAAGAAGTGTTTGAAGAGAGTTTTGTCAATTTTGATAAGCATGCTTGGCTTCGGGACATTATACTCTCAATCTAGGCCATGTGATGGTTTTGTGTACGGAATTTCGTGTTCGCAGATGCACTGGTTCACAAGTTATGCAAGATGTCCGTTTGGTGATAGCCTAATGTGAGTAGGCTTATGGATTTTTGTTTAAGGTGGAGGTTTTATGTTTTATTATGAGCATTACTTTTTGGTTTTGGTTCAAGGTGGAGTTACCTTGTTTTTTAGTTGATTTCAAGTCAAGGTGGAGATTGTTAAATTGTGACTCGAAATCTAGTAGGGCTGACTTTGAACGATTATATCTCTCAAAATACAAGTGATTTGGAGTTGATTCAAGTTGGAGGTGATATCTTAATTCAAGAGCTTTCCAAAGATAGGTCATATGCCCGATTCCGATAAGAAACGAGAAAGTTATGACCATTTTACAAAAACCCGACGAAGCTGAAAATTTGCAACGAGGCTGCGAGCTATAGCTTTATGCGAGTAAGCTATAGCTCGACCCTATGAGGAATTGCGGAAAGCATGAGCTAGCTGCCGAGCTATAGCTCGGTAGTTAGGTTATTCTAGGATAATTTATGGAATATTTCCTAAAATTATATCTTTTCTATAAGGGCTATTTGAGTATACTTGGGGAACAATCTTAGGGTTTTATTAGATGATGTCTTTCGAGCCATTAGATTTAAGACTCCGTGTATTATTCTCTTGTTTCTTTCTCCATTATAGTGAAGAAGCTCTCGAATCCTCCACCCGTGAATGTAAGTCTATTTTGACCGAACCACGTAAATCCTTGTATTTTTGTTTATCTTCTTTATTGCTTTTCTCGTTCTTAATTTCATTGACTTGTTTTGCATTAATCAAACACGATTACACCCTAATTTCCTAACAGATACAAAATTAGTTAGCAATTGATGTGCTTTTGTGACGATTTGCTATCTAGTAAGCATGTAATGACTTATAAAAATTAAAAATTAGCAAAAAATAAATTAAATAAAAAATGTTCAAAGCCTGTTGGGTTGATCTAAATCCAAAACTTTGGGCAAGGGTTGAACATTTTTTTTATGTAACCAGAAGTGACCCGATCCGAGATGATTCATTACCCGACCCTGATTGATAGATCTACATAATAATGAATATTAGATTGTGAAGTATATATTATTTTAAACGTTTAGTATATATAATACCTCTATTTCATATTATTTGCAACGATTTGACATAAAATAGAGAGAAAAAATGTATAATTGTTGCAAATAATATGAAACAAAGGGAATATTAGAAATGGATGTTTTACTATTTGAACTACTTTTTTCTCTCCAAAAAATATTATGATATTAGAAATAAATTTATATAATAATTATTGAGAATTATTATCTTAAACATATTTTGAATAAGATTATAATTCAATTTGTACCTCTGAAATATTGATCTTTTATCGAAAATAAAACTCTAAAGTGACAATTTTATCCCAAAACTCTATCCAAATTTGATTGAAAATAGCATTCTAAACCTTTTTTTTAATCATATGCAGTCTATCTAAAACTATCTAATATGGCGCGATAGTTGGAAAAAAGTTAAAACGTCAAATATCACTGTCTCGTGGTCTGACTAAAAGTTTAGCTTTATATATTAGTTATATGATATGATATTATAATTTTTAGGGAGTGTTTATTTTAAAAAGGTAAAAATCGATTGGTGATCCGGCCTATTTTTACAGGTTATCATATGAAGTGTCGTCTTGTAATTGGTTACCATGACACGTGTTGTCATAAAACGATGACACGTGTCATGCTAACCTATAAAAACAAGTTACCTATCGGTATTTGCCTGTTTAAAATGACATCTCCAAAAGTTGTAATATTAATGTATAATCCAAAGATTATATTATCAAAAAAGAACGGACGAAAGAGTTATATTATTTTTTGCAATTTTCCTACTACTTTTTATACAAATAATTGAATACATATATTAATCAGTATATTTTGCGTGCCGCTAGTCATACAATGATTCCGCTAGTAAAAGAACAGATTAATCTGTTTTATGCTGAGCGAGTGACCCATGTAATACTGATGGAGTAACCTGATAACACCGACGAAGTAACCTTTGTAATAATAACCGTGTAATCCCTATAACATTAACGAAGTAACCATCATAATAATTTGTTATATGGTATGACCAACCGTATATAAATTTTTTTTTGTATATTAATAGTAAAATGTTACATTAAATTAAGAAAAATACTAACGAGCATTTGTGGGGCGCTATATAAGAAAATTAACAAAAGAAAAATAATCATTAATTATACCGATTGACATGTGATTTTAGCAGGTATTTCAAATTTAAAATGCTATTTGTCTCATAAAATTAGACATATATACTATTTTAGGCGTTTCCAAAGATCTACCCATTTTGAATATGTTTCATTTTTAAATTAATTTTTTTTCGGAATTAATTGATTTTGGATTGATGACATAACTATAAGGAAAAAAAAATCTATACCTTGAATTCATTATGACTTATGCTTTCCTAAAAGAAAAAAAATCAAAAAACTTAAATAAGGTAAATTAATTATGAATTATTTTGAACTTTAATGTTATATTCCAAATATTTTGCTTTTCTTATTTTATATAATTGATTTCATATGAGACTAAATTTTGAAACGAAAATTAGTTATTTTATGCCTTGAAAACTCATTAGCAAGATTCATGAATTAAATTTTTGAAATGTGACAAGGTAAATCGCAAATAATGTAAACAAAAGAAAGTACCACGCTTATATTTATGTAATTATGTAGTATGACTTGAGTGACATTGTACATTGTACATTGGTACATGGATAGCGAGGCATTTGTTTTCTTTCTAAAAAGATGCATCTGACAAATTACATTGATAATATTTTATTTATATATAGGACCTCCTTATTCTTTTATTTACATTATTTTGTTTGTGATCTATAGAATTCAAATTGCAAAAGAAGTCTAAGACCATCTCTAGTGGTGAGACTCTAGTTTGAGTATTGAAATACAAAATGAGTTTTTTTTTTTTTTTTTTTTTTTTTTTTTTTTTTTTTTTACCTTCAATGGTGATACCATACCCATTTCTCAATTTAGCAACTCATGTGAAGCCTAATTTTCCAATGGTGAGACTCTCTAAAATATACAAATGTCACTTTTAATTTATGGCTCACCAAATCCATTTCTTTTTAAAATCAAATATTGTAAGATTAAAAAAAAAAAAGTAAAACTTAAATAAATTACAAAATTTATTAGAATATTGACAAGGAGCCCACACTTTTTGTCAAATGAGACTCAAAGTTGAGTATCTAAACTTAGCAACTTTCTTGTAGAGTTGCTAAGTTTAGATACCAACTTATTGGTATGCATTGCAAAAAAAAAAAAAAAAAAAAAAAAAAAAAAAAAAAAAATAAACTCTTTCTCCTAACAATACTTACTTGAGTCTCACCATTAGAGAGAGTATTATACAAAGTACATTGTAGTTTTACCAATCTAGGTATCTCTTGCTCTTGGTCTAGGGTAGTCACGATTTTACTGGAGGGTGGGTCGTTTTTCTCCAAGGGCACTGCTTGGAAGGTTGGTTCGAGAGAAAAGGTTAGTAATATAAATGATTGCTAGGTGCCTAACATTGATTTTACTTTTAAGAAAGGAGTTTGTTCATGAGGCTGATAGGCCTACAACTGTTTTTGAGTTGTTAATGCCTTGTTCTTCTACTTGGAATTCTTCTCTGGTTCGACATCTTTACCCAGTTGCTTTGGATATTCTTGGTTTAGAACGTTCTCAGCACAAGATTGATGAATTTGTTTACTGGAAATACACTCGGGGTGGTTTTCACCACTAAATCAGCTTACTCCAATTTACTTTCTCAGCATTTATCCACTAGGGTTAGTTCGCTTTTTGCTACATGGTGGAAACGACGTGTGGTTTGCTAATTCTTCCGAAATGGAAGTTGTTTGCTTGGAAACTTATACATAATGCCATTCCAACAGCTAATTTGCTTGTGCATAAGGGCCTTCCTATTGATCCAACTTGTGTTTTTTGTTGCATGTTCTCAGAGTCGGTAGAGCATTTATTTCGGGATTGGCAGTTCAATAGTATGCTTTGGAGCACTGATTCTTGGGTCCTCTGTAGTCTTTCTTCTTCTTTCTCTTTTTCATTTGTGATTTTGGGATCTTGTGTCTCGTTATGATGCTACTAAAGACGGATCTCATTTGGACTATTTCTTCAGGTTATGTTGCTCTGTTTGGTTAACAAGGAATAATGTTAGATTTTGCTCGGAGGTTTATTGCCCCTAGTCTGTTCTTGATTTGGCTTCTAGTAGGAGTGATAGAACTACGGAGGCTCGCAAGTTTCCAGCTGTCTCATTCTCTACTCTTCCGTGGTTTCCTTCACCTCCCTTCATTCATGTTCTTCAAGGTGATTTAAGTAAGTTTGTAATATTTTTTTGTTGTTTGATGATGCTGATTGGGTGCAGGTCGGTGTAAGCACCACACCTAAAAATGTCTCCCCAAAACCAAACCCGATGATGAAAAAGCTTTCAACGTCATTATTGATCGGGTTGAGTATTTTAATCCTTGGAGTGCTTATATCTATGTTTATTCCAATACATTTCACAAATGAACCCAATTCTTAGCACATTTCCCCAAACCATAACTTATTTTCCATTTTTCGTGTCCACATCACAAAATCGAGATAATATGATTTTGTCTCACTATAAATTTGATCCAAATATTATTTAATTGGATAGGATTGTTAATAAGATTCCCAATGATATATCATACGCCCAATTCCAGTTTCAAAAGAAGAAGATATAAGACAAAACACTAAACTAGGCCCAAAACTGATACCCTTTTACTAAAACGACCATATCTTAAAATCTACCAAAGATTTTTACCGAATTCTAATTGGGTAAGAAAGTAGACTTGATAACCTTTCCATAGATATGTTATATGCCTTATTTTGAGTTACGGATCAAAAGTTATCATAATTTTAAAAATTCGTGAAAATAGGAAAATACCGTGCCACGATATGAACATCGCGTGACCGTGCTGTGCAATGTATCACGGTGTTCAACACCGTATCACGGCACAAGTTCCATGATGCGCGCGTTCAATTAGTATTTTTTCACGGTGCCTTCTCACATTTTCTCACCCCTCAGATTTTATCTATAAATATCCTGCTGATTTTCTCAGTTACAGGGCACTAAAAATCATTCTCTTTCTCCATAGACCAAAAATCATTCTCTTCTCTATCTTTAGCTTAAGTACTAGTGTAGACACCCATTTGTGTCTCCCCAAAACCAAACCCAGTGATGAATACCTTTCACGTCGAATCATAATCGAATGAAGTGAAAGTGTGGAAAGTCTAGTGTTGAGGTTAGTATTTATTTCTTTTCTTTCTCTTTGTTTTTGAAAACCTATTTTATGAAAATAGCCTATCCAGTTTATTTTGGTCCATGGCAAGGGTCCAAAAAAGTGTAGTTGGTTCGGGTTCGAAAAGAGCTTTCCAACGATATATTATAAGCCTAATTCTAATGAATAATGAGGAAGTTATGACCAAATTACTAAACTGGGCCTGGTTTGATTTTGATATGCGGCCCAATGATCTAGAGGAGGGCCTATTATGATTTATCATTCTTAATGTGATGAGAATTGATTATAGTCTTCTTAAAAAGGTTCTTTTGAATCCTAATTTGATTATCATTGATAAATAGACTTTTAAGAGTTTTAATTAGAATTAAAGAAGTGTTTTTAAGGAAATTACAGTTTTACCCTCTCGTACGCTTAAATTTTATCAAAATATGAAAACGCGTTGAAAAACAGATTGCAGCGCCACATTACAAGTCTGTCGCCTAGCGATAGACCTGGCGTCACGGCGACAACTCTAGCGCCTGGCAATAGGCGCGTGTTTGGCGACAACGTCGTGTTTTATTCTTTTTGAAACTCTGATTCTTTTTTTATCAAATCCGACTGATTTTCTTTATAAATAGCCTCCTAAAACCTCCGTTTTAAATAACCAATTCTCACCAACTCTCATAAAAAAATTTCTTGATTCTCTCTCCCTCGTTCTAGCCTAGCCTTTTACAAACACAATTCCTCATATATTAGCACTAGACACACCTAGCCAAGTTCGAAGTTGCCTTCACCCTAGACGTGAAAGGTTTAAAATATGAGAGTTTAGTCCCAAATCTCTCTTTCAGTTATTTAATTTAATTCTTTAATTTAATTATATTTTCCTTGAAGTTACTAACGTGTGTATTTTGTTATTAGAAAGAAATACGAGGCATTCAACTAAGTACTTTAATTGTTTTCATTGTTATTATGATATAGAAATCATGTCTAGGTTGTTAACTTGTTATTTTGATTCCTAGTATCATGTTAGGATGTTTTTCTTAATTTGATGTTTAGAATGACAACAATAAGTTCCTAATATCATGTTTAGGGTACGAATAAGTTTCTTAATAATATCAATTATGATTTCTATGATGCTTCCTATTTCTTTCCTAATAGCATGTTAGTATCATGTTAAGGCTAAAGTTTTGATTTTTAATGTTTAGTGACATGCTAGGGTTTGTTATTAATCTTGTTAGTATCATGCCTAGGATCTTGCTATTATTATATTTTAGCATTGATATGATTATTTTTATAGTTGATTATTATTATTATTATTATTATTATTATTATTATTATTATTAGGGAAATTCTCATTGGTAGCAATGTAAAATTGCATATTCTCAATGGTAACAAAATTTTTTACAAATTCTCGAAAATAACATTACTTTTGATAAATTTCTCTAACATGACAATATTTTTCTAATTAACAAATATTTAGCAAATTGATCATCATCATCAACCTGCCCACCCCATGGAACCCCCACCCTATTGAACCTCCACCTTGTCGAACCCCCATCTAGCACCACCACCTGCATTGTCTCCCTGTCTCACCGACCCCATGACAACCCAAACGAAGCCACACCCAATTTGACCCCCGCCCCAAACCACCACCCCACCCAATCGATCGAGCCCCATCCAGTCGAAAACCCAACCTAATCGAACCCTCGCAATCGAAACCCCAACACAATCAAACCCCTAGCCAATCGAACCCCCACCCAATCGAAACGCCACAATCGAATCCCCGCCCAACTCTATGGTGGTCAAATTGAATTTGTCGGTGGCTATGGTGGTCGAAATTGGGTAAGCCAAAATTGGGTTCGGTTTGGGGTTAACAACTGATGGTGGTTCGATGGGGTATGGTGGAGATGGTGGTCGAAGGATCGATGGGGTGTCGCGGAGATGGTTGAAGGTTGATGAATGATGGTGGTTCAATGGCTATGGTGGTATGATGGCTGTGATCTTTGGTGGCAATGTCGTTGTGTTTAAGTTTTTACTTGTTCGATCTCTATAACTCAAGTGCAATTATCAAAAATTCATCACATCAATCATCTCTATCTGCAAAAAAGGCCTAATTTCTACAGTTACATGGTAATTCCTTCTTCATAAATTTCAAACAAAAAACAAACTTTCTGCATTAGATTGCCGGATGCCCTGTTGTACTTATGAACTAATGTTGATTAAGTATGGTTATTGTAGGTATCATTCAATAAATTAAGTGAGGGTAATTTAGTAAATTATTATTACATAACCATGGTTAGTGTATTTTAAGCTAATATATCACATTTTAAAAAATAAAGCTATACAAGGGAATAATTGTAAAACTAATGCTATTTAAAAGAATTTGACAAAAATTTTGCTACCATAGTGAATTTACAAACTTTTATTGCTACCAATGAGAAAAACCCTTATTATTATTATTATTATTATTATTATTATTATTATTATTATTATTATTATTATTATTATTATGTTGCATGATTCTTATATTATTGTTATTGCTTGATCACACCTTTAATGCATGTTTAAAGGGAATTGGTACTTGTAATCACGCTTATAAGAAAATTAATAATCTTGTTTAGGGTTAATATGATTATAATTCAAGTGATCGCCAATAATAGTTTTTTTTTGTGTATTAATATTCAACCAACATAGATTAAAAAGGTTTAGGGCTAACCTAATGATTGCATGTTAGTCAGAAAGCGCACATGAAAACGAGAAGAATAAAGTAAAGGCCTATTATTAGGGAAAGTTCAATCTCTTTTAGGTTGGATTTTTACCTTCATCCCCGAACTTCCAGTCTTGGTTCCAGACCTATTGGAGTTAACGATCTCCCGGATCGTTAAGGGGTGTAACCTTCACCCTGTGAACGGTTTACAAGTTCCTAAAACTTGTTGGCGACTCTTTTGCTCTAGCTTCCTTCCCTTTGGACGCTACCATGCTTAAGTGTATGATCACAGTGGGGTTCAAGTTTGGGGTAATGCTTGAAATATTCCCTACAATTTTTGGCGACTCCACTGGGGAGGGTTTCTCTTTTAATTCCTGAAATTTATTCCGGCAATGATTTAGAATGAGTGGATGAGGCTTGAAATGTTCTAAGTATTTCATGTGCATAATTTTGATTAAAATTATTGTCATATGCATAAAAAATATCTCATTGGAAAGACCATCCGTAAAGAGTTATAAACATAGGATTTTTACACGTAAGAAATTTGAGGAATTTCTTTCACAAGTACGATCGAAATAATACTCCTTGGAGTGCTTAGGGAAGGAATGATGTAAGAATGGGGAGGCTAGTGTTTAGGCTAAAAAGGGAAAAGATAATGATTTTGATGATCAAGCTTGTTGATGATTGAATAGGGGTGATATGAATTCTATTTATAATGAAAAAAGAAGGGTCGAAGAATTAAGATAAGATCTGAATTAAATCGGAATAAAACTCGATAGACAACAGTTTTTGCGATTTTTGTTTTTATTATACCTTTTGATCCAGAAATCGGATCAAGATAAATAATATGTCGTTGGAAAGTTATTGAAATCTACTTTATACCCCAATTAATACCAGATCAAAATATTTTGTATAATAAAATATATGGCCGAAATAGTTGGACAGTGTCAGTTTTTGATAGAGTTTCGTATTTCATTGATATCTTTTCTGTTATAGCTCGAAATTGATATTATAATATATCATAGAAAAGATAATTTCAAGGGCTATCCAACCATACAAGATTTGGATAAAAACTATGAGTCACGAAAATAATATTTGACTATCTTTAAACGTCTTTCAATTTGAATAGAATTAGGACTTTCATAAAGAAAAGTTTTATTCAATTTCAAACTTTTTAATCCTATCTTTTAAAAGGGATAATTAAGATCTTTTAAAAATTATAGAAGCTTCTTATTAATCCTAATTAGTTTATGAATGGGATTAAATCCTCCCTGTAGACATCTACTTTTATCCTCCTTTCCCGATAGGAAGTGCAATGACGATAAATAAAACCATCTTCGTGCAGTTTGATCGAAGTGAAGAATGCTTATGGATGACTGGCTAAACCGCAAAGACACAAAAGACAAGCCTAACCCAAAACAAATACAAAATAAGGTCTAAATAACTAAACCCGATCATAATTAGGCTAAAACCCGTGCTTAAGACCCAATAATGACGGATTTAGAGGCACCTAGGTTAAATTTAATGCTGTCGCAGATAAATCCGAGCGCATCTCAATGAGTCGCGCTGGTCTGGCGCGCGCAACTAAGTCAGTTGAGCGCAACACCCAACGCAACTCCTAGAGATGTGCTCGCGGAATATTCAGAATTTTGTAAAACTGCGCGCAAGACATTCAGTTACGCTGCCCATAGCAACGCAACTAAATCACTTGCGCTGGGATGCCGCGCGCAACTCATCCAGATTCGCGCGACACCTACTGCAGCTGAATGTTTAAAACCCTAATTGCACCCATTCCCTATAAATAGGAGCTTAATACGAGGCTTTCACAAAGAAATTATCCTAAATCCTGGCATAAACTCTTGTGAACTTGTGCTACCAAACCCTCTTGTCCTAAACACTCATCCCTTTTTATCTTTGTTACTACGGTGGAGGTTCCCGAACAAGAATGAGTCCATAAGTGTTCTAAACGGAGATCTAGCAAAGAGATGTTGTAAATTCCCGAGCACTTAGATAAATCATATCTACTTTTCTTGTTTAAAAGAACTTTAATCAACAAAATAGTGTTGTTTGAACACTTTAATAGGACATTTATATAATTCCATATAGTATCTTGTGTTAAAGAAGATTAGAATTGAATAAATAATTGATTGATTGATCACCTAAGCCAAGGCGAATCTTGTTTACTTTTGCTCCTTTTAGGAATTTGAATTAAATAAAGAATAACGACTTTGCAATGTAATTCCTACGTGATTTATGCTTGAAAATAAAATCAACTAACTTAGTTTTAGGTGTCACGTTGCATATATTGTTTGGTGATGAAATTGCAAAAAAAAAAGGAAGAGCTAGTAGAGGCCGCATTAGGGCTAGAATAGCGATTCTCCTTTAAAGAGAACGTTATTTTAGTACCCTCGCTCCCGAACTCATTTCTGGTTTATGTAGACCAATTTAGGCATGGGTGAACTTACGATTTGTGCTAATTATCCCATGACCTCCACTCGGAAGAAAGGCATGAACGAGGTTTATGGGTTTTCCCAAAACTCATTGGCGACTCCTATTTGTTTCTTACAAAAAACCGTGATGATAGAATCAATTCTAATTTTAGGTTCCCCAAACAGTCTGGAATTCAAATCCTAATAAACCCTAACAAGTGTAAAGTCCTAGGCTTTTAAAGTTCATGAGCATCTAAGGAAGGATCCCCTACGATGGGAACACCCTCCTTACAGTGGCGACTCCGCTGGGGACTTAGAGGTTACATCAAGATTAGTTAGTTTTGGTCCAAGGTTTCCAACACTAGGTTGCCTATAGTTAGAGGGTGAGACTTGAATGCATAATATCTTCCTTTTGCACAAAAGTAAAAACCAAACAAGGAACATTGCATCATGCACAAATCATAGCACACTTTAACCTTTGGGGATTGGCTCATTGACTAGGGGTTGCCAACACTAGGCTTATATCCCAAAATCAATAACAATCATCCCACCCATATCATCAACAAAATTTTGAGAGAGAAATGTCATGAGTCAACATGTTGAGTGATTGATTTGTGCATTGTTTCATAAGATATGGTACCCCTAGACACACAAGCCTTTGACCTTAGAATGGCATTATGTGTATCTTTGCTTATGGTATGCTTATGTCATTACGTGACTATACGCGACGTGTTAGGATAGCTTTCTTTATTTTTCTTTAGTTTGGTTTAGGTTCCCAATTACGAAGTTGTCTCTTCGTAATTTTGAGTCATATTCGAAGGGTAACAAAAAAAATCGAAAAAAATAATGGAAAAAAAAAACGCTTGAATTATAAAAATTTTACGAGCAGGTGGTGTGCAACTCAACGAGTTGCGCGACCCCAGCCAGCGCAAGTGATTTGGATGCGCACACCAGCCACGCAGCTTAGTCACTTGCGCGCGCCTACTGTTACGAGCTATTTTATTTATGCGAAAACAAATTGGCTCGTTCAAACAATATCTTCATTGAAGAATTGTTTAAGGGTGATGTTATCTATTCAAATATATTTTGCGTTCTTTCTTCTTGTTTTTGTCTCCTAAACAAGTGTATCAATTTACTTATCCTTTCGTACTTCTTTTAGGGCCAGTTTTCAAGCTTTGGAATGAAGACTCCCGGGCGCTCGCATTCTACGTTTACCATAAATAAATCCACCCCTTTCAAACCACCTTCCCTCGACAACTAGTCCTATTCCAACAACTATGTCAACCATTGAGCAACTCCAAGAAGAGATTTCTCACTTGTGAGAAGAAAAGGCTCAAGAGGCCGAGGAAAGAAGAATTAAGAAACTTGAAAAGGCTGAAAAGAAAAATGCCGAGACTCTAGCCTTGTAACAAAAGATGGAACAATTATCCGTCAAAGAAAAGTCGTTGGAGAAGCTTGTTCTTCGTTCTACAGTGGAGAACAAGTACATTGACGCAGAAAAGTTTGCTTCTCCCCCAGGACTTGCTTTGCCGGAAAAGTTCGTAGCTACAGACTTGCCAATATTTAAGGTGACTAATAATCAACAAAACCACTAAATGTGTTTTACTGGCACCATGGCATTAAAGGGAGTTGATCCTAAGTTTTATGCTTTGACTTTCCCTTTATCTCTAGACCCAATCCCGAGAGTGTAGGACTATGGGCTAGATCCAAAATTCAAAACAACATGGGAAGATGTAGTTTCGGCTTTCATTACCTAACATGAGAGTAACGTAGAGTTCAAATAGACTCTACGTGAGCTTGAAATGCTTAAGCAAGGCGACGATGAAGGTTTCCTTGCTTTCTATGGTAGATGGCGAGAAAAGGTGGCTCACCTTGCCCAAAGGCCACCAGAACTCAAGTTAGAACAAAAATTCATTGACAATTGTCTTGAAAAGTACAACAAGCATCTACGTTACCTTGGTATAGACACTTTTCAAAATGTCTATTTTGTGGCTATTAGGATTGAAGATAATCTCGCTAAAGAAAAAGCAAACAAATCTTATAATCATCATCATCATAGGAATAACTACAAAAAGGGGAATGATAATACTTCATCCTCTATTGATATATTTGCGACCTCCATAGAAGATGGACAAAAGAAAGAAAATTTACACCATTCTCTGTGAGCTATACAGAATTATTAGAAGAATTGAGCGAAGAAGGTCTACTTACACCAACAGGGTCAACACCACCCACTCTACTAGAAAGAAGGTACGCTCAATGGATGGTAGTGCTTATTGTGCTTATCATAGGGGCGTTGGGCATGATACTGAACATTGCTATGTCTTAAATCACAAAGTACAAGATCTACTAGACGATGGGAGAATTCCCATGCCTAAACCTAACAACAATGTATACCCACTAGGGGTATTTCACATTGATGAGGACCATATGGGAAATGATACTTTCAATCCTTTAGACTATATCATAGCTATAGGGAAACCTCTAACCACAACACTCATAGGGGCAACTAATGAAGTGTGCGGGTTATGGGACGACGACTTTCAAGACTTATATGTCTCCAAGTATGCCGCCGTCCCGCCTTCATCTTGTCTTCAATATGGGACAAATGGAGTGCTTGATAGGGATCATTTTTTGGGGAAGTCATAAGACTTATCAAATCTCTCCTTAGATGAACAATGGCATCAAGCACAACTCATGGAACATCTCGAATGGAGGCACGTTCAAAGCCTGTAGACGAAATTTGGTTCACGAGTCCTACAACTAACCCAAATGAGATAGATCATATAATTCGTTCTGGGCAAGTTTATGAAGCACGACCAAATGGATCTTCAACCACACAAAATCAAACTCAAGGTCAAGTACTAAACCTAATACCACCTCCACTCTAGGTTGAAGATCCATTGGTCAAACAACTTCGCCAAATCCAAGGCTAATGTTAGCATTTGGGAACTCTTAAGTATTTCTAAAAAACATAAGAATTCTCTTATGAACGCTCTAACGGCTTTGTCTGTAAGTACACACACAAACCCGTAAGATCTCGTTAGCTTGCTTACTAGAGAGAAATCCGACAAATCAATCATTTTCACTAATGATGATTTGGTTTCAAAAGACACTACCCACAAAAGTGCATTATACTTAACTATGGGGTGCAAAGGGTAACTTTAGTAGACAATGGGTCAGCTGTAGATGTGTGCCCATTAAGAACAACAAAATATCTAGGCCTTAATCTAGAAAAGATTTTCAATCAACAACACAAAGCATTAGGGACTATGACAACTCGAGGAGATTAGTCTGTGGAACTGTTAAGCTACCAATTACCACATGCCCAATTCAAAACATGGTTGAATTCCATGTCATGGATATTAAACCCACATTCAACATTCTACTTGGACGTCCTTGGATACATAATCTTGGTGCAATACCATCCTCACTTCATCAAATGATTAGGTTGAACTATTAAGGGCTTCTTATGACTATGCATACTTCTCCTCTCAAAATAGCTATAAATGAACAATCACTTCTAGAAATAAACCATGATAATGATGACAAGGACATGTGAGGATTTGTCGCCAAGCCAATCTGCACAATTGAAATGGAAGAAAGTCTTGAAGAATCATTCAAGCTTGATCCATATTCTACCCAGATAGTAAACAACATCTTGTTTAAGAGTAGTTATTTTCCTGGGATGCCTTTGGGAATAGGAATGAATGAAGAAATCTCTTTTACTTCCTATCCCAAAAAAAAGTTTTTCTTTTGGATTTGGATACAAACCCACCAAGGAAAAACTAGAGTCTCACGATGCTTAAAAAAAGCACGTAGAGACAATAATAAGAAAGGGATAATCACTTTGCTCCCATCTTACCAACAAACCCTTAATGGACAATTAATTAGGGAGGGAGAAGATTACCCTTGCTATGACTTTTCAAAACCATTAGTTCTGGGAGGAATCAAGAAGCCTAGATTTGAGATATTTCATGATTGCTATTTCTTTAATGAAGATCTCGAAATCGTTGAATCAAAACACCCAAACCAAGGGTGCTATGATAGGCAAGCATTCAACTTGTTATCTGGACTAGAGAAAAACCATGTTGCTACCATGACTAATCAAAATGCAATCCAAGATGAAGCTTTTGACCCATACATTTTGATCACCCCTTCTAATGAAACCTTCGGGCATGGACGGAGGAAATCTTTCAAATGGACCAATCATAAAGGTGACAAGCTAGAAATCGTCATAGGCGAGGGGAAGATGTTTGAATAATTGGATGACGAGTTTAGCTTAGACTTTAAGGAAGCTGAAAATTTGAGCCTTGTGGTCATTACTGGATCTTTATTTTCTAGTTCTAAGGATGAAGATCCAAAAAAGGATTCTTCTCTTGATGTACTCTCTTTTGAATTCAATAATATGAGCTCTATTTCCAAGTGTATGCCTTCTCTTGAATCTTTTGAATGCAATAACAATCAATCTAATGAAGATGATATTAATAATAAATTGGTTGAACTAATGAATGAACGAGAAAAAAAAACCTTATAATTGAGGAAACTGAAACAGTCAATATAAGAACTAATGAAAACAAAAGAGAAGTCAAAATTGGCTTAAGTTTAAATCCGGAAGAGCGATTGATTCTTATATCGACGCTTAAAGAATTCAAAGACGTGCTCACTTCTTCATACAAGGACATGCCTAGAATACATAGGAAAATTGCGGAACATACCATTCCCTTGAACCCTACCTCTAAATAAGTAAAACAAAAACTTTGACGAATGAAACTTGATGACGCTTTGAAAAAAAAAAAGAAGTACAAAAGTAATTAGACGCAAGTTTCATCCGTGTATGTAATTACCCAGAATGGGTAGCAAACATCGTCCCAGTCCCTAAAAAGGATTGACGAGTTCGCATGCGTGTCTACTTTAGGGACCTTATCAAGGCTAGCCCTTAAGACAACTTTCCTCTACCTCATATTGATATATTGGTAGATAACACGGCTGAACATGCAATGCTATCCTTTATGGAAGGATATGCAGGTTACAACCAGATCCTAATGGCAAAAGAAGATGAAGAAAAGGCATGCTTTATCACCCATTAGGGTACATATTGCTACATGTAAGAAGGGTGATCCCATCGTAGGGGGTCTTTCCTTAGCTACCCATGGCCATTTAAAAGCCTAGGAATTTACACTTGTTAGGGTGTATTAGGATTTGAATTCATGACTGTATGGGGGACCTTGAATTAGAATTGATTCTATCATCACGTTTTTTTGTAAGAAACAAGTAGGAGTCGCTAATGAGTTTTGAGAAAACCCATAATCCTCGTTCATGACTTTCTCCCATGAGGAGTTCATGGGATATTTAGTACAAATCATAAGTTTACCCATGCCCAAATTGGTCTACATAAACCAGAAATGAGTTCTGGAGCGAGGGTACTAAAATAACGTTCCCTTTAAAAGGGAATCGCTATTCTAGCCCTAGTGCGGCTTTTACTAGCTCTTCCTTTTTTATAATTTCATTAGTAAACAATATATGCAACGTGATACCTAAAACTAAGTTAGTTGATTTTATTTACAAGCATTAATCACGTAGGAATTACATTGCAAAGTCGTTATTTTTTATTTAATTCAAATTCGTGAAAGAAGCAAAAATAAACAAGATCCACCTTGGCTTAGGTGTTGAATCAATCAATTACTTATTCAATTCTAATCTTATTTAACACAAGATACTATGTGGAATCGATTAATTAAATGTTCTTTTAAAGTGGCCAAACAACACTATTTTATTGATTAAATTTTTTTTAAACAAGAAAAGTAAATGTCATTTATCTAAGTGCTCGGGAATTTACCACTTCTCTTTGCCAAATCTCCATTTAGAACACTTATGGACTCCTTTTTGTTCGGGAACCGCCACCGTAGTAACAAAGATTAAGAGGGGTGAGTATTTAGGACAAGAGGGTTTGGAAGAATATTCACAATAATTTCTGCCAGGATTTTAGGTTAATTTCTATGTGTATTAGCCTCGTATTAAGCCCTTATTTATAGGGAATGGGTGCAATTAGGGTTTTAAACATTCTGTCGCACCAGGTGTTGCACACATCTGGATGAGTTGCGCGCGGCATCCTAGTGCAAGTGATTTCGTTGCGCTGCTATGGGCACCGCATCTAAATGTCTTGCGTGCGGTTTTATTGTAAGATTCGGTTCTATATTTTATAAAAGTTTGAATCTTCCGCGAGCGCATCTCTAGAAGTTGCGCTAGGTGATGCGCGCAATTAAACTAGTTGTGCGCTCCAGACCAGCGCGACTCATTGAGATGCTCGTGGATTTTTCTGCGGCAGCTTTAATTTTAACCTAGGCGCCTCTAAATCCGTCATTATTGGGCATTAAGAACGGTTTTAAGCCTAATTATGATCAGGTTTAGTTAATTGGACCTTGTTTTGTATTTGTTTTGGGTTAGACTAGTCTTTTTTGTGTTTTTTACGGTTTATCCAGTCATCTATAAGCATTCTTCACTTCGATCCAACGCGAAGATGGTTTTATTTTTCGTCATCGCACTTCCTGTCAAGACAGAAGGCCAAAAGTAGATGTCTACAGCTAGCCCCCAATTCGATCGAGTCTAGGATAGACGAGGATTGAAGTAGCCAAGGAAATATGTCCGAGACTTATTCTGCGAAGTTCTAAAAGAATAAAGAATCTTTTTAGAAGTGTTAAGGATGTCGAAACGATCCTTGATTTTGAAACAAGTAGCTATTAAGGCTAGAAAAGTATTTTCTATGTCTTAACGCGCTAAAGAATCTAGATTGATCCTTTGCTATTATAGAACGCTTTTACAAGTAAAGGCGTCCTTAACGCGCTAAAGAATTTAGGTTTTCCCAACCTAAACATTTCGGCTTTCGCAGTTGGAATAGAGTTCTCTACAATTCGCTTGTCAAAATGCAATACTCGATGTACACAAGATAGAAATACATGTCTCAAGACTGGAGGCATATATCCAAATCTAGTGAGATAGAAGAAAATCGGCAACTCTCACAGCAGTTTTGTCCACAAGATGAGTACACCTGTCTCAGGACTGGGGGCACCTGACTACATAGGTGTGACATCATCTCGTCGCTTATATACAGGGGGTGGACGACACCCTAACTGTCCGGTAAGCTAGTCAGCGCACTAACTACCATATTTGCTTCCAATCAAGAAGTGTCAGTTCCTGACTGGTTCGGCATGCATGTCAACTCGTGAGCTAACACCTAAAGTAAAGTAATTCTCTACCTTTTAGTTATGAGAGATAGATCTCGCAAAGCTGGGGAAGAAGTGAAATTTTACGCAACACCTACGCCATACAATTTTTATGCTGTATGATACGCCTTGCATTTTTACGCTGCGTGATGACGCCTTCCTTTTGTTGTGGACGTGAAAAAAGAAGAAAATCCGGACATTTATAACGTCAGTACAGTAAAATGACAAACCTGTCTATGGGAGCTTTTACGTAAAGCACCACTACGGAACGTCTTAAGACACTTTTACGAAAAACGTTCAAAACGTATGCTTAAGGAAGGCAAAAAGCACGGTGAGCATGCAAAATGATGCCAAAATCTATCAAATAAGAAAACAAACTACGAAATGCAAAGTAATTAAAAAAGATTTTTGTAATTCGCGCGCCATTATGTCTAATAACTAGCAAAAAGCCGTTGGAAAATAATCAAATGGATAAAAATCAGGATTCCGGTCATTTTAGTGACAAGTATCCGCGCACAACTCAGTGGGTCGCGCTGGCCAGGTGCGCGCATCGTTCTGAGTTGCGCTGGTCTGTCACGCGCAACTGTTGCAGTTGCACGCGACATTTAAGTCAGTAAAAAGAAATCGCTGAGCGCGATTTTTCATTTTACTTTCTTCTTCTTCCTTCGCCATTTTTGTCCCTTTCTCTCTCTAAAAAGCTCAGTTCTTTATGATTTTCAAGGCCAAAGGAATTATATCTCACCCTTAATTCACATTTGCCACAATCCAATGTAAGTTTTTTTGTTTAAAATTGTTTGTTTTTGGCAGAATTTGGGCGTTTTTCGAATCATTAAACCCTAATTTTTGAATTTATGGTATTTTAATTCGGGCCATTATTCTTGAAATTGTTCCATGTAATTATGATATGTTTAAGGAGTATTTTGCAATAAATTTCATGAAAAATGGCTAAGTATTGAACCTTGTATGAGCATTTCTTCGTTTTAGTACTTTTTTGCACTTCCTTCGAATTTGGTTTGTTTCTTGTTATTTTGCTTGCTCATTATTTCTATGCTAATTGATTATGAAGTAATTATATTATTAGAACTAGTTATATCTTCATAAACAACGTTTTGAGAATTTTGAATTCGAAAATTGGCGCAAAGTGTATGCTTAGCTTATTTTTGCCATGTTCAAACTTCAAGATTGTTTGGTAGACGATAATTGCACCATTGTTACTATTATTCGCCTAGGCATAGTTGATTCTTTGAGATTTTGAAATATAATCCCTTGAATGCTTAGTTGAAACTGGTATCGGATGACTTTTATGGGTGTTTGAAGCCCCTATTTACTAAGTTTAACTGCAGGTATTGTAGCCCCCTATCATGGGTGGCATTTGATTTTTGTATTTAGAATAAAATAATAAAGAAACTTTATCCATTCATAGCATGGACTCGCCTCCATTTGTTGATGCTGAGAAGGTTCTAGGATATCCCGTGCCTGACGAGGCGATACACCCTCGAAAGAGGGTGACCCGTCCTCGAGAGGAGGTTCAGGAGCGACGCTTCGGAGCTTATCGTCGTTGCTAGGAGGATGTGGTTTGGGAGGCTCCTCCCAACTGGGACCCGAGGGTCCTGAAGTGGGACCTAGATCATAACGTCTTGATCAGAGGTTAGCGCGACATCGTGAGTCTTTTGCGCCCCTGTTTATTTTTTATTTTTTTTTAAAACAAGTTTTTTACTCTCTTTTGTGCCTTTCCTTTTTTAGAGTGAGCCTAGCATGCGCCTATACGGATATGGTTATCTACGAGGTCATTATGAGAGTTTTTCTGAGGTGGCAAAGGAGGTTGTGGAGCTTTAGGGGATAAGCTCCCTTCTGGCGGCTCTTCGGGATTTATCGAGTCAGCCTGCGTCGTCGACTTTCCTTCGTGGATTGTTGGAGTCTTAGTGAGATTCCACCAACACTTTTCACTTTCCATGGGGAGAGATGACGGTTACCCCTTACAATTTCTCTATGGTTACGGATTTTCCTTTTGGAGGTGAGCCCGTGATTATGGAGGTTGTTAAGGGGTCAGACGAGAGACTGCGTGACCTCATAAGGGATCTTCTTGCGGCGGCCCTTCACATGTATGCACAGTCTTGTCCGTACTCGGTTCTTGCCGATAAGTTGTCAGTTGACGAGGTTGATCGACAACGTACACCAGAGCAGTTGGCTCGGATATACATTGCTCACATTATTTTCGTCACTATCTGAGTGATCAGGGAGACCGTTTCGCCATTAGGTTACTTATCTGCCTCAGTATTTTGGGGCAGGTAGGTAACTTGAATTGGGCAAAGGTGTCGTATGCCCGTATGCTTACATCTATGGGCAAGGCGACCCGGGTGATGGATTCCGTGGTAGCTATTGAGGTGCCTCGAATCTCCTTTTCATGCCATGGTCGTATCCTTGAGGTGCGTACTTATCCTTTTTTTTTCTTTTAATCGCCATTTTTTGTTTTTTTTTCTTATTGTTTTTTCTTCTCTATAGGCTTTGGGATATTTGTACTTGCCTTTCTTAGCCCCCAGGATGCTCAGGGCTGCTTGTATTCCTATTGGCCATCGACTGGTCACGATTAAGAAGAGACGAGCAACTTCAACCAGCGATTTTCGCTAGAGGATCCTTTCGGCGACTCGTGCGTCGGTGAGTAATTCAACCTCATGTGCATCTTTTGATTTTTTTTGTTTATTTTATGATGATTTTTCATGTGGCTGTGTTTATAGATTGACCTCCGTTGGTGTTTGGTTGTTGGAGTCCTTGAGGTTGTCTGATCTGGCATGATTTGTTGCCGTTTTCGGGCCCTATATCAGGGACTTCCAGTCCTCTAGAGGACAGACGCTTGGTTTTTAGGTGAGCGTGTTCTCTGGCAGTCTGCATCCGAGGAGCCTAGGGTTCCTACAGATCCTCCGATCCGGATGTTGCGTCCGAACTTGCTGTCTACTGAGGATCGAGCTCAGGCGATCCTCGGTTATCCAGCGGAGCAGCTGGTGCTGTCGGAGGCATCTTACTAGGCTTTCATCGCATCTAGGATGACTCCTTTCCCAGCTTTTGTTTCGGTTAGTATTTTACCTTATGTTTTTATATTTTCTTTTATTTTTGGAACCTTGACTCTCTTATTGTGTTTTTAGTGAGTTCAGCTGGGTGGTTGGGTGCCTCCCACGTCGAAGGTCACGTATACCGGTGCTTTTGGATCGGTAATTCGCGAGATTCTCTCAGCAGCGGAGGAAGAGGAGGACATACCGTATATTTCTGAGATGGTTGAGTCGGTATGTTTATTTCGTATATGTATTTGTTCATATTATTTTTTTTCATATATGTTTGTTTGTTAACTGTCCTTGTATTTGGAACAGGTGCCGTGAGAGACCGTGAAAGACATGGTGAGGACTATACGTGCTTTCCGAGCTGCTTATCGGAGAGCCCTCGTGTCTTTATCATGTCGTGATCATCGGATGTTCGTGGTAGGTTTATTTCTTTTTCTTTTATCAAAGTTATTACACAGTTTTGTGTATTAATCTTGTTTGGATTTTGCAGAATGTACAACAGTCGTCTGGCAGTCGCCGAGCATCCTAACTTCCTTTGTATTTATACTCATTTTTCTTTGAAACATATGTACATATATTGTTTTAAATATTTATTTTGTACATACGACACATATTTTATATGTCATTATTTTTCTTTTGTTTCCATGGTTTTTTTTAAACCAAAAAATTTCCTTTGGGAGGGAAAGGGTTCCCGACTTGCCACCGTCGAAAAAATAACAAAAAGGAATAAGGAAAAGAGGACACGTAAAGGAAAGTGAAAAAAGAAGGGAAAAAGAAAAAAGAAAGAAGGAAAATAAGAAGAAAAGAAAAGAAAAATAAAATAAAATATAAAAAGGACACAAGAGTTAACAAATTTAATCGTATGATTATTCATAAGATTTCGTCAATATTCCGTTATTATGGAGTTCAAAATACGGAAATAAATGAAAACGACATGTCGCGACAGACCACGCGCGCGCAACTGAAAGGCTTGCGCGCGTCTGTCGCGGGCATGTGAATTGGTTGCGAAAATTGCCAAAACATTTTCCCTCTAGGGTCTATTTAAGCGTGTTTTTGTGTAAGCTTTTGATCATCTCGCTCTCGCATTCATTCGCTTAGTAGTGTTATAAAGAATTAAAAAAGAACTAATATCTCTAAATTCTTCCCCTCTTCTTTTTTTTTTTTTTTTTTTTTTTTACATTGAGCAATGGCAAAAACCTTTGAACAATGGTTGAAGCAATGGGTCACTTCCCTTTCAACTGAGGAAAAACCATTCTTCAAAATATACCACCTTGACCCTCTATTGAATTATATGCAACTAGTTATAAACTTTGATTTTCTCCATGCTGCTGTCAATCATTGGGACTCAAACCACCATCTTTTTCTTTTTAAAGGGGATGAAATTGTCCCATTAACTAGTGAGTTTGATGCTCTACTAGGCTTCCCTACAAATACTCTCCTTGTGACATATGCCCCTAACTTGTCAGATCCCAAACCTGTTTTTCAAAGTTTTTTTTGTTTGAGTGACAACGATATGGTTAACATTGGAAAAGAATAAGGCGTGGATTTAGTTCAATTTATTGAACATTTCGTTGCCCCTCGTGACAACTTGACTATACAACGCCTTAAAATTCGTGATTTATGTTATTATCTTGTTGTCAATTGTTTAATAAGGACAGGTAAAGAATACAGAGATTATTCCATGGTGTCCATAGTAGAGAAAATAGAGGGATTCCATTCACCGTCTACTTTAGCTTTGGCGGAAACCGTTCTATGCTTGAATTGCCTTAAAGGAGATCCTAACGAGAATGGTTCCATAGGAAGTCCACTCCTAACACACGTAGGCTTTTTTTTTGTTGTAAAGCAGCGCATGTTGGGAAGTTGCACTTGCCTGTCCAGTGCAATCAACTCTGATGTGTGTGGATGGCACGCGCAACTAATTTTGATGCGCGCGCCACCTGCTCGTGTAATTTTGCAAATTAATTTTCCTTGTTTTTTTTTCTACAGATTTGGATCATAAAGCGCTTGCGAATTATTGAACGACCAAAAAATTTTGGGGCTCATGGAGTGAGAACATTCCCCGGACGTCGAATTCTCTACAAACATAAGAATGAAGAAAAATGGACATCGTTTTTATGTCATGGGGTTCCCAACATAAGCTTTGTGATTCCTTGGTGGAACATAAGTAGTATGGTTAGGAATAGTTTTAATTGTCCTTATATTAGACATTTAAGCCTATTTAGTACTACTTACATTTTTCCTTGTTGGGCGATGAGACAATACGGAATGAAACAAGTTATCCCCCCTCAGGATTGTGATGCCCCTAAAGATGTATTTTTTAAACCTGAAAGGATCCCTCATTGGATAGAATATTGGTCAAGTCTCCCTAGGTGGGTAGTACAAATTCCTAATGCGGGCATTGTGTTATCCTCTTTCTACAAGGTTTGGATGAATGCAATGGATATGGGTGAGCTAAACAAGGCTCGATCACAACGTCAAGCCACCTCGGCTCGCAATCCACCCAAACCTTTGATTCATTCAGCCACCACTACTCCTTCTAGTGGCCAAAAAAAAGGAGTGATAAGAAAATTAGACTTCTCATCTCTTAAGGCTCATTCAAAGGAACCAAAGAGAAAGGATCCTCCTAAACATGCAAAACAAGGGGTGAAGAATAAAGAACCTTCGTCAAATACTTGCAAAGAATGCTCCAATTGTTAAAGGAAAAGGAAAACTGGTTGCAAAGACCCAATCCCTAAATTGTAGAACAATGTTTGGGTTAAAAATAAGAGTGAAGGGGAAAGCTTTAATGTCGCTGAAATTACTGCAATGGAAACTACTCCTCCGTCGAATGTGACAATTGAAGATATAGTAAAACCTTAGAGTGTTACACAATATGTCATTAGTTTAGTTTGAATAAAGTATAATCAGTACTAAGTTTTTGTTTTCAATTTATTATCTAGTTCAATAATGCCTCTTGGGTTTTTTTTTTTTTTTTTTTTTTTTTTTTGAATTTCGAATGGAATAAAAACGAGCTTTATTATATATATTTTTTATATGACAGAATCATAAAGATTGCCTACGTATTCGTATTAGGAAATCAGGTCTTTGTGTAGTTCTTTGCAATTATTATACATTTTTTTTATTTTTTCTTTAATCTCTTATGTGGAAATTAAATGAAAAAAAAATTAATTAAACTTTGTTTAGACAAAGCTTAAATTAAAGTTTATTTTTTATTTTCCCAGTATATGTTATTTTCAAGAAACACCCTCTTTTTTATCGCAAGTAAAAGGCGTAACTTTAATCGAGCGTAAAAATTCTGGGTTCGCAGTTTGTCATCAGGTGGCACGCGCAGCATCAGAGGTTGTGCGAGCCTGTCGCGAGCAACTAGATTTGTTAGGCGCGACATCCGCGCGCAACCATTCTAGTTGCGCGAGACACCTGTACTACGAGTGTTAAATTTTTTTTTTTTATATTTTCTGCATTATTAGCCCCTGTAGACACCCATTTGTGTCTCCCCAAAACCAAACCCTGTGATGAATACCTTTCATGTCATTTTATTATCGAGCGAGGTGAAAGCGTGAAAATTCTAGTGATGAGGATGTATTTATTAAAATAACTCTTCTTTCTATTTTTGAAAATATTTCTTTTCTTACCCTATTTATGAAAAACGTGTATTCTAGTTTAGTTTGGTCCATGATGTGGGTTCAATAATGTTGTAGTTGGATGGGGCTTGAAAAGACTTTCCAACGATATATTATAAGCCCAGTTTCAATGAATAATGAGGATATTGAGGTCAAAATACTAAACTGGGCCCAAACCAGTTTTTACCTATGGCCCATTGATCATGTTGAGGGTCCAAAGGTCTAATCTTATTCCTAAACAAATTAGGATAAATTAGAAGCTTCTATAATTTTATAAAAGTACTTAATTATCCTTTTTGAAAAGATAAGATTAAAGAATTTGAGTTAAATAAAAACTTTCCTTTTATAAAAACTTTCCTTTTTTTTTCTTTAAATCCTAATTCTATTCGAATTTAAAGATGTTCAAAGACAGTCAGATATTATTTTTGTGCCTCATAATCTTTATCCAAATTTTGAATGGTTGGATAGATCTTGAAATTATATTTCCAATGATATATTATAATATTAAATCCAAGCTATAACAAAAAAGATATGAATGGAATATGAAACCCTATCTAAAACTGACACCCTTCCACTATTTCGGCCATATCTTTTTTTCCGCAAAATATTTTAATTTATTCGAATAGAATTGGAAATTAGACTTCAAGAGATTTCCAATGATATATTATATGCCTTATTTGGACTGCTAGATCAAAAGATATGATAAAAACAAAATCTGCAAAAACTGTTTTGCAGCGCCGGACGACAGGCATGTCGCGTGGCGCTGCACTCTGTTGCACGGCGACAGGGGCTATTGCGGTGACAAAGTCGTGTTTTATTCTTCTTAAAACTCCAATTATTTTTTAATCAAATCCGGATTGATTTCATTATAAATAGCGTCCTTAGACCTTCATCAATTCTCAATCTAATTCTCACCTACTCTCATCAAGAAGTTCTTGATTCTCTCTCTCTCTTCTAAACCTACTTTTTACAAACAAAATTCTGCATTCACAAGATTTAGACACACCTAGCCAAATTTGAAGTTGACTTCGCCCTAGTCTTGAAAGGTTTGGTCCCAAATCTAGTAAAAACTTTCTAAATTCTTTAATCTCTATTTCAATTATTTAGTTTGATTGTTTGATTTTTATATTTTCTTGAAAATTACTAACGCGTGTATTTTGTTATTAGAAAGAGGTACGAGGTATCCAAGTAATTACTTTAATTGTTTAATTGATATTTTGATATAGAAATCATGTTTAGATTGTTATTTTGATTCCTAGTGTCATGTTGGGATGGTTTTCCTAATATCATGTTAGAATGATTTTCTTAGTATGATGTTTAGGGTGACAACAATAAGTTCCTTATATTAAGTATGATTGTTGTGATGCTTCGTATTGCCTTTCTTAATATCATGTTAGGGCTAAAGCTTTGATTTTTATTGTTTTGTGACATGCTAAAGTTTGTTATTAATCTTGTTAGTATCATGCCTATGAGCTTGCTATTATTATGCTTTATTGTTAACATGATTATTTTTATAATTGTGATTATTATTATTATGATAATTGTGATTTATTATGATTATTATGTTGCTTGATAAATATTTATTGTTATTGCTTGATCACGCCTTTTATGCATCTTTAAAGGGAATTAGTATTTGTAATTATGCTTAATAAGATAATTAATAATCTTGTTTAGGGTTAATATGATTATAATTCACACTACACCAAAAACTAGATTAGAGATCGCAAAGTATAGAACGGTTACCAAATGTAGGCGTTCTACAGAAGAATATAGAACGTGTATATATAAGAGACGTTCTGTATATTAATACATATGAAACGGTTAACATAGTTAATCGATATAGAACGGTCATCTAGACAACCGTTTTGTATTGTATTAATTAATTGTTTTTTTTTTAAATTAGGAGGGAAAAAATTAAGGAGTAATAATTTAGTCAAATTAATTTTCACTTTCATATTCACGTTCAATACCATTTTTAAAAAATAAAATAAAGTACTGTATTGTTAACCCTAGCACGACTGCCGCTCCATCCTCTTTCTTTACTCTTAACTTTTCAACCGCCGCTCTATTCTTTCACTCTCATCCCTCCCATAGATTTCCTTTTCTCTTCTCCTTAGATCCAGTTTTGAGTTCCTTCCTCCATTAATCCCTCCCATAGATTTCCTTTTCTCTTCTCCTTAGATCAAGTTTTGAGTTCCTTCCTCCATTAATTTGACCCTAACTGATTGGTCATTAATAAGGAAAGATAAGCTTTAACCTTAGAGATGCTTGACAATGACAAGCCACGATTTATAATTATTAGCTTTTCCTTTTGAATAATTTCAAAGCTATATCAAAAAAATGAAGTCAATAAGATCCAATTTAAAGGTAAATCATTCCTCTTTATTTCTTTTAGTTTAGTTTCAATTTAGTTTGCAGGTCTTGTTATTATCGATGTATCCCAATTCTTATGATGGCGATTTTTATTGTTTAATTTTTCTTGATTCTTAATTAGATCCTAATTTTGATGCGCATGCTATTTTGAAAATATATTCCTCACAATCTTAGAGTTATAAATTTTGCTTTGATTTATTTTTTTTCATTGTCTGTTATTCGATTTGGAAGAATTTTTTAATAGTCTAGGAGATTTGTTTAACCGCAGGACATGCATGTCTTGTGAATTCGAATTCGAAATTTACATGTTAATTTCATGTTAATGCAGATAAATCATAAAGAAGATCAAGTCATGCATACAAGTATATGATTTGTTGTCGGTCGATCAGCACCATTGAAAGAAAAAGAGATCCTTGTAGCAATTTTTTTATTTGATATCTTATTATTCCTTTTTCATTTGCAATTGAGTTGTGTGAAAATATTATCAATTTTAATAATAAGTTTTGAGTAATTTGGTGGCTGGTATTTTCATTTGACTTCTACGTATTTACTTTGAGTAAGTTTTGCAATTTGCAATTAGCTACCTAATATATCTCGCAAATGAATTTGTTTAAAAAAGATATTTTTTTAATAAAAAAAGGAAGAATAGAGAACTGTTGGCATACCAAACCGTTCTCTTTTGTATAGCAAAACAAAACGGTTAAGTATTATGACCGTTGTTTTTTCCTTCATTATTTTCTAATTTTAGGCAGGGAATAGAGGACGGTGATCATACACAACCGTTCTCTATAATTGAGTATACAAAACGCCTATTCGAACCGTTCTTTATACTTTATACATCGCTTAGCAGAAGAACGGTCCTGAGACGTTCTATAAAGCCTATCTAAACCGTTCTCTAAACCATTTTTTGTAGTAGTGTCAAGTGATCACCAATAATAGATTTATTTGTGCATTAATATTCAACCAACATAGATAAACGGGTTAAGGGTAAATACATTGATTGCATGTTAGTCAGAAAGGGCACATAAATAGAAGAAGAATAAAGCAGAGGCCTATTGTTAGGGCAGGTTCTTTCTCTTTTAGATTGAATTTGTACCTTTATCCCCAAACTTCCAGTCTTGGTTCCTGACCTATTGGAGTTAACGATCTCTTGGATCGTTAAAGGGTATAACCTTCACCTTGTGACTGGTTTAAAAGTTCCTAAAACTTGTTGGCGACTCTTTTGCTCTAGCTTCCTTCCCTTTGGACGCCACCGTACTTAAGTGTATGATCACAGTGGGGTTAAAGTTTAGGTTAATGCTTGAAATATTCCCCTGTAGTTTTTTGGCAACCCCGCTGGGGAAGATTTCTATTTTAATTCCTGAAATTTATTTCGGCGCTCAAGTTTTGGGAAATGCTTGAAATATTCCTTGCAGTTTTTTGACAACTCTGCTGGGGAAGAATTCTATTTTAATTCCTGAAATTTATTTCGGCAATGATTTAGAATGAGTGGATGAGACTCTAAAAGTTCTAAGTATTTCATGTGTGTAATTTTTATTAACATTATTGTCATATGCATTAAAAGGTTCTCATTGGAAAGACCATCCGTAAGGAGTCAAAAACACAGGATTTTTACACGTAGGAAATTTGAGGAATATCTTTCATAACTAGAATCGAAATAATGCTACGAAAAAATGAAAAATTTTAAGAACATAGAAAGCTGCTGAGGCATGTAGGAGCTAGTGTCCAGAAAACAAAGCCTGTCGCCGAAGATATGGCTCTGTTGCCGAGAGACAATTATATCGCCAGGCAACAGGGCTCATATCCCGGCGTCAGTCCCTGTTGGCTGGCGCTGCGTTCTTCCAATAGCAAGCCAGAAATATGCGTTCTTGATTCGACCAGTTCTAGCATTGTTGGCTCGATTCTACTTCCTGATTGAGTTTTTCTCACTTTTCTGAAACCCATATGTGTTCTACATATGGACATAACCCTCAGGGAATTCATGCTCCATCTACCTAATTGGACGAGCAATTAGGGTACATCCGAGAATGTTGAATTCACCAAACCATGGAAGCGAGTTTAACTTGCGGGGTCCCATCCAAATGCGCCAACCCTTCCAAAGGTAAGGCTTCCTCGCGGTGCATCCGCACTCATAACCATGGACCCTCTTTGACTAACCCATATCCTTAACTTTAGAGAACTAGAGCCATGGTTAGGTTGCAAACTCATTGCATCATGTTGTGACCACTTGACTACTTGTGCATACTTATTATGTGACTAAACTAACCGTTTGGTTTGACTTGTGTTTGTAAATAAGCCTTAATAAACTAACCAATGACTAAAGGGATTTGCATTATTAATTAATTAATTAATTTGAGCTAAAAAAATAAGCTTAAAATCGAGTCATAGTTTTTTTTAAGTCAACTTGGATTTTTATTCCCCGTATACTGCACAAGCGTCAACTTGTTTTGGTCATATCCAAAGTTCTAGGAAGAACTATGAGTCGTTAAACCTATGGTTCTTTATCCCTGGGTTTTATCTTTAATTTTTAGTTGGTTTCATCCCAATTAGAGTCACATATCAAAAGTTATGACTAAAATACCACAGCCTGTCCAGTTTAATGCATATACATGAAGTCTTAACTTAGTGTTTGCTTGAGTCTAGTAACATAGTCTAGCTAAATGGTCATGAAACGAGTCTTGAAATGTCACCTACACTCACAAGTCTTAGAACACACTTTGTACATACTCTTTTCACACCATAACAATGTCTTAGGTTCATGCATGAGTCGGTTTATTCCGTCATTTGAGTTAGGAGTACATTCTATTCCTAATTTTTTATATCTCTCCATCTACATCATCTTTCCATTCTCTACATGCTTTCTCCATATCACAACCTTCATTCAATCTACCTTCTTCCATCCATGCATGTTGAATCGATTTTGAGTTATGTGATTGACAAACAAAAAAAAAAAAAAAAAAACAAATGAGGGTAATGATGAAACAAATGCACAAGGTAAGCTTCTCACCAATATTTCATGCTTTCTTCTTTTTTTTTTTTTAACCCTTTCCCCAATAAGTCTAGCATAGGCACCCTTAATCCTCTTTGAATTTATATCTTAGAGTTTGATTTTTACTCATCACTTTTTAAATAAAATGAGCATTTATTTCCTTACATATATGATCATTATATTGCCCAAAAAAAAAGTATGTCGAACTAAGCGCAAGGTATACCAATGATTTAAGGCATCCCTTGTAGCCCCATCATATCACCTTTTACCCTTCAAATATATAATCCCTTTCTTGATAAACCACTTTAAGTCTTGTCTAACGATAAAACTTTCTTTCTTTGACCCACATCTACCTAACCTTAGGATGGGATGGTGTATAACTTATGCAATTTTCAAAGAACAAAAGCTTGAATGAATCAAAAGATTAAAATGGCAAAAACAATAAAAGTGTACAAAAGGGCAAGTGTTCCAATGTCTTTGATATGAACATGTATTTGATATGAACACGTCTCGGATTGGGTTTCTTATTGAGTGCTCGGTATCGTGCCTGAGAAACATGAATGCCAATTGAGTGATAGATCGCATGATCGGGATTTCCCACACTTATAATAAAAATGCAAAAAGAAAAAAAGTGAGCGGAAAAAAAAAAGAAAGAACTTAAAAGTGAGAAACCTCAAGAATAATAATACAAAGATTCAAAAGCAAGGTTACACACCTTAAGGGCTTATCTAAGGTCTTGAGATTTTTTCCCTTTCTTCTTCAACCTTTAGCCTAACCATGTTACAACCCTTTAAGAGACCTTTTTGTGGTATACACACACTTGTGCGAGGTTCCGCTAAAGCTACGTTCGGCCTGATTCCTAACGGATACGTAGGCAACCTCACATCGAGGTGCGACCGTAATAATAATTCATTCATAAATGATCATATCAAGGGATCCCCTATGCTTATCCCTATCTACTTAGAGCTAGACTTGGGGGCTTGATCCCTACATTTGTAGCCTACCTAGCCTAAGAGTCATCATCTTTTTTCTCTTCTCAAAATAAATATCTTTCCATACACTTAGCCATTGCGGCCTAACCTTAGTGTCACTTTCACACACTGCACAGATACATGGACAAAATGTACTTCCCTTAGGAACCCTTTGTCATGAAATCTTTACACAACGCTGAAGCATGCCTTGTCATATAAAGATCAATCATCATTACATCACAAAGTATGAAGTACTTAGCCTCCGCACCTAAGTTACCTAAATACTTTCATTATTGAGTTAACTAGGATAGTCTAAGATGTTATAACCCTTGTACTGTGAGAGACAAATTTAACGGATTAAGCTCATTCAATATGCACCATCAAACACTTCGATTCCTTTTCACGTCTTTCTTTTTTAGGAGAAAGTTGGTACCCTCAACAAAAATGACGGAAAATTTTTTGTGTTTTTGCTTTTGGAGTAAAGCACATCACAATACAATGCACACACGAGTCATGAGTCACACGTGTCAATTCACCTTGGGTCAACCTCAAGTCAGTCAATCACGTTGAGTCAACCTCAAGTCAATCAGTGACATTGAGTCAACCTCAAGTCAGTCAATCACCTTAGGTCAACCCTAAAAAAAAACATCATGCCTTAGGTTAACCGTAAGAAAAGCACTAGCAAAGTCCTTTGGCAATCTTTTGATTTTTACAAGATGCGACTATTCAGGAAAGCTCTTGTTCGCAGCCAACCGAACGATCGCAACAAACATTCAAGTATCATTCAAAACTCTTTGTTTAAAGACGCGTGGACATATCATCAAAGCTCATTTGCTCAGAGACGAGTGGGCATATTATTCAAAGCTCTTTGTTCAAAGACGTGAGGACATATCAAAAAGCTCTTTTGCTCAGAGACGCGTGGGCATATTATTCAAAGCTCTTTGTTCAGAGACGTGTGGACATATAAAAAAGCTCTTTTGTCCAGTGATGTGTGGACATATCATCAAAGCTCTTTTGTTTAGAGACACGTGGACATATAAAAAAGCTCTCCTACTCAGAGACGTGTAGGCATCCTATTAAAGCTCTTTTGTTCAGAGACGCCTGGACATTTCTTCCAAAAGCTCCATTGTTCAAAGACGAGTGAAAAATCCTATTAAAGCTCTTTCGTTCAGAGACGAGTGAACATCAACAGTGGCAAAGCACGACCACAACATCAAAAAAGAAAGATGGCGTTCCCTAGCTTGTGGAAGGTTGTCACACCAACAAATGCAACAAATTGGTTACCTCCAGATACGTGTGCTCGACGGTGCAAGATACGCGTTTCTTAACTCGTTTATCTATTTAACTAACACTAGTTTGCAGGTATCGACGTTACAAAAACGATTTAGGATCGCAGAATGTTCTGAATCATTCTCCGTCCCTATCGCTACTTTGACTTTTGTTTTCGAAACTTGCGTTTCTCCAAACTCAGTCAAAGTGGGGGCTTCTGCAGACACCCATTTGTGTCTTCCCAAAATAAAGCCCAGTGACGAATACCTTTCATGTCATTTTATTATCAAAAGAGGTGAAAGTGTGAAAAGTCTAGTGATGAGGATGTTTTTATTAAAATATCTCGTCTTTCTGTTTTTGAAAATATTTCTTCTCTTACCCTATTTATGAAAAACGCGCATTTCAGTTTAGTTTGGTCCATGATATGGGTCCAATAATGGTGTATTTGGATGGGGCTTGAAAAGAACTTTCCAATGATATATTATAAGCCCAATTCCGATTAATAATGAGGAAGTTTTGGCCAAAATACTAAACTGGGCCCAAACCGGTTTTTACCTACGGCCAATTGATCATGTGGAGGGTCCAAAGGTCTAATCTTATTCCTAAACTAATTAAGATTAATTAGAAGGTTCTATAAGTTTCTAAAATATTTTAATTATCCTTTTCGAAAAGATAAGATTAAAGAATTTGAGGTAAATAAAAAATTTCGTTTTGTAAATACTTTCTTTTTTTTAAAATCCTAATTCTATTCGAATTTAAAGATGTTCAAATACAATCAAATATTATTTTTTTTGCGTCATAATATTTATCCAAATTTTATATGGTTGGATATATATTGAAATTATCTTTCCAGTGATATATTATAATATTAAATCCAAGGTATAACAAAAAAGATATGAATGGAATATGAAACTCTATCCAAAACTGACACCCTTCCACTATTTCGGCCATATCTTTTTATCTACAAAATATTTTAATCTGATTAAAATTGGTTTGGAAAGAAGACTTCAAGATATTTCCAACGACATATTATATGCCTTATTTAGACTTCTGGATCAAAATATATGATAAAAAAAATTCGTAAAAACTGTCATGCAGCGCTGGACGACAGGCCTGTCGCGTGGCGATAGGGGCTATTGCGGCGACAGCGTCGTGTTTTATTCTTCTTAAAACTCTGATTCTTTTTTTATCAAATCCAGACTGTTTTCATTATAAATAAGCGTCTTTAGACCTTTATCAATTCTTCATCTAATTCTCACCAACTCTCATAAAGAAATTCTTGATTCTCTCTCTCTTCTTAACAACTTTTATAAAAAAAATTCCGTATTCACAAGATCTAGAAACATCTATCAAAATTCAAATTTTCCTTTTCCCTAGACGTGAAAGGTTTGGTATTTTGAGGGTTTGGTCCCAAATCTAGTCTAAACTTTCTAAATTCTTTAATCACTATTTCAATTATTTAATTTAATTGTTTGATTTTTATATTTTCCTTGAAGTTACTAATGCGTGTATTTTGTTATCAGAAAGAGGTACGAGACATCCAAGTAAGTACTTTAATTGTTTAATTGATATTTTGATATAGAAATCATGTTTAGATTGTTATTTTGATTCCTAGTATCATGTTTGAATGTTTTTCCTAGTATCATGTGAGGATGCTTTTCTTAGTATAATGTTTAGGGTTACAATAATAAGTTCCTTATATCAAGTATGATTGTTGTGATGCTTCTTATTGCCTTTCTTAATAGCATGTTAGTATCATGTTAGGGCTAAAGCTTTGATTTTTATTGTTTATTGACATGTTAGAGTTTGTTATTAATCTTGTTAGTATCATACCTAGGATCTTGCTATTATTATTCTTTATTGTTAACGTGATTATTTTAATAATTGTGATTATTATTATTTTTATGATAATTAAGATTTATTATGATTATTATGTTGCTTAATAAATATTTATTGTTATTGGTTGATCACGCCTTTTATGCATGTTTAAAGGGAATTGGTACTTGTAATCACGCTTAATAAGATAATTAATAATCTTGTTTGCGGTTAATATGATTATAATTCAAGTTATCACCAATAATAGATTTATTTGTGCATTAATATTCAACCAACATAGATAAATAGGTTAAGGGTAAATCTATTGATTGCATGTTAGTCAGAAAGCGCACATGAATAGGAGAAGAATAAAGTAGAGGCCTATTGTTAGGGTAGGTTCTTTCTCTTTTAGATTGAATTTGTACCTTCATCCCCGAACTTCCAGTCTTGGTTCCAGACTTATTGGAGTTAACGATCTCTTTGATCATTAAGGGGTATAACCTTCACCTCGTGAACCGGTTTACAAGTTTCTAAAACTTACTTCATGAGTTCGTCTTGGGTGAAATTAAAGATCTGATCACGAAGAGCCAGGCTGGCCCAAGTAGGGGTCAGTCGGCAAAAAAGACTCATCTTGAGAAGGGGAAGTCAGTCAAAGATCGGCAGCGAACTCCTCATCCAAAGGAGAAGGCAGCCGGGACCATGGATTGGTCCAAAATTCTTCTGCCGAAGAGGAATGCCAACAATCCCCATCGGACTCAACAGCCGATGGGAAGCAAAAAATCAACTCTTGACGCCCAGGAGATCATCACCCGCAAGAGAAATAAGCAGTTATCTGAGTCGGCTTCTATGTTGAACTTTCCAGACAGCTTCAACAACACCTCTGCAGGGAATGTACCTTCCTTGCATGAGAGCCAAACAAGCGGTAATACTGTCCATTCTGGTCCTCAGATGATTAGGACTTCACCGTATGTACCTTCTCAGGTCTACGATCAGTATTCTCCCTATTTCATGCAGCCGACCCTCTTTAGAGGTCAGGTGGCATACAACAACGTTCAGCCACTGGATTGGCAGCTTCGTCCGCTCCGCTTGGGTGAACAACCTTCTGCGTTCACCCGGGAGATAACCAAGGCGGCACAGCCGGCCAAGAAAAAAAAAGAGAGCACCTATGACGGTACCTCTGACCCGGAAGACCACCTCATGACTTACACCAACCTCATGTACTTACAAGGGTTGGATGATGCCACTTGGCGTCGATGATTCCCGGCTACATTGAAGGGCATTGCCTAACAATGGTTTGGCAACTTGCCAGCCGGGTCCACTGATAGTTTCAGGAAGCTTGCCTTCCTGTTCACTTCCAACTTCTCAATGAACATCCCTGCGAAGAAAACAATTCGTGACTTGAGGACCATTAAGCAAAGGGAGAGAGAAGGATTGCGCTCCTATGTCAGGCGATTCAATCTGATCAGAATTAAAATTCAAGGACTGTCTGACGAGGTAGCTTTTACAGACTTTTTCAAGGGTCTGAGAGACGGGTCGACTTTTAAGTTCGACCTAGTCAGAAAAGGGGCTTTCACTTTACAGGCGGCCCTGAGGGAGGCGGAAATCTATATTCAAGCAACCGACCTCTGCTCGCCTGGTAACCAGTCGGACTCTAAGAAGTCTGACAAGCAAAAAGACAGCCAACCTGCTCAGCTGGCCAAGAAAAAAGAAGAGAGCAAGAAAAGAAGTCTGGGCGGTTAGTTATTCTGAACAGCCGTCTCAGAAGAAGAAGAAAGAATTTAAACAGTACATTCCTAAGTACGAGTTTAACAAGGACTGCAACTCCATCCTCATAGAGATCAAGGACCGGCTGTCTTTAGAGAAGCCGAATCCAATGAAAAGTTCCATTCAATCAAGGAACAAAAATAAATTATGCCAATACCATGAGGAAGTTGGCCATGACACCAACGACTACTTCATCCTTCAACGGGGATTGGACCGTCTGGCTGACAAGGGGATGTTAAAGTCATATATCTCTAAGTCCAAAAGGACTAATCAGAAGAACCCAGGGCTGTCGTCTAAGACACCCCATCCTGCTAGTAGTTCGGACACTAATAAGGAGCCGGTTTACACCATAGCAAGCGGGTTCTCATACGGTGGCCCTACCATCCGGAGCACCAAGAGCCATCTTCGCAAGATGGACAAAGATGATGATGAGCAGGCGTCTGCTAGCTCCTCCTTCCAAGACGTTCTGATCACTAAGAAGGACAGGGGTAACGTTCGCCGTCCGCATGACTACCCGATCGTCATTGAATGTAAGGTTTTCAACCAGCTGGTTGGACGGAACCTTATTAATACCGGCAACTCATCAGACATCATTAGTCTTCGGTGCCTACAAAAGCTGAAATACAACGTCAGCATCATGCATCCGGTTACCCACCCCTTGGTTGGTTTTGGGGGTGGAATGATTTACCCAGTCGGAAGGGTTGATTTACCAATCCGGCTGGGTGAGAAAGGAAAAGGACGACACCTGGTCGTCAAGTTCTTGGTCGTTGAGGAACTGACCACCTATAAGATTATTCTGGGCCGGCCAACCATCAACGAAGCCAAGGCTGTAATCATCCCTTCTCTCATGCTCATCAAGTATGAGAGGGATGACGGCTCTGTTGGTTCCTTGAATGGGGATCAAAAGACGGCCCGAGAGTGCTACCTCTCAGCCGTTAAGGATATTGTGGCCCCAGTCAGCCAAGGGCAGGAACTAATAGACCTTGACAATGTCAAGGATGCCACCCCATCCCCAGCCCCGCCAGCAGCCGGGAAGAAAAGAAAGGCCCCTCTACTGGTGGAGGTGAAGAAAGAGAAAAAATAGCAATCACTGACCGGGGAACGGTCAGATGAGCTCCGTCCCCAACCGGCTGGAGAACATATTGATATACCTCTGGACGATAGTCGTCCAGAGTTTACTGTTAAGGTTGGGACAACTGCTTATGCTAAGTTGGGTGCAGATTTGCACCTTCTGCTGAAAGAATTCAAAGACATTTTTGCCTTTGAAGTGGAAGATATGCCAGGCGTCAACCCAGATCTTGTTGTCCACAAACTCGCCGTGGATCCTAAAAAGAAGCCTGTTCGACAAAATAAAAGAAATCACGGCGAGGAAAGAAGTCAGGCGACAGCTGCCGAAGTAAAAAAGCTGTTGGACGCTGGGTTCATTCGGCCATGTAATTTTCCCGACTGGATGGCCAATGTTGTGCTTATAAAGAAGCCGAATGGGACCTGGCGTATGTGTGTTGATTACACAGACCTCAACAAGCCGTGTCCTAAGGACAGTTATCCGTTTCAAAGATCGACAGCCTGGTCGATTCTACAGCCGGCCACGCTGATCTCCGAGAAACATTCACCAGCCTCTGGAGGCACAAGGTCATGTTGAATCCTAAGAAATGCGTCTTTGGTGTTGAGTCTAGGAAGTTTCTTAGATTCCTGATTGATCAAAGGGGGATAGAGGCTAACCCCGAGAAGATAAAGGCGGTATTTGACATGAAGTCATCCCGCACTGTTAAGGAAGCACAGAGACTAACCGGTTGCCTGGCGGCACTAGGGAGGTTCCTCAGCCGGTCAGGTGACAAATGCCTTTATTTCTTCCAAGCAATCAGGAAGAAGACAAGATTTAAATTGGGGGATGATGATGAGGCGGCCTTTCAAAGGCTAAAAGAGCACTTGCACTACTTGCCGAGGCTCGTTAGTCCTCTGCCCAGAGAGACGCGGTACATGTACTAAGCCGTCTCAAATCACGCCCTCAGTGCCGTTCTCCTTTCTGAAAGAGACGACGTTCAGCTCCCGATCTATTTCATTAGTCATGTCCTCAAAAATGCTGAACTCCGGTACCCCATGGTTGAAAAATTTGGCCTTGCTCTGTATATGGCATTCAAGAAGTTGAAGCCTTATTTTCTGGCATATCCGGTGGTGATATACACCAACCAATCACTCAAACGGCCAATGTCTACCTTGGATTCATCCGGCATAATGCTTAAATAGGCTATTGAAATGCAAAGTCTTGAAATCACTTTCGAACCAAGAAAGGCAGTGAAGGGTCAGGCGTTTGCCGACTTCATTGTTGAAATGACCCGTCCGGTGGCTCCGGATAATCTTGATCAGGTTTGGAAAGTGTATGTAGACGGGAGCTCAATAAAGACCGGCTGTGGTGCAGGCGTAATCTATGAATCTCTAGAAGGAGATAAATATGAGTATGCACTACGGTTCAAATTTCAGGCCTCAAAGTTGACGCCCTGCTTGCTATAATCCGCATGTGTAAGGAAGCAGGGGCAACCAAAGTTGACGCCTACTCTGATTCTCAATTGGTCGTTAGCCAGTACGAAGGTACATGTGAGGCTACCCATCCGGAAATGATCAAATATCTTCAGGCGGTTAAAGAAGAGGCTGGGACACTCGAAGGATTCACTTTGAGCCATGTGCCCAGTTCTGGTAACAACTAGGCGGATGTCTTGTCCAAATTAGCATCTTCCTCCTATAGTGATACGCCTCTGTCAGTCTTTTGGGAAGTTCTGGAATAAAGAAGCATTTATGAAGAGCCCATTGGAACTCTTGACCGAAGCTCTAGCTTGATGGATGGCATCCGGGCTTACTTGACAGACGGCGCGCTCCCTGATTCGCCAAGGGAGGCAGCCGTCATGAAAAAGAGAGCGACAAACTTCAAGATGAGAAACGGAGAACTCTTCAAGGCGGGGTTTCTGAAGCCTCTTCTGAAGTGTGTTACCCCAAAAAAGAGGAAGGAAGTTCTCGAAGAATTGCATGCGTGGTACTGCGCCTCCCATATAGGCGGCAGATCTCTAGCCGTCAGAGCCAGGCGATACTACTTTTGGACTACCCTTGAGGCAGACGCCAAAGTGCTGGTGAAGAAATGTGACAAATGTCAGAAATTTGGCAAACTTATTCACCGCCCGGCTACTGATCTGACGGCCATCCACAACCCAGTCCCGTTTGCAAAATGGGTCATGGATATTTTAGGTCCTTATACGCCTGCTCCAGGCGGAAAACGTTACATTCTAGTGGCTGTGGATTACTTCACCAAGTGGGTGGAGGCGGAGGGGATCAAACTTCAAGACTAAGGATGTCATCTCTTTCATTTGGAAGAACATCATCACCCGGTTTGGGGTACCTATGTCTATGGTGTTTGTTAATGGTCCTCAGTTTGAGACGCCTCAGCTCAAGACTTGGTTGGGGAATCAAGAGATCTCCAATTGTTTTGCATTAGTCGGCCGACCCCAAGCAAATGGCCAGGTTGAAGCCTTCAACAAACTCATCTCAGACGGCATAATAAAGAAAATTGAAAGAGCCGGTGGTTTATGGGCAGAAGAATTGATTCATGTCCTATGGGCCATCCGGACAACAGCCAAAGGGTCAACCGGGGAAACCCCATTTCTCATGGTTTACGGTGTTGAAACTGTCTTGCCCATCGAACATTACGAGCCTACCCTCAGAGTAATGCTTTATGATGAGGAAACAAATTAGGAGGCCATACGTCTGGCTTTGGACTCTCTCCCAGAACGCAGGGGCAATGCCGCCTTGCATCATGAGATATACCATCTGAGAATTACAAGAGCCTATAATAAGAATGTTCACAAGCGCCCTTTAAAAGTTGGCGACTTTGTGTTATGAAAAATGGAGGAAACCAGTAGGGCCAATGAGCTTGGAAAGCTGACTCCAAATCGGAAAAGCCCCTACCGGATCTATGAGGAAGTTAGAAATGGCACCTACCGCCTGGAAACCCTAGAAGGCAGGCGCCTGCCTAGGACTTGGAATGTAGACAATTTGAAAATGTACTAAATCTGAGTTGTATAATTTTGTAAGCAAAAAGTCTATTGATGAGAAATTGCTTTTTGTTTTCAATTACGTTTTCCTTTTTCAAGTTTTAAGGCCATCTGATAAATTCACAGGCTGCCAAATTGGTGAAGTCTCTAAGTTTGAAACTTAGTAGACAATTCAGCGTTCATTTTACATGAGGCCACTGGCCGGATAACTAAACTAGGCACAAAACTGCTTAGTGGCTATACAGCCGGTCTTTACCAAGACAAGAGGCCAATGGCCGGATGTCTGTCTGTTTTATAAAATCGTCTGTCCCAACATGGACAAAGGCGTCCGGTGACACCCCTCCGGGTGCAATCGTCGTAGTGAGCGACCTACCTGTTCGCTCTATGTACTTATGCAGACGTCAAAGATTGAACGACTAAATTGGTCGACTCAAAGCCGTCTGACAAGAAAAGTTGGAAGAATGATTAAGTTTTTAAAATACTGGATGTCCTCAGACATCAGCCGGTGACCGACGAAGTTCCCAAGCTTTTCATTCCAAAGTTCACCAACCTACCCCACCGGGGCATCAAGGGTTGTGCAACAGCTACGCAATCGTCAAAAGTATATGAGGCCGATGGCCGGATGGTTATTAAAATTTCGTCTACTCCATGAGTATTAAGACGGCCGGTAACACCCCTCCGGGTGAAATCATCACAAGCACTACCAGAGTGCACTTGTATATACACGCGACATGGTCCAACTCATAGCCGCCTGGCCTGGGTAAAATGAATCACCCTTCGAAATTAAACGTTTTCCCATGGCTGAAAAGTCTAATTGGGTTGCAAGACCCCCAGGCGGCAATTTTCCCTTGTCTCATGACTGGACAGACGATCCTTCGCCTTTCGTCTGATTTCCAGACGGCCTTTTTCCGTCTGATCCTCAGCGCTTGAGGGGCACCTATCACATGAGCGGCTGTGAACTTGGTTTGGGGCAATCACTGTTGTGATTGATTAACTGGCAAACATATCATGCTCTTTAAAGCATCAGACGTTTCCAAGTCAATCAATCGATTTAAAGGTGAAACCAACCACACAGCCGCCCAGGGACAAGAGCAGCCGGATTATCTGTTGCCGCATGCTTTTTATAAGTTAGGCAAAAGCAAAAATATCAAGCACACTTGCAAAAAGTAAAAATGCAAAATTTAAATGCAAAAGCGATGTGATCAAAACCGACTCATTCGGCGCATTCATTAAAGAACTACCCAACCAAACGGTTGTGGTAGAACATTGTTAACTGGACCCCGTCTGGGAAGTGAAACAAATATTCAAATAACCCGGCTCCTCAGCCGGTAAAGACAACGAATACTCGGCACCCTAGCTGGAAAGAAAGTAATTTGGCATACAGTCGCTGAATAAGAAAATAAAAAAATGGCATACTGCCGCAGAAATTCATTGTTGAGCTGTAAACGGGTCCACCTGGTCATCGCCCCCCTCATCCTAATCTTCCTCGTCAGAAGGAACCTCGTGCGCCTGAATCGGGACAGGGTGACCACGTTCTGGAAGCTCAACTTGCGCCCAAGCTTCGAACTACTCCGGCTCTGGCTCGCCCTTCTCCCTTAAATATACAACTTCCTTTGCATATTTGTGAGCCAGTGCCTATATGCCATACTTCTTGTTTGGATACAAGGCATTCCAGGAAATTTTCATCCGGGTGTCATTGTCAGCCTTACTCTAGGCAACCAAGCGCTCTTGTTTCGCCTCCAAGGTTGTTTTAAAGTTCAGATGCGCTTGGGCAGCCGCCTCCTCCAGCTCCATGACCTTAGCCTTGAGGTCGCTGTTCTCTTGGGAGACCTTCTTTAGAGAGTCCAGCTCCGTATTAGTTTTGTCAAGCTCCTCTTTGGCCTTTTTAAGCGTCGTCTCAGCATCCTCAGCTTTTTGCTTGAACGCCTCCAACTCCTTCTCGAGCTGATCAATCTTCGACGCCTGCGTCATCATTATGGCTTTACAAGAGTATAGACAACATTTTCAGCATCTCTGGCTGATTTGTTAGATCTCTTTATGTCTTCCCGCTTGCGGGAGTATGGACGTTTGAGACTGTCTACCCGCAACAAAGCCTGCATAGAATGAATGAGGTTAGATCTGTAGGCGGGATAATAATTGAAGTTCACTTGTTACTTTCTTATACCTTACCTCAGCCAGAAGGGATAGAATGCGTTCCAGATTGAATGTCTCTATCCCAGGGATGTTGTCTTTGTCCTTCTTCTGGACAGCGTCAAGCATGGCCTTGGCATGCTTCTGGACGGCTGGCCAGCAGGGAGAGACATCTGCACCACAATCAACATTTGATGAGTGCGAAATACAGGCGGCACCTATCTGTTGCCGACTGTATGAGGAAGAAGTCTGTTGGGAGTGGGATTTCACTCGCAAAGGCCACCCTAACTCAGGCGGAGACTCAAATGGGTCAGCCTTACTTTCAGAGATGGCCTGGCGAGAACCACCTACAACCGCTATAACCCCTCTTCGTATGGACAAGGGGTTAACAAGATCAAGGCCAAAGTCGCCGTCTACCTCCTGCATCCTGCCCCCAAGACGCATTTGGGTTTTCCCAACTATGGCTCTAGGAGTCTGGGAGGAGCTACTCTTTTCTTGGAGGGGGTAGAGGCGGAGTTATCCCTGGCCAGATGATTGTTGTGATGCTTCTTATTGTCTTTTCTAATATTCATGTTGTTAGTATAAATGTTAGGGCTAAAGCTTTAATTTTTAAAGTTTAGTAACATGCTAGGGTTTGTTATAAATCTTATTAGTATCATGCCTAGGATCTTGCTATTATTATGCTTTATTTTTAACATGGACATGATTATTTTAATTATGATTATTATTATTATGAATATTATTATTATTATGTTGCTTGATATTTTAACGTTATTGCTTGATCACACTATTTATGCATGTTTAAAGGGAATTAGTACTTGTAATCACGCTTAATAAGATAATTAATAATCTTGTTTAGGGTTAATATGATTATAATTCAAGTGATCACCAATAATAGATTTATTTGTGCATTAATATTAAATTAACAAAGATTAAACAGGTTTAGGGTAAACCTATTAATTGCATGTTAGTCAGAAATTGCACATGAATACGAGAAGAATAAAGTAGCGGCCTATTATCAGGGCAGGTTCTTTCTCTTTTAGATTGGATTTGTACCTTCATCCCCGAACTTCCAGTCTTTGTTCTAGACCTTTTGGAGTTAACGATCTAATGGATCGTTAAGGGGTGTAACCTTCACCCTGTGAACGGTTTACAAGTTCCTAAAACTTGTTGGCGACTCTTTTGCTCTAGCTTCCTTCCCTTTGGACGCCACAATGCTTAATTGTATGATCAGAGTGGGGTTCAAGTTTGGGTTAATGCTTGAAATATTCCCTAAAGTTTTTGACGACTCCGTTAGGGAGGATTTCTATTTTAATTCCTGAAATTTGTTTCGGCAATAATTTAGAATGAGTGGATGAGACTCAAAAAGTTCTAAGTATTTCATGTGCATAATTTTGGTTAACATTATTGCCATATGCACAAAAAAGATCTCATTGGAAAGACCATCTGTAATGAGATAAAAACATAGAATGTTTTTACACGTAAGAAATTTGAGGAATATCTTTCACAACTAGGATCGAAATAATGCTGCGAAAAACAGGAAAATTTTACGAACACAGAAAGCTGCTGAGGCATGTAGGAACTGGCGTCTAGCAAACAGAGCCTGTCGCCGAAGATATGGCTCTGTCGTTGAGCGACAATTCTGTCGCCAGGTGACAAGGCTATATCCCAGCGACAATCCTTGTTGGCTGGCGCTGCGTTCTTCCAATGCCGAGCCAGAAATATGAGTTTTTTTTTTACCATTTCTAGCACTGTTGGCTCGATTCTACTTCTCGATTGCGTTTTTCTCACTTTTCTGAAACCCATATGTGTTAAACATATGGACATAACCCTCTGGGAATTCATGCTCCATATACTTGATTGAAAGCTCTGAGCAACAAAGGGTACATCCGAGAATGTTTAATTCACCGAACCATGGAAGCGAGTTTAACTCGCGGGGTCCCATCCACTCGTGCCAACCCTTCCAAAGGTAAAGCTTCTGCATGGTGCATCTAGACTCATAACAATGGACCCTCTTTGACTAACCCATATCCCGAAATTTAGAGAGCTAGAGCCATTGTTAGGTTGCAAACTCATTGCATCATATTGTGACTATTTGACTACTTGTGCATCACTTACTTGAGCATACTTATTATGTGACTAAACTAATTGTTTGGTTTGACTTATGTTTGTAAATATGTCTTAATAAACTACCCAAGGACTAAAGGGCTTTGCTTAATTAATTGATTAATTAATTTGAGCTAAAAAATATACCTTAAATCGAGTCATATTCCCTTTAAGTGAACCCGGATTTTTATTCCCGTATGCTGCACTAGCGTCAACTTGTTTTGGTCATAGCCGGAGTTCTAAGAAGAACTACGAGTCTTACAAACTATAAATCTCTAGCCCCGAGTGTTATCTTTAATTTGGCGTTAGTTCCATCTTAATCAGAGTCACAGATCAAAAGTTGTGACTAAAATACAACAGCCTTCCAGTTTAATACTTATACATGAAGTCTTAACTTAGTCTTTGCTTGAGTCTCATCACATAGTCTAGCCACATGGTCATGAAACAAGTCTTAACATGTAACCTACACTCACTAATTGTAGCACACACTTTGTGTATATGTCACCATGACCATGTCTTAGGTTCATGCATGAGTTGGTTTTTTCCGTCATTTGAGTTGGGGGTACATTCTATTCCTAATTTTTTCATATCTCTCCATCTACATCATCTTTCCATTCTCTACATGCTTTCTCCATATCACAACCTTCATTCTTCCTACCTTTTTCCATCCTTGTATGTTGAATCGAGTTTGAGTCATGTAATTGACAAAAAAAAAGAAAAGAGGGTAATGATGAAACAAATGCACAAGGCAAGCTTCTCACCAAGATTTCATGCTTTGTTCTTCTTTTTTTCAATCCCTTTCCCTAATAAGTCTAGCATAGGCACCCTTCATCCTCCTTGAATTTATTTCTTAGAGTTTGATTTTTACCCTTCACTTTTTAAATAAAATGAGCATTTATTTCCTTACATATGATCATTTCATTACATTGCACAAAAAAAAAAAAAAATATCCATGGCAAACTAAGCACAAGGTATGTCAATGATTTGAGGCACCCCTTGTAGCTACATCATATCACCTTTCACCCTTCAAATATGCAATCCTTATTTTTTTATAAACCACTTTGAGCCTCGTCTAACGATAGACCTTTCATTTTTCAACCCATATCTACCGAACCTTGGGATAAGACAGTGTGAAACTTATACAATTTTAAAAAGCTTGAGTGACTTCAAAAGATTAAAATAGAAAAAAAAAACAATAAAAGTGTACAAAAGGGCAGGTGTTCCAATGTCTTTGATATGACAATGTCTTTGATATGAACACGTCTCGTATTGTATTTCTTATCGAGTGCTCGGTACCATGCATGAGAAACATGAATGCCAAATGAGTGATAGACCGCATGATCGGGATTGCCCACACTTACAAAAATAAAATAAAAGCAAAAGCAAAGAAATAAAGAGAGCTAAAAAAGAGTTAAAAGCCTGAAGCATGAAAATATAAAGATTCAAAAGCAAGGTTGCACACCTTGGGGGTTTATCTAAGGTCTTGAGCCTTTATCCCTTTCTTCTTTAACCTTTAGCCTAACCACGTTACAACCCTTAAAAGACCTCTTTGAGGTATGCACACACTTGTGCGAGGTTCGGCTAGAGCTATGTTCGGCCTGATTCTTAACGGATACGTAGGCAACCTCACATTGGGGTGCAGCCGTAATTAAAATGCATTCATATTTACGTTCATAATTGATCATATCTAGGAATTTCCAATGCTCATCCTTTTTCATTTAGAGCTAGACTTGGGGGCTTGATCCCTACATTATTAGCTAACCTAGCCTAAAGAGTCACCATCATTTGACTCTTCATGGTATAATATCTTCCCACACACTTAGCCCTTGCAGCCTAACTTTAGTGTCACTATCACGCACATCACATATACATGACAAAATATACTTCCCTTAGGAGCCCTTTGTCATGAAATCTTAACACAACGCTGAAGCATACCTTGTCATATCAAGATCAATCATCATTACCTCACAAAGTATGAAGTAATTAGCCTCCACGCCTAACTTACCTAAATACTTTCATTATCAAGTCAACTAGGATAGTCTAAGATGTTACAATCCTTGTACTATGAGAGACAACATTAACGGATTAAGCTCATTCAACATGCACCTTAAAAAACTTCAATTCTTTCTTCGCGTCTTTCTTTTTCGGGAGAAAGTCGGTACCCTCCACGAAAATGACCGAAAATTTTTGCTTTTTCGCATTTTAAGTCAAGCATATCACAATACAATGCACACACGAGTCATGAGTAACACGTGTCAACTCACCTTAGGTCAACCTCAAGTCAGTTAATCACCTTAGGTCAACCCTAATTACAAGAGCAAAGTCCTATGGTCCGAAATGTGGTACACTAAGTCCCAGACGGACGGGGTAAACTTTACAAAAGGTTTGAAGCAAAAGGACGCAAACAACTTAGCAAATCAGCTAGAGTTAGCTTGATTGAAATCATATTTGATTACCGATCGGCCTGACGGCGGTCATATTAATTGGTTAGGTTCCTTGGTATGCAAGTTAGCCCCTATAAGCAAATTGACATGATTAGTAGTCGGCTTGATTACAATCGTAGTAAGTTATTGACTTGACGACGATCGTTTCACTTAGCTTAAGCACCTAAGTGGATTGTCATTCATTTCAGTAAGTGGTAAATTTTCTCGAAGTGGATTGTCGATCGACTCTTTTTGGCAAATGTTCCAAGACGCGGATTATCAATTGTGGAAATATATTCCTAAAAGGATTGTCGCATAGCATTGGCAAATTTCCAAGGTGGATTGCTTTCAAGAGTTATATTCCAAGATGTGGATTGTCGATCGTAGCAATGTTCTTATGAAAGATTGTTACGAAGCATTAGCAACTTTTCCCAAAATATGATTTTAGCAAATGTTCTGAGATACGAATTGTCGCTTCATCGTGGCAACATTTCCAAGGATAGATTGTTACGAATCATTGACAACATTCCCTAAATCGGATTGTCATACATCATAAAAGAGTTGTGTTGGTAACTATTCCCAAAGAAAAGAGGATTGTCATCATCCAAAGCATCAATAGCGAAATTTAAGCAACATTAAGGATCGACCGGCGTTGATGTTTGATAATTATCTTCGGAATATTATCGCAACAACTGAGGATGGCTTCAGGCGGAGCAATCTTCGATCATGTTCCCTGGCTTACGGAAGATGGTCACAAGGCGGTAGAAGATTGTTTCAAGCGAATCAATCTTTGATAGTATTCTATGGCTTGTAGAAGACTATCACAGCGGAAATTGGAGGCAATTACAGGCATATCAGTCTTCAGGCGGTATCCCCTAGCTTGAGGAAGATCGTCAAAACTCTTTGTTCAGGGACGCTTGGACATATCAAATAAGCTCCATTGTTAAGAGATGAGTGAACATCAAAACAGCAAGATGGCGTTCCCTAGCTTGTGAAATGTTATCACAACGACAAATGCAACATATCGGTTACCCCTTAGAGACGTGTGCTCGACGGTGAAAGATTCGCGTTTCTTAACTCCTTTATCTATTTAACTAATGCTAGTTGCAGGTATCGGCGTTAAAAGAATGATTTGGGATTGCAGAATGTTCTGAATCAATCTCCGTACCTATTGATACTTTGACTTTTGTTTTCGAAACTTGCGTTTCTCCAAACTCAGTCAAAGAGGGGGCTTCTGTAGACACCCAAATGTGTCACCCCAAAACCAAACCCAGTGATGTATACCTTTCATGTCATTGATTATTGAACGAAGTGAAAGTGTGAAAAGTCTAGTGATGATGATGTTTTTATTAAAATATCTCTTCTTTCTGTTTTTAAAAATATTTCTTTTCTTACCCTATTTATGAAAAACGTGCATTGCAGTTTAGTTTGGTCCATGATAAGGGTCCAATAATAGTGTAGTTGGAAGGGGGTTGAAAAAACCTTTCCAACGATATATTATAAACCCAATTCCGATAAATAATGAGTAAGTTATGGCCAAAATACTGAACTGTGCCCAAACCGAATTTTACCTACGACCCAATGATCATGTGGAGGGTCCAAAGGTCAAACCTTATTCTTAAACTAATTAGGATTAATTAGAAGCTTTTATAAGTTTCTAAAAGATCTTAATTATCCTTTTTGAAAAAATAAGATTATATAATTTTTGTTAAATAAAAACTTTCCTTTTTTAAAACTTTCCTTTTTCTTAAATCTTAATTCTATTCGAATTTAAAGATATTCAAAGACAGTCAGATATTATTTTTGTGCCTTATAATATTTATCCAAATCTCATATGGTTAGATAGATCTTAAAAATATCTTTCCAATGATACATTATATTATTAGATCCGAGCTATAACGGAAAAGATATGAATGGAATATGAAACTCTATTCAAAACTGACACCGTCTCACTATTTCGGCCATATCATTTTATATACAAAATATTTTAATATGATTCTAATTAGGTTAGAAAGTAGACTTCAAGAGATTTCCAACTATATATTATATGACTTATTTGGACTGTTGGATCAAAAGATATGATAAAAACAAACTCCGCAAAAACTGCTGTCCACCGAGTTTTATTTCGATTTGAATTCGGATTCTTTTCTTATTCTTCGACCCTCTTTTTTCTCTATAAATAGAGGTCATATCTCTCCTTTTTCAAATCATTAACTCACATAAAGAATTTCTTAATTCTCTCTCCCTCTTTCATGCCTAGCCTTTTACAAGCACAATTCCTCATACATTAGATCTAGACATACTTAGCCTAGTTCGAAGTTGCCTTCTTCCTAGACGTGAAAGGTTTGATATTTCTTAGGGTTTGGTCCCAAATCTAGTTCAAACTTTCTTAATTCTTTATTTCAATTATTTAATTTAATTGTTTTGATTTTATTATTTTCCTTGAAGTTACTAACGTGTGTATTTTGTTATTAGAAAGAGATACAAGGCATCCAAGTAAGTAATTTAATTGTTTAATTGATATTTTGATATAGAAATCATTCTTAGATTTTTATTTTCATTCCTAGTATAATGTTTAGGTTGTTTTTGCTTCGTAGTATCATGTTTAGGGTAACAACTAAAAATTCCTAATATCAAGTATGAATGTTGTGATGCTTCTTATTGTCTTTCCTAATATTCATGTTAATATCATGTTAGGGCTAAAGCTTTGATTTTTAATGTTTAGTGACATGCTAGGGTTTGTTATTAATCTTATTTGTATCATGCCTAGGATCTTGCTATTATTATGTTTTATTTTTAACATGGACATGATTATTTTAATTATGATTATTATTATTATAAATATTATTATTATGTTGCTTGATATTTTATTGTTATTGCTTGATCACACTATTTATGCATGTTTAAAGGGAATTTGTACTTGTAATCATGCTTAATAAGATAATTAATAATTTTGTTTAGGGTTAATATGATTATAATTCAAGTAATCACCAATAATAGATTTATTTGTGCATTAATCTTCAACCAACATAGATTAAACAGGTTAAGGGTAAACCTATTAATTGCATGTTAGTCAGAAAGCGCACATGAATACGAGAACAATAAAGTAGAGGCCTATTATTAGGGTATGTTCTTTCTCTTTTAGATTGGATTTGTACCTTCATCCCCGAACTTCCAGTCTTGGTTTCAAACCTTATGGAGTTAACGATCTCATGGATCGTTAAGGAGTGTAACCTTCACCCTGTGAACGGTTTACAAGCTCCTAAAACTTGTTGGCGAATCTTTTGCTCTAGCTTCCTTCCCTTTGGACGCCACCATGCGTAAGTGTATGATCACAGTGGGGTTCAAGTTTGGGGTAATGCTTGAAATATTCCCTACAGTAAGGCTTCCGTGCAGCGCATCTGGACTCATAACCATGGACCCTCTTTGACTAACCCATATCCTGAACTTTAGAGAACTAGAGCCATGGTTAGGTTGCAAACTCATTGCATCATGTTGTGACTACTTGATTACTTGTGCATACTTATTATGTGACTAAACTAACCGTTTGGTTTTACTTGTGTTTGTTAATAAGTCTTAATAAACTAACCAATGACAAAAGGGCTTTGCTTAATTAATTAATTAATAAATTTTAAATAAACTTAAAATCGAGTCATAGTTCCTTTAAGTCAACCCAAATTTTAATTCCCGTATACTGCACAAGCATCAAATTGTTTTGGTCATATCCGGAGTTCCACGAATAACTAAGAGTCATTAAATCTATGGATCTATAGCCCCTGGTTTTATCTTTAATTTTGTGTTGGTTTTATCCCAATCAGAGTCACAGATCAAAAATTATAACTAAATAACCATAGCATGTCCAGTTTAATGCACATACATGAAGTCTTAACTTAGTCTTTGCTTGAGTCTAGTCACATCATCTAGCCACATGGTAATGACACGAGTCTTGAAATGTCACCTACACTCACTAGTCTTAGCACACGCTTTGTACATACTCTTTTCACACCATGACCATGTCTTAGGTTCATGCATGAGTCTTTTTTTTTTCCGTCATTTGAGTTGGGGGTACATTCTATTCCTAATTTTTTTTTATATCTCTCCATCTACATCATCTTTCCATTCTCTGCATGCTTTCTCCATATCACAATCTTCATTCTTCTTACCTTCTTTCATCCATGCATGTTGAATCGAGTTTGAGTCATGTGATTGACAAACAAAAAAAATAAGGGTAATGATGAAACAAATGCACAAGGCAAGCTTCTCACCAAGATTTCATACTTTCTTCTTCTTTTTTTTCAAACCCTTTCCCCAATAAGTCTAGCATAGGCACCCTTCATCCTCCTTGAATTTATATCTTAGAGTTTGATTTTTACTCTTCACTTTTAAATAAAATGAGGATTTATTTCCTTACATATATAATCAATATATTGCCCAAAAAAAAAAGTATGTCGAACTAAGCGCAAGGTATACCAATGATTTGAGGCACCCCTTGTAGCCCCATCATATCACCTTTCACCATTCAAATATATAATCCCTTTCTTGAAAAACCACTTTGAGTCTTGTCTAATGATAGACCTTTCTTATGTCATGGGTCAACACATTGAGTGATTGATTCGTGCATCGTCCCTTAAAATATGGTACCTTTGGACACCCAAGCCTTGACCTTAGAATGACATTGTATGCTTTGACGGTTCCTTTTATGTGCTTATGTGACTACATGAATATGTGCTTCGTGTGTAATCTAACTAATTCCAACTTGTTACCTAGAGATATAAGAAAAAATTCGCAAAAATTATGGTTTAAAAAAAAAATCAAAAAAATGATTTTTATCATTCTTTTTGTGTTTTCGCAAAAAAAAAAAAAAAAAAAGAGGAAAAAAAATGTTTTTTTTATCATTCCTTTGAATTCTCCCCCAAAAAAAAAATAGAATTTTTTTTTTATCGTTCTTTTTGCGTTTTCGCAAAAAAAAAAAAAAAAAAAAAAAAGCATGTGGCAAATGCTACTCTTGAAGATGCACTTGCCACCTTAGCGCAAGACAGACAATTGCGCGCGATACTACTTTTGATTATAATGATTCGTTCACGTTCTTAATAATCGAACTAACGACATTACCTCTTTCGAGGTTCGTCATTAGAAGTTTGCATTCCTTAATAGGGCGTCATCAATATGTTTTTTCTTAAACGTGTCTATTTTCGTGTTCATCATGTTTTAGTTGTAATTGAACAACCTTGATTTAAGAGTACAATTTATTTACCTCTTCTTTGGTTTAAAAAGAAAATCCCGAGAACCTTACTTGGGATGTTTGTCTCACACAAAAAAAAATTAAAAAGAGAAATTGAATGAAAAATAAAATAAAATCGTTCTTACAACAAAAAAAAAAAATGATACAAAAAAAAATTTATCCTCAATAAAAAAGAGAGAAGATAATGAATGATAAAACCGAGAAAATGATTTAATTATTTCTTAGATTTTACATTCGGTGGCCATCATTCTTTTTTAGCAAATAATATAATATTATCCTTTAAAGATGAGCAATATGAGAATCATAACGATATAGATCTCTATTTCAATCTAAGTGATCAACAAATACCATAGTATATTTGATCATTTTAAGTAGTTTGTTCAGGAAGATTAATATTTCTAAAATTTTATAAGCATTTTCAATCCAACTTTCTTGTCTTTTTCTTCTACCTTTTTCGAAAACAATTCATTTAAAGTAAAATCCTTAGATGATTACCTTGTTGAAGTCAACACAAATCAAAACATTCCATTAATGATTGTTCGTGAATTTTTTGACATTTTTCATCAACAAACTTGCTTAAAGTGAATTTTTATTACAAGGATTAAAACAAAAAAAGAAATAAAACAATCATTTTGACTTTGATTCATTGTTTGAATGCTTGGCAGAAAAAAGGTTTAAGTGAACGCGCTCAATTTCTCGTGATACACATTACTAGATCATCTTCCACAAAGCAACATTGAAGAAACTTAGATAGGAACTCCAAAACCTAAAGGCCCTACGAGTAGAAGAAGCCCAAATAAAGGCTCATAAAAAAGCAGAAAAGGCTAAAATAAAAGAAGAAAAAGAAAAAGAAAACATTCTGCAAGAAAAAGCAAGAGCCGAAAGAGTAGAGGCCTTGGAGAAACTTGTCCTTTGAGCTAACTCAGGAATTAAGTACTTCAATTATGAGCTTGCACCACAAACTAGTGGCAAGACTTTCCCAGAAAAGTTCTTAACTACGGATTTTCCAGCCTTTAAGGTTATAGACAATCCTAGGACTCACTTAATGAGCTTTATTGGAATTATGACATTGAAAGGGGTTGAGCCAAGCATATATGCATGTACTTTTCCTCTTTAATTGGACCCAATTTCTAGATCATGGTTTTATGACCTCGATGCAAAAAAAACTTCCACTTGGAGTGATGTTGTAAAAGCGTTTTTAACCCAATATGGAGATAACAACCAGCTCACAACTACCTTGCGCGATCTCAAATTTCTTAAGCAAGGGGAAGAAGAGGGCTTCATTGACTTTTTTTCCAGGTGGCGATCAAAGGTTACTCTTATTTCACAAAGACCTCCGGATAATGAACTTGGCCCAAAGTTCATAGAAAATATGTCTCAACCATACAAGTGTCATTTACAATACCACGATTTAGACACATTTCAAAAAGTCTATACTGTGGGAAAATTAATTGAAAGGGACTTGATAAATGAAACAATGTATCATATAGATGGACTTGATTTTTAGAGAGGAATTCACCTACGTCAAAAACGAACAAAGCTCGAAGACGCAATCTCAAGAAGTTGTCAACAATTCAAGATGTAGCACCGTAGGTCTTGTTTTGTTTCTTTCCTTTGTTTTTTAATGATAGACTAAGAGATTCATGCTATCGAATCTACTTATTTTGTACTCTCATTAATTAATGAATAAAAAAAATATATATATATTTTCAAGTACGTCTATCTTATTCTCTTTTCAATCTCTTTATTGTTATTTACTCGAATTAAATAAAACGTATACATATAAGCAAACAATATCAAAAGGCATACATACTCAAAACTTTAAGAATCTTGATGAACTTTGTCTTAAAAGATGTATTGAATGAAAATAGGCCCATATTAGGCCCATAAAGAAAGGATATGATGATTTCACCAACAAAGGAGGCAACTTGAAACTCCAAAACTATAATCCTATGTTTTTAACCTTAGAGAAAATCCATCTTTTTGGCAGCCCTTTTGAGCCTCGTCAATTGAGCCTTAGTTATTCAACCTGCATTATTCCATACCTTGGGATGGGAATGGTGCATATAGATAAAAATAGGAAACTTGGGGAAAAGACATAGAGGACAAGGAAAAGGGACCTAATGTAGGAGTTGTCACACAAAGCAGAAAGGTTTTAATTTGATAAGCACCAAAAGTAAAGGATTTTGGGAGTATACTTGAGCCAGTCCATTCTTCATAACCCCAAGCCTAGCCACGTTAAACCCCTAGAAAGGCCCTCCTTGAGGTAGACCATAACCATATACAAAAATCATCATTCCATGAAAATATGGCCATTCTTTGGCCTTTGCACATATAGACTTGCTATTGAGTAGTTATGCCCATATATAAAATGCATGAAGTGTTGAGTTATGATTACAATATCATATAAAATAGTACAAATGATTTGGATGCTTTGATAGCCATTGGCTTGATTACATCATGATAGTAAAGAAATCGAATCAAACTAAATTCGATGATTTTCATATCTTTTGCCAAAGAAACATGAGATGACTATCTGATTTTCTTTTAATAATAGGGCTATTTATTCCCAAGGTAATTCAAGTTCTATATACATTCCCTAGAAAGAAAAAAGTTTATACAATAAATTGATTTGATATATTGACAGCCTCGACGTCAACTTTAGATGTCTTTACAACTCTTCAGCAATGCTCTTCTCACTTATCATGAGCAACTAATATGTTTGTCTGCATGGGATATCTCTATCTTCTCTAATAAGCAAGGAACATTGATTGAACATGATCGCTACATGAAAAAATTATCGTTATCACTATTACACGTATACCTCACTGCCAAGCCATCACAATGATTCAACTATTAAGTCAATAATCCATGCTTTCGAAAACATGTCTAATTATCTTTCTTTATTCTTCTACGGGAAAGTTGGATTCCCCTTCCTTTTTATGCAAATCTGTCTTTTTTGTTCATTTCTGTTTTTTAGAGGTAACTCGGGATGATCCCTCCCATTTGGCAACTAAAATACTTGAAAATGGTATAATTTGTTTGAAAATAGTATAATTTTTCACTCTTTACCTCAAAAAGGGGGCTTAAAAAATCCTAGACATCCCCACTTCTATCTATTTAGAGATTTGAACACAAGATGAGTGTCATTTATGGCAATTATTTGGTTCTCTTTAGGGTGGATTTCATGCTATTCTACAGGTCTTTTCTTTAGCTTTTCCTTGATTTTACTCTTTTTTTCTTTAGTCTGCATTTTCTTAGTTGAATTTCTATTTTTATGCGTTTCCTTGTTTTATTTTGTTATTTTCCCTTTTGTTTGCATGTTTTCTATCATTTTTCAAGTTAAGGTCGTTATCAAAAGATTCCCGAGGCCCTTTCCCAAGTTTGGAATTGGTTAGGATGCCTAATGTACTCCATTTGAAGCTCAAGCATGGAGAAGTGCAAGTTCCTAAAGACTTTAGGTCGTGCTTTCAAGCCGTGGGGGAACGATTTCTCGTGTTGAACCCACAATCGTGGAGTTTGGAAATTGCAAGGTCCTATGTTTATCAAGAGCATTGAGTGAAACGCACGAGGGCTACCCTGTTACCACGGCCGTGCGGCCTGTCTGGGTCTCTGTTCCATACCTAGATTTGCGCGACAGCGCTCCCCCTCATAGTTGGCCACGCCTGTTTGGGTTTATTTGGGACGATCTTACTAATTTCTCTTTGTTAGTTTTACTATATATAGATATTCATTTTATTTTTAGAGGGTGAGTTCATTTTTTAGAATTAGAATAGGAATATTAGATCATTTTTGTAGAGAGAGAAACTCTAGAATGCAGAGAGAGAAGTTCTTGATTGATGATTGAAGATTGATGATTCTAGCATTTTCTCCATTGAATTGAAGCAAGTTTGTAAGGATTTCTTTTACTTTAATGCAATCTTTAGCTTATGATTTCAATAGTTTTGTTGATTGTTTAAGTTTGAATTGAATTTGTGATTGAATTAGTTTTATTGATATGATGATGATGGAATTTCTATTTAGCTTAGTTTTGATATTGATTTCCATGGATTGTGAGTAGTTTTCTTGCTGGGGGAATGTTGAAGCATGTATGAGTAATGGATTGATGCTAATTAGGGGAAATTGATGGAGTTGATGCAGCGATTAAATTGGTTGATTGACTAAGTGCAATTGTGTGATTAATTAAAGAGTAGCTAACTTTGATTGTTGCACTAGAATGCATTTCACATTGATACGGAAAATTGATTTGTGGCTTGCTATTTTTGATTGATTAGGTTTGCAAGGTTCCTATTTAGAGTCTCTCGTAGTTGACGCTAGCTTGATCTCTAGGAGATAAGCCTACCATACTCTCTTGATTGCTTAATTGATTTTCCCTCGCAACACTCGACTTAGTAATCTCTAATCACAATTGGCTATATCCAATCCGAGTCCGTGGATCCTAAACCCTAATGCTTGATATATTTGATTTCTTATTGATTGTTTGATTGCTTTGGAATTTACACACCTTACTTCATTACTTCGAGATAGCTTAGCTTTAGCATTAGCATTCACCTCCCATTCCCAGTGGTTCGACCCTCGACTTATTCCTATGCTAGGTATTAGGGTGTGTTGAGAGATTATATATTTTTTTTTATCGAGGGAAGATTAGTTTTCAACGACCTAGTCTGCATCCACGATCATAATGGCGCCGTTGTCTGGAAGTGGCGCAGTGGTTTGCTATTGTTGTTGAGTCTATTTCACTTAATTTCAAAAATACAAAAAGATTTTTCTCTTTAAGCTACATTTGTAGCTGTTCTATTGATATTTGCTTTGAGTTTTTTTGTATGCGTAGGATAAGAGGAAGGACTTTAGTGCCATTTGATCTAGAAATCGAGAGAACAATAACAAGGATAAGGGTTACTAATCGTTCTTCGAGTCCAAGCTCTCCAAAAGAGGAAATTCACCAAGAAAGAGATGAGGAGGATTGAGCAAGCATGGGAGCTAATCCAAAAGTTTCTTTGAAGGATTTGGGAACTCACGAGGCTTATAGAATTAAGAGTGGCATAGCTCCACCAACAATTCCCGCCAATGACTTTGAGATAAGGCCAAAAATGATAACAATGATTGAATGAAGGCAACTTAGTGGTGCCAAGCATGAAAGCCCACTAAACTATCTAAAAGATTTTGAGAAGTATTCTAATACCATCAAGGTCAATGGGGCTTCTCAAGAGTTCATAAGGCTCAAGCTATTTCCATTTTCTCTAATCGGAAGGGCTTTGAAATGGTTGGACAAGGAAGTGAAACCTAATTCCTTGTTAACTTGGGATGAGGTTACTAAGGAGTTTCTTTCCCGTTTCTATCCTCAAAAGGAGACCGCCGAGGCAAGGACTCTAATAAAAAGTTTTAAGCAAAAGCCTAGTGAGAGTTTGTATGAGGCTTGAGAAAGAAACAAGGAGTATCAACGAGAATGTCCTCATCATGGAATTCCAACCTATCAAATCATACAAATTTTCTATGGAGGATTAAGCCCCCAAGGGAAGTCGTGTCTTGATGCCAGAGCCGGAGGCCCAATAATGAACAAGACCGAAGAAGAGGTTGTAGATATAATTGAGGATGTAGTTCGTCACTACATGGATTTGCAAGAGGGAGAGAGAGAGTCCATAAGCAAAAGTGGCTCACCGGTTTATTCAGTTGATCATTTTAATGCAATAAAAAACTTGTCTTCCCAAATCTCAAACTTGGGAAAGGAGATGACATTGATTAAAGCCAAGCTAGAGAGTGCATCTTCGATTGCACCAAGTCTTCCCTCCCACATAAACGGGTGAGGTACACCTTCTAACTCTACTCCTCCTTCTACCTCAAGTAATATGCCAAATGGTTGTATCTTTTGTGATGTTTGTGGGTCTTATGACCATGATTCTTCTAATTTTCCAAATGCTTTTGAAAATTGTGATGATGTTGAAAACAATGATTGTGAGCAAGTGAATTTTGTTTCCAATAATAACAATGGGCAAAGATTTGATGGTCCAAGGAATTTTGGGAATAGGAATTTTCACCAATAAGGTAGTTTTGATAACTACAACAATAGTGGTTATAGGAACCAATGAAATCAAGGTTTTCGAGGTAACTATAACAACTAAGGTTATAGTAATCAAAACCAAAGCCAAGGGTATGGAAATCAAGGCCAATCTCATGGCTTTGGTGGCCAAAACCAAAATTTTGGTAACAATCAAGGCCGAGGTAATTGGAACAATCAAAATAGGGGAAATTTTCAAAACAACAACCAAAGGGGACCCCCACCCGGATTTGCTCCAAGACCTCAAGGCAATGGTAATAATTCTTACGCTTAACCCCCATCTTCCTATACTGCCTTAGAGGAGATCATTGAGAACCAAACCAAGATTTTGAACACCTACATGTCGGTGAGTGATAAGAAGTTCAATGAGATAATGACACACAACAAGATGCTTGAAACCCAAATCACTCAACTAGAAAACACTTTGAAAGATTATGCTAGCCCTTCCTCACTACCCTCTCAAGGAGTTGATCCTAAGAAACCTGTTTATTCTATCACCACAAGGAGTGGAAAATTGCATGAAGAGAGAGTTTCTAGGAATAGTGAGGAGGATGAGAAGAAGAGTGATTGTGATTCAAGTGAGGAAAAAGAGAAAGATGTGACAAAGAGTGTGATCAAAGAGAAGGTCCTTGAGAAAAATAAGAGTGTTGAGAGAGTTCAAGAGGAAGTGAGAAAACCCGACCTTTCATATCCCCAAAAGTTTATGAGGAACAAGTTAGATGAACAATTTGGGAGATTCCTTGACATGTTGAAAGAAGTCCATCTTTTTATCCCTCTCACCGAAGCTATGACCCAAATGCCTAGATATTCTAAATATCTTAAGGATATTTTGAGTGGCAAGAGAGAGTGCAATGATATAGATTCGGTAGAGCTTGGTGAGTGTTGTAGTGCATTGATTCACAATGACCTACCAAAGAAGATGAAAGATCCGGGCAATTTATCTATTCCTTGCAAAAGCAAGAGTAAGTTGTTTGAAAATGCATTGTGTGACTTAGGTGCTAGTGTTAGCATTATGCCTTACTCAGTGTTCAAGAAGCTTAAGCTAGGAGAATTTCTTCCTACGAACATGACCTTGCAATTGGCCGATGGATTTATCAAGTTCCCAAAAGGAAGAGTTGAAGATGTTCCCCTTGATAGGTGATTTCACAATTCCCGTAGATTTTATTGTGCCAGAAATTGAAGAGGATGACCACATTCCTATTATTCTAGGGAGACCGTTCATAGCTACCTCGGGTGCTCTAATAGATGTCAAAGGATGCCATATCACTTTGAGTGTTGGTAATGAAAAAGAAAGTTTTAAGCAAAAACCGATGTTGGGGTTTGATAAGTCCAACTTACCGCGGAAACAACCTCGACCCAAACAACCATAAAGCATAACAAACAAACATAAAAGGATAAAATCAGAATTTACCTTTGATGCGTGCTTCGCCCGAAAAAATGCGCTCTTACTTGAAAGCTTTAAATCCGAAAATACCCAGCCTCCAACGATATCAACCCACAAAGGACTAGCAACGACTTTTTAGGTCCGCTGCCTTGCAGTTAGCAAGGTCCGACCAAAACCCAAGTGTTAATGGAGTTTAAGAGTTTTTGCCAAAATGCAATGCTCTTTCTAACTACCACTCAAGCACTTTTCTCCAAAGCCCAACATGGGTATTTATAGAGAAAAGTGGGAGTGAGAATTTCAATCCCATCAATGTGGGATCATGAAATTCCATAATTTAATTTAAAGCTAAAATAAATTAAATAGGCAAGCAAGTAAGAAATCAACAAGTTTCCTTGTTGTATGTAAAGAGAAATGAGGATCACTTGGAGACGAGGTGACCATACTTGCTCCCCACTCCTTCCTCTCCTTGTGCCACTTGTCCTCACACAAACACACTCCCTTCACATGCTTCCTCATGACTCGGCCCAGCCTAGCCCCGCACACACGGGTTTCTAGCTGCTTCCTTCTCGGCCCAGCATGCCCACGCACATATGTGCGGGCTGCTAGCTGTAACGCGCGCCAGGAAGCCACGCAATGCTTGCGTGCTGCTGGCGGTAGCTTGCTAGAAAGCTTCGCACATGGTGCGGGCTGCTAGCTTGCCTAATCCTCTAGCACTCGAGATTGCGATGCTAGGGGTATTTTAGTCATTGTTGATTTTTTACTAATTTTGCCATCTCGTCTTTTACTATTTTTGACTCGACTTTCGACGCTCGGTTTTGACACTCTGAGCTCGAATTTCCGACGTCTAAATATTTAACACTCGGGCGACGAATAAATTTCTTCTGAATTAATTCGTCGAGTCGGTTCATATATTTTCTTGGGTGTGACCCAAAGGGTTAAGTCAAGTTTAAGCTGTAATATTAATTATACATTAATATTACTGATCGGAAGCGGCCTCCACCCAGGCATTTCGATCACTTGACCTTACTGAATATATTAGCTTCCTAATATTCCTGAACCCGCTATTAGAATAATACACTTGTTCGAAGGACACCATTCCTTTCAATCTCCCACTTGTCCGTCCGGACAAGTGAGCATTTAGTGTATAGCCCCTTTTCCTATGTCTCTTCAAGTCTGTTCATGAACAATAAGGTAAGATTATTTCGTCATCCTTATTACGTCCAAAAGTGTTTCTTGATTCCGAGTCCAACTGTATACAACAAATCCATCCGAGCACGGTCATTCATTTTTACAGTCTCGCTCTACGAGAGGCCTTGTATACAACAAAGACATCTTCCCTATTTTAGTAGGGAGACATTCCCAGTCTTGTAATATAGCTCCTCTTTCTAAGAGGACCTAGCCGCCCGAGTGTTGTCGTTATAACCCTTATACAGCAGACGTTTGACAACATCAAAGCGGACTAATACTCAAACAAGAGAACTCACAATACTCATGGTCGAGGAAATAGGTTCCGATAGCCATAATGAGAAGTATACTTATTACGATTTTTAATCTCTTAAAGTATTCTCATAGGTCGATCCAGTATGGTTCTAAACCAATACCTGTGCAAATGATTTATGACAATCATGTCCTCATAGCACAAGAAACAGCGCTATAAATCAGACTACACACTAATCTAAATTGGTCATTAATCGTCCATCGTTTAAATGACCTCGATTAGGGATAATTTTTTATAATAATATTCAATGTTCACTTAATAGGTGTTTCATTACCAAGACTGGTCTTGATACTCTATTTTGAATATTCCAAGAATCGAATGGAATCATTATTTAATCCTAAACCACAATTAAATAGCAAACGGAGTAATAAAATATTACATGAAATTTATATTACTCCAAAACTTGAATGATTTTTCTTAGTGTCTTACATTAAATGTTCAAAATTTAACTAAAACACTAAACAAAGAAATCAAAGCCAGTCTCCTACATGCCTGATTCCCGTTGCCTCAACGTGCTAGTTGTGCTTTACTTGAGGCAAAGGTTTAGTAAGTGGATTGGCTATATTGTCATCCGTTCCAACATTGCAAATTCTGATTTCACCTTCTGATTTCCATTCTCGAATCATGTGAAACCGCCGTTTGACATTTTTGACTTTATGATGCTCCCTTGGCTCTCTGGCTTGAGCAATCGCTCCATTGTTGTCACAATAGAGGGTTATTGGACCCTTTATGGAGGGTACAACATCGAGTTAACCAATGAACTTATGAATCCAAATAGCCTCCTTAGCCTCTTCAGCAGCTGCTAAGTACTTAGCTTCAGTTGTACTCTGCTTGGCACTATTCCAACTGAACACTCCTCCATTTAGACAGATTACATATCCAGATTGCGATTTGAAATCGTCTATGTCTGTTTGGAAGCTTGCATCGGTATAACCTTCAATAACTAATTCCTCTAAACCACCATACACCAGAATTTATCCTTGTTCCTTTTCATGTACTTTAGGATATTCTTGGCCGCAGTCCAATGGGCCTCTCCTGGATCTGATTGGTAACGGTCCGTAGCACTCAAGGCATACGATACATTTGGCCTAGTACATATCATGGCATACATGATCGTTCTAATAAGCGAAGCATATGGAATCAGATTCATTCTTTCCCGCTCATCAGGTGTCTATGGACACAGCTTCTTGCTTAGGGTTATGCCATGTGACATTGGCAGGTGACTTCTCTAGGCCCCCTTCATGCTAAATCAAGCAAGTACCTTATCAATATAAGTACTTTGACTCAATCTAATCATCTTTTTTTTATCTATCCCGATAGATCTTGATGCCTAGTATGTACTGAGCCTCTCCTAAGTCTTTCATTGAGAAACATTTTCCAAGCCAGGCCTTTACAGACTTAACAACAAAACGCTGTTTCCAATGAGAAATATGTCATCGACATATACGACTAAGAAGGCGATGTCACTCCCACTGACCTTCTTGTAAACACAAGATTCATCTGGATTCTTGATAAAACCAAACTTACTGATGGCTTCATCGAATCGCAGATTCCAACTTCTGCTAGCTTGCTTTAGTCTATAAATGGACTTCTTAAGCTTACAAACCTTCCCAGCATTGTTTTGGTCGACAAAACCTTCAGGTTGTGTCATGTACACAGTTTCTTCCAAAATACCATTTAAGAAATCGATTTTGATGTCCATCTGCCATACTTCATAATTATAATGTGTAGCAATCGCTAGGAGGATCGGGACGAATTTAAGCATTGCGACTGATGAAAAGGTTTCATCGTAATCAATAACATGAACTTGTCTATAACCTTTTGTCACCAATCTAGCTTTGTAAATGAATACATTTCCATCTTTGTCAGAAAATCCACTTACATCCGATAGGTGTATAACCTTTGGGTAAGTCAACCAAGTCCCAGACTTGATTTTCAAACATGGAATCCATTTCAGATCTCATGGCCTCATGCCATTTAGCAGAGTCGGTGCTTTCCATCGCTTACTTGTAGGTTACCGGTTCATCTCCATCTATAATCAGGATGTCCTCTAAGATCTCGGTTAATACTAAACTAAAATATCTATCAGGTTGAGATCTTGGCCTTTGAGACCTACGTAGGGTAATGGATTGAGCATTTGCATTGTCGGTTTGACTTTGCACATTTTGATCACTTTGACCTGCGTCAACAGATGTTGTTTGAGCACTTTGACTGTCATTCTGATTTTGTTGCTCATCCTCACGAACTTCGTCGAGTTCGATTTTCCTCCCATTTGTCATTTTGGAAAGGTGTTCCTTCTCCAAAAAGACACCATCGCAAGCAACAAACACTTTGTTCTCTGATTTTATTGTAGAAATAATACCCTTTGGTTTCTTTTGGGTAGCCCACAAAGTAAACCTTGACAGATTTGGGATGAAGTTTGTTAGAAATCCATTTCTTAACATATGCTTCGCATCCCTATATCTTTAGAAAAGACAACCTAGGAGGTTTCTTTGTCCATAATTCATATGGAGTCTTTTCTACAGTTTTTGATGGTGCACGGTTCAGTGTTAGTGCCGCAGTTAGAAGTGCGTGTCCCTATAAAGAGATAGGAAGATCACTAAGACCCATTGTTGATCGTACCATGTCTAACAAGGTCCGATTTCTCCTTTCGGATACTCCGTTCCATTGTGGAGTTCCTGGAGGTGTCAATTATGAAATTATACCCTTTTCTTTTAGATGGTCAACGAATTCTTTGCTCAAGTATTCACCACCTCAATCCGATCGAAGGGATTTGATTTTCTTACCAAGCTGATTTTCAACTTCACTTTGAAATTCTTTAAACTTTTCAAGCGATTCAGATTTATGCAACATTAGGTAGACATAACCATATCTACTGTAGTCATTTGTGAAGGTGATAAAATATCGGTGTCCATTTCTTGTGGTTGAGCTCATTGGTCCACATACATCAGTGTGTATTAGACCTAATAAGTCTCTTGCCCTTTCTCCCAGCTTGGAGAATGGCTGCTTAATCATCTTGCTTAATAAACATCCTTCGCAGTTCTCAAATGATTCTAAATCGAAAGAGTCACAAACACCTTCTTATAGAAGTTTCTTGATGCGTTTGATGTTAATGTGGCCAAGACGACAATTCCACAAGTAAGTTTGGTTTGACTTTATGGTCTTAGCTATTTTGGTATTATCATAAAAAATTTTGTCTAAACACACAAAAGGTGTAATTTCCATAAATATAAACAAGACATTTGAACAAAAGGTCTTGTGATCAAGGTTTAAAATGACGTCCAACGTCGCAAGATCAAAGTATGGTAGATAAAACTTAACAAGTTTTAGAATTTAGATAAAATACATGAGATTAAAAGCATTCTTTGGAAAGATTTTCTTTATCTTCCACTTGTGTACTCATGACCACTTGAAAAACACCGCTCATTTCGTTCCTGAAATCAGAGCAAAAATGAGTCAATTTTCCGGTATCTAATACCATATAAATTGCTTTTTTTCAAGTGTGTGGATGATACCTGAGATTGAGGCTATCTTTCCTCTTGCCTTATCTTCCAAATACTCGCTACATTCTCTTTTGTAGTTTCCTTGCTTACTACAATAGAAGCAGCACATCTTTGCCTTGTTTTTAAACTCCTTTTTCTTAAGCCTCAGAGAAAACGTAGTCGCCTTGCAAGAATAGGTTTTCTAGAGCTCTTGGACAACTTCCTTGTAGGACAGTTTGTTTCGATTGTTGGTAAGTCGCATCTTAATTGCAACATACCCTGAGTGGAGTGAGCTTAAAAGCATATGAGCCGCTTGCTCATCCTCCACCCGTTTACCAATCAGTTCTAGATGGTTACATAACCTTGTCATCTTTTACACACGGGCTTGAAGTGGCATCCCGAGTCTAAGTCTTGCACTATAGACCTTAGCCCATACTTCTTGCCTTTCTTTGCTAAGACATCCATCTTGCGGTGGCTTGATCCTCATGTTAGACAATGACCTAGTCACTTCTTCAACGAGTCCATCATAGTTGCCCTTATCGCTCTTTGATACCCTCAAATTGACCACATCTTCTAGAGCCTTGAGAAGTACATCCGGAAGGTAATTGGAGAATTTCTTCTTCCACTATTCCGGAATGGAGTTTTCCATGAGTCGAGAGACTTTCTTGCAATCATAACTCAACTTCTCATGAGCCATATCACTCATAATCCCTTTTGAGTAGAAACTCGGGATGGACTTATCCAAGATATGCTCTAGGTAGCAATTGCAGAGGGTCAAACAGAGTTCCTCTTCCCATTCCTTGAAGTTTACCAAATTCAAGCTGAATGATAACTTCTCGGGAAGTTCTGGGAACATAAGATTGTTGTCGATAGTTGAAGACATGATTCTACATTTGAAAGAATTTTGAAATGAAAAACCATTCATGAAATTTAAATAAGATTGAATTCATGCATTTTAATCAAACTTATTTAAAACGTCTTATTCACACATTTAAAGTTGTCCCCAATTTGGTGAGAATAAGTCGATTTCTAGATCCGAAGAAACAAACAGTGGTTAAGCATGCTTTGGCTTGTCTTAACACTCAATCTCCTAAGGTAAGAAACGCTTTGCTAATGGCTCCAAGACATTATTGGTTGAATAAATCGTCGCATCTAATGCTCTCTCAACAATTTATTCACTTTTCCACGACATGTTAGGACTCCATCACTCATATCGTTGAGTACAACCAAAACCATCTTGCATACCCGGTATGCCTTACGCTCTTAAGTGAGGTAGTTATGCCCCGCTTTGGCGTAGACCACCACTACCCTCGTTCGGTTGGTAAGTGTTGTTTTGGGATGACAAGTTTTTACGCAATATTTAGGGACCTAGGGTTTCTATGTTGGTTGATTTAAGTGAACTTAATTAATCATCACAACATTCGAAATCCTAAACATGCATCTAACATATAATTCATTGACATAAACATATATATATATATATATATATATTGAAAAACATAAATATAGACGCATTTGGCAACTAGCATGACCCCTTGAGATCTTCAAATCTTCAAAAGGTCTTCATTGCATAATTATATGGCAACTAGCATGACCCAAGAACCTCCATCTTCAAGACTTGACCATAATTATATGCAACTAATAGTATCTACGATTAGGACTAATCTAAATATTAAGGTACAAAAATACTCAACAGTACGCAGACTGTATTTAGATTTACAAAAATACATCACGGATCGCAGTCCGTATTTTCTATCCTAATCGGGCCCCACTAGTTGCCATTTCATAAAACCTGTGAGAGAATATACATTCCTTTCATCCATTCACTATTTGTGAATGGCCCATGAATTTTACAACGATAAACAAGTAACAATGCATAAACACGAGTGAACTAGTAACTAATCTAGGTGGTTAATCCAATTAACACGCCTAATTAAAACTAGTCAAAATTGTTTTAACCGGTTATGTAAATAAGCATAATTAACATTTGAACCTCCCACTAAATTTCGCATCCAACTTAATTAATCCAATTAATGAAGCCGGTAATTCCAAAAATTTGTCAAAATAAATTTTGCCAATGCCGCTCAAAACCGAGGCCTAGTCTCCAAAATTTATTAAAATAATTAAAACAAATTAGATTAATAAGATAATTAAAACGACAATTTTTAAGCAAAAATACGTAGTCCAAAGTGTCTTAGTGCCTAGCACTAAGACATGGAGTGCTCACATTTCGCACAACCGTTTGATGCTCAATGAACGTGGGAGGGGCCCGATGTCGCTAAGCGTTACACCGCCCACATCAGCGAACTTTCACACATCTATAACGTGGCCCTTAATGGGCATGTTGAACGAATTCATTACACTACATTGCTTCGCTAGCATCGTCTACGCATACCCTTAATTACATGACGCATGCACCAAGTCCCAAGCGATGCACGATGTGCTCGTGCTTGCACCTGCCGTGGCCAACCACGCAAGGCAGCACGCACAAGCGCGCACAACACCTTGTTGTTGCTGCGCCGTGCAGCTCCTTGGTGCTTGCTGGCGCGCCATGATGCTGGCAGCAAGCAGTAGCCACTCATCGGCTCGCGCGCATGCTCGAGGCTGCATCCTTGGCAGCCACATGCGGGCTGCTATGCAGCCCAGCTAGCCAAGTGATGTGTTGCCTCGTTTTGCGTGCCATAGTCCCGGGATTTTGATCCCAATTTTGCGTGACATAATTATTAATTCTAAATTAATTTTAGAACTAATTCATTTGAGCAATATTAAAAAATTTAAACAAGTCTAACTTAAATAAAATTTTTGAAGTGCATGTAACCAAAATAATTCCCAAGAACCATTCTTTAATTAAATTAGTTTAACTTGGTGTAACAAAAATAATAGGGCAATTACTCACTATTAATTTAATTTATTTAAATTAACCTTGAGTTTTTGACAAAATAAGAGGGAGTTGGAAAAATGGGCATAAATTCAATAAATATTCCAACTTTAACACTTGTGAATCCTTGAAAAAAAATATATATCTTCCAATATGAAGATAAACAATTTTCTATCACAAAGTTTAAAACTTTATGATTTCAATCAACTAAAAAATGATTAAATCAACAAAGTTTAACAAAAAAAAATCATGGAATTTAGTAATATAAAGTTTCAATCATTTAACATAATTAAAGATTGAATCTTTAATACTTGGAAGCCTCAAAGAACAACAATTTCACACTTTATGCAATTAGTTTGCAATTATGTGAAAAAATAAAACCAAGCATTCAAGCAAAAATTACTACCAAGTAATCATGCCTAAAGAGGTTTAAAATTACACATAAAATATGTATTGAACCAATTACATAACCACCATAAATATGCAATTAATTTTCAAGGTTAGAAAGACCTAAAATTTTTCGTAGAAATGAAAAAACCCTCAAAAATAGCATTTCTTGTCATTTTTTGCTAAAAACCGTTCCCTTAAAGAATAAACCATTCCCAGAACACATTTTCCACCCAAAATTCACTATTTTTGGGTCCAAATCTGGGTTCGGGGCTGAAGGTAGCTTAAATACGAGGTTAAAATAGATAATACGAGCTACTGATCTAATTAGTAACTTAAACCAAAAAAATTAAGCCAAAAAAATCACCTTGAAAAATATTATGATTTTAAAAATAAACGAGCGTGGCTTCGATACCGCTGTTGGGGTTTGGTAATTCCAACTTACCGCGGAAACAAACAAACAAACAAATATAAAAGGATAAAATCGAAATTTACCTTTGACACGTGCTTCGTCCGACCAAATGGGCTCTTACTTGAAAGCTTTAGCTCCGAAAATACCGAGCCTCCAACAGTATCAACCCACAAAGGACGAACACCGACTTTTTAAGTCCGCTACCTTGGAGTTAGCAAGGTCCGACCAAAACCCAAGTGTTAATGGAGTTTAAGAGTTTTTGCCAAAATGCAATGCTCTTTCTAATTCCCACTCAAGCACTTTTCTCCAAAACACAACATGGGTATTTATAGAGAAAAGTGGGAGTGAGAATTTCAATCCCATCAATGTGTGATCATGAAATTCCACAATTCAATTTAAAGCTAAAATAAATTGAATAGGCAAGCAAGTAATAAATCAAAAAGTTTCCTTGTTGTATGTAAAGTGAAGTGAGGACCACATGGAGAAGAGGGGACCATACTTGCTCCCCACGCCTTCCTCTCCTTGTACCACTTCTCCTCACACAAACACACTCCCTTCACATGCTTCCCCAATGACTCGGCCCAGCCTAGCCCCGCACACGCGGGCTGCTAGCTGCTGCCTTCTCGGCCCAGCACGCCCACGCACATATGTGCGGGCTGCTGCTGCCAATAGGCACTGCTAGCAAGCCACGCACATTTACGGGCTGCTAGCAGTAGCGCGCACCAGCAAGCCATGCAATGCTTGCGGGCTGCTGGCCGTAGCTTACTAGCAAGCCTCGCACATGGTGCGGGCTGCTAGCTTGCCTAAATTCGATGCTAGGGGTATTTTAGTCATTGTTGATTTATTACTAATTTTGTCGTCTCGTCTTTTACTTTTTTTACTCGACTTCCATCGCTCGGTTTCGACTCTCTGATCTCGAATTTCCGACGTCTAAATATTTAACACTCGGGCGACAAATTAGTTTCTTCCGAATTAATTCGTCGAGTCGGTTCGTATATTTGCTTGGGTGTGACCCAAAGGGTGCAGTCAAGATTAAGCTGTAACATTAATTACACATTAATAATGCTGATCAGAAGCGGCCTCCACCTAGGCATTCCGATCACTTGACCTTACTGAATATATTAGCTTTCTAATAATTCTGAAACCGCTATTAGAATAATATACTTATTCGAAGGTAACCATTCCTTTCAACCGATGCATGAATCCTCGTCTTTTGTGAAAGGAGTCATGAATGATAATTCCCTTCGTTCATTGGATAATGTGTGTGTGATTAATTCTTCAACTAATGGTGTTCTTGAGATTTTTTATGATGTGCTTGTGAAGTTTGATGGGATGAAAGTTAGTAAAGAAGAAAAATTTTCATAGGCTAAGGACGAAGAGGTAATTGACATTACACATTGGTTTGAGCTTTGTCCTTAAGAGGAGGAGGATGGTTCTAAGAAAGTGGATGGTGTTAACTCATCTACAAGAAGGAACAAGGCAAAGAAGAAGGCAAGGGCTTCTAGGAAGAAGCGAATGAGATTGAAATTGAAGAATGAGAAGGTTATTTTTGAAGTTCAAGCAAATGAGGTTTCATCAAGCAACAATGAGGAGTTGCTACAAATTGAAGAGAAGTTTGTACTTTCCGCCACTTTGAGTAAGGTAGTGTCCTTTGACCCTCCATGATTTGGAGGACGGGTCGAGCTTAGGACCATAAGCAAGCGCTTCCCGGGAGGCAACCCGGAGATTTCTAAACTTTTCTTTTGATTTCTATTTTCTTAATTTTCTTTCTTTTATTTTCTTTTCTTTCACTTGTTTTTCTTTTGGAATTATAGGGTGAATTCATGGAAATGGATTAATTCAAATGCGCACGAGCAATGGATAGGTGTTTTTCGGTTTTTATGTGATGTATGTTCGATTTTATCGAATGTTGAGGTAACAAGGGTAAGAAATATTAGTGAGGTAAGATAGGGAAATAGTGCTAAAATTTGAAGAAGATTTGAACTTGGTGAGTTCATTGTTGTGCTATCATTATTTAGGGATGTTGAACCCACATTCTTCATGTTTAGAAACTAATCATTATGATGGGTTCAAAAATCCTGGGATGATATTGAACGAAAAGCCCACATATGGACGCACCAAAGAAGAAAAAAGTCGAATTGTCTATTTGGCGCGGGCGCTCCAGGGGGGTTGCGCGAGACACGAGCGCGGGCGCGGGGCCTAGCAGTGCGGGCGCACACCCCTACAGCCATACCTTTACCTTCTTCTTTCCCCTTTATTTTCCTCATTTCTCCTTTTTCCCTATCACACTCGAACGCACCCCCTCTCTTCTCACTCTAAAACCGCACAAACCCTAACCTCTCTCATCAAATTTAATCACACAATAAACTAATTTTCAATCAAAAATCATCAAATCTTTCCACTTTTTCATCCTTTTCAACAAAGACTACACTATTTCCATCTATTTCAACCTTCAATCTCTCTCATCCATTGTTGAAGCAAATTGGGGCTTTTTCGTTTTTGAGGGAATTATTGGCCAAAACTTGTTCAATCTTGCATCTTGTATGGTATAAACATCTTCTTTTACTCTTAGTTGCATAATTATATCATATAGTTGCAAGTATTATATTGTTAATGGTTGTGAATAGTAGTAGTATGAATTTTGGTGATTTTGATGATTGATGATTGAATTTTTGTTGATTATATATGCTGTTGTTGATAGTTATTGCCTCACGTTGTGTTGTTTCATGTTTTTATAGCTAAATTGAGCATGATTGTTGAGAATTGATAATGTCGGATTTTTAGTAGTGTAATATTGATATTTTTTAGCATTAGTTATTGGTTTCATTGTGATTGGTGTATGGTTGGAAAGCAATTGTTGATTTGAATTGGTGGTGATTGTGTTAATTTGAGATTGTTTGATTTTGGTAGTGAGTTGTTGATTGATGGCGTTGGTAAAAGAGTGTGATTAAAGCATCTTGAACTGTTGGTTGGTGTGAGGAATATTTCAAGCGTTAATCCCCTATCTTGAACCCCACTATGATCATACACTAAAGTACACTGGCGTCTAAAGGGGAAGATAGAGCAAAAGAGTCGCCAACAAGTTTTTTAGGAACTTGTAAACCGTTCACGAGGTGAAGGTTACACCCCTTAACGATCCAAGAGATCGTCAACTCCATAAGGTCTTGAACCAAATAGGGTTCGGGGATGAAGGTAAAAATCCAACCTAAAAGAGATTGAACCTTCCCTAATAATAGGCCTCTACTTTATTCAGATCGTATTCATGTGCGCTTTCTTACTAACATGCAATCAATAGGTTTAACCCTATCTTATCTATGCACAAATAAATCTATTATTGGCGATCACTTGAATTATAATCAAATTAACCTTAAACAAGATTATTAGTTATCTTATTACGCGTGATTACAAGTATAGATTCCCTTTAAACATGCATAAAAGGTGTGATCAAGCAATAACAATAAATATCAAGCAACATAATAATAATCATAAAATTATAATAATAATAATATTCATAACCATAATCATGAATCATAAAAATAATCATAATCATAATTAATAATCATAAATCATGTTAAAGCATAATAATAGCAAGATCCTAGGCATGATACTAACAAGATTAATAACAAACCCTAGCATGTCACTAACAATAAAAATCAAATATTTAACCCTAACATGAAACAATCGTAAATATTAGGAAGAACATAAAAGGCATCATAACGATCATACTTAGTATTAAAGTTACCCTAGACATGATACTAGGAATTATAATAACAATCTAAGCATGAACTCTATATCATAACATCAATAAAACCCATTAAAGTACTTACTTTGATGCCTCGTACCTCTTATAATAACAAAACACACACGTTAGTAAATTCAAGGAAAATAATAAACAAAACAATTAAATCAAATAATGGAAAGAGAAATTTGGGACCAAACCCTCAAAAATTAAACCTTTCACGTATAGGGCGAAGGCAACTTCGAATATAGCTAGGTGTTTCTAGATCTAATGAATGCGGAATTTTGATATTTATGAGAAGGCTAGTTTAGAAAAAGAGAGAAGGAGATCAAGGAAATCTTGATGAGAGTTGGTAGATTGTAGATGAAGGCAAATTGGTTATCAAAAACGGAGTTTTTAGCACATTATTTATAGAGAAAAACAGCCAAAAAGATAAAATATCAAAACAGAGTTCTGGCGCACATAAAACGATGTTGGCGTCAACGCTGGCTATTGGCGCCAGACGCTAACATTAGCGCCAGGCGCCAAGCGTAGTGCCAGGCGTTACAGCTGGCGTTTGGCGCTGATTTAGAAATTCACGCGTTTTCTTAAAATCAGATAGAAATTGTCGTACAAGAGGATAAAATAGTATCTTCCTCAAAAAACGTTCTTTGATTTTAATTAAAACTCTGAAAAGTCAACAAAAGTCAATTTATCAATGCTAATTGAATTAGGAATGAAAAGAACCTTCTAGAAGAACCTAGAAGACTAAAACCATTCCTAATTGCATTAGGAATGATAAATCTATATTAGGCCCTCCTCTAGATCATTGGGCCGCACATAAGGCATAAACCGGGCCAAGTTCAGTAATTGGCCATAACTTCCTCAATATTCATCGGAGTTGGGCTTATAATATATCGTTGGAAAGCTCTTGTCCAGCCCCATCCAACTACACTACTATTGGACCCATATCATGGACCAACCAAACTGGATTGGCTGTTTTCTTAAAATAAGTCCTCAAAAACAGAGAGAAGAGAAAAGAAATTAAAACTATCCGCAACACTAAACTTTCCACACTTTCACTTCATTCGATTATGATTCGACGCGAAAGGTACTCATCACTAGGTTTGGTTTTGGGGAGACACAAATGGGTGTCTACAGTTAGTGTTTCTTGTGGTGTTTGTGGTGTATTGTGATTGAATTTTTGAGCTAATATTTTTGAGATATCACCATGTCTAAACATATTAAGAACCTTCTCAAGAAACGAAAGACCAATGTAACCATTAAAGAACTGTCTCCTTCCCCATCCACCTCACAACCTCGCCAACCTACCCCTATTCCTAAATTACGAATCACCAACCCCATAAAAAAGGCAAGATACACCAAACTAAAAGATAACCATTCCCTTAAACCTTCCCGACATTACTTCCAACTAGACAAGATCAAGTTGGGAATTGATGAAGACCTAAAGGAATTGCTCAACAACCTCGGTATGGGATCATTCGTGAGCCAGAGCTTCCATACTTATGTTCAACCTACTTTGGAGTTTTTGGCTACGGTTGGTCTTGTTGTAGCTGATTTTGGTTTCAACTTTTCAACATTCATTTTGATCAATCACTTGAAGAGTTTAATGCGGTTCTTGACTTCGATCCAAACTTGGATATTTTGGATCCCGAGCTCTTTTTCAATAATGAGTATGATCAAAATTCATGGTGGAATAACATTTCAGAGTGTGGTGACTTTGTGATCTGGTACGCTAAGATTAGTAAGGTGTACCAACCATGTCTTCGAGTTCTCCATCGACCTTTAGGGTATTCGGTATTTCCAAAGCAAGAGTTGGGTAAAATGAGTCAGTTAGAGCTTCAGATTCTTTGGATGGCTGCTCTTGAGGAGTACCGAGGTCGTCTAAATTTGGGGTACACATTTATGAAGTATTACTAAAGATTGCAAGATAGGGAATCCGGCGAGATTCCTTATGGGAGCATTATCACAAGGCTAGTGACCATCCTTGAGTTTGGTCACTATTTGCCATCTAGCACTCCGATGGGGGATGTTGATTCTCTCTACCTCGCTGTAAAGCAATTGAAGCAAATCTTGTTTTTACCAAAGAACAATGATGACAAGGTGTTTGATCGGCTTCGGGAGAACACGCATCTCGAGTCACCGCCCTCCCTACTATGATGATGATGAAGAGATAGGTGAAGAAGAAATCGAAGAGCCGCCGCAACAACAACAACAACAACATCAAGGACAACAACACCAATTTGCTAACTCTGACTTGGATGCCCTTAGTGGTCAAATGAAGGGCATGCAAATCCGGTTCGAGGGCATGTACGATCAAGAATTTGAGGCCCTTTACTCTCAAATGAGGGTAATTTTGGAGATGCAAAAAGGTATGTTTCTCCAACATCAACAATTATATGATGCGGGTGTTAACCGGGGAGACATCACTCCCCCGATTAACTACCCATACTTTCCACCCCAACATGGTCCCATACCATCTTTTGGGGGTGATGGGGTACCCACGTACCTATATTATCAAGGACTCCCGGGGTCCAACACCGAGACTCGCTCATTCCTCAATGAGTACGGTAACTATGAATACTGTGTTCCCGGTGGGAGCGACTATAGGGGTGATCCTAACTACCCCTATGTTCATCCCGAGCACCCACTACCACTCGCCTTGTCCGAGAAATTCACTCCCCTTGCCCCTTGGCAACAAGATAACTTTAGGGGACACTATGGTTGGCCACCCAGTTACACCGGGGGATGGGATCCTTATGGTCCCCCATCCGGGTTTTCCTATGATGGGGATGACAATGACCACTCCGGGCTGAGTGGTAGTGGTAGCTAGTTCCCTCGTTTTTGTGTCGATTGCCTCTATCCCTTGTCTTATGTTTGCTTGCTTTGTATTGATGGGATGTTGATATGTACCTATGATTAGCTTGGGGGAATTTTACTTTTCTTAGGGGTTTGTCTCGGTGGCCAATTTTTTGTTGACGCTTGACTTGTTTCTTTTGCCTCTTTGTATGATGGTTTCTATCTTGATCTCTCTTCAATGGTGTTTGCTCTTTAATGCCTATTTCTCTCTTTCTTGATCTTGTTGTTGTGATGATTTTTCATTGATGATGATGCAGGTGTTGCTCCTTAGAATCCAACCCCCTTATATCCAAATCCCATGAATCCAAACCCTTGAATCTAAATTTTGTAGCTTAGTACTTTGTTGATTAGATAGATGTTTAGTTGGTTATTTAGTTCTTATTTTCTTAACTTTTGCTTTCTTGATAGTTTAATTTAGCTTATTTTTTCTAAAAAAAAAAATTTAGCTTATTTTTGCTTATTAGTTTATTTCCTTTTTGCTTTTCTTTCTTTTATTTTGTTTTGAAGTTACTAACCATTTTCTTTTTCTATAGTTCTCTTTTCTATTTTTGTTCTCACACTTTGTTGATGATGGTTTGTTTCTTGGAGCTTCATGAGGTGGTTGATTCTTTACTTTACTATTTTAGCATTGCTCGGAAGCCGGTGAGATCTTTCTTATTTTTCTTCTTCTCTTTTCTTTTCTTGGATGCATAGTTTAGGATTAGTTTTAGGAGAAAATGAATGGTTCGAGGATGGATGCTTTAACACAAAGAGTGTTTGGGATCATTGGCAATGTTGTCATTTGATCACTTGTTTGTTGATTGGGAATTACGTGTTACACTTGCATTTTCGTTTCTTTCTTATTTTCCTACTTTTCCTTTATCTATGTTATTCTTTTTCTCTTTTCTTTTCTTTTTTTTTTCTTCTTGATTTTGGTTTTTGGTATATTTTGAGGCTTTATTTGTCAGTTTTTGTTTTTCTTTTAAATTGGACTATATACAACCGTTTTTTTGCTTTTGAATGAATATCTTCCTAAGTGGTATATATGGGTATGCACGGTTAGAGAATATGCTTGGTTGACTCTACGATAGATGTATGCTAAGTTTATATGTCTAAGATCTAGGAGGATTATGAAACCGGATTCTACTTGTTTGTGGCATGTTGGTAGTTGTTACCTATAGTCGATTTAACACCTGTAGTGAGTTTTTGCTACATCCATGTGAGGTTCATCTTTTTTCTTTTTCACGCCTTCTACATATTTTGCATGAGCGGCATGGATCCTTAAATATTGCGTACCTAATCTTGCATCTTGACTCATAACTCTCAAACATGAGATCGAACCATCTAGGGAGGACAAAGGCATCTTTTCGGGGTAGAAAATTTTAATTTCTATGATTTTCTTCTTTCTTTTTAGTCATTGGGTTTACATTTGCCTTGTTGCTAACCATTTGAGCCTTTTTCCCTTCTTTTCAAGCCACATCTTTAGAATTTTTAGCCTTTTGTTTCTTTTTGTTCCATTTTTTGTTTTTGTAAAGCAAATGGTCATGTTTTTGGAGTTTGTGGTGTATAAGGTTTGATATTGGTTCTAATTGTAAGCAAGCTTGTCTTTTGTATATATTGTGAATGATGGCATATGAATGTTTGGAAAAAGCCGTCTAAAGTTTAAAAAGGCAACAACATAATAAATGCAATTTGGAAAAATCCGTCACAAGTCATAAGAGGCGAGGACAATTACTTTATATACATGAAAAAAAAAATAAAAAAGTTTAAAATGAGAAAATCCAAAAACATTTTGATGTGATTCTTTTCCCTTTTCAAGCATTGAGGATGATGCTTCCTTTAAGATTGGGGTGAAGCATTTAAGCATTTTGTGTACATGCTTGTGGTTATAGCTTTGAATAAGCTTGGGGGAGTTAGTTTGTTTTTGTTTGGCGATTGCTTGGTTATGAGGAGAAGGTTTGATCACCCTTTGCTTAACTAATTAGGAATACCGCAAAATTTTAAAATTTTAAGCCTACCCTCACCTTTTTTGCCCTTACGTTACAACCATTGGGAAAGACCTTTCGACCTAGAGGTTGAGTCACATATCGAGGGAGGACATTATGAGTTAAAGCCTAACAAGAGGGGAAGCATAGTCAAGACGTTGAGTATACCAAAAGTATGTTCTTTTCTGGCTCCTTCGAGGAGCCATTGAGGTGTTCATTAGAGGGAGATTTGAGACTATAGGGAGAACGCGGTAAGATCAAATGGGATGAAGGTGAATTGTGATAACTAGTTCTCTACGCTTAGCATATTCTATGTTTCAATCAACCTCGGATATCTTAAAACGTGCATACCCCTATTTGCTTAAGGAAGATGTTTATTCATATGAAGTGTAGTCAATTTCTAAACTCCAATTTGTAAAGGTTTCAATTTTTTTTTTCTTTCTTTTACTTTATGCTTGACATGCTTATACAGGTTCAATACTTTACAACTTCGCATGAAATTTGTTGCAATATATTTCTTAAAACTACGACAAACAAACAAGTTCATGAAAACAAGTCGAATAAAAAACCCCAACTCCAAGTTAGGATTCTTCATTCGATTTCTCCATTTTATTGACCATGATCATAGTCTGGTAAAATAAAAGGAGTGAGATTTACTTTCCTTAGCTTTAAACGATAACCTTAAAATGCAAGGGATCAAAATTGGAGAAAGAGGAGAAGAAGAAAGTGAGCTGCAGATCGCGCTTCTCCAACTCTTTTACTAATTCAAATGTTGCGCACAGCTCATCAAGTTGAGCGTGGCATCCCAACGCAACCTAGTTTCTTGCGCGCGCTTGGCCAGCACGACTTACTATGTTGCGCACGGCACTGGTCACATGAAAGACAAGTACTAAGATTTCGATCCGTTTTGAATTTTTCCAACGGTTTTGTACGTTGTTAGACTTAATAATGCACGAATTATCGAAATCATTTAAAATTGCTTTGCATCCAGTAGTTTCTTTTCTTCTTTGATAGTTTTTTGCATCATCTTGCATGCACATACACCGTGCTTTGTGCCTTCCCTAAGCATACATTTTGGACGATTTTTGTAAGAGTGTCTTAAGACGTTCTATAGTGGTGCTTTACGTAAAATCTCCCATAGACAGGTTTGTCATTTTACAGTATTGATGTTATAAATGTCCGGCTTTTCTTCTTTTTTCACGTCCACAGCAAAAAGGATGGCATCATCATGCAACATAAAAATGCAAGGCGTTTTCATACAGCGTAAAATTATATGGCGTAGGTGTTGCGTAAAATTTCACTTCTTCACCATCTTTGTGAGATCTACCTCTCGAAACTAAAAGGTAGAGAATTACTTTACTTTACTTTAGGCGTTAGTTCATGAGTTTACAGGCACACCGAACCATCCAAGAACAGACACTTCTTGATTGGAAGGAAATACGGTAGTTAGTGAGCTTACTAGCTTACCGGATAGTTAGGGTATTGTTCAACCCCTGTATAAAGAGCGACGAGAAGATGTTGCACCTATGTAGTCACGTGCCCCTAGTCCTGAGACACGTGTACTCATCTTGTGGATAAAACTACTAAGAGAGTTGCCGATTTTCTTTATTCTCACTGGATTTTGATATGTGCCTCAAGTCCTGAGACATGTATTTCTATCTTTGTGACACCGAGTATTGCGTGTTAACAAGCAAATTGTCGAGAACTTTATTCCAGCTGCGAAAGCCAAATTGTTTAGGCTGAAAAAATTGGAACACCCCTTTTATCATATTTACACCTTTTAAAATCAGGCTAAAGTTTCAATGACATATCGAGGGACTTTAGACCAACGATGACATGATTTAGGGGAAATCATCCCCTTTACTCTTTTTTAAACCGATCTATTCTCATGACTTGACATCACCTAGAGCACCTTTACTTGTAAAAGCTTTATACAATTACAAAGGATCAATCTAGATTCTTTAGCGCGTTATGACTAGAAAAACTTTTTCTATCCTTAATAGCTACTTGTTTCAAACACTTAGAAAATCAAGGATCGTTTCAACATTTTTAACATTACTGAAAGATTCTCTATCCTTAGAGAACTTTGCAGAATGAGTCTCGGATTTATTTCCTTGTCTACTTTGATCATCGTCTATTCTAGACTCTATCAAAGTTGGGGCTAACTGTTGACACCTACTTTTGGCATCTTGTCCCGAAAAGGAAGTGCGATGATGTTACAAAAATTCGTTCTTCATGTTAGATCATAGTTGAAGTGTTTATGGAATACGAAATGCATTATGAAGTAAGTTAATCATATTTGAGACCAATTAATCTTATAGCCTTGTCCAATTACTAATTAGGCCTAAAATGTGCTCATACATGTTTAAACTTGATTCATAACGGACCCAAATGCGACAGATGCAATGACTGGATCCAATGGAACCTACATTGTTTAAAATCGAGCCAAATAGATAAATCAACCATAAGATTCCCTTGAAAGGCCTATACAAACGGATATTCCTTTCAAAAATCTTTCCAACGATATATTATAAGCCCAATTCCGAGCCAAAACGAAGAAGTTATTATCAAAACACTAAACCTGGCCCCAAAACCAACACCCCTACACTCCAACAACCATAACTTTTTATCCATAACATATTTTAACCTAATTTAAATAGAATTGGAAAGTAAACATTTAGAGCTTTCTAATGATATCTCACACGCCTTAATTTGACTCGGCAATAAAAAGTTATGGCAGTTTTCAAAATGTGTTTTCGTATAAGGAAAACAGCAAATCAATGCAACTCAATAAGTTGCGTGCACCTGGCGCGCGCGACTCATTGAGATGCGAGCGGCACCCAGCGCAACTCATAGAGTTGCGCGCGCCGCCTTACGTCGCGGCAATAAAAACCCTAAACCTAGATTCCTAAGCCTATAAATAGGGGTCTTCATTCAGCTCTAAACGGACAGAAAAATCAGAATTCTAAACCCCTAATTCTAAAAACCCTAATCTCTCTCAAACCCTCTTACTATCATACTACTTTTTCCTCTTTCTTCCCAACTACTCTTTAACCCTAATCGAATCCATTGAAGCCCTTGGAGGTACAAAGAAGAAAGAAGGTCCATAAACATCCAAGACGGAGATTTAAGCATACAAAGAAAAACAGTTAGTTTCCTGAGCACATAGATAAATCACTTTTCTTTTATTGTTTAAATAACTTTAATTGAATAAATAGTGTTATTTGATAATTTTGAACAAATTTTTACTTAATTAATTCACATAGTATTTTTTCGTTTAATCAAGACTAGAATTTGAAAATTAATTGTTGTTTTATCACTTAAGACAAGGCAAATATTGTTTATTTTGTTCTTTTCACGAATATTGATTAAACAAATAATAACGACTTTTGCAATGTAATTTCTACATAATTAATGCTTGTAAATAAAATCAACTTAGTCTTTAGGTATCACATTGCATATATTGTTTGGTAATGAAATTTTGAAAAAGGAAGAGCTAGTAGAGGTCGTACTAGGGCTAAGATAGCGATTCCCATCTAAAGGGAACATTATCCTAGTATCCTCGCTCCCGAACTCATTTTTGGTTTATGTAGACCAATTTGGGCATGGGTAAACTTACGATTCGTGTTAATTATCCCATGAACTCTACTTGGGAGAAAGGCATGAACAAGGTTCATGAGTTTTCCTAAAACTCATTGGCGACTCATACTTGTTTCATACAAAAAAGCGTGATGAGAGTATCATTTTTAATTCAAGGTCTCCAAAATAGTCACAAATTAAAATCCTAATACACCCTAACAAGTTTAAAGTCCTAGGCTTTTAAAGGGCCATGGGCAAGTAAGGAAGGATCCCCTATGTTAGGAACACCCTCCTTAAATTGGGTTTCACAATTTCTTTCTCTACTATCACCTCACTAGGTATTTCAATCACAACCTCACTCAAAGATGCACCATCTCCCTCTTCCTCAACCAAAACCTCCTTGGGGACCTCCTCAGTATCACTCTTCCTAGGCAAACTCTCCTCAAGAACTTTACCACTCCTTGTAACAATCGCATTCACGGGTCTCTTGAGATCTAGGCCTTAGGAAGGTAAAGAAAAAGGACCTGCTTGGTCTGTCAAAGCATTGGCAAGTTGAAAAATTTGGTTTTCAAGCTTTTTATTATGAGTCATAATTTCATTAAATTTTTTGTCACTTACGACTATGTAAGTGTTTAACAACTTTGTTTGATTTTCAATGATTTCCTCCAAGTTAGTCTTCGAGGTAGAGGGTTGTGTATAGGAATTATCACCTTGGGTCTTTGGAACAAAACCAGGTGGGCACTAGTAGAAAAAAGCAATTCACCACCGGTTCAATTCCCGCCTTTTTTTGTATTAAATATAAATGCCACCGGTTAACCGGTGGCAATGCACATGTTATGTAATATTTTTTTTTGCCTTTTTCAAAAAGAAATATAATTGAACAATTAAATAAAAAATTAATTAGAACATCAAAATCCAAATCAAACAATATCGTTAAATATTATAAAAAATTTACAATATATAATGAGAAAAAAAGAATTACAGTGTAGATCAATAAAATCGATCAAGTATTTCCTAAAACAAATTGAACAATTACAACATATAAATAAAAAAAATTTACAATATTAATAAAAAAAATTACAACATCAAAATAAAAATTCTTGCATCTTTATTCTTCAGCTGGATTCTTCAATTTAAGATCTAAAGATCTAAGTCAATATACCTGCACCAATTAAAACAAAAAATAAATCGAATAAAAATAAATAAGCTGCGAAATAGGGTATTGTAGGGAATATTTCAAGCATTACCCCAAACTTGAACCCTACTGTGATCATACACTAAAGTACGGTGACGTCCAAAGGGAAAGAAGCTAGAGTAAAAGATTCGCCAATAAGTTTTAGGAACTTGTAAACCATTCACGAGGTGAAGGTTACACCACTTAACTATCCAAGAGATCGTCAACTCCAATAGGTGTGGAACCATGACTGGTAGTTCGGGGATGAAGGTACAAATCCAACCTAAAAGGTATTGAACCTGCCCTAATAATAGGCCTCTACTTTATTCAGATCGTATTCATGTGCGCTTTCTAACTACCATGCAATCAATAGGTTTACCCTAAACCTGTTTAATCTATGTTGGTTGAATATTAATGCACATATAAAACTATTATTTATGATCACTTGAATTATAATTGTATTAACCCTAAACAAGATTATTAATTATCTTATTAAGCGTGATTACAAGTACAAATTCCCTTTAAACAAGCATAAAAGGCGTGATCAAGCAATAACAATAAATACATAATCAAGCAACATAATAATAATAATAACAATAAACCATAATAATTAAAAGCAATAATTATAATCATCATCATAAAATAATCATGTTAAAACATAATAGCAAGATCCTAGGCATGACACTAACAAGATTAATAACAAAGTCTAGCATGTCACTAAACAATAAAAATCAAAGCTTTAGCCATAACATGATACAAACATGAATATTAGGAATAAAATAGGAAGCATCACAGGAATCATAATAAGCATATTTGATATTATAACTTTACCCTAAACATAATACAAGGAACTCATTGTTGTCATTCAAAACATCAAATTAAGAAAAACTTCCTAACATGATACTAGGAATCAAAATAACAACCTAAACATGATCTCTTTATCATAATATCAATTAAACAATAAAGCACTTACTTGGATACCTTGTACCTCTTTCTAATAACAAAATACACACGTTAGTAACTTCAAGGAAAATATAAACAAACAATTAAATCAAATAATAATTGAAATAGAAATTAAGATAGTTTAGACAAGATTTGAGACCAAACCCTCAAAGATCAAACCTTTCACGTTTAGGGCGAAGACAACTTCGAACAATGCTAGGTGTGTCTAGTGCTAATGTATGAGGAATTGTGTTTGTAAAATTGTAGACACTTAAAAATGTATCCCCTAAACCAAACCCGATGATGAACAACCTTTCACCGCCATTATTGGTCGGGTAGAGTATTTAATCTTGAAGTGCTTAAATCCATATTTCCATTTCATAAAACAACCCAAATCCTAGCCCATTTCCTAAAACCATAACTTATTTTCTTCTTTTCCTGCCTTTAAATTGAAAATAATTCATTTCGTGCCCTTTAAAATCATTCATTTCGTGTCCTTTTTATAAAAACATTTATCCTAGTTTATTTTGGTCTATAATTTGGGTTCAATGATTGAATAGTTGGATGGGGCTTGAAAAAAAATTTCCAACGATATATTATAAGCCCAAATCCGAGTTATAACAAATAAGTTATGGCCAAAATATTAAACTGAGCCCAAATCAAACCTAAGCCCACCTTACCTACGACCCAATGATCATGTGGAAAGTCCAAATTATTTAATCTTATTCCTAAACCAATTAGGATTCATTAGAAGTTTCTATAAGTTTCTAAAATATCTTAATTATCCTTTTTGAGAAGATAAGATTAAAGAGTTTGAAATAGAATAAAACTTTTCTTTTTGAAAATCCTATTTCTATCCGAAATCAAAGACGTTCAAAGATAGACATATATTATTTTCTTTCCTCATATTTTTTATCCAAATTTATATTTTTGGATAGCCCTTGAAATTATCTTTCCAATGATATATTATAATATCAATTCCAAGCTATAACGGAAAAGATATGAATTAAATATCAAACTCTATCAAAAACTGATACCGTCTCACTATTTCGGCCATGTATTTTATTCTAAAAAATATTTTTATATGATTCTAATTGGGTTAGAAATTAGACTACAAGAGCTTTAGAACGATATCTTATTCATCTTTTTCCGATATCTGGATCAAAAGATATGATAAAAACAAAAACCGCAAAAACTGTAGTCTATCAAGTTTTATTCTGATTTAATTCGGATCTTATCTGGTTTTTTCGACCCTTCTTTTTTCCCTATAAATAGAGGTCATATCTCCAGTTTTTCAATCATCAATAAGCTTGATCATCAAATAATTCTCTTCTCCCTCTTTAGTCTAAACACTAGCCTCCCCATTCTTTCACTATTCCTACCTTTCAGCACTCCAAGGAGTCCATATAATACTCAAAGTTCTATACTTAAACCAAGGTGTGAATGGTATAATTGACTGAGGGTTTCGACTAAATCAACTCTACTTTTTAATTTAATTGTTTCATTTTGATTTATATTTTAATTGAAATTACTAACAATTTATTCATTATGTAGCAATTTAGAGGAACGTGCGGAATGTGAGTAATTAATTAATTTAATTACTCTTACTTTATTTTAATATTGCTAGTATCATGAATAAGGTTATTTTATATTTGATTTGACTAACGTTATTATTGTTAAATTGCTTCCAATATTAAAGTTTATTCTATTGTTATTATGATCACCATATTGCATGTTAAAGGGAATATGTAATTGAAAATCACGCCGAATGAGATAATTTGGACAACCGATTTAGGTTCCCTTTGAATCTTGTTATTTAATTCAAGTGATCACAAATATTTTAGAATTATGTGTTGCATTAATATTTAACCAATTTACCCTAAAAATAATTTGGAGCAAATTGAATTTTTGTTTGTATGCCTTCGAAATCGCAGGAATTACTTTTCACTATAAGAATCGAGTAGAAGCCAATACAGGCGAATGTGACTCCATGACTCACTTCGTACCATCATCCCCGATCCTTCTTTTGTGGTTCCGAATCATATGGAGTTAGTAATCTCATGGATTATGAATGGGGTGTAACCTTCATAGGACAATCGTTGTTGCCTATCATTGTCCCTTAATCGTGGTTGCCTTTTATGATCCGTGAACGGTTTACAAGTTCCTTAAAAACTTGTTGGCGGCGGTAGACACCCAAATGTGTCTCCCCAAAACCAAACCCAGTGATAAATACCTTTCATGTAATTTGATTATCGAATAAAGCGAAAGTGTGAAAAGTCTAGTGACGAGGATGTTTTTATTAAAATATCTCTTCTTTCTGTTTTTGAAAATATTTTTTTTCTTACCCTATATTTGAAAAACGTGCATTCCAGTTTAGTTTGGTCCATGATAAGGGTCCAATAATTGTGTAGTTAGATGGGTCTCGAAAACACCTTTCCAACGATATATTATAAGCCCAATTCCGATGAATAGTGCGGAAGTTATGGCCAAAATACTAAACTGGGCCCGGTTTGGTTTTTATATGCGGCCCAATGATCTAAAGGAGGGCCTATAATTAATTATCATTCCTAAAGCTATTAGGATTGATTATAGTCTTCTAGAATACTCTTGAAGGTTCTTTTAAATCCTAATGGAGTTAGGGTTGATAATTATGTTCCAAAGAGTTTGAAATTGAATAAAACTACTCCTTTTTAGAATCCTTGTTTTGTACGAAGTGTAATATATTAAGATTTTATTTTTGTTCCTCATAATATTTATCTAAATTTTATATGGTTGGATAGATCTTGAAATTATCTTTCCAATGATATATTATAATATTAAATCCGAGCTATAACGAAAAAGATATGAATGGAATATGAAACTCTATCCAAAACTGACATCCTTCCACTATTTCAGCCATATCTTTTTATCTACTAAATATTTTAATCTGATTTTAATTGGGTTAGAAATTAGACTTCAAGATCTTTGAAACGACATATTATATGTCTTATTTGGACTTCCGGATCAAAAGAAATGATAAAAACAAAACGCGTGAAACTGATTATTAGCGCCTGGCACTAAGGCTTGGCGCCTGGCGCTAACCTTTGGTACCTGGCGCTAATTGTTTTTAATTCTCGTTGAAACTCTGATTTGTTTTTTTATCCATCTGACTGATTTTCTCTATAAATAGCCTCTTAAAATTCTGTTTTCAATCATCAATTCTCACCAATTCTAATCAACTCTCATCAAGAATTTCTTGATTCTCTCCCTCTTTCTAGCCTAGCCTTTTAAAAACACAATTCCTCATATATTAGCACTAGAAACACCTAGCCAAGTTCAAAGTTGCCTTCGCCCTAGACGTGAAAGGTTTTAATTTCTGAGGGTTTGGTCCCTAATCTCTATTTCAATTATTTAATTTAATTGTTTGATTTTATATTTTCCTTGAAGTTACTAACACGTGTATTTTGTTATTAGAAAGAGGTACGAGGCATCCAAGTAAGTGCTTTAATGGTTTTTATTGATATTATGATGTAGAAATCATGCTTAGGTTGTTATTATGATTCCTAGCGTCATGTTAGGGTATTTTGATCTTCCTAGTATTATGTTTAGGGTAATAACTAAAAAATCCTAATATCAAGTATGATTAAAAGTATGATGCCTTTTATATTTCTTCCTAATATTTATGATTGTTAGTAACTTGTTCGGGTTAAAGCTTTAATTTTTATTGTTTGGTGACATGCTAGCGTTTGTTATTAATCTTGTTAAAATCATGCCTAGGATCTTGCTATTATTATTATGCTATAACATGATTATTATTTTTTATTATGATTATAATTATGATTAAGATTATGATTATAATTATTATTTTTATGATTATTATTATATTGCTTGATATTTATATTTATTAATATTGCTTGATCACACCTTCTATGCATGTTTAAAGGGAATTTGTACTTGTAATCACGCTTAATAAGATAATTAATAATCTTGGTTAGGGTTAATATGATTATAATTCAAGTGATCTCCAATAATAGTTTTATTTGTGCATTAATATTCAATCAACGTAGATTAAACAAGTTTAGGGTAAACCTAATGATTGCATGTTAGTCATAAAGCGCACATGAATACGACAAGAATAAAGTAGAGGCCTATTATTAGGGCTGGTTCAATCTCTTTTAGGTTGGATTTGTACCTTCATCCCCGAACTACCAGTCATGGTTCTAGACCTATTAAATTTGACGATCTCTTGGATCGTTAAGGGGTGTAACCTTCACCTCGTGAACGGTTTACAAGTTCCTAAAACTTGTTGGCGACTATTTTTCTCTATCTTCTCTCCCTTTGGACGCCACCGTAATTTAGTCTATGATCACTGTGGGGTTCAAGCTAGGGGTAATGCTTGAAATATTCCCTACAGCGGCTCCCTACTTTTCTTGTCCCTAATTGTGTCCCTCATCTTATATGTGAATTCCCACTTCCTATGAGTGTCAAGCATATTCACCACATGCTTTTAATGTAGGCGCACTTCGAACGACGCCAACAATTTGGCGACTCCACTGGGGAGGATTCTTAGTTATTTATCGATTTGAGTGATTGGTATTTAATTAAGATGAGTGGATGAGACTTGAAAGATTCTTGAATTGTATTCCTGCGATTTGATTGGCATTGTCACATATGCATTATGCTTTTTAGGTTACCTATTTTGCCACAATAGTACGTGTTCTACGTATGTGTTTAGCCCGGGGGATTTAAGCTCTATCCACCCGAAAACGCTCATAGCTATAAGGGTTCATCCGAGTTTTTAAATCCACCCAAACCATAGAGTCGAGTTTGATTTCATCACAAACTCACGGAGCCGCCCGTTTGTATACACCCTCAAGGGAGGCTTCCTTGCTAACGCCTCAAACTCTTAACCATGGTACCCTTTGACAACCAAATTAGCTTGACCATAGTCGAACATAGAACTTGACTTTAGGTTGCGAAATTCATTGCATCATTCGTTACAATGTGGTTATATGTGCATTTTCTGACTTTTTACTTATTTATTTATTTTCTCTTATCAAACCCTTTTTTTTATTATTAGAGTCGAGCCATAGATATTTTTTTAAAAAAAAGTTTGAGTCACCCGGATTTTTATTCCCGTATACTACACAAGAGTCAACTTGTTTTTGTCATAGTCGGAGTTCTAGAAAGAGTGACGTGTCGTGCAACCTATGGGTCTGTAGCCCCAAGTTTTATCTTTCATTTGGAGTTGGTTTCGTCCCAATCAGAGACATAGATCAAAAGTTATAACTGATATAGTACAGCCTGTCCAGTTTAGGTATCTTTTTAGCGCCAACTTCCTTTTATTTATTTATTTATTTATTTTATATCTTTTCGTGTCAAGCTAGTCTTAGCCAAGTCATTTAATCCGTGTTAACTCTTATAACATAGAATTATAGATTATTATTATTATTATTATTTTATACCTATGAGTCTTAACTATTTTAGAATTCTAATCTTCTTCCTAGTGTCGTGTGATCGATTTTTGTGCTAACCTTAACATGTGTTCTTTGTCTTTGATTTTGGTTGATCTTATTTATGACTAACGATTGCTAATGGACCGTTTTCACCTAGTAAATAGAAAAAACATTAAAATTGGACAAAATTAATCAAGTTAGTTTGTCTTTTAGTCTTCCGTGCTATTTGGTCATTGGGTCCTTTGTTTTTCACATTGTCCTCATGTTTAGCCATGCGATCATACCACAAGTCTTAATAAATTCACCTAATCACACATGTTGAGTCATTGCATACACTTTGTCTTTGAGTAATGAACTATATTGTTTATGATCGTATACTAGGACCATGCATGCGTCGTTTTACGTCGTAATAAGAACGAGTGGAGTATTTCTCATCAGTTTTTAAAATCGTTTCATACACTCTTCCTTTTCAATTTAACTATTGAGTGAATACATTAAGTGAGTTCTTCCTTACACAGTACTTGAGTCTAAAATAACTAGGCAATAGTTGAAAGAATAAGGGGAACGTCACTCCTTTCTTCTTTCCTTCCAATCAAAGCATCAACAACAAGAAACTATTTTCCTTAGCAGGCAGCTAGAAGTAACTCATAAACAACTATGAAGACAAAGCACGATACAAGCTTCTTACCAAGATTTCATGTTTTCTTCTTTATTTGTTTCAAACCCTTCCCCTTAAAAAGTCTAGCATAGGTTCTCCTTATCCATGTGTCTATGTGTCACATTTCTTACCTTCTTCTTAAATGAGCATCTCTTTCTTACATTGGATCATGTGATTAGCAAAAAAAAAAAAAAAAAAAAAAAAAAAAAAAAAAAAAATCAATTGCCGAACTAAACACAAAGTGCACCAATGATTTGAGGCACCTTTCTAACCCTGTCATTCCCCTTAAACCATTTTCAATCACATATCCATTTCTTCATCAACCACTTTGAGCCTCATCTAACGTTTCGCCTCATTTATTCAACCCACATTCACCTAACCCTGGGATGGTAAGGTGTGCAAATTGTGTAACATTAAGAAAGAAAGTTCAGCTAAAAAAAATAAGGAAAAAAAATGAGTAAATAAAAAAGCAATGTCTAAAGGCAAGTGTTCCAATGTCTTTGATATGAACACGTCTTAAATCGGTATCTCATCGAGTGCTTTGTACCGTGCCTGAGAAACATGAATGCTTAGTGAGTGATGGACCGCATGATATGAGATTGCCCACATTGATTTAAAAGAATGGAAAACAAAAACGAAAAGGAAAAAAAAAATTCAAAGCAAAAAAAAAGGGTTTTTCTACATGGTACCCTTGAATTTTTGAGTTTTCTATCTTGTACCCTCCTAAATTTACATTTCTACAAGGTGACATTGAGTTATTAGTTTATTTTACATTATACCCTTGAGTTTTTGGATTATTCTATATGGTACCCTTGAGTAGTAAAATAAATGGCTCTAAATTAATTTGACTCAAACCCACACCACCTAAATGACTTATTTAGCACCATCAAATACACAACTAACATGTTTATTGCAAAAAAAAAAAAAAAAAAAAAAAAAAAAAAAAAAAGACTAACAACTTGAGTCCCTCTAAAACAAGCTCTTTTAGTTAAAGTATGAGCAAAAAAAAGTTCTTATCTTCCATCTCAAATGATCATACAAAAGTTCCACTAAATAGCGAATAATGAACGTTGGTGATTCCTCCATCTAATATAAATATAGAAGTGGTAAATGGATCATTTAGATGGTGTCGGTTTGAGTCAAATTAAGTTAGAGTCATTTACTTTACAACTCAAGGGTACCATGTAGAAAAACCCAAAAACCCAAGGGCACCTTATAGAACTTAGGATTTAGAAGGGTACAATGTAGAAAGCCCAATAACTCTGGGGTACCATATAGAAAAAAAAATGTTGAAAATAAACTTGCAAAATTCAAATATTTCAAATTCGCAATTACACATCTTAGGGATTCTTTCGGGTCTTGAGCCTTTTACCCTTTTCTTCTTTAAACCATCAGTTTAACCACATTACAACCCTTGAAAGACCTCTTTGAGGTGTACATACACTTGTGCAAAGTTCGATTAGAGCTACTTTCGGCCTTATTCCTAACGGATATGTAGGCACCCTCACATTGAGGTGCAGCCACAATCATATGCATGATCGAGTCAAATAATATCCAATGCTTATCCCTATTACCCTATTCATTTAGAGCTAGACTTGGGGGCTTGAACCCACATCATTTAGCCTACCTAGTCTAAAGAGTCACCATCTCGACTCTTCTCACATATATTTCCCTCACCATAGCCTTTGCAGCCTCACCTTAATATCACATTCACACACTTCACTTACACATCCATATCCATATTGATCATCCTTCACTTCAAGAACCCTTTATCATGAAATCTTGTTTCCTTACTGTGCATGTTTCATCATCTTTCAAGACAACATTCATTAGAAGAAACATTGTATACTTGCTTAGCTTCCTGACCTAAGCAATATTCATTGTTTCATGCATCACATATTGTGCTTAGCTTCCAGACCTAAGTGACGTTAAAAATCGTTACCATATATGATGCTTAGCTCCATGACCTAAGTTCAATTCATTCATCTATCGTGTCACATGATGTAATTGTCCTTAGCCTCTTAGCCTATGAACATGCATCATGCATACATTATCTTCAAGAAAGGCAATTCAATCCATGTGATTAATTTCGCCTTGCTCAAAGTGGAAGTTCAAAATTTCTTCCCTTTTTCATGTCTTTTCTTTTGGGGAAGTTCAAAAACTTTCTCAAAATTTTCTCGTCGAGGGAAGTTCAAAAATAAAATTTCAGTTTTCACGTCTTTCTTTTTTGGGAGAAAGTCAGTACCCTCCACTTGTCTCATGACAAAAATGACGAAAATTTTTTGTTTTTGTATTTTTTATTGTTTGTGTCTGCACACACACACACCATACACACACACACAACCATAAGTCATAAACATGTCATGTCATATCAAGTCAGTTTGTCAAGTCAATCATAGTCTATACGAGTCCCTTGGCAATTTTTACTTTGCAGGTCTCAATTGCAGCCCACGTTCGGGGACAAGCGGACCATCTACAGCCCACGTTCGGGGACTAGCGGACCATCTACAGCCCAAGTCCGGGGACAAGCGGACCATCTGCAGCCCACGTCTGGGGACAAACGGACAATCTATAGCCCACATTTGGGGACAAGCGAACCATTTATAGCCCACGTTCAAGGAAAAGCGAACCAACTACAACCCACATTCGGGGACAATCGAACCACCATCATTTCACGGCGCAAGGTTCTCGATACATAAAGACTTGCAATCTCATCATCTGTCTACTTTCCTCAAGCATGGAAAGTGTCATCCGGTGGATTTCTTCAAGCATAAAAACCTGCAAAAATTATCTGTCGACTTTCCTCAAGCATGGAAAGTATTATTTGGTGGATTTCTTCAAGCATAGAAAACCGCCAAATTCATATGTCGACTTTCCTCGGGCATGGAAAGTATCATCCAGTAGGTTTCTTCAGGCTTAGAAAGCTACCAAATTCATCAGTCGGCTTTCTTCAGGCATGGAAAGCATTTTAACGAAACATCATCCGGTGGATTCCTTCAAGCATAGGAAGCTACAAAACTCATTTGTCACCGATACACTAGTGTCAGATACGTATTCTATCCCTTTAATATTTTATCTGTGGAATTACCATTTTTCTGCAGGTATCGGTGTATAAAAAGTGATTTACGATCGCAGAACGTCTTAAATCATTCTCCGTCTCTATTGACTACTTTGACTATCGTTTTCAAAACTAAAGTTTATACAAACTCAATCAAAGTGGGGGCTTCTGTAGACACCTAAAAATATCTCCCCAAAACCAAACCCGATGATGAACAACCTTTCGTCGCCATTATTGGTCGGGTTGAGTATTTAATCTTGGAGTGCTTAAATCCATATTTCTATTTCATAAAATAACTTATTTCCTAAAACCATAACTTATTTTCTTCTTTTCTTGCCTTTAAACCCAAAATAATTCATTTCGTGTCCTTTAAATCATTCATTTCGTGTTCTTTTTAGAAAAATGTTTATCCCAGTTTTTGGGTTAAATGATTGAATAAATGGATGGGTTTGAAAAGAACTTTCTAACGATATATTATAAGCCCAAATCCGAGTTATAATGAATAAGTTATGGCCAAAATATTAAATTGAGCCCAAACCGAACCTAAGCCCACCTTACCTACGACCCAATGATTATGTGGAGGGTCCAAATTATTTAATCCCATTCCTACACCAATTAGGATTAAATAGAAGCTTCTATAAATTTCTAAAATATCTTAATTATCCTTTTTGAGAAGATAAGATTAAAGAGTTTGAAATTGAATAAAACTTTTCTTTTTGAAAATCCTATTTCTATCCTAATTGAAAGACGTTCAAAGAGAGACAGATATTATTTTTTTGCCTAATATTTTGTATCCAAATTTTATATGTTTGGATAGCCCTTGAAATTATCTTTCCAATGATATATTATAATATCAATTCCAAGCTATAACAAAACATATATGAATTAAACATCAAACTCTATCCAAAACTAACACCGTCTCATTATTTTTGCCATATCTTTTATTATACAAAATATTATAATATAATTCTAATTGAATTATAAATTAGACTTCAAAAGATTTCCAACGATATCTTATTCATCTTGTTCCGATATCTAGATCAAAAGATATGATAAAAACAAAAACCGCAAAAACTGCAGTCTATCGAGTTTTATTCCAATTTAATTCGGATCTTATTTTTTTTTGTCGACCCTTCTTTTTTCTCTATAAATAGAGGTCATATCTCCCCTTTTTCAATTATCAACAAACTTAATCATCAAATAATTCTCTTCTCCCTCTTTAGCCTAAACACTAGCCTCCTTATTCTTTCACTATTCCTTCCTTTAAGCACTCCAAGGAGTCCATATAATACCCAAAGTTCTATAATTAAACCAAGGCCTGAAAGGCATAATTGACTGAGGGTTTGGACTAAATCAACTCTACTTTTTAATTTAATTTTTTCAATTTGATTTATATTTTAATTGTAGTTACTAACAATTTATTCATGATGAAGCAATTTAAAGGAACCTGTGGAATGTGAGTAATTAATTAATTTAATTACTCGTATTTTATTTTAATATTGCTAGTATCATGATTAAGGTTATTTTATATTTAATTTGACTAACGCTATTGTTGTTAAATTTCTTCCAATATTAATGTTTATTCTATTGTTATTATCATCAACATATTGCATGTTAAAGAGAATATGTAATTGAAAATCACGCCTAATAAGATAATTTGGACAACCGGTTTAGTTTCCGTTTGAATCTTATTATTTAATTTAAGTGATCACAAATATTTTAGAATTATGTGTTGCATTAATATTTAACCAATTTAGCCTTATAATAGTTTGGAGCAAATTGAATTTTTGTTTGTATGCCTTTGAGATCGCAGGAATTACTTTTCACTATAAGAATCGAGTAGAGGCTAATACGGGCGAATGTGACTCCATGACTCACTTCGTACCATCATCCCCGATCCTCCTTTCGTGGTTCCGAACAATATGGAGTTAGTAATCTCTTGGATTATGAATGGGGTGTAACCTTCAAGGGTCAATCGTTGTTGCCTATCGTTGTCCCTGAATCGTGGTTTCCTTTTATGATCCGTGAACGGTTTACAAGCTCCTTATTAAAAACTTGTTGGCGGCTCACTGCTTTTCTTGTCCCTAATCGTTATCCCTAATCGTATATGTCAATTCCCACTTCCTATGAGTGTCAAGCATATTCACCACATGCTTTTAATGTAGGCTCACTTCAAAAGACGCGTACAAAAAGGGCTGGTTTAGAAAGATAGAGAGAATCAAGAAATTCTTGATGAGAGTTGATGAGAATTAGATGAGAAGGATTGATAATGAAAACAGAATTTTAGGAGGCTATTTATAGAGAAAATAAGTCGGATATGACAAAAAACAAATCAGAGTTTCGAAAAGAATAAAACACGACTGCAGCGCCAAACACACGCGTGTCGCCAAACGCTAAGTCTGGTGCCAGACGCTAGGCTTTGCGTCCGGCGCTGCAAAACAGTTTTTGCGGATTTTTCTTTTATCATATCTTTTGATCCAGAAGTTCAAATAAGTCATCTAATATGTCATTGGAAAGCTCTTTAAGTCTACTTTCCAAACCAATTAGAATCAGATTAAAATATTTTGCAGATAAAAAGATATGGCCGAAATAGAGGAAACATGTTAGGTTTGGATAGAGTTTCATATCTCATTCATATCTTTTTCGTTATGGCTCGGATTTTTTATTATAATATATCATTGGAAAGATAATTTCAAGATCTATCCAACTATATAAAATTTGGATAAATATTATGACGCACAAAAATAAAATCTGAATATATTCCACTTCGTACAAAATAAGGATTCTCAAAAGGAGTAGTGTTATTCAATTTCAAACTCTTTGAAACATAATTATCAATCCTAACTCCATTAGAATTTAAGAGAACTTTCTATAATATTCTAGAAGACTGTAATCAATCCTAATAGCTTTAGGAATGATAATTAATAATAGGTCCTCCTCTAGATCATTGGGCCGCATATAAAAACCAAATCGGGCCCATTTTATTATTTTGGCCATAACTTCCTCATTACTCATCGGAATTGGGGTTATAATATATCGTTTGAAAGATCTTTTCAAGCTCTATAAAACTACACCGTTATTGGACCCATATCATGGACCAAACTAAACTAGAATGCACATTTTTCAAAAATAGGGTAACAAAAGAAATATTTTCAAAAACAAAAAGAAGAGATATTTTAATAAGAACATCCTCATCACTAGACTTTTCACACTTTCGCTTTATTCGATAATCAAATGACGTGAAAGGTATTCATCACTGGGTTCAATTTTGGGGAGACACAGATGGGTGTCTACAGAAGCCCCCACTTTGATTGAGTTTGGAGAAGTCAAAGTATCAATAGGGACGGAGAATGATTCAGAACGTTCTGCGATCCTTAATCATTCTTGTAACGCCGATACCTGCAAACTAGCGTTAGTGAAATAGATAAGAGAGTTAAGAAACGCGTATCTTTTACCATCGAGCACATGTCTTTGGAGGTAACCGATTTGTTGCATTTGCCGTGGTGACAACCTTCCGCAAGCTAGGGAATGTCATCATGCTGTTTGTTTTGACGATCTTCCGCAAGCTAGAGAATACCGCCTGAAGACTGCTACGCCTGTAACTACCTCCAATTTCGCCGTGATAGACTTCTACAAGCTAGAGAACCCCATCGAAGATTGCTTTGCCTTAAACTATCCTCATTTGTTGCGACAATACCCTGAAAAGTATCAACGAAGACCAACTCCCGTCAATCCTTTGCTGCTACATCTCGAACCTTTTCCTTGAATCATAGTGACAACGTTCCACAAGCTAGGGAACGCTATCCTGTTGCTTTAACGATCCTCCCCAAGCTAGAGGATACCTCCTAAAGACTTTTATGCTTGTAACTGCCTCCAATTTCTGCTGTGATAGTCTTCAGCAAGCTAGAGAACACTATCAAAGATTGCTTTGCTTGAAACGATCTTCTACTGCCTTGTGACCATCTACCGCAAGCAAGGGAATATGATCAAAGATAACTTCGCTTGAAATCACCTCCAGTTTTTTGTGACAACCCTCTGAAAGCTAGGGAATGCTGTCAAAGATATCTTCGCTTTAAGTCATCTCCAGTGGTTGCGATAATATTCCAAAGAAAATTACCGAAGATCTACGCTTGTCAATCTTTAAAATCTCGCTTGAACTTTGCTTCCGCTATGCCAGTACGTCGGTGCTTTTGCTACTTGTGAACCATTATGTCGGTGCATCTGTTGTTTATGAACCATTACGTCAATGCCTCCAATGAGCCAATGCTTAGGCGCTTTAAGCTAAGTGAGACGATCATTTATCAGGTCAATCACTTAATATGATTGTAATAGAATTGATTACTAGATCATGTCAAGTTGCTTAGAGGGGCTAACTGGCGTACCAAGGAACCCAAACTGCTGCACGAGTGACAGGATAAAGTCGTATCCCCTAATCAAAAATAATTACCTAAATCACTAACTAAGGTAGATAGGGAAGTAGGGTCGAACTCCACAGGGAAACAGGTCTTTTTAATTCTAATTAATTTTTATACTCTAAATTATCTAAGTAACCAATATTTAAAGTGTGAATTCTATACTACGAAGAATGAGTTTAGGGAGAAAAGAATCAATAATATGGAAATCTAGGGTCACAGGTTCACCAATAATTAATATTCCGGGATAGAACGAAGTAATTAATAATTAACAATGCACAAATAACATGATTAACAGGCTCTCGCAATTTATTAATCAACATAGATCTAACAGGCTCTCGCAATTTATTAGACCTAAGTTCCTATTAAAAATAGCCTTTAATATTAAATCAACATCTGCTCGATTAATCAATTCAATATTGCTAAACATTCACAATCAAATTACATCTGCTCGATTCATAATCTAATTACAAAGAATTAAAACAATTCAATGGGAAATTATCATGCAATATCAGCAATAATTAATAACAAACTATCCCTTCATATTAATTATGGATCCCCATAAACCCTAGAATTAAACTACTCACTAATCATCATAACTAAACCAATCAAATAAATAAATAAGAACATAATCAAGAAAACAATTAAAATAGCTGAAATTAAAAAGGGAAGAAATTGTACCAAAGTAAATTTGGAATTAATGAGGGAATTAAGAACAAGAGTTTTGAGAGAATTTAAGAGAGAGAAAAATACTAAGTAGAGAGAGAAAGTCTAAGAGAAAGAGGTAAGTAATTATTCCGTACAAATCGTATTTAAACTTCTCCTAAAACAAGAATTAAACTAAACTTAATCAGACTCTAGGAAAAACACGCGCCCGATCGGGCGCCCGATCGGGCCCGCCTTTTTTACTATGCTCCTTCTGATGTGCCGCGCCCAATCGAGCCTAGCTCACCCGATCGGGCGCGCCTCTTTCTTTATGGAACTAATGCACGCAGCATCCCGATCGCGCGTATGCTTGCCCAATCGGGTCCGGTCTTCATCTTTGAGGCTTGGACTTCGATTAGGCTAGAATTCTCGGCCCAATCCATATTTCCTCTCGGGTCTCGAATACTTGTTCCAAATGCCTCGTGATCTAAATTACTGAGCCCTTAGTCACCGGCTCTCACCGATCTTGGGCTCCAAAAGTGGTCGTGTCCTTCTAGCTTCCGTAGTCGATCCAATAAGGCCCGGGAAAATACTCCAAGAGCGCAATTTCCTGTAAAATACAACTAAAACTACAAAAACACTAGAACACACAAATTAGTAATAAAAGTGGCCCAAAAGAGCCAAAACACTACTAATAATGACCATGGGACGGGGATAAAACACTATATACGATTTGTCATATAACCATATTACTGGGACACACACTTTGTCGCCTTACCAGCACCTGCTGGAAAGACTTGTCACCGCGCTTTTTGCTTGTTGCCAGGCGTTGCACTCGGGATTTTCAAATAAATCCTCTTTACTTATACTGCTGCTATTCATTTCCTGTTTTCGCTCCGAACTCATAACTTAAAATATTAACATTGAAACTCAACCTTTTTTTTTCTTTCTTTTCTTTTGATTAACCTTCACTTAGAACATCAAACATTTTTTTTCTTAGAAGTTCACTTTCTTTTATTCAAATTTCTCATTTTTTTTTTTGAACTTCTTTTTTTCCATCACACTTTTATTTTTCTCAAATATATACAACTTTTAAACTCATAAAAACAAAAATATGATCAAGAACAAATTACTTCTCAAAACCCACCCAAATTGTGCAAATAATGTGCACACTACAAACTCCCTCACCTCACTCACTAATAGCTCCCCCAAGCCAAGCTTGGGACTAGTAACCAATGGGGCAATTAAGGCTTGTAATGTGGCTATAAACAATAAAAGGGCACAAGCAACAACATGGGTAACAAGAAGGGAACAAATGTATCTAATACTCTGAAGGCTACCTAAAAGAATGAACGCCTTCGTCCTCCTCGTGTGCATAATAATAAGTCATGAAACACTACTCATAGTTATAAATCAATACTCAAATTCATTGACATACCAGGAATTATGGAACTATCACACATTTCCTAACCAAATCAACTAGTCAAGCACTATATTCACAAGTAGTTGGGCAAAATTGACGCAAGTTTAGGAATCCAAACAATTAGACTTCAAATCATGACCAACAAATCCACAATATTCATCATCAAATACCAAGAATCAAAACAAATTATCTCAAGTATGGGGCACAGGGAAGTATGATTTACAATTCATTGGAACGTATTTTTGAATTTTTTTATTTTTTAATTTTTTTTGAAATTTTCATATATAAGAAAGCAATAAAAACTACACTAGGAAAGCAAATAAAAATATACTAGAAAGAAAATAAAGAGAGAGAAGGAAGAGAATTTCCAAGTGAAAGAACACCCCCAAGCCAAATCAAGCAATGCCCTCTTTGACTTGGGAGAGTAGCCTACTACTCATTCTCATATATCCTAGAATAGCCCCCGTCGTGGCTAGAACCGGCTCCTCGATGGCTAGAGCCACCACCACCATACCCCAAACCACTGGCATAGTAGTTAGGGTCTACATTCCCACCCATACCCCCATATCCGTGGACCGAAGAGTAGTCCATGTAAGTGTCGTACGCACCGGGGTGAGAATACCCTCCTTGGGGGTATTGGAACCAATCGGGAGTAAGTGAATCGGGAGGAATAGCCCCCCGACGGGCATAATCAACATACATGGGGTAAAGGCCCCTCCCTAAGTTCCTCTCTATAAGACCAACCCGCCCATCTAGGGTGCTTAACCTAGAGTCTAGGTTTTGCATCATACCCTCAACCCTCCCTTGCCCCGTCTCAATGCGGTCTAATTGGCTCCTAAAAGCCAAAAAGTCATATGGGGCATTGGGGTCGACATTGTAATCGACCGACGAAGTGGGCATGCCATAGGTGAAAGGTGGGGGTGGTTGGTAGTGTGGTGAGTGGTGAATGGGGGATTGGTGGGGTTGTGGTGAGGGGTGAGGTGGTTGAACCTCACATTGACCATTTATCTCGAAAGTATAAGAGGGCTTCCCCCTCTCGAATTTGGTCAAGGCGGGGTTGGGTAAGGTAAAGGCTTGATCCCTCCTACCCGATTGTCGGTGGACAATCCACCAAGTATCACTCCCCACCGGTTGTACCCAGTTCAAACTCCCTAAATAGGGTAGGTCCATTAGGTTCGATCCCACAACTTTCCTATGGCTATCGGGGTTCCAACCTAAGTGTTTCCTAGCAATATGGGTCACTAACCCCCCAAAGTAAATAGGTGCTCTAGACCTACTAGCCTCGGCCGCATTGGCCGCCCTTTGGAAATGATTGGCTATCCTATGGGGTATGTTCAATTTTTCAGCATTAGGAATTATATAGGATGCCAATAGTTCCAATTCATCTCTCCGAACATTTGCCGGTTCATGCCTCCCAAAAATAGTGAGGCTGACAAATCTTTGCCAAAGTTTTGGGACGGGATGTTGAATCCACGTCCCTTTGGCATGTTGGAGGTTCACTAAATCCTCCCTAGTTAACCTCTTATAGACCACGGCGGTGTGGTCTTGAGAGGGCTCAATAGGTTTATCCGATTTTAAATCAAACAACTTTCCAAATTCTTTTAGAGTTAGTCTCACATCGTTGTTTAATAATTGGAATTGTACATGAGTGATTAGTGCATTCATTTTAATAACATTAAAACTTGAGATAAATTCCAATGTTAAATAATCATAAGTATCATGGCACATTTGAAAAAAACCACTCATCCCTATGCCCTTGAACAATTTTTCCACATATTTATCAAGACCTAGCCTAACTAATGTAGGATGATGAATGAAACGGGTAGAAATTACCTGACGGTCGATGAGGTTGACCATCCTAACCCGTTGCTCCTCCGAGGTGATTACAACCTCCTCCCATCCCGGAATTTGAAGGTCCGGGTTGATTGTTGGTTGTGGTGCACTTGAGCTCTCACCCCTTTGATTCCTTGAACGCTTTGAGGCCATTGCTTTGTAAAATAGTGGAAAATTTGAGGTTTCTCTCTCTTAGGGTTTGAGAAAATTTGAGAGAAAGTAGGGAAAAATTAGTGTAGATGGTAGAGGAGGATGACGGGAGATGGAATATGTAAGAATTTTTGAATTTGGATGGAAGAATTGGAGGAGATCTTGGATTGAAGTGTAAGTTGAAGGTTTGAAAATGAAGGTTTTAAAGAGAGAAAGTGAAATGAAGAAGATGAAATAAGGAGAAAGTGAGGAAAGAAAGAAGAGAAAAGAAAATAAAGGGGGGACGGGCTGTAGACGCGCCCGATCGAGCGAGCCTCGCCCGATCAGGCGAAGGTTTGACATTCCAGAACTCAAGTTGCGCGCCCAATCGGGCGAGCTCCGTCCGATCGGGCGCGAACAGGAACAAAATTTTCGCCCCTTGCTCGCCCGATCGGGCGAACTTCGCCCGACATATCTTTTCATTTCACTCGATTTTAAAAAAAAAAGCGCCCGATCGGGCGAAAATAAGCTCTTGCGTGCCCGATCGGGCTGTTTCGCCCGATCGGGCGCGAGAGGCCCTTTTTCTCCGATGTCTTTTTTTATTCAAATTTTTCTAAGTCTTATTACCTGTCAAATTCATACATGTACAACAACACTTAAAACTGGTGAAATATCACTCTCCTCGCCTCTCTAAAAAAAACAAAAATAAGGAAAAAGGAAAACTAGTCTAGAAAGCATGAAATATGGGTTGCCTCCCGCAAAGCGCTGGTTTATCTAGGTCCCGCATGACCTTCTTACCACCTTGAAGCTCATGTTGGAAGTGGAGTTAGGAGAGTCTCCTCCACATCTCTAATGGTAGCACCTTCATGATACACTTTGAACCTTTGGCCATTTACTTTGAACTCTTCACCTTTGTCATTCACCAACTCCACTGGACCAAATTTGTTCACCTTTGTGACAGTGAAGGGACCGGACCACCTAGACTTCAACTTTCTTGGGAAAATCTTCAATCTAGAATTAAAGAGAAGAACCTTATCACCCGGTGCAAACTCTCTTGGTAAGATCCTCTTGTCATTCCACTTCTTGGTATTTTCCTTGTAGATCTGCGCACTATCATATGTCGACAATCTAAACTCATCCAACTCATTGAGTTGAAGAAGTCTCTTCTTACCCGCGGCCTTAGAATCCATATTAAGCTCTTTAATCGCCCAATAGGCTTTGTACTCCAATTCTACGGGAAGATGACATGCCTTACCATAAACCAATCTATAAGGTGAAGTACCAATCGGTGTCTTAAATGCTATTCGGTATGCCCAAAGTGTGTCATCAAGCTTCATGCTCCAATCTTTCCTTGACTTGGCTACTACCTTTTCTAGGATCGCCTTGATTTCCCTATTAGAGACCTCAACTTGACCACTAGTTTGAGGGTGGTAACTGAGCCCTGTTCTATGATATACGCCATACTTCTTAAGGAGGTTATCCAACTGTTTTTCATGGAAGTGGGTACCCCCATCACTAATAATAGCTCGTGGAACACCAAACCTGGGAAATATGATCTTCTTGAAGAGCTTGATGACTACCTTAGAATCGTTTTTTGGTGAAGCTATGGCTTCTACCCACTTGGACCCATAATCGACGGCTACAAGTATGTAGCAATTCCCATTGGAAGATGGGAACGGCCCCATATAATCGATACCCCAAACATCAAATATTTCAACTTCGAGAATCCCAGTTTGGGGCATCTCATGCCTCCGCAAAATGTTGCCAGTCCTCTGGCAAGAGTCACAAGCCTGCACAAAAGTGTTAGCATCTTTAAACATAGTAGGCCAAAAGAAGCCTGACTCATTGATCTTAGCCACCGTTTTAGTGGGGCCATGATGTCCACCATAGGGTGAAGTATGACAACTGGAAAGGACGCCGTGAACCTCCCATTCGGGAACACACCTGCGAAATAATCCATCTGCACACTCACGAAACAAAAAAGGGTCATCCCAAAAATAATGTTTAACATCATAAAGGATTTTCTTTTTCTGTTGGTAGGACACGACAGGAGGTAGAGTACCACCCACTATATAATTAGCAAAATCAGCATACCAAGGGTGATGTTCTACAACTGCATACAGGTTGTCATCAGGGAAAGAATCATCTATAGGTAGAGAATGCTTACCCTCATCATACCTGATACGTGACAAGTGATCTGCCACTACGTTCTCTGCTCCCTTTTTATCTTTTATTTCTATGTTGAAATCTTGGAGCAAGAGAACCCACCGGAGTAGCCTTGGCTTTGATTCCGCCTTGGCTATCAAATATTTCAGTGCTGCATGATCAGTAAAAACAATAACTTTAGAACCAACTAGATATGATCTAAATTTTTCTAAAGCATAAATAACAGCAAGAAACTCCTTTTTTGTGGTGGCATAGTTGACTTGGGCTTCATCTAGGGTTTTGCTAGCATAATAAATAGCATGCAAAACCTTGTCCTTCCTCTATCTGAGCACGGCTCCTAGTGCAAAGTCACTTGCATCACACATGATTTCGAAAGGAAGGTTCCAATCGGGAGCACATATGATGGGTGTCGATATCAAAGCCTGCTTAATCCTGTTAAAAGCCTCAAGACACTCGTCAGTAAAAATAAATGGGGCATCCTTGAGCAAAATTTATGTCAGTGGTTGAGCAATTTTAGAAAAATCTTTGATAAAGCGGCGATAAAACCGTGCATGACCCAAGAAGCTTCTAACTCCCTTAACGTTGACTGGGGGAGGTAATTACTCAATCACTGATATTTTAGCTTTGTCTACTTGTATGCCCTTATCAGATATAATATGGCCAAGGACTACTCCCTCTGTCACCATAAAGTGACATTTCTCCCAATTAAGTACTAAGTTGCACTCTTTACATCTTTTCAAAATTTTAGCGAGATTAATTAGACATGAATCAAATGAAGAACCGTATACGCTAAAATCATCCATAAAGACCTCCATAATAGACTCTATGAAATCGGAAAAAATGCTCATCATGCAACGTTGAAAGGTAGCAGGTGCATTACATAAACCGAAGGGCATTCTACGATATGCAGAAGTGCCATAAGGGCATGTAAAGGTGGTCTTTTCCTGATCTTCAGGATGAATCGGAATTTTGAAAAATCCCGAATACCCGTCCAAATAGCAAAAGAATTTGTGGTTGGCTAACCTCTCAAGCATTTGATCAATAAAGGGAAGAGGGAAGTGATCCTTTTTAGTGGCGATATTTAATCTATGATAGTCTACGCACATACGCCACCCTGTTACAGTTCTAGTGGGAATTAATTCATTTTTATCATTAGTTATCACAGTCATCCCACCCTTCTTCGGTACTACCTTCACAAGACTTACCCACTTGGAGTCAGAAATAGGATAGATGATACCTGCATCAAGTAATTTCATCACCTCCTTCTTGACTACTTCCTGCATGTTGGGATTTAATCTTCGTTGGGGTTGAATGCAGGGCTTGTAATTTTCCTCTAGATGAATCCTGTGCATGCAAAAATCAGGGCTAATACCCTTGAGATCATCAATACTGTACCCTATAGCCTTCTTATGGGTTTTGAGGACCCCTAGAAGTTGGGAAGATTGTAGGTCAGTGAGTGCAGTACTGATGATCACGGGGTGTAGTTCCTGCTCATCTAGAAAAACATATTTTAAATGAGAAGGGAGAGGTTTTAGCTCAGTTTTCTTGACCTCTGCAGGTTTTGATTCCTGAACTAAATTTACTACCTTCATTGTCTCCTTGGGGCTTAACTCTTCTAAGGAAAGAGCCTTTTCAATGTCTTGTACCTCATTACCCCACATGCTTGCATTGTCGCTAAATAAGTTCCCGCAGAGAACTTCCTGTAAGGGATCCTTCGCAAGAACCTGTGGCAAGCTATCAACACAAATATCGTCCATTATATCAATTGTATCAATATAGCAACAATTTTCCTCTAACATAGGCCCTTTCAAAAGCTTCCCTAAATTAAAGGTAACATTATCGTCACCTACAGAAAGGGTTAGTTTACCATTTTTCACATCAATAATAGCTCCTGCAGTGTGGAGGAAAGGCCTACCTAATATAATGGGTATTTGTGTGTCCTCTGCCATATCTAAAACAACAAAATCAACAAGAATAAAAAATTTACCAACTCTGACAGGGACGTCCTCTAAAATACCTAAGGGGTATTTTACCGAACGATCTGCCATTTGCAAAGTTATATTAGTAATTTTTAATTCTCCCATATTTAATTTAGCCCAGATAGATGATGGCATGACACTGACACTAGCACCCAAATCACATAAAGCTTTATCAATAAAAACATTCCCAATGTGACAAGGGATAGAAAAACTACCGGGATCCTTTAATTTAGGAGGGGATTTATTTTGCAAATAAGCGCTACACTCCTCTGTGAAAGCTACAGTTTCTACTTCATTAAAGGCCCTTTTCCTAGTCAGAATGTCTTTCATGAATTTAGCATAAGCAGGTACTTGAGTGATTAAATCAGTGAAAGGAACTGTTACCTGCAGGTTTTTCACAACCTCTAAAAACTTACCGAATTGTTTATCAAGCTTACTCTTCAGTTGTCTATTAGGGAATGGAAGCTTGATAACTGGGCTCTGCACATCTCCTCCCTTATTCTGCAGTTTACCTTGCATAGAAACATTAGTAGGGTTAGTATCTATTTGCAGCCCTGCAGGGCTAGCAGGATTACCGTTTGGTATAGAGGAATCTAGATCAGGAACTGGTTCATCTTCTTTTGGCATAGGAGGTCCATCATAATGTGAACCACTCCTTAGAGTGATTGCATTAGCATGATCTGTAGGATGGATAGGTTGTGATGGTAGAGCTCCCTGCTGACGGGATTGTAGGGTAGATGAAAGTTGTGCAATTTGATTGTCCATGATTTTATTATGGGCTAGAACAGAATCAATTTGCGCATCCCTACTCTCCATATGCTTTTGCATATTGGCAAGCATTGGTCTAATTTCTAACATGGCAGGGTCGGAAGATGATGAGGCTGATGCTTGGATTTTTTGGCCGGCATTAGGATGATAATATTTTTGCTGTGGTGGTGGTTGTTGTGGAGGTGGAGGGTTTTGTACATTGGTACTCCGATATGAAAGATAAGGATGGTTTTTATAACCGGCATTGTAGGAATTGGAATAGGGGTTATTTTGCCTATAGGTTTGAAAGGCATTAACTTGTTCCATAGAGCTCCTACAATCTTGCTCCCAATGACCTACAATTCCACAATTTTCACAAAAAGCTTCATGGTTAGCAACAGCAGAAACATTAGCTACAAAGTTAGGAGCAGCAGTAAGATTATCTAATTTTTGACAAATAGATTTTAATTGAGCTTGCAAAAAGGATGCGGAATCGACATTATGTTTTCCCTTATTTGCAAACCCCCTCGGATTCCCATATTGGGAACTGTGTATTTCCATGTCTTTGATAACCTTTCCTGCATCATCCACATTTAAATTCATAAACCTCCCACTAGCTGCCGAATCTAGTACTGATCTAGAAGAATTTCCAAGTCCATTATAAAATGCTTGGATCAATTGCCATTGTGCTAGATTGTGGTGGGGGCACTCTCTCTGTAGATCCTTGAACCTCTCCCAATCCTCATATAATGTTTCGTCAGCCTCTTGAGCGAAGTTCTGAATAGCACTTCTTAGCACCGCTGTTCTCTCTGCAGGATAATATTTATTATAGAAATTCAAAGCAAGAGTTTCCCAATCAGTAATACCAAGTGCAATTCTATTCAAACCATTAAACCATAATTTTGCTTTGCCACATAATGAAAAGGGAAAAAGAATCTCCCTGATTTGGTCCTGCGTGACCCCGGCTTGTCTAATGGTGTTACAATATTGGCAAAAATCTGCGATGTGAAGATTAGGATCTTCACCCTTAGCTCCGCTGAATTGCTTCCTCTCTATCATAGTGATAAATTGGGGCTTGATCTCAAATTGAACACCATCTAGAGCCGGAGTAGGAGTAAGATGCGGGAAATCTGTGAGCTTCGGTTGCGAATAATCACTGAGTTTCTTCTGGGTCGTCATCTCTGATTTTGAATCTGAAGGAATATTTGTATCACTAGAATCAGGGGGAGGATCTCTTCGATCGTTGTCCTCCTCAGAACCCGCCAGAATTTGTCTATAGAGTCTCCTTTGCCTATGAAAAGAACGCTCGATCTCAGGATCAAAAGGGATGTCACCTGATCTAGAACACCTGGGCATAAACAAAGAACTAAAGACAAATATGAGATTTGCCTCAAAGAACTAATGTTCTCTGAGGCAAAAGGGGGAATAATCTAGACTACAAATATATAATCAGAAAATAAAAATAAAATCGTTTCCCCGTCAACGGCGCTAAATTTTGACAGGGTAAAGTCGTATCCCCTAATCAAAAATAATTACCTAAATCACTAACTAAGGTAGATAGGGAAGTAGGGTCGAACTCCACAGGGAAACAGGTCTGTTTAATTCTAATTAATTTTTATACTCTAAATTATCTAAGTAACCAATATTTAAAGTGTGAATTCTATACTACGAAGAATGAGTTTAGGGAGAAAAGAATCAATAATATGGAAATCTAGGGTCACAGGTTCACCAATAATTAATATTCCGGGATAGAACGAAGTAATTAATAATTAACAATGCACAAATAACATGATTAACAGGCTCTCGCAATTTATTAATCAACATAGATCTAACAGGCTCTCGCAATTTATTAGACCTAAGTTCCTATTAAAAATAGCCTTTAATATTAAATCAACATCTGCTCGATTAATCAATTCAATATTGCTAAACATTCACAATCAAATTACATCTGCTCGATTCATAATCTAATTGCAAAGAATTAAAACAATTCAATGGGAAATTATCATGCAATATCAACAATCAATAATAACAAACTATCCCTTCATATTAATTATGGATCCCCATAAACCCTAGAATTAAACTACTCACTAATCATCATAACTAAACCAATCAAATAAATAAATAAGAACATAATCAAGAAAACAATTAAAATAGCTGAAATTAAAAAGGGGAGAAATTGTACCAAAGTAAATCTGGAATTAATGAGGGAATTAAGAACAAGAGTTTTGAGAGAATTTAAGAGAGAGAAAAATACTAAGTAGAGAGAGAAAGTCTAAGAGAAAGAGGTAAGTAATTATTCCGTACAAATCGTATTTAAACTTCTCCTAAAACAAGAATTAAACTAAACTTAATCAGACTCTAGGAAAAACACGCGCCCGATCGGGCCCGCCTTTTTTACTATGCTCCTTATGATGTGCCGCGCCCGATCGAGCCTAGCTCACCCGATCGGGCGCGCCTCTTCCTTTTGGGCACTAATGCACGCAGCCGCCCGATTGCGCGTATGCTTGCCCGATCGGGTGCGGTCTTCATCTTCGAGGCTTGGACTTCGATTGGGCTAGATTTCTCGGCCCAATCCATATTTTCTCTCGGGTCTCGAATACTTGGTCCAAATGCCTCGTGATCCAAATTACCGAGCCCTTAGTCACCGGCTCTCACCGATCTTGGGCTCCAAAAGTGGTTGTGTCCTTCTAGCTTCCGTAGTCGATCCAATAAGGCCCGGGAAAATACTCCAAGAGTGCAATTTCCTGTAAATTCAACTAAAACTACGAAAACACTAGAACACACAAATTAGTAATAAAAGTGGCCCGAAAGAGCCAAAACACTACTAATAATGACCACGGGACGGGGATAAAACACTATATAAACTAGACATATCAACGAGGTCCATATAACCATATTACTGGGACACACACTTTGTCGCCTTACCAGCACCTGCTGGAAAGACTTGCCACCGCGCTTTTTGCTTGTTGCCAGGCGTTGCACTCGGGATTTTCAGATAAATCCTCTTTACTTATACTGCTGCTATTCATTTCCTGTTTTCGCTCCGAACCTTCAACTTGGTTGTTTTCTTTCAACCAAATCTGCTTAAATTAAAGCTCTTCATCTCTAATTTGTAAGTTTTACTTAACCCCCTCTTATCCCTAGAAGAATCTCATGCATTTATATTCGCGGTTTTTTGAAACCCGGGAATATTCTTACTCGTTTGCTCTTTGGATTGTACATGTATTTATATTTTAACTATTGGACTTTTCTCATCTCTTTGATTATCTAAGGGTTGTCCTAAGGCATATATAACTTGTCATGACTCGACTCAAAGTGTTTAACACATGCGTTAGACTAAACTAAAGATGACATGACACGACATGACTCGTGTGTGCAAGAAAAAGCAAACAATTTCCGTCATTTTTTTGTGAAGGGTACCAACTTTTCCCAAAAAAGGAAGTCGCAAAAAGGAAGAAGTTTTTGAAGGTGCATGTTGAATGAGCTTAGCCGAGTATATGCATTTAATGTTGTCTCTTAAGGTGCAAGGGTTAATTCATCCTAGGCTATCCTAGTTAACTCAATAATGAAAGTATGTAGGTAACTTAGGCACGGAGGCTAAGCACTTCATACTTCGAGATGCGATAACGATTACAAGTGATGAGATATTTTGATATGACAAGGCATGCTTCAAAGTCGTGTTAAGATTTCATGATAGAGGGTTCCTAAGGGAAGTATATTTGGTCATGTATTTGTGTAGTGTGTGAAAGTGACACTAACGTTAGGCTGCAAGGGCTAAGTGTGTGGAAAATCTATTAAAAAGAGTCAAATGATGGTGACTCTTAGGCTGGGTAAGCTAATGATGTAGGGATTAAGCCCTCAAGTCTAGCTCTAAGTAAATAGGGATGAGCATTGCAGATCTCTTGATATGATCAATTATGAATGTAAATGTGAATGCATGTTTATTATGGCCGGACCTCGATGTGAGGTTGCCTACGTATCCGTTAGGAATCAGGCCGAACGTAGCTCTAGCCGAACCTCGCACAAGTGTGTATATACCTCAAAAACGTCTTTTAAAGAGTTGTAACGTGGTTAGGCTAAAGGTTTAAGAAGAAGGGGATAAAAGGCGCAAGACCCTGGATAAGCCCCCAAGATGTGCAACTTTGCATGTGAATCTTTGTATTTTCATGCTTGAGGTTTATTTCTTTTTTGCTTTAACATTTATTTTATTTTTATAAGTGTGGGAAATCCCGATCATGTGGTCTATCATTCACTTGGAATTCATGTTTCTCAGGCACGGTACCGAGCACTCGATAAGAAACGCAATCTGAGACGTGTTCATATCGAAGATATTTTCATATCAAAGACATTGGAACACTTGCCCTTTTGTACACTTTTAATATTATTATTATTGTTTATTTTTTTGCTATTTTAATCTTTTGAAGTTACTCAAGCTTTTTATGAAATTGAAAATTGTATAAGTTGCACACAATCCTATCCAAAAGTTAGGTAGATATGGGTTGAAAAATGAAGGGTCTATTGTTAGACAAGGCTCAAAGTGGTTTACCAAAATAGATTGCATATTTAAAGGGTGAAAGGTAATATGATGTAGCTACAAGGGGTGCCTCAAATCATTGGTGTTTAGGGTATTTTTACCCTAGACACGTGGACCAATGAGAGCTCTCCACGTGTCGAGCTTAGGATGGCCCATGTGGCCTAACTTCCTCTTGACACGTGGACCAATGAGAGGTCGCCATGTGTTGAGCTTAGGATGGCCCATGTGGCTCAGCATCCTCTTGACACTTGGCGCCCTCAGATATGTTTCCGAAATGGCGGCTTTCAAGGACCCAAATCCCAAGAAGCGCCATAAAACGGCGCAGCCCACTAAATCCTAGGTCAAGTGACCTAGATAGGGGCACGTTCTCCAATGACCCTATAAATAGGGAGATATTTCCCAATTTTGGGGACACATTGAATCATTTATTGCACTCTTATTCTCTCACATCAGAGAAAGACCTTAGCTTGGAATCCGAGCAGATCCCTACCTAAATTTCCGTTCTCTTTATTCCGTTTCAAGTTACTAACTTGACCGTCGGAGGCGGAGCTCCAACCACCCGGAGTCTCCGTTATTTTGCAGGTGCAGCTCAGCCGGAATCAGACTTCGTGACGTAACTCTCCCAAGGGACAAAACCACCCAAAACATTTGGCGCCGTCTGTGGCGAGAGTACCTCGAAGATGGTTCAAGAGTCTGTACCACCCCCTAACCGTCTGGGCGAAGATCCAGAAGTCTTTACAGACCATGAGGAGGATGAGGATCCTAAGGTCGAAACCTCCACAGCCGAAGACGGCTCTCTCAGATTCAAGCGCATCCGGCCAAGAGAGACTCTGGAGCGGGGCGCCTCCCAGGCAGGTCCGAGCAGACCCACTGGGAAGCTGGAAGGGGCAACCCAAACGGCAGCTGGATCAGCCCCTGTCACCCGAGACGAACTCATGAGGTTCATGACGAGTTTCAAGGGTGAAATCACAGAGCTGATCACCAAGAGCCAGGCTGGACCAAGTAAAGGCCAGTCGGCGAAGAAGACTCCTCCAGAGAAGGGGAAGTCAGTCAGAAACCGGCAGCCCACTCCCCATCCAAAGGAGAAGGCAGCCGGGACCATTGATTGGTAAAAAATTCTCCTCCCTGGGAGGAACACCAACAACACTCGCCGGCCTCAGAAGCCGGTGAAAAGCAAAAAATCAACTATTGATGCCCGGGAGATCATCAACCGGAAGAGAAATCAATCGCTGTCTGAGTCGGCTTCAACGTCGAACTTTCCAGACAGCTTCAACAACATTTCTACAGGGAGTGCATCCTCCTTGCATGAGAGTCAGACAGGTGGTAATACCGTCCATTCTGGCCCTCATATGATTGGAGTTGTCCCGTATGTGCCTACTCAGGCTTACGGGTAGTATCCTCCTCACTTCATGCAGCCGGCCCTCTTTGGGGGTCAGGCGGCATATCCAAATGTCCAGCCATTGGACTGGCAGCTTCGTCTGCTGCGCCTGGGTGAACAACCTTCTGCGTTCACTCAGGAGATAACCGAGGCGGCTCAGCCGGCCAAGGTTAAGAATGTGTTGGTTGGTACCTATGATGGTAACACCAATCCGGAAGACCACCTCATGGCTTACACGAACCTCATGTATCTGCAGGGGTTGGATGATGCCACTTGGTGTCGATGCTTCCCGGCTACATTGAAGGGCATTGCCCAACAATGGTTTGGTAATCTGCCAGCCGGGTCCATAGACAGTTTCAGGAAGCCTTGATTTGAGCACTGTTAAGCAGGGAGAGAGAGAAGGGCTGCGCTCATATGTCAGGCGGTTCAACCTGATTAGAATTCAGATTCAGGGGTTGTCTGATGAGGTAGCTTTTACAGACTTTTTTAAGGGTCTGAGAGACGGGTCGACCTTTAAGTTCGACCTTGTCAGAAAAGGGGCTTTCACCCTACAGGCGGCTCTGAGGGAGGCAGAAAGCTATATTCAAGCTACCGACCTCTGCTCGCCTGGTAGCCAGTCGGACTCTAAGAAGTCTGACAAGCAGAAAGACAACCGGCCTGCTCAGCCGGCAAAAAAGAAAGAAGAGAGCAAGAAGAGAAAAGAAGTTTGGGCGGTTAGTGACTCTGACCAGCCGTCCCAGAAGAAGAAGAAAGAATTTAAACCGTACATCCCAAAGTACGAGTTTAACAAGGACTGCAACTCCATCCTCATGGAGATAAAGGATCGGATGTCCCTTGAGAAGTCGAATCCAATGAAAAGTTCCGTTCAATCCAGGAACAAAAATAAATTCTGCCAATATCATGAGGAAGTTGGCCATGACACCAACGACTGCTTCAGCCTACAACGGACGTTGGACCGTCTGGCTGACAAGGGGATGCTGAAGTCCTATATTTCTAAGTCCCCAGCCGGGGTAAAAAAGAAAAACAAGGGTCAGTCCTCCAAGACTACCCCCCAGCCTGCTAGTAGTTCGGATATCAACAAGGAGCCTGTCTACACTATAGCAGGCGGGTTATCATGTGGTGGCCCTACCATCAGGGGCACCAAGAGCCATCTTCAAAAGATGGACAAAGATGATGATGAGCAGGCGGAAGCCAACTCCTCCTTCCCAGACGTCTTGGTCAATGAGAAGGACAGGGGCAGCGTCCGCCGCCCGCATGATGACCCGGTGGTCATTGAATGTAAGGTTGCCAACCAGCTGGTTGGACGAATCCTTATTGACACCGGCAGCTCATCAGACATCATCAGCCTCCGGTGCCTGCAGAAGCTAAAATACAACGTCAGCAGCATGCATCCGGTAACCCACCCCTTGGTTGGTTTTGGGGGTGGGATGGTCTACCCAGCCGGAAGGATCGACTTACCCATCCGGCTGGGAGAGAAGGGCCAGGGGCGACATATTGTCGTCAGGTTCTTGGTCGTTGAGGAATTAACCGCCTATAACATTATCCTTGGCAGGCCAACCCTCAACGTAGCCAAGGCGGTAATCATCCCATCTCTCATGCTCATAAAGTATGAGAAGGATGATGGCACTGTTGGTTCCCTAAATGGGGATCAGAAGACGGCTCGGGAGTGCTACCTCTCAGCTGTCAAGGACATTGTAACCCCTGGCGTCCAGGAACCAATAGACCTTGACAATGTCAAGGATGCTGATCCAGCACCTGCCCCACCAGCAGCCGGCAAGAAAAAAAAGGCACCTCTACTGGTGGAGGTGAAGAAGGAGAAAAAATAGCAATCACTGACCGGTGAGCGGTCAGATGAGCTCCGTCCCCAGCCGACTGGCGAAAGAAGGACAAAAAATAGCAATCACTTTGGGATGACAGCCGTCCAGAACGTACTGTTAAGGTTGGGATGGTTGCTCATGCTACTTTGGGTGCAAACTTGCACCTCCTGCTGAAGGAATTCAAAGACATCTTTGCCTTTGAAGTGGAAGAGATGCCAGGCGTCAGCCCGGATCTCGCTGTCCACAAACTCGCCATGGACCCCAAAAAGAAGCCCATCCGGCAAAAGAAAAGAAACCACGACGAGGAAAGAAGTCAGGCGGCGGTTGCCGAAGTCAAAAAACTGCTAGACGCCAGGTTCATTCGGCCTTGTAATTTTCCCGACTGGGTGGCCAATGTGGTCCTTGTTAAGAAACCAAATGGGACCTGGCGCATGTGTGTTGATTACACAGACCTCAACAAGGCGTGTCCAAAGGACAGTTATCCGCTTCCAAAGATCGACAGTCTGGTCGACTCTACAGCCGGTCACGCCTTGATGAGTTTTATGGATGCGTACTCCGGCTTCCATCAGATACCCCTGTGGAAGACAGATCAAGATAAGACGGCCTTCGTCACTGATCAAGGGCTATTCTGTTACACGGTGATGTCGTTTGGCTTGAAAAATGCGCCGGCTACATTCCAACGGATGATTAACACTGTCTTTGTTAATCAAATTGGGAGGAATGTAGAGGCATACATTGATGACATGATAGTCAAATCCAAACAGCAGACGGATCACCTTGCTGATCTCCGAGAAACCTTCACCACACTCAGGCGGCATAAGGTCATGTTAAATCCAAAGAAATGCGTCTTTGGTGTTGAGTTTTGGAAGTTTCTCGGATTCCTGATTAATCAAAGGGGGATAGAGGCTAACCCTGAGAAGATACAGGCGGTGATTGACTTGAAGTCACCCCGCACTGTCAAGGAAGCACAGAGACTAACCGGTTGCCTGGCTGCTCTGGGGAGATTCCTCAGCCGGTCAGGTGACAAATGTCTTTACTTCTTCCAAGCAATCAGGAAGAAAACCAGATTTGAATGGGGGGGATGAGGCTGAGGCGGCCTTTCAACGGCTGAAAGAACACCTCCACTCTTTGCCAAGACTTGTTAGTCCATTTCCTAGGGAGGTGTTATACATGTACTTAGCTGTCTCAGATCATGCCCTCAGTGTCGTTCTCCTTTTTGAGAGAGACGGTGTTCAGCTTCCGGTCTATTTTATTAGCCATGTCTTAAAAAATGTTGAGCTCCGGTACCCCATGGTAGAAAAATTTAGCCTTGCTCTGTATATGGCTTTCAAGAAATTGAAGCCATACTTCCTGGCTCATCCAGTGGTAACCTACACCGACCAGCCCCTCAAGCGGCCAATGTCTACCCTGGAGTCATTCGGAAGAATGTTGAAATGGGCTATTGAAATGCAAAGTCTTGAAATCACTTTCGAACCTAGAAAAGTAGTGAAAGGTCAGGCGTTTGCCGACTTCATTGTTGAAATGACCCGACCGGTGGAACCGGAAAATCTTGACTAGGTTTGGAAAGCGTATGTAGACGGAAGCTCAACAAAGAACGGCTGTGGTGCAGGAATTATATATGAGTCCCCAGAGGGGGACAAATTTGAATATGCACTGCGGTTTAAGTTTCAAGCCTCAAATAATGAGGCGGAATATAAAGCCCTGCTAGCTGGAATCCGCATGTGTAAGGCGGCAGGGGCAACGAAGATTGACGCCTATTCTGATTCACAGTTGATCGTTAGCCAGTATGAGGGAACATATGAGGCAACTTATCCGGCTATAATCAAATATCTTCAGGCAGTCAAGGAAGAGATTGGGCACTTGAGGAATTCCGTCTGAATCAAGTGCCCAGGTCAGATAACAACCAGGCGGATGCCTTGTCCAAATTGGCTTCATCCGCCTACTGTGATACTCCTCGGTCGGTCTTTTGGGAAGTTCTTGAAAAAAGAAGCATACATGAATAGCCCATTGGAACCTTAGACCGAAGCTCCACTTGGATGGATGACATCCGGGCTTATCTTTCAGACGGCACGCTCCCTGATTCACCACAGGAAGCAGCCGTCCTGAAAAAGCGAGCTGCAAGCTTCGAGTTGAAAAATGGAGAACTCTTCAAAGCAGAATTTCTTAAACCCCTGTTGAAGTGTGTCACCCCAGAAAAGGGGAAGGAAGTTCTCGAAGACTTGCACTCGGGATTCTACGCCTCTCATATAGGCGGCAGATCCCTAGCCGTCAGAGCCAGACGACATTACTTTTGGCCCACTCTTGAGGCAGACGCCAAGGAGTTGGTGAAGAAATGTGACAAGTGCCAAAAATTTGGCAAACTTATTCACCGACCGGCTACTGATCTGACGGCCATCCACAGCCCAATCCTGTTTGCAAAAGGGGGCATGGACATTCTAGGTCCTTACACGCCTGCTCCAGGCGGAAAGCGCTACATCTTGGTGGCTGTGGATTACTTCACCAAGTGGGTGGAGGCTGAGGCGGTCAAAAACATCAAGACCTCAGACGTAATTTCCTTCATTTGGAAGAACATTATCACCCGGTATGGGGTACCTATGTCTATGGTGTTTGATAATGGTCCTCAGTTTGAGAAGCCTCAGCTAAAAACTTGGTTGGGAGATCAGGGGATCTCAAGCTATTTTGCATCTGTTGGCCGGCCCCAAGCAAACGGCCAAGTTGAAGCCTTCAACAAACTCATCTCAGACGACATTAAAAAGAAAATAAAAAGAGCCGGTGGCCTATGGGCAGAAGAATTAATCCATGTCCTATGGGCCATCCGGACGACAGCGAAAGGGGCAACCGGAGAGACCCCATTTCTTATGGTATACGGTGCTGAAGCCATTTTGCCCATTGAGCATTATGAGCCGACTCTCAGAGTTATGCTCTATGATGAAGAGGCAAATTGGGAGGCCATGCGGCTGGCATTGGACTCCCTCCCGGAGCGTAGGGGCAATGATGTCCTGCGCCATGAGATATACCGTCTGAGGATGACTAGAGTCTATAACAAGATAGTGCACAAACGTCCTCTTAAAGTAGATGACTTTGTGTTACGGAAAATGGAGGCAACCGGTAGGGCCAATGAGCTGGGAAAGCTAACTCCCAATTGGGAATGCCCCTACCGGATTTATGAAGAAGTAAGGGATGGCACCTACCACCTGGAAACCCCAGACGACAAGCGTCTGCCTAGAACTTGGAATGTAGACAATCTAAAAAAGTACTACTTCTGAGATTGTAAACTTTTTGTAAACAGTAAGTCAATTAATGAAGATTCAGACTTTGTTTGCAAAATTGAGTTATTACTTAATTATCCATCCGGGTAATACCCAAGCGGATTTTTCGTTGCCTAACTAAGTTTGACACTTAGTAAAGGTTACATCTGTTGGACCGCCTGGGTAATACTCGGATCCCTTGTTCATTTAAATTTAATACTTTGTTTATTCAACTGCCTGATCATCCGCCTGGGTAATACCCAGACGGACCCGCTTGTTTAAAAAACTAAAGTTTGATACTTAGTGTAAAACTGATACTGACTAAAAACTAAGCACAAAAACGTGTAGTGGCTATACAACCGGTCTCAAACAAGACCTGAGGCTAAAAAGCCGGATGGTTGCTCATTTTATAAAATCGTCTGTCCCAACATGAACAAAGGTGTCCGGCGACACCCCTCCGGGTGCAATCGTCGCAGAGAACAGACTATTTGTCGGTTCTATGTACCAATGCAGACGGCAAAAATTGAACGACCAAATTGGCCAACTCATAGTCGTCTGACCAAAATAGCTTATGAAGAGCGAACAAGTTTCCAGATACCGGATGCCCATATGCATCAGTCGGTCATTGATAGAAATTCATACTTTGGTTGTTTATTCCAAAGTTGCACTCACTTCCCCTATTTGGGCAAAGGATAGTGTAAAGGCTACGCGTTTACCCTAGACGGAAAATAACCGTCTGGGTAAGAAGCTCAAAGCACCCGCTTTTATGGGCGGTTGTGCACTTGGTTTGGGGCAATCACCATTGTGATTGATTGGCTTAGAAACACTCCATACTTCTCCAAGTATCGAGTGTTTGCAAGCCAATCAATCAGTCTGGCACTAAACCAACCGCACAGCCGCCTAGGGGCAAGAGCGCCCGGTTTGCAAATTGCCGCATTTTTTTTTAAGTTAGGCAAAATACTATAGAATTGCAAACAGATGAATAAAAATTCAAAAAAAAAAAAAAAAAAAAAAAAAACTCAGAAGACATATATAAAATCCGACTGAGTCGGAATACTTCATATAAAATGGCACAAAGGCCAGAATAATTGTTAATCGGACATATCCGGTGCAGAAGGAAAGTGGAAATGTTAATCCAACCCCATGGTTGGTAAAAAGATACAACAAAACACGGCATGCAAGCCGGTAAACAACATAGTTGGCATACTGCCGCAGAAAAGTGGGAGGACCGCCTAAGGCTTAGGCGGAGTCTTCTCCGGCTGAGCTTGGCTGGCTTGGCCCTCTTGCTGATCATCCGCCTGCTCCTCATCATCATTTGAGACTTCATATCCCTGCTTAGAAGCCCAGTCTTTGAAGCAAGGCGGTGGAGCATCACCCAGTTGTTGGGCATCATACACCTCGGTGGCATAATCATACCTCACCTTATAGACTTTAAAGTCTATTTATGGGTAAAGGAGGCCCCAGGTGATCTTCAGCCGGGCCAAGTTGTCCCGCTCATTCTCCTCGGTCAGCCGGGTCTGCTCCCGGGCCAGCTCGTCCGCCTGCTTGTTGCGCAGGGTCATAAGCTCGAGCCTCAGGCGGTCATTGTCAGTCCGGAGTTGGGCATTCTCTTTGTCAGCATCCTCTAATGCCTTGAGATCAGACTTGGCATCTTTCAACTGCTTGTCAAGGTCATCATCCCGGCTGTTAGCTTCATCGTTTGCAGCTGTTAAACTCCGGATCAGCTCCTCTTGTTTCAACTCTACTGCTTTAATCTTTAAATTACACATATAATCAGAATGTTCAGCAAAGTTCAGGTTTTCTAGGGCCCTCCGTTTGGCGTCATTTACCTCTTCTTGCTTCTGCCTGAAGGGGCCCCGGAGATTGTCCACCCTCACCATAGCCTAAATCAATAGCAGTCGGTTAAAGAGTTACTTAGTCAAATTAAAGATGAAAGTCATCAAGATAGAACAACCATGTACCTCAGCCAAAGAGCCCATTATCCGGTCAAAGTACACAACCTGCAAATCAGGTATGGATGTCTTCTCGGACCGGGTGAGGGTCTTCACCATCCGTTTTGCGAAGCCTGGAAGGTCTGACTGGTCAGAAGTCGGACCTGCATCAAAAGTAGTGTTATATGAGATAGAAGCAGCGTAACTGGCATTCATCCGTTGCCGGCTGCTGACGGACCCTTTTGAAGAATCAACCTTGGTCTTGATTCTCATGAAATCAAGTGGCCAAGGCATCTCAGATCCTTCCTTACCTTGAGCTTCTGGATGGGTCTCCGGCTTGTTCTCCTCCCCGGTGGTTGCCGCACCGTCTGCAACCTCAGGTGGCATGCCATCCTTCGATGTCGTTGAGGCATCCGGCGTCTTCTGCTGTTCTGAGCTTTCACTGAGCTTTTTCAGAACAGCAGGGGATTTGCCCCCAGTCGTTGGACGACCGGATTGGGCAGAGCCTTGTTTTTGGGGGGGGTCCTTTCTTGCGGCTTTGGCAGCCGGAGCCTTTTCTAGACCATCTCCTTGCCTTTTGAGAAGCTTGGAGAATGATCGAGGGATTCTCTTGGCGGACTCCTGAGAAAGAAGCAAATATGAGTATACCCAACCGGTATAAAAAAATGCAAACATTAAGTTAGACGGTCTTACCCCGCCTTTCTTGTTATCCTTTGCCTTGATGGCTGCCTTTTTGGCAAGTGCCGCCTCCTTGCGCAGTAGCGCCGCCGATTTAGCAGGAGTCTTGTCCTGGTCAACCATCTTCAGGGCTTCTTCTACAAAAACAAGAATTCCAAGTTAGAAAGAATTAAGGCAAGTTTGCAATAAAAAGAAAACAACAATTGTTCCGGGTGAGAAGTATTCCCCCTGGGAAACATTGTGCTCAGTCCGCAGGCGGACAAGAAGCATTCATCTTTGAAGAAGTCCGGATGGGGATCCAGTTCTTAGGAACAATAATGTGAGTCCCATCCCCCATGGGCTCAGTTGTGGTTTCAAAAATTCCCGGCTCCATGATTTGCTCCCGGGCTTTAGTAGATAGTTCCGGGAGAGGGCATTTGCATCCAAGAAGAGCCGGCTCGGTGTTGTACCGGCGCAGTGTCCGGTTGTGTCTTAGGGTGGGGGAGGAAATCAGATAAAACTTGTCCTTCCACCCGGACCATTTGGACACTTTGTCCAAAGTCATTAAGTATTGGGGCAAGGTAGTCAGAGTATACCATGCCCCATGGCCGCCTGGAGCCTTGCTCAAATAGTGCATGTGAGCGAAGGCAGAGAAGCTGGGGTTCAAGTTCTGAAACTCGCAGGCGGCGATGTAACTCAAGATATTCACCCACGAATTAGGGGTGAGCTGCCAAACCCCCAGATCATACCCCTAAGGATTTTCCTAATCCCGGGGTGGAGGGGGAACCGGAGGCCGGCTTCTATGACCGCCTCATACCAGATGAAGTAGTCATCTGCATGATCAATGTCGTCCCCCCAGGCTATCACAACATTAGCCGGAGGGACAATAACTTCCCATCCCCTTCCAAAGGGATGTTTCTCCTTAAAAGCCCTAAACCCGCTGTTAAGAAGGGCAATGTTGCTCAGCAGCATCCGGGTTCTCTTTGGGTTGGTGTTATCAGCTCCTTTTGGCGGCTGCTAATAGTCAGCCGCAAAATCCCCCTGGTCAGAGCCGGAAGATTCTGCTCTTGAATCCTAGGCGGCCTCAGCATCGCCGGCTTCATTAGAGGAGGCGGCTCCCTCGCCGTCCACCTCTCTTACCCCAGAGCTCCCGGATGTAGAAGGAGACTCAATGTCGGATCCACTCTCCTCCAAATCCCTCGGATCCTTATCCGGGAAAACCTCATCGGCTGGCACTCTCATGGTGCGCCGGCTCTTAGACCGCCTGGCCGTTTGTTTTGTTCTGGCCATTGTGTCCTGCACAGACACAGAGAGGGAGGAATTCGGAGATGAGCATATTAGTTCCGACAATCCAAAAGAGGCACCCCCTGTTCTAGACTCAACCGTTCCTAGGGATCGGCTGAGTGTCCTAGGTAGTGCCGAGTGGGTGGATTGGGAACTCATTTATGTTCTATTAAGAAAGCCGGGTATACAGGCGAAAGAATGGTATGCAAATTGAAAGGGAGAAAAGCTAAAATGGTACAGGCAATTACCTTGCTTTAACTCTGGAAAATCTGAAAACCGCTACAGCCGGTGAATCGGGTGATGTACTGCTAGCACTCGGAAGCTTGAAACTCGCTGATTATGCAGGCGGGAGCAGAGAAAAATCTCTCTAGAATCACTCTTTTTCTCTCTCTAAAAAGTCAATGTAAATGTAAAGTGTGAAAAGGAGGGGGGGTAACTTTCTATTTATAAAAAGTAAAAGTGGGGGGAAAATTTTGATTTGAAATTCAAAATTTTACCCCGTTACTGTTCACCTATGAGAGGTGGACACGTGTCACAGGCCCCACGTGACACGCACGTGCGACCTGTGAGGGGCAAATGTTTAGGGTATTTTTACCCTAGACACGTGGACCAATGAGAGCTTTCCACGTGTCGAGCTCAGGATGGCCTATGTGGCCCAATGTCCTCTTGACACGTGGACCAATGAGAGGTCTCCATGTGTCGAGCTTAGGATGGCCCATGTGGCTCAGCATCCTCTTGACACTTGGCGCCCTCAGATATGTTTCCGAAATGGCGGCCTTCAAGGGCCCAAATCCCAAGAAGCACCGTAAAACGGCGCAGCCCACTAAATCCTAGGTCAAGTGACCTAGATAGGGGCACGTTCTCCAATGACCCTATAAATAAGGAGATATTTCCCCATTTTGGGGACACATTGAATCATTTATTGCACTCTTATTCTCTCACATAAGAGAAAGACCTGAGCTTGGAATCCGAGCAGATCCCTATCTAAATTTCCGTTCTCTTTATTCCGTTTCAAGTTACTAACTTGACCGTCGGAGGCGAAGCTCCAACCACCCGGAGTCTCCGTTATTTTGCAGGTGCAGCTCAGCCGGAATCAGACTTCGTGACGTAACTCTCCCAAGGGACAACATCACCCAAAACAATTGGTATACCTTGTGCTTAGTGTTTATGCTAATTTTTGTTAAGTGGGATTGACTATCAAAATCTAGGCTACGGATCAACTAAATAAAATCAAAGACAAAATAGAACGAAAAGCAATTAAATGACACGGGGGATTGGTGACGCGGAAAACCCAATGAAGGTAAAAACCGCGGGTAGAATGAGGATCTACCAAACTTTCACTATGAAAAATATCAAAGATAACAGTTTACAATGTAGGATTTAGTATGAATATATCTATCTTGATGTGTCCTCTATCTTTCGAAGCTTCCCTCATTATATAAACTATTGCTAGGTTAATTTCTAGCCGTTGCAAGGTGAAAAATCGGGTTCCATGATTTTCGGATGATAGTTGTGTAGAGTATCTTTTCTGTTTTGATCCTCAACGGGGGGAATAGGATGAGCTTAGACTTGGTCTTCCATACTTATCTATTCCTAGACTTGGTCATATTACAGCCTTCGTCAAGATGAGTCTTCGTCATTGACTCTATTTTACCGTCGTTGACTTACACTTACAGATTTTTACCCATAACAATTTGCCCCTAATTGCTAAATGTGGATTGCTACATACATGTTTGGCAATAAAAAATAAAAACAAAGAAAAAACGAGATAAATATAACTTTACATGGGGGCGTTTTTGTCTTTTCATCTAGAAGGCACATTCTCCAGGGGGGAGTTACTCCACTTCTCCCACTTTTTCACTCTAACCGTCATTTCACCCTTTAATTGCTGCAACACACTTCCCATTTCCCCAAGCTTCCACTCTTTTCTTCTCTTCTCTCTCTTCTTTCTCTTTCTTGTGCAAAATTACTTCGGTGGTTGAACAGTAGCGTGCGGCGGTGTTTTCGAACTTCCGGCATCCTCAAACAACAGGTAATTTTCTTGATTCCTTCTTCTATCAGTTAATTTGGGCAGAATGTCGAGTAGAATTCCCAAAACTAGAACTAGGTTTTCTCTTCGCATTGTTGAAAAATGGGGAACGGTTATTCCATAGGAAAAATCGATGTCTCGGCCGAAATCGTCGATGGCACCAGATATGAGGAATAATTTCGTCAAAATGACGGGTTTTCCCGACACTACTTTTGCCCATATCTCGGGTCCTGGACAGACGGTGGAGGACTGTCCAAAAGGTTTCGTTGTATTTTGTAAGTACCCTTTTGCGAAGACGGGGATTACGTTTCCATTCCCACCCTTGGTTCGTTCTTTCTTAGAGGTTTTGGGTATCAGTCCTGGAAACTTATGCCTTCTGGTTGGAGGATTTTGTCTTTGATATCGGAGAAAACCAAGGATTGGGAGGACCCTTTTACTTTGTCAGACTTGGCTATAGGGTACGAGATGAAAATGGCGGAAAGTGGGTTTGTTAGCTTGTGCAAGAAAGGGAGTAGGTTAGTTCTGAACACAGAGTTGAATGATAGGGGTTGGAAGAAGTGGTTTCTTTTTGTCAAGAGGGTATCTCTGGGCGTCGAAGGGTCGTGGTTGACGGAGAGGTGGCCGACGAAGGGTAAGAGTTATTCTTAAGTGTTTGTTTTTTAAGCTAAAATTGGCTAAATTGTTTAATCTTGGTTTTATTCATGCAGAGTTGGATTTGGGATTTCTAGAATCGTCGGAGACATCTTCATCAAATGTGAATAAATTCTTGGCTCTTAGTCCATGAGCAAGAACCTTTGCAAGGAAAAAGAAAACAACCAGTGATCAGTCGAGGCAAAAGCAGGGAACACCGACGAACACTTTCAACAAGTCAAAGATTCTGAAGAAACAATGTCAACTCATAAGTTTTGTGCTGTCACTGCTTTGTTTTTACGTCGTTTGTCATTGTAGCTTTGCTTATGCGTTTGTCTGTTGTGCTTTGTGTTATGGCAGACTCAGCTGCTTAAGGCGTTCGTCATGGACTAAGCTTGACTCAACATGAAGTCGACTTATGAATGAGAAGGAAGCGAGGTTTGGCGCTTCAGGATTAGCAGCCGCCATCTACGGCTGAGAAGGTGGAGCCTATTTCAACTTCGACGTCTCATAGAGCAGTCGACAAGACGGGAACTATTACACTGTCACCGTCTCCTTCGCGCAAGCAACAGAAGACTAACGATGAGCCCCCGGTTCCCGACATCTTGGCACGCTTCCTCGCAAACTTTCTTGATCTCCGGAAGGACGACCAACATTCTCTTTTCCCTGCCCTGAACCAACGGCTGTTTCCTAAGTCTATGGAGATTTTGCCTAGGACTTATGCGTTGGACATAGCCTCTTAAGCTGCTCCGGCTCATTTATACATAAATCTTTGTTTGGTTTAGGTTTTATTTGTTAAGGTTGATTTCTTGGTTAGTAATTTGGGATGTGTTTGGCCAGTGTTTGCAAAATTCTCTGGTGTTGAGGGATAGGGTAATCGGCTTGGCAAAAGAGATGAAAATGTTGGATAGAGCTGCCAAGAACAGTGAAGCTCAACTTAAGAGTGTAGTTAACGTGTTCTAAATGACCAAGAAAGAGCTGGACGAGGCGACGAAGAAGGTGGGCAATTTAGAAAGTCAGCTAAAAGCTCAATTGAAGACGATGAAGGAGGAAACTCAAAAGCTTAGGGATCAGCTGAAGGAGCAGGCCAAGCATTTTGGGGATAAGTTTGGGGTTATTGCTGCTAAGGGCGAGGCTCTAACGAAGGTTTAGGAAGAGTTGGCGTCGACCCAAAAGGAGTTGGATGATGCGCTGGACGACTACGCTGAGTTGGACATCAAGGTGAAGGCAAAGCCGATGAAGCAATTCTGGACGGGAAGGCTTTAGAATGGCGTCCTCAGAGGTGATCGACCGTTTCTGGCCAACAGTGAAACTCTTGACGAGTTGGAAGAGGATGCTGCGGTGACGTCAACTGCGGATTCAGGTCCTGGTTCATTTGTTGTCGTTCCTTCATCTGTCGTTGATTTCGATACCCTGCCTCTCATCGTCAGAGATCAGTCTATGGTTGTTGGGGATCAACCTGCTTTCGTCGACGATCAGCCTGCCGAAGGTGCTGAGGAGCTGCAGGTCGAAGGTGTTGATGACAATGCTCATGCTAATGAGATTGTCAAAGAAGTTGTCGACGGACTTTCTACCGACGGAATTGATGCTTCAAGGCAATCCTCTATGATGGTTTAGACTTTTATTTTTGTACGCTCTGACTGACTTTTGTTTGTTTGAAAACTTGGTTTCCGTTGCCTTTGTACTTTTCTTCCAATTGAGGCAAGTGGTCTTTTGACTGTGTTCTGTTTGTATGACATTGCTTTTTATGCTAATTACTTTTTCTTTTTGTCGTTGCTTGGTATCAATATATACTATGTAGATGCAAAGTAAAATGCAATCATGATTTTAGTGCAAAGATATGACTATGTAAAAAAAAAAATGTTTTTAAAGAGAACATGACACGTCACGGGTTTGCAAAAACTTATTAAAATTTCAACTTTTATTAATCTTTGAATGATGCTTTAAACAGAAAAAATGCTTAAGTGCAAAAAAAAAAATTATAGCTATACAGTATGCTTCAATTCTTTGAAGACTTTGTATTTTAGGCCTATCGTTGCGTTTTTTGCCAATGCCCCTTGCGTCCCAGCGTCGACGCTGAACACTGAAGACTAGTTCGTTGTTCAGGTATCGGGTGTTTGGCGTTGGACGCTAAGGTTGAATTTGCCCCGGGCTTCGTCATGCTTCGATGATTGTTTGAACGGCAGCTTTCCTCACCCCTTTGTTAAAGGATGTCAGTGTAGCTGACGTCTGGCGTCGTTTGCCTTTTTTGTATAGTTGGACTATGACTAAGTCCTCTTTGTTCTTTAACTACGCGCTCCGTCGATCATTGTTCTGCAAAACCAACATGCTTAAAATACCGTTGGCACGACCAACGGCCCTCCGATGCTTAAGTCAGTACACTTAATCATAAATGAAAACTTTAAATGAACAAAACAAACTTGGAATTTTACTAGGACGTTACCTTTTTGTCGATGGATGTTTTTGACGATTACTTAAAAGTAGTATTTTCTGAGATGAGTTGCGTTCTAACTTCTTGGAACGGGGTTACCTTTCTAGTCGGTTAGTCGATAAGCACCATTTCCAACGACTTGGGTGATTTCATACGGACCTTGCCATGGTGGAGGAAGCTTTCCGTCGGCTAGATTATTTGTGTTCTGGAACGCTTTCCTGAGTACCTAGTCACCTAGTTGGAAGGTTTTGGCCTTGACGTTTTTGTTGAAGCTCCTTGCGACGATCTGTTGTTGTGCCGCCATTCTGATTAACGTCGTCTTTCTTAGTTCTTAAGTTGCATCTAGGTTGTCCTCCATTTCCTCTTGATTTCTTTCTTCCGTCATGAGACTGAATCTTGATGTTGGGAAGTCGGCCTCTACTGGGAGAACGGCTTCACATCCATAGACAAGGGAGAAGGGTGTTTGCCCTATTACTTCTCTCGATATCGTTAGTTGGCCCATAGGACTACTGAGAGCTCGTTGGCCCATTTTCCTTTAGCTGCTTTTAGCCTCTTCTTGATTGCTTCTGTGACAACTTTGTTGCTGGACTCGGCCTACCCATTGGCTTGTGGATACCCTTGCATCGACGTCCTTAGCTCTATGCAGAACTTCTACAAAACAGAACGAGTTTTGTCGCTAATAAATTGTGATCCGTTGTCACAGACGATCACTGACGGTATTTCAAACCTGCAAATAATGTTAGTCCATATGAATGTAATAACCTCCTTGTCCGTCACCTCTTTCAAAGCAATTACCTCAATCCATTTAGAAAAATAGTCGGTTAGTGCTGGAAGATAAACTCTTTGCCCTGGTGCTACAGGTAGCTTCCCAACGATATCCATTCCTCATCTCATGAAGGGCCATGGAGATAACGTTTGGTGGAGGGGCTCTGACGATTTATGGACTATGTTGGCGAACCATTGGCAGCTGTCGCACTTGGTCACATATTGCATTGCGTCTTCATGAAGCGTCGGCCAGAAGTACCCTTGCCTTTTTGCTATTTTGGCTAGTCTTCTTCCTCCGACGTGACTGCTACATATTTCGTCGTGCAAGTGGCTAAGGATGGATTGTTGTTCATATTTTTGGATGCACCTTTGGGATAACCCTGACGCAGATTTGTGGAATAGGACTCCGTCGACGATGTGGTATTGAGAGGCTTTGTACTTTAGTTTTCGGGATTTCACCTTGTTACTAGGGAGAATGTCTTTGGTTAGGTAATCTATGATGGGTTTGGTCCAATCGTCGTCGTCATCGACATCATCTACAGGCAGGATTTCTTTGGTGGACATGGATGGTTTCTACAAGTGGACTAAAGGAATGTTTGTGAAGGTGGTCTTTTTTAGGGCAAAGGCTAGGTTTGCTAATGTGTCGGCTTGGGCATTTTGGTATCTTGGGATTTGTGAGAGAGTGAATGGGTCAAAGTATTTGGCTTTTTCTTTGGAAACATCAAGGTATGCTGTCATTTTGGAATCTTTGGCTGCGAAGTCACCTGTCATTTGGCTGACGATGAGGAGGGAGTCACTGTATACGTCCAAGGTTGTAGCACCTAGTTCTTTAGCGACGATCATTCCTGCAATCAAAGCTTCGTATTCTACTTCATTGTTAGTTGCTTTAAAATCACAAGATATAAACCTTACTATCATGTCCCCTTGTGGCGACTTTAGCACCATTCCCAGGCCAGCTCCTTGTTTATTGGACGAGTCGTCGGCGAACAGGATCCATTTGCTCTTTTTCTGGATGTTATTAATTTCTTCTACTTCTTTGTCGGCTATGACCTGTAAATCGGGGCTGATATCAGCCATAAAATCTTCTAGGGCCTAGAACTTGATTCCCTTCCTGGGTTGATACTTGATGTCCATTGTACTTTGGAAAATGCTCCATTTTCCTAATCGTCCGGTTAAATCTGGCTTTCTCAAAACAGACTTAAGTGGGTAGTTAGTCATCATCACTATGTGGTGGGTCTCAAAATAGTGCCTTAGTTTCTTAACGACAGTAAGCAAGAGCTAACTTTTCTAAGGACGTGTATCTTACATCGGCTAGGAGCAAGGTTTTACTTACGTAGTAAACCGGAAACTACCCAGCTTCGTCGTCGTCTCTCATCATGACTGCGCTGACGGCAACAGTGCTGACGACAATATAAAGCTGCAAAGGTTGGTTAGTCTTGGGTTTCGACATGAAGGGTGGTGTCATTAGATATTTCTTAAAATCTTGCAAAGCCTTTTCATGATCGTCAGTCCATTCAAAACCTTTATTTTTTCTCAAAACATTATAGAAAAGATGACACTTATCTGACGATCGAGAAATAAAGCGATTTAATCCTGCCACTCGCCCTGTCAATTTTTGGGTTTCTTTAACGTTTCGGGGGGACTGAATTTTTATTAGAGCCCTGACCTGGTCGGGACTGGCTTCAATTCCCCTTTGCATTACTACATAGCCCAAAAACTTTCCGGTAGATACTCTAAATGAACATTTAGTAGGGTTAAGTTTCATACCATAATTTTTGCAATACCTCAAAGGTCTGACGGAGGTGATCGATGTGATCTTCTGACTTCATAGATTTCACCAGCATATCGTCGATGTATACCTCCATCGTGTCTCCTAGCTGATCCTTGAACATCCTATTAACTAGTCTCTGGTACGTCAAACCTGCATTTTTTAGTCCAAAAGGCATAACTTTATAGCAATAAATACCTTTGTCGGTCATGAAGGTCGTCTTCTCCTGATCGTCAGGGTGCATTAAGATTTGGTTGTATCTAGAGTAGGCGTCCATGAATGTTAAGAGCTCATGACCTGCTGTTGTATCCACCAGGGCGTCGATGTGCGGCAATGGGAACGGATCTTTAAAGCACGCTTTGTTGAGATCGGTGAAGTTTATGCATACTCTCCACTTACCGTTCTTCTTGCTGACTACGACGACATTAGCGAGCCAATCTGGATACTTGACTTCTCTTATTTTCCTAGTTTCGATCAGCTGTTGCACTTCGTCGTTGATGATTTTGTTGCGTTCTGGAGCAAAATTTCGACGCTTCTACTTGACAGGCTTGTGATTTGGATCGACGTTCAGCTTGTGCGAGATGATGCTCGGATCTATACCAGTCATATCTTCATGAGACTAGGCAAAACAGTCTTTATTCTCTCGGAGAAAGGTAAGGATAGTATCTTTGAGTTCAGGTGCTAGGTTGGCTCCCATACGGACGGTCTAATCTAGTTTTACAGGGTCTAAAGGTATTTCGTCGATTTCGAGGTTGTTGGGATTGTCAAGTGTCGGTCCATGCTGTAATTGCTATGTGGTTCTCATGGTTGGTTTTAGGGTTATTTTGTAGCAGTGTTTAGCTTCGCGGGGTTCTCCTTTAATTTCTTGGATCCCCCACGGGGTTGGGAATATGATTGAATGGTGGTAGATGGAAGGGATAACTTTTAGTCGGTGGATCCATGGTCTGCCTACTATGGCATTGTAAGTTGAAGGGAAGTCGATGATGTTGAATTTGGTTTGAGGGTTTCGGCCTCCTACATAGGTTGGTAAGGTTATGTCTCTAAGAGTTAACATACTTTCACCACTGAAACCGACCAGGGTTGTTGACCTTCTGGTGATGTCGCTATCTTTTAGCCACATATCTTCCATAGTTCTTCCGAACAGGACATTTGCGGGGCTTCCTCCGTCGACCAGCACCCTTCAAAGCAGACTATTCCCGACGACCAAGGAAATTACCAAAGAATCTTCATGCTCTCTGTTGATGTTGTTGATGTCATCATCGTCGAAGGTAATTGCCATTGCGTCTAACTTCTTTTCCAAAGGATCTGTTATCTCCTCCGGGACATCTACATTATCTATTGTCGACTTTGCGACCCTTTTTGCTGCAGAATAGGTTAGTCCATAAATATTGGAACCACCAGTGATAACATTAACTATTACCTTAGGTACGGGTGGCTTTGGAGGCCCACTCGTCGTGGCTTCTGATTGAGGACGGCCAGCGTCGCTGCTTTTCTTCTTTCCTAATAGGTGCTTGATGTTGCCTCTCATCAACTGGAAGGCGACTTCTCTTCGCAGAGCGTAGCAATCCTCCGTCTTGTTGCCATGGTCGCTATGGAACTCGCACCACTTGCTTATATCCTTCTCCGACTATGGCTTTTTACTCTTCATCGGCTAGCGCACTTTGTTTTCCAAGGGCTCCAGTTCCTTTACCGCAGCCACGATTTTCACGTCGAACCCATACTCCGATATCTCGGGGTATTGCGGGGCATAGAGGATTTGTTCTACCTGCACAACATTAACAGAGCGTGATCTACCTGATGCCTCATAGGGCTGATGTCTCCATGACCCCATTTGGTTGTTTGGACCCTTGCGGTCGGACGAGCCTCTAGCATTTTGATAGGAGCTGCAATTGGCGATATCCTTGTCAAAGTGCATTTGGGCCACAGCGATTGGCGATATTCTTTTAATGTTGAGCAGGGGTACTTGACCATATCCTTGTACAGATCTGAATCCGTATGCAGTCCACGGAGGAAGGCTTCGATGGCAATTATGTTGTCGACGTTCTTGATTGAGACCTTATCTATGTTGAATCGAGACTAATAGGTCATGATGGTACGATCTGATACAGATCGCTAATCTGCTTGTCGAACTGCCTGCTACTTTCAAAATGGGAATAAAACTTGTTAACTAACATAGCAAAACTAGTTATACGACCTAGTTCGAGTTTGCCGAGCCATTTGAGAGCAGGACCAGTCAGCGTTGCGCCGAACAATTTTCACATGCATGCTTCCCAACACTCGAACGGGATCGAAGCTTTCCACATCCGCTGCTTGTAGTACTCAACATGCTGCTCTGGACAGGTCATTCCATCATAAAGCGACGTGAACGTCGGGAGTGACACTCTTCTGGGAATTCGAGCCATGGCCAGCTCATCACAAAACGGAGTTGCCGTGAACCCATCTGGAGCTTCTCTCTGAACGAGGATTAAAACACCTGGCATTCTCTTCATCATCGACAGTACCCTGGAATTCTGCTTCTCTAATGCGACCAATCTCTAGAGCAGGATATCTATTTGATTCAGTTGCGGGTTGTCCTGATCATTCCCTGGAGTCCGGATGTTTCCTTGCCCGCTGTTCCTAATTGGAGGGTCCATATTCATCTCTCCGTCGCTGGACTCGATGTCGGTGTCGTGTGGAGATTTAATGACATCCAATGACGGCATACTTAGGATCAGACCTAGTTGCCTCGGCTGACGGCGACAAATGCTCTGAGCTTACTCTAACTGTTGACGAAGATTGGTTGCGTCGGACTATTATGCTTCCTTTTCTTTGTTTAGACGCTCATTGGATTCCCTGACTGCTTCACGATTGGCTTGAGCTTTCTCATAGGCTTCATTCAGCTGTTCTGGGGTCATTTCGTTGGGAGACATATTGGAAGGTGAGTAGAGATTTTTTTATTTTACCTAGTTGTAGCCCCATGGTGGGCGCCAAATTGTTTATGCTATTTTTTGTAAAGTGGGATTAACTATCAAAATCTAGGCTACGGATAAACTAAATAAATCAAAGACAAAATAGAATAAAAATCAATTAAATGACACGGGGGATTGGTGACGCGGAAAACCCAATGAAGGTAAAAACCGCGGGTAGAATGAGGATCTACCAAACTTTCACTATGAAAAATATCAATGATAACAGTTTACAATGTAGGATTTTAGTATGAATATAGCTAGCTTAATGTGTCATCTGTCTATCGATGCTTCCCTCATTATATAGACTATTGCTAGGTTAAATTCTAGCCGTTGCGAGGAGATGAATCGGGTTTCATGATTTTCGGATGATAGTTATGTAGAGTATCTTTTCGTTTTTGATCCTCAACAGGGGGAATAGGCTGAGCTTAGACTTTATGTCTATTTTATATAGTGTTTTACCCCCGTCCCTTGGTCATAATTAGTAGTGTTTTTGGCTCTTTCGAGCCACTTTTATTACTAATTGGTGTTTTTTAGTGTTTTCGTAGTTTTGGTTGAGTTTTGTAGGAAATTGCACTTTAAGAGCACTTTCCCAAGTTTTCATGGATCAACTACGGAAATTGGAGGAGCACGGCCATCTTTGAAGCCCAAGGCCGTTTAGAGTTATCAAGTCGGTTATTAAGGGCTCGGTAATCGGTATACCGAGGTATTTGGATCGAGTGATCAAGACCCTAAGTAGATATCCGAAATGGGCCGAAGAAATAAGCCTAATCAAAGTTTCAAGCCTCGAGGTGAAGCAAGGGCCCGACCAGTCAAGCATGTGCTCGATCGGGCAAGGTGTGCAAAAGATATGCTGGTGCGTGCCGAAAGGCGCGCCCGATCGGGTGAGCTATCAGCTCGATCAGGCGCAGTATTTTAGCAGGGTACGCGGAGAAAAAGGCGGGCGCGTGTTTCTGGAGCTGCTCCTTAGATGAGCAGTTAGTTTCTAATTAGGAGTTGTTTAGAGTTTTGTTTAAGTACGTTTGAGGATTATGATTTTCACTTATCTCTTTTCTTAGACTTTCTCTCTCCACTTAGATTATTTTCTCTCTCCAAACTTCTCTCAACTTTTACTCTTGTTCTTAATTCAACTTTGTAGTTCCGTCGTTTTCGGTAACGATTTCTTCTTTATTAATTTTAGCAATTTTATTTCTTTATTCTATCATGTCTTCTTTTATTGCTTTGATTAGTTTAGATTTAATTATGCGTGAGTAGATTTCTTTCTAGGGTTTTTGGGGATCCATTAATAATATGAAGGGGTAAATTATTGTTGTTAATTGTCAATGCTAGATTAATTTCCTATTGATTGATTTAATGCTCTGTGTTGCGCAGATCTTTTATGCGTGATTTTGACAATATTGATTCGAGATTTAAGAGATGAGAATTGATGTTTAGGTCTAGTTTCAATAGGCAGGTTAATTTATAAATGGTTAATTTGAGATTCGAGAGATGATATTTAATACCGATAAACTAATTGTGTGATTGTAATACATAGCGAAAGCCCTTTATGATCTGATTAATTCATGCATTGATGATTGATTATTATGTTTTACCCTGGAATATTATTTATTGGTGAACCTATGCCCTAGATCTTTTATTCATTGTTTTCTCTTTACTATTAATCTCCGTAGTTTAGTTTCCTTTGATTATAATATATTGGTTACTTGATAATTTAGATTACTTTAATCAATTAGGAATAAGAAGACTTGTTTCCATGTGGATTCGACCCTACTTCCCTATCTACATTAGTTAGAGGATTTAGGAATTACTTTTGATTAGGTGAAACGACTTTAGCCTCTCAGTCTTCCATGCTTATCTTTTCCTAGAAAATAGGGAGTTATTATTTGATTTCTTCTTCTGTCACTGCTGAAGGAGTTCCGTCATATCTCAGCCTTCGTCAAGATGTGACTTCGTCATTTACTCTACTTGACCATCGTTGACTTACACTTACAGATTTTTACCCATAACACTTAGTTCGACATTTTTTTTTTCTTTGCAATGTAATGAAATGATCACATGCAAGAAAATAAATGCTCATTTTATTAAAAGAAAAGAAATAATGATCCAACAAAATAAATCTGAGAAGAATAAAAAGGTGCTTAAGCTAGACTTATTGGGGAAAGGGTAAATAAAAAATAGAAAAAAGATCATGAAATCCTGTTGTAGGGAATATTTCAAGCATTAATCCCCTAGCTTTAACCCCACTGTGATCATACACTAAAGTACGGTGGCGTCCAAAGGGAAAGAAGATAGAGCAAAAGAGTCGCCAACAAGTTTTAGGAACTTGTAAACCGTGCACTGGGTGAAGGTTACACCCCTTAATGATCCAATAGATCGTTAACTCCAATAGATCTGGAACCAGTTTATCTATGTTGGTTGAATATTAATGCACAAATAAAACTATTATTGGCAATCACTTGAATTATAATCAAATTAACCCTAACCAAGATTATTAATTATCTTATATAAGCATGATTACAAGTACCAATTCACTTTAAACATGCATAAAAAGGCGTGACCAAGCAATAACAATAAATATAAAGCAACATAATAATCATCATAAATAATAATCATAATCATGTTAACAATCATAATAATAATCAAAACAATAATCATCATAATAATAATTATAATAATCATAATCATAATAATCATGTTCATGCATAATAATAGCAAGACCCTAGGCATGATACTAACAAGATTAATAACAAACCCTAGCATGTCACTAAACAATAAAAATCAAAGCTTTAGCCCTAACATGATACTAACAATCATAAATATTAGGAAGAACATAGGAAGCATCATACTTTTAATCATACTTAATATTAAAGTTACCCTAGACATGATACTAGGAATCAAAATAATAATCTAAGCATGATTTATATATCATAATATCAATTAAACCATTAAAGTACTTACTTGTATGCCTCGTAACTCTTTCTAATAACAAAATACACACGTTAGTAACTTCAAGGAAAATAATAAAACAACAATTAAATTAAATAATTGAAAGAGAGATTTGGGACCAAACCCTCATAAATTAAACCTTTCACGTCTAGGGCGAAGGCAACTTCGAATATGGCTAGGTGTATCTAAGTCTTGCGAATGCGAAATTTTGTATTTGAGAAAAGGCTAGTTTAGAAAAGAGAGAGAGAATAATCAACAAAATCTTGATGAGAGTTGCACTAGGCGAAAAAAGCAATTGCCCACCGGTTCAAAACCCCTTTCTGCCACCGGTTTTGAACCGGTGGCTTTTTGGGGGGTGGCAATTATATTTTAAAAAGCCACCGGTTCAAAACCGGTGGCAAAAACAAGAATTGCCACCGGTTAACCGGTGGCAATAATGCTTCTTGTTTTTTTTTTGGATATTACAATAAATGCCACCGGTTAACCGGTGGCAATAACATACATGATTTTTTTTTTATTTGCTACAATTATAATAATAAAAATATTTTTAAAAAAACTGTGTAAAATACTAGGCAAATAACTCACAATTCACAATCAATATAATAGGAGCGCAATATTTCATTATATTCAACAATAACAGTTACTGTACAATACAAAAAAAAAATAAAAAAAATTACAATGAACTATAATCAATAATGTAATTCTAACTTTAAATTATTATGGTAGAATACAAAAAAAAAATTACATCAAAAACATTATTCCAAAATCAAAGTCTTTAATCTTGTTGCATCAATTAAAACCCAGAAACTAATAAACTCACAACAAAAAAAAAAAAAAAAAAAAAAAAAGCGTAATAAAACCCAGAAAATTCGCCTAACAAAACCCAGAATATCGCTTAACAAAAATAAAACCCAGAATATTCGCCTAATAAAAATCGCATAAAAATTTACTACGAAAAGGATGAAAACCCAAAAAAAATCGCTTGTAGACCCGAAAAAACAACAAGAACTCCAGATCCAAAAAAAATTAATATGAAAAGGATGAAAACCCCAAAATAAATCAATTAAACCCAAAATTAAATTCAAATTAAACCCAAAATTAAAATCGAATTAAACCTAGAAGGAGATCGAAAAAAAACTGAGAAAATTCCAAAATCGATTTAAATCGAATTAAACCCACCCACCACCATAACCACAACCACCACCACAACCCACGAATTCCACCAAAAACAACAAAAAACAAAATAAAAGTAAGAAAAGAGAGAAATTACCTCGAATTTCACCAAAAACCCCCGAAATTATGTTGAATTTAGGTTATAAAGGTCAAAATCGACCATGGTCGATTTTGACTAGAAAACCTTTGGCGGCAATAGTAAGTGGCGGCGGGGGCGGTGGTCGAAAGAGGTGAAGAGGAGGGAGGGGGCGAGCGAGATGAGAGGAAGAGGAGAATGAAGGTGGAGCAAAGGGGACTAGAGAAGATCAGAACGAGATAAAATGAGGGACGAGAGAAGATAAGAACGAAGAAGATAATTAAGAAGATCAGAAGGAAGATAGAATGAGGGATGAGAGAATGAAGATCAGTAAGAATGAGAAGGAGAGAGAAGATAAAGAGGTCACGGTTTGGTAAAGGGGGTTATATATACGGAGTAGGAAGGAACAAAAGGGGTGGGCTAAATTAAAAAGGCCGGGTTTTTTTTTAAAAAACAAAGCCAGCCACCGGTTCAAAACCGGTGGCATAAATAATTGCCCCACCGGTTCAGTTTGAACCGGTGGCAATACTTTTCCCTCAAAATCCCGCCCGTTTTTCCCCCTTTTTTCCCTACCGGTTTTTAAAACCGGTGGCCTTAGGGCGGTGCCATTCTTCTTTTTTCCCCTAGTGTTGGTGAATGAAAACGGAGTTTTTAGAAATTATAGAGAAAATCAGCCAAAAAGATAGAAAATCAAAATAGAGTTCTGACGTGCATAAAAATTGATTAGCGTCGACGCTGGCAATTAGCGCCAGGCGCTAAAGGTTAGCGCCAGGCGCCAAGCCTTAGCGCCCGGCGCTAATGCTTAGCGTCAGACGCTAATAATCAGTTTCATGTGTTTTTGTTTTTATCATATCTTTTTATCCGGAAGTCCAAATAAGGCATATAATATGTCTTTGGAAAGCTCTTGAAGTCTAATTTCCAACCCTATTAGAATGAGATTTAAATATTTTGTAGATAAAAAGATATGGCCAAAATTGTGGAAGGGTTTTAGTTTTTGATAGAGTTTCATGTCTCATTCATATCTTTTTCGTTATAACTCGGATTTAATATCATAATATATCATTGGAAAGATAATTTAAAGATCTATCCAACCATATAAAATTTGGATAAAGATTATGACTCACGAAAATAAAATCTGAATATATTCCACTTCGTACAAAACAAGGATTCTAAGAAAAAGTAGTTTTATTAAATTTCAAACTCTTTGAAACATAATTATCAATCCTAACTCCATTAGGATTTAAAAGAACCTTCTAGAGTATTCTAGAAGACTGTAATCAATCCTAATAGCTTTAGGAATGATAATTAATAATTGGCCCTCCTCTAGATCATTGGGCCGCATATAAAAACCAAACAGGGCCCAGTTTAGTATTTTGGCCATAAATTCCTCATTATTCATCGGAATTGGGCTTATAATATATCGTTGGAAAGGTCTTTTAAAACCCCATCCAACTACGCCATTATTGGACCCTTATCATGGACCAAACTAAACTATAATGCACATTTTTCAAAAATAAGGTAAGAAAAGAAATATTTTAAAAAACAAAAAGAAGAGATATTTTAATAAAAACATCCTCATCACTAGACTTTTCACACTTTCTCTTTGTTCGATAAATAAATGACGTGAAAGGTATTCATCACTGGGTTTGGTTTTGGGGACACATTTGGGTGTCTACAGAAGCCCCCACTTTGACTGAGTTTGGAGAAACGCAAGTTTCGAAAACAAAAGTCAAAGTAGTGATAGGGACGGACAATGTTTCAGAACGTTCTGCGATCCTAAATCACTCTTGTAATGTTGAAACCTGCAAACTAGTATTAGTTAAACAGATAAAAGAGTTAAGAAATGCGTATCTTTCACCGTCGAGCACACGTTTGTAGAGGTAACCGATTTGTTGTGACGATCTTCCGCAAGCTAGGGAATACCGCCTGAAGACTGCTACACTTGTAACTGCCTCCGATTTTCGCTGTGATAGTCTTTGAAAAGATCACTGCTTGTTGATCCTTAATGATGCTATGCCAGTACGTCGGCGCTTTGCTACTTGTGAACCAGTATGTCGGTGCTTTTGCTGTGATGACAATCCTCTTTTCTTTGGGAATAGTTGCCAACATAACTCTTGTATGATGTATGACAATTCGATTTAGGGAAAGTTCTCAATGCTTCATAACAATCCATCCTTGGAAATGTTGCTACGATGAAGAGACAATCCGTATCTTGGAAAATTTGCCAAACTCCAATTTTGGGAAAAGTTGCCCAATGCTTCGTAACAATCTGTCATAAGAACTTTGCTACGATCGACAATCCATATCTTGAAATATAACTCTTGAAAGCAATCCACCTTGGAAATTTGCCAACGCTATGCGACAATCCTTTTAGGAAATTATTGTCACTATTGACAATCTGCGTCTTGGAACATTTGCTAAAAAAGAGTCGATCGACAATCCACTTCGGGAAAATTTGCCACTTACTGAAATGAATGACAATCCACGTTGAGGAACCTTTGCCGAAATTTATGATGAATAGAGTCCTACAACAATCCTTTGGGAAATTTTTCCATAGGGAACTGGGTGTATGACAATCCAATCTCGGAAAACTTGCCAAAGATCCATGAATGAATGACAATCCGAACTTAGAAAAACTTGCAAAACAAAGAAGGAGCACGACAATCCACGCTTGGAAACTTTGCCAGAGATGACAATCTAATCTTGGAAAATATGTCATTGAAGAAGATACACGACAATCCGTATTTGGAAATATTGTCATTTAAGAAGAATGCGCGACAATCCATATTAGGAAATGTTATCATTTAAGAAGAATGCGCGACAATCCATATTTGGAAATATTGTCGTTTAAGTGCTTGCTTTTAAACCGATACGTTGGTGCTTGTAATGAGCCAGTGTTTTAGGCGCTTAAGCTAAGTGAGACGATTTTTTTGTCAGGTCAATCACTTACTACATACGATTGTAATCAAGCCGACTACTAATCATGTCAATTTACTTATAGGGGTTAACTGGCGTACCAAGGAACCCGAAATTGTTGTATGAGGTCGAAATAACCATTTTGAGAGGCTTCGAGCTCTGTCGCTGCTGAAATATCTCTGGCGTCAAGAATTGGCTCTGTCGCCAGACGCTGAGATCTAGCGCTAGGCGCTGAAATCTGTTGCTAAACGCCAGATGTTGTTGTCTGGCGTTGGAGTCGGGTCTTCCCTATTCTGCTCTTGCTGCCGCTGTTGCTTGGTTTCGCTCCGAACTTTGAACTTGGTCGCTTCCTTTCAACCAGATCCGCTCAAGTCTTTTGTAAATTAAAGCTCTTTATCTCTAATTTACCAGTCAGTGTAACTCCTCTTATCTTGGAGGAATCTCCTGTGGTCATATTCGCGGTTTTTTCGAAAAAAATCCGGGAACGTCCTCGCTTGCTGGGATGCACCTGCATTTAAATCTTTGACCATATGACTTTGATTATCTTTCTTTAGGGTTGACCTAAGACTTAGTGTTGACTCAACTCATTGACTTGACATGACTCAAGGTATAAACTTGACTCGCTGTGATTGACTCGAGGTTGACTCGACTCAAAGTGTTTGACACATGTGTTAGACTCAAAGCAAGGTGATATGACACGACATGACTCAATTTGTACATGACTCGTGTGTGCATTGTAATGTGATCGTGCGACTCGAAAATGGAAAAAAACAAAAATGTTTCGTCATTTTTGTGGAGGGTACCGACTTTCTCCCAAAAAAGAAAGACGTGAAAAAAGAATCGAAGTTTTCGAATGCATGTGTGAATGAGCTTAATCAAATGTTGTTTGATACTATCTCTCAAGGTGCAAGGATTAATCCATCCTAGGCTATCTCAATGGTTGACTTAATGATGAAAGTGTTTGGGTAACTTAGGCACGGAGGCTAAGCACTTCATACTTCGTGATGCATTGACAATTATGATTGATGAGTGATGTTGATATGACAAGGCATGCTTCAACGTTGTGTTAAGATTCCATGACAAAGGGTTCCTAATGGAAGGTATATTTGGTCATATATCTATGATGTATGTGATAGTGACACTAAAGTTAGGCCGCAAGGGCTAAATGTGTGGGAAAATATTATTTTTAGAAGAGTCAAATAATGGTGACTCTTTAGGCTAGGTAAGCTAATGATGTAAGGATCAAGCCCCTAAGTCTATCTCTAAGTGAATAGGGATGAGCACAGGGGATCCCTTGATATGATCATGGTGTGAGTGTGTGAATAATAATATGAATGCATTTTTATTACGGACGCACCTCGATTTGAGGTTGCCTACGTATCCGTTAGGAATCAGGCCGAACGTAGCTCTAGCCGAACCTCGCAAAAGTGTGTATACCTCAAAAGGTCTTTTGAAGGGTTGTAACGTGGTTAGGCTAAAGGTTGAAGAAGAAGGGGATAAAGGCTAAAGACCCTTGATAAGCCCCCAAGGTGTATAACCTTGCTATTGAGTATTTGTATTTTCATGCTTGAGGTTTTCTACTCTTTTTTTAGCTCTTTCTTTTGCTTTAGCATTTATTTCAATATTATAAGTGTGGGCAATCCCTATCATGCGGTCTATCACTCACTTGGCATTCATGTTTCTCAGGCACGGTACCGAGCACTCGATAAGAGACGCAATCTGAGATGTGTTCATATCAAAGACATGTTCATGTCAAAGACATTGGAACACTTGCCCTTTTGTACACTTTTATTTATTTATTGTTTTTTTTTTTTACTTTTATTTTGATCTTTTGATACCACTCAAGCTTTTTAAAATTGCATAAGTTGCACACTGTCCCATCCCAAGGTTAGGTAGATGTGGGTTGAAGAAAGACAAGTCTATCGTTAGACGAGGCTCAAAGTGGTTTATCAAGAAAGGATTGCATATTTGAAGGGTGAAAGGTGATATGATGATGCTACAAAGGGTGCCTCAAATCATTGGTATACCTTGTACTTAATTTGACAATGTTTTTTTTTTAAATGTAATGCAATGTGATGATCATATGCAAGGAAATAAATGCTCATTTTATTAAAAGGGAAAAAGAAAGATTCTACAAATTTAATCTAAGGGAAAAGAAAGGTGCCTATACTAGACTTATTGGGGGAAAGGGTAAAAAATAAAAAAAAGAAATAGAAAAAAGAGGTCATGAAATCTTGTCGTTGAAGCTTGCCTCTGTCTTGTGTCGTTTGCTTCATCATCACCCAGTCTTCTCGTTAGCTAGAGGCAATGGGATCTTATTTGAATCTATGAGATCTTGAATGAGATTTTGAAACCTGTAGCATTCATCAGTAATATGACTGTTTCCTCGATGGTATTTGCAATAAGAGTTGGGATTCCATCTCGAAGATCGATTTTCTGGCGTTGGATCCTCGGTAGGGCCAATAGGTTTGATTAACACTCGGTCATAGAGACGATCAAAAGCAGCATCATAGGTCATTCTAATGGGTGTGAACTCTCTCCTGGGTTTCCTTTTAGATCCTTGATTGTCCATGGCTAAGACACCATTATGGTCAAAGGTACTAACATTATTACTAGAGTGGGCATTTTCGAAATAAGAAGGACTGTCGTTCTTCGTTCCTTTCCAGCCACTGTGGTTACTATTGTTAGTAGCTTTTTGTTTTGCGAGGTCATCTTCGATTTCAATTCCGATGTCATAAACGGCTTTGAAAGTATTCAAATTATGTTGATATTTTAAATGCTTTGAATACATCTCTTGGAGATTCTTGATGAAATCCTCACAGATTCTTTTTCGAAGGGCACCTCAATCATCTTAGCGGAAGTTTTCCTCCACTTATTAAAGAAAGATGTAAAGCCTTCATTGTCTTTTTGTCTTAGCATCTCAAGTTGTCTATAATCGGTTTCAACTTGAATATTGCACTTGTACCTATCAATGAAAGCGTTCACTATTGACTCCCAAGTAGAGGTTCTCTCTTTGTCAAGGGAGAAGAACCATTGTTGGAAAACGGTTTCAAGAGATAGAGAAAATATAGAGGGAAACACTTTCTTATCAATACCCTTAATATTCATTATTGTTTCAAAAGCTCTTAAATGAAAATAAGGGTTGTGAGTTGCCTTGAATTTTGGGATGTCGTTGGCATTTAACTTCTGCGGAAGAAGATCTTTTTCCACTGAGACCCCTTGTGAGCTAATGACTTGAAACTTGTAGTCACTAGACAGCTTGCTCAAACTTTCTTGCATGAGGTCCATCTGTTGTTGCTTCATAGGGTCATTGATTTTGAGGGTTAAAACCTTCAATGTCTCAGTCACGTCAGCCAATTGACTCTTAAGTTCGTTAACTTCCTCTTGAGTTGCCATTATCTTTTTAGCCTTCCTCTTTTGACGAATCGGTTTATCAAAAAGTAAGACTTGGATAAAGAGGTTATCCTTGATTAATCGCCCTTCTCTCCTCGACCAAGTATTGTGGAAAAGGAATTTAGGGATATTCATTGTTAATTATTTGACTCAAACTCTATTCAACATGCAATGGATGGAGGAAGGTAGGAAGAATGAAGGTTGTAATGTGAAGAAAGCATGTAGAGAATGGAAACATGATGTAGATGGAGAAATATGAAAAAATTAGGAATAGAATGTACCCCCAACTCAAATGATGGAGAAAACCGACTCATGCATGAACCAAAGACATGGTCATGGTGTATATACATATTAGTGGGTGCTTTATTGTGAGTGCAAGTGACATGTTAAGAGTTGTGTCATGACCATGTGGCTAGACTATGTGACTAGACTCGAACAAAGACTAGGTTAAGACCTCACGTATATGCATTAAACTGGACAGGTTGTGGTATTTTAGTCATAACTTTTGATCTGTGACTCTGATTGGGATAAAACCAATGCCAAATTAAAGATAAAATTCGGGGATATAGATCCATAGGTTGTACAACTCGTAGTTCTTCCTAGAACTCCGGCTATGACCAAAACAAGTTGACGGTTGTGCAGTATACGGGAATAAAAATCCGGGTTGACTTAAAGGAACTATGACTTGATTTTATGTTTATTTATTAGCTCAAATTAATTAATTAATTAATTAAACAAGGTCCTTTAGTCATTAATCAGTTTATTTAGGCTTAATCACAAGTCAAACAAACGGTTAGGAAAAACACATAAAGTATGCACAAGCAAAGAATGCACAAGTAGTCAAGTAGGCACGATATGATGCAATGAGTTTGCAACCTAACCATGGCTCTAGTTCTCTAAAGTTCGGGATATGGGTTAGTCAAAGAGGGTCCATGGTTAATTGTTCGGATGCACCGCGCGGAAGCCTAACCGTCAAGGGTTGGCGCGAGTGGATGGGACACCGCGAGTTTAGAAAAACTCGCTTCCATGGTTTGGTGAATTCAACATTCTCGGATGTACCCTTTGTTGCTCAGAGCGTTCAATCAGGTAGATGGAGCATGAATTCCCAGAGGGTTATGTCCATATGTAGAACACATATGGGTTTTGGAAAAGTGAGAAAAACTCAATCATGAATTAGGATCGAGCGAACAATGCTAAAAACTGGTCAAAATTAGAACACATATTTCTGGCTCGGTATTAAAAGAATTTGGTGCAAGCAAACAGAGGTTGGCGCCAGCTTTTGGCTTTAGCGCCTGGCGACAGAGCTGTCGTCTGGCGCTAAAGTCAAAATACTGGCGCTAATTTCTGTTCGCTAACGCTAATTCCTACATGCCTCAGCAGCTTTCTGTGCTTGATAAAATTTTCCAGTTTCGCGCAGTGTTATTTCGATCCTAGTTGTGAAAGATATTTCTCAAATTTCCTACGTGTAAAAATCCTATGTTTTAACTCATTACGGATGGTCTTTCCAATAAGATCTTTTTTATGCATATGACAATAATGTTAATCAAAATTACGCACATGAAATACTTAGAACTTTAAGAGTCTCATCCACTCATTCTAAATCATTGCCGAAATAAATTTCAGGAATTAAAATAAAAATCCTCCCCTGTAGAGTCGCCAAAAACTGTACGGAATATTTCAAGCATTAATCCCCTAGCTTGAACCCCACTGTGATCATACACTAAAGTACGGTGGCGTCCAAAGGGAAAGAACATAGAGCAAAAGAGTCGCTAACAAGTTTTAGGAACTTGGAAACCGTTCACAAGGTGAAGGTTACACCACTTAACAATGCAAGAGATCGTCAACTCCATAAGGTCTTGAACCAAAGATGGTTCGGGGATGAAGATACAAATCCAACCTAAAAGAGATTGAACATGCCCTAATAATAGGCCTCTAATTTATTCTGATCGTATTCATGTGCGCTTTCTGACTAACATACAATCAATAGATTTAACCCTAAACCTGTTTATCTATGTTGGTTGAATATTAATGCACAAATAAAACTTTGGCGATCACTTGAATTATAATCAAATTAACCCTAAACAAGATTATTAATTATCTTATATAAGCATGATTACAAGTACCAATTCCCTTTAAACATGCATAAAAAGGCGTGATCAAGCAATAACAATAAATATAAAGCAACATAATAATCATCATAAATAATAATCATAATCATGTTAACAATCATAATAATAATCAAAACAATAATCATCATAATAATAATTATAATAATCATAATCATAATAATCATATTAAAGCATAATAATAGAAAGACCTTAAGCATGATACTAACAAGATTAATAACAAACCCTAGCATGTCACTAAACAATAAAAATCAAAGCTTTAGCCCTAACATGATACTAACAATCATAAATATTAGGAAGAACATAGGAAGCATCATACTTTTAATCATACTTAATATTAAAGTTACCCTAGACATGATACTAGGAATCAAAATAACAATCTAAGCATGATTTATATATCATAATATCAATTAAACCATTAAAGTACTTACTTGTATGTCTCGTACCTCTTTCTAATTACAAAATACACACGTTAGTAACTTCAAGGAAAATAATAAAACAACAATTAAATTAAATAATTGAAAGAGAGATTTGGGGCCAAACCCTTAGAAATTAAACCTTTCACGTCTAGGGCGAAGGCAACTTCGAATATGGATAGGTGTATCTAAGTCTTGTGAATGCGGAATTTTGTATTTGAGAAAAGGCTAGTTTAGAAAAGAGAGAGTGAATAATCAACAAAATCTTGATGAGAGTTGGTGAATGAAAACGGAGTTTTTAGAAAGCTATTTATAGAGAAAATCAGCCAAAAAGATAGAAAATCAAAACAGAGTTCTAACGCGCATAAAATTGATTAGCGTCGACGCTGGCAATTAGCTCCAGGCACTAAAGGTTAGCGGCAAGCGCCAAGCCTTAGCGCTAGGCACTAACGCTTAGCGTTAGGCGCTAATAATCAGTTTCAAGCGTTTTTGTTTTTATCATATCTTTTGATCCAAAAGTCCAAATAAGGAATATAATATGTCTTTGGAAAGCTCTTGAAGTCTAATTTCCAACCCAATTAGAATCAGATTAAAATATTTTGTAGATAAAAATATATGGCCAAAGTGGAAGGGTGTTAGTTTTGGATAGAGTTTCATGTCTCATTCATATCTTTTTCGTTATAACTCGGATTTAATATCATAATATATCATTGGAAAGATAATTTCAAGATCTATCCAAACATATAAAATTTGGATAAATATTATGAGGCACGAAAATAAAATCTGAATTATTCCACTTCGTACAAAACAAGGATTCTACGAAAAAGTAGTTTTATTAAATTTCAAACTCTTTGAAACATAATTATCAATCCTAACTCCATTAGAATTTAAAAGAACCTTCTAGAGTATTCTAGAAGACTATAATCAATCCTAATAGCTTCAAGAATGATAATTAATAATAGACCCTCCTCTAGATCATTGGGCCGCATATAAAAACCAAACCGGGCCCAGTTTAGTATTTTGGCCATAACTTCCTCATTAATTATCGGAATTGGGCTTATAATATATCATTAGAAAGGTCTTTTCAAACCCCATACAACTACACCATTTTTGGACCATTATCATGGACCAAACAAAACTAGAATGCACTTTTTTCAAAAATAAGGTAAGAAAAGAAATATTTTCAAAAACAGAAAGAAGAGATATTTTAATAAAAACATCCTCATTACTAGACTTTTCACACTTTCGTTTTGTTCGACAATCAAATGACGTGAAAGGTATTCATCACTGGGTTTGGTTTTGGGGAGACACATTTGGGTGTCTACACCTGTCGTTGAAGCTTGCCTCTTGTCCCTTGGCTTATCGTCACTTGGTGTTCTTGCCGACTGGAGGTATTGGAAGCCCGTTATTGTCGATCAAATATTGGATTGTTTCCTTTAGCTTCCAACAGCTCTCAGTAGTATGACCCTTACCTTGATGGTACTTGCAGCATACATTTGGGTTCCAACTAGGCAATATCTTCTCAGGTGGGGGATCTTGAATGGGTCCAATAGGAGTAATGAGTCCCTTTGCTTGGAGTTGATCGAAAGCAGCATCGTAGCTAATTCCAATAGGGGTGAAATCTTTTCTTAGTTTCTTTCTAAATCCTCGATTATCCATTGCTAAGATTTCATTAAGGTTAAAAGTACCAAACATTGTTACTGAAGTAGGTGTTTTCGGAAGAAGAAGGATAGTCGTTCTTCTTTCCTTTCCAGCCACTGTTGTTATCGTTACTAATCTTGGCCTTTTTGTTGCTCGAAGGAACATGGAGGAGACTTGAATTAATGAGTTCTTGAACTGGATCTTTGTGGATGAAGCGTCCTCTGGTAGTGTGATCATGGCCTTTATGGTGTTGATAATGAGAACGCTGTTTGATAACCATTATCCATTCTCTTAATCCTTCTATTGCACCCATAAGCGTGACAACGGTATTTCGTAATTCCTAAACATCCTCTTCTAGACTTGATGAGCTTTCACTAGTATTACTTAAGAAATTTTCTTTTTCGCCGGCCATTAATACAACCCTTTTGTGAAAAGTGATTCTTTATCAAAAGTTTTGTCTTGGTTAAGTGATCTTCTCTCCTTAATCAAATGCTGAGGAAAAGGAAGTTGGGAGTAAGTTTTCTCTTTTTTATTATTTATTTAACTTAAGCTCTATTCAACATGGAAGAGAATGTGGAAGAGAATAGGAATAGATTGGACCCCCTCACTCGAATGATGGAAAACACACGCATACAAGACTTTCTTAACATGGTCAAAGTGTACATACCTATTAGTGTGCGCTTTATATTGTGAGTGTAGGTGACATGTTAAGACTCGTGTCATGACCATGTGAGTAGACTATGTGACTAGACTTAAGCAAAGACTAAGTTAAGACTTCATGTATATGCATTAAACTAGACAGGTTGTTGTTTTTTAGTCAAAACTTTCGATCTGTGAGTCTGATTGGGATGAAACCAGCGCTAAATTAAAGATAAAACTCGGGGCTACAGATCCATTTGTTTTATGACTCGTACTTCATCCTAGAATTCCAGCTATGACCAAAACATGTTGATGCTTGTGCAGTATACGGGAATAAAAATCCGGGTTGACTTAAAGGGACTATGACTCGATTTTAGACATATAAATTAGCTCCAATTAATTAATTAAGAAAATTCCTTTTGTCATTAATTAGTTTATTAAGAGTTATTTTCAAACACAAGTCAACCCAAACGGTTAGTTTAGTCACATAATAAGTATGCACAAGTATGAGATGCATAAGTAGTCAAGTAGTCACAACATGATAAAATGAGTTTGCAACCTAACCATGGCTCTAGTTCTCTAAAGTTCGGGATATGATTTAGTAAAAGAGGGTCCATGGTTAATTGCCCGAATGCACCGCGCAGAAGCCTTACCTTTTGAAGGGTTGGCGCGAGTGGATGGGACACCACGAGTTAAAAACTCGCTTCTATGGTTTGGTGAATTCAACATTTTCTGATGTACCCTTTGTTGTGCAGAGCGTTCAATCAGTTAGATGGAGCATGAATTCCTAGAGGGTTATGTCCATATGTAGAACACATATGGGTTTCAGAAAACTGATAAAAACTCAATCGGGAAGTAGGATTGAGGAAACAGTGCTAAAAACTAGTGAAAATTAGAACGCATATTTCTGGCTCAGTATTGGAACAACTCGGTGCCAGCAAACAGAGGTCGGCGCCGCAATTTGGCTCTGGCGCCTGGCGACAAGAGTGTCGCCTGGCGCCAAAGTCAAATCCTTGTCGACAGACTTTGTTTTCTTACGCTAGTTCCTACATGCCTCAGCAGTTTTCAATGCTTTTTCCAGTTTCACACAGCATTATTTTGATCCTAGTTGTGAAAGATATTCCTCGAATTTCCTACGTGTAAAAATCTTATGTTTTTAACTCATTACGGATAGTCTTTCCAATGAGATCTTTTTTTATGCATATGAAAATAATGTTAATCAAAATTACACACATGAAATACTTAGAACTTTTCGAGTCTCATCCACTCATTCTAAATCATTGCCGAAATAAATTTCAGGAATTAAAATAGAAATCCTCCTCAGTGGAGTCGCCAAAAACTGTAGGCAATATTTCAAGCATTACCCCAAACTTGAACCCCAATGTGATCATACACTAAAGTACGGTGGCGTTCAAAGGGAAAGAAACTAGAGAAAAGAGTCACCAACAAGATTTAGGAACTTGTAAACCGTTCACGAGGTGAAGGTTACACCCCTTAACGATTCAGGAGATCGTCAACTCCAATAGGTCTGGAACCATGACTTGTAGTTCGGGGATGAAGGTACAAATCCAACCTAAAATAGATTGAACCTGCTCTAATAATAGGCCTCTACTTTATTCTGATCGTATTCATGTGCGCTTTCTAACTACCATGCAATCAATAGGTTTACCCTAAACCTGTTTAATCTATGTTGGTTGAATATTAATGCACAAATAAAACTATTTTTGGAGATCACTTGAATTATAATCATATTAACCCTAAACAAGATTATTATTTATCTTACTAAGCGTGATTACAGGTACAAATTCCCTTTAAACATGCATAAAAAAGCGTGATCAAGCAATATCAATAAATATATAATCAAGAAACATAATAATAATAACAATAAACCATAATAATTATAAGCAATAATTATAATCATCATCATAAAATTATCATTTTAAAACATAATAGCAAGATCCTAGGCATGATACTAACAAGATTAATAACAAACTCTAGCATGTCACTAAACAATAAAAATCAAAGCTTTAGCCCTAACATGATACTAACATGAATATTAGGAAGAAAATAGGAAGCACTGCAGGAATCATAATAAGCATATTTGATATTATAACTTTACCCTAAACATGATACTAGGAACTCATTGTTGTCATTCAAAACATCAAATTAAGAAAAACATCCTAACATGATACTAGGAATCAAAATAACAACCTAAACATGATCTCTTTATCATAATATCAATTAAACAATAAAGCACTTACTTGGATGCCTTGTACCTCTTTCTAATAACAAAATACACACCTTAGTAACTTAAAGAAAAATATAAACAAACAATTAAATCAAATAATAATTGAAATAGAAATTAAGAAAGTTTAGACTATATTTGAGACCAAACCCTCAGAAATCAAACCTTTCACGTCTAGGGCAAAGGCAAATTTGAACAATGCTAGGTGTGTCTAGTGCTAATGTATGAGGAATTATGTTTGTAAAAAGGTTGGTTTAGAAAAAGAGAGAGAATCAAGAAATTCTTGATGAGAGTTGATGAGAATTAGATGAGAAGGATTGATGATGAAAGCAGAATTTTAGGAGGCTATTTATAGAGAAAATCAGCCGGATATGATAAAAAAACGAATCAAAGTTTCAAAAAGAATAAAACACGACTGCAACGCCAAACATGCGCGTGTTGCCAAATGCTGAGTGCAGTGCCAAATGCTAAGTCTGGCGCCTGACCCAGGTCTGGCGCCAGACGCTAGGCTTGGCGTCCGGCGCTGAAAAACTGTTTTTGCGGATTTTGTTTTTATCATATCTTTTGATCCAGAAGTCCAAATAGGTCATAAAATATGTCGTTGGAAATCTCTTGATGTCAACTTTCCAATCCAATTAGAATCAGATTAAAATATTTTGTAGATAAAAAGATATGACCGAAATAGTGGAAGGTTGTAAGTTTTGGATAGAGTTTCATATCTCATTTATATCTTTTTCATTATAGCTCGGATTTAATATTATAATATATCATTGGAAAGATAATTTCAAGATCTATCCAACCATATAAAATTTTGATGATGATTATGAGGCACGAAAATAAATTTTAATATATTCCACTTCGTACAAAATAAGGATTCACAAAAGGAGTAGTTTTATTCAATTTCAAACTCTTTGAAACATAATTATCAATCCTAAATCCATTAGGATTTAAGAGAACCTTCTAGAATATTCTAGAAGAATATAATCAATCATAATAGCTTTAGGAATGATAATTAATAATAGGCCCTCCTCTAGATCATTGGGCCGCATATAAAAACCAAATCGGACCCAGTTTAGTTTTTTTGCCATAACTTCCTCATTACTCATCAGAATTGGGGTTATAATATATCGTTGGAAAGGTCTTTTTAAGCCCTATCCAACTACACCATTATTGGACCCATATCATGGACCAAACTAAATTGGAATGCACATTTTTCAAAAATAGGGTAAGAAAATAAATATTTTTAAAAACAAAAAGAAGAGATATTTTAATAAAAACATCCTCATCACTAGACTAATCACACTTTTGCTTTATTTGATAATAAAACGACGTGAAAGGTATTCATCATTGGGTTAAGTTTACGGGAGACACAAATGGGTGTCTACACGTATCAAAACAATTTAATTGTGGTTTAGACTTAATATTGAGTCCATTTGATTTTGAGTATATTCATAATAGGGTATCAAGACAATGTCTCTGATAAGGAAACACTTAATAAGTGAACATTGAATATTATAATCAAAAATTATCCCTAATCGAGGTCTTTTAAACGATGGACAATTAATGACCATTTGAGATAAGTGTGTAGTTTGATTTATAGCAGTGTTTCTTGTGCTACAAGGACATGATCGTCATAAATCATTTATACAAGTATTGGTTTTGAACCGTACTGGATCGACCTATGAGAATACTTTAAGAGATTCGAAAATCGTCATAAGTATATTTCTCATTATTACTATCTGAACCTTTTTCCTCGACCATAAGTATTGTGAGTTCTCTTGTTTGAGTACAAGTCTGCTTTGTTGTTGGTCAAACGTCTGCCGTACATGGAGATTATAACGACGACAAACGGGCGACTAGGTCTTCATAGTAAGAGAAGCATACATTACAAGACTGGAAATGTTCCCCTATTAAAAATAGAAGATGTCTTTGTTGTTTACAAGGCCTCTCAAAGAGCGAGAATGTGAAAATGCATGGCCATACTCCGATGGATTTTAGAAATCATTTGTTTATTGACAGTCGAAATCGGATTTCGAGAAACACTTATGGACGTAATAGGGATGACAAATAAATCTTACCTTATACTTCATGAAGAGGCATTAAGCGACATAGAAAAAGGGTTTTACACTAAAAGCTCACTTGTCCGGAAGGACAAGTGGGAGATTGAAAGGAAGGGTGTGCCATGATGGCAGTGCGCCATGTTGGCACATGTCGCTGCCAACAAATGGCAGCGTGCCACATTGGTAGCGCACCATGTGGCAACGTGCCATGTTGGCAGCGTGCCATGGTGGCAGCAACATGTGGCAAAGGGGGCTGTTCACCCGAGTGACGGGTCATGGACACGGGCCAAAAGGAAGTGGCCTAACCGAACCTAACTTGGGGCTCAAGGTTGGGTGACACATGGTTAGCTCACAATGCATGTGAGTTGCTTCGGGGACTAAGTGAGAAAGTGGTCCTCACCTAAACATGTGACACTTGTTACTTGTTCCTTAGTTTATTTAACTAATGGTTGAATTCATTAATTTTTCCATGTTGGATCATTTTGTGAAAAATTCCCACATTTAAAGATGAGTGGAATTCACAAGGAAGCTTTTCTTATAAATAGCCAAGGCATGTCTTGGGATTGTTCACTGGAGTAAGAGTTGAAAAAGGCATCACCATTGTGAAAACCTTTGAACTCATTAATTACTCGGGTTTTGGTCAGGCCTTGCTAACTCCAAGGAATTAGACCCTTGTCGGTGGTCGAGTTGTGAGTGGACTTTCGTTGGAGGTCGTCGTACTTTTGAGACTTGCTTTCAAAGTAAGAGCCCCTTGAGATCGGGCGAAGCATGCGTCAAAGGTATAATTATTATCCTAATCTTGTCATTAAGTTAATTATGCTTTATCGTTTTATTTATTGCGAGTGCGGTCTTGGTTCAGGTTTCCTTCCCCGATAAGTCGGACCCACCAAAATCCAACAAGATGCTATTTAAGTGTCTTTGTACACGAGGAATAAATTGTATATTGGTTCCTTAGTGCACTTAAGGTGTTTTTAACACAGAGGGATAGGATTTTTGGTGCATTAAGCGTTTAAGGTGTCCTTGACACCGAGGTAGATTTAGAAAGGGTTCAACATTAAATATTATGTGGTCACTAATTATTCAAGAATTAAATTGGAGTGTTAATTGTTTGAATAACTATGATGTTTTATGTTATTATGGTTTGAGAGTCATCACCAAGTTAATAAAATGTAAATAACGTAAAGTGAAAAAGATTACGCACCAAAACTCTAGGATGTATATACCTTGAGTATGAAAATATGGGGGAAGTTATGGGGTTTTATATTTAACTATAACTTCTACTAGAGTACAGGACGTTGTACATCCCTTTAATTATTACGCGCAGGAATTCTGCCACTTACGAGTGGTTCTTTTATACTAGCACGGTTAGGTTAGTACCCCTTTATTGAGGTAGGTTAGGGGGGAAACCCGTTCGATGCGTAATCAAAACTAAATAAATTATTTTGTTACTTAGTTTAGAAGTTTTGTTGAATGTTATGTGCTTGAAAAAAAGGTGCAACAAGGTAAGTCGTGTGTTGATAAGTAAATTCATGTTAGTGTGTTTAATTACACTTATGTACTCAGCATTGTTGATTTTCTGTTTGTGTGTTTGTTGGCCTTGTTTTTATTTTGGCCCTACGACGACCCATTTCTAAGGGAGAGTAGTGGGGACAAGTAGAGATGAGTTATTCAGGTGATGAAGCATATACATGATGGGCATGAGTGAAGAGCAAACCATGCTTAGTTTCTATAAGATTATGATGTGGTCTATTGCTTTAATTATTATATTATATTATTCTTGTGAGACTAAAGCAAAGGTTTTTAAGTATTTATTTGGTTTGAAGAAGGGCCTACAATGGTTCCAAGTTGTAGGTTGATTTTGTTTGACTTTGGTTTGACTTTACTTTCATTTGGTTTGACCTATAAGTTGACTTATTTTTAATGGTTTCAAAGAGAGTCTTCTGCTGTGTGTCTTTGATAAATGCCTTAGCCGTTATAACGGTGGCGGTAATTAAAAGGAATAGTGTCCTTCGAACAAGTGTATTATTTTGATAACGGGTTCAAAATTATTAGAAATCTAATATATTCAGTAAGGTCAAGTGATAGAAATGCCTGGGTGGAGGCCGCTTTTGATCCGTAATATTAATGTATAATTAATATTACAGCTTAATCTTGACTGAACCCTTCGGGTCACACCCTAGCAAATATACGAACCGACTCGACGAATTAATTCTGAAGAAATTAATTCGTCGCCCGAGTGTTAAATATTTAAACGTCGAAAATTCGAGCTTGGAGCGTCAAAATCGAGCGTCGGAGAATCTCGAATGTCAAGCCAAAATTTAGGATTCGGTGAAACGGGAAAATGCTTTAAGTAACTAGTAAAATCCTAGCCACGCAAAAGGCTAGGAAAGCGCGCCCAATAGGTGTGTGCCACGTGGCAGTGCACATGGCAAAGCGCCATGTGGCAGCACATGTGGCAGCCACCATGTGGCAGCACACGTGGCAGCCACCATGTGGCAGCACACATGGCAGCTACCAAGTGGCAGCGTGCCACGTGGCAGCGCGCCACGTGGCAACGCGCTATGGTGGCGGCACGTGTGGCCAGAGGCCGTGGACCCGGGTGACGGGTCATGGACACAGGCCAAAATAAAATGGCCCAACCGAACCTAACTTGGGGCTCAAGGTTGGGTGACACATGGTTAGTTCACATTGCATGTGAAATGCCTTGGGGACCAAGTGGGAAAGTGGTCCTCACCTAACCATGTGACACTTGTTACTTGTTCCTTGGTTTATTTAACTAAGGATTGAATTCATCAATCTTTCCATGTGGGATCTTTTTGTGAAAAAGTCCCACATTGAAAGATGAGTGGAATTCACAAGCTATCCTTCCTTATAAATAGCCAAAGCATGACTTGAGAATTCTTTGCTTGAGTGGGAGTTAGAAAGAGCATTGCATTTTTGCTAAAACTCTTAAACTCCATTAACACTTTGGTTTTGGTCGGACCTTGCTAACTCCAAGGTAGCGGACCTAAAAAGTTGGTGTTCGTCCTTTGGGGGTGGATACCGTTGGAGGCTCGGTATTTTCGGAGCTAAAGCTTTCAAGTAAGAGCCCATTGGTTCGGGACAAGCACGCGTCAAAGGTAAATTCCGATTTTATCCTTTTATGTTTATTGGTTATGCTTTATGGCTTTATTAATTGCGAGTGGTTCTTTGGGTTGGGATCGTTTCCGCGGTAAGTTGGACTTACCAAACCCCAACAGCGGTATCGAAGCCTCACTCGTTTATTTTTAAAATCATAATATTTTTCAAGGTGATTTTTATGGCTTATTTTTTCTGGTTTAAGTTGCTAGTTAGATTAGTAGCTCGTATTATCTATTTTAACCTCGTATTTAAGCTATCTTCAGCCCCCAACCTAGATTTTGACCCAAAAATAGTGAATTTTGGGTGAAAAAGGCGTTTTGGAAATGGTTTTACCCCTGCAGGACTCGGTTTTTAGCCAAAAAAGACCAGAAAATGTTTCGAGGGTTTTTTCGTTTTTATGAAAAAATTTAAGTCTTTCTAACCTTGAAAATTATTTGCATATTTATGGTGGTTATGTAATTGGTTCAATACATATTTTATATGCAATTTTAAACCTCTTTAGGCATGATTACTTGGTAGTAATTTGTGCTTGAATGCTTAATTTTTTTTTCACATAATTGCAAACTTATTGCATTAAGTGTGAAATTGTTGTTCTTTGAGGCTTCCAAGTATTAAAGATTCAATCTTTAATTATGTTAAGTGATTGAAACTTTATATTACTAAATTCCATTAAATTTTGTTAAACTTTGTTGATTAATAATTTTTTTGGTTGATTGGAACCATAAAGTTTGAAACTTTGTGATAGAACAATTGTTTATCTTCATATTGAAAGATATAATTTTTCAAGGATTCAAAGGTATTAAAGTTGGAATCTTTATTGAATTTATGTTCATATTTCCAACTCCCTTTTATTTTGTCAAAAGCTCAAGATTAATTTAAACTAATTAATTTAGTAGTGAGTAATTGCCCTCTTATTATTTTTGTTGCACCAAGTTAAACCAATTTAATTAAAGAATGGTTCTTGAGAATTATTTTGGTTAGATGCACTTTGAAAATTTTATTTTAAGTTAGACTTGTTTAAATTTTCATTTTTGCTCAATGAATTAATTCTAAAATTAATTTAGAATTGATTTGAGATGTCACACAAAATCATAAATAAATCCCGAGGCACAAGCACGCCAACCAAGGCACAATAGTCATGTGCATCCCTCGGCCAGCTGGGCTGCTCGCACAGCCCGCATGTGGCTGCCGAGGGACGAGGCTGCTACGCTTGGTGCATGTGGTGTTAGGTGTGTGCGAGGAGCCGTGTGCTGACTTGGTGCATGAGGGGCGTGCGAGACGATGCAAGGCGTAGCAGCAGTGCTAGGCAGCTGCAGCTAGACGCGCATCGAGTGCGCACTGCCAAGCAGCGCCATGCAGCATCACAGCACGCAAGGCCGAGGATACTAGGCAAGTGCTTAGCACTTGCGTGCGTGTTAGTGCTCAAGGGTGCAAGCCTTGGGTAGTCAATGCAATTTTCTCTCGTTTTAATTTTGCTTTTTGGCCGTTTTGTTTATTTTAATTATTTTATATTTTAATAAATTTTGGAGGCTAGGCCTCGGCTTTGAGCGGCATTGGCAAAATTTATTTTAACAAATTTTGTACCTGCTTAATTAATTGGATTAATTAAGTTGGATATGGAATTTAGTGGGAGCTTCAAATGTTAATTGCTCTTATTTACATAACCGGTTAAAACAACTTTGACTAGTTTTAATTAGGCATGTTAATTGGATTAACCACCTAGATTAGTTACTAGTTCACACGTGTTTTTGCATTGTTACTTGTTTATCGTTGTAGAATGCATGGGCCATTCACAAATAGTGAATGGATGAATGGAATATATTCTCTCATAGGTTTTATGAAATGGCAACTAGTAGGGCCCGATTAGGATAGAAATTACTGACTGCGATCCGTGATGTATTTTTGTAAAATTAAATACGGTCTGCGTACCATTGAGTATTTTTGTACCTTAATATTTAGATTAGTCCTAATCGTAGATAGTAGTATTTGCATTTAATTATGGTCAAGTCTTGAAGATGGAGGTTCTTGGAAGACGTAGCCATGAAGTTGCAAATGAAGACCTTTCGAACATTTGAAGATCTCAAGGGGTCATGCTAGTTGCCAAATGCATCTCTATTTATATTTTTCGATATATATATGTTTATGTATATGAATTATATGTTAGATGCATGTTTAGGATTTCGAATGTTGTGATGATTAATTAAGTTCACTTAAATCAACCAACATAGAAACCCTAGGTCCCTAAATATTGAGTAAAAACTTGTCATTCCAAAACAACACTTACCAGCCGAACGAGGGTAGTGGTGGGCTACGCAAAAGCGAGGCATCATTATCTCTCCTAGGAGCGTAAGGCATACCGGGTATGCAAGTTGGTTTTGGTTGTACTCAACGATATGAGTGATGGAGTCCTAACATGTCGTGGCAAAGTTAATAAATTGTTGAGAGAGCATTAGGTGCGACGATTTATTCAACCAAGAGTGGCTTTGAGACATTAGCAAAGTGTTGCTTACTTTAGGAGATAAAGTGTTAAGACAAGCCAAAGCATGCTTAACCACTCTTTGTTTCTTTGGATCTTGGAATCAACTTATTCTTGCCAAATGGGGACAATTTTAATGCGTGGATAAGACGTTTAATAAGATTGAAGATTTGCATGAATACCTTTTAATTTTCAAACTTATTATGTTATTTACTTGATAAATGGTTATACTTTGCACTTATATTTGTAGAATTCCATATCAAACTGTATTGTTTTCCATGATTGGTAAAGGAAATCTTTGAGAATGGTTCTCAAATAAAAGTAAAGCATTTCTAAAATACAATTCTCATAAATGACTTTTATAACAAAGTCCGAAAGGATGGTTGGACATCATGTATTCAAAATACTAGGTAGTTTTGATAAAACATGAAGTATTGAGTTACAAACTCAAAATTGTCAATATTGACAACCAACATATCTTTTCGCTTAATACATAGATGAGTAGGACTCATTGATGTAGTAATTCAAGCGTGAATTAAAGGAAAAGGTGGAACTTTGTTTTACAGCGCATTAGATGCTTAATTATGCCTAACAAAGTATAAAAGTAGAAGACTCTTAAAGAAATGGTTCTTAAAAGATTATGAGATAAAGTATGATAAGAAATATAGGAAATGAGGAACGAAGAAAAGGAATAAGATTCCATTTCAACCCATTAGTTCATGTTATTGTAGTCAACTTAGCAATTCGTTATCTTCACAAGTATCGGATACTGCTTGAGTGTTCCACTTTTAAAGTGACCTAAAACTATTGAATATAAGCTACGTTAATCGACTTACAAGCTATGAATGAAGCAAGTGGTGCTACGTCAGTTGTAAGGATGTATGCTTTGTTTAAAGACCTTTAAGCTAAGGGTGGAACAAATAAATGGTTATTGTGTTCCATAATCAGCAATTGATCCGTTTACACACGGAAAGACTCACATTCAAAGCAATGAGCAATAGTTTCAAATTTACTTGAATGGCATGGTTATCTAAACCATGAGTCAAGAATGCTTTATTATAAACAAACATTATCTTAACATGATAAACTAGCAAAAGCTTAAATTCATGGGTATGATTTGCATTCCGAACATCTTTAGCAATGTCACATCGATAAGAACAAACTCAAGGCTCTATTAGATAGGCTCTTGATAGTTGATCGATTCGGAATCATTATAAGACAAGCAAGTCTTACTTGTTGAAACCGACAAAGTAAATAGCTATTATTCTTGGTATAGACAATTGACTCCGAAAGCTAAAGAGGATTCATTTACTTCAACGTCACACAAAGAATTTGAAAGAATATGGCTATATTCATCAAATGTGAACAAACTTGACCTTGAATAGTTCAAGAGTTCAGTGAAGTACAGAATCGACTTCGCAAGATATCAAAACGTCTATATTAGATCGAGCAATGTTTGATTGAGCCAAGCGTGACCATCACAAAGTTATGAAATGAAATTTTCATAAATAACTCCACAAAGAACATAGTGTGTCTTCACGGAGACCTCGATGCCATTTAAAAATGACTCGAACAATGATGGATCACATCCCTTCCTATAAAGTTCTTAAGATTTGCACGAAGGACTAATGTTACACTAAAGAAAATGTCAAAGCAAAGAAAGGACGCCATATTCAGTTATGGATAGAATTATCTTCTAAATTTCTTTTCATGTATATGTCTAAAACTCTTAGCCACAGTGGGAGTTCATTGGCTTAGTGGGAGCTAAGTGACTTAGTGGGAGCTCACCAGCTTAGCAAGAGCTAGGTGGTTGAGTGGGAGCTTAATGGCTCATTAAAGGCTAAGATAGCTCAAGTGGGAGCTAACTGTTTGTTTCATCACAACAAACTTTTACCCAAAGACAATATACATGTCTCTTTGTAAGCATTTAAGTGAGACCATGGGCATTACCTCCACAACCTAATTGAGAACATAGTGTTTGTTGCTCTAAGTGGTATCTTTCTGGAAAGTAACACGTTTCCAAAATGACAAGTGGGAGGAAAATGAACTCGATGACCATCGATATAAGCAACAAACTAGAGCTGAGAATCTTGGAAGACCTTAAAAGGGCTTCGTGAGAATACTTGATCAAGAATACTCAAAAGGACTTTACAAGTGCCTTAAAAGAGAATTCACTTCTCACAAAACTTTTGAAAAGTTGGAGTAAGATCAAAAATATCAAAGGGCTTTGGAAGCGCTTTGAAACTCACTGTTTGATGCAATAACCCCGTGTAGGTATAGAATTCACCAAAGGCTTGGGTTGAATCTTATAAATTTTCTATTAAGTTAGAAATAAAACTAAGACTTACAAGCATACTATTTACTATTAGATAGTAAAGGAATAATGTCTTATAAGATAGATACGACAAATCTAAATTCCGAATAATTGTTAGAGGCCATAAAAATCTGAGATAGACTCAATGTTTGATAATCATGTTTGAAACTTGATTAATTTGCATAAAGGGTAAAATACCCATCGATTGCAAATAAGTTTTCAAGGAGAAAACTAACAAATGTGGAAATGTATATGCATACATAGATAGATTGGATGAAAAGGATACAATTAAATTCACGGAGTTGATTTTAATAAAAACCTATTCACCAATCGGAATGCTAAAGTCTTTTTCGTGATTGTTTTAGCAAAATCGCACATATGAAATATGGCAAAATAGATATCAAAACTGCCTTCCTAAAATAGGATTTTGGAAGTGACTATGAAAATAGTCTAAGGGTTTTGAAAATCTAAATAATGCTAGATTTAAAAGCAAGCTCTAGGAATCTGTTATGGGATTTAAGGAAGCATTGCATATAGGAATTGGAACGTGTTTTCTCATAAAGTTAATAAGAGGATTGGCTTATGGAGAAACATAGAAATTTTGATGAATAAGAAGTTTAGTGGGAGCAAAAGTAAAGGTCCAACGAGAAGTTTACAAACTCTATTGTGAAATAACTATCAAATGCTAAATGCTTAGATTTGAAATTATTTTTGACAATGGACCAAACAAAAGACGATACTTAACACGTATTGGGTATTAAGTTCTATTGTATAGACTTAATAAAATGTTTGAACGTGTAAAGGATTTTACCGTGTTAAACATGAATTGAAGGGCTTTGAAAGACTTTTGACCCGTATGTATAAAACTAAGTAAATGTTTGAACTAAGTATAAGCTAGGCTAAATACTAAGTCAAACATGAAAGACTATAATAGAGACTTTCAACCTAATCACACAGCAAACTGTTTAGCAAAGACTCGGTCAAACTGAAATAGCTAAAATGACAAATTGATGGAATAAGATTGAGAATTACTCTGCAATTTAATCATCATGTATGCTATGATATGGAATCGTCGCAGGACACACGTGGTTAGAGCATGTGAAGTATGTATGAAGCACCAATCAACCTAAATCTATGTATTAGATTATTAGATATGGCCAAGAACACCCAAAGTACTTGGATAAGTAACAAGATGAGTTCTTGACTTGTGGAAACAAATACAATTTGAGAATTGACGTTGCAAGCACAAGCCTTAACAAGGATTAGATCCTTAACAAGGAAGTCATTTATAAGCACGAGCTAACAATAAGTCGTGGCTTGAGAATGGTAACATGGACGTGGATCCATGTGTAATGTGCAGGAATTTAAGGAAAATTTCCATGATCGCAAGTGATTAGGGTATCTCAAATCATTGTGAGCCGTTTGGAGTGAAACCCAAGCGAAGCATCATCAGGAAGTCTACTAAAATATATGTTAAGAATATTGTTGCCTTAATGGCGATAATAAAGAAGATGTTTTATGGAAAGTTCGTTGCTAAACGTTAATGATTGTAGGTTGTCAAGTTGAAGGTCTCAATCATGAAAATGAGTGGGGGCCATCACTTGGACAATAAATCCTGAATCACATATAATCTATGACACTCTCAAATTTTATCATCTTATTATGAAAGTGATCAGTAATGAAGATGCTAAGATTAGCAAAGTAAGTTATAACTAAACCTATGCAATAAGTGAACGACAACATTCAAAATTGCATGAAAGAAATCAAGCATATTAGATATGGGTGTGATTTCTATAGATGTTTTATAAAGAGTGATACTCTTAAAACATTCAAAAAAACCATTTATCATAAGATGAACCATTTAGGTTTTGGAATAATTTAAAATTTCATGCAATTTTTATCACTCCATTTGCTATTTAATTGTGGTTTAGAATTAAATAATGAGTCTATTCAATTATTGGAATATTCAAAATAGGGTATCAAGACCAGTCTTGGTAAGGAAACACCTATTAAGTGAACATTGAATATTATAATCGAAAATTATCCCTAATAGAGGTCATTTAAACGATAGACAATTAATGACCAATTGAGATTAGTGTGTAGTCTGATTTATAGCATTGTTTCTTGTGCAACGAGGACATGATTGTCATAAATCATTTGCACAGGTATTGGTTTATAACCATATTGGATCGACTTATGAGAATACTTTAAGAGATTAAAAATCGTCATAAGTATACTTCTCATTATGGCTATCGGAACCTATTTCCTCAACCATAAGTATTGTGAGTTCTCTTGTTTGAGTACTAGTCCGCTTTGATGTTGTCAAACGTCTGCCGTAATAGGGGATTATAACAGAAATACTCGGGCAGCTAGGTCCTCTTAGTAACAGGAACTACATTACAAGACTGGGAATGTCCCCCTACTAAAATAAGGAAGATGTCTTTGTTGTATACAAGGCGTCTCGTAGAGTGAGACTGTAAAAATGCATAGCCGTGCTCTGATGGATTTTAGACTTCTGAATCGAGAAACACTTCTGGACGTAATAAGGATGACGAAATAATCTTAACTTACAGTTCATGAAGAGACATTAAGCGACATAGGAAAAAGGTTGTACACTAAATGCGCACTTGTCCGGAAGGACAAGTGGGAGATTGAAAGGAAAGGTGTCCTTCGAACAAGTGTATTATTCTGATAGCGAGTTCAGAATTATTAGAAAGCTAATATATTCAGTAAGGTCAAGTGATCGGAATGCCTGGTGGAGGCCGCTTCCGATTAGTAATATTAATGTATAATTAATATTACAGCTTAATCTTGACTGAATCCTTCGGGTCAACCCTAGCAAATATACAAACCGACTGTTAAATATTTAGACGTCGGAAATTTGAGCTTGGAGCGTCGAAACTGAGCGTCGAAGAATCTCGAATGTCGAGTGAAAATTTAGGATTTGGCGAGACGGGAAAATGCTTCAAGTAACAAGTAAAATCCTAGCCACGCAAAAGGCTAGGAAAGCGCGCCCAATAGGTGTGCCACGTGGCAGCACACATGGCAAAGTGTCATGTGGCAGCACACATGGCGGCCACGTTGGCAACCGCCAAGTGGCAGCGTGCCATGTTGACAGCATGCAACGTAGGCAGCGTGCTACGTGGCAACGCGCTATGGTGGTGGCACGTATGGAAAAAGGTCGTGGACCCGGGTGACGGGTCATGGACACGGGCCAAAATAAAATGGCCCAACCGAACCCAACTTGGGGCTCAAGGTTGGGTGACACATGGTTAGTTCACATTGCATGTGAAATGCCTTGGGGACCAAGTGGGAAAGTGGTCCTCACCTAACCATGTGACACTTGTTATTTGTTCCTTGGTTTATTTAAGTAAGGATTGAATTCATCAATCTTTCCATGTGGGATCTTTTTGTGAAAAAGTCCCACATTGAAAGATTAGTGGAATTCACAAGCTATCCTTCCTTATAAATAGCCAAAGCATGCTTGAGTGGGAGTTAGAAAGAGCATTGCGCATTTTGGCAAAAACTCTTAAACTCCATTAACACTTGGGTTTTGGTCGGACCATGCTAACTCCAAGGTAGCGGACCTAAAAAGTCGGTGTTCATCCTTTGTGGGTGGATAACGTTGGAGGCTCGGTATTTTCGGAGCTAAAGATTTCAAGTAAGAGCCCATTGGGTCGGGCGAAGCACGCGTCAAAGGTAAATTCCGATTTTATCCTTTTATGTTTATTGGTTATGCTTTATGATTTTATTAATTGTGAGTGGTTCTTTGGGTTGGGGTCATTTCCGCGGTATGTTGGACTTACCAAACCCCAACAGCAATGTCTTAGATTTTCCTATTTTTAGTTTTAAAAAGAGCAAAATAGTTATTTTAAAGGAAAGGATTCTAGGGTTTTACAAATTATTATTATTATTATTATTATTATTATTATTATTATTATTATTATTAGGTATAGGGAACTGTGGCATTAGGTATACATAGATAATGCCACAACAATAATGTTGTCGTTACATCAGATATTGATCTAACGCAACAGATCATTGATGTCGTGGCATTAGGTGTCATATAGCGTTGCCTTAGACCTACTGCAACGCCAGAAAATGTCATGGTACATGGATGTTGCATTAGGCCTATTGCCACGGATTTTGATGCCCAATGCAACGGATCTGGGGGTTGTAATAGGTAAAAAATGTAGTAGTGACCCAAAACAAGTTTATACCAACACCCTTTTTCTTAATTGTTTGATTACATTCATTTTCTGTACACTTAAAATTTCGACCTAACCAAAAGTCCAAAGACATGTATCAACTCAGTTACAATGCGTAAATTACATAAATATAAAAATTGCAAAGTAACGGAAATACAATTTAGCAATGTCAATTTATTATTTAGAAAATACAGAAACATAATATACACGGCAATTAGGGATGTCAGTGGGGCGGGTCAAGTAGGAGACCCGCCCCATCCCCACCCTAATGGGGCGGGGAAGGGTCTCGGTTTGGTGGGTGGTGGGGCGGGGATGGGATTAAAACCATACTCGCCATGGGTGATGGGGCGGGGGTGGATTTTAAGTTGTACCCGCCCCATCCTCGCCCCGCCCCACCCGCCCCCACTTCGTACCCGCCTCATCCCCACCTCATACCCACATCTATATATCTTTTAAAGCAAAATTACATACTTTTATTCTATTTATAAAATAATTACATGAAATACAATATTAATTATAATACTTTGTACGAAACTTATATTATAACACAAAAATGTGTATAGAATGTTTTATTTTATAATTCGTATTAATTATGTAAGATTGTGTATTTGAGATACGAATATTAGGTGGATCTTGGGTGGGGATTAGGCTGGTCTTTGGTGGGGATTAGGTGGGGATGGATATCCAAGTGAGGGTGGGGGCGGGGATGGTTTTGGAGTTGTACCTGGTGGGGCGGGGATGGAGATGAAAGTTGGACCCGCCGCGGGGATGGGGATGGGGATGGGGAAGAAAATATTAGGTGGGGATGGGGATGGGAAGGCCAACATCCGCCCCGCCCCGCCCCATTGACATCCCTAACGGCAATTAGACATGTATAATCGTTACAAGTCCAATTAGATTTTAATCACATCATCTAAATAGCATTCGAATTACATTTTATCCTAATTATTAGTAATGTCCAAAGGAGCGTATGGTTGTAGCAAATACTTAATATGGATATTTCGTACAGATAATGTCTAATCTGTAATTGGGTTGCTTACATAGTCACATATACACAAACAAAATTTAAATTGACATAATTGTTTTTTTTATCAAATAGCTTTCGCAAAAAAAGTATCGTTTTCTTCTCATAATTTCTTGTCGAACCCAAATTTTTGAAAAACTTAAAATTTAGATTTGATTACAAAAGGACGACAATGTCGCATCAATTGATGGATTTTATACAATAAAAACAAATTATTCAAGGATTAAAAACCAATCTCATTTGCGCTAAAACATTAAATTTGAAAAACTTTAAATATCGAATAAGTAGTTCGGATCTGGCTATATATTTGATGTCCATTGATGCGCAAGTACCTCTAAAGTAAAAAGGTCATTAGTTCCAGGTTAAATTTATTCGTAGATGAAGAATATTGAAGAAGTTTGAAGAACAATGAAAAACGATATTTTATTTGTATTTTGTAAATATTAATTTATTTTTGGATTTAGTTAAAATATGATTTTAGTAAAATAATTTCAAAATATAAAAAATAGAATTTCAAAAAAGGAAAATATAATTTTCAGAAAATAGAGAAGAAATAAAAAAAAAAGAAAAATAAGAAAAACAAGTTTGATCAACTATTTAGGGAAAGAAAAAATTGGTCAATTATATTTTTATTATGAAATATTTGTGGATATCCATTATCCTCCTTTGTATCATTCCGGAACAATCTAGATCTAGGGTTTATATTCTTATCCAATCAAACCCTAATATATTGTATGTATATATACACCTTATCATGTGGAATAATATACACAGATTTATTCTCTTTCAATCTCTCATCTTTCCCCATATTTTACAACACGTTATCAGCACCAAAGCTTTAATCAATTTGTAAATTTTATTGTTGATTTCTTAGGTTAATGATTAATTCGTTATATACTGAATGTGCTAAATTATACTCATTATTATCTTGTTGTGTCGCTCTTGGAAAGAAATTAAAAGGAGATTAATATTGATCATGGGTTTTGAACTTTTAATAATGAAATCACACGTTTCAAGAATGTCATATCATTCCCAATCCTCATTAATTAATTTGGGACAAGTACAAGGAGTCTCACGGTATTAATAATTTGGTTACAAAGAACTACTCGTGTTATTTTTCTATTGTATTGGTTTGTTTATCTTGAATCATCTTTCTCATCTATCCATAATATAATAGATTAGCCTTAATCAAGGGTTATACTTTATTTTCTTTTCATTGACGTTTTCATGAGTTACATAGATGACGTTGTCAACATGAAGTTAACGATAAGGCTGGTTTTTATAGTGAGAAAGGTTTTAATATCAGGAAAGTTCATTCTCAACTATCCTGTTATTGTTAATTTTAAACCTTTGCATAATATATTTATATTGTTTCCCAAATTTCCGTATTCTTATTATTCTCGGAGTTCAATGAGCAATTTGGGAATAGTTGAATTTGATGTAGAATAACTAATTAGTAGTTTTGTTTTAACTATGAGTTTTGTTTAGTTTGAATCTAAAAGGGTATTTAGAATTATTATTGGGGTTAATTTTATGAATGTATGGTTTTCATGAACTTGTTGTACATATATTTGCTAGATTTTGGTATTACTTTTCCTATCCGTAAATGAGTTTGGTTATTTTCATATGCTTGATAGCAAATATGAATGGTTTGATTTAGCAATTACTTACCCATATAATTTGTTTGTAAAATCCTATGTCTATTGCCTTGAATGTTTGTAAATTATACGAAGTAAGCCTAAGTCACTGTGAAACTACTTATAATTTATGTATTGAATTATGTTTTTATATTTCAAGTATGATATGAACCATGTGGTTTTCCACTAATGTGAACGTGTTAATGTTGGTTGCTTATGTGCTTGTTTCTATTTTCTAATTAAGCTTTATCAGGCAATATATTGATATAATTGATCCGACAGTATAGTTGATTCAATCGTTTCAGGTATGTTTTTATTAAAACGTGAAGTAGTAGGTTCTCATATTGTTTTTACCTTCTCATTCAATTATAATATTATGTACCTATTATTATTATCCTTATAAGTTGATAAAGTTATGAAGCATAATATATACATTATATTGATTGATGTGTGATTAAATTAAATTATAGTATTATGTACCTACTTGAAGTTAGATTATTGGAATGAATGTAAAGTGAATATGATGTGCGGACCTGAAGTTCCTCAAATTTATAAAGAGTATTCACACACATAGACTTAAACTTCCTAGCTTTAACATATAAAGGGCTCAAAACACTTAAGGATAATACATAAAAATGTGCATGATCTACAAAGCTAAAGCATGTTGCTTAGATGTCCACTAAATACTAACGTGATTCTATAAACACAATGTCATGAAATAATATTATACAAAAGATATTGAATAATATTCAAGTTATTGAACTTTAATTAGGTAAGAATTTGAATGATTAAAAAGGTAACAAGCATGTTTGCATGAAATTATTCTTGATTATAAATTTCATAAGTATTTGAGCAAAGAATAGTGTTATGAGTTCAAGAAATTTATTAAACATGCTATTTTGAGCAAATTACTTGAAGAATGTATTATGCCCATAGTTTATAGAATTTTCAGCATAAAGATTAATATAATTGGGCAAGAGGAACAAGTAAGAGTTTTATAAGAATATTTTTCTTTGCTTGATACATGACATTACCAAAAGAATTTATGGTTTAAGTGCAAGGGATTTCAAGGTTGTTGGATAACTTAATTTATTTCATATCCTTACATGCAAGGATTAGGGGGAGATATTATTCATTTTGTTATTATATGTAATCATTTCACATGAATTGTATGATATATTGATGGTCAGTAGTCCATACATTAGCATTAATATCAATGTCAATAATTTATTTAATAAAAGTGACCACATAATATTACATATTTACATATGACACCATCTTGAAGATGGATGTAAATAAATGAATGTCATTGATCATTAGTAATTGTAAATTCTCCAATTAAATTTATTGTCCCAGAAGGACAACGTCGGTTACTAATGAAACCTAAAGCACGGCTGAAGCGTTGTAGTCCAATAGATTTAAAAATAAATGAAGAAATAAATAAAAAGAACCTTCGGAAAAAGGAATGGAGCAACTATTGACAATGACAAATTTGAGGAAATGATAAATCATATCCCATTACATTTCTAGAATAAAATCATTTTTAGTAAAATCAATATGCCTTGTGATTATATAAAAGACTTCAAAAGAGTATGAAATATCCGACAACATTAATCAACATGTATCAAGATTATAGTCAAAACTCCAACGGAGTATATATAAGTAATTATTGGATAAAATATTAGTTGATTGTCTTGCCAATTGTATAATGAAACACATGTTGGTGTTCTAATATCACATCACATTCATGGCCATGCATGAAGTATGTTTAATAAAGTGATCACTAGTGTTGGAAAATTGACCAGAGTTCAAATCTAGAGAAGTGATTGGATGTGATAATAAATTAGGTCATCCGGGTATAATATTATCCGTTATGGAAACCTGAAGTTTCATTTGATAATGTGCTGATGCTCTCTTAATGTTAAATATATGAAATGAATCGAATGGCAATACATAACATTGAGATATATTTGGATTGTGATTCATAAAAATTTTGATTTCTTACATAAAAGAGTAATGGGTGACCAGAAGTTCACCAAAATAACTTATATATTATTGTCAACTATCAAGTGACTAGAAGCTAACCAAATACACTATTTAAGTCTTTAAAGATCTAGAAGATCACCAACTAGTAAAATTACAAGAAAGTGATTTATGCTTGTATAACAATTCTTTTGATTAGAGCTATAATATGTCAGCACATAAGAAAAGGGAAAAGAAGGAAATTCAACTGCATAATATATGTCTCCCCATTAATGTTGAACTATTGATCTCCTGAAGAGAACAAATTGTGAAAGATTTAATAATAAATTCATATGCGTTATGAAGAAATAATTTAAAATTGCTCTCTAGAAGAGATTAAAGCTTGTTTTAATATAATTATTCTGAGAGATAAATTTTGTTGATTATGATCCTCTTATGAAATGAATTTTATTGGAAATTTGTATACTAAGTTGGTGAAGAACTGTGATGCCCCTATATATGAGATATTTTACCAACTTAGGGGGAGAATTAGAGTAAGTTGGCAAAAAAATTTTAAAAAAAATGATGATCCCTATATAAATAATGGTAATTTGAAATGTTTTCTAGCCAAATTTCATCCATATGCTATCAAGATATGTTGCACATTTATGATTTTATTTGTATTCAGTTATGACTCATGTTGCATAGCGTTGAAGATACATTTTGGTCATATTAATTATGTCTATACATTGAGATAAAATCTTGCCAATTGTACTTGAATCACTACACCTGAAGTGTAGGTTGTATATGATCGGTTCCAAAATAAAGATATGTTTAATAGATATGAAATTTAGCAAGATAGTGCAGTTAACACTAATAGTGTAATAGTATATAAATACCATAGTGAATGAAATACCCTAAAAGTGGTATAGATTTCTGAATTATTATAATAGATGACCTATGATGTAAGAAAGTTATGATGGTACCAATAAGAAATGTATTCAGATATCATAGTAAAATAGCATGCGAAATGTACGTCGAAGGAATTTTAAAATACTAGTACACAATGGAACAGATGAATAATATGCATATGCATAATAGAGTGGACTAGTGAATAAGGGATCTAAAATATATGTCCATTTTGATGTCGACATAATGATAATAATCATAAGTTATCTTGGACCAAAAGTCTAATGAAATATGGATTTTTGAATCCACACTATACAATGTCTTGCATTATTTAGTCTTATGTATGTTCATATACATGTGTGAGTCATAGGTTAATGGATTATTCTTTGCGTATATTGAAAGTTGTTAGATGCATTACTCATTGTATATTTTGTTTTCTACATCTCATATTGATGCATTAGTTCTATACATTAATTGTGGTATATGTGAATGTTTGTTCAAAATATATATAGTATGGCGTATTTGTAACTTTGAAGGAAATTACAAAGAAATATTTATATTCCAATGGGCTTATAGCTGTGATGAAATCATTGAATACGTCGATTTAATAACATGTTATGAATCATGTAGGAAGAATTCCTGATGAACTTATATGCGTCGTATTTAAATAATCAGTCCTACAATTTTTTTAAATATTACAATTATCAAACTCTTGAAAATTTTATATGACTACATCATTGACATCTCAACCTGAAGTTTGAGTATATAAGAGTTAGTGAGATTTACTATTTGTATTCGTAGAAAAATTATCGTGTAGTTAATTATGAAACTTCTAAAGAAACGGGATACTTATGCGTGAGACTGTTTCTTATGGTCCAGAAGAACCATGATTAATGTATATAATTTCATACGTTATATTATAATTCATATGAAATTGAAGAACGACATCAATAATGTCAAGTGTTGTCATCAAATGATTATTAATGAATGTTTGACCAAATAATAATTATCAATTTCTATTATTAACGACTTCCAGAAGAAGTCATAACCGCATAAGTTTAATTTTTAAATCAACTATTAAACAGAGATTTGAAATAATGATATTAGAGATAAACACATGTATGGTGAAATGAAGACACTTCACATATTCACGTGAAGACTTGAAGAATTGAAGATGCAACTTCACTTTAGGAGAGTCGAAGATCAACAAATGATACTTTACTTACTACATATGAGAAGATATCCAAACATATTGGATTCATCGTTGTGGCACTAGAAGATCTCAAGTTATGTATTCATCAGGGGGAGAAAATACGCGTTGCACTATTTTTCCCTTGACCATGGTTTTGTCCCAAATTGGGTTTTCTAGGTACGGTTTTTAATGAGGCAGCTTCTCGAGCATATTACGAATAATGATGTCCTCTTTTTCCTTCACTATGTTTTTATCCCACAGGGTTTTTCGTAGTAAGGTTTTAATGAGGCACAGTCTTCGATAATGGACATCCAAGGGGGAGTATTATGAATTATTTGTGGATATACATTATCCTCCTTTGTATCATTCCGGAACAATCTAGATCTATGGTATATATTCTTGTCCAATCAAACTCTAATATATTGTATGTATATATACACCTTATCATATGGTAAAATATACTAAGATTTATTCTCTTTCAATCTCTCATCTTTCCCCTTATTTTACAACAATTTTATTATAGTGGTGGTCAAAATGAGAAATGACCATAGTACAATCCCCTTCTTAATTAGTATAATTTCCTATAGCATGTCTTAATTTGGATTGTTATATAATGTGAAATGTTTGGGTTGTTATATTTTGATATTTGTTGGTTTATTAGATTCAAAATATATGAGTAATTGAAGTTTATGATAATGCGTTTGGTTATTAAAAAATATATGTTATCAAAAGGTCGGGTATTATTTTAAAAAAATCGAGTATTGGATATCCGAATTACCCGATTCGAAATTTTCGGATATCCGAATTGATGGGAATGGTGTCCTTCGAACAAGTGTATTATTTCGATAGAGGGTTCAGAATTATTAGAAAGCTAATTATTCAGTGAGGTTAAGTGATTGAAATTCCTAGTTAGAGGCCGCTACCGATCAGTATATTAATCCATAATTAATATTGCAGCTTAATCTTGACTGAACCTTTCGGGACACACCCAAGCAACTTATGATCCAATACGACGAATTAATCCGAAAGGAATTCATGAGTCACTCGAGTATTATGAACAAAGACTTTGGATTTCGAGCTTATAGCGTCTGAACCGAATCTTAAAAGTCGAGCCAAAATTTAGAAATTGGCGAGACGGGAAAATGCTTTAAGTAAGAAGTAAAAACCCCAGCCACGCGAAAAGACAGGGAGGCGCGCCAAATAGAAGCGCGCCACGTGGCAGCGCACATGGCAGCACGCATAGAAGCACGTCATGTGGCAGCGCACATTCCAGCACGCCATGTGGCAGTGGACATGGCAGCACGCCATGTGGCAGCGCACGTGCCAAGTTGCATTATCCCACGTGGGCAGCGCACCACAGTGGCATCATGCCACATGGCTACGCTCCATGTTAGCAGTGTCATGTGGCAACGGGGCGCGGACCTGGGGTGACGGGTCATGGACGCGAGCCGAAGGGTGGCGGCCCAACCACAAGTGGGAAAATTCCTATTTGTAACGGACAAAGATATGCCAGTTACGATAAACCCATTCGTAACAGATAAAATAGAAGCCCGTTACGTTAAAACAACGTAAAGGCCTAGAAGGTATGTATTCGTAACGGAAAAATTGATGCTCGTTACAAATATTATATTATTCGTAACGGACAGTGTTTTGTCCGATACTCAAATTACAATATTCGTAACAGGCCAACTTGCCCGATACAATTACAGTATAGATGATAAAAAAAAAAAAAAAAACAAAAAAAAACCCTAGCCCCTTACTCCCTTAGCCGTCTAACTTTAATTTTCTCCCTCCTCTCTCTTTCTCTCTCCTCAATCGATTCTTTCTCCCTCTTCTCATTCTTGCAATGGAAACTGAGCTATTTTGGGTCGAAACATGCTAGATCGTTGTCTAGGAAGAGATGCTGCTCCTCAAACTCCCAAGGTATACGATATTTTCTTCTGATTTTAAGTTTTTTAATTTTTAGTGTTTTTTTCGCTTGATCTGGAGCATATATTTTGTTGTTTTTTCTAATTTCCCCCAATTTGATTTCTCAATTTAGGTTTCCCTCATTTTCTAGCTAAATCGCGTCGTCGTTAGCCTTTGAATTTTAATTTGTTTCAATATTCTGGGTTACTAATTTTTCCCAAATTGCAGTTTTTCATCGGGGTAAAACCCTAATTTTTATTATTAGAATTTTGTTGTTGATTTCGAGTTTGATTGTTCGTATTGGTTCTTTGATGTTCATGTTTGTGCTCCTCAATTATCAGTTCTATTTTAACTAATTGATTATTTGATTTTTTTTTTTCTGCGATATTTGAGTGATTTTTTTTTTTTTTTTTTTTTTTTTTGGTTTTGTTGATGAAATGGTTGTTTTTGTAGTGATAAATCTGCATCTAGGCATTTGGTGACAGTTGGTTAGACGGTTGAGGTGAATTCTGCTGAAATTAGTGGCGCTACTGCTTTCGAAGTTTCTGGTAATCTTTCTTAAAGTATTGAACATTTAATAGTTTGTGGAATTGTTGATGAAATTTGATTTAGTTATTGATTTTCAGGAAAATTTGATTTAGTTATTGATCTTCTGAAAAATGTGATTGGTTTGAGCAATGTTCTTGTTGATTGGAGATTAATATGTTATGATTAATTGATAATCATGATTTCTTGATATTTGTTATGTCTTTGAAAATTTTCAGGTCTATATGATCATTTTATCTCTGGTATAATTGAATGAGATAACATGTTGATTATTGGTATAAATGATAGGAAAAGAAGTGTAGCATTCATATTTAGTCAACGAACAAATGATGGGAAAAGAAGTGTAGCGTTCATCCAATAAATTATGCGTTAGGAGTTGTTGCTTAAATCCCCTGATTCAATCTATAATATATGGAATTATGGGACAATCAATCACTCATTACCTCACTATTATTGTTTAACAATTTCGTGGAAATAACTTACAATTTACAATTATTTAATATGTATAAGTTTATTCTCACGGTTCATGTATTGATGTTTATTTTGTTGAGTAATTGACTTGGTAGTTGACCTCGTAATTGTATTTTTGTGCTCTTTCACTGTTATTGTCTCTATATAAAGAGACATATTGAGTAGATTAACTTACCTTATCAACGTAATTAATAATTTTAAATTAAAACTTCATTTCTAGAAGAATTGATTTAAACAAATATATATATTTCATTACATTCTTTTCGATATTTTTTGATGAATATCCCAAATAATCCTCCTATTGCTGTTGCTGCTACTCTGTTCATTGTGGCATTTTTATCTCGTTGCCTGCACTTTACAGGTTTCTCTTGCTCTATCATGACTTATTCGCTTCGAATTCATATTAATTATTGTTCAGGCAATACTGTAATATTTAAACCATCTTCAACTTGTTAAGGCCCTGGACACATAAGATCACTGCTTCTAACTTGTTGAGGCCCTCGTAACATAAGTTCATTGCTGTGTAGATTGTGAAAGGATTAAAGTGGCTTATCTTAGTTGTTAATACAATAACTCATGGTCTTTGTATACATTATGGATTGATAATGGCCATGTTTGGTAAATGGCTTTTAGCTGGCTTTTTGGTTAGCTTTTGGCTTTTGGCTTTTTTATGAGGTCAAACAGCCAAAAAATATGTTTGGTAATTGGCTTTTTAGCCAGTGAAAAAGCTAGCTTTAAAGCCAAAATGAAAAAGCTGCTTTGAGTAGCTTTTTTTGTTGACTTTTGGCTTGTTGGCCCACAAATTATCTAATAAACAGCCAACTGCCAACAATTAATTTACCAAACACTTTTATAAACAGCCAGCTTTAACAGCCAATTTCAAAAGCCATTATAAACAGCCAAACATAAGATCACTGCTTCTAACTTGTTGAGGCCCTCGTAACATAAGTTCATTGCTGTGTAGATTGTGAAAGGATTAAAGTGGCTTATCTTGGTTGTTAATACAATAACTCATGGTCTTTGTATACATTATGGATTGATAATGGCCATGTTTGGTAAATGGCTTTTAGCTGGCTTTTTGGTTAGCTTTTGGCTTTTGGCTTTTTTATGAGGTCAAACAGCCAAAAAATATGTTTGGTAATTGGCTTTTTAGCCAGTGAAAAAGCTAGCTTTAAAGCCAAAATGAAAAAGCTGCTTTGAGTAGCTTTTTTTGTTGACTTTTGGCTTGTTGGCCCACAAATTATCTAATAAACAGCCAACTGCCAACAATTAATTTACCAAACACTTTTATAAACAGCCAGCTTTAACAGCCAATTTCAAAAGCCATTATAAACAGCCAAACATACCAGCTGGTCAAACAAGCCAAGTGAACCGGCCAACAGTCAACCGCCAACCGCCACTTGCCAATCAAGGCCAATATGTAAACTCATTGATCTGAAGCAGATCCTCCCTTGTTTACTAGTTAAAATTTATAGTTCTTATATAAAATATGCAAAGTATACTACAAGAACTGGTGGTCTTCACATAAATAGTAATACAAAACAGTATTCTTCATAATTTGTTGTAGAAAACTTCAGTCTTCCGCTTAGTTTATTTATATACATACTTCGGTCCATCCTTACCACTAAAGGGTAGGGTCGTAGTTCTATATTAGTGTATATAAGCCAATTTCAAATGTGAATAAGAGTTCTAATTGCAAGAATGATGTTTGCCTTGTTCTAATTGCAAGGCTAACCAGTTTTTGTCACTGCAGGAAATAAATCCATCAAAAGTAACAGAGTCTTAAGTTTTGACAAGAATGATAGAGTAGAAATGTGCACACTGCACCAACCTGAATCAAAGCTCTCAAAAAAATGTACTCGTTACTTGAAAAGTAATTATTAGCACTATAACTTTTCTCTGGTCAAATTACAAATTAAGCAGATCATAATGTTGCCAAGTTATTCTATAATTTTTCTGTAAATCCTATATATTGACTTGAATTTTGCACTCAGCTTTAGTAGCTTCCTTGGACCTCATTCATGACATTTCTTTATCCAGGGCTGAACAAAGTATGTATGCATTGTTGCGCACACGTGACATGTATATTTCAAGTTATAAGGAGTTTGGAATTCCAGTGAATTGGTTGATGGACTCAGGAATTGCTGATAATTTTCAAGTTTAATTTTGAACAAAGAAGTACATGAAGCGTGTGGCAATAGAACTTGATACACCCAGTGGTCCTGAAAAAGAACCAAACAGAGAATTCATACTCTTACAAGGCATTCGATTTGCTTTCCGTGTACACTAGGTATGTTCATGATCTGCATTAAGTTACTGATGTGTGATCTTATAACTTTTAATACTATAGCTGCTGAGTATAATTGAGATAATTCTAGCTGGGTAAAAACTAATGCCCTTTTTAGACTCTTAACATATGTATCAGCTTTTGGAATTGTTCAGTAGATATCTAGCCTTCAGTCAATTTATATGATTATTTAATTTGACAAGGAAAATCTGCTTACTTATGACAGAAATAGATGCATCAATGAGCTATGAGTAGAAGTTTGGTTATACATTGCTTTTACGTAGTATTTTATTTTAAACTGATTTGATGGGTTATCCTCTCCCATCTTCATTTAGTTGACTTACAAGCGTTCGATTATATGTACTAGCAAATGTATTGTCAATTTTTTTTTCTCCTTTTATGTTTTGTAATTTCCTTATGCTGGGCATGTAATTTGTAAATGACATTTTCTCTTTTATTTGGTTACAATCTTTTTGGCTTCTTTAAATTTAAAAAAGTTGATATTATTTGTGTTTCATTGTGTACAGGATGAAGATATGGATGATTTTTATTCTTGGAATCATTTGAGGAAGATCCTATATGAAAGAAGATATGTGGTGTCCAAGAAAGATTATGTGATTTTTAATTTCAATTTATTTAAATTTTTATTTGGGAACAAAGATAAAATATTAAATATGTATTGTGTACCATTTTTTACATTATTTATCCTCAAGAACATTTGTACATGTATATTGTTATATATGAAGTCTGTACTATACTTGTATAAATTATGAATTTTTCTCATTATTTAATAAAAGAATTGTGCTAGTTATAGCTATCCAGCATGTGCCAAGCATGTGTTGGTTTTTTTTTTTAGGGAAATTCCCATTGATACACTCCAGGTATTGACTTTTCTCAGCGGTACCACATTTTTTTTTTGACTTCCTGCTGATACACTTGAGGTTTTGACTTTATAATTGACGTGATGAAGTCTGTTAATAAGACGTTAATAACTTAGTAATTCTAGGTTAAAAGCTGAGATTAGGTGAAAAGACTAAAATGCCCCCTTTTAATCCTTCCCTCCATCACCCATAATTAAACCCCTTCCCCTTCCATTTATGTCGATTTGACACAAAACAAACTCCTTGTTCAAATTTCATCTCTCTCTCCTCTGCTCTCTGCATCATTCACGACGAAGTCCAAGGGTTTTGCAAGGGAATTGCGCTGATCTTTTTGGTCTACAAAATCATTAGAGGATAATCTAGCACAATTCAGGTACTTTAGCACTACTACTGTTCATTTTTGCTTGATTTGGTGCAGTTGTGATGTTCTTTTTTCTTTGCGATTTTAAGTTAAATTCATGATGTAAATGTTGTATATTTGTGCGATTTTAGGGTTTTTTTTTTCAGGTATATTAGGTGCGTGATTATGTGTGTTCAATTATTTATGTAGAGTATGTATTTAATTTGGATGAAATGGCCTGATCCTGTTTCATTGATTTACTTGAATTGGAATGTATTTGCTTATTTGATTGATTGTTGGATACCTGAATTGGGATTTATGTGCATGTTATAGGTAATTGGATACCTGATTTGGAATTTATTTGAATGTTGTGGATTGTTGGATATGATTTTGAATTTATATGCATGTTGTAAGTGTGTATACTGTTTACCTTCTTTTGCAGAATGGGTGATGTTGTGTTAAGGTTTCATTACTTTGATAAGCATGTTGATCTTGCTGTTGACTTAGATAGATGTAATTTGCTTGATTTGGTTGTGGATTTTGAGGACACTGCTGCAGTAGACTCTGAGTTTCCTATAGTCAACCCATCATTTGGTTATGGTTTCAATGAAAAGAATCACCCTTTACTAGATGATGCTGATCTTTTTAAGATTATTCACACCCTAGGTGAGTGTGAGATTTATCACATTTGGGTAGGTTTTGCTAAGAAACCAAGTGCCTTGAATAGAATGACCAATAGGCTAAGGAACAAGTCCAAATCTGCACAACCTTTTGCTGCACCTTCCCAATCTGAACCACCCCATATTGATCAACCTTCTGATACTGCACCCTCAAATGAACAACCCCCTCAAATTGAAACAGATCAACTTGTTCCTGAAACTGAACCTCCCCTTTTTGACCCTTCCCAAACTGAACCTCCCCTTTCTATTGAGGATATCAACCTTAATAATGAGTCCTCTCCACCTAGGTATACTGAGGGTTATGAGTCACCCCAAGATGAAACAAATCAATCTGCTACTAAGTATACCAAGGGTAGAAAAGAGTTTGAGAAAAGTATGGAAAAGATAGAGAATTCTAGGAAGGTTAAGGGTGCAGCAAAGGGTAAGAAGAAAGCTACAACTAAAACATCCCCAATGCAACTACCATCTCCCAAGTCTCCAAACACAGTCTTCAAGGGTTTACCACTTAGAAGGAGTCCTAGATTTTCACCTTTGGCAGTAACTGACACACCTAATGCTTCTAATGCTGACCCATTGACAAATGCTTCACAAACAACTGTGTTTAGGAAAAAGGTTCCTAGATCAACAGCTATAAGAAAGGGGTTAGTGAAAGGATCAACTGTGACTGAGAAAAGGATGCTAGGTGTTGTTGACAAAGTGAGTCAGCTGCAAGGATCAGTTTCTAGGGTTAATGTAAATATGAGTGAGGGCAGTAGTGCTGGGGACAATGTGGGTGAGGTGCAAGGCACAAGTGATTCTAGAGTTAGAAGAAAGATGACTTTTGTTGTAGACAGCTCTGAGTCTGTAGAGACACAACCCAATCCTGGTTTCAATCTTGGTGAAGAAGATGAGGATTCTGATGGAGACGTTGCACCAAAGGGTTCTATTCCAGCAGATGAGCTAGCACAAGTAACTAGGATTCCAAAAGTGAAGGACAGTTGGAAACCATCAAAATGGTTTGATTTTTTTGATGATGAAGATGATGAGGATTATTTTCAGAGATTGTACAAGAATGGTGAGATGTATGAGGATGCTGACTTTGGTAAAATAACACTCAGACCTTGGATGATTTTTACTGACAAGGCTCACTTCAAGGACACTCTGAAAGATTTTGCTGTTCAAGAAAGGTTTGCCATCAATGTAGAGTATGCTGACAACAAGAGATACAGTGCAGTTTGCCAATCTGAATGCTGTGATTGGAGATTGCATGCCAGCAGACTGGCAGATGGCAGAACATGGGCAATCAAGAAAATATGGCCCAATATACACACTTGCAGGGGCTTAGAGACTTACAACCCCATCTGCAATGTGAAATGGGCATCTCAGAAAGTCATGGAAGACATCAGGGCTAACCCAGACATTCCTGGGAAAGCACTCAATGAACTCCTTTTTCAAAGATATGGCATCTACATGAGGCAGTCAACCTTGTACAGGTTAAAGAGCTATGTGATTGAGCAGTTGTTTGGAGGGCATGATGAGTCATATAGACTACTGCCAATGTATGCTAAGATGTGCATAGAAACAAACCCAGAGTCCAAGGCTTTTTGTGCATGGAATGAAACAGAGTCTATCCCTAAACAGCTTCAATTTTCAAGCCTTTTTATATCATTCACTGGACAATGGAAAGGTCTTTTAAGGGGTGTTAGACCTTTAATTGGTGTAGATGGAACCCACCTCAAAGGTAACTATGGGGGGGTATTGCTCTCTGCTGTGGGAATAGATGGCAATAATGAGATCTTCCCCATAGCATATGCTGTAGTTGGCCAAGAAGACAAGCAGTCATGGACCTACTTCTTTTGGCATTTGCTGAACATTGTAAAAGATTCATCAAGAGAGCATTGGACTATTATTTCTGATAGGCAAAAGGCAAGTGTTTGTTGCTTTTTTCAAATTTTCATTCTCTTTTTTTTGATATGCAAACATACAAATGCTCATGCTGTAATCATTGTTTCAGGGAGTTGAACTTGCACTAGAACAAGTATGGCCAAAAGCTGACAGGAGGTTCTGCTGTAGGCATCTAAGTAGAAACTACAAAAAGCTATTTCCAGGCCCTATGATGTATGTTCTATTCTGGAGAGCATGCAATGCTTCTTCAGCTTTCACATTCAGGAAAGCTATGGAGAAGTTGCAGAAAGCAGGAGGAGATGATGTCATGACTTGGTTTGCAGAACTGGGAGAGAAGTCTAAGTGGAGTAAGCATGCATTTGACCCAAATGTTTGCAATGACTCCAATACATCCAATTTTGTAGATAGCTTCAACTCTACTCTAGGGGTGAATAGGTGTAGGCCTATTTTGACTTTGCTAGAAGGTATTAACCCACCTCTTACTGTATTAACATTGTCATTTTATTCTGATTTGGTTTGTTTTTCTAAGTAAGATAATGTTATGCAGGAATAAGGAGGGTATGTATGGTTAGAATATCAACAAGAATGGAGAATGCAAAGTCTTGGAATGATGAAGACATAAATCCAAAAATTGTGAAGCTAGTGAAAGAAATAGGAAAAGCTAGCTCAAAATGCAGAGTATTCAAGTCCAGCCCAGGTGAATATGAAATTCATGAGGGAAGATCACAATTTCCTCTCAGCTTAAACAAGAAAGTTTGTTCTTGTGGGGCATGGCAACTGACAGGTGTGCCTTGTAGGCATGCCATTAGGGCTTGCATTGATGCCAAGTTGGACCCACATGACTTTGTCAGTTCCTGGTATTCTGTGAAGACTTATAAGCAAGCTTACAGTGTCTGCATCAACCCAATTCCTGACACAGAGCAATGGCCTGCAGATGAGTCAGGTAGAATCATCATGCCTCCTAAGATGAAGAGGGGAATTGGAAGACCAAGCAGGAATAGAAAGAGGGAAGAAGGTGAGGAGCAACCTGGAAAAAGGTCAAAAACAGTGAAATGCAGCAAATGTGGTTGCTTTGGGCATAATAAAACAACCTGCAAGGGAGGCTTAACAGGAAAAGAGTTGAAGACAAATGAGCCTGTTGTCATCAGAACCCTAGGGTCAGAGACCAAAGTAATGCAGCAAAGGCAGCTAAGGCAGCAAAGCAATCTGAAGCACTTGGATCTCAGTCTGCAGCAACTCAACCTTCAGCATCTCAAGCAGCAGCTTCAACTAAAAAAACTAAGGGAAAGAAGGGCATACCCTCAGCTGAGCAACAAACAGTGCTGACAACCTCACAGTTGCCTAGCCAACCAATCCAGATGTCTCAAGGAAACTCTCAAAGCTAGCAAGTGTTCTGTTTTGCAAAGTAGTAGCAAATGCTTTTTTTGGTGATTTGGATAGAAAGTCAAAATTTGTAGTCAACTCTATATGTTTTGGATTTTTTTGCTGAACTTACATGGTAATGTTGAAGAATTATGCTATTTTGTCTATATTAAGAATGGTGGCCACATTTTGAATGATTTTCTAGACTTTAATGAATGTTGGCAACTGATGCCATTTTGTTCAGCTTGTTAATTTTAGTTGATCTCAATGATTGATTCATTCAAAACCAAGAAAATATTCAAAAGAAGAGGTGAGCTCGAAAAAATGGAGGGGAAATTTTATGAAGAATAGAAGAGGGAAAGTGGAATTTTATAGGGAGAGAATAAGGGTTGGGAAGTTGGAGGGAAATAACAGCAACATTAAGGGGGAAATTTTGGAGGGAAATGATTAAAAAAATGATTAAAAAAATGATTAAAAATGGGGGTATATTAGTCATTTCATCTATTACTAAGCCTAAAATGTGAATAAAATAAGTTATTAACGTCTTATTAACAGACTTCATCACGTCAATTATCAAGTCAAAACCTCAAGTGTATCAGCAGGAAGTCAAACAAAAAATGTGGTACCGCTGAGAAAAGTCAGTACCTGGAGTGTATCAATGGGAATTACCCTTTTTTTTAAAAAAAATTGGGGAAGATACTATTTGTAACGGGCAGATAACATGACCATTACAAATAAACCGTTATTTGTAACGGGAAACACATGTGCCTGTTACAAATAACGGGATTATTTGTAACGGGTAGTTGAAATGCCCGTTACGAATAATATAGCCTATCCATAACGGCCGCATGCGTAACACCCTTTGCCCGATACATATAGGTTGTTTTTGCCCGTTATAGATAGCTATTTTTCCACTAGTAAATCCAACCCATCTTAGGGCTCAAGGTTGGGTGGCACATGGTTAGCTAACAATGGATGTTAGTTGCCTAGTGAGCAAGTGAGGAAGTGTTCCTCACCTAACCATGTGACACTGGTTACTTAGTGATTCCTTGGTTTATTTACTCTCTTCATTCCAAATCACTCGCAACGGTTTGACTTTTTGCACTATTCACATATCTCCCTTTCACCATTTTTTTTAACTATTATATGAATGTCAATGTAATCATGTAAGATGTTGTTGAGTCTATTTTAATGTATAGTTTCTTAATATATATAAACTTTTTATAACTTATATAAATATATAATAAAAGATATAAACGGTCAAACATGTACATCGGCAAGCGTTTCCAGTCAAAATGTTGCAAGTAAATTGGGACAGAGGGAGTAAACTAGGAATTGAATTCAACGTTCTTTCGAAGTGAGATCTTTTTGAGAAAAAGTCCCACATTGAAAGATAAGAGGAATGCACAAGGAAGCACTTCGTATATCTTGAGATAAACCTGGCAATCCTGACCCGACCTGATTGACCCGACCCGAATGACCCGACTCGTAACCCGAAAGTTGACCCGAAACCCTTGGCCTGAAAATACCCGAAACCAAACTAACCCGACTCGACCCGAACCCAACCCGAAATAGAGTTGACCCGAACATGACCCGATGACCCGACTCGAATGACCTGACCTGAAATTGACCCAAAATCCTAACTTGACCCGACCCGAAAAGACCGGAAACCCGAAGTGACCTGACCCAATTTTTAACAATAATTGATGGACCCGTAGTGACCCGACCCGAATTGACCCGAATCCTAAGTGAATAAGGTGAAATAGTGAATTACATAGTTTAGGGCTTCTTTATTTCCTACATAATAGGCACTCATGTTTTTTTTTATTTTTTTTTATTTTTTATTTTTTATTTTTTTTCGGTAACCGTAGGCGTCATTTGAAGTGCGCCTACGTAAAAGCATGTTGTGAATATGCTTGGCACTCATAGGAAGTGGAAATTGACATATATGATTTGGGACAACAATTAGGGACAAAGAAAGTAGGGAGCCGCCAACAAGTTTTTAAGGAACTTGTAAACCGTTCACGGATCATAAAAGGCAACCACGATAAAGGGACAACGATATGTAACAACGATTGACCCGTGAAGGTTACACCCCATTCATAATCCATGAGATTACTAACCCCATATGGTTCGGAACCACAAAAGGAGGATCGGGGATGATGGTACGAAGTGAGTCATAGAGTCACATTCGCCCGTATTGGCCTCTACTCGATTCTTATAGTGAAAAGTGATTCCTGCGATCTCAAAGGCATACAAACAAAATATTCAATTTGCTCCAAACTATTATTATACTAAATTGGTTGAATATTAATGCAACACATAATTCTAAAATATTGTGATCACTTCAATTAACAACAAGATTAAAAAGGATCCTAAACCGGTTGTCCAAATTATCTTATTAGGCGTGATTTTCAATTATATATTCCCTTTAACACGCAATATGGTGATCAATAAATAATAATAATAGAATTAACATTAATATTGGAAGCAATTTAACAAAAATAGCGTTAGTTAAATCAAATATAAAATAACCTAATCATGATACTAGCAAAATTAAAATAAAATAAGAGTAATTAAATTAATTAATTACTCACATTCCGCGCGTTCCTTAAAATTGCTACATCATGAATAAAATGTTAGTAACTTCAATAAAAATATAAATTAAATGAAAATTAAATTAAATAAAAATTAGAGTTGATTTGGCCCAAACCCTCAGTTAATTATACCTTTCACGCCTTGGTTTAAGTATAGAACTTTGGGTATTATATGGACTCCTTGGAGTGCTTTAAGGAAGGAACAGTAAAAGAATGGGGAGACTAATATTTAGGCTAAAGAGGGAGAAAAGGATTATTTTGTGATCAAGCTTGTTGATGATTGGAAAAAAAGGGAAATATGACCTCTATTTATAGAGAAAAAAGAGGGTCGAAGAATCAAGAAAAGATAAGAATTCGAATCGGATAAAACTCTTGCGATAGACAACAGTTTTTGCGGTTTTTGTTTTTATCATATCTTTTGATCCAGAAATCGGAATAAGATGAATAAGATATAGTTGGAAATATCTTGAAGTCTACTTTATAACCCAATTAGAATCAGATTAAAATATTTTGTATAACAAATGATATAGCCGAAATAGTGAGATGGTGTCAGTTTTGGATATAGTTTGACATTTTATTCATATCTTTTCCGTTATAGCTCGGAATTAATATTATAATATATCATTGGAAAAATAATTTCAAGGGATATCCAAACATATAAAATTTGGATAAAAAATATGAGGCACGAAAATCATATCTGACTATAATTGAGCGTCTTTCAATTCGGATAGAAATAGGATTTTCAAAAAGAAAAGTTTTATTCAATTTCAAACTCTTTAATCTTATCTTTTCAAAAAGGATAATTACGATCTTCTAGAAACTTATAGAAGTTTCTAATTAATCCTAATTGTTTTAGGAATTGGATTAAATCATTTGGACCCTCCACATGATCATTGGGTCGTAGGTAAGGTGGACTCAGGTTCGGTTTGGGCTCAGTTTAATATTTTGGCCATAACTTATTCGTTATAACTCGGATTTGGGCTTATAATATATCGTTAGAAATATATTTAAAAGCCCCATACAAATATTCAATCATCGGACCCATATTATAGACCAAAATAAATTGGATTAAATGTTTTTATAAAAAGGACACGAAATGAATGATTTTAGGTTTAAAGGAACGAAAAGAGGAAAACAAATTATGGTTTGGGGAAATGGGCTTGGATTTGGGTTGGTTTATGAAATAGAAATATGGATTTAAGCACTCTAAGATTAAATACTTAACCCGACCAATAATGGCGGTGAAAGGTTGTTCGTCATCGGGTTTGGTTTTTGGGAGACATTTTTAGTTGTCTACAGAAGCCCCCACTTTGACTGTTTTTGTAGAAATGTCAGTTTCGAAAAAGATAGTCAAAGTAGTCGATAGGGACAGAGAATGATTTAAGACGTTCTGCGATCCTAAATCACTTTGTATACGCCGATACCTGCAAAAAATGTTAATTCCACAGATAAAAAAGTAAAGGGATAGAACGCTTATCTAACACCAGTGTATTGGTGACAAATGAGTTTGGTATTTTCCTATGCTTGAAGGAATCCACCGGATGACATTTGTTGAAATGCTTTCCATGCTTGAGGAAAGTCGACAAATGAGTTTGGTAGCTTTCTAAGCCTGAAGAAACCTACCGGATGACACTTTCCATGCTTGAGGAAAGTCGACATATGATTTTGGCGTTTTTCTATGCTTGAAGAAATCCACCAATAATGCTTTCCATGCTTGAGGAAAGCCTACAAATGAATTTGGCGGTTTTCTATGCTTGAAGAAATCCACCGGATAATACTTTCCATGCTTGAGGAAAGTCGACAGATGATGAGATTACAAGTCTCTGTGTATCGAGAACCTTGCGTCATGAAATGATGGTCGTTCGATTGTCCCCGAACGTGGGCTGTAAATGGTCCGCTTTTCCTCGAACATGGGCTGTAGATGGTCCGCTTGTCCCCGGACGTGGGCTGTAGATGGTCCACTTGTCCCCGAACGTGGGCTGTAGATTGTCCGCTTGTCCCCGGACGTGGGCTGTAGATGGTCCGCTTATCCCCGGACGTGGGCTGTAGATGGTCCGCTTATCCCCGGACGTGGGCTGTAAATGAGACCTGCAAAAATAAATTTGCCAATGGACTCGTATATATTGTGATTGATTGACCACTAACTTGACTAAGTTTGACTTGATGTGACATGACATGTGTATGACTTGTGAGTGTGTGTGTGTGTATATGTGTGTGTGCAGACACAAGAAAACAAAGATGCAAAAGCAAAAATTTTCCGTCATTTTTGTCATGAGACGAGTGGAGGGTACCGACTTTCTCTCGAAAAAGAAAGACGTGAAAACTGAACTTCTATTTTTGAACTTCCCTCGATGAGAAAATTTTGAAAAAGTTTTCGAACTTCTTCAAAAGAAAAGGAAAGAAGTTTTGAACTTCCTCGTTGAGCAAGACAAAATGAATCGCATGGATTGAATTGCTTTTCTTGAAAGTAATGTATGCATGATGCATGTCCTTAGGCTAGGAGGTTAAGGACAATTACATCATGTGACCCGATGAATGAACTTAGGTCATAGAGCTAAGCATCATATATGGTGTAAAGAAACGATCTTGAACGTCACTTAGGTCTGGAAGCTAAGCACGTATACAGATGAAGTGATTATTTCATAATGAACATTGCTTAGGTCAAGGAGCTAAGCACGATATGCTTTGTATGATTAAAAATTGTTGCTCAGCACATTATGCGATGCGTGAAACAATGAATATTGCTCAGGTCAGGAAGCTAAGCAAGTATACAACGTTTCTTCTAATGAATGTTGTCTTGAAAGATGATGAAACATGCACAGTGTTGAAACAAGATTTCATGAAAAAGGGTTCTTAAAGGGAAGGATGATATGGATATGGATGTGTGAGTGAAGTGCGTGAATGTGATACTAAGGCTGGCTGCAAGGGTTATTGCGATGGAAAGAGATGTGAGAAGAGTCAAAGATGATGACTCTTTAGGATGACTCTTCAGGCTAGGTAGGCTAAATGATGTGGGTTCAAGCCCCCAAGTCTAGCTCTAAATGGGTAGGGGTAAGCATTGGATATTCTTTGACTCGATCATGCATGGATATGAATATGAATGTGGCCGCACCTCGATGTGAGGTTGCCTACGTATCCGTTAGGAATCAGGCCAAACATAGCTCTAACCGAACTTTGCACAAGTGTGTGTACACCTCAAAGAGGTCTTTCAAGGGTTGTAATGTAGTTAAGCTGAAGGTTTAAAGAAGAGAGGGGTAAAAGGCTCAAGACCCAAGAGAATCCCTAAGATGTGTAATAGTGAATTTGAAAATTTTGAAATTTGCAAGTTTATTTTCAATTTTTATTTATTTTTTGATTTTTTTTTAATCAATGTGGGCAATCTCAGATCTTGCGGTCCATCACTCACTTCGCATTCATGTTTCTTAGGCACGGTACCAAGCACTCGATGAGAGACGCAATTTGAGACGTGTTCATATGAAAGACATTGGAACACTTGCCTTTAGACATTGTTTTATTGTTGTTTTGCTACTTTTTTTTTACTTGCTTTTTGAATGTTATACAATTACACATCTTCCAATCCCAGGGTTAAGTGAATGTGGGTTGAAGAAATGAAGGCCAAACGTTAGACGAGGCTCAAAGTGGTTGATGAAGAAATGGAATGTGATTGAACGGTAACAGGGAATGACAGGATTGCAAAGGTGCCTCAAATAATTGGGGTACCTTGTGTTTAGTTCAGTAAATTTTTTTTTTTTTTTTTTTTTTTTTTTTTTTTTTTTTTTTTTTTTTTTGCTAATCACATGATCGAATGTAAGAAAGAGATGCTCATTTATGAAGAAGGTAAGAAATGTGACACAGACACATGGATAAGGAGAACCTATGCTTGACTTTTTAGGGGGGAAGGGTTTGAAACAAAAGAAGAAGAAAACATGAAATCTTGGTGAGAAGCATGCATCGTGCATTGTCTTCATGGCTGTTTATGAGTAACTTCTTGCCGCCTAGTGAGAAAAAAGTTTCTTGTTGTTGATGCTTTGATTGGAAGGAAAGAAGGAAGGAGTGACGTTCCCCTTATTCTTCCAACTATTGCCTAGTGATTTTAGACTCAAGTACTGTGTAAGGATGAACCCACTTAATGCATTCACTTAATAATCGGATTGGAAATGAAGAGTGTATGAAACAATTTTGAAAACTGATGGGAAATACTCCACTCATTCCTACTACGACGAAAAACGATGCATGCATGGTCCTACTATACGATCATAAACAATATAGTGCATTACTCGAAGACAAAGTGTGTGCAATGACTCAATATGTGTGATTAGATGAGTTTATTAAGACTCGTGGTATGATCGCATGACTAGACATGTAAACGGTATAAAGAACAAAGGACCCAATGACCAAATAGCATGGAAGACTAAAAGACAAACTAACTTGATTAATTTTGTCCAATTTTAATGTTTATGCTATTTACTAGGTGAAAACGGTCCATTGGCAATCATTAGTCATAAATAAGATCAACCAAAATCAAAGACAAAGAACACATGTTAAGGTTAGCACAAAAAATCAATCACAAGAAACTAGGAAGAGGACTAGAATTCTAGAAGAGTTATGACTCATGGGTATATAAAAAAAAAAATCTATAATCCTATATTATATGAGTTGACATGGATTAAAGGATTTGGCTAATATTAACTTGACACGAAAAGATATAAAAAAAAAAAAATTTAAAAATAAACAAAAGAAAGTTGACGCTAAAAAGACACCTAAACCGGACAGGCTGTAGTATATCGGTTATAAATTTTATCTGTGACTCTGATTGAAACGAAACCAACGCCAAATGAAAGATAAAACCTGGGGCTACAGATCCATAGGTGGCACGACACGTAACTCTTTCTGGAACTCCGGATATGACCAAAACAAGTTGACTCTTGTCTAGTATACGGGAATTAAAATCCGGGAAAATCTATGACTCGACTCTAAAAAAAATAAAAAGGGTTTGATAAGAGAAAAAAAAATTAATTAAAAAAAGTCAATAAAAAAAATGCACATATAAGCACATCGTCAAGCATGATGCAATGAAGTTCGCTACCTAAAGTCAAGTTCTATGTTCGACTATGGTCAAGCTTATTTGGGTGTCAAAGGGTACCATGGTTAAGAGTTTGGACGCGTTAGCAAGGAAGCCTCCCTTGAGGGTGTATGCCAACGGGCGGCTCCGCGAGTTCTTGATGTAATCGAACTCGACTCCATGGTTTGGGTGGATTTAAAAACTCGGATGAACCCTTATTGTCATGAACGTTTTCGGGTTGATAGAGCATAAATACCCCGGGCTAGCCACAGACGTAGAACACGTACTATTGTGGCAAAATAGGTAACCTAAAAAGTATATGCATATGTAACAATGCCAATTAAATCGCAAGAATACAATTCTAGAATCTTTCAAGTCTCATCCACTCATCTTAATTAAATACAGATCACTCAAATCGATAAATAACCAAGAATCCTGCCCAGTGGAGTCGCCAAATTGTAGGCGTCGTTCGAAGTGCGCCTACGTAAAAGCATGTAGTGAATATGCTTGGCACTCATAGGAAGTGGAAATTGACATATACGATTAGGGACAACGATTAGGGACAAGGAAAGTAGGGAGCCGCCAACAAGTTTTTAAGGAACTTGTAAACCGTTCACGGATTATAAAAGGCAACCACGATAAAGGGACAACGATAGGCAACAACGATTGACCCGTGAAGGTTACACCCCATTCATAATCCATAAGATTAATAACTCCATATGGTTCAGAACCACAAAAGGAGGATCGGGGATGATGGTACGAAGTGAGTCATGGAGTCACATTCGCCCGTATTGGCCTCTACTCGATTCTTATAGTGAAAAGTGATTCCTGCGATCTCAAAGGCATACAAACAAAATATTCAATTTGCTCCAAACTATTATTATGCTAAATTGGTTGAAAATTAATGCAACACATAATTCTAAAATATTGTGATCACTTCAATTAACAACAAGATTAAAAAGGATCCTAAACCGGTTGTCCAAATTATCTTATTAGGCGTGATTTTCAATTACATATTCCCTTTAACATGCAATATGGTGATCAATAAATAATAATAATAGAATTAACATTAATATTGGAAGCAATTTAACAAAAATAGCGTTAGTCAAATCAAATATAAAATAACCTAATCATGATACTAGCAATATTAAAATAAAATAAGAGTAATTAAATTAATTAATTACTCACATTCCGCGCGTTCCTTAAAATTGCTAAATCATGAATAAACTGTTAGTAACTTCAATAAAAATATAAATCAAATGAAAATAAATTAAATAAAAAGTAGTGTTGATTTGGTCCAAACCCTTAGTCAATTATACCTTTCACGCCTTGGTTTAAGTATAGAACTTTGAGTATTATATGGACTCCTTGGAGTGCTTAAAGGAAGGAATAGTAAAAGAATGGGGAGGCTAATATTTAGGCTAAAGAGGGAGAAAAGAATTATTTTGTGATCAAGCTTGTTGATGATTTGAAAAAAGGGGAGATATGACCTCTATTTATAGAGAAAAAAGAGGGTTGAAGAATCAAGAAAAGATAAGAATTCGAATCGCATAAAACTCTTGCGATAGACAACAATTTTTGCGGTTTTTGTTTTTATCATATCTTTTGATCCAGAAATCAAAATAAGATGAATAAGATATCGTTGGAAATAACATGAAGTCTACTTTCTAACCCAATTAGAATCATTTTGAAATATTTTTTATAACAAATGATATAACCGAAATAGTGAGACGATGTCAGTTTTGGATATAGTTTGATATTTTATTCATATCTTTTCCGTTATAGCTCGGAATTGATATTATAATATATCATTGGAAAGATAATTTCAAGGACTATCCAACCATATAAATTTTGGATAAAAAAAACAAGGTACGAAAATCATATGTGACTATCTTTGAACGTCTTTCAATTCGGATAGAAATAGGATTTTCAAAAAGAAAAGTTTTATTCAATTTCAAACTCTTTAATCTTATCTTTTCAAAAAGGATAATTAGGATCTTCTAGAAACTTATAGAAGTTTATAATTAATCCTAATTTTTTTAGGAATTGGATTAAATCATTTGGACCCTCCACATGATCATTGGGTCGTGGGTAAGGTGGGTCTAGGTTTGGTTTGGGCTCAGTTTAATATTTTGGCCATAACTTATTCGTTATAACTCGGATTTGGGATTATAATATATCGTTAGAAAGCTCTTTTAAATCCCCATCCAAATATTCAATCATTAGACCTATATTATGGACCAAAATAAATTGGATTAAACGTTTTCATAAAAAGGACACGAAATGAATGATTTTAGGTTTAAAGGCACGAAAAGTGGAAAACAAATTATGGTTTGGGGAAATGGGCTAGTATTTGGGTTGGTTTATGAAATAGAAATATAGATTTAAGCACTCCAAGATTAAATACTCAACCCAACCAATAATGGCGGTGAAAGGTTGTTCATCATCGGGTTTGGTTTTGGGGAGACATTTTTAGGTGTCTGTAGTAACGATTTTACTTTATTTTTCCAACTATTTTTTAAAAGTGAATTTATTTTGGTGACCCGACACAAACTTGACCCGAATAGACCCGACCCGAATGGACTCGATTAGAATTTGACTCGACCTTAAATTGACTCGAAAATTGATCTTAAAAATTAACCCGACCCGAACAGGTCGACCCGAATCGACACGACCCGAACTTGACCTGACCCGAACTTGACCCGAAGTGCTGACCTGATTTTGACCCAAAAACCAACTCGACCCGACTCGACCTGAACCCAACCCGAACATTTGTTGACCCGAACTGAATTGACCCGACCCGAACCCAACCTGAATGACCTGTTTGTCAGGTCTACCTTGGGATTGTTCACTTGAATAGGAATTCAAAAAGGAATCTCCACTTGAGAGAAAACCTTTAAGTTCATATAAAACTCGAGTAGTGTTTTGGTCTGACTCGGCTAAACTTTGAGTAGGAAAATAATCGGTTTGAGTTGCGGGTGGATATTTTAGGAGGTCTTTGCACTTGCAAGACTTGGAGTTTTACGTAAGAGCTCCGTGTGTGAGCGAAGCACGCGAAAAGGGTAAAGTCGTCTTTTCTCTCTTTCTTTTAATTTATTATGTCATTTAGTTATATTAATTATGAGCGGGTCTTGTGGTCGGGTTTTTTTCGCGGTGAGTTAGACTTACCGAAACCCAACAGCGGTATCAGAGTCCTGCTCATTTATTTTTTGTAACTAAAATTTTCAAGGTTTTAAAAATGGATTTAACTTCTGGTTGTTCTTGCTAATTAGATTAGAAGCTCGATTTTATTAATTTTAATCTCGTTTTATTTAGAATTTTGGCTCCAAAACCCAGATTTTCGCCCACGACAAGTGAATTTTTGGTGGAATCTATATTCTTGAAACATTCACATCCTTTATGGGTTACCAAAAAGCCAAATCTGCCCAGAAATGCTTGTTCTTAGGGATTTTTTGTTTTGGCGAAAATTTTAAATCTTTTAAACCTTGAATCTTAATGGCATATTAATTGTGATTATGCATATGGTTCTTTCCTTTATACTTCTGCAATTTTAGACCACTTTTGAGCATCATGACTTGGTAGTAATTGGTGCTTAAATAGTTGGCTCAAATTTTCACATAGTTGCAAATAAATTGCTTTAAGTGAAAATTTTGTATTTTGAGGCTCTAAAGTAATAAAGATTCAATATTTAATTAATTTCAGTGATTGGAACTTTGTGTTACCAAATTCCATGTAATTTTATTTTACTTTTTTTATTTAATCATTTATTAAGTTGATTGGAATCATAAAGTTTCAAACTTGTGATAGAATTTTCATTAATCTTCATATTGGAAGATATAATTTTTCAAGGACTCGCAAGTTAAAGTTAGAGTCTTTATTTGAATATTTATCTTCATAATTCCAACTCTCTTTTAATTTTGTCAAATCTCATAATTAATTTATGTTGGTAAAATTAATAGTGAGAATAATCCTTTTCATTTTTTTTTTTGCATCAAGTTGAACCAAATTTCATTAAATAATAGTTTTGGAATTAATTTGGTTTTGTGCACTTGAATGAATTTATTAAGTTAGACTTGTTTTATTTTCATTTTCGCTAAATAAACTGATTCTAAAATTAATTTAGAATTTATTAATAATATCACACAAAAAATTGAGGCCTAAGAGCCCTAAGCAAGCTCTAAGCCAGCTGTGTGCGTGCGTGCTGAGCGCATGGGGCATCAGCTTGATGCGGCAGCCTGTGCGTGCGAGAGAGTGTGGTGTGATGCTTGTATGCATGTAGGCGGGGGTGCGCGAGGATTGTGCCGGCATGGCTACTAGGGAGTACGAGCCCAGCACAGCAGCAAGGACAATGCGAGCAGCAGCCTCGCACCCCCCCTGCCGGGGCTTGGTGCCTATCAAACCATACCATGTTGCTTGGTGCTAGGCACACAAAAGGAATGGGCTATGTATTTAACGTCTTTGCCGATTTTAATTATTTTAGTTCTGTTTACTTTTTTTAATTAAATTTTGGAGGCTAGGCCTCAGGTTTTGAGCAGCACTTGCAAAATTTTATTTTGGCAAAATTTTGGGCTAAGCAGCTTAATTAATTGGATTAATTAAGTTGGATGAGGAATTTAGTGGGAGCTTCAATTTTAATTACGCTAAATCACATAATCGGTTAAATTTGACTAGTTTTTGTAGGAGTTTATATGCACTATAAAGCGGAAAGTCCGGAATTATATTCATAAAGAACGTAATCCCAAGATCGCATGCATAACACACAAGACACATAATCATATCTTTAACGCGTGAATTCCACGTAGCTATTCGACGGGCATATTACGGAGAGAATAGAGGCCCAAGCGTTGCTCTTCTACTAAGTCCATGAGTTTCGAACGAGCCGTCCACCTATATTAGATTAGTCGAGTGAAAGAGGAAAACCACGATCATCACCTTTAATGGGATAACCGACCACAACGAACCACCACAATCGGCGCCAAGGGAGGAGGAAAGTGCCGTGAGAGAGAGAGAGAGAGAGAGAGAGAGAGAGAGAGAGAGAGAGAGAGAGAGAGAGAGAGAGAGAGAGAGGGAAGTTTGATAGAAGCTGGTTTCGTGTATGCTAATTAGGGTTTTAACTTAACAGTAAAACTTTTATGTGGAATAACCTAGGCACCTAGTCTACTTATAATCATATTATAATAAGACTAGGTTAGGAAGCCCAAAACCTCTCTAAACCCTCTACATGGTAGGACGTACTAGGGGATGAGTCTTATCATGGGCCTCGTCCTCTTGTGCTCGATTTAGGCCCTTTGGGTGACCTTATACGATCCGTCCAAGTGGGCTTTGGCCTATTTTACTATCCCAAATATTGTTAGTACCTCTAGCTATGATATAATGACGACCCAAATGAGCGAACTTAATTATCTCCATAATTTGATTCATTTATATATCTAGTAATTGCACATGATGAAGACATAAATCCTTCAATCTCCCACTTGTCTGAGACAAGTGTGCAATATTCAAATTCCTTAAGTCAATGTGTGTTGTGATAATATGATTGGATTGCATGTCAAGATCATATTAATCTACAAATCGTTTCTTGAAATCTGAGTTTGAATTACAAAACCAAATGATTACTGAGTAATGCATTTGACGTGGGCCACGTATTTTCTTAATTCTCCCTCTTAAAGCGGCTATGACACATTCCCTAATTTAACAGGTATACTCATTCCAATCTTGTAGCAACAAAGCTCCCACTCAACTTTTGAAGTAACCAGGAAACATCCTTTATAATCTCCAGTTACGCGTAAACGTTTTATTGTACCACAGTTAAATAATTCATTGAATGAAATTAATGTTCCACTAATGTCAAAGGAATCCACTAATATATCCAGAAGCTCTATACTTGTACTTAAAAGTAGGTCATTAGTTTTGTCATGCATCATTCATGCATATCCAAATGATTGACCGAGCATCACTATGCCTCTATAACCCATGGAACTTCACTATCCAATCAATTTTACATGCTAGTCCATTTATTGAAATCATTTATGTCCACTATAATAATTTTGAAATACGAACTTAAATAAGATATGAATTTTTTGCACCTATGGGTTTTCATTCACCAGGTCATCAACCTAATGAGCCCAATAATTCATAATTATTTTGGACATTTTATTTAATTTCTAAAACCATAGTTAAATAACAGAAATAATAGTATTCATTTAAACATAATTCTATAAATATAAACATTCCTTATGTAATATGTTTTCTCTAAACATACACAATTTGAATTATATAATTTACTACAATCCAAGATTTTTATATGACTCTCATACTTTAGTCTGTGAAAGGGGTTTAATAAATGATTTTCTCATCCATAATAAGACTTTGCAGATCACAACATCCTGCTTTCATTGATCTCATAAACGAGGTGATATCTCATATCTATTTGTTTGGTTTTGTGATGTTACCCTGGCTCCTTTGTTTTGGCAAAGTTATCCTTTTAGTCACAAGAAAATTTGATCCAAACTTCCTCCTTGACTACTCTTACTGTAGCTAAATACACATATTTTGAAATTGAATATGCAACAACATTCTGCTTTGAACTTTTAAGCTGACTATATTTCTCATATAGACATAAAATGCATCTAGATCACCATCTAAAGTCATCTTGCTTATTTTGAAACTTGCATCCGTATAACCTTTTTGAAAACTTGTTCATTTTTACCGCCACAAACTAGAAACATTCCTTTAGTCCTGCTCAAATACTCAAGGATTTTCTCTTTGCAACTCTCAGTATACTTATCCTAAATTTACTTGAACCTGTTACACATGCATAAGTCATATGTAACACCTTGCTTTGTACATTTCATGGCACATATAATGGACCCTTTGCAGAAGCATAAGATACACTATCCATACAACTCAACTCCACTAGCTTTTGAAGCACTGAGTTTCTAAGCGTAATACCATGAAACATGGCAAGATATCTTCTCTTAAAGTCTTGCTTCATGAACTTGTCATGAAATTTATCAACATAAGTCTCTCGATGTTGTCCAATCATTCTTCTTGATTCATTTCATGGATCTTGATTTCCAATATGCACTCAACATCTCCTAAGTCTTTCATATAGAAACAACTCTTTTACCATTACTTGACTAATTCAAGCATTGATATGTCATTTTAGATGAAGTGTACGTCATCTACATGTAAGACTAAGAAGACCAATTGCTCTCACTAAAATTCTTATCTCTACAAGATTCCTTTATGTTCTTTTAAGGAAATCAAACTATTTTGGGTAAAAATACCCTTTTCATGTGGACCAATTAAAAAGGGCCACGTGTCCATCCCAGATAGGTCCATTTGGGCCAATAGCCAGCTGACACGTGTCAGCCTCAGATACCTTCTGGAATTGTGGCCTTCAAGGCTCAATTCCCAAGAATGCCACAAACGGCACATACCACCAAATCTAGGTTAAATTACCTAAGAGAGGGCACAATTTCTAATGACCCTATAATAGGGAGATATCCCCCATTTTTGGGACACATTCAATCATTTATTACACCTATCCTACATACTCTTAAATTAGATAAAACACCTAATCTCGAAATCTTAGAAGATCCTCTTTACTTTTTGCACCTTTTCATTCTCCTACGTATTCTAACTTGATCGTCGGAGGCGGAGCTCCTACCACTTGGAGTCTCCATGTTTTTGTTGGTACAGGCGTAGTCGGATCAGTATCTAAGCTGTAAGTCTCCCGAGGGACAAAAACACCCAAAACATTTTTCCCCGTTTGTGGGAAGAGTACATCAAAGATGGTCCAAGAATCTGTACCGCCTCATGAACCCAAGGCTCATCAGCCGGAGGTCTTTACTGACAAGGAGGATGATTATCCTTAGGTCGAAACATATATGACAAAAGATGGGTTATTCATTTCTAGGCACATCCATCTCAGAGATACTCTAGAACGAGGTGATAGCCAAGTGGGTACCAGCAGGCCCCCTAGTTAGCGGAAAAGGGAAACCTATTCGATAAGAGGTCAGGCACCTGTCACAAGAGACGAGATCATGAAATACATGACAAGTTTCAAGGGTGAGATCAAGGACCTGATTGAAAATAAAACGGCTGGCTCTAACAAGGGTCACCCGGCCAAAAGTCTCCTCGAACCGCGAGGAAGAAGTCAGTCAAGGAAAGGCATCCTACTCCACATCCCAAGGAGAAGACTGTGCCTGCCATTTACTAGACAAAAATCCTTCTGCCTCAGACAGACACAAGGAAAGTCATTTGTGCTGTTGAGTCGGATGGCAGTAAGAAGACTTACACCAACACTCGAAATGTCATCGAGCGAAATCGGAGCCAACAACTCTCTAAGTCAGCCTCTACGTCGAGCTTTCCATACATCTTTAGAAATACATCTGTAAGGAATACTCAATCCTTACATGAGAGCCATACGGATGGAAATACCGTCTATTCTAGCCCTCAGATTATTGGGAACGCACCGTACGTACCCCCTATGGTCTACGATCTGTATTCTCCTCATTTCATGCAGTCGACCCTCTTTGAGGGTCAGGCGGCATACAATGTCGAACCTTTGGACTGGTAACTCCTTCTACTCAAACTTGGTGAACAAAATTTTGTGTTCACCAAGGAGATAACCGAGGCATCACAACTGGCCAAGGTTAAGAATGTGTTAATAGGTGCCTACGACAGTACCACCAACCCGGAGGACCACCTCATGGTGTAAGGAGGGTGATCCCATCGTTAGGGGTACTATCCTTAAATGCCCTTGGCCACTTAAAATCCTAGGAATTTACACTTATTAGTGTGTAGTAGGATTTGAATTCCTGACTGTTTGGGGGACCTTGAATTAGAATTTATTCTATTATCACGCTTTTTTGTAAGAAACAAGTAGGAGTCGCCAATGAGTTTTAGGAAAACTCATAAACCTCATTCATGCCTTTATTCCATGTGGAGTTCATGGAATTTTAGCACAAATCATAAGTTTACGCATGCCTAAATTTGTCTATAAACAAGAAATGAGTTCGGGAGCGAGGGTACTAAGTTAACGTTCCTTTTAGAGGGGAATCGTCATCCTAGCCCTAGTACGGCCTCTACTAGCTCTTCCTTTTCCACAATTTCATCACTAAACAATATATGCAACACGATACCTAAAACTATGTTAGTTGATTTTATTTACAAGCATTAATTCACGTAGGATTTACATCGTAATGTCGTTATTTACAAGTTATTTCGCTAGAGTTTTAGGTTAAAATCTGTCTGTCTAAGCCTTGGTTTAAGCTCATATTTATAGGGAATGATTAGGTTTAGGGTTTCGAGCATTCTGCTACAGCAGGTGTCGCGCGCAACAAATGGAGTTGCACGCGGCATCCCAACGCAAGTTATAGAGTTGCGCTGCAATTGTCTTGCGCGCGACTTTATGGTAAGATTCGATTATATATTTTCCGTATAATTCCGAATAATTCTTAATCTTCCGCAGCGCAACTCAGTGAAAGTTGCACTGGGTGTCACGCGCAACTGAATTGGTTGCGCGCGGCAGTCCAGCGCAACTTCATGAGATGCGCGCGGATTTTTCTGTCGCAGCACTAAGTTTTAACCTAGGAGCTCCTAAATCCGTCATTATTGGGGTTTAAGCACGGGATTAAGAATAATTATGATCGAGTTTAGTTAATTAGACCTTTGTTTTGGTTTTTTCTTCAATTTGGGCTAGTCTTTTGTGTTTTGTGGCTTAACCAGTTATCCATAAGCATTCTTCACTTCAATCCAACATGAAGATGGTTCTATTTATCGTCATTGCACTTCTTGTCGGGAAAGGAGGCCAAAAGTAGATGTCTACAGTTACGAGTCTAGAATAGACGATGATCAAAGTAGTCAAGGAAATAAATCCGAGACTCATTCTGCGAAGTTCTCTAAGTATAGAGAATCTTTCAATAATGTTTAAGGATGTCGAAACAATCCTTGGTTCGCTAAGTGTTTGGAACAAGTAGCTATTAAGGCTAGAAAAAGTCCTTCCTAGTCTTAACACGCTAAAGAATCTAGATTAATCCTTTGCAATTGTAGAACGTTTTTGCAAGTAAGAGTGTTCTAGGTGATGTTAGGTAATGAGAAGAGATCAGTTTTAAAAGGATAAAAGGGGAGGATCTCCTCTCAATCGTGTTATCGTTGGTCTAAAGTCCCTCAATATGTCATTGAAACTTTAGCCTCATTTTAACTAAGTAAAAGATGAAAAAGAGGTTTTCGGTATTCAAGCCAAAATGGTCCGGTATTCGAGCCGGGTCCGGTATTCTAGGCGGAAGTCCACAAGATAGAAATAAATGTCTCAGGACTGGAGGCATATATCTAAATTCAGTGAGAGGGAAGAAAGTCAGCAACTCTCTCACCAGTTTTGTCCAAAGGATGAGTACACATGTCTCAGGAATGGGGGCATGTGACTATATGGGTGCGACATCGTTTCGTCGCTTCTTTATACAGGTGGTGGATTCGACACCCTAACTGTCCGGTAAGTTAGTAAGCGCACTAACTACCGTATCCATTCAAGAAGTGCCTGTTCCTAAAGGTTCGGCGCGCATGTCGACTCGTTGAGCTAACGCCTATTGTAATTCTCTACCTTTGAGTCCCGAGAGGTAGATCTGGCAAAGCTTGGGCTGAGTGAGATTTTATGCAATACCTACGCCGTACAATTTTGCGCCGTACAACACGCCATTTGCATTTTTACGCTGCATGAAAACGCCTTTTTTCTTCGGACGTGAAAAAAGAATAAAACCCGGACATTTGTAACGTTAGTACAGTAAAATGACAAACCTATCTGTGGGAGCTTTTACGTAAAGCACCACCACAGAACGTCTTAAGGCACTCTTACAAAAAACGTTCAAAACATATGCTTGGGGAAGACACAAAGCACGGTTTGCATGCAATATGATGAGAAAACTAAAAAAAAAAAGAAAACAAACTACAATATGCAAAACAATTAAAAAGATTTTGATAATTTGCGCACCATTACGTCTAATAACAAGCAAAAACCGTTCAAAAAATGATCAAACGGATCAAAATCAAAATCCCGGTCTTTTACTGACCAGTATTCGTGCGCAACTCAGAAGGTCGTGCTGGCTAGGCGCGCGCATCTTTCTGAGATGCGTTGGTATGTCACGCGCAACATCTTCACTTGCAACCGACATTCAGGTCAGTAAAGTGAAAAATCGCAGACGCGATTTTCACTTCACCCTTTCTCCTTCCTTCATTATTTTCGTCTCCATGTTGTTATGATATGTTTAAGGAGTGTTTTGCAACAAATTTCATAGAAAATGGTTGAGTATTGAACCTTGTATGAGCATTTCTTTGTTCAAGTTAGTTCTTTGCAATTCTACTCGAATTTGGCTTGATAATCTGTTATTTTGTTTACCCATTTTGGTTATACTTGTTAATTATGCAACAATTGTAGTATTGGAACTAGCTTTGCTTCCATAATTAACATTTTGAAAATTTTGAATTAGAAAAAATTGGCGCGAAGTGTATACTTAACCTATTTTGTCATATTCGAACTCCAAAATTGTTTGGTAGATGATAATTATGTTGATATTACAGTTATGCGTCTAGAATTAGTTGATTCTTTAAGATTTTGGAATACAATCTCTTGAATTCTAAGTTAAAACTAGTATAGGATGGCTTTTGTGGGTGTTAAAAGCCCCCATTTATTGAGTTTAACTACAGGTATCGCAGCCCCAAAGTATGGGTAGCGTTCGATTTTCATGTTTTGCCATATCGGTAGCCGTTATGCTGCCGAAATGGGTCTAGAACACGTATATTAGTTTAGTTTAAGGAATAAAATAAACTAATTAAAGAAATTTTATCTGTCATAGCATGGACTCGCCTCCGTTTGTCGATGCAGAGGAGGTTCTCGTTGGTCCGGACGAGGCGGTTCGCCCTCGGAAGAGGGTGACCCGTCCTCGAGAGGAGGTTTGAGAGTGACGCATCGCGGCCGATCAACGTCGCCAAGAGGAGGTGGTTTGGCAGGCTCCTCCCAACTGGGACCCTAGGTTCCTTAAGTGGGAACCAGACCACCACGTTTCGATCAGAGGGTGGCGCGGCATCGTGAGTTTTCCGCGCTAAAGTTTCTTTCTCTTTTGTTTTGTTTCTTCTCCTTTTTAAACCATAACCGTTTGTTCTCCTTTTTAAACCATAACTATTTCTTCTCCTCTATGGATTGCTGGAGTTTTGGTGGGATTCCACCAACACTTTCCACTTTCCATGGGGAGAGATGACGGTTACCCCTTTCGATTTCTCTATGATTACGGGTTTTCCTTTTTGAGGCAAGCCCGTAGTTATAGAGCTCAGCTCGTTAAGGCGTCAGACGAAAGATTACGCGATCTTGTGGGGGACCGTCTTGCGTCGGCCCTTCATGTGTACACGCAATCTTGTCTGTACTCGGTTCTTGCCGATGAGTTGTCGGCTGACGAGCTTGAATGGTAGTGTACACCTGAGCAGCTGGCTCGAATATACATTGCCCACGTTCTTTCCGTCTCCATCTTGAGTGATCGAGGAGAGCGTTTCTCCATTGGGTTACTTATTTCCCTCAGCGATTTGGGGCAATTAGGTGACCTGAGTTGGGCAGAGGTGTCGTATGCCCGTATGATTACGGCTATGGCAAGGCGACTCAGGTCATGGATTCCGCGACAGCTACTGAGGTGCCTCGGATCTCGCTTACATGGCATGGTCGTATTCTTGAGGTACGTGTTTTAAGCTTTTTTCGGTTATTACTTTCTTTTTTTCCTTTAGGCTTATCTTTTCTCGATTTCGAGCTTGGGGATACTCGTACCTGCCTTTCTTAGCCTCCAGGGTGCTTGGGGCTACTCATTTTCCTATCGGCCATCGATTGGTCACAATTAAGAGGAGACGAGCTACTTCTACCGGCGACTTTCGGCAGAGGATTCTTTCGGCGACTCGTGCGTCGGTGAGTATTCCGAACTACATGTTCTCTTTTTGTTTTTTTTTTATTTTATTCATTTTCTAACGATTTTTCATGTGGTTTTGTTTTATAGCTCGATCTCTGTCCTTGGAGTTTGATCGTCGGAGTCCCTGAGGCTATCCGGTCTGGCATGGTTCGTTGTCGTTTCCACGGCCCTCTATACGGGACTCTCGGTGTTCCAGAGGACCGACAGTTGGTTTTTAAGCGAGCGTGTTCTCTAGAAGCTTTCGTTTGAGGAGACTTTGGTTCCTACGGATCCCCCGATCCGGATGCTGCGCTGGACCTGCTGTTTACCGAGGATCGAGCTCAGGCGATCCTTAGTTACCACCAGAGCAGCAGGTGCTGCTGGATGCTTCTTATCCGGCTTTTATAGCATCCAGACTGACTCCTTTTCTGGCCTTTGTTCCGGTTAGTACTCTAACTCTTTATTTTCGTGTTTCTATTTATTTTTCGAAATTTTAACCCTTTTATCGTTTTTTGTCACATGTATTTTTAGCGGGTCGAGCTAGGTGGTTGGGTGCCTCCTACAGCAGAGATCACGTATACCGATGCTGCCAAATCGGTAATTCGTGAGACCCTTCCAGTAGCTGAGGATGACCAGGGGATACCGTTCGTTCCTGAGACGGTTGAGTCGGTATGTCTTTTATGTATATTTGCTTAAATATTTCTATTTATTTTTTGTGTCATATACATTCGTTTACCAACTGTCCTTGTATTCTTGGAACAGGTTCCGCGGGAGACCGTCAACGGCATGGTGAGGACTTTACGCGCTTTCCGAGCTGCTTATCGGAGAGCCCTCGTGACTTTATCATGCCGTGATCTTCGGATGATCGCGGTAAGTTTTATTTATTTATTTTTTTCCTTGCAACAAAGTTATTACATTTTATGTATTAATCTTCGGTTTTGATTTTGCAGGATGTGCAGCAACCCTCTAGTAGTCGCCGAGCACCCTGATTCCTCTTGTACACATTTATTATATTTTTTTAGGAAACCTATGTATATATATTTTTTGCTTTTTTTTGTATATATGACACATTTGTATATATATATGTCATTATTATTTTTTTTTGTTTCCATGTGTACATTATCATTAATGCGAAAAATTTTCGAGGAAGAAAAAGGGTTCCCGACTTACCCCCCTCGAAAAAATAAACAAACTCGAAAAAGAAGGCGAAAAGAAGGAAAAAGAAAATAAGAAAATAAAAAGAAAAAAGAAAATAAAGAAGTAGGAAAATAATAATAAAGAAAATAAAAAGCAAAAGAAAGTAGGAAAATAATGAGGAAAAAAAAGAAAATAAAAAGAAAATAAGAAAATAATAAAAGAAAATAAAAAAGTAGGCAAGAAAAAGGGACACAAAGTGTTAGAAGTGAAGTGTATGATTCATCTAAAGATCTCGTGAAGATTCCATAATTATATGAACCAAAATACGGAAATAAACCCACCTTACATGCCGCGTCAGGGGAGACGCGTGCAACTGCGTGAGTTGCGAGCGGCTGTCGTGCGCATGTAAATTAGTTGCGCGCGGATGTCGCGCGCAACTCATGAGTGGCGCGTGCCACCTGTTAGTGAACTTTCTTTTAAATCGAATTTACCAAAAATTTGACCCTCTTGGGTCTATTTAAACGTAGTTTCGTGTAGGCTTTTGATCATCTCGTATTCATTTGCTTAGTAACATAAGAAATTAAAAAGAATTAATCTCTCTAGATTCTTATATTTTTTTGAACAATGGTGAAGACCTTTGAATAACGCTTGAAGCAGTGGGTCACTTCCCTTTCAACTGAGGACAAACTAGCTTTCAAAATTTACCACTTAGACCCTCTATTGAATTATATGCAATTAGTGGTTAACTTTGATTTTCTTCATGCCGCAGTCAACCATTGGGACTCTAACCACCATCTTTTCTTATTTAGAGGGGACGAAATTGTCCCCCTTCCTGGTCAGTTCGAGGCCTTGCTAGGTTTCCTTACAAACACTCTCCCTGTGACTTATTCGCCTAGCTTGTCGGATCCCAAACCTATATTCCAAAGATTTTTTAGTTTGTCCGACAATGATATGACCAACATAGGAGCTGAAGAAGGCGTGAACTTAATTCAATTTATTGAACACTTCGTCGCCCCTCGTGACAACATGACTAAACAACGCTTTAAAATTCGTGCTTTATGTTATTGTCTTGTTGTTAATTGTTTACTTAGGATAGGAAAAGAATACGGAGATTATTCAATGGTGTCCATAGTAGACCAAATAGAGGGATGTCATTCACCCGCTCCTTTGGTTTTGGCGAAAAACCTTATGTGCTTGAATCCCCTTAGAGGAGATCCTAACGAAAACTGTTTCACGGGAAGTCCATTCCTATTACATGTACTTTTTTTTTGTTTTTTTTTCGGCGTTTATCAGCGCAAGTCAAGAAGTTACGCTGGCATGACTAGCGCAATCTTCTTCGTTGCGCGCGGAGGGTGCTCGCAACTGGTTTAGTTGCGTGTGCCACATTGTAGGGAATAATTTCAAGAGTTAATCCCACTAGCTTAAACCCCACTGTGATCATACACTAAAGTACGGTGGCGTCCAAAAGGGAAGAGGATAGAGCAAAAGAGTCGCCAACAAGATTTTTAGGAACTTGTAAACCGTTCATAGGATGAAGGTTACACCCCTTAACGATCCAAGAGATCGTCAACTCCATAAGGTCTAGAACCAAATAAGGGTTCGGGGATGAAGGTACAAATCCAACCTAAAAGAGATTGAATCTGCCCTAATAATAGGCCTCTACTTTATTCTGATCGTATTCATGTTCGCTTTTTAATTAACATACAATCAATAGATTAACCCTAAACCTGTTTAATCTATGTTGGTTGAATTTAATGCACAAATAAACTATTATTGGCGATCACTTGAATTATAATCATATTAACCCTAAACAAGATTATTAATATCTTATTAAGCATGATTACAAGTACCAATTTCCTTTAAACATGCATAAAAGGCGTGATCAAGCAATAAATATAAATATCAAGCAACATGATAAATAATAATAAATAAATAATTATAATCATGACAATAAAATTATAATCATCAAAATAATAATCATAAAGAATAATAATCATAATAATAATCATCATAAAAATAATAATAATAATAATCATAATCATCATAAATTATATCAATTATAATCATAATCATGTTCATGTTAATAGTAGAGCATAATAAAACTAGCAAGATCCTAGGCATGATACTAACAAGATTAATAACAAACCCTAGCATGTCACTAAGCATTAAAGATCAAATCTTTAACCCTAACATGATACTAACATGAATAAATATTAGGAAGAACATAGGAAGCATCACAGGAATCATAATAAGCAAATTTAATATTACAATTACCCTAAACATGATACTAGGAATATCATAATAACAGTATAAACATGATTTCTACATCATAATGTCAATAAAAACCATTAAAGCACTTACTTTGATGCCTCGTACCTCTTTCTAATAACAAAATACACATGTTAGTATCTTCAAGGAAAATAATAAACAAAACAATCAAATTAAATAATTGAAAGAGAGATTTGGGACAAAACCATCATAAATTAAAACCTTTCACGTCTAGGGCGAAGGCAACTTCGAATATGGCTAGGTGTTTCTAGATCTTACGAATGCGGAATTTTGTATGAGAAAACAAATTTTAGAAAAGAAAGAAAGAAAGAGAATAATCAAGAAAATTGATGAGAATTGGTGAATTGAAATAAGAATTGATGAAATCTGGTTATTGAAAACGGAGTTTTAATACGTTATTTATAGAGAAAATCAGCCAAAAAGATAAAATTAACAAAACAGAGTCTGGCACACGCAAAATGAGGTTGGCGCCAGGCATTGGCCATTGGCGCCAGGCGCCAGGCTTGGTTCCAGACGCCAATGCCTGGAGTCAGGCGCCAAGCCTGTTTTTAACGCGTTTTTGCTTTTATCAAATCTTTTGATCCAGAAGTGCAAATATGACATATAATATGTCGTTGGAAAGCTATTAAAGTCTACTTTCCAACCCAATTAGAATCAGATTAAAATATTCTGTAGATAAAAAGATATAGCTAAAATAGTGGAAGGGTAGCAGTTTTGGATAAAGTTTCATGTCTCATTCATATCTTTTTCGTTATAACTCGGATTTAATATTATAATATATCATTGGAAATATAATTTCAAGATCTATCCAGCCATATAAAATTTGGATAAATATTATGAGGCACGAAAATAAAATCTGAATATATTCCACTTCGTACAAAACTAGGATTCTTAAAAGGAGTAGTTTTATTCAATTTTAAACTCTTTAAAACATAATTATCAATCCTAACTCCATTAGGATTTAAAAGAACCTTCTAGAGTATTCTAAAATACTATAATCAATCCTAATAGATTTAGGAATGATAATTAATAATAGGCCCTCCTCTAGATCATTGGGCCGCATATAAAAACCAAATCGAGCCCAGTTTTGTGTTTTGGCCATAACTTCCTCGATATTCATCGGAATTGGGCCTATAATATATCGTTGGAAAGGTCTTTTCATACCCCATCCAACTACACCATTATTGGACCCATATCATGGACCAACCAAACTAGGTTGACTATTTTCTTAAAATAATTTTTCAAAAACAAAGAGAAGAGAAAAGAATTAAAACTATCCGCAACGCTAGACTTTCCACACTTTCACTTCATTCGATAATGATTTGACGTGAAAGTTACTCATCACTGGATTTGGTTTTGGGGAGACCCAAATAGGTGTCTACACAAGCCCCCACTTTGACTGAGTTTGGAGAAACGCAAGTTTCAAAAAACAAAAGCCAAAGTAGCGATAGGGACGGAGAATGATTCAAAACGTTTTGCGATCCTAAATCATTCTTGCAACGCCGATACCTGCAAAACTAGCGTTAGTTAAACAGATAGAATAGTTAAGAAACGCGTATCTTGCACCGTCGAGCACACGTCTCTAAAAGTAACCGATTTGCTGTTGTATCCTTGTTTTGATGACCTTCTGCAAGCTAGAGAATGCCATCCCTCTTGAAAACTGCTACGTCCGTAACTGCTTCCAATATGGAAGATTTCTTCGCCTAAAACGATCTTCCTCCGCTATGATAATATTCCACGTCCAAGGGAATACCATCGAAGATTGCTTCTCTTGAAACAATCCTCATCCGCATTGATAATATTCCACATCCAAGGGAATACTACCGAAGATTGCTTCTCTTGAAACAATCCTCAGTTGTTTGTGACAACTCTCCACAATCTAGGGAACGCCATCTTGCTGCTTGTTTGACGATCTTCCGCAATCTAGGGAACGCCGTCGATTAATGTTGCTACATCTCGAGCCTTTTCTTGAATCATATTGACAACCTTTCCAATCATAGCAAAAGTCGTCGAAGACCGCCTCATCGTGAACCGCTCTTCTCATATCTTGGTGACAACCTACACAATCTTAGCAAACGCCGTCGAAGACCGCCCATCTCGTGCTATCTTCTCAAATCTTGGGTGACAACCTCCACAATCTTAGCGAATGCCGTCGAAGACCGCCCATCTCGTGCTATCTCCTCAAATCTTGGGTGACAACCTCCACAATCTTAGCGAATGCCGTCAAAGACCGCCCATCTCGTGCTATCTTCTCAAATCTTTAGTGACAACTTCCACAATCTTAGCGAATGCCGTCGAAAATAACTTTACTTGAAGTCATCCTCATTTGATGCGATAATTTTCCAAAGGAAATTACCGAAGACCTCCATCTGTCGATCCTTAAAAGTTTGCCTGAACTTTGCTTCCGCTATGCCTGTACGTCGGCGCTTCCATTGCTTTGAACCTGTACGTCGGTGTCCTTTTGCAAATGAACCAGTATGTCGGTGCTTTTTGTTAGTGAGCCAATGCTTAGGAGCTTTAAGCTAAGTGAGACGATCTTTCATCAGGTCGATCACTTTAGGTAATCAAGCCGATTACTAAATCATGTCAAATTGCTTAGAGAGGCTATCTGGCATACCAAGGAACCCAAAATTGCTGTATGAGGTCGAAATCACCTTTTTGAGAGGTTTCGAGCTATGTCGTTGCTAAAATATCGCTAGCGCCAAGAATTGACTCTGTCGCTGAACACTGTGATAGGGTCTTCCCTGTTCTGCTGCACCTGTATTTATTTTGACTACAGAACTTTGCCAATCTTTTTAATTATCTTAGGGTTGACCTAAGGCTTAGCATTGCTTGACTCATTTACTTGACACAACTCAAGGTATAAACTTGACTCGATGTGATTGACTGACTCGAGGTTGACTCGACTCAAAGTGAAATGACATGTGTGACTCAAATCAAAGTGATATGACATGACATGACTCAATTTGTACATGACTCGTGTGTGCATTGTAATATGATCGTGCGACTCGAAAATGCAAAAAACAAAAATTTTCCGTCATTTTTGTGGAGGGTACCGACTTTCTCCCGAAAAAGAAAGACGTGAAAAAGAAAGAAGCTTTTGAATGCATGTTAAACGAGCTTAGTCAAATATCATTTAGTACTGTAGACACCCATTTGTGTCTCCCCAAAACCAAACCCAGTGATGAGTGCCTTTCACGTAGAATCATAATCGAATGAAACGAAAGTGTGGAAAGGTATAGTGTTGCGGAAAGTTTTATGTCTTTTCTTTTCTTTTCTCTCTGTTTTTAAAAACTTTATTTTTAAGAAAACAGACAATCCAGTTGATTGGTCCATGATATGGGTCCAATAATGGTGTAGTTGGATGGGGCTTGCAAAGACCTTTCCAACGATATATTATAAGCCCAATTCCGATGAATATTGAGGAATTTATGGCAAATTTACTAAACTGGGCCTGGTTTGAGTTTTAAGTACAACCCTATGATCTAGGGGAGGGCCTAATATAATTTATCATTCCTAATGTAATTAGGAATGGTTTTAGTCTTCTAGAACATTCTAGAAGGTTTTATCATTCTTAATTCAATTAGGACTCTTTAGAGTTTTAATCAGATCAAGTAGCATTTTCGATTGAAATTATATTATTTTATCTTTCAGTACGGTAAAATTATCAGATTTTTGAAAACGCGTTGAAAGCCGGTTTGGCGTCCAACCCCAGGCCTTGGCACCTGGAATCAGGATTAGCGCCAGACGACAGCATTGGCGCCTGGCGCTAGCCACAGGTCCTGGCGCCAATGAGCCAGGTCTGGCGCCAAAGTGTTTCTTTGGTCTTCAGACTCTGTTTTGATAAATTATCTTTTTTGGATGATTTTCTCTATAAATATCGTATTAAAAACTCCGTTTTCATTCACCAATTCTCTTTATTCTCTAATTCATCTCATTCGCAATTCATTCACCTACAATCAACAATCACCATTCACCAAGATTCATCAACAACCACCAACTCTCATCAAGATTTTCTTGATTATTCTTATTCTCTCTCTCTCTTTTCTAAACTAGCCTTTTCTCAAATAAATAATTCCGCATTCACAAGATCTAGAAACACCTAGCCATATTCGAAGTTGCCTTCGCCCTAGACGTGAAAGGTTTTAATTTCTGAGGGTTTGGTCCCAAATCTCTCTTTCAATTATTTAATTTAGTTGTTTGTTTATTATTTTCCTTGAAGTTACTAACGTGTGTATTTTGTTATTAGAAAGAGGTACGAGGCATCAAAGTAAGTACTTTAATTGATTTGATTAATTTTATGATGTAGAAATCATGTTTGTATTGTTATTATGATATTCCTAGTATCATGTCTAGGGTAATTTTAATATTAAATATGATTGCTAAGATGCCTTTTATTCTCTTCCTAATATTTATTCATGTTAGTATCATGTTAGGGCTAAAGATTTGATTTTTATTGCTTAGTGACATGCTAGGGTTTGTTATTAATCTTGTTAGTATCATGCCTAGGATCTTGCTACTATTATGCTTTAATATTAACATGAACATGATAATGATTATAATTGTTATAATTTATGATGATTATGAATATTATTATTATTATTATTTTGATAAAGATTATTTTATTTATGATTATTATTGTTTTGATTATGATTATAATTTTATGATGATTATAATTATTGTTATTGATTATTATTATTGTTGCTTGATATTTATATTTATTGCTTGATCACCTTTATGCATGCTTAAAGGGAATTTTGTACTTGTAATCACGCTTAATAAGATAATTAATAATCTTGTTAGGGTTAATTGTGATTATAATTCAAGTGATCGCCAATAATAGTTTATTTGTGCATTAAATTCAACCAACATAGATTAAAAAGGTTTAGGGTTAATCCTATTGATTGTATGTTAATTGGAAAGCGCACATGAATACGAGCAGAATAAAGTAGAGGCCTATTATTAGGGCAGGTTCAATCTCTTTTAGGTTGGATTTGTACCTTCATCCCCGAACCCTTATTTGGTTCATGACCTTATGGAGTTGACTATCTCTTGGATCGTTAAGGGGTGTAACCTTCACCTCGTGAACGGTTTACAAGTTCCTTAAAAACTTGTTGGCGACTCTTTTGCTCTATCTTCTTCCCTTTTGGACGCCACCGTACTTTAGTGTATGATCACAGTGGGGTTCAAGCTAGTGGGATTTAAAGGCTTGAAATTATTCCCTACAGATACTATCTCTCAAGGTGCAAGGATTAATCTATCATAGGCTATCTCAATGGTTGACTCCATGATGAAAGTATTTGGGTAACTTAGGCACGGAAGCTAAGCACTTCATACTTCGTGATGCAATGACAATTATGAGTGATGTTGATATGACAAGGCATGCTTCAGCGTTGTAGTAAGATTCCATGACAAAGGGTTCCTAAGGGAAGTATTTGGTCATGTATCTGTGATGTGTGTGATAGTGACACTAAAGCTAGGCCACAAGGGCTAAGTGTGTGGGAAAATATTATTTTTAGAAGAGTCAAATGATGGTGACTCTTAGGCTAGGTAAGCTAATGATATAAGGATCAAGCCCCCAAGTCTAGCTCTAAGTAAATAGGGATGAGCGTATGATCATGGTGCATGTGTGTGAATGTGAATATGAATGCATGTTTATTACTGCCGCACCTCGATGTGAGGTTGCCTACGTATATGTTAGGAATCAGGCCGAACGTAGCTATAGCCGAACCTCGCACAAGTGTGTATACCTCAAAAAGGTCTTTTTAAGGGTTGTAACGTGGTTAGGCTAAAGGTTTAAAGAAGAAGGGGATAAAGGCTCAAGACCCTAGATAAGCCCCCAAGGTGTGCAACCTCGCTTTTGAATCTTTGTATTTTTATGCTTGAGGATTTTAACTCTTTTTTAGCTCTTTCTTTTGTTTTAGCATTTATTTCATTTTTATAAGTGTGGCCAATCTCGATCATGCGGTCTATCACTCACTTGGCATTCATGTTTCTTAGGAACGGCACCGAGCACTCGATAAGAGACGCAATATGAGACGTGTTCATATCGAAGACATTTTCATATCAAAGACATTGGAACACTTGCCCTTTTGTACACTTTTATTTATTTTTGCTTTTGCTTATTTTTGCTATTTTAATCTTTTTGAATTTGCTCAAGCTTTCTTTAGAATTGCAAAAGTTGCACACCATCCCATCCCATCCCATCCCAAGGATAGATAGATGTAGGTTGAAAAAAGAAAGGTCTATCGTTAGACGAGGCTCAAAGTGGTTTATGAAGAAAGGATTGCATATTTGAAAGGTGAAATGTAATATGATGTGGCTACAAGGGTTGCCTTAAATCATTGGTATACCTTGTGTTTAATTCGACATTGTTTTTTTTTTTTTTTTTAAAAAAAAAAAAATGCAATATAATGAAATGATCATATGTAAGGAAATAAATGCTCATTTTATTAAAAGAAAATAAATAATGATCCTACAAAATAAATCTAAGGAGAATAAAAAGGGTGCCTATGCTAGACTTATTGGGGAAAGGGTAAAAATGAGAAAGAAATAGAAAAAAAGAGGTCATGAAATCTTGTCGTTGCAACTCGCCTCTGTCTTGTGTTGTTCGCTTCATCATCACCCAGTCTTCTTGCTAGCTAGAGGCAATGGGATCTTGTTTGCTTCTATGAGATCTTGAATGAGGTTTTTAAACCTGTAGCATTCATCAGTAGTATGACCGCGCCCTCGATGGTACTTGCAATAGGAGTTTGGATTCCATCTCGAAGATCGATTTTCTGGTGTTGATTCCATCTCGATGGTACTTGCTAGCTAGGGCCAATAGGTTTGATTAATCCTCGATCATAGAGACGATCGAAAGCAGCGTCGTAGGTCATTCCAATGGGTGTGAACTCTCGCCTGGGTTTCCTTTTAGATCCTTGATTGTCCATGGCTAAGACACCATTATGGTTAAAGGTACTAACATTATTACTAGAGTGGGCGTTTTCGGAAGAAGAAGGACTGTCGCTCTTCTTTCCTTTCCAGCCACCGTGGTTACTATTGTTAGTAGCTTTTTGCTTTGCGAGGTCGTCTTCGATTTCAATTCCGATGTCATAAACGGCCTTGAAAGTATTCAAGTTGTGTTGATATTTTAAGTGCTTTGAATACTTTTCTTGGAGATTCTTGATAAACATCCTCACAAACTCCTTTTCGGTGGGGACCTCAATCATCTTGGCGGAAGTTTCCCTTCATTTATTAAAGAAAGAAGTAAAACCTTCATTCTCTTTTTGTCTTAGCACCTCAAGTTGTCTATGGTCGGTTTCAACTTGGATATTGCACTTGTACCTATCAACGAAAGCGTTTACTATCAATTCCCAGGTAGTGGTTTTCTCTTTGTCAAGGGAGAAGAACCATTGTTGGCAAATGGTTTCAAGAGATAGTGGGAACAGAGAGGGGAAAACCTTCTTATCGATACCCTTAATACTCATTATGGTTTCGAAAGCTCTTAAATGGAACTAAGGGTTGTCTGTTGCCTTGAATTTAGGGATGTCAGTGGCGTTGAACTTATGTGGAAGAAGTTCCTTGTCCAGCGAAACCCCTTGTGAACTCATGCCGTGAAATTTATAGTTGTAGATAGCTTGCTTAGACTCACTTGCATGAGGTCCATTTGTTGTTGATTCACGGGATCATCGACCTTGAGGGTGAGGAGCTTCAGTGTTTCATTCATGGTAACCAGTTGGTTCCTAAGTTCATTAACTTCCTCTTGAGTTGCCATTATCTTCTTATCCTTCCTCTTTTGACGAATCGGTTTATCAAAAAGTGAGACTTGAACAAAGAGGTTGTCCATGATTAATCGCCCTTCTCTCCTCGACCAAGTACCGTGGAAAAGGAATTTGGGGATATTCATTTTTAATTATTTGACTCAAACTTTATTCAACATGCAATGGATGGAGGAAGTGAAGAAAGATTGGAATAGAATGTGAAGGAAAAATGATGTAGATGGAGGGATATGAAGAATTAGGAATAGAATGTACCCCCCAACTCAAATGACAGAAAAGACCGACTCATGCATGAACCTAAGACATGGTCATGGTGTGAAAAGAGTATGTATAAAGTGTGTTCTAAGACTAGTGAGTGTAGGTGACATGTTAAGACTCGTGTCATGACCATGTGGCTAGACTATGTGACTAGACTCAAGCAAAGACTAAGTTAAGACTTCACGTATATGCATTAAACTGGACAGACTGTGGTATTTTAGTCATATCTTTTTATCTGTGACTCTGATTTGGATGAAACCAACTCCAAATTAAAGATAAAACTCAGGGCTACAGATCCACAGGTTGTACAACTCGTAGTTCTTTCTATAACTCCAGATATGACCAAAACAAGTTGACGTTTGTGCAGTATACGGGAATAAAAATCCGGGTTGACTTAAAGGAACTATGACTCGATTTTATTTTTATTTATTAGCTCAAATTAATTAATTAATTAAACAAAGTCCTTAAGTCATTAATCGGTTTATTTAGTCTTAACACAAGTCAAACAAACGGTTAGGAAAAATCACATAGAGTGTGCACAACAAATAATGCACAAGTAGTCAAGTAGGCACAATATGATGCAATGAGTTTGCAACCTAACCATGACTCTAGTTCTCTAAAGTTCAGGATATGGGTTAGTCAATAGAGGGTCCATGGTTAATTGTCCGGATGCACCGCGCGGAAGCCTAACCGTGAAGGGTTGGCGCGAGTGGATGGGACACCGCGAGTTTTAGAAAAAACTCGCTTCCATGGTTTGGTGAATTCAACAATCTCGGATGTACCCTTTGTTGCACGAAGCGTTCAATCGGGTAGATGGAGCATGAATTCCCAGAGGGTTATGTCCATATGTAGAACACATGGGTTTCAGAAAAGTGAGAAAAAATTCAATCAGGAAGTAGGATCGAGCAAACAATACGAAAAACCGATCGAAATTAGAACGCATATTTTTGGCTCGGTATTGGGGGAAGTTGGCGCCAACAAACAGAGACTGGCGCCAGCTTTTAACAGTAGTGCCTGGCGCCAATACTGGCGTTTGGCGCTACGACTAAAATTCTGGCGCCAAGCTCTGGCCCCTGACGCTACTTCCCACATGCCTCAGCAGCTTTCTAAGCTCGATAAAATTTTCCAGTTTCGCGTGGTGTTATTTCAGTCTTAGTTGTGAAAGATATTTCTCAAATTTCCTACGTGTAAAATCCTATGTTTTTAACTCATTACGGATGGTCTTTCCAATGTGATCTTTTTTATGCATATGACAATAATGTTAATCAAAATTACGCACATGAAATACTTAGAACTTTTCGAGTCTCATCCACTCATTCTAAATCATTGCCGAAACAAATTTAGGAATTAAAATAGAAATCCTCCCCAGTGGAATCGCCAAAAACTATAGGGAATAATTTTAAGAGTTAATCCCACTAGCTTGAACCCCACTGTGATCATACACTAAAGTACGGTGGCGTCCAAAAGGGAAGAAGATAGAGCAAAAGAGTCGCCAACAAGTTTTTTAGGAACTTGTAAACCATTCATAGGATGAAGGTTACACCCCTTAACGATCCAAGAGATCGTCAACTCCATAAGGTCTAGAACCAAATAAGGGTTCGGGGATGAAGTTACAAATCCAACCTGAAAGAGATTGAATCTGCCCTAATAATAGGCCTCTACTTTATTCTGATCGTATTCATGTGCGCTTTTTAATTAATATACAATCAATAGATTAACTCTAAACCTGTTTAATCTATGTTGGTTGAATTTAATGCACAAATAAACTATTATTGGCGATCACTTGAATTATAATCATATTAACCCTAAACAAGATTATTAATATCTTATTAAGCGTGATTACAAGTACCAATTTCCTTTAAACATGCATAAAAGGCGTGATCAAGCAATAAATATAAATATCAAGCAACATGATAAATAATAATAAATAAATAATTATAATCATGACAAAAAAATTATAATCATCAAAATAATAATTATAAAGAATAATAATCATAATAATAATCGTAATAATAATAATAATAATAATAATAATAATAATAATAATAATAATAATAATAATAATAATAATAATAATAATAATAATAATAATCATAATCATCATAAATTATATCAATTATAATCATAATCATGTTCATGTTAATATTAGAGCATAATAAAACTAGCAAGATCCTAGGCATGATACTAACAAGATTAATAACAAACCCTAGCATGTCACTAAGCATTAAAGATCAAATCTTTAACCCTAACATGATACTAACATGAATAAATATTAGGAAGAACATAGGAAGCATCACATGAATCATAATAAGCATATTTAATATTACAATTACCCTAAACATGATACTAGGAATATCATAATAACAATATAAACATGATTTCTACATCATAATGTCAATAAAAACCATTAAAGCACTTACTTTGATTCCTCGTACCTCTTTCTAATAACAAAATACACACGTTAGTAACATCAAGGAAAATAATAAACAAAACAATCAAATTAAATAATTGAAAGAGAGATTTGGGACCACACCCTCATAAATTAAAACCTTTCACATCTAGGGCGAAGGCAACTTCGAATATGGCTAGGTGTTTCTAGATCTTGCGAATGCGGAATTTTGTATGAGAAAACAAAGTTTAGAAAAGAAAGAAAGAAAGAGAATAATCAAGAAAAATTGATGAGAATTGGTGAATTGAAATAAGAATTGATGAAATCTGGTTATCGAAAACGGAGTTTTAATACGTTATTTATAGAGAAAATCAGCCAAAAAGATAAAATTAACAAAACAGAGTCTGGCGCACGCAAAACGAGGTTGGCGCCAGGCATTGGCTGGCGCCAAGCGCCAAGCCTGTTTTTAACGAGTTTTTGTTTTTATCAAATCTTTTGATCCGGAAGTCCAAATAAGACATACAGTATGTCGTTGGAAAGCTCTTAAAGTCTACTTTCCAACCAAATTAGAATCAGATTAAAATATTCTATAGATAAAAATATATGGCCAAAATAGTGGAAGGATAGCAGTTTTGGATAAAGTTTCATATCTCATTCATATCTTTTTCGTTATAACTCGGATTTTATATTATAATATATCATTGGAAAGATAATTTCAAGATCTATCTAGCCATATAAAATTTGGATAAATATTATGAGGCACGAAAATAAAATCTGAATATATTCCACTTCGTACAAAACAAGGATTTTTAAAAGGAGTAGTTTTATTCAATTTTAAACTCTTTAAAACATAATTATCAATCCTAACTCCATTAGGATTTAAAAGAAACTTCTTGAGTATTCTAAAAGACTATAATCAATCCTAATAGCTTAAGGAATGATAATTAATAATAGGCCCTCGTCTAGATCATTGGGCCGCATATAAAAACCAAATCGGGCCCAGTTTTGTATTTTGGCCATAACTTCCTCGATATTCATCGGAATTTTGCTTATAATATATTGTTGGAAAGGTCTCTTCAAACCCCATCCAACTACACCATTATTGGACCCATATCATGTACCAACCAAACTAGATTTACTATTTTCTTAAAATAAGTTTTCAAAAACAGAGAGAAGAGAAAAGAATTAAAACTATCCGCAACGCTAGACTTTCCACACTTTCACTTCATTCGATTATGATTTGACGTGAAAGGTACTCATCACTGGATTTGGTTTTGGGGAGACACAAATGGGTGTCTACACACATTCTTGTGTAAAAAATCGCAAACTAATTTGTTTTCGTTTTTTTTTCCAGATTTGGCTCATGGAGCATTTGCGAATTGTTGATCAGCCTCAAAACCTTGAGGCTAATGGAGTAAAGATATTCCCTTGACGTCGAATTCTTTATAAGCATAAGAACGAAGAGGAATGGACGTCGTTTTCTATCTTGGGGTTCCTAACATAAGGTTTGTGATTCTTTGGTGGAACATAAATAGTATGATTGGGAATAGTCTCAATTGCCCTTACATTAGACTTTTAGGCCTATCTAGTACTGCTTATATTTTTCCTTGTACGGTGATGAGACAATACGGGATGAGGCAATTTATTCTCCCGCAAGATTGTGATGCCCCTAATGATGTGACATTTAAACCCGAAAGGATTGCTCGTTGGATGGAATATTGGTCAAGTCTTCCTAAGTGGGTAATACAAAATCCTCCCGCGAGTACCACGTTATCTTCCTTTTACAAGGCTTGGATGAATGCGGCGGATAAGGGTGAATTAAACAAGGCTCGATCTCAACTTCAAGCCGCCACCGCTCGCAATCCACCTAAGCCTTTGATGCATTCAACCACTACTACTCCTCCTAGTAACCAAAACAAAGGAGTGAGAAGAAAATTAGACTTCTCATCCCTTAAGGCTCGTCAAAGGAAACAAAAAAGAAATCTCCCTCCAAACCTGCGCAACAAGGTGTGAAGATCAAAGAACCTTCACCAAATACTCGCAAGAAAGCTCCAATATTCAAAGGGAAAGGAAAACAGGTTGCAAAGGCCCTAAACCCTAAATTGATAAATAAGGTTTGGGTGAAGAAGAAGAGTGTAGGGGAAAGCTCCAAGGTTTCTGAAAATGTTGCGATGGAAACTACTCCTTCATAATCTGTGATAATTGAGGACATAGTAAAACCTTAGAGTGTTACACAATTTTATCATTAGTTTTTTTTTCGAATAAATTGTAATCACTACTATGTGTTTTTTTTAGTTTACTATTTAGTTCAATAATGTCTCCCTTTTGAATTTTGAAAGAAATAAAATGTGCTTCATATTTTTTATATTTTGATATGATCGAATCATAGAGATTGCCTAAGTATTCGTATTACGAAATCAGGTCTTTGCATAGTTCTAATGTTTTTTTTTTTGTTATGTATTTTTTTTTATTTTTTCTTTAATCTCTTATATAGAAAATAAATGAAAAAGTTAATCAAACCTTGTTTAGAAGAATTAAATCAAAATTTCATTTTATTTTCTGAGTATATGTTATATTTAAGAAACACCCTCTTTTTACCGTAAGTAGAAATCGCAACTTCATTCAAACGCAAAAATTCGGGTTCGCAGTTCTTCATCAGGTGGCGCGCGCAACAAAATCAGTTGCACGTGACGTTCGCACGCAACTATCCCAGTTGCATGCGACATCTGTGCTACGAATGTCTCGAATTTTTTTTAAAAATTAAAATTCGTATTATTACCCCCTCCCCCCCCCCCCAAGTGTGAAGATTTTTTCGTGATGTATGAGAAAATTTGAACACTTAAAACGGTCTATTATTTCTAAATTACCCCCCAAGTGCTATGTATTTTACCGTGTTATTCGATAAAATGCATAACACTAAAAATCTTTCAATTGAATGCTAATTAAAAAATGGTTGTATGAGTGAACGAGTTTTATCCGGATTTCATATGTAATATTTCTTAAGGCGATCAATGTTTATTAATTGGCAAATTTTATCTCCTCCAACATCCATTAATCTGACGGCTTCTCATGATAGGATTTCAATTACGCGGTAGAGACCTATCCAATTAGGTTTGAATTTCCCTCTTGGATTGGTTGGTGGACCCCTAACCTCCTTTAGTACAAAGTCACCTTCTTTTATATTTTCCAGGTTTTACTCTTTTATTGAAATGACGCGCAATGCGCCTTTGGTAGACTTGTACATGATGAAAAGCTCTTAATCGTCGTTCATCAAGGAATAAAAGCTCTTCGTACCTCGCTCTTACCCATTCAGATTTCGGTAGCTTACTTTCAAGTACGATGCGTAGGAATGGTATTTCCAGTTCGACTGGTTGAACTGCGTCCATTCCAATAACTAAGGAGTATGGAATTACTCATAACTCCTATTGATGTCCGTATAGACTATCTATAACCCCATAATGCGAAGTGTAGTTTATTCGGCTAGTCTTTGTAATTTTCTGCCATTTTTATAATGATGACTGTTGTATTTTTATTTGCCGACTCTACAGCTCCATTCATTTGAGGTATGTATGGGGATGAGTGATGATGTTTTACTTTATAACGAGTTAAGAGGGTCTCGACTTCAGCTTTGAATTGAGATCCCTGATCACTAATTAGTTCATGTGGTACTCCATATCTACAAAATATGTTTCGTTCGAGAAACTATGAGACATGTTTAGAAGTGATATTCATGTAAGAAGCGGCCTCAATCCACTTAGTAAAGTAATCAATGGCAACTAATACGTACTCGTGCCCTCCTGATCCTGTTGGAGAGACTTTTCCAATTATGTCAATTCCCCAACTCAAAAAAGGCCAAGGGGAATTGAGATTGTATAGTTCGGATGGTGGAAGGTGTTGTAAATTGGCGAACATTTGGCACTGTGGACATTTTTTAACATATTGTATGCAATCATGTTCCATAGTGGACCAATAGTACCCTTGTCGTGAAATTATTTGTGAAAGCATTTTAGCATTCATGTGAGGTCCAGAAACACCTTTGTGAGTATTTTCCATAAGGCGTGTGGCTTCATGTTGGCCTATACATAATAAACTTTGACCATTAGGTCCTTTTTTGCATAATTGTCCATTTATTAGACCATATTGGGCCGCAAGTGTTCGTAAGGCTCGTTAGTCTTTTGATAAAGTATTTTCAGGATTTGTGCCATGAGTAATATATTACAAGATATGATCATACCAAGGATTGTCTCCTTCAATGTCATTTATTTCCTCTATTGCGTTGCAATACGCTGGTTCTTCTCTTCTATCAACACATAATGTCATCATATTTAAGTGATCTAGAATGTTGATCATTGAGGCTAATTTTCATAGCGCATCGGCAAATTGATTGTCATCCCTTGGGAGATATTTAAAATCAATATGTTAAAAATGCTCGATAAGTTTCTCTAGGTGTGCTTGGTATAATAGCATTGTGGAGTTCTTTATTTTCCATTTTTATAATATTTGATTTTTAATCAAACTGGAGTCTCCATATACCTCTAATTTTTGCACACCTATGCTAGCCGCTGCTTCTAGTCCAATAATGCACGCTTCACATTCCGCGGCATTATTAGTAACCTCAAAGTCTAATTTAACAGAGATTGGAGTATGTGCTCCCTCTGGACTTATGAGTAACACTCCTACACCACATCCTTTTGGATTGGACGCACCGTCGAAGTACATTACCCATTTGTCATCTTGTGTCATGTGAATCTCTTTATCCAGAAGATGAGTAGTTTCTGCACGACTTGTTTAAATTAGATGTTGCGCCAGAAAGTCGGATATTGCTTTTCCTTTCATTGATTTTTCAGGAATATATTTTAGCTCAAATTCAGCCAACATCACCAACAACTTAGATATCCTTCCTTGTATGGGTAGTTGTTTAAACAAATACTTTATCGGATTTTGTTGAGAAATCACATGAGTAGTGTGTGGTAACATATAATGTCATAACTTTTTGGTTGCCCACACTAATTCTAGGCTTGTCTTTTCCAAGGTGCTATATTTTGTTTCGTATCGGATGAATTTTTTACTTATGTAATATATTACACGTTCGACTAATTCTACCTCTTGTGCTAACATGGCGCCTGCGGCTATGTCTATAACTGTAATGTATAGTCTAAGAGGTAGTTTTGGTACTGGTGGTGCTAAAATTGGTGGACTTTTGACATAATCTTTGATTTTCTCAAAGGCCATTTGGCATTGATCGTCCCATTCATGTTTCTCCTCTTTTTTAAATTTTTTAAATATTGGCTCACAATTCATAGTCAATTTGTTGATAAATAGACTAATGTATTGTAATTTGCCAAGGAATCCCCTAATTTCTTTTTCTGTTTGAGGGGGAGGCATGTCAACAATTGCCTTTCTTTTAGAGGGATCGATCTCGATGCCACGTGTGCTTACTACGTATCTGAGTAACTTACGAGAAGTGACTCCGAAGGCGCATTTTTGTGGATTCAATCGCATTTTATATTCTTTTACGCGAGTGAAAAATTTGTGTAAGGCTTTTATATGTCCCATTCTATCTTTGGTCTTTACAATCATATCATCCACATACACTTCTATTTCTTTATGCATCATATCATGCAAGAGAGTCGTAGCCGTTCTTTGGTACGTAGCTCTTGCATTTTTTAAACCAAATGGCATGAATGTGCAGCAATACGTACCCCAAGGGGTAATAAAGCATGTATTTTCTTCATTTTCTTTTGCCATTAAAATTTAGTTGTAACCTGCATATCCATTTATAAAGGATAACATCGCATGTTCAGCCGTGTTATCTACCAATATATCAGTATGTGGTAGAGGAAAATCGTCTTTAGGGCTAGCTTTATTAAGATCCCTAAAGTCGACACACATGCGAACTCGTCCATCCTTTTTAGGGACTGGAACAATGTTCGCTACCCATTCTGGGTAATAACTTACGCGAATAAAACCGGCGTCCAACTGTTTTTGTACTTCTTCTTTTATTTTTAATGCGACATCAGGTTTTATTCGTCGAAGTTTTTGTTTTACTAGTTTAGAAGTGGGGTTCAAGGGAATGGTATGTTCCGCGATTTCCCTATCTATTCCAGGCATGTCCTTGTATGATCAAGCAAACACGTCTTTGAATTCTTTGAGTGTCGATATGAGGGTCGATCGCTCTTCTAGATTTAGAGTTAAGCCTATTTTGACTTCTCTCTTATTTTCGTTAGTTCCTATATTAACTATTTTAGTTTCTTCAACGATAGGGTCCTTTTATTCAACGATAGTTTCTTCAACTCGGAAAATAGAGCTCATATTATTAAAATAAAAAAAAAGTACATCAAGAGAAGAATCCTTTTCGGGATCTTCGTCCTTAGAACTAGAAAATAAAGACTCAGTAATGGCCACAAGGCCTAAATTTTCAGCTTCCCTAGAGTCTACAATAGAGTCATCGTCCGATTCTTCAAACATCTTCCCTTCGCCAATGACGATTTCCAGTTTATCACCTTTGTGATTGATCCATTCGAAATATTTCCTCCATCCATGCTCAAAAGTTTCGCTTGAAGGGGTGATCAACGAGGTTGGGTCAAAAAATTCTTCTTGAATGGCGTTTTGATTGATCATTGTTGCGACATGATTTTGCTCTAGTCCAAATAGCAAGTTAAATGCTTGCCATCATAGCACCCTAGAGTTGGGTGTTTTAATTTGACGATACTAATATCGTCATCCAAGAAGTTGCAATCATGAAATATTTCAAATCCTGGATTCTTGATTCCTTCCAAAACTAAGGGTTCCAGAAAGTCGTAGCATGGGTATTCTTCTCTCTCCCTAATGAATTGTCCATTAAGGGTTTGTTGATTGGATGGGAGTAAAGTGATTATCCATTTCTTATTATTGTCTCTATGTGCTTTGTTTTTTGCATCGTGAGACTCCAATTCTTCTTTGGTTGGTTTATATCCAAATGCAAAGGAGAAACTTTTCTTTGGGATAGGATGTAAGAGAGATTTATTCATTATTATTCCCAAAGGCATCCCAGGAAAGTAACTACTCTTGAGCAAGATGTTGATTACTATCCGAGTGGAATATGGATTAAGCTTGAATGGTTCTTCAACGTCTTCTTCCATTTCAATTGTGAAGATTGGCTCCACGGCAAATACCTACATGTCCTCTTCATCATTATCATGGTTTATTTCTAAGAGTGATTGATCATTTATTGCTATTTTGAGTGGAGAAGCATGTATAGTCATAGGAAGCCCTTGATAGTTCAACCTAATCATTTGATGAATTGAGAATGGTATTGCTCAACCTAATCATTTGATGAAGTGAGAATGGTATTGCACCAAGATCATGTATCCAAGGACGTCCAAGTAAAAGGTTGAATGTAGGTTTTATGTCCATAACATGGAATTCAACCATCTTTTGAATTGGGCATGTGGTAATTGGTAGCTTAACAGTTCTGCACACCAATATTCTCAAATTGTCACAGGCCCTAATACTTTGTTTTGTTGATTGAAAATCTTTTTCTGGATTTAGGCCTAAGTATTTTGACGTTCGTAATGGGCATATGTTAACAGCCGACCCATTGTCTACCAAAGTTAAAGGGATATTGTATCCCTTGCATCCCTCAGTTAAGTATAACGCATTGTTGTGGGTAGTGTCTTTTGAAGGCAAATCATCATTAGTGAAAATGATTGACTTGTCGGATTTCTTGCTAGTAAGCAAGCTCACGAGGTCCTGTGGGGTTGTGTATTTGCTTACAGACAAAGCCGTTAGACCGTTCGTGAGAGAATTCCTATGTTCTTTAGAAGTATTTAGGAGTTCCCAAATGCTAACATTCGCCTTGGATTGACAAAGTTGTTTGACCAATGGATCTTCCACCTCAAGTGGAAATGGTATTGTATTTTGTGTTTGACCTTGAGTTTGATTTTTTGTGGTCGAAGATCCATTTGGTGGTGGTGCTTGGTAGACTCGCCCAAAAGGAGTAAAATGATCTATCTCATTTGGGTTAGTCATAGGACTCATAAACCAACTTTCTTCTAGAGGCTTTGGATATGCCTCCATTTCAAGATGTCCCATGAGTTGTGCTTGATGCCATTGTTCATCCAAGGAGAGATTCGATAAATCTTGCAATTTCCCCAAGAAATGATCCCAGTCAAGCGCTCCATTTGTTTCATTTTGTAAACTAGATGGAGGTGGGACGGCGGCATACTTAGAGACATATAATTCTTGAAAGTTGTCGTCCCATAGTCCACATACTTCATTAGTTGCCCCTATGAGTATTGTGGATAGAGGTTCTCCTATAGGTGTGATATAGTCCAAAGGATTGAACGTATCACTTCCCATATGGTCTTCATCGATGTGAAACACCCCTGAGGGGGATGCATTATTGTTAGGTTTAGGCGTGTGAATTCTCCTAACGTCTACTTAATCTTGTATTTTGTGCTTTAAAACATAGCAACATTCAGTATTGTGTCCAACGCCTCTATGATAAGCACAATAAGCACTACCATTCCATTGAGGAAACCTCCTTTCTGGTGGAGTGGGTGGTGTTGGCCATGTTGGCGCAAGTAAGCCTTTTTCATTTATTTTTTCTAACAATTCTTTATAGCTTATAGGAAATGGAGTAAATTTTATCTCTTTTGTGCATCTTTTTCTAGGATCATCATATCGATTTGTGTTATTGTATTGCGTGGAAGTCGCAAATACGTCAATAAAGGATGATGCATTATCATTCCCCTTCTTGTAGTTATTCTTAGGTTGATGATGATAATGTGTTTTGTTTGCTTTTTCTTTAGCAAGATCATCTTCAATCCTAGTAGCCACAGAATAGACCTTTTGAAAAGTGTCTAGACCAAGGTAATGTAGATGTTTGTTGTACTTTTCATGACAGTTGTCAATGAATTTTTGTACTAACTCGAGTTTAGGAGGCCTTTGGGCAAGGTGGGCCGCCTTTTCTCGCCATCGTCGCCTTGCTTAAGCATCTCGAGTTCACGTAAAGTTGACTTGAACTCTACGTTACTCTCATATTGGGTGATGAAAGCCGAAACTACATCTTCCCATGTCGCTTTAAATTTTGGATCTAGCCCATAGTACCACTCTCTCACGGTTGGGTCTAGTGATAGAGGGAAAGTCAAAGCATAAAGCTTAGGATCAACTCCCTTTAGTGCCATAGTGCCAGTAAAAACATTAAATGATATTGTGGATTATTGGTCACCTTAAATATTGGCAAGTCTGTAGCTACGAATTTTTCTGGTAAAGCAAGTCCTGGGGAGGAGCAAACTTTTCTGCATCAAAGTACTTGTTCCCCATTGTAGAACGAAGAACTAGCTTCTCCAACGAATTTTCTTTGATGGATAATTGCTCCATATTTTCTTGTAAGGCTAAAGTTTCAGCTTTTTTCTTTTCAGCATTTTCCATCTTCTTAATTCTTATCTCCTCAGCCTCTTGAGCCTTTTCCTCTCTCAAACGAAGAATCTCTTGTTGAAGTTCTTTGACGGTTGGCATTGTTGTTGGACTAGGATTAGTTGTCGAAGGAAAGTGGTTTGAAAGGGGTTGATCTTTGGGTGGTAAACGTAGAATGCGAGTGCCCGAGGGTCCTCTTTCCCAAGCTTGAAAATCGGCCCTAAAGGAGTACGAAAAGATAAGTAAATCGATACGCTTGTTTAAAAGGGAAAAAAAAAAGAAAAAGACGCAAAATATATTCAAACGGATAATATCGCCCTTAACAATTCTTCAATGAAGATATTGTTCGGACGAGTTAATTTGTTTTTTGAAAATTCAAAACTGACTTGTCCAGTGTGCGAGCGCAAGTGACTCAGTTGCGCGCGGCTGTCGTGCGCAACGAAATCACTTGTGTTGGGAGGGGTCGCGCAACTTCTTTAGTTGTGCGCGCCACCTGCTCGTTAATTTTTTTATTATTTTTTTAATTTGAGCGTTTTTTTTTATTCGATTTTTTTTTACTTGACTTTTTTTTTTTTTTATGTTATCCTTTGAATATGACGCTAAATCACAAAGAGACAACTTCGTAATTGGGAACCTAGACCAAACTAAAAAAATGAAAAAAAAGAAGACTATCCTAACACGTTGCACATAGTCACATAATCACATAAGCATGTCATAAGTCAAAATTCTCGCAATGTCGTTCTAAGGTAAAAAAAGGCTTGGGTGTCCAAAGGTACCATACCTTAAGAAACGACACATAAATTAATCACTCAACGTGTTGACCCGTGACATCACCCTCCCAACATTTTCTTGGTGATATGGGTGGGATGATTGTTATTGATTTCGGGATAGACGCCTAGAGTTGGCGACCCCTAGTCAATGAGCCAATCCCCAAGGGTTTAAGTGTGCTATGCTTATGCATGATGCAATGTTGCTTGTTTGGTTTTTACTCTTGTGTAAAAGGAAGATATTATGCGTTCAAGTCTCGCTCTCTAACTAGAGATTATCCAAATTAATTCTCGTTACTACCCATAGGAAACCTAGTGTTGGATACCTTGGACCATAACTACGAATTAATCATGTAACCTCTAAATCCCCAGCGAAGTCGCCACTGTAAGGAGGGTGATCCCATCGTAAGGGGTACTCTCCTTAAATGCCCTTGGCCACTTAAAAGCTTAGGACTTTACACTTGTTAGGGTGTAGTAGGATTTGAATTCCTGACTGTTTGGGGGACATTGAATTAGAATTGATTCTATCATCACGCTTTTTTGTAAGAAACAAGTAGGAGTCGCCGATGAGTTTTAGGAAAACTCATAAACCTCGTTAATGCCTTTCTTCCATGTGGAGTTCATTTAATAATTAGCACAAATCATAAGTTTACCCATGCCCAAATTGGTCTATAAACTAGAAATGAGTTCGGGGGCGAGGGTACGAAGATAAAGTTCCTTTTAGAGGGAAATCGTCATCCTAGCCTTAGTACGACCTCTACTAGCTCTTCCTTTTTTACAGTTTCATCACCAAACAATATATGCAACACGATACCTAAAACTATGTTAGTTGATTTTATTTACAAGCATTAATTCATGTAGGATTTACATCGTAATGTCGTTATTCTTATTTAATTAAATTCGTGAAGAGGACAAGAAAATAAACAAGATTCGTCTTGGCTTAAGTGATCAACCAACAATTATTGAATTCAATTCTAATCTTTATTTAACGCAAGATACTATGTTGAATTGATTAATTAATTATTTTAAAGGTGATCAAACAACACTAATTAATTAATTAAGGTCCTTTTAAACAAGAAAATAAAGGTAATTTAATTAAGTGCTCGGGAATTTACCACTTCTCTTAGCTAGATCTCCGTTTATAACACTTATGAACTCCTTCTTGTTGGGGAACCTCAACCGTAGTAACAAAGTATCGAAAGGGTGAGTGTTTAGGACAAGAGGGCTAGGTTGCACAAGTTCACAAGTTATTTCACCAGAGTTTATGGTTAATTTATGTCTGTCTAAGCCTCGGTTTAAGCTCGTATTTATAGGAAATGATTAGGTTTAGGGTTTCGAGCATTCTGCCACAGCAGGTATCGCGCGCAACAGATGGAGTTGCGCGCGGCATCCTAGCGCAATTTATAGAGTTGCGCTGCTATGTGCAGCGCAACTAATTGTCTTGCGCGCGGCTTTATGGTAAGATTTGATTTTATATTTTCCGTATAATTCCGGATAATTCTGAATCTTCCGCAACGCAACTCTGAAAGTTCAGCGCGACTTTGTGAGATGCGCGCGGCTTTTTCTGCGGCTTTAGACACCTAAAAATGTCTCCCCAAAACCAAACTCGATGATGAACAGCCTTTCACTGCCACTATTGGTCGGGTTCAGTATTTGATCTTTAGAGTGCTTAAATCCACATTCAATCCCAATACATTTCATAAACCAACCCAATTCCTAGCCAATTTCCCCAAACCATAACTTATTTTCCTCTTTTTGTGCCTTTAAACCAAAAAATAATTCATTTCGTGTCCTTTAAAATCATTTATTTCTTGTCCTTTTTATAAAAACGTTTATTCCAGTTTATTTTGGTCCATAATATGGGTCCAATGATTTAATAGTTCGATGGGGTTTGAAAAGAGCTTTCCAACGATATATTATAAGCCCAAATCCGAGTTATAACGAATATGTTATGGCCAAAATATTAAACTGAGCCCAAACCGAACCTAAGCCCACCTTACCTACGACCCAATGATCATGTAGAGGGTCCAAATTATTTAATCCCATTCCTAAAACAATTAGGATTAATTGGTAACTTCTATAAGTTTCTAAAATATCTTAATTTTCCTTATTGAAAAGATAAGATTAAAAAGTTTGAAATTGAATAAAACTTTTTTCTTTTTGAAAGTCCTAATTCTATCCGAATTGAAAGACGTTCAAAGATAGACATATATTTTGTGCCTCATATTTTTTATCCAAATATTATATGGTTGGATAGCCCTTGAAATTATCTTTCCAATAATTGACACCGTCTCACTATTTCAACCATATATTTTTTATACAAAATATTTTAATCTGATTCCAATTAGGTTATAAAGTAGACTTCAAGAGCTTTCCAACGACATATTATTAATCTTATTCAAATTTCTGGATCAAAAGATATGATAAAAACAAAACAACCGCAAAAACTGTTGTCTATAGAGTTTTATTCCGATCTAATTCGTATCTTATCTTGTTTTTTCGACTCTTTAGAGGTCATATCTCCCTTTTTTCAATCATCAACAAGCTTGGTCATTAAATCCTTCTCTCTTCCTCTCTTTTACACAAAAAATTATTATCTTCTCTTTCTCTCATATTCTAAGCCTTAAACCTATATACTTAATTATACAATTCTTCCTTAAGCACTCCAAGGAGTGCATACAATACCCAAATTAGTTCTATACTAAAACCAAGGCGTGAAAGGTATAATTGACTCAGGGTTTGGACCAAATCAAATCTAACTTTATTTAATTGACTCAGGGTTTGGACCAAATCAAATCTACACTACATATATACTAACGTGATTCTATAAACACAATGTCATGAAATAATATTATACAAAAGATATTGAATAATATTCAAGTTATTGAACTTTACGTAAGAATTTGAATGATTAAAAAGGTAACAAGAATGTTTGCATGAAATTATTCTTGATTATAAAGTTCATAAGTATTTGAGCAAAGAATAGTGTTATGAGTTCAAGAAATTCATTAAACATGCTAGTTTGAGAAAATTACTTGAAGAGTGTATTATTCCCATAGTTTACAGAATTTTCAACATACAGATTAATATAATTGGGCAAGAGGAACAAGTAAGAGTTTTATAAGAATATTTTTCTTTTCTTGATACATGACATTACCAAAAGAATTTATGGTTTAAGTGCAAGGAATTTCAAGGTTGTTGGATAACTTAATTTATTTCATATCCTTACATGCAAGGATTAGGGGGAGATATTATTCATTTCATTATTATATGTAATCATTGCACATGAATTATATGATATATTGATGGTCAGTAGTCCATACATTAGCATTAATATCAATGTCAATAATTTATTTAATAAAAGCGACTACATAATATTATATATTTACATGTGACACCATCCTGAAGATGGATGTAAATAAATGAATGTCATTGATCATTACTAGTTGTAAATGCTCCAATTAAATTTATTGTCCCAGAAGGACAACATCGGTTACTAATGAAACCTAAAGCACGACTGAAGCGTTGTAGTCCAATAGATTTAAAAATAAATAAATAAATAAATAAGAAGAACCTTCGGAAAAAGGAATGGAGAAACTATTGACAATGACAAATTTGAGAAAATGATAAAACCCATTACATTTCTAGAATAAAATCATTTTTAGTAAAATCAATATGCCTCGTGATTATATAAAAGACTTCAAAAGAGTATGAAATATCCGACAACATTAATTAACATGTATCAAGATTATAGTCAAAACTCCAACGGAGTATATATAAGTAATTATTGGATAAAATATTAGTTGATTGTCTTGCCAATTGTATAAAGAAACACATGTTGGTGTTCTAATATCACATCACATTCATGGCCATGCATGAATTATGTTTAATAAAGTGATCACTAGTGTTGGAAAACTGACCAGAGTTCAAATCTAGAGAAGTGATTGGATGTGATAATAAATTAGGCCATTTGGGTTTAATAATTATCTGTTATAGAAACCTGAAGTTTCATTTGATAATGTGTTGATGCTCTCTTAATGTTAAATATATGAAATGAATTGAATGGCAATACATAACATTGAGATTGAGCTATATTTGGATTGTGATTCATAATAATTTGCATATATGAAAATTTTCAAGGGTTAATAAATTTTGATTTCTTATATAAAAGAGTAACGGGTGACCAGAAGTTCACCAAAATAAATTATATATTATTGTCAACTATAAAGTGACTAGAAGCTCACCAAATACACTATTTAAGTCTTTAAAGATCTAGAAGATCACCAACTAGTAAAATTACAAGCAAGTGATTTATGCTTGTATAACAATTCTTTTGATTGGGGCTATAATATGTCAGCACATAAGAAAAGGGAAAAGAAGGAAATTCAACTGCACAATATATGTCTCCCCATTAATGTTGAACTATTGATCTCCTAAAGAGAACAAATTGTGAAAGATTAAATAATAAATTCATAAGAAATAATTTTAAATTGCTCTCTGGAAGAGATTAAAGCTTGTTTTCATATAATTATTATGAGAGATAAATTTTGTTGATAATGATCCTCTTATGAAATGAATTTTATTGGAAATTTATATACTAAGTTGGTGAAGAACTGTGATGCCCCTATATATGAGATATTTTACCAACTTAGGGGGAGAATTGGAGTAAGTTGGCAAAATTTTTTAAAAAAAACTGATGATCCCTATATAAATAATGGTAATTTGAAATTTTTTCTAGCCAAATTTCATCCATATGCTATCAAGATATGTTGCACATTTATGATTTTATTTGTATTCAGTTATGACTCATGTTGCATAGCGTTGAAGGTACATTTTGGTCATATTAATTATGTGTATACATTGAGATAAAATCTTGCCAATTTTACTTGAATCATTACACTTGAAGTGTAGATTGTATATGATCGGTTCCAAAATAAAGATATGTTTAATAGATATGATATTTGGCAAGATAGTGCAGTTAACACTAATAGTGTAATAGTATATAAATACCATAGTGAATGAAATACCCTAAAAGTGGTATAGATTTCTGAATTATTATAATAGATGGCCTATGATGTAAGAAAGTTATTATGGTACCAATAAGAAATGTATTCAGATATCATAGTAAAATAGCATGCGAAATGTACGTTAAAGGAATTTTAAAATACTAGTACACAATGGAACAGATGAATAATATGCATATGCATAATAGAGTGGACTAGTGAATAAGGGATCTAAAATATATGTCCATTTTGATGTCGACATAATGATAATAATCATAAATTTATCATGGACCACAAGTCTAATGAAATATGGATTTTTAAATCCACACTATACAGTGTCTTGCATTATTTAGAGTCTTATGTATGTTCTTATACATGTGTGAGTCATAGGTTAATGGATTATTCTTTGCGTATATTGAAAGTTGTTAGATGCATTACTCATTGTATATTTTGTTTTCTATATCTCATATTGATGCATTAGTTCTATACAATAATTGTGGTATATGTGAATGTTTGTTCAAAATATATATAGTATGGCGTATTTGTAACTTTGAAGGAAATTACAAAGAAATATTTATATTCCAATGGGCTAATAGCTGTGATGAAATAATTGAATACGTCGATTTAATAACATGTTATGAATCATGTAAGAAGAGTTCCTGAAGAACTTATATACGACGTATTTAAATAACCAGCCCTACAATTTTTTTTTAATATTACAATTATCAAACTCTTGAAAATTTTATGTGACTACATCATTGACATCTCAACCTGAAGTTTGAGTATATAAGAGTTAGTGAGATTTACTATTTGTATTCGTAGAAAAATTATCGTGTAGTTAATTATGAAACTTCTAAAGAAACGGGATACTTATGCGTGAGACTGTTTCTTATGGTCTAGAAGAACCATAATTAATGTATATAATTTCATATGTTATATTATAATTCATATGAAATTGAAGAACGACATTAATAATGTCAAGTTTTGCCATCAAATGATTATTAATGAATGTTTGAGCACATAATAATTATCAATATCTATTATTAATGACTTCCAGAAGAAGTCATAACCGCATAAGTTTAATTTTTAAATCAACTATTAAATAGAGATTTGAAATAATGATATTAGAGATAAACACATGTATGGTGAAATGAAGACACTTCACATGTTCACGTGAAGACTTGAAGAATTGAAGATGCAACTTCAGCTTAGGAGAGTCAAAGATCAACGAATGATACTGTACTTACTACATATGAGAAGATATCCTAACATATTGGATTCATCGTTGTGGCACTAGAAGATCTCAAGTTATGTATTCATCAAGGGGAGAAAATACGCGTTGCACTATTTTTCTCTTAACAATGGTTTTGTCCCAAATTGGATTTTCTAGGTACGATTTTTAATGAGGCACCATCTCGAGCATATTACGAAGAATTATGTACTCTTTTTCCTTCACTATGTTTTTATCCCACAGGGTTTTTCGTAGTAAGGTTTTAATGAGGCATATTTTTCGATAATGGACATCTAAGGGGGAGTATTATGAAATATTTGTGGATATACATTATCCTCCTTTGTATCATTCCGGAACAATCTAGATCTAGGGTTTATATTCTTATCTTATCATTCCGGAACAATCTAGATGTAGGGTTTATATTCTTATCCAATCAAACCCTAATATATTGTATGCATATATACACCTTATCATATGGAATAATATACCAAGATTTATTCTCTTTCAATCTCTCATCTTTCCCCTTATTTTACAACAATTTTATTATAGTGGTGGTCAAAATGAGGAATAACCATAGTACAATCCCCTTCTTAATTAGTATAATTTCCTATAGCATGTCATAATTTTTGATTGTTATATAATGTGAAATGTTTGGGTTGTTATATTTTGATATTTGTGGGTTTATTAGATTCAAAATATATGAATAATAGTAGTTTATGATAATGCGTTTGATTATTAAAAAATATATGTTATCAAAAGGTCGGGTATTATTTAAAAAAAGTCGAGTATTGGATATCCGAATTACCCGATCTGAAATTTTCGGATATTCGAATTGATATGAATGGTGTCCTTCGAACAAGTCTATTATTCCGATAGAGGGTTCAGAATTATTAGAAAGCTAATTATTCAGTGAGGTCAAGTGATCGAAATTCCTAAATAGAGGCTGCTACCGATCAGTATATTAATCCATAATTAATATTGCAGCTTAATCTTGACTGAACCTTTCGGGTCACACCCAAGAAACTTATGATCCAATACGACGAATTAATCCGAAAGGAATTCATGAGTCACTCGAGTATTATGAACAAAGACTTTGGATTTCGAGCTTATAGCGTCTGAACCGAATCTTAAAAGTAGAGCCAAAATTTAGAAATCGGCGAGACGGGAAAATGCTTCAAGTAAGAAGTAAAAACCCTAGCCACGCGAAAAGACAAGGAAGCGCGCCACATGGCAGCACGCATAGAAGCACGTCATGTGGCAGCGCACATTCCAGCACGCCATGTGGCAGTGGACATGGCAGCACGCCATGTGGCAGCGCACGTGGGAGCGCCAAGTTGCATTATCCCACGTGGGCAGCGCACCACGGTGGCAGCATGCCACATGGCTACGCTCCACGTTAGTAGTGTCATGTGGCAACGAGGCGCGGACCTGGGGTGATGGGTCATGGACGCGAGCCGAAGGGTGGCGGCCGAATCACTAGTGGAAAAATTCCTATTTGTAACACCATATTTGTAACGGACAAAGATATGCCAGTTACGATAAACCCATTCGTAACGGGAAAAATAGAAGCCCGTTATGTTAAAACAGTGTAAAGGCCTAGAAGGTATGTATTCGTAACGGAAAAATTAGTGCTCGTTACAAATATTATATTATTTGTAACGGACAGTGTTTTTCCCGATACTTAAATTACAATATTCGTAACAGGCCAACTTGCCCGATACAATTACAGTATAGATGATAAAAAAAAACCATAGCCCTTATAGGGAATATTTCAAGCATTACCCCTAGCTTGAACCCCACTGTGATCATACACTAAAGTACGGTGGCGTCCAAAGGGAAAGAAGATAGAGCAAAAGAGTCGCCAACAAGTTTTAGGAACTTGTAAACCGTTCACGAGGTGAAGGTTACACCCCTTAACGATCCAAGAGATCGTCAACTCCAATAGGTCTTGAACCATGACTGGTAGTTCGGGGATGAAGGTACAAATCCAACCTAAAAGAGATTGAACCTGCCCTAATAATAGGCCTCTACTTTATTCTAATCGTATTCATGTGCGCTTTCTGACTAACATGCAATCAATAGGTTTACCCTAAACCTGTTTATCTATGTTGGTTGAATATTAATGCACAAGATAAATCTATTATTGGCGATCACTTGAATTATAATCAAATTAACCCTAAACAAGATTATTAATTATCTTATATAAGCATGATTACAAGTACCAATTCCCTTTAAACATGCATAAAAGGTGTGATCAAGAAATAACAATAAATATCATCAAGCAACATAATAATAATCATCATAATAATTATTATAACAATCATAAAATTATAATCATAATCAAAACAATTATAAAAATAATCATGAATCATGTAAAAGCATAATAATAGCAAGATCCTAGGCATGATACTAACAAGATTAATAACAAACCCTAGCATGTCACTAAACATTAAAGATCAAAACTTTAGCCCTAACATGATACTAACAATTATAAATATTAGGAAGAACATAAAAGGCATCATACTTTTAATCATACTTGATATTAAAGTTACCCTAGACATGATGCTAGGAATCAAAATAACAACCTAAGCATGATTTCTACATAATAACATCAATAAAGCAATTAAAGTACTTACTTTGATGCCTCGTACCTCTTTCTAATAACAAAATACACACGTTAGTTAGGGATGTCAATGGGGCGGGGCAGGGCGGGGCGGATGTTGGCCTTCCCATCCCCATCCCCACCTAATATTTTCATACCCATCCCCATCCCCGCGACGGGTCCAATATTCATCCCCATCCCTGCCCCACCGGGTACAACTCCAAAACCATCTCCGCCCCACCCCCCACTTGGATATCCATTCCCACCTAATCCCCACCAAAGACCCGCCTAATCCCCACCCAAGATCCACCTAATATCCGTACCTCAAATACACAATCTTACATAATTAATATGAATTATAAAATAAAATATTCTATACACATTTTTTGTGTTATAATACAAGTGTCGTACAAAGTATTATAATTAATATTGTATTTCATGTAATTATTTTATAAATAGAATAAAAGTATGTAATTTTGCTTTAAAAGATATATAGATGTGGGTATGAGGTGGGGATGGGGCGGGTACGAAGTGGGGCGGGTACAACTTAAAATCCACCCCCGTCCCATCACCCATGGCGGGTATGGTTTTTATCCCCATCCCCGCCCCACCACCCGCCAAACCGAGACCCATCCCCGCCCCAATGGGGCGGGGATGGGGCGGGTCTCCTACTTGACCCGCCCCACTGACATCCCTAACGTTAGTAACTTCAAGGAAAATAATAATCAAACAATAATAATTGAAAGAGAGATTGGGGACCAAACCCTCAGAAATTAAACCTTTCACGTCTAGGGCGAAAGCGACTTTGAATATGGCTAGGTGTATCTAGATCTAATTAATGCGAAATTTTTTTATTTGAGAAAAGGCTAGTTTAGAAAAGAGAGACAGAGTAATCAAGAGAATCTTGATGAGAGTTGGTGAGAATTGGTGAATCAAAACGGAGTTTTTACGACGTTATTTACAAAGAAAATCAGCCAAAAAGATAAAATATCAAAAACAAAGTTCTGACGCAAAAAAATAAGATGGCGCCAGAGGCTGGCCTTAGCGCCAGACGCTAAGGTTGGCGCCAGGCGCCAAGTCTAACGCTAGGCGCCAATCGTAGCGTCAGGCGCTAAATCTGACGTTTGGCGTTGACTCAGAAATACACGCGTTTTCTTAAAATCAGATAAAAATTGCCGCACAGGAAGATAAAATCATATTTTCCTCAAAAAATGTTCTTTGATTCTAATTTAAACTCTAAAAAGTCAACAAAAGTCAATTTATCAATGCTAATTGAATTAGGAATGAAAAGAACCTTCTAGAAGAATCTAGAAGACTAAAACCATTCCATATTGTATTAGGAATGATAAATCTATATTACGCCCTCCCCTTGATCATTGGGCCGCGTATAAGGCTCAAATCGGGCCCAGTTCAATAATTTGGCCATAATTTCCTCAATATTCATTGGAATTGGGCTTATGATATATCGTTGGAAAGCTCTTGTCAAGCCCCATCCAACTACACTACTATTGGACCCATATCATGGACCAACCAAACTGGATTGGCTATTTTCTTAAAATAAGTTTTCAAAAACAGAGGGAAGAGAAAAGAAATTAAAACTATCCGCAACACTGGACTTTCCACACTTTCACTTCATTCGATTATAATTCGACGCGAAAGGTATTCATCATTGGGTTTGGTTTGGGGAGACAAAAATGGGTGTCTACAGAAGCCCCCACTTTGACTGAGTTTGGAGAAACGTAAGTTTCGAAAACAAAAGTCAAAGTATCGATAGGGACGGAGAATGATTGAGAACGTTCTACGACCCTGAATCACTCTTGTAACGCCGATACCTGCAAACTAGCGTTAGTTAAACAGATAAAAGAGTTAAGAAACGCGTATCTTGCACCGTCGAGCACACGTCTCTGAAGGTAACCGATTCGTTGACGCATTGCTGCTATTTTGACGACCTCCTGCCAAGAGAATGTCATCCCGCTTGAAAACCGCTACGCTTGTAACTGCTTCTAATATTGAAGATTGCTTCGCTTGTAATGATCCTCTTCCGCTTTGATAACATTCCACGTCTAAGGGAACACTATCGAAGATTGCTTCGCTTGAAACAATCCTCTTCCGCTTTGTGACCATCTTCCACGTCTAAGGGAACACGATCGAAGATTGCTTTGCTTGAAACAATCCTCAGTGGTTTGTGACAACTCTCCACAATCCAGGGAATGCTGTCAAAGATATCTTCACTTGAAGCTATCCTCACTCGTTGCGATCAATTCCCAAAGGAAATTACCGAAGATCTCCGCTTGTCGATCTTTAAAAGTTCGCTTGAACTTTGCTTCCGCTGTGCCTGCATGTCGGTGCTTTTGCTGCTTGAACCTGTATGTCGGTGCCTTTTAATGAATGAATGAATCAATACGTCGGTGCCTTTTGCAAATAAACCAGTATGTTGGTGCCTTTTGCGATGAGCCTATGCTTAGGCGCTTTAAGCTAAGTGAGACAATCTTTCATCAGGTCGATCACTTTATGCAATCAAGCCGATTACCAAAAATCGTGTCAAATTGCTTAGAGGGGCTAATTGGCATACCAAGGAACCCAAAATATATTGCAAAAAGGTAGAACAACCTCATTGAGTGGCTGAATGTCCTTGCGCCGCAGAAAAAACATCAGCGCCACACAACTGGCTGTAGCGCCAGATGCTAGAGTTGGCGCTAGGCGCCAAGCCCATCTTCTGACGCCAAGGTCTGGCGCTTGGCGCCAGAGTCGGGTTTTACTTAAATACCCTTCCCTTCTTCATTTTCGTTGCTGCTCGTCGCGGAAGTTGCCCGAAAATTCCCTAAAATTCATTTATTTCGTTCTTGCTCGTTTTTCAACCAAATTCACTCAAATTTAATGCAAATCAAAGCTTATTTCATCCATTTTCCCGATCTATGTAAATTTTCTTCAAACTCACACCGGTTTTTATGAATTTTGCATGCGTTTATTTTTGAATTTCATGAAATTTCAAAACTTAGAATGCTTAATTCTTTGTTTGTCAAATTTTATGTCATGAAATTGCTTGATTATGTTTATATATTGCCTTGGGAGTAATTTGAGACTTGTTTGACTCAATTTGGTGAAGAAATGAACGAATTGCCATTGTTGAACCTCCTAAGGTCGGGAATGCAATGTGGCTCGTTCCTGATGTTTTTGCTAGCAATTCTTGTCCAATTTGTCACAATAATTACTATAGTATTGCAAAAAATTGTTTGATTGCTTAAAAAATGCCGTTATGCTCAATTTGAATTTGTGCTCTGTTTTAGTACTACGTACTCTTTTTTTTTTTTTTTTTGCGAACATAGTATCATGCGGCTAGGCAAACCTTAGATACTATAGAACCTTAATTTATGATAATTATGCACAATGTAGCATGGCTAGACAGCGAGGTTCTGGTTCACAGTCCCGAGACGCTCGACGGGAGCATGAGCCCGTGGAGGACGATGCCGAGCCGTCCACTTCGCTTGGTCGACTCCCCGAGTGGGATGAGCGGACCTTGTTCTTTTCCCCCGTCCACCACATTTCTAATAGGGTGAGACGGGGTATCACCATTGGGAGGACGCGCTGTCATGGCTCCGGCTGTGACGGTTTGGGCGATCTGTACAAGATGTACATCGCCAGAGATGTCAAGACGAGACTCCTATGGGAGTCCTGTGATCTTAATGCGCTGTACGAGACCTCCGAGGCAATGGTTGCCTCCAGCGGGGGTCATCATGTAGTGCGTGCTCTAGTGGAGTTCTTTTGGGACACTACCAACACTTTCCACTTTCCTTGGGGGGAGATGATGGTCACTCCTACCGACTTCAGTCTCATCACAGGACAGGAATTTAGCTCCATGCCACTGTCGTTCGATAGCGGGATCGACGTCTTTTCCCCTGAGGTCGAGGAGCTGTTGGGGCCGATTATCATTCGAGCTCGAGCTAAGGTAGAGTCGTCTTAGTTCAGGGCTAGGGGGATTTGCCGCTCGACTCTGGAAGCGGCTTTTGACGATGGTGTGACCACTCGAGAGCAGCGGGTGTGCATCTTTGCGCTTATTTTGTTGTCAGGGACGTTCTCCCTTGACAAGGGTAGTAGGGCGCTGCTTTACTACCTTTCTGCCGTCCGCGATCTACATCGGATCGGGACTTATGACTGGGCCAGCTTGGCCTATGCTGACTTTATTCGAGCGCCGAGGGACTCGTGTCGACACCGGTCCTTTGGGACGAATGTTGCCCTATCTAGCGTTTGGAGGGTCGTAAAGGTAAACATTATTCCCTATAAAGTTTAGCTCTACATTTTAGCTAGCAGTTGCTGATAATTTTAACTCCTTGTAGATCTGGTTCTATGAGTACTTCCCTTCTGCTGCGCCAGCGAGACCGTCGCCGCGTAGGTTTTCAGTCAGTGCTTCTTGGGGTAGCCGTCGTGTGGGGATTTCCACTGCGTACGTCCGATATTGGATCATCTCGGTATGATTCCTTTCTTATTTGACCTTTTGTGATGCCTTAGATAGACTCTTGCCTAATTGACGCTCTTTGCAGGACCCTGAGGTGTTGTACCGGCCATGAGTCGATCTGGCAGTCCCTGGGTTAGCCAAGCAGTATTCCGCTGAGCATCGCTATTTCTTGGGGACCTATGGAGCGATCGCATACCTTGGAGAGAGGGTTTCTAGACAACATTTTGGGGTTTGGTGAGTCCGACTCACCGCGGAAACAACCCCGACCCGAGGAACCACTCGCAATAATTAAAATCATAAAGCATAAATAAATAATCACAAAGAAAATATAACGAATCTTACCCTCGAAGCGAGCTTCGCCCAAAAACCGGGGCTCTTACTTGAAAGCTACGAGCACGTCAAGTGTCGCGCCTCCGACGGTATTAACCCACAAAAAGGCGAACACAACTTTAAGGTCCGCTACCTTGGGGTTAGCAAGGTCCGACCAAAACCCGAGTGTTATATGAGTTTAAGAGTTTTCCCAAAAATTATGGAATGTTCTTTTTAACTCCCACTCAAGCAAAGAATTCTCAAGCCATGCCCTGACTATTTATAAGGAAGTATGCCTTGTGAATTTCACTCATCTTTCAATGTGGGACTTTTCACAAAAAGATCCCACATGGAAATATTGGTGAATTCAACTCTTAGTTAAATAAACAAAGGAACAAGTAACAAGTGTCACATGGTTAGGTGTGGACCACTTTCTCACTTGGTCCCCAAGGCATTTCACATGCAATGTAAAACTAACCATGTGTCACCCAACCTTGAGCCCCAAGTTGGGTTCGGTTGGCCCATTTTATTTTGGCCCGTGTCCATGACCCATCAACCCGGGTCCACGGCCATTGCCACATGTGTCGCCACCGTGGTGCGCCGCCACCATGGCGCTGCCACGTGGCACGCTGCCATTAGGTGGCTGCCAATGTGGCTGTTGCCACTAGGCGGCTGCCAACGTGGTTGTTGCCACTTGGCGGCTGCCAACGTGGCGGCCACGTGTGCTGCCACATGGCGTTTTGCCATGTGTGCTGCCACGTGGCATGCTCCTATTGGGCATGCATTCCTAGCCTTTTGCGTGGCTAGGATTTTACTTGTTACTTGATGCATTTTCCCGTCTCGCCAAATCCTAAATTTTGGCTCGACATTTGAAATTCTCCGACGCTCGGTTTCAACGCTCCAAGCTCAAATTTCCGACGACTAAATGTTTAACACTCGGGCGGCGAATTAATTTCTTCCGAATTAATTCGTCGAGTTGGTTCGTATATTTTGCTTGGGTGTGACCCGAAGGGTTCAGTCAAGATTAAGCTGTAATATTAATTATATTAATATTACTAATCAGAAGCGGCCTCCACCCAGGCATTCCGATCACTTGACCTTACTGAATATATTAGATTTCTAATAATTCTAAACCCGCTATCAGAATAATACACTTGTTCAAAGGACACCATTCCTTTCACTCTCCCACTTGTCCTTCCGGACAATTGTGCATTTAGTGTATAGCCCTTATCCTATGTCTCTTCATGTCTCTTCATGAACTACAGAGTAAGATTACTAGGCATCTCTGTTACGTCTAGAAGTGTTTCTCAAAATCCGAGTTTGACTGTCAATAAGCAGATGATTTATAAAATCCATCTGAGCACGGCCATGCATTTTTCATAGTCTCGCTCTTCGAGAGGCCTTGTAAACAACAAGACATGTTCCCTATTGTTAGTAGGGAGACATTTTCAGTCTTGTAATGTAGCTTCTCTTACTAAGAGTACTCACCCGCCTGATATCTGTCTTTATAATTCCCAGTTACGGCAGACGTATGGCGGATACCAAAGCGGACCAGTACTCAAACAAGAGATCTCCCACTACTCATGGTCAAAGGAAAAGAGTTCCGATAGTAATAATGAGAAAATACTTATGACGATTTTTAAATCTCTTAAAGTATCCTCATAGGTCGATCCAGTATGGTTCTAAACCAATACCTGTGCAAATGATTTATATCCTCATAGCACAAGAAACGGTGCTACAAATCATACTACACACTAATCTCTGATGGTCATCAATCGTCCACAAAATATGACCTTGATTAGGGATAATTTTCGATTAAAATATTCAATGTTCACTTAATAGGTGTTTCTTTATCCAAGCCATTGACTTGATACCCTATTTTGAATATTTATTAAAATCGAATAGACTCATTATTTAATTCTAAACCACAATTAAATAGTTTTGTGGAATATTAAGAAATATTTATTCCACTATGAAACTTCACAATGTTTCATCTTATGATAAATGGTTTTTCCCAAATGTTTTAAGAGTAGTACTCTTCATAAAACATTCATAAAATTCACACTCATATTTGATATGCTTGATTTCTTTCATGCAATTATGAATGTTGTCGTTCACTTATTGCATAGGTTTAGTTATAATTACTTTGCAAACCTTAGCATCTTCATTATCCACCATTTCCATAATAAGATGATAAAATTTTGAGAGTGTTAATGGGTTACATGTGATTCAGGATTTATTGTCCAAGCAATGGCTCCCACTCATTTTTATGATTCGAGACCTTCTACTTGACAACCTACAATCATCAACGTTCAACAACGAACTTTTCATTTAACATCTTTCCTTATTATAGCCTTTAAGGCAACAATATTCTCAACATATATTTTAGTAGACTCCCTGATGATGCCTTGCTTGGGTTTCACTCCAAGCGACTCACAACGATTTGGAATACCCTAATCACTTGTGAGCATGGAAATTTTCCTTAAATTCCCGCACATTATACATGGATGCACATCCATGTTACCATTCTCAAGCCACGACACTTCTTGCCTCGTGCTTATAAATGGCTTCCTTGCTAAGGATCTAATCCTTGTTAAGGTATGTGCTTGCAACATCAAAACTCAAATTATATTTGTTTCCATGCGTCAAGAACTCATCCAACTACTTATCTAAGTTCTTTGGATGTTCTTGACTATAATCTAATGATCTAATACTTAGATTAATGTCGATTGGTATTATATACGTACTTCACATGCTCTAAGCATTTAAGTCATCTAGCGATTCCATATCATAGCTTTACATGATGGATTTAATTCTAGAATTATTCTCAATTTTATTCCATCCATGTAACATTTAGCTCATACAGTTACACTGAGTCTTGCCAAATTGTTCGCTATATGATGTGGTTGAAAGTCTCCTACTAGAGTCTTTCTCGTTTGACTTAGTACTTAGCCTATCTGATACATAGGTCAAACATTTACTTAGCTTCATACATATGGGTCGAAAGCCTTTCAAAGTCCTTCATGTTTAACATGGTAATTTCTTTTACTCACACTACTACAAAAAGCGTGTTTTTTGGACGCTTTTTAGGTCTTTTTTCGACGCTAAAAAGCGTCGAAAAAAATTTTCTCGACGCTGCTAAAATGCGTCAAGAATTTTCAGGGACACAAAAAAGCGTCGAGAATTTCGACGCTTTTTTGTGTCTAAACTAATATACGAAGTGTCGGAAAAACTAATTTCGCGCATTTTCCCAATTTTGTGTAGTTTTTTAGCGACGCTTTTACATGTCCACATACTCAAATTTAGTGACGCTTTTTGTTGTCTTGCGTTTATTCGTGTCAGCCTATGGTATGGCGGGAAACTTTTGAAATGTGAAAAAATGCAAAATATGTAGACATTAAAAAGCGTCTAGAAATGTTTTCTAAGTTTTTAAAAAAAAAAAAAATCCTTTTAATAAATTATTACCATTATACATACATTATAGTTATTTAAATTTATCATAAATTAAATTAATAACATTAAAATTAAAGTAAACAAATATTCTATATAACTAGATCAGATTAAAAAAAGAAATCAATAATAATTAATCAACAATAATAAGAGTACATAATTAAATGACCAAATTTATAAACGAAAACATCAACACAATTAATTAAAAAAAAAGCGCATATTATAGTAGCTTGTCCCTAAATAAATACATCAGTAATATAATTAAGACTAAAAATTTTTACCAAAAAAAAAAATAATTAAGACTAAAAACCAAAATAGATAGACGATGGCGTTATAGACGATGTAGTCGCTTGTTATTATGCTCAAGTGTTCCGGCCTATTCTCTTGTTGCACCTACATTGCCTTTTTCAATCTTCAAAAAAAAAAATACAAAGTATAAATTAGTACATTACACAATATAGGCTTATACACACACATACACAAACACACACACACACACACACACACACGCAAGCTTATAATTCCATCTTTAATTTCCATTACTAGCAACCACCACATACGAAGATAACTCAGCAATCGAACGAGGAGCACAACCAAATACCAGGGTACCACCAACGGGCTGTCCATGATTATCCACTACAATGCCTGCATTATCAACTAGTAGAAGCACCTTCTTATCTTTTGACAACAATTTGAGACAAGGAATAGCAGCCGAGTCAGGCAGAACAACATGAATTGTAAATATACCATAATTACCAGATGTGTTTTTGTATCTAGTTGATCTGCAATCAAATACCAGAATTACCAAATACCAGGGTACCACCAACAGCAATTGATCTGCATGGATCTGCAATTTTTACAACCTGTGAAAATATCAAATCAACATGCCCTGTAATACAGGACATCAAACTATAAGCATTATCAGTCCCTAAAATCAATGAATCATCAAGCCAAGCCATACTCTTCACACCATCAATACACGACATTTCCTTCAAAACCACGAACAACCCACGTTTCGCATCGACCTCTCTATCATGCTTACTACTGCCTGAATTCAGCTCAATGAACACCACTTTCTTCCCCATTGCCACCACAAAAAGGTAGGAACCATCATTATCCACTCCCCTAGAACTGAACTCCTTAAACCTCACCCCATTCAGCTTAGTATTCAGTTTAAGGGTAATGTAGGTAATGAGCCAAGGCAAGCATGGGTTCCTCTGCTTACCTCAGTCCAAAGCTCAGAAACTAAAGGCACTGCACTCGGCTTAAGCTATGGCAACAAGATGGAGCCAATATTAATTTAATTATAAACCCCCTAAAAAATTCATAAGCAATAAGCCTTTTGGTCCAAGATAATATAAATATTAGGTTAATATGCAGAGCTAAGATAAAAAAGAGAGGATGGTCCAAGCTAAGATAATATAAATAACAGGTAAAGTGCCCCTCCATACAAACACTACAGGAATAAATAAGGGAATAACTTTATGAGATGAAACAATTCCATATATACTCGATTACAGCAACACAAATAAGCAAGCACAAGGTATATGTATGGGAGTGAGATTGATATGGTTACCAGTCAGTGCTTCTAAAAAGATACTCATGAAAAATTAACAATATAAAAGGGCATACGACTCCAGCCAAAATTTACCACAATGACCCAGACCATTCTATCAAATTCATCTCAAAAATTCTACTCGAAATAGTAGTAATTCACCACTGGCATGCATAAAACTTCATTATGTCTCACTTAGTATATCACAAACAGTCATCCCTAACTATAGAAAATCTTCCAGATTAACAATTATGGAAACCACTAGAAGGAGATGTTTAAGAAAATGATTTAGTCATAGTTTCAAACTTTCAATAGCATCTTTTGTAACTGAGAAATATAGATCAATGGGGATTGGGAAGCACTTGACTGCAAAGCTTCTAAAGTTTGGTCTGTTTAGTAGCCATAGAATGGTAGAAAGGAGAGACACAAACAAACAGAGGAAATAAGAAAGCAAAACAATGGTCAAGCATTAAGCTTGTCTTGATGAAAGCAAAATGATGGTCAAGCATTAGGCATACAGGAGTTTTTAGAGGGGAAATAGAGGAAGACGATAAAAGAGGTATATAAAACAGTTAACATAATGAAGTACTAGGACAAACTACAGTCCTAGGAGCACTTTTCCTACAGCTAAGTCACTCTTTCCCGCAAATGAAAGATCAATTTCGCTACCACATTCTATTATTTGTTAAATACTACTTCAATAAAATTATTTGTGGATGCAAATTCTAGTCCACAAGTTTTATCAAGAGGCACCATATATCACTTTAAATCATGTTTAAATGACCTAATCAGTCATTCAAGTACACTAGCACATTTATAGAGATGCAATGTAGCAAGCAATCAAGCAATATGGATAGTCTAAATATCAAGTATCTAACAAAATTAATCATTCCTTTCACAATAAAATTCCCAACCAGGATAAACAGAGTATGGTTTTCTAAATGAGTGCTGCCAATCACTCAGCTGATTTTCAAGAAACCCCAAAATAAGAGCGTAACATTTACTAAGTGTTTTATATTTCTGATTTGGTCGATTTCACAAAATACAAATTTTTCCAGCACATTTACAGAATCGAACAATACATTCTTGAATCAATAAATTTCTTAAAATATCTTACTATGAAGCACCATAAGGACCTCGATTTCAGATTTTCAAGCGAAATAACAAGGAAACAAAGACATGTGAGAAAACAAACATGTGTAAAAGAGAGCAGCATACCTCATTGATGACAAATTTCTTTAGAGAGGATAATCAGTACTATTTCAGACTCAGCAAACTCATCTTTTCAATCCCGGGGTCTTCTTACTCTCTATTTAAGACTAAATTTCTTTTTCATCAGAGGGGCCACTTCTGCTACAATGTCATTTTGACTTCTTATTTTACTGAGCTCGTAATCCCGAGCTACATATTAAACCTTAAGGTAATGGTAATAAAGCTCAAGTGTGCCTAGCCATCGTCAGCTACACAACAAAACCAAGCAATTCATCACCTTGCCAAAATAGGAATGCTTACACATCTTTTATGAGAATTTTTAGATATTTAGCTTGGTATTTGAACTAATTTCGATGAAAATTGAAACTAACTTCTAACTATTGTATGTGTATTTTAACCAAAGTAATACGATTAAAGCTGGTTCAGAATTCTGATAATATTAATAATAACTTAATTCAAGCATATAAAGCTTTGAAAGCTCATCGTTCTTTTTTCTTCTACAACATCAAATGATTGATTAGTCCAAGTTAATAATAAATAAAGAAAATTGTGATAAAAGCTGGAATGGTGAAATGTATGCAACTTCTTTGTTTTCTCAGATATCTAAAACCAATTACTCACCACTTTAATACTCCATTTGTTCTATTATACACGGTATATCTCTAAATGTAAACAATCATGTAAAATTGTATTGTATTTTTTATTCTACCCAATTAGTGAAATCCTATGAATTTGAAACCCAATTAACGCATCTTCTGAATTCATAGCGTGCCACCCAGCCCAGAAAATGAATAGGGTATATTTGAGTAGTAAAACAAACCGAATGAAATTTTGCAACAACTGAGATTCTTAGTTAAGCCAAAACCTGAAATAATTTAAGCGTAAGTAAGCTAAAACGCTCACTAAATCCCCTACACCCAACACGACATATAGTCAAACCCTAGAATTAAATACAATGGCTTTCTACGACACAATAACTATAAACTCAATGTAATTTCACAACAACTCAATATAACTTCTTTGTTTTCTAATCATGCATTCACAGCAACAGATTCAATAACATGCATAATCAAGATTTATGTTAATCAATTCATGATATATCAAACGAAAACTAACCGTGCATACAAGCCAATATCTTTCCAAGATCACTGGTGGGAGTGACCAAAACACGAACACCTTTTCCATCCATAGTCAGAATTCCAACAGTGTTCTCCGGATTAAACTACACGAAATCAATCAATAACATCAAAACCCATCAAGTAATATCCACAATTAACTACCAAATTCATAAAAAAAAAAAAAAAAAAAAAAAAAAAAAAAAAACACCATTGATAACAAATTCAACCCCCAAATTGTAAATTACGGTTTAAAAGAAGTGAAGAGAGAGACAGAAAACCTGAGTTTTAGCGCCGCAAATGACATTAACAGCATAAGAAAGTGCTTGAAATCTGGTGGGCGAGTAATCACCATTACGCATCCACTCCGAATTGACGATGCAGATTATAGTCGCCTTAAAATTCCAATAAAAAAAAAGGGGGAATAATAGAATGTAAGTAAAATTGAAAACCCTAATTTTGAAATTGTTTTAGGAAGCAATTTAATATGATATTGAGTAGAAGGAAAAACCTCGAGCACCATGATTGAGAAGAGGAGAGAAAATCTAGAAATTGAGAGATCGAAGAAGAGGATTTCAAGGATTTCAGTGACGAAGGAGTTTGTGTTAAGGTGTTGACATGTAAGAGTTAGAGAGAGAGAGAGTAATTTGGGTATATTCGTGGGTATAAGCCGGTGTTTGATATTTCTTTTCTTTTTTTTTTATTATCCTTGGGTTGCCTTGAGTCACGTGTAAATCATACAAATTTGTCGACGCTTTTTCTTGTCAATAGCTGATTCGACACATAAAAGCGTCGAAAATAAGCGGGAATTTATTTTTACGTGGACACCCCATACACAGCGTCGAACCAATAGCGTCCAAAAACCAAGGGATTTGTAGTAGTGTCATTTAAACATTTAATTAAGTCTATACCATAGAACTTAATTCCCAACATGTACTATGTATTGTATTTAGCTCGATCCATTGTCGAAAATACTTTCAAATCTAAACATTTAGCATTTGATGGTTGTTTCACAATAGAGTTTGTAAACTTCTTGTTGGACCATTACTTTTGCTCCCACTAAACTTCTTGTTCATCAGAATTTCTATGTTTCTCCATAAGTCAATACTCTTATTAACTTTATGAGAAAACACGTTCCAATTCCTTCATGCAATGCTTCCTTTAATCCTATGACGGATTCCATGTGCTTGCTTTCAAATCTAGCATTATTTAGATTTTCAAAACCCTTAGACTATTCCATAGTCACTTCCAAAATCCTATTTTGGGTAGGCGGTTTTTGTATCTATTTTGCCATATTTCATATGTGCAATTTTTCTAGATCAATCACGAAAAGACTTGAGCATTCCGATTGGTGAATGGGATTTTATTAAAATCAACTCCTTGATATTAATTATATCCTTTACAACCAATCTAGCTATTTATGCATATACATTTCCACATTTGTTAGATTTCTCCTTGAAAACTTATTTGCAATCGATGGGTCTTTCACCTTTCATGCAAATTAATCAAGTTTCAAACATGATTTTCAAACATGGAGTCTATTTCGGATTTTCATGGTCTTTAACCGTTATTCGGAATTTGGATTTGTCGTAGCTATCTTACAAGACATTATTCCTTTACTATCTAATAGTAAATAATATGCTTGTAAGTCTTAGGTTTGTTTCTAACTTAATAGAAAATTTATAGGATTCAATCCAAGCCTTTGGTGAATTCTATACCTATACGGGGCAATTGCATAAAACACTGAGTTTTAAGGCGCTTTCAAAGCCCTTTTATTATGTTGATCTTACTCCAACATTTTTAATGTTTTGTGAGTAATGAATTCTCTTTTAAGGCACTTGTAAAGTCCTTTTGAGTATTCTTGATCAAGCATTCTCATGAAGTCCTTTAAGGTCTTCCGAGATTCTCAGTTCTAGTTTGTTGCTAAGTTCGATGGTCATCGAGTTCATTTGTCTCCCACTTGTCGTTTTGGAAACGTGTTACTTTCCAGAAAGACACTACTTAGAGCAACAAACAATTTTTGTTCTCAATTAGGATGTGGAAGTAATACCCGTAGTCTCACTTGAATGCTTACAAAGAGACATGTATATTATCTTTGGGTAAAAGTTCGTTGTGAAACAAACAGTTAGCTCCTACTTGAGCTATCTTAGTCTTTATTGAGCCATTCAGCTCCCACTGAGTCACCTAGCTCCCACTGAGCTAGTGAACTCCCACTGAGACTAAGAGCCTTAGACATATACTTGAAAAGACTTTTAGAAGTTATTTCTATCCATAACTGAATATGGAGTCCTTTCTTAGCTTCGACACATTGTTTAGTGTAACATTAGTCATTTGTGCAAATCTTTAAGAACTTTATAGGAAGGGTTGTGAACCATCATTGTTAGAGTCATTTTCAAATGACATCGAGGTCTCCATGAAGACACACTATGTTCTTTGTGGAGTTATTTATGAAAATTTCCATTTATAACTTTGAGATAGTCACGCTTGGCTCAAGCAAACATCACTCGATCTAATCTAGACGTTTTGATATCTTGCCAAGTCGATTCTGTACTTCACTGAACTCTTGAGCTACTCAAGTCAAGTTTGTTCACATTTGATGAATATAGCCATATCCTTTCAAATTCTTTGTGAAACGTTGAAGTAATTGAATCCTCTTTAGCCTTCGGAGTCAACTGTCTATGCCAAGAACAATAGCTCTCTGTTTTGTCGGTTTCAACAAATAAGACTTGCTTGTCTTAGAACGATTCCAAATCGAGCAACTATCAAGAGTCTATCTAATAGAGCCTTTGAGTACGTTCTTGTCGATGTGACATTGCTAAAGATGTTCGGAATGCAAATCAAGCCCATGACTTGAACTTAGTGAGTTTATCATGTTTAGGGAAATGTTTGTTTATAATCAGGCATTCTTGACTCAATGCTTGGATAACCATGCCATTCAAATAAATCTCGCAACTATTGCTCATTACTTTGAATGTGAGTCTTTCCATGTGTAAACGGATCAATTGCTGATTATGGGACATAATAACCATTACTTGTTCCAGCCTTTGGCTTAAAAGGTCTTTAAACAAAACATACGACCTTACAACTGATGTAGCTCTTCTTGCTTCATTCTAAGCTTGTAAGTCGATAACTTAGCTTAACTTCAATAGTTTGAGGTCACTATCATAGTGGAACACTCAAGCAGTATCCGATACTTGTGAAGATAATGAATTACTAAGTTAACTACAATAACATGAACTCATGAGTTGAAATGAAATCTAATTCCTTTTCTTCGTTCCTTCTTTCCTATATTTCTTATCATACAATATATCATAATCTTACTTTAAGAATCATTTCTTTAAGTACCTTGACTCTTATACTTTGTTAGGCATAATCAAGCACCTAGTGCGCCGTAAAACAAAGTTCCATCTTTTCCATTAATTATTACTCGAATTACTACATCAATGAGTCCTACTCAATTATGTATGATGCGAAAGGATACGTTGGTTGTAAATCTTGAGATTGCAACTCAATTCCTCATGTTTTATCAAAACTACCTAGTATTTTGAATACATGATGTCCAACCGTCCTTTCGGACTTAGTTATAAAAGTCATTTATGAGAATTATATTTTAGAAATGCTTTTCCTGTCTTTGAGATCTATTCTCAAGGATTTCCTTTACCAATCATGGAAACAATATTATTTGATTTAGAATACTATAAATATAAGTGCTAAGTATAACCATTTATCAAGAACATAATAAGTTTGAAATTTAATAGCATTCATGCAAACTTCAATCTTATTAAACGTCTTATTTACGCATAATAATTGTCCCTATTTGGCGAAAATAAGGCGATTCCAAGATCCGAAGAAACAAAGAGTGGTTAAGCATGCTTTGGCTTGTCTTAAACACTCAATCTTCTAGGGTAAGCATTGCCTTGCTAATGGCTCTAAGCCACTCTTGGTTAGACAATCGTCGCATCTAATGCATCTTTGACGACGTATCTCTTTTTCCACGGTATGCGAGGACTCCTTACTCATACCGATGAGTTAAACTAAAACCAACGTGCACATCTGGTGTGCCTTATTCCCCTTGGAGAAGTGATGGCACCTCGCTTTGGCGTAGCCTACCATCACCATCGTCCGGTTAGTAAGTGTTGTTTTGGAAAGGCAAGTTTGACTCAATATTATTAGGGACCTAGGATTTCTATGTTGGTTGATTTAAGTGAATTTAACTAATCCTCGCAACATCAAGAAAACCTAAACTTGCATCTAACGAATAATTCACACACACACATATATAAGCATAAAATATAAAGCGAAATTATAGATGCATATTGGCAACTAGCATGACCCCTTAAAATCTACATATCTTCAAAAGGTCTTCATTTGCAATTCAAGGCTTTGTCTTCCAAGATACACCGTCTTCAAGACTTAACCAAACTATGAAAAAACTAGTGTCTACAACTAGGAATAATCTAAATATTAAAGTACAAAAATACTTAACGGTGCGTAGACCGTATTTAGATTTACAAAAATACATAACGGCACGTAGTCCGTATTTTCTATCCTAGTCGGGTCCCACTAGTTGCCATTTCATAAAACCTGTGAGAGAGAATATATATATATATATATTCCATCCATCCATTCACTATTTGTGAATGGCCCATGCAATTTACAAAATTAAAACAAAGTAAAATGCATTTAAACAACGCACGCACTAGTAACTAATCTAGGTGGTTAATCCGATTAACACGCCTAATTAAAACTAGTCAAAGTTGTTTAACCGATTATATAAATTACGTCATTAATAATTGAAGCTCCCACTAAATTTCGCATTTCCTTAATTAATCTAATTAATTAAGTCGGTAGCACCCAAACTTGTCAAAATGAAATTTTGCCAATGCCGCTCAAAACCGAGACCTAGCCTCCCAATATTTTAATTAAAATAAACAAAATTAATTAAAATAAGTAAAACGGAAAAATAATTAACATCAAGCCTTACTACGGCTAGTCACCTCACCGCACCAAGCATACGCACACGCCAAAAAAAAAAACGAACACACGACCCACGACACACGGTCGCGAGCTGCGGCCATGGCACAACCGCGCGTGTGCTGCTACCGTGCATGGCTCCTGCCGCGCGTGTGGCCGCAAGCAAGGCGGCGCTGCCACCTTGGCAGCCACATATGGGCTGCTGTGCAGCCTGGCTCGCCAAGGTGGTGCATTGCCTCATTTTGCGTGCCACGGCCTCGGGATTTGATACCTTTTCGCGAGACAAAAATAATTAATTCTAAATTAATTTTAGAACTAATTTAGAGAGCAAAATAAAATTTTAAACAAGTCTAACTTAATAAAATTTTCAAAGTGCAAATAACCAAAATAATTCCAAGAACCATTCTTAATTAAATTGGTTTAGCTTGGTGCAACATAAAATTGAGGCAATTTCTCACTTTCAATTTAATCAATTTAAATTAAACTTGAGAATTTGACAAAGTAAAGGGAAGTTGGAAAAATATGAAGTTTAATGTTCAAATGAAAATTCCAACATCTAAATTTTGTGAGTCCTTAAAAATTATATCTTCCAACATGAAGATAACCAAATTTCTATCACAAAAATCGAAACTTTATGTTTCCAATCAACTCAAAATGATTAAAACAACAAAGTTTAACACAAAATAACATGGAATTTAGTGGTTTTTAAAGTTTCAATTACTTATCACAAATAAAGATTGAATCTTTAACACTTAGGAAGCCTCAAAAATAAAACTTTCACACTAAAAAGCAATTAGTTTGCAATTATGTGAAAATAAATCAACCTTTAAGCATCAAATACTACCAAGTAAGTGTGCTTTAAGGGGACATAAAAATGCAGAAAATAATGCAAATAATCAACCATATAATCAACAATTTATGCCATTAATTTCAAGGTTAGAAAAGACTTAAAAATTTTCGTCAAAACCGAAAAACCCCTCGAAAAAGGCATTTTTGGTCGGAATTTGGCTAAAATCACAGCCTCCTTAGGGGTAAAAACCTTTTCAGAACACGTTTTCCACCCAAAATTCACTAGTCTTGGGCGAAAATCTGGGTTCTGGGCCAAACTCGACATCAAAAACGGGATTAAAATAAATAAAACCGAGCTACTAATCTAATTAGCAACTTAAACCAGAAAATTAAGCCAAAATAAACCTTGAAAAACATGATTATAAAAATAAACGAGCGGGGCTCCGATACCGCTGTTGGGGTTTGGTGAGTCCGACTCACCGCGGAAACAACCCCGACCCGAGGAACCACTCGCAATAATTAAAATCATAAAGCATAAATAAATAATCACAAAGAAAAGATAACAAATCTTACCCTCGAACCGAGCTTCGCCCAAAAACTGGGGCTCTTACTTGAAAGCTACGAGCACGTCAAGCGCCGCGCCTCCGATGGTATCCACCTACAAAAAGGCGAACACAACTTTAAGGTCCGCTACCTTGAGGTTAGCAAGGTCCGACCAAAACCCGAGTGTTATATGAGTTTAAGAGTTTTCCCAAAATTATGGAATGCTCTTTTTAACTCCCACTCAAGCAAAGAATTCTCAACCCATGCCATGACTATTTATAAGGAAGTATGCCTTGTGAATTTCACTCATCTTTCAATGTGGGACTTTTCACAAAAACATCCCACATGGAAAGATTGGTAAATTCAACCCTTAGTAACAAAGGAACAAGTAACAAGTGTCACATGGTTAGGTGTGGACCACTTTCTCACTTGGTCCCCAAGGCATTTCACATGCAATGTGAACTAACCATGTGTCACCCAACCTTGAGCCCCAAGTTGGGTTCGGTTGGCCCATTTTATTTTGTCCCGTGTCCATGACCCATCAACCCGGGTCCACGGCCATTGCCACATGTGTCGCCACCGTGGCGCGCCGCCACCATGGCGCTGCCACATGGCACGCTGCCACTAGGTGGCTGCCAACGTGGCTGCCAATGTGGCGGCTGCCAACGTGGCTGCTGCCACTTGGCGGCCACGTGTGCTGCCACATGGCGTTTTGCCATGTGTGCTGCCACTTGGCATGCTCCTATTGGGAATGCATTCCTAGCCTTTTGCGTGGCTAGGATTTTACTTGTTACTTGATGCATTTTCCCGTCTCGCCAAATCCTAAATTTTGGCTCGACATTTGAGATTCTCCGACGCTCGGTTTCGACGCTCCAAGCTCGAATTTCCGACGTCTAAATGTTTAACACTCGGGCGACGAATTAATTTCTTCCGAATTAATTCGTCGAGTTGGTTCGTTTATTTTGCTTGGGTGTGACCCGAAGGGTTCAGTCAAGATTAAGCTGTAATATTAATTATATTAATATTACTGATCGGAAGCGACCTCCATCCAGGCATTCCGATCACTTGACCTTACTGAATATATTAGCTTTCTAATAATTCTGAACCCACTATCAGAATAATACACTTGTTCGAAGGACACCATTCCTTTCACAGCATTCCTCCGATATTTTTGTCGTTCCTGCTCCTTCACCACGTCACATGTTTAACGCCGCAAGGTTGGTTAGCATGTCAAAGGGAGCTGGTACCCCTTTGGCGATCTTGCACGATCCCTGGGCAATGCTATGCGGAGGAGCTACTGCCGTTGTTAGCTCCAATTCCTGTACCGGCTGAGGATGTGGCGGTACGATTTTTCAGCTTTTATCTTTCGTTAAGTAGCCCCCAAGTAATGCTTCACTGACTTTGTTTTTCTTTATCAGGACGATGCTGCTAAGTTCGTGCCACCCCGTATATCTATCCATTACCAGGGGACATATGGGCCGATTGAGGAGATGATTCCTCCGGCTCCTGAGGATGAGCGCTTCGTAGAGCGGTCGATTCCTCGCCACCAGACTCGAGTAAGCTTATTTATTTGCAACTTTTGTCCTCATATATTATGCATGTTTACTGACTTATTTCTTTCACAGTTCTCGCGCGAGGTGGTTTCGGCGATGGCACGATGTATAAATTCCTTCCGAAGCCAGCTTGTCCGGATGAGGAACGTGGCTACCTGCCGTCGGGACGACGCCGTTCAGGAGGTAGTCTTTCTTTCATATGTTTTTGTACTACCGCTTTGATTTTGCCTTGTTTCTGATTTTAATTCTTTTTGCAGGGTCAGCCCATTCTTTCTCGTACCCGCACGAGACCTGAGGTGCGGTGGGATCCAGCGAGGTCTAGCTCGAGATGTCGCCGTACTACTTCGGGAGGTCGGGGTGGTCGTTCTGAGGCCGCCCGTACTGATGTGGCAGAGGGCTCAGGTTCTTCCTCTGAGGGTGCACACGCCACGCCGGTAGGCCAGAGAGAGGCTACCTCGGCTCTTAGAGGTGGTTGGATGTACGAGGTCGGCTCGTCATCGCAGCATTCTCCGCAGCCTCAGGTTGATCTCGGGTGGGCTGGTCCCACGTTTAGCTTTCCTCCTCCTGCAGAAACTGGAGCTGATGCTGGAGCTGGAGCCGGAGCAGGTGGAGAAGTTACTCCTCGTACGGCGGAGTTCTATGCAATGATGGGTTTACCTCCCTCGACGCCGTAGTTTGTACCTGTGCTTTTTGCTTATTTTTTACTTTGTATAGAACTTTGCCTTTTAGTTAGACTCATTATTTTTAGACATATTTTGTATATACATACTATTATGAGTTTATTTTATTTATCATGTTTTTTTCATTTTTTTATTATTATCATTATTATGTGCATGTTTATGTATGCAAGAAAGTGTGACAAATAATTTTGCGCAAAAAATCCGTCATTTTTATTATTGATGGAGGGTATCCAAATTTCTCCCCCAAAAAGAAAAAATGAAAAAAGGAAAAAGTCAAATAAAATATTGGGTTTATAAAAACTTGGAAATTAATCTAAATAAAATCCCAAAAAAATATAATATAATTAATATAATAGCTGAAGAGTCATCTAGGTGACAAGGTGGTTCCTATTAGGGAACGCTTAGGTGAAAGAATTGAATTCAAAACACCTACAATGCCTAGGAAGAAAATTACTACAAAAGATAAGGGAAAAAGGAAAGCTGACACCACAGAGAAAAAAGCTTGGGTAGAAAAGAAGCATGGAGTCCTAGCCTAAGGGGAAACTATCTACTCCAAGATTGAATGTAGGTCCTCTAAAGGATGCCTAATAGCTAAGGTTATGGATGAGGAGGAAGAAGCAGACAAAAATTGGAAAAGGGCTAGGAAAGAAAAGGAAGATTAGGAGCATTGTTTAATTTTCAATTATTAGACTTAGTTTATTTCTTTTTTATTTTAAGTTAATTTATTTAAGCTTTATTTAAATTCCATCAATAATGTAATTTTATTTTATTAATGAAATTTCAGCTTTTTAATTAAATTATTTACTTTAAATTTATTATATTAAAGCAATGAAAACAAAAAAAAAATTAATTTTCCAAAAAAATTTCAAGTACGAAAGTCGAAAATTTTCTGAAAAAACACCAAAATATTCCCAGAATTTAAATGTGAATTGGCGCCACTTATCTACGACTGGCGCCAGCCACGACAGTCTGGCGTCAGGCGATGAACGCCGTCGTCTGGCGCTAACTGTCATCGGCTGGCGCCAGAATTTTTTCTGCGGGGCGCCGATGTTCGTCGATCTTCTGTCGAATTTTTAATTAATCCTGGGATGCGAGATTTTTTTTTTAAAATAAAGTTGTCGCACCCGTAAAGGGCTACATACGTATCCTTTCTTAAGGAATCAGGCCAAACGTAGCTCTCTTGAGTATCATACTCAAGTAATTATGGGTAGTATTGGTTAAGATTTGTCATGTTCGAGAACTCATTGCCATCCATATCAGTTAGTTTTGCTGCACCCCCTGACAGGATTGTTTTGACAATGTAGGGTCCAGACCAATTAGGTCTAAATTTACCCCTTAGATCTAAAACATTTTTCCTTAATGCTTTTAACACCAAGTCTCCTACTTTGATGTTTCTTGTCTTGATCTTCTTATTAAAATTTCTAGCCATACGATTTTGATAACACTGAGTGTGATGCAGAGCTTCTAGTCATTTTTCATCGAGTAGAATCAATTCTTCATATCTTGCCCTAGTCCATTCAACTTCATCGAGTTTGCTCTCTAACGCGATGCGTAGAGATGGAATTTCTAGTTCGACAGGTTATACGACATCCATTCCATAAACCAAGAAAAATGGTGTATTTCCTGTTGATGTGCGGATTGACGTGCAGTAACCCCACAGTGCGAAGTGAAGTTTGTCAGGCCAATCCTTATAATTTTCTGTCATTTTCTCGATGATAGTCTTTAGATTTTTATTAGCTGCCTCGACTGCTCCATTTGCTTGAGGTCCGTAAATGGGAAGAATGATGATGTTGAATGACATATTTTTGTAACAATTCTTCACATTCGGCTTGAAAGTGAGTTCCATTGTCATTTATCATTTCATGCGGGACTCCGTATCAACAAATAATATTTTTCTCGATAAAGAGTGCTACATGTTTTACAGTGAGTTAAGCGTATGATTGCGCTTCAACCCACTTTGTGAAGTGATCAATTGCTACTAGGATATATTCGTGGCCTCCTGTTCTTGGGGGAGTGATTTTGCCGATGATGTCTATTCCCCATGTAGAGAATGGCCATGGTGACGTGTAGGTGTAGAGCAAGGATGGAGGAACATGTTGTAAATTGGCATATATTTGGCACTTAGGGCATCTTTTTACATATTGATGGCAATCCCTATTCATTGTAGTCCAATAATATCCTTCTCGCATTATTTTTTGGACTAACATTTTGCCATTAATATGGGTGCAACAGATTCCTTCGTGGACTATCCTCATTGCTCTTTGTGCATCCTTTTTTCCTATACATAAGAGGGCTCGACCCTTAGGTACCCTTTTAGTAGCTCATTATCTATGAGTACATATTGGGAAGCCAAGAGTTATAATACTCGTTTTGCTCTTTTGTCAGCCTGGGGAGGGTATTCTCCTTTGGTGACATAATTGAGTATATCCGTGTACCATGGTTCTTCTTCTTCTTCTTCTTCTTCTTCTTCTTCTTCTTCTTCTTCTTCTTCTTCTTCTTCTTCTTCTTCTTCTTCTTCTTCTTCTTCTTCTTCTTCTTCTTCTTCTTCTTCTTCGTCTATAGTCTGAATGTATGTTGGTTTGTGCTTTTTCTCTATAGTTAGAGGCATTTGCTCGATTTCCGTGAGAATCCTAACCATCGAGGCTAGTCTTGCCAAGGCATCAGCGAATTGGTTTTCTTCCCTAGGTAGATATGTGTATTCTATCTTCTCTAACTGATCATTAAGAGTTTCCAGATAGGTTTGGTAAGGGGCTAGACTTTCGCTCCTTACTTTCCATCTTTTGGATATTTGATTGATGATTAATGAAGAGTCTCCAAAAATTCTTAACTTTTTTACCCCCAATGCCAAAGCTGTTTCAAGGCCTACCACGTATGCTTCGTATTTAGCAGCGTTGTTGGTAACGTCGAAATCAAGCTTTATGGAGATTGGAACATGCTCTTCTTTAGGTGATACTAGTAATACTCCAACGCCACATCCCTTTTGGTTTGAGGCTCCGTCAAAGTACAAGGTCCACGTATCATCTTCAGTGACCATCAAGTCTTCATCCGAAAATTCATTGTCTTGTATTGGCGTTGAGTCTTCTATTGGGAAGTCCGCCAGAAAGTCTGACACTACAGATCCTTTGATAGCTTTTTACGGCATAAACCTTACATCAAACTGGGCTAAATTGACTATCCATCTCGATATGCGTCCATTGAGTGTAGATTTCTTGAATAGATACTTGAGTGGATCTAACCGGGAGACTACGAAGACGGTGTGCACTAGCATGTAATGTCTTAACTTGGTTGTGGCCCACACCAAGGCGAGGCACAATTTTTCAAGTGGTGTATAGCGTGCTTCATATTCGAGCATTTTCTTGCTTAAATAGTAGATTGCGTTTTCTTTGCCTTCTACTTCTTGTGCTAGCATAGCTCCCATTGTCTCTTTGGTAACTGTCAAATACAACCTAAGAGGTATTCTGAGAAGTGCTAGTGCTAATACGGGAGGATTTTCGAGATAGGCTTTGATCTTTTCAAAGGCTTTTTGGCACTCGTCATCCCATATTACTGGTACATTCTTTTTGAGCTTTTTGAAGATTGGTTCACATATCGTCGTCAATTTTGATATGAACCTACTTATGTATTGCAACCAGCCAATAAATCCTCGAATCTGTTCCTCGATTTTGGGCGGTGGCATTGACATGATTGCTTTGATCTTGGTTGGGTCTATCTCTATTCCTCTAGAGCTTATGACATAACCCAAAAGCTTGCCTGAGGTGACTCCGGAAGCGCACTTAGATGGGTTCAACCTCATATTATATTCTCTTAGCCTTTCGAAAAACTTCCTTAAGGCTACCTGATGGCCTGGACGGTCTTTTGATTTTACAATCATGTCGTCGACATATACTTCGACTTCTTTATGCATCATGTCATGGAGTAAGGCAGTGGCTGCACGTTAGTAAGTAGCACCCGCGTTCTTCAACCCGAATGGTATTACCGTGTAGCAGTAAGTGCCCCACGGTGTTATGAAAGTTGTTTTCTCCATGTCTTCTTCTGCCATGAGAATCTGATTGTAACCTGCGTACCCATCCATGAATGAGAGAAGCGCGTAATTTGTCGTGTTATCTACAAGAATATCGATGTGTGGTAAAGGGAAGTCGTCCTTTGGACTTGCCTTATTTAGATCTCGATAGTCGACACACATTCTTACCCTTCCGTCTTTTTTCGAAACTAGGACGACGTTGGCGACCCATTCGGGGTATTTAGATACCTTGATGAAACCTGCAGTTATTTGTTTTTGGACTTCTTCTTTTATTTTAAGTGCTACGTCGGGTTTCATTCGACGTAACTTTTGTTTTACAGGTTTCATTCCTGGAATTAATGGTAAAGTATGTTGAGCTATTTCTCTATTAATGCCTGGCATATCTTCGTATGACCAAGCAAATACATTGATAAATTCTTTTAGTAAGTTAATTAAATCGGTTCTTTCTTGTTCATTAAGTGTTAATCTGATTTTAACTTCTCTTTTATTGGTTGAATCATTTGAGATATCAACCGTTACAGTTTCTTCAATTATCGGTGTTTTCTTTTCGAGTGTTTCCATTGCTTTAATAATTTCTTTGTCTTTTCATTGTTAGTTAAGCAATGCTCGTCATCTTGGGTTAGAGAAGAACACAAGAAATAAAGAGAAGAAGAAAAATTATTATACTCTGAGATCATTACATCAAAGAGTGATATGTCCTCAGGGATTTGATCACTAACTATTCTAGGAGAAGAAATAGAAGGGGAAGGTGTTACTACTAAAGACCTAGATGACTCTATAGGGAGAGACTCCGACTCAGACTCTGACTCAGACGACTCTTCGAACATTGGTCCTTGCCCTGTCGTGAAAGATATCTTTCTTCCACTTGGAGTAGGCACCTTAATAGTCTTGCGCCACCCTTGTAGTGATCCTTCAGCTGGAGTGATTAGCTTTGAGGGATCAAAGCTTTCGCTTTGTAAGACTGTTTGAATGAGCGAGGAGTTATCCTTTTTGTAAGTTGGCTCATTCTTTTCTCGCCCAAATAGTAATCCCATGACGTTAAAGTCGAAACATGGGGGTGCTTTCTCCTTATGGACAGGAGTTGGGATTTCATCTATGAAATAACAATCCAAGAAAATCTCAAATCCCGGTTGCCTTATGTCGTTTACAACAAATGGCTAGGGGAATTCATGGCACGGATAGTCCTCTCCTTCTTTTATAAATTTACCATTAAGTGTAAGAGGGTACTGATCCATTGGGATTGCTTTCTTTTGAGTGTAAGCATCTCTACGTGCCTTTGACTTTTCCTGGGCTTGCTTGAGATCTTTCCGAGTCGGTTTGAAACCAAGTCCGAAAGTGTCTAACTTAGGGAGGCCAGGTGACTCCAGCGGTTTTGCTATTCCCTTCTTCTTTCCTAGGGTCATCCTAGGAAAGTGTCCTTGTTTCTTCAGAATAGCATTTACAACCATGTTGGAATGGGGGTCATGGCAGAGAGGGGTCCTTTCATCCTCCTGGATTAAGGAGACTTCTTCGTTAAAGCCCCATAAGTCTTCATCATCCTCGTCGTGCTCCACATTAATTATTGGATTTTCTATAGATTTGATCCTCATAGGCGAAGCATCGATGGTGATAGGAATTCCCCCAACTATAGCTTTTACTTGTTGGTGGAGAGATGATGGGACGGCCTTTAGGTCATGAAGCCAAGGGCGTCCTAACAGCAAATTGAATGAAGCTTTAATGTCTACTACTTGGAAAGTAGTAGCATGCTTAATTGCTCCTGCCGTTATATTCATGGTAATTTTACCAAGAGCTTGACGAAGAGTGTTGTCGTAGGCCCTTATTCCTTGTGTAGACGGGGTTAAATCTTCATCCCTTATGCCTAGCATCCTCGCGATTCTAAGTGGACAGACGTTGATGGTTGATCCATTGTCTACAAGAGTCATAGGGACGTTCATTCTCCTGCAAACTACCGTGAGGTTTAATGCCTTGTAATGTTTGTCACCTTCTAGAGGTAAATCCTTGTCAGAAAAGGTGATCAAATTGATTGGACTAGGAAGGTCGCTTGTGAGGAAGTTGGCTAACCCTTCAGGAGTAGTGTTAGAATCTATCCCTATTTTGTCTAAGGCATTCATTACAGCCAACCTATGCTCTCGAGATGTCGCCAAAAGTTTCCATTCGTTCATTTCAACTTTTGTTTTCTTAAACTGTTTGACGATATCATTATCTTTAATGATAGGTATGGGAACTTGTTGTGTGGTTGTCATGGGTTGTGTTGAAACGGGAGGTTACATTCTCCCGGGTCTTGTGAGGACATCTATTGATGAGTCTTCTTTAGCCCAAAAGTCATCCATGGCGTATGACACAGACGATGGAGATCCTACTATATCTTTTAAGTAAACATCTTCTTTATTACTATCCCAAACGCCATTAATGCTTGCATCATCTTCCTGTGGAACTTGGACTAGTTTCTTTTCATCAATCATTTTCTGAATTAAATCCTTAAATTTAAAACAGTTTTCGATAGTGTGACTCCCTGATTAATGATACTAACAGTAATATCTATCTGTCCTTTTCAATGATTCGAATGGTCTCGGTTCGAGAGGTTTGATCTCGCCACTCTCGGAGAGCATTTCTAACATTTGTACATATGGGATCCCAATTGGAGTGTAGATTCTATTACTCTTCTTGGGTTTTTCAGTGACTTGTAAAGGAAAACGCTTTGCCTCATAAGTCGTTCCCATGGGTGTGAATTCTCTCTTAGGTACATCTTTCGGGAGTGGAATCTCGTCATATTTCTGCTGAAGTTCCTTTATAACCTTGAGAGCTTCATGTAGCAAATGCGATCCTTCCATCATAGACAGTGTGAGCAATTGTATATCTTCTTTACTTGCCGGTTCTGGAAGGTTATCCATGGCGTCGAAAAAGATCTCCTCGTCTTCTTCAATGGCATGGATTTCTTTGACAGGTTTAATGAGAGACGAGGGGTCAACCTCGTTTTCCTTATCAGATATAGCCAAGGTATGAGCGAGAGGTGCATTATCAATACTTGGCTTCTTACTGGCAGGGGGCAATGACAGCTTGTTGTTGTCGATTAAGTCTTGGATAGCTTCCTTAAGCTTCCAACAATTTTCGGTGAGATGGCCCCTACCTTAGTGATACTTACAGTGTGAATTAGGGTTCCAATTAGCCGACCTCTTTTCAACTGGTGGGTCCCCAAATGGTCCAATAGGAGTTATAAGACCTTTTGCATTTAATCGATCAAACGTGGTGTCATAACTCATGCCAATAGGAGTAAAGTTCCTCCTAAATGATTTCTTTTGTCCTTGATTGTTCATAGCAAGGACTTCACCTAAATTAAAAGTGCTAACGTTGTTTGAGTGGGTGGTTTTGGAAGAAGAAGGATTGTCGTTCTTCTTTCCTTTCCAGCCACTGTTGGAGTTATTGTTGGCAGCTTTTAACTTCGCCAAGTCGTCTTCAATATTGATTCCAATGTCATAGACGGCCTTGAAGGTATGGAGATTGTTTTGATACTTGAGATACTTGGAGTATTTTTCTTGAAGGTTTTTTATGAATAACCTTACAGACTCTTTTTCACTTGGCACCTCAATCATCTTAGTTGAGGTTTCTCTCCATTTGTTAAAGAAAGAGGTGAAGCCTTCGTTCTCTTTCTGCTTGAGGATTTCAAGTTCCCTATGGTCAGTATCAACTTGAATGTTGTGCTTGTATCTATCAACGAAAGCGTTTGCTATGGACTCCCAGGTAGAGGTCTTTTCTTTCTCGAGAGAAAAGAACCATTGCTGGCAAACGGTCTCGAGAGATAGTGAGAACAGAGAGGGGAAAACCTTCTTATCGATACCCTTAATACTCATTATTGTCTCGAAGGCTCTTAAATGAAAATAAGGGTTGTCGATTGCTTTGAATTTCGGGATGTCGTTGGCATTGAACTTCTGCGGAAGAAGATCTTTGTCCACCGAGACCCCTTGTGAACTAATCCCTTGAAACTTGTAGTCGCTAGATAGCTTGCTTAGACTCTCTTGCATGAGGTGCATCTATTGTTGCTTCACGGGATCATCAATCTTAAGTGTGTGGAGCTTCAGTGTCTCAGTCACGGTAACCAATTGGTTCCTAAGCTCATTGACTTCCTCTTGTGTTGCCATTATTGTCCTAGATTTCCTCTTACGAGCTATGGGTTTGTCAAAAAGTTGGACTTGTACGAAAAGGTTGTCTTTGATTAACCGTCCTTCCTTTCTTGACCACGCGCTGTAATTTAAACCATTTTGCATTTTAATTACTTGACTCAAATCAACTTGACTTTACGGTTTTAAAGAGAAAAAAAAAATTAAAAAAAGTAATGAGTGCATATTTTTAGCAAAGATGATGTGTATTTTTTTAAGGAACTAAGTATAGTTTTTAGATTGGAGGATTAATATCCGACTTACCCCTCTAAAAAATGACGGAAAAAACGCGCATACAAGACTCTCTTTGACATGGTCAAAGTGTGTGTATTGGTGTGTGCGTTGAGTGTAAGTGACATGTTTGGACTCTTGTGTAAGACCATGGGACTTAGTTCCTAGATTCAATTAATGACTCGACAAAGTATTATTGACAGTAAATTTAACCGAATTAATTAGTAAACTGGTTAATTAGACACTAGGCGATGACTCGATCAGTATTCCGAACTGTCGGCAAAACGACAGGACTGGCGTCGCACTGTGAAGTGTAGCTCCAGACGACAGAGTTGTTGCCAGGCGCCACACTCCACAGAGTGTCAGAGTGGCGCTACAGCTCATATTTTAGCGCCAATGCTGGAACTTCAATCTGAGACTATTTTCGGTGTTATTAATCAACAGGGGTATGCATAAAGTCGTACTAGGTCAATTCTGATTAAAATATTAGACTTTATTTACTCAAATTAATTAGGCAAAGTTCTTTAAGTCATTAATTTATTAAATCTCAACACTAGTCAAACAAACGGTTAAGAAAACATATATATGTACAACAAATAATGCACAATTAGTCAAGTAGGCACAATATGATGCAATGAGTTTGCAACCTAACCATGGCTCTAGTTCTCTAAAGTTCGGGATATGGTTTAGTCAATAGAGGGTCCATGGTTAATTGTCCGGATGCACCGCGCGGAAGCCTAACCGTGAAGGGTTGGCGCGAGTGGATGGGACACCGCGAGTTTTAGAAAAACTCGCTTCCATGGTTTGGTGAATTTAACATTCTCGGATGTACCCTTTGTTGCTCAGAGCGTTCAATCAGGTAGATGGAGCATGAATTCCCATAGGGTTATATCCATATGTAGAACACATATGGGTTTCAGAAAAGTGAGAAAAACTCAATCAGGAAGTAGGATCGAGCAAACAATGCGAAAAACTGGTCGAAATTAGAACGCATATTTCTAGCTCGGTATTGGAAGAATTTGGCGCCAGCAAACAGAGGTTGGCGCCAAGATTTAGCTGTCGTCTGGCGCTACAGTTAAATGTCTGGCGCCAGCTTCTATTCGCTGACGCTAATTCATACATTCCTCAGCAGCTTTCTGTGCTCGATAAAATTTTTTAGTTTCGCGCAGTGTTATTTCGGTCTTAGTTGTAAAAGATATTTCTCAAATTTCCTACGTGTAAAATCCTATGTTTTTAACTCATTACGGATGGTCTTTCCAAAGAGATCTTTTTTATGCATATGACAATAATGTTAATCAAAATTACGCACATGAAATACTTAGAACGTTTTGAGTCTCATCCACTCATTCAAAATGATTGCCGAAACAAATTCAGGAATTAAAATAGAAATCCACCCCAGTGGAGTCGCCAAAAACTGTAGGGAATATTTTAAGCATTACCCCTAGCTTGAACCCCACTGTGATCATACACTAAAGTACGGTGGCGTTCAAAGGGAAAGAAGATAGAGCAAAAGAGTCACCAACAAGTTTTAGGAACTTGTAAATCGTTCACGAGGTGAAGGTTACACCCCTTAATGATCCAAGAGATCGTCGACTCCAATAGGTCTTGAACCATGACTGGTAGTTCGGGGATGAAGGTACAAATCCAACCTAAAAGAGATTGAACTTGCCCTAATAATAGGCCTCTACTTTATTCTGATCGTATTCATGTGCGCTTTCTGACTAACATGCAATCAATAGGTTTACCCTAAACCTATTTATCTATGTTGGTTGAATATTAATGCACAAATAAATCTATTATTGGCGATCACTTGAATTATAATCAAATTAACCCTAAACAAGATTATTAATTATCTTATATGCATTATTACAAGTACCAATTCCCTTTAAACATGCATAAAAGGTGTGATCAAGCAATAACAATAAATATCATCAAGCAGCATAATAATAATCATCATAATAATAATTATAATAATCATAAAATTATAATCATAATAAAAACAATTATAAAATATAATCATGAATCATGTTAAAGCATAATAATAGCAAGATCCTAGGCATGATACTAACAAGATTAATAACAAACCCTACCATGTCACTAAACATTAAAGATCAAAACTTTAACCCTAACATGATACTAACAATCATAAATATTAGGAAGAACATAAAAGGCACCATACTTTTAATCATACTTGATATTAAAGTTACCCTAGACATGATGCTAGGAATCAAAATAACAATCTAAGCATGATTTCTACATAATAACATCAATAAAACAATTAAAGTACTTACTTTGATGCCTCGTACCTCTTTCTAATAACAAAATACACACGTTAGTAATTTCAAGGAAAATAATAATCAAACAATAATAATTGAAAGAGAGATTTGGGACCAAACCCTCAGAAATTAAACCTTTCACGTCTAGGGCGAAGACAACTTCGAATATGGCTAGGTGTATCTAGATCTAATGAATGCAGAATTTTTTTATTTGAGAAAAGGCTAGTTTGGAAAAGAGAGAGAGAGTAATCAAGAGAATCTTGATGAGAGTTGGTGAGAATTGGTGAATCAAAACGGAGTTTTTACGACGTTATTTATAAAGAAAATCAGCCAAAAAGATAAAATATCAAAAAAGAATTCTGACGCAAAAAAAACGAGTTGGCGCCAGACGCTGACCTTAGCGCCAGACGCTAAGGTTGGCGCCAGGCGCCAATCGTAGCGTCATGCGCTAAAGCTGGCGTTTGACGCTGACTCAGAAATCCACGCGTTTTCTTAAAATCAGATAAAAATTGCCGCACAGGAAGATAAAAACGCATTTTCCTCAAAAAATGTTCTTTAATTCTAATTAAAACTCTAAAAAGTCAACAAAAGTCAATTATCAATGATAATTGAATTAGGAATGAAAAGAACCTTATAGAAGAATCTAGAAGACTAAAACCATTCCCAATTGCATTATGAATGATAAATCTATATTAGGCCCTCCTCTAGATCATTGGGCCGCATATAAGACTCAAACCGGGCCCAGTTCAGTAATTTGGTCATAACTTCCTCAATATTCATTGGAATTGAGCTTATAATATATCGTTGGAATGCTCTTGTCAAGCCTCATCCAACTACACTACTATTGGGCCCATATCATGGACCAACCAGACTAGATTGACTATTTTCTTAAAATAAATTTTCAAAAACAGTGAGAAGAGAAAAAAAATTAAAACTATCCGCAACACTGGACTTTTCACACTTTCACTTCATTCGATTATGATTCGACCCGAAAAGTACTCATCATTAGGTTTGATTTTGGAATTGTCTATAGCCCATTACTCCTTTAGTCGTCTAACTTTAATTTTCTCCCTCCTCTCTTTCTCTCTCCTCAATCGATTCTTTTTCCCTCTTCTCATTCTTGCAATGGAAACTGAGCTATTTTGGGTCGAAACATGCTATATCGTTGTCTAGGAAGAGATGCTGCTCCTCAAACTCCAAGGTATACGATATTTTCTTCTGATTTTAAGTTTTTTAATTTTTAGTGTTTTTTTCGCTTGATCTGGAGCATATATTTTGTTGTTTTTTCTAATTTCCCCCAATTTGATTTCTCAATTAGGTTTCCCTCATTTTCTAGCTAAATCGCGTCGTCTTTAGCCTTTGAGTTTTAATTTGTTTCAATATTCTGGGTTACTAATTTTTCCCCAATTGCAGTTTTTCATCGGGGTAAAACCCTAATTTTTATTATTAGAATTTTGTTGTTGATTTAGAGTTTGATTGTTCCTATTGGTTGCTTTGATGTTCATGTTTGTGCTCCTCAATTGTCAGTTCTATTTTAACTAATCGATTATTTGATTTTTTTTTTTTTTCTGCGATATTTGAGTGATTTTTTTTTTTTGGTTTTGTTGATGAAATGGTTGTTTTTGTAGTGATGAATCTGCATCTAGACATTTGGTGACAGTTGGTGAGACGGTTGAGGTGAATTCTGCTGAAATTAGTGGCGCTACCGCTTTCGAAGTTTCTGGTAATCTTTCTTAATGTATTGAACATTTAATAGTTTGTGGAATTGTTGATGAAATTTGATTTAGTTATTGATTTTCAGGAAACTTTGATTTAGTTATTGATCTTCTGAAAAATGTGATTGGTTTGAGCAATGTTTTTGTTGATTGGAGATTAATATGTTATGATTAATTGATAATCATGATTTCTTGATATTTGTTATGTCTTTGAAAATTTTCAGGTCTATATGATCATTTTATCTCTGGTATAATTGAATGAGATAACATGTTGATTATTGGTATAAATGATAGGAAAAGAAGTGTAGCATTCATATTTAGACAACGAATAAATGATAGGAAAAGAAGTGTAGCATTCATCCAATAAATTATGCGTTAGGAGTTGTTGCTTAAATCCCCTGATTCAATCTATAATATATGGAACTATGGGACAATCAATCACTCATTACCTCACTATTATTGTTTAACAATTTCGTTGAAATAACTTACAATTTACAATTATTTTATATGTATAAGTTTATTCTCACGGTTCATGTATTGATGTTTATTTTGTTGAGTAATTGACTTGGTAGTTGACCTCGTAATTGTATTTTTGTGCTCTTTCACTGCTATTGTCTCTATATAAAGAGACATATTGAGTAGATGAACTTACATTATCAACGTAACTAATAATTTTAAATTAAAACTTCATTTCTAGAAGAATTGATTAAACAAATATATATATTTCATTACATTCTTTCGATATTTTCTGATGAATATCCCAAATAATCCTCCCATTGCTGTTGCTGCTACTCTGTTCATTGTGGCATTTTTATCTCTTTGCCTGCACTTTACAGATATCTCTTGCTCTATCTTGACTTCTTCGCTTCGAATTCATATTAATTATTGTTCAGGCAGTACTGTAATATTTAAACCATCTTCAACTTGTTAAGGCCCTGGACACATAAGATCACTGCTTCTAACTTGTTGAGGCCCTGGTAATATAAGTTCATTGCTGTGTAGATTGTGAAAGGATTAAAGTGGCTTATCTTAGTTGTTAATACAATGACTCATGGTCTTTGTATACATTATAGATTGATAATATGTAAACTAATTGATCTGAAGCAGATCCTCCCTTGTTTACTAGTTAAAATTTATAGTACTTATATAAAATATGCAAAGTATACTACAAGAACTGGTGGTCTTCACATAAATAGTAATACAAAACAGTATTCTTCATAATTTGTTGTAGAAAACTTCAGTCTTCCGCTTAGTTGATTTATATACATACTTCGGTCCATCCTTACCATCTTAGGGTAGGGTCGTAGTTCTATATTAGTGTATATAAGCCAATTTCAAATGTGAATAAGAGTTCTAATTGCAAGAATGATGTTTGCCTTGTTCTAATTGCAAGGCTAACCAGTTTTTGTCACTGCAGGAAATAAATCCATCAAAAGTAACAGTCTTAAGTTTTGACAAGAATGATAGAGTAGAAATGTGCACACTGCACCAACCTGAATCAAAGCTCTCAAAAAAATGTACTCGTTACTTGAAAAGTAATTATTAGCACTATAACTTTTCTCTGGTCAAATTACAAATTAAGCAGAGCATAATGTTGCCAAGTTATTTTATAAATATTCTTTAAATCCTATATATTGACTTGAATTTTGCACTCAGCTTTAGTAGCTTCCTTGGACCTCATTCATGACATTTCTTTATCCAGGGCTGAACAAAGTATGTATGCATTGTTGCGCACACATGACATGTCTATTTCAAGTTATAAGGAGTTTGGAATTCCAGTGAATTGGTTGATGGACTCAGGAATTGCTGATAAGTTTCAAGTTTAATTTTGAACAAATCTACATGATTGAGGATTTCTATTATTAAACATCGTTATCTGCATTCAAATCAAGCTATTATTAGTACAATTAGCAAAGAAGTACATGAAGCGTGTGGCAATAGAACTTGATACACCCAGTGGTCCTGAAAAAGAACCAAACAGAGAATTCATACTCTTACAAGGCATTCGATTTGCTTTCCGTGTACACTAGGTATGTTCATGATCTGCATTAAGTTACTGATGTGTGATCTTATAGCTTTTAATACTATAGCTGCTGAGTATAATTGAGATAATTCTAGCTGGGTAAAAACTAATGCCCTTTTTAGATGGCCCAACTAGTGTCTTAAGACTCTTAACATATGTATCAGCTTTTGGAATTGTTCAGTAGATATCTAGCCTTCAGTCAATTTATATGATTATTTAATTTGACAAGGAAAATCTGCTTACTTATGACAGAAATATATGCATCAATGAGCTATGAGTAGAAGTTTGGTTATACATTGTTTTTACGTAGTATTTTATTTTAAACTGATTTGATGGGTTATCCTCTCCCATCTTCATTTAGTTGACTTACAAGCGTTCAATTATATGTACTAGCAAATGTATTGTCAATTTTTTTCTCCTTTCATGTTTTGTAATTTCCTTATGCTGGGCATGTAATTTGTAAATGACATTTTCTCTTTTATTTGGTTAGAGCATTCCCACCAATGAGCAAAAATTGGTTTCCTCATTCTCTTTCTACCCACTTTCTCTCTCTTTCAACCCATGAGCATTTTTGTGATTATATTTTTATCCCACCAATGATCAAAAAAAAAATTCTTCCCCATTCTCTCTCTAGTACATCTTCTCTCTTACTTTTACTAATACCCTTTTATATTTCTCTCTACTATATTATTTTTAATTCTTTTTTTTACTTGTATTGTGGACCCCACATGATTACTATTCATCTTAAAAAATGCTCATCCTATGAGCAATTTTCATTTTGCTCATGAGCATTTTTCAATATGCTCATTGATGGGGAACATCTTTTACCATTTTTGCTCATGAGCAAAAAAATGCTCATTGATGGGGATGCTCTTACAATCTTTTTGGCTTCTTTAATTTAAAAAAGTTGATATTATTTGTGTTTCATTGTGTACAGGAGGAAGATATGGATGATTTTTATTCTGGGAATCATTTGAGGAAGATCCTATATGAAAGAAGATATGTGGTGTCCAAGAAAGATGATGTGATTTTGAATTTCAATTTATTTAAATTTTTATTCGGGAACAGAGATAAAATATTAAATATGTATTGTGTACCATTTTTTACATTATTTATCCTCAAGAACATTTGTACATGTATATTGTTATATATGAAGTCTGTACTATACTTGTATAAATTGTGAATTTTTCTCATTATTTAATAAAATAATTGTGCTAGCTATAGCTGTCCAGCATGTGCTGGTTTTTTTTAAAAAAAATTGGGGAAGATACTATTTGTAACGGGCAAATAACCTGCCCATTACAAATAAACCGTTATTTGTAACGGGAAACACATGTGCCTGTTACAAATAACGGAATTATTTGTAACGGGTAGTTGAAATGCCCGTTACGAATAATATAGCCTATCCATAACGGCCGCATACGTAACGTCCTTTGCCCGATACATATAGTTTTTTTGCCCGTTATAGATAGCTATTTTTCCACTAGTGAACCCAACCCATCTTAGAGCTCAAGGTTGGGTGGCACATGGTTAGCTAACAATGGATTTGAGTTGCCTTAGTGAGCAAGTGAGGAAGTGGTCCTCACCTAACCATGTGACACTGGTTACTTAGTGATTCTTTGGTTTATTTACTCCCTCCATCCCAAATTACTCGCAACGGTTTGACTTTTTGCACTATTCACACATCTCCCTTTGATCATCTTTTGTAACTAGTATATGAAAGTCAATGTAATCATATAAGATGTTGTTGAGTCTATTTTAATGTATAGTTTCTTAATATATATAAACTTTTTATGACTTCTATAAATATATGATAAAAGATATCAACGGTCAAACATGTGCATCGGCAAGCGTGTCCAGTCAAAATGTTGCAAGTAAATTGGGACAGAGGGAGTAACTAGGAATTGAATTCAACATTCTTTCCATATGGGATCTTTTTGAGAAAAAGTCCCACATTGAAAGATGAGAGGAATGCACAAGGAAGCACTTCGTATACCTTGAGATAAACCTGGACCCGACCTGATTGACCCGACCCGAATGACCCGACTCGTAATCCGAAAGTTGACCCGAAACCATTGGCCCGAAAATACCCGAACCCAAACTAACCCGACTCGACCCGAACCCGACCCGAAATAGAGTTGACCGGAACATGACCTGATGACCCGAAGTGACCCGACCCGAATGACCTAACCCGAAATCCAAACTTGACCCGACTCGAAAAGATCCGAAACCCGAAGTGACCTGACCCAATTTTTAACCCAAATTGATTGACCCGAATCTACCCGACCCGTAGTGACCCGACCCGAATTGACCCGAATCCTAAGTGAATAAGGTGAAATAGTGAATTACTTAGTTTAGGGCTTCTTTATTTCCTACATAATAGGTTTTTTTTTTTTTTTTTTTTTTTTTTTTTTTTTTTTTTTTTGTAACGATTTTACTTTATTTTTCCATCTATTTTTTAAAAATGAATTTATTTTGGTGACCTAACACAAACTTGACCCGAATAAACCCGACCCGAATGGACTCGATTAGAATTTAACTCGACCTGAAATTGACTCGAAAATTGATCTTAAAAATTAACCCGACCCGAATCGACACGACCCGAACTTGTCCTGAACTGAACTTGACCCGACCCGAACTTGACCCGAAGTGCTGACCCGATTTTGACCCAAAACCCAACTCAACCCGACTCGACCCGAACCCAACCCGAACATATGTTGACTCGAACTTGACCCGAACTGAATTGACCCAACCCGAACCCAACCTGAATGACCTGTTTGTCAGGTCTACCTTGGGATTGTTCACTTGAGTAGGAATTCAAAAAGGAATCTCCACTTGAGAGAAAACCTTTAAGTTCATATAAAACTCGAGTAGTGTTTTGGTCTGACTCGGCTAAACTTTGAGTAAGAAAATAATCGGTTTGAGTTGCGGGTGGATATTTTAGGAGGTCTTTGCACTTGCAAGACTTGGATTTTTAAGTAAGAGCTCCGGATGTGAGCGAAGCACGCGACAAGGGTAAGATCGTCTTTTCTCTCTTTCTTCTAATTTATTAATTCATTTAGTTATATTAATTATGAGCGAGTCTTGGGGCCGGGTTTTTTTTTCGCGGCGAGTTAGACTTACCGAAACCCAACAACGATATCAGAGTCCTGCTCATTTATTTTTTGTAACTAAAATTTTCAGGGTTTTTAAAATGGATTTAACTTCTGGTTGTTCTTGCTAATTAGATTAGAAGCTTGATTTTATTAATTTTAATCTCGTTTTATTTAGAATTTTGGCTCCAAAAACCAGATTTTCGCCCATGACAAGTGAATTTTGGGTGGAATCTATATTCTTGAAACATTCAAATCCTTTATGGGTTACGAAAAAGCCAAATCTGCCCAGAAATGCTTGTTCTTAGGGATTTTTCATTTTGGCAAAAATTTTAAATCTTTTAAACCTTGAATCTTAATGACATATTAATTGTGATTATGCATATGGTTCTTTCCTTTATACTTCTGCAATTTTAGACCACTTTTGAGCATCATTACTTGGTAGTAATTGGTGCTTAATAGTTGGCTCAAATTTTCACATAGTTGCAAATAAATTGCTTTAAGTGTGAAAATTTTGTATTTTGAGGCTCTAAAGTAATAAAGATTCAATCTTTAGTTAATTTCAGTGATTGGAACTTTGTGTTACCAAATTCCATGTAATTTTTTTTTCGTTAATTAAATCATTTATTAAGTTGATTGGAATCATAAATTTTCAAACTTGTGATAGAATTTTCATTAATATTCATATTGGAAGATATAATTTTTCAAGGATTCACAAGTTAAAGTTAGAGTCTTTATTTGAATATTTATGTTCATAATTCCAACTCTCTTTTAATTTTGTCAAATCTCATAATTAATTTATGTTGGTTAAATTAATAGTGAGAATAACCCTTTTCATATTTTTTTTTTGCATCAAGTTGAACCAAATTTCATTAAAGAATAGTTTTGGAATTAATTTGGTTCTGTGCACTTGAATGAATTTATTAAGTTAGACTTGTTTTATTTTTATTTTTGCTCAATAAATTGATTCTAAAATTAATTTATAATTTATTAAAAATATCTCACAAAAAATTGAGGCCTAAGAGCCCTAAGCAAGCTCTGAGCCAGCTGTGTGCATGCGTGGTGTGCGCATGGGGCATCAGCTTGATGCGACAGCCTGTGCGTGCGAGAGAGTGTGGTGTGATGCTTGTATGCATGTAGGCGGGGGTGCGCGAGGACTGTGCCGGCGTGGCTACTAGGGAGCACGAGCCCAGCATAGTAGCAAGGACAGTGCGAGCAGCAGCCTCGCACCCCCCTGCCGGCTTTTGGTGCCTATCAAACCAAGCCATGTTGCTTGGTGCTAGGCACACAAAAGGAATAGGATATGTATTTAGCGTCTTTGCCGATTTTAATTATTTTAATTCTGTTTACTTTTTTTAATTAAATTTTGGAGGCTGGGCATCAGGTTTTGAGCAGCACTTGCAAAATTTTATTTTGGCAAAATTTTGGGCTAAGCAGCTTAATTAATTGGATTAATTAAGTTGGATGAGGAATTTAGTGGGAGCTTCAATTTTAATTACGCTAAATCACATAATCGGTTAAATTTGACTAGTTTATGTAGGAGTTTATATGCACTATAAAGCGGAAAATCATGAATTATATTCATAAAGAACGTAATCCCAAGAACGCATGCATAACACACAAGACACATAATCATATCTTTAACGCGTGAATTCCACGTAGCTATTCGACAGGAAAATCAGGGAGAGAATAGAGGCCCAAGCGTTGCTCCTCTACTAAGTCCATGAGTTTCGAACGAGCCTTCCACCTATATTAGATTGGTCGAGTGAAAGAGGAAAACCACGATCACCACCTTTAATGGACTAACCGACCACAACGAACCACCACAATCGACGCCGAGGGAGGAGGAAAGAGCCGTGAGAGAGAGAGAGAGAGAAAGAGAGAGAGAGAGAGAGAGAGGGGGAAGTTTGACAGAAGCTGGTTTCGTGTATGCTAATTAGGGTTTTAACTTAACAATTAAACTTTTATGTAGAATAACCTAGGCACCTAGTCTACTTATAATCATATTATAATTAGACTAGGTTAGGAAGCCCAAAACCTCTCTAAACCCTCTACATAGTAGGACGTACTGGGGGATGAGGCTTATCATGGGTCTCTTCCTCGATTTAGGCCCTTTGGGTGACCTTATACGATCCGTTCAAGTGGGTTTTGGCCTATTTTACTAGCCCAAATATCGTTAGTACCTCTAGCTATGATATAATGACGACCCAAATGAGCGAACTTAATTATCTCCATAATTTGATTCATTTATATATCTAGTAATTGCACATGATGAAGACATAAATCCTTTAATCTCCCACTTGTTTGAGACAAGTGTGCAGTATTCAAATTCCTTAAGTCAGTGTGTTTTGATAATATGATTGCATCGCATGTCAAGATCATATTAATCTACAAATCGTTTCTTGAAATCTGAGTTTGAATTACAAAACCAAATGATTACTGAGTAATGCATTTGAACGTGGGCCACGTATTTTCTTAATTCTTCCTCTTAAAGCGGCTATGACACATTCCCTAATTTAACAGGTATACTCAATCTAATCTTGTAGCAACAAAGCACCCACTTAACTTTTGAAGTAACTAGGAAACATCCTTTATAATCTCTAGTTGCGCGTAAACGTTTGAATTTACCACAGTTAAATAATTCATTGAATGAAATTAATGTTCCACTAATATCAAAGGAATCCACTAATATATCCAGAAGCTCTATACTTGTAATTCAAAGTAGGTCATTAGTTCTATCATGCATCATTCATGCATATCCAAATGATTGACCGAGCATCACTATGCCTCTATAGCCCATGAAACTTCACTATCCAATCAATTTTACATGCTAGTCCATTTATTGAAATCATTTATGTCCACTATAATAATTTTGAAATACGAACTTAAATAAGATATGAATTTTTTGCACCTATGGGGTTTCATTCACCAGGTCTTCAACCTAATGAGCCCAATAATTCATAATTATTTTGGACATTTTATTTACTTTCTAAAACCATAATTAAATAACAGAAATAAAAATATTCATTTAAACATAATTCTACAAATATAAACATTCCTTATGTAATATGTTTTCTCTAAACATACACAACTTGAATTATATAATTTACTACAATCTAGGACTTTTATATGACTCTTACACTTTAGTCTGTGGAAGGGGTTTTGTTTAGGGTATTTTTACCCTAGACACGTGGACCAATGAGTGGTCGCCACGTGTCTCGCTCAGGATGGCCCATGTGGCTCAACATCCTCTTGACACGTGGGCCAATGAGAGGTTGTCACGTGTCGAGCTCATGATGGCCCACGTGGCTCAATGTTCTCTTGACACTTGGCGCCCTCAGATATGTTTCTGGAATGGCGGCTTTCAAAGGCCCAAACTCCTAGGAGCGCCGTAAAACGTTGCAGCCCACTAAAATCTAGGTCAAGTGACCTAGGTAGGGGCACTTTTCCCAACGACCCTATAAATAGGGAGATATTTCCTCATTTTGGGGACACATTCAATCATTTATTACACCCTTATTCTCTTACATCAGAGAAAGACCTGAGCTTGGAATCCGAGCAGATACCCACCTAAATTTCGGCTCTCTTTATTCCGTTTCCAGTTACTGACTTGATCGTCGGAGGCAGAGCTCCAACCACCCGGGGTCTCCGTTGTTTTGCAGGTACAGCCCAGCCGGATCACACTTCGTTACGTAACTCTCCCAAGGGGCAAAAACACCCAAAACATTTGGCACCGTCTGTGGGGAGAGTACCTCAAAGATGGTTCAAGAGTTTGTACCCCCTAACCGTCTGGGTGAAGACCCAGAAGTTTTTACAGACCATGAGGAGGATGAAGACCCTCAAGTCGAAGCCTTACCGCCGAGGACGGCCCTCTTAGAACTAAACGCATCCGGCTCAGAGATACTCTGGAGCGGGGTGCCTCCCAGGCGGGTCCAAGCCGACCCACTGGCCAGCCGGAAGGGGAAACCCAAACGACCGCTAGATCAGCCCCTGTCACTCGAGACGAACTCATGAGATTCATGACAAGTTTCAAGGGTGAAATTACAGAGCTGATCACCAAGAGCCGAGCTGGCCCAAGTAAAGGCCAGTCGGCGAAGAAGACTCCTCCAGAGAAGGGGAAGTCAGTCAGAAACCGGCGGCCCACTCCCCATCCAAAGGAGAAGGCAGCCGGGACCATTGATTGGTAAAAAATTCTCCTTCCTGGGAGGAACACCAATAACACTCGCCGGACTCAGCAACCGATGAGAAGTAAAAAATCAACTGTTGATGCCCGGGAGATCATCAGCCGGAAGAGAAACCAATCGCTGTCTGAGTCGGCTTCAACGTCGAATTTTCCAGACAGCTTTAACAACATTTCTGCAAGGGTTGGATGATGCACCTGGGTGAACAACCTTTTGCGTTCACTCGGGAGATAACCGAGGCGGCTCAGCCGGCCAAGGTTAAGAATGTGTTGGTTGGTACCTATGATGGTACCACCAATCCGGAAGATCACCTCATGGCTTACACCAACCTCATGTATCTACAGGGGTTGGATGATGCCACTTGGTGTCGATGCTTCCCGGCTACATTGAAGGGCATTGCCCAACAATGGTTTGGCAATCTGCCAACCGGATCCATAGATAGCTTCAGGAAGCTTGCCTTCCTTTTTGCTTCCAACTTCTCAATGAACATCCCTGCTAAGAAAACAAGTCTTGATTTGAGAACTGTTAAGCAGGGAGAGAGAGAAAGGCTACGCTCATATGTCAGGCGGTTCAACCTGATCAAAATTCAGATTCAGGGGCTGTCTGATGAGGTAGCTTTTACAGACTTTTTCAAAGGTCTGAGAGACGGGTCGACCTTTAAGTTCGACCTAGTCAGAAAAGGGGCTTTCACCCTAGAGGCGGCCCTGAGGGAGGCGGAAAACTATATTCAAGCTACCGACCTCTGCTCGCCTGGTAGCCAGTCGAACTCTAAGAATTCAGACAAGCAGAAAGACAACCGGCCTGCTCAGCCGGCTAAAAAGAAAGAAGAAAGTAAAAAGAGAAAAGAGGTCTGGGCGGTTAGTGATTCTGACCAGCCGTCCCAGAAGAAGAAGAAGAAAAAATTTAAACCGTACGTCCCAAAGTACGAGTTTAACAAGGACTACAACTCCATCCTCATGGAGATAAAGGACCGGCTGTCCCTTGAGAAGCCGAATCCAATGAAAAGTTCCGTTCAATCCAGGAACAAAAATAAATTTTGTCAATACCATGAGGAAGTTGGCCATGACACCAACGACTGCTTCAGCCTACAACGGACGCTAGACCGTCTGGCTGACAAGGGGATGCTGAAGTCCTATATTTCTAAGTCCCCAGTCGGGGCTAAAAAGAAAAACAAGGGTCAGTCCTCCAAGACTACCCCCAGCCTGCTAGTAGTTCAGATACCGAAAAGGAGCCGGTCTACACTATAGCAGGCGGGTTTTCATGTGGTGACCTTACCATCAGGGGCACCAAGAGCCATCTTCGAAAGATGGACAAAGATGATGATGAGCAGGCGGAAGCCAGCTCCTCCTTCCCAGACGTCTTGATCACTAAGAAGGACAGGGGCAGTGTCCGCCGCCCGCATGATGACCCGGTGGTCATTGAATGTAAGGTTGCCAACCAGCTGGTTGGACGAATCCTTATTGACACCGGCAGTTCATCAGACATCATCAGCCTCCGGTGCTTGCAGAAGCTGAAATACAATATCAGCAGCATGCATCCGATCACCCACCCCTTGGTTGGTTTTGGGGGTGGGATGGTCTACCGAGCCGGAAGAATCGACTTACCCATCCGGCTGGGAGAGAAGGGACAAGGGCGACATATTGTCGTCAGGTTCTTGGTCGTTGAAGAGTTGACCGCCTATAACATTATCCTTGGCAGGCCAACCCTCAACGTAGCCAAGACAGTAATCATCCCATCTCTCATGCTCATCAAGTATGAGAAGGATGACGGCACTGTTGGTTCCCTAAATGGGGATCAGAAGACGGCTCGGGAGTGCTACCTCTCAGTCGTCAGGGACACTGTAACCCCAGGCGTCCAGGAACCAATAGACCTTGACAATGTCAAGGATGGCGATCCAGCACCTGCCCCACTAGCAGCCGGTAAGAAAAGAAAGGCACCTCTGCTGGTGGAGGTGAAGAGGGAGAAGAAATAGCAATCACTGACCGGTGAGCGGTCAGATGAGCTCCGTCCCCAACCGGCTGGCGAAAGCATTGATCTCGTTCTAGATGACAGCCATCTAGAACGTACTGTTAAGGTTGGGACGGTTGCTCATACTACTTTGGGTGCAAGCCTGCACCTTCTGCTGAAGGAATTCAAAGACATTTTTGCCTTTGAAGTGGAAGAGATGCCAAGCGTCAGCTCGGATCTCGCTGTCCACAAACTCGCCGTGGACCCCAAAAAGAAGCCCATCCGGCAAAAGAAAAGAAACCACGGCGAGGAAAGAAGTCAGGCGGCAGCTGCCGAAGTCAAAAAGCTGCTAAACGCCAGGTTCATTCGGCCTTGTAATTTTCCCTACTGGGTGGCCAATGTGGTCCTTGTTAAGAAACCGAATGGGACTTGGCGCATGTGTGTTGATTACACAGACCTCAACAAGGCGTGTCCAAAGGACAGTTATCCGCTTCCAAAGATCGACAGTCTGGTCGACTCTACAGCCGGTCACGCCTTGATGAGTTTTATGGATGCTTACTCCGGCTTCCATCAGATACCCCTGTGGAAGAAAGATCAAGAGAAGACGGCCTTCGTCACGGATCAGGGGCTATTCTGTTACACGGTGATGCCGTTTGGCTTGAAAAATGCGCCGGCTACGTTCCATTGGATGATTAATACTATCTTTGTTAATCAAATTGGGAGGAATGTAGAGGCATACATTGATGACATGATAGTCAAATCCAAACAGCAGACGGATCACCTTGCTGATCCCCCAGAAACCTTCACCACACTCAGGCGGCATAAGGTCATGTTAAATCCTAAGAAATGCGTCTTTGGTGTTGAGTCTGGGAAGTTTCTCGGATTCCTGATTGATCAAAGGGGGATAGAGGCTAACCCTGAGAAGATACAGGCGATGATTGACATGAAGTCACCCCGCACTGTCAAGGAAGCGCAAAGACTAACCGGTTGCCTGGCTGCTCTGGGTAGATTCCTCAGCCGGTCAGGTGACAAATGTCTTTACTTCTTCCAAGCAATCAGGAAGAAGACCAGATTTGAATGGGGGGATGAGGCTGAGGCAGCCTTTCAACGGCTGAAAGAACACCTCCACTCTTTGCCAAGACTTGTTAGTCCATTGCCTAGGGAGGTGTTATACATGTACTTAGCTGTCTCAGATCATGCCCTCAGTGCCGTTCTCCTTGCTGAGAGAGACGGTGTTCAGCTTCCGGTCTATTTCATTAGCCATGTCTTAAAAAATGCTGAGCTCCGGTACCCCATGGTAGAAAAATTTGGCCTTGCTCTGTATATGGCTTTCAAGAAATTGAAGCCATACTTCCTGGCTCATCCGGTGGTAATCTACACCAACCAGCCCCTCAAGCGGCCAATGTCTACTTTGGAGTCATCCGGAAGAATGTTGAAATGGGCTATTGAAATGCAAAGTCTTGAAATCACTTTCGAACCTAGAAAAGCAGTGAAAGGTCAGGCGTTTGCCGACTTCATTGTTGAAATGACCCGACCGGTGCAACCGGATAATCTTGACCAGGTTTGGAAAGTGTATGTAGACGGAAGCTCAACAAAGAACGGCTGTGGTGCAGGAATTATATATGAGTCCCCAGAGGGGGACAAATTTGAATATGCATTGCGGTTTAAGTTTCAAGCCTCAAATAATGAGGCGGAATATGAAGCCCTGCTAGCCGGAATCCGCATGTGTAAGGCAGCAGGGGCAATGAAGATTAACGCCTATTCTAATTCACAGTTGGTCGTTAGCCAGTATGAGGGAACATATGAGGCAACTCATCCGGCTATGATAAAATTTCTTCAGGCAGTCAAGGAAGAGATTGGGGCACTTGAGGAATTCCGTCTGAATCAAGTGCCCAGGTCAGATAACAACCAGGCGGATGCATTGTCCAAATTGGCTTCATCCGCGTGCTGTGATACTCCTCGGTCGGTCTTTTGGGAAGTTCTTGAAAAAAGAAACATACATGAAGAGCCCATTGGAACCCTAGATCGAAGCTCCACCTGGATGGATGTCATCCGGGCTTATCTTTCAGACGACACACTTCCTGATTCACCACAGGAAGCAGTCGTCCTGAAGAAGCGAGCTGCAAGCTTCGAGTTGAAAAATGGAGAACTTTTCAAGGCTAGGTTTCTTAAACCCCTATTGAAGTGTGTTACCCCAGAAAAAGGGAAGGAAGTTCTCGAAGACTTGCACTCGGGATTCTGCGCCTCCCACATAAGCGGCAAGTCCCTAGCCGTCAGAGCCAGACGACATTACTTTTGGCCCACTCTTGAAGCAGACGCCAAGGAGTTGGTGAAAAAATGTGACAAGTGCCAAAAGTTTGGTAAACTTATTCATCGTCCGGCTACTGATTTGACGGCAATCCACAGCCCAATCCCATTTGCTAAATGGGGCATGGATATCTTGGGTCCTTACACGCCTGCTCTAGGCGGAAAGCGCTACATTTTGGTGGCTGTGGATTATTTCACCAAATGGGTAGAAGCTGAGCCGGTTAAAAACATCAAGACAAAGGATGTCATCTCTTTCATCTGGAAGAACATCATCACCCGGTTTGGGGTACCTATGTCTATGGTGTTTGACAATGGCCCTCAGTTTGAAACCCCCCAGATCAAGACTTGGTTAGGAGATCAGGGTATCTCACATTGTTTTGCATCAGTCGGCCGACCCCAAGCAAACGGCCAAGTTGAAGCCTTCAACAAACTCATCTCAGACGACATTAAAAAGAAAATTGAACGGGCCAGTGGCTTATGGGCAGAAAAGTTAATTCATGTCCTATGGGCCATCCGGACTACTGCTAAAGGGGCAACAGGTGAAACCCCATTTTTCATGGTATACGGTGCTGAAGTCGTCTTGCCTATTGAGCATTATGAGCCGACTCTCAGAGTTATGCTCTATGATGAAGAGGCAAATTGGGAGGCCATGCGGCTGGCATTGGACTCCCTCCCGGAACGTAGGGCAATGATGTCCTGCGCCATGAGATATACCGTTTGAGGATGACCAGATCCTATAACAGGAGAGTGCACAAACGTCCTCTTAAAGTGGATGACTTTGTGTTACGGAAAATGGAGGCAACCGGTAGGGCCAATGAGCTGGGAAAGCTAACTCCAAATTGGGAAGGTCCCTACCGGATTTATGAGGAAGTAAGGGATGGCACCTACCTCCTGGAAACCCCAGACGGCAGGCGTCTGCCTAGAACTTGGAATGTAGACAATCTAAAAAAGTATTACTTCTGAGATTGTAAACTTTTTGTAAACAGTGAGTCAATTAATGAAGATTAAGACTTTGTTTGCAAATTCGAGTTATTGTTTAAATTATCCATCCGGGTAATACCCAGGCGGATTTTTCTTTACCTAACTAAGTTTGACACTTAGTAAAGGTTACATTTGTTGGACCGCCTGGGTAATACTCAGACGGACCCGCTTGTTTAAAAAACTAAAGTTTGATACTTAATGTAAATCCAATACTGACTAAAAACTAAGCACAAAAACGTTTAGTGGCTATACAACCGGTCTCAAAAAAGACCAGAGGCTAAAATAGCCGGATGGTTGCTCATTCTACAAAATCGCCTGTCCCAACATGGACAAAGGCGTCCGGCGACACCCCTCCGGGTGCAATCGTCGCAGAGAACAGACTATCTGTCGGTTCTACGTACCAATGCAGACGGCAAAAATTGAACGACCAAATTGTTCAACTCATAGTCGTCTGACCAAAATAGCCTATGAAGAACGAATAAGTTTCCAGATACAAGATGCCTATAGGCATCAGTTGGTCATTGGTAGAAATTCTTTCTTGGGTTATTTATTCCAAAGTTGCACTCACTTCCCCTACTGGGGCAAAGGACTGTGTAATGGCTATGCATTAACCCCAGGCGGAATATAACCGCCTGGGTAAGAAGCTCAAAAGCACCCGCTTTTATGGCCGGCTGTGCACTTGGTTTGGGGCAATCACCATTGTGATTGATTGGCCTAAAAACACTCCATACTTCTCCAAGTATCAAGTGTTTTCAAGCTAATCAATCAGCTTGGCACTAAAACCAACCACACAGCCGCCCAGGGGCAAGAGCACTCGGATTGCAAATTGCCGCATGCTTTTTAAGTTAGGCAAAATACTGAAAAATTGCAAATAGATGAATTTGAAATATTCAAATTGAAATAACTCAAAACAGACATATATAAAATCCGACTGAGTCGGAATACTTCATTTATATTTGAAATGGCACAAAGGCCAGAATAATTGTTAACCGGACTCATCCGGTGAAGAAAGTAAAAATGTTAACCCAACCCCATGGTTGATAAAAAGATACAACAAAACACGGCATGCAAGCTGGTACATAACATTGGTTGGCATACTGCCGCAGAAAGGTGGGAGGACCGCCTAAGGCTTAGGCGGAGTCTTCTCCGGCTGAGTTTGGCTGGCTTGGCCCTCTTGATAATCAATTGCCTGCTCCTCATCATCAGAGACTTCATATCCCTGCTCAGAAGCCCAGTCTTTGAAGCGAGGCGGTGGAGCATCACCCAGTTGCTGGGCATCATACACCTCAGTGGCGTAATCATACCTCAGCTTATAGACCTTAAAGTCTATTTCTGGGTAGAGGAGGCCTCAGGTGATCTTCAGTCGGGCCAAGTTGTCCCGCTCATTCTCCTCAATCAGCCGGGTCTGCTCCCGGGCTAGCTCATCCGACTGCTTGTTGCGCAGGGTCATGAGCTCGAGCTTCAGGCGGTCATTATCAACCCGGAGTTGGGCATTCTCTTTGACAGCATCTTCTAATGCCTTAAGATCAGATTTGGTATCTTTTAGCTGCTTGTCAAGGTCATCAGCCCGGCTGTTAGCTTCATCGTTTGCAGCCGTTAAACTCCAGATCAGCTCCTCCTGTTTCAACTCTACTGCTTTAATCTTTAAATTACACATATAATCAGAATGTTCAGCAAAGTTGAGGTTTTCTAGGGCCCTCTGTTTGGCGTCATTTACCTCTTCTTGCTTCCGCCTGAAGGGGCCCCGGAGATTGTCCACCCTCACCATAGCCTGAGTCAATAACAGTCGGTTAAAGAGTTACTTAGTCAAATTAAAGATGAAAGACATCAAGATAGAAAAATCATGTACCTCAGCCAGAGAGCCCATTATTCGGTCAAAGTCCACGACCTGCAGATCAGGTATGGATGCCTTCTCGGACCGGGTGAGGGTCCTCACCATCCGCTTTGCGAAGCTTGGAAGGTCCGGCTGGTCAAGAGTCGGACCTGCATCAAAAGTAGTGCTGTGTGAGATAGAAGCAGCGTAGCTGGCATTCATCCGTTGCCGGCTGCTGACTTACCCTTTTGAAGAATCAACCTTGGTCTTGATTCTCATGAAATCAAGTGGCCAAGGTATTTCAGTTCCTTCCTTACCTTGAGCTTCCGGATGGGTCTCCGGCTTGTTCTCCTCCCCGGTGGTTGCCGCACCGTCTGCAACCTTAGGTGGCTCGCCACCCTTCGATGCCGTAGAGACATTCAGCGTCTTCTGCTGTTCTGAGCTTTCACTTAGCTTTTTCAGAACAGCAGAGGATTTGCCCCCAGTCGTTGGGCAACCGGATTGGGCAGAACTTTGTTTTTTTGGGGGGGGGGGGGTCCTTCCTCGTGGCTTTGGCAGCCGGAGTCTTTACCCGATCATCTCCTTGCCTTTTGAGAAGCTTGGAGAATGATCAAGGGATTCTCTTGGCGGATTCCTGAGAAAGAAGCAAATATAAGTATACCCAACCGGTATATATATATATATATATATATATATATATATATATATATATATATATATATATATGCAAACATTAAGTCAGGCGGTCTTACCCCGCCTTTCTTGTTATCCTTTTCCTCGACGGCTGCCTTTTTGGCAAGTGCCGCCTCCTTGCGCAGTAGCGCCGCTGATTTAGCAGGAGTCTTGTCCTGGTCAACCATCTTCAGGGCTTCTTCTGCAAAAACAAGAATTCCAAGTTAGAAAGAATTAAGGCAAGTTTGCAATAAAAAGAAAACAACAATTGTTCCGGGTGAGAAGTATTCTACCCCTGGGAAACATTGTGCTCAGTCCGTAGGCGGACAAGAAGCATTCATCTTTGAAGAAGTCCGGATGGGGGATCCAGTTCTTAGGAACAATAATGTGAGTCCCATCCCCCATGGGCTCAGTTGTGGTTTCAAAAAATCCCGGCTCCATGATTTGCTCCCGGGCTTTAGTAGATAGTGCCGGGAGAGGGCATTTGCGTCCAAGAAGAGCCGGCTCGGTGTTGTACCAGCGCAGTGTCCGGTTGTGTCTTAGGTTGGGGGAGGAAATCAGATAAAACTTGTCCTTCCACCCGGACCATTTGGACACTTTGTCCAAAGTCATTAAGTATTGGGGCAAGGTAGTCAGAGTATACCATGCCCCATGGCCGCCTGGAGCCTTGCTCAAATAGTGCATGTGAGCGAAGGCAGAGAAGTTGGGGTTCAAGTTCTGAAACTCGCAGGCGGCGATGTAACTCAAGATATTCACCCACGAATTAGGGGTGAGCTGCCAAACCCCCAGATCATACCCCTTAAGGATTTTCCTAATCCCGGGGTGGAGAGGGAACCAGAGGCCGGCTTCTATGACCGCCTCATAGCAGATGAAGTAGTCATCTGCATGATCAATGTCGTCCCCCCAGGCTATCACAGCATCAGCCGGAGGGACAATAACTTTCCATCCCCTTCCAAAGGGATGTTTCTCCTTAAAGGCCCTAAACCCGCTATTAAGAAGGGCAATGTTGCTCGGTAGCATCCGGGTTCTTTTAGGGTTGGGATTGTAAGCTACTTTGGGCGGCTGCTGATAGTCAGCCGTAAAATCTCCCTGGTCAGAGCCGGAGGACTCCGCTCTTGATCCCTGGCCGGCCTCAGCGTCGCCGCCTTCATTGGAGGAGGCGGCGCCTTCGCCGTCTACCTCTCTCACTCCAGAGCTCCCGGATCTAGAGGGAGCCTCTTCGTCGGATCCACTCTCCTCCCAATCCCTCTGATCCCCATCCGGGAAAACCTCATCGGCTGACACTCTCATGGTGCGCCGGCTTTTAGACTGCCTGGCCGTTTGTTTCGTTCTGGCCATTGTGTCCTGCATAGACACAGAGAGGGAGGAATTCGGAGATGAGCATATTGGTTCCGACAGTCCAGAAGAGGCACCCCCTGTTCTAGACTCAGCCGTTCCGGGGGATCGGCTGAGTGTCCTAGGCAGTGCCGAGTGGGTGGATTGGGAACTCATTAATATTTTCTATTTTCTAAAGAAAGCCGGGCATACAGGCGGAAAAAATGGTATGTAAATTGAAAGGGATGAAAGCTAAAATGGTACAGGCGGTTACCTTGCTTTGACTCTGAAAAATCTGAAAACCGCTACAGCCGGTGAACCGGGTGATGAACTGCTAGCACTCGGAAGCTTGAAACTCGCTGATTATGCAGGCATGAGCAGAGAAAAGTCTCTCTAGAATCTCTCTTTTTCTCTCTCTAAAAAGTCAATATGAATGTAAAGTGTGAAAAGAAGGGGGGGTAAATTTCTATTTATAGAAAGTAAAAGTGGGGGGAAAATTTTGATTTGAAATTCAAAATTTTAACCTTACTGTTCACCTATGAAAGGTGGACACGTGTCACAGGCCCCACATGACATGCACGTGCGACCTGTGAGGGGAAAATGTTTAGGGTATTTTTACCCTAGACACGTGGACCAATGAGTGGTCGCCACGTGTCTCGCTCAGGATGGCCCATGTGGCTCAACATCCTCTTGACACGTGGGCCAATGAGAGGTTGTCACGTGTCGAGCTCAGGATGGCCCACGTGGCTCAATGTTCTCTTGACACTTGGCGCCCTCAGATATGTTTCTGGAATGGCGGCTTTCAAAGGCCCAAACTCCTAGGAGTGCCGTAAAACGGCGCAGCCCACTAAAATCTAGGACAAGTGACCTAGGTAGGGGCACTTTTCCCAACGACCCTATAAATAGGGAGATATTTCCCCATTTTGGGGACACATTCAATCATTTATTACACCCTTATTCTCTTACATCAGAGAAAGACCTGAGCTTGGAATCCGAGCAGATACCCACCTAAATTTCCGCTCTCTTTATTTCGTTTCCAGTTACTGACTTGATCGTCGGAGGCGGAGCTCCAACCACCCGGGGTCTCCGTTGTTTTGCAGGTACAGCCCAGCCGGATCAGACTTCGTGACGTAACTCTCCCAAGGGACAAAAACACTCAAAACAGGTTTAATAAATGATTTTCTCATTCATAATAAGACTGTGCAGATCACGACATCCTGCTTTTCATTGATCTCATAAACGAGGTGATATCTCATATCTATTTGTTTGGTTTTGTGATGTTACCCTGGCTCCTTTGTTTTGGCAAAGTTATCCTTTTAGTCACAAGACAATTTGATCCAAACTTCCTCCTTGACTACTCTTACTATAGCTAAATACACATATTTTGAAATTGAGCATGCAACAACATTATGCTTTGAGCTTTTAAGTTGACTATATTTCTCATATAGACATAAAATGCATCTAGATCACCATCTAAAGTCATCTTGCTTATTTTGAAACTTGCATCTATATAACCTTTTTGACAACTTGTTCACTTTTACCATCACAAACTAGAAACATTTCTTTAGTCGTGCTCAAATACTCAAGGATTTTCTCTTTACAACTTTCAGTATACTTATCCTGAATTTACTTGAAACCTGTTACACATGCACAAGTCATATGTAACACCTTGCTCTGTACATTTCATAGCACATATAATGGACCCTTTGCAGAAGCATAAGATACACTATCCATACAACTCAACTCAACTAGCTTTCGAAGGCACTAAGTTTCTAAGCGTAATACCATGAAACATGGCAAGATATCCTCTCTTAAAGTCTTGCTTCATGAACTTGTCAAGAAATTTATCAACATAAGTCTCTTGATGTTGTCCAATCATTCATCATGATTCATTTTGTGGATCTTGATTTCCAATATGCACTCAACATCTTCTAAGTTTTTCATATAGAAACAACTCTTTTACCATTACTTGACTAATTCAAGCATTGATATGTCGTTTTAGATGAATTGTACGTCATCTACATATAAGACTAAGAAGACCAATTGCTCTCACTAAAATTCTTATCTCTACAAGATTCCTTTTCGTTCTTTTAAGGAAATCAAACTATTTTGGGTAAAAATACCCTTTTCATGTGGACCAATTAAAAAGGGCCACGTGTCCATCCCAGGAAGATCCATTTGGGCCAATAGCCTGGTGACATGTGTCGGCCTCAGATACCTTCTGGAATTGTGGCCTTCAAGGCCCAATTCCCAAGAATGCCACAAACGACACATCCCACCAAATCTAGGTCAAATTAATTGGCATTATCACATATTCATATGCATTTTAGCTTACCTATTTTTCCACAATAATATGTGTTCTACTTATGTGGCTAGCCCGGGGGATTTATGCTCTATCAACCCGAAAACGCTCATGGCAATAAGGGTTCATCCGAGTTTTTAAATCCACCCAAACCATGGAGTCGAGTTCGATTTCATCACAAACTCGCGGAGCCGCCCATTGGCATACACCCTCAAGGGAGGCTGTCTTGCTAACGTGTCCAAACTCTTAATCATGGTACCCTTTGACACCCAAAAGCTTGACCATAGTCGAACATAGAACTTGACTTTAGGTTGCGAACTTCATTGCATCATGCGTGACGATATGCTTATATGTGCATTTTTTTATTTAAATTTTTGTTAATTATTTTTTTTCTCTTATAAAATCCTTTTTTTTATTATTAGAGTCAAGCCATAGATTTTTTTTTTTTTTTTTTTTTTTTTTTTTTTTTTTATAATTTTTGAGTCACCCGGATTTTTATTCCCGTACACTGCACAAGAGTCAAATTGTTTTGGTCATATCCGGAGTTCTAGAAAGATTTACGTGTCGTGCAACACATGGGTCTGTAGCCCCGAGTTTTATCTTTCATTTGGAGTTGGTTTCGTCCCAATCAGAGTTACAAAAAAAAAGTTATAACCGATATACTACAGCCTGTCCAGTTTAGGTGTCTTTTTAGCGTTAACTTTCTTTCTTTTTTTTTTTTTTTTTTTTTTTAATTTTTAAATTTTTCTTTATATCTTTTCACGTAAAGCTATTCTTAGCCAAGTCCTTTAATCTGTGTCAACTCAAAATAGGATTATAGATATTTATTTATTTTTTTTATATCCATTGAGTCCTAACTCTTGTAGAATTCTAGTCCTCTTCCTAGTTTCTTGTGATTTTTTGTGCTAATCCTAACGTGTTCTTTGTCTTTGATTGTGGTTGATCTTTTTTATGACTAATGTTTGCCAATAGACCGTTTTCACCTAGTAAATAGCATAAACATTAAAATTGGACAAAATTAATCAAGTTAGTTTGTCTTTTAGTCTTCCGTGCTATTTCGTCATTGAGTCTTTTGTTTTTCACAAAGTCCTCATGTCTAGCCATGCGGTCATACCACGAGTCTTAATATACTCACCTAATCACACATGTTGAGTCATTGCACACACTTTGTCTTCGAGTAACTCATGATATTGTTTATGATCGTATACAAGGACCATGCATGCGTCGTTTTTTGTCGTAATAGGAATGAGTGGAGAATTTCCCATCAGATATTAAAATTGTTTCATACACTCTTCCTTTCCAATCTAAGTATTGAGTCAATGCATTAAGTGATCTCATTTTGTTCCATAGTACTTGAGCCTAAAATCACTAGGCAATAGTTGGAAGAATAAGGGGAACGTCACTCCTTCCTTCTTTCCTTCTAATCAAAGCATTAACAACAACAAACTCTTTTCCTCACCAGACGGCAATAAGTAACTCATAAACAACCATAAAGAAAAAGCAACATGCAAGCTTCTCACCAAGATTTCATGTTTTCTTCTTCTTTTGTTTTAAACCCCTTTTCCCCTAATAAGTCTAGCATAGGTTCACCTTATCCTTATGTCTATATGCCAAGTTCCATCAATGAGTATTTCTTTTCCTTTGCATTCGATCATGTCATTCGTAATAAAAAAAATTTTAAAAAATCAATTACCGAACTAAACACAAGGTACACCAATGACCTGAGGCACCTTTGCAAACCCTGTCATTCCTTGTTAACCGTTCAATCACATTCCATTTCTTCATCAACCACTTTGAGCCTCGTCTAACGTTTGGCCTTCATTTATTCAACCCACATTCACATAACCCTGGGATAAGAAGATGTGTAATTGTATAACATTCAAAGAGCATGTACAAAAAAAAAAAAAAAAAAAAAAGCAGCAAAGCAACAATAAAACAATGTCTAACGGCAAGTGTTCCAATGTCTTTGATATGAACACGTCTCAAATTGCGTCTCTCATCGAGTGCTTGGTACCCTGCCTGAGAAACATGAGTGCTGAGTGATGGACCGCATGATCTGAGATTGCCTACATCACTACAAAAAAACAAGGCACATTTTGACACTTTTTTGTATATATATTGACCTTAAAAAGCGTCATAATTTTCTATTTTGACGCTTTAAAAAGCATCAAAATTTTTGAAGCCAAAATATTTTGACGCTTTTTTGTGTCAATTTATAAGTATAATATTTCGCTTTTGTGTGTCATCGCTAAATTATTATGACACTTTTTTGTGTCATTACTAAAAAATTATGATACTTTTTTGAGTCATTACTATCAAATTATGACACTTTTGTGTGTCAAATTGGGGGCTGTATTTCCCACCATTACTAATGTCCAAAAACTTGTGACGCTTTTGTTAGTCATTGTTTAAAAAGTTGTGACACTTTTGTGTGTCAAAATGATGATATATTATTTCCAACAATTTAAATACAACCAAGAACTTTGATTTATAAAAGCGTCATTATTTCCCCCTTTTTTTTAGACGAAAATTGATAAAATTAAACTAATGAAGTACTTATATAAAACTGTAAACAACCAAAATAATAATAATAATAATAATAATAATAATAATAATAATAATTAATATATAAAATCATAATTGATGAAAATGTATTTACAAAAAGTAACATATATATATAGAAAACATACACACACACACACACACACACACACACACACACACATATATATAAATCCGTTTACATAATAACGTTATACATCCAATTCAACTAAACAAGTGTAGTATTTGAATACAGAGATATATAGATATTTTCCTAAAAAAGATGTCCAAACTAATTACACACAACGCTGTCAAAGCTACTAAATACCCACACATATATATAATAAGAGTGCTTGAAGCCAAATCACGCTCTTCATTTACTTTTTACCATTGCTGCCTACATCATCAACAACCTGCGAAAAAAATTTGATATGTGAACAATTATTGTAGTAGTAGTATTGCAAAATTAGAGAAGTTAAACAGAAAATATTTGCCATAGAGGAACGTAAACCAAGCACATAACTGTCCAGTGATACGCCTAGCTAACAAGAATTTTTGTACTAAATAGTCACTTTCTTGCACGAACACAAGTAATTAACCCATTGCTATTAAAGGCGGTATGTGCTCGGCTAATAACAAATGACATTCCTATTCAAATATTAGGGATAAAGATAACAAACTGCAAAATGTCTGCTCAATATGGTCCAAGTATTACCTGCCCTTTTAATATGAGAAAACGACAAATCAGAAAAAGAATAGCAAATTAGCAATGAATAAAATATCATCCAACATCAAACTAAAGGGATCAAACCCCTGCATTCACTGCTTGAGACGACGTACAACAAGCTGGGCATCACTTTCAATAATCACTCTGCTGTACCCTAACCTGTACGCCAAGAGCAGCCCATATCTGCAAGCAACAGCCTTGTAGCTTGGACAATGTGAGCATCACAATTAATTTTAACCTAACCAACCCCTGGGCACTTCCAGGAAGACACAACAGGAGTGAGCATTGCAGGGGGATTGAACACCCTACTAGCATACTCCCCATAATCATTAACATACTTCATCATTCTCGCAGCAACCATAAGTAATTTTTTAATTATTAATAAATGGTGAATATTTTTTTACTGTATTCTTTATCAATCTAGCTATATAAAATGACTAACTTTCAAACATTTACCTAAAACGTACTAACTTGCCTCTAACTAACACCACTTCTTCCTAATCGAACCTAAAACCACCTAAAATTGCAATCCTGCAATGAAGTGGATGATAAAAAAGGTGCATAAGGCATTGGTACGTCGACACCAGCAATCCTCACAATAGGTGCATCAACATATTCAAAGCTATCCTCAATAATAGATGTACCTTCAAGAACATCAGAGTATGTGAACAGGTGTAGCAAATCAAGCAACTCAAGGAGATCAAGAGAAACAGAAAACTCACATCAGCCTTAATAATTTCAGGTAAGCTGACACACTTGTTTATGTAGTTCTGCTCTCATAATCTTATTCAGCATCAGTATTATTGATTGATCTTAGAAAATTTTAAGTGGGTCAGAAAAATTTGCAATGTGGTGTTATAGTAGAGTCAAGCAGACAGCAGGCGTTTTGTCTCGGCATTTGAATAAAATTTTCTCCTACTATTTCTCAAATAAATGAGCAGAAGATGCTGAGCATCCACAATACACGACTGGAAGTGCCTAAGTCATCAGTGATATGTGCCAACAGACTTAAAAGTTCTGACTAAAACCTTGACATGCGCAATATCCCAGATAACTTTATCCACTTTCATCTTGAACATATGAATTAAACCATCATTCTTAGGATATGTGCCTCTCAAATATTGGGTTTTATTGCTCACATTATATCATTCTGACTACAAGGAATTTACATCCCCTAAGGTAACTTCATAGTTCTGTAGCATATAGCTAATATATTCTAATGTAGCTTTCTGTCTTGTCGTTTAAGACAAATTGAGTCTCTTGATTATATTGCTACAGAAAACCACATTATGCAAAGAAGGTGCACCAAGGAAGCTAAACCAATAATACAGAATTTAAAACCAATAATACAGAATTTAAAAATCGTACGATTCCACGGAATATAGATTCAGCCTTGAGAATCAAGTAGTTGTATTGCATTATCTTGAGGAAATTTTAATGAAAGGAAATTTTATATCTTGCCACAGATAATGAAAGGAAATTTTTAAAAACAAGGAAGCGGATGAAAAAAAAAATGGTTTATTCCAAACCTGAGAATCAAGTAGTTGTATTGCATTATCTATAACTTCTGATGAAACATTTCCACTACGTGTTGCCTTCAAAACCTGTGCCATCATAGAACCAACTGCATTAAATTTTGTGTTCAATATTTGATTTTGTTCAGCAAGATCCTCATTTTGCTTCTTCATATCTAACAGTGCAGCCTTCAACTTCTCCACTTCCATATCACTATTGTTGACATAGTAAGACCCTTCTTTCCTTAAATGTCCTTCCACTCCAAAGATGTCGCTTTGCTTCACACCAAAGCCATAATTTAGAGGACGCTTAGGGATCTCGCCTTGATACATAAGTTGATTGAAAACTTCATTTTCAATATCAACCTTGGGAATGGAAGAAGAGGAGTTATCAAGGCTTTCTTGCACCTTCTTGATTGCATCCTCCTGTTACATGATAAGAAAACTATAAGACTTGGCAAAGAGCTAATAAATTAGTGGTTAAACTAATTTTCATTGGTATATATACCACAAACTGACGAGATGTTGTGCCCTCTTTGAAGCTTCCATCTCCTTCGCTGTAAACACTTTTAAAAAATTTCCAATTCACTGAAATCACCTTTTTGTTTTTTCTGCAATGTGAGAAACATACAAATATCTGACATTTAACTTCTGCTATTTTAAGTCTTTTAAATTGACGAAGTTACATTTTCTTCCAAATCTTGTAAGATAGTCAAACAGAAAAAAAACACTAAATGCAAATTTTAGGACTAAATAAAATGAAGGATAATTATACCAGAATAGCTCTGCAATTTGTAAAGCTTTTAGCACCACTCTTGCGCACGAGAACTTGCGACGCACGAGGAGCTTTTCCGAGTTCTGACATTTTCTGTTTATTTAAAATCATGGTTAGCATGAGATAGAAATAAAGTTACATCACACTAAAACCACTATAATCAGAATATAATGGATTTGCTTGTGTCATTAGGTAGTGAGTTGGTCTGATGGAAGCTAGCCTCTGTTCTCACTAACACGTGTACTGTGTAAATATAATGGATTTGAGATCTCTAAACCTTATCATGTGACTAACAATATTTGATGGGATGCAATGCTGACACAAGCAAACGACTATTGGCAACAACAAGATAATAGGGAAGGAGAGAATATGTAGCTTATTAGAGAGACAACAGAGGAAAAGGGTTGTAGCATCAGCGGCGAATACAGGAGGTCCATTACTGATGTTTCATTGTGTATAGTTTACTCTTTTCTCTCTCTGATTTTGTTCCTTATAAAGCTATAAGACTGTAAGTTTATAGATTTGCTGGTCATAGGTTATCGCTTATGAAGAATTAGAGGACATTGTGGGAGGAGTTGATCAGCATAAACAACATAACCACCAAAATGTTTATCACACATCTAGGATTGTTCATTTATTATATCCTACTAAAATGTTACTAACAACTTGACAACATACAAAACGGTTATACAGAGCTAATCTATAAACAAAAAATTCCCGTAAAAATCAAAATGCAAACCTTGGCGTCTGATGAAAGCCAATAATCAACCAGAAAACTCCAATTTTGAGTTGTGATTCCTTCAGGTATACTAGCATAATTTTGCTCACGCGTTTTTTCCACGGGATCAAAATAATCCTTCTTTAATGCATATACATGATTTTTCCATGCTTTGCCAATACGCTTCAAAATAGCATTCCTCATTTCCTTCCCTTCGGGTAACAGAAAATGTGCCTCAAAGTAAATGTACAAATAAAGTTACATTAAGATTAATCTATGTAGCATATATAAATTATAGCGTATCATACTACATGTGAGTTATTATTGTGGCATTCATAATTATATCATATATCAGAGAACCATAGCATATGTCAGGCATGCAATAGATTATAAGTGTAGTAATGAAAGTAAGATTATATATTCACGGTGAACGATTAAAAGGCGTACCCGAACAAGGTTAACAATATTGCCTCTCATATTCGAGCTCAACTTATGCCAATTTAAAATTCCCACGGGACAAAATTCTTCTCGTTTAGCAATGTCTCCTAAGAAACTCACAAGGATGGAGCCACCTTTGTGAAGAGGTTGGTTGAATTCATTAAATTGGACGAAGTACCTAAATCCTGGTGCATCATTCCACACGTCTCGAAGCTGAACAGAACCCTTCACAAGGTGTCGTGTTCCATCGACATCTTTGAAAGCAAAGAAATTAGGTAAGTGTTAAACAATAAAAAAAAAACATTTGAAAAGGAAAAAAACAAAGCACATAATATTAAATATGCATTTACACTTACCAAATGCCACAACCTCTTCTTCCTCATCAAACTTGACATGCTCTGGCCAATTTTTCACAATACTTCAGCGTCTAAATTTTGTTCTTTCCACACCACTGTCCACTCCACCTGAATCATGCAACTCTTCTTCACTCTCTGATTGAGATTCAGGTTCGTCAGAGTCAAAATTTAACCTCTTGTTGCTTTCAGCATGAATATATGCAGGAGACTTCTCCTTTTGGAGTCCCGGTGAACAAGTTGTATTCATTTGAGGTTGTGTCAAGGGTTCACCTCCAAAATTAGAAGACGTCATAGGATGCTTCTTTTGAGTTTGTTGCATAGCTTCCAGGGGTGAAACGACTCTTCTTTCTAATTGGGATTTAGCTCCAGTCAAAGAAGAGACAATAGGTTATAGTGAAGCTCCCACCGGCAGTGCACCTATTTTAGCTCCAGGAAAAGGTTGTTTACTTGGATGTTCGGTAGCTTTTTGAGGTTGCTTTGATGCTTTAGTTGGCTGAGTTGTTTCTTTATGAGGGACTTGTGTTGTTTATTGTGACGGAAGTGTACCAGTTTTAGCTTTAGTAAAAGGTGGAATAGTCGGATGCTCTGTAGCCTTATGCTGCTTTGATGGTTTAGTAGGTTGAATTGTTACTTTGTGAGGCTGTAGTGTTTCTTTATGAGGGAGTTGTGATGTTTGTGGTGTTACAGATTGTAACATAGGATACGATCTAGGTTGTGATGGGGTTAAAGGAGGTTTTGATGACATCTTTTGTTGGGAGTTTGATGACATTATAGTTTGCATACCTGCTTTTGATGCAACAGCTACAGATGAAGATGATGTAGATATGGGTTTTGATGCATTAATAGAAGATTTGTTTGGTTGCGATATGTGCCCAAACGTTTGAGATCTTCCAAGTGTTGGAGGGCTAAATGGTTCCCATTGGGTGGATTGGTTAGAAGACTCTGAAAAGTTGGATTGTGACACTGCAATATGGATGGACTTAGACTGTAAGGATGTCGAAGTGGGTTGCTTATTTGAAGAAAATTGAGCCTCGCCAGGGGGTAAATCAGTTCTTTTACTTCTGTAACTAATTATGAGGCACCTATTAATAGAAACAAATACAACTAGTTAGAAATTATGTGTGCAGCATAGAATATCAGAAAACTTTCAATTTTCTGAATCGAAATGTGAAAATGAAGTCGAAGGAAGTAGAGTATGCATACAGGTGACAGTTCTGCTAAACCTCAGTAATCAATCTGCAAATAGCTGAGCATAATCAAGTAAATCAACTCAGATTACTGATTTGCTACGTATACCTGAGTATGCCAATTAAAATTCTTAGCTTAAATTGTTGAGTTGGTTTTTAATAACATCGATCAATGCATCAGTCTGTCGAAATCCACATACAACTTTCTGATTTCTTTGTGTTCCTCAATTTTTTTGCAGAAATGGATCGAATACAAAAGGGTACTGCAATGCACCCGCAAGCTCCGCTCTTTTTGGTGTATAGCAGGAGACCAAGGGGGGAACAGGATCAGTAGCAAAAGCAGAGGCCTTCTCCATCTCTCACTTGAGCAACGATTTACTGATATGGGCAGGGAGCATGTGTTGTTATATTAGCTCTTTTACTGTGGTAACTTTAGCTTGTTGACAAGTTGTAGTAAATTAGAAATTAAGGCTTTTGTCCATTTATGTATGATTTATAGTAGTATAAATAGGAAGAGACTAAAGTAGAGGAGGTAGGCAGAAAATTGTAAGGACTTTTGGAGAGTAATGGCCTAAAGCCATTGCCCTAATAAACAGCATAAAAATATCGAGAGAATTTAATGATCAATAACTAATCTTTAAAGGCAAAAGACATTAATCGAAACAGCATAAAAATATCGACATAAAATGTTTCCTAAAGAGAAAAATTGACAATAAAATCTACTGTATAAGAATAAATATACTTGCATTACTTGAAAACAGATTTCCAATAGCTACTCTAACTGTATTCCTAATTTCCAATGAACTGACAAATGTGTGATCAAACTTTACCAATTATAGCATCTACGTTTAATAAGGTGAGGTGGTTAGAGACTTGAAAACGGATTGGGCATATTTATTTACCGACTACTGCAGATCTGATCTTACACCAATTTGTGGTACATTAGCTTTTAACATACAGTTTCTAACATTTAGACAGAGATGCAAATGCTCTAAATGCTAACCAATCTTCAACTGGCCAGTTATCATCAAAGAAGAGTCACAAATAAAAAAAACAAGGAGAATGGCTCCCTATATTGGATATTGTAACAAACATTCATGCAAAGAATTCCAGCTTTATACATAAGTAGATTACCCCTTCTCTACTGAATGCGACCCAAATGCAAAGCCTAAATGCAAACCAAGGTGTAGACACCCATTTGTGTCTCCCCAAAACCAAATCCAGTGATGAGTACCTTTCACGTCGAATCATAATCGAATGAAACGAAGTGTGGAAAGGTCTAGTGTTGCGGAAAGTTTTATTTCTTTTCTCTTCTCCGTGATTTTGAAAACTTTATTTTAAGAAAACAGCCAATCCAGTTTGGTTGGTCCATGATATGGGTCCAATAGTAGTGTAGTTGGATGGGGTTTGCAAAGACCTTTCCAACGATATATTATAAGCCCAATTCCGATGAATATTGAGGAAGTTATGGCCAATTTACTAAACTGGGCCTGGTTTGAGCTTTATGTACGGCCCAATGATCTAGGGGAGGGCCTAATATGATTTATCATTCCTAATGCAATTAGGAATGGTTTTGGTCTTCTAGAATGTTCTAGAGGGTTCTTTTCATTCCTAATTCAATTAGGACTCTTCAGAGTTTTAATCAAGATCAAATAGCATTTTCGAAGAAATTATATTATTTTATCTTCCAGTACGGTAAACTTATCAGATTTTCAAAAACGCGTTGGAATTAAGACTGGAGTCCAACCCCAGGCCTTGGCGCTTGGAACTAGGCTTGGCGCCAGACGTTAGCCATTGGCGCCTGGCGCTAGTCACTGGTGCTGGCGCCAACTAGCCAGGGTTGGCGCCAATCCTGTTTTGCGATCTTCAGACTCTGTTTTGTTAAATTATCTTTTTTGGCTGATTTTCTCTATAAATATCGTATCAAAAACTCCGTTTTCATTCACAAATTACCGACTATCTTAATCATCTACATCTTTCATTCATCAACTCTCTTCATTCACCAATTCTCCTCATTCTTGAGTATTCATCTATAATTTATTCTCTCTCTTTTCTAAACTTTGGTTTTCATACAAAATTCCGCATTCACAAGATCTAGAAACACCTAGCCATATTCGAAGTTGCCTTCGCCCTAGACGTGAAAGGTTTTAATTTCTGAGGGTTTGGTCCCAAATCTCTCTTTCAATTATTTAATTTAATTGCTTTGATTATTATTTTCCTTGAAGTTACTAACGTGTGTATTTTGTTATTAGAAAGAGGTACGAGGCATCCAAGTAAGTACTTTAATTGATTAATTGATTTATGATGTAGAAATCATGTTTATATTGTTATTGTGATATTCCTAGTATCATGTCTAGGGTATTTTTAATATCAAATATGATTGCTATGATGCCTTTTATTCTCTTCTTAGTATGTATTCATGTTAGTATCATGTTAGGGTTAAAGATTTGATTTTTATCGCTTAGTGACATGCTAGGGTTTGTTATTAATCTTGTTAGTATCATGCCTAGGATCTTGCTATTTAATATTAACATGAGCATGATTATGATTTTAATTGTTATAATTTATGATGATTATTATTATTATTATTTTGATAACGATTATAATAATTGTTATTAATGATGTTGATTATTTATTTATGTTGCTTGACATATTGTGTTATTTATTCTTTATTGCTTGATCACCTTTATTGCATGTTTAAAGGGAACTTTGTACTTGCAACCGCGCTTAATAAGATAATTAATAATCCTGTTAGAGTTAATTGTGATTATAATTCAAGTGATCGCCAATAATAGTTTATTTCTGCATTAAATTCAACCAACATAGATTAAACAAGTTTAGGGTTAATCCTATTGATTGTATGTTAGTCAGGAAGCGCACATGAATACGAGCAGAATAAAGTAGAGGCCTATTATTAGGGCAGGTTCAATCTCTTTTAGGTTGGATTTGTACCATCATCCCCGAACCCTTATTTGGTTCATGACCTTATGGAGTTGACGATCTCTTGGATCGTTAAGGGGTGTAACCTTCATCCTATGAACGGTTTACAAGTTCCTAAAAAACTTGTTGGCGACTCTTTTGCTCTATCTTCTTCCCTTTTGGACGCCACCATACTTTAGTATGATCACAGTGGGGTTCAAGCTAGGGGATTAACGCTTGAAATATTCCCTACACAAGGAAATATTAATTAATGACAAATATCTACTCATAATTAAATTCAGCAATTACAAATCCAAATTAGATAATAAATAGGACTCTAATCATTCATTGTCGTTATCTACTTCAGGTAACTCATCCCCTTAATCAAACAAGTCTCTAGGCTTAGTCTTTACAACATGAAACCATCATTTTCGTATCTCATCTTCAATGTAGAAAACCTGTTTTGCTTGAGATGAGAAAATAAAAGGATCATCTTGCAAATTTCTTCCAGAATGCATCAACTTAGAGAAATTAACACATATAGAGCCATTTTGATCTGATTTAACACCCCTATGTATGTCTACCCAAACACAATGAAACAATATAGCTTTGTAAGTCCCATAATAGTCCAATTCATATATATCCTTCACTTTCCCATAGTATGCTTCTCCATCTGCTTCAACCATGATTCCAGAATTTTGGGTAGTCAAACGGCTATCACGGTCCATGATCTGAAATTTATACCTATTGATCATAAAACCCTTCATTTTTTTACCATAACAATTCAATCCCCCTGCCAGAATTTTTCTAAGTTTCCCATCTTCGGTGGATTCATCTATTGAGTGTACCTATCATGGTAGAATACAAAGTAAAAAACAGTCTGCTATTTTTGTAAGAAAATTGAACACATTAGGATAGATATATATCACCTGACTTCGCAACCACTCTCCAAACTCGTTGATGATCCAATCACTTTCATCACTTTCAGTGATTGGGTTATGTGTATTCATTTGTCGCTTTAGATTTAATAATTCTCTTCAAAGAAAGGAAAATAAATTATAATTTATAATGATATATTATAATAATTGGTTAATCATAAAATAGAATAAAACCTGCTACTTACTCGAGAAGATCTTGAATTTCATCAGAATGATGCAGTAAAACATAGCGATGAGCTTGTTTTAAGCTTTTATCATCTAGACGGAAATTGACTTCTTTCCCAATTACTCAACCGCCAGAATTACACAAGTATTTTCCAGAATTGGGACTATCATCATCAATTCGTTTAGGTTTGTTAAAGACGGTCTTAACACCTTCAAGATATCTTGAACAAAACCTAATGGTCTCCTCTAAAAGGTAGCCTTCTGCAATTGACCCTTCAGGTTGGGCTTTATTAGCTACATGTGACTTTAGATGAGCCAAGTACCTTTTCAAAAAGTCAAATTATAATTAAAATACAGTAAGTTTATAGATTTTCTAGATGAATTTAGATTAGACATATATGTACATAAATCTAACCTCTCAATGGGATACATCCATCTGTACTGTACTGGCCCACCGAGTTTAACTTCCTCCACTAAGTGAATTAGCAAATGAACCATGATTGTGAAAAACGAAGGCAAAAACTCCATTTCCAACTCACAAAGGGTTAATACAATTACTTCTTGAAGAGCATCTAGATCATCAGGATCAATAGCAGTGGAGCATAATTGCTTGAAAAAGTAAGACAATTTTTAGGGATGCTGCAGGTTGTGTTCATACAGTGGTGGTGCGTAGGGAAGTCTGTAGAAGTTCAATAAAGGTGGCTGAAGTTCTCGCTGCTAGATTGGGGTTACAGGTTTCCTTGAGTCTTGGTTATCAAAAGGTGGAACTAGAATGTGATGCTGCTAATTTATGAGGTGCAATTAATTTGAAGTACTTTGGGATGTCTGTTTTTGATCTACTGGTGGAAGATATATGTAGCTTGGGAGGAAAATCTTGATAGTTTTTCTTGCCATCATGTGAAAAGGAAGGGTAATACAGAAGCACACTTATGATAAACTTACTCCTTCAAAGGGTCCATATCTTAACTCCGTAAGATCAACTATACGAACAACATGATTAAATTCTTAATAGTTAATTGAATCTTTTCTCAAATATTGTTTAGCGTAATGACTTTTATACTCAAAGAAATAATCACAGATATGGTAATCAAGTATTCCATGATTTAAAAAAAAAAGCTGAAATTGATGGCATAATTTATAAGACATAATACCAGCATGCTCAAAGCTCTGAATTCAAGCAGTCTGCTAAACTAACTGCTACATACATCTCTGTTCTCAAAAATTGATCACCTTTAGAAAACTATTAAATATATCTACTTACACCAGAAAAGAATATGAGATATATTTTTCAATCAATGTCACCAAAGTCAGCATACATCTCTATTTTTATAGTTATCCCATTTAGCCGAAGAAGGTAATAGACCATCACCTATTATGAATAATCAAATAATTATTCATTAACTATGGATTTAGTAAAAGCTTAAGCTTAAAACTCACAGCCAACTATAGACATTCAAAGATACACAACTGAAATTTTCATCCAGAACAATATTATATTTAGGCAGTGCTTATGTACATTACCTCCAATTCTTGAAGTCGTTTCTCCGCCTTTTTAGCTTCTGATTTTCCACTTCTTTGCACTTCAAATACCACAGATTCTCCTCAGATGACCTGTGCGTTAATATGGTCAAAAATCTGCTGGTTAATTGTAGTTGTGCATTTTGTTTCAATTTAAAAAGGAATCTAAAGTTTGAAAGCAATGTATATGTAAACATTTAATTAAACAAATGATTGAATATGTAAACATCTGAAAATTATCAAAAAGTTACAATTTTTAATAAAAATATGCATAATTCGAGACTTAGAGTAACAATTGCAAATGGGTATCTAATTCTTTACCAATAAAAAAGTTAGAAGATCTATGTAGCTTGGGCGGACAATCTTGATAGTTTTCCTTGCCATCATGTGAAAAGGAAGGGTAATACAGCAGCACACTTATAATAGACTTACTCCTTCAAAGGGTCCAAATCTTAACTCCTTTAGATCAACTATACGAACAACATGATTCAATTCTTAATATTTAATTGATTCTTTTCTCAAATATTGTTTAGCGTAATGACTTTTATACTCAAAGAAATAATCACAGATATGGTAATCAAGCATTCCATGATTAAAAAAAAAAATCCGAAATTGATGGCATAATTTATAAGACATAATACTAGCATGCTCAAAGCTCTGAATTCAAGCAGTCTGCTAAACTAACTGCTACATACATCTTTGTTCTCAGAAATTTATCACCTTTAAGAAAACTATTAAATATATCTAATTACACCAAAAAAGAATATGAGATATATTTTTCAATCAATGTCACCAAAGTCAGCATACGTCTCTATTTTTATAGTTATCCCATTTAGCCGAAGAAGGTAATAGACCATCACCTATTATGAATAATCAAATAATTATTCAATAACTATGGATTTAGTAAAAGCTTAAGCTTAAAACTCACAGCCAACTATAGACATTCAAAGATACACAACCGAAATTTTCATTCAGAACAATATTATATGTAGGCAGTGCTTATGTACATTACCTCCAATTCTTGAAGTCGTTTCTCCGCCTTTATAGCTTATGATTTTCCACTTCTTTGCACTTCAAATACCACAACTTCTCCTCAGATGACCTGTGCATTAATATGGTCAAAAATCTGCTAGTTAATTGTAGTTGTGCATTTTGTTTAAATTTCAAAAGGAATCTAAAGTTTGAAAGCAATGTATATGTAAACATTTAATTAAACAACTGATTGAATATGTATACATCTGAAAATTATCAAAAAGTTACAATTTTTAATAAAAATATGCATAATTTGAGACTTAGAGTTACAATTGCAAATGGGTATCCAATTCTTTACCAATAAAAAAGTTAGAAGATATATGTAGCTTGGGGGGACAATCTTGATAGTTTTTCTTGCCGTCATGTGAAAAGGAAGGGTAATACAGCAGCACACTTATGATAGACTTACTCCTTCAAAGGGTCCATATCTTAACTCCTTCAGATCAACTATACGAACAACATGATTCAATTCTTAATAGTTAATTGAATCTTTTCTCAAATATTGTTTAGCGTAATGACTTTTATACTCAAAGAAATAATCACAGATATGGTAATCAACCATTCCATGATTTTAAAAAAAAAAGCCGAAATTGATGGCATAATTTATAAGGCATAATACCAGCATGCTCAAAGCTCTGAATTCAAGCAGTCTGCTTAACTAAATGCTACATACATCTCTGTTCTCATAAATTGATCACCTTTAAGAAAACTATTAAATATATCTAATTACACCAGAAAAGAATATGAGATATATTTTTCAATCAATGTCACCAAAGTCAGCATACGTCTCTATTTTGATAGTTATCCCATTTAGCCGAAGAAGGTAATAGACCATCACCTATTATGAATAATCAAATAATTATTCATTAACTATGGATTTAGTAAAAGCTTAAGCTCAAAACTCACAGCCAACTATAGACATTCAAAGATACACAACTGAAATTTTCATCCAGAACAATATTATATTTAGGCTGTGCTTATGTACATTACCTCCAATTCTTGAAGCCGTTTCTCCGCCTTTTTAGCTTCTGATTTTCCACTTATTTGCACTTCAAATACCACAGCTTCTCCTCAGATGACTTGTGCATAATTATGGTAAAAAATCTGCTGGTTAATTGTAGTTGTGCATTTTGTTTCAATTTTAAAAAGAATCTAAAGTTTGAAAGCAATGTATATGTAAACATTTAATTAAACAACTGATTGAATATGTATACATATGAAAATTATCATAAAGTTACAATTTTTAATAAAAATATGCATAATTCGAGACTTTGAGTAACAATTGCAAATGGGTATCCAATTCTTTACCAATAAAAAAGTTAGAATATAATTAACCAATTCAATAACTTAATTAATTCGTTAATTCAACCCATTCTTCAACTATAATCGGAGATTATAATAATAATCATGCATGAAGCTATCAACATACATAATAATTAAAGAAAAAAAATTGGAAACAAAAAACTTACGAGATCTTTGGGCTGAATCTTGATAAATTTTCTCCAACAAACAATAGAAACTATGAATCAAAACTCACAATACAAATTAACCCCAAAACTAAATTAAGAGAACTTTTTTGGCAAATTATGAAGAGTATTAAAGCAATATGCAATTCACATCATACTATACGCTTCAAATATATTGAAAAAAAAAAATTGAAGAGGTAAAGTAAGAAGTGGGCTGAGATGATTATATGCTAACTGAAATCAAGAAATTAGGGATTTTTTTTTGTGAAGATTCAAAGTTTTTAGGAAACAAATCTGAGCGGCGAATAAGGTGTTATTGGCAACTGCTTAACAAAACCGTACTAGGAGCTGATAGTGCAGTGAGGACGAACATGGGGTACAGTTTCCCGGGATGTTAGATTAAAAATTTTGGTGAAATTTTAATTTCAGCGGGTTAGTTGTGTAAATGTGTAATTGATAGTTAGGTGACACGTTTCATTGCATTTAATATTATGACCCTTTTGAGGGACACAATATATTTTGGCTCTAAAATTAGTCAAAATGTATAAATTACATAATAGTGGACGGAGGAAAATTATGATTCATTACAAAAGTGTCAAGGCAAAAGCGTCAAAATTTACTCTATTTTCTTGTAGTGCATTGATTCAAAAGAATGAAAAAAAAAAAAAAAATTTAAAACAAAAAATATATATGAAAAATAAAACTTGAAAAATTCAAAATTTTCAAATTCACAATTACACGTCTTAGGGATTCTCTCAGGTCTTTAGCCTTTTACCCATTTCTTCTTTAAACCATCAAATTAACAACATTACAACCCTTGAAAGACCCCTTTGAGGAGTACATACACTTGTAAAAAGTTTGGCTAGAGCTACGTTGGCCTGATTCCTAACGGATATGTAGGCAACCTCACATCGAGGTGCGGCCACATTCGTATTCACATTCACATTCATATCCATGCATGATCAAGTCAAAGAATATCCAATGCTTATCCCTATGACCCTATCCATCTAAAGCTAGACTTGGGGGGCTTGAACCTACATAATTTAGCCTACCTAGCTTAAAGAGTCACCATCTCGACTCTTCTCACATTTATTTCCCTCACCATAGCCTTTGCAGCCTCACCTTAGTATCACTTTCACACATACATAGCCATATCATCTTTCCCTTAGGAGCCCTTTATCATGAAATCTTGTTTCCCTAATGCGCATGTTTCATCATCTTTCAAGACAACATTCATTAGAAGACATGAACTAAACATGGACAAGAAATAAAACACTAAAGGAAACGGTTTAGGTATAGCATTCACTTGAACATAAACAAAGGCATAGAAGTTTAATTAATCATGAACTAAACATGCTCGAATATCGATATAAGAGGTCCAATCTCGTCACATGTCGGGGTTCATTGGCTTCTCCTAACATAGCCTCTATGCTTGCACATTAGAACCATATACTAGGAGGTGCTATCAAATAACGATCGATACAAATGAATCTTGCTAGATCCGCTATCACATCTTTTAACAATAATTCACTCCCAATCAACTAAGAACATGCATTTTTCAAATAGATTGAATAATATTAAATATATAAAGACTTTAATCACAAATAAATCAATTCAAAACCATAGAACATGCTCAAGATCCAACTACACCACAACCATTTCCTTAATGGGGATATTACTCACTAATCATGATAATAACAAGATTAATTAACAAATAACCAAAAATCAACATGATTAACAATCAACACTAACAACTAAAACAATAATCAAAAGAAAGCAAATAAAATAGAGGAGAGAGAGTTAGAGATTATTATTGATTAAAGATGAAAGTCTACAAACAAGATGATCAATCATCTTCTTCAAAATCCAAGTTCAACAATGGTGAAACCCTCACTTTCTCTCTCTAAACTACTCTAAGATAACCCTAAAGAGAGAAGCTCTCCTAAAACTAATTAAGAAAATATAATAAATGATGTTCCCCTAATTACCCCTCAAAAGATGGGTATTTAAACTAAGGTAGGAAAATAAAGAAATAAAAGAAAAGAAATAAATAAGGAAAACAAAAATAAAATTAAAAGGAAAATTAAAAGAATAAAGAAAGAAAGAAAAATAAATAAAAATGAAAACAAGTCCCACCAAAAAAACGTCATACCCATCTCCTTCTTTATTCCTTTAGCTGCTCTAAAATAGGGAAATAATCCCATGCTTTACGCCTCACCAAATTAAACTAACAACCATCATCATCAAATCACCACCGCTCTTCATCATTGAAAATCGACATCAAGAAAACATCACCGTTCAATCTTCATTAATAATCAAGTGAGAAACTCGTGAATTGGTTCGGTCGAACCGAAGGTTGGTGTGGTCGAACTATGGGTTGGTTCGGTTGAACCATGGGTGTGTTCGACCACACCTCTTCAAATTAGAAAAGTTCGAATGTTTCTAACTTTTTTAGTACTTGGATCGTGTTAAATATGGAAGAGAAAATAAAGAGAGATGAGGGAAGATTGTTACGTTGTATTTCATATTCCATCTAGTACGGGATATATATAATGTACATTTTCTAGGGTTCCATCAATAGATAAGATCAAATACCCAACTCTAGAATATTCTAGATTGTACATGGGATAATAGTCATCCATATTTAGATACTATCATAACACTCCTCCTTGGATGACTATATATTGAATAAAACAATAACTAACATTTACTACAAAACCCGTACAAAATAATACACTATAATGCGCATAATATGCTGCCTCGTTAAAAACCTTATCAGGAAAACCTAGTGGGAAAAAACAATGGTTAAGGAAAAAAGAGTGCAGCGCACATTAACTCCCCCTCATGACTACATCACTTGAGATCTTTAAGACGACGCAATCCAATGCCGTAAGCTAACTTTTTGAATGTTGCTGTCGGAAGAGCCTTAGTAAATAAGTCTGCTAAATTCTCACTTGAACGAATCTGCAATACATTTATATCTCCATTCTTCTGAAGATCATGAGTGAAGAAAAATTTGGGTAAGATGTGCTTTGTTCTGTCGCCTTTGATGTATCCTTCCTTAAGTTGAGCAATACAAGCAGCGTTATCCTCATATAAAGTTGTTTGTGCCTCTTTCCTAGATGATAAACCACAAACTTCTTTTATATGTTGAACTACCGACCTTAACCATACACATTCACGACTAGCCTCGTGAATTGCTAAAATCTCAGAATGATTGGAAGAAGTAGCTGCAATGGTTTGTTTCATGGAACGCCAAGAAATGGCAGTACCACCATATGTGAACACATATCCAGTTTGTGACCGACCATTATGAGGATCAGATAAATAACCTGCATCTGCAAAACCAATCAAATTTTCTTTAGACAACTTTGGGAAAAATTAACCCATATCCTTCGTACCTTGAAGGTAATGAAGTAAATGTTTAATCCCATTCCAATGCCTTCGGGTTGGACATGAACTAAAACTTGCTAATAAATTAACTGAAAATGATATATCAGGTCGTGTATGACTTGAAAGGTACATTAGTGCTCCAATTGCACTAAGATACGGTACTTCAGGACCAATAATTTCTTCATCATTTTCCCGAGGTCGGAATGGATCTTTCTCTATTTCAAGTGATCTTACAACCATAGGGCTGCTCAATGGATGTGTTGTATCCAAAGAAAATCTTTTAAGAACCTTTTCTATGTATGTTGATTGATGCACAAGGATTCCATTCTCTAGGTGCTCTATTTGTAACCCCAAGCAGAATTTTATCTTTCCTAGATCTTTCATTTTGAACTCTTTCTTTAAATAATTGACAGTCACTGAAATCTCTTCAAGAGTTCCAATGATATTCAAATCATCAACATACACTGCAATTATAACAAATCCTAATCCAAATTTCTTTATAAAAATACATGGGCTGATAGGATCATTCTTATAACCTTCTTTCAACAAATACTCACTTAGACGGTTATACCACATACGCCCAGATTGTTTCAATCCATAAAGAGATTTGTTCAATTTAATACAAAAATGTTCTCGAGAACTAGATTTTGCTGCTTCCGGCAGCTTGAATCCTTCTGGGAGCTTCAAGTAAATGTCAAATTGAAAGCTACAAATTGAAAAATCATGAATCACGTTCTACTGGCTCTACTCCATTCCCTGAAGCGAATGTGACAACCCATAACGGGAAAGAAACAAAAAACATAGACCATTCCAGCAGTAGTGGTAGAGGTAGAGGTCGTGGTCGTGGCCAATGGCGCGGCCGGGGTCATGGACGTGGATATGTTAGAGGTCGTGGAGGTCATTTCACAAACTCACATTCCCACCAGAAGTGGGAACGTAGGGATGAAAAAGAGAAAAGTGATAACAATATATGTTACCGTTGTGGAGGAAAAGGTCATTGGTCTCGGGTTTGTAGAACTCCAAAGCATCTTATTGAACTTTACCAAGAATCATTGAAGAAAGGAAAGAAAGTTGAGGCAAACCTTGTTCTTGAAGATGGTGAAGGTGATTTTGATTTTGGCAATGCTAATCAATTTGATGTTGGTGATTTCCTTACTTCCCCGGAAGGGAATAATTTTGATTTTGGCAGTACAACTCATTTAGATGTTGTCAATTTCTTCACTGCCCCAGAAGGGAATAATTAAAATTATATTGTTTTATGTCAGTTTTAAGTATTAGACTTATGTTTGCTTATTCTAGTGATTTATTTAAGTTTATTTCTTTCGTTGTAATAAGAATTTTTGCTTTATAAATTTATGAACTATTTGAGTGTTTTTATTTATTTATTTGTTTTATCATCTTTATTTTTATGCTTAATATTTTGACATGTATTTTATTTCATGAAGAACATGGATATTACTCAAGTTCAATTTGCTATGAATGGTGAAGAATTATGTCTTGCTGACAGTGCAACTACACATACAATTCTTAAAAATAAAAAATATTTCTCTCATTTGATGATGAAAAGGATTAATGTAAGTACCATATTGGGTAGTACAAATATCATTGAGGGCTCCGGAAGAGCCACTATAAAGTTGCCTTGGTGAACTGAAATTAAAATAATTGATGCTTTATACTCCCCATTGTCTCAAAAAAATTTATTAAGTTTTAAGGATATTCGCAACAATGGTTATCATATTGAGACAATCAATGAAGAAAATAACGAATTCCTTCAAATCACAAATGTAACTCAAGGCTCAAAACATGTTTTGGAGAAACTACCTACATTCTCTAGTGGTTTGTACTACACAAAAATCAATGCTATTGAAGCTCATGCTATAGTAAACCAGAAGTTTACTGATGATTTTGTTGTTTGACATGACCGGTTAGGCCATCCCGGTTCAATAATGTTGCAAAAAATAATTACGAATTCATGTGGACATTCTTTGAAGATCCAGCAGATTCTTCATAATAATTTTTCATGTGCTGCTTGCTCGGAAGGCAAGTTGATTATTCGCCCATCACTAGCTAAAATTAATTTTGAATCAACTAGTTTTCTGGAACGTATACAAGGAGATATTTGTGGGCCCATACACCCCCCATGTGGACCATTTAGATATTTTATGGTTTTAATTGATGCATCAACTAGATGGTCACATGTGTCTTTGTTATCAACTCGTAACCTGGCGTTTGCGAGATTACTTGCCTAATTGATTAAGTTACGGGCACATTTTCCAGATACTCCCATTAAGACTATTCGGCTTGACAATGCTGGTGAATTTACATCTCAAGCTTTTAATGATTATTGCATGTCCATTGGGATAAATGTTGAACATCCTGTAGCACATGTTCATACACAAAACGGTATGGCAGAGTCATTAATAAAACGTATTCAGTTAATTGCTAGACCATTGCTTATGAAATCCAATCTCCCAATTTCTGCTCGGGGACATGCTATATTACATGCAACAGCAATAATTCGCATTAGGCCAACAAGTTATCACAAGTTCTCCCCATTACAATTGGTTTATGGTCAGGAACCAAATATTTCCCATCTAAGAATTTTTGGATGTGCGGTTTATGTTCAAATAGCTCCGCCACAACGCACTAAGATGGGTCCTCAAAGGAGGTTGGGGATATATGTTGGGTTTGAATCCCCGTCAATAATTAAATATCTTGAGCCTACAACAGGGGATTTATTTACGGCTCGTTTTGCAGATTGTCATTTTAACGAGTCACTTTTCCCAACATTAGGGGGAGAAAAGAGAGAGCTGGAAAATGAAATTAAATGGAATGAATTATCATTATCCTATCTTGATCCTCGAACTAAACAATGTGAACTGGAAGTTCAAAAGATAATTCATTTACAAAGTTTAGCGAATCAATTGCCAGACTGGTTTGCTGACCCAAAAAGAGTGACCAAGTCACATATTCCAGCTGTTAATGCTCCATTTAAAATAGATGTCCCGGAAGGACAAAATAAAATTGCTAATGAGTCTAAACCACCCCAGAAACGTGGAAGACCAATAGGTTCCAAAGATGAGAATCCTCGGAAAAGAAAAGGAGCATTGATTGATGATGGTCAAATTGAAGAAACAATTTCCGAAGGATCTCCAGAAGAGACTTTAGACATGATACAAGAAGAAATTCAGGTACCTGATAATGAAGAAATTTCAATAAATTATATCATGTCTGGAATTACATGGAACCGAAATCAAATCGACGTCGATGATGTTTTTGCATGCAATGTAGCATTAGATGTTATGGATAATAATGAGGATCATGAACCAAAATCCATTGAAGAATGTAGACAAAGAAATGATTGGCCAAAATGGAAAGAAGCAATTGAAGAAGAATTAAAATCTCTTGGAAAAAGAGAAGTATTCGGACCAGTAGTCCGTACACCTGAAGGTGTAAAGCCAGTGGGATATAAATGGGTCTTTGTGCGAAAGAGAAATGAAAAGGGTGAAGTTGTAAGATATAAGGCACGCTTAGTTGCACAAGGATTTTCACAAAGACCTGGTATTGATTATGAGGAGACATATTCTCCTGTGGTGGATGCAACTACTTTTAGATTTTTGATTAGTCTGGAAATAAGAGAAGGACTTGACTTACATTTGATGGATGTAGTCACAGCTTATTTATATGGCCCACTGGATAATGACATTTACATGAAGCTCCCAGAAGGATTCAAGCTGCCGAAAGCAGCAAAATCTAGTTCCCGAGAACATTTTTCACTATACAAAATAATATTAAAAGATAAGTATATATAAATAGTATCCAAAATATGTACTAAACGTTATAATCATGCATAAATAATCCTGATACAAGTCATGCATAAATAAGAACGAAATAGAAGATGAGAACGTTAGCATGGAGAAAAATAAGAATGGAACCTTAAATTATTTATCATGCTCTGTATTCGTTATATATGTTGATATTCCAATAAATAAGCATGCAAAATTAGATAAATGTTAAATTATAATTGTTATGGGCTACGATCATACTTACATAATAATAATTATATGGGATTCTAGAAAAATGTTTGGTAATCCTACTCAGTTGACTAGCAATGGTGCTGATAACGTGTTAAATATGGAAGAGAAAATAAAGAGAGATGAGGGAAGATTGTTACGTTGTATTTCATATTCCATCTAGTACGGGATATATATAATGTACATTTTCTAGGGTTCCATCAATAGATAAGACAAAATACCCAACTCTAGAATATTCTAGATTGTACATGGGATAATAGTCATCCATATTTAGATATTATCATAACAAATCGAACCCTTAATAGTTTTCATGAACCTTGAGAATTTGCAATTTGCTCTGATTTTGACAGTTGCTTGTGCGAATTGGTGAAGGTTGAGCCGCAGTGTCAGAGTGAGATGCGGGGTCTGGTGGTTGAGCTGTTGCGAAGGTGGAATTGCATGGTAGGGGCTGCGCGGCTGTAGGGTTGTGAATGTAGCAGCAAATTTGGGGCAGCAGCGGCGGTGTAGGAGATTAAGGTGTTGTTGCGGGTTTGCTGTTGTTGTGGCTGCGATAGGTGGGTGCGTTTGATTGTGATTTCGATAGCTGGTGGAAGGCGGAGCAGGACTGCTAGATGCGTGAGAGAAGTACATGTGCTACTATGTGGTTTCGGTGGTGAGTGGAGGCAGAGGTGAAGGTGAGGTGCGGCTGCTGTTTGAAATGGAGCAAGGGAGTTGCGTGTCAATTGGTTGATGGGGTTGTTTGATATGCTGATTGAAGGTGGGTTGCTGCTGTTCGAGTTGGAGTAGTTGGCAGATGTGGGTTGAGTGAGGAAGTGGCTGCGATGGTGTTGGTGGCTTGTGCATTCGGCAATTGGCTTTTAACATGAATTCGAAAATCGAACTCACTTGACTTGAAACCCGAACACCTACTCACAAAACCGAGGAAAGGATTGAGAAAAATAAAATAGAACTAAGTAATAAAATAAAACTAAATAAACTAAAATAGAAAATGAGAGAAATAAAACTAAAACTAACCTTTTAAAGGCACCATTTTACGAAAAAAATCTTTTAAAAGTACCATTTTGCGAAAAAAAACCTTTTAAAGGCACCATTTTGCGAAAAAAAACCTTTTAAAGGCACCATTTTGCGAAAAAAAAAACCTTATAAAAGCTTTATCGTAAAATAATAAAATCCGAAGGTAAATTTTTTTTGTTCAAAGAAACCTAGTACTACTAATTCACTTGATTAACCTCTAATCTTTTCAAATTACTCTCTAACTCTCACTTAACTAATAAATAATTAATTAATTTATTAATTAAAAAACCACCACCACCACTTAACCACCAGCAGCCACCCTCCTCTCATGGCAGCAGCTTCTGTCACCGCGATGCAACTCCATCGCACCCTCTCTAAACCCCGAAACCTTACTTACGAACCTACCCACCACCTCTAAACGGTCTGAATCGTCGGCCGACCCCATCCTTAAACCCTAACCCCGACAACCTACTTACCCACCACCTCAACGACGAAAATCACCCCGACCACACCCACTTGAAATTCCACCCATAGACATCCACCTCGACCTCGACCTCGACAGGGAGAGGGGATTTGTTTTCTTCCTCCCTCTTTTACTTCACTTTTTCCCCTTCTTCAACCACCATTAACATTCAATTTTGACAAAGATAAATGAGTGAGGAAAATAAGCAGCAATAGACGCTGGAAAGCATGACGTCGACGATCGAAAACCGCTAACTGACGCCAGGATTGATTTGCTTAATTTGTGGAACTTGATGTTAATTTGCTTTAGGTTTTAATGAGCTTAAGGTGGGTTATCGGGTTTAGGATTTCGGAAGGAGGTTGGTCTGATGCGAAGGTGGGTCGCCGAGGAGGAGGGGGGTTTAAGGTGGGGGCTAAGTTGGGGGAGGGAGCTGCTGCTAGAGGAGGGTAAAAGGAGAATGGTGGCTGGGCTAGTGGTTAAAGTGGTGGTGTTTTTATAAATTAATTTATTTATTTAATAGGTAAGTGAAAGTTAGAGAGTAATTAGAAGAGATTAGAGGTTAATCAAGTGAATTAGTGGTACTAGATTTCTTTAAACAAAAATTTTTTAACTTCGGGGTTTTTTTTTTTAATGGTAAAGCTTTTAAAAGGTTTTTTTTTCGCAAAATGGCTAAAAGGTTTTTTTTTGACAAATTTGCCTAATTAATAAAACACAAACAAATAAAATATGAAAAAGACTTCAAACTAATTAAAAATAAAATAAAATAGAATACTTTCAAGGAAAATAAAGACGAAATAAAACAAATCCAAAGCAAATAAAATACGAAATAAACTAAAACTAATTGTAGACACCTAAATGTATCTCCCCAAAATCAAACCCAGTGATGAATACTTTTCATGTCATTTGATTATCGAACAAAGCGAAAGCATGAAAAGTCTAGTGAGATGATGTTTTTATTAAAATATCACTTCTTTCTGTTTTTGAAAATATTTATTTTCTTACCTTATTTATGAAAAACGTGCATTCCAGTTTAGTTTGGTCCATGATAAGGGTCCAATAATGGTGTATTTTGATGGGGCTTGAAAATCCCTTTCCAACGATATAATATAAGCCCAATTTCCGATGAATAATGAGGAAGTTATGACCAAAATATTAAACTGGGCCCGATTTGGTGTTTATATGCGACCCAATGATCTAGAGGAGGGTCTATTATTAATTATTATTCCTAAATATATTAGGATTGATTATAGTGTTCTAGAATATTCTAGAAGGTTATCTTAAATCCTAATAGAGTTAGGATTGATAATTATGTTTCAAAGAGTTTGAAATTGAAAAAAACTACTCCTTTTTAGAATCCTTGTTTTGTACGAAGTGGAATATAATTAGATTTTATTTTTTTGCCTCATAATCTTTATCCAAATTGTATACGGTTGGATAGGTCTTGAAGTTATCATTCCAATGATATATTATAATATTAAATCCGAGCTATAACGAAATAGATATGAATAAGATATGAAACTCTATCCAAAACTGACAGCCTTCCACTATTTTGGCCATATCTTTTTATCTAAAAAAAATTTTAATTGGGTTGGAAAGTAGACTTCAAGAACTTTCCAACGACATATTATATGTCTTATTTGGACTTCTGGATCAAAAGATATGATAAAACAAAAACGCGTGAAACTGATTATTAGCGCCTGACGACAAGCATTAGTGCCTGGCCCTATCCTTCAGCGCCTGGCGCTAATGAGCAGCGTCTGGCGCTAATTGTGTTTTATTCTCATTGAAACTATGATTCATTTTTTTATCCATCCGACTGATTTTCTCTATAAATAGCCTCTTAAAATTCTGTTTACAATCATCAATTCTTATTCTTTCTAATTCTTTCTTCTCACCAACTCTCATCAAGAACTTCTTGATTTTCTCTCTCTTTCTAGCAAGCCCTTTTACAAACACAATTACTCATACATTAGCACTAGACATACCTAGCCATGTTCGAAGTTGTCTTCTCCCTAGACGTGAAAAGTTTTATATTTCTGAGGGTTTGGTCCCAAATCTAGTTAAACTTTCTTAATCCTCTATTTCAATTATTTAATTTAATTGTTTGATTTTATATTTTTGATGAAGTTACTAACGCGTGTATTTTGTTATTAGAAGGAGATACGAGACATCCAAGTAAGTGCTTTAATTGATTTATTGATATTATGATTTAGAAATCATGTCTAGGTTATTATTATGATTCCTAGTGTCATGTAATGATGTTTTGATCTTCCTAGTATCATGTTTAGGGTAATATCTATAATTTCTAATATCAAATGTGACAAGTATGATTTCTATGGCGCTTCCTATTCTCTTTCCTAATATTCATGTTAGTATCATGTTAGGGCTAAAGCTTTGATTTTTACTGTTTAGTGACATGCTAGGATTTGTTATTAACCTTGTTAGTATCATGCCTAGGATCTTGCTATTAATATTATTATTTAACATGACTATGATTATAATTTTAATTATTAATTATTATTATTATTATTATTATTATTATTATTATTATTATTATTATTATTATTATTATTATTATTATTATTATTATTATTATTATTATTATTATTATTATTATTATTATTATTATTATGTTGCTTGATGATTATTATTGTTATTGCTTTATCACGCTTTTTATGCACGTTTAAAGGGAATTTGTACTTGTAATCACGCTTAATAAGATAATTAATAATCTTTTTAGGGTTAATGTGATTATAATTCAAGTGATCACCAATAATAGTTTTGTTGGGGTTTGGTGAGTCCGACTCACCGCGGAAACAAACCCAAAAACAAGACCGCACTCGCAATAAATAAAACCATAAACATAATTAAATTAATCACAAGATTAAGATAAGCTAATTACCTTTGACGCGTGCTTCGCTCCAAAATGAGCTCTTACTTGAAAGCTTCAAGTCCTGCTCACACGGAGCCCTCCAACGAAGTCCACCCGCACCAACAAAACCGACTAGGTCCAATGTCTTGGGGTTAGCAAGACCCGACCAATAAAACCCGAGTAATTATATTGAGTTAAAAGGTTTTCACTAATTGTGATGCCTTTTTCAACTCTTACTCAAGCATCATTCCCAATGCCCATACTTGGGTATTTATAGGAAATGATGGGAGTATCATTTACTCTCCCATCAATGTGGGATAGTATGATTTTTCCGTTTTATTTTAAAGCTAAAATAAAATTAATAATCAAGCTAGTAATAAATCAACAAGTGGCAAGCTCATGTGAGTGGTTAGGTGAGGACCACTTGGAGAAGGGGGGGACCAAACTTGCTCCCCACTCCAACTCCCATAACCGGCCACCTCACTCCACACACACTCAAGGACCACAAGCCACATAACACCCACCCTTGGGCACCAAGGCAGCCAAGGTGGGCTGCCATGTGCTGCTGTCCGTGGCAGCCACACCCAGCAAGCCCAGCAGGCCCAGCACTTGCATGCGGGCTGCCAAGCGCTGCTAGCCAGCAAGCCCAGAATGCTTGTGCGGGCTGCTGCTGGCCTTGTGCCTTGGCCAGCGCTGCTAGGCAGCAAGCAATGGCCTAGCCATGCTGCTGCTAGATGTGGCGAGCTGGCGCGCCTAGCGTGCTAGCTGCTGCAGCTTATTGCTCGCACAAGGCTGTGCCTAGCATGCTAGCACGCACTAGGCAGCGCCTAGCCTTGCGATGCTAGCATGGGTGCGCTAGCACGCACCAGCCAGCCTAGGCTCGGCTTGGTGCGCATGCTAGCCACCATGCTTGGCCATACGCCCTTAGCACTCGGTTTGCTTGGGCATTCCGATGCTAGGGGTATTTTGGTCTTTTATTGAATTATTACTATTTATCGTCTCGTCTTTCACTATTTTTCGACTTGACTTCCGACGCTCTAAGCTCGAATTTTCGACGTCTAAATAAATATTACTCGGTCGACTCATTAATTCCTTCCGAATTAATTCGTCGGTTCGGTTTGTTGAATGCTTGGGTGTGACCCGAAGGGTTCAGTCAAGATTAAGCTGTAATATTAATTATTCATTAATATTACTGATCGGAAGCGGCCTCCACCCAGGCATTCCGATCACTTGACCTCACTGAATATATTAGCTTTCTAATAATTCTGAACCCACTAACGGAATAGTACACTTGTTCGAAGGACACCATTCCTTTCAAGTTTTGTTTGTGCATTAATATTCAACCAACATAGATAAACAGGTATAAGGTTAATCCTAATGAACTACCGGTCATGGTTCCAGACCTATTGGAGTTGACGATCTCCTGGATCGTTAAGGGGTGTAACCTTCACCCTGTGAACGTTTTAAGTTCGTAAAACTTGTTGGCGACTCTTTTGCTCTATCTTCTTTTCCTTTGGACGCCACCGTACTTTAGTTTATGATCACAGTGGGGTTCAAGCACGGGATGATGCTTGAAATGTTCCCTACAATTTTTTGGCGACTCCACTAGGGAGGATTTCTATTTTAATTCCTGAAATTTATTTCGGCAATAATTTAGAATGAGTAGATGAGACTCGAAAAGTTTTAAGTATTTCATGTGTGTAATTTTGATTAACATTATTTTCATATGCATAAAAAAGATCTCATTGGAAAGACAATCCGTAATGAGTTAAAATATAGGATTTTTACACGTAGGAAATTTGAGGAATATCTTTCACAACTAGGATCGAAATAATGCTGCGCGAAACTGGAAAATTTTATCAAGCATAGAAAGCTGTTGAGGCATGTAGGAACTAGCGTCAGGAAACAAAGTCTAGTGCCACTTATTTGAATTTATGCAACAATTGTGGCGCCGACCTCTGTTTGCTGGCACCAAGTTCTTCCAATACCGAGCCAAAAATATGCGTTCTAATTTTGACCAGTTTTTAGCACTGTTTGCTCGATCCTACTTCCTGATTGAGTTTTTCTCACTATTCTGAAACCCATACGTGTTCTAAATATGGACATAACCCTGTGGGAATTCATGCTCCATCTACCTGATTGAACGCTCTTAGCAACAAAGGGTACATCCGAGAATGTTGAATTTACCAAACCATGGAAGCGAGTTTTTCTTAACTCGCGGTGTCCCATTCACTCGCGCCAACCCTTCACAGCTAGGCTTCCACGCGGTGCATCCGGACAATTAAATATGGACCCTCTATTGACTAACCCATATCCTGAACTTTAGAGAACTAGAGCCATGGTTAGGTTGCAAACTCATTGCATCATATCGTGCCTACTTGACTAATTTTGCATTATTGGTTGTGCATACTCTATGTGTTTTTCCTAACCATTTGTTTGACTTGAGTTAAGACTTAATAAATTGATTAATTACTAAAGTACTTTGTTTAATTAATTAATTAATTGATTTGAGCTAATCGAGTCATAATCCCTTTAAGTCAACCCAGATTTTTATTCCCGTATACTGCAGAAACGTCAACTTGTTTTGGTCATAGACGAAGTTCTAAGAATAACTACGAGTTGTAAAACCTATGGATCTGTAGCCCCGAGTTTTATCTTTAATTTGGCGTTGGTTTCATCCCAATCAGAGTCACTTTTCTTAAATCCATCCTCAGTTGTTTGTGACAACTCTCCACAAGCTAGGAAACACCATTGAAGATAACTCCGTTGGCAGCCATCCTAAGTTTTTCTGACAACCTTCCAACTCTTAGGGAACGTCGTCGAAGATAGCTTCGCTTGAAGCCATCCTCAATTGTTGCGATAATATTCCGAAGAATATTACCAAAGACTAACACTTGTATTATTCCCCATGTTGAGAATGACCATGGTGATGTATAGGTGTAGAGGAGAGATGGAGGAAAATGTTGCAAGTTAGCATATATTTGGCATTTAGGACATCTTTTGACATATTGATGACAGTCCCTATTCATGGTAGTCCAATAATACCCTTCGCGCATTATTTTTTGGACTACCATTTTTCCATTTACGTGTGTTTCACATACCCCGTCGTGGACTATTCACATAACTCTTTGGGCTTCCTTTTTACCTACACATAGAAGCTCTCGACCTTTAGGTACCCTTTTGCGTAACTCGTTGTTAATGAGCACATATAAGGAAGCCAAAAGTCTTATGGCTCGTTTTTCTCTATATACCAAGATTCTTCCTCTTCTTCTTCCTCTTGGGTTATTTCTTCATCCTTTAATGCTTGGATATAAGCCGGTTTGTGCCTCTTTTCTATTGTCAAGGGCATTTGCTCAATTTCCGTAGGAATCCTAACCATTGAGGCTAGTCTTGCCAAGACATCAACAAATTGATTTTCCTTTCTAGGTAGATATGTGTATTCTACCCTTTTTCAGTTGGTTTGTGAGAGTTTCCAAGTAGGTTTAGTAAGGGGCCAAGCTTTCACTCACTTTCCATCTCTTGGAAATTTGATTGATGATCAATGAGGAATATCCGAAAATTAAAAGTTTCTTTAATCCCAACGCCAATCTATTTCGAGGCCTACCACGCATATTTCGTATTGTGCAGTGTTGTTGGTAATGTCAAAATCTAGCTTTATGGAGATTGGAACATGTTCCTTTTTAGGTGATACCAATAGTACTCCTACACCACATCCCTTTAGGTTTGAGACTCTGTCAAAGTAGAGAGTCTAAGTATCATCTTTTGTGACCATCATGTCTTGATCTGGAAAATCATTCTCATGTATAGCGCGTGGAATCTTCTATTGGAAAATCCGCTAAAAAATCTAAAACCAAAGGATCCTTTAATAGCCTTTTGAGGCATGACCCTTACGTTGAATTGGGCTAAGTTGACTATCCATCCTAATAACCGCCCATTTAGCGTAGATTTCTCAAAAAGATAATTCAATGGATCCATTCGAGATACTACGAAAGCTATATGAACGAGCATGTAATGTCTTAACTTGGTTGTGGCCCACACAAATGCGAGGCACAATTTCTCAAGTGGTGTATAGCGTATTTATACTCGAGCATATTTTTGCTTAGATAGTAGATGTCCTTCTCCTTTCCTTGTACTTCTTGCGCGAGAATAGCCCCCATTGTCTCTTTGGTGACTGTTAAGTATAACCTAAGGGTAATCCCTGGGAGTGCTGGTGCTAATACAGGAGGATTAGCGAGATAAAATTTGATCTTCTCAAAGGCTTTTTTACACTCATCCTCCCATATCACTAGCACATTCTTTTAAATCTTCTTGAATATTGGTTCACATATTGTTGTCAATTTAGATATGAACCAACATATGTATTGCAACCGGCCAATGAATCCCCGAATTTGCTTTTCGGTTTTGGGCGGTGGCATTGACATGATTGCTTTGATCTTGGTTAGGTCTATTTCTATTTCTCTAAAGCTAATGACATATCCCAAGAGTTTTTCTAAGGTGACTCCAAAAGCACATTTGGATGGGTTCAACCTCATGTTGTATTTTCTTACCCTTTCAAAGAATTTTCTTAGGGCTACCAAATGCCCTTGGTCGATCCTTTGATTTCACAATCATGTAATCTACATAAACTTCGACTTCCTTATGCATAATGTCATGGAGTAAAGCAGTCGCTGCTCGTTGGTAAGTGGCACCCGCGTTTTTTAACCCAAATGGCATCACCGTGTAATAGTAAGTGCCCCAAGGTGTTATGAACGTTGTTGTAATACCCCTCATGATTGCTTCAAAAGGATTTGATATACTACTCATATCAACAAGGTGCGTCTTCCTTTTAGGGAGCTCATTTGCTAAGATACTCCACAGTTAAGCGTGCTTGGTTGGGAGTAGTCTTGGGATGGGTGACCTCTTAGGAAGTTTTCTCGGGGTGCGCATAAGTGAGGACAAAATGCGCCGGAAGGACTTGTGTTGGTTTGTGGGAACAGTTGTTGGCCCTCGATGCGCATTTCGTGACATTAGGCCCCTCCCTAATTTGTTTGGTGTTGGGGTGTTACAAGTGGTATCAGAGCAACCCTGTGACCGCGTGCTGACCGTGGATAATTAATCCTATGTCAGTCGTCTAGCGGGGGAGAATTTTGGGGCCATATGGCCATAGCCAGACTGGATGTAACACTTTGGCTACCCAGTTGCCGTTAGGCGTAATACTGGAGTCCTCAGGCTTCTAGGTGCAACGAGGGCGTTGCCGTTCTCAAGTGGGGGTGTATGTAATACCCCTCATGATTGCTTCAAAAGGATTTGATATACTACTCATATCAACAAGGTGCATCTTCCTTTTAGGGAGCTCATTTGCTAAGATACTCCACAGTTAAGCGTGCTTGGTTGGGAGTAGTCTTGGGATGGGTGACCTCCTGGGAAGTTTTCTTGGGGTGCGCATAAGTGAGGACAAAATGCGCCGGAAGGACTTGTGTTGGTTTGTGGGGACAGTTGTTGGCCCTCGATGCGCATTTCGTGACATTAGGCCCCTCCCTAATTTGTTTGGTGTCGGGGTGTTACAGTTGTCTTCTCCATGTCTTCTTCTGCCATGAGGATCTAATTGTACCCTGCGTATCCATCCATGAATGAGAGAAGCACGTGGTTCGTTGTATAATCTACTAGAATATCAATATGTGGTAAAGGGAAGTCGTCCTTTGGACTTGCCTTATTTAGATCTCAAAAGTTGACACACATTCGTACCCTTCCATCCTTCTTTGGAACTAGGTCTACATTTGCAACCCATTCGGGGTATTTAAATACCCTAATAAAACCTGCTGTTATTTGTTTTAGTACTTCTCCTTTTATTTTGAGAGCTACGTCGGGTTTTATTTGACGTAAATTTTGTTTTACAGGTGTCATTCCTGGAATTAGTGGAATTGTGTGTTGAGCTATTTTTCTATTAATACCTGGCATATCTTCATATGACCAAGCGAATACATCGATAAATTCTTTTAATAGATTAATAAAATCTGTCATTTCATGTTTATTAAGTGTTAGTCCGATTTTAACTTCTCTTTCAAGGGTTGGATCTTTTGAGATGTCAACCGTTTCAGTATCTTCAATTCTTGGTGTTTTATTTTCAAGTGTTTCCATTGCTTTAAATATTTCTTTTTCACTTTCAGTGTTAGTTAAGCAATGCTCATCATCTTGAGTTAAAGAATGACACAAGGAGTAAGCAGAAGAAGACATAATATTGAATTCGGAAATCATTACATCAAATAAATTTACGTCTGTTAGGACATGATTATTTACTATTCTAGAGGAAAACGCTAAAGAAGAAGAGCTAGGAGGGGGTGCTACAACTAAATTCTTTAGAAGACTCGATAGGAGAAGACTCTGACTCAGACGATTCATCAAACATTGGTCCTTGTCCGATTTTTATAGAAATCTTTCTTCCACTTGGAGTAGTCACTTTCACGGTCTTTCATCGTCCTTGAACTAGACCCTCTGCAGGAGTGATAAGTTTGGAAGGATCAAAGTTATCACTCTATAGTACTGTTTGAATGAGCAAGGAGTTGTCTTTGTTATGCGTTGGCTCATTCTTTTCATACCCAAAGAGAAGTCCCATGACATTAAATTCAAAGCATAGGGGTTTTTTACCTTATGGATCGGAGTTTGAAATCATCTATAAAGTTGCAATTCAGAATTATTTCGAACCCAGGTTGTCTTATCCCATTCTTGACAAAGGGTTTAGGAAATTCATAGCATGGATAATCCTCTCCCTCTTTTATGAATTGCCCATTTAAGGTGAGGGGATAAAGATCCATTTGGATTGATTTCTTTTGGGTACGAGGGTTCCTACGCACATTTGCTTTTTCCCGGGCTCGCTTAAGATCTTCCGGAGTCGGTTTGAAACCAAGTCCAAAAGTGTCCAATTTAGGGAGGCCAGGTAGTCCCATTCGTTTTTCTATCCCTTTCTTCTTCATAAGGGTCATCCTAGGAAAGTGTCCTTGTTTCTTGAGGATAGCATTTATCGTCATGTTAAAGTGGAGGTCGTAGTGAAGAGGGGTCCTTTCATCATCCTCAATTAAAGAGACTTGTTCGTCAAAGCCCCACAAGACTTGATCATCTTCATCGTGCTCCATATTTATGATGGGATTTTCAATATCCTTGATTTTAATTGGTGAAGCATTAATTATGATAGGGATTCCTCTAACTATGGCCTTCACTTGTTGATGAAGGGATAAAGGAACGACCTTTAGGTCATGTAGCCAAGGGCGTCCCATAATAGGTTGAAAGAGGCTTTAATATCTACCACTTGAAAAGTAGTGGCGTGTTCTATGACTCCTATCGTTACATTCATGGTGATAGTCCCAAGAGCTTGGCGGCGAGTGTTGTCATAGGCTCTTATTCCCTATGTAGACGGAGAGAAGTCTTCATATTTTATCCCTAACATTCTTGCAGTTCGGAGTGGACAGACATTAATCGCTTATCCATTATCTATAATAGTTAATGGGACATTCATTCTCTTGCAGATTACTGTGAGATTTAATGCTTTATTATGTTGATCACCATCTTAAGGTAAGTCCTTATTAGAAAAGGTGATCAAATTTATAGGACTAGGAAGATTACTTGTGAGAAAGTTAGCCAACCCCTCAGGAGTGGTTTCAGAATCTATTCCTATTTTGTCCAAACCATTCATTACTGCTAACCTATGTTGATGGGACGTAGCTAAGAGTTTCCATACATTCATGTCAACTTTAGTCTTCTTTAATTGCTTGACAACATCGTTGTCTTCTATGATAGGTATGGGAACTTGCTGAGTAGTAGTGATAGGTTGCTGCACCGCAATGGGAGGTTGCATTCTCACGGATCTTGTGAAGACATATATGGGTGAATCTTTTTCATCCCAAATGTCGTCCACCGGATAAATTGAGGAGAGTGGGGTCTCTTCCATATCCTTAAGGTAGACATCCTCATCGTCACTGTCCCAAACTCCATTAATGGTAGCATCTTTCTCTTGTGGAATTTGAACTATCTTTTCATCGTCAATCAGTTTCTAAATTAAATACTTATATTTAAAACAGTACTCTATTGTATGTCCCTCTGATTACTGATATGGACAACAAAACCTATCAGTCTTCTTTAGTGATTCAAATGGTCTCGGTTCGGGAGGTTTAATCATGCCATTCTCGGAGAGAATTTTGAACATGTTTGCATTGGCGGTCCTAGTCGGAGTGTAGGATCTATGGCTTCTTTTAGGTGTTTCAACTACTTGAAGAGAGAATGGTTTCTTCGTATTTGGTGTTACCTCTTTGTTGACATGTTTATTTCGTTCTTGTTTTTTGCATTCAAGAATCCTCTACACATGCCTATGAATTTTTCTACTAAATATACGACGAGCAATATATCTTCCTTAGTGGACGATTGCCGCTTTGGGGACGGTTCACTCATGGCGTCGAAGAATACTTCTTTTTATTCTTCAAGGGCATGATTTTTTTTGACTGGTTTGATCAAGGATGAGGGATCAACAAAATTTTCCTCATCAGAGATGGCCAAGGAATCAGAAAGTGTTGCACTGTTAATACTTGGCTTCTTGCTTACAGGAGGCACTGGAAGTTTATTGTTGTCGATTAAGCCCTGGATAGCTTTTTCTAGCTTCTAGCAATTCTCAGTAAGATGGCCCCTTCCTTGGTAGTATTTGCAGTGTGCATTAAGGTTCCAATTAGCCAATCTCTTTTCGACTAGTGTATCCCCAAATGGTCCAATAGGAGTTATAAGACCTTTTGCATGAAGACAGTTAAATGCGGTGTCATAACTCCTGCCAATAGAAGTAAAGTTTCTCCTAAATTGTTTCTTTTGTTCCTTATTGTTCATAGCGCGGACTTCATTCAGATTAAAGGTGCTAACATTGTTTGAGTGGGTAATTTTGGAAGAAGAAGGATTGTTGTTCTTCTTTCCTTTCTAGCTATTGATAAAGTTAGTGTTAGCAGCTTTTTGCTTTCCAAGGTCGTCTTCAATATTTATTCCAATGTCATAAACGACCTTAAAGGTGTTCATGTTGCTTTGATACTTGAGATGCTTAGAATATTTTTCCTGGAGATTCTTTATGAACAATCTCACAGATTCTTTTTCAGTAGGTACCTCAATTATTTTAGCAGAGGTTTCCCTCCACTTATTAAAGAAAAAAGTGAACCCTTCATTTTCTTTTTGTTTAAGTATCACAAGTTCCCTATGATCAGTTTCAACTTGAATATTGCACTTGTACCTATCAATAAAAGCATTTACAATGGCATCCCAGGTAGAGGTTTTCTCCTTGTAAGGGAAAAGAACCATTGTTGACAAACAATTTTAAGTGTTAAAGAAAACAATGTATGAAAAATTTGCTTATCTATCCCCTTAATATTAATTATTGTCTCAAATGCTCTTATGTGGAAGTAGGGATTGTCCATTGACTTGAACTTAGGGATGTCAGTGGCATTAAATTTCTACGGAAGAAGTTCCTTGTCCACTAAGACCACTTGTGAGCGAATGCCCTGGAACCTGTAATAATTGGATATCTTACTCAAGATTTCTTACATGAGCTCCATTTGTTGTTGCCTTACAGGGTCATTAACTTTAAGAGCTATGTTCTTCATTAATTCAATTAGGCTGGCTACATCCTTCTTGAGTTCATTAACTTCTTCTTGAGAGACCATGATCTTCTAAGCTTTTCTTTTCCGAGTAATGGGTTTGTCAAAAAGGAGTATCTGAACGAAAGTATTATCTTTGATTAGCCGCCCTTCGTTCCTTTCTTTATCAAGCATTGTAAATTAAACCATTTATTTGTTTTAATTACTTGACTCGAATTTCGATTTGACTTTATTGATTAAAAAAAAAAGCAAAAATAGTGTGTATTTTTGAAGACCAAGCAAGGGTTTAAAAAAGTATGGTTTAATTGGAGGATTAATATCCAACTTACCCCCCCTAAAAAAATTACGGAAAAGACGGGTATTGAAGACTCTCTAGACATGGTCAAAATGTGACATATTATGTGTGTGCTTTAATAGTGAATATGAGTGACATACTTTGACTCTTTTGTGAGACCATTAGACTATGTGTATAGACTCAATTAAGGACTGAACATAATTACTGTCATTAATAAACTGATTAAACCGTTTTAGCAAATTGATTAGACTGACTCGTCGTGAAGACTCAAGCAAAACTACAAGTTGTTGTCAGACGACAGTACTGTCGCCAGACGACAAGATCGTCACCTGGCGCCGAAAACTAGTGTGTGGCGCCACATTCTAAATCTATGGACCAATTTGGAACATCGATCGGGGACTTTTTCCAGTATTTTTTTGTAAAGGGACAAGCCTAAAAGTCGTACTAAGTCAAAGTTTGATCAATTTATTAGACTTTAATTATTAAATAATTAATTAATTAAATTAGCAAAGTACTTTAGTCATTAATTTAATTTATTTAACTCATTCACAAGTCAAATAAACGGTTAGGGAAAAACACATATAATATTTACAATAAATAAAGTACAAATAGTCATATAGTCATGATATGATGCAATGAGTTTGCAACTTAACTATGGATTTAGTTCTCTAAAGTTTAGGATATGGGTTAGTCAAAGAGGATCCATGGTTATGAGTCCGAATGCACCGCGCGGAAGCCTTACCTTTGGAAGGGTTGGTGCGTGTGGATAGGACCCCGCGAGTTAAACTCGCTTCCATGGTTTAATGAATTCAACAATCTCGGATGTACCCTTCGTTGCCAGGAGCGTTCGATTGGGTAGATGGACCATGAATTCACGGAGGGTTATGGCCATATGTAGAACACATATGGGTTTCAGAAAAAAGGGAAAAACTCAATCAGGAAGTAAACCGAGCAAACAGTACTAGAAAACTAGTCGAAACAAGAAGGTAGATTTTTGGCTCGGTAGTGGAAGAATTTGGCACGAGAAAATAGCGTCCTCGCCAAACGCTGGCACTGTTTCCAGGCGACAGCACCATCGTTTGGCGCTAACGCTATTTTCTCAGCGTTAATTCCTACATGTCTCAACAACTTTTTGTTCATGAATATTCTAGTTCTTTCGTAGCATTATTTTGACTTTAGTTGTGAAAGATATTTCTCTAGATTCCTATGAGTAAAAATCCTATGTTTTTTACTCATTACCATGGTCTTCCAAATGAGAACCTTTTTATGTTTATGCTAATAATGTAAAAAAAAAAAATTATGCTCATGAAATACTTTGAACTTTTTGAGTCTCATCCACTCATTCTAAATCATTGCCAAAATAAATTTCAAGAATTAAAATAGAAATCCTCCCTAATGGAGTCGCCAAAAAACTGTAGGGAATATTTCAAGCCATCAAACACTTGAGCCCCACTGTGATCATACAATTAAGCATGGTGGCGTCTAAAGGGAAGGAAGCTAGAGTAAAAGAGTAGCCAACAAGTTTTACAAACTTGTAAACCGTTCACAGGGTGAAGGTTACATCTCTTAACGATCCAGGAGATCGTTAACTCCAATAGGTCTGCAACCATGACAGGAAGTTCGGGGATGAAGTTACTAATTCAACCTAAAAGGTATTAAACTTGCTCTAAAAATAGGCCTCTACTTTATTCTTCTCGTATTCATAGGAGCTTTCTAACTAACATATATTCAATATATTAACCCTAAACCTGTTTAATCTATGTTGGTTGATTATTAATCCATAAATAAGACTATTATTGGTGATCACTTGAAATATAATCAAATTAACCCTAAACAAGATTATTAATTATCTTGTTAAGCGTGATTACAAGTACTAATTCCCTTTAAACATGCATATAAGGTGTGGTCAAGAAATAACAATAATAAATAAATTTCAAGCAACATAATGACAATCATAATCATAATTATCATAATCATGTTAAAAATAAAGCATAACATTAATAGCAAGATCCTAGTTATGATACTAACAAGATTAATAACAAACTCTAGCATGTCACTAAACATTAAAGATCAAAGCTTTAGTCCTAACATGATCCTAACATGATATTAGGAAAGAAATAGGAAGCATAGCAATAAACATACATGATATTAGAAATATTAATTAATCCTAAACATGATACTAGGAAGCAATAAAACATCCTTACATGATACTAGGAATCAAAATAATCTAAGCATGATTTCAGTATCAAAAGATCAATAAAACAATTAAATACTTACTTCGATGCCTCGTACCTCTTTCTAATAACAAAATACACACGTTAGTAACTTCAAGGTAAAGAATAAACAAACAATGAAATTAAGTAATTGAAATAGGGATTTAGGACCAAACCCTCATAAATATTAAACCTTTCAAGTCTAGGGCGAAGGCAACTTCGAACTTGGCTAGGTGTTTCTAAAGCTAATGAGTGAGAAATTTTGAGAGAGGTAAGGTTTGGAAAAAGAATAGAAAGAGAAAGCTTCTATCTTTTAGAGAGAGAGAATTAGAGAATTCTGGGTGTTGATGATTTTAAAATAGGGAGATACGACCCCTATTTATAGGAAAAATAACATGGGATCGAAGAAAATCATATTCGGAATAAAATACCTCTGGTCGCAAACGACAGGAGCCAGCGCCAGATGACAAGCTCGTCGCCAGGCAACGAAGGTCAGTGCCTGGCGACGAATCTATCGTCTCGCGCTGGTTCAAAAGTCAACGCGCTTCCACAAACGTAATTACCTTTAAAACCGGTTGCAGGTGATTATGCGTCTAAGCAGCTACAAAATTAGATTCAATAATTTATTTTAAATAAAATATCTTTAAAATAAAATTATCAATCCTAACCTTATTAGAATTAAAGAGAACCTTCTAGATATTCGTAGAAGACTAAAATCAATCATAATCACTTTAGGAATAATAATTAATAGGCCCTCCTCTAGATCATTGGGCCTAATTTATTTTAATCCATTACTTCCTCATAATATATTTTAGAAAGCTCTTTTTGAGCCCAATCCAACCACACTATTATTGGACCTTTATCATGGACCAAGCTAAATTGGAGTGGCTATTTTTCATAAACAGAGTAAGAAAAGAAATATTTTTGAAAAAAGAAAGAGAAACATTTTAATAAAAACATCCTCGTCACTAGACTTTCCACGCATTTCACTTCGTTCAATAATCAAATGACGTGAAAAGGTATTCAGCACTGGGTTTGGTTTTGGGGAGACACAATTGGGTGTCTACATGAAGCAAGGTTGATCATTCCTCAATTAAAACTCAATAAGATACCAACTTTCAAATAAAAAATTCTAGCAATAGATCATAAAGCAACTCCTCCCCCAAGCTTATTCTTTTTCAACCAAACAACAAATATTTTTGTATTTTCTCAAAATTTCCTTTTTTTTTCACTTTTTTTTTTCATTTCTGTTTATTCTTTGCTCTCGCCTCTTTTAACTTTTAGCGGCTTTTTCTTTCTTTTTGTTTTTTTTCTTCTAATTTGCTCTAACTATTCATCATAACAAAGATAATCATCAGTACCAAAATTTGAGATTTTCACTCCTTTTTCATTCTTTTTCTCTCTTTCATTAACCAAACATACAAATCAAGTCCCAAGAATGCTTCACAAAAACTAATAAAGGTTAAAATAAAGCAAAGGTCCATTGGTTTGTAATGTGGTTATGCCAAAAAAGGGAAAAGGGCTCAAATTTGGGTACTAATTGATCAGGATAAGATAGGTCGTTAAACTACTACCCTAATCAAATTAAACATTTATATACCTAAACTACCCTAATACAAGTATAGGGGCAAGTAAAGGGTCGAACCACTAAGGAAGCTCACTCATTTAACATCAATTTTCACTACTGTAAGAGTAAAAAGGGAAATGTTTTTGTTGGTTTTTGAATAAAGAGCACTAAAACTACAAATAAGCAAAGATAATGATGATTAAAATCAAGAGAACGCTAGGGATACGGGGGTGTCCAATATGATTAGAAAGAGGGGAATGATGATGATTATCATGAAACACATGCCAAAGAACACAAGTTTCTACCTAAACAATTCATTCTCATGCTATAGTGTAGGCAAATCAATGAAAGAGGTCTACACTAATAAGGATCATTCTCATGCATCCTATTAGTTACAATCAAATCAAGAGAATAAAGAAGCACAATCCATAAAAACTCCACTTTAATAACTCATTCTCATGCAATCATTAAAATAGAGATGATCTTAATCTAGTTCAATTCACTTTCATGCATTTAAGCTAGAAAACATCAAATAGAGTGCAACAATAATCTCAAGCTATTAAAAATCACGTCTTTCATCAATTTATGGCATAAGTTCAATCCAACCATCATCATTCATCAAATATCAACTCATATCTTTCACCCCCTTCCCCTAGCTAAAAGTTTAGCCTAGAGAAGGGAGATTAAACATAATATCAAAACTAGAATTAAACTCAAGAACCTCAAAACAAAACATGATTAAAATCAATGAAATCAATAGCTACTAGATTAACTAGTAAGATTAACAAGAATAAGCAACATTAAAACAAATAAATATAACTAAAGGAAAGGAGAAGAGATTACTAAAGAAATGATTAATGAAAGATGAAAACTTGAAGTCTTGCTTGATTGAAAATTAAACTTGAATAAAGTTGAATACTTGTAATAAATATTGAGCAATAATCTACTTTCTCTCTCTAAAAATTATCTAATCTAACCCTAAGAGAGAGAAGCTCCCCTAAACTAATTAAGAAAAATAGAATAAAAGAGCCCCCTTTTAATTACCCCAAAAATGGGTATTTATACTAAGTTAAATAAAAGAAAAAGAAAAGAGAACCAAAAGAAAAGAAAATAAAATAAAGAAAAAAAAAAGAACTAGAAAAAGAAATAAAAATTAAAAGAAAAGAAAAATAAAAAGGGAAATAAATCTAAAACACCCTTAAAAACAATTAGACCTCCACAAATCATCATTTCGTGGCTGCTCTGATTTCCATTAAAGCGCATCTCCATCACCACCGTTCATCAACCATCAACGGTTCAGAGCTCACCTTTGGCCGACCTCAAATCACAGCCATTGATTGAATATTGCCTGATCATTCACGAGTAAGTCACGTGATTTTTAATGGAGAAGAGGAGCAGCCGCGCAACCCAAATCGGTGCGTTCGCTCCAAGCTTCTGCTCTCTATTGGGGAAAATAGAAGGAAAATGGTGCGACCGCTTCAGTGGAGTGAGTGCCTGTTCTGAAGGGTATTGTGAATTGAGCTAAAATTGAGGGTAATAGGCGGGCTGCTCTGCTATGGAGGTCGTTGGCTTGGCTTGTAACGATGCTCTTTGCGGCGGCTGGTGGTGGCTGCGTGGAGGTGGTGTTTTATTGAGGGAGGTGCGAATCTAGGATTGTGAGTGCTGGTGATGTTGGGTGGTTTAATTAGTGAGGTTGTGATTGCTGGTGGTTTAGGTGGTTGTTGTTGTTGTTGCGTGAGGGTGAGGGTGAGAAGAGGAGAGGGAAATCAGGGGAGTGAAACTCGTGGAGTTGTGGGCTAGTGTGGTTTATGCTTTGGTGTTGCGGGGCTTTTGGCTGTAGTAATTGTTGCGGGGTGGTTTGGTGGCTGCTACTTGCGGTTTGCAGTCGCTTTTCGTGGAGGAGATGGTGGCAGAGGTGGTGTGCCGTGAGGATGCGGTGGCTGGTGGTTGTTGCTGGCGGTTTTAGCGGGCAGCGTTGCTGCTATTGGTGCTGATGGGAGCTGCGTGAAGAGATGGGAGCAGGGGAGAAGCTGCTGGTGTTGTTGGCGTTGTTGAGGGGAGCAGGGGAGGTTGGTGTAAAGAGTGTGTGGTGAAAGTTTAGGTAATGGTGGAGTGTAGGATAAGGTCGGGGTAGTAATAGGTTGTTCACTTGCTTATTGAATTGACCCTTGAAGCTCCAAAAATGGCTTTTATTTAAAACCCATGCCTGGACTCAAACACGTACCTACAGATCAACCAAACCGAGGGTGGAACCAAGACAAATAAAAGAAAATAAATAATAAAAAGAAACTAAATAAACTAAAATAAAATTACGATAAATGAATAAAACTAAAGACTAAAAAAATAAATAAAGATAAACAATAAAATCAAATAAAATAAAAATAAGAAAATAAACAAAAACTAATCAAATAAAGATACTAAACACAATAGCTCTTAAAATTACCAAAACACTAAAATAAAATACAAAAGACAAGAATAAGAAAATAATAGAAATAAAGGATAAAAACAGTTAAATTATTGGAAAATAAGCTAGAAAACTATTCAATAAACACCCCCAAAAGAGACATAAAAGTCACTTATCAAACTCCCCCAAGCTAACCTTTTGCTCGTCCTCGAGCAAATTAACATGAAACATGGGAGAAGGAGAGTGATTTATTCAAGCAAATCTAAGACACTAAAGGAGACAAGAATGTACACTAACTCACTTTCGTAGGAATCACGGTCAATTTTAGCAGCTAAAGACAAGCCCTTTAAACCCCTAGATCGCCGTAGAGGACGTGTATGCTCTCGTGAGGGTATCCTAAGAGCTTAACCCACAACTCTAGACAAAAACCAAGGCAAAGGAAAAAGAAAAACAAAAGCAAACACAAAAAACGAACACAACCATAACCAACATAACATAGCAAGGTTTAGGAAAACCAATCAAGCTCAAAGGCGGAAAATACTCCATTTGGACTTAAAAAGAAGAGACATGCACCAAAGAATACTCACCTTTCTCAATACAATGAGGGAAAACACGTTCTAAGAAGCTCATGGTTGAAGAGACAAACCTAAGCTAAGCATAGAGAACTAGAGAATTCATTCTCCGCCCTAGCCCCATCCAAGACGGTCCACGTTCTCTCCACTAGCTTCAAATCACCCCCTAGTTAGCTCCTCATGATTCCACGAAGGAACCGGAAAAAAGATTCAATTTGTGGAATTAGTGGGTCATCCCGACATCTCAACTATGCATACTCCCTCCATAGGGTTGAAATCTATCTCCCTCCACCAGAATTTGACCTCACCCCTCTAAAGTCTAAGGGTCTTAACTAGGGTTGTAACATAAGGAAAAGGGTTAAGGCGGGGTAAAAATTTGAAAATTTTGGTGACATTTCCTAAGTGAAGCAAAAGGGTGATCAAACCTTAAAAACAAACTCAAGAAATCACTAAACATCAAACAAAAATACCAATAATGTCATCTCCCCCAAGCTTACTCAACACCAACATTCCATGAAAACAAAAACGAAATAACGCTCCCCCCAAGCTTGAACGAAGCATTATCCTCAATGCTTAACTTAAGGAAGAAAACAAAACCTACTTTTTTTTTTAACTCTTATTTGATGTCCTTGCCTTTTTTTAACTAACGACGGCTTTTTCTGGGATGCATTTGCTTTATTACACACAATATATACAATTTACTTTCTTGCTTGGTACAAAGAGCATAATAATTTCTCATTTTCATTACAACACAAAACAAACTCTCAAACCGAAATGCTTCACAAACTAAGGGTTAGGGAAACAAAAGGTCATAAGGCTTGTAATGTGGCTCATAATCAAGAAAGGGAATAGGCTCAAAGGGTTGGCAAGAGGAGCAAATGAAAAATAAAAATAAAATATGTAACAAAACAAAAAGAAGATAAAGAAAAATGAGAAAAGGGTGCCCTTTTCCTCCCCTAGAGCTGCTTGGTCACGATCTTGGGAGTTAGAGGACAACACAAGGATTAAGATATGCATATTCAAGGATCCTAAACGCCGCTCAACAAAATTGATGAAGGCTTGAACATTTTAAACCTTACAAGGGATGGGAAGTAAGCAAATACTAACTAAAGAGCTTCAAATCCACAATAGAGAGCAACACCATCTTACCACTTTTCCGTGAACTAAGGGTTCAAACGTCATCAATAGTTCTTAACCTTGCTACCTTAGCTTAAAATTTTTCTATCTCAACCACAAGTACTCTCAAACCATGTAGGCCATCATCAATTAGAAAGAAAAACATTCTTTGGCACATCATCAAAGCAATCAATTCCAAATGCAAGAGCGAATTCCAAAACAAATTCATTTAGTCTTGCCATAGTCATGTTTGCCACAAAAAAAACAAAAGAAAACAAAACCAAAAGAAAGAGGAAGAAATAAAAAAGATTCACAAAAGAAACATATAATCCAAATAAGTCCCAATCGTCAAACAAGTGATCGTTCAATAACAACATCAACGATCCTAGGTTCCTTAGAAACAATGCAAACAACCTCGAACCATTCAACTTCTTCCTAAACTAGTCCTAAACTAAGCACTCAAAGAAAGAGTAAAAATAAGAAAGGTCTCACCGGGAGATTAACTTAAAAGAATTAAGGAGCATAAAATAGAGTTCACCAAATGTCACTCCGCTCCAATCTTTCGAAAAGCAACCTACAAGGCAAGACAAGACACAAAAGAAAACATTAAAAGAGAACAAAGAAATAAAACAAAAAGAAAAAGAAAAGAGGGGGAGAAAAAGGGTTAGAAATCCTTCGGGTTGCCTCTCAGAAAGCGCTTGTTTATGGTCTCTAGCTTGACCCTTCACCTCATTCAAGGTGGATTAAATAACATCACCCTCATCAACTTGAGGATTGAATCACAGATGCCCCCAAGCTTGAGAACTAGCACTCCTTGAGGTCTCACATCACCACAAGGAAAGGAGGGAATGAATCAAGAGCCAATGGTGGCTCATCTTTTCTCTTTCCCTTCTTGTTGATTCTTCTTCTTTTTTTACTCTTCTTTCTTTTCCTTCTAAAAGGGGGATTGAGCTTGGAATCCTCAATATTAGGAAGGGCAACCTTACCTTCCTCAAGAGAGCCTTCAAACCAAGCGGGAACTTTAAGGAAGTCATCATACCTCATTGTAACCTTGTCATCACGTGGAGGTAAGCTCTCATTAGCCATCATATCATCGACCACATCAACTCTACATACGCTCACCGCCATAGGGCTCTTCAAAACGACATTCTCAACTAGCCTACAAGGAAAGGGAACCGGGCCTTCAAACTTGTTTGGTTCACTAAAATAAAATGGCTCCTCATTTTGTTCTTGAACCTTCTTTTCAACCACATCATCTACAACCTTGTCCTCCTTGCAAGTTTTGGGTTGATAAGTATGTGAAGGGTTAGTAGATGATTGTAAGAGGAGTTTTGTGGTTAAATGGAGAGAAGAAGTTTTAGCTAGTTGGGAATCAACAACTTCATTGTAAGATTTTATTTCTTAGAATCGTTGAGTGATAATTTGACGTTGTTGAAGAATTTGGGTTTGTGTGTGGTTGGGTGGGGATTTTTCTTCATACGCTTGAGGACATAGGTCATGATTTTGATCTTGAGAGTTATTTACTTGGTTGGAAAGGTAGGAAAAGTTTTTGGTTGTGATCCGTGCCATTTATGGCACCTTTAGGCTATGTTATCTTTATATTTCTATGCTCTTTTTTAGTCTTTTATGTCGTGTTTTTTGGGAATAATGCTTGAATTGCGTGTTTGTGTGTTAGTTTAGAGAAATGCGTGCTTTTAATGGTTTTCTTATTATTTTATTCATTTCTCGGCTATTTCCCTCGCTTCTCCGTTTGTTTGACTTGTTTTGTATGTGTGTCGAGCTTCCCGGGATTTAATCATCAAGGAGGGAGCTCAAGTGCATTCAAGGAATTTAACGGAGCCAAGTTAGGGAAGCCAAGCACGCAAGTCAAGCCAATCCAAGAAACAAAGGAAAATGAAGGCTTGCAAAGTATCAAAAAGGACCTTTGTGCATTGTTTCGGATATATCTCTAGTTCTACAAATCGGATTGAGGTGATTCAAGTTGGTTTGGAAACTAGACTTTAATATATTTCCAATGATAGGTTTCACGCCTTCATACAATTCCTATATTGGGATTTACAGCCTTCCTAAGTTGGCCCTGCAAATCTGCCCCAAGCTATTTCTGCCGATTTTGGGCAGTAAGTCCCCGAGGGCTGGCCGCTGGCGCAGCTTATGGGGTGTCCTTTCCCCTCCGCGGGCGCGGCTAATTTCTCCGAGGGCGCGGGCTTCTAGGTCTTTTACGATTTTAAGCTTCTTTTCTCCTTTTTTTTATAGGTAGCTTTTGGGGGTTTTCATTATCATTTATTCATGTAATTCTTAGTTTTGAGAATAGTTTCTCTCTTAGGTTGAGAGCTTTTCTCTCTAAATTAGGCTAGATTAGAAGTAGTTTTAGAGAGAGAAAGTGAAGGATTTCAATGGTGATCGAGAGTTTGAAGATACAAGGGTGACAATTGTGTTCAAGATCTTCTCTATTATCAATGAGCATTCTTAATCTATCTCACCTTATTGCTTTGTTTAATTTCATGTTTGTTTGGATTGATTTTAATGTTTGATGCTTAATTAGTGTAGTTATTCTTGATATATTTTTGATTCTTGGTTTCCATAGTTGTTAGTTGATAGATGATGATTCTTGAATAGTTGTTTGGCTAGGAATTGGGTGAAACTTGTATGATTGATTAATTGTGATTAATTTGGGAATTGTGTTGATTGATTGTTGAGATTAAAGTGATTAATTAAGGTTTGCATGTGTGTAATTCGATTAGGCCTCGAGAATTATGCTAGATTTCATTGTAATTGCTAATGACACGAACAATTGATTTAGTAATTGCAATTATCGATTGGTTTTGATTGTGATTCTCTTAGCTTGTTATTCATAGTGAACCCTAGCTTAACAATTAGGAGATAGCTCTTTGATTCCAATTGATTGCTCTTATCATTAGTCTTCACAACCTTTGATTGGCTTGATCTTTCCAAGTTGTTGCAATTGACATGATTACTTGTTGATCCCTTTTCCTAGTGTTTTATTTCTTTGGTTACTTGTTTTGTTAGTTGTTATTATTCTCCCTTTACCCTTTGATTTCGATCTAGCTTAGGCGCATAATTAAAAGTGCTTGAACATTACCGTTCCTTTAGGTTCGACCCTTGACTTGCCTCTATACTCGTATTTAGGTTTGTTAAGCGTTTATAAATTTAGTTTGACCGAGGGAAGATTAGATAACGACCTAGTTTTCCCCTCGTCAAAATGGCGCCGTTGCCGGGGATTTAATTAAATCAAACACAAATCAAATTCATCATGATCAAATCAAACAAGCTAAAATCAAACACAAATCAATCAATCTTCAATCAAACTTGAACATTCAACAAACAATTGAAATCAAACTAAAGATCAAACTAAATATTGAATTAAAGAAAAGGAAATCTTACAATCTAGATCAAAGATCAAAGGAATTAAAGAAAGCATCAATCATCAACAATCCACCATGAATTTCTCTCACTAAAACCTAGAGTTTATCTCTCTAAAAATCTCTCTAATTTGATAAAAAACTAATTTTAATTCTCCTCTCATCTCCTCCTAAAATAGAAGGAAAAACTATATATAGGAAAGATACAAAAGAAGAGTTAGTTAGATCGTCCCAAAAAACCCTTGAAGGCACGGTCGAATCAGAGAAGAGGCGCGGCCGCAAGAAAAACGGTACGGAACAGGAGCCCTGGCAGGCGCGCCCGCGCCACCCAGGTGCGCGGCCGCACCACCCTCGTGAGCGCCCGCACTTGGCAGCAGGGGAGTCCCCCCTCTTCTTCGTTAAAGCTCATCCTCGTGGGCTCGTCTTTATGATGTTGATGAACACCAAGGAAGGCAGTCTTGAAAGGGCCATTTTGGTGGGTTTATGGCAAAGATGACGCCCCCACCGCATACGTGCACCGATCTCTTGACTTGCTCTTTGCGTTCCTTCACACTTGAAGCTCCAAAAGGCGAACATGAGGCATCCAAATTGATGAGAAATACGAGAGGAAGGCTCGGGAATCGTTGGAGACACGATCATAACCTAAAAACAAACGAAAACAAACGAAAACAAACAAATAAAACGGAAAAAGAACAAAGAAACAAAGAAATGCACAAAACAAGGAAACTAACTATGGAAAGCACAAACTAACGAAATAAAGAACAAAAATAAGGAAAAACTAAGGAAAAGGGCTATAAAGAAGCATGAAAATCATCCTAAAAGAGGCCAAATGAGTGCCATAAATGATACTCATCAAATTCCCCCAAGCTAAACTTTTGCTCGTCTTCGAGCAAAACAAATCAAGAAAGAATAAGGATGAAAGACTTATTCAAAAAGAAAAAGAAAGACTCAAGATGAGAATATACACTAAGACTCACTGTCGTAGGAATCATTGTTTTTTTTAGCTACAACAAGCCATTTTAAACCTCTAGATCGCCCTAGAGGACGAGTAATGCTCTCGTAAGGGTATCCTAAGAGTTTACCCTTAACTCTCCCCCAACATCCAAGAGGAAAAACCGTAAAAAGAAAAGAACAAGGGAAAACAAAACCTTTACGAAATGGACTTTCAAAGAGACTATAATGCAAATGAATGAAAATCTTTCTCAAGTAGTCAAGGTATGCACGTTCCAAGATATTCAAGGTTAATTGAAACATAAGATATGCTAAGCATAGGAACTAGACATCACAATCCATGTTCATCCCAATCGATCTTACCACGTTCTCCCCACTAGTCTCAAATCTCCCCTTAGCGAGCATCCCAATGATTCCTCGAAGGAACCGGAAAAGAGATTTATTTAGGCTACTCGACAATCTTGACTATGCATCCCCTTTCCTTAGGCAATGACCCATGATTCCCTTCCCCGAATAGTGACTAAACTTCTGGGTAGAAAGGGCTTTCCCAAAGGTTATAACGTAAGGCATAAAGGGTGAAGGTAGGCTAAAATTTAAAATTTGGTGGTTTTCCTAAATAGTGAAGCAAAAGGGTGATCAATCCTCAATATCACGATAAAGAAATCACCAAACAAAAATGACAACACCCCAAAGCTTATTCAAAGCTATACTCACAAGAGTATATACAAAAAGCGAAAATGCTTCTTCCCCAAGCTTAAATGAAGCATTGTCCTCAATGCTTAGAAGGAGAAAAGAATACATCAAAATATTTTTGAAATTTTCACTTTTTCAATTTTTTGGTTATTTTTTGTTTTATTTTTATTTGTAAAGCCATGCTTTGTCCTTGCCTTTTTTCTAAATTTGGACGTCTTTTTTTTCTTATATATTGCACTTATTTGTCCATGCCTCTTTTAATGTAGGATGACTTTTACTCGTACTCATTTGCCATTATTCACAAAGAAAACATAATCACAAGCTTGCATCAATGGAACCACATATCCCAACTATATCACCACAAACTCCTTCAAGAATGATCAATTGCTTCACAAACACAAGAAAGGAAAGAAAATGAAACAAAACGCCAAAGATCTAAAGATGTGGCTTGAAAAGAAGGAAATAGGCTCAAATGGTTGCAAAAAGGCAAATGTAAACCCAAAAACAAATATTAAACAAACTATCCTAAAAATGAAAAATACCACCCCGAAAAAGGTGTCTTTGTCCTCCCTAGATAACTCGGTCTCGTGTTTAAGAATCATAAATCACGCTTTATAGATTAGGTTTGTAATAGTCAAGGATCCACGCCGCTCATACAAAATAGGTTGAAGGCTTGAAAACGATGAACCTCACATGGATGTAGCAAAAACTCACTAGAGGTGTCAAATTGACTATAGGGAGCAACTACCAACATGCCACAAACAAGTAGAATCCGGCTTCATGATCCACCTAGTTCAAACCAACTACCCTAGCAAACACCTATCCTAGAGTCAACCAAGCATAGTCTCAAACCGTGCATACCTTTACTACCTAGGAAGAAATTCATGCAAAAGAAAAAGTCTAATGTACAAAGTCCAATTCATAAGGAAAACAAAAAGGGGTGAAAAACAAGCCTCAAAAGCATACCATAAACCAAAATAAGAACAAAGGAAAAATAAAAGAAAAGAAAAATAAAAGGAAAAGAAAAGAAAAAGAAAGCCATAGACAAAGGAAGAATAGGAAAAATGGAGAAAGGAACTAGAAAGCGAGTTAAGCACATATATACCAATTGACATACAAGTGATCGAATGACAACATCGTCAACGATCCCAAATACGTTACATGTTAACAAGCAATCATCCTCGAACCATTCAACTTCCCCTAAACTAAACCTAATCTATGCATCCAAAGAAAATAAAGAGAAAAATTAGAAAGGTATCACCGGGCTATCCATGCTTAGCATTATAAACAAAGGCGATAGAAAAGAACCACCTTCGTTGCGCTCCTAAATCGTAAGCATCATAAAAAAAGCCATGTGAGAACAAGAAAAATAAAAGAAGCTATAAACAAAGGAAAAGGTTAGTAACTACAAAACAAAAGAAAAGAAAAGGAAACTACAAAGGAACACTAAACTAAGCTAACAAAGAGTTAAAAAGAAAGAAAAGAAAAGAAAAACCAAGTAACCAATTAAACTACAAGCTAACTTAAAGACACTTAGACTACAAAATTTGGATTCAAAGGGACTTGGTACAGTTTTGGGTGTTTGAGGATGATGGGGGGCGAAGGTAGAAGGAGGAAATAAAGGGAAATGAAAGAAGAAAGAAGGAAGGGGAAGATAAGGGGGCATGGCAGGGGGTGCGGCCGCATCATGCCTTAGCGCGCCCGCACCAGCCAGGTGCGCGGCCGCACTATATGCGTGCGCACCCGCACCTGGCCTTGCCCGATTTCTCTTCTCTTCATTTTTTTAAAATCTTTGGTGCGTTAATTGGTGGGTACACAAATAATGATGATAATAAACACCAACATAGGCAATAGCAAAACCCCATTTTAGTGGGTTAAATATCCCAAAATAATGGTAGCACCACATGAACCCACCAAAAAAAAACTTCCTTCGACTTTTAAAGCACAAAATTCCCTATCTTACCTCACTAAAATTCAAATTTAAATGATATCGAGTGTAATCACATCAAAAACCGCAAAACACCTTCTCATTCCTCATGCTCACCTGATGAAATCCAATCCCAAGAATCCAACCTACAAATCCAAACAAGTAGCAAAGTGAAATAAAAGAAACTAAAAGAAGGGAAAATAAGAAAATTCAAAATTAAAAAGAAAAGTTAGAGATCTCCGGGTTGACTCCCGGGAAGAGCTTGCTTATGGTCCTAAGCTCGACCCTTCCTCCAAATCATGGAAGGTCAAAGAACACCACCTTCTTCAAAGTGGCGGAAAGAGCAAATTTCTCCTCAACTTCTAGCAACTTCTCGTTGTTGCTTGATGAGACATCATTCAATAAATCCTCAAAATCAAGCTTCTCTTTCCATAATCTCATTCTCTTTCTCTTTTTCCTAGAAGCTTGTGCTCTTTTCTTTGCCTTGTTTCTCTTTGTAAATGGTTTCACACCATCCACACTCTTGGGGTCATCGTCCTCCTCTTGAGGGTAAAGCTCAAACCAATGAGGAATGTCAATTTCCTCCTCGTCCATAAGCTTGGGAAGCTTCGTTTTCTTTTCACTAACCTTCTTGCAATCACAACTCAAAAGCACATCATCACAATTCTCAAGAACATCGTTAGTTGAAGAATCAATCATGCATACATTATCAATGGGGTGAGGGGAATTAACACACATAATCCCTTTCACAAGAGACAAAGACTCATGCATTGGTTTTAGCTCAAAACTTTCCTCATTCTTACCGACTCTCAAGGTAATACGACGTCCTTTCACATCTATTAAGGCTCCCGAAGTGGCTAAGAAAGGTCTTCCTAAGATGACAGGGATATGATGATCTTCCGCAATCTCAAGCACAATGAAATCAACGGGAATGGTGAACTCTCCTATCTTGAGAGGAACATCCTCAACTCTTCCCTTTGGAAACTTAATAGACCGATCGACTAATTGAAGGGTCATGTTGGATGGAAGGAGCTCACCTAGCTTAAGTTTCTTAAAAACGGAATAAGGCATGATGCTAACACTAGCACCAAGAACACAAAGAGTATTTTGGAATAATTTTCCTTTGATTTTGCAAGGTGCGGAGAAATTTCCGGGATCTTTCAACTTTTGGGGTAAGTCATTATGAATAAAGGCACTACAACACTCCCCCAAATTCACCGGTTCCACCATATTGCAATCTCTCTTACTGCTCAAAATTTCCTTAAGAAACTTAGCATAGTTTGGCATTTGTTCTACCACATCGGTGAAAGGAAGAGTAAGATGAAGTTGCTTAGGCATCTCGATGAATTTCAGAAATTGCTAATCCAATTTATACCTATTGTGCTTTTGGGGGTAAGGGAGTTTAGGTTTGTAAATCTTATCTTGCTTCTGCTCTTTCTCCTAAGGCTTATTATTGGAACCCTCACTCATCTTGCAGGCTCTTCATGGTTATTCCCTTCACTCGAATCACTCTCCTTTTCACTCTCCTTACTCTTCCTAGGAACACTCTCTTTAAGGACCTTACCACTCCTAGTGGTCATAACACACATCGGTTCCCTAGAGTCAACTTCTTGTGAGGGTCAAGAAAGAGGACTAGCACAATCTCTCAAAGGGATGGCTAATTCATTAATTTGGTTCTCAAACATCTTTCCATGAGTAAATAGGACCTCAAACATTTTGTTACAAGACAATGTGAATTTATTCAACTTCTCGGATTGAGCCATCATGAAATTTTCTAGCCTATTCAATTGGGATTGTTGTGCATAGAAATTATCACCTTGGCTTTGAGTCGTTAGAGTAATTTGTGGTGGGGTACCTCTTTGAACATCATTTTGAAAATCTCCCCTACTTTTATTACTCCAATTACCCTTACCATGATTTTTGCCAAAATTTTGATTGTGGCTTCCATAACCTTGGTTATGATCCCCATATTCTTGGCCATGGCTTTGATCATTACAACAAAAGTTATTATGGTTACCACAAAATTCTTGGGTCACATGGTTACCATAACCACTATTTTGGTTATAATTATCATAGCTCCCATGATTGTGACAATTCCTACTCCCAACATTCTTTTGAGCATTAAATCTAGGTCAATGATCATTATTATCAACACAATTCACACGCACATTCTCATATCCATCACAAGGAACATTGGAGCAATTAGAAGCATTATGATCATTCTTTCCACATAAATCACAAGCTAAGAATTCTCTTATCATGCAACAAGAAGCAAAAAGAGGGTTAGATTAGGAAGATGTACCTCTCCCCTAAAATTGGGAGGGAAGAGTTTGAGCTTGTGAAGGACTTTCAAGCTTGGTCTTGAGAGAAATCATCTCCTTTCCTAACTCCAAGACCAATGTCGACAAATTGTTGACGACATTAGATTGCTCGATTGAGCCACTTGCGCTTGTTGATTCCCTCTCTACATCACGCCAATCCATGTAGTTACTTACCACATCATCTATTACATCCACAACCTCTTCTTCCGTTTTGTTCATTATCGGCCCTCCAGCTCCGGCATCAAGGCTCGATCTACCTTGAGAGCTCAAACCACCATAGAAAATTTGTATGACTTGATAGGTTGGAATTTCGTGGTGAGGGCATTTCCTTTGGTAATCCTTGTACCTCTCCCATGCTTCATAGAGAGTCTCTCTAGGCAATTTCTTAAAACTTTAAATTAAGCCTCTAGCCTCCGCCGTCTTTTTTTGTGGGTAGAAGGGAGACAAGAAAGCTTTGGTGACTTCATCCCACATCCTAAGGGAATTTGGCTTAACCTCTTTATCCAACCACTGTAAGGCACGACCAATAAGAGAAAAGGGAAACAACTTTAGCCGAATAAACTCTTGAGAAATGCCGTTTACCTTGATAGTATTACAATACTTCTCAAATTCCTTTAGGTGATTCAACGGGCTCTCACTCTTGGCTCCACTAAATTGCCTCCTTTCTATCAAAGTAATCATGGCCGGTCTAATTTCAAAATTGTCCACCAGTGTTGTAGGGGGATCAATGCCACTCTCAAACCTATAAGCACTGGGAATTCCCAACTCCTTCAAAGATACTCTTGGATTCTCTCCCATGGCTTGCTGTTCTTCTTCCTAAAATTCTTCTTCACTTGAGGAACTTAGGCTCAAAGACCGGTTGGCTACCCTTCTTCGTGAAAGAATTCTTTCAATTTCTGGATCCAAAGGAACTAAGGTCCTAACACGAGTTCTACTATGCATGCAAAAGCTCAAAAGAAATTGTTAGTAACACGGATACAAGTGTAGCCTAAAAGAAAGAAGAAAAATCTTTTGTATTTTTGAATAAGATGGAATAGACTCAACAACAATACAAAATCACAACGCCATTCCCCGGCAACGGCTCCATTTTGGCGCGGGTTGAGACTAGGTCGTTAAAACTAACCCCTACCCGAGGCCAAACAAAAGTTGTAAACACTCTACACACCCCTACACAAGTATAATGGTAAGTTGAGGGTCGAACCCAAAAGAAATGGTGGGCGATTATCTATTGTCTATGGTCAAAATATTCCGAAATGTAATGATTGGGTGTGAATGTTATGCTAGGACACAGACGACTAATAAACGAGAAGAAATCAAATGTAATAAACACTAGGGCTAGGATCCACATGTAATCATAACGGATTCAACTAATTGGGAGGTCAAATTGACTAAGTCAATCAGTGTGAGGGAAAATAAATCATGCAACCAAAAGAGCATATCAAGCTATTCTCCTAGAGGTCTAACTAGCGTCAACTACGATAAACTCTAGTTAGGAAACATCACAAGACACCTCAATCGTGTAAATGCAAGGCACAAATCAATGGTGCGTATCAATGTGAACTTACAATGCAATCTAGTGCAACAATTAAAGTTAGCTACTCTTTAATTAATCACACACATGCACATGATCATCAACCAATTTAATCACATAGTCAACTCCATCAATTTTCCCCAATTAGCTTTAATCCATTACTCATACATGCTTCACCATTACCCTAGCAAGCTATCTACTCACTAGCCATTGAAATCAAAATCAAAGCAACACTAAACAACAAATTCATCATGATCAAATCAAACAAGCTCAAATTAAACACAAAGCAATCAATCTTCAATCAAACTTGAACATTCAACAAACAATTGAAATCAAACAAAAGATTGAATTAAAGAAACGGAAATCAGCATGAATTTCTCTCACTAAAACCTAGAGTTTCTCTCTCTAAAAATCTCTCCAATTTGATCAAAAACTATTTCTAATTTTCCTCTCATCTCCTCCTAAAATAGAAGGAAAAACTACATATAGGAAAGATACAAAATAAGAGTTAGTTAGATCGTCCCAAAAGAAACCCCGAAAGGCGCGATCACATCGGAGGAGAGGCGCGGCCGCGGGAAAAAGGGTACGGAACAGGGGCCCTGGCAGGCGCGCCCGTGCCACCCAGGTGCGCGGCCGCACCACCCTCGTACGCGCCCGCACATGGCAGCAGGGGAGCCCCCCCTCTTCTTCATCCAATTTCATCCTCGTGGGCTCATCTTTATGATGATGATGAACACCAAGGAAGGCAGTCTTGAAAGGGCCATTTTGGTGGGTTAATGGAAAAGATGACGCCCCCACCGCATACGTGCACCGATCTCTTGACTTGCTCTTTGCGTTCCTTCACACATGAAGCTTCGAAAGGCGAACATGAGGCATCAAAATTGATGAGAAATACGAGAGGAAGGCTTGGGAATCCTTGGAGACACGATCATAACCTAAAAACAAACAAAAACAAACAAATAAAAGGGAAAAAGAACAAATAAACAAAAAAATGCACAAAACAAGGAAACTAATTATGGAAAGCACAAACTAACGAAATAAAGAACTAAAATAAGGAAAAACTAAGGAAAAGGGCTATAAAAAAGCATGAAAATCATCCTAAAAGAGGCCAAATGAGTGCCATAAATGACACTCATCAGGTTGGTGGATTGAAGAGAGGTCCATCTTTGGGGTAGGAGTTTTCTTGCCTTGGAGGTTGCTGAAGTTGTTGGGATTGAGTTACAAACTCTTTTTCCCTCAAAGTCAAAACTTCACCATGCTTGAGATTGAACTCTCTACAATAGGATGCATCATGATCCGTCCCACCACAACGAGCACATGAGAAATCAATGATTTGTGAATGTTTTGAACACAAACCAACACTTGAGTTCAACTTGGAAAGACCTTCATTCAAGAGCTCAACTATGTGCTTAAGTTGGCCGACTTTTTCTAACTCATAAAGATCTCCTTGCTTCCCTTGGGACCTTCTTTGGCCTCCCTTAGAATAGCTAGTAGCCACTTCTTCAATTGTAGCTTCAACTTGGCTTTGAGGAATCTTATTTAATTGGCCACCAGCAACCGCATCAAGATTGGTCCTTGACATTGGCTCCAAGCCATCATAGAAGAATTTCATGAACAAATTATGGTTGAATTCATGATGAGGACATGCTCTAATCAAATCCTTAAACCTTTCCCATGCTTCCCTAAGAGTTTCATCTGATTCTTGCTCAAAGGAAGCTATCTTCCTCCTCATTTTTGCGGTTTGCTCATCAGAAATGAACCTCTTGAGAAAGGCCTTCGCAACTTCCTTCCATGTGGTGAGAGAGTTGGGCTTCAAAATCTTGAGAAATTTCTTTGCTCTTACAGTGAGAGAATGCCGAAAGAGATGCATACGAATGTAATCTTGGCTCACTTCATTTGTTTGCATCATTGCACACAACTCAAGGAATCGGTCCAAATGCTCAATAGGGTCTTCACTTACGCCTCCGGAAAATTGCTCAATTTGCACCATCCTAGCATATTGTGGATGGATTGTGAAATTAGTCTTGGTGGTCGGGAGAACTATACCACTCGCGAGCTCATAGATTTCCGGATTTCCAAACTCCCTAAAATGAAGGTCATCCTCTTGTCTTGCCATATCTCTCTTTGAATACAACAAAGCTAAGCACACGATTAGCAATGACAAGTAGGATTAAAGATGCAAAATAAAAGAAAGGAAAGCAAATAAAAAGACTCTAACAATAGCAAAAATAAATGTTAAACAAGTCGCCTCCCCGGCAACGGCACCTAATTTTGATCAGGATAAAATAGGTCGTTAAACTACTACCCTAATCAAATTAAACATTTATATACCTAAACTACCCTAGTACAAGTACAGGGGCAAGTAAAGGGTCGAACCACTAAGGAAGCTCACTCATTCAACATCAATTTTCACTACTGCAAGAGTTAAAAGGGGAATATTTTTGTTGGTTTTTGAATAAAGAGCACTAAAACTACAAATAAACAAAGATGATGATGATTAAAATCAAGAGAGACGACGCTAGGGATACGGGGGTGTCCAATAAGATTAGAAAGAGGGGAATAATGATGATTATCATGAAACATATGCCAAAGAACATAAGATTCTACCTAAACAATTCATTATCATGCAATAGTGTAGGCAAATCAATGAAAGATGTCTACACTAATAAGGATCATTCTCATGCATCCTATTAGTTACAATCAAATCAAGAGAATAAAGAAGCACAATCAAGAAAAACTCCACTTTATTAACTCATTCTCATGCAATCATTAAAATAGAGATGATCTTAATCTAGTTCAAATCACTTTCATGCATTTAAGTTAGAAAACATAAAATAGAGTGCAACAATAATCTCAAGCTATTAAAAAACATGTCTTTCATCAATTTATGGCATATGTTCAATCCAACCATCATCATTCATCCAATATCAACTCATATCTTCCACCCCCTTCCCCTAGCTAAAAGTTTAGCCTAGAGAAGGGAAATTAAACATAATATCAAAACTAGAAATAAACTCAAGAAACTCAAAACAAAACATGATTAAAATCAATGAAGTCAATAGCTACTAGATTAACTAATAAGATTAACAAGAATAAGCAACAATAAAACAAATAAATATAGCTAAAGGAAAGGAGAAGAGACTACTAAAGAAAGGATTAATGAAAGATGAAAACTTGAAGTCTTGCTTGATTGAAAATTAAACTTGAACAAAGTTGAATACTTGGAAGAATTATTCAGCAATAATCTACTTTCTCTCTCTAAAAATTATCTAATCTAACCCTAAGAGAGAGAAGCTTCCCTAAACTAATTAAGAAAAATAGAATAAAAGAGCCCCCTTTTAATTACCCCAAAAATGGGTATTTATACTAAGCTAAATAAAAGAAAAAGAAAAGAGAACCAAAAGAAAAGATAATAAAATGAAGAAAAGAAAAGGAAATAGAAATAAAATAATAATAAAATAAAAGAAAAATAAAAAGGGAAATAAATCCGAAACACCCTTAAAAACAATCATACCTCCACAAATCATTCCGTGGCTGCTCTGATTTCCATTAAATCCCATCTCCATCACCACCTTTCATCAACCATCAACGGTTCAGAGCTCACCTCTAACCGACCTCAAATCACAGCCATTGATTGAATATTGCCTGATCATTCACGAGTAAGTCACGTAATTTTTAATGTAGATAAGGAGCGGCCGCGTAACCCAAATCGGAGCGGCCGCGCAACCCAAATCGGAGCGTCCGCTCCAAGCTTCTGCTTTGAATTGGGGAAAATAGAATGAAAATGGTGCGGCCGCTTCAGTGAAGTGAGTGCCCGCTCTGAAGGGTATTGTGAATTGAGCTGAAATTGAGGGTAATTGGCGGGCTGCTCTGCTATGGAGGTCGTTCGCTTGGCTTGTAACGATGCTATTTGCGGCGGCTGGTGGTAGCTGCGTGGAGGTGGTGTTTGATTAAGGGAGGTGGTAATCTAGGATTGTGAGAGTTGGTGATGTTGGGTGGTTTAATTGGTGAGGTTGTGATTGCTGGTGGTTTGGGTTGTTTTTGTTGTTGCGTGAGGGTGAGAAAAAGAGAGGGAAATCAGGGGAGTGAAACTGGTGGAGTTATGGGCTAGTGTGGTTTATGATTTGGTGTTGCGGGGGTTTTGGCTGTAGTAATTTTTGCGGGGTGGTTTGGTGACTTCTACTTGCGGTTTGGAGTCTCTTTTCGTGGAGGAGATGGTGGCAAAGGTGGTGTGCCGTGAGGATGCAGTGGCTGGTGGTTGTTGCTGGCGGTTTTAGTAGGCAGCGTTGCTGCTGTTGGTGCTGATGGGAGCTGCGTGAAGAGATGGGAGCAGGGGAGAAGCTGCTGGTGTTGTTGAGGGGAACAGGTGAGGTTGGTGTAAAGAGTGTGTGGTGAAAGTTTAGGTAATGGTTGAGTGTAGGATAAGGTCGGGGCAGTAATAGGTTGTTTACTTGCTTGTTGAATCGACCCTTAAAGCTCCAAAAATGGCTTTTATTTAAAACCCATGCCTGAACTCGAACACGTACCTACAGATCAACCAAACCGAGGGTGGAACCAAGATAAATAAAAGAAAATAAATAATAAAAAGAAACTAAATAAACTAAAATAAAATTACGACAAATGAATAAAACTAAAGACTAAAAAAATAAATAAAGATAAACAATAAAATCAAATAAAATAAAAACAAGAAAATAAACTAAAACTAATCAAATAAAGATACTAAACACAAAAGCACTTAAAATTACCAAAACACTAAAATAAAAGACAAAAGACAAGAATAAGAAAATAATAGAAATAAAGGATAAAAACAGTTAAATTATTGGAAAATAAGCTGGAAAACTATTCAATAAACACCCCCAAAAGAGACATAAAAGTCACTTATCACTAATTTAGCAAATGCAAAAGAAAAAAAAAGAATGAAAAATAATAAAAAAAAAACCAAAAATCTTAATTGCCTTCGTCTTCCCTAGGTGGGTTCGATCTCGATTCCGAGTAGAATCAAGCCAAATTCTCGATATGAGCTATCAATGCTAAGGATCCAAACACTACACATGCAATAAATGTAGAAGGCTATAACAATATAAACACATCCTCACAAGAATGACGGTAATGGAATAGCAAAAATCACCTTTAAATCTTCAACTAGCTAGAGAGCGTGTAGACACCTAAAAATGTCTCCCCAAAACCAAACCCGATGATGAACAACCTTTCACCGCCATTATTGGTCGGGTTGAGTATTTAATTTTTGGAGTGCTTACATCCATATTTCCATTTCATAAACCAACCCAATTCCTAGCCCATTTCCCCAAACCATAACTTATTTTCCTCTTTTCGTGCCTTTAAACCCAAAATAATTCATTTCGTGTCCTTTAAAATCATTCATTTCGCGTCCTTTTTATAAAAACGTTTGTTACATTTTATTTTGGTCCATAATATGGGTCCAATGATTGAATAGTTGGATGGGGCTTGAAAAGAGATTTTCAACGGTATATTATAAGCCCAAATCCGAGTTATAACAAATAAGTTATGACCAAAATATTAAACTGAGCCCAAACCGAACATAAGCCCACCTTACCTACTACCCAATGATCATGTGGAGGGTCCAAATTATTTGATCCAATTCCTAAACCAATTAGGATTAATTATTAGCTTATATAAGTTTCTAAAAGATCTTAATTATCCTTTTTTGAAAAGATAAGATTAAAGAGTTTGAAATTGAATAAAACTTTTCTTTTTGAAAATCCTATTTTTATCCGAATTGAAAAACGTTCAAAGATATACAGATATTATTTTCGTGCCTCATATTTTTTTATCCAAATTTTATATGTTTGGATAGCCCTTGAAATTATCTTTCCAATGATATATTATAATATCAATTCCGAGCTATAACGGAAAAGATATGAATAAAATGTCAAACTCTATCCAAAACTAACACCATCTCACTATATCGGCCATATATTTTTTATCCTATAAAATATTTTAATCTGATCCTAATTGGGTTAGAAAGTAGACTTCAAGAGCTTTCCAACTATATCTTATTCATTTTATTCCGATTTCAGGAACAAAAGATATGATAAAAACAAAAATCGCAAAAACTGCTGTCTATCGAGTTTTATTCCGATTTAATTCGGATCTTATCTTGTTTTTTCGACCTCTCTTTTTTCTCTATGAATAGAGGTCATATCACCTCTTTTCCAATGATAAAGAAGTTTTCATGATCAAATCATTGTCTTCCTCTCTTTTACACCAAAAATTATTCTCTTCTCTCTCCTATATTCTAAGCCTTAAACCTATATTCCTAATTACATCATTCTTCCCTTAAGCACTCCAAGGAGTTCATACTTAACCCAAAGGTCTATACTTAAACCAAGGCGTGAAAGGTAGAATTAATTGAGGGTTTTGACCAAATTAAATCTACATTTATTTAATTTAATTTTAATTTGATTTATATTTTTATTAAAGTTACTAACAGTTTATTCATGATGTAGCAATTTAAAGGAACGCGAGGAATGTGAGTAATTAATTATTTTAATTACTCTTATTTTATTTTTATATTGCTAGCATCATGATTAGGTTATTTTATATTTTTGATTTCACTAACGCTAATATTGTTAAATTGCTTCCAATATTAATGTTTGTTCTATTATTTATCATTTTGATCACCACATTGCATGTTTAAAGGGAATATGTAATTGAAAATCACGACTAATAAGATAATTTGGACAACCGGTTTAGGTTCCTTTTAATCTTATTGTTTAATCAAGTGATCACTAATATTTTAGAATAATATGTTGCGTTAATATTCAAGCAATTTAACTAAATAAGAGTTTGGAGCGAATTGAATATTTTGTTTGTATGCCTTTGAGATCACAGGAATTCTTTTCAATATAAGAATCGAGTAGAGGTCAATACGGGCGAATGTGACTCCATGACTCACTTCGTACCATCATCCTCGATCCTCCTTTCGTGGTTCTGAACCATATGGAGTTAGTAATCTCATGGATTATGAATGAGGTGTAACCTTCACGGGTCAATCGTTGTTGCCTATCGTTGTCCCTTATCATGGTTGCCTTTTTATGATCCGTGAACGGTTTACAAGTTCCTTAAATACTTTTTGGCGGCTCCCTACTTAATTTGTCCCTAATCGTAATGTCAATTCCCACTTCCTATGAGTGCCAAGCATATTCACCACATGCTTTAACGTAGGCGCACTTCGAGCGACGCCTACAATTTGGAGACTCCACTGGGGAGGATTATTGGTTATTTATCGATTTGAGTGATCGGTATTTAATTGAGATGAGTGGATGAGACTTGAAAGATTCTTGAAAAATATTCCTGCGATTTAATTGGCATTGTCACATATGCATATGATTTTTTAGTATACCTATTTTGCCACAATAGTACGTGTTCTACGTATGTGGCTAGCCCGGGGGATTTATGCTCTATCAACCCGAAAACGCTCATGGCAATAAGGGTTCATCCGAGTTTTTAAATCCACCCAAACCATGGAGTCGAGTTCAATTTCATGACAAACTCGCGGAGCCGCCCGTTAGCATTCACCCTCAAGGGAGGCTGCCTTGCTAACGCGTCCAAACTCTTAACCATGGTACCCTTTGACACCCAAAAGCTTGACCATAGTGGAACATAGATCTTAACTTTAGGTTGCGAACTTCATTGCATCATTCGTGACAATGTGATTATATGTGCATTTTTTGACTTTTTAATTACTTATTTTTTATCAAACCCTTTTTTTATTATTAGAGTCGAGCCATAGATTTTAGTTTTTTTAATTTTTGAGTCAACCTGGATTTTTATTCCCGTTTTATACTGCACAAGAGTCAATTTGTTTTGGTCATATCTGGAGTTATAGAAAGAGTTACGTGTCGTGCCACCTATATATCTATAGCCCCGAGTTTTATCTTTGATTTAGAGTTGGTTTCGTCCAAATCAGAGTCACAGATCAAAAGTTATAACCAATATACTACAGCCTGTCCAGTTTAGATGTCTTTTTAGCGTTACCTTTTTTTATTTTTTTATTTTTTTTTTAAAAAAAAAATTGTGTCAAGCTAGTCTTACCCGGTCCTTTAATCCGTGTCAACACGTATAACATAGGATTATAGATTTTTATTTTATTTTTATTTTTTTTATACCCATGAGTCTTAACTCTTCTAGAATTCTAGTCATCTTCCTAGTTTCTTGTGATTGATTTTTTGTGTTAACCTTAACATGTGTTCTTTGTCTTTGATTGTGGTTGATCTTATTTGTGACTAATGATTGCCAATGGACCGTTTTCACCTAGTAAATAGCATAAACATTAAAATTGGACAAAATTAATCAAGTTAGTTTGTCTTTTAGTCTTCCATGCTATTTGGTCATTGGGTCCTTTTTTTTTCACAACGTCCTCATGTCTAGCCATGCGATCATACCACGAGTCTTAATAAACTCACCTAATCACACAAGTTGAGTCGTTTCACACACTTTTTCTTCGAGTAATGCACTATATTGTTTATGATCGTATACTAGGACCATGCATGCATCGCTTTCCGTCGTAATAGGAATGAGTGGAGTATTTCCCATAAGTTTTCAAAATTGTTTCATACACTCTTCCTTTCCAATCCGAGTATTGAGTTAATGTATTAGATGAGTTCGTCCTTACACAATACTTGAGTCTAAAATCAATAGGCAATAGTTGGAAGAATAAAGGGAACGTCACTCCTTCCTTCTTTCCTTCCAATCAAAGCATCAACAACAAGAAAATTTTTTCCTCAGTAGGCGGCAAGAAGTAACTCATAAACAGCCATGAAGACAAAGCACGATGCAAGCTTCTCACCAAGATTTCATGTTTTCTTCTTCTTTTGTTTCAAACCCTTCCCCCTAAAATGTCTAGCATATGTTCTCCTTATCCATGTGTCTATGTGTCACATTTCTTACCTTCTTCATAAATGAGCATCTCTTTCTTACATTCGATCATGTGATTAGCAAAAAAAAAAAAAAAAAAAAAAAAAAATTGCCGAACTAAACACAAGGTACACCAATGATTTGAGGCACCTTTGCAACCCTGTCATTCCCCATTAACCACTCAATCACATATCCAATTCTTCATCAACCACTTTGAGCCTCGTCTAACGTTTGGCCTTTATTTCTTCAACCCACATTCACTCAACCCTGGGATTTGAAGATGTGTAATTTTATAACATTCAAAAAGCAAGTAAAAAAAAAAATAGCAAAGAAAAAATAAAACAATGTCTAAAGGCAAGTGTTCCAATGTCTTTGATATGAACACGTCTCAAATTGCGTCTCTCATCGAGTGCTCGGTACCGTGCCTGAGAAACATGAATGCTAAGTGAGTGATGGACCGCATGATCTGAGATTGCCTACATTTATTCAAAAGAATGAAAAAAAAAGTTCAAAGAAAAAAAAAATGTGTTGAAAATAAACTTGCAAAATTCAAAATTTTCAAATTCACAATTAAACATCTTGGGGGCTTCTCTCGGGTCTTGAACCTTTTACCTCTTTCTTCCTTAAACCATCAACTTAACCACATTACAACCCTTGAAAGACCTCTTTGAGGTGTACATAAACTTGTGTAAAGTTCGGTTAGAGCTACGTTCGGCCTGATTCCTAACGGATACGTAGGCAACCTCACATTGAGGTGCGGCCACATTCATATTCATATCTATGCATGATCGAGTCAAAGAATATCCAATGCTTATCTTTATATCCCTACCCATTTAGAGCTAGACTTGGGGGCTTGAACCCACATCACATTAGCTTACCCAGCCTAAAGAGTCATCATCTTTGACTCTTCACACATATATTTCCATCACCATAACCTTTGCAGCCTCACCTTAGTATCACTTTCACACACTTCTTTCACACATACATATCATATCATCTTTCCCTTAGGAACCCTTTATCATGAAATCTTGTACCCCTATCGCGCATGCTTCATCATCTTTCAAGACAATATTCATCGGAAGAAACGTTGTATACTTGCTTAGCTTCTTGACCTGAGCAATGTTCATTGTTTCATGCATCGCATAATGTGCTGAGCAATATTTCTATATCAATGATTTGTAATAATACAAAGCATATAGTTCTTAACTCCTTGACCTAAGCAACATTCATAATCACTTCATCTATATACGTGCTTAGCTTCCAGACCTAAGTGACGTTCAAGATCGCTTCTTTACACCATATATGATGCTTAGCTCCATGACTTAAGTTCATTCATCGTGTCACATGATGTAATTGTCCTTAGCCTCCTGGCCTAAGGACATGCATCATGCATACATTACTTTTTTTAAAAAAAAGCAATTCAATCCATGCGATTCATTTTGTCTTGCTCAACGAGGAAGTTCAAAACTTCTTTCCTTTTTTTCGAGTCTTTTCTTTTGGGGAAGTTTAAAAAAACTTTTTCAAAATTTTCACATCGAGGGAAGTTCGAAAATAAAAGTTCATTTTCACATCTTTCTTTTTCGGGAGAAAGTCGGTATCCTCCACTCATGACAAAAATTGACGGAAATTTTTTGATTTTGCATCTTTGTTTGCTTGTGTCTGCACACACACATATACACACACACACACACACACACTCACAAGTCATACACATGTCATGTCACATCAAGTCAAACTTGGTCAAGTCAATCACAATATATACGAGTTCATTGGCAAATTTATTTTTACAAGTCACGTCTACAACACACGTTCGGGGACAATCGAACCAACTACAACCCACGTTCGGGGACAAGCGGACCATCTACAGCCCACGTCCGGAGACAAGCGGACCATCTGCAGCCCACGTCCGAGGACAAGCGGACCATCTAAAGCCCACGTCCGGGGACAAGCGGACCATCTACATCCCACGTTCGGGGACAAGCGGACCATCTACAGCCCACGTCCGGGGACAAGAGGACCATATACAGCCCACATTCGAGGACAAGTGAACCATTTACAGCCCACGTTCGGGGACAAGCGAACCAACTACAGCCCACGTCTGGGGACAAGCGGACCATCTACAACCCACGTTCGGGGACAATCAAACCACCATCATTTCATGACTCAAGGTTCTCGATACACAGAGACTTGCAATCTCATCATCTGTCGACTTTCCTCAAGCATGGAAAGTATTATCCGGTGGATTTATTCAAGCATAGAAAATCGCCAAGTCGGCTTTCCTCAAGCATGGAAAGCGTTATCGGTGGATTTTTCTTCAAGTATAGAAAACCGCCAAGTCGGCTTTCCTCAAGCATGGAAAACGTTATCGGTGGATTTTTCTTCAAGTATAGAAAACCGCCAAGTAGTCGGCTTTCCTCAAGCATGGAAGGCATTATCGGTGGAATTCTTCAAGCATAGAATGACACCAAATTCATACGTCAACTTTCCTTAAGCATGGAAAGTGTCATCCGGTAGGTTTCTTCAGGATTAGAAAGCTACCAAACTCATCTGTCGGCTTTCCTCAAGCATGGAAAGCATTTCAACAAACGTCATTCGGTGGATTCCTTCAAGCATAGGAAGCTACCAAACTCATTTGTCACCGATACACTGGTGTCAGATACGTATTCTATCCCTTTACTCTTTTATCTGTAGAACTAACATTTTTTTGTAGGTATCGGCGTATACAGAATGATTTAGGATCGCAAAACGTCTTAAATCATTCTCCGTCCCTATCGACTACTTTAACTATCGTTTTCGAAACTGACATTTCTACAAACTCAGTCAAAGTGGGGGCTTCTGTAGACACCTAAAAATGTCTCCCCAAAACCAAACCCGATGATGAACAACCTTTCACCGCCATTATTGGTCGGGTTAAGTATTTAATTTTTTAAGTGCTTACATCCATATTTCCATTTCATAAACCAACTCAATTCCTAGCCCATTTCCCCAAACCATAACTTATTTTCCTCTTTTTGTGCCTTTAAACCCAAAATAATTCATTTCGTGTCCTTTAAAATCATTCATTTCGTGTCCTTTTTATAAAAACGTTTGATACAGTTTATTTTGGTCCATAATATGGGTCCAATGATTGAATAGTTGGATGGGGCTTGAAAAGATATTTTCAACGGTAATTTTTAAGCCCAAATCCAAGTTATAACAAATAAGTTATGACAAAAATATTAAACTGAGCCCAAACTGAACCTAAGCCCACCTTACCCACGACCCAATGATCATGTGGAGGGTCCAAATTATTTGATCCAATTCCTAAACCAATTAGGATTAATTAGTAGCTTCTATAAGTTTCTAAAAGATCTTAATTATCCTTTTTTGAAAAGATAAGATTAAAGAGTTTGAAATTGAATAAAACTTTTCTTTTTGAAAATCCTATTTCTATTCGAATTGAAAGACGTTCAAAGATAGACAGAAATTATTTTCGTGCCTCATATTTTTTTATCCAAATTTTATATGGTTGGATAGCCCTTGAAATTATATTTCCGATGATACATTATAATATCAATTCCGAGCTATAACGGAAAAGATATGAATAAAATGTCAAACTCTATCCAAAACTGACACCATCTAACTATTTCAGCCATATCTTTTATCCTATAAAATATTTTAATCTGATTCTAATTGGGTTAGAAAGTAGACTTCAAGTTCTTTCCAACTATATCTTATTCATTTTATTTCAATTTCTGGAACAAAAGATATGATAAAAACAAAAATTGTAAAAACTGCTATCTATCGAGTTTTATTCCAATTTAATTCGGATCTTATCTATTTTTTTCGACCTCTTTTTTTCTCTATAAATAGAGGTCATATCACCCCTTTTCCAATGATGAAGAAGTTTTCATGATCAAATCATTCTCTTCCTCTCTTTTGCACCAAAATTTATTCTCTTCTCTCTCCTATATTCTAAGCCTTAAACATATATTTCTAATTACAACATTCTTCCCTTAAGCACTCCAAGGAGTTCATACTTAACCCAAAGTTCTATACTTAAACCAAGGCGTGAAAGGTAGAATTAATTGAGGGTTTTGACCAAATTAAATCTACATTTATTTAATTTAAATTAAATTTGATTTATATTTTTATTAAAGTTACTAACAGTTTATTCATGATGTAGCAATTTAAAGGAACGCGCGGAATATGAGTAATTAATTATTTTAATTACTCTTATTTTATTTTTATATTGCTAGCATCATGATTAGGTTATTTTATATTTTATTTGACTAACGCTAATATTATTAAATTGCTTCCAATATTAATGTTTGTTCTATTATTTATCATTTTGATCACCACATTGCATGTTTAAAGGGAATATGTAATTGAAAATCACGACTAATAACATAATTTGGACAACCGGTTTAGGTTCCTTTTAATCTTATTGTTTAATCAAGTGATCACTAATATTTTAGAATAATATGTTGCATTAATATTCAACCAATTTAACTAAATAATAGTTTGGAGCGAATTGAATATTTTGTTTGTATGCCTTTGAGATCACAGGAATGCTTTTCAATATAAGAATCGAGTAGAGGCCAATACAGGCGAATGTGACTCCATGAATCACTTTGTACCATCATCCCCGATCCTCCTTTCGTGGTTCCGAACCATATGGAGTTAGTAATCTCATGGATTATGAATGGGGTGTAACCTTCACGGGTTAATCGTTGTTGCCTATCGTTGTCCCTTATTGTGGTTGCCTTTTTATGATCCGTGAACGGTTTACAAGTTCCTTAAATACTTGTTGGCGGCTCCCTACTTTATTTGTCCCTAATCGTAATGTCAATTCCCACTTCCTATGAGTGCCAAGCATATTCACCACATGCTTTAACGTAGGCGCACTTCGAGCGACGCCTACAGAGCGACAACCATCTTACCACAAACCAAGTGAGCTAAGGTCTCATAGCCTTTAAGTTCTAATACCTTGGCAACGCTATATGTGTAAACCTACCCCGACATCCAAGTGCATGAAAACCTCTAACAACTAAGAAAGAGGGTGCTAAAGTCCAAATATGTCCAATATTGAAACAAAACATTTTGAAATCTTACCTTGAATGCTATGGAAAGACTGTATACACACAAATATTCACAAAACCAACATTACTCATGAATGCATATATAATTGTAAAGATGAAATCATGATCAATCAAAGTTACATATACCAAAAAGTCAACTCAATAAGGCGCTCATGGCCATCCAAACATAGAAAACCAATCTCAATAGTAAACTTTTGCAAGTATGGGAGAAATAAATCAAGCAATTAAGATACTATGGATTAAGAAACCACCAAGAGATTTAGATAACCCCCCAAGTTAGCGAATAGCTACTGCCGCAAGCTAAAATGGATCATTGTCCTTAATGCTCAAAATAAAAGAAACAAAGGATGGGAGAGAGGGGAAGAAAGAAGCCACATCCACACAACCAATCATAATCTATTCAATCCACGTGCATTTAAGAAAGAAAATCTAAGATAAGGGAAGAAGGAAAGAGTAAACCAAATGTGAGGTTTGTGTTGAAACCAACAATTGAGCACATTGTCCACATTTTCATCTAATACCTCGTCTTTATTGCTTTTCCAAATGCAAGCAATCATTGGTGTGCTTCTTCTCAAGGTTCTTAATCAAAAATCCTTGCACACGAGTATATGCATCAGGTACCTATACACATAGACAAGAGAGTAAACAAAAATGAGAAACGTAAAAGAAAGAAAAAGAATGCAATAAAACACATGTTACTTCCCGAGAAAGGCTTTCTTAACGTCCAAGCATGACCAATCTAGTAAATAACCCGAAAAAGAACACAAAAGCTTGTCATATGCACCGGAAAACATATTAAGAAATAGAGCATACTCGATGCTCATATGACAAGCAAACACAAAGTACAAGGAGACTTTATGCTTGAGAGAAGGTGGAAAAGAAAAAGTAAAAGAATTAAAAGAAAAATTAAAAAAATAAGAAGAAAAAGTAGAAGAAGATAAAGAAAGATAGGGAGGCAAACTCTCCTCACAAAAATCTTTTTTGGTTGGCACTATAACTTTGAGGGCTTTGGAAACATGAATCGGAAAAGGATCCCTTAGAGGTTCGTTGAGAAAAGAAGGGTGGAACATAGGATAGTAGGGGATATAGTTAAACCTTTGGAGGTGTATGAGAAAGGGGAAAAGGGTAGCTACTCCCTCACCACAAGGTCCCACATAACTAATGAGGGAATGGAAATCAGCCTTGGAATTCTCAAATGAAGAAGCTTCACATTTTACATCTCTCTCAAGCTTAAAAATTCCAAAGGATTCAACCTCAACCTCCTCTTCACAACCTTGAACAACATCTCCCTTAAATTTCTCAAGGTCTACCATCTCAAAAAAAAGAGTGAATGGGGGCAAATTTCTCTCAAACTCATCTCTCTCTAATGAAGCATTATGAATGAACTCACTCAAAAGGTTATGGGCTTTCGTTTTAGACTCAAGAAATATTTGTCCCTTAATCTCATATGAGTCCAAATCATCATAGATAGACGAGTCAAAAGCTTGCTCATTGGATTCATCTAGGGGACTATGGGGCACACCTTTAGAATTCATGCAAAAATCGGATGCAATATGAGAAAGAACATGCACTTCATCATCATTAGAATGTACCTCATTACATTGAGCTATAGAAGGAGGGGAGTTGAAATCATGCATTACATGGTCACTATTGGGAGCATCAAGCACATCATCGGAATTCATATTAGACAAATCATGACAATTAGCATCAACATTAAAAGGAAGAGAATCCCGAACATAAGTCTCATGATTGGCCCTCTCCCAATCATAATTATCCCTAGCTAACCATGAATAGAAATCCCAAGCTTCATCCGAAGACATAGTTTAAAATCCACCATTTAACATATTATCAACCACTCCTCTAAAATTCTCATTTAATCCCAAATTAATGATTTCACAATAATCACCCTTGGTAAAACCTTTAACACCGTCTAGGAAATCCTCAAGTCTATTGAAATATACGCAAAACGGTTCATTATCAAATTGAGGAATATAAATATAAGCCATTTTTTTTTTCTCAACAAAGACAACAAAAATAAAAACAAACAAATGAAAAGAAAATTATATGCAAAGGACTAGTCTCAATAAAATAACACAACGGTAATGGAAGTCGCTCCCCGGCAACGGCGCCAATTTGACAAAGGGAATAAACGCTTTGTCAAATGTCTATCTCTAGATCAAATACAATTTCTACAACCTAAACAAACCTAATACGAGTATAAGGCAAGCATAGGGGTCGAATCATAGGGAACGAGTAAACACTACCAAATGCTATCAACAATTAATCTAGTCTGAAATAAGAGATAAGTAAACTAAAGTCTAAACACGCTAAGACAAGAAACAAAACACTAAATGAAACAGTTTAGGTGTAGCATTTACTTGAACATAAACAAAGGCATAGAATTTGAATTAATCATGAACTAAACATGCTCGAATATCGATATAAGAGGTCAAATCTAGCCACCTGTCGGGGTTCATTGGTGTTTAGGGTGATTTTACCCTGCCACGTGGTCCAATCAGAGGATGACATGTGTCAGCCTCAGGATGGCCCAAAGTGGACCAATCTCTGTTTGACACGTGTCACTCTAGAAAATAAGGGAAAAAAGGCGGTTTTCGGGCCCAAATCCCGATAAAGCCGTAAAACGGCGCAGCCCACCACTGATTAGGGTACAGTGACCTAATTAGGGGCACAAATCCCAAAGACCCTATAAATAGGGAGATGTCCCTCTTTCTGAGGGCAGGTTGGATCATTATTACACATTTACTCTTTGATAGAGACATCCTGAGCTTGGAATCCGAGCAGATCCCTACCTAAATTTCCGCACCTTTTTCTCCCTTCAAGTTTCTAACTTGTGCATCGGAGGCAGAGTACCTCCTAACCGGTGTCTCCGTTTGTTTTGCAGGTACAACTCGCCCCCAATCAGTCTTCGTATTGTAACTCTCCCGAGGGACAAAAACACCCAAAACATTTGGCGCCGTCTGTGGGGAGAGTATCTCGAATATGGTTCAAGAGTCTGTACCACCCCCTAACCGTCTGGGCGAAGACCCAGAAGTCTTTACAGACCAGGAGGATGAAGATCCTCAAGTCGAAACTTTACAGCCGAAGACGGCTCTCTTAGAATCAAGCGCATCCGGCCCAGAGAGACTCTGGAGCGGGGTGCCTCCTTGGCGGGTACAAGTAGACCCCCTGGGCAGCCGGAAGGGGAAACCCAAACAACAGCTGGATCATCGCCTGTCACCTGAGACGAGCTCATGAGATTCTTGACAAGTTTCAAGGGTGAAATTAAAGAGCTGATCACCCAGAGCCGGGCTGGCCCAAGTAGAGGTCAGTCGGCCAAGAAGACTCCTCTGGAAAAGGGGAAGTCAGTCAAAAATTGGCAGCCCACTCCTCATCCAAAGGAGAAGGCAGCCAGGACTATTAATTGGTCCAAAATTCTTCTTCCCAAGGGGAATAACAATAACTCCCGCCGGACTCAACAACCGGTGAGAAGTAAGAAGTCATCTCTTGATGCCCGAGAGATCATCAACCGGAAGGGAAATCAGCAGCTGTCTGAGTCGGCTTCTACGTCGAACTTTCCTGACAACTTTAACAATACCTCTGTCGGGAATGCATCTTCCTTGCATGAGAATCAGACAAGAGGTAATACTGTCCATTCTGGCCCTCATATGATTGGAGCTGTACCGTATGTGCCTACTAAGGTCTACGGCCAGTATCCCCCTCATTTCATGCAGCCGACCTTCTTTGGAGGTCAGACAGCATATCCAAATTTCCAGTTATTGGACTGGCAGCTTTGTCTGCTGCGCCTGGGTAAACAGCCTTCTGCGTTCACCCGAGAGATAACCGAGGCGGCCCAACCGGCCAAGGTTAAGAATGTATTGGTTGGTACCTATGATGGTACCACAAATTCGGAAGACCACCTCATGGCATACACCAACCTCATGTATCTGCAGGGGTTGGATGATGCCGCTTGGTGTCGGTGCTTCCCGGCTACATTGAAGGGCATTTCCTAACAATGGTTTGGCAATTTGCTAGCCGGGTCCATCGATAGCTTTAGGAAGCTCACCTTCCTGTTTGAACATCCCTGCCAAGAAAACAAGCCTTGATTTGAGCACTGTTAGGCAAGGGGAGAGAGAAGGGTTGCGCTCATATGTCAGGCGGTTCAATTTGATAAGAATTTAGATTCAAGGATTGTCTAACTAGGTAGCTTTTACAGACTTTTTCAAAGGTCTGAGAGACGGGTCGACCTTTAAGTTCGACCTAGTCAGAAAAGGGGCTTTCACCTTACAGGCGGCCCTGAGGGAGGCGGAAAGCTACATCCAAGCTACCGACCTCTGCTCGCCTGGTAACCAGTCGGACTCTAAGAAGTCCGACAAATAGAAAGACAGTCGGTCTGCTCAGCCGGTCAAAAACAAAGAAGAGAGCAAGAAAAGAAAAGAAGTCTGGGCGGTTACTGACTCTGACCAGCCGTCCCAGAAGAAAAAGAAAAAGTTTAAGCCGTACGTCCCCAAGTACGAGTTTAATAAAGACTGCAACTCCATCCTCATGGAGGTAAAGGACCGGCTGTCCATTGAGAAGCCGAATCCAATGAAGAGTTCTGTCTAGTCACGAAATAAAAATAAATTCTGTCAGTTCCATGAGGAGGTCGGCCATGATACCAACGACTGCTTCAGTCTTCAGCGGGCGTTGGACCGACTGGCTAACAAAGGGCTGTTGAAGTCCTACATTTCTAAGTCCCCAACAAGGGCAAAAACGAAAAACAAGGGTCAGTCCTCCAAGACTACCCCCCAGCCTGCTAGTAGCTCGGATACCGACAAGGAGCCGGTCTACACAATAGCAGGCGGGTTCTCCTGTGGTGGCCCTACCATCCGGGGCACCAAGAGCCATCTTCAAAAGATGGACAAGGATGATGACGAGTAGGCGTCTGCAAGCACCTCCTTCCCAAACGTCTTAATCACTGAGAAGGATAGGGGCAGCGTCTGCCGTCCGCATGATGGCCCGATTGTCATTGAATGTAAGGTTGCCAACCAACTGGTTGGAAGAATCCTTATTGACATCGGCAGCTCATCAGACATCCTCAGCCTCTAGTGCTTGTAAAAGCTGAAATACAATGTCAGCAGCATGCATCCGGTCACCCACCCCTTGGTTGGTTTTGGGGGTGGGATGGTCTACCCAGCCGGAAGAATTGACTTGCCCATCAGGCTGGGAGAGAAAGGTCAGGGACGACATATTGTCGTCAGATTCTTGGTCGTTGAGGAGTTTACCGCCTACAACATTATCCTTGGCTGGCCAACCCTCAACGTAGCCAAGGCGATAATCATCCCGTCTCTGATGCTCATCTAATATGAGAGGGATGATGGCTTTGTTGGTTCCTTGAATAGGGATCAGAAGACAGCCTGGGAGTGCTATCTCTTAGCCGTCAGGGACACTGTGGCCCTAGGCGGTCAGGAACCAATTGACCTTGACAATGTCAAGGATGCCAATCCAGCACCTGCCCCACAAGCAGCAGGAAAGAAAAGAAAGGCACCTCTGTTGGTGGAGGTGAATAAGGAGAAAACATAGCAATCACTGACCAGTGAACGGTCATATGAGCTCCGTCCCCAACCGGCTGGTGACAACATTGATCTCGTTCTGGATGACAGCCGTCCAGAACGTATTGTAAAGGTTGGGACAGTTGCTCATGCTACTTTAGGTGCAGACTTGCACCTTTTGTTGAAGGAATTCAAAGACATTTTTGCCATTGAAGTGGAAGAGATGCCAGGCGTCAGCCCGGATCTTGCTGTCCACAAGCTCGCCGTGGATCCTAAAAAGAAGCCCATCCGGCAAAAGAAAAGAAACCACGGTGAGGAAAGAAGTCAGGCGGCAGCTGCCGAAGTCAAAAAGCTGCTAGACGCCAGGTTCATCCGACCTTGTAATTTTCCCGACTGGGTGGCCAATGTGGTCCTTGTTAAGAAACCGAATGGGACTTGGCACATGTGTGTTGATTATACAGACCTCAACAAGGCGTGTCCAAAGGACATTTACCCGCTTCCAAAGATCGACATTCTGGTCGATTCTACAGCCGGTCACGCCTTGATGAGCTTCATGGATGCCTACTCCGGCTTCCATCAGATACCCCTGTGGAAGAAAGATCAAGAGAAGACGGCCTTCGTCACTTATCAGGGGTTATTCTGTTATACTGTGATGCCGTTTAGCTTGAAAAATGTGCCTGCCACTTTCCAACGGATGATTAATACGGTCTTCATTAATCAGATTGGGAGGAATGTGGAGGCGTACATTGATGATATGATAGTCAAATCCAAGCTCCAGACGGATCACCTTGTTGATCTCCGAGAAACATTCACCACCCTCACGCGGCATAAGGTTATGTTAAATCCTAAGAAATGCGTCTTTGGTGTTGAGTCTGGGAAGTTTCTCGGATTCCTGATTGATCAAAGGGGGATAGAGGCTAACCCTGAAAAGATACAGACGGTGATAGACATGAAGTCACCTTATTCTGTCAAGGAAGTGCAGAGACTCACTGGCTGTCTGGCCGCCCTGGGAGGTTCCTCAGCCGGTTAGGCGACAAGTGCCTCTACTTCTTCCAAGCAATCAGGAAGAAGACCAGATTTGAATGGGAGAATGATGGTGAGACGGCATTTCAGAAGTTTAAAGAGCATTTACATTCTCTACCTAGGTTGGTCAGTCCTTTACTTAGGGAGACGTTGTACATGTATTTAGCCGTCTCAGATCATGCCCTCAGTGTGGTTCTCCTTGCTGAGCGAGACGGCGTGCATCTCCCGGTTTACTTCATTAGCCATGTTCTTAAAAATGCTGAACTTCGGTATCCCATGGTTGAAAAATTTGGCCTTGCTCTATATATGGCTTTCAAAAAATTGAAGCCCTACTTTCTGGCACATCCGGTAGTGATTTACACCGACCAGCCACTCAAGCGGCCAATGTCTACCTAGGACGCATCCGGGAGAATGTTGAAATGGGCTATTGAAATGCAAAGTCTTGAAATCACTTACGAACCAAGAAATGCAGTGAAAGGTCAGGCGTTTGCCGACTTCATTGTTGAAATGACCCATCCGGTGGCTCCGGATAATCTTGATTAGGTTTGGAAAGTGTATGTAGACGGGAGCTCTACAAAGAACGACTGTGGTGCAAGTGTAATCTACGAGTCTCCTGAAGGGGACAGATTTGGCAAACTCATTATTTTTTGCCCACTCTTAAGGCAGACGCCAAGGAGTTGGTAAAGAAATGTGACAAGTGCCAAAAATTTGGCAAACTCATTCACCGTCCGGCTACTGATCTGACGGCCATCCACAGCCCAATCCCGTTTGCAAAATGGGGCATGGACATTTTAGGTCCTTACACGCCTGCTCCAGGCGGAAAGCGCTACATCTTGGTGGCTGTGGATTATTTCACCAAGTGGGTAGAAGCTGAGGCGGTTAAAAACATCAAAACCTCAAACGTGATTTCCTTCATCTGGAAAAACATTATCACCCGGTATGGGGTACCTATGTCTATGGTGTTTGATAATAGTCCTCAGTTTGAGACGCCTTAGCTAAAAACTTGGTTAGGAGATCAGGGGATCTCAAGCTATTTTGCATCCGTTGGCCGGCCCCAAGCAAACGGCCAAGTTGAAGCCTTCAATAAACTCATCTCAGACGACATTAAGAAGAAAATAGAAAGAGCCGGTGGCTTATGGGCAGAAGAGTTAATACATGTCCTATGGGCCATCCGGACAACAGCAAAAGGGGAAACCGGTGAAACCCCATTTCTCATGGTTTACGGTGTTGAAGCCGTCTTTCCCATTAAACATTACAAGACGACCCTCAGAGTCATGCTATATGATGAAGAGGCAAATTGGGAAGCAATGCGCTTGGCAATGGATTAACTCCCAGAAAGGAGGGGCAATGTCGCCTTGCGTCATGAGATTTACCGTCTGAGAATGACGAGAGCCTACAACAAAAAAGTACACAAGCGTCCTTTGAAAGTTGACGACTTAGTGTTACGAAAAATGGAGGCAACCGTAGGGCCAATGAGCTGGGGAAGCTAACCCCAAATTGGGAAGGCCCCTACCGGATCTATGAAGAAGTAAGGGATGACACCTACCGCCTGGAAACTTTAGACGGCAGGCGTCTGCCTAGAACTTGGAATGTAGACAATCTAAAAAAGTACTACTTCTGAGATTGTAATTGTAAACTTTTTGTAGACAGTAAGTCAATTAATGAAGATTCAGGCTCTGTTTGCAAAATTGAGTTATTCTTTGATTATCCATCCGGGTCATACCCAGACGGATTCTTCATTTACCTAACTAAGTTTGGTACTTAGTAAAGGTTACATTTGTTGGACCGCCTGGGTAATACTCGGATCCCTTGTTTATTTAAGTTTGATACTTTGTTTATTCAACTGCTTGATTATCCGCCTGAGTAATACTCAGACGAATTCTCCATTTACCTAACTAAGTTTGATACTTACTAAGTTCAATACTTAGTGTAAATTCAATACTTCGACTAAAAACTAAGCACAAAAACGTTTAGTGGCTATACAACCGGTCTCAAACAAGACCAGAGGCTAAAATGGCCGGATGGTTGCTCATTTTATAAAATCGCCTGTCCCAACATGGACAAAGGCGTCCGACGACACCCCTCCGGGTGCAATCGTCGCAGAGAACAGACTATTTGTCGGTTCTACGTACCCATGCAGACAGCAAAAATTGAACGACCAAATTGATCAACTCATAGCCGTCTGACCAAAATGACTTGTAAAGAATGATCAAGTTGCCTAATACCAGATGCCCTGGGGCATCAGTCGGTCACCGGCTGAAGAAATCACTTAGGTTATTCATTCCAAAATTGCAATTCCTACCTCAATTGGGGCAAAGGAGTCGTGCAATGGCTATGAAATCTCTACCATGACGGATAAACACCGTCTGGGTAGTAACTGGAACGCCTGTTGGTGTACGGCTGTGCACTTGGTTTGGGGCAATCACTATTGTCATTGATTGACTTGCAAACATATCATGCTCTTTACAGCATCAGACGTTTTCAAGTCAATCAATCAACTCCACTTGAAACCAACCACACAGCCGTCCAGGGGCAAGGACAGCCGGACTATTGATTAGTTAGGCAAAAATGAAAAATCGCCGCATGCTTTTGATAAGTTGGGAAAAAATGAAATGAAAAATGAAAAATTAAAAATTCAAATGCAAAATGATCAAAACCGACTCAGTCGGTGCACTTCATAAAGACCACCCAACCAAACGGTTGTGATGGATCAAATGTTAACCGGACCTTGTCCGGGAGAAAGAGAAATTGTTAGTTAACCCAGCTCCTTAGCCGGTAAATACAAATATACTCGGCACGCAAGCCGGAAAAAATAAGTTTTGGCATACTGCCGCTAAATAAAAGAAAGACAAAAAACAGAGATTGGCATACTACCGCTGAAAAGTCACTTCTGGCCTGCAGGCGGCTCCTCCTGGTCCTCCTCCTCATCATTTGAGGGTATCTCCTGCGCTTCACCCGGACTAGGTAGCTGAGGTACGAGGGGCTCATTGTTGGCATTAACCCAGACGTCGAAGGATTCAGGCTCTGGGTCACCCTTCTCTCCCAGGTACACCACGTCCTTGGCGTACCTATGAGCCAGTGCCCATACGCCATAATCCGCGTCCGGGTACAGGGCAGCCCAGGCGATCTTCATCCGGGCGTCATTATCAGCGTCACTCTCAGCAACTAGACGGTTTTGCTCCGCCTCCAAGGTTGCTGCAAAGTTTATCTGAGCTTGAGCAGCCTCCTTCTCCAGTTTTTGAACCTTGGTCTTCAGATTGGTGTTCTCTTCATAAACACCCTGAAGATTGCCAAGGTCCGTCTGGGCCTTCTTAAGCGCCTCATCAGCCTTTTTGGCACTCTCAGTAGCCTTCTTCTAGGCCTCCTCCGCCTCCTTCCGGGCCATCTCAGCATCAGTCGCCCGCTGCTTGGCCGCCTCCAGATCTGACTCCAGCTGCTGGATTCTAGATGCCTATGTCATAATGATTGCTTTAGTTTCAAGTTCATTTACGATAGTTGAGTGTAAAGCAATATTATCAGCGTCTATGGAGGACTTCTTGGCCCTTTTGACCTCTTCCCGTTTGCAAGATTAAGGACGTTTGAGCCCGTCCACCCGTAGCATAGCCTGCAGAAAAGCAAGCGGTGTGAGTATCGCAGGCGGGATAAAATACTTGGAAAAAATAAAATTGAATTGACAAGTTTCTTACCTCAGCCAGAAGGGATAGAATGCGTTCAAGATTGAACGTCTCTATCCCAGGGATACTGTCTTTATCCCTCTTCCGGACGGCTTCCAGCATGGCCTTGGCGTGCTTCTTGACGTCTGGCCAGCAGGGAGATTGATCTGCACCACAATCAATACGTGATAAGTGCAAAACTAAGGCAGCACCTATTTGTTGCCGGCCGTCTGAAGATGACGTCTGTTAAGAGTGGGATTTCACCCGCAAAGGCCACCCTAGCTCAAGCGGGGATTCAAAGGGGTTCTTACCTTCAGAGCCAGCCAAGCGGGAACCGCTTGCAGGCGTGGAGAACCTCGCGGTCGCTGTTACGGGGTTAACGAGGCTGAGGCCCAGGCTGCCGCCTACCTTCTCGTTACGCCCCGCTATCCGTATCTGCTGATGACCGGCCGAGGCGCCAAGAGTTGACGCAGAGGTGGATTTTTTTATTTTGTTGAGAACGACAGGGGTCTCCTCCCTAGCCCGTTTGAGTTGTTTCTCAAACGACTTTCCAACCTCTCCTCCCTACAAAAATAACCAAAGTTAAGGTTAGCATCCGGGAAAAATGATTTTAAAAGTTCAACTTATGAAAGGGTCAGGCGTTTGTTACCTTGTCTTGACCTCAGCCGCAGCCTTTTCCGCAAGCGCCTTGCGGATGGCAGCAGAGGATCGCTTTGGGGTTTTCTCCGTCTGCAACATGTTTAATGCTTCCTCTGCAAAAAGAAGGAAGTTGGTCAATATCATAAAACAATTTCGATAGAAAAATACTACAGACGGATATAAACTCAGGCGCATACGTTTGGTAAACATGTGCCCTAGCCCGCAGGTGGCTAGGAAGCACTCGTCCCTGAACTAGGCGCTCTTGGGGATCCAGTTCTTGGGGACCTTTATTGTCTCCCCGGTTGACAAGGTCGCGTCTGTGAGGCCAAAAAAGTCTGCCTCAATGATCTTGTCAAAGTCTTCCTTTGGGACCCGGGGAAAAGCACACTTCCGGCCCAACAAGTTGGGCTTCTTATTGTACAGACGTAATTCATAATTCTCCCGTCTGGTTGGGGCAGACATCAGGAAGAACCTGTGCTTCCAGCCGTCGAATTTCGAGACCTTGTCCAAGGTCATCATATATTGGGGCTGCGTGGTTAGGGTGTACTACGCCCTCCAGCCGCCTGGGCTTCTGCTAAGATAATGCATGCTAGCAAAAGCCTCCTAGCCGGGGTTAAGCCGTTGAAACTCATAGGCGGCAACATACCCTAGAATGTTTGTCCAAGAGTTGGGGGTAAGTTGCCAGACTCCGAGGCCGTATCCTCTCAAAATTGCCTTCACCGCCTGGTGAAGGTGAAAGCGGAGACCAGCCTTGAACGCCGCCTCATAATAGCCGAAATAGTTGTTGGCGTTCTCCTAATCGTCCTCCCAGGCGACGGCGCCATTCTCAGGCGGCACTCGGATCCTATACCCGTCTCCAAGCGGGTGCATTTTAGTGAAATTCTTCAAGTTCTCCTCCATTTGGATCCGGTCCTTGGAGGAGACGTGGATGTTGAAGGGATCATCCTTCTCGTTCCACTTTTTTCTTTCTTCCTCCTCGCTATCCGGAAGCGGGGGTAGATCGTCACTGCTCTCGGAGTTAGAGGCGGAACTGTCGCTTTCCGTCTCCTCCTCACTTTGACCCAAGGGGGCAGAGACGGCCTCGTCGTCGCCTTGGTCACATTCCTTCAAGAAGGAATCAGCAGGAGTTGAAGGGGCGCGTGGAAGGGATCTCTCCAGAGCCGTCTGGTCTCCCTGACCAGACGTTTCTCCCTCAGGCGTTTGGCCGCCTGAGCCTTCGCTTTTGTAATTTGGATCAGTTGCCGTCTGCATTGTCCGAGCCATGGTGTCCTGCACAGACACATAACTGGTCGGAATCCGAGGCAAAGAGTGGTCCCAACACCCCAAGACGGCATTCCCAGTCCTATACTCAGCCGTCCCTGGTGACTGGCTGGACTCTAACCTAGGCTGTGTCGTGTGTGTTGGTGATGCATCCATTTATTGCAAGAAATATGTACAAGAGGTGAAAAAAGAAAAAGAGCTGAGAGAGGCAGAGACGGTACCTTTTAAAGACATATCTGAAACTAGGCGGGTCCGGCTGGGTCTCTAGAGGACGAGCTTTCTTGCTTGCGCCTGACTCAAACGGATGACTTCTACTCTCTCAAAGTTATCTCTAGAAATTTTTTTGTAAACGTACCAAAAATTATGAGGGTAAACGGCTATATATAGAGGGTAAATACGGGGGCATTTCCGTAATTTACTCGGAAGGTGAACGGTTACTCTTTAATTGTAAAATTACCACCAATCGGAGCGTGACACATGTCACAGATGCCACATGGCGTGCCACGTCACATCTGTGAGGGGCAAATGTTTAGGGTAGTTTTACCCCGCCACGTGGTCCAATCAGAGGATGACACGTGTCAGCGTTAGGATGGCCCAAAGTGGACCAATCTCTGTTTGACACATGTCACTCCAGAAAATAAGGGAAAAAAGGCGGCCTTCGGGCCCAAATCCCGAGAAAGCCGCAAAACGGCGCAGCCCACCACTGATTAGGGTACAGTGACCTAATCAGGGGCACAAATCCCAAAGACCCTATAAATAGGGAGATGTCCCTCTTTATGGGGGCTGGTTGTATCATTTATTACACATTTACTCTTTGATAAAGACATCCTGAGCTTGGAATCCGAGCAGATCCCTACCTAAATTTCCGCACCTTTTTCTCCCTTCAAGTTTCTAACTTTTGCGTCGGAGGCGGAGCACCACCCAACCGGTGTCTCCGTTTGTTTTGCAGGTACAGCTCGCCCCGGATCAGTCTTTGTGTTGTAACTCTCCCGAGGGACAAAAACACCCAAAACAATTGGCTTATCCTAACATAGCCTATATTCTTCAACATTAGAACCATATACTAGGAGGTGCTATAAAATAACGATCGATACAAATGAATCTTGCTAGGTCCGCTATCGCATCTTCTAATAATAATTCATTCCCAATCAACTAACAACATGCATTTTGCAAGTAGATTGAAGAATATCAAGCATATAAAGATTTTAATCACAAATAAATAAATTCAAAACCCTAAAACATACTCAAGATCTAACTACACCATAACCATTCCATTAATGGGGAAATTACTCACCAATCATGATAATAACAAGATTAATTAACAAATAACCAACAATCGACATGATTAACAAGCAACATTAACAACTAAAACAATAATCAAGCAATTAAAATAGAGGAGAGAGAGTTAGAGATTCTCATTGATTAAAGATGAAAGTCTACAAACAAGGTGATCAATCTTCTTCTTCAAAATCCAAGCTCAACAATGATGAAACCCTCACTTTCTCTCTATAAACTACTTTAATTCTACGCTAACCCTTGAGAGAGAATCTTTCCTAAAACTAATTAAGAAAACAGAGTAAATGATGTTACCCTAATTACCCCACAAAAGATGGGTATTTAAACTAAGCTAGGAAAATAAAGAAATAAAAGAAAGGAAATAAATATGGAAAACAAAGAAAACAAAAATAAAATAAAAACAAAAAATAAAAGAATAAAGAAAGAAAGAAAAATAAATTAAAATGAAAACAAATCCCACCAAAAAAACGTCAGACCCATCTCCTTTTTCGTTCCTTTAGCTGCTCTATAATAGGAAAATAATCCCATGCTTTGCGCCTCACCAAATCAAACTAACCACCATCATCAAATCACCACCGTTCAACATCATTGAAAATCAACATCAAGAAAACATCATCGTTCGATCTTCATTAATAACCACGTGAGAAGCTCGTGAATTGGTTATGTCGATTCGAAGGTTGGTGTGGCCGAACTATGGGTTGGTTCGGTCGAACCATGGGTGTGTTCGACCACACCACTTCAAATTAGAAAAGTTCGAATGTTTCTAACTTTTTAGCACTTCGATCGAACCCTTAACAGTTTGCCCGAACCTTGAGAATTTGCAATTTGCTTTGATTTTGGCCGTTGCTTGTGTGAATTGGTGAAGGTTAAGCTGCAGCGTCAGAGTGAGATGTGGGGTCTGGTGGTTTAGCTATTGCGAAGGTGGAATTGTAGGGCAGGGGCTGTGTTGCTGTAGAGGTGTTAGTGTGGCGGCGGATTTGGGGCAACATCGGTAGTGTAGGAGATTAAGGTGTTGTTGCGGGTTTGGTGTTGTTGTGGCTACGATAGCTGGGTGCGTTTGATGGTTATTTCAGTGGCTGGTAAAAGGTGAAGCAGGGCTGCTAGATGCGTGAGAGAATTACAGCGGCTGCTCTATGGTTTTGGTCGACTAGTGGTGAGTAGAGGCAGAGGTGAAGGTGAGGTGCGGCTTCTGTTTGAACTGGAGCAGGGGAGTTGCGTGTCAATTGGTTGATGGGGTTATTTGATGTGGTGATTGAAGGTGGGTCGCTGTTGTTTGAGTTGGAGCAGCTGCTAGGTGTGGGTTGAGTGAGGAAGTTGCTGCGATGGTGTTGGTTACTTGCGCATTCGGCAATTGGCCTTTGACATGAATTCAAAACTCGAACTCACTTGACTTTAAACTCGAACACCTACACACAAAACCGAGGAAAGGGATTGAGAAAAATAAAATAGACCTAAGTAATAAAATAAAACTAACTAAACTAAAATAGAAAATGAGAGAAATAAAACTAAAACTAACAAAATTAAATTAAACACAAACAAATAAAATATGAAAAAGACTTTAATATAATTAAAATAAATAAAAGTAAAATAGAATACTTTCAAGGAAAATAAAGTACGAAATAAAACAAAAACAAAGCAAATAAAATACGAAATAAACTAAAACTAATTAAAAAGGGAAATTAAACTAAAACACTCAAAAATAAAAAGGAACTTTATTATAAAGGAACCAAGATAAAATAAAACAAAATCAACATGAAAACGACGCTAAAGCTACTCCCTAAGAGTGACATAAATGTCACTCATTAGGCGCCGAGGAAGGAGGAGAGAGCCGTGAGAGAGAGAGAGGAGTTTGAGAGAAGTTGGTTTCATGTTTGCTAATTGTGTTTCAACTTAGAAGTAAAATTGTTATGTGGAATAACCTCGGCACCTAGGCTACTTATAATTAGACTAGGTTAGGAAGCCCGAAACCTCTCTAAACCCTCCGAAGAAGCGGCAGATCAAAATATGGTGCAGAAAAACCCAAATTGTTACATGGCCGGCCATACTAGGGGATGAGGCCCATAATGGGCCTCGTACTCTCATGCTTGATCTAGGCCCATTGTGTGACCTTATAGGATCGGTCTAAGTGGGCTTTGGCCTATTTTACTAGCCCAAAGATCGTTAGTACGTCTAGCTATGATATATCGACGACCCAAATAACTGAACTTAATTATCTCCATAATTTGATCCATTTATATATATGGTAATTGCACATGACAAAGATATAAATCCTTCAGTTTCATTAGCCGCATTAATTGGATTAACCACCTTAATTAGTTACTAGTTTACGCGTGTTTATGCATTATTACTTGTTTATCGTTGTAAAATCATGGGTCATTCACATGTAGTGAATGGATTAATGGAATGTATATTCTCTCACATGGTTTATAAAATGGCAACTAGTTGGATCCGATTAGGATAAAAAAATACGGGCTTCATTCCGTCATGTATTTTTGTAAATCTAAATACGGTCTGTAAACATTTGAGTATTTTTGTACCTTAATATTTAAATTATTCCTAATTGTAGACACAAGTATTTGAATCATTTTTGTTATGTATTGAAGATGGAGGTTCTTAGAAGACGAAGCAATGAAGTTGCAAGAGAATACCCTTGAAGACTAGAAGACTCAAGGTATCATGCTAGTTGCAAAATGCATCATTTACGTGTGTTTTCGATAAATATTTATCCTTTTATATATGTGAATAATATGTTAGATGCATGTCTAGGAGACGTAAGGCATACCGGGTATGCAAGTTGGTTTTGGTTATACTCAACGATATGAGTGATGGAGTCCCACATGTTGTGGCAAAGTGGATAAATTGTTGAGAGAGCATTAGATGTGATGATTTATCTAACCAAGAGTGGCTTGGATACATTAGCAAAGAGTTGCTTACCTTAGAGTTATAAGTGTTAAGATAAGCCAAAGTATGCTAATGATGGGCCATAATCTGCAAATAATTTGTTTACACACATAAAGACTCACATTCAAAGTAAAGAGCATTAGTTGCGAACCTATTTGAATGACATGGTTATCTAAACCATGAGTCTAGAATGCTTGATTATAAACGAACATTTCTCTAACATGATAAACTCACAAAGTTCAAGTCATGGGCATGATTTGTGTTCCTAACATCTTTAGCAATGTCACATTAACAAGAACATACTCAAGGCTATATAGGATCTTGATAGTTGATGGATTCGGAATCGTTCTAATACAAGTAAGTCTTACTTGTGGAAATCGAAAAAGCAAAGAGCTATTGTTCTTGGTATAGACAATTGACTCCAAAAGCTAAAGAGGATACAATTACTTCAATGTTTTACAAAGAAATTAAAAGAATATGGTTATATTCATCAAATGTTAACATACTTGACATAAGTAGCTCAAGAGTTCGGTGAATTAAATAATTGACTTGGAAATAAATCAAAATGTCTGGATTAGATTGAGTGATTTTTGCTTGAGCTAAGTGTGACCATCTCAAAGTTATGAATGGAAATTTTCATAAATAAGTCCGCAGAGATAATAGTATATCTTCACGGAGACCTCGATGTCATTTGAAAATGACTCGAACGATGATGGATCACATCCCTTCTTATAAAGATCTTAAATATTTTCACAATTGTCTAGTGTTACACTAAATAAAATGTCAAACCTAAGAAAGGACACCATATTCAGCTATGGGTATAAATAACTTCAAAACGTCTTTTAAAGTATATGTTTAAATCTCTTAGGCTCAGTGGGAGCTCACTAGCTTAATGGGAGCTAAGTGACTTCGTGGAAGCTCACTGACTTAACAACAACTCGGTGGCTAAGTGGGAGCTTAATGGCTCATTAAAGGCTAAGATAGCTCAAGTGGGAGCTAACTGTTTGCTTTAAAACAAAATTTTATCCAAAAGAAAATATACATGTCTCTTTGTAAGCATTCAAGTGAAACTACGAGCATTACCTCCACAACCTAATTGAGAATATAATTTTTTTGCTCTAAGTGGTGTCTTTCGGGAGACTAACACATTTCTAAAATTACATGCGGGAGAAAAGTGAACTCGATGACCATCGAGATTAGCAACAAACTAGAGTTGAGAATCTTGGAAGACCTTAAAAGGGCTTCGTAAGATGATTGATCAAGAATACTCAAAAGGAATTAACAAGTGCCTTAAAAGAGAATTATTTACTCACAAAACATCAGAAACGATGAAGTAAGATCAACATTATCAAAGGGTTTTGAAAGCGCTTTGAAACTCAGTGTTTGATGCAATTGTCTCGTATAGATATATAATTTACCAAAGTTTTGGATTGAATCATATAAATTTTCTATTAAGTTAGAAATAAACTTATTCCTTACAAACATAATATTTTCTATTATATAGTAAGGGAATAATGTCTTGTAAGATAGCTACGACAAATCAAAATTCTGAATAATGGCTAAAGGCCATAAAAATCCAAAATTAATTCCATGTTTTAAAATAATGTTTGAAACTTGATTAATTTGTTTGAATGGTGAAAGACCCATCAATCGCAAATAAGTTTTCAAGTAGAAAACTAACAAATGTGGAAATGTATGTGCATACATAGCTAGATTGGTAGAAAAAAATATAATTAAATTCACGTAGTTCATTTTAATAAAATCTACTCACCGATCAGAATACTCAAATCTTTTCATGATTATTCTAGCAAAATTGCACACATCAAATATGGCAAAATAGATACCAAAACCGCCTTCCTAAAATAGGATTTTGGAAGCGACTTTGAAAATAGTCTAAGGGTTTTGAAAATATATATAATGCTAGATTTGAAAGCAAGCTCAAGAAATCCATTATGGGATTGAAGGAAGCATTGCAAAAAGGATTTGAACGTGTTTTCTCATAAAGTTAATAAAATGATTCACTTATAGGGAAACCTAGAAATTCTTGTGGATAAGAAGTTTAGTGGGAGAAATAGTCAATCTTGTAAGGTTCAACAAGAAGTTTATAAGCTCTATTGTGAAATAACTATCAAATGCTAAATGCTTAGATTTGAAAGTATATTCGATAATGGGCCGAGCTAAAGACGACAATTAGTACATATTGGCAATTAAGATCTGAAAGGAATGGTGTCCTTCGAACAAGTGTATTATTCTGATAGTGGGTTCACAATTATTAAAAAGCTAATATATTCAGTAAAGTCAAGTGATCGGAATTCCTAGGTAGAGGTCGCTTTTGATCAGTAATATTAATTCATAATTAATATTACAGCTTAATCTTGACTGAACCCTTCGGGTCACATCCTTAGCAATAAACGAATCGACTCGACGAATTAATTCGGAAGAGATTAATTCGTCGCCCGAGTATTAAATATTTAAACGTCGGAAATTTGAGCTTAGAACGTCGAAACCGAGCGTCGGAAGTCGAGTAAAAAATAGTAAAAGACGAGAAGGAAAAATTAGTAATAAATAACCAATGAACAAAATACCCCTAGCATCAGAGCCCCGACTGCTAGTGGTTAGGCAAGCTAGCATCGCGCACCATGTGCGAGGCATGCTAGCAAGATATGGCCAGTAGCCCGCACATAATGCATTGCTTGCTGGCACGGCGCAGCTAGCAGCAGCCTTCGGCATCAGCAGCACGCACAAGCGTGTGTGGGGGTGTTGGCCGAAAAGGCTGGCAGCAAGCATGTGCGCGGCTTGGCTGGGCCGGGTAGCTAAGGTCGTGGTCCATAAGAGTGCATGTGAGGGAGTCCTCAAGTGTTAGGGACAAGTGGCACAAGGAGAGGAAGGAGTGGGGAGCAAGTATGGTCCCCTCCTCTCCAAGTGTTGCTCACTTCCCTTTACATACAATGATGACACTTGTTGATTTATTACTTGCTTGCTTATTTATTTTATTTTAGATTTAAAATAACTTGAGGAATTTCATGATCCCACATTGATGGGATAGAAATTCCCACTCTCCCTCTTGCCTATAAATACCCATCTTGGGTTTTTGGGAAGAGTGCTTGAGTAGGACTTCGATAGAGCATTGCATTAGCAAAAATTCTTTTACTCATATAATACTCTCGTTTTAGTTGGACCTCGCTAGACTCGAGGTAACGGACCTAAAAGTCGCAAGTAGTTTTTGTAGGTGGATTTATGTAGGAGGCTCGCGTATTTTCGGAGCTCGAGCTTTTAAGTAAGAGCCCGTCTTTGAGGGCGAAGTACGTTTCAAAGGTAAATTCCGATTTTACCCTTTTGTGATTATTTGTTATGCTTTATGGTTTTATAAATTCGGAGTGGCTCCTTGGGTCGGGGTTGTTTCCGCGGTGAGTCAGACTTACCAAACCCCAACAAGTGTATCAGAGCCCCGCTCGTTTATTTTTAATTATCATATTTTTTTCAAGTTATTTTTTATGGCTTAAATTTTCTGGTTTGAGTTGCTAATTAGATTAGTAGCTCGTATTATCTATTTTAACCTCGTATTAGAGCTGACTTCAGCTCCCGAACCCATATTTCGACCCAAAAATAGTGAATTTTGGGTGGAAAAGGTGTTTTTGGAAATGGTTTTACTCTTTAAGGACTCGATTTTTAGCCAAAAAAGACCAGAAATGCATGTTTCAAGGGTTTTTTGTTTTAACGAAAAATTGTCTTTCTAAGCTTGAAAATTAAATGCATATTTATGGTGGTTATGTAATTGGTTCAACACATATTTTATATGAAATTTTAAACCACTTTAATTAGGCATGATTAATTGGCGATAATTTGTGTTTGAAAGCTTGGTTTTAATTTTTACATAATTGCAAATTAATTGCATTAAGTGTGAGAACTTTGTTTTTTTTAGGCTTCTAAAGTGCTAAAGATTCAATCTTTAATTATGTTAAGTGATTGAAACTTTAAAAGCTACTAAATTTCATGAATTTTATGTTGAACTTTGTTGTTTTAATCGTTTTTGGTTGATTGGAAACATAAAGTTTCAAACTTTGTGATAGAAATTTTTTTATCTTCAAATTGGAAGATATAATTTTTCAAGGATTCACAAATGTTAGTAGTTAGATTTTTCATTTGAATATTAAAGTTCATATTTTTCCAACTCCCTTTTACTTTGTCAAAATCTCAAAATTAATTTAAATTGATTAAATTAATAGTCAGAAACTGCCTTATTTATTTTGTTGTACCAAGTTAAACCAATTTAATTAAATAATGGTTCTTGTGAATTATTTTGGGTTGATGCACTTTAAAATTTTTATTTTAAGTTAGACTTGTTTAAATTTTCAATTTTTCTCATTGAATTAGTTCTAAAATTAATTTAGAATTAATTATAAAGTCTAGCAAAATTTGGGATCAAATCCCGAGGCTATGGCACGCAAAACCAAGGCGGAAGCACCCTTGGCTTGCAGCCCGCATGTGACTGCCAAGGGGCTTCCATGGTGTTACGTGCAGCCACTGTCGTGGCTTCTGCGCACAGCCGCAAGCATCAGCGTCAAGGCAGCAGCAACATGCTGCCATGGCTTGGTGCGTGCGTGTGTGCGTGCTGTGGTGCGTGTTGTGGTGCGTGCTGTGAGGGTTGTTGTGGTGCGGGTGATGGTGCATGTGCATCGTGTCTTTGTATTTGGTGCATCTGTCATGTGCCGGGGCTATGCTGTTGTAAATGCGGCATGGTGCACATGGCTAGCAAGCTCGTGTGGCCCCGTCGCTCACTTCCTCGCACGCCCCGTAGAAGAGTCGAAGCGCATGCTGTATTCTAAACTATGGGTGTGACGCTTGGCATGTGCCACAGCCATGCGCACCACCCCTTAATTAGCACATGTATTTTGGCAATTATTTTGCAATTTTGTCGTTTTATTTATTTTAATTAATTTTGTTTATTTTAATTTAAGTTTTGGAGGCTAGGCCTCGGTTTTGAGCGACATTGGCAAAATTTATTTTGTAAAGTTTTGGTTCTACCAGCTTAATTAATTGGATTAATTAAGATGGATGCGGAATTTAGTGGGAGCTTCAATTATTAATTACGTCAATTACATAATCGGTTAAACATCTTTGACTAATTTTATTTAGGCGAGTTAATCGGATTAACCACCTAGATTAGTTAATAGTGCGCGCGTTTGCTTAATGCATTATTACTTGTTTTTTGTTGTAAAATGCATGGGCCATTTACAAATAGTGAATGGATGAATGGAATATATATTCTCTCACAGGTTTTGTGAAATGGCAACTAGTGGGACCCAATTAGGATAGAAAATACAGACTACGTGCCGTGATATATTTTTTAAATCTAAATACGGTATATGCACCATTGAGTATTTTTGTACCTTAATATTTAGATTAGTGCTAATCGTAGATACTAGTATTTTCATAGTTTGGTTAAGTCTTGAAGACGGAGTTTCTTGGAAGACGAAGCCTTGAAATTGCAAGTGAAGACCTTTTGAAGACTTGAACATTTCAAGTGAAGACCTTTTGAAGACTTGAAGATTTCAAGGGGTCATGCTAGTTGCTAATATGCATCTTATACTTATGCTTTATATTTATGCTAGTGCTTATATATGAATGATATGTTAGATGCATGTTTAGGCTTTCTTTATGTTGCGATGATTAATTAAGTTCACTTAAATAAACCAACATAGAAAACCTAGGTCCCTAATAATATTGAGTTAAACTTGCCTTTCCAAAACAATACTTGCACACCGAATGAGTGTAATGGTGTGCTATGCCAAAGCGAGGCACCATTACTACTTTGAGGAACGTAAGGCACACCGGGTGTGCATGATGGTTTTGGTTGAACTCATCGGTATGAGTAAGGAGTCCTCACATGTCGTGGCAAAAGAGATACATGCATTGTCAAAATTCATTGGATGCGACGATTATCTAACCAACAATGGCTCGAAACCATTAGCAAGGCAATGCTTACCTTGTGATAACAAGTGTTAGGGCAAGCCAAAGAATGCCTAAAATACTTGTTGATCCCTTGGATCTTGGGATCGCCTTATTTTCACAATATGGGTACAATTTTATATGTAAATAAGACGTTAAATAAGTATTGAAATTTGCATGAATTAAATTCAATTTTATTTAAAGTATTTTTGAATGGTTTTTCTTTTAAAATTCTTTCAATTGTAGAATCATGTCTTCGAACAACTCAAACAACCAATTTTCATTGTGCTCAATTCTCGATAAGGAGAGGTTAAGTGGGACCAATTTTCTTGATTAGCAAAGGAATTTGCGCATCGTTCCTATGCAAGAACATAAAGAGTATGTCCTTGATGAGGAAATGCCCGAGGCTCCAAATGAGGAGGTGACTCAGGCTGCCCTTAACCGATGGCAAGTTGCCGATCGGGATGTCAAGTGCGTTATGCTAGCCACTATGTCTCCTGAGCTTCAAAAACCTTCTTCGAGAAGAAATCGGCTTATGAGATCATATCTGAGTTACAGAACATGTTTCAAGAGCAGGCTTGAATTGAAAGGTTTGAAACCCACAGGCAGATCCTTGAGACTAAGCTCAAGAAAGCAGAGCCAGTTAGCCCACATATGCTCAAAATGATCGGATTAATTGAGAACATAGGAAGGCTTGATGCGGGGTACTCAACTGAGATGGCTATTGACATCATTCTCCATTCCTTTCATAAAGGCTATAACTAGTTCAAGATGAACTACAATATGAAAATCATGGAGAAAACCCTCACTGAGCTTCATGGGATGTTAAAGCAAGCTAAGAAGACGCTCAAAAATGAGGGAAAGCATGATATGCTTATGATCAAGAAGGGCAAGCCATTAAAACGGGCAGGCAAAAAGAAGAAGGGCTTTAAGGGGAAAGGTAAGAAGAACATTCCGCCTAATCCGAATGCTACCAAAGAAAACAAGGAGAAGAAGGTAGCATCTTCTAAGTCTGATTCCGAATGCTTCTATTGTAAGAAGAAGGGACATTGGAAGAGAGACTACTTCAAGCTCAAGGAAGATAAGAAGAACGGAACCGTTGCTTCTGTATCAGGTATTTATGTTATAGACTTTCACTTCACTAGCTCAGCTTCATGAGTATTAGATACCGGATGTGGATCACACCTTTGTTCCAATTCTCAAGCACTAAGGAACACTAGGAGGCTAGCGAAGGGAGAGATCGATCTCCGAGTTGAAAATGGAACCAGGATTGGTGTTATATCCGTAGGATCTCTTAGTTTTGTCTTTGCCCACGGGGCTAGTTTTTGAACTTTAAAATGTTTATTGTGTTCCCAACATTACCAAAAACATTATTTTAATTTTAGCGTTGGACGCCAAAGGTTTTGAATATCGAGTAAAAGACCAATCATGTTCATTTTATCTCGATAATGTTTTATATGGTACAACACATTCTAAAAATGATCTTTATGTGTTATGTTTAGACAAAGATATCTATATCGTCAATAATCCCACTAAGAAAGCTATGACTACACAGTCTAGTCAAACTTACTTGTGGCATTGTCGCCCTAGCCACATTAACATCAAACGCATCCAGAAGCTTCTACAAGAAGGCATTCTAAACTCATTTGATTTAGAATCATTTGAAAATTGCGAAGGATGTTTACTAAGCAAGATGATAAAATAACCATTCTCCAAGTTAGGAGAAAGAGTGGGTGACTTATTAGGCCTAATACACATCGATGTGTGTGGGCCAATGAGTACACCCGCAAGGAATGGTTATCGGTATTTCATAACCTTCATGGATGACTATAGTATATATGGATATGTCTACCTAATGTCGCACAAATCTGAATCGTTTGATAAATTCAAAGAATTTCAGAGTGAAGTTGAAAATCAGCTTGGCAAGAAAAACAAAGCCCTTCGATCAGATTGAGGTGGCGAATATTTGAGCCAAGAATTCAATGACCATCTGAAAGAACATGGAATACTTTTAGAATTAACACCTTTAGGAACTCCTTAATGGAACGGAGTATCCGAAAGGAGAAATCAAACCTTGTTTGACATAATACGATTAACTATGGGTCTTTGTGAACTTCCAATCTCTTTCTGAGGACATGCACTTTTAACTGCGGCACTTACACTGAATCGTGCTCCGTCAAAAGCTGTGGAAAAGACTCCATATGAATTATGGACGAAGAAACCTCCTAGGTTGACTTTTCTAAAGATTTGGGGATGCGAAGCATTTGTCAAAAGACTTATGTCTGACAAACTTCATCCAAATTCTAACAAGGTTTACTTTGTGGGGTATTCAAAAGAAACCAAGGGGTATTACTTCTACAACAAATCCAAGAACAAAGTGTTTGATGCTCGTGATGATGTCTTTTTAGAGAAGGAGCATCTTTCCAAAATGACAAGTGGGAGGAAAATCAAACTCAATGAAGTTTGAGAGGACGAGCAACAAGGACAAATTGACAATCAAAGTGCTTACGAAGCATCTGTTGATATTGGTCAAAGTTAAAATATGCAAAGTCAAACCAATAATGCAAATGCTCAGCCCATTACCCTACGTAGGTCTCAGAGGCCAAGATCTCAACCTGATAGATATCTCGGATTGTTTTTAACCGAGAATCAAGACATCCTAATCATGTATGGAGATGAGCCGGCAACCTACAAGCAAGCTATGACGAGCCCCGACTCTGCAAAATGGTGATAGGCTATGAAATCCAAAATGGACTCCATGTTTGAAAATCAAGTATGGGACTTGGTTGATTTACCCGAAGGTTACACACCTATCGGATGTGAATGAATTTTCAAGTTGAAAACCGATAAAGATGGAAATGTATTCATTTACAAAGCTAGACTAGTAGCAAAAAGTCACATACAAATTCATGGTATTGATTACGATGAAACCTTTTCTCCAGTTGCAATGCTTAAGTCTGTTCGAGTTCTTCTAGTGATTACTGCGTATTACAATTATGAAATATGGCAGATTGACGTTACAACCGCCTTCCTCAATGGAATTTTGGGAGAAACTGTGTACAGGACACAGCTTGAAGTTTTTGTAGACCAAAACAATGCTAGAAAGATATGCAAGCTAAAGAAGTCTATTTATGGATTAAAGCAAGAAAGCAGAAGTTGGAATCTGCGATTCGATGAAGCCATTAGTAAATTTGGTTTTATAAAAAATCTAGATGAGTCTCGTGTTTATAAGAAGGTCGGTGGGAGTGACATCGCCTTCCTACTCTTATATGTCGACGACATCTTGCTCATTGGAAAAAACATTCCGTTATTAGAGTCTATAAAGGCTTGGCTCAGAAAATGTTTTTCAATGTAAGACTTGAGAGAGGCTCAGTATATATTAGGCATCAAGATCTATAGGGATAGATCAAAGAGGATTATAGGATTGAGTCAAAGTACTTATATTGATATGATACTAGCTCGATTCCACATGTAAGGAGCCAAGAGAGGCCACCTACCCATGTCACATAGCATAACCCTAAGCAAGAATCAGTGTCCAAAGACACCTGATGAGCGGGAAAGGATGAATGAGATTCCATATGCTTCGCTTATTGGATCAATCATGTATGCCATGATATGTACTAGGCCAGATGTATCGTATGCCTAGAGCGCTATGAGCCGATACCAATGAGACCTAGGAGAGGCGCATTGGACTACGGCCAAGAATATCCTAAAGTACCTGAAAAGGAACAATGATAAATTCCTTGTCTATGGCGGTAGGGATGAATTGGTTGTAGAGGGATACACTGATGCAAGCTTCCATACAGATATAGAAGACTTCATGTCACAGTCTGGGTACATATTCGGTCTCAATGGAGGAGCATTTAGTTAGAAGACTGCTAAGCAAAGCACAACTACTAATTTTACAACTGAAGCTGAATACTTGGCAGCATCTGAGGCAGCTAAGGAGGCAGTTTGGATTCGCAAGTTCATTAGGGAACTTGATGTTGTACCCTCCATCAAGGGTCCAATAGATCTCTATTGTGACAACAATGGGGCTATTTCCCAGGCCAGAGAGCCTTGAGAACATTAGAAGTTTAAACATGTCAAAAGGCGATTTCACATGATTAGAGAATGTAAATTAGAAGGTGAAATCAGAATCTGCAAAGTTGGAACGGATGATAATGTAGCCGATCCACTCATTAAACCTCTGTCTCAAGTGAAGCACAACAAACACGTTGAGGCAATGGGAATCAAACATATTGGAAACTTGCTTTGATTTCCTTATTTTAGTGTTTTAAATAAATGTTGGACAATGTTGATGTAAAACACTGTCATGAACCTTTCAATTTTCGAGTAATTAAATTTTCATGCTATTTAAATCACTCCATTTCTATCTAATTGTAGTTTAGATTTAAATAATGAGTCCATTCGATTTAAAGAATATTCGAAATAGGATATCAAGACAATGTCTTAGATAAAGAAACACCTATTAAGTGAACATTAAATGATTTTAATCGAAAATTATCCCTAATAATGGTCATTTATATGGTGGACGATTAATGACCAATAGAGATTAGTGTGTAGTATGATTTACAACACTGTTTCTTGTGCTATAAGGACATAAATCATTTGCACAGGTATTGGTTTAGAACCATACTGGATCGACCAATGGGATCAACCAATGAGAATACTTTTAGAGATTCAAAATCTTCATAAGTATATTTCTCATTATTGCTATCGAAACTCTTTTCCTTGAACATGATTATTGTGAGGTGTCTTGTTTAATACTAGTCCGTTTTTTATGTCAGTCAAACGTCTGCCGTAATTTGGGATTATAACGACGGCTATCAGGTGGCTAGGTCCTCTTAGTAAGAGAAGCTACATTACAAGATTGGGAATGTCCCCTAACTAACAATAGGGAACATGTCTTGTTGTTTACAAGGCCTCTCGAAGAGCGAGACTGTAAAAATGCATGGCCATGCTCAGATGGATTTTAGAAATCATCTGCTTATTGACAGTCAAACTCGGATTTCGAGAAACACTTCTAGGCGTAATAGGGGTGACGAATAATCTTACCTTATAGTTCATGAAGAGACATAGGAAATGGGCTATACACTGAAAGCTCGCTTGTCCGGAAGGACAAGTGGGAGATTGAATGGAATGGTTATCTTCGAAAAAGTGTATTATTCTTATAGTGGGTTCAGAATTATTAGAAAACTAATATATTAAGTAAGGTCAAGTTTTCGGAATGCCTAGGTGGAGGCCGCTTCCAATCAGTAATATTTATGCATAATTAATATTACAGCTTAATCTTGACTGAACCCTTCGGGTCACACCCTTAGCAGTAAACGAACCGACTCGATGAATTAATTCGGAAGAAATTAATTCGTCCCCCAAGTATAAAATATTTAGACGTCGAAAATTTGAGCTTAGAGTGCCGAAACCGAGCGTCGGAAGTCGAGTCAAAAATAGTAAAAGACGATACAAAAAAATTAGTAATAAATCTACAATGACCAAAATACCCCTGGCATCGGAACCTCGAGTGCTAGGGGTTAGGCAAGCTAGCAGCCCGCACCATGTGCGAGGCAAGCTAGCAAGCTTCGGCCATCAACCCGCACATAATGGGTGGCTTGCAGGCATGCTGAAGCTAGCAGTTTGCACATGTGCCAGGCTTGCTAGCAGCAGCCTTCGGCAGCAGCAGCTCGCACAAGCGTGGGTGGGCGTGCTGGCCGAAGAGGCTGGCAGCAAGATGCCCGAATGTGCGGGGCTTGACTGGGCCGGGTAGCTAGAGTCATGGTCCATGTGAGTGCATGTGATGGAGTCCTCAAGTGTGAGGGACATGTGACACAAGGAGAGGAAGGAGTGGGGAGCAAGTATAGTCCCCCCCTCTCCAAGTGGTCCTCACTTCCCTTTACATACAATGATGCCACTTGTTGATTTATTACTTGCTTACTTATTTAATTTATTTTAGCTTTAAAATAAATTGAGGAATTTCATGATCCCACATTGATGGGATAGAAATTCCCACTCTTCCTTTTGCCTATAAATACCCATCTCGGGTTTTTGGGAAGGGTGCTTGAGTAGGTTTTCAATAGAGCATTGCATTAGCAAAAACTCTTAAACTCATATAATACTCGGGTTTTGGTCAGACCTCACTAACCTCGAGGTAATGGACCTAAAAGTCGCTAGTAGTTTTTGCGGGTGGATTTCCGTAGGAGGCTCGCGTATTTTCGAAGCTCGAGCTTTCAAGTAAGAGCCCGTCTTAGAGGGCGAAGCATGCTTCAAAGCTAAATTTAGATTTTACCCTTTTGTGATTATTTGTTATGCTTTATGGTTTTATAAATTATGAGTGGTTCCTTGGTTCGGGGTTGTTTCTGCGGCGAGTTGGACTCACCAAACCCCGACAAGATCTATTGTATAGACTTAATAAAATGTTTGAATGAGTAAAGGAATTTACCGTGTTAAACATGACTTGAAGGATTTTTAAAGGCTTTCGACCCATATATATAGAACTAAGTAACTGTTTGAATTAAGTAAGAGGTAGGCTAAATACTAAGTCAAAAAAGAAAGACACTAGTAGAGACTTTCAACCGTATCACATAGCAAAACTCGATGAAACTGGATGAGCCAAAAGGTCACATGAATGGAAAAAAATTGAAAAATAATTCTGCAATTGAAATCATCGTGTATATGGAGTCATCACACAGTTTACATGTTTAGATAATGAGAAGAATAAAGTACCAATCAAAATAAATCTAAGTCATGGACTGTTAGATTATAATCAAGAACATCCAAAGTACTTGAATAAGTAAAAGGGATGGGTTCTTGAGACATGGAAACAAATATAATCTAAGAATTGATGTTGCAAGCACAAACCTTAACAAGGATGCCATTTATAAGCACAAGCTAACAATGCGTCTTGGCTTGAGAATGGTTACATGGACGTGCATTAATGTGCAATGTGCGGGAATTAAAGGTAAACTTCAATGATCACAAGTGACGACTAAGGTATCCCAATCATTGTGTTCCATTAAGAATAAAATCCAAGCAAAGCACCATTAGGAAGTCTATTGAAATAACTTTGAGAATATTGTTGTTGCCTTAAGGGCAATAATAAGAAATATTTTTAATGGAAAGTTTGTGGTTGAATGTTGATTGTTGTAGGTTTTCAAGTTGAAGATCTCAATCATGAAAATGAGTGGGAGCCATCACTTGGACAATAAATCCTAAAACACAGATAATCCATCACACTCACAAATTTTATCATCTTATTATGAAAGTGGTCAATAATGAAGATGCTAAGATTTGCAAAGTAATTATAACTAAACCAATGTAATAAGTGAACAAAAACATTCACGATTGCATGAAATACATCAAGCATATTAAATATGGGTGTGATTTCTATAAATTTTTTATAAATAGTTTACTCTTAAAACATTTGAAAAACCATTTATCATAAGATAAAACATCGAAAGGTTTCATGGCGGAATATAATTTACTACTAATTATTCCATAAAACTATTTAATCGTGGTTTAGAATTAAATTATGAGTCCATTTGATTTTGAGAATATTCAAAATAAGGTATCAAGACCAGTCTTGGATAAAGAAACACCAATTAAATGAAGATTGAATATTTTAATAGGAAATTATCCCTAATCGAGGTCATTTAAATGATGGACGATTAATGACCACTAGAGATTAGTGTGTAGTATGATTTATAGCACCATTTCTTATGCTACAAGGACATGATTGTTATAAATTATTTTCATAGGCATTGGTTTAGAACCATTCTGGATCGATCTATGATAGTACTTTAAGAGATTTAAAAATTGTCATAAGTACACCTCTCATTAAGGCTCTCGGAACCTCGTTCCTCGACCATGAGTATTGTGAGTTCTCTTGCTTGAGTACTAGTCCGCTTTGATGTTTGTCAAATGGTGTTGTACATAGGGATTACAACGACAACACTCGAGCGGCTAGGTCCTAAGTAAGAGAAGCCGAGAGTTCAAGACTGGGAATGTCCACCTACTATCAATAGGGAACATGTCTTTGTTATTTACAAGGCCTCTCAAAGAGCGAGACTGTGAAAATGCATGGCCATGCTCAGATGGTATTTTAGAAATCATCTGCTTATTGATAGTCGAACTCGGATTTTGAGAAACACTTCTGAATGTAATAAGGATGATGAATAATCTTACCTTACAGTTCATGAAGAGACATTTAGATTAGTCCTAATCGTAGTTACTAATAGTTGCATAATTTTGGTCAAGTCTTGAAAATGGAGGTTCTTAGAAGACAAAGCCATGAAGTGGTAAAAGAAGACCTTTCGAAGACTTGAAGAATTAAAGGGGTCATGGTAGTTGCCAATATGCATCAAAATGCTTATGCTTTACATATTTATAATCATTTATATATGAATTATATGTTAGATGCATGTGTAGGATTTCGAATGTTGTGATAAGTAATTAAGGTAACTTAAATCAACCAACATAGAAACCCTAGGTCCCTAAAATATTGAGTGAAATTGCCATTCCAAAACAAAACTTATCGACCTATAGAGAGTAGTGATGGGCTTTGCCAAAGAGAGGCATCAATATTACTCCCTAGACTCATAAGGCATACCGGGTATGCAAGTTGGTTTTGGCTGTACTCAACACTATGAGTGATGGAGTCCTAACATGTCGTGGAGAAGTGAATAAATTGTTGAGAGAGAATTACATGCGACGATTTATTCAACCAAGAGTGCCTTGGAGCCATTAGCAAATCCATTACTTACCTTGGGATATTAAGTGTTAAGACAAGCAAAAGCATGCTTAACCACTCTTTGTTTCTTTGGATCTTGGAATCTACTTATTTTCACAAAATAGGGACAATTTTATGTGTAAATAAGACGTTAAATAAGTTTGAAATATGAATGAATTAAATTCAATCTTATTTAAGTATCATGAATGGTTTTTCATTAAAATTCTTTCAAATTTTAGAATCATGACTTCAACTACCGACAACAATCTAATATTCCCTGATCTTCCCGAGAAGTTACCATTTAGCTTGAATTTCGTGAACTTCAGAGAATGGGAGGAAGAACACTGTATGACCCTCCGCAATTGCTATTTAGAGCATATCTTGGATACTCCCATCTCGAGTTTCTACTCAAAAGGGGCACGAGCGATGAAGCTCATGAGGAGTGGAGTTATGATTACAAGATAGTCTTGCGACTCATGTCAAACTCCTTTCTGGAACAGTGGAAGAAGAAATTCTCCAACTACCTTCCGGATGTACTCCTTAAGGCTCTAGAAAATGTGGTCAATGTGAGGGTCACAAAGAGGGACAAGGGCAACTATGATGGAGTTATGGAGGAGTGACCAAGTCACTGTCTAACATAAGGATCAAACCATTGCAAGATGGGTGTCTTAGCAAAGAGAGGCAAGAAGTATGGGCTAGGGTCTATAGTGCAAGATTTAGACCGAGAATGCCACTTCAAGCCTATGTGCTAAAGATGACAAGGTTATTTAACCATTTGGAACTGATTGGTACACCAGTGGAGGATGAGCAAACTGCTCATATGCTTCTAAACTCACTCCAGTCGGGGTAAGTTGCAATTAAGATGCAAATTACCCCAACAATCGGAACAAACTATCCTACAAGGAAGTTGTCCAAGAGCTCTAGAAAACCTATTCTTGCAAGGCTGCTAAGTTTACTCTAAGGCCCAAGAAGAAGAAGTTCAAGAACAAGGCAAAGATGCGCTGCTTCTGTTGTAGTATGTAAGGTCACTACAAAAGAGAATGTAGCGAGTATCTGGAAGATGAGGCAAGAGGAAAAGGAGCCTCAATCTCAGGTATCATCTTGACGATTTAATACAAGCAATTTATAAGGTATTAGATACTGGAAAATTGACTCACTTTATGCTCCTATTTCAGGAACACAAAGTGAGCGGCGCTTTTTAATTGGATATGAGTACACAAATGGAAGATGAAGAGAATATATCCAAGAAAGCATGTAATCTTAAGTGTTTTGTCTAAATTCTAAAACTTATTGAGTTTAATCTACCATACTTTGATCTCATGACGTTGGACGTCATTTTAACTTTGATTGCAAGACTTTTGTTTCATGTCTTATTTACATTTATGGAAATGACACTTTTGTGTGTTTAAACTAAATTGTTTATTATGGTACAAAAAGAGCTAAGACCATGGAGTCAAATCAAACTAACTTGTGGCATCATCGTCTTAGCCACTGACGAGAGGTGGAACTAGGTCATTGAAACTAATCCTCCCTTGGTTAAACAAAATTTATTAACACTTAACCAACATAAATACTAGTATAGAGGCAAATCAAGGGTCGAACCCAAAGGAACGGTAATGTTCAAGCGTTCTAAATTATGCGCTCTAAGCTAGGTCAAAGTCTAAGGATTAAAGGTAAACACTAACCAACTAACAAACCGAAGAACTAAACAAATAAAACACTAGGAACGGGGATAAAAAAGTAATCATAACAATGGTAGCAACTCGGAAATACATGCAAGTCCATGGTTGTGAAGACTAATGGCAAGCTCAATTAAAAGAGTCAACAAGCTATCTATTAAATGTCAAACTAGTGCCAACTACGAGAGACTCTAACAAGGAAAATCACTAATCGAGCTCAATCGACAATTGCAAATCCTAAATCAATGGTCTGTATCATTAGAAACTACAATGCAATCTAGCATAATTATCAAGGCCTAATCAAATTACACAACGCAAACTTCCATTAATCACTTTAATCTCAACAATTAATCAATACAATCTTCAAATTAAGCACAATCAATTAATCATACGAGTTTCACCCTATCCCTAGCCAAAAAACTACTCAAACATCATCATCTAGTCACAAACAAATAAAGAAATCAAGAATCATTAAAATATGGCGAACAATTACACTAATCAACAACCAAACATTAAAATTAAACCAAACAAATATGAAATCAAACAAAGCAATACAAAGGAGAGAGAGTGAGAAATCCTCATTTATTGATAATGGAGATCTTCAATACAATTGTCATCTTGAATCTTCAACCTCTCAAATAACCATTAAAATTCCTCACTTTCTCTCTCTAAAATCTACTCCTAAAACAAACCCTTAAACTAGAGAGAGAAGCTCTCAACTAAGCTAAAGTTATGATAAAAATCTAAAATGAAACTTCCTAAAACTTTTCCCAAAACATCGGGTTACAAATATATATATAAGAGGTGCAAAAAAAAACAAATCAAGATGAATACTTAGAGAGGGGCGACCGCGCGGGCAAGAAGGCGCGCCCGCGCATAGGGGCTTTGCGCCCTCACTGATTTGGGTTTCTTCAATATTTCTCGCGGCTTCGTGCGTTCGCTAAGGTCTGCGAATGAACACGAAATATGATGATGATGAACACTAAGAGAGGCAGTCCCAAAAGCACTTGATTGTGGGTTCAACACCCCATCTTCATGAGAGCACGGCTTGAGAGCGCAAGAGCTAGAACTTGGAGAATCCACTTCCTTGCATCCTGAGAATTTAAATTACCATGAGCTCGCTTAAAAAGCATCTTATTCCACCTTAGTAATCCATCCATGTTAAGACCCAAACCTCGTACAATAGCTACAACCACAAAAAGAAAGCAAATAAAGGAGAAAAGACTAGAAAAACCTTCAAAATGCACAAAACCACAAAATAAGAGAGTAAAAGGTAAAATAAAGAGCAAAAGCATAAAACTAAACATTTATTGAGCATGAAAGCTATGAAAATAGGAAGAAAACAACCTAAATGCTTATCAAATGGGTGCCATTTATGACACCCATAAAATACCCCCAAGTTTACCTTTTGCTCGTCCTCAAGCAAAACAAAACCAAGGAAGAAATGATGAGCTTATTCAAACATATGAAGAAAAAGATAAGGGACGAGAATATACAATAACTCACTTTTGTTGGAATCACGGTCAATTTTAGCAACTAAAAATAAGCCATTTAAACCCCTAGATTGTCCTAGAGGACGAATGAGTCTCTCGTAAAGGTTTCCTAAGAGATTAACCTATAACTCTAATTATAATACAAACAAGGCAAAGCATGAAAAAGAAACCAAAATACAAGAAAAGTGAACAAATGTTCATGAAAGGAATTTTACAAATGTACAAGCATAAATGAATGCAAACCTTTCTAAACAAGTAAGGGAGTGCACGTTCTAAGATATCTAAGGTTGATTGAAACAAAGGACCTGCTAAGCATAGAGAAATAAAGAAACACAATTCACTTTCATCTCAAAAGATTTTAGCACATTCTCCCACTTAGCTTCAAATCTACTTTTAGTGAGCGTGTCTTTAGTTCCTCGAAGGAATCGGAAAAACAAATAGATTTGAGTTTTCTCGACATCTTGACTTTGCATCCCCTTTCCTTAGGCTTTAAATCATAATGCTCTCCCTCGAAATGTGACTCAACCTCTAGGTCGAAAGGTCTTTCCCAATGGTTGTAACGTAATAGCAAAAGGGGTGAAGGTAGGCTTAAAATTTAAAAATTTGGTGGTATCCCTAATACTAAAGCAAAGAAGGCGCCTTTCTTAGAATCACAATCAAGTAGTCACCAAACAAAAACAAACTAACACCGCAAGCTTATTCAAAGCTATACTCACAAACATATATACAAAAAGCGTAAATGCTTCTCCCCCAAGCTTAAAAGAAGCATTGTCCTCAATGCTTGAAAAGGGGAAAAGAGTCACATCAAGATATTTTTGAATTTTCTCATTTTCACCTTTTATTTAATGCATATATTCAAAGCAATTGTCCTCGCCTCTTTTAAATTTTGACGGCTTTTACAACTTTACATTTATTATGTCCTTGCATTTTTTTTTTAACTTTGGACGGCTTATTCTATCATACATTTTCCATTATTTACAAAATATGCACAAAACACAAGCTTGCTTACAAATAGATTCAATATCCAACCTTATATACCAAAAACTCCAATAACATGACCATCTGCTTCACAATATGGAAATCGAGATTCAATTCAAGAGGAAATCGACTTTGAAAGGTTAAATTGGTTCATTTTCAGGTAATTACACCCACCAATATCCGGTAATTTATTTCATAGCTCTTTCTCTAATGGTTGGTGACTTGTTGGACTTGTGTTGGTTTGTTGGATTGATTTTTTTCTTTTCCCCTCCCATGGATTATTTTGTTTATATTTGAGTATATTGTCTCACTCAAACTTGGGGGGAGGGTATTCTATCATGTTTGGTGGGATTTTGATTCATTTATGCCATGCACTTGAGTATATGCATTTCCACGTCTTTTCTTTTATTTTGAAAAATCCAAAAGATTTTTGTTTACTTTCAAGGTAATTTTGGCAAAATGTGTTTTATTTGTTCTTATTTTGGACATTTTGTTTTGGGACTTGAATCCTTGAATGTTTTTCTTCCTAAGTGGTAAATGTATGCATGGTTTGAGAGTGTTATTGGTTGACTCTAGGATACTATATGCTAAGGTAGTCGGGTTAAGAACTTTTAGGGGTCCATGAAGCCTTAGTTCACGGGAATGTGGTAAGATGGAGTTGCTCTCTATAGTGGATTTGAAACCCTTGGTTGGTATTTGTTTGGTTATAATCCCTCGTGAGGTTCATTTGTTCTAGCCTTCATCACATTGTTGAGCGGCTATTTAGGATCCTTGACTATGCATGTCTTAATCCTTGTTTTGAGCTCTAACTTCCAAGATCGTGACCGAGCCACTCTAGGGGAGGAAAAGGGAACATTTTCTCATTTTTCTTTATCCTTTTTTTATTTTGTTACAAATTTGGTTTTCTATTTTGCATCGACCTACTTATTAACCAATTTGAGCCTAATGTTTCCCGCTCTTGTTTAAACCGCGTTACAAACCTAATGGCCTATGTTTACCAACCCTTTTAGTTAGTGAAGCATTGGCATGTGAGGTTTGAGTTTTGAGTGTGTTGAAATTTAATAAGACATTTTGTGAATTGGTTTAAGTACGGTATTGAAAGTTGAGCTTGAGAAGAAAATGCAATAAAATTTGAGAAGAAAGATGCAATTCAAGAAAATAAAATGAAGTTTCAAGAAAAAGTCGTTCATAGTAAAAATAAAAAAGGCAAGGACACCAAATAAATAAATAAAAAATGTGAAAAAAAAAACAAAACAAAAAAAAAAAAAAAAAAAAAAAAAACACAAAATAATTTAGTTTGGTTTTGTTTTCTTCCCTAGTTTAAGCATTGAGGACAATGTTTCGTTCAAGCTTGGGGGGGGGAGCGTTACTTCGTTTTTGGTATATATTGTGTTAGGGTTGAATAAGCTTGGGGGAGATGGCATTATTGGTATTTTTTTTTGATATTTTGTGACTTCTTGAGTTTGTTTTTGAGAGTAGGCCACTCTTTTCCTTCACTTAGGAAATATCACCAAAATTTTCAAATTTTTACGTCGCCTTAACCCTTAGCCTTACGTTACAACCCAATAAAAGACCCTTAGACTTTAGTGGGGTTAGGTCAAAGAACGGTGGAGGGAGATACAATTTATGGAGAGAGTATGCATAGTTGAGATGTCGGGATTACCTTCTCAAAGTTTTTCATTTCTTTATCTTTTTTCCGGTTCCTTCGTGGAATCATGAGAAACTAGCTTAAGGGTTGATTTGAAGCTAGTAGAGAGAACGCGGCCCGATTGGTTGGGGCTAGGATGTGTCCCCATTAGTTCTTTATTCTTAGCATATGTTATGTTTCAATCAACCATTGACATCTTGAAACGTGCATACATTTGTCTACTTAGAAAGGTTTGCATTCATTGCTGCTTGTTCCTATCTCTCGTCCAAATACGAACTTTGTGTTTTCTTTCTTTTTTTTTTATGTTTCTTTTTCTTTTCTTTTTATTGCCTTGCCTTGGTTTTTTTTTTAGAGTTGTGGGTTAAACTCTTAGGACACCTTCACGAGAGCACACTCGTCCTCTAGGGCAATCTAGGGGTTTAAAGGGCTTGTCTTTATTTGCTAAAATTGATCGTGATTCCTACGAAAGTGAGTTAGTGTACATTCTTGTCTCCTTTAGTGTCTTAGGTATGCTTGAATAAATCACTCTCCTTCTCCCGTGTTTCATGTTAATTTGCTCGAGGACGAGCAAAAGGTTAGCTTGGGGGAGTTTGATAAGTGACTTTTATGTCACTTTTAGGGGTGTTTATTGAATACTTTTTCGGCTTATTTTGATAATTAAACTCATTTTATCCTTTATTTCTATTATTTTGCTTATTCTCGTCTTTTATCTTTTTATTTGAGTATTTTGTAGTTTTTAGTTTAATTTAGATTAACTTAGTTTTATTAATTCCTAGTTTCTCTCTTTTCATTTATTTTTCTTTTAGTTTCTAGTTTGTTTTCTTTATTTTATTTTATTTCATTTAATTTTATTATTTATTTAGTTTTACCATTTTATTTTACTTTATTTATCTAATTTTATTTTATTTTATTTTATTTTTTGATAATCCCCTCGTGTTTGATTTTTGGTTGTAGGTGTGTTCGGGTTGATGGTCGATTTCCTTGTTCAAATCAAGTTTGAAATTCCGGGTTTGAGTCAAATGTGTCCAAGCCAAGTCATGGGCTCATGGCTGCTGCCACGCAACCCCAACTGCGAACAGCCACCACAACTACAACCACCAGCACCTCACCTTCAATACACCAACACCCAGTAACCCCTGCTCCCTCAAGATCCTCAATCGCAACAATCACCACCACACTACCACATCAGCCACCCAAACTACATCAATCAACCGCTCCCCTGCTCCAATAAACCGCACCTCTCACCAGCCACCAAAATCACAACAAAACCAGCAACTCACCACGACACCAAGCAATAACCCCTCTCCTCCTCTATTCACCACCTCACGCACTGCTCCCTCTTGCAACCTGCAGCTCACAAACCGCCAACAACCACCATTAGCCTCCGTATCCACCACCAGCCGCACCACAATTTTCAATCACCAACCATCCCAACGCACCTGAACTAACATCAACCCCTGCACCACCGTCAAGAACTAGCAACAATTAAGCAACAAATCACAAATTCCCGCAGCTCCAATAAATCAATTCACACAAGCATCAGCTAAAAATAGAGCAAATTCAGAGCAATTCAAGTTCAATTGGGTTCGAGCAAACCCAATAAGATTTCGATCGAAGTTCGAGTCAGAAACTTTTGAGGTTTTGTAATTTGAAGAGGTGTGGTCGAAAACACCCATGGTTCGACCGAACCAACCCCGTAGTTCGGCCACACCAACCCATGGTTCGACCAAACCATTTCACGAGCTTCGCGCGTGAATTTTAATGAAAATTAGACGGCTGCGATGTGATGATGCTTGATGATGATGTTGATTTATGGTGGTGATGATGATGATAGTTTGCTGTTGATATGGAGAATGAGAGCAGCCATGTTCAAAAGGGAAGGAGGGGGGTCTGATTGTTTTGGTGGGTCTGACGGGTTTAGGGGAGTTTTGGGGGTTTCCTTTTTCTTTTCATTTTCTTTTATTTTCTTTTATTTTTGTTTTGTTTTTGTATTTAGTTTTAATTAGTTTTATTTATTTTATTTTATTTTGGTATAACTTGTATTATAAATACCCCTTTGGGGTTATTTTCTAACAACTTTAAATCAACATTTTATTTTAGTTAGATTATATTAGTTTAGCCTATATTTTCTCTCTCTTAGGGTTAGTTTAGGAGTAGTGTAGAGAGAGAAAGCTTGGATTTTCGTGGAGTTTTTGAGAGGTTGAAGAAGCAACTTTGTGGAACTTCTTCTCATCTATTCAATGAGCATTTTCTAACTTTCTCTCATCTTTATTTCTTTGCTTAATTCTTAGTTTTTTGCTTTTTGTTTGTAGATTTGAGTAGATTAATTAGTTCATTTGTTTAATCTTGTTTTTATTCTTATTTTACCTTGTTTTCCATGCCTTTATTCATTATGTTAGCTTAGGTCTTGTTCTAGGGAATTGGATGAAGGTTATATTAATGAATTAAATGATTGATTGTGATTAGTATGAAATTGTTTCTTGATTATTGTGTATTGGTGATGCTTTTATGGATTAGAATCTTTCTAGGTAATCGATTCTATGCTTTTAATTGAGCTTTCCATCAATTGTGTGAGAGTAAGTTGGTTGAGAGCCCTAAATTCTTCCATACCTTTGCTAGGCTAGTTGCACGAGAGTGAATTAGTTTAGTAGGATAATTAACATGCTTAATTGTGCGAGAGTGAGTTAAATGTGTTGATGTTCCCAATCGAGGTCATTTTCATCTATTTGTATGATGTTGTTTAATACATTGATGTGATTGGATTCCACTTTCCCTAGTTTTAGTTATTTACTCTTAGTAGTGCTTGGTTTAATCTCTCTCTATCTCACAACCATTCCTAGTAGTCTAGTTGGCACAAATTAATACACTTAGTTCTTTTGGGTTCGACCCTTTACTTGCCGCTAACTATAGTGTAAGTTTAGGTATTATATTATAAATGATTAATTTGGTTTGGGTAGTAGCTTAACGACCTATCTATCCGCGATCAAATTTTGGCGCCGTTGCCGGGGACTAAAGCGTTTATTAGTTTGTGTTGATTAGATTAGCTAGGTTTTTGTATATTATTTGATTTTTGTTTGCTTTTCTTTATTCTTTGTATAAAAATGGAATGCTTATCTTTTCCTCAATTTGATGGTGAACCCTTCTATGCTTACTTTGAAAGACTAGATGGTTTCCTTAGTTACCATGGGTGTTCTCTTAATGATGCTTGTGGTATAGCTTATTGGGGCATGAATGAGTATATTAGGGGAATGGTTGAGGACATGAAAAATTATACATTTTATCATTTGTCTATGCATGATGCTTGGGATTTCTTCACATGGCTTGCTAAGGATTCTTTTGATAAAGAATCTCATGTTTTTTGTTTTGATTCTCAATGCCAAGATTCTTTTAATTTTTGCATGAATTCTCTTGATACTTCTTATGTGCCTTGTGATGATCCAAGTATGCAAATTGACACCTTTCCCCCTTATGCTCATTTTGATGAGGTTTGTGCTAATTTTGATGATGTGCAATTTGACTTTGATCAGGAAACCTCAACCCAATAACATTGATGCCCAAATTCTCTCTCAAAGGCAATATCTCACCCAACAACTCAAAGAGTTTCAAGAGGAAAAAAAATTGAGAGAAGTGAGGCTTGCCCAAGTGATGAGTGCTATGTTTGACACTACAAGAAAACAGCGAAATTGCGACAGAAAAAGTTCTTCATAACATATGTCAATTCCGTCGTAAAGTAGGGTTACGACGGAATTCTGTCGTAACTGGTCGTCGAATAACCATTTGTAGGAAAATGGCCATATTCCGACGGAATTTCCGTCGTAAACCTACTTTATGACGGAATTTACGACTGGAATAATATCGTCGGACTTGAATTTGACCTTAATTGAAGATCCGTTGCAAGCTTTCGACGGAAACAGATCCGTCGCAACCTTTAATTTACGACGGAATTTTCTATCGTAATTTATAATTTACGACGGAAAAAAGCCTCGCAAACTATAATTTACGACGGAAAAAAGCGTCGCAAACTATATATTACGACGGAAAATAGCGTCGCAACCTATAATTTGCGACGGAAAATTCTGTCAGAAATTTATAAGTTGCGACGGAATTTTCCGTCGTAAATTAGAGTTTGCGACAGAAAATTCCGTCGCAACCTATATATTTCCGACAGAGATTTCCGTCGCAAATTATAAATTACGACAAAAAATTCCGTCGTAAATATATAGGTTGCGACGGAATTTCCGTTGTAAATTATAGTTCCAGCCCAAAACAAATTTCTGTAATTTTCTGCATTTTTAAACCTGAATTTTTTTAATGATAAATCGACAAAAAAAAAAAAAAAACTAAATATTAAGTCCTGAAATTGTTATTTTAAAAAAATTAATTACCGACCTACGAAATTATATTTATGTACATATATATATAATAATTATGTGCTAGTACAAAAGATAGTCCACATTTTGGTATCTATACCAAACAAAAGCTAGGTTAGAGTGATTCTATGCTAGACTAAAGCTAAGCTACGCAATCGCCTGGAAACCATGGCCTGCTCCACCACTACCCGGGTCGTTCCTTGGGTCTCGATGCTGAGGATGAATGGTGGAACATGAGTCGTTGTTGGTCAAACGACTCATCATCTCATCCATACTCTCCTTGTATCTCCTCTCTATTTCAGCCATTCAAGAGTCAATTCGCCTTTCCATCTCGGTTTCCATTTGAGTTTGGAGAGCTTGCACCCTGTGTTCCATCTGGTTTTGCATTTGAGAAATGACAGACGGCATGTATTGCTGTGAAGAACGGGAACCTCGACCCATCTGTTTGCCATAGTAGAGCTCTGCACCTTGTCCAAGTCCCTTCACACGCCCCTTCTTTTTGCGCCCACCCACCGTCTCCCAGTACAACTCATTGGGACTCTTCTAAATCCCCTGACTCCTTGTTTCTTCGAGCTTCTTCTGGTAGGTCTCCTATAAAATATTGAAGATAATAAAAAATACTGTTAAAAAAACAACCAACAATATAAGGTAAGGTTACTTTCTTCTAACATTCCAATATCACATACTTTTAGGTGCATAAGGATAGAAATAAAGAAAAATAAGCAAATAAGTCAAATATCGACCCTAACCCATCCAAAATCATCCAAATTTGGGCTATATGGCTAAAACCAAGCCTATTGTCTATGTTTTCAAGCAAATGTAAGGTTTCTTTCTTCTAACATTCCAATATCAATTGCTTTTAGGTGCCTAAGGATAGAAATTAAGAGAAATAAGCACATATGTCAAATATCGACCCAAACTCATCCAAAATCATCCAAATTTTGGCTTTATGACTAAAACCATGCCTATTTTCTAAGTTTTCAAGTTAATGGACTCGTTCTTTCTTCTAACATTCCAATATAACATAATTTTAAGTGCATAAGGATAGAAATTAAGAGAAATAAGCACATATGTCAATTTTAGACCCTAACTCATCCAAAATCATCCAATTTTGGGCTATATGGCTAAAACCATGCCTATTTCCTAAGTTTTCAAGCAAATGGACTCGTTCTTTCTTCTAACATTCCAATATCAATTGCTTTTAAGTGGCTAAGGAAATAAATTAAGATAAATGAGCACATATGTCAAATATCAACCCTAACTCATCCAAAATCATCCAAATTTGGGCTATATGGCTAAAACCATGCCTATTTTCTAAGTTTTCAAGCAAATGGACTCGTTCTTTCTTCTAACATTCCAATATCAATTGCTTTTAAGTGCCTAAGGATAGAAATTAGGAGAAATAAGCACATATGTCAATTTTCAACCCTAACTCATCCAAAATCATCCAAATTTGGCCTTTATGGCTAAAACCATGCCTATTTTCTATGTTTTCAAGCAAATGTAAGGTTTTTTTCTTCTAACATTCCAATATCAATTTCTTTTAGGTGCCTAAGGATATAAATTAAGTGAAATAAGCACATATTTCTAATATCGACCCTAACTCATCCAAAATCATCCAAATTTGGGCTATAAGGCTAAAACCATGCCTATTTTCTATGTTTTCAAGCAAATGGACTCGTTCTTTCTTTTAATATTCAAATATCACATAGTTTTAAGTGCCTAAGGATAGAAATTAAGAGAAATAAGCACATATGTCAATTTTTGACCCTAACTCATTCAAAATCATCCGAATTTTAGCTATATGGCTAAAACCATGCCTATTTTCTAAGTTTTCAAGAAAATGGACTCTTTCTTACTTCTAACATTCCAATATCAATTGCTTTTAAGTTCCTAAGGATAGAAAGTAAGAGAAATAAGCACATATGTCAATTTTCGACCCTAACTCATCCAAAATCATCCAAATTTGGCCTATATGGCTAAAACCATGCCTATTTTCTATGTTTTCAAGCAAATGTAAGGTTTCTTTCTTCTAACATTCCAATATCTAGTGCTTTTAGGTGCCTAAGGATAGAAATTAAGAGAAAAAAGCACATATGTCATTTTTCGACCCTAACTCGTCCAAAATCATCTAAATTTTGGCTATTGGCTAAAACCATGCCTATTTTCTACGTTTTCAAGGAAATAGACTCGTTCTTTCTTCTAACATTCCAATATTAAACGCTTTTAAGTGCCTAAGGATAGAAATTAAGAGAAATAAGCACATATGTCAATTTTCGACCCTAACTCATCCAAAATCATCCAAATTTGGCCTATATGGCTAAAACCATGCCTATTTTCTATGTTTTCAAGCAAATGTAAGGTTTCTTTCTTCTAACATTCCAATATCTATTGCTTTTAGGTGCCTAAGGATAGAAATTCAGAGAAAAAAGCACATATGTCATTTTTCGACCCTAACTCGTCCAAAATCATCTAAATTTTGGCTATTGGCTAAAACCATGCCTATTTTCTACGTTTTCAAGGAAATAGACTCGTTCTTTCTTCTAACATTCCAATATTAAACGCTTTTAAGTGCCTAAGGATAGAAATTAAGAGAAATAAGCACATATGTCAATTTTCGACCCTAACTCATCCAAAATCATCCAAATTTGGCCTATATGGCTAAAACCATGCCTATTTTCTATGTTTTCAAGCAAATGTAAGGTTTCTTTCTTCTAACATTCCAATATCAATTTCTTTTAGGTGCTTAAGGATAAAAATTAAGATAAATAAGCACATATGTGAATTTTCGACCTTAACTCATCAAAAATCATCCAAATTTTGGCTATGTTACTAAAACCATGCCTATTTTCTAAGTTTTCAAGCAAATGGACTCGTTCTTTCTTCTAACATTCCAATATCAATTGCTTTTAATTGACTAAAGATAGAAATTAAGAAAAATAAGCACATATGTCAATTTTCGACCTTAACTCGTCCAAAATCATCCAAATTTGGCCTATATGGCTAAAACCATGCCTATTTTCTATGTTTTCAAGCAAATGTAAGATTTCTTTCCTCTAAAATTCTACTATCAATTGTTTTAAGGTGCCTAAGGATAGAAATTAAGAGAAATAAGCACATATGTCAATTTTCGACCCTAACTCATATAAAATCAACCAAATTTGGGCTATATGGCTAAAACCATGCCTATTTTCTAAGTTTTCAAGCAAATGGACTCGTTCTTTCTTCTAACATTCCAATATCAATTGCTTTTAAGTGCCTAAGGATAGAAATTAGGAGAAATAAGCACATATGTCAATTTTCAACCCTAACTCATCCAAAATCATCCAAATTTGGCCTTTATGGCTAAAACCATGCCTATTTTCTATGTTTTCAAGCAAATGTAAGGTTTTTTTCTTCTAACATTCCAATATCAATTTCTTTTAGGTGCCTAAGGATATAAATTAAGTGAAATAAGCACATATTTCTAATATCGACCCTAACTCATCCAAAATCATCCAAATTTGGGCTATAAGGCTAAAACCATGCCTATTTTCTATGTTTTCAAGCAAATGGACTCGTTCTTTCTTTTAATATTCAAATATCACATAGTTTTAAGTGCCTAAGGATAGAAATTAAGAGAAATAAGCACATATGTCAATTTTTGACCCTAACTCATTCAAAATCATCCGAATTTTAGCTATATGGCTAAAACCATGCCTATTTTCTAAGTTTTCAAGAAAATGGACTCGTTCTTTCTTCTAACATTCCAATATCACCTGCTTTTAGGTTCCTAAGGATAGAAATTAAAAGAAAAAAGCACATATGTCAAATATCGACCCTAACTCATCAAAAATCATCCATATTTGGCCTATTTGGCTAAAACCATGCCAATTTTCTATGTTTTCAAGACAATGGACTTGTTCTTTCTTCTAACTTTTCAATATCACCTAATTTTGAGTGCCTAAGGATAGAAATTAAGGGAAATAAGGACATATGTCATATTTCAACCCTAACTCATCCAAAAGCATCCAAATTTCGCCTATATGGCTAAAACCGTGTCTATTTTCTAAGTTTTCAAGCAAATGGACTCGTTCTTGCTTCTAAGTTTTCAATATCAATTTCTTTTAGGTGCCTAAGGATACAAATTAAGAGAAATAAGCACAAATGTCAAATATTGACCCTAACTCATCAGAAATCATCAAAATTTGGGCTATATGGCTAAAACCATGCCTATTATCTATGTTTTCAAGAAAATGGACTCGTTCTTTCTTCTAACAATCCAATATCACATACTTTTAAGTGCTTAAGGATAGAAATTAACATAAATAAGCACAAATGTCAATTTTCGACCCTAACTCATCCAAAATCATTTAAATTTGGCCTATATGGCTAAAACCATGCCTATTTTCTAAGTTTTTAAGCAAATGGACTCGTTCTTTCTTATAACATTCCGATATCAATTGGTTTTAAGTGCCTAAGGTTAGAAATCAGGAGAAATAAGCACATATGTCAATTTTCAACCCTAACTCATCAAAAATCATCCAAATTTGGCCTATATGGCTAAAACCATGCCTATTTTCTATGTTTTAAAGCAAATGTAAGGTTTCTTTCTTCTAACATTCCAATATCAAATTCTTTTAGGTGCCTAAGAATAGAAATTAAGAGAAATAAGCACATATGTCTAATATCGACCCTAACTCATCCAAAATCATCCAAATTTGGGCTATATGGCAAAAACCATGCCTATTTTCTATGTTTTCAAGCAAATGGACTCGTTCATTCTTCTAAGATTTCAATATCACATAGTTTTAAGTGCCTAAGGATAGAAATTAAGAGAAATAAGAACATATGTAAATTTTTGACCCTAACTCATTCAAAATAATCCAAATTTGGGCTATATGGCTAAAACCATGCCTATTTTCTTAATTTTCAAACAAATGTACTCGTTCGTTCTTCTAACATTCCAATATCAATTGCTTTTAGGTGCTTAAGGATAAAAATTAAAATAAATAAGCACATATGTCAAATATCGACCCTAACTCATCCAAAATCATCCAAATTTGGCCTATTTAACTAAAACCATGCCTATTTTCTATGTTTGTAAGGCAATGGACTTGTTCTTTCTTCTAACTTTCCAATATCACATAATTTTGAGTGCCTAAGGATAGAAATTAAGAGAAAAAAGCACATATGTCAATTTTCAACCCTAACTCATCCAAAAGCATCTAAATTTGGCCTATATGGCTAAAACCATGCCTATTTTCTAAGTTTTCAAGAAAATGGACTCGTTCTTGCTTCTAACATTCCAATATCAATTACTTTTAGGTGCCTAAGGATAGAAATTAAAAGAAATAAGCACATATGTCAAATTGACCCTAACTCATCCAAAATTATCCAAATTTGGCCTATCTAGCTAAAACCATGCCTATTTTCTATGTTTTCAAGACAATGGACTTGTTCTTTCTTCTAACTTTTCAATATCACATAATTTTGAGTGCCTAAGGATAGAAATTAAGGGAATTAAGCACATATGTCAATTTTCTACCCTAACTCATCAAAAAGCATCCAAATTTTGCCTATATAGCTAAAACCATGCCTATTTTCTAAGTTTTCAAGCAAATGGACTCGTTCTTGCTTCTAACATTTCAATATCAATTGCTATTAGGTGCCTAAGGATAGAAACTAAGAGAAATAAACACAAATTTCAAATATTGACCCTAACTTTTCCAAAATCATCCGAATTTGGGCTATATGGCTAAAACTATGCCTATTTTCTAAGTTTTCATGCAAATGGACTCGTTCTTTCTTCTAACATTCCAATATCAATTTATTTTAAGTGCCTAAGGATAGAAATTAAGAGAAATAAGCAAATATGTCAATTTTCGACCCTAACTCATCCAAATTTGTCCTATATGGCTAAAACCATGCCTATTTTCTATGTTTTCAAGCAAATGTAAGGTTTCTTTCTTCTAATATTCTAATATCAATTGCTTTTAGGTGCATAAGGATATAAATTAAGAGAAATAATCTCATATGTCAATTTTCGACTCTAACTCATCAAAATCATCCAAATTTGGGCTATATGGCTAAAACCAAGCCTATTTTCTAAGTTTTCAAGCAAATGGACTCGTTCTTTCTTCTAAAATTTCAATATCAATTTCTTTTAAGTACCTAAGGATAGAAATTAAGCGAAATGAGCACATATGTCAATTTTTGACTCTAACTCATCCAAAATCATCCAAATTTGGGCTATATGGCTAAAACCATGCCTATTTTTTAAGTTTTCAAGCAAATGGACTCGTTCTTTCTTCTAAAATTCCAATATCAATTTCTTTTAAGTGCTTATGGATAGAAATTAAGAGAAACAAGGACATATGTCAATTTTCGACCCTAACTCATCCAAAATCATCCAAATTTGGCCTATATGGCTAAAACCATGCCTATTTTCTATGTTTTCTAGACAATGTAAGGTTTCTTTCTTATAACATTCCAATATCATCTACTTTTAAGGTCCTAAAGATAGAAATTAAGAGAAATAAGCACATATGTAAATTTTCGACCCTAACTCATCCAAAATCATCCAAATTTGGCCTATATGGCTAAAACCTTGCCTTTTTTCAATGTTTTCAAGCAAATGTAAGGTTTCTTTCTTTTAACATTTCAATATCAAATTCTTTTAGGTGCCTAAGGATAGAAATTAAGAGAAATAAGCACATATGTCAATTTTCGACCCTTACTCATCAAAAATCATCCAAATTTGGGCTATGTGACTAAAACCATGCCTATTTTCTAAGTTTTCAAGCAAATTAAATGAACTCGTTCTTTCTCCTAACATTCCAATATCACATACTTTTAAGTGTCTAAGGATAGAAATTAAGATAAATAAGCACATATGTCAATTTTCGACCCTAACTCATCAAAAATCATCCAAATTTGGCCTATATGGGTAAAACCATGCCTATTTTTCAAGTTTTCAAGCAAATGGACTCGTTCTTGCTTCTAACATTTCAATATCAATTGCTTTTAGGTGCCTCAGGATAGAAATTAACAGAAAGAAGCACATATGTCAAATATCGACCCTAACTCATCCAAAATCATCCAAATTTGGGCTATATGGCTAAAACTATGCCTATTTTCTAAGTTTTCATGCAAATGGACTCGTTCTTTCTTCTAACATTCCAATATCAATTTATTTTAAGTGCCTAAGGATAGAAATTAAGAGTAATAAGCAAATATGTCAATTTTCGACCCTAACTCATCCAAATTTGTCCTATATGGCTAAAACCATGCCTATTTTCTATGTTTTCAAGCAAATGTAAGGTTTCTTTCTTCTAACATTCTAATATCAATTGCATTTAGGTGCCTAAGGATATAAATTAAGAGAAATAATCTCATATGTCAATTTTCGACCCTAACTCATCAAAAATCATCCAAATTTGGGCTATATGGCTAAAACCAAGCCTATTTTCTAAGTTTTCAAGCAAATGGACTCGTTCTTTCTTCTAAAATTTCATATCAATTTCTTTTAAGTACCTAAGGATAGAAATTAAGCGAAATGAGCACATATGTCAATTTTTGACTCTAACTCATCCAAAATCATCCAAATTTGGGCTATATGGCTAAAACCATGCCTATTTTTTAAGTTTTCAAGCAAATGGACTCGTTCTTTCTTCTAAAATTCCAATATCAATTTCTTTTAAGTGCTTTTGGATAGAAATTAAGAGAAACAAGGGACATATGTCAATTTTCGACCCTAACTCATCCAAAATCATCCAAATTTGGCCTATATGGCTAAAACCATGCCTATTTTCTATGTTTTCTAGAAAATGTAAGGTTTCTTTCTTATAACATTCCAATATCACCTACTTTTAAGGTCCTAAAGATAGAAATTAAGAGAAATAAAAACATATGTAAATTTTCGACCTAACTCATCCAAAATCATCCAAATTTGGCCTATATGGCTAAAACCTTGCCTTTTTCTATGTTTTCAAGAAAATGTAAGGTTTCTTCTTTTTAACATTTCAATATCAAATTCTTTTAGGTGCCTAAGGATAGAAATTAAGAGAAATAAGCACATATGTCAATTTTCGACCCTTACTCATCAAAAATCATCCAAAATTTGGCTATGTGACTAAAACCATGCCTATTTTCTAAGTTTTCAAGCAAATTAAATGAACTTGTTCTTTCTCCTAACATTCCAATATCAATTGCTTTTAAGTGACAAAGGATAGAAATTAAGAGAAATAAGCACATATGTCAATTTTCGACCTTAAACTTATCCAAAATCATCCAAATTTGGCCTAGATGGCTAAAACCATGCCTATTTTGTATGTTTTCAAGCAAATGTAAGGTTTCGTTCTTCTAAAATTCTAATATCAATTGCTTTTAGGTTCCTAAGGATAGAAATTAAGAGAAATAAGAACATATGTCAATTTTCGACCCTAACTCATTAAAAATCATCGAAATTTGGGCTATATGGCTAAAACCATGCCTATTTTCTATATTTTCAAGCAAATGTAAGGTTTATTTCTTACAACATTCCAATATCACCTAATTTTAAGTGCCTAAGGATAGAGATTAAGTGAAATAAGCGCATATGTCCATTTTCGACCCTAACTCATCCAATATCTTCCAAATTTGGCCTATATGGCTAAAACCATGCCTATTTTCTATGTTTTAAAACAAATGGACTCGTTCTTTCTTCTAACATTCCAATATCAATTTCTTTTAAGTGCTAAGGATATAAATTAAGTGAAATAAGTACATATGTCAAATATCGACCTTAACTCATCCAAAATCATACAAATTTGGGTTATATGGCTAAAACCATGCCTATTTTCTATGTTTTAAAGCAAATGGGACTCGTTCTTTCTTTTAACATTCCAATATAGATTTCTTTTAAGTGCCTAAGGATACAAATTAAGTGAAATAAGTACATATGTCAAATATCGACCTTAACTCATCCAAAATCATCCAAATTTGGGGCTATATGGCTAAAACCATGCCTATTTTCTAAGTTTTCAAGCAAATGGACTCGTTCTTTCTTCTAACATTCCAATATCATTTGCTTTTAAATGCCTAAGGATAGAAATCAGGAGAAATAATCACATATGTCAATTTTCAACCCTAACTCATCCAAAATCATCCAAATTTGGCCTATATGGCTAAAACCATGCCAAATTTCTATGTTTTCAACCAAATGTAAGGTTTCTTTCTTCTAACATTCCAATATCAATTTCTTTTAGGTGCCTAAGGATAGAAATTAAGAGAAATAAGCACATATGTCTAATATCGACCCTAACTCATCCAAAAATCATCAAAATTTGGGCTATATGGCTAAAACCATGCCTATTTTCTATGTTTTCAAGCAAATGGACTCGTTCTTTCTTCTTAACACTCCAACATCAGTTGCTTTAAGTGCATTAGGATAGCAATAAAGAGAAATAAGCACATATGTCAATTTTTGACCCTAACTCATTCAAAATCATCCGAATTTGGGCTATATGGCTAAAACCATGCCTATTTTCTAAGTTTTTAAGAAAATAGACTCGTTCTTTCTTCTAACATTCCAATATCAATTGGTTTTAGGTGCCTAAGGATAGAAATTAAAAGAAATAAGCACATATGTCAAATTGACTCTAACTCAACCAAAATTTTCCAAATTTGGCCTACTTGGCTAAAACCATGCCTATTTTCTATGTTTTCAAGACAATGGACTTGTTCTTTCTTCTAACTTTTCAATATCACATAATTTTGAGTGCCTAAGGATAGAAATTAAGGGAATTAAGCACATATGTCAATTTTCAACCCTAACTCATCAAAAAGCATCCAAATTTAGCCTATATGGCTAAAACCATTCCTATTTTCTAAGTTTTCAAGCAAATGACTCGTTCTTGCATTCTAACATTTCAATATCAATTGCTTTTAGGTTCCTAAGGATATAAATTAAGAGAAATAAGCACATATGTCAATTACGACCCTAACTCATCAAAAAATCATCCAAATTTGGGCTATATCGCTAAAACCATGCCTATTTTCTAAGTTTTTAAGCAAATGGACTCGTTCTTTCTTCTAAAATTCCAATATCAATTGCTTTTAAGTGCCTAAGGATAGAAATTAAGAGAAATAAGGACATATGTCAATTTTCAACCCTAACTCATCAAAAATCATCCAAATTTGGGCTATATGGCTAAAACTATGCCTATTTTTCAATGTTTTCAAGCAAATGTAAGGTTTATTTCTTATAAGATTCCAAATATCAAATACCTTTAAGTGCTTAAGGATATAAATTAAGAGAAATAATTACATATGTCCATTTTTCGACCCTAACTCATCCAAAATCATCAAAATTTGGCCTATATGGCTAAAACCATGCCTATTTTCTATGTTTTAAAGCAAATGGACTCGTTCTTTCTCTAATATTCCAATATCAATTTCATTTAAGTGACCAAGGTATATAAATTAAGTGAAATAAGTACATATGTCAAATATCGACTTTAACTCATCCAAAATCATTCGAATTTGGCTATATGGCTAAAACCATGCCTATTTTTCTAAGTTTTCAAGCAAAGGGACTCGTTC